>CM035840.1:52742534-57742534 GCA_020510985.1 Pholidichthys leucotaenia | reverse complement strand
TCCTTGTTGTTGTCACGCAATCGCGATCAGTTCATCTTGGTCACTCTCAGGTCTTTCTCGAGATTTTGCGTTATTTTGTATAATTCTCGCATGATCTTATATTTCAAACTCTGTTCTCATCCATGCCGCTGCAAGACACAAACGGAGCTGGTACGGATGAACGCGAGGGGGAGTCAGTGTAAATCCTAGGTTACATTTGACTGATGCACTGGGCGGACTATGGGACCCAGTGCAGCCGTAAACATGTTGGTCTGTGAGAAGCCGAGAAGCCGCTGTGGCTGCTGCTGAGCCCGCACGGCTGCCTCTCATCCAATCACTGTTGAGCAATGACTTCACGTGAGGTGCGTAAAAGTAAACAAATCAACCCACAAGTACTGAGTAGGATGGCAACATGCAGAATGCGAATGAGATGATGCTGCGTAAAGGCACCTAGTAAATACAGGACAAACCCTGTCTGACACATTGTTTTAGTGTAGAAAAACAGGATGATACTGTATTTTACTGGACGGGTGGCAACCCTACTTTAAAGGAAAGAAACCAAAATAGCTTGTTTCAGACAGAGTGAGCCAAGGCCATTTACATATACAGTGGATATAAAAAGTCTACACACCCCTGTTCAAATGCCAGGTTTTTGTGATGTAAAAAAATGAGAGCAAGATAAATTGTTTCAAAACTTTTTCCACCAGTAATGTGACCTATAACCTGTACAACCCTATTGAAACACAAACTGAAATCTTTTAAGGGGAAAAAAAAACTTACAATAACCTGTTTACATAAATATGCACACCCTCTTATAACTGGGGATGTGGCTGTGTTCAGAATTAACCAGTCACATTCAAACTCATGTTAATGGGAGTCAGCACACACCTGCCACCATTTAAAGTGCCTCTGATTAACCCCAAATAAAGTTCAGCTGTTCTAGTAAGCTTTTCCTGACATTTTTGTAGTCACATCTTACATCACAAGCCATGGTCCGCAGAGAGCTTCCAAAACATCAGAGGGATCTCATTGTTCAAAGGTATTAGTCAGGAGAAGGATACAAAAGAACTTCCAAGTCATTAAATATACCATGGGACACAGTGAAGACAGTCATCATCAAGTGGAGAAAATATGGCACAACAGCGATATTACCAAGAACTGGACATCCCTCCAAAACTGATGAAAAGATGAGAAGAAAACTAGTCAGGGAGGCTGCCAAGAGGCTGACATTGAAGGAGCAACACTGAAGGAGCTCCAGGAATTTCTGGCAAGTACTGGCTGTTTAGTACATGTGACAACAATCTCCCGTCTAGGGTGGCAAGACGGAAGCCTTATCTTACAAAGAAAAACATCCAAGCCTGACTACATTTTGCAAAAACACATTTGAAATCCTCCAAACATATGTGGGGAGATGTGTTATGGTCTGATGAAACCAAGATTGAACTTTTTGGCCATAATTCCAAAAGATATATTTGGCACAAACACAACACTGCTCATCATCAAAAGAACACCATACCTACTGTCATGAATCCGGGTTTCTAGGCCAAACCCGGTTCTGACTTATTGTTATGATTTGTCCTAGTTTCCTCCTGACAGCTCTGGCACGCCCCCTCCTCCTGTCAAGCACCGTCATCTGCTCTGTCACGGTGCTCACACACATACACACACTCATGCACACACACACACACACACACACACACACACACATGCACACGCTCCATTCACTCTCATTCACATACCCTCTCACTCACCTGTTCCCAATCAGTTCTACCCACGCATTCTCACACTGGCAATCTCTTTCCTCGTTAGTTTCTGGAGTATTTGTTTGCCGCTGCTGAGGAAGGAGATTGTTGGGGCATTCCCCTTCATACGTGGTAGCGTGTTCCTCTGCGTATGGTTATTCACTCCCTGCATTCAACTTAGCCTGATATTTTAAGACGATCTATTCATTGGTGTTTCAGCTGGTCCACTTCTCTGCCTCTGCCTCCAGACTGCACGGCTCGCCCCGGATTAGCTCCAGACCTGTAAGTGTGTCTTAGCCTTTTCTCTTGTGCTAGCAGCCCTGCAGCATTAGGCTGCTTGCCTTTCCTGTTTCATGCGTAACGCAGCCCTGCAGCACTAGGCTCCATATTCACCAAGCTGTTGAGCATTTGGCAGGTACCCTGTATGTTTGGTGGCCAACTCTGTCATTACGCTACTCCATATATTGTGTGGTAAACTGAACTGTATTTGGTGATTATTGAACTTGTTATTTTGGTGAACTTCAATAAACACGGTACTCTCTACTCCTGCGACTGGGTTTTTCATTCTCTCCCTTGTGCGCCGTGTAATGGCGCTCATGACATCTACAGTCAAGCATGGTGGTGGCATCATCATGCTTTGGGACTGTTTTTGTTCAGCTGGAACTGGGGTCTTAGTCAAAGTGGAGGGAATTAGGAACAGTTACCAGTCAGTGTACAAAACCTTCAGGCTTCTGCTAGAAAGGAGAAGATGAAGAGGAACTTCATCTTTCAGCATGACAGTGACCCAAAGCACACATCCAAATCAACAAAAGAAAGGCTTCATCAGAAAAAGATTAAGGTTTTGGAATGGCCCAGCCAGAGTCCAGATCTGAATCCCATCAAACATCTGTGGGGCGATCTGAAGAGGGCTGTGCACAAGAGATGTCCTCACAATCTAACAGATTTGGAGCATTTTTGCAAAGAAGAGTGGGCAAATATTGCCACGTCAAGATGTGCCACGCTGGTAGACTCCTACCCAAAAAGACTGAGTGCTGTAATAAAAGCCAAAGGTGCTGCAGCAAAGTGTTAGTTTAAGGGTGTGCATACATATGCAAACAGGTTATTGTAAGTTTTCTATTTTTTATTTTTCCCCTTAAAAGATTTAATTTATTTTTTAATTGGGTTGTGCAGGTTATAGGTCACATTAATGGTGGAAAAAGTTTTGAAATGATTTATACATTACAAAAACCTGGCATTTGAACAGGGGTGTGTAGACATTTTATGTCCACTGTATGTGTAAGATGAATAATAAGTATTCTTCTTTTTTGAATCATAAAAGCTTCTTGAAGAAGTGACTGGTTTCATTACAAATGGACCTCTTGCACAATATAAAGTAATGTATTTACATATTCCACTCTTCCTGCATTTCCAGTTCAGCTTCCATTATATTTTCCCGTTCCCTGGTGCTTTCTCGTCAATAAATCAATTTTATCACTTTCACTTATCATTGTACATACTGGAAATAGTGTGCGGGCAGATCATTTTTTTTTTTATAAAGTTGTGTTTCACATTTTGATCATTTTTGTAACCATACACAGCCATTTTAAAGTTCCTCAATTAGCTTTGTGACTAGCAGCTGTCGTGTGTTGCCGGCAGATATAATGGGATTTGGCTGTGACCGGAAGTGGACTAGACCGCAGGGCAGTATTCCAACATGATAACGACCCCAAACACACCCCCAAGACAACCACTGCCTTACTAAAGAAACTGAGGGTAAAGGTGATGGACTGGCCAAGCATGTCTTTAGACCTAAACCCTACTGAGCATCTGTGGGGCATCCTCAAATGGAAGGTGGAGCAGCGCAAGGTCTCTAACATCCACCAGCTCCGTAATGTTGTCATGGAGGAGTGAAAGAGGTTTCCAGTGGCAACCTGTGAAGCTCTAGTGAACTCCATGCCCGAGAAAGTTAAGGCAGTGCTGGAAAATAATGGTGGCCATTCATAATATTGACACTTTGGGCACAATTTGGACATTTTCACTTAGGGGTGCACTCACTTTTGCTGATAGTGGTTTAGACATTAATGGCTATGTGTTGAGTTATTTTGAGGGGACAGCAAATTTATACTGTAATACAAGCTGTATTACCATGCCATGTGTCCTTTTTTAAATAATTTGCACCCCTGCCTCTCAAATGGTTTCTGCACAGCCCTGAAATTAATTCGTACAGTAAACTGAAGCCAACTACAACACATTAGAGAAAAATTATGTTACATAACATAAGCTGTGATAACCAAATGTTGCAGTTATAGGGTTCAATGTTTTAAAATTCAAATCGCTGCATAATTTAAGAAAAAAACCTTACTTTTAACATTCTTTTTCCTCCTTTGCTCTGCTTTGAATGTCGGCCACACTGGAGTCTGCAGCTGCAGCCAGAGGGTGCCGGCATTCTGTCTGTAGAGGGCACTCATTTGCCACAAATTCATGCACCGCACACATGATTATGAATCTTTTATTATTATTATTTTTATTCTTTTGATTCTCATGGTGCCCTCAAAAGAATTGCATCCTGGGCACCTGCCCACATGGCGCATACAGTATCTGAGTTCACCACTGGCAAGACGTCCATTACAAAAGCTACATTACACTTGTCTTTATACCGTATGTGCAAAAACTTGAGACTTAAAAAAGCAGCACAATTTAATCGCTTATAGTCAATTATTCTGCATGCCCTTTGATAGATGGACAACTTTAAGACCCACTGTAACAAAAAGATTTCTAAGCCATCATTGATCCTTTCCTAGGCTATCAGAATATGTGATTTATGATTTAAAAAATCTCCAAAATTTGGGAAATGTGGAGAATAAACATTCTTAAAGACCGAAAAAAAATGTTGACAACCTAGAATACCCTCTGAATCTTAGCATATTATAGCTATATCTTTAGTTGTAAGGACTAATAGAGGATCCTGTAAGTCTGTCTGTAACTTTCTGAAAATTACAATCAGCACATACTGTAATATAATTGGTAACAGTGTGCAGGTGAAAATGTGTTTGAAAGGTATTCTTTTGCCATTTTTTATCTTTTGGAGCTCCTATCCGTGTCATGGAATGGGTTAGACTTCTCCAACCCTGTTCCATGATTTATGGCTGTATTTTTTTCCTGAGCGTTATTTCCTTAATTTTCAGCTGGCAGCGCTTTAGGAGCCTTGGGTCCTTGGCTCCCTGCCAGCCTACAGCCACGCCCCCTGTCCTGCCAGCACCTGCCAGCTGATTGTCATTTGTGCTTCCACTCTGCACACTCACTCACTTACACACACACACACACACACACACACACTCATGCTCGCACACACATGCATTTACCACACCTGCACTCACTCAGTCCTATCTATATTCACACATGCACACACTCTCACATACATGCATCATTCAGCACACGCACACACCGGCGTTTACTTTGCTCATTATGTCTGGCATTATTTAAATCCTGTTGGTTCTCTTGTTATTCGCCGGTTCATTGGATGTCATGCCCACTTCAGAGTTGGACCACTCTATCGAGTCTCCTATTGTAAGTACCGTTGCCCACTGTCCCGCTGCTTGGGAGGGACTCCCCGACGCAGAAGCCGTCTCTGTTACAGAAGAAGCGCTCGCGACGGAGGAAGTCTTCCTCCTCCCGCTCCAGCGCCGCCCTCGTCTCCAGAGGTCGTGCCTGCTCCTTCCGCGGGGAGCTAGAAGGAACACAGATTGGCGTTGCTGGCGGAAATAGATCGCCGCTTGGAGGAGGACCGATCGGCAGCCACCTCTTCCTCTTCAGCGCCAATCTGGGAGGCTTCTCCGCAGCCAGTGGAGGAGCCCAGACCTGCTACAGCTATAGTGAGGAACTTTGCCTCGCCAGCTGCAGCAGGAGACACCACAAGCCAGGAGAACAGGCAAGTTTTCCCTCTCTTTGTTTCTAAAACTGAAGAAATTACTTGCCTGATCCCTGGTAGAGAATCTCTGGGTGTGCAGTCCCCAGAAATCTCTCCACCTGCTGCAGCTATGAACTGCTCACCAGCCCTCTCTTGCTCGCTTTTGTTTTTTTCTGAGTGTATGCCGGCGCTGGAGATGAACCGCTGGCAGGAGGAGCCAGAGGTCCGGGAGGATCCTTCCCCCGCAGCAATGATGAGCCAGACCCCAGCCATCTCTCCGGAGGAACTTCCTGCGTGGAGCACGCCGACTGGGGCCAGTGAGACTGCAGTGACCATCACGCCTCCTGCAGATGCCGCCGTAGCAGAGTCAGCGCCCGAGCTGAACCTCCAGAAGGCCAAGCCCGTGAGCACATCGCCCGGATTGTCGGAGTCCTTGATGGCGGTGGTGATTACAAATCAGAACAAAGCTAAGACAAAACATGACAAAAAACTAAGCAACAGCACAACACAGACTGGATATGATAATCCTTATGTGATTTTACATGTCGTTTTGTATATATGTTTGGAGTATTTCTTCCTTTTGTTTTTGCTTAAATTGTCCAAGCGTTGAACATGATTTTAATTCAGGTCCAAAAGCGTTCCACAGTCTGACTCCTTGTACTGAGACATAGTGTTGCTTGGTGGTAGTTCTCACTGAAGGTTTTTGAAATATACATGTGCCTCTGAAATGATATTGTTTCTCCCTTATTTGGAACAACTTTTGGATATTTGCGGGCAGCGATAGATTCTTCACTTTAAACATTATTACTGCTGTTTTAAAGTCAACCAGATCTTTCAACTTGAGAGCTTTTAATTTAAGAAAAAGTGGGTTTGTTGGTTCCCTGTAAGCAGCTTTGTTTTGTTATTCTAATAGCTCTCTTCTGAAGCATAAAGACAGGATATATGTTTGTTTCATATGTATTTCCCCATATTTGAGTACAATATGTCATGTATGGGAGTATTAATGAATGATAAAGTATATAGTGTGGGTTGATTCAGCAAATATTTCACTCTGTGTGGTATTGCGATTGATTTGGATATTTTACCTTTAATATAATTAATATGTGACTTCCAACACAGTTTATTATCAATTATTACTCCAAGAAATTTAATTTTGGATACCCTTTTAATCTCTAAACCATTTACACTGAGTTTAGATACTGAGTTGTTGTGATGGTTGTTAAAAATTATAAATTTTGTCTTACTTAAATTGAGTGTTAATTTGTTTGAATCAAACCACAGTTTGAGCTTTCCTGTAACGAAACTGTGACAACGCTGCCGTCAATTATCAATTTTTCCAATTTTATTTTCAAAAATCTTCACAGATAACAACTTCAGCGTACATACCAAATCTTCACTCCGACATGACACTCTCTTCCCAATAACCAACACCTGTTATATTGACTGAGACAGTTAGGGCTAATTAGCCCCTACCATAACCCCAGGTAAAACAATAAACATTTTCCATTTTTCACACATACCCAATAGCATCTAAAAGTCCATAACAATTTCCCATCTATTTACAAAATACATATAAATAACACAGAATAAATAAGACACCATAAATAATTCAATAAATAATTTAAACCCCTATTTACAAAATCTAAAGCACCCCTAAACTTACCATCACATGCTCCCTTCCTGCTGGTATCCTTTAAAAAGCATTCAACCCCTAAAGAGTCTTTTGCCCGGACACCATCAGGGATCATGCTGGCAAAGGTATGTGGATTAATGATCACCACTTGTTTTACCCAAATAATTAGACATAACAATTATCTCACCAAAAAGGCATTCCACATAGTCAGAAGCAGATCTTAAAGTAATATGTGCAAACTTAACAATAATTAACATTTACAAATATTACCCAAACAATATAATTAAACATACAATAAACCATAACAGTGGTGACACTCCGTTGTCACATTTCCCAATTCCTTTCCGAGTGTATCCAAAAGTTGTTCCAAATTGCTTCCACTGCATAATAAATTAGTGTCATCTGCAAACAGTATTAAATCCATTTTTTCCGAAACTTTACATATATCATTTATATATGTACATATTGAACAACAGTGGCCCCAAAACTGAACCCTGTTGGACTCCGCAAGTAACCTTCAGTAACTGCGAGTTTTTGCTACCAACACATACATACTGATATCTGTTCTTTAAGTAACTACATAACCAGGACAGTGCTACCCCCAATACCATAATTTTGTAGTTTTTTTTAACAATAATTTATGATCCACTGTATCAAATGCTTTTTAAGATCCAGGAATACCCCAACTGAATACTCTTTATTTCGTACAGCAGTTGATCTTTTTTCTATAAATTCCATTAGAGCAAATGCAGTTGTCCTCTTGTGTCTGAACCCATATTGTTGCTCACACAATAAATTATTCTTCATTATAAAGTTGTCATTTCTCTCACAGAATATTTTTTCGAGTATCTTAGAAAATTGCGGCAATAGTGAAATAGGCCTATAGTTTGAAAATTCCCCTTTGTCACCCGTCTTGTATATCGGAATGACTGGCTATTTTCATTGCATTGGGAAATATACCTGTTTGGAGAGACAGGTTACAGATATACACTACCGTTCAAAAGTTTGGGGTCACTTAGAAATATCCTTATTTTTGAAAGAAAAGCACTGTTTTTTTCAATGAAGATAACTTTAAACTAATCAGAAATACTCTCTAATATCTAATATACATTGCTAATGTGGTAAATGACTATTCTAGCTGCAAATGTCTGGTTTTTGGTGCAATATCTACATAGATGTATAGAGGCCAATTTCCAGCAACTATCACTCCAGTGTTCTAATGGTACAATGTGTTTGCTCATTGTGTCAGAAGGCTAGTGGATGATTAGAAAACCATTGTGCAATCATGTTAGCACAGCTGAAAACAGTTTAGCTGGTTAGAGAAGCTATAAAACTGACCTTCCTTTGAGCAGGTTGAGTATCTGGAAAAAAATATTATTTCAAATACAAATCATTATTTCTAAACTTGTCAGTGTCTTGACTATATTTTCTATTCATTTTACAACTCATGGTGGTAAATAAGTGTGACTTTTCATGGAAAACACAAAATAATTGTGTGGGTGACCCCAAACTTTTGAACGGTAGTGTACGTCAGTGGCTTCACTAAGCATTCAATGATAGTTTTGACTAACAGCATGTCAATACCATCTCGATCCGTAGATGTTTTACTTTTAAACGGTTTAACAATTTCAATGACCTCTCTCTCATCTGTGTTCTTTATGAAGATGGAGTCTTTTATAGCAATGTTTTTGCTTATTGTATCACCTGTAGGTGCCATAATGGGCATTTCTCGTGCCAAATTAGGACCAATGTTAACAAAAAAGTTATTAAATTCATCTGCAGGTGAGACTGCATTCACACTCTGAGTTGTTTTTTTTTTTAAAAGATTGGTTGGGTAGCTTGTATTTCTGTTTTCATTCCCAAGAATTTATTTTTAGTATTATCTCTATCTATCTATCTCCATCTCATTATTGTCATAAACTCTCCGTGCACTTGTCCACAGCGCATGGAGGAGAAAGATGGAAGGATTTAAACGCAGGAGTTCACCACACACATTTATTGACAAACACTGTTCACAAATACAGACAAACAAGTAGGTCACAATACAATATGAATGCAAGGAAGACTACAGGGCATTCAACTTACTCGGGGAAAGACAAACTGGGCAACAGCCTAAGCGTAGCAGTTATTCTGAGGGAAGAAACGCCACCAGAAGCGTAGCAGAATTACTGCAAGGGGGGAAACGCTTCTGGTCCAGCGTAGCAGCAACCGCACAGAGAAACACAGTCTACTCATGAGTGGGAACAGTCCAGGAAGTCCAATTCTCTCAACGAGCATAATCCCGAAGTCCACGACGTGACGGTCGCACCACGGAGAACCAGAGTGTGACTCGTATAATGGACCAGCGACGTTTGTCAAGTGAAGAGCTGCTTAAATACAAACGCCGCTGGCCGCACAAATTGGACACACCTGGGCGAGGAGTGGGAAAGATCATTACCGGGGCTGGGAACAGCTGATGGAACTGAGGAGAGTGAGGGGGCATGGTTGGACCGACAGACTGTCAGCAGCGTGGGAGAAAATAGGTCACCGAGGCTGACTAACAGCTGCCAGTCAGGCAGTGGCTATGGTAATGGAATAAGTATAAGGATACACAAAATGCACATAAACATTGAAACCAAAACCCACAGCGAGATTGAGGCCGAGCCGGGGAAAGCCAAGCCGGCTCGGCTCGTGACAGGGCCCCCCCTTTAAGGGCTGGATTCCCAGACACCCCTAGTAACATCAAGAAGACCTCCCCTCCCCCAACAGTTGCAACAACAACAAACAACACGAACCCGGGTGGGCGGTAGGGGGAACAAGAAGGAGGGAACACA
This sequence comes from Pholidichthys leucotaenia, assembly GCA_020510985.1. Taxonomy (NCBI): domain Eukaryota; kingdom Metazoa; phylum Chordata; class Actinopteri; order Cichliformes; family Pholidichthyidae; genus Pholidichthys; species Pholidichthys leucotaenia. The sequence goes on along the minus strand of CM035840.1, from coordinate 57,732,481 downwards.
GTGCCCTGCCCAGGGCCCACAATTAACCCCCCCCCCCCCAAGTCCACGGGCGTTAGGGCTCAGGAGGCTGCCCAGAGTCCCAGGCCCAGCAGAAGGCCTGGTGGACCGAATCCGGCGGCCTGCCGGAAAACATAAGCCACCTGACCCGGGGAGTCAATTCTTCTGGCGGCCGGCCCATGTTGATTAGCCACCAGGACCGAAGGGGTGAAGCAGGAGGCGGCCTGCCCACCGGAAGGCACACTGGTGGATTACAGGACCGGAGAAAGGGGACCTCCACGACGAAGGGCAGGGATAAGGGGACCACGGCATCCTCAGGGTGGTCCCCAACTGCACCCGCGGTGGGCCCCGACCGGGCCGGCTCCGGACCCATGATGGACCCCGATCGGGCCAGCTCCGCTGCACCCATGATGGACCCCACCGGGCCGGCTCCGCTGCACCCACGATGGACCCCGACTGGGCCGGCTCCGCTGCACCCACGGTGACCTCCGGCTGAGGCTCAGCTGCACCCGTGGTGACCTCCGGCTGAGGCTCAGCTGCACCTGCGGTGACCTCCGGCTGAGGCTCAGCTGCGCCTGCAGTGGGCTCCGACTGGATCAGAGCTGCACCCATGATAGTCCCAGTCTGGGATGTGGCTGCACCCACGATGGACTCTTGTTGGAGCACCGTTGCACCAGCGTTGACCCCCATCGGGGGCCTCATTGCTCCCACAGTGGCCTCCCCAGCGATGGAGGTGGTGCTTCTAATGTCACCTGGCACTGGATCCCGATGCTTGAGCTCTACCACCGTCCAGGACTCTGACGCGGTTGACGATGATGGTCCGGATCCTGTCAGCTGGGGGCCTGGTCCGGGGGATGACTCTGCTGTGGCGGTCCCCACAGCAGGCGTGATGGTAGTCACAGTCCTGATCCTCCAGAAATGCACTGCCTCCAGAAATGCTTTAACTGTATGGACTGGGAGGTGTTCATGCTTGCCTGCAGAGAAGATTTGGACTCTTTAGTGGATGTGACATGCTCATACATGGCTTTCTGCAGAGACATGATCGTTCCACGTAAACGTGTCAAAATGTATCCCAACAACAAGCCATGGGTTACAAAATCAGTTAAATCCTGCTTATAGAGGAAAGCACTTGCCTTTAAACAGAGGTTTGTTTCTGAGCTGCAGGTTGCCACAAAAGAGCTGAAGGCCGAAATTTTAAGAGCAAAACAGAATTATAAATCTGAGTTGGAAAGCAAGATGGCAACAAAGAAGCTTGGTTCAGCCTGGGCCAGTATAGGCACTTTTCTACTAGCCCAGCACACTTCGGCACGTCTCGATTCACTTCGACACGGTTCGGCTCGCTTTTGTCTCCATTACAACCGTGTTAAGCTGGGGTGGGTGGGATTTCTATAACAGCGAGGCGGCGCCACACTCCCGTGACATAAAACACGCGACCCAAGCAAAACATAAACACATGCGGCTGTATAAGGCCACTCCTTGGTCTGTGGCTTTTTTCACCGAAAATGCCAAAAAAGGACCGCCAGACAAAGGTACAGGCAGCGAGATGAAACACTCTGGAATAGTTCTGCAGCTTCTGGGAGAGCCAAAGACGTGAGGATACAAACTAGGTCATATATGACAGTAAGCTAATGTTGCTAATGCTAGTTTGCTATAAGTACGTCGTACTACACTGTAATGTCTGCAAGTTATCGCTGTTAGGTACTAAAATATGTACGCTGTGTGTGTTTCAGATGGCTCTGTTGTGGGGAAATTACTGCTTTAGTCAGTCTGGGCGTTCAGCACAGCCTGTCACGGATGTCATCAGCCTGTCACTGATGTCAGCACAGCTTCACAAACGATCAGTGGTTATAGAGCTTAAGAATGTCTGTAGAAACGTTTATTTCCTGTACAACAAATTGCTCTGATCTGCTTGAAAATCATGGAGAGACTGTTGAGATATCATGGACGTACCTGCTTCTGCAGAACCGAGTCTGAGGTGGTGTTATAGAAAAAAATGATCAGCTGACACAACTTGATCGCCATGTTAATAACTATATTAGCGACAAAATATATATTCAAAAAGTAAACAGTACTGAGTTAGGTATAATAAGATATATTTGACAGTTATCATGCATTTTAGGCCAAAACAAACGTGATCTAGGATTAAAAGCAATTAAAATAATGTAGTCACAAGGTTACATGGAAAATACTTGATCTACTAGATACATGTACTGTAGAAATATATATTCTCTGCATCAACAATGTACTAGACATGCATTCATGTAGTATTGCACTGGGAATTTCACTGACAATAAACCTCTGAAGTTTTTGCAGATGTCTCTTTTTTTATATGTGAAGGTTACCACCATGTGGCATAAATTAAATACTGAAAGATTGGAAAAGCTAAGAATAATCCAGCAGTTTGAGAAATCACTTTTGGTTTGGTGTAAGTCTGTCAACAGAATTATGAACCATAAAGCAGTTTGTGTTAAAATGTTAAATCCCATTAAACCTAATCCGGGGGCTTCCAATCATGTGTCATGGAGGGCCAAGACCCTGCAGGTTCTCTCTTCTACCCAGTCTCTTCAGCAGGTGTTCTCACTGATCAGTCAGTGGAAGAAGTTCAGTGGAATCTGCTGTTGAAGACACTGGTTGGAGGTAAAGCCTGCAGGGTCTTGGCCCTTCATAGCACATGATTAGACACCCCTGCCCAAACCCATTATGATGAAGAGCAGATGCTAATATGACCTAGAATTCCTCCATATACTGGTACTGTCACTAAAATATGCAGGGTCTTCTGCACTGGCACATCCAACAATACAGTCTTCAGTTAATAAAATAATTGTTTTGGTTACTTTTTTCTTAAAAATGAGCCATTATTTTTAAGGCCACCGATAAATCCTTTGTACAGTTTACTCTTTTCCCACCGGTGTCTTAACAGACAAAATAGAAAATCATGATGCAAACACATAAGTCACTAAATTGTTTATTACAATCAGCAGCAAATTCCAGATTATTCAGAATGTGCAAAATTCAAACTGTAAAAAAAAACTGGAATGGTCACACACGACAGCCACGCTGCCTCACTGAGAAGCAACTGGATCGGCCCCTCGTACTGGTCCTGGTTCAGCAGATCTTCAGCCTGCATCTCTGTAAATAGTGAGGCAAGGTCCAGTTGGGGTGACAGTTTCCCTCTTGCCTAGACAAAAGACAAATGGGTGGTGGTTAATTAAAGCAAGTTTAAAACATATTTGGGAAATACACTTGTTGCTAAAAGCCAGTGGTGGAATGTGAATTAATGAATGAATCTTTATTTCAGATTGATTAAAAGTAAAGATTAAAAGAAAATAGAATAATATAACAAAGGGGAAAAAATCTAACAAGGTCAAATTAAACAATAACTCCTCTGATTATACAGTTCAACATAGGTTATCTGAAATGGGTGATGGCTGAAGCTGCAGCTTATATTTCCCACCATATTTCATCCAAGAATTCAAAAGAAAAACAAAACAGGAGGGATTACAATTTGAATGTGACAATAAAGTACTTCGTTGTTGTATTTAACCACAATTTTCATGTAGCTGCGCTTCGGTAGATTTTACAAGAGCTGTGTTACATTTAAAATCATCTCTTTTTACTGTGGCCTCAGCAATCAGAATGAATTAATACATTCACTTGAATGGAATCTAGTACTTTAACTGAGGGTGTGTATCACCGAGTATGGAGTCGCTCAGTCAAAATATGAAGTTTTTATCAATAAAAGTTTGTCTTGTCTGTAAAAGTGTCTCTTCTTGCCCTGGCTTCATGTGTGGGCAGTGTTTTGTACTTGTATTGCTAAAATATAAAAGGAAGCACTACAATGGGTCTCAAATATTTGTAATGTGTCCTGTTACTGCATGAGTTTATTGATGATAGACTATAAACTACACATATAAAGTAAATTATATTGACGACTGAACATCTCACATTCGCCAAAACATACAGTTATGAACATAACTCACAAAGGATCACACAAGTGATCTGACAAAAAAATAAATACATTAACAAGCGGTTTATTTTACAGTTGATGTGCCATATTCACACAATCAAATAAATCTCAGTTCAGTCCCTTTTATATTAAGTGGAAATTGTGCTACTTTGGTTTTGACACTTTACCTATAAAAGCAAAGGATTTCAGTACGTTCCACAGTGGCGAGGTCCATTGTGGGCTGGCTGATTTCCTCTTGCCTAGATGAATGACAGAAATGGATGATGGTTAGTTTCAAGCAAGTTCAACACTTATACAGGCACATCTCAAAAATTAGAATACCATGAAAAAATTCAATATTTTTTTCACTCATTTCAGAAAGTGAAACCCATATATAGATTCATTACAGGGACAGTGATATATTGCAAGTGTTTATTTTAATATTGATGATTACGGCTACAGCCCATATTAACCAACACCTCAGCGGCCAACATTTATATTTAAAAACTATTTTTTAAAGTTAATTTTATGTAATATTCTAATTTTTTGCCAAATTGAATTTGGGGTTTTCAGGGGCTGTAAGCCATAATCATCAAAATTAAAATAAATAAATGCTTGAAATATATCACTATCTGTGTAATGAATCTATATAATATACGGATTTCACTTTCTGAAATGAGTGACAAAAAATATTGAAGTTTTTCATGACATTCTAATTTTTGGAGATGCACCTGTATTAGGGAAATACACCTGTGAAAGTCAGTGGTGGGATGTGACAAAAATGCTTCGTTTCCCTGACAAGCACTGCAGGATCCACAGAATAGGTGTGTGGGTCTGTTCTGATGCTTTAGAAAATTATATGAATGACTTTATAAATCACTGGTTTGAAAAAGCAATTTTAATATGACGAGATTTCGGCTCCTGTGGTCCATTTCACTAGTATCACAGTATAAAAAGGGAGGCTAACCCCTGGCATGTGGAAACACATTCTAGCGTTAAATTGCACACAATTTAATGCGCAGCACCAAAGTGCAGTACAAAACACAAACCAGGACTTTAACCAGGATTAACATATTTCATTGTTTTGCTCTCACAAGCGAATATTTAGGAGAAAACAAGTGCGAATCAGCAGTTGGTACTAGCTAGCTACTAGCTAAAAATCGTTAGCCAGCACAGAACAGGGCTGTATGACTCAAAAAAAGTGAGCTCATCACCAACAGGATAAATAAGCAAACAGATGCACATTATTACAAATCACTCACCATCGATGGTTCTCTCACATTTGTCTTCAGCTTGTCCATAGTCCGGTTCTATGCTGGGCAGCCATCTGTATCGGTCCGGATCACTCCTCTCACTGTGGATCTGCCACCAAGCAGAGAAAACTCCGCACCTCTTCGTTGGACCACGGTGTAGAGTTCCGCAAAACCTACAACGCTGTCTGTATTAATATCGTATTTACTCCGTGACCGAGTTAGTCCTTGAAATATTGCAAATGGCGGTTGTGTGTAGATTCATCAGAAGACGGTCGCTTTCGTGACGTTATGACCTGACCAATCAGCGGCGACCAGTCTTTTAACGTCACAACACGGCACGACTCAGCACGCTTGTACCCTGCCCTTGAGCGGGGACGAAAATCGTGGCTGTTAAACCGTGTTGGGGCTAGTGGAAAGACTTACAAAGCGTGCTGAGCTGTCCTGTGTCGGGCTAAGCGGGGCTAATGGAAAAGGCCCTTATGAAAACTATTGCAGGCCTTCAGTGCACAGAGCACAGTAATCATGTGTTTTTAGATGGTATTAGTTCAGACTCAGAGCTGGCTAATGCTCTTAATTGTTTTTATGGTCGTTTTGAGTCCTTTGATCTCAGCACAGAAACCCAAGATTTGAAACAGAAACTCAAACACAATCAGCACTTTAATATTGAGATGCAGGGTGTTAAAAGGGAGTTCTGTGCTGTAAAAGTGAACAAAAGTCAGGGCCCTGATAATATATGTGGGCGCTTGGTAAAGTCCTGTGCACATGAACTGAATCCTGTGTTTCACTACATTTTCAATAAGTCCTTACAGACACAACATGTGCCTAAGATCTGGAAAGAAGCCATGGTTGTCCCCGTTCCAAAATCCAGCTGTCCTAAAATGGTAAATGACTTTAGACCAGTTGCTTTGACTTCAATTTTAATGAAAACTTTTGAAAAACTGGTCAGATTTGAGGTCCTAAAGCAGACTGAGCATGCATTGGATCCTCTGCAGTTTGCCTATAGGCCTCACAGAGGAGTGGAGGATGCCACTGTCACTCTGTTTAACATGCTTTTTAAACATCTGGATTTTAATGGGACGTATGCCAGGCTTTTATTTGTGGACTTTTCTTCCGCCTTTCATACAATCCAACCTCATATTTTAGTTGAAAGGCTCCTGCAACAATTTGATTTGAGTAATAATCTGGTGGGTTGGATTCTGGATTTTTTAACCAACAGGACACAGAGATTAAGGGTCAATGGTACATTGTCTGACCAAAAGTGTTCTTCTATTGGTTCTCCTCAGGGGTGTGTGTTGTCACCATTACTTTTCATCCTGTACACAAACATGTGTTGGAGCAGACATGACAGCAGACACATTATAAAGCAGGGGTCACCAACGCGGTGCCCGCGGGCACCATATCGCCCGCAGGGACCACATGAGTTGCCCGCAGGCCTGTTCTAAAAATAGCACAACTCGCAAGTGAGCTGCGTCTAAGATGTAATTTTTTCTGCCGCTATTTTTGATTTTATATTTTTTTAAAATCACACTTGCATTTATATAGATTTTAAAATGACAATGTCTTAAAAATTAAAAAAAAATGAAAATATGTTTATTATACGTAAAGTTAAGGTGAACTCTGACCTAGTTCAAAGGTCAGTATTGTGCGCATGACAAAACCTTCGCGCTTGTGGAGCGTAAGCTAGCGGGCAGTGAAGATGGTGAGCAGAGTGCAGTTTCCTAGCCCAAAAACATGGCAAAAAAAGGGAGGAAGAGTTCTTTTTTACTACCGTGAAAGGAAGCTGCGTGTGTTTCAGTTGCAGGGCGACGGCGAAGCGCCACTATGTGGAGCGACACTTCACTACCCACTCTTTTTTTTTTTTTTTGGACTTATCTTGTACCCGTAGGTAGATTTGTTCTGCAGTCCGGTGACAAGCCACCAGCCGCTGCGTGCGCAAGCGCCCCTTAACCCCCTAACCTGCATGTTTTTGCATGAAAAACGAGAACATGTAAACTCCACACAGATCACTGTTGGCCGGGGGCAGGGATCGAACCCACGATCCCCCGGCCGAGGGTAAACTGTGCTGCCGCGGTGCTAACCACTGCGCCACCATGCATATAAGCACTCTCAAAGAACAGTGCTGGTTATTACTCCAGCATGATTCTTGGCAAGAACTGTATGGATATAATTCCAGTGAAGAAGAACACACAAAAGTGTGTTTATTAAATGTAACAGATTTTGAGCAGAATTGCAGCAGATTTGTTCAGTTAAAAATGTGATAAGATTTATTTAATATGAAAGCTGATTTTTCTTAAATGTTGCATAACTTTTTCAAACATGGTTCAACATAGTTCATGAATTAAAAAGGTTTAGTTTTTTATGGTTAAAAGGGACTGGTGAAAACTGGACATTTTTTTAATGAAATGTAGAAGTGATCATCTGAACAATTGCTGAGATTAATAAAAATAAAGTGTTGAATATTGATCTTGTCTGTTACCCACTCTAAGTTATTGATAATTATTTATATATATATATATATATACAATTTGTTATTTTAGAGGAGTGTGTCAAGCTGGTGCCCTTCACATGACTCGATACCCATGAAGTAGCTCTTGGTTTCAAAAAGGTTGGTGACCCCTGTTATAAAGTATGCTGATGATTCAGTTGTTGTCAGTCTCCTCCAGGATGGTGAGAGTGGCCACGGCCCAGTAGTTGATGATTTTGTTCACTGGTGTGAGGATTCCTACCTGCAGCTGAATACGACAAAAACTAAAGATATGATTACTGACTTTAGGAGGAAAACTCCCAGGCACGAAGTCACTGTACCAAAAGGCCAGACCACTGAATGTGTACAATCCTACAAATATCGTGAGACGATTATTGATAGTAATTTAAACTTTAAAGAGAACTGTGAAAGGGTGTGCAAAAAGGGTCAGCAACATTTGCATTGTTTAAGGAAACTTGCACGCTTCCAAACTGACCGAACCATAATGACAATGTTTTATCGGGCTTTTATTGAATCTGTTTTATCCTTTTCTTTAGTGTCATGGTTTGGTCAGATAAAACTGAAACAGAGGAAATCCTTGGATCAGGTTGTTCGATGGTCCAGTCGTTTGCTTGGTGAGTCACAGCTGAGCCTGACATCTCTGTACACCAGACAAGTACAGAGGATTGCTACCTCCATTTTAAATGATGACTTCCACCCTTTGCACTGCCACTTTCAGCTTCTTCCTTCCAGATGGAGGTTTGCTGTCCCAAAAAGTAAAATCCAGCATTACAAAAACAGCTTTGATCCTGCTGCTGTTAAAGAGTTGAACAAGATGTAATAATATATTGCACATAATTTAGTTACCTATTTATTAATTTTATTTTATAGTTACTTATTTTTGTAGGTTTTTTATTTGGGTACTAAATCTTTTATTGGGTTTTAGACTTTTGAGTTTTTAACCTCTTTGACTAGTCTAGTCTTTAACTTTTTATGACCCTTCTCTCTTATCTCTTTGTTTTTTCTCTTATCTCTTTGTCCTATGTCCTGATTGGTGGAGCCTTGAGTACTTTTATCATGTTTATATTCAGCTTCATGTGTGCCTGTGTTTGTGTTCATGTTGAATGCAATTGTGGTTTGTAAATATGGATGTCACCCGACTGAAAACAAATCTACCTACGGGTACAAATAAAGTAACCTGAACCTGAACCTGAACCTGAACCTCTGATGCTCCTCCTTGACCTGGCTGTCGACTGCGGCGAGCAGGTTTGCCCCCTCCTCATCCGAAGGCAAATTCGGTGGTTGAGCAGGCGTAGGAGGTGAGACCCTCACCGCCGGGGAAGCGCGTCCACGGACCTCCCTCTCACAGCGTTCCTCTTCGTCCCGGTGGCTGAGCACGGCAAGCATAGCCGACCACTCCTCATCCACCGGCGTGGCCGCAGGGAGAGCTCTTCATGCTGGCTCCGGGAAGGAATCGTCCGAAACCACCGGCTCCAAATAATGCGCTCCAAACGCAGACAAATTAAACAGTCCAAAAATGAGATAAGGTTTGTGTGGGTGTAACCCGCTAAATCCTTTTTGCGGGCTGGGCCATTCTGTCATAAACTCTCCATGCGCTTGTCCACAGCACACAAAGGAGAAGGATGGAAGGATTTAAACGCAGGAGTTCACCACACACATTTATTGACAAACACTGTTCACAAATACAGACGAACAAGTAGGTCACAATACAATATGAATGCGCTCGGACAGCAGGAAAGACTACAGGGCATTCAACTTACTCAGGGAAAGGCAAACTAGGCAACAGCAGTTATGCTGCGGGAAGAAACTCCACCAGAAGTGTAGCAGAATTACTGCAAGGGGGGAAACGCTTCTGGTCCAGCGTAGCAGCAACCGCACAGAGAAATGCAAACAGTCTACTTACAAGTGGGAACAGTCCAGGAAGTCCAATTCTCTCAATGAGCATAATCCCGAAGTCCTTCATGACGTGATGGTCACACCACGGAGAGCCAGAGTGTGACTCGTATAATGGCCCAGCGGCGTTTGTCTAGCGAAGAGCTGCTTAAATACAAATGCCGCTGGCCACACAAATTGGGCACACCTGGGCAAGGCGTGGGAATGATCATTTCCGGGGCTGGGAACAGCTGATGGAACTGAGGAGAGTGAGGGGGCATGGTTGGACCGACAGACTGTCAGCAGCGTGGGAGAAAGTAGGTCACCGAGGCTGACTAACAGCTGCCAGTCAGGCAGTGGCTATGGTAATGGAATAAGTATGAGGATACACAAAATGCACATAAACAATGAAACCAAAACCCACAGAGAGATCGAGGCCGAGCCGGGGAAAGCCAAGCCGGCTTGGCTCGTGACAGGGCCCCCCCTTTAAGGGCTGGATTCCCAGACACTCCTAGTAACATCAAGAAGACCCCCTCCCCCCAACAGTTACAACAACAACAAACAACACGAACCCGGGTGGGTGGTAGGGGGAACAGGAAGGAGGGAACACAATGCCCCGCCCAGGGCCCACAATTACCCCCCCCCCCAAGTCCATGAGCGTTAGGGCTCAGGAAACTGCCCAGAGTCCCAGGCCCAGCAGAAGGCCCGGTGGACCGAGTCCACCAGTTTCCTGACGGAAAACGTGAGCAACCTGACCCGGGAAGTCAATTCTTCTGGTGGCCTGCCCACGTTGATTAGCCACCAGGACCGAAGGGGTGAAGCAGGAGGCGGCCTGCCCACTGGAAGGCTCACTGGTGGATAACAGGACCAGAGAAAGGGGACCTCCACGATGTAGGGCAGGGATAAGGGGACCACGGCGTCCTCAGGCTGGTCCGCAACTGCACCCGCGGTGGGCCCCAACTGGCCTGGCTCCGCTGCACCCATGATGGACCCCGATGGGGCCAGCTCCGCTGCACCCACGATGGACCCCACCGGGCCGGCTCCGCTGCACCCACGATGGACCCCGACCGGTCCAGCTCCGCTGCACCCACGGTGACCTCCGGCTGAGGCTCAGCTGCACCCATGGGGACCTCCGGCTGAGGCTCAGCTGCGCCCGGGGTGGGCCCCGATTGGACCAGAGCTGCACCCACGATGGTCCCAGTCTGGGATGTGGCTGCACCCACGATGGGCTCTTGTTGGAGCACCGTTGCACCAGCGTTGACCCCCATCGGGGGCCTCATTGCTCTCACAGTGGCCTCCCCAGCGAGGGAGGTGGTGCTCCTAATGTCACCTGGCACTGGATCCCGATGCTTGAGCTTTACCACCGTCCAGGACTCCGACGCGGTTTATGATGACGGTCCGGATCACATTGGCTGGGGGCCTGGTCCGGGGGATGACCCTGCTTCTGCAGTCCCCGCAGCAGGTGTGATGGTAGTCGGAGTCCTGATCCTCCAATGCTCCTTCTCATCCCGGCTGTTGACTGCGGCGAGCAGGTTCGCCCCCTCCTCGTCCGAAGGCAAATTTGGTGGTTGAGTAGGAGTAGGAGGTGGAACCCTCACAGCTGGGGAAGTGCGTCCTCGGACCTCCCTCTCATGGTGCTCCTCCTCGACCCTGCGGTTGATGAAGGCGAGCAGATTCGCCCACTCCTCATCAGATGGTGAATCCAGGGGATGGGCAGGCGTAGGAGGTGAGACCCTCACCGCTGGGGAAGCGCGTCCACGAACCTCCCTCTCACGGCATTCTTCTTCGACCCGGTGGCTGAGCGCGGCAAGCATAGCTGACCACTCCTTATTCGTTGGGGTGGCCGCAAGGAGATCTCTCCATGCTGGCTGCTGGACGGAATCATCCGAAACCACTGGCTCCTCCACCATCTGTCGGCTTGGTTCTCGGACCGGCAGGCACTCAGGATTTAAAGGAGGAGACACAGAGAGGATAGGAAATAAATTAATTTCTGCAGCTGCAGAAAAGGACCCAGCGGACTACTGTAACTGGGCCTCTCCCTCGGGAGACAGACAAGGTTTATCAGGACTGGATTGAATGTAAAGAAAAAACACTTGCCTGTCATCCTGGTCTCGGATGTTTTCAGCTGCAGAAGACAGTCTGTCATCCCCCTCTGTCAGTCACCGTTTTGGCCCCTTCAAAGGATAGCGGAGGACAACCCTGGAGGACTTCTCGGCGGCTGGAGAGACAGTGGCCACCAAAGACGAGGAGGGCTTCTCCCGGCGTTCCAACGCAGGATGACACCGCTGTGGTGGAGCCAGAGTAACTGGAGCAGGAGCGGAGGGAATGGCGCCGTTCCTCTGTGGAGCACACCTCCGTGCGCGCTGCGGTCCAATGGGAGATGGCTCCATCTTCAGCCAGGGGGATGAGCGCTGGAGCGCGGTGACAGAAGCCAGCAATTCCACTTACTGAGGGTACCTCCAGAGTCCAGGATGCACCTCCAGAATCCCCACCGCTCCATAAACGCTCCACCAATCCCTCTCGGGTCCGCTGGCAGCGAGAAACTCATCCACATAGCTCCGGATGAAGTCTGCTGCCCACTCCTCCTCCAGGCTTGGAGACTCCGCAGCCAATCCTCCTTTTCTTGGACGAGGTCGACAAGCCGGGGACATAATGCGCTCCAAACGCAGACGAATTAAACAGTCCAAAAATGAGATAAGGTTTGTGTGGGTGTAACCCGCTAAATCTTTTTTGCGTCTGGGCCATTCTGTCATAAACTCTCCATGCGCTTGTCCACAGCACATGGAGGAAGAGAAGGATGGAAGGATTTAAACGCAGGAGTTCACCACACACACATTTATTGACAAACGCTGTTCACAAATACAGACGAACAAGTAGGTCACAATACAATATGAATGCGCTCGGAGAACGGGGAAGACTACAGTGTGTTCAACTTACTCGGGGAAAGGCAAACTGGGCAACAGCCTAAGCGTAGCAGTTATGCTGCGGGAAGAAACGCCATTAGAAACATAGCAGAATTACTGCAAGGGGGGAAACGCTTCTGGTCCAGCGTAGTAGCAACCGCACAGAGAAACGCAAACAGTCTACTCACGAGGCAGTGGCTCTGGTAATGGAATAAGTACAAGGATACACAAAATGCACATAAACAATGAAACCAAAACCCACAGCGAGATCAAGGCCGAGCTGGGAAAATCCAAGCCGGCTCGGCTCGTGACAGTTATACTGTATATATTAACTTATTTTTGTATGTGTTATACCGCTGCTCTGCTCTTTTGTCCTTTTCTTTAGAAAAGCTTTATATAGTGAATTTTTCTTTTTACATGCTTTTTGTAATCCTTTGGTTAAACATGGCTTATCGACAAATTTCTGTTTAAGCTTTTTCTTTACTCATGGACAATTTATTTCATAAAGAGCTGTTACAATGTTCATAAATGTATCCTATGCTTCATTTACATCTGATTCATAGACTTTTGTCCAGTCTAGCTTCAGCAGGTCTTCTTTAAAAGAACTGATTGCATTTTGTGATTTGTATCTGAAAGACTTTCTAGTTTTTTCTGTATTGGCCCCCTTGTGGCCATGGATAAGTGCAAAGACTGGCAGATGGTCACTTATGTCATTTATCAATAATCCACTTTCTATTTTCTTACCAATAATATTGACAAACAGGTTATCAATAAGTGTAGCAGTGTGGACTGTGATTCTACTGGGATGTGTTATTGTAGGATATAGACTCATACTGTACATAGAATTCATAAACTCTGTAATTACATTTTGTTGAAATGGATTTAGTAAATCAATATTGAAGTCTCCACAGATTACAACCATTTTCTTATTAGTTATATTATTGTACAGCTCGACTAACTTATCTCTGAATGTCTCAGTGCAAGTTCCTGGCATTCTATATATACAACTTATAATTAGATATTTTGTTTTATCTTGGTCAATCTCAACAGTAACACATTCCAGAATCCCTGGTAGTGCAAAGGACATTCCATTTACAAGTTTACACTTATACAGTTCATCAATATACAGTGCAACATGACCACCCTTTTTTTGAGATCTGTTAATATGAAACATCTGATATCCCTCTATTGCCATCAAAGAAGCTTGCTCTTCATTGAGCCAAGTTTCAGAGAATGCGATAGCTGTAAATTTTCTATCTCGCTGTTTTAAATAGTCCTGAATCTGTGGAAAGTTTTTAAGACTTCTGCTGTTAAAGTGTATTATTGATAGTTTACCATCTACTTGCACTTGACTTTTGAATTGCTTTTCAGTGTAATATTCACAGTGATTATGAATATTATTGAAGAAGTGGTTGTCAGGATCAATATCATTGTCCTTCTCTTGTAGTTTATGTTCAGCATAATGAGACATTTTCAGAGTCTGAATTTCCTCTCTCTGTGTCAAATGACTTCCTCCAACTGGCCCAGGGTGCCTGTGATTATCGTCTCCTGGCTTGGGTGCTCATGCGGGTCGGCTGGCCCACGGTTAAAGCGGTGTTGGGGTCAGCAGTGGCCCAGCCGGGTCCCACCGAGGGTGCAGCAGTGGCCCAGTCGGGTCCCACCGAGGGTGCAGCAGGGGCCCAGGGGGGTTCCACTATGGGTGCAACCATAGCCCGGTCGGGGTCCTCCGTGGAGCCTTGTTTATAACTTTCGTGTTTTCACTTTTTGTACCAAATAAATTTACACACAACACTCTCCTGCGCTGGGTTTTCATCTCATTCATCCATGCACTGCATTTACGCACGCATATGACAGTCCGTGCGTCTGTTAAAGGTTGCACAAAATATTTTCAACTAGTATTTTCAATGCGCAAATATTTCTTTCACGATGGATACCAAGGAACATGTCAGATCAAGAAGTCTCCCAACTAGTATATAAAAGATGGTCTGACAAATAATTTCATAAGTCATACACATCCTTTCTTCTTTTATTTCTATGCAATGAATAGCAGCAAGAAGTGCAGCCATGAAATCCAGAGGGTTCTGAAATTTGCAGGTCAACACAGGTCTCTCATTGCCGATGGCATAAACAGGGTGTGAATTATTAGAAAGTCTCTGTGTGAGTGGTCCAGTCCGGTCCCATATACCAAAATAGAGGGAACGGCTCTAAATAAATGCTACAGCTCCTCAATAGTGATGGCAGGTGAAGCCTCAATGAAGCTCTGAGGTTTTCCTTCTAATTGTGCTGAAAAAGATTCAAAGCTTCCAGGCTTCATTCTAACTATGGCATCATCAAAGATCAAAGGCAGGCATCACTGAATGAGTGGTGACGTTAAAGATCAAAGGCAGGTTTCACCGTGGTTACTGTTGCCATGGTAACAATAACTTTCTATGGGCATGCAGAAATAATTGCTTATACTTGGTTTCTACAGGTATGCACGGGTATGCACTAGTAGATCTACACTTTGATACCAGATAGGACTTGGCTAACATTTTCCTGACAAACAGAGGTGCCATATTCTGTAGGTAATTATAATGGTTGACAGCACCTTCAGCATTGTGATAAAAGGATACACAAACAACTGTTCATTTTATTTATTGTAATTAGGGGCATCAGATGGCGGGGGGTAGGGTACTGTTTACACAGGGCCCACTGCAGGGAGTGGCCCACAAAAAGCCCGGAACAAAAAGTTTTTGTGTTTCATTTTTAAAATTTCTAATTAATTAATTAATGTCATACTGAAATTCACCCTGGCTGAATGAAGTAGCTGAGAGACTGAATTTTCAAGATTCAAAGATTTTATTTGTCAACACTGCTGTACATACAGGACAGATGGGACATTTGAAATGGCGTTTCTCTCTCTTCATTGATGTGTATAATGTAAAAA
Source organism: Pholidichthys leucotaenia (assembly GCA_020510985.1). NCBI lineage: Eukaryota > Metazoa > Chordata > Actinopteri > Cichliformes > Pholidichthyidae > Pholidichthys > Pholidichthys leucotaenia. The sequence continues at coordinate 57,717,099 of CM035840.1, read as the reverse complement.
GAAAAAGGAATAAGGCTGGAACAAAAGAAAACAACAACAACAGCAGTCTTTGTACAGTAATGCAACCCGTAGTGCAAATGGCGACAAAAGATAGACCCAGACGTCCCATAGTGCAAATAGAGATAAACGATTAACAATGATGAAACCCAGCAATCCTATATACATCCAACTGGCAATGTAATACCCATAGTTGCAGTTCAATGCGGTTGTGTAGGTGCAGATAGTAGTAGATAGGACTGCACATGATCAGTATAGCAATGACAGACAGACAGCAGCAGATATGACATTTGTACAAATGGTTGTGGTTAAAGTGCAGAGACATACAGCAGCAAATGCATAACTGTTGGTGTGCCAGTCTTTCTGTGCCAACAGCTGAGGTAGTTATTGTGTGGGTGATTGGGTTATGGTCCGGGGGGGGAGGGGGGTGGTGGATAGAGTTCAGGGTCCTGATGGCCTGATGAATGAAGCTATGAAGCAGTCTTGTGGAGTGGGTCTGGAGGCTTCGGTACCTTTTCCCCGAGGGCAGGGGGCTGAAGAGGGAGTGTGAGGGGTGTGAGGTGTCACCTGCGATGTTGATGGCTCTGCAGGTGAGGTGGGTGAAGTAGATGTCTGGAGGGGGGCAGAGGGGCACAGATGACCTTGCTGGCTGCTTTCACTGTGCGTTGTAGTGTCTTCTGGCAGGAGGCGGTGCAGCTTCCATACCACACCATGATGCAGCTGGTGAGGATGCTCTCAGTGGTGCCCCGGTAGAAAGAACACATGATGGGGGGTGAGACTTGTGCTCTCTTCAGTTTGCGCAGGAAATGGAGGCGAGTTTGAGACTTTTTGGCCAGTGATGTGGTGTTGTTGGACCAGGAGAGGTCCTCAGAGATGTGCACCCCCAGGAACTTGGTGTTGCTCACCCTCTCCACAGCTGCACCATCAATGATCAGAGGGGGGTGCTGTGTGTGTCCCCTCCTGAAGTCGACCACAATCTCCTTGGTTTTTCCCATGTTCAGAAAGAGATTATTGTCTTTACACCACTGGACCAGTTGACTCACCTCATTTGTGTAGTTTGCCTACTTGTTGTTGGTGATGAGGCCCACCACCATAGTGTTATCCGCAAACTTGATGATGTGGTTAGTGTTGTAGGCTGGTACGCAGTCATGGGTCAGCTGGGTGATGTGCAGCGGGCTGAGCACGCACCCTTGTGGGGCCCCTGTGCTCAGTGTGATGGTCTGGGAGGTGCTGATGTCAACTCACACATTCTGTGGCCTCCCTGTGAGAAAGTCCAGCACCCAGTAACAGAGAGAGGTTTTGAGTTCCAAGTGTCTGAGTTTTTGTATCAGGTGCTGGGGGATGATTGTGTTGAATGCTGAACTGAAGTCCAAGAACAGCATTTGCACGTAGGAGTTTTTTGAGACCAGGTGGGTGCGAGCTGAATGGAGAGCAGCAGCGGTGGCATCTTCTGTGGATCTGTTTGACCTGTATGCAAACTGGGATAGGTCATGGGAGGGAGGCAGGATGGACTTGATGTTCTGCATGACTAGCCGCTCGAAGCGCTTCATTATAATTGGGGTCAGTGCTACGGGCTGGTAATCATTGTAGCTGGATGGGACGGGCTTCATTGGGACTGGTGTTATGGTGGCAGTTTTGAAACATGTGGGGACAACAGCTTGAGTCAGGGAGATGTTGAAGATGTCGGCCAGGACATTCTGGAGCTCCTCTGCACAGTCCTTCAGGATGCGACCCAGTACTGGAGTGGTGGCTCAGTTGGTAGAGCATCCGCCCCACATTCGGGAGGCAGGGGTTCAAATCCCAGCCGGGTCATGCCGAAGACCATATAAAAGTGGAACTTCCTGCCTTCCAGCTTGGTGCTCAGCAAAAATGGAATGGAGGAGGGAAATTTGTGGCGGCACCTTGCATGGCAGCGGCCCTCTGATTCTGCACTTGGGGTGTGTGTGATTGACACGGTGGATAGGTAAAGCACAATCTCGTTCTGCTGTACATGATTGGTTGTACAGCTGAATGACAATAAAGGGTGATTTAATGTTGTCTGGGCCAGCTGCCTTGTGTGGGTTGATCCTGCAGAGGGTCCTCTTCATGCTAGCTGGATCCAGACTCATGACCTACTTGTCCAGAGAAGGAGTGGTCTTCAATTCAATTCAATTCAATTCAACTTTATTTATATAGCGCCATTTCACAACAACAGTCATCTCATAGCACTATCAACTGTAGGGAGGACCCCCACAGTTGCAGAAAGACCCCAGCAATCAGGCGATCCCCTGTGAGCAAGCACTTGGCGACGGTGGAGAGAAAAAACTCCCTTTTAACAGGAAGAAACCTCCAGCAGAACCAGGCTCAGGGAGGGGCAGTCATCTGCTGCGACTGGCTGGGGGGTGAGGGGACAGAGAAGAAGAAAAGAACAGACATGTAGAGAGCAAACAGCACGATGGGGACTCAATCTATGGGAGAGAACAAACAAATGTTAATGACCAGCAAAAAAAAAATATTTCATAGAGAGTGAGGAAAGGAGTGAGGCCCAGTACATTACTGGAGGTCCCCCGGCTGACTAAACCTATTAGCAGCATAACTAAGGGAGGGTTCAGAAACACATGATCCCTCCCTAATTGTAGGCTATATCAAAAAGGTAGGTTTTAGCCCTATTCTTAAAAACAGAGATCGAGTCTGACTCCCGAATCCAGATTGGCAGCTGATTCCACAGGAGAGGAGCTTGATAACTGAAGGCTCTGCCTCCCATTGTACTTTTGGAGATTCGAGGTATTACAAGTAAACCTGCATTTTGGGAGCGTAGTGCTCTGTTAGGATGATACGGTAGTATCAGATCTTTTAAATAAAAAGGAGCCTGATTGTTTAGAGCTTTGTAAGTAAGAAGAAGGATTTTAAACTTAATTCTAAACTCTATGGGAAGCCAATGAAGGGAGGCCAGAACCGGAGAGATATGATCTCTCTTTCTAGTACCTGTTAAAACTCTTGCTGCAGCATTTTGGATCAGCTGAAGACTTTTTAAAGATGTTTTAGGACAGCCTGATAATAAAGAATTACAATAATCTAATCTCGAGCTAACAAAAGCGTGGATCAGCTTCTCAGCATCACTCTGAGACAAGATGCTCCTAATCTTGGCAATATTACGCAAATGATAGAAGGCAGTCTTAGAAACAAATTTAATATGTGAATTGAAGGACAAATCCTGATCAAAAATAACTCCAAGGTTCCTCACAGAGCTATTAAGAGAAAGAGTAACTGCATCCAAACTGAAAGTTTGATTTGGAAAGGAATTTCTAAGGTTTTTTGGACCAACAAGAATGACTTCAGTCTTATCTGAATTTAATAGCAGGAAATTACAAGTCATCCAAACTTTGATTTCCTTAAGACAGGCTTCTAACTTGGCTAATTGATTAGTATCATCTGGCTTCATTGACAGGTATAATTGTGTGTCATCTGCATAACAGTGAAAATGTATACAGTGCTTTCTAATAATGTTGCCTAACGGAAGCATATATAAACTAAAAAGAGTAGGGCCAAGCACAGATCCCTGTGGAACTCCATGACTAAGCTTTGAGCTGAGAGAAAACTCATCATTTACATGAACAAACTGGAACCTATCAGATAAATAAGATCTAAACCACTGCAACGAAGTTCCATTAAGTCCAACATAGTGTTCTAATCTATCAAGTAGAATATTATGATCAATAGTATCAAAAGCTGCACTAAGATCTAAAAGGACAAGTACAGAAACTAGTCCATTATCAGATGCAATGAGGAGGTCGTTAGTGACCTTCGCTAAGGCTGTTTCAGTGCTATGATGGATTCTAAACCCAGATTGACACTCCTCAAATAAACCATTTCCCTGCAGGTGGTCAAATAATTGCGTAGCAACAACTCTTTCTAAGATTTTTGAAATGAAAGGGAGATTAGAGATTGGTCTATAGTTAGCTAAAGCTCCTGGATCTAGCGTTGGCTTTTTGAGTAAGGGTTTAATTACAGCCGTTTTAAAAGCCTGCGGTACATGGCCTAAAGTTAATGAAGAATTGATTATATGAAGAATAAAGCTACCAATAAGTGGGAAGACTTCTTTAAATAACCTGGTAGGAATAGGGTCTAAAAGACAAGTTGAAGGTTTGGATGAGGAAACTATTTTGTCTAACTCACAAAGGTCGATTGGAGTAAAGTCTTCTGTACTGATGTGCTGTTTTGTGCTTCAAAGCCACCAAAGAAGTCGTTTAGGTTGTTGAGCAGTGTGGTGTCACTCATACAGGTCTCAGGTGGAGGTTTGTAGTTGGTGAGGGTCTGTATGCCACGCCAGAGAGAATGTGCATCTCTGGTGTTGCTGAAGTGTCCAGATATTTTCTTGCTGTACTGTCGTTTTGCCTCCTTGATACCATGGGGCAGGTTGGCCCTAGCTGTTGTTAGTCCTGCAGTGTCACCGGCCCTGAAGGCTGTGCCCCGAGCCCTCAGGAGCCTGCGGACCTCTCCTGTCATCCATGGCTTCTGGTTAGCATGAACAGTGATGGTTTTGCAATCATCAATGCATTTTGCTATGTATGCCACAACAACTTCAGTGTACTCCTCTAGGTTTGTGTGTTAATTGTGAGTGGCTGCATGCTTGAAAGTGTCCCAGTCTGTGGTGCTGAAGCAGTCTTTCAGAGCATCAGAGGCCCCCTCTGGCCACATATGTACCTGCTTTTTTGTTGGTCTGATTGTTTTCACTCTGGGTTTGTATGCCGGCCTTAACAGGATGGTGACATGATCAGAGAGACCCAGGGGGGAAGGGGGGGGGGGGTCTGTATGCTTTCTTGTGAGTTGTGTACACCAGGCCCAGCAAATTGTCTCCTCATGTTGGAAAGTCTACATGTTGATGTAGGTTTCGTCGGAGGGCCTTTAAATCTACATGGTTGAAATCTCCTGCTGTGATGAGGAATCCATCTGGATGCACTGTTTGTGTCTCACTTATAGCCTGATAGAGTTCTTTTCGTGCTTTATTTCTCTCACCAGTGCTGGTGGGCGGGGTCTACATGGCGGCTAGTAGGACAGATGAAAATTCTCTTGGCATGTAAAAGGGTCAGCACCTAATGATCATAAACTCCACTAATGTAAAAGAGTGTTCATGCATAACAATAGAATCACGGCACCAGGTGTCATTGATGTACACACAGACCCTGCCGCCTTGCATTTTCCCTCCTTCCGTGAGCACTCTGTCGCTATGGTAGCATGTTAGCCCAGCTAGCTGAATGGCAGAGTCTGGTATATTGTCATTTAACCACGTTTCCATAAAGATAAAAACACGGCAGTTCCGTGCATCACGTTGTGTAGTTCTCAGGAGCTGTATGTGGTCTATTTTGTTGTCGAGTGAGCAACGTTTGCCAGAATGAGTGAAGGAATCAGCAGTCTGTGCGGGCTACCGGTTAGCTTTGTTCAGCTACCTCTGCGTTTACCTCTCTTTTGTCTCTGCTCACACCATCTACGGCATCTCCATTTGGGATGAGACATGGCAGTCGAGTCTGGGGGTGTGGAGGGCTGGTGGAGAATACCCAGGCCACAGAGATCCTGTGTAGCGCTCTGGTCCAGGACATAATGTTTGGTCATATTCCTTATCTCCAGAAGGCTGTGGCGACTGTAGCTTGTGCGCAGCATCATATATGTACATTAAACACATGAATATACACTTAAGCGTAATTTAAACAACACTAAGTGGCACAAAAACACAAAGAGAGAAGAGAGACCACTGTGTGTTCACACGCCACCTAGTGAACCAGTTTTGCATTAATATTAACCCTATGAGTGTGTATGTTGCCGAACTGCGACATAACCCCTAGTGGTCAAGAGTGGTAAATATTTTTTGTCAATAAAATAGTTCAGATTTCCAAGGCTATAACTTGAAAGAGGTAAGAGATAATGGCTTACTGTCAATTAGAAAGATGTAAAATATGATCCAAAGTTTCAGATAGGAATAAATTTATGCATCTAATTTGCATAATGTCACAGCACCTCTTTAAATTCCATAACTCAGTCAAAACTGGACTTTGGACGTATTTACACAAAGAATGATTCAGTCTTTTGTCACTATTTTTTGTACAGAGGTACCTCATCATTTTATCTTCAAAGTATATGAACAAGAAATCAGTACATTAAAAAAAAAAACAGAAATAAGTCACTTACTGTTGTACAGTCTGTTGACAAAGGGGGGCTGGCGTGGTCGCTGCGTTTTCACCCATTATGGTCCTTATTTTGGATTCTGTCGGTAATATAGAATATCTACCACATCTACAAAGTCTTATGATTATCCCACATAAATTTTGCTTGTATCCCATGGCTATTTTCCGCATACAAAGCCGACAAAACGTGGCGGTGACCGATCGCGGACATATTAGCTTTCTGTGCTAACTGCTAACAGGAAAAGGAAATGAGGAGTTCTTCTTCTTTGGTGTATTACGTGTCATCCACTGAGTCCTCCAACTGATGTCTGCCACCCTTTGAAACTGGCAAATCAGTACAATCAGAACAAATTTCCAATGCAGGCGATCACGTCAGAGTGAGAAGGCAGGCACAGTGCCGCGCTCTGCCACTAGGGGCACAGAAATTCTCACAATCAAAGGGTTAGCAATGGATATTCTCTGAGCCCCCATCACCTCTTGTGCTAAATGGTTTAGTCCACACCTGTACCACCAGTGTTTGCCAGCAGAGGGAGCGCTAATCGAAACCTAGGTGCTGCTCTGTGTGAGTGGTCCAGTCCTGTCCCATATACCGAAGTAGAGGGGGCGGCTCTAAATAAATGCTACAGCTCCTCAATAGTGATGGCAGGTGAAGCCTCAATGAAGCTCTGAGGCTTTCTTTCTAATTGTGCTGAAAAAGATTCAAAGCTTCCAGGCTTCATTCTAACTAAGAAGAGTGACTAAAAGTTGAGAGGATACTGTATTTACGTTTTAATCAGCAGATTGTGAAACTTTTGACTTTGAAGAAAGTACAGACCTCCTGGTGAAAGCAGTTCAACTTTGTATCTGTATTTTAACCCTTTCACAGTGATCGATAGTGACATATTTAGTTTCGATGGATTCCTTGTAATCTCAGGATTGTGAAGATGTCAATACCAAATGATCTACTATCATTTTACTGATGGTTAAACTTTTTCAAAGGAAAGAAATGTAGCACCAGTCACCAAGGCTGCCTTAATGAACGGGCTAGGCTGGGCTGAAGCCCAGGGGCCAACGAAGCTCAGGGGCCTATAATAAGCCAATAAAAAGATCATATTGTTGTTAATTGATCAAATTCTATGTCCATCACTTGATATTTGTCTGTTGGTGCTGATTGGTCTAATTTACATGTGCTCCACATACTGTAGGTACCACCTAACAATAGCCTATCAGAGGAATTGTTTTGACATGTGACTATGAAAGCACCAATGAGAGACACGAAGTGATTAGCTAGTTCAAAATGTTACAAAAAAAGTTTGAGAGTGGCGCTCATAAAATTATTGAGAGAAAAAGAGCTTAAGGGAAAAAGAATCGCTCAAACAAATTCCGAAGTTTAAAGGATTTTTCTAAGCTGGAGCATCGAGTGGAGGTGGGGCTGCTAATTACTGCACCAAGGAGACAGGTGGCCGTTACCTGGAGCTGGAGAGCAGGTTTCACTGAGCAGAGTCTGGAGATGGACAGACAGAAGGACCATTAAAGCACTCACCTGGAGGAGAAAAGCAGATGCCGCCAAATCCTACCAAAAGAGAGCAGGCCAGTGGAGAAGACAAGCTGAGACATGGAGATCAGCACAAGAAAAACCCGGTTGCTGGGAAAGGCCATGATTGCTTACATTACGTCCCACACACGGCAGCTGTGTGTGGGACAGGGGACTCCGAACTTGGTAAAAAAGTAGACTGGCTCAAGCATTCTACTAAAAGCAGACAGTGTGAGCTCACACTGATGTCCATATGACGCTTTTCATGAGCTGGACTTAAATGACATAATGAAGGATTTTTTTTTTTTTTAAAGAAGACCAGGAGAAAACACTTCTAAAAAGGTAAGATACTGTATGTTCTTTGTAGTGGTTTCCAAACACCTGTGTAGGTTTTTGATTGCTGTTGTTGTGCATTGTTTGAATCAGGAATACTTCACTGATTTAACTTTGTGTTCTGCTGTCGTCATTAGACTTTAGTTGTTGATGAGTATCACCCTCTGATATCTGGCATTTAGGCTGTGGTGCCATTCATGGTGCTTGTGTGTGTAAGAGAGATTAGATTGACTTTTGTGTTTATGCTGAAGTAGCCAATAGTATGTCACATTGCAAAACAAATTAAATCTTAGTAAGATCAAATATCTTAAATCAAAGCTATATGTTTGTTTTTCTCTGATGAGATCATTTTGACAAAACAAGACTTTGTTTTTGCTGTGCAGTTTGTTGTAAGATTTTACTTGCTTTAAGATATTTTTTAACTTGTTTTAAGCAATTTAATCTTCCTTTTTTGGTGTACAATTTTTTTTTTTCAATTTTAGCTAAAGTTACCTTTTACCAGGAAGCTTTTGCTTATTTTAAGTAAAATTATCTGCCAACAGAGCAAGAAAATTTGGCTTATCAAATTGCTTAAAACAAGTTAAAAACTATCTGAAAGCATAAAATTTTCTAACACAAAAATTGCACAGCAAGAATAAATATCTTCTCAGACAAAAACAAGCATATACAGCCTTAATTTAAGATGTTTAATCTTACTTATATTTGATTTTTGGCATTGGCTGGATACAAAACCATACCCATAGAATTCTTTTTACAGATACAGCTCAAATCTGATTGGCCAGTACGTTCTAATAATGCCTATCTTGAAAGCAGCAGGCTACAGGTATGGAAGTCTGAGTATTTATTTGTTTCAAAATTTTAATTAATATCTATTTACTACCTTTTTAACCTTACCCACTCCCAAATCCTAAGGCTAACCTCTTAATTTTAAGTGTAAATTTCATCTCGTATCAAGTAAAATGGTTTGTACAAGGTGCCGAGAGCAGGACAGGAACCAGCAACCTTCTGATCACAGGCCCAACATACTATCTACCTAAGCTACAGCAGCAGCTGGCTTGGAGTTGATCTGAAAGGGTTTTGTCGGATTGTCAACTCTTCTGTACCAATAAAAATTTTGTAAAGGGATACAGCTTCCGTATCCATAGCCACTGTTTTGAGTTTTTGCAGTATAGTGTTTTCTTGCCATTGTATCTCCAAGAGAAACATAAACATAGCTATTACACATTTATTTATAAGCTGAGATTCTGTAGGGAGGCATGGAAGGGGGACCTACAAAACCTCTCAGCCCCAAGGCCTTACAGCAAGTTAAGGTGGCTCTGCCAGTCACAGCAGCCTGCAGCACGTCTCCTTCCTCAGTCAAGTTAGTGTTTCATTACCTAACAAATAGTGTATATATGCTCACCAAATAGTGACGATTTCATTTTCTTGGAAAATTGTAACTTTTTGGTAACAAATTTACACCTTTTTCCTGATAAATGTATTACTTTTGTAATAAATTTAATACTTTTTTCCAATAAATTTTCCATGTTTTGTGATAAATTTGTTACATTTCTCCCACACAAATTTACTACAATATACTCATAAAGGGAGATAGGCACTGCCCCATACACCACGTGATGTCCCATATGCTGTGGAAGGTATTAACTTGACTCATAAACTCATAAACTTGCAAATTGTTTCTGTAAAATTTGCAACCTTCTCTTTAAATTTTCATGATTTTTTTCTTGTACGCTTGCTACTGTTTATGGGATGGAGGGTGGCAGGTTAACAGAGGGGATGATTCTGGATCATTTTACTGACAAGAGGAATTACCTTTTTAATTTTTTGTAAAGATTTGTTGTTTTTTTAATGGAGGCTTAATATTTTATTTATTGAAAGAAAATCCTTTTTCAGATTTTTACATAACTTTTTGTATTTTGAACAGATACTTATTTTTCAATTGAAGCTGGTAATTTTTTGTCACTGACCTTTATAATTAATGATGAAGACCATGGTATCTGAATGAGTTGATAAGTTTGTAAAAATCTATGGAGTATTAAATATCTGAGTGTATAAAGTATGAAAATATAATAGATTCAACTAAGTACAGTCAAATTTTGTCTGTAACATTACTTTTCAGTATTTAGAAGTGCCCTTTTTTGAGCACCTGCCCCCTGAAATGTCTGTGCAAGTCACTGTATATTGATCTGTTAAAGATGCTCTAGCAAAAAATTTGGAAGTATACAAAAGAATAAGACCAATGGAATTGAAAATAGAATATAAATAAATAAAAAGTGTATTGTGGAGAAAGGAAGCAGGCGAGGCAACGAGCTGCACAACACACAAACTTTATTCCTTCTCCAACATACAGTACAGCAAAAGATCTCCCGGGTCTCTGTGCATTCTCCTCTTATACCTTTAATTCCATGCATTGAGACCCAGAATTTCCGACCATAATACGTTGTTTGGAAGAAAGACCTGTGTGGCACATTAACATAACATCACGCTGGCACTGCTTCTCACACCTTTTCCTCTTCCAGCGGCTCTGGCACTCTCTCCTCTCCCCGGGGGGCGAATAGTCCTTACTGTCCCGTCTGAGACCCCCTGGTGACACTTCCTCCTTCAGTCCATTGTTCCCCTTTCCCCAGCTGCCTTTTCTGGGTGGACAATCCCTCACCCATACCACCACACAGCCCCACCCCGAACACCCAGAAGGGGCACTAACCCCCCCATCCTTTGGGCTTGAGCCGGCGTCCATAGCGGCTGTAGCGGGGGGTCGCTGATCCAGTTGAAACACCCTGCTGGCGAGGTATACAGGAGGGCACGTCAGTCAGTGGAGGGAAAAAGGGAGGGGGGGAACACATCAGCTTAATGGGCGCAGGTATCTACCAAAGGAACACCAACTTGCGGAGCCACCAATGGTGGGCATCCGCACCGGAGAACTTGGGCCAACACCACCTGCTCGTCTGCTAACACAAAAGCGGGCTTCAACCTGTCGATGCAGATGGTCTCCCTACACGCCCCCCCCTCCAAGTCTAACACAAAATGCTTCGCCCCAGGTTCCAACACCCTGAACGGTCCATCGTACGGTGGGGGCAGTGGGGTCCGGTGCGCATCGTGCCTGACAAAAACAAAACTGGCGTTCTGTAAACTCTTGGGGACAAAAGTGTGGGGAAAACAATGGTGGGCCAGCCCCGGTATGTTAAAAGCCTCTGTACTGTGCAAAAATTGTGCGGGCAGATCGACCTCGGGTGTGGGGTTTTCTGGTAAAAACTCCCGGGGATCCACAGCGGCTGAGAAAAAATGAGTTCTGCCAGGGAGGCTGCCAAATCCTCCTTAGGCATGGAGCGCAACCCTAAAAGAACCTATGGCAGGCGGTCAACCCAATTTGTATCCGTGAGCAAAGCTCTGAGCGCTGCCTTAAGTGATCTATGAAAATGCTTGCATAACTCGTTAGCTTGGGGGTTTTACACGGTAGTGCGGTGAATTTTGACCCCCAGGCTCTGGGCCATCACAGACCAGAGTTCCGAAATGAATTGTGGACCCCTATCGGAAGTGATGTCTGACGGAGATCCAAACCGTGCAACCCAAGGCAACAAAAAAGCACGAACTACTTCTGCAGACGTGGTAGAAGCCAGCTGAACCACTTCAGGCCAGCGCGTGGTGCAGTCCACGATAGTCAAAAGGTGCGTGAAATCTTGTGACAGTGGGAGGGGTCCCACCAAATCAACGTGGACGTGGTCGAACCTCCTGGCCGGGATTTGGAAGGGCTCGAGGGAGCTCTAGTGTGCTTGTGCACTTTGGCCCACTGGAACGCGATGCAAGCTGCAGCCCACTCCTTTACGTCCTTGCGCAAGCGCGGCCAGACAAATTTCGCTCCACTAGTTTCTCCGAAGCGTACACCCCAGGATGTGAAAGGGAGTGGACTGTCTCAAAAATGCGGTGGCGCCAGGAACTTGGAACCACCGGGCGTGGGCGGCCAGTAGAGACGTCGCAGAGCGGGGGGGGGGGCATCCTTCTTGCACCACCCTGCTCTCCAGCCGTAACCCAGTAGGAGCTGACTAGAGCGTGCAAATGTCCACGTCCCTGGATTGCTCCGCAGCCATAGCGGGGAAATCTATTCCCATGTAAACCAGGGAGACTAACGTGCACGACAGGCAATCGGCCACAATGTTAAACTTACCGGCAACGTGTTGAATGTCGGTTGTAAACGCCAAGATTGCGGCCAAGTGCCATTGCTGCTAGGTTGACCACAGTTCCAAGACCTTGGACATCGCGTACAACAATGGCTTATGGTCCACGAACGCGGTGAACTTGCGCCCCTCTAGCTAAAACTGGAAATGGCGTGTCGCCAGGTGTAGAGCCAACAATTCCCTGTCGAATGTGCTGTATTTGCATTTGTTGTCACGCGAAGTTCGAAAGAAAAACGTGAGCGGCTGCAACAAACCGGAGACGTACTGCTCCACCACTGCTCCTATGGCAACATCAGGCACGTCTGTAGTGAGTGCTATCCATGCCGATGGATCTGGATGGGCTAGCAACGTGGTATCCGCAAGCGCTGTTTTGGCGTTCGTGAAAGCCTGGACTCACTTGGGAGTCCAGTTGATGTTTTCCGCGGGCTTCTTTTTTTTTTCAGCAAGGCATACAACGGCTGCATCAGCTGGGCTGCCCGGGGAAGGAAATGGTTATAAAAATTGACCATTCCCAAAAACCCCTGTAGGGCCCTCACAGTCTGCGGACGTGGAAAGTCTGACACAGCGCATACCTTATCCGGCAGCGGAATCGCGCCCTCTGGCGAAATGCGGTAGCCCAAAAAATCAATCACTGGCACACTGAACTGGCACTTCACCGGGTTCACTATAAGCCCATGTGCTTCCAACATCTGGAAAACCCTCTTGAGATGGGCGATGTGCTCCTCCTCGGACGCGCTAGCTACCAGAATGTTGTCTAAGTAGACAAAAACGAAGGACAAGTCGCGAAGCACTGCTTCCATCATTTTCTGGAAAGTCTGCACCATACCTTTTAATCTAAACGGCATGCGTAAAAACTTGAAAAGGCCGAAAGGAGTTATTACCACTGTTTTCGGAACATCTTCTGCGCGCAATGGGACCTGATGTATCCGCAGACCAGATCCACTTTTGAAAAAACACGCGCCCTGGCCAGGTGCATGGAAAAGTCCTCAATGTGCGGAATGGGATAACGATCATGTTCCGTGGCATTGTTCAAGAGCCGGAAATCACCACACGGTTACCACGACCCGTTGGCTTTAGGCACCATGTATAGTGGGGAGGCCCACGGGCTGTTGGAGTGCCTAGCAATGCCCAACTGCTCTAAGTTGACAAACTCCTTGCGCATGCTAGTCAGTTTAGCTGTGTCCAGGCGTCAAGGTCGCGTGAACACCAGCGGGCCTTTTGCAGTTATGAAATGTTCAACCCTGTGTTTCGTTATCGTAGCCGAAAAAGTCCAGACCATGAGTGCTGGGAACTGTGTGAGTAAATGTTGGTACTTACCCCCTGGAGCTATCACGTTAGCCAGTGTTGTCGACCCAGCTCTCCGAGCTGTACAGGGCAATGAGGTAAAAGAGACAGCATCCACTAATCACCTATTAACAACATTGACTAACAACCCATAAGCACATAGAAAGTCTCCGCCTAAAATGTGAGCAAAACATGCAGCTACCACAAAGTCCCACTGGAAATTGCGTCCGTGTAAGCATATTGTCAGTGTCTGTTCGCCAAACGTCCTGATGGTGGATCCGTTGGCAGCTGTGAGCTCGGGACTGCTGCCTCATGCCAACCTGTCTGCGTTGACTGGCAGGATGAGGCTCTTCTAGGGGCTGGAGTCCACCAAAAACTGTCTCCCCGAACATGGGTCCGTGACATAAAGCAGTTTGTTCCTGTCGCCGGCGGTTGCAGCTGCAACTGAATGCCGAACGTGCCGTCTTCCCGGCTTCTTGAATTGGCATGGCGACAGGCAGCATTGGGCATTTGAGCCAAAACGGTGATGATAAAAACAGATCGCCCCATTCCTTCGTCTCCTGGTGTCCATCTCGGCTACCACCAATGGCTCCTCAACCTCGCTGGAGTCCCTCAAGGATGCTGGTGCCACTGCCTGCACGGTGAGAGTTCTGGTCGCCAAAATGATGCAGTCCACTTCTTGCGCTAGGGTGTGGTAGTCCTTGGCAACCAGCTGTGGCGAGTTGGCCAGGATCACCCTCGCCGTAGCCAGTAGGTTCCTGAGGAACAAGTGGGCGAACAGGAGAGATTCATCGTCCTTCCCCCTCAGCGCCAACATGCTCTTCATTAGCTTCACTGCTGATCCATCACCTAACTCCGAACGCGTTAGGAGTCTCTCTGCCCTCTTACTGTCAGAAAGGGTATAGTGCTGGAGTAGCATCCTCTTGAGCACCTCATTTTATCCCCGGGCCGGCGGCTGCTGGAGCAGGCTCATCACTTGTTGCGTGGCATACACGTCCAGCGCAGCGACCACGTAGTAATACTTTGTGTCGTCCATTGTTTTCCCGTGGAGTGTGAACTGGGCTTCTATGTGCAGGAACCACGCGGTCGGGTCGTGAAGCCAGAAGTCTGGGAGCTTGACTGAGACAGTGAACACGGTGCTGGTGCTCTCCCTCCAGGTAGTCTTCAGGGCGGTGCTTGGCTTGCTCTCCATGGCACGTCTTGGGTCACCAATGTGGAAAAGGAAGCAGGTGAGGCAACGAGCTGAACAACACATGAACTTTATTCCTTCTCCAACATACAGCACAGCAAAAGATCTCCCGGGTCTCTGTGCATTCTCCTTTTATACCTTTAATTCCATGCGTTGAGACACAGAACTTCTGACCGTAATACATTGTTTGGAAGAAAGACCTGTGTGGCACATTAACATAGCATCATGCTGGCACCGCTTCTCACACCCTTTCCTCTTCCAGTGGCTCCAGCGCTCTCTCCTCTCCCTGGGGGGCGAATAGTCCTTACTGTCCCGTCTGAGACCCCCCGGTGACACTTCCTCCTTCAGTCCATTGTTCCCCCTTTCCCCAGCTGCCTTCTCTGGGTGAAAAATCCCCCACCCGTACCACCACAGTATAAATAAAAAGTACTGTAGGTCCATTCTCAAAAAAGTGCATTATCGACAAAGAGCTTTGGAAATAAAGCTATTTGACGACAGTAAATATTCACAAAGCAGATAAATAAATCATACAGCATTAAACCAGCCATAATGGTGGAGCTACCTATCCAAGGCTTTTAATGGAAATGACCTCTGTTTTAAACCTTGGAATCTACAGTAAAATTCAAATTAGGCTTGTGTTTGGTGAGGGGCCCAGTCACAGTGCTGTACCCAGGACCCAACATACAGTGCTACGCCCCTGATTGTAATCATATAAGTTATAAAATGCGACTAGTTGAGCAGCTAGCCATGTTCTAGCTAAAGTTTACATATCTATGGCCGGTAAAGATGTGATAGCTGGTCACAGCCAATAGCATGACCGGGTTGATGTCACGTGTCTCTACCAACCATTTAGTGCAAAAGTAAATATGACACCTACTGGCCAGGAGGTCAGAATATTGTCTCTGTCACCTTAACTTGGACCCCCAAATAACATGCAGCCATGATGGAAAAATCTGAAATCTGTCATTTTGACAGAAAACTCTGAGGTGATCTGTTGTAACTTTTAACTATAATTCCAGAGGCGGACTTACCGTTAGGCAAAGAGAGGTGACTGCCTTAGGACCCATTAGCACTTGTATAAAACATTGGCTATTCTTCCTGGGGTCTAACATATACAGTGGTGTGAAAAACTGTTTGGCCCCTTCCTGATTTCTCATTTTTTGTATGTTTGTCACACTTAAATGTTTCAGATCATCAAACAAATTTAAATATTAGACAAAGATAGCACAAGTAAACACAAAATGCAGTTTTTAAAATAAGGTTTTTATTATTAAGGGAAAAAAATCCAAACCTACAAGGCCCTATGTGAAAAAGTGATTGCCTCCTAAACCTAATAACTGGTTGGGCCACCCTTAGCAGCAACAGCTGCAAACAAGCATTTGCGATAACTGGCAATGAAGCTTTTACAGCACTGTGGAGGAATTTTGGCCCACTCATCTTTGCAGAATTGTTGTAATTCAGCCACATTGGAGGGTTTTTGAGCATGAACCGCCTTTTTAAGGTCATGCCAAAGCATCTCAATCAGATTCAGGTCAGGACTTTGACTAGGCCATTCCAAAGTCTTCATTTTGTTTTTCTTAAGCCATTCAGAGGTGGACTTGCTGGTGTGTTCTGGATCATTGTCCTGCCACAGAGCCCAAGTGTGCTTCAGCTTGAGGTCACAAACAGATGGCCGGACATTCTCCTTCAGGATTTTTTGGTAGACAGCAGAATTCATGGTTCCATTTACCACAGCAAGTCTTCCAGGTCCTGAAGCAGCAAAACAGCCCCAGACTATCACACTACCACCACCATATTTTACTGTTGGTATGATGTTCCTTTTCTGAAATGCTGGGTTACTTTTATGCCGGATGTAATGGTACACACACCTTCCAAAAAGTTCAACTTTTGTCAGTCCACAGAATGTTTTCCCAAAAGTCTTTGGAATCATCAATATGTTTTCTGGCAAGACTGAAACAAGCCTTTATGTTCTTTTTGCTCCGCAGTGGTTTTCGTCTCGGAACTCTGCCATGCAGGCCATTTTTGCCTAGTCTCTTTCTTATGGTGGAGTCATGAACACTGACCTTAACTGAGGCAAGTGAGGCCTGCAGTTCTTTGGATGTTATTGTGGGGTCTTTTGTTACCTCTTGGATGAGTTGTTGCTGTGCTCTTGGGGTAATTTTGGTTGGCCGGCTACTCCTGGGAAGGTTCACCACTGTTCCATGTTTTCGCCATTTGTGGATAATGGCTCTCTGTTACGTAGAAGGCAGTCCCTCATAAATGGAGGCTTGGAGACGACTTGCAATCAGCAATTTTTCACTTTATTCCAAAAACTTCACAGATAACAATTTCAGCGTACATACCAAATCCTCACACCGACACGACACACACTGTTCCCAATAACCAACACCTGTTATATTGAGTGAGACAATTAGGGCTAATTAGCCCCTATCATAACCCCAGGTAAAACAAAACATTTTCCATTTTTCACACATACCCAATAGCATCTAAAAGTCCATAACAATTTCCCACCTATTTACAAAATACATATAAATAACACAGAATAAATAAGACACCATAAATAATTCAATAAATAATTTAAACCCCTATTTACAAAATCTAAATCACCCCCTAAACTTATCATCACATGCTCCCTTCCTGCTGGTATCCTTTAAAAAGCATTCAACCCCTAAAGAGTCTTTTGCCTGGACACCACCAGGGAGCATGCTGGCAAAGGTATGTGGATAATGATCACCACTTGTTTTACCCAAATAATTAAACATAACAATTATCTCACAAAGGCATTCCAATTAGTCAAAAGCAGATCTTAAAGTAATATGTGCAAACTTAACAATTAACATTTACAAATATTACCCAAACAATATAATTAAACATACAATAAACCATAACAGTGGTGACACTCCATCGTCACACTGTCACTGTCATGATTGGTAATAATTGACAGCACATGTGTGGGGAGTGACACCAAAGAAAACACACGATAACACAGAAGCAAATTAATCAGATTTTATTGATTCAAAAAAAGGAAAGCTGTGTTAATGAAAGACGTCATTCGCCAGAGGAAGACCCAGCCTGGAAGGAGAGACGAGAGCAGGTTAGACAAGGAGGGAGACTGCAAAGGGATAAATAGGACTGCACTCATGTGGGGAAAAACGGAGAACCCGGCAGAGGAACCCAGCACAAACGGCGAACCAAGGAAGGATGCTGGTAGGCAGGAGTAGAGCTGGGTGAGGTGTCTGACCGGGTGGAATAGGCAGCTGAAGTGGTGATGATGATGGAGCAGGTGAGCTCACAACGACCCTGGAGATGCAGCACGAAGATGGTAGCAACCTGAAGGAGAAAAAGACAAGAGGAATTACTTTTGTCTCCTCTGAGAAGAAATATAAACTTACTTGCTAGTTTTGCAGGTAGTATATCCAACGAGCCAGTGCTGAAGCATTCACATGAAGGTCCTTTTATGCGCTGGCGAGGCAAAGATAGCAGGTGCGTCTAATCACGCAGCTGTAGTGATTGCCTGTGGAGCCGGGGAGAGTCGAGCAGGAAGGGAGGAGGAGAGTGTGCTCACCTGAACATGACACTCACTGTGGTTCGATGAAGTCCCAAAGCTTTAGAAATGGCTATATTGTGGAGAGCGTGAAAAGATGAGGCTGAGTTTATTTCTCAAATCAGGTTTATTCACTTGTCTCCAACATCCTCCAAACAGAAAAAGAGACACCTCCTCCCACATCTGTCCTTTTTATACCCAGGACATCAAAGTACAGAGTCACATTGTCTTATTATTCCCAAGACACAATACATCATCCTCCAGGTCTTCTCCCCTCCACCTAAAACCACTGGTGGTCAGGAAATCCCTCAAGGCCATCTCTAAAGATCACATTTTGCATGCTCCTGTTATCCCCAGGAGACCTAGACCTATTGTTCATTCTGAGACGTGAAGCAAGAGTAATATACATATGCAGCCTAAGCAACTCACATATGTGTCCCGCATGACCCCCCCCCCAAACGTCTAAGATGAAACAATACAACACAGTCTGCATATCATGATAAAATCACAAACATCAGTCCACGTGCTGTTTGGGCTTCAGTCGTTTTCCAAACTTGCTGTAAGCGGGCTTTACCACTCCCGCAGCGCCCTCCTGCTGTGGAGCTGCTATCTGAGGATGAGAATTGTTAGTCAATCCCTGTGGGAGCTCTGGGGAACGCTCCCTAGGAGGTCTGCCGTGTCGAGGAGCCCTCGCCAACTGCATAGCTTCGTCAGCCATCACAAAAGCGGGTTTGAGCCTGTCTATGCCAATCATTTCCTTTCTGCCCCCCAAATCTAGCAAGAAGT
The DNA here is from genome assembly GCA_020510985.1 of Pholidichthys leucotaenia. NCBI lineage: Eukaryota > Metazoa > Chordata > Actinopteri > Cichliformes > Pholidichthyidae > Pholidichthys > Pholidichthys leucotaenia. The sequence goes on along the minus strand of CM035840.1, from coordinate 57,698,123 downwards.
GCTTATCACCTGTTTCCAGCACTCTAAATGGGCCATCATAAGGCGGGCGCAAGGTCGGGCGATGTGCATCATATCTGACAAAAACAAACTCCGCATTTTTTAAAGCTTTAGGCACAAAAACGCGTGGAAAACTGTGAACGGGGCCAGGAAGCGTGCTCGCTCCCGTGTCGCTCAGTAACCGCTGAGCAGGGGGGCACCCTGGCGCAGGATTGTCTGGGAGAAACTCCCCCGGCAGCCGGAGTGGCTGTGCAAAGACTAATTCCGCTGGGGAGGCTTTTAAATCCTCTTTAGGTGCAGAACGCAACCCCAATAAAACCCATGGTAGCCTGTCCACCCAATTTGCATCCGTAAGCGACGCCTTGAGGGCTGCTTTCAATGACCTATGGAAACATTCGCATATGTGGCTTATATTGTTCATATATCCATACCTACATATGTATAGACACAAGAGGAATGTTTAGAGATTGCATATGTGGAATGACCTCACGTCTCAGAGCAGGACAATAGGTCTCGACCACCGGCAGAGATCAACGAGCAGACGGAGACGCAGCGGTGGAGACCTGAAGGGACTTCCTGACCCCCCAGGGTCAGGTGGAGGAGAGAGAGGACAATGGAAGGAGATAACACGGATGTGTGATGTCGGCTTTTGTTATGTGATGTATAAGTATGAAGGTCTGACTGCGCTGCGTCTGCGCGCACTTTGTCCGGTAATGGAACTGCCCCTTCTGGTGAAACTCTGTGTCCCAAAAAATCAATCTGTGACACGCCGAATCGGCATTTGGCCGGGTTAATTATTAACCCGTGCTCTTCCAGCCTCTGAAAAACCGTAGTGAGGTGTTGTTCGTGTTCTTCCTCAGACGTGCTGGCTGCCAGAATATCGTCGAGGTAGACGAACACAAAAGGGAGGTCGCGTAACACAGCGTCCATCATACGCTGAAAAGTTTGTGCAGCGCCTTTGAGGCCAAAAGGCATTCGCAAAAATTCAAAAAGACCAAAAGGGGTTATTACGGCCTTTTTAGGGACTTCTTCAGGTCTGACTGGAACTTGGTGGTAGCCGCGGACCAGGTCTATTTTAGAAAAAATGCGCGCACCCGCCAGATGTAGTGAAAAATCCTGAATGTGAGGGATTGGGTAGCGGTCATGTGCTGTAGCATTGTTTAATCTGCGATAATCACCTCAAGATCTCCAGGAACCGTTGGTTTTCGGGACCATATGCAGTGGCGAGGCCCATGGGCTTTTCGAGCGCCGAATAATGCCCAGTTTTTCCAGGCTGGCGAACTCGTCGCGTGCTATGGTGAGCTTGGTCGCGTCTAAGCGCCGAGCTTTAGTGAACACAGGTGGGCCCGTTGTGGGAATGAAGTGTTCCACCCCGTGTTTCGCTACTGTTGCCGAAAATTTGGAAACTGTGAGTGCTGGAAATTGGGTGAGGAGTTGGTCAAACTTACCTCCTGCTGTGGCGACGCTGGCCTGCACGGGTGGTGGGGACACTCGAGCTGAACAGGGGATAGAAGCAAATGACAGTGCATTGATTAAGCGTCTGTTTGCAAGATCGACTAACAACCCATGTGCACATAAGAAATCAGCGCCCAACAAGTTAAAACTCACCGCCGCTATAATAAAGGTCCACCTATAGTTGCGGCTGTGTATGGACAGAGGCAGGGTTCTTTCACCAAAAGTGTTGATGATGGAGCCGTTAGCTGCCGTCGCTCCGTTTCCATGGGGTCCCGTTGCCCGGTCTGCGTAGGACGGGGTGATGAAGCTCACCTGAGCTCCGGTGTCAATGAGGAACTGTCTCCCGGAGTGTCCGTCAGTCACGTAGAGCAGCTTGTTTGTCTCGCCGAGAGCCATAGCTGCTAATCGGTTCCCAGCTTTGAAGTTTCCCGAGCTCTTAAAACTGCAGGGGGGCACGCATTTGTATGCCCTCTCGGCGAAACGTCGATGGTAGTAGCAGAGGTTGTCTCGTTTGTTGCGCCTTGGTCGCGTCGCTGCCATGGTGTGCGGGTTCTGCTCCATCGCCTCTGATTTCCCGATGCTCTGGGCTTCCACGCCGAGATCTGCCGATGCTGCTGTGGCCATCTGCTCGCCGCAGGAGTTGATGAGCCGCTGCGCTTCTCGGGCAAGCGCGCGGAAGTCCTGTTGGGTCTTACATCGCATGTTGGCCAGGATCCCTCTCATGTGCGTCGGCAGAGTGCTGAGGAAGATGTGTTGGAAAAGGAAGTTGTCGTTGTCTGCCTCCCTCAGCTGCAGCACGTCTTCCATGAGGGCCATCGGTCTGCACCCCCCGTGACCGTAAATCGCCAGTATCCTCCAGGCCCTTTCCTCGGCCGAGGGGACGAAACTCTCAATGAGGGTCGCCTTCAGTTCCTTATACTTGTCGTTGGCGGGCGGCTGCTGTATCACGCTCCGCGCGCATCGTGCTGTGGCGGCATCGAGTCTGGCAACGATGTGGTAGAATTTGGTTTTGTCAGCCGTCACCCCCGCAAGTGCAAACTGAGCCTCAGCCTGCTTGAACCATGAGTTTGGGTCATTCTGCCAGAACTCTGGGAGTTTGACAGCGACGGCGCTTGCTTGGGCCGCCTCCGATGACTCTGCAGCGCGAGAACGTCTTTCCTCCGTTCTCACGATAGGGTTGGCGACGGCGCTTGTCTGGGTCGCCTCTGACGAGCCTGTAGCGGGAGAACGTCTTTCGTCCATTCTCACGTCTGGTCACCAACAGGGTTAAGGCTGAAGGAAAGGGGTTTGCGTGACGGTGTGCCCCCCCTAATCTGCGCCACCGCGTTTTTGACTCGGTGCACTCCCTCGCGCACCCAGGGGTGCGAGCCTCGGTGAAAATGGTCGCGGAGAAGTTTGTTTGGCCAGGCCTGCGTAAAAACGTAAAGGAGTGGACGAGAACTTGCACGTCTTGCCAACGCACCAAAATTCACAAGCACACAAAAGCCCCTCTGGAACCCTTCCGGATCCTGGTCAGGAGGTTTGACCACGTGCACGTTGACCTCGTGGGCCCTCTACCGTCGTCCCAGGGGTTCACACACCTTTTAACAATGGTTGACCGGACCACACGCTGGCCAGAAGCGGTCCCGCTGGCGTCAACCACGGCCGCGGAAGTCACTCGCATTTTTTTCACGACCTGGGTGGCGCATTTCGGCGTTCCGTCGGACATCACGTCCGATAGGGGGCCTCAATTTGTCTCAGAGCTCTGGTCAGCCATGGCCAGCAGCTTAGGAGCGACAATTCATCACACCACCGCGTATCACCCTCAGGCTAACGGTTTATGCGAGCGTTTTCATAGGTCTTTAAAGGCCGCCCTCAGGGCCTCACTGACGGATGCAGATTGGGTAAACAAACTTCTCTGGGTTTTATTAGGGTTGCGTTCTGCGCCTAAGGAGGATCTAGACGCCTCCCCGGCAGAATTAGTTTTCGCACAACCTCTCAGACTCCCAGGTGAGTTCTTACCAGAACATCCAGAGCCCGGGCGCCTCCCAGCTCTGAGGCCCCTAAGCAACACTGGACTGGACACGCTCCCCGGACCCATCCATCACTCTTTTCCGCGGGTTTTTCAAATCAAATCAAATCAAACTTTATTGTCATATTGCTGTACATACAACTGTAGTGCAGGCAAGATGAAATTGTGTTTCTCTCGGCATCCATATAAGAAGCAGCATGATTAAGACACACTCCCACATAGCTCCCACCCCCCCATCCATTCACACATCCCTGAGACATACTTGGGGAAAAAGAATAACTAACTATAATATACAAAATGTCCATAGGTGCAGTAGTGTGTATGTGAGATTCCGGGTCAGCTGTTCAGCATCCTGACAGCTTGTGGGAGGAAGCTGTTGATCAGTCTGGTGGTTCTGCCTCTGATGCTCCGGAATCGTTTACCAGATGGAAGAAGTTCAAAGTGTTTATGCAGAGGGTGAGAACGGTCCTTGACAATGTTCAGTGCCCTGCTCCTACAACGGTTCTGAAAAAGTTCTTGGACAGAGGGGAGGGAGACTCCAATTACCCTCTCCGCCCCCTTGACTATCCTCTGCAGGGCTTTTTTGTCTGACATACTGCAGCTGGAGTACCATGTAGCAATGCAGTACGTCAGAACACTCTCCACCACACCTCTGTAGAAGGTCCTGAGGATGCAGATGGGGAGAGAGGCCTGTTTGAGTTTCCTCAAGAAGTGTAGTCTCTGCTGAGCTCGCTTCCTGATCTCCAAGGAATTCTTGCTCCAGGTCAGGTCCTGCGAGATCTGCACTCCGAGGAACTTGATGTTCTCTACTCTCTCCACTAAACGGCCGCCGATGCTGAGGGGGACGTGCTCAGGCTGTGACTGCCGGAAGTCGATAATCATCTCCTTCATTTTGTCCACGTTAAGCACCAGATTGTTCTCCCTGCACCAGCCCTCCAGGTCTCTCACTTCTTCCCTGTACATTGATTCCTCATCCCTCTGAATAAGTCCCACCACCGTGGTGTCATCTGCAAACTTAATAATCTGGTTCCCCTTGTGTTTGGATACACAGTCATGTGTTAGAAGTGTAAACAACAGTGGACTGAGTACACAGCCTTGAGGGGTTCCGGTACTCAGCGTGACAGAGTTGGAGATGTTGTTTCCAACCCGGACAGACTGAGGTCTCTCAGTCAGGAAATCCAGGATCCAGAGACATGTGGCGGTGTTCAGACCGAGAAGGAGTAATTTCTCTATCAGTCTCTGGGGAATAATGGTGTTGAATGCTGAACTGAAATCAATGTACAGGAGTCTGGCGTAGGTGTCTTTCTGGTCCAGGTGGGTGATGACAGAGTGTAGGGTGGTGACTATAGCATCCTCCGTGGAGCGGTTTGAATGATATGCAAACTGGAGCGGGTCGTGTGATGCAGGGAGGCAGGCTGTGATGTGTGGTTTGACAAGCCGTTCAAAACACTTCATCACAATTGGTGTAAGTGCAACAGGACGATAGTCATTCAAACAGGTAGTTTATAGTCATTTGTTCCCCAAGCTTTGAAAAACGCCGAGTTCGTTTTTGTTAGGCACGAAGCTTTAAAACCAACCCTCCGCCCACCATACGATGGACCATATAGAGTGCTGGAACCTGGTGATAAGTATTTTGTGCTTGATTTAGGGGACAGAAAAGAAACAGTCAGCACTGACAGACTTAAACCTGCCTTCATGTTGAGCGACGAACCTGCACGGGTGGCGAGAGCACCTCGACGGGGTAGACCCCCCAAGACACACACCTCAACCCCCCCGCAGGGACCAAATAACCACTGTTCTCCCCAAGCTGCAGATTCCTTACAGGATGGTCCCGCCAGGACGCCAAAGCGGGCGTACAGCAGATTTGGGAGAAGATTGAAACCCAGACGACACATAGACTGATGTAAAATTGACAAGGGGTTGTAAGCTATGCTGTCGAATTTTGCCGTTGCAGTTTTAGGGCTGACATATGACATAGACTATACTGTTGCTGTTATCACTGAATTTTTAACATGATCATGCCATATAGCTTGAAGGTTGGCATGGCTGCTGAGGATATTTTTCCTCTTTTCCTGTTGATGTGAATAACGGTATAATATGTCAAGGATGTTACCTTAGGCTGTGAACTTAATTTTATTGTCCTTTTCTTAGACGTTTGGGGGGGGGGTGCTGTGGCTTATATTGTTCATATATCCATACCTACATATGTATAGACACAAGAGGAATGTTTAGAGATTGCATATGTGGAATGACCTCACGTCTCAGAGCAGGACAATAGGTCTCGACCACCGACAGAGATCAACGAGCAGACGGAGACACAGCGGTGGAGACCTGAAGGGACTTCCTGACCCCCCAGGGTCAGGTGGAGGAGAGAGAGGACAATGGAAGGAGATAACACGGATGTGTGATGTCGGCTTTTGTTATGTGATGTATAAGTATGAAGGTCTGACTGCGCTCAGCCTCTTTTCTGCTTCTGCACTGAGATGAGACATGTTAGGGACTGGAAGCCGACAATAAACCTGATTTATAAAATCACTTCGCTTCCTTATTTCAAGCTCCCTACAGCATAAACCATTAGCCTGCGGGTGGTACGCGGTTGTGCGGTGGATCGTTACCCCCACGCTGCGGGCCATCGCTGACCAAAGCTCGGAAACAAATTGAGGACCCCTATCGGACGCAATACCCGACGGAACTCCAAAACGCGCTACCCAAGCCGTTAAAAATGCGCGCGCCACCTCTTCGGCTGTGGTTGATGCCAGTGGGACCACTTCAGGCCAATGCGTGGTGCGGTCCACCATTGTCAAAAGGTGTGTGCACCCTTGCGACGGCGGGAGGGGGCCTACGAGGTCGACATGCACATGATCGAATCTCTTGGCCGGGATGTGAAACGGCTCCAAGGGGGCTTTAGTGTGTTTGTGTATTTTGGCTCGCTGGCAAGCCATGCAGGCTGCTGCCCACTCCTTAACGTGCTTGCGCAGGCTCGGCCATACAAATTTCTCTCCTACCATTTTGACCGACGCGCGCACCCCCGGGTGCGCCAGAGAATGAATCAAGTCAAAAACGCGGCGGCGCCATGCGGCTGGCACCACGGGACGTGGTCGTCCCGTGGAGACGTCGCAGATTAAGGGGGGCGTACCACTTTGCAGCACCCTGTTCTCCAGCCTTAACCCTGTTGGTCCAGACTGGAGCGCGCACACCTCCGCGCCGCTAGCCTGCTCCGCGGCCATGGCTGCATAATCTACCCCTACGTGGACTGGAGTAGTTATGGCGCGCGAGAGACAGTCTGCCACTATGTTTAGTTTACCCGCTACATGTTGAATATCGGTAGTAAACTCGGAGATTGCAGCCAGTTGCCTCTGCTGCCGGCCTGACCACGGCTCTGAAACCTTGGCCATTGCGAAAGTCAGCGGCTTGTGGTCGACGAACGCAGTGAAACGGCGTCCTTCCAGCCAGAACTGGAAGTGGCGAATGGCCAAGTGGAGCGCTAACAACTCCCTGTCGAACGCGCTGTATCTTCACTCGGTATTGCGCAAAGTCCTGCTGAAAAAAGCGAGCGGCTGCCAAGCCCCAGCAACCTGCTGCTCCACAACCACCCCTATGGCCACATCTGACGCGTCAGTAGTAAGCGCTATGCGGGCCGTTGGGTCTGGGTGTGCTAACAACGCAGCGTATACCAAGGCTGTTTTGACCTCCGAGAATGCGCGCTCCCGCTCCGGAGACCATTCGATTTTATTTGTGAGTTTTTGTTTTTTAAGCGTGGCATACAGTGGTTGCATGAGCTGCGCTGCGCGGGGGAGGAAACGGTTATAAAAATTCACCATTCCCAAAAACTCCTGTAATGCTTTGACCGTTTGTGGCTGGAGAAAATTTGTTACTGCGCGCACTTTGTCCGGCAGCGGAACCGCTCCTTCTGGAGAGACGCGGTGCCCCCAAAAATCAATCTGCGTCACCCTGAACTGACACTTCGCTGGGTTGATTATTAACCCGTGCTCTCCCAACCTCCGGAAAACTGCTGTGAGGTGGTTTTCGTGTTCCTCTTCGGACGCACTGGCTACCAAAATGTCGTCCAGGTAGACGAACACGAAGGGGAGATCGCGCAACACCGCGTCCATCATGCATTGGAACGTCTGCGCACCGCCTTTAAGTCCAAACGACATGCACAAAAACTCGAAAAGGCCAAACGGAGTTATTACCGCTGTTTTGGGTATGTCCTCAGCGCGTACTGGGACTTGATGGTACCCGCGGACCAAGTCTATTTTAGAAAAAATGCGCGCCCCCGCCAGATGACCGGAAAAATCTTGGATATGCGGGATTGGGTAGCGGTCGTGCGCTGTAGCATTGTTCAACCTGCGGAAATCACCGCAAGGTTGCCACGAGCCGTCAGCTTTAGGGACCATGTGAAGCGGGGAAGCCCATGGGCTGTTCGAACGCCGAATGATGCCCAACTTTTCAAGGTTGGCGAACTCCTCGCGCGCTATGGTCAGTTTAGCTGCATCCAAGCGCCGAGCTTTTGCAAAAACGGGGGGACCAGCGGTAGTAATAAAGTGTTCCACTCCGTGTTTAGCGACGGCTGCTGAAAATGTGGGAACCGTGAGTGCTGGAAACTGAGTGAGGAGTGTGTGGAACTTACCGCATGCCGTAGCGATGTTGGCTTGTGCTGTGGGCGGGGTCACTCGGGCTGCACAGGGAATAGAGTAAAAAGAGAGTGCATTAACCAAGCGTCTATTGGGAAGATCAACCAACAACCCATGTGAGCACAGAAAATCAGCCCCTAACATGTTGAAGCTCACCGCAGCTATAATAAAAGTCCACTCAAATGTACGGCCTTGCAGGGACAGAAGCAGAGTCTTCTCACTGAAGGTCTTAATGCTCGAGCCGTTCGCTGCTGATGCTCCGTGACTCCCGGGGCCTGCCAGCTGGTCAGCATAGGTTGGCATGATGAAACTCACTTGGGAGTCTGTGTCCACGAGGAATTGCCTCCCTGAACGCGCATCCGTCAAGTAGAGCAGCTTGTTCTGTTCACCGGGGGCTGCAGCTGCTACCGACCCCCGGTTCTGGCGTTTCCCGAGCTCTTGAACTGACACGGTGGAATACACTTGCATGCCCTCCCTGCAAAGCGGCGATGGTAGAAACAGAGGTCATCTCCTCCGCGATGTTTGGCCTTCACCACCGCTGTTGTCGGTGGGTCTGCTGCCGCCACCTCTGGCCCCCTGCCATCTCCGGCCATCGTGTCGAGTCCTGTCGCTGCTGCGGTGGCCGCGCGCTGTCTGCTGGTGTTGAGAATCCGCTGTGCCTCCTGGGCCAACGCGCGGAAGTCCCGCTGGGTCAACAACGGTGAACCGGCCAGGGTCGCTCTCTTGGCCAACGGTAGGGTTCTCAGGAAAATGTGGGTGAAGAGAAGGTTGTCGCCGTCTGAGCCCCTCAGCCTCAGCATGTCTTCCATCAGGTCGACGGGTGTGCTGTCTCCCAAGTCGTTCAGGGCCAGGAGCCTCTCCGCTCTTTCCTGGACTGAGGGAGTGAAGCGCTGGATGAGCGCTGCCTTCAGCCCGCCGTATTTGTCTTCGGCCGGTGGGCGCTGCACCAGGCTCTGCACATGTCGAGCCGTGCGGTTGTCGAGCTTGGCGATAACGTGGTAGAATTTCGTGTCATCTGCCGTTATTCCCCGGAGAGCGAACTGAGCTTCGGCCAAGAGTAACCAGGAGTCCGGGTTGTCCTGCCAGAAATCTGGTAGCTTGACTGAGACTGCGTTCGCTTGGCTGGTTGCTGGCGAGTCTGGCTCGGGGGAATTTCTTTCGTCCATGATACGTCTTAAGGTCACCAGTGTGGAGAGCGTGAAAAGATGAGGCTGAGTTTATTTCTCAAATCAGATTTATTCACTTGTCTCCAACATCCTCCAAACAGAAAAAGAGACACCTCCTCCCACATCTGTCCTTTTTATACCCAGGACATCAAAGTACAGAGTCACATTGTCTTATAAATCCCAAGACACAATACATCATCCTCCAGGTGTTCTCCCCTCCACCTAAAACCACTGGTGGTCAGGAAATCCCTCAAGGCCATCTCTAAAGATTACATTTCGCATGCTCCTGTTATACCCAGGAGACCCAGACCTATTGTTCATTCTGAGACGTGAAGCAAGAGTAATATACATATGCAGCCTAAGCAACTCGCATATGTGTCCCACAATATAACCTTTTCCAGACTGATAGATCTCAATTACTTTGTTTCTCATTGTCACTGTTCTTGAATTTCTTTGGATCGCAGCATGATGTCTAGCATTTGAGGAGCTTTTGGTCTACTTCACTTTGTCAGGCAGGTCCTATTTAAGTGATTTCTTGATTGAGAACAGGTGTGGCAGTAATCAGGCCTGGGTGTGGCTCAAGAAATTGAACTTAGCTTTCCAAAGATGTGATAAACCACAGTTAATTTATGTTTTAAAGGGGGGGGGGGGTGTCACTTTTTCACACGGGGCCATGTAGGTTTGGATTTTTTTTCCCCTTAATAATAAAAACCTTCATTTAAAAACTGCATTTTGTGTTATCTTTGTGTTATTTGTTATTTGTGTTATTTTGTGTTATCTTTGTCTAATATTTAAATTTGTTTGATGATCTGAAACATTTAAGTGTGACAAACATCCAAAAATATGAGAAATCAGGAAGGGGGCAAACACTTTTTCACACCACTGTATATTCTCCCTTGTGTCTATATTGTACAGAGGAGGGAACACAGTAGGTGCCTCTGCAAAATGGACCAGTCAGCAGACCATGAACAGGACCCTACTGGCAAATGTGGCTAAGTCAGTCCCTCCAGGATTCCACGGGATGTTTTTATGATTGTTGCCTCCCAAAAAGCCTGAATTTGCAGGAGCAGTTTAAAAAAGTTGCGATAAAAGTTGTAATGTTTTGAGGGATTTTTGTGCTAAAAGTTGTGGGAAGAATTCTAAATTTTAAAGCAGATGCTTTTTTCATAGTTTACTGCAATGATATTCTGTATAACACCACAAAAAAAGCACAGGATTGTCAAAAATTTCCTATTAAACAGTGATTTGCAAATTAAGCAGAAACTTCTGCTATACAGAAAAACTCTTTTGTGCAACAGCAAATACAGACTTTAACACAGTCAAGTGAGAATGAAGTAGCTACTCATAAATTTGTCATAAAATGACCAACACTGTAGGCTACTCTTGCTGAGAACATGAATAAAAAGGATGACAAAATAATTATCCATTACATCAGCTAAACTGCATTGAATGCATCCATTTTTTTTTATTACTTATTTTGTACCCGTAGGTAGATTTGTTTTGCAGTCTGGTGACAAACCACCAGCTGCCGGTCGCTGCATGCGCAAGCGCCCCTTAACTCCCTAACCTGCATGTTTTTGGCATGTGGGAGGAAACCGGAGAAATCCCGGAGTAAACCCACGCAAACACGGGGAGAACATGCAAACTCCACACAGATCACTGTTGGCCGGGGGCAGGGATCGAACCCACGATCTCACGGACCCCGCGATCCCCCGGCCGAGGGTAAAACTGTGCTGCCACAGTGCTAACCACTGCGCCACCGTGCAGCCCATGTTAATGAGTATAGATTTGGAAATTATGGCAGCACCTTCATTTGAAAACTCCCTAATCACAGCGATTCCTAACCACTCGGTACCAAGCGCAGAGAAAAAAGAAATAATTTATTCCGTTGCTCTGTATTGTCTATCAAAGTCTGTGTTTTTCTGAAAAAATTCTGAATATTCTCTCTCTTTCTATGTCTGACTCCTACCTGTCTGTCTATCTGCTGCATGTCTTGACACACACCTGTCTCATCAGATACTCATCTGTCCTTTACCTGGAGTTTTACTGGGAGGAGGGGCTCTCCTTGGGGGTTTGCCGGGGCGCGCATTGGTCCGTGTCCAGACCGGAGATTCACAGCTTTAAAGCTCATTAACAAGATGTAATAATGATTTTACCTCTAAAGATGTATACAATGTTACAACACTGGCTGTAGTGTTAGATTTGTTCATTTGTTTGTGATTTTATGGTGTCTCTCCTCATGTGCGCTTCCACAACGGGGTGCTTTTCAGGCAGGCGAACTTTTTTCAACACAAATCTGGCACTTTGTACACGTGGTCAAGACAGAGACGTGGGGAGACGTCCACCGGCAGGGCGGGGGAGGGGGACGGTGTGAGAAAACTCACGGATGAGTGTTTTTTTTTTTTTTTAAATTGCACACTGTTTTTTGCTGATGTGTTACATTAATACTCACTGTAAAGACAGAAGTGAGTGTGGTGCAGCGACGCATTTGATTGGTTAGACTGAGTGTTTGAGTGCTACTCGGGGACAAATTTGATTGGTGAAATTGGTGGAAGTTGACAAGGATTGGCCAAAATGTAGGAAAGTTGCGGTGATTGGACAAAGTTGCAAGGTTGCTCAAAAGATGCAGCGATGGCTTGATTTCGCGTGAATTAGTGCAATCGCAATATCACGAAATTGTGGCGGGACTGGTAAGTATGAACAAACAACAGATCTTCCATGTGAATTGTTTTTTGTTTTTTTTTAAATAATAGACAAGAGTCTACGTTCAATTTGTTCAACTTTGTTTTTCTACAGATGTAATTCCTGATGCCTGAATGATATCATTTGAAGACTTCTGAGGACAACCAGTTTCAGGTAGGATTTCAATAAGGCTTGAAAAGAAAGTGTAGACCAAATTAAAAGTAGGGCCCCCTTTCTGTCTTTGTCTTGGGCCTCAAATGGACTAAGTTCACCCCTGTGTAATTCCTGGGGTGGAGAAAAAACTTAATGCAGTGTAATATTGTGATTCTTTGTAGTGGTGATACTGTGTCATTTGAGAGACACCAGTATCATGATACTTTCTTAAGAATTATTAACAAATGCTGTCAACACAAACTTACCTGTTTAGGTACCAGAACAATAAAAAACAATTGACTTTTCAGTCCACTAGATGGTGCTCAATGCACACTGTCTGATTAGGTCAGCACAGCAAAGGAGTGACTCATGAGATCTAACTGGGAGTTGAACACGACAAAGATCGGAATGGAAAACCACAACATGATTGATTGATTTTATTGTGTCATGCACAAAAGCGCCCAACCCTCATGGGCTTATAAGACACCAATACAAAGTTATAGCAGTCAGACAGCATTTCATTTCAAAGGATTTGCAAATGTTTTCCGTTAGGTTTACATCCAAAATAAAGCATTCTGCCTTTTCCCAAAGCTTTACAAATGTAGTCTGCCACAACAAATGGTTTTCTTTGAAAACATAATTCTAGTTTCTCATAGTCACCCAAACAAAAGAAATCTGCACAAACCTTGGGTATCTTCTCAAAAAGCATGGACCGTAACTTCTCATAAGCAGGACAGTAGAAACAAAAATGAATTTCAGTTTCAGATTCTCCTAATTCACAAAATAGACATATTCTATTATCCTCAGGTGCTGCATTAAATCAACTGGTCTCCATAACTAATGATAATGTTTGATTTGATTTGATACTGTTTATTTTGAACAAGACAAAAATAAAAACAAGAATAAAATAAAAAAATTCAAATGCAGTCTGAAAAGCAACAGGATTGAAGCCAAAAGCTTATCTCGTCCTATCCCATCATTAACTAACTAACAAACCTCTATACCTGCATGCACATATACACATACATACATACATTTTATAGTAATATGTACATATGTATATTAGCTGCTCTTGCTTGCTTGTTTTTTTTTCTTGCCTTCTGATTGTTGCTCTGAGTGTTGCTATCCCTGTGCTGTTGCAATCCTGGAATTTCCCCGTTGTGGGACTAATAAAGGCTTATCTTATCTTATCTTACATACATACATATGTACATTTCCATAACAACAGAAACATAATGAGCAAGAATGTGAATGAACAGTTCTCGGCACTCATTTCAAAATCTTATTACTTATTGAAATTCAAAAATGAAAATACAATGAGGTGCAGCGGCAAAGAAATAATAGCCGTCACAGGAACTCCGCTCCAGCCCATAGTGTGAGCAGGCTGGAGCGGGATTCCTCAGGCTCTCAGAGAGGAGACACAAAGTGCGTGTCTGCAGCAGCAGTTGAAGAGTGAGAGAGGATGAGTTACAGAATAGTGCAGCATATATACCCAGTTACAAACAATACATGAAAGAGCATTCACAGCAGTCGGTATGGGCATTTGCATATGAGAGACATACATAACAATACTAACTAACTAACTAACTAACCTGCACTTATATAGCGCTTTTCTAGTCACAAAGACCACTCAAAGCGCTTTCATTAATACTAACCCTCTATTCTAAGGGCCTATAGGAAACAGATATCTAGGGACAATTTAGAACAGCCAATTAACCTAACATGCATGTTTTTTGGCATGTGGGAGGAAACCGGAGAAATCCCGGAGTAAACCCACGCAACACGGGGAGAACATGCAAACTCCACACAGATCACTGTTGGTCGGGGGCTGGGATCGATCCCACGATCCCCACAATCCCCCGGCCAAGGGTAAACTGTGCTGCCGCAGTGCTAACCACTGCGCCACCGTGCAGCCAATAGGTAGATTGCTGGCCTCTGCTCCAGCTGCAGGACAAAGAGGTTACAAGGCACATCTACATATTGATCTCAGTCCCTAGGTAGGTCACAGTAAGGACAGGACACATGAACACAATGCATGAATGGCACATTAACATCACAATGCATGAATGGCACATTACATCTCAGTAGTGCAGCGGAAAAAACCAGAAGTAGCGAGCTGACTGTCCTTAGTCTGTTGTGGGGGTTATCCCAAACCCGCCATAGAGTAAACAAATTCCCACTGATTACATAATTTATGAGTGACTCTAACAGACTTTCACCCAACCAACCCTAGTGATTAACAGAACCACCTTCCTCCCTGCATTTATCTAATTGGTCATTTTTGTACTTTTTCTCAACTCAAAATGTTTGAACATTGTTTTAACTCCATATTTAATCCATTTCATAATTTAACCCCACAGATGGAAACACAAAAGCTTCTCCTAGTTGTTTGTGCCCCAACTGTCTTTAAAAGTAACTCCCTCCTTAAATGATAACCCTTTTGTCTTTCAAAGAACATGTTCAGGATGTTGACTGGCTGTAAATTGTTCCTTACTTTGTGTGATAATGTTCCTGCATGCAACTGTGCACCAAGAAATGGCTAAAAGGCTAACCATTGTACCACCATGCAAGATTTTTATAGTTTTAGTGTGGAGTAGTTACAGTTTTTATTTTGAAATAACATATGGGCACAGACATTATCTTCATTAAACACACACACACACACACACACACACACACACACACACACACACACACACACACACACACACACACACACACACACACACACATTAATGTAGCAAATACCAGGAGTAAGACCCTTTGCTGTGAGGAAATCATAACTTATTGACACTGTTAATCAAAATACTGAAAGTTGAAGCCAAAAGACAGTAAATATCTCTATAAATCCCTGTGGCATTAATCAGTTTGGCAGTCAGGAAAAAAAAAAGTGTGCAAACCTGTTCTGGAGAGAAAAACATCACACAGTAATTGGACAAGCTGTATGGCACCACTTATTATTGCAGCCATGTGAGGGAATAGAGCTTTATTTATTCATTAACATGCCAAGATGTGATGCATTCTTGTTTGAGCATATTTGATCACATTCCAGATTTTGTGGAGCGGCGTTTTTAGACGGGCTTGTTTTCATGGGCCGTAGGACCTCAGGGGGGCGATTACAAAAACACAATAGTAAATAGAAATAAGTGGGTTTTTTTTTTCCCAAGGACCACAGAAGAAGAACAATGGGGCAGGAAGAGCAGGGTGGACGTAATGGAGGCAAACAGGCCGAGTCTCCGAGAGAGCCTCATCTCATTTGGGTCCTTTGATCAGAGTGCTGAAAGAGCTTCCTGTTTTAAATACCCAGTCATGTTGGATCCATTCAGAAGCAACATATGCCAACCCCCCCCCCCCCCCGCCCAGTTTGTTAAAAATGAGCATCGCTTTTGGAATGGCAACTTTATAAACACTTTAAAAAAAAAAAGCCTGTTTAGTTTATGTTGGTCTGCTAATAAGAGTGCCGGTAATGGGTGGAAGAAATGGCTGGGGTGTCAGGTGGAGAGAAGGCAGCTGTGGACATGATTGTCCAGATAATGACAGAAAACCAGACTTGGTTCCCTTAAGAAAGACACAAGTTGTTTACTTGGTAAGAAAGGAAGTATGGGACTTTTTTTTTTTTTTTTTTTTTGCTTAATTCTACACAATGCAACATGTTTCTTTTAGGGTAAAGAGTGCATCTCAGAACACACCATTAAACTGCTTTTTTTTTGTTGTTGTTGTTGCATCCAAGCTGTGAATGAGAAAAGATTTTTGATGATGTGATGTTTGAAATCACGTGTCATGTCTGTGAAAAGTGTGAGTGAATTTGGTGTGAAATTATTCTTCAGAGGGGTGCCAGGCAACAAAGACCCTCTTGTGCAGGTGCAGCTCACGTCTCTGCTGAATTCAGCTTTTTTACGCCCGAGTGACATCCCTTCAGCTATGGTTTTTATCTGCACTATTATTACATAAAACGCACAAAGGAAATGAAGGTCTTTGAAGCCGGTGCTCTTCACAGACCCCCGTCAGACTCAGAGTCACTTATCTGCTGTAACAGGTTCCTCTCAAAAGCAGTGAAAGAATGAATTAGACCACAGTGAAATTGATTTCTAGGATATAACTGAATAAAATAATTCAGTGTTCTTACAATTTTGAAAATGCGACTTGGTCTGTGAACAGAAAATCTTGTGTTTTGCAGTTAAACGGAGACATGTATTGGTATTGAACCCCGTCTAATCTCTTAGGTGGAGAGTTTTCACACTCTACCAATACAACCATATGATTGATCAAGACCTGAAACAAAAGCTGGTGTACCAATAACCTAGAGACAAACTTTAATATAAATGACAAAAAAAAAAAAAATATTTAGGCCTTAAACCGAAGGTAAAGCAATCAAGCTGTAAGTGCAAACTCCAGCTCACACAGTGGCTCTCATAAATAATGACTCACTGTCAGAGGAGTTTGTTGTACATATTTTAAAAGAATTACAGGAACCCGGCTGCCAACATGATTGAGGGGAGAACAGAATGTTATGGGAAAGGCATTGAGGTTCTGTACTTCTATAGCTCTCTCTGCTGCCTGGCTGGTCAGGCAGCTCCCTGAGCAACATCAGCTTTCATAGTTGGACAGTTCAAGTTTTTGCTAGACGTGACAAAAGCAAAACGCACAGTCTTTTGGGGGAAACCAGAGTTGGTGAGAAAACAGTGGATCCCGTGACTGATGTCGTCTTTTGTCACCATTGTTTACCTGGGCTGCAACAAGCCATAAAGATAACTTTAATGAATGAAAATAAATGTTAGAACAACTGTATAAAATGACATTTAGTATATAGATTTTTTTCTTCTTAAATATGCAAATTTCTCTCATAATTTTACAACTTTTCCAGCAAATTTACAGCTATTTTCTCATGAATTTGAATTTTCTCAGAAATTTGTATATTCAATTATAGTGATATTAAATTCTCAGATAAAATGTCACACTTCATTTAATCAGACACTTTTTTCATTTAAAATTGTAATGTTTTCTTAAAAAAATGTGGCATTTTTTCCCATAAACTTTTAATTTCTTTGCCTCATTTTCTTATAAATTCATTGTTTTTGTAACTAATCTGCAACCTTTTCTCAAATTTGTTAGTTTTCCTCAGGTTTGAGACCCCTGAACTGGTGGCTACTCCTTCGTTGGTGACTGGGAATTGATTCCTGTTACTAACAACCTACTTTCTGTTATATGGGAAAACTGGCATGCAAAGCACCGTGTGAAGGATTTGTATTTTCCTGTCGGAATTGATCTCTCAAACTTCTCTGATCACATAGTCTGATTTAAACTGTACAATAGAAGACGAAGACAAATATTCTCCAGATATTGAGCTGCTGACAGGGACACTGACTTTGCCTTTTTGGATGTTATTCAAATTAATTACAAACACAAAAAAAGTAAATGTCATTTTCCCAGATGAATGAGATCACTGCAGTATTCTGTTACACATTTAGATTTCATCAGGTGTGACACATTTGTGTTACCAGGAAACATGAAATATAATTTCCAATGCAATCAGGCAGTATTGATATAAAATTCTCAAATAAAATACCACATACTACATTCACAAAGTTGAATAATGGCTTTATTGTGTATTAAATAATACATATAGCTTTATACTTTTTCATTTTGTCATTTCCAGCCTCATTAGGTTTACTATGAACTTTGCCAAACCTCTGCACAATTCATTTATTACTCCCTTTATTACTCCCACGTTTTCTTTTTCCTATAAAAGCCTTCCAGCAATTCTCTTTGAGCAGTTTTCTATCTTGTTGTTATTCCTTTATTTTAAACTTCATTGTGAAGTTTCTTTTCTCTGTTCCTATAGTATGCTTCTTTTGGTATATATTATTTCCCCTTTTGTGAAATCTTCAGTGCTTTTTCTTACCATCTCTTTTTCATCCCTCTAGAAATGCGAGCAGACGAGGCGAGGAAGAGACTTCAGGTAAAGAGACAAGGCGAACGCGGCATTTAACAAAATGACTCCAGCTGAGTTGCAATCATTGAAACACGAAGAATGCCACAAGTAGATCACCTTTCTTTTGTCTTGTCACAGCCTTCAGCAGCAATTCGTGATTGATGTCTAATTCTTTAACTTTCTGTCTGTATGTTGCACTTTCTGTTTACACAGACAAAGTGAGTTGGATCAGACTTTGCCATACAAAATACTTCTTCAAAGGTTTTGCTTATATCTCCTCAAATCACCAGCCCTATTCCTTTATCCTCCCTTCTCCAAATGGATTTTAATAAATTGAGATGTTTTTCATGCTGACATGCTGACATGGATTTCAGGACCACATGCAGGAAAACAGAGGGAAAAGGGGTCACAGAAGCAGAAGTTATGGAAGTTAGATGAACCTGCTATTCTAAAACACCTGTGTCCATTTAGCTCAATCTATTCATCTTCTTGTGTCATTGAGACATTTTGGACAGATTCACTTTGCTGCTGTCTTGGTTTGGTTTGCCTTGCTGGACTGGAGCTTTGCTTTTGATGTCACCTTGCTTGAGCTTTAGCTTTTGGATGCTTTCCCCTCTGTAACTGTAACCCAAACTTAAAAGAAAGAAAAAACATACAACAGATGTCAGGTTTTTGGGTCTGCCGCGGACTGAATTTTGGAAGAAAAGTTCCTTTAGCCCACACTCAGGCAGGGAGGTCTGTTTATGTACAATGTGGACTGGAATGCAGCTGTACACTGGCACATAACTCCCCACAAAACCACAAATGGATTTTTCTTCCATCTGTGGATTTTGAAAATGGAGACAGTTTAAATGCTGCACCATGTTTCCCTTTTTAAGTTTAGCAAAGGTAAGCTGACAAGGACAAAGCACTGTAGCGTGTCACACTTACTGCAGACAGTGCAAAGGACATATTGCTGCCTCTCACAAAATTAGAATATCATGAAAATTTGTATTTATTTTCATAATTTTATTCCAAAAGTGACCTTTCATATATTTTATATTCGTTACGTCCATCTATCCAGTCATGGGGAAGATTATTGACCTGACAGTTGTCCACAAGAGAATGATCAAGACACGCCATGATGCATGAAGGTAAGTCACAGGCGGTTATTGCTGAAAAGGCTGAGTATTCACAGGGTGCTGTATCAATTCACATTAACAGAAGTCCTAAAGCAAAGGCTAACTGCAGTATCTGACATTCTTCTTCTTCTTCTTCTTCTTTTTTTTTAATTATTTTGTATACTTTATTAATCCCAGAAGGAAATTCAGGGCATCAACATGGATGGATGAAGCAGCCATGTTGATGCCCTGAATTTCCCTCTGGGATTAATAAAGTATACAACATAATAATAATAATAATAAAATGAAGAATGTCAGATACTGCAGTTTGCCCTTGCTTTAGGACCAATAAAGCTGCCAGTTACTGCTTTGTTAAGTGATGTGAGGGCTTGAACTTGTTAAAAATAATCTCTCTGAGAAGAAAGGAAATTTCAAGATGGTTCCATTTTCTCATGTCAGAAATTTGGTAGAACTTGCCTTAAACTGTGAGGCACACAAGCGAGATAAGTTTTTAGACCCTTTGAAGAAAAACATGTTTTGTCTGGGGTTTTTTTTTTGGGGGGGGGGGGGTTCTGGTGTTGGCTAAGTAGCATTACCTATTTTATTGTTTCGCAATGTGATGCATGTTAGCATATAGCATACCCTAGACCTTAGAGAATTACCTCAAGTGTTTTTATGTTTTGGTTTTATGCTTTTGCACATATTCCAACATTACAGTCACAATACGATTATTTTAGAGGGATTTTAGAGATAATACAAATATGCCATGAATACTAGTTATATACTCTATTACTGCACCTAAACTTTTGCAGAAATCAAACTAATAAATGCATATGCAGAAGAGATCCTGCATTACACAGACTGTTGCTAGTTTTAAAATAATAGTAAAATCATCAAAACTACTGCAATCCATCATCACCCTTGCTGTAATATTACTGCCATTGAAGATGCCCTAGATTTTTAAACTGAAAATTACACTGTCACATGTGTAGGCCTATCTCCAGTCAAGCTTAAATTACACTTCAAAGTTAAATAGTGGTTGCCATATTACAAGCCTGTACTCTGTTTGTAAAACAAACAGTACTGTATGGGGGAATTCAGCTTTTCCAGCAGGGTGACAGAAAAGAAGTATGAAGACTACAGAAAAGACAAAAAAACAAGAAATCAAGAGTATCCATAGTATACAAGGCTTACATAATACACATCACATACAGTAGTAATAGTCAGGTGGTAGTAAACATAGTAGTAGCAAGTGTTTGCATTAAGCAGCAGTGTGTAAGGCTTTTGTTCATTGCAAAGGTCAGTTTGGTTTTATTGTGTATTTTGCAATGTCAGTGCAGTAATGCTTGTCAGGGAGCTCTAAAATACTTCAGAGTACCCAGAGAGTTCTTGTCAGGTTTTTTTTTTTTTCATATAAATGTGCATATTTTATAGAAAAATGGATTTTCCCATGATTATTTATGGAAAATGTAAAAAGTTCACGCTACAGTGATATTATATCATGAAAGTAGAGCATTTAAGTAGAAGCGTGTGATGGTGATTTCCTCATCTCAAACAATTTTTTGAAACAAAAGCCAACAAGAGTGGTGGGTATACCACAACAAAAAATGTCAGTGTCTCAATAACTTGTCATGTGCCCTTGAGCATCAATTACAGCTTGACATCGATGTCTCATGCTGTTCACAAGTCGACATTGTCTGTTGAGGCATGGCATTCCACTCTTCTTGAAGGGTGGCCCTCAGGTCATTGAGGTTGAGGGGGGCAGGGTTATGAGCCTCAATCAGTGTGTGAATGTGTGTGTGAATGGGTGGATTGCAGGATCTGTAAAGCGCTTTGGTCATCAAGAGATGAGAATAAAAGCGCTATATAAGTGAATGCCATTTACCATTTACACAGCGACTGAGCTGATCCCATAGGTTTTCTATGGGATTCAGGTCTGGAGAAAGTGCAGGCCACTTCATTTGAGGTACCCCAGCATCCGATCCCTAATGATGTGACCTCAATGAGCTGGAGCATTGTTGTCCATGAAGGTGAAAATGGGCCTGTGTTGTTCATGCAGGGGCAGAATGACTGGATTAATGATGTTATTCAGGTAGTATCGGCTTGTCACTGTACCATTCACAAGGTGTAGGGCAGTTCTGTGTTGACGAGACACATCTGCCCAAACTGTAACATGGTGACAACAGTGGCTGATGCATATCGCTCTCTTTGACATCTTCAACATTGTTGGTGGCCATCATTTCTGCGCAACATGAATCGACTTTCATCAGAGAACAGCACTGAGGCCCACTGGTCCCTTTTCCAGCATACTGTAAATGCTCCCTGGCCCATGCAAATGATGATGCCTGTGCCTGGTGGTGTGGTCAGGTGCCCTTGCAGGTCCTCTAGCACGCAGATCACACTGATGTAAATGGTTTTGAATGGTTTTACGTGACACTTGGGTGCCTCTCACCTCCCTTAAATGTGCCTGGAGTTGAGTGGCATTCATCATCTGGTTCTGCAGGGCACTGTTCACAATGAAGCGATCATCAGCGTGGGATGTGGCCAAAGAACATCCACTTCTATGCCTTTCTGTGACTCTTCCAGTCTGTCTGTATCTCTGTTGCAACCTGCGGATGACATTCTGTGACACTCTAAGCTCAGTGGCCACTTCCCTCTGAGAACATCCTGTTTGAAGCCTCGCAATGGCGAGGTACTGTTGATCAATTGTTAGGTGTTGTCTTGGTCTCATGATGTCAAAATGTGAATAGTATGATGAAGAGGACTGTTTAAAAACCAATTCTAATTGAACCAGAAAATTTATCAGTCGATTCATGGATCAAACAGCTGTTGTGAATTTTGCCATTAAGCACCTTGTTCAAGCAAGTTAT
Organism: Pholidichthys leucotaenia; assembly: GCA_020510985.1. Classification (NCBI taxonomy): domain Eukaryota; kingdom Metazoa; phylum Chordata; class Actinopteri; order Cichliformes; family Pholidichthyidae; genus Pholidichthys; species Pholidichthys leucotaenia. The sequence goes on along the minus strand of CM035840.1, from coordinate 57,676,123 downwards.
GCAAAAAGTATTAAAACACTGAACAGTTAAATGTGTGCATTCAAAAGGTAAAATATGTGCATTCAAAAGGTTAGAGAAGGCCAAATTAAGTTCACCTGTAAAGGTTACAGTGCATTTTAGGTACATCCTGAAATTTCACCCGAAAGTTGAATATCCCTATCTTTTGAGTAGTGTACGTATATGTCATATCTGTAACAATAATCACATTTTTATGCTGTTTTTCTTTCCTCTTTGTCCCTCTGAGGTCCATGGTGGTAAACCTGAGGGTCAGCAGTCAAAGCAGCTGTGAAGATAACAGGCTGGAAGCTAAATAAGAATATTACATGTTTACCGTTGATACAAGAAACTGCTACTGTATTTATTATAAATTAATGTCTGGACAAACTTAATTGTTTGCAAGATTATTTAAGAAACTCTTAATATTTGTTACACATAAGTGCGAAACATTCCAAACTGTTCTGATTTAATATTCATAATTATGCTTTTACTTCTGGAAATTTTGATATGTTTATGCCATGATCCTGAGCACTGGTGGGGGCCAGGCTCAGTCTCCAGCTTGAGTTTAGCCTTTTCCTGTTTGTTTATTTCCTTGTTCATTTTCATCTGTTGTATTTGGTCTCAGTTTGTTCACAGTGGTCTATATTCGTAGTCATGTCTTTATTGTCCCGTTTATTTATTGTGTCATTTGGTATCTTTAGTATCATTTACTCCTTGGGGTTGTGTTTTCTTATTGTTGTATCATTATAGTTTCTGGTTTGTGTTTTATTTTGACTGCGCTGTGCAGCTTCCGGCTGTCAAATTGGTTCATGGGCAGCACAGCTGTCACTAACTCTGTTACTTTGTCCACTCATGTATCCACACCTGTCATGCATCAAGGAATGGTATTTAAGGGCACAACAACCTTTCCCCGTTGTCGTGTCCTACTGTTTCTCTCCTCAGTTGTTCCCTGCCTAGACACTGAGCATATTTTTGGATTGCTGTTGAGGTGAACGTTGAGCTCTGACCAGGTAATTGTCCTTTTCCCTTTATTCTCTCAGTTGTGAGCTCCGCTGTTCTTTAGGTGGGCTCCGGCTGTATTGTCTCTGTTCCCTGGCGCCCCCTAGCGTCTCAGCCATTATTTTCCCCGGCTGTCCTGTTCCTTCCTGGTCGTGAGCTCAGCTCTCCTCTGGCGCCTTCTCCCCGTTGTGTGAGTTTAGTGTGTTGTGTTCAGTGTTGGGGGTAGTTACTCAAAAAAGTAATCCATTACCAATTACTAGTTACTTTTTAAAAATGTAATCCCTTACTTTACTTAATTACTCATTGTCAAAAGTAATCAGTTACAGATTACTTCTGGATTACTTTCAGACAGCGTCAGTGAAATGTACCATATTTCCACATAAGTTAAGCTGTATATGTCCAAACTACACATTTTTATAGCCTATACTAACAAATAAGACAAAGAAAAAGCTTTCTTACTCTTCTGTCTTTAATGTAAAATTAAAATCTCCCTGATGGCACTTAACAGAAATGTAAAACAGTACTGGGAGTATGCAAATTTCACAAAATAAAAGCTTGAAAACACTGCACAAAGCTACAGTGGGGCAAAAAAGTATTTAGTCAGCCACCAATTGTGCAAGTTCTCCCACTTAAAAGATGAGAGAGATCTCCAATTTTCATCATGGGTATACCTCAACTATGAGAGACAAAATGAGGAAAAAAAAAATCCAGAAAATCACATTGAATGATTTTGAATGAATGAATTGGTAAATTCCTCGGTAAAATAAGTATTTGGTCAATAACAAAAGTTTATCTCAATACTTTGTTATATACCCTTCGCTGGCAATGACAGAGGTCAAACGTTTTCTGTAAGTCTTCACAAGGTTTTCACACGCTGTTGCTGGTATTTTGGCCCATTCCTCCATGCAGATCTCCTCTAGAGCAGTGATGTTTTGGGGCTGTCGCTGGGCAACATGGACTTTCAACTCCCTCCAAAGATTTTCTATGTGGTTGAGATTTGGAGACTGGCTAGGTCACTCCAGGACCTTGAAATGCTTCTTACGAAGCCACTCCTTCATTGCCCGGGTGGTGTGTTTGGGATCATTGTCATGCTGAAAGATCCAGCCACGTTTCATCTTCAATGCCCTTGCTGATGGAAGGAGGTTTTCAATCAAAATCTCACGATACATGGCCCCATTCATTCTTTCCTTTACACGGATCAGTCGTCCTGGTCCCTTTGCAGAAAAACAGCCCCAAAGCATAATGTTTCCACCCCCATGCTGCACAGTAGGTATGGTGTTCTTTCTCCTCCAAACACGACAAGTTGAGTTTCACCAAAAAGTTCTATTTTGGTTTCATCTGACCATATGACATTCTCCCAATCCTCTTCTGGATCATCCAAATGCTCTCTAGCAAACTTCAGACGGGCCTGGACATGTACTGGCTTAAGCAGGGGGACACGTCTGGCACTGCAGGATTTGAGTCCCTGGCGGCATAGTGTGTTACTGATGGTAGCCTTTGTTACTTTGGTCCCAGCTCTCTGCAGGTCATTCACTAGGTCCCCCCATGTGGTTCTGGGATTTTTGCTCACCGTTCTCGTGATCACTTTGACCCCACAGGGTGAGATCTTGCGTGGAGCTCCAGATCAAGGGAGATTATCAGTGGTCTTGTATGTCTTCCATTTTCTAATAATTGCTCCCACAGCTGATTTCTTCACACCAAGCTGCTTACCTATTGCAGATTCAGTCTTCCCAGCCTGGTGCAGGTCTCCAGTTTTGTTTCTGGTGTCCTTTGACAGCTCTTTGGTCTTGGCCATAGTGGAGTTTGGAGTCTGACTGTTTGAGGTTGTGGACAGGTGTCTTTTATACTGATAACAAGTTCAAACAGGTGTCATTAATACAGGTAACGAGTGGAGGACAGAGGAGCCTCTCAAAGAAGTTACAGGTCTGTGAGAGCCAGAAATCTTGCTTGTTTGTAGGTGACCAAATACTTATTTTACTGAGGAATTTACCAATTAATTCATTAAAAATCCTTCAATATGATTTTCTGGATTTTTTTTTCTCATTTTGTCTCTCATAGTTGAGGTATACCTATGATGAACATTGGAGACCTCTCTCATCTTTTAAGTGGGAGAACTTGCACAATTGGTGGCTGACTAAATACTTTTTTGCCCCACTGTATATCCCGTTTACGTATATATTGTGGCCAAGTGCAAACTTCATTTTTCAACATTTTAAGAATTAAACCTTTAAAAAATGTGCAGTTCCTGCCATCCAGTGTAAACATAAATTACTGTTTGAAATAAAAATAAAAGCTACCCTTGAATGTCAAGTTATAATGAAAGTATTAAGGAAAACAACTTGGCTTATTGAATATACTTAAAAGTTTGCCCAGACAAAGTTTGCACATTACAGTCATGTTCTTGTCCTTTCACTCAACATATTTGAAGTAATGAGCATATCTCCAGCCACCAAATGCCGATTTACTCAATTCTTCATTTGCATGATTCCCCTTGGCCGTTGCAAGTGCCGTTTGTGTTTTGTCTGGAATTACCGTATAATGATGAGGCCAGCTGCACAGTCGAACTTAGCTTTATTGCAGGGGTTGGCAACACACAAGATACAGCCACCAGGCAGGAGCATCGGATTCGGCAAAGAGGCCGGACTTACGCGCCCACTGATATTTATAGGAACGTAGTGGCGGAAACAGAAGTGGGCAGCGCTACTGCTACTTCTACTGTTTATTGGCAGTGCAGTTGTTTTCCCGTTTTGTAAGTTGTTTAAAAGAAATGCTAGTAACACGATCTTTTCGGATTAGTAACTGTAACGGGATTACTACATTTATCAGACTAACATGTTACATTACTGCGTTACACCGTACAATAATAAGATTACTGTAATGTGTTAAACCCAACACTGGTTGTGTTATGTGTGTCATTATGTTAATAAATGTGCAGAAACCACAGTGAGCATTTGGTGTCCTTCCATAGCCCTTATAAAGGGCAGCATATGACAGAAGGACACGACCTGGGTGTGGGCACTTGCCACTGTGCGTTTTTTGCTGTTTTCCTTTTTCCTCTCTTTCCTGTTCTCCCATATTTTTAGTCCGGCTTTTTGGCATGTCTGGCCGCATGGACTATGGGAATATTGGGCTGGATGAGGATGAGTGCTGGATGGCTGGACTATTAGGGAACATTGTGTCAGATGTTCATCTAACCCACACTCCCAAGGAGGAGCTGCAGGTGTGGGATATCGCGGCGCAGGTGATTGAGGCATTCCCCAGCCTGTGGAGCTATCTGGAACTGGCAGATCTCCTCACCTCAGTTTACCACGCTCAACACCGGTTCCACGGGCTGGGGGAAGCTCCTTCGTCATCGAAACCTGTGCCATGGAGGAATCATCATCCAGCTGTGGTTCCATCTCTCCCTGCCGAATAGTGTCCCGCAACCTGCTGGATTGGGCACGCAGCCCTCGTGCCTTCAGATGGTCCCAGAGTGGAGGAGCTAGAGGAACGCCAGCAAGTTTTGGCGGCGGAGACTGAGCTCTTCTTGGTATATAAACCATGGTTCTATCCGGAGCTCATGCCACAACTGGAGGGAGGTTCATCGGGGAAAGCGGAGACGGTGCTGTTAAGCCAGCGTTCCCAGACTCCGGTGCGTCATCAGTCCTTGTCTCCTCACCTGATGATGAACTCCACCATGCCTGGGACAGCAGCTGCAGTCACCATTGTGCCCCGGGAAATAAGGAAAGTGTTCTTTCATCCTCTTGCACATTATAATGAAATTCCTTGTCTTATTCCCGGTGGTGAGGCTCAGCATCAGCAGCTCCCTTTGGCTGAGTCCTTACTGCCTGCTGCTGTCACCAGTCCCCCACCTGTCCCTCCTGTGTTTCCTCCCGGCTTCTTCGAGTGTCAGCCAGTCCAAGGTCGGAGCTGCCGGACGATGGAGGAGCCTGTGGTCCTGGTGGACTCTACGCTAGCCCAGCAACCAAATTCTGGAAAGGAGATGAGCGGTCCCAGATCCCTAGAGCCTGAGCTGACAGAGGAGTGTCCCCTGGCTCCAGCTGCGTCGGACTTGGCGCCAGTGATGCGGCAACCTCCAGCATTAGCCACCACACTGGGGGGCCCACCTGCGTTGGCCGCCACACTTGGAGGTTGGTGGGCTGCATTCACCACCATGCCTGCTGCAGGGGTCGCCGCAGCAGAGTCATTGGAGTTCTGGACGGCGGTGGAGCTCGAGTCCAGGCAGGTATTCGGTTCTGTTTCAACATCTACAGATCTAGAGAATTCTTGTTTGGCACAGGGTGGGGAGAATCAGCTGTGGATGTCCTCCACTCCTGAGTTCCCCTCACCAGGCTCCATTGCTGCCGGTGATTCTTCGGTGTTTTTCTCCTCCTCCCTGTTCGAGGTGGTCGAGGCAAGGTTGGAGCTACAGATGGGAAAAGCCGAGGCGTCCCAGCCTGGATTGCTGGAGTCCTGGACGGCGGTGGAGCTTGAGCTCAGGCAAGTGCTCTTTTTTGTTTTCACCTTATTTGTCTTAGAGAGATCTTGCCTAGCTCTTGGCAGGGAGGACCAAGTGCAACCCCCAGTTGCACCTGGGTCCTCCTCACTGGGCTCCACTGCTGCCGGTGACCCTGACCCGGTGTCTGTGTCCTGTTTGTCTTAGCTTTTCTCCAAGGGCACCGTGGGTCCACCGTCATCGTTGGAGGTCATCGTGGGTGCTATGCCCCAGTCCGAGGTCCCCGTGGGTACGACGCCTCAGTTTGGGGTCTCTGTGGGTGTGATGCCTCTGTTCGGGGTCTCCGTGGGTGCTACACCTCAGTCCGGGGCCTCTGTGAGTGCAACGCCTCAGCCCGGGGCCGCCGCAGATGTAACACCTCAGCCTAGGGCCGCCACGGGTGCAATGCCTCTGTCCAAGGCCTCCGCGGGTGCAGTGCCTCCGTCCAAGGCCACCGCGGGTGCAATGCCTCCGTTCGAGGCCGCCGCGGGTGCAGTGCTTCAGTCCGAGGCCACCGTGGGTGCAACGCCTTCGTCTGAGGCCGCCACAGCTACAAAGTCTTTGTCTGAGGTTGTTAGGGGCTGTCCACTGCAGTCCGGGGTAGTGGAGGGTTCTCCATCTTTGGCTGAGGTCATCGTAGATTCCCCGTCTTCACCAGAGGTCCTCGCTGAGCAGCCTTTCCCCTCACCTGGTCTCCTTGCTGGTCAGCCACCATCATTGTTGGGCTCCACCGTTGGCCAGCAGTTATTGTTGAAAGAACAACCTTCCGCAGTGCGGTTTCGCCTCCTCCATGCTGGAGATCCGGTGGCTCATGTACTCTGGGAGGCCACCTGACGGGCTACGCCATCCGTGCAGGTGGCATCCATGCAGGCCGCCCGAACTGCCTTAGATTCTTTCCAGGGGTCCTTGAGTCTGTGTCACCATAATTGTTCAGGTTGTGGGTCATGAGTGTTTTTGTTTGTTTTTTTGTTTTGTCTCAGTCCCTTCATGCCTGGGTTCCCCCTCCTCTCCCCCGGGGTGGGCTGTTTTTTCTTTTTTTTGGGGGGGGGGGGCTCTTCTCTGCGTGCGTGTGTGTGTGTGGGGGGGGTTCTTTTCCTTTTTTTTGATGTTACCCTGGGGTGTCTGGGATCCAACCCCTTGAGGGAGGTGCACTGTCATGATCCTGAGCACGGGTGGGGGCCAGGCTCAGTCTCCAGCTTGAGTTTAGCTTTTCCTGTTTGTTTATTTCCTTGTTCATTTTCATCTGTTGTATTTGGTCTCTGTTTGTTCATAGTTGTCTATATTCGTAGTTGCAGTGGAAGCAATTTGGAACAACTTTTGGATACACTTGGAAAGGAATTAGGAAAGCTTAAACTGTGGTTTGATTCAAACAAATTAACGCTCAATTTAAGTAAGACAAAATTTATAGTTTTTAACAACCATCACAACAACTTAGTATCTAAACTCAGTGTAAATGGTGTAGAGATTGAAAGGGTATCTGAAACAAAATTTCTTGGAGCAATAATTGATAATAAACTGTGTTGGAAGTCACATATTAATTATATTAAAGGTAAAATATCTAAATCAATCACAATACTACACAGAACAAAATATTTGCTGAATCAACCCACATTATATACTTTGTATCATTCATTAATACTCCCATACATGACATATTGTACTGAAGTATGGGGAAATACATATAAAACAAACATACAGTGGTACCTCTACTTACGAATTTAATTCGTTCCGGAAGAATTCTCGTAACGTGAAAAATTCGTAAGTAGAGGCGCGTTTTACATGTAAATGCCGTAATCCGTTCCAAGCCCCCAAAATTCGGGCATAAATTTTTTATAAATCGTAAAAACGCATCAAAACATGTAACAAATACATGTTACAATTAGATTACTGCACAGTAAACATAAAATGAGAGTTTAAAATGAGAGAAAGAATAATAAAAGAGAATAATAAAAGAGAAAGAATAATAAAAATTATGTTCATTTACCCTTTAACTGCTATCGTCGTCGACGTCGTCACCTTTTGCCTTCTTTGGTTCATGTTCTGATCCAAGGACGTTTGCTTTTGTCGGCTTGTAAGTGCGTTCGGCTTCGTTTTGTTTTAATACCGTGCTGATCGTTGATGTATTACGGCCATATTCTTTGGCGAGATCAACCAAACGCATCCCCTTTTCATACCTTTCGATTATCTCCTTTCTTTGTTTGTATGGACAAAAAAACTCTTCTTTTCTCCTTTTCCACTTATCTCCGTCACTTTCTTGGGGCCCATAGCGAATAAATGTTAATTCTGTACTGTACACACACGTAAAACTTTCACCTTGTTCTTAATAAAGTTTTGGAAAAAAAAAAAACTTCGTGGCCAATGGGATACCAGGAAGTTGCTAGGCGATAGCCAATGGCAGAGCAGCTACAGGTATGTTTACGTTCGGTAAACTACGGAAGCTGCGAGGAGCGCGTACTTTTTTGCCTTTCGTATCCTGAAATTTCGTTCGTAACTAGAGGCAATATTTTCCCGTTGAGGCGTCTCGTAACCTGAAAATTCCGTATGTAGAGACGTTCGTAAGTAGAGGTACCACTGTATATCCAGTCTTTATGCTTCAGAAGAGAGCTATTAGAATAATAAACAAAGCTGCTTACAGGGAACCAACAAACCCACTTTCAAGTTGAAAGATCTGGTTGACTTTAAAACTGCAGTAATAATGTTTAAAGTGAAGAATCGATCACTGCCCGCAAATATCCAAAAGTTGTTCCAAATAAGGGAGAAACAATATCATTTCAGAGGAACATGTATATTTCAAAAACCTTCAGTGAGAACTACCACCAAGCAACAGTGTTTCAGTGCAAGGAGTCAGATTATGGATCGATTTTGGACCTGAATTAGAATCATGTACAACGCTTGGACAATTTAAACAAAAACTAAAGGAAGAAATACTCCAAACACATATACAAGATGACATGTAAAATCACATAAGGATTGTCATATCCAGTCTGTGTTGTGTTGTTGCTTAGTTGTTTTTTTTTTTATCACATTTTGTCTTAGCTTTGTTCTGAATTGTAATCGCTCTTGTTTTGTTTTTCTTTTGAATTCTTGGATGGAATATGGGTGGGCAATATAAGCTGCGGCTTCAGCCATCACCCATTTCGGATAACTTATGATGAACTGTATAATCAGAGGAGTTATTGTTTAATTTGACCTTGTTGGATTTTTTCCCCTTTGTTATATTATTGTTTCTTTTTAATCTTTACTTTTAATCTATCCGAAATAAAGATTCATTCATTATATTCGTAATCGCGTCTTTATTGTCCTGTTTATTTATTGTCATTTTGTATCTTTAGTATTATTTACTTCTTGGGGTTATGTTATCTTATTGTTGTATCATTATGGTTTCCGGTTTGTTTTATTTTGACTGCGCTGTGCAGCTTCCGGCTGTCAAACTGTGTCTGTATGGCCATGTAATTATACTGCAGTAAAACAAAGGCAAAGTACAGTATAGCCTATAAAACAATGTCAATATACAATACTGAAATTCACTTTAATTAAATAAATCACACACTTGGTAGTTAAATTTAATTTGATGCTTATGCTTGGTGAAATAAAAAGACAAAAACAGTTTTTCTCAGTTTGGCATTTTTGTAGATACCGCACTTTGGCTTTGTAGAGCAGTATAAATGAATGCATTTCTTTAGAAGTTGAACATTTCTGTATAGTAAATCCTTATTTTGGTTTGATCTTAGGGAATATTCTAATAATGTGAAATATAGATTTCTGATTTTTTTCTTTGGAAATGGAGCATAATCATCAAAATTGAAACAAAGAAAGTTTGAAACATTTCCTTTTGTTAAGGATTATTAGACACAAAACTTTACTTTTGGAATTAAAATGTGCAGAATTAAAATTTTCACCATATTTTAATTGACATGTATAGTCGTGAACAAATTTGGACACCCCTTTAAATATTCAGTTCTTTATTAAGAAATGTTCAAATATCTATGTCTAACCTTGTTTTTGTTTTTATTTGCATTTTTTAAAAATGTATTTTAGCCATTTTAAGTGGGAATGAATGTGGGGGTGTCCTAAAAAAGATGGGGGGGGGGGTGTCCTAATTTATTCCTCACTATTTGTTTAGAATTACATTTTACAGAAAATTTGAAAAAGTCTAATTCATTTTTAATTGTTTAGTTGTATTACGTGAATCTCCCAGTATTTTTGACACTGATATTAAATATCCATATGTCCAAATATGCTAAAAAAACACACAGGCTTATACAGGGTGTCCTAATTTTTTCACATGACTGTATCTGCCTAGCCATATGGGTAAACTGACACTGTTGATTTTCTTCTATTATGCAGTAAGACTTACTGATTCAGTAGTGAATCAGTAAGTTCAGCGTGGATCAGCTGAGAAGCTGATCCACGCTTTTGTTAGCTCGAGATTAGATTATTGTAATTCTTTATTATCAGGTTGTCCTAAAACATCTTTAAAAAGTCTTCAGCTGATCCAAAATGCTGCAGCAAGAGTTTTAACAGGTACTAGAAAGAGAGATCATATCTCTCCGGTTCTGGCCTCCCTTCATTGGCTTCCCATAGAGTTTAGAATTAAGTTTAAAATCCTTCTTCTTACTTACAAAGCTCTAAACAATCAGGCTCCTTTTTATTTAAAAGATCTGATACTACCGTATCATCCTAACAGAGCACTACGCTCCCAAAATGCAGGTTTACTTGTAATACCTAGAATCTCCAAAAGTACAATGGGAGGCAGAGCCTTCAGTTATCAAGCTCCTCTCCTGTGGAATCAGCTGCCAATCTGGATTCGGGAGTCAGACTCGATCTCTGTTTTTAAGAATAGGGCTAAAACCTACCTTTTTGATATAGCCTACAATTAGGGAGGGATCATGTGTTTTCTGAACCCTCCCTTAGTTATGCTGCTAATAGGTTTAGTCAGCCGGGGGACCTCCAGTAATGCACTGGGCCTCACTCCTTTCCTCACTCTCTATGAAATATTTTTTTTTTTGCTGGTCATTAACATTTGTTTGTTCTCTCCCATAGATTGAGTCCCCATCGTGCTGTTTGCTCTCTACATGTCTGTTCTTTTCTTCTTCTCTATCCCCTCACCCCCCAGCCAGTCGCAGCAGATGACTGCCCCTCCCTGAGCCTGGTTCTGCTGGAGGTTTCTTCCTGTTAAAAGGGAGTTTTTCCTCTCCACCGTCGCCAAGTGCTTGCTCACAGGGGATCGCCTGATTGCTGGGGTCTTTCTGCAACTGTGGGGGTCCTCCCTACAGTTGATAGTGCTATGAGATGACTGTTGTTGTGAAATGGCGCTATATAAATAAAGTTGAATTGAATTGAATTGAATTAAGTCTTCTCCTTCTCTTGAAATGTGCCTGCCAGTATTTCGATGTCTTTAAAATGACTTATTTCTCATCAGAAGAATTCCCTGTTAACACTTTTTTAGCTGAAAGGTCATACTATAGTGTTGCATAGCCTCAGACCTTGGCAGGTTTCAAGTGCTTAGATTGGCTCACAATATAGTTCAAAATATTGCTTAATTTTCAAACATACCACATAAATTTCTGTGGTTGTGCAATACTTACATAAAGCATAAACAATAAAATCTTCTGTGTCATGATAGTGAAAACAGCACTAAAGCTAGTGTAGTGTTCAATACATTGACATGTTTATTTCCACATAAATTTGTAAGATTTTTTTCCCACTTTGCACATGCATGACAAAGAACACACAATGAAAAGATATATTACTTTTATATACAGAGGTTTAAGTGAATCTTATGTACAAATACATTCACATCAATCCACCGTGCACATACACAAAATATATACAGTACATATGTACAGTTCTGATACAAAATACATGTTCTGTTTTGCGTTTCTGGTCTCACCACATCATGGTGCTGCAAATCACATTCATGTGCAGGAAACTGTTGTTTGTCTGGAGTGCAAATAAAGCCAAAACACGAAGCTCCCAAAGGTGCAGGATGTCAGAGAAAATCAGGAAACTGGCTGACGTGCTGAAAGTGGAATGTGTGAACTTCTTCCCAACATTTTGCAAAAGAGGGACAATTGAATGGTGTATGGGGAAGATGGGGTGACTCATCCGGTGGTGGACAATCTCATTTTTTAAAAGCCGCCTACTGCCATAGGTGAGTGTCTTGCCTTCCTGAAAGGAATCACATTTATCTCCACTGGGCAAAAATGAAAAGAACAATCATATTTAGGCCTATCTGTTAGTTGAACAAATTATCAAAGTGTGTTTGCAGCAAAGCCAAAAAGACCAACAAATTGATAAATCCGTTCTTTATAATACATTTTGCTACTCCTGTTAGGTCATAGGGAGGGTTTTAATCAGATGTAAATGCCAAACACCTAAATGTGGCTGTATGAAAACAACATAGAAATTTAAACATAAGTGACTTTCCTGGTTACTTAGTTACATGGACTAGAAGAGTCGTTTCTTTACCACCATCACACAACACTGTTGTGTATGGGATTTGGGTGTGTGGTATGCCGTGCCCACCCACAGGATGACGTCAGGCAGGCACCACCCACTCTGTATATACAGTAGTTGAGTGTTCTGCTTAATAAAGTTCAGTTGGATGTCCCTCAAGAAGCTCTCCATCTTGTGTCATTTCACGATATAACATTTGGTGATGAAGAGACCAATGGGAGCGTGCTGGCTTAATCAGCGGCTGTTGTCGTTTCTGGAGAACCCGAGCAAGCCGTTAATTTCGTGGTCGCAGTGGTGATGGGAATTTGAGGAGTATGTCGACTCGCTGGGTTTCCCTCGGCTTGACGAGAGACAGTGGCGGGCCCTCCTGGCCCATAACCTCGGTGTGGAGGGCCGAAGGATTCTCGACTCGCTGGGCACGAGTGAGGGCTACGTGGAGGCTGTCGGGCACATGAAGGCGCAGTTTGCGGAGCGGACGAGGGCCAGAGAGATGCGGCCGAAGAGACTGGTGGCCCTGGACATGCTGGAGCTAGTTAGCTTGGGAGAGCTAACGGCTCAATCGGAGCCTATGGACAGGCTAGCTAACAGGCTAGTTTCGTGCTGAAACAGGGCTAAGGGCGTTAAACTGGGCCTCGAGGCAGAACCGGGGCCACACATGGAGGAGCCCCTGGCCACTGACAACAGCGGACAAGGTGTCAACATCGCGTGCCCTGAAGGGTGGTCTGGACCGCAACGGGTGATGAAACTGGACGGTGTGAGGGTGCCTATGCTGTTAGCCACCGCCGCCCCGCGCTCCATCGTGAGTGAGGCCTGGGTTCGGAGGCTCACACCCCTGCGCCCGGATGCGGCGGAACTGCCGGACGACGAGGACCCCGGGAACGGCAGGTATATCACGCTGGCGGTGCAGTATGGTGAGAAGACCCTTCCTGCATTCAGGTTCCAGGTGGCACGGCAGGGCAAAAATGTGATGGGGTGGGATCTGTTTGATGAGCTGGGTTTCACTTTTGAAAATGGTGGACAGACGGTCAGAGGCCCAAGACCGGTTTACACAGGCCTTGCGTACATGGGTGCGGCCGAAGACCTCAGTGTGAGTGAAACGGACAGCGAATGGGACTCAGGGAGTGACTACAGCTCGGATGATGAAGATGAGATGGAGGATGAGCAGGACCCGGAATTGCCCTCACTCTTCAAGCAGCCAGCTCCGGAGCGAAGATGGAGAGAGCCCGAGTTAAGCGAGACCAACACTGGCGGAGAGGTGGCGCAGCAGGAGTTAGCCCCGCAGCTGGAGGCCATGCAGTGGGAGGCTGGACAACGGTTAAGTAGCCACAGGACACGGTGGCAGCGCAGCAGAGCACCAACACCGAGAGCGCTGAATGCAGCTGTGAGGAGCCCAGGTCGGTGAGTGGGCCTGATGAGGGTGATGGTGCATGTCCTGGAGGTGAACAGGAGCCGATTATGGAGGCTACACAACATGACACATGGAACGAGGGAGTCGAAAGCTGCGTCCAGGTGCCCGGACCGGAGAACGATGCCGGTGAGGATGACGCTGTGAACCACAAAGGTGAGCGGCAACGGCCAGACACGGTGACAGTGAGTGGTGCTGACAAGCAAGTTTTGGCGGTCCCCGGAGCATGACCATGGGGGGTCAAAGTGTTCGGGGCCAAGAGAGGAGAGAGCGGAGCGGGACAATTTGGCGTGGTTCTGCAGAGTGCCAAACGCCATCGTCGGGGCGAGAGCTTGGACCAGGTCGGGGGGACAGCACGACGCAGGAAGGAGGTCCTGAGACGACGTGACGGGCACGGGAGACCGGGTTGGGTTCTCCTGCGGGTCGACGGTGGGGTTCGGCCCAGAGAAGAAAAAACAGTTTGGAAGGTTGGAGAAAGGTTGTCCAGAGAGGGGTGTTTCGACCCTGGGGGGTGGCAGTGGCCGAACTTAAGAATGACGTGGGGATGCCCAGGCCCTCCGTGGCTGTATAGAAGATGGTGGCTACCCAGAGACGTTGGGGTTACCTGAAATTTTATTTTTCTGATGTGAATGTCTATATAGTATATGTGTGAATGAATGTGTGTACTTTTATTGTTTGGTGCCCTGGTAAATTTATTTAAAAAAAAAGAGAGAGAAAGTACAGCAGGCATGTTTAGTTGTTTAGCTGTGAACCTAGGGTGTGTGTTTACATGATGAATTTTATTAGCTAGGATGGTGGTATGCCAGATTTAGTACTGTGTTTTGGAATGCTACTGTTTGATTGGTATTTATATGATAAGTTTTGCAGCCTGAGGGGTGGTGGCTCCGTACTTAATTACATGTATGGTAAATTTGAGCTCACCAGGTTCATTTACATTATTGTAATTGAACACCCAACGTGATTTTGTTTTGAATGCCCATGGTGGGGTGGGAGTTGGGGTGGGGGCTGCCAGTAAGATAAGATAAGATAAGATAAGCCTTTATTAGTCCCACAACGGGGAAATTCCAGGATTGCAACAGCACAGGGATAGCAACACTCAGAGCAACAATCAGAAGGCAAGAAAAAAAAAAAAAAAAAAAAAAGTAGTGTGTGTGTTGTGGATTTGTGTGTGATATTTATATAGTATTGTTAAGGGGATGTTTTGAGTTAGAAACACGGCCTTATTTTGTTTTGTTAAATTGTTCTCTTTTAGCGGCAGAATAACCCGCTCAGCCGTGTAGGGGGTGCTGGCAGTTTACCCGGCCTCCCAGCCTTAGCTGTGTGAATGGATAGGAGTTTATTTATTTTTGTACATATGTTCTTCCCCTTTTAGAGCATGAGTCGAGTGACAAATTAGGGTGGGTGGTTTGTGTGCTTGACATTTTTTAAAAGGGGGGGGGGAAATGTTGTGTATGGGATTTGGGTGTCTGGGATGCCGTGCCCACCCACAGGATGACGTCAGGCGGGCACGGCCCACTCTGTATAGAGTTGTGTTCTGCTTAATAAAGTTCAGTTGGATGTCCCTCAAGAAGCTCTCCGTCTCGTGCCATTTCACGATATAACACACACCATTCCTGGCTGTTATGTAAGTTTCATCTCTGTAAACACTTCAACACGAAAGGGTGTTCGACAGCAACACAAGGCCGAACTCCCAGTAAACACTTGAAGGTTCCTGGATGAGAGTTTCCACCTAAAACCAATGAAAAGTACCCATGTTGGCAATCTATAAAAATGAGTACTTCTTAATCATTTCACTGTAACAAGCTTAAATTTTTAAGATTATAACCACCTTAAAGGGGTCATTGACTGAAAAATTGTGTTTGTGTAAGTTTTAACCTTCTGAAATGCATCAACTCGTCATGTGATCATTGAAAAAATATCAAAACACTCACTTCTCTTAAAAAACACACACAGCCTTTATGTAATTTCTGTCTGTGACAAGCTGTTTTAACTCTTCCGAGTTTGCTACAGAACATCAGAAACATATTAAGCCCAGCCTCAATACTTGTCTGGTGTCTATTACTGGCTAGTTTAGCTGTTTGTCTGCAAACTTGAGCAGTGAAGGAGGTGAAGCTTCAGAGCAAACAGTGCTAGGAAGTTAGCTTACCAAGTGTGGTTTATATTGTTTCTTTCTTTAGATTTCAGTCAGCCTAATAGACATCCCTGTTTAAACCTGGTTCACTAATCTACGGTCGATAATATATCCCAAGTCATTCTGGCCTTTTTTGTTATATTTTCACCATGATGCTACATTGAACCATTAGCATCACATTTTTCTCTCACCAAGAACCAAGGCAGCTAGCTAAAGCTAGCAGTTTAGCCACTCATTCATGAATGTTTCTATGCTTATTATACTCCAGAAGCTGGTCATATCTTATTGGCCATTGAAACCACAAAGCCCCTGCCCTCCAGTGATGCATTATTTCATTCATTCTTTACAACAAATTTATGTTAGTTGTCTCAGGATTGCGATCAGAGCTAGGAGCTAGCCAGCTAAGATAAGCAATAATGACATAAGAGCAGTGTTGCCAACTCTCACTCTTTTGCCCTCTCTCTCACACCACAAGCCTTATTTCTCACTCCAAAATGAGGAAAATACTGCCAATACTGTGTTGACTTTCTTTAGATTTTTACACAATAAGAGCTCTCAAGGCAGCATAAAGCAGACTGAACATGTTCTAAAATAAAATTACCTAAAAAATAAAGAAAGGTATACATTGGAAAAATACCTGTTTCTGTGTATTGTGCACGTGCATGCTTACTCAACCCCATCCTCCAGCTTCCCCTGTGCACAATTCCCTGTAAATCTCACTCCAAGCCTTTCTGAAAAGTTGGCAACTCTGCACAAGAGGGAATGCGGAGTTAACTGTGGTTCTTAAGCATTTAAAGAGATGTGCACTAAAATGAGCTGTTCTGAGAAAGGCTGCAAAAGATGATTCACAATTATTCTGCAATAATTAAATAAGTAAAGAAAATTTGACCAAAATATGTCACAAATATTTCATTAAGACCTGTGGAAGGGTGGAAAAAGTGCAGTCAATGACCCTTTTAAAGAAAATGATATAACATTATTGTCAGCATTCACTTCATTCTCTATTTTTGAAGAAGAATCTGTACATTACATACTGTATATTGTCACATATTCAAGCAAACAGACAAAAAAGTGTCCATATATTTCTCTGCAAAAAAGCTTCATAGGCTCAATTATTTTGTTAACTGGGCATATTAGCTTCAGTCAGTCATGTTCAAGTAAAGCCAAGCAGGCACATATTCATTCTGCATGAATGGAGTACTTGGGAGAATTTTCCAGCTCTCTCCAGTTGCCCGTGCTACCCGTCGGACTGCGAGTGACCATCTTAGTCAGCAGCGTGGTTCTGCGGATGCTGCTGTCTGAGTCCTCCTTCTTGAAATCAGTGTTCATCTTGTGGAAACAGGTGAAGCAGTGTAAAAAATCCTGCAGGAGGTGGCCGCTGAAGATCATGTATATCCATGGGTTACAGCAGCTGTTGAGACTGGCAAGGAGCGCAGACAGAGTCACCGCTGTGTTCTCAGAATCTGGAGAACAGGGGAGATTGGGGGAAAGGGTGATTAATTCCCAAAACATCTGCAGAAGTGCCTGTTTAACTTAGTACCTCTTGTGTTTAAATGAGGTCTGAATTTCGAAAATATAGAGTACAATATTAAAAATAAGTAGTAAATCCAACAATTTTCATGATCATTTAAAGTGTAAGTATATATATTTGTTAGTGGTGCTGGATAATTAAAATTTTTAATCGCAATTAATCTTTTGGAATGTTGAGTTAATTGTTATTAATAATGCGTTAATTGTGTGTTTTTCCATTCAGATACAGTGTACCTTAAGTTGCTAATTTTTCAAGTTTCTCATACTGTTATAAACATGGGAGTGGACAAATATGCTTTCTTTCTTCACCTATAGGTTTATTAAAGCTCTCAACATATCCAAAATGACAAGAACCATCCAGAATATTCTCCAGAAAACTCTCAAAAGTACTACTGCATGCACAAACAGAATTCCAGGGCTCGGTAACGTCACTGCAACACAACTCAGCAACCACAAATGGAGCTTGCCCTTTCCCCCATAGCAAACATCCACAGCTTTTAAGCAGCTCAACACAAAACAATGGACCTCGTGTGTCACAACAGACACAGTTTCCCTTTTAGCAGAAAAATCGTAAACATGAACAACTATTTCACCCATGACATTCCCACTGCACTGCAAAAACAGGGCGTGGGATCACGGCCACCTGAATGAATGGGCTAGGCTGGGCTGAAGCCCAGGGGCCTATGAAAATCAGGGGCCTATCATGAGCCAATGAAAAAGATCACATTATTGTTAATTGGTCAAATTCTATGTCCATCACTTGATATTCATGTGTGACTACCGATTGGTCTAATTTACAAGTGCCTCACATGGGTACCAGTTATTTATTTATTTATTTAGCGAATGCAAAGTCCTTAAGCCAAGCAGTTGCCTCCTGGTTTGCTGTATGGAGGGTGTGTAATCCTCCTTCCAGTCTTTGGAGCGGGCAAGCCTCTATGATGTGTTCCATAGTTTGCTCCTCTCCACATGCGCACAGTGGGCTAGGGCTACTGCCCCATCTGTGAAGGCTGGCCAAGCAGGGGCCATGTCCAGTCCTGAAGCAATTGAGTGTAGACCACTGCCTCCTTGGGAGGTTGGTGCCCGGGACCTGTTGGTTGGGGTTTATCACCAGCTGTTTGTTTGGGACCTCCTTGGTCTCCCATTCCTCTTGCCAAGCTGTCTGGATGGTAAAGTCAGCTGGGGGAGGGTTTTTCCAAATCGTCCGTCTGGATGAAAGTCGGGCAGTGGGTGGGGTGTAGATATCTGCATGGATTGGTAAGTGAGGAAAATCTTTAACTTTTTGGAGCATCCTTTGAGTTAATGCTGCTCGCCGGATGTGTGGAGGGGCTATGTTTGACAGTACAGAGAGCCAGGGGAGTGGTGTTGAGCGGATTGTTCCAGTTATAGTTCTCATGGTTGAGTTGAGCTGGGTGTCTACATGGTGTGTGTAAGATGACCTGGACCAGACAGGGGCACAATATTCTGCTACAGAGTATGAAAGGGCCAGTGCTGAGGTGCTCAGGGTGGAGACTGCCGCCCCCCATTTTGCACCAGCGAGCTTGCAGAGCAGGTTGTTTCGTACTTTCACCTTAGCAGCCGTCCCCTTTAGATGTTCCTTGAAGGATAAGGTCCTATCAAGGGTCACTCCAAGATAAGTTGGATTTGGGGCATGCTTAAGCTTGAGTCCGCTCAGGTGGATGTTTAGTTCTCTGGCAGCTTTTGCATTGTGGAGATGAAATACACTGGAGACGGTTTTTGCTGGGCTTGGTTTTAGGCGCCAGATTTTGCAGAACTGGTCCAGTTTAGCAAGATCTTCCGTGAGCACCCGTTCCAGTGGTTCAAAGTCTGGTGCTTGGAATGCCAAACAGATGTCGTCTGCATGGGTACCAGTATGGGTACCAGTAACAATAGCTTATCAGAGGAATTGTTTTGACATGTGACTATGCAAGCGCCAATGAGAGTAAGAAGGAATTAGCTCCGTCAAAATGTCCGGAATAAAGTTTGAAAGAGGCGCTCACAAAATTATTGACAGGAAAAGAGCTTAGGGAAAACGAATTGCTCACCCCCCCCCCCCCGAAATGTAAAGGATTTTTCTAAGCTGGAGCATCGAGTGGAGGAGGCTGCTAATGACACGGAGGAGACAGGTGGGCCGTTAAAGCACTCACCTGGAGGAGAAGGGAGAAGAAAGTGTTGTGTTAGAGTTTAGTCTCTTATTTGTGTGGTACGGGTGGCGGCTCCACCTTCCGGTTCTGCCACCACCTGCAGCTATAAGAGGGCAGCGGGCAGGAGGGGCGGCCTCTTTGCCACCTTTTCTGCCTAACGGCTGTGCCAGTACTGTGTAGTGCCTCTATAATAAACGTGTTCAGTTTGAGACCTGGCCTCGTCCTTGGCTCCAAATACAGACATAACATTTGGCAACAAGGAAAAAAGTGGATTAAAACAAGGCATGTGGATTTGGAATTCGGCCATTTTTGGAGCTTTCCGGTGAGCCACCAGTCCCCTGGCCAAGGTGGTGCGCCGTTTTCCGGACGTACGTGGTGACACTGGACCTCGGGAAGCTGGAGGAGTTGTGGGTACGTGAGTTGTTGGTCCACAATCCTGAGATGGAGGTACAGCGTGTTCTGAGCACACTGAGTGACTGTGATAGCTTGGCTGCAGTGGTTGACCTAATGGCGTGCTATTTTTGCACCCTGGAAAACATCATGGTTTTCGAGATTCGTTTTCGACAGCACCACCAATGGGTGGGTGAGTCTATTCAGTGATTTGTAGCAGACTTGGAGCTGGTGGTCAGCGAGTGTCAGTTTGGATTATTGGGAGAGGAGGTGATTTGCGACTACTATACCAACAGCGCTGTGATGGGGTCGACACTGCTTGCGTTTTCGGGCGAATTGATGCTACCCAGTCATTGGGTTAGCTCGACAGCTGAAGGCTGCGGATGAACTGTCACTGGAGCTGAGTGAGTGCTTGTTGCACCGATATCTGGGATCACCACCGACCGCGCATGCAGTGGACCTGGTCAGCGTGGAAAGCGTGGAGGACAACACCAGCGCTGTGAATGTGAGATCCGCCCCAGGACAGCCCAAAGGTGAGGGCTGTGGGTTCACGAAGCACCGTTTCAGAGACAGAGACTGTTCGACAAGAGCGGAGCGCTGCGGCACATGTGGCTACTTGCTTCATGTCACCAGGGGATGCCACAGATTCGAGCAAGGAGGTCCGTGGCACAAGGAGGACCCTCACGGCTGTTCATACTGTGTCTTCCAGCATCAACGGTCATGCATACTGTATGATGGAGTTGGATGGGATGGAAGTGTTGTTGTGGACTGGCGCAGGAGTGGTGGGCTCCATGCCAGATTGGATGACCGTGAGATGTTTTTCCCCACACGTCAGAATTGAGAGAGACCTGGCGCCACTTTATGGTTGTGAAGGAGGATGGCTGGCCATGGTGGGAATGTCGGAACCGACGGCTCGGTGCAAATCGGCCAAGACGTAGGGCTGTCCGATCCTGAGAGTGGTAGACGGCGCAGTGTGGGATGAGGAAGTGCCTGGCACCCTGGAGAGTGAACAAGACAAACCCCACCCAGGGCCATTGCAGGAGGGTTCTTGTGCCAGAGCCCAAGTAGCCCTGGATGAGGGAACTGGGTGGCACAGCGGGACGCCTGTGATGGTGGGCGGTGCCAATTGGCTGGCTCCATCTGTTCCCAGATTTCGGCTGGAAGGTACCAGTGAACAAGGAGTCACTACGGCGATGGCGGCAGTGAAGTTAAAAGAGGTCAGGGCCGGACTGTTAGGCAGGGTAGAACGACGTGCCATGCAGAGACCCTGCAAGCTGAGTAAAACCCCTCTGGGGGTCAAGATTGGGCTGGTCGGCAGTCGGAGGAGCACCAGGGACGGTTACATGTTGTGGCCAGATGGGAGGACGTTCATCTCCAGCTGCCAGACTGTTCATGGGGGCACCCAAACGAGCTGCGGAGTGCCCGGGAGGGGACTGAGGGACGTGGGCCTGGACGAGCGGAGCAGCCAGTGGTGATGAAGAGGAACGCACTGGTGCTGAGGCGACCTGTTGTAGTCCGGGAGGCTGGCTGCCTCCAGGGGCGGACTAATGACAGGGCGGTCCAGGGGGCCCATGGACTTGTTTTCTCCGGCCTATGTATATAGGTTGATTAATGTGCATGTATTTGGAATGTTTTATTGTGTGTATATTATAAGTTGATGGTTATGCTGGTGTTCAGAATGTTTTGTTCTTTCTGTGTATTGTTGGACTTGCAGGAATAAAGAGACTGGTGATTTCTTACTTTTTCTTGCACGAGCAAGCACGCCATTTTATTCCTCGCAGCAGAGACAGAACAACAGCTAAAAACTGCTAACTTTGAACAGAGGTCCTTCCGAGGCTGCCTAAAGAGGTGCCTAACTAGAAAACCTGAGATCATAACTATCACTCCTAAACAGATCATTCTTTACATGAACACGCATTGTGGTGAATTATGCCCTTAGAGTCCGCTACACACATCTCCCCAGAATTTACCACAATGAAAGAGAACAAAATCAACGTGGGGGTGGAGGGCAAACCACCCGGCTGTAACGGCTCCGCCGAACAAGAGGGGGAGCAGGGTCAACCACGGGAGGGGTCACTGAAACTGATTTAGTTGGGAGAGGGGGGTGCCCCCGACGAGGGGGTTGTGCCAGAGTGACAGGATTGTCCACATCCAGGTGGGTTGGCTTTAAGTGGTCCACCGAAATTTCTCTGGCTTGCCTCCAACCTCCACGGCAAAGTGTTTCTCTCTTGGTGTCAATACACAGAATGGACCATCATACAAAGGTTTCAAAGGGCCACGGTGAGCGTCATGGGGGACAAAAACAAAATCTGCCAACTGCAGACTCCTAGGAAAGTGAGATTGAGGGAACCAGTGTTGTGAAGTGGGGACAGGTACAAAAGCTTTGGCATTGTTGAGGAGCATCTGGCGCTGAGCAACCACAGGCCAAGGGGTTGTCGTGTTGGGGACAAAATCTCCTGGGACACGTAGCAGCTGACCATAAACCAACTCAGCAGATGAGGCTTGGAGATCCTCCTTAGGAGCAGTTCTAAGTCCCAGCATGACCAATGGAAGCCTATCTGTCCAACTGCTGTCTGTGAGGCTAGCCCGCAAAGCGGCCTTCATAGAACGGTGAAAGTGTTCGCATAGCCTGTTAGCCTGTGGGTGGTATGCCACGGTACGGTGGAGTTTTACCCCCAGGCTCTTTGTGACAGCGTTCCATAGCTCTGAGGGGAATTGAGACCCATAGTCGGAAGAGATGTCAGATGGAGTGCCAAAGCGGGCAACCCATGTCCCGATAAAAGCACGAGCCACCTCATCAGATGTAGCAGACACCAACGGGACAGCCTCTGGCCATCGAGTCATCCTGTCTACCATGGTGAGCAAGTACGTGAAGCGGCGAGAGAGGGGCATGGGGCCAACAATGTCCACATTAACATGATCAAAATACCTTTCTGGCACTTGAAACTCTATCAGTGGGGCCTTGACATGACATTGTACCTTGGAGTGCTGACACTCGATGCAAATATTAGCCCAATCTCTCACGTCCTTCTTGAGCCCATGCCAGACAAACTTTGTAGCAAACAGTCTCTGGGATGGCTTCCGTCCAGGATGGGAGAGGCCATGGATGGTGTCGAAAACTTGCTGTCTCCAACTGCTGGGAACAATGGGCCGGGGCTTGTCAGTAGAAACGTCACAGAGGAGTGTTGTTCCTGTAGTGTCAAAACATACATCTTTTAAACTGAGCCCGGTGACCACCATTCTGAATGCCTGCACCTCTGGGTCAGCTGCCTGGTCCTCCGCCATACGGGCGAGGTCCAGTCCTAAGTGAACTGCTGCTGTGACAGCCCGGGAAAGGCAATCAGCTACAAGGTTGGTCTTGCCAGCGACGTGCTGCATGTCTGTGGTGAACTCTGAGATGTAGGAGAGTTGTCTCTGCTGGTGGCTTGACCATGGCTCGGCCACTTTAGCCATGACAAATGTCAGTAGTTTATGGCCCATGAATGCCGTGAATTTGTGGCCTTCCAGCAGGGTGCGGAAGTGACGGATGGCCAGGTAGAGTCCAAGCAGTTTGCAATCAAAGGTGGAATACTTCTGCTCACTGGGGTGTAACTTTTGGCTGAAAAATGCCAGGGGCTGCCACATGCCGCTGACCCAGTTCATGAACTGCCCCGATGGCATAGTCAGAAGCATCCATGGTGATGGCTATGGGGACATTGGGTGATGGGTGGGCAAGCATTGTTGCACTAGCCAGGGCCAACTTGGTATCTTCAAATGCTTTTTCTCTTTTGGCTGACCACTCCACTGTGTGGCGAGGGCTCTTGCCTTTGAGGGCCTCATACAAGGGACGCATGAGTTGCGCAGCATGGAGAATGAAGCGATGGTAAAAATTAACCATGCCAAGGAATTCCTGCAGGGACTTGACTGTGAGGGGGCGTGGGAAATTTGCAACCGCTGTTACTTTTGACGGGAGGGGGACTGCGCCATCGTTAGTGACCCTGTGTCCCAGGAAATCGATGGTTGACACCCCGAACTGGCATTTAGCCACGTTGACAATCAACCCGTACTGACTGAGCCACTCAAACAAGGTCCGTAAGTGGGACAGGTGTTCTGCCTTGGACGTGCTGGCGACTAGAATGTCGTCTAAATAGACGAAAAGAAAAGGGAGGTCACGTAGCACCAAGTCCATCAGGCACTGGAATGTCTGTGCAGCATTTTTGAGGCCAAAGGGCATACGTAAAAACTCAAAGAGCCCGAATGGGGTGATTACCGCTGTCTTAGGGATGTCTTGTGGGTGGACGGGTACCTGATGGTATCCCTGGACCAGATTTACCTTGGAAAAGATCACCTTTCCCGCTAGGTGGGCAGAAAAATCCTGAACATGTGGGACCGGGTAGCGGTCAGGGGTCATAGCATCATTGAGGTGGCAGTAATCAGCGCATGGGCGCCATCCACCCCCTGGCTTCGGGATGAGGTGGAGCGGCGATGCCCAGGGACTGTTGGAGCAGCGGATGACATCAAGGCACTCTAATATTTTCGAATTCTGCTTTGGCTACTGCTAATTTAGCAGCATCTAGGCGCCGGAAACATGCATGAACTGGTAGGCCCGTGGTGGCAATGTGGTGCTCCACCCCGTGCTTTGCAGCTGCAGATGAGAAGGTAGGCTGTGTGAGTGTAGGAAAAGTAGCAAGCAGCCGGAGAAAATCATTGGGTGCAGAGAGAGAACTAGACAATGCACTGGAAGTTGGGCCGCCTGATGTGCATGCATATGAGCAGAATGTGGTAGCATCGATCAAACGGTGGTTTTTGACATCAACCAGCAAACCACAGGCACACAAAAATCTGCTCCAAGGAGGGGTACAGCGACATCCCCCATGATGAAGTCCCAGCCAAACTGCTGTTTGCCAAAACACAACTGGACATATCTGGTGCCATAAGTGCGTATAGGGCTTCCATTTGCTGCTTTCATAGGGGGGCCATAGCCCCCATCCGGGATGTCTAGCTTCGATGCGAGCAGTACACTCTTCTGTGCACCTGTGTTACACGGGAAACGGTGGCCAGAGTTGGTGTCATGAATAAAAAGCAGCTTTCCATTTTGGCTGACAGTCATGGCCACTACTGACTGCCGGCGCCGGTGTTTCCCGCCATATTGAAATCAGTATGTAATTTTGGGATTAATTTGTTTTATTTTAGTTTAGGAGACATGGCAGTATTTTAGTTTTACATGGACTCATTTAGTTTAAGAGGCAGAATAATTTGCTTCGCCATGTGGGGTGGGACAGCAGTCCACCTGTCTCCCCTAGTTTTAGTTATTTTGGGATGACTGAGTTAGGCCATTTGTATTATGCTTTATCATCGCTGTTAGTGTGTGATTCGGGTTCCAAATTTGGGTGGGTCCGAATTGTGTATGTTTTTGGCTTTTGTGAAGGGGGGAAGAATGTTGTGTTAGAGTCTGGTCTCTTATTTGTGTGGTATGGGTGGTGGCTCCACCTTCTGGTTTCGCCACCACCTGCGGCGATAAGAGGGCAGCGGGCAGGAAGGGCGGTCTCTTTGCCACCTCTTCTGCGTGATGACTGCACCAGTGCTGTGTAGTGCCTCTATAATAAACGTGTGTTCAGTTTGACACCTGGCCTCTTCCTTGGCTCCAAATACAGACATAACAGAAAGGCCACGATTGCTTACATCAGACAGCTGTGTGTAGGACAGTGGACTCCAAACATGGTAAAAAGTAGTCTGGATCAAGCATGCATCCATAGATTATGACGATATTCGTGAGCTGAACTTAAAGGACATAATGAAGGATTTTTTTTTAAAGAAAGCCAGAAGAAAGTGCTTCTAAAAAAGGTAAGGCATGCTGTTTTCAGCTTTCCAGCCACCTGTGCAGGTTTTTCATTGCTGCTGTTGTGCATGGTTTGAAACAGGAATACTTCACTGATGTAATTTTATGCTGAAGGCAGTATCTGTCACACTGTAAAAATAGAAATCTCAGTAAGATAAAATATCTTAAATCAAGGCTTTATTTCTCTCCAACATAATATTGACAAGAATTTCTTTTTGTTGTGCAGTTTTCTATAAGATTTTACTTGTTTTAAACAATTTAATCTTACTTTGTTGGCAGATATTTTTTCTTTTTTGCTTATTTTAAGTAAAATTATCTGCCAACACAGCAAGAAAATTTGACTTATCAAATTGCTTCAAACAAGTTAAAATTATCTGAAAGCATGTACAATGTTCTTACACATAAACTGTGCAGCAAGAATAAATATCTTGTCAGACAAAAACAGCCTTAATTTATTTCATTTTACTTATATTTGACTTTTTGCAGTATAGTTGTGTTTTCTAGCTGATAGTTGCATTATTTGTCAAAGAGAAACAAAAATGAGGCAGTAGTGGCTCAGGAGGTAGAGCAGGTCGCCCAATAACCGGAGAGTTGGCGGTTCGAATCCCACTCCCCCACCTTGCTGTTGTGTCCTTGGGCAAGACACTTTCCCCACCTTGCCTCCAGTGCGTTCATGGTTCATGACACTGATGTATGAATGTGAATAAATGTCCGGTGGTGGTCGGAGAGGCCGTTGGCATGGATTGGCACCTATGTTTCCATCAGTCTGCCCCAGGGCAGCTGTGGCTACAGAGGTAGCTTACCACTATCATTGTCTGTGGAGTGAATGAATAATGGACTCATTGTAAAGTGTCTTTGGGTGTCATGAAAAGTGCTAGATAACTGCAATCCATTATTAAAACATAACTATTACATATTTTTAAACTGAGATTCTATTGGGGGGGGCGGCTACAAAACCTCTCGGCCCTGCATGGGAGTAAACGTACATTACGAACACAGCTTGAAAATTTTGGACTGGTAGTATGGTACTCACCTGCCGACAGCTGGACCCAAAGCTGAGGAGTTTCAGTGTCAGCTGCTGTCAGTGAGCTACAAAGCATGTAGCTGTTACACGTAGCTGCTAGCTGGCTAGCTTGCTTCCAAAGAAGAACAACCGACATCTAGGTGAAGTTTTGGAGGAGACTGTGACAATTATCCAGGTGAGAGCTCCGACAGACAACTTTGTAAACTTAAACATGACAGCATTTTGGGGAATTCCATTGCTGTAATCCAACTTGTTTGCCTTCACAATGTCTGTATGGTGCGGCGAGGGTTGATGGCTACAGAGCACTGTTGCCAACGCCTCAGCAAGGAAAGTAGCTATTGGCTGTCCTAAAAGTCGACAAAAGTTGTTAAATGATGTCATCACCTAATTTGCATAACTGGTCATTTGCATGTAATGGACGCTGTAGTCGAGAAGAGTAATGTCACAGGAGAGACCAAAAGTGAGTAAAAAACACCCTAAATATGTTTAGAACTACAAATTAACTTTCTTCTCTTGATTCTTGGTTTGTTTGTTTTATTTTTTCCATTTAAACAGGCCATCACTAACTGACAGTGAAGAAACATTTGCATCCCACTCTGTAAAATAGGGCAGGGTTGGTGGGGGGGTTTTGCACATGCGCACATCATTTGCAATCTGGACTTGAGTGGTGTCGATCTCCTTTCCTCTCTGCAGCTAAGCTAACTGCTGCACAGTGTTGTGTTGCTAGAGGTACGATAGTTTTAGGGCCTATACAATATATGATCAAACTTTTTAAAAAGGCTAAATATATGATAGTTTTGGCATTTCCATGCCCCCCCCCCAAAAAAAAAAATGTTTTGATTTACGTGAACACCCACACACCACCAGAAACTGAAGCTTGCTCTTACCCAATCAGCTCATACCTGGGCTGGCTGGCTGGCTCCTCCTCACTGTCTGCCACTGCCAGTCAGTCACATCAGCAGCACTCAGCTCATGTTTCTTTACTGTACGAGCACCGCAACAAACATAAAAAGTGAACTTGAGTTTGGACTTGGAGGAAAAAAAAAAAAGAGTCCAGCAGCACTGACACAGACGCTGGTAAGAAAACAAAGCAACCCTGCCGGGGCAGTCACAGCAGCTTTATTGCCCTGCCTTGGTGTTACACCATTCTGCGTACATTTAAGGGATGGCGTCAACCTGTTGCTGGGAAGAAGGCTAAAGCACTTTGCTGCTGCTGCAGCATTCAATTGGTATCAGACATTGCAGTTCTGAAAAACTATTAATTTATTGTAACTGCAACTCTGCTGCTGCACGAGGCTACTGTCAGACTGACTGAGACTGCCTGTGATTGCTTTGGGATGGGAAAGGGACAGGAGAGCCTCATGATACCACTCACTTCTTGTTGAGGGTGATAACTGCAGAGCAACTGCACACTTTCACATCAGTATCCAAAACACCAGAAAAGTCTTTGATAACACTAAGAAAAGTCATTAGATTTTTCGCTAGTCGCTTTCGACAAAAAAAAGTTGCGAGGGGGGTTGAAAAGTCGTCAGATTTAACGACAAAATCGCCAAGTTGGCAGCACTGCTACACAGCTAAGCCATACGGAGTGCCACAAGGCCAAAAAAGGTACTGTTGGCGCTTTCTGCCGTTAACCGCGATCACAAAATTTGTCGCTGTTAATGGGGGCGAAGTGTTAATGGACGATTAACGCAATAACACCAACACCACTAAGATGTAGTGGAGACTTAGACGCAAACTTTATAAAGCAAAAGGATCATTAGTGCAGTCTCATCACATTTCATACTGATACATGTGTACAAGATGTGGCATTTGATGCTCTGGATACATCTTAAATGTCTTTTTATTTATAAAGTAGTCCAATAACATTTAGTACAAATCACTCAAAGTTTGAATTAGATCATATGAGATTGCAGATGGATGTACTCAGCTGGTATTAAAGTGCCACTCTGCCAAAAATTAAGTTTTTCTTCTTGTTAACATGTCTGTAACATGATTTTTATGACTTACAAGACATATCAAGAGTAAAATCACTCAAATGTCTCATATGTGACCCGTGCTGGTAAAATGAGTCGGAATGCATACCGCGTCATTACGAGCTGCAGGCAGGAGAAGTCATAAATCATGACTCTTACTTTGTTTGCTAGCAGCAAGTCCCGGGAAAAAACATGAGTGCCTAGTATCATTGGAAAGCTTAGAAAATGTACTTTCTAAAAAATACATATGTTTTTGCGGAAGACCTAACTCCCGACCAATCGAATCAAGTTTTAAACGTAGCCAAAATATAAACAAGTCGTCTTTTTCCGGTGTCAGTTTTTGCACACTTCCTACAAATTAAATATCATTTTGAAGATCTTTCAATACAGAATATGGAAAAAACGTTACTTCAATTTTTTATAATTTCCTCAAAGTGACTCATTTTGCCAGCTCGGGTCACATATCTCTGTTTTTTGCTGTCAGGTTTCACTTAAGCCCCACCCCCTGCAAAAAGGCTAGTTAAGACGGAAATTTTCTGGTGATGTAACTATTCATGGTGCTGGCATGTGGATAGTGTTAAGCCAATCAGGGCACTCTGGCCTAACTGACATTCTCCTGCACGCTAGTTAACATTTTTCTCTAGCAAACTACTTTGAAAACTTGACCCAAATTAAGATGGGTTTTTACCATTAAACTGCTTTTAAAGACTGATGCAGTTTCAATCATTATCCTGGGCCACCGTGCATACAGTTGGGTATGTCCTTCAAGTGGTAAGTCTTTTTTTATCACAGGATTTATTCTGCTAATGTAATGCTAGCCACTATTAGTCTTGTGGTATGTGGTTCCGTCTCAATTTGCCTTTTTGCAGGGGGTGGGGCTTAAGTGAAACTTTACAGCAAAAAAACAGACACATGAGACATTTGAGCGATTTCACTCATGATATGTCTTGTAAGTCATAAAAAACATGCTAAAGACATGTTAAAAAAAAACCTAAATTTTTGGTGGCGTATCACTTTAAGAACCAAATCTTTGCTTACACTGTAGTGCCTGTTACAGGATGACTGAGGTCTGACCCCTAAAATCTGGAAGGCTTAATAAGTGTGATTGCTCCCTACTGTTCTGCAGAACATAACATTTCTCCAGCTTTGGAACAGCTGACACAGGGAGTCTCATAAACCAGACGAATGCAGACATTGTTGGGATAAGCTGAATAAGCTATGTTTCTTCTGTCAGGGACTCCTGAAGGAAGTCTGGAAACCATGCTAAACAAAAACAATAAGAGTGCAGCTGGTACAGCACCCCCCCCCCCCCTTTCCCCTGCTGACGGAGGGCCATTTCACTTTGCATAGAACAAGTCACCTTGCACCAGTGAGAGCACACCCTTAATGTTACAGGAGATACAACTGACAAAATAGGTGAATAACTGGTTTATTAATGCACAGAGCTCCACTATTACTGACTGTCGGTGGTTGCAGTTTTGAGCCTTTGTATGGGTCAGTTTTTGATAAAGATCCACAGAATACGATCTCCATTTGGTATTGCTGAAAAAGTGGAATAAAGAAGTACATAGGAAGGATATACTGAAACACTTACACTGTGGTAAAGTGCATTGCCCAATGTTTGTGCCAAACACATTTACTTTGCCAAAATGAACTCTGCACATATTTGATGTATATACTGTATATAAATAGTATTCATAGGCTCCTCTTGCTGCCAATAATTTATTTAAGTCATTTTAATTACATGGACCTGACGGGGAGAATGGGGGAGGAAGTTGAGGGGATAGGAAGCGGTCGAATTTGGGGGTGGGGAGGAAGAGTAAAAAAAATACAGCACGTGAATGCTGCTTCTGAGGAGATCTATCTAAACACAAGCCTGATGTAAATGGTAAATGGCGTTCACTTATATAGCGCTTTTCTTCTCATCTAGGATGACCAAAGCTCTTTACAGATCCTGCAATCCACCCATTCACACACACATTCACACACTGATGGCAGCAGAGCTGCCATACATACAGGCGCTAACCAGGTGATGTCTGCACCTGAAAGAAAAAAGATAGGGGTGTGTGTGGGGGGGGGGGATGGGTGCCTGAACGTACTCAAAAATGAGGGTAGGAGGCCACAGCAACGCTCACCCAGGAACCGCAGCAGGAAGGACAGCACCCCCATCGCCTGGGCAACCCACAGACCCTACAAAGCACAAGTGACCCAAGGTCTCACACCCCCAAGGCAGCCATGGACCCACCCCAGGAGGAAGGGCAGTGGGAGTCCCCATGCCCATGGGACATCCCATGCCCAGGGATGAGGGCCCCAGGAAACCTGTAGCAGTGAACCACCCGCCACCCGCCTACGCGTGAAACCCACCACCCCAGCACAAGGACAGCACAATATACAAGGCCCCGCAAGCCCGACAACCACTCATACCCTCGGCCACCCCAGGCACACACCCTGGGAGCCACTACACTCCCATGCCCAGTAGGGAGCAGTGGGGGGGGGGGGGCATTTTTAAAAAAATAATGTTTGTGAAAAAATACAGAGTTTTTAAGTTGGAGTAAAACATACAATCACACATATTATTAGAGAACTGCCTTTTATTCCTACACTTTATCAAATGAGTAGCTTCTGTTTGAACACATTAAATAGTGCCTGTCGGTTATCATATCTATTAGCATTGTCATGATGCTGAGCACAATTGGGGAACCGTGCTCATGCTCTGTTTATTTAGATTATTTTCTGTACTTTCCCTATCTCTGTTTTATTTTTGTGTTTGAGTTTGGTTTGTCTGTATTTTGTTTTCTTAGTTTGCCCTCTGTCTCAATGTGTTTTGAGTTGTCCTATTATCTTTGGTTGGTTATTGATATCCTGTGTCTATGGTCATCTTGTATTTCAAATTACAGTATATCCTGTGTTTTGACATGAGCCTACTCTCACCTTTGCTTTCAGTTCTCCTTTTGTGACATTGATATTTATTAGTATTGTATTGTTAGCATCTTGTGGTTGTGTATTTTATCTTGTCCTTGCCTTGGTGGGTTACTTTCTCTTTTGTATTATTTTGTCTGGGTCTTGCCTTTATTTATGTTGGTTGTCATATTCTCCTGTGCCTTTATTTTGACAAGGTTCCTTGTTTACTTCCATTTTCTCTCAACTAGTTTTGCGGCTCGTCACAGGTGTTTATTATTTCTGGTTTATCCTCACCGTTGTTATCCACACCTGTTTATCATTTTGTAAATTACTCTTGGTTCTATTTAAGGGATGCCGCCCCACAGTTCAGTGCGACTTCCTTCAACATTGTATCCTGGCGTTTCCGGATGCCTTATCTCATTGTAATCCTGGTGTCTCCACACGCCTTACCTCCTTGATCACTCCGGCGTTTCCACACGCCTTAGCCTCCTGTTTTATCCGGTCCTCTCTGAGTCCTGCCTGTAAGTTTTGCCTCTGTGTTATTTTGTGTTTTGTTATTCAACGTTGCAAACTCACAGCCAGCGTTTGGGCCTTCATTCTGCCCCGCCTGGGCAGTTCATGACAAGCATTAATTCCAAAGATAAAAGGTCCTTTTAATAAAGTTTTAAATTACACATTTGAACTGGGTAGCCATCTATAGATTTCTGCTGATTGCAAGATTATCCTTCCAGAAACCAGGAGCATTTGCATTTCAACATAATGGATACAAATTCCTTCTTACCTACAGCTGTCAGACTTTATAACCTAAGCAGGGCTGCTCGCAGAGATAGCAAAAAAACGTGATGACCTAATAGTATTGAATGCAAAAGACGTAACAGACTTACACAAAATGGTCCCCTCCAGTATACAACTAGGACAATATCAGTCGCTACGGAGGGTGACAATATGTATGTGTACATATTCATACTATGTGGGGTAACTAAATAGACGGTTATGCTGTTTATTCCATCTAACTACAATGCACTGTGTATATATATTTATATATTTATGTGTACATATGTATATTCACTGCTCTTATTTTCTTATCTTCCAAATTATTGCTCTGAGTGTTGCTGTCCCTGTGCTGTTGCAATCCTGGAATTTCCCCATTGTGGGACTAATAAAGGCTTATCTTATCTTAAATGAAAAGACTGCATCAATTAAAACCCAGTTTTCAAAAGGGGGAGAGATCAATGAAAGAAAGAAAGGAGTAATTAAGCTGAAAGAGGATACAAGGAGTGCACAATGTGTCCAGGGTAATGGAGCTATTAAGCTGCTGTTTTATTCAACACAAACAAACCTGTACAACATCATAAAGTGTAGATTTAATTGCCACAGAGACAGTGGGAATTTATGGGTCTTTAAGTGCTGTGAGAATGTTAGGGACCAGAAACCAATCAAAGGGAGGCCATGGGAAATGAGTCAATTAACGAAGGGAAGCATATTTCAGAGGGGGGCCTGCCAGACACTCCCCCTCACAGAGGTGTATGTAAATATCTGATTGGAAGAGGTGCCCATGCAAAAAGTTGCTATTATTGTGTCATAAAAAATTATTCTAGTTAAACTGGTAGGAAAATTCTGTCCCGCTTGGTTGACATTTCTAAAATGTTATACCCCAAATTAAACTCATACAGGTGGATGGAAGGCACTTTGGCAGGAGAAACAGCAGCAGTGAATGGGGAAAGGGGAGAAAATGAACAGAAGATGGGGATAAATATGAAGAGAATGTAATGCTAAGGGATAGAATTAAGAGGCAGATCAGGTAAAGGACAGAAAAAAAAATTCAAAAAAGATTTTAGGTTATTTCTTGACATATTTGACGCTGCTTTTAATTGGCGTGCTTTTGGGGATATTGTCCTTTTTGGCACAATAAATTATGCATATGTGCGGTAGATCTGAATCTATCTTGTATAAAATGTATGAGTTTTAAGATTTTTAAGATGAGAATAAACCTTGAATGAGGTCAAATACGTTCCCTCCACAGACAGGGGTTAATGGACTCCATTTAGGGGACTGTTTAGTCTTAAA
The DNA here is from genome assembly GCA_020510985.1 of Pholidichthys leucotaenia. Taxonomy (NCBI): domain Eukaryota; kingdom Metazoa; phylum Chordata; class Actinopteri; order Cichliformes; family Pholidichthyidae; genus Pholidichthys; species Pholidichthys leucotaenia. The sequence goes on along the minus strand of CM035840.1, from coordinate 57,642,811 downwards.
AAGAGGATTCTTTATGATTAACCTGATCTTTTCTATTGTGGAGGAGACACAAAGCAGCACTCCAGTCACTGTGTAATTAGTTACAAACCAGTTTTCACACAGCAAAGTGAATACATTCATTGTGTGAATTCGATCCGGAATCACTCCTTGCGCATTTTGGGGTCTGTGTGCCAAATAAGTCTGTGCAGCGAAAGTCGTGCGCGCTTGGATTCTTTCTCCCAAGAGCTGCCATTTAAAGCCGTCATTTCAGGGGCCAAAACATTTTTTTTTTCTGTCAAGATACATTTGACTAGAAGTTTCTTGTACAAAAAAGTTTTAAACCTGTAAGAATGTGCTGCATCTCTTCGGCACTCACCGTGAAAAATGAAGTTTTCATCCCAGACGGACCACATCTGCACAGTGAAAAACGGCGCCCAGCAAATCACATAAGCCAAGACAATGACGAAAGTCATCTTAACTGTTCTCAGCTTGGCTCTCGAGATGGTGGTGACGCTGCTGACGGAATTCTTCCCAATCAGCCCGTTTCTGCTCGCAGCGCCAGCCGCCGTCTTCCTTTTCTTGTACCTGATATTCTTCCATATGGTGTGGCAGATGAACCCGTAGCACGTCATGAGCGTGACCACGGGCACGAGGAAGATGCCCGCGGTGATCCAGGTGATGTAGGCGCGGGCGCCCCAGGGCTCGATGAAGTGCGCCCAGCAGTCGTAAACGTCCGAGCCGTTCTTGATCTCGCTCAGGGAGAAGATGACGTACTGCGGCGAGCTGAGCACCAGGCTGCACGCCCACGTGGAGAGGATCATGATGTAGGAGCGCTGGGTGGACTGCTGGAGAGTTTTCAGCGGGTGGCAAATGGCCATGTACCGGTCCAGGGTCATCATCACCATCATGTACGTGGACGCGAACATCCCCATCACCTGGAGGTGCTTCACGATCCTGCAGAGGAAGTCCGGACCGTAGAAGCGGTAGGTGATCTTCCAGCAGAGCTGCGGCAGCACCTGGAAGAAGGCGACCACCAGGTCGGCCAGGCTGAGGTGCTTGATGAAGAGGTGCATCCGAGACAGTTTCTTCTTGGTTCTGTGCATCGCCAGCAGGACGCTTACATTTCCGATCACGGCAACCACGAAGGTGATGCTCAGCACCATGATCTCGATTTGAGCCACCTCTTCGTTCCTCGCAAACGGATCGGTTCCGTTCGGGTGAACGGTGCCGTTTCCAGAAGTCCCCATCACTGGATCGTTAGATAGACCGGACTGGTTGTCTCCGCTCGGGAGCAGCGCACCGTTTGGAGCGTGCATGGCACTGCCCCCTCTGTGCGCCCTCGCAGATTCAGTGCCAGAGGGGCTCTCCGGTCCGTATATGGAGCTACCTGGCGCTCACACTGAGGACCCCGTTGCTTTCTGAACTGCTGCTCCTGTTTGGGGCTTTTTAAGCACGAATCAAATTCCAGTCCGTGTGTGTGCGTAAAGCGGATGTACTGACAAAAAAAAAAAAAAAAAAAAAAAAAAGACGCCCAGCGGACTCTTGGGGTGCTGACAACTGAAAACACACGACCCAAACCAACACAATAAATTCACCCCAAAAATGCTTTAAATACTGTAACTGCAGCTTAGGAGTTGCGTAAAAACAAACAAACAAAAAATGTTTGTTTTGTTTTATTAATTCCACTTTTTATTCTTATCAATAAATGTTTCAAACCTAGTTAAAACACACTATAGATCGTTATGTATTTTTTAGCAGTGAGTGGCCAAGTCTTCCCCAATGTTTTACACAACATCCACATCACCGCGGCTCTTCTCATTCCCAGGCCAAATTACAAATGAGTTTTGCGATATTAACATGCCACGCAAAACACAGCTGCAAAATTCCAACGGGGTGGGTTCCTTCACACATGTTTGAAGTATAAATAGAGAGACATTGCACTGTTATACGCAGGCTATTCTAATGGAAGTTATTTGATACAATAATAGAAGGTAATTTAGCATTTTTACATGCAACCATTGCGTTTCTCCCCTCCATGGATCACCGCCTTATTGTGGTGGAGCGGTTTGAGTGCCCTAATGATCCCAGGAGCTTGCCCCTGGTAGGGTCCGGGCAAGATGATCCTGGGTGAAGGGCCAGACCAAGAGCGGTCCAGTGGATCTCTATGAAAAAAAGTTACAAGGATTACGTGGGTCCTCCCTCCAGTGGGCTCACCGCCTGCAGCATGGATCATGGTGCCATGTGAACCGGTTCTGCTTATTTTCAAATGTTGTTTAGTTTGAAGAGGAATGCACAACCATCTTCACGAAGTGGAATTCTGAGAGAGAGCGACAGAGAGAAGGAATAAGCCTTTTTGTGATTACTGGTTTAATTATTGCAGCATCATCTATCTATAAATTCAAGGGATCTCTGTCTGTTTGTGTGTCTGTCTGTGTGTGTGTGTTCCTCAGATATCTCTCAACAGTTCCTCAGACTGACTTAAGGTTTTATATGTGGTTTCCAGAGGTTACGAGGGTGTGCATCCCCGGATATGGAGTCACTCAGTCAAAATATGTAATTTTTATCAATAAAAAATTAGCCACCACTGTGTGGCTGTCTGTGTCCTGGCTTCAAGAAGTGTGGGCGGGGTTTCACATTGACTCCGTGCTCATTGGATAATTCGCTGCATCACAGCCATGCTGATTGGACAATACACGGCGTCACGACCTGTCAGTCACCAGTGTTCCCTGGATAAAACAAAGTGAAAAATGACAAATTTGACTAGAAAAGATAATACTGAAGATTTAATGGTTAAAAAAATTATACTATAAAGTTGCCATGATTGCGTAGATCTAAAGGATAATTTGGCATATGTGGAGAACATGAGGGGCGCGAGCAGACTGGGTGGAGCATCAATGGGGACCCGGGTCTGACAAAGAATAGTGGTGTATCAACACAGAACATGTCAGGAGAAGCAGCAGCCTAACCGGGCCGACCACGGTCCTTCGCAGGGAAGCACACCCAGCCTGCCCAGTCGGGTCTGACAAAGAATACCAGTGTATCAACACAGAACATGCCGGGAGAAGCAGCAGCCTAACCGCGCGGACCACAGTCCTTCGCGGGGAGGAACGCCCAGCCTGCCCCAATCAGCGGTAGACGGGAGTCCCTTTGCAGGACCATGACTCTCCGTCGCCGGTGGCGCTACTCTCAGTGTGCTCGCACAATTATTAAAAGTTAATAATTGTGGAGCAGAATGCCCAGATCAACTGCATATCATATGCGGCCACATGCACGGTTTGACTAAACAACAACCGTCACCAAACTGGACACAAAAGTGCTCAATAACTCATAAAAGATCACACAAATAAGTGATCTGACAAAAAAATCAACAAGCATTCTTAAACAGTGGCTAATATTGATTGATTGATTGATTGATTGATTGATAATATTGGATGTCCCATTCATTTTCAATTATTCTGTAATTAGTATTCTCACAATCAAATAAATCTCACTTCAGTCCCTTTCAGATTTGTCAAAGTCTAACATGTGTGATTGCCTACATATAGGCTACACCCCTGTATTCCGCTTTCAAATACGGCTTACACGGCCTGGCTCAAAGGCATGCTAACTGATAGCGATAAAAAAAAAGTTATTTTCAATAAAATGAAAAAAAAAAAAGATAATGCATTGAGTGTACTTTTGGCCTGAGGCTGATTTATCATGGAAAACAGCTGAGCTCTGTGATTGCAGCGATCAGCTGTTTGGATCCACCTTTTTTTTTAACCAAAGGTTAAAAAAAAAAAAATCATGGGTGGAAGGCCCTACAACCTTTACTCCACGAATGCGGGATGTATCAACCATAGGCTGAATAAATTTTCAGCATGGGGCACATGTTTTCCAGTTTATAAAATTTTTCACCGGGTCTGAGGTGTGTGTGAAAAAAATGCATTTTGGATAATGTTTAGAGGGTCAAAAATGCGATCATTTAGGCATAATAATAATAATAATAAATAATCTTCTTGCAGCAATAAAAAACAAATACAGTAGAGCCGCGGCGCTCGGATTCATGCTGCACCTCTGCTGTCTGCGTACGTGTAACCAGAAACTTCGTGTGATGAAATTTACGTCATCGTCTCCGCTCCACTAGTGTTCGCAGTGCTCAACCGTGGACGACTGCGTGCAGCCCAAATTTTGTGACTGCGCTGCCTGCCCACGACCTGAACGTGTTGAAAAGCGCATGCGCAAGACTGAACGTCCCATTCACGAGGTGGCGATATCGATACAGCATGTCAAGACAAAGTAGACGAAGAAGACAATGAGGAAACGGAAGATGAGAATAAACTTACATGAATCATACATACTTCAGCAGCAGCAGCAGCAGCAGCATCTTCATGGAAAAGGAGTGAAAACCGGGAAGTCGAGCAGCAGAAAGCAAGCAGTGTTTCTTCGTTGGTGAAAATCCTGGTGCGTCAGCGCATTGGCGCTACCTATAAGGCCAGAGTGAAACTACAAATGATGGTTGTGCGCATGCGTCAACCGTTTGGTCTGGGTAGATGAAAAAAGTGAGCATGTACAGCCCTGCGTGTGTGCCGGGCTTGTCCGAAGTGCACGCGGACCAAAGCGGACTAGAGGGGAAATGCAGCATGAATAAGGCCTGAGTGACATAACGCACGGCTCAGGAGACGCACACACACAGGCTCAGAGTAGTTCAAATAGTTTATTGACAACAGGCGTGAATGAGTGCGTGTCTGTGGGATGTCAATGTGTTGGTGGCGGCGTCTGCTTCAGGCACAGAGGCAGGTGACCGTACAGCCGGGCAACCCTATGGAAAAAGCACAGGGAGAGGGTGATGGGCATACACCAACACAGAGGAGATTATGGCGAGAGAAGGACTTACTTGGATGGACAGGATAGCTGGCACAGCAAGGGGCGAGACCCGGGAGACAGCCACCTGGAGAGCTCGGTGCAGCAGCGAGGAATGGGCGTTGGTAGGACGTCGTCCGCCGCCGGGAAATCCACCTGTGCACAGGGGAGCAGACTGGAGAAAAAGAAGGTAAGGGCTTCTTACCCAAATGTTTGCGCTGAAGTTTGGAAAGGACTCACAACGGTGAGGGACGAAGTCTGACGGCTTCAGGCCGAAGCTCAGGGCGAGACGGCTTTTATCCCTCGCCGTTGATGACGAGCAGGTGCGGGAGCAGGTGGCGCCACTGATGAATGGCGCGGCGTGACAGTACTCCCCCCTCTAGCAGCGCCTCCTGGCGATGGCTTATCTGGGTGCGCTCGGTGGAAGTCCGCGATGAGCGATGGGTCCAACACAAACGACGAGGGTACCCACTGTCGATGCTCGGGCCCATAGCCCTCCCAGTCCACCAAGTACTGCAACCCACGACCCCGGCGTCGAGAGTCCAGGATGGAGGCGACGGACCAGGCCGGATGGCCATCAATCATCCGGGGCGCGGGTTGCGCAGCAGGAGGGGGGCAAAGGGGGTCGGTGACTGCCAGCTTCACCTTTGACACGTGGAAGGTGGGATGTATGCGGAGGGAGGGGGGAATAGCCACGCGCACAGCCACCGGGTTGATGATCCGGGTGATGGGATAGGGACCCATGAACCGCTGTGCCAGCTTCCTCCTCTCGCCCTTCAATGTAACGTCCTGGGTCGACACATAAACTTGTTGCCCAACTCTGTACGCCGGGGCAGGTCTTCTGTGCCGGTCCGCCACGGTCCTGTTGCGCTCCGCTGTGCGTAAAAGCGCACTACGCGCGGCAGCCCAGATGAAGCGGAACTGCCTGAGATGCGCCCTAACTGAGGGGACAGTTACCTCGCTCTCCTGCGCTGGAAACAGCGGGGGGTCGTAACCCAGGGACGCCTTAAAGGGGGACATCCCCGTTGCAGAAGAGCGGGCGGTGTTGCGGGCATACTCAACCCAGGCAAGATGGTTGCTCCAGGACGTAGGTTTGGGTGTGGTCACACAGCGGAGCGCAGCCTCCAGCTCCTGGTTGGTCCGCTCACACTGCCCGTTGGACTGGGGGTGATGGCCGGAGGAGAGGCTCACCTTGGCTCCGATGGCGTTACAGAATGACCTCCAAACCTCGGATGAAAATTGGGGGCCCCGGTCTGAGACCACATCCACCGGAATCCCGTGCAGCCTGACCACGTGTTGGACGAGGAGATCCGCCGTCTCCAGGGCAGTAGGGAGACCTCGCAGGGGGACGAAGTGCGCCGCCTTGGAGAAACGGTCCACGATGGTCAGGATGGTGTCAAAGGAGTTGGAAATGGGGAGTCCGGTGACGAAATCCAACGCGATGTGCGACCAGGGCCTGCCAGGAATGGGCAGGGGCTGGAGCAGACCCGCTGGAGGGGCATTTCCCGACTTTCTGGTGGCACAGATTGGGCAAGCCCGGGCGTAGCGGGCTGCGTCCCTCCGCAGGCCTGGCCACCAAAAGGACCGTTGGAGGAGGTTGATCATCCGGGAGGTGCCGGGATGACAGGTGAGCCGGGAGGTGTGGAGCCAGTGGATGACCTCTCCTCGGACCGCAGATGGCACGAACAGTCTTCCCTCCGGTCCGCCGCCAGGATCAGGTTCCACCTCCTGCGCCTTCCGGATCTTGCTCTCGATGTCCCAAGAGATGGCACCCACGACGCACGACCTGGGCAGGATGGTGTGGGGCGTCTCCTCAGCCTCCACGGGGGTAAACTGCCTAGAGAGGGCGTCAGGCAGGCCGTTCTTGGAGCCTGGCCTGAAGGTGATGGTAAAACGGAACCTGGCGAAGAACAAAGACCAGCGCGCCTGGCGGGCGTTCAGGCGCTTGGCAGATCGTAAATACTCTAAGTTCTTGTGGTCCGTCAGGACCACGAACGGCAGGTCCGCCCCCTCTAGCCAGTGGCGCCACTCCTGTAAGGCGAGTTTGATGGCCAGGAGCTCTCTATCCCCCACATCGTAGTTCCTCTCCGCCGGGGACAAGCGCCGGGAGAAGAAGGCGCAGGGTCGTTTGGCGCCATCGTCAGGCGACCGCTGGGATAGAACTGCTCCCACTCCCGTGTCCGAGGCGTCCACCTCCACGATACACTGCAGCGCGGGGTCGACCTGGCGAAGAACCCGGGAGGAGGAGAACTCCGCCTTCAGCGCCTTAAAGGCAGCAGCGACCTCTTCTGTCCACCGGAAAGGGACCTTCGGGGACGTGAGGCGGGTCAGTGGTCCGACGATTGAGCTGAAGTTGGGGACAAAGCGGCGGTAGAAATTGGCGAAGCCAACAAACTGTTGCACCTGCTTCCGGGATGCGGGAGTAGGCCACTCCACCACCGCCTTCACCTTCTCTGGGTCTGGGAGCACCTGGTCTTGAGAAATGATGAATCCCAGGAAGGATGTGGTCCTAGCGTAGAATTCACACTTTTCAGCCTTCACGTAGAGCCGATTCTCCAGCAGTCTTTGGAGGACCCGCCTCACATGGACCTGGTGCTCGTCCCTGGACCTGGAGAAGATAAGGATGTCGTCCAGGTAGACGAACACGAAGAGGCCGATGAAATCCCGGAGGACGTCGTTGATGAGGCGCTGAAAGACGGCAGGAGCGTTGGTTAACCCGAACGGCATGACTAGGTATTCAAAGTGGCTGTTCGGGGTACGGAAGGCTGTCTTCCATTCATCTCCCTCCCGGATCCTGACGAGGTGGTAAGCGCTGCGTAGATCCAGCTTGGTAAACCAGGTCGCCCCCTGGAGGGAGTGAAAGGCAGTGTCCATGAGGGGCAGGGTGTAACGGTCCCTCTCAGTGATGTCGTTGAGCGCACGGTAGTCTATGCAGGGGCGGAGGGATCCGTCCTTTTTCCCAACAAAGAAGAACCCTGCCCCCACGGGTGACGACGATGGGCGAATTATCCCAGCGCTCAGTGATTCCTTCAGGTAGGTGTTCATTGTCTCCTTCTCCGGCGCAGACAGGCTGTAGAGCCGACCAGAAGGTAAGGGAGCCCCCTGGCGGAGGTTGATGGCACAGTCATAGGGCCGATGAGGGGGAAGAGACATAGCTTTCGTCTTGCTAAACACCATACCCAGGTCGTGAAATTCCGGAGGCACCAGAGACAGGTCCGGAGGTGCTGCGTCCGCCACAGGGGAAGAAGCGGACGGGGAGCAGGCAGCGGACTGAAGGCAGGTGCCCATACAAAACGTGCTCCATGCCGATACCCCAGCTGACTTCCAGTCCAGGACAGGGTTGTGGAGGCGTAGCCAGGGATACCCCAGGATGATGGGCGACACAGAGTTGGGCAGGACGTAAAAAACCATCTCCTCCCGGTGGTTCCCTGAGATGATGACTGGGACGGGAACGGTCTGATGTGAAACTCTCCCAAGGGAGGCACAAGAGAGATTGACCAGGGAGATGGGGTTTCTCAGTGCCTGACAGCGGATGCCCAATCGGGTTGCCAGGCTTTGTGAAATGAAGCTGCCTTCTGCGCCCGAATCCACCAGTGCGTGGGTGAGATGCCCAGTGGGGTTGTGGCAGAAACGGATGGGCAGCTTCAATTGGGTGAGGGGATTTTGCCGATTGACGTCCGCGAGGCCCCCTACAGTGACTCGCGGACCCCGCCGTTTGGCTTCTGTGGACAAAGCTCCACCGTGTGCTGACTGTCTCCGCAATACATGCAGAGACCCAACTCACGGCGGCGTTGTCTCTCTGTCGGGGAGAGCTTTGTCCAGCCCGTCACCATCGGCTCCGACTCCTCGGGGCGCGATGGTGGCAGCGTCGCCAGGGGGCGAGCTTGGGGCAGGCGCAGCGAGGCGCAGCGAGGCTCCCCGAGGGCGAGAAGTAGACGACTTCCGTCCTGAGGAGCGCTCGCGCAGCCTGTTGTCCAAGCTAATGGCTAGTGAGGTTAGCTCCGCTAGCGTTCCGGGGACATCCCGTCCAGCCAGTTCATCCCTCAGATCATCATTGAGGCTGCGGAGGAACAGGCCACAGAGGGAACGTTCGTCCCAGCCCAATTCCTCCGCCGCTACCCGGTAGTCGATAGCATAGTCCGCGGCTGACCGGCTTCCCTGCTGGAGAGCGAGAAGCCGATCGACCTGGACCGTCTCGGTGCGAGAATGGTCGAACACCTCCAGGAAGCGCCTCACGAACTCGGCATAGGTGAGGGTGGCATAACTGGGTCTCGCCATTATAGCGTAGGCCCAGGTTAAAGCGCGCCCCTCCAGGAGATTACCTATGTAGCCGATTCGGCTGTGATCTGAGGGAAAATCTCCGGGCACACGGTCGAACACGGACTCACACTGCATCACAAACCCCCGCACTCCGCCGAGCTTTCCGCTAAAGCGAGCGGGGGTCGGAATTGGTGTGAGTCGGGCCGGTGCCACCGGAGCTGGCTGAATGGCCGCAGGAACAGCAGGAGCTGCGCCACCCTGAGGAGCTGGGGGGAACGGCTGCTGGGGGTCCAGGCGGTCCAATCAGTTTGTTATTGCTACCAATTGATTTAGGATCACCTGTTGTTGATAAGCGATTTGATCCACTCGAACCTCGAGAGTGGTAAGACGGTGTGCGAGCCCGCCGTCTGCCGAGCCGCTCTGCTGAAGCCGTACTGACATAACGCACGGCTCAGGAGACGCACACACACAGGCTCAGAGTAGTTCAAATAGTTTATTGACAACAGGCGTGAATGAGTGCGTGTCTGTGGGATGTCAATGTGTTGGTGGCGGCGTCTGCTTCAGGCACAGAGGCAGGTGACCGTACAGCCGGGCAACCCTATGGAAAAAGCACAGGGAGAGGGTGACGGGCATACACCAACACAGAGGAGATTATGGCGAGAGAAGGACTTACTTGGATGGACAGGATAGCTGGCACAGCAAGGGGCGAGACCCGGGAGACAGCCACCTGGAGAGCTCGGTGCAGCAGCGAGGAATGGGCGTTGGTAGGACGTCGTCCGCCGCCGGGAAATCCACTTGTGCACAGGGGAGCAGACTGGAGAAAAAGAAGGTAAGGGCTTCTTACCCAAATGTTTGCGCTGAAGTTTGGAAAGGAGGCCTTATAATAATGCTAACAATATATAATTATAATGCTTACAATAGAGCAGCAGCGCTCACATTGTTAGTCTTTGCCAGTCAAGCCATCAAGGTTCAGATCATTGGCCTCAGTATCGCCCCAGCGCAACAATATAAACACTGCCTCAATCTTGCCATTAGTTTTAAAAAACCTTTTAATAACAAAATATTGCTAAAATATAAACTGATGCACTACAATGGGTCTCAAATATTTGTAAATGTGTCCTGTTATAGTACTGCATGAGTTTATTGATGATACACAGAAGAAATTCAACATTTCACTGAACTGTGATATAAACTAAAATAATTATAATGGAATGGCTGAACAACTCCCATTCTCCAAAGTGAAGATTCTGTATACTATTATGAATATAATCGGCGTGTTCAACAGCAACGTCTCAAGCTGAGCTGGGCTCCATTGAAGCTCCTGGATTGGGTTCGGAGTTGAGATGAGGAACGTCCACGGTGAAGGCGGGCCAGACGACAACCTGAGGAGCATTGGGAGTGTCTGCGCATAGTGGACAAACTGGGCAGAGTGCACTTCAGGCTGTCAGACGGCTTGGTGTGGCATGCAAATTGGCTTAGGCGTGCCTGGGAGAGGACTCCTGGAAAGGTGGCTGGACGTGGGACGAGGTCGAGGGTGAGGAGAAGTGGCTTTAGCGTCCGGAGAGTCAGCCATCACCCCGAAGATCTGCTGTTTCTGAGGGCGCACCTGCTAAGAGGGTGCTCTGGGCCCCCATGCCAGTTATGTCTTTTACCTGAAGACTTGGGTTTTACATAGTATATGTTGAAGTTCTGTGGTTGTTGGTGTTGTTCCAAAAAAAAAAAAAAAGTTATAGAAAGGATTATTTTTTTTTTATTTGTTCTAGTTTAGGAGCATGACAAACAATTTTAGTTATTAACGGACTTTAATTTACCCTAGCGGGTGACAGAAAAATCCACCTTGCCGTGTGGGCAGGATGGCAGTCCACCCGTCCTCCCTATTTTAGGTTTTGTTGTGAATGTGTTAGGCCATTTAGAGACATTGGTTTTCGTGATCAGTGCATGATTCGGGTCCCAAATTGGGGAGGGTTTTAATTGAGTGAGTGGTTATGGACTTTTTTTGGGGGGGGTGAGATAGATATTTTAATATGAACATGTAAGATGGACACGCACCCCCGGTGAAGTCTCCGCCCCGCCCTACATAAAGCTGGGTTGGCCATCTTACACTCTCTTATCTCGCCTGTACCTTGTCCAGTGCTGTGTCTGTGTCTGTCATTGCCAGTGAGTTCAATAAAGCTGTGTTCCACAAGGCACCTCGCCTCATCTGTGAACCAGGGTAATATCAGACATAACACATTTGTCAGTTTAAAAGATAATTTTTTTACGTAATTAAAACTGCAGGTTTTGTATAATAACAGAGTAATATTTAGTTTTCTTGAAACAGCTTAGTGAACTACTGTCATGATCCTGGGCACGGGAGGGGGCTGTGCAATTCTTCAGTTTAAGTTTAGTCTTTTTCTGTTTTTGTTTCTCTGCTTATCTTGTCTGCTATATTTGGTTCCTGTTGAGTTATTGTGTCATTTTCTACGTGTAGTATTATTTACATCTGGGGGTTGTGTTGTCTTACTTTTGTATTATTATTTAGTTTTGGTTTTTGTGCTTTTACTTTGACAGTGCTGTGCAGCTTCCGGCTGTCAAACTTGGTTTCCCGAGCTGCACAGCTGTCACTGATTATGTTACGTTTCTACTCATGTATCCACACCTGTCACTCATTTGCGAAATGATCTTATCACTACTTAAGGGTACGGCAACGTTTTCCTGTTGTCGTGTCCTACTGCATCTTTCCTCATTTGCTCTTTCGTCAGACGCTGAGTGTATTTGGGTTGCCGCTGAGGAGAACGTTAGAGCTCCGACCGGGTAATTTGTCCTTTTCCCCTACTCCTTCAGCCGTGAGCCCTGCTACTCTTTGCGTGTGCTCCAGCCGTAACTGTCTCTTTTCCCTGGCATCTCCTAGCACCTCAGCCGGTGTTTTCCCCAGGCTGTTCTTCCTCCGTACTGGTCGTGAGCTCCGTTCTCCTCCGGTACCTACACCTTATTTGTAAGTTCTGTTTCGTGTAATGTTTGTTGTTATGTTAATAACTGTGCAAAACCACAGTGAGCATTTGGTGTCCTTCTATAGCTCCTTAAAGGGCACGTTTGAGAGAAGGATGTGACCAAGCGGACACCAGCCCTGTCTGTTCTCCTGTATTATATTTTCACCTTCCGCTTCTTAGTCCGTTTTTTTTTGGCATGTCTGACTGCATGGATTACGGGAGTTTTGGGCTGGACAAGGAGGAGTGTTGGACAGCTGGACTTGTGGAAGACATTGTTTTGGATGTTCACCTAACCCACACTCCTGAGGAGGAGCTGCAGGTGTGGGATAGTGTGGAACAGGTGATTGAGGCATTCCCCAGCCTGTGGAGCTATCTGGAACTGGCAGATCTCCTCACCTCAGTTTACCACGCTCAACACCAGATCCACGGGCTGGGGGAGGCCCCTTCGCAATCGGAACCTGTGCCGGGGAGGAGGCCATCCCAGGGACGGAAGTCTTGAGCACGGGGCCACCTTCCAGTTGCAGTTCCGTCTTTCTACCCGTCAAACGGTGTCCCGCAATCTGATGGATTGGGCATGCAGCCTTCATGCCCTCAGATGGTCCCAGCGGAGATGAGCTGGAGGAGCACCAGTGAGTTTTTGGCAGTGGAGACTGAGGTCCTTTTGGAATATAAACCATGGCTTCATCCGGTGTTCATGCTGCAGCTGCAAGGAGGTTCATCGGGGAGAGTGGAGATGGCGCCGTTAAATCAGCGTTCCTGGACTCTGGAGCGTCATCGGTCCCCGCCTCTTCACCAGATGGTCTCCACCATGCCTGATACAGCAGGAGCAGTCACCATCGCACCCCGGGAAATAAGGCAAGTGTTCTTTCATTCTATTTCACATTATAATGAAATTCCTTATCTTATTCCCGGTGGTGAGGCTCAGCATCAGCAGCCCCCTTTAGCTGAGTCCTCACTGCCTGCTGCTGTCACCAGTCCCTTATTTGTCCCTTCTGTGCTTCCTCCTGCCTTCCCTGAGCGTCTGCCGGTCCTGGGAGGGAGCTACTGGATGATGGAGGAGCCTGTGGCCCTGGTGAACCCCACGCTAGCCCCGCAGCCATGTTCTGGACTGGAGAGGAGACTTCCGAATCCCTGGAGCCTGAGCCAACAAAGGTGTGTCCCCTGGTTCCAGCTGCCTGGGACTCGACGCCAGTGACAGGGCATTCTCCAGTTTCAGCCACCACACTGGGAGGCCCACCTGCATCAGTCACCATGCCTTGATGTCTGTAGGCTGAATCCACCATCATGCCTGTTGCAGGGGTTGCCTCAGCAGAATCGTCGGAGTCCTAGATGGTGGTGGAGCTCGAGTCCAGGCAAGTACTCGGATTTGTTTTAACATCTACAGATCTAGAGTATTCTTGTCTGCCTCAGGGTGGGGAGAATCAGCTGCAGATGTCCTCTGCTCCTGAGCTCTCCTCACTGGGATCCACTGCTACCGGTGATTCTCTGGTGTTTTTCTCCTCCTCCCTGTTTGAGGTAGTCAAGGCGGGGTTGGAGCTGCAGATGGAAATAGCCAAGATGCCCCAACCTGGATTGGCGGAGTCCTGGATGGCGGTGGAGTTCGAGTTCAGGCAAGTTCTCTTTTTTGTGTGCACTTTATCTGTCTTAGATAGAGCTTGCCTGGCTCTTGGTAGGGAGGACTGAGTGCATCCGCGAGTTGCACCTGGGTCCTCCTCGCTGGGATCCACTGATGCTGGTGACCCTGAAGTGGTGTCTGTGTCTTCATTGTCCAAGCCTTTCCCTAAGGTCACCATGGGTTCCCCATCCTTGCCTGAGGTCGACATGGGTCCTTCCTCTCCACCAGTGGTCTCCATGGGTGCCACACCTCCATCCAAGACCACCGCGGGCGCCACGCCTCAGCCTGAGGCCTCTGTGTGTGCTACACTTAAGCCCGAGGCCTCCATAAATGCTACACCTCAGCCTGAGGCTTTCATGGGTGCTACGCCTCAGTCCAAGGCTGCGTGGGTGCGACATCTCCATCCGAGGTCACTGCGGGTGCGACGTCTCCGTCCAAGGCTGCCGTGGGTGCTACACCTCAGTTTTTAGGTCACCACAGGTGCCATGCCTTTGTCTGAGGTCACCGCGGTTGTCACACTCCTATCCGAGGCCGCCGCAGGTGCCACACCTCAGCCTGAGACCTCCATGGGTGTTACGCCTCAGCCCGAGGCCTTCGTTGGCGCTATGCCTCAGTCCGAAGCTGCTGCGGGTGCATCACCTCCATCCGAGGTCGCTGTGGGCTGCAACCTCAATGCCTCCGTTTGAGGTTGCGGCGGGTGCTACACCTCTGTTTGAGGTCACCGCAGGTGCCACGCCTTCGTCTGAGGTCATCGTCGATTCCCCGTCCTTACCGGAGGTCTTTGCTGAGCAGCCTTTCCCCTCATCTGGTCTCTTCGCTGGTCAGTCGCCATCACCGTTGGAGGCCAATTTTCCACAGCTCCAGTTCCACCTCCTCCATGCTGGAGATAATAATAATAGTAATAATAATAAGAAGCTTATTTATAGAGCACATTTCACAGACAGAGTCACAAAGTGCTTAACATGGTAAAAAAACAAAGCAAATAAAAATACAGGCACATAAAGCAGTAAAAGAACAAAGTAGACCGTAAAAACACAAAAATACAATCAACGCATAGTTAATTAAAAAGCCAGGCTAAAAAGGTGGGTCTTTAGTTGCTTCTTAAAAACAGCAATAGAAGGTGCAGATCTAAGTTCAAAAGGTAAGGAGTTCCAAAGTCTGGGAGCAACAACAGCAAAGGCTCTATCGCCTTTGGTTCTGAGCTTAGTGCTCGGGACTACCAGTAGATTCTGATTAGAAGACCTGAGAGACCTGCTGGGATGGTATAGATGGAGCAGGTCACTAATATAAAAAGGCGCCTCTTCATGAATGGCTTTCTAAGTAAGAACAAGAACTTTAAAATTAACTCTATATTTTACAGGAAGCCAATGCAAGGAGGCCAAAACGGGAGTGATATGACAGAATCTACTGGACCTAGTTAGTAATCTTGCAGCAGAGTTCTGAACTAACTGTAGGCGGTGTAAAGAGGATTTACTAAGACATGTGAAAAGAGCATTACAGTAGTCCAAACGTGAAGAAACAAAGGCATGAATAATAACTTCTAACTGACTGTAGGAAACCAATGACCTAATTTTGGATATATTCCTGAGATGGAAAAAACAACTCCGGGTCAGAGATTTGACATGCTGATCAAAACTCATCGACTGATCAAAAATGACACCAAGATTTTTTAGATTAGACCGTACATTAGAGCTTAATGAACCAATGCTATTAACCATCTTAGGAATTAGATTATCAGGTACTACAATAAGGACTTCAGTTTTGTCAGCATTAAGTTGCAAAAAGTTACTAGACATCCAGTTCTTAATTGCGGACAGACATCCATCCCATCCATCTTCTACCGCTTTTCCGGAGGTCCGGGTCGGGAAGGCAACAGTTCAAGCAGAGAAGCCCAGACTTCCCTCTCCCCCGCCACCTGCTCCAGCTCTTCAGAGAGGATACCAATGGGACGTGCCTGAAACACCTCAAGTGGGAGGTGTCCAGGAGGCATCCTAATCAGATGCCCGTACCACCTCAACTGACTCCTTTCAATGTGGAGGAGCAGCGGTTCTACTCTGAGCCTCTCCCGGATGGCTGAGCTCCTCACCCTATCTCTGAGGGTGAGTCCAGTAATCCTACGGAGAAAGCTCATTTCAGCCGCTTGTATCCACAATCTTGTTCTTTCGGTCATTACCCAAAGCTCGTGACCATAGGTGAGAGTAGGAACGTAGATTAAGATAAGATAAGATAAGATAAGATAAACCTTTATTAGTCCCACAATGGGGAAATTCCAGGATTGCAACAGCACAGGGATAGCAACACTCAGAGCAACAATCAAGAAGACAAGAAAAAACAAGAGCAGCGGACATACAGTTAGGACCAAAAATATTTGGACAGTGACACAAGTTTTGTTATTTTAGCTGTTTACGAAAACAAATAAATATTCAGGATACAATTATATAATCAATATGGGCTTAAAGTGCAGACTCTCAGCTGTAATTTGAGAGTATTCACATCGAAATTGGAGCAAGGGTTTAGGAATTACAGCTCTTTAATACGTAGCCGCCTCTTTTTCAAGGGGACCAAAAGTAATTGGACAATTGACTCAGAAGGCTGCAAAAAAAAAATAACAAGGCTGCATGGGCTCTTCCCTCATTAACCTGTCATCAATTAAGCAGTTAAAAGGTCTGGAGTTGATTCCAGGTGTGGCGTTTGCATTTGGAAGCTGTTGCTGTGAACACACAACATGCGGTCAAAGGAGCTCTCAATGGAGGTGAAACAGACCATCCTGAGGCTGAAAAAAGAAAAAGAAATCCATCAGAGAGATAGCAGAAATGTTAGGAGTGGCCAAATCAACAGTTTGGCACATTCTGAGAAAAAAAGAGTGCACTGGTGAGCTTTGGAACTCAAAAAGGCCTGGACATCCATGGAAGACAACAGCGGTGGATGATCGCAGAATTCTTTCACAACCCCTTCACAACATCCACTCAAGTGAAGAACACTCTCCAGGAAGTAGGCGTATCAGTATCTAAGTCTACCATAAAGAGAAGACTTCATGAGAGTAAATACAAAGGATTCACCACAAGGTGCAAACCATTAATCAGCCTCAAAAATAGAAAGGCCAGAATTGACTTTGCCAAAAAACACCTGAAGAAACCAGCCCAGTTCTGGAACAGCATTCTTTGGGCAGATGAGACTAAGATCAGCCTGTACCAGAATGATGGGAAGAAGAAAGTTTGGAGAAGAATTGGAACAGCTCATCATCCAAAGCACAACATCTTCTGTAAAACATGGTGGAGGCAGTGTGATGGCATGGGCATGCATGGCTTCCAATGGCACTGGATCACTTGTGTTTATTGATGATGTGACAAAAGACAGAAGCAGCCGGATGAATTCTGAAGTGTATTCTGAAGTATATCCCTATACTATAGGGATATACTTTCTGCTCAAATTCAGCCAAATGCAGCAAAATTGATTGGACGGCGCTTCACCAAAGATCCAAAACATACTGCAAAAGCAACCCAGGAGTTTTTTAAAGCAAAGAAGTAGAATATTCTGCAATGGCCGAGTCATTCACCAGATCTCAACCCAATCGAGCATGCATTTCACTTGCTCAAGACAAAACTTAAGGCAGAAAGACCCACAAACAAGCAACAACTGAAGACAGCTGCAGTAAAGGCCTGGCAAAGCATCACAAAGGAGGAAACCCAGCGTTTGGTGATGTCCATGGGTTCCAGACTTCAGGCAGTCATTGCCTGCAAAGGATTCTCAACAAAATATTGAAAAGTAACATTTTACTTAGGGTTATGTTTATTTGTCCAATTACTTTTGAGCCCCTGAAATGAGGAGCGTTTGTATAAAAATAGCTACAATTCCTACATGTTTAATCATATATTTTTGATCAACCCCTTGAATTAAACCTTAAAGTCTGCACTTCAATTCTGTTGTAGTTGTTTCATTTCAAATCCAATGTGGTGGCATGCAGAGCCCAAATCATGAAGATTGTGTCACTGTCCAAATATTTCTGGGCCTAACTGTTCATATGTACATATAAATATATAAATATATGAACACAGAGTGCGGAGCATTGTAGCTAGATGGAATAAATATATAAATATACTGTATATACACACAGTGCGGAGCATTTTAGCTAGATGGAATAAATAGCATAACCGTCTGCTTAGTTATCCTACAAAGTTACCTCCGCCAAGGAGGTAATGTTTTTGCCAGGGTTTGTCTGTCTGTCTGTCTGTTTGTCTGTTTGTCTGTCTGTCTGTTGGTTAGCAAGATAACTCAAAAAGTTTTGGACGGATTTCGATGAAACTTTCAGGCGTTGTTGGAAATGGTACAAGGAAGAACTGATTAAATTTTGGTGGTGATCCGGATCACCGTCCAGAAGAAAACCGCCATTACGGAAAATGCCATTTTCGTGAATAACTACTGAACCACTGATCCTATCATTGTCAATCCAATTGCTAGTCATATGTTCTCATGGTCAAGGAATCCGAAAATGTACACACAAACACTGTATGGGGGGAACTGTGGCCGCCATTATGGAAAATGTCATTTTCGTGAAGAACTACTGAACCACTAATCATATCATTGTCAATCAAATTGCTAGTCATATGTTTTCATGGTCAAGGAATCTGAAAACGTACACACAAACACGGTATGGGGGGAACTGTGGTGCTTGGCGGAGGTCTGCGCTCTCCGAGTGCTTTTCTACTATGAATATGTACCCATACATACTGTCACCCTCCGTAGCAACCGATATTGTCCTAGTTGTATACTGGAGGGGACCATTGTGTAAGTCTATTGCGTCTTTTGCATTCAATACTATTAAGTCGTCACGTTTTTTTGCTATCTCTGCGAGCAGCCCTGCTTAGGTTATACAGTCTGACAGCCGTAGGTAGGAAGGACCTGCAAAACCTCTCAGTTGCGCACCTAGGATGATGTAGTCTGCTGCTAAATGAGCTCCTCAGTGCGTTCAGTATGTCCTGCATAGGGTGGGACTCGGACTCCAGCAGAGATGACAGTTTAGCCACCATCCTTCTCTCTCCCATCTCCTCCACTGGGTCAAGGCGCTGCCCCAGGACAGAGCTAGCTTTCTTGATCAGTTTGTTCAGTCTCTTTCTATCGGCTGCTGTAATGTCACTGCCCCAGCAGACCACTCCAAAAGTGATGGCTGATGCCAACAGCGTGCCGTAGAATGTCTTCAGCAGCGCCCCTTGTACACCAAAAGACCTGAGTCTCCTCAGTAGGAACAGCCTTCTCTGTCCCTTCTTGTAGAGTGCGTCGGTATTGTGTGACCAGTCTAGTTTATTGTTCAGATGAACACCTAGGTACTTGTAGGATGTCACCATCTCAATGTCTGTTCCCTGTATGTTTACTGGTGCTGTGAGGGGTTGTCCTTGCCTGCGGCAGTCCACCACCAGCTCCTTAGTTTTCCTCGCGTTGATCTGGAGACAGTTCCGATGGCACCAGTCCACAAAGTCCTGGATAAGTCCTCTTTACTCAGTTTCATCTCCTTTGGAAATGAGGCCGACGATTGCAGAGTCATCAGAGAACTTCTGTAGATGGCAGTGTGTTGTGTTGTGTGAGAAGTCCACAGTATAAAGGGTGAACAGGAAGGGAGCCAAAACCGTTCCCTGGGGGGCCCCCGTGCTACCGATGATCATGTCAGACACACAGTCCCGGGTTCTCACAAACTGTGGCCGGTTAGTGAGGTAGTCCAGGATCCATGATGACAAGTGCTGGTCCACCACTGCGCACAGCAGCTTGTCCTTCAGGATCATCAGTTGGATGGTGTTGAAAGCACTGGAGAAGTCAAAGAACATGATCCTCACCGCATTCCTGGGCTTCTCCAGGTGGGACAGAGAATGGTGAAGAAGGAAGATCACTGCATCCTCCACCCCAATGCCATGCTGGTAGGCGAACTGGAGTGGATCCATCGCTGGTCTCACCAGGGGGCGGAGGTGAGCAAGGAGCAGTCTCTCCAGGTTCTTCATCATGTGGGATGTCAGGGCTACTGGTCTGTAGCTGTTCAGGTCTTTGGGGTGGGAAGTCTTTGGTACAGGTACCACACAAGATGTTTTCCACAACTGTGGTACCCTCCCCAGCTTCAGACTCAGGTTGAAGATGAGCTCCACAGTCCCACACAGCTGGTCTGCACAGGGCTTGAGGAGCTTTGCGCTGATGCTGTCCGGTCCCGATGCCTTCCTCGCCTTGATCTTCCTCAGCTCCGTCCTCACCTGGGTCTTAGTGAGGGTCAGGTTGGGGGGCTGTGTGTTGGGAGTGGGGCGGTGTTGGTGGAGTGGGGAGTGGGCAGCAGGACTCGATGTCTTTAGAGGCAGCAGTGGTTGTTGTGCAGTCGGGGGGAGGGCGGTTGGTCAAACCTATTAAAAAACAGGTTCAGATTGTTCGCCCACTCCCTGCCCCCCGTGGCCTGGGGGGAGGTATTCTGGAGCCCAGAGATGGTTTTAAGGTTTCTCCAGACCCCACCGATGTCGCTCTGTTGCAGCTTGTCCTCCATCTTCTTCCTGAAGCTGTCCTTGCCTTCTCTGATCTTCCTCCTCAGCTCCCTCTGTACGGACTTCAGCATCTCCCTGTTTCCCGACATGAAGATCCTCTTCTTCTCTCTCAGAAGCGTTTTTATCTCAGGGTTGATCCAGGGTTTGTTGTTCGAGCAACACCTTATGGTCTTGGTGGGTACGGTGTTGTCCACACAGAAGCTGATGTAGTCCGTGATGGTGTGAGTGAGGCCATCGATGTCCTCACCATGTTGATCACAGAGCTGCTCCCAGGCAGTGGCTTCAAAACATTCCTTTAGAGCGTCCATTGCCTCCTCAGACCATAACTTCACTGTTCGCATGACCGGAGGTTGTCTGTGCACTAGGGGTTTGTACACCGGCAGGAGATGAACCAAGTTGTGATCTGATCTTCCGAGTGGGGGGAGTGGTGATGAGGTGTATGCCTCCTTAGTGTTTGCGTAGAATAAGTCCAGTGTTTTATTGTCTCTAGTGTGGCATGTGACATACTGGGTGAATGGGTAGAATGTGAGACAGTGAAATATGGTTGAAATCGCCTGAGATGAGGAGAAGAGCATCTGGGTGTTCTGTCTGCAGCCTGCCAGTTACTGAGTGGATGACGTCACGCGCTGTCCCAGCGTTTGCCGTCAGATTTGCATAAATAACAATGCAGATCACGTGTGAGTATTCCCTCGGGAGATATGTAGGCCGCATGCTAACAGCTAGCAACTCCATGTCTTTGCTGCAGTGTTGTTGTTTAACCGTGATATGTCCCGGTCTGCACCAGTTGTTATTGACAACTTGTTGTTGTGATTGACTGGTAAATTGACAGCTTTGACTTATAACTTAGCTCCCTCTTCACCACAACAGACCGGTACAGCGTCCGCATCACTGCAGATGCTGCTCCGATCCGTCTGTCAGTCTCTCGCTCCATTTTCCCCTCATTCGTGAATAAGACCCCAAGATACTTAAACTCCTCCACTTGGGGCAGGAGCCTGTCCCCAACCCAGAGAGGACAATCCACTTTTTTCCGGCTGAGGACCATGGACTCGGACTTGGAGGTGCTGATTCTCATCCCAGCCGCTTCACACTCAGCGGCAAACCGTCCCAGCAAGAGCTGTAGGTCATTGCTGGATGAAGCCAACAGGACAACATCATCTGCAAACAACAGAGATGAGATCCTGTGGTCACCAAGCATGGCGTCCTCCATTCCCTGGCTGTGCCTAGAAATCTTGTCCATAAAAATTATGAACAGGATCGGTGATAAAGGGCAGCCCTGGCGGAGTCCAACTCTCACTGGGAATGAGTCCGACCGAGTGTTGGCAATACGAACCAAACTCTCACAACGGTAGTACAGAGACTGGATAGCTCGTAACAACAAGCCCGATACCCCATCCTCCCAAAGCACCCCCCACAAAAAACCACGAGGGATGCGGTCGAATGCCTTCTCCAAGTCCACAAAACACATGTAAACTGGTTGGTCAAACTCCCACGAACCCTCGAGAATTCTCGAGAGGGTAAAGAGCTAGTCCGATGTGCCACGGCCAGGATGTAAACCACATTGCTCCTCCTGAATCCGAGGTTCGACCAATGGCCGGACTCTCCTCTCCAGTACCTTGGCATAGATCTTCCCAGGGAAGATGAGGAGTGTGATCCCTCTAAAGTTGGAGCACACCCTCCGGTCCCCTTTTTTGAAGAGAGGAACCACCACCCTGGTTTGCCATGCCAAAGGCACTGTCCCCAACCTCCACGCAATGTTGCAGAGGCATGTCAACCATAACAGCCCTACAACATCCAGGGCCTTGAGGTACACAAGGTGAATCTCACCACCCCCGGGGCCCGGCCACTAAAGAGATTTTTAACAATCCTGGCGACCTCAGCTCCTGTGATAGGTGAGTCATCCCCCTCGTCCACAAACCCTGCTTCCTCTGTGGAAGGCGTATCAGTGGGAATGAGAAGATCCTCGAAGTATTCCTTCCACCGCCCCACGATATCCCCAGTCGAAGTCAACAGCGCCCCATCCGCACCATACACAGTGTGGACAGGGAGCTGCTTTCCCCTCCTGTGCTGCCAGACAGTTTGCCAGAATCTCTTCGAGGCTGACTGAAAGTCTTGTTCCATGACCTCACCGAACTCCTCCCATACCCGGGTTTTTGCTTCAGCAACCACCCGAGCTGCACTCCGCTTGGCCTGCCGGTACACCTCAGCTGACAAAAACAACAAAAAAGCTGACAGCTGCGGACAGACAATCATGAATAATTTTTAAATTGTCAACATGGTCAGGTTTGAAAGAGAAAAATAACTGAAAATTGTCAGCGTAGCAGTGATTAGACACACCTTTAAAGTAGAACTGAACTGAACGGCATTGAACGGCACTGGGTGATAGTACATACAGTTATAAAGATAATTTATCATTGGCACCCCCTCCACAAATCCCGGAATCTTGGAGAAAATCGCGATTTTGAATTTCCCGCCCTGAAAAATCAGACAACTCCGCCGAAGTGCAGCCGGAGTTCCGCGTGACGTCACGAGTGTGACCCAGTCCTCATGTTTACCATTGCGAGCACGTCGACACTGGTTGTTTTTGGTGCATTTTGTCGTGATAGTCGACTACAAAACACTTCCAACACCTGGGAAGATCTGTTCAGTGGCCAAGGAAAGCTGTCATGGCGACGAAAGAAAAGAAAGGGGGAGGAAAAGCGACCGGGAAGCGATGCGTTTCTAGATATACAGTGATCCCTCACTTATCGCGTTTAATGGGGACCAGAACCGACCGCGAAAAGTGAAAAACCGTGAAGTAGCGTCACCCCCCCCCCAAGGGCGTCACAAGCACTATTTTGCACAAAAAGGCACAAGAGAACAGCGAAAAGTGCCACTAAGCAACACGAGCGATAAAGAACAATGAATGCGGTCTTCCTTCGCTGGGTAAAACGTCTCGGCCAATCAGCTTGCGAGATAAAACGTCTCGGCCAATCAGCTTGCGAGATTCCCGAGCGGTGAAGAGGTGGGCGGAGAGGAGTGGAGCGGTGGTCAGAGAGGTAGATTTTCAGTTGTGCAGGCTCTCCGTGTTGATAACTGATGTTCTAATGTAGTCTCCCTGCCTTCTACATTAGAACATCAGGTATCAACACGGAGAGCCCGCACAACTGAAAATCTACCTCTCTGACCACCGCTCCACTCCTCTCCGCCCACCTCTTCACCGCTCGGGAATCTCGCAAGCTGATTGGCCGAGACGTTTAACCTCGGAAGCTGATTGGCCGAGACGTTTTACCTCACAAGCTGATTGGCCGAGACGTTTTACCCAGCTTCGCTCCCTGCCGAGCGCCTATACCCAGCAAAGGAAGACCGCATTCATTGTTCTTTATCGCTCGTGTTGCTTAGTGGCACTTTTCGCTGTTCTCTTGTGCCTTTTTGTGCAAAATAGTGCTTGTGACGCCCTTGGGGGGGGGGTGACGCTACTTCGCGGTTTTTCACTTTTCGCGGTCGGTTCTGGTCCCCATTAAACGCGTTAAGTGAGGGATCACTGTAATAAGTTGGAAAAATGCTGATGTTTTTTTTTCCCTTTCTTTTTTATTGTTAATTTTCCTTATCCTGACACCCCAAACATGCCAAAGTAAAGACTCACCATTCTGTATTCAATAAGCGACTCTCCTCCCCATCACTGCTGCGATCTGAGTCGGTGCCGGAATCCCCCGAAAATTCTGGCTCTAATCTGTACGGTTCAATGCCTCCCTCGCTCTCTTCCTGTTCACTTGACACTCCTGCATCCTCCTCTGTCTTGTCACCGATCCTGAATGCCTCTTCACTCTGAAAACTCTGGTGTTCTTGACTGCTGGAACTGCTATCATCTGCCATTGTTGTTTTGATAAGGGTCACACTCGTGACGTCACGCAGCATCATCTGCACTACTTCCGGTTTGTTTGGCACTGCCAGCCAGAGGCAAAAGTTTATCGGCTTATAGCTTGGCCATCGCATGGCCTAAAAATTTCTTTTATGTGTTGAAAAATACAATAGGTAATAAGGAATTAATCTGCTATTCTACTTTTTTGGCAAAAAGGTGAGTTCAGTTCTACTTTAAATTTGCTAATGATAGAACCAAGTGGCAGCATATACCGTATAGGGCAAATAAAAGTGGACCCCGAATAGAACCCTGAGGCACCCCACAGGTTAAAGGAGCAGAGTCAGATGAATAAGAGCCAATAGCCATGGAAAAACGAAAAACCAATCCAGAGCTTTTCCAGAAATCCCTACCCAATCTCTAAGCCTTTGTAACAAAATACAATGATCAATAGTATCAAATGCTGCAGTAAGATCTAATAACACTAAAGCAGAGCATTTGCCAGAGTCTGATGACATTACAATATCATTCGACACCCTAAGAAGAGTGGTCTCTGTCGAGTGTTTCTGACTAAAACCTGACTGAAATTTGTCGAAAATATTGTGTTCAATCAGAAAGTCAGTGAGCTGCTTGGCAACAACTTTTTCTAAAAGCTTAGAAATAAAAGGAAGCTTAGAAGTTGGCCTGCAGTTTTTAAAAGCAGATGGATCAAGGTTGTTTTTTAAAAAAAAAAATGGCTGCACAACTGCATGTTTAAAATACAAGGGTACACAACCAGATTCAAGTGAATTGTTAATGATATTAACCAAAGATGTACCCACTGAGCCAATTACCTCTTTTAATACTGAGGAAGGCAAAATATCTAAAGCGCAGGAGAAAGATTTCATGGAGCTCACCAACACTAACAAATCCTCAAAAGAAATTGGGATAAAATCACTTAAAAAGGCCTGTCTGTTAGGACAATCAAGGATTAGGGGAGAGGAATGAGTAAAACCAGCCCTAACAGCAGTGACTTTGTCAACAAAGAAGGAAAGAAACTTGTTACAGTCATTAATTGAATAAACAGGGGGAGCAGAACTGACAGGGTTAACTATACTTTCTGTTGTGCTGAAGAGGATCTTTGGATTGTTACTATTGGAGGAGATGATGTTGGAAAAATAAGAAGTTCTTGCCATTTTAATCATCATATTGTTAAATTCAATTAACAGTTCCTTAAGGTACAATCGATGCACCTCAAGTTCAGTGGACTTCCACAGTCTTTCTACCCTCCGACATTTACGTCTAAAACAACAGAGATCTTCATTTAACCAGGGGGATAAATTAACAGCACGGACAGTCCTGGTGTTAAAGGGAGCAGCTACATCTAAGGTGCTTGAACAGTGTGAGTTAAAAGAGCAGACCAAGCTCTCAGTGTCTTCATCAGAGGATAAAACCACACTGCTGCCAAAAGCAGCAGAAAATTTCACAGCTGAAAACTGGTCAGCGACATGAGAGCATTTTACACGCTTGCCAGTGTGACAGACTGATTTAACTGATTAATTAAAAAGAACACAAAAATGGTCTGACACAAGAAGCTCCTTAGTCTGAACATTATTCACATTAAGACCAAGTGTAAAAACAAGATCAAGTGTATTTCCTTTGACATGTGTAGGGCCAGATAGACACAAAACAAAATTAAATGATTCAATAATACCCAAGAAATTAACTGCAAAACTGTCATTGGGATCGTTAATATGCAAATTAAAATCTCCAAGCAATAAAATCCACTCAAATTTAACAATAGAAGTCAAAAAATCACTAAACTCAGATAAAAAAGAGGCATAAACTCCTGGAGGGCGGTAAATTAAAACACAACAAAATGGGTCTCAGGAGCCAATTTTTAAAATCATCAGTTCAAACGATGAAAAAGTTCCATGGCTCACTGTCCGTGTAACAAAGCGGCTCCGGTTCATGATGGCCAGACCACCACCGCGGCTTGTCAATCTCGGAGCACAGGAGAAGGTACAGTCCGGTGGACAAAGTTCAATTAAGGACGTAGATTCCTCACTTCTCTGCCAAGTCTTAACAAGAAATAAAAAGTCCAGCCCTGCAGTAATGAATAAATCGTTCAAAAAGAATGATTTATTTGAGATGGAACGTGCGTTAAGCAACGCCAGCTGGATGGGCTCTGTAACAGCAACAGTCTCACCAGGAATGGGGGCCAGTGAAAGCTGACGTAGGCACCTGCTACCTGCAGGGGATTTCCTGGCTTGGAGAAGGGAGAAGGCTGGTTGGCACGGTACAACAGGGAAAACAGACCAGAGAAATGATGGCCTCCCTCCGGGCAAACCCGAGGGCCAGGATCCAGGAAAGAGACTGGCTACAAAATTAGGAGAAGACGAGGTGCGGTCCCCTTGGGGCATGGGTTTCTGCTGCCGCCTCCAGGGGGAGGCGCGTTGTCCTCAGTGGTCGGGTGGCTCATGAACTCTGGGAGGCCACCCAACGGGCTACGCCATCTGTGCAGGTGGCTCAGGAACTTAGGGAGGCCACCGAACGTGTCCTACTGTGCGTTCTGATGGTCCTGGAACTCTGGTAAGCCGCCCAAACTGCCGTTGCTATCATCCAGGGGTCCTTGAGTCCTATGCTATTATATTTGGTGAGGTTGTGGGTCATGAGTGTTTTTTTTTTTCCTTTTCCTGTTTTGTCTCGGTCCCTCCATGTATGGGTTCCCCCTCCTCCCCTCCGGGGTGGGTTGTTTTCTTGTTGGGGGGGGTCTTCTTTGTGGGGGGTGGGGTTTCTTTTTCTTTTTTGATGTTGCCTTGGGGTGTCTGGGATCCACCACCTGGAGGGGGGCACTGTCATGATCCTGGGCATGGGAGGGGGCCGTGCAATCTTCAGTTTAAGTTTAGTCTTTTTCTGATTGTTTGTTTCTCTGCTTGTCTGCTGTATTTGGTTCCTGTTGAGTTATTGTGTCATTTTGTACGTGTAGTATTATTTACATCTGGGGGTTGTGTTGCCTTACTTTTGTATTATTATTTAGTTTTGGGTTTTGTACTTTTACTTTGATAGTGCTGTGCAGCTTCCGGCTGTCAAACTTGGTTTCCCGAGCTGCACAGCTGTCACTGATTATGTTACATTTCTACTCATGTATCCACACCTGTCACTCATTTGTGAGATGGTCTTATCACTACTTAAGGGCATGACAACGTTTCCCCGTTGTCGTGTCCTATTGCATCTTTCCTCAGTTGCTCTTTCGTCAGATGCTGTGTATTTGAGTTGCCGTTGAGGTGAACATTAGAGCTCCGACTGGGCAATTTGTCCTTTTCCCCTACTCCCTCAGCCGTGAGCCCCACTGTTCTTTGGGTGTGCTCCGGCCGTAATTGTCTCTTTTCTCCGGCGTCTCCTAGCGCCTTAGCCAGTGTTTTCCCCAGGCCGTTCTTCCTCCGTACTGGTCGTGAGCTCCGTTCTCCTCCTGCACCTACACCTTACTTGTAAGTTCTGTGTTTCGTGTAATGTTTGTCGTTATGTTTATAAATGTGCAAAACCACAGTGAGCGTTTGGTGTCCTTCCATAGCCCCTTAAAGGGCACGTTTGACAACTACAGCTTCTTGTATCAGTCTATACATATCACCAAACACAATTTTGGAGGTTCCACTCTCAAAGCTCACCTCCTTTTTTCTGACCAATGAAAGAAGCATCCAAAGAGGAGAAAAACAGCACAAATGTACTGTATTATATTTTGAGAGTTGTAGGTAATCCAGTGAACTGTTAGTTACTTTCCACTGGGTGCTCTTTGAAAACGATGACATAACTTATGTGAGTCTATGTTTGTAATCTTTCAGTTTATGTATGGAGACACTGCTGGAATAAATTTTGCTAACTGACAAAATTGTTATTAGCCTGTAATATCACACATGGTAATTTGGCATATCTGTTGAATCCTATGTTAAGAGTTTCTGTTTTCCTGACACTTTTAGCCTGAATACAACTTCCTCAGTGTTCCAAACAGCTGAAGGCTACCCCATTGTTTCTTAACTGTAAAAAGTGTACCCCATTTTGAGAGACACAAGACCCCATAGAGCTACTATGTCGATGTTAAAGAACTGGTGTAAAGGGGAGGGTTTAGATCTTACTCATGCCATTATCGTGAAGTGGGTCCCCTTAGATGCTACTCCAGAACTCAATGAAGACACTCTGCACACCATGAAAGCTCTGGGAAGAGTGAGGATTAAAGGCTGGATGTTTGATCCCCAGACCACGTCATTTATGATACTCTGTGAGTACAGTGAAAGAGTTAACACCAAAGCTATCCCACTGGATGTGCTCTCTGTTGAGGTAGCAGAACTTTGGACCTTGCATGGGCCAGAACAAGTTGCTGCAGGTGGTGATGGTGAAAATGTGGTACATATTCCCGAACCACCAATTCTAGACCCCACCCCTGGAGACTCTGTGGCTTCTATTATAAAGGCAGTGGGAGATCTGTTGTCAAAGACCATGAAACCTACACCTGAAAGTAATGTCTTCCAATGCCTGAGAGCATTTTCAGGCATAGTCCCGACTCCTGTGGGTGAAGAGAACTTGGATACTTGGATCAAGCAGGCACGTTTAATGGTGGATGAATGTGACTGCTCTGACAGAGAAAAACAGAAGAGAATTATGGAAAGTTTGAAGGGGCCTGCTTTAGATATTGCCCAAGCTGTGAGAGCAAATGACCCAGAAGCAGCACCTGAGGAGTACATTGATGCTCTGGAAAGAACCTTTGGAACATCTGAGACTGGTGAAGATCTATACTTTTCATTCAGAGCACTACACCAGAGCTAAGGTGAAAGACTCTCAGATTTTTGAGAAGTGTAGAATGACTGCTAGCTAAAGTGGTAAAGAAAGGGGGACTAGACCCAAGCCAAAGGGGCTGTGCACATATCGAACAGCTCCTTCGGGAGGCCACTGAGTCAGACATTATGCTCCTGCAGCTGAGATTACGAGAGAGAAAAAGTACCCCCCCCTTTCCTGACACTGTTAAATGAGATCAGAGAAGAGGAATACCATCAGTCACTTTGGCGAAAGACCACAACCAGCCAGACTAAATCTATGGTCTGACAAGTTCAAGTGAATGAGCAAGTCAAGGTGGGGGACAGTCTAGTCCAGGGGTGGGCAGTGAGGGCCATTCCACTGCAGATTTTTTTGTTCCACCCAGTCTCTTCAGCAGGTGTGTGCTCTGATCAGCTTCAAGGATTGCTGATCATTGAAAATACCTGCTGAAGAGACTGGGTGGAACAGAAAACCTGCAGTAGAATGGCCCTCCATGGCACATGATTGCCCACCCCTGGTCTAGTCCAAGACCTAAAGGCACAAATCGACTGATTTCAGTCACAGTTAGGAGAGTTAAAGATGAATCAATTAAAGACCTCACCTATTACCCCTCCTTAACCAGAACTTACAGATAAAGAACCTAAGCCAACAACTGATCCTGAAGTACAGGTCCTAAAGAGACAAGTTGAGGACTTAAAGCACCAACTTGGTGTTATGACAGTATCCTACACCAACCCTTTTCCACCAAAAGAATTAGATGGAAAACAAGCTTCTCAGAGAATAAAGCAAAGAGGCACAAGCAGGATCGATCAAGTAACTATGAGAAACCTCAGAATGGTGAGGTTGGGGATGATTTCTTTTTTTTTTTTTTGGATAGACACGTGGCCTCGCGCTGCTCAGGCCCAGAGGATCCTGCAAAAGTGATACAGAAGCTCATCCGTTCTATGAATAAATTCAAAGGACATAACACAGAGCAGTTTTCTCACCAGAAAGAGCCACCAACTACAAACTGTTCTGTCAAACGCAGTGCTGTTGGGGCTCAAGAGACAACCTATCTTCCTGAGGGATTAGTTGGAGATTCTTTGTTTAGTAAAGTGGTTATTGAAGGTCATCCAACCACTGCACTAATGGACAGTGGCTCAAGTGTTACTATAGTATTGGAGGGCTGGTATGCAACCCATCTGTCCCACATACCCATCCATCCCATTTCCAGTCTGGCCCTTTGAGGCCTCAGTGACTCATGCTACCCATACAAAGGGTATGTAGCAGTGAATGTGCATTTTTCAGATGAAACTTGCCCCGAACAAAAGACTGTGTTGGCATTAATGTGCCCTGATCCTAATGGCCCAGATCAGCCCCCTGTGATTATTGGCACCAATGCAAGAAGCTTCCACCATGGCCCCAAGAGTAGTGATGGGGTGGCCAACAGTAGCCCTGCTCAGTCATGGTGTGTGTGTGCACAGTCTCCCATGTGTAAAGAACGAATCCTGTCACCTGGGCTCATTGACAAAGCAGTGGAAGAAATAACATGGTTGGGCCCTGGTCCACTGAAAGTACCTCCTGGTGGTGAAGTCTGTGCTGCATGCAAAGTTACTGCAAAGGAGTCATGGGAACAAAATGTATTAATTATCGAGCCCCCCGCCAAACGTTATCCCCCTGATGGGGTGGTGGTTCCCCCTTGTGTCCTCCTGCCACCTGACATGAACAAAAATAACTTTACAGTATTCACAAACAGCGGAGCACTTTCTCCAGTAGACTACTACAGCTTTGCTGTCGAATGGCCAGGTACAGGAAATCTTTCCTGCTGCATGCCATTTCACTGTACAATAACTCACTATGATGTTGTGTTGTGGTCATAACTATGCTTCCATACTACACCTTACAGTCTAACTGGTACCTCACATTTCACTCTGCTCCGATAGTCATGCACTGTGCAGCGGGTATAATTCATGTGTTTATACGGGTCACCGTCTATTCAGCTATGATGAATATAGGCTTTTATAGTAGTGTTAGTTTTACTTTCCATGAGTAATCCCTTTGTCTGTTATGCATGTGTTTCTGTCGTTTGGTTGTCTACTGTCATACTGCTGTTACACTGCAACTTCCCAGTTTGGGATCAATAAAGTCTATCTATCTATCTATCTATCTATGAGTCCCTAAAAACCAAGTCTATCCCTAAAGGCACTGTGGTAGCCTGTGTCCACAAAGCTGAGATAGTGACTGAGCCCCAGAGAGAAGACATGTCTACTCCACAAATAGACCATGATCTATTCAACTTTGGAGAATCCCCATCCCTAATGCCTGAACCATTCCCGACCAATACACTGTCCCCAGAAGTGATGATGCCCTAGACTGTATGTCTGGCAGCCATTGGTTCTCCATGCTAGACTTATGAAATGGTTACTACCAAATCCCCATGGCTGAACATGACAAAGACCGCCTTTATATGTCCTCTAGGGTTTTTCCAATTCGAACGCATGCCCCAGGGTATTACAGGAGCCCCAGCCATGTTTCAGCGGTTGATGGAGAAGGTGGTGGGGGATATGAATCTGCTCCAGTGTCCAATATATCTTGATGATCTGATAGTTTTCAGTAGAACCCTGGAAGAACATGAGGAATGGCTCCTTAAAGTTCTAGATAGACTGCAAGAGTATGGTTTAAAACTATCCATTGACAAGTGCCAGTTCTGCCAACCACTGGTCAAGTATTTTGGCCACATTGTATCAGACTCAGGGATTGCCACAGACCCCGAGAAGATCAGCGCAGTTTCCCAATGGGAACAGCCTACTGATTTAAAGTCCCTTCAATCCTTCTTGGGCTTCTGTGATTATTACAGATAATCCATTGCTTATTACTCTGCCATTGTAAGGCCTCTAACCGACCTGACCAAAGGCTATTTGCCCCCACAATGGGGAAGGAAAGCAGCTATGTCTCAGTCCAACTACTTTAAGAAATCTGAGCCTTTTGGTGATCGTTGGACCCCAGCCTGCACTGATGCCTTTAAGAAAATAATACAGTCTCACCCATACTCCCATCCTGGCATTTGCTAACCCAACAAAGCCCTATGTTTTACATGTGGATGCCAGCTTTGATGGGTTGGGTGCAGTGCTCAATCAAGAGCACCCTGAGGGACTACATCCCATGGCTTTTGCCAGCTGGAAGTTGAGAAATTCAGAGAGAAACTACCCAGTACATCAACTGGAATTTTTGGCACTTAAGTGGCCAGTTGTCAACAAATTTCATGATTACTTGTATGGGTCGTAAGAACAGACAACAATCCACTCACCTACGTGCTCACATCTGCCAAGGTAAATGCCACTGGACATCGGTGGCTGGCCGCTCTGTCCACCTACGATTTTGGGATACAATACAGACCAGACAGAGAGAATGTGGACGCAGACCTGCTTTCCAGGAAGGCAAGCCTAGAAGATGGAGGGTGGATACACCCCTCAGGGGTTAAAGCCCTGTGTAAAAGAGTGAATGTCATTGAGTCTCAGCCCCACTCCAATCGGTGCATAGATCAGCTTGGTGTGCAACCCGCTGCTATCTCCAATATGTATGTGTACCTTATTCAACTGTATGAGGGCCTCGTGGATCAGCTAAATAGTACAATCTACAAACTGACCAAGAGGCTGATGAATCCATAGGCAAAGTGAGGCAAGCAATCTAAGCTGGTAAATAGCCTTGTACTTTTCCAAATGCCAATCCAGAGATGGTTCTGCTGCAAAGAGAAGTGAATAAGTTACAGTTGCAAAATGGTTTCCTTTAAAGAAAAGGGGTGAGATCTTCTGGAAAAAATGTGTTGCAATTAGTACTTCTTATAAAACACCGTCCACTTGCTCTCCAGATGTTGCATGATGATTTTGGACATCTTGGGGTTGAGAAGACTACTGACTTAATCAGAGATCGTTTCTACTGGCCCAAAATGGCTGCAGACATACATAAACTAGTACATCAAGAATTGTGGAATGTATGTGGCTCGAAAGACACTGCCCCACAAGGCCACCTCATTACATCAGATCACAAGTCAAGGGCCACTTGATTTAGTTTGCATCGACTTGTCAATTGAACCCAGGGAGTGAGCAATGTCCTGGTGGTCACGACCATTTCACCTGGTATGCCCAGACCTTCCCCACCACCAACCAAAGAGCACCAACTGTGACTAAAATCTTGTTGGAAAAGTTCTTTGTCCATTATGACCTGCCTACTCACATCCATTCTGACCAGGGGTGGGATTTTGAGAGTTGGCTGATAAAAGATCGCATGGCCATGCTGGGGATAAGAAAATCAAGAACTAGCCCATATCACCCACAGGGAGACCCACAACCAGAGCACTTTAATTGTACTCTTCTATCCATGCTTGACACTTTGAATCCAGCACACAAACAAAGATGGAGTCAGCATGTGGTGTTCATGGTGCATGCATACAACTGCACCTGCAATGAGGCAACGGGCTATTCCCCATATTTTTTGATGTTCGTCAGAGAAGCCCGGCTGCCTGTGGATGTGTGCTTTGGTCTCCCCACCAACGGAGACAAAGTGCACAACTACCAGCGATATGTGGAGCGATTGAGGAAGGAGCTTTGTCATGCTTACCAAATGGCATCTGAAGCATCCAATAAAAATCATCAGAAAAACAAACTAGGTTATGACACCAGAGTTAGAGTTCACCACCTACAAGAGGGAGACAGAGTGCTGATCTGATCACTAGGAGTCCCTGGAAAACACAAGTTGAGAGGTGGAATCTCCAGCCATATGTTGTGGTTGGTAGACTACCTAACCTACCCGTTTATCGTGTAAAGCCCAAAAGGGGAAGAGGTACAGTTAAAACACTACACCACAATCATCTTCTGCCAATAGGGTTCTTGGTGAGAATGCCTGATGGACAAGAAACTGGAGGTTCTCTACAGAGACTGCCACGAGAGCTGCCCCCAACCCTTCCAGGAGAAATATTAGGATTGATGACCAACAATCAGGTGACGAAACCGAGCATGAGGAGTTTCCCCATTACTCTACCCAGGAGATGGTGGATGGTTATTGGTCAGCTCTGTCCCCTGTCCTGCATATGTTGAATGCAGTGGATGGATCCAGGACAGTCTGTGGGGAATGAAGTTGTGCCCCCGACACTACTCCCAGTGAAAGCCAAAGCCCTGATCTGACCCCTACTACTGAAGAGGAGGTCAATGATGTTACATTTCCACCTGAGGACCCGATGGGGGACACAGGACAGGATGAAGGAGATGTCGCTACAACCAGTGAGCCTGATGATGGGGTGGACCCCAGCAGCCTTCCAAAACAAATAGTCAGACCAGTCATTCGTTTGCGCTATGGTGAACCAGGGAAGCCCTCAGACAAGCCAATTGTCCTTGTACACAGGGGGAAGAGAATATACCTCCCCAGTGAATCAGGAGGAACAACTACCAAAAGCTGGTGGCTTTAAAGTCCTGTGTGTCAAGTGCAGTGAAGAGATAATGTCCCATAAGAGCCTGGGAGGTCAGCCCCTTATGGTTGTCACAAACTAGTCTAGTGGGGACATGCATACCTTTAGAGGGAGGAGGGTGTAACCCGGGGATAGATCTCCTAGTGTTAAAATATACCCTTTCTTATAGTAATGGCTAGAAGAAGCACAATGTCCATAAATCGATTTTTTTTAATATTTGGTCATGTCACTTTAAGGTTTCATCCTTAAGTAGTCTGTATGAGACACATCCTCAGCACAAGGTGTGACACCCTAATCTCTGAGATTTGGCTTGGATTTCTTTGTTTTCAACCTTCAATTTGTCCATAGGTACACACCTCAAGCTTTTACTGTTTTGATTGGTTGGGGGTGGGGGAGATTAGTGAAAAGAGAAGGCAATGAAGAAGTGTTTTTTTTTTTTCTCACGCTCTCTCTACTCCTGGGCTGCCGAGGCATTTGGGTGTACTATGTGTGTGTGTGTGTGTTTTTTTGTTTTTTTTTTTTTGGTAGCACAGAGCTACCTAGAGGCAACTGATATTGTCAACCAAGGGTTTTGGCATATCTGTGAAGAGATTACTGTACAGTACTGAGTTTGTATACTATCGCTTTCATTGCGGGAGTACATTGTATTTCTCCAGACCGGTAGTGTGCAAGTGTTTAATTTTTTTTTTCTTTGTTAGCCGACGAGCTAACTGGCTAGCTGCACCTGCCAGCCGGAGAACATACACTCGAGACAAACTGAGTTTCATCAGTCTGTGTTTAATCAAAATACTGCTGTTTTTCTCTACAAGTGTTTATCCCGAAGCTGGGTTTTGATTCAGTGTTTTTTATTGTTAGAGACCATAAACGGTTTACGCTGAGTTTGTGTTTTAAAAGTGAGCACCGTGAAGGGAGTTGCCGCTGTGGTCTCTGGACCGAGGAGAGCGTGCGTGCGTTGTTTTCCCTGGATGGTGAGGAGGAGGAGAGCGGAGCAGGGATCCAGGAGGAGGACGAGAAGCGCGAGCAGGGTTCAGGAAGAGGAGCGTGGATCGAGTTGCCCTCTCCATGCAGAAGAGGCCGAATAAAACCATTCACTGGTACAGGCAGCGGACCGCCAAGCACAATAAATAAGAGGGCTGCCTAACGCTACTTTGGGTGAGTAAGAGCAATCACTGATCAGGCCTGCAACGATTTTTTTTTTTGTTATATTTGCCTATTGCCAGCTTATAGTACTGGTTATATGTGGTCCCACAGATTTTTATGTTATACTGTATGTGACATTGCAGGTGTGAAATACTAAGCTGTTTGCTCTAGGGTTCAGACTCCAGTTCAATATAACATTCTCATAATATTATATTGCAAAGCTGCTGAGGAATTTATTGTGTTTTTTGCCTTTTTCCCCCTTTTTTTGTGTGTTTGGGTCCAAAGGTATATACCTCATTTGGGGTCATACTAACTGTGTTAAATTCTATCAGTATTACTTATTGGCAAGTTATTAATTTTCCTGTTAATACTGAACATGATGAGGAGCAAATATATTTATGGAAAGCTATTTTCTTCTGTTTGTTCTTGTTGTCATTTTACCAATGGGAATTTGGTGATCTAAGGTTAATGTGCTAAGGTTAAAGGAGAATATTCAGTCACATTTATCATATGTTGATAGTATTGGGAATGTTTTTCATTTGATTCACAGGTGACTTTCAAGGCTGGTTACTACTTTTAAGCGTAACTATACCAAGTATAACAGTGTGATTAAGGGTAATGAACCCAGGGGGCTGTATCTCGGGTTATAGGTTCGGAGAAAGCGCAACATGTATTTTCACAACCTTATGCTTTAACAGACAACAACCTACTGAATTATGTTGTCATGAGTCTGAGCCTGTGCTTAGACTCTATGTATTTTTGTGTCTTTTGTGTCTGCTGTTATTTTCTTGTCAGTTTATTTTGGCTTTATGACTGGAGCCTCCTGCCTTCTCTCCCAGGAGCACTCACCTTTCACCCACAGTCTGTTTCCCACTTCTCAGATGTGGGTGATTATCTAATTAGGTCACCTTCTCCTGCTCGCTCAGGTACTCAAATCTGTGATTGACTGTGTTAATTGCGCTGCTGCCTATTTAAAGGGGGCTTCACCACTGTATGGTGTAGCTTCCTACTCGCAACCCACTCTCAAGTCAATTCTCAACATGTAAGTGCTCTGACTTTCGCCTCATGTATGACTGTTTATCTGCAGGTTTGGCTGGTGATCACTCTCGCCTTAGTTAGGCTTTTTTGCTGCCTGTTCCTTGTGTTTGTCTCCAGGTTAGCCGGCAATCACGCTCGCCTTAGCCATAATTATTTTTTGCCAGCCTGTATTCTCTTTTTCTGTAAGTGTTGTGTAAGTATTTATGTTTATTTAATAAATGTTGCAAACTCACGGCCGGCGTGTGGTGCCTTTCATGACAGAAGGAGGCTACCAGTGTGGACACCAGCAGCCGTGAGTTTTGCCTTTTCTTTCCCTCCCGTATTTTTTCTTTAAAAGACCTGTTATCCCACTGGCATGGCAGCGCTTCCTGATTTTCGTTTGTGTTGGGCTCAATGAGGAGTGTTTTGCTCTGAACATATTAAATAACATCTTGTCGGGGGCTTGTGCCTCCCACACTCCTGAGGCAGCCTGGGAGCATTTGGAAGGAGCCGCACAGGTTCTGGATGTGTGGCCCAGCCTGTGGAACCATCCAGACCTAAACGACCTTCTCCTCACCATAATCAACCCCTTGTCTGCACTCCACGGACTGGGAGAAATCGCCTCAGACCCCCTACTCGTGTCAAGGAGGAAGAGGTCCCAAGCACAGAAGTCCCGAGCCTCTCGTCACTCTCCAGCTGCAACAGCCCCACTTTCTCCTCCCGAGCGCTGGCCAGAGCCATCAGCGAAGGAGCTGGAGGAGTATCAGCGGGTCTTGGCAGCAGAAACAGACATTCTGTTGGAGTATAGCCATGGCTCCTCCCTGAATTCATGACTGAGATAGTGGGAGGACATCCAGCTCCATTCCTCTACGTGCTCACTATCAATTGTGGAGAAACTTCTGGGTTGTCTACAGCAGCCACCATCATGCTTAAGGAGCGCAGTCAAGTGTCTTTTCATTCTATTGCATCAAAAGATGAATTGTCTTGCCTTGTTCCCTGTGGGGGGGCTCAGCAGCAGTCACCCATTTTTGCTGAGCCTTCCCTGCCTGCTGCTGCAGCTATCTCCTCTCCTTCACCAGCCTGTCCTGTTTTTTCCTCTGCTCTCTCTGTTGGTCCACCGGTTCCGGGAGGGAGACGTCGAGCCAAGAGGAGGTCAGCAGTCCTGAATCAATCAATCAATCAACTTTATTTATAAAGCACTTTAAAAGCAACACTTGCTACACAAAGTGCTGTACAGCAAGAGAACATAAAAGCAGGGCACTAACACAAAGGGCGCTAACACAAGAACCACAGTAAAAAAAATATAGAAGACCTTTGCTGATGGTTCTGGCCAGCACTCGGGAGGAGAAGGTGGGGCTGCTGCAGCTGGAGAGTGATGAGAGGCTCGGGACTTCTGTGCTTGGGACCTCTTCCTCGTTGACACAGGTAGGGGTTCTGAGGCGATTTCTCCCAGCCCGTTGAGTACAGACGAGGGGTTGATTATGGTGAGGAGAAGTTCATTTAGGTCTGGATGGTTCCACAGGCTGGGCCACACATCCAGAAGACCCCGGTGATTACCACGCAGCCATACCCCGGAAGGGAGAGGAGTGAATTCCGTCTGCCGAAATCAGAACCGTTAAGGAGTCCCCTGATTTCGGCATCGTGGTACCCAATACCATCTGTGAGGCAAGTCCTGGGTTCCTCAACGGTGGTCCCCACACCTGGAGGTCCACCAGAACCCGTTGCTTCACCCGGGCTCCCGCTAACAGCAGCCATTATGCCTGGAGGGTTGCCAGCTTCCTCAACCACCATGCCTGCTGCAAGAGCTGCCACAGCAGAATTGAAGTCGGACCCCCGGAGGACCACACCTGAAGTGTCGTCACCTGGACCGTCGGAGTCCTGGACAGCGGTGGACCTTCAGAACAGGCAAGTACATTCCTTTTTCTCGCTTTCCCTTTTGGAGGAATCTTGCCTGGCTCGTGGTGGGGAGAGCCAAGTGCAAGTGCAGCCATCAGCTGCACCTGAGCTCACCTCACCGGGCTCCGCCGCCACTGGTGACCCTGGCCCTGTATCTAGCTTGTTGTGTCTGAGCTTCCTCCCAGGGTCACCAAAGATGGTCCACCAGCACCAGAGGTCTCTGTAGATCCAGATTCGTTTTCCAAGATAGCCATGGGTCCGGCTCCGCTTCTGCCTGGGGCTGCTGAGGGTGCAGCTCCGCTCCTGCCTGGGGCCACTGAGGGTGCAGCTCCATTCCTGCCCGGGGCCACCGAGGGTGCAGTTCCACTCCTGCCCAGGGCCATCGAGGGTGCAGCTCTGCTCCTGCTCGGATCCACCGAGGGTGCGGCTATGCTCCAGCCTGGAGCCCCCATGGGTGCAGCTTCCCCTCTGCCCGAGGCCGTCGTGTGGGTCCCTCCTCAGTCTGAGTCTCCGTGGGTGCTGCGCCCCAGCATCAGCCTGACATGGGTGCTGCGCTCCAGTTTGGGTTCACCATGGGCACCGTGCCCCAGCCCGGGACCCACTGAGGGTGCAACATTGGTCCAGCCGGGGCCCACTGTGGGTGCTGCAAAGCTCCAGCCCGGAGCATCCGTGGGTGCTGCTCCCCTTCCGGCTGAGGTCACTGAGGGTGCAGCGTTGCTCCCGTCCAGAGCCCTTGAGGGTGCAGTGTTGCTCCCGTCCGGAGCCATCGAGAGTGCGGCGTTGCTCCTGTCCGGAGCCACCGAGGGTGCAGCATTGCCCCGTTCAGAGCCACCGCGGGTGCTGCAGTGCTCCAGCTCAGAGCCACCACGGGTGCTGCAATGCTGCGGTCCGGAGCCACCACGGGTGCAGCCTTGCTTCAGCCCAAAGCCACCGCAGGTGCAGCTCTGCTTCAGCTCGAAGCCAACGAGGGTGCAGCGTTGCTCCAGCCCAGAGCCACTGCGGGTGCTACTTTATCCCAGCCTAAGACCACTGAGGACATCGTGGTCCCCCTTCCTCCTCCACCAGACACCATTGTGATTCCCCTTCCTCGGCCCTGCTTCCCGTTATTGGGTCTTCCCATGGGGGAGCCGCCTCTGGGGTCACTCCTCTGGTCCTGGTGGCTTAAGAACTTGAGCTGGCTGCCTGAAAAACTGAGCCGCTGGGTCGGGTGGTCCATATTCTCCGGCAGGCCAGCCGACTTGTACCACCTGGCCGTCTGGCTGGCCTGGGACTTTGGCAGGCCACCTGACTGGGTTCTTTTTGCCATCCACCTGGCCTGTGACTTTGAGCGGCCTCCTGAAATCTTTGACTCCTTCGGCCGGGAGGGGGAAGGGGTCTAATTCATTATTATTTTGACTGATGTGGTTTCTGAGCGAAGTTTATTTCATTCCTCCTACCTGTTTTCCCCGCACCTCCTGTGGTAGTTTTTTGTTGTTTCCTTCTCCTGGGGGGGAAGGGGGGGGGGCTCCTTTTGTTGTTTCCTGGGGGGGGGGGGTCTGTGGTCCACCCCTTGAGGTGGGGGCTCTGTCATGAGTCTGAGCCTGTGCTCAGACCCTCTATGTGTTTTTGTGCGTTTTCTGTCTGCTGTTATTTCTTGTCAGTTTATTTTGGTTTTATGACTGGAGCCTCCTGCCTTCTCTCACAGGAACACTCACCTTTCACCCACAGTCTGTTTCCCAGTTCTCAGCTGTGGGTGATTGTCTAATTAGGTCACCTTCTCCTGGTCGCTCAGGTACTCACATCTGTGATTGATTGTGTTAATTGCACTGCTGCCTATTTTAAGGGGGCTTCACCATTGTATGGTGTAGCCTCCTGCTCTCAGCCCACTCTCACTTCCCAACATGTAAGTGCTCTGACTTTCGTCTCATGTATGACTGTTTATCTGCAGGTTTGGCTGGCAATCATTCTTGCCCTAGTTAGGCTATTTTGCTGCCTGTTCCTTGTGTTTGTCTCCAGGTTAGCCGGCGGTCACGCTCGCCTTAGCCATAACTATTTTTTGCCAGCCTGTATTGTCTTTTTCCATAAGTGTTGTATAAGTCTTTATGTTTGTTTAATAAATGTTGCAAACTCACGGCCGGTGTGTGGTGCCTTTCTCTCTGCCCCGAAGGGGTATTCATGACATATGTATCTGGAAAATTATGTTTTAAATTGATAAACATCATATGCGTAACTCATGGCAAACTTTGATCGGGATCAAAAGTTTGTCTCAAACCATTCATTCCAGTGAAGATTTTTTCCAAAAGTCCCATGTGCGGAAGGAGAGGGGATGTGACATAGGCTCCCTATTGATAATCTGAGTTGGCTAGCTCTTAGCTCAGATCGAGCCTGAGCCAAATACATTTTTCTTAAAGAAAGAATGAAATGAAGGCTCACTGGTGGACAGAGGTGTGTGGTTTTAGTGGTTGATAGAATATGACCAGTCCCTGGAGTACAATAAGCACAGAAACTTTTGTGACTGAATGTATAAATTGCTAGCTTCACTTAACCACCGTGGACATCAGTTAGAGAAAATAAAACTTTTGTTAAGCTAAAATAGCGGTGAATAGAATTTATAGAAAATAGTGATCAAAACCAGCCGGATCGACAGTTAAGCCAACGCCAGGTGGCATGTTAGACACCTTGCCAAGCTAATGCTAACAGATCAATGTAGCATCACTGTGAAAATGACGTGAGATAAATTATTGACTGATATATTATTGACTATTGAACCAGGTGGAAGCAGAGATGTTTATTAGGGTGACTGAAATCTAAAGAAGCTAATAATATAAACCACCCTTGGTAAGCGAATTCCCCTGTACCACTATTATCGCTGAACCTAACATCTTTGTTTGCAGACAGGTTGACTGGCCAGTAACAGAGCAGAGGGCAGGATAAAGGCTGGATTTACCTTTTCTTGATGTGCAGGAAAAAGAACCTGGAAGAGTTAAAATGGCTTCTTGCAGAGAAAAATTATATAAAGGCGTACACGTATGCATTTTTTTTAAAGAGAAGTGAGTGTTTTGATATTTTTTTTGCTTATCATATATCAATGTCATGTATCATAATCAAAAGACACATTTCAAAAGGCTGAAACCAAAAACACAATTTTTTCAGTGAATGAACCCCTTAAACATCTTTTGTAATGTCTACGAGATAGAAATGTGCCGTTCTAAACACAATCAGACGTTAATTTATGATATGAAATAGATGAGCCCAATGATAATGTATGTAGCACACAGAAGCTTGACATAACTCCAGGTCAAATCTTGTTTTGGATAGGGACAAGGAGGGCGCAGCACAAATACGTGATAAAGT
Organism: Pholidichthys leucotaenia; assembly: GCA_020510985.1. Classification (NCBI taxonomy): domain Eukaryota; kingdom Metazoa; phylum Chordata; class Actinopteri; order Cichliformes; family Pholidichthyidae; genus Pholidichthys; species Pholidichthys leucotaenia. The sequence goes on along the minus strand of CM035840.1, from coordinate 57,601,188 downwards.
AAATCACAGCGGAGGAATAGAAGAAAAGCACTGCTGTGTTCTGTGTTTTTCATTTTTAAAGTTCACTTCAAAGCAAACTCTCAGTGTAAGTGTGCTGCAGTTATTGAGTTTTTTCCTTCACATTTTGTGAGGACTATTGGGTGTAATCTTGTTGTTCTGTGATGAACTTTCAAAGTGGTTGAGGGGTTGCCATAATCTGCTTATCCACACACCTAAAACTCAAAATAAAGTGGGACCCCCAAAAAAGTTATGATTCAGAGAAGATGAAGAACTTTTAGGGCCAAATATACCCAATAACAAATAAATTTAAAAATAATAATAAAAAAGTCTTCTCTCCACTTTTGCCCTTTTTTCCTTGTCCATCCTCCTAGTTGAGCATCTCTCTACTGTTGCTGTTTTTGTGATGCTGCCTCAGTTTCCAGGTGACCCATAATACAGATTGCATATTGCAGTTTCCATTGCGAAAACACGATTGTCCACTGGGAGTGGATGTCTGGCAGCTATCCACCTCATGCGAGCCATGTGCTTGATAGAGAGGATAGTTTTCTTTATGGTGTTCACTTTGCATGCACCTTCAAGATCAGCTCCCTTTCATTTCCTTTGCAATTACAGTGAGTGGTGCATATCGAGAACCCCTTCCTAAAATTTCCTACTGGCATATTGGAGTAACTCATTTCCCTTAATTATCTTCCCATCATAAACAAAGGAAATTTCAGATTTAACTGGCCTCCTCCCATGGGAGCCCTGTTTTGCGTCAGGTTACTACATTACAGTACACTCTTACCTTTTCTGGGGAGTTCAAGGACAGCATGACGGATGTCTGCCTTCACGCTGGACTCAACCACATTTATCCTCATCTCCTGTTGTTGAAGAGTTTCACTCAAGATGCCCTATGCTCTTATTTCACCCCCCGTCTCGATGTCTGTCATTGGCTTCACAATATGAAGGCAGTTTTCCCCATGCTCAACCGTGGGCTATGTGTCTGGGCTCAGGAATCATGGGAATGTATGTTGTGTCTCCAGTAGCCAAAACGGGCAGTCTGAATCATTACTTTGATGTTTCCCTTTCACTCACATGCTTAAGGTTGTGAAAGAATCACTCAAAACTCTGTGGGAGTGTGTGTTATCCAGGGATAAAGGCATCTTTTCAGGGAATTTAAACTATGAATTCCAGAACATCGTCATGGCATAATTTAATAGGAATATTTTACTTTCTTTTTGGCATTTAGTATGGAAGTGACAACCTCTGTTATTACTTCTGTAAGGAGGTTACTGGCATGCAGTTGTCTGTTTGTTTGATTGTTTCTCTACACAAAACTAGATTCAGATTCAAAACAGATTCAAAGGTTTTATTATTATGTGCACAGTTAAGAAATGCAGCATTTCCTGAGCAATGAAATTCTTACTCTGCTCTCCGAATGAATGCCAAGGTAATAGCAGCATGATGGTGCAGTGGTTAGCACTGTTGCCTTACAGCTAGAAGGTTCCTGGTTCGAATCCCCAGGTTGGCAGGGGCTGGAACCTTTCTGTGTGGAGTTTGCATGTTCTCCCTGTGCTGCGTGGGTTTACTCCGGGGGCTCCAGTTTCCTCCCACAATCCAAAGACATGCATGTTAGGTTAATTGGCTGTTCTAAATTGTCCCTAGATATCTGTTTCCTATAGGCCCTTAGAATAGAGGGTTAGTATTAGTGAAAGCGCTTTGAGTGGTCTTTGTGACTAGAAAAGCGCTATATAAGTGCAGGTTAGTTAGTTAGTTAGTTAGTAATAGGTACACAACATACTAATAAGGTAATAACACACCTAATACTAATAGAAACTAATAACGCACACTATACACACAGTTAGGCAATTAGGACACCTTAGCACACCTTGATACTAAGTACTAATACTAATGAATACTAATAACACACATTAGGCAATTTGGACAGCTAAAGCAAGCAGTCAAACTAGAGGAAACAAGAACAGTGAAATTGAAAGTTCACTGGATGACTATAGTGGACAGTGGTATATTGATATCAGAGATGATATGAACCTGAGATGGCATAAGCCTATGCACAGTGTGCAAATGAGCAGTGTGCAAATGAGCAGTATACAAATTACAAATTAGCACCCAGTATGAGAATTTCTCTATAATGAAAATACCAGTAGGCTGTACATGATAATTAGCAGCAGAGATGATATGGACATCTGATGGGGTGAGACTATGTACACTGTACAAGTGAGCAATGTGCAAATTTAGCAACCGGTGTGTGAGTTCCTATTTGCAAAGCTGTGTTTTGGAGTTTTGGGAGTTTATTTGTTCAGGAGTCTGATGGCAGTGGGAAAGAAGGAGTTTTTCAGTCTGGTTGTCCTGCATTTCACACTTCTGTACCTCCGGCCTGAAGGTAGAAGTGTGAACATTCTGTGCTGGGGATAGGTGGGGTCCCGGAGGATGGCGTCAGCTCTCTTTTGGACTATGCGGTGGTAGATGCTCTGCAGAGAGGGAAGTGGAGTCCTGATGATCGTCTCTGCTGTCTTCACCACTCTTTCCAGGCGTTTGTGGTCCAGGGCAGTAGTGCTGCCGTACCACGCAGTGACGCAGTTGGTCAGGATGCTCTCGATGATGCAGCTGTAGAAATTGTTGAGGATCCTAGGGGACATGCCAAACTTCTTCAGCCTCCTCAGAAAGTACAGCCGCTGTTGAGCTCTCTTAACCAGCTCTGTGGTGTTAAGTGCCCACGTAAGGTCCTCGCTGATGTGGATGCCCAGGTACAGTGCATCCGGAAAGTATTCACAGCGCTTCACTTTTTCCACATTTTGTTATGTTACAACCTTATTCCAAAAGGGATTAAATTTATTTTTTTCCCTCAAAATTCTACACACAATACCCCATAATGACAATGTGATTTATTTATTTTTTTTTAGATTTTTGCAGATTTATTAAAAATAAAAAACAAAGAAATCACATGTACATAAGTATTCACAGCCTTTGCCATGAAGCTCAAAATTGAGTTCAGATCCATCCTGTTTAAACTGATCATCCTTGAGATGTTTCTACAGCTTAATGGGAGTCCACCTGTTGTAAATTCAGTTGATTGGACATGATTTGGAAAGGCACACACCTGTCTATTTAAGGTCCTACAGTTGACAGTGCATGTCAGAGCACAAACCAAGCATGAAGTCAAAGGAATTGTCTGTAGACCTCTGAGACAGGATTGTCTTGAGGCACAAATCTGGGGAAGAGTACAGAAAAAATTCTGTTGCTTTGAAGGTCCCAATGAGCACAGTGGCCTCCATCAGCTGTAAAAGGAAGAAGTTTCGAGCCACCAGGACTCTTCCTAGAGCTGGCCGGCTGTCTAAACTGAGTGATCAGGGGAGAAGGGCCTCAGTCAGGGAGGTGACCAAGAACCTGATAATCACTCTGACAGAGCTCCAGTGTTCCTCTGTAGAGAGAGGAGAACCTTCCAGAATGACAACCATTGCATCTGCAGCAATCCACCAATCAGGTTTGTATGGTAGAGTGGCCAGATAGAAGCCACTCCATAGTAAAAGCCACATGGCAGCCCCCCTGGAGTTTGTCAAAAGGCACCTGAAGGACTCTCAGACCATGAGAAACAAAATTGTCTGGTCTGATGAGACAAAGATTGAACTCTTTGGCATGAATGCCTGGAATTATGTTTGGAGGAAACCAGGCACTGCTCATAACCATGCCAATGGTGGTGGCAGCATCATGCTGTGGGGATGTTTTTTAGTGGCAGGAACTGGGAGACTAGTCAGGACAGAGGGAAAGATGAATGCAGCAATGTACAGAGACATCCTGGATGAAAACCTGCTCCTGAGCATTCTTGACCTCAGACTGGGGTGATGGTTCATCTTTCAGCAGGATGACGACCCTAAGCACACAGCCAAGATACCAAAGGAGTGGCTTCAGGACAACTCTGTGAATGTACTTGAGTGGCCCAGCCAGAACCCAGACTTGAATCCAATTGAACATCTCTGGAGAGATCTGAAAATGGCTGTGCACCAACGCTTCCCATCCAACCTGATGGAGCTTGAGAGGTGCTTCAAAGAGGAATGGGAAAAACTGCCCAAAGATAGGTTTGCCAAGCTTGTGGCATCATATTCAAAAAGACTTGAGGCTGTAATTGCTACCAAAGGTACATTAACAAAGTGTTGAGCAAAGGCTGTGAATACTTATGTACATGTGATTTCTTGGTTTTTTTATTTTTAATAAATTTGCAAAAATCTGAAAAAAACCCCCAAAAAACAAACCCCAAACCTTTTTTCACATTGCCATTATGGGGTGTGTAGAATTTTGAGGAAAAAATGAATTTAATCCCTTTTGGAATAAGGCTGTAACACAACAAAATATGGAAAAAGTGAAGCGCTGTGAATGCTTTCCGGATGCACTGTATTTAAAGCTGCTCACCCTCTCCACCTCAAGCTCCCGGATGAACAGTGGCTGATGGGGTCTCCTCCTCCTCTTCCTCATGTCCACTATCATCTCCTTTGTCTTGTCCGTGTTGAAGGTGAGGTTGTTGTCTTCACACCATGACACCAGGCTGGCCACCGCCCTCCTGTAGGATGCTTCAGTGATGTGTCCTATCACTGCTGTGTCATCCACGAACTTTAGGATGATACTGTCCTTGTGGGAGGCAACACAGTCATGGGTGAAGAGGCTGTAGAGGATGGGGCTGAGAACACAACCCTGTGGGACACCTGTGTTCATAATGATGCTGGCTGAGGTCCTGTTACCCATTCTGACAGACTGGGTCCTGCCAGTTAGAAAGTGCAGTAGCCAGTCGCAGAGGGTGGGGTGCAGGCCAAGTAAAGACAGTTTGTCGGAGAGTTTGTGGGGGATGACCGTGTTGAAGGCGGAGCTGTAGTCGACAAAGAGCATCCTAATCCATCTACTGGATGGATTAGGATGAAATTTTCACCAAAAGTAACCCTTGGCCTAAGGATAAATCAATTAGAATTTAATGATGATCTGAAAGTGCATACCTCCACCAAAGCCCTTGTTTGTATTTGTGAACCAAGATTGCACAAAAACTACAGGATGGATTTTGATTAAATTTTCACCAGAGGTGGTCCTTGGGCTAGAGAGGAACCCATTAGATTTTGCTGATGATCCAAGAATGCATATCTCAGGGGTGTCCAATCATGTACCAGGAAGGGCCAAGACCCTGAAGGTTTTTTCTTCTACCTAGTCTCTTCAGCAGGTGTTTTCACTCATCAGCATCAGTGGGAAGAAGTTCAGTGGAATCTGCTGTTGAAGACACTGGTTGGAGCTAAAGCCTGCAGGGTCTTGGCCCTCCATGGCACATGATTGGGCACCCCTTCTCTATCTTCTCACAATGTGTTAGCAGCATTACTCCAAAACTGCCGGACAGAGTCTGATGAAATTTTCACCAGAGGTGGCTCTTGGGCAACACAAGAACCCATTACATTTTTGAGGTGATCCATGAATACATACTTCCACCAAGTCTCAATCTTCTACCAATGATTTAGGAGGATCATGCAAAAACTACTGGATGGGTTTTGATAAAATTCTCACCAGAGGTGGCCCTTGGGCTACAGACCAACCCATTAGATTTTGGAGGTGATCTAACAGCACTTAACCTCCATCAAGGCCCTTTCTTGCAATGTATGGGAGGGATGGAGGCAGCAAGGTATGGAAAGATGGAACAACAAAGGGAGGAAGGGAAAGAACCTTGGCGTAAGTGTGTGCTCTGAATGTTTTTCTAGTTGTTTAATTTATCATCTTTAGACATCTTTGTTCATACTGCTGTGAAAAAAAATCCATTCACGGATGAGGGAGTACAATTGTCCTACCCCATGGCGATACCTCCACTGTGTCAGGGTCTGAGTTTGGTCAGAGGAGCAGGCTCATCCTTTAAGTTATTCTTGTGTTAATTATTATCTTAAGCTGTCATCATTGTGCTTTTTCCTGTCATGATTTTCTGTTTTGGGTTTGCCCCTTTATTTCTTATTTATTTTTTTCCATTGCCTACTTGGTTTGGTTAATTTGCTGAGTGCACACACTGGTTTGCAATCATTGTTCATTTTTCCACCTGTTATTTAAGGTATGCAGCCCCTCACCTGGGCGCTGCGTCTTTAGTCATTAGGCACTCGTCATTGTGGTGAGGACACACGCTTCTGTTGTATTCTGTTTTATCCAGCTAAAGTGTGTAGCGTTATTCACGGCTTCAGAATTGCTTTATTTTGGGTTGAATAATTTATGTTAAACGCTTGCTGCATGATTGAGTCCTGTTTTCAGACCAGCCCGAGTGCAACCCATGACAGAAAGACACAGCCAGTCGTGGACTCAGTGAACGAGCCCGGCAGGAGAAGGAGGAGGTGGAGCCATGACGAGTGAGAGGCAGTGGCCGAGGTGGAGAATCTGGCAGCCGCTGCTCGAAGCAGTTCATCCCCGGAGGACACTTGGGATTGCTGGGGGGGGGAGTGTCGAACGTGATGGCAGGTAGACACAGGTTACACTCCCATTCCTGGATTCGGAGACTGGCGCTTCCTCCACAACTTCTGTTACCAGCTGTCTCCTCCTCGCCAGAGCCAGCTTTCCGGCTGCCTGTTCTCTCTCCGACTGCAAGTTAGCATTCAGGGGCCCCAGGTGGAAAGAAGATTCGAAAAGACGCCGCTCCTCTCATTGCTCCTCCTCTTCACCTGCAGCTCCCAATCAAACGATCTCAGGAGCCTCCCAGAGGGAGACGTCTGGACACTTAACGGCAGCAGAGCGGAAACTCAGGCAAGTACCCTTTCATTTTTTAACATCTATAAATGATGGGTCTTGCCAGGTTCACAGTGGGAGGGCTTGGTGGTGGCTGTCTGTTGCTGGTGAACTATCACCACCTGAATCTGCCATTTTTTCTGCTGCCTCCTCCAACTCTCCATCCTCACCTGCTTTCCCCCCCTTCTGTTTGTGTTTTCTCAGAGCATTTGCCAATATTGGGAGGAAAGTGGGTTGTCTGGGAAGAGTCTGCTGTTCTGGAGGGCCCACTAGCAGCAGTTGCTTCCACATGGACACCGCAGGACGGCGAGGTTTGCTGAATTGGGGTTGCAACCTTGGAACCCTTGTGTGAGGATGACAAGGAGGAACAGAAGGAGCTTTGGCAGGCTGTGCTAGCTCAAGAGGAGCTTATGTTGGACTATAAGCTGTGGCTCATTCCGGAGCATATGTCCCTGCTGGGTTGGACCCAGTTGGAGTTGGATGGTCCAGCAGCCCCAATACCTACTCCATGGTGCCACCCAGCTCCAGTGCCCACTCCATGGTGCCACCCAGCTCCAGTGCCCGCTCCACGGCGCCTCTCGGCCCCAGTACCTGCTCCACAGCACTTCTCAACCCCAGGACCTGCTCCACAGAATCTCTCAGCCCCAGTACCTGCTCCATGGCACCTCTCAGCCCCAGTACCTGCTCCACGATGCCTTCCAGCTCCTGTGCCTGCTCCATGGTGTTTTCCAGCTCCTGATCGTGAGGTGGTCACCCTGACAGCAAGGGACCAGGAGCTAAGACAAGTACCTTTTCATTTATGTTTAAACACACATTTTGGAAAGACTTGTCTAGCTCCTGGTGGGGGGACCCAAATGCACATCCCACTAGTACCTGAGTCCTCCTCACCAGTCTCTGTTGTTAATGACTGGGGTGTCGCCTTGCTGACCTCCTGTTTTCCTCCATCGTCCGAGGTGGCTGTGTTAAGGATGGGTTTGTGGTCTGGTTTGAGGACCCATGGACTTGGGTAGACCCCCTGACTCACTGGGTTGGTCGGTCTGGTGGTTCATGGACTTGGGTAGACCTCCTGACCCATTTTTTGGTTACGTTTGGGGTCTTGCACTTTGTTTGGGCCACAAACTGTACCTTTGTTTTTGGAGTTTCTGTGTGTGTGTGTTGGGGGGGGGGGCTTTGTTTCTGTCTGCCTAGCCTGTGCCCCACCACCCACCCTGGGAGGAGGATGAACTTTTTTTTATCTTGGGGTGTCTGGGTCCCACACCTTAAAGGGGGGGTGTCAGGGTCTGAGTTTGGTCAGAGGACCAGGCTTATCCTTTAAGTTATTCTTGTGCTAATTATTATCCTGAGTTGTCATCATTGTGCTTTTTCCTGCCATAACTTTCTGTTTTGGGTTTGCCCCTTTATTTCTGACAGTACTCTGAGTCCCCTTTTCCATTGCCTACTTGATTTGGTTAATTTGCTTAGTGCACACACTGGTTTGCAATCACTGTTCATTTTTCCACCTGTTATTTAAGGGATGCAGCCCCTCACCTGGGTGCTGCATCTTTAGTCATTAGGCACTCGTCATTGTGGTGAGGACTCATGCTTCTGTTGTAATCCGTTTTACCCGGCTAAAGCGTGTAACGTTATTCACAGCTTCAGAGTTGCTTTATTTTGGGTTGAATAAATTATGTTAAACGCTCACTCCGCAATTGAGTCCCGTTTCCTGCCCAGCCCGGGCGCAACCCATGACACACTGTGCTTTGCAGTTGTATTAGTGTTTTATAAAGATATTTTCATGTCTTTGCATGACCCCTCAGAGTGCTTAGTTTTAAGAAGAGATTTAACGGTCCTTAAAAACCTTTAAGGATTTCTGCTGCTGATAGGCACCATCTGCATGCACCCTCTAGTGGCAAAGATTTTTTTTAATGAAAATATTCAGTTTAGATATCAGAAATTCCAAAGGCTGTAACTTGAAAGTGGTAAGAGATAAAGGCTTACTGTAAATGAGAAAGATGTAGAATATGATCCAAAGTTTATGACAGGAGTAAATTTACGCATCTAATTTGCATAAATGTGACAGAAGCCATATCGGATTACATAATTTTTGGTCAAACTGGACTTTGGGAGATATTTACACAAACAATATTTTTGTTTTTTGTTATCTTCAAAAAATATGAACCAGAAAATCAGTAGAATGTAAACAAACTGATAAAAACATCAGACGTACTGCAAGTCATGTGTCGCCATGTATCCATGTGCTCATCCTGGTCCTTTATTTTGTCTTCTGTCGATCATTTTCACTTTCTCTCCCACATCCAGAAACTCTCACATTTATCTTCTGATTTATGCCACCTCGATTTCGGTTAGACAATGCTGCTGAACTGGCAGTATTCCCCTCTTTGACACGTGCAACTTCGTCAATGGCAGACGAAAAGTGTACATGCGCCGGTCCATCTTGTGCTGTCACAGAAGGTAAATATTTCCCTTCAGAAGCTAAATAATCCCTTTTAGAATCATAGTTGGCAAAATTTGGAGCAAATGCTTCCTCCCTGTTAAAATATACTGTATGTTGCACAATTGTTTGTGCGTCTCTTCTTCTGCGTCCTGGAAGTGACATCAGATTCGAAGAAGTTCTGTGTGGCTTGTCTCGGTCCTCCAGAGCACAGCAGTAAGCTATATGTGTCTGCCATCTAGTAATGTGAAATGATTAGTACATCTTTGATTATTTTGGTTTTTTTTTTACATACTTGTTGACCTACCACGTGACAGGTCACGTGTCTGCAACACTAGCCACAAGAGGGTTACATGAGGTAATCAAATTCAATACCTAAAGGGTTAATATATACTCCTGTATTTTCTTGGATGAATGAATGTCAGTCTTTTGGAATGCTTTGACAGCAATTTCCAGCTTTGGTTATCATTCATGTTTCGTCATAGGTGCTGTGGACGTTTTTGTTGACATTACAATTGGTAGACCTCATGTTCTTTTCATAATAGTGAGGAGCCCACTCTCTCATTATTAGAAAGGAGATTTACTTAACGTTTTTATCCTGCTCTCTGAGTGACTGTCAGTGTATTTAAAAAATAAAAAAGTACATGTGACATATTTTCAGCAATAGACCCACTTGCGTGCACGCACGCACACACACACACACACACACACACACACACACACACACACACGACCAAAAAGTAAAATAAGCAGATTTTTTTATATAGCACCTTTCACAGATATAAAAATCATAAAGTGCTTCACAAAGCAATAAAAGCAAAAATACATAAAATACAGACAGGATAGATTAAAAACAGAAATTTAAAAACAGAATAAACATAATAAAACCATTGTCTATCTAAAAGCCTGTTTAAAAAGAGAAGCCTTTAGCTGTTTTTTAAATGCATCAACAGTCAGCGAAGGGGAAAAGGAAGAGCATTCCACAGCCTGGGTGCAACTACTTCAAAGGAGTGATCACCTTGTGTCTTGAAATGGGTTTTTAGGACCACAACATCTGGCCTGCTGACCTCAGACTATGGGTCGGGGTATAAAGTTGTAGCAGGTCAGAGATATAAGGAGGAGCTTGATCATGCAAGGCTAAAACTTAAGGTCAAGATTTTAAAATATATTCTAAAATTCACTGGTAACCAATGCAGGGAAGCTAAAACAGGTGTAATATGGACCCATTTGTGTGTTCCAGTTAAAAGCCTTGCAGCAGAGTTCTGAATGACCTGAATGCGGTCAAGCTCCTTCTTATTTAAACAAGTAAAAAGGCTATAACAATAGCCCAGACGGGAGGATATAAAACCATGGATAATTGTCTGCAATTCAGCCTTGTGGACACAAGGGATTTCAATTTGGAAATATTGCAGAGATGGAAAAAACAGTTCTTTATCAACGGTTTAGATTGACACTCCAAGGACATTGCTGAATCAAAGATAACGCCTACAGTAGGTTGCAAACATAGGGCTGGACAGAAGATGCTAAAGGACCTATGTGCTGTTTTAAAGGAATGAAACTGTTAGGGGCAACAACTAGAGTTTCTGTTTTCTCAGAGTTCAAGCTCTGAGAAAGCTCTGGTTAATTATCACTTAACCGCTGGTTGATGTTAAGACGAGCAGTTAGTTAAGAAAGTTAGTTTGTGGAACTCAGCAGGCTTAAAAGAACAGTACAGCTGGATATCGTCTGCATAAAGGTAGTTTAAACAGCCAGGGGACCTCCAACAGTGCACTGGGCTTCACTCCTTTCTTCACTCTCAATGAAATATTTTTGCTGGTCATTAACATCTGTTTGTTCTCTCCCATAGATTGAGTCCCTGTCATGCTGTTTGCTCTCTACATGTCTGTTCATTTCTTCGGCTGTTCTTTTCTTCTTATTATCTCCTCACCCCCAGCCAGTCGCAGCAGATGACTGCTCCTCCCTGAGCCTGGTTCTGCTGGAGGTTTCTTTCTGCTAAAAGGGAGTTTTTCCTGTCCACCAAGTGCTTGCTCACAGAGGATCGTCTGATTGCTGGGGTCTTTCTGCAATTGTGGGGGTTTCCCCTACAGTTGAAAGTGCTATGAGATGACTGTTGTTGTGAAATGGCACTATATAAATCTGTTGCAAGGTCAATGGTGGACCTTAGCCAGTTGGTGCATCGTGACATGCACTACACAAAGAGCAGAGATAAACAAACCTATCATCTGGTCAGTCACTGCAACAGATACTGGAGTCAGTTTGTCTTGGCCTGTCCTTGCCACTGATAATACCTTTATCTGCCAAGAATGTGCCGCTAGTCCAGCAAAAGCTAGCAGTACTCAAGTACTTTGCAAGCAGTTTCATGAAATGGTCAGTCAGAAAGCAACTCATACTGGCTCGGATGTCGTCTGGGTTAATAAGGCCAGGAGTTTCTGGAAGTGGAGGGTGAAGGACAGAGCTGCGTGGAGGAATCTGATCAAACCTAAATGAAACAGTCATTGTTGCCCCCGACAGACTGCTATGATGATGATGAGGATGAAATAAAGTTGAACTGAATTGAATGGAATTGAATTGGTAAGTGTTATGATCGGGGCACAGCCAGGGACTGTGCCTACGCTTTATGTTCATTTTGGTCTTTGCTTTTCCATAAGTATTATCATTATTATTATTATTATCAAGTGTCTTTGTGTTCTCTGGTCGTTGTCTGTCATGTCATGTCATCCCCTGTTGTCTGTGTCTTATGTTGTCATTTTGTATTTGATTATATTTTGTGATCCCTGTTTATTTTTCCTGTTAAGTATTATTATCCTTGTTGTCTTTAGTCAAGTTTTGTCATTCCCTGTCTAAGTTCATGGGTGTGTGTACCTGTTTACCTATTGTCCTCAGCTCATATTTCCGTACCCATAGTCATTTCCTTATGCTCTGTGTTGCATCTTTGTTGTCTCTACCGTGCCAGGATCCATGTCCATGTTCCTGAGAGTCTATATGAGTTTTGCCCTGCTTAGTTTTCAGCCCATGCGCTGCTTTGTTTTGTTTTTGAGTTTAGTGTTTGTTAATTAAATCTTTATTCCACCTGAGCCCGCCTGCACCCTTGAGTCCTCTCTTCTCACCCTCACCCTGGTAGGCAGTACATGACAGAATGATGCAACCAAACCTGGACTCAGCAGGCAGCCTGGCGGCTGGTGGTCCCAACACGGGTGAGCGGTGGGCGGCCTGTATTTTCTTGTCTCTGGTGGAAAAGGCTCACACCGCCCACACATCGGAGGAGGCCCTCAGGCTTCTGGAAGCGACGATGAAGGTGGTAGAGATGTTCCCCAGCCTGCAGAGCTGTCCCGACATAAAGGAACTGCTTGTCTCTGGCTGCAGCCACCTCCGCCAAACTTTTCCGGAGCTGGCACCGCACCCTCCAGCCCCGGAACTCTCCCCAGCTTTGCAGCCACTTCACAGGCTGGAGGAGAGCTCTCTGCTGACACTGCAGCCTGTTCTGACGAGGAAGCTTCCCCTGGCTCCAGTGCCATGGTTCTCCTCTCCTCCTCGCTCCTTTTCTGCCCCCCGGAGCTCTGCTATGCCGGTTGCCCTGTCAGCAGGTTTGCCTGTCACCATGCCTACAACCTCGCCTCTTGCCATGCCTGTAGTTCCGCCTGGTGCCATGCCTGCAGTTTCGCCTGATGTCATGCCTGCAGCTTCGACTGATGTCATGCCTGTGATTCCACTTCCTGCCATACCACAGCCTTGTCTCTTGCTATGTCTGTGGTTTTGCATGACGCCATGTCTGCAATTTTGGTGGTCACCATGCCTGCAGCTTCAGCTATAACTCCACACCTATCATCAAGTCTACAGCTTCGCCTGTTACCAAGCCTGGGTCTTCACCTGCCATCATGCCTGCTGCTTGGCCTGCAGCAGCAGAGTCACTGGAGTCATGGTTGGAGCAAGTGTTTTTGTATCATTTCCTGAATTTAAAGATCCTACGTTGCCTCCTGAGTTTAAAGATCTAATGTTGTTCCCTGATTCTAAAGCCTCCGAGCAAAGGCTCAGAGGCTTTAGAATCAACTCCACTGTTACTGTTCCCCGAGCTCAGGGTTCCTGCTTCGCCTTGCACTCCGGTCTGGTAGCCTAGAAAATCGGGGAGGCCACCCGACCTGCCATGCTCTCTGGGTTGGGGTCCTTTGGACTTTGGAAGGCTTCCTAATCCACCCTGTTTCACGATCTGGTGGTGTAGGAACCTGGACAGGCCACCCAATCCACTTTGCACTTTGTTTGGGGCCCCATGGAACTTTGATCGGCCCCCTGACCCGCCTTGTCCTACAGTCCTATGAGTATGGGAACTTTAAAGAGACCTCCTGATGGACATTTGTTTTTTTCTTGCTTTGTTAGATTCCTGTATTCTGCCTCTTCCCACCGTACTTTGTCCCCTTCCTCCCGCCCATCATGGTGTTGCTATGTTTTTTTTGTTTGTTTTTTTTTTTGGGGGGGGGGGGTGCTCTGGAATCCACCCGTTAAAACGATGCCATTCTCTTTAGTCATGTTTTGTCATTCCCTGTCTAAGTTCATGGTCGTGTGTGTACCTGTTTACCGCTTGTCCTCAGCTCATGTTTCCATACCCATAGCCATTTTCTGCACGGTGGTGCAGTGGTTTAGCACTGTGGCAGCGCAGTTTTACCCTCGGCCGGGGGACCGCGGGGATCATGAGATCGTGGGTTCGATCCCAGCCCCCGACCAACAGTGAGCTGTGTGGAGTTCGCATGTTCTCCCCGTGTTGCGCGGGTTTACTCCGGGATTTCTCCGGTTTCCTCCCGCACACCAAAAACATGTAGGTTTAGGGCGCTCGCGCACGCAGCGACCAGCAGCCGGTGGCTTGTCACCAGACTGCAAACCAAGTCTACCTACGGGTACAAATAAGTAACAAAAAAAAAAAAAACAAAACAAAAAATTTTCTCATGTGTGCTTTACTCAGCCCTTGATTGTTCTCAGCTGTCCTGCGTCTGGTTGATTGTTCCCTCCCCTATACAGTGGTGTTAAAAAGTGTTTGCCCCTTTCCTGATTTCTCATGTTTTTGTATGTTTGTCACACTTAAATGTTTCAGATCAAACAAATTTAAATATTAGACAAAGATAACAAGTAAATACAAACTGCAGTGTTTATATGAAGGTGTTTATTATAAAGGGAAAAAAAATCCAAACCTATATGGCCCTGCGTGAAAAAGTGATTGCCCCCTAAACCTAATAACTGGTTGGGCCACCCTTAGCGGCAACAACTGCAGTCAAGTGTTTGTGATAACTGGCAATGAGTATTTTACAGAGCTATGGAGGAATTTTGGCCCACTCATCTTTGCAGAATTGTTGTAATTCAGCCACATTGGAGGGTTTTCAAACATGAACCGCCTTTTTAAAGGTCATGCCACAGCATTTCAATTGGATTCAGGTCAGGACTTTGACTAGGCCACTTCAAAGTCTTCATTTTGTTTTTCTTAAGCCATTTTGGAACAACTTCTGGATACACTCGGAAAGGAATTAGGAAAGCTTAAACTGTGGTTTGATTCAAACAAATTAACGCTCAATTTAAGTAAGACAAAATTTATAGTCTTTAACAACCATCACAACAACCCAGTACCCAAACTCAGTGTAAATGGTGTAGAGATTGAAAGGGTATCTGAAACTAAATTCCTTGGAGTAATAATTGATAACAAACTGTGTTGGAAGTCACATATTAATTATATTAAAGGTAAAGTATCCAAATCAATTGCAATATTACACAGAGTGAAATATTTGCTGAATCAACCCACACTATACACCTTGTATCATTCATTAATACTCCCATACATGACATATTGTAATGAAGTATGGGGAAATACATATACAAACATATATCCACTCTTTATGCTTCAAAAGAGAGCTATTAGAATAATAAACAAAGCAGCTTACAGGGAACCAACAAACCCACTTTTTCTTAAACAAAAAACTCTCAAGTTGAAAGATCTGGTTGACTTTAAAACCGCAATAATAATGTTCAAAGTGAAGAATTTATCCCTGCCCGCAAATATCCAAAAGTTGTTCCAAACAAGGGAGAAACGATATCACTTCAGAGGAACATGTATATTTCAAAAGCCTACAGTGAGAACAACCACCAAGCAACACTGTATTTCAGTGCAAGGAGTCAGATTATGGAACGATTTTGGACCTGAATTAAAATCATGTACAACGCTTGGACAATTTAAACAAAAACTAAAGGAAGAAATACTCCCAACATATTTACAAGACGACATGTAAACTCACATAAGGATTGACATATCCAGCCTGTGTTGTGTTGTAGCTTAGTTTTTTTTTTTTTTTCTTCTTCTCTCTCTGTGACATTTTGTCTTAGATTTGTTTTGAATAATAACCGCTTAACTTAACTTAGCTTAGCTTAGTTTTCTTTTCTTTTTTTTTCTTCTCTCAGTCACATTTTGTCTTAGCTTTGTTTTAAATTGTAATCGCTCTTGTCTTGTTTTCTCTTTTTTCTCTTTCGAATTCTTGGATGGAATATGGGTGGGCAATATAAGCTGCGGCTTCAGCCATCACCCATTTCGGATAACTCACGTGGAATTGTATAGTAGAAGGAGTCTTTGTTTAATTTGACCTTGTTGTTATATTATACAGTTTCTTTTAACCTGTACTGTACTATCCGAAATAAATTCATTCATTCATTCATTCATTTAGAGGTGGACTTGCTGGTATGTTTTGGATCATTGTCCTGCTGCAGAACCCAAGTGCGTTTCAGCTTGAGGTCACGAACAGATGGCCAGACATTCTCCTTCAGGATTTTTTGGTAGATAACTGATAACTGAAATGGCTGGTAGATAACTGAAATGGCTTTACTTCCTTCTTGCCTTGAGAGAGAGCAGTCGCATTTTTCTTCCCTCCTCCCCTGCCTTCCTGATCTATTCCCAGCTTTTGCAATGTTGCGTTTTTGTCTGTGTTTAGTCGCTCTTCTTCTGCTGAATCTTAATCTAAACGGAAATTATGGATTTGGAAGTGGCTTAAATGTGCTATTGTCACTATTTTTCAACAAGAATTGGGCCAAGGGGGAGCCCAAGAATTGGAACCTACGAGGAGACTCATGGACATTGGAATTCATGCGTCTATGGAAACATTATTGGTTATGATCTCAGGACTTCTATTTTTGGCTGTGGAGTTCCCTGATGCATCAGAAATTGAAGGAAAGTGAGACAGCTGATCAAAGCGGACCCGGCAAGCTCCTTCATCAAATTCGACCAGTTGGGGAGAGCACGAGTAGCGGCAAACGGTGAACTGAATGACAGTGATTCAGTGAAGGAATACATCTGAAGCCCTGTGCTCTCTATGGAAAAACAGTTTAAGCCTGCATATATAATGGAAGCACAGAATTACACGGGTGAGGACAAATTCTATTCTCTGAGTGCACTGTGCTGATTTGATTTGATTTGATTTGACCTTGTTTGCCCCGTGTTTACATTCCTCCTGACTGAGATAAGCGGAAGGACCAGCTCTTATGTCTACCCAAACATTCAACAATCAGTTGTTTGTCGTCAGCGGATTGGACCCTCAAGGACAATGCCCATGTGCCTTCTGCAAGCAAGAGAGAGAGAGAGATAGACTCTGGACTCTGGACTTGTTTATAAGTCACATGATTATAACATCTATCCACTGCCAGGAGGCGCCCTCTGCTGCTCACTAACAACTGTTACATTTACACTACACAATGCATACAACACTACTTGCATACGATATACACACACTGCTCTCCCTCTGCTGTGTGATCTGTCTACTAAATGTCTGCTAAATATGCATTGAGGTTTTTTTTTGCCTGCAATCAAAATTTTGCTTACTCATTAAGCGTCAATTTGATAAAACATGTTTTTTTCTCTCGCCTACTGTGTCATATCCTTCTTTTTTTTCCCTTTCTTCTTTATGACTGGCGCCTAGCGGCTGCCCCGGCCTTGGATGCACTCTGCAGAGCGTGCCCAAATGCCAAGTCACGTTTCGTTACCTTATATTCATACATGTGTAATGACAATAAAGTTGAATCTCAATCTCAATCTCAATTCATGGTTCCATTTACCACAGCAAGTCTTCCAGGTCCTGAAGCAGCAACACAGCCCCAGACCATCACACTACCACCACCATATTTTACTGTTGGTATGATGTTCCTTTTCTGAAATGCTGTGTTACTTTTGTGCCAGATATAATAGGACACGTACCTTCCACAAAGTTCAACTTTTGTCTCATCAGTCCACAGAGTATTTTCCCCAAAGTTTTGGAGATCATCAAGATGTTTCTGGCAAAACTGAGACAAGCCTTTATGTTCTTTTTGCTCAGCAGTGGTTTTGGTCTTGGAACTCTGCCATGCAGGACATTTTTCCCCGCAATCTCTTTCTTATGGTGGAGTCATGAACAGTGGCCTTAACTGAGGCAAGTGAGGTCTGCAGTTCTTTGGATGTTGTTGTTGTTGTGTCTTTGTGACCTCTTGGATGAGTTGTCGCTGCGCTCTTGGGGTAACTTTAGTTGGCCAGCCACTCCTGGGTAGGTTCACCACTGTTCCATGTATTTGCCATTTGTGGATAACGGCTCTCACTGTGGTTCACTGGCGTCCCAAAGCTTTAGAAATGGCTTTATATCCTTTTCCAGACTGATAGATCTCAATTACTTTGTTTTTTCTCGTTTGTTCCTGAATTTTTTTGGATCGCAGCATGATGTCTAGCTTTTGAGGATCTTTTGAGCTACTTCACTTTGTCAAGCAGGTCCTATTTAAGTGATTTCTTGATTGAGAACAGATGTGGCACTAATCAGGCCTGGGTGTGGCTCGAAAAATTGAACTCAGCTTTCTAAAGCTGTGATTAACCACAGTTAGTTTATGTTTTAACGGGGGGGGGGATCACTTTTTCACACAGGACCATGTAGGTTTGGATTTTTATTACCCTTAATAATAAACACCTTCATTTAAAAACTGCATTTTGTGTTTACTTGTGATATCTTTGTTTAATGTTTAAATTTGTTTGATCTGAAACATTTAAGTGTGACAAATGTTACACCCAGGAGGGCGAAGGGGGAGGAAGGATGAGGAAGCCAAGCTGTCAGACTTTGCAGCGGCTTTTATTGACTTTACCAGCACACACGGCACGGCACACAATTATACAGCACATCGCTTGACACCATTTTCTTTACACTCTTTCCTCTGGAACGTTCGCTACTCTTCTTCTCTTGTTCTCTAATACTGTACAGTGTCTTATCACTACTGAGCGCCACCTGTGGCGTAGAAACGCTACTGCTTTCACTGACAGTTTACATCTAACAGTTCATATTCAGTCCTTGAGTTATATTCCCCATAAATGCTCCTATTTACCATTAATAATTAAATCACAGTCTATTAGGTACATTTATTAGGAATATTTATATTAGCCATTAGCATCTAATCAACACTGTTTTCTGGGGGTTTACTAGAGGTTGTCCAAAATTGACTTTTTCCCTACACTCGCCCCTCAAAAATTTAATGTCGTCCCGACATTACACCTTTCTCAAAACTACTGTTTTTCCTCTGTCAGTCCACATTCGGTAACCATGTATCTCATGTAAGTAGGGTATTACTAAACAGGAGTCAGAGTTCATTAAAGTCCATAAAGATGCAAACTGGTCATTGTCCATAGTACAGCATGTATCTCCTATTCCATGCAATACGTTTGCAGAAGAGGTCTTTGTGCACGATAACCATCAACCGCTCCATCCATCATGGTGGGTATCTGCATCTTTCCTGAGAGTAAGGGTACTCAATCTAGTCATAGCCTACCAAATAAACCTTTGTGTAATGCCTGTGCCTTAGTAACACACTGAAAATCTTTTTTTCTTTTTTAATTTTTTTTTTTCCTTTTTTCTTTTTTTTATCAGCCATCACAGTAACTACCAAGTTACTTTTCAAAACATTCATGTCTGAACAATGGTTATCTTTAGCTTCTACACATTTGTTCTAGACAGATGAAGTGCAAGGTTGGCCTAATTTATAAGTAAATCTCAATGGCTGTTTTCTTATTCTTGAAGGATACGTTTTAGCAGGAAACTCGTCAGGTCCCTCCTGGTCACTGGAACTGGACTCCGACACCTCATCACCCTGGTCCTGGTCTGCCTCAGCTGGATCTGGGACCACCGGATTGTTGACCTCTGGTGCCAGCTGCACCTGCGTGACATCATCTGGGTCCTGGTCCTCATCCTCCGGAGTAGTGTCACTGTGCGGGTAGAACTCCGGTGCATCGGCTCTCAGTGGACGGTGATTTTGATCCTTCCCAGCTCGTAATCCGATTATGGCACTCCAACTCTCGTCATCTTCATCATCCGTGTTGTTTTGTCTGTCCACATGCCTTTGCCTTTTAGAGTCTCTTTCTCTTGTTTGATTAGAGGCATGCTCCACTGTTTCCATGGACAGAAAGTCACAGGATAGCAAAAGGTTTCTGTGCATGACCCGAGTGCATCCCTTGCCATTTTCAGGTCTGATTTCATATACTGGACTGTCTGGGTACTTCTTTTGGGTCACGACATACACCTTGTCTTCCCAGAATGATCTTAATTTTCCTGGCCCACCTTTTTCGGTCAAGTTTTGGACCAATACTCTGGATCCAGGGGACAACTCAGCACCGTGAACCTTTTTATCATAAAGTGCTTTACTTCTCATCCCTTCTTTGTTTGCTGTTTTAGAGGTGAGTTTGTAAGCTTCAGTCATTGTAGCTCTCCACTTTTCAGCATAGTCCTGCTGAGAAACACTCTGCTCTCTTGTTGTGAGGCCAAACATTAAATCAATAGGCAACTTTGGACTACGGCCAAACAACAGAAAATATGGTGCGTACCCCGTAGCCTCACTACGCGTACAATTATAGGCATGAACCACTTTTGCCAGAGAGGACTTCCAGTCTTCCTTGGCTGCTTTGGGCAAATTTCTGAGCATTGCCAACAATGTACGATTGAATCGTTCCACCTGCCCATTCCCTTGGGGATGGTAGGGCGTTGTTCGGGACCCCTGCACACCACTGTACTCTTGGAGTTTTGCAGAAAGTTTATTTTGGAACTCTCTTCCCTGATCATGATGGAGTCATGTGGGGAAGCCAAACTTGAGGGCAAAATCTCCAAAGATCTTCTCAGCAGTGGTGTGGGCGGCTTTGTTACGACATGGGTAAGCCTGGGCAAAACGAGTGAAGTGGTCCATTAGAACCAGGATATACTCATATCCTCCTTTGCACTTCTCCAAATGCAGGGAATCCACTGACACTAATTCGAATGGGTACGTGGTGACAATGTTAGTCAGTGGTGCCCTTGTTGTCTTATTGGGACGTTTGTTCTTCAAACAACTGCAAACTTTAGTGATGTAGTGCTCTACATCTCTTTGCATATGAGCCCAATAAAAACGCTCTCTTATCAAGTTCATCACTCTCTCTACCCCTAAATGGCCCATGTTTTCGTGGAGCTCTTTGAACACGAGTTTGTGAAACTTCTGGGGTAGAAGTAGCTGGTCATGTGTTGCCGTTCTCCTGTAAAGCAGTCCATCATCTTCCAAGTACAGCTTGTGTTT
Source organism: Pholidichthys leucotaenia (assembly GCA_020510985.1). NCBI lineage: Eukaryota > Metazoa > Chordata > Actinopteri > Cichliformes > Pholidichthyidae > Pholidichthys > Pholidichthys leucotaenia. The sequence continues at coordinate 57,580,469 of CM035840.1, read as the reverse complement.
TTGCCTGACAAGAGCTGCAGTTTTACTGTTCTGCTGCTTTACACTTCTTGGCCACTGTTTTGACGACACATAACGCAACACTTCTCCAATCACGGAGTCTTCTTCTTGAGCTCTTTTTAGAGCAGTCTTTGATATTTCAGCTACAGAGCTGGCTTCTTGATCTGCTTCACTAATGAGAGTAGAAATGGTGACTGGGCAAAGCCATGGTTCATTTTCTTGTGACTTTACCTTGACTGCCTGTGTCACACAATTCATCACATCAGGATCAACATTCTGTGTACATTTGTTCATGTACTGCTCCATATCTAGAGGCATACGTGAAAGTCCGTCTGCATCTCTGTTTGCTTTTCCAGGGCGATACTTAATCACAAACTGGAAATCAGCTAGTTCTGCTACCCACCTCTGTGTGGTTGCATTTAACTTTGCGGTGGTGAGCACATACGTTAGGGGATTATTGTCCGTATAGACAGTGAATGGCGGAGAATAGTACAGATAATCCTGAAACCTCTCACAGATGGCCCACCTCATGGCGAGAAACTCCAGCTTCCCTGAATGAAGGTGGTAGTTCTTCTCTGGATTTGACAGTGTCCTGGAGCCATATGCTATCACCACCAGTTTGTCCTGTTGTCGCTGGTATAACACCGCTCCAAGCCCCTCCTGTGAAGCGTCACAGTGCAAAATGAAGGGTTCCTCAAAGTTCAGGTAACCTAACACTGGGGGTTGGGTGAGAAAGTCAACAAGCTGACAAACTACTGCTTGATGTTCTGGGCGCCACCTGATCACATGAGATGAGGGTAAGTGGCCACCATCGTTCTTTTTGACATGTTTCTTTGAGTTGTTCTTTGCTTTATCTGTGTGATCGTTAGAAAGAAGGTTGTAAAGAGGCTTTGCTATACGAGAGAAGTTTGGGATATAGCTACAGTAATATGAAATAAAACCTAGCAATTTCCTTAGCTCTCCAACAGTGGAAGGTTGCTGCTGTTTGAGTGTCTGCACTGGGGCAATGTCCACAGGGTCCATGGTGTAACCCTGTCCTGTTACCATTTTACCAAGGAAACGTACCTGCTGCTTGAATAACTCACATTTCCGGGGAGTCAGCTTCACCCCATGGTTTTGATAGCGGTGCAGGACGCTTCTCAGGTCTCGCAAGTGATCTTCAAAAGTCTATGAATGAACAAGGTTATCATCGAGGTAAGGCAGACAAATATCATCTCTCAACCCCCACAAGCACTCCTCCATAGATCTTTGGAATGCTGCTGGTGCTGAGGACAAACCAAATGGAATTCTTACCCACTCGAACAAACCCCAGGGAGTGATAAATGCAGTAAGGGGCCTACTTGATTCTTCCAGGAAACCCTGATGATACGCCTTCCCTTGGTCGAGGACTGAAAACCACACACTCCCATTTAGACTGTTTAGCATATCTTGTATGCGGGGAATCGGGTGTCTGTCAGGAATAGACTTCTTGTTCAACTCTCTGAAGTCGCAGCACAAATGCAGACCTCCATCTTTCTTTCGCACACAGACGATTGGACTGGAATATGATGACTTGGATTTGGTGATCCAGCCCCTGTTAAGCAGGTCTTCTAAATACTCTTTTACTTCTTTATGAAGTGGTTTGGGAACAGAAACATAAGTTCTTTTGACAGGATCATGATCTATGAGTCAGATCTTCAACTGTAAAGAGGGAATTGTCCCTACATCATACTCATCACGGGAAAACGCTTGCCGTTCCTCCCGTAAGAGCTGTTTTACTTGCTCTTTCTGTATGGGCGAGAGATGATCAAGGGGAACTGGAGGGTCCCACATGTCCATAGTCTCTTTGACAGCACAGTTCATCTCGGTCTCTTTGTTTCTTCCTGTTTCACTCGTCGTTGGGTCGACTGTCGCTTGGTTTACAGCAGGGGGTCTAATGTCTGCCGGGTAAGCAGTTTTAACTCTCTGCGTTTCCCCCAAAATGGTCTTAGCGGGCTGCTGGATATCACGGGACATACTGTTTGTTATAGGTATTTTGAACATAGATCGCCTCCCTTTCCATAACTGCACCAACCCACTTTGCATCTGCAAACCCTCTGGTAACTGGGTGTACTGACTCGGCTCAACTAAGACGTCTTGTGTGTCTGGAAGTGAGCCTGCCCTGACACAACCTTTGACTGCTTTGGTTTGGCCAGCAGGGATGGTAACCAACTCACTGCCAACTTTTACCATTCCTTCTCCAAGCCTATCCTCCTCACTTTGCATCACTTTTAGAAATACTTCAGTTTTCTTACAATCAAATGAGAAGGCTGCGCTAACAGCTTCACTGATGGCGCAAGGTGGTTTAATGCCCATCTTCAGGACATGGTCAATCACGTTGAACCCAATGATAGGCGGCTCTGCCACTCCGTCCTCCTTCACCACTAGCACAGGAACTAAGAGTTCCACCGGTGGGCGACTAACTGTCGGCAGCTTAAATGTGACTTCGACCCACCCTGAGAATGGAATCGATGTCTGGTTCACTGCCCTCCCATTCAGAATACTTGGACCCACCAACTCGGCTAAGTCTCTGACGGTGGTGTGTGGCAGGTGCTCCTGTCTCCAGGTGTCATTCATTAAACAGACCTGTGACCCTGTGTCCCACAATGCTTGTGTCTCCTTGTCATCAAGGAAGCAGGTGATGACATATTTTTTTCCAACCAAGTTGAGCAACTGTAATTGGCGATTAGGGGACAGTAGATTAACATGGACCGTTTCTTCAGGAGGTGCCTCGGCCTTAGCTACCAGCCTTGCTTCCAACCTCCGAATACTGTCAGTAACTAGCTCATACAGTTCTTGTGTGTTAGCTTGTTCTGATGTGGTTGCGACAGTATTGGCCGCCGTGTCTACTTGCCCTGTTCTTCTTCCAAGTCTCCTTCCTATCCGACATTCCCTTGACATGTGGCCGCTGATTCCACATCTGAAGCAGTGGTCGCACTGATCGCCATTGCGGGTGGACTGACATCTCTTGCAGCCACGTGTCCTCCTGGCTCTTTGAGCATGAGGTGCTTGGGGAGACTCACGTATGGCCTTTTTGATCTCCTCCATGTCACTCTTCAGCTGCGTGACTATGTCCAGGAGCTCAGATTCCGTACGGGTCACTGCGCTTTGGGATTTAAGGGTTTTACCTTTTGTCGATGGTAGGGGGCGCTCTTGGCCATCCACTTCTGTCTCTGTTGCATACTGACCCATTTGGTTTTCCACTCGGCATTCTCGAACTTTTAGTTCTTTTGTGTGCCTTTTAAATTTTTGGTGCCGTTCCCATTCAAGCCTGGCTGCTGCATTCATCTTTGAAATCAGTAGCTCGTCGGTGACGGCAGGATCCTCCAAATGACGCTTCAGTTGATATTTCACATCAACACTGATCAGTCCTGTTTCCACCGCCCTCAGAAACTTCCTCTGAATAAGATCAGAACTAAACTGCTCTTCCGTGCCAGGCTCTCTGGATGCTGCTAAAAGTCTTTCTTTTAACTCAATGGCACGGAACAGGAAGTTCTGAGGTGACTCATTACTGTCTTGTGTGAGATTTATCAGACGATGATACAAGTCAGTAGAACTATTCAATTCAATTCAATTCAATTCAATTCAACTTTATTTATATAGCGCCATTTCACAACAACAGTCATCTCATAGCACTATCAACTGTAGGGAGGACCCCCACAGTTGCAGAAAGACCCCAGCAATCAGGCGATCCCCTGTGAGCAAGCACTTGGCGACGGTGGAGAGGAAAAACTCCCTTTTAACAGGAAGAAACCTCCAGCAGAACCAGGCTCAGGGAGGGGCAGTCATCTGCTGCGACTGGCTGGGGGGTGAGGGGATAGAGAAGAAGAAAAGAACAGACATGTAGAGAGCAAACAGCACGATGGGGACTCAATCTATGGGAGAGAACAAACAAATGTTAATGACCAGCAAAAAAAAAATATTTCATAGAGAGTGAGGAAAGGAGTGAGGCCCAGTGCATTACTGGAGGTCCCCCGGCTGACTAAACCTATTAGCAGCATAACTAAGGGAGGGTTCAGAAAACACATGATCCCTCCCTAATTGTAGGCTATATCAAAAAGGTAGGTTTTAGCCCTATTCTTAAAAACAGAGATCGAGTCTGACTCCCGAATCCAGATTGGCAGCTGATTCCACAGGAGAGGAGCTTGATAACTGAAGGCTCTGCCTCCCATTGTACTTTTGGAGATTCTAGGTATTACAAGTAAACCTGCATTTTGGGAGCGTAGTGCTCTGTTAGGATGATACGGTAGTATCAGATCTTTTAAATAAAAAGGAGCCTGATTGTTTAGAGCTTTGTAAGTAAGAAGAAGGATTTTAAACTTAATTCTAAACTCTATGGGAAGCCAATGAAGGGAGGCCAGAACCGGAGAGATATGATCTCTCTTTCTAGTACCTGTTAAAACTCTTGCTGCAGCATTTTGGATCAGCTGAAGACTTTTTAAAGATGTTTTAGGACAACCTGATAATAAAGAATTACAATAATCTAATCTCGAGCTAACAAAAGCGTGGATCAGCTTCTCAGCATCACTCTGAGACAAGATGCTCCTAATCTTGGCAATATTACGCAAATGATAGAAGGCAGTCTTAGAAACAAATTTAATATGTGAATTGAAGGACAAATCCTGATCAAAAATAACTCCAAGGTTCCTCACAGAGCTATTAAGAGAAAGAGTAACTGCATCCAAACTGAAAGTTTGATTTGGAAAGGAATTTCTAAGGTTTTTTGGACCAACAAGAATGACTTCAGTCTTATCTGAATTTAATAGCAGGAAATTACAAGTCATCCAAACTTTGATTTCCTTAAGACAGGCTTCTAACTTGGCTAATTGATTAGTATCATCTGGCTTCATTGACAGGTATAATTGTGTGTCATCTGCATAACAGTGAAAATGTATACAGTGCTTTCTAATAATGTTGCCTAACGGAAGCATATATAAACTAAAAAGAGTAGGGCCAAGCACAGATCCCTGTGGAACTCCATGACTAAGCTTTGAGCTGAGAGAAAACTCATCATTTACATGAACAAACTGGAACCTATCAGATAAATAAGATCTAAACCACTGCAACGAAGTTCCATTAAGTCCAACATAGTGTTCTAATCTATCAAGTAGAATATTATGATCAATAGTATCAAAAGCTGCACTAAGATCTAAAAGGACAAGTACAGAAACTAGTCCATTATCAGATGCAATGAGGAGGTCGTTAGTGACCTTCGCTAAGGCTGTTTCAGTGCTATGATGGATTCTAAACCCAGATTGAAACTCCTCAAATAAACCATTTCCCTGCAGGTGGTCAAATAATTGCATAGCAACAACTCTTTCTAAGATTTTTGAAATGAAAGGGAGATTAGAGATTGGTCTATAGTTAGCTAAAGCTCCTGGATCTAGCGTTGGCTTTTTGAGTAAGGGTTTAATTACAGCCGTTTTAAAAAGCTTGCGGTACATGGCCTAAAGTTAATGAAGAATTGATTATATGAAGAATAAAGCTACCAATAAGTGGGAAGACTTCTTTAAATAACCTGGTAGGAATAGGGTCTAAAAGACAAGTTGAAGGTTTGGATGAGGAAACTATTTTGTCTAACTCACAAAGGTCGATTGGAGTAAACTCATCAAGACAGACATCAATAGAAGGAGTTGTAGTAGTTACAGTATTTAAGTTAACTGTGGGAAGAATCTGATTGATTTTATCTCTGATGGATGAAATTTTATTATTGAAAAAGTTCATAAAGTCCTGACTAGTAAGCTCTAAGGGGATGCTAGGATTGACAGAGTCCTGACTCTTTGTCAACCTGGCTACAGTACTGAAAAGAAACCTGGGATTATTCTTGTTCTCTTCTATTAATGCAGAGTAATAACTCGTTCTAGCTTTTCTAAGAGATTTTTTATAAATTAAAAGATGATTTCTCCAAGCTAAATAGATTTCATCTAAATTAGTAGAGCGCCATTTTCTTTCTAATTGACGAGTCTTCTGTTTTAAGCTACGAGTTTCTGTGTTGAACCAAGGAGTTAAAAATCTCTGATTAGACTTTTTCTTTTTTAAGGGGGCCCCCAAGTCTAGAGCCTGATGTAGAGAAGCTGAAACACTATCCACCATGTTATCAATTACAGAAGGAGCAAGCTGTCTATAGCTTATTTCCGTTGTGTTGACACATGGCATAGAGGAAACAATCTGCATAAATTTGGAAACAGCATCATCTGAGAGGCATCAACTATCCTCTTTATAATGTCCTCGCAGGATTATGCGCAGCTGTGGCAGGGTGAGATCTGACTTAATCTCCAGCATAGTGCGCAAACTCAATCCAGGACTCACTGCTCTGACAACAGCCTCAATTATCTCAGCCTCACTGTGCTTTTTCTTTAAGCCCTTATCAATCTGGTGAGTGAGACTGGAATAAGACAACTTGTCTTTTTGGCCCCTCTCCCCTATCTGCCCATTTATCTTAAACTCCCGTTTAATGATCACTTCTGGCAGTAGGGGCGCTGCGGGGACCGCGGGCTGTGGCACAAAATGGCGGCTCTGTGGCTGCGCGGCCTCGGGCTGTGTCACAAAATGGCGGCCCGGTGGCGGCGCGGCCTCATCATCCGTCAGCCTTATTATTTCCTCTTCAACCCTTTTAGCTGAATCAAGGATACTTTCATGCAGAGCGGCATACTGGCTTTGTAAACTGGCAAGTGCCTCTGTCTCCCGGCTCGTGCCGGCCGCTATCACTGCCTGCGTCAACGGTTCGCTTAGCTTAGCTTTGTTAGCACATGCTATTAGCTTTAGCACAAACTCGCGGGCTACATCCTCCTCTTCGCTTTCAATGGTTTTCTCCACCTCCTCGATTAACAGTCGTATCAGCGTGTACTTCTTAGATGGCTCGGCTGGGCTTATCTTTGCAAATAAACAGACATCATTTAGCTGTTCGGCTCGTAACGGCACCAAGGCCTCGCTTAGCTTATCTTGTAGCTGCTCCAGCTCCATCGTTACGGCCTTTCTTTTTTTTTTTTTTATTTGCACACTCACCGTCTCAGACACGACTGAATCATCCTCTGCTACCAAGTTTTGTTACACCCAGGAGGGCGAAGGGGGAGGAAGGATGAGGAAGCCAAGCTGTCAGACTTTGCAGCGGCTTTTATTGACTTTACCAGCACACACGGCACGGCACACAATTATACAGCACATCGCTTGACACCATTTTCTTTACACTCTTTCCTCTGGAACATTTGCTACTCTTCTTCTCTTGTTCTCTAATACTGTACAGTGTCTTATCACTACTGAGCGCCACCTGTGGCGTAGAAACGCTACTGCTTTCACTGACAGTTTACATCTAACAGTTCATATTCAGTCCTTGAGTTACATTCCCCATAAATGCTCCTATTTACCATTAATAATTAAATCACAGTTTATTAGGTACATTTATTAGGAATATTTATATTAGCCATTAGCATCTAATCAACACTGTTTTCTGGGGGTTTACTAGAGGTTGTCCAAAATTGACTTTTTCCTACACAAACATACAAAAAAAAAAAGAGAAATCAGGAAGGGGCAAACACTTCTTCACACCACTGTATATGCAAGTCTTGGATTGTGCTCTGTGTTGCATACTTGTTGTCTTTACCCTGCCATGATCCATGTCCATGTTCCCGTGAGTCTATATGACTTTTGCCCTGCTTAGTTTTCAGCCCATGCACTGCTTTGTTTTTTTTTGTTTTGTTTTTTTCAGTTTAGCGTTTGTTAATTAAATAATTATTGCACCTGAGCCTGCCTGCACCCTTGAGTCCTCTCTTCTCATCCTCACTGCCTGGTAGGCAGTACATAACAGTAAGACACATCACTGTACTTGCTAATTATCTTTTTTAAAGGAAGCAGATAGAAAAAGTATTGGGCCCAAGACAGAACCCTGAAGTACCCCACAGGTAAGGTGTGTTGATTCAGACAAAAACTGATTAATGTAAAAACACCAAAACTGCGGTCAGAGAGGTATGAGGAGAACCATTCTAAAACCACTCCTGAAAGCCCAACCACATCTCAAAGTCTATTAATCAGAATTTATGATCATCAGTGTCAAAAGCAGCTAAGAGATCCAATAAAAGCACAACTGTGTATTGTGCAAAAAGCTGTGGAAAAAACTGTAAAAAAAAAAAAACAGTTTAAGAATGTTTATAACCTGAGTAACTAGATACAGCAACCTAGCATGGCAACAGTTGGGTTTTCCCCTACAGTTTGATAGTGCTATGAAATGACTGTTGTTGGGAAATGGCACTATACAAATAAAATTGAATTGGATTGAACCTGCAACCCTGTGGAGAGAAGAGGAGAATTAAGGCAAGTGCCACATTCTGGAGAGTCTTGTGAATGAATTTGTTCTTATTCTTACAGACTCTGGAAGAAGCAGTTGCAGAAACTCTCGTCGCTGGGGTTGTAGGTCTTGCCAAGTGGGTGCATGGATAAAAACCCCCGGTCGGAGTTGGTGCAGACTGGCTTCAGCTGGTAGAGATGAGAGGAGAGCACATTGTTCATAAGACTGTTTTAATCAAGGGGAGTTTGTCCACGGTGTTCCCTGCCTCTCGCCCAAAGATGCTGGGATAGGCTCCAGTCCCCCCGCGACCCGAAAAGGATTAAGCCGAAGAAGATGGATGGCTGGATGGATGGATTTGCTGACTTACGGCCGAGATGTGCGGGGAGTAATCCTTGCCCGCCAGGGGAAGATCAGGTCTGCCTGTGCACAGGTAAGAATCCTGTAAGCGGATAAGGTAAAGGTTTACAATAATATCATTTGGGAGATTGGCAGGGATTGACATTAACTTTTTGCTCACTGGCCACTGTATCTAGTGACTTTCCAAAGTTACTAGCCACTCAGCCTTTTCACTAGCCACAATTTTGTGGTTGGAAAATTATGTTTAATATGATCAAATTTGAGTAGCACATGCTAAAATTTACATGAATTAAATTTACAATCATTTTAAATGTAAATTACCTTAATACAGTGGATAAAGAAGTCTACAAACCCTTGTTCAAATGCCAGGTTTTTGTGATGTAAAAAAATGAGACAAAGATAAATCATTTCAAAACTTTTTCCACCATTAATATGACCTATAACCTGTACAACCCCATTGAAAAACAAACTGAAATCTTTTAAGGGGAAAAATAAAAACGTACAATGACCTGGTTGCATAAATATGCACACCGTGTTATAACTGGGGATGTGGCTGTGTTCAGAATTAACCAGTCACATTCAAACTCATGTTAAATGCAAGTCAGCACACACCTGCCACCATTTAAAGTGCCTCTGATTAACCCCAAATAAAGTTCAGCCATTCTAGTAGGCTTTTCCTGACATTTTTGTAGTCACATCTTACAACACAAGCCATGGTCCGCAGAGAGCTTCCAAAGCATCAGAGGGTGACATGATTGTTTGACCCAGGAGACAGACACTGATGCGAGTAGAGTAGTTTGACAATTATTTATTAACTCAAAGTGTGGTTTATGTGTGTGGATGTGTGGGTGAGTGCGATGCTGGTAGACAGCTGGAGCTGAGCGGGTCCCGCTGCGACCTGGCAACCCTGGAAACACACAAGCACAGGGGATTGATGCAGCTCGCAGCAAAGGGGTATTACGATGTGTGCTGCTTACTTGAAGATGCTGCTGTGAGACTCCTGTCCGCTCCGTGACTTGGCGTGGCAAGGTGAGCGTGGAGCCTGGCGTCGTGACGATGAAGGGGAGATCCGAGGAGGAGGCGAAGCCCCATAGCCAGGGAGACAAGTCCGCCGCCAGGGAGGTCCACCTGTGCACAGGGGAGAATACTTTGACAAGGTAAGGCTTGCTGATGCTTACGTGACGAGGCTTGACGATGAGGCTTTGCAGAAGCTCTGGCTTGAGGCTGTGTCCGTGACGCATTGCGTAACGATGAAGACAGACGACTCCGTGCTGAGCAGTCAGTGACACCGGCTTTTAAGGCCTGCTGGTTATTGGCGGCAGGTGTGTGCACAGTTGGGGCTGATGCCGGCCCAGTGGCCGCCATGGATACGCCCGATGAAAATCGCGGATGAGCTGCTTGTCAAGGATCAACGCTGGGCAAATCCAGGAGCGGTGTTCAGGGCCGAATCCCTCCCAGTCCACCAAGTACTGAAGACCCCGACCCCGCCGGCGGACATCCAAGATGGCAGTAACCCCCCAAGCTGGGTGGTCGTCAATCATCCTCGGGTGGGGGGGGGGGGGCGCCGCAGGGGGTGGGCACAGAGGGTCGGAGATGTAGGGCTTCACCTGGGAGACATGAAAGGTGAAGCCCTACATCGATTGTATAGTCACTGGCTATACAATCAACTTGCCGGGAGCGGGGCCCCCGCCCGGAGGTTGATCGCACAGTCATAGGGGTGGGGGGGGGGAGGGACAGCGCCCGTGATTTACTAAAGACCGCTCCCAGATCGTGGTAGACCTCTGGTACCCTGGACAGGTCCGGGGGCGGTGTCGTGGGGGAGGGGGTCATCGATACAGAGGGGCACATGCTGCAGACTGGAGGCAGGCACTGAGACAAAAGGGACTCCACGCAGTGATGTTTCCCGCCTGCCAATCGAAAGTGGGGCTGTGAAGTCGTAGCCATGGATAACCCAGGATAACAGGTGAGGAGGTGATGGGCAACACCAAAAACCAGATATCCTCCCAATGGTTTCCAGAAATAATCACCGACACAGGGGCCGTCTGGTGGGAGACAGCGGTTAGCGAAGCCTTTGACAGCGTGATGAGGTTGACAGGTGGGTGAAGGGGTTGACAGCTGAGGCCCAGACAGGTTGCCAGGTCTCCTGAGATGAAGCTTTGCTCAGCTCCAGAATCAATGAGAGCATGTGTAATGTGTTCCTTGTGTTTATAAATTAATCTGATGGGATTAAGGCAACAGGTGAGGGGCTTTTTCTGGTTTACGTCCGTGAATCCCCCAACTGTAACCCACGGACCTCCCCTTTTAACTGGTTGGTACACTCAGCTACCCCGTGGGACTCACTACCACAGTAAAAACACAGGCCCAGATCCCTTCAGTGCTGTCTCTCAGCCGCCGAAATGCCCGATTGCCCTATAATTATTTCCTCCTGCCCCGGAAGTTCCTCCGGCGGGGGCAGAGCCGGGAGAGGTGGCCGAGAGGAGCGGGGGCGTGGTTTGACCAAGCGACTGGCAGCCCTACGTTCGGCTGCCCGCTCCTTCAGTCTGTTGCCCAAACTAATGGTAAGTGAGATCAGTTCGCTTAATCTGTCTGGCTTATCCCGTGTTGCTAGCTCATCTCTTAGCTCAGAGCTAAGACTGCGGAGAAAAATACTGCAAAGAGCAGAATCCCCCCACCCCACCTCCGTAGCTAACACCTGGAAGTCAACAGCGAAATCGGTGGCCGATTTGCTGCCCTGCCGAAGGCTCAGTAAACGGTCTGTTAACACCGTGTCCAGGTCAGAATGGTCAAAAACTTCAAAAAACTATAAATTGCTGGTATGTTAAATGGGCATAGCTGGGCTTAGCCATAACCGCGTATGCCCATGTTAACGCTCTCCCCTCAAGCAGGTTAGAAATGTACCCAATCTTGCTGTGATCTGTGGGAAAATCTCCCGGGACATGGTGAAAAACTGTTTCACACTGCAGCAAGAAACTCCGTGCCTCCCCGAGTTTTCCGCTGAAGCGGGCAGGGGTAGGCACTGGAGTGAGGCGAGATAAGAGAGGCTGGTGTGTTTGGCTAGTAGGTGGGTTGGCAGGGGCTGGTGGTGCCCCGGCGACCGGGGGGAATGCCTGGCATCCTTCCAGGCGATCCAGCCGGTTGTTAATCTGAGTTAATTGATTGAGAATAACTGTCTGTTGATGGGAAATTAGGTCTACTCGTGCGCTAAGAGTGTTAAGACGGCGCGTCAGCGTGCTGTCTGCTGGGTCGTCTTGACGGAGTCGTACTGACATGATTGCTTAACCCAGGAGACAGACACTGACACGAGTAGAGTAGTTTGACAATTATTTATTAACTCAAAGTGTGGTTTATGTGTGTGGATGTGTGGGTGAGTGCGATGCTGGTAGACAGCTGGAGCTGAGCGGGTCCTGCTGCGACCTGGCAACCCTGGAAGCACACAAGCACAGGGGATTAATGCAGCTCGCAGCAAAGGGGTATTACGATGTGTGCTGCTTACTTGCAGGTGCCACTGTGAGACTCCTGTCCGCTCCGTGACTTGGCGTGGCAAGGTGAGCGTGGAGCTTGGCGTTGTGACGATGAAGGGGAGATCCGAGGAGGAGGAGAAGCCCCGTAGCCAGGGGAGACAAGTCCGCCGCCAGGGAGGTACACCTGTGCACAGGGGAGAATACTTTGACAAGGTAAGGCTTGCTGATGCTTACGTGACGAGGCTTGACGATGAGGCTTTGCAGAAGCTCTGGCTTAAGGCCGTGTCCATGACGTGTTGTATAACGATGAAGACAGATGACTCCGTGCTGAGCAGTCAGTGACACCGGCTTTTAAGGCCTGCTGGTTATTGGCGGCCGGTGTGTGGGCAGCTGGGGCTGGTGACGGCCCAGTGGCCGCCATGACAGAGGGATCTCATTGTTCAAAGGTATCAGTTAGGAGAAGGGTACAAAAGAATTTCCAAGGCATTAAATATACCATGGAACACAGTGGAGCCAGACATCATCAAGTGAAGAAAATATGGCACAACAGTAATATTATCAAGAACTGGACATTCCTCCAAAACTGATGAAAAGACGAGACCAAAACTGGTCAGGGAGGCTGCCAAGAGGCCCACAGCAACTATGAAGGAGCTGCAGGAATTTCTGGTAAGTACTGGCTGTTTAGTACATGTGACAACAATCCATCTTCTTCATATGTCTGGGCTATGGGGTAGGGTGGTAAGACGGAAGCCTTATCTTATCAAGAAAATCATCCAAGTCTGGCTACATTTTGCAAAAGCACATTTGAAATCTCCCAAACACATGTGGGAAAATGTGTTATGGACCGATGAAACCAAGGTTGAACTTTTTGGCCAAAATTCCAAAAGGTATATTTGGCACAAGCATAACACTGCTCATCACCAAAAGAACAATATACCTACAGTGAAGCATGGTGGTGGCACCATCATGCTTTGGGGCCATTTTTCTTCAGTTGAAACTGGGGCCTTAGTCAAGGTGGAGGGGATTATGATCAGTTCCAAATACAAGTCAGTGTTGGCACAAAACCTTCAGGCTTCTGCTAGAAAGTTGAAGATGAACTTTATCTTTCAGCACGACAATGACCCAAAGCATGCATCCAAATCAACAAAAGAATGGCTTCACCAGAAGATGATTACGGTGTTGGAGTGGCTCAGCCAGAGCCCAGACCTGAATCCGATTGAACATCTGTGGGGCGATCTCAAGAGGGCTATGCACAGGAGATGCCCTCACAAACTAACAGATTTGGAGCATTTTTTGCTAAGAAGAGTGGGCAAATATTGTCACATCAAGATGTGCCATGCTGATTGGCTCCTACCCAAAAAGACTGAGTGCTCTAACACAAGCCAAAAGTCTTGCAACAAATTATTAGTTTAAGGGTGTGAAAATTTATGCAACCAGGTTATTGTAAGTTTTTTTTTTCCCCTTAAAAGATTTCAGTTTGTTTTTCAATTGGGTTGTACAGGTTATAGGTCACATTAATGGGGAGAAAAGTTTTGAAATGATTTATCTTGGTCTCATTTTTGTACATCACAAAAACATAGCATTTGAACAGGGTGTGTAGACTTTTTATATCCACTGTACATACATGAAAATAGCAAGAGAAACACTGTTGAATTATTTATTAACAGCAGTAAATGCTGTAAAACAGTCTAGAGAGATATTTACAATATTAGAGTGAAGTACAGGTAGATTTGAGGTCCGTTCTAATTCTCATTTGTATCCCTACCCCTTCCCCCTTTGCCTACTCCTACCCCTTGACTCTTGATAGAGGTTGAAAATTACCCCTATGAAATGGGGCACCCATTCAGGGCTGCACAAGGTCATTAGTAGTTGCTGATGGATTTAATCTACATTGACACTACCTGCTTTCACCAGAAAAAAAGAAGAAGAAAACTCATGAGGAAAAAAGTCATCTTAAGAAGAAAACTGTCTCAAGTTTACATGAATAATTCTAATCAGTTGAAAAAGTCAGAAATTTACTACAAAGAAAGTTGTAAATTCATAGAAAAACTTGGACTCCCTGGCAGGCCATTTTTGGCCCGCGGGTCACATGTTTGACATCCCTGGACCAACACATTAAAAATGTTAATGTCAAGCCCTGGAGATTGGCTTACGAAATCCCACGTAGGAGAAGATAGACAGTGAAGAGTATTTTGGCAACACTGAGGAATCCTGGGGGCTCACTCTAAGAGGGTAATGTGTCTGTCTAACATCTCTGCAACGAGCTGAGGAATGAGTCTTCCTTTAAAAGGGAGCTGCTGATTATTGCAGGTGAGGGTAATGACACAGCTGGACCTGAGGAGCTGATCAGCAGGAGGGGGAGACAGTTGGTGCAAGCCAGAACACTACAACAAGCAAAACTGGATGATATTAGTTGAATTCGACTGAGTTCCTTAGACTGTGACTTTGATGAAAATCAGACAATTCTGTATGTAATAAACGTGGAATTCCTGGTATTTCCTAAGCCTTCATAAATTTCCATTTGAAACTATACATCTAATCTTGGATTTTACTGTTTGTATTGTTTATGTGACAGGCAGATGTGTATATCATGCATGAAAAAATGTATGCTTTGACAGGCTGCCTAACAGTGATTTTGTAGTTTGTTCTTTCTGGCTTATATCTGATTATATTACCCATACATTGATCATAATCCTTCACTGATATAATGTGCTGCTGACATAGACTGACACTACTAAGGAATATCTGCAACAGTTCATAAAAATAAATTTAACTAACTTAAAGAAATTTGTACTTTTGTTTTTCTTAAACATCACTCTATAATCACTAAATTTAAGAAATCTCTTGTGTGTCTGTCTGTCACGATCATCAGACGGCCTATGATGTGCCTATGATGTCTGCTTCATAGAACATTGATGTCTTTATGATGTCATATAGACCCTCACTCACTATGCCTGCCTTCATGCCTTTATGATGTCATAAAGACCATCACTCACCAAACAAGGGTACAATTTCAAATCCCATTTAAGGGACAGAGTCAATGCTTCGCAAACAAAAAATGGAAGTGAAAAGTGACAAATCTGACAAGAAAGAAAGAATAGTGAAGATGTAATGCTTAAAAAATTATAATGTTGCCGTGATTGCATATATCACTATTAAAGGAAGAAATCTGTGTGTATGTGTGTGTCTGTCACGTTTATAGGACATCATTTTCCGGTTCCGCCGGACCGGCGGCGCCACACGAGTCGGCTGCCTGTTGCAACAGCCTTTTTTTTTTATCTTCCTTCTTCTTTCTACACCTTTCACTCTGTATATATATCACGGACGCACAGATCGCCCCGGGGGTCTCCCGGGTCGGCGGACGGAGCCACGGTTTGCAGTGGGAGACGTTACAGCGGGGAGGAGCTAGTGCTAGCTAGCACTTGGCCGCCGCCCGGTGCTAATGGGAAACTCGACATACCGGGAGCTGTAGCGAAAACGAAGCGGGTGCCGGGCTGGAGTTTAGGCGGCGTGAAAGAAATATAAGACAGAATAATAAAGAGCGATGGCAAGAACCAAGCAGACCGCCCGTAAAATCTACTGGAGGAAGAAGCCCCCCAGGAGACAGCTAGCCACAGGGCTGCTCGGAGAGGCGCTCTGGACACCGGCAGAGTGAAGAGGCCTCGCCGTCACAGGCCCGTGGCTCTGAGAGAGATCCGTCGCTACCAGAAATCCACGGAGCTGCTCATCCGTAAGCTGCCCGTCCAGTAGTAGTAGTAGTAGATTAGTTTATTTGACAGGGACAGTGCAATAAACATAGACAATTAATCAGCGCCTGGTGAGGGAGATCGCTCAGGACTTCAAGACCGTCCTTCGTTTCCTGAGCTTCGCCGTCATGGCTCTGCAGGAGACCAGCGAGACCCACCTGGTGGTCTCTTCTTCGCTAAGGGGGTCACCATCATGCCCAAAGACTTCCAGCTGGCCCGCTGCATCCGCGGAGAGAGAGCTTAGACTTTCTGCTGCACATCCACCAGCCATAATGCTCTGCACTGTGTGTCTATATATATACATTTATAGTAATATGGACATATGTTTACTAGATGTTGTTTTTTCTTGCCTTCTGATTGTTGCTCTGAGTGTTGCTGTCCCTATGCTGTTGCAATCCTGGAATTTCCCCATTGTGGGACTAATAAAGGCTTATCTTATCTTATCTTATCTTATCATAGGACGGCCTATGAGCTCTGCCTGAACATCATACGACGTCCTATGAACTCAGGCATCATAGGACTCGTGATGCCGTCATAAAGATTTGATATCTATATGATGGCACATAGACAAATGTGTCTTTATGATGTCATATAGACCATGACTCACAATGCCGAGACTGTGTCTTTATGATGTCATATGGCTCATAGACAAATGTGTCTTTATGATGTCATATGGCTCAAAATTGGCAAGGTGAATAAGTCACAGGGCCAGTCTGCACAACAGATTTCTGCAGCCATGGCCAATTCTATGTTGCCGCGAGCAGAGTTGCCAGATCAAGCAGTCTTCGTATTGTTGCTCAAGATGAAGAAACTAAGCCAAAGCGTCAGTTTCTCAGCAATGTCATTTTTAAAGCAGCGCTGACGTAGTAAAAATGTGTAACCTTGAAGAATGCCAGTCTACACTACAAATGTGTAAAATGCCAAGCAAAGCGCTGCTCCAGTTTCTTGGTTTCTACGGGCATGCACGGGCCTTCCTGAACAGGGTTGAAAGCCACTTTTTGCTCAGATCTATTTTCATGATCCTGCCCATGAACTGGAATTACAACGCACCTATCCCTCAACCAGTGGTCTGAACGAAGAAGAAGAAGACCCACCAGATGGAGAGCAATCATCATCATCATCATAGCAGTCTGTCGTGGGTGACAGTGACTGTTTCATTTAGGTCTGATCAGATTCCTCCACGCAGCTCTGTCCTTAGCCTTCCGCTGCCAGAAACTCCTGTCTATATCCAGCTTCTTCAAGTTTCTTTTTACAGTGTCTTTAAATCTGAGCCTTGGTCTACCCTGATTGCGTTTGCCCTCGCATAACTGTGAGTAGAGTAACTGCCGAGGGAGACGCTGGTGGTCCATCCTCTCAACATGTCCGAGCCATCTCAGGTTCATCTGTATTAGCATGTCCTCCATAGATGGTAGACCAGCTCGTTTCAACGCTTCTATTGCCTCATTTCCACTAGCACGGCTTAGCACGTCATGGTACAGCTCATCACGCTTCGTAAGTCTTTCCACTAGCCCCAACACGGTTTAACAGCAGCGATTCTCAGCCTCGCTCAAGGGCAGAGTCCAGTCGTGCTGAGCTGTACCGTGTTGTGACGTTAAAAGACTGGTCGCCGCTGATTGGTCAGGTCTTACGTCACGAAAGCGACTGTCTTCGCCGTCTTCTGATACACGACCGCCATATGCAATATTTCACGGACTAACTCGGTCACGGAGTAAATACGATATTAATACAGACAGCGTTGTAGGTTTTGTGGAACTCTACACCGTGGTCCAATGAAGAGGTGCGGAGTTTTCTCTGCTTGGTGGCAGCTCCACAGTGAGGAGTGACCCGGACCCATATACAGATGGCTGGCCAGCTTAATAGAAACCGGACTATGGGCAAGCTGAAGACGATCGTAAGAGAACCATCGATGGTGAGTGATTTGTAATAACGTGAATCTGTTTGCTTATTTATCCTGTTGGTGGTGAGCTCACTTTTTTTGAGCCATACAGCACCGTTTTGTGCTGGCTAACGAGTTTTAGCTAACGAGTTTTAGCTAGCGCTAGCTAGTACCAACTGCTGATTCACGCTTGTTTTCTCCTAAATATTCGCTTGTGAGAGCAAAACGATGAAATATGTTAATCCTGGTTAAAGTCCTGGTTTTTGTTTTGTATTGCACTTTGGTGCTGCGCATTAAATTGTGTGCAATTTAATGCTAGAATGTTTCCACATGCCAGGGGTTAGCCTCCCTGTTGTGGATACTGGTGAAATGGACCACACGAGCCGAAATCTCTCATATTAAAATTGCTTTTTCAAACCAGTGATTTATAAAGTCATTCATATAATTTTCTAAAGCGTCAGAATAGACCCACACACCTATTCTGTGGATCCTGCAGTGCTTGTCAGGGAAACAAAGCATTTTTTGTCACATCCCACCACTGAATTTCACAGGTGTATTTCTCGAATACAGTTACATCTCCAAAAATTAGGATGTCATGAAAAACTTCAATATTTTTTGTCACTCATTTCAGAAAGTGAAATCTGTATATTATATAGATTCATTACACAGAGTGATATATTTCAAGCGTTTATTTATTTTAATTTTGATGATTATGGCTTACAGCCCCTGAAAACCCTAAATTCAATTTGGCAAAAAATTAGAATATTACATAAAATTAACTTTAAAAAATAGTTTTTAAATATAAATGTTGGCCGCTGAGGTGTTGGTTAATATGGGCTGTAGCCGTAATCATCAATATTAAAATAAAC
The DNA here is from genome assembly GCA_020510985.1 of Pholidichthys leucotaenia. Taxonomy (NCBI): domain Eukaryota; kingdom Metazoa; phylum Chordata; class Actinopteri; order Cichliformes; family Pholidichthyidae; genus Pholidichthys; species Pholidichthys leucotaenia. The sequence goes on along the minus strand of CM035840.1, from coordinate 57,561,864 downwards.
ACTTGCAATATATCACTGTCCCTGTAATGAATCTATATATGGGTTTCACTTTCTGAAATGAGTGAAAAAAATATAGAATTTTTTCATGGTATTCTAATTTTTGAGATGTGCCTGTATATATGTTGAACTTGCTTGAAACTAACCATCATCCATTTCTGTCGTTCATCTATGCAGGAGGAAATCAGCCGCCCCACAACCTACCTCGCCACTGTGGAAAGTACTGAAATCCTTTCCTTTTATAGGTAAATTGTCAAAACCATAGTAGAGCAATTTCCACTTAATATAAAAGGGACTGAACTGAGATTTATTTGATTGTGTGAATATTTGTTTTTTTGATTTTTTTTGTTACTTATTTGTACCCGTAGGTAGACTTGGTTTGCAGTCTGGTGACAAGCCACTGGCTGCTGGTCGCTGCGTGCACGAGCGCCCTAAACCTACATGTTTTTGGTGTGCGGGAGGAAACCGGAGAAATCCCGCGCAACACGGGGAGAACATGCAAACTCCCCACAGCTCACTGTTGGTCGGGGGCTGGGATCGAACCCACGATCTCATGATCCCAGCGATCCCCCGGCCGAGGGTAAAACTGTGCTGCCACAGTGCTAAACCACTGCGCCACCGTGCAGCCCCATATATGGCACATCAACTGTAAAATAAACCACTTGTTAATGTATTTATTTTTTTGTCAGATCACTTTTGTGATCCTTTGTGAGTTATGTTCATAAACTGTATGTTTTGGCAAATGTGAGATGTTCAGTTATCAATATAATTTACTTTATATGTGTAGTTTAAAGTCTATCATCAATAAACTCATGCAGTAACAGGACACATTATAAATATTTGAGACCAATTGTAGTGCTTCCTTTTATATTTTAGCAATGCTAGTACAAAACACTGCCCACACATGAAGCCAGGGCAAGAAGAGACACTTTTACACTTTTACAGACAAGACAAACTTTTATTTATTCCTTCCTGTTTTGCTGTCTGCCTGTGTGGTTTGCTCTCCAGCTCTCCAGTCACTAGCTAAACACTAGCTATGGCTACTACCTCTCTTTCCTCTCCTCCTCTGGTGTGCTCTCTCTGTCAGATGTTTAGCTACACCTCTGCCTCTTTTAGCGATAACGGTAAATGTAATAAATGTTGTCTTTTTGAGGCGCTCGAGGCGAGGTTGTCTGATTTGGAATCCCGGCTCCGCTGCATTGAAACACTGTCTGCGCCAGTTAATCTCGACGGACGCCCATTAGCTGCAGCGGAGCTAGCTAGCTTAGGTCCCACTGTCAGCGGTTCCCCGGCTCTCCTCAGCAGCGAGGAGACTGGGTGGGTGACGGTGAGAAGGAGGCCTAGTCGCAAAGCCCCGGTTCACCACCAACCTGTTCACGTTTCTAATCGTTTTTCCCCGCTCAGCGACACACCCGCTGAGGAAAAAACTCTGATCATTGGCGACTCTGTAGTCAGAAACGTGAACCTAGAGACTCCAGCGGCCATAGTCAAATGTATTCCTGGGGCCAGAGCAGGCGACATCGAGTCAAATTTGAAAATGCTGGCTAAAAGTAACTGTAAATACTCCACAATTGTTATTCACGCCGGCATTAATGACATCCGTCTCCGGCAGTCGGAAGTCACGAAACTTAACATAGAATCGGTGTGTGAGTTTGCAAAAACGATGTCTACCACTGTAGTATTCTCTGGACCCCTCCCCAATCTGACCAGTGATTACATGTTTAGTCGCTCGTCATCCTTGAACCGCTGGCTGTCTGTGTGGTGTCCTAAAAATGACGTGGGCTACATTGACAATTGGAGCTCTTTTTGGGGAAAACCTGGTCTTATGAGACGAGACAGCATTCATCCCACTTTGGATGGTGCTTCTCATTTATCTAACAATCTGGCATCTTTTTTATCCAAATTTCCAAAACCGTGACTACTCAGAGTTGGGACCAGGAAGCAGAGTCGCAGTCTTACACGCCTCTCTGCAGCTCCTCTTCATCCGCCACCCCTCAGCTTAGCCCCTGTCTTCCCCATCAGAGAATCGTTGTCTGCTCCCTCCAAAGTAAATAAAAATATAATGTATAAGCATCCCAAAGTGATAAAGCAAAATATTGGTAAAACTCAAATTAAACATAAAGCCTCTAAATTGAATGATTTGGCCTCTGTTCCTCCTCATAATTTAAAAATTAAATGTGGTTTATTAAATATTAGGTCTCTAACTCCCAAGTCTCTGTTAGTCCATGATCTGTTAATTGATCATCAGATTGATTTAATTTCCCTTACAGAGACTTGGTTAGGGCAAGAGGATTATGTTGGTTTAAATGAATCAACTCCCTCTGGTTATTTAAACTGTCAAAATCCCAGAAGTTCTGGTCGTGGAGGAGGAGTAGCAACAATTTACCATTCCAAATTACTAGTTAATGTAAAGCAAAAAACATGTTATAATTCCTTTGAGGGCCTGGTCCTCAGTGTTGGGCACTTTAGCAATTTCAGGTTAAACCCAATTTTATTTGCCATAGTTTATCGTCCCCCATCAACCTATTCAGAATTTTTATCCGAATTTGCTGATTTCTTAGCTGATTTAGTGCTGAAATCTGATAGAATAATTATAGTAGGGGACTTTAATATACATGTGGATGTAGATAGTGACTGCCTTAATGTGGCTTTTAATTCAATATTAGACTCGATTGGGTTTTCTCAGAAAGTAGGAAATTCTACTCATTACCTCCACCAGACATTGGACGTTGTTCTGACATATGGCATAGAAATAGAAAATCTTGTAGTGTCTCCTCATGACCCTGTACTGTCAGACCATTGTCTGTTAACCTTTGATTTTACTATTTCTGACTATTTGGCTCCTAAAGAAAAATATTATCACAGTAGATGCCTCTCAGATGATGCTGTTTCCAAATTTATGCAGATTGTTTCCTCTATGCCATGTGTCAACACAACGGAAATAAGCTATAGACAGCTTGCTCCTTCTGTAATTGATAACATGGTGGATAGTGTTTCAGCTTCTCTGCATCAGGCTCTAGACTTGGTGGCCCCCTTAAAAAAGAAAAAGTCTAATCAGAGATTTTTAACTCCTTGGTTCAACACAGAAACTCGTAGCTTAAAACAGAAGACTCGTCAATTAGAAAGAAAATGGCACTCTACTAATTTAGATGAAATCTATTTAGCTTGGAGAAATCATCTTTTAATTTATAAAAAATCTCTTAGAAAAGCTAGAACGAGTTATTACTCTGCATTAATAGAAGAGAACAAGAATAATCCCAGGTTTCTTTTCAGTACTGTAGCCAGGTTGACAAAGAGTCAGGACTCTGTCAATCCTAGCATCCCCTTAGAGCTTACTAGTCAGGACTTTATGAACTTTTTCAATAATAAAATTTCATCCATCAGAGATAAAATCAATCAGATTCTTCCCACAGTTAACTTAAATACTGTAACTATTACAACTCCTTCTATTGATGTCTGTCTTGATGAGTTTACTCCAATCGACCTTTGTGAGTTAGACAAAATAGTTTCCTCATCCAAACCTTCAACTTGTCTTTTAGACCCTATTCCTACCAGGTTATTTAAAGAAGTCTTCCCACTTATTGGTAGCTTTATTCTTCATATAATCAATTCTTCATTAACTTTAGGCCATGTACCGCAGGCTTTTAAAACAGCTGTAATTAAACCCTTACTCAAAAAGCCAACGCTAGATCCAGGAGCTTTAGCTAACTATAGACCAATCTCTAATCTCCCTTTCATTTCAAAAATCTTAGAAAGAGTTGTTGCTACGCAATTATTTGACCACCTGCAGGGAAATGGTTTACTTGAAGAGTTTCAATCTGGGTTTAGAATCCATCATAGTACTGAAACAGCCTTAGCGAAGGTCACTAACGACCTCCTCATTGCATCTGATAATGGACTAGTTTCTGTACTTGTCCTTTTAGATCTTAGTGCAGCTTTTGATACTATTGATCATAATATTCTACTTGATAGATTAGAACACTATGTTGGAGTTAATGGAACTTCGTTGCAGTGGTTTAGATCTTATTTATCTGATAGGTTCCAGTTTGTTCATGTAAATGATGAGTTTTCTTTCAGCTCAAAGCTTAGTCATGGAGTTCCACAGGGATCTGTGCTAGGCCCTACTCTTTTTAGTTTATATATGCTTCCGTTAGGCAACATTATTAGAAAGCACTGTATACATTTTCATTGTTATGCAGATGACACACAATTATACCTGTCAATGAAGCCAGATGATACTAATCAATTAGCCAAGTTAGAAGCCTGTCTTAAGGAAATCAAAGCTTGGATGACTTGTAATTTCCTGCTATTAAATTCAGATAAGACTGAAGTCATTCTTGTTGGTCCAAAAAACCTTAGAAATTCCTTTCCAAATCAAACTTTCAGTTTGGATGCAGTTACTCTTTCTCTTAATAGCTCTGTGAGGAACCTTGGAGTTATTTTTGATCAGGATTTGTCCTTCAATTCACATATTAAATTTGTTTCTAAGACTGCCTTCTATCATTTGCGTAATATTGCCAAGATTAGGAGCATCTTGTCTCAGAGTGATGCTGAGAAGCTGATCCACGCTTTTGTTAGCTCGAGATTAGATTATTGTAATTCTTTATTATCAGGCTGTCCTAAAACATCTTTAAAAAGTCTTCAGCTGATCCAAAATGCTGCAGCAAGAGTTTTAACAGGTACTAGAAAGAGAGATCATATCTCTCCGGTTCTGGCCTCCCTTCATTGGCTTCCCATAGAGTTTAGAATTAAGTTTAAAATCCTTCTTCTTACTTACAAAGCTTTAAACAATCAGGCTCCTTTTTATTTAAAAGATCTGATACTACCGTATCATCCTAACAGAGCACTACGCTCCCAAAATGCAGGATTACTTGTAATACCTAGAATCTCCAAAAGTACAATGGGAGGCAGAGCCTTCAGTTATCAAGCTCCTCTCCTGTGGAATCAGCTGCCAATCTGGATTCGGGAGTCAGACTCGATCTCTGTTTTTAAGAATAGGGCTAAAACCTACCTTTTTGATATAGCCTACAATTAGGGAGGGATCATGTGTTTCTGAACCCTCCCTTAGTTATGCTGCTAATAGGTTTAGTCAGCCGGGGGACCTCCAGTAATGCACTGGGCCTCACTCCTTTCCTCACTCTCTATGAATTTTTTTTTTTTTTTGCTGGTCATTAACATTTGTTTGTTCTCTCCCATAGATTGAGTCCCCATCGTGCTGTTTGCTCTCTACATGTCTGTTCTTTTCTTCTCCTCTATCCCCTCACCCCCCAGCCAGTCGCAGCAGATGACTGCCCCTCCCTGAGCCTGGTTCTGCTGGAGGTTTCTTCCTGTTAAAAGGGAGTTTTTCCTCTCCACCGTCGCCAAGTGCTTGCTCACAGGGGATCGCCTGATTGCTGGGGTCTTTCTGCAGCTGTGGGGGTCCCCCCTTCAGTTGATAGTGCTATGAGATGACTGTTGTTGTGAAATGGCGCTATATAAATAAAGTTGAATTGAATTGAATTGAATTGATAAAAACTTCATATTTTGACTGACCGACTCCATACTCGGTGATGCACAACTTCAGTTAATGTACTAGATTCCATTCAAGTGAATGTATTAATTCATTCTGATTGCTGAGGCCACAGTAAAAAGAGATGATTTTAAATGTAACCCAGCCCTTGTAAAATCTACTGAAGTGCAGCTACATGAAAATTGTGGTTAAATACAACAACGAAGTACTTTATTGTCACATTCAAATTGTAATCCCTCCTGTTTTGTTTTTCTTTTGACTTCGTGGATGAAATATGGGTGGGCAATATAAGCTGCAGCTTCAGCCATCACCCATTTCAGATAACCTATGTTGAACTGTATAATCAGAGGAGTTATTGTTTAATTTGACCTTGTTAGATTTTTTCCCCTTTGTTATATTATTCTATTTTCTTTTAATCTTTACTTTTAATCAATCCGAAATAAAGATTCATTCATTAATTCACATTCCACCACTGGCTTTTAGCAACAAGTGTATTTCCCAAATAAGTTTTAAACTTGCTTTAATTAACCACCACCCATTTGTCTTTTGTCTAGGCAAGAGGGAAACTGTCACCCCAACTGGACCTTGCCTCACTATTTACAGAAATGCAGGCTGTAGATCTGTCAAACCAGGACCAGTACGGACCGATCCAGTTGCTTCTCAGTGAGGCAGCGTGTGACCATTCCAGTTTGTTTGTTTTTTTTACAGTTTGAATTTTGCACATTCTGAATAATCTGGAATTTGCTGCTGATTGTAATAAACAATTTAGTGACTTATGTGTTTGCATCATGATTTTCTATCTTGATTTTCTATTTTGTTTGTTAAGACACCGGTGAGAAAAGAGTCAACTGTACAAAGGATTAATCGGTGACCTTGAAAATAATGGCTCATTTTTAAGAAAAAAGTAACCAAAACAATTATTTCATTAACTGAAGACTATATTGTTAGAAGACTGTACAGAAGACCCTGCATACTTTAGTGACAGTACCAGTATATGGAGGAATTCTGGGTCATATTAGCATCTGCTCTTCATCATAATGGGTTTGGGCAGGGGTGTCTAATCATGTGCCATGGAGGGCCAAGACCCTGCAGGCTTTACCCCCAACCAGTGTCTTCAACAGCAGATTTCACTGAACTTCCACTGACTAATCAGTGAGATCACCTGCTAAAGAGACTGGGTAGAAGAGAGAACCTGCAGGGTCTGGGTCCCGCATGACACATGATTGGAAGCCCCCGGATTAGGTTTAATGGGATTTAACATTTTAACACAAACTGCTTTATGGTTCATAATTCTGTTGACAGACTTACACCAAACCAAAAGTGATTTCTCAAACTGCTGGATTATTCTTAGCTTTCCCAATCTTTCAGTATTTAATTTATGCCACATGGTGGTAACCTTCACATTTAAAAAAAGAGACATCTGCAAAAACTTCAGAGGTTTATTGTCAGTGAAATTCCCAGTGCAATACTAACTAACTAACTACTAACTAACCTGCACTTATATAGCGCTTTTCTAGTCACAAAGACCACTCAAAGCGCTTTCATTAATACTAACCCTCTATTCTAAGGGCCTATAGGAAACAGATATCTAGGGACAATTTAGAACAGCCAATTAACCTAACATGCATGTTTTTGGCATGTGGGAGGAAACCGGAGAAATCCCGGAGTAAACCCACGCAACACGGGGAGAACATGCAAACTCCACACAGATCACTGTTGGTCGGGGGCTGGGATCGAACCCACGATCCCACGATCCCCACAATCCCCCAGCCAAGGGTAAACTGTGCTGCCGCAGTGCTAACCACTGCGCCACCGCGACATGAATGCATGTCTAGTACATTGTTGATGCAGAGAATATATATTTCTACAGTACATGTATCTAGTAAATCAAGTATTTTCCATGTAACCTTGTGACTGCATTATTTTAATTGCTTTTAATCCTAGATCAAGTTTGTTTTGGCCTAAAATGCATGATAACTGTCAAATATATCTTATTATACCTAACTCAGTAAAGTTTACTTTCTGAATATATATTTTGTGGCTAATATAGTTATTAACATGGCGATCAAGTTGTGTCAGCTGATCATTTTTTTCTATGACACATCTCAGACTCAGTGCAGAAGCAGGTACGTGCATGATGTCTCAAACTGTCTCTCAACAGTCTCTCCATGATTTTCAAGCAGATCAGAGCAATTTGTTGCACAGGAAATAAACGTTTCTACAGACATTCTTAAGCTCTATAACCACTGATCATTTGTGAAGATGTGCTGACATCAGTGACAGGCTGATGAAATCCGTGACAGGTCAGGTTCGCCCAGAGCGAATGAAGCAGTAATTTCCCCACAACAGAGCCATCTGAAACACACACAGCGTACATATTTTAGTACCTAACAGCGATAACTTGCAGACATTAAAGTGTAGTATGACGTACTTATAGCAAACTAGCATTAGCAACCATTAGCTTACCGTCATATATGACCTAGTTTGTATTCTCACGTCTTCGGCTCTCCCAGAAGCTGCAGAACTATTTCCAGAGTGTTTCATCTCGCTGCCTGTACCCTTGTCTGGCGGTCCTTTTTGGCGTTTACGGTGAAAAAAGCCACAGACCGAGGAGTCGCCTTGTACAGCTGTATGTGTTATGTTTTGCTTGGGTCGCGTGTTCTTCGTCACAGGAGTGTGGCGCTGCCTCGCTGTTATAGAAATCCCACCCACCCCAGCTCAACACGGTTGTAATGGAGACAAAAGCATGCCAAATCATGTCGAAGTGAATCGAGATGTGCCGAAGTATGCTGGGCTAATGGAAAAGTGCCTTATCTTGGTTATCTTTTCTTTCCACGAGATGTTCATTATGACTCAAAGGTGTCTCATCATGTATGCGTGGAGTTTCTTTACCTGCAGTCTGTAGACAGTCCAAGTTTCAGCACCGTACAATAGAGCAGCCAGTACTGTCGCTCTGTACACTTTGCATTTCACACGGATAGACACATGTCAGTTGTTCCAGTCTGTCCCTCAAGTTTCCAAACACAGCGCTTGCTCTTCTCATTCTGAGAGATAGTTCATCCTCCAGCCTAGCATTCTCTGAAACAGTACTCCCTAGATACTTGAAAGTCTTGCACTTGACTAGTGGCTCTGTACCAATGCTGATCTCTTCTGGTAGTGATGTTGATAACTGGAACTTTGGTGGTTGTTCAAGGCACTCTGTCTTCTTGATGTTGATTTTGAGGCTGAATTGGCTAGCTGCTCTTGCAAATTTCTCCACTAAAGATTGCATATCTTCCACACTATGTGCAACTAGAGCACTGTCGTCGGCAAAGGGCATTTCTCTTACTGCCTTTATCGATGTCTTACTCTTGGCTTTAAACTATGCCACATTGAACAAGTCTGCTTCTCTCCTTGTTTGAATGTATACTCCTTCTGAAGTGTCTTTGAAGGCCACCTCAAGCATGGCTGCAAGATATAGCGAGAAGAGTGTAGGTGCCAGCACACACCCTTGTTTCACCCCGTTGCTTACTGAAAAGTCTTTAGATACTGAACCACTCATTGCCACGTTTGCTTGCATTCCTGTAAGGAGTGCCTCGATCAGGCTGACAAACTTCTCTGTACAGCCATATTTCTTGAGTACCTGCCAAAGTCCTTGTCGCGAAACAGTATCGAAGGCTTTACTGAAGTCTAGAAGACTACATAAAGCGGCATGTTCTGTTCAATACACTTTTCTTGAACCTACTTCAAGCAGAAAATCATGTCTATTGTGCTTCTTCCACTTTTAAAGCCACACTGGGTTTCCGTTACCGTAGTACATTCTGCGAGATGTGTTCATTGAGTCTGTTCAGTAGCACACGAGAGAAAATCTTATCAACAGTGGCTAGCAGTGATATACCTCGATAATTTCCACAATCTTTCCTGTCACCTTTCTTGAACAAAGGCACAACACTTGCATCCTTCCAGTCTTGAGGTACTTTATGGGCATCCCAAATCTCTTGGATGAGCTTGTGCAGGCAGTTGGTCAGCTGAACACCACCAAATTTCCACACTTCTGCTGGCATTCTATCCCTTCCTGGAGCTTTACCATCCTGTGTTGTCCTGATAGCTGCCATTAGTTCATCAAGATTTTGTGGTTCATCCAGACTTGATACAGCTGGTCGCTGCACTAGAGCTTCTTTAGCCTCTTCAGTGAGATCTCCAGGGTTGTTTAGTAGTTGGCCAAAGTGGTCTGCAAATCTGTCCAGGATCTTGTCTTTCTCCTGCAAAACTGTATCACCATCCATAGCCTTTAGTTGGATCAATCCTCTTGGTTTAGGGCCGTAGATTTCTCTCAGACCTGTGAAGAATGTTTTCAGGTCCTTCCTGTCTGCTGCAATTTGAAGTTCCTCCACTTTTTCATCCCACCAGTTGGACTTCATCTGTCTGGTGTACTTCTGTAGTGTACTCTGAGCCTTTGAGTATTTCTTCTTCTCCAACCTTGTGTTACACTGTAGGTTTTCCTGCCTAGCTGTATTCCTCACTTCTAGTAGTTTCCTCAGATGTGTCTCATGCTCATCAAACCAATCTTGATGTTTCCTCTCAGGGTGGCCTAATACATCACTCGCAGTCTGATACACCGTATCCTTTGTTACAACTCACTCTCGCAGTCATCAGCGCCAGCGGCGCGCACACTTGCGCCTCATCAGCCTCGGCCTATATAACTCCCTCTGCCCTCTGCTTCGGCCTGGAGTCGTCTGCTCGTCAACACTCCCAAAACCTCCAGCGCTCGTCTACTTCGCTACCGACCAGCGCATCTCCCTCGAAGCACGTAAGCTGCCCTTTTCTCCTTACCTTCTCTCCAGCTTCTCCCCTGTGCACAGGTGGACCTCCAGGGTGGCAGAATTCCTCTTACACGCCTCTCCTCAGCCATACTCTCTCCAGCACGTCGAGAGCGCGCAGCCACGCTGTCCTCCAGGCAAGCTTCTGCATCGGCAACGCCAACCACCTTTCTCGCCTGCACGTAAGCAGAACTTTGTGATTATTTCCCACGGGGCGTTTGACTGTAGCTAATCCCCTGCTCTGCTCTGTCCTCAGGGTTACCTGGCTGCACGGCGAGCTGTTCCACTCTCAACGCATCCCATTCACCCACATCACATCCACACTTCCACTCACGCACTCAAACACCACCAGTTGTTGAATAAAAGCCTTAAATCTTCCCGAGCCTGTGTGTGTGTTCCCTGAGCCCATCATCATGTCATCCTTCAGTGTTGCCCATTTCTCTTCTATGTCATTCTCTGAGTTGTTGCTGTCCCAGTCTTTCAAGTTTTCATCCATTTCCTGTGTAAGTTCTTCCTGCTTCTTTTGGCCTTTCAGTGCACTAGTGTTTAGCTTCCGTGGTGGCTTCACACCCGTCCTGCAGTGCTGTTTTTGTCTGCAAATCCTTACTCTAGAGCTCAGTGTAACACCCACTTGTGTGTAACACCTCTTTGTAGCACTTTAGGTGTGTAATACTACTTTAGGTGTACAATCTTGTACCCTTGTGGTAGTATTGGGTTATGGCAGTGTAGTTACCTTTAACTCTACTACCTGGATGGAAGGGACAATTGGGCCAGATCAGACAGACCCCAGGTTTGTAGGAGCCCAGAGGACACAACAATAGAAAACTCACACACACGGTGTATGGAACTTGCAACTATATATATTTCAAAGTTATGTACACATAAACACAGGTAGAGCGCTCATCACAATAATAATTCAATAATAAAAGAAAATACAATCCATCCAAAATATATTCACAATATGTACAATTCTTTGGTATCAGTTCCAAGTGACCAGTTGGGTCACTTTTACCAGTCAGTTAGGTTCGGGCAAGGCTCGCCATCCAGATCTGGAGTTCATGGTTTCTTGGTCCAGGAATCAGGAAACCAAAAAAAACCCCCCAAAAACCCTGACCTATAAAATAGGTCAGAACAAGAATTAAGCTATAATTTATAGCTTGTTACATCAATGTCAAATAGTTCTACATAGTACAACAATTGTTCAAATTCCTTAAATCACCAAATGTGCATAAAATAAACACATTCTACTATCTCCATTTATCAATATGGTACCATAACAATGAGTAAAGTGCATTTGGAACACTTGACATCACAGTAATAATTGTGCAGTGTGCCGCACCAAGTTAGCATATCAGCTAGCACAACAATTTATCACAAATTTGCACTTTAAAACACATCTCATATAAACCACAGGTTCAACATTCACCATTAAGTAGCAATCAATGGCCAGGGTATTGGGACCGGGACCTTTGCTAACCGTTACAGCTTTGAAAAATGCCTTTTTCTGATGAAAAGACTAGCCGAAATTAGCATCGGCGGTTAGCATTTCAAGCTAGCGATTAGCATTTCCTATACACACTAAATGGCACTTACCAAGCTAAGTGACACGTGCGTCATGGGGTTCCCGCGCTCAACGTGCGTTTACAGCCTTTGGATCCAAATCTTAAAATTTAACAAACGAGGCATTAGAACTGGATAATACAGCAATGTCTCATTGCAGGTGTTTGTTCAAGCTTACCAATCTCAAGTTTTATCCGAGACAAAGACTGCTATTAGCACGTTAGCGTCGACATATCATCAAGGACCGTCTCTCTCTCTTGGTCGGTGTCTTTCGGCGTCTGGCATGACTGAGCCAAAAAATGCAAGTCATACCCAGACCCGGAGAGAGAGCGCTTAACCCATTGGCTGGCGCTGCCAAACAATGGCGCAGCCATTGTTTTTTTTTTTGTTACTTATTTGTACCCGTAGGTAGATTTGGTTTGCAGTCTGGTAACAAGCCACCGGCTGCCGGTCGCTGCGTGCGCGAGCGCCCTAAACCTACATGTTTTTGGTATGCGGGAGGAAACCGGAGAAATCCCGGAGTAAACCCACGCGACACGGGGAGAACATGCAAACTCCACACAGCTCACTGTTGGTCGGGGGCTGGGATCGAACCCACGATCTCATGATCCCCGCGATCCCCCGGCCGAGGGTAAAACTGTGCTGCCACAGTGCTAAACCACTGCGCCGTCGTGCAACCATTGGTTGCTCAAAATACCAAATAAAAACATTTGGAACTTTATCAAAACTCCCCAGAAAATGTTCCCTACTGTTTATGAATATAGATTTATTTAAATATTCATCTTTAAATTATTTACTCCCATTGTGAAATGGGTGTTTTTCTTTTTAAAAGCGGTATCAATATTCATATTTTTATTCGCGTTTTTAACACTGGGTTACATCAGCATAACATGATCAGTACCACAGTCCGCACTTCTCATTGCTCTGGTGTCCAATACATCCCTTTTTTCTCTCTGCCTTACTATGTTGTAGTCTAACAAGTGCCAGTGCTTGGATCTTGAGTGCATCCATGTCTTCTTGTGTGTGTCCTTGTGCTTAAATAGAGTGTTGGTTATCACAAGGTTGTACTCTGAACATAGTGCAAGTAGAAGTTCCCCATTAGCATTGCACTTGCCTACTCCATGACTGCCTAGCACTCATTTCCATTTCTCAGTGTCCGAACCAACTCTGGCATTAAAATCTCCAATGAGTATCAGCCTGTCATCAGTCAGTACATGCCTGGTAGTCTCACGTAAATCACTGTAGAACTCTTCCTTTGCCTCCTCTGTGTTGGTCATTGTTGGGACATATACACTGATGAGTGTGGCATACATCTTCCGCTGTCGTGGGAGTCTCAGTCATTATCCTGTTGTTGATTGGCACCGGTTTCTCATCAAGCATTGCTGCTATCTCCTTTCTAACGGCAAAGCCCACTCCTGCTTGTAGAATCATCTTACTTTGGCTCATTAATAAAATTATTCTTCATCTTAAAGACATTGTTTCACCCAGGAAAAGGCCAGTCAAGAACTGCTTTTTCATCTCAGGACCACAGCTGAACCAACATTCCTTTGTTGAGTAAAGCTAAGGAATGCTCTGAATCTATTAACTCACATCATAAATAACTTGGGGACTTTCTCAACTAAGACAGGTTTATATTCAACAGGCATACCATAAAACCTTAAAGGCATTCACTAAGGTCTTGGATTGGCCACAGCTCGACACTACCCCTGGCGGATGTCTATGGAGTAGACGCTCACTTTGACTGTACAAGTTTTGAACTGAAATTAACTCTTCAAGTTTCATTTCTCAGGACAATTCTAAGGACACCATTTGTTGAAGATCACTGCCTCGGTGGGACTTAGATATTCTATGGACAATCAGTGGGTTTGAAATATATATTAATCCTTGATTTTAAATATGTGCATGTTAAAATGTTTCAATGAATGTTTATTCTTGCATGTTAATTTAAAAACACTAGTTATAAAGTAGCATGAATCACTAAAGCTAGCTTAGACTTTTTACGTGTAGGTTAAGGAATCCCCAGTGAATTAAAATTATGTCATTTTGTGAGGACCGGTATCAGCCAATCACCACCCAGCCTATACTGGGCTCCAGCTCTTTCATTCCACTGGTTCCTTACAGACAAAAGCCTGTTCATTGGACTAAAGTTCATAAAACCCACCCACGAAGGAAGACTATTGGCTGGGGCTCCTGCCAATCCCCGGAAGCCCACGAAAGTTGTCCGCAGATAAAGAGGAGATACACCCTCTTTTCAGCCTCTTTTCTTCTTCTTCTCCTTCTCTTCACTTCACGGCAGAGCATCACAGGAGAACAAAGAGATCTCTTCACTGCCACAGAACAAAGGAGACTTCTCGCACATGCTTTTTCTACGATCACCTCAGAGAAGAGAACATGAAATATTGCATTTGTGTAAACTTCTGTGTATTTCAGTGTTTTTTTTTTAAACGTCTAGGAATTTATTCTTTGCTTTCCTGAGCTCAAATCCTAATTTGGAGTCAAACTCCTGCTCCTAGATGTCTATTTTTATAACTTCCTCCTGATAAACTTTCTTTAAACTCACCGTTTTTAGTTTTCACTTTAGTTTTAATTATCTATATTTTCTTTAAAAGGACCGAGTGACCATCTCCATAATAGAAGCTAATTTCAACTCCACGAAGTCAGAAAAATCTTTTAATTTTGCTATTGGATCAGATTTTGCAATTATTCTCAAATTCCCTTGGGAAGCAGCTGACTCATGAAAGCTTCAACGTCGCCACGGAGAAGAGGATACACTGCCGTCATCTTTGCTGCACCTCAGCCTAACAGTCTAAATCTCATCTTATGACTGTAGACTTTGTGTCATGGCGGCCTCTGGGCCGTCATTGGCATCATTATCTCCAGCTGCGCACAGATCCACAGGTGTTAATCAGCAGCTGTTAAAAGCCAGCGTTGCTGACAGCTCAGTACGGAGTCGTCTGTCCTCCTCGTCAGAGAAAGAACCACAACTCCGTTCTCTGGCCTCGTCAAGGTATTCTCTTGTCTCGTCAGAAACTGTCTCGTCAAGAACTGTCTTGTCTAACTCTGACTCGTCAAAGTCTGCCTCGTCAAGAACTGTCTTGTCTAACACTGACTCGTCAGAGTCTACCTCGTCAAGAACTGTCTTGTCAAGAACTGTCTCGTCAGAGTCTGTCTCGTCAGAAGCTGTCTCGTCAGGATCTGTCTCGTCAGGAACCTCTCTGGCCTCGTCAAGAACCTCTCTTGCCTCGCCTAGGACTTCTGTTCAAAGTCAAGCACGTAAGAGAGCTGTTTGTTACTCTACACCTAACCTCTACCCCTGTGCACAGGTGGACCCCCCTGGCGGCGGACCTGCGTCCCCAGCTGACGGGGTAACGCCAACACGCACACGTAGCGGTTCGCTACCGCCACGACTACCGGTACATCTTGCTCCACAAATTCCTGAATTGTTACTGTATCAGTTACAGGAGTACTGGCCACCGTTACCGGTGGAGTTTGTGTCATCGTCATCTGTCGTGTCATCGTCTCCACGTTCTGTGGAATCACTCACCTCGTCATCATCTGGATTGTCATGGTCACCACGCTCAGTGGAGTCACTCGTCTTGCCATCAGCTGGATTATCATCGTCACCACATTCTGTGGAATCACTGGTCTTGTCATCAGCTGGTTTGTCATCGTCCCGGTCTGTGGTGTCACAGCCGGAGTCTCTGGAAGACCTGTCCTCGCCACAGTCACAGGTGGAAGCCTCAGCACGTTCACGGACGCCTTCACCTCCATGTTGCACGGCCGCTGGTTCTCAGCAGGACGTAACCTGTGCTTCTCCCAAGTAAGCCTCACTACTGATAGCTTGTCATTAGCGTGGGACAAAAGTAATTGTCTGTGCTTATATGTTCCAGGGTTGCCGGGTCTCCGTCCAGAGTGCTCAGTTCCAGTGACCAGGATACTATCCACGCTCTCACATTTGCATTACACACCCTTTCACTATAATAAAGATTATTGTTCACTAATTTACCCGTGTCAGTGTCTGTCTCCTGGGTCCCGAAACATGTCACTTTGGAAGCTGCCGTACCTTGTCCAAATATCTGCTGGCAAGATATTCTGGTTTTGGTGCCAATCAAACTAAAGCTTCAAGAAGAAGGATCTCCACCATGCAAGGTCACGTGAGCTGCATTCTTTATTCATCTGCTGAATAAAACGTGTGAGATTTGAGAATAATTCAGTATCTGATCAGATACAAATTTAAAGAGCAATTAATATAACTCCTCCTTTCATTAAAATTCCATTTTCATTTTAAGAGTAATCCAGAATTTTCCATATAATTAGTTTAATTTGCATTCAGTTTTCCATAATCCATTAACTTCAAACTGATCTAAATTCAGCTTACATTTTCACCCTGGTTCTGCAAATGTTCACATTGTTATTCTCTCATTTACAAGTTTCATTACATGGTTAATGCAAATCATTGCAATGTCCTTTAATCATCATTGCATTTAATAAAGCCGTGAAATTGAGAGAAGTTGTTGGGAATTTATTTCATTCTGAGTCTGGTTTCAAAGCCCCAGTATCGAATTCACTAAAATTTTGAGACTGATTATTAATTAATTTATTGAATGATTAAACAGGTATAAAGTGAAATTAATGATTAAAGTGCTCACTAAAGAGGTAAGCTGGTGCCCCGACGAGTGTTCACTATAAACTTTTTCTGTGTGTGGACCCGGAGTAAATCTCAGGTCCCAACACATTAATACAAATTAAATAATCTTTATACCTGATCATAATTATAAATCACATATCGCTACATGCTTCTTTTCTTTCTTGAGTTGATTTCCCACTCCAAAAGAAGATGTACCCATGGTCCTCCAAGCTGTCATATCCAGGCAATCTTGTTTCACTAAGTGCAACTATGTCTACATTGTACCTGTTCATTTCCAGGGCCACAAGCACGGTATGTCTTTCTGGGCGCTGTGATGTTGTTCTGTCCAACAGAGTGCATACATTCCATTCTGCTACACACAAGGCTGCTGTTTTCATCTTCTTTTGTCTTCCTGCTCCTAGATTACTTTTCGCTGCCTGTCGGAGTGTGAACAGATCAGTGCGAACCTTGTTAGCCCGGGCGACGTCCGAACCGGTATGAGTTGCTTTCTGACTGACCATTTCATGAAACTGCTTGCAAAGTATTTGAGTACTGCTAGCTTTTGCTGGACTAGCAGCACATTCTTGGCAGATAAAGGTATTACAGTATCTACATTACAGTAGGTATTACAGTATCAGTGGCAAGGACAAGCCAGGACAAATTGACTCCAGTATCTGTTGCAGTGACTGACCAGATGAAAGGTTGTTTATCTCTGCTCTTTGTGTAGTTCATGTCACAATGCACCAACTGGCACAGTCCACCACAGACCTTGCAACAGATGTGTTTATCTGCCAGGATGTCCAATCTCACCCCGTGTAACTGGGAGTGGTCCACCACAGAACTGTGGCAGATATTGTTTTTAGTTCTGCCAGGATGCCCAGTTTCACCCTCCACACCCTCAGAAGGGCAGGGATGCCGGTTGAGTCACTGACGGCCCGACCCGTGAGACAGGTAGTACCGGTTTTCATGGTTATCTGGTAGCAAGCAAGGCCATGCCTAACTTGACAAAAAAAAAAAAGGGGGAGGTACACTACCGTTCAAAAGTTTGGGGTCACCCAGACAATTATTTTGTGTTTTCCATGAAAAGTCACACTTATTTACCACCATGAGTTGTAAAATTAATAGAAAATATAGTCAAGACATTGACAAGGTTAGAAATAATGATTTCTATTTTAAATAATAATTTTTTCCTTCAAACTTTGCTTTTGTCAAAGAATCCTCCATTTGCAGCAATTACAGCATTGCAGACCTAACATGATTGCACAAGGGTTTTCTAATAATCCATTAGCCTTCTGACGCAATGAGCAAACACATTGTACCATTAGAACACTGGAGTGATAGTTGCTGGAAATGGGCCTCGATACACCTATGTAGATATTGCACCAAAAACCAGACATTTGCAGCTAGAATAGTCATTTACCACATTAGCAATGTATAGAGTGTATTTCTGATTAGTTTAAAGTTATCTTCATTGAAAAAAAGTGCTTTTCTTTCAAAAATAAGGAAATTTCTAAGTAACCCCAAACTTTTGAACGGTAGTGCATGTCTCAGTTAAAAGCTGCCAATTTCTGACCAAAAAAGTGGAATTTTACGGGTAAAAAAAGTTGCAACTTTAGCAAAAAGACAAAAAAGGTGTAAATTACCAACTGTTTATGACCTAAAATGCTGCAAATATAAGATCTGAGTAAAATCCTGCAAATTTTTGCAGTTTTTTTTTTAATTTGAAATTCCAAGAGTAAGAAAAGCTCTAAATTCATGAGGAAAAAGCTGCAAAATTATGAATAATAAAAAGCTGCAAATTTTCAAGTAAGAAGCTGCACATTTCTGAGTAAAATGGCTGTAACTGCACGAAAATCCTGCAAATTTATGAGAAAAATCCTCACATTTACAACAGAATGTTTCTAATTTACATGAAAAAGGATGTGACATGTGTTGGTCATTTTTAAATGACAGCCGTGAGGAGTAACTAAATGGTGGTGTTTGGTGGTGTTAAATCCTGCAGATCTGCACTAATCAGCTCACCAGATGGAGAGCAATAGAATGAGGAGAATTGCTGCACGTCAGGAAAGATGCCGTGAACATGAAACACAGGTTCCAGCAGTACGCCGCAGGCATGACCGTGAACAACAGAGCTGTCTGAGACAGGAGGAGAGACCCTTCAGCAAAGGGCATGCAGAAATACTTGCTTATACTTGGTTTCTACAGGCATGGACTGGTATGCACAGGTATCTGTGTGTCTCTCTGTCACGATCATAGGACATCGTAGGACAGCCTATGATGTGCCTATGCTGTCCCTATGAAGTCTGCATCATAGGCCAGCCTATAGGACATACTAATTACCTCCGCCAAGGAGGTTATGTTTTCATCGGCGTTGGTTTGTCTGTCTGTCTGTTTGTTAGCAAGATAACTCAAAAAGTTATGAACGGATTTTCAGGAAATTTTTACAGATTGTCAGAAATGGGGTATCCTACAGATGATTACATTTTGTTGGTGATCCGGATCACCGTCCACAAGAAAACTGCCATTACGGAAAATGCAATTTTTGTGAATAACTACTGAACCACTAATCCTATCATTGTCAATCCAATTGCTAGTCATATGTTTTCATGGTCAAGGAATCTGAAAACGTACACACAAACACTGTATGGGGGGAACTGTGGTGCTTGGCGGAGGTCTGCGCTCTCTGAGTGCTTTTCTAGTTTAAATTGGGATCAAATGCAGGCATCATTGGACTCACTATGCCATTGTCAAAGATCATAGGACAAAAGACACCTTCCAAAATCAAACGCAGGCATGATTCACTATCGTAGGACTCGCTATGACATCAGCACAGATCATAGGACTCACCATGACACCATCAAAAAACTAGAAAAGCACTCGGAGAGCGCAGACCTCTGCCAAGTGCCACAGTTCCCCTGGTGATCTGGATCACCACCAAAATGTAATCATCTGTAGGATATCCCATTTCTGACAATCTCTGAAAATTTCATGAAAATCCGTCCATAACTTTATGAGTTATCTTTCTAACAAACAAACAGACAGACAGACAGACAGACAGACAAACCAATGATGATGAAAACATAACCTCCTTGGCGGAGGTAATAATAATGTTAATGAAGCATAATATGCATTTGTTTCAATTATATCAAATTTGTATAATGTGCATTGTCCCCTGCTGTATAGAAGGTTAAACAATAAATATAAAACCTAGAAAAGCACTCGGAGAGCGCAGACCTCTGCCAAGCGCCACAGTTCCCCCCATACAGTGTTTGTCTGTATGTTTTCAGATTCCTTGACCATAAAAACATATGACTAGCAATTGGATTCACAATGATAGGATTAGTGGTTGAGTAGGTATTGATGAAAATGGCATTTTCCGTAATGGCGGTTTAGCGCCACAATTCCCCCCATACAATGTTTGTGTGTACGTTTTCAGATTCCTTGATCATCTTCTTCTTCTTCTTCTTCGTCGATCACTAGATGGTCACACCAGCTGCCCTGACGAATGCTGCCGTCCTGCGGAGGTCCCTGAGGTCCCCGTGCAGCTTTTGGTTCAGCGATGTGGGGTCAGGCCACGTAGCTCGTCTGAGTACAGCGTGGTCTGGGCAGTCTTGGAGGAGGTGTTCGCTGGTCATTTGGGCAGTACCACATGGGCATCTGTCCGATTGTCCAACTTTAAGTTTCTGGTGCATGTGAGCATGCATTCTGTTATGTCCAGTTCGGAGTCTGAACAGAACGACTTGGTCAGCCCTGCTCAGACTATAGTAGTTGTCATCCTTGCAGAAGTCTGGGTGTTGCTGCTGCCACTTCTTGTGAGACAGGGCCTTAATAATGGTTTTCTCCTCACTGTAAGAGACCTGCCTGTCTTCCTGGTCTTGCTGCCCACCCTCCTTAGCAAGTCTGTCAGCCGTCTCATTTCCATAGATTCCACAGTGGGCAGGAATCCATTGGAGTGATATGTTCACCTGTGTTGCTAGTTGAGACAGAGTGAGGGCGAGTTCATTCAGTTCTTTGCGTCGGGGGTCCTGAAGTGCATCCAAGGCAGAGAGGGCATCAGTGAAGATGACGACCCGCTTGTGTGCCTTGTCTTGATGTTCCCTGACGTGGGCCGCTGCTGTTCTCAGGGCACATACCTTGTCGGGGTGCAGCGGCTTGCGTGCCTCAGCAACCCCCGGAGCTATGTCGACGGGAGCGTAGTGCTCCCAGAAGGTTCAACCATGTCGAACAGGTCCGCGTGGGGTAGAGGCCAGACTAAAGAGTGCACCCTGGTCCTCCAGGTTGGGGGTTGTGCAGCATGTAACAAATCACTCATGTAAAACCCAAGTTTTTGTTACAGCAACAGATGTCCCAACGGCAGAACAGGCAGAGAGGAGTGCGAACTCCCAACGGCTGTGAAGGCGGAGGAGGACAGACAGTTGCACGGGAAGAAGGGTCTCGGAAAGCCTTGGCAGGCAACCTTTCTACAGGGTGGACCAAGCTCTCGACAGTCCAGCCATGGAAGGCAGTTGGTCTAGGGGAGGGACCCCCAACAAACGTCCATGGCTGAAGACGGAGATGCAGGACCTCTGTGGTGCCACAAACCTCTGCATCACGCATATTCGCTTTATGATGAGTCACACTGATGTTGCACGTGATGGTGCTCGTCCTCTGGGGATCCGCCGGGGAGGAAGAGTGCCGGGCCCTCAGCCTCAAAGGGGCCCACCCTCAGCTACCGGAGGTCACCTCACCTCATCCTGCACGACCAGGGGACGGGGAACGAGGAATGCTACTGGCCGAAAAGAGACGCCAAAGGAGAGGAACGTCAACATCCTCCAGTGGAACGCAGAAGGAGTCTATAACAAAAAAATATCCCTTGCCGAAAGACTCCACTCAGAAGACATTGATGTAGCCTGCCTACAGGAGACACACCTGAAGGAAAACCAACGCTTCAGTGTTAGGGGATACCAGGTCTTCAGGAAAGACAGAAAAGGAAGAACAAAAGGAGGAGTGGCGATTCTTGTCAGAAACGCCATACCAGCACAAGAGTTAGACGTCAGTACCAACAACCAGGCAGAAATCCATGGAGTTCGAATTATGGTTCACAATGAAAGCATCACGATTTTCAATGTGTACTGCCCCCAGAGCGAGAGCTCTCACTTGACCAAATGGAACTCCCAGACCACCGATGCTTAGTCATCGGTGACTTCAACAGTCACTCAGAGGCATGGGGATACAGTGAAGCAGATAGAAGAGGAGAGGAGGTGGAAGACTGGCAAGTCGAAAACAGTCTTCTGCTAATGAATGATCCTGATGATCCACCAACGTTCTTCTCCAGGGTATGGCTGAGTAACACCACGCCCGATCTTGCGTTTGCCACCAACGACATGGCCAGGTTGGCAACAAGAATAGTACTTGGCCAGCTCGGGGGAAGTGACCATAAACCTGTGAAGATCAGACTGGACATCAGCTACAAACCACAAGAAGCTAAGACATTCCCCAGGTGGAATTATAAGAAGGCCAACTGGGTGCGCTTCTCAACACTGGTGGACCGGTACTCTGCGGAGATCTGTCACAAGTAGCAGAACCTCAACAAGAAAGTCAGGGTGCTGAACCATGCTATTCTAAAGGCTGCAAATGAATCTATACCTCGGGGAGCCAGAAAGAACTATAGGCCTTACTGGACAGAAGAGCTCCAGCAGCTTGAAGACAGTGTGGCAGAGGCAAGGGAAAAAGTAGAAGCAGATCCTACAATAGAAAACAACATTGCCCTGAAGGCGGTCACTGCAAAACACAGGCAGACATTTATACAGGAAGCTCGTAAGAGATGGCAAAAAAAGACAGAGCAGCTCAACTTGGACAAGGATGGCAACAAGCTTTGGAAACTGGCTCAAGCCCTCAACGACGAGAACAGCAAAAGCTCACCGATCACAGTACAGGCAGATCAAGAACTGCTGACCGGCAAGAAAGCAGCAGACCATTTCATCAACCAGTATGTGAAGACGAGCCATCTTCAGATTCCACCAGAAAGAAGAAAGGTTGTCAGAGGAGCCCAGCGAATTCATCAGAACGCACAGATTGAACCAGTGATGAACTCGCCATTCATTCTCAAGGAGCTGGAGGATGCAATGACAACACTGAAGCTGAAAAAAGCCCCTGGGTCTGACAAGATCACAAATGAAATGTTGCTGAACCTTGGCCCCAAAACTAAGAAGAAACTTCTGCAGCTTTTCAATGACAGTTGGAGATCAGGGACTGTGCCTCAGATCTGGAGAGAAGCCACGATGATTCCAGTGTACAAAAAAGGCAAAGATAAGTTGAAGGCTGAAAGCTATCGCCCCATAAGCCTTACAAGCTGCATAGGGAAGCTGCTAGAGCGTCTCATCAACACCAGACTCATATGGCACTTGGAAGGAAAACAACACATCGGCCCAGAGCAAGCAGCCTTCAGGCAGAACCGGTCTACAGAGGACCAAATAACATACATCTCTCAAGCCATAGAAGATGCCTTCCAAGAAAAAAAGCACACCCTCGCTGTATGGATTGATCTAGAAAAGGCGTTTGACAGGGTATGGAAAGATGGCCTCAAGCTGAAACTGCACCAGTGCGGTATCGCTGGGCGCATGTACAAGTGGATTGCCCAATACCTGCACAACAGAAGAGCCAGAGTCCAGGTCAGACAGTACTCCAGCAAGAAGAAGGTGTTGAGGGAAGGAGTCCCACAAGGAGGAGTGCTCTCCCCAACACTCTTCCTTGTATTCATTAAGGACATCATCCAGAGTTTGCCAAGGAACATACAAGGTGCCATCTATGCCGATGACCTAGCCCTCTGGTGCAGTGAGGAAAGCATCGTGATTGCAAACTACAGAGTGCAGCAAGTTCTCCGGCTGATCGAGGCATGGACCAAGTCATGGCTTGTAAGCTTAAATGAGAGGAAGACTACATACACCGTCTTCACCCTGTCCACCCAACCCCAGAAGGTGAAACTGCAGATCAACTCCCATGAGCTCCAGGCTGAATATGCACCCACATACCTCGGGATCACCATGGATCGCAGACTGACTTGGAAGAACCAGCTGCACAAGAACCAGGCAAGAGCAAAGATCAGGATGGCCCTAATGAAGAAACTGTCAGGAACAGACTGGGGTGCAGACCAGGGTGTCCTGAAGAAGCTCTATGTGGGGAGGATTCGGCCTGTTCTGGAGTATGGCATGGCAGCAACCTCAACAGCTGCCAAAAGCAACACTGAGAAGCTGGACAGACTCCAAAACCAAGCCATGCGAATGATGACAGGAGCCATGCGCAGTACATCTATCAAAGCGCTGGAGACAACAACAGGCCTTGCACCACTGGAAGACAGAAGAAACGTCAAGGTACTGACCCAGGCCACCAAATTCAAAAGACTGGAAAACCATCCCATGAAGGACAGACTGAACAAGCCAACAAAAGGGAGACTTAAGAGATCGAGCTTCATCCACCAGAGCAGGACACTTGAAAGGAGAGACCCAGAACTGATGGACCACATACCCACACCTATACCACCCATAGCATCTGTTCCCTCCTGGAACCGACAGAACTTCCCAGCCATACGCACAGTCATATCGGGCATTGGGAAGAAAGGAACACAGTCAGACCAAGAGAGGAAGTCGCTGGCCCTGGAGTTCATTCAGTCTGCCTACCCTAAAGAGCAGTGGACTCACGTCTACACAGACGGCTCTGCCATGGAAGCAACCAGGAATGGCGGAGGCGGCGTGTACATCAGGTACGCTGACGAGGAGACCCATATTCCCATTGCGACTGGAAAGTACGCCACCAATTTCAGGGCTGAGGCAGAGGCCCTTGATCATGAAAACATATGACTAGCAATTAGGATTCACAATGATAGGATTAGTGGTTCAGTAGTTATTGACGAAAATGGCATTTTCCGTAATGGCGGTTTAGCGCCACAGTTCCCCCCATACAGTGTTTGTGTGTACGTTTTCAGATTCCTTGACCATGAAAACATATGACTAGCAATTGGATTCATAATGATAGGATTAGTGGTTCAGTAGTTATTGACGAAAATGGCATTTTCCGTAATGGCGGTTTTCTTCTGGACGGTGATCCGGATCACCACCAAAATCTAATCATCTGTAGGATACCCCATTTGTGACAATCTGTGAAAATTTCATGAAAATTCGTCCATAACTTTGCACAGACCTCCGCCAAGCGCCACAGTTCCCCTGGTGATCCGGATCACCACCAAAATGCAATCATCTGTAGGATACCCCATTTCTGACAATCTCTGAAAATTTCATGAAAATCCGTTCATAACTTTTTGAGTTATCTTGCTAACAAACAAACAGACAGACAGACAGACAGACAGACAAACCAACGCTGATGAAAACATAACCTCCTTGGCGGAGGTAATAATAATGTTAATGAAGCATAATATGCATTTATTTCTATTATATCAAATTTGTATAATGTGCATTGTCCCCTGCTGTATAGAAGGTTAAACAATAAATATAAAACCTAGAAAAGCACTCGGAGAGCGCAGACCTCCGCCAAGCGCCACAGTTCCCCCCATACAGTGTTTGTGTGTACGTTTTCAGATTCCTTGACCATGAAAACATATGACTAGCAATTGGATTCACAATGATAGGATTAGTGGTTCAGTAGTTATTGACGAAAATGGAATTTTCCGTAATGGCGGTTTTCTTCTGGATGGTGATCCGGATCACCACCAAAATCTAATCATCTGTAGGATACCCCATTTGTGACAATCTGTGAAAATTTCCTGAAAATCCGTTCATAACTTTTTGAGTTATGTTGCTATGAGTTATCTGTGAAAATTTCATGAAAATCCGTCCATAACTTTTTGAGTTATCTTGCTGACAAACAAACAGACAGACAGACAAACAGACAGACAAACCAACGCTGATGAAAACATAACCTCCTTGGCGGAGGTAACAAAGGCAGGCATCACTGAATGAGTGCCGACGTTCTTGCTTACACCCTTGCTTACACGCTTTCTATGGCCATGCAGAAACACTTGCTTATATTCAAATCCCATTTAAGGGAGAGAGTCAGTGCTTCGCAAACAAAAAAAGGAAGTGAAAAGCGACAAATCTGACAAGAAAGAAAGAATAGTGAAGATGTAATGCTTAAAAAATTATACTATAATGATGTGATTGCATACATCTATCTATAAATTCAACCGATACTCATCACCCGATGCCTGCCTTCATGTCTTTATGATGTCATAAAGACCATCACTCACCAAAGAAGAGTACAATTTCAAATCCCATTTAAGGGACAGAGCAAACAAAAAGGAAGTGTGTGTCAAGTGGCCCTCACCCTTGTGAGGTTTGACCAGCAGTTTCCCCCACATGAATGGGAAGCTTGCTTCGGAAGATAGAACTGGAAGTCACTCAGTGACCAAGCCTCAACTTTTTCCTTTTCTTTCCTTTTATTTTGAAAAGTCATCAAGGTGAAGCACAGCCAAGCACAGGTGAAAAACCTTTAAATACAAACACAAATAGAGGGGTCAAGGAAAATGTAACCCCAAGAACCCATAATAAATCAACATAACCCAAAATCACTCAATTTTTAAACTACTAAAAATTAATCTTGAAATAAGTAGAAAATACCCACATCTAAAACACCCCAAATACTAAATACATCTTAAAACTCTGTTCAATAATGATTTTTAACCTTACAATTTTAGCAGCTTTTAACTTTTAAACTCTTTTAAAATACACTCCATTTTTAACTATACTTTTAAACCCACATGGTATTGTGACGTTTGCAAGGTTCACACAAAGAAAATGGAGCAGATGGCTGTGATCAACCAGATTTATTTTGTACACCCCAACCCCCAACTTGCCACTTAGTACACAGAGCAGGGGAGGTCATTCTCACAGACCTCTGTTTACATCACGGTTGCACACACATAACGTTTTCATCTGGCAAAGCATGCTGGGAAATTCACTTAACATGGCCCCAACGTTACACTGCCCCCCGCCCCGGACTGGTTTCTGTCCCCAGAAAAATTAAAGTCCAATTTAAAAGTCCAATACAAACTCATCCAGGTGTCGGGGCGGTCTTCGGCGCCGGTGGCCAACACGTACAGGCCCCCTAGTGTCCATCTGGGTCTCGGTCGGGGTATCGGGCCGGGATGGAAGCTCCGGTTCGTCCACCAGCGGTGCAGATGGCCGATATGGGGCGAGACGGTCACGATGAAGGACCACAACCCGGTCCCTTTTTCTAAGCCTCACCCTGTACACCACATCTGACAGTCTCTCCAGGACCACGCATGGCCCCGACCACTGGCTCGCCAGCTTCGGTGATCGTCCTCTCTTCCTCTCAGGGCAGAAAACCCAGACTCGATCTCCCGGTGCAAAGTCCCTCCCCTGGCAGCGGGAGTCGTATGCTCGCTTCTGCCGACCCCCTGCCGCTGCCAGGGCCTCTCGAGCCAGCTCGTGCACCGTGTGGAGACGTTCTTTCAAACAAAAAAAATAATCCAATCCGGGTTTTCCCTCCACCTCCGGCTCGGGGGGGCAACCGAATACCAAATCCACCGGTGTGCGCAGCTCGCGTCCAAACATGAGCGCCGCAGGGGTGCACCGGGTAGATTCCTGAGCAGCCGTCCGGTACGCCCACAAAACGAAAGGCAGGTGCAGGTCCCAGTCTCGCTGTCGCTGGTCCACTAGGATAGCGAGCTGGGTGGTGAGGGTCCGGTTGAATCGTTCGACCAGGCCGTCGCTCTGTGGATGCAGTGGGGTGGTCCGGGTCTTCCGGATGCCCAGCCGTTTGCAGACCTCTCCGAAGACCTCCGCCTCGAAGTTCTGACCCTGATCGCTGTGCAGCTCCTCCGGTGCGCCAAACTGACAGAACATTTCATCCACCAGCTTTGATGCCGTCGTAGCGGCGCTCTGATCCGGGACCGCGTACGCCTCTGGCCACTTAGTGAAATAATCCATCGCGACCAGCACGTAGTGGTTCCCCCGGTCCATGGTCGGGAAAGGGCCCAGGATGTCCACTCCCACTCGCTCCATCGGTGCTCCCACCCGGTACTGCTGCAGGGGAGCGTGGGATCGCTGAGTTGGTCCCTTCTGAGCTGTGCATGTGTCGCAGCGATGAACGTGGAGCTCCACGTCCTGATGACAGCCGGGCCAGTAGAACCGGGCCCGAAGGCGCTGCAGCGTCTTTGTCACCCCGAAGTGGCCCGCTCCTACCGCCCCATGAACCAGCTGGAGTACTTTGGGCCGGAGTCGACGAGGAACCAGCAGCTGCCAAATGTGCCGCTGCCCAGCTGGAGTCTGCCACTGCCGATACACCACGCCCTCATGACAGCGGAGGTTGGCCCACTGGGAGTGTAGGGCCTTAGTCTCTGAGTCCAGCGGTGACACAACCTCCCAGGCGGGCCGCTGTCCTGTGTCCAGCCACTGCCGAACCCGCGAAATGACCGGGTCTCTGTCCTGCTCGCTCTGCAGCTGCTGCGTGCCAAGAACCTCTGTGACGTCATCGCTGGGGAGAACTGCCTGATCATCTGAGGAGGGGCTGTGCGTGCGTCGCTGCGTGATTCCTGCTCGCAGCGGCTCGGAGAGCGGAGCCCGTGGGGCGATTTGGTCCCGATCTTCAGCCCGTTGACAGTGACGACACTCCTCTGTCGCGCAGGGGCGCCGAGACAGCGCGTCAGCGTTGGCATGGAGGCGGCCTGCCCGATGCACAATCTGGAAATTATAATCCTGCAGTGCCTCCAGCCACCTCGCCAACTGTCCATCCGGTTCTTTGAAATTTAACAACCAGGTCAGGGAAGCGTGGTCCGTCTTGAGCTGGAACCTCCCCCCGTACACATTTTTTTTTTTAAATAGTAGTAGTAGATTAGTTTATTTGACAGGGACAGTGCAATAAACATAGACAATTAATCAAAGACAATCAATCTGATGTGTTGCACATAGAGTGTATAGCTATTAGCTAATTTGCAACTTTTGTCCCTGGATGGGCTTTAGAAAAAAGAATCAAGTAAAGATGGGAAAAAAAATAAAAAATATACACAATAACCAAATACATCAATGCAGAAAAATTATAAATACACAATTATAAATATTATAAATATTATAAATACACAAATATAACAGCCTGACTCACATTTAACATAAATATTATAAATATTATAAATACACAAATATAACAGCCTGACTCACATTTAACACATATAACATAACTCACATTTGCCTATTTCAGGCCTTCCTCCCTCCGTCACTCACTATAAACAAACACATTTATTCCTTCCCTTCATTCACTCTCACTTTGCAGACAATTAATTCATACATGAGTACATTCTTGTTTATTTTTCAGCCAGTTTTTAACATTTTTAGTGAATGTTTTAAAGTCCGTTATTATTTTAATTTCATTTGGCATTGTGTTCCAGATGTGACTGCCCTTTATAGAGAAAGCTGTTTGTCCAAATGTGGTTCTGCGGTGGAATATTTTACAGTTATTGTTAACAGAACTCCTGGTGGCTCTGCTGCTGTCCTGTCTTTGGACGAAACCAGCAAGTGGCTCGGGTGCTGATTTATGGAAACATTTGAACGTTAATTTCAGAAGACAGAGGTCAATGAAGCTCTCAAAACTCAATAGGTTGTATTTTTTTAAAACATTACAGTGATGCCACCTAATGGGCTTTTTGTCCAAGATTTTTAGGGTTTGATTATATAATGAACCTATATGTCTTATTGTGGAAGGGGCTGCTTGCGCCCAGACTGTCAAACAGTATGATATATGAGAAAAAACCATAGAATGCATATACAGTGCAGCTGCTTCGTAAGGTATGTAATATCTAATTAATTTAAAGCAGTTCAGATTTTTTTTTACTGTTTTTGAAATTTTCTTTATATGAAGATTAAATTTGAGTTGAGGATCTAGTACAATGCCAAGGTATTTGAATTCTGTAGCTAAACTGATGTCATGATCATGTATATTAACTTTAAAATGTTGCAGGTTACATTTTTTGATTGAAAAGCACATTGAGACTGTTTTCTGAAGGTTCAGCAATAGATGGTTCTTGAGGAGCCACTCTTGGACATCAACCATACTTGTAGACAGTACATCTGCAGCCTGTGCTGGAGTCTTGGCAGCTGTGTAAATAACTGCATCATCTGCATAAAGTTGGCATGTTGCAGCTGAGCAGTGTAACAGCAAGTCATTAATAAAAATGCTGAAAAGTAAAGGACCAAGAATGGACCCTTGTGGGATACCCATGCGGTTGTTTAAAAATGAGGATTTATCCTGGTGAACTTTTACACACTGTTCTCTATTCTGGAGATAAGATGCAAACCATTCTAATGTATTTGGGGAGAAGTTAAAAGATACCATTTTGGATAAAAGCAAACTGTGGTTTACAGTATCGAAAGCCTTTTTGAGATCTAGAAAAACAGCTCCTACCACATTACCCCTGTCCAAGGACTGTTTGACGTTTTCAATAAGGCAACAATTTGCTGTTTCTGTTGAGTATCCTGGTCTAAAACCAAATTGATGTGGATGAAGAAGTTGACTGTCTTGTAAGTAGTCTATCAGCTGTGTAGCTACAACTTTTTCAAGAACCTTAGATAGGACTGGTAAGATAGAGATTGGGTGGTAATTGCATATATCATCTTTACTGCCTGATTTATGAACTGGTATGACGACAGCTTTTTTCCAGCCAGATGGAAATGTACTAGACCTAATGGAGAGATTAATGAGATGGGTCAGTGGTTTGATTAATATTTTGCTGTGCATTTTGAGAAAGGAGGTGCTCATATTGTAGATATCATTAGTTTTTGAGTTTGACAGTGTTTTAACAATACCAGCAATTAACTTCTCATTTACCTCATCGATGTGAAAAGTATCTGTTGGAAGTATGGAATTTGTGTTGTTGAGCACATTTGGCAGCACAAAAATTTTTGTTAAGTCTTCCACAGAGCCCACAAAGTGTGAATTAAATTCATTTGCCAAAGTAGCCTTGTCACTGACAGTCTTGCCATTGATTCTAAGTTCCTTTACCCCCTTCTGATCGTTTTTTTTATTAGTTAAGTTATTTAAATGCCTCCATAGGGAACTGTTGTTACCCTTTGCATGATCTATCAGTTTATTGTAATAAGATATTTTTGATTTTCGCAGCTCATGTACCACTTTATTTCTTAAACTTTTGTACACAAGGTGATCATTTTGTAGTTTGGAGGTTAGTGATGTTTTCAGTGCATAGTCTCGCCTCTTCATAAGTTTTCTTATTTCATTATTTAACCATGGTAGGCTAATCTTCTGTTGTCTACTTTTAATTTGCTTTGAAAATTTTTCTATAGACTTTGTGATTGTTGCAGTTATAAAATTACAACAATCATCTACTTCACATGTTGACATGAGCTGCTCCCAATTTTGATTCTCTAAGTAATGTTCAAACTCCTCATTTTTTGATTTGGGGATAATAAAATTTGATTTGTCAATATCGACTCCCCCAAAATACTGTAGTCGCTTTTTAGTAAGTTTCCTGACAGCAAGAACCATGTTATGATCTGAGAGACCAGTTACAAGATTATAGGTTCTGGTTATTCGTTCTGGTTTATTAGTAAATACCATGTCAATAAGTGTTCTGGATTGTTTGGTTATCCTGGTGGGTCCTTTGATGATTTGCTGGTAATTAAATTTAGTCATGAGGCTTTTCAGTTTTTGTTTGTCTTTTTTATCAGACCAGTTGATATTAAAGTCACCATGAATTATTGTTTCTCTGTTCTTCTCAAGTTGTTTAACCAGATCACTTAATTCATTATAAAAGGAAGAGTTGTGTGACGGTGGGTTGTACACTACTGCAATGTTGAAATTCATTACCGGAGAGAGACATACATTAACAGCTAAACATTCAAGTGAAGTATTCAAATCAACCAGTTGACATTTATATTTCTCTTTGATGTAAATTAAAACACCTCCTCCCCTCCCTACCTGCCTGTCTTTTCTAAAACACTGGTAGCCCACAATATCGATCATATTAGTGTCTATGTTCCTGTGTAGCCAGCTTTCTGAGAGACAAAGGTAGTCCAGATTTGAGTCCAACAGCAACACCGAAATCTCATCTCTTTTGGGGATTATGCTCCGTATGTTTAAATGACCGCCGAGGATCCCCTTTGGTTTAGCCTTGGTGTCCCAAAGAACTTGTGCATGATTAACAGTTTGGAAAAATAAATGTTGTTTTTGCTTTTGTACAGCTTGGTTTTGTGCTAACCCAGTGGTCTGCTGTTTAATAGTGGCAGGTCCAGGGTTAAGGTGAATATCTCCTGCCAGAAGTAGCAGAACTAACAGAACTTTAATTGTATATCCTCTGCCATATTGTGATTTTTGCTTAACAGCCATGTTTGCCTTAATTTGGAAGTTTTTGCTCAGGGCTTTTAAAGACCACATAGAGTGTAGGGTGAGATGTCCAAGACCAAATCCATACAGATAAAACTTTTTAACTTCACCTTTGGTTGAGTTTGTCGGAAAATCCTTCTTGTTGCAGGTCCAGACACACAAAGACAAAACGAAGAGGAAGTAGATAAGTAGAGAAGGCTTATTAGTGGTGCCCATCAGCCCACTTTTTAATCCGGTGGCAGCCATCTTCAGTCTTTCTTGGAAAGAAGGAAAAAGAAAATCTGTGGATAGTAAAATAAATTCTGCTTATATCGCCAGAATCTGATCCGATCGTCCTCGAATCCAGCTGGGCCTCAGCTAGCCAACTAGCCCCTTCCGTTGCTGGTCTCGTTGCTCATAGCCGCCGTAACTGGTCTCCCGTCCCGCTCCTCCAACCGAGTCTCGTCGCACACCGCCGCTGCCACCGAGCTCCGCTGAGGTCACGGTAAGTCCTCCGCTAGGCACCGCCACCTACCGTCGTCTGCCTGGGTGAAATCTCTGCTGAGCCCCGTCAACAAATAGCCACTTGCCTGGTAGTATCTCCGCTGGGCCTCGCAGCTGGGCTTCGATTCAGGCTGGTGTAAGGTGGAATGACTGGCGCCAGCATTAAGCTAACTAGCGTTAGCTTAGCAATCGCTTCGGGTAGTCTCGTCGCACACCACCGCTGCAGTCACGGTAAGTCCTCCGCTAGGCACTGCCGCCTACCACCGTCTGCCTGGGTGAAATCTCTGCTGAGCCCCGTCAACAAGTCGGGCGGAAGTGACGCAGTCCATGAATGACAGCCAGCAGCTCTCTGCGAGTCACACAGTAATTTCTCTCGGCTCTGCTGAGAGTGCAGCTGAAGTAAGCGACTGCCTGCTCTCCATGCTCTCCCTCCTGGGATAGCACCGCCCCGATGCCCTGGTTGCTGGCGTCCGTGTCCACAATGAAAGGGCGGCTCAGGTCAGGATACTGCAGGACGGGGGCTCTGATGAGCGCTGCGCGGAGCTGGGAGAAAGCAGCAGCACAGCTGTCACTCCACTGGAACGTGCGTCCTTTCTGCGTCAGCTGATGCAGCGGGCTGGCAACGGTGGCGAAGTCTTTCACAAACTTCCTATAATAGGAGGCCAATCCAAGAAAACTCCTCAGTTCTCCAACGTTCCGCGGCACTGGCCAGTCTCTCACTGTTGCCACTTTTTCCTGGTCGGTGGCGACCCCCGCTGCGCTGACGACGTGGCCCAAAAAGGTGGTCTCTCGCCGGAACAGGTGGCATTTCCTAGGGTGTAACCGTAGCCCCGCCTGCTGGATGGCTCCCAGCACCTCTCGGAGATTTGACAGGGCGCTGTCAAAATCAGCTGCATGCACCAGCAGGTCATCCAGGTAAACAACGCAGCGGCTCCGGGGCACGTGAGCCAGCACTCACTCCATCAAGCGCTCAAAGGTGGCCGGAGCGTTGCAGAGTCCGAACGGCATCACTTTAAACTGGTACAGTCCCTGCCCGATGGAGAAGGCTGTTTTTTGGCGGGCCTCGGGTGACAGCTCTACCTGCCAATAGCCGCTGCGTAGATCCAGCGAGCTGAACCAGCTGGAGCCGGCGATGTGGTCCAGTGCGTCATCGATGCGGGGCAGGGGGTAGAAATCTTTCCTGGTGGCGTCGTTCAGGCGTCGGTAATCCACACAGAACCGCCACGACCCGTCCTTCTTCTTGACCAGCACCACAGGCGCCGCCCAGGGGCTGCTGGAGGGCTCAATAACATCTGCCTCCAGCATTTCTCGCACTTTTTGTTCCGCCGCTGCCCGCCTTGAAAAGGGCAGCCGGCGTGGGTGGAGTCGAATCGGCCTGGCCTCACCGGTGTTGATCTCGTGCTGCACCAACCCGGTCCGGCCGCATTCCTCATCCTTCGCAGCGAAAACACCCACGTAATAGTCCAATAGCTCCCGCAGCTGGCGTCTCTGTTCCGGGTCCAGCCCGCTGCAGCTCCGCTGAAATAATTCCTCCACCGCCTGCTGCGTCTCTGCTGACACGTTGGCCCCTCCCCTTGCTGTCCCCGTGTGTGCTCGTGCTCCCTCTGTCCGCGCTGGTGACGTCATCGTGTCCAGTACTCGCGGTGGCCTGCCTGGTCTGGTCTGTCTTGGCGATCCCTCGATTGTGCGTGCCCCCGTGTCCCTTCCCTGGGTTCTGCTGTGGAGCGTGATGGTCCGGTTTCCCAGCTGGAGGGAAGGTCCGGTGGTGTCGATCTTGGCACGCCAGGCTGTGAGCAGGTCTAGTCCAATAATACAGGGGTCTTGGATGTCAGCCAGCCAGAACGGGTGTCTTATGTTCTGACCGGCCACCCCACCACCAGCACTCTCCGCCCCTTCAGTCGGGCGCGCTCACCGGTAGCTGTGGTGACGCAGCGCTCGGTGGGTTCCCACCCCTGCGGAGCCGTCTTGCTCGTGCCCGGCAGTACGCCCGGTCGAACCAAGGAGATTGTAGAGCCGGTGTCAATCAGGGCCCGGATCGACGTCTTCCCCAAGCTGCACCGTAGATAGATCCCTGGAGAGTGTCCAACTCGGCCCACGCGCGGTGCCGGCTCCTCGGGGGAAACATCTGCTGGAGGTGGCCTGTCCCCGTTCACGCCACCTCGCTCTAGTTTAACGCCGGCGAGGGGCCGGTTTGTCGTGGGGTGGGTGCGGGGCAGTATCGCGCGATGTGTCCCATCTCTCCGCAGCGGAAGCATCCTTCCTCGCGCCGCCGAGGCCATCTTCTCCGTGGACGCGCCGCCGTGGTCTGCCGTAATTCCTCCTCCTCCCCCTCGCTCTCCATCGTAGCCTGGTAGGTTCTTCGGCTGTGTGTTGCTGCTTCAGCGGTGCGATTTATTAGCGGCTCTGCCCGCTCTGCTTCTGCCACTGCAGTCTTCCAGTCGCTCGCGGCGTGGAGCCGTACGTGGCTCTGGAGCCGTACGTGGCTCTGGAGCTGGGCCGGGCGGAGACCTTGGATGAAGCTCCGGAGGGCGAGCTTCTCTACTGCCTCCGGCGCGAAATCTGGGTAGCTGCGCCGGGTTAACAGCCATATGTCTGCAACATAGGCTCCTAGTTTTTCCTGGTGGTTCCGGCGGCGGCGGGTCAGTTGTTCTTGGACGTGCTCAGCGTCCGCTATTCTCCCAAATCGTCTCTGGAGCGCCCCTTGTAGTGCTGGCCAGCTGTGGTGCTCCTCGGGCCGGAGATCAGAGAGTGTGCAGAGGGCTTTCCCTTCCAAGGCCAGCGCGACCTGTACAGCGGTTTCCTCTGGCGACCAGCCGTTCAGCGCCGCAGTCGGGTCAGTTGTTCTTGGACGTGCTCAGCATCCGCTATTCTCCCAAATCGTCTCTGGAGCGCCCCTTGTAGTGCTGGCCAGCTGTGGTGCTCCTCGGGCCGGAGATCAGAGAGCGTGCAGAGGGCTTTCCCTTCCAAGGCCAGCGCGACCTGTACAGCGGTTTCCTCTGGCGACCAGCCGTTCAGCGCCGCAGTCGGGTCAGTTGTTCTTGGACGTGCTCAGCGTCCGCTATTCTCCCAAATCGTCTCTGGAGCGCCCCTTGTAGTGCTGGCCAGCTGTGGTGCTCCTCGGGCCGGAGATCAGAGAGCGTGCAGAGGGCTTTCCCTTCCAAGGCCAGCGCGACCTGTACAGCGGTTTCCTCTGGCGACCAGCCGTTCAGCGCCGCAGTCAGCTCGACCTGTGTCAGGTAATCATCTAACATGGCTTCGCCGTTGAAACGGGGAATCTTGGCCCGCTGTCGAACAGGTGGGGTGGTCGTTTCCTGATCAATCGCCACCCTTGATCGCCGTGGGGTCGCCAGCCCGTGCTGTCCTGAGAAGGGTGGAACGTTTGCTCTGTTCTGCCCGCTCTGTCTTGAAAAAGACAGGAGGCGGGGTGCGCTGGCCCCGTCAGGTCCGCCGCTTCGTTCGTCCCGGATCCGGGCTCCCGGTGGTGGTGTCTCGGTCTCATCGTCCATCATCAGCTGAGCAATGGCCTGCTCCAGCTGCCGGATCTCCATTCTGATCCTAGCTTCCATTTGCTCCATGCCCACTTCTGACACCAGTGTGACGTTTGCAAGGTTCACACAAAGAAAATGGAGCAGATGGCTGTGATCAACCAGATTTATTTTGTACACTCCAACCCCCAACTTGCCACTTAGTACACAGAGCAGGGGAGGTCATTCTCACAGACCTCTGTTTACATCACGGTTGCACACACATAACGTTTTCATCTGGCAAAGCATGCTGGGAAATTCACTTAACATGGCCCCAACGTTACAGTATTAAATACATGACATTTTAACTTACATTTCAAACACATGATTTTGTAATACATCACATTTAACCTAAACTTGATCAAATGATTTTCCAAATGCAGTGACAAAGACACATATAATAATAATCAGGCAGAGCGGTCCAGGGCAGAACAGCCTTTATTAATTTCTCTCTCTCACATTCACCAGAATCACAAGCCTCAAAAAGACTAACAGGTCACAGGCACCTCTCTCCTTTTATAGCATACAACTCGCTCAGTCACCTGTGGTGCTGCATTAACATGAAAGCCTTTGCAATTCCCATTCTCTTTGTCACCGCTCGAATCAACACACCAACCCCCGCATCAACACACAAACCCCCCCGTGACGATTCCCCTTGTTCTTCCGTCTGAGTGGAAACATACTGTGGATTTCCCACACCGCCCCCCCAGAAACTCAGACTGAGTCTTAACCCTCATGTTCTTTGGGCTTCAGCCTACGTCCGTAGCGGCTGTAACAGGGGTCCTGCGGCTCCGAGGCGCTGCTGTGCCGGTGGGGTGCTCTTGGGGGTGCGTCCATCTGTGGGGGGACATGGGGGGGGCATCTTTAGCATGCCATTGTGACTGATCTGACGAGTCATGTACTTGTGGAGTTCTCAGTGGGGGTCGTCCACGTTGAGGAGCTCGGGCCAACACCACCTGCTCATTTGCTAAAACGAAAGTGGGCTTAAGCCTGTCTATACAGACTGTTTCCCTGTGTCCCCCCAAGTCTAACACAAAATGTTTCTCCCCGGGTTCCAGCACTCTGAACGGGCCATCGTAGGGCGGGCGCAAGGGGGTCCAGTGGGCATCGTGCCTGACAAATACGAATGACGCATCCTTCAAGGCCTTTTGCACAAAAGTGCTTGGAAAACAGTGTTGGACCGGACCGGGTACCATCCCTGCCACTGCGCTATGTGATGAAAGTGGGGATGGTTCGGTGTTCAGCGTGAGGCTGTCCGGCAAAAATTCCCCTGGGAGCCGCAGCGGCTGGGAAAAAACCAGCTCTGATGGGGAGGCTGCCAAATCCTCCTTTGGTGATAAACGCAACCCTAATAGAACCCACAGCAGCCGGTCCACCCAATTTGCATCCGTAAGCGAAGCCCTGAGCGCTGCTTTAAGCAACCTATGGAAACGCTCGCATAACCCATTGGCCTGGGGGTTGTACACGGTCGTGTGATGAAGTGTGACTTTCAGGCTTCAGTCCATGGTGGACCAGAGGTTGGAAACAAACTGCGGGCCCCGATTGGATGTGATATCCGAAGGGGCGCCGAAACGTGCCACCCATGTTGTCAAAAAAGGGCGTGCAACTTCTGCGGACGAGGTTGAAGTTAGCGGGACTGCTTCGGGCCAGTGCGTGGTGCGGTCCACCAATGTCAGGAAGTGCGTGAACCCCTGCGATGGTGGGAGGGGGCCCACAAGGTCCACATGAAAGTGATTGAACCGCTTAGCCGGGATATGGAACGGCTCCAAGGGGGCTTTTGTGTGCCTGCGTACCTTGGCTCGTTGGCATGCTACACAGGCTGCAGCCCACTCTTTCACCTGTTTGCGCAGGCTCGGCCAGACCAACTTTGCTCCCACCATTTTGACAGACGCGCACACTCCTGGGTGTGCCAGGGAGTGAACCGACTCAAAAACGCAGCTGCGCCAAGCACGTGGGACCACCGGGCGCGGTCAATCCGTAGAGACGTCACAGATTAGAGGGGGTCCCCCGTCCTGCAGTACTCTGCTCTCCAGCCTTAACCCTATTGGTCCAGACTGGAGACCTTAAATGTACGCATCGCTGATCTGCTCAGCGGCCATGGCCGTGTAATCTATCCCTACGTAGACTGGGGCCACTAATGCGCGCAAGAGGCAGTCTGCTACCATGTTGAGTTTACCGGCCACATGCTGAATGTCGGTCATAAACTCCGAGATCGCGGCCAGCTGTCTCTGCTGCTGGCCCGACCATGATTCTGAAACCTTGGCCATCACGTACGTTAAATTCAATTCAATTCAATTCAATTCAACTTTATTTATATAGCGCCATTTCACAACAACAGTCATCTCATAGCACTATCAACTGTAGGGGGGAACCCCCACAGTTGCAGAAAGACCCCAGCAATCAGGTGATCCCCTGTGAGCAAGCACTTGGCAACGGTGGAGAGGAAAAACTCCCTTTTAACAGGAAGAAACCTCCAGCAGAACCAGGCTCAGGGAGGGGCAGTCATCTGCTGCGACTGGCTGGGGGGTGAGGGGACAGAGAAGATGAAAAGAACAGACATGTAGAGAGCAAACAGCACGATGGGGACTCAATCTATGGGAGAGAACAAACAAATGTTAATGACCAGCAAAAAAAAAAATATTTCATAGAGAGTGAGGAAAGGAGTGAGGCCCAGTGCATTACTGGAGGTCCCCCGGCTGACTAAACCTATTAGCAGCATAACTAAGGGAGGGTTCAGAAACATATGATCCCTCCCTAATTGTAGGCTATATCAAAAAGGTAGGTTTTAACCCTAATCTTAAAAAACAGAGATCGAGTCTGACTCCCGAATCCAGATTGGTAGCTGATTCCACAGGAGAGGAGCTTGATAACTGAAGGCTCTGCCTCCCATTGTACTTTTGGAGATTCTAGGTATTACAAGTAGTCCTGCATTTTGGGAGCGTAGTGCTCTGTTAGGATAATACGGTAGTATCAGATCTTTTAAATAAAAAGGAGCCTGATTGTTTAGAGCTTTGTAAGTAAGAAGAAGGATTTTAAACTTAATTCTAAACTCTATGGGAAGCCAATGAAGGGAGGCCAGAACCGGAGAGATATGATCTCTCTTTCTAGTACCTGTTAAAACTCTTGCTGCAGCATTTTGGATCAGCTGAAGACTTTTTAAAGATGTTTTAGGACAACCTGATAATAAAGAATTACAATAATCTAATCGCGAGCTAACAAAAGCGTGGATCAGCTTCTCAGCATCACTCTGAGACAAGATGCTCCTAATCTTGGCAATATTACGCAAATGATAGAAGGCAGTCTTAGAAACAAATTTAATACGTGAATTGAAGGACAAATCCTGATCAAAAATAACTCCAAGGTTCCTCACAGAGCTATTAAGAGAAAGAGTAACTGCATCCAAACTGAAAGTTTGATTTGGAAAGGAATTTCTAAGGTTTTTTTGGACCAACAAGAATGACTTCAGTCTTATCTGAATTTAATAGCAGGAAATTACAAGTCATCCAAGCTTTGATTTCCTTAAGACAGGCTTCTAACTTGGCTAATTGATTACTATCATCTGGCTTCATTGACAGGTATAATTGTGTGTCATCTGCATAACAATGAAAATGTATACAGTGCTTTCTAATAATGTTGCCTAACGGAAGCATATATAAACTAAAAAGAGTAGGGCCTAGCACAGATCCCTGTGGAACTCCATGACTAAGCTTTGAGTTGAAAGAAAACTCATTATTTACATGAACAAACTGGAACCTATCAGATAAATAAGATCTAAACCACTGCAACGAAGTTCCATCAAGTCCAACATAGTGTTCTAATCTATCAAGTAGAATATTATGATCGATAGTATCAAAAGCTGCACTAAGGTCTAAAAGGACAAGTACAGAAACTAGTCCATTATCAGATGCAATGAGGAGGTCATTAGTGACCTTCGCTAAGGCTGTTTCAGTACTATGATGGATTCTAAACCCAGATTGAAACTCTTCAAGTAAACCATTTCCCTGCAGGTGGTCGAATAATTGCGTAGCAACAACTCTTTCTAAGATTTTTGAAATGAAAGGGAGATTAGAGATTGGTCTATAGTTAGCTAAAGCTCCTGGATCTAGCGTTGGCTTTTTGAGTAAGGGTTTAATTACAGCTGTTTTAAAAGCCTGCGGTACATGGCCTAAAGTTAATGAAGAATTGATTATATGAAGAATAAAGGTACCAATAAGTGGGAAGACTTCTTTAAATAACCTAGTAGGAATAGGGTCTAAAAGACAAGTTGAAGGTTTGGATGAGGAAACTATTTTGTCTAACTCACAAAAGTCGATTGGAGTAAACTCATCAAGACAGACATCAAAAGAAGGAGTTGTAGTAGTTACAGTATTTAAGTTAACTGTGGGAAGAATCTGATTGATTTTATCTCTGATGGATGAAATTTTATTATTGAAAAAGTTCATAAAGTCCTAACTAGTAAGCTCTAAGGGGATGCTAGGATTGACAGAGTCCTGACTCTTTGTCAACCTGGCTACAGTACTGAAAAGAAACCTGGGATTATTCTTGTTCTCTTCTATTAATGCAGAGTAATAACTTGTTCTAGCTTTTCTAAGAGATTTTTTATAAATTAAAAGATGATTTCTCCAAGCTAAATAGATTTCATCTAAATTAGTAGAGCACCATTTTCTTTCTAATTGACGAGTCTTCTGTTTTAAGCTACGAGTTTCTGTGTTGAACCAAGGAGTTAGAAATCTCTGATTAGACTTTTTCTTTTTTAAGGGGGCCACCAAGTCTAGAGCCTGATGCAGAGAAGCTGAAACACTATCCACCATGTTATCAATTACAGAAGGAGCAAGCTGTTTATAGCTTATTTCCGTTGTGTTGACACATGGCATAGAGGAAACAATCTACATAAATTTGGAAACAGCATCATCTGAGAGGCATCTATTGTAATAATATTTTTCTTTAGGAGCCAAATAGTCAGAAATGGTAAAATCAAAGGTTAACAGACAATGGTCTGACAGTACAGGGTTATGAGGAGACACTACAAGATTTTCTATTTCTATGCCATATGTCAGAACAAGGTCCAATGTATGGTGGAGGTAATGAGTAGAATTTCCTACTTTCTGAGAAAACCCAATCGAGTCTAATATTGAATTAAAAGCCACATTAAGGCAGTCACTATCTACATCCACATGTATATTAAAGTCCCCTACTATAATTATTCTATCAGATTTCAGCACTAAATCAGCTAAGAAATCAGCAAATTCGGATAAAAATTCTGAGTAGGTTGATGGGGGACGATAAACTATGGCAAATAAAATTGGGTTTAACCTAAAATTGCTAAAGTGCCCAATACTGAGGACCAGGCCCTCAAAGGAATTATAACATGTTTTTTGCTTTACATTAACTAGTAATTTGGAATGGTAAATTGTTGCTACTCCTCCTCCACGACCAGAACTTCTGGGATTTTGACAGTTTAAATAACCAGAGGGAGTTGATTCATTTAAACCAACATAATCCTCTTGCCCTAACCAAGTCTCTGTAAGGGAAATTAAATCAATCTGATGATCAATTAACAGATCATGGACTAACAGAGACTTGGGAGTTAGAGACCTAATATTTAGTAAACCACATTTAATTTTTAAATTATGAGGAGGAACAGAGGCCAAATCATTCAATTTAGAGGCTTTATGTTTAATTTGAGTTTTACCAGTGTTTTGCTTTATCACTTTGGGATGCTTATGCATGATATTTTTATTTACTTTGGAGGGAGCAGACAACGATTCTCTGATGGGGAAGACAGGGGCTAAGCTGAGGGGTGGCGGATGAAGAGGAGCTGCAGAGAGGCGTGTAAGACTGCGACTCTGCTTCCTGGTCCCAACTCTGAGTAGTCATGGTTTTGGAAATTTGGATAAAAAGATGCCAGATTGTTAGATAAATGAGAAGCACCATCCAAAGTGGGATGAATGCTGTCTCGTCTCATAAGACCAGGTTTTCCCCAAAAAGAGCTCCAATTGTCAATGTAGCCCACGTCATTTTTAGGACACCACACAGACAGCCAGCGGTTCAA
Organism: Pholidichthys leucotaenia; assembly: GCA_020510985.1. Classification (NCBI taxonomy): domain Eukaryota; kingdom Metazoa; phylum Chordata; class Actinopteri; order Cichliformes; family Pholidichthyidae; genus Pholidichthys; species Pholidichthys leucotaenia. The sequence continues at coordinate 57,519,971 of CM035840.1, read as the reverse complement.
GGATGACGAGCGACTAAACATGTCATCACTGGTCAGATTGGGGAGGGGCCCAGAGAATACTACAGTGGCAGACATCGTTTTTGCAAAGTCACACACCGATTCTACATCAAGTTTGGTGACTTCCGACTGCCGGAGACGGATGTCATTAATGCCGGCGTGAATAACAATTGTGGAGTATTTACAGTTACTTTTAGCCAGCATTTTCAGATTTGACTCGATGTCGCCTGCTCTGGCCCCAGGAATGCATTTGACTATGACCGCTGGAGTCTCTAGGTTCACGTTTCTGACTACAGAGTCGCCAATGATCAGAGTTTTTTCCTCAGCGGGTGTGTCGCTGAGCGGGGAAAAACGATTAGAAACGTGAACAGGTTGGTGGTGAACCGGGGCTTTGCAACTAGGCTTCCTTCTCACCGTCACCCACCCAGTCTCCTCGCTGCTGAGGAGAGCCGGGGAACCGCTGACAGGGGGGCCTAAGCTAGCTAGCTCCGCTGCAGCTAATGGGCGTCCGTCGAGATTAACTGGCGCAGACGGTGTTTCAATGCAGCGGAGCCGGGATTCCAAATCAGACAACCTCGCCTCGAGCGCCTCAAAAAGACAACATTTATTACATTTACCGTTATCGCTAAAAGAGGCAGAGGTGTAGCTAAACATCTGACAGAGAGAGCACACCAGAGGAGAGGAAAGAGAGCTAGTAGCCATAGCTAACAGCTGGAGAGCAACCACACAGGCAGACAGCAAAACAGGAAGTGACGATACGTTACGTTACCACAAGGAAGTGACGATCCTCAGTTGTGGTTAGTGGCTTGTGGTCCACAAACGCAGTGAAGGTGTGCCCTTCCAGCCAGAACTGGAAGTGGCGTATGGCCAGGTGGAGAGCCAGTAACTCCCTGTCAAACGCGCTGTATTTACGCTCATTGTCACGCAAAGACCTGCTAAAAACGATGAGCGGCTGCCAAGAACCAGCGACGCACTACTCCACTATGGCCCCTATGGCCACGTCTGAGGCATCAGTCGTGAGCGCTATCCGAGCCGCTGGGTCCGGGTGCGCCAGCAGTGCAGCATTCGCCAGGGCTGTTTTAACCTCGGAAAACACCTGCTCTCGCTCAGGAGTCCAGTCGACTCTGTCTGCCGGTTTCCGTTTCTTAAGCACGGCGTACAACGGCTGCATGAGTTGGGCTGCACGGGGGAGGAAACGGTTGTAAAAGTTATCCATCCCCAAAAACTCCTGCAGTGTCCTGACTGTCTGAGGCCGGGGAAAATCTGCCACTGCGCACACTTTGTCCGGTAAGGGTATTGTGCCCTCTGGTGAGATGCGGTGGCCCAAAAAATCGATTCCCGTCACCCTGAACTGGCACTTCGCCAGGTTGATTATTAATCTGTGCTCCTCCAACCTCTGGAAAACTGTCCTGAGGTGGGCTATGTGTTCGTCCTCGGACGCGCTGGCCACCAGGATGTCGTCCAGGTAGACGAACACAAGTGGCAGATCGCGCAACACCGCATCCATCATGCGTTGGAATGTCTGCACTGTGCCTTTAAACCCAAAAGGCATGCATAAAAACTCAAAAAGGCCAAACAGGGTTATTACCGCCGTCTTAGGTATGTCCTCAGCGTGCACCGGGACCTGGTGGTAACCGCGGACCAGGTCTATCTTGGAAAAAATGCGTGCCCTGGTGAGGTGAACAGAAAAATCCTGAATATGGGGGATCAAGTAGCGGTTGTGTGCTGTGGCGTTGTTCAATCTGCGGAAATCTCCGCACGGTTGCCACGATCCCTCAGCTTTAGGCACCATATGTAGCGGGGATGCCCATGGGCTGTTTGAGCCTCTGATGATGCCCAACTTTTCCAAGTTGGCAAACTCCTCGCACACTATGGCCAGTTTAACTGCGTCCGGACGCCAAGGTTGTGCGAAAACGGGTGGCCCCGTGGTGGTAATGAAGTGCTCCACCCCGTGTTTAGTGACGGCCGCCGAAAAAGTCGGGACCGTGAGTGCTGGGAACTGGGTGAGTAGTGTGTGGAACTTACCCCTTGGAGTTGGGACGTTGGCTAGCGTTGTGGGCACGGCTCCTCTAGCTGTACAGGGGAGAAAATCAAAAGACAGTGCGTTAATCAGGTGTCTGTTAACCACATTGACTAGTAGACCATGTGCACACAAAAAATCAGCACCCAAAATGGGGAAGCTGCATGCCGCTATGATGAATGTCCATTGGTATGTACGGCCGTGCAAGGATACAGTCAGTGTCCTCTCACCAAAAGTCTTAATGTCTGAGCCGTTTGCAGCCGTCAGCCGGTCTGCATAGGACGGCAGGATGAGACTCTGTTGGGAGCCGGAGTCCATGAGGAGCCGTCTCCCTGAGCGTGAGTCTGTCACATAGAGCAGCTTGCTCACTTCACCGGCGGTCGCAGCTGCTACCGACTGCCGGCCCTGGCGTTTCCCGAACACTTGAATTGGTACGGTGGCATGCATCGGCGTGCATCCTCTCCAAAACGGCGGTGGTAGAAGCAGAGTGTGTCTCTTCAGTGCTTCTTGGTTTCTGCTGCAGCCACCGTCGTTGGCTCCTCGCCCCCGCTGGCTGTCTCACTGGGTTCCAATGCCACTGCGTTCACTGCGAGGGCTCTGGTGGTGAGGATAATCCAATCTGCCTCTTGCGCTAGCGTCCGGTAGTTGCGTGCAGCCAGCAGCGGCGAATTGGCAAGGACCACCCTGACCGCCGTCAGGAGGTTCCAGAGGAAAAGGTGGGCAAAGAGGAAATGCCCGTCATCTGTGCCCATCAATGTCAGCATCTTCTCCATTAGCTCGACTGCCGATCCGTCTCCCGACTCGGAGCGCGTCAGGAGCCTTTCCGCTTTCTCGCGGTCTGAGAGCGTACAGCGCCAGGTCAGCGTGGTTTTGAGAGCCTTGTATTTGTCGTGGGCTGGGGGCCGTTGGAGCAGGCTCGCCACCTGCTGAGTTGTGTGTGCGTCCAGTGCTGCAACCACGTAGTAGTATCTGGTGTCATCCGCCATTATTCCCCAGAGTGCGAGCTGGGCCTCGGTGTGGAGGAACCAAGACTTCGAGTCGTGTAGCCAAAAGTCTGGGAGTTTGACCGAAACGGCACACGCGTTGCTGGCACCTCCAGTCTGGGTCGTCTCCGGGGTGTTCGCCTCGAGTTCCATTGTGCGTCAAGGGTCACCAGTGTGGAGAGAGGAATAATCAGCAGAGCGGCCCAGGGCAGAGGTTCAGGTTCAGGTTCAGGTTAGGTTCAGGTTACTTTATTTGTACCCGTAGGTAGATTTGTTTTGCAGTCTGGTGACATCCATATTTACAAACCACAATTACATTCAACATAAACACAAACACAGGCACACATGAAGCTGACTATAAACATGATTAAAATACTCAAGGCTCCATCAATCAGGATATAAAGACAAAGAGATGGAAGAAAAACCAGAGATAAGAGAGAAGGGTCATATTAAAAAGTTAAAGACTAGTCAAAGAGGTTAAAAACTCAAAGGTCTAGAACCCAATAAAAGATTTAGAACCCAAATAAAAATCCTACAAAAATAAGTAAATATAAAATGGAGTTAATAAATAGGTAACTAAATTATGTGCAATATATTGTTACAACTTGTTCAACTCTCTGACAGCAGCAGGAACAAAGCTGTTTTTGTAGCACTGGGTTTTACTTTTTGGGACAGCAAACCTCCGTCTTGACGGAAGAAGCTGAAAGTGGCAGTGCAAAGGGTGGGAGTCATCATTTAAAATGGAGGTAGCATTCCTCTGTACCTGTCTGGTGTACAGGGATGTCAGGCTCAGCTGTGACTCACCAAGCAAATGACTGGACCATCTAACTACCTGATCCAAGGATTTCCTCTGTTTCAGTTTTATCTGACCAAACCATGACACTAAAGAAAAGGATAAAACATATTCAATAAAAGCCCGATAAAACATTGTCATTATGGTTCGGTCAATTTGAAAGAGTGCAAGTTTCCTCAAACAATGCAAATGTTGCTGACCCTTTTTGCACACCCTTTCACAGTTCTCTTCAAAGTTTAAATTACTATCAATAATCGTCCCAAGATATTTGTAGGATTGTACACATTCAGTGGTCTGGCCTTTTAGTACGGTGACTTTGTGCCTGGGAGTTTTCCTCCTAAAGTCAATAATCATATCTTTAGTTTTTGTCGTATTCAGCTGCAGGTAGGAATCCTCACACCAGTGAACAAAATCATCAACTACTGGGCCGTGGCCACTCTCACCATCCTGGAGGAGACTGACAGTAACTGAATCATCAGCATACTTTATAATGTGTCTGTTGTCATGTCTGCTCTGACACATGTTTGTGTACAGGATGAAGAGTAGTGGTGACAACACACACCCCTGAGGAGAGCCAGTAGAAGAGCACTTTTGGTCAGACAATGTACCATTGACCCTTACTCTCTGTGTCCTGTTGATTAAGAAATCCAGAATCCAACCCACCAGATTATTGCTCAAATCAAATTGTTGCAGGAGCCTTTCAACTAAAATATGAGGTTGGATTGTATTAAAGGCGGAGGAAAAGTCCACAAATAAAAGCCTGGCATGTGTCCCATGAAAATCCAGATGTTTAAAAAGCATATTAAACAGAGTGACAGTGGCATCCTCCACTCCTTTGTGAGGCCTATATGCAAACTGCAAAGGATCCAATGCATGTTCAGTCTGCTTTAGGACCTCAAATCTGACCAGTTTTTCAAAAATTTTCATTAAAATTGAAGTCAAAGCAACTGGTCTAAAGTTGTTTACCGTTTTAGGACAGCTGGATTTTGGAACGAAGAGCAGGCTTTATTAATTTCTCTCTCTCACATTCACCAGAATCACAAGCCTCAAAAAGACTAACAGGTCGCAGGCACCTCCCCTTTTAAAGCACACAACTTGCTCAGTCACCTGGGGTGCTGCATTAACATGAAAGCCTTTGCAATTCCCATTCTCTTTGTCACCGCTCGCATCAACACACCAACCCCCCATGACGATGCCCCTTGTCCTTCCGTCTGAGTGGAAACATATTGAGTGGATTCCCCACAATATCACAAATGGATGCTCACCGGCTCCTTCTTCCTTGCTTGAAACAAGCTTTAGTCCTGCAGTCTTTTTCCAAGTCCAGACTCTCCAACCATTTCTCTCACACACTGTTTACTCCCCACTGCCCTGTGAATAACTGTCTCCAGACTCCCTTAATCACCAGATCATTTCCACCTGGTGCAATCAACCAACTGCCTTCAGACTGGGAAGCACACCCAGATCTGAAGCATTCAGGCAGAGAGGACGTGGCCTGCAGCTCAGCTCAACAGTGTGAGAACGCGGCGGTCAGTCAGCCAACCGGCTGGCTGGCACAGCTATTGACACCGCCGAAGACACAGTCCAAGGACGGATAATTTTTTCACACATAAGGAGTTGTTCTGAACTCCTTATAAGAACTCCTTATACAACACATAAGGAGTTGTTTAGAACTCCTAATAAGAACTTATACAAAGATATAGAGTGATAATAATCAAGTCAGTGGCAGTAATGCACCTGTAAACTGGTTGCCAACCGCCAATCAAATCTAAAAGAAGAAGAAGAAGAAGAAGAAGAATGTCCATAGCTCGCCTATGGACGTTCATTAAAGATTGAAGTACGTGGTGGTAATGCACCTGTAAGCTAGTTGCCAACTGCCAATCAAATCTAAAAGAAGAAGAAGAAGAAGAAGAAGAAAGGAAGGGAAGAGCGACAAATCTGAGAAGAAAGAATAGTGAAGATGAAATGCTTAAAAAATTAGACTATACTCACCAAAGAAAAGTGCAATTTCAAATCCCATTTAAGGGAGAGAGTCATCCATCCATCCATCTATCTTCTACCGCTTTTCCGGAGGTCCGTGTAGCGGAGGCAGCAGTTCAAGCAGAGAAGCCCAGACTTCCCTCTCCCCAGCCACCTGCTCCAGCTCTTCAGAGAGGATACCAAGGCATTCCCAGACCAGCTGGGAGACATAGTCTCTCCACCGAGTTCTGGGTCTGCCCTGGGGTCTCCTCCCAGTGGGATGTGCCCGAAACACCTCAAGTGGGAGGTGTCCAGGAGGCATCCTAATCAGATGCCCATACCACCTCAACTGACTCCTTTCAATGTGGAGGAGCAGTGGTTCTTCTCTGAGCCTCTCCCGGATGACTGAGCTCCTCACCCTATCTCTGAGGGTGAGTCCAGCAATCCTACGGAGAAAGCTCATTTCAGCCGCTTGTATCCGCGATCTCGTTCTTTCGGTCATTACCCAAAGCACGCGACCATAGGTGAGAGTAGGAACGTAGATTGACTGGTAAATCGACAGCTTTGCCTTAGAACTAAGCTCCCTCTTCACCACAACAGACGGGTACAACGTCTGCATCACTGCAGATGCTGCTCCGATCTGTCTGTCAATCTCTCACTCCATTTTCCCCTCACTCGTGAATAAGACCCCAAGATACTTAAACTCCTCCACTTGGGGCAGGAGCCTGTCCACAACCCAGAGAGGACAATCCACCTTTTTCTGGCTGAGGACCATGGACTCGGATTTGGAGGTGCTGATTCTCATCCCAGCTGCTTCACACTCAGCAGCAAACCGTCCCAGCAAGAGCTGTAGGTCATTGCTAGATGAAGCCAACAGGACAACATCATCTGCAAACAACAGAGATGAGATCCTGTGGTCACCAAGCATGACACCCTCCATTCCCTGGCTGCGCCTAGAAATCCTGTCCATAAAAATTATGAACAGGATCGGTGACAAAGGGCAGCCCTGGCAGAGTCCAACTCTCACTGGGAATGAGTCCGACCGAGTGTTGGCAATACGAACCAAACTCTCAAAACAGTTGTACAGAGACCGAATAGCTCATAACAAGCCCAATACCCCATACTCCAGAAGCACCCCTCACAAAAAACCACGAGGGACGCAGTCGAATGCCTTCTCCAAGTCCACAAAACACATGTAAACTGGTTGGGCAAACTCCCACGAACCCTTGAGAATTCTCGAGAGGGTAAAGAGCTGGTCTGATGTGCCATGGCCAGGACAAAAACCACATTGCTCCTCCTGAATCCGAGGTTCGACCAACGGCCGGACTCTCCTCTCCAGTACCTTGGCATAGACCTTCCCAGGGAGGCTGAGGAGTGTGATCCCTCTAAAGTTGGAGCACACCCTCTGGCCCTCTTTTTTGAAGAGAGGAACCACCACCCCGGTTTGCCATGCCAAAGGCACTGCCCCCAACCTCCACACAATGTTGCAGAGGTGTATCAACCATGACAGCCCAACAACATCCAGGGTCTTGAGGTACTCAGGGCGAATCTCGTCCACCCCCGGGGCCCGGCCACCAAAGAGATTTTTAACCACCTTGGCAACCTCAGCCCCTGTGATAGGCGAGTCATCCCCCTCGTCTACAAACCCTGCTCCCTCTGTGGAAGGCGTATCAATTGGATTGAGGAGATCCTCGAAGTATTCCTTCCACCGCCCCACGATATCCCCAGTCGAAGTAAACAGCGCCCCATCCGCACCATACACAGTGTGGACAGGGAGCTGCTTTCCTCTCCTGAGCCGCCGGACAGTTTGCCAGAATCTCTTCAAGACCGACTGAAAGTCTTGTTCCATGGCCTCACCGAACTCCTCCCATACCTGGGTTTTTGCTTCAGCAACCACCCGAGCTGCACTCCAATTGGCCTGCCGGTACACCTCAGCGGCTTCAGGAGTCCCACAAGCCAACCAAGCTTGATAGGACTCCTTCTTCAGCTTCTTCTTCAGGGAGAGAGTCAATGCTTCACAAACAAAAAAAGCAAGTGAAAAGTGACAAATCTGACAAGAAAGAAAGAATAGTGAAGGTGTAAAGCTTAAAAAATTATGCTATAATATTGCGGTGATTGTATATATCTATCTATAAATTCAAGAAATCTCTGTGTGTCTCTCTGTCACGATCATAGGACATCATAGGACAGCCTATGATGCGCCTATGTCATGGTCCGTGTGCTGACTTTGTCGGCACTCGGACTGTCTGGTTGTTCTCCGTTCTCTTCTCAGATGCACCACTAAGCCTCTGTACTTTTATTCTGACAGCGTCTCGGCGGGGCTTCCGGCTGTCAGAGCGGAGCTTCGCTGAACAGCGAGATTCCAATCAGCTGATGACCTTTCATCAGCTGGTTAATCTGTCAAAACCCTATTTAAGGGAGCAGCTCTGGGTTTTTTTTTAAAAATTTGATTTTGTATACTTTATTGATCCCCAGAGGGGAAATTGAGGGCATCCACCTGGATGGATGAAGCAGCCACGGTACGGCGCTATCCCTTTACCATTCGCATACACATTCACACCTAGGGCCAATTTAGAGTCTCCAGTTAACCTAACCTGCATGTTTTTGGCCTGTGGGAGGAAACCGGAGAAATCCCGAAGTAAACCCATGCAGACACAGGGAGTGTTTGCTCGGGGCTGCGACCTCGCTTGGATAACGCTGGTCTCCCCAACGTTAGACTGGAGTCCCTACGCTCCAGCTCCAGTCATCCTCTTTACCTCGCTGTTTTCTGTAAGTTTTTTCCTGTATCAGTGTTTATCGTCAGTGTATCCTTGCATTGTCCTTATTTGTGTTTTGCCCCTCGTGGCTCATTATTTTGTACCTTTGTCATTATTTAATAAATACGCAAACTCACTGGTCGCCTATAGCGTCTCATTGCGGTCCGTGAAGGCCGCTCATGACAGGAGGTCGCAGCCAAGAGAGACGCCGGTGACTGTGAGTTTGCTTTTGGACTTGAATTTTTTCCCTTCTCCGGGGAGCTCGTATCGCTCGGTATGTCCGCTCTCGAGCGTGGGTATTGTCCCAAGTGGCTTCAGGAGGTAGATGGCCACCTGGCAGAGGCCTGTCTCCTCATGCCCACCTACGCAGCATATGAGCCCCTGGGTCTCGCTCAGATAGCTTTATTGAAATACCACCTAACCTCCTTTCCGGAGGGAAAGGAGCGAGTGATGTGGATTGTGTCACAGCGTACACGGATTGAGAGAGCGCTCGAGAGGGCAGCCAAGGAACCCTCACCTCCTTCCCCTAGAAGGGCATCGCCGACGAGGAGGGAGATCCGTGGACTGGAGGGAAATCTCGGTAGGAGGCCGATGGTGGGGCATCTCCATTCCTCACCTCGGGAGTCAGTTCCTGTCACCAGTCCAGCCCAGGTGCAGCGTTTCCCTGGCTTCTCCTCACCCTCTGCCGGCAAACGTCATCACACATCCACTGGTAAGCCTCAGTGAGAACCCCGTCCTGAACCCATTTCCGGGTTGTTGGAGGAACTCTGCCTCCCAGTCAGCTGCTTCTTCTGCGTCACGTCAGGAGGGAATTCCCTCAGCCTCTCCCTCTGGGCCATCTGTCCCTGCTGTCCCATCAGCTCCTTGTGCCCAGATCGCCTCAGCTGTCACCCCCTCCTCCTCGACGTCTTCTCCGGCTGCTGTGAGTGCCACGAGTCCTGCTTCGGCGAGGCCCGTCATCGATCCATCGTGAGCGGCTCCTCCTCGTCTTCCCGGGGGGCCCTCCGTCACCATCCAGCGGGGGAAGGGCGGAACCAAGTCCACTGCAGTGGATTCTATCAGGCCTCAATGGATCAGGCAAGTGACTCTTCATTCTTTTCCTTCTTTGGGTGAATTGCCTTGCTTGATTCCTGGGGGTGGAGATCGGGGTTCACAGTCCCCTGAGCTTCCTCCACCTGCTGCAGTAACTAATTATGGACCTGTTACCTTTGTGTCTCCTCCCCCTGAGCATTCTGCGGCACCAGGCCTATGCCGCCGGACAAGGAGGGAGCCTGTGGGCCTGGAGAGCCTGGTTCCAGCCCCACAGCCACGTCACGGGCAGAGGAATGAAGCCAGATGATAGTAATCAATTAGCCAAGTTAGAAGCCTGTCTTAAGGAAATCAAAGCTTGGATGACTTGTAATTTCCTGCTATTAAATTCAGATAAGACTGAAGTCATTCTTGTTGGTCCAAAAAACCTTAGAAATTCCTTTCCAAATCAAACTTTCAGTTTGGATGCAGTTACTCTTTCTCTTAATAGCTCTGTGAGGAACCTTGGAGTTATTTTTGATCAGGATTTGTCCTTCAATTCACATATTAAATTTGTTTCTAAGACTGCCTTCTATCATTTGCGTAATATTGCCAAGATTAGGAGCATCTTGTCTCAGAGTGATGCTGAGAAACTGATCCACGCTTTTGTTAGCTCAAGATTAGATTATTGTAATTCTTTATTATCAGGTTGTCCTAAAACATCTTTAAAAAGTCTTCAGCTGATCCAAAATGCTGCAGCAAGAGTTTTAACAGGTACTAGAAAGAGAGATCATATCTCTCCGGTTCTGGCCTCCCTTCATTGGCTTCCCATAGAGTTTAGAATTAAGTTTAAAATCCTTCTTCTTACTTACAAAGCTCTAAACAATCAGGCTCCTTTTTATTTAAAAGATCTGATACTACCGTATTATCCTAACAGAGCACTACGCTCCCAAAATGCAGGACTACTTGTAATACCTAGAATCTCCAAAAGTACAATGGGAAGCAGAGCCTTCAGTTATCAAGCTCCTCTCCTGTGGAATCAGCTGCCAATCTGGATTCGGGAGTCAGACTCGATCTCTGTTTTTAAGATTAGGGTTAAAACCTACCTGTTTGATATAGCCTACAATTAGGGAGGGATCATGTGTTTCTGAACCCTCCCTTAGTTATGCTGCTAATAGGTTTAGTCAGCCGGGGGACCTCCAGTAATGCACTGGGCCTCACTCCTTTCCTCACTCTCTATGAAATATTTTTTTTTTGCTGGTCATTAACATTTGTTTGTTCTCTCCCATAGATTGAGTCCCCATCGTGCTGTTTGCTCTCTACATGTCTGTTCTTTTCATCTTCTCTGTCCCCTCACCCCCCAGCCAGTCACAGCAGATGACTGCCCCTCCCTGAGCCTGGTTCTGCTGGAGGTTTCTTCCTGTTAAAAGGGAGTTTTTCCTCTCCACCATCGCCAAGTGCTTGCTCACAGGGGATCACCTGATTGCTGGGGTCTTTCTGCAACTGTGGGGGTTCCCCCCTACAGTTGATGAACTCCTGCCACCACGCTGTGCGGGTCGTTGGCGTGGACGTCAGCGTTGGAGGGTCCTCAGACTGTGGAGAACATCATGCCAGCTGCGGAGCCCGCCGTAGCCGAGTGAGAGCCAGAGGACATCCTTCTTTGTCCTGAGTCCGGATCGCCGAAGTCCTGGACAGCGACGGAACTCGAGATCAGGCAAGTGCTCTACTTTGTCTTCCTTCTTTCTACTCTGGAGCATTTTTGCCTGTCTCTCGGGGAGACGAGCCGGGTGCAGCCATCTGCTGCATCCGAGCTTGTCTCGCCTGATTCTGTCGCTACCGGTGATCCTGATTCCCGTTCTATCCCCTCTCCTGAGCCTTCTCCCAGGATTGCTGGTGATGAGTCGGTCCTGGTCTCAGCTCTGAAGGTTCCGGGTTCGGGGTTGGAAGTCGTCCATGGTGCTGTTCTGACTCAGTCGGGGTCCATCTTGGGTGCAGCTGCGATCCGATCGGGGTCCATCGTGGGTGCAGCGTGGGCTCACCTGGGGTCCAACAGGAGGACTGCGCCTGTTCTGGTGACGTTCGGAGGTGGAGCTGCAGATCCTCCGCTGAGCTACACCGGACTGGTCTCTCATCCTTTTCCTGTTTCCTCTTTCCCTCCATCGGGTGCCGCAGGGATTTCCCGTGATCAGCTCGGCTCTCCCTCGCCACTCCTTGCTATAAGGAGGCTGTCTCTGAATCTCCCCCTGTGGTCCTGTTGGCCTGATGATGCGGTCGGCCGCCTGGGAAACCTTTTCGCCAGTTTGGCGTTCTGGGTCGGCCACCCAACGAATTGTACTTTCTACTGGGCAACCTGGTTTGGCCGCTGGAGGTTCCATCTCTCTGGGCCTGGGACTGGGGTAGGCCGCCCAAACTCTTCCCTTTCCCCTCATTTGTCATCTGGATGCTAGACGCAGGCAGGCCACTTGAACAGTTTTTTTTTTTTTTCCATAGCGCTCTGTCTGTCGTCATTCCTGCCCCCCCCCCCCGAGTGAGAAGGGATGTTTTTGTTTGAAATCTTGGACTGTTTTGAACTGTTTATCGCCGCTCTTTTGCGTGTGCCTTTTTTTTCCCTTCCTCGATTGTCTGAGATGTGCTCTGGTGTTGTCTCTGCCAGTTTTTGTTTCTCATTGTGCTGTATTTATTCACTGCTATTTAGCGTGGGTTTTTTTTCTCATCTTCCTCCCCCTGTTCGAAGGATGATTGCCGTTTATTTCTTCTGCGCCTGTATATTTTGGGTTTTTTACCTGGTATTTGTTTGTGACCTGTAGGCTTATATTCTGTTATTCGTATTCATTGTCCTGACTGGCGGTCATCTGTGCATTATGGAGTGTTTTGTGTTTTTTTTTTCTATGCTCTGTAATTGCTCCATGGTGCTCATGCACGGTGGCGCAGTGGTTTAGCACTGTGGCAACACAGTTTTACCCTTGGCCGGGGGATCGCGGGGATCATGAGATCATGGGTTCGATTCCAGCCCCCGACCAACAGTGAGCTGTGTGGAGTTTGCATGTTCTCCCCGTGTTGCGTGAGTTTACTCCGGGATTTCTCCGGTTTCCTCCCGCATACCAAAAACATGTAGGTTTAGGGCGCTCGCGCATGCAGCGACCAGCAGCCAGTAGCTTGTCACCAGACTGCAAACCAGATCTACCTACGGGTACAAATAAGTAACAAAAAAAAAAAAAAAAAAAAAAAAAAAGGTTTATTTTCTGTGTTTGCCTGTGTCTCCTGGTTCTGACCCTCCTCGGCCTTTTTCCCCCTCCTCCCTCCCTGGGGCAGTCATGTTGGCCTCCCAGTTGGGGGGGGCCTGATGTTACACCGCGTCTGGCATCCGCGTCGTGAACGGGGGCAACTGTCATGGTCCGTGTGCTGACTTTGTCGGCACTTGGATTGTCCAGTTGTTCTCCGTTCTCTTCTCAGACGCACCACTAAGCCTCCGGGCTTTTACCCTGACAGTGTCTCGGCGGGGCTTCCGGCTGTCAGAGCGGACCTTCGCTGAACAGCGAGAATCCAATCAGCTGATGACCTTTCATCAGTTGGTTAATCTGTCAAAGCCCTATTTAAGGGAGCAGCTCTGTTTGCTCGTGGCTGCGACCTCGCTTGGATAACGCTGGTCTCCCCAACGTTAGACTGGAGTCCCTACGCTCCAGCTCCAGTCATCCTCTTTTCCTCGCAGCTTTCTGTAAGTTTTTTCCTGTATCAGTGTTTATCGTCAGTGTATCCTTGCATTGTCCTTATTTGTGTTTTGCCCCTCGTGGCTCATTATTTTGTACCTTTGTCATTATTTAATAAATACGCAAACTCACTGGTCGCCTATAGAGTCTCATTGTGGTCTATGAAGGCCGTTCATGACAGCCTATGCAGTCCCTATGAAGTCTGCATCACAGGACAGCCTATACGACATACTAATTTAAACCGGGATCAAATGCAGGCATCATAGGACTCGCTATGCCATCGTCACAGATCATAGGACAAAGGACACCTTCCAAGATCAAACGCAAGCATGACTCATGATCGTAGGACTCGCTATGACATCAGCACAGATCATAGGACTCACCATGACACCATCAAAAAACAAAGGCAGGCTTCACTGAATGAGTGACGACGTGCTTGCTTACACCCTTGCTTACACCTGCTTTCAATGGGCATGCAGAAATATTTGCTTATACTTGGTTTCTATGGGCATGCACGGGTATGTACTAGTCATTTTTAATTATTGATTTGCCTTCTGACTTACTGAGTGAGATTTCCAGATTTACTGCTTCACATGATGTCCCTATGTAGGACCGCTGCAGTGAGTGCTATAAACGTGAGTGATGGTCCACATGACATCATATAGATCAGCAAGACAGGCATCACTGTCACACAGACGTGGACAAAATTGTTGGTACCCCTCTGTTAATGAAAAAAACCCCACAATGGTCACAGAAATAACTTGAACCTGACAAAAGTGGTAATAAATAAAAATTCTATGAAAATTAACCAGTGAAAATCAGACAATGCTTTTGAATTGTGGTTCAACAGAATTATTTAAAAAAAACAAACTCATGAAACAGGCCTGGACAAAAATGATGGTACCTCTAGAAAAGATTGAAAATAATGTGACCATAGGAACATGTTCAACCAAGATGTGTCCTCTAATTAACATCACAGGTGTCTACAAACTTGTAATCAGTCGGCCTATTTAAAGGCTGACAAGTAGTCACTGTGCTGTTTGTTGACATGGTGTGTACCACACTAAACATGGACCAGAGGAAGCAAAGGAGATAGTTGTCTCAGGAGATTAGAAAGAAAATTATAGACAAGCATATAAAAGGTAAAAGCTATAAGACCATCTCCAAGCAGCTTGATGTTCCTGTGACTACAGTTGCACATATTATTCAGAAATTTAAGATCCATGGGACTGTAGCCAACCTCCATGGACGTGGCCACGGGAGGAGACGGATAATACGAATGGTAACAAAAGAGCCCAGAACAACCTCTAAACACAGTCACGGTGAACTCCAAGGTCAAGGTACATCAGTGTCAGATCGCACCATCCGTCATTGTTTGAGCCAAAGTTGACTTCATGGGAGATGACCAAGGAGGACACCACTGTTGAAAACAAATCATAAAAAAAGCCAGACTGGAATTTGCCAAACTGCATATTGACAAGCCACAAAGCTTCTGGGAGAATGTCCTATGGACAGACGAGACAAAACTGGAACTTTTTGGCAAAGCATATCAGGCCTATGTTCACAGACGGAAAAATGAAGCATACCAAGAAAAGAACACTGTCCCTACAGTGAAACATGGAGGAGGTTCTGTTATGTTGTGGGGCTGCTTTGCTGCATCTGGCACAGGATGTCTTGAATCTGTGCAGGGTACAATGAAATCTCAAGACTATCAAGGTATTCTAGAGAGAAATGTGCTGCCCAGTGTCAGACAGCTTGGTCTCAGTCGTAGGTCATGGGTCTTGCAACAGGATAATGACCCAAAACACACAGCTAAAAACACCCAAGAATGGTTAAGAGCGAAACATTGGACTATTCTAAAGTGGCTTTCTATGAGCCCTGATCTAAATCCTATTGAAGATTTATGGAAGGAGCTGAAACATGCCGTCTGGAGAAGGCACCCTTCAAACCTGAGACAACTGGAGCAGTTTGCTCATGAGGAGTGGGCCAAAATACCTGCTGAGAGGTGCAGAAGTCTCATTGACAGTTACAGAAATCGTTTGATTGCAGCGATTGCCTCAAAAGGTTGTGCAAGAAAATATTAAGTTAAGGGTACCATCATTTTTGTCCAGGCCTGTTTCATGAGCTTGTTTTTTAAAATAATTCGGTTGAACCACAATTCAAAAGCATTGTCTGATTATTGGTTAATTTTCATAGAATTTTTATTTATTACCACTTTTGTCAGATTCAAGTTATTTCTGTGACCATTGTGGGTTTTTCTTTCATTAACAGAGGGGTACCAACAATTCTGTCCACATCCGTAGGAACATCATAGGACAGCATGGTCTGTATCAGACATCAAGGCAGGCATCACTCTATATGACATCATAAAGACATCAAGGCAGGCATCATAGGACATCATGCAGACATCATAGGAACATCATAGGCTGTCCTATGATGCCCTATGATCATGACACACAGACACACACACTGGCAAACTGACAGAGATTTCTTGAATTTTGTTCTTCTACTCCAAATTCAGTTTCTCAAAAAATTAGAACATTACATAAAATTAATTTTAAAAAAGTTTTTTTTAATAGAAATGTTGGCTGATTGAAAAGTATGTCCATGAACACACTCAATACTTGGTCGGGGCTCCTTTTGGATTAATTACTGTATCTATGTGGCGTGGCATGGAGGTGATCAGCCTGTGGCACTGCTGAGGTGTTATGAAGGTCCAGGTTGCTTTGATAGTGACTTTCAGCTCATCTGCATTGTTGGGTCTGGTGTCTCTCATCTTCCTCTTGACAATATTCCATAGATTCTCTATGGCTTTAAGTCAGGAGAGTTTGCTGCCCAATCAAACACAATGATGCCATGGTCATTAAACCAGGTTTTTTTTTAACTTTTGGCAGTGTGTGTGTGTGTGTGTGTGTGTGTGTGTGTAAGTCCTGCTGGAAGTAGAGATCAGCTTCTCCATAAAGCTTGTCAGCAGAGGGAAGCATGAAGTGCTCTAAAATTTCCTTATAGAAGACTGCGCTGACTTTGGTCTTGATAAAACACAGTGGACAAACACCAGCAGATGACCTCTGTTCAGAAAAAGTAAATTTTGCATTTCATTTGGAAATCAAAGTCCCAGAGTCTGGAGAAAGAGTGGAGAGATACAGAATCTAAGTTGCTTGAGGTTTAGTGTGAAGTTTCTGTTATGTCTATAATCCATACTTCAATAACCAGGCCCAAGGTGCAGTAGAATGAAGGTTTATTTGGGAACTCACACTACAATACAGGCGCTCTCATACAAGGCAGAGGTCTGGTCGTAAAGACACCGTGCCTTCTTCTTCTTCTTCTTCTTTTAGATTTGATTGGCGGTTGGCAACCAGCTTACAGGTGCAATACCACCACGTACTTCACACCACTTCAATAGTACCAGTGCCGAAACATTCAACACCATCGTGCCTAAATGAGATGAGATGAGATGAGATTCAACTTTATTGTCATTACACATGTATGAATACAAGGTAACGAAACGTGACTTGGCATTTGGGCACGCTCTGCAGAGCGCATCCAAGGCCGGGGCAGCCGTTAGGCGCCAGTCTAGTCACAAATGACTATCGCCCTGTGGCACTGACGCCCATAGTCATGAAGTGCTTTGAGGGACTGGTCTTGGCACAGCTCAAAAAAGGCCTGCCCCCTACACTGGACCCTCATCAGTTCGCCTACCGGAGCAACAGGAGTACAGAGGATGCGGTTTCTACAGCGCTGCACTATGTACTCTCACACCTGGATGACAAGAACACCTACGCAAGAATGCTGTTTGTTGACTTCAGCTCAGCATTCAACACAGTTATCCCCTCCAAGTTGCTCACTAAACTTGGGGACCTGGGAATCAGTACCTCCACCTGCAACTGGATCATGGATTTTCTGACCAACAGACCCCAGCATGTTAGGTCAGGCCCCAACCGTTCTTCTGTAATCACACTCAACACTGGTGTACCACAGGGCTGTGTGCTCAGCCCATTCCTCTACTCCCTCTACACCCATGACTGCAGGCCTATGTATGGATCCAATTCCATCATAAAGTTCGCAGATGACACCACGGTGATTGGACTCATCAGGGACAACGACGAGTCAGATTACAGGGCAGAGGTTGAGCACTTGGCTACTTGGTGCGCTGACAATAACCTGCTCCTTAACACCAGCAAAACCAAGGAGCTCATAGTGGACTACAGGAAGGAGAGGGAAGAGACACATGACCCCATCCATATCAATGGCATAGCTGTTGAACGTGTCCCCAGCTTCAAATTCCTGGGGACCCACATCTCGGAGGACCTGTCCTGGTCAGTTAACACCACCAGCCTGATCAAGAAGGCCCATCAGCGCCTCTTCTTCTTGAGGACACTGAAGAAGAACCATCTGTCAACTGACATCCTGGGCAACTTCTACCGCTGCGTGATAGAGAGCACCCTGACCAACTGTATCACAGTCTGGTATGGGAGCTGCTCTGTCGCTGACCGCAAGGCGCTGCAGCGGGTGGTGAAAACCGCCCAACGCATCACAGGGACTCCACTTCCAGTTATAGAGGACGTCTACAGGAAAAGATGTCTGCCCCGGGCACGCAGCATTCTTAGGGACTCCAACCATCCTGCTCATGGACTGTTCCAGCTTCTCCCCTCCAGAAGATGTTTCAGAAGCCTTCGGACTAGAACCAGCAGGTTTAGGAACAGTTTCTTTCCAACAGCTGTCACGTTATTGAACTTAGTTCCCTGCCGACTCTCTTACCATCATCTCTTACCATCCTCACCTGTACATAACTGCATAACTACATAACTACATCTAACTTATTGCACATTATTTGCACATAACGTTTGCATAACTACATAACTACATCTAACTTATTGCACATTATTTGCACATAACAGTACTCTTAACTTTCTGCACTGCTGCATATATTTGCATATATTTGCTTAAATTGCACATACTGTTAATTACCGTATATACTGCACTGCTGTCCTTTGCACTTCTGATTGGATGCTAAACTGTGTTTCGTTACCTTGTATTCATACATGTGTAATGACAATAAAGTTGAATCTAATCTAATATATGTCTGTCTTTCTGTGTGTCTGTTTTAATTCATAACTTTGTGACGTTTTCCTCATAGCTTTGTGACCTTCTTCTTCTTCTTTACTCTTGTATCTGGGTCTCTGTAGTCCGTATCTGCGGCTCTTCTCATTCTTCTTCTTCTTCCTTTCCACTTGACTGGCGGTTGACCCACCAGCCCATGATGTCTTTGAACTTAAAGATGCCCCACTTAACAAGTCCCCAACTGCTTCCCAATGTAGCCCCTTAATGCCAAGATATTTTTCTGCTGCTTTCACAATGATTGATTTTTTCTGTTTTCTTGGAAATCTGTGCAGTTTATCACATCTACCACAAATAAGACAAAATTATTTTCCTTCAAAACCAGAGTATCTTCCTTAATTCTGCTGCATGCACTGCAAGTCTGCACACTTTCCCTGTTCGAGTCCACTCCCATTTTTTTAGCTGGCACCTTTTTTGCAGCTTCTCCATACGTTAATCCCTGGAAGACTTTTATCTGCTGAACTTCTGCTGCTCTTTTGCTGGCTTCACAACCTCGATATGGAGAGCCATGTTCACCACCGCAGTTACAGCACTTTAACTTGGCTCCTCTTTCACACTTGCCATATTCATGTTCACCGGAGCATCTGACACATCGTTGTCTATCTTTGCATATCGCTGCTACATGACCAAACTTTTGACATTTGAAACATCTGAGTGAAGGCGGAACGTAAAATCTGACTTCATAGCTCATGTAGCCAATATACACCTTACTTGGCAGTCTTGTATTCATAAAAGAGTAGGGTTGAAGGACTCCCAACACCTGTCTTTGTCTGTGACCATCTTCAAGAAATCATCTTGATGCATCAAACTCAAGTCCTGTATCGGCATCCTGAAATTCTCCTGTGCTATTTTGAAGTCATTACTCTCTCAATTGTTCCACCATGGTTCACAGTAGTGATAAGTTTTGACGTTAGTGAGCAATACCCCATTTCCCTCAAACATGCCTTCTTGACAAGAAGTTTGGTTGTCCATATGATAGAAATGGAATGACATATCTAGGAGTATTTTTATATTTTTTTTCTTTATTTGTAGTTTTGTGGTGTTAAAGTTCAGCATAATACATCTCTGTGTTAACTCAAATGTCTCATTCCTAGCAGAACAATGCACTCTCAGAATGCAGGACTTCTTGAGATTTTCATACCTGATTGGGCCCTTATTCCTTATTTTGGTTCTTGCTTTCAGTATTTTGTTTTAAACTCTTATTATGAGGTTTCAAATAGCACACTAGGCAGACATGAGACAAAATCAACTTTTTTTTACCAGGTTGTTTAACGCACGCAATCTTTGAAAGTGAGCGGGTGCCTGAGGAGTGGAGAAGAAGGGTAGTGGTACAGATCTTCAAGAACAAGGGTGACGCTCAGAGCTGTAACTCCAGAGGCGTAAAGTTGATTAGCCAGACAATGAAGATATGGGAAAGAGTTGTTCAAACAAGGTTACAAAGATAGATGATAATCAGTGAGCAGCAGTATGGTTTCATGCCAAGAAAGAGTACTACAGATGCCATTTTTGCTTACAGAGTGTTGATGGAAATGTACAGAGAGGAGCTGCATAGTGTTTTTGTGGATCTGGAGAAGGCTTATGATAGAGTGCCAAGAGAAGAAGTTCTTATTCTATGTGAAAGTCAGGAGTGACAATGAAGTACAGTTAGGCCCAGAAATATTTGGACAGTGACACAAGTTTTGTTATTTTAGCTGTTTACGAAAACATTTTCAGGATACAATTATATAATAAATATGGGCTTAAAGTGCAGACTCTCAGCTGTAATTTGAGAGTATTCACATCCAAATTGGAGCAAGGGTTTAGGAATTACAGCTCTTTAATACGTAGCTACCTCTTTTTCAAGAGACCAAAAGTAATTGGACAATTGACTCAGAAGGCTGCAAAAAAAAAAAAAAAAAAAAAAAACAAGGCTGCATGGGCTCTTCCCTCATTAACCTGTCATCAGTTAAGCAGTTAAAAGGTCTGGAGTTGATTCCAGGTGTGGTGTTTGCATTTGGAAGCTGTTGCTGTGAACACACAACATGCGGTCAAAGGAGCTCTCAATGGAGGTGAAACAGACCATCCTGAGGCTGAAAAAAAGAAGAAATCCATCAGAGAGATAGCAGAAATGTTAGGAGTGGCCAAATCAACAGTTTGGTACATTCTGAGAAAAAAAGAGTGCACTGGTGAGCTTGGGAACTCAAAAAGGCCTGGACGTCCACGGAAGACAACAGTGGTGGATGATCACAGAATCCTTTCCATGGTGAAGAACAGCCCCTTCACAACATCCACTCAAGTGAAGAACACTCTCCAGGAAGTAGGTGTATCAGTATCTAAGCCTACCATAAAGAGAAGACTTCATGAGAGTAAATACAAAAGATTCACCACAAGGTGCAAACCATTAATCAGCCTCAAAAATAGAAAGGCCAGAATTGACTTTGCCAAAAAAACACCTGAAGAAGCCAGCCCAGCTCTGGAACAGCATTCTTTGGACAGATGAGACTAAGATCAACCTGTACCAGAATGATGGGAAGAAGAAAGTTTGGAGAAGAATTGGAACAGCTCATGATCCAAAGCACATCACATCTTCTGTAAAACATGGTGGAGGCAGTGTGATGGCATGGGCATGTATGGCTTCCAGTGGCACTGGGTCACTTGTGTTTATTGATGATGTGACAAAAGACAGAAGCAGCCGGATGAATTCTGAAGTGTATAGGGATACACTTTCTGCTCAGATTCAGCCAAATGCAGCAAAGTTGATTGGACTGCGCTTCACAGTACAGATGGACAATGATCCAAAACATACTGCAAAAGCAACCCAGGAGTTTTTTAAAGCAAAGAAGTGGAATATTTTGCAATGGCCGAGTCAATCACCAGATCTCAACCCAATCGAGCATGCATTTCACTTGCTCAAGACAAAACTTAAGGCAGAAAGACCCACAAACAAGCAACAACTGAAGACAGCTGCAGTAAAGGCCTGGCAAATCATCACAAAGGAGGAAACCCAGCGTTTGGTGATGTCAATGGGTTCCAGACTTCAGGCAGTCATTGCCTGCAAAGGATTCTCAGCAAAATATTGAAAAGTAACATTTTACTTAGGGTTATGTTTATTTGTCCAATTACTTTTGAGCCCCTGAAATGAGGAGTGTTTGTATAAAAATAGCTACAATTCCTACATGTTTAATCATATATTTTTGTTCAACCCCTTGAATTAAACCTTAAAGTCTGCACTTCAATTCCGTTGTAGTTATTTCATTTCAAATCCACTGTGGTGGCATGCAGAGCCCAAATCATGAAGATTGTGTCACTGTCCAAATATTTCTGGGCCTAACTGTATGTGAGGGTGGTGTTGGACATTGTGAGGATAGTGAGACGGTGGTGAGTTGTGCTGTAGGAGTGACTGGTGGATTCAAGGTGGGGGTGGGATTATATCATGGATCAACTCTAAGCCTCTTCTGTAAATCATGGACTGGCTGATACATGAGGATAGGCTAGAGTCTTTGTGCACTATGATGTTTGTAGATGCACTACGAGTATTACTGCTCTGCTTTTCTGTTTATCGGATTGTTGGGTTTCATCATCTATTGTTTATCTTTAGTTGCACTATGGGAGGTATGGGTCTATCTTTTGTCGGCATTTGCACTACAGGTAGCATTACTGTACATAGACTGCTGTTGTTTTTCCAGCCTTATTCCTTTTTCTTTTTTATATTGTCCACATCACTGAAGAACGAGAGAAACGCCATTTCAATTCTCCTGTTCAGGTTAGGTTCAGGTTACTTTATTTGTACCCATAGGTAGATTTGTTTTGCAGTCTGGTGACATCCATATTTACAAGCCACAAATTACATTCAACATAGACACAAACACAGGCACACATGAAGCTGACTATAAACATGATAAAAATACTCAAGGCTCCATCAATCAGGGTATAAAAAGACAAAGAGATGGGAGAAAAACCAGAGGTAAGAGAGGAGGGTGTGGGGAGACTTGAATAACGAAACCGAATTGCCTTTAATTCCAGTTTATTTCAAGTAACCATCCCACTGTCTGCTCTCATTTCTGAGCAGCGAACAAAGAGGGTGAACACACCAAAGTTCTTCCTTTTAAACATTCTCACATCAAACCATTTCCCTCGCAGGGGAAATCACACATCTATATCAAAATCCCTTTATTCACATTCATTAACCTTTTATTTACATAACTCCCCCTTCTCTCCTCTCGAGCCTCAGCGGTCAGGAAGTCTTCTGTCCCCTGTCCTCCGCAGGGGGTCCAGGCTCTGCGGCTCCGCACCGCAGGGGGCTGCAGCTCTGTGGTTCTCCTTCATCGTGAGGTTAAATCACATATGCAGTGTCCAACATATACATGTCTAACAACACAGCCATATAACCCCCCCCAAACGATGAAGAACAGACTAATTCCTAAAATTTAATAGCACCTTACTCACTACTGAATAATCAACACCAACATTCAGTCTGTGCGCCGCTTGGGCTTCAGCCGTCTGCCGAATCTGCTGTG
The DNA here is from genome assembly GCA_020510985.1 of Pholidichthys leucotaenia. Taxonomy (NCBI): domain Eukaryota; kingdom Metazoa; phylum Chordata; class Actinopteri; order Cichliformes; family Pholidichthyidae; genus Pholidichthys; species Pholidichthys leucotaenia. Next base: position 57,497,137 of record CM035840.1, on the reverse strand, counting down.
ATTTGGCCCCGCCTTGCCTGCGGCGCCTTTCTGCTTCGGCTCTGTTGACTGAGGAAGAGAGTGATTATTTGTCCTTTGCGGGGGCCTGCCTCGTCGAGGCGCCACTGCGACCGGTACAGACACGTCCTTCATGACAAAAGCAGGTTTTAGTCTGTCAATACTGACTGTCTCTTTTCTGTCTCCAAAATCTAGCACAAATTGCTTATCACCTGCCTCCAGCACTCGAAATGGCCCTTCGTAAGGTGGTTTGAGCGTTGCTTTTAGGGCATCGCGCCTGACAAAAACGAAGTCGGCATTTTTCAAAGCCTTGGGGACGAAAACTCGTGGAAAAGCGTGATGAACCGGACCCGGGAGCGTGTCTGCTCCCGTGCCAACTAACGGTCCCAGAGTAGAGAGAGGTGGGGGCTCCGGGTGCTCTGGTAAAAACTCGCCCGGCAGCCTCAGAGTTTGTGCGAATACCAGCTCCGCTGGGGAGGCGTCTAAGTCCTCTTTAGGCGCAGAACGCAACCCTAATAAAACCCATGGCAGTTTATTTACCCAATCTGCATCCGTGAGCGACGCTCTGAGTGCTGCCTTCAAAGACCTATGAAAACGCTCGCATAAACCATTAGCCTGAGGGTGGTAAGCCGTAGTGCGGTGAATTTTGGCTCCTAAGCCGTTGGCCATCGCTGACCACAGTTCAGAGATGAATTGCGGTCCTCCATCGGACGTAATGTCCGACAGAACCCCGAAGCGCGCCACCCAAGCTGTTAAAAAAATGCGAGCCACCTCCGCGGCCGTGGTCATCGCAAGTGGGACCACTTCCGGCCAACGTGTGGTGCGGTCCACCATTGTCAAAAGGTGCGTGAACCCCTGTGATGCCGGTAGGGGGCCCACCAGGTCGACGTGCACATGGTCGAACCTTCTGGCCGGAATGCGGAACGGTTCTAACGGGGCTCTTGTGTGCTTGTGAATTTTGGCCCGTTGACAGGAAATGCAGGTTTTTGCCCATTCCTTCACGTGCTTGCGCAGGCACGGCCAAACAAACTTTTCCGCCACTAGTTTCACCGACGCGCGCACCCCCGGGTGCGCCAGTGAGTGGACCGAGTCAAAAACACGGCGGCGCCACGTGGCCGGAACCACCGGACGCGGGCGCCCTGTCGACATGTCGCAGATCAGGGGGGGCATACCGGTTTGTAAACACTTGCTCTCCAGCCTCAACCCTGTTGGTCCAGACTGGAGCGCGCGCACGTCTGCGTCCGCCCCCTGGTCCGCTGCCATGGCTGCGTAATCTATACCCACGTGCACCGGGGCTGCGCGCGCCACCGTGCCGCTCTCCTGCGGCGCGGTCACGGTGGCCCGTTCTGCCTCTGCGCGTGTTGGAGTCGTGAACGCGCGCGAGAGACAATCTGCTACTACATTGAATTTGCCCGCAACGTGCCTAATGTCAGTGGTAAATTCCGAGATTGCGGCCAGCTGCCTATGCTGCCTGCCGGACCACGGGTCTGAAATTTTGGCCATGGCGTATGTGAGCGGCTTGTGGTCCACATAAGCGGTGAAGCACCGTCCTTCCAGCCAGAACTGGAAATGACGAATAGCCAAATGCAGCGCCAACAGTTCTCTGTCGAACGCGCTGTATTTTTGTTCAGCCACGCTTAAAGATTTGCTAAAGAAAGCCAAAGGCTGCCAAACTCCGGCTACCTGTTGCTCAATAACGGCCCCTATGGCTAAATCTGAAGCGTCTGTCGTCAGCGCGATACGTGCTGCAGGGTCTGGGTGGGCCAGGAGCGCAGCGTCAGCCAAGGCTTTTTTAACCTCTGTGAACGCGCGCTCCCGCTCCGGGGACCATTCGACCGCCTGGGTCGGCTTTTGTTTTTTGAGCGCGGCATATAACGGTTGCATGATTTGAGCTGCGTGGGGCAGGAATCGGTTATAAAAATTCACCATCCCCAAGAATTCCTGTAGTGATTTGACCGTTTGTGGCCGGGGAAAATCCGCTACCGCGCGTACTTTATCTGGTAACGGAACCGCTCCCTCCGGGGAGACGCGGTGACCCAAAAAATTGATCCGCTCGAAGCCGAACTGGCACTTGGCTGGGTTAACTATTAAGCCGTGCTCTCCCAGCCTCCTAAAAACTGCTGTGAGGTGCGTTTCGTGTTCGTCCTCTGAAGTACTCGCGACCAAAATGTCGTCGAGGTACACAAACACGAAAGGGAGATCGCGTAACACGGCATCCATCATCCGCTGAAATGTTTGCGCCGCCCCTTGAAGACCAAACGGCATGCGTAAAAATTCGAAAAGTCCGAACGGGGTTATTACCGCTGTTTTAGGAATGTCCTCCGGTTGGACTGGGACTTGGTGATAGTCGCGAACTAGCTCAATCTTTGAAAAAATGCGCGCCCCCGCCAGGTGCACCGAAAAATCCTGAATGTGCGGGATGGGATAACGATCGTGCGCCGTAGCGTTGTTTAGCCTGCGGTAATCCCCGCACGGTCTCCAGGAGCCATCGGCTTTCGGTACCATGTGCAGCGGCAAAGCCCACGGGCTCTTCGACCTACGAATGATGCCTAGCCTCTCCAGGCTGGCGAACTCCTCGCGCGCAATGGCGAGCTTAACTGCATCCAAGCGCCGAGCTTTTGCAAACACGGGAGGACCAGCCGTGGGGATAAAGTGTTTCACCCCGTGCTTCGCGACCGTCGCTGAAAAAGTGGGCACAGTGAGCGCTGGAAATTGGGTGAGGAGTGTGTGAAACTTACCACCTGCTGTAGCGACGTGGGTCTGTACTGGTGGCGGGGACACTCGAGCTGAACAGGGGAGAGAGTAAAAAGAGAGTGCATTTACCAGCCGTCTATTAGCAAGATCAACTAACAGATTGTGTGAACACAAAAAATCCGCGCCCAACATGTTGAAACTCACCGCCGCTATTACAAAAGTCCATTCATATGTGCGGCCATGTAAGCACAAAGGCAAGGTCCTTCTCCCGTAGGTGTTGATGTTCGAGCCATTTGCCGCCGTAGCTCCGCTACCGTGGGGTCCAGCCACCCGGTCCGCGTATGTTGGGGTGATGAAGCTCACTTGTGCTCCGGTGTCGATGAGGAACTCTCGTCCGGAGCGCGCATCCGTGATGTAGAGCAGCTTGCTGCGTTCACCGAGGGTCGAAGCTGCTAGCAACCCCCGGTCTTGCCGTTTCCCGAACTCCTGAAGTTGCAGGGCGGCACACACCTGTGTGCCTTCTCTGCGAACCTCCGATGGTAAAAGCAGAGATCTTCTCCTCCGCTGTGTCGTGTCCGCGCCTCTGCCGCCGGACCATTGGCTCCACCTCGTCGCGGCCGTGCTGCCGCCATCGTCGGCCAGTCTGGGTCTGCCGCCTCTGGCTCCTCGCTGTCCCGGGTCGCCGCTGTGGTTACTTGCCCGCCGCAGGCGTCCAGGATCCCATCTGCTTCCTGGGCCAGCTCCCGGAACTCCTCCAGGGTGTGACACTTTTTGCCGGCCAGCGTGCTTCTCGCATGCGCCGGGAGGTTGGAGAGGAAGATGAACTGAAAAATGAAATCATCGTTGTCCAACCCTCTCAGCTGTATCATCTCCTCCATCAGGGCGCTCGGTCTGTGTCCTCCTTGGTCTAGCAAAGACAGGATCCTCCTCGCCCTCACTTCAGCCGAGGGGGTGAAAAACTTGATGAGGGTGGATTTCAGCTTGCCGTACCTGTCGGTCGCGGGTGGCTGCTCCACCAAGCTCTGCACGCACCGAGCTGTGCTGTTGTCCAGTTTAGCGATGACATGGTGGAACTTAGTGTCATCCACCGTTACTCCTGCGAGCGCGAACTGCGACTCTGCTTGCAGAAACCACGACCGTGGGTTATCCTGCCAGAAATCAGGCAGCTTAACGGCCACTGCGCTCGCCAGCTCTGAGCGCTGTGAGTCCGGGACCCTGAGACCTTCTTCGTTCATTCTCAACGTCGTCAGTCACCAATGTGGGGAGACTTGAATAACGAAACCGAATTGCCTTTAATTCCAGTTTATTTCAAGTAACATCCCACTGTCTGCTCTCATTTCTGAGCAGCGAACAAAGAGGGTGAACACACCAAAGTTCTTCCTTTTAAACATTCTCACATCAAACCATTTCCCTCGCAGGGGAAATCACACATCTATATCAAAATCCCTTTATTCACATTCATTAACCTTTTATTTACATAACTCCCCCTTCTCTCCTCTCGAGCCTCAGCGGTCAGGAAGTCTTCTGTCCCCTGTCCTCTGCAGGGGGTCCAGGCTCTGTGGCTCCGCACCGCAGGGGGCTGCAGCTCTGTGGTTCTCCTTCATCGTGAGGTTAAATCACATATGCAGTGTCCAACATATACATGTCTAACAACACAGCCATAGAGGGTCATATTAAAAGTTAAAAACTAGTCAAAGAGGTTAAAAACTCAAAGGTCTAAAACCCAATAAAATATTTAGAACCCAAGTAACATCCTACAAAAATAAGTAAATATAAAATGGAGTTAATAAATAGGTACCTAAATTATGTGCAATATATTGTTACAGCTTGTTCAACTCTTTGACAGCAGCAGGAACAAAGCTGTTTTTGTAGCGCTGGGTTTTACTTTTTGGGACAGCAAACCTCCGTCTTGAGGGAAGAAGCTGAAAGCTGCAGTGCAAAGGGAGGTAGCCATCCTCTGTACTTGTCTGGTGTACAGGGATGTCAGACTCAGCTGTGACTCATCAAGCAAACGACTGGACCATCTAACTACCTGATCCAAGGATTTCCTCTGTTTCAGTTTTATCTGACCAAACCATGACACTAAAGAAAAGGATAAAACAGATTCAGTAAAAGTCCGAAAAAACATTGTCATTGTGGTTCGGTCAATTTGGAAGCGTGCAAGTTTTCTCAAGCAATGCAAATGTTGCTGACCCTTTTTGCACATCCTTTCACAGTTCTCTTCAAAGTTTAAATTACTGTCAAAAATCGTCCCAAGATATTTGTAGGATTGTACACATTCGGTGGTCTGGCCTTTTAGTACGGTGACTTTGTGCCTGGGAGTTTTCCTCCTAAAGTCAATAATCATGTCTTTAGTTTTTGTCGTATTCAGCTGCAGGTAGGAATCCTCACACCAGTGAACAAAATCATCAACTACTGGGCCGTGGCCACTCTCACCATCCTGGAGGAGACTGACAATAACTGAGTCATCAGCATACTTTATAATGTGTCTGTTGTCATGTCTGCTCCGACACATGTTTGTGTACAGGATGAAGAGTAGTGGTGACAACACACACCCCTGAGGAGAGCCAGTAGAGGAGCACTTTAGGTCAGACAATGTACCTGTATGTATAGTAGTACTGACAAAATCTTTGAATCTTGAATCTTGGCAGTAGTGAGAGTAGGGAGCAAGTGGAAAAGAACCTGGTGAGGGGGAGGTATGCACTGTAGAGAAGAAGAATGAAAGAATACATGCATGTGAATGAGGGGGGGGGGGCAGGTGAAACAGTTAAGATGTAAGGAGGTCAAAATCACCCAACAGTCATTTTGAACACAGTGGCATGCGTTCAAAATGACTGTTGGGTGATTTGTGACAGAAGGATGGCAACTTGATTAAAAAGAAAAGTTCTCAAGAAGGCAGTGAGACCTAGCTATGATGTATGGTTTGGAGACAGTGGTACTGAAAAAAAAAAACAGCAGCCGGTGCTGGAGGTGGCAGAGTTAAAGATGCAAAGATTCTCAGGGAGAACCGCCCCGGTTTTTCAGTTTTTAAAAAAAAATATTTTATTTATGCATTTTCACATAAGAAATATCACATTACTTAGACAACACAAACATACAACTTGAAGATAAATGCCTCCCCCCCACACACACACAACGATGACAAAAATAAGGCTACCACTCAATAATAGATGTACATTATTTCTTCTTCTTTTTTTTTCTCCTTCCCTCCTCCCCCTTCCTTGCTTACAAAGGAAAAAAAAAAGAAAAAAAAGAAACATATCCGCAGTAAGCCCACTCTTGGGATTTAAGGTCGCCAAGAATGTGTGTTAATATGACATTGGGCTAGAAAGGGTCCCCAGAGTCTCTTACATTTGTTCTGTTTATTAGGTTTGTGCAACCGCAGTCTTCCCATATGAATAACAGACAACAACTCGCTGAGCCAATGGGCAAAAGAGGGTAGAGAGGTAGACTTCCAAGTAAGAAGAATAAGTTTTTTGGCCACATCTATGCCCAGATGCAGAGCAACCTGTATGTCGTGCGGTAAGACTGAAGTCTCTGTAGAGCATCCAAGGATGGCCAATTCATGGTTAGGCAGAATGTCTCTGGAAAAGGCTTTTGAGAGCTGCTCAAATACAGCTGACCAAAAATTGCGCAGTTTAGGGCAAAACCACAACAGATGTGCTAATGAACCCTCAACAACATGACACCTATCACAGGCAGGAGACACATCTGGAAAAATACGATAAAGCTTTGTTTTTGAATAATGCGGTCTGTGCAATACCTTGTATTGAATTAATTTGTACCTGGAATTAATAGAACAACAATGAACCTGGGACAGTGCCTTCTCCCAGAATTCTACAGATATTTCAAGAATTCAAATCTTTGGCCCATGCTTCCCTAATAAAATCGGTGGAAACTGGGTTTGTGAATGAGCACACGAATTTCGATATTAAGTGTTTTGAGTGTGGAGGGAGCAAGAGGTTTTCAAGAAAGGGGTGGGTTGTGTAAGTGGTAGCAAATTTTGGACAATTTTCCTTGACATAATGTCTGACTTGGAGGTAGCGAAAAAAGTGTGAGTTTGGAAGATTGAATTTCACACTTAACTGAACGAATGATGCAAATGGGTTGTTAATGTACAAATCTTAAAAACTTCTGATACCCCTCTCTCTCCAGACTGTAAACACTCCATCCAACTGTCCAGGCAAAAATAAGTGACTTTTACATATTGGAGCACGTATGGAAACATTTGAAACCTGACAAGCCACTTTTATCTGTTTTAGTATCCGCACAGAGCTGTTCACAATGAAATTTTGCTGAGTTAATTTAACTACCGGGGTAGAATCAGAGAAAAGAAGAGCAAGAATTGAGGACATTGTAACAGCAGCAGTCTCAAGCTGCAACCATAAAGAGTTCTCCTCAACATTGTCACTTGCACACTTCCAATAGGTTAGAGCCCTGGAATTAGCTGCCCAGTGGTAATATTTAAAAACAGGCAGTCCCAGGCCACCTTTGATAGTGAGTTTATGGAGGTGGGCCTTAGACATCCTATGTGATTTGTAACCCCACACAAATGGTAAAATAATAGAGTCGAGCTTCTTAAAAAACAACGCATTTTAAGTATATGGGCAAGTTCTGAAAATGGTATCAAAACCTAGGTAGGCTCACCATCTTAAGTGCATTCACCCGACAATCATAGATAGGGGCAATGTTCTCCAGAACTCAATATTTTTTTTAAGTCTATTGTTTCTGTGAAGTTAAATTTGAAAAGATGTTGAGGGTTTTTAGTTAGTCTAAGCCCTAAATAAGTGAAACCTTCCTTCATCACTCTGAAAGGCAGTTTTGTCAAGAAGTCATCAGTGAGTTGGTCTATTAAGGGCATGAATTTGCTTGTTCCCCAGTTTATAGTATAGCCAGAGATGCTTCCAAAGGAGCTAATATATTCTAGTAAAATTGGGATTGAAGCCACAGGATCAGCTAAACAGACCAAAAGGTTGTCTGTATACAGGGTAACACGAGTCTCAGTACTGCCCAACTTAATGTCTTTAATGTCTGGGTGCCCCCTGATACCAATGGCCAGGGGCTCCAGTGCTATATTAAACAGCAAAGGGGACAGTGGGTCCCCCTGACGGATGCCACGTTGTAGAGAGAACAGATTAGATCTGTCCCCATTTGTTAAGATGGCAGATTTTGGGTTGCTATATAAAATTTTAACCCACTCTATAAAAATGTCGCCAAACCCAAATTTCTTGAGCACCGCAATTAAGTACGGCCACTCTATCATATCAAATGCCTTGTGAGCATCTAAAGACAGTATAGCAGCTCTGTCATCTTTGCTATAATCTGCATACATGATATTAAGAATTTTGCGAACATTAGAGAATGAATACCTCTCAGAAATAAATCCTGTTTGACCCGAGTGAGTAATACTTGATATATTTTTATCAAGCCGGTTTGCAAGAACTTTAGTAATTATTTTCAAGTCGTAATTTAGTAGAGCAATAGGCCTGTAGCTACCCGGGTCAGTTTCATCTTTGTCTTTTTTTAATAAAACACAGATATTTGCTTCACTAAAAAAATAAAATAAAAATGGAAGCTGTCTGTTCTGAAACGTGTTTTTAATCATTCTCAGCAAAGAAGGTGCAAGGACCCCTTGAAAGGCTTTGTAAAATTCTGACCCGAACCCATCAGGACCTGCCACCTTCCCGGTGGGGAATCCTCTGATGGCATCCTGTAACTCAGACATGGAGAATTCTATGTTCAGACTTTCCCTGGAAGCTACATCTAACTTGGGGAAATGAAGCAAATCAAAAAACTTATCAAAGTCTTTATGTGTGGCTGTTGATTTAAGATAAGATAAGCCTTTATTAGTCCCACAACGGGGAAATTCCAGGATTGCAACAGCACAGGGATAGCAACACTCAGAGCAACAATCAGAAGGCAAGAAAAAAAACAAGCAAGCAAGAGCAGCTAATATACATATGTACATATTACTATAAAATATATATATACACACACACACACACAGACACACAGTGCAGAGCATTGTAGCTGGATGGAATAAATATATGAATATATGAACACACAGTGCAGAGCATTGTAGCTGGATGGAATAAATATATGAATATATGAACACACAGTGCAGAGCATTGTAGCTAGATGGAATAAATATGTAAATATATAAACACCCACAGTACGGAGCATTTAGAGGTGTAAATTTCTGAGTAAAATTCTCTGAAACGTTCATTTATGTCCCTTAAGTCTGTAAGCATCCCTCCAGATTTAGATCTTATTTTGTAAATGGCTTGTTTTGCTTGTTCTCCTTTTAATTGCCTTGCCAATAACTTTTGTGGCTTGCCACCAAGTTCAAAATGCCTCTGTTTAAGTTTAAGTAAAATATTGCCCACCTGATGTCCCAAAATACAGTTGTACTCATATTTTAATTTCAGAATTGTGTTATAATCTGCTTGAAGCAATGATTTTCTGTAGACCTGTTCAGCTGTTTGTAATTCTTTTTCAGTCTGTCCCAATCTACTTCTCTTAACCATTTTCAGTGTTGTTTCATAAGAAATAATTCGCCATCTGATATAAGATAAGATAAGATAAGATAAGATAAGATAAGCCTTTATTAGTCCCACAACGGGGAAATTCCAGGATTGCAACAGCACAGGGATAGCAACACTCAGAGCAACAATCAAAAGGCAAGAAAAAAAAACAAAAACAAAAAAAAAAAAACAAGAGCAGCGAGTATACATATGTACATTTAAACATAAATATATAGACACATGATGCGGAGCCTTGTAGCTAGATGGAATAAATATGTGAATATATAAACACACACAGCGTGGAGCGTTGTAGCAAGATGGAATAAATATATGAATATATAAGCACACACAGTGCGGAACATTATAGCTAGATGGAACAAATATGCAAACACATAAACACACACAGTGCCGAGCACTGTAGCTAGATGGAATAAATATGTAAATATATAAACACACAGTGTGGAGCATTGTCGCTAGATGGAATAAATATATAAATATACAAACAAATATATAAATATACAAACAAACACACACAGTGTGGAGCATTGCAGCTAGATGGAATAAAACAGCATGACCGTCTACTTAGTTATCCTACATGGTATGATTATGTACCCATACATATTGTCACCCTCCGTAGCTACCGGTATTTTCCTAGTTGTATACCGGAGGGGACCATTGTGTAAGTCTATTGCGTCTTTTGCATTCAATACTATTAGGTTGTCATGTCTTTTTGCTATCTCTGCAAGCAGCCCTGCTTAGGTTATACAGTCTGACAGCCGTTGGTAGGAGGGACCTGCGAAACCTCTCGGTTGTGCACCTAGGATGATGTAGTCTGCTGCTAAATGAGCTCCTTAGTGCATTCAGTGTGTCCTGCATAGGGTGGAACTCAGACTCCAGCAGAGATGACAGTTTAGCCACCATCCTTCTCTCTCCCATCTCCTCCACTGGGTCAAGGCGCTGCCCCAGGACAGAGCTAGCTTTCTGTACACTTTTTTACCAAGCTATACCATAATTACCCTATACCATACTGTACACTTTGAGTGTTTCCCTTAATACTGTATCACTCACTTCCTTATTATCATTGGTCTCAAGGAACTGTGATATATGTGTGGTGATGCATGTCCTAAAAGTCTGATCCTTGAGAAGATAAGGGTTGAAGTGCCAACTATAAACTCGGCTAGGGGGAAACACCTTAAGGTTAAGACTGATGGGACTATGATCAGATATTATTATGTTATGATATTTGGTGTGGTTAATATTGGAAATTAATCTGGAATCAACTAGAAAATAATCAATCCATATGTATGATCTGTGTATGTGTGAATAAAAGGAGTAATCACGATCAGATGGATGCTGCAGTCTCCAAATATCCACCACCTTCTTTGATTTCATCAAATTATTAATGGTTTGTACAGCAAGGATATTAGGTGGTGGGACAGAGGACAGCCTGTCTAAATATGGATCTACTGTAGGTAGCAGTTAAAATCTCCCCCTATCACTAAGTGACTTACATCATCCTCCGGAATAGCGTCAAACACTTTTCGAAAAAAAAGCCGGATCATCCGTGTTTGGCCCATAAATATTAACCAGTGTAATGGGAAATGAATTAATATGCCCAGTTAAAATTATGAACCTGCCATTTGGGTCAGCAGTAGATGACTGAAATTGGAAAGGCACAGTTTTCTGAAAGAGAATAGCGACCCCTCGGGCTTTTGATGTAAATGGTGATTGATAGACCTGTGAGATCCAGTTGGCCCTAAGTATTCTGTGCTGAGTAGCTTTAACATGGGTTTCCTGTAAAAATATGTCAGATTTCAATGATTTCAAGAGTGAAAAAACTTTAGCTCGTTTAACAGGGTGACCTAAACCACATACATTCCAAGAGACCAAAGATACATACAGTATATAATCAAGAGCATTGCTCACATGTGGTACCATCAACATTGTATGTTGAGTATGCCCCGGCCTTGGATGCGCTCTGCAGAGTGTGCCCAAATGCCAAGTCACGTTTCGTTACCTTGTATGTACATGTGTAATGACAATAAAGTTGAATCTCATCTCATCTCATTACAGCAAGATACAAACTTAACATTCAGTGTGGCAGCCAGCCCCAAACAAAAAACATTAACCAAAACAAATGACAAACACCCCAACAAGCCCCCCACCCAAAGCTTCCCCAAATGAAGCATAATTACCCTAATCCACATCTGGGATCACTGGTCAAAAAACAAAACAAAAAAACCTTCAAAACCATAAAAAACATCTATCCAACCTTCCTAAATCTAACTAACTAACTAACTAACTAACCTGCACTTATATAGCGCTTTTCTAGTCACAAAGACCACTCAAAGCGCTTTCATTAATACTAACCCTCTATTCTAAGGGCCTATAGGAAACAAATATCTAGGGACAATTTAGAACAGCCAATTAACCTAACATGCATGTTTTTGGCATGTGGGAGGAAACCGGAGAAATCCCGGAATAAACCCACGCAACACAGGGAGAACATGCAAACTCCACACAGATCACTGTTGGTCGGGGGCTGGGATCGAACCCACGATCCCACGATCCCCACAATCCCCTGGCCAAGGGTAAACTATGCTGCCGCAGTGCTAACCACTGCGCCACCGTGCAGCCAAAATCTAATCTGGTTCAATAACCTCAGCACCCAAAATAGTTTTGCTTACCATATCAAACCTGGCTCAAATGGGAACAAACTGCTTATATATAAACATTAATAATGTAATTTAGTTCGAACACTTAAACACTTCTTCTGGCCCAAGAAAGAAATTAAAAAAGAAAGAGGGGAACCTATCTCTCAACCCTCCTGCCTAGCAGTATATTTACATTGATTTCCTCATAGTGACTTCATGTCCCAGTGCCATTATGTGGTATATAGGCGACTTGTCTCTCTTTTCAGCCAACTATTTAAAAAAAAAAAAAAAGCTTTAAATTAAATATCACCCAACCCGTTGTTGTCCATTTCAGTTATGTCCACTGCTAGTCCCTCATAATGACTTCATAGCCCAGTGCCATTATATAGCATATAGGCGACTTGCCTTTCTTTTCAGCCAATTAATTTGAAAAAAAAAAAAATTGTCCAATTTTAATTTAATATCACCCAACCTGTTGTTGTCCATTTCAGTCATATCCACTGCTAGTCTATTGTAGTTTCCCCTCTGCTTAATCCCTTTTCAGCATCAGGTTCTTCTTGATATACTCTTTCGCCTGATCTGGGTCCCGAAAGCAAACTTCCTTCCCATCTGGACTGGTGATCCTGTGTCACTGGAAATAGAAGACCATAACGGGCATGCTCATGGCTTCGTAGCACTGTCCTCAATTCAGTAAATGCTGCCCAGTTTTGTTTGTTTAGTTTAGTTTTTTGGTTGAGTTTTCTGTGAGTTTTGTCAGTTTCAGAAGTCTTGTGTTCTTAAAGTTGTCTTTTGTTAAGTCTTTTTCTGTTTTCTGGTATTTGAGGAGAGATTATCTTTCTTGTTGAGCTCAACCCTTCTTAATGGAGTGAATCTCCCAAACGCCTTTTTTCCCTCTCCTCAGTATTCATTCTGCTGAACTTTTCTGATTGATTTTTTTTAACTCGCCGTTAAAGTGGACTGATAGTGATTTTTGAACTTTTTCGCTCTAGACTGCCTCATTCACGTATCACAAAGTCAGAAGAACTAGGATTTCATGAATGGAACTGTTTACAGTTCATGGCACTTTTCTTTGCATTTATGTATATTTATTGTATTTGTTGCCTTTGAGTTTCATTATTGCCTTTTTATGTTCCTATTTTGTGTTTTGAGTTCTATCATGTGTTCCTCTGGGTTGACAGCTGTTGGCTGTGTTTCCGGGGTTACGGTCCGCTGGGGGCGTCACCCGCCAGGCTGTCAACCGCCCCTCCATCACCTGTCATTACCAAAGTTTATCTTTGTTTGGCATTTTGTATCATTCACACCTTTGGACTGCTTCTGTTCTTTTGTCAATTAAACATGCAAACTCCATCAGCGCGTGGGCTCGTCTCTCTCTGCGCCTTGTAGAGGTGCATATGACAGTGTGAAGTGGCCAGTTAAAAAGAGCCAAGCTGTGGAGTTGTGTGTTTCTTTTTTCACCTCTTTTTGTGTTTTTTCCATCCACCTGCTTCTGGAGCACTATGTACGACTTGGACGATGGAGAGCTGCTTGCGCTGTACATCTTGGAGGACATATTCTCATGGACACAGGAACCATGTTCTCCTGAGATAGTTCGCGAGGCTCGGGTCGGCGCAGCGCGGATCATGGAGACGTGTCCCAGCCTTTGGAGTAATCTGGAGGCAATCAAGATTCTCCTTTCCATATACTCCCTGCCATGTGATGAGCTGGTGGAGGAGGCTCCGAAGCCTGAGCCGTCTCCAATGAAGAGGAAGTGCTCCTGCCGCAAGAAGCCTTCAGCTTCTCCCATGGCAGCTCTGCCTCCTCCTCCTGAGCCCATGCCCGCTCCATCAGCCGAAGAGCTGGAGGAGTGAAGACAGGTGTTGTTAGCAAAGACAGATCTCCCCCTGGAGGTGAAGCTGTGGCTCCTCCCGGACCTGGCCTTGGATTTGGAGGAGTTTTCTTCAAGGGAGGCCAAGTTTGTGCCCATGACCAAGCGTTCCCAAACCTCTGAGCCTCCACATCTCCACGATGGGTCCACGCTCTGGCTCCCTCTCGCCGCCGCTGGTCCCGGAGACCCCGGCAGAAGAGCAGCTCCACATCCCCATCAGCAACCTCTCCTTGACAGTGGGAGGAGAATTCTGCAGCTGAGTCATTTCCCCTCCCAGCGGCCTCACTGGCATCCACTTCCTCCATAGCTGCAGCCACCTCCTTCTCCTCCGCTCATTCATCCGTTGATGTGGGTTGGGCCATCACCCCCCCAGCTCCGCCCGCCTCCGTGCCTGCTGAGGAGGCTCCTCCTAAACCCACAGAGGAGCCCAGGCCCACCATGGCCATGGCTGTTTGTGCTCCAGATGCAGCAGGCATCGCCGCACACCAGGAGAACAGACAAGTTCACTGTCATTCTATTCAAATTATGGATGAATTGTCTTGCCTGACTCCAGGTCAAGAGACTCAGATAGTACAGTCCCCTGAGTGCTCTTTGCCTGCTGCAGATAATAAATTTTTACTTACCCTCTCCGTATTTCCTCCTCTCGCCTCTGAGTGTCCATCGGCCCTGGAACTCAGTCGCCGGATGATGGAGGAGCCCGCGGTGCTGGAGGACATCATCCCAGCCCCGCAGATCCCCTATGGGCAGAGGGAAGGCGCTGAACCTGAGCCTGCCATGCCGAGTCCAGCCCCAATGGTGATCCGGACTCCAGCCACCACGCTAGATGTGCCTCCTGCATGGACCACTATGCCTGGGGCCAAAGGGACTGATACAACCATCATGGCTGCTGCGGGGGCCTCTGTAGCAGAGTTGACACCTGAGCTGAACCTCCTGATGACTGAGCCTGAAGAACCATCGTCACCTGGATTGTCGGAGTCCTGGACGGTGGTGGAGATTGTGCTCAGGCAAGTGCTCTCTTTTGTTTTTCTCCTCTCAGTTTTAGAGCGATCTTGCCTGGCTTGCCTGGCTCTTGGTGCGGAGAGCCAGGGGCAGCAGCCCACGGCACCTGAACTACCGGAGACCCTGACCCCTCTTCTCGCTGTGCTGTTTCTGAGCTCTCTCCCATGGTCACTGGAGAGGATCCAACACCACCGGAGGTCTTCGTTGATCCAGGGTTGCCACAGGAGGTCGGCCAGGGTCCAGCTCTTTCCGTTGAGGTCATCATGGGTGTTCTGTCCCAGCCCGGGACCTCCATGGGTGCAGCTGTGGCCCAGCTGGGGTCTAACGGGGGTGCAGCATAGGCCCAACCGGGGCCCACCGTGGATACAGCATTGACCCAGCCCGGGCCACCGTGGGTGCTATGTTGTCTCATTCCGAGTCTTCTGAGGGTGCTGCAGAGCTCCAGCCCAGAGCCACCACGAGTGCTGCAGAACTCCAGGCCGGATCCACTGTGGGTGCTGCAAAGCTCCAGCCCGGAGCCACCGTGGGTGCTGCAAAGCTCCAGCCCAGATCCACTGTGGGTTCTGCAAAGCTCCAGCCTGGAGTCAGCACAGGTGACATAACCCTGGCGGGTGCAACTATGTCCCTGACCGGGACCCCCGTGGATGCAACCATTCTCCTGCCCGAGACCATCGAAGGCGTCGTCTCTCCTTCACTGCCAGACACCATCGGGGTCTGTCCTCTTCCTTCACTGCCAGATGCCATCGTGATTCCTTCTCCTCCACTGCTGGACGCCGTTGTGGTTCCTTCTCCTCCGCCGCCAGACATCGTCGTGGTCCCTCTCCCTCCTCCACCAATCGCCGTCAGGGTTCCCTCCCCTCTCTTGCCACCAGACTTCGTCGTGGTCCCCCTCTTCCAGCCCTGGAAGAGGGGGAAGAACTCAGGCTGGCCGCCGGATAGACTGAGCTGTCGGGTCAGGTGGAACATATTTATCAACAGGCCATCTGATTCATACCATCTGGCCGTCCGGTTGGCCTGGGATTTAGGCAGGCCACCTGACCTGGTCTGCTTTGCCGTCCGCTGGGCCTTGGACTTTGGGCGGCCTCCTGAACTTTGGGGAGGGGGGTGCAACTCTGTATTTTCTGGTGCGGGGTATGAGCATGGTTGTTTTGTTCCCTCCTGACCTGTCTCCCCCCACCACCCACCCTGGGTAGATTGTTGTGGTTCTTTTTTTTTGGGGGGGGGGGTCTTTTCTATTTCCTTTGATGTTACCTGGGGTGTCTGGAATCCACCCCTGGAGGGGGGGACTCTGTCACGTGCTGAGTGTGAGTCCTCTCTGCTAGACTCAGCTTCATGGCACTTTTCTTTGCATTTATGCATATTTATTGTATTTGTTGCCTTTGAGTTTCATTATTGCCTTTTTATGTTCCTATTTTGTATTTTGAGTTCTATCATGTGTTCCTCTGGGTTGACAACTGCTGGCTGTGTTTCCGGGGTTATGCGCCGCTGGGTGCGCTACCCGCCAGGCTGATTCTAATCACCAGTTTTGTTCCTTCTCCTGCTCCGGGTCCCGCACCTGTTTTCACTCAGGTTGTCATTTTACTTTGTACTTATACTCGGTTTGTTTGTTCATCCAGTCCTTGCCACTTCGTTGAATGTCTGCATGGATGTTTTTCCTGTTATTCGCCCAGCCTCTGAAGTTTCTCTGCTTCTTCTGAGCACACCTTGGTCTGAGGCAATCACTGTAAGTTTATCTTTGTTTGGCATTTTTGTATCATTCGCACCTTTGGACTGTTTCTGTTCTTTTGTCAATTAAACACAAACTCCATCCAGCACGTGGGCTCGTCTCTTTCTGCGCCTCATAGAGGCGCATATGACACTTTTCTCCTTTTTGCCATCTGCTGGCGTTCAAGATCACCACAGGACTGTGAAGACACAGCTGTTCATAAGCCAGACTTCCACTTCCTGTCTGCTGGGCTAAATGTGATGTCTAATTATAACTGAATATGACCAATTTTTCATGTTAAAAGTTAGTCCATAAGCTACGATAGGAGCTATAAGCTGAAGGAAAATTAATATTCCTCTTCTCAATAACCTCCATTTTTTTTTTAGAGTAACTCAGAAGTGCCTTTTTCATATAATCAGCTTTCATCATTTTCTCCATAAAATTGCATCCAATTTTATGCATATTTTTGTTACAGTTACTTCAGTCTCCCATTGCATTTGTCATATCCGGCTCTAGGGAGCCGGGCAATCAGAGCCAGGGACAAGCCAGTGAGTCGAGATGTTTTATTCTGGGTAAGGGATAAGGGATGAGGAGAGCACAGACACTCATACAGACGTACATTCTCAGGCTGCACAGCGCAGGGGTAGGTAGCTTGTACCGGACGTGGGGGTAACAAGACGTGCATACTCACAGCGGGATACAAACACCGGAATGCTGCAAGGGGAGTAGAGGCTGACACCAGACGAAGGGGCTTCAGCCTAGCAGTGCTTATGTCGCAGCCCCGAGTCATCGAGGCTGCTCCTATTTATCCTCATTGGCAGCGCCCCAGCTGATGAAGACTAATTGGCCCCAGCCGTCCATAATGCTGCCAGCTGGGGGCCAGCTGAGACGCCGCTCAATGGGAGGCAGGGATGAGGGAAAACATGGGCTCAGTGCCGAGACGGCATCTCAACCCATGGTGACAGAGCCCCTCCCTCAAGGTCGGGCTCCTGAACGACCAGGAACATCCCAGCCCCCCCCCCCCCCACCTAGGGTGGGAGGAAGGGAGGCGGACCGGAGGGGAAGAAGCCAAGGGAAGGACAACACCAATGGGGCAATGTAGGGTAGCGGGAAAGAAAAACCCAAATACAATACTGACAAAACTGAATAATTAACCCAGGTACAGATGGGGAGAAGAACTGGGTCAACACGCCGGTTACATACTACCCAGAGAGTACCAACCATGCGTGACCCAGAGCAAGAAAAAAAAAAGAACCACCAAAAAGGTACAGGGCAAAAAATGCTGAGTATGGTCAAATAAAGGGAAAACACAATACACAGCACCAATATAAGTACATACACACAGTCACCAAGAAAAGTGACTGGAACAAATGGACAATTACAGAGCATGGTGTTACGGAAAACAAGGCACATGACTCTATAATGAACCAACAGGGCATAAAAAAGAAATACTGAGTGCAGGCAAAGAAAAACCCACACACATGAATATATAAATACCCACAGTCACCTAAAGAAATGAAAGTGACTGGAATGAATGGGCAACTGCAGAGTATGGTCTGAAAGGGAACAAAACATAACTCTACAATGCAAAAACGAGACTAAAAACATGGTACAAAAAATAAAATGCTGGGTACGAGGGAAGGAAAACGCACAGCACTATAAATACACATCCACCAACAGGACAGACATTACACCCAAGTGACCTTAATAACGATAAAAGAAAAAGTGACACCCGAGGTGTATGGCAGGCAGAGTCCAAAAATAGCCGAGATGGCTCCGGAGATCTCCCCGCCCATTGTCCAGCTGGCGAATCAGGGGAAGAGAAATGTTCGGACGGCGAACTCTGGACCCAGATCCCAGGAATCCAGTCCAACGGCTGCCGAACCAGGCCGCCCAAAGGCAAACACAGACCAGTGGGGGGAAACCAGATCGCCGAACCGAAAGTTTTGCGGGTCGGGTCGTCGACCCGCATCACTCAACCACCAGGACCGTTGAGACGGACGAAGGGTCAGAGCGGATCCCGGTGGAAGAGGCTCAGGGGAGAGCCGATGACGAGGGCGGCGGGCCTCAGGGAAACGGCCACCTCCTCACCGGACCTGGACAACACTGGGGCAGCACCCACGTCGGACCCCGATCGGGCCTCAGGCGAACCCACGTTGGACCCCGATTGGGTCTCGGGCGAACCCACGTTGGACACTGCACCAGAACCGACCTCCAACGTTGAACCCGGACCCTCCAGCACCACGAGGAACAGCAACTCCTCGCCGGTGACCCTGGAAGAAGGCTCAGAAGAGAAAACAGAACCGGGATCAGGATCACCGGCAGCGCCAGAACCCGGCGAGACGAGCTCAGACGCAGCGGGCGGCTGCACCCTGCTCGTCTCCCCTGGAGATAGGCTGAAGTGCTCAAAGATAAAAAGAGAGAAAAGAAAGGAGAGCACTCGCCTGATCTCGGGTTCTGACGCCGTCCAGGACTGCGAAGATCCAGGATCCGTCGTCAGGAGGTCGTTGTCAGGCTCCCATCTAGCCGCGTCGGGCCCCGCAGCCAGCACGATGGTCAGCGCAGCTTGAGATCCCTCCAGCTCAGGTAACCCCGCCGACGACCCACTCGGCGTGAAGCCAGAAGAATCTCGTCCCGCTGGACCGAACCGCTCCTCCGTGGAGACCCAGGGACGCTCAGTCGTCAGCGTAGACTCCACGCAGCAGTCAGTCCCCCTCCTCCGTCCGCAATGTAGCTGCGGAACCACAGGCCCTCTCCATATCCCACCACGTTGACCCGGAGCCGGGGACCGCTCGGCGGAGAGAGACACAGAGGATGCGGGATTAGGAATACAGGTTACAGCAGGTGGGGAGAGTTCAGGGAGCTGCGAACCCTGAACTTCTCCTCCAGGGATGTGACAGAGCAAATCATTAAGCAGGTGTGAAAAAACAATGACTTGCCTGCCCCCTGGAGGTTGAGTATCGCCTGCTGTAGTGGATTCTGCTTCTTCCTCTCCCCGCCCGGCGATAACGGAGGACCCCCCGGGAATTCGTCTGAGGATCGCTCGCGTTGTCTCCAGCAGAGAGCTCACCAGGCCGGGATTCCAGGCACACACAGCGGTCAGGAAGCGCGTCGAGGAGGAGGGGGAAACAGCCGGGGTGAGCCAGCCCGAATGTCCAGGAATGACAGCGGGGGAACGAGGCTCAGGGGACGAGGCTGTAGAATCTCCACACTGATGAGGCGAAGGGATGACAGCTGCGTGGGAGGAACGGTCCTGACGATGACCCAGAACTGGATCCGGACGAGGTTCGTGCAGAGGTGACTCGGCGATGTGATGACGACTACTCCCAGGGAACGAAGCGAGGGGGAGACCCAGGATTCGCCGCTCCAGATCGGAGATCGAGACGAGGGAGGCGTCGAGCACGGGAAAGCTTCGTAGCCCTGAAGTCCTCACCATCAATCTCACTGCCGCCGCCACATGCCTGAAGGTGGTGACAGGAAACACAGTAGAGCTCGCGACAGCCACTCGACCCCGGACATAACTGCTGTCAGCTGCGGCTCCTTGAAGGGAATCCCGAGTGACGTGACGCAGGTCGGGGGAAGTCCTCTGGTTGGCGCGAACTCCCGGACTGGAATAGCGGCAGGAACGGGACTCCGAAGCGGGGAAAGACGTCGCCCACTTCGACTCCCTGCCGGGATTTCCATCCACCCCGTGGAGCTTCTCTTGCTGTGTACCTGCAGCGTCTATCCTGGCACTGTCCTCCAGATGGTACAGAGAGTGAGGGTGACAGTCCAGGAGTTCCTCAGCACGGCCCGGATGCCAGCGTCTCGCGTTGGAGGCGTCGTGCAGGGTGAAGAACGTCCCGTCGACAGCCTCCGAGATGGACCTCAGCTCGTCGCCCTGGCGCCGGAAGTGACTCCTGGGAAACGGCATGCTAGCAGCGCTGACACCCGGACAGAAAGGTACATTTCCACAGCGACTCACGGCCGCCGGCAACTCTTCTGGCTGCGACATACTGTCATATCCGGCTCTAGGGAGCCGGGCAATCAGAGCCAGGGACAAGCCAGTGAGTCGAGATGTTTTATTCTGGGTAAGGGATAAGGGATGAGGAGAGCACAGACACTCATACAGACGTACATTCTCAGGCTGCACAGCGCAGGGGTAGGTAGCTTGTACCGGACGTGGGGGTAACAAGACGTGCATACTCACAGCGGGATACAAACACCGGAATGCTGCAAGGGGAGTAGAGGCTGACACCAGACGAAGGGGCTTCAGCCTAGCAGTGCTTATGTCGCAGCCCCGAGTCATCGAGGCTGCTCCTATTTATCCTCATTGGCAGCGCCCCAGCTGATGAAGACTAATTGGCCCCAGCCGTCCATAATGCTGCCAGCTGGGGGCCAGCTGAGACGCCGCTCAATGGGAGGCAGGGATGAGGGAAAACATGGGCTCAGTGCCGAGACGGCATCTCAACCCATGGTGACAGCATTAAGGTTACAAATTCAAAATATGGTTTCTCTTGTTTCCACAAAAGTTTAACTATAGACTTTATGCTCAGGAATCCATTACTAGTTAATATGATATTTGATACTTGTTGATCATTTCACCTGCTTACAAATCAATTGAATGTAATGTCACTTAACTGTTAATGGTATGTAGAAGTTTCTGCTTGATTTCTTTTGTGTGTGTGCTTTTCTTGGTCACGGCAGAAGAATTCATGAATATTGAGACTGGTTAATGAAAGGTTCAAGGATTATTTATTAATAGATTGTCCAAGTTGGACTGGTGCCCCTTTACGAGTGCTTCTCTCTTGTTTTGTGAGTGTTTGTGGTCACGAAGTAAACCTTCGTCCCTACACACAACTCTAAATATAAATTTTAAATAATCCTTGTACCTTATCACACTTATAATCAATTGCTACACGCTATAGTGTGACAGATGAGGATGCAACTCACAGAGTGAGATGAAGGCAGATGATCTTCTGTGGTGATCCCTAGGAGGATGGGGAGGAGGAGTAGAAGAAGAAAAAAAGGCTGTTGCACTGGTACTACTTAGTTTGCTCTAAGAATATCACTGAGGCTAAATCGAAAGTGCAGTACAGTACAAATGTTACCTGACAGAAAGAACATAGTAATATACTGTAGATTAAGAAAATACAATACAAGATCCAATTATCAGCATGGGAAGAGTAGAATATTGCACCTATGAGAGTTGATGCTGGAGATTTAAACAAATACAAATACGGATAGTGCCCATTAGGGCTGCAATGATTACTCGAATAATTTGAGTAATTTGAACTGAGTAACAGGAACTCCCACACCAGCTGCAAAATTTGCACATTGCTCACCTGTACAGTGTATATAGTCTCACCCGTCTGATGTCCATATCACCTCTGCTGCTAATTATCATCTCTACTGAATGAATGAATGAATGAATTAATTTATTTCGGATTTCGGATAGTACAGTACAGGTTAAAAGAAATTGAATAATATAACAACAAAGTCAAATTAGACAATGACTCCTCTGATTATACAATTCAACGTAAGTTATCTGAAATGGGTGATGGCTGAAGCCGCAGCTTATATTGCCCACCCATATTCCATCCAAGAATTCAAAAGAGAAAAGAGAAAACAGACAAGAGCGATTACAATTCAAAACAAAGCTAAGACAAAATGTGACAGAGAAAAAAAAAAAAAACTAAGCTAAGCTAAGTTAAGCGATTACTATTCAAAAACAAATCTAAGACAAAATGTGACAGAAAAGAAAAAAAAAACAAAACAAAAAACTAAGCTACAACACAACACAGGCTGGATATGGCAATCCTTATGTGATTTTACATGTCATCTTGCATATATATGTTTGGAGTATTTCTTCCTTTAGTTTTTGTTTAAATTGTCCAAACGTTGTACATGATTTTAATTCAGGTCCAAAATCGTTCCATAGTCTGACTCCTTGCACTGAAATACAGTGTTGCTTGGTGGTTGTTCTCACTGTAGGCTTTTGAAATATACATGTTCCTCTGAAGTGATATCGTTTCTCCCTTACTGCTATTTATCTTGCACAGTCTACTGGTACTACCGTTACAGAGAAATTAGCACCGGGTGCTAATTTGTAATTTGTAATTTATAATTATATACTGCTCACTGCACAATGCTCATTTGCACACTGTACATAGGTGTATGCCATCTCAGGTTCACATTATCTCTGATATCAATATACCACGACCACTATAGTCATCCAGTGAATTTTCAGTTTCATTCCTCTTGTTTGACTGCATCAACTGCTTTAACTGTCCAAACTGCGTAATGTGTGTTATTAGTACTCATTAGTATTAGTATTTAGTATTGAGGCATGTTTAGGAGTCCTAATTGCCTAACTGTGTGTTGGTGTGTGTTGTTAGCATCCATTACTATTAGGATTGAGTTATTGTGTTATTACCTTATTACCTCCGCCAAAGGGGGAGGTTATGTGATCATCGGCGTTGGTTTGATTGTTTGTTTGTCTGTCTGTCTGTCTGTCTGTCTGTTTGTTTGTTAGCAAGATAACTCAAAAAGTTTTGGATGGATTTTCCTGAAATTTTCACAGATTGTTCGAAATGGGGTATCCTACAGATGATTAGATTTTGGTGGTGATCCGCATCACCGTCCACAAGAAAACCACCATTACACAAAATGCCATTTTCGTGAATAACTACTAAACCACTAATCCTATCATTGTCAATCCAATTGCTTGTCATTTGTTTTCATGGTCAAGGAATCTGAAGACTGTATGGGGGGGACTGTGGTGCTAAACCGCCATTACGGAAAATGCCATTTTCGTCAATAACTACTGAACCACTAATCCTATCATTGTGAATCCAATTGCTAGTCATATGTTTTCATGGTCAAGGAACCGGAAAACGTACACACAAACACTGTATGGGGGGAACTGTGGTGCTAAACCGCCATTACGGAAAATGCCATTTTCGTCAATAACTACTGAACCACTAATCCTATCATTGTGAATCCAATTGCTAGTCATATGTTTTCATGGTCAAGGAATCTGAAAACGTACACACAAACACTGTATGGGGGGAACTGTGGCGCTTGGTGGAGGTCTGCGCTCTCCGAGTGCTTTTCTAGTTAGTATTGTTGTGTACCTATTACCTTGCCATTCGTTCAGAGAGCAAAGAAAGAATTTCATTGCTCAGGAAATGTAGGATTTCTTAACTGTGCACATGATAATAAAGCCTTTGAATCTTGAATCTAATTTGATTACAAAAATTCCTCGATTCACAAATCTATGATTCAAAGCTTTGTTCAACATAGCACTTCCAGTCTATGTGATCTTCTTCCGGTATGACCTTCTTCTGGTCACGTTAAGTAAACAAGCGGCAGGTTTGTTTTATGGCGCAATAGCATGGATTCAGTGGAGCAGGGAGAAAAACGACAGAGAGACAGCAAAAAAGAAGAAAGTCAGAGAAAACAACAAAAAGTATCTCAAGTCTGGGATAATTTCAAGTTCAAATTGAAGGAAAACATTGTGCAGTGTGCATACTGTAAAGCTGAGCAGCGAGCTAGCATACCACAATGTCAATGTTACAGCATCTTGGCAGATGGCATCTAGCCACATCACGTATGAGCAGTGGACTGAGACAAGGTACGTGATTGAGATTTTAAATTAAGATGAACAGAATGTAGTCAGCTACGCTAATTATGTATATATGGCCAAAGAACATGTAGCAGCTACTGCTAATAATGGTAGCTGCTATATGATGGCTATGTTGTGAGTTGAAACTAACACTACAAAATAGAACGTTATGGTGTAACGTAGTGTTTAAAGTTACGTTATATGCAATAAACATTGCAATAAATGTGTACCTGTGTTATTGAGTGTTTGGCACTGCTCTTTGGGAAACAAAGTTCCGCACATGTTGGTCAATGTAAGTTTCTTCAGTACAAAAAAAGTATTTGATTACTCAACTAATCATTTGATTACAGTGGCAAATTACTCGATTACTAAATTAATGGATAGCTGCAGCCCTAGTGCCCATTCCAAGTACTGCACATTTATGCATATTGCACATGAGCATTACACATTGCATTTACAGCATAAAAACTGGGGCCATATTAAATAATATTGGATATTTTCATGGTTTTTTCCTTGACATATTGACATATACTGACACATTAATATTGAAAATCATCCTTTTCTGCCTGCCTGTCCTGTACATCATTACTCAATTTACAAAAATACCTTAATAATACAATAGAGAAAATGGGTGATCTTACTCTGTACTGTAACTGTGCCTGAGATGAAAAGTAGGTCAGATTTTATAGAGTAATCAGTGTGGACATCCTGGTAATTCTCAAGGGTTCACAATATATTACAATTGTTTATCTACACTTAGAATTTATCACTTATATGACAGATACAATTTCACGCATGAAAAGAACATCCGATTTAACAAACTGGCTTCTAGTGATGTAGATGTTTGCTCTGTCTAACTTACATCTTTATCACCTCTTTCATTACAGTAACCCCGGGTTTATCATGATCCATATCATACATATTGAGACTTGCAGGTACTGTTTCTTGGCACCAACCCTTGTCAAAGAGTCTAGAAAATAAACTTTTAGAGGTAAGCTACCTGTGCCTTTTCATTTGAAAAATTATATTTTCTTTTCAATGTTCATAAAATTACAAGATCTGTTTGTCTCCTGGACAACTGCAGCCTAACAAAGATCACGTCAAACAAAAGATCAACTTATCTGTTTGTTTTATGGTTGAAATAATGGCAATGAACAGCCACCCTACAGTGGCCACCAGTAATAACTTTATTACTGCTGTGGACAAAATTGTTGGTACCCCTCTGTTAATGAAAGAAAAACCCACAATGGCCACAGAAATAACTTGAGTCTGACAAAAGTGGTAATAAATAAAAAGTCTATGAAAATTAACCATTGAAAATCAGACAATGCTTTTGAATTGTGGTTCAACAGAATTATAAAAAAAAAAAACTCATGAAACAGGCCTGGACAAAAATGATGGTACCCTTAATTTAATATTTTGTTGCACAACCTTTTGAGGCAATCACTGCAATCAAACGATTTCTGTAACTGTCAGTGAGACTTCTGCACCTCTCAGCAGGTATTTTGGCCCACTCCTCATGAGCAAACTGCTCCAGTTGTCTCAGGTTTGAAGGGTGCCTTCTCCAGACGGCATGTTTCAGCTCCCTCCACAGATGTTCAATAGGATTTAGATCAGGGCTCATAGAAGGCCACTTTAGAATAGTCCAATGTTTCACTCTTAGCCATTCTTGAGTGTTTTTAGCTGTGTGTTTTGGGTCATTATCCTGTTGCAAGACCCATGACCTGCAACTGAGACCAAGCTGTCTGACAGTGGACAGCACATTTCTCTCTAGAATACCTTGATAGTCTTGAGATTTCATTATACCCTGCACAGATTCAAAACACCCTGTGCCAGATGCAGCAAAGCAGCCCCAGAACATAACAGAACCTCCTCCATGTTTCACAGTAGGGACAGTGTTCTTTTCTTGGTATGCTTCATTTTTGCGTCTGTGAACATAGAGCTGATGTGCTTTGCCAAAAAGTTCCAGTTTTGTCTCGTCTGTCCATAGGACATTCTCCCAGAAGCTTTGTGGCTTGTCAACATGCAGTTTGGCAAATTCCAGTGTGGCTTTTTTATGATCTGTTTTCAACAGTGGTGTCCTACTTGGTCGTCTCCCATGAAGTCCAATTTGGCTCAAACAACAACGGATGGTGCGATCTGACACTGATGTACCTTGACCTTGGAGTTCACCGTGAATGTGTTCAGAGGTTGTTCTGGGCTCTTTTGTTACCATTCGTATTATCCGTCGCTTCCACTTTTCATCAAGTTTCCTCCTGCGGCCACGTCCAGGGAGGTTGGCTACAGTTCTGTGGATCTTAAATTTCTGAATAATATGTGCAACTGTAGTCACAGGAACATCAAGCTGCTTGGAGATGGTCTTATAGCCTTTACCTTTAACATGCTTGTCTATAATTTTCTTTCTAATCTCCTGAGACAACTCTCTCCTTTGCTTCCTCTGGTCCATGTTTAGTGTGGTACACACCATGTCAACAAACAGCACAGTGACTACTTGTCACCCTTTAAATAGGCCGACTGATTACAAGTTTGTAGACACCTGTGATGTTATTTAGAGGACACATCTTGGTTGAACATGTCCCTATGGTCACATTATTTTCAATCTTTTCTAGGGGTACCATCATTTTTGCCCAGGCCTGTTTCATGAGTTTGTTTTTTAAAGTAATTCTGTTGAACCACAATTCAAAAGCATTGTCTGATTTTCAATTGGTTAATTTTCATAGAATTTTTATTTATTACCACTTTTGTCAGATTCAAGTTATTTCTGTGACCATTGTGGGTTTTTCTTTCATTAACAGAGGGGTACCAACAATTTTGTTCACGAGTGTATGTAAGGTTATATGTACTTTTATGTGTGCTTCCTTGGGCCCAGGGCTCAGTACTTCAGTAAAAAGAATATTCAGCTTTATAATCATCACCTACACAGACTACAAAAATTAAATTGCTGCTGCTTAGTTTAAAGTTGCTCCTTTACTCTTTTGAATAGTTCAGTCTGAAAGAAGAGAGTTCTAAAAAAATATTTGAAACTAGAAATCAATAGATTGAACAGAGCTCACCAGTGAGTATTCTTTTAAATTCAGTACATGACCTGGTTTTTTGTACTGGCTATTTTAATCAATTTTAAAAGTTGTTTTGTAGAATTGCACAACTAAAAAAATGAATAAAAGAAATTTAAACATTCTCTTTGAGAGGCAAAGGACATAAAGTTCAGCTAGTACAGCAAACATAATTTGTGTTCAGCATGAAAAGCAAATGTTTTAACCTTTTATGCCCACAGGGTATTTTCAGGTGTTCCTCCCTTAAACAGACATACCCAAAATAAATCTATTACAACCAGTGCTGGGCAAGTTACTAAAAAATAGTAACTAATTACAATTACTAGTTACTTCTTTTCAAAAGTAACTGAGTGACTTTACCAATTACTGCATGATTAAAGTAACTAGTTACTTGGAAAAGTAACTTTCACATTACTTTTAAATGCATACTTAACCCCTTAGCATTCCTGCCAATTTCCAGCCAATGTGAAACGTTCTGTGGGTGGAAAACTAGAATTTTAAGAGGCAAAGAAAGAAGATCTTTCATTATTCACCATTACACATTCTTGTCTGTCACACAGATAAGACGAAAACATTGCATGGCCAGATTAAAAAAAAAAATTGATCTAAATATTTTTTGTAACTAAAATGTAGTGATTCACTGCATCAGAAGTTTTTTTTTTTAGGTCCAGTAAAACAACTCCCACAACCTGACCTCGATCTGTTGACTTTTTTTTTTTTTAATTTGTTCAGTCAAGTAGGAGTTAACACTCTCAGCTGAATAATTTGGTCAGAAGCTATAGAGAGGATGTAAGTAATTATTAGACTCCATATACTGCAATAATTGTGCAGCAACAGTTTTTTTCAAACTTTGGAGAAAATTGGTAATATGCTAACAGACACATACCTGATCTACAGCTCTAGATTTAATTAATATAATGTGTAATGTGTAATTTTTTCTATGCTCCTTCTGTGATGGACTAATTACCTACAGTTGCCAGGAACTTATAGGCATTGGTCACCAACTTACCTCCAACATCTCCAGTGCTCATTCCAGTAATTTCCACAACATCCCTGAGGAGACCGCCAGACCCCTGGGTGTTCCGTGGTTCATTATGTCCCACAATCAGTGAAGACTGTCATGTGTGCCTCTACAAGGTGCAGACAGGACAGATCCAAACGCAGGGTGTGTTGAAGAGACTTTTATTAACACAAGCAACATAAAAGTCCAAAAGTGCCCATAAAAAATGCAAACAAGAATAACTTACAGTGAGGAGCCTCTGAGCAAGGAGTGCTCAGGAGAAGACAAAAAACTTCAGAGGCTGAACCAGAATAATGATGTGAAGAGAATCAATTTAACTGCACAACAAAGAAAAAACACAGAGCTTAAATACACAGCAGTAATTGGGGAATGATGAGCAGCAGGTTTAGCCAGGAGAGGGCAGAGACCTGATTCCAAGATCTCTCACAGCTGAGGTAATCTGGGGAAACAGGCTGAGAGAGGAAGGTGTGTCTGGGAACAGTAGAAATAATGGCCCTGTTACAGAGGAAAGAAAAACAGTCTCAAAGTACAAGAATAGGCAACATAATAACAATATTGAAACATACATAATAGAACAAATGATCAGAAATGAACAGGAACCAAAACACAAAAAGACACCACAAAGGTTGGAGAAAATACAGGATAAATACATAAGTAAATTGCAAAACTGAGCCCAGTAGAACCCATGCTCAGTCCTGTGACAGAGCCCCCCTTTAAGGGGTGGACCCAGACACTCCAAGGTAACACCAAAGGAGCCCCCCACACACACACACCTAAGAAAGGTACAGCAAAAAACAAATCATGGTGGGAGGTGGGGGAAACAGGTACAGAGGGAGCAAACTACAGGGCTGCTCAGGACCCACACCTGCAAACACAGAATTAGCTCCCCCCTCCCCCCCCCCGGCCAAGGGAGCTTAGGAGTTCAGGGGGCCGACCAGAGTCCCAGGACTGGCAGCCGGCTAGGTGGAACAAGTCGGGAGGCCTGCCAAGGTCCCAGACCAACCGGACGGCCAGGTGGTACCAATTGGGTAGCCTGCTGGAAGATAGGGACCACCCGACCCGGCGGCTCAGTCTTTCTGGCGGCCAGTCCGAGTGCTTCAACCACCTAAACTGAAGAGGTGGCCCGGGAGGCAGCTCCCCCAATGAGAGGCTCAATACTGGGGAGGAGAGCCAAGGAGGGGGAACCACAACGTCGTCAGGCAGCGCAGGACAGGGGACCACAACGGCAGTCTGGCAGAGGGAGAAGGCGGACTACGACAGCATCTGGCTGAAGAGGAGGAAGGACCTCAACACCCCCAGTGGTCTTGGACTGGGGAAAAGTTGCATCCATGGGGGGTCCCGGTCTGGGACATTGTAGCACCCGTGGTGGCTCCGGGCTGGAGCTCTGCAGCACCTGTGGTGGCACCAAGCTGGAGCTCTGTGGCACCCGCCATGGCTCTGGGCTGGAGCTCTGCAGCATCCGCGGTGGAGCCCGGCTGGACCAATGCTGCGCCCTCGGTAGGTCCCAGCTGGGCCAACGCTGCACCCACGGAGGACCCAGCCTGGGCCACAGCTGCACCCACGGAGGTCCCGGGCTGGGACGGAATGCCCATGACGACCTTAACGGGAGGAGCTAGACCTTGGTCGGCCTCCAGCGGTGAACCTGGATCCTCACTGACATCTGGCGGTGTTGGATCCTCTCCAGCGACCCTAGGAGAGAGCTCAGAAGCAGCACAAAAAGAAGAGAGGTCAGGGTCGCCGACAGCAGTGAAGCCCGGCGAGGCAAGCTCAGATGCAGCGGGCAGCTGCACCTGGCTCTCCTCACCAAGAGTCAGGCAAGATTGCTCTAAGACAGAACATAAGAAGACTAAAGAGAGCACTTGACTGATCTCGAGCTCCACCGCCGTCCAGGACTGTGATGATCCAAGTGATGGCGATGTTTCGGGCTCACTCGGCCGGAGGTCCAGCTCGGGCTGAGACTCTGCTGTGGCAGCCTCCATAGCAGGCCTGATGGTAGTGGCAGTCCAGGGCCCCCGGGTGAAGTGGACCACGCTGGTGGCTCATCCAGTGTGGCGACTGGGGTCCGGCTCACCGTCAGCACTGGACTCTGCATGGCGTGCATGTGTTCAGCGTGTTCCCTCGGTCCATGAAGTGACTGCATGGCTGGAACAGCATCCTCCAGCACCGCGGGCTCCTCTGTCATCTGGTGGTTGAGTTCAATGGCCAACAGACACTCAAAGGCAAGAGGAGGGGACACGGAGAGGGCAGGTGATTAATTGTTATTTGCAGCAGGTGAGGAGAACTCAGGGGACTGCAAAACCTGAGTGTCTTGACCAGGGATCAGGCAAGATAATTCATCAGCAATTAAAGTGGAATGAGATGGAACTTGCCTGTTCCCCTGGTGTGTGGTGTTGCCTGCTGTGTCTGGTGCGCAATCTTCCCTCTCCGTGTCCATGGCAGCCCTGGGCTCCTCTGTGGACCGTGGAAGAGCTGTCTCAGCAGGCACAGAGGCAGGCCGAGCCGGGGAAGTAACTGCCCAACCCACATCAGTGGATGAATGCGCAGAGGAGAAGGAGGAGGCAGCAGCTATGGGGGAAGTGGATGCTAGTGAGGCAGCTAGAAGGGAAAATGGCTCTGATGTAGAAATCTCCTCCCTCAGTGAAGGATGGGTTGCTGACTGAAAAGTGATGTTATTCTTCTACCAAGGTCTCCGGGATCAGCGGCGACGAGAGGAAGATGGTGGCATGGGCTCGTCGTGGAGATTTGGAGGCTCCGAGGTCAGGGAATGCTCGGCTATTGGCATTAACTCGGGTTCCCTCAGAGAATACTCCTCCAAATCCAAGGCCAGATCCGGGAGGAGCCACGGCTTCAACTTCAGGAGGAGATCCATCTCAGCCAATAACACCTGCCTTCGCTCCTCCAGCTCCTCGGCTGATGGAGCGGACCCGGGCTTAGGAGTGGAAAGTGGAGCTGCCGCAGGAGGAGCTGACGGCTTCTTGTGGCGTGCACGCTTCCTCCTCGTTTGGTCGGCTCCAGCGTCAACGCAGCTTCCCCAGGTTCATCACTCATGTATGGGAGAGAGTATATGGAGAGGAAAATGTCGGTTACCTCCAGGTTACTCCAGAGGCTCGGGCATGTTTCCATCATCTGTGCTGCACCGTCCCGAGCCTCTCAAACCATCTCAGGAGTACAGGATTCCTGTGTCCATGAGAAGATGTCCTCCAAGACGTACAGCGCACGCGGCTCTGCTTCATCCAAGTAGGACATTGTACCCCAGCAACCAGGTGAGTGAAAAATACAAAAAAGGGGAAAAAGGGCACAAACACACCCCGCTGGATCTTATATCTGGTGGTTAAATTCTTTCATGTGCGCCTCTATGAGGCACAGAGAGGACAGATCCAAACGCAGGGTGTGTTGAAGAGGCTTTTATTAACACAAGCAACATAAAAGTCCAAAAGTGCCCATAAAAAATGCAAACAAGAATAACTTACAGTGAGGAGCCTCTGAGTGAGGAGTGCTCAGGAGAAGACAGAACACTTCAGAGGCTGAACCAGAATAATGATGTGAAGAGAATCAATTTAACCACACAACAAAGAGAAAATGCAGAGCTTAAATACACAGCAGTAATTGGGGAATGATGAGCAGCAGGTGTAGCCAGGAGCGGGCAGAGAGCTAATTCCAAGATCTCTCACAGCTGAGGTAATCTGGGGAAACAGGCTGTGAGAGGAAGGTGTGTCTGGGAACAGTAGAAATAATGGCCCTGTCACAGAGGAAAGAAAAACAGTCTCAAAGTACAAGAATAGGCAACTTAATGACAATACTGAAACATACATAATAGAACGATAAATTATCAGGAACCAAAACACAAAAAGACACCACAAAGGTTGGAGAAAATACAGGATAAATACATAAATAAATTGCGAAACTGAGCCCGGTAGAACCCGTGCTCAGTCCTGTGACAAAGACGATGGGAGAGAAAGCAGAAACAAGGCTGAAGGGCTGGCCTACATGCCCAGCTGCACAAACTATGCACTGAACCACTGTTACCTTCAATTTTTCTCACCAATGCCAGTCCCTCGCCAACAAAAAGGATGAGCTGCGATCAGAGATCACCTACAATCGCAACGTCCGGGACTGTTGTATTCTGATTGTGAACGAGTCATGGCTGCTCCCACATATTCCTGACACCGCTGTGGATTTACCTGGCTGTGCTACACACCGTTTTTTTTTGTACTTATTTTGTACCCGTAGGTAGATTTGTTTTGCATTCTGGTGACAAGCCACCAGCTGCCGGTCGCTGCGTGCGCAAGCGCCCCGTATCCCTAATCTGCATGTTTTTAGCATGTGGGAGGAAACCGGAGAAATCCCGGAGTAAACCCATGCAACACGGGGAGAACATGCAAACTCCACACACATCACTGTTGGCCGGGGGCAGGGATCGAACCCACGATCTCATGATCCCCGCGATCCCCCGGCCGAGGGTAAAACTGTGCTGCCGCAGTGCTAACCACTGCGCCACCGTGCAGCCTAGGGAAGGGGTGGAGGGCTCTGTGTTTATGTGCTTCAGACTTGGTGTAATAACAGTAGAATAATTCATAGCCACCGTTCTCCAGACTTAGAGGCCATGTCCTTCTTGTGTAGGCCTTTTTACCTTCCCCACGAGCTAAATGCAGCGATTGTTATGTTAGCTTAGCACTCAATCACCTCCAGTGCATTGTCAACAGGCAGCAAAGGATCACCCCGACGCAGTCCACATTATTGCAGGGAATTTTAACAAAGCATTAAAGACTGTGCTCCCCAAATTCCACCAACATGTTAAATGTCCCACAAGAGGGGAAAGAAGACCCGATCATGTTTACAGCAACATTAAGCATGCCAACAGAGCCATCCCCCTCCCCCACCTTGGACAATCAGACCACTTCTTTCTCCTTCTAATACCTGCTTACACCTCCCTCAGGAAGCGATCACTCCCAACCAAACAGTTAAAACTTGGCCTGAAAATGCTCTCCTCCAGTTACAAGACTGTCTTACCTGCACTGATTGGAGCATCTTTGAACAGCAGGCCCTGGACTCCTACACCGAGTCTGTCCTTTTCTACATCAAATGTGTAGATAATTTGACAGTTACCAAACATATCCGGGTTTTTCCAAACCACAAGCTCTGGATCACCAGTGAAGTCCAGGCTCTGATCAGAACCCGCATCTCAACCTTCAGAGGGACAGCTCTCTGTACAGCACCACCAGAGCCGACCTGAGGAAATGCCTAAAACTTGCAAAGAACACCTACAGGAGAAAGTAGAGGGCTTCCTCACAGACAACAACCCCCAACAGATGTGGAGAGGTATCCAGACCCTCACCAACTACAGGGGCAAAGGCCCCCCAAAATCAAATAGCAGCCTCACTCTGGCAGAGGAGCTTAACAGCTTCTTTGCCCAGTTTGAGCACACCTCCCGCCCCTCCCCCAGGTGCACGAGGTGAAAAGGTGACTGAGAGCAGTGAACCCCGGCAGAGCTGCTGGTCCAGACGGCATCCCAGGAGCAGTGGTCAAAGCTGACCAGCTGGCAGGGATCCCCACCAAGCTCTTCAACCTCTCCCTGATGCATGCCACTGCCCCATCTTGCCTCAAGGCCTCCACCATCACCCCCATTCCCAAAATGTTCACAATTGACAGCCTGAATGACTGCAGACCCATAGCATTTATGTTTGTAGTCATGAAGTGTTTTGAGCGACTGGTGTCCCAGCACATCACCCCCTCCTTCGACCTCCACCAATTCGCCTAGAGGGAGAACCAGTTCACAGAAGATGCCATCGCCATCACTCTCCACAGAGCGCTGAGCCACCTGGACAACCCAAGGAGCTACTGCATGTGAGGATGCTCTTTGTGGACTATAGCTCAGCTTTCTACACCATCATGCCGGACATCCTGATCAACAAACCTCACCTCCTCCAGATCCCCCACCCCCACCCCCACCTGCTCCTGGATAAAAAACTTTCTCACCAACCACCCACAAACAGTCACCCTTGGCCCCCACCACTCCCCCACACTGTCTCTTAGCACTGGCTCCCCCCAGGGCTGTGTGCTAAGCCCTCTACTGTACTCCCTGTACACCTTTGACTGTATTCTAAAGGCACTTTTCCACAAGTATCACCTTAGCTTTACTTACTTTTATTTTACTCACTTTCTCGCTCTTTCCACAGTACCCTACTCGCTTTAACCGATACGATTTTCATGCCAGTTTAGGGGCAGGGGACAAGCGAGAAAAATCGAGGTGTGATTTGACGTCAATCGACTGCTAGCCGCTGATTGGTCAGCGCGTAACGTCAAGAAATCGCCCGTTTTCGAAATCTTTACGTCCGCCATTTGCAATCGGTCACAGAGTGAATACGATATTAATAGAGACAGCGTTGTAAGTTAGGTTTTTCGGAAATCTACACCGTGGTCCAACGAAGAGGTGCGGGGTTTTCTCTGCTTGCTGGCAGATACACAGTCAGAAGAGTGATCCGGACCCTACAGATGACTGCGCAGAATAGAACCGTACTACTGACAAGCTGAATACGAAGTTGAGAGAACCATCCATGGTGAGTGATTTGTAATATTGTGCATCTGTTTGCTTATTTATCCTGTTGGTGGTAAGCTCACTTTTGAGCCATACAGCCCCGTTCTGTGCTGGCTAACTCGTTTTAGATAACGAATTTTGGCTAGTAGCTAGATAATACCAACTGTTGATTCACGCTTGTTTTCTCCTAAACATTTGCTTGTGAGAGCAATACGATGAAATATATCAATCCTGGTTATAGTCCTGGTTTTTGTTTTGCATTAAATTGTGTGCAATTTAATGCTAGAATGTGTTTCCACATGCCAGGGGTTAGCTTCCCTGTTGATAGTGGATACTGGTGAGATCACAGGAGCCGAAATCTCAACAATATAAAAGGGCTTTTTCAAACCAGTGATTTATAAAGTCATTCATATAATTTTCTAAAGCGTCAGAAAGAGAAATCCATATATTATATCATTCATTACACAGACCATGATATATTTCAAGCATTTATTTATTTTAATTTGGGTGATTATGGCTTATAGCCCCTGAAAACCCCAAATTCCATTTGGCAAAAAATTAGAATATTACATAAACTTTAAAAAATAGTTTTTAAATAGAAATGTGGGCCGATGAGGTGTTGGTTAATATGGGCTGTAGCCATAATCATCAATATTAAAATAAAATAAACACTTTCAACATATCACTGTCCCTGTAATGAATCTATATATGGGTTTCACTTTCTGAAATGAGTGACAAAAATATTGAACTTTTTCATGATATTCTAATTTTTGAGATGTGCCTGTATAAGTGTTGAACTTGCTTGAAAAAACTAAACACCATCCATTTCTGTCGTTCGTCTAGGCAGGAGGGAATCAGCCGCTCAACAACGGACGTCGCCACTGTGGAAAGTACTGAAATCCTTTGCTTTTATAGGTAAGTGTCAAAACCAAATTAGCACAATTTCCACTTAATGTAAAAGGGACTGAACTGAGATTTATTTGATTGTGTGAGTATTAATTACAGAATAACTGAAAAAGACTGGTGCATCAACTGTAAAATAAACCACTTGTTAATGTATTTATTTGTCAGATCACTTGTGTGATCCTTTGAGTTATGTTCATAACTGTATCTTTTGGGGAATGGCAGTTGTTCAGTCATCAATATAGTTTAGTTTATATGTGTAGTTTACACTCTATCATCAATAAAGTCATGCAGTAACAGGACACATTACAAATATTTGAGACCCATTGTAGTGCTTCCTTTTATATTTTAGCAATGCAAGTACAAAACACCGCCCACACTTGAAGCCAGTGCAAGAAGAGACACTTTTACATTCCAGACAAACTTTTATTGATAAAAACTCCATATTTTGACTGAGCGACTCCATAATCTGTGATGCACACCTTCAGTTAAAGTACTAGATTCCATTCCACTGAATGTATTAATTCATTCTGATTGCTGAGGCCACAGTAAAAGCAGATGATTTTAAATGCAACCCAGCCCTTGTAAAATCGACTTTACATCAGTGCAGCTATATGAAAATTGTGGTTAAATACAACAACGAAGTACTTTATTGTCACATTGGAATCGGAATCGCTGCTGTTTGGTTTTTCTTTTGAATTCTTGGATGGAATATGGTGGGCAATATAAGCTGCAGCTTCAGCCATCACCCATTTCAGATAGCCTATGTTGAACTGTGTAATCAGAGGAGTTATTGTTTAATTCGACCTTATTAAATTTTTTTCCCCCTTTGTTATATTATTTTATTTTCTTTAAATCTATCCGAAATAAAGATTCATTCATTCACATTCCACCACTGGCTTTTAGTAACAAGTGTATTTCCCAAATATGTTTTAAACTTCATTTATTTAACCTCCACACATTTCTGTCTTTTGTCTAGGCAAGAGGGAAACGATCGATCCACCCCAAACTGGACCTTGCGTCACTATTTACAGAGATGCAGGCCTAAGATCTGCTGATCTGAGACCAGTGTGAGCTGCACATCCCAGCTGCTGAGTGACCCAGTCTGACAGTTTGAATTTTGCACATTCTGAATAATCTGGAATTTGCTGCTGATTGTAATAAACAATTTAGTGACTTATGTGTTTGCATCATGATTTCTATTTTTGTCTTTTAATACACTGGTGGGAAAAGAGTCAATAGTACAAACCATTAATGGGTGACCTTGAAAATAATGACTCATTTTTAAGACATTTATGTCACATGGTGGTAACCTTCACATATAAAAAAGAGACATCTGCAAAAACTTCAGAGGTTTGTCAGCGCAATACTACATGAATGCATGTATAGTACATTGTTGATGCAGAGAATATATATTTCTACAGTATATGTATCTAGTAAATCAAGCATTTTCCATGTAACCTTGTGACTGCATTATTTTAATTGCTTTTAATGCTAGATCAAGTTTGTTTTGGCCTAAAATGCATCATAACTGTCAAATACATCTTATTATACCTAACTCAGTACTGTTTACTTTTGAATATACATTTTGTGGCTAATATAGTTATTAGCCTGGCGATTGAGTTGTGTCAGCTGATCATTTTTTGCTATGACACCATCTCAGACTCAGTGCAGCTGAAGCAGGTACGTCCATGATGTCTCAACAGTCTGGGATTTTCACGCAAATCAGAGCAATTTTTTTTCCCACAATATTTTTATTGAACCTTTTTTTTTTTTTTTTTTTTACAAACAGCACACACAGTCAGACACTAACACAAAAGTAATTTAAAAACTAAACAATAAAATGACAAAGGTTAAAAAACAGAAACCATTAACAAAAACAAGTCAACAATGTTCCTCTGTTTAGGTAATCTATTACATTAGAATACGTAATATACATTCACCAGCTTGGAATTTGCAAGGTCCACACATATCATTCACCTTCTTCAGAAGTTATGTTTACTTAATTTACATAATCAATGAAAGGTCTCCATATATTCTCAAACACATTTCCTTTGATTTCAGTATGTATGTTATTCTTTCTAGTGGAAACCAAAAGTGAGTTGGTTGTAGTCATTTTTCTAAGGTGTTTTGACGTGTAATTACCCATCCCTGAACACATATGCCTTATAAATATCAATAGATGGGAAAATAATACTCAAATGACACTCAACATGCAAAATGGTGCTACAGTTGGATTGCCTTTAAAATTTTTAAAATTATTTTGTAAGTAAAAGTGGGCTAGGATTAACTGGAAATATAACAAGTTTCCACATATAATTCCAAGGTCAATTGGCAATTCAATCAAACCAAAAAGGAGTTGTTCAGCTGCTGCATTTTTCTGCAGTCATTTTCTATGGTGTTTTAGCGTGTAATTTCCCATCCCTGAACACATATCCCTTAAAAAGAACTATCAATGGGAAAATGATACACAAAAACAAGAATTTTACTACAGTTGAATTGGCTTTTTTTTTAAAGTAATTTAAATTATTTTGTACGTAAAATAGGGCTATGATTAATTGGAAATATAACAAGTATCCACATATAATTCCAAGGTCAATTACACGGTTTTAGCATTTAATTAGTTGTCCCTTAACAGTTAACCGTTATGAACAACAGAGGAGACATAGATGAAAAGTGCACCAAATTTTATTTAAAAAACAAACGTTTGACATATGTATACACATGAATGAGGCTCCATGCATGGACGCAATTTGTGGCACAAGTAGGTGAAAGTGTCCTCGGACATCCGGAAGTTCTGCAACCACTGTGTGTTTGAGAAGCTGGGGACAACATTCTCCCACCACTGCGAGCTACGGTTTACTGCCCAGGTCCATGGTCTGCAGCGTTGATTTTGCAACAACGCAGCCAACTAGAACACACACACAGCATACATATTAATACTGATAACCTGGCGACATCAAAATGCTGTACACAACAATGACATGACGATAAAATGACAATAGGAAGCATTAAATTACCAAAAACTTTTTCCTCGTGTGCTTGATGTGCCTGATGTGCTGGGTAATTAAGCTCTCTGCTTCATATTCCCCAATGGCAACAACGAGTCTCTGGTACTGCTCCAACGTGTGTTCTCTCAATGCACGTCGTCTTCTCCTGTAAAACTCTCTTCTCCGCTTAAAAACATTCATTGTGTTCAAAAGCCAGAGAAGAACCAACGTGGAAATCCTCTGCTCGTAATCCGCCATTTTCTTTGTTGTGAAGACGTCGGTCGCCGGAGATGACGTCAGCAGAGTATGGGGCCGCCTCAATCCCGCCCACTACAGAGTTTACGCGGCTTTACAGGGTTGTAATGGGCTAACAACCGAGGGAGAAAGAAGTAGTAGAGAATCGAAACAAGTAAAAAAGAACTGTGACTATGGAAAAGAGCCATAATCCACCCAACCACTGTCATCATGAAATATGTGGACAATAACACCTTGACTGGGCTCATCAGGTACAGAAAATATTGTGGATCTATGGCGGCAGCATTTTTATTCATTATTTAATTCAACTAAGGATGAAACTTATAAGGTAGGGAAAGTAGAAAGGGACGATTCGCTCCTGATTGACACTCATGCAGTGACCAAAGCCATTAGAGAGCTATCAGATAACAAAGCGAGTGGTTTAGACTGTATTTCTGCTGAGCATCTTAAATATGCTGGCTCAAGAATTGCTCCTCTTCTTGCAATCTGTTTCACCAGCTTCATGATTCATGGGATGTTACCAGAATCTTTATTGTCTGCTGTGTTGGTACCAGTCATTAAAGATAAAGCTGGCAAGCTGTGTAGCCTGGATAATTACAGGCCCATAGCTATAGCCAATATAATATCTAAAGTAATGGAAAGAATCATGTTTGAAAAATTAAATGTATTCATCAAATCTACTGATCATCAATTTGGATTTAAACCCCATCATGGAACAGATCTGTGCATATATGCTTTAAAAGAAATTATAAATAAGTACAGAAATCAAAATTCTTCAGTTTTTCTGTGTTTTATTGACGCCTCCAAGGCGTTTGATCGTGTTAATTACAGGATATTGTTTAGGAAAATGATTGACAGGGGGGTTCCCAAGTACTTAGTACGTATCCTGATTTACTGGTACGCACATCAGAAGATGCTGGTGAAATGGAGGAAGAGTCATTTATCCTCATTTGGTGTGAGCAGTGGTGTCAGACAGGGCAGTATATTGTCCCCTATTCTATTTAATCTTTATATGGATGAGTTGTCAAAACAACTG
Source organism: Pholidichthys leucotaenia (assembly GCA_020510985.1). Classification (NCBI taxonomy): domain Eukaryota; kingdom Metazoa; phylum Chordata; class Actinopteri; order Cichliformes; family Pholidichthyidae; genus Pholidichthys; species Pholidichthys leucotaenia. The sequence continues at coordinate 57,457,301 of CM035840.1, read as the reverse complement.
AATGCCTGTAAAACTGGGTTTTTAATAGGGAATAAGTTAGTGAATCATTTTATGTATGCTGATGATCTAGTTATTCTCAGTCCAAGTAGTGCTGGTCTTCAGGAGTTATTAAGAGTGTGTTGTGCTTATGGAGAGGAAAATGACATAAAATATAATACAAATAAGAGTTGTGTGCTGATTTGCCGAACTAAAGAAGATTTGTTAATGAAATTCCCTGTCTTTGAATTGGCAGGCAGGGAATTAATTGTCAGGGATAAAATTAAATATCTGGGACATTTTGTTAATGATAGAATGACATGATGATGATATTTTCAGACAACACTGCAAAATCTACATGCAAGCAAATATTCTTGCACGCAGATATGGTTTTTGTTCAGATGAGGTGAAACTGGTTCTTTTTAAAACCTATTGTACACCTTTATACACTGCTCATTTATGGATAAATTATAGGAAACAAAGTATGCAGAAATTACAGGTTGCTTACAATGATGCTTTAAGAATTTTACTTAAAAAGCCTCGATGGTGCAGTGCTTCCGAGTTATTTGTCTCATCACGTGTAAATACACTGCATGCAGTAATAAGGAATCTTATGTATAAATTCATCTGTCGGCTTGATGTATCTAGAAATGAAATCATTCAAGTCATGTCTAGCATTAAGCTCAGTTCTATTCGCTGTCAGTCACAGTTTAGAAGGCACTGGTACAGTTGTCTTTTTAAGTCTTTTTAAAGTCTGTACTGTCTTTGTACTTCTCTTAGTAGTTGTGTCTTATTGTTTTTTTGTAACTTTTTGATTGTTTTTCTTATTAACTGTTTTTCAACTGTCTTGTTTTTATTTTATTTTATTTTATCTTTTTTTTTGATGGACCATGAGTCTGGAATAAAGTCTTTGATTGATTGATTGATTGATTGATTGATCATCACTGATGATGATGAGAAGGCATACAGGGCGGAGGTAGAGAATCTGCTAATGTGGTGCCAAGCAAACAACCTGAAACTGAATGTCCAAAAAAACCCAACTCATTCTGGACTTCAGGAAAAACAGACAGGACCACCCCCCCTTCTCATAAATGATGACAGTGTGAAAAACGTCCCTGCCTTCAGGTTCCTGGGCACCCACATCTCCTCTGATCTCTCCTGGTCTGTCAATGCCAAGGCCCTGGTGAAGAAAGCCCAGCGGCGGTTGCACTTCTTCCATGTCCTGAGGAAGAACAACCTGGACCAGAAACTGCTGCTAGCCTTGAGATGATGAGATGAGATTCAACTTTATTGTCATTACACATGTATGAATACAAGGTAACGAAACGTGACTTGGCATTTGGGCACGCTCTGCAGAGCGCATCCAAGGCCGGGGCAGCCGCTAGGTGCCAGTCATAAAGAAGAAAAGAAAAAAAGAAAAGAAATGATATGACACAATAGGCGAGAGAAAAAAACATGTTTTATCAAATTGACGCTTAATGGGTAAGCAAAATTTTGATTGCAGGCAAAAGAACCCTCAATGCATATTTAGCAGACATTTAGTGGACAATCACACAGCAGAGGGAGGGAGAGCAGTGTGTGTATATTTGCATGTCATTGTGTAGTGTAAATGTAACAGTTGTTAGTGAGCAGCAGAGGGCGCCTCCTGGCAGTGGATAGATGTTATAATCATGTGACTTATAAACAAGTCCAGAGTTCAGAGTCTATCTCTCTTTCTCTCTTGCTTGCAGAAGGCACATGGGCATTGTCCTTGAGAGTCCAATCCGCTGACGACAACAACTGATTGTTGATTGTATGGGTAGACATAAGAGCCGGTTCTTCCGCTAATCTCAGTCAGGAGGAATGTAAACACGGGGCAAACAAGGTCAAATCAAATCAAATCAGCACAGTGCACTCAGAGAGTAGAATTTTGTCCTCACCCGTGTAATTCTGTGCTTCCATTTATATATGCAGGCTTAAACTGTTTTTCCATAGAGAGCACAGGGCTTCAAATGTATTCCTTCACTGAATCACTGTCATTCAGTTCACCGTTTGCCGCTACTCGTGCCCTCCCCAACTGGTCGAATTTGATGAAGGAGCTGGCTGGGTCCGCTTGATCCGCTCTCTCACCTTCCTTCAATTTCTGATGCATCAGGGAACTCCACAGCCAAAAATAGAAGTCCTGAGATCATAGCCAATAATATTTCCATAGACGCATGGATTCCAATGTCCATGAGTCTCTCGTAGGTTCCAATTCTTGGGCTCCCCCTTGGCCCAATTCTTGTTGAAAAATAGTGACAATAGCACATTTAAGCCGCTTCCAAATCCATAATTTCCGTTTAGATTAAGATTCAGCAGAAGAAGAGCGACTAAACACAGACAAAAACGCAACATTGCAAAAGCTGGGAATAGATCAGGAAGGCAGGGGAGGAGGGAAGAAAAATGCGACTGCTCTCTCTCAAGGCAAGAAGGAAGAGCCTTGAAGACCTTCTATCACTGGTCAGTGGAGAGCGTGCTCACCTACTGTCTGGGTGTGTGGTACGCCGGCTCCACGGCTGAGAACAGGAAGGCTGTGCAGAGGGTCATCAACATCACCCTCTGCCCTCCCTGGAAGACATCTCCAGATCCTCCTGTCTCAGAAGGATCAAGGTCATCTCAGGAGAACCCTCACATCCCGCCCACCACCTGCTTGACCTGCTTCCCTCCGGATGACGGTTCAGATCAATCAGGTCCCACACCTCCAGACTAACAAACAGTTTCTTTCCCTGGGCCATCCGAACTGCAAACAGTTAGAGGCCCCACCCCCTTCCTTCCGAATGCTCACATGCTCAGAACTGAGGACCTTTTAATTATCACAATCACTTGCCTGTCTTTGCACTCCTCACCTTCATGTATATTGACCCATCCATGAAACCACTTTTATGTATAGTTTCCATAATCCTTGGGCCATTTTACTCTATTGTGTGTTCAATTGTGTGTTTGCATTCTGTACTCTTATGTACATAGTTTCACCCTCGTAGCCAGTACCATACTTGTGTATATTTCCATAATCCTGGGCCATTTTATTTTTATTTTTGTTTTCATTTATTTTTATTTCAGTTGTGTGTTTAATCATGTGTTCTGTTGCCGTGTTTTTATTCAGTCCTTCTCCCTTACTTTTTTGCACAGTAGTCTGGTGGAGCACCCACAATTTATTTGTACTGTACTACTGTACAATGACAATAAAACCTATTCTATTCTATTCTATTCTATTCTATTCTATTCTATTCTATTCTATTCTATGTCCCTTAAAATTTTAGCCAGTGTCCAGCCAACGCAAAACGTTCCATGGGTGGGACATCTTGCACACATAGCAAGATAATTTAATTAATGGATTACATTACAGGCTTATTAATGTCAGGCTAAAAACAGGCTGTTTCAGACAAAGATTTAGAACATGTTCAGTCTGCTTTATCCTGCCTTGAGAGCTCTTATTATGGGAAAAATCTGAAGAAAATCAACACGCCTGTAATTTCCTCATTTTGGAGTGAAAAATAGGGTTTGTGAAGTGAGGGAGAGGGAAAAAGAGTGAGAATCACTCCAAAAGAGTAAAAGTTGCCAGCACTGCTTAAAGCTATCCATGTTTATCTTTCCTTTATGATTATGGATTTAATCCAATGTTCAGTGATCCAAAGAAAATGTCCATTATCCACAGTCCAAATGTCTGCTGCGACAGAGACATGATCCTGTCCCTCAAATTCCTTTTGGAGATCAAAGTCAATTTTTGAATAATCTTTATCCAGGTAGTAAGTAAATACATTTTAATTTCAGTGGATCACAGTCCAGCTGTCTGATGGAAAGTGTTATCACATCTTCAGTCTGTAATGACGTATCTGGCAATCAATCGGTTTAATTCTTGCTAGGTCACAAACTGTCCAGATGCATACCTGTGCTTGAAATCCAGCCGTGGCTGTTGAGACGAGCATTTCCACTTTACATCCAGCCGTGGCGGTTTAGAATGCAGTAGATCCACTTCACAATGTTGTTAGCATAACATAGCACTAGCTTCGCCGGAACTGAAGATTGTCATAGGTGTCAACCGGCACTTTAGTTTGCAACCCACCTATATGCTTTTGTCTTTAACTGTGACAAAGGAAAAACATTCTATTTCCACAAAAATAAAGTAGCTTTGTGGGGGATCCACTCAGTATGTTTTCACTCAGACGGAATGGTCATGGGGGGTTTGTGTGTTGATGCGGGGGTTGGTGTGTTGATGCAAACAGTGACAAAGAGAATGGGAATTGCAAAGTCTTTCATGCTACTGCAGCACCACAGGTGACTGAGCTGGTCGTAGGCTATAAAAGGAGAGGTGCCTGTGACCTGTGACTTTTTCTAAGGCTTGTGATTCTGGATGACGTGAGAGACAAAAATTAATAAAGCCTGCTTTGTTCTGGACCGCTCTGCCTGGTTATTCCTCTCTCTACACTGGTGACCCTTGAAATACAATGGAACTCGAGGCGAACACCCCAGAGACGACCCGGATGGGAGGTGCCGGCAACATGTGCGCTGTTTTGGTCAAACTCCCAGACATTTGACTACACGACCCGAAGTCTTGGTTCCTCCACACCAAGGCTCCTGAGTGTGCTCCGGGGACTAACGGCAGATGACACCAGATACTACTACGTGGTTGCAGCACTGGACGCACGCACAACTCAGCAGGTGGCGAGCCTGCTCCAACAGCCCCCAGCCCACGACAAATACGAGGCTCTCAAAACCGCGCTGACCCGGCGCTATACGCTTTCAGACTGCGAGAGAGCGGAAAGGCTCCTGACGCACTCTGAGTTGGGAGACGGGTCGGTGGTCGAGTTAATGGAGAAGATGTTGGCGCTGATGGGCACAGATGACGGGCATTCCCTCTTTGCCCACCTTTTCCTCTGGAACCTCCTGACGGTGGCCAGGGTGGTCCTTGCCAATTCGCCGCTGCTGCCCACGCACAACTACCGGGCGCTAGCGCAAGAGGCAGATCAGATTATCCTCACCACCAGAGCCCTCGCAGTGAACGCAGCAGCGTCGGAACCCAGCGAGATGGCCAGCGGGAGCGAGGAGCCAACGACGGTGGCTGCAGCGGAGGCCAAGAAGCACTGGAGAGACACACTCTGCTTCTACCACTGCCGTTTTGGAGAGGACGCACGCCGATGCGTGCCACCGTGCCAATTCAAGTGCTCGGGAAATGCCAGGGCCGGCAGTTGGTAGCAGCTGCGACCGCTGGTGAAGCGAGCAAGCTGCTCTATGTGACAGACTCATGCTCGGGGAGACAGTTCCTCGTGGACTCTGGCTCCCAACAGAGTCATATCCTGCTGTCCTATGCAGACCGGCTGGCTGGAACTAGCGGCCCCGAGCTGACGGCCGCAAACGGCTCAGATATTAAGACTTTTGGTGAGAGGACATTGACTGTATCCTTGCACGGCCGTACATACCAATGGACATTCGTCATAGTGGCATGCAACTTCCCCATTTTAGGTGCTGATTTTTTGTGTGCACACAGTCTACTAGCTGATGTGGCTAACAGACGCCTGATTAACGCACTGTCTTTTGATTCTCTCCCCTGTACAGCTAGAGGAGCCGGGCCCACAACGCTAGCCAACATCACAGCTCCAGGGGGTAAGTTCCACACACTACTCACCCAGTTCCCAGCACTCACGGTCCCGACTTTTTCGGCGGCTGTCACTAAACACGGGGTGGAGCAATTCATTACCACCACGGGGGTGCCCATTTTCGCACGACCTCAGCGCCTGGACGCAGCTAAACTGGCCATAGCGTGCAAAGAGTTTGCCAACTTGGAAAAGCTGGGCATCATCAGAGGCTCAAACAGCCCATGGGCATCCCCGCTACATACGGTGCCTAAAGCCGAGGGATCGTGGCGACCGTGCGGAGATTTCCACAGATTGAACAATGCCACAGCGCACGACCGCTACCCAATCCCCCATATTCAGGATTTTTCCGTCCACCTCACCGGGGCACGCATTTTTTCCAAGATAGACTTGGTCCGCGGTTACCACCAGGTCCCGGTGCGCGCTGATGACATACCTAAGACGGCAGTAATAACCCTGTTTGGTCTTTTTGAGTTTTTACGCATGCCTTTTGGATTAAAAATCATGGCGCAGACATTCCAACGCATGATGGATGCGGTGTTGCGCGATCTACCGTTTGTGTTCATCTACTTGGACGATATCCTGGTGGCCAGCGGGTTCGAGGATGAATGCGTAGCCCACCTCAGGACAGTTTTCCAGAGGTTGGAGGAACACGGATTAACAATCAACCTGGCGAAGTGCCAGTTTGTGGTGAAGGGAATCGATTTTTTGGGCCACTGCATCTCACCGGAGGGCGTGATACCCTTACCGGACAAAGTGCGCGCAGTGCAGATTTTCCCTGGCCTCAGACGATCAGGACGCTGCAGGAATTTTTGGTATGGTTAACTTTTATAACCGTTTCCTCCTCTGTGCAGCCCAACTCATGCAGCTGTTGTACGCTGTGCTTAAGAAACGGAAACCGGCGGACAGAGTCGACTGGACTCCTGAGCGAGAGCAGGCGTTTTCTGAGGTTAAAACAGCCCTGGGGAATGCTGCACTGCTGACGCACCCGGACCCAGTGGCTTGGATAGCGCTCACTACCGACGCGTTGGACGTGGCCATAGGGGCCGTCATGGAGCAGCGCGTCACACGTTCTTGGCAGCCGCTTGCTTTTTTTTTTAGCAGGTCTTTGCGCGACAGTGAGCGTAAATACCGCGGAGTTTACAACCGACATTCAGCATGTGGCCGGTAAACTCAACATGGTGGCGGACTGTCTCGCGTGCATTAGTGGCCCCAGTCTACGTGGGGATAGATTACATGGCCATGGCCGCTGAGCAGATCGGCGATGCGGACGTTTGCATGGTCCAGTCTGGACCAACAGGGTTAAGGCTGGAGAGCAGAGTACTGCAAGACCCCCCCACCCCCCCAATCTGTGACGTCTCCACGGGCCACCAGCACCCGGTGGTCCCACGCGCTTGGCGCTGCCATGTTTTTGAGTCGGTTCACTCCCTGGCGCACCCAGGAGTGCGTGCGTCAGTCAAAATGGTGGGAGCAAAGTTCATCTGGCCGAGCCTGCGCAAACAGGTGAAAGAGTGGGCTGCAGCCTGCGTAGCCTGCCAATGAGCCAAAGTGCACAGGCGCACAAAGGCCCCCTTGGAGCCGTTCCATATCCCGGCTAAGCAGTTCAACCACGTTAACGTGGACCTCGTGGGCCCCCTCCTGCCATTGCAGGGGTTCACGCTTCTCCTGACAGTGGTGGACCGCAGCACTTGCTGGCCTGAAGCAGTCCCGCTATCTTCAACCGTGTCCGCAGAAGCTGCACGTGCTTTTTTAAATTAAATTAAATCACCCTTTATTGTCATTCAACTGTACAACCAATCATGTACAGTAGAACGAGATTGTGTTTTACCTATCTACTGTGTTAATCACACACATCCCAAGTGTAGAATCAGAGGGCCGCTGCCATGCAAGGCGCTGCCACAAATTTCCCTCCTCCATTCCATTATTGCTGAGCACCAAGCTGGACAGCAGGAAGTTCCACTTTAATATGGTCTTCGGCATGACCCGGCCGGGATTTGAACCCCTGCCTCCCGGGTGTGGGGCGGATGCTCTACCAACTGAGCCACCACTTGAACACATGGGTAGCACGTTTCGGCGATCCTTCGGATATCACGTCCGATTGGAGCCCGCAGTTTGTTTCCGACCTCTGGCCCACCATGGCCCGGAGCCTTGGCATCACAATTCATCGCACAACCGCGTACAACCCCCAGGCCAATGGGTTATGCGAGCATTTCCATAGGTTGCTTAAAGCAGCGCTCAGGGCTTCGTTTACGGATGCAAATTGGGTGGACTGGTTGCCGTGGGTTCTATTAGGGTTACGTTCAGCACCAAAGGAGGATTTGGCAGCCTCCCCAGCAGAGCTGGTTTTTTCCCAGCCGCTGCGGCTCCCAGGGGAATTTTTGCCGGACAGCCCCGTGCTGAACACCGATCCATCCCCACTTTCATCGCATAGTGCAGTGGCAGGGACGGTACCCGGTTCGGTCCACCACTATTTTCCACGCGCTTTTGTGCCAAAGTCCTTGAAGGACGCAGCGTTCGTATTTGTCAGGCACGATGCCCAGCGGACCTCGTTACATATGGCTACATATGGTCCCTAAGGCCGAGGGATCGTGGCGACCTTGCGGGGATTTCCGCAGATTAAACAACGCCACAGTGCACGACAGCTACCCGATCCCCCATATTCAGGATTTTTCCTTTCACCTCACTGGGGCACGTATTTTTTCTAAGATAGACGTGGTCCGTGGTTACCACCAGGTCCCAGTGCGCAGGGAGGACATTCCTAAAATGACAGTAATAACCCCATTTGGTCTGTTTGAGTTTTTATGCATGCCTTTCGGATTAAAAGGCGCGGCACAGGCATTCCAATGCATGATGGATGCGATGTTGCACGATCTGTCGTTTGTGTTTGTCTACCTGGATGACATCCTGGTGGCCAGCGCGTCCGAGGACAAACACGTAACCCACCTCAGGACGGTTTTCCGAAGGTTAGAGGAGCATGGGTTAATAATCAACCCAGCGAAATGCCGGTTCGGCGTGACGGGGATTGATTTTTTTGGACCCTGCATCTCACCAGAGGGAGCGATACCCTTGCTGGACAAGGTGCGCGCAGTGGCGAATTTTCCCCGGCCTCAGATGAACAGGGCGCTGCAGGAGTTTTTGGGGATGGTTAACTTTTATAACCGTTTCCTCCCCCGTGCAGCCCAGCTCATGCAGCCATTGTACGCCGCACTCAAGAAACGGAAACCGGTGGATAGAGTCGACTGGACTCCTGAGCAGGAGCAGGCATTCTCTGAGATTAAAATAGCCTTGGCAAACGCCGCACTACTGGAACACCCGGACCTGGCGGCTCGGATAGCGCCCACTACCGACGCCTCAGCCAACAGATAAGTGAAATGGTGTTAAAGTGCAGGACATGCATACAAGAGAGACACAACCACAGTGAGCCATTAATGCCAACCGAATGCCCTGACCGCCCGTGGCAAAGAGTGGGTACAGATCTGTTCGAGCTGGGAGGGAAAACTTACCTTCTTGCTGTGGACTATCTTTCCAGGTTCGTTGAGATTGCCCTGCTGAACAAAACGAAATCCAGCGACGTCATTACTCACCTGAAGTCTTTCTTTGCCCGTCATGGCATCCCTGAGGTCCTGATGTCTGATAATGGGCCCCAGTTCTCTGGTCGGACATTCACAGACTTTGCGGCTGCCTATGGCTTTAAACACATCACAAGCAGCCCAAGGTTCCCGCAAAGTAACGGAGAGGCGGAACGTGCTGTACAGACTGTGAAAAACTTACTGAAAAAGGCTGCTGATCCATATTTAGCTCTTCTTGCCTATAGAGCTACTCCTCTCCAAAATGGTTACAGCCCTGCTGAACTCCTCATGGGCCGCCGCCTGAGGACGACACTACCGACTCTTCCCTCTCAGTTGGATCCGACACTGCCGGACAGCGTCACTCTTGCTCATAAGGAAAGGGAGAAGAGGATGTCGGACATTTCAAACTACAACAGACGTCACCGAGCAAAACCCTTGTGTAACTTGTCACCAGGAGAACAAGTGTGGGTGACAGATACTAAAACACCAGGCACTGTTATCCAAAGTCACTCAACACCGAGATCTTATACAGTGGATCTACCACAGGGGACAGTGAGACGCAATCGCATGCATTTGATTCCTCTACACTCACCTTTGCAACAGTGTACCAAACAGCAGAGTGGGTCAGATGAACCTTCAGAGCAGGTGAAACAAATGCCTATTGTACCTCCTGTTACTCCTATAAAGTCTGATGTTGTGAGAACTAGATCGGGAAGAACTATTGTCAAACCTAAAAAGTTAGATCTCTAAAGAATGGTAAAATGTACAAACACAGAATGTTCTTAGCTGTGGTGTTGTTAATGTTCAGAAAATAATAAGCGAAGGTTTAAAAGTACATGCTAAGTTCAGAGAAAATGTACATTTGAATACTAGTTACATGTACGCATACTCTCGAAAAAAAAAGAAAAAAGGGAGATGTGGTGTAAACAAATGACACAGTATTATCTTGTCTGTAACTAGTGATCTTTGGTCACGCATCTGACGTCGTGACGTAATTATATATGCGCTGTCTCTTTTTCACTTGCAAGCTGCCAAGTAAAGTTCATGTTCAACAGCACGCAGTTGTCCCACGTTATTTCGTTCAACTAAAGAACACGACAATCAGTATTATTATTATCATTGCTCCTGCTTCTCTGTTCATTTTATGTTTATCTGTGGTGTCAGCACATCAGTTACATTTGCCCCTCATTATTGGTCCTTTGTGTTGTGCTAATTACTCACAGCTGTTACTGATTGTGTTTTATCACCACCTGCCTATATATTCTGCACTCGTTTCACTTCTCGTTCTGGCAATCTACTGTTGAGTTCTACATTAAGTTCGCTGTAAGTTCTGCAACAACAAGTTCTGTTAGTTTTTCTCATGCACTATTAAGCCACGGTTTAGGTTTGTGTTTCTTTTTCCTGCCATGCAGCTTAGTCATTTTTCCAGCCTTGTGCTGCATTTGTGTTGTTTCACAATAAATAATGTTCCCTTCTTACCTGGCGAGTGGGTCCTGTCTTTCCCCCCAAAGGGGGCACCGTGACAGGCGATTGCCAGTAGTAAAGGACCCAGCGGGTAAGAGGAACAGGAGAAAGAGGGGGCAGAAGTCGGAAGATCAGCGGGCTGTCGGCATGCTGTGGGATTTGATTATCGCAGCTGGCAGTTCAATTTCCCTGGAGGATGCTGAGGATTGTCTGGGAGCAGCCGCTAACATCCTGGAGGCTCACCCACACCTGTGTTCTCTTTCCTGGCCGCAGGGGCTCCCACTCCCCGCTTTACCATCGCCACCACTCTCCTCTTCGTTACCTGCTGACCCTGAGCACTGCAGCTGGAGCCAACCCAAACAGGACTCAGCAGGTACTAACTATTGGAGTTATGGACTGAATGCGGATGAGGTGTGGGCAGCTCAAACCATCGAGGATCTGATTTCAGATGTCCGCACCTCCCATTAACCGGAGGAAGCCCTGACAATTTTAAACCCCACAGCTGAAATAATAATGGCATTTCCCAGCCTACGGAGCTATCCCGAGCTGGGCGGGTTGTTAAATGCAGTTGCTAATCTCCGGCAGATGTACTGTGAAATGGTGAAGAATGTACCAGGGTCATCGATATGTGTGCCAACGAAGAAGCGTCCCCGGCCTCCGGCGTCCTCCTCTCCTTGCCATCTTCCAGTATCTGCTCCAACTCCAATCCCAGTCCCGCCAGCCCCACAGCCACTCCACAGGCTGAAGACAGGGACACCATTTACACCAAAGCCTGTGCCGACGGATAAACGTCCCCTGGTTTCGGCATCACAGGATCTGGTGCCATCTGTGAGATGTTTTTTGGCGCTTTTACGCACGTCTCCATGCCCCCCTCCCATTCCAGTTCTCTCCATGGTGGACACACAAGCGTTCATCTGTTGTGTTGTTTCACAATAAATAATGTTCCCTTCTTACCTGGCGAGTGGGTCCTGTCCCCTCCCCCCCAAGGGGGCACTGTGACAGAAAGGAAAAGCTCCCTTATAGGAAATAACCTTCGGCAGAGCCAGGCTTAGGGAGGGGCAGTCATCTGCCACATCTGGTTGGGGAGTGAGGGGAGAGAGAAGAAAAGAGAAGAGACATAGTATTCATACAGATAACAACAACATACAGGTAGAACAACGTTTAAACAGATATGATGTGCAATGTTGCAGCTAAGCTAGGTCAACCTAGGATTACAGCATTTTTATTGTTTTTTTTCCAAGCTTTTCAAGGTAGCCAGCAACTCTCATAGGTAACACTACAAGCAAACACATGCGTGGCTGGGCCTAGTGATGTATTGCCCAAACATGATGCACACTATGCACAATTAGCAGTGTTTTTAGTGGACATAGAAAGTAATAGTAAAGTACAATAATTAAGATAATAACAGCAAATAACAGCAATAAAATACAAAACGAACAGCAAACACAGTCTAATGAGAAAGAAAGGAAGGGAAAAAAAAACAAAACTACAAATTATCCCCCTCCCTCCTATTCAGTTTAACATCCATTCATCCATCTTCTACTGCTTATCCAGGGGTCTGGGTTGTGGGGACAGCAGTCCAAGCAGAGTAGCCAAGACTACCACCTAGTTCACATGTGTAGCACCATGATGCCCATGTTACTGTACCTCCACAGGTGGTGAGCACACTGGAGGATGGACCCAGGTGGCTTGTTTGGGTACACTGGGTCCTTGACATACTGTAACTGTTTTCATGAGGATCTACTGGACCACTCTTGTTCTGATCTTTCACTCTGGACCAGTTTGTCTTGGCAGACAAGAGACAAGTACAGAAAAAAGCTTGAGGGGTGCTGCTCATGCCATCTACAGCGGGGCTATTCAATTACAAAATCAGTTGGGCCACAATTTGAAATCAAAACATGTAACTGGGCCGCACATGTTCAGTGATCTGTTGAATATGACAAATTTTAAACCAACACAGATCAATATGAGGAAAAATATGCACTTTTTATTCATTGTCTTGGCTTTAAATGTGCGCTTGGCACATGACAAAGGCACATCAGAAGTGCATAAAAACACAACAGTGCTGGGGTTGAGCAGAACTTGAAGTAGCAGAAATATTTTTCCTCTTGAACAACAATTAAATAAATAGAATGGAAAAAATAAAATTCTGTAAATAACCACGTTACTCAGGCATATCTCAAAGTGCATAAAAACTCAATATGCACTGTTAGTCGCATTAACATTTGTTTCCCTTTTGAAATAAAATATACTACATCCTGGTCATAAATGACCTTGGCACATCACAAAGTGCATTTAGCTGAATAAAAAAATAACTGTCAAACACTTCAGTGCACAGCCCCACCATCCTTCCCCCAAGAAAAGATTGATAACATTAACAAACATTGCACATCCACTATTGTGGTTTGTTTTGTTTTAAATCATCACATGTGTGAGTAGGAACCTCTTTTTATAACTACAAATTCCATTACACACACATATCAGTCCAGGCAGGGTTAAACTGACAACTGTCATCATCAGTGTTATGTTTCAGAGTTGACAATGACATGCTTTAAGGTGCCTTCACGTCAAACGTGAACGGGGGAAATTTTCACGTGACGCGATTACATTATAACTCAATGTAAATACGCGAATGGACATGAATTCTGACATGATTAAATAATTCCAGGCTCAAAAGCAGACGCGAATGAGACCATTTTAGTTGTTTTAGAATAATTATAGTTTATTAAACAGGACCACTGAAAGGGTGTGATGGTGGTCTGGCAACCCTGGAGAAGGAAGAGAAACACAGAGGTGAGCACATAAACAAAGGGGAACTAAAGGCTGAATGCTGGGAATTAATTGAGTAATATTTCTTACAGTCTTTCCAGTGGAGAGGAGCATTGAAGGGTACACCTTTCCAGGGAGAGTTGAAACAGAAGGGACTCCAGGGGAAAGGACCACAGAGGATACACTATTGGGAAATGTGGCAGGCTGATCAGGCCTGTGTGCTGGGGAGAGGAGTGGAGGAACTCTGGGGATAAAGAGGTAAGTCGACTTACTGGGAGTGGGGGAACGTGCACAGTCTGGGGAAGGCAAATTATCCAATCTGTGAGGCAGAAATGGTGGTCAGGCAGGCTAAGGTCAGAAACACAGGAATCCAGTCCAAGCTCAGGCAAACAAGACCAACAGGCAGACTGGCTCGTAGTCCTAGGGCAGGAGGCAGGGTCAGAAAACACAGATAGGTAGGCAGAAATAACACACAGCTCAGGTAGGATACAGGCAGGCTTTCCAGTGTAACCAGACAGAATGATAGGAAAGCACCCCATATATAGGACCTCCCTAAACTGGCGACAGGTTGTGTAATCAACTGCAGGGAGAATCTAATCAGAGGGAAATGAGCAAGAGATGAACAGGGCAGACAGGAGTCCTGACAAATTCACCATCTGAGTGAGCTGCAGACAGGTGAAGTTGCCTTTATAACTTCTGCAGCTGTGTTCAACCTGCTGTTGACCTCCTCAAAATAACGTCATGCTTAGGTTTACATTATCTGACGAGGGGCTCACCTGAAAATGTTGCCCCTACCTCCAAAACTTCACAAGATGATAGGTGTTTTGTGTGGTAAAATACCTTGGGTGAAGGATGAGGCAAGATGACTGGACAAACACAGATTTATTGATGTATGCAGAACAGTGGTAACACGGTAGGCACCAGGCAGAGGACACCGGTCAAAGAGGCCGCAATATGGATGCCCTCTGGTATTTATAGGGCGGTGCAGTGACGTGAGAGGAAGTGCACATCACCACAACGCACTTCACAATAAGGTGCCGGAACCCAACATCACAATAGGTGTTTACATTGCTAGACTGCTAGCCTTGTTAGCAGGTCCATGGCAGGAGTCTGTGGGTAAATGATAATGACATCCCAATTCAGCTGAAGAGCTCCCAGTCCTTCTTTCTCCAGATGACTGTCAGTCTCATTTTCAAACTAGTTTACTCTCTATTGTTGATACTTTTACACTAACGATGGCAGAATCTCAAAGCTAGCGCTATCACTCAGATGAGAATGTGTGATTTTGTGTGTGGTCGCTTCTTTCCATTGACTTTGTATGCATTTGTGCTGCCCATTTGCGTTTGGTGTAGGCTTGGTATGTTGCCACTAGTACTATTAGCCACAGTGGGTTGACTGTTGCTAGGCTATGTGGAGTGTTGCATTTATGATCTGTAGTAATTAATGGATTTCTGCAATTCTGTGAAATGTGTTGGCCTTTGCTTCTCTGGCTGGACCACAGACTGGGCCTGGGCCACTCAGAGGTTCGGTCTGGGCCGCGTGTGGTTTGCAGGCCGCTAATCGATTAGGCCTGACCTACAGGCTACTTTATGACAGACAGCTACAAACTGCCAATCACAGTCAACCACAACTGTCCAGTCACAGTCAACCACAACCATCCAGCCACAGTGTAAACAGTATGTGAGGGTGGTACAGGACATGTATGAGGAGAGTGAGATGGTGGTGAGGTGTAGAAGTGGGCATTGGCCCTCAGTTTTGCTAAGCCATTCTTTGATCCATGTCCGTGTTATTTGTTTGTTATACTCTAGTAATCCCAGAGGGAAATTCAAGGGCATCCACCTGGATGAGATAGCCATGGTGCAGCACCAGTCCCTTCACCATTCACACACACATTCCCATGACCTTCTTGCTGTGAGGCGATAGTGCTAACCACCGTACCACCATGCTGCCCATTTGGCTGAGGAATCTTGGTGAGTGAATTGTGTATCCTGTTGTATTTTTGCCATGGGGAGTATCTACATCAGGGGTGTCAAACTCATTCCATGGAGGGCCAAGACCCTGCAGGTTTTACCTCCACCCAGTCTCTTCAGCAGGTGTTTTCACTGATCAGCAATCAGTAGGACGAAATTCAGAGAAATCACCTGTTGAAGACACTGGGTGGAGGTAAAACCTGCAGGGTCTTGGCCCTCCATGGAATGAGTTTGACACCTGTGATCTACATGATCTGCTGTAGCATTGTTAGTTTTATTTAAAGGTTCTCAAGTTTACTTTTGGTCCACAGGCTCGAGCTGTGTGGGGTAGAACCGAAGTATCAATCCTATGATACTGCATTGTCATCAGTAAGACGTGAATATGAATTTTATATGTTTATGATATGAGAGTCCATGGTCCTCAGCCGGAAAAAGGTGGATTGTCCTCTCTGGTTTGGGGACAGGCTCCTGCCCCAAGTGGAGGAGTTTAAGTATCTTGGGGTCTTATTCACGAGTGAGGGGAGAATGGAGCAAGAGATTGACAGACGGATCAGAGCAGCATCTGCAGTGATGCGGACGTTGTACCGGTCTGTTGTGGTGAAGAGGGAGCTGAGTTCTAAGGCCAAGCTGTCGATTTACCAGTCAATCTATGTTCCTACTCTCACCTATGGTCACGAGCTTTGGGTAAGGACCGAAAGAACGAGATCGCGGATACAAGCTGAAATGAGCTTTCTCCGTAGGATTGCTGGACTCACCCTTAGAGACAGGGTGAGGAGCTCAGTCATCTGGGAGAGGCTCAGAGTAGAACTGCTGCTCCTCCACATTGAAAGGAGTCAGCTGAGGTGGTATGGGCATCTGATTAGGATGCCGTCTGGACGCCTCCCACTTGAGGTGTTTCAGGCACGTCCCACTGGGAGGAGACCCCGGGGCAGACCCAGGACTCGTTGGAGAGACTATGTCTCCCTGCTGGTCTGGGAATGCCTTGGTATCTTCTCTGAAGAGCTGGAGCAGGTGGCTGGGGAGAGGGAAGTCTGGGTTTCTCTGCTTGAACTGCTGCCTCCGCAACCCGGACCTCCGAAAAAGCAGTAGAAGATGGATGGATGGATGGATGGATGATATGACTGCTGTTAAAGCTCCTGCTTCCTCCATTTAATCACACAGAATATCTGTTAAAGTAACACAAATCATCTTTCTGTTTTGTTTTCATAAAGGTTGATATTTAATTTGTTAACACTGGATTATTGTGGGCTGATTAACGCATTTTAAAAATTGATGGGAGTGTTGATTGGTTTGTTGCTGCAGCTGGCTTAAGCTGGGTTCACACTATAGCGTTTGGACCAACTTTTACAGACATTTCGGAAAAAATCAGAGAAACTAGTCCAAATGTTGGTGAAATTATCTTTGTGAACAGGTTTTTTTTAATCCAGCGCACATCAGCTTTTACGAACTTTTACAACCTTATGAATTTTTGCTAGCATTTCCCAACGTTGCATTCAGCATTGTCAAACTTTTGCCAAATTAGGCTAGTGTATATGTAGCTGTTGCCAACTTAGGTTAACTTAAGCAAACAAATACTCAACTTAGGTCAGCTGACATCAACATCAGGCATTGCTCATATAAAGATTAGCATTTGTGGAGGCTTTCTGCCATTCTGTACCTGCTTTTTTGGGTGGATTCACACTACAACGTTTGGACCAACCTTTATGGACGTTTTGTCAAACATGTGGCTCTGCTGGCAAAAGTTGATAAAAGTTAATGACGGTTGGTGTTTATTGGCAAACGTTGGCAAAAGTTGTATTCCTTGAAAATTTTCAGCATACAGTTGGAAATAAACATTGGTGAAAGTTGTGCTCAGTTTGTAAAAGTTCCTGAGTGCTGGGCTAAGTTATGCAGAGTTTGCCTATGTCGGCCTAAGTTAAGCTCCATTGGCAAACATTGAGAGAAATGCTGGTGGAAGCAGATGTTTTTAGACCGAAACTCACTTCAGACATGCACAGATGAAAGAGAAATCCAGAGAAGGGGGAATTTTTAAAAAAAAGAAAATATGTATTGCTACGGCCTGCTACTTTCTGGAGTTGGACCTCTGTTTTTTTCTATGTTGTAGATGAGCTGCGGGTGCCTATAGAAGTCATCTTTGCGCCCGTCAGTAGTGCTTCTGCTCCCACTGGAGGCCGGTCGCCTTCTGCTCTGCCTACTGCTGTCTGGTTCTGTTGTCTGTTGCTTGGTTGGGGTTATGCTGGTGGGCCCTGTTCTGTGTTGTTTGCAGCCTGGAGGCTTCCTGATTTTTGGGTGTGCCGCTGGGCATCATTACAGCCCTGACAGAGGCAAGTAATCACTGGGCTGGTCAATGATTAGTTTTTCTTTGTTTGCTTCACGCACCCATTCACACACACACACACACACACACACACACACACACACACACACACACACACACACACACACACAGACCACTGATTTTACAGACACTTTCTTTTATTTGTTTTTCCTTTAATTAATAAACTTGTGTTTTAAATTGGCACCTCCGTGTGGTATTCCTTCTTTGTCAAATGGAGGCTCGTGCATTTGTTTGAATCCGGGTGTTCTGTTTGAGCTGTAAATCATTTGTGGCGTGGGAAATGAGGGCTAATTAGTTTGTGTGAACACGGTCTGTTTGAGCTCATTTGTTTGTTTGGGTGGATTTGTCTGTTTTTTGTGTGTGTGTGTCACTGGGTTAAAACAGGTAAGTGTTTTTCTATGCAAAATTGATATCATTGGTAATTTCTCCAGGCAGGCTTTAACAGTGAGTTCCACTAGGGCATTCATTGTCTGTGTCACCATGGGGTGAGACGCCGGCTCGGCGCTCAGCCCATGCTCCTTTTATCCCTGCCTCTCATTGGGCAGTGCCTCAGCTGGTTCCCAGCTGTCAGTGTCACGGGACAGCTGGGGCCAATTAATCCTCATCAGCTGGGGCGCTGTTAATGAGTATAAAGAGGAGCAGCTTCGATCATTCGGGGCTGCGACATAAGCACTGCTAGGCTGAAGCCCCTTCGTCTGGTGTCAGCCTCAACTCCCCTTGCAGCATTCCGGTGTTTGTATCCCGCTGTGAGTATGCACATCTTGTTACCCCCATGTCCGGTACGAGCTACCTACCCCTGCGCTGTGCAGCCTGAGAATGTACGTCTGTATGAGTGTCTGTGCTCTCCTCATCCCTTATCCCTTACCCAGAATAAAACATCTCGACTCACTGGCTTGTCCCTGGCTCTGATTGCCCGGCTCCCTAGAGCCGGATATGACAGTATGTCGCAGCCAGAAGAGTTGCCGGCGGCCGTGAGTCGCCGTGGAAATGTACCTTTCTGTCCGGGTGTCAGCGCTGCTAGCATGCCGTTTCCCAGGAGTCACTTCCGGCGCCAGGGCGACGAGCTGAGGTCCATCTCGGAGGCTGTCGACGGGACGTTCTTCACCCTGCACGACGCCTCCAACGCGAGACGCTGGCATCCGGGCCGTGCTGAGGAACTCCTGGACTGTCACCCTCACTCTCTGTACCATCTGGAGGACAGTGCCAGGATAGACGCTGCAGGTACACAGCGAGAGAAGCTCCACGGGGTGGATGGAAATCCCGGCAGGGAGTCGAAGTGGGCGACGTCTTTCCCCGCTTCGGAGTCCCGTTCCTGCCGCCATTCCAGTCCGGGAGTTCGCGCCAACCAGAGGACTTCCCCCGACCTGCGCCACGTCACTCGGGATTCCCTTCAAGGAGCCGCAGCTGACAGCAGTTATGTCCGGGGTCGAGTGGCTGTCGCGAGCTCTACTGTGTTCCCTGTCACCACCTTCAGGCATGTGGCGGCGGCAGTGAGATTGATGGTGAGGACTTCAGGGCTACGAAGCTTTCCCGTGCTCGACGCCTTCCTCGTCTCGATCTCCGATCTGGAGCGGCGAATCCTGGGTTTCCCCCTCGCTTCGTCCCCTGGGAGTAGTCGTCATCACATCGCCGAGTCACCTCTGCACGAACCTCGTCCGGATCCAGTTCTGGGTCATCGTCAGGACCGTTCCTCCCACGCAGCTGTCATCCCTTCGCCTCGTCAGTGTGGAGATTCTACAGCCTCGTCCCCTGAGCCTCGTTCCCCCGCTGTCATTCCTGGACATTCGGGCTGGCTCACCCCGGCTGTTTTCCCCTCCTCCTCGACGCGCTTCCTGACCGCTGTGTGTGCCTGGAATCCCGGCCTGGTGAGCTCTCTGCTGGAGACAACGCGAGCGATCCTCAGACGAATTCCCGGGGGGTCCTCCGTTATCGCCGGGCGGGGAGAGGAAGAAGCAGATTCCACTACAGCAGGCGATACTCAACCTCCAGGGGGCAGGCAAGTCATTGTTTTTTCACACCTGCTTAATGATTTGCTCTGTCACATCCCTGGAGAAGTTCAGGGTTCGCAGCTCCCTGAACTCTCCCCACCTGCTGTAACCTGTATTCCTAATCCCGCATCCTCTGTGTCTCTCTCCGCCGAGCGGTCCCCGGCTCCGGGTCAACGTGGTGGGATATGGAGAGGGCCTGTGGTTCCACAGCTACATTGCGGACGGAGGAGGGGGACTGACTGCTGCGTGGAGTCTACGCTGACGACTGAGCGTCCCTGGGTCTCCACGGAGGAGCGGTTCGGTCCAGCGGGACGAGATTCTTCTGGCTTCACGCCGAGTGGGTCGTCGGCGGGGTTACCTGAGCTGGAGGAATCTCAAGCTGCGCTGACCATCGTGCTGGCTGCGGGGCCCGACGCGGCTAGATGGGAGCCTGACAACGACCTCCTGACGACGGATCCTGGATCTTCGCAGTCCTGGACGGCGTCAGAACCCGAGATCAGGCGAGTGCTCTCCTTTCTTTTCTCTCTTTTTATCTTTGAGCACTTCAGCCTATCTCCAGGGGAGACGAGCAGGGTGCAGCCGCCCGCTGTGTCTGAGCTCGTCTCGCCGGGTTCTGGCGCTGCCGGTGATCCTGATCCCGGTTCTGTTTTCTCTTCTGAGCCTTCTTCCAGGGTCACCGGCGAGGAGTTGCTGTTCCTCGTGGTGCTGGAGGGTCCGGGTTCAACGTTGGAGGTCGGTTCTGGTGCAGTGTCCAACGTGGGTTCGCCCGAGACCCAATCGGGGTCCAACGTGGGTTCGCCTGAGGCCCGATCGGGGTCCGACGTGGGTGCTGCCCCAGTGTTGTCCAGGTCCGGTGAGGAGGTGGCCGTTTCCCTGAGGCCCGCCGCCCTCGTCATCGGCTCTCCCCTGAGCCTCTTCCACCGGGATCCGCTCTGACCCTTCGTTCGTCTCAACGGTCCTGGTGGTTGAGTGATGCGGGTCGACGACCCGACCCGCAAAACTTTCGGTTCGGCGATCTGGTTTCCCCCCACTGGTCTGTTTGCCTTTGGGCGGCCTGGTTCGGCAGCCGTTGGACTGGATTCCTGGGATCTGGGCCCAGAGTTCGCCGTCCGAACATTTCTCTTCCCCGGGTTGCCAACTGGACAATGGGCGGGGAGATTACCAGAACAATTCCGGCCGTTTTGGACTCTGCCTGCCGTCTCCTCGGGTGTCCTTTACTTCTTTTATTATTATTGAAGTCACTCGGGTGTAGTTTCTTTGTCCATTAGGGGAATATATGTTTTTGTGCTGTGTTGTTTTTTTTAACCATACTCAGCATTTTTATTGTATTGTTATCCTGTTACCCTGTCACCTTTTTTTCCTCTTGGTGACTCACCTTATGTATCGCGCTGTGTATTGCATTTTCTTATCTTTACTCAGCGTTTTCATTCATCCTTACCTTAGCCTTGGCCTCGTCGGTGCATCATGGAGTATGCGTGTGGTTTCCTGTTCAACCATACTCTGTGATCACCCCATTCTGTCTTATTATCCTCGTGGGGGGCCTTCCCTAGCCCCGACTTTAACATTGACTGTGTTTGTTATTGTTTGAAGTAATGTGTTTCATTCCCACTTAACCGTACTTCATTATTACCCATTTGTCCTTGTCACCTCTGTTTCTTTAGGTGATCTTTTATATATTCAGTGCTGTGTGTTTTGTTTTCTTTAGTATCCATGCACAGCGTTTTTCATCATTTTTTGTCCTGACCTTTGTCTTGTTGGTGCATTATGGAGTAGTGTGTTTTGTTCCCCTTAACTATACTCTGTGATTGCTTTATTCATTCCTGCCACCTTTTTGGTGGGTTTTTGGTTTTCTTTTTTTTGCCCCGATCTATACGTTATTTGTATGCTGTCTGTAGTCATATTTGGTATTTTCCCTACCTGTGTCCTAACTCAGTTTTCTCCCTAACTGTGCTCTGGGTTAATCATTTTCCCTGTGTTGTAGGGTATTGTATTTGGGTTTTTTTTTCTCTGCCCTGCTGCCCTACATTGGTCTATTGTTTTTTTTGTCCTTCCCTTTGCATCTTCCCCTCCGGTCCTGCCTCCCTTCCGCCCACCCTAGGTGGGGCGGGGGGGGGGGGCTGGGATGTTCCTGGTCGTTCGGGAGCCCGACCGTGAGGGGGAGGCTCTGTCACCATGGGGTGAGACGCCGGCTCGGCGCTCAGCCCATGCTCCTTTTATCCCTGCCTCTCATTGGGCAGTGCCTCAGCTGGTTCCCAGCTGTCAGTGTCACGGGACAGCTGGGGCCAATTAATCCTCATCAGCTGGGGCGCTGTTAATGAGTATAAAGAGGAGCAGCTTCGATCATTCGGGGCTGCGACATAAGCACTGCTAGGCTGAAGCCCCTTCGTCTGGTGTCAGCCTCAACTCCCCTTGCAGCATTCCGGTGTTTGTATCCCGCTGTGAGTATGCACATCTTGTTACCCCCATGTCCGGTACGAGCTACCTACCCCTGCGCTGTGCAGCCTGAGAATGTACGTCTGTATGAGTGTCTGTGCTCTCCTCATCCCTTATCCCTTACCCAGAATAAAACATCTCGACTCACTGGCTTGTCCCTGGCTCTGATTGCCCGGCTCCCTAGAGCCGGATATGACAGTCTGCTTTGCTTTAGTGTGGCGTGAATGTGGATCTGGGGTCACATTCACGGGAGTTCCTGGCGAGTTGTCGCGTAGCGATTGCCTGTCGGCCCTGTGGTTTTGTGATTAAAGAACCTCGTGCAAGTAGTGTCAGAACACTAGGGTCCAGACTAGTTAGATAGTTTTGTGACCAGTTTGTCAGGGAGGAGAAGTGCCACTGGATCATTTTTTTTGTGTGGAAACACTTTTTTCTCTTTAACCTAGTTAGTTTCATTTGTCCGTTTGCACTATCTGCTCACATTTGTGAGTAGAAGCGTAATGGGTTTTTTGTGTGTGAATGAATGAACAGCTGTGTTATCTGGGTGATGTCAGCGCTCATTAGTGTGCAGCGTTTGCCAGGAAGCACGCACCTGTTGGGGAGACATGGAGATAAGTGTCAATTTGGGTTTGTGGTGGAGTTTTTTTGTGTGTTGGAGCATGTGTGAATTATTTTGAGTTGTAGGCAGAGTGTGGCATTTGTGAAGTTGTTACATCAGTTTGGGTTGTTTTTGTGTGTTGACGTATTGAGTGTAATACGAGCACTATGTCAGCTGTGGAGGATTTTGTGCAATTTCTTTCCATGGAAGGTCTGGAGTGTTGTTCACTGGAGCAACTTGTTAAAATAGTGGCACACTTTGAGCTGGATGTGAGGGATAAATATGAAACAGATTATAAGAGCAAATCTGTTGGCCAAGGGTGTTCTCACATCAGCTCAAGCTGAGGCTTCTGCTCACCATCCTGATGGTGTGTCTGTGTCGGGTTTGACAAGAGATGTCTCCAGCTTAATGTTTGAACAGTGTGAAAGGTCGTTGTTGCTTGAATTGAAATTGGAGGAATGGAAAGGAAAATGGGCTTGGCAGCGAGAAGACTGTAGATTGAGTGTTGAATTAGTATTAGTTTAGTATTAGTATTTGTAACAATATATGAGTTAATAATTATGATCAGGTATAAAAATTATTTAATTTATATTAGTGTATTGGAACCTGAGATGAATTCTCGGTTCATATACACTGGAAAAGTTAATAACACTCATGGGGCACCAGCTTCTATCTCTAAGAAGCAATTTAATCTTTAATTTCACCTTATACCTGTTTAATTACTCAATAAATTAATTAATAATCAGTCTCAAAATTTTAGTAAATTCGATACTGGGGACTTATACCAGACTCATAATGAGATAAATTCTCAACAACTTCTCTCATTTTCACATATTTATTAAATGAAATGCTAATTAAAAGACATTGCAATGATTTCATTAACCATGAAATTAAACTTGTAAATGATAGATTAACAATGTCAACATTTGCAGAACCAGGGTTAACTATGAAATGAATTTAGATCAGTTTGAAGTTAACAGATTATGGAAACAACGCAAATTTATGGAGAAAGTTTTACTAATTATATGAAAAGTTCTGGATTACTCTTTAAGAAAATGAAAATGGGATTTTAATGAAAAGAAAAATTATGTTAATTGCTTTAATTTTGCATTTGATCAAATATTGAATGATTCTCAAATCTCAGATATTTGATTCAGCAGATGGATAGAGAAGATGCAGCTTACGTGACCACGCATGATGGCGGGTTCTTTCATCGTCCTGGGAAGCTTTAGATGTGGAGAAAGGCCAAAAACCAGAATATTTGACCAGCAAATATTTGGATGAGGACTGACCTCTTCGAAGTCTGTTGTCGCAGGATGAGATTCTTGATGTTTTATTCCAATGGTTGAAATCCAGCCAAGGCATCTAATCTTCGTGGCGTGTTGATTTCTTCAGCTGCGCGTGATGGCGGACGACGCTGAGGATCTGTGGTATCCCATGCGAGAATTCGAGAGTCATTACCCAAAATCTGATCAAATAGCAAAATTGAAAGAATTTTCGGACTAGTGGAGATGAAAATAGTTTCTAGTGTGTACATTGGTCAATATAAAAATTAAAACAAAGTCAAGATTAAAAATGGCTAGTTTAAAGAAAGTTTAACAAGAAAAGTTATAAAATAAACATCTAGGATTGGAGTTTTTAACTCCTAATTAGGATTGAGCTCAAGAAAGAAAGAATTAGTTCCTAGGCGTTTAAATAAAAGCCAGAAAGCCACGTGGTAAAAGGCTTCTGTGTTCAGGCAGTCTTTTGTTCTCCCGAAAAAGTTCTCTGCTGTGGACAGACATGAAGACAATAGACGTGAAAAGCCGAAAGAGAAAGTTGAAAAAGGGCGTTGTTTCCTTTTTATCTGGGGAAACTTTTGCGGGCCTCTGTGATTGACTGGAGCTCCGACCAATAGCCTTCCTTCGTGGGCGGGCTTTATGAAGTTTAGTCCAATGAACAAACAGTCTTTTGTCTGAACCTAGAGAGAGCTGTTGTCAAGCAGAGATTGGCTGCTGGCAGTCACATGATTTGAGATATGCTTTGCAAATCTAATAGATGTCTTAATACTGGAATATTCCTCTATACCCTTGTATATAAAACTAAGCTAACCTTAATGATTCATGTAACTTATAATCAGTGCTTATAAATTAACAAGCAAGAATAAACATTCATTCAAACATTTTAGCATGCAAATATTTAAATCAGGGATTAATATATTTCAAACCTATTATTGATTGTCCAGATTAAAGCATAAGGGTCCATTTACTTTTCCCGGTGTCCTGGAAAAGAAGAGAAATGTTTAGAATTGAGTTAACACAGATGTGATGAAAAGATTCAATGGTTAAATCCGGCATGTCCCAGAGTTGCCAGTAGGGGGCAATGTTGAGCTGTGGATCTTTGTGGGCCATATGGGGAAGGGGCTCCCGGGGCCTGTCTCTTGTCCACCGTTTATTGGGCCATAAAGTCAAAACAGGAAGTTCATTAGGATGAATTCTTTAGACTGGTTTTAACAAAGGAATGTGAGTTCAGTTGTGGCCTGGGGGATGAAAGAGCAGTTTTCTGGCTGTCCTTTTCCTGAGTGAAACAGTGTCTTTAAGCTGAAGAATAATTCTATTGATGAGCCAAAGTGAGATGATTATTTATTTAGCGAATGCAAAGTCCTTAAGCCAAGCAGTTGCCTCCTGGTTTGCTGTATGGAGGGTGTGTAATCCTCCTTCCAGTCTTTGGAGCGGGCAAGCCTCTATGATGTGTTCCATTGTTTGCTCCTCTCCACATGCGCACAGTGGGCTAGGGCTACTGCCCCATCTGTAAAGGCTGGCCAAGCAGGGGCCATGTCCAGTCCTGAAGCGATTGAGTGTAGACCACTGTCTCCTTGGGAGGTTGGTGCCCGGGACCTGTTGGTTGGGGTTTATCACCAGCTGTTTGTTTGGGACCTCCTTGGTCTCCCATTCCTCTTGCCAAGCTGTCTGGATGGTAAAGTCAGCTGGGGGAGGGTTTTTCCAAATCGGCCGTCTGGATGAAAGTCGGGCAGTGGGTGGAGTGTAGATATCTGCATGGATTGGTAAGTGAGGAGAATCTTTAACTTTTTGGAGCATCCTTTGAGTTAATGCTGCTCGCCGGATGTGTGGAGGGGCTATGTTTGACAGTACAGAGAGCCAGGGGAGTGGTGTTGAGCGGATTGTTCCAGTTATAGTTCTCATGGTTGTGTTGAGCTGGGTGTCTACATGGTGTGTGTAAGATGACCTGGACCAGACAGGGGCACAATATTCTGCTACAGAGTATGAAAGGGCCAGTGCTGAGGTGCGCAGGGTGGAGACTGCCGCCCCCCATTTTGCACCAGCGAGCTTGCAGAGCAGGTTGTTTCGTACCTTCACCTTAGCAGCCGTCCCCTTTAGATGTTCCTTGAAGGATAAGGTCCTATCAAGGGTCACTCCAAGATAAGTTGGATTTGGGGCATGCTTAAGCTTGAGTCCGCTCAGGTGGATGTTTAGTTCTCTGGCAGCTTTTGCATTGTGGAGATGGAATACACTGGAGACGGTTTTTGCTGGGCTTGGTTTTAGGCGCCAGATTTTGCAGAACTGGTCCAGTTTGGCAAGATCTTCCGTGAGCACCCGTTCCAGTGGTTCAAAGTCTGGTGCTTGGAATGCCAAACAGATGTCGTCTGCATAGGTGAATTTGCGGGATTTTGTAGTAGGCAGGTCGTTTATGTAGAGGTTGAACAGAGTTGGAGCTAGAACTGAGCCTTGTGGGAGTCCGTTTTTCTGCATTCTCCATGCACTTGTCTTCTGACTGAGGTGGACTCTGAACCTTCGGTTGGTCAGCAGGGTTTTTATAATTGCTGTTGCCCAAGCAGGGATCACCTTTATAAGTTTCAGGAGGAGGCCTTTGTGCCAGACCGTATCATAGGTGGCTGTAAGGTCGAGAAACACAGCCCCTGTCTTCAGTCTGCTCTCGAAGCCATTTTCGATGAAGGTGGTTAGGGCCAGTACTTGTTCTCCTGTACTGCGGTCCTTGCGGAAACCTGCTTGATCCACACTTAGAATATCCTCTACCTCTGGGGAAATGCGTTGCAGAATTAGGCGCTCCATGATTTTGTAAGGAACGCTGAGTAGGGAGATTGGGCGGTAGCTTGCTGGTAATTTGTGGTCTTTGCCAGGTTTTGGGATGGCAATGACCTTTGCTGTCCGCCATTTCTTTGGGATCGAGTTTGTTTGTGTGATCCTTGTGTAGAATTGTGTCAACCAGGTTAGGGCTCGGGGGCCAAGATTTTTCATGAATTCTGGGAAGATGTTATCGTATCCTGCTGCCTTTCCACATTTCAGGCTCTGTAGGACTTTCTCCAGTTCAGCAGCCTCGAAGGGTTCAGGGTTCGTTTCCTCTACAGGCATTTTTTGGTGTTTTTTTAGCTCAGTTGTAACTGCTCTTTTGGTGTCTTTGTCCTGGGGTGCTTTGGCGATAGTCAGTAGGTGGGATGCAACTTGGTTGGGTGTGACGGATGCTCGGCTTTGGCTAGGGGGCTTCTGTGCAGCTCCTAGGCGACGGATGAGGCTCCAACATTTCCTGCTAGAGTGGGTAAAGCTCCGGTCAGCAACTGTCTCCTCCCATTTCTTTCGCCGAGCTGTATTTAGCGATTCAATGAGATGGTCTGCTATCTCTGGGTCCCCTGATGTTTGATAGGATTGTAGGAGGGCAGCACTTTCTCCGTCCAAACATGGGACATAGAGGGGTCGGTAGCCTCGTGGGATTGCAGTATGGGCAGCCTTGAAGATTGCGCTGCAGAAGCGGTTGTATGCTTCATCTACAGTGATGGTGTGGAGTGGGATGGTAACAACGCTCCGGTCCAGAGTTTCACTGAATTTCTTCCAGTTGGCTTTGCGGAAGTTCCAGCGCATCTTCCTTGGGCTGTATATGACTGGAAGTTGTAGGCCAATGTGTACAAGCAGGGGCCGGTGTTGGCTGTGTGGAAAATCATCAAGAATGAGGATCTGTGTAGGATATGGCTCCCCATTCAAAGAGCTGACCCAACACAGGTCAGGAGAATAGTCCTTCTTCCACCTAGCAGAGTGGAAGGTTCCTCTTTGTTTGGGGTCGTATATCAAAGCGAGGTCATTTCTGGATGCCCAGTCTGAAAGTGCCTTCCCATCACTGTCCACTGCTGGGTACCCCCAGTCAGGGTGATGGCTGTTAAAGTCCCCCACATAGATGGCAGGGTGGGGTAGGGTGGGTAAGACCTGCAGATCCCAGTTGGCATTAGGGGGCTTGTACACATTGACAATATGGAAGCCACCAATGATTATGGTGTCTGAGAAATGTGTTGTTATCAGGTGATTTGCTTCAACTATGTCAGAACGCACATAGGTGGCACGTCCATGTTTAGCATGTAGAACATAGCACAGGAGGTCAAAGCCTTTGATGGTGAAGCGGCCAGCTTCCTCTGTGCCAATATGAGTCTCTTGGAGGCAGATTACATCAATCGAATGTTGGAAGGCGAGGACTTCGATAAGGCTTCGCTTGGCTGCAGATAGGCCTTCAACGTTTAGTTGTAATATGCGAAGGGCCGATCCTACCACAAAGTGCTCTTGGGGCTGTTTGCTTTCGGCTTTAGGACTGTGACTAGGATTCTTCTTTGACTTGGCACAGAGGCGTCGTCTCTTCGAATTTAGTCTGCTGGTAGGATCATTAGCTTCCCCAGGCGAGCCCGGGTACTGGCGGAGGGCGCGACGAGAACGCTGATCCATTGCCCCCAGTGAGATGATGCTACATATTAGTGGATGATGGTGGTTTAAATGACATGGTAAAAATACCCGATTCACTCTTGTCTGTATCTCCCACTGATTTGGTGACAGAGCAATGTGTTGATCCAAAAATAAGTGTACTTTTTGACACTGTTCTCACAGCTACAGACATTGAGAGTGCAGCTCATGGCTATTTCCTACAAGACGGGTTGTTGGAGCGTAAGTGGATGCCACACAGTGATGTCATTGGTTCGCCAGTGTATCAGGTGGTAGTGCCTTTAAAGTTCCAAGAGTAGGTGTTGTGGACCATTCATGATATGTTGGGACATTTGGGGGTTCGGAAAACATATAATTACATCCTCAATTATTTTTTTTTTGCCTCATTTAAAAAGGATGTATCCACTTACATTAAAACATGTCACACCTGTGAGCTAACGAGTAAGCCTAATCAGGTAATTAACCTCTTAAAATTCTGTGGTGCACTGGTGCTCCCGTCAGCCTCCCCCCTCTGGTGGTCAAGGTTTTTTTAAAGAAAATATTCAGTTTGGCTCTCAGACATTCCAAAGGCTCTAACTTGAAATTGGTAAGAGATAATGGCTTACTGTCAATTAGAAAGATGTAGAATATGATCCAAAGTTTGAGATAGGAGTAAATTTATGCATCTAATTTGCATAATGTGATGGCAGCTGTATCAAATTACATAACTTTCGGTCAAAACTGGACTTAGGACATATTTACGCAAAGGATGGGTTTCTTTTTTGTCTTCGTTTTTGTTTTTGTTATCTTATCTTCAAAGTATATGAACCAGAAAATCAGTAGAATGTACACAAACCGATAAAAAACGGTCAGACCTACCACTTGTCGTGTCTTCATTTATCCATTTTCATCATCCACGGTCCTTATTTTGTCTTCTGCCAGTCATTTTCACTTCCTCTCTCACATCCAGAAACTGTCACATGTATGTTAGGAATTATTCCACCTCAAGTTTGGTTACATTATGCCGCCGAACCAATGCTATTGTTCTCTGTTGTCATGTGCAGCTCCATCGATGGCAGACGAAAGTGTACACGCTCCAGACCATATTCTCCTACCACAAAAGGTAAATATTTCCTTTCAGAAGCTAAATAAGCTCTTTTTAGAATCATAGTTGGTAAAATTTGGAGCAAACACTTCCTCCGTGTGGAAGTATATGTTGAGATGGAGCCTTTGTTTATATTCTCTTCTTCGCATTAGTGGAAATGATACTTGTGACAGTTCAATGGGTGAAGTCCTCCAGTCGTCCAGCGAAGAGCAGTAAGCTATACGTGTCTGACATCTTGTGATGTGAAATGGTTGTTACAACTGGGTTTTCTGTGCTTTTGGGACACACCACGTGACAGGCACAGAACTGAGCCAGGGACAGCAGGTGACACTGATATCTTATGAAAGCGGAATGTCATTGGGTTAAACCGGCTCCTCTTGCACCAATTTTTGCTCTGGTTCAGCCATTTGAATGCCTTATTATAGATTGTGTTGGTCCATTACCACGTTTAAAATGTGGTCATAACTATTTGCTCACAGTAATGTGTTTGAGAACAAGATATCCTGCAGCGTATCCTTTGCACATCATTACTGCTAAGTCGGTGGTTAAAGTATTAACATAAGTTATATCAGTTTTTGGTATTCCAAAGATCATGCAGAGTGATCAGGGCACAAATTTTCATCTAAATTGTTTGCTCAAGTTTTGAAAGAGCTTCATGTAAAGCATAATGAGGCTTCTGCGTACCACGCTCAGTGTCAAGGTGCATTGGAAAGATTTCACCAAACTCTCAATTCATTATTGTGTGTGTCAGGATCGGGAAGAGGGCATACCCTGGTTATTATTGGCTGCCAGAGAGGTGGTGCAGGAAAACATAGGGTTTAGTTCGAATGAATTGGTGTTTGGACATTCAGTGCATGAACCACTCTCTCTGTTGCATGATGTTGGTGCAACCTCTGAACCACCTCAGGGTTTGACAGAGTATGTTAATGGGTTTCGTCACAGACTGTTTTTGGCTGGGGTTAATCTGCCTTCCTCCCAAGAAAATGAAGCGGAGATTTGACCAAAAAGCTGAAGTTCATAAATTAGTCCTGGAGATCAGATTTTGACATTGTTGCCTATAGTGAATTCACCTTTTCAGGCTAAATTTTGTGGACCTTTTACAGTGCTGCATCAGACTTCTGATTTGAATTACCTATTGTCAACACCTGAGCGTAAAAAGAAAACACAACTCTGTCATGCTAATTTGTTGAAGCCGTGTTGTTCCCAGAGCATGCAGAGTTTTGAAGTGGGGCGGGGAGTGTGATTCAGCGGCCCGTTGGGTCAGTAGTTGTTGCAATGGTTATTGATGAACATGTGTCAGAGGATGACATCGGGGTTGTTTCTGATGAATGTAGGTTACAGGGGAAGTTAAAGAACTCTGAATCATTGTGTAATCTTCATGGATTGTTGGGACATTTGTCAGTGGAACATTCTGCTGATTTGGTGGCCTTGATCCAGGAGTATTCACAGTTGTCTGGTGATGTTCCGACCTGTACTCATTTAATAGAGCATGATATTGATGTCGGTGATTCCATGCCTGTCTGTTAGCGTTTTTACAGGGTCTTGTTTGAGAGGTGTAAATTGCTGAAGCAGAAAGTGCGTAATTTGTTGGAAAATGGATTACCCTGTCCTTCCACGTCTGGCTGGGCTTCTCCTTGTTTGCTGGTGGGTAAACCAGATGAAAGTCAGCGGTTTTGTACCTGGAAGGTCAATGCTATCACTAAGCCGGATGCATATCCATTACCTCGTATGGAGGATTGCATTGACCAGGTGTTGCCAATGCATTGACCCCTTTGCTGAAGGGGTACTGGCAGGTGCCACTGTCCGAAAGAACTAAAGAGATCTCTGCCTTTATCACTCCATTTGACCTATTCTCATACTCTGTGATGAGTTTTGGATTGTGTAATGCGCCAGCCACGTTTCAACGGCTCATGAACTTGATTGTGTCAAGACTGGAAGGGTGTGCTGTATATTTGGATGATGATGTTGTGTTCAGTGACACCTGGGAAGATCATGTCCTGCACATCAGGGAGTTGTTTGATTGACTGAGGAAAGCAAATCTGTCAATTTAGCCAAATGTAAGTTTGGTAAGGGCACGGTGACATACTAGGGAAAAAAATAGTGGGACGGGGTAGGTACGGCCAGTACAAGCTAAAGTTTCAGCAGTGGAACAATACCCCATACCAACTACTAAGAAGGAGCTTGTGCATTTCTGGGGGTTAATGGGCTATTACTGTTGTTCTTGTAAAACTTTTCAACTGTGGTAGCACCCCTGACTGACTGATCAGTATGTTTGGTCTGATGTCTGTCAGGAATCCTTTGATAATGTGAAGGCTCTTTTGTGTTCTTCCCCCATCCTGGCAGCCCCACGTTTGGATCAACCTTTTCAGCTGCAGGTGGATGCCAGTGATGTGGGTGCAGGAGCGGTTTTGCTCCAGTTGGGACAAGATGGAATTGACTGACCTGTGAATTATTTCGCAAAGAAATTTAATTCTTATCAGCTGAATTATTCAGTGATTGAAAAGGAGGCATTGGCTTTGGAGTGGGCTTTGAAACACTTTGAAGTCTATGTTGACTCTGGAGGCCCCATCAAGGTCTACACAGATCATAATCCACTGGTCTTCCTGAATTCATTGATTTGCCCAAATTGCAGACTAATGCGTTGGTTTTTATTTTTGCAGACTTACCATTTGGACATCCGACACATCAAAGGCTCGGAGAATGTTGTGGCAGATGCCCTGTCCAGAGCGCCGACTTATTAGGTTTTAGACTTTGTAAATCTTTTCTATTAGTACCTATACCACCTGATTTGTGGGTCAGCACTCTTAAATTGCTTCTCCAGGCGCCGGGAGTTGCTGGGTGGCTGACATGTTTGGATGGGTTGGTGGGGTGCTTACACCAGGACTGGGTTGAAAACAAAGGAAAATGGTAGATCTGTATGTGTAGTTTTAATGGTATATAGTAACTTATAGTTAATAAATAAATAAATTATAGGAGTGATTGTAGGTCAGTTTGTGTAGGCCTTCCCAATAGGGAAGCCCTTTTTTGTGTGTGGGGTTGTTACGGCCCATGCCTTTCTGGAGTTGGACCTCTATGTTTTTTTCTATGTTGTAGGTCGAGCCGCGAAGGACTACCCCTGGCTGAGAGGTGCCTATAGAAGCCATCTCTGCACCTCTGTTAGTAACACTTCTGCTCCCGCTGGAGGCTGGTTGTCTTCTGTCTGCTCTGCCTACTGCTGTCTGGTTCTGTTGTCTGTCGCTTGGTCGGGGTTGTGCTGGCGGCCCCTGTTATGTGTTGTTTGCAGCCTGGAGGCTTTTTGATTTTTGGGTGTGCCGCTGGGCATCATTACAGCCCTGACAGAGGCATGCAATCACTGGGCCGGCCAGTGATTAGTTTTTCTTAGCTTGCTTCCCGCACCCATTGACACACACACACACACACACACACACACACACACACACACACACACACACACACACACACACACACACACACACACACACACACACTTTCTTTTATTTGGTTTTCCTTTAATTAATAAACTTGTGTTTTAAATTGGCACCTTCATGTGGTCTCCCT
Source organism: Pholidichthys leucotaenia (assembly GCA_020510985.1). Taxonomy (NCBI): domain Eukaryota; kingdom Metazoa; phylum Chordata; class Actinopteri; order Cichliformes; family Pholidichthyidae; genus Pholidichthys; species Pholidichthys leucotaenia. Next base: position 57,424,234 of record CM035840.1, on the reverse strand, counting down.
TCTTTGTCTAAGCTCGTCAGCCAGGCTTGTCCACCCATCCATCCATCCATCTTCTTCCGCTTAATCCTTTTTGGGTCGCGGGGGGCTGGAGCCTATCCCAGCATCTTTGGGTGAGAGGCAGGGTACACCCTGGACAGATTGCCAGTCCATCGCAGGGGCAACACAGAAAGACAGACAACCATTCACTCTCACAGTCATACCTAAGGACAATTTAGAATCCCCAGTTTGATGCCAGTTAACCTAACTTGCATGTTTTTTGGCATGTGGGAGGAAACCCACACAGAAACGGGGAGAACATGCAAACTCCACACAGATCACGGTTGGTCAGGGGCTGGGATTGAACCCAGGATCCCCTGTCTGAGGGTGAGTTGCTGTGCTGCCGTAGTGCTAACCACTCCACCACCGTGCTGCTACAGCCCAGGATTTATTGGTTCAGCTTCCATTGTGGGGAATCAAACAGTGCTGACGTGGTGTCAAAAAGTAAATGACTTTTAACGAGATTTTGTGTTATTTTAATGGAGAGAGTTGTAACAGTGAAAATATAATCACCTGTCATTTTTTAATATGATGATGCACTAAAAGTTTTATTATTCCATCCACATTCACATTTTAATTGCAAACTTAGTGTTGGAATCTATATAGACATTATTGTATTATTTTTTTAGAGGAATTACTGACTGACTGACTGACTGAATGAATGAATGAATGAGCAGGGGAAAAGGGTATGCAGAAGTAACTACATAGGAATATAAAACCAAAATAAATACTGAAATGTGTGCCCAAGGGAGCTGTGATCACTCCAAAAGCAGGTTCAGAACAGCAGGAAGCCTCCACAAACACTAATCTTTATATGAGCATCACCTGACCCTGATGTCAGCTGACCTGTGCTGAGTATTTGTTTGTTTAAGTTAACTTAAGTTGGCAACAGCGACACATACACTAGCTTAAGTTGGCAAAAGTTTGCCACCGTTGAATGCAACGTTGACCAATGCTAGCAAAAGTTCGTAAAAGTTTGTAAAAGTTTGTAAAAGTTCGTAAAAGTTGGTGTGCGCTGGATTAAACGAACGTAATTTCACCCACATTTGGACTAATTTCTGTGATTTTTCAAAACATCTGTAAAAGTCGGTCCAAACGCTATAGTGTGAGCTCAGCTTTAACCTAGGCCGACTTAGGTAAACTTAGCTCTCAAGAACTTTCACCAACATGTATCTCCAAACGTCGGCAAATTTTCAAAGAACACAACTTCTGCCAGCATTTGCCAATAAACACCAACTATCATCATTAACTTTTGCCGGCAGAGCCAGACGTTTGCCAAAATGTCAGTAAAAGTCAGTCCAAACATTGTAGTGTAAATCCACCTTTAGCTTACAAGAACAGTTCTTCCTTTACACGGTTTAAATTTGCAAGTTTACCCCATACTAAACTGAATCTCCGAGGCACTCGGGGCACCTTAAGTGCACTACCTCATGCTGCACAGTTTACTTTTTAAGTGCTGGTGAGGCTATTAAAAACACATTGATGGATATTTCAGCAAAAAATCTTGTGGACATTTAATTCATTCGTTTAGCTGAGTATATCATAATTTTTTTTACAGGTTGTTCAGGAAGATGTTTATAGAAAATAGAATAATAAAATATGTAGTGTTTGTAAATTTAATGTTTCATATATTACCTATTTGTAAAAGAACAGAGTGATTAAATAAACAGTGTGGAGAAGTTTTAAAATGCAGAGGTTCACAGATGTTATATACGATGGGATCAGACTCCCATGATCATGTGAGAACAAAACTGCAGGTCATTACACAAGATGAATGAAGTTCAAGTTCACATTCAGCTGAGGAAATGGTTTTGAACATCTCAGTTAGTAACTGAGAATGTAGAAACGGTTAGATACAGCCTGCTTATTGTTGTTTTGTCAGATAACCTATTTAAAAAAAGGTCTCCGACATATTTTCATTTTCCGTGGTGAGGGAGTGATTGCATATCAAAGTAACAATATTGACATTCACAATAATGTGAAAATATGTGTTGAAAGGCTGACCTTATATGCTGATTATTTCTCTTTTCTTGTTAGCTTAAAATGACAACATGAGCACCAAAAGCAACACAATCAGAGCTATTCTTTTTATGAGTGTTTATAATAAAGGAAAATGATTGTGCTTTTCAACATTATGTAGAATGACTTTAGAAAATTATTTTAAAAACAAAATATAGTCTTTATTTCATTATACAAAAGAGATCCAACACATGCAATATTGTCATACTTCCCCATGCGCCATTACATGGCGCACGGAGGAAGAAGTGAAAAACCCAAATGCAAGAGTAAAACGTGCCATTTATTAACATAAATGGCCGCCATCATTGTGTGAATGTGTGTGTGAATGCGTGGATAGCAGGATCTGTAAAGCACTGTGGTAATCTAGAGATAAGAATAAAAGTGTTATATAAGTGAATGCCATTTACCATTTTACCATTTATAAACTATAACAAAATAACAAGTCCAGTCGACCACAAACATACAGAGAGTTGTAATGATTAGACATACAGGGCGCCTACCGGATGCTCTACAGCCTAGCGAAGGGAATGCCTAGTGCCACAGAGCTGCTGTCAACGCAGGGAGAAAGGCAAACATGAAACAATGGTACTGGAACAATCCGGGGCTACGGCTCCCGGATGCTCTACAGCACGGTGAAGGAATGGAATGTGTGCATGTGTGTGTGTGTGTGTGTGAACAGCCATAATGAAGCACAGCTGATGGCACTTGACAAGAGAAGGGGGCGTGCCCGAGCTGTCAGGGAGCGAAGGACCCAAACAGCTCCCTGATGCGCCTGACGGGAAATAGGGCAAGAAAACAACAATAAGTCAGAACTAGGTTTGGAACAACCAAACCCAGATTCATGACGAATATAACTAGAAAAGCACTCGGAGAGCTCAGACCTCCGCCAAGCGCCACAGTTCCCCCCATACAGTGTTTGTGTGTACGTTTGCAGATTCCTTGACCATGAAAACATATGACTAGCAATTGGATTCACAATGATAGGATTAGTGGTTCACTAGTTATTGACAAAAATGGCATTTTCCGTAATGGCGGTTTAGCGCCACAGTTCCCCCCATACAGTGTTTGTGTGTACGTTTTCAGATTCCTTGACCATGAAAACATATGACAAGCAATTGGATTGACAATGATAGGATTAGTGGTTTAGTAGTTATTTACGAAAATGGCATTTTGCGTAATGGCGGTTTTCTTGTGGACGGTGATCCGGATCACCACCAAAATCTAATCATCTGTAGGATACCCCATTTCTGACAATCTGTGAAAATGTCATGAAAATCCGTCCATAACTTTTTGAGTTATCTTGTTAACAAACAAACAAACAGACAGACAGACAAACAAACAAACAAACAAACAAACAAACACCGATGATCACATAACCTCCCCCTTTGGCGGAGGTAATAAGTGTGAGTGAGTGAAAGCGATTGCACTCTAAAACAGACGTTTTGAACTTACAACAGATTTATATTTATTTTCAACATGGTCTGTAAACACTGTCAGTTACTCTTTTCGGAGACCTGCAATAACAGAAACTCCCTTCACACATTATTGATCAGATAATGTGCAAAACTGACATGACAGATAGAAAGATCAAACAATTTAGTTTCAGTTCAATGATCTAAAAGTACTAAGCAAATGTACTGATGACTGTATACAATATTACCAATGTTTGTTTCATTTACTGTATATTACACAGTTGCTGGGTATTTTTTGATCGTAAAATGGAAATGTAATTGCTTGTTCTATCATGTCAGTATTGCAGTACCGAATCTAATCAATAAATGTGAAAAAAATTAACTGTTTACAGACCACATGAAAAACAATTGTAAATGTGTTGCAACCTCACCTTTAGAGCACTATGTTTGCAAAGTTACAACTTTTTGTTTCATTTACAGTGTACTGAGGTTTTGCAGTCACATGACCTCCGGCAATAATCTGGGTCCTCTGGAGTGAAAAATTCCACGCTGCTAGTGTTACCCCATAAATACAATTGCATTACTAAAATGAGATTTTAGTACGGTCCAGTCAGCAGAGCTTCTTAAAATTGGGTTGTGTATGTCATGGTGCGGTTCTCGCGGACCGCAAATGAGATGCTATAGGCCACTGATGAGTTTGCATAATTTATTAACAAAAGACAAATGACAAAATAATGAGCCACGAGGGGCAAAACACACTATAACTATGACTACGACTAAGGAAAAGGAAGAACAGACTCTCAGCGAATACACTTACTGTGAAAAGGCACGAATCGTGAATCTAGGACGGAGGTTGGACGCGGGAATGTTTGACAAGGTCGCAGCCCAGAGTAACCTAAGCTGCTTCCTTAAGGAGGGCTAAGGATTAAACAGCTGATGAGGCAGTCATCAGCTCAGTACAATTCAGCTGTCAGAGGAGCTCAGCTCTGACAACCGGAAGCCCCTCTGAGATGCTGTCACAATAAAAGCTCGGAGAGCCACAAGGAACTAACACCAAATGGGAGGAAAATACTGCATGACCCCAGCGCGGACGAAATCGGCGCTCAGACCATGACAGTACTCCCCCCCCCGAACGGCGCACTCTGGGCGCCGCAAGACATCCAAGCCCCCCCTACCCAAAAGGCCCACCCAGGGTGGGAGGATGGAGGAAAAAAGCCAGGAGGGTGAGAACCAGGGAAAAAAACCCATCAAGACAAGGAACTGGAACAAAAAGTGACAAGGGCGAATACAGAAAATATAACATGGAGCAACTACAGAGCATGGGGGAAAAAAACAAACAAACACAAAAATATTCCATAATGTACAGGTGGAAAAACAGACAGGACAATAAATACAAATAACAGGAATACTAAGCCTACAGGCCACAAACAGAAATACCAAGTCTATAGACCAAGATACACAGGCCCAGAAGAAATAAAATGGCAACCACATATCATCCTTCAAACAGAGGAAGGGAGAGAAAAAAAACCCCAAAACAAAACACACTAAATAGCAGCGAATACCTACGGTTTAAATCAATTCAAATAAATGGCCATAGGCAACAAAAGAACATCTCTCAGACTACGGAGGGAACAATCAAAAGGAGAGAAAAAAAAATCATTACGGGAATGTAGGCAGGCAGAGCACAATAACACAAAAAACAAATAGTTCGGGAGGTCTACCTGCATCCAGCGTCCAGATTGCTGGCAGGGAAAAAAGGGAAAGTTCAGGCAGCCTACCCCGGTCCCAGGCCAGGAAACACAGTACCTCTGGTGGCCAAACCAGGTCGCCGAGCAGAAAGTCCAAATGGTCGGGTGGCCGACCCAGAACACCAAATGGCCGAGGCAGTCTCCCAGGCGGCCAACCCGCGTCACTCAGCCACCAGGACCGCAGGGGAGAACTCAGAGACGGCCCCCCTATAGAGAGGGAAAATGAGGGAGGGCCGGACCGATGACGGATAACTCCAGCGGCCCCTGATGGAAGGGGAAAAAGAATGGGGAAAGGATGAGGGACCAGTCCGGTGTCGCTCAGCGAAGGATCTGCAGCTCCACCTCCGAACTCCACCAGTACCGGCACTGCCCTCCAGTCGGATCCCAAACGAGACCGCGCTGCACCCACGATGGACCCCGATTGGGTCGCGGCTGCACCCACAGCGGACCCTGATTGGGTCACGGCTGCACCCACGACGGACCACGATTGGGTCATGGCTGCACCCACGATAGACCCCGATTGGGTCGTGGCTACACCCACGATGGACCCCGATCGGGTCGCGGCTGCACCCACGATGGACCACAACTAGACCGGGGCAGCAACAGGGAGAACCTCCCAACCCAAACCCAGAACCTCCAGAATGGCAACCGGAATCGACTCCACACCAGTGACCCTGGGAGAAGGCTCGGGAGAAGAAAGAGAACCGGGATCAGGATCACCGGCAGCAACAGAGCCCAGCGAGACAAGCTCGGATGCAGCAGATGGCTGTACCCAGCTCGTCTCCCAGAGAGACAGGCAAAAATGCTCTAGAATTGATAGGAGAAAGACAAAATAGAGCACTTGCCTGATGTCGAGTTCTGTCGCCGTCCAGGACTTCGACGATCCGGGTTCAGAAGGCAGAAGGACATCCTCCGGCTCCCACTTGGCTATGGCGGGCCCTGCAGCCGGCATGGTGGTATCCGCAGTCTGACGATCCCCCAACGCTGACGTCCATGCCGAAGACCTGCATGGCGTGGTGGCAGGAGATCGTTGACCTGCTGGGTTGAACTGCTCCTCTATGGAGACCCGGGGGCGCTTAGCCGTCGGCGCAGGCTCCAAGATGCAATCCGCCCTCCTCCTCTGCCTGTGACGTGGCTGCGGGGCTGGACCCAAACTCTCCAGGGCCGCAGGCTTCCTCCTCGTCCAGCGGTGTGGCCTGACCACAGAGAACGCTCAGGAAAAGGAGACACAGAGGCAGCAGGTTCATAATTAGAGGCTACAGCAGGTGGAGGAAGTTCAGGAGACTGTGAACCCCGAACTCCACCCCCAGGAGTCAGACAAGGCAAATCATAATGGTGAGGAGAAGAATGAAATTGCACTTGCCTTTCCTCCAGAGGGCCGATGATGCCTGCTGTAGCGGGCTTTGTTCTTCCCTTTCCCCTCAGGATGGTGATGGAGGACCCCCCGGGAAGACGAGGGGGAACTGCCTGCACAGGATCGATCACGGGCACAGCCGGAGCAGGGCTCGCGGAGCCCACTGCAGCTGGGGAGAGCGTCGAGGAGGGGGGAGGAGCAGCTGAGGCAGACCGGAGACGAGGAGCTGACGGGACAGCAGGAACAGACTCCCCGGAGGCGATGGCTGCAGTTGTTCCCTTCCGTTGTGACACAGGAGCATCGGCTGGCGGGGAGATAGAGTCCTTCCAGCGAACCGGTGCTGGATCCGGACGGGGTTCTCGCTGAGGCTTGATCCGGACATTGTGACGACGTCTACCGGCAGAGGGCGAGGCAAAGGTGAGGTTTGGGAAACGTCACTCCTGTGCAGAAACAGAGGCAAGCAGGTCAGCGTATTTGGGGTAATCAGAAAGTTCCGGACTCCTCTCCACCAGCCTGACCGCCGCCGTCACATGCTTCATGATCGGGGTTGGATGGGAGGCTGTGCAAGCTACAGCCACTCAGTCCCGGATGGAAATAGCTGTCCGCTGTAAATCCTCCGAGGGAATCCCGACTGACATCTCTCTCCATTGGGGTTGACCCCTGAGTGGTGCGATCTCTTGGACTGGATGAGAGACAGGAATGGGATCCCGAAGCGAGGAGTGAGGATGACTCCTCTTTGGCTTCCTGCTGGAGTTTCCCTCCAGCCCACGGAGCTTCTCCCAGTGCGCAGAGATCACGGCGAAGATGGCGGTTAATGGTCGCCTCAGCGAGGTCCAGGTACCAGCGTGAGGCGCTGGGGACGGAGTGATGGCGAGCGCTGGAGATGATCCTGCCAATCTCGATAAGGGCCATCACCAGCTCGTAGCCCAAGCTCATGGCGTAGCCCTTGAGCGGCGCCATCTTCCAGCACACTGGTATGAGGAAGACAGGGAAAAACAAACAAGCCCAACAAAACTCACGGTGACCGGCATCTCATTCTGGCTGCGACCTACTGTCATGGTGCGTCCTCGCGGACTGCAAATGAAGTGCTATAGGCCGACGATGAGTTTGCATAATTTATTAACAAAAGACAAATGACAAAATAATGAGCCACGAGGGGCAAAACACATTATAACTATGACTATGACTAAGGAAAAGGAAGAACAGACTCTCAACGAATACAGTTACTGTGAAAAGGCACGAATTGTGAATCTAAGATGGAGGATGGACGAGGGAATGTTTGATGAGGTCGCAGCCCGGAGTAACCTAAGCTGCTCCCTTAAGTAGGGCTAAGGATTAAACAGCTGATGAGGCAGTCATCAGCTCAGTGCAAGTCAGCTGTCAGAGGAGCTCAGCTCTGACAGCCGGAAGCCCCTCTGAGATGCTGTCACAATAAAAGCTCGGAGAGCCACAAGGAACTAACACCAAATGGGAGGAAAATACTGCATGACCCCAGCGCGGACGAAATTGGTGCTCAGACCATGACAGTGTGACTTTGTTGGAGCACATGACAACTACACAAGCATCGGTGTGTTGAGAAATTGTCCGTGAGCGGTCTGAAACATGATTCTTATCTCATGGTAGATCATTTGTTTACATTGTGTCAAGACATCAGCGGCATGCCAGAGCTACCTAATTAACTCAAAATCACTTGACACAGCAGAAACTCTGGAAGTATGCAAAAGTCTAAATGGATACCAGGTACTTTGCTGGCTTTGTAGAAGATTTAAGGCAACATGGTTCTCATTACAGCCATGGTAAGCTTTGTCTATATATCCAAATATTTTATACAGTATATAACATGGACAGCACGGTGGAACAGTGGTTTGCACTGTGGCAGCACAGCAAGAAGATCATGAGATCGATTCCACCCCTGACCATCGTGGGTTCGATCCCACCCCCAGACCATCGGTGACCCTTCTGTGTGGAGTTTGCATGTTCTCCCCATGTCTGTGTGGGTTTACTCTGGGTCCTCCGGTTTCCTCCTACAGGCCAAAGACATGCAGGTTAGGTTAATTGGCATCAACTGAGGATTCTAAATTGTCCTTAGGTATGAATGTGAAAGTGAATGGTTGTCTGTCTCTCTGTGTTGGCCCTGCGATGGACTGGTGATCTGTCCAGGGTGTACCCTGCCTCTCACCCAAAGATGCTGGGATGGGCTTCAGCTCCCCCACCCCAACCCAAAAAGGATTAAGCGGTAGAAAATGGATGGATGGATGGAGTATATAACATGCTAACTTCTATTAAAAATCTTAGTGATGTCTGCAAAAGTTGGTAGTAAATAGATACCCACATGCATGTTTACTCTTCATAACTTCAATACAAAAATCTAATTTACTGAGTAGTTTTATTGCAAGGTAGTTTTAATCTTATTTGAATACATTTTTGAAGACAAATTTCCTTTTACATTTGGTTGTGCTATTTCTATTTTCTTTGGATTTCACTGATTTGAAAATGGATTAAAAATGAGCCTATGCTACTGGAATACGAGGACATATACTGTATATATAATATAAACATCCTTACCTCTCACAAAATGTTCATTGTAACTTCAACTGTTTTTTGCTGGTCTCCAGCTTTTCTGTTTGTTGAAGGGTGCAGCTCTTTTCAGTGCTGACATCCATTTCTCCGTCTGATCCGTCTGATCAGACCCTTTAAAATGATAGCCCTCATTCTTTCTCCTGTAATTTTGACAGCCTACAGCTACACAGTTGAGGACTGTGGTTGTAAATAAATCCAGAGCTAGCCTCCAATTATGCCTTATTCTCCCAGAAATATTACTGAAATGTACATACTGTATACGACAGCATAGCTGTAATTGTCTTCCTGCTGCTTTCCCTCCAGTGAAGCCACACCTTCCTCATGACATACAGTGGTAGGAAAAAGTGTTTGCCCCTTCCTGATTTCTCATTTTTTTTTGTATGTTTGTCACACTTTAATGTTTCAGATCATCAAACAAATTTAAAAATTAGACAAAGATAACACAAGTAAACACAAAATGCAGTTTTTAAATGAAGATGTTTATTATTAAGGGGAAAAAAATCCAAACCTACATGGCCCTGTTGTCATGTCCTGTCCTCGCCCCTCCTTCCCATTTCATCCTGCGCTCCTAATCAGTCATTGGACACACCTGCTGTTCCTGCTGAGCCAATGTTTATAAGGAAGCGCTCTTCAGTGATTCAACACTGGCTCGTTTGGGTATAGTGCCGTGAAGCAAAATTATCTGAATAAGTGGCTACTTGTGTTGTGGTTAACCTCACCTGACACACTTTCTCCTCCTAATTCTCCACAGGTTGCTGCCAACAAAGCGATGTGTCATCAGGGGCGTTGGAGCGCTCGCCAGCCTGTTGCTTATCCCTGTTGCAGTCATCCTCTCCACCCGGTCAGACTCCACTCCTCATTCCCCCACTAGCAGTCCTAACCTGCTGGTTCATCTCCTTCGCTGGGTTCTGTGCCGGGCTCTCTTTTCCTCCCACGTGAGTGGTATTATTTTGGAAATCCACTTCCCCCTTCATTCCACCATTAATCAGCCTCGTTTCTCCCTCTGCAGGTTTGCTGCTCCTCTGGTGAGTGACTGGCTTTCTTCAAGTTTGCGTTTTTGAAATTAAATCAAAGGGTCAAACATTTCTTGTGTGTCATTCTGTTGATGTTGCATCTTGCACTTAGGCTGATTATCCAGTCAATATGACACCTGTGTGAAAAAGTGATTGCCCCCTAAACCTAATAACTGGTTGGGCCACCCTTAGCAACAACAACTGCAATCAAGCATTTGCGACAATTGGCAATGAGACTCTTACAGCACTGTCGAGGAATTTTGGCCCACTCATCTTTGCAGAATTGTTGTAATTCAGCCACATTGGAGGGTTTTCGAGCATGAACTTCCTTTTTAAGGTCATGCCACAGCATCTCAATCAGATTCAGGTCAGGACTTTGACAAGGCCACTCCAAAGTCTTCATTTTGTTTTTCTTAAGCCATTCAGAGGTGGACTTGCTGGTGTGTTTTGGGTCATTGTCCTACTGCAGAACCCAAGTGCGCTTCAGTCTGAGGTCAAGAACAGATGGCCGGACATTCTCCTTCAGGATTTTTTGGTAGACAGCAGAATTCATGGTTCCATTTACCACAGCAAGTCTTCCAGGCCCTTAAGCAGCAAAACAGCCCCAGACCGTCACACTACCACCACCATATTTTACTGTTTGTATGATGTTCCTTTTTAGAAATGCTGTTACTTCAATGCTGGATGTAATGGGACACACACTTTCCAAAAGTTTAACTTTTGTCTCATCACTCCACAGAGTATTTTCCCAAAAGTCTTGGCGATCATCAAGATGTTTTTTTTTTTTTTTTTTTGCAAAATTGAGACAAGCCTTTATGTTCTTTTTGCTCAGCAGTGGTTTTTGTCTTGGAACCCTGTCATGCAGACCATTTTTGCCCAGACTCTTTCTCATGGTAGTCATGAACACTGACCTCAACTGAGGCAGTGAGGCCTGCAGTTCTTTGAATGTTGTTGTGGGGTCTTTTCTGACCTCTTGGATGAGTCGTTGCTGTGCTCATGGGGTAATTTTGGTAGGCCGGCCACTCCTGGGAAGGTTCACCACTGTTCCATGTTTTCGCCATTTGTGGATAATGGCTCTCACTGTGGTTCACTGGAGTCCAAAAGCTTTAGAAATGGCTTTGTAACCTTTTTCACACTGACAGATCTCAGTTACTTAGTTTTGCATTTGTTCCTGAATTTCTTTGGATGGCAGCATGATGTCTAGCTTTTGAGGATCTTTTGGTCTACTTCACTTTGTCAGGCAGGTCCTATTTAAGTGATTTCTTGATTGAGAACAGGTGTGGCAGTAATCAGGCCTGGGTGTGGCTAGATAAATTGAACTCAGCTTTCCAAAGACGTGATAACATATGTGATGTTAATTTATGTTTTAACGGGGGGCAATCACTTTTTCACACAGGGCCATGTAGGTTTGGATTTGTTTTACCCTTAATAATAAACACCTTCATTTAAAAACTGCATTTTGTGTTTACTTGTGTCATCTTTGTCTAATATTTAAATTTGTTTGATGATCTGAAACATTTAAGTGTGACAAACATACTAAAAAATAAGAAATCAGGAAGGGGGCAAACACTTTTTCCCATCACTGTATGTGGTAACGACAACTGCAAAACCTCAATAAGTTGTGGTTATGATACATTTTATTTAACACAGGTTTTTCTTGGATGGTTTGACCTTTTTAAATGTATCAGTTTCGTTCCTGAGTTTACTTTTTAAATCCATCCATCCATCCATCCATCCATCCATCCATCAGCTTTCACTTTTCCAGGGGTCTGGATTGCAAAGGCTGCTCTCCTCAGCCACATCCTCCAGCTCTTCTGAGAGAAAGGTGATCCCTGGCCAGCTGGGAGGCATATGGCCCTATGACAGTAGTCTAGTCCAGTGTCTTTCAGCCGAGGGTTCTTGGAAAGTTCAGGTTTCCGTGGGTAATTTTCTAATTTCACTTCTTAGTTGGTCAAAAAAAAATGCAAATAATTTGCCATTGGTCTGTAGGCACCCATGCATAATGACAAATTATTTTCAATTTTTTGGGCCACAGAGTTTTTCCAGATAACTGATTGATCCTCTGACTGAGATTAGGTTGTGGAATATCTGGATTTTTGAGCTGAGCTTACTGGATTTCCAGGTGCAGAAGACAAGAAGTGGACCAGGTGGGCTTTCCAGAGTGACTAGTTGTTTAGTGAGCATGCACGAACCAAGGAGGGGCCAGCAGGCTTGCAGAGAAGAAGATTTTCCTAGGGATAAAGGAGCAGAGTGTGGAGCAGGTGTGCAGGACAAAGCACAAATCTTTGCTCACAGCGTTCTCTTGGAGATTTACCACATGATGATCCCGCAAAGATGGGCGCTACATGGGCGCATGCGCACGCAGCGACCAGCAGCTTGGTGATATAGTGCGTGTGTGCGTGTGTGTGTTTTTTGTACTTTTTTACGTTTTTAGAAAATCCTCTGTGTCGTTTCTGCCCTGGAGCGTTGGTGGAATATATGGCGAACAGCTCCCTGGTTTCTGCAACATGGATTTCCTGTCATATCTCGCACTACTGCTTTCTGTGCTGTGGCTCTTTGTCTCTGAGGTAAACGCGTTCGGCTCCATGGCGAGCAGAATAGCGGGCAGAATACAATATTCCAGGGACATGTTGCTGCGCTTTAACACAGCTGGTGCAGAGTCTCTGATTGCGCCCAGATTTCAGCTGCCGGACTTTATTTTGAGAGACGGACACAGCGGTGAAAAGAGAAGCGGCAGGAGGAAGCGTGGAAGACGTGGAGGTGTGAAATTGCGCCTTAGGAGACGTCAGTTTGGTAACATTCCTCTTCCTTCGATCATTTTTGGGAATGCACAGTCTGTGAGAAACAAGGTGGAGGAAATTCAAGGCAACGTACGTTACCAGAAGGATTTTAAGAACTGCTGCGTCATGGCTTTCACTGAATCTTGGCTTACTGCGCATGATCGAGATGCAGAGCTGTGGATTGACGGCTTTGGAGCTCCGCTGCGCTCGGATCGGCAGGAAGAGGTAACGGGGAAACGTCAGGGGGGCGGAGTATGTTTATACATTAATAAGCAGTACTGCACATCTGTCACGGTCAGAGAGCGCATCTGTACACCCCATGTGGAGCTGCTGTCTGTGTCGCTTCGCCCCTTTTATTTGCCTCGAGAGTTTCCCCAACTTTTCATCACAGTTGTGTACATTCATCCGAGGGCAGACGCTGACTCCGCCTCCAGCACCATCTCTGATGTGATCCAGCGGCTGCAGTCAATTTCTCCAGAGGCGCCAAACTTCATTCTTGGGGATTTTAACCATGTTTCTTTAAAGAAGACACTTAAAAACTTTCATCAGTATGTCTCCTGCCCAACCAGGCGAAAAAAGACATTGGACCTGTGCTATGGATCCATAGAGAGGGCCTATAAATCACTCCCCCTTCCTCCTTTAGGATCATCAGATCACAACTGTGTTCATTTGCTGCCCACATATAAAACTGCTCTCAGAAGAGGCAAGGTGGAGATGAGAGACATTGATGTGTGGACAGAAGATTCAGAGCACAGCCTCCAGGAATGCTTTGACTGTACAGACTGGAAGATGTTCATAATGGCCTGCGGGGATGATTTGGACTCTCTGGCTGAGCTCACATGCTCATACATGGCTCACTGTCAAAATAAGTTTGTTCCACGTAAACGTGTCAAAATATATCCCAACAACAAACCATGGGTTACTAAATCAGTTAAATCCTGCTTACAGAGGAAAGCACTTGCCTTTAAACAGGGGTCTGTTTCTGCGCTACAGGTTGCCACTAAGGAGCTAAAGGCCGAAATTTTAAGAGCAAAACAGAATTATAAATCAGAATTGGAAAGCAAGATGGCAGCAAATAAACTTGGTTCGGCCTGGGCCAGTATGAAAAAAATTGCAGGCCTTCAGAGCACAGAGCGCAGTAATCGTGTGTTTTTAGATGGTTTTAGTTCAGACACAGAGCTGGCTAATGCTCTTAATTGTTTTTATGGTCGTTTTGACTCCTTTGATTTTAGCACAGAAATCCAAGATTTGAAACAGAAACTCAAAGACAATCAGCACTTTAATATTGAGATGCAGGATGTTGAAAGGGAGTTCCGCGCTGTAAAAGTGAACAAAAGTCAGGGCCCTGATAATATATGTGGACGCCTGGTAAAGTCCTGTGCACATGAACTGAGTCCTATATTTCACTACATTTTCAATAAGTCCTTACAGACACAACATGTGCCTAAGATCTGGAAAGATGCCGTGGTTGTTCCCGTTCCAAAATCCAGCTGTCCTAAAACGGTAAATGACTTTAGACCAGTTGCTTTGACTTCAATTTTAATGAAAATTTTTGAAAAACTGGTCAGATGTGAGGTCCTAAAGCAGACTGAACATGCATTGGATCCTCTGCAGTTTGCCTATAGGCCTCACAGAGGAGTGGAGGATGCCACTGTCACTCTGTTTAACATGCTTTTTAAACATCTGGATTTTAATGGGACACACGCCAGGCTTTTATTTGTGGACTTTTCTTCTGCCTTTAATACAATCCAACCTCATATTTTAGTTGAAAGGCTCCTGCAACAATTTGATTTAAGCAATAATCTGGTGGGTTGGATTCTGGATTTCTTAACCAACAGGACGCAGAGAGTAAGGGTCAATGGTACATTGTCTGACCTAAAGTGCTCTTCTACTGGCTCTCCTCAGGGGTGTGTGTTGTCACCACTACTCTTCATCCTGTACACAAACATGTGTCGGAGCAGACATGACAACAGACACATTATAAAGTATGCTGATGACTCAGTCATTGTCAGTCTCCTCCAGGATGGTGAGAGTGGCCATGGCCCAGTAGTTGATGACTTTGTTCACTGGTGTGAGGATTCCTACCTGCAGCTGAATACAACAAAAACGAAAGATATGATTATTGACTTTAGGAGGAAAACTCCCAGGCACAAAGTCACCATACTAAAAGGCCAGACCACCGAATGTGTACAATCGTACAAATATCTTGGGACGATTATTGATAGTGGATTGAACTTTGAGGTGAACTGTGAAAGGGTGTGCAAAAAGGGTCAGCAAAATTTGCATTGTTTGAGGAAACTTGCACGCTTCCAAATTGACCGAACCATAATGACTATGTTCTATCGGGCTTTTATTGAATCTGTTTTATCCTTTTCTTTAATGTCATGGTTTGGTCAGATAAAACTGAAACAGAGGAAATCCTTGGATCAGGTAGTCAGATGGTCCAGTCGTTTGCTTGGTGAGTCACAGCTGAGCCTGACATCCCTGTACACCAGACAAGTACAGAGGATGGCCGACTCGATTTTAAATGATGACTCCCACCCTTTGCACTGCAACTTTCAGCTTCTTCCCTCCAGACGGAGGTTTGCTGTCCCAAAAAGTAGAACCCAGCGCTACAAAAACAGCTTTGTCCCTGCTGCTGTCAAAGAGTTGAACAAGCTATAAAAATTATATTGTACATATTTTATATTTACCTATTTTGTAAGATGTGTGCCTGTGTTTGTGTCTATGTTGAATGTAATTGTGGCTTGTAAATATGGATGTCACCAACTGCAAAACAAATCTACCTACGGGTACAAATAAAGTAACCTGAACCTGAACCTGAACCTGAAAGAGCCAGTCTCAACTGAAGTCTCTTATACTGGAGACCGTGATTAGTCACAGGTGAGCACAGTCAGCAGCTACATGCAAGCAGCCCTCCTTTGTCCTAGGAAGACGGGTTGTGCAACCACATAGAGCTAGAATGACCATGAGACTGTATACTCTCCCTTGTCCCCTACAGGCTAGCGGTTGCGTTAATACAGACATGAAGTGACATGTTAGAATGTTACAGCTGCACTGTGTGTAAAATAGACCCTTTTCTTTTCCTAACACTAATCAGTTCCCTAACCTTTAACCAATTAACTCTGCACAAATGTGTTGACCAGTTTTTGATTGCACAAGGAGTCGGCAAATCTCTTTGCTGTTTGCATCCCGTGTCCATTTCCATCCAAGAAATATCATCTTATATAAGTTGTTGACAAGATCTGCCAAAAATAAACGTAAATGACATCCTTTGCATTGCTTATGGCTGTTCTTCTTCTCCCAGAAATAAGCAGGAAAAGGGATTCAGGCGCTACTATTGAGTTACAGTATTAGCATACCCACCAGAGTAACAACAAGCCAACGATAGTGAGCAGTGCGCTAATTATATTGTAAGCCCAAAGGGGCCTTCAGCAGGCCCGAAAAAGTGTGAATTCAGACACTGACACTTTGCCACCAGATAGTGAGTTAACAATGGTACTGCACATTAAAACATTGATTTGACATTGTTCTACATCTTGTGAGCTTTCCAAAGATGTGTGACATGCAGTTTAGCTTGTTTTACATTGTTTACATTTTAATTAATATTTAAAATATTATATTTTACAATTATTTTCTATTGTAAAAGTATATACAGTGCATCCGGAAAATATTCACAGTGCTTCATTTTTTCCACATTTTGTTATATTACAGCCTTATTTCAAAATGGATTCAATTAATTTTTTCCTCAAAATTCTACACACAATACCCCATAATGACAACGTGAAAAAGTTTGTTTTTTTTAGAATTTTGCAAATTTATTAAAAATAAAAAACTAAGAAATCACATGTACATAAGTATTCACAGCCTTTGCTATGAAGCTCAAAATTGAGCTCAGGTGCTTCCTGTTTCCACTGATCATCCTTGAGATGTTTCTTCAGCTTAACTGGAGTCCACCTGTGGTAAATTCAGATGATTGGACATGATTTGGAAAGGCACACACCTGTCTATATAAGGTCCCACAGTTGACAGTGCATGTCAGAGCACAAAACAAGCATGAAGTCAAAGGAACTGTCTGTAGACCTCTGAGACATGATTGTCTCAAGGCAGAAATCTGGGGAAGGGTACAAAAACATTTCTGCTGCTTTGAAGGTCCCAATGAGCGCAGTGGCCTCTATCATCCATAAATGGAAGAAGTTCGGAATCACCAGGACTCTTCCTAGAGCTGGCTGGCCGTCTAAAGTGAGTGATTGGGGGAGAAGGGCCTTTGTCAGGGAGGTGACCAATACCCCGATGGTCACTCTGTCAGAGCTTTAATTGCTGCCAAAGGTGCATCAACAAAGTATTGAGCAAAGGCTGTGAATACTTATGTACATGTGATTTCTTAGTTTTTTTATTTTTAATAAATTTGCAAAAATCTAAAAAAAGAAAAAAAACTTTTTTCATTTTGTCATTATGGGGTACTGTGTATAGAATTTTGAGGAAAAAAACAATTTAATCCATTTTGGAATAAGGCTGCAACAACAAAAAGTGGAAAAAGTGAAGCGCTGTGAATAATTTCTGGATGTACTGTGGAGTCCACCTATTCCTTTTATAATTAAAAACTGTGAAGAATCTGTGCAGAAAATGTCAATTCTATACAGTTTGGTCCAGCTGCAGTTAAGAAGTTGCCTAATTTATTCAATGGCATGTCTGCAGATAGATTTATTGTTGTAATGGTGTTTTTAACATTAAAGTAAAAAAAGAATTAGGCCAGGATAGCACCCCCCCCCCCCACACACACACACACAATTTCCACTCTGGTTTATCATAACATCCGGCGCCACACGAGTCGGCAGCCTTTTTTGCAGCAGCAGCTCAGTTCTCAGTTTCTTTCTCATGTTTAATTACTATCCCATTTTTCTTTGCCACAACTTTTCTGATCTTGTTGCTTCAAATCCAAGCCAAGGACACAAATACAGTAGATTTGGATTTTTTTTAACCCTTAATAATAAACACCTTAATTTACAAACTGCATTTTGTGTTTACTTGTGTTTTCTTTGTGTAATATTTACATTTTTTTGATGATCTGAAACTTTTAAGTGTGACAAACACAAAAAATGAGAAATCAGGAAGGAGGCAAACACTTTTTCACACCACTGTATCGCCGTACTGGCATTGACATTAGCCATCTTTCTACTCATATCGCATACCAATACGATATGAGTAGAAAGTAGTACTGTAGTACCTGTACCTGTCGTCGTCGTCGTCGGCCTCCGTCGGTCTATGATGACCATGGAAGAGAATCCTAAACGTCTACTCTGCTGGAACAGCACCACCTGTGGCTGAACAGGCCGATGCGCATTCTACCTTCCAGCGTTGGGCATTGGTAGGATTCAAGCCTGGGCAGGAAGATATGGAGGACAAGATGTTACCCATGCAGCATGTCCCCCCTCTCCACGTCACTGATGAATCCAAAGGAACAGCAGGGCTGCTATAGTTTGGCACCAGCGCCGTCGCAGGAGCTGCCAGAACGATGTTGAGCACAACAGAGAACTGCCTTAGGGGCTCCGACTCCGGATTTTTCCTCAGGGTTGACTCCTGAAACCTTTCCCGCGACCGGGTGTGCCGCAAGGCAGCGGAGGTTTGAAATCAGGGTTTACCTTCCCCTAGATGGGCTACCTTCCCAGGTTGACAAGCCACCATCTACCCGAAGCATCTGGTTTTAAGGCGCCAGAGATCCGCCCTCGCCCCTTCTCCTATTAGTAAAAGCAGTTCCGCCGGGCTTAGAGACTAAACCACACGGGCAGGCTAGGAGTTGGACTTAGTTGTCAGAGGCTTTTCGAGACGCACGCCGTAAGGAGCATTTTATGAGCACTGGGAGCTTAACCCCAGTGCCGCTCCTGGCTATGACAACCTTGGAACCACCTGTACCTGTAGTACCTGTAGTACCTGTAGTACTACTACAGATGAGCCATCATACTCACACATGATGGCTCATACCACACTCATTCAATTCAATTCAATTCAACTTTATTTATATAGCGCCATTTCACAACAACAGTCATCTCATAGCACTATCAACTGTAGGGGGAACCCCCACAGTTGCAGAAAGACCCCAGCAATCAGGCGATCCCCTGTGAGCAAGCACTTGGCGACGGTGGAGAGGAAATACTCCCTTTTAACAGGAAGAAACCTCCAGCAGAACCAGGCTCAGGGAGGGGCAGTCATCTGCTGTGACTGGCTGGGGGGTGAGGGGATAGAGAAGAAGAAAAGAACAGACATGTAGAGCGCAAACAGCACGATGGGGACTCAATCTATGGGAGAGAACAAACAAATGTTAATGACCAGCAAAAAAAATATTCATACCAATGGCTACTGACCCAGTGAATGGAGGAGCCACTGTTTACAGTAGGAGTCAATTGTTAACATTGTGCTGCTCCGCTGTGCTAACTGAGAGACCCGATATTCCTCGAGAAATCAGGCGAAAACAACGGGGATGTCAAACTGGAGCAAAGCAACGAGCAAGGAAGACAAGGTACAAGCCTGTCCTACCATCCGTTATTATGGGAAATGTGAGATCGCTGCTTAATAAAACGGACGAACTAGCGGCTATGTCCCGGTATGAGAGCATCTTCAGACAGGTTGGCATCATGCTATTCACTGAAATGTGGTTAACAGAGCTAACAACTGATGCTAACATTGGACTGGAGGGTTTCCATTAAATACAGGCAGATAGGACACCAGATAGCGGGAAGAGCAGAGGCGGGGGGCTGATAATGTTTTTGAACAACAGATGATGCAATCCTGGGCACATCACAATTAAAGAACAATGCTGTAGCGAGGACATTGAGTTGCTAGCCATTAGCATGTGACCAGCATACCTCCCCAGAGAGTTCTCACACATCATTGTGACTGTTATGGGCAGCACGGTGGTGCAGTAGTTAGCACTGTTGCCTTACAGCTAGAAGGTTCCAGGTTCGAATCCACAGGCTGGCAGGGGTAGGAACCTTTCTGTGTGGAGTTTGCATGTTCTCCCTGCTGCGTGGGTTTACTCCGGGGGCTCCGGTTTCCTCCCACAATCCAAAGACATGCCTGTTAGGTTAATTGGTTGTTCTAAATTGTCCCTAGATATGTCTCCTATAGGCCCTTAGAATAGAGGGTTAGTACTAGTGAAGTGCTTTGAGTGGTCTTTGAGACTAGAAAAGCGCTATATAAGTACAGGTCCTTATTTCTAATCCTTATCCTTATTTATGTACCCCCCCCCCCCACGAGCGCTGAGGCAGCGTGTGACGTCATCCACACAGTAACCAGCAGACTACAGACTCAACACCCCACTGCTCTCCAGCTCATCTCTGGTGATTTTAACCATGCTTCCCTGTTCTCCATTCTGCCCACTTTCACCCAGTATGTCACGTGACACACGAGAGACAATAAAACACTAGACTTATTTTGTGCAAACACCAAGGAGGCTCACATCTCCGTTTTACCCTCGGCCGGGGGATCGCGGAGATCATGAGATCGTGGGTTCGATCCCAGCCCCCGACCAACAGTGAGCTGTGTGGAGTTTGCATGTTCTCCCCGTGTTGCGCGGGTTTAAGATAAGATAAGATAAGATAAGATAAGATAAGATAAGCCTTTATTAGTCCCACAACGGGGAAATTCCAGGATTGCAACAGCACAGGGATAGCAACACTCAGAGCAACAATCAGAAGGCAAGAAAAAAAACAAGCAAGCAAGAGCAGCTAATAAACATATGTACGTATTACTATAAATATATATATATATACACACACACACAGACACACAGTGCAGAGCATTGTAGCTGGATGGAATAAATATATGAATATATGAACACACAGTGCAGAGCATTGTAGCTAGATGGAATAAATATGTAAATATATAAACACCCACAGTACGGAGCATTGCAGCTAGGTGGAATAAATATGCAAGTATATAAACACACACAGTGCGGAGCAATGTAGCTAGATGGAATAATATGTAGATATATAAATATATAAACACACCCAGTGCTGAGCATTGTAGCTAGATGGAATAAATATGCAAATATATAAACACACACAGTGCAGAGCATTGTTGCTAGATGGAATGAAACAGCATAACCGTCTACTTAGTTATCCTACATGGTATGATTATGTGCCCATACATATTCTCACCCTCCATAGCGACCGGTATGTTCCTAGTTGTATGCCGGAGGGGACCATTGTGTAAGTCTATTGCATCTTTTGCATTCAAAAAACTATTAGTTTGTTACGTCTTTTTGCTATCTCTGCGAGCAGCCCTGCTTAGGTTGTACAGTCTGACAGCCGTTGGTAGGAAGGACCTACGAAACCTCTCGGTTGTGCACCTGGGATGATGTAGTCTGCTGCTAAATGAGCTCCTCAGTGCATTCAGTATGTCCTGCATAGGGTGGAACTCGGACTCCAGCAGAGATGACAGTTTAGCCACCGTCCTTCTCTCTCCTATCTCCTCCATCGGATCAAGGCGCTGCCCCAGGACAGAGCTAGCTTTCTTAATCAGTTTGTTCAGTCTCTTCCTATCGGCTGCAGTAATGCCACTGCCCCAGCAGACCACTCCAAAAGTGATGGCTGATGCCACCACCGTGTCATAGAATGACTTCAGCAGCGCCCCTTGTACACCAAAAGACCTGAGTCTCCTCAGCAGGAACAGCCTGCGCTGTCCCTTCTTGTAGAGTGCATCAGTATTGTGTGACCAGTCTAGTTTATTGTTCAGATGAATACCCAGGTACTTATAGGATGTCACCATCTCGATGTCTGTTCCCTGTATATTTACTGGTACTGTGAGGGGCTGCCCATGCCTGCGGCAGTCCACCACCAGCTCCTTAGTTTTCCTCGCGTTGATCTGGAGGCAGTTCCGATGGCACCAGTCCACGAAGTCCTGGATAAGCCCTCTGTACTCAGCTTCATCTCCATTGGAGATGAGGCCAACGATCGCAGAGTCATCAGAGAACTTCTGTAGATGGCAGTGTGTTGTGTTGTGTGAGAAGTCCGCAGTATAAAGAGTGAACAGGAAGGGAGCCAGCACCGTTCCCTGGGGGGCCCCCGTGCTACTGATGATCGTGTCGGACACACAGTCCCGGGTTCTCACAAACTGAGGCCGGTTCGTGAGGTAGTCCAGGATCCATGATGACAGGTGCTGGTCCACCCCTGCGCGCAGCAGCTTGTCCTTCAGGATCATCGGTTGGATGGTGTTGAAAGCACTGGAGAAGTCAAAGAACATGATCCTCACCATATTCCCGGGCTTCTCCAGGTGGGACAGAGAACGGTGAAGGAGGAAGATCACCGCATCCTCCACCCCAATGCCATGCTGGTAGGCGAACTGGAGTGGATCCATCGCTGGTTCCACCAGGGGGCGGAGGTGAGCAAGGAGCAGTCTCTCCAGGGTCTTCATCAAGTGGGACGTCAAGGCCACCGGTCTGTAGCTGTTCAGGTCTTTGGGGTGGGAAGTTTTTGGTACAGGTACCACACAAGATGTTTTCCACAGCTGTGGTACCCTCCCCAGTTTCAGGCTCATGTTGAAGATATACGTCACAATCCCACACAGCTGGTCTGCACAGGACTTGAGGAGCTTTGCGCTGATGCCGTCCGGTCCCGGCGCCTTCCTCGCCTTGATCTTCCTCAGCTCCGTCCTCACCTGGGTCCTGGTCAGGGTCAGGATGGGGGGCTGTGTGTTGGGAGTGGGGGGGTGTTGGTGGAGTGGGGAGTGGGCAGCAGGACTTGATTTCTTTAGAGGCAGCAGTGGTTGTTGTGCAGTCAGGGGGGAGGGCGGTTGGTCAAATCTATTGAAAAACAGATTCAGGTTGTTCGCCCACTCCCTGCCCCCTGTGGCCTGGGGGGAGGTATTCTGGAGCCCCGAGATGGTTTTGAGGTTTCTCCAGACCCCGCTGATGTCGCTCTGTTGCAGCTTGTCCTCCATCTTCTTCCTGAAGCTGTCCTTGCCTTCTCTGATCTTTCTCCTCAGCTCCCTCTGTACGGACTTCAGCATCTCCCTGTTCCCTGACCTGAAGATCCTCTTCTTCTCTCTCAGAAGTGTTTTTATCTCAGGGTTGATCCAGGGTTTGTTGTTTGAGTGACGCCGTATGGTCTTGGTGGGAACGGATTTGTCCACACAGAAGCTGAGGTAGCCCGTGAAGGTGTGAATGAGGCCATCGATGTCCTCACCATGTGGATCGCAGAGCTGCTTCCAGGCGGTGGCTTCAAAACAGCCCTTTAGGGTGTTTACTCCGGGATTTCTCCGGTTTCCTCCCGCATACCAAAAAACATGTAGGTTTAGGGCGCTCGTGCACGCAGCGACCAGCAGCCGGTGGCTTGTCACCAGACTGCAAACCAAGTCTACCTACGGGTACAGATAAGTAACAAAAAAAAAAAAATCAAAAAAAAAAAAAATCTCATCACCCCCCCCACCCCCATCCCCCTTGGAAGATCTGATCACAACCTGATTCACCTCCTGCCTGTGTACAAACCCCTGGTACACAGACAACTTCCTGTTACCTGCTAAGTGAAGATATGGTCCGAGGAGGCGGAGGACGCTCGGGAAGACTGTTTTGCCCATGCATGGGAGCAGCTCTGTGATCCACATGGTGAGGACATCGACGGCCTCTCACACATCCCACCAAGAACCACGTACCCACCAAGACCATACAGTGTTTCTCAAACAACAAGCCCTGGATCAACGCTAAGATAAAGACACTGCTGAAGGAAAAGAAAAGGATCTTCAGGTTGGGAAAGAAGGAGGAGCTGAAGTCCGTACAGAGGAAGCTAAGGAGGAAGATCAGAGGGGGGAAGGACAGCTACAGGAAGAAGATTGAGGAAAAGCTGCAGCAGAGTGATGTCAGCGGTGTCTGTAGAAGCCTTAAAATCATCTTTGGGCACCAGAATACCTACTCATAGGCCACGGGGGTAGGAAGTGGGTGAACAATCTGAACCTGTTTTTTAACAGGTTTGACCAACCGCCCTCTTCTCCACCTGCCCAACAACCATTGCTGCCTCCACCTTCATTTAGTCCCGCTGTCCATGGCCCTCCCCGCACCCCCATACATCCCCCCCCGCAGACCCAATACCCCCCTCCCTGCCCCATCGTGGGCCTCACTAAAACCCATGTGAGAGCTGAGCTGAGGAAGATCAAGGCGAGGAAGGCTGCAGGTCCGGATGGCATCAGCTTGAGGTGCCTCAAGTCCTGTGCAGACCAGCTGTGTGGGATTGGGGAGCACATCTTCAATCTGAGCCTGAAGCTGGGGAGGGTACCACAGCTGTGGAAAACATCCTGTGTGGTACCTGTACCAAAGACTCCGCACCCCAAGGACCTGAACAGCTACAGACCAGTGGCCCTCACATCACACCTAATGAAGACCCTGGAGAGGCTGCTCCTCACCCACCTCTGCCCCCTGGTGGGACCAGTGATGGTCCCTCTTCAGTTTGCCTACCAGCATAGCATCACATAGCATAGCATAGCATAAACAGTCAGGTACGTCAGATGCTGCGTGCTCGCTGTCTTGCATTTAAATCAGGCAATGAGGCCGCGTACAAATCTGCAAAGTATGGGCTGAGCAAGGCTATAACATCAGCCAAGAGGCAGTACAGAGAAAAGCTGGACTGCCTCTACTCCAATCTTGACCCTGGGCACATGTGGCAAGGCCTGCAGCACATCACAGACTACAAGAGAACCACCAGCAACACCACCAGCTCCACAGACAGCCTGCCAGATGATCTCAAACACTTTTTACACCTGCTTTGAGACCTCCAGCTTCAGTGCAGAGAGGAGACATACATACACGCACCCTCTTCCTCTACTAAAAATCTACATCAGGCCAGGTAAACAAAGCACTGGGAAATATCAACCCCCGCAAGACAGCAGGACCAGACCATATGCCTGGATGGGCTCTCAGAACACGTGCTGCCAAGCTGACCGATGTTTTCACAACCAGCTTTAACCTCTCCCTCAACCAGAACATAGTCCCCTCCTGCTTCAAAACCACAACCATCGTCGTCCTCCCCCTAAAGAGACTGCCAACCTGCCTGAATGATTACAGGCCAGTAGCACTCACTCCAATCATCATGAAGTGCTTGGATAGAGTGGTGCTGGCACTCATTCAGGACAGTATACTGGATACCCTGGACCCCCTGCAGTACACCTATGGGCCCAACAGGTTCACCTCAGATGCCATTGTTGCAGCACTCTATTATTCTCTCTCCCCCCTGGAAGATAAAGACTCCTACATCAGGATACTCTTTGTCGACTACAGCTCCACCTTCAACACGGTCATCCCCCACAAACTCACCGACAAACTGTCTTCACTTGGCCTGCACCCCACCCTCTGTGACTGGCTGCTGGACTTTCAGACTGGCAGGTTTCAGTCTATCAGGATTGGTAATAGGACCTCAGCCAGCATAATCACAAACACAAGTGTCCCACAAGGTTGTGTTCTCAGCCTCATCCTCTACAGCCTCTTCACCCATGACTGTGTTGCCTCCCACAAGGACAATGTCATCTTAAAGTTCGTGGACAGCACAACAGTGATAGGACACATCCCTGGTGGCGATGAAGTGTCCTACAGGAGGGAGGTGGCCAGCCTGGTGTCATGGTGTGAGGACAACAACCTGACCCTCAACACAGACAAGATGAAGGAAATGATAGTGGATATGAGGAAGGGGAGAAGACCTCATTGGCCACTGTTCATCCGGGAGCTTGAGGTGGAGAGGGTGAGCAGCTTTAAATACCTGGGCATCCACATCAGCGAGGACTTTATGTGGGCACTTAACACCACAGAGCTGGTTCAGAGAGCTCAACAGTGGCTGTACTTTCTGAGGAGGCTGAGGAAATTTGGCATGTCCCCCAAGATCCTCAACAACTTCTACAGCTGCATCATCAAAAGCATCTTGACCAACTGCATCACTGTGTGGTACGGCAGCACTACTGCTTTGGACCACAAATGCCTGCAGAGAGTGGTGAAGACAGCTGAGAAGACCATTACGACTCCACTTCCCTTTCTGCAGAGCATCTATCACCGCAGAGTCCAAAGCAGAGCTGCCTCCATCCTCCAGGACCCTACCCACACCCAGCACAGAATGTTCACACTTCTACCCTCAGACCAGAGATACAGAAGTGTGAAATGCAGGATATCCAGACTAAAAAACTCCTTCTTTCCCACTGCCATCAGACTCCTGAACAAATAACACAATTCCGGACACAGCTTTGCAAATAGGAATTCACACAATGGATGCTAAATTTGTACAGTGTTCATTTGCACATTGTACATAGTCTCACCCCGTCACCCCGTAATCTCTGCTGCTAAATTATCATTATACAGTCTACTGGGTATTATCAGGGCACACGACTTTATACAGAGGAATTCTCACACTGGATGCTAATTTGTACATTGCTCATTTGCACATTGTACATAGTCTCATGCCATCTCACATTCATATCATCTCTGATATTAAAATTACCATTGTGCAGTCTATTGGGTATTATCAGAGACAAGTCATACTCACTCACTGAAATTCCATTTTACTCAGGGATATGTTATAGTCACCCAGTGAATTTTCATTCTACTTGTTTTCTCTAGTCTTAACTGCTTTAACTGTCCTAATTCCTTTTAATGTGTATTTATTCATATTAGTATTAAGGTGTGTTTATTACCTTTATTAGTATTAGTATTGATGTGTATTTATTACCTTGGCATTCGTTGCGGACAGCAGAGTAAGCATTTCATTGCTCAGGAAATGTTGCATTTCTTAACTGTGCACATGATAATAAAGCCTTTGAATCCTTGAATAGCATCGAAGTGGAAGATGCAGTGACCTTCCTCCTACATCATTCCCTGTCACGAGCTGAGCACTGGTAGTTTCCGCCATGCTCAGTCTCGTGGCTTTTTTTTCTCTGTATTTATATTTATTTGTTGTATTATTTTGTGCCTTTTTGAGTTTTGGTATTCTTGTACTGTGTTCTATTTTACTGTTATGTTTCAGTTTGGTTACGCTTATGCTTTGTACCATTTGCAAATATTTATCAGTCTGTATTTGCTGATGTTATTACCTCCGCCAAGGAGGTTATGTGTTCATCAGCGTTGGTTTGTCTGTCTGTCTGTCTGTCTGTTTGTTTGTTAGCAAGCTAACTCAAAAAGTTATGGATGGATTTTCATGAAATTTTCAGAGATTGTCAGAAATGGGGTATCCTACAGATGATTAGATTTTGGTGGTGATCCGGATCACCGGGGGAACTGTGGCGCTTGGTGGAGGTCTGCGCTCTCTGAGTGCTTTTCTAGTTCTTTATATTCTTACTGTGGTGTTCTTTCCCGAGGTTGACAGCTGTCAGGTGGTGTTTCCGGGATGGTGCTCTGTGTGGGCGTCACCCTGTAAGCTGTCAAGTCCAGTCACTTCTGTCTCATTTCTCCCAGCTGCCCCAGATTAACAATCAGTATTTTCTCTTGCCCGCTCTGATATCCACACCTGCAGCATATTATGTTATGCCTTATCTAAGACTGCTGCGCTTTCCTATCCTTGCCGTGGTCTTGACTCAGTTGACTTTTGTGACTCTTGGAATGTCTGTGATTCTTTCTAGCGTAAGTTTAAATGTACTTTGTACCTGGACCTTGCAGAGGCAGCTGTTTGCCGGTGCCTCCAGCTTCGAGAGCATGCTGAAGGGGTGGAGAGGATTTCTCTGGTGGCGATGCTGCAACGAGAGAACAATGAGATGGTGAGGAATTCCCAAAGTAAACCTGGACCTGCGCCGAAGGGGAGGCGTTCCAGGGCCTCTGAAGTATCGGTGCCTCACCAGTCTTCGACAATCGTTCCTGCTTCTACTCCACCTGCTCTGGAACGCCGCCATCCAGGGAAATCTTGCCAGAGGAACGCCTCCACCTCTCAGGCCATAGTTTTTCATTCACCGAGGCAGAAGACTCCCACAGCAGTGTGCTCTCAGCGTCTTTTTTCTCCGGCTGAATCATCAGCTTCCTCCCTCTGTGCAGCTGCTAATCCCTGCTTCCCCTCAGCGATTCCTTCCGCTGCTGAGAGGTCATCTGTGTCCTTCCCAGCTCCGCCCGCCTCCGTGCTGACAGGGCGGCTCCTCCACAATCCACTGAGGGGCCCATGCCCACCGTAGCCACGGAGAGGGGTGACTCCAGACCATCTGCAGCAGGAAACATCGCACGCCAGGAAAACAGGCAAGTGTCTTGTCATTTTTCAACACTTTATGATAATGTGCCTTGCCTGATTCCCGGTGGAGAGGCTCAGTGTGTGCAGTCCCCTGAGCCCTCATCGCCTGCTGCAGCCGTCAATTTTTCACCTGCCATCTCCGTGTCTCCTCCTTCTCTCCCTGAGTGTCCAGCAGCCCCAGGATTGTATTGCCGGACATTGGAGGAGCCGGAAAATGAGCTGACGCGTTTGCTGATGTAGAAGCATCCCCTGGCCTCAGCTGAGCAGAAACCAGCATCGGCAGGAAATCGACCTCCTGAATCCACGCTGGATGAGCCACCGGCGTGGGTCACCTCACTGGGGGGTCCCAGGGCTGCATTAACCACCATGCCTGCTGCAGGGGCCACTGCAGCAGAGTCGGAGCTGGACCTCCAGAGGACTGGGCCTGAACAACCATCATCTGGATCGACGGAGACCTGGATGGCGGTGGAGCTCGAGCACAGGCAAGTGCTCTCCTTCATTTTTCTTGTGTCTGTTTTGGAGAGCTCTTGCCTGGCTCTTAGTGAGGAGAGTCGGGTGCAGCCATCAGCTACCCCTGAGCTCACCTCGCCGGGCTCCACCGCTGCTGGTGACCCTGACCCTGTCTCTCTGCATTTTCTGTCCGAGTCTTCCCCCAGGATCACCAAGGAAATTTCATCCTTGCCAGATGTCTCCGTGGGTCCAGGCTCACCTCCCCAAATTGCTGTGGGTCCAGCTGCCCCCGTTGAGGTTGTTGAGGACGCTCCGTCCCAGCCTGGGACCTCCGTGGGTGGAACTTCGGCCCAGTCCGGGTCCTCTGCGGGTGCTGCTCCCCCTATGGTTGAGGTCGTCATGGGTGCTCTGTCTCAGCCCAGAACCTCCATGGATGCTGCTCCCCCTCCAGTTGAGGTCATCGCAGGTGCTCTGTCCCAGCCCGGGACATCCGTGGGTGCAGCTCCACCTCAGTCCGGGTCTCCATGGGTGTTGTGTTCTAGTCAGGGACCGTTGTAGGTGCTGTGCCCCAGCCTAAGACCTACTTGGGTGCTGTGCTCCAGTGTGGGCCCATCATGGGCTTTATGCCCCAGCCCAGGGGCCACCGTGGGTGCAGCTTTGGCCCAGTCCGGGTCCACTGAGGGTGCAGCCTTGTCCCAGTCCAGGCCCACTGAGGGTGCAGCCTTGGCCCAGTCTGGCCCCACCGCGAATGCAGCATTGCTCCAGCCTGGAGCCACCGTGGGTGCTGCATTGTTCCAGCCTGGAGCCACTGCGGATGCTGCATTGCTCCAGCCCGGAGCCACTGAGGGTGCAGCTCCGCTCCAGCCCGGAGCCACCATGGGTGCTGCTATGTCCCTGTCCAGGACCACTGAGGGTGCTGCTGGCCAGTCCAAGGGCGTCGTGGTTCCCTCTCCTTCGCCAGACGCCGTTGTGGTCCCCTCTCATCAGCCTGAGGTTGTCGTGGTTCCTTCGACTCCCCTTTCTTGCTCGCTGTTTTCCCTTTCCATCGGGCGGCCGCCTCCTGGACCACCTCTTCTGTTTGGGTGGCTCAAGAACTCTGGCAGGCTACCCGACAGACTGTGCTGCAGAGTTGGGTGGCCCATGTTCTCTGTGAGGCCACCCGACTCGTTCCATCATACTATCTGGCAGGCCTGGGACTCTGGTCGCCCGCCTGAACTGTTCAGCTCCTTGGTCCAGGGGGTTTAGTGGGGTTGAGGGTTTACCTGGTGTGGGTCCTGAGCAGGGTTTTGTTTCATTCCTTCCTAGCCTGTTCCCACCACCACCCACCCTGGGTGGGTTATTGTTGTGATCCTGTTGGGGGTGGGGAGTGGGGGGTTCTTTCTTTTTCTTTTGATGTTACCCTGGGGTATCTGGGATCCACCCCTTGAGGGGGACTCTATCATGAGCTGAGCACTGGTAGTTTCCGCCATGCTCAGTCTCATGGCTTTTTTTTTCTCTGTATTTATATTTATTTGTTGTATTATTTTGTGCCTTTTTAAGTTTCGGTATTTCTGTACTATGTTCAATTTTTCTGTTATGTTTCAGTTTGGTTGTGCTCATGGTTTGTAACATTTGCAATTATTTATCAGTCTGTATTTGCTGATGTTATTCTTTATATTCTTACTGTGGTGTTCTTTCTTGGGGTTAACAGCTGTCAGGTGGCGTTTCCGGGATGGTGCTCTGTGTGGGCATCGACCTGTCAGCTGTCAAGTCCAGTCACTTCTGTCTCATTTCTCCCAGCTGCCCCAGATTATCAATCAGTATTTTCTCCTGCCCGCTCTGATATCCACACCTGCGGCATATTATGTTATGCCTTGTTTAAGACTGTTGCGCTTTCCTGTCCTCACCGCGGTCTTGACTCAGTTAACTTTTGTGATTCTTGGAACATCTGTGATTCTTTCTAATGTAAGTTTAAATGTACTTTGTCTTTGTTTCTTTACTGTGTTATCCCCTCGTGTTTTTGTATTGTTTCATCCTCCCTATCCCCTCATCCTCAGCCAGTCGCAGCAGACGAATGCCCCTCCCTGAGCCTGGTTCTGCTAGAGATTTCTTCCTTCCAAATGGGAGTTTTTCCTCTCCATTGTCACCTAGTGCTTGCTCATAGGGGATCGTCTGATTGCTGGGTTTTTCTGTGACTGTGTGATTTTTTTTTTTTTTATCTGCACTGTGGCACCACGAGACGGCTTTTGTTGTGAAGTGGCGCATTATAAATAAAGCTGAATTGAATTGAATTTTATGCACCTTATGTTTTTCAACAAACCTCACAACTTCACAGTCCAGCGCGTGAGTCTTCCTCTCTGCCCCGACGGGCAAACCATGACATTCTCTGTTCCACCTGGAGAAACCTGGGAGCACTGTGAGGATAATGTTCTTCAATTTCTCCAGTGCCTTCAACACCTTACAACCAGTGATCCTGAGGGACAAGCTGCTGTGTGCAGGGGTGGACCAGCACCTGTCATCGTGGATCCTGGACTACCTCACAGACCAATCACAGTTTGTGAGAACCCAGGACTGTGTGTCTGACACCATCATCTGCAGTACGGGGGTCCCCCAGTTAACAGTTCTGGCTCCCTTCCTGTTCACCCTCTACACTGCTGACTTTTCAAACAACACTCCACGCTGCCATCTACAGAAGTTCTCTGATGACTGCGATCATTGGCCTCATCTCAGATGGGGATGATGCAGAGTACAGAGGACTTATCCAGAACTTTGTGGACTGTTGCCTGCGGAACTGCCTCCAGATCAATGTGAGGAAAACTAAGGAACTGGTGGTGGACTGCCGCAGGCAAGGACAACCCGCCACAGCACTGGTAAACATCCAGGGAACAGACATTGAGATGGTAACATCTTACAAGTACCTGGGTGCTCACCTGAGAAATAAACTGGACTGGTCACATAACACCAACGCGCTCTACAAGAAGGGGCAGTGCAGGCTTTACCTCCTGAGGAGACTCAGGTCTTTTGGAGTGAAAGGGGCACTCTTGAAGACCTTCTACGATACAGTGGTGGCATCAGCCATCACATTTGGAGTGGTCTGCTGGGGCAGCGGCATCAAGGCAGCCGACAGGAAGAGACTGAACAGGCTGATCAAAAAAGCCAGCTCTGTTCTGGGGTGCCACCTCGACCCAGTGGAGGAGATAGGAGAGAGGAGGATGATGGCTAAGCTGTCATCTCTGCTGTAGTCCAAGTCCCACCTCATGTGGGACATGCTGAACGCACTGAGGAGCTCATTTAGTGGTAGGCTGTGCCATCCATATCCTCGAGGGAGCGGTTCCGCAGATCCTTCCTACCTACAGCTGTTAGACTTTATATTCTAACCAGTGCTGCTCATAGAGGTCATATTAAGCATACTAAATGTCACAACTCTGCACAATAGAGATTGTCCCCTCCAATACACAATGAAGACAATTACAATTATTATCGAGTGTGGCAACAACACTGTTGATTCAAATGTGAAATATACTGTCTGGGTCCATATTTATATTTTGCAGAGTAATTTAACTAACAGTAATGCTGTTGATTCCATCTAGCTACAATGCTCATACACAGTGCATCCGGAAAGTATTCACAGTGCCTCACTTTTTCCACATTTTGGTACGTTACAGCCTTATTCAAAAAGGGATTAAATTCTTTTTTTCCCCCTCAAAATTCTACACACAATACCCCATAACAACAATGTGGAAAAAAAATAGATTTTTTTTTCAAATTTATTAAAAATAAAAAACTAAGAAATCACATGCACATAAGTATTCACAGCCTTTGCCATGAAGCTCAAAATTGAGCTCAGCTGCATCCTGTTTCCACTGATCATCCTTGAGATGTTTCTACAGCTTAATTGGAGTCCACCTGTGGTAAATTCAGATGATTGGACATGATTTGGAAAGGCACACATCTGTCTATATAAGATCCCACAGTTGACAGTGCATGTCAGAGGACAAACCAAGCATGAAGTCAAAGGAATTGTCTGTAGACCTCCGAGACAGGGTTGTCTCAAGGCACAAATCTGGGGAAGGGTACAGAAACATTTCTGTTGCTTTGAAGGTCCCACTGACCACAGTGGCTTCCATCATCCATAATTGGAAGAAGTTCGGAACCACCAGGACTCTTCCTAGAGCTGGCCAGCCGTCTAAAGTGAGTGATCGGGGGAGAAGGGCCTTAGTCAGGGAGGTGACCAAGAACCCAGTGGTCACTCTGTCAGAGCTCCAGCATTCCTCTGTGGAGAGAGGAGAACTTCCAGGACAACCATCTCTGCAGCAATCCACCAATCAGGCCTGTATGGTAGAGTGGCCAGACGTAAGCCACTCCTGAGTAAAAGACACATTGCAGCCCACCTGGAGTTTGTCAAAAGGCACCTGAAGGACTCTCAGACCATGAGAAACAAAAGTCTCTGGTCTGATGAGACAAAAATTGAACTCTTGGGCATGAATGCCAGGCATCATGTTTGGAGGAAACCAGGCATCTTTTATAAAAAAAAAAGGCTATATACAGAAATAACAGCAAACGTCATTTTGAATCACGCCTGACACAACACATCACTCCACTGATTAGAAACATGATGACACTCCTTACTCTGCGAATGCAAGTTTAATTTCATCGGGGAACTCCTCTTTTTGAAGTGGTGATGTCCCCTTTTCAACAGTTTAACACTCTCTGAGTATGCAACAGCTTACAGTGCGTCTCTCCCCTGTACTGCTACCCTGCTTGACCAATGAAGCGAGCAAGTGTTATACCAAGGATCTACATCAGGGGTGTCAAACTCATTCCATGGAGGGCCAAGACCCTGCAGGTTTTACTTCCACCCAGTCTCTTCATCAGGTGTTTTCACTGATCAGCAATCAGTGGGTAGAAATTCAGAGAAATCACCTGTTGAGGACACTGGGTGGAGGTAAAACCTGCAGGGTATTGGCCCTCCATGGAATGAGTTTGACACCTGTGATCTACATTGTCAAAGGTCATTGAGTCATTGGGCTTATTCGGATCTGGCTGGACACTGGGCAGATCTGTGTACCCCGTTTTGGCAACTGACCGTATCCTCATCATGTCGGCAGGGCAGGTGAGCAGGGTGAAGAGAGATGCTTTTCTACCACATGATGCCATTCATGAAGCATGAATGCAATTTCAGATGAAAAGTACAGGAGTGAGGTTTTGTTCATTGTTTCTTTGTGTGAGAGTGGAAACAAAATACCTTAGGGATTAAAACACTTACAGTAATTGTAGACTGCAATTATTTATTATGACAAAGAATAGAATGGTCTTTGATTGACTAGTTACCACCCGTAGGGGTGTAGGCCCTATTATAGGAGGTTATTGTATTCATGAAAATGATGCAAATGGTCATATTAATACATCAGATACTCATAGAAGTTAGTGTTTCTCTTAATGGAGACGTCTCATCATAAACTTGGTATTGATTTTTATAACCTCAGATTTTTTTCTTGTGTGATGGGGAGAGGGGCAAGGATGTTTTTGGCCTGAGGATGTTTTTGAAGGTTGCAATATAATTGAAGGCTGTTTCATATTATTTTCTATGTTCTTATTTGACACTGAGATTACTTTTTGTCACATCACACATATTCACTTTTGATATATTCTATACACGTTTTTAACTTGCAAAATAACAGCATGTAAATTCTTACACATATTAATTCATTCACTTTATTATTTTTCTTTTAATCCTGATGCTTTATTAAGCATCAAGGGGGGATATGAAAGAAAAATTCCATATTATCTACAGTATACTATTATTGATATTAATAATGTATTATTTATTTGAGAAGTATCATACCTTTCATATGCCATGTTTAATGTTTATATGTGCGTTCCATATAGGATGAGTTTATATATTCTTGACCTGTTTCTGTGAGTAGTTTCAGAGAGTTCAGACTGAGGATCAGTACATGCATAAGGAATTATCTAAGTCATTTATTATAATCTCTTTGACATAACCTGTTCTGGGTCACAGGAATGCACAGGAACTTCTCGGCCTGTACAGATCAGTGGTAGATGGACATTCTGTCAGTTTTATGGATCTCATGTCTTCATGACCCATGTCTCCAGAGTGTCTGACTTTCACCTGGATAAGCTTAGTTATCAGGACTGTCCCGTTCTGTCCCTTCCATTATCCTCATCCTCCCTCTCTTTTCTCCTACCTATATATATCAGACTTAGAAGAATGGATCCTTTAGAGATTCTAGGTGTGTCTGAATGTCATGCCTTGTAACCTCTCCCCCATAGTGGCCAGTGGGGTGATTTTGTAATAAATGTACATAAATTCAGCTTTCCGCCTGATTATTTGACTTTGAATAATTTAAGCTCAAAATTATTCTAACAATAACCACGCCAATGTTGGTGGAAGCATCATGCTGTGGGGATGTTTTTCAACGGCAGGAACTGGGAGACTAGTCAGGATAGATGAAAAGATGAATGCAGCAATGTACAGAGATATCCTGGATGAAAACCTGCTCCGGAGCGCTCTTGACCTCAGACTGGGGCGACGGTCTATCTTTCAGCAGGACAACGACCCTAAGTACACAGCCAAGATATCAAAGGAGTGGCTTCAGGACAACTCTGTGAATGTCCTTGAGTGGCCCAGTCAGAGCCCAGACTTGAATCCAATTAAACATCTCTGGAGAGATCTGAAAATGGCTGTCCACCAACGCTTACCATCCAACCTGATGGATCTTGAGAGGTGCTGCAAAGAGGAATGGACGAAACTGCCCAAAGATAGGTGTGTCAAGCTTGTGGCATCATATTCAAAAAGACTTGAGGCTGTAATTGCAGCCAATCGTGCATCAACAAAGTACTGAGAAAAGGCAGTGAATACTTAAATATGTACATGTGATTTTTTTATTTTTTTTTAATTTTTAATAAATTTGCAAAAATTTCAAAAAACTTTTTTCACATTGTCATTATAGGGTATTGTGTGTAGAATTTTGAGGAAAAAATGAATTGAATGCTTTTTGGAATAAGGCTGTAACATAACAAAATGTGGAAAAAGTAAAGTGCTGTGAATACTTTCCGGATGCACTGTATACCTCACTTCTTACCAAACTCACTCACAATGATCCTAATGTAGGTCTGCATGCAGGCTGAAGTCAAGGTCAAGGTCACTATCAAAGGTTAGTAGATCTGGGCATTTATGATTTCACAAAAACCGTTACTCCTCCTAGGCCACTGACCTTGACCTTAAGCACATCCTAGATGGGTCTGCATCTAGGCTTTGCTCAAGGTCAAGGTTAATGGTCAGGAGATCTGAGCACCCTCGGGATGATTTTGCCAGGCCTGAATGAGCTACTCTCTTATTGACGGTCTCGTTGTGTTCATTTTGACAACAAAGCCTAATCTTGAAATTCTGGAAAATTAAAAGTTGAGAAGATATAGCAGTCAATTGATACTAGCCCTTAGTTCTACTTGATTTTAAGTGGGTGAGCCGAAAAACTGGTAGAAGACAGACACATTGACATGTTGCAATATGCCTAAATGAGTTGCGCTTTGCTCACTGAGGCATAATGAGTGAAGTGAATGGAACTACATATCATTTGATGACTAAAAGGTGTTAATAAAACTTGAGCACCTTTAACATTTATATTATTACAGATTACTACAACGATGTTTAGGTATTTTAAATATCCATCCACTAGTGTTAACTGCAACCTTTTGTGCAAGATATTTGAGCTGCCAGCATGACAATAGTGCTGAGTAGAATTCCTGTGAGATATCTCAGGTTGAAAGAATACATGGCTAGTGATATTAACCCATAAGAACCCAGGCCCCTTTCTCCTTCAAGGAAAATTATAGGACCATGGTGTCATGGGCTGGGTTGGATTTTCCCACACAGTTCCATGGCACGGTGGCTGCTTCTTCGTCAGTGTGTTTTGGTTCCCTATTTGTCTCTCTGGAAGCCTCTAAGGTTTGCTCGGCTCCTTGACAGCTCTCAGCCATGCCCCTTCTCCTGCCAGTACCTACCAGCTGTTTGTCATCACCGGTTGCACTCTCGTCACACATACACACACATGCAATTGTCCACACCTGCATTCATTCAACACTTTTGCACACACACACACACACACACACACACACACACACACACACACACACACACACACACACACACACACACACACACACACACATCCATTCCTATGTGCTCTCACCCACTCATTCTCACTCACACATCCTTGAACTCACTCTCTCCTCACACCGGCATGCACTCAGCTCATTAGTAGTTGTATTACTTAAGATCTGGGTTCGCTGTTGTGCATTTCCAGATTATTGTTCGTTCCTCACGGAGTTTTTTCTACTCTTGTTTTTTCTGTGTTGTGCATGACTAGATGCCCTGCCTGCTGTTCTGCACCACATCACCCTGCATGATTTTTGTATTTTTCAGCTGCTTGGTTTCAGTTTTGCTGGGATTATTGCTTGGACTGACTCGGACTGCTTCTGCCTTGTGAGTACTGTTTGCTTTGCCCCTGCTTACCAGTCACACCTGGAAGCACTTGGGCTCTCTCATTTGTTCCCCCCGCAATCAGTTCCATCTGTCTGTGCTTTAGGGCAATTTTTCCCTGTGTTGTATTCACCTGAGTGTTTTAGAGTGTCCTGGAGGAATTCCTTATATATTCTGTGCTACTCATCTGTTGATTTAAACTGTTATATCACAATTTGACAATAAATACACGCAACATACTCCTGCACTTGGGTTTTTGTTCCTCCTGCCTCAACTAGACATGAGATTCACAACAGAATAATCTGGCCAGTTAAAAACCCAACGGAGGTGTTGAGTGTGTGTGTTTTTTCACTTTGTGTTTTTTTCTTCTCACCCAGTTCACCATGGACTTTTCAGTTTTTGGACTTAGCCCAGAGGAGTGCGCTGTGGCCGAGCGAGCGGTGGA
Source organism: Pholidichthys leucotaenia (assembly GCA_020510985.1). NCBI lineage: Eukaryota > Metazoa > Chordata > Actinopteri > Cichliformes > Pholidichthyidae > Pholidichthys > Pholidichthys leucotaenia. The sequence goes on along the minus strand of CM035840.1, from coordinate 57,386,742 downwards.
CTTTGCTTCCAGGGCTCGTGCCACCCACTCTCCGGAGATAAAGTTTTGTTTACTGGACATTGCTGTCGGGGTGATGCAGACGTGTCCCAGCCTATGGAGGTATCCAGGGCTGGCACTGCTGCTCACCCAAATCTGTGTGTCGCGGCAGTGTTTCGAAGAAGTGGTGAGAGGGTCCTCCGCAGAACCACCTAGGCAGCCTAAGAAGTGCTCCCGGAGGCCGAAAGCCCATCACTCGCCTCCCAGGCCGGTGTTCTCTTCTCCCCGCCAGACTCGTCATCCTACTCCAGGGGAGATGGAGTGAGACACCGAGACAGCGGCTGACGTCATTACCTGTCAGGAATTCAGGCAAGTCATGCTCCATTCCCTTGCTCTCTCTCCTGAGGTGGGTAGCCTGAGTCCTGCAGAGGAGCTCCAGATTTTACAATCCTCTGGGGCTCCTCTATCAGCTGCTGTCCCTGCTCCTCAATCTTTTCCATCTGTCTCCCCAAATTCTCCGCTGGTCCCGAGAGGGAGTAGCCAGACACTAAAGGAGCCAGAGGTAGCAGAGGAGCCTACGCCACGACGAGTGAGTCATCCTGCATTGAAGTGCCAGAGGAAGCCCATCACCTGGTTGGCGGCTGAACCCTGGACGTCATGCCCGACCACTTCTGTGGTGAAGCCCTCCCCTGGGCCAGCTGTCATGCCAGCCAGCGCCCTCTCCGCTTCAGCCGCAGCCTCCATCGTTGAGACGTCCTCTCCTGCCACCAACGGGCCCTCCAGGGCTTCCCCCGACATGCTCACTTCTGCATCAGCCGAGCCAGCTCCTCCACTATCCTCTGGGGGGCCTAGGATGGCTGTGGATGTGGAGGAGGAGGACATCTTGCTACCTGCAGCAGTTTACACCCAGACCCGGGAGGTCAGGCAAATGTGTTTTCATCCGCTCCCTGCTAATAATGATAAACCTTGTCTGTCTCCCGGGAGAGAGTCTCAGGTTAGGCAGTCACTTGAGTGCTCTCCCCCTGCTGCTATGGTTAAAGACTCACTGATCCCTTCTGTGTCTCCTCCCTTTCTTGCCGAGTACCCACCAGAACCAAGTTGCCGGACAGTGGAGGAGCTTGTGGCCCTGAATGATCATAGACCAGAGCCAGCACGGACTGGACCCCCAGCCGTCATGCCAGAGAAACCACCTGTGTGGGGGGATTCGCCTTGGGGCACCGGGACTGCCATCACCATCATGCCTGCTGCGGAGGCAGCCGCAGCAGAGTCAGCACCTGAACTGGACCACCTAGAGGCCGGGCCTGAGACATCTTCATCAAGTTCGTCGGAGTCCTGGACGGTGGTGGAGCTCGAGTGCAGGCAAGTTCTCTCTTTTGTTTTTCTTATGTCAGTTTTAGAGAGATCTTGTCTGGCTCTGGGTGAGGAAAGTCGGGTGTTGCCCTCAGCGGTATCTGAACTCACCTCGCTGGGCTCTGCCGCTGCCGGTAACCCTAACCATCTTCCCTCTCCTGTCATCCCTGAGCTTCTTCCTAGGGTTGCTGGAGAGGATCCACCACCACCAGGGGTCCCCGCAGACGGTGATGAGAGTCCAGCTTCCATGGTGGAGCTCGACGTGGGTGCAGCACCTCCTAAGCCTGAAGAGCCATCGCATCTTGGATCCCTGGAGTCCTGGACGGCAGTGGAGCCCGCGTAAGTATGCTCCTTAGTTTCTCCTTCACCTGTTTTGGAGCTATCTTGCCTGACTCTTGGTGGGGAGAGCCAGGGGCAGCTCGCTGTTGCACCTGGGCTCACCTCGCCGGGCTCTGCCTCTGCTGGCGACCCTGACCCGGTCTCTCTCCACCCTGTCTATGAGTTTCCTGCCAGGGTTGCCGGAGAGCAGCCAACGCCATCTGAGCTTGCTGAGGAAGTCACCACAGATGCTGCTATGCCCCAGGCTGGGGCCACCATGGGGGCAGCAGGGGCCCAGCGGGGTTCCAGTGCGGGTGCAGTTAAGCTCCAGCCAGGAGCCACTGTGGGTGCAGCTAAGGCCTAGCCGGGGTCCACTGTGGGTGCTGCTAAGCTCCAGCTTGCAGCCACCATGGGTGCAGCTTTGTCCCGGACTGGGACCCCCGTGGGTGCAACTAAGCTCCAGCCGGGATCCTCCGCGGGTGCAGCTATGTCTCGGACCAGGACCCCTGTGGGTGCTACTAAGCTCCAGCCTGGAGCCACCACGGATGCAGCCATGGTCCAGCCAGGCCTCACCACGGGTGCAACATTGACCCAGTCGGGATCCACCACAGGTGCAATGATGGCCTGGTCGGGGTCCACCACGGGTGCAATGATGGCCCAGAAAGGGTCCACCGCAGGTGCTGCTATGTCCCAGACCGGGGCCCTCGTGGGTGCAACAGAGCTCCAGCCTGGAGCCTCCACTGGTGCAGCCATGTCCCGGACTGGGCACACCGCGGGTGCAGCTGTCCGCCAACTTGGGGCCACGGGGGATGGGGGGCCTCCTCTTTCGTCGCTGTTTGAGGATGTCGGGGCTCCCCTTTCCTGGCTTCCCCTTCCTACACTGGGTCTTCCCATGGGGAGGCCACCTCCCGGGCCTCCTCTCTTGAGCTGGCAGCTCAAGGACCCAGGCCGTCTGCCCTGTGAACTGTGCCGTGGGGTTAGGTGGCCCAGTTTCCCAGGCCGACCACCTGACCTACTCGCCCCGGCGGTCCGTCTGGTCCTGGACTTCGACAGACCACCTGACCGGCCTCCTTTCGCCACCCCTTGGGCCTGGGACTTTGGTCGGCCCCCTGAACTTTTGGACTTTTGGGTCTTGGGGGGCTGTTCCAGGCTTTGGGGTTGTGGGAGGTTTACTTGTTATGTCTTATTTGGTGTTTTTGTGTTGTTTTTTGACTCCCTCCTGACCTGTTTTCCCCCACCTCCCGCCCTGGTTAGTTGTGGCGGCTCCTCTGGGGATTGGAGGGGGCGGGGGTTGTGTTCCTTTTGATGGTACTGGGGGTGTCTGGTTCTATCCCTTGAGCGGGGGACTCTGTCATGGGCTGGGTTGGATTTTCCCGCTCAATTCCATGGCATGGTGGCTGCTTCTTCGCCAGTGTGTTTTGGATCCCTATTTGTCTCTCTGGGAGCCTCTAAGGTTTGTTCGGTTCCCTGACAGCTCTCAGCCACACCCCTTCTCCTGCCAGTACCCACTAGCTGTTTGTCATCCCCGGTTGCACTCTCTCCACACATACACACACATGCAATTGTCCACACTTGCATTCATTCAGCACTTTTGCACTCACTCACTCCACACACATACACATCCATTCCTATGTGCTCTCACCCACTTATTCTCACTCACAGACCCTTGCACTCACTCTCTCCTCACACAGGCATGCACTCAGCTCATTAGTAGTTGTATTACTTAAGATCTGGGTTCGCTGTTGTGCATTGCCGGATTATTGTTCATTCCTCACGGAGTTTGCTCTACTCTGTTTTTTTCTGTGTTGTGCATGACTAGATGTCCTGCCTGCTGTTCTGCACCACATCACCCTGCATGATGTTTGTATTTTTCAGCTGCTTGGTTTCAGTTTTGCTGGGATTATTGCTTGGACTGACTCGGACTGCTCCTGCCTTGTGAGTACTGTTTGCTTTGCCCCTGCTTACCAGTCACACCTGGAAGCACTTGGGCTCTCTCATTCGTTCCCCCCGCAATCAATTCCTTCTATCTGTGCTTTGGGACAATTTTTCCCTGTGTTCTTCCGGCATTCAGAGAGAGCAGACGCTTTTCTCCCTCCTCTCCCTCCTAATCCTCTCCCTTCTGATCCCAGCTTGCAATGTTGCATTTTTGTCTTTTAGTCGCTCTTCTTCTGGCTGAATCTTAATCCAAACGGAAATTATGGATCTGGAAAGCGGCTTAAATGTGATTGTCACCACTTAAAAGGAGATCGGGTCAGGGGGAACCCAAGGGGAAGACTCATGGACATTGGGATCTCATGTGTCTGTATGATTTGACTGGAGATGCAGAAGACATCTATTGGCTATGATCACAGGACTTCTACTTTGGCTTTGGAGTTTCCTGATGTTTCAGAAATTGAAGAAGGTGGAGAGCTGTTCAAAATGCGGACCCAGGCAAGCTCCTTCACCAAATTCGACCAGTTGGGGAGTGCACGAAGCGGCATGGTGAACTGAATGGTAATTGATTCAGATGGTGGGAATACATCTCGAGTCGCTAGTGCTCTCCAGGGAATGTTTTTAAGCCTGTATATGGAAATTATGAAGCACAGAATCGCATGAGAGAGGACAATTCTATTCTCTGAGTGCACTGTGCAGATTTGACCTTGTTTTTTTTTGGTGCCCTGTTTACATTCCTCCTCGATGAAGATAAGGTAGAAGAAGCGGCTGGCTTCTAACCCAAACAATTAACATCAATTGCTGTTGTTACGCAGACTGGACTCTTCAAGGACAGCGCTATCATGTGTCTAATACAGAACTTTGCCATCTGGCATGCACGAAGAGAGAGAGACTCTGGACATGCTTATCTGTGTTTTGAAAACATGATCATAACAACTATCCGTTGCCAGGAGGCGCCCCCCTCTGTTGTACATCAACAAATGATACATTCAACACTGCACTCACACTGATTATATATGCTGATTACACACACACTGGTCTCTCATCGCTCTTTGTCAACGTGTGTATTGTTGTCTGCTAAATGTGCATTGAGGTTTTTTTTTCTTGTAATCATAATCTCGCTCACTGAGCGCTATTCTGATAACTATGTTTTTTTTCTCTCGCCTACTGTGTCATCCTACCCCTTCCCTCTTTACCCCCACTGTATGACTGGCACCTCAAGGCTGCCGCGGTGCTGGGATGCGCTTATAGAGCGCGCCCAATGTCAAGTCAAATTTCAATTCTCCTGTATGTCTTGCACGTACGGTAGTATTGACAATAAACCTTAATTGATCTGAGTGTGGTAGAGCGTCCTGGAGGAATTCCTTGTATATTCTGTGCTACTCATCTGTTGATTTGAACTGTTATGTCATGATTTGTCAATAAATACACGCAACATACTCCTGCACCTGGGTTTTTGTTCCTCCTGCCTCAGATAGGCAGGAGATTCACAACACACGGTGTCATGAATCTGGGTTTGATCACAGGATCAAGCCCATGCTTTATGTTTACATGATGGTGTTTCTATGATTTTGTATGATTATTATTTTTTTTATCATTTGCCCTCTGTGTTCCCCTGTTGATCTTTTGTCTGTGTTGTCTGCACTGCCCTGCCCATCCTGAGCTGTCTGTTTGCCCTTGATGATGCTCATCTGTTCTGTGTTGTCCTGATTGCACTCCTGTTTATTTATGCATCATTCAGTCTGAGCTCTTTGTGGTGTCCTTGTGAATATCGACGTCTCACACACGCTTCTGTTTCCCAGTGAACAACCTGTTGTGTTTATAGCCTGCCTGTTTTGTATTTAAGTTGTGCCCACACACAGTTTTGTTTTCTGTTTATTAATAAACTATGGTATATCAAATCTGCCTTGCAAATTGGATCTTCTCTCCTTTGCCCCGGAGGGACAATCATGACAGAAGGACACCACCAGTTGTGGAGCCAGCAGGTGGAGATTTTGGGAGCTTGGGGCTGGATGGCAAGAGAGTTGATACAGCCAAACTCATCGCTCAAGACGCTAGTCTTGAGCTCCCACGAGTGTGACTCGCTACATGAAGCCATGGGGTGTCTGAGTGCAGCCGATGATGTGGTGAGGTGGGTCCCCGAGTTGTGGAGATACCCCGAGTTGGCTGGGCTGCTGGATTCAATCTCCCACTTCCGACTCAAGTTCCAGGAGGGGGTTTGGAGCTTCCCTGGTATGTCACCTACCCCAGACCAACAACCTGTGCACAGACAGGAGGAGGGTTCACTGGAAAAGTTGCCCTCGTCTCCGAATCTTTCGCCATTCCTGCTGTCACGTTGTGAACGGGAGAGGGGGCGTCCGTTCACACCAACGCCTGTACCAATGATGGAACATCTGCTGGTTTTGGTAGCTCGGGACCCAGCGCCTTCCATGAGACGTCTCCAAGCATCATTACGCATGACACCCCCGCCATCGCCGCTTACGCCTGATGACCCCGCTGTGTACCAGATCAGGGTCACGGCAACTGTGCCCTCCTGTGTGATCAAGGAGGAAGAGATGGAGGAGGATGCTGTACTATAAACCCTGGTTACTCCCAGAATCTGTTTCTCAGCGGGGCAAGCATCGGCCGGCCACCAAAAGCTCTGCCAGGAAACGAGTATCGGGGAAGCCGATTATTCAGGCTGGGAAAAAATCAACTGTTCAGCCTGTGAAAAAACCTGTTGCTCAGTCTTTTGATTAATCCTGCCGTGCCTGCAGTTTCATTTCACTCCAAGCCTGTAAAGCTGGCTCCACCAGCCACTTCACTGCTAGTGAAGAGCACGTCACTGCCCCAGCTGTTCCAGAGGAACGTGCTCCTATTCTGTCTGAGGATCCTTTTTCAGTTAATGCAGCTCATTCTGAAGTGATCACCCCGGCAGTGGAGGATAGGGAGTTCAGGCAAGTACCTTTCTCTTCTCAAACATTAGTTAAGACTTGCCGAACTCCTGACAATTATGCTGACCCTTTGCTCACGTCCTTTCTTTCCCTTTCATCTGAGGTGACTGGTTCGAGGTTGGATGCTCTCACATCCCTGGAGACTTCGCTGGAAACCAGCACACCCCAACCTCCAGTACCTGAGGTCAGCGCGCACACCCGTCATTTGTTTCTGTGAGTGGCACGCCTTTGTCTTGTGTTCCTGCATCCTGTGTGCCGCTGGCACCCGCTCCTGAGCCCCACGAGCCACTGTCAACTGCTCCTGAGAACAATGTTTCCCTACTGTCTGATACTGCACTCAGTGTGCTGCTGATCCTCACTCTGGAGAGCTGCGCATTGCTGTCAGGTTCAGGTTCAGGTTCAGGTTACTTTATTTGTACCCGTAGGTAGATTTGGTTTTGCAGTCAGGTGACATCCATATTTACAAACCACAATTACATTCAACATGAGCACAAACACAGGCACACATGTAGCTGACTATAAACATGATAAAAGTACTCAAGGCTCCACCAATCAGGACATAGGACAAAGAGATAAGAGAAAAAAAACAAGGGTCATATTAAAAAGTTAAAGACTAGTCAAAGAGGTTAAAAACTCAAAAGTCTAAAACCCAATAAAAGATTTAGAACCCAAATAAAAAACCTACAAAAATAAGTAAATATAAAATAAAATTAATAAATAGGTAACTAAATTATGTGCAATATATTGTTACATCTCATCTGTCATCTGTCTCTGAAGTCAGCGCGCCCTTGTTCCCAAAGGCAGAGGTTAGTGCACAACAACCATCGGTTCCTGAGTCCAGCACACTTCTGTCAGCTGTTCCTGGGGGTTGTGTGCCTCAGCCACCTGCTTCAGAGCGGGAAGCGCCTATACCACCGGCTTTGGATTTAATGAGTCACCTGCCAGCTGTCTGTGAATTAAAGACTTCCATATCTGTGTGTTCTGTGGCTGAAAATTTAGTGTCTATGTGTTCTGTGGTTGAAAATTCAGTGTCTGTGTGTTCTGTGATTGAAAATTCAGCATCTGTTTGTTCCATGGCAGATATTTCAGTATCTGTGTGTTCTGTGGCAGATATTTCAGCATCCGTGAGTCCTGTGACTGAAATGTCTGCATCAGTGTCTCCCGTGTCAGAAACTTTGGTATCGGTGTGTTATGAACCTGTAAAGTCTGAATTTGGGAGCCTTGAACCAGACATTTCTAGATTTATGTTGCAAAAATCAGAAATCTCTGCATCTTTTCCACATCAATCTGAGGGTTTAGCATTAATGTGTCCTGCACAATTAAATTTGGCATTAATGTGCCCTGCACCGGAATATTCTGCGTTAATGGGTCCTTTACTAGAGTATTCAGTAATGGGCATTGCACCAGAATTTCCGGACTTTGTGAATTTTAAACCAGAGTTTTCTGCATTTATGTCTCATAAATCAGAAATTTTGGCACCTAAGTCTTGTGTGCCAGAAATATCGGCTTCTGTGTCCCCGGTGCCAGAAAATTCTGCATTTGTGATTGTTGAACAAGAACCTTCCGCATGTTTCTAGTGGACCAAAAATTCCTGCATATGTGTGTCATGACCCAGGAATTTCTGCAGTAATATGTCCAGAGGCAAAAAATTCTGCAGTTATGTGTCCAGAACCAGAGAATTCTGTAATTTCTGCATTTGTGAGTTGTGGTCCTGAGGTGAAAGAAGCCATGTCTGTGTCATCACCCCCAGATGGTGAGATGTCTGTGATGCCATTTCCTGAGTTTTTGAGTTCCTGGTTATCATCCTTTGAGTTAAAGGGTTCCTTGTTATCTTGTGATCCCGATAATCCTGCGTTTTCTTTTGGACAAAAGAGTCTTGTTTTGAAATCTTTGTTTTCCTCTGTATGTAAAGACTTTGTGTTTTCTGAGCTGAGGGCTTAGGTGTTCTCTCCCGTTGGGTGACCCAGGGACTTTGGTAGGCCACCCAGTGCATCATGTTTACTCCTCAGGTGGCTTATGGACTCAGGTAGGGCCCCTGACCTGCCGTGCTCTCTGGTCTGGTGGCCCTGGGACTTTGGCAGGCCACTTGACCTGTTTTTGTTTTGGTTTTGGTCCTGACACTCTGGTAGACCACCATGTCCATCGTGTTTTTTGGTCTGGTGGCCCTGGAATTTTGGTAGACCTTCTGACCCACCTGCTTTCTTGATCTAGTGGCCTTGAGACCGGGGCAGACCACCTGATCCTCATTTCTCTCTGGATTTGGGTTCCATGGACTGGGGGCAGCCCCCTGAACTACCTTGTTGTAGAGCCCTGTGGATGTGTGAACTGTAATGAGACCTTCCGTTGGATAATTTTGGCTTTTCTTGATCTGTGATATTCCCGTTGTTGTTTTTCCCACCGTGCCTTGTCCCCCTCCACCCATGTTCTTGGTTTATTGTTTAATGGACGTCTGGAATCCGCCCTTAAAGGGGGAGGCTCTGTCATGAATCTGGGTTTGATCACAGGATCAAGCCTCTGCTTTATGTTTATATAATGGTGTTTCTGTGATTTTGTGATTTTTGTGATTTTGTTCTGTGTTGTCCTGATTGCACTCCTGTTTATTTATGCATCATTCACCACTGCACGGTGGTGCAGTGGTTAGCACTGTGGCAGCACAGTTTTACCCTCGGCGGGGGGATCGCGGGGACCGTGAGATCATGGGTTCGATCCCTGCCCCCGGCCAACAGTGATCTGTGTGGAGTTTGCATGTTCTCCCCGTGTTTGCGTGGGTTTACTCCGGGATTTCTCCGGTTTCCTCCCACATGCCAAAAACATGCAGGTTAGGGAGTTAAGGGGCACTTGCGCACGCAGCGACCAGCAGCTGGGGGCTTGTCACCAGACTGCAAAACAAATCTACCTACGGGTACAAAATAAGTAACAAAAAAAAAAAAAATCATTCAGTCTGAGCTCTTTGTGGTGTCCTTGTGAATATCAACGTCTCACACATGCTTTTGTTTCCCAGTGAACAACCTGTTGTGTTTAAAGTCTACCTGTTTTGTATTTAAGTTGTACCCATACACAGTTTTTTTTTTTTTTTTTAAATAAATTATGGCATATCAAATCTGCCTTGCAAATGGGTTCTCCTCTCCTTTGCCTCGGAGGGGCAATCATGACACATGGGTTCTTATGGGTTAATGTCTAAGGCTAATATGTTGAGAACAAAGGCCCAGTTTCACAACTTATTGGCCAGGCCTCCCACTAGGAGGACGTCCAAGATGAATACAGAGTTAAGACTTTGTGCTGATATTTGAAAATTAGATTAACATAATTAGAATCAAGTTTTAAAAACTTCACCAAATGTAAAGCTTCTGAAATAAAAGCAATGCTTTTAATAGATACTTTCATAAAAAAGAAGCAAAGACAACTAGGAACCAGTGACCTAGGGTGCTGAGGACTGAACTGACATCAAAGAAATCACATTCCAGATGCTTAATTTCAAATGCTATATGTCTAAAAGCTTTGTCTTGTTTTTACAAGATCTTTGAACCCATGGCAAACACACTCATTTTTTACAAGAATTACACAGGGTTACAAAAATATTTTTTTTTGTAAGTTGTCTTTGTTTTTTCAACTGATTTAAGACAATTTTGCACCGCTGAATCTGAAAATGACATCTGTTTCTCTCGATCAGGTGGTAAGTAAAAACCTGTACTTACTTAGTACTTACTTAGTACTGTGCATGTACTTACCTTTATATAAAGGTAAGTACATGTAAATTAAATGTAACATCACCATTGTTCAAAATTCAGAGAATTTCAAGACATAAAAAAGAATTTTGCATCATATAAAGCGAAAAATACCCGCACATGTAAACAAAAACGTATAAAACAGCATGTAGCCATAATTCAAAAAGTTGACCTGATTGAGCAAAACCAATGTGATTTTTGGATTCAGCACATCAAAATTGTCCTAATCAGCTAAAAAAAACTTAGACAATATTTTTGGTGTTGACAAGTGTTATATGTCGGTAATCTCAGTTAACTGCATTGAAGTGTACTGTATTTGACCAAAGTACAGCTGATGCAGTACACAGAAAGTGGAGGCAGTATTCAGTTCTGTCGCTCCATGTGTAGTCAATTTATTTGGATTTTTATCCTTATGAGCATCTGTTTCAAAGTATGACCATATTTTCTCTGTGTGAATAAAAGACTCACTATAGTTCTGTGGAAAACCGCTGCCACAGTCAGTATCAGTCAAAAAAATCTGTGCAGTTTGAAGAACGAAAGCTTTTCATTGAACACAGAAACTCTTGCATCACCTGAATCAAAAGCGAGGAAAAGCAATTAAATTTAGCAACACCAGATGAATCACAGATTATTTCTCGTGGCATGAATTTTGTTGTCAGTGTTGTATGAGAGCAATAGTTTCCCCAGGGATCTATAGCCTAAAGCCAAGGGGTCTAAAAAAAGTTTGCTATCAATCATGAAATAGCGAAGTGTCAATAAAATGCATATTTACAGATGGGAACAATTTGCGTCAATAACACTGTGTCCATCACTGAGCTGTGTAATAAAATCCTGGAACATGAAGAGCGGCTGTGATGAACTCTCTCACATCAGTCAGGATCGGTGAACCATTCCTGTGGTTTTGTGACTTTGATTATTTCAATATCGAAAAACTCATATTGGGTGAAAATTGTAAAAAAAAAAAAAAAAAAAGGTAAACAAACAAATATATATGGCAGTTTTTCTATGGTGTCAGTTTGCATTCTAAAAAGATTTTTAAAAAAAAATCAAAGTAAAGACAGAAACAAAACCAAGTTTGCTTTCAAACCTATAATGTTTTGGCAATTTGATGTGAAAATTTTGTAAAGTATCCTCAAATAGTATTCAAGTTACAGCAATACAGTAAACATAGGCACCCCAACACATAAAAATACAGGGCTATGGAAAAAAATATCAACATCACAACATGCTTTGGATAGATAGATAGATAGATAGATAGATAGATAGATGTACTTTATTGATCCCAAACTGGGAAATTACAGTGTAACAGCAGCATGACAGGAGACAACCAAATGACAGAAACACACGCATGACAGACAAAGGGATTACCCATGGAAAGTAAAACTAACACGACTATAAAACCTATATACATCATAGCTTAATATATGATACCGGAGTGGTGGCTCAGTTGGTAGAGCATCCGCCCCACGCCTGGGAGGCAGGGGTTCAAATCCCGGCCGGGTCATGCCAAAGAACATATAAAAGTGGAACTTCCTGCCGTCCAGCTTGGTGCTCAGCAGTAATGGAATGGAGGAGGGAAATCTGTGGCGGTGCCTTGCATGGCAGCAGCCCTCTGATTCTGCACTGGTGTGTGTGATTGACACTGTAGATAGGTAAAGCACAATCTTGTTCTACTGTACATGATTGGTTGAATGACAATAAGGATGATTTTAATTAATTTAATTAATGATGACCCGCAAAAACACATGAATCATCCCACTGCACAATGAAGGACTATCAGAAGCAGAGTGAAATGTGAGGTACCAGTTAGACTGTAAGGTGCAGTGTGGCAGCATTGTTATGAGCACAGTACAACTTCATAGTAAGTTAATGTACAGTGAAATGGCATGCGGCAGGAAAGATTTCCTGTACCTGGCCGTACGACAGCGAAGCTGTAGCAGTCTACTGGAGAAAGTGCTCCGCTGTCTGTCCAGTGTGTGGTGGAGGGGGTGATCAGGATTGTCCATGATGGATCGCAGTTTATTTAGTGTCTTCCTCTCCACCATTGTCTCAAAGGTCTCTGGTCTGAGACCAATTACAGAGCCAGCCCTCTTGACAATCTTGTCAAGTCTGTTGGTGTCTCTGGCCCTGATACTGCTACCCCAACAGACAGCAGCAAAGAAGATGGTGCTGGCGACAACCGTCTGGTAGAAAAGCTCCAGCATCCTGCTACATACGTTGAAGGATTTCAGCTTCCTCAGGAAGTAGAGTCTGCTCATCCCCTTCTTGTGCGCAGCATCGGTGTTGGATCTCCAGTCCAACCCACTGCTGATCCTGACACCCAGATATTTGTAGTCCTCAACCACTCCCACATCCGTCCCCCTAATCTGCAGTGGCTGAGAAGGTGTCCTCCTCTTCCTGAAGTCAATCACCATCTCTCTAGTCTTGCTGACATTCAACCTCAGGTGATTCTGCTCTGTCTACTCCACAAATCTGTCTATCCCTGTACTCCCCTTCCTCTCCCCTTCTTATACACCCCACAACAGCTGAGTCATCAGAGAACTTCTGCACGTGACATGACTCTGTGTTGTACTGAAAGTCAGTGGTGTATAAGGTAAAGAGAAAAGGAGAGAGCGCGGTCCCCTGTGGAGCTCCCGTATCACTAGCCACCACTCCAGACAAGACATTGCCCAGCCAGACAAACTGTGGCCTGCCTGTCAGGTAGTCAGTAATCCAGAAGATCACAGAGCTGTCGGCCCCCATCATCCGCAGCTTCTCACCAAGCAGCAGTGGCTGGATGATGTTAAAGGCACTGGAGAAATCAAATCAAAGTGATTCTCACAGTATCTCCTCCGCCATCCAGGTGCAGATGGGCTCGTTGCAGCAGGTAGATGACTGTGAATGCGAACAGGAGTAACAAAAACAAAGCTTTAAAGCATCACATGGGCAGCACGGTGGTGCAGTGGTTAGCACTGTTGCCTTACAGCTAGAAGGTTCCTGGTTCGAATCCCCAGGTTGGCAGGGGTTGGAACCTTTCTGTGTGGAGTTTGCATGTTCTCCCTGTGCTGCGTGGGTTTACTCCGGGGGCTCCGGTTTCCTCCCACAATCCAAACACATGCATGTTAGGTTAATTGGCTGTTCTAAATTGTCCCTAGGTATCTGTTTCCTATAGGCCCTTAGAATAGAGGGTTAGTATTAGTGAAAGCACTTTGAGTGGTCTTTGTGACTAGAAAAGCGCTATATAAGTGCAGGTTAGTTAGTTAGTTTATTCCACAGTTAAACTATAAATTTGGGTAATAGATGAACAGGTAGATCAAGGTATCTGTGTAGTAATCATTATTGGAACCAGTATATTATAGGGGCTACAGAGAATACATTAGTGTTTGGAGGACTGCGGTTCAGGACAGCTGCTGCACATAAATCATATTCATGGTATTTAACTTTAATTGGCTGCTGATTTCTTAGATGAACAACACTTGAGTATATACAGTATGTTCTTATTTTAGCTTATTTTACCATAGCTTATTACAAACTGACCGGGACCAAAGGTGGTTAGCAGTGGTTAGCAGCTTCCCATTCACTCATCTGTGACCATTTCTGTGCTTATTGTCCTCCAGGGTGCATCCTATTGGCCACTGAAACCATGCACCACTGTCCACCAGTGATGCATTTTTCATTCATTCTTAAGGCATGTACTGTATCTCACAGAGCGCGAATGCTGACGAGCGTTGCTATTTTTGTGGTTTCATCAGGGTTTGTAAAAGGTTGCACAATAGTTCGCTAACAGTTTTTATGGTCACAGATTTTCTTTGCAACAAGAAATCACAATGTTCATCAGCATTCGCTGCTCCGTGAGATATATGCTTAAAGAAAAATTTTACATTTGTGAGCTTATGCTGTGTTCGCTGCACGAGTTAGGAGCTAACCAACTAACATTAGCCATATGGCATCAACAGCTGACTTCATCAGTGCTGAAAGAGGGAAGGTGGGTTAAACTGAGGCTCATGAGCGTTTAAAGATACAGGCACTGAAATGAGCTGTAGAAAGGAAGGCTGCAAAAGATGCATTTAAAATGTTACTGCAATAATTAAGACCAGGGGACATGTCAGTATGCAGGAAAAAAATGCAATGAATGGGACATTTAAGTTGAATTTCCGATGATAAATGTTTCAACACAACATTTTCAACCAATTTGAAACACCATACAAACAACATATTCTTATTTTCTCATCGGTTCTAATGAATGCAAATTGTTTACATCCTTTAGCTTCTGCTTACTGCTGATGCTGGCCAAAGTCATTTTTAATCCTTCTCTCCTCCTTTGCTTGGGTATGGTGCCAGCTGCCCAACTAACACAGTGTAAAATCTGACCAAAGGGGGTGTGGCATTTGATTCAATACTTCCAAAGCCTAAATGGGAAAATCCCACTTAGTAGAATTCCTGGAATGCACTATTAACCCAAACTGATTTAGTTAACCCTACCCATTACACTAACCTTAACCAAAAAGATAATCATCAAGCCAGAAGTAGGTCTCTAATGAGAAAGTGCAAGTAAAGGTCAAGAGAGAGAATAGAGCTCAAATCTCCAGGGTGTTAAACAAACTTTTCTCTGTCGTCCACCACCTCCGTACTCAGATTTAAGCAGCTTTGAAACACGGAAACTTAGTGAAGACTGTATAATGGGTATACGTTGAGGTAAAGAACTTACAATCATCTTTTACTTATTTGAAGGACTGGCTGGATAAATATTCATTATCATGCACAATCTACTGTAGTAATGTCCTAAAATAGACTATGTAGCCAGAAACTGTACTTCTATTTAAAGTCCTTCCACCACTACAGAAAACAGTCCCACATCAAACAATCAATCTGGTGACATCTGAAATGACACAACTGTGAAAAAGTTACTTCCAGCCAGTGTTTCCTCTGGCTTAAAGACCTTGGTATAGTGGCAACATATTTTTCGGGATGGGGGGGTGGGGGCAAGAAAACACCTGACACGATTGTAACCAGAATATGTTAATTTTACACTATTTCTTTTTCTTTTTTTTAACTTTGCACAGCAATATTGCATAATAGAACTTACCATTTGAAGTATTATACAACCAAGGCTTGAAAGCTGGCAAATTGGGCCAATTGGGGTCCCACCCAGATTTTGATTTTTTTTTTTTTTTTTTGATTTTGTATACTTTATTGATGTCCTGTGTTTGGACTTTTTACTGGTGTCCTCCTTCTCTCCTCCCTCTGCTCTCACCTCTCCTGGACCCTCTGCCTGAACACTTTCCTCTCATTGGCTCCTCTCTTCTGTCTCATCTTTCCCTCTCTGAGCCCTGTCTAATTCAGGTTCTCTCTCTGTCTATGGTGGTATACAAACAGTTTAGAAAATACCAAATGTCATGTTTTGACCTCCAGGATTTTTTTCATGGTTTACATAAATAACAAGAATGTGTATTTTTTTTTGTTTTTTTATTGTACTGTTTCATTTTTTCCATTGACCAAGAGTAGGAAAGGGAAGGGGGAAAAAAACATTCATAATAGCAATTTACTCATGCATACTTACATTATATGATCAGAGGTGGGTATACTAGCCAGAAATTCTACTTGTGTAAAAACAGTGCTATGAAATTAATAATTAAAAGTAAACAACCAAACATTTCTAGTTGAGTTAAGGGTACAAAGAGCACCTACTTAAAAACCTAAGTAATGACTTCAGTCTTGAAGGTTTGAGATTTTTCTTCAAAATGTAAATCAATTTTCTTATAGTTTTCTACTTTTCTCTGTAAATTCATCTAAATTTGCAACCATTTTCCTCAAAGTTGGAATTTTCTCTTGTAAAATTATGACTTTTCTTGTACATTTGAGACTATTATAAATTTGTGGATTATTTTATGGCTAATTTTTTTAAATCTTTTTTTTTAAATCCAATCCAACTTTATTTATAAAGCTCTTTAAAAACAATGACAGTTGACACAAAGTGCTGTACATCAACACTAAATAAAATATAAAAAACAATAAAATACAGCTAAAGTACAGAACAGCACAAACAAAACAGTAGTCATACAATAGAGACGATAAGAACAAATAAAATCGGTGTCTCAAACTGGGTCAAAAGCCAGAGAATAAAAAGGGGTTTTAAGAGGAGGAGACAGGAGGCCTGTCTGATGGACAAAGGCAGATTATTATAAAATTGCTGTTTTTTTTTAATAAATTTGAAACAGAATGTGGCAAAGAAATTTTCCTTTTTTCCTCATACAATTTAAACTTTTGACCGTAATTTTGTAGAGCCAGAACAGAACAATAACTTTAACACTGAATTCAAAGAAATATAATTAAAATTATATTTAAAGAAATAAATTAAATGACCAAAGATGCAGTTATTTTTGTTTTAATATTTCTATATATTTATAGTTTTTAAAAAATCTCCTCACCAACCTGACAGCAGGAAAAAAAAACACCCTTATTTTGAAATCCAAATGTTGGTATGTTTAGGTTCTCTGAAGGCTGCTGACGGATTAAAGTAATTGACTTTGTGGATTTCGGTCATTTAACTTGCCAGGTACATAATAATGAACATAAATTATTCGTTAATATTGCAATAGCTGGTGAAGTAAATCTTCAGTGATTCATCAGTCACTCTTGCCTTTCCCTGCAACGAAGCCTAACCAGACCTGTTAGCTAAGCGACTTCTCATTGTTGCTCCAGTTACCAGTGGGTTAAAACCACCATAAATGCCTCCACTGTTTATATACCCTTTGTACTTTTTTTTTCCACGTTTAAAGTACTTTAATAAGGTCATGCTTCTCTCGGACAGCAACACTACAGAGACACACTCTGCCTGCAGACAAATGGTCATGCAGGCGCTGGGCCTTTGGGGCGCTTCCATGTGGGTGACGGTCACGCAAGTTGTTCGTGTGCGTGCTTGGTGATCATTTTTTTCATATTTCTTTTCTTAAATTAATATATCATAGGTGTACTATACATATACTATGCATACTTTCAAGGGCGACGGGCCGCCACATGGAAATGTTACCAGAGGAATCCCTATTCCAGTATAAACAGCAAAAAAAAAAAAAAAATCAGTTGAGTTAGCTATGTGAAGATGGATTAGCTGAGATGAAACTCTAAAGGCGTGTGTGTGAGCATGTGACATGCAGGCGTCTGGTGGTTCCTGTCCTGCAATCGGGGATTATGGGAAACTTGCAGCCATGGACATTTATCATCTATCAGGAGATTAGACAGCAAAAGCTCTCATTGATGTCCCTTTTGAAACTATTCAGCCTTACCCAGTAAACCCCCCCCCCCCCCATCTTCTCCGGTGGGAGATCCATGGCCAAACTCCTTTAATTTGGCAAGGATGCAATTGGACCATGAAGTCAAAAACTTGATGTACAGCATCCACACTGTTGTGTGGAAATGATTTAAGACTCTTGTCCTTCCCATCTTTTATTTATAAGTTTTAGAGGATAATTTTTGGAATTATTGTTGACAGAAACACATTTGTTTGAGAGAAAATCAAAGCTAAAAGAGGCATTGCATATTTCTTAATGTATGGGCATATGCCAAGCGTGTTCTTTTCAGTAGATCACTAAATCCTATTTTTATTTACATTCTCTTAGTTATTATCTCAAGGATATAAAATGCATACAGTCCGTCTATCCCACACTATTACGTCCAGGGTTTGTTTTATATGCTGTATGCTTGCCCTTATGCAGATATCAGTAAAGGCCTCATTGCACTCCTTATTTGCTGTTAATGGGCCTTGAACCATGTCTAAGGAAAATTAAATAATTCAGATTCAATTATTAAGTAAGAATACCAGTTCCTTCTATCTTGATATTGCATTAACCATGGTGGTAAACACATTGTCCTGAAGCCTGTCTCTGTTTAGAGACATCGGGCTTTCTGCCAACAGTCTGCAGCAGCTCAGGAAAGAACAAAAGAGATATAATCATCAACCCATTAGGTCCTGTTTTTTTGGAGGGGTTAGAATCCCGTTTTGACCTACAATAGCTATAGCTTATTTTATCAGGCAGGTGCAACTGTTATTTTGAGAAGTTTGCTAAGAAAAGGTAAAAGATATTATGGCACATGACAATACTGCAAGCCTGTATTTTTAAAAGCAAAAATCATTCCCATTCCAAACATGGCAATGTTGAGGAGCCATTTGTAACAGTTAAAATGAAGATAATCCTTAACTGTCAAACATGAAGACACCATTTTACGGAAAACTACTTGATCATTGACTTTTGGGAGAACTAAGGGGCAGATTTACTAAGGTGCTGTGCCATTGCAAAACTCTGTTTTGGCGTTAAAAAACTACTGTTGAGATTTACTAAAGGGTGCAGGGCAAAATTTGCAGTGGAAGGGCGTGGACTATGTTAATTTTGTGCCTGGCCTCATTGCATATGCATTTGTGGAAGTTGTCATGTCAAAGTGCAAATTTGAGGGAGGGGAGCATTTAAATGACTGATGCAAGGTGATTTATTAAGGTTTGTGGTTGTCATCTGTCTGTTAAATGTGCCAGGATATAATGCCCCAAAAAAGCTTGTCTTAATTCATCTGCACCTGATGACAGCGATCGCCGGTGCCAGGAGGAGACACCAGCGAGAACCGAGGGCGTGTGGCCAAAGAGACAGCGTCTCCCTGCACGTAACTTTATTTGGCATGACGGAGCAGATTAATATGAACAGAAATGATCTCACAGAGATCAGTGTTGTGCTGTACTGGACATCAGCCGGCAGAAGATTTTTAAAATTTCATTTGTTTATATATAACCTAATAATAATAATAATAATAATAGTAATAATAATAATCATTTATTTTATTTAAAACACACTTTACATCTAGGGGCAAAATCTCTACACAAATAGGATTAAGAACAAGAATAAAAGCAAACATTAAGTACATACGATGACACACCAGGACATCCCTGGAGAGAATTGCTCTCACCTGCTGCTGTGGTTGTCCTGGGAATAAGTGAAATCAAGTGTGTTTAATTTTATTATGTTCCAGACTTCAGAAAAGATCAAATGCAAATACAGTATTTATGAAAAGTCATGGACTGGGAGACCTGTAGATTTTGTTAAGACAAAGTTACTCAAATAATAAAACTCCAGTCTCCATCGGGCCATCTTGACGGTTCTTGTGTTAATAAAATAAACACATTGGTCAGTATTCAATTTATTCATGATTAGTCCTTAATTTATACATACTAAACAAAAGAGTCTGCTATGTGAAATGAAAATCAAAACTTTGATATACTGTATGATGAACAAAAATAAATCATTTTATTGGGGCTTGCGCTTAAACAAAAGCTTTAAAAACTATATTATGCTCCTCCGAACTGGCTGTGCCTGTGTTGATGACTCGCTTCCTCATCAGGTATGCTTGTGCACAGTTTTGCGGTGCTCTTGGTGGATGGGTAGGCATTATTGAAATGAAGTGACTGTGTCTGTGTTCATAATTTTGCTTGTTGTTAGTAGATCCCTGGCAAAAATTGGCCACTCCCTTAGGCGCTCTGTCTAATCTGCGCACTCACTAATTTGCACTGCGTTAGTAAATCTGCCCCTGTGATGAACAGGGTTAACAATGACCATTTTATTAAGGAAATTATTACTTATTTGTTAAGAGAAAAGACTGAAATGGCCTGTCTTACACAGTTTCTTGAATTCTGAACTTGTGGAATCAGAAATGCAGAACTGGACAAACACACAATGAAGATACTCCTCTATAAATGTGTTATTCTCAAAGCAAAACTTCTTTGTATTCCGACTGCCACTGAAACTCAAGAAGTAGAAAGTGGAATTATCTATATATACTCCAAGCCCGTTCAAGTTTGCTGCTCGGAAACACTTCAAGCAGTGGTGAGTATAGGGCAATATTGAAGATACATACAACAATGGCATACAAGCTATGCAAGGCACAGCACCTCCTCCACCAGCAAGGGGACAAATTGAAAAATCAAAAATTCACCTGAATGTGCAGGACCCCGACCTCTGTAACATCACCTCAACAGCCAGACTCCTACCTCATTACGCCCAACACTTGTTATCTATAGCACAGCAAGAGGGGATAGTTTTATGCCTCCAGGCAGGGTTGGGGCCACGGTGGATGTGGTGGTGAGGGAGGTCAGCTGTGTAACAACCATTTGCAGTAAAACCCAGAACTGCAATAACTTTATTGCAAAACTGGTTGGGATGACAAAACTGATGACATTCATCTTGCAATTGGTTGCCGTCCACTTTTGCAATAAAACCAGAACTGAGATACTTTTGTTGCAAAACTGGTTGGAATGACGAAACTGATGAAACTCTTCTTGCAATAAGCCATCAACCAGTTTTGCAATAATTTTATTGCAAAACTGGTTGAGATGACAAAACTGATTAAACTTTTCTTGCAATTAGTTGCAAACCAGTTGCCGTTTGCTGTTTTTAGGGACAGTGCAAGTTGATGAACACTGATAACGTAAACTTGCCAGACTGTAGCCAGTGGCTAATTTCCAAGTTTTGCAATAACATGATTGTAATTCGACACTAACTGTCTTATAGTCCATACTCTACTACTTAAATTTGTTTAATTTAGTAATATTTTCAGATTCCAAATGTGGAAAAATACCAAATTAGTCATTGTCAGCAAGTCACTTAATTTGCTGATCTGCCCATAGGGCCATATATCATCTTTGTGTAGTGTAGAAACACATAATAAAACAGATAAATGTATGAATAGGGACTTTCTTCTTGAAAATGCTTATCGCAGTTCTTTTTTTTAAATTGCAAAATTGGTTAGCAACTAATTACAAGAAGAATTTCAGCAGTTTTGTTATCCCAACCAGTTTTGCAATAAAATTATTGCAATTCGGTTTTGTTGCAGAACTGGTTGTAACACAGCTGCCTCACCACTCTTTGACATGTTTCAGGCTAAGACAGGACCTAAGGAGCAGAGACCACAAGAGATTAACAGGTAAGGTGTGAGGTCGTGATTTATTTACAATAATTGTGGTTGTAGTGCCGGGACAGGAGCCCTGTACAGGGGAGAGGAGAAATAGGATGTTAATGTCAAATTGAGAGGGTTGAAGTGTGAGACAATAATTACGTGTTCCTCCTGCAGGTGGAGGCTCTGAGGGCATTAGGCTGAGACTGCAAACATGTGGTGAAGGCTGCAAGGTGAAGGTGAGCAGGGACCTCCGGGGGGGGAGGGAGTAAGCGTCCAGTCCTCCTGAGGCACTGGCCTTCCACAGGCAAACAAGCAGAGGCACAACAGAGGTGGGAGAAACGTGGCTGTGGAAGATGGAGATCTCACAGTGAACAGGTAACTTAGGCTTGCTTGGTTCCGTGGTAGCTGGGGAGTCAGGGCTAGGGCAGGGTTGAGAGCGAGCTGGAGCACATACAAGGAGGGCTGTAGCTGTAGCTTGGCAAGCTGATGGTCTCGTGGCAGTGATGGCTGTGGTGTCAAGACAATTCCACAGAGAGTGATGACAGCTCGCCCCTTAAATAGGGTGGAGTCCAGTAGCTGCACGGCTGAAGCAGATAGGAAATGATTAATCATGTATGTGTGTGCTTGCTCATCGCATGCCATGACACTCTGGTCTCCTCCCAACTGCCCCCTAACTTTTATGTTCTTTAAACTATACTTTTAAAAACAAATCACATGTCTACAAACTTTTTTATAATTGCAAGTGAAGAATTGTAAATGTACTCTACAACCCCTCAAATACATTGCAGTGCTGCATCAAGTTCACAGAGAGGGGTCATGTACAGTGTCTGTAATGCAGGCCGAGTGGAGCAGCTGAGCTGCTCAAGGATCTCAGGATAAAGTCATTTTTTCATACATCAAAAACCCAGATTAGTTCACAGAACTCAAAACTTTTGTTGTAACTAATAATATAAAAAAAAACAATTACAGTTTCAATTTTCTGAGTAAACTTTGATTCAGAAATTCAGTTTTCAGCTCATCCAGGCATCCAGTTTTATCCCATAGTCTTTTAACTTTTCCAAAAGAAATCCAAGCCGATGTACTGTATCTGTCCTGGCCGGAAATCAAACATCCACCAGGTCATTTAAAAAACAAGTATCTCTTCACCCATAAGGTCAGGACTGTCAAACTCAATCAAAGAGGGGGCCAAAACTAAAACCTGAGTCTCTATCGAGGGCCAAACAGGTCATTATGTGCTGAAAAAGAGATGTAAATTGAACACATTTTAGATAGCAATAAGGGCCCCAAGACATCTCAGAGAATGCAGAACAAATCGAGCATAGATGGAAAAGCAGAAAGAAATTATTGCTCGAATATTTTAAAAAGAAACACTGGCATCATCTAATTCTTATGCTTCCCTGTCTGCAGTTTCACTGAATCACTGTCGGGAAAAGGATTTTAGGCGATCAAAGGGAATGAAATATGATAAATTCCAACATGTCACAAGTAAAGCTAGAATATTTCAGTTGAGATCAATAATGAGGAACACATGCAAATATTGTAAAAACAAAGAGCTTGTGATTAAAGCAAAAAGTGTAAAAATAAGATTGTTCAGGTTTAGTCTTAGCGTTAAAAAACACTCCTTCTATCTTCATCCTTTCATTAAAACTTCTGTTTTCTAAAAAGTTAAAAAGAAACACTTGGACTGATTAATGGCTCATTAAAATAGAGATTAGGGCAAACCATTGTAGCTTGCAGGCCTAAAATGTGGAGAGCATTCTGGGATTTGTAGTATCAGAGGTGTGCCTGCTATACACCAACAGGACAGTTATTCTTCACCTTAGATCAGGGGTGGCCAACTAGTCAGAGACTAAGAGCCACTTTTTTTTCTGTGTTACTGCAAAGAGCCACATCATACACATGGGTACACATGAACATCATCTTTTAATCATGTATGCACGCATACACAGACCTCTGCTCAGCCAGATCTAATGAAAATAACCACACCAACATGATAATATCAGTAATTTTCAACAGTTAACATTGTGTGCACTGTCTCACACACACACAAACTCTCAGTTCAAGCAAGTCCACAAACAATAATAGAATAATTTTCAATAACATCTTTCTCTTACTATGCTGCTTAGTGAGACTTCTGGCATTCCTTATCTTGAACAATCCTCTTCAAATCTGGCTTGTATTCTGTTGTTGCCACTCTAAGCAATTCTTTCAAATGAGTGTCAGTCAGAACAGATCGATGCTTTGATTTCACATGTTTCAGGGTAGAAAACACAGACTCGCAGACGTACGTTGACCCAAACATGGACAGTATCTTAAGCGCAGCTCGTTTGATGTTGGGGTATTTTTCAATTGGCACACTTTTCCAGAACTCAACGGTCCCTTCCCTTAAAACAGCTTTCAGTTGATCCTCCTCACAAAGGTCGATCATCTCCAACTCAGCCGCAGCCTCATCTGTGACGAGCGGGGCTTTCAAACAGTCTGTCTCCGCATTAAATGGGTCGACGAGGAACGTAATCTGTGGTCTTTTCAGTTGTAGATCACAGAACCGGGTCACAAAGCTTTCGTGCAGGTTTGCAACCAGTGTTGCATATCTGTCTCTTTTCTTTTTCAGGGCGGCGCTGGTGACTTGCTCACTGGCTTTTAGCAGAGTATGAAAATGTGTTAAATCTCCCTTTTGAATATGCGCCTCGAACAGCTTTAGTTTGTTGACAAACGCAAACACACTTTGCACCAGGTCAGGCAGCATTTTTAACTTACCCTGCAGGGTCAGGTTCAGTCTGTTCAAGTGACACAGCATGTCGACTGAAAATGCCAGATCCATAATCCACTCGAGGTCTGAGAGCTCGGGATAGTCCTTGTCCTTCTCTTCCATGAACAGTTTCACAGCATCCAAAAGCTCAAAGAAGCGAGAGAGTACCTTGCTTTTTGACAGCCACCTCACAGTGCAGTGCAGCGGCAGGTCACCTGGAAGCCCTTGGTCCAGCTCAGCGATGAGATTCCTGAATTGCCTGTGGTTAAGCGCATGTGTGCGGATGTAGTTGACGATTTCCATCACAGGCTTCATGACGTTGTCTAAATTCAATGATTTAGACACGAGTTGCTCCCTGTGGATGATGCAGTGGAAATTCCAAAAGTCGGGAAATGTTTGATCAGCTTTGCACAGCCCCACAAGCCCGTTCACGGATCCGATCATGGCTGGCGCTCCATCCGTGGCTATTGCAGTTAGTTTCGGTATGGGCAGATTTGCTTTTGCAAACGCAGCCATCATTGCTTCTTTCACATCTATGCCACGGGTTCTGTCTTTTAATGGCACAATATCAAGGAGTTCTTCTTTGATCATACATTCATTTGACACAGACCGTGCAAATATTGCCAACTGAGGCTTGTCTTGTATGTCACAACTCTCATCCAATGCCACACTAAAATACTCACATGCTTGAAGGTCAGAGTGCAACTGTGATTCAACAGCTGTATTAATATCCGATATTCTGCGTTTAACACTGTGGCGGGACAGTTGAACGTCTGATACGCTCCGTTTTAGTTTGTCGTCTCCAGGAGCCAAGATTTCAAAGGCGTCAATGAGGCATTTTTTAATGAAGTCCCCTTCGTTGTATGGCTTTTTAGCCCGTGCTATGTTCCAAGCCAGCTGATATGATGCAAGCGTTACGGTCTCCGAGTGTTTCGTAAATTTTTGGAAAAACTGCACCTGCTTTTCTGCCTGGCTTTTCAAAGCGACCAACTTGTTCTTGCGAAGTTCAGTCCCTTTTGGAAATTCTTGTTCGATGTTAGGGTGGAGTGAGCTGAAGTGACGCTGAAGATTTGAAGCTTTGAAATGCGCTAATGCTGCGTGACATATAAGGCAGATCGGCTTGCCATTACGTTTAACAAAAAAATATAAACTCTCCCACTCTGGCAAAAACGTCCTGTGTTCTTCTTCATATTTTCGTTTGGCTGTGCTTTTTTTCCCTGCCATTTCAAGAGGTAACTTGACGGAAATTGTTTACAACACAAATGATGTCACACCAAAGATTCTCTCGTCGCTCGTTTGACGTCACTCAAACAGGCTTACATGGTCAGTGTGCCATCTAGCTGTAGGGGGAGTGAATGACAGCGCCAGCCAAACATTTTTGACGCATGTCATGTGACAGCTCCTGAAGAGCCGCATGAAACTAGTTAAAGAGCCGCATGAGGCTCGCGAGCCGCGGGTTGGCCAGGCCAGCCTTAGATACTAACCCCCGGTCCGGACTTAATTGTCCAACGTGCCCGATGTGGCCCGCGGGCCTTGAGTTTCACATGTGCTATGCACTGGACTGGGGCTTGGGTTTGGAAGATGATGAGTAGACTGGAAATACAGTGGGGTGTTTGCCAACAATTATTTATAAATATATCTCAAATAAAATTAAAATATAACTGTCAGAAAATGCATGTTTCATGTTGGGTTAAACAATGAGAAGCATTTTTCCCTTGATAAGTTTTGCTGTTTAGTGAAAAGCTTTCACCCTAAAAATATGTGGTGATGATGAAAGGAGTGGGGTGTTGTGGTTTTAATTTTAAAAATACCCTCCAACCAAGTTGAAATTGAAATTTCTTCCATCTGAAACAACCTTTTCCAACATTCTTTAGTTACCGCAAGCACAAAGCCTTGGAGATATATCCCACAACACTGACAAAACCAGCAGGTCACATTTGCGTCAGTTTTAAAAGTTCAAGGGATCCTAACTGAACTCTATATGACCTTACTGAATATTGAGAGATGAAGGGGTACAATTTGAGAGTGACAATAGGTTTGAAAACTTATGGGTCACCAAAAAACACTAGATACAGTATTTTTGAGAGCTGAATAGATTCTGTTTAACAAAAAGAGTGCAAAGTAACCCCTCCAAATTATTTTAAAGCATCCTAGTATCTATGCATAATTGCACTTTCACAGAATCAGAATCTTCTAATGACATATCCTGCCTGTTGAAAGAGCTGAAGGGCAAACAGATTCGTCTGAGTTTGGGGCCGGTGTGCTGATAACGGCATGAGCACTCCAGGGTGGCCTTTTCCCTAATTATCACCCCCCTCCTCTTTCCTTCATGCTCCTGTTGTTGATGATTGACTCGCTGCAGTGTCTACATGCCATGCGTGTTCGCCGGGGTTAATATTAGGCTCTCCCTTGGCAGTACATTGCATTACTTGTACACCACAGTGAAGTCAATAGGGTAAGACTGGCTACATGGAAGGATATCAAAATCTGGATTTTCTTTTTTCCAAATTAAGGAACTGTGGTCAGCTCACAACATTAAATGCTTCACTTCACAGAACAAGAAAACAAGGAAGAATGCCAGTGCTGGATGAACTGACTATGCCTCTCTGCTGTTTGTGCGTGACTATGCCAGAGTGTTGGACATCTGAGGAAAATCTTCCCTGAACTAAATAAGAAGGTGAACAATGCTTGAGGTTCTGTGTAGTGATTTTTTCTCTCACAGCAAAAGTCAGACTGCACAATTAACCACCACATCCTTTCTTTCAGTCACTTTTGTTTACAGTAATACACAATAAACCTGGATTCACAACAGATTTATAATTTATGATGAGTTTTAAATGACGGTCTAACGTCATCATTTTAGAGGAAAAATATCTGTACTTCATCATTTTTGCACAAAACTTTGTGTACATGCGAGCATGATGACTGACTGCTGCCTCATTTAACAGGGAGAGTTTAATTCTCAGGTCTTAAGTGTCTTCATCTCCAATAAGTGCATTTAAAGGCAAGGCAAGTTTATTTGTATAGCACATTTCATGTACAAGGCAATTCAAAGTGCCTTACGTAAAACATTAAAGCACTGAAGTAAACTGTAAAACAAATACAAAAGAATTTAAAAGCAAACTGAAACATAAATTAAAGAGAGGCCGAAACAAGCTAAAATAGAATAAGATACAGTAGATAAAGTGCAAGAATAAAGAGTTACAGTGCGTTGTGGGAGGTTAACAATTGTTCTACTGAAAGGCTGTGGCAAATAGGAACGTTTTTAACCTGGATTTAAATCAGCTGAGAGCTTCAGCAGCCCTGATGCTTTCTGGGAGTTTGTTCCACATGTGAGGAGCATTAAAACTGAACGCTACCTCACCATGTTTGGTTCTAACTCTGGGCACAGATAGTAGGCTTGACCCCGACGACCTGAGGGCTCTGGGTGAGGCATAAGGGACCAGAAGATCTGAAATGTATTTTGGCCCTAAACCATTTAAAATGATCAAGAGATGTCTCTAAACAATGCAAAAATAAAATATTGCAATAAATTACACTGGTCAACACCAAATTTATTGTCTATGGTTTTTTTTTTTAGCTGATTTAGGACAATTTTGATGTGCTGAATCCCAAAATCACATTGGTTTTGCTCAATCAGGTCAACTTTTTGAATTATGGCCACAGGTTTTTTACATTTTTGTTTACATGTACGGGTATTTTTGCTTTATATGATGCAAAAGTCTGGGCTGCACGGTAGCGCAGTGGTTTAGCACTGTGGCAGCACAGTTTTACCCTCGGCCGGGGGATCGCAGGGATCATGAGATCGTGGGTTCGATCCCAGCCCCCGACCAACAGTGAGCTGTGTGGAGTTTGCATGTTCTCCCCGTGTTGCGCGGGTTTACTCCGGGATTTCTCCGGTTTCCTCCCGCATACCAAAAAAAAAAAAAACATGTAGGTTTAGGGCGCTCGTGCACGCAGCGACCAGCAGCCGGTGGCTTGTCACCAGACTGCAAACCAAGTCTACCTACGGGTACAAATAAGTAACAAAAAAAAAAAAAGAAGTCTTTTTTATGTCTTGAAATTCTCTGAATTTTGAACAATGATGACGTAACATTTAATTTACATGTACTTGCCTTTATATAAAGGTAAGTACATGCACAGTACTAAGTAAGTACAGGTTTTTACTGAGCACCTGATTGAGAGCAACGGATGTCATTTTCGGATTCAGCGGTGCAAAATTGTCTTCAATCAGTTGAAAAAACACAAACAACTTACAAAAAATTATTTTTGTAACCCTGTGTTATGTATGGAAAACAAAATTTCTGACATAATGCACGGCCCAGGAGACACACACGCAGGCTCAGGATAGATTTAACAGCTTTATTAGCAACAAGGAGGTGTATGGCTGCGTGTCTGTGGAATAAGAATGTATTGGTGGTGGCGTCTGCGTCAGGCACGGGGGCAGGAGGCCGTACAGCCGGACAACCCTGTGGGAGAGAGCAGAGGGAGAAGGGTAACGGGCACCACACCAATACAGGGAATAATGATGGTAGCTGGCTTACTTGGTTGTGATAGGTGGCTGGTGTCGACAAGGGCGAAGCCCGGGAGACAGCGACCTGCGGTACCTGTGGCAGCAGCGTAGAGCCAACGGCGAGATGATGAAGTCCGCCGCCGGGAATGTCCACCTGTGCACAGGGGAAGGCTAGAGGAGAGAGGTAAGGGGAGCTTACCCAGGATATCTTCACTAGTCGGTTTGAGATCCGTAGTAGCAAAGGGGCCGAAGTAGAGAGACGGCTTCAGGCCGAAGCCCAGGACAGAGTGGATTAAATACCTCGCCGCTGATGAGGAGCAGGTGTGCGCGCGGCTGGCGCCGCTGATGAGAGGCGAGTCATAACAGTACTCCCCCCTCTAGCAGCGCCTCCTGGCGATGGTTTTTCTGGGTGCGCTCGATGAAACTCAGAAATGAGTGACCGGTCCAACACCAGCGAGGAAGGCACCCACTGTCTCCACTCGGGTCCATAGCCCTCCCAATCCACCAGGTACTGCAATCCGCGACCCCGGCGTTGGGCGTCCAAGATGTCAGCGACGGTCCAGGCCGGATGGCCACCAATCATCCGGGGAGCGGGGTGCGCCGCAGGTGGAGGGCAGAGGGGGTCAGAGACCACCGGTTTAATTTTGGAGACGTGGAAGGTGGGATGGATGCGGAGGGAGGAGGGAATAGCCGCACACACAGCCACCGGGTTGATGATTCTGGTTATGGGATAAGGGCCGATGAACCGTTGGGCCAGCTTTCTCCTCTCACCCTTTAGGTTTACGTCCTGTGTGGATACCCAAACTTGCTGTCCCACCTGGTAGGCAGGTGCAGGTCTCCTATGTCGGTCCGCCGTAGACTTATTGCGCTCCGCCGTGTGTAAAAGCGCATTACGCGCCGTGGACCAAAGGGAACGGCACCGCCTCAGATGTGCCTGGACAGAGGGGACAGCCAACTCGCCCTCCTGCGCGGGGAACAGGGGTGGATCATAGCCCAAGGATGCTTTAAAGGGCAACATCCCTATGGCCGTAGAGCGAGAGGTGTTGTGGGCGTACTCCACCCAGGCGAGGTGAGAACTCCAGGACGTGGGTTTGGATGAAGTAACGCAGCGGAGCGTAGCCTCCAGCTCCTGGTTAGTCAGCTCACACTGCCCGTTAGACTGGGGGTGATGGCCGGAGGAGAGGCTTACCTTGGCTCCCAGGGCATTGCAAAATGACCTCCAGACGTCCGAAGAAAACTGGGGGCCGCGGTCGGAGACCACGTCGACCGGGATTCCATGCAGTCTGACCACGTGCTGGATGAGGAGGTCTGCCGTCTCCAAGGCTGAGGGAAGTCCACGTAGGGGCACGAAGTGGGCGGCCTTGGAAAAACGGTCTACAATGGTCAGAACTGTGTCAAAGTTGTTGGAGACAGGGAGCCCGGTGACGAAGTCCAGAGCGATGTGCGACCAGGGCCTGCCAGGGACGGGCAGCGGCTGGAGCAGACCCGCAGGGGGAGCGTTACCTGACTTATTGGCAGCACAGACGGGGCAGGCCCGGGCGTAACGGGCGGCATCCTTCCGCAGGCCTGGCCACCAAAAGGATCGCTGGAGAAGGTCAATCATCCGCAAAGCTCCAGGATGGCAGGTGAGCTTGGAGGTATGGAGCCAGTGTATAACGTCCTCCCGGACGGCAGATGGCACGAAGAGCCTCCCCTCCGGTCCGCCGCCAGGGTCCGGTTCCGACTCCTGCACCCTCCGGATCTTGTCTTCTATGTCCCATGTAACAGCCCCCACGACGCACGACCTGGGCAAGATGGTGTGAGCAACGTCTTCTGCGGCCTCCGGGGCAAATTGCCTGGAGAGGGCGTCGGGCAGGCCGTTCTTGGAGCCAGGCCTATATGTGATGCTGAACTTAAACCTTGCAAAGAACAGGGACCAACGCGCTTGGCGGGCGTTCAGACGCTTGGCAGATCTCAGGTACTCCAGGTTCTTGTGGTCAGTGAGGACCACAAAAGGCAAGGCTGCCCCCTCCAGCCAGTGACGCCATTCTTGAAGGGCAAGCTTGATGGCAAGAAGCTCTCTGTCCCCCATGTCGTAGTTACGTTCCGCCGGGGACAGGCGCCGAGAGAAGAAGGCGCAGGGTCGCTTGACTCCATTGGCTGGGGACCGCTGGGACAACACCGCCCCCACCCCCGTGTCCGAAGCGTCCACCTCCACAATGCACTGCAGCGTGGGATCGACCTGGCTGAGGACCCGGGAGGAGGAGAACTCCGTCTTCAGCGCCTGGAAGGCCGAAGCGGCCTCTTCAGTCCACCGGAACGGGGTCTTAGGAGAAGTGAGGCGGGTCAGGGGCCCGACGATGGCTCCAAAGTTCGGGACAAAGCGGCGGTAGAAATTGGCGAACCCAATGAATTGCTGAACTTGCTTTCGAGAAGTTGGTGTGGGCCAATCCACCACTGCTTTGATCTTCGCTGGGTCCGGAAGCACCTGGTCATGGGAGATGACAAACCCCAGGAAGGAAGTTGTTTTGGCGTAGAATTCACATTTTTCCGCCTTGACGTACAGACGGTTCTCCAGCAGTCTCTGCAGGACCCGCCTCACGTGGACCCGGTGTTCATCCCTGGACCTGGAGAAGATGAGAATGTCATCCAGGTAGACGAATACGAACAGGCCGATGAAGTCCCGGAGGACGTCATTGATGAGGCGCTGAAAGACGGCTGGAGCGTTGGTCAACCCAAACGGCATCACGAGATATTCAAAATGCCCGTTTGGGGTTCGGAAGGCGGTCTTCCACTCATCTCCCTCCTGGATCTGGACGAGGTGGTAAGCGCTGCGGAGATCCAGCTTAGTAAACCAGGTTGCCCCCTGGAGGGAGTGGAAGGCAGTGTCCACAAGGGGCAGGGTGTACCGGTCCTTCTCCGTGATATCGTTGAGAGCTCGATAGTCGATACAAGGACGAAGAGATCCGTCCTTCTTTCCCACGAAGAAGAACCCTGCACTTACTGGAGAGGAGGACGGTCAGATGATCCCAGCACTGAGCGACTCCTTCAGGTAGCTGTTCATTGCCTCCTTCTCCAGCGCTGACAGACTATAGAGGCGTCCTGAGGGTAAGGGCGCCCCCTGGCGGATGTTAATGGCGCAGTCGTAGGGCCGGTGAGGAGGCAGAGACATCGCCTTGGACTTACTGAAAACGACACCCAGGTCGTGGAACTCTGAGGGCACTAGGGTGAGATCCGGGGGCGCGGTGTCCTGTGCTGTGGGAGGCGAGGACGGAGCGCAGGCCGCGGATTGGAGGCAGGTACCCATGCAGAAAGTGCTCCACGCTGAAACCTTCCCAGTCTTCCAGTCCAAGGCGGGGTTGTGGAGGCGGAGCCAGGGATAACCGAGGATGACAGGAGTTACTGAGGTGGGCAGGACGTAAAAGGAGATATCCTCCCGATGGTTTCCAGAGATGATCACCGGGACAGGGGATGTTTGGTGAGTTACTTTTCCCAGGGAAACTCGGGAGAGATTAACCAGGGCGAGAGGAGTGTCGAGGGGGTGACAATGGATGCCCAGTCGGGTTGCCAGGCTTTGTGAAATAAAGCTACCCTCCGCGCCTGAATCCACCAGTGCATGTGTGAGGTGCCCAGTGAGGTTGTGACAGAAGCGGATGGGCAGCGTCAAATGTGTGAGGGGACTTAACCGATTAGCGTCCGCAAGGCCCCCTACAGTGACTCGCGGACCACCTCGTTTGGCTTCTCCGGACAATGCTCCACCGTGTGCTGGCTACCTCCGCAATACATGCAGAGGCCCAGGTCACGATGGCGCTGTTTCTCCACCAGGGGGAGCTTTGTCCGGCCCGTCACCATTGGTTCTGACTCCTCGGAGACCTCCGGTGGCGGCAACGCCAGGTGGCGAGCTTGGGGCAGACGTGCAGAGGCGCCCCACGAGCGAGAAGACTGCTTCCGCTCGGAGGCACGCTCGCGCAGCCTGTTATCCAAACTGATGGTGAGAGAAATCAGCTCCGCCAGCGTCTCCGGGGTATCCCGTCCAGCCAACTCATCCCTCAGACTGGAATTTAGACTGCGGAGGAAGATGCCGCAGAGCACACGCTCTTCCCAGCCAACTTCCTCCACGGTAACCCGGAAGTCGATCGCGTAGTCGGCCGCCGATCAGCTCCCCTGTTGGAGTCCGAGAAGGCGGTCGACCTGGACACTGTCCCAACGCGAATGATCGAACACTTCCAGAAACTGTCGCACGAACTGGCCATAGGTGAGGGTGGCGTAGCTGGGCTTCACCATAATGGCGTAAGCCCAGGTAAGCGCACGACCCTGAAGGAGATTACCTATATAGCCAATTCTGCTATGGTCTGAGGGAAAATCTCCGGGAACGTGAAGAAACACGGACTCACACTGCATAATAAAATCCCGAGCTCCACCCAGCTTACCGCTGAAGCGAGCAGGAGTGGGGATTGGTGTGAGCCGTGTTGGCGCACCTGGAGCAGGCTGGACGGCCACCGGAGCCGCAGGAGCCACGCCACCCGGACGAGCCGAGGGGAACGGCTGCTGGGGGTCCAAGCGGTCTAATCGGTTAGAAATGATAATTAATTGATTCAATATCACCTGTTGCTGATGAGCTATTAAATCCACTCGAGCCTCGAGGGTGGAAAGACGGCGTGCGAGCCCGCTGTCTGCCGAGCCGCTCTGCTGAAGCCGTACTGACATAACGCACGGCCCAGGAGACACACACGCAGGCTCAGGATAGATTTAACAGCTTTATTAGCAACAAGGAGGTGTATGGCTGCGTGTCTGTGGAATAAGAATGTATTGGTGGTGGCGTCTGCGTCAGGCACGGGGGCAGGAGGCCGTACAGCCGGACAACCCTGTGGGAGAGAGCAGAGGGAGAAGGGTAACGGGCACCACACCAATACATGGAATAATGATGGTAGCTGGCTTACTTGGTTGTGACAGGTGGCTGGCATTGACAAGGGCGAAGCCCGGGAGACAGCGACCTGTGGTACCTGTGGCAGCAGCGTAGAGCCATCGGCGAGATGATGAAGTCCGCCGCCAGGAATGTCCACCTGTGCACAGGGGAAGGCTAGAGGAGAGAGGTAAGGGGAGCTTACCCAGGATATCTTCACTAGTCGTTTTGAGATCCGTAGTAGCAAAGGGGCTGAAGTAGAGAGACGGCTTCAGGCCGAAGCCCAGGGCAGAGTGGATTAAATACCTCGCCGCTGACGAGGAGCAGGTGTGCGCGCGGCTGGCGCCGCTGATGAGCGGCAAGTCATAACAATTTCCAGTATCCCACAAATTCTCACAAATTCTGGCAAAACCGAGGTAGGGAGATGAGGAAAAATAATTGATAGACACATATGTTGCAGATGGGTGGTTTAGTCTGGGGTGGTTTTGCCTTTTTTTCTTTCTCTCCCCACTGACCAATGGGCAACCTTAACGGTGGTCTGCTGTCAAAGTGCCGCTGCAGGGGCTTCGGATTTCAAAGCAAGCAGTAAGTGTAACCCAGGTGACAAATGCCAGTGATTGATTAGGAATAAAATAATAGAAAAAATAATTTTATTTTGGTAATAAATAATGAAGAATCCACACAATTAAGTAATTCAAAGTCAAAATATTTCATTAAAAGAAAATTAATGTTTTGAAGGCGGAAGAAAGTTATGCTGTTGTTGTAACCTTTAACCTGCGCCCCTTCCTCCCTCCTCCTCCCTCCTCCTCTGAGAGCAGTGTTATGCCAAGAACTGCTCACTTACCGAGAATTGCATCACATGCTGTCTGTCAATACAGCTATGCTGAGAATTGCTCACATGCTGAGAATTGCATCCTGTTGTCGCAGGCTGGTGTTTAGCGTAAGTCAACGTCAACACAACTACATACTTTGAAAATACTTTGAAAAAGTGATTACCCTTTTTACCGACAATGTCATGAGCCGAGCCAGCTTGGTTTTCCCCGGCTCGGCCCTGATCTCTTTGTGGGTTTTGGCTTTACTGTTTATGTGCATTTTGTGTATTCTTTCCATCATTTTAGCCACTACCTGACCGGCAGCTGTTAGTCAGCCTCTGATCTTTTTCCCACGCTGCTGACAGTCTGTCGGTCCTACCACGCCCCCTCGCTCTCCATGATTCCACCAGCTGTCCCAGCCCCGGTAATTATCTTTCCCGTGCCTCAGGTGTTCCCAATTTGTGTGACCAGCAGCGTTTGGATTTAAGCAGCTCTTCGCTTGACAAACGCTGTTGGGTCATTGAACGAGTCACTCCTGTTCTCCACGGGGTGATTGTCACGTCAGGAAGGACTATTGTTTGCGCTCGCCTGGAGAACTGGACTTTTTGGGACAGCTCCAACTTGTGAGTAAATTGTTAGCGTTTCTTTTGTGGTTGCCGCTACGCTGAACCAGAAGCGTTTCTTCCCCGGTAGCATTCCGCTTCGCTTCTGGCAGCGTTTCCTCTCCACAGCACGACTGCTACGCTTAGGCTGTGCCCTGTTTACGATCCCCCCCAAGTTTGTTGAGCTACCCGCTGTCTTCCCTGCTCTCCTGAGTGCAGCCATTTTGTATCACAATTCACTTGTTCATCTGTAACTGTACACTGGCAGTCAAATGTGTGTGTGGTGAACTCTAACGTTTAAATCCTCATTCTTCCTTCTCCCCACCGTGCGCAATGGAAGGACGCACAAGGGGGTTTATGACAGACAATGTATAAATGCAAAATCTTGACTTTGAAGATTGTAAGACATGAAGTTGGATCACTATGATTTCTAACCCTCTTTGAAACACTAAAACGTCTAGCGAATAAACACAATTTAAAGATATTTTACAAGAGGTGATAACAACTTTTACTTCTAAAAATGTATAATGAGTACTTCTAAAAATGCACAAATGGTTACAAGCCTGGCTGTAGTGTTATATTTTATAGTTTTGCCAGATCGGATACAATTCTGGAGAAGCGAGCAATTCTCGTTATAACACCGGCAGCCACAGCTTCACTGCAGAGCTTTGAACCTCGTATTCCAAAGAGAGACTGGGTTTACTCTTTTTTAATCTAATATCACCTTTCATTGGGACTATCAAGAACATTAACCAGAGTGGTTTTGATGAGTTTCCTTTTGTTTTGTTGAGTTTGAGAAACATGCATTTTCATCCATTAACAAGGTGATTAAGGCCTTGTTGTAGATGGTAAAAGAGTAAAAAGTATGTTTAATGTCTTTTGGTTAATTTCCAGAGTGTTTATTTATTTTGTTTTATCTTGATTTGTTGTGCATTTTATACAATTTGAGTTGATTTTGGCATCCAACGATCGGAGATCAGCACCGACCCGGACACCTGGGATGCTGGTGCTCCAGCGGCTTACCTGGCGGGGTGGGCCTGATAGGCGGAGTTGGAACGATGAATCGTGGTCCAATGGTGAGGTGACGCTGCCAACCCAGTCCTCCTCGGTGCCGGTACAGCGGCGGCTTTTCCAGCAGGGGATGTCTATCAAATGGAGCTGCGTTGACAGCTTGGAGCGCGATGGCTCGATGTCGGTTTTGGCCCCGCTGATGCAGCAGTGGCTCTTTCGGCAATGGATGTTTGCCAGGCTGAACCGTGTCAACTATTTGTGGCCCAGTGGCTGGCTGTTGACGTCATCCCGGCCTGTCTGGACACCGATGCAGCAGTGGCCCATCCAGAGGAGACTGACGTCGGTCAGATTTCCAAAGGCACCAGTGATATCAACGCAGGAAAGGTCTCCTCAGACGTTGGTGCACCGCTGGCCCACCCAATGGGGAATAGCATCAGTGGAGTTGCTCGGGATGCCGGTGACATCAACGCAAGAAAAATTATTACAACAAGACTCAAACTGCATAAGCTGTCATGAGCTGAGCAGGAGAGAGCTACCATGCTCAGCTCGTTTTTTTTCCACATTTGTTTGTTGTATTTTGCATTTCTGGTTATTTGGTATTATCTGTATTTATCCTTCAGTTTATTATTTGCCCTTATTTTAGTCCTGGCCCTTCATTTGTATGTGTGCCTGTACCTTTTGTTCCTTTGCTCCTTAGCCTGCCAGTGTGGTCTCTCTCTCAGGTTGGCAGCTGTCAGTGTGGACTTCTGGGTTGTCACTTTGTTCAAGGGTGGTCCATCTGTCAGCTGTCAGCAATAAGCACTTCCGCCGCTCATGCGACTCACAGCTGATCTTGATCTGTAATCACTCTCACTGCCTCTTTAACCCTCTGAGTGTGTATGTTGCCGAACTGTGACATAACCCCTAGTGGTCAAGAGTGGTAAATATTTTTTGTCAATAAAATAGTTCAGATTTCCAAGGCTATAACTTGAAAGTTGCAAGAGATAATGGCTTACTGTCAATAAGAAAGATGTAAAATATGATCCACAGTTTCAGATAGGAATAAATTTATGCATCTATTTTGCATAATGTCACGGCACCTCTTTAAATTCCATAACTCAGCCAAAACTGGACTTTGGACGTATTTACACAAAGAATGGTTCAGTCTTTTGACACCGTTTTTTTTTTTTTTTTTTTTACAGAGGTACCTCATCATCTTATCTTCAAAGTATATGAACAAGAAATCAATACTTAAAAAAAAACCCAAAATAAATCACTTAC
Organism: Pholidichthys leucotaenia; assembly: GCA_020510985.1. Classification (NCBI taxonomy): domain Eukaryota; kingdom Metazoa; phylum Chordata; class Actinopteri; order Cichliformes; family Pholidichthyidae; genus Pholidichthys; species Pholidichthys leucotaenia. Next base: position 57,349,768 of record CM035840.1, on the reverse strand, counting down.
TGTTGACAAAGGGGGGCTGGCTGGCTGGGTGGATGGCTGGTTGGTGTGGTCGCTGCATTTTCACACATCATAGTCCATATTTTGCGTTCTGTCGGTAATTTAAAGTCTGTACCACATCTACAAAGTCTTATGATTATCCCACATAAATTTTGCTTGTATCCCGTGGCTATTTTCGGCATACAAAGCCGAAAAAGTGATGGCGACAATCGCGGACATATTAGCTTTCTGGGCTAAATGCTAAAACAGGAAAAGGATATGAGGAGTTCTGTCATGTTTGCCCCTTTCAGGGCATAAATGAGGCGCCAGATGCCAACAGAAAGTTTGCTTGTTTATTTACAGAAAGAACAAAATAAAGAGCCACGTGGGGCAAAACACATACACTAAACTAGAACAAAAATAAAGAACACTAACATCAATGCAAGAGCGTAGCGAGGGCGGAACCTGACGCTATAGAATAAACACTTACGAATGATGCAGCAAGGACGAACCAAACACGGAAGGAAGACTGGAGCCGGGGATAGGGACTCCGGTCCTGGTAGACGTAGGTCGCAGCGAGGAGTGAGCCTCAGCTGCTCCCTTAAATACTGATAACAAAAAGCCATGAACCAAACAGGAGGGGAGGAAACGTAATGACCAAAATCATGATCAGCTGTGACAGTCAGAAGTTCGGCCGCGGCGCTGTCACAGTAAAAGCCCTGAGAAACCCAATAATAACTGAACAGAAATGATGGAGAAAAAGGGAGAATACTGAGTGGCCCGGGCGCGGATAACTCAGCGCTCGGATCACCACAGTACCCCCCGTTCAAAGGACGCATTCCAGGCATCCAAAGTAACATCCAAAGAGGCCCCCCCCCCCCAGCCAGAAGGCTAACAAGACCGACCTCGGGTGGCCGGAGGGGGAACCAGGCTAGGAGAGAGAGAAACCAGAAAGAAAACAGGCACAAAATGTCTAACACCGACATACAGAGAGAGAAAAAAAACAAAACAAAACACAAGGATCGGATAATAAGGGTCAAACACAAAATAGCGCGGCTCATACACGCATATAACATGAATAACGTCACAGGAAGACCAAAACCAGATAACTAAGTAGAAACAAAAAATATAGGTACACTTCAGCTCAGAGAAAAGTCCAAAACCAGATAAACAAGTGAAAACAAAAATACATGTATACTTCAACTTAGAAAATGCTCAAGTGCAGCAGAATAGGCAAACACAAAAATATACAAGCACACTGCAACTCGATCACAAGGCAGGAGGAAAAAAAAACTCTTTTTAGCAATACACGAGAGAGAGAGAGAGAGAGAGAGAGAGAGAGATTTTGATTTTTAAAAGATCTTTAATAAACACACTTGTCCATCAGTCAATACAATTTCTATATCATGCTATGTTACACAGAAAATTAATCCCCCAAAAAATGCCCCAAAAAAAGCTGTCCATCATGAACTGAACAGAGGACATTCTCCAGGGACCAGAGGGTCCTGAAACCTTCCACATCCCCATTCCCCATAAAAAACTGAAAGTCCAGCCTGATTCTGGCTTTAAGTAGCCTCACAAATAAAATTTTGACATCAACATCATTCTCAACATTTTCAAGTTTTCTTCTCCGGCTTACATAGATAGCCAACTTTGCCTGTCCTAAAACAAAGTTCAGTAGTTGACACTTCTGCTTAAAATGACGATTGTACATAAAACCACAAATGAAAACCTGCTTAGAGAAAACTTCCTTAAAAATATGAAAAAGTTTTGTGAGAAGTTCAAAGAGGCCACTCAGGCGCTGACATTCAATAAAACAATGAAAAACAGTCTCTCTAGAGGAACAAAAAACACACTGATCACTGACACTGCTGTTAATCACAGAAACAAAAGCATTGACAGCTATAATACCATGCAGGACCCTCCACTGTAAGTCTCCATGCCTCTTAGGGAGAGGGGCTTTGTAAAGAGCCCTCCAGGCAGGCCGATGCCCTTTTCCTAGTTTAAAATAGGCTCTCCAAGGAGTGTCCACACAGGTGTTCAATCGGTCCTTGTTGAGTGCCATCACCACCAGTCTGTAGAGTGCCTTACCACTGGCTCCTCCAAAGTCCACACCAGTGGGAGCACAGAATGCCAGTAAGGAGCAAGGAGCGACGTCAAAGTCCATATAGAGCGTGAGAGAGGGAAAGGGGTCAGTGCTTTCTGGCTGCAGCGTGCCATTGCTAAAGTCCAAGAGTAGGGAGTGCTCAAGTCCATGAAGCTCCTGTTTCCAGTGTGCAAGAAGACCATCGATGAAACGATTCGACCTGACACCAAGATGAGCTGCTAAAGCTGAGGCGTTGTTGAGGCCAGGACCAGCCAGTTCCACCACTTGCTTCAGAGTGAGAATGTTCCTGGAACACAGCCTATCAAGGAAGGTCCTTCCAACTCCCGGCAGGACACCAAGGCGACCACCAAAAACCAGCGGCTCCCTCAACAACCAGTAGAGGGAATCGCATGGCCCTCTTTGTTTTTTAAAAAGAGTCCACACTGAAAAGAGACTGCGGTAAAAACTGGGTAAAGACAGTGCATTAGAGTTCTTAAAATCCATTAAAAACACAGGGAGGTCTAGCCCAAGCCCAAGGACTCTCTGTAAAATAACACAGGCCAAAGGCCTCCATACCAGGTCCTGGGGGCCCGTCAGCAGTCTCTGTATGAAAGTCAGTCTAAAAGCAGCACCTCTACTAGCTAAATGAATCACTCCTTGCCCCCCCTCCTCTTTGGGAAGAAATAACAGGGCTTGAGGAACCCAGTGGAGTCCACCCCCCCAAAAAAAGTCCACCAAAACAGACTGAATTTTGGACAACAAACCAGCAGGGGGGTCCATGCACATGAGGCGGTGCCACAGGGATGAGGAAACAAGATTATTTAAAATGAACACTCTTCCTCTAAAAGATATTCTTGACATTAGCCACTTCCACTTGTTTAGTCTCCCGTTAATCTTCTCTATGACCCCATCCCAATTTTTTTGCTCAAACTGCTGATTTCCAATAAAGACACCAAGATACTTAAAACCTCCTTTTTTCCAAATCAACCCACCCGGCAGCGTAAGCTGATTTTCTAGTTTCTCCCCCACCATCAGAGCCTCGCTTTTTCCCCAGTTTATCTTTGCAGAGGAAAGTTGGCCAAAAAGATTGACACTCCTAACCAGAACGTCAATGTCACTCTGCTTGTTTAGCAGAATGACTACATCATCTGCATAGGCCGACAGCTTGAACGTGGTGTCACAGCCAGGAAAAGTAACTCCTGATAGATCCCTTCTCAGGCAGTGAAGCAAAGGCTCTATGGCGAGGGAGTACAGCATCCCTGAGAGAGGGCAGCCCTGCCGAACCCCCCTCTGGACTTTTAAAGGGGCAGACAGGCCCCCATTTATCTTCAGCACACTCTCAATGTCACTGTACAAGACCCGTATCCTGGCTATGAAGCCTGGGCTGAACCCAAAAGCTGTTAAAACTGTCCATAAATATTGGTGTTCAACCCGATCAAATGCCTTTTCCTGGTCAATTGAAATCAAACCAGTTTCTACCGCCAATGAACCAGAGACCTCCAAAATATCCCGAATTAAAGTGACGTTGTCACTAATCAGCCTGCCAGGCACACAGTAAGTCTGGTCTACATGAATGAGCTCGCTCATCACCTTTCTCAGTCTTCGGGCCAGAGCTTTTGAGAGAATCTTTTAGTCTGTGCAGAGCAGAGAGACTGGCCTCCAGTTCTTTAGGCTCTGGAGGTCCCCCTTTTTCGGCAACAGTGTGATGATGGCCCTCCTGCAGGTCGTGGGTAGGGTCCGCCTTTCCAAGCTATCTTGGAGAACCTCCAGCAGGTCTGGACCAAGCAGGGGCCAGAATTCCTTAAAAAAGTCCACAGAGAGACCATCTATGCCTGGTGATTTTCCATTCTGGAGGCTCATTAGCGCCGCATGCAGCTCAGACAGAGACAGTGGAGCATCCAAGCCGGCAACAAGGTCCTCTGAGAGCACTGGAAGACCATCAAGGAAAACCTGGCCCAGTGACGTGTCCTCCCTCCACTCTGCTCTAAACAATTCACTGTAAAAGCTAGCAGCGTGTTTCCTGATCTCTGCTGCTGTGGAGATTGTTCTCCCGTCATCGCCCAACAAGGAGTGAATGAGCTTTCTCTGTCCATTTTTCCCCTCCAGTCCAAAAAAGTACTGGGAGGGCGAGTCCATCAGAGCTACATCCATGTAGCGTGAGCGGACCAGAGCACCCTGTGCGGTGACCCCTAGCAAGCTAGCCAAGGCTGACCTTTTTGACTTGAGAGCCTCTAAGTGCTCCTGTTTTCCAGTAGAACTGAGCAACTCCTCTAGTTCTACCACCTCAGTCTCCAGAACTTTCAAGGATTGGGTCAAGCTACGAGTGACATTTTGAGTGTACTGTTGGCAGAGTTGTTTTATCTGGGCCTTACCAAAATCCCACCACAATTGGAGAGAACTAAAAGAGGGTTTTTGTTCCCTGTGTGACTTCCAAACATCATGAAAAACCTCTTTAAAAAACACATCATTTAAAAGTGTATTGTTAAAATGCCAAAAAGCACTCTTACACTTTACATTTTCAATAAACACAGAACAAAACAGCAGGCAGTGATCAGTGAAACCAACAGGACAGATACAACTATTTTTAAAAACACTCATTTGATGTTTAAAACCATAAAAACGGTCTAACCTAGCCATAGATAAAAGGTTATCTTTGACATGGCTCCAGGTGTACTGCCTCTGGTCCCCATGATGTGATCTCCACACATCGGCCATTTCATGTGTTTTCACCAGTTCTCTCAGCCTATTGGCAGAAGCAGGGTGAGGCTCCTGATGGTTCCTGTCTAGTCTGTGGTTTAATGTACAGTTAAAATCACCCCCCAGAAATAAAAAACTATTTGGATCACAGGACTTAACCGTATCCGAAAGCACGTCAAAGACCCTGATCCTCTCTGCTCTCTGTGTTGGCACATACACGTTTATAAAAACGAAGTTCACGTTTTCAAACTGTACCTTTAATAAGAGGAAATGACCTCTCACCACCTCTTCTACCTCATAAGAGACAGGCACACAACCCCTAGAGAAAAGTACAGCCACCCCCCCACTGCTACTGGATTTGTGGCTAAAAAAAATGCAGCCATCCCACTCTTTTCTCCAATGGCTCTCAATGTCCACAGTGCTGTGAGTCTCCTGGACCATCAGCACGTCAAGTTTCTTTAAATTAAAAAGCTTGTATAAAGAGGCCCTTTTTACATCATCCCTGGCCCCATTAATATTGAGAGTGCCAATTCTAAGGTGGGGCATTAAAAAGGATAAAAATAGGGTACAGTAAAAAAACACACACATAGCATAAAAGGGAAGAAGCAAACTAAGAGTCAACATGACTGTTAGTAATTTGCAATTTCAGTTTAGCAACCAGTTTCTTTAAACGATAAATTTCCTGATCAGTGAAAGTCTCATTCCCATCATTCAGTTTCATAAATTTGCGAGCTGATGCCACGAATAACTCCAGATCTGGAAAGTAATTTTCCACTTTCACAGCTCTGCTCCCCTTAGTCACCTGGAGAAATTGCCTAATTTTAGTAAAACAATAGGAGCTTTGCTCCTCCTGCGTCTGCGTCTGCATCAGTTCAGACTCATCTCCACTTTCGTCAGAAGCGCTCCCATTCAGTAAATCTAAATTCCCAACCCTACTAGATTTAGCAGAGCTCTGCAAGTTTTCAGCACTTTTCCTTTTTTGTGCAGCTTTAAAAGGATCCTCTTCAACAAAACTACATTCCTGCATTTCTTCATGAAACGCAACGTTTGTCATGCAGTGTTTGCTCTGTGTGTCCGCTACAGCCTCAAACCGCTCCTCCCCCGCCTGCAAAGTCTGTTCATTCACGTTCCTTCGTTTAACTGCACTTTTACTTACACCCTCCACCTGTTTACCCCGGGCGACAGGCTCGTCACAATGATCAGAGCTGCCGCCAGACAGAAATTCCCCACCATCACTGTTTGGGGGGACAACTACCGCGCCCGCCGCGGCTACCCCAGCAGAGGCGGCCGCGGCCGCCCCAGCACAAGCGGACGCGGACGCAAGCACAAGCGGCGCCCCCAGCACAAGCGGCGCCCGCTGCGGCCCCAGCAGAAGCGGGCGCCGCAGCGGCATCCCCCGCACCACATGTAGCGCTACCCTCCGGACCACCAGAAACAGCGGCGTCACCTTTCTTACCGCCAGTGCTCTTTGTGTTCGCCTTTTCAGGACATGACCTAATAATATAGCCTACAATTAGGGAGGGATCATGTGTTTTCTGAACCCTCCCTTAGTTATGCTGCTAATAGGTTTAGTCAGCCGGGGGACCTCCAGTAATGCACTGGGCCTCACTCCTTTCCTCACTCTCTATGAAATATTTTGTTTTTGCTGGTCATTAACATTTGTTTGTTCTCTCCCATAGATTGAGTCCCCATCGTGCTGTTTGCTCTCTACATGTCTGTTCTTTTCTTCTTCTCTATCCCCTCACCCCCCAGTCAGTCGCAGCAGATGACTGCCCCTCCCTGAGCCTGGTTCTGCTGGAGGTTTCTTCCTGTTAAAAGGGAGTTTTTCCTCTCCACCGTCGCCAAGTGCTTGCTCACAGGGGATCGCCTGATTGCTGGGGTCTTTCTGCAACTGTGGGGGTCCTCCCTACAGTTGATAGTGCTATGAGATGACTGTTGTTGTGAAATGGCGCTATATAAATAAAGTTGAATTGAATTGAATTGAATTGAAGATGGCCTTCTGCGCCACACGCAAAACACTTCATGGTTTCAGATGTTGCAAACACCAAGTAGCTAAAGCCGTCAATCCTGAAATTAAAAGACGCGTTCAGTTCAGCAGAGCTGTCTTTCAACACCATGAAACACTGCCTCCTATGACATACAACATGCTTCAGCAGGGGTGATTTACTACCCAGAGAGACCATTCTGATAGGGGACACAACCTGGCCAAAACGGGACAACTCTCTAATCAGCTGATCATTTTTAACGAAAGGAGGAGCGTTTGAGATGGTGATCCTCCTAGACGGATTCGCCAGCGGTAAAACGGGAGTAAAAGTGTCACCTATGACCACTCCCTGTGCCACCACCTGATCAGCTTTCTCAGTCGAATCCAGAAAGATCACAATTGCGCTGTTCATCCTCGATGCTGATTTTATGCTGCCATGCCCAACCACCTGTCCTACAGCGAGGCTGGCCTCCTCCACAGAACAGGGAACTGTCGGGAGGATTCTCACACCATGACGCCGGGTTAAGCGCTCAAACTCCACACCACCATCAATCACCGGCATGATGCCGGCCGGGAAAAACCGGCAGCAGAAGCTACCGTTCCCCAACACACTCACTCCAACACTCACACCCCAACACACCCACACTCAACCCACTATATTAAACACACACACCTCAAACACACAAGATAGAGAAAAAGTTAGAAAATACAAAGTTTAAAGTACTCACTCGACACCACTCCACACCCCTGCTCCCACAAACGCCCACGCATGCGCACGAGAGAGAGAGAGAGAGAGAGAGAGAGAGAGAGAGAGAGAGAGAGAGAGAGAGAGAGAGAGACTTTTTGACTTTTAAAAAAGGCTTTATTGTACAATTCCAAAATGCAAGAACACCAATATCACGGCCCCAAGTGTGTCACATCTCAAAAGTGCAAACATAACTCATCCCTCTGATCCACAGAACACAAAACATTCCCTACAGTCCATCTATCGGTGAATGCCTCCAAATTGTCCACCATTTGGTAGTAAGAGAACTCCACCTGGAGTCTGACTTTCAACAAGGCCTTGAAAGCAGACACAGGATCCACATTGCCAGCGTTGGTAGTCCGATTTTTCCTTGTCAGCCAGATGGCAAGTTTAGCACTACCAGATAGGAGAGAGAGAGAAAGAGAGAGAGAGCGAGAAAGAGAGAGAGAGAAACACCACAAAAACACAAGTATGGGGGATACCGGCAGGTAGAGAGAGAGAAAAAAAAAGGCAGTTCAGGTGGCCTGCCCAAGTCCCAGAACCGGGGAAACAGTACCTCAGGCGGCCGACCCAGGTCGCCAAACCAGCGAAGCAGTCCTTCAGGTGCCTGACCCAGGGCGCAGAACTGGCGGAACAGTCCTTGGGGTGGCCGACCTGCATCCTTAGACCACCAGGACTGGACAGGGGAGCTCGGAGGCAGCTTCCCTACCGAGAAGAACAACCAGGGGAAGCCGAACCGAATGAGAGGGACCCCAGCGGCATCCGGTGGTGGAAAATTGGGGGGGAAGGGGGGGAAACGGGGAACCAGTCCACTGTCAGGTGGAAGGGGATCTGCAGCTCCCTCACCGACCTCAAACCAGACCAGTGCAGCACCCTCAGTGGACCCCGACCGGGCCGGTGCAGCACCCTCGGTGGACCCCGACCAGGCCAGCACAGCACCTGCGATGACTTCCAAACACGAACCCGGAGCCTCAGTGAAAATGACCGGAGCTGACTCATCTCCGGTGACCCTGGGAGAAGGCTTGGACAAAGAGGGAGAACAGGGGTCAGGGTCACCGGCAGCGGTAGAGCCCAGCGAGACGAGCTCGGATGCAGCGGCCGGCTGCACCCGCCTCTTCTCCCCAACAGACAGGCAAGAATGCTCCAAGACAGAAAGTAAGAAGACAAAATAGAGCACTTGCCTGATCTCGAGCTCTACCGTCGTCCATGACTCTGACGATCCAGACTCGACGATCTGGAGGTCCACTTCTGGTTCCCACTTGACTGCGGTGGCCTCTGCAGCCGGCATGATGGTCTCCACAGTCCGATAACCCCCTGGGGCTGAAACCCATGCCGATGGCCCACTCGGCAAGGCAGCAGGGGATCAATTGCCTGCAGGAGCTGACTGCTGCTCCACAGAGACCTGGGGACGCTTTATCATCGGTGCAGGCTCCAAAAGACAGTCAACTCTCCTCCTCTGCCCATGACGCAGCTGCGGGACTGGAACCAGGCTCTCCAGAGCCGCAGGCTCCTCCTCTGTCTGACAGTCTACTCCTGGCACCGGGGGACGCTCGGAGAGAAGGGGAGGAAACACAGAGGTAGCAGGTTCAATTTCAATGGCTGCAGCAGGTGGTGGGAGCTCAGAGGACTGTGAACCCTGAGCCCCACCCCCAGAAATCAGACAAGGTAATTCATCAGACAGATATTTAGAATGAAAAAACACTTGCCTGCTTTCCCGGGGAACAATGGTGACTGCTGCAGTGGGCTTGCTTCTTCCTTTTCCCGTGGGGCTGGTGATGGAGGACCCCTCAGGAAGACAATGAGGAGTTTCCCCAACAGGATCGATGACGGGCGGAGCCAGGCAAGGAACCACAGGGCTCACAGCAGCGGAAGGAAGCGCCAAGGAGGAGGGAGGAGCAGCCAAGGCGGTCTGGGGATGTGGCGCTGATGGAACAGTGGGAAAAGATGACCCGGAGGCTGAGGCTGCTGTCTTCACCTTTCGTCGTGGCGCAAGGAAAACAGCTGGCTGGGAGGCGGAGTTTATTTGGCAGCCCAGGACAGGATCCAGACGGGAATCTCGCAGAGGATCGGCCTGGTCAGGAGACTCCCTCCCCGTCAGAATGGCCATGTCCCGGGGAGGAGATAGATCATGGGCAGGGCGGCCACGTCTTCTGGCTGGAGACGAGGCTAAATTCAGGTCAGAGAAGCGCCGCTGCTGCGCAGAAACTGAGGCCAGCAGCTTGGCGTACTCAGGATAATTATTTAGTCTGGGATTAGCCTCCACCAGTCTAACAGCCACCACAACGTTCTTTAAGATTCTGCTGGGATGGAAGGAATAGCGTGCTTCAGCCACACGGCCCCGATGAGCTCAGCTGCCCACTGTTCCTCTTCACTGGGGACCCTGGCTGCCCTCTTCCTCAGCTGTGTTGGGAGACAGCTCTTCGGTGAGGCAGAATCTGGGGCTGGACGGGTAGCAGGAACCCAATCCTGGGGCGAGGAGCAGGGATGCCTCACCATCGGCTCCGTCTTCGGCTTCCTGCTGGGACTCTTCACCAGCCCACGGTTCGTCTGCTGAAGTGCTGCCAGCTCGGCCATCCTTTCCCTGTCCTCAGTGTGCTCGGCCAGGTGAGGATGGCGCTTTACTGCCGCCTCTGCGAGGTACAGGCACCAGTGTGCATTTCTGGAGGTGGCAAACATGCAAGCATTGGAAAGGAAACCATCAATCTCCATCAGAGCCTGGACAAGCTCGAAGCCCAGGCTCATAAGATACCCAGTCCTTGATGACGCCATATCTCCAGACAAAACTGGCACCCAGAAAAAGGGGGGAAAAAAATCAAGCCCAAAAACAAACTTACTGTGGCTGGCACCTTGCTTGGCTGCGACCTACTGTCGTGTTTGCCCCTTTCAGGGCATAAATGAGGTGCCAGATGCCAACAGAAAGTTTGCTTGTTTATTTACAGAAAGAACAAAATAAAGAGCTATGTGGGGCAAAACACATACACTAAACTAGAACAAAAATAAAGAACACTAACATCAATGCAAGAGGGTAGTGAGGGCAGAACCTGACGCTATAGAATAAACACTTACGAATGATGAAGCGAGGACGAACCAAACACAGAAGGAAGACGGAAGCTGGGGATAGGGACTCCAGTCCTGGTAGACGTAGGTTGCAGCGAGGAGTGAGCCTCAGCTGCTCCCTTAAATACTGATAACAAAAAGCCATGAACCAAACAGGAGAGGAGGAAATGTAATGACCAAAATCATGATCAGCTGTGACAGTGCCGGCTAGGCTTGGACAGCTGGAAGTTCAGCCACGGCGCTGTCACAGTTAAAGCCCTGAGAAACCCAATAATAACTGAACAGAAATGATGGAGAAAAAGGGAGAATACTGAGTGGCCCGAGCACGGATAACTCAGCGCTCAGATCACTACAAGTTCTTCTTTGGTGTATTACGTGTCATCCACTGAGTCCTCCAATGGATGTCTGCCATCTTTTGAAACTGGCAAATAAGTACAATCAGTACAAATCCCCAAGGCAGGCGATCATGTCAGAGTGAAAAGACAGGCGCAGTGCCACGCTCTGCCACTAGGGGCACAAAAATTCTCACACAAAGAGTTAAGCCGTGTCCCTCTGTTTGCTCATCGCTGGGTCATTTATTCATCTATCCTCATCCCAAGATGGCTTTCCCGTCTCCGTGGTGTTCTGTAAAAGTAAGTCCAACTTAGCTGGGAATTCGTAGTTTCCTAACTTATCTCTTTGTATGTCCAGTTCTGCTGGGAATTCATAGTTTCCTTATTTTTCTCCTCATATGTCCAGCTCTGCTGGGATATCGTAGTTTACTCATCTGTTTTGTAGTGTGTGTTTTTGTACGTGTGTCCTCTATTAAATATGCAAACTCACTGCTTGCATGTGGTGTCATCTGGTCATCCCGTGAACGGACCAAATCATGACATAAGCCTGGTAAGACTGTTGCAAAACGGGATGGGTATGGAATAAAAACTGTGACTGAAAAACAACAATCTACTAAAATGTTTCAAACTGTAAATCATGTCAAGGTATTGTGGAATCCAACTATGAAACCTAAAGGCTTTTTGGAAAGTCATCTTAATATTAGGAGCATTGTCTCTAAAACATAACAAATATAACAACTACTGACCAATTCAAATCTTGATGCACCAGGGTACAATACCTACAGACAAGACAGAAAAGACGCCAGGGGAGGAGAGGTCATGATTTATGTAGAATAGAATGGAATAGGCTTTATTGTCATTGTACAGCTGTACAGCACAACGATCCATGTGAAGGATGGTTTTCAGTGTATACAACTTGACATTGTTGAAAATATGCTGGAATGTGTTGGAGTTAAAGTTGTACTATCGCCTGAAATGTCTTTTGCTTTGATTGTGATCTATCGACCTCCATCCTCTAAGGATACATTCTTCAATTGTCTATCAAATGTACTGAAACCGTTTGGCAGCAAAGAATTAATCCTCATGGGTGATTTCAACTTAAACTGGCTTTGTAAAACACACAGACAGAAATTAAAGGACATCGCCACTAAGCCACCACCGGAGTGATAGCTTAGTGGTAGATCATCTGCCCCACAGCCGGGAGGTTGTGAGTTCAAGTCCCAGCCTGGTCATACCAAAGGCCATATAAAAAATGGTGCTTCCCACCTTCTAGCTTGGTGCTCAGCATGATAGAATGGGGGAAGGAAAAGTTGTTTGTGCCCCTCTGATTCTTAATGTGATTAACAATGTAGATAGGAGAAACATAATTTTGTTCTACTGTACATGATTGGCTGTGTGGATTGAATGACAATAAAGATGGCTTCTTCTTCTTCATATGGACCAGATGATCAGTAACCCAACTAGAATAACTCGCTCATCTCAAACTCTCCTTGATTTGATCTTTACAAACAAACCTGACCGCATAACAAAAAAACAAAACAAAAACAAAGAAATCTACTGGCATGTCTGACCATAATCTCACTTTAATAGTACGCAAATTGTCAAAATCACGATACAAAAAGCCTGCTGATGGTGGAAAATAAATCTTGCACATACCAAAGAAAAACATAGGATCATCTGAAAATGAGTTACAGCACATAAAGTGGAATGAAATAAATTGTGATACAAATTGTGAACAGACATGTGAAAATATGATATCAACAATCAAAGTGGTGCTTGCATGTGGTGTCATCTGGTCATCCCGTGAACGGACCAAATCATGACATAAGCCTGGTAAGACTGTTGCAAAACGGGATGGGTATGGAATAAAAACTGTGACTGAAAAACAACAATCTACTAAAATGTTTCAAACTGTAAATCATGTCAAGGTATTGTGGAATCCAACTATGAAACCTAAAGGCTTTTTGGAAAGTCATCTTAATATTAGGAGCATTGTCTCTAAAACATAACAAATATAACAACTACTGACCAATTCAAATCTTGATGCACCAGGGTACAATACCTACAGACAAGACAGAAAAGACGCCAGGGGAGGAGAGGTCATGATTTATGTAGAATAGAATGGAATAGGCTTTATTGTCATTGTACAGCTGTACAGCACAACGATCCATGTGAAGGATGGTTTTCAGTGTATACAACTTGACATTGTTGAAAATATGCTGGAATGTGTTGGAGTTAAAGTTGTACTATCGCCTGAAATGTCTTTTGCTTTGATTGTGATCTATCGACCTCCATCCTCTAAGGATACATTCTTCAATTGTCTATCAAATGTACTGAAACCGTTTGGCAGCAAAGAATTAATCCTCATGGGTGATTTCAACTTAAACTGGCTTTGTAAAACACACAGACAGAAATTAAAGGACATCGCCACTAAGCCACCACCGGAGTGATAGCTTAGTGGTAGATCATCTGCCCCACAGCCGGGAGGTTGTGAGTTCAAGTCCCAGCCTGGTCATACCAAAGGCCATATAAAAAATGGTGCTTCCCACCTTCTAGCTTGGTGCTCAGCATGATAGAATGGGGGAAGGAAAAGTTGTTTGTGCCCCTCTGATTCTTAATGTGATTAACAATGTAGATAGGAGAAACATAATTTTGTTCTACTGTACATGATTGGCTGTGTGGATTGAATGACAATAAAGATGGCTTCTTCTTCTTCATATGGACCAGATGATCAGTAACCCAACTAGAATAACTCGCTCATCTCAAACTCTCCTTGATTTGATCTTTACAAACAAACCTGACCACATAACAAAAAAACAAAACAAAAACAAAGAAATCTACTGGCATGTCTGACCATAATCTCACTTTAATAGTACGCAAATTGTCAAAATCACGATACAAAAAGCCTGCTGATGGTGGAAAATAAATCTTGCACATACCAAAGAAAAACATAGGATCATCTGAAAATGAGTTACAGCACATAAAGTGGAATGAAATAAATTGTGATACAAATTGTGAACAGACATGTGAAAATATGATATCAACAATCAAAGAAATTATCTCAAAATATAAAATAACACTATCTAAGCACAAGAGAAAACAGGATCTACCCTGGCTAAATGAAAAATTATGGAATCTCATAAAAAAGGGATTTAGCTCTTAAAAAATGGCTAAAAACTGATTTAAGTACAGATAGACTGATTTTTAAAAGCCTCAGAAATGAAGTCACCAGGCAGCTCCGTAAAGCAAAAGCAAATTTCTTCTTAGACATAATCAAAAATGCAAAAGGGAACAACAAAAAAACTCTGGAAATGTACTGATAAATTCACAGGAAAAAAAAATACAAAAAAAAGTGAGGTCATACAACAATTTGAATGGACAACTTCACTCAGATACAGTGGTGTGAAAAAGTGTTTGCCCCTTTCCTGATTTCTCATTTTTTTGTATGTTTGTCACACTTAAATTTTCAGATCATCAAACAAATTTAAATATTAGACAAAGATGACACAAGTAAACACAAAATGCAGTTTTTAAATGAAGGTGTTTATTATTAAGGGTAAAAAAAATTCCCAAACTATATGGCCCTGTGTGAAAAAGTGATTGCCCCGTAAACCTAATAAGTGGTTGGGCCACCCTCAGCAGCAACAACTGCAATCAAGTGTTAGAAAAATCCTTCTTAACCTTCAGTCAAAAACCAGACTGGATCAGAGTTTCAGCAAATGTAATTACACTGGCCAGTGGAGAACAATACAACAATAATCTCAGTCTATTTGTGCACCATTCTGATTCACACACACAACTTTCAGTCATTTAAGCATCCTGCTATCTCAAGACTATCCATCTAGTTCAGGCTTGTTCTTCAAAGCTGTCTCCTTCTCAGACATGCTCATAACAATACAGTACATGAAAACAAAAACAAAGATAAATGTCCAGCTGCCACGACCTTGTACATTTCACATAGACTCTGAGGCAGACTCTGAGACAAAGCAAATCACATGTATTAAACAAATATGAAACTTTTCTATCATTCTCCCCCCTTTGATGCCATGCAAGGCATAAAAAAAGAACAATTTATGGCATCTAAAACCCCATCTGGCAGCTATGCTAAGCTTCAATACATTTGCATGCAACAGATCCTAACTAGCTAATGACGGGGAAAGTCCGCCATCGGCCTTGCTGCCCCAGGCACCAGCTAAAGGTTTTAGTCCTTTAGGAGGAGAAATGGAACAATTAACTCATTAATCAATAAAGAAAATCATCAAGGGTAAAACAGTGAAAAACAGAATGATGATAAATAATAATAAAAGGATATAATAAGGGTTTATGTGTGTTATAGTTATGTGTCATTGCAGCTTATATAAAAACAAACATAAAGGATAAAACAAAATGTAAAACAAAACAATAATCATAATAATAAAGTGTAATGATAAAATGTAAAAACAGAAATAAGAGTAACATAAACACAAAATAAAAGTAAAAATAATGTTTCAAACTTTACATCATGATCATGCAACTCCTTTCGATTTTCTGCATGTCAGTCATACTTTTACTCTGTACTCGGGTCACAGAGAGACACCTTGAGCTCACACTGTTTGTTCATCATCGCCACCATCCCTGGCAATTGCTCCATGGTACGTCACTAAATTAACAAGCACCAATCTCATTATCATATTACGGATGCAAGGAATGACACAAGAAAAAGCCAAAAACAATGCCACAAAAATCATTAACAAGTTCATGATGAGACCTCTCCTTGAAGAGAATAACCAACTTAACCAGATATATTCATCAGTGACATTGTCCCTGGCCATAGCAGCTTGCAAAGCAGTCAAATGACATATGGCTGAGGCAATCACGTGACCATCTGCATCATTTTCAGGGATAAAAGTAACAGTAATCTCCTACAATTGCACACACGCCCCCTCGGGCGACAGTTATTTTATCAAGACCCATTCTATTTTCAGACAATATAAGGCTAAAAGCTGTTAATTCCTCATGTATACCAGAAAAAGCAGATAAAGAAAAATTCACAAATGAGTGTAGTCTATAACTAATTGTTTCAATCCATAAGGTGTTCTTAGCCACTCCCACCAAAGGGAACACGGAGTTAAGTATCCTTATTATATTAGCACTATTTATCTATTTTTTTTAATTTTCCCCTTTTATATTACTCCTGCATTACTCACTCAAGTAAATTTGACAGTCTTGTAATATACTCTCTCTCTCTCTCTCTCTCTCTATATATATATATATATATATATATATATACGTATATATATATATATATATATATATATATATATATATATATATATATATATATATATATTTATAGGAGTGTGGAGAAAGGAAGCAGGTGAGGCAACGACTTGGATGACACATGAACTTTATTCCATCTCCAACATACAATACAGTAAAAAGAGCTCCTGGGTCTCTGTGCATTCCTCTTTTAACCTTTAATCCCATGCATTGACACCCAGAACTTCTGACCATAATACACTGATTGGAACAAAGACCTGTGTGGCACATTAACATCACAGCGCCAGTGCCGCTGCTCACACCCTTCTGTCTTCCAGTGGCTCCAGCGGTTCCTCCTCTCCCCGAGGGGTGCATAGTCCATACAGTCCCATTTGAGACCCCCCGGTGGCACTTCCTCCCCCAGTCCATTGTTCCCCCTTATCCCAGCTGCCTTCTCTGGGTGGAGAATCACCCACCTGTGCCGCCACAGGAGTACTTTATCGATGCTCCCTTGTGATGTTAAAAAGATCTTGCATTGATTGTAATGTATTTTTTTTAATGCCCTGTGCACTCTTTGTGGGTCCACTTAATGCAGTAGAAATGCACACTTCTGTTGCAGCCTTGAACCAGGACCCCCCAAGCATCTACCTTGCCCTATAACCAATTTTTGGACTTTGTGGTATAAAGTGCTTGACTTACAACTCTTTTACTTGTATTCTTAGACCGACTGCGAACTGTAACCGGGCGTCATCAACAATTAATTTTACTCACTGTGATCCGCCTGTGGCTCCATCACTCTCCAGCCCTGCTCCCAGCGCCCCCCTGGACCGTGCCTCACTTCCACAAAACTGGCTCATTGGCGCAGGCGGGAGAGGTAGCTGTGCACAGTCACTGTGGTCCCAGAACACTGGAAGCAGGCAGGAAAGATATATGGAGTCCCTGTACGTCAGGCGCCAAGTATGTTAGAAAAATCCTTCTTAACCTTCAGTCAAAAACCAGGCTGGATCAGAGTTTCAGCAAATTTAATTACACTGGCCAGTGGAGAACAATATAAAAATAGTCTCAGAGCCTATTCGCGCACCATTCTGATTCACACACACAACTTTTAGTCATTTAAGCATCCTGCTATCTCAAGATAGATAGATAGATAGATAGATAGATAGATAGATAGATGCATACGTTATTTCGAACAAAAAAGTAAAAAAACAAAACAAAAACAAATGACAAGTGCAATAAAAGTGACAGTATACAATGCTCGAAAGGGAGAAGGAAGAAGTGAACACTTATTTAATCCAACTCCTCTTTTCCCTAAATACAACCCATGTGAAATATATACAAATTACCTCATTTAAGACCCCAAGTAGACAATTAACTATATTTTGTACATATCAACATTGATACCCATCCATCCCAACATACATACAGTCCATACATCAAAACCCAGCCCCAAACAACACAGATATACACAGTACTGTCCCACCTACCATTCCATAGTGTCCCAGAGTGAGCATAGTGAATCGTACATATAAATACTACCCCTCTAACATATATTCTTTCAGCAAATAATGTTTATACCTATTTTTGAATTGATTTCTGTTTGTACATAGTTTCAGTTCCAGCTCCAGACTGTTCCACAAATCCACCCCACAGACAGATATGCACATACTTTTCTTAGTTGTTCATACCTTAGGTTTTGTAAAGTTTAAATCTCCTCTTAAATTATAATCATTGTCTCTTTTTTTGAATATTTTTTGTATATTAGCTGGGAGTTGATTATTAATTGCCCTGTACATTACTTGTGCTGTCTTAAATTTAACTAAATCGATGAACTTTATGACATGTGACTTTAAAAACAACGAGTTGGTATGGTCTCTATATCCAACATTATTTATTATCCTTATAGCTTTTTTTTTTTGTAATGTGCATATTGGCTAGAGGTTGGTCCTGTAGATGTTTCCCCAGACCTCTACACAGTAGTTAAGATATTGTAGAAACAGTGAATTGTACAGTAAGAACAATGATTTATAGTCCAAGATGTGTCTTGTTTTCCCCAGTATCCCTATACATTTTGCCAACTTGGCCCGGATGTGACTGATGTGAGGTTTCCAGCAGATTTTATTGTCTAGCGTCACCCCCAGAAACTTATTTTCCTGTACTGTTTCTGTTCTGGTATCATCTATCGTTACCATTATTTCATGATTTATTTTATAATTTCCAAGCAACATAATCTTTGTTTTTTTCAGATTTAGAGATAATTTATTTTTGCTGAACCACTGCGTTCAGTTGTGACCACCTCTAAAACCTGCTGCAAATTCTCACCAGTGCAAAGGATATTAGTGTCATCCGCAAACAAAATAAATTTCAGAATTTTTGATACTTGGCATATGTCATTTATACATAAGATAAAGAGTTTGGGTCCCAAAACTGACCCCTGGGGAACACCACAAGAGATGTTCATGAAGGGTGATTTGTGCTCACCAATTTGTACAAATTGTTGTCTGTTACTTAAATAACTTTCCATCCATCTCAGTCCGACCCCTCTTATCCCATACCTTTCCAATTTCCTCAGTAAAATTCTGTGGTTGATGGTGTCAAAAGCTTTCTTTAAATCTATAAATACGCCTACAGCAAACTTTTTTTTATCTATACAACTAGTAATTTCTTCTATAAGTTCAATCAGTGCCAAAGATGTAGATTTGTCTGGTCTAAAACCATACTGGCTGTCTGTAAGGAGGTTGTGTTTTTCAATGAAATCATCCAGTCTCTTAGTGAAGATTTTTTCAAGTATTTTGGAGAATTGTGAGAGTAAAGAGACCAGTCTGTAATTTGTGAAATAATGACTGTCTCCTGTTTTGTATAGTGGTATTACTTTTGCTATTTTCATTTTGTTTGGAAATGTATGTACCAGTTTGAAATGACAGGTTACAGATGTGGGTGAGTGGTTTAACAGTTCCTTCAATTACTTTTTTCACTATTGTCATGTCAGTTTCATTCCAGTCAGTTGATTTTTTTTTTTGTTCTTAAATTTACTCACAGTCTCGATAATTTCCTTTTCAGTAACTGCACCCAAAAAGATTGCGTTTGGATTTCTATCTTCTATTTCATTTACAGAACCACTGTTGTTTGTTTCTGGTGTCACTATTGATTTTGCTAATTCAGGACCAACGTTTACAAAAAATTTATTGAAACCACTGACCACATCCTCCATATTATTTATGAGATTGGCATTTTCAGTAAAATATTCTGGATAATTAGCATTCTTTGATTGGTTACTAATAATCCCATTGAGTACTTGCCATATTCCTCTTAAGTTATTTTTATTATTCTCTAATATTCTGTTGTAGTATTCTTTCTTACAAGTCCTCATTATATTAGTAAGCTTGTTTTTATATCTTTTATATTTGATCTCAGCCTCTACTGTTCTGCACTTAATGAATTGTTTATATAATGTATTCTTCTTTTTACATGCATTTAGTAACCCCTTGGTGACCCAAGGAATGTTTTTGTTTTGTTGTCTGTCACTGTATTGTTTTATAGGACAGTTTTTATTGTACAATGATTGAAATATTTGTAAAAAATTTATCATATGCTTTATTTATATCATTTTCATCACAAACTATCTTCCAGTCTTGCATTAATAATTCCTTTGCCAGTAAATATGTAGATTCTTCAGTTCTTATTGTTTTATATTTAATATTTTTGGTATACTTTTTTTTCCTATAATCACATTGATAGACAACAAAAATCGGCAGTTGGTCACTGATATCATTCAATAAAAGCCCACTCATGATATTATTTTCCATAATGTTTGCGAATATGTTATCTATTAGTGTGGCACTGTGTGACGTGATTCTGCTAGGTCTGGTAATTGTTGGATGTAAGCCCATACTGTACATTGTGTTGATAAATTCTTCTGTCAAACTATGTTGTTTTGAATTCAAAAGATCTATATTGAAATCCCCACAGATGAACATAACTTTATGAGTTAGTTTTGCATACATTTTTTCCATCCAGTCCTTAAATAAATCAATGTTTGATCCAGGTGTTCTATATACACAGCTCGCTACTATATTCTTCACATTGTCCAGACAGATTTCTATTGTAATACATTCAAATAAATCATCCACAGTTACTGACAAATTTTCAACAACCTTGTATTGCAAGCTCTTGTCAACATAAGTTGCTCCTCCTTTTTTCACTTTTCTATTTATATTATTTAATTTATAGCCATCCATGGTAAAATCCACTCCTTTCTCTTCACTGAGCCACATCTCTGATATTACCACAATATTGAATGGCTCTTTAAACTGATGTAAATAATCTTTAATGTTATTAAAGTTGGCATAGAGACTTCTGCTGTTGAAGTGGATCATAGAAATATTGAAATCAGATGTGACCATTGTATTAAACTGTTCATCCGTGTAGTAACTACAGTTATTATTGGTGGAGCTAAATAAATTATTTTCAGGGTCTATGTTATATTCTACGTCCTGTGGGTTGTCATCCGTATATTCAAAAACTTTCAGTTCCTGTTGTTCCTGTTTGTTGAGCTTTTGTTTCATGTTGTTAAATGTCCTGATGCAGATGAGTGTGATCCTTCAATGTCTTACAGTTATCATCTCAGCTTCATCTCAGATGAAGCTGAGTACAGAGGGCTTATCCAGGACTTTGTGGACTGGTGCCATCGGAACTGCCTCCAGATCAACGCGAGGAAAACTAAGGAGCTGGTGGTGGACTGCCGCAGGCATGGGCAGCCCCTCACAGCACCAGTAAATATACAGGGAACAGACATCGAGATGGTGACATCCTACAAGTACCTGGGTATTCATCTGAACAATAAACTAGACTGATCACACAATACTGACGCACTCTACAAGAAGGGACAGCGCAGGCTGTTCCTGCTGAGGAGACTCAGGTCTTTTGGTGTACAAGGGGCGCTGCTGAAGTCATTCTATGACACGGTGGTGGCATCAGCCATCACTTTTGGAGTGGTCTGCTGGGGCAGTGGCATTACTGCAGCCGATAGGAAGAGACTGAACAAACTGATTAAGAAAGCTAGCTCTGTCGTGGGGCAACGCCTTGATCCGATGGAGGAGATAGGAGAGAGAAGGACGGTGGCTAAACTGTCATCTCTGCTGGAGTCCGAGTTCCACCCTATGCAGGACATACTGGATGCACTGAGGAGCTCATTTAGCAGCAGACTACATCATCCCAGGTGCACAACCGAGAGGTTTCGTAGGTCCTTCCTACCAACGGCTGTCAGACTGTACAACCTAAGCAGGGCTGCTCGCAGAGATAGCAAAAAGACGTAACAAACTAATAGTTTTTTTTTTGAATGCAAAAGATGCAATAGACTTACACAATGGTCCTCTCCGGCATACAACTAGGAACATACCGGTCGCTATGGAGGGTGAGAATATGTATGGGCACATAATCATACCATGTAGGATAACTAAATAGACGGTTATGCTGTTTCATCCCACCTAGCAACAATGCTCTGCACTGTGTGTGTTTATATATTTACATATTTATTCCATCTAGCTACAATGCTCTGCACTGGGTGTGTTTATATTTATATATCTATATATTTATTCCATCTAGCTACAATGCTCAGCACTGGGTGTGTTTATATTTATATATCTATATATTTATTCCATCTAGCTACAATGCTCCGCACTGTGTTTTTATATATCTACATATTATTCCATCTAGCTACATTGCTCCGCACTGTGTGTGTTTATATACTTGCATATTTATTCCACCTAGCTGCAATGCTCCGTACTGTGGGTGTTTATATATTTACATATTTATTCCATCTAGCTACAATGCTCTGCACTGTGTGTTCATATATTCATATATTTATTCCATCCAGCTACAATGCTCTGCACTGTGTGTCTGTGTGTGTGTGTGTGTATATATATATTTTATAGTAATATGTACATATGTATATTAGCTGCTCTTGCTTGCTTGTTTTTTTTCTTGCCTTCTGATTGTTGCTCTGAGTGTTGCTATCCCTGTGCTGTTGCAATCCTGGAATTTCCCCGTTGTGGGACTAATAAAGGCTTATCTTATCTTATCTTATCTTATTTGTTGATGTCGACTCCAGTTGATAATGTTCATTGGTATTTGTCCAGTTCCATAATATTTCGGATGTTAATAACCTTGGCTTCTTCAGGTGATCCATTTAATTTGATGCATATTTTACAGTTTGTTGTCCAGGTGTTTTGAATCTTTTTTTGCTTTCTCATGTATCTTGCTTTTCTGGCTATTTCTGCGTTTTCTTTTGTGAGGTGCTCGTTCATGTAAATGTTCGTTCCTTTCAGTTTCCTCCCTTGTTTTAGCAGCGCAGTCTTGTGTTTTCTGTTGACAAACCTCATGATGACAGCTGGTTTGTCGCTGTTTTTCCTGGGCAGAGGGTGGCAGGGCTCAATGGTGTTACAGTCCAGCTGGATTCCTGAGGACTGCAGGAAGGCCGCCACCTGTTGCTCCGTGGGTTTGGCTTCCAGCGCATCGAGCCTCCCTCCGCTGTCCACGGCTACCGCCGGAGCATATGATCGGGGTTTAATGTGGAGCCCTGTGATGATCACGTCGTTCACCCGGGTGTACTGCTCCAGGTCCAACACTCTGCTCTCCAGATACGCCAGCCTCTTGTCCTTCTTGGTGTTCTGGATCCGCAGCGCTTTCACCTCCTCGACCAGGCCCAGAATGTTTTTTTGCTGCAGATTAACAGCAGAAATCTCTTTAGCCAAGAAGTTGAGCAATCTTTTAATATCGTCCACCTCCTCAGTCTGCTGAGCTTTCTTAGGACCCATGATCCCGGACGATTTATGTTGACTAAACAGCTAATGAACAGCTGTTTAGCTAGCTGAATGGCGGGCCGCTCCGCTCCGCTCTCGTTTCCCAGTCCGTAGATGCCGCTATTGGCGTCTTAAATCAGGCAGGGGTCGAAACTAGGATGTCCAGTTCGTAATCCAAATTCAGTTCTCAGAAGCCAAAAAAAGTAGTCAAAAACCGAGAACCAAAGCACAGAAATCCACTGAAATCCACCGACTGACAGGCTCTGACAGCAGGTTGACAGGTTGACAGGAACCCTGAAGACTGTCAATGAGAGAATTTTTAGTTCAGGCTGGTTCTTCCAAGCTGTCTCCTTCTCAGACTTGCTCATAACAATACAGTACATGAAAACAAAAACAAAGAGATAAATGTCCAGCTGCCACGACCTTGTACATTTCACACAGACTCCGAGGCAGACTCTAAGACAAAGCAAATCACATGTACAGTATGAAACAAATATAAAACTTTTCTATCACAAGCATTTGCGATAACTGGCAATGAGTCTTTTACAGCGCTGTGGAGGAATTTTGGCCCACTCATCTTTGCAAAATTGTAATTGAGCCACATTGGAGGGTTTTCTAGCATGAACCGCCTTTTCAAGGTCATGCTGCAACATCTCAATCGGTTTCAGCTCATGACTTTGACTAGGCCACTCCAAAGTCTTCATTTTGTTTTTCTTAAGCCATTTAAAGGTGGACTTGCTGGTGTGTTTTGAATCACTGTCCTGCTGCAGAACCCAAGTGCGCTTCAGCTACCACAGCAAGTCTTCCAGGTCCTGAAGCAGCAAAACAACCCCAGACCATCTCACTTCCACCACCATATTTTTCTGTTGGTATGATGTTCCTTTTCTGAAATGCTGTGCTACTTTTACGCCAGATGTAATGGGACACACACTTTCCAAAAAGTTCAACTTTTGTCTCATCAGTCCACACAGTATTTTCCCAAATGTCTTGGGGATCATCAGGATGTTTTCTGGCAAAACTGAGACAAGCCTTTATGTTCTTTTTTTTCTCATTTTTTTGTTATTGTCATGCATGAAGATAATTTTGCTAAGGAAAACACGGTTCTTCTTTTTGTACCATGAAAGAAAGTAGTCTGTCAAAAACTCTATATACTGTACTTTGCCGAGGTCATTTTCACATCATCAGGGACCCTAAAGGGGCCTACCAGCTCTCTTCCCATGATTCCAGCCCAAAGCATGACTCCGCCACCTCCTTGCTGACGTTGCAGCCTTGTTGGGACATGGTGGCCATCCACCAACCATCCATCTAGACCAGGGGTGTCCAATCATGTGCCATGGAGGGCCAAGACCCTGCAGGTTTTCTCTTCTACCCAGTCTCTTCAGCAGGTGTTTTCACTTATCAGCAATCGGTGGGAAGAAATTCAGTGGAATCTGCTGCTGAAGACACTGGTTGGAGGTAAAGCCTGCAGGGTCCTTGCCCTCCATGGCACATGATTGGACACCCCTGATCTAGACCATCCAGGGTTGCACGGCACTCATCAGTAAACAGAACTGTTTGAAAAGTAGTCTTCATGTATTTCTGGACCCACTGCAATGTTCCTGCTTGTGAGCATTGGTTAGGGGTGGCCGAATAGTAGGTTTATGCACAACTGCAAGCCTCTGGAGGATCCTACACCTTGAGGTTTATTGGACTCCAGAGGCACCAGCAGCTTCAAATACCTGTTTGCTGCTTTGTAATGGCATTTTAGCAGCTGGTCTCTTAATCTGATGAATTTGTCTGGCAGAAACCTTCCTCATTATACTTTATTTGCATGAACCATCTGTGCTCTGAATCAGCCACAAATTTCTTCATCGTATGATAATCACGCTTAAGTTTTCATGAAATATGTAATGGTTTCATACCTTGTCCAAGGCATTGCACTATTAGATGCTTTTCGACAGCAGAGAGATCCTTTTTCTTTCCCATATTGCTTGAAACCTGTGGCATGCTTAATAATGTGGAACATCCTTCTTAAGTAGTTTTCCTTTAATTGGGCTCACCTGGCAAACTAATTATTTTATTTTATTTTTATTTTATTTGTTTATTTGACAGGGACAGTGCAATAAACATAGACAATTAATCAAATGACAATCAATCTGATGTGTTGCACAAAGAGTGTATAGCTATTAGCTAATTTGCAACTCTTGTCCCTGGATGGGCTTTAGAAAGAAGAAACAGGTAAAAAGAAAGAATGATAAGGAAAAGAAAAAATGAAAACAGAATAAACAATAACCACATACATCAATGCAAACAAGATTATAAATATACAATATAAAGACCTGGTTCACATTTGCCTATTTCAGGTCTCCCTCCCTTCGTCACTCACTATAAACAAACACATTCACTCCTTCCCTTCATTCACTCTCACCCTGCAGACAATCATTTCATACATGGGTACATTCTTGTTTATTTTTCAGTCAGTTTTTAACCTTTGTAGTAAATGTTTTAAAGTCCGTTATTATTTTAATTTCATTTGGCATTGTGTTCCAGATATGACTGCCCTTAATAGAGAAAGCTGTTTGTCCAAATGTGGTTCTGCAGTGGGATATTTTACAGTTATTGTTAACAGAACTCCTGGTGGCTCTGCTGCTGTCCTGTCTTTGGATGAAACCAGCAAGTGGCTCTGGCACTGATTTATGGAAACATTTGAAAATTAATTTCAGAAAACAGAGGTCAATGAGACTCTCAAAACTCAATAGATTGTATTTTTTTTAAAATATAACAGTGATGCCACCTAATGGGCTTTTTATCCAAGATTTTTAGAGTTTGATTATATAATGAACCTATATGTTTTATTGTGGAAGGAGCTGCTTGAGCCCAGACTGCCAAACAGTATGATATGTGAGAAAAAACCATAGAGTGCATATACAGTACAGCTGCTTGGTATGGTATGTAATATCTAATTAATTTAAAGCAGTTCAGATTTTTTTTTACTGTTTTAGAAATTTTCTTTATATGAAGATTAAATTTGAATTGAGGATCTAGTACAATGCCAAGGTATTTGAATTCTGTAATTAAACTGATGTCTTGATCATGTATATTAAGTTTAAAATGTTGCAGGTTACATTTTTTGATTCAAAAGCACATTGAAACTGTTTTCTGAAGGTTCAGCAATAGATGGTTCTGGAAGAGCCACTCTTGGACATCAACCATACTTGTAGACAGTACATCTGCAGCCTGTGCTGGAGTCTTGGCAGCTGTGTAAATAACTGCATCATCTGCATAAAGTTGACATGTTGCAGCTGAGCAGTGTAGTGGCAAGTCATTAATAAAAATGCTGAAAAGTAAAGGACCAAGAATGGACCCTTGTGGGATACCCATACGGTTGTTTAAAAATAAGGATTTATCCTGGTGAACTTTTACACACTGTTCTCTATTCTGGAGATAAGATGCAAACCATTCTAATGTATCTGGAGAGAAGTTAAAAAATACCATTTTGGATAAAAGCAAACTGTGGTTTACAGTATCGAAAGCCTTTTTGAGATCCAGAAAAACAGCCCCTACCACATTACCCCTGTCCAAGGACTGTTTGACATTTTCAATAAGGCAACAATTTGCTGTTTCTGTTGAGCATCCTGGTCTAAAACCAAATTGATGTGGATGAAGAAGTTGACTATCTTGTAGATAGTCTATCAGCTGTGTAGCTACAACTTTTTCAAGAACCTTAGACAGGACTGGTAAAATAGAGATTGGGCGGTAATTGTATATATCGTCTTTACTGCCTGATTGATAAACTGGTATGACGACAGCTTTTTTCCAAACAGATGGAAATGTACTAGACCTAATGGAGAGATTAATGAGATGAGTCAGTGGTTTGATTAATATTTTGCTGTGCGTTTTGAGAAAGGAAGTGCTCATATTGTAGATATAGGCCATGAGCAGCTCCTTCAAAATGTGGCTAGAAAATGATTTTCGTGGCATCCAACTGTGAACTACAGGATCTTTGATGATTTCTATGTAAAAAAAAAACCCTGCTGAATCCGAAAATCGATGTTCCCACTGTCAAAGGTGTGGATAGCTATGTCAAATTTGCATAAATCCAAGATGGCTGCCATGACTAACCAAGGGAATGAATGGCCTAACATTTCAACCAGTCTACCTAGAAACACGTTTGAGGCCTCTTTTTCGGATAATGTTGACCCGAGGAATCGATTTCTGAGGTCAGATATGTGATTGAGGGCTCCACTAATTTTCATAAATCCAAGATGGCTGCCATGAATGGCCTAACTTTTTTATCAGTACAACTAGAATCACGTTTGAGACATCATTTTCCGATAATGTTATGCCCAGGAATCGATTTCTGAGGTCACTTTTGTGATTGAGTCTCAAAGAACTCCACTCATTTGCATAAATCCAAGATGGCCACCACAGGCATGGATAGTCCAACTTCTTAACCATTCTACCTAGAATCACGTTTGAGACGTCTTTTCTGCATAATGTTGACCCGAGGAATCGATTTCTGAGGTCAAATATGTGATTGAGGGTCAAAGAACTCCGCTTATTTGCATAAATCAAAAATGGCCGTCATGGATGGATGAACTTTTTTAATCAGTTCACCTAGAATCACGTTTGAGACATCATTTTCAGATAAAGTTATGCCCAGGAATCGATTTCTGAGGTCACTTGTGTGATTGAGGGTCAAAGAACTCCACTCATTTAAATAAATCCAAGATGGCCGTCATAGGCATGGATAGCCTAACTTCTTAACCACTCTACCTAGAATCACGTTTGATACATCTTTTCCAAATAACGTTGACCCGAGAAATCGATTCCTGGTCAGTTATGTGATTGGGTGTCAAAGAACTCTGCTAATTTACATAAATCCAACATGTATAGCTCTCATATCCTGATACAACCTGTATTCAACCTCCACCTTATTCATAACCAGAATCATCTCCCTCATTTTCTTCCTCCTCTGCTTCCACAGATCTTTCAGATTCTGTAAGAATCTGAACAAGGACACATCACAAACATATGGGCTTTCCTTAACAGGCCATTTTCCATCCGCCTAAGGCTTGATAGTATGGGTGTGACTATGTGCAAACTATATAAATGTATGCCCAAACTTGTTCCTCCCTCACCTACTAGTACACTGCACCCCTTGGGCTTGGGCTGAGAAGTACATCCAACCCTCAGACTCAGAGTTAAGCTCATTGGGATTGCTACCCTTTTCCCATTTGAGCTACTTTGTGGTAGTGGTATATTTTGACTATAATTCAGGCCCAGGGTGGGTTCTGGGGACAGATGCATCATCAGAGTGAGTCGATCTGCATCATCTCGATCTATACTAGGACTATGTTACCTGGCACCCAGAGTCCCTTGGTTATTAGCCTCCACACCCCCAGATCGGCCTACTCGGAGTTTTAGACCAGGACTAGGTCACCCTGTGAGCGGTTGACAAAGGTTTTAGACATCTAGGGTTCCATTTTAGTTCATATTTAGAGTTACAAATGATCGGAGCCAAACGACTCCAGGGCACACGCAGTACAACCATAAACAATGGCTGCCACTCACCTTTCTCGAACAAGTCGCGACGTTGTTCTGCTACTTTCTGTTGGGGTCCGTCAAGTACAAGCCATTTTTTGGCACACTCACATACTTTTGCCCACGATGCTTCAGTAAAATGAGTGATACTGCCCGAAAACTTATCGGAAATGTGAATAACACAGGAGAGGCTTTCAGCGCACGCTACCCCTGTGGGCGCTGCCATTTTGTTGTCACATGACCAAAGGGACGACGCTGATCGGTTAAAACGTCCCGGACTGGGCCATGTTTACGGTAGCCAGACAATTATTACCGACTGACTTCAATCACATTTTTCATACAGCTATCCACACCTTTGGAAGTGGGAACATCGATATTTTGTCGTACAATAATGTAATCTTAATTTAGAAACACTAAAATTTTAGTTCCCCGTTGGGTACCACGAAACTGAACGAAAAGTGGCAGCTGCTCACGGCCTAATATCATTAGTTTTTGAGTTTGACAGTGTTTTAACAATACCAGCAATTAACTCCTCATTTACCTCATCGATGTGAAAAGAAACTGTTGAAAGTATTGATTTTGTGTTGTTGAGCACATTTGGCAGCACAAAGTTTTTTGTTAATTCTTCCACAGAGTCCACAAAATATGAATTAAATTTATTTGCCAATATAGCCTTGTCACTGATGGTCTTGCCATTGATTCTAAGTTCCTTTACCCCCTTCTGAACATTTTTTTTATTAGTTAAGTTATTTAAATGCCTCCATAGGGAACTGTTGTTACCCTTTGCATGGTCTATCAGTTTATTGTAATAAGATACTTTTGATTTTCGCAGCTCTTGTACCACTTTATTTCTTAAACTTTTGTACACAAGGTGATCATTTTGTAATTTAGAGGTTAATGATGTTTTCAATGCAGAATCTCCAATGACATTTGTTTGAGATTGATATCAATGATCCAAAGAGCCCTGAGACACAATACCATCCATGAGTTTAATTGAAAAACAACAAATTGATAGTTTATGACACTAAAATCCTATTTCCATAATAATTTGGAACTTGGTGCATAACATCCTCCCTCAATTTACAAAGTCCAAAAAACACACACACCAAGTCAAACCCACCCTAATTTGGAAACACAATCACACAAAACACACCAAACTGAATGCAAAAGCGAAAACAAGGCATAAAAACACTCACACAAAAAACTTAAATAGGACCGGCCGGTGGACTACCACATGGCCCACACAGCACAGTGGGTTATTCTGCCACTGTAATTACTTTTCTCTTTATTAAACAGCTAAAAAAAAAAACAAAAAAAAACAAAAACAGCCATTCTCCTTAACTAAACACCAAAACAGAACTATGAACATTATAGAGTCTATTAGCACAGTCATTCAAGTAGATGGTAGGTCACAGGGGGGCCCTGGGCAGCCTCGCAGCAGGTGCCTGTTGCCTCCCGGGCTGAGGACCAATCTTCAGGATGCAGGATCCCAGATCTCAAACCACTTTCACCGGCTCCCGTCCAGCCTCGCCACCTGGAGCGTCCTCCTGGACATGCCGCAGCTGGTTAGTGTGCCTCATTGAACTGTCAGACAACCGGAAGCACGCCGCTCCCAACTTTGCCACTGTCCTCAGGTGTGCCCGATGTTTTGCCAGCTGTCGTCTGGCCCAACTTTGCCTAGATTGTTCATTAGCCTGAACCCAAACCTAGTCCATGACCTGAAGTGGGACCTTACTCGGCCTAACGTGCTGCTGAGCATGTGGTAACTCCATGCTCTTTTGTGGTCATGCCCCACCCTCTTCTAAGAATGATGCAGCGGTCACTGTCATGGCAGCAGACCCCTCATCCAACTGCAGCCGAGTACTGAAGGTGTCCGATGCTTTCATGGTGCCGCTCATTTGAACGGGTGTCCCACCGTCACACTCAGCCCCCTTAACTACCTCCCATCGAGCGCAGGCACTGAAACTTTCCCGTTCCAACACAGAGCTGGAACTGGGCAACTTGATGGCAGGGCTGCTCGTCAGCTCCTCGTCCCAAACCACATCGCCATCGATCACAGGAGCCCGTGAACCCCAGTGACCACAACTGGACCATTTGTTCCCAGCGCTGTCTCTGATGGCGATACCCAGTCCGTAGAATAGGTGTATTGCCACGCACCACCACTTGGAATGTGAATTCGTGCACCGCTTCAGACTTGTAGTGAACAGTCAGCTCCACGGTCTGTTACTGCCATAACCATACAACGGTGCTGGGTTACTCCTAATCCTGTGGTAGGGGAAAAACTTCTTCACCGGGGCCCAATTCAACATCGACCGCACTGCCGCCATGTCGAGCAATAATGGAATCTCAACCATCTAACTCCACAGTACAATACAAATACCCGTTGGTGTTGGGACTCACCGAGTGGATGGTTGTTGCATGCGGGTGGGGTGGTTTCTTCGGTGGGCTCCCTGGCTCAGATAAACAGCACACCCTGGCGTAATGATTCAAGCGCCCATGCTTGCTGCATCGTTTCCCTCTTGCCGGGCATACTCTCACTTTGTGGCGGTGCGTCGAGGACCCACAACCTCTGCAAACGGGATTTCCTGGAACAGACCATCGGCTAGTAGCATTGGCTTCATAGTTTTCGTCCATGCTATCTTCGTTATCAGGGTCCATGACATTAGCTGAGACGGGCGGCTCCCGCGGCTTCTCTGACTGGCACCAGTTTAGCTCCGAAGCTAGCTTATCGGCGACCTCCAACTGGAGAGCTAGCTCAATGGCTCTAGCTAGCGTCAAGTCATTAGGCGGCATTAATAGCGTAGCACATAGCCCAGCCTTCTACGTGTGGTCAGCCAATTGGTCTAGCACCATCTCATCTTCAAGCGGCCCAAAATGGCACTCACTAGCTAGCTGCCTCAGGTCAGCGACATACTGGTGGATTGGCTCAGCGACACGTTGGTGTCTCTGGCGAAAGCGAATTCTCCATACTGTCACGCTGTCCGGGGTGGTGAAATGGTTAGCT
Organism: Pholidichthys leucotaenia; assembly: GCA_020510985.1. NCBI lineage: Eukaryota > Metazoa > Chordata > Actinopteri > Cichliformes > Pholidichthyidae > Pholidichthys > Pholidichthys leucotaenia. The sequence goes on along the minus strand of CM035840.1, from coordinate 57,318,329 downwards.
GGCAGCTCCACGATGTCCTTTTACGAGTCTGTTGTGCCAAGGATCTGCAGAATCCTCTACCCCCAATACCCAGGTTGTGGACAAGGAGCGCACGTGCCCTCACCTTATCAAGCTTATCGGTCAAGCGCCGTGATATACATTTGAAAGCCCTCCAGCTAACGGGGCCATGGCACCAATGGCTCGCCCGGGAGCTCAAGGATGGGACGGAATGGTGTAACGCATGCCTCCATACGTTAATCCTCAGTCGCCTAATGTTATGTCCACAAACATGGTGATGAATGAGGCCGACAGAGACGTAGCACTGAATGTGGCTGTATTGAGAGTTAACCACTTGCACTCCGGGCAATTTTCCTAAAAATGCCAAAAAATAACGTGCCCAAAGTAAATCGAAAGCTGTTCTTCAACCCTTTGCAGCATCTTCATGGGGTTGGTCTCATTTAAAAGAAAACACTTTGAATTTTTTGGCAAAAAAAATATAATCTCTCTATGTGCTCCGGTCACTGAGTTACAGTCATCTAAACATACTGAACTTGAAGAAAAAAAATTGGACACTGTTTTTTGGGATACAAATGCTTGTAAATAACACACAGCTGTCCGATCCGGCTGGAAAATGCAACAGAAATGTAGAACCAAGTGTTATCCAGCTGAGATCCAAATTTGGTAACAATACCACAAAAAATGAATATTTTACACAGCTTTGTTCTCAGGCTGTTCCCAGGCGTTTTGGAACTGTGCCAAATTGTGCCAAATGGCACAGTTTGGAAAAACGTCTGTAACTTTTGAATGATTCAATTTAGAAGCTTCATTTTAGGCTCAAAGGAAAGGTTACACTCAGGGCTGTGTCTGTGTGTGTGTGTGGGGGGGGTCGTCCCCCCCCCCCCCGCTACCAAGGACAGAGTTCGGCCCTCGCTACATGACAGATTACACTCGTTGCATGTTTCCACAGCAACGCTGTCACAGCGGCTCCCCCCCCCTCGCTACTGTGTGTGTGTGGGGGGGGGTTGTCCCCCCCCACCCCCGCTCGCTACAGAGGATGGACTTTAGCCATCGCTACACAACGGATTAGCCTTATGTGGTGATGTAGGACAGCAGTGCAGTCACCGCGGCTCCCCCCCCCTCGCTGCAGAAGAATAGCGGGGGTGGGGGGGTGTTCACAGCCTGTACACTGCGAGCAACCCCTTGTACCACGGCGCACGAACTTCAGACTTCGTGAACCGCACAGCTGTAATTTACTGATCGGTCAAAAGTCATTTTGGATTACAATTTTCAGGGATAGAGAATAATTTAGCTTATAACACCTTACCTCTTCACAGCGGAGTCTTGGCGAACTTGTCTTCCTCATTGTCAGATGAACGCGACGCTGGTCCACTCTGGTTCTGGTCTCGCAACTCGATCAAAACATAATTCCATTATTGCGGTTTTGTGCTTCCATGATTGCGGTTTTTGGCGAACGATTTTTCAAAACAAATAACAGTAGTAATTAAAAAAAGACTGGCGAAGGCGTGTGTGTCACTCAGCCTTCATCGTCAGCCTCTGTCGGTCTTTAATGACCATGGAAGAAATCATAACGTCTACTCTGCTGGAACCAATACAAAATAAGCACCGCCTGTGGCCGAACATGCCGATCCACGAATGGCACTCCCTGTCACACAGGTTGCATTTGTGGATGGTCTCCATGCTGCTCGGTCTGTGGAGCTCTTCCTGTGTCCTTTTTTGATCCGCTGCAGCAGCCAGTCTTCACCCAGCCTTAAAAAAAAACAGCTCACAAACTTCTCTGCTTCAATTGGCTCACTGCATTCAAAGCGTTGGGAGGCGGGTCCTCCTTCCTAGGTTTTCATTCATTGGTTCTTCAAGGTTTCAGAAACCCAATTCAAGGCTCTTATTAGTCGAATGAGAGGTCAATCAGATGAACTAATCTGTTCGCGGCTGTGTTTGCAGATTTTTTTCCCAGTGGCGCTTGGAGGCCAGCACCATCTCCATCTGCACCATCATCAGTATATCATGCGTCATGCATCCGAGCGCGCACTAGTGCGCTCTTGTGCGCCCTCGTGCGTCCTAGGACGCAGAGACTTGCCCGCCCGCGGAACAACGGAGTGCAAGTGGTTAAGGGACACAGTACACAGAATCCACCTAGTGGAGTCATCCAGCACAAGAGGAAGCCCTCATGGCGGCTGCCCACTAATATTGGGTAGTGTGATGACGCAACAGGAAGTCGGCATCTCTCTCTCTCTCTCTCTCTCTCTCTCTCTCTCTCTCTCTCTCTCGTGCGCATGCGTGGGCGTTTGTGGGAGCAGGGGTGTGGAGTGGTGTCGAGTGAGTACTTTAAACTTTGTATTTTCTAACTTTTTCTCTATCTTGTGTGTTTGAGGTGTGTGTGTTTAATATAGTGGGTTGAGTGTGTGTGTGCTGGGGTGTGAGTGTTGGAGTGAGTGTGTTGGGGAACGGTAGCTTCTGCTGCCGGTTTTTCCCGGCCGGCATCATGCCGGTGATTGATGGTGGTGTGGAGTTTGAGCGCTTAACCCGGCGTCATGGTGTGAGAATCCTCCCGACAGTTCCCTGTTCTGTGGAGGAGGCCAGCCTCGCTGTAGGACAGGTGGTTGGGCATGGCAGCATAAAATCAGCATCGAGGATGAACAGCGCAATTGTGATCTTTCTGGATTCGACTGAAAAAGCTGATCAGGTGGTGGCACAGGGAGTGGTCATAGGTGACACTTTTACTCCCGTTTTACCGCTGGCAAACCCGTCTAGGAGGATCACCATCTCAAACGCTCCTCCTTTCGTTAAAAATGATCAGCTGATTAGAGAGTTGTCCCGTTTTGGCCAGGTTGTGTCCCCTATCAGAATGGTCTCTCTGGGTAGTAAATCACCCCTGCTGAAGCATGTTGTATGTCATAGGAGGCAGTGTTTCATGGTGTTGAAAGACAGCTCTGCTGAACTGAACGCGTCTTTTAATTTCAGGATTGACGGCTTTAGCTACTTGGTGTTTGCAACATCTGAAACCATGAAGTGTTTTGCGTGTGGCGCAGAAGGCCATCTCATTAGGTCATGTCCTGAAAAGGCAAACACAAAGAGCACTGGCGGTAAGAAAGGTGACGCCGCTGTTTCTGGTGGTCCGGAGGGTAGCGCTACATGTGGTGCGGCGGATGCCGCTGCGGCGCCCGCTTCTGCTGGGGCGGTCGCGGCCGCGTCCGCTTCTACTTCTGCGGGGGCGTCCGCGTCCGCGTCCGCTTGTGCTGGGGCGGCCGCGGCCGCCTCTGCTGGGGTGGCCGCGGCGGGCGCGGTAGTTGCCCCCCCAAACAGTGATGGTGGGGAATTTCTATCTGGCGGCAGCTCTGATCATTGTGACGAGCCTGTCGCCCGGGGTAAACAGGTCGAGGGTTTTTTTTTTTTTTTTTTTGTTACTTTATTTGTACCCGTAGGTAGACTTGGTTTGCAGTCTGGTGACAAGCCACCGGCTGCTGGTCGCTGCGTGCGCGAGCGCCCTAAACCTACATGTTTTTGGTATGCGGGAGGAAACCGGAGAAATCCCGGAGTAAACCCGCGCAACACGGGGAGAACATGCAAACTCCACACAGCTCACTGTTGGTCGGGGGCTGGGATCGAACCCACGATCTCATGATCCCCGCGGTCCCCCGGCCGAGGGTAAAACTGTGCTGCCACAGTGCTAAACCACTGCGCCACCGTGCAGCCCATGGTAACTGCACTTTTACTTGCACCCATGAGGGTGTAAGTAAAAGTGCAGTTAAACGAAGGAACGTGAATGAACAGACTTTGCAGGCGGGGGAGGAGCGGTTTGAGGCTGTAGCGGACACACAGAGCAAACACTGCATGACAAACGTTGCGTTTCATGAAGAAATGCAGGAATGTAGTTTTGTTGAAGAGGATCCTTTTAAAGCTGCACAAAAAAGGAAAAGTGCTGAAAACTTGCAGAGCTCTGCTAAATCTAGTAGGGTTGGGAATTTAGATTTACTGAATGAGAGCGCTTCTGACGAAAGTGGAGATGAGTCTGAACTGATGCAGACGCAGACGCAGGAGGAGCAAAGCTCCTATTGTTTTACTAAAATTAGGCAATTTCTCCAGGTGACTAAGGGGAGCAGAGCTGTGAAAGTGGAAAATTACTTTCCAGATCTGGAGTTATTCGTGGCATCAGCTCGCAAATTTATGAAACTGAATGATGGGAATGAGACTTTCACTGATCAGGAAATTTATCGTTTAAAGAAACTGGTTGCTAAACTGAAATTGCAAATTACTAACAGTCATGTTGACTCTTAGTTTGTTTCTTCCCTTTTATGCTATGTGTGTGTTTTTTTACTGTACCCTATTTTTATCCTTTTTAATGCCCCACCTTAGAATTGGCACTCTCAATATTAATGGGGCCAGGGATGATGTAAAAAGGGCCTCTTTATACAAGCTTTTTAATTTAAAGAAACTTGACGTGCTGATGGTCCAGGAGACTCACAGCACTGTGGACATTGAGAGCCATTGGAGAAAAGAGTGGGATGGCTGCATTTTTTTTAGCCACAAATCCAGTAGCAGTGGGGGGGTGGCTGTACTTTTCTCTAGGGGTTGTGTGCCTGTCTCTTATGAGGTAGAAGAGGTGGTGAGAGGTCATTTCCTCTTATTAAAGGTACAGTTTGAAAACGTGAACTTCGTTTTTATAAACGTGTATGTGCCAACACAGAGAGCAGAGAGGATCAGGGTCTTTGACGTGCTTTCGGATACGGTTAAGTCCTGTGATCCAAATAGTTTTTTATTTCTGGGGGGTGATTTTAACTGTACATTAAACCACAGACTAGACAGGAACCATCAGGAGCCTCACCCTGCTTCTGCCAATAGGCTGAGAGAACTGGTGAAAACACATGAAATGGCCGATGTGTGGAGATCACATCATGGGGACCAGAGGCAGTACACCTGGAGCCATGTCAAAGATAACCTTTTATCTATGGCTAGGTTAGACCGTTTTTATGGTTTTAAACATCAAATGAGTGTTTTTAAAAATAGTTGTATCTGTCCTGTTGGTTTCACTGATCACTGCCTGCTGTTTTGTTCTGTGTTTATTGAAAATGTAAAGTGTAAGAGTGCTTTTTGGCATTTTAACAATACACTTTTAAATGATGTGTTTTTTAAAGAGGTTTTTCATGATGTTTGGAAGTCACACAGGGAACAAAAACCCTCTTTTAGTTCTCTCCAATTGTGGTGGGATTTTGGTAAGGCCCAGATAAAACAACTCTGCCAACAGTACACTCAAAATGTCACTCGTAGCTTGACCCAATCCTTGAAAGTTCTGGAGACTGAGGTGGTAGAACTAGAGGAGTTGCTCAGTTCTACAGGAAAACAGGTGCACTTAGAGGCTCTCAAGTCAAAAAGGTCAGCCTTGGCTAGCTTGCTAGGGGTCACCGCACAGGGTGCTCTGGTCCGCTCACGCTACATGGATGTAGCTCTGATGGACTCGCCCTCCCAGTACTTTTTTGGACTGGAGGGGAAAAATGGACAGAGAAAGCTCATTCACTCCTTGTTGGGCAATGACGGGAGAACAATCTCCACAGCAGCAGAGATCAGGAAACACGCTGCTAGCTTTTACAGTGAATTGTTTAGAGCAGAGTGGAGGGAGGACACGTCACTGGGCCAGGTTTTCCTTGATGGTCTTCCAGTGCTCTCAGAGGACCTTGTTGCCGGCTTGGATGCTCCACTGTCTCTGTCTGAGCTGCATACGGCGCTAATGAGCCTCCAGAATGGAAAATCACCAGGCATAGATGGTCTCTCTGTGGACTTTTTTAAGGAATTCTGGCCCCTGCTTGGTCCAGACCTGCTGGAGGTTCTCCAAGATAGCTTGGAAAGGGGGACCCTACCCACGACCTGCAGGAGGGCCATCATCACACTGTTGCCGAAAAAGGGGGACCTCCAGAGCCTAAAGAACTGGAGGCCAGTCTCTCTGCTCTGCACAGACTACAAGATTCTCTCAAAAGCTCTGGCCCGAAGACTGAGAAAGGTGATGAGCGAGCTCATTCATGTAGACCAGACTTACTGTGTGCCTGGCAGGCTGATTAGTGACAACGTCACTTTAATTCGGGATATTTTGGAGGTCTCTGGTTCATTGGCGGTAGAAACTGGTTTGATTTCAATTGACCAGGAAAAGGCGTTTGATCGGGTTGAACACCAATATTTATGGACAGTTTTAACAGCTTTTGGGTTCAGCTCAGGCTTCATAGCCAGGATACGGGTCTTGTACAGTGACATTGAGAGTGTGCTGAAGATAAATGGGGGCCTGTCTGCCCCTTTAAAAGTCCAGAGGGGGGTTCGGCAGGGCTGCCCTCTCTCAGGGATGCTGTACTCCCTCGCCATAGAGCCTTTGCTTCACTGCCTGAGAAGGGATCTATCAGGAGTTACTTTTCCTGGCTGTGACACCACGTTCAAGCTGTCGGCCTATGCAGATGATGTAGTCATTCTGCTAAACAAGCAGTGACATTGACGTTCTGGTTAGGAGTGTCAATCTTTTTGGCCAACTTTCCTCTGCAAAGATAAACTGGGGAAAAAGCGAGGCTCTGATGGTGGGGGAGAAACTAGAAAATCAGCTTACGCTGCCGGGTGGGTTGATTTGGAAAAAAGGAGGTTTTAAGTATCTTGGTGTCTTTATTGGAAATCAGCAGTTTGAGCAAAAAAATTGGGATGGGGTCATAGAGAAGATTAACGGGAGACTAAACAAGTGGAAGTGGCTAATGCCAAGAATATCTTTTAGAGGAAGAGTGCTCATTTTAAATAATCTTGTTTCCTCATCCCTGTGGCACCGCCTCATGTGCATGGACCCCCCTGCTGGTTTGTTGTCCAAAATTCAGTCTGTTTTGGTGGACTTTTTTTGGGGGGGTGGACTCCACTGGGTTCCTCAAGCCCTGTTATTTCTTCCCAAAGAGGAGGGGGGGCAAGGAGTGATTCATTTAGCTAGTAGAGGTGCTGCTTTTAGACTGACTTTCATGCAGAGACTGCTGACGGGCCCCCAGGACCTGGTGTGGAGGCCTTTGGCCTGTGTTATTTTACAGAGAGTCCTTGGGCTTGGGCTAGACCTCCCTGTGTTTTTAATGGATTTTAAGAACTCTAATGCACTGTCTTTACCCAGTTTTTACCGCAGTCTCTTTTCAGTGTGGACTCTTTTTAAAAAACAAAGAGGGCCATGCGATTCCCTCTACTGGTTGTTGAGGGAGCCGCTGGTTTTTGGTGGTCGCCTTGGTGTCCTGCCGGGAGTTGGAAGGACCTTCCTTGATAGGCTGTGTTCCAGGAACATTCTCACTCTGAAGCAAGTGGTGGAACTGGCTGGTCCTGGCCTCAACAACGCCTCAGCTTTAGCAGCTCATCTTGGTGTCAGGTCGAATCGTTTCATCGATGGTCTTCTTGCACACTGGAAACAGGAGCTTCATGGACTTGAGCACTCCCTACTCTTGGACTTTAGCAATGGCACGCTGCAGCCAGAAAGCACTGACCCCTTTCCCTCTCTCACGCTCTATATGGACTTTGACGTCGCTCCTTGCTCCTTACTGGCATTCTGTGCTCCCACTGGTGTGGACTTTGGAGGAGCCAGTGGTAAGGCACTCTACAGACTGGTGGTGATGGCACTCAACAAGGACCGATTGAACACCTGTGTGGACACTCCTTGGAGAGCCTATTTTAAACTAGGAAAAGGGCATCGGCCTGCCTGGAGGGCTCTTTACAAAGCCCCTCTCCCTAAGAGGCATGGAGACTTACAGTGGAGGGTCCTGCATGGTATTATAGCTGTCAATGCTTTTGTTTCTGTGATTAACAGCAGTGTCAGTGATCAGTGTGTTTTTTGTTCCTCTAGGGAGACTGTTTTTCATTGTTTTATTGAATGTCAGCGCCTGAGTGGCCTCTTTGAACTTCTCACAAAACTTTTTCATATTTTTAAGGAAGTTTTCTCTAAGCAGGTTTTCATTTGTGGTTTTATGTACAATCGTCGTTTTAAGCAGAAGTGTCAACTACTGAACTTTGTTTTAGGGCAGGCAAAGTTGGCTATCTATGTAAGCCGGAGAAGAAAACTTGAAAATGTTGAGAATGATGTTGATGTCAAAATTTTATTTGTGAGGCTACTTAAAGCCAGAATCAGGCTGGACTTTCAGTTTTTTATGGGGAATGGGGATGTGGAAGGTTTCAGGACCCTCTGGTCCCTGGAGAATGTCCTCTGTTCAGTTCATGATGGACAGCTTTTTTTTGGGCGTTTTTTGGGGGATTAATTTTCTGTGTAACATAGCATGATATAGAAATTGTATTGACTGATGGACAAGTGTGTTTATTAAAGATCTTTTAAAAATCAAAATCTCTCACACACACACACACACATCACCACCACCACCAAGAAATTTAAAGGAATTTAAACTCGTCACTGCTGCCAAAAAAGTCGTGTCCGATAAAGTCCCTTGCAATCTGTGTTTTGTTTTTTTTTGCCTTTCATTATTCATCCAAGTCTCATTATCAAGCACTTTATTATTGCAGTTGTGTGCACATAAATAAAAGGACGGAGAAAAAACTGCAGTTGTCTCTGGCATTCTGATGTATTTGAGTTTTATTTTCTTTATAACTCCTGACATTTTTATGGGTGAATGTAATAATTATAATATATTGTATATAAATAGCTGTAAATTTGTTGCACTGCCACATATTTACACTATTATGAAAACAAAGAAGCATTATGGTTGAAAATAGTAAAATATAATTCAAGTACACGCCATTTCAGTGTCTGTATCCATTATAAGCATTCCTCGTTTAGACATTAATTTTGCAGCCGTCAAACCATTGCCTTTCACTGATCGACTGATTGCAGTCAGTTAATTGTCAGCCCAGCTGGTAAGTGTGGAGGTGAGAAGCTGGTCTGTGGGGAAACATGTCAGTTCTCAGGGAAGTCTGCAAGAGACCAAAGGCACTGTTGTACCTTTATAGTTTAAAATCACTTCTGCCTGCTACAAAATCTTTTCTATCACTGCACTACAACAGTAAGCCTCAGAGCACTGAGGAAGCAGCGGGTGGCTAGTGTGCACATGGGTGAGGACAAGCCTTTTTGTTCTTTTTTGATGTAGGACTGTTTGCCTATGCTCAGGGGCATTTTTGTGGCTGATATCATGGACTACATTTTTGCATTATCTGGACTCTTTTTTTTAGAAGATTTCAGAGACTAATGTGAGTAGTTATTTCCATCTGTTTTGTGTTTGGAGCACCTGTGTACCTCACTGCATTGCCGTGTTGTGAGTTTTGGGTGTACATTGTGTCATAAGCTAAAGGACAAACGGACTTAAGTGCAGGGTTACACCAAACACACATTTATTAACACAAAAAGGCACACACAAAAGACAACAGCTCGGGTACGCTAAAGAGTCCGTCAGGACACCCAACACACACACTGGAGAATCAACTGGGCAAACAGCCGAGGCGTAGCAGCTGTGCTGCACAGAGGAACACTGCAGAAAGTGAAGCAGCACAGCGGCGAAAAGACACACTGCAGTTTACTCACGGTGAGGGGGCTGTCTGAGAAATCCTAGTCTCCCAGCGAGCACACACAGAAACAGTCCTTAGTGACGTGACGGTTAGACAGGGAAAAACTACCATCCAACACGTACAATAGTCCAGCAGCGTTTGTCTAGCAAAGAGCTGCTTTAGTACAAATGCCGCTGGTGTGGCAAATTGGAAACACCTGGGTGAGACGCGGGGAAGATGATTACCGGGGTGAACAGCTGATTATCAGGGAAGGAGGGGGCGTGGCCAGACAGGCCAGAGGGGCAGCTACAGGCATACAAAGAGACGGGACACAGACATGAAAATGTCGACAACACAAAGCACAACACCACATAACAAACCCTCTGCCTGAGCCAGCAAGAACGATCAGAACTGAGCCCACAGGAAGCACAGGTTCGGTTCATGACAGAGCCCCTCCTTCTAGGGGTGGATACCAGACACCCATGGTAACATCATAAGTAACCCCCCTCCTCCCCTCCCTACCAATCCCCACAGGCTCAACAATGACACACGAACCGGGTGGGAGGTAGGGGGAACAGGAAAGGAAGGAACATGATACCCCGCCCAGGGTCCACAATTAACCCCTCCCAAATCCACGGGCGTAGGGGCTCAGGAAGCCGCCCAGAGTCCCAGGCCCAGCAGAAGGTCCGGTGGACAGCGTCCGGTGGCCTGCCGGAAAACATGGGCCACTTGACCCGAGGAGTCCATTCTTCTGGTGGCCGGCCAACGTTGCTCAGCCACCAGGATTGAAGGGGTGAAGCAGGAGGCGGCCTGCCCACCAGAAGGCTGACTGGTGGGTGACCGGACTAGGGAGAGGGAACCTCCACGGCATCCTCAGGGTGGTCCACAGTGGCACCTGTGGTGGCCCCCGACTGGGCCGGCTCCACTGCACCCACGATGGACTCCAGCTGGAGCCTAGCTGCACCCACGGTGGCCCCCAACCGGGCCGGCTCCCCTGCATCTACGATAGACTCCAGCGGGAGCCTAGCTGCACCTGCGGTGGCCTCTGTCTGAGGCTCTGCAGCACCTGCGGTGACCTCCAGCTGAGGCTCTGCAGCACCTGCAGTGGACCCCGACTGGGCCAATGCTGCACCCACGGTGAGCGGGCCAACCCACAGGATCACCAAGCTGAAGAGATGATCGATGGGAGGAACCCTGACGACCCTGGCTGGAGGGGTTGGAGCAGCAATGTCCTCTTTCGGCAGGACTGGACCCTCGGTGACCTCCGGCGGTGACACACCCTCTCTGGCGACCCTAGATGAAGGCTCAGGGGGAGCAGGAGAAGAAAGATGGTTAGGGTCGCCGGCAGCGGCAGAGCCCGGCGAGGGAAGTTCAGACGCAGCTGAGTTCTGCACCCGACTCTCCTCACCCAGAGCCAGACAAGATCTCTCTAAAACTGTCATAAGGAAAACAAGAGAGAATACTTGGCTGAGCTCGAGCTCCACCGCCGTCCAGGACTCTGTCGATCCTGGCGAAGAATACTCGGGACTGGCCTCCAAGAGGTCCGGCTCAGGCTCTAAGTCTGCTGCAGACACCTCCGCAGCTGGCAAGATGGTGACAGCAGTCTAATTAACCTCCTGCAGCAGCTCCAATGCAGGGGATTCCACCGGCGTGGCTGCAGGAGGACCTGTCCGTGCTGGCTCCGGGAAGGGATCATCTGGAACCACTGGCTCCTCCACCTTCTGGCGGCTCGGTTCTTGGACCGACAGGCACTCAGGAATAAAAGGAGACACAGAGGGAGTAGAGGAGAAGTTTGCAGCTGCAGCCGGAGGAGAGGACCCAGCGGACTGCTGAGACTGGGCCTCTCCCTTGGGAGACAGGCAAGGGTTTTTATGGGTTAATTGAGTTAAATAAAAACACACTTTTTCAGAATCAGAATCAGAATCAGAATGAACTTTATTGCCAAGCATGTTTTTACACATACGAGGAATTTTACTTGACATTAAGGTGCGCCCATGTTAAGCGCTCCCTAATGACGCGGCAGCCGACAGGTGCCTCATACAGTGGGGGTAAAGAGGGGGAGGGGGAGGGGGTGACACATTGGGCAGAGAGAAAAAAACATAGTTATCAAAATAAAGCTCAAGTGAGCAAGATTATGATCACATAGGAAAAAACCCTCTAATTGCGCACTAAGCAGACAAGTTACAATTCCACACATTAACAAAGCAAGTTGAGAGAGGCCAGTGTGTGTGTGTCAGTCATGTGATATTCATGGATGCAATGTGAATGCAGTGTGAAGTATCAGTTACTGGTGAACAACAAAATTCCTCTCCTCAGCAACGACTAGATGTTATGTCCATGGTATCCTAAACATAGATAACATGTCCACAGAGTTCATCTCTTCAGTGCATGTCAGATGGTAAAATTCCATGCTAGTCACATGATGACGCTGTCCATAGAGAGTTCAGATTGCTGCACATCAGAATGTTTGGGTTAGAGAAAAGCCAAAACTCCCTTCTGCTTTATCTTTTCTCCTGGAGGAATGAGTTCTCCCAAGGACGCCGAATCAAGGCCTGATAAGCACAGTTCACTTACAGCATAGAATTTTCACCTCTCATGCGATTCTGTGCAGCAATTTACATTTACATTCCCAGGCTTTAAAATCATTCCCTGGAGAGCACCCAGCGACTCCGAGATGTTTCCCACCTTCCGATTCAGTTCGCCATTAGCCGCTATCAGTGCCCTCCCCAACTGGTCGAATTGTTGAAGGAGCTTCGCCGGGTCTGCATTTTGACCAGCTCTTTCCAACTTCTTTAATTTCCGATACACCAATTCAATTCAATTCAATTCAATTCAATTCAATTCAATTCAACTTTATTTATATAGCGCCATTTCACAACAACAGTCATCTCATAGCACTATCAACTGTAGGGGGGAACCCCCACAGTTGCAGAAAGACCCCAGCAATCAGGTGATCCCCTGTGAGCAAGCACTTGGCGACGGTGGAGAGGAAAAACTCCCTTTTAACAGGAAGAAACCTCCAGCAGAACCAGGCTCAGGGAGGGGCAGTCATCTGCTGCGACTGGCTGGGGGGTGAGGGGACAGAGAAGATGAAAAGAACAGACATGTAGAGAGCAAACAGCACGATGGGGACTCAATCTATGGGAGAGAACAAACAAATGTTAATGACCAGCAAAAAAAAATATTTCATAGAGAGTGAGGAAAGGAGTGAGGCCCAGTGCATTACTGGAGGTCCCCCGGCTGACTAAACCTATTAGCAGCATAACTAAGGGAGGGTTCAGAAACACATGATCCCTCCCTAATTGTAGGCTATATCAAAAAGGTAGGTTTTAACCCTAATCTTAAAAACAGAGATCGAGTCTGACTCCCGAATCCAGATTGGCAGCTGATTCCACAGAAGAGGAGCTTGATAACTGAAGGCTCTGCCTCCCATTGTACTTTTGGAGATTCTAGGTATTACAAGTAGTCCTGCATTTTGGGAGTGTAGTGCTCTGTTAGGATAATACGGTAGTATCAGATCTTTTAAATAAAAAGGAGCCTGATTGTTTAGAGCTTTGTAAGTAAGAAGAAGGATTTTAAACTTAATTCTAAACTCTATGGGAAGCCAATGAAGGGAGGCCAGAACCGGAGAGATATGATCTCTCTTTCTAGTACCTGTTAAAACTCTTGCTGCAGCATTTTGGATCAGCTGAAGACTTTTTAAAGATGTTTTAGGACAACCTGATAATAAAGAGTTACAATAATCTAATCTCGAGCTAACAAAAGCGTGGATCAGTTTCTCAGCATCACTCTGAGACAAGATGCTCCTAATCTTGGCAATATTACGCAAATGATAGAAGGCAGTCTTAGAAACAAATTTAATATGTGAATTGAAGGACAAATCCTGATCAAAAATAACTCCAAGGTTCCTCACAGAGCTATTAAGAGAAAGAGTAACTGCATCCAAACTGAAAGTTTGATTTGGAAAGGAATTTCTAAGGTTTTTTGGACCAACAAGAACGACTTCAGTCTTATCTGAATTTAATAGCAGGAAATTACAAGTCATCCAAGCTTTGATTTCCTTAAGACAGGCTTCTAACTTGGCTAATTGATTACTATCATCTGGCTTCATTGACAGGTATAATTGTGTGTCATCTGCATAACAATGAAAATGTATACAGTGCTTTCTAATAATGTTGCCTAACGGAAGCATATATAAACTAAAAAGAGTAGGGCCTAGCACAGATCCCTGTGGAACTCCATGACTAAGCTTTGAGTTGAAAGAAAACTCATTATCTTTAAAAACATCATTTTTTTTTTTTTTTTTTTGAATGCAAAAGATGCAATAGACTTACACAATGGTCCTCTCCGGCATACAACTAGGAACATACCGGTCGCTATGGAGGGTGAGAATATGTATGGGCACATAATCATACCATGTAGGATAACTAAATAGACGGTTATGCTGTTTCATCCCACCTAGCAACAATGCTCTGCACTGTGTGTGTTTATATATTTACATATTTATTCCATCTAGCTACAATGCTCTGCACTGGGTGTGTTTATATTTATATATCTATATATTTATTCCATCTAGCTACAATGCTCAGCACTGGGTGTGTTTATATTTATATATCTATATATTTATTCCATCTAGCTACAATGCTCCGCACTGTGTTTTTATATATCTACATATTATTCCATCTAGCTACATTGCTCCGCACTGTGTGTGTTTATATACTTGCATATTTATTCCACCTAGCTGCAATGCTCCGTACTGTGGGTGTTTATGTATTTACATATTTATTCCATCTAGCTACAATGCTCTGCACTGTGTGTTCATATATTCATATATTTATTCCATCCAGCTACAATGCTCTGCACTGTGTGTCTGTGTGTGTGTGTGTGTGTATATATATATTTTATAGTAATATGTACATATGTATATTAGCTGCTCTTGCTTGCTTGTTTTTTTTTTTTTTTTTTTTCTTGCCTTCTGATTGTTGCTCTGAGTGTTGCTATCCCTGTGCTGTTGCAATCCTGGAATTTCCCCATTGTGGGACTAATAAAGGCTTATCTTATCTTATCTTATCTTATCTTATTATTTACATGAACAAACTGGAACCTATCAGATAAATAAGATCTAAACCACTGCAAGGAAGTTCCATTAAGTCCAACATAGTGTTCTAATCTATCAAGTAGAATATTATGATCAATAGTATCAAAAGCTGCACTAAGGTCTAAAAGGACAAGTACAGAAACTAGTCCATTATCAGATGCAATGAGGAGGTCATTAGTGACCCTCGCTAAGGCTGTTTCAGTACTATGATGGATTCTAAACCCAGATTGAAACTCTTCAAGTAAACCATTTCCCTGCAGGTGGTCGAATAATTGCGTAGCAACAACTCTTTCTAAGATTTTTGAAATGAAAGGGAGATTAGAGATTGGTCTATAGTTAGCTAAAGCTCCTGGATCTAGCGTTGGCTTTTTGAGTAAGGGTTTAATTACAGCTGCTTTAAAAGCCTGCGGTACATGGCCTAAAGTTAATGAAGAATTGATTATATGAAGAATAAAGCTACCAATAAGTGGGAAGACTTCTTTAAATAACCTAGTAGGAATAGGGTCTAAAAGACAAGTTGAAGGTTTGGATGAGGAAACTATTTTGTCTAACTCACAAAGGTCGATTGGGGTAAACTCATCAAGACAGACATCAAAAGAAGGAGTTGTAGTAGTTACAGTATTTAAGTTAACTGTGGGAAGAATCTGATTGATTTTATCTCTGATGGATGAAATTTTATTATTGAAAAAGTTCATAAAGTCCTGACTAGTAAGCTCTAAGGGAATGCTAGGATTGACAGAGTCCTGACTCTTTGTCAACCTGGCTACAGTACTGAAAAGAAACCTGGGATTATTCTTGTTCTCTTCTATTAATGCAGAGTAATAACTTGTTCTAGCTTTTCTAAGAGATTTTTTATAAATTAAAAGATGATTTCTCCAAGCTAAATAGATTTCATCTAAATTAGTAGAGCGCCATTTTCTTTCTAATTGACGAGTCTTCTGTTTTAAGCTACGAGTTTCTGTGTTGAACCAAGGAGTTAGAAATCTCTGATTAGACTTTTTCTTTTTTCTTTTTTTTTTCACCAGGAAAACTCCAAAGCCAAACAGCAGAAATCCTGTGATCATGAAGCCAAACAGGTAGATGTCTTCCACATCTTCAATCGAAAGATCACACAGACACATGAGTTTCCAATTGTCTCATGAGTCTCTCACATAACCCATAGCCGAAGTGCCTGCAGGACACTTGGGCTCCCCCGGGCCCGATTTTCTGTTTGAAAAAGTGGTGTCAATTGTATTTAAAGCCCAGCTCACCAATTCCATAATTTCCATTTGGATCGAGATGCAGCGAGAAGAAGAGCGAGACACAGACAGGACATAGCAAGCTGGGATCAGTGAAGGGAGGAGGAGAGGGGAGAGGAGAAGAAATGCGTCTGATCTCTCTGATAGCCGGAAGAAGAGTTGCCTGCTGCCTGCTGCCTTGCCTGCCATCCCGGCGTTTGATGTTCTCGGCTGTAGCAGGTGGATTGTTGTCCCTCTCCATGTCCACGGAGTTTCTGGCCACTTCCCATGGTACCGATGACTCTCTCGGTGTGGCTGCTGGGGACAAGCTCCGTGCTGGCTCCGGAGCGAAATCCTCTGGGGCCTCCAGCTCCTCCATCATCCGGTGGCTCTGGTCACTCTCAGGAATCTACGGGGGAAACACAGAAGATACAAGAAAGTGGTTTACCTCCGCAGCTGGAGGGGAGGACCCAGCGGACTGCCGAAGCTAGGCCTCTCTTCCGGGAGACAGACAGTGTTTATCATTATCATGTTTAATAGCACAAAAACACACTTGCCTGTTCTCCCAGTGCTTGATGTTCACAGCTGCAGGGAGCCAGCAATCATCCTCACTCACATCTGCTTTGGCTCTGGCTCCCCCTCTGGACGATGGAAGAGCCGGCTCCGGAGACACGGAAGTGGGCGTAAACCGGGGAACCATGGCCCTCTGGGTGGCTGGAAGGACGTCGACAGCCATAGGAGGGGAAGGCTTCTCCCGGAGTCTCCTCACCAGATGACACCGTGGTCTGCTCTCCAGGACTGACCGTGCTGGAGACGGAGGAGGGTCAGGCGAAGAGTCCCAAAGAATGAAGGCCTGCTGATCTCCGGGTCTCCATCTCAGCGCCATGGGGAACGTCAGCCCGGGGAAGGAGGGCTGGAGCAAACTCACAATCGCCAGTAGGTCAGCAAACTCGGGGTAGTCCCATAGCCCGGGATACACCTCCAAAACCTCCACAGCTCCTTCCAAGCACTCCAGCTTCCTCTTCGGTCCTTAGGCGGTGAGGGCCCCGTTGACGAAGGTCCCGATATATTCGGCGGCCCCTCCCTCCTCAATCGTGGGCAACTCCATAGCAACAGCCTCCACAGCAGGCAAGATGGTCATATCAGTCTGATGCTCCCCTGCAGTGGCTCCAACACAGGGGATTCCACTGGCATGGCTGCAGGGGAACCTCTCCATGCTGGCTCCGGGAAGGGATCATCTGAGGCCACTGGCTACTCCACCATCTGATGGCCCTAACCTTGGGCCAACAGGCCCTCAGAGAGAATAGAAGGAGACACAGAGAGGGGAAAAGTTCAATTAATATTTGCAGCCGGAGGAGAGGACCCAGCGGGCTGCTGAAACTGGGCCTCTCCCTCGGGAGACAGACAAGATTTGTAATTAGATGGAGTGAAATGAAAAAACACTTTCCTGTCACCCCGGCTCCCGATGTTGACAGCTGCAGACTGTTGACAATCACCCTTCTCCATGTCACTGACTCCTTCAAAGGGTTGTAGAGGAGCCGGCTCCGATGACGCAGAGGTGGGCGTAGTCGGGACAATCTCGGAAGACCTCTTGGTGGCTGGAGCGATGACGGCCGCCAAAGACGAGGGGGGCTTCCTCCGGCGAGGCTTCCTTCTCCTCGCTGGCGGTTGGAGTGCCAGATAGTCCGGAATGCAAAGGACCGTGCTGGGCAGCGAGTCACTCATGCTGAGGAGCCCCGTGCTATCAGGAGAAGTGAGTGGCGCGGCCGCGAGGAGCTTGAGCACCGGGAGATCCTCATCCAAATCCTTGCATGGTGCGGCGAAGATGTTCTGGAGAATCTCCATCACTTCGAGATGATCCCAGAGGCTGTCCAGCTCCATCACCCTTCTTGTTGTGTCCCGAGCCTGACAAGCCGTTTTGGAGGCACAAGGCTCCAGTGTCCATGAGACAGTATCCTCCAGCAGGCAAAACGAGTGCAGCTCCCTCTCCAGCAGCTCAGCCATCATGCCTGGAAAGCAGGTGAGAAAAAAACGGGATAGTCCAAAAAGCACGGAGGAGGAGAAAAAGGACAAATGGACTTAAGTGCAGGGTTACACCAAACACACATTTATTAACACAAAAAGGCACATACAAAAGACACGACAGCTCTGGTACGCTAAAGAGTCCATCAGGATGCCCAACACATACACCGGAAAATCAACTGGGCAAACAGCCGAGGCGTAGCAGCTGTGCTGCACAGAGGAACGCTACAGAAAGTGAAGCAGCACAGTGGCGAAAAGACACACTGCAGTTTACTCACGGTAAGGGAGCTGTCCGAGAAATCCTAGTCTCCCAGCGAGCACACACAGAAACAGTCCTTAGTGATGTGATGGTTAGACAGGGAAGAGCTACCATCCAACACATACAATAGTCCAGCAGCGTTTGTCTAGCAAAGAGCTGCTTTAGTACAAATGCCGCTGGCGTGGCAAATTGGAAACACCTGGAGAGACGCGGGGAAGATGATTACCGGGGTGAACAGCTGATTGTCAGGGAAGGAGGGGGCGTGGCCGGACAGGCCAGAGTGGCAGCTACAGGCATACACAGAGACGGGACACAGACACGAAAATGATGAGAACACAAAGCATAACACCACATAACAAACCCTCTGCCTGAGCCAGCAAAAACGGTCGGAACCGAGCCCACAGGAAGCACGGGCCTGGTTCATGAAACATTGAGGTTGAACCTGGCTAAATCATGGCTAACAGCATGTACCTGTGTGTGGAGGGCCAGCAGAAGTTGTAGTTGGAGAAGGAAGAGGAGGACTTAACATTACTGGTTTGGAAATGTCTACAGACACCGGCACCACTTCATTTTTGCTGTGCTGCTTGTTGCGAGGTGTTAGTATTAAATGCAAACCAGACCATCAGTGACAGAGTAGCTCATTCTGACCTGATGAAATCACCCAGGGGGTGTTCAGATCTCCTGACCGATGACCTTAACCTTAAGCACAGCCTATATTGGATACAGATTCAACTAGGATGTACAGTGGATATAAAAAGTCTGCACACCCCTGTTCAAATGCCAGGTTTTTGTGACGTAAAAAAATGAAACCACAATAAATCATTTCAAAACTTTTTTCTCCCATTAATGTGTCCTATATCCTGTACAACCCAACTGAAAAACAAACTGATATCTTTTAAGGGGAAAAATAAAAAATAAAAAACTTACTCTGATTAACCTCAAATAAAGTTCAGCTGTTCTAGTTGGCTTTTCCTGACATTTTTGTAGTCACATCTTACAGCACAAGCCATGGTCCACAGAGAGCTTCCAAAGCATCACAGGGATCTCATTGTTCAAAGGTATCAGTCAGGAGAAGGGTAAAAAAGAATTCCAAGGCATTAAATATACCATGGAACACAGTGAAGACAGTCATCATCAAGTGGAGAAAATATGGCACAACAGTGACATTACCAAGAACTGGACATCCCTCCAAAATTGATGAAAAGACAAGAAGAAAACTGGTCGAGGAGGCTGCCAAAAGGCCCACAGCAACATTGAAGGAGCTACACGAATGTCTGGCAAGTACTAGCTGTTTAGTACTTGTGACAGCAATCTCCTATCTTCTTCATATGTCTGGTCTATGGAGTAGGGTGTCAAGACGGAAGCCTTATCTTACAAAGAAAAACATTCAAGCCTTGCTAAATTTTGCAAAAACACATTTGAAATCTCCCAAACGCATGTGTGAAAATGTGTTATGGTTCGATGAAACCAAGGTTGAAGTTTTTGGCCATAATTCCAAAAGGTATATTTGGTGCAAACACAACACTGCTCATCACCAACAGAACACCATACCTACAGGGAAGCATGGTTGTGGCAACATGCTTTGGGGCTGTTTTTCTTCAGCTGGAACTGGGGCCTCAGTCAAGGTGGAGGGAAATATGAACAGTTCCAAATACCAGTCAGTGTTGGTAGAAAACCTTCAGGCTTCTGCTAGAAAACTGAAGATGAAGAAGAACTTCATTTTTCAGCACGATAATAACCCAAAGCACACATCCAAATCAACAAAAGAATGGTTTCACCAGAAGAAGATTAAGGTTTTGGAATGGCCTAGCCAGAGTCCAGACCTGAATCCGATCAAACATCTGTGGGATGATGTGAAGAGGGCTGTGCACAGGAGATGCCCTCACAATGTGACAGATTTGGAACGTTTTTGCAAAGAAGAGTAGGCAAATATTGCCACATCAAGATGTGCCACATTGATAGACTCCTACCCAAAAAGATTGAGTGCTGTAATAAAAGCCAAAGGTGCTACAACAAAGTATTAGTTTAAGGGTGTGCAAATTTATGCAACCAGGTTATTGTAAGTTTTTTATTTTTTATTTTTCACTTCAAAAGATTTCAGTTTGTTTTTCAATTGGGTTGTACAGGTTATAGGTCACATTAATGGTGGAAAAAGTTTTGAAATGATTTATCGTGGTCTCATTTTTTTACATCACAAAAACCTGGCATTTGAACAGGGGTGTGTAGATGTTTTATATCCACTATACATAAAGTCAAGGTCAATGGCCTAGAAGCAGCAATGTTCTTGAGGAAGTCATAAATGCCCAGCTCTTCTGACCTTTGACAATGACCTTGACCTCAGCCCGGATGCAGACCTACCTGAGGGTCACTGTGAGTAGGCTTCGTGAAAATCAAGGTAATTGCCTCAGAGGAGTATTGATTTTTCTAAAATCACATAAATACCCAGATCTCGTGGCCTTTGACCTTGAGCACAACTTGGATGCAGACCCAGTTGAGGATCATTGTGAGTAAGTTTGGTGTGCATTGGGGTAACTGCCTAGAAGGAGTAGTGATTCCTGTGAAATGTGGACAGATGGACAGACAACGGATACCACATCATCGCATCACAGCTAACCACTAGTTTGCTTCATTGCTTTAGCTAGCTGGAACTAGTGGTGAATTAAACTCTTACCAAGGGGTAAAAGAGGAGGGAGGGGCAATGTCTGACTGACAAAAAAATGAAGGCTTCTGGTTGGATGGGCACGATTGACAAGTGGGTGGGCACAGGCCCATCCAGGCCCACCCACAGCTGTGCCTTGGGCTTTCAAGGTTGATTTCAAATTGCACATAAGAGCAGGTTATGTAAAGAATGGTTGAAACTAACCCTTAGTATTGAGCCAAATGTAGTAATTGATAGGAACTTCAACAAGTATTTTTCTCTAATCTGCTTACAAAGTTTGCTGCTTTCTTTAAACCTCTCTTTGTGTTTTGTCATGCACCTCTACTACTATACATATGTGTTTTATATTCAGTTCAATTCAACTTTATTTGTATAGCGCCTAATCATAAAAGTCATCTCAAGAAGCTAGATTCATAAGCACAAATCATAAGTAATTCAGAGGGAAAAAACCCAATTGAACAATCCCCTATGAGCAAGCACTAGGTGACAGTGGGAAGAAAAAACTCCCTTATAGGAAGAAACCTCCAGCAGAACCAGGCTCAGGAAGGGCCTGTCATGAACCGAGCCAGTTTGTCCTTTAGGCACGGTTCCATGACTTTCCTCTGTATGTCATATTATCCATGTATTGTTTGCTATTCATTTCCAGTCTGGTTCTGAGTTTATTCTGTGTACATATTTATTTGTGTATTGCTTTGTCTTTTAAGGTTTTCTATGGTCTCCTAGTTTATTGTCTAGTTTGCCTTTGCCATGTCTTGTTTATTTTGTACTTCATTTCTAGTTTA
The DNA here is from genome assembly GCA_020510985.1 of Pholidichthys leucotaenia. Lineage (NCBI taxonomy): Eukaryota > Metazoa > Chordata > Actinopteri > Cichliformes > Pholidichthyidae > Pholidichthys > Pholidichthys leucotaenia. The sequence continues at coordinate 57,296,821 of CM035840.1, read as the reverse complement.
GTTTTGTATTGGTTTACACTGCCTTCTGGCCAGCAGCTGTGAGGCAGCTTCATTGGCCTGCATTTGCGTGGACGCTGCCTGTCAGCCTGCCAGTCCGACCACGCCCCCTCTTTTGACAGTCAGCTGATTCCTCTTTCTGTGATTACTGGCCTGCTCCCTCGCTCAGGTGCATCCAATCACTCTGTCATTAGTGTGTGTATTTAGTCAGTTCACTTTCTGTCATTTTTTGCTGGATTATTGTGTGTGTTTGCTGTATGTTTGTCACCGCCATGTTATGCTGTGGTTCCCCCCTTGGTAACTCTCCGCCACGTTATGCCATGGCTACTCTACCACACGTTACGTCGTATTCTCCAGTAAGTTTATTCGCGTCTGCATTTTTGTATGTCTACACTATTTTGGGACTTGTTTAATAAATCTGCTTTGGGTGTAGCCCTGCGCATGAATCTGTCTCTCTCCTCCCCTCGTTAGAGGCGAATCATGACAGGGACAGTCATTCATATGACTAAAGAAACTCGTGGATGTGTTGACTTGCTTCATAGTGCAAGCTCCAAGTCAAAATCTGGAATCTCAACTATTATAAAGTTTGAGGGGAATTATATCCTGGATGTCACTTTTAAAAACAGTTGGTGTTGGGCTCAACTCTGTGTCTGTGCTCTTCAACAGCCTTTGGTCTGTTTTTCAAGGTAAAAGAAAAAAAAACAACACTTGCCTGTTATTTATACATCTGTTCGGCATGTGAGATGGCCATATTTCATCAGAGTGAGCCAACAGACATTAAGTGGGTCTTTGATGGCTGTGTTCACCGGCACAGCTGCCAACCACATTTAAAATTTACAGTTAGAGATTCTAAATGTCACAGGACTCATCTTACCACCCCGTATCAGTTTGTTATAACTGAGTCCTGGTTCAGAGGCATTTGAATTATTATACAGTATGCACAGAATTGCTTTTCAACACTAGATGCAAAGCAGGGCAGTGATTTGTGTGGCATTATTACCATACCAGTGAGAGTGTGATTGGATCCATGCTGGTCAAAATTAATGTGTCTCAAGAGAGCTGCCATCTGTCTGAGATGACGAAGAAAATTGAGCAACATGGTGTGAACAAAAAAAAATACATCACAAAAAAGGAGAGAAACACAGAAAGAAAACATATATTTTCTTCTATTGGCACAGAACCTTAATTAATGAGGTTTTATGTTTTCACGTAGTTTGCAATAAAAATAAGCCTTTTGCCTTGGTCATCATGGGAATGTGCTCTTTTATTCCTGTGATTATGTGACTTGTCGGTAAACCTTCAGTAGTGGAAGCAGTGCATTTTTAAATAGCTGGACAATTATGTAGCAGTCGAATTGAAGGACAAAAGCTCCATCAGCCACAGTAGCAGCAGCAGTTTGTTAACTGTGTACTGATGCAGAATGACTTTTAGAAATGAGAGATGAGTGCTTAATGTATCAGGTAAAGTATCTCATCGCCTCTCCTTTTTGGTGTCCCTCAAAGTGCATCATAAAATCAACACACCACTCATTACAGATAAAAAATAGATGTAACACCTGAAGAAATACACAAAATGCAAATGCATTTTACTCCCCACCATTAATTTTTTACATTAATTTGCTACACTGCATGTTACTTTGTTTGCATTAGTTGGCAACAACAGTTATAGTGTCACATAACTTCCAGTTTTCAACACATAACTGCACAAATCCATTTACTTGAGAGATATGCAGCACACTTAATCTTTCTACCATTTCTGCATAATTTTCCTTTGGTACAACATGTTCAAAGTAATGTACAGATCTAAAATTGTAGACCAGACCCTCAACACCTCATCCCTCAAACTGTGATATGCCATAACTAGAATGCAATGCAAAGTGTTCTGTGTAGGGAAGTTGGGCAACCATGACTCATATGCACACATGCCATTACTCAGTGTTCAGGGCCATGGGCAGAGGCGACTGGTGCAGTCAGAAACTATTTACAAGGGCTGTTCATTAAAGATTTCCAATGTCTCATTTCCCATGGACTGTGAGGAGTGAAATTTGGCACAGTTATTAGTCTTTCTCTACATAGGTACGACAAAGGGTCACACACTTCTCCCATTACTTTATGCAGCTGTGGAGACCTCAATTTTAGAAGTCTGCAGGTTGCATCAGAAGGCATGACTTGACCTCGGAAAACATCATATCATCATCTTGGAAGTGCTTTCCCTTCAAAAATGACTTCATGGTTGAGGTGGGAGCTGGTGCAAGGCTGGGAGAGTAAGGAAGATGAGGAAGGATTTCAGTGCTACAGGTTAATGCTTCCATCTGGCCAACAAGCAAGTTGTGAACCGAGGCATTGTCTGACCTTTGGTCAGGTATGCCACACCTCTCGTTTTAGATGGCCTTCCACCATTTCTGCAGCAGTGAACTGTAGTAAGTCCCAGGAATTGTGGTACCCTTTGCCAGGAAATCCATCATCAATCCTCCATGCTGGTCCCAAAAGACTGTGAGTATGACTTTGCCCAGGGTTGGACACGTGCCTTCTTCAGAGGTGGTGAGTCATAATGCTTCCATTGCTATGACTGGACTTTAGTCTGGATCATTTAATCACCCTTTATTGTCATTCTACTGTACAACCAATCATGTACAGTAGAACGAGCATGTGATTCGTTCCTGCTTTTGGAAAAGTGTGAGCAACCAGGAAATCTGTCATGTAGACAACTTCCACATGTGCAGATGCTCATGGATGATTTTTTTTTCCACAGAGCCCACAATGATCTGGACATCTTTGGCTAGTTGATGAACAGTTATGTGGCAGTCCTGCAACATGGTGGCCTCCACTTGCTTGATGGTGTCTTCATTGGTGGCACAATGTGGTCGCCTGTGACTTTTCCACTGATGTCCGACCACACTTGAATTGTCAATGCCAGTGCTTGACTACGTCGTACGATGGGGCATCCTTCCCATAAGTCTCTTTCATCTCATCTAACGTCTCCTATGGTGTGCAGCCTCTCAAGTACAGGAACTTGATGACCACTTTGTATTCAATTGGCTCCATTATGACACCTTACTCCACCTTATCACCTGTAAAAGAGAAACTCTTAGGAGTTCAGAGCTGCAAATTATTGCACAATCTATAGCGATATGTATTATTATACATGTGCAGTTTCAGCCCCCTACAAAAGAGCAGCCCTCATAAGCAAGAATAAAATAATCATCTGCTAGAATTTTTAGGTAGTGCGTAGTTTTTGTTAAGTTTATGCTGTTGGATATTGAAATAGCATTTTTTCCCATATGTACCCATTAATATAATTCAGACAACCATATGGAGAAACAGAAGACATTTTTATAAGTTAGCTATTTCCTGAATCATACACCTACAAACACTCAAATTTACACCTATAGGCAATTTAGAATAAATTATCATTCCATCAAACATAGAATATATTTGGACTGGGAGAACATGCAAACTCCACACACATGCCCGTCAGGCCTAAACTGACTGAAGCTTTCCATCATAGCTGTGAGGTGACACAAAATGGAGGATTTCACACCGTTATACCAGAGAGCTATTATGAGCTAGCACAACATTACCTCAGCACAGCAGCTTTACCATTATTGCCTTGTCTCACGCTACTGGGCTTTGCTGTCAAAGGAAAATCTGTGGGCTCACAGATCTGATTGTTCTGTTGTGGTATCTGCCCCTTAGATCCTCTATGGTTTCTCTTCTTACTGTTGGATCAGTGAGAATTTCAGTGCCTTTCAGGGGGATTGAAAAGTTCTCTCTTTCACTCTGTCTCACCCCAGTGAGTTGAATGCCAAAAATGATTCCTACAGCAGACAAATGGCCCTTTGACACTAAGTGCTTGTGTAGCTCCTGAAAGAAATGATGAAAAGCTGATGAGATGCATGTAATGCCAGGCATTAACTGCTTAGTGCAGAAATCTGACAGATAATAAACACAGTACAAGATCATTTATAAACTGACCATTGTGGTTGCTTTTCATTACATTTTTTTTTCCTTTAGTGTTGGGCAGTGTTTAATTGTGGGAAAGGCCTCCTTTAATGTTCAAGAGCACATTAACAGACCCATAATAAGTGAAAGCACAGTTCTACATCACGAGTAATTCAAAGACTCATAGGGTTTCTTTTGAAACACCCACATTTTAATTAATTGCCAATACATCTGTGTGAGGGGTGCAAGCCGATCTTCTTTTGCTTCCATGTTATTTTAGATATCTGATCTTTTGTCTCTGTACACCTTATATAACCAGCGATTCTAAGGGATGTCAGAGTCACAAAGACGGGGTCCCATTATCTCAGCATCTATAAAATAAATTTAAGAATGGTGGAGTCTGCCAGGGACCGGATCTGACGGAACAATAAATCCATGATGACCTCTTGCTGTTTTTCCTGGGGTAAATAGTTGTAAATGAAATAGATGGAGCCACTTGAATTTGGAAAAACAACCAAATTAAGGAAGCCTATAACCATAAACTATGCAGACCTATTTGCAAAAAACCCCCCCAAACAAACAAAAAAACAAAAAAACCCAGAAGTTTGCTATTTCCATGCCCCTACTTGAACAAGTTACCACTAACTGTTTCCCTCACATTATTTTGCACATCAAGCATGCAGAAACTCTTTACTCCAGCCAGCCGAATTCATGTTGTTATTTTCTCTTGCGTGATGTGTGCGTGCCATTCCAAAAAAGCTGGCATGTAATGAAAGGTGCCTGTCCTTCCAGATTAAAGTCATCACCAGCTGAGCTCCACAGAGTAAGCTGCTGCATGAGGTTATTGTCAAAGTGGAACACATCTGTCACCGCACGAAGCGGTTCCCTATTCTTGAGTGAAATGCTCTGGACCAGGGGTGGGCAATCATGTGCCATGGAGGGCCATTCCACTACAGATTTTCTGTTCCACCCAGTGTCTTCTGCAGGTGTTTGCTCTGATTAGCTAATAAGTGGAAACACCTGCTGAAGGACCTGGGTGGAGCAGAAAACCTGCAGTGGAATAGCCTTCACTGCTCACCCCTGCTCTGGACAGAGGCCCCAAACTACTGCATTTCTCTCTCTCTCTCTCTCTCTCTCTCTCTCTCTCTCTCTCTCTCTCTCTCTCTCTCTCTCTCTCACACACATATTCTGTCTGCTCTGTTTCTCCCTCAGGGTTTTGCAGGTAATTCAGCTAACAAGATACTTTTTTTTAAAGGAGGACAAGCAGTCAGCCTTTATCTGGTCAGGCCTCTTCTTAGTATCAGAGGCTTGATATACAGTGTTATTTTAACCTCACATTGTTGACTCCAGTGTTTCAATGCACATTATGGGCACATTAAACCAAAGCCTATAAAGCAGAGAATGTCAGCTGAGACTTTTTTGCACATGGAAAAACAGAGTTAATAACCCTCAGTGGCCTCTTTACAACCAGATATGTTAAAGGTCCCGTTCACTGCATTTTTCCCACATTTTTTTATTAATCTTTTCTAAGAGCATACAATGATTATGAAATACAAAGTCACAGTTACAACTTCTTTTTTTTTTCCCACAACACCCATTCCATCACCAAGGCCCTCACAGGGCCATCAATAGAACAAAATCTCTGTCCAGCGCAATAACAAAATATCGAGTATAGAATGCATATAAAAAGAAAAAAAAGGGGGGGCGGTCTGGAAGCAAGGTTTGCAATAACTCAAAGTAATCTATGAAAGATTGCCATTTATGAAAAAATGTAGCTGAAGAACGTTTTACTGCAAATCTTATCTTTTCTAATTTAAGAAAAAACATGACATCCTTAAGCCAGAGGGAAATGGGGCGGGGGGGATTTCCATACAAGCAAAATGCGGAGTCTTGCTGCACTTTCCTCACATTATGACAGCTCCCACAGGTCTTAATGAAATCTTTGTGTCATATTTTGGTCAAATCACTTTTAAACATTCAATTATTGCAGTGTGGAGAGAGGAATAGCCAGGCAGAGTGGTCCAGAACAAAGCAGGCTTTATTAAAGGGGACCTGTGGTGGTCGTGAAAAAAAAGATATTATATTGAGCCCCTGTCTCACGTTCTAGTTCAAGTTTAAGTTCAAGTTCAAGTTCAAAGCAATGCGATATAAATCCATTGCTGATGTGCTGGTTCAGTTATGTCAGCAAAACATGCGCGCAGCCATACTGGCAGTTACATGGCCTGCCAGGACGCTTCCTGTGACGTAGTGTCGTGGATACCGCGATCTGGATCAATATTGGCTGAGCCTGGAGTGCCCGGATGAGCAGTGGCTTTCGGGATATTCAAATTCAAATTCAAACGTTTATTTCAAACTCAGGGTTCATATTAAATGCAGAACTAAAACGAGTAGAAAATAAATAAATAAATGCTTAAATTCAGCGGGTCGTCTCATCTGATCTGAGGTCGTAACGGCCGCCAGACGGCCGGGGATTCGGCGCTGTGCTCTTCCCTCGCCGCTAAAACTACATACAGATCAGCAGACACTCGGCGCTCTTGTAACAACAAAAACATACAATGCGATATGGATATCGCAACATGGCGGAATGTAAAGCCTTTGGATGTCTCAATAATAAGTGAAAAAACAAAGATAAACACTTCTTTTGTGTACCCAAACCCAACACACCTTGTGGGAAGATCGTAGTGGAAAAGTGGTTGCGCAATCTCGGAACAGGGCACAGACGTTTCCTTTCGGACGAAATTCCATTGTGTGTGAGGACCACTTCGTCACTTTCACCCTCAGAAGACCTTTCTGGCTCAAACCTGTAGCCATGTTGACCGAATTCTTCCTCAGAGTCTGACAATTCAGAACAAAAACACTGACAAAAGCACCCTAATCGCTGGTACAGGCGGAGTATTGACATTTCAATAGCAACTTGGTGACGTCACATCCGCATGTGTCATGGCTGCGCGCATAGTTTTCATTGGCTGGCCATGCCGGCGGTCGTATTTGCATATTTCTCTGGTGGTAGATGGCTGGCAATAATTATTTAACCAAATAACGAATACTTTGCCTAATGTTTTCAAGTTGAATGCGTTTAGACGACCACCACAGGTCCCCTTTAATTTCTCTCTCTCACATCATCCAGAATCACAAGCATCAGAAAAAAGTCACAGGTCGCAGGCACCTCTCCTTTTATAGCCTACGACCCTCTCAGTCACCTGTGGTGCTGCAGTAACATGAAAGATTTTGCAGTTCCCATTCTCTTTGTCCCTGTGTGCATCAACGCACCAACCCCCGCATCAACACACAAACCCCCCATGACGATTACCCTTGTCCTTCCTTCTGAGTGGAAACATACTGACATACTGAGTGGGTCCTCCACCGCCCCCCCCCCCCAGAAACTCAGACTGAGCGTTAACCCTCATGTCCTTTGGGCTTCAGCCTACGTCCATAGCCCCTGTAACAGAGGGTCTGCGGCTCCGAGGCGCTGCTGTGCCGGTGGGGGGCTCTTGGGGGTGCATTCGTCTGAGGGGGGACATTGGGAGAGTTCTCAGTGGGGGTCGTTCGCGCCGAGGAGCTCGGGCCAACACCACCTGCTTGTCTGCTAAAACGAAAGCAGGCTTAAACCTGTCTATACAGACTGTTTCCCTGCGTCCCCCCAAAGTCTAACACAAAATGTTTCTCCCCAGGTTCCAGCACTCTGAATGGGCCATCATAGGGTGGGCGCAAGGGGGTCCGGTGGGCATCGTGCCTGACAAATACGAACATCGCGTCCTTCAAGGCCTTTGGCATAAAAGCGCCTGGAAAACAGTGGTAGACCGGACCGGGTACCATCCCTGCCACTGCGCTATGCAGTGAAAGCGGGGATGGATCGGTGTTCGGCGCGGGGCTGTCTGGCAAAAATTCCCCTGGAAGCCGCAGCGGTTGGGAAAAAACCAGCTCTGATGGGGAGGCTGCCAAATCCTCCTTTGGTGCTGAACGCAACCCTATTAGAACCCACGGCAACCGGTCCACCCAATTTGCATCCGTAAGCGAAGACCTGAGCGCTGCTTTAAGTGACCTATGGAAACGCTCGCATAACCCATTGGCCTGGGGGTTGTACGTGGTCGTGCGATGAAGTGTGACGCCCAGGCTCTGGGCCATGGTGGACCAGAGGTCGGAAACAAACTGCGGGCCCCAATCGGATGTGATATCCGAAGAGGCGACGAAACGTGCCACCCATGTCCTCAAAAAAGCGTGTGCAAAGTCTGTGGACGCGGTGGAAGCTAGCAGGACTGCTTCGGGCCAGCACATGGTGCAGTCCACCACTGTCAGAAGGTGCGTGAACCCCTGCAATGGTGGGAGGGGACCCACGAGGTCCATGTGAACATGGTCAAACCTCTTACCTGGGATATGGAATGGCTCCAAAGGGGCCTTTGTGTGCCTGTGTACTTTGGCTCGCTGGCATGCTATGCAGGCTGCAGCCCACTCTTTCACCTGTTTGCGCAGGCTCAGCCAGATGAACTTTGCTCCCACCATTTTGACTGATGCGCGCACTCCTGGGTGCGCCAGGGAGTGAACTGACTCAAAAACACGGAGGAGCCAAGCGCTTGAGACCACCGGGCGCGGGTGGCCCGTGGAGATGTCACAGACTGGGAGGGTGTCTTGCAGTACTTTGCTCTCCAGCCTTAACCCCGTTGGTCCAGACTGGAGCACGCAAACGTCCGCATCGCCGATCTGCTCAGCGGCCACGGCCGTGTAATCTATCTCCACGTAGACTGGGGCCACTAATGCATGCGAGAGGCAGTCCGCCACCATGTTGAGTTTACCGGCCACATGCTGAATGTCAGTTGTAAACTCCGAGATTGCGGCCAGCTGTCTCTGCTGCTGGTCCGACCATGGTTCCGAAACCTTGGCCATAGCATACGTTAGTGGCTTGTGGTCCATGAACGCAGTGAAGGTGCGCCCTTTCAGCCAGAACTGGAAGTGGCTTATGGCCAGGTGGAGAGCCAGTAACTCCCTGTTGAAGGCATTGTATTTACACTCACTGTCGCGCAAAGACCTGCTAAAAAAAGCAAGAGGCTGCCAAGAACCTGCGACACGCTACTCCATGACGGCCCCTATGACCCCGTCCAACGCGTCGGTAGTGAGCACTCTCCAAGCCGCCGGGTCCGGGTGTGCCAGCAGTGCAGCATTCACCAGGGCTGTTTTAACCTCGGAAAATGCCTGCTCTCGCTCAGGAGTCCAGTTGACTCTGTCCGCCGGTTTCCGTTTCTTAAGCTCAGCGTACAATGGCTGCATGAGCTGGGCTGCACGGGGGAGGAAACGGTTGTAAAAGTTAACCATCCCCAAAAACTCCTGCAGCGCCCTGACCGTCTGAGGCCGGGGAAAATCTGCCACTGCGCGCAATTTGTCCGGTAAGGGTATCACGCTCTCCGGTGAGATGCGGGGGCCCAAAAAATCGATTCCCGTCACCCCGAACTGGCACTTCACCGGGTTGATTATTAATCTGTGCTCCTCCAACCTCTAGAATACTGTCCTGAGGTGGGCTACGTGTTCATCCTTGGATGCGCTGGCCACCAGGATGTTGTCCAGGTAGACAAACACAAACAGCAGATCGCGCAACACCGCATCCATCATGCGTTGGAATGTCTGCGCTGCGCCTTTTAACCGGAAAGGCATGTGTAAAAACTCAAAAAGACCAAACGGGGTTATTACTGCCGTCTTAGGTATGTCCTCAGCGTGCACCGGGACCTGGTGGTAACCGCGGACCAGGTCTATCTTGGAAAAAATGCGTACCCCGGTGAGGTGGACGGAAAAATCCTGAATATGGGGGTTCGGGTAGCGGTCGTGCGCTGTGGCGTTGTTCAATCTGCGGAAATCTCCGCACGGTCACCACGATCCCTCGGCTTTAGGAACCATACGTAGCGGGGATGCCCATATGCTGTTTGAGCGTCTGATGATGCCCAACTTTTCCAAGTTGGCAAACTCCTCGCGCACTATGGCCAGTTTAGCTGTGTCCGGGCGCTGAGGTCGCGCGAACACGGGCAGCCCCGTGGGGGTAATGAAGTGCTCTACCCCGTGTTTAGTGACGGTCACTGAAAAAGTCGGGACTGTGAGTGCTGGGAACTGGGTGAGTAGTGTGTGGAACTTACCCCCTGGAGCTGTGACGTTGGCTAGCGTTGTGGGCCCGGCTCCTCTAGCTATACAGGGGAGAGAATCAAAAGACATTGTGTTAATCAGGTGTCTGTTAGCCACATCGACTAGTAGACCGTGTGCACACAAGAAAATCAGCTCCCAAAATGGGGAAGCTGCGTGCCACTATGACAAATGTCCATTGGTATGTATGGCTGTGCAAGGATACAGTCAATGTCCTCTCACCAAAAGTCTTAATGTCTGAGCTGTTTGCGGCCGTCAGCTCGGGGCCGCTAGTTCCCACCAGCCGGTCTGCGTAGGCTGGTAGGATGAGACTCTTTTGGGAGCCGGAGTCCATGAGGAACCGTCTCCCCGAGCGTGAGTCTGTCACATAGAGCAACTTGCTCGCTTCACCGGTGGTCGCAGCTGCTACCAACTGCCGGCCCTGGTGTTTCCCAAGCACTTGAATTGGCACGGTGGCACGCATCAGCGTGCGTTCTCTGCAAAACGGCGGTATTAGAAGCAGAGTGTGTCTCTCCGGTGCTTCTTGGCTTCTGCTGCAGCCAGTGTCGTTGGCTCCTCGCCCCCGCTGGCCGTCTTGCTGGGTTTTGACGTCGCTACGTTCACGGTGAGGGCTCAGTTGGTGAGTGTATTCCAATCCACTCTTGCACTAGCGCCCGGTAGTTGCGCGCAGCCAGCAGTGGCGAATTGGTAAGGACCGCCCTGGCCGCCGTCAGGAGGTTCCGGAGGAAAAGGTGGGCAAAGAGGAAATGCCTGTCATCTGTGTCCATCAGCGCCAACATCTTCTCCATTAACTCGACCGCTGACCCGTCTCCCAACTCGGAGTGCGTCTGGAGCCTTTCTGCTCCCTCGCAGTCTGAGAGCGTATAGTGCCGGGTCAGCACTGTTTTGAGAGCCTCGTATTTGTCGTGGGCTGTGGGCCGTTGGAGCAGGCTCGCCACCTGCTGAGTTGTGCGTGTGTCCAGTGCTGCAATCACGTAGTAGTATCTGGTGTCATCTGCCGATATTCCCCGGAGCGCGAACTGGGCCTCGGTGTGGAGGAACCAAGACTTCAGGTTGTGTAGCCAAAAGTCTGGGAGTTTGACCAAAATGTGTTGCCGGCACCTCCAGTCCGGGTCATCTCCGGGGTGCTTGCCTCGAGTTCCATTGTGCGTCAAGGGTCACCATTGTGGAGAGAGGAATAACCAGGCAGAGCGGTCCAGAACAAAGCAGGCTTTATTAATCTCTCTCTCTCACATCATCCAGAATCACAAGCATCAGAAAAAAGTCACAGGTCACATGCACCTCTCTTTTTATAGCCTACGCCCCGCTCAGTCACCTGTGGTGCTGTGGTAACATGAAAGGCTTTGCAATTCCCATTCTCTTTGTCACTGTTTGCATCAACACACCAACCCCCGCATCAACACACAAACCCCCCATGACAATTCCACTTGTCCTTCCGTCTGAGTGGAAACATACTGACATACTGAGTGGGTCCTCCACAGCAGCATCATTATGAATCATCTTTTGTAATAATAGAGCAGTGGCACGTGTTAAAACTGGGCTTACCCTTTGTCATGTTCACTGCGCAAACTGCGCAGCAAACATAAGGAATAGTAACGAGCCTAAAACGCAGAGTAACGTGTTTATTTACAATGGGTGAAAGTGTGGAGAAAGTTCAAATACAGTCACAGCTGAAGGGGAGACACCCGGCTACAAGCTAGATTGGTCAAGGGAATGCTTAATGCGTTCCAAGCAAACAGGAGCAGAAGGAAAAGGCACAAAAGAAAGACTTATGAAAGTGTCGGAGCAACAAGGCTCTGAGGGAACAACACACTTTTAGTCCAGGGGAAAACCAACCAATGTGAGCCTGGATATCCAGAGCTGACAATGCAAAGTTGCCACAACAGCTGGTCACATTCTACCCTATAAATACACAAACCCAAAATGAGGGCAAATGGACACAGCTGTGTGGCCACCTGGTGCGTGACTGATTAAACAGTCTATTTGTGCATGCGTGAGTGTGAGTGTATGTGTGCGTGCGTGCATGAGTGTGTGTGCATGCATAAGTGTGTGAGTGTGTACATGGTGAACCATACCTCGGGTGGATGCCTGGTGAGGAGGAGGCACGGCTGTGGGGCTGGCGGAGAGCGAGGCTCAATCCACCAGCTGAAATTAATAAGCAATAATTAAGCCCAACAGCCACAAGTCTTGCTCAGGGTGATGACCCCGAACATGACAGTGCCCCCCGTCAAGGGGTGGATACCAGACACCCACTGTACCATCAAAGCAAAGAACAACCCCCCCCACCCCCACCCAAAAAACCAACACACCAAACCAGGGCGGGAGTTGGGGGGGAAACAGCTTAGGAGGGATCAATCAAAGATGGGGAACACCACAAAACAACACAATGGTAAATGGTAAAATGGTAAATGGCATTCACTTATATAGCGCTTTTATTCTCATCTCTTGATGACCAAAGCGCTTTACAGATCCTGCTATCCACCCATTCACACACAAATTCTCACACTGATGGTGGCACACTCTCCAACCCCAAAACTAACTAACCCACCCCACCCCCAAGAGTCCCACAGTTCAGGGGGCCATCCAGAGTTCAAGGCCCAGCAGGTTTCCATAAGTTCAGGGGGCCGTCCAAAATCCCAGGGTCAGCGGGTAGCCCGCAGAGCAGCATCCTGTGGCCTACCAGGGCAAATGGGCCACCTGGCAAGGGAACCCTGTGTTTCGGGTGGCCTGCCCACACGATTGGGCCACCAGGACCGGAAGGGCAGATGAGGCAGTGGCCTACCCACCGGAAGGCTGAGAAGTGGGTGGCCAGACGGGGGGGAGAGACCCCTGCGGTCACTGGCAGCGAAGGGAGAAAGACCCCGATGGTGCCCGGCAGAAGGAGGAGGAACACCCACAGGGCCTCCAACAGGGAAAGGAGGACCCCAGCATCCCCAAACTGTCCTGTGGCACCCCCGGTGGTCCCGACGTATGACTGGAGCGTGGCGGCACCCCCGGTGGTCCTGACGTAGGACTGAAGCACGGCTGCACCCTCGATGGTCCCAGCATGGGACTGAAGCGCAGCTGCACCCTCGATGGTCCCGGCATGGGACTGGAGCGCAGCTGCACCCTCTAGGGTCCTGGCATGGGACTGGAACTCGGCTGCACCCTCAATGGACCCCGACCGAGCCATAGTTGCACCCACGATGAAGTCCAGCTGGACCCCTGCTGCACCCGCGGTGGGACCTGGCTGGGCCACTGCTGACCCCAACGCCGTCTTGGCCATGGGCCAGCTGACCCGTGTGAGCACCCAAGCAAGGAGGTCATTGATCAGAGGCACCCTGGACTGGGACCTGGTGCCCCCGACAACCACCTCGACCGGAACCTCGATGGCCTCTGGTTGTGGACCTGGATCCACGGACTCGTCCGGCGATGGAGGACTCTCTCCAGCGACTCTGGAAGAGGACTCAGAAAGAAAGGGGGAAGGGTCAGAGTCACCGGCAGCGGCAGACCCCGGTGAGGCGAGCTCAGGTGCAGCGTTTGGCTGCAGCTGGCTCTCCTCACCTAAAGCTAGGCAAAAATGCTCAATTATGGAAAGAAGAAAGACAAAAGAGAGCACTTGCCTTAGCTCAAGCTCTACCGCCGTCCAGGACTTTGGCGAACTGGGCGATGTTTCCTCAGGTTCAGCCTCCAAGAGGTTCCGCTTGGGTGCTGACTCTGCTGTGGTGCCTCCACAGCAGGCGTGATGGTCACTGCAGTCTTAATTTTCCCAGCTGCCATGATCCACGCTGGTGACTCCTCCGGCGTGGCGGCTGGGACCTGGTTCACCGTGGCTGTGGGAGGACACCACCACCCCCCCCGGACCTCTGGCTCCTCCTGATCCTGGCTGCTTGGCTCCGGTTCCGGCAGGCACACAAAGGGGAGAGGAGAGAGGGCTGGTGAACAGTTTTTAACAGCAGCAGGCGAGGAGAGCTCCGGGGACTGCTTTCCCTGAGCCTCCCTACTGGGAATCAGGCAAGACATTTCATTATTAATATGAGTCAAACAAAAATGTACTCGCCTACTCTCCCGGTTTGCAGTGTGAATTGCAGCTGCTGCTGTTTGGACGTCTCCACCCGTCCGTCCAGGAAAGGCGGTGCTAGGCTCCTCCGTAGAAGGAGGAGCTCCTCCGTATGGGAGCCGCCCCTCTCACCACAGGAACGGGAGATCCCGGTGAAAAAAAACTTGCGCCCCACTGCTGTCGATGAACAAACCGAGGAAGAAGACCTCGCTGCGGATACAGAGGGAGATCCTGCAGACGGGACTGCTCGGGACAGATGATCTGCTGCAGAGGTAACTGGACTCGGTGTTGGAGCAGGAGCAGATCGTGGGGTGAAATCGTTCTTCCGGGATTCCGGGTGACGTCAACAATGCTGACCTGCTTGCTGCCATCTTGGAACAGTGTACGGAGGAGAAGAGAAGATGGCCGCTGACGGAGGAGAGCGTCTTGGTTTGGGCTTTGTCCGGAGAGCCCTCCTCTTCAGGTAGGGGAAAGCCTGCTTGAGCGCGCAGATGGAGGACAGTAATTCGGCGTATTGGGGATAATTCCAGAGGCCCGGGTGAGCTGCCAGAATATCCTGAGCCTCAGTGAGGCAGTCCCATTGTTCTCTGAGGCCATAGGCATCCTTGGCGACGTACAGGAGGCCCCGGATAGACGCAGCTGCACATTCCTCCTCCACACTGGGATGTCCCGCTGGCCGTCCACTTCTGCGCAAACTGCACAATGAACATAAGGAATAGCAATGAACCCAAAACACAGAGTAATGTGTTTATTTACAATGGGTGAAAGTGTGGAGAAAGTCCAAATACAGTCACAGCTGAAGGGAAGACACCCGGCTACAAGCTAGATTGGTCAAGGGAATGCCTAACGTGCTCCAAGCAAACAGGAGCGGAAGGAAAAGGCACAAAAGAAAGACTTATGAAGGTGTTGGAGCAACAAGGCTCTGAGGGAACAACACACTTTTAGTCCAGGGGAAAACCAACCGATGCGAGCCTGAATATCCAGAGCTGACATTGCAAAGTTGCCACAACAGCTGGTCACATTCTACCCTATAAATACACAAACCTAAAATGAGGGCAAATGGACACAGTTGTGTGGCCACCTGGTGCGTAAATGGCATTCACTTATATAACGCTTTTATTCACATCTCTTGATGACCAAAGTGCTTTGCAGATCCTGCTATCCGCCCATTCACACACTGATGGTGACATGCTGCCTAACATGGCGCTTCCAGACCCACCAGGAGCAATTGGGGGTGAAGTGTCTTGCCCAGGGACACAACGGCAGGATATCTTGGGAGAGCGGGATTTGAACCGCCAACCATGTGGTTATTGGACGACCTGCTCTACCTCCTGAGCCACTGCCGTCCCCAGGCGTGACTGATTGAACAGTGTATGTGTGCGTGCATGCATGAGTGTGTGTGCGTGCATGAATGTGTGAGTGTGTACGTGGTGAACCATACCACTGGTGGATGACTGGTGAGGAAGAGGCATGGCTGTGGGGCTGGTGGAGAGCAAGGCTCAATCCGCCAGCTGAAATTAATAAGCAATAATTAAACCCAACAGCCACAAGTCATGCTCGGGGTGACGACCCCAAGCATGACACCCTTTTTTTTTTGATGAACCAAATCTCACATGTATGATGACAGTCCACCACTGAACACATCTGCAGTTGATTTTCTTTCCTTGCAATTGCCCCTGCCCACTTAGAACAGGAAGTGTAATGTTTTTGCTCTTGTACTCATCCCTTACAGCTTGTTTATCACAATCGCCTAATCAGACACAGAAACAATATAAAGACTGTGTGCTTTTTTAAGAGCATTATTTTTTTTCCAATAATCACGTGACCAAGAGACTCATTTCAGAACATTAAAACCTACAAAAACACATTTTTTCAGTGAAAAGGGCCTTTAAAAATTGTCTAAACAGTATGGGCCTTTCTACATAAACTTTGTATACCATAGTTAACTAATGCATTCTTCCCGTTGTTCTTCAGTGGTTTCTATACATGCATGAGAAATTAAAATTTATGAAATTTGAAGACACTGCAAGCACTAATCTCTCCTCATGCCTATCATGCTGACACAGGCAGCTCGGCACAACACAGCCACAATGGAAAGTCTTCTATTTTTGCCTAAGCCAACAGGTCCCGTCTCCTCAGGAGGCTACTTATCGTGTCTGACTGACATTTTAGACCCAAACAGCATGATAAAGTAGGAATAAGCAAACTCTGGAGTGGGGAGCTACACCTGTATATCAGCAGTGCTTGAAATTTAATATGTAAAAATTTTTTAGGAACAAAGTCTTTCCTGACATAAGAACAGGTTTGACATGCAGTATCAGTGCACACAGTATGATAAAACAAAGCAGAAAGCAGAGGCTAAACTGGGAGATTAAACAGAATGATACAATGGGAAAGTGATGAAAAGCAAAATGGACCCGAGACGATATGGCATACTAAAAGGTGAAGACTTGTTTTGTAAAAATGCCTTGACTGGTATTCAGACTCCGAGATATACGTGTCATCACTGAAAACAAAGAGAAATTGTCCTATAGTCATAGCATATTTATTTTCATCAGGGGTCCACGCTTCAGCTTTCAGATGTGTGATTAATTTGGACATCTAATCCAGGAAGAAATATTCTCAGCCAAGGATGTTTATACATTGGCGGGCTGTCGTGCTGTTGCAAATGAGTGCTGTTGTTGTTCTTCGTCAGTGTTTTCTTTGGAGCCAACTGCTCTTTGGCCTGGAACGAACTGTTAAGTCCTCCATTTCTGTTTTAGTGTGAGCAGGTTTTCAACAAGTCTGATGTTTTATACAGGGCTTGACATTAACTTTTTTGCTCACCGGCCACTGTGGTGAGTGATTTTCTAAAGTTACAAGCCACTCAGCCTTTTCACTAGCTACAATTTTGTGATTAGAAAACTATGTTTAATATGATCAAATTTGATTATCACATGCTAAATTTTACTTGAACTAAATTTACAACCTTTTTAAATCTAAATGACCCTTATACATACAAAAAAAAATAGCAAGAGAAACGCTGTTTAATTATTAACAGGAGTAAATACTATAAAGCAGTCAAGAAAAATATTTGCAATATGAGAGAGAAGTACAGGTAAATTTGGGGTCCATCCCAGTTCTCATTTGTACCTCTTCCCCTTTGCCAACCACCACCCCTTGGTCCTTGAAATCAAAGGCCAAGGGGTAGGGGTTAAAAATGACCCCTATGACTCGGGACACCCCTTCAGGGCTGCATGATGTCATTAGTAATTGCTGATGGATTTAATCTAAATCTACACTACTTGTGTTCACCAAAAAAAAAAAAAAAGAAAAAAAATGATGAGAAAAAAGTCTCATCTTAAGGAGAAAAATGTCTCAAATTTACATTGTGGGGGCATGGTGTTGGACTTCTCTACCCAGAGAACAATGGGCCGAAAGAGAAAGTGTCACCGGGGGGTATCAGATGGGACAGTAAGGACTATGCACCCCCCAAGGAGAGGAGTAAATGCTGGAGCCGCTGGGAGAAGAAGTGCGTGAGTGGCGCTGGTGTTATGTCATGTTAATGTGCCACACAGGCTTTGTTCTAAACATAATGTATGATGGTCGGAAGTTCCAGGTCTCGATGCATGGAATTAAAGACATAAAAGAGGAATGCACAGAGACCTGGGATCTTTTTTTACTGTAAGTTATGTTGGAGAAAGAATAAAGTTGGTGTCGTCTAGCTCGTTGTCTCACCTGCCTCCTTTCTCCACTCTGGTGACCCTAAGAAGTGCCATGGAAAGCGAGGCGAGCACCGCCCCGGAGACTGCCTGGAGGGAGAGCACCAGCGCCGCGTGTGTGGTCTCATTTGAGCTCCCAGACTTCTGGCTTCACAACCCAACTGCATGGTTCTTGCACATAGAAGCCCAGTTTGCACTTTGCAGGATAACAACGGATGATATCAGGTATTACTACGTGGTCGTTGTGCTGGATGCGCGTGCCACGCAACAGGTGATGAGCCTTCTCCAGGAGCTGCCGGCCCAAGGAAAATATGAAGCACTCAAGAGGATGCTTCTCCAGCGCTATACCCTTTCTGACAGTGAGAGGACAGAGAGACTCCTAATGCGTTCGGAGTTAGGGGACAGATCAGCAGTGGAGCTCACGGAGAGCATGTTGGCGCTGAGGGGGAAGGACGACGAATCTTTGCTGTTCGCCCACTTGTTCCTCAGGAACCTACCGGCTACAGTGAGTGCGATCCTGGCCAACTTGCCGTGGCTGGTTGCTAAGGACTACCGCGCCCTGGCACAGGAAGTGGACCACATCATTTTGCGACCAGAACTCTCAGCATTCAGACAGTGGCACCGGCATCCATGAGGGACTCCAGCGAGGTCGAGGAGTCATTCGTGGTAGCCGGGACAGACACCAGAAGATGAAGGAATGGGGTGATCTGTTTTTATCATCGCCGTTTCAGCTCGAATGCCCAACGCTGCCTGTCACCATACCAATTCAAGAAGCCAGGAAGACGGCACGTTCAGAATTTGGTGGCAGCTGCAATCCATGGCGACAGGAACAGACTGCTTTATGTCACAGACACACGTTCGCAGAGATGGTTTTTGGTGGACTCCGGCTTGCAGAAGAGTCTCATCCTGCCAGTCAATGCAGACAGGGTGACAGGAGGCAGCGGTCCCAAGCTCACAGCCGCCAGTGGATCCACCATCAGGACATTTGGTGAGTGGACAGTGACAATATGCTTACATGGACGCAACTTTCAGTAGGACTTTGTGATAGCTGCATGTTCCGGCCCCATTTTAGGCATAGCTTTTTTATGTGCTTATGGGTTGTTAGTCGATGTTGCTAATAGGAGATTAGTGGATGATGTCTCGTTTACCTCACTGTCCTGCACAGCTCGGGGAGCTGGGTCAACAACACTGGCTAACATTACAGCTCCAGGAGGTAAGTACCAACATGTTCTCGCACAGTTCCCAGCACTCACGGTCCTGACCTTTTCAGCTACGGTAACAAAACACGGGGTCGAGCACTTTATAACGACAAAAGGCCCGCCGGTGTTTGCGCGACCTCTGCATTTGGACGCAGCTAAACTGGCCAGAGCGAGAGAGGAGTTTGCCAACTTAGAGCAGTTGGGCATCGTCAGGCGCTCCAACAGCCCATGGGCATCCCCGCTACACATGGTACCTAAAGCAAACGGGTCATGGTGACCATGCGGCGATTTCCGGTGCTTGAATAATGCCATGGAACACGATCGTTATCTCATTCCGCACATCCAGGATTTGTCCGTGCACCTGGCCAGGGTGCGTGTTTTTCGAAAGTGGATCTGGTCCACGGATTCCATCAGGTCCCGGTGCACGCGGAAGATGTTCCAAAAACAGCGGTAATAACTCCTTTCGGCCTTTTCGAGTTTTTACGCATGCCGTTTGGATTAAAAGGCGCTGCGCAGACTTTCCAGAGGATGATGGACGCAGTGCTTCATGACTTGTCCTTTGATTTTGTTTACTTAGACGACATTCTGGTAGCTAGTGCGTCTGAGGAAGAGCACATCACCCATCTCAAGACGGTTTTCCAGAGGTTGGAGGCGCATGGGCTGATAGTTAACCTGGCGAAGTGCAAGTTCGGCATGCCAGAGATTGATTTTTTGGGCCACTGCATTTCGCGAGTGGGCACGATTCCGTGACCGGATAAGATGCGCGCTGTGTCAGACTTTTCATGCCCACAAACCGTGAGAGCACTACAGGAGTTTTTGGGAATGGTTAATTTTTATAACTGCTTTCTTCCCTGGGCAACCCAGCTGATGCAGCCGTTGTATGCCGCGCTTAAAAAAAAAATAAGCCTGCGGAAGTCATCGACTGGACTCCCGAGTGAGTCCAGGCTTTTACTAACGCCAAAACAGTGCTTGCGGATGCCGCGCTGTTAGCCCACCCGGACCCGTCTGCACAGATAGCGCTCACTACGGACGCATCTGATGTTGCCATTGGGGCAGTGGTGGAGCAGTACGTCTCAGGTTCGTGGCAGCCGCTCGTATTTTTTCAGCCGAACTTTGCGTGACAACGAATGCAGATACAACATGTTCAATAGGGAATTGCTGGCTCTCCACCTGGCGATGCGCTATTTCCAGTTTTGGTTAGAGGGGCATGAGTTCACCATGTTCATGAACCATAAGCCACTGACGTATGCGATGGCCAAGGTCTCAGAACCGTGGTTGGCTCGGAAGCAGCGGCATTCAACATGTTGCCGGTAAGCTCAACGTCGTGGCCAATTGTCTGTCACGTGCGTTACTCTCCCCGGTCTACATGGGAATAGATTTCCCCGCGATGGCCACGGAGCAAGCCGGGGACGTGGACATTTGCGCCCAGTAGGCGCAGACTTTAAGCCTGGAGAGCAGGGTGGTGAAAGAAGGTTGCCCTCCCATGCTGTGCGACGTCTCCACCGGGCGCAGTTCCGAGCTCTTGATGCTGTCATGTTTTTGAGTCGGTCCACTCCCTTTCGCATCCGGAAGTGTGCGCTTCAGTAAAGCAAAGCAAGTAAATTCGTCTGGCCGCGCTTGCCGAAGGACGAGAAAGAGTGGGCTGCAGCTTGCGTCACGTGCCAACGGGCCAAAGTGCACAAATGGCACCCCCTCGAGCCATTCCAAATCCTAGCCAGGAGGTTTGACCATGTCCACATGGATTTGGTGGGACCCCTTCCGCTGTCGCAAGGTTTTACACACCTCTTAACAATCGTGGTCCGCACCAGGCGCTGGCCTGAAGTGGTCCCACTGGCTTCCATCACATCCGCAGAAGTGGCTTGTGCTTTTGTGTCAGCTTGGGTTGCACGGTTCGGATCCCTGTCAGACATCACTTCCGACAGGAATCCACAATTCGTTTCGGAACTCTGCTCACAATGGCCCAGAGCCTGGGTGTCAAAATTCACCGCACTACCGAGTACAACCCCCAGGCTAACGGGTTATGCGAGCGTTTTCATAGATCGCTTAAAGCAGCGCTCAGAGCTTTGCTCACGGATGCAAATTGGGTCAACCGCCTGCCCCGGGTTCTTTTAGGGTTGCACTCTGCACCTAAGGAGGATTTGGCAGCCTCCCCAGCAGAACTCGTTTTTTTCTCAGCTGCTGCGGATCCCCGGAGAGTTTTTACCTGAAAACCCCGCACCCGAGGCTGATCTGCCCGCGCAATTTTTGCACAGCGTGGTTTAACATACTGGGTGCAGCCCACCATAGGTTTTTTTTAAAAATTTTTATTTAAATATTTTGTGTACTTTATTGATCCCCAGAGGGGAAATTCAGGATATCCACCTGGATGGATGAAGCAGCCACAGTACGGCACGATCCCTGCACCATTCACTCACACATTCACACCTATGGCCACTTTAGAGTCTCCAGTTAACCTAACTTGCATGTTTTTGGCCTGTGGCAGGAGACTGGAGAAATCCTGGAGTAAACCCACACAGACACGGGGAGAACATGCAAACTCCACACAGATCACTGTTGGTCAGGGGCTGGGATTGAACCCAGAATCCCATGACCAAGGGTGAGTTGTTGTGCTGCCACGATGCTAACCACTGCTCCACCGTTTTCCCCACACCTTCGTTACAAAAAGCTTGCAGAACACCAGTTTTGCTGTTGTCAGGCACAATGTGCACCGGACCCCGCTGCGCCCACCAAATGACGGACCGTTCAGGGTGTTGGAACCTGGGGAGAAGCATTTTGTGTTAGACTTAGGGGGACATCGGGAGACCGTCTGCATCGACAGGCTGAAGCCCACTTTTGTGTTGGCAGACGAACAGGTGGTGTTGACCAAAGCTCCCAGGCGCGGACGCCCACTGTTGGTGGCTCCACAAGTTGGTGATCCCTCGGCAGGGACCTGCACTCGCGAAGCTAACGTGTTTTCTCCCCCTCCCTTTTTACCTCCACAGACTGACGAGCCCTCCTGTACACCCCGTCAGCAGGGCAGTTCGACTGGATTGGCAACCCCCCACTACAGCCTCTGTGGGCGCCAGCTCAAGCCCAAAGGACGGGGGGATTAGTGCCCTTTCTGGGTGTTCGGGGGGAGGGGGGCTGTGTGGGGGCATGGTGTTGGACTTCTCCACCCAGGGACCAATGGACCGAAAGAGGAGGTGTCACCAGGGGGTATCAGATGGGACAGTAAGGACTATGCGCCCCTGGGGAGAGTAGTAAATGCCGGAGCCGCTGGGAGAAGAAGGGTGTGAGAGCGGCGCTGGTGCTATGTCATGTTAATGTGCCACACAGGCTTTGTTCTAAACATAATGTATGATGGTCGAAGTTCCGGGTCTCAATGCATGGTATTAAAGATATAAAAAAGGAATGCACAGAGACCTGGGATCTTTTTTTGCTGTAAGTTATGTTGGAGAAAGAATAAAGTTTCTGTGTCGTCCAGCTCATTGCCTCACCTGCCTCCTTTCTCCATAACATGAACAATTCTAATCAGTAGAAAAAGTCAGAAATTTACTAGAAAGAAAGTTGTAAATTCAGAGAAAAATGTGGACCCACTAGCGGCCGTTTTCGGCCTGAGGGCCACATGTTTGACACCCCTGGACCAGTACATTAAAAATACATAATTATAGGTTTTACTTCCATGAAATAGCTGCATATCACAGATATCATAGATAATCACAGATAAATGAACGCTCACCCCAGAAGAAGCTTCATTTGCTCTTTGCAACAACATATCAAAGTGCAGTCACTTTCTCTCTTTGTCATATGAAAACTTAAATTTGTACAATTTTGGACAGTAAACAGGAGCTTCTTAATCTAAAAATAATCATATTTAACCACAGAGGTCGGAGCTAATGTGGGGGAGAACACAGGTTATTCTCACCACATGGGACAATGGGGGATCAGGGGCAGTTATCCTGGTGATCTGATTGCTGACAGTGGCTGCTGTCTGTTCATCGCCATTTCTCCAGACTGGAAATAAAATAAACCGAACTGTGGAGCCAGACTCCTGAGCTGCAGCTGGCTGACAGTGGACCAATGAGAATACATTGTGTGTGTGCACAGACAGTGATTATGTGAGTTGTAGTTTTGTAGTTTCACTTTGCAGTAGGTTTATTATTTAGATGTCACTTGAGAAAGCTATAACCCGCCAAAGCAGCTGGGAGTGGCTGTCTTACTGGCCACAGCCGAAATATTCCCACCAGTGGCAGGTGGGCGGGTGTTAATGTCAAGACCCGGTTTTATACCACTGATGTTCTTTCACAGATGTTGACATATCAGTTTTAATGGTATCTGTGTTACAAAAACATGCACTCAACACTTTGCAGAGAAAGCATCAGTCTTTTCAGTAAAAGTCCCATGCTGTTTACTAGAAAAAAAAAAAAAAAACGTACATAACCACCTTTGTAATTACAAATGGTAGTCAAATGGAAGTGGATTGTTTCAAAAACAAAACAAAATAAAACAAAAAGACACGAGCCATTGCATGTGGGATTATATGATTAAAATTGCTCATTATTAACATCTGTTTGTTCTCTCCTATACATTGAGTCTGTCATGGTTCGAGCGCCGATCTCGTCCGCGCTCGGGCCATGCATCATCTTCACCTATTTTGACAGTGGTGTGTACCTTTTGGCTCCCTGAGCCTTTATTGTGACAGCGCTTGGAGGGGCTTCTGGCTGTCAGGTTTGACAGCTGCACTGCATTTCGTCTCATCAGCGGTCCTCCATTTAGGAGGGCAGCTGGGAACGGAAAATGCGGCAGTCTCGTCAAAGATTTCTTCATGGTCTGACGTATCGAGCATCCCTCGGCTCAGACGTCAAAGAATTCTCCATTGTCAGACTTGAACAAACATCCCTCGGTTCGTACGCTGACCATCCCACTCCTATGATCGTAAGTGTGCTTCCTTATTGGCTTATGGTCGTCTGTATGTAGTGTAGTATGTTTTAGCCCACCGTGGTTCATTATTTTGTGTTTCTTTTTGTTCGACAATAAACTGTGCAAACTCACCGGTGTCTTGTGGCGTCTTATGGTGGCTCGCGAGGGCCACCGCATGACAGAGTCCCTGTCGTGCTGTTTGCTCTCTACATGTCTGTTGTTTTGTTCTTCGTCTCTATCCCCTCACCCCCAGTCAGTCGCAGCAGATAACTGCCCCTCCCTGAGCCTGGTTCTGCTGGAGGTTTCTTCATGCTTAAAGGGAGTTTTTCCTCTCCACCGTTGCCAAGTGCTTGCTCACAGAGGATCACCTGATTGCTGCGGTCTTTCTGCAATTGTGGGGTTTTCCCCTACAGTTTGACAGTGCTATGAGATGACTGTTGTTGTGAAATGGCACAATATACGTAAATAAAGATGAACTCAATATTCCATAGATAAAATTAAACTTTAGCTAGATAAAGGGGAATAATAACACAGTCACAGTATTGCATGGGCTTGTTGTCCTTACAATAAAGCAAGCTGACAGTATGCTAAATCATGCACGTTTAAAACACATGTAACACGGTCACAATTATTCAAAAAAAGGCCAATAAAAACTGATATCAATGCACACAACTGATGTCTTCTATTTTTTCCATAAGTGAAAAACACCTTCAAAAGCCAAATGGTATTGTTTTATTTATTTATTTATTTTATTTTTTTTATTTCGGATAGTACAGTACAGGTTAAAAGAAACTGTATAGTATAACAACAAGGTCAAATTAGACAAAGACTCCTCTTATTATACAATTCCACGTGAGTTATCCGAAATGGGTGATGGCTGAAGCCGCAGCTTATATTGCCCACCCATATTCCATCCAAGAATTCAGAAGAGAAAAAGAGAAAACAAGACAAGAACGATTACAATTTAAAACGAAGCTAAGACAAAATATGACTGAGAGAAAAAAAGAAAACTAAGCTAGGCTAAGTTAAGCGGTTACTATTCAAAAACAAATCTAAGACAAGATGTCACAGAGAAAAAAAAAAAAAAACTAAGCTACAACGCAACACAGGCTGGATATGTCAATCCTTATGTGAGTTTACATGTCGTCTTGTAAATATGTTTGTAGTATTTCTTCCTTTAGTTTTTGTTTAAATTGTCCAAGCGTTGTACATGATTTTAATTCAGGTCCAAAATTGTTCCATAGTCTGACTCCTTGCACTGAAATACAGTGTTGCTTGGTGGTAGTTCTCACTGAAGGCTTTTGAAATATACATGTTCCTCTGAAGTGATATCGTTTCTCCCTTGTTTGGAACAACTTTTGGATATTTGCGGGCAGTGATAAATTCTTCACTTTGAACATTATTATTGCGGTTTTAAAGTCAACCAGATCTTTCAACTTG
The DNA here is from genome assembly GCA_020510985.1 of Pholidichthys leucotaenia. Classification (NCBI taxonomy): domain Eukaryota; kingdom Metazoa; phylum Chordata; class Actinopteri; order Cichliformes; family Pholidichthyidae; genus Pholidichthys; species Pholidichthys leucotaenia. The sequence continues at coordinate 57,271,485 of CM035840.1, read as the reverse complement.
AGAGTTTTTTGTTTAAGAAAAAGTGGGTTTGTTGATTCTCTGTAAGCTGCTTTGTTTATTATTCTAATAGCTCTCTTTTGAAGCATAGAGAGTGGATATATGTTTGTTTTATATGTATTTCCCCATACTTCATTACAATATGTCATGTATGAGAGTATTAATGAATGATACAAGGTGTATAGTGTGGGTTGATTCAGCAAATATTTCACTCTGTGTAATATTGCAATTGATTTGGATACTTTACCTTTAATATAATTAATATGTGACTTCCAACACAGTTTGTTATCAATTATTACTCCAAGGAATTTAGTTTCAGATACCCTTTCAATCTCTACACCATTTACACTGAGTTTGGGTACTGGGTTGTTGTGATGGTTGTTGAAGACTATGAATTTTGTCTTACTTAAATTGAGCGTTAATTTGTTTGAATCAAACCACAGTTTAAGCTTTCCTAATTCCTTTCCGAGTGTATCCAGAAGTTGTTCCAAATTGTTTCCACTGCATAGCAGATTAGTGTCATCGGCAAACAATATTGAGTCCATTTTTTCTGAAACTTTACATATATCGTTTATATACATATTGAATAATAATGGTCCCAAAACTGAACCCTGTGGGACTCCACAGGTGACCTTCAGTAACTCTGAGTTTTTGTTGCTAACACATACAGTACATACTGATATCTATTCTTTAAGTAACTACTTAACCAGGACAGTGCTACCCCTCTAATACCACAATTTTGTAGTTTCTTTAATAATAAATTATGATCTACTGTATCAAATGCTTTTTTAAGATCTAGGAATACTCCAACTGAATACTCTTTATTTTCAATGGCTGTTGATATTTTTTCTGTAAATTCCATTAGGGCATATGCAGTTGTCCTCTTGTGTCTGAACCCATATTGCTGCTCACACAATAAATCATTCTTCAGTATGAAGTTGTCAATTCTCTCATAGAATATTTTTTCAAGTATCTTGGAAAATTGCGGTAAAAGTGAAATTGGTCTATAGTTTGAGAGTTCCCCTCTGTCGCCCGTCTTGTATTTCGGAATTACTTTAGCTATTTTCATTGCATTGGGAAATATACCTGATTGGAGAGACAGGTTACAGATATACGTCAGTGGTTTTACTATGCATTCTATAACAGTTTTGGCTAGTAGCATGTCAATATCATCACAGTCAGTAGATGTTTTACTTTTGAACGATTTAACAATTTCAATGACCTCTCTTTCATCTGTGTTCTTTATGAAGATGGAGTCTTTTACAGCAGTGTTATTGCATATTGTATCACCTGTAGGCACCATAGTGGGTATTTCTCGGGCCAGTTTAGGTCCAATGTTAACAAAAAAATTATTAAATTCATCTGCAGGTGAAGCTATATTCACACTCTGAGTCGTTTTATTATTTTTTGGAATATTAGTTGGGTAGCTTGTATTTCTGCTTTTATTTCCAAGGATACTGTTGAGTATTGACCATTTGTTTTTAATATTGTCTCTGTTTTTCACCAGTTCTTTACTGTAATAGTCTCTTTTACTCGTCGTCAGCCTCCGTCGGTCTATGATGACCATGGAAGAGAATCCTAAACGTCTACTCTGCTGGAACAGCACCGCCTGTGGCTGAACAGGCCGATGCGCGAATGACAGTCCCTGTCACACAGGTCACACTTGTGGGTGGTCTCCGTGCTGCTGGGTCTGTGGCGGTTCTTCCTGCGGGTCCTTTTTTCATCTGCTGCAGCAGTCAGTTTCTCTTCACCCGCCTTGAGCTGTCTGGTCAGGGTGCCTCTCCATTTGGAGCGGTCCGTTGCAAGGTCCTCCCAGCGCTCTGTGTTGATATCCAGGGCCTTCATGTCTCTCTTGCAGACGTCTCTAAAGCGCAGCTGTGGGCGGCCAACGTCTCTCCTGCCAGTTGCCAGTTCTCCATAGAGGACGTCTTTGGGGATTCTGCCATCCTCCATACGGTGAACGTGGCCTAGCCAGCGGAGCCTGCACTGCCTGAGTAGAGTGAACATGGAGGGAAGGCCGGCGCGGGACAGAACTTCTGTGTTGGGCACTTTGTCCTGCCAGGATATGTCCAGGATGTGGCGAATGCAGCGCAAGTGGAAGGAGTTCAGTCTCTTTTCCTGCCGGGCGCATGTTGTCCACGTCTCACTCCCATAGAGCAGTGTGCTGATGACGCAGGCGTTGTACACTGCCATTTTCGTCTTGACAGAGAGTTTGGGATTCTCCCACACTCGTGTGGTGAGGCGAGCGAGTGTGAAGGCTGATTTTCCAATCCTCTTGTTGATCTCTGTATCAAGGGAGAGGTTGTTGCTGATCGTGGACCCCAGGTATGTGAACTGATTCACGACCTCCAGCTTGTAGTCATCAATGGTGATGGTTGGTGGTGCTTCCGTGCCTTGCGCCAAGACGTTAGTCTTCTTCAGGCTGATGGTAAGCCCGAAGTCCTTGCATGCCTGGGAGAAGCGGTCCATCAGGGTCTGAAGCTCCTGCTGTGTGTGGGTTGGACTGCAGCGTCGTCTGCGAACAGCATGTCTCTGATTAGAGCCTCGCGTACTTTGGTTCTGGCTTTCAGGCGGGCGAGGTTGAAAAGCCTGCCGTCAGATCTTGTGTGCAGGTAGATTCCCTCTGTTGCTGTGCTGAAGGCATGCCTCAGGAGCATAGCAAAGAAAATCCCAAAGAGGGTTGGTGCAAGTACACAGCCCTGTTTCACTCCACTGCGTATGTTGAATGGCTCTGAGACGTTGCCATCGTGCTGCACTATCCCCTGCATGTTGGTGTGAAACGATTCGATGAGGCTTTGCAACTTTGGTGGGCATCCTATCTTTGGCAGGATCTTGAAAAGGCCCTCTCTGCTGACCAGATCGAACGCTTTGGTGAGGTTGATGAAGGCGACGTACAGAGGCATGTTCTGTTCTCTGCATTTCTTCTGGAGTTGGCGGATGGAGAATATCATGTCTACCGTCGATCGCTCAGCGCGGAAGCCACACTGAGACTCGGGGTAGACACGTTCGGCAAGCTTCTGTAGACGAACGAGAACAACTCGTGCGTAGACTTTGCCAACAACGCTGAGGAGGGAAATGCCCCTGTAGTTGTTGCAGTCGCTTCTCTCCCCTTTGTTTTTGTAGAGGGTGATGATCTTGGCGTCCCTCATGTCCTGTGGTACGGCACCTTCCTTCCAGCACTGGCAGAGGACGTCATGCAATGGCAGCAGTAGGGCGGTCTTGCAGTGCTTGATCAGGTCAGGGGGTATGCCGTCGTTGCCGGGTGCCTTGCCAGCGGCCAAGCTATCAATGGCCTTACTGAGTTCGTCGATGGTTGGCTCGGCGTCAAGTTCATCCATGGATGGCAGGCAGTCGATGGCATCAAGGGCTGACGGTGTCACGGTGTTCTGTCTAGAGTAGAGGTCGGAGTAGTGTTCCGCCCATCTCTCCATCTGCTTGTTCTTCTCTGTGATCATCTCCCCAGTGGAAGATTTGAGGGGGGCCGTCTTGCTCTGAGCCGGACCAAGTGCTTTCTTGATGCCATCGTACATACCACGGATGTTCCCTGTTATGGCAGCAGTTTGAATGTCTTGGCTGAGCTGAGTCCAGTACTCGTTGGCACAGCGCCGAGCAGTCTGCTGAACTTTGCTTCTCGCAGCCCTGAGAATCTGGAGATTCTTCTCGTTTGGGTACTTCTTGTACTCAGCAAGTGCTGAGCGCTTGGCTTCAATGACGGGGGTCATCTCGGTCAACTTGGCATCAAACCAGTCCTGTGACTTCGAGGTCTTCCTCCCAAAGGTAGCCAAGGCTGTGCGGTAGATGGTGTTTCGCAGCTCTTCCCACTTCTGCTTTGCAGATTCTCCTCCTTGTGGTACACCAAGTTCCTTCTCAAAGGTGGAGGCAAACTGCTCAACAAGTTCTGGTTGGGCCATCTTGCTGATGTCAATCCGTGCCTTTCCAGGTTGTCTAGCACGATGGAATTTCTTCAGCTGCAGCTTGACCTTGCAACACACCAATGAATGGTCTGTGTCGCAATCTGCACTCTGGAACGAACGGGTGATTAGCACGTTCTTCAGTGAGGTGCGCCTGGTCAGGATCAAGTCTAGCTGGTGCCAGTGCTTTGAGCGCGGATGTTGCCAGGAAATCTTGTGTTGGGGCTTGGTCTTGAAGAACGAGTTTGTGATGCACAGATCGTGATATGTGCAGAACTCGAGCAGCCGCTGTCCGTTGTCGTTCATTCTGCCCACGCCAAAAGGTCCAAGACAGGAGGGCCAGGAGTCGTGGTCAGCACCCACTCTGGCATTGAAGTCTCCAAGGAGAATGAGTTGTTCAGAGTTGGGGATGATCCTGACAGTTGTTGCGAGATTCTCGTAGAACTCGTCTTTTGCCTCTGGTGTGGCTGTCTGTGTTGGGGCATACACACTGACGAGGGTGACTGGGCCTTGAGTGGTGTTCAGGCGGAGGGTGAGGAGTCGTGCAGAGCCAGTGCTGCCCGGTTCCACCATCTTCAGCAAAGTGTTCTTCACTGCGAAGCCCACTCCGTGTTCCCTGTGTTCGTCACTGCCCTTTCCCTGCCAGTAGAATGTGTAGTCCTTCTCTCTCAGTGTGCCTGCATCAGCTAACCGTGTTTCCTGGAGAGTGGCGATATCCACTCCCAGTCTCTTCAGCTCATTATTGATGATGGCAGTCTTCCTGGCGTCGTTGATGTCCTTGAGGTTAGCAGCGAGTCCTGTCATCATAGTGCGGACGTTCCAAGTTCCCAGTTTTAGAGTTGGTCTCTTTTGTTTTATTGTCTTGCCTGGTGCGAAGGTTCTCAGCCTGCTGTTTGGATTTCTCCTTATCCCCATGCACCCAATGAGGAAAGCAAGCTGTGGTGGTACAACACCTTATTGGCTGGGGGCTGCCCAGCTTGAGGCGGGCGGTAGCTGTCCAGTGAGATCTGATGATCCCTCCCACCGTCGGGAACAACCCCTGGCGCCACGCTCTACGCCAATTGAGCAATGGCTTATAACCGGTAACTGTCATTCCCCGTGTTTTGTCTATGCCAAAGGCGAAGTTGGAGTGTCCTCTCCAGTGATCCGGTGTTCTACCTTCCAGCGTTGGGCGTTGGTAGGATTCAAGCCTGGGCAGGAAGATATGGAGGACAAGATGTTGCCCATGCAGCATGTCCCCCCTCTCCACGTCACTGATGAATCCAAAGGAACGGCAGGGCTGCTACAGTTTGGCACCAGCGCCGTCGCAGGAGCTGCCAGAACAATGTTGAGCACAACATAGAACTGCCTTAGGGGCTCCGACTCCGGATTTTTCCTCAGGGTTGACTCCCGAAGCCTTTCCCGTGACCGGGTATGCCGCAAGGTAGCAGAGGTTTGAAATCAGGGTTTACCTTCCCCTAGATGGGCTACCTTCCCAGGATGACGAGCCACCATCTACCCGAAGCATCTGGTTTTAAGGCGCCAGAGATCCGCCCTCGCCCCTTCTCCTATTAGTAAAAGCAGTTCCGCCGGGCTTAGAGACTAAACCACATGGGCAGGCTAGGAGTTGGACTTAGTTGTCAGAGGCTTTTCGAGACGCACGCCATAAGGAGCATTTTATGAGCACTGGGAGCTTAACCCCAGTGCCGCTCCTGGCTATGACAACCTTGGAACCAAGGTTGTCATAGTTGTCTCTTTTACTACATCTTATTATATATATTAACTTATTTTTGTATGTTTTATACCGCTGCTCTGCTTCTTTTGTCCTTTTCTTTAGGAAAGCTTTATATAATAAATTTTTCTTTTTACACGCCTTTTGTAGTCCTTTGGTTAACCATGGCTTATCAGCAAATTTGTGTTTGAGCTTTTTTTTTACTAATGGGCAGTTTTTTTCATAAAGAGTGGTTACAATGTTTATAAATGTGTCATAGGCTTCATTTACATCTGATACATAGACTTCTGTCCAGTCTTGCTTCAGCAAGGCCTCTTTAAGAGAACTGATTGCATTTGGTGATTTGTGTCTGAACGATTTTGAAATTTTTTCTGCGTTGGGCCCCGTGTGGCCATGGATAAGTGCAAAGGTTGGAAAGTGGTCACTTATATCATTTATCAATAATCCACTTTCTATTTTCTTATCAATAACATTGACAAACAGGTTGTCAATAAGTGTAGCAGAGTGAACTGTGATTCTACTGGGACGTGTTATTGTGGGATATAGACTCATGCTGTACATAGAGTTCATGAACTCTGTAACTACATTTTGTTGATGTGGATTCAGTAAATCAATATTGAAATCTCCACAAATTGCTACCATTTTCTTACTAGTTATATTATTGTACAGCTCGACTAATTTATCTCTGAATGTCTCAATGCAAGTTCCCGGTGTTCTATATATGCAGCTTATGATTAGATTTTTTGTTTTATCTTGGTCAATCTCAACAGTAACACATTCCAAAATCCCTGGTAGTGCTGAGGACATTTCATTTACAAGCTTACACCTATACAGGTCATCAATATACAGTGCAACACCACCACCCTTTTTTTGAGTTCTGTTTATATAAAACATCTGATATCCCTCTATTGCCATCAGGGGAGCCTGTATTTCATTAAGCCAGGTTTCAGAGACTGCAATAGCTGTGAATTTTCTGTCTAGCTGTTTTAAATAGTCCTGAATCTGTGGAAAGTTTTTGTTAAGACTTCTGCTATTGAAGTGTATTATTGACAGTTTACCATCTAATTGCACTTGACTTTTGAATTGCTTTTCAGTGTAATATTCACAGTGGTTATGAATATTATTGAAAAAGTGGTTATCAGGATCAATATCATTCTCCATTTCTTGTGGTTTATGTTCAGCATAATGGCATATTTTCAGAGTTTGAGTTTCCTCACTCTGTGTCAAATGACTTCCTCCAACTGGGGATAATTGATATTGCATTCACTTAGCTGTATTCACTCTTTGTAAGAAAGTTTTTCTTGTAAATTTTCACTCCTTCTGGCACAATAACTGTAATGGTTCCTGTGTGCACTCTGCCTCCCTCTCTCTCGCTGACTAGGCACTCCCTGCAGTCTTGTTCACCACCTGCTGCCATTCAGAGAGGCCCTTTAAATAGGATGCTCTCCCTTCACTCTGCCTGGTGATGTTAACCTGCACACAGCCTATATCCTGTCTGAGCTCAGTATCTATGCATTATTGTGCCTTGCCGTGCTTTTGACCTTTTTCTTACCCTAAACCCTGAGACTGCCCTCAGTATTAGAATTTTCTGCCTGCCTTGATCTGACCCACCATACTCTGACCCCTGCCTGCCTCTGGATTCAGAAAATAGCCTCACAGATTGGATTTGGATGCTCTTGAACTGTGCACACCCTCATCTCCCCAAGTAAGTCAACTTACCATCGTTTGTCTCCACTGCTCTTCACTCTCACTCTCCGGCCTGGCCAGCCTGTCTACAGCAATCCCTGGAAACTCCCCTGCAGCACCACAGCACCTTTCTCCCTGGCAACCTGCTCCCCCAGCATGGAGGTCCTTCACCTGCTCTCAGCCACTCTCCCCTGTGGAAGTGCAATCACAAAAGCTAACATTAAAACTCTATCATTCTGTTCACCATTTATACTTAATTGACCCTCTGCTCTCTCCTCATAGGGTTGCCATATTCTCGAGAAAATCTTCATTGCATTTTATCTTGCACATTTATTGTAATAAAGATTGTTGTTTCACTTCAATTTTCGTTTCCTTCTGTGTCTGCTTTTGGGTCATATGCCACACACCTTAACTGTACATCACCAGCAAAACTGACCAAGTGGACATAGGATGGAAGCGATAAAAGACCAGCTCAGGGCTCTTGAGCAATGGTTTGGTCAGGCTGATTATCAGAACCAAGTCATTTTGAATCATGTAAACAAACTCACTGAACACATGACCCAGCTTGAAACCACAGTTCAAGGCCTCGCAACAGCTCTTTCCACCATTTCTCCCATGGCTATAGTTAGTTCTTCCACCCTGTCAGACTACTTGCTTCTGGTCTCCACACCTCCCCGCTATAGTGGTCAGTTGGGGGGGGGGGAGGGGGCAGTGGGTTCCTGTTGCAATGCCAGCTTGTCTTTGACCATGTCCTGGATGATTTCCCCTCTGACCGCAGTCGGATTGTTTATTTCCTCCCGTGTCTGCTTTTGGGTCATACGCCACACACCTTAACAATAATTTCTAAATAAATTGTTAGACAGAAGCATGTTTAAGGATTACATGATATAGGCATGATCAAAACATTGAGAAGAGTCTTGTGTCTCTTGATCAAATCCTCTTTGTACACAAAATCAATTTAAGACCCCATTCAGGATTATAACAATAACTGAAACATGGATTAATGAAGAAAAAGATGTAAATTTTGAATTACATGGATATAAGATGTATACACAAAATAGGAAATGTAAAAATCATGGGGGGTAGCACTGTATGTTGATAGAAATTTAAAAAGTAAAAAAGTGGACAGCATGACATCAACAGTGAATGAAATTATGGAATGTTTAACAATTGAAATTATGATGGAAAATAGAAAAAAAAAACCAAAACATAATAGTAAGTTGTATACATAGAGCACCGGGATCTGATATGGAAAAATTTAGAAATGGTATGAAAAGATGTATACAAAAATAAGACAAACAGAAATCTTTATTTGTGACTTTAATATAGATTTAATGAAAACAAAACATAAACCAAATGAAGATTTCTTAGATACAATGTATAGCTTAACTTTATTTCCAAAGATTACAAAACCTACGAGAATAACGACACACTGTGCTACCCTGATAGACATTTTTACCAATGTTATTGAATATAATATGGTGAGTGGTATACTAATAAATGATATTAGTGACCACCTGCCTGTATTTGTTTCTTTAGACGTTAATTATGGGGTTAATGAGAGTAAGAATAATAATACACAATGTAAAAAAGGTTATTTATAAAAGAATACGGACAGAAGATACAATCAATGCTTTAAAAGATGACTTAATGTTACAGAATTGGGATGTTGTCTATAGAGAGAAAGAAGTAGACAGGGCATATGATAAATTTATTAATATATTTAAATCATTATATGATAAAAACTGTCTGATTAAAGAAATTAATAAAAAATATAAATACAAAAATTGCCCGTGGTTAACCAGGGGGCTACAAAATGCTTGTAAAAAGAAAAAAATGTCTCTATAAAAATTTTTATTGAATTAAGAACTAAAGAATTAAAAAAAATAATAAAATAAAACATATAAAAATAAATTAACTGAAATGATACAAACTAGTAAAACATTATACTATAGGAAAATGTTAAATGAAAATAAGCATGATATAAAAGGAGTCTGGGACATATTAAATAAATTAAGGAAAAATGGAACTAAGAAAACAATACATCCAGAGTATTTTATTGATAATTGTGGTGATAATTATGATAAGAACATGATAGTAAACATGAAGTGAACATGAAGTGACGATTACCACCTCTCTGGGTGGTAATCGTCACTTCCTTGTGGTAACGTATCGTCACTTCCTGTTTTGCTGTCTGCCTGTGTGGTTTGCTTTCCAGCTCTCGAGCCACTAGCTATGGCTACTAGCTCTCTTTCCTCTCCTCCTCTGGTGTGCTCTCTCTGTCAGATGTTTAGCTACACCTCTGCCTCTTTTAGCGATAACGGTAAATGTAATAAATGTTGTCTTTTTGAGGCGCTCGAGGCGAGGTTGTCTGATTTGGAATCCCGGCTCCGCTGCATTGAAACACCGTCTGCGCCAGTTAATCTCGACGGACGCCCCTTAGCTGCAGCGGAGCTAGCTAGCTTAGGTCCCCCTGTCACCGGTTCCCCGGCTCTCCTCAGCAGCGAGGAGACTGGGTGGGTGACGGTGAGAAGGAAGCCTAGTCGCAAAGCCCCGGTTCACCACCAACCTGTTCACGTTTCTAATCGTTTTTCCCCGCTCAGCGACACACCCGCTGAGGAAAAAACTCTGATCATTGGCGACTCTGTAGTCAGAAACGTGAACCTAGAGACTCCAGCGGTCATAGTCAAATGCATTCCTGGGGCCAGAGCAGGCGACATCGAGTCAAATTTGAAAATGCTGGCTAAAAGTAACTGTAAATATTCCACAATTGTTATTCACGCCGGCATTAATGACATCCGTCTCCGGCAGTCGGAAGTCACGAAACTTAATGTAGAATCGGTGTGTGACTTTGCAAAAACGATGTCAGCCACTGTAGTATTCTCTGGGCCCCTCCCCAATCTGACCAGTGATGACATGTTTAGTCGCTCATCATCCTTGAACCACTGGCTGTCTGTGTGGTGTCCTAAAAATGACGTGGGCTACATTGACAATTGGAGCTCTTTTTGGGGAAAACCTGGTCTTATGAGACGAGACAGCATTCATCCCACTTTGGATGGTGCTTCTCATTTATCTAACAATCTGGCATCTTTTTTATCCAAATTTCCAAAACCGTGACTACTCAGAGTTGGGACCAGGAAGCAGAGTCGCAGTCTTACACGCCTCTCTGCAGCTCCTCTTCATCCGCCACCCCTCAGCTTAGCCCCTGTCTTCCCCATCAGAGAATCGTTGTCTGCTCCCTCCAAAGTAAATAAAAATATAATGTATAAGCATCCCAAAGTGATAAAGCAAAATATTGGTAAAACTCAAATTAAACATAAAGCCTCTAAATTGAATGATTTGGCCTCTGTTCCTCCTCATAATTTAAAAATTAAATGTGGTTTATTAAATATTAGGTCTCTAACTCCCAAGTCTCTGTTAGTCCATGATCTGTTAATTGATCATCAGATTGATTTAATTTCCCTTACAGAGACTTGGTTAGGACAAGAGGATTATGTTGGTTTAAATGAATCAACTCCCTCTGGTTATTTAAACTGTCAAAATCCCAGAAGTTCTGGTCGTGGAGGAGGAGTAGCATCAATTTACCATTCCAAATTACTAGTTAATGTAAAGCAAAAAACATGTTATAATTCCTTTGAGGGCCTGGTCCTCAGCATTGGACACTTTAGCAATTCCAGGTTAAACCCAATTTTATTTGCCATAGTTTATCGTTCCCCATCAACCTATTCAGAATTTTTATCCGAATTTCCTGATTTCTTAGCTGATTTAGTGCTGAAATCTGATAGAATAATTATAGTAGGGGACTTTAATATACATGTGGATGTAGATAGTGACTGCCTTAATGTGGCTTTTAATTCAATATTAGACTCGATTGGGTTTTCTCAGAAAGTAGGAAATTCTACTCATTACCTCCACCATACATTGGACCTTGTTCTGACATATGGCATAGAAATAGAAAATCTGGTAGTGTTTCCTCATAACCCTGTACTGTCAGACCATTGTCTGTTAACCTTTGATTTTACTATTTCTGACTATTTGGCTCCTAAAGAAAAATATTATCACAGTAGATGCCTCTCAGATGATGCTGTTTCCAAATTTATGCAGATTGTTTCCTCTATGCCATGTGTCAACACAACGGAAATAAGCTATAGACAGCTTGCTCCTTCTGTAATTAATAACATGGTGGATAGTGTTTCAGCTTCTCTGCATCAGGCTCTAGACTTGGTGGCCCCCTTAAAAAAGAAAAAGTCTAATCAGAGATTTTTAACTCCTTGGTTCAACACAGAAACTCGTAGCTTAAAACAGAAGACTCGTCAATTAGAAAGAAAATGGCGCTCTACTAATTTAGATGAAATCTATTTAGCTTGGAGAAATCATCTTTTAATTTATAAAAAATCTCTTAGAAAAGCTAGAACGAGTTATTACTCTGCATTAATAGAAGAGAACAAGAATAATCCCAGGTTTCTTTTCAGTACTGTAGCCAGGTTGACAAAGAGTCAGGACTCTGTCAATCCTAGCATCCCCTTAGAGCTTACTAGTCAGGACTTTATGAACTTTTTCAATAATAAAATTTCATCCATCAGAGATAAAATCAATCAGATTCTTCCCACAGTTAACTTAAATACTGTAACTACTACAACTCCTTCTATTGATGTCTGTCTTGATGAGTTTACTCCAATCGACCTTTGTGAGTTAGACAAAATAGTTTCCTCATCCAAACCTTCAACTTGTCTTTTAGACCCTATTCCTACCAGGTTATTTAAAGAAGTCTTCCCACTTATTGGTAGCTTTATTCTTCATATAATCAATTCTTCATTAACTTTAGGCCATGTACCGCAGGCTTTTAAAACGGCTGTAATTAAACCCTTACTCAAAAAGCCAACGCTAGATCCAGGAGCTTTAGCTAACTATAGACCAATCTCTAATCTCCCTTTCATTTCAAAAATCTTAGAAAGAGTTGTTGCTATGCAATTATTTGACCACCTGCAGGGAAATGGTTTATTTGAGGAGTTTCAATCTGGGTTTAGAATCCATCATAGCACTGAAACAGCCTTAGCGAAGGTCACTAACGACCTCCTCATTGCATCTGATAATGGACTAGTTTCTGTACTTGTCCTTTTAGATCTTAGTGCAGCTTTTGATACTATTGATCATAATATTCTACTTGATAGATTAGAACACTATGTTGGACTTAATGGAACTTCGTTGCAGTGGTTTAGATCTTATTTATCTGATGGGTTCCAGTTTGTTCATGTAAATGATGAGTTTTCTCTCAGCTCAAAGCTTAGTCATGGAGTTCCACAGGGATCTGTGCTTGGCCCTACTCTTTTTAGTTTATATATGCTTCCGTTAGGCAACATTATTAGAAAGCACTGTATACATTTTCACTGTTATGCAGATGACACACAATTATACCTGTCAATGAAGCCAGATGATACTAATCAATTAGCCAAGTTAGAAGCCTGTCTTAAGGAAATCAAAGTTTGGATGACTTGTAATTTCCTGCTATTAAATTCAGATAAGACTGAAGTCATTCTTGTTGGTCCAAAAAACCTTAGAAATTCCTTTCCAAATCAAACTTTCAGTTTGGATGCAGTTACTCTTTCTCTTAATAGCTCTGTGAGGAACCTTGGAGTTATTTTTGATCAGGATTTGTCCTTCAATTCACATATTAAATTTGTTTCTAAGACTGCCTTCTATCATTTGCGTAATATTGCCAAGATTAGGAGCATCTTGTCTCAGAGTGATGCTGAGAAGCTGATCCACGCTTTTGTTAGCTCGAGATTAGATTATTGTAATTCTTTATTATCAGGTTGTCCTAAAACATCTTTAAAAAGTCTTCAGCTGATCCAAAATGCTGCAGCAAGAGTTTTAACAGGTACTAGAAAGAGAGATCATATCTCTCCGGTTCTGGCCTCCCTTCATTGGCTTCCCATAGAGTTTAGAATTAAGTTTAAAATCCTTCTTCTTACTTACAAAGCTCTAAACAATCAGGCTCCTTTTTATTTAAAAGATCTGATACTACCGTATCATCCTAACAGAGCACTACGCTCCCAAAATGCAGGTTTACTTGTAATACCTAGAATCTCCAAAAGTACAATGGGAGGCAGAGCCTTCAGTTATCAAGCTCCTCTCCTGTGGAATCAGCTGCCAATCTGGATTCGGGAGTCAGACTCGATCTCTGTTTTTAAGAATAGGGCTAAAACCTACCTTTTTGATATAGCCTACAATTAGGGAGGGATCATGTGTTTTCTGAACCCTCCCTTAGTTATGCTGCTAATAGGTTTAGTCAGCCGGGGGACCTCCAGTAATGCACTGGGCCTCACTCCTTTCCTCACTCTCTATGAAATATTTTTTTTTTTTGCTGGTCATTAACATTTGTTTGTTCTCTCCCATAGATTGAGTCCCCATCGTGCTGTTTGCTCTCTACATGTCTGTTCTTTTCTTCTTCTCTATCCCCTCACCCCCCAGCCAGTCGCAGCAGATGACTGCCCCTCCCTGAGCCTGGTTCTGCTGGAGGTTTCTTCCTGTTAAAAGGGAGTTTTTCCTCTCCACTGTCGCCAAGTGCTTGCTCACAGGGGATCGCCTGATTGCTGGGGTCTTTCTGCAACTGTGGGGGTCCTCCCTACAGTTGATAGTGCTATGAGATGACTGTTGTTGTGAAATGGCGCTATATAAATAAAGTTGAATTGAATTGAATTGAATAAGAACATGATAGTAAATAGAATGAATAACTTTTTTGTAAATGTTGGACCAGAGTTGGCAGCAAAAATTACAAACCAAGGAAGAGACACCGTGAGTGAAACATTGATTGGAAATAACCCTAAGTCAATCTTTCTCTCAGCAGTGGATGAACTAGAGGTAAAATCTGTTGAAAAGTGTAAAAATAAATTATCTATAGATTGTGATGGTATTGATATGGCACTAGTAAAAAGAACTGTTGATGCCATATCAAAAACCATTTACATATATTTGTAATCTATCATTTCAAACTGGCTCATTCCCGCAGAAAATGAAAATAGCAAAAGTAAAACCATTATTCAAACAAGGAAATAAACACCACTACACAAACTACAGACCAGTATCGCTCCTTTCAGTTATCAGAGATTCTGGAAAATCTTTTCAACAACAGGTTAGAAAACTTTTTAAATAAACATAATCTGCTTAATCAGAATCAATATGGATTTAGAACAAAGAGTACAACATCATTAGCAATAATAGAAGCAACAGAGGAAATAAATGCATTAGATCAAGGAAAATATGTAATTGGTATATTTATAGATTTTAGAAAAGCATTTCATACAATAAATCATTCAGTAGTTCTTAATAAACTGCAACTGTATGGTATTAGGGGAATGGCACTGAATTGGGTTACAAGTTATTTATCTGAGAGACAACAGTTTGTGACAATGGGAGAATATCTGTCTCGATGTATGGGAATTGATGGGAGTTTTTCCTCTCCACTGTCGCCTAGTGCTTGCTCATAGGGGATCGTCTGATTGCTGGGTCTTTTTGTGACTGTGTGATTTTTTTATCTGCACTGTGGCGCCACAAGACGGCTTTTGTTGTGATGTGGTGTATTATAAATAAAGCTGAATTGAATTGAATTGAATTGCCTGTGGGGTCCCCCAGGGGTCAGTATTGGGCCCCAAATTATTTCACATATATATAAATGATATATTCCAATTTCTAAATTATTAAAAATAATATTATTTGCTGATGATACTAATATATTTTATTCTGTAAATAATTATAAGGAACTAATCCATACTCTAAATAATAAATAAGTGAAAAAAGTGGATGGATGGTAATAAATTATCACTAAATATAAATAAAACTATGGTCCCACCGGAGTGGTGGCTCAGTTGGTAGAGCATCCGCCCCACACCTGGGAGGCCAGTGTTCAAATCCCAGCTGGGTCATGCTGAAGACCATATACTGTAAAAGCGGAACTTCCTTCCGTCCAGCTTGGTGCTCAGCAATAATGGAACGGAGGAGAGAATTTTGCGATGGCAGCGACCCCTCTGATTCTATATATGTGATTAACATTGTAGATAAGAGGAACATAATTTCGTTCTACTGTACATGATTGGCTGTATGGATTGAACGACAATAAAGATGGTTTATCCTTAATGGTATTTGGTAATTGTAAAATAAAGAAGATATACATATTCATATAGATAATGTGATTACTGAAAATGTTAAGGACATCAAATTTTGGGGGTGTAATTCTAGAAGATAAAATTAGTTGGAAACCACACATCAGATACATACAAAACAAAGAGGCAAAAAATATTGCAATTATAAATAAAATTAAGCAAGTCCTAGTTTACAAATTGCTTCATATCTTGTATTGCTCATTAGTACTTCCATACTTGACCTATTGTATAGAGGTCTGGGGTAACAATTATAAAAGTACACTTAACTCATTGCTAATATTACAAAAAAGGGCAGTCCGTGTTATACACAAAGTCTGGTATCTTGATGTCATGATTCCACATGCGCTTTTACGCAGCGCACAGAGGAAGGAATTAAAACCCACTCGCAGGAGTATGTTGTGCATATTTAATGCAGGGAGTGCCAAACAGTTCAAAATAACAGGTGAATGTACAGGATGAGATTCAACAGTTCAACATAACAGGTGAGTAGTACGGGATACACAAGGATGTCCTCCAGGACACTCTACAGAACAGGTGAGTAAGACACAGGGAAAAAATTTTCCGTGGCAGACAGGACTGCAGAGGAGGAATGGGAAGTGCCTGGGAAAGGAACCACCAGGCAGAACTGGACGGCAGGGGCAAAACAGTCAGTACTCACACAGGCTGGAACAGTCCGAGTAGATCCAACTGATTATCCAGACGAATACAAACAACCAGTTATAGATAATCAGTGCCACCCAGTGTGATGCAGTACCGAAGAGCTGGCAGGGCATCTAGATGTGAGTGGAAGAGTACCAACACTGAGGAAAACTACATAGTGTAGGACTAGTGTTAGACAACAATGATCCAGAAATCTCTTCCAGCAGAGGCAGGGCTAAATAATGCCAACCCTAATGAGGAAAGAGATTGCCGGTGTGTGTAATGAGAGTGAGTGTATAGAATGAGTGGGCAGCACCAAGTAGAAACAGCTGCGTGAAAGGACGTCAGTGAGCATGTGGTTGAGGCTGAGTGGGTGTGTGTATGTGTATAAGAGTGTGCATGGAAGAAAATGTATGTGTGTATGCGTGAACAGTAAAGTGACAGCGATGATGAATTACAGCTGGTCGAACTGGTAGGAGAGGGAGGCGTGGCCGAGCTGTCAGGGAGCCGAGTGGACCCCTAAGCTCCCTGAGAGCGCCTGATGGAAAATAAGACATAAAAATACACAAAAGAGTGAACAGCCACCATGTCACAGAACTGGGCCAGAACATTAGCCCAGTTCATGACACGTGAGCATACTAATTTATTCTTTTTACATTCAAAATTATTGAAATTACAGGATCTGGTTGATTATTATACAGCACATTTAATGTTTAAAGTCAAAAACTTTTTGCCACACAATATACAAAATCTTTTTAATCAGAGAGAAGGGAAATATAATTTATGGGGGAATACAAAATCTAAAATGCACCTAGTAAGATCTACTAAGAAAAGTTTTTGTGTGTCTGTGTGTGGGGTAAAATTGTGGAATGGGTTGGGGGAGAAACACAGGGAATGTCCAAACATCTATATATTTAAATCAGCATACTGTATAAAGAAATGATTTTTGAACAATATAAAAATAAAGGACAGTAATATTACAATGTGTCTTTAATGTAGAAAGGTTGTTATTGGTGAATATATACAGTATATGTAATGATGCTGAGCATGGGTCTGTGCCATGCTCGAGTCTCTGTGGTTTTTCTCTTTTTCTGTATTTGTATTTAAGTTAGTTAATTCCCTTCCACAGCATGTGGAACACCCTTTGGTGTATAGGCGCGGCGCCTATCTCCGTTTCTCTGACCCTAGGCCACACAGCTACGGTAAGTAGTAAAAGCTACAGTGGGGAGTCAGTCCTCTGGTATCTCTGTGCGTAACTTTCCTTTCCCCATTCTATTATGCTGAGCACCATGCTAGAAGGCAAAAAGTACCATTTTTTGTATGGTCTTTGGTATGACCTGGCCGGGATTTGAACCCTGGCCGTGGGGCGGATGCTCTACCAACCAGGCCACCACTCCGGTGTATTTGTATTTAGTCTTGATTTTTGTCCATTATGTTTCGTGCTTTTATTTTTACAGCGCAGCCTGTGACTTCCTGCTGTCAAGTCTTTTCGCCTGTTGTGCACAGCTGTTTTGGGTTCTCTCATCACTTTCACACCTTATTCATGTTTGGGGTTTTCCCCTTTAAGCTCGCTGGTGAGGTTTATTCCTTGCAGCAACCTTGCCTTTGGCAGACTGGAATCCCCACGCCTGATTCCAGTCTAACTTCTGCTTTGTATTCAGCCTCCTCTGTACTACTTTCGTGGTTTTCCTGATTTTCATTTTCTGTAATCACCCTTCGTGGTCTTGGTAAATAGTCTTTTGTAATTCGCCCTCTGTGGTCCTCAGTTATTGCCTTTTTGTATTCAGCCTTCGTGGCTATTATTTTGTGTTTTTCCATAATTAAATGTGCAAACTCACTGCTGGCGAGTGGTGCCTTATTTCTGCCCTGAAAGGGCCAATTATGACAGTAGGTTGTTGCCAGTAGGTGCCAGTGGCGGTGGATTTGCCTTTTTCTTTTTTGGTTTTTTGTTCTTTCACTCACCTTTTTCGTGGCTGGAAGGAAGGGCTGCCAGTATGTTCCCAGCGTGCCAAAGGAGGATGGCAGCCGGGGGTCCCAGCATGGATGAGTAGTGGGCAACTGAGTTCATCCGGGGCTATGTTACTCAAGCCCTCGCCTACCGCGGCCCGGAGAAGGTTCTGGAGAGAGTGGTGGCAGCAGTCGTGATTGTGGAGGTGCACCCTGGTTTTGGTAATTATCCCGAGTTCGCTGAATTGCTGTCTACCGTCTCCGCTCTCCAGCAGTGATTTCCGGGGTTGGCGATAGGCTTCTCTCCAGCCTGTAGACGTCGCCTCCCGGCGCAGACCTCTACTCCTTCCCATGACTTGGGCGTACCAAAGAGGATTGAGGAGAGTCACTGAGTCCAGTCACTGCAACTTCCCCGCCATTACCCAGCCACGGGCTGTTGGAAGAATTCCTCTGTCTCTCAGCCAGCAGATCTATCTTTGCCATGTCAGAGAGGAGCTACAACAGCTTCAGCCTCTACGGTTTCCTCACCGGCTGTCTCGTCAGCTCCCTCTCCCTGGGTCGTTGCAGCTCCCCCCCCACACACACACACGGCGCCTTCTCTCGCTGCTGAGAGCCCAACTGATTCTCCCGCCGCTCCACCCGTCACCATGTCTGCAGCGGAGGCTCCTCCATGTTCTCCAGAGGGGCCTATGACTACCACAGTCACGGAGAAGGAAGAAACTGGGCTTGCTGCAGCAGGAACCACCGTACCCTGGGAAAACAGGCAAGTGCTTTTACACTCTTTATCACCATCTTATGAATTACCTTGCCTGATTCCCGGGGGTGAGGCTCAGTTAGTGCAGTCCACTGAGTCCTCACCACCTGCTGCAGCCACAAAAACTTTCCCTGATCTCTCTAAGTCTCCTCGTATGCCCCCTGAGTGTCCGCCGGTTCTGGGATTTAGCTGCCGGATGGAGGAGGAGCCTGTGGCCGTGGAGAACCTGGTTTCAGCCCTGCAGTCATGGTCCAGACAGAGGAAGAGGGCTTTCGGCAATCCAGATCCTGAGCCAACGAGGAAGTGTCCCTGGGCTTCAACTGTGCTGAATTCAGCCCCAGCAGGAAATGGATCTCCTGTCACCATGCCGGGTGAGCCACCTGCGTGGGTCACATCACCAGGGGGTTCCGGGACTGCAGTGACCATCATGCCTGCTGTTGGGGCCACCGCAGCAGAGTCTGAGCTGGACCTCAAGAGGACCAGGCTCGAGACATTGTCAGCTGGATTGACGGAGTCCTAGACGGCGGTGGAACTTGAGCTCAGATGAGTACTCTCCTTTGTTTTTGTTGTTTCTGTACTGGAGAGATCTTGCCTGGCTCTTGGGGGGGAGAGCTGGGTGCAGCCATCATCTGCACCTGAGCTCACCTCACTGGGTTCCGCTGCCACCGGTGACCCTGAACCCTGTTCCTCTCCTTCTTCTATCCGAGTTTTCTCTCAGGGTCACCAAGAATCATCCAGCTACGCCAGAGGTCTCCGTGGGTTCGGGTCCGCCACCTGAGGTCTTCATGGGTCCAGCTCCTCCGGCTGAGGTTGTCATGGAGGCTCCTTCCCAATCCGGGACCTCCATGGGTGCTGCTCCCCCTTCTGCTGAGGTCATCGTGGAGGTGCCATCCCAGCCCGGGACCTCCGAGGGAGCAGTTCCTCCTCAGTGTGGATCTCCGTGGGTGCTGCATTCCAGTTTGAATCCAACATGGGTGCGGCGCTCTAGTTTGTGCCCGCTTTGGGTGCTACGCTCCAGCTCGGGGGCCATCGGGGGTGTAGCTCTGTCCCAGTCCAGGGCCACCGAGGGTGTCGCTACACCTCAGTTCAGGGCCGCCAAGGGTGCTGCTACCCCTTAGTTTGGGGCCTCTGAGGGTGCTGCTACAACTCAGTCCGGGGCCACCGAGGGTGCCGCAACACCTCAGACCGGGGTCACAGAGGCCGTAGCACCTATTCCCAAGGCTGCGGCGGGTCCTCTGTCCACATCTGGGCCCATCATGGTTTTTCTCTCACCAGTTTCCTCATCAGTGCCCATCGTCTGGGTCCAGGGGTCTGCAGTGAGCGCTGGTTCCAGCTGCCACCTCCAGGAGGAGGTGTGTGGTGATCCACGACCCGCTGGCCCAGAGATGCGGGGAGACCGCCCAAGCCTTCTCAGTTGCTTGGGTGGCTTCCGAGTCCTGGCAGGCCACTCAATATACTCATTCATCCATTTTGGTGGCTTTGGAAACCTGGTAAGCTGCCTGACCTTTTCCACCTGATGCTTGGGTGGAGCTGGGTTGGGTGGAGCCTCCGGGAGGCTAGCTGAACTGATCCATTGTTTAACTTGTTTCCCTTGATTTTTTTGGTTAGTTTTGTAATCATGTTTGTTTGTTTTGTTGGGTTTATGTCTCTTCCTCCAGGCCTGGATCCCCCCACCACCCTCCCGGGGTCTGTTTTTGGTAGGCATTTCTTCTGGGGGCGGGTAATTTCTTCCCTTGTTACAGTGGTGTGTCTAGAATCCACCCCTTAAGGGATGGGCACTGTAATGATGCTGAGCGTGGGTCTGTGCCACGCTCGGGTCTTTGTGGTTTTTCTCTTTTTCTGTATTTGTATTTAGTCTTGATTTTTGTCCATTATGTTTTGTGCTTTTATTTTTACAGTGCATTCTGTGACTTCCTGCTGTCAAGTCTTTTTGCCTGTTGTGCACAGCTTTTTTGGGTTCTCTCATCACTTTCACACCTGATTCATGTTTGGGGGTTTCCCCTTGTATTATTTAAGCTCGCTGGCGAGGTTTATTCCTTGCAGTGACCTCGCCTTTGGCAGACTGGAATCCCCATGCCTGATTCCAATCTAACGTCTGCTTTGTATTCAGCCTCCTCTGTACTACTGTAAGTTTACCTTTCGTGGTTTTCCTGATTTGCATTTTCTATAATCACCCTTTGTGGTCTTGGTAAATAGTCTTTTGTAATTCGCCCTCTGTGGTCCTCAGTTATTGCCTTTTTGTATTTGGCCTTCGTGGCTATTATTTTGTGTTTTTCCATAATTAAATGTGTAAACTCACTGCTGGCGATTGGTGCCTTATTTCTGCCCTGAAAGGGCCAAATAGGACAATACATGCTGAGTTATTGTTGAATATATATGCTGAGTACTATTATCATCGATATCATTATTACTAGAATATAACAACGGTATTATAGTATTATGATTGTTGTCTAGGATGGAATATATACCACTATATACATGGTGATTATGATGATGACAATGTTGTCTATAATTATATTAAACATACCTGAAGTATTTATTTATTATTATTACAATTATTATTCGATGTTGGTATTATTGTCATTATAAACTATCATTGTTGTATTATTTCTATTGCATAATTTAATTATAGGATGCATTACATATAATGGTATTGTATAATGAATGTAATTATGAGATGGATAATGACTAGAATGATATTATAATTTACTGGGTGTGGAGAAGGGGTGGGACTATATAAGCATTGGCTTCTTCCCACTCCTTTTGAACAAGGACATTTATGTTTTGTTTTTTTTTTCCCCCTTTGGTTTTGATTCCTTGTTTTTAATTTTTTTTTTGTCTTGATGTTTAAATCAATCAATCAATTAATCAATCAATCAATCAAAAAATGTATGCAGTTTACCGTATTTATAACTGCAGTTGTGCAAATACTTGTATCATTGGTTTTATGTGGTTTCATGTCCACTCCACACTGCAGTGCTTACTACAATTTACAAGGAAACCATGGGTTCTAGTATCTGTGGTGACCAGCATAAGGTGTTCTTAAGCTGCGTTCAGACCAAACGCAAATAGGCGAATTTTTTGTGCACCCCAATTACATTTCAACTCAATGTAAACACTCGAACAGACATGATTGTTAGCACATCCATGGCAGGAATCCGTGGGTAAAAAATGCTGACAGTCCAATTCAGCTGCAGAGCTCACGGGCCTTCTGTCTCCAGGTGAATGTCAGTCTCATTTTTAAACTAGTTTACTCTTCAGTGTCGATATTTTTACTCCGGTGATGGCAGAATCTGTCGGCCATTACTAGCTAGCGCTACCCCTTGGACATGAACATGTAAATGTGTGAGCTTCGTGTGTGCTCGCCTCTTTCCATTGACATTGTATGTATTTGCGCCACCCATTCGCGTTTGGTCTTAAGGCACCTTTAAAGTTACTTTGTTTGGTGATCAGCAAGAGCTAGGAGGACAGCCTTACCTAAAGTATGTATCTCATGGAGTGGCGAGTAATGGTGAATGCTAAAGAATGTTGTGATTATGGGGGTTTCATCAGGCTTTATAAAAGCTTGTACAACAGTTCATGTAGCGTTGACCTTGAGTTCCTTTCTATAAAATCATTCTTTGCTGAAGAAAAATTGTTTCATCTCAAAAGTGTGGTCATGAACTGTTTCTATCATCCAAGGACCAGAGCTGTAACACTATCCATCGGCCATAAAGTGGAAGTTAATCCCTTCTCCAGGACTTAGTCATTCTCCTTTTTCTACTGTTTTGCAAAGGAATGTTTCAAATTGACAGATTTATTGGTGATATAATCCAGACATGGAAGCCAAGATTCTCCAGTAAACAACCAGACAGTTTCACAGTGCCATCTGGTGGACGAAACAGGAATATTTAAAATTTTTCTCTTTGCGGTGGAATTTATATAATATGAACAAATAAACTAATTCATATTCTTTCTCTCAAGACAGTATCTGCAACTGAAGACATGGTTGAACTCTTGGGATGGACTATGTGGTTTCAAATGCTTTTATTGATATGATTTGATATGTGTTGCTTTATTTTCAGGAAGAAATTAATTTTTGCATGCTTACTATCACAAATTAATTACAGTTACAATGTAGAGACATCGTATGTTCCCTTATTATTGAGTAGAATATCTTAGCCACTGAAGTTCAAGGAATTTATGCTTTATTCAGCAACAAGTTTCTTAAGGGGTGGTCTCACTTCTTATATCAAATGTCTCTTCCCCCTCCTCTCGCTGCTCTTTGAGAGACCATAGTTGGACTTTAACTGACCAGTAGAACTCCAGGCTTTATTGCATCTCCTTTTAAGGTCGAGTTTATGACTTCCGTTCAAAAAAACTCCATGTAATTGGGTCAGCTCAAGTTCCATGAAATTCAATGAATTCTGCCACACCTAGGAAAAAACTTTGTTTCAGTTTTGGGGTGGTGGTCAAGCTGTAAGGAGCCTTTTCTGCTCTTCCATTTTTTCTGTCTTTTAAGTAGGCCCAGAGTCTTCCAGGCTCTGTGAAAATCCTGTTTCTTTTCTTTAAAATTCACTTTCCCTTATTTTAATCTATTTTTTTTTAAATTACCAAGCAAGAAGATTTTGTTTGATTTTTTTCTAAGCTTAAACCAAATCATTTAAACCACCAACTTTGGAAGAAAATGATTTGTGGTGTGTTTTTGCCTCAGTTTGAATTTCTGATGAGTCTTTGTACAATAAACACATTCCTTTTCAGTGCATAAGAGGAAACCTCACCCAGCTTGCTGAAGAACAGCCTGATTGCGATCTCGGGAGTAGGCCATAACTGTGGTAAGGAGCCTGTCTGCCAGTCTTACAACAGAACCCACGCTGGTCCAGTTGAAACAGAATCAAGTGGACCACCTGCTACCTACTGGGATGCAATGATTCTGCTTGGCTGATGGTCTGTTGTTTAATGTAAACTTAATTTTTCAGAAAATTCCTGGTATAAGTTCTTTAAACTTAATTTCATGCAAACCCCCATAAGAATTTCAAAATGCATTTTGTCCTTTCATTAATTTACATTCTTTTTCAGAGTAACACCAATTTTCCATTTTTATAAATAGTTAATCATCATATTCTTCATAAAATTGCATAATTTCTTAACCAATGCTATTTTATGGTTTTCCAATTTCCAGCATACTGACAAATTAAACTGCTTTATTTTGTTCCACAAATGCTTGATTCACAAGTAACTCAGTAATAGTCTATGATGCACATGATACATATTGAGTTCTCTGTTTTAAAGTTATCCAAATGTGTTAACCTATTCTGACATTTCTTATTAAACTGTTGAAAGACATATGGGAGTTATTGTTTGATTTCAAGTCCGTCTTCTTGATTATCAGCAGACAAGAACTCACAAGGGTTTTTTTTGTTTGTTTGTTTTTTTAGACTGATTCATAACTGGTACAAATAAAGAATTGTTAATAAAATTGTCCATTATCTGGACTGGTGCCCTATGAGGATCTGAGTGTAATGAAAATAAATCTTCATTCCTACTCACATTCATATTTACATTAATACTTATACCAACAATAAAATACCTATAAATCCATAAATCCGCTAAGAGTTTTTAGAGTCACAATCAACAAAAACTGTTGGTGAACTGTTGTCCAACCTTTTGGGAACCCCAACAAACTCCCAAAATCACAACAATCTTTCACATTCACCACTACCCACTGAGATACTTGCTTAATGCTAGTATTGCTTAATATGGCTTCCACACAGGGTGCAGCCTCACACTGTGAGTGGGATGATGACTCTTCTGATCTCTGTAGCACCCTCATTACCTAAGGGGTTTCATCTTGCTTCTTATTTACTAGAAAATTTAAAACATGCTCTTCTGGAGGGAAAAACAAAAGACAATAAGCTGTCACAATTTTTCTTTGTAACCTCTCATTCTGGGTGACCCTACCAGAGGCAAACTGCCCCAGACAACATAGCTCCTGGGATCACTTGGGCATGCAAACCCCCCACCACAATAAGGTGACAATCCATGAGTATAAACTGGTCCTGGGTGAAGGGCCAGACTAAGAACGATCCAACAGACTCTCATGATGAATGTTAGAACAAGGATTCAGTGTACCCCGCCCAGTACGGGGCTACCAGGGCCCCACCCGGAAGCCAGGCCTGGGGGAGGGGCTCGATGGCTAGTGACTGGTGGCCAGGTATCTGCCCATGGGACCCAGCCTGGCTCAGCCCAAAGGAGTTACATGGGTCCGTCCTCCAGTGGGCTCACCACCTGCAGGAGGGACCATGGGGGTCTGGTGTTATAAGGATCAGGTGGCGGTCAAAGGCAGAGACCTTGGTGGTCTGATGCCAGCCTTCTTATACTGGCTTTTGTGATGAGGAAAGTCACCTTTCAAGTGGGGAAGGAACCTGAGCTGGTGCATGAGATTGAGAGATACTGGCTAGATATAGTCGGCCTCACCTCAACACACAGCTCTGGTTCTGGAACCAGTCTCCTGGAGAGGGGCTGGAGCTTGGCCGACCCTGGAGTTGCCCCGGGCAAGAGGCGAAGAGCAGGGGTGGGTAATCTTGTATCCCCCTATCTTGCTGCATCTATATTGGAGTTTTCCCCAGTGGATGAAAGGGTTGTTTCCCTGTGCCTTTGGGTTGGGAAATGGGTCCTGACCATCCTTTGTGCCTATGCACTAAATGGTGGTTCAGAGTACCCACCATTTTTGGAGTCTCTGACTGGGGTGCTGGAGGGTGCTCCTCTAGGATACTCCATTGTCCTACTGGGGGACTTCAATGCACACATGGACAACAGCAGTGAAACCTGGAGTGGGGTAATTGGGAGGAACGGCCTTCCTGATCTGAACCCGAGTGGTGTTCAGTTATTGGACTTCTGTGCTAACCACAGTCTGTCCATAACAAACACCATATTCAAGCATAAGGGTGTCCATATGTGCACCTGGCACAAGGGCACCCTAGGTCACAGGTCGATGATTGATTTTATTATCGTGTCATCAGACCTGTGACCGTATGACTTGGACAGTTGGGTAAAGAGAGGTGCAGAGCTGTCAACTGATCACCACCTGGTGGTGAGTTGGATCCGATGGAAGGGGAGGATGCCATTCAGACCTGGTAGACCCAAACGTATAGTGAGGGTGTGCTGTCAACATCTTGCTGAGGCCTCTGTCCGGGAGGTCTTCAACTCCCACCTCCGGAAGAACTTCAACCACATTCCGAGGGAGTCTGGAGACATGGAGTCTGAATGGGCCATGTTCTCCACCTCCATTGTTTAAACGGCTGCCCAGGGCTGTGGCTGCAAGGTTGTTGGTGCATCTCGTGGTGGCAACCCCCGAACCAAATGGTGGACACCAGTGGTGAGGGGGGCCATTAAGCTGAAGAAGGAGTCCAATCAAGCTTGGTTGGCTTGTGCGACTCCTGGAGCAGCTGAGGTGTACCGGCAGGCCAAGTGGAGTGCATTTTGGGTGTTTGCTGAAGCAAAAACTCGGGTTTGGGAGGAGTTTGGTGAGACCATGGAACAAGACTTTCGGTTGGCCTCGAAGAGATTCTGGCAAACTGTCCGGCGGCTCAGGAGAGGAAGCAGCTCCCTGTCCACACTGTGTATGGTGCGGATGGGGCGCTGTTGACTTCTACTGGGGATATCATCGGGCGGTGGAAGGAATACTTCGAGGATCTCCTCAATCCCACTGACGTGCCTTCCACAGAGGAAGCAGGGCTTGTGGACAAGGGGGGGGGGGCACTCACCCATCACAGGGGCTGAGGTTGCCAAGGTGGTTAAAACTGCTTTTCCGGAGGTCCGGAAAGTGGGAGAAGATGGATGGATGGATGGATGGATGGATGGATGGATGGATGGATGGCTGGCTGGATGGATGGACCCCTCACTCTCAGTGCCTCAAGTATGTGTAGTTTTGAGTAAGACAGCTGCAAACTGAAAGCTGTTTTTGCTAAATACCAGTACCAATACCAATACCAGTACCAATACTGCAGTTTGCAGTTTGCAGTTTGCCTATAGGCCTCACAGAGGAGTGGAGGATGCCACTGTTACTATGTTTAACATGCTTTTTAAACATCTGGATTTTAATGGGACACATGCCAGGCTTTTATTTGTGGACTTTTCTTCCGCCTTTAATACAATCCAACCTCATATTTTAGTTGAAAGGCTCCTGCTGTGGCGGTTCGGTTAACCCCCACAACAGATTAAGGACACTCAGCTCTCTTCTCTTGGTTTTTTCTGCTGCACTACTGATATGTAGATGTGCTTTGGTGTAACCCCCACAAACAGACTGGTCAAACACAGCGCTCGGCTAGAGCAAATAACAGAACAGTGAAATGTGTATTAATGTCTACAGGCAGACTCGTTTCGTCTGGCTCACTTCTGTGATGTTAATGTTGCCTTTCATGCATTGTGCTCATGCGTCCTGTCCTCACTGTGACCTAGGGACTGAGATCAATATGTCTCTCAAATGCAAATGTCTTATGCCTGTTCTGTTATCTCTTTGATCATACACCACAGTCATCGGTTTGATCCGGGATGATGATGAGTCTGCATACAGGCGGGAGGTGGAGCAGCTGATCCTCTGGTGCAGCCAGAACCATCTTGAACTTAACCCAGCCAAAACGGTGGAGATGACTGTGGATTTCAGGCGACACCCCCCTTCATTCCCCCCACTCACCATCCTCAACAGCACAGTGTCCACTGTGGACTCCTTCAAGTTTCTGGGTACCACAATCTCCCAGAACCTGAAGTGGTCCTCCCATATTGACACTGTCCGGAAAAAGGCCCAGCAGAGGTTGTTTTTTCTGCGTCAGCTCAAGAAGTTTGATTTGCCTCAGGAGCTGCTGGTTGTCTTCTACACCGCCATCATCCAATCTGTCCTCTGCTTTTCCATCACTGTCTGGTTTGGATCTGCCACTAAACAGGACAAGACCAGACTGCAGCGGATCATTAAGTCTGCGGAGAGGATCATTGGTACCGACCTACCCTCCATTGAGAACTTATATCGGTCCATAACCAGGAAACGGGCGGGAAACATCTGTGCTGACCCATCACACCCCGGCCACAAACTGTTTGAACTTCTATCTTCTGGTCGTCGTTACAGATCACTGAAGGTCAAAACCACCCGTCACAGGAACAGTTTCTTTCCTCAAGCCATCACTCTGATGAACTCCTAACATTCACCTAGTCCTACCTGTTGCTGTACTCATGACTTTTCATCCATTATTACATTGCACATAACTCTCACACTGCTTTTTACTTCATTCACATTATATCACTGAATCTGAGTCCACATTGAAATACTGTGTGATTGTATATTTTTTCATATATTTCTGCAAAGTGTGGTTAGTCCGAGTAAATAACTGCATATATTCCTGTATATACTGTATTTGCATCCTTTTATAGAAACGTGGACAGACTGTAATTTACTGTACATACTCTGGTTGTCATTGAATCCTTATTTAAATCCTTCACCTGAACAACGAGAGCAAGTTTTTAGCCAAAGTCAAATTCCTTGTATGTGTTGTGCATACTTGGCCAATAAAGCTGATTCTGATTCTGATTCTGATTCTGATACCAACTGCTGGGGTATGCCCTTGATGTATTGTTGTAGTCGAGTATATATGCTGCAATTCTGTAACGCAAACTCTCTCACTCCCATTCTGGTTCTGCATCTGCTGCGAGACACACACACTGTCTCCTCTTTGAGAGCCTGAGGAATTCGGCTTCAGCCTGCTCACACTATGGGCTGGAGCCGAGTTCTGATGAAGGTGGATGATAATAAAGCTATTAAAAATCCAACGCTGCCTTTATTTTATTATCCTCTTCACTGGTGACCCCGACTTGATTTGAGCAATAATCTGGTGGGTTGGATTCTGGATTTCTTAACCAACAGGACGCAGAGAGTAAGGGTCAATGGTACATTGTCTGACCTAAAGTGCTCTTCTACTGGCTCTCCTCAGGGGTGTGTGTTGTCACCACTACTCTTCATCCTGTACACAAACATGTTTCGGAGCAGACATGACAACAGACACATTATAAAGTATGCTGATGACTCAGTCATTGCCAGTCTCCTCCAGGATGGTGAGAGTGGCCACAGCCCAGTAGTTGATGATTTTGTTCACTGGTGTGAGGATTCCTACCTGCAGCTGAATACAACAAAAACGAAAGATATGATTATTGACTTTAGGAGGAAAACTCCCAGGCACAAAGTCACCATACTAAAAGGCCAGACCACCGAATGTGTACAATCCTACAAATATCTTGGGACGATTATTGATAGTAATTTAAACTTTGAAGTGAACTGTGAAAGGGTGTGCAAAAAGGGTCAGCAAAATTTGCATTGTTTGAGGAAACTTGCACGCTTCCAAATTGACCGAACCATAATGACAATGTTTTATCGGGCTTTTATTGAATCTGTTTTATCCTTTTCTTTAGTGTCATGGTTTGGTCAGATAAAACTGAAACAGAGGAAATCCCTGGATCAGGTAGTTAGATGGTCCAGTCGTTTGCTTGGTGAGTCACAGCTGAGCCTGACATCCCTGTACACCAGACAAGTACAGAGGATGGCTACCTCCATTTTAAATGATGACTCCCACCCTTTGCACTGCAACTTTCAGCTTCTTCCCTCCAGACGGAGGTTTGCTGTCCCAAAAAGTAAAACCCAGCGCTACAAAAACAGCTTTGTCTC
Source organism: Pholidichthys leucotaenia (assembly GCA_020510985.1). Classification (NCBI taxonomy): domain Eukaryota; kingdom Metazoa; phylum Chordata; class Actinopteri; order Cichliformes; family Pholidichthyidae; genus Pholidichthys; species Pholidichthys leucotaenia. Next base: position 57,241,994 of record CM035840.1, on the reverse strand, counting down.
TGCTGCTGTCAAAGAGTTGAACAAGCTATAAAAATATATTGTACATATTTTATATTTACTTATTTTGTATGATGTCACTTGGGTTCTAAATATTTTATTGGGTTTTAGACCTTTGAGTTTTTTAACCTCTGACTAGTTTTTAACTTTTAACTTTAATATGACCCTTCTCTCTTACCTCTGGTTTCTCCCTCATCTCTTTGTCTTTTTATACCCTGTTTGATGGAGCCTTGAGTATTTTTATCATGTTTATAGTCAGCTTCATGTGTGCCTGTGTTTGTGTCTATGTTGAATGTAATTAGTGGCTTGTAAATATGGATGTCACCAGACTGCAAAACAAATCTACCTACGGGTACAAATAAAGTAACCTGAACCTGAACCTGAACCTGATACCATACTAAATGATGTGTTTGAAGACTTTACCAGAATGATGTGTACTCAAATAGGATGTGGAACACTGGATCATTTCCATAATCTCTCAAGGATCCTTGAAGGTTCGTGTGAGTTTGCCGAGCCAGTCTACATGCATTTTTGCCATGATCCTGGGGCACGGGTTAGAGTCGTGCCCAGTTTCTCTGCCCAGTGAGCGTTTTTTCTGTTTGTTTTCTATTATCTCTAAGATTATTATGATGTTTTTGAGTTTTGTTGTGTTTGTATTTTTATGTTTCCGGTTTGTTTATATTGACAGTGCTGTGCAGCTTCCAGCTGTCAATTCCTTCGGAGCTGCACAGCTGCTGCCCATTTGACTTCTCATGGATTACACCTGTCCCTGATTATTGTGTGTGTATTTAAGGGACACGGCAACCTCTGCCATTGCCGTGTCCTTCTTCTGTTCTATGTATTCCTGCCCGCTGTCTGCTACCATGGGTTAAGATCCTGCTGTCGAGGTGAGTTGGTGTGCTCCGTCTTGGTGCCTTTTTTCTCTGTTCTCTCAGCCGTCGAGCCCCATAACCTTCAGGGTCCTCTGGCTAAGCTTCTGCCCTGGTCAGGCGTTCCTTGACTTCGTACCTCTGACGTTGAGCCCCACTCTCCTCCAGCATCTGTATTTATGTCTCCTTATTCTCATATTACACTTACACTACCGTTCAAAAGTTTGGGGTCACTTAGAAATTTCCTTATTTTTGAAAGAAAAGCACTTTTTTTCAATGAAGATAACTTTAAACTAATCAGAAATACACTCTATACGTTGCTAATGTGGTAAATGACTATTCTAGCTACAAATGTCTGGTTTTAGGTGTAATATCTACATAGGTGTATAGAGGCCCATTTCCAGCAACTATCACTCCAGTGTTCTAATGGTACAGTGTGTTTGCTCATTGTGTCAGAAGGCTAATGGATGATTAGAAAACCCTTGTGCAATCATGTTAGGTCTGCAATGCTGCAATTGCTGCAAATGGAGGATTCTTTGACAAAAGCAAAGTTTGAAGGAAAAAAATTATTATTTCAAATACAAATCATTATTTCTAACCTTGTCAGTGTCTTGACTATATTTTCTATTCATTTTTACAACTCATGGTGGTAAATAAGTGTGGCTTTTCATGGAAAACACAAAATAATTGTCTGGGTGACCCCAAACTTTTGAACGGTAGTGTATATTTGTTATATTAGTTTGAATCATTCACGTTTGTATTTTGTTAATAAATGTGCCAACCTACAGCAAGCGTTTGTGGACTTGGAGAAGGCATGTGACTGCATCCCTCAGGGCTTTTCTGGAGGAGTGCTTTGGGAGTATGGCGTATCAGGCTAGTTGTTACAAGCTATCTGGTCTCTATGCAACAATTGTGAGAGTTTGGTCTGTACTGCCAACAACCAGTCAGAGTCGTTCCCAGTGAGATTTAGACTCCACCAGGGCTCTACTTTGTTACTGATCCTATTGATAATTTTTATTGATAGGATTTCTAACTACAGCCAAGGAAAGAAGGATGCCATGTTTGTTGGTCACAGGATATCTCTGTTTTTTGCCGATGATGTGGTCTTCCTTGATCAAAGACCTACAGGACAAAAGACCTACTTTGCTTCTTAGAGTTAACCAGCCAGGATGAGAATCATCACCTTCAAATCTAAGTTCATGATCCTCAGCCAGAGAAGGGTGGATTGTCCTCTCCAAGTTGGGGATGAGCTACTCCCACTTAATCATATTCACAAGTGAGGGGAAGATGGAGCTGGAAATTGAAGAAGAGATTGGGGCAGCATCTGTAGTGATGTGGACATTTTACTGGTTGGTTGCTGTGAATATGGAGCTAAGCTTTAATTCAATTCAATTCAATTCAACTTTATTTATAAAGCACCATTTCACAACAACAGTCATCGCATAACACTTTCAACTGTAGGGGAAAACCCCACAATTGCAGAAAGACCCCAGCAATCAGACAATCCCCTGTGAGCAAGCGCTTGGTGACGATGGAGAGGAAAAACTCCCTTTTAACAGGAAGAAACCTCCAGCAGAACCAGGCTCAGGGAGGGGCAGTCATCTGCTGCAACTGGCTGGGAGGTGAGGGGATAGAGAAAATGAAAAGAACAGACAGCTGTTTTAAAGCAAAGCTGTCGATTTTCCAGTCAGTGTATCTTCCAATGTATCTTCCTACAGCCAACTACAGCCACAAACTTTGGGTAGTGACAGAACAAATGAGATTGCAGATGCAAGGAAGGGAAATAAGCTTTCTCCATCTGGGCTCAGTTATCCAAGAAAGGCTCAGAGTAGAGCTGATGCTCTGTTCTGATGTTCAAAATGTACACTTACTCCCTAGTTCCCCACTCACTATATAGTGAATTCACATATAGTGGACTGCGTAGTAAATTCAATAAAACAATAAAATTTTCAGCTTTTGGACACTCCTCGGCTTGTTTTCTCTACACCATTAATGATGTCATCATAGTGAGACAATAAAACGTAATAGATTAATGGGTTAAAAAAATTGAATACCTGCATGTTTTTTGTAGTCAGTATATATTGAATCTAATCATTTTTACTGTATTAACCTGAGTCAGTTTATGTTGTGATGTGAAGCTCTCCTCTCACTGCTCCACTGGCTTCAAATTGCTTTGTGGGATACATTGGCTAATGTAGTGACCAGTTGTACACTACTTTTCAAAATGAATCATGGGATATTCTTAATATTCTTAATATTCTTAACTCTTATCATGGCTATTCTTAATAGCTCTGTGAGGAACCTTGGAATTATTTTTGATCAAGATCTGTCCTTCAATTCACATATTAAATTTGTTTCTAAGACTGCCTTCTATCATTTGCGTAATATTGCCAAGATTAGGAGCATCTTGTCTCAGAGTGATGCTGAGAAACTGATCCACGCTTTTGTTAGCTCGAGATTAGATTATTGTAATTCTTTATTATCAGGCTGTCCTAAAACATCTTTAAAAAGTCTTCAGCTGATCCAAAATGCTGCAGCAAGAGTTTTAACAGGTACTAGAAAGAGAGATCATATCTCTCCGGTTCTGGCCTCCCTTCATTGGCTTCCCATAGAGTTTAGAATTAAGTTTAAAATCCTTCTTCTTACTTACAAAGCTCTAAACAATCAGGCTCCTTTTTATTTAAAAGATCTGATAGTATCGTATTATCCTAACAGAGCACTACGCTCCCAAAATGCAGGATTACTTGTAATACCTAGAATCTCCAAAAGTACAATGGGAGGCAGAGCCTTCAGTTATCAAGCTCCTCTCCTGTGGAACCAGCTGCCAATCTGGATTCGGGAGTCAGACTCGATCTCTGTTTTTAAGAATAGGGCTGAAACCTACCTTTTTGATATAGCCTACAATTAGGGAGGGATCATGTGTTTCTGAACCCTCCCTTAGTTATGCTGCTAATAGGTTTAGTCAACCGGGGGACCTCCAGTATTGCACTGGGCCTCACTCCTTTCCTCACTCTCAATGAAATATTTTTTTTGCTGGTCATTAACATTGTGCTGTTTGCTCTCTTGTCTGTTCTTTTCATCTTCTCTATCCCCTCACCCCCCAGCCAGTAGCAGCAGATGACTGCCCCTCCCTGAGCCTGGTTCTGCTGGAGGTTTCTTCCTGTTAAAAGGGAGTTTTTCCTCTCCACCGTCTCCAAGTGCTTGCTCACAGGGGATCGTCTGATTGCTGGGGTCTTTCTGCAACTGTGGGGGTTCCCCCTACAGTTGATAGTGCTATGAGATGACTGTTGTTGTGAAATGGTGCTATATAAATAAAGTTGAATTGAATTGAATTGAATATTTTGAGAGCACTATATAGTGAATTCAGTTCATTAAATTAAGATTTCGAACAGCACTAGAAAATAGCTGATTAACTATACAGTCCACTATATGGAGAAACAGTGAACATTTTAAACACAATATATGTTTCCCAGCTGGTCTGGGGACACCATGGTATATTTCCTGAAGGAGGTCAGGAAAATCTCTGTTTAGATTGCTGCCTCCGTGACCCAGACCCCCAGATAAGCAGCAGAAGATACAGTTAGGCCCAGAAATATTTGGACAGTGACACAATCTTCATGATTTGGGCTCTGCATGCCACCACATTGGATTTGAAATGAAACAACTACAACGGAATTGAAGTGCAGACTTTAAGGTTTAATTCAAGGGGTTGAACAAAAATATATGATTAAACATGTAGGAATTGTAGCTATTTTTATACAAACGCTCCTCATTTCAGGGGCTCAAAAGTAATTGGACAAATAAACATAACCCTAAGTAAAATGTTACTTTTCAATATTTTGTTGAGAATCCTTTGCAGGCAATGACTGCCTGAAGTCTGGAACCCATGGACACCACCAAACGCTGGGTTTCCTCCTTTGTGATGCTTTGCCAGGCCTTTACTGCAGCTGTCTTCAGTTGTTGCTTGTTTGTGGGTCTTTCTGCCTTAAGTTTTGTCTTGAGCAAGTGAAATGCATGCTCGATTGGGTTGAGATCTGGTAATTGACTCGGCCATTGCAGAATATTCCATTGCAGAATATTCCACTTCTTTGCTTTAAAAAACTCCTGGGTTGCTTTTGCAGTATGTTTTGGATCACTGTCCATCTGTACTGTGAAGTGCCGTCCAATCAACTTTGCTGCATTTGGCTGAATCTGAGCAGAAAGTATATCCCTATACACTTCAGAATTCATCCGGCTGCTTCTGTCTTTTGTCACATCATCAATAAACACAAGTGACCCAGTGCCATTGGAAGCCATACATGCCCATGCCATCACACTGCCTCCACCATGTTTTATAGAAGATGTAGTGCTTTGGATCATGAGCTGTTCCAATTCTTCTCCAAACTTTCTTCTTCCCATCATTCTGGTACAGGTTGATCTTAGTCTCATCTGTCCAAAGAATGCTGTTCCAGAACTGGGCTGGCTTCTTCAGGTGTTTTTTGGCAAAGTCAATTCTGGCCTTTATATTTTTGAGGCTGATTCATGGTTTGCACCTTGTGGTGAATCCTTTGTATTTACTCTCATGAAGTCTTCTCTTTATGGTAGACTTAGATACTGATACACCTACTTCCTGGAGAGTGTTCTTCACTTGAGTGGATGTTGTTCTTTGCCATGGAAAGGATTCTGTGATCATCCACTACTGTTGTCTTCCGTGGACGTCCAAGCCTTTTTGAGTTCCCAAGCTCACCAGTGCACTCTTTTTTTCTCAGAATGTACCAAACTGTTGATTTGGCCACTCTTAACATTTCTGCTATCTCTCTGATGGATTTCTTCTTTTTTTTTTCAGCCTCAGGATGGTCTGTTTCACCTCCATTGAGAGCTCCTTTGACCGCATGTTGTGTGTTCACAGCAACAGCTTCCAAATGCAAACGCCACACCTGGAATCAACTCCAGACCTTTTAACTGCTTAATTGATGACAGGTTAATGAAGGAAGAGCCCATGCAGCCTTGTTATTTTTTTTTGCAGCCTTCTGAGTCAATTGTCCAATTACTTTTGGTCCCTTGAAAAAGAGGCAGCTACGTATTAAAGAGCTGTAATTCCTAAACCCTTGCTCCAATTTGGATGTGAATACTCTCAAATTACAGCTGAGAGTCTGCACTTTAAGCCCATATTGATTATATAATTGTATCCTGAATATGTTTTCGTAAACAGCTAAAATAATAAAACTTGTGTCACTGTCCAAATATTTTTGGGCCTAACTGTAGATGGATGACAGCAAACAGTGGTATTCGAGTAGCTTTAGAAATGGCAAGTTACAGCATCTCAGTAGTAAGAGTGACAAATGGGATTTGTCATTCATGCAGAGAACAGTGATTCATCTACTGCATCAAGGGCAACAGATGAATTGACTTCAAGCTGAGCACAGCTTCTGCTTTCTTTGAAAATGGAAGCCTAGTTGTTACCATCCATTGTTCAGCAACACTGAGTGAATGTTATTTTAAAATAGTATTTATTATTCGTCTCTGTGCAGTAGGAAGGAAGAAAAACAGCAAACTAGTTATTGTATGTATATATTGGGGATAAAATGAATATGTGTAAAAGAACATCAATGAAAGAAAAACAAACCGTTTATTCTGCATGTGTCGACCCTGACCCCAGCAAAGTAATTTTCCATCTGTTTTTCTGTTTCTACACAGCCTCAGGAGAAATATTCAATTCAGTTCAATTCAATTAATTTTATTATTCCATGAGGAACTTCATCTGTGGAAAAAGCACTAGTGCACACATAGCTCACCCACATACACAAAAATGCAGCAAAATACATACACAAGCCATACGACATAAAACATACATAGAATATAAAAACATACAATAGATGGTATAAAGCTACGTACTAAAAGGAGTTAAAAATAGTAATAATAAATATGAAAATGAATGAGTAAGTGAGTGAGTCATCTGTTCATGAGTCTAATGGAAGTTGGTACAAAGCTCAACATTGCTCTACTGGTCTTGAAGATGAGTCATCTGTATCTGTGGAATGAAGGTAAAAGAATATATCGACTGTGTCACGAACCGAGCCAGTGTTGTCCTTTAGGCTTGGTTCTGACCATTCTCTGTGGCTCAGGTATCGGGTTATTTATGTATTGTGTTATCTTTTGAGTTCTTGTTGTTTTTATGTCTTTGTCCCCTTTTTTTCCCGTGCCTGTAGCCCCCGCTCTGGCCGGCGGCTGTTAGGCAGCCTCTTTGACCTACATTCATGTGGGCGTTGTCTAACACTCACCGGTCCGACCACGCTCCCCCCCTCTTGACAGCCAGCTGTTTTCACTCCGGTAATTGTCTTTTCCGCGCCTTGCCCAGGTGTGCCCAATCTGTTGTCCAGCAGTGCTTGTACTTAGGCGGCCTTTGCCAGTCAAGCATTGCTGGACCATTGTGCTTAATCAAATGGACGTTAATCATCATATGAAGGTACTGTCTTACGAGGAAGCCGGAACTACTCTTTCACCATTCCCCTCAGGGTACTTACTGGTTGTGTGTGCTCGCTGGAATCTTGGGCGACTCGGACTGTTCTTGTACTGTGAGTACAAACTGTTAGTGTTTCAACCTGCAGCGGTGCTGCTACGCTTTGGCATGTAGTCCAGTTACTGTCTCCCGTACCAGTTGAGCCTCCTAGAGGACTCCAAGTTAACCAGAGCCTAAACGTTATTTGTACTGTTTGTTTCGTGGCCACTGTGTGCTGTGGTCTGCCCACCGCACGTCACCGTGTGATGCCCTTTAGCACACCCTGTTACCTTTTTGTATGTTGTTATTTTTGGAACTGCTGTCCTTTATGTTAATAAATGTGTTTGTGGTGTAACCAGCGTTTAAATCCATTCTTCCTTGCCTTCCTCTGTGCGCTGCGTAAAAGCGCACGGAGGAGGCTCATGACGGGCTGTGGAGTGTGTGAATGGCGTCTGAAGCTATTTATATTCCTTTTGTTTTAGTCCTTCTGTTGTAAATACTAGTGATTTGTTCCTGTTTCTGTCCAATTATCTTTCTGCTCAGTGGGATGATCTTATGTATTGGTTTGCAATGGATGTTGGGCAGTGCTCCGAACCAGGATGTGATGTTGAAAGTGATTATGGATTCAATAAAACATTTATAAAAAGCTATTAACACTGGCTGATACTCCTGGAGTCTACGGAATTTCCTTAAAAGAAAAGGTGTTGTTGGCATTTAGAGGAAGCAATTTACACGTTCTGTTGAAAGGTGAGTCTGTTATCAATTATGGCCCCAAGATATTTACAAGTCCCCTCTTTCTATTTGTTGATTGTTTTCTGAAATAAATTATTTAGAGAAAAGTAATTCAGCTCACATTAAAAATTATGCCATTTTTATTTGTTATTACAAGGGAGATTTGAGAAGTAATTTTAATAAAAAGGAGCACTTTACAACAAGGAAGTCAAAATATGTGAAGAACAACAGCTGATGTGTTGTTTAACACCCATGAACACATGTCCAACCTAGACATCTGTTATAGTTTGACACTGCATTATTTATTTCTTCCACCTCTAATGTAAACAGGGATATTTAAGGGGTGTGCTTGCTAAAGATGTAACCCTTGTTTATTTATGACATGAAAAATTTGTTTTCTCTATGGTACAAATTGAGAGGCAAAATATGCAGCAGCTAATATTCATTTATTTGCTTCACCAGTTTATGTGACTACTGTAGCTGTTTGTCTGTTCGTCTCTTAGTCAGATTATGCTAAAATCATCAGATGGATTTTGATGAAATTTTGGGGCTGATCTGAATCAGTATATGCATTTTGAATCACTTTTACCCCTTAAAAAACATTACGCAATACGGCTTTTATTTATAGAGTTTTGCTAATCACTTAAACAGATACAAGATCCAGTCTGCACCAGATTCCACATGCTTGATGACAGTCCCCTCCTGAACACATGTGCATGTCAACATTCTATCAGCACCAAAAACAGTCATTTGTTACAGCCCCACAATCTGGATGTTGTTCCTCAGAGATGAAAGTTCTAACCACATTTATAACTAGTTTGATATCTGCATTGTTAAATAGTTGGGCTACCAATTGTGGTGGCTTCTGGTTTTCAACAACAAGGCGGCCTGGGATACAGTTAAATTCCCGACCTGAATTTTTGTCCCAGTCCGCCATTGTTTTCAACAGTGCATTGTACAACCCAACGTAAATTTCTCACACTTGACAACAGTCCTGGCCTCAACACATATGCATGACAGTATTAACTCATAGTCACAGTGAAGGAAGTTAGCCTGATGTCGCCAATACCATACAATTTCTATGAAATTCATACTGTATTGTACACACAATTGAAAGCAACATGGTGTGGCATTCCTTGATGTTCTATGAAGCCACATAATCTATTGAGGAGGTCGATGTCATGTATGGAAATACCTGGGTGATGAATGAGGCAAGATGATGGTTGTGTCAAACACAGCTTTATTGAACTATGTACAGAGCAGTACATGGCAGGCACCAGCGTGGGCATCCGATATAAAGAGGCCGTAACATGGTGGCCACCCACTATATAGAGCAGTGTGGTGACATGACAGGAAGTGCACGTCACCACACTGCACTTCACAATAAAGTGCCACCAAAACAAATACCACAACTGACAGTTTTTACCCACCCAGGAGTCATTACCTTTGACATCATAGTCTTCACAGTAGTCTTACATGAACAAAGGAATAGCTGCTTAAGAAGGACTGATTACATGTAGGAATATTTCCAAGCACAACTGCACATGGACATGGACATAACTTGGTGGAACAAAGCCATAAAAGATGTAACAGGAACAGATGTGATTGAATTTAATCAGCATGAAAATCATTGTTAAGGATCAAGCAAATTAACCTACTCTGTGAGGAGTTATCCTGTCAATGTTACACTGTCAGGTGCACATAATATGGATCTATTGCATAAAGTCTTTTTTTTTTATCCCTGACCAAGTCATTTAATCATGATCTATGCTAAATAAGGTCTACCTGTAGTGATAATGCCATATACCTCTCGACAAACATAGTAAGAATTTTGATGAGCACAGTGGCCCTGATCCCATCCCTTTGACATGCGGTCTTGGGCTCATTAATGTATCTATTCTTTGTCATGATTTGTTGCTATAGAGTTGACAACAACAGTGCCACATTTCCATTTCATATCCTGAATCCTGTAACTGAATGTCATAAAGAACATCAAATATTGATCCTTCTAACAGTATGTGGTTTATCTGGTTTATGGCATCATTCGTCTCAAACAGGTCTTTGTTTCTGATAAGGCAGCATCCATGAGAAAAGGTCAGCAAAACGTCAAAAGCACAATAGATAAGAATCTTATACTCCAGACACTCTCAAGTCCCACATCAGATAAGACATATTAAGGATAACCATACCACTACTAGGAAAACAGGACTGGATAAGGAATAAATCACACTCTGAAACACTTGTTTGCTGAAATGAAAAGACATGAATTTTGAAGAACTCAGTAACAGAATGGTTAATAACTAGTGTGACCCCTCTCTCAGAGGCTCACCAAACGGAGACTCAGATTTGCTGGCCATTGCCATCGGGCCACCAGGGAGATTATACACTCCCTGCTCCTTTGGAAGCCTATTGGCCCAGTCCAGTCCAGGAAACTTACATTCCCAGAGGTACTGCTGAGGGATTCGGAGATAGCAAGAGAGGACTTGGCGATAGCCATGGAAAATCGCACGGTGTGTCAGCAAGTGTGCCGCGACCCTTCGGGCTGCTACATGATGATGATGATATTGAATTTACACCCTCTAAGAGCAAATATTAGAAAAAGTAGAGAATGTGACATCGCTGTAAGAACTTTCATGCATTTGCATTTTGCTGAAACTGTTTGAAAATGCAAGATAAACTGAATGCAAGTCCAACTAACAGCATAATTTATTTAATTTAGATTGTCTTTAGATTTATTTAGAATTTTAAATACTGCTGGTTTGCATTCGTACTGTTGGAATAGTCAAATCAAATCAAATCAAACTTTATTGTCATATTGCTGTACATACAACTGTAGTGCAGGCAAGTTGAAATTGCATTTCTCTCGGCATCCATATAAGAAGCAGCATGATTTAAGACACATTCCCACATAGCTCCCCCCCCACCCCCACCCCCCCATCCATTCACACATCCCTGAGACATACTTGGGGAAAAAAAAAGAATAACTAACTATAATATACAAAATGTCCGTAGGTGCAGTAGTGTGTATGAGAGATTCCGGGTCAACTGTTCAGCATCCTGACAGCTTGTGGAAGGAAGCTGTTGATCAGTCTGGTGGTTCTGCCTCTGATGCTCCGGAATCGTTTACCAGATGGAAGAAGTTCAAAGTGTTTATGCAGAGGGTGAGAACGGTCCTTGACAATGTTTAGTGCCCTGCTCCTACAACGGTTCTGAAAAAGTTCTTGGACAGAGGGGAGGGAGACTCCAATTACCCTCTCCGCCCCCTTGACTATCCTCTGCAGGGCTTTTTTGTCTGACATACTGCAGCTGGAGTACCATGTAGCAATGCAGTACATCAGAACACTCTCCACCACACCTCTATAGAAGGTCCTGAGGATGCAGATGGGGAGAGAGGCCTGTTTGAGTTTCCTCAAGAAGTGCAGTCTCTGCTGAGCCCGCGTCCTGATCTCCAAGGAATTCTTGCTCCAGGTCAGGTCCTGCGAGATCTGCACTCCGAGGAACTTGATGTTCTCTACTCTCTCCACTAAACGGCCGCCGATGCTGAGGGGGGCGTGCTCAGGCTGCGACCGCCGGAAGTCGATAATCATCTCCTTCGTTTTGTCCACGTTGAGCACCAGATTGTTCTCCCTGCACCAGCCCTCCAGGTCTCTCACTTCTTCCCTGTACATTGATTCCTCATCCCTCTGGATAAGTCCCACCACCGTGGTGTCATCTGCAAACTTAATAATCTGGTTCCCCTCATGTCTGGATACACAGTCATGTGTTAGAAGTGTAAACAACAGTGGACTGAGTACACAGCCTTGAGGGGATCCGGTACTCAGCGTGACAGACTTGGAGATGTTGTTTCCAACCCGGACAGACTGAGGTCTCTCAGTCAGAAAATCCAGGATCCAGAGACATGTGGCGGTGTTCAGACCGAGAAGGAGTAATTTCTCCATCAGTCTCTGGGGAATAATGGTGTTGAATGCTGAACTGAAATCAATGTACAGGAGTCTGGCGTAGGTGTCTTTCTGGTCCAGGTGGGTGATGACAGAGTGTAGGGTGGTGACTATAGCATCCTCCGTGGAGCGGTTTGAACGATATGCAAACCGGAGCGGGTCGTGTGATGCAGGGAGGCAGGCTGTAATGTGTGGTTTGACAAGCCGCTCAAAAACACTTCATCACAATTGGTGTCAGTGCAACAGGACAATAGTCATTCAAACAGGACACCACTGGTTTCTTTGCCACCGGTACAATGATAGAGGTCTTGAAGTATCTGGGAACGATGGCCTGACTCAGGGAGATGTTATAAATGTCAGTCAGGACATCCGCCAACTCGCTCATGCAGTCTCGGAGCACACGTCCCGGAATGTTGTCTGGACCTGCAGCTTTGCGTGGGTTGACTCTGGTTAGGGTCCTCCGTGTGTCCGCTGTGTTGATGGTAAAAGCTGGTCCGACCGATGGTGGGGGAGGGCCAGCCCTCCCTCTGATTGTCGAGTTTGATGCTTCAAAACGTGCAAAGAAGTCGTTAAGCCTGTCTGGAAGCGAAGCGTCGTCATCATCGACCCCCTGCCTAGGCTTAAAGCCCGTCAGTGTCCGAACTCCCTGCCACATCTGCTTGGTGTTCCTAGTGTCACAGAGGTGTCCCTGGATTTTCTCCGCATAGGCGCGCTTTACCGCCTTAATTCCCTTAGAAAGCGCAGACCTGGCTGAGCGGAGGGCGATCCTGTCCTTCGCTCTGAAGGCTGCATCTCTGGCTGTGAGCAGCGAGCGCACCTCTGCAGTCATCCAGGGCTTATGATTACCCCGCATAGTGATGGTCTTCACTGTAGTGAAATCCTCTGTGCACTTCGCGATGTAGCTGGTGACCGAATCAGCATACTCCTCCACATCTGTCCTGTCTTCCTGGGAGGCTGCTATTTTGAAGACCTTCCAGTCTGTGTGCTGAAAACAGTCTTTCAGTGCAGGGGTTGCACTCTCTGGCCAAATCCTGATTTGTTTCACTGCTGGCCTGCTGCGCTTCAATAAAGGTTTGTAGGCAGGCACCAGCATCACGGATATGTGATCAGAACGGCCGAGATGGGGGCGGGGTATCGCTTTATATGCATCTGTGTTTGTGTACACTAAGTCCAACATATTCTCTCCTCTGGTCTTAAAGCCTACACATTGTTTAAACTTGGGGAGCACAGTCTTTAGGCTGGTGTGGTTAAAATCCCCCGCAACCACCACAAAACTGTCCGGGTGTGAAGTTTGGATTTCACTGATTGCATTGTGCAGTTCCCCGAGTGCCTTCTTAGCATTAGCTTTAGCGTTAGCGCTCGGCGCTATGTAAACACCGACTACAAACACGTTGCTGAATTCCCTCGGCAGATAATAAGGCCGACAATTTACAATAAGGAACTCCGCCAACGGAGAGCAGTGTTTAGATACTAATGTGGCATTAACGCACCAGTTCTTGTTAACATAGATGCATAGCCCACCCCCCCGGCTCTTACCGGAGCTCGCCGTTTCCCTGTCGGCACGGAACATCGCCATATCTTCCAGTTGAATGGCCTCGTCAGGAATGTTGTCGTGGAACCATGTCTCGGTGAAAACAAACACACAGCAGTCCCTCCACTCTCTCCGGGTTTCTCTCAGCAGACGCAGTTCGTCCACCTTGCTTTCGAGGGCGCGGACGTTTGAGAGAAGAAGCGACGGTACCGCTGGTCTGGAGGGGTTAGCCTTTAGCCTAGCATGGATCCCAGCCCTTTTTCCTCGCTTTTTCCCGCGTTCCCTCCGCTTCCGCTTCCTCCTCTCACGGGTAGCTTCGAGCGGGGACTCCGCCAGAATTCCGTGTTGGCGTAGGATGTCCAAATCACAACCGATCGCCGCGATTCTTGCAGCGTGCAGTACCTTGATGTTTAATAAGGTCTCACGGTTGTAAGTTTTACAGAATGTACGTCTGGGATGATCACAACACTCAAAACTCTCACACTCGCTGATGCCAAGAGGGGCCGCTGCGTCCGAGCGCGCTGCCGCCATCTTATTCAAAAAAGATATTATTTTACTAAAGGCCCAGTTGACCTGCATATTACAAATGAATACCTCTATCTTCCCATTATTCAGGTTGATAGAAGTGGTGATGCCCAAAAACAAATGGAGACCCAAGTAGTATGCAGAAGCAATTAAATTTTTTTTTCTTGCATACCAGTTGCATACGCACCTTTTGGGTCTTCGATATAGGCTACTTGCATGTACACATCACCATCTCTACACACGTGCTTCCTGCTTGCATCGCAGTTCCATCCATCTTCTTCCACTTAATCCTTTTCGGGTCGCGGGGGAGCTGGAGCCTATCCCAGCATCTCTGGGCAAGGCAGGGTACACCCTGGACAGATTGCCAGTCCATCGCAGGGCCAACACAGAGAGACAGACAACCATTCACTCTCACAGTCATACCTAAGGACAATTTAGAATCCCCAGTTTGATGCCAATTAACCTAACGCATGTTTTTGGCATGTGGGAGGAAACCGGAGAAATCCCGGGGTAAACCCACGCAGACAAGGGGAGAACATGCAAACTCCATACAGATCACTGTTGGTCGGGCACAGTTTTTCACTAAAATTAAGATAGCAAATTTGTGACTCCCATAAATGCAAATGTTCATGTGCCATAGAATTTCTGAGTAGTGCCACATTGCAGTTACAGTTTTATGGCAAAAATAAAGAAAATGATATCCCTTTTCAAAGATTCAAAGATTTTTATTTGTCAACACTTCTATATGTACAGGACATACAGTAGAATTGAAACGCTGTTTCTTTCTGTCTTAGTGGTGTGTACAATATATACTGCTCAAAAAAATAAAGGGAACACTTTGAAAACACATCAGATTTTAATGGGAAAAAATAAGCTGGATATCGAAATTGTGGCAGGCTAGTCCAGCTTACTCAGATTAAAAAGTGTTTCTTTAATCTGAGTAAACTGGACTAGCCTGCCACAATTTCGATATCCAGCTTATTTTTTCCCATTAAAATCTGATGTGTTTTCAAAGTGTTCCCTTTATTTTTTTGAGCAATATATAAGAGAAGAAGGAATAAGGATGGAAACAACAACAACAATCTACACTGCGTTCCAAATTATTATGCAAATAGGAATTTAGTGTCAAAAACATCAATCTCAGACACCTGTCATAACTAGTTTGCCAGGTGAGCCCAATTTTTTTTTTTTTTTTTAATGGTGCTGGAGGCAGGGCAGCCATACCAGCAGCAATTCTCTCATGTCTTTGTGTTTCTACCTGCTTATTCCTGTATATAGTGTGTCTTTTATTAACCGGGGCTCGGTAGGAAGACTCGGATTAAGACTGGACCAACTTTTTTTCTATTTTAGCCCGGTCTTTCTCTAGTTTCTTTTCTCTTCCTTGGGCAATGGAGATCAACAGAGGTGGGGGCAGACACATTGTTTACACACACGAACAGCTGATTGCGCTGAGGAGGCCAGCGCTGCTGCCCGGAGCGAAGCCCCTCATCCTGGATGAGCTAAAGAGGAGACGCCATGGACGAAGGGCTGGAGCTAAAGTGAGGAGGAGGAGGAGGAGGAAGCATAAGCCGGCTGTACAGATGGTCATCACCAGGAACGAGCCATCGCTGGGAAACAAAACAGATGAGCTTACAGTGCTGGTCAGGACGCAAAAGGAGTATCGTGAGTGTAGTATTATGTGTTTCACAGAGACGTGGTTACACTCATAGATCCCGGATGTAAACATAGCGATACCTAGCTTCAAGACTATACGGGGGAACAGAGACATGATAAGCAGCAGGAAAAAGAGGGCAGGAGGATTGGCACTTCTTGTCAATGAAAGGTGGTGTAATCCTGGACATATTTATGTGAAGGAAAAGTGCTGCAGCCCGGACATTGAACTGTTGACTGTGAGTATGCAACCTTATTATATGCCGTGAGAAATGAACTGTGCCTTAATTATTATCATCTACGACCCTCTGTCAGCTGACGCAGCAGTGGCCTGTGACGTCATCAGCTCCACTGCGGCCAAATTACTGGAGAAGCACCCAGACGCATTTATGGCCATCACGAGTGATTTTAATCATGTCTCACTGGGAAAGACACCAAACTTTCACAAGTCTGTTGACTGTCCCACCAGAGAAAACAAAACACTGGATTTTCTGTATGCCAATGTCAGAGATGCATATAGTGCAACAGCTCTACCCCCCATTGGCAAATCGGATCACTGCATGGTCATGTTAACACCCAAGTACGTTCCCCTTGTGCAAAGGCAGCCTGCTTATACACGGACTGTGAGGAGGTGGGCACAGGAGGCTGCTGATGCACTACAGGAGTGCTTTGCGACGACAGACTGGGGCGTACTCTGTGAACCACATGGGGTGGACATAGACAATATGACCGACTGCATCACAGAATACATTAGGTTCTGTGAAGACATGACCATGCCAGATCAGACTGTACACTGCTTCTCCAACAACAGACCATGGGTCACCAGTGACCTGAAAGCACTTCTGAACAAAAAGAAGAGAGTTTTTAGGTTCAGAGACAAGGAGAAGCTGAGGGGAGTGCAGCATGAGCTGAGGGAGATGTTGAGGAGGTGCAAGGACAATTATAGGAGGAAGTTGGAGGATAAACTCAGGTAAAACAACGCTAAAGATATGTTGGGGGGGAATACACCGCCATCATCCAATCTGTCCTCTGCTTTTCCATCACTGTCTGGTTTGGATCTGCCACTAAACAGGACAAGACCAGACTGCAGCGGATCATTAAGTCTGCGGAGAGGATCATTGGTACCGACCTACCCTCCATTGAGAACTTATATTGGTCCATAACCAGGAAACGGGCGGGAAACATCTGTGCTGACCCGTCACACCCCGGCCACAAACTGTTTGAACTTTTATCTTCTGGTCGTCGTTACAGATCACTGAAGGTCAAAACCACCCGTCACAGGAACAGTTTCTTTCCTCAAGCCATCACTCTGATGAACTCCTAACATTCATCTAGCCCTACCTGTTGCTGTACTCATGACTTTTCATCCATTCTTACATTGCACATAACTCTCACACTGCTTTTTACTTCATTCACATTATATCACTGAATCTGAGTTCACATTGAAATACTGTGTGATTGTATATTTTTTCATATATTTCTGCAAAGTGTGGATAGTCTGAGTAAATGACTGCATATATTCCTGTATATATTTGCATCCTTTTATAGAAACGTGGACAGACTGTAATTTATTGTACATACTCTGTTGTCATTGAATCCTTATTTAAATCTTATTTAAATCCTCCACCTGAACAACGAGAGCAAGTTTTTAGCCAAAGTCAAATTCCTTGTATGTGCATACTTGGCCAATAAAGCTGATTCTGATTCTGATTCTGAATGAAGAAAATAACTGGGTGCAAGAAGAGAGTCAGGCAGCCATCTGGGAGCCAGGAGAGAGCTGATGAACTGAAACTGTTTTTCAATAGGTTCAACTCACAGTCTGTCACCCCAAAACACAGCCAGGCTCCCACACATCCCCCGCCCCCTCCGGCCTCCTGTGCATTTATGGCCATCACGGGTGATTTTAATCATGTCTCACTGGGAAAGACACCAAACTTTCACAAGTCTGTTGACTGTCCCACCAGAGAAAACAAAACACTGGATTTTCTGTATGCCAATGTCAGAGATGCATATAGTGCAACAGCTCTACCCCCCATTGGCAAATCGGATCACTGCATGGTCATGTTAACACCCAAGTACGTTCCCCTTGTGCAAAGGCAGCCTGCTTAGGTCCAACTCACAGTCTGTCACCCCAAAACACAGCCAGGCTCCCACACATCCCCCATCCCGGCCTCCTGTGCAGAACCTCTCTCCATCTCCCCCCTCCTCCTCCTCCTCGGGGGACACCAGGACCCTCCCTCACATCACGGTGACTACAGATCAGGTTAAGAAACAACTGGAGAGACGCCGTCAGCGGAAGGCGGCAGGCACTGATGGCATATCCGCCAGGACCCTGAGGACCTGTGCCAACCAGTTAGTTCTGGTACTGAAACACCTGTACAACCTGAGCCTGAGTCTGGAGAGAGTACCGGTGCTGTGGAAGACATCCTGCCTGGTTCCTGTCCCCAAGAAGTCATCTCCATTGGACCTGAATGACTATCGACCAGTTGCCCTCACATTTCATGTGATGAAGGTCCTGGAGAGACTGGTCTTAACCCACCTGAGGCTGCAGGTGAAGACGTGACTGGACCCTCTGCAGTTTGCATATCAGCCCCATTTAGGAGTTGAAGATGCTGTCATCTACGTGCTGCAACAAGCCCATCTGCACCTGGATGGTGGAGGAGACACTGTGAGGATCACTTTTTTTATTTCTCCAGTGCCTTTACCACCATCCAGCCACTGCTGCTGGGTGAAAAGCTGTGGATGACGGGGGTCGACAGCTCTGTGATCTCCTGGATTACTGACTACCTGACAGGCAGGCCACAGTTTGTCCAGCTGGGCAGTGTCTTGTCTGGAGTGGTGGCTAGTGATACGGGAGCTCCACAGGGGACTGTGCTCTCTCCTTTTCTCTTTACCTTATACACCACTGACTTTCAGTACAACACAGAGTCATGCCACCTGCAGAAATTCTCTGACAACTCAGCTGTTGTGGGGTGTATAAGAGGGGGAGAGGAAGGGGAGTACAGGGATAGACAGATTTGTGGAGTGGACAGAGCAGAATCACCTGAGGTTGAATGTCAGCAAGACCAGAGAGATGGTGATTGACTTCAGGAAGAGGAGGATGCCTTCTCCGCCATTGCAGATTAGGGGAGAGGATGTGGGGGTGGTTGAGGACTACAAATATCTAGGTGTCAGGATCAGCAACGGGTTGGACTGGAGATCCAACACAGATGCTATGCACAATAAGGTGATGAGCAGACTCTACTTCCCAAGGAAGCTGAGATCCTTCAACGTGTGTAGCAGGATGCTGGAGCTTTTCTACTAGACCGTTGTTGCCAGCACCATCTTCTTTGCTGCTGTCTGTTGGGGTAGCAGTATCAGGGCCAGAGACACCAACAGACTTGACAAGATTATCAAGAGGGCTGGCTCTGTAATTGGTCTCAGACCGGAGACCTTTGAGACAGTGGTGGAGAGGAGAACACTAAATAAACTGTGATCCATCATGGACAATCCTGATCACCCCCTCCACCACACACTGGACAGACAGCGGAGCACTTTCTCCAGTATACTCCAGCCTCGCTGTCGAACGGCCAGATACAGGAAATCTTTCCTGCCGCATGCCATTTCACTGTACAATAACGCACTATGGTGTTGTATTCTGGTCATAACTATGCTGCCACACTGCACCTTACAGTCTAACTGGTACCTCACATTTCACTCTGCTCCTGATAGTCCTTCATTGTGCAGTGGGATGATTCATGTGTTTATGCGGGTCATCATATATTAAGCTATGATATACAGTGTATATAGGTTTTATAGTCATATTAGTTTTACTTTCCATGGGTAATCCCTTTGTCTGTCATGTGTGTGTTTCTGTCGTTTTGGTTGTCTCCTGTCATGCTGCTGTTACACTGTATTTTCCCAGTTTGAGATCAATAAAGTACATCTATCTATCTATCTATCTATCTATCTATGGAAAACTACTTAAAGTGGCACTCTGGCAGAAATCAAGTTTTTTCTGTTGTTAACATGCCTGTAACATGTTTCTTGTGATTTACAAGACATATCAGGCGCAAAATCATTCAAAACTACCAAGTATGTGTTTCTCTGCTGTTAATGTCTGCTTAAGCTCCACCCCCGCCCCCACCCCCCAAAAAAGGCAGATTTGGACAGAGTGTTTCTAGTAGTCAGTACAGTGATCCCTCGCTACTTCGCGCTTCACCTTTCGCGCCCTCAGTGCATCGCGGATTTTTCAGAAATACTCATCAAAAATTCAAAATTGAGAAAAAATGGGCAGGCGCTAGCAGAAGGCAGGGAGACTACATTAGAGCATCAGGTATCAACACGGACAGCCGCTCAACTCAAAATCCACCTCTCTGACCACCGCTCCACTCCTCTCCGCCCACCTCTTCACTGCTCGGGAATCTCGCAAGCTGATTGGCCGAGACGTTTTACCTCGCAAGCTGATTGGCCGAGACATTTTACCCAGCTTCTATCCCTGCAGAGCGCCCATACCCACCGAAGGAAGACCGCATTCATTGTTCTTTATCGCTAGTCTCGCAGCGTGGAACTTTTCGCTGTTCTCTTGTCCCTTTTTGTGTGAAATAGTCTTCCCGTCGAGCCACTACGCCGCCTCCTGCAGCTGCCCTCGACAATCCTGCGCCTCTAGCACCTGACGATGAGGCGTCACCTGAGGAGCAGTAAAGCTCTCATTAACCTGTGCAGTACGTAAATCATCTTCATCTTGAGTTACGTATCTTGTTATAAAAATAAAAGAGTTCTAAAAACATATTTATGTACACTTTATTTACATCTACGTATGTATGTACACTTACACACACACACACACACGTATCATATGAGAGAGAGTGAGCGAATGAACGTATGTGTTATTTATGGGTGACGTCATTAGGGGTGACGCTACTTCGCGGTTTTTCACTTTTCGCGGTCGGTTCTGGAACCCATTAACCGCGATAAGTGAGGGATCACTGTATTCCTGCTTAGCCTGACTGGTTATAACATTACCCAATCAGACGGATACTCTTAACTACCTCTGGGGAAGAGGGAGGAGTCAAGGAGCAGCAGGATTGAGGCAGAGGGGGATGATAGTGTCTATGGCAAGCCGTTTTGCACAGGGAGCAGAGAGAGAGAGAGAGAGGGAGAGAGAGAGAGAGAGAGAGAGAGAGAGAGAGAGGATAGAGGCAAGGGGGGGGGGCAATTTGAATGTGGCTGTGCCAGACCATGATCTCAGCGGACGGGCGCCACACTGTGAGCTGAGAGCAGCCACATTCAAATACCCCCCCCCCCAGTCACAGGCAGACTGGTTGTTGGTACAAAGTAAACATATATTTGGCAATTACACATTTATCTCCTCGACCGTTTTCAGAAAAATGTTTCGCTTTTTGCATTTGAAGATGTAGGCAAAACTTTAACGTCTGGAAGCATCTTGAACAGACTAACAGCCCACCTACCAGGAGTTGTGGCGACCAATCATGTGTGAGCCCTGCAGGTCAGGAGTGCTGCGACCAATGACGTGCAAGCCCTGCAGGTCGGGAGCGCATCGACCAATCACGTGAAAGCCTGCAGGCCACTAATTAGAATATTCATATATCCTCACATACTTAAGTAGATGAAAAATTTAAAATCTCTTTTCAAGCAATTCTAAGGAAATGAAAGGTTTTTTTTGTAGGTAAAAAGCCACAATATACTATTTTGGCCAATACACATTTGTTCGTGAGGTGGTTTCAGAGCCGCCGGAGTGCACCTTTAAAGTCCTCAGACGGTGACATTTTTTTATTGAACCAATAAACTGACTGTATGAAAATATTCCATTCTGGCCATTCCCGTGATTTAATATGTGTCACCAGCCTCCATAAATGACTTTATTTGGTAATAGCCCATGTTTCACTTAGTGATGCTGCAGTACCGCCATCTGTCGATAGGGGCAGGCAGCAGTGACGTCAGCTCAGGAAGAAGTGAGGGTGATATTGCCTGCCTGTGCTGTGAGCCTCATCAGAGAAACATTCCCATCGGATCACTACAAGGGATTTTGCCTACCAAGATTAGATTTGTGAAAAATGATATTTAAATAAAGTTTTGTAAAATCATATATTGAGTTTATTAATGTTCATGTCAATTTTATAATTCTAATATTTCAGCATTCATCAAAGTCGCATGTCATATACATTTGAATAATTTTTCTACCATTTTATGGTATAAAATTCGGGTTCAATTGGGCACTCAATGTGGTGGGAACTCTGGCTTGTACATAGTGCCACTGCTCCCATAAGTGGGTTGGATCAACCAAGGTTTTGTTGAACAGAGTATTCATCAGATCATCCACATATTCTGAAAAAAAATATATTCAATAAAAATTAGACATCCATTTGACTACAGTATGAAATACAAATTTGACCCAAATTAACATAATTTGATAAAGGCTATGAAATGTGAAAGTTGAATGAAGACCAACCCTCCACCCACTGTAAATATCATATACAAGCCTAGAAAATGATACTAATATTTCTTATACTCACGGAAAGTTGGATTAACTTTCTTTGCTTGCAGTTTATATCCGCCTTTTTTGAATTTTGGGTACCTGATGATGAAGACCGGCTCACCATCGCGATTCTGTGCCTGCTTGCGGCCTGCATTTTCATTAAAGTGAATTGCAGCTAAACAAAGTCTGTAATTAGAATATTATCACAATGATTTATTTTTGGACATATAAGTGATCTATCAGCAGAAACTCTATGTAATTGCCACTGTTATTGTCATGACGGCCGCTGGGCCGTCATCCCGCTCATCAGCTCCAGCTGCGCACAGAACAACAGGTGTTAATCAGCGGCTCTTAAAAGCCAGCGTCACACTTGCACTACACTCTCACATTTGACAATAAAGAATAACTATTTTGTATGTGTCTGTGTCTGTCTCTTGGGTCCTGAAACATGTCAGTTATTATAATTGCATTTCATATTTTTGGTCACATATTGCATCTCCTCACCTTGTCAACATTCCAAGGAATGAGAAGTGTACACTCTTTGGTGCAAAATGAATAATCAGACTGTGGAAAGCCTCCACATTTGAAGTTTGCTGCCCTGGACTCAGCTTTCGCACATCCCTGTCACGCCGCGCCGCTCATCAGCGGCGCCAGCTGCACGCACACCTGCACATCATCAGCGGCGAGGGATTTAAGCCGCCTCGCCCTGGGCTTCGGCCTGAAGCCGTCAGACTTCACTCGTTGGATTGCTGGGAGTTACCTCTTACACTTCAGCAAGCATCGCGGTAAGAAGCCCTTGCCTTTTTCCCTTTCCAAGTCTGCTCCCCTGTGCACAGGTGGATTTCCCGGTGGCGGACCATTCCTCTCCGTCTCCATCCCCTCGCTGCTGCACCAGGCTCTCCAGGTTGCTGTCTACCGGACCTCGTCCTTGCTGTGCCAGCCACCTGCTCACTCCAAGTAAGCTCCTCTCCAACTTTTACATCTCCTGTGTTGGTGTGTGCCCGTCACCCTTCTCCCTGTGCTTTTCCCATAGGGTTGTCCGACTGTACGGTCTCCTGCCTCTGTGCCCGAAGCAGACGCCACCACCAACACATTTACATCTCGCAGACACACATTCATACACCCTTGTTGTTAATAAAGCTATTTGAGCTACTCTGAGCCTGCGTGTGTGTCTCCTGAGCCGTGCATTATGTCAGTACGGCTTCAGCAGAGCGGCTCGGCAGACGGCGGGGTCCGCGAGTCACTGTAGGGGCCCTCGCGGACATCAATCGGTTAAATCCACTCACCCAATTGAAGCTGCCCGTCCGATTTTGTCACAACTCCACTGGGCATCTCACTCACGCACTGGTGGATTCGGGCGCGGAGGGCAGTTTTATTTCACAAAGTCTGGCAACCCGATTGGGCATCCACTGCCAGGCACTAAAAACTCCTCTCTCCCTGGTCAACCTCTCCCGTGCCTCCCTGGGGAGAGTAACACATCAGACCGTCCCCGTTCCAGTTATCATCTCTGGGAATCACCGGGAGGAGATAACTTTCTACGTCCTTCCCAACTCTGTGTCGCCCGTCATCCTGGGGTACCCCTGGCTACGCCTCCACAACCCCGTCTTGGATTGGAAGTCCGCCAGGGTGTCGGCATGGAGCACATTTTGTATGAGCACCTGTTTACAGTCCGTTGCCTGCTCTCCGTCCTCTTCCCCAACACCTACGGACGCTGCGCCCCCGGACCTATCCCTGGTGCCATCGGAATTTCACGACCTGGGTATGGTATTCAATAAGTCCAAGGCGATGTCTCTTCCTCCACACAGACCCTATGACTGTGCTATAAACATCCGCCAGGGGGCACCCTTACCCTCTGGGCGACTCTACAGCCTGTCGGCGCCGGAGAAGGAGACCATGAACGCCTATCTCAAGGAGTCGCTGAGTGCTGGGATTATCCGTCCCTCATCATCACCATTGGGGGCAGGATTCTTCTTCGTGGGCAAGAAGGACGGTTCCCTCCGTCCTTGCATCGACTATCGCGCCCTAAACGACATTACGGGGAAGGATCGCTACACCCTGCCTCTCATGGATACCGCCTTCCACTCCCTCCAGGGGGCGACTTGGTTCACTAAGCTGGATCTACGCAGCGCATACCACCTCGTCCGGATCCAGGAGGGAGATGAGTGGAAGACAGCCTTCCGTACCCCGAATGGCCACTTCGAGTACCTGGTGATGCCGTTTGGGTTGACCAACGCTCCAGCCGTCTTTCAGCGCCTAATTAATGACGTTTTCCGGGATTTCATTGGCCTTTTTGTGTTCGTCTACCTGGATGACATCCTCATCTTCTCCAACTCCAGGGACGAGCACCGGGTCCATGTGAGGCGGGTCCTCCAAAGACTGCTGGAGAACCAGTTGTATGTGAAGGCCGAAAAATGCGAATTCTACGCTAAGACAACATCCTTCCTCGGGTTCATCATCTCCCACGACCAGGTGCTTCCGGACCCAGTGAAGGTGAAGGCGGTGGTGGAATGGCCCACACCTGCATCGAGAAAACAGGTGCAGCAATTCATCGGCTTTGCAAATTTCTACCGCCGCTTCGTCCCTAATTTTGGCACCATCGTCGGCCCGTTGACCCGCCTCACGTCCCCTAAGGTCCCGTTCCAGTGGACCGAAGAGGCCGCGGCTGCTTTTCAGGCGCTGAAGGCGGAGTTCTCCTCCTCCCGGGTCCTTAGCCAAGTCAACCCTGCGCTGCAGTGTATCGTGGAAGTGGACGCTTCGGACACAGGAGTGGGGGCGGTTCTATCCCAGTGGTCGCCAGATGATGGAGTCAAACGGCCCTGCGCCTTCTTCTCTCGGCGCTTGTCCCCGGCGGAACGGAATTACGACGTGGGAGACAGAGAGCTCCTCGCCATCAAGCTCGCGCTGCAGGAGTCGCGTCACTGGCTAGAGGGGGCGGACCTGCCGTTCGTGGTCCTGATGGACCACAAGAACTTGGAGTACCTGAGATCTGCCAAGCGTCTGAACGCCCGCCAGGTGCGCTGGTCGTTGTTCTTTGCCAGGTTCCGATTCAACATCACCTTCAGGCCTGGCTCCAAGAACGGCCTGCCCGACGCCCTCTCTAGGCAATTTGCCCCTGAGGAGTCGGAGGACACGGTCCACACCATCCTACCCAGGTCGTGCGTCGTGGGAGCCGTTACCTGGGACATTGAAAGCAAGATCCGGAAGGCGCAGGAAGTGGAACCTGACCCTGGCGGCGGACCGGAGGGGAGGCTGTTCGTGCCATCCACGGTTCGGGGGGAGGTCATCCACTGGTTGCACACGTCCAAGCTCACCTGCCACCCTGGTTCCTCCCGGATGATTGACCTCCTCCAACGGTCCTTCTGGTGGCCGGGCCTGCGGAGGGACGCTGCCCGCTACGCCCGGGCCTGCCCAGTGTGCACCACCAGCAAATCAGGTAATGCCCCTCCAGCGGGTTTGCTCCAGCCTCTGCCCGTCCCTGGCAGGCCCTGGTCGCATATCGCCCTGGATTTCGTCACCGGACTCCCAGTTTCAAACACCTTCGACACCGTCCTGACCATCGTGGACCGCTTCTCCAAGGCGGCACACTTCATCCCCCTACAAGGTCTTCCAACCACCCTGGAGACGGCGGACCTCCTAATCCAGCACGTGGTCAGGCTGCACGGGATTCCGGTGGACGTGGTCTCAGACCAGGGGCCCCAATTTTCCTCAGAGGTTTGGAGGTCGTTCTGCAACGCCCTGGGAGCCAAGGTGAGCCTCTCCTCCGGCCATCACCCCCAAACCAACGGGCAGTGTGAGCGGACCAACCAGGAGCTGGAGGCTGCGCTCCGCTGCGTCACGGCGTCCAAACCAACGTCCTGGAGTAACCACCTCGCCTGGGTTGAATACGCCCACAACACTGCTCGCTCTTCTGCTACAAGGATGTCCCCCTTTAAGGCGTCCCTGGGCTACGACCCCCCGCTGTTCCCGGCGCAGGAGAGTGAGGTAACTGTCCCCTCAGTTCGGGCGCATCTCAGGCAGTTCTGCTCCATCTGGGCGTCAGCGCGCAATGCGCTTTTACACACGGCGGAGCACAACAGAGCCGTGGCGGACCGGCACAGAAGACCTGCCCCAGCGTACCGAGTTGGCCAGCGTGTCTACGTGTCGACCCAGGACGTGATTTTAAAGGGCGAGAGGAGGAAGCTGGCACAGCGTTTTATGGGCCCATACCCCATCACCAGGATTATCAACCCGGTGGCTGTGCGTGTAGCTATTCCCCCCTCCCTCCACATCCATCCCACCTTCCACGTATCCAAGGTGAAGCTGGCAGTCTCCGACCCCCTTTGCCCTCCTCCTGCTGCGCAACCCGCGCCCCGGATGATTGATGGCCATCCGGCCTGGCCTGTCTCCTCCATCATGGACTCCCGGCGCCGGGGTCGTGGGTTGCAGTACTTGGTGGACTGGGAGGGCTATGGGCCTGAACATCGGCAGTGGGTACCCTCGTCGTTTGTGTTGGACCCATCCCTCATTACTGAGTTCCACCGAGCGCACCCGGAGAAACCATCGCCAGGAGGCGCTGCTAGAGGGGGGAGTACTGTCACGCCGCGCCGCTCATCAGCAGCGCCAGCTGCACGCACACCTGCACATCATCAGCGGCGAGGGATTTAAGCCGCCTCGCCCTGGGCTTCGGCCTGAAGCCGTCAGACTTCACTCGTTGGATTGCTGGGAGTTACCTCTTACACTTCAGCAAGCATCGTGGTAAGAAGCCCTTACCTTTTTCCCTTTCCAAGTCTGCTCCCCTGTGCACAGGTGGATTTCCCGGTGGCGGACCATTCCTCTCCGTCTCCATCCCCTCGCTGCTGCACCAGGCTCTCCAGGTTGCTGTCTACCGGACCTCGTCCTTGCTGTGCCAGCCACCTGCTCACTCCAAGTAAGCTCCTCTCCAACTTTTACATCTCCTGTGTTGGTGTGTGCCCGTCACCCTTCTCCCTGTGCTTTTCCCATAGGGTTGTCCGGCTGTACGGTCTCCTGCCTCTGTGCCCGAAGCAGACGCCACCACCAACACATTTACATCTCGCAGATACACATTCATACACCCTTGTTGTTAATAAAGCTATTTGAGCTACTCTGAGCCTGCGTGTGTGTCTCCTGAGCCGTGCATTATGTCAATCCCTGAGGACCCGTGTTTTGTTGATCATAACTTATTCACAGCCCTTTGTGCCTGAAATAAATTGTAGGTGTGAGATATGTCACCAAAAATGATGAAAATCAATGGGATAATTTTTATATATATATAATACATGCACTGTTTCATTGTGTGAAACTGTTTTTTGTGTTAGGTTGCAGTCTCTCAGGAGCTGGGGGATCGTATATAGTGCTCGCATCTTTGTACTGGTTGATGCGCAGGCAGCAGAGCAGCGCGCCGTTCAGCCCGAAAAAAGCAGAGGACAAGGGTAACGGGCACCACACCGAGACAGGGATAATCGGTGATAATGTTGCTTACTTGCAGGGGCAGGTGGCTGGCGTCGGCAGCTGACGAGGCGCAGGTGTGCGCGCAGCTGGAGCCGCGAGTCGTGACACAAATTGCATCTTATTCTCGAAATCGCTGTCAACGAAATGTCTACTGCACATGTTGAGTGATTTACCAACATCATTCCAATTTTTTCGTGTTTTCTGAACAAATTTCACCCATGCCGTTCTGATTTTCCCAGGGACGGGAAATTCATAAACACTCACCGCATGCTCCTCTGATATACCGTCGCACCCGTAGACAACACAACGCCAAACCATAATTAATTCGATTCCTGAAATCCTAATCTTAATAAATAATCTATTTGTAATCCACAAGTACTCCGAGAAATATCCGTAATCGCCGATTTTAAAACTTAAATAAGCAATATCCGCCGAGCGTGTGCGTGTCTCTCCCTGAAATTACGTCACACAGTCAGTGGCCATCTTAGCCGCTGATCGCTTGAATGAGTCAGACAGCTCTCAAGGACAGCGTACTTAAAGAGCGCATTGTCACCTTATGCGACATTTGTTGACACCAAAACATGTGCGGTTCAAATTAGCTCGTCTCACACAAAAATTTAAGATATGATTTAGCGATATTGAGTTTTCGTCCGGCCGACGCCTTTAAGACTGATGTTCCACACTATGAAGCATGCCACAGGTTTCAAGCCAAATGGGAAAGAAAAAGCATCTCTCTGCTGCTGAAAAGCGTCAAATAGTTCAGTACCTTGGACAAGATATGAAAACAATAGCTATTTCACAAAAATTTAAGTGTGATCATCGTACTGTGAAGAAATTTGTGGCTGATTCAGAGCACAGGTGGGTTTGTGCAGCAGATAAAGGCATAATGAGGAAGGTTTCTGCCACACAAATTCGTCGGATTAAGACAGCAGCGGCTAAAATGCCATTACAGAGCAGCAAACGGGTATTTGAAGCTGCTGGTGCCTCTGGAGTCCCACAAACCTCAAGGTGTAGGATCCCCCAGAGGCTTGCAGTTGTGCAGAAACCTACAATTCGGCAACCCTAGCTAATGCTCACAAGCAGAAATGGTTGCAGTGGGCTCAGAAATACATGAAGACTTAATTTTCAAACAGTCTTTCTTACTGATCAGTGCCGTGGAACTCTGGATGGTCCAGATGGATGAAGTAGTGGATGGTTGGTGGATGGCCACCATGTCCCAACAAGGCTGCGATGTCAGTAAGGAGTTGGCGGAGACATGTTTTGGGGCAGAATCATGGAAAGAGAGCTAGTAGATCCCTTTAGGCTCCCTGAAGGTGTGAAAATGACCTCAGCAAAGTATATAGAATTTCTGACTGACCATTTTCTTCCATAGTAGAAAAAGAAAAACCATGCCTTCGGTAGTAAAATTATCTTCATGCATGACAGTGCACCATCTCATGGTGCAAAGAATATCTCTGCGTCATTGGCTGCTACGGGCATAAAAGGAGAGAAACTCACGGTGTGACCCCCATCCTCCCCTGACCTCAGCCCTATTGAGAACCTTTGGAGCATCCTCAAACAAAAGATCTATGAGGATGGGAGACAGTTCACATCAAAACAACAGCTGTAGGAGGCTATTCATACATCTTGCAAAGGAATTCAAGCAGAAACTCTCCAAAAACTCACAAGTTCAGTGGATGCAAAAATTGTGAAGGTTATGTCAAAGAAGGGGTCCTATGTTAGCATGTAACTTGGCCTGTTAAGATGTTTTTCATTGAAATAGCTTTTGATTTCAGTAAATATGTCCACTTAATACTGCAAATTCAACAAATGACTGAATTTTTTTAATTTTGCAAAAAAAGTTATCATTGGGAGGTTTAGTCAATAAAATTTGAATTATGTTCTAATGGTTGATGACTTGGAAATTACACTGACTGTCATTTACATTGACTATTTAGGAAAATCAGAGACAAATATCATTTGCATAATAATTTGGAATGCGGTGTATGTACAGTAATGGTATCCATAGTGCAAATAAAGGTTAAAAAAAAACAACCCCCCCCCCCCCCCCCACAGCACTCCTATGCACAGTAAACCGTGATACCGGTACATTGCAAGTTCAATGTGGTTACGGGGATGCAGACAGTGACAGACTGGTCTGCGCATGATCAGTATTGCAATGACAGACAGCAGCAGGTATGGCATTTGTGCAAATGTGTCATGATTAATAAAGCTTGACAGTACATGTGCACAATGCTAAAGCACAGAAGGAACCACACAGAGGGGCACTTTTGAAAGTTTTATTAAATATCAAAACCCATAGCGCACAGCTGTAGAAACAGTCACTCACCAGAGGAATGTCCCTGTGGAGAGAAGACGAGAGCTGTGAGCAGAGGAATGGAGTAAGGGGAAATGGGCGAGCCAAATTGCCACTTACTTGGGAAATCCAGGGAGAACCGGCAGGACCCAGCGAAGAATAGATGAACCAGTAGGGTAGGGGGGGAAGATGAGCTGATGGTGCCTGACCAGGTGGAGTAGGAAGCTGAGGACTGTGAGATGTGGCAGGAGAGCACGCGCAGTCCCAGAGACACGCCTACATGGTGGCAGCAACCTGAGGAAAAGAGGAGAAATAAGGTGAGCCAACGTTTTCACACTTATAACTTAGACTTTAGTTGCCTATTAATGGGCAGTATACCCAGACGAGCCAGCATTGACTGCACGGAGAGAGCCTCCTTAAGTACGCTGGCTGATGAGCGGGTGCAGGTGTGTCTTCTGCCTCAGGTGCCATGATGAGTTAATGAATGTGAGGCAGGATGGGAGGGACACACTCTCACTGCCCATGACAGGGCCCTCCCCCCAGGAGCGCCTCCTGGTGGTCCAGAGGGCTTTTCCGGGTGTGCATGATGATAGGCCCTGATCATCCCCTTGTCCAGCCCCCGCGACGAGGGAGTGCAGGATCGTTCCTCCTGGCCGTAGCCCTCCCAGTCCACCAAATACTGCAGACCACGGCCCCGATGGCAAACATCCAATATGCGCAGTACAGTGTAGGCGGGGTGGCCGTCGATGATCCGAGGAGGGGGAGGCGGCTTCGGGGGGGGGGGGGGCAGAGAGGACTGGCCGAGATAGGCTTGATGTGGGCGACATGGAAAGTGGGGTTCACCCATAGGGTCGGGGGCAGCTTCAGCTGGACCGACGTGTCGTTGATGACCCGGTAGATGGTGTAAGGTCCAAGGAAGCGGGGGGGACACATTCTTTGATTTCTCTTTAAGAGGGATTGACTCTCGTGCACTATGTACAGCAGCTCAACCAGACTCATGTCAATTATCACTGTTTTCTTCCTGCATTACTGACTGCACTATATGGTTCTCCACATTATCTGCTGCTCGCTAATATATTTAAACTGCTGACTAGTATTACTCACTCTTATTCTACACTTTATTGCCTGTATAGTTTATTTCTTTTATTTTATCATGTTTAATGTTGCAGCATTGCACCGAGACAAATTCCTAGTTTGTGTACTACATGAACAATGGCAATAAATCTGATTCTGATTCTGATTCTGACTCGCTGCCAGCCAGATCTGCTGTTCCACAAAATACTTAGGAGCTGGAACCCGTCTCCTATCAGCAGTGGCCCGGGTGCTTTCCGTGGTGCGAGCCAGGGCGGCCCGAGTCAACCTCCAGACACGTCGGCAGTGATGAATATGGGCCCCTACGGATGGAACCGAGACCTCCCTCTCGGCCATGTGTAAGAGAGGCGGCGTGTACCTCAATGACACCTCAAACGGGGTGAGTCCAGTTGCTGAAGATACCACAGAGTTCATGGAGTACTCCACCCAGGTCAGATGTGTGCTCCAGGATGATGGGTTATCGGCTGCTATGCACTGTAAGACAGCCTCCAAGGACTGATTGGCGCGCTTTGCCTGCCCATTGCTCTGAGGATGATTTCCAGAAGAGAGACTCACAGTGGTTCCCAGGGTCTGGCAAAAGACCCTCCAGACCTGGGACGTGAATTGTGGACCCCTGTCAGACACAATGTCCACAGGGATGCCGTGGATCTGGATCACGTGCTCGGTGAGGAGTACCGCCGTCTCCAAGGCTGAAGGGAGTTTCAGGAGAGCCACCAGATGAACCATTGTCCATTGTCCTCGTGTTTCCTCCTGCCTCTCTGGGTGTGACAGAATTCTAGACCAGTGTATTGTGTCCACCACACTACCATCTCACTTCATGTAATTAATGTCAAAGCCAGCAGAAGTCACCTTTATGAAAGACATAACTATTCATTGTTACATTTCTTACAGTTTTTACAGTTTGCAGTTTAAAAGTTTATTCACACACACACATCACACATTATTAACAGAATGAATGAATTACAATATGAATTATCAACAGCATGATTAGCAGTATACAATAGGCTTTTTTCACATTGTTTTGGAGTGTGAACGGGTCATCCCAAATAAGCTACAGTATGTAAAGCTTTTAAAGCTTTTGTCTTATGTTGCTCTAGGGCAGGAGTCTCAAACCATGTGCCATGGAGGGCCATAACCCTGCAGGTTTTCTTTTCCACCCAGTCTCTTTAGTAGTGTTTTCACTGATCACCAATCAGTGGGAAGAAATTACAGTAAATGAAATCACCTGTTAACAGTGGTTGGAGGTAAAACCTGCAGGGTCTTGGTTCTTGATCTAGGGGATGAGGAGAAGCAACAATAACTGTAGTGGTGGCCTAGTCGATAGAGCATCTGCCCTATAACTGGGAGGTTTGGGGTTCAAGTCCCAGATGGGTCATACCAAAGACCACATAAAAATGGTACTTCCCACCTTATAGCTTGGTGCTCAGCATAAGGGAATGGGGGAAGGAAAAGTTGTGGTGTCGCCTTGCATGGCAGCGGCCCCTCTGATTCTAGATGTGATTAACATTGTAGATAGGAGAAACTGTGGAGAGAGTGAAATGAGGAGGCAAGGGTACGAGCAGACGAAGTTTATTACACTCTCTCATCAGTCATACACAAAAAGCATAAACAGCTAAGCACAGCTTCTCCTTTTATATCCACAGCTCGTCTCACATCTCCACGATGCTTCACATCACAAAGCATGACATTTCATATCACAATACATTCCCCCTTGACCCCCCACAGCTCCTTCTTCCTGCCAAACTCCCCATGATCTCCTTGCTATTGTCTACCTCTCTTTATTCTCTGCATCCTAACTGGGACGCTGTCTGCCGACTCACCCAAGCCCCTACACCACCACCCCCAGACAGAGTTTCAGTCCACATGCCTTTTGGGCTTCAGTCTCCTCCCATATCTGCTGTAACCAGGGTTTCTGTGCCGGCGGGGGGCTGCTGGAGGTGTGTCTGACTGTGGGTGGGCCGTGGCGAGGGGGGGGGGGGGAACTCCGCTTTGCCCGTGTGGCTGTCCTGGTGAATCGTTTGCCTGGGGAGCTCTCCGTGGAGGTCTTCCATGCCGAGGGGCCCGAGCCAGCAGCACTTGCTCGTCCGCCACCACAAAGGCGGGCTTAAGTCTGTCTATGCATATTTTCTCCCGACGCCCCCCAAAATCTAACAAAAAATTCTTGTCCCCTGTTTCCAGCACTCTTAACGGGCCATCATAGGGTGGGCGCAATGGAGAGTGATGGGCATCGTGCCTGATGAACACGAACCCTGCGTTCTTCAAAGTTTTCGGCACAAAAGCACGTGGAAAACAGTGATGGGCCGGGCCGGGCAGCATGCCTGTGTCTGCACTCTGCTGTAAACGCTGAGACGGGCAGTTGTCTGGATTATCTGGCAAAAATTCCCTGGGCAGCCGCAGTGGCTGAGAAAAAACAAGCTCTGCCGGGGAAGCCTCCAAATCCTCTTTTGGTGCGGAACGCAACCCGAATAAAACCCACGGCAACCGGTCTACCCAATTTGCATCCGTAAGCAAAGCCCTGAGCGCCGCTTTCAGTGACCTATGAAAACGCTCGCATAACCCATTGGCCTGTGGGTTGTACGCGGTTGTGCAATGAATTGTGACACCCAAGCTGCGGGCCATCGCGGACCACAGGTCGGAAACAAACTGAGGGCCCCTATCGGACGTGATGTCCAACGGGATTCCAAAACATGCCACCCATGTTGTCAAAAATGCGCACGCCACGTCCGTCGACGTGGTTGCCGCCAGCGGGACTGTTTCTGGCCAGCGTGTGGTGCGGTCCACCACTGTCAGGAGGTGCGTGCACCCCTGCGACGGCGGGAGGGGGCCCACGAGGTCCACGTGAACGTGGTTGAATCTTTTAGCCGGTATACTAAACGGCTCCAAAGGAGCCTTCGTGTGTCTGTGTACTCTGGCTCGTTGGCATGCTACACAGGCTGCAGCCCACTCTTTCACTTGTTTGCGCAGGCCTGGCCATACGAATTTCGCTCCAACCATTCTGACTCACGCGCGCAGTCCTGGGTACGCCAGAGCGTGAACTGACTCGAACGCGCGGTGGCGCCACGCGACCGGGACCACCAGGCGCGGGCGTCCCGTGGAGACGTCGCAGATTGGGGGGGCTGCCGTCATGCAGTACTCTGCTCTCCAGCCTTAACCCTGTTGGTCCAGACTGGAGCGCGTGCACATCTGTATCGCCAACCTGCTCTGCGGCCATGGCTGTATAATCTATCCCTACACAGACTGGGGCCACCACCGCGCGCGAGAGGCAGTCCACCACCACATTCAGTTTACCCGACACATGCTGAATATCGGTCGTAAACTCCGAGATTGCGGCCAGCTGTCTCTGCTGCCGGCCCGACCAAGGTTCCGAAACCTTGGCCACTGCGAAAGTCAGCGGCTTGTGGTCCACAAACGCGGTGAAGTTGCGCCCTTCCAGCCAGAACTGGAAGTGGCATATGGCCAGGTGGAGAGCCAGTAACTCTCTGTCGAACGCGCTGTATTTACGTTCACTGTCGCGCAAAGCCCTGCTGTAAAAAGCAAGTGGCTGCCAAGAACCAGCGACACGTTGCTCCACGATGGCCCCTGTGACCACGTCCGAGGCGTCGGTGGTGAGTGCTATCCGGGTCCATCTGCGGGTTTCCGTCTCTTGAGCGCGGCGAACAATGGCTGCATGAATTGAGCTGCGCGGGGGAGGAAACGATTATAAAAGTTAACCATCCCCAAAAATTCTTGCAGCGCTCTGACCGTCTGAGGCCGGGGAAAATTCGCTACAGCGCGCACCTTATCGGGCAAGGGTATCGCTCCATCCGTTGAGACGCGGTGCCCCAGAAAATCAATCTGCGTCACGCCGAACTGGCACTTCGCCGGGTTGATTATTAACCAGTGCTCCTTCAACCTCTGGAAAACCATCCTGAGGTGGGTTACGTGTTCGTCCTCAGATGCACTGGCTACCAGGATATCATCCAGGTAGACGAACACAAACGAGAGATCGCGCAGCACCGCGTCCATCATGCGCTGGAACGTTTGTGCCGCTCTTTTTAATCCGAATGGCATGCGCAGGAACTCGAACAAGCCGAACGGAGTTATTACCGCTTTTTTGGGTATGTCCTCTGCGCGCACTGGGACTTGATGGTAACCGCGGACCAGGTCTATTTTGGAAAAAATGCGTGCTCCGGCGAGGTGAACGGAAAAATCCTGAATGTGGGGAATCGGGTAGCGGTCGTGTGCTGTGGCGTTATTCAACCTGCGGAAATCCCCGCACGGTCGCCACGACCCCTCAGTCTTAGGGACCATTTGTAGCGGGGATGCCCATGGGCTGTTCGAATGCCTGATGATGTCCAACCTTTCCAGGTTGGCAAACTCCTTGCGCGCTATGGCCAGTTTAGCTGCGTCCAAGCGCCGAAGTCGTGCGAAAACGGGCGGCCCGGTGGTGGTAAATGTCGGGACCATGAGTGCTGGAAACTGAGTGAGCAGTGTGTGGAACTTACCGCCTGGAGCTGTGACGTTGGCTTGTGTTACTGGCCCGGCCCCTCGAGCTGTACAGGGGAGAGAATCAAAAGACAGTGCATTAACCAGGTGCCTGTTAGCAACATCAACCAGTAAACCATGTGCACACAGAAAATCAGCCCCCAGGATACGGTAATTCAGTGTTGCTATGATAAAAGTCCACTCGTATGTACAGCGGTGTAGCGATAAGATCAGTGTTCTCTCACCAAAGGTCTTAATTTCCGAGCCGTTTGCTGCCAACAGCCCGGGGCCGCTAGGTCCTGCCAGCCGGTCGGCGTAGGTCGGCAGGATGATGCTCTTCTGGGCTCCGGTGTCCACGAGGAAACGCCTCCCTGAGCGCGCGTCCGTCATGTAGAGCAGCTTGTTCTCTTCACCAGCAGTCACAGCAGCTACCGACTGTTGGCCTTGGCATTTCCCGAGCGCTTGAATTGGCACGGTAGCGCACATCTGCATGCGTTCTCTCTGAAGCGGCGGTGGTAGAAACAGAGCGTGTCTCTCTGGCCCCCCTTGGCCCCCGCTGCCGCTACCGTCGGTGGCTCCTCGCCTCCTCTGGTCGTCTCGCTGGGGTCCGACACAACCGCGTTGACTGTGAGGGCTCTGGTGGTGAGGATGATCCGGTCTGCCTCCTGGGCTAGCGTACAGTAGTCACGCACGGCCAGCGACGGCGAATTAGCCAAAACCGCTCTCGCCTCTGTTGGGAGATTCCGGAGGAAAAGGTGGGCAAACAGGAAATGCCTGTCGTCCGTGCCCATTAATGCCAACATCTTCTCCATCAGATCGATAGCCGAACCATCTCCCAACTCGGAACGCCTCAGGAGCCTCTCTGCTCTCTCGCAGTCCGAGAGCATGTAGCGTCGGGTCAGCGCAGTCTTGAGAGCTTCATGTCTGTTGTGGGCTGGGGGCTGGTCGAGCAGGCTCGCTACCTGTTGGGCTGTGCGAGCGTCCAGCGCTGCAACCACGTAGTAAAACTTGGTTTCATCTGCCGTTATTCCCCAGAGGGCGAACTGAGCCTCGGTGTGGTGGAACCAAGAGCGCGGGTTGTGCTGCCAAAAGTCCGGTAACTTGACTGAAACAGCGCATGCGTTGCTGGGGGTTCCCGTCCGGGCCGACTCCAGGGTTCCTGCCTCGTGTTCCATCATACGTCCAGGGTCACCAGTGTGGAGAGTGTGAAATGAGGAGGCAAGGTTACGAGCAGACGAAGTTTATTACACTCTCCCATCAGTCATACACAAAAAGCATAAACAGCTAAGCACAGCTTCTCCTTTTATATCCACAGCTCGTCTCACATCTCCACGACACTTCACATCACAAAGCATGACATTTCACATCACAATACATTCACCCTTGACCCCCCACAGCTCCTTCTTCCTGCCAAACTCCCCATGATCTCCTTGCTATTGTTCACCTCTCTTTATTCTCTACATCCTGACTGGGACGCTGTCTGCCGACTCACCCAAGCCCCTACAAAACGTAATTTTGTTCTACTGTACATGACTGGCTGTATGAATTGAATGACAATAAAGTTTTCTTCTTCTCAATCCACCTTATTCCTGGGGGTGCCGCTGTAGGAACGATAATGGGCGGGAATTCCAGTTTCGGCTGAAGTAGTGTTAAATCAGTCAGCAAGAATGGAGTAGCAGGGGCATTTAAAATAGCGTTTTTAAAAGTTTTTCAAATTTGTTTTAATGTATAGTCCACATACGTGTTTTGCACTCAAGTGGCAGATAATTTCAGCACTTGCAGTTTTTGTATTTTTGAATGTTTTTGTGTAGTTCTGGTACTTGTTGCTGTTCGTGGTGTGAGGCTCCTCACAAGCACAGCTTAATCTGTGGCTTCAACAGCAATGAGTAGATCATGCACCAAAAACTAAAGGCTTGTTCGTGTGATTGGTGGTACAGACACAACAGCAGCAGGTATGTTTTCACTTGTATGAATGTCTCAGATCTGACGTTTATATAGTGGTGTGAAAAAGTGTTTGCCCCCTTCCTGATTTCTCATTTTTTTTGTACGTTTGTCACACTTAAATGTTTCAGATCACAGATCAGAGGCTTGCCTGCTCCAAAGACTGGAAGGAGGATTACACACTCTCCATACAGCAAACCAGGGGGCAACTGCTTGGCTTGAGGACTTTGCATTTGCTAAATAAATAAATAATTTCAGATCATCAAACAATTTAAATATTAGACAAAGATAACACAAGCAAACACAAAATGCAGTTTTAATTGAAAGTGTTTATTATTAAGGGTAAAAAAAAATCCAATCCTACATGGCCCTGTGTGAAAAAGTGATTGCACCCCTGTTAAAACATAAATTAACTGTAGTTTATCACATCTTTGAAAACTGAGTTAAATTTTCTAGCCATTTCTGAAGCTTTGGGACTCCAGTGAACCACAGTGAGAGCCATAATACACAAATGGCAAAAACATGGAACAGGGGTGGGCCTTCCCAGGAGTGGCCCACTGACCAAAATTACCCCAAGAGTGCATTGATGACTCATCCAAGAGGGCACAAAAGACCCCACAACAACATCCAAAGAACTGCAGGCCTCACTTGCCTCAGTTAAGGTCAGTGTTCATGATTCCACCATAAGAAAGAGACTGGGCAAAAATGGCCTGCATGGCAGAGTTCCGAGATGAAGACCACTGCTAAGCAAAAAGAACATAAAGGCTCGTCTCAGTTTTGCCAGAAAACATCTTGATGATCCCCAAGACTTTTGGGAAAATACTCTGTGGACTGACAAGACAAAAGTTAAACTTTTTGGAAGGTGTGTGTCTTATTACATCCGACATAAAAGTAACACAGCATTTCAGAAAAGGAACATCATCCCAACAGTAAAATATTTACACTTCTAACACATGACTGTGTATCCAGACACGAGGGAGAACCAGATTATTAAGTTTGCAGACGACACCATGGTGGTGGGACTTATTCAGAGGGATGAGGAATCAATGTACAGGGGAGAAGTGAGAGACCTGGAGGGCTGGTGCAGGGAGAACAATCTGGTGCTCAACGTGGACAAAACGAAGGAGATGATTATCAACTTCCGGCGGTCACAACCTGAGCACGTCCCCCTCGGCATCAGCGGCCGTTTAGTGGAGAGAGTGGAGAACATCAAGTTCCTCGGAGTGCAGATCTCGCAGGACCTGACCTGGAGCAAGAATTCCTTGGAGATCAGGACGCGGGCTCAGCAGAGACTGCACTTCTTGAGGAAACTCAAACAGGCCTCTCTCCCCATCTGCATCCTCAGGACCTTCTACAGAGGTGTGGTGGAGAGTGTTCTGACGTACTGCATCGCTACATGGTACTCCAGCTGCAGTATGTCAGACAAAAAAGCCCTGTAGAGGATAGTCAAGGGAGCTGAGAGGGTAACTGGAGTCTCCCTCCCCTCTGTCCAAGAACTTTTTCAGAACCGTTGTAGGAGCAGGGCACTGAACATTGTCAAGGACCGTTCTCACCCTCTGCATAAACACTTTGAACTTCTTCCATCTGGTAAACAATTCCGGAGCATCAGAGGCAGAACCACCAGACTGATCAACAGCTTCCTTCCACAAGCTGTCAGGATGCTGAACAGTTGACCCGGAATCTCTCATACACACTACTGCACCTACGGACATTTTGTATATTACTGTATTTGTATATTATAGTTAGTTAGTTTTTTTTTCCCAAGTATGTCTCAGGGATGTGTGAATGGATGGGGGGTGGGGATGGGGGGGTGAAGCTATGTGTCAGTGTGTCTTAAATCATGCTGCTTCTATTTATATGGATGCCGAGAGAAACGCAATTTCATCTTGCCTGCACTACAGTTGTATGTACAGCAATATGACAATAAAGTTTGATTTGATTTGATTTGATATGGTGGTGGTAGTGTGATGGTCTGAGGCTGTTTTGCTGCTTCAGGACCTGGAAGACTTGCTGTGGTAAATGGAACCATGAATTCTGCTGTCTACCAAAAAGTCCTGAAGGAGAATGTCCGGCCATCTGTTTGTGACCTCAAGCTAGAGCGCACATGGGTTCTGCAGCAGAACAATGATCCAAAACACACCAGCAAGTCCACCTCTGAATGGCTTACGAAAAATAAAATGAAGACTCTGGAGTGGCCTAATCAAGGTCCTGACCTGAATCTGATTGAAATGCTGTGGCATGACCTTAAAAAGGTGGTTCATGCTCGAAAACCCTCCAATGTGGCTGAATTACAACAATTCTGCAAAGATGAATAGACCAAAATTCCTCCACAGTGCTGTAAAAGACTCATTGTCAGTTACTGCAAACGCTTGATTGCAGTTGTTGCTGCTAAGGGTGGCCCAACCAGTTATTAGGTTTAGAGGGCAATCACTTTTTCACACAGGGCCATGTAGGTTCAGATTTTTTTTTTTACCTTAATAATGAACATATTCATTTAAAAACTGCATTTTGTGTTTACTTGTGTTATCTTTGTCTAATATTTAAATTTGTTTGATGATCTGAAACATTTAAGTTTGACAAGTATACAAAAAAATGAGAAATCAGGAAGGGGACAAACACTTTTTCACACCACTGTATATGTCACCAGATGCAGGGCTGCATGAAGTAAAATAATAAATAAAAATATAGTAACAGTTTGCTTCCTAAGGCTTAACGATTTAAGAAAGACATCAAATAGGTGGGGGGTTTTTTGCATTTGTTGCACTGCATTGGAACGATATGGACAGCAGCTTCAGCATGCATTAAGCAGCAGCTGTCTGTATTTACACTGACGTTAAAACACCCAAGCACAATGTTGTGGTTCTTTGTGGCTCTGACTAGATCAGGGGTGGGCAGTGAGGGCCATTCCACTGAAGGTTTCTGTTCCACCCAGTCTCTTCAGCAGTTGTTTGCGCTGATCAGCTTCAAGGATTGCTAATCAGTGAAAACACCTGCTGAAGAGACTGGGTGGAATAGAAAACCTGCAGTGGAATGGTCCTCCATGGCACATGATTGCCCACCCCTGGACTAGATTCTACGTCTGCTCTAAGTTAAATTTGATTATGTCCAACATATATTAACAAAATACAACCAACTTTTTTGGGGTGGAAACACTGATATATCTCAGACCTTTTATTTGTTTACAGCGTTAGCATCTTAGCAGCAGCGCTATCAAATGGAGCTACTGTCTGCAAGGCCACTTTTTAAGGTCATCTTCTCATCCCTCCATAGTCGTGGGAAGTGGTATGATTATATTACTGTTTTTGTGGTGCAAAAGGACACGTTCCCACATTTTTGATGCCAAAGTTGACATAATGCACAGCTCAGGAGACACACACGCAGGCTCAGAGTAGCTCAAATAGCTTTATTAACAACAAGGGTGTATGAATGTGTGTCTGCGAGATGTAAATGTGTTGGTGGTGGCGTCTGCTTCGGGCACGGAGGCAGGAGACCGTACAGCCGGACAACCCTATGGGAAAAGCACAGGGAGAAGGGTGACAGGCACACACCAACACAGGAGATGTAAAAGTTGGAGAGGAGCTTACTTGGAGTGAGCAGGTGGCTGGCACAGCAAGGACGAAGTCCGGTAGACAGCAACCTGGAGAGCCCGGTGCAGCAGCGAGGGGATGGAGACGGAGAGGAAAGGTCCGCCGCCGGGAAATCCACCTGTGCACAGGGGAGCAGACTTGAAAGGGAAAAAGGTAAGGGCTTCTTACCGCGATGCTTGCTGGGGAGTAAGAGGTAACTCACAGCAATCCAGCGAGTGAAGTCTGACGGCTTCAGGCCGAAGCCCAGGGCGAGGCGGCTTAAATCCCTCGCCGCTGATAATGTGCAGGTGTGTGTGCAGCTGGCGCCGCTGATGAGCGGCGCGGCGTGACAGTACTCCCCCCTCTAGCAGCGCCTCCTAGCGATGGTTTCTCCGGGTGCGCTCGGTGGAACTCAGAAATGAGGGATGGGTCCAACACAAACGACGAGGGTACCCACTGCCGATGTTCAGGCCCATAGCCCTCCCAGTCCACCAAGTACTGCAACCCACGACCCCGGCGCCGGGAGTCCAGGATGGAGGAGACAGGCCAGGCCGGATGGCCATCAATCATCCGGGGCGCGGGTTGCGCAGCAGGAGGAGGGCAAAGGGGGTCGGAGACTGCCAGCTTCACCTTGGATACGTGGAAGGTGGGATGGATGTGGAGGGAGGGGGGAATAGCTACACGCACAGCCATCGGGTTGATAATCCTGGTGATGGGGTATGGGCCCATAAAACGCTGTGCCAGCTTCCTCCTCTCGCCCTTTAAAATCACGTCCTGGGTCGACACGTAGACACGCTGGCCAACTCGGTACGCTGGGGCAGGTCTTCTGTGCCGGTCCGCCACGGCTCTGTTGCGCTCCGCCGTGCGTAAAAGCGCATTGCGCACTGACGCCCAGATGGAGCGGAACTGCCTGAGATGCGCCCGAACTGAGGGGACAGTTACCTCACTCTCCTGCGCCGGGAACAGCGGGGGGTCGCAGCCCAGGGACGCCTTAAAGGGGGACATCCCTGTAGCAGAAGAGCGAGCGGTGTTGTGGGCGTATTCAACCCAGGCGAGGTGGTTACTCCAGGACATTGGTTTGGACGCCGTGACGCAGCGGAGCGCAGCCTCCAGCTCCTGGTTGGTCCGCTCACACTGCCCGTTGGTTTGGGGGTGATGGCCGGAGGAGAGGCTTATCTTGGCTCCCAGGGCATTGCAGAACGACCTCCAAACCTCTGAGGAAAATTGGGGCCCCCGGTCCGAGACCACGTCCACCGGAATCCCGTGCAGCCTGACCACATGCTGGATTAGGAGGTCCGCCGTCTCCAGGGCGGTTGGAAGACCTCGTAGGGGGATGAAGTGTGCCGCCTTGGAGAAGCGGTCCACGATGGTCAGGACGGTGTCGAAGGTGTTTGAAACTGGGAGTCCGGTGATGAAATCCAGGGCGATATGCGACCAGGGCCTGCCAGGGACGGGCAGAGGCTGGAGCAAACCCGCTGGAGGGGCATTACCTGATTTGCTGGTGGCGCACACTGGGCAGACCCGGGTGTAGCGGGCAGCGTCCCTCCGCAGGCCCGGCCACCAGAAGGACCGTTGGAGGAGGTCAATCATCCGGGAGGAACCAGGGTGGCAGGTGAGCTTGGACGTGTGCAACCAGTGGATGACCTCCCCCCGAACCGTGGATGGCACGAACAGCCTCCCCTCCGGTCCGCCGCCAGGGTCAGGTTCCACTTCCTGCGCCCTCCGGATCTTGCTTTCAATGTCCCAGATAACGGCTCCCACGACGCACGACCTGGGTAGGATGGTGTGGACCGTGTCCTCCGACTCCTCAGGGGCAAATTGCCTAGAGAGGGCATCGGGCAGGCCGTTCTTGGAGCCAGGCCTGAAGGTGATGTTGAATCGGAACCTGGCAAAGAACAAGGACCAGTGCGCCTGGCGGGCATTCAGACGCTTGGCAGATCTCAGGTACTCCAAGTTCTTGTGGTCCGTCAGGACCACGAATGGCAGGTCCGCCCCCTCTAGTCAGTGACGCCACTCCTGCAGCGCGAGCTTGATGGCGAGGAGCTCTCTGTCCCCCACATCGTAATTCCGTTCCGCCGGGGACAAGCGCCGAGAGAAGAAGGCGCAGGGCCGTTTGACTCCATCATCTGGCGACCGCTGGGATAGAACCGCCCC
Organism: Pholidichthys leucotaenia; assembly: GCA_020510985.1. NCBI lineage: Eukaryota > Metazoa > Chordata > Actinopteri > Cichliformes > Pholidichthyidae > Pholidichthys > Pholidichthys leucotaenia. The sequence continues at coordinate 57,198,835 of CM035840.1, read as the reverse complement.
CACTCCTGTGTCCGAAGCATCCACTTCCACGATGCACTGCAGCGCAGGGTTGACTTGGCTAAGGACCCGGGAGGAGGAGAACTCCGCCTTCAGCGCCTGAAAAGCAGCCGCGGCCTCTTCGGTCCACCGGAACGGGACCTTAGGGGACGTGAGGCGGGTCAACGGGCCGACGATGGTGTCAAAATTAGGGACGAAGCGGCGGTAGAAATTTGCAAAGCCGATGAATTGCTGCACCTGTTTTCTCGATGCAGGTGTGGGCCATTCCACCACCGCCTTCACCTTCACTGGGTCCGGAAGCACCTGGTCGTGGGAGATGATGAACCCGAGGAAGGATGTTGTCTTAGTGTAGAATTTGCATTTTTCAGCCTTCACATACAACCGGTTCTCCAGCAGTCTTTGGAGGACCCGCCTCACATGGACCCGGTGCTCGTCCCTGGATTTGGAGAAGATGAGGATGTCATCCAGGTAGACGAACACAAAAAGGCCAATGAAATCCCGGAAAACGTCATTAATTAGGCGCTGAAAGACGGCTGGAGCGTTGGTCAACCCGAACGGCATCACCAGGTACTCGAAGTGGCCGTTCGGGGTACGGAAGGCTGTCTTCCACTCATCTCCCTCCCGGATCCGGACGAGGTGGTATGCGCTGCGTAGATCCAGCTTAGTGAACCAAGTCGCCCCCTGGAGGGAGTGGAAGGCGGTATCCATGAGGGGCAGGGTGTAGCGATCCTTCTCTGTAATGTTGTTTAGGGCGCGATAGTCGATGCAAGGACGGAGGGAACCATCCTTCTTGCCCACGAAGAAGAATCCTGCCCCCAATGGTGATGACGAGGGACGGATAATCCCAGCACTCAGCGACTCCTTGAGATAGGCGTTCATGGTCTCCTTCTCCGGCGCCAACAGGCTGTAGAGTCGCCCAGAGGGTAAGGGTGCCCCCTGGCGGATGTTTATTGCACAGTCGTAGGGTCTGTGTGGAGGAAGAGACATCGCCTTGGACTTACTGAATACCATACCCAGGTCGTGAAATTCCGATGGCACCAGGGATAGGTCCGGGGGTGCAGCGTCCGTAGGTGTTGGGGAAGAGGACGGAGAGCAGGCAGCGGACTGTAAACAGGTGCTCATACAAAATGTGCTCCATGCCGACACCCTGGCGGACTTCGAGTCCAAGACGGGGTTGTGGAGGCGTAGCCAGGGGTACCCCAGGATGACGGGCGACACAGAGTTGGGAAGGACGTAGAAAGTTATCTCCTCCCGGTGGTTCCCAGAGATGATAACAGGAACGGGGACGGTCCGATGTGTTACTCTCCCCAGGGAGACACGGGAGAGGTTGACCAGGGAGAGAGGAGTAGTTAGTACCTGGCAGCGGATGCCCAATCGGGTTGCCAGGCTTTGTGAAATAAAATTGCCCTCCGCGCCCGAATCCACCAGTGCGTGAGTGAGATGCCCAGTGGAGTTGTGACAAAATCGGACGGGCAGCTTCAATTGGGTGAGGGGACTTAACTGACTGATGTCCGCGAGGCCCCCTACAGTGACTCGCGGACCCCGCCGTTTGGCTTCTGTGGACAAAGCTCCACCGTGTGTTGACTATCCCCGCAATACATGCAGAGATTCAACTCACGCCGGCGTTGTCTCTCCGCAGGGGAATGCTTTGTCCAGCCCGTCACCATCGGCTCCGACTCCTCGGGGCGCGATGGTGGCGGCGTCGCCAGGGGGCGAGCTTGGAACTGGCGCGACGAGGCTCCACGAGGGCGAGAAGAAGACGACTTCCGCCCCGAGGAGCGCTCGCGCAGCCTGTTATCCAAACTGATAGCTAGAGACGTTAGCTCCGCAAGAGTCTCCGGGATGTCCCGTCCAGCCAGTTCATCCTTTTTCAGAATCAGAATCAGAATCAGAATCAGGTTTATTGCCATTGTTCATGTAGTACACAAACTAGGAATTTGTCTCGGTACAATGCTGCAACATTAAACATGATAAGATAAGAGAAATAAACTATACATGTAATAAAGTGTAGGATAAGATTAAGTGATACTGGTCAACAGTTAAAATATATATTAGCCAGCAGCAGATACTGTGGAGAACTATATAGTGCAGTCGGTAATGCAGGAAGAAAACAGTGATGATTGACATGAGTCTGGTTGAGCTGCTGTACATGGTGCACGAGAGTCACTTAGTGTTCAGCAGTCTAATGGCAGAGGGGAAGAAGCTGTTCATGTGACGGGAGGTTTTAGTCTGGATGGACCGAAGTCTTCTACCAGAGGGGAGGGGGGCAAACAGTACATGACCAGGGTGTGAGGGATCGGCTATGATCCGGCCAGCACGCCTCCGGGTCCTGGAGATGTACAGATCCTGGAGAGATGGGAGCTTGCAGCCGATCACCTTCTCAGCAGTGCGCACGACGCGCTGCAGCCTTAGTCTGTCCCTGGCAGTGGCTCCTGCGTACCACACGGTTATGGAGGTGGTGAGGATGGACTCGATGATGGCTGTGTAGAACTGCACTAACATCTTGGTGGGTAGCTTGAGCTTCCTCAGCTGCCGCAGGAAGAACATCCTCTGCTGGGCTTTTTTGATGAGTGAGCTGATGGTCAGCTCCCATTTGAGGTCCCTGGTGATGGTAGTGCCTAGGAAGCGGAAGGAATCAGCAGTGGTGATGGGAGAGCCTGAGAGGGTGAGGGGGGGCAGAGGAGTAGTGACTTTCCTGAAGTCTACAATCATCTCCACTGTCTTCAGAGCGTTCAGCTGCAGGTTGTTATTGCTGCACCAGGACGCCAGCTGGGCCACCTCTCTCCTGTAGGCGGACTCGTCGCCGTTGGAGATGAGCCCGATGAGGGTGGTGTCGTCCGCAAACTTGATCAACTTGACAGACTGGTGGCTGGAGGTGCAGGAGTTGGTGTAAAGGGAGAAGAGTTGGGGGGAAAGTACACAGCCCTGGGGTGATCCGGTGCTGATGCTAGTATAGTCTGAGACAGTCTTTCCCAGCCGCACATGCTGCCTCCGGTCCGTCAGGAAGTCGATGATCCACCTGCAGAGGGAGTCAGGCACGTTGAGCAGGGACAGCTTGTCCCGGAGCAGAGCGGGGCGGATGGTGTTGAATGCGGAGCTGAAGTCCACAAACAGGATCCTGGCATAGGTTCCCGGGGAGTCCAGGTGCTGCAGGATGGAGTGGAGGGCCAGGTTGACTGCATCGTCTACAGACCTGTTGGCTCGGTAGGCAAACTGCAGCGGGTCCAGGAGAGGGGTGGTGATGGACTTGAGGTGGGACAGGACCAGGCGCTCAAAGGACTTCATGACTACAGAGGTGAGCGCTACAGGTCTGTAGTCATTAAGTCCAGTGATCCGTGGCTTCTTGGGGACAGGGATGATGGTGGAGGATTTGAGGCAGGACGGCACGTGGCATAACTTAAGGGAGGTGTTAAAAATGTCTGTGAATACAGGAGCCAGCTGTTTCGCACAGAGTCTCAGGGTGGAGGGAGACACGCCGTCTGGGCCGGGGGCCTTGCGCGGGTTCAGTCTGGAGAACTGTTTGAGCACATCCTGCTCACTGATGATAAGGGGAGGGGGGGGGGGGGTGCCTTAAATGAAGTAGGGAATGTGGAGGCTGTGGAGCTGGAGGGAGGGGGGGAGTTGGACACAGATGACGAGGTGTCAAAACGGGCATAGTGTTGGGACAGTCTCTGACAAAGGGCTTTGTCATCCTGACCTTTAGGAGCCTGAGGCCGATAGTTGGTGATCTGCCTCAGTCCTCTCCACACGGAAGCCGAATCATTAGCAGTGAACTGCTGCTGGAGTCTCTCTGAGTATAGAGATTTAGCCCTCTTCAGCTCTCTGTTAAACCGGTATTTAACCTCCCTGTAGCAGTCCCTGTCTCCACTTTTCAGCGCTGCTTCCTTCTCCTTCCTGATCTGTCTGAGCTTAGCTGTGAACCAGGGTTTGTCATTAGAGTAACTCACCCTGGTGCGTGATGGAAGAATGTTCTCTTCACAAAAGTGGATATATGAGTTCACAGTGTCCGTGTACTCATCCAGATCATGCGTGGCTCCTTTAAGCATGCCCCAGTCAGATATTTCCATGCACGTTTCCAGCTTCTCCTCAGCATCACTGGTCCGTATCTTCGTAGTGCTCACAACAGGTTTAGTGAGCTTCAATCTCTGTCTGTATGTGGGAATGAGGTGAACCATCACGTGATCAGATAATCCCAGCGCAGCTCGAGGGACAGCGCGATATGCGTCTTTCACTGTGGTGTAACAGTGATCCAGTGTGTTTAATCCTCTGGTGGGGCATTTAATAAACTGTTTGTAGCGGGGGAGATCGTGGCTCAGATTGCACTGATTAAAGTCGCCAGCCACAATAATCAGCGAGTCTGGAAAACTCCGCTCTGTGTGTTGAATGTGATCCGCGAGCACGCGCTGAGCTTCGCGCGTGTCCGCGTCGGGAGGGGCGTACACAGCGATCAGTATTGTAACGTCGGGGCCATTTTAAGGGAGCCAGGGATTTCCCAGCATGCTTTGCCAGTTTGAAACGTTACTGTGTGTGTTAAATGTGTTACTTCTGAGTTATACTGCTGTGTCATTATAACTGCATTATAATGGCCCAGCAGTGTTTAGCAGGATTAGGGCAAGATGTATCATGTGTGTGTAACCGTGATGTAAACAGAGGTCTGTGGGAATGACCTCCACTGCTCTGGGTACTAAGTTGCAAGTTGGGGTCGGGGGTGTGTAAATAAAGCCTATTCATCACAGCCATCTGCTCCATTGTCTTTGTGTGAACCCTTGCAAACGTCACACTGGTGTCAGAAGTGGGATATGGAGCGAGATGAGGATCCAGGCGGAGGTACAGCGGCCGGAGCGATTCATCGCTCAGCCGGGAACGGAGTATAGAGCAGAGACGCTGGCCCCTGGAGAGCTTCGCTGCAATGGACGGAGCAGAGCAAACCAGCCCCGTTTCCCGCCCTTTTCAGGGCAGGACGGGCTGGCGATTCCAGAGCAATTAGGAGCGGCAATCTACCGGGAGATGACCGTCCCATCCATCCAGCAGCAGGCCAAGATTCCCCGCTACAACGGCGAGAACCTGTTGGATGACCACCTGGCCCAGGTCGAGTTGGCTGCCGCGCTGATCATCAGAGGAAACCACCGTGCTGAGAGCGAGTGGAGGAGGAGCTACGGCAGATCACAGCAGCGCGTGCACGAAGGAAACAGCTGTGGCGACGCGAGGAAGGACGACTTCCGCTGCACAGAGCCAGGGTACATGGCATGGTACTGCCCCGCACACAGCGCACGACAAACTGGCCCCTCGCCGACGCTAAATTAGAGCGAGGTGGCATGGACGGGGAAAAAGCCGCCTCCTGCAGATGCTTCCCCCGGCAGATGACGTCACAGAGGCGCAGGAGCGACGCAGCGGAGCGAGCAGGACGAAGATGCGGCCACTTTCCAGGCGCGGCAAGGGCTGGACGCATGGACGCGGGCCAGCGGCCGCCTGGGACAACTGGCAGCGGTGGGAGTCGGCCGGAGCGGGCCTGGGACTCCCGCTGCCAGGGAAGGGACTGTGCGTGGTCCTACAGAGGCTGTCAGATGTGTCCATCCGCCCGCTGATGGCCAAACCGGAACCCTACCCCAACCAGATGCTCTGACCGAGACTCAGATGGCCCGTGCATGCCGCCCTGGCACCGGGCTGACTCGTGTTGGATTTCTGAAAGTGGACTTTGAATTTTCTGGGGACAGAAACCAGTCCAGGGGGGGGCAGTGTAACGTCGGGGCCATTTTAAGGGAGCCAGGGATTTCCCAGCATGCTTTGCCAGTTTGAAACGTTACTGTGTGTGTTAAATGTGTTACTTCTGAGTTATACTGCTGTGTCATTATAACTGCATTATAATGGCCCAGCAGTGTTTAGCAGGATTAGGGCAAGATGTATCATGTGTGTGTAACCGTGATGTAAACAGAGGTCTGTGGGAATGACCTCCACTGCTCTGGGTACTAAGTTGCAAGTTGGGGTCGGGGGTGTGTAAATAAAGCCTATTCATCACAGCCATCTGCTCCATTGTCTTTGTGTGAACCCTGCATACGTCACAGTATAAAAGAAGCAAACTCCCGTGGGGAATAAAAAGGCTTGCAGTTGATAACAAGAAATTCCAAGGCAGGAGAACAGTGTTTGGAAATTACCGTTACATCAGAGCACCAGCTACAGTTGATGTAGAAGCAGACACCGCCTCCTGTGGTCTTGCCGGAAAGCTCTGTGTCACGATCAGCACGGAAGAGCTGGAAGCCGTCGAGGCGCAGCGCGCTGTCCGGTATATTTTCCCGGAGCCAGGTCTCAGTAAAGCAGAGGACAGCTGAGGAGGCGAGGTCCTTAAAACGCATCAGCAGTCTCAGTTCATCCACCTTGTTAGAGAGAGAGTTGGTATTGGACAGAAATATGCCAGGCAGCGCCGTTCGCGAGCCTCTCCTGCGAAGTCGTACGAGAGCGCCCGCTCGTCTTCCTCTCTTCCGCCGTCTCACTTTCCGAGCCAAACAATAAACCAGATCGGCGGCAGGGGCTAGAAAAACTGGGAGGAGGTCCGTGGGGGTCAAAGTCCTGATATTTAAAAGTTCTTCACGGGTATAAGTGCAAGCAGACACACAATTGACAAACAAAAACAAACAAAGAGCGCAGCGAAGCACCATGTCGACCGCTGTGGGCGCCATCTTGGATGTTTCAGGATCCTTCAGATCATCGTTGAGACTGCGGAGGAAAAGGCCGCAGAATGAGCATTCATCCCAGCCCAATTCCTCCGCCGCTACCCGGAAGTCGATCGCATAGTCCGCTGCCGACCGGCTTCTCTGCTGGAGGCTGAGAAGCCGATCGACCTGGACTGTCTCGGTACAAGAGTGATCAAAGACCTTCAGGAAACGTCTCACGAATTGGTCATAAGTGAGGGTGGCATAACTGGGCCTCGCCATTACGGCGTAAGTCCAGGTTAGTGCTCGCCCCTCTAGGAGATTCCCAATATAACCAATTCGGCTATGATCTGAAGGAAAGTCTCCGGGCACACGGTGAAACACGGACTCACACTGCATTATGAACCCCCGCGCTCCGCCGAGCTTACCGCTAAAGCGGGCGGGGGTCGGAATGGGCGTGAGCCGAGTCGGTGCTCCCGGAGCCTGCTGGACGGCCGCTGGAGCAGCAGGAGCCGCGCCACCCTGACGAGCCGGGGGGGACGGCTGTTGGGGGTCCAAGCGGTCCAATCGGTTAGTTATGCTGATCAACTGGTTTAGAATCACCTGTTGCTGGTAAGCTATTTGGTCCACTCGAGCCTCGAGAGTGGTAAGTCGGCGTGCGAGCCCGCTGTCTGCCAAGCCGCTCTGCTGAAGCCGTACTGACATAATGCACGGCTCAGGAGACACACACGCAGGCTCAGAGTAGCTCAAATAGCTTTATTAACAACAATGGTGTATGAATGTGTGTCTGCGAGATGTAAATGTGTTGGTGGTGGCGTCTGCTTCGGGCACGGAGGCAGGAGACCGTACAGCCGGACAACCCTATGGGAAAAGCACAGGGAGAAGGGTGATGGGCACACACCAACACAGGAGATGTAAAAGTTAGAGAGGAGCTTACTTGGAGTGAGCAGGTGGCTGGCACAGCAAGGACGAAGTCCGGTAGACAGCAACCTGGAGAGCCCGGTGCAGCAGCGAGGGGATGGAGACGGAGAGGAAAGGTCCGCCGCCGGGAAATCCACCTGTGCACAGGGGAGCAGACTTGAAAGGGAAAAAGGTAAGGGCTTCTTACCGCGATGCTTGCTGGGGAGTAAGAGGTAACTCACAGCAATCCAGCGAGTGAAGTCTGACGGCTTCAGGCCGAAGCCCAGGGCGAGGCGGCTTAAATCCCTCGCTGCTGATGATGTGCAGGTGTGCGTGCAGCTGGCGCTGCTGATGAGCGGCGCGGTGTGACAAAAGTCATTGTTTTTTAACAAGGAAAAGTGTCCTGTTTTAGTGACAACCACATGTTCTAAACTAGTACTGGACATTGCGCTCATAATTCACACGAGGCACCATGGGGGCTAGGAATAAGGTGGATAGAAACTGTATCTGGGTTGAAGGGGAAGGGGTAGAAGATTGGAGGGTTTAACTGAAATAGGGCAAAATAAGCAAGCCAAACTCCCACCCACCATAAAACAAAACCCCATAAACACCCAGTAATGTAGCCTGACTGGCAGGAAGATGGTAAATGCCAGCCCAGAGTACGTTTCTTCCTTAGCTTATGTACTCGCAAAATTTCAAGAAAAAAGTTACAAACTTACGAGGGGGAAGAAATTGCATATTTACAACCCCCCCCACACACACAAACACAAATTTATGAGAAAAAAAAGTTGCAAATTTATGAGAAAATGTTACAATTCTGCAAATAAGTAACAAATTTATGAGAAAAAAATATGCCTTCCCTTTTTTAGAAAAAAGAAATGCAGATTTTGAAGGAAAAAATTTTATGAGAAAAAGGTTACAAATTAATGATATATATTTTTTGTGTTTCTCAGTCCCTGCAGGATTTCGCGGGATGTTTTTATGATTGTTGCGGCCCAAAAAGCCTGAATTTGCGGGAGCTTTTTTAAAAGTTGCGATAAAAGTTGTGATGTTTGGAGAGGTTTTTTTGCACTAAAAGTTATGGGAAGAATTACAGATTTTAAAGCAGATGGTTTTTCCAGTTTACTACAGTGACATTCTATATAAAAATACAAGAAAAGCACAGGATTGTCAAACATTTCCTATTACAGTGATTTGTAAATTAAGCAGAAACTTCTGCTATACAGAAAAAAACTCTTGTGCAACAGCCAACACAGACTTTAACACAATATCCATTACACCAGCTAAATTGCACTGAATGCATGTTAAAGAGTAGAGATGTGGAAATTATTTGCAGCGCCTTCATTTGAAAACTCCCTATGGTCCCCAACCACTTGGTACCGAGCTGAAAGGAAAAAATAAATAATTAATTCTGTTTGTCTGTATTGTCTATTGGAGTCTGTGTTTTTCTAAAAAAAAAAAATGCAGACAATATTTCTATGCCCAACTCCTACCAGTCTGTCTATCTGCTGCATGTCTTGACACACACACACACACACACACACACACACACACACACACACACACACGTCTCATAAGACACACATCTTTCATTTATGGGGGGAGCCGGGGGGGGTGTGTGCTTTGTCCGTGTTCAGAGATTCACAGCTTTAAAGCTCATTGACAAGATGTAGTAATGATTTTACCACTAAAGATGTACGAAATGATCAAATACTGGCTGTAGTGTTAGACTTGCTCGTTTGTGATTTTATGGAGTCTCTTTGTTATGTCCGAATAACATGAGATAGGAGCCTCTATTAGCTGAACACTGAACTGCCTTTATTATCGTGAACAACATAATATATACTTCAACCGTAGCCTGCCTGATGTCATTACCCCAACCCCCTCGGCTAGGCTACGGCAAGCCCCGAGAGTCAGAACTCACATATAACATTCCACGCCCCCTTTACAAAGTCAAAGAACCCCCCCTAAAAGAAGAAACAAACACAGTTTCATCTTCCCCTTTATTTATATATATAACACTAAATAGGCAAAACTCAACCAACCAAACGGGCGTCTGGGTAGACTACCACAACGCCCCACCATGTTGGAGCGGATTATTCTGCCGTTTAGTCCCAACAGGCATCAGTTATTGTTGTCCTCAATACATAGTCCTCCAGGTACCTGGGTCTCTGATGGACTCTAGCCGGGCGTCCCCTAAGCGGGGACTCTGCACCAGGCACCGTCGGCCATGCCTGCAAGTTCTCACCACCCCAGTCCAACCAGTCCCACCCAACGTCAGGTTGTCTCATCGTAGCCCTAGCCCTCTGTTCCAGTGGTGACTTTCTGAGTCTGCTGGAGTGCCACCGCACCCCATCTGCGAGCTCGAACATGTCCTGGCCCCATTGCCTCGTGGTCAGCAGGGCCCTGTCCAGAGCGGCTGCAGCTTATGCATGTGATTAGGGTGTCTAATCCAAACTCGATCCGACACCTTCAGACCGTGGGCTCTCGTTCTCTGCTTCTTGTCAAATCGTCGCTTCATTTTACAGTGTTGCACAGCGACTCAGTCCCATGTAGTGTCCATATTCCTTGGAGGGTGAGTCACGGGTGGCCTCAGTTGATCCAAAGGTAGAAGCAGTTCACATCCCAGCATGAGAGCCACCGGAGAGCATCCTGTCGTAGCATGGGCCATTGCCCTGTAGTGAAGCAGTGTATTCTGGAGGACGTCTGAAAATGCGAAGCCATCCGCCAAATGGGCTCTTGGTCCGTTTTTCAGGGTTTTGTTAAAACATTCAATGCCCTCATTGGCCTGGGGGTTGTAGAATGCAATTTTAATGTGTTCCACACCCCTACTGCTCAAGAACTCTTCAAACGCCCCAGAGGTGAACTGCGGGCCATTGTCAGTCGTGATTGCATTCAGGACCTCCCACCTAGCAAATAGTGACGTGAAGAAACCCGTAACCACATGTGTCGTGGCTGGGTAGCACCTCTGGCCACTTTAGGCGCTTTTCCATTTGGAACTGTTTGGCCTTGTTTGGCCTGGAACAGGACAGTACAGTTTGGTACAGTTCGGCACGCATGTTTTTCTACTGCACTAGGTGTCATTTGAAGTGGGTGGGAAATAGTTAAAAGGGAGGCGGCGCAACCCTCTCCCTCCCGCTACGTAAAACAAACGTAACTGGCGTAAATCAAGCGTAACATTACGCAAAACACAAGTTGGCAGGATACGAGGCGTCTGCGTTCTCTGGCTGTTTTTGCCAGAATAAAGGCAAAAACGGAGAACAGAAGGCAAACCCGCAATACAACATACTCTGGAAAGGTACTGGAGCATTTAGAAGCCATGAAGATGCGAACTACATTATGTATGACGGTAAGCTAATGATTGCTGATGCTACTTTGCTTTTAAGTCCACCGTACAACACTGTAACGTCGGCAAGTTATCGATATTAGGTCCTAAATTCTGTATTCTGTGTGTGTGTTTCAGATGGCTCTCTTCTGGCAAAAATATCACTTCAAACGGTCGGCGTTAATGTTCATCACAGTGATGTGACCCCAAGTTCACGAACGCAAAGTGGCTATAGAGTTTTTGCGTAGGCTCGTAAAATTCACGTGACTCGCTGGGTAAACATAAACACGCCATAGGTGCCGCCATCTTGGATGGCAAGAGCAGCAGTTGCACTGTGACAACCCAGGCGTAACTTGTACTGTTTAGCAATCAGAATGAGTGAGGAGAACACAGTGACAGTCTGACATAATAACATCCCTATCATCCTCTTCAACAACTGACACTGTGGCCTCTGAAACTGTGTCTGCGATGTCTGTGTCAGATTCAGTGGAGTCATTGTCAGCAGTCATAACAGCAGACAAGTGTTTTTAATCTTGCTCCCGTGCGCTCCTCTGGTGTGCCGAAATGCCTCAGTTGAACGGAGGTGGCGGGTGTGGGGTAACCCCCACGGACAAGCAGAGCACACAGCTGGAGCAATTAGCAGAACAATGACTGCCAGTAATCTGCTCAGCGGGGATGATTTGGGGGCAAACGATGAAATGATATCTTTCAAAGACGAAGGGGATCAGGAGGAAAAGATATCGGAAAACGTGTCAGTGGAAAGGGATCTGGATGATGTGAAGTCTTCGCTGGTGAACGAGTCGGAAAACAACAGCAGCTCCTCGGACTCGGAGGTGAGTGAAGCGCGCTGCGTGTTTTTTTTTTTTTTTTAAAGGCTCTCCACGGCGCGCCGCGTTAAAACGTACCTGATTTTATGCACATGTACAATAGTTTTCTCCCCTTTCATGTGTGCATTGTCCTTTGTAGCAAGCAGAGAGGCGCCCCCAAACCAGACCCGACTCAGAAAGTTTTTTTTTTTTTTTTTTACTTATTTGTGCCTGTAGGTAGATTTGGTTTGCAGTCTGGTGACAAGCCACCGGCCGCTGCGTGCGCGAGCGCCTTAAACCTACATGTTTTTGGTATGCGGGAGGAAACCGGAGTAAACCCACGCAACACGGGGAGAACATGCAAACTCCACACAGCTCACTGTTGGTCGGGGGCTGGGATCGAGCCCACGGTCTCATGATCCCCGCGATCCCCCGGCCGAGGGTAAACTGTGCTGTCACAGTGCTAAACCACTGCTCCACCGTGCAGCCCGTTATGAGAAAGCGAGAGATTACGTCAGTGAAGATAATTATTCAAAAATCCAACTTTTTTTTTTTTTTTTTTGCATTTCACACCGTCCATTTAATTCCCCGCTTATCCCCTTATCAGGGGGAACAACAGGAGTACACCATTTTGCCGAGTTTGTAGGTACACGTGAGCTATGTGGTTTGTTTCACCCTGCTGCTGCTGTTGTTTCTTGCCATCCAATATGGCGGCACACTCTAACGGGCCAGTGCGGCACGCCCCCTGACGTCATATGCAAAAACTCAATAATGTCTGTAGAAATGTTTAGCTTCCTGTGAAATAAATTGCTCTGATCTGTGTCAAAATCATGGAGAGACTGTTGAGACGTCATGGGATTTACCTGCTCCAGCCAGTGGTGTTGTGGCAAAACATGGATCAGGTGCCATATGAGCTGTTAAATATATATTTCAACAGGTAAACAGTACCGAGTTAGGCATAAGATATATTTAGCAATTATGATGCATTTTAAGCCAAAACAAATGGATCTAGGATTAGAAGTAATTAAAATAAAGCAGTCCCAAGGTTACATGGAGAAATACGTGGATTAACTGGAAATATATCGTATTGAGTATTGCTGACTACATGTAGATACTGTATAAATATATATTCTCTGCATCAACAGTGAACTATACATGTATTCATGTAGTATTGCCCTGGGAATTTTGACAATAAACCTTTGTACTTTTGCAGACGTCTCTATTTTGTTTTACAGTCTTCAGCAAATAATTGTTTTGGTTACTTTTCTTAAAAATGAGCCATTATTTTCAAAGTCACTGATAAATGGTTCGTACTGTTGACTCTTTTCCCACCGGTGTCTGAACAGACAAACTAGAAAATCATGATGCAAACACATAAATCACTAAATTGTTTATTCCAATCAGCAGCAAATTACAGATTATTTAGAATGTGCAAAATTCAAACTGTAAAAAAAAAAAAACTGGAATGGGTAACACGCCAGCCACGCTGCCTCACTGAGAAGCAACTGGTCGGCCCCTCGTACTGGTCCTGGTTCAGCAGATCTTCAGCCTGCATCTCTGTAAATAGTGAGGCAATGTCACGATTGGCCCTCACGAGCCAGCATAAGACGCCACAGTCCAGTAAGTTGCAATTCAATTCTTTATTTGTGTTGTACAGGGCTTGGGTGTACAAAACAGCTAGCCACATAGGCTTTGTTACACAACAATAACCAGAACACACAAAGGAGTTGGCGGCTGAGACGAGGGGCACCCGTTCGCTGCAAAGGCAAGGAATATTTACGTTAAACAAGGAGAGGGTAATGGCTGAGATGGGGAGCTCCCGTCTGCCGCAATAGCAAGGAAGGTAAGCTAGGGAGAAGTACTATTCCTATGATAATAAGTAAACTTACATGCAGCGGGATACGTCGGGGAATCCAAGGCGCATGTGGAATAAGGAGACAGGGGAAAGTCATAAAACTTTTGACGAGACAGCCGCAGAGTCCAATTCACTCGCACTGACATTTAAAGCCAGCTGCTCATGATTGGCAATGCGGCGCAGCTGCTCAGGCTCTGACAGCTGAGAGCCCCCGAGCGTCTGGCCAATCAGAGCCCGGGAAACCCGAGTGACGACACCTGCTGTCAAAACCTGACAGGGATGAGGAATAACCCGAGCGCGGACAAAAGCGCTCGGGATATGACAGAACCCCTCCCCCTACGCGAACTCCTGGTCGCAAGTAACATCCAAACCCCCCCACCCCACCCCAGGAAGGGTGGAGGGGGAAGCAGGTGGAGGGGGAGAAGGGTCAAACTCACAAGTGACAAGGGGTAGGGGCAGAGAAACAACCAGGGGGCAAATACATTGGGGAGGGAGGGAAAAAGGGCAAAAACCGTACATAGACGGGGACATTAAGAAGAATAAAAAGAAAAATCAATGCTAAATGGGCATCTCTCACCTATAACATAAGATGAGGACTACCAGCCCACGTAATCTCACACATATCACTACTAAGGAAGAACACCATGAGGGTAAATCGAACACCACAGTCAAAGGACACACAAAAAAAAGAAAAATACAAGGCAGAGTCAAGGAAATAAAAGGACAAATAATACCTTCAAAGTTAATGTGTACAGAAATCTTCAAATCCAAAAGACAACACAGATACAAAAAAAAACCCCCAAGACTTGAGTAAGGGAGTAACAACAGAAATAGCTATCACCCTATAAAAGGAATACAACACACAAAATAGCGTTCTGCCAAAAGGAAACAATTCTACTCTAAAGAGTCTCTAATCGGGAGTGCAATGAACAAATCCCATAAACAACACATGAAAAATAACGGCGAGAGAATATATATCCATTAACGGGAAATAGTTACAATATAAATGAAGTTCAATCCCCCGTGGGGTATTTCAGTCTGAGGGGAGAGAAAAAAAACCATGGTCGCAGGCCCGTGGAGGGGCAAGAGAAGGAAAGAAAATGCACTAGGGAATAAAGTTATATAGTTCCGCTCAGGAGGTCTCCCAGCACCCAGCATCCAGGCCGCCAGCAAAGCCAGCGGAACGTGCCCTAACGGCCCATCCAAACCCCGGGCCGAGGAAAACCATGTCTCCGGCGGCCGGACCAGGGCGCCGAATGAATCATCCTGCTTGTCAGGAGGCCGGACCCGGATGCCAAAAGGAAACAGCCAGTCACAGGGTGGTCGGGCAGTATCAGCCTGCCAACAGAATGGCTGGGGGAAAGTCGGCGAACCGGGCCAACTAAAATTAACCCCCGCAGTCTCAAATGCGGGGAAGGAGAGGCCATCGCGAGGATAGGGAATGGCCTGGAAAGCGTTCAGCGGTGGGTCAGCTGCGCAATCTCCGGGACCCACCTGGGTCAGGACGACCCGGGTCAGAACCACCATGGCGCCGAGCTCTGATTGAGCGAGAGCAGCACCCGCGTCGGACCCAGATTGGGCCGGAACCTCCATGACGTCGAGCTCCGAACGAGTGAGAGCAGCACCCACGTCGGACCCTGATTGGGTCGGAACCTCCATGACATCGAGCTCCGATCGAGCGAGAGCAGCACCCACATCGGACCCCGATTGGGCCGGCGAAACACTCCCGGTGGACCCCAACTGGACCGGCGAAGCACTCCCGGTGGACCCCGATTGGGCCGGTAAAGCACCTCCGGGCGTAGCATCTGAGGCGAACACCGTGCAGGGAACCGGAACCTCCAAGGTGGCGCCCAGAGCAGGTTCGTCTCCAGTGACCCTGGGGAGAGGCTCAGAGGGACAAAAGGAACCGGGATCAGGATCACCGGCAGCGGCAGAGCCCGGCGAGACAGGCTCGAGCGCAGCAGACGGCTGCACCCGGCTCGCCCCCCCGAGAGACAGGCAATAATGCTCCAGAAAATAGATGAGAGATAGAAAATAGAGCACTCGCCTGATCTCGGGTTCTACCGCCATCCAGGACTTCGATGCTCCGGGTTCAAACGGGAGGAGGTCGTCGTCCGGTTCCCACTCCATCGTGACGTCATCCGCCCCTGGAAGAGAGGCTCTTGCAGCTCGAGGGCCCCCCGACGTCATCGTCCACGCTGGCGGTTCATGTGGCGTGGAGGTGGGGGGCTCTCGGCCCGCTGGACCGGACTGTTCATCTGTGGAGTCCCGGGGACGCTCCGTCGTCGGCACAGGCTCCAACCAGTCGTCCGATCTCCTCTGCCCAGAAAAAGGCTGAGGGGCTGGGGTCTTCTGCCCGAGGGCCGCAGGCTCACTCCTCTTCTGGTGGCGCTCCTCAAGAGTCGAAGCGTGCTCAGCAGGAGGAGACACAGAGGCAGCAGGTTTAATTAACATATCAGCAGGGAGTAGAGGCTCGGGGGGCTGCAAACCCCGAGCCTCACCCCCAGGAGTCAGACAGAACAAATCACTGTTAGATGGAAAAAAGTGAACTTGTACTTGCCTGCCTCCCGGAGGGGCGGTGGAACCTGCTGTAGGGAACGTCATTCCTTCCTCCTCCCGCTGGGTGGTGGTCGGAGACTCTCTTGAAGGAGGAGAAGGGGCCACTCGGGATGGTGTAGCCGCGAAGTCCACTGGAGCAAAACTTCTCAAACTCCCAGCCGCTGGAGAAGGCGTCGAGGCGGAGGGGGCAACAGCCGAGTCGGGCCGGGCGTGACGCGCTGACAGCTCAGCGGGGGAAGCAGGCCCGGGGAGAACGGCTGCAGGGATCTCCTCCTGATGAGACGCTGGAGAGACAGCAGTGGGATGAATGGGGTCAGACCAGTGAACCGGAGCAGATTCCGGAAGGGAGTCGCGCTGAGAACGTCTCTGGCCTCGGCACCGACATCTACGACGGGCCCCGGGTGGTGCGAACTTCAGGACTGGATCGAGGAAAGGATCCGGATTTCAGAGCGGGCAGTGGGAGCTCCGATTACTCCGCCATCGGCCTCGTTCCTCCTCGATCTCCTGGAATGCCTCGCGATGGGCGGCGATCTCTTGTCTCTTCGCTTGGACGTCCAAGTGGTCGGTGTAGCGAGGAGACAATCGGTCGAGCGTCCTCTCAGCACAGTCCAGGTAGTAGCGCACTTCGGAAGGGTCGTCAAGGCAGGCGGAAGCGCTGATAAAGTCATCCACTTCCTCCAGCACCTCAGGCAGCTGGAGCCTGAGGTCACCCCACCTTGTGGCTTCCTCCTCTTCGTACATCTGAATAATCTGGCGTTGGGCAGCGATGTCGAGCCTCCTCGCGTCGACCTCGGGGTGACCGTTGTAGCGGGAAGGCAGACGGTCAAGCACCTCCTCAGCCCGATCTAAATACCAATGTTCTTCGGGCTGATAACCGAGGAGAGGAGGGGCGAGGGAGGTGTCAGGATGCCCATCAAGGTCGGAGGCGATGAAGAGGATTTCATCTACCTCCTCCAGCGCCTTGGTCAGCTGGCCGTGGGAACCCCGAGAGCGACTCCGCTGAGATGGCATGTTTCCAACGCCACGTACCCGAACAGGAAGGGGCAAAGTTCCCAGAACGCAACTTACTGAGAACGGCGTCTCCTTCTGGCGGCTGTCTACTGTCACGATTGGCCCTCACGAGCCAGCATAAGACGCCACAGTCCAGTAAGTTGCAATTCAATTCTTTATTTGTGTTGTACAGGGCTTGGGTGTACAAAACAGCTAGGCTTCGTTACACAACAATAACCAGAACACACAAAGGAGTTGGCGGCTGAGACGAGGGGCACCCGTTCACTGCAAAGGCAAGGAATATTTACGTTAAACAAGGAGAGGGTAATGGCTGAGACGGGGAGCTCCCGTCTGCCGCAATAGCAAGGAAGGTAAGCTAGGGAGAAGTACCATTCCTATGATAATAAGTAAACTTACATGCAGCGGGATACGTCGGGGAATCCAAGGCGCATGTGGAATAAGGAGACAGGGGAAAGTCATAAAACTCTTGACGAGACAGCCGCAGAGTCCAATTCACTCGCACTGACATTTAAAGCCAGCTGCTCATGATTGGCAATGCGGCGCAGCTGCTCAGGCTCTGACAGCTGAGAGCCCCTGAGCGTCTGGCCAATCAGAGCCCGGGAAACCCGAGTGACGACACCTGCTGTCAAAACCTGACAGGGATGAGGAATAACCCGAGCACGGACAAAAGCGCTCGGGATATGACAGGCAAGGTCCGGTTTGGGTGGATCGTTTTCCCCTCGCCTAGATGAAAGACAGAAATGGGTGGTGGATAATTAAAGAAAGTTTAAAACATATTTGAGAAATGAATGAATCTTTATTTTGGATAATTAGATTAAAAGAAAGGAACAGAATAATAAAACAAAGGGGGAAAAAATCCAATAAGGTCAAATTAAACAAGAACTCCTCGGATTATACAATTCAACATAACTTATCCGAAATGGGTGATGGGTGAAGCTGCAGCTTATATTGCCCACCCATGTTCTAGCTAAGAATTCAAAAATAAAATAAAATAAGAGTGATTACAAATCAGAACAAAGCCAAGACAAAACGTGACAAAAACTAAGCAACAGCACAACACAGACTGGATATGATATTCCTTGTGTGATTTTACATGTCGTTTTGTATATACAGCCGTGGACAAAATTGTTGGTACCCCTCTGTTAATCGAAGAAAAACCCACAATGGTCACAGAAATAACTTGAATCTGACAAAAGTGGTAATAAATAAAAATTCTATGAAAATTAACCAATGAAAATCAGGCAATGCTTTTGAATTGTGGTTCAACAGAATTATTTTAAAAAAACAAACTCATGAAACAGACTTGGACAAAAATGATGGTACTCCTAGAAAAGATTGAAAATAGGCCATAGGGACATGAACATGACCATAGGGACATGCTCAACCAAGCTGTGTCCTCTAATTAACATCACAGGTGTCTACAAACTTGTAATCAATCGGCCTATTTAAAGGGTGACAAGTAGTCACTGTGCTGTGACCATTGTGGGCTTTTCTTTCATTAACAGAGGGGTACCAACAATTTTGTCCACGTGTGTGTGTTTGGAGTATTTATTCCTTTAGTTTTTGTTTAAATTGTCCAAGCTTTGTACATAATTTTAATTCAGATCCAAAAGCGTTCCACAGTCTGACTCCTTGCACTGAAACACAGTGTTGCTTGGTAGTAGTTCTCAGACCCCAGGGCAGACCCAGAACTCACTGGAGAGACAACATCTCCCATTTGGTCTGGGAACACCTTGGTATCCTCTCTGAAGATCTGGAGCAGGTGGCTGAGGAGAGGGAAGTCTGGGCTTCTCTGCTTGAACTGCTGCCTCTGCGACCCGGACCTCTGGAAAAGTGGTAGAAGATGGATGGATGGATATCATGTATGGGAGTATTAATGAATGATACAAAGTCTATAGTGTGGGTTGATTCAGCAAATATTTCACTCTGCGCAGTATTGTGACTGATTTGCATATTTTACCTTTAATATAATTAATATGTGACTTCCAACACAGTTTATTATCAATTATTACACCAAGGATTTTAATTTTGGATACCCTTTCAATCTCTACACCATTTATACTGAGTTTAAATACTGAGTTGTTGTGATGTTGTGAAATAACGTTATCAATAAAATTTAGCCACCGCTGTGTCGCCCTGGTTTCAAGTGTGGGTGGTGTTTTGTGCTTGTATTGCTAAAATATAAAAGGAAGCACTACAATGGGTCTCAAATATTTGTAATGTGTTCTATTACTGAATGAGTTTAAAGATGAAATACTTTACACATATAAACTAAATTCTAATGGTGACTGAACATCTCCCATTCCCCAAGGTGCAAGATACACTATTATAACTATAACTCATAAAGGATCACAGAAGTGATCTGATAAAAATAAATAAACAAGCGGTTTATTTTATGGTGGCTATTACTGGATGTGCCATTCATTTTCAATTACTCTGTAATTAATATTCGCACAAATAAATCTCAATTCAGTCCCTTTCATATTAAGTGGAAATTGTGCTACTTTAAATTTGGCACTTTACCTAAATTTTAACTTAAAGTGAGGTAGTCGGATCCGGGAAAAAAATGCTTTTTTTGCGTGCATGGAAAGAAAATCCTACAGACACATATAGCGCGATTGTCTGCAAGTGTGAATGACCTGTTCCATGAGCAAATGTACGTTTTTTGGTCCGTGGCTGTATAAATTGAATTCTTTCCTCCCGAAAATATCATTTTTGAATATTAATTACAGCTAAATGGGAGCAGTTTCAATGCCGACATTTCACATCCTAATATACGTGTTCTATACACCATCGGCTTTTGCGTATCCGACTACCTCGCTTTAAAAAGAAAAAGATTTGACTATAAATATGATGTGTTGTTTACCTGTCAAAATACATTGGTGTCAAAACATCGCCATTCTGAGCAGATCCTGTTTGGACTCTACAATGAAATACACACAAATTAAGTACATGCACAGCACGAAAGTGCAACATGTAAAAAAAATAAAATAAAATAAAATAAACTTTTTAACCAGGATTACAACTAGCTTATTTCATCAGATATTGTCAACACAAAAAAGCAACATACAAGGACGGACAAAGCATTAAGCTAGGTCATCGACTTTGAGAACAAGTCGTAAGCCACGAGCAGGAACCGATTGTTCGGGGGTGCTGCGTGCAGTTCGCCACAAATGTCCAACTGTATGTGTTTCCAAGGGCCTTCCGGGTATGACAACAGCCGCAGGGGTGGAAGCGGTGGTCCATCGGTCTTCCCGCTCTCCAAACATGGAACACAGTTCTTTACCATAACTTCAATGTCCTTATCAATACCAGGCCACCAAACAGAATCCCTGCATTGCTGTTTTACCCTGACCATGTCCAGGTGGTCCTCATGGAGCATCGCTGGGACACGCGGCCTCAGAGACACCGGGATAAGCGTGCAGTGCTCTCTGGCCACATACACGTCATCCCAGGGTGCCAGCCTGTCCTGCACCTTTGCGAGCCAACCCTCTCTAATCACCAAGCACAGTTGTGACAGCATGGGGTCTCGCTCTGACTCCACCCGAAGTTCCTGGGGGATACTATATCCCAGAAGGCCCCGTGCAGCGTATTAACCAGATCCGTCTCTGTTGGATCGTCCTCATTGTCGTCGTCTGATTGTACGGAGTTGGCTGTGGCGCGGGACAGGAGATCTGCCACTATGTTATCCTTGCCAGGAGTGAACTGGATGGTAAAATTGTAGGCCCTCCGCTGCTCTGTCCACCTGTGGATCCGCAATAGTCTGTGTCCCGAACCCGATGGCTCCAGCAATGTTGTCAGTGCTTGGTGGTCTGTCCGTAGAATGAAATGGCGCCCATACAGGTAAATATGCCACGGTTTACATGACCAGACACAGGCGAGCACCTCTCTCTCACCCACGGCGTACTTTTGTTCAGCGAGACCTCAATGCAAATGCCACCGGGCGCTCCTTGCTGTCCTGCACCTGGAACATAACCGCCCCCACCACCGAGCCAGACGCGTCACAGGTCACAATGGTAGGCCATTTTGGATCAAAATGGGCCAGCACTGGAGGGGAAGTGAGTTGACGCTTCAGCTTAGTAACCGCCGCTGAACGGGCTGGGGTCCATTGCCATGGCGCATCCTGCTTCAACAGTGCCCAGAGGGGTCCAATTGTTTCCAAGTAGCAGGGAATAAAGCACCCATAAAAGTTCACCATAGGAAATCAATGCAGGTGCTGATGGTTCTGGGAGGCGTAGAATCGCCTCCACGTTCGAATGCAGGGGCCACAGCCCCCCCCCCCCATTAATCGGAACCCCACAAACACAATGGAGTCTGCCACAAAAATACACTTTTCTCCATTCAGGGTGACTCCATGTTCCTGTAGTACCGTCAGCACCTGTTCCAACCGATCATCGTGTCCCTCATGTGACGTGCCATGTACCACGATGTCATCAAGGTACGCCACCACACCCTTGAGGCCGGCCAGAATCGTGGACATTATTTTCTGGAGACAGTTGGGTGCAGAACTCAGCCCAAACGGCAAGTGGATGTACCTGAACACACCCATGTGGGTCACGAACGCTGTCAGGTTCCTGCTGGCTGGGTGGAGGGGCACCTGCAGGTAACCCTGGCAAAGGTCCAGCTTCGTGAACACCTGTGACCCACTGAGTGTTGCAGTAACCTTCTCCATCGTTAGGAGTGTGTACTTGTCCGGGATGATTGTCTTATTTACCATCCTGAGATCGATACAGGGACGGATGCCACCCGAGTTTTTTCTTGGCCACCACGATATTTGATATCCAGGGTGACACATCCACTCTCTCAATGATGCCTGCTTCCAGCAGTTTGGTAAACTCCACCGTGACATCGTCCCGTAGGGCGAGGGGAAGCCGCCGTAGCGGTTGAATTTTCGGCATCACACTTGGGTCTATGAACGTGCAGTGGTGGAATGCGCTGATACAGCCCAGGCCTCTGAACAGCACCGGCCAGTGAACATGCCATTCGGGGTATAGTGTCAGTACCGTAGAGCTCTCTGGGTCCTTGATGGAAAATCCTAATTCACCCAGCAGGTCTATCCCTAGCAAATCCGCCCCCAGGTGTGAGATTTGGAAGGTGAACGTAGGGACCGTCTTCAACCCACATTTCACTGAAAAGTTGACCGTGCCCACCATTTAGATCTTGGCGTGGCTGTATCTCAACATTCTCATTGTTCCCGCATTGATGGTTTTATTTGGGAAAAGTCTCTTCAAAGCAGCCATATCTAGAATGGATCTGCCGGCCATGAGTCCACCATAAGTGGCACGTCGACTCCGTCGAGTTTTAGCACACACCATTTCAATGGTCCCTTCTTCGCGCGTGCCACACACACCTGTGTCGTGTTTCTGGACTCTGCCGCCAATGATTTAGCTGTGATAGAGTAGGCCCTGTCCCGCACCCCAGTCCGCTGCCTCCTGGGGGTCTGCCCTGGAGAATTAGCGACCTTGCTAATGACTGTGCTTGGCGGGGAAACTTGAGTGGCTACACTCCCTTTAGCCAACGCTAGCAAACTCCGCTGAACTGTGGACTCAGTCTGCCTAACCAGTTCAAACACATTTTCCAATGACAGAGTATCTTTAGTTAACTTTAGTTTGATCTTCAGCCGCACGCTGTTAGTGCCGTGGGCTAGCTTATCCCGGACCAGCTCCTCCTCGATAGGCCCGAAGGCACATTCTTTTGGTAGGCTGCGTAGCTCCATAATAAAGGACTGAGTAGACTCACCCGCTCACTGTTGGCGGTCAAAAAACTCATACCTCCGCGCCGTGACATTGGAATGATCTCCAAAAACACATTCCATTAATTCCAAACCATCCTTCTACGAGCCGTTGCCACACAGCCCAAAATATATCTGCTGGCCCTCTTCACCGAGGTAGTAGACCAATAGGCTCCTCTGTCTCTCCTCATCAGCGCTACTCAGGCCGGCCACAGCCACATACACACCGAACATCTCCCTGCAGTGGGCCCACGGTATAGCTGGTGCGCCCAGAGACTGCAAAAACGGAGGGTGTTGTTTGATACACACCCCCATTTTAGTCCTCGTCGCCAAATGTTATGTCCAAATAACATGAGACGGGAGCATCTCTTAGCTGAGCACTGAACTGCCTTTATTATCGTAAACAACAGAATATATACTTCAGTTGTAGCCCACCTGACGTCATTACCCCAACCCCCTCGGCTAGGTTACGGCAAGCCCCGAGAGTCAAATCCCACATATAATACTCTTGTCACGTGCGCTCCCGCAATAGGGTGCTTTTGGGGCAGGCAGACGTTTTTCAACACAAACCCAGCACTTCGTACACGCGGTCAGGACAGAGACGTCCACTGGCAGGCTGGGGGACACAGAGGAAGGGACGGTGTTGGAAACCTTGCGGGTGAGTGTTTTTTTTTTAATCACACACTGTTTTTTGCTGAAGTGTTCCATTAATACTTACTGTAATCACGGAAGTGAAAGTGATGTAGCAATGCATTTGATTGGTTAGACCGAGCTTTTCAGTGCCACTCAGCTGAAATTTGACTGGTGAAATTGGTGGAAGTTGATGAGAATTGGCCAAAATTGCGGGAAAGTTGCGCTGACTGGCTGATTTTGCGTGAACTGACGCGATCGCAACATTGCGAAATCCTGGAGGGACTGATTTCTGGTAAGAATTGCTGGTTCAAAGTCATTTAATTTAGTTCTGTAACATGATTTAAAAAGGCTTATGATGGGGTGGGGGGAGGGGGCAAGTCTCTTATTTTTCCGGTTGGGGGATGACAGGTTAACATGGGGTATGATTTTTGGCCATCTTGCTAACATCAAATCACCTACTGCATATATTGATACTACTGCTTCTACTGTGTGTGCAGTGCAACAGGATGCATTTTTTAATCTTATCAATATGATGGGAATAATTCAAACCACAGCCCCTTTGAATGCAGACAAGTCCTTTTCTTCAAGTTAAACTTAGAGTGCATGTTAGCCTTTATCAAATGAGTGTTCACCACATGTTTGATTTTGAGGGATTGGTCAAATGATACAAAAGTAGCAATGAAAAAAAATAAGACATGCCTTTTTGGGAAGTCAGATAATCAAATTTATTTCTCTATCACTGGGTCTTTACTCCACATAATTCCATTTTCCCCCTTTGCACCAGGAATGATCTAACAAGGGTCTTAGTCTAAATATTTTGGCTCCATCCATACAGGTACCTTCTCGTATGTGGTTCGTGAGGGATATGACCTTTTATTAGATTATTGTATATTGATCAGAAACAGATACAGACTGGATAACTATAAAGAAAAAAACCAAACTCCGTTCTCATTTTAAAAGGTTTCTACACTGCTATCCCAGAATTTACTCTGAGTTCCTTCATTCTGAAGAAAAGTGGCCCAATAAAGATCAGTAAGCAAGGCCTGTCTATGCCAGTGACCTAGGGGCATTTTAATATCGGAGATATTGAAAACCGAGGGGAATTTCATTCATCAAAACGACCATCCTGTCCCTGCTCACATTAAAAAAAAAAAACAATTTAGAGAATACGCTGTACAATCTCCCTTGACCTTTGTTCAGAAATTGGGTTTTCCCAATCAAGCCAACCCAGGAGCAGAAACTATTGAGGTTCCTGATCCCTGGAGAGGAAAAACATGTGTTTTTCCCTTCACTGTTGGGCTTAAGTGTTTTTCATACCAACCAAGTACCACATCTAATCTGTTGGTGACATAACTGAACAAGTGCCTGGGGATAAAGAGTAAAGCAGCTCTAACAATGTAATGCATCTCCAATCTCAAACCATATCTGCTGCTCATTTGATGTACTGAGAAGCAGTGAGTGGACAGAATGCTTAATGCTTTAAACACAACTCATCCTGATAACCATGGAAATGAAATTTAAAGAAGCCTAAAGAATCAAAGTCACTTCAGTTGTTGCAATGTACAAGTACTGTACATGTGACTTGTTTGACATACTTACAGTGAGGAAAATAAGTATTTAACATGTCAACATTTTTCTCATTAAACATACAGTATTTCTGATGGAGCCACCTGAGATTTTCATCAGATATCACAAACAACCCAAATATTCCATACATATAAAGAAATCAAGGCAACTGTGTTCACAAACATAGTTATATTTAATAAAGTTGAATAATAATGCATCAGATTTATATAGTGCTTTATCATAAACACTCAAATACGCTTTACAAGTAGATACATTATTCATTCACTCTAGACAGACAATGGTAGTGACAAGCTACTACTGTAGCCACATCTGCCCTGGGGCAGGCTAACGGAAACGTGGCTGCCAATCCGCACCAACGGCCTCTCCGGCCACCACCGAACATTTATACATTTATACACATTCATACCCAGTGTTATGGGCACTGGAGGCAATGCGGGTGAAGTGTCTTGCCCAGAGACACAACGGCAGGATATCTGGGGAGAGCGGGATTCGAACCGCCAACCATCGGGTTATTAGACGACCTGCTCTACCTCCTGAGCCACTGCAGCACACACAATGACACAGGGAATAAGTATTGAACACATGAAGAAAAGCAGGTGAAAAAGGCAAAGAAAGCCAAGAAACCAGCTTAAATCCATTAGAATTTAGGAACCCATCCCATCCCCCCCATCAGTGCAAATTAATTTCAACTGGTTAAGTCCTGACTGAAAGCCTTTAAAAAGGTCTGTGAATATCAGATTGTCACACCACAAAGAACTCATGATGGATAGAAGCAAAGAGCTCTCTCTAGACCAGGGGTCACCAACTGGTGGACTCTGGTCCGGATTTGGACCCCAAGAGTCCTCCGTCCGGAACCCAAAGCCTTTTGATACAATTTGGGGAAAAGAGAAACTTTTATTTTGGTGGGGGAAAAAAGGCGGAAAAAGCGGAACTGGACTGCTGCATTGTTGACCGTCCAACAGATTATGGCATGAGCCCTTGGGTGCGCTCCTCCTGCTGCAGACTACCTCTTCACTGTCCCATGAACGCCACTCTCTGCAGAGACTCTGTGGCTCCAACCGCTCCAGAGAGTCAGCGGGTTGCAAAATAAGGTTCGCTGTGGGGGCACACACACACACACACACACAAGGATGACAGCCAGGACATCCACCCCGGTCAGACCTTTCAGGTCTGTACCCACAAAAATAAGTGCTGTTGTTAAACTGAATGTACAGTACCTTCGCTGGTATCACTTAAAAACTCAGTTAAAGCTCTGCATGTTACTGAACATAAAAAGTTCCACCTCCCCTCTCTCTGTAACCATGGAGTTACTACTCCATCCATGCTGTAACAGAGTTTACTGTGGAGATTTAAAAAAAATGTCAAAGGAATCTGTCCTGTGGAGTTATAATGTAATATTAATATGCAATATATGCAATATTTTGTGTCCTGGAATTGTATTTTGTGTCTGTTTTTTTTTTTTTTTGTCTGAGTTTGAAACGATTTTTTCTGCACTGAAAATATTGTATAGAGGTGGACTTTTTGTGAAATTTTGTTTTTTTAGATAATCTTTTTTTTAAAGTGCAATGCAAATTAGTTTGTCTTCTGTAAAATATTTAAGATTTTATTGTGTTTTGTTTGAAATTGAACAAAAAATTCATTTTAATATTTTTTTTTGTTTAAAAATTAATATAGCGCTAAAACCAGCTAAAACATGAGCTGAATAAAATAATGTGTGAAAGCAAGTTAAATGATATTGGCCTGTCTGGAGACAGCTGTGGTCTTCTGAAAGAATGTCAATGAAAGGATGATAGTTCTTAAAAGCACATTTTGAGATAAATTTGTCCATGTTTTTAATTTAGCCTTTATTTATACAGGATAGTTCCATTGAGAGGCAACCTCTCTTTTTCAAGGACATCCTGTTCACACTCACACCTGGAAGCTGCCCAGTACAACCACAGACTGACCTGTGGCCACTGAGCAGCTCCATTGGAGCAGTTGGGGTTAAGGGCCTTGCTCAAGGGCACCACAGTGGGGTTAAGGAGGGTCGAGCAAACACTGCTATGTTATCTGTCCCACCCAGGTCTAATCCTGCTGGTCCAGGGATCGAACCCACGACCCTCCGCTCACCAGTCCACATCCCTAACCATTAGGCCACCACTGCCCACTATGTGTCAGATTTCCATTTGTTTTAATAAAAGATGTTGGAAGTAAATTCATGGGCCATTGCAAATACTTCGCTTTAAAAGGGCCAAGTTCTCACACAGTAGGAGGGAAAAATCTTGAATAGACAAAAAAAAAAATGCATCAAGATGCATTGAGAATGGTTTTAGAACCAAGTCACAGTTCTGAATCATAATCGAATCATGAGGTGCCTAAAGATTCCCACACCTACTGTAGTTCAGACATTCGTTGGGGAGGAGGACCAACTTATCGGACCATTTGCAGTTTTAGTTGGTGACCCCTGCTCTAGACCTTCACAACCTGATTGTTGCAAAACATAATTTTGTTATTGGTTACAGGTGCATTTCTAAATTGCTGAATATTCCAGTGAGCACTGTTGGAGCCATCATTCAGAAGTGGAAAGAACATAGTTTTACCATAAAACGGCCATAACCAGGAGCTTCTTGCAAGATTTCTGACAGAGGAGTCAAAAGAATTATCAGAAGAGTTATCCAAGAGCCAAAGACCATTCACGGAGAGCTCCAGAAAAACCTGAAGTTAGCAGGTACTGCTGTTTCAAAGAAAACAATAAGTAATGCACTCAACTGACATGGGCTCTATGCCTGCTCACCTCGCAAGACTCCATTGCTGAAGAAAAAGTATGCTGAAACTCATTTAAAGTTTGCTGCACAACATTTGGGCAAGCCAGTAAAATACTGGGAGAATATAGTCTGGTCAGATTAGACCAAAATAGAACTTTTTAGATGCCACAACACACAGCATGTTTGGAGGAGAAATGGCACTGCACATCAGCCCCAAAACACCATAGGTCAAAGTGTGGGGGTGTTTTTCAGCACAAGGTACAGGCAGACTTCATATAATTGAAGGAAACATGAATGGACAAATGTACAGAGACATCCTTGAAAAGAACTTGTTGCCATCTGCCAAGATGCTGAAGATGAAACAAGGGTGGACATTTCAGCAAGACAATGATCCCAAACACACAGCCAAGGAAACTGTCAACTGGCTCCATAGAAGGAAAATAAAGCTGCTAGAATGACCCAGTCAGTCACCTGACCTGAATCCAATTGAAAATCTATGGAACAAACTTAAGATCAGAGATCATAGAAGACACCCACAGAACCTTCAAGATTTGAAGACAGTTTGTGTGGAAGAATGGGCTTAAGTCACTCCTGAGCAATGCCTGTGCCTAGTTTCTCCATACAGGAGGTGTCTGGAAGTTATTACCAACAAAGGCTTTTCTACTAATATTAAATGAATTTCACCAAGGGTATTCAATACTTATTCCCTGTGTCATTCCATTTTAATATCTGGTGAAAATCTCAGGTCAATGGCTCCATCAGAAAAATGTTGACATGTTCAATACTTATTTTCCCTGCTGTACATGACTCAACGGACCTTTGCTGCAACATATACGTATTTGAGGCTGTCCTCTAACAGAATAGATCCTATGCATATATATATGTATATTTTTAAATGACACGTTACGGCTTCTATGATTAATATTAAATGGGCATTAAGATACCTCTATGAGATGTTTTAGTAATAATGGACCCAATATGCAGATACCACACAGACAACACTTCAAAGTAAAAGGTAAGTATTTTATTGAATATAATGAAAGCTGGAGAGGCTGGTGGTGGTACCCCTGTGGAGACAAGAGAGGAAGAGCACAGAGTATATGGCAGGTACAGTGGGCTGTGAATAATTGTAGCCGGTCTTACATTTACAAGTGCTGTACAGAATGGCAAGCATAAACTCAGCTTCTTCAGCTCCATCAATGATTTTAGGTTGAGGGGATGACTACAGGTGAGAGAGGAGATACCCCGGGCCCGAGGATTTAAGGTGAAGATAATTTTGAAACTTGCTCAAGACTTACAGATATCCAGCGTCTGCCTCTGATGCAGTCCAGGTAGGAAGTCCAGAGAGAAGAATGAGGTGCGTGAGGATTTTTGCATTGCAGAATAAAGATATAGTATCTCACAAAAGTGAGTACACCCCTCACATTTTCGTAAATATTTTATTATATTTTTTCATGGGCAACACTGTATATAAGACACTTTGATACAATGTAAAGTAGTCAGTGTACAGCTTGTATAACAGTGCAACTTTGCTGTCCCCTCAAAATAACGCAACACACAGCCATTAATGTCTAAACCGCTGGCAACAAAAATGAGTACACCCCTAGGGAAAATGTCCAAATTGTGCCCAGTTAGCCATTTTCCTTCCCGCGTCATGTGACTCAGTGTTACAAGGTCTCAGGTGTGAATGGGGAGCAGGTGTGTTAAATTTGGTGTTATCACTCTCACACTCTCTCATACTGGTCACTGTAAGTTCAACATGGCATCTCATGGTAAAGAACTCTGAGGATCTGAAAAAAAGAATTGTTGCTCTACAGAAAGATGGCCTAGGTTATAAGAAGATTGCCAACACCCTGAAACTGAGCTGCAGCACAGAGGCCAAGACCATTCAGTGGTTTAACAGGACAGGTTCCACTCAGAACAGGGCTCGCCATGGTCGACCAAAGAAGTTGAGTGCACGTGCTCAGTGTCATATCCAGAAGTTGTCTTTTGAAAATAGATGTATGAGTGCTGCCAGCATTGCTGCAGAGGTTGAAGGGGTGGGGGGGTCAGCCTGTCAGTGCTCAGACCATACACCACACACTGCATCAAATTGGTCTGCATGGCTGTTGTCCCAGAAGGAAGCCCATTTTTAAGATGATGCACAAGAAAGCCTGCAAACAGTTTGCTGAAGACAAGCAGACTAAGGACATGGATTACTGGAACCATGTTCTGTGGTCTGATGAGACCAAGATAAACTTATTTGATTCAGAGGGTGTCAAGTGTGTGTGGCAGAAACAAGGTGAGGAGTACAAAGACAAGTGTGTCTTGCCTACAGTCAAGCATGGTGGTGGGAGTGTCATGGTTTGGGGCTGCATGAGTGCTGCCGGCACTGGGGAGCTACAGTTCATTGAGGGAACCATGAATGCCAACATGTACTGTGACATGCTGATGCAGAGCATGATCGGAAACTGGACCACAGGACCACAGGGTAGTATTCCAACATGATAACAACCCCAAACACACCTCCAAGACAACCATTGTCTTGCTACAGAAACTGAGGGTAAAGGTGATGGACTGGCCAAGCATGTCTCCAGACCTAAACCCTATTGAGCATCTGTGGGGCATCCTCAGAAGGAAGGTGGAGGAGCGCAAGGTCTCTAATACCATGATGTCATCATGGAGGAGTGGAAGAGGATTCCAGTGGCAACCTGTGAAGCTCTAATGGACTCCATGCCCAAGATAGTTAAGGCAGTGCTTTAAAATAATGGTGGCCACACAAAATATTTACACTTTGGGCACAATTTGGACATTTTCACTAGGGGTGTACTCATTTTTGTTTCCAGCGGTTTAGACATTAATGGCTGTGTGTTGAGTTATTTTGAGGGGACAGCAAATTTACACTGTTATGCAAGCTGTACACTGACTACTTTACATTGTATCAAAATGTCATATCTTCAGAGTTGTCCCATGAAAAGATATAATAAAATATTTACTAAAATGTGAGGGGTGTACTCACTTTTGTGAGATACTGTAGCTTAATTGTTTCCAAGTTTGGAGGAGAGGAGAGGCACATTGTCCAGGAGAACACATTCAGAGAAGCGCTTCAGCTGACAGCATGGTGAGCAGTCTAACACTCCCGTGAAGAATGGAGGAAATGAGCCCTTATAAATACCCAGGAGCTGATTAGAAGCAGGTGGTGGTAATTAGTGCAGCTGAGGAGAGTCAGGTAATGATTAGTGGAGATAATGAGATGATTGAGTAGAGAGAGTGGGAAATTTTCGTTTCTTGGGAATGTACTTTGATCAGCTACTAACATGGAGGAAGCATGGACAGGGAACTTGTCAATACGTGTAAAATCATAATAAATGTTATTAGGAGTTTGGTCAAATTAGAGTGGGGGGCTAGTACTGAGTCACTGCAATATGTACTGTATATGTTACATTGATATGGTCAAGGATGGACTATGGCAGTGTTGTGTATGGGTCGGCAGCAAAATCTTTACTGGCAGAGCTTGCTGTTATTCAAGCCCTAGCATTATGAATATGTTTAGGAGCAGTCAGAACCTCTCCAGTGTGTGCACTGCAAGTAGAAGCAGGTGAAATGCCACTGTGGCTATATAGGAAACAGCTTTTAGTTAACTATTGGATCAATCTGATGGGACATGAAGATAGTCATCCTACCCTGGAGAGACTGCTCCTTGCTCATCTCCGCCCCCTGGTGGAACCAGCGATGGATCCACTCCAGTTCGCCTACCAGCATGACATTGGGGTGGAGGATGCGGTGATCTTCCTCCTTCACCGTTCTCTGTCCCACCTGGAGAAGCCCGGGAATATGGTGAGGATCATGTTCTTTGACTTCTCCAGTGCTTTCAACACCATCCAACCGATGATCCTGAAGGACAAGCTGCTGCGCGCAGGGGTGGACCAGCACCTGTCATCATGGATCCTGGACTACCTCACGAACCGGCCTCAGTTTGTGAGAACCCGGGACTGTGTTTCCGACACGATCATCAGTAGCACGGGGGCCCCCCAGGGAACGGTGCTGGCTCCCTTCTTGTTCACTCTTTATACTGCGGACTTCTCACACAACACAACACATTGCCATCTACAGAAGTTCTCTGATGACTCTGCGATCGTTGGTCTCATCTCCAGCGGAGATGAAGCTGAGTACAGAGGGCTTATCCAGGACTTTGTGGACTGGTGCCATCGGAACTGCCTCCAGATCAACGCGAGGAAAACTAAGGAGCTGGTGGTGGACTGCCGCAGGCATGGGCAGCCCCTCACAGCACCAGTAAATATACAGGGAACAGACATTGAGATGGTGACATCCTACAAGTACCTGGGTATTCATCTGAACAATAAACTAGACTGGTCACACAATACTGACGCACTCTACAAGAAGGGACAGCGCAGGCTGTTCCTGCTGAGGAGACTCAGGTCTTTTGGTGTACAAGGGGCGCTGCTGAAGTCATTCTATGACACGGTGGTGGCATCAGCCATCACTTTTGGAGTGGTCTGCTGGGGCAGTGGCATTACTGCAGCCGATAGGAAGAGACTGAACAAACTGATTAAGAAAGCTAGCTCTGTCCTGGGGCAACGCCTTGATCCGATGGAGGAGATAGGAGAGAGAAGGACGGTGGCTAAACTGTCATCTCTGCTGGAGTCCGAGTTCCACCCTATGCAGGACATACTGGATGCACTGAGGAGCTCATTTAGCAGCAGACTACATCATCCCAGGTGCACAACCGAGAGGTTTCGTAGGTCCTTCCTACCAACGGCTGTCAGACTGTACAACCTAAGCAGGGCTGCTCGCAGAGATAGCAAAAAGACGTAACAAACTAATAGTTTTTTTTGAATGCAAAAGATGCAATAGACTTACACAATGGTCCTCTCCGGCATACAACTAGGAACATACCGGTCGCTATGGAGGGTGAGAATATGTATGGGCACATAATCATACCATGTAGGATAACTAAATAGACGGTTATGCTGTTTCATCCCACCTAGCAACAATGCTCTGCACTGTGTGTGTTTATATATTTACATATTTATTCCATCTAGCTACAATGCTCTGCACTGGGTGTGTTTATATTTATATATCTATATATTTATTCCATCTAGCTACAATGCTCCGCACTGTGTTTTTATATATCTACATATTATTCCATCTAGCTACATTGCTCCGCACTGTGTGTGTTTATATACTTGCATATTTATTCCACCTAGCTGCAATGCTCCATACTGTGGGTGTTTATATATTTACATATTTATTCCATCTAGCTACAATGCTCTGCACTGTGTGTTCATATATTCATATATTTATTCCATCCAGCTACAATGCTCTGCACTGTGTGTCTGTGTGTGTGTGTGTGTATATATATATTTTATAGTAATATGTACATATGTATATTAGCTGCTCTTGCTTGCTTGTTTTTTCTTGCCTTCTGATTGTTGCTCTGAGTGTTGCTATCCCTGTGCTGTTGCAATCCTGGAATTTCCCCGTTGTGGGACTAATAAAGGCTTATCTTATCTTATCTTATCTTATCTAAAAAGGTACTGCAGACATGTTGGGAGAGGGGAGGGTTGCAGAAACAGTCTTGGGTGGGTAGGAAATCAGTTGGCACGAGAGATGGGAGTCTCTTAGGAAAAAAAAGCTGTGCATTTACAAGAAGCCCCAGGTTAATGAAAGAGTTTCAAATAAAAAAAAATGCCTTAAATTTATGTGGAAAAATGTTGCAAATTTACAGTAAAAAAAACTAACTGCAGATTAAAGAAGACAAGGATGCAAATGTGAGAAATTTAATGCACATTACAAGAAAAAAAACTGATATTAGAAAGAAAAACACTGGAAACTTCTGTGAAATAAGGTATACGTTTGTAACAAAACAAATTTCAGAGGAAAAAAGGTCACAAATTAAGAAGAAAAAGTTACAAATCTAAAAAAAAATATTGCAGATTTACAGTACATGGCAAAAAGTGCCGGTGTTTTGAAAAGGAGTTGCAAATTGATTTCATATTTGGGAGAAACAAATTAAAAGTTAAGAGGGTGAAAAAAGTCTCAAATTTATGAGATAAATTGCCTATTTTTTGCACATATTTACCAACCTTGAGCTCCTCAAAGGATGCAGACTGCAGTATCCTGTGGCAACGATGCCGGGGTTTCATGCCCAGTGTAGGCAGATTGATGCAAGATTTCGTCCAAAGTGTCAAAACATTTCCTGGTCTTCTGGTTCTCCCAGTTCTGATTGCTGGGGTCCTTAGTTGTTATGGTCCTGTTTGTTATGGTCCTGTTTGAGTTTTGTAATCTTCTTCCTCACTGCTTCGCATTGTGAAAAATCCCCACTAACTGCGAGCTTATTTTCTTAAAATTATTATGCTCCGCTGCAAGCCCTTGAATTCTCACGGATCCTCCTCTGTGGCGTACAAGGCCAGAAGAGCTTTGACCTCCTCATCAGTCCATTTCAGTGTTTTTTTCATTTTAAAACTTCTATGTCCATTAGCAATTACAAGAAAAAAACACGGCAACATTTCTTTTTAAACATGGCGGCACCGTAAGAAGCAGAAGTCTCTGGCAGTGGGTGTAGCTTATGAGTTCGGCCGCCAATCAGCAAACACCTACATCATATGAATTCCTATGGAACCAGAAAAGACCCTGCCTCGGAGCTAGAGCTAAAATGGTTCTAGGAAATGAGGTCCATGGTTCCTAGTTCCTATTCTGTCTGAACACAACAAAACCAGCCTAGGTAGTTAAAAGGCTATAGGAACTGCAAAAGGTTCCTACAGTGTGAAAGTGCCTTATGGCAGAGAGTTTGGGGAAACTGGTGTGGCCTGATGTGTCTAATCCTAATGCAGACCTGGAGCTACCGAAGATAAAGCAAAGGAGAAAAAACAGTTGATTTGATTAGTGTCTACCATTGGTACAGTATATAGACCTAAAATACAGGGATAGCACTAATTTTTACTGATGGATCAAAGGATCCGCAGACAGAGGCAACAGGAGTTGCAGTTGTGCCAAGATAGGGGGTTGGTTTCTCTAAAAGAATGTCAGATTGTCTAAGTGTTTACTGTGTGGAATTATATGCTGTGTGTATGGCCTTAAAATGGATTGAGGATGTAAATTGTAGGAATGCAGTTATATGTAGTGATTCAGTCTCAGTTCTTTTAAGTGTGTAATCAGGTGTTGCAAAAAAACCATGAAGATCTTCTAAATAGTCTTAAAAACATACTCAAGTTTAGTCAGACAAGGAGCGACAATTACATTAATGTGGGTCCCAGCACACAGAGGTATCCATGGGAATGAAAGAGCAGATGAAATGTCAAAACAAGTAATTAAAAAAGAAGGTATAGACATCAAAGTTAAGTTGTCAAAATCAGAGGGAAAAAGCATAGTGTGAAGGATGGCAAACCAACAATGGCAACAGCTGTGGGATAATTCATTAAAGGGGGGACATTTATACTTAATCAAAAGTATAGTAGGAGTATCAAGTAGGAGTGGGCCAAGAAGAGAACAGGTAATCATGAGCAGCCTGAGGATTGGTCATAGTAATTTTAACAGCACACTGCACTTAAAGGCAAAACATCCGACAGGTTTTTGTAACCAGTATCGGGAGCCAGAAACCGTTGAACATGTTCTTACAACATGTAGGAAATATACTAGAGTTAGAAGGGAAATGATGGCCTTATTTCAGGAAGCAGGCAGAGCAGAGAATACCATCAAAGTGATATTGGAGGGTGGAGAAATTGCATGAGGAGGAAGAGGGCTGTTTGGGTTTTTGAGCACGACGGGATTGATTAAATGGATTTAAACAAAAACCAAAAAGGACTGCAAAGGAATTTAAAGGAGAAGGGGGAGCCGGATTGACATGGGAAGCTGGGAGCTGGAATAGTATAGGACCTAAGTAGTCAGAAGTTGGCAGTACTGCAACAATTTGGATGCAAGCTGCTGTTAAAACCCAAAGAAGAAGAAAAAGAGATGATTGAGTGTGTGAGTGCACGCAAACCTGGTTCACTACACTCTAATGGTTGTAGAAATAATGACTTTAAAAAAAACAGTGGGACATTACAGCTGCAATCTTATGCTAGAACCACTGATGGTGAAACTGAGGCCTTCTGAAACAATGAACAACTTTGAGACAATTGCTTCATGATCGACACAGTGTTATGAAACATTTAATAAAGAGTGCCATCTGCTGACTGAGTGTCAGAACTGCATCTGAGTGGAAGACCTGAAAAAATCTTAATTTTTTTTTTTTTTTTTTTTTTACATTTGGCCATCTGAGGTCTATTCAAAATTGGATGGCAGGAAAAAACAATACAAAGCAAACAAAAAAACCCTAATTCCAATAGAACCCTTTCAATCTTCCTGCGAGCTCTCAAGTCACTTGATGTGACCAACATAACGGGGCCTCACTTGCTACGGTCACGTGACTGTGGGCGTGCTGAAACAGCGCTCAATGCACTGCTCATGACATTCCGCTTTATATCGCTCGAATCACTGTTGAGTGGGCGGTGTCGAGCATAACATCACTAGTTAAGACGTAGCCTTCTTCTAATGCTTATCCTAACCATTACCCTAAACTTCCTAAAGTAAGTAAATCATCAGCTAAAAGTAAAGACAGGGACATAGTAACTGCTTAGCACCAGGAAACCATTTTATATTCTAGTCTGTCATGCACATTGAGATGGAAAAAACTAACGTATTTTAAGGTGAGGGACAAATGTACTAACAATAATAATGTACTAACAAATGATAAGAGTGTGTTGAGAAGGTGGAAGGAGTACTCTGAAGAGCTGATGAATAAAAAAATGAGAGAGAGAGGAGGATGGATGAAGAAAAGATAGTGAGCAAGGAAGTCCCAAGGATTAGCAAGGTGGAAGTGAGGGCAGCTTTGAAGAAGATGAAGAATGGAAAGGCGGTTGGTCCAGACAACATACCTACAGAGGTATGGAGATGTTTAGGAGAGATGGCAGGGGACTTTTTAACCAGATTGTTTAATACAGTCTTGGAGAGTGAAAGGATGCCCGAGGAGTGGAGAAGAAGTGTTTTGGTACCAGTTTTCAAGAACAAAGGTGATGCTCAGAACTGAAGTAACTACAGAGGCATAAAGTTGATCAGCCACACTATGAAGATATGGGAAAGAGTTGTTGAAGTCAGATTAAGAGGAGAGGTGACAATCAGGGAGCAACAGTATGGTTTCACGCCAAGAAAGAGTACTACAGATGCAATGTTTGCTCTAAGAGTGCTGATGAAGAAGTATAGAGAAGGTCAGAAGGAGTTGCACAGTGTCTTTGTGGAGCTAGAGAAAGCATATGATAGGGTGTCAAGAGAGGAAGTGTGGTACTGTATGAGAAAGTCAGGAGTGGCAGAGAAGTATGTGAGGGTGGTGCAGGACATGTATGAGAACAGTGAGATGGTGGTGAAGTGCACTGGAGTGATGGATGGATTCAAGGTGGGGGTGGGATTACATCAGGGATCGGCTCTGAGCCCCTTCTTGTTTACCATGGTAATAAACAGACTAACAGACAAGGTCAGACAGAAGTCTCCACGGACCATGATGTTTGCAGATGACATTGTGATCTGCAGTGAGAGTGGGGAGCAGGTGGAAGAAAACCAGGAGAGGTGGAGGTATTCTCTGGAGAGAAGAGGAATGAAAGTCAGTAGAAGCAAGACAGAATACATGTGTGAATGAGCGGGAGACAGGTGTAACGGTGAAGATGGATGGAATATCGGTAGTGAAAGTAGATAAGTTTAAATACCTGGGGTCAACTATCCAAAGCAATGTAAAATGCACAAGAGAGGTGAAGAAGAGAGTGCAAGCAGGGTGGAGTGGGTGGAGATGAGTGTCGGGGTGATTTGTGACAGAAAGGTAGCAGCAAGAGTGAAAGGGAAGATTTACAAGACAGTTGTGAGACCTGCTGTGATGTATGGTTTGGAGACGGTGGTGCTGACAAAAAGACAGGAGGTGGAGCTGGAGGTGGCAGAGTTGAAGATGCTAAGATTTTCATTGGGAGTGACTAGGAGGGACAAGATTAGAAATGAGTATATCAGAGGGACAGCTCAGGTTGAGTGGTTTGGAAGCAAAGTAAAAGAGGCAATGCTGAGATG
The DNA here is from genome assembly GCA_020510985.1 of Pholidichthys leucotaenia. NCBI lineage: Eukaryota > Metazoa > Chordata > Actinopteri > Cichliformes > Pholidichthyidae > Pholidichthys > Pholidichthys leucotaenia. Next base: position 57,160,954 of record CM035840.1, on the reverse strand, counting down.
GTTTGGACATCTGCAGAGGAGGGATAGTGGATATATTGGACAAATGATGCTGAAGATGGAGCTGCCAGCCAGGAGGGAAAGAGGAAGACCACAGAGAAGATTCATGGATGTAGTGAAGGAGGACATGAAGAGGGTTGGTGTTATAGAAGAAGATGCAAGGGAGAGGGTGAGATGGAGGCAGATGTTCCACTGTGGCAACCCCTAAAGGGAGCAGCCGGAAAGAAGAAGAAGATTCTGAGGTGAGGAACTTATATCTTTTATGTGTTAGTTTGAGAACTTATAAGATGTCAATGTCAATGTCAATGACTTGTCACATTTTGAAAAGCACAGGTGTCTTAAGGTTACCCATGTGCATGTTGATTAACTGTCATAGCTATACAGTAGCTGGAATGACAAATGGAACCATTCCATTATTGATATTATCAAGGCTTTGTGCCTATCCATACCTCATGCCCTGCCTCACCTCCCGCCTGCCCAGGGGTGAACAAAATGACAGGATGAGGGGCTCACTTTTAAGGATTTTTATAACTAACCACTTAAACATCTATGACTATAGTAGGTGCTGTTTCCGCTTGACTGTAGCTATTTTCACAATGACTAGAATGTGCTGCTTACACTACTTTCCTTCTCTCTACTGGGGTATACTTTGCCCACCTTTAGAAAATGTGTAATATACACAAAAAAAGATATTTTTCTGTATAGTAGTGAAAAAATTAGGACGGAACATTAAATATTCAGTTCTTTATTAAGAAATGTTCACATATCTATATCTAACCTTGTTTTTGTTTTTATTTGCATTTTTTAACATTTATTTTAGCCATTTTAAGAGGGAATGAATGTGGGGGTGTCCTAAAAAAAGATGAGAGGTGTCCTAATTTATTCGTCACTATTTGTTTAGAATTACATTTTACAGAAAATTTGAAAAAAGTCTACCGGGACACCGTTTGAGATAAGAGAAACATAGGAATAATGTTTGGGTAAGAAGACCGCTGCGACCTCTTTGGGTGTGTCTGTTGCTGAATTGCAACATAACCCCTAGTGGTCAAGAGTGGTAAATATTTTTTGTCAATAAAATTGTTCAGATTTCCAAGGCTATAACTTGAAAGTGGTAAGAGATAATGGCTTACTGTCAATTAGAAAGATGTAAAATGTGATCCACAGTTTCAGATAGGAATAAATTTATGCATCTACAGTTAGGCCCAGAAATATTTGGACAGTGACACAATCTTCATGATTTGGGCTTTGCATGCCGCCACATTGGATTTGAAATGAAACAACTACAACGGAATTGAAGTGCAGACTTCAAGGTTTAATTCAAGGGGTTGGACAAAAATATATGATTAAACATGTAGGAATTGTAGCTATTTTTATACAAATGCTCCTCATTTCAGGGGTTCAAAAGTAATTGGACAAATAAACATAACCCTAAGTAAAATGTTACTTTTCAATATTTTGTTGAGAATCCTTTGCAGGCAATGACTGCCTGAAGTCTGGAACCCATGGACATCACCAAACGCTGGGTTTCCTCCTTTGTGATGCTTTGCCAGGCCTTTACTGCAGCTTTCTTCAGTTGTTGCTTGTTTGTGGGTCTTTCTGCCTTAAGTTTTGTCTTGAGCAAGTGAAATGCATGCTCGATTGGGTTGAGATCTGGTGATTGACTCGGCCATTGCAGAACATTCCACTTCGTTGCTTTAAAAAACTCCTGGGTTGCTTCTGCAGTATGTTTTGGATCATTGGTGAAGCGCCATCCAATCAACTTTGCTGCATTTGGCTGAATCTGAGCAGAAAGTATATCCCTATACACTTCAGAATTCATTCGGCTGCTTCTGTCTTTTGTCACATCATCAATAAACACAAGTGACCCAGTGCCATTGGAAGCCATGCATGCCCATGCCATCACATTGCCTCCACCATGTTTTACAGAAGATGTAGTGCTTTGGATCATGAGCTGTTCCAATTCTTCTCCAAACTTTCTTCTTCCCATCATTCTGGTACAGGTTGATCTTAGTCTCATCTGTCCAAAGAATGCTGTTCCAGAACTGGGCTGGCTTCTTCAGGTGTTTTTTGGCAAAGTCAATTCTGGCCTTTCTATTTTTGAGGCTGATTCATGGTTTGCACCTTGTGGTGAATCCTTTGTATTTACTCTCATGAAGTCTTCTCTTTATGGTAGACTTAGATACTGATACACCTACTTCCTGGAGAGTGTTCTTCACTTGAGTGGATGTTGTGAAGGAGTTGTTCTTCACCATGGAAAGGATTCTGTGATCATCCACCACTGTTGTCTTCTGTGGACATCCAGGCCTTTTTGAGTTCCCAAGCTCACCAGTGCACTCTTTTTTTCTCAGAATGTACCAAACTGTTGATTTGGCCACTCCTTACATTTCTGCTATCTCTCTGACGGATTTCTTCTTTTTTTTCAGCCTCAGGATGGTCTGTTTCACCTCCATTGAGAGCTCCTTTGACCGCATGTTGTGTGTTCACAGCAACAGCTTCCAAATGCAAACGCCGCACCTGGAATCAATTCCAGACCTTTTAACTGCTTAATTGATGACAGGTTAACGAGGGAAGAGCCCATGCAGCCTTGTTATTTTTTTTTTTTTTTTTGCAGCCTTCTGAGTCAATTGTCCAATTACTTTTGGTCCCTTGAAAAAGAGGCGGCTATGTATTAAAGAGCTGTAATTCCTAAACCCTTGCTCCAATTTGGATGTGAATACTCTCAAATTACATCTGAGAGTCTACACTTTAAGCCCACAGTGATTATATAATTGTATCCTGAATATGTTTTCGTAAACAGCTAAAATAACAAAATTTGTGTCACTGTCCAAATATTTTTGGGCCTAACTGTAATTTGCATAATGTCGCGGAACCTCTTTAAATTCCATAACACAGTCAAAACTTGACTTTGGACGTGTTTACACAAAGAATGGTTCAGTCTTTTGACACCGAATTTTGTACAGAGGTGCTTCATCATCTTATCTTCAAAGTATATGAACAAGAAATCAGTACAATATTTAAAAAAACAAATTCCTCACTTACCGGCGGCTAAGGGGACTCGCTCACTGCTGTGGTCGCTGCGTTTTTGTCCATCATGGTCATTATTTTGCGTACTGTCAGTTATTTACGCTCTCTACCACATCTACAAAGTCTTATTTTTTTCTATTTTGATTTTGATTTTGTATACTTTATTGATCCCCAGAGGGGAAATTGAGGGCATCCACCTGGATGGATGAAGCAGCCACGGTACGGCGCCATCCCTTTACCATTCACACACACATTCACACCTAGGGCCACTTTTAGAGTCTCCAATTAACCTAACTTGCATGTTTTTGGCCTGTGGGAGGAAACCGGAGAACTCCCGGAGTAAACCCACGTAGACACGGGGAGAACATGCAAACTCCACACAGATCACTGTTGGTCAGGGACTGGGATCGAACCAGGGATCCCGTGGCCAAGGGTGAGTTGCTGTGCTGCCGCAGTGCTAACCACTGCGCCACCGCACCGCCGATTATCCCACATAAATTTCGTTTGTATCCCGCAGCTTTTTTCCGCATACAAAGCCGACTAAATGACGGTGCATGATGACGGACGGCAGCCATATTAGCATTCTGGGCTAAAATGCTAAAATCAGGAAAAGGAAATGAGGAGTTCTTCTTCTTTGGTGTATTACGTGTCATCCATTGAGTCCTCCAACGGGTGTCTGCCACCTTCTGAAACTGGCAGATCAGTACAAATCAGTACAAATCCCCAATGGAGCCGATCATGACATGAGTGAGATGACAGGCGCAGCGCCGCGCTCTGCCACTAGGGGCACGCAAAATCTTGCACTCAAAAGGTTAACTCATTTTTAATTGTTTAGTTGTATTACATGACTCTCCCAGCTTTTTAAACATTGATATTAAATATCCATTTGTCCAAATATGTTAAAAAAACACACAGAGGCTTATGCAGAGTGTCCTAATTTTTTCGCATGACTATATATTATGTTTTCTAAGGGTGGGTAAATTTGCAACTTCCACAAGTAATGATTTTGGGTGATGCAATTAGATTTCTAACAAGAAGAAAGCAAGAATTTTATATAAGACTTCTGCATTAACTAACATGCTATGCTTTTTGGTGCGCCTGCTGGCTCTCAGTGTCAGGTCCCTTTAATCTCCTCTGCACATTCACATGCTGAAATGTTTATAAGGAAAATGACTAGTAGACATCACACACAAATTACTGAGAGGCGAGCCTGAAGTGTATTTTTCTGCTCCTTTTCCTCCTGTATTTCTTCAGAAATTAGCTATTACCCATGATCTCAGAATAAAATCTTCGAATCTGTGTATTGTATTTTGTCTTGTCCTATAAATGGCATAACTTTAGAACATGGAGTCATTGATCAGAGCTTAAAAATAGATCATGGCTGTCACGAGCTGAGCTCTGGAGGTTCCACCAGGCTCAGTCTTGTGGCTTTTTCTCTGGATTTAAATATTTGTTGTATATTGTGCATTTTGAGTTTCGGTATTCTCGTACTGTTTTCTATTTTTCTGTTCATGCTTCAGTTTTGGTTACATTCATGTTTTGTATCAATTTGTAATTATTTATCTGTCTGCATTTACTGATATTTTATTCCTTCTATTTCGGACTGTTGTGTTCTTTCTTTGGGTTGACAGCTGTCAAGCGGTGTTTCCGGATTGTGCTCCAGGTGGGCGTTGCCCTGTCAGCTGTCAGCTCTCTCCGCTCTCCTCTCACTACTTTGCAGCTGATCCTTATCATCTATCATTGTTACCTTTTGCCCGCTCATGTGACCCCACACCTGTGATCACTTGAGTTATTTGTGTTGACCAATTTAAGGACTGCATTTTTATTTCTTGCTGCAGTCTTAATGAGATTTCTCTTCTTTCTCGCCACCAGAGCCCTAATCCTGCTCTGGTGTTTGCCTGAAGTTCATTCCAGCCTGTAAGTTTTCCTCTGTGTCTGTTTTTGGGATTTTGTGTTTGTGCACCTTGGAACTTTATGTTTTTGTGTAATAAATTCCACAAACTTCAGTTGGCGCATGGGGCAGCACGGTGGTGCAGTGGTTAGCACTGTTGCCTTACAGCTAGAAGGTTCCTGGTTTGAATCCCCAGGCTGGCAGGGGTTGGAACCTTTCTGTGTGGAGTTTGCATGTTCTCCCTGTGCTGCGTGGTTTTACTCTGGGGGCTCTGGTTTCCTCCCACAATCCAAAGACATGCATGTTAGGTTAATTGGCTGTTCTAAATTGTCCCTAGATACTGTATCTGTTTCCTATAGGCCCTTAGAATAGAGGGTTAGTACTAGTGAAAGCACTTTGAGTGGTCTTTGAGACTAGAAAAGCGCTATATAAGTGCAGGTTAGTTAGTTAGTAGTCTCTCTCTGCCCTGAGGGACAAATCATGACAATGGCATTTAATATATCCCTGAAATTATTAAGTGCAAATGTTCTAAATACAGCCTCAGTTGACAAAGATCTATAAACTCAAAATACAAATTGCCACCTTTCACTATGTCATGTTCTCTGCCTTGGTATTTTTTGCCTTTTGCATAAGCAGCTCCTGCTGTGTATAAACCATTATTCATTCAGGTTTTCCTTCAATGGCTCTGACAAGGTAATAAAATCATTCGATAGTTGTGGCATTTTGAGGATAGGTATGGGTAAATGAGAGGAAGGAGAGTTTGTGGAACGTCAATATTCATTTGTTTGTATCTGCGTCTCTGTTATCATATTGCAACATCTGAGAAGGGATGGAAAAAAAAATCTAGTTTTACTCAAATTCTGCACTCACGGCAGTTTTTTCCTTTTTGTATCCCAAAAGATTTATCTGATTTCTAATGGCTTGACATAGTTCTGGCTCATTCTGTATGATAGATTAATCACAGGAATGTGTGTTTGGCTATCCATGATACATTTGTACTATATGTGTCATAAACTCCCCCGTGCGCCCTTCGTTGTGCACGGTGGAGAGAAGGAAGAATGAGGATTTAAATGCTGGGTTTCACCAAACACACATTTATTGACATGAAACGGTTCAAAACATAAAGACTTACAAAAAGGTTGTGATGTACACAAAATGGCTGACGCCGAAGCGACCAGCGGGCAGACCACTGTGTACTGTGGCCACAGGAAAATAATACTATACAATATAGGTGCGCTCGGAAGAGCAGGGAAGACAGCGGGTAGCTCAACAACTCAGGGGGAACGCAAACTGGGCACTGCCTAAGCGTAGCAGTTGTGCTGCGGGAAGGAACGCCTCTGGTACAGCGTAGCCGCAAACCACACAAAGAAATGCTAACAGTTTACTCACAGGTTGGAGCAGTCCCAAAAAAGTCCAGTTCACCTAGCGAGCGCAAACAAATCCTCCTTGACATGACGATCACTCCGTGAAGAGCCGGAGTGACTCGTTCAATGACCCAATGGCGTTTGTCTAGCGATGAGCTGCTTAAATCCAAACGCCGCTGGTCACACCAATTGGGAACACCTGAGGCGCGGGAAAGATAATTACCTGGGCTGGGACAGCTGGTGGAATATGGAGAGCAAGGGGCGTGGTAGGACCGACAGACTGTCAGTAGCGTGGGAAAAAGATCAGAGGCTGACTAACAGATGCCGGTCGGGCAGTGGCCAAGACGAAATGAACACACAAAATGCACATAAACAGTGAAGCCACAACCCACAGAGAGATCAGGGCCGAGCCGGGAAAAACCAAGCCAGCTCAGCTCATGACAGTATGCATTTTGTGTAAGAGCAGAGCAATGGAATATCTTTGCAAAAATACAAATGGCAGTCTGTTTTGTGCAGCTCTCAAGGCTGCCTGCTCCAAATCAGGTTTTTTTTTCATATACAGTGGTGTGAAAAAGTATTTGCCCCTTCTCCTTTCTTATATTTTTGCATTTGTCACACTTAAATGTCTGACATCATCAAACATACTTTGATATTAGACAACCTGAGTAAATACTAAATGCAGTTTTAAATGATGATTTTATTTATTAACCACTTGCGCTCCGTTGTTCCGCGGGCGGGCAAGTCTATGCGTCCTATGATGCACGAGGGCGCACGAGAGCGCGCTCGTGCGCCCTCGTGCACATGACGCATGATGGTGGTGATGGTGATGTAGTAGCGTCCAAGCGCCACTCAAAAAAAAACTGCAGAGACAGCCGCGAACAGATTAGTTCATCTGATTGACCTCTCATTCGACTAATAAGAGCCTTGAATTGGGTTTCTGAAACCTTGAAGAACCAATGAATGAAAATCTAGGAAGGAGGACCCGCCTACTGTGAACGCAGGAGCCAATTGAAGCACAGAAATTCTGGCTGGGTGAAGCGATATTTACTGCTGCAGAAGGACTCTGTACGAATCTCCTACAGACCCAGGCTCACCCAGCAGCATGGAGAACACCCACAAGTGGAACCTGCACTCATTCCAGCAGAATAGACGGAGGCCGACGACAAAAGTCGTAAATCATTCACCAAAACGGCAATAATGGAATTATATTGATCGGGATCCACGAGCGGAGCAGCGTCGCGTTCGTCTGACGCGTGGGAAGAGCTGTTCGCCACGACTCTGCTGCTTTGAAGAGGTAAGGTGTTATTAGCTAAATTATTATTTATCCCTGAAAACTGTAATCCAAAAATGACTTTTGACCGATCGGTAAATTACAACTGTACTGCGCACGAAATACGAAGTGCGTGCGCCGCGATAAACGTTTCATTTGCCGTGTTCGGACCGTGAACGCCCCCCCACCCCGCTGCAGAAGAGGAGCGGGGGGGGGGGGCACGGTCCGAACGCTCCCCGGTCCGCGGGGGGGAAGCATATCAGTCTATTCCATCATGTAGCGATGGCCCTCTTCTGTAGCGAGGGGGGGGGGGTGTTCACGGTCCGTTCACGGTTCCCCCCCAACACATACACACACAGTAGCGAGGGGGGGGGAGCCGCTGTGAAAACATGCAAGGAAAAAAAAAAGAGTGTATTCCGTCATGTAGCGAGGGCCGAATTTGGTCCTTGGTAGCGGGGGGGGGGAATGACCCCCCGCCCACACACACACACAGACACAGCCCTGAGTGTGACCTTTCATTAGAGCCTAAAATGAAGATTCTATATTGAATTATTCAAAAGTTACAGACGTTTTTCCAAACTGTGCCATTTGGCACAATTTGGCACAGTTCCATAACGCCTGGGAACAGCCTGAGAACAAAGCTGTGTAAAATATTCATTTTTGGTGGTATTGTTACCAAATTTGGATCTCAGCTGGATAACACTTGGTTCTACATTTCTGTTGCATTTTCCAGCCGGATCGGACAGCTGTGTGTTATTTACAAGCATTTGTATCCAAAAAAACACTGTGTCCAATTTTTTTTTCTTCAAGTTCAGTATGTTTAGATGACTGTAACTCAGTGGCCGGAGCACGTAGAGAGATTATGTTTTTTTTTGCCAAAAAATTCAAAGTGTTTTCTTTTAAATGAGACCAACCCCATGAAGATGCTGCAAAGGGTTGAATAACAGCTTTCGATTTACTTTGGGCACGTTATTTTTGGGCATTTTTAGGAAAATTGCCCGGAGTGCAAGTGGTTAAAGGAAAAAAGCTATCCAAACCTACATAGCCCTGTGTGAAAAAGTAATTGCCCCCTAAACCTAATAATTGGTTGGGCCACCTTTAGCAGCAACAGCTGTAATCAAGCATTTCTTTTATGATGCTGCCGAGGCATTTTGGCCCACTCTTCTCTGCAGAATTCTTTTAATTTAGCCACATTGGAGGGTTTGAGCTTGAGGTCATGAACTGATGACCGGACATTCTCCTTCAGGATTTTCTGGTAGAGCGCAGAATTCATGGTTCCATCAATTACGGTAAGTCGTCAAGGTCCTGTAGCAGCAAAGCAGCCCAGACCATCACGCTACCACTACCATGTTTGACTGTTGGTAAGATGTTATTTTTATGAAAAAACATAAACTAACATGCTGTTAGTTTTACGTCAGATGTAATGGGACACACACCTTCCAAAAAGCTCAACTCTGGACTCATTAGTCCACAGAATATTTTCCCCCAAAGTCTTGGGAATCATCAATTTATTTTTTTTTTTTCAAATGTGAGATGAGCCTTTGTGTTCTTTTTGGTCAGCAGTGTTTTTTGCCTTGGAACTCTCCCATGGTTGCCATTTTTGTCCAGTCTCTTTCTTATTGTTGAATTATGGACCAGTGTCCAAACTGATGCAAGTGAGGTCTGCAGTTCTTTAGATGTTGTTCTGGGTTTTTGTTTCTCATCTCTTCTTGAACTTCTTTAAGTCATGGCATGATGTGTTGCTTTTTGAGATCTTTTGCCTTACTTCACTTTGTCAGAAAGGTTCTATTTAAATGATTTCTTGATTCAACAAGTCTGGCAATAATCAGGTCAGGTCTGGGTGTGGCAAGTGAAATTGAACTCAGCTTTCCAAAAAATATGGTTAATAATGATGTAGCAAGGGGGTAATTACTTTTTCCACACAGGGCCAGGTAGGTTTGGATAGCTTTTTTCCCTTAATAAATGAAATCAACATTTAAAAAAAAAAAACAGCATTTTGTATTTACTCGGGTTATAATAACATTTGTTAGAGGATCTGAAACATTTAAGTGTGACAAATATGCAAAAATATATGAAATCGGGAAGGGGCAAATACTTTGTCACAGCACTGTACATTCATGTTCATAATTTCTGTGATTCCCTTATGGCTACCTACCATAGTGTTGTTGTTGGACTGGCATGAAGTTTGCAGTCAGTGGCTATCAAGGGACACAGGGACTGAAATAGAGAATTAAAAACCAATAGTGCAGGCCTACCCTTTGTGGAGATTTTTTTTGAGTGTGTGCAAAAAATCACAGCCTGTAAGATGGGCAGATGATGATGATTATGATGACAAGTTTCCCAGTTAATGAAAACTACTTCAGTGATTTTCTGACTTTTCATCAAGCACAATCATGTTTTTTTAAAATGTACTGAAATATCAGCAATCACGCTAAATTATATGGTGATTTTAAAAAGCTGATTGTCAAAATTAATTTCTTTAGTCGTCACCTGCTCAGAGAAAAAGAGGATTTATCTGAAAATTTAACAAAGGCACTCAGTAAGTTTTCCTAGTCTGTATATACAGTATAACATAATGTCATATTCTGTCATGAACTCTCCGTGCGCTTCTTTACAATGCACGGTGAGGGGAAAAAAGGACGAGGATTTAATTGCAGGGTTACAACAAACACACCTTTATTAACACACCAGTGAACAAACAGAGACAAGGCAGCTCGGGTATGCTAAGAGTTCTCTAGGATGCCCACGTACAATAGTCCAGCGCTGTCTGTCTAGCGAAGAGCTCCTTTAATACAGACGCCGCTGGCGTGACAAATAGGAATCACCTGGGGGAGGCACGGGCAGATAATTACCGGGGACTGGAAACAGCTGATTGAGCCAGAAGGAGAGTGAGGGGGCATAGCTAGGCCGGCAGCCTGTCAGCAGCATGAGAGAAAGGTGATGACAGATGCTGTCTAACAGCTGCCGGTCAGGCAGTGGCTAGTGACATGGAAAAGGTACAAGAATACATCAAAATACACATCACCAGCAAAGCCAACCCCACCAAGAGATAGAGGCCGAGCCAGGGAAAGCCAAGCTGGCTCGGCACGTGACAGAGCCCCTCCTTCTAGGGATGGATACCAGACACCCACGGTAACATCGTAAGAACCCCACCACCACCAATCCCCACAGGCAAAACAATGACACGCGAACCCGGGTGGGAGGTAGGGGGAACAGGAAAGGAGGGAACACAATACCCCGCCCAGGGTCCACAATTAACTCCCCCAAGTCCACGGGCGTTGGGGCTCAGGAGGCCGCCCAGAGTCCCAGGCCCAGCAGAGGGTCTGGTGGACAGAATCCGGCGGCCTGCCGGATAACATGGGCCACCAGACCCGGGGAGTCAATTCTTCTGGTGGCCGGCCCACGTTGCTCAGCCACCAGGATGGAGGGAGTGAAGCAGGAGGTGGCCTGCCCACCGGAAGGCTGACTGGAGGGCAACCGGACCGGGGAGAGGGAACCTCCACGGCCTCCTCAGTGGCACCCGCAGTGGACCCCAACCGAGCCGGCTCCGCTGCACCCACGACAGACTCCAGCGGGAGCCTCACTGTGCCCACGGTGGCCCCTGACCGGGCCGGTTCCGCTGCACCCACGGTGGACTCCAGCGGGAGCCAGGCTGCTTCCAAGGTGGCCCCTGACCAGGCCGGCTCCGCTGGACCCCGACTGGGCCAGAGCTGCACTCACGGTGAGCGGACCAACCCGCAGGAGCACCAGGCTGAGGAAACGATCGATGGGAGGAGCCCTGACGACCCTGGCAGGAGAAGCGGCGTTCTCCTTTGGCAGAACTGGACCCTTGGTGACCTCCGGCGGCGACACACCCTCTCTGGCGAACCTGGTTGCAGGCTCAGGGGAAGCAGGAGAAGAAAGAGGGTTAGGGTCGCCGGCAGCGGCGTAGGAAGTTCAGACGCAGCTGTGCGCTGCGCCTGACTCTCCTCACCCAGAGCCAGGCAAGATCTCTCTAAAACTGACATAAGAAAAACAAGAGAGATTACTTGCCTGAGCTCGAGCTCCACCGCGGTCCAGGACTCCGTCGATCCCGGCGATGAACACTCGGGCCTGGCCTCCAAGAGGTCCAGCTCCGGCTCCCAGTCTGCTGCAGACGCCTCCACAGCTGGCAAGATGGTTTTGGCAAACCTGTTGTCCACCTGCAGCAGTCCAACGCTGGGGATTCCACCGGCGTGGCTGCAGGGGGACCTCTCCATGCTGACTCCAGGAATGGATCATCTGAAGCCAGTGGCTCCTCCACCATCTGATGGCCCTGACCCTGGGCCTGCTGGCCCTCAGGGAGAATGGGAGGAGACATGGAGAGGGGATAAAGTGAATTAATATTTGCAGCCCTAGGAGGAGACCCAGAGGACTGCTGAAACTGGGCCTCTCCCTCGGGAGACAGACAAGGTTTGTAATTAGATTGAGTGGAATGAAAAAACACTTGCCTGTCATCCCGGTTCCCGATGTTGACAGCTGCAAACAGTTGGCAGTCATCCTCCTCCGTGTCACTGACCCCTTCAAAGGATTGTGGAGGAGCCGGCTCCGATGACGCGGAAGTGGGCGTGGCCGGAACAATCTCGGAGGGCCTCTCGGTGACTGGAGCGATGACGGCTGCTGAAGACGAGAGGGGCTTCCTTCGGTGAGGCTTCCTTTTCCTCACGGTCGGTTGGGGCATCAGATAGTCTGGGATTCTGAGCACACCATCCGGCCGCAAGTAATCAAGGCTGCTGATCTCCGGTGAAACAGGGAGCAACGGCGGTGTAGCCGTGGGGGGCTCGAGCGCTGGGAGCGCCTCACCCGACCCTGTAGACGTCACGGCGACAATCTCCCGGAAGATCTCGGCCACCTCCAGATGGTCCCACAGGCTATCCCGATTCATCACTCTCACCGCCGTATTCCGAGCCAATCAAGCTGTCTCAGATGAACCGGGCTCCAGCGTCCGCGAGAGTATGTCCTCCAGCAGACAAAGCGAGCATAGCTCCCTCTCCAGCAGCTCAGTCATCATGCCCGGACGCAGCTGAGTGGAAACGAGACAGTCCCAAAAATGAAAAGAAAATGATTAGTGTGGGTGTAACCTGCTAAATCCTTTTATGGCTGGATTATTCTGTCATGAACTCTCCGTGCACTTCTTTACAGCGCACGGCAAGGGGAAAAAAGGACGAGGATTTAATTGCAGGGTTACGCCAAACACATATTTATTAACACACCAGTGAACAAACAGAGACAAGACAACTCAGGTACGCTAAGAGTTGTCTAGGACGCCCAACACACACACTGGAGATAAACAGCAGCGGAACAGCGCACAGGCAGTTACTCACAGTGGCGGGGCAGACCGAGTTGTCACAGTGAGAATCCAAGACACACACAAAATATAGTCCTTAGGTGACGTGACGGTTGACGGCAGAGAGAAACCATCTAACACGTACAATAATCCATCGCCGTCCGTCTAGCGAAGAGCTCATTTAATACAGACGCCGCTGGCGTGACAAATAGGAATCACCTGGGCGAGGCACGGGCAGATAATTACCGGGGATTGGAAACAGCTGATTGAGCCAGAAGGAGAGTGAGGGGGCGTGGTTAGGCCGGCAGCCTGTCAGCAGCATGAGAGAAAGGTGATGACAGATGCTGACTAACAGCTGCCGGTCAGGCAGTGGCTAGTGACATGGAAAAGGTACAAGAATACATCAAAATACACATCACCAGCAAAGCCAACCCCACCAAGAGATAGAGGCCGAGCCAGGGAAAGCCAAGCCGGCTCGGCACGGGACAATATTCAGTGTTGGTAGTAACGCTGTAACGCCACTACTTTTGCAGCAACGTGCTGTGTAAAGAAATTACTGTTTAAAAATTCAGTATTGCGTTACAGTTACTAAAATTTGATCAAATGCGTTACTTGTGTTACTCATTTTATTAATATGGATAGATATTTTAGCGTAAATAGACAGTCATACAAGTTGCAGTTGTTAGACACCCTCTTCATCAGCTGCCAACTGGGGATGAATACACAGTTTTGGTGGCTATCGGCGTGACAACTGCCATCCCCAGCGCCACCACCGGCCTCAAGCCACTGGAGTTTGTCATGCCAAAGGCAAAGGCAAGCAATAAATATAAACTGACCCTACCATAACTGAGGCAGCCGTCACACAGTCTCTTCCGCGGGTCCGTTTCCTGTCCTGCCCCAGTTCACATCATAACCCGGTGGGGAGAAATGCCATGGCGGTGGCGACTTCTCATATCGAGCCCTGATCACCTGTTGGCCGAGCAGTAAGTAGCCCCTAACAGCTCCTACCTCTGTGGTTAAACTTGAGTTTTTGATTAAGAAGCTCGCATTTAATGTCCACATTAAATGCATTTAAAGTTTTCTTACGCAGAGAGAAAAAGTGACTGTGATTTGTTGCAGTAAGCGGTGAACTTTCATTTATCTGTGCTTTCTATTTTATTTTATCTCATTCATTTACATACTGTTGTGATATGCAACTATTTCATGGAAGTAAATCCTCTAAATATGCATTTTTAATGGGCTGGTCCAGGGGTGTCAAACATATGGCTCATGGGCCAAAAACGGCCCACCAGGGGGTCCAACATTTCCTCTGTGAATTCACAGCTTTATTTCTAGTAAATTTCTGACTTTCTACTGATTATAATAGTTTATGTAAATCTGAGACATTTTTTTCTCTGTAAGATGAGACTTTTTTCTCATCAGTTTTCTTTTTCTTCTTTTTTCTGGTGAGAGCAAGGGGCGCTTGATCTTGCTGTGTGTGCAAGATGATTTAAGTATATATTTAAAAGTAATGTCAAAGTTACTTTTCCAAGTAAGTAGTTACTTTAATCATGCAGTAACTCAAAAGTAAATCAGTTACTTTTGAAAAGAAGTAACTAGTGTAATGGTCTGCTTCGGTGCTCATTCCCTTCAGCTGCGCGCACACCTGTTCCTCATCATGACCTGGGCTACATAAACCACGCTGCCCAGGGCTCAGTGTGGAGTCGTCTGTCTACGCTCCATATGACTTTCTCCTGCCTTCGTCTTTGTTCCTGAGTTCCAGCCATAGTCTACCTTTGTCCTTGCTCCTAGCCCTCCGGCTTCAGGAAGATCCTTCTCAGTCCAAGTAAGCCCAGCTCATTCCTTTAACCTTCTACCAGTCCCCAGCGCACAGGCGGAGCTCTGTGGCGGCGGATCTCTCTCTCTCTGTGGCAGCGGACCATCTTCCTTCCTTCCTGCACTCCTTTCTACACATCTTCACCTCCAGCTGCCACGACGAGAACGGGGAACACTGTCTTTCTGGCCGTAGCCGTCGAGCCGAACCTGAGCAGCATAGCGTCCCTGCAAACAGTAAGCCTTGAACTTAACTGCTCATTTCCATCGGTGATAACCCCTAACTGTCCCTGCTTCTGTGTGTTCCCAGGGTTGCTGGGTTGTACGGTGTTCTGCTCTCCCCCAGCGGCATCTGACTACACATTCACACACACATACACTCACACATTATTGTCAATAAACTTAGTTGTATCTATACCTGCGTCTGTGTCTGGTCACTGGGTCTATACACCATGTCAGTACGACTCCGCCAGAACGACCCAGCTGACAGCACTTTGGTGCGCAAGGTTAACAACTTGGAGACTCGGATAGATCAATTAGTTTATCATCAGCAAACTATCCTCACCCAATTAGCTCATGTAGCAGATCGGTTGGATCGCCTGGCAGGCCAGCAGACGTTTCCTCCGGCCCCTTCGACCGCTAGCAGCTCCTCTGCTCCTGCTAGCTTCCCTTCCAGCCAACCCGGGCAGGGGCCTCTTTCCTGGCTAACTCCCATTCCCTCTCCCACCCATTTTAGTGGTAAACTAGGGGAGGCTAGGGGATTCATTATGCAGTGCGAGATAGTTTTCCAGCTGGTGCCCGGGGACTTTTCCTCAGTTCACAGCCGTATTGGCTACATAATTAATTTATTGGAAGGGCGAGCGTAGCTTGGGCATACGCCGTTAGGGCTAGAGTGAATTATTCCAGCCTGACTTATAACCAGTTCGTCTGTAAGTTTAAAGAGGTGTTTGACCACTCTGATCGCGATAGTGTGCTTACCTCCCAGCTGCTGAATATGAGACAGGGTACCAAGTCCGTGGCTGACTACGCCATCGACTTCCAGGTGGTGGCCACAGAGGTGGGGTGGGAGGACGCCTCGCTGTGTAGGATATTCACCAGAAGTCTTAGCTCTAGCCTGCGGGACGAGCTAGCCCCCTTAGAAAAACCGAGTAGGCTGTCCAAGTTAATTTCCCTGGCCATAAACCTCAATAACAGGTTAAGGGAACGGGCAGCGGAATGCAGGACTTCTGGTCGCTCAGGTGCCCCATATCATCATGCCCCTCAGCCTTCCCTATTGGCCTTACCTCACCCTGACTCCCCCGAGGCCCCAGAACCTATGGTAGTGGAACCATCTACTGTAGACTATATCTCATGGAGAAACAGCACCACCACGAGTTGGGGTTGTGCCTTCATTGTGGGAGCAAGGAGCACAAGGTAGTGTCATGCCCTCTACGGCCAAAAGGGGGGCTCCGTGCGTCGCAGTAGGGGGACTCACGGACTCACCTCTATCTAATCTCCTCTCCAGATTTTTTCTCCCTATTCGTTTCATTCATAATCATAAGGAATTGGCTACACACGAATTAATTGACTTGGGGGCAGAGCAGAATTTTATTTCAGGGGATCTGGCAACCTGGTTGGGCCTTCCTTGTCAATCACTTAAAACCCCTCTTAGACTCATCGCTTTGTCCAAGGCCCTTCTTGCCACAGTATCTCAGCAGACCACCCCAGTGTCTGTCATTATCTCTGAGAATCATCATGAGGAGTTGAGGTTTTTTGTGTTGCCGGTCTCCTCTTCTCCTGTGATTCTCGGTTACCCCTGGTTACGCCTCCATAATCCCTCCATCGACTGGCGCTCTTGGAACGTGATGTCTTGGAGCTCGTTCTGTCTCGGTGCCTGCCTTCAATCAGCCGCTTTTTTGCCACCCATGCCCCTGGGTGCCCCCATCACCCCCCCCCCCCCCATCTGTCCAAAGTTCCTCCGGAGTACCATGACCTTGGGACCACCTTCAGTAAGACCCAGGCCCTTTCCCTCCCCCCTCACTGCCCTTATGACTGTGCCATCAACCTCCGTGCCGGAGCCCTACTGCCATCGAGTCGTCTGTACAGCCTGTCACCTCCGGAGCGGGAAGCCATGGAGGCTTATATTAAAGAATCTTTAGACCCTGGCATATTTCGGCCATCATCCTCAGTTGTGGGGGCGGGTTTTTTCTTTGCTGGCAAGAAGGACGGTTCACTGAGACCATGCATTGACTTTAGGGAATTAAATAACATCACCATAAAGGACAAATACACCCTTCCTCTGATTAACACTACTTTCGATTCCCTCCAGGGGGCCTCCTGGTTCACCAAGCTGGATCTCCGTAATGCCTACCATCTGGTGCGGATCCGGGAGGGCGATGAGTGGAAGACGGGGTTTTGGACCCCCAGCAGACACTTTGAGTACCTCGTTATGCTGTTTGGTCTGACCAATGCCCCCGCTGTGTTCCAGCTCCTGATCAATGACGTGCTGAGGGATTTCTTGGGTGTGTTTGTGTTCATCTACCTTGATGATATCTAAATTTTTTCATAGTCTTTGGACGAGCATCGGGTGCATGTGAGGCAGGTTTTGCAGTGGCTTCTGGAAAATAAACTATTCATTAAGGCCGAGAAGTGCGAGTTCCATGCCTCCAAGACATCCTTCCTGGGCTTCATAATCTCCCATTATGAAGTCCTCCCAGATCCCAGCAAGATCAAGGCGGTGGTAGAATGGCCCACTTCATTTTCCAGGAAGCAGCTCCAGCAGTTTTTGGGGTTCGCCAATTTTTACCGCCGCTTCGTGCAGAATTACAGCATCATTGCGCTCCCCCTTACTGTGAGAGTGAATGGTTGTCTGTCTCTCTGTGTTGGCCCTGTGATGGACTGATGATCTGTCCAGGGTGTACCCTGCCTCTCGCCCAAAGATGCTGGGATAGGCTCCAGCCCCCCACCCCCGCAACCCAAAAAGGATTAAGCGAAAGAAGATGAATGAATGAAGGTACTGAATGTAATGAGGTTGACAAACTGGCTGTAATCATGAGGTTTGTCAACAGAAAACACAAGACTGCGCTGTTAAAACAAGGTAGGAAACTGAAAGGAATGAACATTTACATAAACAAGCACCTCACAAAAGAAAACACAGAAATAGCCAGAGAAGCAAGATATCTGAGAAAGCAGAAAAAGATTCAAAACACCTGGACATCAAACTGTAAAATATACATCAAATTAAATGGATCACCTGAACAAGCCAAGGTCATTAACATCCGTAATATTATGGAACTGGACAAATATCAATGAATATTATGAACTGGAGTCGACAGCAACAAGAAACAATTGTAGGACACTGAAGGGATATACTCATCTGCTACAAGACATTTAACAACATGAAACAAAAGATCAACAAACAGGAACAATAGGAACTGAAAGTTTTTGAATATACAGATCACAACCCACAGGACGTAGAATATAACATAGACCCTGATAATAATTTATTTAGCTCCATCAATAATAACTGTAGTTACTACACAGATGAACAGTTTAACACAATGGTCACATCTGATTTCAATATTTCTATGATCCACTTCAATAGCAGAAGTCTCTATGCCAACTTTAATAACATTAAAGATTATTTACATCAGTTTAAAGAGCCATTCAATATTGTGGCAATATCAGAGACGTGGCTCAGTGAAGAGAAAGGAGTGGATTTTACCATGGATGGCTATGAATTAAATTATATAAATAGAAAAGTGAAAAAAGGAGGAGGAGTTGCAGTTTATGTTGACAAGAGCTTGAAATACAAGGTTGTTGAAAATCTGTCAGTAACTGTGGATGATTTATTTGAATGTATTACAATAGAAATCTGTCTGGACAATGTGAAGAATATAGTAGTGAGCTGTGTATATAGAACACCTGGATCAAACATTGACTTATTTAACCCCTTGCACTCTGGTCAATTTCCCTAAAAATGCCAAAAAATAACGTACCTAAAGTAAATCGAAAGCTGTTCTTCAACCCTTTGCAGCATCTTCATGGGGTTGGTCTCATTTAAAAGAAAACACTTTGAATTTTTTGGCAAAACAGTCATAATCTCTTTAAGTGCTCCGGCCACTGAGTAACAGTCATCTAAACATACTGAACTTGAAGAAAATAAATTTTGCCTGGGTGTTTTTTTGGATACAAATGCTTGCAAATAACACACAGCTTCAGATCCGGGCTGGAAAATGCAACAGAAATGTAGAACCAAGTGTTATCCAGCTGAGGTCAAAATTTTGTAACAATACCACAAAAAATGAATATATTACACAGCTTTTTCCTCAGGTAGTTCCCAGGCGTTTTTGAACTGTGCCAAATTGTGCCAAATGGCACAGTTTGGAAAAACGTCTGCAACTTTTGAATGATTCAATATAGAAGCTTGATCTTGGGCTCTAATGAAAGGTGACACTCAGGGCTGTGTGTGTGTGTGGGAGGGGTTGTCCACCCCCCACTACAGAGGACGGACATCGCTTGGTGCGCCGCAGTCTACTACGCACAGTTGTAATTTACCAATCGGTCAAAAGTCATTTTTGATTACAATTTTCAGGGATAAAGAATAATTTAGCTTATAACACTTACCTGTTCACAACAGCAGCGTAGCTGGCCAACTTCTCTTCCTCATCGTCTGACGAACATGAAGCTGGTCCGCTTGTTACGGACTCGTGGTTCTGCTCACGCGACCTGGTCAAACCATAATTCCATTATTGCAGTTTTGCGCTTCCATGATTGCGGTTTTGGCGAACGATTTTTCAAAACAAATAAGAACAGTAATAAGAAAAAAAAACTGGTGAACGCCTGTGTGTCACCCAGCCTTATAAAAAACAGCTTTCGAACTTCTGTGCTTCAATTGGCTGGCTGTATTCGCAGCCGTTGGTAGGAGGGTCCTTCTTGCTAGGTTTTCAGTCATTGGTTCTTCAAGGTTTCAGAAACCCAATTCTAGGCTCTTATTAGTCAAATGAGAGGTCAATCACATCTAAACCAATCAAAGCACTCCTTTGGTTTTCTGTTCGCGGCTGTGTCTGTAGTGGAAGAACAGAAATGCAGGTGGGGTTTTTTTTTTTTCAGTGCCTCCTAGGACGCACAGTGTGTATACTAGGACGCCCTTGTGCGTCCTAGGACGTAGAGACGTGCCCGCCCGCGGTACACCAAAGTGCAACAGGTTAAGGACTGGATGGAAAAAATGTATGCAAAACTAACTCATAAAGTTATGTTCATCTGGTGGGATTTCAATATAGAGCTGATGAATTCAAAACAACATAGTTTGACAGAAGAATTTATCAACACAATGTACAGTATGGGCTTACATCCAACAATTACCGGACCTAGCAGAATCACATCACACAGTGCCACACTAATAGATAACATATTCACAAACATTATGGAAAATAATATCAGGAGTGGGCTTTTATTGAATGATATCAGTGACCACCTGCCGATTTTTGTTGTCTATCAATGTGATTATAGGAAGAAAAAGTATACCAAAAATATTAAATATAAAAGAATAAGAACCGAAGAATCTATGTATTTACTGACAAAGGAATTATTAATACAAGATTGGAAGATAGTTCATGATGAAAATGATATAAATAAAGCATATGATAAATTTTTACAAATATTTCAATCATTGTACAATAAAAACTGTCCTATAAAACAATACAGTGACAGACAACAAAAGAAAAATATTCCTTGGGTTACCAAGGGGCTAATAAATGCATGTAAAAAGAAGAATACATTATATAAACAATTCATTAAGTGCAGAATGGTGGAGGCTGAGATCAAATATAAAAGATATAAAAATAAGCTTACTAATACAATGAGGGCCTGTAAGAAAGAATATTACAACAGAATATTAGAGGATAATAAAAATAACTTAAGAGGAATATGGCAAGTACTCAATGGGATTATTAGTAATCTACCTAAGAATGCTAATTATCCAGAATATTTTATTGAAAATGACAATTTGATAAATAATATGGAGTATGTGGTCAGTGGTTTCAATAAATTTTTTGTAAACGGTGGCCCTGAATTAGCAAAATCAATAGTAACAACAGAAACAAACAACAGTGGTTCTGTAAATGAAATAGAAGATAGAAATCCAAACACAATCTTTTTGGGTGCAGTTACTGAAAAGGAAATTATCGAGACTGTGAGTAAATTTAAGAACAAAAAATCAATGGACTGGAATGAAATTGACATGACAATAGTGAAAAAAGTAATTGAAGGAATTGTTAAGCCACTCACCCACATCTGTAACCTGTCATTTCAAACTGGTAAATTTCCAAACAAAATGAAAATAGCAAAAGTAATACCCCTATACAAAACAGGAGACAGTCATTGTTTCACAAATTACAGGCCAGTCTCTTTACTCTCACAATTCTCCAAAATACTTGAAAAAATCTTCACTAAGAGACTGGATGATTTCATTGAAAAACATAACCTCCTTACAGACAGCCAGTATGGTTTTAGAGCAGATAAATCTACATCTTTGGCACTGATCGAACTTATAGAAGAAATTACTAGTTGTATAGATAAAAAAAAAGTTTGCTGTAGGAGTATTTATAGATTTAAAGAAAGCTTTTGACACCATTGACCACAGAATACTACTAAGGAAACTGGAAAGGTATGGGATAAGAGGGGTCAGACTGAGTTGGGTGGAAAATTATTTAAGTAACAAACAACAATTTGTACAAATTGGTGAGCACAAATCACCCTTCATGGACATCACTTGTGGTGTGCCCCAGGGGTCAGTTTTGGGACCCAAACTCTTTATTTTGTGTATAAATGACATATGCCAAGTATCAAAAATTCTGAAATTTATTTTGTTTGCGGATGACACAAATATCCTTTGCACTGGTGAGAATTTGTAGCAGGTTTTAGAGGTGGTCACAACTGAAATGAAAAAGTTAATGCAGTGGTTCAACAAAAATAAATTCTGTCTAAATCTAAAAAAAACAAAGATTATGTTGTTTGGAAATTATAAAATAAATCATGAAATAATGGTAACGATAGATGATACCAGAATAGAAACAGTACAGGAAAATAAGTTTCTGGGGGTGACGCTAGACAATAAAATCTGCTGGAAACCTCACATCAGTCACATCCGGGCCAAGTTGGCAAAATGTATAGGCATACTGGGAAAGACAAGACACATCTTGGACTATAAATCATTGGTCTTACTGTACAATTCACTGTTTCTACCTTATCTTAACTACTGTGTAGAAGTCTGGGGAAACACCTACAAGACCAACCTACAGTCAATATGCACATTACAAAAAAGAGCTATAAGGATAATAAATAATGTAGGATATAGAGACCATACCAATTCGTTGTTTTTAAAGTCACATGTCATAAAGTTCATCGATTTAGTTAAATTTAAGACAGCACAAGTAATGTACAGGGCAATTAATAATCAACTCCCAACTAATATACAAAAAATATTTTAAAAAAAACCGACAATGATCATGATTTGAGAGGAGACTTAAACTTTACAAAACCCAAGATACGAACAACCAAAAAAAGTATGTGCATATCTGTCTGTGGGATGGATTTGTGGAACAGTCTGGAGCCGGAACTGAAACTATGTACAAACAGAAATCAATTCAAAAAGAGGTACAAACATTATTTTCTGAAAGGATATATGTTAGAAGGGTAGTATTTATATGGACGATTCACTATGCTCACTCTGGGACACTATGGGACACTATGGAATGGTGGGTGGGACAGCACTGTGTATATCTGTGTTGTTTGAGGCTGGTTTTGATGTATGGACATCAATGTATGTTAGGATGGATGGGTGTTAATGTTGATATGTACAAAATACAGTTAATTGTTTACTTGGGGTCTTAAATGTGGTAATTTGTATATAATTCACATGGGTGTATTTATGAAAAAGAGGAGATGGGATTAATAAGTGTTCACTTCTTCCTTCTCCCTTTTCAAACACTGTATACTGTTACTTTATTGCATTTGTCATTTGTTTTGTTTTTGTTATACTTTTTTGTTTGAAATAAAGTATCTATAACTATCTATCTATAACTAAAAAGGTGTTTGATAGGGACTGAGTGGGGTGCTAGTAGAGCAGCTATGAAAAACATTTATGTTGCGTTAATTAGGTCTGTATTGGACTATGGGTGTATTGTATATGGATCTGCTTCCAAAACCATGTTGAACAAGTTAGATGTCATCCAGGCCCAGGCACTGAGGATCTGCTGTGGTGCACTTAAAACAATTCCTGTTGCTGCTCTTCAGGTGGAAATGGGGGAAATACCATTAAATGTCAGGCGTAAACAGGTGATGATGAACTATTGAGTCAATCTGCAAGGGCACACTCAAAATAAACATCCTACAGTTAAGAGTTTTGATGCCTTTTCGGGAAGGGGAAAGGGTTAAAAAGGAGAGTTCTGCATTTTATGCTGGGAGGATAGCCAGAGACATGAAACTATGTGACAGAACATATATTCCATCAGTTCCTTTGCCAATCACGCCTCCATGGTTTTTCTATCCAGTTTCTGTTGATTTGTATTTTTTGGAAAAGATGCGAGGGTATAGAGAATTTGGAAACACTGCAGTTTTAGTAGAGGATCGTTTGGGAACAATGCATCACTCCTTTACCCCAATATTCACTGATGGATCAAAAGATCCTGACACTGGTTGCACTGGCTTTGCTTTCTATATTCTTGCCTTGGAAATGTCTGTTAACAGAAGAACATCTTCCCATCTGTCTGTGTATACAGTCGAAATGTTGGCTTTGGTGACTGCATTGCAGAGGATTGAGGAGCTGCCGATCAAGGATGTTGTCCTTTGTTCGGACTCCAGTGCAGCCTTGCTGTCAATAAAATCAGGGTCATCTGACAGCAGACAGGACATGGTCTATGAAATGTATGAGACTCTGTATAGACTCAGAAATAAAGAGGTGGCTGTGTCGTTTATGTGGATTCCAGCTCACAGGGGGGTAAAGAGCAACAAGGCCGCAGATAAATTGGCTAAACAGGCTCTGGGGCACTGGGAGGTGTGGGATATTTCATTGAGTAAATCTGAGGCAAAAACATTGATTAAAGAGTATACTGGGCAGGAGTGGCAGCGTAGGTGGGATACAGGAGGTACAGGGCGACACTTGTATGCTATCCAGAGCGCGGTTGGAGTGAAGGGGAGGATGGGAACGAGAAATACAAAGTAAGAGAATATTTTATCTAGGCTAAGGATGGGGCATACTAGGTTAAACAGAACTTTGCATTTGGTAGGTAAGCACCCGACAGGGGTGTGCGATTATTGTGAGAGAGAGGAAGAAAATGTGGAGCATGTCATTCTGCACTGCCAGAAGTATACCCAGGAGAGAGACAGATTAGTGGAGGGAATTAGGGAATTAGGGGTGGGTAATGCTAACTTAAGCATGATGGTGGGGGTTGGGGTAAGGAAGTTGTTTGTTTACCTCAAAGATACAGGTCTAATTAATAGGATATAGGGGTGGTTTTTTTTTTTTGTGAGGGTGTTTGGGGTACAATGTCTGGTCCACACTCCAACACTGGATGGCGGTAATGCGCCTTTAAGTTGGGTGCCCCCGCCAGAAGAAGAAGAAGAAGAAGAAGAAGACGACTTCTGCACTGGGATGTTTGACTTTACACACTATAGCTGACATCTCCTCGCAACAGACTCATCCTCTCCTCCAACATGGGCAACTGTAAGCTCTAAACTTCTTTCACACTGTCTCATCATTTCTTTGTTGTCCTCCACGTACCTGTGCACAGGTGGACCATCCTCCCGGTGGACTTAGGATTAATCCTCCTGACGGTTCAGGATCATTTCTCTCGGCGGACTCAGGACCCAGTCCTCCCGACGGGAGGGAGCCCCGTCACCAGCTCAACACCTGTAAGTGGACATTAATAGACTGTTCAGTGTTTTTGTTCAACCCCTTCGACTCAGGAGATTCTCAGCTCTTCACTGTAAATATCTGCACTCGTATTTCACTCACTCACCCATCACGACAGCCGGGAAGGGAACGAGGAGCACCGGTGGTTCCACAGCCTGCAGCTTTCTCACCTGTAAGGCAACCATTCATTACGTCAGTGTCAATTTTTGTGCCACAGTTGCTCATCCCTTTCCTCTCTTCTTCCCTCAGGGTTGTCAGACTCTCCACACATCAAAAGCCACTTTCTGCACAATAAATCATTGTTACACTTCCTAACCAAGTCTGTAGTCTGCTTCTGGGTCTAAATATCCAACTCATGTCAGTAAGTGATAAAAGATCACACAAATAAGTGATCTGACAAACAAATAAACAAGGGATCTGAAACAGTCGCTAATATTGGATGTCCCATTCATTTTCAATTATTAGGTAGTCTGTAATTAATATTCACACAATCAAGTAAATCTTGTTGCCATTTGCTCCCTTTTATATTTGTCAAAGTCTAATATGTGATTGCCACCATATAGCCTACACCTCTTTGTATTCCACTTTCAAACACAGCCTACATTTGGGCCTGTAAAGCCTAATTGGGATACCTGTTTCAGACAGGAATACTTGCATTCTACAGGCAGTGCACTAGTACTTCATAAAAGTAAATCACCTAAGGCAATGATAGTTTCACAAGTAGTGTTTTTGAGCATTAATTCAATTGACTTGTAATGACGGCTCAACCAGGAAACATAATTTGAACTGTAGTGTAACAGTGGAATCCAGATGGAAACTAATTGACACTTCTGCCATTTGCAGTGTTCCAGTCTGGTTCATTAGTCAACATTATGTGCAAGTACATTACAACAGTCACTGCTGCTAATGTAAATGCAGAAAGAGAAGAGACAGTTTGCTTGTTTTTTAAGCAGGTCATCTGAAGGTGACTTAAAGGAGAAACTTTGTATGTGTTCATTATAAAAGTGCAAAAGAAGAAAAGATGTACCGTTTGATATTTTGGTTTTATTATTTACATCTTCTGGTTGATTTGGGCTAGAGAGAAAATCATATTATAGTCAAACCACCAGACCCCGTTGTGTCAAGTTATTTGGCTCTGGGATTTTCCACTACTTAATTCAGTTCCAAGATTTCAGGAAGGCTTTTCATTTCTTTCTTTTTGTTTTAATTCCAGTTTTTGTAGTTCAACTGTTTATGTTAGAAAACCACAAAGCTGCAGGCTTATAACATTATTTTTTTTTTTCTTTCGGCTGCTCTCTTTTGAGGTTGCCACAGCGTATCTGTTGTAAAGGGATTTGGTGTGATATGCGGCGTGATGACGCAGCCGGCTGGTGACGTCATCATGCCGGCATATATATGGAGGAGTCTGCCATTACAGGGTCCTCTTGTCCTGGCGACTCGGTGCAGTAGTGGCGTGTATAGTATATTGTTGACCAGCTCTTTAATAAAGCTCAGTTCCAGTGCAGCATCCTCGTCCGTCTCTTTACTGCCAGGTTTGTGGACATAACATTTGGCGACGGAGGATTAAACCATGGAGGCATGCATAACACCACTGTGGCCTTTCCTTGAGCTCCCGGGGGAACCGCCAGTTCCATGGCCACGCTGGCTGGAGGCATTCGAAACTTGTATTACAGCATTGGACCTGGGGAAGCTGGATAAGGTGAGGACGCGAGCAGTGCTTGTCCACAACCTAGGCATAGAGGGCCAAAGGATCCTCCGGACTCTTGGCGCGACGGACTCGTATGAGGAAGTCATGGAGCTTCTAGCTAAATATTTCACCACGCCGGACAGCGTGACGGTACAACTGATTCACTTTCGCCAGAGATGCCAAAGAATCACTGAGCCAATGCAGCAGGTCATCGCTGACCTGAGACAGCTAGCTAGTGTGTACCATTTTGGGCCGATGGAGGACGAGATGGTGCGGGACCAAATGGCCAAACACACATGTAATGCTGGGCTATGAGCTAGGTTACTAATGTCGGCAAATGACCTGACGCTAGCTAGAGCAGTTGAGCTAGCACTCCAGTTGGAGGCCGCAGACAAGTGGGCTAAATTGCTGCAAGTCGCAGAAGTTACCCAAACAGATGATGTTGGCCAATACAGTGGACTTGGAGGACAGAGAGAGTACAGAAAAAGAATATGAGGCAAATGCAGTGAACCGAAAATCCTCTCCGAGGGGCCCCGTCTGTGGGGGTTGTGGGTCCCCGATGCACCAGAGCAAAGCGCGAGTTTTCCCGGCAAGAGGAAAACGGCACAGCAAGTGTGAGCACATGAACCATTTTGCCAGGGTATACCAGTCGCCAGCGCTGTGGAGCTCACCAAGTAAGCCAGCCCGCTCGCCGACGAGAACCGTCCAATCGGTGAGTCCCAGTTTCAATGGTTACTCTTATTGTATGGTTGAATTAGATGGGGTGACTATACCACTCCTGCGCAACACGGTGGTGGTGTGATCAATGCTAAACTGGACCACGGTGAAGAAGTTTTTCCCCTACCACAGGATCGGAAAGAACCCAACGCTACTGTATGGGTACAGTGGTCACAGACTGTGCAATGTCGGGACTGTGGAATTGACTGCTCGCTATAAATCTGAAGGTGTGCATGACTTCACGTTCCAGGTGACAGCGCATGGTGAGAACATCATGGGGTGCGATCTTTTCTACGGACTGGGTTTCGCCATTAGGGACAGCGCTAGGTTTGAGTTGTCCGGGTGCGGACGTTGGAGCTCACAGGACCCAGAGAACTATGTCATGGTGTGAGATGAGGCACCTACGGATGGTACCGATACCAAAGTGCTCATTTCACGCTCTCAGGAGGAGAGTCACCCAGAGGGGGCATCGGACACCTTCAGTACCCACAACGAGCCTCAACCCACAAAGGAGATGACAGGTGAAGAGTCCGCTGCAAACGCGGTGTCTGCAGAGCCACCGGGAACACAGCAGCACATAAAGTCAAGCAAGGTACCACTCCAGGTCATGGACTGGGTTTGGGTTCGTGCTGACGAGAGAATGGGGTGACGGCTGGCCAGGCCACAGCCGGCGAAACAACGAGCACTGCTGAGGATCGTGGCCAAGTTGGGGGTGGCATGTTTGCTGCTGACGGATGGCTTGGTTCAACATGCAAACCAACTGCAGCATGTCCAGGTAACTGCTCCGGGTGATGGGGCTGTGCGGGAGTCAGCAGATGTGGTGTGGCTTCCAGGCTCCTGCGTTATGAAGATTGGCCCTTGTCCCGGGGGGTGCCCCCAGGGGCACGTCCGCCACGGGGCCGCTGCAGAGCCTTCCCGGTAGACCCATCCTTTCCATGGGAGACTGTAAAAAGTAAAAGAATGTTGAGTTAGGCGCACAGCTGAAAAAACCGAGTGGCAGAATACCCCACTTAGCCGTGCCAGGTCTGGTGACAGTCTATCCACAGACCCTAGTTTTAGGCTGTGGTTATTGTTTTGATATATGTTTTAGTGTGTTTGTTGGGGTTTTAATATACCAAATTGAGGAGGGTCATAATTAGATGTGTTTTGCGTTTTGCAAAGGGGGGAGAATGTTGTAAAGGGATTTGGTGTGATATGCGGCGTGATGACACAGCCGGCTGGTGATGTTATCACGCCGGCATATATATGGAGGAGTCCGCCATTACAGGGCTCTCTTGCCCTGGCGATTCGGTGCAGTAGTGGCGTGTATAGTATATTGTTGACCAGTTCTTTAATAAAGCTTAGTTCCAGTGCAGCATCCTCGTCCGTCTCTTTACTGCCAGGTTTGTGGACATAACAGTATCATCATCTTATATCACGATGATCTGCATGTTGATTTGGCAAGGATTTTTATTTCGGACGTCCTTCCTGATGCAACTCTGCCCATTTACCCAGGCTTGGGACCGGCACAGGGAGTACACTGGCTTGTACTCCCCCTGTGGCTGGGTAACCAACTTTCCTTCCTCCATTCTATTTTTTTTGCTGAGCACCAAGCTAGAAGGCAGGAATTACAATTTTTATATGGTCTTTGTTATGACCCAGCTGGGACTTGAACCCACAACCTCCTGGTTCTGGGGCGGATGCTCTACCTCTAGGCCACCACTCCGGTGCTGGCTTATAACATCTGCCAAATAAATCTGACAGATCTCAGCCAAAAGAATCATCTTATACTGTAATGACCTTACATACAATAAAGACAACTTTAAGGCTCCATTTTGCATTTTCATGGCATCTAACCTTATATATACAGTATATATAATGTCAATGTGGGCCCCACCATAGGTTAAACCTGGGCTAACAGGTCCCAAGTGGGTTTGTCCATTGTTTCCATGTTGGTCCCATCTTTGTTTGCCCACATGGAATTTACCTGTAGCACAGGTAAGCAGGTAATCAGCTTCACCTGCTTTAACCCACATGGGTTTAATGTGGGTCAGCAAGTTTCATTAACATTGGTGGCATAGGTAAAGTCCGTGTGAGCAAACATAGATGGGGCAAACATTGAAACCATGGACAAACCCACATGAGACCGATAAGACAGCCTAGATTAAACCTATGGTGGGGCCCACATGGATATGCTGGCTGGTTTCCTCATGAATGATTTCCCATGCTCTGAGATAAAGCAAACCTGGCACAGTTATTAGCGTTTCTCCACATAGATACCATCAAGGGTCACATCCATCCATCCATCCATCTTCTACCACTTTTTCGGAGGTCTGGGTCACAGAGGCAGCAGTTCAAGCAGAGAAGCCCAGACTTCCCTCTCCCCACCCACACTGCTCCAGCTCTTCAGAGAGGATACCAAGGCGTTCTCAGACCTGCTGGTAGACATAGTCTCTCCAGCGAGTCCTGGGTCTGCCCCGGGGTCTCCTCTCAATAGGACGTGCCTGAAACACCTCAAGTGGGAGGTGTCCAGGAGGCATCCTGATCAGATGCCCAAACCACCTCAACTGGCTCCTTTTGATGTGGAAGAGCAGCGGTTCTACTCTGAGCCTCTCCCGGATAACTTAGCTCCGCACCCTATCTCTAAGGGTGAGTCCAGAAATCCTAGGAAGAAAGCTCATTTCAGTTGCTTGTATCCACATTCTCATTCTTTTGGTCATTACCCAAAGCTCATAACCATAGGTGAGGGTAGGTAGTAAATTGACAGCTTTCCCTTAGAGCTCAGCTCCCTCTTCATTACGACAGACCAGTACAATGTCCACATCACTGCAGAGGCTGCTCCGATCTGTCTGTCAATTTCTCGCTCCATTCTCCTCTCACTCGTCAATAAGACCATGAGGTACTTAAACTCCTCTCCTTGGGGGGAGGAGCTTGTCCCCAATCCGGAGAGGACAGTCCACCTTTTTTCCGGCTGAGGCCCATGGACTTGGACACTGAGGTGATGATTCTCATCCCAGTCACTTCCCACTCAGCAGCAAACCATCCCAGTAAGACCTGTAGGTCATTGCTGGATGAAGCCAACAGGACGACATCATCTGCAAACAGCAGAGATGAGATCCTGTGGTCACCAAGCATGACACCCTCCATTCCTTGGCTGTGCCTAGAAATCCTGTCCATAAAAATTATGAACAGAATTGGTGGCAAAGGGTAGTCCTGGCGGAGTCCAACTCTCACTGGAAATGAGTCTGACTGAGTGTTGACAATACGATCCAAACTCTCACAAAGGTCGTATAGAAACTGGCTAGTTTGTAACAACAAGCCCAATATTAGGACCTGTACTTATATAGCGCTTTTCTAGTCTCAAAGATCACTCAAAGTGCTTCACTAGCACTAACCCTCTACTCTAAGGGCCTATAGGAGACAGATATCTAGGGACAATTTAGAACAACTAATTAACCTAACATGCATGTCTTTGGATTAACAAATGCATCATTTGTCTTTGGCAATACCCCATACTCCTGAAACACCCCCCACAAAAAACCACGAGGGACGCAGTCGAATGCCTTCTCCAAGTCCACAAAACACATGTAAACTGGTTGGGCAAATTCCCACAAACTCTCGAGGATTCTTGAGAGGGTAAAGAGCTGGTCCGATGTGCTACATCCAGGCCAAAAACCACATTGCTCCTCCTGAATCTGAGGTTTGACCAACGGCCAGACTCTCCTCTCCAGTAGCCTGGCATAGACCTTCCCAGGGAGGCTGAGGAGTGTGATCCTTCTAAAGTTGGAACACACCCTCCAGTCCCCCTTCTTGAAGAGAGGAACCACCACCCCTGTTTGCCATGTCAAAGGTACTGTCCCCAACTTCCACGCAATGTTGCAGAGGCATATCAACCATGACAGTCCTATAACATCCAGGGCCTTGATGTGCTCAGGGCGAATCTCATCCACCCCCGGGACCCAGCCACCAAAGAGTCTTTCAGCCACTTCGGCGACCTCAGCCCCAGTGATGGGTGAGTCGTCCTCCTCATCTACAAGCCCTGCTTCCTCTGTAGAAGGCATGTCAATGGGATTGAGGAATCCTCAAAGTATTCCTTCCACCGCCCGACAATATCCCCAGTTGAAGTCAGTAGCACCCCATCCGCGCCATACACGGTGTACACAGGGAGCTGCTTCCAACTCCTGAGTTGCTGGACAGTTTGCCAGAATCTCTTTGAGGCCGACTGAAGAGGATCACACACTTCTCCTATTACTTTATGCAGCTGTGGAGACCTCACCTGTAGAAGTCTGCAGGTTTTGTCAGAAGCCACAACTTGACCTCAGAAATCAGCAGTTACTCATCATGGAAGTGCCTACCCTTCAAAAATGACTTCATGGTTGGAAAGAGGTGGAAGAGGTGGAACTTATTGACTCTCGTGCACTATGTACAGCAGCTCAGCCAGACTCATGTCAATCATCACTGTTTTCTTCCTGCATTACCGACTGCACTATATGGTTCTCCACATTATCTGCTGCTCGCTAATATATTTAAACTGCTGACTAGTATTACTCATTCTTATTCTACACTTTATTGCATGTATAGTTTATTTCTTTTATTTTATCATGTTTAATGTTGCAGCATTGCACCGAGACAAATTCCTAGTTTGTGTACTACATGAACAATGGCAATAAATCTGATTCTGATTCTGATTCTGAAGTCAAATGGTCATGAGAGAAAGACGGCAAGGAAGGATTTCATAGCTGCAGGACCGTGCTCCTGTCTGGGCAGCATGCGAGTTGTGAACTGAGGCATTGTCTTGTAGGAGGCTGACATCTTTGGTCAGCATGCCACACTTCTCGGTTGTCATGGCCTATTACTGCAGCAGTGAAGCGTAAGTCCTGTAATAGTGGTACCCTTTGCCAGGAAATCCATCATCAGTACTCCATATTGGTCTCAAAAGACCATGAGCATGACTTTGCCCATCAAGGGTTGGACACATGCCTTCTTCAGAGGTGGTGAGTCATAATGCTTCCATTACTTCAACTGGAATTTAGTCCCTGGATCATAGTGATGGACCCATGTTTTGTTCTGCAGGATTAGCCTGATGAAGGAGTCCTCCTGGTTTTCTTGGCACATTGCCAAAAGAGCCTGGGAGTAAAGATGTGAGCAACGGGGAATCCATTGTGCCGATAACTCCGGCATGTGCAAATGGTCATGGATGTTTTTTCCACAGAACCCACACTGATCTTGACATCTTGGGCTAGTTGGCAAACAGTTATATGGCAATCCTCCAAAATGGTGGCCTCCACTTACCGTCTTTATCAATGGAGCACTGTGATTGCCCAGGAACAGGTGTCAATTCCACTGGTGTCCGACCCATCTTCAACTGTCAATGCCAGTGCTTGACTACATCATATGATGGGGCATCCTTCCCATAAATCTCTTTCATCTCATCAAATGTCTTCCGTGGTGAGCAGCCACTCAAGAACAGGAACTTGATGACCACTCTGCATTCACCTGGCTCCATTATAACACCTTACTCCACATTAGTGCCTGCAAAAGAGAAACTCTTCAGCATTCAGAGCTGCAAATTACCATGTGACCTATAGAAATATGTATTATTATACATGTGCAATTTCAGCCTCCTACAATAACTAGAAGTGGGTGAGTGGAAATCTTTAATGAACCTTGTATGTGGTTAAGATATTAAAAACTTCATTTCACAAAGAAATATAGACTAACTTTATTTAGTTAAACTTTAAAAAAAATTAGTACATTACATTTCCTGGAATTCATGACATCACAAACTAACAAGCTCTGCCTCCATTTCTTTAAGTCAGCAAAACAAACACTTGATTGCCTTCTTGCTTGTGACTGGCCTATTCAAAAAAAATCTTTACCCAAACAAAGTAGGGGCTAATTAATATTAATAAGCAGACTGGACCTACTGCTTTATAGATGGGCTTTTAAAAAAATTTGGTATGCTTTTAATCCTAGAGGGAAATTCTGTCATGAACCTCCTCATGCACTTCTACGCAGCGCACAGAGGAGAGGAAGAATGGGATTTACACACAGGATTTCCCACAACACATTTATTAAACGTACTGGCGGACAGTTCCAAAATAAAGACTTACAAAAAGGTAATTATGTGCACAAAACGGCTGATGCGACGAGTGTGCAGCGGGCTAACCACTGTCCACCATGGCCACAAACAAATAATACAAAAACACATATAAGCTCGGGAGAACTGGGAGTCCTCTAGGAGGCTCGACTGCCTAAGGAGGGACAAACTGGGCAACAGCCTAAGCGTAGCAGTAGAACTGCACAGAGAAACGCTACAGTCAAGCGTAGCAGCGAAACGGCACAGAGAAACGCTAACAGTTTACTCACAAAGCAGGAACTGTCCCAGAAGTCCAATTCTCCAGCGAGCAAACACAATCCCTCATTGATACTCGACCGTCATATGGCGATTAACGACCGTATGTAGCACAATGATCCAGCAGTGCTTGACTGGCAAAGGCCGCCTAAGTACAAACACTGCTGGCACCACAGATTGGGCACACCTGGGTGAGGCGCGGGAAAGACAATTACCAAGGGAGAATCAGCTGGCTGTCAAAGAGAGCGGGGGCGTGGTTGGACCTGGGAGTGTTAGACAACGCCCACAAGAATGTGGGTCAAAGAGGCCGCCTAATAGCCACCGGCCAGACCAGTGGCTACAGGCATAGAAAAGAAAAAGAACACAGACATAAAAACAACAAGAACTCAAAAGATAACACAATACATAATAAACCTGATACCTGAGCCACAGAGAACGGTCAGAACTGAGCCTACAGGAAAACACCGCCTCGGTTTGTGACAAACTCAAGAGCATCCAGTGAGCTGTATGGTGTGGCACCAATCCCTTCACACCTAGGGCCACTTTTTGAGTCTCCATTTAACCACTTGCAATCCGGGCAATTTTCCTAAAAATGCCAAAAAATAACGTGCCCAAAGTAAATCGAAAGCTGTTATTCAACCCTTTGCAGCATCTTCATGGGGTTGGTCTCATTTAAAAGAAAACACTTTGAATTTTTTGGCAAAAAAAACATAATCTATCTACGTGCTCCGGCCACTGAGTTACAGTCATCTAAACATACTGAACTTGAAGAAAAAAAAATTGGACACAGTGTTTTTTTGGATACAAATGCTTGTAAATAACACAGAGCTGTCCGATCCGGCTGGAAAATGCAACAGAAATGTAGAACTAAGTGTTATCCAGCTGAGATCCAAATTTGGTAACAATACCACAAAAAATGAATATTTTACACAGCTTTGTTCTCAGGCTGTTCCCAGGCGTTTTGGAACTGTGCCAAATTGTGCCAAATGGCACAGTTTGGAAAAATGTCTGTAACTTTTGAATAATTCAATGTAGAATCTTCATTTTAGGCTCTAATGAAAGGTCACACTCAGGGCTGTGTCTGTGTGTGTGGACGGGGGGTCGTTCCCCCCCCCGCTATCAAGGACCGAGTTCGGCCCTCGCTACATGACGGATTACACTCCTTGCATGTTTTCACAGCGGCTCCCCCCCCCCTCGCTACTGTGTGTGTGTGGGGGGGGGGGAACCGTGAACGGACCGTGAACGCCCCCCCCCCCCCGCTACAGAAGAGGGCCATCGCTACATGATGGAATAGACTCATATGCTTCCCCCCGCGGACCGGGGGGCGTTCGGACCGTGAACGCCCCCTCCCCCCCGCTCCTCTTCTGCAGCGGGGGGGGGGGGGCGTTCACGGTCCCAACACGGCAAATGAACCGTTTATCGCGGCACACGCACTTCGTATTTCGTGCGCAGTACAGTTGTAATTTACCGATCGGTCAAAAGTCATTTTTGGATTACAGTTTTCAGGGATAAATAATAATTTAGCTTATAACACCTTACCTCTTCAAAGCAGCAGAGTCGTGGCGAACATCTCTTCCCCCATTGTCAGACGAACGCGACGCTGCTCTGCTCGTGGATCCCGATCAAAATAATTCCATTATTGCCGTTTTGGCGAATGATTTACGACTTTTGTCGTCGGCCTCCGTCTATTCTGCTGGAATGAGTGCAGGTCCCACTTGTGGGTGTTCTCCATGCTGCTGGGTGAGCCTGGGTCTGTAGTAGATTCGTCCAGCATCCTTTGTTTTCATCTGTTGCAACAGTAAATCTCTCTTCACCCAGCCTGAATTTCTGTGCTTCAATTGGCTCCTGCGTTCACAGTAGGCGGGTCCTCCTTCCTAGATTTTCATTCATTGGCTCTTCAAGGTTTCAGAAACCCAATTCAAGGCTCTTATTAGTCGAATGAGAGGTCAATCAGATGAACTAATCTGTTCGCGGCTGTCTCTGCAGTTTTCTTTTTAGTGGCGCTTGGACGCCACTACATCACCATCACCACCATCATGCGTCATGCGTCCAAGCGCGCACGAGGGCGCTCTCGTGCGCCCTCGTGCGCCCTAGAACACAGAGACTTGCCCGCCCGCGGAACAACGGAGTGCAAGTGGTTAACCTAGCTTGCATGTTTTTTGCAGTGTGGGAAGAAACCAGAGCACCCCTAGTAAACCCACACAAGCATGGGGAGAACATGCAAAGTCCACACAGACAGGCCTTGTTAGCAGGTGGATGTTAACCCATGACCCTCTTACTGTAAGGCAGCAGTGCTGACGACTACACCACCCACTATGCTAAGCTGTACAATAGCACAGAAATGGTTGGTGGTCTTTAAAACTGCATATGTCCTTGGGGATGCCAAAATTGAAATTAATCCTAGGAAAATGCTTTTGGAATAATGTATATTTATTGAGTGCTCTGAGAGCTGTTAGAATAGATAGGGTTAAAAGTCATAAATTGCTTGTCTTGCATGATATAAACTCAAATGATCAGCTATCATGAATTAGTAATCACTACAAAGTATAGAAAACTAAATCAAACAGGGTCATGACTTAAAGAAACATGTAAACCTCTGACCACTTGATGTTTGGATGTTATCTTAGAAAGCTGCTCAGCATCAACATTTGCTAGGATTTCACAATTCCCAGTCCAGACATCTCTCTACCTTTTGTTATACAGTGTGTTGATAAATATTCTCCAAACATCACCGCAATATGTAAAGCCCTCCAGAGATCTTTATCTCTGTTTGTTTAATCAAATCTATTCATTGTAATTGACTGAATATTTATAGACAATGTACAATATACTGTGCCTGTAAATTTTCAGATATGTAAACTCTGCTTCAATGAACATAACGGTACAGTCTGCTGTTTATTTTTATAAGCTAAACAGTAACAGAAAAAGAGAGTATGTGAACTATGTTTTATGATGGATTTGGATGTTGACCAGATCTGCAGACTTTAAAACCAGATATGAAGAGCTGAGAGGAATTCATAGATCAAATTTTGTTAAGTCAAGGCATTCCTTACAAAAGCATGTGGACATACAGACGTGGACAAAATTGTTGGTACCCCTCTGTTAATGAAAGAAAAACCCACAATGGTCACAGAAATAATATGAATCTGACAAAAGTGGTAATAAATAAAAATTCTATAAAAATTAACCAATGAAAATCAGACAATGCTTTTGAATTGTAGTTCAATAGAATTATTTTAAAAAAACAAACTGTTGTGGGTTTTTCTTTCATTAACAGAGGGGTACCAACAATTTTGTCCACATCTGTATTTCAAAAATATTCCCAGAAATTAGCTTAAAGGATATGATTTACGTCAATTAAGTATATCAAAAAAATTACATCTACTCACTCCATCTACTGCTCTGAGTCCTATTGGATCTGGCAGTTTACCAGATAAAATGTTCCAAACACATCCTTCCCTCTGGGCTTGTGTGGTCAAAAACCTAAAATGTAGCAATAAATGTGTTAGTTGGGAAATGTTTTTTTTTTTTGTTTTTTTTTTTTAAACCAGGACTAGAGAGACCGCAGCCAAACCTGTAATGCAGTATTCTGTAGAGGTTAGCATGAAAGCACACACAAATACAGTATATGGTGTCATAGATTTCTTTACAATCTCTGCAACATTTGTTCCTTTTCCAATCAATTTCACAAAACAATAATCTCACAAAAATCACATTTTTAACTGGCTGGTTCATAAACCTTTTACATTCATATTTTGTGAATGTTGAATCTGTATAGCTGTATGTGTGCCGCCATCAGTGTGTGAATGTGTGTGTGAATGGGTGGATAGCAGGATCTGTAATGCGCTTTAGTCATCCAGAGATGAGAAAAAAGCACTATATAAGTGAATGCCATTCACCATTTATGCATCTGTGTCCTGCATTTGTGTCCTCGTCTGTGTATGAATCATTACATGCTATACTTTCATTGATATGCAATTGTTATGCTAAGACAATTATGTTTAGCAACTAACAGGAAAAGAAAGAGCCACATGGGTCCATCCCCCAGTGGACTCACCATCTGCAGTAGGGATCATGGTGCTGTGTGAACTAGGCAGCAATTTGGGCTTTTTTACTTGGACTGCTGCCCCTGCAACCCGGACCCCCAGATAAGTGGTAGAAGATGGATGGATGATAGATGGACAATCAAGACAACCTACTGTACAGTATGCATTTTTGGCTTCTTAAGGCAAAGGTCAAATGAGTTTATACCAAGGTGCTCCGTCTGTAATCCATCCATCTGTCTGTATGTTTATCATTCCCGACAATCACTACTCCTTCAAGGCAATTGCCCAGATGGTCTTCAAACTCACACACAGTGTTCCTCAGGTGGGTCTGGATCAAAGTTGTACTCAATGTCAAGATCAGATTCACAAAAATTGCCACTCTTAATTGGCAATTGCCCAGATGATCACTAAACTCACACACAATGATCGTTAGGTGTATCTGTGTTTTCCTTTAGATCAATGTTAAGGACAAGGGTCAGGAAATCTGGGCACTTATGCGAATTCATGAAAATTGTTTCTCTTCCTACACAACTGCTCATACACAATGATCCTGAGGTGGGCCTGTATGGAACATACTTAATATTGAAGATCAAAAGTTATGAGTCATATAGAGAGAAGCATTGGCTCTTGGTGACATTGTGATGTACCTACTTTTAGTGATGATCCAGTTAATTACAGGGGTGGCAGTGGCTCAGGAGGTAGAGCAGGTCGTCCAATAACTGGAAGGTTGGCGGTTCAAATCCTGTTCCCCCACCTTGCCGTTGTACCCTTGGGCAAGCCACTTTAGCCACCTTGCCTCCAGTGTCTGTGACACTGGTGTGTGTGAAGGTGAATAAATGTTCGATGGTGGTTGGAGTGGATTGGCAGCCATTTTCCATCAGTCTCCCCCAGGGCAGCTGTGGCTACAGAAGTAGCTTACCATTGTCTGTGGAGTGAATGAATAATGGACTCATTGTAAAGTGTCTTTGGGTGTCATGAAAAGTGGTATAAAAATGCAATTCATTATTATTAATTGATTACACATAGTAGATTAAACCACCCTTTATTGTCATTCAACTGTACATCCAATCATGTACAGTAGAACGAGATTGTGTTTTACACATCTACTGTGTTAATCACACACACCAAGCAAGGCGCCGCCACAAATTTCCCTCCTCCATTCCATTATTGCTGAGCACCAAGCTGGACAGCAGGAAGTTCCACTTTTTTATATGGTCTTCGGCATGACCCGGCCGGAATTTGAACCCCTGCCTCCCGGGTGTGGGGCGGATGCTCTACCAACTGAGCCACCACTTCGGTTAACAGGTTATTATTTAACTGTATAACAATATTATTGCCATGAAAATCTCACATCTCCGCATTTAGACTTTCTTCATTTTTGCATAAACCCATTCTATTAGTCACCCTTTAATATCTTCGGATGTTTTGTTACTAATATCAAAAGGCATAAAAACTACTAGTCATTCAAAAAATGTAGTGTTTTTCTCATTTTCTGAAAAGTGCCTGTTTTGTAGAGTTTTGCAGCTGATGGCAACAATGTAGCAATAGAATATTCTTTGATGCCTTTTTTTAAGGGAATAAATGTGTTTTAAGCATTTTAGGGAGGTATGAGGAGGTACAGTGCCTAGTGCCATCTAATCCCATGCAAGAATGGAAAAAGCAGCACATCACCTGATCAAGAAATGATTTCTCTCACATTCAATCATCAAGCTCTACAACACTTTTAACAAGCTCTAAACCCCTTTGAGGATGGTTAACCTTTTCAAAATCCAGTACACCCATAAATTACTCCTTGCTTTTTAAAAATAATTATTTTACTTTGTCTTTGATTCTGTTACATGTGCAAGCTAATGGCACTGGCTGCACACACAGTCAGGATTTTGACAGCATCTCCTTTGTTTTCATTTAAGCTCTATTATTGCTGAGGATGCGTTCATTTTCCCTTGTTACATTTCTGTCTTTATTAAAAATGCAGGCCTCACAATAAAAGTTACAACCCAGAGAAAATGCAATGTGTCACCCATCTTCCCCAGTCAGTGCTTTTTCTGTAATTTATCCAATCAGTTTTCATTATCATTTCATTGTGACTCGTTTAGAGGACAAAGCAATTTTGAACACGTGACTAGGTACTATTTGGTGTTTGCTGGATATTTATTGAATGATTCTTACAGTTATGCAAGTTATAGCAAATGGTTCATTATAAAACCAGTGGCTGAATTTCATTTTTTTGAAATTCAAAAAAATTAACATAAAATATGTACTTATTCAAGGATTTCTACCTTTTTTTTTCTTCTGTTTAGACAACTGGGGACTATTTTTATGTATATTTTAATCATACATTTTCACCATAAATTTGCAACTTTTTGTTTATACATTTACACCTTTTCTTCTCAAAAATGTACACAATTTTCAAGAAAGATTATAACTTATTTATAATTTGTGACTTTTCATCCAAAAATAATGACTATTTATTCTTAAATTTGCATCCCCTTTACATGTAAACTTCAAGTTTTTATTGTTATTTTTAATCAGTGTTTTAATTCAATTCACTTCAACTTTATTTATATAGTGCATTTCACAACAATGGTCATCTCATAGCACTGTCAAACTGTAGGGGAAAACCTCACAGTTGCAGAAAGACCCCAGCAATTTTCCTGAAAATGTGCAAAGTTTATTCATATATTTCAGATTTTTTTTAATTCATAAATTTGTGACTTTTTAATCACAATTTAATTTGTCTTTTTTCATTAAAGATTTTTTCTTTCTTTTTGCATTTTTTATGTCACATGTTATGGACAACATACCCTCATGTGGTTTCCGAATTAAAGGTTGCAGTTCTCTGTAGGATTAAGAAATAATCTTTACAACTAGGGGATTCACTCACCCAATTCAAATAACAATATACTATAATTGTTTTGATTTGCAGGCAAAGAGAAAGGACTCAGAGATGCAGGCGGATCCAGTTTATGGGGATTTATTAGTAATGACATAGGCTGTGCCAGAAAACAACAAACTAACTTAAACACCGGAATGACTAGGAAAATAAAATGCAGCATAGGGGATGAAAAACTACACTGAACTTAAACACAAGAGGAATAATACTGATCACATGCAGTCCTATCTGTTACTATCTGTACCTACACTACCGCATTGAATTGCAACTACGGGTATTCATCTCTAGCTGTCTGTAAATAGGACTGCTGGGTTTATCATTGTAATCGTTTATCTCTATGGAGGTCTGGGTCTTTCTTGTCGCCATTGGCACCATGGGTTGCATTACTGTACATAGACTGCTGCTGTTGTTGTTGTTGTTTTCTTTTTTCCAGACTTATTCCTTTTCTTTTTATATTATGCACACCAGTGAAGACAGAGAGAAACATCATTTCAATTCTCCTGTATGTTCTGCACGTATAGTAGTATTGACAATAAAATTTTTGAATTTTGAATCTTGAATAAACTAGAAATATCAATGGAAAGCTGCAAACCTTGGAAACCAAGGTGCCAGGGAGGCAAGAAGAGCAAACCATAACTTCTGTAATAGAATACAGGTATAATGCCACCACAAGGCAGGGAGGATCAAGACTAAACTTGTAGAGAACTGATAATTACAAATGGGAATCAGGTGGGGACATGGTGAAAGCGTAGTGGCCTAGCTACACTCTGCTCTCTCTCTCCATTAATCATCTCATTCCCCACAGCTGTTTTCACCACCTGCTGGCAATCACCATGACTCTTGAATAGCTCCAGCATCCTCCTCTCATCAGGAGCTCGTTAGACTACCTCCATGCCCATCTCCCGACGCATGAGCAGCCAGTCCTCTCCTTCAACACACCTGAAAAGGAAAGTAGCACATTAATCCTGAAAATTTGTCTCCTCTCTTCCTTCCACGACTCCCAGGCAGGCTGTGGACCTCCCATTAGGTGAATTGGATCCTCGCTCTGTGAAGCCTCTACCTTGACCCTCTTCTACCCTCTGCCCCGTAAGTGCACTTACCAACATTACCGTAATCTGGTAAGCCTCCAATCACTGTCAACCCAAGTAACCACCTCACTACCCTTACTGGTCTCTGGCAACCACAGAGAAAGTATTTCATTCCTCATTCTCCCCTCATCCACTCCACTTATAGTTTTGGGCGACCCCTGGCTTCTTTTGCACAACCTCACCATCGACTGGCAGAGAAGTGCAACAACATCCGGGGGAACTCCGCTACACTACCTGTCTGCTGTCCGCTGCCTGCTCTCCTTCAGTTACTCTATTAGCCCCTTCTGTTGATCCATCAGATCTGGCTAATGTTCCTTCTGAATATCATGACCTAGCCCCAGTCTTTACCAAGGCCGAGGCTCTCTCTCTTCTCCCTCACAGGTCATACGACTGTGCCACTGAGCTCCAGCAGGGGGCGCACCTCCCTACCATCAGGCTCTACAGCCTCTCTGGGCCAGAGAGGAAGGCCATGGACAAGTATATTAAGGAGTCACTCAAAGGCGGCCTCATTCAACCCTCCTCCTCTGCCCTTGGGGCCGGGTTCTTCTTTGTGAAGAAGGATGGATATCTTCACCCCTGCATTGATTATTGGCAGCTCAATGACATCACCGTCAAAGACAGGTACACCCTCCTACTCATTAACTCAGCATTTGATCTCCTGCAGGGTGCTACCATCTTTACCAAGTTGGATATGAGGAACGCCTACCTTCTGGTCAGAATCTGGAAAGGCGACAAGTGGAAGATGGGATTCCGTACCCCCATCACTCACTTCAAGTATACAGTAATGCCGTTTGGCCTAACCAATTCCCCTGCAGTTTTCTAACAGCTAATTAATGATGTGTTCAGAGACTTCCTTAACACCTTTGTTTTTGTTTACCTTGACATTATCCTGATCTTCTCCTGCTCCCTAGCAGAACATCAGGTCCACGTCCGCACCATCCTTCAGCGCCTGCTGGAGAACCAGTAATACGTCAAGGCAGAGAAGTGCAAGTTCCACATCTCCACCACAACATTTCTTGGGTTCATCATCGCCGAAGGACAGATCCAGTCAGACCTCCAAAAGAGCTAGTCTGTCCTCAACTGACCCACTCCATTGTTTCGCAAATAACTGCAGCAGTTTCTCGGAATTGCCAACTTTTACCGCCACTTTATCCACAATTACAGCATCATAACCCTTCCTCTCACCAGCCTCACATTGACCAAGATCCCCTTCCATTGGTCCAACGAGGCAGAGGAGCCCTTTTCCCTCCTAAAGGTGAGGTTTGTCGACGTACCCATCCTGGCACAGGCCAACCCCAGCCATCACTTTATTGTGGAGGTTGATGCATCTGATTCAGGGGTGGATGCAGTCCTTTCCCAACAGTCAGCAGCCGATGGCAAACTCCACCCTTATGCCTACTTCTCTCTGCGCCTGAGTCCTGCTGAGAGGAGCTACGACACTGATGATCGAGAGCTACTGGCGGTGAGGCTGGCACTGGAGGAGTGGTGCCACTTGTTGAAGGGCTCCACTCTACCCTTTCTTGTGTGGACCGATCACAAGAACTGGGAGTACCTCAGGACAACCAAGTGACTCAACTCCCAGCAGGCCAGGTGGGCCCTCTTCTTTGGGCGTTTCCAATTCATCATCACCTACCGTCCCAGATCTCATGACGTCAAGCCTGATGCTCTTTCCAGGCAGTTCTTCGCAGAGCCCACTGACAACCACCCAGAGACCATCATTCCAGCAGGGTGCGTGGTGGGTGCACTCTCATGGAAGATCGAAAGGAGGGTTTGGGAGGCCCTCAAAACTGAACACTGCTTGGTTTACCTGCCACCCAGGGGTAGCTAGGACTCTCTCCCATCTTAATTGTGCCTTCTGGTGGCCAGCTATAGACAGGGACATCAGACAATACATCAAGGCATGTGCCCAGTGCTCCACGGGGAAGTCCCTTACCACCCCTCCAGCTGGCATACTCCAGCCCCTTCCTATTCCCGCTCACCCTGGTCCAATATTGCAATGGATTTTGTCACCGGACTATCCCCATCTAATGGACACACTGCCATTCTGACAATTGTTGATAGGTTCTTCAAGGCTGCCCAATTCATTCCCCTCCACAAACTGCCAACAGCCAAGAGAACAGCGGACCTAATGACACATGTGGTAAAGCTGCATCATATACCATCAGATATTGTCTCTGATTGAGGCCCCCAATTCTGTTCACAGGTCTGGTGTGCCTTCTTGCAAGGCCATTGGGGCCAACGTCAGCCTTACCTCCGGCTGTCATCCTCAGTTGAATGGTCAGTGAAAGTGGGCCAACCAGGAGTTGGAGGCAGTCTTACAATGTGTCACCTCCACCAACCTTTCTTCTTGGAGCACCTACCTCCTCTGGGTGGAGTACGCCCACAATTTGACCACCTCCGTCACTATGGGCCATTCAAGGCTTCCTTGGGCTACAACTCTCCACTTCTTCCCATCGTTGAGGCTGACACTGCGGTGCCCTCCATCCTCAACCACATCTGTAGGTG
Source organism: Pholidichthys leucotaenia (assembly GCA_020510985.1). Lineage (NCBI taxonomy): Eukaryota > Metazoa > Chordata > Actinopteri > Cichliformes > Pholidichthyidae > Pholidichthys > Pholidichthys leucotaenia. The sequence continues at coordinate 57,117,129 of CM035840.1, read as the reverse complement.
CTGCCAGGTCTGAAGGGCTACCAAGACGGCACTTCTGTGGATGGCAGATCAGAATGCCAGATGGGCCAATCAGTGGAGAAGTGTGGCACTCACTTACATGGTTGGACAGAAAATATGGCTTTCTACCAAAAACATTCCACTCAAGACTGGTTCTAAGAAATTGTCTCCCCAGTATACTGGTCCATTTCCCATCTCCCAGATTATCAACCCCTCCTCTGTCTGGCTCAAGCTTCCTCCCTCTCTCTGCATCCACCCATCTTTTCACATCTCTCATTTAAAGCCTGTCTCCACCAGTCCACTGTGTCCTCCATCCAAGCTGCCTCCATCCCCGAGAATGGTCGACAGCAGTCGACAACCAACCAACCAACGCCATTGAAAAAATTACCTCCTTCCTTGGCGGAGGTAATAATCCAAGAATTACTTTCAGAGTAACTCAGAACAGGAGGACCTAACCTAGAACAAGAACAACATTCTCAAAATAGCAAAAAAACAAGGGCAATAAACCTAGACACAAGAAGTACTACAACATAAACCTGAAACTAAAACAGAATAAACTAGAAAAGCGCTCTATGAGGTATGCACTCATAGAGCGCATACCTCTGCCAAGGCTCCTTCCGTTTCTCATGGATCACGAGATCCATGAGATCTCGTGATCTCATGGATCACGAGATCTCATGGATCCATGTGTGTAGGATTTGTGTGTAGGACACACAAATCCTACACACATGGATTTGTGTGTAGGCCTATAGCCACTTGTGGTGAAAATTGTATCAAAGTCTGTCCGTCAGTTTTGGAGTATTGTTGCTAACACACTGTGAAAAGATAAGAGCCTTGGCTGAGGTATGCATTCTCAGATCATCACCAAAATATAATGGGCTCCTGTCTAGCCCAAGAACCACCTCTGGTGAAAATTTCATCCAAATCCATCTAGTAGTTTTTGTGTAATCCTACTGCACAAATACAAACAAAGCCCTTGGTGGAGGTATGCACTCTCAGATCATCACCAAAATCTAATCATCTGTTCCCCGTGCCATTACACACCTTTCCTGAAAATTTCATCAAAATCCATTCATAACTTTTTGAGTTATGTTGGTAACAGACAGACAGAGAGACAGACAAACAGACAAACGCCGGTAAAAACATAACCTCCTTGGCGGAGGTAATAATGAATCCAAAATCATACAAAAACTCAAGGATGGAGCATGATCACAAATCATGCCCCTCAAGCAATAATGTTATCCCTATCTCTTTAAAAAGCAATATTTACTAAATATTTAAAAAATGGACAGTTTTCAAAGTTTTAAAAGATTAAATCCTTTAAAAGAGTGTTATTGTGCAATTCATGAACTATATTGACATCTGAATGGTAGTGATATAAACAGATGTCTTGAACCAGGTGTATTTAATGTAAATTGAAAAGTTTCATTTTCACAGTGTTGATAAGCAAATCCCTTAAATTGATGCACTTGATATTTTTCTTTTTTAAATGAATCCTGATGGAAACAGCTACATCATCTGGCAAAACAATTTTGCACCATTCTTACTGATCAAAGATAAACAACCCTATTAAACTTTCACACATATATTATGGTCTGCTATTATGGGACAATTATATTTTCATTTGATCCGCTGATTTTTGTGACCAGAAATACTTAAGACTGTTTTATGCATTTAAAAAAAAATCATCAGAAAATGACCCCAGATATTTTAGCAAACTTCTGCAAATAATTATAATAACTCAGGTACTATTTGACAGATTTATTATACAATTGTGGAACATTCAGCAGGCTGAGCTGGAGAATATCATCCACCAAACTGCTGATAGACCAGAAGCTTCATCAAATCCAGATCTTTACCTCGGGCAAAAACTTTGATCATTAATCATTATAAAGTTCTGCCATTAATGAGAATCTTTAGTGCAACATAAAATAACTTCATAAAGTTTTTTTCTTCCAATAAATTTTCACTCTGCTGGTAAGCTTTGTATCTCAGTAACAACTCCATCATTATAAAGCAACACTGCAAGTCAGTTGAATTTGTTATTGTTACACCCTTTCAGTCTCTCAGAGTTGGAGGAACAGATGTTTATTGAAGCGATGAGCAAGTAAGAATAGGATCCATTTGAAATTCAGCTTTCATAAGCTTGTTAAAATTGCATGTTAGAGGTTTTGTCTGCCGTAACTGAGCTAATGGGGAAAAGGGAGAGTTTTCCTTAAAAAGAAAAGTGTACAAAAAACTATTATATACAATTTTTAAACTAACTTTCTAATATGAAAGTAAACTTTATCTTTTAATTACCTTATTCAGCTCTCAGACTTCAACAGAAAGTCCTTAAAAATTTAAAACTTTTACAGCTTTAGTAATATTTTTTCAGACACCAGAGGCCAAGCGGTAGAGCATCTGCCCCACAACCGGGAGGTTGGGGTTCAAGTCAGGGCTGGGTCATGCCAAAGACTATATAAAAATGGAACTTCCTGCCATCCAGCTTGGTGCTCAGCAAAAATGGAACAAAGGAGGGAAATGTTGTTTCCACACAGGGCGTGCACAAGACAGTGTACTCCCTGTGCCGGTCAGTCTCAGGCCTGGATAAATGGTCAGGGTTGCATCAGGAAGGGCAGCTGGTGTAAAAATCCTTGCCAAATCTACATGCGGATCATTGCAGTATCAGGAGATGATACACAATGGTGACCCCAAAAGGGAACAGTCGAAAGACAAAATAAAAGTAATAGTTTTTCAGACAAAATTAAGAAACACAGCAGTAATTTAAACCAAAGAAACAATGGGCTGATACACTATAATGTTTCCTATTAGCGACAAATTAGCATCGTCATTTAGCATTTGCGGTTTTATAATTAGAGAGAGATGGTGTCAACATTACCTCCAATTAAAACAAGGTTAGAGGATTATCCACTTTGACGCAGCATGATGGGAAACAGTCCCACATCCCTGGCAAACAGAAGTAGCAGCTATTTGACCAAAACATTAGCTTGGAGTTAGCTGCTATGGTAACCACCGGAACCTACACACCTGGTGCACTGTGGAGGGAGGCAGGGTGGTGACGAGTAGAAATGGGGGATGTGTCTTTTAAATCCCGATATAAACGATAGACATTTTTATCACGTCACCTGATATATATTGTCATGTCGCACAGTCCTACTTTGCTGTTTTTTAAACAACAATGAGGCATAATTTATTAGTAAATTCATAATTAATTTCAACCTAAATATGAAAATATTTAGCAATCCAAAGGCTCACCACTGTAATGAAGTCTGTCAGTTAGGATAAATATATTAGTTTAACAACATTTTTACAGTATTTTTTATTTTCTGCACATGTCCTGGGTAACTTTTTTAGAGGTGCTACAAACAACATTCTGACCTCCTGGGGTGTGTTTCTCGAAAGGATTGTTGCAAACAAATGTAGAAACTTCTGTGGTATGAAATTTGCAGCTGCAACTCAAGTGTTTCTCAAAACCAGCAAAGTTTCAAGGTGTACCAGGGTGCTACTTACAAAGTCTGATGCATCACTGAATAACAGGTGTTTCCCAAAACCATAGAGAGCCTAAGTCACACCCCCTCTACTTTCACATATGGGACTTAAATCAGAAAAAATTTCCACTGAAATGAATGGCAAAGGCAATATTATCTTTTGATCCCATCCGAATTTTGCCACAAGTTACACATATGATGTTTGCCAATTTAAAATATAATTTTCCATGTAAATAACAGTGTAGGTTGTTGTCTAACTGTAAAGGTATAAGTTTGTGAAAATATGTGAACTGAAAGACTATAAACACAGATTCACATAAGTTATGTCATTGTTTTCAAAGAGTGCCCAGGGAGAAGTAACTACCAGTCCCATGGATTAGCTCCAGCTCTCAAAATACAATAGGGTACAATACATTTGGGTTGGTTTTCTCCTCTTTGGATTCTTCTTTCATTGGTCAGAAAACAGGAGGTGAGCTTTGAGAGGGAACTGCCATAATCGTGTTTGGTGACTTGTATAGTCCAACACAATTCGGGATAAAGTCCACTAAACAGTTTCACAAAAAGTAAATATGAGTCTTTTATTATACGACGACCAACCACTTTAATTACATGGAAAATTATCTTTTAAACTGACAAACATCATATGTGTAACTCGTGGCTGTTTGGTCCACAAACCTGGTACAAAGGAGACAGACGAGGAGGTTGCACTGGAACTAAGCCTGAATGTATTAACGATTAACAGCACACCTCATGTTATGCATGTGGAGTCGTCCGGGCAAGAAGAAGCCTGAATGGTGGACGCCTCGTGTATAGGGCGGTGTGATGATGCAACCGGAAGGCGGCGTCATCACACCGCACTTCACAATAAATTCTGATCCCACATTCTTCCCCCCTTTACAAAACAGAAAATACATCCAGTTAAACCCACCCAAATTTGGAGCACAAACACCAAAAAAGCACATCAAAAAAGTAAACATAAAATCATGAAGACAACAAAACAAACTGAAGCTAGGACCGGTGGTTAGACTGCCACATGGTCCGCATGGAAAAGTGGTTTACTGCCACTTTAGATGGTCTGGCCGTGCTCCTACCTACAAAGTCTTTCAGTTTTTATTTTTTTCCTTACAGTCTTCCACGGGAGGAACATTTCTGCCTGGGGAGTCATGAGGCGGCCCCGTGATGGCCTCCTCCTTGAAGCTTTGGAGCAGGCTCGTGGCAGCCTCCTCTCTGGAACTTTGAAACAAGCTCGCGGCAGCCTCCTCCCTGGTGCTTTGAAATGCGCTCGTGGCGGCCGCCTCCCTGGAGCTTTCGGACCCCCGGGGCCAATCTTCATGACGCCGGGGCCCAGGTCCCACGCTGCGGCAGCCAACCCCCGTGGAGCCCCGCCACCTGGAGCCACTGCCCAGACATGCCACAGTTTGTTCGCGTGCCAAACCGAATCGTCCATCAGCTGAAAACACGCTGCTCCCAGCTTTGCTATGATCCTCAGCGGCGCCTGTCATCTCGCTGGCTATGGCACGGCCTGGTCAGTCGCCGTCGCAAACGCAAACCCGGCGCTAACCTGAACCCAGTCCATGACTTGTAGTGGCACCTTACTTGGTTTGATGTGCTGCTGTGCGTTCGCCAGCTCTGTGCCCTCTTTTGGTCCGGCGCCTTGCTCTGTAGTGGTTCAGCAGTCACCGTTGTCGCAGCAGACCTCTCATCCGTCACCGGCTGAAACTCGACCTGAGCACTGAAGGTGTCTAGTGCCTCCCTGGTGTCACCCGTCAGAACGGACCCTCCACCTGCTAACTAGCACAGGAACTGAAGCCGTCCGATTCCTCCACTGAGCAGTCCGAAGTGCTCTACTGTGGCCCGTTGTGCGCTGCGTCCATGTTTGTCTGCTGTCGCTGTGCGTCGTGACCCCCTGCATGCCCCCCCCCCTTCCCCAGGGAGCTCTTCCCCTGACAGCACAGAGTGGATGCTTTGATGTTGGTGCTGTCCATAAATACCTTGTTGGCACCGGTCTTGTCAAACCTGGGCTTCCTCTCCTCCAGCTTCAGTTCTGGCCATGTGAGGGATGGAGGCAAGTCCAGTCTTTGCCCTTTCTACATGTCGTCTTCACTGTCCGTGCCATATTCACTCTCTGCGTTACGTTCGCCGTCCACACTGTACTCTTCAGCTGCTCCCATGTCTGCGAAGCCTGGGCAAACTGGGCCTGGGCCTCTGACTGTCTGCCTGCCGATTGTGAGAGTAAAACCCAGCTCACTGAATAAATCCTACCCCGTAACATTTCCACCCCAGCGTGTCACCTGGAACCGGAATGCTGGAATCACTGTTTTGCTGCACTGCACTGCAAATGTGACATTCCTGCCAGCACCGGAGCACCCATATTCCGGTAGTTCCATCATATCAGGGTGCCAGGGGATGAGCCTCCGAACCATGGCCTCACTCACTGTGGACTGCATGGCGGCGGTAGCTACCATCATGGGCACACTCACACCATCTAAATTCACTACACGCTGCAGTCCTGACCAACCTTCGGGGCCCACGATGTTTATGCCGTCTCTGTAGGGTGTGGGATTAGCTAACTTAGCTTTTCATCGACGGTGGTTGACATAATGTCCAGCTCAGGAAACACGCACGCAGGCTCAGGATAGATTTAACGGCTTTATTCAACAAGCAGGTGTGTCTGGATGGATGTGTGAGATATGTGTATGTGATGAGGGTGAACGCTGATGCACAGGAAGCAGAGCAGTGCGCCGTACAGCCGGACAACCCTATGGAGAGAGCAAAGGACGGGTAAAGGGCACCACACCTGAACAGGAATAATGAGCTGTGTGCTGCTTACTTGTGGGTGGCAGGTGGCTGGCGTTGGCCAAGGGAGAAGCCCGGAAGACAGCGTCCTGCAGACCCTGTGACGATGGTGAGGATTGGGTGGCAATGACGGGGTATCCGCCGCCAGGGACTTCACCTGTGCACAGGGGAGAAGACTTGGAAAAGGTAAGGAATGCTTACGTTGAAGCGTAGTTTCGCTGATGATCAGGAGATGATCCAAACACGAAGAAGTGCCGATGCGAACAGACGGCTCCAGACCGCTGCACAGGGCTGAGTGGGCTAAATAGCCCGCAGCTGACGAGGCGCAGGTGTGCGCACAGCTGAGGCAGATGATGAGCGGCGAGTCGTGACAGTGGTGAGTTTTTGGTGCCGCGCCACGTTTTGGGGCTTAGCAAAGTAGCTAGTTAGCATCTCGATAGCCTCTTCATAACAATCCTTCAGACCAAGCATTTGAAAAACTCTCTGACTTTCCGTGCCTAGGTTGTGGACAAGCAGTGCTTGCGTCCTCACTGTATCCAGCTTCCCCAGGTCCAACGCCGTGATGTAGGTTTTGAAAGCCTCCAACCAGGGATGTCATGGCCCTGGTGATTGGCCGGGGAGCTCCAGGAAAGGCCGCAGTGATGTAACACACGCCTCCTTGAGTTAATCCTCAGTCGCCAAATGTTATGTCCACAAACCTGGTACAAAGGAGACGGACGAGGAGGTTGCACTGGAACTCAGCTTTAACGTATTAACGGTTAACGGCACACTACATGTTATGCATGTGGAGTCGTCCAGGCAAGAAGAAGCCCAAATGGCAGATGCCCCCTATATAGGGCGGTGTGGTGACACAACCAGAAGGTGGCGTCATCACACCGCACTTCACAATAAATTCCGATCCCACAGTGGCAAAATTTGATTGGGATCAAAAGATCATTTTTCTCTTGCCATTCACTTCAAAGGAGATTTTTTTTCAATTTAAGGTCCCATATACGGACCTTACTTATATGATTACAATAAATACAATAAACAATTGTTTGTGTATCCTGTTATCAAAATGCTGCAAGTATTATCAGCCATTATTACCTACAGAATCTGTTTGCCATGAAAATGTTAGCTATGTCCAATCTAGTGTTGATATATATCTATAGGGCCTTTTCCACTAGCACGCTTTAGCGCGACACGGGACGGCTCAGCACGCTTTGTACGCTTTTCCACAAGCCCCAACACGGTTTAACAGCCGCGATTCTCAGCCCCGCTCCAGGGCAGGGTACAGCAGTGCTGAGCTGTGCCGTGTTGTGACGTTAACAGACTGGTCGCCGCTGATTGGTCAGGTCGTAACCGGCGCTGATTGGTCAGGTTGTAACCACCCCTCTCCTCCTCCTCATCTACCAAATCTTCACGACCTTCTCAATAAAGTTTTTGAAAAAAAAAAAAAAAAAAGAATCTTCACGACCGCCTTTACTCAGCATGCAACCACTGTTGGCGGTTTCTTTTCAGTGTATTGCTGTGCTATTTTCATTTATTCTCTATCAAAAATGGCTTCGCGTAATAAGGGTGTTCCATGGACCAATAAGAAGGTGCAGTGTCTGCTCACTGCATTGTCAGACGAACGTATGCAGCGCGAGTTAGACGGAGCCGCCCGGAATGAAAAAATATACCGGGAGGTCTCGACATCGGAGTCCTTTAACGGTGAGTTTTAATTTTTTTTTATTGCGCGTTTTTTCGCAAATATATTCGGTAAGACGCTCAGTTTATTTATGCAATAAAAAAGCTGTTCATTTGTGGATGGATCGCTGCTTTATTGCAGCACACTGCGGACTAAAGCTTTTATTTTAATTATTCATGTGAACAATACGCTGAAATAAGCTTATGTATTCTTGTTAAAAACTATTGTCTTTTCTGTATATATTGCACTTTCGTGCTGTATTTTATTGTGTGCATTTTCCTTGTAGAATCATCCCACGCGTCCGCCGCGACAGCCCGCACGGATTATTCAACCGAGCCATCCTGACCCACAGCTGGCAGAGACGGCTTCATTCATCCGAGTCGTGACCCAGTTTGGGAAGCTGGTGTAGAGGAACTCAGTGGTCGGCGTGTATAAAATGTCGATTAACCTTCATGTTGTGTTGCAAAGTTTTTTTTTTCTTTTAATATTTTGTATATAATAAAATGGAATTGTTTTGGAAAGTGTGGTTTGTCTGTTATAACACTGAATTATAAAACAGTATAATTACATAGAAATTCCATTGCCTAATCTGATCAAAATGATGCTGATCTTCCTGTCAGGGGTCAACCATTGTAAAGGTAATGTAATTTTTAACTAGACCAAAAAAGAAATCTTTTTGTAAGCTTTCTGTTCTTTTTATTGAAATATCATAAAAAATTAGCACCAAGTCAAAGTAGGTACAAGTATATGTAAATTGAATGTTCTATCGGCATTCCCAAATTCAGAGATTTACAATACTTTAGAAGGAGTGTAGCATCATCTAAACGGAAAATAATAATACTGTTGTTCCAAACGCTGACCTGAAGGTGAAAAACATGATTTTTTTTTAATTCAGTACATCTAAAATGCCCTAGGATGTAAAAAATAATAATTTGGTGTTGGGCAGTGTGCCACCGTCTCATTATTTAATACGAATAAAAACAAGTTTCAGCTCATTATTTCTAGGTCATTTGGCAGTTAATTCAAAACAAAAGTGACTTGTGTTGTTGCAGCTTAATTATGAGATAAAATTAATTGTGAGATAAAACCACAGAGCGAGCAAGGCAATAATCCTTGGATCCTTTTTTGTCTCGTGTAAATAAGGACTCAGTCGGGTGCGTAACGTCACAGGAGTGTGGCCCCGCCTCGCTGAGAATCTGCTGCTGCCCCGCTTCTAAAACCTCCTAACACAAACCATCACAGCACAAGCACAACACCGTGCTAATGGAGACAGAAGCATTCCGAGCCGTACTGAAGTGAATCGAGCCGTACCGAGGTGTGCTGGGCTAGTGGAAAACAGGCTTAAGTTACCAGCCAAATTTTACTGATCAAACTGCTGAAAACAAGTATTACTTTTTTTGCCAGGAAATTTTTACTTGTTTCAAGTAATTTGATAAGTATGATTTTCTTGCTCCATAGCTGAAAATTTTTACTTAAAACCATTTAGTGTTGTTTAAATTGTGCCTCAGTGTATATTCATGTGTTTAATGTACATATATGATGCTGCGCACAAGCTATGGTCGCCACAGCCTTCTGGAGATAAGGAATATGTCCAAACATTACATCCTGGATCAGAGCGTTACAGAGGAACTCCATGGCCTAGGTCTTCTCCACCAGACCTCCACAACCCCAGACTCGACTGCTGTGTCTCATCCCAAATGGAGATGCCGTAGACGGTGTGAGCGGTGACAGAAGAGAGGTAAATGTGGAAGTTGCCGAACAAAGCTAACCGCTAGCCCACACAGACTCCCAATTCTTTCCTTCATTCTGGCCAACGTATGCTCACTTGACAACAAAATAGACCACATACAGCTCCTGAGAACTACGCAACATGATGCACAGAGCTGCTGTGTTTTTATCTTTACGGAAATGTGGTTAAATGACAATATACCGGACTCTGCCCTTCAGTTAGCAATTGCTAACATGCTACCGTGCAGACAGAGTGTTCAAGGAAGGAGGGAAAAGGCAAGGTGGAGATGTCTGTGTCTACATCAGTGACGCGATGCAACTGTTGTGCATAAACACTGTTCTCCATTGGTGGAGTTTATGATCATCAAGTGCCGACCCTTTTATATTCCGAGAGAATTTTCATCTATCATTCTAGTCGCTGTGTACGCCCTGCCCACTGCCATCAGTGAGAGGAGTAAAGCACTAAATGAACACTACCAAGCAATCAGTGAAACACAAACAGCGCATCCAGATGGATGCCACTCACAATGGACACACAAACCTAGAGGAGTACACTGAGGTTGCTGTAGCACACATAGCTAAATGCATTGATGATGTTACTCACTGCAAAACCATCACTGTTCATGCCAACCAAAAGCCATGGATGACAGCAGAGGTCCACAGGCTCCTGAGGGCTCGGGATGCAGCCTTCAGGGCCGGTGACACTGCAGGACTTACAACAGCTAGGGCCAACCTGTCCTGTGGCATCAAGGAGGCAAAACGACAGTACAGCAAGAAAATATCCGGCTACTTCAGCAACACCAGAGATGCACATTCCCTCTGGTGTGGCATACAAACCCTCACCAACTACAATCCTCCACCTCAGACCTGTGCGAGTGACATCACACTGCTTAACAACCTAAATGACTTCTTCGGCTCCTTTGAAGCACAAAACAGCACATCAGCACAGAAGACCGCTCCTCCTCCAGATAAGCAGGCCATAAGTCTGGATCCGGCTAGCGCGTGAAGAGGACCCTCTGCAGGATCAACCTATGCAAGGCAGCTGGTCCAGGCAACATACCAGGTCACATTCTGAAGGACTGTGCAGAGGAGCTCAAGAATGTCCTGGCCGACATCTTCAACATCTCCCTCAGTCAAGTTGTTGTTCCCACATTTAAGATAAGATAAGATAAGATAAGATAAGATAAGATAAGATAAGATAAGCCTTTATTAGTCCCACAACGGGGAAATTCCAGGATTGCAACAGCACAGGGATAGCAACACTCAGAGCAACAATCAGAAGGCAAGAAAAAAAAAAAACAAGCAAGCAAGAGCAGCTAATATACATATGTACATATTACTATAAAATATATATATACACACACACAGACACACAGTGCAGAGCATTGTAGCTGGATGGAATAAATATATGAATATGTAAACACAGTGCGGAGCATTGTAGCTAGATGGAATAAATATGTAAATATATAAACACCCACAGTACGGAGCAATGTAGCTAGATGGAATAATATGTAGATATATAAACACAGTGCGGAGCATTGTAGCTAGATGGAATAAATATATAGATATATAAATATAAACACACCCAGTGCGGAGCATTGTAGCTAGATGGAATAAATATGTAAATATATAAACACACACAGTGCAGAGCATTGTTGCTAGATGGGATGAAACAGCACAACCGTCTACTTAGATATCCTACATGGTATGATTATGTGCCCATACATATTCTCACTCTCCATAGCGACCGGTATTTTCCTAGTTGTATGCCGGGGGGGACCATTGTGTAAGTCTATTGCATCTTTTGCATTCAAAAAACTATTAGTTTGTTACGTCTTTTTGCTATCTCTGCGAGCAGCCCTGCTTAGGTTGTACAGTCTGACAGCCGTTGGTAGGAAGGACCTGCGAAACCTCTCGGTTGTGCACCTGGGATGATGTAGTCTGCTGCTAAATGAGCTCCTCAGTGCATTCAGTATGTCCTGCATAGGGTGGAACTCGGACTCCAGCAGAGATGATAGTTTAGCCACCGTCCTTCTCTCTCCTATCTCCTCCACCGGATCAAGGCACTGCCCCAGGACAGAGCTAGCTTTCTTGATCAGTTTGTTCAGTCTCTTCCTATCGGCTGCAGTAATGCCACTGCCCCAGCAGACCACTCCAAAAGTGATGGCTGATGCCACCACCGTGTCATAGAATGTCTTCAGCAGCGCGCCTTGTACACCAAAAGACCTGAGTCTCCTCAGCAGGAACAGCCTGCGCTGTCCCTTCTTGTAGAGTGCATCAGTATTGTGTGACCAGTCTAGTTTATTGTTCAGATGAACACCCAGGTACTTATAGGCTGTCACCATCTCGATGTCTGTTCCCTGTATATTTACTGGTGCTGTGAGGGGTTGTCCTTGCCTGCGGCAGTCCACCACCAGCTCCTTAGTTTTCCTCCCGTTGATCTGGAGGCAGTTCCGATGGCACCAGTCCACGAAGTCCTGGATAAGCCCTCTGTACTCAGCTTCATCTCCATTGGAGATGAGGCCAACGATCGCAGAGTCATCAGAGAACTTCTGTAGATGGCAGTGTGTTGTGTTGTGTGAGAAGTCCGCAGTATAAAGAGTGAACAGGAAGGGAGCCAGCACCGTTCCCTGGGGGGCCCCCGTGCTACTGATGATCGTGTCGGACACACAGTCCCGGGTTCTCACAAACTGAGGCCGGTTCGTGAGGTAGTCCAGGATCCATGATGACAGGTGCTGGTCCACCTCTGCGCGCAGCAGCTTGTCCTTCAGGATCATCGGTTGGATGGTGTTGAAAGCACTGGAGAAGTCAAAGAACATGATCCTCACCATATTCCCGGGCTTCTCCGGGTGGGACAGAGAATGGTGGAGGAGGAAGATCACCGCATCCTCCACCCCAATGCCATGCTGGTAGGCGAACTGGAGTGGATCCATCGCTGGTTCCACCAGGGGGCGGAGGTGAGCAAGCAGCAGTCTCTCCAGGGTCTTCATCAAGTGGGACGTCAAGGCCACCGGTCTGTAGCTGTTCAGGTCTTTGGGGTGGGAAGTTTTTGGTACAGGTACCACACAAGATGTTTTCCACAGCTGTGGTACCCTCCCCAGTTTCAGGCTCAGGTTGAAGATATACGTCACAATCCCACACAGCTGGTCTGCACAGGACTTGAGGAGCTTTGCGCTGATGCCGTCCGGTCCCGACGCCTTCCTCGCCTTGATCTTCCTCAGCTCCGTCCTCACCTGGGTCCTGGTCAGGGTCAGGATGGGGGGCTGTGTGTTGGGAGTGGGGGGGTGTTGGTGGAGTGGGGAGTGGGCAGCAGGACTTGATTTCTTTAGAGGCAGCAGTGGTTGTTGTGCAGACAGGGGGGAGGGCGGTTGGTCAAACCTATTGAAAAACAGATTCAGGTTGTTCGCCCACTCCCTGCCCCCCGTGGCCTGGGGGGAGGTATTCTGGAGCCCAGAGATGGTTTTGAGGTTTCTCCAGACCCCGCTGATGTCGCTCTGTTGCAGCTTGTCCTCCATCTTCTTCCTGAAGCTGTCCTTGCCTACTCTGATCTTTCTCCTCAGCTCCCTCTGTACAGACTTCAGCATCTCCCTATTCCCCGACCTGAAGATCCTCTTCTTCTCTCTCAGAAGTGTTTTTATCTCAGGGTTGATCCAGGGTTTGTTGTTTGAGTGACGCCGTATGGTCTTGGTGGGAACGGATTTGTCCACATTTCAAAACTGCTACCATAATACCAGTCCCAAAGAAGCCCGTCCCATCCAGCTACAACGATTACCGGCTGGGCCCCGTAACACTGACCCTCATCATAATGAAGTGCAGAACATGCAGAACATCAAGTCCAACCTCCCTCCCTCCCATGACCCATCTCAGTTTGCATACAGGTCAAACAGATCCACAGAAGAACCCATCGCTGCTGCTGTCCATCCAGCCCTCACCCACCTGGATTCAAAGAACTCCTGCGTGTAAATGCTGTTCTTGGACTTCAGTTCAGCATTCAACACAATCATCCCCCAGCACCTAATACAAAAACTCGACACCTGGGACTCAGAATCTCTGTCTGTAACTGGGTGCAGGACTTTTTCACAGGGAGGCCACAGAATATGTGGGTTGGCAGCAACACCTCCAAGACCATCACACTGAGCACAGGGGCCCCACAAGGGTGCGTGCTCAGCCCACTGCTCTTCACCCTGCTGACCCATTACTGTGTACCAGTCTACAGCACCAACCACATCATCAAGTTTGTGGACGACACAACGGTGGTGGGCCTTATCATCAACAATGAGGAGGCCAACTACACAAATGAGGTGAGCCAACTGGTCCAGTGGTGCAAGGACAATAATCTCTTCCTGAACATGGGAAAAACCAAGGAGATTGTGGTTGACTTCAGGAAGGGACACACACAACATCCCCCTCTGATCATCGATGGTGCAGCTGTGGAGAGGGTGAGCAGCACCAAGTTCTTGGGGATGCACATCTCTGAGGACTTCTCCTGGTCCAACGAAACCACATCACTGGCCAAGAAGGCTCAAACTCACCTCCATTTCCTCCGCAAACTGAGGAGAGCACGAGTCCCATCCCCCATCATATGCTCATTCTACCGGGGCACCGTTGAGAACATCCTCACCAGCTACATCATGGTGTGGTATGGAAGCCACACCGCCTCTTGCTGGAAGACACTACAACGCACTGTGAAAGCAGCCAGCAAGATCATCGTGCCCCTCTGCCCCCCCTCTCGGACATTTACCTCACCCGCCAAGCCATCAACATTGCAGGCGACACCTCCCACCCCTCACACTCCCTCTTCAGCCCCCTGCCCTCGGTAAAAAGGTACCCGAGCCTCTGGGCCCGCTCCAAAAGACTGCTAAACAGTTTTGTTCATCAGGTCATCAGGACCCTGAACTCTGCCCCCCCGCCCCCAGGACTATAACGCATTCACTGGCACAATAGCTACCTCAGCTGTTGGCACAGAAGGATTGGCGCACCAACAGTAATACATCTGCTGCTATATGTCCCTGAACTTTACTGCAACCATTTGCACAAATGCCACATCTGCTCCTGTCTGTTTTGTAATACTGATCATGTGCGGTCCAGTCTGTCACTGTCTGCACCTACACTACTGCACGGAACTTGCAATTTCGAGTATTACAGCTCTACTTTCTGTATATGGAATTGCTGGGTTTCATCGTTCATCTTTATATGCACTATGGTATGTCTGGGTCTATCTGTTGTTGCCACTTGCACTACAGGTAGCATTACTGTACATAGACTGCTGTTGTTGTTTTTCCACCCTTATTCTTTTTTCTTTTTTAATATTGTGCACACCACTGACGAGAGAGAGAAACGCCATTTCAATTCTCCTGTACAGTCATGTGAAAAAATTAGGATACCCCATTAAATATTCAGTTCTTTATTAAAAAATGTTCACATATCTATGTCTAACCTTGTTTTTGTTTTTATTTGCATTTTTTAGCATTTAGTTTAGCCAGTTTAAGAGGGAATGAATGTGGGAGTGTCTTAAAAAAGATGGGGGGTGTCCTAATTTTTCCCTCACTATTTGTTTAGAGTTACATTTTACAGAAAATTTGAAAAAAGTCTTTAATTAATTTTTAATTGTTTAGTTGTATTACATGAATCTCCCAGTATTTTAAACACTGTCAATAAATGTCAACAATGTCCAACTATGTTAAAAAACACACATGGGCTTATACAAGGTATCTGTGGTCTATATTAATCATATATCCCATAACCTACATATGTATAAGCATGTGAGAATGTTTGGTGATTACATATGTAAAACGACTTCACACCTCAGAACAGGACAAAGGGTCTCAACCGCCAGTGAAGATCAAAGAGCATCCGAGGCACTGCGGTGGAGACCAGATAGGTCGCCCTGACCTCCCAGGGCCAGGTGGAGGGGTATGGAGACAAAGGAGGATAATTAAGTTAATGGGGGATGTCAGCTTTGTATGCATGTCTTTTGTTGTGTGTGAGTATAAGTACACAGAGCCGAATGTGTTCACTCTCTTACTTCTTCTGCTGCTGCACTAGATGAGACTTGTTAGAGGAGCAAAGCTGATAATAAACTTTGGTTTATAAGTCACATCGCCTCGTCATTTCGAGCTCTTCTACACTGGTGACCCTGACGCGAGGATGGACCAGAGGCGTTCCCCAGCGATCGACTCATCTGTGGCGACCCAGGCAGACGCCGGCACCCATGCAGACAGGGGAACAGATGAACGACGTTCCCCCATGGCAGAAGTGATAGAGAGGGCTCAACCGAGCACCAGCACCGCTGTGAGAGCCGAAGGAAGACACTCTCACCCTGCGGACACATCAGTGACGGTCCACACAAATGCCGTCACCGTCAAGCTGCCGGACTTCTGGCAGGAAGACCCCGCCTCGTGGTTTCTGCAAGCTGAAACCCAGTTTGCACTTGCGGGCATCACGGCTGACGATACAAAGTTCTATCACATCGTCGCCAAACTTGACGCCGCCACTTCGAGATGTGCGCGGAGCATAATCCAGCGGCCACCGGCCCAGAACAAATACAGAGAACTGAAAGCGACCATCGTGGCAAATTTCGTCCTCTCTGCCGAGGAGAGAGCCGAGAGGATCCTGGCGGTCTACGGCCACAGAGGATGCAGACCCAAGGCCCTCATGGAGGACTTGCTGCAACTTAAAGAAGAGGACAACGACAATTTCCTTTTCCAATTTATATTCCTCAGTACGCTGCTGCCACACATGAGAGGGATGCTTGCCAACGTGCGATGCAGCACCCAGCAAGACTTCCGCACGCTGGCTCATGAAGCACAGCGACTCGTCAACACCTGCAAGGAACAGACACCCACAGCAGCATCCGCAGACCTCAACGCAGATGTCCGGAGCCATGGGGAGCCACAAACCACGGAGCAGAATCCGCCCGCCGTGACAGCGACACGGCCAAGACGTAACAGACGGAGCGACGTCTGTTATTATCACCACCGCTTCGCCGAAAAGGCCTACAAGTGCGTTCCCCCCTGCAAATTCACAAATTCGGGAAACGCCAAAGCCGAACCGTTAACAGCGGCGGTTCTCGGCGAAAAAAGCAAGCTTCTATATGTGACAGATGGACACACCGACAAGCAGTTCCTCATCGACACGGGAGCTCAACTGAGTTTTATCATGCCCTCCCAAGCAGACCAGGCCATGGGCCCCTGGGGCAATGGAGCGGTGGCAGCCAACAGCTCCATCATCGACACATTTGGCGAAAGGAACCTGCCCCTCCGCATCCATGGCCGCAACTACAGATGGACATTTGTTGTAGCGGCGGTGAGTTTTAACTTGTTGGGCGCAGACTTTTTGTGTGCACATGGTTTATTAGTCGATCTAGCGAACAGACGCTTGGTTAATGCATTGTCCTTTGCTTCTATTCCCTGCTCAGCTCGAGTTTCTCCACCACCCGTGCAGGCCAGCGTCACTACAGCAGGAGGTAAGTTTGATCAACTCATCACCCAATTTCCCGCACTCATAATTCCCAAATTCTCAGCTACAGTGGCTAAGCACGGGGTCGAACATTTTATTCCCACAACGGGCCCACCCGTTTTCGCCAAAGCTCGGCGCTTAGACGCGACCAAGCTCGCCATAGCTCGGGACGAGTTTGCTACCCTTGAAAAACTAGGCATTATCAGGCGATCAAAAAGCCCCTGGGCATCACCGCTTCACATGGTCCCGAAATCCAACAGTTCTTGGAGACCGTGCGGCGATTACCGCAGATTAAACAATGCAACAGCGCATGACCGCTACCCTATTCCTCACATCCAAGATTTTTCACTACATCTGGCGGGTGCGCGCATTTTTTCAAAAATAGACCTGGTCCGCGGCTATCATCAAGTCCCCGTTAGAGCGGAAGACATTCCTAAAACAGCTGTAATAACCCCCTTCGGTCTTTTTGAATTTTTGCGGATGCCTTTTGGCCTCAAAGGCGCCGCTCAAACCTTTCAGCGGATGATGGATGCAGTATTACGCGGCCTCCCTTTCGTGTTCGTCTACCTCGACGATATGCTGGTAGCCAGCTCATCTGAGGAGGAACACGAACAGCATCTCACTATGGTTTTTCAGAGACTAGAAGAGCACGGGTTAATAATCAATCCAGCCAAATGCAAATTCGACGTGTCACAAATTGATTTTTTGGGACACAGAGTTTCACCGAAGGGGGCAGTCCCACTGCCAGACAAAGTTCACGCAGTAAAAAGTTTCCCACGGCCACAAATGGTCAAATTGCTGCAAGAATTTTTGGGAATGGTTAATTTTTACAACCGTTTCCTCCCCCGCGCAACTCAGCTCATGCAGCCCCTATATGACGCGCTTAGAAAACAAAAACTTTCCAACGCGGTCGAATGGACCCCGGAGCGCGAACGCGCCTTCGCGGAAGTAAAAAGTGCCCTAGCTAATGCCACATTGTTGGTTCACCCTGATCTCTCGGCCCGCATTTCGCTAACCACAGACGCTTTAGACCTGGCCATAGGGGCGGTTGTAGAACAACACGTCGGCGGATCCTGGCAACCTTTGGCATTTTTCAGCAAATCGCAAAACCAAACTGAGCGTAAATACAGCACCTTTGACAGGGAGCTGCTAGCGCTTCATTTATCCATCCGCCACTTCCAGTTCTGGTTGGAGGGGCGGCGTTTCACGGCTTTTGTAGACCACAAACCGCTCACCTTTGCGATGGCTAAAATTTCTGAACCGTGGTCAGGCAGGCAACAAAGACAGCTAGCTGCGATTTCAGAGTTCACCACAGACATTCGACATGTGGCAGGCAAACTTAACGTGGTAGCAGACTGCCTCTCTCGCGCTGTGACATCGCCAGAGCGCGAGGAGACAGATTATACTACCTCAGCCGCAGAACTCTTCGCCAATGCAGACACATACGCGGCCCCAATCCACGTAGGGATAGATTATGCAGCCATGGCGGAGGAGCAAAGTAGTGACGCGGACGTGCGCACATTCCTGTCTGGACCAACAGGGTTAAGGCTGGAGGAAAGGGGTTTAAGCGACGGTGTGCCCCCCCTAATATGCGACATCTCAACCGGCCGACCTCGCCCGGTAGTCCCAGCTGCATGGCGCCGCTGTATTTTCGACTCAATTCACTCCCTCGCGCACCCAGGTGTGCGCGCTTCGGTTAAAATGGTCGCCAAAAAGTTTGTGTGGCCTGGCCGGCGCAAAAACGTAAAAGAATGGGCAAAGACTTGCATTTCTTGTCAGCGCGCCAAAATACACAAACACACAAAAGCCCCTCTAGAGCCTTTTCGAATCCCTGCTAGAAGGTTCGACCACGTTCATGTCGACCTCGTGGGACCACTACCTCCCTCCCAAGGTTTCACACATCTGTTAACAATGATAGACCGTACTACGCGCTGGCCGGAGGCGGTCCCTCTGGTGTCAACCACAGCGGAGGAAGTTGCTCGCATTTTTTTGACAAACTGGGTGGCACGTTTCGGCGTCCCATCGGACATCACGTCCGATAGGGGGCCTCAATTTGTCTCGGAGCTTTGGTCAGCCATGGCCAGCAGCTTAGGAGCAACAATTCACCGCACCACCGCTTATCACCCTCAGGCTAATGGGTTATGCGAACGTTTTCACAGGTCTCTTAAGGCCGCCCTCAGAGCCTCACTAACGGATACAAATTAGGTAAATAAACTTTCTTGGGTTTTATTGGGGTTGCGTGCTGCACCTAAAGAGGATCTAGACGCCTCCCCAGCAGAATTAGTTTTTGCACAACCTCTCAGGCTCCCAGGTGAATTTTTACCAGAGAACCCAGAGCCAGGGCATCTTCCAGCCCCGAGGTTTTTAGGCAGCAATGGACCGGACTCTCTCCCCGGGCCAGCACATCACTCTTTTCCACGGGTTTTTGTCCCCCAAGCTTTAAAAAACGCTGAATTCGTTTTTGTTAGGCATGAAGCTTTAAAACCAACCTTCCGCCCACCATACGATGGACCATTCAGAGTGCTGGAACCTGGTGATAAGCATTTTGTGCTTGATTTTGGGGACAGAAAAGAAACAGTCAGCATTGACAGACTTAAACCTGCCTTCTTGTTGAGAGACAAGCCTGCACAGTTGGCGAGAGCACCTCGGCGGGGTAGACCCCCCAAGAGAAAAGACTCAGCCCCCCTGCAGGGAACAAATAATCACTCTCCTTCCCAAGCTGCAGATTCCTTACAGGAGGGTCCCACCAGGACGCCCGAACGGACCCACAGCAGATTCGGAAGAAGATTAAAGCCCAGACGGCACAAGGACTGATGCAAACTACTCAAAAGTTGTTCACTAATTGTGCTGTAACAGTTTAGGACTGACTTGTGATATTACTATGCTGTTATGATTACCACTGAATTCTCTACAGGAGCATAGCTGCTGGAAAGTTTCTTCTTTGTCAAGAGGTATAGCAGTTAGTATGTCATAATAATTATCTTAAACTGTGAATTTTCCTATTGTCCTTTTCTTAGTCGTTTGGGGGGGGGGGGGCTGTGGTCTATATTAATCATATATCCCATAACCTACATATGTATAAGCATGTGAGAATGTTTGGTGATTACATATGTAAGGCGACTTCACACCTCAGAACAGGACAAAGGGTCTCAACCGCCAGTGAAGATCAAAGAGCATCCGAGGCACTGCGGTGGAGACCAGATAGGTCGCCCTGACCTCCCAGGGCCAGGTGGAGGGGTATGGAGACAAAGGAGGATAATTAAGTTAATGGGGATGTCAGCTTTGTATGCATGTCTTTTGTTGTGTGTGAGTATAAGTACACAGAGCCGAATGTGTTCGCTCTCTTACTTCTTCTGCTGCTGCACTAGATGAGACTTGTTAGAGGAGCAAAGCTGATAATAAACTTTGGTTTATAAGTCACATCGCCTCGTCATTCCGAGCTCTTCTACAGTATCCTAATTTTTTCACAGGACTGTATGTCCTGTACCTATAGTAGCACTGACAAATAAAATATTTGAATCTTTTAATCTTTGAATCTTAAATTGCTTAAAACAACTAAGAAATATCTTAAAGCAAGTACAATTTTCTTACAGAAAACTACACAAAATAAAATATCTTGTCAGGCAGAAGACAAGCAAACATTGCCTTGACTTAAAATATTTTATCTTACTAAGATTTAATTTATTTTTTTTTTGCAGTGTGTTAAATTTTAAAATTTTTATTTATTGGTTTTTAGTTTCTTTTGATGACACGCTAAAGTTTTCTCAGCATTTGAACTGATTGGTGCACTCCAACTGTATGTGGCCAGGTAATCCACAGTCGACTTCTTTAACTAACAGATAAAAGAAATAGGTCTTAATTTTTCCAGTGTGTCATCTTATCATCCTATCATCCTTCTTAATTCCAGCCTCATCAGGTTGAAAGAAATAATTCCAGATGAGCTGTCTGGATGGGGCTGTCTTTGATGTGTGAGGAAAGTAAGTATACAAATATTTTTTTGTTTTTTTGTTTTTAATTGTTTAACCACCTTATTGTTTTGATCTCATTTACCTTCTTTTATGCAATTACTGAGGAATGGGTGGACTGCAACAAGTACCAAAGGAAAGAGCAAATGAGATATTTAATAAGATTAAAGTAGCATTTGAAATGTCTTCCTCTGATATCTTTCCTCCCCTCCTCTGAACAGCTAAACCCCAGAGGCAAAGTAAATCTTTATGATACTGTGAATGCGATGAGCAAATCCTGGAAACTGCTTTGCTATTGCTTAACTTTCTTTGAAGCATAAAAAGCAGAAACGTTGCAAAGTGGCCAAAAATAGTTCAGCATAAGGTGGGCATTGATCATAAAGTGGCTTAGTGGGAGTTGATAATACATGATGTGAGTTACTTCATCCACATTTGAAGATGCATTCTGGCGCACTGAGAAAAGTCTCCCAAAACAAAGAATAGCTCTTTTAATAATGATCCAGACACTAATTTTTGTATCCCCTTTTTTGACTGGACGGTGCTGGATCCTGTCCCAGCTAAAACTGGTTATGGGCATACATTTTAGACAGGTTGTAAGTCCATCCCAGTTGCTACTCCATCATTGTAAAAGCCATATTGGAATATATTTCTGTCAGACATTCACATTTTTCTTTTCTCTCCAAGTAATTGATGTAGTGATAGCAGAAAAGAGGAGTCTCTTTCATTCCCAGCTGCAATAAACAACTTCCCTGCCAGGTTTCTGGTATCACTGCTCGATCTGCAGTATTTAGCAATGGTTTGCAAAAGCTCCAATGATCATATATTATTTTTGCCTTTTTTCCAAGTTTTGACCTTTTTATCTCACTAGGTCATGATCTTCAGGGAGGGATAATTGTGTTAATCTGATTTAATGTTTTCCCACCAATAACATTACAGCATTTCAGAAATTATATAAAATACTAGTGAGCACACAATGCCACTAAATTTATCAGGTCATGAAAAGGTTGGAAAATGTATTAATGGCATTATTGTATGAAATAATAGAGGCACTGATGGCCTAATGGTTAAGGATGAGGACTGGTGAATCGTTGGTTCAGTCGTTGGAAGAGCAGGATCAGATCTGGGTGAAGCAGAAGACAGTGTTTACCCCACTGCCATAAACCCCACTGTAGTGCCCTGGAGCAAGGACCTTAATGTCATGAATGGGCCACTCTGGGGTAGAGAGACAAACCCAAGCGCTGAATGGTATTGTGACATTTATTAAAGAAAAGAACAGAAGTCCAAAATAACTGTGCCGAAAACACAAAATGCAAAAACAACTAAGTGCACTCCTGAGCCGCCAAGCTCAGGAGGAGACGAGGATTGCATGAGACTTGTCCAGAGATGGAATCAGAAGTTGAACATTCAATGTAGCCGCAATGAAAATGTGAACAGACAGAGCTAAAGTAGTGAATGGCATGACAACATGAGTGATAACAGGTGTGGGTGCACCTGAGCAGGAGAAAGGAACAATGACCAGTTATTGGGACCTGCTGGTAGTGCTGAGGGTGAGGGAGGAGCAGCTGACAGCTTGACAGGTTGTGCCAACACAAACCCAGCAATGTCACCTAACAGCTGTCAGCCCACAGAATACAGATTAAAAAAAAACAAACAAAAAACACAGACTAGAAAATAATTACAAATGAGGCAGGACATAGCCAACACAAACTGAAACATAAACAGACAAATAGAATGCAGTGACAACTCAAAGAAGGCACAGAAAATACAACAGAAAAATATCAAAATACAACAAAAGAGCCCCGAGACTGAGTCCTGCAAAACATCAGACTCAGCTCATGACAGAGCCCCACCCCCACCCCCAGAGGACGTACAACAATAACCCACCCAGGGTGGGCAGTGGGGGGAACAGGCTAGGAGGGAACGAAACAAAAAGCCTGCTCAGGACCCACACCAGAAAACACAGACTTAGACCCCACCCACCCACCCTTTCCAGCCCACGATGCTCATCGTCCAAGGAGGACATAATCTGGTAGATAGGGAAGGGGAACCTTGACGGCATCAGGCTGAGGAAGAAAGGGGACCCCGACGGCGTCCAACTTAGGAGAAAAGGGGACCCCGACGGCAATTCGGCAGAGAAGGAAGGGGGATCCCAACACCCTCGGTGGTCTCAGGTGGGGGCAAAGTTGCACCCGTGGTGGCTCTGGGCTGGAGCTTAGCTGCACCCGCATTGGCTCCAGGCTGGAGCACTGCAGCACTCCAGAGGCAAACTGATAAATATCAAAATACAACGAAAGAGCCCCGAGACTGAGTCCGGCAAAACATCGGACTCAGCTTGTGACAGAGCCCCCCCCCCCTCCCCAAGGGGTGGGTTTCAAGACACCCCAGGGTAACATCAACAGAAAAGAAAAGGAGCCCCCCTACCCCCAGAGGAGGTACAACAATAACCCACCCAGGGTGGGCGGTGGGGGGGACAAGCTAGGAGGGAACGAAACAAAAAGCCCGCTCAGGACCCACACCAGAAAACACAGAGTAAGACACCCCCCTTCCCGGCCCAAGGAGCTCTAGAGTTCACGGGGCCGACCAAAGTCCCAGGCCCGGCGGACGGCAAGGTGAAACAAGTCATGTGGCCTGCCAAAGACCCAGGCCACCCGGACAGCCAGATGGAACGAGTCGGGTGACCTGCCAGAGAATAAGGACCACCCGACCCGGTGGCTCAGTCTTTCAGGTGGCTGGCCCAAGTTCTTAAGCCACCTGAACAGAAGAGGCGGCCCCGGAAAACGGCTCCCCCACTGGGAGACCCAATGATGGAGGGGTGAGCCGAGGAAGGGGCACCACAACGTCGTCTTGTTGATAGGGAGGGGAACCTTGACGGCGTCAGGCTGAGGAGGAAAGGGGACCCTGATGGCGTCAGGCTGAGGAAGAAAGGGGACCCTGACGGCATCAAGCTGAGGAGGAAAGGGGACCCTGACAGCGTCAAGCTGAGAAGGAAAGGGGACCCCTATGGCATCTGGTGGAGAAGGAAGGGGGATCCCAACGCCCATGGTGGTCTCAGATGGGGGCAAAGTTGCACCCGCAGTGGCTCCGGGCTGGAGTTTAGCTGAACCCGCGGTGGTTCCAGGCTGGAGCACTGCAGACTCAGCTCATGACACTTAACCCCAACTGCTCCAGTGGAGTTGCTCAGTGGCCACAGGTCAGAATGCGATTATACTGGGCTCCTTCCAGTTGTGAATGTGAACAGGGCATACTTGAAAAGAGAGGTTGCCCCTCAAGGAACCTCCCTGTATAAATAAAGGTTAAATAAAATAAATAGTTTTACAAACTTTTTGAGTTTCAATTTACCTTAAATATGGTTTTATACCATACTAAAAATTAATCTAGATCTGTAGCAACATGAAATTGCTGTTTATATAGTTATGAGTTATTCATCTTATTTTGAAATATTTCTACTCCCATGAGGCATTAAAGTTTTTAAAACAGGACAATCATTAAGTGTCAGAACAGAGTTTGTAATGGTTTTTTAATCTTGCAAAGTTCCCTTAGAGCAGTGGTTTTCAACCTTTTTTGAGCTACAGAATCCTTTTTACATTGAAAAAATATTGTGGGACCCCACCTATCTAAAATGTTATTAAAGGACACATTGTAGACTATTACAGCTTATCTAATAATAATTTAGTTTCCAAGTTTTTTTATAATCAGTGTGAAATGCAGTGTGATTACACACAAAGTCAAATGGAAAGACGTCATTCACACCCTCATGCTCTTATACGCATCCACACGTACTCACTCACTCTTGCTCACACTCTCCCCCACTCAAACCTGCACTCGCACTCCCGGACCCACCTTCTCTCTCCCACTCCTGTACCCGCTCTTTCTCGCTCTCATTCCCGCTCGCCCGCAGAGTCACCTGCACTCACTCATGTTCACCCATACACACACTCTCACTTGCGCTCCGACCTACTCACATCCATTTGTGCTCTCCCCCACACATTCACCCACACTCATTCACCCTTATTACTTAGGGCGACTGTGATGCAGATGCAGCGAGCATGAATGTGCACCAGCGCCTGGCAGCAGCTGGGGAGACCACCAGCACAGGCCAGCAGCCACCCCCTCCCCGACCCACCCCAGGGTGACCACAGAAGCAGACCACCACCCCCGACGCTCGCCCAAGCGACTGATCAGCGGACCACTGCAGGCGCTCCAAGATGCCACCCAACATGCAAAGCGCCACACAAAACCGCCCCACCATCTCTACTCATCACTCCCTCACTCTCTCTTACTCTCTTGTTCAATCACTCTCTCACTCCCCTGCTCGCATCTATTCATTCGGCTGCACCCAGGGATTTTGACAACATGACGGGCTCCAGGCCCCCTGCCGGGCCCCCAGGGCAACAGAATCAAATTTAATTTGGACAACAGACCTAAAGCACAGCAGATGATGTCAGATTGTGCCTTATGGTGGTGGCAGGCCTTTCAGGTACCAACCTTGGTCCAAATGGATGTTTGTTGCTGAAGTTGAGAGGAAAGGGCAGGTCCTGCCACAGAACAGCCACTGCTTCTTTAGGTCACAACCATAGAAGCTGGATGCTGGTTACACAAGTCGTAGTCTCAGTTTATACACAGAAAAAGGAATTTGACATCTGGTCAGGTTGTCAAATTTAAATAATATTTGTTTATTGTTCAAAGTCCAATCAGAACAACAAACTTGATAAATTAAAAAAAAAAAAAAACACCAAGTCCGATTCTTCAGATGTGTTGTGGTCAAAACAAAGTTGACTTAAGCTTGGTGAAAATCAAAACAAAATATTCTTAGCACAGTAATTTAAGAAAAAGGTGTAAAATAGGAAAAAGGTGAGTTCTAAAGAAAAAGTTGAAAAAGTTACTTTTTCTAAGAACACAGAGCTTGCACTCTGGGCATGGGCTTAGTAGGAGAGAACAAACATTGCTTGGTTGACTCTCCCCAGACTTCTCAAGACTGTCCTAAAACAAAGGAAAAGTTTTCCAACTTGACGGGCAAAACAGCCCAATGTTTATGAATGACAACTGAGCCTGACCAATTCCATTCAACATTCAAAGATTAGGATTGGATCTGTCCATTAGCTTAAACTTTTGACCAATTGCACATGAGTTCCTTTGTTTGAGCCGGTGTCGTAAAGTTGACTAAATACAGTACGAAGGAAGGACTGAAACCTGATTGGTTAGTTTACAAGTTTTGGAATGTAAGCTTCATAGAGAGAAGAAAGAGTACTTGATATGAGAAGTGAAATCATCTTACAGTGGGGAAAAAAGTATTTAGTCAGCCACCAATTGTGCAAGTTCTCCCACTTAAAAGATGAGAGAGGTCTCCAATTTTCATCATAGGTATACCTCAACTATGAGAGACAAAATGAGAAAAAAAAATCCAGAAAATCATATTGAAGGATTTTTAATGAATTAATTGGTAAATTCCTCGGTAAAATAAGTATTTGGTCAATAACAAAAGTTCATCTCAGTACTTTGTTATATACCCTTTGTTGGCAATGACAGAGGTCAAACGTTTTCAGTAAGTCTTCACAAGGTTTTCACACACTGTTGCTGGTATTTTGGCCCATTCCTCCATGCAGATCTCCTCTAGAGCAATGATGTTTTGGGGTTGTCGCTGGGCAACATGGACTTTCAACTCCCTCCAAAGATTTTCTATGGGGTTGAGATCTGGAGACTGGCTAGGCCACTCCAGGACCTTGAAATGCTTCTTACGAAGCCACTTCTTCGTTGCCCGGGCAGTGTGTTTGGGATCATTGTCATGCTGAAAGACCCAGCCACGTTTCATCTTCAATGCCCTTGCTGATGGAAGGAGGTTTTCACTCAAAATCTCACGATACATGGCCCCATTCATTCTTTCCTTTACACGGATCAGTCTTCCTGGTCCCTCTGCAGAAAAACAGCCCCAAAGTATGATGTTTTCACCCCCATGCTTCACAGTAGGTATGGTGTTCTTTCTCCTCCAAACACGACAAGTTGAGTTTTTACCAAAAAGTTCTATTTTGGTTTCATCTGACCATATGACATTCTCCCAATCCTCTTCTGGATCATCCAAATGCTCTCTAACAAACTTCAGACGGGCTTGGACATGTACTGGCTTAAGCAGGGGGACACGTCTGGCACTGCAGGATTTGAGTCCCTGGCGGCGTAGTGTGTTACTGATGTAGCCTTTGTTACTTTGGTCCCAGCTCTCTGCAGGTCATTCACTAGGTCCCCCCGTGTGGTTCTGGGATTTTTGCTCACCGTTTTCGTGATCATTTTGACCTCACGGGGTGAGATCTTGCGTGGAGCCCCAGATCGAGGGAGATTATCAGTGGTCTTGTATGTCTTCCATTTTCTAATAATTGCTCCCACAGTTGATTTCTTCACACCAAGCTGCTTACCTATTGCAGATTCAATTTTCCCAGCCTGGTGCAGGTCTACAATTTTGTTTTTGGTGTCCTTTGACAGCTCTTTGGTCTTGGCCATAGTGGAGTTTGGAGTCTGACTGTTTGAGGTTGTGGACAGGTGTCTTTTATACTGATAATGAGTTCAAACAGACGCCATTAATACAGGTAATGAGTGGAGGACAGAGGAGCCTCTTAAAGAAGAAGTTACAGGTCTGTGAGAGCCAGAAATCTTGCTTGTTTGTAGTTGACCAAATACTTATTTTACCAAGGAATTTACCAATTAATTCATTAAAAATCCTTGAATGTGATTTTCTGGATTTTTTTTTTCTCATTTTGTCTCTCATAGTTGAGGTATACCTATGATGAAAATTGGAGACCTCTCTCATCTTTTAAGTGGGAGAACTTGCACAATTGGTGGCTGACTAAATACTTTTTTGCCCCACTGTACATATTGTTATCAGTCTATAGACACAGTAAGGGCAGGAAGCATGAACACAATGCATGAATGGCACAATAACATCACAGTACTGAGCAGGAAAAAGCTAGACGAAGCTGGGCTGCCTGTTGACATTAATACACACATTTCACTGTTAAGTTAATTGCTCTAGTCGAGCGCTGTGCTTGTCCCAGTCTGTTGTGGGGGTTATCCCACACTACTCCCCCCTAGAGGGCTCAGCAGGCAGCTGAGGCCTCGATAGTCCGGCTTTGGCAGCGAGCAGGGAAAGCTCTGTGCAGGCGGAGGTGGAGGGGGGGGGAGCAAGTGCCGGCCCAGGACGGTGAAATCGTCTGGGCCGCGCAAAAATTGCTTGTGGATCCGCGATGTTGAGGGGCTGTCCCATTGAACGTGTAGAGATCCACAGCGGCTGTAAGAGAAAAAAAAAATTAGTCACTGACTCCTCTCACGATTAAGTCCTGCGAGGATTAATAGCGGCTATGAAGAAAAACAGGAGCGGTGAGGCTGCGTAGCGGCTGTAAGAAAAAAAAAAAAAAACAAAAGCAGAGGGACTTGGCGTGTTGACTTTAGGTGCGGGCGCAACCCTAAAGCCCTCGGGAACCGCAGACTGCTGAATTCCCGTTGTGCGCCGTGGCTAAGACCATTAGAAAATCCTGTGAGCGAGCTGCGTGCATGCCTCAGGTGTACGAACAGCCCTGGAGGCTCTGTGTGCAGCGGCGAAGGACGATGGCAGTCTGTGGAGCCGTTATTGTCCCGTGCGTGGTGCGCCATCCTCGTAACCCCCCAGTGCGTGTGCAGGGGTTCCGTACGTGGGTAGGCCCGCTGGACAGGAGAGTCAGGGTCAGGGAGCTAGCTGGAGATCAGCGTAGTCGGCGCCGATAATCATCCCTGTTGTCTGTTGCGTCGTTCACTCGTGGTGCGTTGGAGCGGTGAAAGGAAGTAGACGATCTTTGTCCCTCGGGCTCGTGCAGATGCGTTGGAGCGGTGAGAGGGAGGAGACGATCTTTGTCACTCGTTCGGCCATGGTGCGTTCAGGTCCACGCGCTGCGGTCTCCATCGGCCCTGGAGGTCGCCGTCGTGGAGAGAGGACGAGGTGCATGCGTTCTCATGTGGAGGAGCTGTGAGAGCGGCCGGTCCCAGCGTGGATGTGCAGATCTCACCATGACGTTTTCTGCAGCTTTCTCAGTCGTGGGTGATCTCCGGAGAGATTTGCCTGGTAACTCTGCGTCGAGGTCTCCCTGTAGCAGAAGGAGGGCAGATCATTTGCGCCAGGCTGCTGCGTTCACTTGTCATCGGAGAATCACCGCCGGGTGCTGCGTTCGTTGTCGTCGGGTCACCAGTGTGGCTGTCCAGACCAGAAGATGGCGCTGCACAAAACGTGTGCATTTTCGGGGTCACCAATATGGCGGATGATAAAATAGGCAGCAAACTGAGGGTTTTAGGTAGGTTTATTAAATCATACCGCCATCATAGGAACTCACTCCAGCCCTTGTGCAGGCAGGCTGGAGCGGGTCCTCAGGCTCTCAGCAGATAGGCAATCATGCAGTGGAAGAGAGAGAGTGAGTTACAGAGCAATGCAGCTTATATACCCAACTACAGACAATACATGAAAGGCATTCACAGTAGTAGGTATGGGCATTTGCATTTGAGAGACACACATAACAATAAGGAGATTACTGGCCGGAATTCGCCTCTGCTCCGGAGCTGCAGGACAAAAGAGGTTACAAGGCACATCTACATATTGTTATCAGTCTATAGACACAGTAAGGGCAGGAAGCATGAACACAATGCATCAATGGCACATTAACATCACAGTACTGAGCAGGAAAAAGCTAGACGAAGCTGGGCTGCCTGTTGACATTAATACACACATTTCACTGTTATGTTAATTGCTCTAGTCGAGCGCTGTGCTTGTCCCAGTCTGTTGTGGGGGTTATCCCACAGTAAAGCCATTTCTAAAGATTTGGGACTCCGGCAAACCACAATGACAGCCATTATCCACAAATGGCGAAAACATGGAACAGCGTGAACCTTCCCAGGAGTGACCAGACGACCAAAATTACCCCAAGAGCACAGCAATGACTCATCCAAGAGGTCACAAAGAGCCAACAACAACATCCAAAGAACTGCAATCCTCACTGGCCTCAGTTAAGGTCAGTGTTCATGACTCCATCATAAGAAAGAGACTGGGCAAAAATGGCCTACATGGCAGAGTTCCAAGACGAAAACCACTGCTGAGCAAAAAGAACATAAAGGCTCGTCTCAGTTTTGCCAGAAAACATCTTGATGATCCCTGTCACCATGGGATGAGACGCCGTCTCGGTGCTCAGCCCATGTTTCTCCTCATCCCTGCTTCTCATTGAGCAGCTTCTCAGCAGGCTCCCAGCTGGCAGCATTACGGGACGGCTGGGGCCAATTAATCCTCATCAGCTGGGCGCTGCCAATGAGAATAAATAGGAGCAGCCTCGATCACTCGGGGCTGCGACATAAACACTGCTAGGCTGAAGCCCCTTCGTCTGGTGTCAGTCTCTACTCCTCTTACAGCATTCCTGTGATTGTTACCCGCTGAGAGTATGTATGCCTTGTTACCCCTACGTCTGGTACGAGCTCCCTGCTCCTGCGCTGTGCAACTCGTGAGTGTACCTCTGTACGAGTATCTGTGCTTTCCTCATGCCTCACCCCTTACCTTTAATAAAACATCACGACTCACTGGCTCGCCCTTGGCTCTTATTGCGTGGCTCCCTAGAGCCCCGCGTGACAGTATGTCGCAGCCAGACGAGTTGCCAGCGGCCGTGAGTCGCTGTGGAATTGTACCTTTCTGTCCGGGTGTCAGCGCTGCTAGCATGCCGTTTCCCAGGAGTCACTCCCGACGCCAGGGCGACGAGCTGAGGTCCATCTCGGGGGCTGTCGATAGGACGCTCTTCACCCTGCACGACGCCTCCAACTCGAGATGCTGGCATCCAGGCCGTGCTGAGGATCTCCTGGACTGTTACCCTCATTCTTTGTTCCATCCTGAGGACAGTGCCAGGATAGACGCCACAGGTACACAGCAAGAGAAGCTCCGCTGGTTGGATGGAAATCCCGGCAGGAAGCCGAAGTGGATGACGTTGCCCCCCGCTTCGGGATCCCGTTCCTGCTGCTATTCCAGCCCGGGAGTTCGCGCCAACCAGAGGGCTTCCCCCGACCTGCACCACGTCACTCGGGATTCCCTCCAAGGAGCCGCAGCTGACAGCAGTTACGTCTGGGGCCGAGCGGCTGTCGCGAGCTCCACTGTGCAACCTGTCACCATCTTCGGGCATGTGGCGGCGGCAGTGAGATTGGTGGAGAGGACTTCAGGGCTACGAAGCTTTCCCGTGCTCGACGCCTTCCTCGCCTCGATCTCCGATCAGGAACGGCGATTCTTGGGTTTCCCCCTCGCTTCGTTCCCTGGGAATAGCCGTCATCACATCGCCGAGTCACCTCTGCACGAACCCCGTCCGGATCCAGTTCTGGGCTGCCGCCAGGACCTTTCCCTCCACACAGCTGTCACCTCCTTGTCTCGTCAGTGTGGAGATTTCACAGCCTCGTTCCCTGAGCCTCGTTCCCCCGCTGTCACTCCAGGACATTCTGGCTGGCTCATCCCGGCTGTTTCCCCCTCCTCCTCGACGTGCTTCCTGACTGCTGTGTGTGCCTGGAATCTCGGCCTGGTGAGCTCTCTGCTGGAGACTACGTGAGTGATCCTCAGACGGTTTCCCAGGGGGTCCTCCGTTATCGCCGGGCGGGGAGAGGAAGAAGCAGTGTCCACCACAGCAGGCGATATCCAACCTCCAGGAGACAGGCAAGTCATAGTTTATTTATATCTGCTTAATGATTTGCTCTGTCACATTCCTGGAGGAGGAGTTCAGGGTTCGCAGCTCCCTGAACTCCCCCCACCTGCTGTAACCTGTGTTCCTAATCCTGCATCCTCTGTGTCTCTCTCCGCCGAGCAATCCCCGGCTCCGGGTCAACGTGGTGGGATAAGGAGAGGGCCTGTGGTTCCGCAGCTACATTGTGGACGGAGGAGGAGGACTGACTGCTGCGTGGAGTCTGCGCCGACGACTAAGCGTCCCCGGGTCTCCACGGAGGAGCGGTTCGGTCCAGCGGGACGAGTTTCTTCTGGCTTCACGCCGAGTGGATCGTCGGCGGGGTTACCGGAGCTGGAGGAACCTCAAGCTGCGCTGACCATCGTGCTGGCTGCGGGGCCCGACGCGGCTGAATGGGAGCCTGACAACGACCTCCTGATGACGGATCCTGGATCTTCGCAGTCCTGGACGGCGTCAGAACCCGAGATCAGGTGAGTGCTCTCCTTTCTTTTCTCCCTTTATATCTTTGAGCACTTTAGCCTGTCTCTAGGGGAGATGAGCCGGGTGCAGCCGCCCGCTGCGTCCGAGCTCGTCTCGCCGGGTTCTGCCGCTGCCGGTGATCCTGATCCTGGTACTGTTTTCTCTCCTGAGCCTTCTTCCAGGGTCACCGGCGAGGAGTTGCCGTTCCTCGTGGTGCTGGAGGGTCCAGGTTCAACGTTGGAGGTCAGTTCTGGTGCGGTGTCCAACGTGGGTTCGCCCGAGACCCAATCGGGGTCCCATGTGGGTGCTGCTTCAGCGGTGTCCGATGTGGGTTCGCCTAAGGCCCAATCGGGGTCCGACGTGGGTGCTGCCCCAGTATTGTCCAGGTCCGGTGAGGAGGTGGCCGTTTCCCTGTGGCCTGACGCTCGTCACCCTCGTCATCGGCTCTCCCCTGAGCCTCTTCCACCGGGACCCGCTTTGACCCTTCGTCCGTCTCAACGGTCCTGGTGGTTGAGTGATGCGGGTCGACGGCCCGACCCGCAGACTTTCGGTTCGGTGATCTGGTCCAACCCCCCGATGATCTGTGTTTGCTTCTGGGTGGCCTGGCTCGTCTACCGGTGGACTGGGTTCCTGGGATCTGGGTCCAGAGTTCGCCATCCGAACATTTCCCTTTCCCCGGTTCGCCAACTGGACAATGGGCGGGGAGTCCTCCGGAGCCACCTCGGCCATTTTGGACTCTGCCTGCCATATTCCTCGGGTGTCGCTTTTCTTTTGTTATTATTAAGGTCACTCGGGTGTAATATTTTGTCCTTTTGGTGAATATATATTCATAGTGCTGTGTATTGTTTTCCATTGTCCGTACTCAGCATTTTCCTTTTTGTGCCTTGTTCATAGCTTTGTCTGTGCGTTATAGAGTTATGTGTTTTGTTTCCCATCAAACCATACTCTGTAATTGTCCGTTTGTCCCAGTCACCTTCACTCCTCTAGGTGACTGTGTGGGTATATATACGGTGCTGTGTATTGTGGGGGTTTTTTCTCCCCCCCTTCATTATCCGTACTCAGCGTTTTTTATCACTCTTGTCCTGTTCTTAGTTTTGTCTGTGCATTATGGAGTAGTGTTTGTTCTGTTATCCATACTCTGTAATTGCTTTATCCGTTTTTGTCATTCTTTTGGTGGGTTGTTATCTGTTCCCGTGTTCTGTATTCTCCCCATCTGTGCCCTGTTTTTTTTTTTTTTTCTCTTGTGCGATGTAGAGTACCGTATTTGGTTTTTTTTTTTCTCTGCCCTGTTACTTTACTTTGGTCCATTGGTGTTGTCCTTCCCTTTGCTTCTTCCCCTCCGGTCCTGCCTCCCTTCCACCCACCCTAGGTGGGTGGGGGGGCTGGGATGTTCCTGGTCGTTCAGGAGCCCGACCTTGAGGGGGAGGCTCTGTCACCATGGGATGAGACGCCGTCTCGGCGCTCAGCCCATGTTTCTCCTCATCCCTGCTTCTCATTGAGCAGCGTCTCAGCAGGCTCCCAGCTGGCAGCATTACGGGACGGCTGGGGCCAATTAATCCTCATCAGCTGGGCGCTGCCAATGAGAATAAATAGGAGCAGCCTCGATCACTCGGGGCTGCGACATAAGCACTGCTAGGCTGAAGCCCCTTCGTCTGGTGTCAGTCTCTACTCCTCTTACAGCATTCCTGTGATTGTTACCCGCTGAGAGTATGTATGCCTTGTTACCCCTACGTCCGGTACGAGCTCCCTGCTCCTGCGCTGTGCAACTCGTGAGTGTACCTCTGTACGAGTATCTGTGCTTTCCTCATGCCTCACCCCTTACCTTTAATAAAACATCACGACTCACTGGCTCGCCCTTGGCTCTTATTGTGTGGCTCCCTAGAGCCCCGTGTGACAATCCTCAAGACTTTTGGGAAAATACTCTGTGGACTGATGAGACAAAAGCTGAACTTTTTGGAAGGTGTGTGTCCCATTACATCCGGCGTAAAAGTAACAGCATTTCAGAAAAGCAACATCATACCAGCAGTAAAATATGGTGGTAGTAGTGTGATGGTCTGGGGCTGTTTTGCTGCTTCAGGACCTGGAAGATTTGCTGTGGTAAATGGAACCATGAATTCTGTTGTCTACCAAAAAATCCTGAAGGAGAAAATCCGGCCATCTGTTCATGACCTCAAGCTGAAGTGCACTTGGGTTCTGCAGTAGGACAATGATCCAAAACACACCAGCAAGTCCACCTCTGAACGGCTTAAGAAAAACAAAATGAAGACTTTGGAGAGGCCTAGTCAAAGTCCTGACCTGAATCCGATTGAGATGCTGTGGCATGACCTTAAAAAGACAGTTCATGCTCGAAAACCCTACAGTGTGGGTGAATTACAACATTTCTGCAAAGATGAGTGGCCAAAATTCCTCCACAGCACTGTAAAACTCATTGCGAGTTATCGCAAACGCTTGATTGCAGTTGTTGCTGCTCAGGGTGGACCAACCAGTTATTAGGTTTAGAGGGCAATCACTTTTTCACACAGGGCCATGTAGGTTTGGATTTTTTTTACCCTTAAAAATAAACACCTTCATTTAAAAACTGCATTTTGTCTTAACTTGTGTTATCTTTGTCTAATATTTAAATATGATGATCTGAAACATTTAAATGTTACAAACATACAAAAAATGAAAAATCAGGAAGGGGGCAAATACACTACTGTAACATGTAAAGCACCATATAAATCTAATCCTGTGGACAGAGGAATAATCAGGCGGAGAGGTCCAGGGCATAACAGGCTTTATTCATCTCTCTCTCCTACATTCTCTAGGATCACGAGCATCAAAAGAGTCACAGGTCACAGGCACCTCTGCTCTTATAGCAAACCACTCGGTCAGCCTTCTGTGGTGCTGCATTAACATCAAAGCCGTTGCAGTTCCCATTCACTTTGTCATTGTTCGCATCAACCCACCAACCCCCGCATCAACACACAAACCCCCATGACGATTCCCCTTGTCCTTCCATCTTAGTGTAAACATACTGAGGTGGATTCCCCCCCCCCCAGAACTCAGACTGAGCCTTGACCCTCATGTCCTTTGGGCTTCAGCCTACGTTCATAGCGGCTGTAATGGGGGGGGGGGGGGGGGGTCTGCGGCTTTGAGGCGCTGCTGTGCCGGGGGAGGGGGCTCTTGGGGGTACATCCGTCTGTGGGGGGGACATTGGAAGGGGGGGAAACATCTTTAGCATGCCATTGTAACTGATCTGACGAGTCATTTACCTGGGGAATTTTCAGTGGGGGTCGTCCGCACCGAGGAGCTTGGGCCAACACCACCCGCTCGTCTGCTAAAACGAAAGCGGGCTTAAGCCTGTCTATACAGACTGCTTCCTTGCATCCCCCCAAGTCTAACACAAAATGTTTCTCCCCGGGTTCCAGCACTCTGAACGGGCCATCGTAGGGCGGGCGCAAGGGGGTCCGGTGGGTGTCGTGCCTGACAAAAATGAACGCCGCGTCCTTCAAGGCCTTTGGCACAAAAGCGCGTGGAAAGCAGTGGTGGACCGGACCGGGTACCGTCCCTGCCACTGCGTTATGCAGTGAAAGGTGGATGGATCAGCGTTCGCCGCGGAGCTGTCCAGCAAAAATTCCCCTGGGAGCCGCAGCGACAGGGAAAAAAACAGCTCTGCTGGGGAGGCTGCCAAATCCTCCTTAGGTGCTGAACACAACCCTAATAGAGCCCACGGCAACCGGTCTACCAAATTTGCATCCGTAAGCGAAGCCCTGAGCACTGCTTTAAGCGATCTATGGAAACGCTCACATGACCCATTGGCCTGGGGGTTGTACGCGGTCGTGTGATTAAGTGTGACATCCAGGCTCCGGGCCATGGTGGACCAGAGGTCGGAAACAAACTGCGGGCCCCGATCGGACGGGATATCCGAAGGGGCGCTGAAACGTGCCACCCATGTCGTCAAAAAAGCACACGCAACTTCTGCGGGCTCAGTGGAAGCTAGTGGGACTGCTTCGGGCCAGCGTGTGGTGCGGTCCACAGCTGTCAGGAGATGCGTGAACCACTGTGATGGCGGGAGGGGGCCCACGTGAACGTGGTCGAACCGCTTAGCCGGGATATGGAATGGCTCCAAAGGGGCCTTTGTGTGTCTGTGCACTTTGGCTCGTTGGCATGCTACGCAGGCTGCAGCCCACTCTTTCACCTGTTTGCGCAGTCTCGGCCAGACGAACTTCGCTCACACCATTTTGACTGACATGCACTCCTGGGTGCACCAGGGAGTGAACCAAATCAAAAACGCGGCGGCGCCAAGTGCGTGGGACCACCGGGTGCAGGCGGCCCGTGGAGACGTCACAGATTAGGGGGAGGGGCCCGTCCTGCAGTACTCTGCTCTCCAGCCTTAACCCTGTTGGTCCAGACTGGAGCGCGCAAACGTCCGCATCACCGATCTGCTCAGTGGCCATGGCCGTGTAATCTATCCCCACGTAGACTTGGGCCACTAATGCGCGCGAGAAGCAGTCCGCCACTACGTTGAGTTTACCAGCCACATGCTGAATGTCGGTCATAAACTCCGAGATCGCAGCCAGCTGTCTCTGCTGCCGGGCCGACCATGGTTCCGAAACCTTGGCCATCGCGTACGTTAGCGGTTTGTGATCCACGAACACAGTGAAGGTGCGCCCTTCCAGCCAGGACTGGAAGTGGCATAAGGCCAGGTGGAGAGCCAGTAACTCTCTGTCGAACGCACTGTATTTACACTCACTGTCGCACAAAGACCTGCTAAAAAAGGTGAGCAGCTGTCAAGAACCGGCAACATGCTGCTCCATGACGGCCCCTATGGCCATGTCCGAGGCGTCGGTAGTGAGCGCTATCCGAGCCGCTGGGTCCAGGTGCGCCAGCAGTGCGGCATTCTCCAGGGCTGTTTTAACCTCGGAAAATGCCTGCTCTCACTCAG
The DNA here is from genome assembly GCA_020510985.1 of Pholidichthys leucotaenia. Lineage (NCBI taxonomy): Eukaryota > Metazoa > Chordata > Actinopteri > Cichliformes > Pholidichthyidae > Pholidichthys > Pholidichthys leucotaenia. The sequence continues at coordinate 57,079,933 of CM035840.1, read as the reverse complement.
GAATCCAGTCGACTCTGTCCACCGGTTTCCGTTTCTTAAGTGCGACGTACAACAGCTGCATGAGCTGGGCTGCGTGTGGGAGGAAACGGTTATAAAAGTTAACCATCCCCAAAAACTCCTGCAGCGCCCTAACCGTCTGAGGCCGTCTGAGGCCAACATTAAGTACACCTACAGAGCCACCCCCTCCCTGACCTTGGGCAATCCAACTATCTCTCCCTGCTTCTAATTCCTGCTTACACCCCCCCCCCCCCCGAGGAAGAGTTCCCCTCCAACCAAACAAACAATTAAAATATGGCCTGAAAATACTCTCCTCCAACTACAAGACTGCTTTAGCTTCACAGATTGGAACATCTTTCAACAGCAGGACCTGGACTTCTACACCAAGTCTGTCCTCATCTTCATTAAATGCTGTGTAGAAAATGTGACAGTCACCAAACACATCCGGGACTTTCCAAATCGGAAACTCTGGATGATCAGTGATGTCCAGGCTCTGATCAGAGCTCGCAACTCAGCCTTCAGGCAGACAGACAGCTCTCTGTACAGCACTGCCAGAGCCAACCTGAGAAGAGGCATAAAGCACGCTAAGAATGCTTACAGGGGGAAAGTGGAGGGCTTCCTCACAGGCAACAACCCCATGCAAATGTGAAGAGGCATTCAGGCCCTCACCAGCTACAGGAGCCAGTGACCCCAACATCGGACAGCAGCCTCACTCTGGCAGAGGAGCTTAACAGCTTCTTTGTCTGGTTTGAGCTCACCTCCCCCCTAACTTGTCCCCCCCTCCCCTCTCTGGTCCTCCCCCTCCCCTTTCTCTACAGGTGCATGAGGTGAGAAGGCAACTGAGAGCAGTGAAACCCCACAGAGTTGCTGGTATTGGCATCCCAGGAGCAGTGGTCAAAGCATGTGCTGACCAGCTGTCAGGGATCCTCACCAAGCTGTTCAACCGCTCCCTGATGCACGCCATCGTCTCCTCCTGCCTCAAGGCCTCCACCATCATCCCCATCTTCAAAAAGTCTGTAACTGACAGCCTGAACGACTACAGACCCATAGCACTCACATCTGTAGTCATGAAGTGTTTTGAGCAACTGGTGTCCCAGCACATCATGGACTGTCTTTCCCCCTTCTTCGACCCCCACCAGTTGCCTACAGGGAGAACCGGTCTACGGAAGATGCCATCGCCACCACACTCCACAAAACGCTACCCACCTGGAGAACCCAAGGAGCTACATTAGGATGCTCTTTGTAGGACTACGGCTCAGCTTTCAGCACCACCATCCCGGACATCCTGATCAATAAACTGCACCCCCCCCCCCCCAACACCTGCTCCTGGAGAGAAAAACTTTCTCACTAATCACCCACAAACAGTCAGACTTGGCCCCCACCACTTCTCCACACTGTCTCTCGGCACTGGCTCCCCCCAGGGCTGCATGCGAAGCTCTCTACTGTACTCCCTGTATACCTTTGACTGTATTCCAACCTACCCAACCACCGTCATCGTGAAGTACGTGGACGATACCACTTTGGTTGGGCTCATCACTGATGACAATGAGAAGGCATATAGGGCAGAGTTAGAGAATCTGCTGCTGTGGTGCCAAGCAAACAACCTGAAACTGAATGTCCATAAAAAACAAATAACTCATACTGGACTTCAGAATGAACAGACAGGACCCCCCCCCCCCCCACCTCATAAATGGTGACCGTGGGGAAACCATCCCCACCTTCAGGTTCCTGAGCATTCACATCTACTCTGACCTCTTCTGGACTGTCAACTCCAAGGCCCTGGTGAAGAAAGCCCAGCAGCAGCTGCACTTCCTCAGTGTCCTGAGGAAGAGCAACCTAGACCAGAAGCTGCTGCTGGCCTTCTACCACTGCTCAGTGGAGAGCATGCTCACCTACTGTCTGGGTGCGTGGTACACTGGCTCCATGGCCGAGAACAGGAAGGCTGTGCAGAGGGTCATCAACACCACCCAAAAAATCATTGGCGGTCCTCTGCTCTCCGTGGAGGACATCCCCAGATCCTCCTGTCTCAGAAAGATCAAGGCCATCACAGGAGACCCCTCACATCCCGCCCACAACCTGTTTGACCTGCTTCCCTCTGGACGACAGTTCAGATCAATCAGGTCCCACACCTCCAGACTGAAAAACAGTTTCTTCCCCTGGGCCATCTGAACTGCAAACAGTCAGATCCCCTACCCCCTCCCTCCAAACGCTCACATGCACAGAACTGAGGACCTTTTTCATTATCACAATAACACACCTGTTTTTGCACTCCGCAGTTTCATGTATATTGACCCCTCCGTGAAACCACTACTATGTATGTTTTCCATAATCCTTGGGCCATTTTGCTCAATTGTGTGTTCAATTGTGTATTATGTACCCCACACTCTTATGTACGTAGCTCCATCTGTGAAGCCACTGCCATACCTGTGTATATTTCCATAATCGTGGACTATTTTTATTTCAGTTGTGTGTTTAATCATGTGTTCTTGTTATGCCTCTAAGTCTAGGGGGTTAGGAAAGCAACATAAATAAATAGAGGAAGCTGACTTCAATAGTTCTGTGGGAACCCACTCAGTATGTCAGTATGTTTCCACTCAGACAGAAGGACAAGGAGAATCGTCATGGGGGGTTTGTGTGTTGATGCGGAGGTTGGTGTGTTGATGCAAACAGTGTCAAAGAGAATGGGAATTGCAAAGTCTTTCATGTTACCACAGCACCACAGGTGACTGAGCGGGTCATAGGCTATAAAAGGAGAGGTGCCCGTGACCTGTGACTTTTTCTGATGCTTGTGATTCTGGATGATGTGAGAGAGAGAAATTAATAAAGCCTGATTTGTTCTGGACCGCTCTGCCTGGTTATTCCTCTCTCAACACTTGTGACCCTTGAAGCACAATGGAACTCGAGGCGAACACCCCGGAGACGACCCGGACTGGAGGTGCCGGCAACGCGTGCGCCGTTTTGGTCAAACTCCCAGACTTTTCGCTACACGACCCGAAGTCTTGGTTCCTCAACACTGAGGCCCAGTTCGCGCTCCGGGGAATAACAGCAGATGACACCAGATACTACTACGTGGTTGCAGCACTGGGCGCACGCACAACTCAGCAGGTGGCAAGCCTGCTCCACCGGCCCCCAGCCCACGACAAATACGAGGCTCTCAAAACCGCGCTGACCCGGTGCTATACGCTCTTAGACTGCGAGAGTGCAGAAAGGCTCCTGACGCGCTCTGAGTTGGGAGATGGGTTGGTGGTCGAGTTAATGGAGAAGATGTTGGCGCTGATGGGCACAGATGATGGGCATTTCATCTTTGCCCACTTTTTGCTCCAGAACCTCCCGACGGCGGCCAGGGCGGTCCTTGCCAATTCGCCACTGCTGGCCGCGCACAACTACCAAGCGCTAGCGCAAGAGGTAGATCGGGTTATCCTCACCACCAGGGCTCTCGCAGTGAACGCAGCGGCGTCGGAACGCAGCGGCGTTGGAACGCAGCGGCGTCGGAACGCAGCGCCGTTGCAACCCAGCAAGATGGCCAGCGGGGGCGAGGAGCCAACGATGGTGGCGGCAGCGGAAGCCAAGAAGCACCGGAGAGACACACTCTGCTTCTACCACCGCCGTTTTGGAGAGGACGCATGCCGATGCATGCCAATTCAAGCACTCGGGAAATGCCAGGGCCGGTAGTCGGAAGCAGCTGCGACCGCCGGTGAAGTGAGCAAGCTGCTCTATGTGACAGACTCACGCTCGGGGAGACGGTTCCTCGTGGACTCCGGCTCCCAAAAGAGCCTCATCCTACCATCTTACGCAGACCGGCTGGTGGGAATTAGTGGCCCCGAACTGGCGGCCGCAAATGGCTCAGATATTAAGACTTTTGGTGAGAGGACACTGACTGTATCCTTCCACGGCCGTACATACCAATGGACATTTGTCATAACGGCATGCAGCTTCCCCATTTTGGGTGCTGATTTTTTGTGTACACACGGTCTACTAGTCGATGTGGCTAGCAGACGCCCGATTAACGCAATGTCTTTTGATTCTCTCCCCTGTACAGCGAGAGGAGCCGGGCCCACAATGCTAGCCAACGTCACAGCTCCAAGGGGTAAGTTCCACACACTACTCACCCAGTTCCCAGCACTCACGGTCCCGACCTTTTCGGCAACCATCACTAAACACGGGGTGGAGCACTTCATTACCACCACGGAGCCACCCGTTTTCGCATGACCTTGGCGCCTGGATGCAGCTAAACTGGCCATAGTGCGCGGGGAGTTTGCCAACTTGGAAAAGTTGGGCATCATCAGATGCTCAAACAGCCCATGGGCATCCCTGCTACATATGGTTCCTAAAGCCGAGGGACTGTGGCGACCATGCGGAGATTTCCGCAGATTGAAGAACGCCACAGCGCACAATCGCTACCTGATCCCCCATATTCAGGATTTTTCTGTTCACCTCACCGGGGCACGCATTTTTTCCAAGATAGACCTGCTCCTCGGTTACCACCAGGTCCCGGTTAGTCTAGTCAAAAAAGGGGGTGCACCTTTGGAAATATATTATTAATTGGTATCATTAGATGGAAAAATATGTGTAGAAAATGGTTTGCTATGTTACCAGTTGCATAAATTGTCCCACGTGACTTTTTTATGCAAGTTTAGCATAGGACCTCGGCAAACTATCAAATCTCAATTTTAGGGGTAGGGAAAATACAAATGAGCACATCTTTAGATTGCAACATCACAGTTACATGTAATACCACTCAAAATGTTCGAAATGATCTCGGCTTTCCATTGGTGGGTAAATATCAAAAATCGGTGCAATAATTAGGTCAGCAGAGGGCAAAAGGTCACCAAAATAGGTCATTGCTGAAAATTTTGCATCGTGTCAATTAAAGCTTATGCCAGGCCCCCAGTGGTTCGTTCAACAGTTTTAATGGCTAGATATTGTCGACAGGATGCAACTAGATCACTTGGATGTGACAAAACAAGATTATCTTATAAATGGCTCATACTGTACGAACTTATGTTTTATCTATTTTTACGAAAGCTCAAATATGGGGTAGGGGAAACTAAAATGCACATAACTTTTGAACCACACAAGATAAATGCGATATCTACCACTCATCTTGACCGTCTTGCATTCCGCTATTCATTCGTACAAAGTTTCTGCAGATGGGGCCAGAAATGGGGTCACCAGAGCTCAAAAGGTCACAAATTTGAGACAAGGTGGATATATAAAATAATATTCTGTATTTATACTGGAAAACTCTTTAAGTTTCAGAAACTTATCTCCACGGTGGGTGTATACCCACAGAGAACCTTTTTGAAACACATGTATCTGCAAAAGTCAAAGCACCAATTTTGTATGAGACACACACATCTGTATAATAAGACGATGCAAGTTGTACTACAAATTTCAAAGTAGCAGCTTTCAAGTCAGTAGGCTTATTGGCGTACACTTTAATCCCTCTCATTTCATAGCAGTGACTCGGCGAATCAGGATTTCCAGGTAATGTCCATAATAATACTTTATTGGATAACCTGGTTACAAATGTAATCTTCCACAGGGTCTTGTTTTGCAATGTAAACCAAACAAAAGACACAAGGGAATGTCTCTGATGGTTTCTCATTTATCGAGGTAAAAAAGAACAAACTAAACGTGTTCACATTATGTAGTGGAAAAAAGGAAACCTTTCGTTAGGGATACTTTTAATTCTCTTTTTTTCTAAACTAAAATTCAGAGATATTTTGGTATTGATGCTATAGTCCTACTCTTCATTTCAGAATAACATGTGAAAGAGGCCAAAATGCCGAAACGAAAACGTGATGGAAGTGCTGCTGCAGCATCTCCAAAGTCTTCTCGCAAAAAGCCCACCCATGCCACATGCATACTTCATGTGCCATCTTTATCTGATCATGGCCCTTTCACAAAATTAAGTAACGTCAAAGGAACTGCAGCTGAAAAACTACAGTACCTTCATGGTATTCGGGACCGCCATCTCCACCAGTCACATGATTCGCCACATCGTATGCAATCTGTATGTGACCAGATTTCTGCAGCCCTCCCTGATGACTTGGAAAGCATTGGGTATCACCGTCAGTGTTATCAGCGTTTTACCTACAACTTAGATCGTCTTGGAGATGGACAGGACAATGAACCAAAGGCATCAACCTCGGCATTACGTTCACCCCGCAAACGATCTACCCCAGGTCCTCTCTTCCCACGCGAGTGCATTTTCTGTGAAAAAGTAGAGATTAAAGGACCTGACCGAAAAACTGAGCGGCCTCGACTGTTCTCATCTTGGAGGAACAAAGATAATGCTTGGGAGCAAATCGAATCAAAGGCAGAAAAATTGGGTCTATCTCGACTACATCGCTTGGTGGAAGGTGTTGATCTTTTCTCTGCTGAGGCCAAGCACCATGAGTCATATTTTAAGTCCTTCCGTACAACTTTCTCTAACTACGAGCGTGGGATCAACAGAGCTAAAGAACCGAAGCACAGCAAAATGCTAATTGCCCATGAGAAGGCTCTGGCATCAGTACGGGACCATATTCAGATTCATGTCGTCCAGCAATATGAGGTTGTACGGCTAAGTTCCTTGCGCTTGCTGTTCATCGAAGAGTTGAAACGAAATGGGTATGAGAATGAGAACTATCGCTCTGAAAAACTACTGAAACGCCTGCAGAATGACCAAATCCAGCATGTTTCCTTTATGAAAATCATCCCAGATAAATCTGGCGCAGTTTCATTCTGGCTTGTCTACAGTTCGAAGATCACTGTTGTTGATGCTTTTGCACAAGCTTACAATCTTGAAAGCGAGGATAAGTTTGAAAATGCCGCACTTCTTCTTCGCAGTAACATTCAACAAGCTTTTGGACAGTCCCAAAGTCTACCATGGCCACCAACGTCTGATGACATGGAGCTTAGTTGTGATAGGCTTTTACCTTCGGATCTCATCCACTTCCTTAACATAGTTCTGTACGGAAAGGAAGAGATGGATATGAGTGAGAAGATGAAGCTTCTTGTCAGTTCCATTGGGCAAGACATATGCCAGGCAGTGTCAGGAGTTAAATGGAAGTTACCAAAGCATGTGCTCCTGTGTATGACTGTAAGACACTTGTTCTGTAGCAAGCAGCTCACAAAGATTTTGAACCTACTTGGCCACTCTGAGAGCTATAATTTTGGTTTGGAGTTGGAAACTGCCCTGGCCAAGGCCCTTGATGAAGTCTCCAACTTTCTGACACACCAAATTGTGACTGGAGAGGGAAATGAGGTATTCCATTGTGAGTGGGACAACCTGAACAAAATCACAACAAATTTGCATGGGAGTAACATTGTCAACAGTGCTGGAGGGATCATGATACAGGAAGTCAGGCCTGGGCCCCAGAGACCTGATGTTCAAACTTTACCTGAATTGGATAGGACACAAGAGCGGAGCCTGAAAGTTCCTACACCAGAAACTATTCCACCCTTGCAATACAAATGTACTGGTCCAACATTTCCTGATAGATTTGTAACCAGGTTATCCAATAAAGTATTATTATGGACATTACCTGGAAATCCTGATTTGCCGAGTCACTGCTATGAAATGAGAGGGATTAAAGTGTACGCCAATAAGCCTACTGACTTGAAAGCTGCTACTTTGAAATTTGTAGTACAACTTGCATCGTCTTATTATATGGATGTGTGTGTCTCATACAAAATTGGTGCTTTGACTTTTGCAGATACATGTGTTTCAAAAAGGTTCTCTGTGGGTATACACCCACCGTAGAGATAAGTTTCTGAAACTTAAAGAGTTTTCCAGTATAAATACAGAATATTATTTTATATACCCACCTTGTCTCAAATTTGTGACCTTTTGAGCTCTGGTGACCCCATTTCTGGCCCCATCTGCAGAAACTTTGTACGAATGAATAGCGGAATGCAAGACGGTCAAGATGAGCGGTAGATATCGCATTTATCTTGTGTGGTTCAAAAGTTATGTGCATTTTAGTTTCTCCTACCCCATATTTGAGCTTTCGTAAAAATGGATAAAACATAAGTTCGTACAGTATGAGCCATTTATAAGATAATCTTGTTTTGTCACATCCAAGTGATCTAGTTGCATCCTGTCGACAATATCTAGCCATTAAAACTGTTGAACGAACCACTGGGGGCCTGGCATAAGCTTTAATTGACACGATGCAAAATTTTCAGCAATGACCTATTTTGGTGACCTTTTGCCCTCTGCTGACCTAATTATTGCACCGATTTTTGATATTTACCCACCAATGGAAAGCCGAGATCATTTCAAACATTTTGAGTGGTATTACATGTAGCTGTGATGTTGCAATCTAAAGATGTGCTCATTTGTATTTTCCCTACCCTAAAATTGAGATTTGATAGTTTGCCGAGGTCCTATGCTAAACTTGCATAAAAAAGTCACGTGGGACAATTTATGCAACTGGTAACATAGCAAACCATTTTCTACACATATTTTTCCATCTAATGATACCAATTAAAATATATTTCCAAAGGTGCACGCTAACCCCCTTTTTTGACTAGACTAGGTACACGCTGAGGACATACCTAAGACAGCAGTAATAAGTCTGTTTGGTCTCTTTGAGTTTTTACGCATGCCTTTCTGGTTAAAAGGCATGGCACAGACATTCCAACGCATGATCAAATCAAATCAAATCAAATCAAATCAAACTTTATTGTCATATTACTGTACATACAACTGTAGTGCAGGCAAGATGAAATTGCGTTTCTCTCGGCATCCATATAAGAAGCAGCATGATTAAGACACACTCCCACATAGCTCCACCCCCCACCCCCACCCCCCACCCCCCATCCATTCACACATCCCTGAGACATACTTGGGGAAAAAGAATAACTAACTATAATATACAAAATGTCCGTAGGTGCAGTAGTGTGTATGAGAGATTCCGGGTCAGCTGTTCAGCATCCTGACAGCTTGTGGGAGGAAGCTGTTGATCAGTCTGGTGGTTCTGCCTCTGATGCTCCGGAATCGTTTACCAGATGGAAGAAGTTCAAAGTGTTTATGCAGAGCGTGAGAACGGTCCTTGACAATGTTCAGTGCCCTGCTCCTACAACGGTTCTGAAAAAGTTCTTGGACAGAAGGGAGGGAGACTCCAATTACCCTCTCCGCCCCCTTGACTATCTTCTGCAGGGCTTTTTTGTCTGACATACTGCAGCTGGAGTACCATGTAGCAATGCAGTACGTCAGAACACTCTCCACCACACCTCTGTAGAAGGTCCTGAGGATGCAGATGGGGAGAGAGGCCTGTTTGAGTTTCCTCAAGAAGTGTATCTTTGCTGAGCCAGCTTCCTGATCTCCAAGGAATTCTTGCTCCAGGTCAGGTCCTGCGAGATCTGCACTTCGAGGAACTTGATGTTCTCTACTCTCTCCACTAAACGGCTGCCGATGCTGAGGGGGACGTGCTCAGGCTGTGACCGCCGGAAGTCGATAATCATCTCCTTCATTTTGTCCACGTTGAGCACCAGATTGTTCTCCCTGCACCAGCCCTCCAGGTCTCTCACTTCTTCCCTGTACATTGATTCCTCATCCCTCTGAATAAGTCCCACCACCGTGGTGTCATCTGCAAACTTAATAATCTGGTTCCCCTCGTGTTTGGATACACAGTCATGTGTTAGAAGTGTAAACAACAGTGGACTGAGTACACAGCCTTGAGGGGTTCCGGTACTCAGCGTGACAGAGTTGGAGATGTTGTTTCCAACCCAGACAGACTGAGGTCTCTCAGTCAGGAAATCCAGGATCCAGAGACATGTGGCGGTTTTCAGACCGAGAAGGAGTATTTTCTCTATCAGTCTCTGGGGAATAATGGTGTTGAATGCTGAACTGAAATCAATGTACAGGAGTCTGGCGTAGGTGTCTTTCTGGTCCAGGTGGGTGATGACAGAGTGTAGGGTGGTGACTATAGCATCCTCCGTGGAGCGGTTTGAACGATATGCAAACTGGAGCGGGTCGTGTGATGCAGGGAGGCAGGCTGTAATGTGTGGTTTGACAAGCCGTTCAAAACACTTCATCACAATTGGTGTCAGTGCAACAGGACGATAGTCATTCAAACAGGACACCACTGGTTTCTTTGCCACCGGTACAATGATAGAGGTCTTGAAGCATCTGGGAACGATGGCCTGACTCAGGGAGATGTTATAAATGTCAGTCAGGACATCCGCCAACTCGCTCGCGTAGTCTCGGAGCACACATCCCGGAATGTTGTCTGGACCTGCAGCTTTGCGTGGGTTGACTCTGGATAGGGTCCTCCGTGTGTCCGCTGTGTTGATGGTAAAAGCTGGTCCGACCGATGGTGGGGGTGGGCCGGCCCTCCCTCTGATTGTTGAGTTTGATGCTTCAAAACGTGCAAAGAAGTCGTTAAGCCTGTCTGGAAGCGAAGCGTCGTCATCATCGACCCCCTGCCTAGACTTAAAGCCCGTCAGTGTCCGAACTCCCTGCCACATCTGCTTGGTGTTCCTAGTGTCACAGAGGTGTCCCTGGATTTTCTCCGCATAGGCGTGCTTTGCCGCCTTAATTCCCTTTGAAAGTGCAGACCTGGCTGAGCGGAGGGCGATCCTGTCCTTCACTCTGAAGGCTGCATCTCTGGCTGTAAGCAGCGAGCGCACCTCTGCAGTCATCCAGGGCTTATGATTACCCCGCATAGTGATGGTCTTCACTGTAGTGAAATCCTCTGTGCACTTCGCGATGTAGTTGGTGACCGTATCAGCATACTCCTCCACATCTGTTTTGTCTTCCTGGGAGGCTGCTATTTTGAAGATCTTCCAGTCTGTGTGCTGAAAACAGTCTTGCAGTGCAGAGGTTGCACTCTCTGGCAAAATCCTGATTTGTTTCACTGCTGGCCTGCTGCGCTTCAATAAAGGTTTGTAGGCAGGCACCAGCATCACGGACATGTGATCAGAACGGCCGAGATGGGGGCGGGGTATCGCTTTATATGCATCTGTGTTTGTGTACACTAAGTCCAACATATTCTCTCCTCTGGTCTTAAAGTCTACACATTGTTTAAACTTGGGGAGCACAGTCTTTAAGCTGGTGTGGTTAAAATCCCCTGCAACCACCACAAAACTGTCCGGATGTGAAGTTTGGATTTCACTGATCGCATTGTGCAGTTCCCCGAGTGCCTTCTTAGCATTAGCTTTAGGATTAGGGCTCGGCGCTATGTAAACACCAACTACAAACACGTTGCTGAATTCCCTCGGCAGATAAAATGGCCGACAATTAACAATAAGGAACTCCGCCAATGGAGAGCAGTGTTTAGACACTAACGTGGCATTAACGCACCAGTTCTTGTTAACATAGATGCATAGCCCACCCCCACGGCTCTTACCGGAGCTCGCCGTATGCTGATGGATGCGGTGTTGTGCGATCTGCCGTTTGTGTTTGTCTACCTGGACGACATCCTGGTGGCCAGTGCATCGGAGGATGAACACATAGCTCACCTCAGGACAGTTTTCCAGAGGTTGTAGAAGCACAGATTAATAATCAACCCAGCGAAGTGCCAGTTCGGGGTGACGGGAATCGATTTTTTGGGCCACCGCATCTCACCAGAGGGCGCGATTCCCTTACCGGACAAAATGTGTGCAGTGGCAGATTTTCCCCGGCCTCAGGTGGTCAGGGCACTGCGGGAGTTTTTGGGGATGGTTAACTTTTACAACCGTTTCCTCCCTCGTGCAGCCCAGCTCATGCAGCTGTTGTACGTTATGGTTAAGAAACGGAAACCGGCGGACAGAGTCGACTGGACTCCTGAGCAAGAGCAGGCGTTTTCCGAGGTTAAAACAGCCCTGGCAAATGCCATACTGCTGGCACACCTGGACCCGGCGGCTCGGATAGCGCTCACTACCGACACTTCGGACGTGGCCATAGGGGCCGTCGTGGAGCAGTGTATCACAGGTTCTTGGCAGCCGCTTGCTTTTCTTAGCAGGACTTTGCACGACAGTGAGCGTAAATATAGCACGTTCAACAGGGAATTACTGGCTCTCCACCTGGCCATATGCCACTTCTAGTTCTGGCTGGAAGGGCGCACCTTCACTGCGTTCGTGGACCACAAACCGCTAACGTACGCGATGGCCAAGGTTTCGGAACCATGGTCGGCCCGGCAGCAGAGACAGCTGGCTGCGATCTCGGAGTTTACGACCGACATTCAGCATGTGGTCGGTAAACTCAACATGGTGGCGGACTGCCTATTGCACACATTAGTGGCCCCAGTCTACGTGGGGATAGATTGCACGGCCATGGCTGCTGAGCAGATCAGCAATGCGGACGTTTGCGCAGTCCAGTCTGGACCAACAGGGTTAAGGCTGGAGAGCAGAGTACTGCAAGACGCCCCCCCCCCAATCTGTACGCCTCCACGGGCCGCCCCTGCCCGGTGGTACCACGCGCTTGGCACCGCTGTGTTATTGAGTCGGTTCACTCCCTGGCGCACCCAGGAGTGCGCGCGTCAGTCAAAATGGTGGGAGCGAAGTTCATCTGGCCGAGCCTGCGCAAACAGAGGAAAGAGTGGGCAACAGCCTGCGTAGCGTGCCAGCGAGCCAAAGTGCACAGGCACACAAAGACCCCTTTGGAGCCGTTCCATATCCTGGGTAAGAGGTTCGACCACGTTCACGTGGACCTCGTGGGCCCCCTCCCGCCATCGCAGGGATTCACACACCTCCTGACAGTGGTGGACCGCACCACGCGCTGGCCCGAAGCAGTCCCGCTAGCTTCCACCGCATCCACAGACGTTGCATGCGCTTTTTTGACGACATGGGTGGCACATTTCGGCGCCCCTTCGGATATCACGTCTGATCATGGCCCGCAGTTTGTTTCCGACCTCTGGTCCACCATGGCCCGGAGCCTGGGCGTCACACTTCATCACACGACTGCGTACAACCCCCAGGCCAATGGGTTATGCTAGCATTTCCATAGGTCACTTAAAGCAACGCTCAGGGCTTCGCTTACGGATGCAAATTGGGTGGACCGGTTGCCGTGGGTTCTATTAGGGTTGCATTCAGCACCGGAGGAGGATTTGGCAGCCTCCCCAGCAGAGCTGTTTTTTTCCCTGTCGCTGCGGCTCCCAGGGGAATTTTTGCCGGACAGCCCTGCGCCGGACACCGATCCATCCCCGCTTTCACTGCATAGTGCAGTGGTAGGGACAGTACCCGGTCCGGTCCACCACTGTTTTCCACACGTTTTTGTGCCAAAGGCCTTGAAGGACGCGCCGTTCGTTTTTGTCAGGCAAGATGCCCACTGAACCCCCTTGCACCCGCCCTACGATGGCCCGTTCAGAGTGCTGGAACCTGGGGAGAAACATTTTGTGTTAGACTTGGGGGGACGCAGGGAAACAGTCTGTATAGACAGGCTTAAGCCCGCTTTCGTTTTAGCAGACGAGAAGGTGGTTTTGGCCCAAGCTCCTCACGTACGGGACAACCCCCACTGAGAACTCCCCAGGTAAATGACTCGTCAGATCAGTCACAATGGCATGCTAAAGATGTTTTCCTCCCTTCCAATGTCCCCCCACAGACGGACGCACCCCCACGAGCCCCCCCCCCCCCCCCCGGCACAGCAGCGCCTCGGAGCCGCAAACCCCCCGTTACAGCCGCTATGGACGTAGGCTGAAGCCCAAAGGACATGAGGGTTGAGGCTCAGTCTGAGATTCGGGGTGGGGGGGGACCCACTCAGTATGTCAGTATGTTTCCACTCAGACAGAAGGACAAGGGGAATCATCATGGGGGGTTTGTGTGTTGATGCAAACAGTGACAAAGAGAATGGGAATTGCAAAGTCTTTCATGTTACTGCACCACCACAGGTGACTGAGCAGGTCGTAGGCTATTAAAGGAGAGGTGCCTGTGACCTGTGACTTTTTCTGATGCTTGTGATTCTGGATGATGTGTGAGAGAGAAATTAATAAAGCCTGCTTTGTTCTGGACTGCTCTGCCTGGTTATTCCTCTCTCCACAGTTCTATAAAAAGGTTTATTGATTAAATTAACACAAAAATTGCAACAGAAGATAAAATAAAGGTCCCAAACAAAGGACGAGCATCTTCAAAAAGGAAGAGCTGATGTGCCAACAAAACAGAAAACAGATCAGCCCGCTGTACAGCCAAATACTAACAGCATAGCTCAGAATCACTACCAACACCTACCGGCACAGAAACATACACACCACTGGAAAACCAGACACAGGAGGGGGTGCAGCAGCAGCAGCTCACAACAGCAGCAGTCAGCAACAGCAGCATACTCCTCAGCTCTCCTCCAGTATTTAAGGATCCCAGCCTGATTGGTAAGGTGGGACACCTGTGTGATTATCAATGTCACACACTTGCTGGACTTGCATACCTGGAGAGAGGGAAGAGCAGAATACACACCCCTACACACCCACACACAACAAGACCATAAAAAGGAGCACTCATGTTCCAGGCCGTAACAGTTCTGTAACCATGTTTTATCTAATCTTTCTCTCTTACTTTAATGTGCAGTGGCCTGGTGGTGCACCCACAATTTTGTTGTACTGTACAATTGTACAATGACAATAAAGCCTATTCTATTATTTTCCTTCTCTGGAACAAGTTGAGAATTTCCTTGGCTGTGTGTCTGGGATCATCGTCTTGGTGAAATTTCCACCCTCGTTTCATCTTCAGCATCTTGGTAGATGGCAACACATTCTTATCAAGGATGTCTCTGTACATTTGTCCATTCATCTTTCCTTCAACTATATGAAGTCTGCCTGTACCATGTGCTGAAAAACATCCTCACACCATGATGCTCCCACCTCCAAACTTTACTGTTGGTATGGTGTTTTTGGGCTGATGTGCAGTGCCATTTCTCCTCCAACCATGCTATGTGTTGTGGCATCCAAAAAGTTCAATTTTGGTCTCATCTGACCAGACTATATTCTTCCAGTATTTTACGGTCTTGCCCAAATGTACAAAAAACTTTAAATGAGCTTCAACATGCTTTTTCTTCAGCAATGGAATCTTGCGAGGTGAGTGGGCATAGAGCCCATGTCGGTTAAGTGCATTACTTGTTGTTTTCTTTGAAACAGCAGTACCTGCTAACTCCAGGTCTTTCTGGAGCTCTCCTTGAGTGGTCTTTGGCTCTTGGATAACTCTTCTGATAGTTTTTTTGACTCCTCTGTCAGAAATCTTGTGAGGAGCTCCTGATGGTGGCCGGTTTATGGTAAAATGATGTTCGTTCCACTTCTGAATGATGACTACAACAGTGCTCACTGGAACATTCAGCAGTTTAGAAATGCACCTGCAACCAATGTCATCATTAAGTTTGCAACAATAAGGTTGTGAAGATCTAGAGAAAGCTCTTTGCTTCTACACATCATGAGTTCTTTGGGATGTGACAATCTGATATTCACAGACCTTTTTAAAGGCCATCAGTCAGGACTTAACAAGCTGAAATTAATTTGCACTGATGGGGGATGGGATAGCTTCCTAAATTCTGATGGATTTCAGCTGGTTTCTTGGCTTTCTGTGTCTTGTAGCACCTCCTTTTCTTCGTGTGTTCAATGCTTATTCCCAGTGTTATTTCACTTTATTAAGCATAACTTGTTTGGTGAATGCAGCTGCCTTAATTTCTTTGTATGTATGGATTACTTGGGTTGTTACTGATAGCTGGTGAAAATCTCAGGTCAGTGGCTCCATCAGAAATATGTTTAATGAGAAAAATGTTGATGTGTTCAATACTTATTTTCCCCGCTGTATATAATACAAACATTGGGCTCTGTTTTGACGGTCATCCACGTACTTTTCAGACAGACTTTCCCCCATGTACCAGTGTATTTGCTAGTTTCTGTCAGCGCGTTGTCTGTTTTTTACACCTTGCGTCACATCATCAGATTACCAGTACACAGTGTGCCCGCTATGTTATGCACTTGGAGGAGCCTTGTAGTGTTGGGATTTTACTGTGAAGTGTGGTGTGATGACGCCACCAAAAGGTGGCGTCATCACACCGCCATATAATAGTTAGCATCCGCTATTAGGGGCTCTCTTGCCCAGGCGACTCCATAGACAGCTGTATACCTTGTGTTGCAACCAGTTCCTTATTAAAGCTCAGTTCCAGCGCAACCTCCTTGTCCATCTCATTAAATGCCAGGTTCGTGGACATAACATTTGCCAACTGAGTATTAACTCATGGAGGTGTGCGTAACACCACTGTGGCCTTTCCTGGAGCTCCCCGGTGAACTGCCAGTTCCATGACCTCGCTGGCTAGAGGCTTTCGAAACCTACATCACAGCATTGGGCCTGGGGAAGCTGGATAAGGTGAGGACACAAGCGCTACTTGTCCACAACCTGGGCATTGAGGGCCAAAGAATTTTCCGGACGCTCGGCACGACAGACTCATACGAGGATGTTGTGGAGCCGTTAGCTAACCATTTCACCACACCAGACAGTGTGACGATACCACAGATTTGCTTTCAACAGAGACACCAAAAAGTTGGTGAGCCAAATCAACAGTTTGTTGCTGACCTAAGACAGGTAGCTAATATGTGCTGTTTTGGGCTGTTGGAGGATGAGATGGTGAGGGACCAATTGGCCGAACACACGTGTAGTGCTGGGCTACGAGCTAGGTTGCTAATGGCACCTAATGACTTAAAATTAGCTAGATCAGTGGAGCTAGCTCTTCAGTTGGAGGCTGCAGATAAGCTAGCCTCAGAGCTAAATTGGCAGTAATCGCAGAAGACACCGGAACAGACAACATCAGCTAATGCAGTGGACTCGGAGGATGAAGGGAGCATGGCAGAAGACTACGAGGCTAATGTGGTGAACCTTAGGTCTGCTCCAGTAGGCCCCGTCTGCGGGGGTTGTGGGTCCCCGACGCACCAGATTAAAGCGCGAGTGTGCCTGGCAAGAGGGAAGTGGTGCAGCAAGTTTGGGCGCCTGAACCATTTCACCATGCCGGTCTTCAGCGCCATGGAGCCCGCCAAGTAAGCCAGTCCGCCTGCCTACAACAACCATCCACTCGGTGAGGCCCAACGCCACCAGGTATTCCTACTGCATGGTGGAATTAGACGGTGTCGCTTTGCCACTACTACTCAACACGGCGGTGGTGTGGTCAATGTTGTATTGGGCCATGGTGAAAAAGTTTTCCCACTTCACAGAATTAGGAGTAACCCAGCGCCGCTGTACAGATACAGTGGTAATAGACTGTGCAATGTCGGAACTGTGGAGTTGACCGTTCGCTATAAGACCAAAGCTGTGCACAACTTCATGTTCCAGGTGGCGGCGCATGGCAATAACATCATGGGGTGCAACCTGTCCTGTGGACTGGGATTTGACCATCAGAGACAGCACTGGGTTCAAATGGTCTGGGTGTGGAGGTTGGAGCTCGCCGACCCCGGTAGACAATGTCGTGGTGTGAGATGAGGTGCTTCCAGACAGTACCGACGCAAAGGTGCACACTTCAAGATCAGTGGGGGAACCGGATGGTTTCAGTACCTCGCTGGGCTGGCTGTAGTGGGAGCGACCAAGCTAGCGTTAGTGGAGGGTCTGTTCTGACAAGCGATACCAGGGAGGCACCACAAACCTTCAGTGCTCAAGTTGAGTTTCGGCCAACAACAGGTGAGGGGTCCGCTGTGACAATGGTGACTGCTGTGCCGTCACAGTGTGACGATGGCGCCAGACGGAAGGAGAGCTCAGAGCTGCTGAGAGCACAGCAGCACATCAAGCCTAGCAAGGTACCGCTCTAGGTCATGGACTGGGTTTGGGTTCGTGCTGATGAAAGACCAGGGTGACAACTGGCCGGATCGCAGCTAGCAAAACATCAGGCGCCGTTGAGGATTGTGGCGAAGTTGGGAGCGGCATGTTTCCAGCTGACGGATGGCTGGGTTCGACATCCGAACCAGCTGCGGCGTGTCCAGGTGAACGCTCCGGGTGACAAGACTATGCAGGAGTCTGAGAAGGTGGTGTGGGATCCGGGCTTCTGTGTCATGAAGATCGGTCTTTGTTCCAGGGACGTGCTGCCTCCAGGGGTGCCTTCGCTGCAGGGCTGTCGCAGGGCCCCCCAACTGACCAACCCTTACCATAGGAGACTGTCAAGAAAAAGTTAAAGACTGTTTAGTTAGGAGCACGGCTGGACCAACTTAGTGGCAGAATATCCTACTTAGCTGTGTTGAGCTTTGTGGTAGTCCGCCCACAGGCCCTAGTTCTAGTTTTAGTTGTGTTTAGTGTGTTAATTGTTCTTAGTATTTTAGTGTGTTTATTGGGGGTTTTCTGTGTGCCAAATTGAGGAGGGTTTAATTAGATGTGTTTTGTAAGGGGGGGGAATGTAGTGATGGGATTTTACTTTGAAGTGCGGTGTGATGACGCCACCTTCCGTTTGCATCATCACACCGCCCTATAATAGGGAGCGTCCGCCATTAGGGGCTCTCTTGCCCAGACGACTCCACAGACAGCTGGTATGCTGTGTGTTGCAACCAGTTCCTTATTAAAGCTCAGTTCCAGTGCAACCTCCTCGTCCATTTCATTAATGCCAGGTTTGTGGACATAACAGAGCCGCCTCATTTCAAAGAGGTGTAGTGGCACACAATCTAATGCCCATTACTATTAAAGTGCATTCCATGAGAATCCACTTTTGATGAGGGAAAAGGAGGTCTACTTTCAGAAGCGCATTTTTTAATGATATTTCAGTGGCATCTTTTGACATTGCACAGCTCTGGAGCTTAGGAAACGGCATGTGCTCCGATCTTGTAACAGTCATAATCACCCGTCATTTTAATTATATGATGATCACACACTAGTTTTTTTTTAATTCCATCAACACTTTCATTTTCATTGCTGACTTACCGTTGGAGTCTATAGATTAGACATTAATGTATGATTTTTTTAGGGGAATTAATGAGTGAACAGGGAGCATGTGTTCCAATGTGATGTGTGGTGCATGAGGAATCAATGTACAGGGAAGAAGTGAGAGACCTGGAGGGCTGGCGCAGGGAGAACAATCTGGTGCTCAACGTGGACAAAACGAAGGAGATGATTATCGACTTCCGGCGGTTGCAGCCTGAGCACGCCCCCCTCAGCATCGGCGGCCGTTCAGTGGAGAGAGTAGAGAACATCAAGTTCCTCGGAGTGCAGATCTCGCAGGACCTGACCTGGAGCAAGAATTCCTTGGAGATCAGGAAGCGGGCTCAGCAGAGACTGCACTTCTTGAGGAAACTCAAACAGGCCTCTCTCCCCATCTGCATCCTCAGGACCTTCTACAGAGGTGTGGTGGAGAGTGTTCTGACGTACTGCATCGCTACATGGTACTCCAGCTGCAGTATGTCAGACAAAAAAGCCCTGCAGAGGATAGTCAAGGGGGCGGAGAGGGTAATTGGAATCTCCCTCCCCTCTGTCCAAGAACTTTTTCAGAACCGTTGTAGGAGCAGGGCACTAAACATTGTCAAGGACCGTTCTCACCCTCTGCATAAACACTTTGAACTTCTTCCATCTGGTAAACGATTCCGGAGCATCAGAGGCAGAACCACCAGACTGATCAACAGCTTCCTTCCACAAGCTGTCAGGATGCTGAACAGTTGACCCAGAATCTCTCATACACACTACTGCACCTACGGTCATTTTGTATATTATAGTTAGTTATTCTTCTTTTTCCCCAAGTATGTCTCAGGGATGTGTGAATGGATGGGGGGGGTGGGGGTTGGGGGGGAGCTATGTGGGAGTGTGTCTTAAATCATGCTGCTTCTTATATGGATGCCGAGAGAAACGCAATTTCATCTTGCCTGCACTACAGTTGTATGTACAGCAATATGACAATAAAGTTTGATTTGATTTGATTTTTTGATTTGATGAGGGGGATTTTCATTTTCATCATGGACTTATTAGGCATCAATGTGTTTATTTTTAGTGGAATAAATGAATGAACATGGAGTGTGCAGTGTTTTAGTTTTTGCTAACTCCCCAGAGAGAGAGGAGATGGGTCCACATCTGCATTGGCCATGCACCCCGGGTTTCCAGCCCAGCGAGCTCCTTGACAGCCACCCGTCAAAGGCTGTTGAGAGCGGGCTTGCTTCATGGTGGGGCCGGAGGCGGACAGGAAGTCACATCAGATCATCTGCTTTCCTCCTACCCAGGATGGATGGGGGGAGACCCTCGGTCGACAAAAGCAACAGGAGAGGGAGTACTCCATCTCCCCACAGCCAAGAGCGACTTCCACTCCATCATTAATGAAAGTTTATGAAGGTTTGTAAAGGCATCATCCTCTTCATGTCTGTGTTGCATCCGTGTGCACATTAAACAAGTCAGTGGATTTTTTTCAGCCCATTCTTCCCCGTTTGTTCTTTTTAACCCTTTGAGAGTGAGAATTTGCATGCCCCTAGTGGCAGAGCGCGGCACTGCGCCTGCCTTCTCACTGACAATTCAAAAGTAAGAGAAATTTCTGTTTTGTTTTTTTTAAATGTACTGATGCTCATATACTTTGTTTCAAATGTACTGATGTACTGATGTTCATATACTTTGAAGATAAGATGATGAGGTACCTCTGTACAAAAAACAGTGTCAAAAGACTGAACCATTTTTTGTGTAAATATGTCCAAAGTCCAATTTTGACTGAGTTATGGAATTTAAAGAGGTGTCGTGACAATATGTAAATTAGATGCATAAATTTATTCCTATCTAAAACTTTGGATCATATTTTACATCTTTCTAATTGACAGTAAGTCATTATCTCTTACCACTTTCAAGTTATAGCCTTGGAAATCTGAACTATTTCATTGACAAAAAAATATTGACCACCCTTGACCACTGGGGGTATGTTGCAGTTCTGCACCATACACACTCAAAGGGTTAACATAACTACCTGGGCATCAACTGTGATTGATGTCTTTCTTATTTCCAAGCAGCATTACTATCGTGTGCATTTTGGCTCACACACACAGGCTCTGGTCAGCGCAAAACCCATCTTAAACCGTCATGATCACAATTCACTTTAGATAATGCGCCCATTGCATTAAAGGGATGGGAAGGAGCGCTTTGGATTGGATTATCCAAAATACACCTCTGAATAATCAGACGGGACTCTTTGCATCATGTGCTGGCGGAAAGTTCGTTTTTACACCGTTGTGGTAAGGAAATTAACTTGGAAATGTGTTCTACGTCAGTGACAACTGATCAACTGACCCTGTCGTAATACGGCCCATTGTGTTCGAAGCAGTGACCTGCGGTCAGGGGAGACAGGTATCATGAAATAGTAAAAAATAAAGATGTATAAATATATTATTATTTGTCCACTAGTTTGTCTTGTATGTCCAGCCCCCCCCCCCCGCCCCGCGACCCAAAAAGGATTAAGCGGAAGAAGATGGATGGATGGATGGATGGATGTAACTTCTGAATGATTCCGGTCATTTTAACAATATTTATATATTTAAAGTCGCTGAATCTGTGCATTTCCTGGTTAAATACAAAGGAGAGAGACCAGGTGAAGCAGCAACAAATGCAGCCTCAAAAGGATTGCACAATCCTTCACAGCCCCGTTAGAACTTGTGCAAGATGCACGTTACTGTTTGTAGCTCTGTGTATGTCACAAATGTAATGTTTGTCGGAGCTTTTATTGTGTGTCCTCCTTTTCCATAGTCTATGTAATATACTTAATGTGTGTGTATAACATATTTAGTCTTCTAAATCTGACATAAAACTTTAGTTAAAAATCATGGTCAGAGGCTGCGCAGTAATGCTGCTCCAACAAGGGGGGGGCGTGGTAGGCACAGGAGTTTGTCCCGGTTTGTACTTGTTGCTCTTCTTCTACACTGAGGCTAAACGTCAAATTAGCTGAAGATAAAATTAGAAAATCAAGTGTATCGAGGACTCCGTTTGTGCTTCTATTTTATACAGACTGAAAATGGAAGATTTTATAGCTAAACTTAAATTCTCAAAATTGGACTTTCAATCAAAACTGGCAGTAATCTCAATTGAGACAGAGAGACTTTTAAAACTGAAAGAAAACGAGGACTTTTACAACAAAGTCATTGAGATTTTTGTCCGGAGGGCTAGACAGATGGATTTCATTTACAAGTAAAGGTAAGACCATGCATGCTTGTTTCATATACTTGAACTTGATTGAATTGTGGAGCTACAAGGTGCATAGTAAATGTGCTCTCTGAGCCACTATAATTTTAGTTCTTCCTTGGCCTGAAACAAGTAGTGTATAATGAATTTTGTGCCCCTCAAATTTGTCTGTATAATAACTTAATACATTTTATTTGTATTAAGACTACAATACGTTGTATTTGTATTTGTATTTGTATTTGTAGAGAACAACAAACACAAACAATGGATCAAAGAAGTAATTGAAATCAGGAAGTGAGCCCACAATACCATGAACCGAGATGATGGAGCCTGCATGCTCTCATACACCTCAGACTCTCTCCTCCAGAGGCCATCGCATGGCGGGGGGGCGTGACCGACCTGGCAGATCTGTAAAATCTTCAGGATGGTCACGCCTACGGAAAGGATAAAACAGTTGATGTGATGCGTCACGGATGTCAGATGACGCTTTCTGAAGAAGACTGCAGATGACAGTCGAAACATGTCACAGTTATGAGACATCCCTTTGCCTTGTCTTAATACAGTCCTTCTCAAATAGTGGGGGGCGCGATGCGATGCCGGGGGGGGGGGGGGGGGGGGGGCGCGTGTGACCCCGGGGAACAGGCTTTGCTTTTGCCGTGTAAAGTGTAATTGCACATCCACGGCAGCAGGTGGTGCAGTGGCGCTCTCATTGTCAAAGTCTGTGCGGGAGTTTAAAACTTTTTAAATTGCTGTCAACAAACCCCTCGAGAGACACCATGGAGAAATATTTAACAGTAACGAAAAGAAAGGCGGAGAGAGACAGAGGTAAAGAGACAAATGAAAGTCTCCCAAAAGCTAAGATGAGGAAATATGACGAAGCTTATCTAGCGCTTGGCTTCACTCTGACTACGGTGGGAGACGAGGAAAGACCGGTGTGTTCACTGTGTCTGAAAGTGTTGGCAGCGGACAGCATGAAGCCAAATAAATTAAGACGTCACCTACAGACATTACATCCTCAACACGTTGATAAGCCGCTTGATTTTTTTCAGCGAAAACATGTGGAGTACGGCCAACAATCATCCCGCTTTGTGAACGCTACATCAGTAAACCAGCGAGCACTTTCAGCATCATTTAAAGTGGCGCGCCAAATTGTGCAGTGCAAAAAAACCCCACACAATTGCAGAGGAGTTGATACTGCCTTTTTCTACCTTTTTCTTCAGACTAAAATGTTAAATATATTGGTACTCCTGTGTTAATGTTCCAGATCAATTTACATTTAATATTATTTATTGATTGAATTATTTTTCTCAGCATCAAATGGTTCAGTTGGTCAAAAATGTTTCTAGTTTAAATAAGGATTGGCATATTTTTTATTTCAGGCACTTTGATGCACTTTAAGTTTTTTTTTTTCTGTTTTAGACTATAACAGGGTTTCTGTGTGGCAAAATAAAGTTAATATTTGTTGAAAGTTGATTTATATTGCTTTTTTCTTTTGTTAATGTTAAAAAGGATACAATTTTAGGTATACTTATGCAATTTTTATAGATAATGATCTTATTTATAGTCACTGCGGCAAGTTGGGGGGCGCAAAATATTTTCTCTTTCCTAGGGGGGGCTTTGCAAAAAATAATTGAGAAGCACTGTCTTAATAGAAGAACAATATCATTTTTAACATTTTATTTGTGTAGCCAAGGGTCTTTGCACTTTGTTTATATTCGGGAGAGTTGAATGAAATGAAAACATGGAAGCATGGAGTCAGTCAGCAGAGCTTTAACTGCCTTTCTGCAAAACAAAAGCAATTGGAGTGTACTATTATTTCTGCTTCTTCCCTTCACAGAAAAAGCTCTAGACATGCATTGCAGAACTGAACTTAAATTCACTGCACATTCTATCAAGAGGCAATTCAGTAAAAGAAAGTTAAACCCTATAACCCTAGTTTATAGTTAAACCCTCCCTTAGTTCTGCTGCTAATAGATTTAGACTGTCGGGGGACCTCCAATAATGTACTTGGCTTCACTCCTTCAGTGTTTGCTCTCTATATGTCTGTTCTTTTCATCTTCTCTATCCCCTCACCCCCAGCCAGTTGCAGCAGATGACTGTCCCTTCCTGAGCCTGGTTCTGCTAGAGGTTTCTTCCTGTTAAAAGGGAGTTTTTCCTCTCCACCGTCGCCAAGCGCTTGCTCACGGGGGATCGCCTGATTGCTGGGGTCTTTCTGCAATTGTGGGGGTTTCCCCTACATTTGAAAGTGCTATGAGATGACTATTGTTGTGAAATGACGCTATATAAATAAAGTTGAATTTAATTGAATTAAAATGCCTTAGTGTTTTGTTATGATCTGCTGGAGGGGAGGCAGCAAAGATGGGCCCAAACGCAGAGATGGGGTTCAGCAGATTTAATAACACAGAGCACACCTCCGAGGCTGGATAATCCAAAATAAGACATGCAGTACATGGCGGTAATGCACCTGGTTGCCAACCGCCAATCTAAAAGAAGAAGAAATAATTGTGCAGACTACAGACAGGATACACATGAGGAACATAACCTAGGTTTACGACACAACAGGGAACTGATGACTGAGTGAAACATATATACATAGATGCTAATGAGCAACAATAATGAGGAGAGGGAGAAAGAGAGAGGATAACTAAGGTAGAGCAGGGAAACCTATCAGCCTAATGGATGCACAAAAGAGACAATAATGACCACAATAATAATGATGATGATAATAATAATAATAAGTCCAAATGAGAACATAAAGAATGAACAGGGTTTGACCCTGTCCAGACCACAACAGCTTTGTTAATTATTTATATCATCAGATTTTATAATATACAATTAGCAGATCATAAAACATGCAAACTTTCAATTGTAATTAAATTTAAGCTTATGCTATTGAGTTCATATATTTGTAAATCTGACTCTCTTGGTATCCCCTCTGAAGAGCTGGAGCAGGTGGCTGGGGAGAGGGAAGTCTGGGCTTCTCTGCTTGAACTGCTGCCTCCGCGACCCGGACCTCCGGAAAAGCGGTAGAAGATGGATGGATGGATGGATGACTCTGAAAGAGTCGGTGTCTCACAACCCACAAACCTCACCGCACTTCATTAGTTCCAAGTGACCTAATTTCCACAGTGCAATATGAGAGTTTTCTGTGAATAGTTAGCATACATGAATTACTTTTAAAATGCTGGGAATTTACATTTAAGTGGCTTTCAGAACAGCTGGGAAGGCAGGAGAAATGAGAAGGAAAAAGCCTCAGCATGGTCCAGAACCACCAAAGCAATGTGATCTAATGACATCAGTTTTATTGCCCAAGGTTGAAACCCTGTTGACCCCTGCTTTGATTTCGTAGTACTGCAGTCACTGAAGTCTAAACTGTGTCCGATCTCTGCTCTGTTGTTGTCACCAATTATGAATTCAGAGAGGATATATTTGCTGCTTCATTTGACCTCATAGTTAAGTTTTTTAAGGGATTACACATTTGTTCCATTGAGGAGTTCATTGTTTTCTTTCCAGTTAAACAAGTTTGCCAACAATAATTTCCTGAAAAAAAAAATGGGCCAGCTGATCTCTCATCTATCAGTTCACAGCAGTGTTCTGCTGGGAACTGGCACCTTCTGAATACCAGAGTGATTTCAGAAATTGTTTTTTACCAATGCTGTGTCAAAGCAAAATTGATAAAACGCTAACAGGAAACTTCTTCAGGATCAAAAACGCTTCATAGTGATTTTCTACAACTTTGGCTTGGCGTTTGATCAAAGCAGCAAACGTTTCACAGGGCCACAGCTCTGTGTTGGCATGAATAATTCAATCAACTTACTGTACTTAAAATTACAAACAGGAAAAAAGCTTTTTAATAACTGATGCATGGGTTTGCTGTCACTAAGTGGCTCTGTTTACATCATACTAAAATCAAACTAAGGAGATGTCTCAATGAATATACTTTAAGTTAAACATTCCAGTCAGTTAAATATGACAGTTATGTACAGTAGGGTAAAATAGTATTTAGTCAGCCACCAATTGTGCAAGTTCTCCCACTTAAAAGATGAGAGAGGTCTCCAATTTTCATCATAGGTATACCTCAACTATGAGAGACAAAATAAGAAAAAAAAAATCCAGAAAATCACATTGAAGGATTTTTAATGAATTAATTGGTAAATTCCTCGGTAAAATAAGTATTATACTGTATATTCAATCTATCATGTTGAAAAACTGAACTGGTAGGTAAATTGAGCGGGAAAAACTGTTTTGCTTCCTATGAAGAATATGGCAAACACAGCGATTCTCTAACAACTTGGCTTGGGTTTGTTGAAATTAACTCATGAACTGTTGTGGCTCTTTTTTTCAAGTCATTCTGGTGATCTTTCACAAAGCAATTACTGAATCAATATGATTGTAAAACTTCAATCACAATCAGTTTTTGAACAACTGAGATGAATACTGTTTGACTTTGGAAAGTTTAGCAAGGTTTTTTTTTTTTTACTTGGCGGTAGAGATCAACATGTTTTCATTTCATAATGCACACGTTGGTCTGGTACTACCATTCAGTTACTGTCATTTGTGTCAAAATTTGAAGCTGAATATCTGCTTTTAAACTGTGTAATTTGCTTCTATTTTTTGTGTGTTTTTGGTTGGACTTGTATCTTTTTGAATCACTCATTTGTTGAAGGCAGTAAATAAACAATTTATTAGGCTTAGGCACTGAAATTACTTCATTCGGATAAGAGATTTTCTGTACAGATTTGCTTTAAACATGTAGGGTAACTGTTGTGTTGGCAATGTGTGTGAATATTGTGTGTGAATGTGTTAGGCTATTTTAGTACATTGTTTTTCATTATTTTAATGCGTGATTCGGATCTCAAATTTGGGGTGGGGGGGTCAATTGAGTGTATGGTTTTGAACTTTCTAAGGGGGGGGGGGTGTTGTGTTGGGAAATGGCACATTATTGTGAAGTGCAGTGTGGTGATGTGCACTTCCCGTCATGTCACCGCTCTATATAAGGCAGAGGGCATCCATATTGCAGCCTCTTTGACCGGTGCCCTCTGCCAGGTGCCTGCTGTGTAACCGCTGTTCACATCCATCAATAAAGCTGTGTTCATCCAGTCATCTTGACTCATCCTTCACCCAAGGTGTTTTACCATACATAACATTTAGCGACTGAGGATTAACTCATGGAGGCATGTATCACACCACTTCGCTCCTTTCCTGAGCTGCCGGGCGAACCGCCAGTGCCTTGGCATATGTGATTTGAGGCTTTCCAGACCTACATCACTGTGCTGGAACCCGGTAAGCTCGACAAGTTAAGAGCACATGCGCTGCTTGTTCACAGCCTGGGTATTGAGGGCCAGTGAGTCCTGCGCACACTTAGCGCTTCAGACTCTTTTGAAGATGTTGTAGAGCTGCTAGCAAACCATTTTCATACCCTGGATAGTGTGACTGTCCGGAGGATTCGTTTTCGGCAGCAACATCAGCAGGTAGGTGAGCCTATTCATCAGTCTGTCACCGACTCGAGGCAGCTAGCTAGCGAGTGTCGCTTTGGGCTGTTGGAAGATGAAATGGTATGTGACCAGCTTGTGAAGCACACATGCAGCACCACATTGCGGGCTAGACTACTCACGGTACCCAGTGACTTAACATTAGCCAGAGCTGTCGAGCTAGCTCTCCAGCTGGAGGCCACAGACAAGCTAGCTCTGAAGCTAAACTGGCGCCAGTCACAGCGGCTGCTGGATGCTCCTGCTGCAGCACATGTTGCAGACTCTGATAGCGAGGATAGCTTGGACGACGATGCTATGGAAACCAATGCTGCCAGCCAAAGGTCTGCCCTGGGAAAACCCCTGTGCAAGGGTTGTGGGTCTGCGATGCACCGCAATAAGGCTAAGGACTGCCCGGCTAGGGGAAGACGTAGCAGATATTGACGCTTGAACCATTATGCTAGAGTGCGCCGTGTATCTGAACCGGAGAGCCCACAGAAGAAATCATTCTGCCCGCCCCCGACGACCATCCATACAGTGTCCCCCAGTACAAGCGGGTACACCTTTTGCACAGTGGAATTGGATGGCATGGAGGTGCCGCTGCTGCTCAACACGGGAGCGGAGGGGTCATTGCTAAATCGGGCCACGGTAAGGAAGTTTTTCCCCCACTACAGGATTAGAGGTAACCCGGTGCCATTGTATGGTTATGGAGGTGGCAGGCTGTGCACGGTTGGGACTTTGGAGTTAACGGTCTAGTACAAGTCTGTGAAGATGGTTGACTTCACATTCCTTGTGACAGCACGAGGTGATAACATCATGGGCTGTGATTTGTTTTATGGACTGGGTTTTGCCATAAAAGATGATGCCGGGAACTAATGGTCGGATTGTGGCCAATGGAACCATCCCGGTTCTGATGGTCGATGAGGACGTTGTGTGGGACGAAGAGCTAACGGACACCACGGTAGTCAAGCAGGACCAGGCTCACTCAGATTCAGCACAGGAGGGCCTCAGTGCCAGTGCTTGGGATACAGTAGAGGGGGGTACTGAGTGTGGCGGCAAGGTGGCTGCGCCGGTGAGTGACACTGATGTGCTAGCCCCAGATGCCTCTGGTGCTTGGCCGCAGGGGAATGGAGGATCTGCAGCTACGATGGTGAATGCTATGACTGTCTTAGAAGAGGTTGGGGCCAGACCGACGAGCATGGTGGAACCGCATGCTCAGCAGCACCACTTCAGGCTGAGCCAGGCCCCACTGAGGGTTTTGGACTTGGTTTGGGTTTGGAGTGAAGAACATCCACGGTGAAGATGGGCCAGATGACAGCCAGCTAAACATTGAGGGTGTCTGTGCATAGTGGCTAAGCTGGGCGCAGCATACTTCAGGTTGTCCGAAGGCTCGGCGAGGCTCACCAATCAGCTTCAGCATGTCCAGGAAGAGGCTCCAGGTGATGAGGCTGGACGGGAGTCGGTGTTGGTGGTGAAGAAGCGGGGCTCCATTGTCTGGAAGATAAGCCATCATCCCATAGGTCTGCTGATTCCAGGGGCGCTCTTGCTGAGGGGCTGCCCTGGGACCCCATGCCGGTTCTACTACTCCTACCCAAGGAACAGTGCTGTAAAATTGTGCGTTTATAGTTCCTATGTTCTGATATATACAGTATGCTATGATATGGGATTATTTTGTTTAGTTTAGGAGCACCGTGTGTAATTTTAGTTTTATGTATGGACTTTTCTTTAGATATTGGTGGCAGAATAATCTGGGTTGCACAGTAGTCCACCCGTCAGCCCCATTTTAGGTTATTTTGTGTGAATGTGTTAGACCATTTTAGTACATTGTTTTTCATTATTTTAGTGCGTGATTCGGATCCCAAATTTGGGGTGGGGGGAGGTCAATTGTGTGTATGGTTTTGGACTTTCTAAGGGGGGGAGTGTTGTGTTGGGAAATGACACATTATTGTGAAGTGCAGTGTGGTGACATGCACTTCCTGTCACGTCACCGCACCGCCCTACATAAGGCAGAGGGCGTCCATATTGCAGCCTCTTTGACCGGTGCCCTCTGCCAGATGCCTGCTCTGTAACCGCTGTTCACATCTGTCACGAACGATAGCCGACCGGTCAAAGAACCAGGGAAAGAGCGAAGGCTTCCAAAAGTTTGCAATCAGCAATTTTACGTTTTATTCCAAAAATACTTCACAGGCAACAACTCCAGTGAACATCCAACACCCCACCCAAACCAAATGAAAACACCTGTTAATATACTCAGTGAGATAATTAACCTAATTGGCACATACCATAATCCCAGGTAAGACAATAAACATTTCATCTTCCCACATATACCCAATAATATCTAAAAAGGACATAAATACATAAATAATTTCCACACAATATTTACAGAATAAATAACACCATAAATACACCATAAATAATACAATAAATAATTTAAACCCCTATTTACATATTAAATACCCCCTTTGCTCCACCATCCTATACTATCTCCTGCTAGTATCCTTTAAAGGCCCTCAAACCCCTGAGGAGTCTTTTGCCTGGATACCACCAGGAAGCATACTGGCGAAGGTATGTGGTTCCAAGATTAATCAATTGCCTCACCCAATTAACATAATTAATATTAACAATTATCTCACAAAATAATTCAATTCAGTCAAAACACATTCTACAAATATATGTGCATTTTACAATCCAATACATGTTAACATTTGCAAATATAAATCCTTTTACACATATAATATAATATTCAATTACCAGACCATACAGTGATGACACTCCGTCATCACAACATCCATCAATAACTGGACTTCTGGCGCCACACGAGTAGGCTGCCTTTTTGCAACAGCGGATCAATTTCTGCCTATTTCTGTCTATTTCTATTTACTATCTGTCTCTCTTGCCAATCTTTCTGATCCAGCGTCACCTTTATTCCATCCAAACATGTAGATCGCCCAAATGTCTCCTGAGCCAGTGGACGGAGCCACTGTTTCTAGCAGGAGGCAGTACAATAGAGACCAACTGTTAGCACTTAACCGGCCCACGATGCTAACGCAAAAACTCGACATACTAAGAGAAATAAGACGGAAACGGCATGGGTGTCGAGCTGGAGTAAGATGGCGGGCGAGGAATATAAGGTACAGACCCGTCCTCCCATCCGTTATTATGGTGAATGTTCGATCGCTACTCAGTAAGACTGATGAGCTAGCGGCTATCTCCCACTACGAGAGTGTCTTCAGGGAGAGTAGTTTGATGCTGTATACTGAGATGTGACTAACAGAACTAGCAACAGATGCTAACATCGAACTGAAGGGTTTCCACACAATATGGGCAGACCGGACACCAGACAGTGGGAAGACAAGGGGCAGAGGAGTGATAATGTATGTCAATAACAACTGGTGCAGACCGGGACATATCACGGTTAAGGAACAGCACTACAGCAAAGACATCGAGTTAGTGCTAGCTGTTAGCATGCGGCCTACATATCTCCCAAGGGAATACTCACACATGATCTGCATTGTTATTTATGCAAATCCGACGGCAAATGCTGGGACAGCGCGTGACGTCATCCACTCAGTAACTGGCAGGCTGCAGACAGAACACCCAGATGCTCTTCTCCTCATCTCAGGTGATTTCAACCATATTTCACTGTCCCCCACCCTACCCACACTCACCCAGTATGTCACATGCCACACTAGAGACAATAAAACACTGGACTTATTTTATGCAAATACTAAGGAGGCGTACACCTCATCACCACTCCCCCCACTCGGGAGATCGGATCACAACTTGGTTCATCTTCTGCCGGTGTACAAACCCTTAGTACACAGACAACCTCCGGTCATGCGCACAGTGAAGATATGGTCTGAGGAGGCAATGGATGCGCTAAAGGACTGTTTTGAAATCACTGCATGGGAGCAGCTCTGCGATCCACATGGTGAGGACATCGATGGCCTCACTCACACCATCACGGACTACATCGGCTTCTGTGTAGACAACACTGTACCCACCGAGACCATACGGTGTTGCTCGAACAACAAACCCTGGATCAACTCTGAGATAAAAACACTTCTGAGAGAGAAGAAGAGGATCTTCAGGTCGGGGAACAGGGAGATGCTGAAGTCCGTACAGAGGGAGCTGAGGAGGAGGATCAGAGAAGGCAAGGACAGCTTCAGGAAGAAGATGGAGGACAAGCTGCAACAGAGCGACATCGACAGGGTCTGGAGAAACCTTAAAACCATCTCTGGGCTCCAGAATACCTCCCTCCAGGCCACAGGGGGCAGGGAGTGGGTGAGCAATCTGAACCTGTTTTTTAATAGGTTTGACCAGTGCCCCCCCCCCCCCCGACTGCACAACAACCACTGCTGCCTCTAAAGTCATCGAGACCTGCTGTCCACACCTCACCCCACCAACACCCTCCCACTCCAGCACACAGCCCCCCAACCTGACCCTCACTAAGACCCAGGTGAGGACGGAGCTGAGGAAGATCAAGGCGAGGAAGGCCTCGGGACCGGACAGCATCAGCGCGAAGCTCCTCAAGTCCTGTGCAGACCAGCTGTGTGGGATTGTGGGGCATATCTTCAACCTGAGCCTGAAGCTGGGGAGGGTGCCACAGTTGTGGAAAACATCTTGTGTGGTACCTGTACCAAAGACTTCCCACCCCAAAGGTCTGAACAGCTACAGACCAGTGGCCCTAACGTCTCACATGATGAAGACCCTGGAGAGACTGCTCCTTGCTCACCTCCACCCCCTGGTGGGACCAGCGATGGAACCACTCCAGTTCGCCTACCAGCATGGCATTGGGGTGGAGGATGCAGTGATCTTCCTCCTTCACCGTTCTCTGTCCCACCTGGAGAAGCCCGGGAATGCGGTGAGGATCATGTTCTTTGACTTCTCCAGTGCTTTCAACACCATTCAGCCGATGATCCTGAAGGACAAGCTGCTGTGCGCAGGGGTGGACCAGCACCTGTCATCATGGATCCTGGACTACCTCACTAACCGGCCACAGTTTGTGGAACTGTGGCCGGTTCACGGAATGGTTTTGGCTCCCTTCCTGTTCACCCTTTATACTGCGGACTTCTCACACAACACAACACACTGCCATCTACAGAAGTTCTCTGACGACTCTGCGATCGTCGGCCTCATCTCCAATGGAGATGAAGCTGAGTACAGAGGACTTATCCAGGACTTCGTGGACTGGTGCCATCGGAACTGCCTCCAGATCAACGCGTGGAAAACTAAGGAGCTGGTGGTGGACTGCCGCAGGCAAGGACAACCCCTCACAGCACCAGTAAATATACAGGGAACAGACATTGAGATGGTGACATCCTACAAGTACCCTGGTGTTCATCTGAACAATAGACTAGACTGGTCACACAATACCGATGCACTCTACAAGAAGGAACAGTGCAGGCTGTTCCTACTGAGGAGGCTCAGGTCTTTTGGTGTACAAGGGGCACTGCTGAAGACATTCTACGACACGGTGGTGGCATCAGCCATCACTTTTGGAGTGGTCTGCTGGGGCAACGGCATTAAAGCAGCCGATAGGAAGAGACTGAACAAACTGATCAAGAAAGCTAGCTCTGTCCTGGGGCAGCGCCTTGACCCAGTGGAGGAGATAGGAGAGAGAAGGATGGTGGCTAAACTGTCACCTCTGCTGGAGTCCGAGTCCCACCCTATGCAGGACATATTGAACGCACTGAGGAGCTCATTTAGCAGTAGACTACATCATCCTAGATGCGCAACCGAGAGGTTTCGCTGGTCCTTCCTACCTACGGCTGTCAGACTGTATAACCTAAGCAGGGCTGCTCGCAGAGATAGCAAATAAACGTGACGACCTAGTAGTATTGAATGCAAAAGACACAACAGACTTACACAAATGGTCCCCTCCAGTATACAACTAGGACAATATCAGTCGTTACGGAGGGTGACAATATGTATGGGTACATATTCATACTATGTAGGATAACTAAATAGACGGTTATGCTGTTTATTCCATCTAGCTACAATGCTCCGCACTGTGTATATACTGTATATTTATATATTTATGTGTACGTATGTATATCCACTGCTCTTATTTATATTTTTTGTATCTTCTTAATTATTGCTCTGAAGTGTTGCTATCCCTGTGCTGTTGCAATCCTGGAATTTCCCCATTGTGGGACTAATAAAGGTTTATCTTATCTTAATAAAGCTGTGTTCGTCCAATCATCTTGCCTCATCCTTCACCAAAGGTATTTTACCATCATAACAGTCACCTCTACAGAGGTTACCCTACATGTTACAGTGCATCCGGAAAGTATTCACAGCGCTTCACTTTTTCCACATTTTGTTATGTTACAGCCTTATTCCAAAAGGGATTAAATTCATTTTTTTCCTCCAAATTCTATACACAATACCCCATAATGACAATGTGAAAAAAGTTTTTTTGAGATTTTTACAAATTTATTAGAAATAAAAACTAAGAAATCACATGGACATAAGCATTTACAGCCTTTGCCATGAAGCTCAAAATTGAGCTCTGGTGCATCCTGTTTCCACTGATCATCCTTGAGATGTTTCTACAGCTTCATTGGAGTCCACCTGTGGTAAATTCAGTCGATTGGACAGGATTTGGAAACGCACACACCTGTCTATATAAGGTCCCACAGTTGACAGTGCATGTCAGAGCACAAACCAAGCATGAAGTGAAAGGAACTGTCTGTAGACCTCCGAGACAGGATTGTGCTTGAGGCACAAATCTGGGGAAGGGTACAGAAAAATTTCTGCTGCTTTGAAGGTCCCAATGAGCACAGTGGCCTCCATCATCCGTAAATGGAAGAAGTTCAGAACCATCAGGACTCTTCCTAGAGCTGGTTGGCCATCTAAACAGCGATCGGTTGAGAAGAGCCTTATTCAGGGAGGTGATCAAGAACTCGAAGGTCACTCTGTCAGAGCTCCAGTGTTCCCCTGTGGAGAGAGGAGAACCTTCCAGAAGGACAACCATCTCTCCAGAAATCCACCAATTAGACCTGTGTGGTAGAGTGGCCAGACGGAAGCCACTCCTTTGTAACAGGCACATGGCAGCCCACCTGGAGTTTGCCAAAAGGCACCTGAAGACTCTCAGACCATGAGAAACAAAATTCTCTTGTCTGATGAGACAAAGATTGAACTCTTTGGCGTGAATGCCTGGCATCATGTTTGGAGGAAACCAGGCACCGCTCATAACCACGCCAATGGTGGTGGCAGCATCATGCTGTGGGGATGTTTTTCAGTGGCAGCAACTGGGAGACTAGTCAGGATAGAGGGAAAGATGAATGCAGCAATGTACAGAGACATCCTGGATGAAAACCTGCTCCAGAGCGCTCTTGACCTCAGATTGGGGAAACGGTTCATCTTTCAGCAGGACAACGACCCCAAGCACACAGCCAAGATATCAAAGGAGTGGCTTCAGGACAGCTCTGAATGTCACTGAGTGGCCCAGCCAGAGCCCAGACTTGAATCCAACTGAACATCTCTGGAGAGATCTGAAAATGGCTGTGCACCAACACTTCCCATCTAACCTGATGGAGCTTGAGATGTGCTACAAAGAGGAATGGACCAAACTGCCCAAAGATAGGTGTGCCAAGCTTGTGGCATCATATTCCAAAAATCTTGAGGCTGTAATTGCTGCCAAAGATGCATCAACAACGTATTGAGCAAAGGCTGTGAATACTTATGTCCATGTGATTTCCTAGTTTTTCTGTCATGACCCAAGCACTAGGTCTTGGTGCTCGGGTTATTCTTGTCAGGGTTTGATAGCGGCATTATTATTCTAGCTCTCCGAGCTCTTATTGTGATAGTGCTCGGGGAGGCTTCCGCTCAGCTGTCAAACCCTCAACAGCTGTGCTGCATTTGTGGTCGTTAGCGCTCAGGCTACTTTAACCCGCGCTGGCGGCCGCATCGGGGCAGCAGTGTCTGTTTACACTCCGTCACGCTACGGATGCACGATACTTATTCGTACCACGTCTGCCTTTGGCTTGACCGTCGTTCTCCGGAACTAGTAAGTGTGCTGTATAGCCTTACCCCTCCCGGTGTGTATCGATCTCTGTGTGTCTCTGCCTTAGCAGCTGGTGTAATTATTATTTTCACCAACCTTGCCTGCCTAGTGTATGACCGTCTCCTGCTATGGACCTGTAGAGCTGTTTAGCCCTATGCCTCCTGTTGTGAGTAGACTCTAGTGTCATTGTCTCTGCAACTTGTGACTTGTGGCGTCTTATGGTGGCTCGCGAGAGCCACCCATGACATTTTCATTTTTAATAAATTTGCAAAAATTTCAGAAACTTTTTTCACATTGTCATTATGGGATATTGTGGATAGAATTTTGAGGGAAAAAAATGAATTTATTCCTTTTTGGAATAAGGCTGTAACATAGAAAAATGTGGAAAAAGTGAAGTGCTGTGAATACTTTCCGGATGCACTGTATACGACATCTTGGGATCTTTGTTATTACTAATGCTATAGAATAGTGTGTCACTATCTGCAGTAAAATGGCATGTTTTGCTCCATGTAGTGATGCCCTTGACTCTGAACAAACTGCAATATATAAGATAGGTGGTGTAGTGAGACTGGGGTGTAAGTAGTAGGCAAATTGTTATTTTTTAACAAGGAAGGATGGTGGTGGCAGTAGTGGTGTACTCACAAATTTAGCATAAGGTACAAATGTATAAATGTAAATTAAGTATGAATTGACAAGAATAGTGCAAAAATATGACAAAAGATTAATTTACAATTAAAAATGTCACAAATGTATAAGAAAAAGTTATGCATTTGTGAGAAAAAACTCATGGCATAAATTCATGAGGGAAGTCATAATTTTACAAGGAAAAAAATGCATTTTTTACAAGAATAAATGCTGAAAATTTGCATAAATATTTAAGGTTTTTTTCTCTCTTAAATTTCACATTTTCTCTGCAATTTGTCAGTTTTTTTTCTTGAAAACGTTCTTGGAAATTTATTACTTTCTCCTGGCAAATTTGTGACTTTCCTAATAAATGTAGTACTCTTTTTCCTTTAAGTTTGCTATGAATGTAATTAGCAACGTTTTCCTCATCAAATGTTCAACATTTTTCTTGTACATTTGCCACTACCTCTTAACCAGTTTGTGGCATTTTCTTTTTAGAATGATCTGATGGAAATCATACAAAATCCACACAATCATGAAAGTACAATTTTTTGAAATAGCTACTTGAGTACATGTAGTAAATGTAACTCATTACCATGCTGTCCTTGTCCTCTTCATTGGTATTGGGATAGGGGAATTATTTTGCAAACAAGGGGGATGGCATCCCCCCTCATCCTCTCTTAAATCACCTACTGGGTATAAGGATACATACAGTATAAGATAAGATAAGATAAGATAAGATAAGCCTTTATTAGTCCCACAACGGGGAAATTCCAGGATTGCAACAGCACAGGGATAGCAACACTCAGAGCAACAATCAGAAGGCAAGAAAAAACAAGCAAGCAAGAGCAGCTAATATACATATGTACATATTACTATAAAATATATATATACACACACACACACACAGACACACAGTGCAGAGCATTGTAGCTGGATGGAATAAATATATGAATATATGAACACACAGTGCAGAGCATTGTAGCTAGATGGAATAAATATGTAAATATATAAACACCCACAGTATGGAGCATTGCAGCTAGGTGGAATAAATATGCAAGTATATAAACACACACAGTGCGGAGCAATGTAGCTAGATGGAATAATATGTAGATATATAAAAACACAGTGCGGAGCATTGTAGCTAGATGGAATAAATATATAGATATATAAATATAAACACACCCAGTGCAGAGCATTGTAGCTAGATGGAATAAATATGTAAATATATAAACACACACAGTGCAGAGCATTGTTGCTAGGTGGGATGAAACAGCATAACCGTCTATTTAGTTATCCTACATGGTATGATTATGTGCCCATACATATTCTCACCCTCCATAGCGACCGGTATGTTCCTAGTTGTATGCCGGAGAGGACCATTGTGTAAGTCTATTGCATCTTTTGCATTCAAAAAAAAAAAAAAAAAAAAAAACTATTAGTTTGTTACGTCTTTTTGCTATCTCTGCGAGCAGCCCTGCTTAGGTTGTACAGTCTGACAGCCGTTGGTAGGAAGGACCTACGAAACCTCTCGGTTGTGCACCTGGGATGATGTAGTCTGCTGCTAAATGAGCTCCTCAGTGCATCCAGTATGTCCTGCATAGGGTGGAACTCGGACTCCAGCAGAGATGACAGTTTAGCCACCGTCCTTCTCTCTCCTATCTCCTCCATCGGATCAAGGCGTTGCCCCAGGACAGAGCTAGCTTTCTTAAT
The DNA here is from genome assembly GCA_020510985.1 of Pholidichthys leucotaenia. Lineage (NCBI taxonomy): Eukaryota > Metazoa > Chordata > Actinopteri > Cichliformes > Pholidichthyidae > Pholidichthys > Pholidichthys leucotaenia. The sequence continues at coordinate 57,042,121 of CM035840.1, read as the reverse complement.
CAGTTTGTTCAGTCTCTTCCTATCGGCTGCAGTAATGCCACTGCCCCAGCAGACCACTCCAAAAGTGATGGCTGATGCCACCACCGTGTCATAGAATGACTTCAGCAGCGCCCCTTGTACACCAAAAGACCTGAGTCTCCTCAGCAGGAACAGCCTGCGCTGTCCCTTCTTGTAGAGTGCGTCAGTATTGTGTGACCAGTCTAGTTTATTGTTCAGATGAATACCCAGGTACTTGTAGGATGTCACCATCTCGATGTCTGTTCCCTGTATATTTACTGGTGCTGTGAGGGGCTGCCCATGCCTGCGGCAGTCCACCACCAGCTCCTTAGTTTTCCTCGCGTTGATCTGGAGGCAGTTCCGATGGCACCAGTCCACAAAGTCCTGGATAAGCCCTCTGTACTCAGCTTCATCTCCGCTGGAGATGAGACCAACGATCGCAGAGTCATCAGAGAACTTCTGTAGATGGCAATGTGTTGTGTTGTGTGAGAAGTCCGCAGTATAAAGAGTGAACAAGAAGGGAGCCAGCACCGTTCCCTGGGGGGCCCCCGTGCTACTGATGATCGTGTCGGAAACACAGTCCCGGGTTCTCACAAACTGAGGCCGGTTCGTGAGGTAGTCCAGGATCCATGTCAATCAGTCAGCATTTGATTGGTTGAAAGTTTTAGTGAACTGACTGTACAGTTCACTATGGTGAGAAAGATGCATGATAAAACAACATAAATTGGCCATTGCATCTGGAAGCAGAGAGCAGTATAAACACAAGGATGGTTGCCCATATTGCCAATTTTTCACATATTTTGATTCTGTTCTCAAGTGACCACTGCAGAAATTATATATATTATACACAGTGATGTGAAAAAGTGTTTGCCCTCTTCCTGATTTCTCATTTTTTGTATGTTTGTCATGCTTAAATGTTTCAGATCATCACACAAATTTAAATATTTGACAAAGATTAACACCAGTAAACACAAAATGCAGTTTTTAAATGAAGGTGTTTATTATTAAGGTAAAAATAAAATCCAAACCTACATGGCCCTGTGTGAAAAAGTGATTGCCCCCTTAACCTAATAACTGGTTGGACCACCCTTAGCAGCAACAACTGCAATCAAGTGTTTGCGATAACTGGCAATGAGTCTTTTACAGTGCTGTGGAGGAATTTTGGCCACTCATCTTTGCAGAATTGTTGTAATTCAGCCACATTGGAGGGTTTTCGAGCATGAACCCCCTTTTTAAGGTCATGCCTCAGCTTCTCAATCGGATTCAGGTCAAGAATTTGACTAGGCCTCTCCAAAGTCTTCATTTTGTTTTTCTTAAGCCGTTCAGAGGTGGACTTGCTGGTGTGTTTTGGATCATTGTCCTGCTGCAGAACCCAAGTGCGCTTCACCTTGAGATCACAAACAGATGGCCGGATATTCTCCTCCAGGATTTTTTGGTAGACAGCAGAATTCATGGTTCCATTTACCACAGCAAGTCTTCCTGGTCCTGAAGCAGCAAAACAGCCCCAGACCATCACACCACCACCACCATATTTTACTGCTGATATGATGTTCCTTTTCTGAAATGCTGTGTTACTTTTACACTGGATGTAATGGGACACACACCTTCCAAAAAGTTCAACTTTTGTCTCGTCAGTCCACAGAGTATTTTCCCAAAAGTCTTGGGGATCATCAAGATGTTTTCTGGCAAAATTGAGACAAGCCTTTATGTTCTTTTTGCTTAGCAGTGGTTTTCGTCTTGGAACTCTGCCATGCAGGCCATTTTTGCCCAGTCTCTTTCTTATGATGGAGTCATGAACACTGACCTTAACTGAGGCAAGTGAGGCCTACAGTTCTTTGGATGTCTTTTGTGACCTCTTGGATAAGTCATCGCTGCGCTCTTGGAGTCATTTTGGTCAGCCGGCCACTCCTGGGAAGATTCACCACTGTTCCATGTTTTCGTCATTTGTGGATAATGGCTCTCACTGTGGTTCACTGTGTCCCAAAGCTTTAGAAATGGCTTTATAACCTTTTCCAGATGGATAGATCTCAATTACTTTGTTTCTCATTTGTTCCTGAATTTCTTTGGATTGCAGCATGATGTCTAGCTTTTGAGGATCTTTTCATCTACTTCACTTTGTCAGGCAGGTCCTATTTAAGTGGTTTCTTGATTGAGAACAGGTGTGGCAGCAATCAAGCCTGGGTGTGGCTAGAGAAATTGAACTTAGCTTTCTAAAGATGTGATAAACCACAGTTAATTTATGTTTTAATGGGGAGGGGTCACTTTTTCACACAGGGCCATGTAGGTATGGTTTTTTTTTTTACGCTTAATAATAAACACCTTCATTTAAAAACTGCATTTTGTGTTTATTTGTGTTATCTTTGTCTAATATTTAAATTTGTTTGATGATCTGAAACCTTTAAGTGTGACAAACACACAAAAAAAGAGAAATCAGGAAGGGGTAAACACTTTTTCACACCACTCTGTGTGTGTGTGTGTGTGTGTGTGTGTGTGTGTGTGTGTGTGTGTGTGTGTGTGTGTGTGTGTGTGTGTGTGTGTGCTCTGCAGCAATAAAAAATTATTATTGCAATATCTTGCCTAGACCTTAAGATGGCTGTAATATTCATGTGTTTACATTTTCAGGGGCTGTAGATTTTTAAAAATGTTTCCTCCAGTTGTCTGGAAAGCAGGAATAGCCTACAGTTAGCTCCATAGGAGTCCTATTGGAAAACTCACAAACATCTTGAAGTATTTTGAATAAGCGGTAGCAGAACACCTCTTCAGAATTCAATCTAACGTAAATCGTTTGTAAGTTTAAGGCTCCAACTGATGATGCCTCTTTCTTTACTTTATGGCTGTCTGTTTTATTTTTGGATAAAAAACATCCATCAAATAAGTTGAAGCCAGCAGCCGTAATGCATGTACTGTACCTTTGGGAACATCTCACAAACAGCGCTCTCTCTCTCCTTTGATTTTATCCGCTTACATTTGAAACCAGGCAAGTTAGCAAACACTATGGAGCCGCAGATGACTGTACTCTGAATGTTGTCTAATTATCTTTATTACAATCCGATAACCCTAGCTAGTATATATTATTCAAGGAAGTCTGTGTCAGGCACCATGCTAAGGTTATTAGTCTTCAGTAAAAGCACAAATGCAAAATAATGATGTGTATAGTTTGTGGGGGGAGAATCTCTCCAAGCCAAACATGTTTTTATCTCAGCAACCCTGGGAATGTTGTTTTAAGAACATTATTGGTGCCAAAGTCTCACATTACTTAACATGTGTTGGGATTTTCATTTGTAGACCAAAGAAAGGTTAAAAACACTTTGGTAATCAGTGATTCAAACTGGACTGTATAGCATCTGTTTCCATTTTAGAGACTTTTTACCTCCACCAAGGAAGTAATGTAATCAGTGTGATTTGTTTGTTAGCAGGATTATGCAAAAAATACACACTAGGTTCTGATTAAATTTTCACCAGAGATGGCCCTTTGCCGAAGGATGAACCCATTAGATTTTGAAGGTGATCCATGAATGCATACCTCCACCAAGGCCAAATCTCACAATATATGGATGGATAGAGCAACAAAAGGATGGACGAACAGTGGTATGGAGGTACGGACAAATGGACGGATGAAGGGAGGGAGAGTCAGGGCCTTGACAGAATCAGAATCAGAATCAGAATCTGATTTATTGCCATTGTTCATGTAGTACACAAACTAGGAATTTGTCTCGATGCCATGCTGCAACATTAAAAACATGATGAGAAAAAGAGATAAACTAAAAAACTAAAGGACTGAAAACGTGCAATAAGTGTAGAAAAATAAGTAATAATAAGTAATAATGATAATAATAATAATAACAATACTAGTAATAATGAGTAGTACTAGTCAAGGCAGTTTTAAAAAATTAGCAAGTAGCAGATAATGTGAAGTACCACATAGTGCAGTCGATAATGCAACAGAAAACAGTGATGAATGACGTGAGTCTGGTTGAGCTGCTGTACATAGTGCACGAGAGTCAAAAAGTCACTTAATGTTCAGCAGTCTGATGGCAGAGGGGAAAAAACTGTTCATGTGCCGGGGGGTTTTAGTCCGAATGGACCGAAGTCTTCTACCTGAGGGGAGGGGAGCAAACAGTACGTGACCAGGATGTGAAGGATCGACTATGATCCGGCCAGCACGCCTCCGGGTCCTGGAGATGTACAGGTCCTGGAGAGATGGGAGCTCGCAGCCTATCACCTTCTCAGCAGTGCGCACGATGCGCTGCAGCCTTAGTCTGTCCCTGGCAGTGGCTCCTGCATACCACACAGTTATGGAGGAGGTGAGGATGGACTCGATGATGGCCGTGTAGAACTGCACTAACATCTTGGTGGGTAGCTTGAGCTTCCTCAGCTGCCGCAGAAAGAACATCCTCTGCTGGGCCTTTTTGATGAGGGAGCTGATGGTTGGCTCCCATTTGAGGTCTCGGGTGATGGTGGTGCCCAAGAAGCGGAAGGAATCTGCAATGGTGATGGGAGAGCCTGTGATGGTGAGGGGGGGCAGGGGGGTTGTGACTTTCCTGAAGTCCACAATCATCTCCGCTGTCTTCAGAGCATTCAGCTGCAGGTTGCTGTGGCTGCACCAGGACACCAGCTGGGCCACCTCTTCCCTGTAGGCGGACTCGTCGCCGTTGGAGATGAGCCCGATGAGGGTGGTGTCGTCCGCAAACTTAATCAGCTTAACAGACTGGTGGGAGGAGGTGCAGGAGTTGGTGTAAAGGGAGAAGAGTAGGGGGGAAAGTACACAGCCCTGGGGTGATCCAATGCTGATGCTAACAGAGTCTGAGACAGACTTCCCCAGCCGCACATGCTGTCTCCGGTCCGTCAGGAAGTCGGTGATCCACCTGCAGAGGGAGTCAGGCACGTTGAGCAGGGACAGCTTGTCCTGGAGCAGATCGAGGTGGATGGCGTTGAATGCGGAGCTGAAGTCCACAAACAGAATCCTGGCGTAGGTTCCCGGGGAGTCCAGGTGCTGCAGGATGGAGTGGAGGGCCAGGTTGACTGCGTCATCCACAGACCTGTTAGCACGGTAGGCAAACTGCAGCGGGTCTAGGAGGGGTGTGGTGATGGACTTGAGGTGAGACAGGACCAGGCGCTCAAAGGACTTCATGACTACAGAGGTGAGCGCTACAGGTCTGAAGTCGTTAAGTCCAGCAATCCGTGGCTTCTTGGGGACAGGGATGATGGTGGAGGATTTGAGGCAGGTCGGCACGTGACATTGCTTAAGGGAGGTGTTAAAAATGTCTGTGAAGACAGGAGCCAGCTCTTTCGCACAGTGTCTCAGGGTGGAGGGAGACACACCGTCCGGCCCGGGGGCCTTGCGCGGGTTCAGTCTGGAGAACTGTCTGTGCACGTCCTGCTCACTGATGACAAGGGGTGGGGGGGGGGGAGGAGGAGGAGGGGGGGGGGTCCGGTTTTGATGAATTAGGGGCTGAGGAGGCAGTGGAGCTGGGTGGAGTGGGTGAGTTGGACACAGCTGATGAGGTGTCAAAACGGGCGTAATGTTGGGACAGTTTTTGACAAAGGGCTTTGTCATCCTGACCTTTAGAAGCCTGAGGCCGATAGTTGGTGATTTGCCTCAGTCCTCTCCACACAGAAGCCGAGTCATTAGCAGTGAACTGCTGCTGGAGTTTCTCAGAATACACAGATTTAGCTCTCCTCAGCTCTCTGTTAAACAGAGGTATGTGAGGAGACAGAGGTATGTGCTGTCTGAATGCCCTCTAGTTTATGGAAGTTCGCTGATTTATCATTCAGAAAATGCTTACTCTAGCCATAGACATGATATACTATATCTGAACAGCCAGATGACTGGAAGAATTTCTTCAATACATCTTGTCTCTTCAGATTTTCGCCCTTCATTGATATGAAACACCTCCCAGTCCTGTTCCTCTGCACACTGACTTTTTGTAGAGTAACAACCTGAAGAAGTATAATCCTCAAGTGTTTATTTTTCCAAAAGGCATTCCTACCATTCATACTGGTGATTATAGCTCAGATCTGAGCAGATTATAATAGCATGGAAGTCATGACCCATCATGTGAAGTTAGCTTTTTGTGTAAAGACAGAATGAGAAAGTAGTGTAATCATTTGACTCATGAGTCAGAGGGCCATTGAGTAAAACGACTGATGAAAATGTGATCTGAAAAGGCTGTGAATCCTTATTAATGATCCTAAAGTCACTCTTGTAGAAGGTATTTGAGCGCAGAAGCTATACGTAACAAAATATGTACATGAAGTTATATTGATGTAACTAATTTTATGGATGCACACGGTACCTAAATTAATGGGTTTTAGAGCATAACAGTAAAAATCATATTTACATAGTAGGTACCCTCACACTTTTATTGGTATCATAGCATCAGTGTTTTTGAAAAGCAGGTATGGGCTCTCTGTGAGTTGTCTGGCTTATTGATTTGTTTGGATGAGTCATTTTTCCCCATACAGAGCTTTGACATTTTCCACTGATGCACAAGAAGAGAAAAAAGAAATTATTCTTTGCTCTTTTCTCAAGTTTCTACATTAAAAGTGAGACTGATAATTACATGGAAGCAGCTGGTTTATTAACATATTTAATATAGTCAAACTGTGAAGTAAGAGGCCATGTGTGGCTCATATTCGTAAATGGTTAACAGTTTTGTTTAGACCTACATAGTCAATACTCATGTGGTTCTATTTTCTAAAATATGAGGAAAGCAGACTTGTACTGTCTCAGTCAATTTACACGTAATTTAAGTGCAGATTTGCAGCACAAATATCTCAGTATGATGAAAATGCTACCAGCGTGAACTGTATTCTGTTTCAAAAGGCTGTGCAATCATATGGACTTAATTTGCAGACAGCAGTTCAGTTCAACAGCAGGAGACAGTTTGGCACTCACCAGTTCAATGGAAAAGATAAATTCAGTTAACTTTTTCCAAATATTACACTAATGATATCAGGTGTTAGAATTATTGGCAAACTTGGTGCCAGTGACGACGATATTTTTGAATTTGTTTGAAAACTTGGTTGTTTGATGCTCAATATTGTGAAGAATGACAGACACTCATATCCAGCTCAGACTGTTGTATTAAAGACGGTACACCAGGATGCCCATGTGGGCTACAGCTTCTGGGGTCATGTAACCACCCCCGTCAGGCTAACCAGTAACCCATAACATCGCTCTGCTAAACCCCGTAACATCTCCCTTTCGCAAAGTAACAAAGTGCAACATATTATAACTTAGAACAGTAATAAACTTACATAAACCTCTTCTCCTCTTTCTTCTTTCGGCTGCCCTCTTTAGGGCTTGCCACAGCGGACCATCTGAATCCATCTCACCCCATCCCTTGCATCTTCCTCTGTAACACCAGCCATCTCCATGTCCTCCTTCACTACATTCACAAATCTTCTCTGTGGTCTTCCACTTTTTCTCCTGTCTGGCAGCTCCATCTTCAACATCCTTTGTCCAATATATCCACTATCCCTGCTTTGCATATGTCCAAACCATCTCAGCGTGTCTCTCTTTGTCTCCAAACCACTCAACCTGAGCTGTCCTTCTGATATACTCATTTCTAATCCTTTCCCTTCTAGTCACTCCCAGTGAGAATCTTAGCATCTTCAACTCTGCCACCTCCAGCTCCGCCTCCTGTCTTTTTGTCAGTGCCACTGTCTCCAAGCCGTACTTCATAGCAGGTCTCACTACCGTCTTGTAAAGTTTCCCTTTCACTCTAGCTGCTACCTTTCTGTCATAAAACACCCCTGACACTCATCTCCACCCACTCCACCCTGCCTGCACTGTCTTCTTCACCTCTCTTGTGCATTTTCCATTGCTTTGGATAGTTGACTCCAAGTATTTAAACTCATCTACTTTCACAACCTCTACTCCTTCCATCTTCACCGTTACACCTACTCATGTATTCTGTCTTGCTTCTACTGACTTTCATTCCTCTTCTCTCCAGAGCATACCTCCACCTCTCTAGGTTCTCTTCCACCTGCTCTTTACTCTCACTGCAGATCACAACATCATCTGCAAACATCATTATCCACAGAGTCTCCTGCCTGAAGTCATCTGTCAGCCTGTCCATCACTATGGCAAACAAGAAGGGGCTCAGAGCTGCTCCCTGATGTAATCCCACCCCTACCTTGAATCCATCTGTCACTCCTACAGCACACCTCACCACCATCTCGCTGTCCTCATACATGTCCTGCACCACCCTCACATACTTCTCTGCCACTCCTGACTTCCTCATACAGTACCACATTTCCTCTCTTGGCACCCTATCATATGGTTTCTCTAGATCCACAAAGACACAGTGCACCTCCTTCTGACCTTCTCTATACTTCTTCATCAGCACTCTTAGAGCAAATATTGCATTTGTAGTACTCTTTCTTGGCATGAAACCGTACTGCTGCTCACTGATTGTCACCTCTCCTCTTAACCTGGCTTCAGCAACTCTTTTCCATATCTTCATAGTGTGGCTGATCAACTTTGTGCCTCTGTAGTTACTACAGCTCTGAGCATCACCTTTGATCTTGAAAATTGGTACCAAAACACTTCTTCTCCCCTCCTCGGGCATCCTCTCACTCTCCAAGATTGTGTTAAACAATCTCATTAAAAAGTCCACTGCCATCTCTCCTAAACATCTCTATACCTCCACAGGTATGTCATCTTCACCAACCTCCTTTCCATTCTTCATCCTCTTCAAAGCTGCCTTCACTTCTGCCTTGCTAATCCTCGGGACTTCCTTGTTCACCATCTTTCCTTCATCCACCCCCCCACCCCTCTCACTTTCTTTATTCATCAGCTCTTCAAAGTACTCCTTCCACCTTCTCAACACACTCTCGTCATTTGGTAGTACATTACCATTTCTGTTCTTAATCAACCTAACCTGCTGTACATCCTTTCCAGCTCGATCTCTCTGTCTAGCCAGTCAATACAACTCCTTTTCTCTTTCCTTAGTGTCCAGCCTCTCATACAACTTATCATCATCATCATCATCAAAGCAGTCTGTCAGGGGCGACAATGACTGTTTCATTTAGGTCTGATCAGATTCCTCCACACAGCTCTGTCCTTCACCCTCCGCTGCCAGGAACTCCTGACCTTGTTAACCCGAGCAACGTCCGAGCCAGTATGAGTTGCTTTCTGACTGACCATTTCATAAAACTGCTCACAAAGTATTTGAGTACCGCTAGCTTTTGCTGGACTAGCGGCACATTCTTGGCAGATAGAGGTATTATCAGTGGCAAGGACAGGGCAAGACAAACTGACTCCAGTATCTGGTGCAGTGACTGACCAGATGATAGATTTGTTTATCTCTGCTTTGTGTAGTGCATGCACCAACTGACAAAAGTCCACCACAGACCTTGCAAGGGATGTGCTTATCTGCCAGGAAATCCAGTCTCACCCCATGTAACTGGGACTGGTCCACTACAGACCTGTGACAGATATTATTTTTAGTTCTGCCAGGATGCCCAGTTTCACCCTCCACACCCTCGGAAGGGCGGGGTTGCTGGTAAAGTCGCCAACGGCCTGACCCATGAGACAGGTAGTACCGGTTTTCATGGCTATCCGGTAGCATGCAAACCAGTGCTTATACAACTCGCTATATGCCTTATCCTTAGCCTTGTGCCACCTCTCTGCCATGCGCCTAGATTCCAAATACTCCTGTCTACTTTCTTCATCTCCCTGACTATCCTACTTTTTCTTTGCTAACCTCTTCCTTTGGATACTTTCCTGTACCTCTTCATTCCACCACCAAGTCTCTTTGTCTTCCTTCCTCTGTCCACTGGTTACACCACATACCTTTCTACCCGTTTCCCTCAGTACTTTTGCTGTACTTTCCCAGTCATCTGGTAATTCTTCCTGACCACCCAGAGCCTGTATCAACTCCTTTCTGAACTCTGTGCAACCTTCTGACTGTCTGTGGCGCTCCGTTGTGTTGTCAGCCTCCACCCTCTCTGGTGGTCAAGACTTTTTTCAAGAAAATATTCAGTTCAGATGTCAGAAGATTTCCAAAGCTGGTAAGAGATAATGGCTTACTGTCAGTTAGAAAGATGTTGAATATGATCCAAAGTTTGAGATAGGAGTAAATTTACACATCTAATTTGCATAATGCCACAGAATCCATATCAAAAATAAGTACAAAATAAGTAATAAAAAAAAGCCATATCGAATTAAATAACTTTTAGTCAAAAGAGGACTTTGGACATATTTACACAAAGGATGGTTTTGTTTTTTGTTACCGTTTTTTGTTTTAGGTTTTTTGTTATCTTTAAAGTATATGAACCAGAAAATCAGTACAATGTAAACAAACAAAGAAATTCGTCACTTACTGCTGGCCGGGTGGCTCACTTCATCCATTTTTGTCCATCCTGGTCGTTATTTTGTCTTCTCTCGGTCATTTTTGCTTTCTTTCCCACATTCAGAAACTCATGATTATTCCACCTCAATTTCACTTTTATTCCACCGCAATTTATCTTATATGACGACACGGAACTGGCGCATTTGTTCTGTCTAGTCACGTGGCGCTGGGGTCGATGGCAGGTGAAAATTAACCAGCTTAGGCCACACTCTGTTATAACAAAAAGTAGATATTTGCCTTCATAAGCTAAATAATGTCATGTGCTGGCGAGTGCTCGCTCCCTCCTTCCTGCTCACCGGTCTCCTCATTAGATGCACCTGCTGATTCCTGCTGGGCCAGCATTTATAAGGAAGCACTATTCAGTGATTCAACGCTGGCTCATTTGGGTATACTGCTCCAGCAGACAGCTCACTCAGTAAGCGGTTGTCTTGTTTATGACTTCTTCAAACACATGTTCTCCTCCACCTTTTCTAGGTTGCTGCAAACGTAGCGGTGCGTCTCTGGGGATTTGGTGCGTTCGGCAGCCTGTTGCTCCACCTCTATGCTGCTCATCTTCTCCACCCGGTCAGCCCTCACTAACCATACCCGACCAGCAGTTCTTGCCTGCTGGTTCTTCTCCTTCGCTGGGTTCTGTGCCGGTCTCTTCTCACCTCCCACGTAGGTGGTATAATTTGACTCCCGTCATTTCTCCATTCCTCTCTAATCAGCCTCGTCTCTTCTCCGCAGGGCTCCTGCTTTTCTGGTGAGTGACTGATTTTCCCACGTGTGCGATTTTTGAAAATTCTAATAAAGGGTCAAACGTTCTTTGTGTGTTCTTCTGGTGATTGCACTTTGCACTCAGGTTGCTTGTCCAGTCATTATGACAGAACGAGCTAGCCAGGGTCACAACCTGGCAAGTCTGTCATCAGCAGAGCACTCCACACTCCACCGCCTCGACACTACAGAGAGGCAGGTGGCTGAGCACACTCAGCTGCTGCAGGCAATTACGCAGCAGCTGAATGTTATTTCTGATCAATTGGGCCATGCAGCTGTTCTGGCCACTCCACTTCCACCTGCTCACCCACCATCTACTATTATTCGCCAAACCCTTGCCATTTCTACACCTGCTCCGTATGCGGGGGAGGTGGGGAAATGCAAGGACTTTTTGTGTCAGATTCGGCTTTATTTTGAGCAGGTGAAGGGGGAGTTCCCGGATGATATTTCCAAAATCCACCAGTTTACTCTTCTGCTTCGGGGCTGTTATCGATAGTCAGAGAGCTTCGCCACCCACGTTTGACCAATTTGTGTCCGAATTTTCCCGCACCTATGACCGCTCTGAGAGTGAAGGGAATATCATGAGTCGCCTGATGTCACTCCGCCAGGGCAGCCAGTCTGTGGCCGACTTCTCGGTGGAGTTTCGAGTCAAGGCAGCTGATTTGGGGTGGAACGAGATGCACTGCGCAGCGCGTTCTTCCACGGACTGAATCCTCGGCTCCACGACGACCTGGCAGTTTATGCCGTTCCTGCCACGCTGGATGGTCTGATAGATCAGGTGGTCGAGCTGGATAATCGGTACCGCGAACGTGCCCGGGAGTGCGGTGCCTCCTCTCACCCGCTTGCCACACGTGCACTCCCGGTGCCTACTGAGTCCGATCCTACCCCCAAGCCTATGGAGCTTAGCTCTGCTCACCTTCCGCGGGCAGAGGCTGAGCAGCGGCGGCGGATCAGGGAGTGTGCCTACTGTGGTTCCCTGAAGCACAAGTTGGACACATGCCATCTAGGGCCAAAAGAATCTGCTTGTCAGTAGCCGCGGGGGGTCTGGCAGGCGGGACTCAATCTGATCCCCCCAGTAATTTTTCTATTTCGGCCCTGGTTCAGCTACTGGGGGTCAAGAGGAGGGTCTCTGCCCGAATTGATTCTGGGGCAGAGGGTAATTTCATCTCCTCTAAGCTGGTGCACAAGATGGGGATTCTGACGGTTAAACTGCCGGCTCCCCATTCCGTGCGAACCCTTTCTGGCCAGACAGTGGTATCCGCTACCCATTGCACAGTGCAGTAATCTGTCCTGTTTTCCGGTAATCACCGTGAGAGGCTAACTTTTTACGTGTTTCCATGGGCCTCTCAAGTGGTGGTACTAGGTTATCCGTGGCTCGGGAGGCATAATCCAATTATTAATTGGGCACAAAATTCCATCACCTCCTGGAGCCCTAACTGTTTGGCTATGTGTCTAAACTTGGCCCAGTGTTCATCGTCCCTCCTGTCTCCTCTCCTCAGGTTGAGCCGCTGGCCCTCAGCCTAGTGCCCGAGGTCTATCACGACCTTGGGGAGGTCTTTAGCAAGTCACGAGCATTAGCACTTTCTCCGCATCGCTCGTATGACTGTGCCATCGACCTCCTTCCGGGTGAGAGGCTGCCGCCCAGTAAACTCTATAGTATTTCTGGGCCTGAGAGGGAGGCAATGGACAGGTACATTAAGGAGTCATTGAACACCAGCCTCATTCGGCCATCCTCGGCTCCCCTTGGGGCGGGGTTTTTCTTTGTGGGCAAGAAGGACGGGTCTATGCGCCCATGCATTGACTGCCAGGAACTTAACGGCATCACAGTCAAAGATAAATATCCTTTGCTCCTGATGAACTCCGCTTTTGAACTCCTGCAGCATTTGCGCGTATTCTCCAAGCTCAACCTACGTTATGCATACCATCTAGTTAGAATGCACGAGGGGGACGAATGGAAAACAGTGTTTAAAACACACTTGGGGCAATTTGAGTATTAAGTTATGCCTTTTGGATTAACTAATGCCCCTGCTGTTTTCCAGCGTTTAATTAACGACGTCCTCCGCGATATGCTTAATCAGTTTGTTTTCGTCTATTTAGACGACATCATGATTTTTTTCTCGTACGCCAGAGGAGCACAAGACTCATGTTAGAGCCGTGTTACAGCAGCTCTTAGAGAACCAACTTTACGTCAAGGCTGAAAAGTGTGAATTTTCCACAACTTCCACTTCTTTCCTTGGCTTTATTATAACGGAGAGAGAGCTGAGGGCTGACCCAGCCAAGGTGAAGGCTGTGCTGGATTGGCCAACACCCCACTCCCGCAAGGAGCTGCAATGCTTCTTGGGGTTTTCGAATTTCTATCGCAAGTTTATCCGAAACTATAGTGGGATAGCACAGCCTTTAATGCAGCTGACCTCTGTTAAGGTACCATTTTTATAGACCGAGGCAGCTGAGCAGGCTTTACCAAATTAAAAGGCCTGTTCGCCAACACATCCATCTTGGCTCAGGTTGACCCTCAGCTCCAATTCACCCTGGAGGTGGACGCTTCAGAAACGGGGTTGGGCGCTGTTTTGTCCCAGCACTGTCCCCCGGACTTGAAGCGCCGCCCGTGTGCGTATTTCTCTCGGCGGCTCACCTCAGTGAAGAAGAATTACGACGTCAGGGATCATGAGCTGTTGGCCATTAAATTGGCATTTGAGGAATGGAGACACTGGCTGGAGGGAGATGTTCACCCGGTAGTTGTGTGGACCGACCACAAAAACTTGGAGTATTTGTGGTCGGCCCACGGGCTTAATCATAGGTAGGCTTGCTGGGCCCTATTTTCCAGCATTTTAATTTCACTGTCACCTATAGGTCCAGCTCCCATAACGGGAAGCCTTATGCTCTCTCCAGGCAGTTTAGTCAGGACTTGGCTGACCCCCCCTTCCCGCTCCCAGCCCATTCTTCTGCCTTCGTGCATCCTGGGAACCCTTACCTGGAAGATCGAGAATAGAGTCCACCAGGCCCAGTCCTCAGAGCCCGAGTCAGCGGGATGTCCCCCCAACCACCTGTACGTCCCTGCCGCCCTCTGCAGCGAAGTGATCCAGTGGGGGCTCACCGGACGTTTCGCCTGCCACCCGAGGGTGGAATGCACTATTGACATCATTAGACGAGCGTTTTGGTGGCCCACGTTGCGGCGGGACATGCAGGAATATGTGAAGGCCTGCCAGACATGTGCCTGGAACAAATCATCCTCCACCCCTCCCGCTGGCTTTCTTCACCCCCTCCCCATCGGCCTTGGTCCCACATCGCTATGGGTTTTGTCACTGGTCTTCCTCCTTCCAACGGTAATACAGTGATTTTGACCATTGTTGACGGATTCTTGAAGGCCGTACATCTGGTTCCCCTTCACAAGCTGCCATCCGCCTCCAAGACAGTAGAACTGTTATCCTACTGCATCATCAGGCTGCATGGGATCCCAACGAGCATTGTGTCTCACCGGGGTCCTCAGTTCATATCACGGATTTGAAAATCATTCTGCCACTGCCTTGGCACCACCGTCAGCCTCACCTTCGGCTATCATCCTCAGAGCAATGGGCAGGCTGAGCATGCCAACCAGTCCCTGGAGGCCGCCCTTTGTTGTGTGGCAGCCCACATCCAGGGCAGCTCGGACACTGGCACCGGGGCCCTCCTGCGGTGACCCTGAGTGCGACATGGCCTGTCCACTTTCCGGAGTGCCCAGCAACTGCTCATCCCACACAGCATCATCCCTAACTCTCGGAACCGGTCGGTCCCACAGTCCGCAGCCCAACCACTCTTCCCCAGAACCACTCTTGATGGAAAATCCAAGGCCATAAAACAGATTGCAGCCCATGATGTTAGAACTCCACATTGCCATCTCCGCCGATTTGTACTGAGCTGTCAGTGTGACGGTACCCAACCCTGGCCAGCCATCCTCCTCCATAACCGTAAAGCGGCGCTGAGACGCATCCAATTCTGTAGTGGGGAAAACATTCTCTAACTGTAGCCCAATTCAGCACTGAACTCTCCGCTCCCATGTCGACCAGTATCGGTACCGGAACTCCATCCAGAAGCACTGTGCAGTGTGTGCGCCCACAGGTACTCGGGGACACCATGTGTATTGTGGAGAGAGAAATAACCAGGCAGAGTGGTCCAGAGCAGAGCAAGCTTTATTAATCTCTCTCTCTCACATTCACCAGAATCACAAGCATCAAAAAAACTCACAGGTCGCAGGCACCTCTCCCTTTTATAGCATACAACTCGCTCCGCGACTTGTGGTGCTGCATTAACATAAAAGCCTTTGCAATTCCCATTCTCTTTGTCACTGTTCGCATCAACACATCAACCCCCACATCATCACACAAACCCCACATGACAATTCCCCTTGTCCTTCCGTCTGAGTGGAAACATACTGAGTGGATCCCCCCCCCCCCCCCAGAAACTCAGACTGAGCCTTAACCCTCATGTCCTTTGGTCTTCAGCCTACGTCCGTAGCGGCTGTAACGGGGGGTCTGCGGCTCTGAGGTGCTGCTGGTGCCGGTGGGGCGCTCTTGGGAGTGCGTCCGTCTGTGGGGGGACATTAGGAGGGGGGGAAACATCTTTAGCATGCCATTGTGACTGATCTGATGAGTCATGTACCTGGGGAGTTCTCAGTGGGGGTCGTCCGCGCCGAGGAGCTTGGGCCAACACCACCTGCTCGTCCGCTAAAATGAAAGCGGGCTTAAGCCTGTCTATACAGACTGTTTTCCTGCATCCCCCCCAAGTCTAACACAAAATGTCCTTCAAGGTCTTTGGCACAAAAGTGCGTGGAAAACAGTGGTGGACTCCGGACTGGGTACCGTCCCTGCCTCTGTGCTATGCAGTGAAAGCGGGGATGGATCGGTGATTGGCGTGGGGCTGTCTGGCAAAAATTCCCCCTGGGAGTAGCAGAGGCTGGGAAAAAAACAGCTCTGCTGGGGAGGCTGCCAAATCCTCCTTCAGTGCTGAACGCAACTTTAATAGAACCCACAGCAACCAGTCCACCAAATTTGCATGCGTAAGCAAAGCCCTGAGCGCTGCTTTAAGCGACCTATGGAAACGCTCGCATAACCCATTGGCCTGGGGGTTGAACGTGGTCGTGCGATGAATTGTGACGCCCAGGCTCCGGGCCATCATGGACCAGCGGTCAGAAACAAACTGCGGGCCCCGATCGGACGTGATATCCGAAGGGGCGCCAGAACGTGCCACCCATGTCGTCAAAAAAGTGCATGCAACTTCTGCGGGCTCAGTGGAAGCTAGCGGGACTGCTTCAGGCCAGCGTGTGGTGCGGTCCACCACTGTCAGGAGGTGCGTGAACCCCTGTGGTGGCGGGACGGCGCCCACGAGGTCCACGTGAACGTGGTCGAACCTCTCAGCTGGGATATGGAATGGCTCCAAGGGGGCCTTTGTGTGCCTGTGCACTTTGGCTCATTGGCACACTATGCAGGCTGCAGCCCACTCGGCCACCATTTTGACTGACGCGTGCACTGGGAGCGCCAGGGAGTGAACCGACTCAAAAACGCGGCGGCGCGAAGCGCGTGGGACCACCAGGAGCAGGCAGCCCGTGGAGATGTCACAAATTAGGGGGGGCCCCCCCATCTTGCATACTCTGCTCTCAAGCCTTAACCCTGTTGGTCCAGACTGGAGTGCGCAAACGTCCGCATCGCCGATCTGCTCAGCGGCCATGGCCGTGTAATCTATCCCCAAGTAGATTGGGGCCACTAATGCGCGTGAGAGGCAGTCCACCACCACGTTGAGTTTACCGGCCACATGCTGAATGTCGGTCGTAAACTCCAAGATCGCGGCCAGCTGTCTCTGCTGCCGGACCGACTATGGTTCTGAAATCTTGTCCATCGCGTACGTTAGCGGCTTGTCGTCCACGAATGCAGTGAAGGTGCACCTTTCCGGCCAGAACTGGAAATGCCGTATGGCCAGGTGGAGAGCCAGTAACTCCCTGTCAAACGCGCTGTATTTACTCTCACCGTGGCACAAAGACCTGCTAAAAAAAAGCAAGTGGCTGCCAAGAACCGGCGACACGCTGCTCCACGACAGCCCCTATGGCCACTTCCGATGCGTCGGTAGTGAGCACTATCCGAGCCGCCGGGTCTGGGTGCGCCAGCAGTGCGGCATTTGCCAGAGTTGTTTTAACCTTGAAAAACGCCTGCTCTTGCTCAGGAGTCCAGTCCACTCTGTCCACCGGTTTCCGTTTCTTAAGCGCGGCGTACAACGGCTGCAGGAGCTGGGCTGCACGGGGGAGGAAACGGTTATAAAAGTTAACCATCCCCCAAAACTTCTGTAGTGCCCTTACCATCTGAGGCTGGGGAAAATCTGCCACTGTATGCATTTTGTCCTGTAAGGGTGTCACGCCCTCCGGTGAGATGCAGTGGCCCAAAAAATCGATTCCCGTCAACCCGAACTGGCATTTCACTGGGTTGATTATTAATCCGTGCTCCTCCAACCTCTGGAAAACTGTCCTGAAGTGGGCTACGTGTTCGTCGTCGGATGCGCTGGCCACCAGGATGTCGTCCAGGTAGACGAACACAAATGGCAGATTGCGCAACACCGCATCCATCATGCGTTGGAATGTCTGCGCCGCACCTTTTAACCCGAAAGGCATGCATAAAAACCCAAAGAGACCAGACAGGGTTATTACTGCCATTTTAGGTATGTCCTCATCACACATCGGGACCTGGTGGTAACCGCAGACCAGGTCTGTCTTGAAAAAAATGCATGCCCTGGTGAGGCGAATGGAAAAATCCTGAATATGGGGGATCGGGTAGTGGTCGTGCACTGTGACGTTGTTCAATCTGCGGAAATCTCCGCACGGTCACCACAATCCCTCGGCTTTAGGAACCATATGTAGCGGGGATGCCCAGCTTTTCCAAGTTGGTAAACTCCTCGCGCGCTATGGCCAGTTTTGCTGCGTCCAGACACCAAGGTCGTGCGAAAACGGGCGGCCCCATGGTGGTAATGAAGTTCTCCACCCAGTGCTTAGTGACGGTCGCCAAAAACGTGGTGACCGTGAGTGCTGGGAACTGGGTGAGTAGTGTGTGGAACTTACCCCCTGGAGCTGTGATGTTGGCTAGCGTTGTGGACCCGGCTCCTCTAGCTGTACAGGGGAGAGAATCAAAAGACATTGCGTTAATCGGGCGTCTGTTAGTCACATTGACTAGTAGACCATGTGCACATAAAAAATTAGCACCCAAAATGGGAAGCTGCATGTCGCTATGACAAATGTCCATTGGTATGTACGGCCGTGCAAGGACACAGTCAGTGTCCTCTCACCAAAAGTCTTAATGTCTGAGCTGTTTGCGGCCGTCAGCTTGGGGCCGCTAGTTTCCGCCAGCCGGTCTGCGTAGGACAGCAGGTTGAGACTCTTTTGGGAGCCGGAGTCCACGAGGAACCGTCTCCCCGAGCGTGAGTCTGTCACATAGAGTAGCTGGCTTGCTTCACCGGCGGTCGCAGCTGCTACTGACTGCCGGCCCTGGCGTTTCCCGATCGCTTGAATTGGCATGGTGGCATGCATTGGCGTGCGTCCTCTCCAAAATGGCGGTGGTAGAAGCAGAGTGTGTCTCTCTGGTGCTTCTTGGCGTCCGTTGCAGTTATCGTTGTTGGCTCCTTGCCTCCGCTGGCCATCTCGCTGGGTTCCCACACGGCTGCGTTCACTGCAAGGACTCTGGTGGTGAGGATAATCCAATCTGCCTTTTGCGCCCGGTAGTTGCGCACGGCCAGCAGTGGCAAATTGACAAGGACCACCCTGGCCGCCGTCGGGAGGTTCCAGAGGAAAAGGTGGGCAAAGAGGAAATGCCCGTCATCTGTGCCCATCAATGCCAACATCTTCTCCATTAACTCGACCGCCGACCCGTCTCCCAACTTGGAGCGCATCAGGAGCCTTTCCGCTCTCTCGCAGTCTGAGAGCGTATAGCGCTGGGTCAGCACGGTTTTGAGAGCCTCGTATTTGTCATGGCCTGGGGGCCGTTGGAGCAGGCTCACCACCTGCTGAGTTGTGCGTGCGTCCAGTGCTGCAACCATGTAGTAGTATCTGGTGTCAACCGCCGTTATTCCCAGGAGCGTGAACTGGGTCTCGGTGTTGAGGAACCAAGACTTCGGGTCGTGTAGCGAAAAGTCTTGGAGTTTGACCGAAACGGCGCACGAGTTGCTGGCACCTCCCATCCGGGTCGTCTCCGGGGTGTTCGCCTTGAGTTCCATTGTGCGTCAAGGGTCACCAGTGTGGAGAGAGAAATAACCAGGCAGCACGGTCCAGAGCAGAGCAGGCTTTATTAATCTCTCTCTTTCACATTCACCAGAATCACAAGCGTCAAAAAAACTCACAGGTCGCAGGCACCTCTCCCTTTTATAGCGTTCACCTCGCTCTGTGACTTGTGGTGCTGCATTAACATAAAAGCCTTTGCAATTCCCATTCTCTTTGTCACTGTTCCCATCAACACACAAACCCCCCATGACAATTCCCCTTGTCCTTTCGTCTGAGTGGAAACATACTGAGTGGATTCCCCACAGTATCACCCTCAGAGCGGGGGGAGTTGAATTCCTGCGTGGGCTCTCCTGCTCTGCTGACTGGCACTCACGAAGTGGTGTAGATGGCCACATTTTCCGCAGCGCTTCCCTCTTGCCGCATACTCTCTAGCTTTATAGCAGTGCTTCGTGGACCCACAGCCCATACGCCTGGTCTTCCCCGGGGCAGACCTCATCTGTGCAATGTTGGCCTCCTCCACGTCGTCCTCGACGGTCCCATCACTGTCCGAGTCCACTATCTGTGCGACCATGGGGGATCTTGAATTTCCCGGTGAAAGGCGCTCGCTCAGCTCCCAAGTTTGCTTGTCTGCTGCTTCCAGCTGTAGCACCAACTCGACAGCCCTAGTCAGCGTCAACTCTCCTGGGAATGTGAGCAGCTTGGAGCAGACCGCAACACAGTTGGAGTGTTCCACCAACTGGTCACGCACCATTTCCTCCTCAAACGGCCCGAACCGACACTTAGCGGCCAACTGCCTTAAGTCTGACACAAACTGCTTGATCGGTTCGCCTACCTGTTAACAGCTCTGTCTGAACTTAATCCTTTTGACGATGATGTTGTCTGGTGCCCTGAAATAGCGGGCCATTAACTCGACCACTTCTTTGTAATTGTCCGTGTCTCCAAGCGTGCCCAAAATTCTCTGTACCTCCATTCCCAGGTTGGTTACTAACAACGCATGAACCCTCAGCTTCTCCATCTGTCCCAGTTCCAACTCCACCATGTATGTCTGAAAAGCCTCGTATCACCAAGGCCACGGTACAGGCGGTTCCCCTGGGAGCTCCACGAATGGCTGAATAGGTGTTCCACACGCCTCCATGTGTTTACGTCTCGTCGCCAAATGTTATGTCATAACTTGCAGACAAGGATGACACCGGGAGTGGAGCTGAACACCTGTTTATTATCAAGCTACACTCTGTGCAACCAGCCGTGCATGCAGCCGCTGGCAGAGGTAAGGCGGAAGAGGTGGCCCCCCTACCTGCAGCCCCTCTTATACAACCGGGGTTGGCGAAACCGGAAGCCAGAGCCACCACCCCGCACCACACAAATAAGAGCTCCAATATCAACAGTATAAGAACAGTGAACAAATACATAATAAATGGTTTACCTGATTATTTCCTGCTCATTCGATCCACGCCTGTGATTCATTTGCCCAGTTCCCATATGCTTATTTAAGGACAACGGCAACAGTTCCCGTTGCCGTGTCCGTCTGGTATCCTGTGTCCGTCTGGTTTCCCGTTTGTTCTCCGTGGGGGTGTAAGGGTGAGCTACATTATTTTTTCTCTTTTCCTCTGGCGTGTCCGTGTGTCTCAGCCTGGCAATTTGTAGAATATTCTCCTTGTATTTTGTAGACATGAGCCCTGGCATCCACGTAAGCCTTTCCTCCTGTTTCCCTCCATCTGTAAGTGTAGTGTTTTTGTATAGTGTTGTGTTTTTGTTTTGGCAGCCTTGGCTACCTTTGGGAGGAAAACCTCAAAGTCACAGGACTGGTTTGATGCCAAGTTGACCGAGATGACCCCCGTCATTGAAGCCAAGCGCTCAGCACTTGCTGAGTACAAGAAGTACCCAAACAAGAAGAATCTCCAGATTCTCAGGGCTGCGAGAAGCAAAGTTCAGCAGACTGCTCGGCGCTGTGCCAACGAGTACTGGACTCAGCTCAGCCAAGACATTCAAACCGCTGCCATAACAGGGAACATCCGTGGTATGTACGATGGCATCAAGAAAGCACTTGGTCCGGCTCAGAGCAAGACGGCCCCCCTCAAATCTTCCACTGGGGAGATGATCACAGAGAAGAACAAGCAGATGGAGAGATGGGTGGAACACTACTCCGACCTCTACTCTAGACAGAACACCGTGACACCGTCAGCCCTTGATGCCATCGACTGCCTGCCATCCATGGACGAACTTGACGCCGAGCCAACCATCGACGAACTCAGTAAGGCCATTGATAGCTTGGCCGCTGGCAAGGCACCCGGCAACGACGGCATACCCCCTGACCTGATCAAGCACTGCAAGACCGCCCTACTGCTGCCATTGCATGACGTCCTCTGCCAGTGCTGGAAGGAAGGTGCCGTACCACAGGACATGAGTGACGCCAAGATCATCACCCTCTACAAAAACAAAGGGGAGAGAAGCGACTGCAACAACTACAGGGGCATTTCCCTCCTCAGCGTTGTTGGCAAAGTCTACGCACGAGTTGTTGTCGTTCGTCTACAGAAGCTTGCCGAACGTGTCTACCCCGAGTCTCAGTGTGGCTTCCGCGCTGAGCGATCGACGGTAGACATGATATTCTCCATCCGCCAACTCCAGGAGAAATGCAGAGAACAGAACATGCCTCTGTACGTCGCCTTCATCGACCTCACCAAAGCGTTCGATCTGGTCAGCAGAGAGGGCCTTTTCAAGATCCTGCCAAAGATAGGATGCCCACCAAAGTTGCAAAGCCTCATCGAATCGTTTCACACCAACATGCAGGGGATAGTGCAGCACGATGGCAACGTCTCAGAGCCATTCAACATACGCAGCGGAGTGAAACAGGGCTGTGTACTTGCGCCAACCCTCTTCGGGATTTTCTTTGCTATGCTCCTGAGGCATGCCTTCAGCACAGCAACAGAGGGAATCTACCTGCACACAAGATCTGACGGCAGGCTTTTCAACCTCGCCCGCCTGAAAGCCAGAACCAAAGTACGCGAGGCTCTAATCAGAGACGTGCTGTTCGCAGACGACGCTGCAGTCGCAACCCACACACAGCAGGAGCTTCAGACCCTGATGGACCGCTTCTCCCAGGCATGCAAGGATTTCGGGCTTACCATCAGCCTGAAGAAGACTAACGTCTTGGCGCAAGGCACGGAAGCACCACCAACCATCACCATTGATGACTACAAGCTGGAGGTCGTGAATCAGTTCACGTACCTGGGGTCCACGATCAGCAACAACCTCTCCCTTGATACAGAGATCGACAAGAGGATTGGAAAATCAGCCTTCACACTCGCTCGCCTCACCACACGAGTGTGGGAGAATCCCAAACTCTCTGTCAAGACGAAGATGGCAGTGTACAACGCCTGCATCATCAGCACACTGCTCTATGGGAGTGAGACGTGGACAACATACGCCCGGCAGGAAAAGAGACTGAACTCCTTCCACTTGCGCTGCATTCGCCACATCCTGGACATATCCTGGCAGGACAAAGTGCCCAACACAGAAGTTCTGTCCCACGCCGGCCTTCCCTCCATGTTCACTCTACTCAGGCAGCGCAGGCTCCGCTGGCTAGGCCACGTTCACCGTATGGAGGATGGCAGAATCCCCAAAGACGTCCTCTATGGAGAACTGGCAACTGGCAGGAGAGACGTTGGCCGCCCACAGCTGCGCTTTAGAGACGTCTGCAAGAGAGACATGAAGGCCCTGGATATCAACACAGAGCGCTGGGAGGACCTTGCAACGGACCGCTCCAAATGGAGAGGCACCCTGACCAGACAGCTCAAAGCGGGTGAAGAGAGACTGACTGCTGCAGCAGATGAAAAAAGGACCCGCAGGAAGAACCGCCACAGACCCAGCAGCACGGAGACCACCCACAAGTGTGACCTGTGTGACAGGGACTGTCATTCACGCATCGGCCTGTTCAGCCACAGGCGGTGCTGTTCCAGCAGAGTAGACGTTTAGGATTCTCTTCCATGGTCATCATAGACCGACGGAGGCCGACGAATCACGAATCATGTGTTTTTGTTAATAAATGTTGAAAACTCACAGCGTGCATTTGGTGCCCTTCATCTAGCCATTGAAAAGGGCAATTTATGACAAAAATAACATCAACTCTTCCATTGGCATGAGTGACTGAATTTGCACTTGTGGGTGAACTATCCCTCTAAAATTAACTTTTTTTTTCTTGCCATCAAGGATGCAGACAATACAAGTGAAGTACAGAGATCGTCAGAAATACATTTGTTATGAGAGCCAACTGACCTTCAGACCCTTTTTGGAATGTGGTAAGTGAAATGTTACTACTTTCCACAAAATAGTTGTGCTGTGGAGAAAGAAAACAGGCAAGACAGCAAGCTGAACAACACACAAACTTTATTCCTTCTCCAACTTACAGTACAGTAAAAGAACTCCCGGTCTCTGTGCATTCTCCTTTGGTTCCTTTAATTCCATGCATTGAGACCCAGAATTCCGACCATAATACATCGTTTGGAACCAAGACCTGTGTGGCACATTAATGTAACATCACGCCGGCACTGCTTCTCACACCCTTCTTCTTCCAGCGGCTCCGGCGTTCTCTCCTCTCCCCGGTGGGTGAATAGTCCTTACTGTTCTGACTGAGACCCCCCGGTGACACTTCCTCCTTCAGTCCATTGATCCCCCTTTCCCCAGCTGCCTTCTCTGGGTGGAGAATCCCCCACCCGTACTACTACAGTGTCAAATATAAACTAGCATCCAAAGCATTTTATTACATAGGCTGTTTTGTGGAAGAGTGGTTTTCCAATGAATGCATGTTTATTAGAACCTGTACACTAATACAGTTTTTTTTTAAAGAAAGAGCCATATACTTGCATCAGTGTCTGCAGCTTAGCCAATAATAGTGGCGTAACGAGTACTGAAAATATGTACTCAGGTACAAATATTTATTTTACCTAAATATTACTCAATTACAAGTATTATGACTGATATTAAAATTATACTTTAAAGTGCAAAGTGTTCTCACACAATTGCAACATTCAATTAAAGTTATCAGTATCAGTTTCTCCAAATCTTCAGTGTGAGTTCCTCCCATCACCTGTTGCGTTCTGCTCCATGGTAATGGTCACCTCTCCAAACATTGACCTGCTGAAGTTTTGTACATTTTTGTCAGTATGTTAGGGTTATCATAGGCCCATTTGCAATCAAATGGCCCTATTGGTTACAAAATGCAGGTGACAGGTTGATATTAATTCAAGTTGTGCACAGTACTCAGTTATGATTTTGAAAGTAACTAAGGACATTACATGATTTAATGCACACTGAGGTATATGTGATATTAAAGACTCTGGAAAAAATACTCATAAAAGTTGAAGTCCAACTAAAAAAACTTGGTTATTTGAGTAGATGTAATTTGTTTTTTTCACCTCTGCTCAATAATGTGTTTTTATGTATCATAATCTTACAGAATTAAGTTGTGGCAACTGGATTTGATTGAATCAAGTCCAGTTGACATGACTTAGTACTTCAAGATTATGATGACCTTGATGACTGAGAACCTTCACAGACATATGTATCATAATGTTTCCTGTATTGACCTAACTATCAGATTCAGGGCTGCAGCCAACAGTAATTTTAGTAATAGAGAATTCTGTTGTTCTATGAAGTTATCAGATATATGCCCTCCCAAGATCAAAAAGATCAGTTTTTTTTTTTTTGTTTTTGAAGCTATTATTATTCTCATTTGTACGTGTTATAAAAATTCTTTGAAGACCTTCAGTCAAAAAAACAGGCAGGATCAGAGTTTCAGCAAATTTAATTAAACTGCCCAGTGGAGAACAAAGCAAAAACAGCCTCAGAGCCTATTCGCTCAACATTCTGACTCAAACACACATCACTCGATTCTTTAGGCTTCTCGTTATCTGAGAGGTGGAGGTGCAAATTGTCAATCATGACTGGTCCAGTACATCTGGTCAAAACTTGGTGTACGGATTAGCTTTCCTCAGGTCATTCTGTCCCAGACACACAGGAGCCCATGCAGACCAAACTAAAAAAGAGATAATAAGTGGTGCAGCTGTAGCATTGATATTTTTTACACAAACTGTAAGTTAGACTCTGAGGCCAAATGAAGACAAATATAAGACAAATATGGAATTTTTCTTTCATTCCCCCCCGATGCCATAAGGCATCTATATGAAAAATTATGTTTGTTCCACCACTTCAATCACCTCCCCAGGTGACCAGCAAAAGAGTTCATTAGTGGTTAGTGGGCACTGCTGATGAGTCCTGGATTCGGGACCTTTGTTGCACGATTCCAGACAGATGAACTTCTTTGTATAGTCACATATGAATTATCACTCGTTGCGATGGCAATCTGGACCCCTCCTTATCTCCTCAGTCTCCTTCTACACTCGGCCTAAGAGGAAGGAAAAAAAGGATATAAGTCTCACTTGCAAAATCCAATGGTGTTTTGTTCTTATTTTCCTTACAATTATAATATTTCAAATTGATTAAAGCAGTAGCAGACAGGACTGCTTTTATTCTTAGTTTTAAAAAAAATGGTGCATCAATGCAATATATAACAAATTGATCTGCACATTGGTTAGTTATTCAGTTTCCTGTGTAGTCCAGTATAGTGTGCTAAACTCCTCTTTACACACACATTCATTCAGCCGATAATCAGGCTTTACTCCAAACTTGACCAGATTGGCAAATGTATTATCAGAATAATCAATCAGTTAAAGCTGTATTTGTATAGCTCTTTTCATAACAGTTCATTAGGATTAAGACAAGAGTATTTAATGTTCTTAAATAATATGCCTTTCATTTTCTGTCTGCTCTCACTTTAATCTAATAGAAATTAAAATTTAACTCACCAATAGAAGAAGCATCTTCTTAGTTTTATTTAGTTTACTGCTTGTACCTATGGAAAAAGCAAAAGAAAAACAAACATATCTCCAAATACTTACCACTTACCTGTATCCAATCTAAACCCAGTTCATATGAAATGTGTTACTGGCAAACAATGGTATGTTTCAATGGTAGACATGACAAGGCAAGCTTATAGGTTAGTCATCATTATTAGTCATGTCCATGACGGGATGGATTAAAGGTGGCAGATTGAGCACAGGATTTCAGTCAGTGTTCATGCAACTCAAAGAAAAAAATAGACACTTAATTACCTGCTTGATGGACCCTTGGTCTGCATTGTCCTCAGACCTATAATGAATGTTTAAACCAGTAATTTTCTAGATTTCATTTACCCATAATATACTCACCTTTTATGTCAGTATTTAACTTCTTTATTTCAGTATATAACTCTCTTCAGCTTAGCTTTTTTCCTGTGTTTACCAGTCTGTTGAAAGGTCATTAAATTCATCAACTTTGGTTTTAATTCAACAAAATTCCTCATTCAGATTCAGTAAAATACCCTTTTAACTTACTAATTTATTAGTTTAGAAATTCTCATTGCTATCAGGCACACAAAAAATCCTTAAAAAAATAATATATATATATATATACATACATACTGCTCAAAAAAATAAAGGGACCACTTTGAAAACACATCAGATTTTAATGGGAAAAAAATAAGCTGGATATCGAAATTGTGGCAGGCTAGTCCAGTTTACTAAGATCAAAAAGTGTTCCTTTAATCTGAGTAAGCTGGACTAGCCTGCCACAATTTCGATATCCAGTTTATTTTTCCCCATTAAAATCTGATGTGTTTTCAGAGTGTTCCCTTTATTTTTTGAGCAGTGTATATATATATATATATATATATATATATATATATATATATATATATATATATATATATACAAGTTAAATTAGCTATAATTTAATTTGTCTGCTTGCTAAATAATTTAACCTATATCAATAATTGTTAATCCCCATCCATCCATCCATCCATCTTCTTCCGCTTAATCCTTTTGGGGTCGCGGGGGGGCTGGAGCCTATCCCAGTATCTTTGGACAAGAGGCAGGGTACACCCTGGACAGATCGCCAGTCCATCGCAGGGCCAACACAGAGAGACAGACAACCATTCATTCTGACAGTCATACCTAAGAACAATTTTGAATCCCCAGATTTGATTCCAGTTAACCTAACTTGCATGTTTTTTGGCCTGTGGGAGGAAACTGGAGAAATCCCGGAGTAAACCCTCGCAGACACGGGGAGAACATGCAAACTCCACACAGATCACTGTTGGTCGGGGCATGGGATTGAACCCAGGATCCCCCGGCCAAGAGTGAGTTGCTGTGCTGCCGCAGAGCTAACCACTCCGCCACCGCGCTGCCCAATAACTTTTATTCTTTAAACACAAAGTGTCTTCTTTTATAACAATGTACCTTAAACCAACCAAAATTTAATCAGTTTTGTCTCTAAATTAATAAGAATTGCTCAACTTCAATATATAGGGAAAGATGAAAAGAAAAGAAGAAAAAAGAAACTGAACAACAGCAAAAAAAAAAAAAAACAGCAGCAAAATAAAACAATTTCAAAGCAAAACATTTAAGACTGTAGTAACAATTAATGTAAAACTGAATAAAGCAATTAGAAACCTATTATTAATTATTATTCATTAATAACTTCAGTGTCATCACTGAAGGAATAAAAGGTACTTTTTCACCAGAACCTTTAGACTTTTTCCTTGTAAATTGATGACTAAATTAATGACTTTTTCTCTATAATTTGGAATTTATTTTATTAGTAACTTAGTGACTTTTCCTGGTAAATTAGCATCTTTGTCCTCACAAAATAGTGATTTTTCTACATTAATAATTGACTTTTTAATCAATAAATTATTTTATTATAATTTAGTGAATAAATAAATGTAAATTTTTTGCTTTGTGACTTAAGTAAAAATAGTTGCATAACTGCAAAAAATTAGTGTTTCAATTTATCATGTAGAGGAAAGATTAAATGAAAATTATTTTACTACAAGAAAAATTACAGCATTATATTTAAAAAAACTGAATTATAATTTCGGCAGCAGGAACTTCAAAAGCACTTTAAAAATTAACTTTTAAACTTTACATTTTTTCTTGAATATCTGGGACTTTTTCACCTCAAAGTAGCAACTGTTTTGCACTAAATTAGTCACTTATTTCATAAGGAAAGATTAAAAAGCAATTGCCAACAAATAAGGAATCTGTTCCTAAAGTATATTCCAGATATTGCCCCCCCACCCCCACCCCCCGTTTTGTCCTTCTTTTTGCTACATCACCCCAAGGGGAGGTAGACAAACATAAACAATTCAGGGCAAAACAAACATCAAACAGAAAAGGTGGCAGGAGGTAGATTATCAGTGTCATCTGAAGTCATTCTAAACATAGTAGCCAGGTCCTGTAAGTCCAGTCTCTAAATATCAAATGTCAAAATGTCAATAGTCAGTTTACTTTAGAATCAAACTATATTTCATTCAGATTGTCTTGAGGCCTTCTCCCACTGATAGTGTGTCATCAGGGGTGCCTGCATTTTGATTGAACATGCTGATAGTAAGGATCCTTTGGCAATATTATCCTTACTTAACATGGTGTCAAAGCATCTTGTGAAACACTGAATATCAGTGTCACTTAGGACATGAATTTTAATAAAACTAAGGTCTCAGTGCCTGAAAAAGAAAAAGAAAACATTGTTATGGTATCCAAGTGTCATACTTGTTGTTGTTATTGTGACATTATTTTTATCTACCTTAAAAATGTGAAATACTGTCATTTAATAATCATTTTATTTTAATTTTTTGTATGTATGTGATCATATAGTTCAGATTAATCTCTGCTTTACAAACCAAATTATAATTTACTTATTTCAATTTATGGCCATGTAGTCAAAATACTCTAATTACTTATTAGACTTTGCAATTTCTATTTTGTTGATCAACATTTTATGAAATCAGTTAATCATACAGTTCACAGGACTGCCTCCTCCGGATGCCGATTTTCAAGATTTTCTCCATAATCCATGCTCAAGTTTGTCCTGTGATGAGAAAATCAGTCATTTTCCAAATTTATTTTGTAGTCACCCTTGAAGGCAGAAATCTGAGAAGGGTATGAGTAAGATTCTTAATTTTCAGGCAATGGAAGAGCTCTTCAGTTTCTATCTTTTGTCATTTTGAGCTCAAAGTATATGTACTTGGATGGTTGAAGACATTCTAAAGAACAAACCTGGAGGAGAGAGGATCATGAATGAGTATGCTCGGACAAAAAGCCTGACAGTAGACGACGTGACATGATCAAGATATTGGCTGCACATAGGACAAGTGAACAAGGGTATGTTGTAATGAGTATATACTTTCACACCTGATCTAAACATGTCCAACACTCTTGTGCAGACTGTCATTTTTTGTTTGGATCTCATACAGTAAAGTGTTTGTGTCTGTCTGGTTAGGACAAGTCCTTCAAGGTGTGTCAAAGAGGACTACGCAAAGGGTATCATTTCATTATTCCCATACCTGGTTGATCCTAGGGGCAAGTCTGGTTACGTAAGTACATTAAAAACAAAGTCTAACCTATTTCTGGCTCACTTTTCTTTGACTCTTGTGCAGTTTCTGTATACCCGCCATCGCTATCATCTCTTCTTAGCTCATCTCTGTTTTTATAGCCAGTAGAGCGTAGCACAGTAAAAATTTATAAAACAAATAATTTATTTTGCCCATTTAAACTAAATAACACTCTTAACTTTAGGAGCACTACTACAATGCAGAAGATGGGAGTGGGTATCTGGCATGGAGACTGAACTTAGTGTCATGTATTTTGGTTTACTACGGCACCCGTAGTAATGCCTTTGCTAAAAGCATTATGGGTAATGTAGTGTATGTTGAGTGTGTTGTCGTTGGCTGTGTGCTATGAGTGGCTGCTCGCCAATAAACCGTTAACGATACGTCAATGGTCCGAGTTATTATTGTTATATTAAGTAACGTAACAGGTGAAAGATATAACAAAAAGTGGCGACGAGGACGTCTGGACCGACGCTGCAGTCCGCGACGGAGGAGAGTTTTTTTTGTCGTTTTTTTTTCCCGCCGCTACTTCGTGCTGACAGGGTGATACACAGCGCCACTGTGCTGAGGTGGATGCTGCGGGCTGTCTGCTAAGCGGGGAGGAGCGGAGCAGTGGAAATCGTTAAGGACAAAAAAACTCCGTGAGTAACACGGGAGGGAAGAAACGACGTTACAGAAAGGAGCCGCGAGGGAAAGAGCGACATTCAACCAGGAGTGTTAAAATGGCGGGAGTCATTGGCTCTATCGGGCCCTTTGATGAGAGCGCGGAGCAATGGAGCTCCTATACAGAGCGCTTTGACTATTTCGTCGTGGCAAATGGAATAACGGATGAAAAGTTAGTGCCCACTTTTCTGAGTGTGATGGGTCCCAAGACATTTAACCTACTACGTAACCTCATACAGCCAGTAAAGCCAGGCTCTAAAACCTATAAAGAGCTGGTGGACACACTGACCCACCACTTCTCACCCAAGCCTCTAGTGATTGCAGAAAGATACAGGTTTCACAGACGTAACCAAGAAGAGGGTGAGTCTGTTAACATTTTTGTTGCAGCGCTACGCAAGTTAGCCGAACACTGTGAATTTAAAGATGTTTTAAATGACACATTAAGAGACAGGCTTGTGTGTGGACTACGAAATGAAGCAGCACAGAAGAAGTTACTCACAGAAAGTGATTTGACGCTTGAAAGAGCCATTAACATTAGTGTGATGATGGAGATGGCTTCCAAAGAAGCACACCAACTGCATGCTACAGGCAGAGTACATAAGCTCAACAGTGGTAAAACCAATGCAACAGGTCCATGTTTCCGCTGTGGCAAGGTGGGACACCTTCCTAATGACTGTTGGTACAAAGAGATGGACTGTAACAACTGTGGAAAAAAAGGCCACGTGGAGCGGGCATGTAGAAGCAAAAGGAGCAAAGACAAAGGCCCAAAGACAAGGAATAAAAGTGACATGGTAAAATACAAAAAGAAAAGAAATGTTCACACAGTTAAACATGGCGAGGACAGAGTGAGCGACTCCTCAGAGGAAGAGGTGTCAACTGCAATAAATACTGTCCGGATTATGAATGTGAATGAAGGCTCAGAAGGCTTTTGGACTAAACCAAAAGTGGAGGGACATTTTATTAAAATGCAGATAGACACCGGATCAAAGGCATCACTTGTGTCGCATGGCATTTACAAGAAGTTTCTGAAACATCTTCCACTCCGACCTTCAGACACCGTCTTCAGGGCGTATACTGGACACCGAGTGCCCATGAAAGGGATGACAGAGGTAACTGTTCAGTACAATGGCCAAACTGCTGAGCTTCCAGTTTATGTTACCAAGAACAACTGTCCAGCTATAATGGGGCGTGTGTGGCTAAAGAAAATCCAACTTGACTGGCAAGAAGTAAGGAAGCTGTCACACAGTTCCACTCAGCTGCAGGCCATACTAGAAAAGCACAGAAAGGTTTTTGTGATGAGTTAGGCAGCATGAAAAAAATTATAGTGAAGCTGCATGTCAAACCTGACAGTAAACCAGTGTTTATGAAAGCCAGGCCAGTGCCGTACGCCATCAGACCAAAGGTGGAGGCTGACTTGGATGCTCTGGTCAAGAATGGAGTTCTGGAGCCTGTGACAACCAGTGAGTGGGCCACGCCCATAGTTCCAGTACCCAAAAAGGACGGAGAAATCCGAACCTGTGGAGACTTTAAGGTAACAGTAAACCCTGTACTAACAGCAGAGCAGTATCCCCTTCCACTGATTGATGACTTATTTGCGGGGCTGAGTGGGGGACAAAAGTTCAGCAAAATAGATCTCAACCAGGCTTACTTACAAATGCATGTAGACGAGCAGTCACGTGAAATGCTGACTATCAACACCCATAAAGGACTCTTCAGATACAGGCGACTGCCTTTTGGCATCACATCTGCTCCAGCACTTTTTCAGCGAGCTATGGATCAAATCCTGAGTGGATTACCAGGAGTGCAGTGCTACCTGGATGATATCCTGTGTACCGGAGCAGATGATGAGGAGCATCTGCACAACTTGGATGCAACTCTCACGAGACTGGAGGAATATGGATTGAGAATCCGCAAGGATAAATGCGAGTTTTTCCAGTCATCCGTGGAATACTTAGGTCATGTGATCGATGCAAAGGGACTACACACTGCACTATCGAAAATCACAGCCATTGTGGATGCACCTCCACCCCAAAATGTCAGTCAGCTGAAGTCTTTCTTAGGACTGCTGAACTATTATGGACGTTTCATACCAAACTTGGCATCACTATTAAAACCACTGCATAACCTGCTGCGCAAAGAGGAAGCATGGAAGTGGACAGCAAGCTGTCAGGAGGCTTTTCAGAAGGCAAAGGATGCGCTGACGGCATCAGAGGTTCTGACCCACTTCAACCCATCACTTCCGATCCAGCTTGCCTGCGACGCCTCTCCTTATGGCGTAGGGGCGGTGATTTCCCACGTAATGCCGGACGGTGAGGAAAAGCCAATCGCTTTTGCGTCAAGGACATTAAACAAGGCAGAAGCTAACTATGCTCAACTAGAAAGAGAGGCTCTGAGCATTGTGTTTGGTGTGAGAAAATTCCACCAGTACTTGTATGGACGGAAGTTTACACTTTTTACTGACCACCGACCTCTCACAACCATCCTTGGACCATACACAGGAATACCATCTCTTGCAGCTTCCCGACTGCAGAGGTGGGCGTTACTGTTGTCAGGACACTCCTATGACATCAGGTATCGAAAGTCAGACTGTCATGGTAATGCAAATGGGTTATCCAGATTACCACTTCCTGTCATGAAGCCAGAGTCAAGCACTGTGGACATCTTCTACTTCACAGAGGTAGAAAACGCACCTGTTTCAGCTGTGCAGGTGAAAAAGGGGACTAGAAATGACCCTGTGTTGTCTGCAGTCATGGACTTGGTCATTAAAGGACAAGCTGCGGGTGATGACGCAACCTTGAAGCCCTTCCTTGGGAAGTGGACAGAATTGTCTGTTCAGTCGGGTTGTTTGCTGTGGGGGAGGAGAGTGATTATTCCCCTGTCATGTCGAACAAAAGTGTTACAGCAACTTCACGCAGGACATAGTGGAATCGTGAGAATGAAAGAGATAGCGAGAAGCTATTTTTGGTGGCCAAACATTGACAAGCAGATTGAAGAAATAGCCAAGAGCTGTTCATCTTGTCACAAGGTACGGAACAACCCACCATTGGCTCCTCTCCATCCCTGGGAGTTCCCACAGGAGCCATGGCATCGTATGCACAGAGAACATCGGGCAAAGGACAGAGTGTTCACGTCAGGAAAATCTGTGCTGGCCAGGAACTACAGAGGTGAACCTAAGTGGGTTCCTGCAACTGTTATCGCACAAACTGGACCAGTCTCATATACAGTTCAAACCATGGACAGTGTTTGGAAAAGGCACGTGGATCAACTCCTGCAGACACCACCAGCGCCTGCAGAACCGTCTCTTGGATATCCTAACGATCCACCTACACCAGTGCAGAACTCAACCACTTCAGAGACCGGAGTTCCAGCTGGAGATGTGACATCTTCTTCTGCATCAGCACCAGAAGCCACCTCCACATTAGAAAGAACACAGACTCATGTTCCTGCAGAGCGCCGATACCCTACCAGGGAGCGACGACCTCCTGTCCGTCTGAGTTATTAGACTAGATAGCAACTGACCCACATTTATGGGGCAGAATAATCCCCAGGGGTACAGTTATGGGATGAGGTAGTCTACCCTCACTCCTAAGGTAGCATAATAATTAAAGGAAAAAAAAAGAGACAAACAAAGACACAAGAACTGCAGCAGACACTTGATATCTCCAGTAGGACATCTATTGTAAGAGGGGAGGAGATGTCATGTATTTTGGTTTACTACGGCACCCGTAGTAGTGCCTTTGCTAAAAGCATTATGGGTAATGTAGTGTATGTTGAGTGTGTTGTCGTTGGCTGTGTGCTATGAGTGGCTGCTCGCCAATAAACCGTTAACGATACGTCGATGGTCCGAG
Organism: Pholidichthys leucotaenia; assembly: GCA_020510985.1. Classification (NCBI taxonomy): domain Eukaryota; kingdom Metazoa; phylum Chordata; class Actinopteri; order Cichliformes; family Pholidichthyidae; genus Pholidichthys; species Pholidichthys leucotaenia. Next base: position 57,007,792 of record CM035840.1, on the reverse strand, counting down.
TTATTATTGTTATATTAAGTAACGTAACGGGTGAAAGATATAACACTTAGTTCAAAAGGAAGCATCAGAGGGAAAAAGAAGACCCTTCGTCAGTCCCAAACATGAACAGGTATGTGATTTTTCTGGGGTTTTCCCCTCAGTTATGATATGATTGAATAATTTGATATAGACTAATGAATAAGTAATCTGGTTTAAGACCTTTACTGTCTTGGTATATTTTTGTGTTTAATCTGTCTCTGAACTAAATAATATCAACCTATTTTTATCTTGTGACAAAGCAGCAAGTATGGTCATCCTTGCAGTGTCCAGGCCTTGTTTCTTAAATACTAGGACAGTGTCATATGCAAAAGCCTGTGTCAAGAGGCCACTACACTAATGAAGCATACAGCTAATGAAGCAATGGTAAAGGAGAAGATGAAGCAGATCTTCACCTTTTGCCAAAAGATGGTTCTGTGGTGATCCGCTCTGATTGCCTTGTGCCCTAATTATCTCCACAGCTGTGTGCACACCTGCTCCTCCAATTAGGCAGACTTCTTTAGGAGTGCTGCCTCTCATTCTGCATGGAGATGTCAACGCTACACGGATGAAAGAACTCTGAGCTAGAGTCTTTTCGCCTTTTGCTAGGGAGTCTCGCCTCCCTCATCATTCCTGCACATTTGGTCGTCTGGGAGTTTCTTCTCCCCAACGCAACGTAAGCTCTTCAAGAAATTAATCTTCTCCACTCCTTCCCTCTATCTTCCCTGTGCACAGGTGGATTCCTCTGGGCAGACTTCCTCCTCCTGGCGGCGGACCAGACCTTCGCCTACATTCTGAAGAAACACTGGTTTCCAGGAATGAACTTTTCCCCTCTGAAGCACCTGCATCATCAAAACCTGCACGAACACATGACAGGCTGAGGCACTGGCATACGGTTGTTTGGATGCTCTTCAGCCCCTCAACTACTCACCTATACCGTAAGACTGATTAATCACTTGTTTATGCAATCAGTTTACAGAGAGCTCATACTCTCTCATACATGTCTCTCCTCTCTTCTAGGGTTGCCAGACTTGTCCTCACTCTGCTCGTCTTCCTCCACTCTTTCACATTTATACTCACACACACACACTCACACTCGCATTCAATAAAGATTATTGTGTTTATTCTGAGTCTGTGTCTGCACTTGAGTTTGTCCGAATCATGTCAGGTTCATGGCCAAGTGAAATCCTCTGAGATCTTTACAGCGTTCCCAAGATTCCTGGACATTGCAGAAATGATAAGTAGATCTTAGTCTGCATGGTTCTGAAACTGTCAATTTTTTTTTTGTTTTATAACAGCCTAGTTGGGGCAGTAGCTCTGTCAGGACTATAGTGCCACACCTTAATGTGGCACTATATCTTCCATTATTAAACTAGAAAGAGTTTTAATTTTAGATGATTTTAATATACATGTAAATGGCACATCTTCTTATGCTGCTGCAGACTTAACTATTACAGAGGCTCACAATTTCAGGCAGCACGTCTCTGGCTCTACACATAATCAGGTCCTTGGACCTTGTTTTTTCACTGGGACAATGTTAAAGTGGAGGATGTTTGTGTCAGTGATCATTGCTGTGTTTTCTTTGATCTGTCAGTTAATGTGGAACAGCAGGAATGTAAAACATTAAGACAGAGTCACATTATTAACCAGCAGGCTGTGGATAGATTTATTTCAGCTTTTGACACTCATCTTGTTGCAGGATGTGAAGATGTAAATTCTATGGTGGATTGCTTTAACCACCAGTGCCAATTGGTACTTGATAAAGTGGCTCCTATTAAATGTAGCTATACTTCTCCTAAGAAACCATGCCATTGGTTAAATGAAGAGGTCTGTATTCTTAGGAGAAGCTGTCAGAAGGTGGAACGTTTGTGGAAGGCCACCAAGCTTGAGGTGCACAGACTCCACCTCAAAGACCTCATAACCTCACTAAATGATATGATGAAAGATTTGAGAACAAACTGCTTTGCTCAGCTTATATCCTTAAACAAGGGAAATCCCAAGTTTTTGTTTGACACCATTAATTCCATTGTCTCACCTGATTTAGCCATGGTTCCTGCTTATTCTAATGCTGAATGTGATGACTTTGCAAATGTTATGGTGAATAAGGTGAATGATATTAGAGCAAGCACTACACCATCTGCTGAGGACCTTGGCCTGAATCAGGCCCCCTCTAACACATGGTCCTCATTCACTCCAGTCACGCTACTGGATGTAAATGGTCTTCTGGCCTCTATGAAGCCGTCTTCAAGCCCCTTAGATATCCTCCCAACATCACTACTTTTCAAAATATTTGACTCTATAGGGCCTTTAATTGTTGAACTCATTAATTGGTCACTTTTATCAGGCACTGTTCCCAGTTCTTTTAAACAAGCAGTGGTTGAACCCAAATTGAAGAAACAAAACTTAGACCCTACAGAACTGAACAATTACAGGCCAATTTCAAAGCTTCCCTTCTTATCCAAATTGCTTGAGAAAGTAGTAGCCGAGCAATTAATTACATTCATAGAGAGAAATAAAATGTTAGACACCTTCCAGTCTGGTTCCCGCAAAATGCACTCCACCGAGACAGCACTAATTAAAGTCTCCAGTGACATCATGATGGCAGCAGATTCTGATCAGTACTCGGTCCTGGTGTTGTTGGATCTCACCGCTGCTTTTGATATGGTGGACCACAATATACTGATAAATAGGGTGAAGGACACGTTTGGTATTTCAGGATTAGTTCTGAAATGGTTCTCATCTTATTTAACTGACAGAGGGTTTTGTGTTTTATTTAATGAGATGTCAGAGGTTAAAGGACTTTCCTGTTGGGTTCCTCAAGGCTCAATTCTGGGCCCTGCTCTGTTTTAATTGCATTTAACTCCACTTGGCCAGATTATTAGTCAGTTTAAGGGTGTTTCTTACCATTTTTACACAGACGACATTCAGCTTTACTGCTCTTTTAAAGAAAATGAGCTGAACATTTTATCAAGCTTAATCTCTTGCCTGTCTGCCATTAACAAATGGTTAAACAATAACTTCCTACAATTAAATCTTAATAAGACAGAAACACTGATCATCGCTCCAGACAGTAAAATTCCTCTGATAAAGCAACGCTTAGGTCACCTAGGCTCTTCTGTCCAGCCCAGCCTGCGTAACCTGGGTGTTGTTTTTGACAATGCTATGTCACTGGGCTGCCATGGTTGGCAACTAGTCAGAAATTGCTTTTTCCAGCTGAGGAATATAGCAAAACTTAGACCTATGGTCTCAACACCTGAACTGGAAATGATCATTCATGCTTTTATCTCATCTTGCTTAGATTATTGTAATGCCCTTTTTATGTGTTTTAATAAAACTGCTGTTGCCTGCCTTCAGACTGTGCAAAATGCAGCAGCTTGGCTTTTAACCCGGACGAAGAAAAGGGAACACATTTCTCCAGTTTTATCGTCCCTTCGTTGGTTGCCAGTTGCTTTTAGATTTCATTTTAAGATTTTAATTTTGACTTTTAGAGCTCTTAATGGCCAAGCCCCTTCATACATCTCAGCCCTCTTGACTCCTTATGGCACAACACAATCACTAAGATCCTCAGACCAGAGACTCCTGGTGGTCCCTTGGACAAAGTTCAAAACCCGTGGAGATCGATCTTTCCAGGCCGCTGCACCACGGCTTTGGAACGCACTTCCCCTGTCCTTGCGCTGCCTTGAGTCTGTTGACTCTTTTAAGAAGGAGTTAAAAACTCATTTGTTCAGACAGGCTTTTAGCTCTCATTGAATGGCTTTTATTTCTTCACTGTTTTCTCTTTTTATCCCTATTAATATGTATATTGTATCTTATTTCTATTGATTTTAATTTCTGGGTGTTTGTAAATTTTAACTTGCTGTGAAGCACTTTGTGATATACAGTTTATCTGTGAAAAGTGCTATACAAATAAACTTTGCTTAATGTTTACTGTTCTGCTTTCACATATTTCATCTCATTTGCAGATTGAGCAGGACTTTAGTCTGGTGTTTGGTGATGCAGTTTCTGCAAAGTTCCTTGAAAAGTGGCCAACTGTGTACAAGCATAAAGTCCTTCAACAAAGTTGTGGTCTCACACACAGGCGAGCTCCAAGACCTGGTTCAAAATGCTGAATCCACAACTGAAGTGGAGAATGGTATGTTGGAATAAAAGTGTTACTCTAATATGCTAAGTACTACACTTTTTCTGCACTGCAAATACTACAAAATTTGTACTTTTACACTTTTTAAATTTTTTAAAGGTGGGACAGTGACATGTCGTCCATTCTGATCCTTGTCCACCTTTTGCCACCATCACCTCATGGCCGCAAGAGACCAGGAAAGCTCTCAGCTAGACAAGCCACTGACCATCTTGTAAATTTCATCAAGGTAAGGTTAATTTGAATAAGGTTTATTGTCAATACTACCATACGTAATACATACAGGAGAACTGAAATTTGACTTGACATTGGGCGCGCTCAGTAAGCGCATCCCATAGCCGGGGCAGCCCGAAGGCGCCAGTCGAACAGTGAGGGTAAAGAGGGGAAGCGGGGGGGAGAGAGGAAAACACAATAGGCAGAGAGAAAAAACATAGTTATCAGAATAACGCTCGTATAAGCTCATATAAAGCTCAAATGAGCCAAATTTTGATCACGACATGTTATAATCTATAAATTCAAGGGATCTCTGTCTGTTTGTGTGTCTGTGTGTGTGTTCCTCAGATATCTCTCAAACCATTCCGCAGACTGACCTAAGGTTTTATATGTGGTTTCCTGAGGTTACGAGGGTGTGCATCCCCAAATATGGAGTCACTCACTCAAAATATGTAATTTTTATCAATAAAAGTTTAGCCACCACTCTGACCACTGTCTTCATGTCCTGGCTTCAGGAAGTGTAGACAAGGTTTCGGATTGACTCCATGGTCATTGGACAATATGGCTTCAAGAAGTGTGGGCGGGGTTTCAGACTGACTCCGTGCTCATTGGACAATACGCGGCATCACGACCTGTCAGTCACCAGTGTTCCCTGGACAAAACAAGGAAGTGAAAAATGACCAATTTGACTAGAAAAAGATAATACTGAAGATTTAATGCTTAAAAAAAATTATACTACAAAGTGGCTGTGATTGTGTAGATCTAAAGGATTATTCGTTATATGTGGACAACATGAGGTGCGCGAGCAGACTGGGTGGAGCATCAGTGTGAACCCGGGTCTGACAAAGAATACCGGTGTATCAACACCGAACATGCCGGGAGAAGCAGCAGCCTAACCGGGCGGATCACGGTCCTTCGTGGGGAGGCACACCCAGCCTGCCCAGTCAGTAGTAGACGGGAGTACCGGTACCTGCTTCTGCTTCACCTGTGTGCGCAGGACTGCGAGTCCACCCCCCTCCCTCAAAATTAAAAACTTAATACCACCATGATTGTGGAGTGGAATGGCTGGAATGACTTAATGACCAAACGCAGGACACAAACACAGCCAAATAATGAAAAAAATCACTTTTTAGTTAAATATTTTCTGACAAATGGGCAACACTGATGCAACGGTTGCAGTAAAATGGATCCTTCTGCTGTGACTTATAATAGATAGATGTACTTTATTGATGTTGGGTGTGTTGTAGCTAATTTGGTTGATTACAGTTTTTAAATAAAACTTTTAATAACAAAATATTGCTAAAATATAAAATAATGCACTACAATGGGTCTTAAATATTTGTAAACATGTCCTGTTATAGTACTGCATGGGTTTATTGATGATACACAGAAGAAATTCAATATTACACTTAACTCCAACACTGAGCAGTGTTGAAGCATTCTTCTCTTAGATAGATAGATAGATAGATAGACAGATACATACATACATACATACATACATACATACATACATACATACATACTTTATTTCGAGCAAAAAAGTAAAACAAAAACAAAACAAATGACAAGTGCAATAAAGTAACAGTATACAGTGTTCGAAAGGGAGAAGGAAGAAGTGAACACTTATTAATTCCAACTCCTCTTTTCCATAAATACAACTCATGTGAAATATATACAAATTACCATATTTAAGACCCCAAGTAAACAATTAACTATATTTTGTACATATCAACATTAACACCCATCCATCCCAACATACATACAGTCCATACATCAAAAACAGCCCCAAACAACACAAATACACAGTGCTGTCCCACCCACCATTCCATAGTGTCCCAGAGTGAGCATAGTGAATTATACATATAAATACTACCCTTCTAACATATATTCTTTCAGCAAATAATGTTTGTACCTCTTTTTGAATTGATTTCTGTTTGTACATAGTTTCAGTTCCGGCTCCAGACTGTTCCACAAATCCACCCCACAGACAGATATGCACATACTTTTCTTAGTTGGTCGTATATTGGGTTTTGTAAAGTTTAAGACTTCTCTCAAATTATAATCATTGTCTCTTTTTTTAAAATATTTTTTGTATATTAGTTGGAAGTTGATTATTAATTGCCCTGTACATGACTTGTGCTGTCTTAAGTTTAACTAAATCGATGAACTTTATGACATGTGACTTTAAAAACAGCGAATTGGTATGGTCTCTATTGTCATGACTCGCCAGTCATCATTGGCTCCTGCTGCGCGCACACCTGCGGCTCGTCAGCGGCAGACTATTTAACCCACTCAGCCCTGTGCCTCGGCCTGAAGCCGTCTGTTCCCTTCAGCTCGTCTTTGCCATTGGAACCCCCAAGATCAGCAAAACAACGCTCCAAGTAAGCAACTTACCTTTCTTCAGTCTTCAGTCCTTTCCTTTTTTTTTTTTTTTTTTTTTTTTCTCTCTCGGCGCCACACGAGTCGGCTGCCTTTTGCAACAGCGGCTCGATTCCGAGTCTTTTTCCCTTCCTCTCTCTTTTGATCCGTCTTTTTTTTTTTTTCACCCCACTTATATCACGGACACACAGATCGTCCTAAATGTCTCCTGAGCCGGTGGACGGAGCCACTGTCTATAGCAGGATACGATACAGCAGAGAACAGCTGCTAGCATTCAACCGCCACCCGGTCCCATTGGAAAAACTCGACATACCGAGAGAACTGAGGCGAAAACGCCGGGCTGGAGTAAGGCGGAGGACAAAAAATATAAGGTACAGACCCTCCCTTCCATCTGTTGTCATGGGAAATGTACGGTCGATACTGGGAAAGTTAGATGAGCTAGCGGCTATCTCCCGTTATGATAGCACATACCGGGAGTGCTCTCTCCTTTTGTTTACTGAGACGTGGCTAACTGAACTAGCAGCAGATGCTAACATTGAGCTGGAGGGTTTTCACATGATACGAGCTGACCGAACACCAGAGAGTGGCAAGGCTAGGGGCGGTGGAGTGATAATGTATGTTAACAACAACTGGTGCAGACCGGGACATATCACTGTTAAACAACGACACTGCAGCAAAGACATTGAGTTGCTAGCTGTTAGCATGAGGCCTACATATCTCCCGAGAGAACACTCACACGTGATCTGCATTGTTGTTTATGCAAATCCGACGGCGAACGCTGGGACAGCACGTGACGTCATCCATTCAGTAACCAGCAGGCTGCAGACAGAACACCCAGATGCTCTTCTCCTCATCTCAGGCGATTTCAACCATGTTTCACTGTCTCCCATTCTACCCACGTTCACCCAGTATGTCACATGCCACACTAGAGACAATAAAACACTGGATTTATTCTACGCAAACACTAAGGAGGCGTACACCTCATCACAACTCCCCCCACTCGGGAGATCGGATCACAACTTGGTTCATCTCCGGCCGGTGTACAAACCCCTAGTGCACAGACAACCTCCGGCCATGCACACTGTGGAGTTATGGTCTGAGGAGACAATGGACACCCTAAAGGGCTGTTTTGAAGCCACCGCCTGGAAGCAGCTCTGCGATCCACATGGTGAGGACATCGATGGCCTCATTCACACCTTCACGGGCTACCTCAGCTTCTGTGTGGACAAATCCGTTCCCACCAAGACCATACGGCGTCACTCAAACAACAAACCCTGGATCAACCCTGAGATAAAAACACTTCTGAGAGAGAAGAAGAGGATCTTCAGGTCAGGGAACAGGGAGATGCTGAAGTCCGTACAGAGGGAGCTGAGGAGAAAGATCAGAGAAGGCAAGGACAGCTTCAGGAAGAAGATGGAGGACAAGCTGCAACAGAGCAACATCAGCGGGGTCTGGAGAAACCTCAAAACCATCTCGGGGCTCCAGAATACCTCCCCCCAGGCCACAGGGGGCAGGGAGTGGGCGAACAACCTGAATCTGTTTTTCAATAGATTTGACCAACCGCCCTCCCCCCTGACTGCACAACAACCACTGCTGCCTCTAAAGAAATCAAGTCCTGCTGCCCACTCCCCACTCCACCAACACCCCCCCACTCCCAACACACAGCCCCCCATCCTGACCCTGACCAGGACCCAGGTGAGGACGGAGCTGAGGAAGATCAAGGCGAGGAAGGCGCCGGGACCGGACGGCATCAGCGCAAAGCTCCTCAAGTCCTGTGCAGACCAGCTGTGTGGGATTGTGACGTATATCTTCAACATGAGCCTGAAACTGGGGAGGGTACCACAGCTGTGGAAAACATCTTGTGTGGTACCTGTACCAAAAACTTCCCACCCCAAAGACCTGAACAGCTACAGACCGGTGGCCTTGACGTCCCACTTGATGAAGACCCTGGAGAGACTGCTCCTTGCTCACCTCCGCCCCCTGGTGGAACCAGCGATGGATCCACTCCAGTTCGCCTACCAGCATGGCATTGGGGTGGAGGATGCGGTGATCTTCCTCCTTCACCGTTCTCTGTCCCACCTGGAGAAGCCCGGGAATATGGTGAGGATCTTGTTCTTTGACTTCTCCAGTGCTTTCAACACCATCCAACCGATGATCCTGAAGGACAAGCTGCTGCGCGCAGGGGTGGACCAGCACCTGTCATCATGGATCCTGGACTACCTCACGAACCGGCCTCAGTTTGTGAGAACCCGGGACTGTGTTTCCGACACGATCATCAGTAGCACGGGGGCCCCCCAGGGAACGGTGCTGGCTCCCTTCCTGTTCACTCTTTATACTGCGGACTTCTCACACAACACAACACACTGCCATCTACAGAAGTTCTCTGATGACTCTGCGATCGTTGGCCTCATCTCCAATGGAGATGAAGCTGAGTACAGAGGGCTTATCCAGGACTTCGTGGACTGGTGCCATCGGAACTGCCTCCAGATCAACGCGAGGAAAACTAAGGAGCTGGTGGTGGACTGCCGCAGGCATGGGCAGCCCCTCACAGTACCAGTAAATATACAGGGAACAGACATCGAGATGGTGACATCCTATAAGTACCTGGGTATTCATCTGAACAATAAACTAGACTGGTCACACAATACTGATGCACTCTACAAGAAGGGACAGCGCAGGCTGTTCCTGCTGAGGAGACTCAGGTCTTTTGGTGTACAAGGGGCGCTGCTGAAGTCATTCTATGACACGGTGGTGGCATCAGCCATCACTTTTGGAGTGGTCTGCTGGGGCAGTGGCATTACTGCAGCCGATAGGAAGAGACTGAACAAACTGATTAAGAAAGCTAGCTCTGTCCTGGGGCAGCGCCTTGATCCGATGGAGGAGATAGGAGAGAGAAGGACGGTGGCTAAACTGTCATCTCTGCTGGAGTCCGAGTTCCACCCTATGCAGGACATACTGAATGCACTGAGGAGCTCATTTAGCAGCAGACTACATCATCCCAGGTGCACAACCGAGAGGTTTCGTAGGTCCTTCCTACCAACGGCTGTCAGACTGTACAACCTAAGCAGGGCTGCTCGCAGAGATAGCAAAAGACGTAACAAACAAACAAACTAATAGTTTTTTGAATGCAAAAGATGCAATAGACTTACACAATGGTCCCCTCCGGCATACAACTAGGAACATACCGGTCGCTATGGAGGGTGAGAATATGTATGGGCACATAATCATACCATGTAGGATAACTAAGTAGACAGTTATGCTGTTTCATTCCATCTAGCAACAATGCTCTGCACTGTGTGTGTTTATATATTTGCATATTTATTCCATCTAGCTACAATGCTCAGCACTGGGTGTGTTTATATATTTATATATCTACATATTATTCCATCTAGCTACATTGCTCCGCACTGTGTGTGTTTATATACTTGCATATTTATTCCACCTAGCTGCAATGCTCCGTACTGTGGGTGTTTATATATTTACATATTTATTCCATCTAGCTACAATGCTCTGCACTGTGTTCATATATTCATATATTTATTCCATCCAGCTACAATGCTCTGCACTGTGTGTCTGTGTGTGTGTGTATATATATATATTTTATAGTAATACGTACATATGTTTATTAGCTGCTCTTGCTTGCTTGTTTTTTTTCTTGCCTTCTGATTGTTGCTCTGAGTGTTGCTATCCCTGTGCTGTTGCAATCCTGGAATTTCCCCGTTGTGGGACTAATAAAGGCTTATCTTATCTTATCTTATCTTATCTTATCTTATCTTTCCCCTGTGCACAGGTGGATTCCCCAGCAGCGGACTTTTCCCCCTTCGCCACGCCGTCCTCATCCTCGCACAAGCGCAGCAGGTCTCTGTCTCCTGGGAACTCTCCTTGTCAGCGCCTGCCACCTGCCATAACAAGTAAGCAGTAGTCATTCCTTCAGGCCAGTATTATTGTGGTGCCCGTTACCTTGTCCCTTTGCTTTCTCATTATAGGGTTGCCCGGCTGTACGGTGATCTGCTCTGCTGCCTGCTTACCGAAGTTCTCCCACAAGACATCCTCATATCTCACACACGCATCCACTCATACCTGTGTATTAATAAACGCTGTTAAATCTACTCTGAGCCTGCGTGTGTGTCTCCTGAGCCGGACATTATGTCAGTACGGCTTCAGCAGAGCGGCTCGGCAGACAGCGGGCTCGCACGCCGTCTTTCCACTCTCGAGGCTCGAGTAGACTTAATAGCTCACCAACAGCAGGTAATTTTAAATCAGTTAACTTCAATTACTCACCGGTTAGACCGCCTGGACCCCCAGCAGGCGTTCCCCCCGGCTCCCCAGGGAGGGTTAGCTCCTGCCGCTCCGGTGGCCGGTCAGTCTTCCGCGGGAATGCCGACCCGGCTCACACCAATCCCGACTCCAGCCCGTTTTAACGGGAAACTTGGCGGAGCTCGGGGTTTTATTATGCAGTGTGAGTCGGTGTTCATGCGCGTTCCCGGGGACTTCCCCTCAGACCACAGCCGGATTGGTTACATAGGTAATCTCCTGGAGGGGCGAGCGCTAACCTGGGCTTACGCCGTAATGGCGAAGTCCAGTTACGCGAACCTCTCCTATAACCAGTTCGTGCAAAACTTTCTCGAGGTGTTTGATCACGCTCGGCACGATGGCGTCCTAACCGACCGTCTCCTTGCTCTCCAGCAGGGAAGCTGGTCGGCGGCGGACTACGCCATCGACTTCCGGGTCGCTGCAGAGGAAGTAGGCTGGGGCGAGGCGGCACTTTGTGGCATCTTTCTCCGCAGCCTCAGCTCCAGTCTGAGGGATGAATTGGCCGGTCGAGATCTCCCGGAGTCTCTCGCGGAGCTAATCTCCGTAGCAATTAGCTTAGATAACAGGTTGCACGAGCGTTCCTCCGAGCGGAAGTCGACCAACCGCTCGCGCGGAGGCTCCACGCGCGCACCTCAAGCACGCCCCCTGGCGTTGCCGCCACTGGAGTCCTCCGAGGAGTCGGAGGCAATGGTGGTAGGCCGGTCAAAGCTCCCTCCAGCGGAGAAACAATGCCGCTGGAAGTTGGGCCTGTGCATGTACTGCGGAAGCAGCCAACACACCGTGGAGAGTTGTCCGCAGAAGCCAAACGGGGAGGTCCGCGAGTCACTGTAGGGGGCCTCGCGGACTCTAACCGGACTAAACCCCTCACAAGTCTCTCTTTGCCTGTCCGTTTTTGTCACAACTCCATGGGGCACATTACTCATGCACTGGTGGACTCATGAGCAGAGCAGAGTTTTATTTCTAAGAGCCTGGCAACCCAATTGGGCATTCCCTGTCACCCTCTACAAACTCCGCTCAACCTGGTCACCCTCTCACATGCCCCACTCGGACGAGTGAAACATCGGACCCAGCCAACTCCCATCATTGTCTCAGGTAACCATCGGGAGGATATTGTCCTATATGTCCTGTCCTCCTCTGTCTCTCCAGTCATCTTAGGCTACCCCTGGCTGCGCCTACACAACCCGGTTCTGGACTGGCAGGCCGGAAGGATCGCCGCCTGGAGCTCATTCTGTATGGGCACCTGCCTTCAGTCCGCAGCATGCGCCCCGTCCGCTCCCCCTCTGGCCAAGGACGCCGTGCCTCCGGATCTCTCTCTGGTGCCCTCAGAGTTTCACGACCTGGGCCAAGTCTTCAGTAAGTCCAGGGCGATGTCCCTTCCCCCTCATCGGCCCTATGATTGCGCTATTAACATCCGCACGGGGGCTCCCTTACCTTCGGGGCATTTATACAGCCTGTCAGCGCCGGAGAGGGAAGCGATGGACGCTTATCTCAAGGAGTCGCTCAGCGCAGGAATCATCCGCCCTTCTTCGTCCCCACTCGGCGCAGGGTTCTTCTTTGTGTCGAAGAAGGATGGGTCTCTCTGCCCCTGCATCGATTACCGGGCTCTTAACGACATCACGGAGAAGGACCGCTACACCCTGCCGCTGATGGACACCGCCTTCCACTCCCTCCAGGGGGCGACCTGGTTTACCAAAATGGACCTCCGTAGTGCCTACCACCTCGTCCGAATCCGGGAGGGAGATGAGTGGAAAATGGCCTTCCGAACGCCGACTGGCCATTTTGAGTATCTGGTGATGCCGTTCAGGTTAACCAATGCCCCTGCAGTTTTCCAACGCCTCATAAACGACGTCCTCCGCGACTTCCTTGGTCTGTTCGTGTTTGTGTACCTGGACGACATACTAATCTTCTCCAGGTCACGGGATGAACACCGGGCCCATGTGAGGTGGGTCCTGCAGCACCTATTGGAGAACAGGTTGTATGTGAAGGCCGAAAAATGTGAATTCTATGCCAAGACCACCTCCTTCCTGGGTTTTGTCATCTCCCATGACCAAGTCCTCCCGGACCCCGCAAAGGTCAAAGCGGTGGTCGACTGGCCAACTCCGACGTCCAGGAAGCAGGTCCAGCAATTCATAGGATTCGCCAACTTTTACCATCGCTTCGTCCCCAATTTCGGCGCCATCGTCGGCCCCTTGACCCGCCTTACCTCGCCAAAGACCCCCTTCTGGTGGACCGAGGATGCTGCGGCGGCTTTCCAGACACTTAAGACAGAGTTCTCTTCCTCCCAGGTCCTCACCCAGGTCAATCCCGCGCTGCAGTGTTTGGTGGAGGTCAACGCGTCGGACACAGGAGTGGGGGCGGTGCTGTCTCAGCGGTCACCGGCCGACGGATCCAAACGACCCTGCGCTTACTTCTCTCAGCGCCTGTCACCGGCCGAACGTAACTATGACGTCGGCGACAGGGAGCTTCTGGCCATCAAGCTCGCCCTGCAGGAGTGGTGCCATTGGCTGGAGGGGGCTTCTCTGCCGTTCATCGTTCTAATGGATCATAAGAACTTGGAGTACCTAAGAACTGCCAAGCGTCTGAATGCCCGCCAAGCGCGTTGGTCCTTGTTCTTTGCCCGTTTTAGATTTACCATCACGTACTGCCCTGGTTCTAAGAACGGTCTGCCTGACGCCCTTTCCAGGCAATTTGCCCCCGAAACGAACCAGAAGTCGGAGCACACCATCCTGCCCAGCTCGTGTGTTGTGGGGGCCATGTCTTGGGCCATCGAAGACCGGATCCGGAAGGCGCAGGAGTCCGAACCTGACCCTGGCGGTGGACCGGAGAGGAGGCTCTTCGTTCCATCTTCAGTCCGGGGGGAGGTTATCCACTGGGCCCACACCTCTAAGTTCGCCTGTCATCCTGGGGTCTCCCGGTTGGTCGACCTTCTCCAGCGTTCTTTTTGGTGGCCGGGTCTACACAAGGACGCTTCCAACTATGTCCGGGCCTGCCCTGTATGTGCCACCGGAAAGTCAGGTAACTCTCCCCCCGCCGGTCTGCTCCATCCTCTGCCGATCCCAGGCAGGCCCTGGTCCCACATAGCCCTCGACTTCGTCACTAGTCTCCCCACCTCCAACACCTACGACACAGTTCTGACCATTGTCGACCGCTTTTCCAAGGCCGCCCATTTCGTGCCACTGCGGGGTCTCCCTTCAGCTCGGGAGACGGTGGACCTCTTGGTCCAACACGTTGTCAGATTACATGGGATACCAGCTGACGTCGTCTCGGATCGTGGACCCCAATTCGTCTCTGAGGTATGGAAGTCATTTTGTAACGCCCTAGGAGCCACAGTAAGCCTCTCCTCCGGCCATCACCCACAGTCCAATGGGCAGTGCGAACGGGCCAACCAGGAGCTGGAGGCTGCCCTCCGCTGCGTCACCACTTCCAACCCAGCCTCTTGGAGCTCGCATCTGGCCTGGGTGGAGTATGCCCACAACTCCACTCAGTCATCTTCTACAGGTATGTCCCCCTTCAAGGCGTCCCTGGGGTATGACCCGCCTTTGTTCCCGGCGCAGGAGAGCGAGCTGGCCATCCCTTCCGTCCAGGCGCACCTCCGGCGGTGCCGGAGCCTTTGGACCAAGACCCGTGATGCACTCCAGCGGACAGCGGCGCGCAACAGCACCACGGCGAACCGTCACAGGAGACCTGCGCCTGCCTACTGAGTGGGGCAGCAAGTTTGGGTGTCCGCCCACAACGTCAATCTGAAGGGTGAGAAAAAGAAGCTGGCCCAACGTTTTATCGGTCCCTTCACCATCACTAAGATCATTAACCCGGTGGCTGTGCGTGTGGCTATTCCTCCTCCCCTCCGTATTCACCCCACCTTCCACGTCTCCAAAGTCAAACCTGTGGTGTCCGATCCCCTCTGCCCCCCGCCCGCGGCGCCTCCCGCGCCCTTGATGATCGATGGCCATCCGGCCTGGAGAGTCACTGCCATCTTGGACTCTCGGCACCGAGGTCGCGGGTTGCAGTATCTGGTGGACTGGGAGGGTTTCGGCCCTGAATGGAGGCAGTGGGTGCGCCCGTCCTTTGTGCTGGACAAGAGTCTCATCACGATGTTCCATCGGACGCACCCGGACAAGCCAGCACCAGGAGGCGCTGCTCGGGGAGGGAGTACTGTCATGACTCGCCAGTCATCATTGGCTCCTGCTGCGCGCACACCTGCGGCTCGTCAGCGGCAGACTATTTAACCCACTCAGCCCTGTGCCTCGGCCTGAAGCCGTCTGTTCCCTTCAGCTCGCATTTGCCATTGGAACCCCCAAGATCAGCAAGACAATGCTCCAAGTAAGCAACTTACCTTTCTCTTCAGTCCTTTCCCCTGTGCACAGGTGGATTCCCCGGCGGCGGACTTTTCCCCCTTTGCCACGCCGTCCTCATCCTTGCACAAGCGCAGCAGGTCTCTGTCTCCTTACCTGGGAACTCTCCTTGTCAGCGCCTGCCACCTGCCATAACAAGTAAGCAGCAGTCATTCCTTCAGGCCAGTATTATTGTGGTGCCCGTTACCTTGTCCCTTTGCTTTCTCATTATAGGGTTGCCCGGCTGTACGGTGATCTGCTCTGCTGCCTGCTTACCGAAGTTCTCCCAAAAGACATCCTCATATCTCACACACGCATCCACTCATACCTGTGTATTAATAAACGCTGTTAAATCTACTCTGAGCCTGCGTGTGCGTCTCCTGAGCCGGACATTATGTCATCTATATCCTACATTATTTATTATCCTTTTAGCTCTTTTTTGTAATGTGCATATTGACTGTAGGTTGGTCTTGTAGGTGTTTCCCCAGACTTCTACACAGTAGTTAAGATAAGGTAGAAACAGTGAATTGTACAGTAAGAACAATGATTTATAGTCCAAGATGTGTCTTGTCTTCCCCAGTATCCCTATACTTTTTGCCAACTTGGCCTGGATGTGACTGATGTGAGGTTTCCAGCAGATTTTATTGTCTAGCGTCACCCCCAGAAAATTATTTTCCTGTACTGTTTCTATTCTGGTATCATCTATCGTAACCATTATTTCATGATTTATTTTATAATTTCCAAACAACATAATCTTTGTTTTTGGTTTTTTTTTCAGATTTAGAGATAATTTATTTTTGTTGAACCACTGTGTTAACCTTTTCATTTCAGTTGTGACCACCTCTAAAATCTGCTGCAAATTCTCACCAGTGCAAAGGATATTTGTGTCATCTGCAAACAAAATAAATTTCAGAATTGTTGATACTTGGCATATGTCATTTATATACAAGATAAAGAGTTTGGGTCCCAAAACTGACCCCTGGGGCACACCACAAGTGATATCCATGAAGGGTGATTTGTGTTCACCAACTTGTACAAATTGTTGTCTGTTATTTAAATAACTTTCCACTCATCTCAGTCCGACCCCTCTTATCCCATACCTTTACAGTTTCCTTAGTAGAATTCTGTGGTCAATGGTGCCAAAAGCTTTCTTTAAATCTATAAATACTCCTACAGCACACTTTTTTTTAACTATACAACTAGTAATTTCTTCAATAAGTTCGATCAGTGCCAAAGATGTAGATTTATCTGCTCTAAAACCATACTGGCTGTCTGTAAGGAGGTTGTGTTTTTCAATGAAATCACCCAGTCTCTTAGTGAAGATTTTTTTCAAGTATTTTGGAGAATTGTGAGAGTAAAGAGACTGGCCTGTAATTTGTGAAATAATGACTGTCTCCTGTTTTGTATAGTGGTATTACTTTTGCTATTTTCATTTTGTTTGGAACTTTACCAGTTTGAAATGACAGGTTACAGATGTGGGTGAGTGGCTTAACAATTCCTTCAATTACTTTTTTCACTATTGTCATGTCAATTTCATTCCAGTCCGTTGATTTTTTGTTCTTAAATTTACTCACAGTCTCGATAATTTCCTTTTCAGTAACTGCACCCAAAAAGATTGTGTTTGGATTTCTATCTTCGTTCTTGCATTCTAAATTCTTTGCAGTACTTCAGTACATGTGAACATTTCTCAGTCGATATTATGCATGACATCTTGGAGGGAGTGGCACAATATGAAATGAAACTGATAAAACTGCACTTGATAGATGAGTACACAACATCAGAGGAAGTGGATAGAAGACTTAAGAACTTTAACTATGGCTATATGGGGCAAAGCAACAAACCTCCTGCACCAAACTTATGAGAGGACTCCAATGACTTGGGGTTAAATGCCATCCAATCCTGGTGTTTACTTCGTAATCTACCACTTATTTTTGGAGACTTGGTTCGTCCTAACGATCAGCACTGGTATTTGCTCCTGCTGTTGCTTCAAATGGTTGGCATTGTATTTTATCCAGTGTTACCAAAAGGTAGAACTATTTTTTTAAACACTTGATCACTGAACACCACATGCTATTCAAGCATTTGTTTCCTAACAAGAAGCTACTACTGAAGCGTTATTTTATGGTGCATTTCCTTACATCTATTCTTAAAATTGGACCACTTCTGCATAATTGGTGCATGCACTATGAAGCATTTTATACTTACAGTAAATTGTCCTCATGTAGAGTAAAATATAAACACTGAATAGAGTAGAAATTACTCTGAAAAATTTACTCTGCCAAGAGAGTAATTTTCACTCTATTTAGACTGGGACCAAATACTATCTTACCCACTGTGGCTGGGGCTGACACCATGTTTGATGCTCAGTATTGTGAAGAATGACAGACACTCGTATCCAGCTTAGACTGTTGTATTAAAGACCATACACCAAGATGCCCGTGCGGCTACAACTTCCGGGGTCACGTAACCGCCCCTGGTAACCCAAAACATCGCTCTGCTAAACACCGTAACATCGGTCACTCTTACACGTACTGCTTACTTTATCTGTTTTTATTTATTTTACCTACTCTGTTTTAAATTTTTATCTTTTTTATTGATGTTAACTTTTTACTTAGTGCTATTAACTTTTTAAACTGGAGATAGAACTTTATTGATCAGCTATATTGATCATATAGCTCCCAATGGCTGGACTGCTTATGTTTTTAAAGTCAAAAATGGACATGACAGTGCCCTGGGATGATAAAGATTCTTCTGCAGAAAGCACAAAAGAAAATTACTGACCTGGAGGAGGATATCCAATGGCTCTCCATTGAACTACAGCAGAAAAACAAGATCCTCTCCAGCTTCACCTTACGTCTTCCACTGCTGTCACAGACTATGTCGTTTTGGGGCTCAGGAGTGTTATGTCCACCAACGTGTCAATGATGACCGAGGAGGATGCTGCCGTTTACTGAACTTTATTACAGATAAGAGTGAAGAATACAGGCACGTGTACAAAGGGCTAACTGCCTATCACTGAGTGTCTACCATTCAGCTCTCATACAACTCCGCAACTCCCTGGTGAAATGGCGGGTCGCCCAATATATATGACACGTAGTGACATCATCCGTAAGGTGCTGCACCACTCCCTGAATACCTGGTAGCACTATACCACATTCTCCTCCCCCCTTGCTCCTCTCCCCTTGCTATTAGATTTAGCTGTTCAGGTAATAAATGGTTCAAACTTAAAACTGCATTAGGCAAACTTATGCTCTAAATATTGGTTATATAGAGCACACTGGTTATGATTATTCACAGAACATGTTATCAAAGAACACACAGTTGTTTTATTAAAGAACATTCTATTTAGGTTTTTTTTTTTTTTCACATGAACATGAACCAAAGCCTAATGACTAGGGTCCGCGAGTAGACCACCATGGGACCCAATGCGGCTGGATGGGTTATTCTTCAACTGTGTCAGCCACACTCCTGCCTGAACAATCTTTTTGCGGACAGTCTTCCACGGGGAGAACAGTTCTGCCTGAGGGCTTTGTGGCAGGCCCGTGGTGGCAGACGTGATAATCCCATTTCCCTGTTGGAGGGGACAATAAACAGGAAAATTTGAGAGTTTAATTTTTGAGAGGGACATTAAAAAAATGTCATTTTTGCTGTATTGTCTGATGCTTTCTCAAATGTCTTATGTAATGATATTATATAATTATGTCATTGTTCCTTATTAGTCCCTATTCTACATGTCTACAGGTTTTTAAACGATCAACCAGCAATACCGTAAGTTGTATTGGGTAGTCGGTGTCAATTACACCACATATGATCTAACAAAATGTCTTTGTTCACCATGAACACTGGTCTGATCCCCACCACAGCAGCTTTACAAGAATTTAAAGTTCAAAATAAATTCTAAAACTAGAAGAAATACCTTAATGAATAACTATACTGCATCAAACTATTCTTCAAAAATATATATTTATTAACAAGCAACAACTAAACAAAATCTCAATATGGCTTAAAACTAGGGCTGTCAAACAATAACATTTTTTAATCTGATTAATCATAGTGATACTGGGGATTAATTTACAGTAGTCATGATTAATACCCATCCATTATTACTTATGTTTCTTTTTTCCATCTGAAGAGCTCTGCTGTGTCGTGTCGGGAGCATCGTTTGTGCCCTGTTGCTGTCACTGTGCTTCGGGGCTCTCTGCATGCTCGGGTTCCCTTCCCTCTTGCTCCGGTTCTGGTTTTGACTGAGCGAGGGATATAGGCGAGTCTAGCTGCCCCCCTCCAGGTGGCTCTCCTCCTGAGAGTGCGCGGTGGACGCTTTGGTACCAGTGCCACTTGTAATTGCCTCATCCCACACCACATCGTCATCCTTGAGGTCTGCTGTGCTCCAGCTGCCTCATCCGGACCATTCGAACCCCGCGCTGTTCCTAATGGTGAAGCCGAGTCTGTAGAAGAGGTCGCATCCCATGATGTTGTCGCCATGGGCTGTCACTTGGAACGAGAAGTCATACACGATTTTAGACTTGTAATAAACAGTCACTTCAACTGTTCCGACATTGCACAGTCTGTGACCCCCATAACCATACAGCGGTGTTTGGTTCTTGTGGAAAAACTTCACCGTGGCCCAGTTTAACATCGATCCCACCGCCGCCGTGCCGAGCAGGAATGGTATGGCTACCCCGTCTAGCTCCACCATGCCATATGAATAACCATTGATGTCAGGGCTTACCGCATGGATGGCCGTTGTTGGCGGGTGGGCTGGCTTGCTTGGCAGGCCCCACGGTGCCTGCAACCGGCACACTCTGGCGAAATGGTTCAGGCACCCACACTTGTTACATGGTTGGCCTTTGGCCGGGAAAAACGTGCTCTGTCTTGATGTGTCAGGGACCCACAGCTTTCACAGACGGAGCCTCACGGAGCGGACCTTCGGTTTTAAATTCTTCTGCCGAGTCCTCTTCGCCCTCCGGGCTCACCATGTTAGCTAGCATCATCTGTCCAGGTAGCTTCTGTGCTTGGCGCCCATTGAGCTCTGAGGCTAACCTTTCTGCTGCCTCTAGCTGGAATGCTAATTCAATCATGTTAGCTAGCGTCATGTCGTTTGGTGCCATTAGCATTTTAACTCATTGCCTAGCATTACATGTGTGCTCAGCTAACTGGTCCCCCACCATTTCACCATCAAGCAACCCAAAACGGCACATACTAGCTAAATGTGTTAAGTCACCGATGAATTGTTGTACCGACTCACCAACCCTTTGGTGTCTCTGGCGAAAGTGGATTTGTCATGCAATCACGTTGTCAGGAGTGGCAAAGTAGCTAGATAGTAGCTCGACAGCATCCACATATGACTCAGTCGGTCCTTGTGTGTGGAAAATGCGCTGGCCTTCTATGCTGACGTTGTGAACAAGGAGTGCTCTTTTCCTTATTTTGTCGAATTTATCCAGGTCCAGCATCAAAATGTAGGTCTCGAGCACGTCCAGCCAATGTGGCCATGGGACTGCTGGTTCTCCCGGGCACTCGAGAAAAGGCCAAAGTGGTCGTAAGCATGCTTCCATGGTTTAGTCTCTCATTGCCAAATGTTGTCCACAAACTCGGCAATGATGACTGAGGAGGATGCTGCCGTTTACTGAACTTTATTACAGATAGGAGTGAAGAATACAGGCATGTGTTCAAAGGACTAACTGCCTATCACTGAGTGTCTGCCATACAGCTGTCATACAATTCCGCAACTCCCTGGTGAAATGGTGGGTTGCCCAATATGTTATGTATGTAAATACCTGGGTGAAGGATGAGGCACAATGATGGTTGGCGAAAATAGCTTTATTTAAGGAAATATATACAGGGTAGCACACTGTAGGAACCAGCATGTGCATCCGGCAAAGAGGCCCTAAGATGGACATCCTCCGATACTTATAGGGCGGTGCAGTGGCGGAACAGGAAGTGCCTGCCACTACACTGCACTTCACAATAAGGTGCTGAATTCCAACACAACATTCTGTCCCCCCTTAGAAAAATCCAAAATCATGCACACAATTGAAACTCTCCCAAAATTTAGGACCCAAATCATGCACTAACATAACGAAAAACAATGTACTAAACTGGCCTAACCCACTCACTCAAAACAACCTAGAATAGGGTTGACGGGTGGACTACTGTGCAGCCCACATGGCACAGTGGATTATTCTGCCACTGGTTACTAAAAGTCCTTTATTAAAATAAAATCACTGCCGTGTTCCTAAACTAAACAATAATACACAAAATAATCCCATTTTACAACAGACATATATACATGAACATCAGAACTATAAATAAAGTGCTACCACACAGTCATTGGGGTGGAAAAACTGGAACTTGCATGGGGGGTCCAGGACAGCCCATCAGCAGTGCAGGCCCCTGGAGACCGCAGACCCCTGGAGTGATGGCATACCCTCTAGATGACAGAGCCTGGATCCCACACCGCCATCACCAACTCCTGTCCAGCCTCGCCACCTGGAGCATCTTCCCGGAAGCTGATTGGCATGCCTCAATGAGCCGTCGGACAATATGAAGCCCACTGCACCCAGGTTATCAACAATGCACAGACACGCTTGATGTTTTTCTGGCTGTCATTCAGCCCATCTTCACCATGGACGCCCTTCACCCCAAACCCACACCAAGTCTATAACCCGGCATGAAATTTTACTCTGCCTGATGTGTTGCTGCTGAGCATGCGGTAACTCTATGCTCGACGGTCTGGCCCCGTCCTCTTCTATAAAAGTTGTAGTGTTCACCATTGTAGCTGCAGACCCCCCAGTCAACTGTAGCCAAGTGCCGGAGGCATCTGGGGCTAGCATGGTGTCGCTTGCCAGCATGGGTACTGACCCTGGGCGAAAACTGGTCGACTTGACCGTCGTGGCATCCGTTAGCTCTTTGTACTGTTCACTCCCAGTGTCCGTCGGGGGCGAGTGGGGTGATTTCTCCCGTGAGTTCCCCGGGTGAAGCAAATGGCACACCCTGGCGTAATGATTCCAGCGTCCACATCTACCACAACGGGCATTTCTTAGCTTTATGGTGGTGCGTCGTGGACCCACAACCCCTGCAAAGGGATCTTCCTGGGGCAGACCTTTTGCTGGCAGCACTGACTTCCCAAAAATCTTCGTCCGAGCTATCCTCACTATCGGGATCCGCAACATTAGTGAGTGGCTCCGGCTTCTTTTGTGACTGGTGCCAATTTAGCTCCACAGCTAGCTTATCAATGGCCTCCCACCGGAGAGGTAGCTCCATAGTTTTAGCTAACATCAAGACATTAGGCGCCATTAACAGCCTAGTACGCAGTTCAGCATTACACATGTGTTCTGCTAGTTGATCGCGTACCATTTCATCTTCAAGCGGTCCAAAATGACACTCGCTGGCTAGCTGCTTCAAGTCAATGACATATTGATTTTTTGATTTTGATTTTTGATTTTGTATACTTTATTGATCCCCAGAGGAGAAATTGAGGGCATCCACCCGGATGAATGAAGCAGCCACGGTACGGCGCTATCCCTTAACCATTCACACACACATTCACACCTAGGGCCACTTTAGAGTCTCCAATTAACCTAACCTGCATGTTTTTGGCCTGTGGGAGGAAACCGGAGAAATCCTGGAGTAAACCCACGCAGATACGGGGAGAACATGCAAACTCCACACAGATCACTGTTGGTCAGGGGCTGGGATCGAACCAGGGATCCCATGTCCAAGGGTGAGTTGCTGTGCTGGCGCGGTGCTAACCACTGCGCCACCGCACCGCCCATATTGGTGCATAGGCTCACCTTTCCCGCTGATATTGCTGCTGAAAATGAATCCTCTGGACAGTCACATTGTCTGGGGTGGAAAAACGTTTAGCTAGCAGCTTCACAATGTCCTCACATGAGTCCGCAGGACCCTCTGGCCCTCCATACCCAGGTTGTTAATGAGAAGCGCCCACTCTCTCACCTTATCGAGTTCCCCAAGGCCCAGCGCCGTAACATACGTCTGATAGGCCTCCCACCAATGCAGCCACAAAACCTGTGGTTCGCCCAGGAGCTCAAGAAAGGGTGACGCACGCCTCCATGAGTTAATCCTTGATTGCCAAATGGGTGAAGGATGAGGCACGATGATGGTTGGAGAACACAGCTTTATTTAAGGAACTATTTACAGGGTAGCACACTGTAGACACCAGCATGTGCATCCGGCAAACAGGCCCAAAGATGGATGTCCTCCAGTATTTATAGGGTGGTGCAGTGGCAGAACAGGAGAGTGCCTGCCACTACACCGTATTTCACAATAAGGTGCAGAATCCCAACACAACACAATATATATGAGATGTGGTGACATCATCCTTAAGTTGCCGGACCACTCCCTGAATACCTGGTATCCCTACACCACACAGAGTCCAAAAAAAACTCCTTAAGTGACTCAGCCTTTTGAGACACAGTCACCTGGGACCAGAGCTGGACTGGCTATGTCGCATACCAGGCATTTGCCCGGTGAGCTGACGCACATATGAGCCGGTGTGTTGTCATTAATATAATTATGTCACCATGGCTGGAAGGACTGTTGCGCCCTGGCCTTTGAAAAACTGACGGCTTCCCATTTGTTTATTTTCATTGCTGAAACTGGATTGCCTAATCAAATCTCTTAACTTGCCTTTAACCCCCACCTCTTCCTTCCCAGTGTGCACCGGCCCTTTTCAGAATTGAGTTTATTGTGGAAGAAATTGTGGGGCAGCAGAAGTGCCAGATGAAAATGAACAAATAAAAGTGTAAAAGCGGAGTTGAAAAAAAAAATTAAAAAATGGAAATGGATGCCACTAAATTTATTAAAATAAAGGACATATGTCTGGAAACCAAGAATGACCAATGGAGAGAGGAGCTGTGCTGGAACTCAAACTTCATTAAACACTGTGTCAATAATACAATACAAATTTACTGTGAACTAGGTGGCCGTGAGTCGAGAGAGACCTAAGATGGCCGACTCTTCCCATTTATTGGCTGGCATGATGACGTTACCAGCCGGCTGCCACTCCCTGTTATTTAAACATATTAGTCAGTTAAAAAGGTCCAGACAAAGCCTCATGTGCCAAACTTTATGTTTTAGGCTTTTAATTCTGATATAAAATCAACCTTCTGAGTGTATTTGAATGCAACATCAGGGCCATCCCAAAAGCGGGAAAGGTGAACGGACAGAAGGTTTACACAGGAGGCCTTTTACAGGTAACACCTAAACATCTCATAATACTGTATGACGCCAGCCTCAGCTTGAATATTCTGCAAAGTTATGCATAGTTTTGGGGTCTGTCTGAATTTATTCAGAAAGAGTATGAATACCTGCAAACACTTAGGTTTCAAAGTTCGTGAGGTTTTCATGAGGTGGGGGGGTGAGAAAACAGGCTATTAATAAGCTATAAATAGCCTATAATATAACAGGAAATACTGCATCTTTGCTCATTTTATTTTTGATTTTTTATTTAAAACCTCACAAATTTGAGAGTAAAGACTCAAATGTACAATAAAAAAGCCCTAAATTGGCACTAAATGTCATGAATTCCTACCTATCTGAAGCAGAAGAGGCTGAAACCCAAATGCAGGAGGATGATGTGTGCATTTATTGAACAAAACGTAAGAAACAGTGCAAACAAACAAACAGATAAATAGCTCTAGGCATACATGGATGACTGCCAGGACGCTCTACAGCACGCAGGTGAGTACAACACGGAGAAACGACCCAAGGCGCTACAGACGGAACTGAAGTGGGGGGAAACTAAAGCGAAGACTCAATGCACCTCCAGACATGACTGGAACGCAGGGGATACAAGATGGTATTCACAGGGCTGGAGCCATCGGAGTCAATTCCAGTAACAATCCCGGCAGAACAAAGACAAAGTGGAAGACAAGGCAGTGGCTGTGCAAAAGTACAATACAATAATCCGGCCAACACAAGTGGGAACACAGAGCTTAAATAACACATGACATAATGACCAGAGTGATTGTCGGTGTGAGTGGGTGTGTGTAAGCTGAGAGACTGCAGGTGTGCGTGCGTGAGTGCGTGTATGTGTGCGTGTGTGTGCGTGAGGGTGGGTGTATGGACCTGAGCGGGAAGAGGAGCAGACAATAACAGATTGGAATCACCCCTCAGTTGTAGACAGGAGAGGGAGGCAAGGCCGTGAGACACCAAAATAAATAAACACAAAACCAAACACAGACTAAGGAATAATTACAAATAACTCACAAGATAATCAAATGGCAACGAGCAAATAATAAGTACCAAAAATAGATAGATAGATAGATAGATAGATAGATAGATAGATAGATAGATAGATAGATAGATAGACAGATAGACAGATACTTTATGTCGAACAAAAAAGTATAACAAAAACAAAACAAATGACAAATGCAATAAAGTAACAGTATACAGTGTTCAAAACAGAGAAGGAAGAAGTGAACACTTATTAATTCCATCTCCTCTTTTCCATAAATACACCCATGTGAATTATATACAAATTACTACATTTAAGACCCCAAGTAAACAATTAACTGTATTTTGTACATGTCAACATTAACACCCATCCAACCTAGCATACATTGATGTCCATACATCAAAACCAGCCTCAAACAACACAGATATACACAGTGCTGTCCCACCCACCATTCCATAGTGTCCCAGAGTGAGCATAGTGAATAGTACATATAAATACTACCCTTCTAACATATATCCTTTCAGCAAATAATGTTTGTACCTCTTTTTGAATTGATTTCTGTTTGTACATAGTTTCAGTTCCGGCTCCAAACTGTTCCACAAATCCACCCCACAGACAGATATGCACATACTTTTCTTGGTTGTTCGAATCTTGGGTTTTGCAAAGTTTAAGTCTCCTCTCAAATTATAATCATTGTCTCTTTTTTAAAATATTTTTTGTATATTAGTTGGGAATTGATTATTAATTACCCTGTTAATTTAACTAAATCGATGAACTTTATGACATGTGACTTTAAAAACAACAAATTGGTATGGTCTCTATATCCTACATTATTTATTATCCTTATAGCTCTTTTTTGTAATGTGCATATTGACTGTAGGTTGGTCTTGTAGGTGTTTCCCCAGACTTCTACACAGTAGTTAAGATAAGGTAGAAACAGTGAATTGTACAGTAAGACCAAGGATTTATAGTCCAAGATGTGTCTTGTCTTCCCCAGTATGCCTATACATTTTGCCAACTTGGCCCGGATGTGACTGATGTGAGGTTTCCAGCAGATTTTATTGTCTAACGTCACCCCCAGAAAATTATTTTCCTGTTCTGTTTCTATTCTGGTATCATCTATCGTTACCATTATTTCATGATTTATTTTAGAATTTCCAAACAACATAATCTTTGTTTTTTTTAGATTTAGAGATAATTTATTTTTGTTGAACCACTGCATTAACTTTTTCATTTCAGTTGTGACCACCTCTAAAACCCGCTGCAAATTCTCACCAGTGCAAAGGATATTTGTGTTATCCGCAAACAAAATAAATTTCAGAATTTTTGATACTTGGCATATGTCATTTATATACAAAATAAAGAGTTTGGGTCCCAAAACTGACCCCTGGGGCACACCACAAGTGATGTCCATTAAGGGTGATTTGTGTTCACCAATTTGTACAAATTGTTGTCTGTTACTTAAATAACTTTCCACCCAATTCAGTCCAACCCCTCTTATCCCATACCTTTCCAGTTTCCTTAGTAGTATTCTGTGGTCAATGGTGTCAAAAGCTTTCTTTAAATCTATAAATACTCCTACAGCAACCTTTTTTTTATCTATACAACTAGTAATTTCTTCTATAAGTTCGATCAGTGCCAAAGATGTAGATTTATCTGCTCTAAAACCATACTGGCTGTCTGTAAGGAGGTTGTTTTTCAATGAAATCATCCAGTCTCTTAGCAAAGATTTTTTCAAGTATTTTGGAGAATTGTGAGAGTAAAGAGACTGGCCTGTAATTTGTGAAACAATGACTGTCTCCTGTTTTGTATAGGGGTATTACTTTTGCTATTTTCATTTTGTTTGGAAATTTACCAGTTTGAAATGATAGGTTACAGATGTGGGTGAGTGGCTTAACAATTCCGTCAATTACTTTTTTCACTGTTGTCATGTCAATTTCATTCCAGTCCGTTGATTTTTTGTTCTTAAAAATTTACTCACAGTCTCGATAATTTCCTTTTCAGTAACTGCACCCAAAAAGATTGTGTTTGGATTTCTATCTTCTATTTCATTTACAGAACCACTGTTGTTTGTTTCTGTTGTCACTATTAATTTTGCTAATTCAGGACCAACGTTTACAAAAAATTTCTTGAAACCACTGACCACCTCCTCCATATTATTTATCAAATTGCCATTTTCAATAAAATATTCTGGATAATTAGCATTCTTAGGTCGATTACTAATAATCCCATTGAGTACTTGCCATATTCCTCTTAAGTTATTTTTATTATCCTCTAATATTCTGTTGTAATATTCTTTCTTACAAGTCCTCATTATATTAGTAAGCTTATTTTTATATCTTTTATATTTGATCTCAGCCTCCACCGTTCTGCACTTAATGAATTCTTCTTTTTACATGCATTTATTAACCCCTTGGTGACCCAAGGAATATTTTTCTTTTGTTGTCTGTCACTGTATTGTTTTATAGGGCAGTTTTTATTGTACAATGATTGAAATATTGGTAAAAATTTATCATATGCTTTATTTATATCATTTTCATCATAAACTATCTTCCAGTCTTGTATTAATAATTCCTTTGTCAGTAAATACATAGATTCTTCGGTTCTTATTCTTTTAGATTTAATATTTTTGGTATACTTTTTCTTCCTATAATCACATTGACAGACAACAAAAATCGGCAGGTGGTCACTGATATCATTCAATAAAAGCCCACTCCTGATATTATTTTCCATAATGTTTGTGAATATGTTATCTATTAGTGTGGCACTGTGTGACGTGATTCTGCTAGGTCCGGTAATGTAAGCCCATACTGTACATTGTGTTGATAAATTCTTCTGTCAAACTATGTTGTTTTGAATTCATCAGATCTATATTGAAATCCCCACAGATGAACATAACTTTATGAGTTAGTTTTGCATACATTTTTTCCATCCAGTCCTTAAATAAGTCAATGTTTGATCCAGGTGTTCTATATACACAGCTCACTACTATATTCTTCACATTGTCCAGACAGATTTCTATAGTAATACATTCAAATAAATCATCCACAGTTACTGACAGATTTTCAACAACCTTGTATTTCAAGCTCTTGTCAACATAAATTGCAACTCCTCCTCCTTTTTTCACTTTTCTATTTATATAATTTAATTCATAGCCATCCATGGTAAAATCCACTCCTTTCTCTTCACTGAGCCACGTCTCTGATATTGCCACAATATTGAATGGCTCTTTAAACTGATGTAAATAATCTTTAATGTTATTAAAGTTGGCATAGAGACTTCTGCTGTTGAAGTGGATCATAGAAATATTGAAATCAGATGTGCTCATTGTGTTAAACTGTTCATCTGTGTAGTAACTACAGTCATTATTGATGGAGCTAAATAAATTATTATCAGGGTCTATGTTTTATTCTACATCCTGTGGGTTGTGATCTGTATATTCAAAAACTTTCAGTTCCTGTTGTTCCTGTTTGTTGATCTTTTGTCTCATGTTGTTAAATGTCTTGTAGCAGATGAGTATATCCCTTCAGTGTCCTGCAATTGTCTCTTCTTGCTGTCGACTCCAGTTCATAATATTCACTGATATTTGTCCAGTTCCATAATATTTCGGATGTTAATGACCTTGGCTTCTTCAGGTGATCCGTTTAATTTGATGTATATTTTACAGTTTGATGGCCAGGTCTTTTGAATCTTTTTCTGCTTTCTCATGTATCTTGCTTTTCTGGCTATTTCTGCGTTTTCTTTTGTGAGGTGCTCGTTTATGTAAATGTTCATTCCTTTCAGTTTCCTACCTTGTTTTAACAGCGCAGTCTTGTGTTTTCTGTTGACAAACCTCATGATGACAGCCGGTTTGTCGCTGTTTTTCCTGGACAGAGGGTGGCAGGTCTCTATAGTGTTACAGTCCAGCTGGATTCCTTTGGACTGCATGAAGGCTGCCACTTGTTGTTCCGTGGATTCGTCTTCCAGCTTACCGAACCTCCCTCCGCTGTCTGCGGCCACCGCTCGCAAAATCCAACAGAATATGGCTAGCAATGAAACACAATATGGAACTCAAAAAGTAACATAAAGCACAGATAACTGAGGAACAGAAAACCGCCATGAAGCTGAGCTTGGGAGGATCCCCAGCTCGGTTCATGACAGAGCCCCCCCTCTCAAGGGGTGGAATCCAGACATCCAAAGCACCATCAAAAGAAAAAAAAAAGAAACAAGAAAGGAACGCCCTGCCCCCCCCCCCCCACCCCCCAGCAGGAACTGCAACAAATTACCTTGGGCGGGAGGTGGGCGAACAGGCTAGGAGGGAACAAAAACAACCCCTGCTCAGGATCCAAACCAGAAAAACATAAAATTAACCCCCCTCCCCAAGTCCTAGAGTCAAAGGGCTCAGGAGGCCACCCAGAGTCCCAGGCCCCATGGTCCAAATGAAGAGGCCGAGCAGGTGGGATACCAGCATCCCAGGCCAGCCGAACAGTCAGGAGGAATGAGTCTGGTGGCCTACCAGGGAAATTTGGCCAACCAACCCAATGGCACAGTACATCGAGCAGCCAGCGTTCTTCAACCACCAGCTCGGAAGATGTGGACAGGGCGGAGATTCCCCCACAGGGAGACCCAAAACTGCAGTGGGGAGCTGAGGAGAGGGAGCCCCAGCATTAAAATATAACGGGGAGGAAACAATTACATCCGCAGTAGTACGAAACTGGGGGGTAGCTGCATCTACGATGGTCCCGGTCCGGGACATGGCAGCACCCACAGTAATGGACCCTGGGTGGCCTTCGGTGGCGATCCTGGACCGTCAGAGACGTCAGGCGAAGGAGGTGGAAGAACCACAACCCCACTGGTCCCAGGAAGAAGAGAGGCTGCACCTGCGGGGGTCCCGGTCTGGGACATGGTTGCACCCTTGGTAGTCCTGGCTTGGGGCATGGTTGCACCCGCGGTGCCAACGCTACACCTAAGGTGGGCCCGGACTGGGTCACCGCTACCTTAATGGCAAGCCAGCCAATCCGCATGAGCACCTGGGCCAGGAGGAGGTCAATCAACGGGACCCTGGGCGAGGATGAGGAAGAAGGGTCCAGGGCGACCTCGACGGGGGGAGCTGGACTCATGACATCATCGGGGTGAGTGACCGGATCCATGGAGACCCCTGGCGATGGTGGAACTTCTCCGGCAACCCTAGGAAGAGGCTCAGGAACAACAGGAGAAGAGAAGTGGTTAGGGTCGCAGGCAGCGGCGGAGCCCGGCAAAGTGAGTTCAGATGCAGCTGAGGGCTGCATCCGACTCTCTTCACCAAGAGTCAGACAGGATCTCTCCAAAACAGACATGAGAAACACAAGAGAGATCATTTGCCTGAGCTCGACCAGGACTCTAATGATCCCAGCGATGAAGTCTCAGGCCCGGCCTCCAGGAGGTCCAGCTCTGGCTCCCACTCTGCTGCGGCGGCCTCCGTCATCACCAGGCATGATGGTGGTGGCAGTCCCGGTACCCTCAGGCGAAATTCCTCACGCTGGTGGCTCCTCTGACATGACGGCTGGGGGACCACTCTGTGCTGGCACTCATCTAGGATCATCCAGTGCCACAGGCTCCTCCACCATTTGATGGCTTGGTTCCGGGGCAGGAGGACACTCAGAAAGAAGATGAGGAGACATGGACAGGATTGGGAAGAGTTATTAACTGCAGCTGAAGGAGAGGGCTCAGCAGACTGCTGAAACTGAGCCCCTCTCCTGAGAGACAGACAGGGTTTGTCATCACAAAACTGAGTTGAATGAAAAAACACTTTCCTGCCATCCCGGTCTTAGATGTTGTCAGCTGCAGGTGACGGGCCATGATACTCCTCCATGTCAACGGCAGTTCCGGGGCCCTCTGTGGAAAGTGGAGGAACTGGCTCAGATGACAAGGAAGTGGGTGTGTCAGGAGAAAACTTGGCTGATCTCTCAGCAGCAGGAGGGGACGTCTCAGTGACGTGAGC
The DNA here is from genome assembly GCA_020510985.1 of Pholidichthys leucotaenia. Taxonomy (NCBI): domain Eukaryota; kingdom Metazoa; phylum Chordata; class Actinopteri; order Cichliformes; family Pholidichthyidae; genus Pholidichthys; species Pholidichthys leucotaenia. Next base: position 56,976,251 of record CM035840.1, on the reverse strand, counting down.
TGCCGATGAGGAGAAGGGCTTCCTCTGACGTTCCGACGCAGGATGATTATTACGCCATGAAGTAGGCTCCTTAAAGACCTCTGGCTCCTTCAGTGTCCAGCCACTCCCTCCCAGGACCGGCGGAGAATTAGGAGAGACAGAAGGAAAAGGTTGAGGAGTGGGGACAGCAGCTGATAGGGGAGCCCCAGAGGATTGTAAAATCTGGAGCTCCTCCGCAGCAATCAGGCTAAACACTTCAGGAGGAGAGCGAGAGAACGGTGAAGGACTTGCCTGAATTCCTGACAGGTGATGACATCAGCTGGTGCGCCATCTCCCCGGGAGTAGGATGGGACGTCTGGTAGGGAGAAGAGGACACCGGCCCAGGAAGTGGATCGCGGGCTCTTGGCCTCCGGGAGCACTTCTTGGATTGCCAGGGTTGCGCTGCGGAGGACCTTCTCACCACTTCCTCAAAACACTGCCGTGACTCGCAGATCTGGTTGAGCAGTGGCATCAGGCCCGGGTATCTCCATAGGCTGGGACACTTCTGGAGCACCCCGACAGCGATGTCCAATAAAAAATTAATCTCCGGAGAGTTGGTGGCACGAGCCCTAGAAGTGAAATCCACTACTCACTTGGCTGCTGCACACTCCTTCGGGCTCAGTCCAAAAACCACAAAGTCCATGGTGTGCTGCTCAGAAACAGGTGGGTGAAAAAATACAAAAGGTGAAAAACACACACACAACACCTCCGCTGGGTTTCTATTTTCTGGCCAGATTATTCTGTCATGAATTCCTGCCTATCTGAAGCAGGAGAGGCTGAAACCCAAATGCAGGATGATGCTGTGTACATTTATTGAACAAAACGTAAGAAACAGTGCAAACAAACAGATGAGTAGCTTTGGGCATACAGGGATGACTGTCTGGATACTCTACAGCATGAAAGTGAGTACAACACAGAGAAATTACCCAAGGCGCTACAGACAGAACTGAAGCGGGGAAACTAAAGCGAAGACTCAATGCACCTCTAGACATGACTGGAATGCAGGTGAAACAAGATGGTATTCACAGGGCTGGAGCCATCCGAATCAACCCCAGTAACAATCCCGGCAGAACAGAGACAAAGTGGAAGACAAGGCAGTGGTTGTGCAAAAGGACAATACAATAATCAGGCCAACACAAGTGGGAGCACAGAGCTTAAGTAACACATGACATAATGACCAGAGTGATTGTTGGTGTGAGTGGGTGTGTGTAAGCTGAGTGAGTACAGGTGTGCATGCGTGTGTGCATCTATGTGTGCAAGTGTGTGCATGAGAGTGGGTGTATGAACCTGAGCAGAAAGAGGAGCAGACAATAACAGATTGGAATCACCTGCCAGTGGTAGACAGGAGAGGGAGGCGTGGCCATCAGGCACCAAAATAAATAAACACAAAACCAAACTGTGAAAAAGTGGCAAGAAGCGGCGAGACAAAAACTTCTTTTTCAATTATTCCAATTTATTTACTTACAAATATCTCCAGTTCAGGTAATCTCCAGTCTCTCAGGATAAATCTTCTGACACAGTTTCAAACAAAATGTACTTTCTCAAAAGAAGCATATCAAGTAATAGACATTCCTCAACAAACGTTTTCGTCAATTACCTTTCATCAATATACAACAACTTATTACTGATATCTCACACCTGTTATATAGTGGACAGATCAATTAGAGGTACTTAGCCCCTACCATAATCCCAGGTGAAACACTTCATTCCTTATACTAAACACATACCCACTAATATATAAAAATACATAAATAACTTCCCCCAGACATACACAATATAAATATATAAATAACACACAATAAATAGTCATAAATAGTTCCATAAATAACCTTAACCCCTATTTACAAATATTAAACCACCCCTATGACTAACCATACATATTTGCTCCCTGCTAGTATCCTGTATAAGGCCTTCAACTCCTAACAGAGTCTTTTGCCTGGACACCCGCAGGAAGCATGTTGGCAAAGGTACGTATGTGCAATAAATCTTTTAACTATTTTACCAGATTCTTAATCATGCTAATTATCTCCCAGGGCATTCAAATTAACCAAGACAAATCATAAACCATTATGTGCATCTTAACCAACAATCATACAACATTACAACAATACTGATACAACATAATCACAATATACCCAGACATATAGTGGTGACATCCCATCGCCACATTTCCTCCCCCCTTTCCCGAGAATACAACACTCTTATGAGTCATGTATTCTAGAGAGGCTATCAGCTACCAGGTTGGTTTTCCCTGCCACATACAGAACAGTAAAATTATATGGTTGGAGGGACACATACCGCCCTGTAAGACGACTGTTCACATCCTTCATTCTGTCTAACCACTGTAAAGCCCGATGATCTGTCTCTAACAAAAAAATGACGCCCTAACAAATAATATTTCAAAGACCCTATTGCCCATTTTATGGCAAGACATTCTTTTTCAACTGTAGAATATCTTGTCTCCCGGTCCAACAATTTACAGCTCAGGAACAGTACTGGGTGTCTCTCTCCCTTCTCCTCCTGGAGAAGTACTGCTCCAATGCCAACCCCTGAAGCATCAGTCTGTAAAATGAATGGGCGAGCAAAGTCTGGACTGAAGAGAACCTTCTCCCCAGAAATAGCCCTCTTCAGATCCTCAAACGCTCTGTCACACCCCTCTGTCCATTTTACCTTATTCGGTGCTGCAGCTTTAGTGAGGTCAGTCAATACTGCGGCTCTTTCAGCAAAGTGGGGGATGAACTTACTATACCATCCTACCATTCCCATGAATGATCGCGCTCTCTTCTTAGTAGTGGGTACAGGGTAGGTCCGAATGGCATCCACTTTACCTATTCGTGGTCTAATGACCCCCTGACCAACCACATGTCCCAGGTACTCCACCTGCTGTTGTCCAAATGCACATTTGTGTGGGTTAATTGTCAGTCCTGCCCTCTTAATTAGCTGAAGGACCTGCCTAAGGTGTATCAGATGTTCTTCCCAGGTCTGACTATAAATGACAACGTCATCCAAATAGGCAGCCGCAAAGTTCGATACTCTCCTTAAAATTTGGTCCATCAGCCGCTGAAATGTTGCAGGTGCCCCCTGAAGGCCAAATGGCATGACCCTAAATTGAAAACTGCTGTACGATGTTTTAAAGGCCGTAAGTTCCTTTATTTCTGGTGCCAACGCCACTTGCCAATACCCCTTACATAGGTCCAGAGTAGAAATAAATCTAGCCTTGCCCACTTTCTCTAATAATTCATCAATCCGGGGCATGGGGTATGACTCAAATTTAGATACTGAGTTAAGGTATCTAAAGTCAATACAAAATCTTAGTGAGCCATCCTTTTTTGGAACCAGCACAATCGGGCTACACCACTTACTGACCGACTCCTCGATCACTCCCGGCTGCAACATCAAATCAATTTTGGTTTTCATTTTGGGGACCAATCGTTCCGGGATCCTATACGATTTTCTCCGTGGAACAGTTTCCTCTTTCAAATAAATCTTATGACATACCAATGTCGTGAAACCAGGTCTCTCCTGAAACAAATCTGGATCCAATAATGTCTCTAACTCTCTCTGCTGATCCACCTGCAAATGAGACACTTGAAATAAACAAGGCTCTGACACATTTGTGGGAAAGGACTGTTCTTTCTCCTCATCCACTTCTGTCGCACAAATTAAGAGCTGATGTGTCTCCTGAAGAACAGGTTGCTGCTGCTGATGACCAGGCTGCTGAAACTCTTTCAACAAGTTAATGTGGAAGGTCTGATACTTTACCTTCCTGTCAGGCATATATAGTTCATATGTCACTGAACTTAGTTTTTTAGAAATTTCATATGGCCCCTGCCATGGAGCCAACAGCTTACTGTCACACGAGGGCAGCAATAACAAAACTTGTTGTCCTGGGTGAAAAACCCTTTTCCTGGCCTTCTTGTCATACCAGGTTTTTTGTTTGGCCTGCGCCATCCTCATGTGCTCCTGAGCCAAAGCAGTCATTCGATCCAGTTTCTCTCTCATTTTAATGACGTAAGAGACCACATTGTCCTGATCACTCGGTGGACTCTCCCAGTGCTCCTTTAATAAATCCAATGGGCCCCTCACCTGACGGCCATAAGCAGTTCAAAAGGTGAGAACCCTGTTGAAGCCTGGGGCACCTCCCGGTAAGCAAACAGTAAATAAGGTACCCATTGATCCCAATCTGAGCCCGTTTCAGAAACAAATTTCCGCAGCATGTTTTTAAGAGTCTGATTAAATCGCTCTACTAGTCCTTCAGTCTTCGGGTGATAAGGGGTGGTCTCAATGCCCTTAATCCCCAACAGCTTATACACTTGCTGCAACAGTTTAGACAAGAAATTTGTTCCACAGTCTGTCAGAACTTCTCTAGGTATGCCTACCCTTGAAAACAACTGGATCAGGCAGTTGGCAACCTGCCTAGCCTTAATAGATTTCAAGGGAAAAGCTTGTGGGTACCGAGTTGCATAGTCACAAATCACCAGAATGTATTTATTACCCGAGGAGCTTCTTTCTAGAGGGCCCACTATATCCATCCCTATTCTATCGAATGGTGTTCCAATAATGGGTAATGGTTGCAGTTGGGCACGTGCTGCTCCCCTAGATGCTGTAATCTGACATACTGAGCATGTCGTGCAGAAGTCCTTTACCTGGGTATACATTCCCGGCCACACAAACCTTCTAGCAATTCTCTGCAAAGTTTTTTGGAATGCTAGATGACCTGCCCAAGGGATAACATGTCCTAGTTTCATGATTTTTGGTGTGAGGTCCTGTGGTAAAGCTATGGCCATAACTCCACCATGCTGTTGATATAGAATGCCCTTTTTAATGACATACAAGGCCTCAGCCAAACAATCAGTTTTTCCCTGTTTCACACCCTCAATCTCCGAGACTTTATCAAACCAGGGCTTAAGTGTTGGGTCAGCTTTCTGCAATCTAGCTATGTCAGGAGGGATGTCAAACTCTACTGACTGGCTTAATTGTGGTGTTTCTTCACCCAAATTCTTTACTGACACTAACACCTTATCTCTTCTCTTCTGAGCCTTAGATTTGTGTTGCTTAATAGGGCCTACCTCTATCTCCGAATCATAAAAAGGTAATTCCTGAAGAGCATTGGCAACCCTCTGTGCCCTCTGTGCCCTAGTTGACACCATATTACAATTTTTCACCACAGGTGCATCTACTCTCTGTTCAACAGCGCCACCTGTCTGTCTCTCCTCGGTTTGTTCCTCTCTAACCTGTTGTATGATGTCTAACAGGGTTGAGACATCATTGCCAAGAATAACAGAATACGGCAAATCGGGCACAAGAGCTACAGGAAGGAGATAAGTTTGACCCCCTACTGTTAAATAAACCTCAGCGGTCGGGTACAGTTTTTTATCCCCATGGACACAACTGATATTTATTTTAGACTCATTCCACAAGTCCCTAGGGACCAAACTAGGTAGCACAACTGTTTGAAAACAGCCTGAATCTAACAGGGCCTCTTCACACTGACCATTAAGCAACACTTTTGTTTTATAAACTCCACTATGCACTGAGGCTGAACAAGTGGGTCTAGGAACTGAACATAACAGTGATGGTTTCTGATTTCTTATGGCAGGACATGCATATTGGGTGTGACCGATTTTGTTGCAATGATAACAGCGTATATCTCTATTTGTAACCACACGTGACTTTTTACTATTATCATATCTACTGTTTATATTCTGACTGGGCCTGGAATACAACCTATTTCAAGCTGGGCCACCCTTTTCACCCTCATTAAACTCACTCCGAGTAGTGAAAAATCTGTCACGGCCGAGAGTAGGTCTCCTGCTCCCAGACCTGGCTGACAGATAAACCTCTGCCAGACGAGTAGCGTCCTCTGCAGTCTTTGGGTCCCGCTCTTGTATCCAGACTCCCAGTTCCGGGTTCACCATGCGCAAAAACTGTTCCAAAATAAACTGTTCCATAATATCTTTTAACGATAGAGTCTCTGGCTTAATCCATTTATACAACAGGTCTTTCAATCGTACATACGGTTCGCGAGGGGTTTCGTCCTGAAAAATGTCCAAGGAACGAAACCTCCTCCTATAAGTGTCAGAATTAATTTCAAATTTACTTAAGATAGCTTCTTTAACTCTTGCATAATTGTCTGTGTCAGCCACATCCATCAAGACATACGCGCTCCGCGCTTTACCTGTAAGCAAAGGAGCAAGATGGACAGCCCACTCTTCTTCCTTCCAGCGGCAGACTGTAGCGATCCTCTCGAATGTCGTCAGGTACTGTTCTATGTCGTCCTCGGGTGAGAGAGGGTTCAGTCTGGGCTCGTGGTGCATTGTCCTCCTTGGCTGCACCTGCAGCGGCAAATCTTCCTCCTGCGGGCCAACCCGACTGGCCGTCACCCTGGGGTCCTCCCCCGGAGCGCCGTCGTCACCTCCATGCTCCGCCCGGCTCCCGTACTCCTCTCTCAGCTCCGCAACCTGCGACTGTACCCGACGAATTTGCTCAGTCACAGCCTGCCACCTTTGGTCACGGAGAGCAGCTTCCTCCTCCATTTGCCGATCTCGGAGCGTCAGCGAACGTACCACCGATTTTACCAGGCTCGTTAGCTCTTCGAGCTCGCCCAGTCCGCTGACTTCCTGCTCCTCCTCCGTCATGCCTGTATCCAGGTCAGACCGCTCCTCCTGCCTCACTTTTCTTCTCGCCATGAGTTCTTCCGTCCACCAAACGCTACGACGTCGATGTACTGGACCACCGCTGCCACCAAATGTGAAAAAGTGGCAAGAAGCGGCGAGGCAAAAACTTCTTTTTCAATTATTCCAATTTATTTACTTACAAATATCTCCAGTTCAGGTAATCTCCAGTCTCTCAGGATAAATGTTCTGACACAGTTTCAAACAAAATGTACTTTCTCAAAAGAAGCATATCAAGTAATAGACATTCCTCAACAAACGTTTTCGTCAATTACCTTTCATCAATATACAACAACCTCAATATACAACAACTTATTACTATCTCACACCTGTTATATAGTGGTAATTAGCCCCTACCATAATCCCAGGTAAAACACTTCATTCCTTATACTAAACACATACCCACTAATATATAAAAATACATAAATAACTTTCCCCAGACATACACAATATAAATATATAAATAACACACAATAAATAGTCATATAAATAGTTCCATAAATAACCTTAATCCCTATTTACAAATATTAAACCACCCCTATGACTAACCATAGATATTTGCTCCCTGCTAGTGTCCTATATAAGGCCTTCAGCTCCTAACGGAGTCTTTTGCCTGGACACCCACAGGAAGCATGTTGGCAAAGGTATGTGCAATAAATCTTTTAACTATTTTACCAGATTCTTAATCATGCTAATTATCTCCCAGGGCATTCAAATTAACCAAGACAAATCATAAACCATTATGTGCATCTTAACCAACAATCATACAACATTACAACAATACTGATACAACATAATCACAATATACCCAGACATATAGTGGTGACATCCCATCGTCACACAAACACAGACTATGGAATAATTACAAATAACTCACAAGATAATCAAATGGCAACGAGCAAATAATAAGTGCCAAAAATCCAACAGAGCATGGCTAAGCAATGAAACACAATATGGAACTCAAAAAGTAGCATAAAGCACAGATAACTGAGGAACAGAAAACAGCCATGAAGCCGAGCTCGGGAGGATCCCCAGCTCAGTTTATGACACTAAATACAAATTATGAGGAAAAAGCTGATTTAAAAGGAAAAAAATCTTTCAAATTTACACGGAAAAAGTAATAAATTTAGAATAAAACTGTCATAAATTTAGGACAAAAATCCCAAAGTATCCTGATTAATCTCACATCTCAGTAACTTCTGTTATGGAAATTTTATTTGTCCTCTTTCCTAGGTCCTGAAGAAATAAAAAAAAAAACCCACGGAGATCTGCAAGTTTGGAGCCTTTATTTCTGCATGCAGGAGGGAGAGAAAGCAGCTGATGTGTGTGTCAGTCTGACAGCGGGGCTTTCTCTCCCTGCCCCAAGGTCACAAGATAGATGCATTTATACAGTTTTCAGAGTGTTCACAACACTGCCTTATATGGTAATGTGCAAGCCTGTTTGCCACAGATAAGATAAGATAAGATAAGATAAGCCTTTATTAGTCCCACAACGGGGAAATTCCAGGATTGCAACAGCACAGGGATAGCAACACTCAGAGCAACAATCAGAAGGCAAGAAAAAAAAGCAAGAGCAGCTAATATACATATGTACATATTACTATAAATATATATATATATATACACACAGACACAGTGCAGAGCATTGTAGCTGGATGGAATAAATATATGAGTATATAAACACACAGTGCGGAGCATTGTAGCTAGATGGAATAAATATGTAGATATATAAACACACACAGTGCGGAGCAATGTAGCTAGATGGAATAATATGTAGATATATAAACACACAGTGCAGAACATTGTAGCTAGATGGAATAAATATATAGATATATAAATATAAACACACCCAGTGCGGAGCATTGTAGCTAGATGGAATAAATATGTAAATATATAAACACACACAGTGCAGTGGTTCCAAGGTTGTCATAGCCAGGAGCGGCACTGGGGTTAAGCTCCCAGTGCTCATAAAATGCTCCTTATGGCGTGCGTCTCGAAAAGCCTCTGACAACTAAGTCCAACTCCTAGCCTGCCCGTGTGGTTTAGTCTCTAAGCCCGGTGGAACTGCTTTTACTAATAGGAGAAGGGGCGAGGGCGGATCTCTGGTGCCTTAAAACCAGATGCTTCGGGTAGATGGTGGCTCGTCAACCTGGGAAGGTAGCCCATCTAGGGGAAGGTAAACCCTGATTTCAAACCTCCGCTGCCTTGCGGCATACCCGGTCATGGGAAAGGCTTCGGGAGTCAACCCTGAGGAAAAATCCGGAGTCGGAGCCCCTAAGGCAGTTCTATGTTGTGCTCAACATCGTTCTGGCAGCTCCTGCAACGGCGCTGGTGCCAAACTGTAGCAGCCCTGCTGTTCCTTTGGATTCATCAGTGACGTGGAGAGGGGGGACATGCTGCATGGGCAACATCTTATCCTCCATATCTTCCTGCCCAGGCTTGAATCCTACCAACGCCCAACGCTGGAAGGTAGAACACCGGATCACTGGAGAGGACACTCCAGCTTCGCCTTTGGCGTAGACAAAACACGGGGAATGACAGTTACCGGTTATAAGCCACCGCTCAATTGGCGTAGAGCTCGGCGCCAGGGGTTATTCCCGACGGTGGGCGGGATCATCGGATCTCACTGGACAGCTACCGCCCGCCTCAAGCTGGGCAGCCCCCAGCCAATAAGGTGATGTCCCGCCACAGCTTGCTTTCCTCATTGGGTGCATGGGGATGAGGAGAAATCCGAACAGCAGGCTGAGAACTTTCGCACCAGGCAAGACAATAAAACAAAAGAGACCAACTCTAAAACTGGGAACTTGGAACGTCCGCACTATGATGACAGGACTCGCTACTAACCTCAAGGACATCAACGACACCAGGAAGACTGCCATCATCAATAATGAGCTGAAGAGACTGGGAGTGGATATCGCCACTCTCCAGGAAACACGGTTGGCTGACGCAGGCACACTGAGAGAGAAGGACTACACGTTCTACTGGCAGGGAAAGGGCAGTGACAAACACAGGGAACACGGAGTGGGCTTTGCAGTGAAGAACACCTTGCTGAAGATGGTGGAACCGAGCAGCACTGGCTCTGCTCGACTCCTCACCCTCCGCCTGAACACCACTCAAGGCCCAGTCACCCTTGTCAGTGTGTATGCCCCAACACTGACAGCCACACCAGAGGCAAAAGACGAGTTCTACGAGAATCTCGCAACAACTGTCAGGATCGTCCCCAACTCTGAACAACTCATTCTCCTTGGAGACTTCAATGCCAGAGTGGGTGCTGACCACGACTCCTGGCCCTCCTGTCTTGGACCTTTTGGCGTGGGCAGAATGAATGACAACGGACAGCGGCTGCTTGAGTTCTGCACATATCACGATCTGTGCATCACAAACTCGTTCTTCAAGACCAAGCCCCAACACAAGGTTTCCTGGCAACATCCACGCTCAAAGCACTGGCACCAGCTGGACTTGATCCTGACCAGGCGCACCTCACTGAAGAACGTGCTAATCACCCGTTCGTTCCAGAGTGCAGATTGCGACACAGACCATTCATTGGTGTGTTGCAAGGTCAAGCTGCAGCTGAAGAAATTCCATCGTGCTAGACAACCTGGAAAGGCACGGATTGACACCAGCAAGATGGCTCAACCAGAACTTGTTGAGCAGTTTGCCTCCACCTTTGAGAAGGAACTTGGTGTACCACAAGAAGGAGAATCTGCAAAGCAGAAGTGGGAAGAGCTGCGAAACACCATCCACCGCACAGCCTTGGCTACCTTTGGGAGGAAAACCTCAAAGTCACAGGACTGGTTTGATGCCAAGTTGACCGAGATGACCCCCGTCATTGAAGCCAAGCGCTCAGCACTTGCTGAGTACAAGAAGTACCCAAACGAGAAGAATCTCCAGATTCTCAGGGCTGCGAGAAGCAAAGTTCAGCAGACTGCTCGGCGATGTGCCAACGAGTACTGGACTCAGCTCAGCCAAGACATTCAAACCGCTGCCATAACAGGGAACATCCGTGGTATGTACGATGGCATCAAGAAAGCACTTGGTCCGGCTCAGAGCAAGACGGCCCCCCTCAAATCCTCCACTGGGGAGATGATCACAGAAAAGAACAAGCAGATGGAGAGATGGGTGGAACACTACTCCGACCTCTACTCCAGACAGAACACCGTGACACCGTCAGCCCTTGATGCCATCGACTGCCTGCCATCCATGGACGAACTTGACGCCGAGCCAACCATCAACGAACTCAGCAAGGCCATTGATAGCTTGGCCGCTGGCAAGGCACCCGGCAACGACGGCATACCCCCCGACCTGATCAAGCACTGCAAGACCGCCCTACTGCTGCCATTGCATGACGTCCTCTGCCAGTGTTGGAAGGAAGGTGCCGTACCACAGGACATGAGGGACGCCAAGATCATCACCCTCTACAAAAACAAACTAACTAACTAACTAACCTGCACTTATAGAAGCGACTGCAACAACTACAGGGGCATCTCCCTCCTCAGCGTTGTTGGCAAAGCCTACGCACGAGTTGTTCTCGTTCGTCTACAGAAGCTTGTCGAACGTGTCTACCCCGAATCTCAGTGTGGCTTCCGCGCTGAGCGATCGACGGTAGACATGATATTCTCCATCCGCCAACTCCAGGAGAAATGCAGAGAACAGAACATGCCCCTGTACGTCGCCTTCATCGACCTCACCAAAGCGTTCGATCTGGTCAGCAGAGAGGGCCTTTTCAAGATCCTGCCAAAGATAGGATGCCCACCAAAGTTGCAAAGCCTTATTGAATCGTTTCACACCAACATGCAGGGGATAGTGCAGCACGATGGCAACGTCTCAGAGCCTTTCAACATATGCAGCGGAGTGAAACAGGGCTGTGTACTTGCGCCAACCCTCTTTGGGATTTTCTTTGCTATGCTCCTGAGGCATGCCTTCAGCACAGCAACAGAGGGAATCTACCTGCACACAAGATCTGACGGCAGGCTTTTCAACCTCGCCCGCCTGAAAGCCAGAACCAAAGTACGCGAGGCTCTAATCAGAGACATGCTGTTCGCAGACGACGCTGCAGTCGCAACCCACACACAGCAGGAGCTTCAGACCCTTATGGACCGCTTCTCCCAGGCATGCAAGGACTTCGGGCTTACCATCAGCCTGAAGAAGACTAACGTCTTGGTGCAAGGCACGGAAGCACCACCAACCATCACCATTGACGACTACGAGCTGGAGGTCGTGAATCAGTTCACGTACCTGGGGTCCACGATCAGCAACAACCTCTCCCTTGATACAGAGATCGACAAGAGGATTGGAAAATCAGCCTTCACACTCGCTCGCCTCACCACACGAGTGTGGGAGAATCCCAAACTCTCTGTCAAGACGAAGATGGCAGTGTACAACGCCTGCGTCATCAGCACACTGCTCTATGGGAGTGAGACGTGGACAACATACGCCCGGCAGGAAAAGAGACTGAACTCCTTCCACTTGCGCTGCATTCGCCACATCCTGGACATATCCTGGCGGGACAAAGTGCCCAACACAGAAGTTCTGTCCCGCGCCGGCCTTCCCTCCATGTTCACTCTACTCAGACAGCGCAGGCTCCGCTGGCTAGGCCACGTTCACCGTATGGAGGATGGCAGAATCCCCAAAGACGTCCTCTATGGAGAACTGGCAACTGGCAAGAGAGACGTTGGCCGCCCACAGCTGCGTTTTAGAGACGTCTGCAAGAGAGACATGAAGGCCCTGGAGATCAACACAGAGTGCTGGGAGGACCTTGCAACGGACCGCTCCAAATGGAGAGGCACCCTGACCAGACAGCTCAAGGCGGGTGAAGAGAGACTGACTGCTGCTGCAGATGAAAAAAGGACCCGCAGGAAGAACCGCCACAGACCCAGCAGCACGGAGACCACCCACAAGTGCGACCTGTGTGACAGGGACTGCCATTCGCGCATCGGCCTGTTCAGCCACAGGCGGTGCTGTTCCAGCAGAGTAGACGTTTAGGATTCTCTTCCATGGTCATCATAGACCGACGGAGGCCGACGATACAGTGCAGAGCATTGTTGCTAGATGGGATGAAACAGCACAACCGTCTACTTAGTTATCCTACATGGTATGATTATGTGCCCATACATATTCTCACCCTCCATAGCGACCGGTATTTTCCTAGTTGTATGCCGGAGGGGACAATTGTGTAAGTCTATTGCATCTTTTGCATTCAAAAAACTATTAGGTTGTTACGTCTTTTTTGCTATCTCTGCGAGCAGCCCTGCTTAAGTTGTACAGTCTGACAGCCGTTGGTAGGAAGGACCTGTGAAACCTCTCGGTTGTGCACCTGGGATGATGTAGTCTGCTGCTAAATGAGCTCCTCAGTGCGTTCAGTATGTCCTGCATAGGGTGGGACTCGGACTCCAGCAGAGATGACAGTTTAGCCACCGTCCTTCTCTCTCCTATCTCCTCCACCGGGTCAAGGCGCTGCCCCAGGACAGAGCTAGCTTTCTTGATCAGTTTGTTCAGTCTCTTCCTATCGGCCGCAGTAATGCCACTGCCCCAGCAGACCACTCCAAAAGTGATGGCTGATGCCACCACCGTGTCATAGAATGTCTTCAGCAGCGCCCCTTGTACACCAAAAGACCTGAGTCTCCTCAGTAGGAACAGCCTGCGCTGTTCCTTCTTGTAGAGTGCGTCAGTATTGTGTGACCAGTCTAGTTTACTGTTCAGATGAACATCCAGGTACTTGTAGGATGTCACCATCTCAATGTCTGTTCCCTGTATATTTACTGGTGCTGTGAGGGGTTGTCCATGCCTGCAGCAGTCCACCACCAGCTCCTTAGTTTTCCTCGCGTTGATCTGGAGGCAGTTCCGATGGCACCAGTCCACGAAGTCCTGGATAAGCCCTCTGTACTCAGCTTCATCTCCATTGGAGATGAGGCCAACGATTGCAGAGTCATCAGAGAACTTCTGTAGATGGCAGTGTGTTGTGTTGTGTGAGAAGTCCGCAGTATAAAGAGTGAACAGGAAGGGAGCCAACACCGTTCCCTGGGGGGCGCCCGTGCTACCAATGATCGTGTCGGACACACAGTCCTGGGTTCTCACAAACTGAGGCCAGTTCGTGAGGTAGTCCAGGATCCATGATGACAGGTGCTGGTCCACCCCTGCGCGCAGCAGCTTGTCCTTCAGGATCATCGGTTGGATGGTGTTGAAAGCACTGGAGAAGTCAAAGAACATGATCCTCACCACATTCCCGGGCTTCTCCAGGTGGGACAGAGAACGGTGAAGGAGGAAGATCACTGCATCCTCCACCCCAATGCCATGCTGGTAGGCGAACTGGAGTGGATCCATCGCTGGTTCCACCAGGGGGCGGAGGTGAGCAAGGAGCAGTCTCTCCAGGGTCTTCATCAAGTGGGACGTCAAGGCCACCGGTCTGTAGCTGTTCAGGTCTTTGGGGTGGGAAGTTTTTGGTACAGGTACCACACAAGATGTTTTCCACAGCTGTGGTACCCTCCCCAGCTTCAGGCTCAGGTTGAAGATGTACGCCACAATCCCACACAGCTGGTCTGCACAGGACTTGAGGAGCTTTGCGCTGATGCCGTCTGGTCCCGTCGCCTTCCTCGCCTTGATCTTCCTCAGCTCCGTCCTCACCTGGGTCCTGGTCAGGGTCAGGATGGGGGGCTGTGTGTTGGAAGTGGGGGGGTGTTGGTGGAGTGGGGAGTGGGCAGCAGGACTTGATGTCTTTAGAGGCAGCAGTGGTTGTTGTGCAGTCGGGGGGGAGGGTGGTTGGTTAAACCTATTAAAAAACAGATTCAGATTGTTCGCCCACTCCCTGCCCCCCGTGGCCTGGGGGGAGGTATTCTGGAGCCCAGAGATGGTTTTGAGGTTTCTCCAGACCCCGCTGATGTCGCTCTGTTGCAGCTTGTCCTCCATCTTCTTCCTGAAGCTGTCCTTGCCTTCTCTGATCTTTCTCCTCAGCTCCCTCTGTACGGACTTCAGCATCTCCCTATTCCCCGACCTGAAGATCCTCTTCTTCTCTCTCAGGAGTGTTTTTATCTCAGGGTTGATCCAGGGTTTGTTGTTTGAGCAACACCGTATGGTCTTGGTGGGAATGGTGTTGTCCACACAGAAGCTGAGGTAGCCCGTGAAGGTGTGAGTGAGGCCATCGATGTCCTCACCATGTGGATCGCAGAGCTGCTTCCAGGCGGTGGCTTCAAAACAGCCCTTTAGAGTGTCCATTGCCTCCTCAGACCATAACTTCACTGTGCGCATGTCCGGAGGTTGTCTGTGCACTAGGGGTTTGTACACCGGCCGGAGATGAACCAAGTTGTGATCCGATCTCCCGAGTGGGGGGAGTTGTGATGAGGTGTACGCCTCCTTAGTGTTTGCGTAGAATAAGTCCAGTGTTTTATTGTCTCTAGTGTGGCATGTGACATACTGGGTAAACGTGAGTAGAATAGGAGATAGTGAAACATGGTTGAAATCGCCTGGGATGAGGAGAAGAGCATCTGGGTGTTCTGTCTGCAGCCTGCTGGTTACTGAATGGATGATGTCACGCGCTGTCCCAGCGTTCGCCGTCGGATTTGCATAAACATCAATGCAGATCACATGTGAGTATTCTCTCGGGAGATATGTAGGCCGCATGCTAACAGCTAGCAACTCAATGTCTTTGCTGCAGTGACGTTGTTTAACAGTGATATGTCCCGGTCTGCACCAGTTGTTGTTAACATACATTATCACTCCACCGCCCCTTGCTTTGCCACTGTCTGGTGTTCGGTCTGCCCGTATCATGTGGAAACCCTCCAGCTCAATGTTAGCATCTGCTGCTAGTTCAGTTAGCCACGTCTCAGAAAACAAAAGGAGAGAGCACTCCCGATATATGCTATCGTAGCGGCAGATAACGGGCAGATAGTAGATCAACTGTAGTCGGAAAACAGTTCTAACAGTCATTTTCCATGATTAAAAAATAAAACATGATATGAATACATATAGCCACTAAATTTCCATCTCATTTCTCCTCTTTTGATCATATATGATCACATATGTACAAGAATGTCAATGTAAACCATCCGCTATTGTATTCTGTAATACAGTTTTAACAAGAGCATCATAAACATTAACATGTGAAAATTGGCAATGTGTAAGGGAACACAAGAGGTTGTTTTTGCGAGCACAGACACTCAGATTGTGGGGAAGTCAATTAAGTGGAAAGAGGGGATATACTACCTACAGAAAAAATACCATGAACTCGTTGTGAGAGTAGGAGAAGTCAGAAAATCCCTGGGGGGGGGGCTGTGGGTTGGGGTCAGATGTGGGTAGGGAGAAGTGGTGTAGCATATTAACAGCAAACATTTCTATTTACTCTTTGGTATCATCATAGTCAACAGGGAAAGGGAGTTCATACATATCTAAGGCAGTGTGATTCAACATCTTTGGCTGGGTGGTGGCTGAAGCCTTTTCAGCTGTAAGGAGGGCTGTGTAATGCATCATGTTAATAGTGAACATTTTCAGCATCATATTGCGGATAATTGGAATCAAGCAACAACTGCAAAACAACAAAATCAACAGAGCCACTAACAGTATCATTCCTATCCGCATTGTCCATTCCCTCCAACCTCCACTGGTGAGCCAGGACCACCAGTCCCAGCCAGAGGATGGAGTCACATCTTGTTGCAACAAGAAAGCAGGTCATTCAAATGGGCCACAACGTGTGTCATGTTATCACCTTCATCGGGTATGTATGTTTAACATTCCTGGCCTATTATATGACATACCCCTCCTTGTGCTGCCATAAGTAATATCCAAGGCCAATCTATTTTGTAACACTACATTCCGCATAGTTCGCATTTTGATTGTCATTGCTGAGAATCCCAGTTCTGTCAATGCTGTGAGATTTTCTAAATCAATAGCTAGTCTGTCGATGTTATGTGCGTTATTTACAGTACCCCAAGGAGGTATTAGTGCACCAAAAAGTTTTACTCCAGGATGTATTCTAACCCTATCTGTCCGTGTCTTCCTTCTTCAACGGTGATGCTGGTGCAGTGGGAAGTAATGTGAATGAGTGATGGTATGATAAGTGAGATTAGTCATGATGCGCATGGTTGGAATCAGCTTTACCATATAACATATACCGCACCATCCTGGTGGTAAATACTGATAAACCTGTGATCCACACACCCAGAAATGGGCTGTGAGGCTACCATACCCATCTGAACTGGGGAAAAACAACATGGGATTATCTGAACATTGGCTTTTATTCTGACATCCACACGTAGCATTCAGTAGAGTGAGGTTTGGTGTTGTGAAAAATGGCAACTTCAGTGTGTTTAAACATGGGGTACCAGTCACATAGGAACCACAGGTAGCATTAAGGGTGGTCTCACATCGTTGTGTAGTGCCCAAGTATGTAGACCCATTGTAATGACATTTGAGGTGAAAACACACTGGGGCCGTAAAAAGTGTGGGGTTGGTAGTAAATACAGGCTTCTGGGCCCTCCTATCTATACAGGATGCATTATGAATCCTTACTTGGCAAAAGGTGAAATCCGTTACACTGACATTTAACCATTTATGGTATTCTGTTGTGCTCCCCACAACTTCAACAGTAAATCCCTTATCACATTTAATGTCATTGTGGTGCACTTCTTCAATTGCAGTCTGCGCTAACAATGCTCCCATCATTTCTGATCTGCTTAGAGGATAAGGAATCATGAGCACAGAGTGGGTAACATGGTGTGGTCGGTGTGTGCAGACATAACAGGACCCAGTCACATTAGCTTTTTTGACTGACAGACGCACCACCTGATACCATGCATTGTTGTCATAAGTGTCACTTGAATAGTTGTCATAGTCATACTCTGGGCTCTTTGGTCAACCTATGAGGGAGACATATATTTTAACAGCGCACATACAGTCACTGTAATCAAGGGAACACACAGGAAATGTACACAGGCCATATCAGTTCTCGTCCGTCTTCCTGCAGGCTCAATGTTTTCTTAAGTGTTCTGTGATGACGTTCTGTTTGTTATTTGGGTCTGCCTCAGTATCAGTTATTTTGTCTTTGCAAATATCAGTATCAGTGTAAGTGAGTATGTATGCAGTATGTTTCTACTAAGCAGCATTCGGCGTGCACTCAGGGTGTTTGTGACGGCTGTCAGGTGCAGTGTTATGCAGTCTTCTGTCTTCACACGGCTCGGCTACGTCTCTTCCTAGTCTGGTCTCTTCATACAGCTCAGCAACTTCTCATCCGAGTCTTCAGTGTAGGGTAGTGATTGTTGCTAATCACTTCTTCTGCTTCTCATCCTTTTCTGGTCTGGATTCTTCTGGCTTGACCACTGGAACCTTTCTGCAGTGTGTTGCACGGATCCACATTGCCCTTTCTGCAATCTTCACAGCCATGAATGTTGTCAGCAGGACTTGATAGGGGCCCAACCACCATTTGCTGTGTCAGTTCTTTCTTTTGAAGCTTTTGATCACTACCCAATCACCAGGCCTTATGTCATGGAGAGCACCCTCAGCAGGTTTGGGCAGCACAGCCTTCACCTGTTGAGAGATGTTTTGCAATTGGCAGGACAGAGCAGAACAATAAGCTAGCATAGCATTTTCAAAATGTGATGTGGTTAGTGGGGGTGAAGGTCTCTTTTCCATGGAGAAACCTAAAGTTGGGGGACGAGCAAACAGGATTTCAAATGGAGACATGTTATGTTTCTTTCTAACTCGCATGCGCATGTGCATGAGTGCTAATGGGAGGCACTTAGTCCACGGCAGGCCAGTTTTGTCTTCAAGTTTCGCCAATTTGTTTTTTAAAATGCCGTTTTCACGCTCGACAGCGCCACCTGACTGCGGGTGGTAGGCACAATGTTTTCTCAAGTCAAAACCCAGTGTGAGGCTCAAATCAGTTAGGGGTTCATGTACAAAATGTCTACCATTATCACTGGAGATTTTCTCAGGTGTTCCCCATCTGAGAATGATTTCTGACAACAGAGCTCTTGCCACAACTGTGTTGGTAGCATGTTTAGCTGGAAAAGCTTTGACCCATTTGGACCACATGTCAACCATGACCAAACACTACTTTTTGCCCTCTGCTGGTGTGAGTTCAATGAAGTCCATCATCAGATGCTGGAATGGACCTGTAGGTGGTGCGTGAGCAGCTGGAGCCTGTTTGGGAAATCTGTGAGCATTGTTAGTAGCATAAATGAGATTTTTTTTTTTTGCAAAAATTGTCAGCATAAATGGTAAAACCTGTGGTGAACTAAATTGCATGTTGTGGTTGTATCATCCCCTCCTTTGACACATGATCTCTTCCATGTGTCAACTTAGAGAAATGATGAAAGAAGTGAGCTGGGAGGCAAGGGAGGGCGTTTGGACCTCTCCAAACACCAGCCTGGTCTTTGTAGCATCCTTTCTTTGTCCACTTCTGGCGTTCCTGTGGGGAGGAGAGAGACTGCATAGAGAGGAGAGAATCAGTGGGTGAAGGGAGGGGAGACAGAGAGGGGGAAGAAGATAAACGAGCAGCAGTAAGAGACAGAGCTGCAGCCTTTGCGGCAGCGCCTGCATAAGCATTTCCTTTTGAGATCAGATCTGAGGAAGAAATGTGAGCAGCACATTTGCATAGTGCTACTGAGGAGGGAAGAAGAATAGCTTCAAGAAGCCTAGAGACATAAACAGAGTTTTTTACAGGCATGCCTGCAGATGTGAGGAAGTAGTGTTCATGCCAGAGGGCGCCAAAGTCATGGACAACACCAAAGGCATATCGAGAGTCTGTGTAGATAGTGACAGACTTGCCAGAGGCATATGTACAGGTCTCAGCCAATGCAACAAGTTCAGTAGCCTGGGCTGAGAGATGAGGTGGCAAGAAGCCAGAGAGAAGTGTGGAGTGGTCATCACAGACAGCCCAACCAACTTTGTTACAGCCTACCGTACAGTCAACGGAGGCAGAACCATCAATATAGAGAACACAATCAGGGTTTGGCAATGGTGTGCCCAAAAGGTCTGGTCTGGGGGAGGTGACCAACTGCATGTGAGAGACACTCATAATCACAGTCACTGTCCTCCTCACAGGAGGGGACAGAAAGATGACAGGCAGGATTCACTGACTGAACACAACGCTTGACAGTGAGATTTGGTAACTCAAGGAGAGTGGAATGACATCTGAGCCACCTGGCATGAGAGATGAGAAGATTTCTGCTCTATCAGGAGGAGAGCAACTACATGAGGAACGTACAGAGTGAGAGGAGAGTAGAGGACTATGTCACTTGATGCTTCCACGGCTCTTTCTATTGCAGCCATGGCATGGAGGCACAGTGGGAGGCCAGCTGCAACTGAGTCAAGTTTGCATGAATAATATGCCACAGGCCAGAGTTTATCTCCGTGAGGCTGCAGGAGAACAGAGGTCATGCATCCGGACTTTTCATCAACATACTGAACAAAAGGTTTAGAGGGGTCAGGGAGGGAAAGAGTTGGAGGAGATAGGAGTGCCTGCTTCATGTTATCAAAGGAGTCATTAGCAGCAGGTGTCCACTCTAATGAGAAATGAGAGGGACCCTTTGATGGAATAATGTCACGCATTGGTCTTTCAATGCATGAGAAATCAGGAATGAAATAGCGGCAGTAGGAGGCCATGCTGAGAAAAGAGAGGAGCTCCTTCTTGGTTGTTGGTTTATTCATGCGGCAAATGGTGTCTACACATTTTGGAGAGAGAGATTTACCTTGAGCGGAAAGTTGGTGGCCCAAGAAAGTGACCAATGGCTTGCAAAATTGCAATTTAGGTTTAGAAGCTTTGTGGCCTTCTGCAGCTAGGTGACACAACAGCTTCAGTGAGTCAGATTGGCATTGAGACTTGGTTGGTGCACACAGTAATAGGTCTTCAACATATTGGATTAGAACAGAACCCTCGGTTAATTTAAACGCGCTCAAAGAGTCTTTTAGCGCAGCATTGTAAATGGTAGGACTTTCACAATAGCCTTGGGCTAGTCTGGTGAAAGTGTAAAGTGCCCCCTTGAATCTGAAAGTGAACCAAAACTGTGAATCATTGTGAACTGGGACACTGAAAAATGCGTATGACAAGTCCACCACTGTGAAACAAGTAGAACTGGGTGGAATTTGACTCAGAATGGTGTGAGGGTTAGGAACCACAGGCGTGTGCTGAACAACTGCAGCATTCACTGCCTGGAGATCCTGAATAAACCGCCATTCAGCAAGTTGACCTTTGTCTCTGATCTTTTTCACAGGAAAAATTGGGGTGCACACTGGTGAATCAGTTCCTGGGACAACAATACCTTCTTTCAGGAGGGACTCAAAGACTGGGTGATACCATCACGTGCCTCATGTCTCAGTGGGTACTGCGAGCATTTGGGTCTGAAATCAGATTTGGGAGTTATTACCACAGGAGGGCAGTTTTTTTTTTTTTTTTCAGCCCAACATTATATTTGTGTGCAGCCCACAGAGATGGTGGAATATGTAAGAGTATGGAGCCAGATTCCTCCAACTGGGTGGGTTGGGTGACAGGACAGACCCATCTGTACTGCCTGTTTTCATAGTGGGGCAGATTAAGCCAATTTTTCATAAGAATCTTTCACTTGATGATACAAGCACCAAAATTGGCACAAATGAAGTTCAGGACCTACTTTTTAAGAAAAGTACGCTCTCCAGCTGAAAATCCAAGATGGCCACCATTTTTCAAGATGGCGACCGTGTCAATCTCCGATATTTTCTATTTGCGAAGTGGAAATCCAATATGCATTGTTTCTGAATGATCTGAACATTAAACTGCATGTATTTTAATACATTTATCTCATTTCTATGTTCTGAATTTAAATATGACCAACATACACTACCGTTCAAAAGTTTGGGGTCACTTAGAAATTTCCTTATTTTTGAAAGAAAAGCACTTTTTTTCAATGAAGATAACTTTAAACTAATCAGAAATACACTCCATACATTGCTAATGTGGTAAATGACTATTATAGCTGCAAATGTCTGGTTTTTGGTGCAATATCTACATAGGTGTATAGAGGCCCATTTCCAGCAACTATCACTCCAGTGTTCTAATGGTACAATGTGTTTGCTCATTGCGTCAGAAGGCTAATGGATGATTAGAAAACCCTTGTGCAATCATGTTAGGTCTACAATGCTGTAATTGCTGCAAATGGAGGATTCTTTGACGAAAGCAAAGTTTGAAGGAAAAAATTATTATTTCAAATACAAATCATTATTTCTAACCTTGTCAATGTCTTGACTATATTTTCTATTCATTTTACAACTCATGGTGGTAAATAAGTGTGACTTTTCATGGAAAACACAAAATAATTGTCTGGGTGACCCCAAACTTTTGAACGGTAGTGTATTTCAAAATGACGGCTGCTAAATGGCTGTAAATTGCAGTTTTCTAGCTGAAAATCTGTCTCTGTAAGCTATGCGGCCAAAACCTAAAAGTCCATGGTTACTTATTTCATTAATGTGATAAAATGTTATTCAATTTAGTTTATTGCTTTTATGAGAGTGATGTCAAAGCACAACCAGGATGTCAAAGCACAACCAATCCTTTCTTTCAGCCTCCAATGTCACAAAAACACGCCATATGCATGAAGTCACAGCAAGCTGCCTCTACATGCTACAAAAGGAGGCATATGAGTATCACTGTGCAGAGGAGAATGATGCCCTGAATTTTGATGAATGGTGTGAGACACGCAGGAAAGAAAGTCCACAGTTTCAATTCTGGGAGCTTGTCCTGTCAATGGAGTTGGTGGTGTTCTCGTTGGTCAGATCTTTCAGAGAGGCTAACTTCAACTTGTACTGTCAAGCACTGTCTGCTTTAATCCCATTCTTCTTTGCTAACAACAATGTGAACTATGCTCGATGGCTCCCCATCCACCTCAAAGACATGGTTTCTTTGGAGCAAAGTCACCCTGGAGTGTTCCACGAATTTCAGCTGGGAAAGTTTGTGGTCCACAAGACTCACAGGGAATTCTCTGGCATAGCCATTGACCAAGCTCATGAGCAGGCCAATGCTGTCGTGAAAGGTGATGGTGATGCCATTGGAGTTACTGAGGATCCATCTGCACTGAGGCGATGGATGGTTTCTGGACCAGAAGTTAGCCAGTTAGTTAACCAGTATGAGTTGGCTTCACAGGTTAAAGCTGAAAATGAAGATATGAAGCATCATGAGCAGAACAGCCAGTCTCAGAAGTCCTTCACTGACAAGGTCAAGAAGTTTTTTGGTGTGATGAAGGACCTGGGCAATCTTTTCCTGGAGGAATCCAAGGATCTGCTCACACTGGACACAAAGCTCATCGCACATCCCAGTGCTGCAGAGCTTGTTAGGACTCATTTTGAGAAAGGTGAAGTTGCCTTCAAAGACTTTTTCAATGGTCTGGGTGATGAGGCTTCCTTCTACAAGCCAATCAAAAAGAACAAAACTGACTTCTTTCGGCAACAGGCAGCTGTAGATTCCAGCGACAAAAAGAAGGAGGTACTTAAAAGTGATTGCAATCTATTCTCGCAGCTTTTCATATCATGTCAAGCTCGAGAGTGTGATCTACTGGAGTTCTTCAGGCACGAGAATCAGTCCTTTCCTGCAGCACTGAGTGACATGGGGAATCTCCATTCTGGAAAGAAGTCTGACCTTGCTGACCATCTGGAAGATGCCATTTCTCTCCCTGACACTCAACCAGAATGTGATGCTATCATCATTGATGGTTCTGCTCTTGTTCACTCACTGTCTCCAAAGACATCAAAGACCTTTGAGGAATATGCTGTACGTGATGTAGTACCAAAGATCCAGTTTTACTCGTCAAAGTATGAACGCACAGACATAGTTTTTGATGTATACAAAACATCAAGCCTGAAAGCTGAAACAAGGTCAAAGCGAAGAAAGGGAACCCGGCGTAGAGTGACAGACAAAACCAAACTACCACCCATCTGGTCAAGCTTCCTGAGAGACAGTGACAACAAGACTGAGCTCTTTCACTACCTTGCAGACAAGATTATATCCATGTGTCCCAACAATGTTGTAATTGTGACCAAGGATGATCGGGCATTGTCAAACAAGACCTTCAACCTTGATGGCTTAAGTCCTTGCAACCATGAAGAAGCTGACTCCAGGATATTCACACATGCTCTTCATGCAGCAAAGCAACAGACGAAGTCTGTCTTGATCAAAGCATGTGACACAGATATTCTGGTTATTGCAGTCAGTGTCTTTGCAACTCTTCAGGATGCAGGCTTGGAAATGGTGTGGGTAGAATTTGGTCAGGGTCAGTCCATAAGATGGTTTCCTATTCACGATCTGGTAGATAAGCTTGGTCCAGAGAAAGCTAGTGGTATGTGCTTCTTTCATGCTTTCACTGGTTGCGACGTGGTGTCAGCCTTTCGAGGTAGAGGCAAGACAACTGCATGGCAAACATGGGGGTTTTGTCCTGAAGTGAGCCCAGTCTTCAAGAAGCTCAGTCAATACCCACTTATCATAGAAGATGCTGACCTCAACATCCTTGAGAAATTTGTTGTCACCATGTACGACAAGCACAGCAACACCACCAAGGTCGATGAGGCAAGACTGCACTTGTTTGCTCGGAAGCAGAGATCTTACGATTCTATTCCACCAACCAGTGCATCTCTCACTCAGCATGTTAGACGTTCTGTCTTCCAGGCAGCCTGTATATGGGGCCAGGCAACCTGAAAGCCCTGCCAACTGGGGCTGGCAGAAGAATGGTGAAGTCTGGGCAGTTGTCTGGTCAACCCTGCCACCCATTGCTCAGTCTTGCCAGCAGCTGACAAAATGTTGCTGCACGGGTAAATGTCATGGACCATGTAAATGCTACCGCCGCACCCTGAAATGTACACAGCTGTGTTGCTGCAAATGCAAGGAGTAAAACAGGTGACCAAGAGTCAATTCAAGCTAGCCAGTTCAGTCTATACTACATCTCTGTATTGAGTGGTAGGAAACATACATCACATCATATCAGTATCTTCACTCAGGTAGTGTTTCTTCATTATATTTTCAATATATCATCATAGTAGTTGATAATTATGATATTTGGAAGGCAAAATTGGATTTCTTGTCTCCAAAAACATATATTTTGATATATAGATCATAAAAGTAGCATGATATCGTCAGAATTTAAGCCAAATACTGCTGTAAACCCATATCAGAGGCGGCCATCTTGAAAAAATGGCGGCCATATTGGATTTTCAGCTGGAGAGCGTACTTTTCTTAAAAAGTAGGTCCTGAACTTCATTTGTGCCAATTTTGGTGCTTGTATCACCAAGTGAAAGATTCTTTCACTAATCTGCCCCACTATCATCTAACATCTGTATGAAGTGTTCACAAGGGAGTGAGATTGTGTATTCTGCACGAAACATCTGCAGAGATGGTGAGAACGAGATGGCATTCAGGCCTAAATGAGAAAGTGGGTTGGATGGTTTCCAGTCATCAGCATGAAATGCAGCCAGAGCTCGTGGACCTATGTCACGCCATGCTGAGGATGGGGTTTTTGGAAGTGAAATGTGTGGGTAGCTGCCAGGAACTGAGAACAAACTGTTCATAGCATAGAGCTGTTCGATACAGATGTTAATCACCGTACGTGCATGCCATGTTCATCTAAGATAGGGATAAGCCAGTTCCTCATCTAGCAGTGGATTCCCAGCGTCCTCTGAGCAATGTCAGCTCTGGGATGCCATTGTGGTAAATTTGTTTCTCTACCTGCATTCGCTGGGCAATGCCGGCCCCCGAATGCCAACTGTAAGTGTGTTTCTGTGTTTTTGTAAATCTTCACCCTTTTTGGACTGTTTGTCGTTGCTTTAATAAATGTGTGTGGTGCACCTGCACATAAATCCTCATCATTTCTCCCCTCTCCGTGCGCTGCGTAAAAGTGCATGGGGAGGTTCATGACAAAAGTGATTTGACAAAGTTGCAAGGTTGCTCAAAAGATGTGGCAATGGCCTGATTTTGTGTGAATTAGTGCAATTGCAATATCGCAAAATCCTGGAGGGACCGATAAGTGTGAACAAACAACAGATCTTCCATGTGATTTTTTTTTTTTTTTTTAATAGACAAGAGTCTCCATTCAATTTGTTAAACTTCTCTGTTTTTCTACAGATGTAATTCCTGATGCCTGAATGATATCATTTGAAGACTTCTTAGGACAATAACTTTTGGATAGGATTTCAATAAGGCCTGAAAAGAAAGTGTCGAACAAAGAAAAAGTAGGGCCCCATTTCTGTCTTTGCCTTGGGGCCCAGTTGGACTAAGTCTGCCCCTGGCACTGACTGTCACTGAGAGACCCTGCAACCACCAACACCCCCCCCCCCCCAAATCACGATGATTGTCAGTGACTCCATCATAAGGCACATCATGTATTTTAACTCCATTATTCTCCATTTCCCATGAGCTACTGTCCCCGACTTGTTAGTAAAGCTCCCGGATTTGTTGCTGCAGTCACAACACTCTTCCATTACATGGATTACACAGGGTTACAAAAATAATTTTTTTGTAAGTTGTCTGTGTTTTTTCAACTGATTTAAGACAATTTTGCACCGCTGAATCCGAAAATGACATCCGTTTCTCTCAATCAGTGCTAAGTAAAAACCTGTACTTACTTAGTACTGTGCATGTACTTACCTTTATATAAGGTAAGTACATGTAAATTGAATGCTACGTCATCATTGTTCAAAATTCAGAGAATTTCAAGACATAAAAAAGAATTTTGCATCATATAAAGCAAAAATACCCGTACATGTAAACAAAAACGTATAAAACAACATGTGGCCATAATTCAAAAAAGTTGACCTTATTGAGCAAAACCAATGTGATTTTTTGATTCAGCACATCAAAATTGTACTAAATCAGCTAAAAAAAAAACTTAGACAATAAATTTGGTGTTGACCAGTGTTATTCATGTAGGAACCAACAACTCCAGTCGCAGACAGTCTGAAATCACAAAAAAAAAAATTACTTCTGCAAACTTTTTAATATTTTGTCAAACAGTGGAAAGTCTGTTTTTATTTCTGGCCCCATTCCCACACTGCACCATGGATCAGATCGTTTTAGTCGTGTTCTTGCCCTCTCAACTTGGCTCAAGTCTGCCTGCAACAGCAACAACATTGACTTTATTGACAATTTTAACTTGTTTTGAGGCTGCCACAATGTCTATAAATCCAACGGCATACATTTAAACGCATCAGGTGCATACGTAACATTGTTAGAAAAATTCTTGTAAACCTTCAGTCAAAAACCAGGCTGGATCAGAGTTTCAGCAAATTTAATTACACTGGCCAATGAAGAACAATACAAAAATAGTCTCAGAGCCTATTCGCGCACCATTCTGACTCAAACACATAACACTCAGTTCTTTAAGCCCTCCATTATCTGAAAGGTGGAGGGGCAAATTGTCCATTATGATTGGTCCAGTACATCTAGGCACATGTAGGCACATGACTGGCGCCTAGCGGCTGCCCCAGCCTTGAATGCACTCTGCAGAGCGTGCCCAAATGCCAAGTCATGTTTCGTTACCTTGTATTCATACATGTGTAATGACAATAAAGTTGAATCTCATCTCATCTGGTCAAAACTTGGTGTACAGATTATCTTTTCTCAGGAACCATGACGCTCACTGTACCAGTCACACAGGAGCCACACAGGCTGGACTAAAAACAAGATGATAACTAGTGCAGCTGCAACCTTGACACTTTTTCACAGACTCTAAGACAGACTCTGAGACAAAACAAATACAAATATAATTCAATTCAATTCAATTAAACTTTATTTATATAGCACCATTTCCCAACAACAGTCATCTCATAGCACTTTCAACTGTAGGGGGAACCCCCACAATTGCAGGAAGACCCCAGCAATCAGGCAATCCCATGTGAGCAAGCACTTGGCGACGGTGGAGAGGAAAAACTCCCTTTTAACAGGAAGAAACTTCCAGCAGATCCAGGCTCAGGGAAGGGCAGTCATCTGCTGCAACTGGCTGGGGGGGTGAGGGGATAGAGAAGAAGAAAAGAAGAACAGACATGTAGAGAGCAAACAGCATGACGGGGACTCAATCTGTGGGAGAGAACAAACAGATCTTAATGACCAGCAAAAATATTTCTTTGAGAGTAAAGAAAGGAGTGAAGCCCAGTGCATTGTTGGAAGTCCCCCGGCTGTCTAAACCTATTAGCAGCATAACTAAGGGAGGGTTCAGGGGCACATGATCCCTCCTCAATTATAGGCTATATCAAAAAGGAAGGTTTTAACCCAATTCTTAAAAACAGAGATAGACTCTTGACTCCAAAATCCAGATTGGCAGCTGGTTCCACAGGAGAGGAGCTTGATAACTGAAGGCTCTGTCTCCTGTTGTACATTTGGAGATTCTAGGTATTACAAGTAATCCAGCATTTTGGGAGCATAGTGCTCTGTTAGGATAATACGGTAATATCAGATCTTTTAAATAAAAAGGGGCATGGTTATTTAGAACTTTTTAAGTGAGAAGAAGGATTTTAAACTTAATTCTAAACTCTATGGGAAGCCAATAAAGGGAGGCCAAAACCGGAGAGATATGATCTCTCTTTCTAGTACCTGTTAAAACTCTTGCTGCAGCATTTTGGATCAGCTGGAGACTTTTTAAATATGTTTTAGGACAACCTGTAGAGGAGTTTGAATAGGCTTTTGTCCAATGAGGGAACATCTCTTTGTTTGGGAACAGCCAATCAAATGAAAAGGGGCATTATCCAGTGGAAGGTGGTCCATGGAGTGGTTATCATCACTGATAGCGTACGGAGATTGATACTAACTAACTAACTAACCTGCACTTATATAGCGCTTTTCTAGTCACAAAGACCACTCAAAGCGCTTTCATTAATACTAACCCTCTATTCTAAGGGCCTATAGGAAACAGATATCTAGGGACAATTTAGAACAGCCAATTAACCTAACCTGCATGTTTTTGGCATGTGGGAGGAAACCGGAGAAATCCCGGAGTAAACCCACGCAACACGGGGAGAACATGCAAACTCCACACAGACCACTGTTGGTCGGGGGCTGGGATCGAACCCACGATCCCACGATCCCCACAATCCCCCGGCCAAGGGTAAACTGTGCTGCCGCAGTGCTAACCACTGCGCCACCCATTCAGTTCTTATGAAATTATGTGCTCAATGTAAAATCTAACTAAATTAAGTGACTCGGCTAATATTCAGGGATCATGCATTCATACCATTACTAATAATAGTAACATTCATTTGAATAACACTCATGAAAATAAACATTCCTAATACATGTTCCTAATACATGCACTCACATTTAAATCAAGGATTGATGAATTTCCGCAAACCCTGGTCGGTGATAAAAAGGGTGATGAATTTCCACAGTGTCCTTGGAATCCCAGGGAGATGATAGCTGGAAGAAAAGCTTAATGTTTAGTCAGAATTGACAGATTACACAATGAAACATGTTCCGTAGATGTCCACTAGGAGGTACTGCTGAGGTGTAGATAATTTTTAGGTCTCTGTCATGTGAGAGGGGAGGGGGCCTATAGGGCTCTGGAATCTGTTTAAAGGAGGAAGAAGGCCATATATCTGCCCGCTTAAGAAGTTTATGGCTTTTTAAGAACATCAGTTCCTGTAGAGCAGATACCATCCGCATGAACTGTCCATTTTGGGGATCTGGACTTCACGAGTTTTATGGTCCAAGTCTATCTCTACAAAAATGAAGTTATTTACACTGGGGTCCTGTTGAAGACAGCATTCTTGACCAGACCTTGAGTGAGAGTTACTTTAAAATGAAGAAAAGTGAAATTTCTGTAAAATGAAGAAAAGTGATCTCCTGGATTGGCCTGAGGAGACGTTGATGCTACAGTGGTTAGATCATCAATATGCACCACATGCCAGGGCATGGCGGCTTTACTGGCAGCAGGCTGCTCTGCTGTCTGAGTCGAGGCTGTCTGATGTTATAAATTCAGGAGAGGAAGGGGAGCCACTGTTAGGCTACTCTACTCATACAAGGTTGGCAGCTCTTGTGGTTGACACCCTAATTACACAGCTCAGAGACGGGGGGGGGGGGCAGTATAGACAGACATTGGCAAGATGTGTGAGGCAGAAACAGGCCAGTAAGACAGGCCTCTTTTAATTTTCCATTTCTAGATTTAAGGATTTCTGTGGACAAAGAGAACTCAAAAACTCAAAAGACTGAAAACACTGCCTAGGGCGGCTCCCTCTCTGTTTTTAAAGGGTAGCGCTTCTGATATCATAAAAGTGTGACTGACAGCAAGACGGACCAATTATCTTCCATCAAGAGGAGTTTGAATGGGCTTTTGTCCAATAAGGGAACATTTCTTTGTCTGTGAACAGTCAATCAAATGCAAGGGCGTTATCCAACAGAGAAGCAGCCCTGGGGGATTGGTCAGAAATAGCTGACTCACAAGTTTCAGAAAACATTCATTCAGTTCCTATGAAATTCATTATATACTCAATATAAAATCTAACTAAATTAAGTGACTCAACGCTAATATTCAGTGACCATGCATTTGTACTATTACTATTAATTTTAACATTCATTTGTATAACATTCATGACAAAACATTCCTAAGACATACACTCACATTTAACTCAAGGATTAATGAATTATTGCAAACCCTTATTGGCGATCAAAATGGCAATGATCTTCACAGTGTCCCAAGTTATCCTGTGGGATGTAGGCTATAAAAAGTGTTAATATTCAGTCAGAAATAGCAGTTCCAAATTGCACAATGAAACATATTCCATAGATGTCCACTAGGAGGTACTGTTGAGCTGTAGATAATTTTTAGGTCTTTTTAGGTGAACAAAGGGGGAAGCCTAGAGGGTTCTGCTATATGTCCAAAAGAAGGAGGCAACCATGTATCCGTCAGCTTAAGGAGTTTATGACTTTTTAAGAGTATCAATTCCTGGTACGAAGGGATGCTATCAGCATGGACTGTCTAGTTGGGGTTTGACTCCAAGAGTTTATAGTCCACTTAAGCCTTTAAAAGCAAATCCTTATTAGGTTCCTCTACAAAAGTGAAATTGTTTGCACTGGGGTCCTGATGAAGAAACACAGCAATTCTTGAACAGATTTGAGTGAGAGTTTCTTTAAGATGAAGAAGAGGGATTTCCTGAATTAGCCTGAGGAGAAGCTGATGCTGCAGTGCTGTGCCTTGGTGCCTGTGGCATGGTAGCACAGGGGGCTGTAAAAAAAAAAAAGTGGCACTCCAATCTCTACTGGCCTGGGATAGTTATTACAATACCTTTTTTAGCAACTGCATTGACAAAAATGGCTAGTTAAATTTGTCTTTGTTTTGAAAACAAAGCCTTATCTCTAAATTCTGGCAAATTAAAAGTCTAGAAAATGCTGTATGGAGACACAATGGTACAAGCCTTTAGTTCCACTTTGCGGCCTTCAAAGACACTTCAGAAGGAGTATACATTCAAACAAGGAAAGAAGCAGACTTGTTCAATGTGGCACAGTTTAACCTGTTGCACTTCTGTGTACCGCGGGCGGGTACGTCTCTGCGTCCTAGAGTGCACGAGGGCGCACGAGGGCGCTGCGTCCTAGAGCACACTGAAAAAAAAAGCTGCATTTCTGTTTTTCCACTACAGACACAGCCGCGAACAGATTAGATATGACTGACCTCTCATTCGACTAATAAGAGCCTTGAATTGGGTTTCTGAAACCTTGAAGAACCAATGACTGAAAACCTAGCAAGAAGGACCCGCCTACCAACGGCTGCGAATGCAGTGAGCCAATTGAAGCACAGAAGTTCGAAAGCTGTTTTGTGTAAGGCTGGGTGAAGAGAGACTGACTGCTGCAGCAGATGAAAAAAGGACCTGCAGGAAGAACCGCCACAGACCCAGCAGCACGGAGACCACCCACAAGTGCGACCTGTGTGACAGGAACTGCCATTCGCGCATCAGCCTGTTCAGCCACAGGCGGTGCTGTCCCAGCAGAGTAGACGTTTAGGATTCTCTTCCATGGTCATCATAGACCGACGGAGGCCGACGACGAAGGCTGGGTGACACATACGCGTTCGCCAGTCTTTTTTTATTACTACTGTTATTTGTTTTGAAAAATCGCTCGCCAAAACCGCAATCATGGAAGCGCAAAACCACAATAATGGAATTATGTTTTGACCGGGTCACGAGACCAGAACCACGAGTCCGTAATAAGCAGACCAGCTTCATGTTCGTCTGACAATGAGGAAGAGAAGTTCGCCAGCTACGCTGCTGTTGTGAACAGGTAAGTGTTATAAGCTAAATTATTCTTTATCCCTGAAAATTGTAATCAAAAATGACTTTTGACCGATCGGTAAATTACAACTGTGCGTCATCGCCACATGACGGACCGCAGCACACGAACGATGTCCATCCTCTGTAGTGGGGGGGGGGCAACCCCCCACACACACACACAGCCCTGAGTGTCACCTTTCATTAGAGCCCAAGATGAAGCTTCTATATTGAATCATTCAAAAGTGACAGACGTTTTTCCAAACTGTGCCATTTGGCACAGTTCAAAAATGCCTGGGAACAACCTGAGAACAAAACTGTGTAATATATTCATTTTTTGTGGTATTGTTACAAAATTTTGACCTCAGCTGGATAACACTTGGTTCTACATTTCTGTTGCATGTTCCAGCCCGGATCTGAAGCTGTGTGATATTTGCAAGCATTTGTATCCAAAAAAACACCCAGGCAAAATTTATTTTCTTCAAGTTCAGTATGTTTAGATGACTGTTACTCAGTGGCCGGAGCACTTAGAGAGATTATGACTGTTTTGCCAAAAAATTCAAAGTGTTTTCTTTTACACTACCATTCAAACGTTTGGGGTCACTTAGAAATTTCCTTATTTTTGAAAGAAAAGCACTTTTTTTCAATGAAGATAACTTTAAACTAATCAGAAATACACTCTATACATTGCAAATGTGGTAAATGACTATTCTAGCTGCAAATGTCTGGTTTTTGGTGCAATATCTACATAGGTGTATAGAGGCCCATTTCCAGCAACTATCACTCCGGTGTTTTAATGGTACAATGTGTTTGCTCATTGCGTCAGAAGGCTAATGGATGATTAGAAAACCCTTGTGCAATCATGTTAGGTCTGCAATGCTGTAATTGCTGCAAATGGAGGATTCTTTGATGAAAGCAAAGTTTGAAGGAAAAAATTATTATTTCAAATACAAATCATTATTTCTAACATTGTCAATGTCTTGACTATATTTTCTATTCATTTTACAACTCATGGTGGTAAATAAGTGTGACTTTTCATGGAAAACACAAAATAATTGTCTGGGTGACCCCAAACTTTTGAACGGTAGTGTAAATGAGACCAACCCCATGAAGATGCTGCAAAGGGTTGAAGAACAGCTTTTGATTTACTTTGGGCAAGTTATTTTTTGGCTTTTTTAGGGAAATTGACCAGAGTGCAAGGGGTTAAAGCCAAGAGTAAGACATCGATAAAGGTAGTAAGAGAAATGCTCTTTGCCGATGACAGTGCTCTAGTTGCACACAGTGTGGAAGATATGCAATCTTTAGTGGAAAAATTTGCAAGAGCAGCTAGCCAATTCAGTCTCAAAATCAACATCAAGAAGACAGAGTGCCTTTATCAACCACCAAAGTTCCAATTATCAACATCACTACCAGAAGAGTTCAGCATTGGTACAGAGCCACTAGTCAAGTGCAAGACTTTCAAGTATCTAGGAAGTACTGTTTCAGAGAATGCCAGGCTGGAGGATGAACTAGAATGGGAAGAGCAAGCGCTGTGTTTGGAAACTTGAGGGAGAGACTGTGGAACAACCGACATGTGTCTATCCGTGTGAAATGCAAAGTGTACTGTGCGACAGTACTGGCTACTCTACTGTACGGTGCTGAAACTTGGGACTGTCTACAGAGTGCAGATGAAGAAACTCCACGCGTACATGATGAGACACCTTCGAGCCATAATGAACATCTCATGGAAAGACAAGAAAACCAACATAGAAGTGTTGAAACAAGCTGGTCTACCATCAATGGAAGACATGCTAATACAGATGAACCTGAGATGGCTCGGACATGTTGAGAGGATGAACCACCAGCATCTCCCTTGGCAGTTACTCTACTCACAGTTATGCGAGGGCAAACGCAATCAGGGTAGACCAAGGCTCAGATTTAAAAACACTGTAAAAAGAAACTTGAAGAAGTTGGATATAGACAGGAGTTCCTGGCAGCGGAAGGCTAAGGACAGAGCTGTGTGGAGGAATCTGATCAGACCTAAATGAAACAGTCATTGTTGCCCACGACAGACTGCTATGATGATGATGATGATGATGACAATAGAGTTACAATAATCTAATCTAGAGCTAATAAAAGCGTGGATTAGTTTCTCAGCATCACTCTGAGACAAGATGTTCCTAATCTTGGCAAGATTACGCAAATGATAGAAGGCAGTCTTACAAACAAGTTTAATATGTGAATTAAAAAACTGATCTTGCTCAAAAATAACTCCAAGGTTCCTCACAGAACTATTAAGAGAAA
Source organism: Pholidichthys leucotaenia (assembly GCA_020510985.1). Taxonomy (NCBI): domain Eukaryota; kingdom Metazoa; phylum Chordata; class Actinopteri; order Cichliformes; family Pholidichthyidae; genus Pholidichthys; species Pholidichthys leucotaenia. The sequence goes on along the minus strand of CM035840.1, from coordinate 56,942,091 downwards.
GAGTAACTGCATCCAAACCAAGAGTGAGTTAACTCTTAAACTGTGTATGTCTCCAAACTGCAACATAACCTCTAGTGGCCAACAGTGGTAAAGATTTTTTTTCAAGAAAATATTCAGATCAGATGTCAGAACTTTCCAAGGCTATAACTTGAAAGTGGTAAGCGATAATGGCTTACTGTCAATTAGAAAGATGAAGAATATGATTCGAAGTTTCATGGCTGCCATCCATTTTGTGTTGTAATCTCAAAAACGATGATGAAGAATAAGGATTTCTTCCTCTTTGGTGTATTATGTGTCATCCATGAGTTCTCCAATGCGTGCCTGCCACCTTGTGAACTGGCATGATCAGTACAAATCCTCAGTACAGCTGGGGAGTGTTTGGCACATTATTATGAGTTGACAGGCACAGCGCCGCGCTCTGCCACTAGAGGCACACAAAATTACACAGCTTGAAGGTTAAGTCCAACATGGTGTTCTAATCTATCAAGTAGAATATTATGATCAATAGTATCAAAAGCTGCACTAGGGTCTAAAAGGACAAGTACAGAAACAATTTCATTATCAGATGCAATGAGGTCATTAGTGACCTTCACTAAAGCTGTTTCAGTACTATGATGGATTCTAAACCCAGACTGAAACTCTTCAAAATAAACCATTTCCCTGCAAGTGGTCAAATAATTGCATAGCATCAACTCTTTCTAAGATTTTTGAAATGAAAGGGAGATTAGAGATTGGTCTATAGTTAGCTAAAACTCCTGGATCCAGCGTTGGCATTTTGAGTAAGGGTTTAATTACAGCAGTTTTAAAAGCCTGCGGTACATGGCCTAAAGTTAATGACAAATTGATTATTTGAAGAATAAAGCTACCAATAAATGGGAAGACTTCTTTAAATATCCTGGTAGGAATAGGGTCTAAAAGACAAGTTGAAGGCTTGGATGAGGAAATTATTTTATCTAATTCTAAAAGGTCAATTGGCGTAAACTCATCCAAACAGATATCACATGAAGGAATTGAATATAAGACAAATATGAAATTTTTCTATCATTGCCCCCCGCCCCCCATCCCTTTGATGGCATGCTAACCATATGGTTTATGGCATCTAAAACCCCATCTGGCATCTATGCTAAGCTCCAATGCATTTGTGTGCAACAGATCCTAACTAGTTATCGACGGGGAAAGTCCGCCATTGGCCCTGCTGCCCCAGACACCGGCTAAACGTTTTAGTCCTTTAGGAGGAGAAATGAAACAATAAACTCATTGATCAATAAAGAAAATCATTAATGGTAAAAACAGTGAAAGCAAAATGATGATAAAATTATAATAAAAGGATATAATAAGGGGTATATGTGTGTTATAGTTATGTGTCATTGCAGCTTACATAAAAACCAACATAAAAGATAAAACAAAACAAGACAAAACAGTAATCATAATAATAAAGTGTAATTATGTAAAAATAGAAATAAGAGTAATATAAAAACAAAAATAAAAACAAAGTAAAAGTAATGCTTCAAACTTCATAAATGCATTTACAAGTAGAACATTTCAACTTCACATTGTGATCATGCAACTCCTTTTGGTTTTCTGCATGTCAGTCATACTTTTACTCTGTACTTGTGTCATGGAGAGACACCTTGAGCTCACGCTGTTTGTTTATCATCGCCACCATCCCCGGCAATTACTCCATGGTACATCACTAAATTAACATGGGTAAGTCTCATCATCATACTACGGATGCAGGGAATGGCACAAGAAAAATCCAAAAATTGTCATGAATGGTCCCTCGGGGGCAGAGAAATGAGACCCACGAGCTGAACTGTCGTTAGTGGAATTTATTACAAAAACAACAAACATAAACTAAAACAAGATGCTCAAAACACAAAGTATAGCGAGGGAGAAAAACTTACAAGAATTATGCGCCAGAAAGAGACAGGGTTCTGACAGAGACAAGGAGAATATCCAACACAGCGGCAAAGACGGAATGAAAATAAAGCCCTTACATATGGCTAAGAATCCATTAACATACTTAACAACAGGTGTGGGTACCTGAATGGGCAGGAGAAAGTGATGATACATAATTGGGATCAGCTGTGGCAGTGAGAAGGGGGCAAGCCAAAACTGACAGCTGACAGGGCACACCCACACAAGCTTCACACCCCTAACAGCTGTCAACAGTAAAAGGGAAACACTAGAGATACAGAGAATAAAATAACATACCAAATAAATACAAATAAATACAGAATAAAAATATGACACTAACACAAATAGGAAAATGGCAAGCAGAACAAAAATACATAAACCCAAAAGGCATACGATGCAACAGATGAGTAAATAAGCAGAGAAAGCCATGAGACCGAGTCTGGTGGAGAACTCCAGCACTTGGCTCATGACAAAAATAATACCACAAAAATCATTAACAAGTTCATGATGAGACCTCTCCATGAAGAGAATAACCAACTTAACCAGGTATGTGCATCAGTGACATTGTCCCTGGCCATAGCAGCTTGCAAAGCAGTCAAATGCTGTATGGCCGAGGCAATCACGTGACCATCTGCATCATTTTCAGGGATAAAAGTACAACAATAATCTCCTACAATTACACACACGCCCCCTCGGGCGGCAGTTATTTGATCAAGAACCATTCTATTTTGAGCCAACATAAGGCTAAAAGCTGGTAATTCCTCATGTATACCAGAAAAGGCAAATAAAGAAAAATTCACAAATGAGTGTAGTCTAAAGCTAGTAGTTTCAATCCATAAGGTGTTCTTAGCCAGTCCCACCAGAGGGAACAAGGAGTTAAGTACCCCCTGCCCCATGGTTTCTAACTTGAATTCTTCCAGCACATCTGTGTCCCAGATGGGATCATGTGGTGGAAAGGAGACATCTCTCTTCACCCTGTCCACCTGTCCTGCTGACAATATGATGGTATGGTCAATCACAACTACGGGGGCACACATCCCTCCCCAATTCATGGGCAGGTGTGAGTAGGCACAATGGCCACACAGCCACCATACCTCTGTCACCATATGCCTGCCATGCTTGTAAGAATCACAAATGGCAGCGCTACAGAGCTCCTGCAGGGTGACATTTCCTTCCAGACTTCTAGACTGACAAAAAAGATCTTCAGGACAACTTTTGCCCACTTCGTTGGTCCAGCAGGTCGCAGTACAGGGGCGAGACTCACTATGCACCATTGCACACTTAGAAACCTAAAAGCTGCCCAGAGAGACATTTCCACACCCTTTTAGACAAAAGGAGAAATTCCCCGGTGAGAGTAACCTTACCTTCACTGAGTAAGGGGTGTCATCGTGTCTCTGGTCAGTGGAGTCATAGGCAATGTGACAGGTGTGATTCAAAGTAATGCTTGCTGTACTATTTCTATACATAGCCTCTTGCAAGAAACAAATCACTTCTGATAGTTCCATTAGTTTAGCAGTGACAGATATTTGACCAGCTGAGAGTGGGAGCAAAGAACACACATAGCAATTTGAAAGATTTGCTGATTTGGCTGTATAATTAGCATACTTCCACCACACTTTACCAGCATAAACATGATGCTGATGACCTGGACCTTCTAGCCAATTATGGTGTGTGTGAGTAATGTATCTAGACCTACAACAGATGGGTAATGATGTCCCTAAAAATAACCAAGATAAAAGTGTTTTGTTCCAGTCACACAAGAGCCACACAGGCTGGACTTAAAACAAGATGATAACTAGTGCAGCTGCAACCTTGACACTTTTACACAGACTCTAAGACAGACTCTGAGACAAAGGAAGTACAAATATAAGACAAATATGAAATTTTTCTATCAAACATGCATAGGCTGGGGCAGTTAAACACATAACTTACAAGGTTCTCTAAAACCAGGTGAAGAGTCACAGGTAGCAATCAAAGGGGAAGCTTAAATGAGGATGATCAATGGAATTTATTTACAATAAAACATGTACAGATGCCCACTTAAATAAAAAGCTATAAAACCTAATTACAATAACAATAAAATAAGCTAAAATTAGAATACAATAGTAAAAAAAAACCTAAACTAAAAACTAAGTGGGTTAAAAAAAAGTCCATAAAAGCTGAAGAGTAGGATCCACTCTTCCAGGTCAGGCTCCATCTGCCACCACAACACTGACACCCTCAGGAAAGCTGTACAGGGGAAGATACTTGTCAGCAGTAAATCCATATTTCTATCATCATCAACATCATCATCATCTTCATGGGGTGCTGCTATCTGGGAACCAGATACTTACTGCAAAGGCAGAGCTCCTCACTCTGCCTCTTGCTGTTTCTTGCCTGCAGCACCCCAACTGCTCCACACGGAAGTGTCCCCTTCCCAAATGCCGGCATCATGGTTGTCCTGGCCATTACTGCTCCTCCTCCTCAGTCATGCCCTCCTTCTGCCATTTCCTCTGCCACCAGCAGCCTCCTCTTGTCCAGCAGGGCTCTCATCTGGCTGGCTATCCAGGCAGGGCTCTCCTCCAAGCAGGCCATCCTCTGGCAGGGCTCTCCCCTCAGGGATGCCAGAGCACCTTTTATATCGTGTGCAGCCACAGGTGCTGCACATCCCCAGTCAACACTGGTGCTGCTGATTAGTAATTAGGGGAAGCACAGGGTGGAAGTAGACAACACTTCCAATTAAAAGCACACAGTTAAAATACAAAAAACACAAAACATGCAAAGTTGTAAAACATGCAACAAAAACTTATCTATTTAAAATTTAAAAACCACAATAAAATACTTCCACCCCATGACACGTCATTCAAACCACAACACGCGACTGACTGTTAACATCCTACAACCTCTCCCCCCAGATCCATTGAGGAGGCAAAGGAAGAGTTCTACAGTGATTTACGTGAGACTATCAGACGTGTACCAACTGATGACAGGCTGACACTCGTTGGAGATTTTAATGCTAAAGTTGGTTCGGACACTGAGAAATGGAAAGGAGTGCTAGGCAGTCATGGAGTAGGCAAGTGCAATGCTAATGGAGAACTTCTTCTTGTACTATGTTCAGAGTACAACCTTGTGATAACCAACACCTTATTTAAGCACAAGGACACACACAAGAAGACATGGATGCACCCAAGATCCAAGCACTGGCACTTGTTAGACTACATTATAGTAAGGCAGAGGGACATAAGGGATGTATTGGACACCTTAGCAATGAGAGGTGCAGACTGTGGTATTCATCATATTATACTGAGATCTAGATTAAGGATTTGCAGACGAAAACAGCACTGCAGGACAGGTGCAAAGCCACCACGGAAGGTAAACACTCGTGCACTGAAAGGCCAAAAGAAGCAAGAACTTACACAGGAAATGGATGAAAACTTGAAAGACTGGGACAGCAACAACTCAGAGAATGACATAGAATAGAAATGGGCAACACTGAAGGATACGGTGTGTCAGACTGCGAGTGATGTTTTAGGCCACCCTGAGAGGAAACATCAAGATTGGTTTGATGAGCCTGATGAACATCTGAAGAAAATACTAGAAGCAAGGAATACAGCTAGGCAGGAAAATCTACAGTGTAACACAAGGTCAAAGAAGAAGAAATACTCAAAGGCTCAGAGTGAGCTACAGAAGGACACCAGAGAGATGAAGTCCAACTGAAAAAGCGTAAGAACTTCAAACTGTAGTAGACATGAAGGACATGAAAACATTATTCACAGGTTTGAAAGAAATCTACAGCCCTAAACCAAGAGGATTGATCCAACTAAAGGCTATGGATGGTGAAACAGTTTTGCAGGAGAAAGACAAGATCCTGGACAGATTTGCAGACCACTTTGACCAATTACTAAACAACCCTGGAGATCTCGCTGAAGAGGCTAAAGGAGCTCTAGTGCAGCGACCAGTTGTATCAAGTCTGGATGAACCAACAAATCTTGATGAACTAATGGAAGCTATCAGGAACACACAGGATGGTAAAGCTCCAGGAAGGGATGGAATTCCAGCAGAAGTGTGGAAATTTGGCAGTGTTCAACTGACCAACTGCCTGCACAAGCTCATCCAAGAGCTATGGGATGCCCAGAAAGTACCTCAAGACTGGAAGGATGCAAGTATTGTGCCTTTGTTCAAGAAAGGTGACAGGAAAGACTGGAAATTACTAAGGTATATCACTGCTAGCCACTGTTGGTAAGATTCTCTCATGTGTACTACTGAACAGACTCAATGAACACATCTCGCAGAATGTACTACCAGAAACCCAGTGCGGCTTTAAAAGTGGAAGAAGCACAATGGACATGATTTTCTACTTTAAAGAAAAGTGTATTGAACAGAACATGCCGTTTTATGTAGTCTTCATGGACTTCAGTAAAACCTTCAATGCTGTATTGCGAGAAGGACTTTGGCAGGTACTCAAGAAATATGGCTGTACAGAGAAGTTTGTCAACCTGATCAAGGCACTCCATACAGGTATGCAAGCAAAGGTGGAAATGAGTGGTTCAGTGTCTAAAGACTTTTCAGTAAGCAACAGGGTGAAACAAGGGTGTGGGCTGGCGCCTACACTCTTCTCGCTATATCTGGCAGCCACACTTGAGGTGGCCTTCAAAGACACTTCAGAAGGAGCAAACATTCAAACAAGGAAAGAAGCAGACTTGTTCAGTGTGGCACAGTTTAAAGCCAAGAGTAAGACATCAATAAAGGTAGTTAGAGAAATGCTCTTTGCCGACGACAGTGCTCTAAATTAAATTAAATCACTTTTTATTGTCATTCAATCCATACAGCCAATCATGTACAGTAGAATGAAATTGTGTTTCTCTTATCTACAGTGTAAATTACACACATATAGAATAAGAGGGGTCACTGCCATGCAAGGCGCCGCCACAGATTTCCCTCCTCCATTCCATTATTGCTGAGCACCAAGCTGGACAGCAGAAAGTTCCACTTTTATATGGTCTTCGGCATGACCTGGCCGAGATTTGAACCCCTGCCTCCCGGGTGTGGGGTGGATACTCTACCAACTGAGCCACCACTCCAGTTGCACACAATGCAGAAGATATGAAGAGTTCTGGCAGCACGGTGGCAGAGTGGTTAGCACTGCGGCAGCACAGCAACTCACCCTTGGCCGGGGGATCCTGGGTTCGATCCCAGCCCCCAACCAACAGTGATCTGTGTGGAGTTTGCATGTTCTCCCCGTATCTGCGTGGATTTACTCCGGGATTTCTCCGGTTTCCTCCCACATGCCAAAAACATGCAAGTTAGGTTAATTGGCATCAAACTGGGGATTCTAAATTGTCCTTAGGTATGATTGTGAGAGTGAATGGTTGTCTGTCTCTCTGTGTTGGCCCTGCGATGGACTGGCAATCTGTCCAGGGTGTACCCTGCCTCTCGCCCAAAGATGCTGGGATAGGCTACAGCCCCCCCGCGACCCAAAAAGGCTTAAGCGGACGAAGATGGATGGATGGATGGATGGATGGATGGATGGATGGATGGATGGATGAAGACTTCTTTTGCAAAAACAGATAAGTCCAGTTGAGTTCAAAATGAGAAAAAAACACTTTTTCATCTGTAGGTTTATAGGTGTTAGTATTTTCAAATCAGCTTCTTATGGTCACTTGAAATATGAGTATCTCAGACATAATAAAGCAAAAAATCAAACATCAACTCATTGTTACTTTTTGGCAATTTATTAGTACTTTTTTTTTTTTTTTTGCAAAAACAGAAAAGTCCCAAAAGCTATGCTAGTTTGTATGGAACATACTTGAATGTCTATAAGCATCAATTTAGTATGACTGACACGCTGATTTAGGCATATCCACTCAGTAAAATGGTATAATATAGCTATAATAAAGCTATAATTCAAGATTCAAAGATTTTATTGTGAATACTACTATACGTACAGGACATGCAGGAGAATTGAAATGACAGTTCTCTCTCTCTTCATTGGTGTGCACAGTGTAAAAAGAAAAATAATAAGACTGGAAAAAAAGAAACTCCTTCCCCATATAGTGTACTATATAGTGAATGCACAATCAAAGGAGCAGTGAGAGAAGAGCTTCACATCACAAAATAAACTACCTTAAGTTATTTATATTTAATAATTCAGCAAAAACGATTTGCTTTAATACATATTTACTACAAATTACATGCAGGTATTATTTTTTTTTACCACCATTAGTCTGTTACATTTTACTCTCACGTGATGACGTCATTAACTGTGCCACGAAAACAAGCCCAGTACTGTCCAAAAGTGGTTAATTTTATTGTTATATTGACTTTACTGTATACCATGTAGGATAACTAAATAGACGGTTATGCTGTTTCATCCCACCTAGCAACAATGCTCTGCACTGTGTGTGTTTATATATTTACATATTTATTCCATCTAGCTACAATGCTCAGCACTGGGTGTGTTTATATTTATATATCTATATATTTATTCCATCTAGCTACAATGCTCCGCACTGTGTTTTTATATATCTACATATTATTCCATCTAGCTACATTGCTCCACACTGTGTGTGTTTATATACTTGCATATTTATTCCACCTAGCTGCAATGCTCCGTACTGTGGGTGTTTATATATTTACATATTTATTCCATCTAGCTACAATGCTCTGCACTGTGTGTTCATATATTCATATATTTATTCCATCCAGCTACAATGCTCTGCACTGTGTGTCTGTGTGTGTGTGTGTGTATATATATTTTATAGTAATATGTACATATGTATATTAGCTGCTCTTGCTTGCTTGTTTTTTTTTCTTGCCTTCTGATTGTTGCTCTGAGTGTTGCTATCCCTGTGCTGTTGCAATCCTGGAATTTCCCCGTTGTGGGACTAATAAAGGCTTATCTTATCTTATCTTATCTTATCTTAATGAGTAGGGAGTGAGTGAGTGAGTGAACATTCCAAACACAGCCAGGGAAATCAGTAAGAGTGAGCAAACCCAGAAGGCAGCCAAGATGAGTCACATGACCCAAATACCAAGTGCTGATTTGTCCTGTGGAGTTATCTGCTTTTGCAAAAAAAAAAAAAAAAAATAGGCTCCTGGCATTTAACGGCTTTTGAAAAAATAAAAAATAAATAAATTTGTAGTGTCTATAACATGGGACATATCGGCTTTTGAGACAAAATGATTTGAACTTGTACAAGTAGGTAATGTTAACAGTTGTTTGATGTAAAGAGTGAAATTTTCACGGAAGTGGCGTTTATTGGTTTTTGCAAACAAACTCTTCATATGCAGTCTTTAGTGGAGAAATTTGCAAGAGCAGCTAGCCAATTCAGCCTCAAAATCAACATCAAGAAGACAGGGTGCTTTTATCAGCCACCAAAGTTCCAGTTATTAACATCACTACCAGAAGAGATCAGCATTGGTACAGAGCCACTAGTCAAGTGCAAGACTTTCAAATATCTCGGGAGTACTGTTTCAGAAAATGCTAGGCTGGAGGATGAACTATCTCTCAGAATGGGAAGAGCGAGCGCTGAGTTTGGAAACTTGAGGGAGAGACTGTGGAACAATTGACGTGTCTATCTGTGTGAAATGCAAAGTGTACAGAGCAACAGTACTGGCTACTCTATTGTACGGTGCTGAAACTTGGACTGTCTACAGGGTGCAGGTAAAGAAACTCCACATGTACATGACGAGACACCTTCGAGCCATCATGAACATCTCATGGAAAGACAAGATAACCGTTAGAAAAATCCTTGAAGACCATCAGTCAAAAACCAGGCTGGATCAGAGTTTCAGCAAATTTAATTGCACTGATCAGCGGAAGACAATACAGAGTACAGCTCTCACAGACTGCTGCAGTGCATTGGCTTAACTAACAGAGTGATTCTGGCTGTATATATCCAAGGGGCCAACGGGGTGAGGTCACTTCTTGATAGTTCATTCATGACTCAATTGATAAAGTTTGCTGAGCTGCTTATTTCATTCATGACTAAGACTGTATCTGCTGGGTCCATGCAGAAAACACTAGTGATAAGCTGAACAGTCAGTGATAGAACTGAACGTTCACAGTCACATCAGCATCCTTCAGTCTGTTTTTTTCCACTACTCAACAACTCCAAATATGGTAACAGGATTAACTAGGTATACACATTAAGCTTTATAAAGAAAAATTCATATTCATATATGTCATGACTGATTAGATAATTCAGCCCACGTGCAAGGTGCAGCAACAAAGAGACAATCAATCAGTACACACGTTTGAATGTTTTATTAAATAGCAAAAACCGCACTGCTACAGAACAGTCACTCGCCAGAGGAATGGGCCTGTGGAGAGAGAACGAGAGCTGTAAGCAGAGGAATGGAGTAAGGGAAAATGGGCGAGCCAAATTACCACTTACGTGGGCTCTGAGGGAACGCCGGCAGGACTCCAGCGGGGAATAGATGAACCAGCAGGGTAGGGGACTGCTGGTGGAGCCTGACCAGGTGGAGGTTACCGCCGTGGGAGGAGAAGTGGCAGGAGAGCACGCACAGCCCTCAGTAACACACCCACACGATGGCAGCAACCTGCACAATGGAAAAAGCACACAGGTTAATAACTTCTTTTACCAGTGTAATGATGACTTGCTGTCTTTCAGTGGCAGTGTACCCAGACAAGCCAGCGTTGAGTCACAGAAGGATGCCTCCTTATGTACGCTGGCTGATGAGAGGGCGCAGGTGTGTCCTGTCCCTCAGGTGTGATGATGAGCAGCGGAGAGATGAACGGGAAGGAGGGGGCGCGCTCTCGCCGCCCATGACAGGCCCCCCCCTTCTAGGAGCGTCTCATGGCGGTCCACAAGGTTTGTTGGGATGGGCTTCATGGTAGGACTGGAGCATCTCTTTATCCAAGATTCGGGCTGTAGGAACCCAGGATCGTTCCTCCGGGCCATAGCCCTCCCAATCCACCAAATACTGGAGACCCCACCCCCAACGGCGAACATCCAAGATCCGGCGGACCTTGTGGGCGGGGTGGCCATCGATGATCTGGAGAGGAGGAGGCGGAGTCGGGGGGGGGCAGAAAGGACTGACCGAGAGAGGCTTGATGTGTGAGACGTGAAAGGTCGAGTTCACTTGGAGGGTAGGTGGGAGTCTCAGCCAAACCGAGGCGTTGTTGATAATCCTGGAGATTGGGAAGGGCCCAATGAAGCGTGGAGACAGCTTCTTTGAAGTGGTCTTCAATGGCACCTGACTGGCCGCCAACCAGACCTACTGTCCCACGGTGTACTTGGGTGCGGGCATCTGTCGTTTGTCTGCCATAGCCCGGTTGCACTCCCACAGAGCGGGTATGGACGGCACATGTGGATCTCCAGATGCACCTACAGTGGTGAGCATGAGCCCCCATGGAGGGAACCGCGACCTCCCTCTCGGTCATGGGCAGGAACGGAGGCGTGTACCCCAATGACACTTCAAAAGGGGTAAGCCCCGTAGACATGGAAATTGCCAAGTTCATAGAATACTCCACCCAGGTCAGGTGTGAACTCCACGATGAAGGGTGCTTGGCTGCCACGCACCGCAGAGTGGCCTCCAAGGACTGATTGGCACGCTCTGCCTGCCCGTTGCTCTGGGGCTGGTTCCCAGAGGAGAGGCTCAATGTCGTTCCCAGGGTGCGGCAGAAGGCCCTTCAGACCTATGATGTAAACTGCGGGCCCCGGTCAGACACGATGTCCACTGGGATACCATGGAGTCAAATCATATGATCAGTCAACAGAACGGCCGTCTCCAAGGCCGAGGGAAGTTTGGGAAGCGCCACCAAATGGACAGCCTTGAAGAAACGGTCCACGATGGTCAATATCACTGTTTTACCATGGAAGTGGGGAAGTCCAGTGACAAAGTCTACAGCGATGCGAGACCATGGCCGAACAGGGATGGGGAGGGGATGGAGGAGTCCAGACGGTGGGGGGGGGGGAATCAGACTTACCCCAGACACAGGTTTGACAGGCCCGCACGTACTCCCACACGTCCTGCCACAGTGTAGGCCACCAGATCCCCCGCCGAACCAGATCTATAGTACAGGTAATTTCAGGATGACAGGCGAAGCGGCTGGTGTGACCCCACTGGATGACATCACTGCGGAGGGTAGCAGGGACATACAGGCGGTCCGGGGGGCACCCTGCTGGCACAGGCTCCTGAGACTGGGCCTGACGGATCCTCCACTCAATATCCCATGTAAGGGCATCGAGGACACATGAAGGGGGAAGAATGGATTGGGGTGGGAAGGGGGCGCTACCTCCCTTGAATCAAACTGGCGCGATAGTGTGTTTGGTTTGGTATTCTGAGAGCCAGGCCGGTAAGTGATGGTGAAATTAAATCACTGGAAAAATAAAGCCCAGTGAGCCTGCCTGGCGTTAAGTCGGCGGGCCGACCGCAAGTACCCAAAGTTCTTGTGATTGGTCCACACGACAAAGGGGGTGAATAGCCCCCTCCAACCAATGTCTCCATTCCTCTAATGCCAACTTAATGGCAAGCAGCTCTCTGTCCCTTACGTTGTAATTCCTAAGAAATACGCGCACGGATGGAGCTTCTGATCGGAGGATGTGTGCTGTGAGAGAACAGCGCCCACCCCTGAATCAGACATGTCCACCTCAAGGACAAACTGGAGCTGTGTTTTGACCTGAGCCAAGATTGGTGTTTCAGGCTTTTTAATTTGGAAAAGGCCTCTTCCGCTGCCACGGTCCACCGAAAGGGGACCTTAACAGAGGTCAGCTGCGTTAAGGGCAGTGCTACCCCACTATAGTTCCTGATGAACCTGCGATAAAAAATTTGCAAACCCGAGGAAGCATTGAAGCTCCCTACGGGAGTGGGGTGTCGGCCAATCAAGCACTGCCCTCACCTTGGCCGGGTCGGCAATCAGTCTCCCTTCAGCCACTATGAAGCCCAAGAAGGAAGTTGATGTTGTGGAGAACTTGCACTTCTTGGCCTTAACGTAGAGTTGGTTCTCCAGGAGCCGTTGTAAAACGGCCCTTACATGGACCTCATGTTCCTCTGGCGAGCGGGAGAAAATTAAAATGTCATCCAAATAGACGAACACAAATTGATAGAGCATGTCGCGGAGGACGTCGTTAATTAACTGTTGGAAGACAGTGGGGGCATTGGTGAGCCTAAACGGCATCACCAAATACTTGAATTGCCCCAAGTGTGTTTTAAACGCTGTCTTCCACTCGTCCCCCTCACGAATGCTAATGAGATGGTACGCATTGCGTTGGTCTAATTTGGTAAACACCCGTGAGCGCTGAAGGAGCTCGAACACAGAATTCATCAAGGGCAGGGGATATTTGTCCTTAACGGTTATAGCGTTGAGCTCACGGTAATTGATACACGGGCGCAGCGAGCCATCCTTCTTGCGGACAAAGAAGAACCTGGCCCCAAGAGAGGCCGAAGATTGCCGAATAAGGCTGGTGTTCAGCAACTCTTTAACCTACTTTTCCATAGCCTCCCTCTCCGGCCCAGAAATATTGTAGAGCCAGCTGGATGGCAGCCTCGCCGCCGGGACGAGGTCCACAGCACAATTATAAGAGCGATGATACATCAAATAGGTTCATTTTGTCTTCTTTTAATCATTTATTTTTTGTTCATATGAAAGACAAAAAATAAAATAGAAAGATGTTTTTACCTTCTTTACATGTTTCAACTGCACTGCAGCCTTCATCAGAAGAGTCAGCTGATTGCTGCCAGGTGACATTTATCAGCTGATTTTCGTAGGCGGGGCCAGCTCAGCAGATCTGTCAGATCCACTGAGCCGGCCCCGCCTCCCGCCGTCAGATGGTCAAAACCACATAAAACATGCACTTATACGCTGCCAATATCCAGTATGGGCTATAAACAAAGGGAAACAGCAAGTCAAAAACAAAGAAAATAAACAGGATATAAGACATAGAATAAAAGCCGAAATCAAAAACAAGGACACCATAACTATACCATACATACGAGGGATCACGGAACCAAATCAAAGGATCATGAAAAAATACAAAATAAACACAGCAGTCAAACCACACAAAAAATTAAGACAGTTGTTAGTACACCCGAAGGACAGAATAGAACAAGACAATAAATGCAATGTAATATATGAAATATCATGCAGATCATGCAACAAAACCTACATTGGAGAAACTGGAAGATTATTCACCACAAGAAAAAAAGAACACCAGAAGGAATGTGAGAAGGAAACACAAGGACGACTCACAAGATCACAAAAAGAAAAGGCAGAACAAGAAACATTAAAATCAGCAATATCAGATCACTGCAAAAGAAATAATCACATCATGGACTGGGACAACACAAAAATTATTGGATCGGAGAGCAACAGACACAAATGCTGGATTAAGGAGGCCATAGAGATCAGGAAGCGGGGAAAAGACACCATGAACCGAGATGAGGGAGCCTTTATGCTTTCCCACACCTGGGACCACATTCTCCAGAGACCATCTGACGGCGGGAGGCGGGGCCGGCTCGGTGGATCTGACAGATCTGCTGAGCTGGCCCCGCCTACGAAAATCAGCTGATAAATGTCACCTGGCAGCAATCAGCTGACTCTTCTAACAAAGGCTGCAGTGCAGTTGAAACATGTAAAGAAGGTAAAGACATCTTTCTATTTTATTTTTTGTCTTTCATATGAACAAAAGATAAATAAGAGCGATGAGGCGGAAGCAACAGCGCTCTCGACTCGCTGAAGACCTCCCCTAAATCATGATAAACCCAGCGGAGGAGGCTGAGATCTGGCGGCTCAACCGGAGGAGGAGAGACCGGAAGAGACAGCACATTCCGCTGAACTTAAACAATTGGCCAAACAGAACAGACTCCAGGAGGAGATGGAATTATGCCCCCAGTTTATTATGGGGCTGTGTCTCCGGAGCCACGGATAACCTATACTCATCGGGGATAATGAATTTGGGAGAACTAGGAGCGTTAGTTCCTCCCGATGATTCACGGACAAGAGGATGGCAACCGGCCGCGTGCATTCGACAATAACCGCAACCTCACGGCCAGATATGGTGGTAACACGTTGATGATGGGGCAGTTTAAGACTGGGAATACCCAGGTCCCGGACGAGCTGGGCCAACATGAAAATGCCCTCTGCCCCTGAATCAACTAACACCAAGACCCTCCTCTCAACCCCTGGCAATTGCACAAGGGCTGGAATACAGAAATTTGCCAGGGAGAGTTAACTTGGTCCCGCCCGCCAGACCCCCCACGGTTACTGACGGGCCGTGTCTTTTTGGCCACTGGGGGCACTCATCCCGACTGTGCTTCGGTGAACCACAGTACAAGCACACGCCAGTCCTCCTCCTCCGCCGACGCTCATCGTCAGTTAATTGAAACAGACTGAGGTCCATCAGCTCGGGAGGAGGACTGCCCCCTCCCCCAGTGTCAGTCCCCGCAGCGGGCACCCAATCAGTGAACGAATGAGAGGAGGCCTGTCGCTCCTTCACGCACTCACGATAGCGGTTGTCCAACCCCACAGCCTGATCAATAACACCATCGAGTGTATCCGGAATGGCACAAACTACCAGGTCATCACAGAGATGGGTGTTTAACCCGTGAGAGGAACACTCTACATAATGCAACCTCGTTCCACCCCAAGTCTGCCGCTTCGACCCAAAATTCCACAGAGAACTCGGCCACAGACCGGGCCCCCTGGCGGAGAGTCATAAGGTGGCTCATTATGTTCCCCTGACTCTCGGTGTGGTCGAACGTGTGACAAAAGGCAGCCACAAATTGGTCAAACATGTAACTACAGCCCTCAGGGCTGTCTGATGTGGCCCAAGCCCAAATGAGGGCTTGGTCCCGCAACAGTAAGGTGAAAAATTGAATCTTAGCAATCTCCGTCGGGTACTCCCCCCCCCAACCTGCTCCAAATACAACCGCACCTGGTGTAAAAACTCCTTGCATTTCCCCACCTCCCCCGCGAACGGGGCAGGTCTGGGAACAGAGGTGATACGGTGAACTAGTGGTTGAACCACGGGGGCAGGCTGAGGAGGAGGAGGAGGAGGAGGAGGAGGAGCCGGAGGAGCCGTCCCAGCCAAATGACGCATGATGGTGTCCAATTGCTGCATCATTGTTTGCAGCTGCTGGTTCATCAAGGAGACCTGTTGCTTGGTCGCCTCTAAGCGATCCAGAACAGATTGTCCCCCTGTTGCACCTGCTGAGCCGAGGTTAAGGCTGGCTCTGTCATGACTGATTAGATAATTCAGCCCACGTGCAAGGTGCAGCAACAAAGAGACAATCAAACAGTACACACGTTTGAATGTTCTATTAAATAGTAAAAACCGCACTGCTACAGAACAGTCACTCGCCAGAGGAATGGGCCTGTGGAGACAGAACGAGAGCTGTAAGCAGAGGAATGGAGTAAGGGAAAATGGGCCAAATTAGCACTTACGTGGGCTTCAAGGGAGTGCCGGCAGGGCTCCAGCGGGGAATAGACGAACCAGCAGGGTAGGGGACTGCTGGTTTAGCCTGACCAGGTGGAGGTTACCGCCAAGGGAGAAGAAGTGGCAGGAGAGCACGCACAGCCCTCAGTAACACACCCACACGATGGCAGCAACCTGCACAGTGGAAAAAGCACACAGGTTAATAACTTCTTTTGCCAGTGTAATGATGACTTGCTGTCTTTCAGTGGCAGTATACCCAGACGAGCCAGCTTTGAGTGACAGAAGGATGCCTCCTTGAGTACACTGGCTGATGAGAGGGCGCAGGTGTGCCCTCTCCCTCAGGTGTGATGGTGAACAGCGGAGAGATGAACGGGAAGGAGGGGATGCCCACTCGCCACCCATGACACATATATATAACTCAGTGTAACATAGAATTTTTCCATCACCCCCCCCGATGCCCAAAAGACATTATAAAAGAAAAGTGGTTACAAGTTATGATGTTGAAAACCGTGTTGTTGTTGTTTTTAACCATTCTTTGTTCCACCACTCCAGTCACCTCGCCAGGTGACCAGCAAAAGAGTTCATTAGTGGTTGATGGGCACTGTTGATGAGTCCTGGATTCGGGACCTTTTTGCAATGGTTGATTCCCCTCTGTGGATCTTTCTGCAACCTTGACAGCTGTGAAGGCCATCGACAGGACCTTTGTGGCGTGGTTTCAGGCAGATGATCCTTTTTCCGTTGTATAGTCACATTCGAATTATTGCTCGTAGAAATGAAGCTGTCACTATCTTCACAATGTCCCCACAATGGCAACCTGGGCCCCTCCTTATCTGCCTCAGTCTCCTTCCACACTGTGCCTGAGAGAGAGGAAAAAATATATATATGTCTCACTTGCAAAATCCAATGGTGTTTTGTTTTTATTTTTTCTTACAATCCTAATATTTCAAATTGATTAAAGCAGTAGCAGACAGGACTGTTTTTATTCTCTTAGTTTTAAATAAATTGTGCATCAGTGCAATATATAACAAATTAATCTGCACATTGATTATTCAGTTTCCTCAATGAGTTCTCCTGGTCCTTCAAACAGTGTAGTGTGCTAGGGTCAATCCTCTTGACACACACATTCATTCAGCCAATAGTCAGGCTTTACTCCAAACTTGACCAGATTTGCAAATGTATTCTCAGGTCAGATCGGTTAATCAGTCAATCAAGGCTATATTTGTATAGCTCTTTTCCAGACAAAAACTGTAATTCAGAGTGCATAATAGATAACAGATCATTAGGATTAAGACAAGAGCATTTAACGTTGTTAAACCATATTTCTTTCATTTTCTGTCTGCTCTCACTTTAATCTTGTGGAAATTAAAATTTAACTCACCAATAGAAGATGCATCTTCTTAGTTTTATTTTGTTTACTGTTTTTATCTATGGAGAAAGAAAAAAACAAAAACAATCATGTCTCCAAATACTTACCACTTACCTGTATCCAATCTAAACCCAGTCCATTTGAAATGTGTTGTTGTGCAAACAGTGTTATGTTTCGACTTTAGATATGCCAAGGCAAGCTTATAGGTTAGTCATCATTATTAGCTGTGTCTATGATGGGGCAGATTAAGCTCATGATTTCAGTCAGTGTTCATGCAACTCAAAGAAAAAAATAGACACTTAATTACCTGCTTGATGGACCCTTGGTCTGCATTTTCCTCAGACCTATAATGAATGTTTAAACCAGTAATTTTCTAAATTTCATTTACCCATAATATATTCACCTTTTAAGTCAATATTTAATTTTCTTCAGCTTCGTTTTTTCCTGTGTTTACCAATCTGTTAAAAGGTCATTAAATTCATCAACTTTGGTTTAAATTCAACAAAGTTCCTCATTCATCCTACCAGGTTATCAATGGATTCAGTAAAATACCCTTTTAACTTACTAATTTATTAATTTAGAAATACCCATTCTTATCAGGCATACAAAAATTCCTTTAATATATATATAGCTATCCAGTTAAATTAGCTATAATTTAATTTGTTTGCTTGCCAAATAATTTAACCTATATCAATAATTGTTAATCCCCAATAACTTTTATTCTTTAAACATTGTCTTCTTTTGTAACAATGTATCATAAACAAACCAAAATTCAATCAGTTTTGTCTCTAAATTAATAAGATTTGCCAAACTTATAATGTTATCTGAAAGTGAATATATAGAGAAGAATGAAGAAAAGAAATTGCTAAAAAGTAAGGAAGCTGCTCCTAAAGTATATTCCAGATATTGCCCCTCCCCTTTCCTTTTTTTTCCTATACATCACTCCAAGAGGAGGTAAACAAACATAAACAATTCAAGACAAAACAAACAAACATCAAACAGAAAAGGTAGCAGAAGGTAGATTATCAGTCATCTGAAGTCATTCTAAATGTAATAATGAGGTCATCTAAGTCCAGTCTCTAAATATCAAACTTCAAAATGTCAATAGTCAGTTTGCTTTAGAATCAAACTATATTTCATTCAGATTGTCTTGAGGCCTTCTCCCACTGACAGTATGTCATCAGGGGTGCCTGTAATTTAATGAAGCATGCTGATAGAAAGGATCCTTTGTCAATACTATCTTTACTTAACCATGGTGTCAAATATCTTGTGAAATACTGAATATCACTTGGGTCATGAATTCTAATAAAACTGAGGTCTCAGTGTCTCAAAAAGAAAAAAAAAACATTATTATTGTATACAAGCATCATACTTGTTGTTATTGTGCCATAATTTTTTTCAATCTGAAATTTTAAAATGCAATAATTTAATAATCTTTTTTTTATGCATCATGACATGCACTATACAAAGAGCAGAGATAAACAAACCTATCATCTGGTCAGTCACTGCAACAGATACTGGAGTCAATTTGTCTTGGCCTGTCCTTGCCACTCATAATACCTCTATCTGCCAAGAATGTGTCACTAGTCCAGCAAAAGCTAGTGGTACTCAGATACTTTGCAAGCAGTTTCATGAAATGGTCAGTCAGAGAGCAACTCATACCGGCTCGGATTTCGCCCGGTTAACAAAGTCAGGTGTTCCTGGCAGCGGAAGGCAAATTACAGAGCTGCGTGGAGGAATCTGATCAGACCTAAATGAAACAGTCATTGTCGCCCCCGACAGACTGCTATGATGATGATGATGATGATGTGATCACATAGTTCAGATTAATCTTTGCTTTGCAAACCAAATTATAATTTACTAATTTCAATTTATGGCCATGTAGTCAAAATAATCTAATTACTTGTTAGGCTTTGCAGTTTCTATTTTGTTGAACAACATTTTATGAAATCAATTAATCATACATTTCACAGGACTGCCTCCTCTGGATGCCAATTTTCAAGCTTATCTCCATAGTCTATGCTCAAGTTTGTCCTGTAATGAGAAAAACAGTCATTTTCTAAATTTATTTTGTAGTCACCCTTGAAGGCAGAAATCTGAGAAGGGTATGAGTAAGATTCTTTAATTTTCGGGTAATGGAAGAGCTCTTCAGTTTCTATTTTTGTTATTTTGATCTCAAAATATATTTATTCCATGCATGGTTTAGATAGTAATTATCATTTTGGAAATTCAAGTATAAGCATATACTTTTACACTTTTACACTTTCAAAGTATATTTAGATGTTAAGAGGTTAACCATTATCCCAGACTTGTTGGTTGATATTTGAATAATGTTGCACATAACTTTTGATTAAAATTTATCAACACCTGTAGTTTAAACACTTTTCTCTCTCTGGTTTGCAGCTCATCAAGCATTTGTTCACTCATTCACACATTCACTCATCTGTCTACTTCAATTCTGGTCTGTAATCTATCTGGTGTGTAATCAATTAAGCGTGAGGGCATTATTATTATCATTATTATTCTTTTGTACTAGCAAAGGTGTAATTACTGAAGAAATACTTGTTACCGTAAACTAGTGCATTTGTATGCTCATAACTGTAAACTGTATCTCAGATGTGTATGTAATTTGTTTGACTATTGTCCTACTTATAAAAATATGTTGACAGGTGAAACAAACAACAAAACAAACAAACAAACAACAAAAGGGTATATGTGTGTTGTAGTGATCATTGCAGCTTATATGAAAACAACCTTAAAAGATGACTTAAAAGATAAAACAAACCATAAAAACTAAACAATAACACAACATACTGTAATAAAAATAATTATTTTTGTAAGTTGTCTGTGTTTTTTAACTGATTTAAGACAATTTTGCACCGCTGAATCTGAAAATGACATCCGTTTCTCTCAATCAGGTCAGGTTTTTATGTTAAGTTATAAGCAGTTGTACAGCAGTTGTACAGGTGTACTGTAAAATGAATAGTAGACATTGATAAAGGTAAGTACATATAAATTGAATGTTACATCATCATTGTTCAAAATTCAGAGAATTTCAAGAAATAAAAAAGAGTTTTCCATCATATAAAGAGAAAATACCCATATATGTAAACAAAAACATAAGAAAACTGTTACAACTCACTCTGGGCCGTCATCACCTCTGGGATTTCCTGGGGTCCTTCGTTTTCATCTACCTGGACGACATCCTGATCTTCTCTAAATCCCGGGAGGAGCATCAGGTTCACGTGAGGCGGGTCCTTCAACGGCTGCTTGAGAACAAACTCTTAGTGAAGGCCGAAAAGTGTGAATTCTACACCGAGAAGACCTCCTTTCTGGGTTTTATCATCTTGCGAGGGTGGGTGAGGGCGGTGGTGGATTGCCCCCCCCCCTCCGTCGTCAAGGAAACAGTTGCAACAATTTCTGGGGTTTGCCAATTTCTACCGGCGGTTTGTGCCCAAATACAACTCGATCGCCGTCCCCCCTGACCCGCCTCACCTCCCCTAAAGTGTCATTCAGGTGGACAGAGGAGGCTGCATCGGCCTTTGCGGCCCTGAAGGCGGAATTCTCCTCGTCCCAGGTCTTGACGCAGGTGGACCCCGCGCTGAAGTATCTGGTCGAGTTGGATGCCTCTGATTCGGGGGTGGGGGCAGTACTTTCACAGCGCTCCCCGGTGGACGGAATGATCCGCTCCTGCGCCTTTTTCTCTAGGCGACTGTCACCCACTGAGAGGAACTATGACGTCGGTGACAGGGAACTCCTGGTGGTCAAGCTCGCGCTGGAGGAGTGGCGGCACTGGCTGGAGGGGGCCTCGCTACCCTTTGTGGTCTGGACGGATCATAAGAACCTGGAGTACCTGAGGACGGCTAAGTGCCTGAATGCTCGCCAGGCACGTTGGTCCCTGTTCTTCGGGCGCTTCCAGTTCACCATCACCTACCGCCCGGGGTCAAAGAACGAGAAGCCAGATGCCCTGTCCAGACAGTTCGCCTCGGAGGCCGCTGAGAAGCAGGAGCACACCATCCTCCCGGCCTCATGTGTCGTGGGTGCCCTCTCCTGGGCCATCAGGGATAAGGTCTTGAAGGCCCAAGAAACCGAACCGGACCCGGACGGAGGCCCTGCCGGGAGACTGTTTGTACCATCTGCTGTTCGGGGTGATGTGATCCACTGGGCCCATTCTTCCAAATTCGCCTGCCACCCTGGGATCTCCCGATTGATGGAGTTGCTCCAAAGATCGTTCTGGTGGCCAGGGCTTCGGAAGGACGTCATTGGCTACGTTCGTGCCTGCCCCCAGTGTGCCACCGGGAAGACGTCTTCTTCTCCGCTGGCTGGCCATCTTCACCCCCTGCCGGTCCCTGGGAGGCCGTGGTCTCATGTGGTGCTGGACTTCGTAACCAATATCCCAGTATCCAACACGTTCGACACCGTGCTGACCATCGTGGACGGCTTCTCGAAGGCCGCCCACTTCATTCCCCTGCGTGGGCTTCCAACAGCACGTGACACAGCGGACCTTCTGGTGCAGCACGTCATGCGCCTGCATGGGATCCCCACGGACATCGTCTCTGACCAGGGCCCGCAGTTTGTCTCCAGTGTGAGGAGGAGTTTTTGTAACACTTTGGGGGCTACAGTGAGCCTGTCCTCTGGTCATCACCCCCAGAGCAACGGGCAGTGCGAGAGGGGAAATCAGGAGCTGGAGGCTGCTCTGCACTGCGTCATCGCCTCCAGCCCGTCATCATGGAGCAGTCATCTGCCTTGGATAGAATATGCTCATAACCTCTCTTCTGCAACCGGTATGTCACCTTTCAGGGCGTCGTTGGGCTACGATCCCCCGCTGTTCCCTGAAGAAGAGGGGGAGGTGGCCGTACCATCAGTCCACGTGCACCTGAGGCGCTGCCGTCGGCTATGGGCTGCTACTCGCCAGGCTCTTTTACGCGCAGCAGAGCGCAATACCAGGGCGGTGAACCGGCGCAGGAGACCTGCCTTGCAGTATCAGGTGGGTCAGCAGGTATGGTTATCGACGCAGCATACTAATCTGAATGCTGAAAAGAGGAAGTTGGCCAAACGCTTTATTGGGCCCTTCCCTATTGTTAAGGTGGTGAATCCTGTGGCTGTGCATCTGGCTCTCCCTCCTTCTCTGCATATTTGTCCCACGTTCCACGTCTCACAGGTCAAACCCGTGATCTCCAACCCGCTCTGCCCCCCTCCTCGAGCCCCACCTCCACCCGTGTTGATCGACGGTGACCCGGCTTGGACGGTCAACTCCATCCTGGACGTCCGACACCGGGGTCACGGCTTGCAGTACTTGGTGGACTGGGAGGGGTATGGCCTCGAGTGGAGGTCCTGGGTGCGCCCATCGTTTGTGCTGGACAAACGCCTTATTAAGGACTTCCACCAGGCGCACCCATGTAACCAAGCGCCAGGAGGCGCTGCTCGGGGGGTGGGGGGGAGTACTGTTTCAACTCACTCTGGGCTGTCATCTGCCTCAGCTGTGCGCACACAGCCTCGCTCTATATAGCATGTGCTGCCTAGAGCTTCGGCACGGAGCCGTCTGCTATGATACGCTCTTCGTCCTGCGCACGCCCTGATTCCGCTCAGCCCTACGCTACATCGTTGGACTCTCCGTTGGCACGTAAGCTCAGCAAATTCCAACCTTACCTCTTCTCCCAGGCTCTCCCCTGCGGTGGAACCGCTCCTCTCTCCACGCCGCGCATCACAACGCTTCACCGGGTGCGTTCAGCAGGCACTGTCTCCCTGGCAGGAGGCTCAAAGCTCAAGCCGACGCCAACTCCAGGACGTCTGCAAGTAAGCCCTGTTTATTCTCCATCCATCATAACACTGCTGAAATTAACACCTGTGTTTGGTTCTGTCTCTAGGGTTGCCAGGCTGTACGGCACTCTGTTTCACCCCCGGCTGCAGCTCGTTCACCCACACAACATTCACACACCGCATACACGCACCCACACACCTGCTGGTTATTCAATAAAGATCACTGTATTGAACTTGAGTCTGTGTGTGCGTGTTCCCTGGGTCCGACCTTATGTCAAAAACATGTGGCCATAGTTCAAAAAGTTAACCTGATTGAGCAAAACCAATGTGATTTTTGGATTCAGCACATCAAAATTGTCCTAAATCAGCTAAAAAAAAAAAAACTTAGACAATAAATTTGGTGCTTAATGATAAAATGTAATGATGTCATGTAAAATAGAAATAAGAGTAATGGTGTGTTTTACCACAGGGTTTTGTTTTTTTTTTCCTTATCTGTTGGGCTAGTAAACCATGGCAAACAGTGACCATTCATCCCTCTTTTCGGCACCCAGAGAATGTCCATCTTATCGTTGTCTTTGTCCATTCTTTGGCTCTCACTTGTTATGGTCGGCACACCCACATAGAGGAGAGAATGTCCATGATCCACTTACAGAGGTGGGGTTAATGTATGTTACTCAGCAGTTCTTGGAGACAGTTGCCACAAATGAACTACACAGAGGTTGAAGTCATGTTTGTCAGCAGTTCTTGGTTACAGGCAATTGCCACAAGCAAAGAAATACTGGCCTGTTGTTGCCTTCAGCCACCCACCAGTGACTTAGCAAGAAAGTTCTTAGTCCTTTTGTGCCAGAGAGCTGCTCCTCCAGAAAGTCCTGTTGTAGTGCTGGTTGATGGGTGGATCCGGTGATGACATCGGTGTTGACACTGGGTGATGATGCTGGGGTGAGGGAGGCAATGAGACAATAAAGATAGCACTGGTCTGCCATGGCTCAGTTTGCTGTTATGAGTGTCAGTCTGTGAGGTTACTGTAGGACATGTGATTCCTTGAAATTGATAAAATTAAAAAAATGTATAGAATTATAAGATTATTAAGTACAATGTAAGGGGTAATGATACTACTATGTTGTCAAATGCTGCTTCCCCCTCCTTTTTTTTCTTTCTCCAGGGGTAAATTGCAGCTTGTGGTGATGTTTCCTGGGCATGAGTGAGCATGTCATGTGATAATTGTTCTGTTAATGTCAAAAGAAGACATGCTGAGGTGTGATTTCCTGTGTGACCTTGTGCAAAAAAAACAAAAAAAAAACTTATTAACTGTGAGTGCTTTTCCCTAGCCTAATTTACAAGCTTCAGTTAGAGCAATTAATTCAGCTGCTTATGCATAATAATGTGATGGGAGTTTCATGTTTGCTTTATGAACCACAATGAACCTAAAATAAAACAAAATAAACCAACATAAGATAAAACAAAATGAAATAAAATAAAATGTGTTTTCTGCTCAGATTCATAGGGCCACGTGAATTTCTGCATCCTTGGACTTTAAATAAAGTCACAAGTGCAACAATAAAAGTGGAAATATAAGGTAAAATGTGAGCCACAGAATTATTACAAAAAATTCAAAAACCCCGCAAAAGGTATGTTGAAAAAAGAAAAATAAAATCAAAAGAAGAAAACACATTCATTTAAAGAAAAAATGCATCCATAGGGCCCTAGTTTCAGGGTTTTGTTTTGTTTTTTGTTTTTTTTTTTCAAATCCTTCTTACTTTGCTCTAATACTTGGGATCAATTGATTCAAACCAGATACTGTTGGCAAAATAAATTTTCAACTACATAGTTAGCAAATAAGCTTTTGTTTACACTTTTATACCTTCTTGTGTACAAGTTCTCACACATTTTCATACAAACACATTCTCACACAGTGTCCTATGAAACTAGTTTACTTTTCATGTACATAATGCCATAGTTTATTTAGATGGAAGAAGCATTTTTTTTTATTTATCATACATTTTTATTTTCTGCTTTTTCTCATCTAACTTTTCTTTCAGATAATGTAATCGATGGAGACTAAATGATCCAAACCCATTTCAGACCAGATAAGCACCAACCAGACACTTTCATCGCCATATTTTCGCCTCACAAATTTTTAAGCGAAAACATTTTTGGCAATTGATAATGTTAGTTAAAAATAAAACAAAAGCATCTCCCAACAAAGCAGGATTAAGTAAAAACTATCATAAAGCAAGCAAAATCCCACAGAAAACTGCACAACAAAAAGAAATTGAGAAATCTAATACATTTCATCTTGTCAAAATCCCCAGTTCAGTGTGACACACAAGTTAGTCCTGTCTCTCTCTCTCTCTCTCTCTCTCTCTCTCTCTCTCTCTCTCACACACACACACACACACACACACACACATACCATAGCAAGCTCAAATGAGCACACTCACGTTAGTAAGCAATCCCAAGCCACTTATAATAAACAGATTTGGCAACCCAAGGTCAATCCTCTTCTGCCGCTCTGAAAACACATTCATTTTTTTCTCTTTTTCTTACTGTAAAACATTTAAAACACACACGAACAAACACGTGAATGACCGGACAAACAAACTGCAGTTATTTGATGTATTTATTTTATTTTATTATAATTTGGGGTTATTTTTTTCGTGTCTATATTTTTAAGGAATTATATTTATTTTATTTTAGACCTGTTTTGAATTACTCCTTAAGGTATTTTGGTCCTTATTACCACATTAGAGTTAATCCTTATTATATCAGTGCTATTTACCTTATTTTAACGTTAACCCTTTTATCAATGCTCACTCGTGCTGTTAAGATCTCACATTGATAGTTTTCTTAGTCAATTGCTCACTCATGATGTTTAGAAAATTTCACAATGACTTTTAATCAATGCTCACTCATGATTTTAAGAAGATCTTACATTGATTTTCCACGCGTCTATCAGGTCCACTTACCCCGTGGAAATGCACATTCCCATTGTGGCCTGGAACCGGGACCTCCAAGCCTCTACCTTGCCCAAAACCCGATTTGGACTTTGCAGTATCAAATGCTTGGTTTGCAACTTTTTACGCGTATTCTCAAACCCACCAGGACTCGAACTAGGTGTATATTTACCAATTAAATTTACTCACTGTGATCCGCCGCGGATTAACTCCGTCACTCACAAGCTCCCAGCGTCTCAGGACCATGCCTCCACTTCCACAAAAACTGGGTCGTTGGTCCCAGTTGGGGGAGGGCTTCTTCACAGCCGTGCACAGCTGTCCATGGTCCAAAAACGCTGGAAGCAGAGGAGAGATATATGGAGTCCCTGTGATTCGGGCGCCAAGTAAGTTAGAAAAATCCTTGAAGAGTGAAAACCCAGGCTGGATCAGAGTTTCAGACAGATCAGCAGAAGACAATACAGAGTATAGCTCTCACGGACTGCTGCAGTGCATTGGCTTAACTAACAGAGTGATCCTGGCTGTATATATCCAAGGGGCCATCGGGGTGAGGTCACTTCCTGATAGTTCATTCATGACTCAATTGATAAAGTTTGCTGAGCTGCTTATTTCATTCATGACTAAGACTGTATCTGCTGGGTCCATGCAGAAAACACTAGTGATAAGCTGAACAGTCAGTGATAGAACTGAACGTTCACAGTCACATCAGCATCCTTCAATCTGTTTTTTTCCACTACTCAACAACTCCAAATATGGTAACAGGATTTCCTAGGTATACACATTAAGCTTTATAAAGAAAAATTCATATTCATATATATAACTCAGTGTAACATAGAATTTTTCCATCAATAACCAACATAGAAGTGCCGAAACAAGCTGGTCTACCATCAATGGAGGACATGCTAATACAGATGAACCTGAGGATCAGACCTAAATGAAACAGTCATTGTCGCCCACGACAGACTGCTATGATGATGATGAACCAACATAGAAGTGCTGAAACAAGCTGGTCTACCATCAAAGGAGGACATGCTAATACAGATGAACCTGAGATGGCTCGGACATGTTGAGAGGATGGAGCACCAGCGTCTCCCTCGGCAGTTACTCTACTCACAGTTATGTGAGGGCAAATGCAACCAGGGTAGACCAAGGCTCAGATTTAAAGATACTGTAAAAACAAACCTGAAGAAGTTGGATATAGACAGGAGCTCCTGGCAGCGGAAGGCAAAGGACAGAGCTGCATGGAGAAATCTGATCAGACCTAAAACAGTCATTGTCACCCACGACAGACTGCTATGATGATGATGATGGGTTGTGGGTGAAGTGGAATCTTCCTTATTTTTTCTGGCCCCACAGATTAAGCATGCTGCACGGCAGGTCCAGTGAATCCTGAAGACATACTCGTAATCTTTCAACTTCTGCTTGTAAGTCATGTACCTGTTGTCCAAGGTCCTCAGTCACTGGTTGAGAAACAGTGCATCTTGGCAGGGATATGAGGTCCATGTCATACTCTGAGTCAAAGTCATCAGTGCATGCGTCTGGGTGGGAGGCCATTATGCAAGAACACTTCAAAATTGTGAATTAACTTTACAGTTAGCACAACATGAAAATTCAGAGCAAAATATTTTGTGTATTTTCTTCAGAATTGTGAGCAACTGTATATGATTTCCACATAGGCAAAATGTAAAAATTTCACCCAGAAAAGTCATTAAAGCAAAAAATTCACCTACTTACTAATGTGAACTTCGGTGGCGGCGGCGGCTCCAGCTCATGTCCGAGGATTGGTTTTGTCTTAGTTTTCAGGACATTGCCATCTGTGATCAATGTCGATGGCGGATGTGGCTCTGAAGGCCCAGCCTATGATAGAACTGTCGTGGGCAGAAGTCACATTTTATTGTGGGTGGGGGACGTGGTTGGTTTTGTTTTTCTTGTCTTCATTTGTGTTTATCATCATCCTGTTGTTTTCTGAGCCTCTCAAATGAGTCTGTGCCTTCCCAAGTTCTTCTTCTTCAGGCTGCTCTGTCAGTGGCAAGTTGTTCCCAAGATCTTTTGTCTATGTTGGCTTGTTTCAGGGAACATTTTAGCTGGTCGCTGTAGCGCAGTTTTGGCCTACCATGTGGTCTTTTTCCTGTCTCAAGCTCCCCCTGGAGCATGATTTACGGTAGTCTGGTGGGGTTCATCCGTACGACATGTTCTGTCCATCGAAGGCGGTGCTGCAAGATGGTAGCTTCCACACTAGGCAGCAAAGCACGCTTGAGAATCTCATTGTTTGAAAGTCGATCCTCCCAACGAATGCCAAGTATTTGTCTGAGCTTTCTCTGTTGGAAGTTCTCAAGGCGTCTGATATCGCGACGATACAAGGTCCAGGTTTCACAGGCGTAAAGAGGGGTGGAAAGAACAACAGCCCGAAAAAACATGATTTTGGTGCGGATGGTTATCGCATGATTATTGAAGATTCGATGACAGAGGCGTCCATATGCGGAGTGTGCAGCTTTGATGCGGTTTTCGATGTCCTTTGCACAAGTTGGTATTTTTGAGAGGATGCTACCAAGGTAAGAGAAATGCTCCACTTCATCGACAGGATTTCCGTTAATCTTAAGGTTGGTCCTTGAGGAAGTTTGACCAGGTGCTGGTTGGTTGAGGATTTTGGTTTTCTCAGTGTTAACTTCCATTCCAAAATGCTCATAAGTGTGGTCTATATTAATCATATATCCCATAACCTACATATGTATAAGCATGTGAGAATGTTTGGTGATTACATATGTAAAGCGACTTCACACCTCAGAACAGGACAAAGAGGTCTCAACCGTCAGCGGAGATCAAAGAGCATCCGAGGCGCTGCGGTGGAGACCAGATCGATCGCCCTGACCTCCCAGGGCCAGGTGGAGGGATACGAAGACAAAGGAGGGGGATTAAGATAATGCGGGATGTCAGCTTGGATATGCATGTCTTTTGTTATGTGTAGGTATAAGTATGTAGAGCTGAATGTGTTCTTCCTCTATTCTACTTCTGCTTCTGCACTGAGATGAGACTTGTTAGAGGAGCGAAGCTGATAATAAACTTTGGTTTATAAGTCACATCGCCTCGTTATTCCAAGCTCTTCTACAATAAGAGTCATTATAAATGGTAGCTATCCTCTGGAGGTCATCAACAGTCTGAGCTGGTGTGGCATTATCATCTGCAAACTGCAATTCATGAACACTGGTGACTGAGGTTTTGGATTTTGCGCGAAAGCGAGCAAGATTAAAAAGCCCCCCCATCCAAGCGGTATCGCAGATTGATACCAGGGGTTGTTGGTGGTATTTCATTTAGCATTGCAGCCATATACAACGAAAAGCAGGTTGGAGTAAGGACACATCCTTGCTTGAGACCACTAGTGATGGGAAAAGGGTCTGAGAGGGTATTTTGGTGGCAAACCCTACCAACCATGCCATCGTGGAGAGCGCGAACGAGAGCGATGAAATCATCTGGACATCCAAAACGAGCAAGAACAGCCCACATAGCAGGGCGAGGAACTCGATCAAAGGCCTTCTTGAGGTCCCAGAAGATGAACATAAGTGGTTATTGTTGTTCTTGGCTCTTTTCCTGGAGTTGTCGAGCACAGAATATCATATCTACTGTGCCACGAGAGGGTCTAAAGCCACATTGGGACTCAGGAAGTACATCCTCAGCTACTACAAGAAGACAGTTGAGAAGAATACAAGCAAAGATCTTGCTTGTAATGCTCAGTAGTGAGATGCCACGGTAGTTACTGCAGTTCTCTCTATCTCCCTTCTTGAAAATGGTGACTATATTTGCATTTTTAAAGTCACTTGGCAATGTCTTGGTTTCCCATATTTTAAGTAGAAGCTGCATTAAATAGTTTTTCACCTCGGGACCTCCATGAAGATTGAACTCCAGCGGGATGTTATCTGGTCCTGGTGCTTTGCCTGTCTTCATGTGCTTTATAGCTTTATTTAGCTCGTGTAGTGAAGGTGGTGTAGACGTCCACTCGTGAGTGGGGTGTTGTGGGGTCTTGCAGAGGAGATCACTAGGGGTGCAAAAGTGACTATTTAACAAACTCTCAAAGTGGGACTTCCAACGGACTTCCAACGGTCAAGGATCCCCTTGGTGTCTGTGATAATGGTGGAGCCATTTGCATCTTTTAGGCTGCTCACAGATGATCTGGTGGGGCCAAAGATCTCCTTCATTGCAGCAAAAAAAGGCGCATATCCCGTTGGTCGGCATATTTTTGCAAATCTTTTGCTTTTTGCTGCCACCAAGTGTTTTGGGCTTTATGAATCCCTCTCTGGCATCCCGTTTTTGCTTGCTGGTGTTTCTGTTGATTCTTTGCAGACGGATCATTTTCAAACGCAAGACGTGCATGGCGTTTAGTCTCTATGAGGTCAGTGATTGTTTCATCATTCTCGTTGTACCAGTCTTGGTTTTTCTTGTGTTTGTGACCAATCGTTTCTTTGGCGGCAGCAGTCAATGCATCACGGAGAGTGGTCCATCGGTCTTCAACTGAGGCATTGTCTGGAAGGCTCAGTTCATGTTTCTACCAATGGCCTCTCTAAAGGACTGCGACATTTGGGGATCGTGGAGCTTGTCACAGTTAAAGCGATGGTGAGGAACGTTTGCCAAAATGCGCTTTGGTGGTCGCCGGATCGTAATATTGAGTCGGGAGATCAGGAGGCGGTGATCTGTCCAGCAGTCATCTGCTCCAGGCATGGATCGCGTGATGCGGACATCCTTTCGGTCTCTTGTTTTTGAGAGGACATAGTTGAGGGTGTGCCACTTTTTGGAGCGAGGGTGTTTCCAGGTCGTCTTCTAGCGATGGGGGAGTTGGAAAAGAGTGTTTGTTACAATAAGATTGTGTTCGGCACAAAGACCCAGTAAAAGCTCCCCATTTGCATTGCATTTTCCCATACCATGGTGGCCTATGATGCCTTTCCACAGCTGGTGGTCACTGCCAACTCTGGCATTGAAGTCACCCAAAATAACAAGCTTGTCGGATTCTGGGACTGTCAGAATGGTATGTGTGAGCTGTTCATAGAAGGAGGTCTTGCTTTCATCTTCAGATGTAAGTGTAGGCGCATACACTGAGATCAGAGTGAGGAAACGTTTTTGGGTGAGTGGGATTCGGATGGTCATTATTCGCTCATTGATTGCAGTTGGGACAAGGTTGTGTTGGTCCACAAGCTGGGATCGGATGGCAAAGCCTACACCATGGATATGTGGATCTTCTGTATCCTTTTCCTTCCAGAAAATGGTGTAGTTTGATCCAGTTTCCTTGATGTTGCCTTCCTCAGCAAGTCTAGTCCCACTTAGAGCTGCTATGTCGATGTTAAAGTGTGCAAGTTCTTTACATACCAGAGCTGTACGACGTTCTGGGTGCTCGCTGCTCCTCGTGTCCTGCAGTGGGTGGATGTTCCAAGCACCCAGGATGAAGGGTTTTGTAATGAGAGATCCAATCGGTGGTTGAGAATCCAGGCGGTGGTCGAGAGCGGTTGAGTTTGAGTTTTTATGGCTTTGATATGTAGGTCGACCGCTGTGATGGGTAATCTGCCAGCTGCGGCATTCTAGCCAGATAAGTCTGCAGTGTCCAATGTTTGCCCCACCCTTTCTAGGGGCCTCCCCATATGGGGTGGGCTGCGGGAGTCCTAAATAGGCCAGCCCAGTCGTGGATCCAGCTACCGAAATCCAATGTCACTGCAGAGTTCATTGGAAGGCGATCATCTTAGATCCGCCACCAATGTGTGGTTGCGAGCTAGAGTCTTCCAGTTAGTGTTGTAGTCAAGACCACACCAACCGAGACCAAGACATTGTCGAGACTAGAGAGTATCGAGACCAAGACAAGACCAAGACATTTGGAGGCTGACACCGAGACAAGACCAAGACATTTGGAGGTCGACACCGAAACAAGACCAAGACTGTATATATCAAAGAAAAATCATAACAAAACAGAACAAAATGACCAGTATCTTTTTTTTTTTATTTAAGTTTGCTTTTACATAAATGCAACAGCAACAAAAAAAAATTCTGCTATGTTGTTTTCAAACCAGCAAAATGAAACAAATCTCAAATCTAAGCAAATTTGTTTTTTCACTTGTACAAATTACGCAGTTGTACTCATTAAAACTGCATTGTCCTGACAAGCCACGATAAATATGTCATTTCAGAAAGAAAAATTAAGAAAAAGTAAGGAATAACACCTAAATTAAATTAAATGAGTGAAAAAATAACCCTGACATTTCTTTTCAGCAAGGTATTTTTTTAAATAATTTTCTTGAACATGGGTCCCTTTGACATTTTGCATTTTGGTGCTTTGCCAGCCAACTTAGGTACACAGCCATGAAGAACATTCACAGTAACAGAACTTTCACAACAACAAAGAAAGCCAGATAATGTTCTTTTTAGAAGTATTAATTCTCCTAGGCAGCCACAACAAGTTTCCTTCATAAAATTACAGCATAAATTAACTAGGAGTAATTTAACTGAAAACTATGGCATGCCAAGCATGAACAAAATGTGTTTTAAAAAAACACCCTTAAAAGTCTGAGCTGAACAACACTAAGAATACACTCACAAAAGGGTGGTTGTAAAAAACCTCAAAGGTCCCATTTCTGGGCCAGGGTTAGGGTGAGATGGATGGTCCTGCCTGGCTCTAGGGATGAGAAGGTTAAACAAAAGCTTGGTTGCATTTCAGAAAAATTAGAGACTGAAGCATTTTGTGACCTAAACGGGCTCGGTGGGGCCTCAGAAGATGCAAACGTTACATCTAACTAATATGTGCTTAGTGCAAACAAGCAACAAATTATAGAAGCCAGAGAAACACATCATGCATCACTACATAGTTCATATATATTCACTTTTTTAAAATGAATGAAGTCAAATTTCACTTTGAATTACTGCTTTTAAACAATCTTTAATTTTTAGCATTACCTTTTTCGGAGTCTTTATTGTCTTAAAATATGCTTTTTAACTTTTTTGCTTTTACAATATATTTTTTCAAACAAATTTGATGAACGTACTCATTCAGTGTTATTGACTTTGAACTAGCTAGCACAGCGTTAGCTTTCTAGCTCATGGCTGAGCCAAACGATCAACTTTCTGCAGCTGAAGACACTGTTGACCAGAAATATGTCCTGTTGGTCCCAACTAAAGTTCAGCCCATTTACTGGTGCAGTGAACAACGTTTCCATTGCATAAGAACCTCCCAAGTAACGCCAGTGGCCTCAACTAATACCTGGCGTGTTCATTGTTTGTTATTCTGCTATCTTGCTTTTGACAATGCTACGCAAGCTAACTTGGCTATAATATAAAGTCGGTGCTCTGAACGTTAGCAAAAAACGATCGTGGGAAGAAAAGAGCTTATTTTCGCACAATGTTTTAAGATGGGGTGTTGAAATTTTTTGATTTTAAGTTTCCCAGTGTAGCTAATTTAACAGTTAATTTACCTGTCTTTATGCTTCCTCTCAATGTGACGATAAAAGTTTGACGTTGTCCCAGCAGTTTCTGTGACTTGAGCACCGCAGAATTTACACACTGCAGAGTGTTTTCGCTTGCATGTCGTTTTGCAGATAAAGTCCTTATGGTTTTGGAAACCAAACTTAGTGACTGATGAGTTTGCTGACATTTTTAACGGCTAGTTTCCCCGGAGGCGCAGCGTCTCCAGTCGTCTTCATTCACTCTCTGTGTACAGGGGGCGTGTCACTCCGCGTGTCACACTGCGTGACTGGGAAGGCACCAGCCTGCATTCTACTTTTCTCACTTATCACTGGCCTGGTCTCGACCAGTCTTGATCAAAAATCCCGAGTCCACCCTGTCCGAGACCGAGACAAGACCGAGTAAAAATGCCTTCGATTCCGAGACGAGACCGAGACCCTTAAAAAGTGGTCTCGAGACCAAGACCGATCTTGAGTACTACAACACTACTTCCAGTCATACCAAACCTGCCCCCGTTACTCGCAGTTCCATCGCCATTGGGCTTGAAGAGATCGTCTGAGTTGAAGACGAAGGCCAATCGCTTGTGAATTTGTTTAGGGTGGTCGTGGCTGTGCGAGGGCCACGCACACGCTCTTGGCCATCAGCATGTCCAACACGGTTCAGCAGGCTGAAACGTACGATTTTCATGAAGTTGGCTGCAACGGGCTGCCGGGTGCTTTGTTTATCAAGGCCCGCCTCTCTAGCACCTGCCCGCCAGGCACTGCCCTCATCCGCCGAAGTAGTAGACTGCTCGCCGTTGGGGACTTTCCTAAAGGACTATGTAGTCCGTATACTATTTAACCCATAGTTGGGGATTTGGTTCATGGGTATCAGGGCATGTCCACACGCCGGTGGGCTGTGAGTACCGCAAGTCTGGGGGCCAAACCTCCTCTGAGTCCCTGCATTTTAGCCTGGGGCCTCACGGTACCCAGTTTCCATCCATTACCACGAGGAGGTATGCATGGGGCTTGCTGTGGAGAGGCTATGTACTAGCAGAGGAGACTTACGCACTTGGCTCCCTTTTCGCTTGCTGTAAACAGCAGGCTAGCTAGCGGCGGGACAGAAGTGTACATTTCTATAACACACTAGACACATCACACAGCCTTTTAATGGACAATGTACTTATATCATAGGCAAAGCACAGTGAGAAATAGGTAGATTTTTGTTCTTTTTTCCTTTTTTTAACCAGATGAAATGAGGAATTTTTGTCTTTTTTTTTTCTTTTTTTTTTACAGTTACAATGTATCACTACACAATAGGTAGCAAAATTAACTCTTGGCCCAGTCTTCTGGCAAACCAGATCTGGGCCACAAAAGGGCTGTCATTTTTTGTGGCATGTGGGCTGAGTATAAGTGCATTGTGTGGGCCCAAACTGGGCCAGAACCGGGCCAGTCCAATTTTGCTACCTGCCTGAGTGTCTACTCACACAGTCCAGTCCGTTCGTTGTGATAAGGAGAAAAAAAGGGTCTGCGACGCACAGCAAGAGTCGCTGAGATCCGGCTTCCACGTAAAGCTCCTTAATTCCAAAAATGCTTTACCTCAACATCGAAGGGATCAGATTTTTTTTTGATTTTTTTTTTTTTTTAGAAATCCACAGCAGTGACATGCAGCAGGATGAAATGGAAACGAGCAGCTCCACCAGGGTGGATGGTATGTGTATAAAAAGGGCCAAATCCAAGCAAAATGGTCAGTCGTCCTCCTGGTGGTAACCCAGCAGGTCCAGCGATGGTAGATGGTTCCCTTGGAAAACGGCACTTCCCCTCTGGATTGCGCGCAAAGCTGTGATGGTCTGTGTCTTTGATGTTGAAAGCTTTAGCAGTCACCTAGCACGAAGCTTAGCATGAATGATGAAAGAAGTGGAAAAGTGACTTATCTTCCTGTACTTGCACTGGTGCCCTCGCAGTAACAATGTGCCGGCTCGCTTCGTGGTGCAGAAGGTCCAAGAGAACTTTGCTTGGGCGCCACTTGTGACGAGTCTGGGCTTAGTGTTGTCAGCAAGGCAGTTTGCAGGTAAGAAAAAAATGGGAGGCCACACTGGTACTGATGCTACATGTCCACTGGTCCAGATTTTTCGGAAAGGAATCGGCATACCGCAACCTCTGAGGTGTGGAAAAGGGGCATGTAGCATAGTTCTCAGCTAGGTGGAGTCGAACAATGCGGGAGGAAATACTGGAATAGTCATTATTAACCATGAGCAGATTGTTTTTAATTGTGCTGGTATATTTGCGCTACAAAAGACGAGTCTGTCATCGTCGCTGCCAGTTTTGGGTTCACCCAATCCTACAGACCCGCACAATGCATGTCGAATTTGACCGCCTGGTTTGTGAGCTTCGGCTGGATGAGCCCATGTTCCACTGCTCTCCATGCCTCGTTCCTTTGCACATTGTTTCTATATGATGGCAAGAACTGGTCATATAGTATGGGGTTGCCTGAAACAGCGGTTATTAATTTCTCCTTGAAGTCTTCACAACAACAGGTAACGTACAGATCTGCTTGTCTTTCCCTCCCCCCTTCCCCTCTCGTCTTCTCCTCCAGCTGGCTGGTTCACTGGATTGGTCGACGGGTCCGGCTGTGGGTGATCTTCAGTTCTCGGCTGCTACCTGACAATATGGTATCCTTGGTCTCCATATCTTTAAAACAAACTGGCGAAAGTGTTTCTAACATCATTTTGTGTGAGAAATAGTAGGTTCAGTTAATGAATCCATTGTTATTTGACATCAAAAACCGCTGGTTTAAAAGTTCAGGACGAGAGTGCTGCCTCCGGTTCATGACCGTACAGAAAAAATCTTTACCGAGGGAAATCTTCATGCAAATAAGCTGTAGGGTACCTATGGGCCACTCGGCACAACACAGTTCGGTTTTCAACCACTCTGCACCCAAATGCTTTCCGCTGCGTTTCCAATGCACAATGAATGAGAAGCAGAAAAATGACGGAACCAGTGGACATGTAGCTTAAAAGATCACAGTGTTTCTCATTTATAAACAGCAAATAAACAACCTTGCAATGCCCGGTTGTACAGCACTATTATCTCCATACATGAAAATAAGTAATAGCCACACGTTACCCAAATCATCACAAGATAGTTGAGAAGGTATTCTTGCGGAGCTCAGCCATAAGCGTCCATACTCTGTTAGTGTGTCCTTCCAACTGCTCGGCAGCAGTGCGCCAAGTGAGACATTGTGACGCAGAACGTGCTTAAAGGTGCATTTCACAGTTTTGACTGTTACACAGTCAATTCACTGCAAACAAAAATAAATCCATATATCTATACTGGTATCAAGCAGCCTCTCTTTTACACAATGTGGTAGGTTGCCTGCTGGGCTTTTATTGGGCTTGTTCCATAGAGCTGGTTGCTTATTTCTCTTGCAAGATCTGGTAACACTGCCCGTGGCAGAAAGAAACTGCCAGGAGCTCCAGATCCGCTGAGCAGTACTTAATCAATGACCACAGAGTTTGTAAACAAGCCTGTATTCAGATATACACAAATTCTGTCCACAGCTTTTTCCTTTAGTGTAGTTATCAGCATGCTAGCTCAACCACAGCGTCCATGATCTTGGGGTGTAGCCAGCTCAATGATCATCATCACAGAGCTGTCTCATATGGTTGGTTGTGTTATGTCTGATATGGAGCCAAGGACAAGGCCAGGTGTAGAACTGAACACGCTGTCATGGTCTGAGCGGCGATATCGTCCGCGCTCGGGTCATGCAGTATTTTCTTCCCATTCTTTAGTAATTCCTTGTGGGCTCTCTGAGCTCTTATTTTGACAGCGTCTCTGGGGGGCTTCCGGCTGTCAGAGCCGAGCTCAGCAGTGACAGTTGGCCTTGATTTGATTCAGCTGTTGACGTCTCATCAGCTGATTAATTATCTCGCCCTATTTAAGGGAGCAGCTTCTGTCACTCGGGGCTGCCACCTCGCTTTATCCAGACTGGGTTCCCTACGTCCGAAGCCAGTTCCTTCCAGCATTAGATTCCGCCCTAGCTCTTCATATGTAAGTGTTGTATCCTTGTCTCCCATCAGTCTTCCTAGTCCTCTGTTTATCATCAGTGTCTAGTGAAGTCTTTATTTGTGTTTTTCCCCACGAGGCTTATTATTTTGTTTTGTATGTCCTTATTTAATAAATGTGCAAACTCTACGGCTGCCTATAGCGTCTCATTAGTGGTCTGCCAGGACCACTCCATGACACACGCATTTGTTGAAGAGGCACAGGTGCAACAAGCAGCCATCAGGCAGAGGATTGCAAAGAGGCCGCCCCTCCTGCCTGCAATCCTTTTATAGTCACAGGTGGTGGCGTGACCAAAAGGGGGAGCCGCTACCCCGTGCCACACAAATAAAAGTGCAGAACATATGACCATCTAAATAACTATATAACATTTCCCTCCCCCTCTTACAGAAGTCCAAAACATACACACACACAATTCAGACAATTCAGACCCACCCAATATAGGACCCAAATCGTGCACTAGCATAACCCAAAATAATGTACTCAGATTGCCCTAACACAATCACACCTTAAACAACTAAAACTAGGGGAGACAGGTGGACTGCTGTCCCACCCCACATGGCAAAGCAGATGATGCTGCCGCTTATCCTAAATAAAAAAAAAAAGAGTCCATCTACAAACAAAAATATTGCTGTGTCTCCTAGCTAAAATAAAATATACAAATTTATCCCCAAAACTGTATATATAGAAACAACAAAACAATAAGAACACCAGCATAACCATTAACTTATAATATACACACAATAAAACATTCCAATTACACGCACATTACTCCATGGGCCCCCCCAGATCGCCCTGCCATCAGTCCACCCCTGGATGCAGCCAGCCTCCTGGGCCGCAGTAGGTTGCTTCAGCACTGGTGCACCTCCTCTCCATCACCACTGGCCACTCCTCTCGTCCAGGCCCACGTCCCTCAGTTCCCTCCCGGGCACACCGCAGCTCGTTCGGATGCCCCCATGAACCATCTGGCAGCCGAAGATGAGCGTCCTCCCATCTGGCCATGACATGTGACCGTCCCTGGTGCTCCTCCAACCACCAACCGGCACGTACCTGCCGTTATCGCCTCTCCTCCCGAATCCAGTCCTTGACCCCCAGAGGGGTCCTGCTCAGCTTGCAGGGTCTGTGCTTGGCATGTCGTTCTACCGTGCCTGACGCTCCGGCCCTGACCTCTTCTAAATTCGCCGTCACCGTCGTGGACCCCTGTTCACCGGCCCACTTCAGCCGAGATCCGGGAACAGGTGAAACCAGCCTCTGAACGTCGCCCATTGTCACAGGCATCCCACCGTGCCATCCAGTACCCTCGTCCAGGGCGACTTGGGCTCTGGCACAGGGACCTTCCTGTGATGACCCTGTATTATTGCACACTCTCCAGGGTGCCGGGCAGTTCCTCATCCCACACTGCGCCGTCTACCACTCTCAGGATCGGTCGGTCCCACAATCCACAGCCCGACCACTCCTCCCCAGCACTGCTTTTAATGGTGAAGCCCAGACAATGAAGCAGGTCGCAGTCCATTATGTTTTCTCCACAGGCTGTCACGGTGAATTCCAGGTCACACATCTCGGCTGATTTGTACAGAGCCATCAGTCTCAGCATTCCCCCCTCGGCCTGCTGTCCTCTTCCACAATCACAAAGCCGCGCTGGGTCACCCCCAATCCTGTAGTGTGGGGAAAAACATCTCACACTTGTCCAATTCAACACGGAGCCCGCTGCTACCATGTCGATCAATAAAGGCACCTCCACCCCATCCAACTCCACCATACAGTACATGTGTCCGTTGGTGCTCGGGGACACAGCGTGGGCAACCATGGGGGCAGGAGAGTCCTCTTTGTGCCACGGACTTCCTCGCTCGGATCTGTGGCATACCCTGGTGAAATGATGCAAGTGGCCACACTTGCCGCAGTGCTTCGCATTTGCCGAACAGTCTCTGGCTTTGAAACAGTACTTCATGAACCCACAGCCCATACGCATGGGCTTCCCTGGGGCAGACCTCAAATCCACAGCATTGGCACCTCCCGCGTCTTCTTTCACACTCGCTGTCCAGGTCCACTACTCGTGTGGTAACGGGAAACTCCAGCTGTCGACATGACAAACGCTCGCTCAACAGGTCGCGAACCAACTCCTCCTCCAACGGTCCAAACTGACACACACTAACCAGTAGTTTCAAGTGGGCTACGAACCGCTGAATATGCTCGCCCACCTGTTGGCAGCTCTGTCAAAACCCGCCCCTCCGGATGGTGACATCTTCCAGGGCGCGAAAATTGCACGCCATCAGCTCAGCCATGTCCTCGAAGTTGTCCGAGCTGCCAAGCATGCTCAGTATCCGCTGGCCTCCAGTTCCCAAATTGCACACCAACAGCGTGCTTACCCTCAGCCTGTCCATTCTTCCTGGGTTCAGCGCCACCATGTAAGCCAGGAAGGCAGAGTACCGTCTCGGCCAGGAAATAGGTGGCCCGCCCGAGAGCTCCAGAAACAACGAACTCCAACCCTACACGCTTCCATACCTCCTTAATCCTTTTTTCTCCTCGTCGCCAAAATATTATGTCTGATATGGAGCCAAGGACGAGGCCAGGCGTAGAACCGAACACATGTTTACTGAAGAGGCACAGGTGCAACACACAGCCGCCAGGCAGAGGATGGCAAAGAGGCTGCCCCCAGCCCTTTTATAGTCATGGGTGGCGGCGTGACCAAAAGGCGGAGTCACCACCCCGTGTCACGCAAATAAAAGTATAGAACATATAACCATCTAAATAACTATATAACAGGTTGGGTTATATATATCCCGTTTTAGGTTATCAATCTTGTTTCCAATGGACCGGGCATTAGGGCTGGCCGATATTAGCGTTTTTCCTTTCGATACAATACCATTAATTTATGGGACTTTTTCTTCACCGATACCGATACTGATACTTTTTGCCCCTTAAAGGAAAATCACGATTGCAGTTTCATTAACAACTTTATTGCAAGGGCAATATGAATAAAACTGATGAACATAAATACTTGAAAGAAATGCTTAAAAAAATTAAAATAAAATAGAACAATGAGCAAAGTGAATAAAAATAAAATGAAATATAGTTCAATTACAATAAAAAATAATTAAGACTTAAAATGAATGCAAAATTAATTCAATTTCTTAATTTGGTGAAGATTCTCAGTCATCCAGGCGGGTAAGTATGCTATATGAAAGCTCAGTCAAGTCAACAGGATTCAAATATTGTTTACTTTTGAAATGTTTCACCATTCATCCAAATTCTATGGTAATACCAAGTAGCATATATGCGTAATTTTTTTTCACAATGCAATGTTTTTTTAATGATCCTCTCCGCAGCGGATCATTAAGTCTGCGGAGAGGATCATTGGTACCGACCTACCCTCCATTGAGAACTTATATCGGTCCATAACCAGGAAACGGGCGGGAAACATCTGTGCTGACCCATCACACCCCGGCCACAAACTGTTTGAACTTCTATCTTCTGGTCGTCGTTACAGATCACTGAAGGTCAAAACCACCCGTCACAGGAACAGTTTCTTTCCTCAAGCCATCACTCTGATGAACTCCTAACATTCATCTAGCCCTACCTGTTGCTGTACTCATGACTTTTCATCCATTATTACATTGCACATAACTCTCACACTGCTTTTTACTTCATTCACATTATATCACTAAATCTGAGTTCACACTGAAATACTGTGTGACTGTACTGTATATTTTTTCATATATTTCTGCAAAGTGTGGTTAGTCTGAGTAAATAACTGCATATATTCCTGTATATATTTGCATCCTTTTATAGAAATGTGGACAGACTGTAATTTACTGTACATACTCTGTTGTCATTGAATCCTTATTTAAATCCTCCACCTGAACAACGAGAGCAAGTTTTTAGCCAAAGTCAAATTCCTTGTATGTGTTGTGCATACTTGGCCAATAAAGCTGATTCTGATTCTGATTCTGAATCTTTATTTTATTATTTATTTATTTATTTTTAGACTATTATTTTGCAACCTTAAATAGTTCTTATTTTGTTTATTTTTCATTATTATGCTGCTTGGTATCACCATAAAATTTGAATGAATGGTGTAACATTTCAGAAGTAATACTTATTCTGCTGCCCACGACACAGCTGAGCAGAGCTCACTCTGCTCTGCACTGGAGTGAGTAGTGACTGACTGCATGACTGGAGGGTACCAAGATGCAGTGAGTCTTCAGTGTTGTGTGGGGATTTGGCCTTTGAGGCTTGCTGTAGCCGGCGCCGGGCGCACAACGTAGTGATGTCAGGCAGGCTACAGCCAATGTGTATAAGTGCCACTTATATTAATAAAGTTCAGTTTGTTGCTTGGCATAGAATGGCTCACATCTCTCTCTGTTGATACATAACATTTGGCGACTGAGGATTAAACCATGGGGGTGTGCGCAAGACCACCACCTCCATTCTTGGAGTCACCGCATGTGCCAGCCAGACTATGGGGCCACTGGTTGGAGGCGTTTGATGCCTATATCATCGCGGTTGGCCTGGGCAGCGCCGACGAAGAAAAACGTTAGAGTGTCCTGATCCATTGCCTCGGCAAAGAAGGACAGTGAGTGCTTTGCGCGTTGGGCAGCACGGGCTCTTTGGACAAGTGTTTGTGCATGATGGATGAATTTTTTGTTGACAAGTGTAACATCACTGCACGAAGATATAGATTCTTCTACCGCTGTCAGCAAGTGACAAGGTGAGTCCACGCATCATTATCTTATGGAGCTCCGTAACTTAGCGAGCATGTGTGCCTTTGGGCCTTTGGAAGAAGAACTAATTTGTGACAAGCTCGCGTAAAGCATGAGAAATGAGTGGCTAAAGGAGAAGCTACTGCTAACAAAAGATAATTTCGCGCTAAGTCAAGTGATGCAAATGGCCAGCCAAATTGAGTCCACTACCCAGCTAGGAATGCAAGTACTGGCTAATGAACATCTAGCCATCCAAGTTCTCTCTCCTCGTCAGCCCAATAGCAACCCAGCTAGCTACTCGGGGTGGACTCCCACACGGCAGCGGACCATGGCACGGGCAGGAGCGGGAACCCAGGGACTGTGTGGCGGCTGTGGCTCTTCTTATCACTGGACAGGCTCGTCTGCCTGCCCCGCTAAGGGAAAAAAGTGGTACAACTGCGGTCAAACTAATCACCTGGCTAGGGTTTGCACCCCCGCCGACAAGGCAATAGATTCGGGACTCGTGGGTGTAGCTTCGGTGTGTGTAGCAAGTGCCAAGAATTGGTCACTAAAATGGTACGTGGTGCAGCTCGACGGAGTCGAGGTGCCACTCATGGTGGACTCGGGCACTGCAAAATCCATTTAGTTGTCCCAGGCGCCACGTGGTGACAGAGAATGGTTAAGGGGTAAACATAACCCCTAGTGGTCAAGAGTGGTAAATAGTTGCAAGAGATAATGGCTTACTGTCAGTTAGAAAGATGTAGAATATGATCCAAAGTTTCAGATAGGGGTAAATTTATGCATCTAATTTGCATAATGTTGCGGCAGCTATATAAATTACATAACTCAGTCAAAAGTGGACTTTGGACACATTTACACAAAGAATGGTTCGGGGGTTTTTTACGCCGTTTTGTGTACAGGGGTATGTTTTTATCTGATCTTCAAAGTATATGAACCAGAGAATCAATAAAATGTAAAAAAAACAAAACAACAACATATATTTGTCTTTCCTGTTGAGGGGAGGGGGGGCTCACTCGCCCACGTGACTGGTCTGTTTTCTTCCATCGTGGTTGATGTTTTGCGTTTGCTCAGTCATTTACACCCTGTACTACATCTACAAACTCTTATGATTATCCCACGTGAATTTTGTTTGTATTACGCAGCTATTTCTCTTGTTTTGATGCATTTTTCCTGTGAGAATCCATGACGATAGTGGGCGCCGCCATCTTGGTGCTGGTAGCTCAGTTTTTCGCCCATCGTGGTTGATGTTTCGTGTTTGCTCGGTCATTTACACCCTGTACCACATCTTCAAACTCTTATGATTATCCCACGTGAATTTTGTTTGTATTACACGGCTATTTTTCCCATTTCATGCAGTTTCAGTCACAATCGCTGCCGCCATGACCGAACATGGCGGCATCCACAATAGTGTGTGAGCTCAAAGCGGAAAAAGGAAGAATAATAATGAGGATTTCTTCTTCTTTGCTGTATTCCATGTCAGCCATGATTCCTTTGGCGCATGTCTGCCACCTTTTGAACTGTCAGATCAGTACAGATCAGTACAAATTCTCAGTATAGCCGGGGGACGTCAATGAGTTCACAAGTGCAGTTGCTGCACTGTGCCACTGGGGGTGCGCAACCCGTCCATGAAATGTGGACAGTTAAAGGGTTAAGCGTGTCCATGGAAAGAAAACTTTTTCCAAAAAAGTCTATTGTAGTGGGTGCTGTGAAAATGTTTGGCTATGGACTTGCCAAGATTGGCATGGTGGGCATATCAGTTTCTCTGTGGTGTGTGGGCCAGAGACTATTCCCACATTCACCTTTCAGGTTTCGCACCATAAGGCTGACTTTTTGGGTGGTGACTTATTGGGAGAGTT
Organism: Pholidichthys leucotaenia; assembly: GCA_020510985.1. Taxonomy (NCBI): domain Eukaryota; kingdom Metazoa; phylum Chordata; class Actinopteri; order Cichliformes; family Pholidichthyidae; genus Pholidichthys; species Pholidichthys leucotaenia. The sequence goes on along the minus strand of CM035840.1, from coordinate 56,897,695 downwards.
AGGATTCTCCATCACAGACCCAGCGGGCTCCACAGTGCTGACACGTGTCTCCTGGGTGGCATGTTCGCTGGCCAGTGCTGTTTGGGGGCCTGGGCTGCATGGCGGCTTTCAACCACCGTCTGCTCCTTGACCCGAGTGTGATAGCCAAAATTCAGCCTCTTCAACAGCTACCACTTGCCCTGCGGGATGACAAACTGAAACAAGAGAGAATGGTTGAGCCCCAGGGGGTTCACAGTCGTGGGAAAAGTGGTTCTAGGTAGCCCTGCTTTGGTCCAACCTGGGTTGGAAATGAGCCTTTCCGGCAATGGTTCTCCCTGCGGTTCTGTGCCCCGGGGTCTCAGCCAAGGGATCCTCTTTGAGGTGGGGGCCAGTTCAGGCCAGGAGTGTGGGTCTGCTGGAGGCGACTGTAGAACAATGGATTGTCCTCTTGGCCAGCGTTTGGCAGTGCAGGACAGCCAGAAAGAAGCCTTAAAAATGGATTAAGTGCTAAAAAAATGTGATCACACTTGACTTACAGAAAAATTAAGATTATAGAAAAATTAAGCTTAATTCGCTTTAGAAAAGACAAAACTGGGAGATTACTTCCATTAGTCTGCTATCCCTTTGCTGCTGTAATCCTGGAATTTCCCCCATTGTGGGACTAATAAAGGCTTATCTTATCTTATCAATCTAGTCATGGATTCCGTGCTAAGATGTCGAAGCTTAAAGACAAATCAAAAAGGTATCAAAGTTTTAGGCAGCTAAAAGCGTTCTAGGAACCAAAAGAAGCTTCAAGTGTTATCTTCAGTTGGATAAAAGAGCTGGATGAGAGGCTTTGAGGCATCTGAGGAGAGGGGGAGAACCAATGATTTCTCCCTCTAGGAACAGGCAGCAAAAGAGCATGAAATCTGATTTGAGACATGTGATAAAAGGGTATTGGCACATACCCACAGGGAGGTCCTGAGTGGTCGTCCAATCAGAGCTTTGCATGACTATCTCACTGCCCTTTTGGTAAGCTCGTTCATCCAAATTGGAAGCGAAATGGTCATAGGCACTTGTTACAAAACTAGGCCTACGTTATCAAAATACCTCTAGCTGAATTTTGTAATCTATGAGGATTCATAAGTAAGAAAAGCATGCACCAATTAAACATTTATGACAACAGGTAATGCAGCAACATTGTAACCACATTCAGGAAGCTCTTTAGGAACTCTACTGTTCTGCAGGAGTTGTGCAACTGCAGTCGTCTCAATGGGGAGTCTTTTGTTTCCTGCTCCTCTGGCTTCTCCATGTCAAGAGTCTGTGTTGAGAAGAAGAAAGAGAGGGGGCAGGGGTGCAGCATGTCCTAAGTTCTGTGGTGAGAAGATAAGACTGAGCAGAGGTTAAAACAGTCTTATAAATTCATGCATGCAGCAGTCAAAGTCCAATTTTGGCATTCAGTCTGACTTGAGTCCACTACAGTGGCCACAACCTTTTGTAGTGAATTTTATTTGATTGCCCCCCAAGGTTGATTATAGTGGCCCTTAGTACATCATCAAGCTCTCATTTAATAGTGCTTTTTTATAGTGATTGCCCTTTGAAGTCAATGTTGCTGCATGTGCAACTATTTGGTTATAGTTACCCAGATGCCTTCAGCGTTTTGTTGTTGTTGTTGTTGTTGTTGTTGTTGTTTGCGTTCTTTGTGATTAATAAAGGTTGTTTTTAATTCCTTGAGATCTTGGCTTTTCATCCCATTTATTCTGGACACTTACTTACATAGAGGGGAATTTGGTTGTGTTGGAAAAATCTCTTCAACCAGTAGTCAAGAAACAGGCAGGATCAAAGTTTCAGCAAATGTAATATGCACTCATCAGTGGAAGACAATACAGAGTACAGCTTTCACAGACTGCCGCAGTGCATTGGCTTAACTAACACAGTGTTTCTGGCTAATATACACTCAAAGTTTGGGGTCACCCAGACAATTATTTTGTGTTTTCCATGAAAAGTCAGACTTATTTACCACCATGAGTTGTAAAATGAATAGAAAATATAGTCAAGACATTGACAAGGTTAGAAATAATGATTTGTATTTGAAATAATATTTTTTTCCAGATACTCAACCTGCTCAAAGGAAGGTCAGTTTTATAGCTTCTCTAACCAGCTAAACTGTTTTCAGCTGTGCTAACATGATTGCACAAGGGTTTTCTAATCATCCATTAGCCTTCTGACGCAATGAGCAAACACATTGTACCATTAGAACACTGGAGTGATAGTTGCTGGAAATGGGCCTCTACACACCTATGTAGATATTGCACCAAAAACCAGACATTTGCAGCTAGAATAGTCATTTACCACATTAGCAATATATATTAGATAATAGAGTGTATTTCTGATTAGTTTAAGGTTATCTTCATTGAAAAAAACAGTGCTTTTCTTTCAAAAATAAGGAAATTTCTAAGTGACCCCAAACTTTTGAACGGTAGTGTATATCCAAGGGACCATCGGGGTGGGGTCTCTTCTTGATAAGTTCATTCATGACTCAGTGTGATAAGGTTTGCTGAGCTTCTTGATTATTTCATTCATGACTAAGATTGTATCTGCTGAGTCCATGTAGAAAACACTAGTGATAAGCTGAATAGTCAGTGATAGAACTGAACATTCACAGTCACATCAGCATTCTTCAATCTGTTTTTTCCACTACTCAACAACTCCAAATATGGTAACAGGATTTCCTAGGTATACACATTAAGCTTTATAAAGAAAAATTCATATTCATATTCATAAAAATTCATATAACTCAGTGTAGCATAGAATTTTTCCATCATCTCCCCCCCCTTTTGATGCCCAAAAGGCATCATAAAGGAAAAGTGGTTACAAGTTATGTCATATGTCTGAGCTCAGGTTTTCTCTGAGCTCAGACCCTCACTTTATTCCAAGTATTGTTTGTCTGATTAGTTTGATTCTGTTAGTTTCTTGTATGTATTTTTGGGTTTGTTTACACTTGTGCCTCCCCTTTCCCAGACATTCCCTTCCACTGTTTACAGCCTGCCCTCTTGGCTCAGCTGTGGTCAGTTGGTTTAATTAGACTGCTTGCTCATTGATTCACACCTGCAGCACATTTACCTGTGTGTACTTAAGCACTGTATGGTTGTACTTAAGCAACCCTGTATGGTTGCGGTTACATTGAATGTTCAGTTTGATTCCCCTCTGGACTTTATCCTGTCATCCTCATCTCCTCCTGAGCAAGGCTGCTCAGGAGAGTATTTCCCTGTAAGTTGTTCTTGTTTTTGCATTTTGTGTGTTGTGCATTATTTTTGGACTAAAGTTACTTTTTGTTAATAAAATGTCACAATATCATTCAGCACCTGGGTTTGTCCTCTCTCCGCCTCGTAGAGGTGCGTATGACAGAATGTAACCGCTAGTAAAAAAAACAAAAAAAAACAGCTGTGGTATTTTTGTGCATTTTCTTTCACCTTTTTGTGTTTTTCCATGGACTTGCCCAACGGAGTAATCATGTCCCCAGCATACCAGCCTCACACACGTAGAAGAGGGTTGGCAGCAGGGTCTCCCACGGTGGCGGAGGAATGGGCGGCGGACGACATCCAGGACTTCATGGATGAGGCTCTCACCGCCCAGGGACTGAAAAAGATGTGGGATTGTTTGTATGGAGCGGTGGGAGTCCTGGAGGTGCATCCCGGCCTATGGAACTACCCACAATACGCAAAACTGCTGTCCACGGTCTGCGCCCTCCAACAATCATTTCCTGGGTTGTCAATGGGAGCGTTTTCAGCTGAGTGGAGGCAGAAACAGCCTTCACAGCCAACGTTCTCTCCCCATCTCACTTCACCGGTCTATCCACCTGCTCCAGCAAGTGCACCAACAGCTCCACGGTGACAGCGTCGTTCCACTACAGACCGCCGGAGAAACGCCATCCCCTCTCAGCCAGCTATAGTTCCCACGTCAAGCCAGACTAATCCTGCAGCAGCTCCACCTTCTTGCTTTTCTCCACTGGCCGTTCCGCCAGCCTCCTCCTCCTCTTCTGCTGCTGCTTTTCCCGTTGACGTTTCCTCCGGCTGCCAAGAGGTCCTCCCAGGTTTCCCCGGCAACGCTCACCTCTGTGCATATTGGGACGGCTCCTCTACAGTCCTCTGAGGGGCCCAAGTTTGCCCTGACCACATAGAGGGATGACAACTCACATTCAGCAGCAGGCAATATCCTGAGCCGGGAAAACAGGCAGGTGTTATTTCATTCTATTTCAATTGATTATAATGTGCCTTGCCTGATTCCCGGTAGGGAGGCTCAGGAAAAGCAGTCCCCTGAGCTCTCCCCACCTGCTGCTGATACTAACTGTTCACCAGCCCTCTCTGTGTCCTCTCTTGTGGCCCCTGAGTGTGTGCCGACCTCGGGATTGGGCCACCAATCGCAGGAGGAGCCCGTGGCCTTGGAGGAGCCACTTCCAGCACCAGTGGTGAACCAACTCCTTGCTGCCATGCCGGATGAGCCACCGGCATGGGCCATTTCACCTGGGGAAACTCGGACTGCGACTACCATCATGCCTGCTGTGGAGGCCACCACAGAAGAGTGGGAACCCAAGCTGGAGCTCCTGAGGACCAAGCCCCAGTTATCACTGTCACCTGGATCATCGGAGTCCTGGATGGCGGTGGAGCTCTAGCTCAGGCAAGCGCTCTCTTTTGTCTTCCTTTTGTCTGTTTTAGAGCAATCTTGCCTGGCTCTTGGTGAGGAGAGCCAGGTGCAGCCGCCAGCTGCACTTGAGCTTGCCTTGATGGGCTCCGCCGCGGCCGGTGACCCTGATTCCTCCTCTTTGTGTTTCTTCTCTGAGCCTTCTTCCAGGGTCGCCAGGGAAGATCTATCACTGCCAGAGGTCTCCGTAGGTCCAGGTTCTCCACCGGATGATGTCCAGGGTCCAGCTTCTCCTGTTGAGGTTGTCGCGGATGTCCCGTCCCAGCCCGGGACCTCCGTGGGTGTAGCTTCCCCTCTGCCCGAGGCCGTCATCTGGGTTCCACCTCCTCAGTCCGAGGCTCCGTGGGTAATCCAGGCTGGGGATCCTCGTGGGGGCTATGTCCCAGCATTAGCCCTACATGGGTACTGTGTTCCAGCTTGGGTCCACCATGGGCACTATGCCCCAGGCCAGGGCCTTCCGGGGGTGCAGCGTTGGCCCAGGCCAGAGCCACCGAGGTGCTACTGTACACTGTACAGTGTAGCACTGTAGCACCAAGGGTGCTACAGTGCTCCAGCCCGGAGCCACCAGGGGTGCTGCCAAGCTCCAGCCTGGAGCCACCGTGAATGCAACTTTTCCCAAGTCTGAGACCACTGAGGGCGTCATTATCCTCCCTTCTCTTCAGCCAGACATTGTCATGGTCCCCTTTCTCCATCTGCCTGATGCCGTCGGAGTCCCACTTCCTGCTCTGCCTGACGACGTCAGGGTTCCCTCTCATCAGTTCTCCTCCTCAGTTTTGGGTCTCCTAGTGGGGGAGCCGCCTCCCAGGCCACCTCTTCGGGTTTGGTGGCTGAAGCACTCAGGCCGGCCACCAGAGAGACTGAGCCACCGGGTCGAGTGGTCCATGTTCTCCTGCAGGCCACCTGATTCGTACCACCTGGCTGTCCGGCTGGCCTGGGACTTTGGCAGGCCACCTGACCTGGTTCACTTGGCCATCCACTGGGCCTGGGACTTTGGGCGGCTCCCTGAACTTTAGAGCTCCATGGGCTAGGGGCCGATATTCTGTGTTTCTTTGGTGGGGGCCCAGGGTTTGGGCGTAGCGCAGTTGTGGGTCTTGAGCAGGTTGTTTTTCCCTCCTAGTCTGTTTCCCCCACCTCCCTCCCAGGGTGGTTTTTTGATATACCTCTTTCTCTGTGTGTGTGTGGGGGGGGGGGGGTCTTTTGGATGTTACTTGGGGGTGTCTGGTATCCACCCCTTAAAGGGGGGGGCTCTGTCATATGTCTGAGCTCAGGTTTTCTCTGAGCTCAGACCCTCACTTTATTCCAAGTATTTTTTTTTGTCTGATTAGGTTGATTCTGTTAGTTTCTTGTATGTATTTTTGGGTTTGTTTACACTTGTGCCTCCCCTTTCCCAAATACTCCCTTCCACTGTTCACAGCCTGCCCTCTCGGCCCAGCTGTGGTCAGTTGGTTTAATTATACTCCTGCTCGCATATTGATTCACACCTGCAGCACATTTACCTGTGTGTACTTAAGCACTGCCTGTATGGTTGTACTTAAGCAACCCTGTATGGTTGCAGTTACATTGAATGTTCAGTCTGATTCCCTTCTGGACTTTATCCTGTCATCCTCGTCTCCTCCTGAGCAAGGCTGCTCGGGAGAGTATTTCCCTGTAAGTTGTTCTTGTTTTTGCATTTTGTGTGTTGTGCACTAGAGGCCCATATGATAAGTTATGACAATGAAAACCATGTTTTTAACAATTCTTTGTCCCACTGCTTCAATCACCTCGCCAAGTGACCAGCAAAAGAGTTCACTAGTGGTTAGTGGGCACTGTTGATGAGTCTTGGATTCGGGACCTTTTTGCAATGATTGATTCCCCACTATGAATCTTTCTGCAACCTTGACAGCTGTGAAGGCCATCGACAGGACCTTTGTGGCGTGGTTTCAGACAGATAATCCTCTTTCCGTTGTATAGTCACACTCAAATTATTGCTCGTTGAAATGAAGCCATCAGCAACTTCACAATGTCCCCACGATGGTAGTCTGGGCCCCTCCTTATCTGCCTCAGTCTCCTTCTACACTCCGCCAACAGAAGAAGCTGTTGTGTATGTAGACTGGCTGTATTACCAAGATGGTGGCTGGGTTGGTCATGGGCTATACCGGGGTGGCTTACTACCGGTTTCCGGTGGTGACGCCACCTGAGGTATAAAGGAGGTGGGCGGAGGAGGATCTGCCTCTTTCGTCACAGGACCCACCTGGCAAGCAGGCGAGTGCCATAAGCCTTTTTATGTATATGACTCTCAATATAATAAAGCTCTGTAAACTACATTATTCGTGTGTTGCCTTTACTCAACTATGGACACAACATTTGGCGACGAGGTAAAAGCGGGAATGGAAAAGTGTACTGCTGAGTTTCGGCCATTTTTGGAGACCCCGGGCAGGCCGCCCGTGTCGTGGCCTTGTTGGTTCACTGCTTTTACCAACTACCTCATGGTTTTCAACCTCGGCGAGCGTGAGAGGCTTCGCGCGAGGGATGTGTTAGTCCATGAGTTGGGTACTGAGGGGTGGAGAGTATTGGAGAGCCTGGGGGGAGCCGATAGCTTCGATGGTGTTGTGGAATTAATGGCGTGCCATTTTCGTGCGCCGGAGAGCATCACAGTCCAGCGCATTCAGTTTTGACAGCGCCGCCAGCGGTTGGGAGAACCAGTGATGGTGTTCATTGAAGATCTCCGGAGGCTGGCGAGGGGGTGTGATTTCGGATGCCTGGAAGAGGAGATGATCCGGGACCAACTAGCGGAACATGTTTGCTGTACAGCAGTCCGGTCCGGATTGTTGGAGTATCCAGGAGAGTTGACATTGGCCACAGCAATCGAGCTCGCCCAACGGTTCGAGGCAGCAGAGACCATCGTGAGGGGCCTTCCTGAAGGGGCTTTTCTGGGTGAGGATGAGTCTTGCACTAAGGCACTGTTTTGGGACCCTGATGATAGTGATGCCGGAGAGGACATGTATGCCTACGTGATTAAAATAAGGTCCACCCCAGGTACACCACGTTGTTACAGTTGTGGGTCCCCTCTTCACCACTATAAGGCCAGTGTGTGCCCAGCGAAAAGAAAGCGTTATGGCAAGTGTGGTTTGCGGGACCACTTTGCCAGGGCGTGCGCTAACTTCAAATGCAGGAGCCATAGGGAAGAACCAGGTGCTGCGCAGAAGACTCCGACTATAGCACACACGGTCTCCCCGGAGACAACGGGGAGGATCGGGTGTGATGTCATGCTTGACGGTGTCGTGGTTCCACTGTTGGTGGACACTGGAGCTGTTATCTCAGTGTTGAACCTGGCGACCATGAACAGCTTTTTTCCCCACCGGCAGAATAAGCAGCAAGGGAGAGACTATTATGGCTATGGATGGAACAGACTGGCAGTTTTGGGCTTTATGGAAGTGGAGGCCCTTTATAAGTCTGTTGTTGTGCCCTGAGCCCGCATTCATGTCACCGCTGTGGGGGTTAACATCATGGGGTGTAATCTCTTTTATAGCCTGGGTTTTTCAATCGCCAATGTGTCGGGTGAGGAGTGGTCGAGCTGCGGACTGTGGAGCTGGCCGACTCCGTTGGTGGATGGCGTGGAGGTGAGGGAATCAGACTGGTTGGACATGTGTAATGAGGGAGAGCACGTTTGGCGCTGCACAATGCTGCCACGGGTTGGACCCGGTGCCGGTCTATCTGATGCCCAAGTTGAGGGTGCAGGACGGCACGACAGGACCCTGGAGGTGGCCTGTAAGGACGAAGCGCCTACGCTGGATCCAGAAGGGGCAGGACCAGAGAGCGGGTTGAGACATCACTCGGGAAGACGGTCTACCATGGATAACACGGACTGGGCCTACGAGCCGACCGGATCATTGGTGGAGACCAGTCAGACCCAACATCACCGGAGGAAAAAGACGTGGGCTTCCCTGCGGGTCGGAGGCATGGTGCGGCCCAGGGTTGAAGCCCGGATGAGAGGTGATTACGGTTCGCGCAAGTGGCGCAATGAGAGGAGAAGGTTCCGGGTGAAGGCTGCTCGGAGTGACGGGTATCTGCGCTTGTCTGACCAGACCTGGAGGCATCCGAATGAGTTGCGCCGAGTTGAAGAGAAGAAGCTGCGCAGCGGGAGCCCTGAGGTGAAAAGACGGAGGCGACTGGAGAAGGACCCGTCTAAGGACTGAGAGTGTTGTGTTGTCTTTATTTTCTGTTTGTGTGCTTTTGCTCTAGTCCTGATATGTGTGTTTTACTGCTGGTATGGTACCCCGATCTAAATTTAAAAACAAAAAAAAAAGGAAAAGAAAAGACAGAAGACGTTGAAGTGTGAAAAGTAAAAAGTAGGGTGTTTTGTGGCACCTGGGAGTTAAATTTTATTTTAAGAGGCCTGATTTGTGAATGTGAGATTTTATTGGCTCACTGACAGTAATTTAATGGATTTGTTGGAATTGAATTTTATTAATGTGCTGATTTTATGCCCAGGTTTGGGGTGGTGGGGTGTATTTACTCCATTTAAGATGCTTATTTGTGCATATTTACATACCCAGCGTTTGAAGTGTTGTGATATGCACATTGTGGGGTGAGTGTTGGGGGGGGGGCAGTAGTGTTATGTATTTTGTGGTTTTGTATGTCTTTTATGTGGAGCTGTTCCAGGATTATTTTAGTTACACGGCTTTGTTTTGTATAGTTGGCAGCAGAATAATCCGCCCAGCCGTGTGGGGGTGCTGGTAGTCTACCTGGCCCCCCAGCCTAGTTGTGTGTATGGATAGGTTGTTTATTTGTTTCTGTAATTACTTTGTTTTAGAGTGTGAGTCGGGAAGCAAATTGGGGAGGGCTATCTGTGCGCTTGGCATTTTTTATTGAAGGGAGGGGGGAAATGTTGTGTATGTAAACTGACTGTATTATCAAGATGGCGGCTGGGTTGGTCATGGTCTAGACCAAGGTGGCTTACTACCAGTTTCCAGTGGTGACGCCGCCTGAGGTATAAAGGAGGTGGGCAGAGGAGGCTCTGCCTCTTTTGTCGCAGGAGCCACCTGGCAAGCAGGCAAGTGCCGTAAGCCTTTTTCTGTATATGACTCTCAATATAATAAAGCTCCGTAAACTACATTATTCGTGTGTTGCCTTTACCCAACTATGGACACAACAGAAGCATTTTCTTAATTTTATTTTGTTTACTGCTTTTACCTATGGAGAAAGCAAAACAAAAACAACCGTATCTCCTAATACTTACCACTTACCCGTATATAATCTAAATCCAATTTATTTAAAATATGTTACTGTGCAAACAATGTTATGTTTCGACGGTAGATATGACAAGGCAAGCTTATAGGTTAGTCATCATTCACATATTAGTTGTGTCTATGACGGGATGGATTAAAAGTGGCAGATTAAGCTCAGGATTTCAGTCAATGTTCATGCAACCAGTAAGAGTTTACCTCAAAGAAAAATAGACAATTACCTGCTTGATGGTCACTTGGTCTGCATTTTCCTCGTACATATACTACACTCGTACACTCTTCTTCTTCTTCTTCTTCTTCTTCTTCTTCTTCTTCTTCTGCTTCTTCTTCTTCTTCTTCTTTTAGATTTGACTTTTAGATTTGACTGGCAGGTGGCAACCATCCTACAGGTGCATTACCACCACGTACTTCACTCTATATCATCACTCTACACCTCTGCACAAGCTCCCACAAGGAGCTCCGAACAACTCCCCTTGCGCAAAAAAAACATCCGTCCCTGAACTGTGCATTTCTGCATGCCCATGCCCAGTCTGTGTGTCTTCTTCTTCTTCTTTTAGATTTGAGTGGTGGTTGGCAACCAGCTTACAGGTGCATTACTGCCACATACTTCACTCTATATCATCACTCTATCTCAGGGGTGTCCAACCATGTGCCATGGAGAGCCAAGACCCTGCAGGTTTTACCTCCAACCAGTGTCTTCAACAGCAGATTTCTGTGAACTTCTTCCCACTGATTGCTGATAAGTGAAAACACCTGCTGAAGAGACTGGGTAGAAGAGAAAACCTGCAGGGTCTTGGCTCTCCATGGCACATGGTTGGACACCCCTGCTCTATCTGGTCAGGAGCTGTAATCCTTCTATCACCATTGCTGTGTCCAATCAAACCTCAACTCTATCTTCAGACATCACTCTTCTTCGTCTCCTCGTAAGGGCCTTTTCCACTAGCACGCTTTAGCGCGACACGGGACGGCTCAGCACGCTTTGTACGCTTTTCCACAAGCCCCAACACGGTTTAACAGCCGCAATTCTCAGCCCCGCTCCAGGGCAGGGTACAGCAGTGCTGAGCTGTGCCGTGTTGTGACGTTAACAGACTGGTCGCCGCTGATTGGTCAGGTCGTAACCGGCGCTGATTGGTCAGGTTTTAACCGCCCCTCTCCTCCTCCTCATCTACCAAATCTTCATGACCTTCTCAATAAAGTTTTTGAAAAAAAAAAAAAAAAAGAATCTTCACGACCGCCTTTACTCAGCACGCAACCACTGTTGGCGGTTCCTTTTCAGTGTATTGCTGTGCTATTTTCATTTATTCTCTATCAAAAATGGCTTCGTGTAATAAGGGTGTTCCATGGACCAGTAAGGAGCTGCAGTGTCTGTTCACTGCATTGTCAGACGAACGTATGCAGCGTGAGTTAGACGGAGCCGCCCGGAATGAAAAAATATACCGGGAGGTCTCGACATCGGAGTCCTTTAACGGTGAGTTTTAATTTTTTTTATTGTGCGTTTTTTTGCAAATATATTCGGTAAGACGCTCAGTTTATTTATGCAATAAAAAAGCTGTTCATTTGTGGATGGATCGCTGCTTTATTGCAGCACAATGCGGACTAAAGCTTTTATTTTAATTATTCATGTGAACAATACGCTGAAATAAGCTTATGTATTCTTGTTAAAAACTATTGTCTTTTCTGTATATCTTGCACTTACGTGCTGTATTTTATTGTGTGCATTTTCCTTGTAGAATCATCCCACGCGTCCGCCGCGACAGCCCGTCCGGATTATTCAACCGAGCCATCCTGACCCACAGCTGGCAGAGACGCCTTCATTCATCCGAGTCGTGACCCAGTTTGGGAAGGTGGTGCAGACACTCAGTGGTCGGCGTGTATAAAATGTCGATTAACCTTCATGTTGTGTTGCAAAGTTTTTTTTTTTCTTTTAATATTTTGTATATAATAAAATGGAATTGTTTTGGAAAGTGTGGTTTGTCTGTTATAACACTGAATTATAAAACAGTATAATTACATAGAAATTCCATTGCCTAATCTGATCAAAATGATACTGATCTTCCTGTCAGGGTCAACCATTGTAAAGGTAATGTAATTTTTAACTAGACCAAAAAAGAAATCTTTTTGTAAGCTTTCTGTTCTTTTTATTGAAATATCATAAAAAATTAGCCCCACATGATCCAGTTCTAAACTTTGGGTACATTTTTTATGTTAACTTATAAGAAGTTGCACAGTTGGACTTTAAAATGCAGCAGGAGAGACTGATCAAGCTTACACAAGTCAAAGTATGTAAAAAAGTAAGTATATGTAAATTGAATGTTCTATCGGCATTCCAAATTCAGAGATTTACAATACTTTAGAAGGAGTGTAGCATCATCTAAACGGAAAATAATAATACTGTTGTTCCAAACGTTGACCTGAAGGTGAAAAACATGAATTTTTTTAATTCAGTACATCCAAAATGCCCTAGGATGTAAAAAATAATAATTTGGTGTAGGCCAGTGTGCCACCGTCTCATTATTTAATATGAATAAAAACAAGTTTCAGCTCATTATTTCTAGGTCATTTGGCAGTTAATTCAAAACAAAAGTGACTTGTGTTGTTGCAGCTTAATTATGAGATAAAATTAATTGTGAGATAAATCCACAGAGCGAGCAAGGCAATAATCCTTGGATCCTTTTTTGTCTCGTGTAAATAAGGACTCAGTCCGGTGCGTAACGTCACGGGAGTGTGGCCCCGCCTCGCTGAGAATCTGCTGCTGCCCCGCTTCTAAAACCTCCTAAAAAAAAAAAAACACAGCACAAGCACAACACCATGCTAATGGAGACAGAAGCATTCCGAGCCGTACTGAAGTGAATCGAGCCGTACCGAGGTGTGCTGGGCTAGTGGAAAACAGGCTGTACTTCACTCTATATCATCACTTTATCTGGTCAGGAGCTGTAGCCCTTCTATCAACATTGCTGTGTCCAATCGAACCTCAACTCTATCTTCAGACATCACTCTTCTTCATCTCCTCGTGCTTCACTCCATTTCATCACTTCACTCTATATCATCACTCTACACATCCAACTCATCTGTGTGTCTGTCTTGTTCAGTGATGCCTGCTTTTGATCTTTGATGATGCCATAGCAAGTTCTATGATCTTTGATGATGCCATAGCGAGTCCTATGATCTTTGATGATGTCATCATATAGACACCATGGGCTGATGGCATAGCGAGTCCTATGATGCCTGCATTTGATCTTTGATGATGTCATAGCGAGTCCTATGATCGTGAGTGATGCCTGCATTTGACTAGGTTCCCGAGTGAGCATGAGTGATGCCTGGCTTTGATCTTAGATGATGGCATAGTGAGTCCTATGATCGTGAGTGATGCCTGCCTTTGATCTTTGATGTCATATGATTGTGAGGATGATGTCATAGCGAGTCCTATGATTGTGAGTGATGCCTGCCTTTGATCTTTGATGTCCTATGATCATGAGTGAGCATGAGTGATGACTGCCTTTGATCACACACAGACACACACAATTTTCTTGAATCACTCTATACTACGGTGTCTATAGGACGTCATATTTTTTTTTTGATTTTGTATATTTTATTGATCCCCAGAGGGGAAATTGAGGGCATCCACCTGGATGGATGAAGCAGCCACGCTACGGCGCTATCCCTTAACCATTAACACACACATTCACACCTAGGGCCACTTTAGAGTCTCCAATTAACCTAACTAGACATTATGCAGAGATCATAGGAACATCATAAGTGATCCTATGATCTTTTAGTGAGTCCTATGGTCGTGACACACAGACAGACTGAAGTACGTGGCGGTAATGCACCTATAAGCTGGTTGCCAACCGCCAATCAAATCTAAAAGAAGAAGAAGAAGACAGACACTGAAATTTCTTGATCCTATGATTGTGAGTGATGCCTGTGGACAGATAGAGTAATAATATAGAGTACGTGGTGGTAATGCACCTGTAAGCTGGTTGCCAACCGCCAATAAAATCTATGAGAAGAAGAGTAATGCCTGCGTTTGATCTTTGATGTCCTATGATCCTGAGTGAGCGAGATCATAGGAACATCATAGGTGATCCTATGATCTTTTAGCGAGTCCTATGGTCGTGACACACAGACAGTGGTGGTAAGGTACCTGTAGGCTGGTTGCCAACTGCCAATCAAATCTAAAATAATAATAATAAGAAGACAGACAGAGATTTCTTGATCCTATGATTGTGAGTGATGCCTGCGTTTGATCTTTGATGTCCTATGAACCTGAGTGAGTGAGATCATAGGAACATCATAGGCAATCCTATGATCTTTAAGTGAGTCCTATGGTCATGGCACACAGACAGACACACAGACAGGCACACAGACAGAGATTTCTTGAATTATATATTGAGTGATGTGTATCTTAAACCAGCTGTCATGAACGGTAGCCGAGCGGTCAAGGCACCAGAGAAAGAGTGGAGGCTTCCAAAGTTTGCAACCAGCAATTTCTGTTTATTCCAATAATCTTCAGAGGCAATAACTCCAACGCACATCCGACACCCCACACAAACCAAATGAAAACACCTGTTAATATATTCCGTGAGATAATTAACCTAATTGGCACATACCATAATCCCAGGTAAGACAATGAACATTTCATCTTCCCACATATACCCAATAATATCTAAAAAGGACATAAATACATAAATAATTTCCCCACAATATTTGCAGAATAAATAATGCCATAAATACACCATAAATAATACAATAAATAATTTAACCCCCTATTTACATATTAAATACCCCCTTTACTCCACCATCCTGTACTACCTCCTGCTGGTATCCTTTAAAGGCCCTCAAACCCCTGAGGAGTCTTTTGCCCAGATACCACCAGGAAGCATACTGGCAAAGGTACGTGGTTTCAAGATTAATCAATTGCCTCACCCAACTAACATAATTAATATTAACAATTATCTCACAAAAGAATTCAATTCAGTCAAAACACATTCTACAATTATATGTGCATGTTACAATCCAATACATGTTAACATTTGCAAATATAAATCCTTTTACACATATAATATAATATTCAATTACCAGACCATACAGTGGCGACACTCCGTCGTCACACCAACCAAAATTTAATCAGTTTTGTCTCTAAATTAATAAGATTTGCCAAACTTATTGTCTCAAAGTGAATATATAGGGAAAAATGAAAGTGAAAAAATTGCCAACAAATAAGGAAACTGTTCCTAAAGTATATTCCAAATATTGTCCCCCCCCCCTTTTTTTTCTTTTTTTTTTCTCTACATCACCCCAAGGGGAGGTAGACAAACATAGACCAAATAAACAATTCAGGACAAAACAAACATGCATTAAACAACAGAAGAGAGAAGAAAAACAGAAAAGGTAGAAGATGGTAGATTTTCGGTGTCATCTGAAGTCATTCTAAACATAGGAGATAATAATCAAGTCATCTAAGTCCAGTCTCTAAATATCAAACTTCAAAACGTCAATAGTCGGTTTACTTTAGAATCAAACTATATTTCATTCAGATTGTCTTGAGTCCTTCTCCTAGTGACAGTGTGTTGTCAGGGGTGCCTGCATTTTGATTAAGCATGCTGACAGAAAGGATCCATCGTCAATATTATCTTTACTTAACCATGGTGTCAAAACATCTTATGAAACACTGAATATCACTGTCACTTAGGACATGAATTTTAATAAAACTAAGGTCTCAGTGTCTCAAAAAGAAAAAAGAAAAGAAAAACATTATTTTTGTATCCAAGTGTCATACTTGTTGTTGTTATTGTGATGTAATATTATCTATCTTAAAAATTTGAAATACAGTCATTTAATAATCGTTTTCTTTTAAATTTTGTACGTACGTATTGTCATGAACCCTCCCGTGCGCTTCTCCTATGCACACGGCGAGGGGTGAAAGGATGAGGATTTATGCGCAAGGTTAATACCATGCACACATTTATTTGAATGGACGGAAAAGTCACATGCAGTTCAACATATCATTTGCACTCAGAATTACAGTGACGTCCTCCAGGACGCTTTACAGTCAAAGGGAGAAAATTGGGCAAAGTTCCAAAGCGTGCAGGCATGGGGGAAAAACCAGCAGTTTCTACTCATGCCACTGGAGCAGTCCTAGATGTCCACATAAGTCCAAGGGCTTAACACACACACTGAAGGGAGTAGCGACGGTGTGGCACAAAACTCCTTTGCCTGACATAAACAATAATCCAGTAATGCTTGACTGCAAAGCCCTGCTTAAGTACAAGCATTGCTGGATACACAACTAGGAACACCTGGGTGCAGCGTGGGAAGATGGCATATGGGAGTGGGAACAGCTGGCAGTAATAGAGAGGGGGCGTGGTCCAACCAGCAGACAGCTAGACAGCGCTCACTCCAGCGTGAGCCCAAGAGGCTGCCTCACCGCTGCCAGCCAGACAGCAGTGGCTATAGGTATGGCAGAGTACACAAAAATACGTATAAACATACATACAACGTGGCACGTACCCACAGAGATGCCAGGACCGAGCCAGGGGAAACCAAGCCGGCTCAGTTCCTGACACGTATGTGATCACAAAGTTCAGATTAATCTTTGCTTTACAAACCAAATTATAATTTACTTATTTCAATTTATGGCCATGCAGTCAAAAATACTCTAATTACTTGTTAGACTTTATAGTTTCTGTTTTGTTGATCAACATTTTATGAACTCAATTAATCATACAGTTCACAGGACTGCCTCCTCTGGATAAGATAAGATAAGCCTTTATTAGTCCCACAACGGGGAAATTCCAGGATTGCAACAGCACAGGGATAGCAACACTCAGAGCAACAATCAGAAGGCAAGAAAAAAAAAAAAGGCAAGCAAGCAAGAGCAGCTAATATACATATGTACATATTACTATAAATATATACAGTATATATATATATATATATATATACACAGACACACAGTGCAGAGCATTGTAGCTGGATGGGATAAATATATGAGTATATAAACACACAGTGCGGAGCATTGTAGCTAGATGGAATAATATGTAGATATATAAACACACAGTGCGGAGCAATGTAGCTAGATGGAATAAATATGTAGATATATAAACACACAGTGCGGAGCATTGTAGCTAGGTGGAATAATATGTAGATATATAAACACACAGTGCGGAGCATTGTAGCTAGATGGAATAATATGTAGATATATAAACACACAGTGCGGAGCATTGTAGCTAGATGGTATAAATATGTAGATATATAAATATAAATATAAACATAAACACACCCAGTGCGGAGCATTGTAGCTAGATGGAATAAATATGTAAATATATGAACACACACAGTGCAGAGCATTGTTGCTAGATCGGATGAAACAGCACAACCGTCTACTTAGTTATCCTACATGGTATGATTATGTACCCATACATATTCTCACCCTCCATAGCGACCAGTATTTTCCTAGTTGTATGCCGGAGGGGACAATTGTGTAAGTCTATTGCATCTTTTGCATTCAAAAAACTATTAGGTTGTTACGTCTTTTTTGCTATCTCTGCGAGCAGCCCTGCTTAGGTTGTACAGTCTGACAGCCGTTGGTAGGAAGGACCTGCGAAACCTCTCAGTTGTGCACCTGGGATGATGTAGTCTGCTGTTAAATGAGCTCCTCAGTGCATTCAGTATGTCCTGCATAGGGTGGAACTCGGACTCCAGCAGAGATGACAGTTTAGCCACCGTCCTTCTCTCTCCTATCTCCTCCACCGGGTCAAGGCGCTGCCCCAGGACAGAGCTAGCTTTCTTGATCAGTTTGTTCAGTCTCTTCCTATCGGCTGCAGTAATGTCACTGCCCCAGCAGACCACTCCAAAAGTGATGGCTGACGCCACCATCGTGTCATAGAATGTCTTCAGCAGCGCCCCTTGTACACCAAAAGACCTGAGTCTCCTCAGTAGGAACAGCCTGCGCTGTCCCTTCTTGTAGAGTGCATCAGTATTGTGTGACCAGTCTAGTTTATTGTTCAGATGAACACCCAGGTACTTGTAGGATGTCACCATCTCAATGTCTGTTCCCTGTATATTTACTGGTGCTGTGAGGGGTTGTCCATGCCTGCGGCAGTCCACCACCAGCTCCTTAGTTTTCCTTGCGTTGATCTGGAGGCAGTTCCGATGGCACCAGTCCACGAAGTCCTGGATAAGCCCTCTGTACTCAGCTTCATCTCCATTGGAGATGACAGTTTGGAGATGTCATTGGAGATGACCGGAACACAGTCCCGGGTTCTCACAAACTGAGGCCGGTTCGTGAGGTAGTCCAGGATCCATGATGACAGGTGCTGGTCCACCCCTGCGCGCAGCAGCTTGTCCTTCAGGATCATCAGTTGGATGGTGTTGAAACCACTGGAGAAGTCAAAGAACACGATCCTCACCACATTCCCGGGCTTCTCCAGGTGGGACAGAGAACGGTGAAGGAGGAAGATCACCGCATCCTCCACCCCAATGCCATGCTGGTAGGCGAACTGGAGTGGATCCATTGCTGGTTCCACCAGGGGGCGGAGGTGAGCAAGGAGCAGTCTCTCCAGGGTCTTCATCAAGTGGGACGTCAAGGCCACTGGTCTGTAGCTGTTCAGGTCTTTGGGGTGGGAAGTTTTTGGTACAGGTACCACACAAGATGTTTTCCACAGCTGTGGTACCCTCCCCAGCTTCAGGCTCAGGTTGAAGATGTACGTCACAATCCCACACAGCTGGTCTGCACAGGACTTGAGGAGCTTTGCGCTGATGCCGTCTGGTCCCGACGCCTTCCTCGCCTTGATCTTCCTCAGCTCCGTCCTCACCTGGGCCCTGGTCAGGGTCAGGATCGGGGGCTGTTTGGATGCCAATTTTTCAAGATTTTCTCCATACTCCATGTCATGGTTTAATAAGCTGACAGCTCACATGCACAATACAACAGCACAGGAGAACAACACGAGGAGGCATGTTTGAGAGTTTATTGAATTTCAAAATAAACGCACAGCTACGGAAACAGTCACTTGCCAGAAGAATCAATCTGTGGAGAGAAGATGAGAGCTGTGAGAGGAGGAACAGAGTAAGGGGAAATGGGCGAGCAAAATTGCCACTTACTTGGGTTCCAAGGGAGAACCGGCAGGGCCCCAGCAGGAAATAGACGAACCAGTAGGGTGTGGGGGATGAGCTGGTAGTGCCTGACCGGGTGGAGGTTGGAAGCTGAGGAATGGTGGAGATGTGGCAAGAGAGCATGCACAGTCCTGGAGACACACCTGCACAGTGGCAGCAACCTGAGGAGGAAAGAGAAACAACATTAGACAACATGTCTAAGATTGTCAACTACACTTGCTTGTCCTTGATTAGGCAGTATATCCAGACGAGCCAGCGTTGAATGCGTGGAGAGAGCCTCCTTAAGTATGCTGGCTGATGAGCTGGAGCAGGTGCGTCTTCTGCTTCAGGTGCAGTGATGAATTAGTGAAGGTGAGACGGGACGGGAGGGGCACGCTCTCGCTGCCCATGACAGGGCCCCCCTTCTAGGAGCGCCTCCTGGTGGTCCAGAGAGCTTCTCCGGGTAAGCTTGGTGGAAGGTCCAGAGCATTTCTTTGTACAAGACTCGTGCAGAAGGAACCCAGGAGCGTTCCTCCAGACCACAGCCCTCACAATCAACCAGGTACTGCCGGCCCCGGCCACGATGGCGAACATCCAAGATCCGGCGGACCGTATAGGCGGGGTGACCGTCAATGATCCGAGGAGGAGGAGACGGCTTCGGGGGGGGGGGGAGCAGAGAGGGCTGGCCAAGAGGGGCTTGATGTGTGAGACGTTGGAAGGTTGGGTTCACCCGCAGGGTCGGCGGCAATTTAAGCTGAACCGATGCGTCGTTGATCACCCGAGAGATGACATAGGGGCCCAGGAAACGGGGGACAGCTTTTTAGACTTCTCCTTGAGAGGGATCTGGCCCACCGCTAGCCAAACCTGCTGACCCACGACATACTTGGGGCGGGCACCCGCTTCCTGTTGGCTGCAATCCGAGTGCGTTCAGTGGAGCGGGCGAGGGCAGCCCGGGTGGCTCTCCAGACGCGTCGGCAGTGACAGGCATGGACCCCCACGGATGGAACCGCAACCTCCCTCTTGGCCATGGGGAGGAGTGGTGGTGTGTACCCCAGGGATGCCACAAACAGGGTGAGTCTGGTGGTGGTGGAGTTGGCCAAGTTCAATGAGTATTCCACCCACGTCAGGTGTGAACTCCAGGAAGAAGGGTTGTCGGCTGCTACGCACCGCAGGATGGTCTCCAAGGACTGGTTGGCGCGCTCTGCCTGCCCGTTGCTCTGAGGATGATTACCTGACGAGAGACTCACAGTCGTGCCAAGAGTCTGGCAGAAGGCCCTCCAGACCTGGGATGTAAATTGCGGACCCCGGACAGACACAATGTCCATGAGGATGCCGTGGATCCTGACTGCATGATCGGTGAGGAGGACCACCGTCTCCAAGGCCGAGGGGAGCTTCGGGAGGGCAACCAGATGCACGGCCTTAGAGAAGTGATCCACTATGGTCAGGATTACCATCTTGCCATGGGAGGGGGGAAGTCAGATAACAAAGTCCACAGCAATGTGAGACCATGGATGGCCAGGAGTGGGGAAGGGATGGAGGAGACCTGATGGGGGAGAGGAGTCCGACTTCCCCCGGATGCAGGTCTGACAGGCCTTCACGTGTTCCTGTATGTTCCGCCACAGTGTGGGCCACCAGGACGCTCGCCAGACGAGGTCCACAGTCCGAGTGATCCCGGGATGGCACGCGAAGTGACTGGTGTGACCTCACTGGATGACACTACTGCAGAGGGTGGCCAGGGCGTACAGACGGTTCTGGGGGCACCCTACTGGCACAGGCTCCTGGGACTGGGCCTGATGGACCCTCTGCTCGATATCCCAAGTAAGGGCTCCAAGGATGTGAGAAGGCGGTATGATGGTTTGGGGGGGGGCTACCTCCTCGGAATCAAACTGGCATGATAGCATGTCCGGTTTGGTGTTCCGAGCACCAGGCCGGTATGTGATGGAAAATTTGAACCTCTGAAAAAACAGGGCCCAACGAGCCTGCCTGGAGTTAAGTCGGCGGGCCGATCACAAATACTCAAGGTTTTTGTGATTGGTCCACACAACGATGGGGTGAATAGCCCCCTCTAACCAATGCCTCCATTCCTCCAATGCCAACTTAATGGCCAACAACTCTCTGTCACCTATGTTGTAATTCCTCTAGGCCAGTGTAAGCCGACGAGCAAAATACGTGCACAGGCAGAGCTTCTGATCGAAGGGTGTGTGATAGCATAGCGCCTACCCTGAATCAGATGCGTCCACCTCGAGGACAAACTGGAGCTGCGTGTCGACCTGAGCCAAGATTGATGTTTCCGTGAACAGGTACTTTAATTTAGCAAACGCCTGTTCAGGTGCCTCGGTCCAGCGAAAGGGGACCTTAATGGAGGTCAGCTGCATCAAGGGCAGTGCCATCCCACTGTAGTTCCTGATGAACCGGCGATAAAAGTTCATGAACCCAAGGAAGCGTTGAAGCTCCCTACAGGAGTGGGGAGTCTACCATTCGAGCATTGCCCTCACCTTGGCCGGGTCGGCAATCAGTCTCCCTTCAGCCACTATGAAGCCCAAGAAGGTGGTCATGCTTGTGGAGAACTCACACTTCTCGGCCTTGACGTTGAGCTGGTTCTCCAAGAGCTGTTGTAAGACGGCCCTGACATGGGCTTTGTGTTCTTCTGGCGAGCGGTAGAAAATCAAAATATCATCCAAGTAGACAAAGACAAATTGATAGAGCATATCGCGGAGGATATCATTGATTAGCCGCTGGAAGACAGCGGGGGCACTGGTGAGCCCAAATGGCATCACCAAATACTCAAATTGCCCCTGGTGGGTTTTGAACACCGTCTTCCATTCGTCCCCTTCGCGAGTGCTGATCAAATGGTACGCAGCGCAACAGCCTGATCTATAAGACCTTCAAGAGTCTCGGGGACAGGGTGAACTGCCAGATCATCACGGAAATGAGTGTTTAACCCATGGAGGAACGTGCTGTATAAAGCAACTTTGTTCCACCCCAAGTCAGCTGCTTCAACCCGGAACTCCATCGAGTACTCGGCTGCTGACCGAATTCCCTGGCGGAGCATCATCAGGTGGCTCATTACGTTGCTCTGACTCTCCGTATGGCCAAACGCAAGAGAGAAAGCATCCACTAATTGCTCAAACATGTACTGCTGTCCCTCAGGGTTAACTAGCGTAGCCCGTGCCCAATCAAGGGCTCAGTCTTTGAGCGAAAGGGTGAAAAACTGAATTTTTGCCATGTCCCTGGGTACTCCTCCCCGACCTGCTCCAAATACATATGAACTTGAATAAGAAATCCCTTGCATTTCCCCACCTCCCCCGCGTACGGGGCAGGCGTAGGAACAGAGGTGGTACGGCACACCGTAGTGCGGGGAGCAGGCTGAGGAGGAGGAGCCCGGGGAGGCACACTGGGCCAAAGCCGCATCATATTCTGAATTAGTTGAGTCAATACGGCCAGCTGGTGCTCGGTCGCTGATAAGCAATCCAAGGCGGTGAGCTCCGATGCCGTTACACCGGCTGAGCTGCTGTCCTGGCTGGCTCGTTCTGTCATGATTTAATAAGCTGACAGCTCATGCGCACGATACAACAGCAAAGGAGAACAACCACACGAGGAGGCACGTTTAAGAGTTTATTGAATTTCAAAATAAACACACAGCTATGGAAACAGTCACTTGCTAAAGGAATCAACCTGTGGACAGAAGACGAGAGCTGTGAGAGGAGGAACGGAGTAAGGGGAAATGGGCGAGCCAAATTGCCACTTACTTGGGTTCCAAGGGAGAACCGGCAGGGCCCCAGCAGGAAATAGACGAACCAGTAGGGTGTGGGGGATGAGCTGGTGGTGCCTGACCGGGTGGAGGTTGGAAGCTGAGGAATGGTGGAGATGTGGCAAGCGAGCATGCACAGTCCTGGAGACACACCTGCACAGTGGCAGCAACCTGAGGAGGAAAGAGAAACAACATTAGAGAACATGTCTAAGATTGTCAACTACACTTGCTTGTCCTTGACGAGGCAGTATATCCAGACGAGCCAGCATTGAATGCGCGGAGAGAACCTGGCTGATGCTGGCTGATGAGCAGGAGCAGGTGCATCTTCTGCCTCAGGTGCAGTGATGAATTAGTGAAGGTGAGATGGGACGGGAGGGGTGCGCTCTCGCTGCCCATGACAATCCATGCTCAAGTTTGTCCTGTAATGAGAAAAAGCAGTCATTTTTCTAAATTTATTTTGTAGTGACCCTTGAAGACAGAAATCTGAGAAGGATATGAGTAAGATTCATTATTTTCAGGCAATGGAAGAGCTCTTCAGTTTCTATTTTTGTCATTCTGATCTCAAAATATATTTATTCTATGCATTGTTTAGATAAAACTTTTAGTAATTTTCATTTTGAAATTCAAATATAAGCATATACTTTTACATTTTTACACTTCAGAAGTATATTTAGATGTTTAAAGGTTAACAATTATTGATCTGATACTACCGTATCATCCTAACAGAGCACTACGCTCCCAAAATGCAGGTTTACTTGTAATACCTAGAATCTCCAAAAGTACAATGGGAGGCAGAGCCTTCAGTTATCAAGCTCCTCTCCTGTGGAATCAGCTGCCAATCTGGATTCGGGAGTCAGACTCGATCTCTGTTTTTAAGAATAGGGCTAAAACCTACCTTTTTGATATAGCCTACAATTAGGGAGGGATCATGTGTTTTCTGAACCCTCCCTTAGTTATGCTGCTAATAGGTTTAGTCAGCCGGGGGACCTCCAGTAATGCACTGGGCCTCACTCCTTTCCTCACTCTCTATGAAATATTTTTTTTTTGCTGGTCATTAACATTTGTTTGTTCTCTCCCATAGATTGAGTCCCCATCGTGCTGTTTGCTCTCTACATGTCTGTTCTTTTCTTCTTCTCTATCCCCTCACCCCCCAGTCAGTCGCAGCAGATGACTGCCCCTCCCTGAGCCTGGTTCTGCTGGAGGTTTCTTCCTGTTAAAAGGGAGTTTTTCCTCTCCACCGTCGCCAAGTGCTTGCTCACAGGGGATCGCCTGATTGCTGGGGCCTTTCTGCAACTGTGGGGGTCCCCCCTACAGTTGATAGTGCTATGAGATGACTGTTGTTGTGAAATGGCGCTATATAAATAAAGTTGAATTGAATAAATAAATAAAGTTGAACAATTATCTCAAACTCGTTGGCTGCCATTTTAAATAATGTTGCACATAACTTTTGATTAAAATTTATCAACACCGGTGGTTTAAAAACTTTTCTCTCTTTGGTTTGCAGCTCGTCAAGCATTCGTTCGCTCATTCACACATTCACTCACAGGTCTTCTTCTTCTTCTTCTCTCGGTTACTGGCAGATAGCAAACAACTGAAAGGTGCATACCGCCACCTACTGTACAAGAGCGTGTCACATTATGTCATTTGAGCCTGACTCCTAAATTCTATGACTTAATCTTGTGTTATTTAAAAAAGAGAAAAGAGCCCTTCTCGTGATTCTTAGTGCCTCTCCATCTCCATCTGTTCCCAGAATCCCAGTTAAATTCCATTCCCTACCGGCCTTTCAGACTTCATTTTTCATTCTCTCTCTTTCATTTCCATACTTGTGACAGTGTAATAAGATGTACTCGACATTTTGTTTTACTCCACATTCTCTACATTTGTCACTTTCACTTTTCCCCATGGTGAATAAAGTGCCGTTTAAACCTGTATGATCCAGTCTGAGTCTTGCTATAATGATGTCCTCCCTCCTGTTTGTTGTTTTATAATTCTTTATTGCAATAGATTTTTGTATTTTGTAATGTGATCTGCCTTTATTATCTTCATCCCATCTTTTTTGCCATAGCTCAGTTCCTTTTTTCTTGATTACTGCTTTCCCTTCAGCTTTTCCAAGACAATGGCATAGTTATTTCTTTCCCAAGTGCACTTCTGGTGTGTAATCTGTCTGGTGTGTAATCAATTAAGCATGAGGGCATTATTATTATCATTATTATTCTTTTGCACTAGTAAAAGGTGTGATTATTTAAGAAATACTTCTTCTTCTTCTTCTTTTAGATTTGATTGGCAGTTGGCAACCAGCTTACAGGTGCATTACTGCCACTGACTTGATTATTATCACTCTATATCTTAGTATAAGGAGTTCTGAACAAATGTGTGAAAAAAATTATCCGTCCTTGGACTTTGTTCGAGGTGCGGCCGTATAACTAAGAAATATTTAATACCGTGTACTCATAACTGTAAACTATATCTCAAATGTGTAGGTACTTTGTCTGACTATTGTCCTATGTATAAAAATATATCATGTTGACTGTCATGAGCAGCGGGAGTGCGCCCCTCCCCTCCGGTCCTATTTCCTCCAGCTCATCACGGCACCTGAGGCAGAAGACACACCTGCGCCCACTCATCAGCCAGTGTACTTAAGGAGGCCTCTTCCACACGGTCAACGCTGGCTCGTCTGGGTTGCTGCCACTGTGTAGGTGTGTCCCCAGGACCGCGCGCGCTCTCCTGCTCCACCTCACTGCCCATCAGCAACTTCATTTCCCTGGTCAGGCACCATCAGCTTCACTACTCCCCTCTACCCTACTGGTTCGTCTATTCCCTGCTGGGTCCTGCCGGTCATCCCTGGAATTCCCAAGTAAGTGGCAATTTGGCTTGCCCATTTTCCCCTTACTCCACTCCTCAGCTCACGGCTCTCGTCTTCTCTCCACAGGTCCATTCCTCTGGCGAGTGACTGTTTCTGTAGCTGTGCATCGCTGTGTTTTTGCTATTAATAAACTGTCAAACGTGCCTCTCTGTGTGATTCATCCTGTGTTTGGCATCGTGCGCGTGAGCTGTCAAAAACTTAACATGCCATGACAGAACAAGCCAGCCAGGAAGGTAGCTCAGCCGGTGCCTCACCGCAGGAGCAATCCGCTATGGACCGCCTGGCGGCGACCGAGCAACAGCTCACTGCGTTGACGCAACAGGTGTCCAACATGTTGACTTTATGGTCCGCGGCACCACCCCCAGCCTGCTCTGCGCGCTATGGGCCGTACTTTCTCCGTTCCCATGCCTTCCCCGTACGCGGGGGAGGTGGGGAAATGTAAACCATTCCTTCTTCAAGTGCAGATGTATGTACCTGGAGCAGGTTGGGGAGGAGTATCTGGGGGATGTAGCTTGGATCCAGTTTTTCATCCTGTTGCTCAGGGATCGAGCCCTGGAGTGGGCCCAGTCCACTCTAGATAACCCTGAGGGGCGCCGATACATGTTTGACCAATTTGTGGTCGCATTTAAGTGCGCGTTTGGCCGGACCGAGCGTCAGGGCAACGTCATGAGCCGCCTAATGACTCTCCGCCAGGGTACCCTGTCACTGGCCGAGTACTCAGTGGAGTTCCGGATTGTGGAGTCCAAGTAGGGGTGGAATGAGACTGCTTTACGCAGCGCATTCCTCCACGGGTTGAACGACCAACTCCGTGACGACCTGGCGGTTCATGTCCCAGAGACGCTCGACGACCTTATAGATCAGGCGATAGGGCTGGAAAATCGGTACCATGAACGCACGAAGGAGAATGGCCCCACTCCTCACCTGCACTCCGAGCGCATATCCGCTGCAGTTACTGGAGCTGGCGGTGCCGGCGCTTCGTCCGAACCGATGGAGCTCTCTCTGAGCCTAACCAATGATGAGCTTCGGCGAAGGTGACGGGCTGGCGCGTGCATGTACTGTGGTTCACTTAACCACAGTCTGGACGAATGCCGCCAGCAGCCAAAAGACATGGCCCATCAGTAACCACGGGGGTCTGGTGGGAGGGACCAAATCTACTCCCCCTAGCAAATTTTGTATTTCGGCCCTTGTGCAGTTGCCGGGGGTCGAGAGGAGGGTTGGGCCGCTGATTGACTCAGGGTCGGAGGGTAATTTCGTTTCCGCTGCTCTCGTCAAGCAAGTGGGCATTCCTACATGTAAACTGCCCCGCAATCAGAGAGTTACTGCCATATCTGGCAGCGAGCTCGCGGTGGTCACCCTAAGCACGGTGCCTATACCCATCCTGCTTTCCAGGAACCACCGGGAGGAACTTTCATTCCTGGTTCTCCCAGTATCATCTTCCCTGGTGGTCCTAGGTTTCCCATGGCTCCAGAAACACAACCCAATGATCAATTGGGCTAAAAGTACCATTTCCGCCTGGTGCCCGTTTTGTATGGCCAACTGTATGTGTTCCGCTGACTGCTCCCCATCGCTCTCTGCCCCCCGCCCCCACCCGGGCTGAGGCGCCGGGCCTCAACCTCGTCCCTCAGGCTTATCACAATTTGGCTGAGGTCTTTTGCAAGTCAAGAGCGCTGTCGCTGGCACCTCACCGCTCTTACGACTGTGCTATAGAGCTCATTCAGGGGGCGAGGCTGCCGTCTAGCCGTTTGTACAGCATTTCCAGCCCGGAGAGGGAGGCGATGGAGCAGTACATCAAGGAGTCGCTGAACGCCAGCCTCATTCGGCCATCTTCAGCCCCGCTCAGGGCCAGATTCTTCTTCACCGGGAAGAAGGATGGCTCGCTGCGCCCACGCATCGACTACCGGGAGCTCAATGCTATTATCATCAAGGACAAGTACCCTCTGCCATTGATCAATTAAGCGTTCGAGCTCCTTCAGCGTTCACCGGTGTTCACCAAGTTAGACCTCAGGAACGCATATCATTTGGTCCGTATTCGCGAGGGCGATAAATGGAAGACGGCCTTTAAAACACATCAGGGCCTGTTCGAATACTTAGTGATGCCATTCAGGCTCACTAACGCCCCTGCCGTCTTCCAACAATTAATTAATGACATCCTCCGCGATATGCTTTATTAATTCGTGTTCGTCTACCTTGATGACATTTTGATTTTCTCCCGCTTGCCAGAGGAACATGAGGTCCATGTAAGGGCTGTTTTGCAATGGCTCTTGGAGAATCAGCTGTTCGTGAAGGCAGAGAAGTGTGAGTTCTCTAGACCATCAACCACCTTCTTGGGCTTCATCGTGGCTGAGGGGGAGCTGATTGCCGACCCGGCCAAGGTAAAGGCAGTGTTGGACTGGCCAACACCCCACTCCCGCAGGGAGCTCCAACGCTTCCTCGGGTTCGCAAATTTCTATAGCAGGTTCATCCAGAAATACAGTGGGATCACACTGCCTTTAACGCAGCAGACCTCCATTAAAGTCCTCTTTCGATGGACTGAGGCAGTTGATGGTATTTAACAAATTAAAGTGTCAGTTCACGGAAAGACCCATCTTGGCCCAGGTCGACACACAGCTTCCTTTTGTCCTTGAGGTGGATGCATCTGATTCAGGGGTTGGCGCTGTGCTATCACAGCGCACACACCCCGATCAGAAGCTTCGCCCATGTGCATATTTCTCTCAGCGGCTCACGCCGGCCGAGAGGAGCTATGACGTAGGGGACAGAGGTCTGCTGGTCATTAAGTTGGCACTTGAGGAGTGGAGGCACTGGTTAGAGTGTGCTGTCCACCCCATCGTTGTGTGGACCGACCACAAGAACCTCAAGTACTTGCAGTCGGCCCACCGACTGAATGCCAGGCAGGCCCGCTGGTTGCTATTTTTCCAGCGATTTAACTTTACTTTCACTCACCGGCCTGGCACCCAGAATATCAATCATGTTTCTGTAGAACACATGATACTACACTCACAATATTCCTTTTGCATCCTGAGCAGCTCTGTGAGCTCATCCGCCTTGTTTCCCAGCAACCTCACCTTACCCGTGATGAACATCGGTACCACTGGCTTATGCTTCCTCCTCCTCCTTCTCACCTTGGCTCCAGCCCTTTGCTCATGGCATCTCCTCTTGAGCTCATCTGGGATGAGGGGCTTCGCTCCGGGCAGCAGCACTGGCCTCCTCAGCACAATCAGCTGGTTGCGTCTGTAAACAATGCATTCGCCCCTGCTTCTATTTTTCTCCATTGCCCCAGGAAAGAAAAATAAAAGAAAGACCAGGACTAAAATAGAAAAAACTTGGTCCAGTCATTAATCCAAGTCTTCCTACCGAGCCCTGATGAAAAGAGGCACACTATATACAAGAATAAGCTAATAAAGAAACAAAGACACCAGAGCTGCTGCTGATCCAGCCGCCTGTCCTTACAGCACCATGAAGTTGCTAACACAGTATGAGAAGATAAGAGCCTTGGTGGAAGTATGCATTCTGGGATAATCACCAAAATGTTATGGTTTCCTCTCTAGCCCTAGGACCACCTCTGGTGAAAATTTCATCCAAATCCATGCAGTAGTTTTTGTGTAATTCTGCTGCACAAATACAAACAAGGTCCTTGATGGAGGTATACACTCTCAGATCATCACCAGAATTTAATGGGTTCGTCATTCACCCAAGGGCTACCTCTGGTGAAAACTTCATCAAAATCCATCCCGTAGTTTTTGCGTAATCCTGCTAACAGACAGACAAACAGACAAACCACCCCTATTACATACCGTAACCTCCTTGGCGGAGATAAACATTACCTCCTCCCTTGGCGGAGGTAATTAGACAGAAGCCACATGCAAAGATGGGAAAATGTCAAAGATGGGAAGTGAAGCAAGATGAGAGGTAAGTAGATAGAAAAAAACAGCGAGGAGAACAAGACATCCAACAAGTTAATCAGTATTGCACACAACATGGGACCATGGAGGAAGGTCAGTAGAGAAAGGTGTATGTTGTGGACATGTCAGTCATCCTCATCTTTCAACAACACTGCATCATTTACTTTCACTTTAAAAATCCTGGTCTGTTCCAGCCAGGAAATGTTCAAGGTTTTAGAGTTGAACTCTCACCAAAGTCAGGCGTACTTGATGTCTTTTTGATCCAACTTAAAAAGAAAACCCAACTTATTTAGTGAAACTATGGTAACTTTTAAAATGAGACCAGTTTTTCTCTAAAGTTCACATAAAATCCAGAGTGCTAAAGTATGCATTTATCTCCATATGTTGCTGCATCGTAAAATTCCATGGGATTTTATTTTATTCCCATTTATTACCGGAGTAACTGTCCTCTCCCATATGTTCTGATTTAGCCGAAATTTTTAGCAAACACGCAAATTGACCAACTGGCCTCGACTGAGAGGATGTGAGCAGCTTCTCTGCTGCGAACAAGTCCCTTGACGCTGTGCACAACAGGTGGAAATAGTTGGACGAAAGTGTCTATGCAAAGAGGATATTCTGTATGTTTTGGTTACCAGGAATTTACAATGGATGTGCAGTTGTTTTTGAGTAATCACACAAAGAAGTCCCAA
This sequence comes from Pholidichthys leucotaenia, assembly GCA_020510985.1. Lineage (NCBI taxonomy): Eukaryota > Metazoa > Chordata > Actinopteri > Cichliformes > Pholidichthyidae > Pholidichthys > Pholidichthys leucotaenia. Next base: position 56,867,516 of record CM035840.1, on the reverse strand, counting down.
GTGTTTATTTTCAAATGGGCTAGGAATCTAATAAATATTTCCACAGGTAAAGAAGGGAAAAAGTTACAAATATTATTTCCTCAATAAATGGAAGGAGGTAAACAAAGCTCCTCTAGGAATATAGCTGCATAAAGAAAAGAATAGGTGTGCCGTGTGAAGTTGTTGTAAATATCCAAGGCGCAAGTAAAAACAGAAAACATAATTTTGAGTTTTGTTTGTCCTTTTTGAGAGTGTTGCAGAGTGTTGTACACGATGTCTTTTCTCATGGACGGAGTGTACTCATTAAGCATTAATGGTTCCATTGAGTAATTGCATGCCCCTACGCTCCCTCCCACCTCTTTGATTCTCAGCTGATGTGACTCGGGGTAGTGCTGTGCTTTCCTGACTGCAGGCCAGACTTCCCAGCCAAGCAGATGATGAGAAACAGGCAAATCCTTTCCAGATGTTCCGACCAGCAGCCCTCAATTATGATCCAGAGGAATCCCAAAAAACTGGGGTGATTTCCTATCCTGCTACAGCAGCAGGACCTGTCCCCCGCTGGTGGAAATATGCAACTATGTTTGCAGCCTCAGTCAATGACCTCGTGGATGACTCATAAATTGAAATAGCACTACCTTGTCAGTGCATTTAAATTTATACACTACCAAAAAAAAAAAAAAGACTGAGCCTTCTTACAGTATGAAATAAATATTGATTCTAGAGTCTAGGCTGAAGGTGGAAGTTCACAGAATGTCATAGAAAACTACGCCATAGATTTTGCGGCTCATGCTCATGTGGTGCCAGACATCTGCACAAATATACACGTTATGTGCTCGTGTCCTACTTCCAGTCTCCCCCCTCTTCACTCATGCAGGTCCTATGTTGCTGTCAGGCAAGAGTGCATAAGACTTTCTCAATAAAAACAATAATGTTGCTGCTTTTAGTATGACTAAAACTCTGAGCCTGTCATTGAAGAGAAATAAAGTTAATTACAACCCCAATCACAATGAAGTTGGAATGTTGTGTAAAACGTAAATAAAAGCAGAATACAATGATTTGCAAATCCTTTTCAACCTACAGTATATTCAACTGAATACACTACAAAGACAATATATTTAATGTTCAAACTGATAAACCATTGTTTTTGTAAATATTCACACATTTTGAATTTGATACCTGTTAGATATGGACATATTAACAATGGACACACGCACGTGGGGATGCATGCACAATGTGACGTCATCATGCCGTGCCTATATTCTTGCCATCCAAGAAGACGTTGCTTGGATGACAGCATATGTTGCTCCATACCGTTCAGCATTAATGGTGCCTTCACAGATGCACAAGCTACCCATGCCGTGGGCACTAACACCCCCCCAAAACATCAAAGATGCTGGCTTTTGAAGCCATTGATAGTGATAACGAACATTTCAAACGATCCATACCATCGGGACCAAGGGATTGGCGGCTCACCAAGCTAAGTGAGGAACGGCGTCAGAGGTGGCATTAGTGCTATTTGAGTCTCCATTATCCTTGTCGCCAATGTTATGTCTGGAAATAAGGGCGGACATGACCACGTGTTGAGGTTAGCTTTGCTGGGTGTTAGCAGCAAGTAGTACACAGTGCAGGGTGCAGCTGGAAGAGAGGCCAAGAGAATGACTGGCACTGGGCAGTTACCTAATATACCCTAAAGTGCCCTGATGTCACAATTGCATGCGTGCTACCGCAGCGTAGTATGCCGCGCTGTTTCACATACACCACACAACACAGGCGCAGCCAGTTCAGAGGAGCATAATATATAGAGCTTTTTAAAGCATTTGTTTAAGCGCAAAACCCACTAAAATAATTTGTTTTTGTTCATCATACAGTGGTACCTCTACTTACGAACGTCTCTACATACGGAATTTTCAGGTTACGAGACGCCTCAACGGGAAAATATTGCCTCTAGTTACAAACGAAATTTCAGGATACGAAAGGCAAAAAAGTATGCGCTCCTCGCAGCTTCCGTAGTTTACCGAACGTAAACATACCTGTAGCTGCTCTGCCATTGGCTATCGCCTAGCATCTTCCTGGTATCCCATTGGCCACAAAGTTTTTTTTTTTTTTTCCAAAACTTTATGCGTTTGGTTGATCTCGCCAAAGAATATGGCCGTAATACATCAACGATCAGCACGGTATTAAAACAAAACAAAGCACTTACAAGCCGACAAAAGCAAACGTCCTTGGATCAGAACATGAACCAAAGAAGGCAAACGGTGACGACGTCGACAACGATAGCAGTTAAAGGGTAAATGAACATAATTTTTATTATTCTTTCTCTTTTATTATTCTCTTTTATTATTCTTTCTCTCATTTTAAACTCTCATTTTATGTTTATTGTGCAGTAATCTAATTGTAACATGTATTTGTTACATGTTTTGATGCGTTTTTACGATTTATAAAAAATTTATGCCCGAATTTTGGGGGCTTGGAACGGATTACGGCATTTACATGTAAAACGCGCCTCTACTTACGAATTTTTCACGTTACGAGAATTCTTCCGGAACGAATTAAATTCGTAAGTAGAGGTACCACTGTATTCCAAAATTTTGATTTTCATTTAACATGGCAGACTCTTTTGTTTAATATGTATGTATAAATGAAGTATTTGTATCTAATTTAAAAAAGGACTACTCATGAATAAATTGATTATTTGAACAACATGTTTGTTTTATTAACACAAGAACTGTCAAGATGGTCTGATGGACCTTTGGGATTTTATTATGTGAATAACTTTGTTTTAACCAAAATCTACAGGTCTCCCAGTTCACAACTTTTTATAAATGTGTGTTTTATTTTTTCTGAAGTCTGGAACATAATACAGTTAAACACACAAGATTTCACTTTTTTCTCAAACAGCCACTGCAGAGACTGCTGTCATTGAGTTACTGTACGATGTTGCAGTTTTTGGAGACATTTCTATGGGTCTGTGCTCTTTTTGCTAATAATCTCATTGTTATTTTCCTCCTATACTGTGTATCCTGAACTAGGAGACAGAATCACAGAGAAGAAGAGGGAACTGAATTATCATTTTATGTCCAGCACAAAGAAACAAATATAGAAATATGGATGGAGAAAAAAAAATGAAGAAAACTGATAACATAGAAGAGCTTTTGCTTCAAGAGCGAGGGGGAGCTGATGGATGAAAAGGAGAGGAAAACTCCAGAGTCCACAGAAAAGAGAAAAAGGTCATTGTCCGCTGACACATATGTATGTCCACTGCAGGTAGGGCTATCCTATTGTATCCTATTTTATGGATACAAATTTATTTAGTAGGCTGTATATAAACAAATGAAATTTTAAAAAAACTCTTCCGACTGATGTCCAGTTCAACATAACACCGATCTCTGTGAGATCATTGATATTTATATAATCTGTTTTTTCTGTCATGCCAAATAAAGTCATGCGCAGAGAGAAGATTCTCTCTCTTCATCCACCCACCCTCAGTTCTCAGCGGTGTCTCCTCCTGATACTAATTATCGTCATGTCAGGCGCACGTGAATTAAGACATCCTTTTTTGGGCCATTAAATCCTGGTGCAATTAGCAGGAGATCGTCAACCACAAACCCTTGTAAATCACCTTGTGCCAGTCATTTAAATTTTCTCCCTCGAATTTGTACTTCAACATGACCGCTCCTACAAATATATATGTAATGAGGCCAAGTGCAAAATTAACACCCTACGCCCTTTAGTAAATCTCGACAGTAGTTTTTTACCACCAAAACAGGGTTTTGCAATGGTGCAGCACGTTAGTAAGTCTGCCCCTTAATGTTCAAACTGAAAAACTTTGTTTTGTTGCAAATATTCACTCACTTTGAATCGGATGCCAGCAACACATTCTAAAATAGTTGGAACAGGGGCAAAAAAAGACTGGAAAAAGGTGAGGAATAGAGAGAAAAAACAACACGTTTTTGGAACATTCCACAGGTGAACAGGTTAATTGGAAACAGGTGAGTGTCATGATATAATAGGAACATCCCCAAAAGGTTCTGTCATTCACAAGTAAGAATGGGGCAAATAGTCCACTAGTTTAAAAATGTTTCTCAATGTACAATTGCAAAGAATTTGGGGATCTCATCATCTACAGTCCATAATATCAAAAGATTTATATAATCTGCAGAAATTTCTGCCATGTATCATACCACATACTATATATCTGCCATATACTGTATATATAGCCATGTATCAACAACACCCAGAAATGCCCATGTTTACAATGGGCATGAGATCTGAGATGGACTGACACAAAGTGGGAAAGTGTGCTGTGGTGTGACGAGTCCACATTTCACATTGTTTTTGGAAATCATGGATGTTCTGTCCCCTAGGCAGGCGTTGTACCGAACAATAACTTTATTACAAGACACAATATGACACGTGCTGCAGTGTGTATGCTAACAAGCTAATGCTAAGCTAGTGTATGCTGTTACTTGTACAAAGGTGGAGCGCCAAAGAGGCCATCTCCCGCCAACAGTCCCCTTATTTAGTCACGGCGTGATGACGTCACCTGTGCGTTCAATGTCACGTCCACACAGTCTGTTGTATTTCCAATATGCCATATACTCTAGAAAAGAATCAGAGGAAGCTAGGCTATGAGCTATGCTAATTCACAGCCTTGGCAGCAAGGGACAGCGTATCTTGCGAACGCTTGCGCCTGCAGACGCCTACAATGAGTGCGTGACTTTGTTGACCGGACACTTCACTGACGAGGCAATGGTCTGACAAATTAAGTCATCAGCTCCAGCTGCCTCTGGCCACTGCAGCTTCGCTCCGCTGACTCTGGCCATGGCTCCGGCTACTCAGCTTCTCGGCCCCATGTATGACCCGAACACCGTCCATTTTGTGAGCTCCAGCAACGGGTCATCCGCGTGGTTTACAGTGGCGCTGATTGGCGTCAGGCTACCAATGTGAATGGACACCACTGCTTCAAGATCCCTGATCAATGAGGCCATGGTAAGGAGGTTTTTTCCCTTGCAACCAATTAAGCCAGACGCTGTGGAACTGTTCAGCTATGGACACACGAAGATCAGCATGGTAGGAACTGTTACCTTTTCGGTTCGCTACAGGTCAAAAATCCTCCCACCATTCACATTCCAAGTAATGCACCATGGTGACAACATCCTGGAATATGATTTGTTCCATGAACTGGGCTTCTCCATCACAGACCACATGAGATTCTGTTTGACCGACGGCAGCCCGAGTTCACTACACTCAGACGTGGACGCAGCCACTCCCTGCTCTGCACCACACACCAAGCAGAATCCTGTAGGAATGGATCCGATCTTCATGCAGCACGAGCGTTCTCGAGCTGCCGCCTTACTGCAGGAGCTCCAGACTGCATCCACACAGGACCCAGAGCCAGTCCTCGTGCTGCACGAGCGTCCTCGAGCTGCCGCCTCACCACAGGAGCTCAAGACCACATCCACACGGAACCCAGAGCTGGTCTTCGTGCAGCACGAGCATCCTTGAGCTGCCACCTCACTGCAGGAGCTCCAGTCTACAGTCACACAGGACCCAGAAGAAGGTAAGGCCTACCCTGTCAGCGACAAGACCGGCCTGCCTCTGCGTTTTCCCCTGGACTGCTCACGTCCTCCACCAGACGACACTCCAGTAATGGCGCCCTTCTCCAGCAGTGGGACGAAAGAGCAATGACAGAAGCGTCTCACATAGCACGAGTCTCCTCGAGCTGTCGCATCACTGCCGGAGGTACAAGCTGTAGCTGAACAAGACCGGCCATATCCTCTATCAGTTGACACCCCAGCAATGACACTTTCTCCTGACAGCAGGGTGGTAGAGCGGCAACAGCATTTCACAAAGAAGGAATGCCAAGCGGAGAGCCCTTCACTCATGGTGCTCGACTGGGTCTGGGTACATCGACCCAATCACTCATACAAGCTGCAGTCATTCCAGCCAGCGCTGACGTGGATTGCCACTCAGCTGGGACCAGGCACCTTCCATCTGACTGATGGGTCACGATGGCATGCCAGCCACCGCAGAAGGATGACACCACCTTCTGCTTCTGCTCAAGAGACCGCAATCAAGCCAGCCTACCCAGACTGGGACTTTGCCAATGAATGGTCCGCAGCTCCAGCGGGGCGCCTGCTGAAACCACCTGAGCCAGTGCGGCCTGAGCCCCGCTTGGAACGAGTCTGATGGAGGCCTCTTCATCTTGAGGACTATTTTACTGACTTTAAATACATTGGTAGTCAGCGACATGGTCTGTTCAGTGGCAGAATAACCCACATGACCAAGTGGGTACACCAGCAGTCTACCCGGTTGCCCAATTAGAAACATTGTGGTTGAAATGCATTTAAGTGGTTCTTTATGCCGGCCTGTTCAGCCCAGTAAGGTATGTGTTTCATTTTACATTAGCTGATGCGCTAATATATATGTCCTGCTAGCCGTTCCTGCTAAGCTAACCTGCAGATGTGTGTAAGGTCATAAGCTTCTCGGGGGGGGGGGGGGAGTAAATGTGAAATGTGAAATGGCGCAACACACTATGCTGTGGTTGTACACACGCATGTTTGACGTCAGGGCACCACAGGGTATATTGGGTGACTTCCCAGCGCTACTTGTCCTCTTTGCCTATCTTCCAGCCTCCAACCACACCTGTCTGCTCTGTCTGTGTGCTCTGTCTAAATTGTGCACTGGCTAATTTGCACTGCCTTAGTAAATCTTGTAGTGTTCTGACAGGGGTCACCCCAGGACTAGTAATTGCTGTGTTGTTACCTCCTGAAGTAGAGACTCCTGCATTGTTATCTTCTGAGTATAAAAATTCTTTGTTGCCAGTTCCTGAGGGTAAAGTTTCCATGAGGACTCCTCCAGAGTTTGAAAGTTCCATGTTGTCATTTTCTGAGTGTAAGGGTTCAATGTTATCATCTCCTGAATACAAGATTTCCATGTTATCATCTCCTGGGTTTAGGGTTTTTTGTTATCAGTGCCTCAGCTTAAAATTTCCATATCATTTTCACCCAAGTTTAAAGTGCTCCTACAGTTATCTCTGTACCTGCTCTGCTCTCCGATCTGGTGGTCCAGGGACTCTGGGAGACCACCTGACTGGCTATGTTTTGAGGTCTGGAGGCCCATGAGACTGGGCTAGGCCTCCCAACCCGCCTTATTCTCTGATCCAGTGGCCCTGGGACTGTGGAAGGCCACCAGACCCATCATGTACTCCAGTTTGTGGACCCGTGGACTTGTGTAGGCCCCCTGACCCACCTGGCTCTTCGGTCCAGTGGCCCTAGGACTCTGGAAGATCACCTGACCCGTTCTGTGTTGGACTTTGCTTGGGGAGGGAGTTTGTTTTGGCCCGCCTGACCTTTGCCCCTACCACCCACCCTGTGAGGGTTTTGGGGTTTTCTTTTTTTTTCTCTTGTAGGTGTTACTCTAGGATTGTCTGGGAGCCAACCCTTAAAAGGGGGGTACTGTACTGTTCTGACAGGGCTGCAGCCCCTGTCCACGCTTTATGTTCCCTTTTGACTCATTTGTCATGGTTTGTGTGTATCCCCTCTGTGATTGTCCAGCCCCGCCGACCCTGTCTTGCCCGTTTCCCGTTGATGGTGCTCACCTGTCCCATGTTGTCGTGATTGCGCCACTGTCTACAGTGTATATGTACATTCTCAGTCTGTGTCCTTTGCGGCATCCTTGTGTTGATTTCACCAGTATCTGCACCACAGAGTATGAGTTATTGTTGTTTTTCTTCCACGCTGTCTGGTTTAAAAATTCTTATTATTTCTGCCCCCGTGCAGTGTTTATTTCTATTTTCTGCCGCATAATAAAGAATGGTTTACCAAATTCACCTGGCGAGTAGGCCCTTTTCTTCTCCCCAAAGGGGACGTTATGACAAATCTGTCCCTAAATATCTTGTCATTGTAATGTATTCAATTGAACATAGGTTGAAAAGGATTTGCAAATCATCGTATTCTGTATTTATTTACATTTTACACAATCTCCCAACTTCACTTGAATTGGGGTATGTAAAAGCAAGACTGTAACTGCATTTAGTCTTATGATCTTTCTCAGAAATAACTTCAGGATACATCAGCAACAGTATTATAATATGCAGTACATGCTGTTCATTACTATCTTTGGGTCAAGGGAAATGATAACGCTGGTATTTTTAGCTTACCATGTACGGTACATGGTTCTGTGCCTGAGTTAAACAGGAAGCACAGAGATTCAGCAGGAAAATATGAGTCAGGGATGTTTAGGGACAATACCAGCCCATATGCCCATTTAGGCCCAAAGTCAATTCATTGACCTTCCAGTTTGGTTCAAAAGGAGACAAAATGCATTTGTTGTCACGTTGCAACCAATTTTAATTGCAAACAATACCTCATACCAGCCAATGCCTCTGGTTCCCATCATCATCATTCTTTAGGCAGCGTACTGGAGATCCTGGAGATATCTCAGCAGCTACACATGCCGCATACAGATAAACATCTTCAGTCTTTTCTGTGCGCCACTGTTTTGTCTTACAACTCTTTATTCAGACCTTTTCTTCACTGGTCTCTTTCTATTTACTTTTGCAATTGGTAAACTACAAGTTACTGTTTAATCGAATGTCAAAAAATAAATAACATTTGCCCTCAATTGCCTCAGTAATGTGGAATTAACTTGTTTGCTAACAGAATCCTTATTAAAACATGCCGTTTATGCCAGAATATTCTGCCTGGTTTGTGTTGGAAGTGTTTATTTCTGATTTTTCACATCAAAAACATCCACAGATGTTCTTTGAAAAACAGAACAAAATGGTTTTCACCTCATCTATGAGCCTATGAAATGCTGAACTGCATCACTTCACTTCTGTGTTTAAAACATTGCAAAGTTTGTAGCAACTCGCTTGCCTGTATGATGTTTCAGTGAAAAATAAATAAGAGTATTTCCTGGTGAATCAAGTTCTGTTTTCAATTTCATACTGTGGTTGGCATTTCATGGTGTTAAAGCTCAGACCAGATTAGTGATTTTTCCTTTTTTGCTGGATTTATAAATCAAAGAACGGAAAATATGAGGACTACACAAACAACTTTCCCTGCTTTTGTTTGTGTAAAAGATTTTCTGTTTCTCTCCTGTCAGATATTATATTACATCTTACGTTCATCACTTTGCATTATGACAATATGAAAACCTTTGAAACTGCACCTTTTGACATTAAACTTTGTTTGGGTGCTTTTCTTTCTTTCTCAGTGTTGGATTTATCTTTAGAATGCAGTTTGAATATCATCTGACAACTTTGCTTTTCAGAAATTGTGTAATTAAAAACTCCCCACACTACATGCACGATTCCTTCACATCCAAGCAGTATGCACTGTGAATGTTTTAATGCTGCCAAACCTGGGAACAAGCCATCATACAAGATTTATCAAATGTTCTTTACCCAGATTCAATGCAGCCAGTTTTGGAAACATGAATAAACATTACAGCAAATACAAGCAGATTCCATCCATTTTCTTTTCCTAACATTCAACTCAGGGCTGCAGCCTAGACTGCTGTCACGGGATGAAAGACGAGGTCGACTCAGTAATACATGCATCATGCCTAATCTCTGATCACTTCCTTCCAAATAAAACAAGTATAACTAGAGGTCGGTGAAGCGTAATCATTTGCCCTCACAATTAACACTGGTTCTACAGATGTTGGGCCCATGAAGGCAGATGTCTCCCTACAGGCCAAAAGACACACAAAGAACTAAACACAAGTACGCATCTAAAGTAAAAATCTGAAGTTGATTTACCCATAAGTGTGTATTATATAATTACCCATGCAGACAAAGTCTAGGAGGCAGTTGCTCTCTTCAATTGGAAACCACAAACGACAACAAGTGAAAAATTTTCTCCTCACTGCTGCAACCTGACTCATAGCAAGAGGCAGACACACAGATCCAGAGTGAAGTGTGGACTTAGCTGTGCTCTGTGATTGATGATTAGCATGGGAACAGGCAAACTAAAACAGATCCAAAAGCTGATTGTTATGTATGGAATATGGGTGTCTGGGATGCCGTGCCCACCCACAGGGTGACGTCAGGCGGGTACAGACCACTCTGTATATACAGTGGGGCAAAAAAGTATTTAGTCAGCCACCAATTGTGCAAGTTCTCCCACTTAAAAGATGAGAGAGGTCTCCAATTTTCATCATAGGTATACCTCAACTATGAGAGACAAAATGAGAAAAAAAAAATCCAGAAAATCACATTGAAGGATTTTTAATGAATTAATTGGTAAATTCCTTGGTAAAATACGTATTTGGTCACCTACAAACAAGCAAGATTTCTGGCTCTCACAGACCTGTAACTTCTTCTTTAAGAGGCTCCTCTGTCCTCCACTCGTTACCTGTATTAATGGCACCTTTTTGAACTCATTATCAGTAGAAAAGACACCTGTCCACAACCTCAAACAGTCAGACTCTAAACTCCACTATGGCCAAGACCAAAGAGCTGTTAAAGGACACCAGAATCAAAATTGTAGACCTGCACCAGGCTGGGAAGACTGAATCTGCAATAGTAAGCAGCTTGGTGTGAAGAAATCAACTGTGGGAGCAATTATTAGACAATGGAAGACATACAAGACCACTGATAATCTCCCTCGATCTGAGGCTCCACGCAAGATCTCACCCTGTGGGGTCAAAATGATCATGAGAACGGTGAGCAAAAATCCCAGAACCACACGGGGGAACCTAGTGAATGACCTGCAGAGAGCTGGGACCAAAGTAACAAAGGTTACATCAGTAACACACTACGCCGCCAGGGACTCAAATCCTGCAGTACCAGACGTGTCCCCCTGCCTAAGCCAGTACATGTCCAGGCCCGTCTGAAGTTTGCTAGAGAGCATTTGGATGATCCAGAAGAGGATTGGGAGAATGTCATATGGTCAGATGAAACCAAAATAGAACTTTTTGGTAAAAACTCAATTTGTCGTGTTTGGAGAAGAAAGAACACCATACCTACTGTGAATCATGGGGGTGGAAACATCATGCTTTGGGGCTGTTTTTCTGCAAAGGGAGCAGGACGACTGATCCGTGTAAAGGAAAGAATGAATGGGGCCATGTATCGTGAGATTTTGAGTGAAAACCTTCTTCCATCAGCAAGGGCATTGAAGATGAAACGTGGCTGGGTCTTTCAGCATGACAATGATCCCAAACACACTGCCCGGGCAACGAAGGAGTGGCTTTGTAAAAAGCATTTCAAGGTCCTGGAGTGGCCTAGCCAGTCTCCAGATTTCAACCCCATAGAAAATCTTTGGAGGGAGTTGAAAGTCCGTGTTGCCCAGCAACAGCCCCAAAACATCACTGCTCTAGAGGAGATCTGCATGGAGAAATGGGCCAAAATACCAGCAACAGTGTGTGAAAACCTTGTGAAGACTTACAGAAAACGTTTGACCTCTGTCATTGGCAACAAAGGGTATATAAAGTACTGAGATGAACTTTTGTTATTGACCAAATACTTATTTTCCACCATAATTTGCAAATAAATTCTTTAAAAATCAGACAATGTGATTTTCTGGATTTTATTTTTCTCATTTTGTCTTTCATAGTTGAGGTATACCTATGATGAAAATTGGAGACCTCTCTCATCTTTTAAGTGGGAGAACTTGCACAATTGGTGGCTGACTAAATACTTTTTTACCCCACTGTAGTTGAGCGTTCGGCCTAATAAAGTTCAGTAGGATGTCCCTCAAGAAGCTCTCCATCTCGTGTCATTTTACGATATTTGGTGACGAGGAGACTAATGGGAGCGTGCTGGCTTAATCAGCGACTGTTGCCGTTTCTGGAGAACCCGGGTGAGCCGTTGATTTTGTGACCACAGTGGAGACATGAATTTGAAGAATATGTCAACTCGCTGGGTTTCCCTCAGCTTGATGGGAGACAGTGGCGGGCCCTCCTGGCCCGTATCCTCGGCATGGAGGGCCGAAGGATTCTCGACTCGGTGGGCATGAGTGAGGGCTACGTGGAAGCCGTCGGGCACATAGAAATGCGCTTCGTGGAGTGGACAAGTGCCAGAGAGATGCAGGCGAAGAGGCTGGTGGCGCTAGACACAATGGCGCTAGTTAGCTTGGGAGAGCTAATGGCTCGGTCAGAGCCTATGGACAGGCTAGCTGACAGGCTAGTTTTGCACCGAAACAGAGCTAAGAACACGGAGCTGGGCCTCAAAGCAGAACCAGAGCCACGTGTGGAGGAGCCCCTGGCCACTGATGACAGCGGCCAAGGTGTCAACATTGCACACCCCGAAGGATATTCAGGACTGCAACGGGGTGAGGGTGCCCATGCTGATGGCCACTGCCGCCCCGCGCTCCATTGTGAGTGAGGCTTGGGTTCGGAGGCTCACACCCCAGCGCCCAGATGCGGCGGAACTGCCGGACGACGAGGACCCCGGGAACGGCAGGAGTGTCACGCTGGCGGTGCAGTACGGTGAGAAGACCCTTCCTGCATTCAGGTTCCAGGTGGCATGCCGGGGCGAAAATGTGATGGGGTGGGATCCATTTGATGAGCTGGGTTTCACTCTGGAGATTGGTGGTCAAATGGTCAGCGGCCCAGGACCGGTTCGCACTGTCTTTGTGGATGTGGGTGCAGCCGGGGATCACAGTGAGAGTGAAACAGACAGCGAATGGAACTCAGGGAGTGACTATGGCTGGGATGATGAAGATGAAATGGAGGATGAGCAGGACCCGGAATTGCCCCCACCCCTTGAGCAGCCAGAACCAGAGCAAAGATGGAGAGAGCCCAAGTTAAGTGAGACCAAAACCGGCGGAGAGGTGGCGCAGCAGGAGTTAGCCCCACTTCTGGAGGCCATACAGAGGGAGAGCACGTTCGACGCCGCGCAATACCGCCTCAGGATGGACCCGACGCCAGTTCTCATGCTGCCCTGGATGAGGGTGCTGGACGGCACATCGGGACCCTTGGGGTGGCCTTTGTGGACGAGATGCCCACACCAAAAGCGGGCGAACAAGGCCAGGCAGGCTGACGATCCCGGGGAGGAGCAGCAGCCACAGGACATAGTGACAGCACAGCAGAGCACCAACACCAAGAGCACTGGATGCAGCGGTGATGAGCCCAGGTCAGTGAGCGAGCCCAGCAAGGGTGATGGTGCATGTCCCGGAGAGGAGCAGCAACCGTGGAACACAGTGACAACGCAGCAGAGCACCAACACCGAGAGCACTGAATGCAGCGGTGAGGAGCCCAGGTCAGTGAGCGGGCCTGGCGAGGGTGATGGTGCATGTCCCGGAGGTGAGCAGTGGCTGGATACGGAGGCTATGCAGCATGACTCATGGAACGAGGGAGTCAAGAGCTGCGTCAAGACGCTTGGGTCGAAGAGGTTCACCAACGAGTGCGAAGCTAGGAATCCCGGGACTGAGCAGCAGCAGCTGGACACGGTGGCAGCACAGTGGAGCATCCTGGATGAGGGTGCTGAACCGTACGGCGAGTCGCCCGAAGCAGCAAACAGCGCCGATGAGCGGGTTTCCATTTTCACCAGAGTGCAGCCACGGGGGGCTGGACTAGTTGGAGCCATGATGGCGGTGCTGAAGGCAGTCGGGAGTGGTCCGATGGACACGGTGGGACGGCGCGCTGGACAACAGCACTGCGGGGCCAGAGGGAAGACGAAGTTTATGGCGATTAGAGACATGTTCACCAGGGAGGGGGGTTTCGACCCTGGAGGTGGACGGAGGCCAGGGGCGCATATGCTGTGGGGGTGCCCAGGGGCAGTTTTCTGGATGAATTTTCTGTCTGAGGCAGTTTTCTGGATGGTGGCTACCCAGAGACATTGGGGTTACCTGAAATTTTATTTTTCCTGATGTGAACGAATGTGTTTAGTTTACTGCTGGTGTGGTACCCCGTTTTACTTAAAAAAAAAAAAAAAAAAGAATGGTGTAGAGAAGAAAATGTGCTATATAAGGAGATTTGACGTGATTAATGATACCCATGAGCGAAATGTTAGTGATCTGTATTGTGGATATGAGATTTTATTGGCTCATAGGAGGTGGATTAATTATATAAAAAGTGACATATGCTGGAATTTTTTAATGCCTGAGTTTGGGGTGGTAGAGTGCATCTATCCTGTTTAATTGACTATTTGTGTAAATTTACATACCCAGCGTTGATTATTGTATGATGTGCCCATTGTGGGGTGAGTGTTGAGTGGGGAGGCCGCCAGTAGTCTATGTGTGTATTGTAATTTTGTGTCTTTTTATGTGGAGCTGTTTCGGGGATTATTTTGGTTTAAGAACACGGTTTGATTTTGCTTTATGTGTTTGGTGGCAGAATGACCACCCAGCTGTGTAGGGGGCGCTGGTAGTCTATCTGGCCCCAGCCTTGGTTGTATGAATGGATAGGAGTTTGTTTCTTTTGTACATATTTTCCCCTTTAGAGCGTGAGTCGGGAGACAAATTAGGGTGGGTTGTCTGTGTGCTTGGCATTTTTTGAAGGGGGAGAAATGTTATGTATGGAATATGGGTGTCTGGGATGCCGTGCCCACCCACAGGGTGACGTCAGGCGGGCACGGCCCACTCTGTATGTAGCTGAGTGTTCAGCCTAATAAAGTTCAGTTGGATGTCCCTCAAGAAGCTCTCCGTCTCGTGTCATTTTACAATATAACACTGATAACATGATTTCTCATATATAGTGGGGTAAAAAAGTATTTAGTCAGCCACCAATTGTGCAAGTTCTCCCACTTAAAAGATGAGAGAGGTCTCCAATTTTCATCATAGGTATACCTCAACTATGAGAGACAAAATAAGAAAAAAAAAATCCAGAAAATCACATTGAAGGATTTTTAATGAATTAATTGGTAAATTCCTTGGTAAAATAAGTATTTGGTCAATAACAAAAGTTCATCTCAATACTTTGTTATATACCCTTTGTTGCCAATGACAGAGGTCAAACGTTTTCTGTAAGTCTTCACAAGGTTTTCACACACTATTGCTGGTATTTTGGCCCATTCCTCCATGCAGATCTCCTCTAGAGCAATGATGTTTTGGGGCTGTCGCTGGGCAACACAGACTTTCAACTCCCTCCAAAGATTTTCTATGGGGTTGAGATCTGGAGACTGGCTAGGCAACTCCAGGACCTTGAAATACTTCTTACGAAGCCAATCCTTCGTTGCCCGGGCGGTGTGTTTGGGATCATTGTCATGCTGAAAGACCCAGCCACGTTTCATCTTCAATGCCCTTGCTGGTGGAAGGAGGTTTTCACTCAAAATCTCACGATACATGGCCCCATTCATTCCTTCCTTTACACGGATCAGTCGTCCTGCTCCCTTTGCAGAAAAACAGCCCCAAAGAATAATGTTTCCACTCCCATGCTTCACAGTTGGTATGGTGTTCTTTCTTCTCCAAACACGACAAGTTGAGTTTTTACCAAAAAGTTCTATTTTGGTTTCATCTAACCATATGACATTCTCCCAATCCTCTTCTGGATCATCCAAATGCTCTCTAGCAAACTTCAGATGGGCCTGGACATGTACTGACTTAAGCAGGGGTACAAGTCTGGTACTGCAGGATTTGAGTCCCTGGCGGCGTAGTGTGTTTCTGATGTAGCCGTTGTTACTTTGGTCCCAGCTCTCTGCAGGTCATTCACTAGGTCCCCCCATGTGGTTCTGGGATTTTTGCTCACCGTTCTCATGATAATTTTGACCCAACGGGGTGAGATCTTGCGTGGAGCCTCAGATCAAGGGAGATTATCAGTGATCTTGTATGTCTTCCATTTTCTAATAATTGCTCCCACAGTTGATTTCTTCACACCAAGCTGCTTACCTATTGCAGATTCAGTCTTCCCAGCCTGGTGCAGGTCTACAATTTTGTTTCTGGTGTCCTTTGACAGCTCTTTGGTCTTGGCCATAGTGGAGTTTGGAGTCTGACTGTTTGAGGTTGTGGACAGATGTCTTTTATACTAATAACAAGTTCAAACAGGTGCCATTAATACAGGTAACGAGTCGAGGACAGAGGAGCCTCTTAAAGAAGAAGTTACAGGTCTGTGAGAGCCAGAAATCTTGCTTGTTTGTAGGTGACCAAATACTTATTTTACCGAGGAATTTACCAATTAATTCATTAAAACTCCTTCAATGTGATTTTCTGGATTTTTTTTTCTCATTTTGTCTGTCATAGTTGAAGTATACCTATGATGAAAATTGGAGACCTCTCTCATCTTTTAAGTGGGAGAACTTGCACAATTGGTGGCTGACTAAATACTTTTTTGCCCCACTGTATGAACAGATGCTAATTGTTGTGAACTGACTGTCCTGATGTTTGTGTGCTCAATAAAGTTAATTTAAAAAAAAAACTACACTAATGTAAACTTACCTGAAAATGCCGAGTGTGACATCAGTAACTTGCTATGCAGCTGCTTTTTATTTAACTCAATATATGCTGGGTATATACCAGAGTGGTGGACCAGTGGTAGAGCATCGTTGTGGGTTCAAGGTCAGGTCATTCCAATGACCATATAAAAATGATACTACCTATCTTCTAGCTTGGTGCTGGTGATGGAATGGAGGAAGAGAAGTTGGTCATGGCAGTGGCCCCTCTGTCTCTAGATGTGATTAATATTGTACTAAATAGAAGAAAACATGCCTGGCTGTATGGATTAAATTTCAATAAAGGTGGATTTCTTTCTAGATAGTTAAGTCAGTGGCTCTGAAGTGAAACTGAAGCTGATTGAGGAGAAAGTGATAAAAAGTAGGTATCTCTTCAACTTTCTTGAATCATACTACAACCCTGTGTCTATCACGTGCCATTATGCAAGGAGGCCTTTCAATCATCACCTCATCATCTTGGTTTTATAGAAAATGAGTAGAGGTGAAGCCCCCTGCTGTGTGTCTGAGTCCTAACTGAAGAACTGATTAAGGCTGCATTCAGACCAGGATTGTCCGGGGGTCTCAGCTCCACTGGGCGGGAAATGCAGAGAATTTTTGCATCTTTGTTTGGTTTGGTTCGCATTCACACTGCAGTGGACCAAACTGCCTGGACAACATCACACAGTTACAACAACTGCTCGTTTGGGGCACTGTAGCCGAAACCACCACTGACCAGGAAGAAAAAATCTCAGCAAAGAGGAAAAATCAGGCTCACCGATTGGCCAGGACAGAAAACAAAAATCCGTTCCCTTCAGCAGGGTTGTCTGTTCGCCACAAATGAGACATTTTATAACTTTTCTCTCCGGTAAAAGGATTTCTCGCGGTTGACTTTATTATTATTTTCTATCCAAAATGTACTACGGTAAATGCCACTTCTTCTTCTCAGACTATGTGTTGCTATGGTTACACAAAAGCCGAGGGACACTTCTGCCCTTTGGTCCGCTGCATACTCCGTTTGGATTCACACTGCAAGCGGAGCACACCAGACTTCATTTGCAAGTGAACCCAGACCCCCGTTTTCAGGCGGACCAGACTCCGCTTGTTTGGTTCTCACTAGAGTTCGAATGTGCTTTCAGATGGCACCAAACAAACTGAACTATCCACGGATAGTCTTTTGGTCTGGACCAAACAGTGGCTGTGTGAATACGTCCTGACTAAGCTAGTATCACGAAACACTGTCCGTAGGTTTCCTGTAGCACCCCTGACTGTTTTTAAGGTCATACGTTAAGGTCACAATGCCATAAAGGCTCAAAAAGAGTTTTTGTCTTTAGCCATTTATTATAGGAGCTATGATCATCACAATTGGGGCACAGGTTGACCCTGAGGCCCTCATGTGTGGCTACGGTTTTGGGGTCAAAATGTCAGCGTCTCAAGGTCATCTGTACTGTAAATGAAGAACAAATGAGGTTAGGGTCATCAAACTTTGTATACAGGTTGGCTTTGGGAACCTCACTCATGACTGTTATGAATCTTCATGCACCATTACACGGTGCACAGAGGACAGGATGAAAAACGTACGTGCAGGAATAGTTTCATGCGTTTTATTGAACATAAACCCCAAAATCATAAGCCCAGCAAACAGTCATGATCAACACAGAGCGTTGGAACAATTGGCTTAAGGCCACCAGACATACAGGGACACCTCCTAGATGTTCTACAGCCTGGGAAGGGAATGTCTAGTGCTGCAGAGCTACTGTCGGCACAGGGTGAAAGGCAAACATAGACTTATGTTGCTGGAGCAATTCGGGGCAGTCCGTGCAGTCCGGTGGATGAGGATAAGGCAGGCGACAGAGTAACGTAGGTAATAGCGATTTGCATACACGGAGGTACACGCTGCCGTGTATGAAGCATGTATAATGCTCCGGCGGTCTCTCTCTACTCTCACAGCGTTTAAGTAGTTGTAATACTAATGAGGGAAGAGACCGCTGGTGTGAAGATGTGTGGGTTGGACATAATTGAAAACATGTGTGCATGAGTGAGTGTATGAGCGTGTGAATGAGAATGAATGAAGTGTGTGCGTGTACATGTGTGAAACACCCATAATGTGGATCAGCTGGCGATACTGACAGGAGGAGGGGGCGTGCCTGAGCTGTCAGGGAGCGAGGACTCAGGGACTCCCTGAAGCGCTTGATGGAAAATACTGTAAATAGGAAAGCGGGCCAAAATAACCATGGTTCAGAACTGGGATTGGGACCACCAAACCCAAGTTCATGACAGGGCCCCCCCTCTAAGGGTGGATACTAGACACCCCTGTACCACCAGCTGAAACCCAAAACACCCCACCACCCCACCACCCCACCCCCCGAGACAAACAATTACCCAGGGTGGGAGGTGGGGGAAAACAGCTTAGGAGGGAAGCAACCAGCGAAAAAAAAAAAAAATAATAATATGCAAATATAGAACAGTGACCCTCCTAATAACCCCCACCTAGGACACTAACCCCCATCCCCAGGAATCCAAAGTTCAGGGAGTCGACCAAAGTCCCAGGCCCCCAGCATGGCAAGGGGTGACTGATCGGGTGGCCTGCCCAAGTCCCATGTCCAGCAGGCGGTCCGATGAACAGCGTCCGGCGGCCTGCCTGGGCCAATGGGCCACCTGACCCAAAGGCCAAGTCTTTCGGGTGGCCGACCAGCGTGGTGGAGCCACCAGGACCGGAGGGGAAGGCGGAGAGGCAGCCTACCCACCGGGGAACCTCGGTGGCCAAACTGAGGGGTAGGAGCCCCCCTGCTCTCCGAAGCTTGGAGCAGGGGGACCGTAGCACCCGCGATGGTCCCTGTCTGGGATGTGGCTGCACCTGTGATGGTCCTGGTCTGGGACGTGGCTGCACCCTCGATGGTCCGGGTCTGGGACAGCACTGCACCCATGATGGCCCCGGTCTGGGACAGCGCTGCACCGGCGGTGGACTCGGGCTGGAGCTCTGCTGCACCCGCGGTGGGCTCCGGCTGGAGCACCGTTGCACCAGCGGTGGTCCCCATCGGGGACCTCATCGCTCCCGCGGTGGCCTCCCCAATGGGGGAGGTAGGGTTCTCCATGAACCCCGGTGCTGAATCCAGATCCTCGGCGGCCTCTGGGGGGATCGGCTGCTCTCTGGTGACCCTGGCAGGGAGCTCCGAACCCAGAGGGAGAGAGAAAGAGACCGAGTCAGGGTCGCCGGCAGCAGCAGAGCCCAGTGAGTTGGCCCTGAGGGCTACTGCAAGCTGCCCCAGGCCCTCCTCACCATGAGTCGGACAGTGTGACATCAACATGGATATATGAGACCCTATGGAGCACACTTGCCTGAACTCAGACTCCACTGCCATCCAGGACTCCAGAGATCTAGGGTGCGCTGACTCCGTCGGGTGCTGCACCTACGTTGACCTCTCCCGGGGTGGCTGGGCTCACGTTGCTGTCATCTGCGGACTCCCCAGGTTGCAGCAGCTCCTCTCCGGTGACCCTAGGAAGGAGCTTGGAGAAGATGGAAGAGGAAAGATGGTTAGGGTCTCCGGCAGCACCGGAGCCCGGCGAGGGGAGTTTGGATGCAGCTGAGGGCTGCA
Organism: Pholidichthys leucotaenia; assembly: GCA_020510985.1. Classification (NCBI taxonomy): domain Eukaryota; kingdom Metazoa; phylum Chordata; class Actinopteri; order Cichliformes; family Pholidichthyidae; genus Pholidichthys; species Pholidichthys leucotaenia. Next base: position 56,847,632 of record CM035840.1, on the reverse strand, counting down.
CATGACTCTCCTCCCCAAGAGCCAGGCAAGATCTCGCCACAACTGACAAGAGAATTACAGGTGAGGTTACTTGCCTGTACTCAAGCTCCACCCCCGTCCAGGACTCCAACGATGCCGATGACAATGTCCTGGACCCAGTCAGCTGGGGGTCTGGTCCAGAGGGTGACTCTGCTGTGGTGGCCCCCGCAGCAGGCATGATGGTGGTAGCAGTCTTCCCCCCCCCGCCCCCGTGCACTGTCTTCCATGCCACTGGCTCATCCAGCGTGGCAGCCAGGGATTGCCTCGTCGTTGAGCCTGGAGCCGGACTCGCCAGGAGCTCAGGTTCCCCCCCCCCCCTCGAGCACCCCAGTTCTGTAGTCGACAAACTCATAGGCACACACACAGAGGGTTTGGGGAGGTCAAAAGAAGGGCTACTATATGCCGCTGGGGCGGAGCACTCAGGGAACCGCAAACCCCAAGTCTCCTGGCCAGGAGGCAGGCAACATTGTTCATCACAAGTGAGAGTAAAATGAAGAAAAACTCGCCTGTTCTCCTAGCTCTGGATGTCCCCAGGGGCCTCCAAGGTGTCTCCTCTCCACGTTCCTCCTCAATCAGCCGATCAATAAGGGCGAGCAAAGCATGTCTCTCCTCCTCCGTCATCACATCCGCAGCCTGAGCGGCCCCTAACCCGGAGGATGGAGCTGTCATGGCCCGTGAAACACGCTTTCATTCCTCCTTCTCGCGGCACTCCTCCTCAATCTGATGGTCAATTAAGGTGTGCAGGCCCAGTCTCTCCTCCTCCGTCATCACGTCCATGGATTGGGAGGGCGCCGGCCCGGAGGACGGAACAGTCACTGCCCATGCAGCACGTCCTCGGTCTTCCCTCTCGTGGCGCTCCTCCTCCATCTGACGGTCAATTAAGGTGAGCAGGCCCAGTCTCTCCTCCTCCGTCATCACGTCAGGAGATGAAGCGTGCCCAGGCTCAAGAGATGATGCAGGAGTGGGCGAGCCGCAGGAGACAGATGTTTTTTTCCGCTGGGAGCGCTTCTTCTGACGAGAGGATGGCTCCGATGTTGGAGAGGCCCCCTCCAGCACCGCGTCTGGTGGGGGAAAGAAGAAGGAGAGGATGTCATCCACCCTAGGAATGATCCGGAGGCCGGGATGATGCTGCCTGACGTCCTCAGCGGTGAGCCGTGCCCACTGAAACTCTTCGGAGGACTGTGGCCACTGAGCGAAGAAGAGCGCCTGCTCCAGCAGATCCTGGGCTCTAAGCTCCTTGTCCGTCCAGGTCACCATGTTACTGCTCAGGGAAAAGAAAAAGGAGGGTGAAAAAGAAAAGAAAAAACACACATCTACTCCGCTGGGTTTTTTCTTACTGGCCGGAACATTCTGTTATGAATCCTCGTGTGCCATTACGCTGTGCACAGAGGACAGAATAAAAAACGCACGTGCAGGAGTAGTTTCGTGCGTTTTATTGAACATAAACCCCAAAATCATAAGTCCAGTAAACAGTCATGATAAACACAGAGCGTTGGAATGATTGGCTTAAGGCCACCAGACATACAGGGACACCTCCTGGAGGCTCTACAGCCCGGGAAGGGAATGTCTAGTGCCGCAGAGCTACTGTCGGCACAGGGTGAAAGGCAAACATAGACTTACGGTGCTGGAGCAATCCGGAGCAGTGTGTGCAGTCCAGTGAATGAGGATAAGGCAGGCTGACAGAGTAACATAGGTAATGGCGATTTGCATACACGGAGGTACACGCTGCCGTGTATGAAGCACATTTAATGCTCCGGCAGTCTCTCTCTACTCTCACAGCTTTTAAGTAGTCGTAATACTAATGAGGGAAGAGACCGTCGGTGTGGAGATGCGTGGGTTGGACATAATTGAAAAGGTGTGCATGAGTGAGTGTATGAGCATGTGAATGAGAATGAATGAAGTGTGTGCATGTACGTGTGTGAAACACCCATAATGCGCACCAGCTGGCGATACTGACAGGAGGAGGGGGCGTGCCCGAGCTGTCAGGGAGCGAGGACCCAAGGGACTCCCTGAAGCACCTGATGGAAAATAAATAGGAAAGTGGGTCAAAATAACCATGGGTCAGAACTGGGTTTGGGACCACCAAGTTCATGACACATGACTATGGATTGGATGACAAAATGTCAAAGCTTAAGGCCAACTCAAGAACAAAAGTTGAGGCCCTCACTCATGACTATATACTGTAGTTTTGTGGTCAAAACATAAGATCACAGCATCATGAGCCTGAAAAGCCAACATGGACATACAGTACTGTATGTCAATGATAAATATTTGCATAATGTATGTCTGCTCACATCACATCATAGGATGAGAAGCAGACAGGGAAGATACCCAGCTGTTGCTAGACCCTATATTTGCATAATGCATGTCTGCTCACATCACATCATAGGATGAGAAGCAGGCAGGGAAGATACCCAGCTGTTGCTAGACCCTGAAGAGGAAAGGCATCTCTGGTTTTAAAAATGTGGTGATTTATTTTAAAAGTATTAATGGCCACTGATGCATTTATGCAATAATCTTGGGCCAAAGTCCAAACAAAACAAAATAAAAGCTCTAATATAGATACATTTTCCTGTTAGTGCTGTGCTTAGATTTCATTTCCATGGTTGAATATTTGTCCCTTTGTCAACATGTATCATTTCCATGAATGCTCAGCTTATATCCTGCCATGTTCTTGGGTTCATAGGTAGAGCAATAAGAGACAATTTGTGGAAGGGGATATTTCTGCATCAGTTTCCTTAAAGCTTGCCTCATCCAGGGCTAAAAATGGAATAGCAGTGAGTTGAGGGAATAACTTCGCCACGGACTGCCTCGAATGAGAGAAATTCCTGAATTCAAAAGAAGCAGTTTGTCCAGATAAGGAAGAACACTCACTTCCTGGTTTCTTTAGCATCACTGCTGTCTGATCAAAACTCATTTTCATGCATGGCAATATTGTGCCCCTGTTCCGAATCCTGAATTTAATGTCAAGAATGGCTGTCTGCTAATTTTCTGGAAATATGAAGGTATTGTAGCACATTTCACAGTGCTGTATAAATAATTATACTGTGCCAGTATTGCACTAAAAAACAGCCTCCGTTGCTTCATTTCCTGTATTGCCTCACCCTTCACTCAGAGTGTAAAAGTTATCACCTACTGGAAAGGTTTCCGATTCTGAATTCTATGGGAGTGTCGTTTCAGCAGCACCCCAACCCCAACTCCAACCCTCATGCAAGCTCTTCTTAAAGGACCATTTGTCAGTCAGTGCGATGAGATGTTGATCAGATCCTTGTGTAAAAAAAACCAAAACTCTCATGTAAGTTGGTTGTGCTTTGACCGGGAAACACATTCATTTGCACGACGTGAACAGGATGCAGCTGTAATAAAGGGCCCATCCACTGAAAAATTGTGTTTTTGTAGATTTTAACCTTCTGAAATGTGTCTAAAAAATAACAAAGCACTCATTTCTCTTAAAACACACACACACACACACACACACACACACACACACACACACACACACACACACACACACAGCCTTTATTTCATTTTTCTCTCCAAAGAGGCGTTTTAACTCTTTTGGGTTTGCTACAGAACGTCACAAACATGGTAAGCACAGCCTTGATCAGCTGATCTGTTATTGGCCAGCAGCTGTCTGTCTGCAAACGTAGATGGCGGACAGCCCATGCTAACCAACAGTGCTAAGAAGTGACAAAGGCTGCTTTATATTGTTATTTTCTTTAGATTTCAGTCACTCTTATAGACATCCTGTCATGTCCGCTGCGTAATGTTGCAGCGGACACATGAATGAATACAAGCCCAAAGTGCAGTTATGTAGCGTGTTTATTAACAGATGGAAAAAGCATACCAACTGTGGGCTATATTAATCATATATTCCATAACCTACATATGTTGAAGCATGTCAGAATGTTTGGTGATTACATATGTAAAGCGACTTCACACCTCAGAAAGGACAAAGACTCTCAACCGCCAGTGAAGAACAAAGACATTCCCAGACACTGCGGTGGAGACCGGAGGAGCTACCCTCACCCCCCCAGGGCGAAGAGAGGAAGTACCAAGACAATGGGGGGATTAAGATAATGAGGAATGTCAGCCTTTGATATGCATGTCTTTTGTTATGTGCAAGTATAAAGTCAGAGAGCCGGAGGTATTCGGCCTCTTTTTCCTTCTGCTGCTTCTGCACTTAGATGAGACTTGTTAGAAGAGCTGATAATAAACTTTGGTTTATATATCATACCGCCTCGTTCTTCCAAGCTCTTCCACACCAACGTCCATATACAATCCACAATCTGTCATTATGAGACAATATGGCTACAAGCTGAGTTGGCATGGAGGAAATGCCAAGCGCGCTCCAGGCTGAGCAGGAGCGGAGAGGAAGGCACAATTAGGGAAGACTTACGTACATGTTGGAGCGGAAAGGCTCAGAGGAAACAACATGGTACAGTCCAGGGAGAAGCCAACAATCACAAGCCAGGATGTCCAAGATTGACTTAAGCTGCCGCACTGACTGATCCCACTGCCTTCCATAAGTATGCAAATCACTAATGACAGCAAGTGGTCACAGCCGTGCGACAAGCAGATGTGTGACTGATTGGACAGTGTGTGTGTGTGTGCAAGTGTGAGTGTGTGTGCGTGCGTACATGTGTGTGCACGTGGTGGAAAAAATACAGCCGGTGAATGTCTGGCATGGGGAGGAGGTGTGGCCGTAGGACTGGAAGAGAGCACGCTCAATTACTCTGCCAGCTGGAATTAATAAGCAATAATCGAAGACCTACGACCACGGATCGTGGACGGGGTTGAAAACAACCCCGAACATGACACATCCCTGTTTCCCCCTGGTTTTCTCATTCACAGTTGATAATATATATCATGTCATTCTGGCTTATTTTGTTATATTCCAGCCTATGGATCAGCAGCATGACTGGAGGAGAAAGAATGAAGCATATGCTGAAAAGAACACCCTGCCTAAACTGAAGCATGGCAGTGGCTCAGTGATGCTCTGGGGCTGCTTCGTTTCCTCTGGCACTGGAAATCTGCAGCACGTGGAGGGCAAGATGGATTCAATCAAGTATTATGAAATCCTGAAAATGAAGCTTGGGTGTCATTGGACCTTCCAACAGGACAATGATCCCAAGCATACCTCAAGGTCCACCAAGACTTGGTTCCAGAAGTCCTGGAAGATACTAGAGGGGCCATTTCAGTCGCCTGACTTGAACCCCAATGAAACTCTCTGGTGAGATTTGAAAAAGGTGGTTGCAGCATGCAAATCCAAGAATATTAATGAACTGTAGGCCTTTGCCCATGATGAATGGGCTAAGATTCCTCAGAATGCTGCAGAAGTCTGGCTCTGCATCACATTTGCAACAGGTCATAACAGCAAAAGAGTGCTCTACTAAGTACTAAAGATGGTTGTCATGATGACGTTGAATAATTTTGAAACTGCAGTAGTCATTAAAAGTGGAATTTTGTGTTGAATTTGGAGAAACCACTTGTAATATCAGTTGAGTTGAGCTCCATATCAATGGCATAGCTTCCATATCAATGGCATAGCTGTTGAACGTGTCCTCAGCTTCAAATTCCTGGGGACCCACATCTCAGAGGACCTGTCCTGGTCAGTTAACACCACCAGCCTGATCAAGAAGGCCCATCAGCACCTCTTCTTCTTGAGGACATTGAAGAAGAACCATCTGTCAACTGACATCCTGGGCAACTTCTACCGCTGCGTGATAGAGAGCACCCTGACCAACTGTATCACACTCTGGTATGGGAGCTGCTCTGTAGCTGACCACAAGGCGCTGCAGCGGGTGGTGAAAACCGCCCAACGCATCACAGGGACTCCACTTCCAGCTATAGAGGACGTCTACAGGAAAAGATGTCTGCGCCGGGCACGCAGCATTCTTAGGGACTCCAACCATCCTGCTCATGGACTGTTCCAGCTTCTCCCCTCCAGAAGACGTTTCAGAAGCCTTCGGACTAGAACCAGCAGGTTTAGGAACAGTTTCTTTCCAACAGCTGTCACGTTATTGAACTTAGTTCCCCGCTGACTCTCTTACAATCATCTTTTACCATCCTAACCTGTACATAACTGCATAACTACATAACTACATCTAACTTATTGCACATTATTTGCACATAACAGTACTTTTAACTTTCTGCACTGCTGCATATATTTGCTTAAATTGCACATACTGTTAATTACCGTATATACTGCACTGCTGTCCTTTGCACTTCTGATTGGATGCTAAACTGTGTTTCGCTACCTTGTATTCATACATATGTAATGACAATAAAGTTGAATCTAACTACTAACTAACTAACTAACCTGCACTTATATAGCGCTTTTCTAGTCACAAAGACCACTCAAAGCGCTTTCATTAATACTAACCCTCTATTCTAAGGGCCTATAGGAAACAAATATCTAGGGACAATTTAGAACAGCCAATTAACCTAACATGCATGTTTTTGGCATGTGGGAGGAAACCGGAGAAATCCCGGAGTAAACCCACGCAACACGGGGAGAACATGCAAACTCCACACAGATCACTGTTGGTCGGGGGCTGGGATCGAACCCACGATCCCACGATCCCCACAATCCCCCGGCCAAGGGTAAACTGTGCTGCCGCAGTGCTAACCACTGCGCCACCGTGTAATCTAATCTAATCTAATCTATTTACATTGTTCTTGTGATTTGGTTTTACAAACAGCTGCTAGTTTGTACATTTTGCCAATAAACCTAATTTGCAGTGGGGATTTATTAATTTTGATTGCAACTGTGCATGCACTGAAATGAGCCGTTCTGCACAAGGGCCCCTTTAGACAGCATGGAGATCATTGGGAGGCCATTGAGAGTTCAAAGACTGGCGTGATCTCTCAACAGTCCCCATCTGTGTAAATGTTTAGGAGATTGTTGTAAGATTTTCATGCTGATCTGCAGAGCTCTTTGAAAGATTCTTGAGAGATCACTGAGAGACCAAGAAAGATTACCGAGAGAATAGAACAAATCACTGAGGGATCATTAAGAGTTTGTTGGGTGGCCAGAGGTTTCTGGTGCTCTTCTACCCCCATTACACAGGGATGGAGATTGTTGAGAGATCATTGATAATTGAAAAAATGGCTATATCCCTTGACAATCTTTCAGTGATCTCTCAGCAATTGCCAAGATCTATTAATGATCTTTCAATGATCTTCCAGTGATCTCCACGGTCTCCAAAGTTAAGAGATTGAAGATAAAAGAGCATTAGAAACCTCTGGCCATGTAACAAACTTTCAATGATCCCTCAGCTTGCTCTCCTGGTCTCTCAGCAATCTCTCCTGGTCTCTCAGTGATCTTTAAAAGATCTGTATAGACTACCGTGAAAATCTTAAAACCATCTCCCAAACATTTACACAGACAGAGATTATTGAGAGATCAGGTCAATTTTTGATTTCTCATTGGTCTCCCAATGGTCTCTGTGCTGCATAAAGAGTCCCTAAGGCTTCAAACAATGATTCTCAATTATCCTGCAGTAATTAAATAATTAAAGGCAGTTTGACCAAAATATGTCAGAAACATTTGTTAACACCTGTAGGAGCCGTCACAATGTGGGGAAAGTGCAGTGAATGGGACCTTTAAGTTAATACGGTGGTAAACACTTGAAGGTAAATGGAACTGCTTGTTGCTTAGGATGTTTTATATAAGGTTATGTGCGGCTTATATGTAAAACCTCTGTTATTTTGCTACGTATTAATGTTGACTCAAGAGCTCTGAGTGCCATATTTTGGGTCAGATTATGTGTGTGAAGCTAAATGTTGTGCTTGAATACACAGATATAACAAATTCACTTTAAATTTGAGTTATCTCCTCATTATAACCCTTCAAAAATCCCACAGTGTCATGAAATCCTGGTGGGTAGGGATTATCCCAAAGATGCGCAACATCAGTCACATCAGTCAAAATGTTGCTCAAGCAGAGAGCAGTCTGGACTGATTCGAAAACTGAGATAGGTGCTGTATGTGTATCAAAAGTTCCCAGCACTTGCAGAGCATTCATGTTTTTTGCTTTAAGATAGCATTTTGAAAGCATGAAACATTGGCAGGCTTTCTTCGGTGTGCATACAGCTCCACACAAAGAGGCCCTGCAGACGCTAAGGTGCAAAAGCAAAATCGTGTGGCAACAGAGCAAACCAAATGTGCCTGGAATATATGCTTTTTGTGGCTTATATTATTCATATATCCATACCTACATATGTATAGACACAAGAGGAATGTTTAGAGATTGCATATGTGGAATGACCTCATGTCTTAGAGCAGGACAATAGGTCTCGACCACCGGCGAAGATCAACGAGCAGACGGAGACTCAGCGGTGGAGACCTGAATGGACTTCCTGACCCCCCCAGGGTCAGGTGGAGGAGAGAGAGGACAATAGAAGGAGATAACGCGGATGTGTGATGTCGGCTTTTGTTATGCGATGTCTTTTGTTATGTGATGTATAAGTACGAAGGTCTGACTGCGCTCAGCCTCTTTTCTGCTTCTGCATTGAGATGAGACATGTTAGGGACTGGAAGCCGACAATAAACCTGATTTATAAAATCACTTCGCTTCCTTATTTCAAGCTCCTTACATTGGTGACCAGACGTGAGAATGGACGAAAGACGTTCTCCCACTACAGGCTCGTCAGAGGCGACCCAAACAAGCACCGTCGCCAACCCTGACATGGGAACAGATGGAAGACGTTCCCCCACAGCAGACTCGTTGGAGACGGCCCAAGCAAGCGCCGTCCCCAACCCTGTCGTGAGAACGGAGGAAAGGCATTCTTGCGCTGCAGACTCATGAGAGGCGGCCCAAGCAAGCGCCGTCGCCGTCAAACTCCCAGAGTTCTGGCAAAATGACCCGAACTCGTGGTTCTAGCAGGCTGAGGCTCAGTTTGCACTCGTGGGGGTGACGGCTGACGAGACCAAATTTTACCACATCGTCGCCAGACTCGATGCCGCCACAGCACGATGCGCGCGGAGCGTTATACAACAGCCGCCCGCCAACGACAAATACAAGGAACTGAAGGCGACCCTCATCGAGAGTTTCGTCCCCTCGGCCGAGGAAAGGGCTGGGAGGATACTGGCGATTTACGGCCACGGGGGGCGCAGACCGATGGCCCTCATGGAAGACATGCTGCAGCTGAGGGAGGCAGACAACGACAACTTCCTCTTTCAACACATCTTCCTCAGCACTCTGCCGATGCACATGAGAGGGATCCTGGCCAACATGCGGTGTAAGACCCAGCAGGACTTCCGCACGCTTGCCCGAGAAGCGCAGCGGCTCATCAACTCCTGCGGCGAGCAGATGGCCACAGCAGCATCGGCAGATCTCGGCGTGGAAGCCCAGAGCTTCGGAAAATCACAGGCGACGGAGCAGAACCCGCCCACCATGGCAGCGACGCGACCAAGGCGCAGCAAACGGGATGACCTCTGCTACTACCATCGACGTTTCGCCGAGAGGGCATACAAATGCGTGCCCCCCTGCAGTTTCAAGAGCTCGGGAAACTTCAAAGCCGGGAACCGTTAGCAGCTACGGCTCTCGGTGAGACAAACAAGCTGCTCTACGTGACTGACGGACACTCCGGGAGACAGTTCCTCATCGACACCGGAGCTCAGGTGAGCTTCATCACCCCGTCCTATGCAGATCGGGCAACAGGACCCCGTGGAAACGGAGCGATGGCAGCTAACGGCTCGATCATCGACACTTTTGGTGAAAGAAACCTGCCTCTGTCCATTCACGGCCGCAACTATAGGTGGACCTTTATTATAGCGGCGGTGAGTTTTAACATGTTGGGCACTGATTTCTTATGTGCACATGGGTTGTTAGTCGACCTTGCAAACAGACGCTTAGTTAATGCACTGTCATTTTCTTCTATCCCCTGTTCAGCTCGAGTGTCCCCACCACCCGTGCAGGCCAGCGTCGCCACAGCAGGAGGTAAGTTTGACCAACTCCTCACCCAATTTCCAGCACTCACAGTTCCCAAATTTTCGGCAACAGTAGCGAAACACGGGGTGGAACACTTCATTCCCACAACGGGCCCACCTGTTTTCGCTAAAGCTCGGCGCTTAGACACGACCAAGCTCGCCATAGCACGCGACGAGTTTGCCAGCCTGGAAAAACTGGGCATTATTCGGCGCTCGAAAAGCCCTTGGGCATCGCCACTGCATATGGTCCCGAAAACCGATGGTTCCTGGAGACCTTGCGGTGATTATTGCAGATTAAACAATGCGACAGCACATGACCGCTACCCAATCCCTCACATTCAGGATTTTTCACTACATCCGGCAGGTGCGCGCATTTTTTCTAAAATAGACCTGGTCCGCGGCTACCACCAAGTTCCGGTTCGACCTGAAGACATCCCTAAAACAGCTGTAATAACCCCTTTTGGTCTTTTTGAATTTTTGCGAATGTCGTTTGGCCTCAAAGGCGCTGCTCAAACTTTTCAGCGTATGATGGACGCAGTATTACGCGACCTCCCCTTCGTGTTCGTCTACCTTGACGATATTCTGGTAGCCAGCACGTCGGAGGAAGAACACAAACAACACCTCACTACGGTTTTTCAGAGGCTAGAAGAGCACGGGTTAATAATTAACCCGGCCAAATGCCGATTCGGCGTGTCACAAATTGATTTTTTGGGACACAGAGTTTCACCAGAAGGGGCAGTCCCATTGCCGGACAAAGTGCGCGCGGTAGCAAATTTCCCCCGACCACAAACGGTCAGATCGCTACAGGAATTTTTAGGAATGGTAAATTTTTACAACCGTTTCCTCCCTCGCGCAGCTCAACTCATGCAGCCCCTATATGCCGCGCTCAGAAAACAAAAGCCCTCCAATGCGGTCAAATGGACCCCGGAGCGGGAACGCGCCTTCGTGGAAGTAAAAAGAGCACTAGCGGATGCCGCATTGTTAGTCCACCCTGATCCCTCGGCCCGCATAGCGCTGACCACAGACGCTTCAGACCTGGCCATAGGGGCGGTTGTGGAACAACATGTCGGCGGAGACTGGCAACCGCTAGCATTTTTTAGCAAATCCTTAAACCAAACCGAGCGCAAATACAGCACTTTTGACAGAGAGCTGCTAGCGCTTCATTTATCCATCCGCCATTTCCAGTTCTGGCTGGAAAGGCGGCGTTTCACGGCTTTTGTAGACCACAAACCACTCACTTTTGCGATGGCTAAAATTTCAGAACCGTGGTCAGGTAGGCAACAAAGACAGCTGGCGGCAATTTCAGAGTTTACCACAGATATTCGACAAGTGGCAGGCAAACTTAATGTGGTGGCAGATTGCCTCTCCCGCGCCGTGACATCGTCAGGGCACGAGGAAGCAGATTATACTACCGCAGCCGCAGAGCTCATGGCCAACGCGGACGCGTACACGGCCCCAATTCACGTAGGGATAGATTACACGGCCATGGCAGCGGAACAAAGCAGTGACGCGGACGTGCGCGCGCTCCAGTCTGGATCAACAGGGTTAAGGCTGGAGGAAAGGGGTTTGCGTGACGGTGTGCCCCCCCTAATCTGCGACGTGTCAACCGGTCGACCTCGCCCGGTAGTCCCAGCCGCGTGGCGCCGCCGTGTTTTTGACTCGGTGCACTCTCTCGCACACCCAGGGGTGCGCGCCTCGGTGAAAATGGTCGCGGAGAAGTTTGTTTGGCCAGGCCTGCGTAAAAATGTAAAGGAGTGGGCATGTCTTGCCAACGCGCCAAAATTCACAAACACACGAAAGCTCCTCTGGAACCCTTCCGAATCCCGGCCAGGAGGTTTGACCATGTACACGTCGACCTCGTGGGCCCACTGCCGTCGTCTCAGGGGTTCACACACCTTTTAACAATGGTAGACCGGACCACACGCTGGCCAGAAGCGGTCCCGCTGGCGTCAACCACGGCCGCGGAAATCGCTCGCGTTTTTTTAACAACCTGGGTGGCGCGTTTCGGCGTCCCATCGGACATCACGTCCGATAGGGGGCCTCAATTTGTCTCAGAGCTATGGTCAGCCATGGCCAGCAGCTTAAGGGCGACAATTCATCGCACCACCGCGTATCACCCTCAGGCTAACGGGTTATGCGAGCGTTTTCATAGGTCTTTAAAGGCCGCCCTCAGGGCCTCACTGACGGATACAGATTGGGTAAATAAACTTCCCTGGGTTTTATTAGGGTTGCGTTCTGCGCCTAAGGAGGATCTAGACGCCTCCCCGGCAGAATTAGTTTTCGCACAACCTCTCAGGCTCCCGGGTGAGTTCTTACCAGAACATCCAGAGCCCGGGCGCCTCCCAGCCCTGAGGCCCCTAAGCAGCACGGGACCGGACACGCTCCCCGGACCCGTACATCACTCTTTTCCGCGGGTTTTTGTTCCCCAAGCTTTGAAAAACGCTGAGTTCGTTTTTGTTAGGCACGAAGCTTTAAAACCAACCCTCTGCCCACCATATGACGGACCATATAGAGTGCTGGAACCTGGTGATAAGCATTTTGTGCTTGATTTAGGGGACGGAAAAGAATCAGTCAGTATTGACAGACTTAAGCCTGCTTTCATGTTGAGCGACGAACCTGCACGGGTGGCGAGAGCACCTCGACGGGGTAGACCCCCCAAGAGACACACCTCAACCCCCCTGCAGGGACCAAATAACCACTCTCCTCCCCAAGCTGCAGATTCCTTTCAGGACGGCCCCGCCAGGACGCCAAAGCGGGCCTACAGCAGATTTGGGAGAAGATTGAAACCCAGACGACACATAGACTGATGTAAAATTGACAAGGGGTTGTAAGCTATGCTGTCGAATTTTGCCGTTGCAGAGTTAGGGCCGAGTTATGACATAGACTATACTGTTGTTGTCACTACTGAATTTTTAAATTATTACCACTATTATTATTATTATTATTATTATTATCAAATTATTATTATCAAATTATTACCACTATTATTACCACTAATTTTTAAATTATAAAATCACTTCGCTTCCTTATTTCAAGCTCCCTACACTTTTCTCTTAAAGCAGCAAAAGATATTTATAAGTTACCTCAAAGATTTTTCACACAACAATTTCCAATTTATTGCATGACATGACATGTTCTGGGAATTATTTCTTTTCTTTATTTGAGTTGGGGGCATTTTAATTAAGAGCCCTGTCTGTTTCCATGATTGTCCAACTTGTGTGCCTTGCACCTTAGTGCTTTACTCAATCCCCAGTTTTTTAAGGATAACGGCTTCCTTCAGGAGTTCAGTCGAGGTTGAAATATGTAATGAGATGATGACTATGAGCATCAAGCTAAGAACTAAAATGCATCGTTTGGGGTGTTTACAGTCTCTCTGCAGGTTAAGACTACTGGTATATTCAGACCAAATGCAAAACAAATTTTTTGCGTTCATACAAAGCCAAGGGAAAGATGCAAATACATGTGAATTTACTCCACACGAGCTGAATTTGGTTCAGCTGAGGTGAAAATTTGTCCCTATAGTCCCTATAGCTAATTGGTGTTGAGAGACTGTCATCACTGGCAGTGGGTATCAAAAATAGAGGATAAACAGTTTGAAAATGAGACTGCCACTTATTGGAAACAGGGGCACAGGCGTTCCACAGCAGAGACAGAAAATGTTTACTTTGTATCCACCCCTGAAACCCTCCCTCCTACCTGCTAATGGGGGCTAGCAGCTCATCAAACTGGACACCAGTCAGCCTCAGTTAGTGCTGAAAACAACTGTGCAAAGATGCAGTTTCTGAAGGAGGCAGTCAAATTTTATCAACTGTGTGCACCACCAGATTTAGCTGTGAACCCAAACATGTTGGTGTTTATGCAATTTCCACAGCAGGTGTAAGGCAGCAACAGAAGTTATGAAGGAAGTCAACCCGGGCAGTTGTGATCACACAAGCCAGGAAGCACAAATTCTACCTTCGCCGTTGATCTGAATGACCATAACATGCACCTTAAACTGTACATATAGCAGGTAAGAGGAAGTGCAGGTGTAGAGATAAACTGCCCGGTCATCTGTTAGGCATGCCCATCTTACTCATGTTTTACATCTCATCTCTTCCTTTATCTCACTGTCCCTTAATAGCATATAGGAGCAAGTGCTCCTCCTGCCACCTACAGAGACACTCCTACGGCATCACAAGAGGGCCAAACATTTTCTATGCGAGTGCCGTTAAATGAAATTTCATTCCAAAAATGTGGAAAAAGTAAAAATGGCTGACTTGAACCCAGGCAGCGATGGCAGTGAATTTCCGTGCCTGTCTATAAATGACCAGAAAGATAGTTTTATTACTTACAATAATTATACTAACTGAGTCTACAGGCGTAACTGAGCAACAATAAAATTGTACCGTGTTGTCAAGATGTTCTCACCTTTAATGAGGGGCCACATACCCCTGTGTGTACCTACAGAGTCCATGGTGTATACTCATACACATAAACATTTTGCCCATATGCTTTGTAGGACATTTACTGTACTGCATGTTGCACCAAATGGACATAACAGACTCCAGTGATTATCAAAGCTGTCTTTGGGATTAAGGTGGAGAACATTGTGTTTATATGTACTTTGAGGCTGATAGTGTGTTAAATAAATGTTATTAAATAGTTGTTTTACTTTGTTCTTTCTTTCTTTCCTAGTCAGACATGTTGACTTCTATTATAGAGTCACACATTCAACACAGTAGTGAATTATAGCTTCTATTATTGGTCAGACTCATTCCTCTTGCTCTTAACCTCACAAACAGCCTTTAAAACAGCACCGGCACTGTTGAACTTCCTTCTGTCTCCCTTGAATTTAAAGTAATAAACTGTAGCAGCACAGCAATTTTCTTTTCTTTTTGAATTAAATTAAATAAACCCCCAACTGATACCTCAGTTTGTCAGGGTTTTTAGCTTTATGCCTTCCAATCCAATGCCTTTAATCAACATGGACTAGGAGCAAAAGCACATCATAGAGACTGGCTGGGTGGCTTTGAAAAGAAGCTCTCTTCAGTTTCAGGGGCTAGGTGGGTGGTGATTAAGGATGAGGAGCCGGGAGTAAAGGTATAGCTGGTGCACCTGCAGCAGAAATTACAAGATTGGTCAGAGTGATGAGCGAGATAGAGAAGTGAGGGCTTTGTAAGATGCCGCAGAGACAGAGGACATGTCGGTACCTGTGTTCCATCAACAGTAATAACAGCTTAGTGGAAGAGCACAGAAGAATAACTGCCCGTTTTCAGTCTTACACAGTGGTGCTTGAAAGTCTGGGATCCCTTTAGAACATTTCATAAATATGAACATTTATTTATTGAGGAAAATGATCCAATATTGCATATTTGTGAGTGACAAAAGTTTGTGAACCTTTGATTTCAGTATCTGGTTGTGACCTCTTTTGTGGCTATAACTGCAACTAAATGTTTCCAGTAACTGTTGATAAGTCCTGCACACCAGCTTGGAGGAATTTCAGCCCATTCCTCCATACAGAACAGCTTCAACTCTGGGATGTTGGTGGGTTTCTTTGCATGAACTGATTGCTTCAGGTCCTCCCACAACATCTCAATTGGATTAAGGTCAGGACTTTGCCTTGGCCATTCCAAAACATTAACTTTATTCTTCTTTAACCATTCTTTGGTAGAACGACTTGTGCTTAGGGTCATTGCCCTGCTGTATGACCCACTTTCTCTTTAGATTCAGTTCATGGACAGATGGACATTTTCCTTTAGTATTTGCTGGTATAATTCAGAATTCATTATTCCATCAATGATGACAAGTCGTCCTGGCCCAGATGCAGCAAAACAGGCCTAAACCATGATATTACTACCACCGTGTTTCACAAGTGGGGTGAAGTTCTTATGCTGGAATTCAATGTCTTCCTTTCTCCAAACATAACATTTCTCATTCAAACCAAAAAGTTCTATTTTGGTCTCATCTGTCCACAAGACATTTTTTCCAATAGTCTTCAGGCTTGTCCACGTGATCTTTAGCAAACTGAAGATGAGCAGCAATGTACTTTTTGGAGAGCAGGGGCTTTCTCATTGCATCTCTGCCATACACACCATTATTCCATCAATGATGGCAAGGCATCCTGACCCAGATGCAGCAAAACAGGCCTAAACCATGATATTACTACCACCATGTTTCACAAATGGGATAAAGTTCTTATGCTGGAATTCAGTGTCTTCTGTTCTCCAAACATAACGCTTCTCATTCAAACCTAAAAGTTCTATTTTGGTCTCATCTGTCCACAAGACATTTTTTCCAATAGTCTTCAGGCTTGTCCACGTGATCTTTAGCAAACTGAAGATGAGCAGCAATGTACTTTTTGGAGAGCAGGGGCTTTCTCATTGCATCTCTGCCATACACACCATTATTCCATCAATGATGGCAAGGCATCCTGACCCAGATGCAGCAAAACAGGCCTAAACCATGATATTACTACCACCATGTTTCACAAATGGGATAAAGTTCTTATGCTGGAATTCAGTGTCTTCCGTTCTCCAAACATAACGCTTCTCATTCAAACCTAAAAGTTCTATTTTGGTCTCATCTGTCCACAAGACATTTTTTCCAATAGTCTTCAGGCTTGTCCACGTGATATTTAGCAAACTGAAGATGAGCAGCAATGTTCTTTTTGGAGAGCAGGGGCTTTCTTGTTGTAACTCTGCCATGCACACCAATTTTGTTCAGTGTTCTTCTGATGGTGGAATCACGAATATTAGCATTAGCCAAAGTGAAAGAGGCCTTCAGTTTCTTAGAAGTTACCCCGGGACCATCTGTGACCTCAACAACTATTACACACCTTGCTCTTAGAGTGATTCACTCTCCATTCACACTCCATTATATACAGATGGATGGCACTTCCCCGTGCCACACCCAGGTGACCACATGATGACGTCACCTACGGCAAGCCACCACATCCAAACATCACATTTACCCACCCACCCCTTTCCGAAAAACCCAAAGACCTTTATATAGCTAACTGGGCACCTGGGTAGACCACCGGTATGCCTGCGTGACTGGGTGGATTATTCTGCCACTGTTGTCGGTCACGTTCTAACTATATAATAATAATAATAATGCATCAGATTTATATAGCGCTTTATCATAGACACTCAAAGACACTTTACAAGTAGATACATTATTCATTCACTCCAGACAGACAATGGTAGTGGCAAGCTACTACTGTAGCCACAGCTGCCCTGGGGAAGGCTGACTGAAACGTGGCTGCCAATCCGCGGCAACGGCCTCTCCGGCCACCACCGAGCATTTATACACATTCATACCCAGTGTTATGGGCACTGGAGGCAATGCGGGTGAAGTGTCTTGCCCAGGGACACATATATATATATATAAGAGACTCATTAGGAAAAGAGAATCTGAGCACATTGTCCAATTTATAGCCTTTATTGGTGCACAAGCTGACATTTCGACATTGTGTCTTCTTCAGAGTCTGAAGGGCCTCTTTGGGGGTTGTGGGTCCTGTGTCACCGAAGTCCCAGCCCAATCCTGTCATGTCCACAGCTGTCTCCTGATCCGGGGCTGAAGTCAGTGACTCTTTTCTGAGGTGACTGGCATGCCACTGTGACCCATCAGTGAGACGAAAGGTGACTGGGCCCAGCTGCGTTGTGACCTGCATCTGCGTTGTCCAAAAGATTGTGGGCGCGGTTGGGGCACCAGATCCGGACCCAATTCAGTACTGCAAGCTCGGGACGCTTCGTCCT
Organism: Pholidichthys leucotaenia; assembly: GCA_020510985.1. NCBI lineage: Eukaryota > Metazoa > Chordata > Actinopteri > Cichliformes > Pholidichthyidae > Pholidichthys > Pholidichthys leucotaenia. The sequence continues at coordinate 56,829,942 of CM035840.1, read as the reverse complement.
GTGTTTCCTGTAAACCTTTGCTTCACGTTGCTACGTTGCTGTTGTTTGACCACCCTCCCCCTAGGTGAGGGCCCTTCTGTTGGGGTAGCATCCGTTGGGGGGCTTAGTCAGCCCAGGGGAAGGCACATCTCGTGTCCTAGCATTAGAAGGGCCGAGGGACTACCTGTTGTGGCGTGAGGTGTCGCTCTGTAATGTAGCAGGGTGCTCTGTAGTGCGGCCAAAAACGGGATCCTATCCGCTAGGTGTGCCCTGAGACCATTCTTGAGGGTCTGGTTGAATCTTTCCACCCCTCCGTTCACCTGGGGGGTGGTAAAAGGTTCTTATGTATTTAATGCCCCTTTCTCTAAGAAAGATCTCAAAGTCCACTGAGATGAATTGTGGTCCGTTGTCCATGGTGACTGTGTCTGGCTCGCCCCAGCGGGTGAAGAGGAGGTGAGGAAATTGGTGACTACATCAGCTGTGACTGAGCCAGAGGGTAACACCTCGGGCCATTTTGAGTGAAGGTCGTAGGCCACTAGTAGAAATTGCTGGTGCAAGGGGGCACTATTCAGTTCGCCGCATATGTCCAATTGGACATGTTTCCACGGGGCCGGTGGCCATGGCAGTGGTTGCAGGGACGGGAATGGTGGTACCCCAGTTTTTCCACTGGCTAGACAAGGCATACAGTCCTTCACTATGATCTTTATGTCTTTGTCGATGCCTGGGCACTAGACCAAGCCCCTACACCATTATTTGACTCTGACGATGTCCAGGTGGCCCTTGTATACCATGGTCAGGATGCAGCCTTTTAGTGCTTCTGGAATCACCGTGCAGTGCCCTCTTGCTATGCAGACATCATTCCAGCATGGCAAATCATCCCTGACCCTGTGGAAGGGTGACAGTTTTTCCGGCACGTTGGCAGGCCAGCCCTAGCAAATAAAGGTGCACAGCTGGGGCAGTGTCAGATCCTGTTCTGACACTACCTGGAGCTCTTGCAAGGAAACAGCATTTTGGAGTGGCCTATGCAGCATGTATATCAGCTACGACTCCAGGGGGTCTCGGTTGCCGTTTGGAGTGGGGTTAGGTGTGGCCTGGAATAAAAGGTCCGCCACTATGTTTTCTCTGCCCGGCATGAACTAGGTCGTAAAGTTGTATGCTCGAAGTTTTTCTGTCCACCTGTAGATACACAGAGGTTTGTGCCCCGACCCCGATGTTTCCAGCAGCACTGTGAGGGCCCTATTGTCAGGTCTGGCCCTCACGAGCCAGCATAATGAATGAATGAATGAATGAATCTTTATTTCAGATAGATTAAAAGTACAGGTTAAAAGAAACTGAATAATATAACAAAGGGGGAAAGAAAATCCAACAAGGTCAAATTAGACAATAACTCCTCTGATTATACAGTTCAGCATAAGTTATCCGAAATGGGTGATGGCTGAAGCCGCAGCCTATATTGCCCACCCATATTCCATCCAAGAATTCCATCCATATTCCATCCAAGAATTCAAAAGAAAAACAAAACAAGAGTGATTACAATTCAGAACAAAGCTAAGACAAAATGTGACAAAAAAACTAAGCTACAACACAACGCAGGCTGGATATGATAATCCTTATGTGATTTTACATGTCATCTTGTATATATGTTTGGAGTATTTCTTCCTTTAGCTTTTGTTTAAATTGTCCAAGCGTTGTACATGATTTTAATTCAGGTCCAAAATCGCTCCATAATCTGACTCCTTGCACTGAAACACAGTGTTGCTTGGTGGTAGTTCTCACTGAAGGTTTTTGAAATATACATGTTCCTCTGAAATGATATTGTTTCTCCCTTATTTGGAACAACTTTTGGATATTTGCGGGCAGTGATAGATTCTTCACTTTAAACATTATTACTGCAGTTTTAAAGTCAGCCAGATCTTTCAACTTGAGAGCTTTTAATTTAAGAAAAAGTGGGTTTGTTGGTTCCCTGTAAGCAGCTTTGTTTATTATTCTAATAGCTCTCTTCTGAAGCATAAAGACTGGATATATGTTTGTTTTATATGTATTTCCCCATACTTCAGTACAATATGTCATGTATGGGAGTATTAATGAATGATACAAGGTATATAGTGTGGGTTGATTCAGCAAATATTTCACTCTGTGTAGTATTGCAATTGATTTGGATATTTTACCTTTAATATAATTAATATGTGACTTCCAACACAGTTTATTATCAATTATTACTCCAAGAAATTTAGTTTCGGATACCCTTTCAATCTCTACACCATTTATACAGTTTAGATGCTAAGTTGTTGTGATGGTTGTTAAAGACTATAAATTTTGTCTTACTTAAATTGAGCGTTAATTTGTTTGAATCAAACCACAGTTTAAGCTTTCCTAATTCCTTCCCGAGTGTATCCAAAAGTTGTTACAAATTGCTTCCACTGCATAATAGATTAGTGTCATCGGCAAACAATATTAAGTCCATTTTTTCTGAAACTTTACATATATCATTTATATACATATTGAATAACAATGGCCCCAAAACTGAACCCTGTGGGACTCCACAAGTAACTTTCAGTAACTGTGAGTTTTTGTTACCAACACATACATACTGATATCTATTCTTTAAGTAACTACATAACCAGGACAGTGCTACCCCTCTAATGCCACAATTTTGTAGTTTCTTTAATAATAAATTATGATCCACTGTATCAAATGCTTTTTTAAGATCCAGGAATACCCCAACTGAATACCCTTTATTTTCAATGGCAGTTGATATTTTTTCTATAAATTCCATTAGAGCAAATGCAGTTGTCCTCTTGTGTCTGAACCCATATTGCTGCTCACACAATAAATTATTCTTCAGTATGAAGTTGTCAATTCTCTCATAGAATATTTTTTCAAGTATCTTGGAAAATTGCGGCAATAGTGAAATTGGTCTATAGTTTGAGAATTCCCCTCTGTCACCCATCTTGTATATCGGAATTACTTTAGCTATTTTCATTGCATTGGGAAATATACCTGTTTGGAGAGACAGGTTGCAGATATACAGTGGGGTAAAAAAGTATTTAGTCAGCCACCAATTGTGCAAGTTCTCCCACTTAAAAGATGAGAGAGGTCTCCAATTTTCATCATAGGTATACCTCAACTATGAGAGACAAAATGAGAAAAAAAAATCCACAAAATCACATTGTCTGATTTTTAAAGGATTTATTTGCAAATTATGGTGGAAAATAAGTATTTGGTCAATAACAAAAGTTCATCTCAATACTTTGTTATATACCCTTTGTTGGCAATGACAGAGGTCAAACGTTTTCTGTAAGTCTTCACAAGGTTTTCACACACTGTTGCTGGTATTTTGGCCCATTTCTCCATGCAGATCTCCTCGAGAGCAGTGATGTTTTGGGGCTGTCGCTGGGCAACACGGACTTTCAACTCCCTCCAAAGATTTTCTATGGGGTTGAGATCTGGAGACTGGCTAGGCCACTCCAGGACCTTGAAATGCTTCTTACGAAGCCACTCCTTCTTTGTCCGGGCGGTGTGTTTGGGATCATTGTCATGCTGAAAGACCCAGCCACGTTTCATCTTCAATGCCCTTGCTGATGGAAGGAGGTTTTCACTCAAAATCTCACGATACATGGCCCCATTCATTCTTTCCTTTACACGGATCAGTCATCCTGGTCCCTTTGCAGAAAAACAGCCCCAAAGCATGATGTTTCCACCCCCATGCTTCACAGTAGGTATGGTGTTCTTTCTCCTCCAAACACGACAAGTTGAGTTTTTACCAAAAAGTTCTATTTTGGTTTCATCTGACCATATGACATTCTCCCAATCCTCTTCTGGATCATCCAAATGCTCTCTAGCAAACTTCAGACAGGCCTGGACATGTACTGGCTTAAGCAGGGGAACACGTCTGGCACTGCAGGATTTGAGTCTCTGGTGGCGTAGTGTGTTACTGATGGTAGCCTTTGTTACTTTGGTCCCAGTTCTCTGCAGGTCATTCACTAGGTCCCCCCGTGTGGTTCTGGGATTTTTGCTCACCGTTCTCATGATCATTTTGACCCCACGGGGTGAGATCTTGCGTGGAGCCCCAGATCGAGGGAGATTATCAGTGGTCTTGTATGTTTTCCATTTTCTAATAATTGCTCCCACAGTTGATTTCTTCACACCAAGCTGCTTACCTATTGCAGATTCAGTCTTCCCAGCCTGGTGCAGGTCTACAATTTTGTTTCTGGTGTCCTTTGACAGCTCTTTGGTCTTGGCCATAGTGGAGTTTAGAGTCTGACTGTTTGAGGTTGTGGACAGGTGTCTTTTATACTGATAACGAGTTCAAACAGGTGCCATTAATACAGGTAACGAGTGGAGGACAGAGGAGCCTCTTAAAGAAGAAGTTACAGGTCTGTGAGAGCCAGAAATCTTGCTTGTTTGTAGGTGACCAAATACTTATTTTCCACCATAATTTGCAAATAAATTCTTTAAAAATCCTTCAATGTGATTTTGTGGATTTTTTTTCCCTCATTTTGTCTCTCATAGTTGAGGTATACCTATGATGAAAATTGGAGACCTCTCTCATCTTTTAAGTGGGAGAATTTGCACAGTTGGTGGCTGACTAAATACTTTTTTACCCCACTGTATGTCAGTGGTTTCACTAAGCATTCAATAATAGTTTTGACTAAGAGCATGTCAATACCATCACAGTCCGTAGATGTTTTACTTTTAAACGATTTAACAATTTCAATGACCTCTCTCTTGTCTGTGTTCTTTATGTAAATGAAGTCTTTTATAGCAGTGTTTTTGCTTATTGTATCACCTGTAGGCACCGTAATGGGTATTTCTAGAGCCAAATTAGGACCAATGTTAACAAAAAAGTTATTAAATTCATCTGCAGGTGAAGCTGCATTCACACTCTGAGTCGTTTTATTATTTTTTGAAAAATCGGTTGGGTAGCTTGTATTTCTGCTTTTATTTCCAAGAATACTGTTAAGTATTGTCCATGTATTTTTAATATTGTCTCTGTTTTTCTCCAGTTCTTTACTATAATAGTCTCTCTTACTACATCTTATTATATATGTTAACTTATTTTTGTATGTTTTATACCGCTGCTCTGCTTCTTTTGTCCTTTTCTTTAGGAAAGCTTTATATAATAAATTTTTCTTTTTACATGTCTTTTGTAATCCTTTGGTTAACCATGGCTTATTGGCAAATTTATGTTTAAGCTTTTTCTTTACTAATGGACAATTTTTTTCATAAAGAGTGGTTACAATGTTTATAAATGTGTCATAGGCTTCATTTACATCTGATACATAGACTTCTGTCCAGTCTTGCTTCCGCAAGTCCTCTTTAAAAGAACTGATTGCATTTTGTGATTTGTATCTGAACGATTTTTAAAAAATTTCTGTATTGGCCCCCGTGTGGCCATGGATAAGTGCAAAGGTTGGCAAGTGGTCACTTATATCATTTATCAATAATCCACTTTCTATTTTCTTATCAATAATATTAACAAACAGGTTGTCAATAAGTGTGGCAGTGTGAACTGTGATTCTACTGGGATGTGTTATTGTGGGATATAGACTCATGCTGTACATAGAGTTCATGAACTCTGTAATTACATTTTGCTGATATGGATTTAGTAGATCAATATTGAAATCTCCACAAATTACTACCATTTTCTTACTAGTAATATTATTGTACAGCTCGACTAATTTATCTCTGAATGTCTCAATGCAAGTTCCCGGCGTTCTATATATACAACTTATAATTAGATTTTTTGTTTTATCTTGGTCAATCTCAACAGTAACACATTCCAAAATCCCTGGTAGTGCAAAGGACATTCCATTTACAAGCTTACACCTATACAGGTCATCAATATACAGTGCAACACCACCACCCTTTTTTTGAGATCTGTTAATATGAAACATCTGATATCCCTCTATTGCCATCAGGGGAGCCTGCTCTTCATTAAGCCAAGTTTCAGAGACTGGGATAGCTGTAAATTTTCTGTCTAGCTGTTTTAAATAGTCCTGAATCTATGGAAAGTTTTTGTTAAGACTTCTGCTGTTGAAGCGTATTATTGATAGTTTACCATCTAGTTGCACTTGACTTTTGAATTGCTTTTCAGTGTAATATTCACAATGGTTATGAATATTATTGAAAAAGTGGTTATCAGGATCAATATCATTCTCCATCTCTTGTAGTTTATGTTCAGCATAATGGCATCTTTTCAGAGTTTGAGTTTCCTCACTCTGTGTCAAATGACTTCCTCCAACTGGGGATAATTGATGTCTACTCAAGTCAGTCATAAGTTTTTTGTTTGTTTTGCTTATTTTTTTTTAAAGTACATTGACATGGTATGCCAAAAGAACTATTCTTGCCGTGTGTGTGGATATGGATTATCATTGTCTCTTAATTTTCTTAATCAGTGTTCATCTGTATTTATTTAAGTCAGTAACATCTCTGATCATTATGCTCTTTGCTTGCTCAGGTGTTCCATTTAGTTTGATCCAAACTCTACAATTTCTTGTCCATGTTGCCTGTATCTTATTTTGTCTTTTCAGCATCCGTGCTTGCCGTGCTATTTCAGCATTAGTTTTCGTTAGGTGTTCATTTAGGTAAACTTCTGTTCCCTGGAGCTTTCTGGCCTGCCTCAGTATGTCATTCTTTACCCTTCTGTTCACAAAGCGCATCACAATTGATTTCTTTGTTTTATTATCTTTCCTGGGTAAAGCATAACAGGCTGAAATTGCATTTGCTTCGATCTATATATCTCTACTATTAAGGAACTGAAGCACCTGGTTTTCCAGGGAGACTGATTCACTTGTGGGAGCCTCCTCACCTCTCAGTCCTGTTGTAGCATGAGCGTATGATTGCTATTTGATGTCTAGTCCACTTATAATTAGATCATCCATACGAGAACATTGTTCAAGATCCTTGACGCATCGCTCCAAGTCCGTAATTTTTTTGTCTTTTTCCTGAATTGTTAATTTTAATTCTCGGACTTCTTCCATTAGGCCTAATATTTTGGCCTGCTGGCTAACCATTTTGGTCACTTCTTCTGACAAGAAGTTCAGAGATTTTTTGATCTCTTCCATTTCCTCCTTCTTTGGTGGCATTTTTACTGACCTGTGGATAGTAAAACAATCTCTGCTGGTGTCGCCGGTATCCGATCCAACTGACCTCAAATCCAGCTGAGCCTCAGCTAGCACCCTCCGCTGCTAGTCCTGCTGCTTACCGCCACCGTAACCGAGCTCCTGTCCAGCCGGGGTACCGGAAGCTCCTCCACCGAGTCCCGCCACACACCGCCACTGTAGCCGAGCTCCGATCCTGCTTCTGTCCAACTGGGGTCCCAGTAGATCCTCCGCTGAGCCCCGCCACCTACCGCCGTCTGCCTCAGTAGTTCCTCCGCTGAGCCCCGCCGCTGTAACTGGGCTCCAACTCAGGCTATTGTCTGGCTGGGGCCCCAGTGGTCCTCCACTGGTCCCCGTCTCCCACCACCGCTGCACCCGAACTCCGATCCAGCTCCAGTCCAACTGTTGCCTCGGTTAGTTCCTCCGGCGAGCCCCAATCACCGGGGACAGAGTCGCTTCATGTCGGTGTTAGGTGCTATGACTAGCGTTAGCTTAGCAAACGCTTCGGGTAAAGCGTAGCAGCGAACAACAAAAAGGAACGCTAATCAGTTTACTCACAGTGTCCGGTGAAAGGCGATTAAAGGGGTATTTCAACGAAGGTGGAAATTCAGCCCGTGCGTGTGCGTCACAAATGCCGATCGCTGTTGGTTAGTTATTTTAATGGCAAAATCAGCAACTTTGTCTCAGCACTGAAAAAGTGTGACCATCCCGGCCGCCATGTTGCTCCATACATCCTACATATGCTACAGTCCAGTGAAATTGCACAGAAGTTTATTCGCAGTTTAGGAAAAGGGAAGGACAAGATAACCAGCCACGTGGGCTGAGCAGCAAGATTACTTGTTAACATAACAAACAATCATTGACAGCTGAGACGAGGAACGCTCGCTCACCGTCAGACAAGGAAAATGGTAACGGAATACAAACGATAAACTCAAACGATAAACACACTTACACAAGAGGAGGAATCGTGGATGATCGTTAGATGAACATTGACGAGACTGCCGCACGATACAGCCGCTGGCGCCGGCTTTTAAAGCCGGGCGCTAACGACCGCAAATGCAGCGCAGCTGTTCAGACCTTGACAGGGGGAAACTCCCCAAGCGCTGTCACAATAAGAGCCCGGGGAGACAGAATAACAACACCGGTGTCAAAGCCTGACAGGAATGGTGCGTGGCCCGAGCGCGTACAATAATAGCGCTCGGCCATGACAGGACCTCCCCCTCAAGGGCGGACTCCCGGACGCCCGTTAACATCCACACCCCCCTACCCCACCCCAGGGCGGGTAGATGGGGAAGCAGGCAAAGGGGGAACAGAATCAATCTCACAGAAAATGAAATCAGCACGATATCCTACCACACAAATAACAATAAAGACAGGGCAAGGGCAAAAAACAACCAGGGCGTACATTCACAGGGGAAAAAAAAAAAAACACTATACAACACAAGAACACATACAGGGCAAAAGAACAGAGAAAAAAAAACCACAGGGTAACGTAGTCTCATCCCTCCAACAGGAGAGGGGAAAAAGAAAAAAAAACATGCTAATTCCAACAAACATAAACAGAGTCTTTAACCAAAACCCAATAGTGTAGACCGTTATAAGGAAAAGAAAGAAAAAAAAAATGAAAAATATGGCACTCACAAAAAGAAATTTGCAGGCTCAAGGGAAACAAAAGCCCACCAACAACAATGAACTGAAACAATTCACAATAACTCCATAAATATTCATTTCAACCTGGAACCCATACACACGTGGAAGAAATATTAAAAAAAATTGTTCAAAAGAGTTTAGAGATCCCAGTCAGTACTTAACTATTCCAATGAGCAGTAGTCCGAAATGACAATCACCTGTAAGTAATCAAAAGGTAAAGGTTCTGCAAGAAATTTAGCAGCTGAAAACTTTAAAGGCTGAACTTCAAATTCTAATTTTAAGACTGATCAGAGAGAAAAAAAACATGGCCAAACTTCTGAATGCAGAAGCTGAACGAGTTCATTTTCTTGGCAATTGAATTAGACCAACTGGACCCTATTTGGCAGAATAAAGACCTACTGTAGATATTTCAGCCCATGTTTGCAACTACGGGGATGCAATGGTAATTTGCTCCATGGATCAGCAGTTACACGTTGCCTAGGAGCTTACACAGCAATATTGCAACCCTACAGAGTGCTCAGGGGCAAGCAGAATGGCCAGCAAGAAGAATAATCATGGTGGCATTATGTCTGATGAAGAAAAGGAAAGGGTAGTCTGCTCTGAGGATTCCTTGATCAGAAATGTAGTAATCAGACAACACTTTACCATACTGGCTCCAAATTTCCATTAAACATAAAATAAGAGTAACATAAATGATGTTCAATATAACCATAATAGGTCCTAATGTTGAGGAAAAGTGTTTATCAAAATTAGATTCAACTCAACTCTCCTTTCCTAAGCCAAAAGGTCAAGAAAAAGGAAAAAAAAACACGGTATATAAACAAGACTGAATGGGGGAGAAAAAAAAAATCAAGCGGCCAAGTCACACATCAGAGCACACCATTAGATCCTGTATGTGGAGTGTTTCAGTCTTGGAAAAAAAAAAAAAAAAAAAGATCACAGAAGCTCCTGAGGGGCGGAGGAAGGAAGAAAAAAACACACCAGGATGACAGGCATAATATACAGTTCAGGGGGCCTCCCCGCACCCAGCATCCAAGCCGCTAGCAGGGGTAACGGGACGTGTTCTGGCGACCTCCCTGAATCCCGGGCCGAGGATGACCGTGCCTCCGGCGGCCGGACCAGGGTGCCAAATGTACAGTTCTGTTTATCAGGGGGCCGGCCCAGGACGCCAATCGGGAAAAACAGGCTTCCAGGCGGTCGACCCGCATCAACCTGCCAACAGGACCACTGGAGAGAGCTCGGTGGCGGTCTCCCAACAGAGAGGGGAAGCAAGGGAGAACCGGGCCAACTATGGTTAATCCCCACGGTTCCTGGTACGGGGAAAGAAGGAATGGGGCGAGGATAAGGAATCAGTCCGGCGTTCATCAGCGGCGGGACTGCAGCTCCATCTCCGGATCCCACACAAACGGACGTTAATTGGGCTGGAACCAATCCAGTAAAGAATTCCGACTGGGCCGACGCTGCACCCACGGTGGACTCGGATTGGGCCAGAACCCCTCCGGTGATGAGCTCGAGGTGGGCTGATGCTGCACCCGCGATGGACCCCGATTGGGTCACGGCTACCGCCAAGTAGGACCCTGATTGGGTCAGAACCACTTCAGTGACGAACTTTGACAGCCGACGCTGCACCATCGTCGGACCCTGATTGGGTCAGAACCACTTCGGTGACGAACTCTGACTGAACCGACGCTACACCCGCGTCGGACCCTGATTGGGTCAGAACAACTTCAGTGACGAACTCTGATTGAGCCGACGCTGCACCCGCGTCGGACCCCGATTGGGTCAGAATCACTCCAGTGACGAACTCTGACTGAGCCGACGCTGCACCCGCGTCGGACCCCGATTGGGTCAGAACAACTTCAGTGACGAACTCTGATTGAGCCGACGCTGCACCCGCGTCGGACCCCGATTGGGTCAGGGCCACACCAGTACCGACCTTCAACTCCGAACCCGGACCCTTCAGCACAGCAATTAGCGTCTGCTCTGCACCGGCGATCTTGGGGGAGGGCTCAGAAGAAGAAAAAAAATGGGATCAGGATCACTGGCAGCGCCAGAACCCAGCGAGACAAGCTCGGATGCAGTGGACGGCTGCACCCGGTTCGCCCCCCCAAGAGACAGGTAAAAATGCTCAATTATAGAAAAGACAAAGACAACACTGAGCACTTGTCTGATCTCAAGTTCAGACACCGTCCAGGACTTCGACGATCCGGGCTCAGACGGGAGGAGATCGTCTTCTGGTTCCCATTCAGCTGCGCTGGGCTCCGCAGCCGGCAAGATGGCTTCAGCAGCCTGAGGACCCTCCGGCGCCATCGTCCACGCTGGCAACCCGTACGGCGTGGTGGTAGGGGGCCCCTGGACCGCAGGATCGGACTGATCATCCGTGGAGACCCGGGGCCGCTTCGTCGTCGGCACAGGCTCCATCCAGCAGTCCGCTCTCCTCCTCTGTCCTTGGCGTAGCTGCGGGACTGGAATTACATGCTCCAGGGCCGCAGGCCCCCTCCTCATCCGATGACGTTTGACTGATGTCGAGGGACGCTCCGCAGAGGGAGACACAGAGGCAGCGGGTTTAGTTATTACCTCAGCAGGTGGTGGAGGCTCGGGGAGCTGCGAACCCCGAACCTCACCCCCAGGAGTCAGACAAGACAAATCACTATTAGGGGAAAAAGAGTGAACTTGTACTCGCCTGTCTCCCGGAGGGAGGATGGTGCCTGCTGTAGGAAACGTTGCTCCTTCTTCTTCCCGTCGGGTGGTGGCAGAGGGCTCTCTGGAGGGACGAGGGAGAGCCGCATGTGATGGACTCGGCACGGGGCTCGTCGGAGCAGAACTCCTCATACACCCAGCAGCTGGAGAAGGCGTCGGGGAGGAGGGGGCGACAGCCGAGACGGGCCGGGCACGGCGCGGTGACGACACAGCGGGGAAAGATGGCCCGGGGAGAGAGGCTGCGGGGATTCCCTCCTGGCGAGACGCTGAAGAGACAGCTGTCTGGTTAATGGGGTCATTCCAGCGACCCGGAGCAGGATCCGGATGGGATTCTTACTGAGGTTGTCTCTGGCCGCGGCGCCGACGTCTTCGACGGGGATTGGATGGTACAAACTCCTGGCCTGGATCAAGGAAGGGATCGGGATCCCAAAGCGGGCAGCGGGGATGCCGTCTCCTCTGCCTCAGGTCGTCTTCTTCCTCGTACATCCGGAGTATCTCGCGTTGGGCGGCGATGTCAAGCCTCCTCACGTCGACTTCTGGGTGGTCGGCGTAGCGGGGGAAAAGATGGTTGAGCACATCCTCAGCGCTGTCCAGGTACCAGCGTACATCGGGATGAAAGTCGAGGAGGGAGGAGGCGATGTGGATTTCATCAACTTCGTCCAGCACCTCAGTCAGCTTGTGGCTGGGACCCCGAGTGCGGCCCCTCTGCGACGGCATACTTCCAGTACACCGTACCCAGACAGGAAAGAGCAAAGTTCTCCTAAATGCAACTTCACCGAGAACGGCGTCTCCTTCTGGCGGCAGTCTACTGTCAGGTCTGGCCCTCACGAGCCAGCATAAGACGCCACAGTCCAGTGAAATTGCACAGAAGTTTATTCACAGTTTAGGAAAAGGGAAGGACAAGATAACCAGCCACGTGGGCTGAGCAGCAAGATTACTTGTTAACATAACAAACAATCATTGACAGCTGAGACGAGGAACGCTCGCTCACCGTCAGACAAGGAAAAGGGCAACGGAATACAAACGATAAACTCAAACGATAAACACACTTACACAAGAGGAGGAATCGTGGATGATCGTTAGATGAACGTTGACGAGACTGCCGCACGATGCAGCCGCTGGCGCCGGCTTTTAAAGCCGGGCGCTAACGACCGCAAATGCAGCACAGCTGTTCAGACCTTGACAGGGGGAAACTCCCCGAGCGCTGTCACAATAAGAGCCCGGGGAGACAGAATAACAACACCGCTGTCAAAGTCTGACAGGAATGGTGCGTGGCCCAAGCGCGGACAATAATAGCGCTCGGCTATGACACCTATGATCTGTCTGCAATGTGAAGCATCATCCATACTGGTACATGTGGCAGCATTCACACATCCAAATGCATGCCAGTGCCTCCCTCTCTCCCACTGAGTACTTCTGCTTGGCCGAAGTGAGTGACCTCGAGGCAAACGCCACTGGGCGCTCGGTCCCCCCTTGAAGTTGCGACAGGATGGCGCCTACTGCTGTGTTGGAAGCTTCGCACGTCACAAACATGGGGCTCTGTAGGTCGAAGTGGGCAAGTACTGGTGGAGAGGTGAGCTGTGTCTTCAATTGGCTGATAGCGGCTGGGCATGACAGGGTCCACACCCAGGGTGCATCCTGCTTCAGGAGGGCGTGCAGTGGCTCTATTATCTCTGCATAATGGGGAATGAAGCACCCATCAAAGTTTGCCATGCCCAAAAAGGATGAGAGTTGTGCCGGGCATGATGGTTCAGGTAGCTGTAGTACTGTCTCAACGTTTCAATGCAGGGTCTCAGGCCCTCAGCAGTCAGGCAGAACCCCATGAACTAGATGGTCATTATTCCAAAAAAGCATTTCTCCCCGTTGAGTGTGAGGCCGTGTTTTGCTAGCACCTCCATTACCCTATCGAGGCAGGCATTGTGGGAAGCCGATGTTGCACTGTGCACCACAATGTCATCCAAGTTCACCACCACCACTAGGAGGCCAGCAAAGATGGTAGCCATGATTTTTTGGAAACAGCTTGGGGTGGAACTGAGGCCTAAAGGCATGCTGGTGTGCCTGAACACTCCCATGTGGGTGATGAAAGCTGTTAGGTTACTGCTGTCAGGATGGAGGGGAACCTGCAGGAAGCCTTGGCTTAGGTCCAGTTTAGAAAAAACTTTTGAACTATTGAACGCCACCGTCAGTTCCTCCATCGTGAGCATGGGATATTTGTTAGGAATTACTGCCTTGGTCAACATTCGGAGGTCAACGCATGGTCATAGACCACCCGACTTCTTCTTGCCATGACCAGGTTGGAGATCTAGGAGAAGCATTGACCCATTCATTGAGGCCGGCATCCAAGAGCTTCTGCAGCTCTGCCATGACTTTATCCTGCAGTGCAAGGGGAAGTCAGCAGACAGGTTGAATTTTTGGTGGCACTGTCAGATCAATGAGCGGTCGATGATTGAAGGAGGTGAGGCATCCCAGTCCCGCGAAGAGAGCCGGCCAACGGTGCTGCCAGGATGAGAAGACTGTTAGAACGGTAGAGTCCATTGGGTCAGTGATGGAGAAGCCCAGCTCGCAGATCACGTCGATGCCCAGCAAGTCAGCCCCCTGGCGTGTCACTTGAAAAGTGAATGACAGGATGGTTTTAGGGCTGCAACATACAGAAAAGGTGACCGTTCCCACATGTCGATCCTGGCATGTCCGTAGCCAAATAAGTCATCCGCATTCAATGTGATGGCCTTCCGGGGAAACAGTTTCCTGACTGTAACCACGCTCAGAAGGGACCTCAAGGCCGCCGTATCCAGCAACAGTGGCACGTCAATGCTGTCCAGCTGTACTGTGCACCATTTGAACAGCCAGCTTTTGGCGTTGACTGTGTGGATGGCAGTTGGGCCTGATGGGTGGGCCGTTGGATTTGCAAAGGTTGAGCAGCAGACTTTAGCAAAGTGGTCGACGTTTTTACAGCAATAGCATTTCAGCCCTCTGGCTGGGCAGGCGGGTGATTGAATTTAGTGTCCGGATGAACCACAGTCATTGCAGGGCAGGCACTCACCCACATCACCCTTTTTCCTACCCAACTTCTTCTGATTGTAGCAGGGAGATGTGTAGTAGGAGCGCCGGGTGGCGGTGGTGAGGGCCTGTGCTCATGGGGCCTGTTGGCTAGGTGCCACTAGCTGCCTCGATAGCTGGGTGGCCATTTCGATTTGGGATGCCATCCTTAAAGCCACTTTCTCCTAGTATTCTCCGCTAGCTTGGCACGTATTAGCTCTTTCTCTAAGTGGCCAAAGGCGCACGTGCTCGCCAGGAACCTGAGCTCAGCAGCAAACTGAAAAGTCATGTTGTCCGCACGCTGACGCCGCCAGTTGAAAGTGATTCTTCGCGCCATTAGACTACGTGTGTCAGTAAAATACCTGTTCACTACAGCCACACAGTCCTCATATGTGCTCACAGGGCCAAGGGAGTGAAACACACGCTGCCCCTCTGTGCCGACACTGTGGATTAGCATCCCTTTTAACGTCTTGTCACTAGCGTCGTTCACAGGGCTTGACATTAGCTTTTTTGCTCACCAGCCACTATGGCTAGTGATTCTCCAAAGTTACTAGCCACTCAGCCTTTTCACTAGCTACAATTTTGTGGCTGAAAAATTATGTTTAATATGATCAAATTGAACTATGGCATGCTAAAATTTACTTGAACTAAATTTACAACCTTTTTCAATGTAAATTACCCTTATACATACATAAAAATAGCAAGAGAAACACTAATTATTTATGAAGAGCAGTAAATACTGTAAAATAGTAGAGAAAAATATTTGCAATAAGAGAGTGAAGTACAGGTAGAGTTGGGTCCCAATTCTCATTTGTACCCCTACCACTTCACCTACCCCTATGAATTGTGATGTCCCTTCAGGGCTGCACAGTGTCATTAGTAGTTGCTGATGGATTTAACCTAAATTGACACTACCTGTTTTCACCAGAAAAAAGAAGAGAAACAAAACAAAAACTGATTAGAAAAAAACACAGTACTTATGGGAGTTGTAGTTTTGCAGTGTCACATTGCAATAGGTTTATTATTTTAGATGCCGTTTGAGAAAACTACAACCAGCCAAAGTGGCTAGTGGGTGTGGCTGTCTTACTGGCCACTGCCGAAATCCATCAGCCACTGGCCAGTTGGCTGGTGTTAATGTCAAGTCCTGGCCATTCAGCCCAGCAGCGCTGATCAAGATTTGGAATTCCTCATGCCAGCGGGGCCAAGGGATTGGTGGCTCACTTGGTAGGGTGAGGAACGGTTGCATGGGTCGTATCATTGCTGTTTTTTACCCTGGTCGCCATTGTTATATCTAGGAATGAGTCACTGACCAAGGACGTGAACCGAACACACACTTTATTCAAAACACACTCCACTATATATAGATGGGTGGCGCCGCCACACGCCACAGCCAGTTCGCCGCGTGATGACATCACCTACGACGAGCCACCACGTCCAAACACCACAGTCATCACTTGGGCTTAACTCCCCGACCCCTCTGCTACAATCGACCCACTTGGCAAGCCAAGTATGAATGCTTTTTTGACTCTGCTACATATCCCCACCCCCTGATTTTGACATTGTCCTGATGTCAGAGGTGCATTTAGCTTTCAGGCTCCATTAATGATGGCCACCTTTTGACACCAGATGTATCTGAGGAATGAAACTAATACACCACCAGAAAGTCCTGCCAACAATGCCAATTGTAGCCAAGGGGATGGGTTGTTAAGCCCAACTGGTGGGGTCCGACCGAGGGCTCAAACTTACAGCCTCCGGCTCCAGAGTCCAGCACTTTATCTGTGTCGCCAAGAGGGTCGACCCACTTGACAAGCAAAGTAGGAATGCTTTTATTGACTCTGCTACACTTGCATGTGATAAATGTACTGTGGCAGCACAACTAGAGGGCCACGGGATCAATTCCACCCTTGATCATCGTGGGTTTGATCCCGCCTGTGTGGAGTTTGCATGTTTTCCCTGTGTCTGCGTGGGTTTTCTCCACATACTCTGGTTTCCTCCCACAGGCCAAAGACATGCAGGTTAGGTTAAGAAGAAGAAGAAGAAGAAGAAGATGATGAAGAAGAAGAAGATGAAGAAGCTTTATTGTCATTGTACAGTTGTACAGCACAATGAAATTGTGGAATAATAATAATGGATTAGATTTATATGGCGCGTTACATGTCAAATGACATCTCAAAGCTCTTCCGGTGACTCCATTATTCATTCACTCCAGACAGACATTGATAGTGGTAAGCTACTACTGTAGCAACAGCTGCCCTGGGGCAAACTGACAGAATCGTGGCTGCCAATCCACGTCAACGGCCTCTCCAACCACTGACATCAACTGGGGATTCTAAATTGTCCTTAGGTATGAATGTGAGAGTGAATGGTTGTCTGTCTCTCTGTGTTGGCCCTGCAATGGACTGGTGATCTGTCCAGGGTGTATACCCTACCTCTCCTCCAAAGACAGTGGGATAGGCTCCAGCCCCCAGCAACGCGAAAAAGGATTAAGCGGTAGAAGATGGGGGGCAGCACGGTGGCGGAGTGGTTAGCACTGTGGCAGCACAGCAACTCACCCTTGGCCGGGGGATCCTGGGTTCGATCCCAGCCCCCGACCAACAGTGATCTGTGTGGAGTTTGCATGTTCTCCCCGTGTCTGCCTAGGTTTACTCCGGGATTTCTCCGGTTTCCTCCCACATGCCAAAAACATGCAAGTTAGGTTAATTGGCATCAAACTGGGGATTCTAAATTGTCCTTAGGTATGACTGTGAGAGTGAATGGTTGTCTGTCTCTCTGTGTTGGCCCTGCGATGGACTGGCGATCTGTCCAGGGTGTACCCTGCCTCTCGCCCAAAGATGCTGGGATAGGCTCCAGCCTCCCCCGTGACCCGAAAAGGATTAAGCGGAAGAAGATGGATGGATGGATGGACGGTAGAAGATGGATTAATGCTGGATGAATGGATAGATGGATGGATGGATAATTGATCCCCATGGTATCTACACTTTATATGCTTTGAGTAGTTTTTTATGGAGTCTACTGATCAGTCTACTGATAAAACCCAGCAGTTTACAAAGTAGCTATCCACAAATATTTTACATCACAAGCTTATTTATTTATCAAGCTGAGAGCAACTCACCCTATTTATTGTTATGAATAAGCATGAATAAGTATTTTTTGAGTCTTAAAAATAAGGGTGAAATTGTAATTTTATTATATTCTGGGTTTAAATATACTAATGATAATACATATGCTGGATTTTTTTTCTCCATTCTGCTGTGCTTTAAAATTGACCCAAATTATTACTTGCATCTGAAATTGTCCATGAGATTACAGCAAAATCCTCTACTGGAAAATTTTAAGACCAACTAGTGCATACCCATGCATGCCCGTAGAAATCAAATGTGAGCTAGTATTTCTGCATGCCCGTAGAAAGCAGGTGTAAGCAAGCACGTCATCACTCGTTCAGTAATGCCTGCCTTTGATCACTGATGATGTCATAGGGAGTCCTATGATCTTTGATGACGTTATCATATAGACACTATAGGCTGATGGCATAGCGAGTCCTATGATGCCTGCATTTGCTCTTTGATGATGTCATAGCGATTCCTATGATCTTTGATGATGTCATAGCGAGTCCTATGATCCTGAGTGATGCTTGCCTTTGACCTTTGAAGATGTCATGGCAAGTCCTATGATCTTTGATGATGTCATCATATAGACACCATAGGCTGATGGCATAGCAAGCCCTATGATGCCTGCATTTGCTCTTTGATGATGTCATAGCGAGTCCTATGATCGTGAGTGATGCCTACGTTTGATCTTTGATGTCCTATGATCGTGAGTGAGTGTGAGTGATGCCTGCCTTTGATCTTTGATGATGTCATAGTGAGTCCTATGATCGTGAGTGATGCCTGCCTTTGATCACACACAGACACACACAGATTTTCTTGAATCACTCTATACCAGGGTGGGCAGTGAGGGCCATTCCACTGCAGGTTTTCTGGGTGGAACAGAAAACACCATACCATAGTATAGACACATATACCATAGTATATGTATAGACACCATAGTATAGAGTCTATACTATGGTGTCTATATGATGTCATATAGACATCATGTAGCGATCATAGGAACATCATAGGCGATCCTATGATCTTTTAGCGAGTCCTGTGGTTTTGACAGCCAGCCAGAGATTTCTTGAATTATATATAGAGTGATGTCTCCACCCAGTGGTCGACAAGCTACTGCACAGCAACGCTCGGTGTCTCGTAAACCAACCTACATCACCGACTTGAGCTGCTTATTGGCCAATCAAAACTGTCGTCACAATTTTCCTAATTTGTGATTGGTTTATCGTAAACTCCAACAACCAGCAAGTTTTGTGAGTTAGTTAGCTTCAAACCAAGAGGCTCTGTGATGGTTTGACAATCAACAGGTTGGTGTTTCCTTTATAATATTGTGGTTAGCGTTAATTACACTTAAGCTGGACGTTTACTGTCCGGAGTGTTTACTATCACTTCCTTCTTTTGAAACGACCCTGTGGTTTTTGTACTCACTAGCTCGTTGCTGTTGCTTTTTAGCATTTGCTAATTAGCGGTGAATTAGCAGGGATGTGGGAACAGCGTAGACTCGGCGTCTTTGAATTGTATAGTCTTGAATCTTAGGTTTTATTTTTAAAGAGCTGTGGCGACGGTCTGCAGTGAGGCTGTGCTGTGTTCATTTTAAATGTGGCGGTTTGGATCGATAGCGGAGTGACGTGGAGGCGCAGCACTGAGCCAGTTGAAGCTGGCAGCAAGTGATGCTCTTTAAAACGCATATATGAACGTTATTCTTTACAATGAGCCATTTGTTGTATTTATTCTAACGTGCTTGTAGACGTGGTGGGTTAGTTTGCGTAAAATCGTTAGAAAAGATATTTTTGTAGTAAATTAGTAAGCTCCTTGGTAAACTCTGTAGTTGCCATGGTAACAACCTATAAGCTATGACGCCGACTACATTCATAAATAATAAATGGTAGAGAGGCTCTGGACAGGTTATGTGAACAGTCGTAGTTCCACCAAAATCAGTACGTTAACGAACAGATAAGGAGTGCTAAAAGGGCCGTCTTGATGTAAGGTAAGGGCTTATATTAGCAATTTATTAGCAGTACTTTAGTTACCGCTAGCGTGACAGCCAGCGACACCGAGGTAGATGTGTACGACGTTTTTGTCCTAGTATAAGTGAGTTACGATGGCATAAATATGCAAAATGTACCTCTGGTCACATCACACTGTGAAGAAGAACATCTGTTCTTAACTACATTGCATCTTATGTCAAGCGACATCACGGGGCTCTCAGCAGGCTTTTAATCCGCTTTGAACGTCTTATTTTAGGGAAGGGAGCGCCGCCCGTGATGATCCCACAGAGCCATATGATCGGCAGGTAGTGACGGTGCAGAGGCAATGTGGTGCTGGCATCTGCTACAATGAAGAAGTTATTCGGGCTCGCCAAGAAAAAGAAACACCCGTCAGACACTCCCGACAGTGCCAGTGTGCTTTCAGTCGGCTATGATCTGAAAGATAAGGACCTCGGGAAGCTCCACAAGGCTGTCCAGGATCGGGATTTGGCAAAGCTGAAGAAGCTTGCTAAGAAGAATGATATTAATCAACTTGACAAGGAGAACAGGTGAGTGAAATAAAGGCACTTACATCCCTAATGTCATCCTGCATTGTTTTGCGGTCAGTGCAGTGATGCAATACTACTTAAACTGATGAACACAAGAACCACATCTTCCATATGTTACGAATCCTTCCTCCATAAGAAATTATTCAGTGGTGCAGTTTCCTGATAGGGTCACCTCCATTAGTAGCTCACAGCTAGTAGGGAAATTCCTCTTTGGATCAGTGATTAGAGAGTGAGGATTTAGTTCAGTGTCAGGGGTTCAAATCCTTACATGACTATATAGGTGTGAGCCTACCTTGCCCAAGGGTGAAAGGACAATAGGTTAGTCCACCTTGACAACAAAGGGTTGAAACAGACAACACAAAGTTCCTGGGTAATAGGCGATTCTAGCCTACTAGGGCCCCAACACATAAATGTAGATATTTAAAAAAAATAGTGTTCAGGTTATAAAGCAACATGGAAAAGTTGTACCCAAATATCCAGATACGCATTCATTATACTAGTGTTGTTATCGTTGGAGATTTTAACATGCATGTATGTTGTCCTGATCAGCCACTGGTGAAAGACTTTTTAAATATCATTGATTCTCTTAATCTGGTGCAGTCCGTGACTGGTGGTGCTACACATGAGCACGGACACACGTTAGTTCTTGTCATTTCGTATGGCCTGTCTGTTTTAATTTAGAAGTCTGTGACACTGTATTGTCCGACCATATGCCTGTATTATTTGAGACTGATCTGTCACGCACTGCCGCTAAAACTCACGCTCCTGCTCAGCGCTGCTGGGTTTTTAACCCTTCCACTGCCAGTCGGTTCTCCGCTGCCTTTGACCAGCTCTGTGTCCCTCCCGGCTCCATCTCATCTGTGGAGGAACTCAGCTCCTGGTGTCACTCCTCCTGCCAAACCATCTTGGACTCTGTGGCTCCACTGAAAATCAAGCAGCCTCGATTCAAACCTGAGCCGTGGTTCAATGACAGAACTGGTGCAGTCAGACAGGAGTAGCGCAGAGCTGAACGCAGGTGAAAAAGGACAAACTGCAGGTGTCATTACAGATTTTAAAAGACTGCTGGCATCAGTATCAAAATACTGTCAAGCAGGCAAAAAGCGAACATTTTGCTAATATTGTTTTATCTTGTCACAATCAACGTGTTTTATTTAACACGATTGACTCTGTTCTTAACACCCCACAGACTGACTGTTTGGAGGCCTCCTCTGAGTTATGCAATGATTTTATGCACTTTTTTATTGATAAGGTGGCCACCACCAAGGCTGTCATCTCAGCTCCTGCCTCTGATCTCTCTGTCCCTTGTTCTGCTGTTTTTAATCAGTTTGAACCTGTGACTCTGGCATTGTTAGAGGACATGGTTGGCCACGTTAAGCCCTCAGGGTCTCCCTGTGATGCTGTCCCTCCTAGACTTTTTTTAAAGAGATGCTTGCCACCATAGGCCAGTCAGTTCTCACCATCTTGAACAGCAGCCTGTCATCTGGTGTGGTTCCTGCAAATTTTAAACATGCAGTAGTGCAGCCCTTGATTAAGAAACCTGGTCTTGATCATACCATGTTGGCAAATTTTAGGCCTATTTCCAAGCTGCCATTTCTCTCAAAAAATTTTAGAGAAAATTGTCTATATGCATCTGAAATGTTTTCTGGATGAACACGGTATTTTGGAGGTTTTTCAATCTGGTTTCAAAGCTCATCATAGCACAGAGACAGCCTTGTTAAGAGTTTTTAATGATATCCTCTCAGCATGTGATTCAGGTGAATATGCTGTTCTTATGCAGCCTTTGACACAGTGGACCATCATGTTTTCTTTTCCCGTTTTCAGCACCTAGTGGTCATTTGTGGCACTGCTTTCAACTGGTTTAGGTCCTATCTGGGTTTGAATCCTCTTCTGCTCCTCTGCCATATGGGGTCCCACAGGGGTCAATTCTAGGGCCCATGCTTTTTTCTTTGTACATACTTCCGCTGGGTTCCATTTTTAAAAAGCATGGTATCTCCTTCCACATGTATGCTGATGACTGTCAGATATATGTCCGTCTAAAACAAAACGCTGCCTCATCAGTAAACTCACTCCTGGCATGTATTGAAGACATCAAGTCTTGGATGGCCCTGAACTTTCTAAATTTTAATGATAAGACAATAGTGATGGTGTTTGGACCTAGTGGCCCCTGTGAGTCCCCTCCTGTAAACTTGGGCCCCCTCACTCCTTACATGAAATCCACAGTTAGGAACCTTGGTTTTATCATGGACAGTGATTTTAAATTAGACACAGATTTGTTCTGTGGTAAAATGCAGCTTCTTTCATCTAAGGCACAGGTGTCAAACTCATTCCATGGAGGGCCAAGACCCTGCAGGTTTTACCTCCACCCAGTGTCTTCAACAGGTGATTTCACTGAATTTCTTCCCACTGATTGCTGATCAGTGAAAACACCTGCTGAAGACACTGGGTAGAAGCAAAACGTGCAGGGTCTTGGCCCTCCAGGGAATGAGTTTGACACCCCTGATCTAAGGCGTTTAGCAAAAGTAAAACCCATTCTCTCTAGACCACGCTTGGAAACAGTAATCCATGCTTTTATTTCATCTCGGCTGGATTACTGTAACGCCCTTTACGCCGGTGTCAGCCAGTCATCTCTTTCCCATCTGCAGCTGGTTCAAAACGCCGCTGCTCGTCTTTTAACAGGTACACATGGAAGAGATCACATCACATCCATCTTAGCTTCACTCCACTGGCTGCCCGTGCATTTTAGAGTTCATTTTAAAATTCTTTTATTTGTTTTTAAATCCTTGAACGGTCTTGCTCCGCCTTACCTCTCTGAGCTTCTGCATCCCTGCGCTCCCACCTGGTCCCTCAGGTCAGCTGAACAGCTGCTTCTGGGGGTGCCAAAGGCGAGGCGGAAGCTCAAAGGGATCAGAGCCTTTTCGATCATGGCCCCCAGGTTATGGAATGATTTACCCCTGGACATCAGACAGACACCTTCACTGTCCATTTTTAAAACCTGTCTTAAAACACACTTTTACTCCCCGGCCTTCAACCCAGTGTGAGCCACTGATTTTATTGAATGAAATGGATATTTATTTATTTTACCTTTTCTTTTATTGTTTCTTTTGACTGTGGTTCTATATTATTTTTGTGTTCGTGTCCTGCTTCCTCCTTTTTTGTTTTCATGTGTGTTTTCTTGCTGTACAGCACTTTGTGTAGTGAATGTTGCTTTTAAAGTGCTTTATAAATAAAGTTGATTGATTGATTGATAGTATTACTGCTGTCTCCCTTTTCCCTCAAAATCCTTGATTTTGATAAAAGTAAATTACAGTTTTATCATCAGCAAATTTACCATAAATTCCTTGCAAGTTAAGCAGAAAAATCTCACAAACTCTCAAGAGAAAAGTAGAGACTTGATAATAAAGTCACAAAGTTTACCAAAACATCTCAAATTTACATGATAAAAATTGCAAATCTATGAGGGGGAAAAAGGTTCTAAATTTAAGGAGAAAATTACAAGAATAAATCTCACGGAAAAAAATTAAATTACAAAGAAAAAAACATTTTCATGAAAAATATAGTAAAATTATGAGGGGAAAATGTACCAGATTTACAATAGAAGTTACAAATTTATATTATAAGTTACAGATTTACATGAAAACCTTATTTGTGATAAGATATTAATGCTGATGCAGTTTACTTGGGGGGGGGGGGGGTACAGAATATATTATTTGCTCTCGATTGCTCCCAAATAGTCGGAGCCCCAAAACTGGTGCTCAGGACAACCCTAGATACTGCATTGGATCTTTTTTACCTATGTTGAGAGGTCTGATCTACTCACATTTTAACTCACTGACACTAATTAGTCTGTGTGACTATGTGCTGTCAGCAGGCCCTACAGTGGAAGTGGAACAAAATAAGACCTGGTTGTAGAATACATCTGATCTCATATCTTTATAAGAGTGTGCTGGTTTGTCTTCCATGAACTTGACTGCAGATGTACATCATTTCTTTTCATTTGCTGTTGCAGAACTGCACTTCATATTTCCTGTGCTATTGGTTGCGTTGAGGTGGTGCAATTCCTGGTTGAGAGCAAAGCCAAGCTTAACCTATGTGACAATCAAAGGAGATCTGCCTTAATGAAGGTAATCATTGGAAATAAACATATTAATCACTTTATTTAAATATGTATTTTTAAGCCTTGTTTGTCTTTTTTTTTTGCTGCATTAATCTAGTTCTTTTCTTTGCCAGGCAGTGCAGGGCCAGCACGAGCCCTGTGTGAATGTCCTGCTGGAAAACCATGCTGACCCAAACCTGGTGGACATTAATGGCAACACAGCTGTACATTTAGCAGCAAACATCCCATCCATCTCCACTGCTGTCCTGTTGCTGCAGCACGGGGCTGAAATCAATGCCCAAAACAATGTAAATCTCTCTCTTTTCTCCTGCTAATGCCAGTTATTATTCTGGGGGTGTACTGTACTGCCCTACAAAGGCAAAACTCAGTAACTGCACATTTGGTCAAAATTGAGTTAAGACTTGGAATTCGACTTTGTGAAGTGTGTTTGAATATCTTCTCTCCCTAATAAGCCTTAGCATGAATGTATTACTACTAATTTGCCATTAACATTGTTGGCTGGTCAGTCAAAGATATAGTCAGTTTCACCATTTGTGTAGTTACCACATTTTGCCATTGTAGGGCAGAATATTAGGTGTTCAGTGTTTGTTATTATAAGAGCATTTCAGTAGATTGTCTTGTGTTGGTACAAATTCTACCCTCCACAACATATGTTGCATTTTGAGCCAGTATAGAGCAGATTGTTTATTGTTGTTATGACTTAAAGTAGAACTGAACTGAATGGCATTGAACGGCACATTGTATGTACTGATAGTACATACAATTATAAAGATAATTTATCATTGGCACCCCCTCCACAAATCCCGGAAACTTGGAGAAAATCGCGATTTTGAATTTCCCGCCCTGAAAAATCAGACAAATCCGCCGAAGTGCAGCCGGAGTTCCGTGTGACGTCACGAGTGTGACACAGTCCTCCATGTTTACCATTGCGAGCACGTCGACACTGGTTGTTTTTGGTGCATTTTGTCGTGATAGTCGACTACAAAACACTTCCAACACCTGGGAAGATCTGTTCAGTGGCCAAGGAAAGCTGTCATGGCGACGAAAGAAAAGAAAGGGGGAGGAAAAGCGACCGGGAAGCGATGCGTTTCTAGATATACAGTGATCCCTCACTTATCGCGTTTAATGGGGACCAGAACTGACCGCGAAAAGTGAAAAACCGCGAAGTAGCGTCACCCCCCCACCCCCAAGGGCGTCACAAGCACTATTTTGCACAAAAAGGCACAAGAGAACAGCGAAAAGTGCCACTAAGCAACACGAGCGATAAAGAACAATGAATGCGGTCTTCCTTCGCTAGGTAAAACGTCTCGGCCAATCAGCTTGCGAGGTAAAACGTCTCGGCCAATCAGCTTGCGAGATTCCCGAGCGGTGAAGAGGTGGGCGGAGAGGAGTGGAGCGGTGGTCAGAGAGGTGGATTTTCAGTTGTGCGGGCTCTCCGTGTTGATACCTGATGTTCTAATGTAGTCTCCCTGCCTTCTCCATTAGAACATCAGGTATCAACACGGAGAGCCCGCACAACTGAAAATCCACCTCTCTGACCACCGCTCCACTCCTCTCCGCCCACCTCTTCACCGCTCGGGAATCTCGCAAGCTGATTGGCCGAGACGTTTTACCTCGCAAGCTGATTGGCCGAGACATTTTACCCAGCTTCGCTCCCTGCCGAGCGCCTATACCCAGCGAAGGAAAACCACATTCATTGTTCTTTATCACTCGTGTTGCTTAGTGGCACTTTTCGCTGTTCTCTTGTGCCTTTTTGTGAAAAATAGTGCTTGTGACGCCCTTGGGGGGGGTGGTGACGCTACTTCGCGGTTTTTCACTTTTCGCGGTCGGTTCTGGTCCCCATTAAACGCGATAAGTGAGGGATCACTGTAATAAGTTGGAAAAATGCTGATGGGTTTTTTTCCCTTTCTTTTTTATTGTTAATTTTCCTTATCCTGACACCCCAAACATGCCAAAGTAAAGACTCACCATTCTGTATTCAATAAGCGACTCTCCTCCCCATCACTGCTGCGGTCTGAGTCGGTGCCGGAATCCCCCGAAAATTCTGGCTCTAATCTGTACGGTTCAATGCCTCCCTCGCTCTCTTCCTGTTCACTTGACACTCCTGCATCCTCCTCTGTCTTGTCACCGATCCTGAATGCCTCTTCACTCTGAAAACTCTGGTGTTCTTGACTGCTGGAACTGCTATCATCTGCCATTGTTGTTTTGATAAGGGTCACACTCGTGACGTCACGCAGCGTCGTCTGCACTACTTCCGGTTTGTTTGGCACTGCCAGCCAGAGGTAAAAGTTTATCGGCTTATAGCTTGGCCATCGCACGGCCTAAAAATTTCTTTTATGTGTTGAAAATACAATAGGTAATAAGGAATTAATCTGCTATTCTACTTTTTTGGCAAAAAGGTGAGTTCAGTTCTACTTTAAATACTGTTTTTCTTCTGCAGGATTTTTTTTGTTGAGTGAAAGATATGTTATGCTTGTCATTCAGTTTTAAATAATACAGTTTTGGAACTCATCTGCTAGTTGTATAAAGCTGGATTTATGCCCCAGTGATGGATCGATGCAGACCCAACGCTGTAGCAATACAATACCCCCCCAGCGTCACCCGACTGCCATGCAGACCACAAGAGCTGTGATTGGTCCACTTTCTGTCCTCCTTCACATTTCCTTGTTCTCATTTCTGTTCCGCTCTTCTCATTCACCGCGGCACCACTTCCAAAGCGAGTCAGATAAGCAACGGTCCAAATTAAAAAAAGATATATTGAGGAAGTTGGCTCATACAGAGCATTTTTTTTTTTGACTCAACCTAACTTTATTAATTACAGAGACTGTCAAATGACGGCAGCGATGATGGTTGGATGTACCATTTTCTCTGACATCTTCTCTTTTTTTCTCTGTTGCAGCAATCATATGAAAAGTTGCTTTTTTTAACATTTACTAGGTCCAACTCCATCACAATCTGCTCTTGTCTGTCACTATTTAATAAACAGAAACGCACAACGAACACAAATCAACATGCACATCAACAGAAACCCATTTCAGTAACACAACATCACATTCAAACCAGCAGACAAGAAAAAATTGCTGATAACTGCACTGGCAGTGTCCATCGGTAATTGCGTCGACGTGACACGAGGGCATAAATTCAGCCTAACTCTGGTTGTCATGGGAATGATGATCAATGTTTTTGGCCTTTTGGTCTAGGTCAATACCTTGTTTTGGTCCATCAAACATTTTTTTTTACAGAGGCAAACGACTTAAAAAAATAACATGCAAAATATTTGTCAGAAGTTCAGGGTTTCCTCTGGTAACATTTCTCGGTGGCGGCCCGCCTCACCAGAAATTTTACCGCTGCGCCAAGGAGATATGAATTTATTAAGAAAACTGTATGAAACAATGACTTTCCGCAAGCGCGCACACGAACAACGCACGTGGCCGTCATCCGCGCAGAGTTTAGAAGTGCCCCGCCCACGTGAATTTTCCAGTCAGTCAGCAGGCAGTGTCTCGCTAAGCGCAACTGTCCGACAGAAACATGAGTTTGTTAAAGTACTTTAAATGTGGGAAAAACACCAGAAAAGATATGGATGCACTGGAGGCGTTTATCATGGTTTTAACCCACTGGAAACGGGAGCAATAATGGAAGAGACACTTAGCTAAGTGATGTGGTTAGAATTCATAGGCAGTCGGCTTCATATGAAGGGAAAGGCAAAGGGTGGACTGATGAATTGCTGAGGATATATTTCACCAGCCACTACAGTATTAAGTTATGTTCTGTTGGAATTGCAGGAATGAAGAGACTGGCAATTTCTTTCTTTTCTCACACGAGCAGGTGTGCTGTTTTTATTCTTCAGCAGCAGTGACAAAAAGCAACAGCTTAAAATACTAGCTGTCTTTTCACTCTAAACTGAGGTCCTTCAGTGGCTGCCTAGAGAGGTGCCTGATGAGAAAGCCTGAGAGCACAACTATAACTGTCTAAACAGATCATTCTGTACATGAACACATATTGTGGTGAATTATGTCTTTAAAGTCTGCTACAGTTCCCTATTATGTACCTGGCAGGTTAAGATGACTAAAATTCAAGGTCAATGACTTTAATCCATCAGCAGCCTTCAGACAAAGTAAACGTGCCAACATTTGATTTCAAAATAAGGGAGGTTTTTCCTGCTGTCTGGGTGGTGAGGAGATTTCTTAAAAAAAAAAAAACTAAAACTATAAATATAAAGAAATGTTATAACAGAAATAACGGCACCTTGGTCATTTAAGTTAATTTATTTCATTAAATACAATTTTATTAATATTTTTTCTTTGTAATCAGAGTTACGGTAAATTATTGTTCTGTTCTGACTGCAAAATTATGGTCAAAATATAAATTGTTATAAGGAAAAAGTAAAAAAAAATTACCACAGTCTGTTTCAAATTTATCTAAAAAAAACTAATTTTATTTTTAAAAAAACAGACAAAAATTAGGCATAAAATAATCCACAAATTTATAATAAAGTTTCAAATGTACAAGAAAAGTCAATTTTACAAGAGGAAATTACAAATTTGAGGAACATGGTTTCAACTTTAGATTTACAGAGAAAAGTAGAAAACTATAAGAAAATTTTTATAAATTTTGGAGAAAAACCTCAAACCTTAAAGACTGAAGTCATTACTCAAGTTTTAAGTGGGTGCTCTTTGTACCCTTAACTAGAAATTTTGGGTTTTCTCCTTTAATTTACATGGCACTTGATATTTTCTAACCTGTTTGTATACCACCATAGACAGAGAGAGAACCTGAATTAGACAGAGCTCAGAGAGGGCAAGATGAGACAGAAGAGAGGAACCAAGGAGAGGAAAGTGTTCAGGCAGAGGGTCCAGGAGAGGTGAGAGCAGAGGAAGGAGAGGAGAATCACACCAGTAAAAAGTCCAAATACAGGACGTCTGGGTGGGGCCCCAACTGGCCCAATATGCCAACATTCAAGCCTTGGTTGTACAGTACTTCAAATTGTACGTTCTATATGCATGGCAGTGGCTCAGGAGGTAGAGCAGGTCGTCCATTAACCAGATGGTTGGCAGTTTGAATCACACTCTCCCCAGATATCCTGCCGATGTGTCCCTGGGCAAGACACTTTACCCACCTTGCCTCCAGTGTCCATAACACTGGGTATGAATGTGTATAAGTGTTGGGTGGTGGCCGGAGAGGCCGTTGGCCCGGATTGGCAGCCATGTTTCCGTCAGCCTGCCCCAGGGCAGCTGTGGCTACAGTAGTAGCTTACCACTACATTGTCTGTCCGGAGTGAATGAATAATGTATCTGTAAAAAGCGTCTTTGAGTGTCTATGATAAAGTGCTATATAAATCTGATGCATTATTATGTGCAAAATTTAAAAAAAGAAACAAATAGTATAAATAAATATATGTGCCCCCCCCCCCCCGGAAAAATATGTTACCACCGCACCAAGGTCTTTAGGCCAGAGAAAACACTGGAAGTTTGTCAGATGTTAGTCAATTTTTGGTCAGACTACAGTTCAACTAGAAATGGAATAAACGGTAATTGTGGAACACCAAAAATATTATCCCTTGCCTACTGTGAAAATATTTTGTGCATAATTAGTTCACATATGAGTGATAATGTAGTTGTGTCACTAGTAATGTTTGGCATAGATTAACATAGTGTTGCCCTGATGGTTTTTCCCGTGAATGTTATTTTTGACTATGATTGATGTTTTAGGAGGGTTTTACGCCCTTGAGTGTTGCAGTGTGGGAGAACCACATTGAGATGGCCGAGTTTCTCCTCAAGGAGAATGCTGACGTGAATTCTGTGGATCACGATCACAGGTCAGCATTTAAAGTGACACACCTATGATTTATAGTCACTATTACTAATGTTGCTTTATCATTGTTGACTATGTTGCTGTCACTGATTGTACCCACAGGTCCCCATTGACAATAGCTGCTAGCAACGGAGAAATCAGTATGGTGCAGCTGCTCTTGCGATATGATGCAGACGTCACACTAAAGGATACCAAAGGGTTGTCAGCTGATGACCACGCAGCGATGAAAGGGCATCATCCGTAAGCTACTTTAGTTTGTTGGGGGGGGGGGGGGTTGTTTGTTGCTATTAATGCATTTATTGTTTGAGTTTTGTACTCCCTCTCCATTCTTAATGCCTGCTTTCACATCAAACATCAGTGAAGCACATTAAGGGGGTGTCTCATGTGGAGTCACTTTTCTTTCTTGCAGTTGTTCCCTCCTGATCATTGAACATGAAACCCAGAGAAAAGGCGGGCCCTCCCGATCACGTCAAGGACCGAGTAGCAAGAAAAAAATGCTGCTGGGCGGTCCGTCATATGATGCTGAAGCGGGCTTCTCCTTGGGTGGACCGGCCACTGACAAAGATGGTAAGGTGTGCTCGTCACATAGTAGTGTATGAAAGTAATAATTATTGTGCCTGTATCTTATTGACTTCAATTATTTCATTCATTCCTCATGCATAACCTTTGACTGGATCTAGCGCATGGAGCAAAAGAAGCAGGGGGAGGTATTACGCTGTTTTGTTTAAAAAAAAATGGCAAAATCAATAAAGGCTAGTTTCATACCAGTGATCAGTGTTCACTGGGTTGTTTCCTTGCTGCTTAGCTGGGACAAGGCAAAATATTGATACAACAGTATACAATAATGTATTGCTTTCTCTAGCTGGGATACAAGTCAAAGCTTTCCAGTAGACTTTATCCTGTCTGACAAAATCCACTCTCAACTTAACAGCACATATACATAACATACTCGGTGCACATAACCAGTCTTATAGATATGAGGGTGGCAGCATGGTGGAAAAGTGGTTAGTACTGTTGCCTCACAGCTAGAAAGTTGCAGGTTCAAATCCCCAGGCTGGCAGGGGTGGGAACCTTTCTGTTTAAAGTGTGTATGTGGGTTTACTCCGGGGGCTCCAGTTTCCTCTTACAGTCCAAAGGCATGTATTGGCCCTTTTCCACCACCACCTACTCAGCCCGACTCGCCTCAACTCTACTTGGTTTGTAGGGTTTTCAGGTACTAGGTACTATTTTGGTACCTATGCCAGCGAGGTTCCAAGCGTGCCAAGTCGAGCCGAAAATGTGACGTCAACAGACTGCAGCCACTGATTGGCCAGGGCTTAACGTCAGTGGATGAGAGTGACGTCTTCACAAGATTCCAAACCACCATTTGTAAATTCGGCCATGAGTTTTTATTATTTCTGTGATAATCAATGAGATAAATAGCTACACACAAATCAACAACGTGGTCCAATGACGAGGTGCGGACTCTTCTGTGCTTGATGGCTGACAAGAGAATCCAGAGGGAGCTACGGGGCTGAAATATTCATATAGTGCATATAGTTCATTTGACCAAATGTGGTTATTTTTCAACAGTCTCCCCTTCAGTCCACACACTTCTTCCATCGGTGTTGCAGCACTTGGATCCCTGCGCTTGAAAAATAAACTATATTTGGTCAAATTTGACCACTATGAACTTTTCAGCCCCGTCGCCAGCGGAACGACCCGAAATGAAATACCAGGAGGTCTCCGAGCTGATAGCTGCTCATGGGGAAGATAGTGAGTGTTTTGTGATTTTAAGCATCTTTTACATTATTTATCCCATTGGCAGAAAGCTCACTTTGAACAAACAAGGATATTGCTGTTGTCTCCTGTATGCAGACAATGAGCTAGATAGCCATCTACGCTAACTCCGTGCTTTGCTTATATTTTGCGGTTGCTGTAGTAAGTATTTGCTTCTAACAGCAAAACGTCAGCAGGTCAACAACATAATAAGATAGTGGGCCGCCTTCATGTAATGAACCCACCCACCTTGAGGTGGTACTCAGTTGTAATGGAAAACGACCTCAACTGTGTCAGGCCAAGTAGAGTCACGGCAAGTCGAGCTGAGGAGGTGCAAGTGGAAAAGTGGCTTATGTTAGGTTAATTGGTGACTCTGAATTGTTCCTATGTATCTGTCTCTTGATGAGTCCTTAGAATAGAGGGTTAGTGAAGCACTTTGAATGGTCTTTGAGACTAGAAAAAGTGCTATATATAAGTACAGATCCTTATCACTTATAGGCAGTTAATTACTACTAGCTTAAAAGTAGCTTATCTAGAATGGGGCTTGTTGGCACAACAGTTCATTTAGTGAAAATATCACTGTTCTACTAAATATCAGCCGACTACCAGGTTCCAATTCACAGCACATTATATTCATGCATAATGGACCGTATCCTTCAGAGTCTTTGTACAGCACACTCTTATCTCTAACTCAAGGAGCTGTGTAAGTTTGGAAAGGAAGATCATTAAGAAAACAAGAAGAAATTGTTTAGTGAGGAAAATGAAACTTCTGATTAAGATTGTAGATTTGTCTTAACTGCCCAGTCCCTGCTTTCTTGCAATACTTCATTCGTAATTTTGAGTTAAAAGTGCCAGCATTTCACGAGTTTCGGTAGGGATGTTTATTAAGTTAGTATGGAGAAAATGAGCCATCTTAAATTAGTTTGCTGCAAAGCCTTATTTTTTTGTGTGTTTTACTGTATTTATAGTCATTCATGAGCATCTGGTGTGTTGTGATAGTACTGTGTTATATCGCTGAGCTTTTCAGCTTTTTTACCATTTAGATGAGGGATGGGCAACTTTGGTAATGAATGGGGAGGGCCACAAAAATTGTCCTCACTTCTGAATAATAACAATCTGAATTATATGGATGCATTTCAGAAGCTGTGATCTGACCTTTCATTCACGTTTCATTATAAAGGTCCTAATAAGATACTTATTGCCTGTCCTACTGGGATGCAGTAGTTTGACTACATCCAATCTGCAGGTGATTGAACAAATTTTCATTTGTGAGCCTGTTTCTTTCTTTTGAGTTGATGTGCTCCATGGTTGAAACATTTCTGTCACCCTTAGCCATTGCTTGCCTGAGGAGCTGTAGCATTTCTTGCTGTTTAAAAGCAGCCTACCCTGTACATTTACTGCTGTGTTTACAGCCTCTTAATGTGAACTTTTTTCCAGCTCCAACTGCCAACTCTATTCTTTCCGGTCTCAGCATGCAACCATACAACACTGCCCGCAACTGCTCTCTAGTGCACCGCTCGCTCACCCACACTCTCCATTAGACACTCTCACAGAGTGCACCACCCTTAAAGGATAATGGTAAATGCTGTTCACTTACATAGCACTTTGTCTCATCTCTGGATGACCAAAACTCTTTACAGATCCAGCTTTCTACCCATTCCCACACTGATGGTGGCAGAGCTGTCACACAGCACACTGACCTGACCCACCAAGGGCTCACATCACTCCTGTAACACACAGTAGTTCTTCTTCTTCATTTAGATTTGATTGGCGGTTGGCAACCAGCTTACAGGTGCATTACCGCCATTGATTATCATCACTCTATATCTTTGTATAAGGAGTTCTGAACAACTCCTTATGTGTGAAAATATTATCCGTCCTTGGACTGTGTCCTCTCGGATTTAGGTACCGGGCTCTTGGTTTTGATTAGAGCACCTTCTGCTGGTGGACACTATAATTGCATTTAAGAATGTGGTTGTAAAATGCGGTCAAATGTGGCATAAATAATTGATTGATGTTTGGAAATGGACTGGGAATTATATATAGAGTGATGACCAAGCAGGAACGATGAGACACATTGGACACTTGGTAATGATGATATAGAGGGAAGTACATGGTGGTAATGCACCTGTAAGCTGGTTGCCAACCGCCAGTCAAATCTAAAAGAAGAAGAAGAAGAAGGAAATGGACTGACAGGCCGCAATGAATGAGGGTGGGGGCCACATGCGGCCACCAGTTGCCCATCCCTGATTTATATCATCTCAAGGTTTTGGTCTAGGAAACAATATGGTATTTAAATTGCAGATATGAGGATGATTCATATGAGGTTAAGTTGAAATGAATTGTATAATAAAATCTGTCTTATTACAGATGTTGAAGACAATTCTCAGTCAGAGTCACTAAGCCGGTGAGCAGATTTATTTTCTTTTCATGATGTTCAATTTATGCTAAATGTCTTCCCAGCTCTAATCAGTCACTGCTTCCTCAGTGTTTCAAAAAGGGCAGCAGATGAATGGCCTTCTTCAGAGGATGATGAATCTGAATTAGTTAAAAAGGTTGGTGCTATATTTGTTTCTTGTGTAAGCTTTTATACATACATACAATATACTAGTGCATACCTGTGCACGCCCGTAGAAACCAAGTATAAGCAAGTGTTTCTGCATGCCTGTAGAATGTAGGTGTAAGCAAGCATGTCACCACTCATTCTTCTTCTTCTTCTTCTTCTTCTTCTTTTAGATTTGATTGGCAGTTGGCAACCAGCTTACAGGTGCATTACCGCCACGTACTTCACTCTGTATCATCACTCTATCTGGTCAGGAGCTGTAGTCCCACCACTCATTCAGTAATGCCTGCCTTTGATCACTCTATACTATGGTGTCTATATGACGTTATACAGACATCATGTAGACACCATAGGAACATCATAGGCGGTCCTGTGATCTTTTAGCGAGTCCTATGAACATCAAAGAACATCATGTAGACATTATAGGAACATCATAGGGGCTCCTATGATATTTTAGCGAGTCCTATGATCATGACAGACACACACACACACGCACACACACAGATTTTTTGAATTATATATAGCGTGATATACTATATACAGTATATCCTTAGGAGACACACAGAGATTTCTTGAGAAGTGGGCCGAGCAAACGCTGCCGTGATGGAATGATATAGAGTGAAGTAGATGTACAGAATATATAGAGTGATGTTGTTTGAAGAAGAGGAATATTGTTCAGGACTCCTTGATAATGACATCTAGTGATGAACAAGCTGAACAGAAGAGCGCCTGACGATAGAGTGATGACCTGTAGAATATAGAGGGAAACCAGATAGAGTGTTATAGACATCATGTAGACATGGGAATCTCACTGTTTGAAGAAGAAGATTGTTCAGAACTCCTTATACAAAGATAGTGAAGAAGAGGTTGCCAACCGAGAAGAATTCTGACTTTTGATACATAGAGTGATGTTTACTGAGTGAAGTACATAGCAGTAAGGACTACAGCTCCTGACCGGATAGAGTGATGATATAGAGTGAAGTACGTGGCGGTAATGCACCTGTAGGCTGGTTGCCAACCGTCAATCAAATCTAAAAGAAGAAGTATATCCTTAGATTGTTGAAAGACAGACATATGGAGTGATGATATAGAGTGAAGTACGTGGCGGTAATGCACCTGTAAGCTGGTTGCCAACCGCCAATCAAATCTGAAAGAAGAAGTATATAATTCCCCTGACTTGAGATTAATGCTCTCTCTTTCAGAAACCACTGCAAGTAAACCTAAGCAAAATGATTGCATCGAAAAAGGAAGAAGGTACTGAGAACATTTCATATTTTTTTGCTTTTTACCGTCTCCCCACAGTTTGCAACTTTCTGTGGTAATTTATGTATCCCTGCTGTACCTACCTTTTAGCATTAGCGCTGACTGATTCATCCTTGGGTGGTTCAGAATCTGAACCAGAGAGTGAGAGTAGAGTCCAAGGAATCTCTCCCCTCCCGAAGGTTTTGTCATCCAGCAAACCTCTGCAGCACCCAGTAGATCCCTCTCCCATTTCCTTCCCACTCAAAGCTTCCCTGATGGCTTCCATTCCTCTTCAGAACTACAGAAAGGTAAAATATGTGAGGGGGGGGTTTGTGACGGCTTTCTCTCTTTGTTTCTTAAATGCAACAAAACATGCAGAAAGTGCATCGCAGCAAGGGAGAAGAAAACACCCAGAACATTCTTCAAGCAGTAAATCGAGGTCCGACTCTCAAGAAGGAAGCTTAGCTGCAGAGGACTCAGGAGAAGAAGAAGGAGAAGAAGACGAAGAAGAAGAGGTGGAGGAAGAGGAAGAAGATGATGAGGAGGAGGAGGAAGAAGAAGAAGAAGAGGTGGAGGAAGATGAAGAAGAGGATGAGGAGGAAGAAGATGAGAAGAGTGAAGAGGAAGATGAAGAAAGTGAAGAAAAGGAAGAAAACAAGGAGGAGAATGGATCAGATGAGGAGGGCGAGTCCAATTGCATAGCTGCTGTTGAGGCCAGTGCCACCGAATTAGAAGCTGCTCAGAGTGTTCCTGGCTCTGACATCTGTAATAGTGGGCTTGTGTGTGAGCTATCAGAGAAAGATGCCAAAACAGAAACAGAGAAAATTGTCTCGCTAGCTGGGACAAGTGATGTGATTCCTGCAGCATTAGATATAAATGAGGATTGCATCGTGTCTGCAATAAGGGTTGAATCAAAATTTTCTGATGAGGACGAGAGCCTTGGAAAGGAATTTTTAAGGTCATCAGATCATAATATATTTTCAAATCAGTGTTCAACAGGGGTTCCCGTGCTGTCCAGACATCCTACAGAGGGCCATTCACCAAGCAAAGTTAGGGAGGAAGAGATTAAGAGAGATACGGAGAAGGACGACGATGACTCCTGGAGCAGTAAACAAATCAGTGATGATATGGACTGGAAAGACAGCGATAATGAGGAGGATAATGAAATGGGAGGATTAGCTCATAAGAGATTGCTCACTATTCAAAAACATGTTTTAGCTCAGGTTGATACAGAGCATGTAGATAATCTGTCTGAAGGTGAAGATGATGCTGGGTCAAACAAAGACGTTCTTAAAGATGAGAAGCACAAGTCCTCATGGGGCTCTTCAATAGAGGACAGTGACATTGATGTCCCAGAGGTTGACAGTGAGATTCCTGATCTGAAGAGTGATGCTCAAGCAGCAGCTTTGTTGGCAAAAGTCATGCCAATTAATTTAGGAACCACATTGCCTCAGTCAAATAAAGAGCACCCAGATAGTCCATGGGATACTTCGTCACCAAAACATGTCTCACCTAAACAAGTTATAGAAAAACAAAGGTCATTTTTAGGAGTGCATTCACAAAACTCGCCTGAATCCAAAAACAGAATAGGCAGAGCAGCTGTAGATGAGTGGGATTCCTCTGAAAATGATGACCAAAATTATATTGGATCTATCACTAAATGGGAAGTGGAGTCACAGGTTTCCAAAGCAGATGAGTCCAGAGAACCACAAGAACCATCCTCTTGGGAAAGAAAGGATAAAGAAAGGATTGAGAAAGAGGTAAATGCAGAACAGTTTGATTTAAAGAATGACAAAGACGATAGTAGTTGGGATGTTAAAGATGAAAGTGACGAGTCAGAAAAGTGGGAGGAAAAGGTTAAAGGTAACGGAGTCGAAGCTAAACTGCAGCAAAGTGAAAGTGATGAAGAAAGAGAAGCTGTTCCTCCATCGACGTTGCATGGGAACAATGAGCCTGTGGAGCATATCAGACTGGATGAAGAAAATTTGGTGGTTAAGAAATCCAATCTCAGTAAAGATGGCGAGACGAGCAAGGACTCTGACAGCAAGAGCCAAAAGCTGCAGTATGATTTTGCCAACGCCACAGTCAAGATGTCTGAAGCAGGAGATAATTCTGGTGGATGGACCCTTGACAAGGCAGACGATGGACAAGAAGCTCGATTGACTGCATATGTCCCACTTCAAAACCAAGCAGGAACATTATCAGGTGAATGTGATGGAAAGCCAGCAATAAGGGAAAAGATGTTTTCAAGCTCACAGAGCAAAGGCAGTCTCAGTGCTGGTGAACACAGTAGCTCAGATGTGAACTTGCTGCCTGATGACATGCTGCCTCAGACTGACATTGATGATGTTGATGTGGACTCACCTGTTGAGACAGAGAACATGGGCATGAGAGTACCACAGCACAAATGCACTCAAAAGTCTGACCCACAGGTAAAAAATGGATGTTTCCATTGTAGTGTAGTAATTTGTTTAATATTGTCCTGTTGCTAATGATGTTCTGTCAGTACTTCAGCTTGTGTATTTATTTTTCAGGTAAATGATTTAAAGATGCACTCCGGCATCTCTCAAACCACCTCAAAAACAAATATGTATTGCCCAAAATGGTATATTGTGGCTTTTTACCCACCAAAAAACTTTCATTGCCTTAGAATTGCTTGGAAAGAGCTTTTACCTCTTCCACCTACTTAAATATGCATGGATCTATGAATATTCTAATTAGCTCCATCCATACCCCCGCCCACCAGTGGTGTGTGCTGCAAGGCCAGCCCTCCCCTCTCCTCTCAGAGGAAAAGGGAGGGTTCTCCTCTGACTCGAAGACTGCTTGGCTATGCAAAACAGACGCCTTCATCCCCCTGAGCTAAGAGCAGCTTTGTGAGGAGAGGCGAGTGGCATGGTGCCCCGTCCACTGGTGAAGTGAGCTGAGAATAGCTTGCCGAGACCGCGGTCTTGCTGAGAAGCAAGCGGCACAGCGCCCCGTCCACCGGCTACTGAGAGCAGCTGGCTGTGGGCTCCCGGCACAGTGCTCACTGGTGGACGGGGCTCAGAGCCACATTCAAGCCCCCCCCCCCACCTTCCCTCAGCCTCTCTCCACTCACTCTGCCTGTCTCTTTCCCTCTGTGCTGCTCCTTGGCTCCTCCCTCTTTCCCCAAGGTAGTCAAGAGTATCCATCTGATTGGTTAATGTTATAACTGATGAGGCTCAGTAGGAATGATTACATAGCTAAAAACGGTCTGTTCATACTCGCCTGTTTTGGGGGGGTGTTCCCTAACTGGAAATTCACAGCAGAAAAACACATACTTGGGACTGAGATGAGATTTTGCTCTGGATGTCTTGTAAGTTTAGTTTTAGTTTAGTTTAATGTTTATTTGAAAGGGACATTACATACTAATGAACATCTATCTAAAAATTCAAGGAATCTGTTTGTGTGTGTGTGTCTGTTCCACGCATATCTCTGTCACCGTTTGTCAGACTGGCCTCAGATTTTAAACGTGGTTTCCTGAGGTTACAAGGGTGTGCATCTCCGAATGTGGAGGTGCTCAGTCAAAATATGTAATTTTTATCAAAAGTTTTAGCCACCGCTCTGTGACCGCTCGCTCTCTG
Organism: Pholidichthys leucotaenia; assembly: GCA_020510985.1. Lineage (NCBI taxonomy): Eukaryota > Metazoa > Chordata > Actinopteri > Cichliformes > Pholidichthyidae > Pholidichthys > Pholidichthys leucotaenia. Next base: position 56,790,744 of record CM035840.1, on the reverse strand, counting down.
TGTCCTGGCTTTAAGAAGTGTGGGTGGGGTTTCAGATTGACTCTGTGCTGATTGGACAATATGCGGCATCACTGGATAACACACAGCTTCATGACCTGTCAGTCACCACAGTGTTCCCGGGACAAAACAAGGAAGTGAAAAATGACAAATTTGGCTAGAAAAAGATAATACTGAAGATTTAATGCTTAAAAAAAATTATACTATAAAGTTGCCGTGATTGCGTAGATCTAAAGGATAATTCGGCATATGTGGAGAACATGAGGTGCGCGAGCAGACTGGGCGGAGTGTCAGTGGGGACCCTTGTCTGACAAAGAATACCGATGTATCAACACAGAACATGCTGGGAGAAGCAGCAGCCTAACCAAGCGGACCACGGTCCTTCGCAGAGAGGCACACCCAGCCTGCCCAGTCAGTAGTCGACGGGATTACCTACTTCTTAGTGATGGCCAGATGAGGCTTTCTAGAGTACTTGAAGCCTTTCATCAAAATGGCTCATATAGATGAGGCCTCATGTGAAACTTCATTTTCTCTACTAGGCCATCTAGTGGACAAAACATATACAAAATGCAGATTTTTACAAGGGCATTATTGGTTTAATGTGTATTTTTTCCATTTCAGTAAATGCACTGAATGATCATAAGGGAAAAAAAGTAAAACTCGGTGTGATGTTGTATTTTAAGTTTTATTGTGAAGTGCGGTTTAGTGGCGGCCACCTCTTCTTTCGTCACTGCACCGCCCCATAAATACCAGTGGGCATCCATGTTACGGTCTCTTTGCCGATGCCCCTGTGTTGTGTGGCTGTGTTGTGTGTGACCACCCCTGTAATAAAGTGAAGTTCAGCTGTGCACCTGGCCTTGTCATTACAGAGGTAGTTCCAACATAACACTCAGGTGACTACAGTGAATGTGCTTGTGGTACTTATTCATTTTTATTAAGAAATAATAACTTTTCTGCAGTCTTTGGACTAAGGCGATTTCTCTTTTTTTAGATTATTTCTCCAGCTTTGGAGAATACTCTCTCAGAGCACAGAGGATGCAGGTGTGCAAAGGAAGGCAACTGCAAGTTTGTACAGTATAGGGTAGACACATTTCTGTCTCTCCCAGTACATTCACCTCTGTCTTTATTGTCATGCAGGGCACAGTAGTGCCTCAGCATAATGATGTGTTATTGTTGTATCCAAGCTCTTTGAAACACAACAGACACTGCATTGTGCAAATAAAAATAAATTATAAGACTGGCCCAGCTGGGACTTGAACCCCAGCTTCCCAGTGAAGGACAGCTTTACCTCTAAGATGGTACTTGGTGACGGCTAGATGAGACTTTCTTGAAGGCTTGAGTCTTTTCATTGAAATTGTTCATATAGACAAAGCATCATGTGAAACTTCATTGCTCTTCTAGGCCATGTAGTCGACAAAAAGTATACAACATGCAGATTTTTGCAAGGGCATTATTGGTTTTAATGTGTATTTTTTCCATTTCAGTAAATGCACTGTCTTTTAAGAAATATCAATGAGTACAGTGTAGGGTAGACAAGTTTCTGTCTCTCCCAGTACAGTCACTTCTGTCCTTATTGTCATGCAGGGCACAATTGTGGCTCAGCATAATGATCCAAGCTCTTTGAAATACAACAGACACGTCACCTTGAAAATAAAAAGAAATTACAAGAATGACCTAGCTGGGACTTGAACCCCAACCTCTCAGCTGTGGGGGCAGATGCTTTACCGCTAGGCCATCACTTTAGTTACAGTAAACATCCACTATTTGTGAAAAATGTATCAATGGGAGAAATGAGATAAAAATGTTCCCAAATGGGAGAAATCCATGTTTTTGGTGCTGGCTCCATCAGAAAGTTGGCTGTGACAAATCCCTTACACAGTCAAACAGCGACGATACAAAACGTGAGGGACAGGGATTTCCATTGTGTATCGCTGCTTGCTTTATTTCATGTTGCGTGCAAAATCATGAATGGCTTCCGGGCAGTAGAGCAGGTCGTTCAATAACCGGAAGGTTGGTGGTTTGAATCCCGATCTCCCCAGATAGCCTGCTGTTGTGTCCCTGGGCAAGACACTTTACCCACCTTGCCTCCAGTGTCCATAACACAGGGTATGAATGTGTATAAATGTTCGGTCGTGGCCAGAGAGGCTGTTGGCGCGGATTGGCAGCCACGTTTCCGTCGGCCTGCCCGAGGGCAGCTGTGGCTACAGTAGTAGCTTGCCACTACCATTGTCTGTCTGGAGTGAATGATTAATGTATCTATTTGTAAAGCGTCTTTGAGTGTCTATGATAAAGCGCTATATAATGTATATATAATATTATATATATATAATGTATATATATATAATGTATATATAATGATAAAGCGCTATATAATGTCTATGATAAAGCGCTATATAATGTATATATAATATTATATATAACTATATAATATTCTGCTGCACATCCACCAGCCATAATGCTCTGCACTGTGTGTCTATATATATACATTTATAGTAATATGGACATATGTTTGCTAGATGTTGTTTTTTCTTGCCTTCTGATTGTTGCTCTGAGTGTTGATGTCCCTGTGCTGTTGCAATCCTAGAATTTCCCCATTGTGGGACTAATAAAGGCTTATCTTATCTTATCTTATCTTATAAATCTGATGCATTATTATTATTATTCCTGACCCAGTCACATGGTATGACGTCAGCAATACACGCCTCGAAACGCGCTTTGCCAAATATTTCCTGGACAAGCTCGGAGCGCCCTCGAAGCTCCGGGGCCTGCCATCCCATCACTGCTGCTTCTGCTTCACTTCTGTGGTACCACTGTACTTTGCAGGACTGCGAGTATCTAAAAATTAAAAACTTATTACCACCACGATTGTGGCGCGGAATGGCTGGAATGACTTAACGACCAAACGCAGGACACAAAAACACTCGCCGTCCGATGATGCTCCTCTCGGTGTGCTTGCACAATTATTAAAAGTTAATTATTAAATGTTAGTAATTGTGGACCAGAATGCCCAGATCAACTACATATCATATGTGGCCACATGCACAGTCTGACTAAACGACGACCGTCACCAAACTGGACACAAAAACGCTCAATAACTCATAAAAGATCACACAAATAAGTGATCTGACAAAAAATATAAAATAAACAAGGGTTCTTAAACAGTGGCTAATACTGGATGTCCCATTCATTTTCAATTATTCTGTAATTAATATTCACACAGTCAAATAAATCTCAGTTCAGTCCCTTTCATATTTGTCAAAGTCTAACGTGTGATTGCCTACATATAGGGTACACCTCTGTATTCCACTTTCAAACACAGCTTACGCAGCCAGACACGACCTGGCTCAAAGACACACTAACTGATGGTGATAAAAATAAGTTATTTTCAATAAATTGAAAAAAAAAAAAAAAGATAATGCACGTAGTGTGCTTTTGGCCTGAGGCTGATTTATCATGGAAAACAGCTGAGCTCTGTGGTTCCAGCAATCAGCTGATTGGATCCACCTTTTTGTTTTTTTACCAAAGGTAAAAAAAACAAAACAAAACAAAACATGGGGAGAAGGCCCTACAAGCTTTGCTCCACTGAATGCGGGATGTATCAGCCATAGGCTGGATAAATTTTCAGCATGGGGCACATATTTTTTTCCAGTTTATAAAACTTTTCACTGGGTCTGAGGTGTGTGTGAAAAAAATTGTTTTGGTTAATGTTTAGAGGGTCAAAAATGTGATAGTTTAGGCAGAATAATAGTAATAATAATTCTTACAATATATAATAATAGCGCTTACAATAGAGCAGCAGCGCTCACTTTGTTACTCTTTGCCAGTCATGCCCTCAAGGTTCAGATCATTATTTGGTCTCAGTATTGCCCTAGCGTGACGATATAAGCACCGCCTCAATCTTCCATTAAAGTTTTAAAAAACCTTTTAATAACAAAATATTGCTAAAATATAAACTGATGCACTACAATTGGTCTCAAATATTTGTAAACGTGTCCTGTTATAGTACTACATGAGTTTATTTATGATACACAGAAGAAATTCACTATTACGCTGAACTCCATCGCTGAACAGTGATATAAACTAAAATAATTATAATGATGACTGAACAACTCCCATTCCCCAAAGTGCAAGATACACTATTATCTTGAATAAAAGTGATAAAGGATCACACAAATAAGTGATTTGACAAACAAATAAACAAGGGATCTCAAACAGTCACTAATATTGGATGTCCCATTCATTTTCAATATTTAGGCATTCTATAATTAATATTCACACAAGCAAATAAATCTTAGTGCCATTTACTCCCTTTAATATTTGTCAAAGTCTAACATGTGATTGCCTACATATAGGCCACACCTTTTTGTATTCTACTTTCAAACACAGCCCACATTTGGGCCTGTAAAGCCTGATTTGAGTACCTGTTTTCAGACAGAAATACTTGCATTCTACGGGCATGCACTAGTTAATACAAATGTAAGCATGCCAGATTTAGCAATACTGCTAATTTGCACCTGTAGTCCCTCGGCAGGTCACAAAAACACTCAACAAACAATCATGCACAAGCAGAACAACTGCAATGAAACTGTACAAAGTGCAGAGTTAAGGTGTTACAAAACAAAATATTCAAATGTCACATGGGTGAAGTGCTATGTATGCGTACACACACATGCACTCAAGCATCTCAGAGCAACAGCAGACAGCAAAAAACAAGAGGTGGGGCATATGTGTATGACGCGTGGGTACATATATACAGTGGTGTGAAAAAGTGTTTGCCCCTTCCTGATTTCTCATTTTTTTTGTGTGTTTGTCACACTTAAATGTTTGAGATCATCAAACAAATTTAAATATTAGACAAAGATAACACAAGTAAACACAAAATGCAGTTTTTAAATGAAGGGCTTTATGATTAAGGGGGGAAAAAAAATCCAAACATACATGGCCCTGTGTGAAAAAGTGATTGCCCCCTAAACCTAGTAACTGGTTGGGCCACCCTTAGCAGCAACAACTGCAATCAAGCATTTGTGATAACTGGCACTGAGTCTTTTACAGCGCTGTGGAGGAATTTTGGCCCACTCATCTTTGCAGAATTGTTGTAATTCAGCCACATTGGAGGGTTTTCAAGCATGAACCGCCTTTTTAAAGTCACACCACAGCATTTCAATCAGATTCAAGTCAGGACTTTGATTAGCCCACTCCAAAGTCTTCATTTTGTTTTTCCTTAAGCCATTCAGAGGTGGACTTGCTGGTTTGTTTTCAATCATTGTTCTGCTGCAGAACTCAAGTGCGCTTCAGCTTGAGGTCGCGAACCAATGGCCGGACATTTTCCTTCAGGATTTTTTGGTAGACAGCAGAATTCATGGTTCCATTTACCACAGCAAGTCTTCCAGATCCTGAAGCAGCAAAACAGCCCCAGACCATCACACTATCCACCAGCATATTTTAATATTGGTATGATGTTCCTTTTCTGAAATGCTGTGTTAGTTTTACGCCGGATGTAATGGGACACACACCTTCCAAAAGGTTCAACTTTTATCTCGTCAGTCCACAAAGTATTTTCCCAAAAGTCTTGGGGATCAACAAAATGCTTTCTGGCAAAACTGAGATGAGCCTTTATGTTCTCTTTGCTCAGCAGTGGTTTTCATCTTGGAATTCTGCCATGCAGGCCATTTTTGCTCAGTCTCTTTCTTATGGTGGAGTCATGAACACTGACCTTAACTGAGGCAAGTGAGGCCTGCAGTTCTTTGGATGTTGTTGTTGGGTCTTTTGTGACCTCTTGGATGAGTCATTGCTGCGCTCTTGGGTTAGTTTTGGTGAGCTGGCCATTCCTGGGAAGGTTCACCACTGTTTCATGTTTTTGCCATTTGTGGATAATGGCTCTCACTGTGGTTCGCTGGAGTCCCAAAGCTTTAGAAATGGCTAGAAAATTGAACTCAGTTTTCCAAAGATGTGATAAACCACAGTTAATTTATGTTTTAACGGGGGGGGGGGGGGGGGGTCACGTTTTCACGCAGGGCCATGTAGGTTGGGATTTTTTTTTTACCCTTCATAATAAACACCTTCAATTAAAAACTGCATTTTGTGTTTACTTGTGTTATCTTTGTCTAATATTTAACTTTGGTTGATGATCCGAAACATTTAAGTGTGACAAACATACAAAAAAATGGGAAATCAGGAAGGGGGCAAACACTTTTTCACACCACTGTATATGCGTATGCCACAGAGCAACCACTAGTTATGGGTACAGTTTTGGTTGTTTAAAAGCCAATTTTTACAATGAGTCTTAAAAGCGTTTAGTTTGGTACGTTCTCTGATTGCAGGTGGTATATCATTCCAGTCACAAAAAAACATGTTAGACATGTTAACAACAGAAAAAACTTGATTTTTGCCTGAGTGTCACTTTAAGCATTACTCGCTATTTCATGGTTATGAATAAACAATTTAGCATTTCTCAAACAGAAAGCGGATTCCACTGAAGAAGATGAGGGTGATGATGATGACGAGGAGGAAGGAGACGTATCAGAGAATGAGAATGATCGACCTAAAGACAGCGGAGAGTCTGTCGAAGCTGCTTCACTTGCTCCCACAACACAAGTCTCCAAAGACAAGAAAAGAGGTAAGGAAGGAGTTTGTTTTTAAACTGTTTCTATTATGTACTTTTCCACATGTTGACAGTTTACAAAAGTGTGAAATATCCGTGACATGTTTTCGTCACAAGCACTTGAGAGTTTATGAATGAATCTTTATTTCGGATAGATAAAAGTACAGATTAAAAGAAAGAGAATAATATAACAAAGGGGGAAGAAAATCCAACAAGGTCAAATTAGACAATAACTCCTCTGATTATACAGTTCAACATAAGTTATCCGAAATGGGTGATGGCTGAAGCCGCAGCTTATATTGCCCACCCATATTCCATCCAAGAATTCAAAAGAAAACAAAACAAGAGTGATTGCAATTCAGAACATAGCTAAGACAAAATGTGACAAAAAAAACTAAGCTACAACACAACGCAGACTGGATATGACAATCCTTATGTGATTTTACATGTCATCTTGTATATATGTTTGGAGTATTTCTTCCTTTAGTTTTTGTTTAAATTGTCCAAGCGTTGTACATGATTTTAATTCAGGTCCAAAATCGTTCCATAATCTGACTCCTTGCACTGAAACACAGTGTTGCTTGGTAGTAGTTCTTACTGAAGGTTTTTGAAATATACATGTTCCTCTGAAATGACATTGTTTCTCCCTTATTTGAAACAACTTTTGGATATTTGCGGGCAGTGATAGAGTCTTCACTTTAAACATTATTACTGCAGTTTTAAAGTCAACCAGATCTTTCAACTTGAGAGCTTTTAATTTAAGAAAAAGTGGGTTTGTTGGTTCCCTGTAAGCAGCTTTGTTTATTATTCTAATAGCTCTCTTCTGAAGCATAAAGACTGGATATATGTTTGTTTTATATGTATTTCCCCATACTTCAGTACAATATGTCATGTATGGGAGTATTAATGAATGATACAAGGTACACTACCGTTCAAAAGTTTGGGATCACTTAAGCCTGTTTTCCACTAGCCCAGCACACCTCGGTACGGCTCGATTCACTTCAGTACGGCTCAGAATGCTTCTGTCTCCATTAGCACGGTGTTGTGCTTGTGCTGTGATGGTTTGTGTTAGGAGGTTTTAGAAGCGGGGCAGCAGCAGATTCTCAGCGAGGCGGGGCCACACTCCCGTGACGTTACGCACCGGACTGAGTCCTTATTTACACGAGACAAAAATTGGAGGATCCAAGGATTATTGCCTTGCTAGCTCTGTGGTTTTATCTCACAATTAATTTTATCTCATAATTAAGCTGCAACAACACAAGTCACTTTTGTTTTGAATTAACTGCCAAATGACCTAGAAATAATGAGCTGAAACTTGTTTTTATTCGTATTAAATAATGAGACGGTGGCACACTGTCCAACACCACATCCTAGGGCATTTTGGATGTACTGAATTAAAAAAATTCATGTTTTTCACCTTCAGGTCAACGTTTGGAACAACAGTATTATTATTTTCCGTTTAGATGATGCTACACTCCTTCTAAAGTATTGTAAATCTCTGAATTTGGAATGCCGATAGAACATTCAATTTACATATACTTGTACCTTTGACTTGGTGCTAATTTTTTATGATATTTCAATAAAAAGAACAGAAAGCTTACAAAAAGATTTCTTTTTTGGTCTAGTTAAAAATTACATTACCTTTACAATGGTTGACCCTCAGCATCATTTTGATCAGACTAGGCAATGGAATTTCTATGTAATTATACTGTTTTATAATTCAGTGTTATAACAGACAAACCACACTTTCCAAAACAATTCCATTTTATTATATACAAAATATTAAAATAAAAAAAACTTTGCAACACAACATGAAGGTTAATCGACATTTTATACACACCGACCACTGAGTGCTGAGGCTCGGTAGAATGAAGGCGTCTCTGCCAGCTCTGGTTCAGGAAGGCTCGGTTGAATTAATCCGGACGGGCTGTCGCGGCGGACGCGTGGGATGATTCTACAAGGAAAATGCACACAATAAAATACAGCACGAAAGTGCAATATATACAGAAAAGACAATAGTTTTTAACAAGAATACATAAGCTTATTTCAGCGTATTGTTCACATGAATAATTACAATAAAAGCTTTAGTCCGCAGTGTGCTGCAATAAAGCAGCGATCATCCACAAATGAACAGCTTTTTTATTGCATAAATAAACTGAGCGTCTTACTGAATATATTTGCGAAAAAACGCACAATAAAAAAAAATTAAAACTCACCGTTAAAGGACTCCGATGTCGAGACCTCCCGGTATATGTGTAAATTCAGTGTATTTCAGTGTAATTCAGTGTAAATTCACTAGGCCTCTAAGGATAATTAATATATCAACTTATCATATGAAAATTATTTTTTACACTTGTACAAAATGAGGAGGAAGAATATGAAGGCAGCTCATTTCAGTGTAAACAGCATTATATCATAAGTTCATTTTTTAAAATTATACTTAACACACTGATTTATCGAGGTAATTTTTATAGCGTTTGTATACCACTGTTAATAGTCTCTCGGCGCCACACCAGTCGGCTGCCTTTTGCAACAGCGGCTCGATTCCGAGTTTTTTTTCCCCTTCCTCTCTCTTTTGATGCTCTGAGTGTTGCTATCCCTGTGCTGTTGCAATCCTGGAATTTCCCCGTTGTGGGACTAATAAAGGCTTATCTTATATTTTTTCATTCCAGGCGGCTCCGTCTAACTCGCGCTGAATACGTTCGTCTGACAATGCAGTCAGCAGACACTGCAGCTCCTTATTGGTCCATGGAACACCCTTATTACGCGAAGCCATTTTTGATAGAGAATAAATGAAAATAGCACAGCAACACACTGAAAAGGAACCGCCAACAGTGGTTGCGTGCTGAGTAAAGGCGGTCGTGAAGATTCTTTTTTTTTTTTTTTTTTTCAAAAATTTTATTGAGAAGGTCGTGAAGATTTGGTAGATGAGGAGGAGGAGAGGGGCGGTTACAACCTGACCAATCAGCGCCGGTTACGACCTGACCAATCAGCGGCGACCAGTCTGTTAACGTCACAACACGGCACAGCTCAGCACTGCTGTACCCTGCCCTGCAGCGGGGCTGAGAATCGCGGCTGTTAAACCGTGTTGGGGCTTGTGGAAAAGCGTACAAAGCGTGCTGAGCCGTCCCGTGTCGCGCTAAAGCGTGCTAGTGGAAAAGGCCCTTTAGAAATTTCCTTATTTTTGAAAGAAAAGCACTTTTTTTCAATGAAGATAACTTTAAACTAATCAGAAATACACTCTATACATTGCTAATGTGGTAAATGACTATTCTAGCTGCAAATGTCTGGTTTTTGGTGCGTTATCTACATAGGTGTATAGAGGCCCATTTCCAGCAACTATTACTCCAGTGTTCTAATGGTACAATGTGTTTGCTCATTGCGTCAGAAGGCTAATGGATGATTAGAAAACCCTTGTGCAATCATGTTAGGTCTGCAATGCTGTAATTGCTGCAAATGGAGGATTCTTTGACGAAAGCAAAGTTTGAAGGAAAAAATTATTATTTCAAATATAAATCATTATTTCTAACCTTGTCAATGTCTTGACTATATTTTCTATTCATTTTACAACTCATGGTGGTAAATAAGTGTGACTTTTCATGGAAAACACAAAATAATTGTCTGGGTGACCCCAAACTTTTGAACGGTAGTGTATATAGTGTGGGTTGATTCAGCAAATATTTCACTCTGTCTAGTATTGCAATTGATTTGGATATTTTACCTTTAATATAATTAATATGTGACTTCCAACACAGTTTATTATCAATTATTACTCCAAGAAATTTAGTTTCGGATACCATTTCAATCTCTACACCATTTACACTGAGTTTAGATACTAAGTTGTTGTGATGGTTGTTAACCTCTTGCACTCCGGTGTACCGCGGACGGGCAGGTCTCTGCGTCCTACAGCGCACAAGGGCGCTCTCGTGCGCTCTAGGACGCACGAGGGCGCTGCGTCCTAAGAGCGCACTGGAAAAAAAAGCTGCATTTCCGTTCTTCCACTACAGACACAGCCGCGAACAGATCGGATATGATTGCCCTCTCATTCAACTAATAAGAGCCTTGAATTGGGTTTCTGAAACCTTGAAGAACCAATGACTGAAAACCTAGCAAGAAGGACCCGCCTACCAACGCTGTGAATGCAGCGAGCCAATTGAAGCACAGAAGTTCGCAAGCTGTTTTGTGTAAGGCTGGGTGAAGACAGACTGCTGCAGCAGCAGATGAAAAAAGGACCCGCAGGAAGAACCCCACAGACCCAGCAGCACGGAGACCATCCACAAGTGCGACCTGTGTGACAGGGACTGCCATTCATGCATCGGCCTGTTCAGCCACAGGCGGTGCTTTTTTTTTTTATTCCAGCAGAGTAGACGTTTAGGATTCTCTTCCATGGTCATCATAGACCGACGGAGGGCGACGACGAAGGCTGAGTGACACACACGCGTTCGCCAGTCTTTTTTTAATTACTACTGTTATTTGTTTTGAAAAATCGTTCGCCAAAACCGCAATCATGGAAGCACAAAACCGCAATAATGGAATTATGTTTTGACCGGGTCGCGAGACCAGCGTCGCGTTCGTCTGACAATGAGGAAGAAGTTCGCCAGCTCCGCTTCTGCTGTGAAGAGGTAAGTGTTATAAGCTAAATTATTCTTTATCCCTGAAAATTGTAATCAAAATGACTTTTGACCGATGGGTAAATTACAGCTGTGCGTCATCGCTGCATGACGGACCGCGGCGCAACGGGCGATGTCCGTCCTCTGTAGCGAGGGGGTGGGGACAACCCCACACACACACACACACACACACACAGCCCTGAGTGTCATCTTTCATTAGAGCCCAAGGTGAAGCTTCTATATTGAATCATTCAAAAGTTACAGACGTTTTTCCAAACTGTGCCATTTTGCACAATTTGGCACAGTTCAAAAACGCCTGGGAACTACCTTAGGAAAAAGCTGTGTAATATATTCATTTTTTGTGGTATTGTTACAAAATTTGGACCTCAGCTGGATAACACTTGGTTCTACATTTCTGTTGCATTTTCCAGCCCGGATCTGAAGCTGTGTTATTTGCATTTGCATTTGTAGCCAAAAAAACACCCAGGCGAAATTTATTTTCTTCAAGTTCACTATGTTTAGATGACTGTAACTCAGTGGCCGGAGCACTTAGAGAGATTATGACTGTTTTGCCAAAAAATTCAAAGTGTTTTCTTTTAAATGAGACCAACCCTATGAAGATGCTGCAAAGGGTTGAAGAACAGCTTTCGATTTACTTTGGGCACGTTATTTTTTGGCGTTTTTAGGGAAATTGACTGGAGTGCAAGGGGTTAAAAACTATAAATTTTGTCTTACTTAAATTGAGCGTTAATTTGTTTGACTCAAACCACAGTTTGAGCTTTCCTAATTCCTTTCCGAGTGTATCCAAAAGTTGTTCCAAATTGCTTCCACTGCATAATAAATTAGTGTCGTCGGCAAACAATATTAAATCCATTTTTTCTGAAACTTTACATATATCATTTATATTCAGTACATGTTGAATAACAATGGCCCCAAAACTGAACCCTGTGGGACTCCACAAGTAACCTTCAGTAACTGTGAGTTTTTGTTACCAACACATACATACTGATATCTATTCTTAAAGTAACTACATAACCAGGACAGTGCTACCCCCAATACCACAATTTTGTAGTTTCTTTAATAATAAATTATGATCCACTGTATCAAATGCTTTTTTAAGATCCAGGAATACCCCAACTGAATACTCTTTATTTTCAACGGCAGTTGATATTTTTTCTATAAATTCCATTAGAGCAAATGCAGTTGTCCTCTTGTGTCTGAACCCATATTGCTGCTCACACAGTAAATTATTCTTCAGTATGAAGTTGTCAACTCTCTCATAGAATATTTTTTCAAGGTATCTTGGAAAATTGCGGCAATAGTGAAATTGGTCTATAGTTTGAGAATTCCCCTCTGTCACCCGTCTTGTATATCGGAATTACTTTAGCTATTTTCATTGCATTGGGAAATATACCTGTTTGGAGAGACAGGTTACAGATATACATCAGTGGTTTCACTAAGCATTCAATAATAGTTTTGACTAAGAGCATGTCAATACCATCACAGTCCAGAGATGTTTTACTTTTAAACGATTTAACAATTTCAATGACCTCTCTCTCGACTGTGTTCTTTATGAAAATGGAGTCTTTTATAGCAGTGTTTTTGCTTATTGTTTCGCCTGTAGGTGCCATAATGGGTTATTTCTCAAGCCAAATTAGGACCAATGTTAACAAAAAAGTTATTAAATTCATCTGTAGGTGAAACTGCATTCACACTCTGAGTCGTTTTATTTTTTAAAAAATTGGTTGGGTAGCTTGTATTTCTGTTTTTATTTCCAAGAATACTGTTAAGTATTGTCCATGTATTTTTAATATTGTCTCTGTTTTTCTCCAGTTCTTTACTGTAATAGTCTCTTTTACTACATCTTTTTATATATGTCAACTTATTTTTGTATGTTTTATACCGCTGTTCTGCTTCTTTTGTCCTTTTCTTTAGGAAAGCTTTATATAATATTTTTTTCTTTTTACACGCCTTTTGTAATCCTTTGGCTAACCATGGCTTATCGGCAAATTTATGTTTAGGCTTTGTCTTTACTAATGGACAATTTTTTTCATAAAGAGTGGTTACAATTTATAAATGTGTCATAGGCTTCATTTACATCTGATACATAGACTTTTGTCCAGTCCTGCTTCAGCAAGTCTTCTTTAAAAGAACTGATTGCATTTTGTGATTTGTATCTGAACGATTTTAAAAATTTTTCTGTATTGGCCCCCGTGTGGCCATGGATAAGTGCAAAGATTGGCAAATGGTCACTTATATCATTTATCAATAATCCACTTTCTATTTTGTTGTCAATAATATTAACAAGCAGGTTGTCAATAAGTGTAGCAGTGTGAACTGTGATTCTACTGGGATGCGTTATTGTGGGATATAGACTCATGCTGTACATAGAACTCATGAACTCTGTAATTACATTTTGTTGATATGGATTTAGTAGATCAATATTGAAATCTCCACAGTTTAAATGCTGTTGTTCCATTTTCCACATAGATGGACAGCCTTGCTCAGAACAGCCTGCTTTATGGCATTTTGCATTAAATTCTAATGAGCCCTGTTCAGTGCACCCTCCCTCTTTCATCACTTTTTCCATTGTTGGTGACGGCACCATATTTGAGGATAACATTAATTGGTTAGCTTCAGTTGTCAGACTAACTAAAATTAGTTAAATGTTAGAATGTAAAAGTCCACATAAAACATTTCTCAAGAGAGTGGTGTCTTGGAAAATGCTTGCTGTCACCTAGCACTTGCTCGATTGTTGGGGTTCTCTCTGAATCACTTATGATTTATGCCTTATGTATCTAGTGCCTTGAGATGATTTTTTTGTTGTGATTAGGTGCTATACAAATAACAAATTGACTATATAGAAAGTAGGCAAAAGCGGGCCTCGACACCCAGCTAAGCTAAATGCTATTGGGCTCTTCTCGGTCTGCAACAGCCAAGTTTGATGTCTGATTGGTCAGAAAAACTGGCCTCAGTTGCTAAGCCCATTTCACGCTAGCAGCCTAATGCTACCTATTCACCTAGGCTTCTGTTGACAGAAGTTCCCAGCGCCTCCTCTCCACCGGAGTCTCTCAGGAACATGAAAGGGGTGTAACCAGGCAAGAGTCACACTAGTCACTACTCCAATACAAGCTGCCCGGCAAGTATCATCATTTGGTCAACTTTGGCTGGTGTTCAACCAGTATTTTTGGCTACAGAAATGCAGTTTGATAAGTCTCTTCTCTCTACCCCAACCTGCACAGCCTTGTGCATCATTGGTCGATGCATCTCCTGGTGGGTGGGCTGTTCTAGTCTGTTCACGATGCATATGGACTTTAAACTTTCGCTTACATCTTCATAAGTAAATAGCAAAACTTTTTCTGAAAACAGTCAAGACGAGAAATAAATGTATAAGATAAGATAAGATAAGCCTTTATTAGTCCCACAATGGGGAAATTCCAGGATTAAAGCAGCAAACGAATAGCAGCACTCAGAGAAATTGTCATGAAAGCACCTCCGGGGCAGAGAGAAAACCTATGCGCTCAACTGTGAGTTTGTGATGATTTATGACAAACATAAAGAACAAAGTGCCCAAAATAACTATAAAGCCACAAAGCAATAAACACAATAACTGAGAGAACATAGAGGACGTCAAACTTACATCTGGAAGTAGTAGTCAAGACCGCAGCAAGGAAAACACGGCGCAGGGTTCTTAAATAAGGCATAATACAAATGAAAACAGGTGTGGGAACCAGAGCGGGCAGGAGTAAACAATAATTATAACTCAGGTCAGCTGGGAGCAATGGGAGGGGAGAGGATGAGGCTGACAGCTGACAGGGACACCGCCCACCATGGAGCAAAATCCCAGAAGCGCCACTCACAGCTGTCAACCCGGAGGGAGAATCACAACAGCATGATATAAAGAATAAAATGTCAACAAATAAAGACTGAGAAATAAATACCAACTAATACAAAATAAAAGAGTAACAAAACTATGACATAAACAAGAGGATGAGAAAAATAAGAAACTGTACAAGCTATACAGAACCCAAAAGGTACAAAATACAACAAATATACAAATATAGAGAAGAGCCATGAGACTGAGCATGGCAGAAACCTCCAGTGATCAGCTTATGACAGCAATAGTTAATAAAATAATAAGAACTGGTTAGCCAAACTAGTAAATGAATATATATATGTACACAGATATAGACACAGTGCAGGAGCATTGCAGCTCTTTTTGCAAGTTTTTTTTTTTTGAAGTATCAGATTACTCGAGTAATCTTCGATTAGAGTGGGCAATACATTTTAGGAAATACTGACCCAGACAACAACTATTTTAATCATATTAATAATAAGTGTGTTTATTATGAAGAACAACAATTAAATGGAATTATGAATTTGGATCAAACATTAACAATAATACATATTAATAGTAGGAGTCTCTATGCAAACTTTGATAGTATTAAGGAGTTTTTAAATCAATTTAATACACCATTTAGGATTATTGCAATAAGTGAAACATGGATTAATGAAGAAAAAGATGTAAATTTTGAACTATATGGATATGAGATGTACACACAAAATAGGAAATGTAAAGGTGGTGGTGGGGTAGCGCTGTATGTTGATAGAAAATTAAAAAGTAAAAAAGTAGACAGTATGACATCAGCAGTGAATGAAAGTATGGAATGTTTAACAATTGAGATTACGATGGAAAAAAGAAAAAATATAATAGTAAGTTGTATATATAGAGCACCAGGATCTGATATGGAAGAATTTAAAAATGGGATGGAAAAGATGTATGCAAAAATAAGACAAAAAGATATCTTTATTTGTGGTGACTTTAATATAGATTTAATGAAAACAAAACAACACAAACCAACTGAAGATTTCTTAGATACAATGTATAGCTTAACCTTATTTCCAAAGATTACAAAACCTACGAGAATAACGACACACTGTGCTACCCTGATAGACAACATTTTGTCATGCCGCGCCGTTCATCAGCGGCGCCACCTGCTCACACACCTGATCCTCATCAGCGGCGAAGGATAAAAGCCGCCTCGCCCGGAGGCTCGGCCTGAAGCCGTCAGACTTCGTTCCCTCACCGCCGTGAGCATTCCTTTCTTCAGCATCGCTATTCTGGGTAAGAACCCTTACCTCCTTTTCCAGTCTGCTCCCCTGTGCACAGGTGGATTCCCCGGCGGCGGACGTCTCCGTTCCATCGCCCATCCTTCGCTGCTGCACGGAGCTCTCCAGGTGGCTGTCTCCCGGGCTACGTTCCCCTTGCTGTGCCAGCTATCCTGACAACTCAAGTAAGATCTTCTCTTGCCATAATTCATCCTGTGTTGGTGTATGCCCGTCACCCTCTCCCTGTGCTCTCTCCATAGGGTTGCTCGGCCGAACGGTCATCTGCCTCTGTGCCTGAAGCAGACGCCACCACCAACACATCTGCATCCCGCAGACACACACTCATTCACCCCTGCTGTTAATAAACTATTTGAACTACTCTAAGCCTGTGTGTGCGTGTCTCCTGAGCCGTGCGTTATGTCAGTACGGCTTCAGCAGAGCGGCTCGGCGGACGGCGGGCTCGCACACCGGCTTACCACTCTCGAGGCTAGAGTGGATCAAATTGCTTATCAACAGCAGGTTATCCTGAATCAATTGATAACTATCACTGGCCGATTGGACCGCCTGGACCCCCAGCAGCCGTTCCCCCCGGCTCCTCAGGGTGGCGCAGCTCCTGCTGTTCCGGTGGCCGTCCAGCCAGCTCCAGTGGCACCGGCCCGACTCACACCAATTCTGACCCCCGCCCGCTTTAGCGGAAAGCTCGGCGGAGCGCGGGGGTTTGTGATGCAGTGCGAGTCCGTGTTTGACCGTGTGCCCGGAGACTTTCCCTCAGATCACAGCCGGATCGGCTACATAGGGAACCTCCTGGAGGGGCGTGCTTTAACTTGGGCCTACGCTATTATGGCGAGACCCAGTTATGCCACCCTCACCTATGCCGAGTTCGTGAGGCGCTTCCTGGAGGTGTTTGATCACTCCCGTTCCGAGGCGGTCCAGGTCGATCGGCTTCTCGCTCTCCAGCAGGGAAGCCGGTCGGCCGCGGATTATGCCATCGAATACCGGGTAGCGGCGGAGGAACTGGGCTGGGAGGAGCGCTCCCTCTGCGGCCTGTTTCTCCGCAGCCTCAATAGTGATCTGAGGGATGAACTGGCTGGACGGGATATCCCCGGAACGTTAGCGGAGCTAACCTCATTAGCGATCAGCTTGGACAACAGGCTGCGCGAGCGCTCCTCAGGACGGAAGCCGTCTGCTTCTCGCCCTCGAGGAGTTCCACTACGCCTGCCCCAAGCTCGCCCCCTGGCGACGCCGCCACCATCGTGCCCCGAGGAGTCGGAGCCGATGGTGACGGGCTGGGCAAAGCTCTCCTTGGCAGAGAGACAGCGCCGCCGTGAGTTGGGTCTCTGCATGTATTGCGGAGACAATCAACACACAGTAGAGCTTTGCCCACAAAAGCCAAACGGTGGGGTCCGCGAGTCACTGTAGGGGGCCTCGCGGACGTCAATCGGCAAAGTCCCCTCACTCAATTAAAGCTGCCCATCCGTTTTTGCCACAATTCCACTGGGCACCTCACCCACGCACTGGTGGATTCGGGCGCAGAGGGCAGCTTCATTTCACAAGGCCTGGCAACCCGATTGGGCATCCGCTGTCAGGCGCTCAAACACCCTATCTCCCTGGTCCATCTCTCCCGTGCCTCCCTTGGGAGAGTTACCCATCAAACCATTCCTGTCCCAGTCATCATCTCAGGGAACCACCGGGAGGAAATGGTTTTCTACGTCCTGCCCAACTCTGTGTCGCCCGTCATCCTGGGGTATCCCTGGCTACGCCTCCACAATCCTGTCCTGGACTGGAGGTCAGCTGGGGTGTCGGCGTGGAGTACCTTCTGCATGGGCACCTGCCTTCAGTCCGCTGCCTGCTCCCCGTCCGCGGCTCCTCCTGTGGCGGATACAGCACCCCCGGACCTGTCACTGGTGCCCCCAGATTTTCACGACCTGGGTATGGTATTCAGCAAGTCAAAAGCTATGTCTCTTCCCCCGCATCGACCATATGACTGTGCCATCAATCTCCGCCAGGGGGCCCCCCTGCCATCTGGTCGGCTCTACAGCCTGTCGGCGCCGGAGAAGGAGACTATGAATACGTACCTGAAGGAATCACTGAGCGCTGGGATTATCCGCCCATCGTCATCACCCGTGGGGGCGGGGTTTTTCTTTGTAGGGAAGAAGGACGGTTCCCTCCGTCCCTGTATTGACTACCGAGCACTTAATGACATCACTGAGAGGGACCGTTACACCCTGCCCCTCATGGACACTGCCTTCCACTCCCTCCAGGGGGCGACCTGGTTTACCAAGCTGGACCTCCGCAGCGCTTACCACCTCGTCCGGATCCGGGAGGGAGATGAATGGAAAACAGCCTTCCGTACCCCGAACGGCCACTTTGAGTATCTCGTCATGCCGTTCGGGCTGACCAACGCTCCTGCCGTCTTTCAGCGCCTCATCAATGACGTCCTCCGGGATTTCATCGGCCTCTTCGTGTTCGTCTACCTGGACGACATTCTGATCTTCTCTCAGTCCAGAGACGAGCACCGGATCCATGTGAGGCGGGTCCTTCAAAGACTGCTGGAGAATCATTTGTACGTGAAGGCTGAGAAGTGCGAGTTTTACGCTAGGACCACATCCTTCCTGGGATTCATCATCGCCCAAGACCAGGTGCTCCCGGACCCAGAGAAGGTGAAGGCGGTGGTGGAGTGGCCTACTCCCGCATCTCGGAAGCAGGTGCAACAGTTTGTTGGCTTCGCCAATTTTTACCGCCGTTTTGTCCCGAATTTCAGCTGGATCGTCGGACCGCTGACCCGCCTCACGTCCCCGAAGGTCCCGTTCCGGTGGACCGAAGAGGTCGATGCTGCCTTTAAGGCGCTGAAGGCGGAGTTCTCCTCCCCCCGGGTCCTTCGCCAGGTCGACCCCGCGCTGCAGTGCATTGTGGAGGTGGACGCATCGGACACGGGAGTGGGAGCAGTGTTATCCCAGCAATCACCGGACGATGGCGCCAAGCGACCGTGCGCCTTCTTCTCCCGGCGCCTGTCCCCGGCGGAGAGGAACTATGATGTGGGGGACAGAGAGCTCCTGGCCATTAAACTCGCCCTACAGGAGTGGCGCCACTGGTTAGAGGGGGCGGACCTGCCGTTTGTGGTCTTGACGGACCATAAGAATTTAGAGTATCTACGATCTGCCAAGCGCCTGAATGCCCGCCAGGCGCGCTGGTCTCTGTTCTTCGCCAGGTTCCGGTTCTCTATCACCTTCAGGCCAGGCTCCAAGAACGGCCTGCCTGACGCCCTCTCTAGACAGTTCACCCCCGCGGGGGCTGAGGAGACGCCCCACACTATCCTGCCCAGGTCGTGCGTCGTGGGAGCTATCTCTTGGGACATTGTGGACAAGATCCGGAAGGCACAGGAGGTGGAACCTGATCCTGGCGGCGGACCGGAGGGAAGACTGTTCGTTCCGTCTGCGGTCCGAGGAGAGGTCATCCACTGGCTCCACACCTCCCGGCTCACCTGTCATCCCGGCACCTCTCGGATGATCAGCCTCCTCCAACGGTCCTTTTGGTGGCCGGGCCTGCGGAGGGATGCAGCCCGCTACACCCGGGCTTGTCCAATTTGTGCCACCAGCAAGTCGGGAAACGCCCCTCCAGCGGGTCTGCTCCAGCCTCTGCCCGTCCCTGGCAGGCCATGGTCGCACATCGCACTGGATTTCGTCACCGGGCTCCCAGCTTCCAACTCATTCGACACCATCCTGACCGTCGTGGACCGTTTCTCCAAGGCGGCACACTTCATCCCCCTGCGAGGTCTCCCTACCGCCCTGGAGACGGCGGGCTTCCTCGTCCAACACGTGGTCAGGCTGCATGGGATCCCGGTGGACGTGGTCTCGGACCGGGGCCCCCAATTTTCATCCAAGGTTTGGAAATCCTTTTGCAACGCCATCGGAGCCAAGGTGAGCCTCTCCTCCGGCCATCACCCCCAGTCTAACGGGCAGTGTGAGAGGACCAATCAGGAGCTGGAGGCTGCGCTCCGCTGTGTTGCAAGATCCAAGCCGACATCATGGAGCAACCATCTCGCCTGGGTGGAGTACGCCCACAACACCGCCCGCTCTTCTGCAACGGGGATGTCCCCCTTCAAGGCGTCCCTGGGTTACGACCCCCCGCTGCTTCCAGCGCAGGAGAGCGAGGTAACTGTTCCGTCAGTTAGGGCACACGTGAGGCAGTTCCGCTCCACCTGGGCCGCCGCGCGTCATGCGCTTTTACGCACAGCGGAGCGCAACAAGACCGTGGCGGACCGACGTAGAAGACCTGCCCCGGCGTACAGAGTTGGGCAACTTGTCTACGTTTCCACCCAGGACGTCACCCTAAAAGGCGAGAGGAGAAAGCTGGCACAGCGCTTCATGGGTCCCTTCCCCATCACCCGGATCATCAACCCGGTGGCTGTGCGCGTGGCTATTCCCCCCTCCCTCCGCATCCATCCCACCTTCCACGTATCAAAGGTGAAGCTGACAGTCACCGACCCCCTTTGCCCTCCTCCTGCAGCGCAACCCGCGCCCCGGATGATTGGTGGCCACCCGGCCTGGTCCGTCTCCTCCATCCTGGACTCCCGGCGCCGGGGTCGTGGGTTGCAATACTTGGTGGACTGGGAGGGCTATGGGCCCGAGCATCGACAATGGGTGCCCCCGTCGTTTGTGTTGGACCCATCGCTCATCGCGGACTTCCACCGAGCGCACCCGGATAAGCCATCGCCAGGAGGCGCTGCTAGAGGGGGGAGTACTGTCACGCCGCGCCGTTCATCAGCGGCGCCACCTGCTCACACACCTGATCCTCATCAGCGGCGAAGGATAAAAGCCGCCTCGCCCGGAGGCTCGGCCTGAAGCCGTCAGACTTCGTTCCCTCACCGCCGTGAGCATTCCTTTCTTCAGCATCGCTATTCTGGGTAAGAACCCTTACCTCCTTTTCCAGTCTGCTCCCCTGTGCACAGGTGGATTCCCCGGCGGCGGACGTCTCCATTCCATCGCCCATCCTTCGCTGCTGCACGGAGCTCTCCAGGTGGCTGTCTCCCGGGCTACGTTCCCCTTGCTGTGCCAGCTATCCTGACAACTCAAGTAAGATCTTCTCTTGCCATAATTCATCCTGTGTTGGTGTATGCCCGTCACCCTCTCCCTGTGCTCTCTCCATAGGGTTGCTCGGCCGAACGGTCATCTGCCTCTGTGCCTGAAGCAGACGCCACCACCAACACATCTGCATCCCGCAGACACACACTCATTCACCCCTGCTGTTAATAAACTATTTGAACTACTCTAAGCCTGTGTGTGCGTGTCTCCTGAGCCGTGCGTTATGTCACATTTTTACCAATGTTATTGAATATACAGTGGTACCTCTACTTACGAACGTCTCTACATACGGAATTTTCAGGTTACGAGACGCCTCAACGGGAAAATATTGCCTCTAGTTACGAACGAAATTTCAGGATACAAAAGGCAAAAAAGTACGCGCTCCTCGCAGCTTCCGTAGTTTACCGAACGTAAACATACCTGTAGCTGCTCTGCCATTGGCTATCGCCTAGCATCTTCCTGGTATCCCATTGGCCACGAAGTTGTTTTTTTTTTTTTCCAAAACTTTATGCGTTTGGTTGATCTCGCCAAAGAATATGGCCGTAATACATCAACGATCAGCACGGTATTAAAACAAAACAAAGCACTTACAAGCCGACAAAAGCAAACGTCCTTGGATCAGAACATGAACCGCCGAAGGCAAACGGTGACGACGTCGACGACGATAGCAGTTAAAGGGTAAATGAACATAATTTTTATTATTCTTTCTCTTTTATTATTCTCTTTTATTATTCTTTCTCTCATTTTAAACTCTCATTTTATGTTTATTGTGCAGTAATCTAATTGTAACATCTATTTGTTACATGTTTTGATGCGTTTTTACGATTTATAAAAAATTTATGCCCGAATTTTGGGGGCTTGGAACGGATTACGGCATTTACATGTAAAACGCGCCTCTACTTACGAATTTTTCACGTTACGAGAATTCTTCCGGAACGAATTAAATTCGTAAGTAGAGGTACCACTGTAATATGGTGAGTGGTATAATAATAAATGATATTAGTGACCACCTGCCTGTATTTGTTTCTTTAGATGTTAATTATGGGGCTAATGAGAGTAAGAATAATAATAAACTATGTAAAAAGATTATCTATTAAAGAATACGAACAGAAGACAGAATCAGTGATTTAAAAGAAGACTTAATGTTACAGAATTGGGATGTTGTCTATAGAGAGAAAAATGTGGACTTGGCATATGATAAATTTATTGATATATTTAAATTATTATATGATAAAAACTGTCCAATTAAAGAAATTAATAAAAAACACATATACAAAAATTGCCCATGGTTAACCAAAGGGTTACAAAATGCTTGTAAAAAGAAAAATTATCTCTATAAAAATTTTATTAAATTAAGAGCTAAAGAATCTGAAAAAAGATATAAAACATATAAAAATAAATTAACTGAAATAATACGAACTAGTAAAAAATTATACTATAGGAAAATGTTAAATGAAAATAAAAATAATATAAAAGGAGTCTGGGATATATTAACCCTCATCCTACCAACATATTTTACATACAAATAGTACCAACTGGGGTCCGTTTGGACCCCACACAAAATTTAACTGTTAATTGGATTATTAAGCAATACCAAAGTATTTTTTTCACTTAAAATGTTTTATTTGGTTAAAACAAAGAGTTGTGCTTGAAACATGATCCAAAAATCCCAGAATGGGGCTAGTTTGTTGGTTGCCTGCCTTTCAGCACGAGTAGCCCAGTTGTAATGTGTTTTTCAACCAGTGTGCCCTGGTGCGTTCAGGTTTTTGTGGGAAATTATCTAATTTCACTTCTTATTTGGTACAAAAAATGCAAATACTTTGCCATTGTTGTGCATGTGTTCTGTAGGGCCTACAGAATACAATGCTACATGCTACATGTAGCATGCTACATGCTAGCATGTACTACATGTATGTAGCATGTAGCATGCTACATGCTACATGTAGCATGCTACATGCTAGTATACAATGCTACTTTGCTACAATGGCAAAGTATTTGCATATTTGCATGGCAAAGTCTACCTCGTTGAGCCATCATTCACTGAAATATAACACAAAATTCATACATTTAATATCATTAACATCATATTTTTCCCTGGGGTCCGATCGGATCCCAATGAAAAATCTGAACTGACAGTACAGAAGAAAACTGTATTTTAAATCAGATTTATTTTTTGTGATTCACAGATGATGACAAACAAAGTCAGAAAGCATGATAGCTGTGATCGATAATATGTCCGTGTTGTGCATAAGAACATATGTGTGGGGTCAATTGGGACCCCACTCGGTAGGATCAGGGTTAAACAAATTAAGGAAAAATGGAACTAAGAAAATGATATATCCAGAGTATTTTACTGATAATTGCGGTGATATTTATGATAAGAATATGGTAGTAAATAAAATGAATAAATTTTTTGTAAGTGTTGGGCCAGAGTTGGCAGCAAAAATTCCAAATCAAGGAAGAGACACCGTGAGTGAGACTTTGATTGGAAGTAACCCTCGGTCAATTTTTCTTACAGCGGTGGATGAACTAGAGGTAAAATCTGTTGTTGAAAAGTGTAAAAATAAATTATCTACTGATTGTGATGGTATTGATATGGCACTAATAAAAAGAACTGTTGATGGTACATTCACATACTATATTTGTAATTTATCATTTCAAACTGGCTCATTCCCGCAGAAAATGAAAATAGCAAAAGTAATACCATTATTCAAGCAAGGAAATAAACACCAATACACAAACTACAGACCAGTATCACTTCTCCCACAATTTTCAAAGATTCTGGAAAAACTTTTCAAAAACAGATTAGAAAACTTTTTAAATAAACAGGATGTGCTGAATCAGAACCAATATGGGTTTAGAGCCAAGAGTACAACATCGTTGGCGATAATGGAAGCAACAGAGGAATTAATAAATGCATTAGATCAAGGAAAATATGCAATTGGTGTGTTTATAGATTTTAGAAAAACATTTGATACAATAAATCATTCAATACTTCTTAATAAATTGCAAATGTATGGTATTAGGGGAATGGCGCTGAAATGGGTTACAAGTTATCTATCTGAGAGACAACAATTTGTGAAAATGGGAGAATATCTGTCTGGGTGTATGGGAATTGCCTATGGGGTCCCCCAGGGGTCAGTATTGGGCCCCAAATTATTTAACATATATATAAATGATATATTCCAAGTTTCTAAATTATTAAAAATAATATTATTTGCTGATGATACTAATATATTTTATTCTGGAAATAATTATAATCAACTAATCCATACTCTAAATAATGAATTAAATAAGCTAAAAAAAATGGATAGATTTAATAAATTATCACTAAATATAGATAAAACTAAGGTAATGATATTTGGTAATTGTA
The DNA here is from genome assembly GCA_020510985.1 of Pholidichthys leucotaenia. Classification (NCBI taxonomy): domain Eukaryota; kingdom Metazoa; phylum Chordata; class Actinopteri; order Cichliformes; family Pholidichthyidae; genus Pholidichthys; species Pholidichthys leucotaenia. The sequence continues at coordinate 56,765,973 of CM035840.1, read as the reverse complement.
AAAATAAAGAAGATATACACATTCATATAGATAATGTAGTTATTGAAAAAGTTAAGGAGATCAAGTTTTTGGGTGTAATACTGGATGATAAAATTAGTTGGAAGCCACATGTCAGATACATACAAAATAAAGTTGCAAAAAATATTGCAATTATAAATAAAATTAAGCAGGTCCTAGATTATAAATAACTTCATATTTTGTATTGTTCATTAGTACTTCCATACTTGACTTATTGTATAGAGGTTTGGGGTAACAGTTATAAAAGTAAACTTAATTCATTGTTAATATTACAAAAAAGGGCAGTCCGTGTTATACACAAAGTCGGGTACCTCGAACATACTAATTTATTGTTTTTACATTCGAAGTTATTGAAATTATGGGATCTGGTTCATTATTACACAGCACAATTAATGTTTAAAGTTAGTAAAAACCTCTTGCCACACAATATACAATATCTTTTCAGGGAGAGAGAAAGGAAATATAATTTACGGGGAATACAAAATTTAAAATGCACTTAGTAAGATCTACACGGAAGAGTTTTTGTGTGTCTGTGTGTGGGGTAAAATTGTGGAATGGGTTGGGGGAGAAACACAGGCAATGTCCAAACATCCACATATTTAAATCAACAAATAAAGAAATGATTTTTGAGCAGTATGAGAATGAAGGGCAGTGATGTTACATTGTGTCTTCAGTGAGGGAAGGTTGTTGTTGTGTTATGGTGACTGTGAAGGTGATGGTGTTGTCTGTGTTTGTATTGAACATGCCAGAAGTGTATGTTTATTGTTGTTGTAATATTGTTGGATGTTGGTATTGGTAGTTGGTAACTTTGCTTTCGTCAAAGAATCCTCCATTTGCAGCAATTACAGCATTGCAGACCTAACATGATTGCACAAGGGTTTTCTAATCATCCATTAGCCTTCTGACGCAATGAGCAAACACATTGTACCATTAGAACACTGGAGTGATAGTTGCTGGAAATGGGCCTCTATACACTTATGTAGATATTGCACCAAAAACCAGACATTTGCAGCTAGAATAGTCATTTACCACATTAGCAATGTATAGAGTGTATTTCTGATTAGTTTAAAGTTATCTTCATTGAAAAAAAGTGTTTTTCTTTCAAAAATAAGGAAATTTCTAAGTGACCCCAAACTTTTGAATGGTAGTGTATGTGCATGCGCATGTATGAGAGTACGCTCAAAGTGAGTGTGTGCATGTGAGTGGTTTGCCAGGAAACATACAACGAGGGCGGAAGGTCACAGCAACCCCCCCCCCTCCCTGAAACTGCGAGCAAGTAAGACAGTGCCACCAACCCCCACAGAGCACAAATGCTCCAAAGCCAGCAAGCCCCAGGACAGCCATACATCCACCCCAGGAGGGACGGCCAAGGGAGACCGGTGCGGTGCACCCCAGACCAGCCTGCCCCTGCCCCCCAGCGGGGCCAACGCCAGCCCTCGGGCCCCAGGTGCCAGAAGGCCAAAAAGTCCAATCTTTGCTTTAATTTATAGTAGATTGTGGTTAAATTATTACCATTACATGCAACTTTAATTGCTATTTTGAAAATATAGTTTCTGCATTTCTAAATGCCCACAGCAATAACAGAGATTGGCTTAAAAAATTGATAGAATTAAGGTAAAAGAAATTTTGTTATGTGCTGTGGAATAAATGGTAAAATGGCTTTATATACTGAAAGTCATTAAAAATGCAACATACAGATAAAAGCCTGTGTATGTTTATAATGTGAATCTTGTGAACGCAATAACTAGAGAAAGAAATGACGTGGGCTTTTCAGATCGATTCCATAATTGTGTCTATGAAAAGTTTTGGATGAGTTTGAATTTGGGTAACCTCTGACCATATAAACTACAGTATATCTCAACAACAATGAAACCTATGGGCACCAAACTTTGTACACATGTTCACCCTGAGACCCTGACCTCTGTCTATGGGTTTGGGGTCGAAAGGTCAAAGGTCATGGTCAGCTTCCCCTGTTACCTATGAAATGTTCTAATTTGGGGTTCTGTAGGCACCTGTGTACAACAATTGCAAATTATTTGCAATTTTTTGGACCAATGGACAGCGTGGTGGTGGAGTGGTTAGCACTGCGTCAGCACAGCAACTCACCCTTGGTCGAGGGATCCTGGGTTTGATCAAACCCCCTGATCAACAGTGATCTGTGTGGAGTTTGCATGTTCTCCTCATGTCTGCGTGGGTTTACTCCGGGATTTCTCCAGTTTCCTCCCACATGTCACAAACATGCAAGTTCGGTTAATTGGAGACTCTATAAAGCGGCCCCAGGTGTAAATGTGTGCGTGAATGGTGAAAGAGTTGGGAGCCACACCAGTGGCTGCCTCATCCACTCGTGTGGATGCCCTGTAGTTTCGCCATTGTGGGACTAATAAAGGAATCTGAATCTAAATGCAAATCAATAAAGAAGTGAAATTAGATAATTTCCCACAGAAACCTAAACGTTCCTGGGAACCCTGGTTGAAAAACACTGATCTATGGGATGTTCTGGATCATCGTGTACACAGTCGGGATCCTGCACCAACAAATCATGCTGAGCTTGAGACGGCGCTGCTCACTGAAGGCGACCACATTCCTCAGTGTCAAACTGACAACTTAATGGCATCAGTCCCACACAGAATTTTGGCTTTGCTGGCAGCAAATAAAGGTCACACACGCAATATTAAGGAATGATAAAATCATGAGAAATGATTAAGGATTAAGTTTTGTATCTATATCTGTACGTCCAGATGATCTGAATTTGTGCACTAATAACCATTAGTACATAAGCATTATAAAATGTCTCTTCATTTGTGTTTTATTCAGTGACAATTTACACCACTTTCCGATATTGATAGTGTTGTGCTTTTAATGCATTTCAATATACACAACTCACAAAAAGATGGGGATATTTGGCTTTCAGGTGAAATTTATGGAAAATGTAAAAGGTTCACGCTACAGTGATATTATATCATGACAGTAGGGCATGTAAGTAGAAGCATGTAATGGTGATTTCCTCATCTCAAGCAACTTATTGAAACAAAAGCCAACAACAGTGGTGGGTATACCACAACAAAAAACGTCAGTGTCTCAATAACTTGTCATGTGCCCTTGAGCATCAATTACAGCTTGACAAAGATGTCTCCTGCTGTTCACAAGTTGTCTGCTGAGATACAGTATGGCATTCCACTCTTCTTGAAGGGCGGCTCTCAGGTCATTGAGGTTGTGGGGTGCAGGGTTACGAGTCTCTACACGGTGACTCAGCTGATCCCATAGGTTATCTATGGGATTCAGGTCTGGAGAAAGTGCAGGCCACTCCATTTGAGGTACCCCAGCCTCCAACAGCCATTCCCTAATGATTCAACCTCGATGAGCTAGAGCATTGTCATCCAAGAAGATGAAATTAGGCCTGTGTTGTTCTTGCGGGGGCACAATGAATGGATTAATGATGTTTTCAGGTAGTATCAGCTTGTCACTGTACCATTCACAAGGTGTAGGGCAGGTCTGTTTTGACTTGACACACCTGCACAGAGTGTAACACCACCACCACCACCAAAGGCTCGTCTGGTGACAACAGTAGCTGATGCATAGTGCTCTCCTTGACGTCTCCAACATTGTTGGCGGCCATCATTTCTGCTCAGTGTGAATTGACTTTCATTAGAGAACAGCACTGAGGCCCACTGGTCCCTTGTCCATCGTAAATGCTCCCTGGCCCATGCAAGACGATGACACCTGTGCCTGGTGGTATGGTCAGGTACCCTTGCAGGTCATCTAGCACGCAGACCATGCTGATGGTTTTGAATGGTCTAACGTGACACTTGGGTGCCTCTCACCTCCCTCAAATGTGCCTGGAGTTGAGTGACATTCATCATCCAGTTCTGCAGGGCACTGTTCACAATGAAGCTGTCATCAGCGTGGAATGTGGCCAAAGGACATCCATTTCTATGCCTTTCTGTGACTCTTCCAGTCTCTGTGTATCTCTGTTGCAACCTGCTGATGACGCTCTGTGACACTCTAAGCTCAGTGGCCACTTCCCTCTGAGAACATCCTATTTGAAGCCTCACAATGGTGAAGCACTGTTGATCAATTGTTAGGTGTCGTCTTGGTCTCATGATGTCTAAGTGTGAACAGCATGATGAAGAGGACTGTTTAAATACCAGTTCTAATTGAACCAAAAATTCATTGGTGGATTGATGGATCAAACACCTGTTGTGAATTTTGCCATTAAGCACCTAGTTAGAGAACAGCAAGTTAGGCAAAAAGTACTGAAACACTGAACAGTTGGACATGTGAATTCGATTCACAAGGTTAGAGAAGGATAAATTAAGTTCACCTGTAAAGGTTATAGTGCATTTTAGGTGCATCCTGAAATTTCACCCGAAAGCCAAATATACCTAACTTCTTGTGAGTAGTGTATTATGAATGTTTTTTAATTGAAATTTAAAGGTCTTATGTTGATATTGTACAGTGCAAAGGTTTTATATTTAGCATATTTTAAGTGATCTGAATTTCACAAAAAAAAATTACGTTACTTCATCGAGGAAATTTCATGGTGTGCAGTTTTCAAGAATGAAATGAATCATTTATGTATCTACCACCTGATGTGGATCTGCACCAGAAATTAATGACTTTTTCTGTTGGCCATGGTCAGCCTTTCCATCAAGTTTCACTGCAGTTGGACTGTTAGTTTTTGTGTTATCTTGGTTTGTATCCATCAGATAATCAAGCACCACTGAAACGCACACAAGTGGGTATCAGGGTTTTTTTTCATCCTGGATGTACTCATGCCTCTCGTCGATCTGCAAAGTCCATTGATTTTTATGTTTGTAATTTTATTCAATACATATCTTCTGCTAGACTTTCTGTCTGAGCTGGGTCTGGAGAAGGGTGAAGAGGATTCCCAGGGCTCCGAGGTACAGTAAAGACATATTTTTGGATATCATGAAGGGTCGTTTGTTTGTCATTTACTGATTCTTACACACTGACCTTTTTCAGTCCCAATCTGAAAAGTCCATTTCACCGCATGAAGAGAAGCAAAGTCTGCATAACCAGAGCCAAGAAAGAAGAAATGCAAAAGAGAATGAAGAAAGTAAGTCTGCTTCCTTGTGTCTGTTTTTTTTATGATTTTGATCATTTCAGGCACCATTTCATGCTGCGGAAATGTGACATTATTTAATCCTAATCAAACTGTACCTAAGTGTATAAATGCATTCATTTTGATGATTACTGGCTTAAGTCTTCAATATTATTGTTGCGTATCAAAAACCTCTTTCCAATAATTTGTACTGTTTTTGTCTGTGTAGATTTGTTTTACATCCCCTCTTTTTTGAGAGGGAAAGAAGGCAGTAGGATTGCAATGCTAGAGCCTTGGAGGAGTGTAGGCAGGCCAAGGGGCAGCCAGGGAGATGGTATGAATGTCTTCAATCATAGGTCCTAAGGGCCCCTTTACGCAGCACGGAGATTGTTGAGAGACTGGGACAGTGTTTGATCTTTGGGATCATTTGGGAGATCTTTGTGTGTTTTGGACCGAGTCAGAACTTTGAGGAGACTGTGGCAATTGTGGAGATCGCTGAAGATCCTTGATCGATCAGAAATTAGCCAGCTCTCTCAACGATCTCTCAATGATCTCCATTCCTGTGTAAAGGGGGTATAAGAGCAGCATGTGAACAGCATCTGAAGGCTGAACATCACCTCATGATCACAATAGGGGAATGCATACAGCATAAAATGCTCCATCCTGCCTGCTGCCCTTGAATCCCATTTTTCCAAACTCTCATTTCAAACAGCCCAGGCTCCAGTCAGCTTGCTCATCATCGGTTTGGTTGAAATAATATCGGTGTCGGTTGATGCTTAACTCTGTAAGCTGCACGAAGAATGTTTATCTGATGCCTGAGCATGTGTGTTCACACCAATTAACAACAGGCTCATTTGCATGGGAATGCTCCAACAGTGTTCTGACAAACCCACCCAGCTTCACCTGAAGTCATGTCGCATTGAAGCTAACAAACGTTTGTGGTTTCTTACAGTTGGAAGCAGCAATGATGTTAAGAATGAAGGCCAGTGTGCTGGTAATGATGATGCAATTCAGAAAGAGGTGAGGTCTAAAATTTATGACACAGCACAACAAATATCAATAAATTATGATTCACTGTAATGAAATGGTGGGTGTGCGTGTGTGCTTGTGTGTTAGACTGACAAGCCCAGATGGGAACCACTTAGTGTCCTGAACAAACTTCAATCAGATATGAAACCAAATACAGGTACATAAATGTAATAATAAAACACAAACCCAGTAGAAAGCCTAAGTCACGCCCCCTCTACTTCCACATATGGGACCTTACCTTGGAAAAAATCTCCATAGGAATGAATGGCGAGAGAGAAGTTATCATTTGATCTCAATCGAATTTTGCCACGAGTTACACATGTGATTTTTGTCAGTTTAAAAGATGTACTCACAGCCGATGAAAACGCAACACTCTAGAAAAGTTTGATATTTTTACTAAGTTTTATGGAAATGGTCTAGACATCTTCAAAGCAATATCAGAGATCGACAAGTGAAAATGTGTGTCAAAACAAAACAAGACCCTGACTTTCCAAAATCACAGCAAAATGTCTGTCTTAAAAACAAAGTTCAATATGGAATATGGCCTCCATTTGTGGTAATGCAGGCAGTAATATGCCTCCACTTCACTAGCCATACAATGTTGTCCTGGGGAATATTTAGCCACGACCAATTCTTGTCTGTTCTGTGGCATCATTAGTCTGGCTGAAACATATCACCCAAATTGATCCCACAAGTGTTCACTGGGGGATAAATCCAGAGACTAAGAAGGCCAAGGAAGAACGTAAAGTTCTGTTGCTGCAGGTACTCCCTGGTGACTTTGGTGGCATGTGGACGAGCATTGTCCTGCTGGAACACCACAAGGTCAGGGTGGTCCTAAAAGAAGGGTGTCACAACAGGTTGCAGAATGTGGTCAGTGTACCGCTGGGTGGCTAAAGTGCCATCAAGGATGATTAGCTGTGTCCTGTAGTTACCTGAAATGCTGAACCACACCATGACTCCAGCGCCGCCCCATCGGTTGAACTGTTGGACACAACATGGGGCCCTGGACTAGCAAAATAAGAAGCCTTTATTAGTCCTGCAGTGGGGAAATTACAGAAAATCGGCATTTGTCAGAGAAAAGAACAGCGTTCCACTGCTGTAGGGTCCACTTGTTGTATTAATGAGTCCACTCATGGTGATTTTGTTGCTACTCTGCCATTAGGATCATCCCTCAGAAGGGTCTTTGGGCTCATAGGTCCTGACGCCTGAGGTGCCCTCTTACGGTATTGGTCAAGATCTTTGGCTGGCGTCTCTCTGGAGTTTGCTGGGCTGTCTGGGTGGCTGTGCAGAACCGATCTAGGAAGTACTGCAGTACGATGTACCGGTCTTGCTCCGGGGTGGTGACAGGTGCTTGTGCTGGACGTGGTCTATCAGCCACAGACCCAGTTTCGACCTGCTGTTGTTGCAACTGAACAACGGTTGATGCATTGCAGCCCAATCGGAGGGCCACCTGTTGTGTCAACATTATGCCCTCCAAAAGGTCCAGAACATAGTTACATTTGTCATGACAGTTATGGCATTGTGGAGATTTCGCAACATAGTGCTATGCATTTTTGTTCCTCTTTATATAGGGAAGATGATCACTCCTTAAAAGCACCCATTTTTGACTTTTGAATACCCAAAATAAACAACAGGCTCAAAAAGGCTATAGTGCCAGAGCTCAAAGGCAGTGGGTCGTGACAGTGAGCAGAACCACTGAAAATGAGTTCTACACATTTTGAGTCATACAAACACTATTACTCAAGTTCAGATAGGATGGTCCCAAAAATACTTATACAAAAATTGTGTTGTGTTTTCATTGGCAGTATGATTTTCCACACAGTATTTAAAGTTGTAGGTTATCGCATAATTAAAGAGTAATATTTAGTTTTTTTGAAATTGCTTAGTAGGCTACATCTCTTTTTCTCAGACTATATACAACACCAAACACGATTATGGTGGTTTCCCTCTTAAAGCTCACCGCCTTTTTTCTGACCAATGAAAAAAGCATCCTGTTACGAACCTTATTTAACCAAGATTGCCAGGGGAGATAAAAGGACGTAATACAACCACTGGCTACAGCACACCAAAGGAGAATCAACTCACAAAAAGCACCATGGGACTGCTGGTTGTCAACATAATAAGTGCAGTTTTATTTACAAGTGAAGCTCAAAACTAACAGAGGAAGAACTCAGAATAAAAAGGAAGCAACAACAGCTTCAGGGTTCTCCCAGGCCAAAATAACAAACAAAACCCCTCATTCTTTCTGGAAAGGAAAAGAAAACTACCCTAGTGAAATCAAATACAAAAACTTGCCTACCTGGCTCACCACAAAACAGAAGAAAATGTGAATCAAAAAGAAAAGGCAGAGAACCCCTACAGTTGCTCCTTTTACACTAAACACTTCAAAGTGCATAGGCATTTAACAAGCCGGCACAATACTGCAGCCTGATGCACTGTTCAACAAACACCAAAACAGTCCATACACTTTAACCCCTTGAACTCTGTGAATTCCGTGGGCGGTCACGTCTCTGCATCTTAGTGCGTCTCAGTGCGCACTGAAAAAAAAAGCTGTATTTCCGGTGTTCCAGTACAGACACAGCCTTGTTACAACCTGAGAAAAAAGCTGTGTAATATATTCATTTTTTGTGGAATTTTCACAAAATTTTGACCTGAGCTTGAAAAGACTTGGTTCTACATTTCTGTTGTGTTTTCCAGCCAGTATCTGACAGCTGTATGTTATTTGCAAGCATTTGTATCTAAAAAAAACACCCAGGCAAACTTTCTTGTTACTCAGTGGCAGGAGCACTTAGAGAGATTATGACTGTTTTGCCAAAAAATTCAGAGTGTTTTCTTTTAAATGGGACTAACCCCATGAAGATGCTGCAAAGGGTTGAAGAACAGCTTTTGATTTACTTTGGGCATGTTATTTTTAGGCGTTTTTAGGGAAGTTGAACAGAGTTCAACAGGTTAAAGCCCAATGGACAAAATGGCACAGAACACTGGATGCAGGATCTTCAAATAGGCTGCTCGGTAATGGGTTGATGGAAAACAGCTGCAGGAGCCCAGGTGTGTAGTTCAGGGTCCCCTCAGGAGTGTAGGAGAAACTGGGCTCACTAGGGTTGATGCCAAACAGCTGTGGAAGCCCAGGTGTGTGGTTCAGGGTCCCTTTGGGAGTGTAGGCGAAACCTGTATAGGGGAGAGAAGAAAAAAAACAGAAAAAGAGTGCCTCTCTTCCCAGAAGAGAAAAACATCATTGAAGCATGTCACACCCCCTCCCATCAAGATAACAAACATAGTTTGTTACTTATAATCAACCCTCATCATTTTCCCAAAGAAATTTACTAAGACTACACTCTAGATCGAGCGTCAGCAACTTATCTGTACCCTTGTTGTGTCTGATTTCAATGTTGTACTCTTGAACCAGCAATGCCCAGCGCATCAGCCTTTGGTTATGGTTGTACATGCAACTGAGGAATACCAGAGGATTGTGGTTGGTGAAGATAACTTTGGGGTCTGTAGCGGAGCCTACAAACTTTGAAATGCTGAAGAGCAAGAAGCAGAGCCAGAGTTTCCTTCTCAATAGTAGAATAGTTAAGTTGATGTTGCTTAAACTTAACTGAGAAATATGATACGGGATGCCTGATGTCATCTGTTCCATCCTGCAGTAGGACTGCTCCAGCCCCAGTAGCACTTGCATCTACTTCAGTCTTAAAAGGTTTTGTGAAGTCAGGGGCAGTCAGTCAGTACAGGAGCACTACAGAGGAGGGACTTGGCACAATTAAAAGCATGTTGACATTCTGAGGTCCACACAAAAGGCTCTTTTGGGCTGCATAACTTAGTGAGAGGAGCTACAGCCACTGAAACATTTCGACAAAAACACCTGAAATAACCAACCAATCCTAGGAACTGGCAGAGCTCTCGTCCGGTGCTGGGCACAGGATAGGACAGAATAGCCTCCACTTTTGCAGTCAAGGGGCTTACTTCTCCATGTCCAACTTGCTTCCCTAGGTAGGTCACAACAGCTTTCCCAAACTCACACTTTGCCAAGTTCAGGGTCAAAGAGGATTGGGCTAGACAGGCAAAGATAATGGTTAAGCTTGTGATATGCTCAGACCAGTTAGATGAATAAACCACAACATCGTCCAAGTATATATTACAGTTAGGAATGCCACTCAGTACTGTATTCATCAGTCTTTGGAAAGTTGCTGGTGTGTTATGCATTCCAAAAGCCATCACAGTATACTGGAGAAAATGACCTGGTGTAACAAAAGCTGAAATTTCAGAAGCTCTTTGAGTGAGGGGAACCTGCCAATACCCCTTCAACAAGTCCAATTTTGTAATGTATGTCGCCCCCCCATGCTGTCAATACAGTCTTCCATATGTGGTAAAGGGAATGAGTCAGGTACCATGACTGCATTCACCTTACGGAAGTCGGTGCAAAACCGTGGTGCACCATCTGACTTGGGCATTAGCAGGCACGGAGAACTCCATGCACTATGGCTAGGCTTGGCTAACCCATTCTGCAACAAGTACTCTACATCTTTCTTCATCAGCTGTCTCTTCTGTGGAGGGCACAGGTAGGCATGCTGCTTGATGGGGGATGTGTTCCCAACATCTATATCATGCTCCAGTACAGTGGTGCGAGATGGCACATCTCCAAAGAGCAGGATGGGACCTAATCAGATTCTTCACATCCTCCTTCTGGTCATCTGAAAGGTCAGAGAGGTGAGCATCCAAGTTATTCAGAATTGTGGAGTTTGGTAGTCTGCCACATTTAAGGTCATCACGGATCTTCAACCCATCGTCATGGTCTACTGGAATAGACAGCATAGAGGCAGAAGACATAGAATTAATCCCATGTTGTTGGTCAGGTGAACATGATGTGTTTTGCTCATTTTCTCTAGCATGGAACAGCTTAAGCATATTTATGTGGCATAAACATGTCTGATGCCTCCAGTCAGGAGTGTGGATGATGTAGTTTGAATCATTGACTTTACTTTTAACTACATATGGTCCAGAGAACTGGGCAGAAAGGGCAGGACCAGATGTAGGCAGTAACACAAGAACTTTATCACCGGCCCAAAAATTGCATTGAATTGCTTTGTCATATAGCCGCTTCATATTTTTCTGAGACCTAGAAAGGACTTCCTTGGCTATGGAACAGGCATGATGTAAATGTTCATGACACTGCTTGACAAAATCCAGAACATTGGCCTTATGTGATTTACCAATTGACAGAAGTTGCTCCTTCAGCATTTTAAGTGGCCCCTGCACACTATGCCCAAACAACTCAGCTGGACTGAAACCCAGTGATTACCGTTTTGCTTCACGGGCTGCAAACAACAAAAAGGGGAGCTCCTAATCCCAGTCTCTCTTGGTTTCCAGGCAGTATTTGTGCATCATCGGTTTGAGGGTCTGATGCCACCATTCCAATGCTCCTTGTGACTGAGGGTGGTATGGGCTGGATACCACATGTTCAGTACCCAGTGACTGCAATGTTTGCTTAAACAACTTTGAAAGTTGGTACCCTGGTCTGTCTGTACCACTTTAGGAAGACCAAAAGTTGTGAAGAATTTAAGCATGGCCTTAGCAGGGGCAGTGATTTTCCTGAGGGGGACAGCTTGAGGGAAACGTGTGGCTGTACACATTAAAGTTAAAAGAAATTATCAACCCTTGATTTGGGTAGTGGACCCACACAGTCTATGATTAACTGTTCAAACGGTTCCCCCACTGCAGGTATTGGATTAAGAGAAACAGGTGGTACAGTTTGATTGGGTTTACCAGCAATTTGACAAACACTGCAAGTTCTGCAAAACTTTGCCACATCTTTCTTCAACCTGGGCCAGAAGAAATGTTGAAGAATGCAGTCATAAGTTTTTGTAACCCCTAAATGATCAGACCATGGATGTTCATGTGCCAACTGTAATACTTTCTGTCAGTGATTAGCAGGAACCACTAATTGATGCACTACCCCCCCCCCCCAGTCATCATTTCCAACATTTTTCAACAGAGGTCTGGAAGCCCATTGTCTCATTAACAGACCCTTGTCCAAGTAGAAGCAGTGATCTTCTTTTTATTTGACAATTCAGACATTTGTGCAAAACAGCTGGTTAGGGTAACATCAGATTTTTGGTCTTTATTCAAGGACTTGCATGATATGGGTGATGACGAGGACTCAGTGGAACCTGTTAGTTCAGGAGGCACAGGCTTCTCGGGGTCAGCTGGGAGAGGTTTATCTTGTGAAAAGGTAGGTGCCAGTACAGAGTCAGCCAAAGTTACTTCCTCCAGCTTGTGAGCCTGGGATCTGGTAAGGACACTGCCAGAAAATACTTCTGGATGGGTCTTCAAAACCTCATCTGTATCAGGGGAGAGACTGGGAGTGTCCAACACTTCAGGGTTAGGCAGAACCTGCCCACCAGCTAAATCATTCCCTATAATGAAGTCAATCGTTGGCACAGGAAATGAGTGACGAACAGCAACTTTGAAAAATCCTGATACTAACTTTGACTAGACATGAACACGATGAAGTGGAGCAGGTACCTATCCCATACCAATGCCATGAATAATGGTACTCGCATTGCAATCAGAGGTGGCATTGAGAGGCAAAAGATTGGCCAGGATGAAAGATTGAGATCCACCTGTGTCTCTCAATATGTTTGCTGGTCTCTGGTCTTTTTTCACTCCTGTCAGTGACAAAGCCATCAAAAATAAATGGCTTAAAGCATCAGGGATGGCAATTTTCCGCTGATCCGCGGATTTTCGCCGATTTATTTTCAAATTGATTATTTCTGTGAATCGTCTAAATCCATTGAGAAAATTTTAGGGGGGGTAAGGTACCTTATTGTTACCAATTTTAGCGAAAATCACGATTACATAAGCGCTCGGCGCTTCCCCAGAAGTCGTCTCCCGCGATAACCCGGATGTGTTGTGTTCAAGCTGCTGCTGTATTGCAGTAGCTTGACAGCCCTGGGATTGGATAGTTGCAAACGATTGGACCAATCAAATGGCTCGTTGTATGCTTTTTCAAAAATTCAGGGCGGCGTGTTCTCAGGGATGTGATTTTCTGCTAATTCGCCGAATTCCGCTTTATTTCCGTGGACCACGGCTTGTGGTCCACGAACGCAGTGAAGGTGCGCCCTTTCAGGCAGGACTGGAAGTGGCGTATGGCCAGGTGGAGAGCCATTAACTCTCTGTAACTGGTGGCGTACAACGGCTGTATAAGCTGGGCTGCGCGGGGGAGGAAACGGTAATAAAAGTTAACCATCCCCTTTTATGATTCCAAACAGTTTGAAATTGACAGTGCACAGTGGACATTGACTCATAATTTTTGAATATTTCTAAGACTTGGCTACATCAGTGATTGTGCAAAATGAACTGCTCAAGTCTCAATGGAGATTGAAACTGGTGATCTGAAATGAATGCTGAAATTATAAAAAGTAATGGTATGTTGAAATTTTATTTCTATTATGGAATAGATAAAATTAACTGATTTTGATTTGATCAAGTGTTAAAGCATGTGATGGACAATGCTTGGTGGAATATTTTAGGAATGCTATCTTCTTGGAACATAAGTCAATATTATACAGTAATAAGTGGCATTCAGCTGTTTGTTTTATGACATTTAAGCACAGTTCTGGTACTTAAAAATAATAAAAACCCAGGAGCTTTGCCCCCCTTGCCCCCTCTCCCATCCGGGGCTCTGCCCCGGACCCCGCTGGGGGACTATGTCCCCCAGACCCCCTGCTGAATTTTCAGATAATTTCCCCAACCCCAAATCACATCCCTGGTTCGGGTTGGAATTCTGAGCTTTCAGTATTGTTTTCAGCAGAATTATGAGATTTTTATCGAAGGATCAGGAGTCATCAGTGCTAGAAATAGACAAAAGTGTCAAAAATAAGTTCCGATGGAATTGGCTTGAGAGAAAAGTGACGGTAAAGGTGAAAATTGGATCAAAGTTCGACGAGGTAACAGAAACACTCGGACAATTTCTGAAGAAAGTTTCACATTAGAAGTGACTTGGTGACCTGTGTAAATAGTGTAATAAAACTCTTATAGAACTGTTAAATATGTTGGACTAAAGACAGTGAGACAACATTGAAGAAAAAGTAAGTTAACTTTTCATTAAATTTAATGATTTATCTAAGTCTAGTATTTCATTTTTTTTTTTTTATCATTTTTTTCAGTCTAAATTACTTCTGTTTTACTGAAAACCTCCCAGCTTCAGGGGGGCTGTGCCCCCCCCCCGCCCCCCCCCCCCATAAGTCAATCGACCAAATTAGATTTCAGCTGAAATCAGAATTTCCTGTTGCCATCCCTGAAGCATTCATCAGGCTGCCCCTTAGCCAAGGGTTGAGGAGAACTCAGTTTTGATCAAATTAACACTTCTAGCTTGCTGTGACTGTTTCTTCCTCTTCAAAATCAAGCAGTCAGAAATAATGTGGCCATCTTCATGGCAATAAGCACACTGTTTTTGAAAACTTAAATTGGAGGGAGCACTTTTGTTGCCACTAGGGTTTTGCAGTGGTAACCTAGCAGTCTTCTGGGAATAATTAGGGATAGGCATTTCTCGCTTACCCACCAAGACATTTTTGTGTGTTAAGGTGAATTCATCTGCCAGGATTGTGGCTTCTTGTAGGGTGGACACTTTCTCTTCATTAAGATAGAATGCAGTTCGGTCTGGCAAACGGTTTTTGAAATCCTCCACCAACATTAGCGCCCTTAATGAAACAAAATCACAAGCTTTGGTTGAAGAGCACCATCTATCAAAAAGTATTTCCTTTTCTCATGCAAACTCAACAAAACTCTGAGAGAAAGGTTTCCTTTTATTACGAAAGTGCTGCCTGTACGCTTCAGGAGCCAATTCATAAGCTTTGAGGATTGTGCTTTTAAGAGTTTCATAGTTAAGACCATCCTCAATAGAAAGAGATGCACACGCTTCTTGTGCCCTACCAACCAGTTTGCATTGGAGGAGAACAGCCAGGCATCCTTGGGCCACTGTAAGGCAATTGCAACCTGTTCAAAGTTGTTGAAGTAGGTTTCCACTTCAGTCTCCCGAAATGGAGGAACCAGAGCAATGCACTTGCTGATATTGAATGCTGGAGGAGTTGAGGCTGAGGGAAGAGATGAGGAAATATTAACATCAGGTTTTAAAGGCACCAAGGATGGCTCAGTGGCTCCTTTTTGAGACTCTAACTCAAGCTGCTTGAGCCTGATGGCTGTCTCTGCTTCAAGCCTACGACAGTTCAGCTGGAACGCATATTCCTCTTTACTTGCCTTATCCTTAGCCTCATTTTCAAGGCAAGCAAGACGTACTTTTAACTGGGCACCCTCAGCAGACATGTGGGAGGACTCCCAAGAAAATGGCTCAAACCTTGACATGGTAACAGGGTTTTTTGTCACCTTCCTTGACAGTGGTAGGTGTACTTGTCCCCTCCTCAGAGGCCTGTGGAAGAACTTCAGTGCCAGACACATCCCCCCCAAAGTCAAAACCCCTTTATCTACCAAACCCTTTAGCACGACAGACTTCAATTCTCGTTTAATGAGGAATTTAATGACAGTGAGGTCATAATGAGCAGCAATTGAAAACAAATCATCCTTCCTGTTCTTACCCCACAGACTGACTGTTTGGAGGCCTCCTCTGAGTTATGCAATGATTTTATGAACTTTTTTATTGATAAGGTGGCTACCACCAGGGCTCTCATCTCAGCTCCTGCCTCTGATCCCTCTGTCTCAGTTCCTTGTTCTGCTGTTTTTAATCAGTTTGAACCTGTGACTCTGTCATTTTTAGAGGATGTGGTTACCCACATTAAGCCCTCAGGGTCCCCCTGTGATGCTGTCCCTCCTAGACTTTTTAAAGAGGTGCTTCCCAGTATAGGCCAGTCAGTTCTCGCCATCTTGAACAGCAGCCTGTCATCGGGTGTGGTTCCTGCAAATTTTAAACATGCAGTAGTACAGCCCTTGATTAAGAAACCTGGTCTTGATCATACCATGTTGGCAAATTTTAGGCCTATTTCCAAGCTACCATTTCTCTCAAAAATTTTAGAGAAAATTGTCTATATGCAGCTGAAATATTTTCTGGATGAGCACGGTATTTTGGAGATTTTTCAATCTGGTTTCAAAGCTCATCATAGCACAGAGACAGCCTGTTAAGAGTTTTTAACGATATTCTCTTGGCATGTGATTCAGGTGAATATGCTGTTCTTTGCTGCTTGATTTAACTGCTGCCTTTGACACAGTGGACCATCATGTTTTAATTTCCCGTTTTCAGCACCTAGTGGGCATTTGTGACACTGCTCTCAACTGGTTTAGATCCTATCTGTCAGACAGGACTTTTAAAGTTAGCATATCTGGGTTTGAATCCTCTTCTGCTCCTCTGCCTTACGGGGTCCCACAGGGGTCAATTCTAGGGCCCATGCCTTTTTCTCTGTACATACTTCCACTGGGTTCTATTTTTAAAAAACATGGTATCTCAGATTTATGTCCCTCTAAAACAAAACGCTGCCTCCATCAGTAAACTCACTCCTGGTGTGCATTGAAGACATAAAGTCTTGGATGGCCCTAAACTTCCTAAATTTTAATGATAAGAAGACCGAAGTGATGGTGTTTGGACCTAGTCGCCCCTGTGAGTCCCTTCGTGTATACTTGGGCCCCCTTACTCCTTATGTTAAATCCACAGCTAGGAACCTTGGTTTTATCATGGACAATGATTTTAAATTAGACACGCAGATTCGTTCTGTGGTAAAATCCAGCTTCTTTCATCTAAGGCGTTTAGCAAAAGTAAAACCCATTCTCTCTAGACCACACTTGGAAACAGTAATCCATGCTTTTATTTCATCTCGGCTGGATTACTGTAACGCACTTTACGCCGGTGTCAGCCAGTCATCTCTTTCCCGTCTACAGCTGGTTCAAAACACCGCTGCTCGTCTTTTAACAGGTACACGTGAAAGAGATCACATCACACCCATCTTAGCTTCACTCCACTGGCTGCCCGTGTATTTTAGAGTTCATTTTAAAATTCTTTTATTTGTTTTTAAATCCTTGAATAGTCTTGCTCCACCTTACCTCTCTGAGCTTCTGCATCCCTACGCTCCCACCCGGTCCCTTAGGTCAGCTGAACAGCTGCTTCTGGAGGTACCAAAGGCGAGGCACAAGCTCAGAGGGGACAGAGCCTTTTTGATCATGGCCCCCAGGTTATGGAATGATTTACCCCTGGACATTAGATAAGCACCTTCACTGTCCATTTTTAAAACACGTCTTAAAACACGTTTTTACTCCCTGGCCTTCGACCCAGTATGAGACATTGATTTTATTGAATGAAATGGATTTTTTTTTTTTTTTTTTTTTTTTTACTGTGGTTCTCGTGTTAGCACCCTTTGTGTTTGTGCCCTGCTTTTATGTTCTTTTGCTGTACAGCACTTTGTGTAGCGAGTGTTGCTTTTAAAGTGCTTTATAAATAAAGTTGATTGATTGAGTTGATTCCTGCAATAATCAAGCTGCTCATGAGTGGGACCATTAACAAAAGTTTCTGCACTAAACTGGGCCATTTTTTTTCTTCAAAACCTACTCAGAAAAACACTGCAACCAGAAACTACCCTGGGTAATTAATTGATTGATTAATCAATTCCGGATGAACCCCCACTTATGTTACGGACCTTATTTATCCAAGATTGCCAGGGGAGATAAAAGGACATGACACAACCACTGGCTACAGCGCACCAAAGGAGAATCAACTCACAAAAAGCACCATGGGGCTGCTGGTTGTCAACATAATAAGTGCAGTTTTATTTACAAGTGAAGCTCAAAACTAACAGAGGAAGAACTCAGAATAAAAAGGAAGCAACAACAGCTTCAGGGTTCTCCCAGGCCAAAATAACAAGCAAAACCCCCCACTCTTTCTAGAAAGGAAAAGAAAACTACCCTAGTGAAATCAAATACAAAAACTTGCCTACCTGGCTCACCACAAAACAGGAGAAAACTAGTGATGGGAAGGCAGGCACCGGTGCTTCGAACGGTGCTCCGATTTTATCCAGGAAATATTTGGCGAGGCGTGTTTCGAGGCGTGCATCGTGACGTATGTGTTGACGTCGGACCACATGACTGGGTCAGGAAGCCATTCATGATTTCGCACGCAACATGAAATAAAGAGAGCAGCGGTACCCAATGGAAATTCCTTCCCTCACGTTTTGTTTTGTCATGTTTGACTGTGTAAGGGATTTGTCACAGCCAATTTTCAGATGGAGCCAGCATCAAAAACACGGACTTCTCCCATTTGGGAACAGTTTGAGCACATTTCTCCCATTGATGTATTTTTGACAAATAGTGGCTATCTATTGTAACTGAGGTGATGGCTTAGCGGTAATATATATGTTTTGCAAGTGGGAGACCTGGGTTCAAATCCCAGTGGTGTCATTCTTTTAATTTCATTTTTATTTGCAAGGTGGAGTGTCTCTTGTGTTTCAAAGAGCTTGGATCATCAGGGTTTCCCCTGGTAACATTTCTGGGTGGCGGCCCGCCTCACCAGAATATTTACTGCCACGCCAAGAGGGAGATATAAATTTAAGAAAAATATATGAAGCAATGACTTTCCGCAAGCGCGCACACGAACAACACGCATGGCTGTCATCTGCGCGGAGTTTAGAAGCTCCTCACCCACGCGAGCTTTCCAGTCAATCAGCAGGCAGTGTCTCGCTAGCAGCAGCAGCATCTTCGTGAAAAAGGAGTGAAAACCGGGAAGTCAAACAGCAGAAATGGACTGTATTTGAAGAGAAACTTTGTGGAGAAGTCTGCCGTTTCTTCGCTGGTGAAAATCCTGGTGCATCAGCGCCTTGGCGCTACTTATCGGGTGGGAGTGAAACTACAAATGATGGTTGTGTGCATGCATCAACCGCTTGGCCTGGGTAGATGAAAAAAATGAGCATGTACAGCGCCGCGTGCGTGCCGGGCTCTTCCAAAGCATACGCGGACCAAGGTGGACTAGAGGGGAAATGCAGCATGAATAAGGCTTGACTGTCCGACAGAAACATGAGTTTATTAAAGTACTTTAAATGCGAAAAAAAAAAATCAGAAGAGGTATGTAAGCACTGGAGGCATTTATCATGGTTTTAACCCACTGGAAACTGGAGCAATAACGGAAGAGTCGCTTGGCTAAGCGATGTAGTTAGAATTATGGAATGAATTATGGAATGAATCTTTATTTATTTCGGATAGTACAGGTTAAAAGGAACTGAATAATATAACAAAGGGGGAAAGAAAATCCAACAAGGTCAAATTAGACAATAACTCCTCTGATTATACAGTTCAGCATAAGTTATCCGAAACGGGTGATGGCTGAAGCCGCAGTTTATATTGCCCACCCATGTTCCATCCAAGAATTCAAAAGAAAAAAAACGAAACAAGAGCGATTACAATTCAGAACGAAGCTAAGACAAAATGTGACAAAAAACTAAGCTACAACACAACACAGGCTGGATATGACAATCCTTATGTGATTTTACATGTCATCTTGTGTATATGTTTGGAGTATTTCTTCCTTTAGTTTTTGTTTAAATTGTCCAAGCAATTCAAATGCAGCCGGCTTCATACTATGAAGGGAAAGGCAAGGAGGACTACTGAATTGCTGAGGATATATTTCACCAGCCACTACAATATTATGTTCCCAATTATGTACCTGGCAAGTTAAGATGACCGAAATTCACCTAGTCAATGACTTTAATCTGTCAGCAGCCTTCAGATAAACTAAACATGCCAGCATTTGGATTTCAAAATAAGGGAGGTTTTTCTTGGCGGTGAGGAGATTTCTAAAAAAAAAACTATAAATATATAGAAATAGTATAACAGAAATAACGGCATCCTTGGTCATTTAAGTTAATTTAAATCATTAAACACAATTTTATTAATATTTTTTCTTTGCAATGAGAGTTAAATTATTCTGTTCTGACTGCAAAGTTATGGTCAAAAATATAAATTGTTGTAAGGAAAAAGTAAAAAAAATACCACAGTGTGTTTCAAATTTATTTTAAAAACAGTCCTTTTATTTTAAAAAACAGACAGAAATAAGCCATAAAATAATCCACAAATTTATAATAAAGTTTCAAATGTACAAGAAAAGTCAATTTTACAAGAGGAAATTACAAATTTGAGGAAAATGGTTTCAAATTTATTTATATATCTATATATTTATTCCATCTAGCTACAATGCTCCGCACTGTGTGTTTATAGTGGGGCAAAAAAGTATTTAGTCAGCCACCAATTGAGCAAGTTCTCCCACTTAAAAGATGAGAGAGGTCTCCAATTTTAATCATAGGTATACCTCAACTATGAGAGACAAAATGAGAAAAAAAAAATCCAGAAAATCACATTGAAGGATTTTTAATGAATTAATTGGTAAAATCCTTGGTAAAATAAGTAAATAAGCAAGATTTCTGGCTCTCACAGACCTGTAACTTCTTCTTTGAGAGGCTCCTCTGTCCTCCACTCGTTACCTGTATTAATGACACCTGTTTGAACTCGTTATCAGTATAAAAGACACCTGTCCACAACCTCAAACAGTCAGACTCCAAACTCCACTATGGCCAAGACCAAAGAGCTGTCAAAGGATACCAGAAACAAAATTGTAGACCTGCACCAGGCTGGGAAGACTGAATCTGCAATAGGTAAGCAGCTTGGTGTGAAGAAATCAACTGTGGGAGCAATTATTAGAAAATGGAAGACATACAAGACCACTGATAATCTCCCTCGATCTGGGGCTCCACGCAAGATCTCACCCTGTGGGGTCAAAATGATCACAAGAACGGTGAGCAAAAATCCCAGAACCACACGGGGGGACCTAGTGAATGACCTGCAGAGAGCTGGGACCAAAGTAACAAAGGCTACATCAGTAACACACTACACCGCCAGGGACTCAAATCCTGCAGTGCCAGACGTGTCCCCCCTGCTTAAGCCAGTGCATGTCCAGGCCCATCTGAAGTTTGCTAGAGAGCATTTGGATGATCCAGAAGAGGATTGGGAGAATGTCATATGGTCAGATGAAACCAAAATAGAACTTTTTGATGAAAACTCAACTTGTCGTGTTTGGAGGAGAAAGAACACCATACCTACTGTGAAGCATGGGGGTGGAAACATCATACTTTGGGGCTGTTTTTCTGCAGAGGGACCAGGACGACTGATCCGGGTAAAGGAAAGGATGAATGGGGCCATGTATCGTGAGATTTTGAGTGAAAACCTCCTTCCTTCATCAAGGGCATTGAAGATGAAACGTGGCTGGGTTTTTCAGCATGACAGTGATCCCAAACACACTGCCCGGGCAATGAAGGAGTGGCTTTGTAAGGAGCATTTCAAGGTCCTGGAGTGGCCTAGCCAGTCTCCAGATCTCAACCGCATAGAAAATCTTTGGAGGGGAGTTGAAAGTCCGTGTTGCCCAGCGACAGCCCCAAAACATCACTGCTCTAGAGGAGATCTGCATGGAGGAATGGGCCAAAATAAAACCAACAGTGTGTGAAAACCTTGTGAAGACTTACAGAAAACGTTTGACCTCTGTCATTGGCAACAAAGGGTATATAACAAAGTATTGAGATGAACTTTTGGGATTGACCAAATACTTATTTTACCGAGGAATTTACCAATTAATTCATTAAAAATAATTCAATGTGATTTTCTGGATTTTTTTTTCTCATTTTGTCTCTCATAGTTGAGGTATACCTATGATGAAAATTGGAGACCTCTCTCATCTTTTAAGTGGGAGAACTTGCACAATTGGTGGCTGACTAAATACTTTTTTGCCCCACTGTATATCTACATATTATTCCATCTAGCTATATTGCTCCGTACTGTGGGTGTTTATATATTTACATATTTATTCCATCTAGCTACAATGCTCCGCACTGTGTGTTTACATATTCATATATTTATTCCATCCAGCTACAATGCTCTGCACTGTGTGTCTGTGTGTGTGTATATATATATTTTATAGTAATATGTACATATGTATATTAGCTGCTCTTGCTTGCTTGTTTTTTTTCTTGCCTTCTGATTGTTGCTCTGAGTGTTGCTATCCCTGTGCTGTTGCAATCCTGGAATTTCCCCGTTGTGGACTAATAAAGGCTTATCTTATCTTAAATTTAGATAAATTTACAGAGAAAAGTGGAAAACTATAAGAAAATTCTTATAAATTTTGGAGAAAAACCTCAAGCCTTCAAGACTGAAGTCATTACTCAAGTTTTAAGTGGGTGCTCTTTGTACCCTTAACTAGAAATTTTGGATTGTCTCCTTTAATTTACATGGCACTTGATATTTTCTAACTTGTTTGTATACCACCATAGGCTGAGAGAGAACCTGAATTAGACAGAGCTCAGAGAGGGCAAGATTAGACAGAAGAGAGGAGCCAAGGAGAGGAAAGTGTTCAGGCAGAGGGTCCAGGAGAGGTGAGAGCAGAGGAAGGAGAGGAGGATGACATCAGTAAAAGTTCAAATACAGGACGTCTGGGTGGGACCCCAAATGGCCCAATATTCCAACATTCAAGCCTTGGTTGTACAATACTCCAAATTGTAAGTTCCATATGCACGGCAGTGGCTCAGAAGGTAGATCTGGTCGTCCAATAACTGGATGGTTGGTGGTTTAAATCCCCCCTCTCCCCAGATATCTTGCCATTGTGTCCCTGGGCAAGGCACTTTACCCACCTTGCCTCCAGTGTCCATAACACTGGGTATGAATGTGTATAAATGTTTAGTGGTTGCCAGAGAGGCCGTTGGCCCGGATTGGCAGCCATGTTTCCATCAGCCTGCCCCAGGGCAGCTGTGGCTACAGTAGTAGCTTGCCACTACCATTGTCTGTCCGGAGTGAATGAATAATGTATCTGTAAAAAGTGTCTTTGGGTGTCTATGATAAAGTGCTATATGAATCTGATGAATTATTATTATTATGTGCAAAATTAAAGAAAAGAAATAAATAGTATAAAAGTAACATATTCATACATATGTGTCCCCCCCACCCCCCCGGAAAAATACTTGCCACTGCGCCAAGATCTTTAAGCCAGAGGAAACACTGATCATTATTACACATCATTATGCTGAGGCACTATTGCTGTTGTGCCCTGCATGAGAATAAGGCCCGAGTTGAATATACTGGGACAGTATAAGACTGTTGAAAATTTATTATTTCTTAACAAAAATGGATAAGTAGTACAAACGAAGTAACACAGACACATTCACTGGAGTCACCCCAGTTTTATTATTTCTTTTTTCCCTTATGATCACTGATATTTCTTAAAAGTCAGCACATTTACTGAAATGGAAAAATACACATTGTAAAAATCTGCATGCTGTATACTTTGCCGACTACATGGCCTAGTAGAGCAAATGAAGTTCCACATGAGGCCTCGTCTGTGTGAACCATTTTGATGAAAGGCTCAAGTATTCAAGAAAGACTCAACTATTCATGACTAAGTAATAGCTTAGCTGTAAAATGTCTGTCCTGCAATTGGGAAGTTAGGATTCAAGTCCCAGCTGGGTCATTCTAATAATTTATTTTTATTTGCACAGTTAAAGGCCAAATGTCACGTAACAGGGTACTTTAAATATCTTGAAACTAGATATAAAAGGGAACCGATCCGTTCGGGTCTTGGTGCATATGCTTCAGTAACAACGGAATATTCGTTAATTTAAAACTGCCGCGCTTGGCCTGACACGGCCCCTGGAATCGCCTGGGGAAGAAGGCGGAAGTGACGAAATCGATTGTACCCTAGTTTGATGCTTGGGGTATTTCAATTGATTGTTTATATGGAGACTGGAAGGTTGAAGTGAGCAACAAGAAAGAAAAAATTGGATATTTCACCCATACCTTAAAACGGGACTATCAGGGACAGCTGGGTAATAAGGGACACTTCTCTGGGAAATGTTTTCATACCTGTCAAGTGAGACGTTTTCGCCGTACTTCAACACCGTAAAAAGCGGCTATAAGGAACGGCGGAGCAACAAGGCACACCTCTCTGGGAAATTCCCCAAATGCAACTCGTGTTGTTATTGTCAAATATTTTAAGGATTCATGGATATTTGACAATAACAACACAACTCAGCGTCCGGCGCTAAATAAAAAAAAAAAAAGCAGAATTCTGTATTTGTCAGGCGATCTCTGTCTGTTCCGCAACCGCTGCACAGCTTAACGTGTTAAACCATTGTCCTAATGACTTCTCATTGTAGTGAGAACAGCTCAAGCTGAGCGATCAGCCCGCCCAGACAATTAAACTAATGATTGACTCCACACTTCGAACAGTAGTGATAATAGCTCACGCTGAGCGATAAGCCCGCCCAGACAATTAAACTAATGAGTGACTCCACACTTCTCATGGTAGTGCAAATAGCTCCCGCTGAACGATCTGACAGCACCAGCTGTGAGTGATCATACACAGGAGTGCTCCTCAACACACAGTTTTTTTTTCCAGTATATTTTTTCTTTTGGGCGTACAGAAATGGCAATACGCCCGTTTTTGCTAAAATTGCATTTTCCCCGTATTTTCCTTAAAATATTTGACAGTAACAACACGAACTACATTTAAAACATTTCCCAGAAAAGTGTCCACCACTGCGCCGTCCCCCACAGCCGCGCTTGGCACCAAAATACAGCGAAAACGTCTCACTTGACAGGTATGAAAACATTTCCCAGAGAAATGTCCATTATTACTCCGCTGTCCCTTATAGCCACGTTTTACGGTATTAAAATACGGCGAAAACGTCTCACTTGACAGGTATGCGCCTCCATTTTCATATTGATCTGGTCAATTTCTTGACAGCAGCGGCTCTCCTCTACTGTAATAATAATGGCTTCCGAAAAATCAATATTTATGGGGCGCCCTGGACAGACCCCCTTCGGCTTCGCAATTCTGGAGGCGATTAATGTCCAGTTCAATAACATTTTCCACTGGTTCTGCTCTCTGGTCATCGGTGGAACTGTTGTCATCAGACAAAGCATCTGATTCCGTCTCGGACGGCTCGAACCTGTAAGGTTCTATGCCTTTGTCACTGTCTGAACCACTGACAAAAAAAAGACAAAACTAAACTAATTTGTTCACAATCGCTGTCACTTTCCGTCATGATTGTCCAATGTTGATAAGTGTGAATGTGGATAGGCAGGGCAGCCAGGGTACAACTGGTGATGTCAAAAACATGGGCGTGGTCTGGACTGGCTGTCACAAGCCAGCAAGCAAGGTGGGGCCTTCACCTGGTGTATTTTGTGCAATTATGTAAATACAGGTGGGTGATATGGTCTCCGGTATGAATATTTGGTTTAAGCTATGTGTATTTTATCTAAATTCGTTGTCATTTAGAAAAAAAAATTACGTGACATTTGGCCTTTAAGTATCTGTTGTTTTAAAGAGCTTGGATACAACAATAACACATCATTATGCTGAGGCACTATTGTGCCCTGCATGACAATAAGGACAGAGATGAATGTACAGAGAAAGACAGTATGACTGTTGAAAAGTTAGTTTCTTTAAAAAAAAAAAGGATAAGTAGCACAAGCACATTCACTGTAGTCACCTCAGTTTTATTATTTTTTTGCCTTATGATCACTGATATTTCTTAAAAGACAGCACATTTATTGAAATTGAAAAAATACACATTAAACCAACAATACCCTTGTCAAAATCAGCATGTTATATACATTTTGTCCACTAGATGGCCTGGTAGAGAAAATGGAAGTCCCACATGAGGCCTTGTCTATGTGAACCATTTTGATGAAAGGCCTCAAGTCCTCCAGAAAGCCTCATTTGGCCATCACTAGAGAAAACATGGATCAAAAAGGCAGAGAGCCCCTCCAGTCGCTCCTTTTACACTAAACACTTCAAAGTGCATAGGCATTTAACAAGCCGGCACAATACTGCAGCCTGATGCACTGCTCAATAAAAACCAAAACAGTCCACACACTTTAAAGCCCAGTGGCCAAAATGGCACAGAACGCTGGATGCAGGATCTTCAAATAGGCTGCTCGGTAATGGGTTGATGGAAAACAGCTGCAGGAGCCCAAGTGTGTAGTTCAGGGTCCCCTCAGGAGTGTAGGAGAAACCGGTCTCACTGGGGTTGATGCCAAACAGCTGTGGAAGCCCAGGTGTGTGGTTCAGGGTCCCCTCGGGAGTGTAGGAGAAACCTGTATAGGGGAGAGAAGAGGAAAAAAAAAAAAAACAGAAAAAGAGTGCCTCTCTTCCCAGAAGAAAGAAACACCATTGAGGCACGTCACACATCCAAAGAGGAGAAAAACAACACAAATGTATTGTATTCTGAGAGCTGCAGCTAATCCAGAGGATTGTTATTTACTTAACCCTGGGCACTCCAAAAACAACTTATGTGAGTCTGTGTTTGTAGTCTTTCAATTTACATATTTTTACAACCTTATACTTAAATAGTTAGATGACATCCTACAGTGCTAATTACAGTATGTGAAAAATTCTTTAAAATTGACAAAAATCATATGTGTGACTTGAGGCAAAATTTGATTGGGATAAAAAGATAATTTATCTCTTGCCATTCACTCCAGTGCAGATTTTTTTCTAAGTAAGGTCCCATATGCAGAAGTAGCGGGGGCATGACTTAGGCTCTCTATTTAATGGAAATCAAGTTTGAATGTGCGTTTAACATTACTGTCTCAATTTGACAGATGTGTTGGAAGAGCTTGGTCTGGATGACGTTGATGATCTTGATGGTAAGATGAAATGTCTTTAAAGAAGGCTTACTGTTTTGCTTTATTAATTTTTCTAACTAAAATTTGAATTGGTGATGTCTGCACAAAGCTTGGGGTTTGTGGCTGCTCACTCTAGCTGTATACTTAAAAGCCCCGGCCAGATAATTCTTCTTCTGCCCCTCCTCCTCCTCCTCCTCTTTAGGTTTTGTATCCTCTTCTGTCACACCAACCCTCTCCAGTCCTCCGTCACTACATCCATAATCTTCTCTGTGGTCTTCATTTTTTCCTCCTGCCTGGCAGCTCCATCTTCAGCATCTTTTGTCCATAATATCCACTGTCCCTCCACTGCACGTGTCCAAACCATCTCGGCCTTGCCTCGCTTACTTTGTCTCCAAACCAGTCAACCTGAGCTGTCCCTCTGATATACTCATTTCTGATCCTGTCCCACCTAGTCCTTCCCATTGAGAATCTTAGCATCTTCACCTCTGCCACCTCTAGTGCTGCCTTCTGTCTTTTTATCTGTGCCACCGTCTCCAAATCATACACCATAGAAGGTTTCACTACCATCTTGTAAACCTTCTCTTTCACTCTGTGCCTGTCCCTCTTTAACTGTAAAATTCAAGAATAACAGTTTATCTGGGAGAGGCTTAGAGTAGAGCCGCTGCTTCTCCACATCGAAAGGAGCCAGATGAAGTGGTCGGGCATCTAATTAGGATTCCTCCTAGGTGCCTCTCACTTGAGGTGTTTCGGGTACATCCCACTGACCTGGGAGCAGACCCAGGACACGACAGAGAGACTATGGGTGCATCCCAATTCACCCCTTCACCCTACCCCTCCTTTTTGCAAATTCAAGGTAAATGGGAAAAATGGAGGGGTAGGGCAAAGGGGTGAATTGGGATGGACTCTAATGTCTCTCCACTGGCCTGGGAATGCCTTGATGTCCCCTATGAAGAGCTGGAGGAAGTCGCTGGGGGGAGTGAGGTCTGGACTTCTCTACTTGGACTGCTGCCTCCATGACCCAAACCCAGCTTATTATTTATACAGAGTATGCGTATGATGTCACCAAACAGAACACATGGCAGTTAAAAACACTGAGTAGCAAAAATGAGTGGCAGCATTAGGGGGTATCCATTAAAACACAAAAAATGCACACAGTATTCAATCACAGCAGCACACAGAATACCTACTTGCATTGTGGAGAGCTAATCTTATCATTCTATCTTGTATTATTCCTCACTCTCTATGAAATATTTTTTTTTTGCTGGTCATTAACATTTGTTTGTTCTCTCCCATAGATTGAGTCCCCATCGTGCTGTTTGCTCTCTACATGTCTGTTCTTTTCTTCTTCTCTATCCCCTCACCCCCCAGCCAGTCGCAGCAGATGACTGCCCCTCCCTGAGCCTGGTTCTGCTGGAGGTTTCTTCCTGTTAAAAGGGAGTTTTTCCTCTCCACCGTCGCCAAGTGCTTGCTCACAGGGGATCGCCTGATTGCTGGGGTCTTTCTGCAACTGTGGGGGTCCTCCCTACAGTTGATAGTGCTATGAGATGACTGTTGTTGTGAAATGGCGCTATATAAATAAAGTTGAATTGAATTGAATTGAATTATTAATTGGCAAAAAATTTAATAAATAATTAAAGGCTCTGAATCAGTTCTTCACTTACCATGTGCTCCGTGGTCTTTCCCCACACATCAGTACAGTCAAGTAAATGGTGCAGTATTAACATCTAAAGTAAAAACAAAGGTACTCTGTGCATTGCTTTGACTAAATTTTTTGTGTGATTTTTATGTTCTGCTGCATACAAACTAAAGCTGTCACATGTGATTGCCACTCACTGCTGTGTTACTATGGTAACTGTCCTGTAACTGCCAAAAATTCTTCCAATGCATTCCGTCTATACACTACAAAAGCTAAAATTTAAAGTGGCACTCTGTCAAAAATCAAGTTTTTTTGTTGCTAACATGTCTATAACATGTTTTTTGTGACTTATAAGACATATCGAGAGCGAAATCACTGGAATGGCTCATACAGCAGGGAAAATAAGTATTGAACACATAAACTTTTTTCTCATTAAACATATTTCTGATGGAGCCATTGATCTGAGTTTTTCACCAGATATCGGTAACAACCCAAGTAATCCATACATACAAAGAAATCAAGGCAACTGTGTTCACAAAACAAGTTACATTTAATAAAGTGGAATGACACAGGGAATAAGTATTGAATACGCTTGGTGAAATTCATTTAATATTTAGTAGAAAAGTCTTTATTGTAATAACAGCTTCCAGACGCACTAGGCACAGACATTGCTTAGGAGTGACTTTAGCCCATTCTTCTACACAAACTGTCTTCAAATCTTGAAGGTTCAGTGGGTGTCTTCTATGAACTCTGATCTTCAGTTCGTTCCACAGATTTTCAGTTGGATTCAGGTCAGGTGACTGACTGGGTGTAGTGATCTGGACAGGGCTGCAGCCCCTGTCCATGTTTTGTGTTTCCTTTTGAGTCATTTGTTTTGTTTGGTGTGTATCCCCCCTGTATTTGTCCAGCCCCGCCCCTCCTGTGCTGCCTAATTGCCCTTGCTCACCTGTCCTGTATTGTCTTGATGCTCTCCTGTCTATATATGTGCATTTTCAGTCTGTGCCCTTTGTGGCATCCTCATGTTAACGTCACCAGCATCTGCACCACACAGTGTGAGTTATTGCTGTTTTTCTTTCCACGCTGTCTGGATTTATTTTCTGTCATAATAAAGAATGGGTTACCAGATTTGCCTAGTGATTAGGTCCTGGCCTTTGCCCCAAAGGGGCAAGCATGACACTGGGCCATTCTAGCAGCTTCATTTTACACGCTTTTTAATTTACATGCTTGGTGAAATTCATTTAATATTTAGTAGAAAAGCCTTTGTTAGTAATAACAGCTTCCAGACGCCTCCTGTATGGGGAAACTAGGCGCAAGCATTGCTCAGGAGTGATTTTAGCCCATTCTTCCATGCAACCTGTCTTCAAATGTTGAAGATTCCGTGGGTGTCTTCTATGAATGCTGATCTTCAGTTCGTTCCATAGATTTTCAGTTGGATTCAGGTCAGGTGACTGACTGGGCCATTCTAGCAGTTTTATTTTCCTTCTCTGGAGCCACTTGAGAGGTTCCTTGGCTGTGTGTTTGGGATCATTGTCTTGCTGAAATGCCCACCCTCGTTTCATCTTCAGCATCTTGGCAGATGACAACAGATTTTGATCAAGGATGTCTCTGTACATTTGTCCATTCAGCTTTCCTTCAGTTATATAAAGTCTGCCTGTACCATGTGCTGAAAAACACCCCCACACCATGATGCTCCCACCGCCAACCTTCACTGTTGGTATGGTGTTTTTGGGCTGATGTGCAGTGCCATTTTTCCTCCAAACATGCTGTATGTTGTGGGATCCAAAAAGTTCAATTTTGGTCTCATCTGGCCAGACTATATTCTCCCAGTATTTTAATGGCTTGCCGAAATGTTATGCAGCAAACTTTAAATGAGCTTCAACATGCTTTTTCTTCAGCAATGGAATCTTGCGAGGTGAGCGGGCATAGAGCCCATGTCAGTTGAGTGCATTACTTATTGTTTTCTTTGAAACAGCAGTGCCTGCTAACTCCAGGTCTTTCTGGAGCTCTCCACGAGTGGTCTTTGGCTCTTGGATGATTCTTCTGATAATTCCTTTGACTGCTCTGTTAAAATTCTTGCGAGGAGCTCCTGGTTGTGGCCGGTTTATGGTAAAATGATGTTCTTTCACTCTGAATGATGGCTCCAACAGTGCTCACTGCAACATTCAGCAGTTTAGAAATGTGCCTGCAACCAATGTCATCGTTATGTTTTGCAACAATAAGGTTGCGAAGGTCTAGAGAGAGCTCTTTGTTTCTACCCATCATGAGTTCTTTGTGGTGTGACAATCTGATATTCACAGACGTTTTTAAAGGCTATCAGTCAGGACGTAACCAGCTGAAATTCATTTGCTCTGATGGGGGATGGGATGGCTTCCTAAATTCTGATGGATTTCACCTGGTTTCTTGGCATTCTATACCTTTTTGCACCTTTTTTCTTCATGTGTTCAATACTTATTCCCTGTGTCATTCCACTTTATTAAATATAACTTGTTTTGTGAATGCAGTTGCCTTGATTTCTTTGTATGTATGGATTACTTGGGTTGTTACTGATATCTGGTGAAAATCTCAGGTCAATGGCTCCATCAGAAATATGTTTAATGAGAAAAATGTTGACATGCTCAATACTTATTTTCCCCGCTGTATCTGTTTTTTGCTGTAAAGTTACAATTAAGCCCCTTTATCCCCTCCCCACCCCACCCAAAATGGGTGACTTTGGACAGAGTGTTTCTAGCTACATAAGCATTCCTGCTTAGCCTGATTGGTTATAACATTAACCAGCTGGGCATGGCTACAGACCTGAGTTTGGGAAAGAGGGAAGAGCAGCAAGATTAAGGCTGAGAGAGCGAGCGAGTTGGGGGGGGGGGCTTGAATGGGGGCAGCAAGATAATGAGCTGAGAGGACCAGCTCAAACTGTCACTCTTCTACCTACCATTGACCACGCTGACAGTCATTCCTTCCCGGGGATGGCAAAAAACTGACCATGTCCACCGTTTTTTACTGCTGGGGCTACCGTATTGCGGAGCCACATAGCGCACACAGGGCACGGTCAGCTCTGGTTTGGCCTTCTGACCGTGGACCTGCCATTCCTCTGTGGACGCCTCTGGCCCCGGGACACTAAGCCCCCCAGGTGCTCCATTACGCCACACCACGGAGGACAGAGGAGGAGACATTAACACACATACATACATCCCGCTGCCTCCGGAGGAGGGAGGTGAGTTGGCCATCGTTTAGCAAAGCAATATTCGGTGTTCTCAGGTCAGACGGGGAGCCCTCCCTGGCTGGCCTTGCAGCATACACTACTGGTGGGTGGGGGTATGGGTGGAGCTAATTAGAATATTTATAGTTCTGTGCATACTTAAGTAGGTTCAAGATGTAAAAACTTTTTCATAGAGTGATGATATAGAGTGAAGTACATGGCGGTAATGCACCTATAAGCTGGTTGCCAAGCGCCAATCAAATCTAAAAGAAGAAAAAAAAAGAAGAAAAACTTTTTCCAAGCAATTCTAAGGCAATGAAAGGGTTTTTTTTTTTTTGTGGGTAAAAAGCCACAATATACTGTACTATTTTGGGCAATACATATTTGTTTTTGTGATAGTTTTAGGTGGTTTTTAGAGCTGCCGGAGTGCATCTTTAAGTAAGATGAAATATCCTTAATCAGTGCTACATTTGCTTGTTTTTGATCAAACATGCAGTTTTTAGGTAAGGTCATTTCACTTTTTTCAGACTCATTTTACTTGCTTCAAAAATAAATCTCAAAAAGTCAAATTTTCTTCTTCTGTTGACAAAATTTTTTTCACTTATTTTAAGTAACATAGATCCAGTTTTTGTTTTTGTGTGTTTGTTTTTGACAGCTGAATTTTTGCTGTATAAAACTGTTAATTGATGCTTCTTTTATATGTTTGTTTCTTCAATATAATTTTTGAAGATCAAAAATCAGGTCAGTAAAAATAAACTAGTTAACTGGTTTAGCTTAAGTGTGTACTTAGTTGCTGTATTATATCCTTTTACAACTCTATATAGAGTCCAATAGTGTAACAGCTCGTGTCAAATGTTTTCTGTTGCCAATACACAGTGGTGTGAAAAAGTGTTTTCCCCTTCCTGATTTGTCATTTTTTTATGTTTGTCACACTTAAATGTTTCAGATCATCAATCAAATTTAAATATTAACGATAACACAAGTAAACACAAAATGCAGTTTTTAAATGGTGTTTGTTATTAAAGGTAAAAAAAATCCAAACCTACATGGCCTTGTGTGAAAAAGTGATTGTCCCCCCGTTAAAACATAAATTAAAAGTGCTTTATCACATTTTTGGAAAGCTGAGTCCAATTTCTCTAGCCACACCCAGGCCTGATTACTGCCACACCTGTTCTCAATCAAGAAATCACTTAAATAGGACCTGCCTGACAAAGTGAAGTAGACCAAAAGATCCTCAAAAGCTAGACATCATGCTGCGATCCAGAGATATTCAGGAACAAATGAGAAACAAAGTAATTGAGATCTGTCAGTCTGGAAAAGGTTATAAAGCCATTTCTAAAGCTTTGAGACTCCAGCAAACCACAGTGAGAGCCATTATCCACAAATGGCAAAAACATGGAACACTGGTGAACCTTCCCAGGAGTGGCCAGCTGACCAAACTTACCCCAAGAGCGCTGCGCCAACTCATCCAAGAGGTCACAAAAGACCCAACAACAACATCCAAAGAACTGCAGGCCTCACTTGCCTCAGTTAAGGTCAGTGTTCATGACTCCACCATAGGAAAGAGACTGGGCAAAAATAGACAGCATGGCAGAGTTCCAAGACGAAAACCACTGCTGAGCAAAGAGAACATAAAGGCTTGTTCAGTTTTGCCAGAAAACATCTTGATGATCCCCAAGACTTTTGGGAAAATACTCTGGGCTGACGAGACAAAAGTTGAACTTTTTGGAAGGTGTGTGTCCCATTGCATCTGGTGTAAAAGTAACACAGCATTTCAGAAAAGGAACATCATACCAACAGTAAAATATGGTGGTGGTAGTGTGATGGTCTGGGGCCATTTTGCTGCTTCAGGACCTGGAAGACTTGCTGTGGTAAATGGAACCATGAATTCTGCTGTCTACCAAAAAATCCTGAAGGAGAATGTCCAGTCATCTGTTCATGACCTCAAGCTAAAGCGCACTTGGGTTCTGCAGCAGGACAATGATCCGAAACACACCAGCAGGTCCACCTCTGAATGGCTTAAGAAAAACAAAATGAAGATTTTGGAGAATCTAATTTAAGTCCTGGCCTGAATCTGATTGAGATGCTGTGGCATGGCCTTAAAAAGGCAGTTCATGCTCAAAAACCCTCCAATGTGGCTGAATTACAACAATTCTGCAAAGATGAGTGGGCCAAAATTCCTCCACAGTGCTGTAAAAGACTCATTGCCAGTTATCACAAATGCCTGATTGCAGTTGTTGCTGCTAAGGGTGACCCAACCAGTTATTAGGTTTAGGGGGCAATCACTTTTTCACACAGGGCCATGTAGGTTTGGATTTTTTTTTTCCCCTTAATAAAAAGCACCTTCATTCAAAAACTCCATTTTGTGTTTGTGTTATTTTTTTCTAATATTTAAATTTGTTTGATGATCTGAAACATTTAAGTGTGACAAACATACAAAAAAATGAGAAATCGGGAAGGGGGCAAACACTCTTTCACACCACTTTGAGTGTTTGTTGAAGTCCTCTCCTCAGCAAAAATTTGTTTGATTTTGCTGTGGCACAGGTGTAGTGTGGTCAACTACTGATAGGAGGGTCAGGGGTTTTATTCTCGCTCTGTCTGCAGTCTGCATGTGGAAGTGTCCTTGAGTAAGACACTGAATCCTCAGTTGCTCCTGGTGGGTCAGGCCAGTGCCGGTGTATGGCAGCTGTGCCGCCATCAGTGTGTGAATGTGTGTGAAATGGATGGATAGCAGGATCTGTAAAGTGCTTTGGTCATTTAGAGATGAGAAAAAGTGCCATTTACCATTTAATGACCTCCAACTTCTTGTATTAACATCACAGATGTATCAGACTGGGACTCAGTCAGCACTACCAGTAAGGGGACCCCACCTCACCAAAAAATGGCTTCTTCTGAACTTGAGGAGTTTCCAGGGTGCTCAGGTTCATTTGTGCCTGAGCAGAAGAAAAACCTTAGTTCCCCACCACCTGTAGCACATCCAAGGAGCATCAGCCCAGACAAGCTATTACCCAGTACGTCTTCCCCATTAGCTCCTCACCCCCAACCTCGCACAAGGAAGATGGCGCCTCAGAAACTAGAGAGTGAAGAAGGTTGGTGTATAGGTAGTGTAGTTACAGATCCAACAATAATGCATCATCCTTAACTGCTTGTCTGGTTAATTTGTTGTCATTCAGAATCGGATTTGGAACCAGACATTTTAGCATCTTCAAACCAAACAGCTCAAATTGACAATCACACACAAAATAGTCCTGGGCTCCCAAAGACTGCTGATCCAGGTAATGGCTGTTAGACTTCATCAGCACCCCTCTATGTGTTAATGTGACTGCACTCTGAAACATTTGTGTCTTTTCTTTTAGGATCCCCGGAGCTCTCATCAACAGCAGAAGAGAATGAAGGTTGCATAGATTATGAGGAGCTACAACAAAAGGTGAGAAATAGACATCATAGAGCCACAAACAGTATGTTCATACTAGTAGATTAGTTTATTTGACAGGCAATAAACATAGACAATTAATCAAAGACAATCAATCTGATGTGTTGCACATAGAGTGTATAGCTATTAGCTAATTTGCAACTCTTGTCCCTGGATGGGCTTTAGAAAAAAGAATCAAGATAAAAAATATACACAATAACCACATATACTGTATGTAGGACATTGATTTTTCATTGTGTAATGCATCCTAAGTATTATTTTTGGCATATGAATGTTTTACATTGTGAATTTGTAAATGATCAAAAGTAAGAGGTGCTTTCACATCGTATTTCCTTTGTTCAGGTTCAAAGCACTTGCTGAGGTTGTAATCTTGTGTTTTTTCCTTGGTTGGGTTCTTATTGTGTAGCAAAATGCGTCACTTCAAACCACATGATACCCTCTCGGCTTATTGGTCAGATGTGTTTGCAGTGAGAATAATAAGAATAGATGTGTCCAGAGTAATCTGAGAGACAGAGCTCCTAAAAACTTATTTTTACATTTTAATTAATGCAGGTACAGTAAAGTCACCAATTCTGTTGGATCACCGATTGCACAGCAGATCTCTGATTTCTCTTTCCTTGAGTTGTTTGCTAAAGAGTGTATTTCAGTATTTTTGTGTTGTTATAGTTGTGTTGCTACAGCCTTTCAGTCTAATGAAGACTGTGAAAACTTTTTGTCCTTTTTAATAAGTAAAATTGATGATTTCAGAGCTAATATTTATCCCTCTGTTTTATCTCCTGTTCTTTGTCCCAGCTAGCCACCTATTCTAGAAAAATTAATACCAATACAGTATCATTAAAAGACCTCTCTAATGTTGTAGATAGCACGAAACCTTCCTCTTGCTCACTTGACATCTTACCTACTTCTCATCTCAAAATTTTTGTTCACATCATTAGCCCATGTGTATTAATAATAACTAACAGTTCACTGACTACTGGTTGTATCCCCCAATATTTAAAAAAACAGAATTTCAATTTAAAATCTTGGTGAGTACCTTCATAGCACTGCATAGTCAAATGCCTGCTTACATCACTGAACTCTTACATCCATACAATTTAGGGCTGTGCGATATGACCAGAGTTTCATATCACGATATAAGTAATCTTATTTGATGATAACGATATATATTTCCAGTAAATTCTATAGTTTATATACAGTAACCACTAAAAGGACCATCTCTTTTTCTACATTTTAAATTACATACTGAAAAAAATCAATTGTACAAATTCATCTGTCATTAATTTTATGCACTTTTTCCCTCTTAATTTTGCAGTGTTATAAAATTGTTTTTTAATGTGCAATTGAGATGACTTCAACTTTATTCATTATCGCTACTTGACTAATTAAAAATCAAGTTACATTAAGAACCAGTTTGTTCCTCCAACACATTTTAATTTATTTATTTATTTAGTGTGCATGCAGCCACTGTCATGCACTTTTGCAGCTTTAGTAATATTTTTTCAGACAAAATTAAGAAACTCGGCAGTGATTTAAACCAGAATGATGGTCTGATACACTATAATGTTTCCTGTTAGCAACAAGTTAGCATCGTCATTTAGCATTTGGTGTTTTATAATTAGAGAGAGATGGTGTTAACGTGACTTACCTCCAATTAAAACGAGGTTAGAGGACTCTCCTGTCCGACGCAGCATGGTGGGGAAAAAGTCCCACATCCCTGGCACAGAAGTAGTGGCTCCACAGAAGTAGTGGCAAAACATTAGCTTGCTGTTAGCTGCTGTGCCGCTAAACACTGAAACCTACCTGGCGCACTGTGGGGAATAGGCGGGGCATTGACAAGTAGAAACGGGGTATGTGTCCCGATATAAACAATAAAGTTTGATATGAAATGGTAGACATTTTTTATTGTGTCACCGATATATAAAGTCATATTGCACAGCCCTAATACAGTTAGGGCCATATATATATATTTGGACACTGACACAAGTGTTGTTATTTTAGCTGTTTACCAACACTATGTCAAGATAGAGTTATACAGTATAATAAGTATGGGCTGAAAGTGTAGACTCTCAGGGCCATATTACAACGACGGGGTTGATTGATCAGTTGTCACTAATGCAGAACGCATCTCTGGGTGTGTCCAAGTTCATTTCCTTACCACAACAGCGTAGAACCGAACTTTCCACCGGTGCATGACGCAAAGAGGCATCATGCACCGGTGTGAATTCCTGGTGTGAATATGTAACTGTGTGAGTGTGAACAGGGTGTCCTTGAAAAAGAGTGGTTGCCTCTCAATGGAACTACCCTGTATAAAGAAAGGTTAAATAATAATTTAAAAAAATAAAAAAAGAGGCTGGTCCTCATCATTCAGAGGTGTGTTTTGGATAATCCAATCCAAAGCACTCCTTCCCGTCCCTTTAATGCAAAGGGCAAATTATCTAAAGTGAATTGTGATCATGACAGTTTAAGACAGGTTTTGTGCTGACCAAAGCTCATATGTGTGAGCCAAAATGCACGCAATAGTAATGCTGCTTGGTAATAAGGATGACATCAATCACAGTTGATGCACAGTTAGTTATGTTAAAAAAAAAACAAACAGTGAAGAATTGGTTGAAAAAACTCCTTAAAAAACTCCTGGCTTGCTTTCACAGTATACGGTGATGTGAAAAATTGTTTGCCCACTTCCTGATTTCTCATTTTTTTGTATGTTTGTCACACTTAAATGTTTCAGATCAAACAAATTTAAATATTAACGATAACACAAGTAAACACAAAATTGAGTTTTTAAATGAAGGTGTTTATTATTAAGAGGAAAAAATTCCAAACCTACATGGCCCTGTGTGAAAAAGTGATTGCCCAAACCTAATAACTGGTTAGGCCACCCTTAGCAGCAATAACTGCAATCAAGCATTTGTGATAATTGGCAATGAGTCTTTTACAGCGCTGTGGAGGAATTTTGGCCCACTCATCTTTGCAGAAATGTTGTAATTCAGCCACATTGGAGGGTTTTCGAGCATGAACCACCTTTTTAAGGCCATGCCACAGCATCTCAATCAGATTCAGTTCAGGACTTAAATTAGGCCACTCCAAAGTCT
This sequence comes from Pholidichthys leucotaenia, assembly GCA_020510985.1. Taxonomy (NCBI): domain Eukaryota; kingdom Metazoa; phylum Chordata; class Actinopteri; order Cichliformes; family Pholidichthyidae; genus Pholidichthys; species Pholidichthys leucotaenia. The sequence continues at coordinate 56,727,861 of CM035840.1, read as the reverse complement.
TCATTTTGTTTTTCTTAAGCCATTCAGAGGTGGACTTGCTGGTGTGTTTCGGATCATTGTCCTGCTGCAGAACGCAAGTGCGCTTTAGCTTGAGGTCACAAACAGATGGCCGGACATTCTCCTTCAGGATTTTTTGGTAGACAGCAGAATTCATGGTTCCATTTACCACAGCAAGTCTTCCAGGTCCTGAAGCAGCAAAACAGCCCCAGACCATCACACTACCACCACCATATTTTACTGTTGGTACGATGTCCCTTTTCTGAAATGCAGTGTTACTTTTACACCAGATGTAATGGGACACACCTTCCAAAAAGTTCAACTTTTGTCTCGTCAGTCCACAGAGTATTTTCCCAAAAGTCTTGGGGATCATCAAGATGTTTTCTGGCAAAACTGAGACGAGCCTTTATGTTCTTTTTGCTCAGCAGTGGTTTTCGTCTTGGAACTCTGCCATGCAGGCCATTTTTGCCCAGTCTCTTTCTTATGGTGGAGTCATGAACGCTGACCTTAACTGAGGCAAGTGAGGCCTGCAGTTCTTTGGATGTTGTTGTTGGGTCTTTTGTGACCTCTTGGATGAGTCGTCGCTGCGCTCTTGGGGTAGTTTTGGTTGGCCAGCCACTCCTGGGAAGGTTCACCACTGTTCCATGTTTTCGCCATTTGTGGATAATGGCTCTCACTGTGGTTCGCTGGAGTCCCAAAGCTTTAGAAATGGCTAGAAAATTGAACTCAGCTTTCCAAAGATGTGATAAACCATAGTTAATATATGTTTTAACGGGGGGGGGGGGTGTCACTTTTTCACACAGGGCCATGTAGGTTTGGATTTTTTTTTCCCTTAATAATAAACACCTTCATTTAAAAACTGCATTTTGTGTTTACTTGTGTTATCTTTGTCTAATATTTAAATTTGTTTGATGATCTGAAACATTTAAGTGTGACAAACATATAAAAAAATGAGAAATCAGGAAGGGGGCAAACACGTTTTCACACCACTGTATCAAGACCAAAATCACTCAAATGTGTCATGTCTGTTTTTTTTGTTTGTTTTGTTGTTTTTGTTGTTGTTGTTGTTGTTTTTGCTGTGAAATTTCAGTTAAGCCCCTTCAGTTAAGTTGTTTGTGGCGGCACACTACATGGCAGTGGCCCTTCTGATTCTAGATGTGATTAACATTGTAAGTAGGAGAAACATAATTTCGTTCTACTGTACATGATTGGCTGTATGGATTGAATGACAATAAAGTTGGCTTCTCCCCCTGAAAAAAGGCAAGTTTAGACAGAGCATTTTTGGTGATGTTGTGGAAATGTGAAAATGACGAGGCAGAGTTTATCTCACGAGTCAGGTTTATTCACATCTTCCAACATCAGCAAGCAGAAAGAGGAAAAACACAGACATTCGTCCTTTATATATCCAGGACCTTCAAAGCTCACAGTCACATTGCATTTAATCACAAGTAACAATGCATCTTCTCTTAAATCCTATAACATCCTCCTCATAGTCTCTGGCAGACCAGGAAATCCCCCAAGGCCGTCTCTTGCATACCAAAGACTAGATTTTCACATCCTCCTGTTATCTCCAAGGAGACCCAGTTCTTTGTTCTACTCTGAGATGTGAAGCTTAAAGTGATACATATGTGTCCCACATGACCCCCCCAAACATCTAAGATGGAACAACAGAATAACAGTCTGCATGTCATGATAAAATCATTACACATTAACCCACATGCTGCTTGGGCCTCAGTCTCCTCCCGTATCTGCTGTAAGCGGGCTTTGCCACTTCTGCGGCGCCATCCTACTGGAGAGCTGCTGTCTGGGGGTGAGAACTGTTTGTTCTGAACACCCTGTGGGTGTTCTGGGGAATGTCCCCGGGGGGGTCTGCCGTGCCGAGGAGCCCTGGCCAACAGCACATCCTCGTCCGCCACCACAAAGGCGGGTTTGAGCCTGTTTATGCCAATCTTTTCCTTCCTGCCCCCCAAATCTAGCAAAAAATGCTTGTCCCCTGTTTCCAGCACTCTAAATGGTCCATCATAAGATGGTCGCAGCGGTGGGCGATGGGCATCGTGTCTGACAAAAACAAACTCCGCGTTTTTCAAAGCCTCAGGCACAAAAACGCGCGGAAAACTGTGGTGAACGGGGCCAGGCAGCGTGCCCGATTCCGGGCCACGCTGCAACCGCTGAGACGGGGAGCTATCTGGCGCAGAATTATCTGGGAGAAACTCCCCGGGCAGCCAAAGAGGCTGTGCAAAAACTAGCTCAGCCAGGGAGGCTTCTAAGTCCTCTTTAGGTGCAGAACGCAACCCCAATAAAACCCACGGTAGCCTGTCTACCCAATTTGCATCCGTCAGTGACGCTCTGAGAGCCGCTTTCAATGACCTATGAAAACGTTCGCATAACCCATTAGCCTGCGGATTGTACGCGGTTGTGCGGTGGATCGTTACCCCCAGGCTGCGGGCCATTGCTGACCAAAGTTCGGAAACAAATTGAGGACCTCTGTCGGACGTAATGTCCGACGGGACTCCAAAGCGCGCTACCCATGCTGTTAAAAACGCACGCGCCACCTCCTCGGCTGTGGTTGACGCCAGTGGGACCACTTCCGGCCAGCGCGTGGTGCGGTCCACCATTGTCAGAAGGTGCGTGCACCCCTGTGACGGCGGGAGGGGGCCTACGAGGTCCACGTGAACATGATCGAACCTCTTGGCCGGGATGTGAAACGGCTCCAAGGGAGCTCTCGTGTGTCTGTGTACCTTGGCTCGTTGACAAGCCATGCAGGCTGCTGCCCACTCCTTAACTTGTTTGCGCAGGCTCGGCCATACAAATTTCTCTCCTACCATTTTGACCGACGCACGCACTCCCGGGTGCGCCAGAGAATGAATCGAGTCAAAAACGCGGCGGCGCCACACAGCCGGTACCACAGGACGCGGTCGCCCAGTGGAGACATCGCAGATTAGGGGGGGCATACCGTCTCGCAGCACCCTGTTCTCCAGCCTTAACCCTGTTGGTCCAGACTGGAGCGCGCGTACGTCCGCGTCGCTAACCTGATCCACGGCCATGGCTGCATAATCTATCCCTACGCGGACTGGGGCCGCCACGGCGTGCGAGAGACAGTCTGCCACTACATTCAGTTTACCCACCACGTGCTGAATATCGGTAGTAAACTCTGAGATGGCGGCCAGCTGTCTTTGCTGCCGGCCTGACCACGGTTCTGAAACCTTGGCTATCGCGAATGTCAGCGGCTTGTGGTCAACGAACGCGGTGAAACGGCATCCCTCCAGCCAGAACTGGAAGTGGCTAATGGCCAAATGGAGAGCTAACAGCTCCCTGTCGAATGCGCTGTATTTTCGTTCACTATTGCGCAAAGTCCTGCTGAAAAATGCGAGCGGCTGCCAAGCCCCGGCTACATGCTGCTCCACGACCGCCCCTATGGCCACATCCGACGCGTCAGTAGTGAGCGCTATGCGGGCCGTTGGGTCTGGATGTGCTAACAACGCAGCGTTTGCCAGGGCTGTTTTGACTTCCGAGAATGCTCGCTCTCACTCCGGAGACCATTCGATCTTATTTGTGGGTTTTGTTTTTTGAGTGCGGCATACAATGGTTGCATGAGCTGCGCTGCGCGGGGGGAGGAAACGGTTATAAAAATTCACCATCCCCAAAAACTCCTGTAACGCCTTGACCGTTTGTGGCTGGGAAAAATTTGTTACCGCGCGCACTTTGTCAGGCAGCGGAACCGCTCCTTCTGGAGAGACGCGATGCCCCAAAAAATCAATCTGCGTCACCCCGAACTGACACTTCGCTGGGTTGATTATTAAACCGTGCTCTCCCAACCTCCGGAAAACTGCCGTGAGGTGGTTTTCGTGTTCGTCTTCGGACGCGCTGCCTACTAAGATGTCGTCCAGGTAGACAAATACGAAGGGGAGATCGCGCAACACCGCGTCCATCATGCGTTGGAACGTCTGCACAGCGCCTTTAAGCCCAAATGGCATGCGCAAAAACTCGAATAGACCAAACGGAGTTATTACCGCTGCTTTGGGTATGTCTTCAGCGCGCACTGGGACTTGGTGGTAACCGCGGACCAAGTCTATCTTAGAAAAAACGCGCGCCCCCGCCAAATGAACAGAAAAATCTTGGATATGCGGGATTGGGTAGCGGTTGTGCGCTGTGGCGTTTTTCAACCTGCGGAAATCTCCACAAGGTCGCCACGAGCCGTCAGCTTTCGGGACCATGTGAAGCGGGGAAGCCCATGGGCTGCTTGAACACCTGATGATGCCCAACCTTTCCAGGTTGGCGAACTCCTTGCGCGCTATGGTCAGTTTAGCTGAATCCAAGCGCCGAGCTTTTGCAAAAATGGGCGGTCCGGTGGTAGTAATAAAATGTTCCACCCCGTGTTTGGCGACGGCCATTGAAAATGTGGGGACCGTGAGTGCTGGAAACTGAGTGAGCAGTGTGTGGAACTTACCGCTTGCAGCTGTGACGTTGGCTTGTGCTGTTGGCGGGGCCACTCGGGCTGTACAGGGAATAGAATAAAAAGAAAGTGCATTAACCAGGCGCCTGTTAGCAAGATCAACCAACAAACCATGTGAGCACAGAAAATCAGCCCCCAACATATTGAAATTCACTGCAGCTATGACAAAAGTCCACTCAAATGTACGGCCGTGTAGGGACAGAAGCAGAGTCCTCTCACCAAAGGTCTTAATCTCCGAGCCGTTCCGCCAGCCGGTCAGCGGAGGAAGGTGTGATGAAACTCAACTGGGAGCCTGTGTCCATGAGGAACTGCCTCCCCGAGCGTGCATCCTTCAAGTAGAGCAGCTTGTTCTCCTCCCCGAGGGCCGCAGCTGCTACCGACCCCCGGTCTTGGCGTTTCCCGAGCGCTTGAACTGGCACGGTGGTATACATTTGCGTGCCTTCTCTGCAAAGCGGCGATGGTAGAAACAGAGGGTGTCTCCTCCGCAATCCTTGGCCCCCGCCGCTGCCGTCGTCGGTGGTTCTGCTACCGCCGTCTCTGGCCCCCCGCCATCTCCAGCCGTCGCACCGAACTCCGTCACTGTTTGCTGGCATTGAGAATCCGGTGCGCCTCCTGGGCCAGCGCGCGGAAGTCCCGCTGGGCCAACAACGGCGAACTGGCCAGGGTCGCTCTCGTGGCCGACGGTAGGGTCCTGAAGAAAATGTGGGTGAAGATGAAGTCGTCATCGTCTGAGCCCCTCAACCTCAGCATGTTCTCCATCAGGTCAATGGGCGTGCCATCTCCCAAGTCGTTCAGAGCCAGGAGCCTCTCTGCTCTCTCCTCGGCTGAGAGAGTGAAGCGCTGGATGAGCGCAGCCTTCAACCCGCCGTATTTGTCGTTGGCCGGTGGCTGCTCCAATACGCTCTCCACATGCCGAGCCGTGCGATTGTCGAGCTTTGCAACCACATGGTAGAACTTCATGTCAATTACCGTTATCCCCCGGAGGGCGAACTGTGCTTCGACCAAGTGGAACCAGGAGCGCGGGTTGTCCTGCCAAAAGTCCGGTAGCTGGACCGTAGCGGCATACGCTGGGCTGGGGGCTCCCGATGAGTCTGGCCCGGGGGAATTTCTTTCATCCATGATACGTCTTAGGGTCACCAGTGTGGAAATGTGAAAATGACGAGGCTGAGTTTATCTCACGAGTCAGGTTTATTCACATCTTCCAACATCAGCAAGCAGAAAGAGGAAAAACACAGACATTCGTCCTTTATATATCCAGGACCTTCAAAGCTCACAGTCACATTGCATTTAATCACAAGTAACAATGCATCTTCTCTTAAATCCTACAACATCCTCCTCATAGTCTCTGGCAGACCAGGAAATCCCCCAAGGCCGTCTCTTGCATACCAAAGACTAGATTTTCACATCCTCCTGTTATCTCCAAGGAGACCCAGTTCTTTGTTCTACTCTGAGATGTGAAGCTTAAAGTGATACATATGTGTTCCACAATGTAACTATAACTGGTCTGTAGTGTTGAGCCAATCAGGACTCAGGCCTGACTGAAGTTAGCCTCCAGGGCCAGTTAGCATTTTTGGACAGCTGCTTTGAAAACTTGACCCAAGTTAAGATGGGTTTTACCATTAAACTGCTTCTACGGACCGATGCAGCTGCAGTCATTATCCAGGGTCAACATGTGTTCATGCATAAAAATGAATGGGGGTTAGTCATCCATCAGTGTGTGCTCTTGATGGGTCATAAATAAATAATGCAGTTTTTTACTTTAAATATTATTAAAGATAATAGTTTTTGAAAACATTGTTAAAAACTAAACAATACATCAAAGCCAAATTTTGTTTTTCTACAGTAGCTCAAATACTGTGTTGAATTAATATTTAGTAATTTTGTTATCTTGTCAGTGAACTGAATTTCTCGTCATCTTTTTGAAACTGGGCAGCATGATGGTGTAGTGGTGAACACTATTGCCTCACAGTACGAAGCTCGTGGATTCAAATGCACCATCCCTGCTCGATTATACACACCATAATTAGAGCATCAGCAGGGTTTAACTGTGTGGAGTTTGCATGTTCTCCCCATATTTGCATAGATTTACTCCAGATGCTCCGGTTTCCTCCCATATTCCCAAAACATGCAAGTTAGGTTAACTGGAGACTAAAGTGGCCCTAATTGTGAATGTGTGTGTGAATGGAGAAGAGATTAACATCAAACCATGAATGCCCTTGAATTGCCATCTTGGATTAATTAAGTATAACAAACTCTTTGCTTCCTGCACCTTTTATTACATCATATTATATTTATATTATAATGTACTGTTGATTTTTTGTACCCATTTTGGTCACATTTTCAATGTTGATTACCACTACTTGTTTGTTCATGTTATGGTTTACAGAATCTGTGCAGTATAACATAAATTTGCAAAATGCAATACGGATTCTTTTAAGAAAAAAAACAAATAAAAACAATAATTTGTTTGTGAAAAAGTGGTTCCCCCCCATTAAAGCAAATTAACTGTGGTTTATCACATCTGTGGAAAGCTGAGTTCAATTTCTCTAGCCACACCCAGGCATGATTACTGCCACACCTGTTCTCAATCAAGAAATCACTTAAATAGGACCTGCCTGACAAAGTGAAGTAGACCAAAAGATCCTCAAAAGCTAGACATCATGCTGCCATCCAAAGAAATTCAGGAACAAATGAGAAACAAAGTAATTGAGATCTATCAGTCTGGAAAAGGTTATAAAGCCATTTCTAAAACGTTGGGACTCCAGTAAACCACAGTAAGAGCCATTATCCACAAATGGCGAAAACATGGAACAGTGGTGAACCTTCTCAGGAGAGGCCAGCTGACCAAAATTACCCCAAGAGCGTAGCGACGACTCATCCAAGAGGTCACAAAAGACCCCACAACAACATCCAAAGAACTGCAGGCCTCACTTAGTCAGTGTCCATGACTCCACCATAAGAAAGAGACTGGGCAAAAATGGCCTGCATGGCAGAGTTCCAAGACGAAAACCACTGCTGAGCAAAAAGAACATAAAGACTCGTCTCAGTTTTGCCAGAAAACATCTTGATGATCCCCAAGACTTTTGGGAAAATACACTGTGGACTGACGAGACAAAAGTTGAACTTTTTGGAAGGTGTGTGTCCCATTACATCCGGTGTAAAAGTAACACAGCATTTCAGAAAAGGAACATCATACCAACAGTAAAATTGTATGGTGGTAGTAGTGGTAGTATGATGGTCTGGGGCTGTTTTGCTGCTTCAGGACCTGGAAGACTTGCTGTGGTAAATGGAACCATGAATTCTGCTGTCTACCAAAAAATCCTGAAGGAGAGTGTCCGGCCATCTGTCCGTTACCTCAAGCTAAAGCGCACTTGGGTAGTGCAGTAGAGGTGGGTTCAAAAGATCGATACAACGATAGTGATCGATCCACGTTTGACTGAGCCGATATCGATCCACAAAATCCACGGATCGATCTTTTAATATAATGCTTTTACGTCTGTGAACGTCTGCTGAGTCTGATCGAGTCGAAACCAGGTCAGTGAGCCCAGAACCGCGGCCAAGAACCAGAAACATCCGGACCGCTAACGGAGCAAACAGCTAACAAGCTAACAGATATGCTAGTTCTTCTTCTGTGGTGCTGAAACAGTTCTTATCCAGCAAGAGTTCCCTGTGGCACATGTTCACATCTTTACTTCTGTGTTTACATGAGCAGAGTTTGACGTGCGTGTCTCTTAATTTTAACTTAATTTTGTCCTCAACAGTTTCTGAATATTTTTCATAAAGTTGGGATAAACGGTTTTGTACATATGTACTGTGTTGCAACATAAAGTCAGTGATTGATAAACTGAAAATGCACAAAACCCGTGAAGAGAGAGGGAGACTTGGAGCTGCTGAAATTGTAACACCACAGAGTTTTATCAAGACTTTAGTCTTGATAAAACACAGTGGACAAACACCAGCAGATGACCTCTGTTCAGATAAAAGTAAATTTTGCATTTCATTTGGAAATCAAACTCCCAGAGTCTGGAGAAAGAGTGGAGAGGCACAGAATCTAAGTTGCTTGAGGTTTAGTGTGGAGTTTCCACAGTCAGTGATGATTTGAGGAACCATGTCATCTGCTGGTGTTGGTCCACTGTATTTTATCAAGACCAAAGTCTGCGCAGTCGTCTACCAGGAAATTTTAGAGCACTTCATGCTTCTCTCTGCTGACAAACTTTATGGAGAAGCTGATTTCATTTTCCAGCAGGACTTGGCACCCCTCCACACTGCCAAAAGTATCAAAACCTGGTTTAATGACCATGGTATCACTGTGTTTGACTGGCCAGCAAGCTGTCCTGACCTAAACCCCATAGAGAATCTATGGAGTATTGTTAAGAGGAAGATGAGAGACACCAGACCCAACAATGCAGACGAGCTGAAGGTCACTATCAAAGCCAGAGATGTGCCTGTATTTTGTTATTTTGTACAGCTGGTTTTTGTTTAGCTTTTGTTCAATAAATGTGCTTGTGGTGTAACCTGCACTTAAATCCGTTCTTCCTTCCCCTCCTCGATGCGCTGCGTAAAAGTGCATGAGGAGGCTTCTTCAGCGCAGAAGAAGACCTCAAATTTTTCAGGGTCTTAGTGTGTAAATTCAAGATTCAGGAAGGTGCTGCCATAATTTTCTCCATACTCCAATATAAATTCAATGCAATTTAGTTGTAATGACTAATTATTTTATTTCTTTTCTTAATTTAAGTTCTCAGCAAGAATACAATGTTAGTCATTTTTTGACAGTTTTACTGAGCATTTAATTCTACATAAATCATTGTTTAACAGGAAATTTTTGGCAGTGCTGTGCTTTTCTTGTGGTGTTACATAGAACAGCATCACTGTCATCTAAACTATGGAAAAAGCAGCTACTTTAAAATCTGTACTTCTTCACACAACTTTCAGTGCAAAAAAACTCTAAAAATGTCAACTTTTTGGAAAAGCTCCCACAAATCCGGGCTTTTTTGGCTACATCAATCACAAAAACAGCTGACAAAATCCTGGAGGAACTGAAATACAGTGAGATTATGTATACATGCTTCATGCACTGAATTTGTTTAATTATTCTGGGTTGTTAACATGACACTACACACCCGCTGCACTAAAGAAAGCACTTGTGAGCACTTTGTGAAATCATAAGTTAAATAATAAAAAGTGCATTACTGTAACTGATTTTGGGTCAGTTCTATATGTGATAATTTATGTATTAACAAAGTTAGAGTATTCTTGCTACAATTTGCAGCATTAGGTCTCGAAGATTTTTATTTTCCTGGCAAGTAAAATGACTATTAAAATGTTAATTTTGCCAGATCAAATCGGGATCAGATCGGATCGAATTGGAATTGAATCAATTCTGGAAATTAGGGATCATTCCCAGCCCTATTCTGCAGCAGGACAATGATCCAAAATACACCAGCAAGTCCACCTCTGAATGGCTTAAGGAAAACAAAATGAAGACTTTGGAGTGGCCTAGTCAAAGTCCTGACCTGAATCCGATTGAGATGCTGTGGCATGACCTTAAAAAGGTGGTTCATGCTCAAAAACTCTCCAATGTGGCTGAATTATATCAATTCTGCAAAGATGAGTGGGCCAAAATTCCTCCACAGCACTGTAAAAGACTCATTGCCAGTTATTGCAAACGCTTGATTGCAGTTGTTGCTGCTAAGGGTGGCCCAGCCAGTTATTATTAGGTTTAGGGGGCAATCACTTTTTCACAAAGGGCCATGTAGGTTTGGGGGGTTTTTTTTGTTTCTTTTCCCTTAATAATAAACGCCTTCATTTAAAAACTGCACGTTGTGTTTACTTGTGTTATCTTTGTCTAATATTTAAATTTGTTTGATGATCTGAAACAGTTACAGTGGGGCAAAAAAGTATTTAGTCAGCCACCAATTGTGCACGTTCCCCCACTTAAAGGATGAGAGAGGTCTCCAGTTTTCATCATAGGTATACCTCAACTATGAGAGACAAAATGAGAAAAAAAAATCCAGAAAATCACATTGTCTGATTTTTAAAGAATTGATTTGCAATTTTTTTTTTTTTTTTTTTTTTTTTTGTTACTTATTTGTACCCGTAGGTAGATTTGGTTTGCAGTCTGGTGACAAGCCATGGGCTGCTGGTCACTGCGTGCGCGAGCGCCCTAAACCTACATGTTTTTGGTGTGCGGGAGGAAACCGGAGAAATCCCGGAGTAAACCCGCGCAACACGGGGAGAACATGCAAACTCCACACAGCTCACTGTTGGTCGGGGGCTGGGATCGAACCCACGATCTCATGATCCCCGCGGTCCCCCGGCCGAGGGTAAAACTGTGCTGCCACAGTGCTAAACCACTGTGCCACCGTGCAGCCGTGGTGGAATTATTATGGTGGAAATTATGGTGGAAAATAAGTATTTGGTCACCTACAAACAAGCAAGATTTCTGGCTCTCACAGACCTGTAACTTCTTCTTTAAGAGGCTCCTCTGTCCTCCACTCGTTACCTGTATTAATGGCACCTGTTTGAACTCGTTATCAGTATAAAAGACACCTGTCCACAACCTCAAACAGTCAGACTCCAAACTCCACTATGGCCAAGACCAAAGAGCTGTCAAAGGACACCAGAAACAAAATTGTAGACCTGCACCAGGCTGGGAAGACTGAATCTGCAATAGGTAAGCAGCTTGGTGTGAAGAAATCAACTGTGGGAGCAATTATTAGGAAATGGAAGACATACAAGACCACTGATAATCTCCCTCGATCTGGGGCTCCACGCAAGATCTCACCCCGTGGGGTCAAAATGATCACGAGAACGGTGAGCAAAAATCCCAGAACCACACGGGGGGACCTAGTGAATAACCTGCAGAGAGCTGGGACCATAGTAACAAAGGCTACCATCAGTAACACACTACGCCGCCAGGGACTCAAATCCTGCAGTGCCAGACGTGTCCCCCTGCTTAAGCCAGTACATGTCCAGGCCCGTCTGAAGTTTGCTAGAGAGCATTTGGATGATCCAGAAGAGGATTGGGAGAATGTCATATGGTCAGATGAAACCAAAATAGAACTTTTTGGTAAAAACTCAACTTGTCGTGTTTGGAGGAGAAAGAATGCTGAGCCGCCACGAGACGGCTTTTGTTGTGATGTGGCACATTATAAATAAAGCTGAATTGAATTGAGTTGCATTCAAAGAACACCATACCTACTGTGAAGCATGGGGGTGGAAACATCATGCTTTGGGGCTGTTTTTCTGCAAAGGGACCAGGACGACTGATCCGTGTAAATGAAAGAATGAATGGGGCCATGTATCGTGAGATTTTGAGTGAAAACCTCCTTCCATCAGCAAGGGTATAGAAGATGAAACGTGGCTGGGTCTTTCAGCATGACAATGATCCCAAACACACCACCTGGGCAATGAAGGAGTGGCTTCATAAGAAGCATTTCAAGGTCCTGGAGTGGCCTAGCCAGGCTCCAGATCTCAACCCCATAGAAAATCTTTGGAGGGAGTTGAAAGTCTGTGTTGCCCAGCGACAGCACCAAAACATCACTGCTCTAGAGGAGATCTGCATGGAGGAATGGGCCAAAATACCAGCAACAGTGTGTGAAAACCTTGTGAAGACTTACAGAAAACGTTTGACCTCTGTCATTGCCAACAAAGGGTATATAACAAAGTATTGAGATGAACTTTTGTTATTGACCAAATACTTATTTTCCACCATAATTTGCAAATAAATTCTTTAAAAATCAGACAATGTGATTTTCTAGATTTTTTTTCACATTTTGTCTCTTATAGTTGAGGTATACCTACGATGAAAATTGGAGACCTCTCTCATCTTTCAAGTGGGAGAACTTGCACAATTGGTGGCTGACTAAATACTTTTTTGCCCCACCGTAAGTGTGACAAACATACAAAAAAATGAGAAATCAGGTAGGGTGGCAAACACTTTTTCACACCACTGTATTTTGGGTCATTGTCCATCTGTACTGTGAAGTGCTGTCCAATCAACTTTACTACATTTGGCTGAATCTGAGCAGACAGTATATCCCTATTCACTTCAGAATTCATCCGGCTGCTTCTGTCTTCTGTCACATCATCAATAAACACCAGTGGCCCAGTACCATTGGAAGCCATGCGTGCCCATGCGTCACACTACCTCCACCATGTTTTACAGAAGATATGGTGTGCTTTGGATCATGAGCCATTCCACGACTTCTCCATACTTTGTTCTTCCCATCTTTCTGGTACAGGTGGATCTTGGTTTCATCTGTCCAAAGAATGCTGTTCCAGAACTGGGCTGGCCAGTCCACTGGGAATGACTCGGTTGGAGTCATTCCCAGTGAGAGTTGGACTCTGCCAGGGCTGCCCTTTGTCACCGATCCTGTTCATAATTTTTATGGACAGGATTTCTAGGCACAGCCAGGGAATGGAGGGTGTCATGTTTGGTGACCACAGGATCTCATCTCTGTTGTTTGCAGATGATGTTGTCCTGTTGGCTTCATCCAGCAATGACCTACAGCTCTTGCTGGGACGGTTTGCCGCTGAGTGTGAAGCGGCTGGGATGAGAATCAGCACCTCCAAGTCCGAGTCCATGGTCCTCAGCCGGAAAAAGGTGGATTGTCCTCTCTGGGTTGGGGACAGGCTCCTGCCCCAAGTGGAGGAGTTTAAGTATCTTGGGGTCTTGTTCACGAGTGAGGGGAAAATGGAGCGAGAGATTGACAGACAGATTGGAGCAGCATCTGCAGTGATGCAGACATTGTATCGGTCTGTTGTGGTAGAGGGAGCTTAGTTCTAAGGCAAAGCGGTCGATTTACCAGTCAAAGTACGTTCCTACTCTCACCTATGGTCACGAGCTTTGGGTAATGACCGAAAGAACAAGATCGCGGATACAAGCGGCTGAAATGAGCTTTCTCCGTAGGATTGCTGGACTCACCCTCAGAGATAGGGTGAGGAGCTCAGTCATCCGGGAGAGGCTCAAAGTAGAACTGCTGCTCCTCCACATTGAAAGGAGTCAGTTGAGGTGGTATGGGCATCTGATTAGGATGCCTCCTGGACGCCTCCCACTTGAGGTATTTCAGGCACGTCCCACTGGGAGGAGACCCCGGGGCAGACCCAGGACTCGGTGGAGAGACTATGTCTCCTAGCTGGTCTGGGAACGCCTTGGTATCCTCTCTGAAGAGCTGGAGCAGGTGGCTGGGGAGAGGGAAGTCTGGGCTTCTCTGCATGAACTGCTGCCTCTGTGACCCGGACCTCCGAAAAAGCGGTAGAAGATGGATGGATGGATGGATGGATAGATGGAACTGGGCTGGCTTCTTTAGATGTTTTTTGGTAAAGTCTAATCAAACCTTTTTTTTAGGCTGATTAATGGTTTACCCCTTGTGATGAACCCTCTGTATTTGCTCTCATTAAGTCTTCTTTTTATGGTAGACTTAGATACTGATACACCTACTTCCTGGAGAGTGTTCTTCACTTGGGTGGATGTTGTGATGGGGTTTTCTTCACCAGGGAAAGGATCCTGTGATCATTCACCACTGTTGTCTTCTGTGGACGTCCAAGCCTTTTTGAGTTCCTGAGCTCACTAGCGCGCACTTTCATTCTCAGAATTGATTTGACTACTGTTAACATTTCTGCTATCTCTCTGAGAAGCGTTCTTCTTTTTTCAGTCTAAGAATGGTCTGTTTCACTTCCATTGAGAGCTCCTTTGACCACGTTATGGGTTCACAGCAACAGCTTCCAAAAGCATATGCTACATCTGGAATCAACTCCAGACCTTTTACCTGTTTGATTGATGATGGATTAATGAGAGAATAGCCCATGCAGTGTTATGACCCAAGCGCCGGCCTTGTCCGCGCTCGGGCTACGTGTAGCTCGCTGCTGGCTTTGACAGCTGTGGGTTATATCCTGGCTTCACCGGGCTCTTATTGTGAAGGCGCTCGGTGGGGCTTCCGTCTGTCAAAGTCGGTCAGCTGTCTGTCATTACTGCTTGTTAGTGTTCGGCTTTATTAGGCGGGCGCTGACGGCAGTTAGATTGCAGGAGTATCGTCAGACATCGTCTAAACCTCGTCAGACATTCATCGTTCTGGTCACGGCAGGTTCGTGTGTATATTCTCGTGCTTTTGCTCGTTCATGTCATGTCATGTTTTAGACCGTAAGTGGCTGGGGTTAGCCTTACGGTCCCAAGCTCTATGTTCAGTGTATCTTCGCCACAGTCATAGTCTTGTATGTGTGTCTTGTGTCTTGTAAATAAATCACCATCATTGCAAAACTCACCGGTGGACTCTTGGCGTCTTACGGTGATCTGCGAGGGTCACCCCATGACATGCAGCCCATGAAAGAGCTTTTGAGTCAATTGTCCAACTGCTTTTGATCCCCTGAAATGAGGAGACTTTGTATAAAAATGGTTGCAATTCCTAAACCGTAACTCCAATTTGGATGTGAATACCCTCAAATTAAAGCTGAGAGTCTGCACTTTAAGACCATGTTGATTACATATGTAACTGTATCTTTAATCTGTTTTGGTAAACAGCTAAAATTACAAAACTTGTCAGTGTCCAAATATACAGTATCTGGACCTGTTTATAACCTGCAGGCCTTTGAGGTCTTCTGACCAAAACCTGTTGATAGTTCCTCATTCAGTGTTGAAAACTAGAGGTGATTGTGCATTTGAGGTTGCAGCTCTTAAACTATGGGATGCTATACCTTCACACCTGAGATCTGTGGACTCTGTTGCAGCTTTTAAAGAGCAGCTCAAGACTTGTTTGTATAGACTTGCTTTTAACTAGTGGATATTATTGGTTTGTGTTAACATTTTATTTGTATTTGTTGATTGTTGTTGTGAAGCACTTTGTGATTTTATCTAGAAAGGTGCTGTTTAAATAAAATTAATTGTGGATATTTGGGAGCGTATGTAGTCATCCGACCCTTCTGTGTTTTTCCTTGATTGATCCTGCAGCATGTTTTGAGTGTACAAACTGAAGAAACTAAAATGTGTCCATAATCTGAGGCTCTCTAATCATGTGATCTGTAGCTTTTGGTCCTGTTTTGGCTTGGTTTTTGCTTTCTTACCAGGAGGACCGCACCAGAGTTTACTAGATGATTTGGATCAACACCACCCTTTTTTGAGGTCTTGATCCAGTTGGTTTGGTCTAAAACAAGTGTGAGTTGTGTGTTCAGACCAGATTAAATAAACTGCACCAAGGGAGAAAACCAACTATAGCTTGACTGATGTGGACTGAAATTTGTAGGTTTCAAAGCACTTTAAGTGGTGTTATGAGGATGTACTGCCAATACTTGTTTTTTTGGTATTGTTGTCTTTTCTTTCATGTGTTTTTTCCATGTTCACCCATGTCATCAAAGGAGAGAGATGTTACAGCAGATAAATGTGAGTTAGTACAAAACAACTCTGGACATGAAGACTCTAACAATGGAGAAAAGGATACCAAGTTTTCAGGTGAAGGCAGCCTTGAAGCAGCAGATGACGTGAAGGAAGGCGTCCCATGGGAGAAGCGTTATGAGAAGCTCTGGGTAGAGGTGGAGAAAAGAGAGGCAAAATCCACTTTTAAAAATGTTACAGGTGAATTAAAAGAAAAGTTTGGAGAGCTGCTGAAATCAAGACGCCTCACAGAAAATGCTACAGAAGAACAGGCCACAGCTGAGTCCTTCACTGCAGAAGAAGACTCAAGTGATGATGATGACGGTGAAGACATAGTGCGCCCTACCGCAAGAGCAAGGAGCACTGTACTTCTCACCATACCTGAGCAGAGAGAATCTGGACTGGAGGAGTCTTCAGCGGAGTCAGATGACAACTCCTTATGTGAGGACAGGACGCAGAGATGTGGACACTCAGCTAGTGACAGCAGGACTCATGAGGAGCGAGCTCTATCTGCTCATGATGCTACACAGCCTCCTTCTTCTCATCACACCTCTGTACTGAGAGAAAGCACAGACAATATCAACCCTACCTCCAAAGCTTTTAATGATGAGGATTCCATACCCACGTGTACTGCTGACAGTAACGCATTCCTAAAAGATGACACTGAACGAGACACACAACAGAAATCAAACGACACAACTTCTGATCTAAAAAATGAAGCTGAGAGCAAGGATGCAACTTCAGAAGATGATGTTGAAGAGCTTGCCGTTGGTCAACCCCCCTCACAGAGCAGGAGTTCAGCATCAATCCCGGGTGTTTCTGACAAAGAGCTTCGACGGGACATGAAGAGGTTTAAAGTTGAGGTAGGCATGCTGAAGGGTGTCGTCCTCAGTTTGGAGAAAGAAAAGGCCCAACTCCAGAAAGATGTAGAGGATGGCCACCCCCTCTCATAGTGCTTCCTAGATTGCCTCTCTTTTTCTTTATTTTATTTCATTCATTGCATTTCCTTCTTCTACTTAACTGTCTCAAAAGGCTTATATATCATGATTTCATCTTCTTGCCTTTTTCAAGATCTTTATTTATGCCATTTATCCGACTGTTTACAGCTGCATTTTAATAAATTAGAATATCATATCAAGCTGATTTCTTTTAGGAATTCAATTCAAAAAGTGAAACTCATATATTATATAAATTCACTATCACTGTGTGTAACAAATCTATTTAATATAGTTTTATTTTTTAATTGAATTACTTAAACAAATAAATCAATTTTTTAATGAAATTTTAATTTATTGAGATGCACCTGTATTAATGTTCCCGTAGAATTGATATTGCATGTTTTTCCTTTTTTTGTCATTTTTACATGTTTGTGTCATTTTTAGAAGGTAGAATTCTTCATTTTCACTGCATTCAAGAAACCTTTGAATGACTTGGAGCTGAAACAGTATTTGGTTAACATTCTTAGTTGTAGTGAATGCCTACACACAGTTTAGTCATGAGTGTTCTTTTGTTGTTAGTGCATGGACTTTGCATGTATTTTTTTGTTGGCTAGGCAGCATTGTGTGAACTCAGTTTATAGGTAATAATGTGTTAAATTTGTGCAATTAATGATCTTTGTGTTAAAAAGAGACTGATTTATGGGATTTCTTTGCCTTCAATTTTTCTTGGAGAAGACTGACAATATCAAATTAAGAAACATTTTGGGCAGCCTTTTGTTGTAGGTGGCTGTAGAAATTTAAAGTTATACTGTATATACAAGGTCTTTGTGCACAATTTGACATTTCAGTCAGAGGTCGCGTTAACTGAAAATTATCTGTCATTGCCAGATTTTTTTTTAAGCAATGACAGAAAAATTTGAAGGCTGTCGTTTTGACAGATTACACTGTGGAATCATCCTCTATTGTAACTTTTACTTGTAATTCTCATCTGTCCACTTTATAGTGCATACTAAAATAGTGATTATCTAGTATCGTCTTGCCAGTCTTTGTAAATTTATGAGAAAAGGTTGTAAATTTACAAGAAAAAGTCACAAATTCATGTTAAAAAAAAGTAGCAAACATTTTAGAAAAAAGTTAGAAATCTACAAGAAGAAAGTCACAGATTTAAGAGAAAAGATGCAAATTTATAAGAAAAAGTCACAAGATGCAAGATTTACAAGAAAACTGTAGCAAATTTGTGAGAAAAAAGTTGCAAATTTGTGATGAAAAAGTAGCGAATTTATGACAAAAAACTAACTTTAAAAGAAAAAAAGCTGCAAGTTTACAAGAAAAAGGCACAAATTTAGAAAAAAAAATTGCCAAAATTGCAGGAAAAAAGTCATTAATTTATTAGAAAAAGGTTGCAAATTTTCTGAGTTTTTTTTTCCTGGGTTTGGGGGACATACAGTGTTTGTTCATCAGTTCAATTAATGAGTAAATAAATACATAATCTGCCTGCTGTATCCTGTAAATTCATGATTAAAACAGAGGATGTGAACAAAAACAAAACTGTTTGGTTCTTTGTTATATGAAAATTAAAATGATAAATAATAATAGATTGACAGAATTTTTAGAACCCTGTCTGTCAAAATGATAGATAACGTGAAAGCATAGCACCACCTCTGACTTCACTGTACAAAATAAATTGACTAATCTCAGTAACAGTCACTCAGAAGAACACCCAGAATAAAGTGCAATGATACTTTAAGAGAATGAAATACTGAGGCATTGAGCTCACTTCATGAAACTTCCTTCTTTAATTTTTTTTAGTTTCACAAATTTTAATAAAAGGAAATCTGTCCCTGTAATTAACTTGGCCAAATGGAGTCATGGCACTAAGGTGTTAGGTCTCCAGAGGGAGGGGTGACACTAAATTATGTATGATAAAGTGTAGTAGTACCTGCTGCAAATTGCATCTTAAAAGGCTGCCCATGTCGTGTTTCACTCAGTATGAATCTCTCGCATCCAGTTATCAAATGTCCACCCTCTTCTTTTCAGGCTGGTAAAGAGATGACAAAGAATGAAATGGAAGTTCAAAGATCACATTTTTCCTGGGATACTGGTGGAATGTCATTGGAAGAAGAGGTTGGTACTCAGAAACCTGAGACCAGGCTAGGATCCCGTTCAAGTCAAGCTGCAGCAGTTCACCATGAAGAGCAGCCTGTGGCCGCAAAGAGGTGTGCATACTGTACTCTGACCTCACTATTTAAAGCTTTGTCGACATTTGTTGTGCGTATTCGATGCTCTAAAAGGGCATTCATATTAGTTGCATGTTTTCTCTGTTACGCATTTAAGCCACCCACACCAAAAGGCAATCTGGCCAGTTTTGTGCCCCATTCTCCCCTTCAGACAATTGTAGGGAAAGTCACGACTATTTTGGTTGTCAATTTTTTCCTGTTATGAAAGGCTGGCTACTACTGAACCAATCAGTTTCCTCAGTCTTAAATCGTAAATCAGAAATCCTGCTGTATTGGGGATCCCCAAGGACACGAGCATGCAGTCTGTGGATTGTCACATAAACAAAATTATAATCAATCATAAACCAAGATGACAGAAGATGCTTTTTTATAATTACAGAGTAATCTTTTACCACAAGAGATTTTACAAGATTTACTTAATCTGGGCTGCCAATTCCACTTATTTTCTGTGACTTTCAACTTGTCTCTTTAGAAAGCCACTTGCATATGTACAAGCAGTCGGGGAGGGCGGGAGGGTGTTTAATGAGTGTGGTACTGAAAGGCAGGAGTTGCAGAGATATTGGGGTGGTACAGAATATGTATGAGGACAGTGAGATGGTGGTGAGGTGTGCTGTAGGAGTGACAGATGGATTCAAGGCAATGGTTGGATTACATCAGGAATCAGCTCTGTGCCCCTTCTTGTTTGCATTGGTGACGGACAGGCTGACAGATGAGGTCAGGCAGGAGTCTCCGTGGACCATGATGTTTGCAGGTGACATTGTGATCTTTAGTGAGAGTAGGGAGCAGGTGGAAGAGAACCTGGAGAGGTGGGGGTATGCCCTGGAGAGAAGAGGAGTGAAAGTCAGTAGAAGCAAGCTGGAATGCATTTTTGTGAATGAGAGGGAGGCAGGTGTAACGATGAAGATACAAGGAGTAGTGAAGGTAGACGAGTATAAATACCTGTGGTCAATCAGCCAATGCAATGGAAAATGCACAAGAGAGGCGAAGAAGAGGGTGCAGATTGGGTGGTGTGAGTGGAGACGAGTGTCACGGGTGATTTGTGACAGAAGGATAACAGCTAGAGTGAAAGGCAAGATTTACAGTATAATACAGCTGTGAGACCTGCTATGATGTATGGTTTGGAGACAGTGTCACTGACAAAAAGACAGGAGACAGAGCTGGAGGTGGCAGAGTTGAAGAAACTTGGATTTCCAGTGACTACAGTGACCCGCTGGGGGACTGCAGAGGCAAATTAGCAGTATTGCTAAATCTGGCATACTTACATTTGCATTAATGTTCATTAGTATGTAATGTTCCTTTCAAATAAACCTTAAACTTAAACTAGGAGGGACAGGATTAGAAATGAGTACATCAGAAGAACAGCTCAGGTTGAGTAGTTTGGAGACAAAGTAAGAGAGCCAAGACTGAGGTGGTTTAGACATGTGCAGAGGAGGGATAGTGGATACAGTGGGGCAAAAAAGTATTTAGTCAGCCACCAATTGTGCAAGTTCTCCCACTTAAAAGATGAGAGAGGTCTCCAATTTTCATCATAGGTATACCTCAACTATGAGAGACAAAATGAGAAAAAAAAATCCAGAAAATCACATTGTCTTATGTTTAAAGAATTTATTGCCAAATTATGGTGGAAAATAAGTATTTGGTCACCTACAAACAAGCAAGATTTCTGGCTCTCACAGACCTGTAACTTCTTCTTTAAGAGGCTCCTCTGTCCTCCACTCGTTACCTGTATTAATGGCACCTGTTTGAACTTGTTATCAGTATAAAAGACACCTGTCCACAACCTCAAACAGTCAGACTCCAAACTCCACTATGGCCAAGACCAAAGAGCTGTCAAAGGACACCAGAAACAAAATCGTAGACCTGCATCAGGCTAGGAAGACTGAATCTGCAATAGGTAAGCAGCTTGGTGTGAAGAAATCAACTGTGGGAGCAATTATTAGAAAATGGAAGACATACAAGACCACTGATAATCTCCCTCGATCTGGGGCTCCACGCAAGATCTCACCCCGTGGGGTCAAAATGATCACGAGAACGGTGAGCAAAAATCCCAGAACCACACGGGGGGACCTAGTGAATGACCTGCAGAGAGCTGGGACCAAAGTAACAAAGGCTACCATCAGTAACACACTACGCCGCCAGGGACTCAAATCATGCAGTGCCAGACGTGTCCCCCTGCTTAAGCCAGTACATGTCCAGGCCCGTCTGAAGTTTGCTAGAGAGTATTTGGATGATCCAGAAGAGGACTGGGAGAATGTCATATGGTCAGATGAAACCAAAATAGAACTTTTTGGTAAAAACTCAACTTGTCGTGTTTGGAGGAGAAAGAATGCTGAGTTGCTTCCAAAGAACACCATACCTACTGTGAAGCATGGGGGTGGAAACATCATGCTTTGGGGCTGTTTTTCTGCAAAGGGTCCAGGATGACTGATCCGTGTAAAGGAAAGAATGAATGGGGCCATGTATTGTGAGATTTTGAATGAAAACCTCCTTCCATCAGCAAGGGCATTGAAGATGAAACATGTCTGGGTCTTTCAGCATGACAATGATCCCAAACACACCGCCCGGGCAACGAAGGAGTGGCTTCGTAAGAAGCATTTTAAGGTCCTGGAGTGGCCTAGCCAGTCTCCAGATCTCAACCCCATAGAAAATCTTTGGAGAGAGTTGAAAGTCTGTGTTGCCCAGCGACAGCACCAAAACATCACTGCTCTAGAGGAGATTTGCATGGAGGAATGGGCCAAAATACCAGCAACAGTGTGTGAAAACCTTGTGAAGACTTACAGAAAACGTTTGACCTCTGTCATTGCCAACAAAGGGTATATAACAAAGTATTGAGATGAACTTTTGTTATTGGCCAAATACTTATTTTACCGAGGAATTTACCAATTAATTCATTAAAAATCCTTCAGTGTGCGGTCTGGACGCCATGGCGACTGCAGCTTAACACTGAAGCTCTCAGACCCAATCCAGGATAACACCTTGAAAATCAAACTTAACGGATTTTTGGAGGAGTGAAAATCAAAAGACAAAATCATCATGTCTAAAGGAAAACAGAAGAAACTGAAATTCTCCAGGCCAGGACACGTATCGGCCGGAGAATCTGAACTGGAAGATCTCCGTTCAGAAGACGAGGAACTGGTGATAGCTAACAAAAGGGTTAGCCTGAAATCACTATTTGAGGAGCTACGACGATTTCGCCGAGATGTTACGGCCGAATTTCGGGAATTCAGAGAAGAATTGAAAAGGACAAACAGCAGAGTGGACCAGGCCGAGAACCGAATCTTGGAAACAGAGGATCGAATAAAAGTGCTCGAAGATTCTGTGCTAGACCTACGCAAAAGACAAGCAGCTATAGAGGCTAAGCTAACCGACCAAGAAGGAAAACAAAGAAGAGACAACATAAGAATTCATGGTCTGATAGAAGGAACCGAAAATGGTTTTAACTCAATGGCAGAATGCGTGGAATCCTTACTAAGAGAGAAATTGGATATTCCACAAACCACCGACTTGAAGATAGAAAAGGCACATCGTTCATTAGCCGCTAGGCCGGCGGCGGAAGCGCCCCCACGTTCGGTGTTGGTAAGATTTTCCAATTTCAAAATAAAACAAGAGGTTGTAAGACTGGCCTGGCAGAAAAAAGGATTTATGCACCAGGAGAGAAAAGTCTACGTGGAACACGATTACGCCCCGGAGGTCCTTAAAAAGCGCAGGGAATACAATGACGCGAAAAAGGTGTTAAGAGAGAAGAAATTGCGCTTTCAGACACCATTTCCTGCGAAGTTAAGGGTCTTCTACGGCGATGAAACGTGTCTCTATAATTCGGCGGAAGAAGCAACAGCTGACATGGCGAAAAGAGGGCTCCCGGTAACGGTATTTAAACCCGCAGCAGACCCGAGTGAGAAGATCAAAGCGCAAACATGGACAACACAAAGACCCTCAAAATCCACGGACCAGCAGCGGGAAACCCAGCACCAGAGTGTCGCGGATAAACTATCCGTTTTCAGGTTGGAATAGCGACCTTTTTTTTTTTTTTCTTTTCTCTTGAATCAATCTGCACATCCAACCCCCCTCATACAAGGTAACAAACATTAAAGGAGATGCATATTCAGCATGTGGTAAAACATTTCATGGAACAATCATATTATTTGAAACAAATAAGTCTTTGTAATAAAAAAAAAAAAAAAAAACTTGTTAAAATAGAAATGTGACAATAATCCACATGTTCTCCTCATACTAACAAATACTGTTTTTGCGTGAATGTTTGATGTGATGGGGGTGGGAGGGTGCACACAATTTCACAGGGTTTAGGCATAAAAGGAAAAAAAAAAAATCATTACAAGTTTGGATTGGGTTCTGAAACTCACGTTAAAAGCATGGGACTACTTTCAGTGGTAAGAGAGGGCCCTCAACACGTAACAGAGTTTGAGGAATTTCCCTCAGGGCCTTCACTCCATCAAGGCTCTTACAGGGTCTTTAAAAAGACCTCAGCTCAGGAAGTTCTTTTGACAGCTTTTTGTTTTAAAGTTTTTTACACTATGTTCTTAATGTTTTTCTTGTTTTTAATGTTCTTTCAGTTTCTGAGTAGCACAAAAGAGGGCCACCACACAGTTATACTAAACAAAACAACACAATGGAGAAACAGGGTGTAACCAAAATAATTTCATATAATGTAAAAGGAATCCTGAATCCAGTTAAAAGATCCAAGATTCTAGGCAAAATGAAAAAAGACAAAGCAGGAATAATACTTTTACAAGAAACCCACCTAACAGACGTGGAACACAATAAACTCAGTAGACAAGGGTTTAAAATGATCTCTTCATCTTCATATAAATCAGGGAGGAGGAGGGGAGTAGCGACATTGATATCAACCAAAATTACATTTGAAAAAAAATCAGAACACAAAGATAAAGAAGGGAGATACAGTTTGGTAACTGGGCGGCTAGAGGGAGAAGATATCACCCTGCTGAATGTGTATGCTCCCCCAGGGGCTAACTGGAAATTTTATAAAAATGTATTTTTTGTGGCCGTGTGGCTGCACGGTGGCGCAGTGGTTAGCACTGCGGCAGCACAGTTTACCCTTGGCCGGGGGATTGTGGGGATCGTGGGATCGTGGGTTCGATCCCAGCCCCCGACCAACAGTGATCTGTGTGGAGTTTGCATGTTCTCCCCGTGTTGCGTGGGTTTACTCCGGGATTTCTCCGGTTTCCTCCCACATGCCAAAAACATGCATGTTAGGTTAATTGGCTGTTCTAAATTGTCCCTAGATATTTGTTTCCTATAGGCCCTTAGAATAGAGGGTTAGTATTAATGAAAGCGCTTTGAGTGGTCTTTGTGACTAGAAAAGCGCTATATAAGTGCAGGTTAGTTAGTTAGTTAGTATTCGACCTAATGATAACTAAAGCTCAAGGTTTAGTGATATGTGGTGGGGACTTCAATCTTAGACTGAATCCATACTGGGATGCTTCTGGTAATTCCCCACATCAAAATAACACCCAAAACAGGAAGACTCGGATGCTACTAAAAGAATTGGGAATCTGTGACGTGTGGAGGGAACTCAACCCCAGTGTAAAAGACTATACATTTTACTCAACTCCACATTCATCTTACTCAAGGATTGACTATTTTTTTATGTTTAATAGGGACATTGGAAGAGTAAAAACATGTAAAATAGGACTGATGGATCTCTCCGACCACAGTCCGATCTACATGGACTTAAATATCCAAAAATACACAAATAATACATTTTCTTGGAGGTTAAATTCAAATGTCCTGAAAGGACCATTGAAAGATGAATTGGAATCAGATATTCTCAGATATTTGGAAGATAACGATAATGGAGAAGTATCCCCTTTAATACTGTGGGATGCATGTAAAGCTGTAATAAGAGGAAAGATTATTGCAAAACTGGCAACCCAAAAGAAACTAAGACAAGAAAAACTATCCACATTAGAGTCAGAACTTAGGAACCTAGAAAAAGAACACAAAGGCAACACTCATTCTCCTGACTCGCTCAAGATTAAGGAAATTAAAAACCAAATAAATGAGATCTACACAATAGAAATCCAGAAGAAACTTACATTTCTGAAACAAAAATACTATGAAGCAGGCAGTAAATCGGCAAAATTGCTAGCCTATAAATTGAGGAAACATCAAACAGAAAGAGCAATCTACAAAATCAGAGACCCAGTATCAAAGGAAATAAAATTCAGAATTCAGGATATTCTTAAAAACTTCGAGAATTACTATAAGAACTTATACTCCCACAAAAAACATAAAAACGCATCCGAGGCATTCCTAAACACATTAAACCTTCCCCAACTTACGGAGTCACAAAATAAACCACTACTGTCAGAAATACATCCTAAAGAATTGGAAAAAGCAATTATGAAACTTAAAGCTAACAAATCCCCAGGAGCTGATGGCTATACAGCAGAGTGGTACAAAACCTTTAAACAGCAACTATCTCCTCTCCTCCTGAAAACATTTAATTATGTCCTCCACACAGGGGAAATCCCCCCCTCCTGGAGAGAAGGGGTCATTGCAGTTATACCTAAACCTGAAAAGGATAAACTAGAGTGCTCCAACTACAGACCAATCAGTGTACTAAATCAGGACTATAAGCTTTTTACCATTATCCTTGCCAAAAGGTTAGAAAATATACTGACAGACCTAATTCATTTAGACCAAACAGGTTTTATAAGACAAAGACAGACACAAGACAACATTCGACGCACTTTACACATAATTCATCATATAAAAAAATATAACTTAAATGCAGTCATATTGGGATTAGATGCTGAAAAAGCATTTGATTCGGTTGACTGGTCTTTTCTATATAGAATCTTATCCAGTTTCAATTTTCATAACAACTTCATTAGAACTATACAGGCATTATATAAAAAACCAACAGCTAAAATAAGGATTAACGGTAATTTATCATCATCTTTTGAACTGGAAAGAGGATGTCGTCAGGGCTGCCCCCTGTCTCCACTGCTCTTTGCAATCTTCATAGAACCTCTGAGCCAATGGATAAGACAAAACCAAAAAATTCAAGGTATTACACTTGGTCAGAAGGAACATAAAATAGCACTCTTTGCTGATGACATTTTAATATACCTAGGGCAGCCGGACACTTCTTTACCAGAACTAACCTCAGTTTTTTCAGAGTATGGAGATTTATCGGGGTACAAATTAAATATGCATAAAACCCAAGTTTTAACATTCAACTATGACCCAAATCATTATTCACTAAGCAAACTCAAAACTAACTGGGAGTCGGAATCTATGAAATATCTGGGGGTCAATATCCCGAAACAACTCAACAAAATTATATCACTAAACTATGATCCACTGGTGACAAAAATAAAATCTGACCTAGCAAGATGGAATATGATACCATTCTTGGGTACTGCACAAAGAATTGAAGCAGTCAAAATGAATATACTTCCACGTCTTCTATACCTTTTCCAAACAATACCGGTAGAACCTCCCAAAAAAACATGGCAGGAGCTGGACAGAAGGATCTCAAGATTCATATGGCAGGGCAAGAGACCTAGAATCAGATATAGAACCCTACAGCTAAACAAAGACAAAGGTGGGCTCGCGCTGCCAAATATCAGGGACTACTTTAAAGCCGCACAAATTAAAACTTTAGTAGAGATATGTAACCCAGTCTACACTGCACAATGGAAGGAGATCGAATGCCAAATAACAAGTGACATCCCCCTACAGGCGATAATAGGGAACAATGTCTTACCTAAGCTTTTGAATAACACTAACCCGTGGATAGAGACCCCGCTAAAAATTTGGTTTAAGATAGTCAGAGAGAATCAAACTAAAGAGCCCTATCGACTTCTGCAATGGATCGCCTATGATCAGGACTTTACTCCTAATAAAACAGACACCAGATTTAAAAAGTGGAAGGAGAAAGGGCTGATAAAATATTACGATTTTTTTAAAGGGCAAATCTTAAGAAGTTTTGAAGATTTGAAAAAACAAGGCTTAATAAATCAAGACCTTTACAGGTTCTTCCAGCTTAGACACCACATAAACAATATACTTAAAAAGGAGGTTTTGGAAAGGGCCCAGTCAGGTGTTCTGAAGGTCTTCTTAATGGCATATAAAGGGATCCCAGGGATCAGATACATTTCTAAAATATACCAAGGTCTTCAAGACTTAAAAGGAGACAACACATCTTATATAAAAGAGAGATGGGAAAAAGAGGGGAATTTCACTTTACAACTGGAAATATGGGAAAAGCTAAATAAACAGCAATGGAAAAGTACCTCATCCCTGCAGTGGAGAGAATTTGGATGGAAAAACTTGGCAAGATTTTTCAGAACACCTGCACAAAACAAATTTACCCATAAGGGATTGAACTGTTGGCGCTTGTGTGGTGAAAAGACTGCAAATCATTTTCATGTGTTTTGGTCATGCCCAGTTATCCACCAATATTGGACCAAGGTACAGACAATATTGGGGAAAATATTCAAAATTACAGTTCCCTTTTCTTTTGTAACTTTGTATTTGGGTTTACTACCGGACTCACTGGAAAGACGAGGAGAAAAATACTTATTCAATGTTTTAATATTGGCAAGCAAAAAAGCTCTAACTAAAAAATGGATGTTGAGGGACTGTCCTACACCTGAAGATTGGACTAACGTGATCCAAGACATTTACTCGATGGAAAAGTTGACATTCGCACTGAGACAGGACATGGATGGGTTCATGAACTTTTGGCAACCCTGGACCGCATATGTGTCTTCCATTAGATCTAATCTTTGACAAATACCATTTCAATAATGGTTCCGCTCTTTGTTCCAACGCTACTCAGATACTCTTTTATCTTTATTTACTTACTTTTTCTTTTTGTTTGTTTTTTACTGGTTTGTTTGGTTTTTTTTGTTATTTGTTTTTTGTTTTTTTTTCTCTTTAATTTCACTTTTTCTTTCACTTTAAAAAAAAAAAAAAAGGGGGTGTTGTAAGAATTAATCTTCCAATGTTGTCAGATATCAGAAAATAAGGGAACATGTGATGAAAATGTAAACACTGCATTGCTGTAACGACCTGTATACCCTTTACAAAAACTTAAATAAAAAAAAAAAAAGAAGGTGGAAAAAAGGTGACTGAAGATGACATGGTTATTGGTCTGGGTCTTTCAGAAACTGCTAATCTGCTGGGATTTTCATACACAACCATCTCTAGGGTTTATAGCGAACGGTCTGAAAAACAGAAAATGTCAAACAAGCAGCAGTTCTCTGGGCCCAAATCCCTTGTTGATACTAGAAATCAGAGGAGGATGGCCAGACTTGGCTTAAGTTGACAGAAACCAACCAAGGTATACAGAGGAAAAATTATGAAGGAACAACATATTGACCCTTGAAACAGATTGCCACTGCTATCAGCTAAGAACAAGAAACTGAGGCTACAATTCACACAGGCTCACCAAAACTAGACAATAGAAGACTGGAAGAATCTTGCTTATGTACATGTGATTTCTTAGTTTTTTATTTTTAATAAATTTGCAAAAATCTCGAAAAAAAATCACAACATTTTCACATTGTCATTATGGGGTATTGTGGGCAAAATCTTAAGGCAAAAAATGAATTTAATCCATTTTAGTATAAGGCTGTAACATAACAAAACGTGGAAAAAGTGAAGCACTGTGAATACTTTCCGGATGCACTGTATTACTTATGTGACTGCAAGGGAATGATGGACGCAGGATGAGGAGATGTATCTGCAGGACTCAGTGACATCTAACTCAACCTGAAAAGACACCATTCACCCAGATATGTGGAAAAAAATCAGATGAAAATGTAAATGTGATGTCTTGGTCTGGTGTAAAAACATCTAAAATACATAAATAAAAGCTTGATAAAGCCTGAAAAAAAAAAAAAATCCTTCAGTGTGATTTTCTGGATTTTTTTTTTCTCATTTTGTCTCTCATAGTTGAGATATACCTATGATGAAAATTGGAGACCTCTCTCATCTTTTAAGTGGGAGAACTTGCACAATTGGTGGCTGACGAAATACGTTTTTGCCCTACTGTATATTGGACAAAGGATGTTGCAGATGGAGCTTCCGCACAGAAGGAAAAGAGGAAGGCCACAGAGAAGATTCATGGATGTAGTGAAGGAGGACATGGAGAGGGTTGGTGTTACAGAGGAAGATGCAAGGGATAGGGTGAGATGGAGGCAAATGATCTGCAGTGGCAACCCCTAAAGGGAGCGGCTGAAAGAAGAAGATATGAGGAGCCAAAATGGACAAAAACTGACCCAGAAATACACGCAAGAGAGAGGCTGTGTTGTGAGAAGAGTGACTCCTGCTATATGGGCTTTTTTCATGGACAGAGTCACTTATTTGTCACACAGAATCTGGCAACTGTGATGGGGATTCTGGTTGTTTGTTTTGCTCACATTGCTGCACTCCACACGCTGTAGAAACAAAACTGTTAAAGCTGTAATTTGTTTTTCATCATGTGTGAGATCTCTGACATTTTCAAAATCTGTTAAAAAATGTTGAAAAACTTTTGGTGTGGGCCAGGCCTTAGCAGAAAAAGCCTGATTTTATAACGCTATTGTATTCATGTCAAAGAGAAAGGTGTTCACTATACAGAGCCTTCAAAGGGCCAAACTTGCAGCTGTGACACCTTATTGACTATTAGGTGTATCGCTCTCCATAGCATCCACTCAGCTCCAGCCCAGCATCTCCCAGTCCTGCAGACCCGCAATAGCAACAAACAGCGTGCTATAAAGGAGGTGCTACAGCAGGAGATGGTCAGAGGGGCCCGGCGCAGCAGAGCCCCTCGGACCAACACGTGTGTTAATGGAGATCCTCTGTGTGTGTTTGACGATAGCACTTTAAGTGACGTGTCGGACGATGAAAGAAGGTATATATGCAGTGTGCCGCTCCTGTGTATCACTGTCAGCTCTCTGTTACTAACCCATAGGTGTGGTCAGACTGAATGCAGAATGCATGATACAGGCAGCAAGGTGGTGCACACAACTTGTGAAGCTTTACAATTTTGGTGGTAGCCGATGATTATGATACTTTATCCAATTAAAGTCCTTTCAGCTATAACAAAGTTGCATGGCTAACCATTTGTTTCTTTCAAATTGAATAGTATACTGCATTATACCATTGCATTTCTAAGAAAAAACTCTTCAGTGTCTTGAACCTCAGGAAGGGCGGCAGTAGCCCAGGAGGTGAGCGGGTTGTCCAAAAACCGGAGGGTTGGTGGTTCGAATCCCATTCTCCCCAGTCATCCTGCCATTGTGTCCCTGGGCAATACACTTTACCCACCTTGCCTCCAGTGTCCATGACACTGGGTATGAATGTGTATAAATGTTTGGTAGTTGTCGGAGAGGCCGTTGGCACAGATTGGCAGCTACGTTTCCGTCAGTCTGCCCCAGGGCAGCTGTGGTTATAGAATTAGCTTACCACTATCAATGTCTGTCTGGAGTGAATGAATAATGGACTCACTGTAAGCGCTTTGAAATGCCACGACATGGAAAGCACCGTATACAGTATCTCACAAAAGTGAGTACGCCCCTCACATTTTTGTAAATATTTTATTATATCTTTTCATGGGACAACACTGAAGATATGACACTTTGATACAATGTAAAGTAGTCAGTGTACAGTTGTATAACAGTATAAATTTGATGTCCCCTCAAAATAACTCAACACACAGCCATTAATGTCTAAACCACTGGCAACAAAAGTGAATACACCCCTAAGTGAAAATGTCCAAATTGTGCCCAAAGTGTCAATATTTTGTGTGGCCACCGTTATTTTCCAGTACTGCCTTAACTCTCTTGGGCATGGAGTTTACTAGAGCGTCACAGGTTGCCACTGGAATCCTCTTCCACTCCTCCATGACGACATCATGGTGTTAGAGACCTTGCGCTCCTCCACCTTCCGTTTGAGGATGCCCCACAGATGCTCTGTAGGGTTTAGGTCTGGAGACATGCTTGGTCAGTCCATCACCTTTACCCTCAGTTTCTTTAGCAAGGCAGTGGTCGTCTTGGAGGTGTGTTTGGGGTCGTTATCATGTTGGAATACTGCCCTGTGGCCCTGCGGCCCAGTTTCCAAAGGGAGGGGATCATGCTCTGCTTCAGTATGTCACAGTACATGCTGGCATTCATGGTTTCCTCAATGAACTGTAGCTCCCCAGTGCCAGCAGCACTCATGCAGCCCAAAACCAAGACACTCCCACCACCATGCTTGACTGTAGGCAAGACACACTTGTCTTTGTACTCCTCACCTGGTTGCTGCCACACATGCTTGACACCATCTGAATCAAATATGTTTATCTTGGTCTCATCAGACCACAAGACATGGTTCCAGAAATCCATGTCCTTAGTCTGCTTGTCTTCAGCAAACTGTTTGTGGCCTTTCTTGGGCATCGTCTTTAAAAGGGGCTTCCTTCTGGGACAACAGCCATGCAGACCAATTTGATGCAGTGTGCGACATATGGTCTGAGCACTGACAGGCTGACCCCCCCCCACCCCTTCAACCTGTGCAGCAATGCTGGCAGCACTCATACGTCTATTTTCAAAAGACAACCTCTGGATATGACACTGAGTACGTGCACTCAACTTCTTTGGTTGACCATGGCGAGGCCTGTTCTGAGTGAAGCCAGTCCTGTTTAACTGCTCTATGGTCTTGGCCACTGTGTTGCAGCTCAGTTTCAGGGTGTTGGCAATCTTCTTATAGCCTAGGCCATCTTTATGTAGATCAACAATTCTTTTTTTCAGATCCTCAGAGAGTTCTTTGCCGTGAGGTGCCATGTTGAACTTCCAGTGAGCAGTATGAGAGCTATAACACCAAATTTAACACACCTGCTCCCCATTCACACCTGAGACCTTGTAACACTAAAGAGTCACATGACACCGGGGAGGAAAAATGGCATAATTGGGCACAATTTGGACATTTTCACTAGGGGTGTACTCACTTTTGTTACCAGTGGTTTAGACATTAATGGCTGTGTGCTGAGTTATTTTGAGGGGACAGCAAATTTGCACTGTTATACAAGCTGTACACTGACTACATTGTATCAAAGTGTCATATCTTCAGTGTTGTCCCATGAAAAGATATAAAATATTTACAAAATTGCGAGGGGTGTACTCATTTTTGTGAGCTACTGTAAATCTAATCCATTATTATTATTATTATTATTATTATTATAACATGCACATCAGTTTTCTAAATGACCGATTTCATTTCTTTCTATCTCTTGTGCTTGTTTGGCTCAGTTTGCCAGCCAGTGGACAACAGAAAGACAAGGTATAAACAAACAAAAACATTCTAACTAAATAAACTGAAAAGAAGTGATGCAAGAACATGCAGATTATGAAACTGAATCATTTAAATGTTCTATATATACGCAGGACCACGAAGCAGAAGATTTCGATGAGCTCACTCAGTCATCAGACACAGCCACAGACGACATCGACTCTCCCACTTCAGGCTACCACCATGCATCTCTTCTTATTCAGAAGCTGGACTCAGCCACTTTAGGTAATTTTTTTTAAATTAAGATAGATCAAGTATGCAATTTTACTTCTTTTTTTTTTACGGGCATTCCATTAACACCAGCTGATTCAATTCATAAGGTACTGTGCATGTGGTTTATATTGTGCCACTACATGACCCTATCTCACAGACTCGACAAGTATTGTGATGCTGCAGAACATTTTCCATGAATATGAGCGCTCCATCCAAAAGTTAAGAAGTCGCCATGGCTACCTGGCAGAAAAAGTAAGCCAGCTGGAAATGGAGAGGGCCGAGTTAAAGAGCTCTCTGGAGGAAGTAAAAGATTTTAAATCTGCCTTGGAGCGCAACCAGCTGGAATTGCAGACAGAAGTCACAAACCTCAAGTAACTTTTTTTTTTTAATATTATATTGGACTTTCATATTGGGCTATTTCATATTGGGCTGCATCCTGTCTCATCGAATTGCCCAGTCGACACGTCCATGTCTGTTGTCTTTGAACTATGTGATACAGATTTCAGCTGAAACAGGAGCAGGAGAATCGCCATAACGCCTCCATGATGTACAACACAACTAAAGACAAGCTGAAGAGGATGGAGGAGCAGCATCAGCTGGAGGTTCAGGAGAAGCAGAAGCTGGAGCTCAATCTCCGAAACCTGGAGCTGGAGATGAGAACGCAGGCCAACAGCATGAAACAGGTACAGTGCATTTTCATGATTTTTTGTTCTGACACAGTGCTTAAAACCCAGTGCCCTTAGTGTTTCCTCATTAACACTGATTAATAACATTGACAGGGTGATCTGGAGTTGCATCAGTTTGGTGGGTTTGTCCTTTTGGGGAGTTTTTTTTTTGAGTCCATGTGTACAGTATGTAGTTGGTGAACTCTGTTTGTAAGCCAGAGATACAGTAACACATATAATGAACACATCCATCATGTTCAGTGTATATATGGTTGTTTCAACAGTGGAAATTATCCAAATGCTTCCTGAAAATCTTGCCATTCAGTAGCCTGCGTCTGGTGGTGTATTTGAAACTCATTACCTAATTTGGTTGGCTAGTTGTGTAGACTGGCCAAGATAGATTAAAAAAAAGGTTTAAGATATTTTTTCCTGAAAGTAATGCCACTGTAAATACTTTCTATACAACCACTGTAAGAGAATGGTCCCACAGATTTCACTTCAAAGTTCACTGCCTTGCTTACTGTATATTCTCTTAACCAAACAGCTTACAGAGGACCGCAATGAGATTCAAAGACTTCTGGATCAGGAGCGCAGTGCTCGGACCCTGCAGGAGAATCTTCTCAGCAGCCATCTCCGTAAGCAGCAGGAGATAGAGGAGGAGAACAAAAGAAACATGAGCAAAAACAATGAGGTAATCTTCTCAGACCAGTGGCTAACATTTCAGATCTTTGTCTTGATTTTTGGATGGTCATTCCCATGATTGTGTTCTTTGTTTCCCAACGATTCCAAATAGGTTTTGTGTCAGCTCACAGAAGCCACTGACAAGGAGAGAGAGTTGCTTCAGCTGACTGCTACTTTACAGGAACAGCTTACCAGTCTGAGAACAGAGATGGAACATCTACGAGCTAACGACAGTCTGAAAGAAAGTCACCTCACGGAGGAGAACGAGGCGCTCAAGGAACAGCTCGAAGATGCCCGGCGAGATCTTAAACTTAACAGCGAAGCCCTGACCCAGACGGTCTTTAACTGCAATAACCAGCTGACTAACCTGAAGACTGAGTTGGCGAAAATGACAACTCGTCTGGAAAATGAGCGTCAGACCCGCGAAGCACTGGAAGTAGAGGTCGAGTCAACTCAGTCTCGCCTGGCTGGAGCAGTGAAGGAGACCGAGCTTTGCCTGGCTGCTCACTCAGCCACAGAGAAAGCTCTGCTGCGAGAGAAAGAAGAACACCAACGGTCCAGAGATAGACTCTCAGGTTAGTAGTTAAAATTTTAACTCATTTGGTTACCATCATTTTTGTGCCAGAGTCTGTTTATTCCTGCTTTTTTCTTTAAAACGAATAATTTTTTTTAAAAGAATTACCACTGATGAACCATAAAGCTCTAACATACATGTACGTTCCCTGCATTTATCTAAAAGGCAGAGTTCAGCAACCTTGCAGGCAAACTAGTTATGTCTTTCCCTCACTAACTGACCCCCATTTTTAGCACTTGTTGCTTCTCATGAATCGTTGTCATTTTATATCTGTGGTTTCTCTGACTTCATATCCACACGACACAAGATGACAGTGTTTTTATGGAACTAGTATGAAACGCCAGGTGCTTTTATTTCTACAGGAGAAGCATCCAGTCAGCGTGAATCGGTCAGCAGCCTTTCCCAGAAGCTTGCCAAGGCTGAGGCTCATGCCAACAGCCTGGAGAACGAGGTCCATCGGGCCACGCTGCAGCTGACGGAGAAGGGCCTGCTGCTGGAGGTCCTGCAGCGCGATAAGGATCAGGTGGCCACACGCGTCAAAGAGCTAGAATCGGCTCTACAGGCAGAAAAGGAGATGGTCAGCCGCGCCGGGGCACGACAAGAGGCCATACAGGAACGGCTAGCCCAAGCTCAGAGTGAGTCCATGTTACTACGGCAACAGCTAGAAGAGGCCCAAAACAAAGGAGTTGCGAAGGAGCGGGCTGTGACAAACGCCCAGGAGCGCTTCAGTGACATCCTGTCCAAGCTGCGCTCAGACTGCGAAGAGCGGGTGCAATTAATGGAGGACAGAAATAAGGAGCTCGCCAGTAAGGCAGCAGACCTCCGTGATCAGGTCTACAAGTTAGAGGAAGAAAAGAATGATAGAGAGGTAGGATCTCCTGACCCGCTGTCATTCTGTCTTCCATATGTTGATTAAGGGTGCTCCTTTATGACTGAACAAACCGTTCATCTGTTTGGACTCTGTTTGCTCAGACAAATCTAAGGCAGCTGCAGCAGGAACTTGCTGACTCACTGAAAAAGTTGTCAATGAGTGAAGCGTCTTTGGAAGTCAACACACGCTATCGCAGCGACCTGGAGGAAGAGAAGGTCCGGCTCCTGAAGGACATCGACCGTCTCAAAGGAAAGGTAATTGCAGGGATCAGGTCCACCATGTGGGTGAAGACTCTCAGAACTGCACTAAACTAGTTTTAGAAAAAAGCAATACAATTTACCAGTTATTGTTTTTTTGAGTGACATAAGAAGTCATCATATCTGTCACAGTTTATTTGCATAACTTTGCTGATGAGGCAAATGTGCCGTTTCTGTCACGCAGCTTGAGGAAGGTGAAGATCAGTACGTGCAGGCGGAGAGACGCATCAATGGTCTGAAGAGCAGTCTGGATGAAAAGGAAAAAGAACTCACCAATGCTGCTCAGAGACTCCAGGAGGCGCTCTCTGCCTCTGCAGCCTCTGATACCGTCATCAAA
Organism: Pholidichthys leucotaenia; assembly: GCA_020510985.1. Lineage (NCBI taxonomy): Eukaryota > Metazoa > Chordata > Actinopteri > Cichliformes > Pholidichthyidae > Pholidichthys > Pholidichthys leucotaenia. The sequence goes on along the minus strand of CM035840.1, from coordinate 56,691,977 downwards.
CAGCTGGAAGAAGCTGTGCAAAGGTTTGTTTAAATGCACGCCATCTACTCCCAAACACTTCAGAAACACTGATCAGTTTTGGTAGATACTACAAATGCACAAAATACATAACATAAATTAAAAATATTAACCTGCCGCTAATAAAAGTGTCTTTAGCTATGACCGCTGTATAGGTAAATCTCTAATGAAAAGTGCTATTGTAATCTCACGTCAGGCTGGAGATTGAAAACGCCAGACTAGAAGCAGCTGAAAAGCAACAATCCAACAAAATTGGTGCGCTCCAGAAAGGAGCTCAGGAAGCTGCCATGGTGAGTAGCAAACCTTTGACCCAGTGGTTCTCAACCTGGGGTTCCTGGAACGTTCAGGTTTCTGTGGAAATCTTTCTAATTTCACTTCTTAATTGGTCCAGAAGACTTCAAATAATTTGCCGTTGTTGTGCATGTCTGCATGGGTGCCTAGAGAACACATGCACAACAGCAGCAAATTATTTGAAGTCTTCTGGACCAATTAAGAAGTGAAATTAGGAAGTTTCCCATGGAAGTGTAAATGTGGACGTTCCAGGGACCGCAGGTTGGGAACCACTGGGTTAACCCATTCACCTGTTCCCACAGAGATTCAGTAGTTTGGTATTTTAACTGTTTAGTAGGTAAAACACACTGCAGTGTCTTATTTTTGCTGTACACCTTTTTGTATGATGTAAAATGATTGACTCTATTAGGGCTGTGCGATATGACAAAAAATTTGTATCACGATATAAGTCATCTTATATCACAATAACGATATAGTATATCATGATATACATTTGCTGTAAATTCTACAGTTTAGATAATCACATAAAAGGGACCATCTCTCTTTTTTACTTTTTTACATGCACCTGTTTCCCTCATAATTTTGCAGTGTTGTTATACAGTAGTTTTTTAATGTGCATTTGAGACTTGATTCTCATAAATTTCAGGTTTTTCTTCTAATTCATATATGAATAAAAAGTAAACATCAATAAGTTAAATATTTCCTGAGCCAGAGGAGAATGGCAAAAGAAAAAAATAACATGACATAAAAAAATGTCTGAAAATGAGAAAATTGCCCATGGCTGCCATGTACAGATATAAATTAGCTGTTAGTTTAAATCAATGAAAATATAAGTGTGGACCTGCAGCCTGCAGCCATTCTGGCCTGATTTAACCCGTTTGCTTCTTAGTAAAAATAATTCAGATTGGTGATGATCTGAAAATCAAAGACACAGAAGTTAATGTAATAAAATGCATCAGGTGACGTTAACTTTATTCATTATCACTACTTGACTAATTAAAACTATCAGAAATCAAATAAATTACACTAATAGCCAACTTGCTCCTCCAACCCGTTTTAATTTATTATTTATTTTGCATGTACGTGCCACCATCATGCACTTTTGCAGCTTTAATAATTTTTTTCAGACAAAACTAAGAAATTCAGCAGTAATTTAAACCAAATAAATGATGGTCTGATACACTATACTGGTTCCAGTTAGCACAACTTAGCATCATTCAACATTTGCTGTTTTATAGTTAGACATGGTGTTACCATTACTTACCTCCTATTAAAACGAGGTTAGCGGACTGTCCTTTCTGACGCAGCACGATGGAAAACAGTCCCACATCCCTGGCAAACAGGAGTAGCGGCGATTTGACCAAACCAGCAGTTTGCCTTTAGCAACCACCGGCTAGCCTAGCCACCCACCACACACCTGTTCCACTGCGCGCACTGCAGGGGAGAAGGCGGGGCGCTGACAAGTAGTAGTGAGGAGCTTTGTTCAAGAAACGGGAGTATGGGCATTTTAAATCACGACATAAACGATAGACGTTTTTATATCGTCATCCGATATATATCATCATATCGCACAGCCCTACTCTATATTATGAAGTCATTGTAATGTCTTAAGGTTTGTAATCTTTTTCCAGCTATCTGACTGCTCCCCTGAAGGAAGGGTTAGTATTGTTGACGTAGGTCTAGTTTCTCTGTGTGGGTTTACAGTTCACATCTTCAAAAATCACATGAAAATCAAAAGACTCATAAAATGCTGCTGAACGTTTTGAAATGGGGCCTTTATAGACGTATAACAGAATGAAGCTGAGAGTTGAATGTAGAAAGGAAGAATTTGTTTGTGCTGGTCATTATTTTGTTTGGTGATAGGAAAAAAAAGTTTAATCCCTTACTCCCTGATCTTGGTGTGTGGGCTCTTTCGCTCCTTCTTGTCTTGAAGTGCATGATGCATGTTTCTGCATTTGTTTCCCTCTCACCTTTCAGAAGGGGTACACAAAAATATCAGCAACACAAATAATAAAAAAAAAAAACTTTTTTTTTTTTTTAGTTTACTTTTACCAAAAGCTTTTCCATTTCTGTAGGTACGAAGTCATTTGGAAGACATGGTTACAAACCTCCAAAGCAGTAAGATGACTTTGGAAGACCAACTCAATAGAGAGGTTGGTCGCATGTTTTTGTTTCAGATGAACCTTCAGCACTTTTTTCTGTTTCTCGATTTAGTCTTCCTTTCTAGATTGTGTTTGTCCCTTTGACAGAATTAGTCACAAGCAAAGTAAAGTCGTTTTGTTGCATATTCCTGTTTTTATGGCCTAATTTAACTCAAAATCCACACACTTTTCTTTTTTAGGTCCAGAAGCAAAGTCTTCTGTCTCACACGGCCCAGGACTCCCAGGCCATGTGGGAGGAGGAGCTGAAGAGCCGATCAAAGTTAGGACTGCGACTGGCTGAGCTCGAAAGAGAGAAGGGGGAACTGAACGCCCAGGTGGCCGCACTGATCCATTCACGACTTTTTGTTCTGGTAATTGCTGTGACAGTTTGTGTCTTAGGAGTTATTCACCTGTTGTCTGTCTTTCAGGTGGAAATGGAAAAGAAGAAAGCCAAGAAGATGGCAGAGCAGAAGGCGGCTGTGGACACTCGCCTGGATCAGGAGATGAATAGAAACACCGAGCTTCAAAAAGAAATGTACAGGTGACTTTTAACATTTTCACTGTGGCCTCCCCACCCTGGCAGCACCTCGTCCTACTATTTAGACACACCTAGGACCCAGTAGTTTCCTGGCTTACCCGAGGTCCGTCAGTGTCTGTATCCAGTGCAAGGTTGTGCCTTTTTATTTCCACACAGACTCCCAGTAATGTCTCCTATTGTGTTGGTCATAAAAAGCCTTTTTTTTCTGTATATTTTTTATGCCTGGAGTTTAAATTTCTTGTAGACTCCTTTTTAAGGTGTGACTCAGTTCTGTTTCAAGTTCTTATTTTTAATTCATCTAATGGCTTTGTTTTACTTTGTGTGCTAAAGGCTACGCACTTTACTGAAGACGGCAAAGAAGAAACTTCGTGATCAAGACACTGCTGAGTTCGGCTCTCCCATGAGCAGTCTACGGATGGGTCAGGCCGACGGTACCTTCGGACAAATGAAAGACAAGGTTAGTTTGTCTCATGCGGCCTCACGTTCCTAATACTCTGTTAATAGTGTCAGATTTCAAGACATTTACAGTTGAAACCAGAACTTTGCATACTGTATAAAAAGACACATAACCATTTATTTCTCACTTTCTGACATTAAATTAGACTAAACTTTTCCTGTTTTAGGTCATTTAGGATTATCAGAATTATTTCTGTTTGCTAAATAATTTTTAGCTTTCCATCCATCCATCTTCTACTGCTTTTCCGGAGGTCCGAGTCGCAGAGGCAGCAGTTCAAGCAGAGAAGCCCAGACTTCCCTCTCCCCAGCCACCTGCTCCAGCTCTTCAGAGAGGATACCAAGGTGTTCCCAGATCAGCAGGGAGACATAGTCTCTCCAGCGAGTCCTGGGTCTGCCCCAGGGTCTCCTCCCAGAGGGATGTGCCCGAAGCATCTCAAGTGGGAGGCGTCCAGGGCCAGTTTAGGAAGCCTGGGATCAGACCGCCAGAGTCTCCGCTTTTGACCGCCACCTGATCCACACAGCACCGGCCCCCATGGTCCCTCCTGCAGGTGGTGAGCCCACTGGAGGGCGGACCCATGTAACTCCTTCGGGCTGACCCCGGCCGGGTCCCATGGGCGGAAACCCGGCTACCAGACGCTAGCCATTGAGCCCCTCCCCCAGGCCTGGCTCCAGGGTGGGGCCCCGGTAACCCCATACCGGGTGGGGTACACTGAATCCTTGTTCTAGCATTCATCATGTGAGTCTGTTGGATCGTTCTTAGTCTGTCCCTTCACCCAGGACCAGTTTGTCTTGGGTGACCCTACCAATTCAATTCAACTTTATTTATATAGCGCCATTTCACAACAACAGTCATCTCATAGCACTTTCAAATGTAGGGGAAACCCCCACAACTGCAGAAAGGCCCCAGCAATCAGGCGATCCCCTGTGAGCAAGCGCTTGGCGACAGTGGAGAGGAAAAACTCTGCAATCTGCCTCCCTACCAGAGGCAAATTGCCCCGGACAACATAGCTCCTGGGATCACTGGGGAACGCAAACCCCCCACCACGATAAGGTGACGATCCACGGGTGGAATTTTTAGTTTTGCTGAATTATTTTTTAGAGAATGTTTTAGCACTTTCTTCAAAGCCAGAAATTTACATACAGTACATTTCCTTAGTATTTGGTAGCATTGCCTTTAAACTATATCATATCCTTCCACAAACTGACTTCACAGCTGGGACGGTGTTCTCAGGCTTGCAAGCTTCCCCATTTTTCTGCCAGACAGTTCAATTTTAGTATCATCAGACCACAGGACCTGTCTCCAGAAATGATGGTCTTTGTCCCCGTGTGCATTTGCAAACTGTAATCTGGCTTTTTATGTTGCTTTTGGAGTAATGGCTTCTTCCTGTCTGAGTGGTCTTCCAACCCATGTTGGTCCAGGACTCGTTTCACTGTGGATCATGACACTCTGTTACCAGCTTCAGCCAGCATCTTCACAAGGTCCCTTTACATTTGTTCTGAGGTTGATACGCACATCTCTGGGGAACAGAACCCAGCCCCTTCATGAGCCGTATGATGGCTGGACATTCCCACGGTGTTTATACTTGCATATAATTGTTTGAACAGATGAACGTGGCACCTTTGGGCATCTAGACATTGCACCCAAGAATGAACAAGACTTGTGGACATTCATAATTAATCTTCTTGCTATTAGTGTATGTAAACTCCTGACTTTGAAGAAAGTAATTTAAAAAATCTCTAAAAAAAAAAAATGATCAAATAGAAATAATTTTGGTAATCCTGACTGACCTAAACCAGAAAAAGTTTAGTCTGAATCAGTGTCAGACAGTGAGGAAAAAAAGGTTATGTGTCTTTTTATATAGTGTATGTAAACTTGTGGTTTCAACTGTATATCTAATCCCAAACGCTGTTTCAGGTGCATAATCTGCAGGTGCAGCTTGAGAGGGAGGCGTCTCATCGCAGCGAGCTGGAAAAGCTGAATGGGGACCTGAAGGATCAGCTGGCTTCCTTCAAGAGCTTGGGCCGCAGCAACGACCAGCTGGAGAGAAGCAAGAGGCAGCTGGAGGAGGAGGTGCTGGACCTGAGACGCCGAATGGAGGCCACTCAGGTGGAGCAGAGCCAGGTGGAGCAGCACCGGCGTGACACGGAGGACAGAGCCCGGCAGGAGATGCAGCAGAAACTGGAGCAGGTCAACCTTTTCCTTCAGGTGTGCGTCCTGCTGTATAACCTCCCCTCCAAGCACGTCGGTGTAAATCACAGATTTAAAAAAAAAAAAAAAATGGAAAAACATTGAGTTGTGAATCATAAAAAGCCATTATGTTCTGTAGTTAAAATCATGCAAAGTGAACATAAAGTCTGATTTCATGTGTTTGTGTCTCTCAGTCACAAGCAGCATCCCAAGAAGCTCTCGACCAGATTAAAGCCGCCAACGAGGCCAACCTGCGCTCCCAGCTGGAGCAAAGGATCCGGGAGCTGGAGGGGGAGCTGAATCGGGCCCGCACCTCCCAGCAGGACAGCTTCAACCAAAGAGACTCTACACGCACGGAGCTAGACAGATACCGCCAGCTCTATGCGGAGGAACTGCGCCTCCGAAAGTCCTTAGCTGCTAAGCTAGACAGGTATGGCAGGCTTTGACTCATCTGGTATGACGGTGTGACCTTCAGGAGGAGATAATTTCATTTTTTCATCCTCAGGGCCAACAGTCGGCTTTCTGAAGCCAACTCCAGGTTGCTCACCGAGCACAGCAGGTCTCTGATCACCAGCAACATTACAAACGGGAGCCTTGGCGGACCCTCACTTGACTTAAGCTCTTTGGGCTTACCAGCAAATTACGGGGGCACACTGGGGCCGCTTAACAGAAGTCTGGGCCTTGGACTGTCCCTCCTCAACCCAGTGGCTGATGGACAGAACAGCAGGGTGGAGGACTATCTGGCCAAGGTCTGTCATTAGCGGACAAACTTATAAAGTTTACATTTTTCAAAAAAAGCTGGTTGGTCCATTTTCCATTCCATTGTGTCATTTATTGTTAGTGTCTGACTGGTGGTCAAAACATCCTATAACATGATTTCTTTTCTCTTTTTATCCTCCCTCCTGCACAATATTTCTTTATAGTAATGCTTTAGTTTTTGCAGTAGCACTTTACCTCTAACCTGTCTTCTGTTTTTCACTCTTTTAGCTTTTAGCTCAAACGTCTGTCTCTCACCTCTCCTCTCTTCAACCCGACCCATAACCAGGTGTGTAGATGTGTTTAGTTCCGTCTGATTGGCTGCTCTTCTGGTTGGGCTGACAATGAGTCTGTTCACCTGCAAACTCCATGCTCAGGGTTATGATATTAGATATGAACCCGCTGAATTTTCCCTCTAATTTAATCCACCAAAGGAGTTATATGGAAGAGTTACAGCTTCATTCAAAGTCCAGTCATATGTTTATCAAAGCTCAATTTTCTGATTAATCTTGACATTATTGTGTATTTACAGAGATCACATAGTTTATATAATGATAATCCTAACACAAAAAAGTCTGGATCCTTTACCAGTGAGTGAACTATATCTTATAACTTATTTATAGTAGCTTATTCATGATCTATAAAGCACATATAACCTGATTAATAACCTGCTGATTAACTATTTCAAAATCCCCAGTTAAAGACCCAACAAAAATGATCCCTTCTGTGTGTTTCTCCTCTTTTCCTGTTTTTCTCTCGCTGTCCCGTCTTATACCAAAGACGGGAAAAGCCACAAAAAAGTAATACAGCAGAACATAGAAGAGAAAATGGTGACATAAATAACTAGGACTTGGTGCCATTGTTTAATGCATATAAAGTCCAGAAATAATGTTTTTGTGCTGCTTTGCATTTATAGGTTTAAAACAATCCAAAAATACTGATCTCTAATATGTTTACTGTATATTTACTTGACACGTATATGTGTGTGTTTGAAGAGTGAATGCAGTTGAACAAATTTTACATCTAAATTAACTACATTGTGGAAGAATTTTGGAAGTAGGCGCTCCCTCTAATACTGCGTTGGACCTTTGGTATAATTTTACACGCTAGTTATGGGAATATGTTCTCCACAAAGATTCATTTAAAGTGTTCGTAAAAAAAATTTAAAGGGGTCATTAACTGAAAATTTGTGTTTTTATAAGTTTTAACCTTCTGAAATGTGTCTATTTGTCACATAATTATCAAAAAACATCAAAACGCTCACTTCACTTAAAAAAAAAAACCCACACACACACACAAGCCTTTATCTTGTTTTTCTCTCGGTTTCTCTCCAAGAAGCTGTTTTGACTCTTCCGGGGATTTTCTTGTACGTCAAGAAAAAGAAATGTCAGTAAAAGTTAAACGTCACTGGTCTTGGTGCCCGACCGCTCCTCTGTTATTGGCCAGCCTAACTGTCTGCCGTGTAGATGAGCGGGGAGCCAGAGGCAGCTAGCAGTGGTACTAGGAAGCTCACACCAAGCACCCTTTATATTGTTATTTTCTTTAGATTTCAATCACACTAATAAGGGATAAGGACCTGAACTTATATAGCGCTTTTTCTAGTCACAAAGACGTGGGAGGAAACCGGAGCCCCCCGCCGAGTAAACCCACACAGCACAGGGAGAACATGCAAACTCCTCACAGAAAGGTTCCTACCCCTGCCAGCCTGGGGATTTGAACCTGGAACCTTCTAGCTGTGAGGCGTTAGTGCTAACCATTGTATCACCGTGCATAATAGACACCCGTTTTCACCTGGATCACTATTCTACAATCAATAATATAGCTTAAGTCATTCTAGCTTATTTTGTTATATTTTCACCGTGATGCGACAGCCAGCTTAGCATTAGCGTGCTGGGTGGTCCGAGTTGATCCATGGAACTGGGTATCGATGTGACGTTAGCGTATCTGTTGATCCGGCCAGTTCTGATCGCTGTTTTCTTTCAATTCTATTCACCCCCATTGGAATCCTTGTTCATCTAACAGCACTTGACCATCGATGTTGTTTTAGCTTATTTTCTTATAGTGTTATCTAGAACTGATCAGAGGTGGCTATCTGAGGCTAGCAGTTTCACCACTCATTAAGGATTGTTTCTGTGCTTATTGTTCTCCAGGGACCAGTCATATCCTGTCGACCACTGAAACCGCACACCTCCGTCAACAAGTGACGCATTATTTCATTCATTCTTTTAGGCAAATTTACGTTACTTGGCTCTGAGCTAAGCAGCTTCAGGCAGCTAATGTTAGCAATAGTGATGTAAAAGGAGGGCGTAGTTGAATGCAGTCAGGGATTAATTAAAGTGACAAACCACTGAAGCGAAGCTTTTTCAGAAAGACAGAAAAAATTAAAAAAAAAAAAATTTGCTGCAATAATTGTTTTTTTTTAAATTGGCAAAATATTTCACAAGCATTTCATTAAGACTTCTGTGAACTGTTAAAATGTGGAAAAAAGGTGCAATCAGTGACTCCTGTAAGTCATGTTGTACCCAGTATTAGTGCTATTCTAGAAAATATGACACTATCTTGACCCAAATCATTCATTATGATTAAAAATGGTCAGATAAGACGTTTTGACGCAGCTGCGCAGTAAAGCAGAGCTTGCATGTTTGGCATGTCCTGCTGTGCTTCACACGATGGTGTGCATTTTCTTGCTGTGCCATCCCATTGTTTCCATATTATTTTCATTGCTGTTTGTCTTTGTTTTGTTCGTTTATTTCTGTATTTGTTTGCGGGTACTTTCAGGATTAGATAAGCATGTGTGATGTGAAATCTAACGCAGCTCTTTACATTTGTTCACCAGTTGCAAAGCGAGTTGGATAGAAATATATCAAAGGAGTTAAGCAAAGGTAAGTGCTTCAACTTCTCGCAAAAGCTTCTTATATCATAAAACAGAATATAATCTAACAATAAGCAGTATTTCTGCGTCTCTTCTGGTCGCCAGCCACAGCAGAGTTGGACGTTGCCTCGGCCCGTTTGTCGCCCGTGGGCTCCACCTCCAGAGGGGAGCTGGACCCCGTCAGCAGGGCTCAGCAGCAGTACTTGGAGGTACTGAAGAAGAATTACAGTATCTGAGGATTGCTCTGCACAGCTGACTGCAGTCAAACTGCCTATTTCAGCCATCAGAAACACTAAGGAGGCCAACACTAATAATCTAAAGTTGTACGTCTTTATTCAACTGTTTTATGATAGTATAAATAAAGCACATTGCACTTAAATGCTCAGGAGAAAAGGACAAGAGAGATAAAGATAGATAAATACAGAGAGAATGAGATGGTGTATATCATTAGTCCGTCAACTTGAGATAACCTCAGAAGTATTTGGTGTATTTTTTCTTAAATATACACTAAACAGTTTAACTTGTGCATATCGGTGTTGCTTGATTTGTATAAAATTTGTAAACATCTCCATCAACAACAGTAATTTTGCCATCATATTACAGTTGGTACGTGCCATGAAATGGTGCAGTATCTATCTATGTATTCTACTTTTAATGTTGTGCTTGATTTTATTTTATTTATTGTTTTTACGACCATAATGTACTTGAATAAGACGAGCTGGAATACTCCCCGGCAAGTGAAACAGGGTGACTACACAACGGTCAGTTTTTTTTGTTTGTTTTTTTTTGCTTTTTGTCCATTTTAATCATAAAAATTATGAGATTTCATTAAAATAAGATTGGTACAGTGTAATGATTGTGATTACATTCATTTGTAATTGGATACATATTGTTTTCATGTTGTGAAATTTGATGAGAATTGTTTTTGGTTCACATTAATATTAAAAATTTTATTCAACTGTCAGTCTTGTTGACAATACTGATATTCATTATATATAGATCACTTTTTTTAACAGCATGAGACATTCAGGATGTGTCAGTTTACTGACTGGAGATATTTATTAATAACAGTCTGAAATGTGTTTGGTTTTATTTTGCTATGCATTAGTTATTTTTATAAATACTTTATTAGTAATTCACTGGACAACATTTGAATATTACGACTAAGTGTTGCAAGTTTAAGACGACATCTGGTTTGGTTGTATAAATTTCACACGTGATGTGATGACATGCCTGGAGGGAAAAAAAAAATACAGAACCAAATGTTTGATCCAGATTTTTATTTGGAGCCACACCATACTGTACATACTGATACCGACCTCCCGTATAGACACCCGATTTCTTTTACTCAAGTCCCAGCTATAAGGTATGTAAAAAAGAGAACATCAAAAACACATTATTTCACAATGTTAAAAAAGTGAGAGAATTGGTACCATCCATGATACAGCCTCCAAATTACAGGGTATATACTGGGAAAAAATGTAAAAACATGTTATAAACTCTTCTGTTTTTATCCTGTCTCCGCCCCCATTTTTACTCTGCTTTTACCAAGTCTTTACGCAATTTTTTTCATTCATTCGTGCATCTTCTCAACCACTTAATCCTTTTTGGGTCGCGGGGGGTCTGGAGCCTATCCCATCATCTCTGGGTGAGAGGCAGGTATACCCTGGACACATCGCCTGTCCATCGCAAGACCAGCACATGGAGACAGTCCACCATTCACCCTCACATTCATACCCAAGTACAGTTTATCCCCAGTTGATGCCAGTTAACTGAACATGCATGTCTTTGAACTGTGGGAGGAAACTGGGGAACCAGTTGAAAACCCACACGGGGCAAACAGATAAACTATTACGTCTGATAAAAGTAGAGACATGAGACCCACACCTTCGTAGTGCCCTCAGGCCTCACAGTCGAACGGACATGCTAAGCATAAATTCTGCCTAACACTCAACAAACCCAACTTTGTATCCAGTCGTGTGTGCGCTCACCTCCACTTCTGCCTTCACATTTCACTTTATTTTGGAATTAAATATATTTTTTGGTTGTGAAGGTTACGGTCATAGTTGGTGTTAGGAGCTCCTGATATGGTTTGGAGCAATATCATGGTACGATTTAAAACTTTAAAACTCTCTCTGATCTCTCCCATCTGACTGCGTGCTTTTATTTTCTGCATGCTTTTATTGCGGGGTTAGTTGACAAGATATCTCTGAGCAGGTGTGGGTAGGTGTGGTCCTATAGAATAAACATAGACATATACTGTACATGTCAAGTTACTGTTGAAATATACCCAGGAACAACCTATAAGCATTAAGCAGACAAAATGTTATATAAGCCAGCCAATAAATAGACTGAGAAATAACACAACTGAATAAACATAGTTACCTAAACAACAGGTAGGGAAAGGGTGCCCCCTGGCGGTGGAGATTAATAGGGTGACTAAGCCAACCACACCCTGGTTAAGCACCAATCAACAGTGTTTCATTGTACAAACTAATTAGGACTTAAATGCTCTTAACAACAGCAAGTCATCCAATACAATTCAGACTTACAAGTTTACAACATTCTATCAATATGGACTGTATATCTAAAAAAGAACAAAGGAAAGATCAAAGATAATCACTGCATGCTTACTAATTAACGTGTTACCACCTCCTCTCCCAGTTATAAGTAAAGAAACAATCTACAGGATACATGAATGAACACTCACAGGACATATATACAATAAACTACTTACAAAGTGTCAGAAACGCACACCAACACAACCAGACTGTTCCAGCCAGCAGCTACACCCCAATGAGCCTCAAGTGACGGTGTTCCTGACAAAAGTTAGTGATCACTCTGTCCTGTAGGTGGCGCATGTGTCCTACAACATTATGTTACTGAATAAATCGGGTAACACTGACAAATTATCAAAATAAACACCAATGGGACAAAACAAATACAGAAAATTACTAAACTGGTATGAGCCTTTCTAACACTGGCCATTGGTCCCTCAGGTGGCACTGCATTAAAAACCAACATCATTCTGAAAAGGATATTACCACATGGGCTCAGGAACACTTTGGAAAACCATGTCAGTTAAAACAGTTCGTCGCTACATCTACAAGTGAGAAATTAAAACTCTACCATGCAAAGTGAAAGCCATATATACGTTGAAACCAGAAGTTTACATACACTGTATAAAAAGACAGCCTTTTTTTCTCACTGTCTGTCATTAAATCAAACTATTCCTGTTTTTGGGTCATTTAGGATTACCAATATTATTTCTATTGGGAAAGCTCAGATGATGATGTCATGGCTTTGGAAGCTTCTGATAGGTTAATTGTAAACATCTGTGTTAATTGGTGGCACACCTGTGGATGTATTTCAAGGCACACCTGAAACACACTGCTTCCCTGTGTGACATCATGGGAAAATCAAAATAAATCAGCCAAGATATTAGGAATAGAATCGTGGACCTCCACATGTCTGGTTTATCCTTGGGTACAATTTCTAGATGCCTGAAGGTGCCACATTCATCTATTCAAACAATTAGATACAAGTATAAACACCATGGGAATGTCCAACCATCATACACTTTTGGAGTGGCCATCACAAAGCCCTGATCTCAATCCAATAGAAAATTTGTGGACGAAGCTGAAAAGACGTGTGCGATCAAGGCGGCCTACAAACCTGACTCAGTTATACCAGTTCTGCCTGGGGGAATGGGCCAAAATCCCAGCAAACTACTGTGAGAAGCTTGTGGAAAGATGCCCAAAACATGTGACCCAAGTCAGACAGTTTAAAGGCAATGCTACCAACGTAGTCTCCCCTTCAGTCCACACGCTTCGTCCATCGGTGTTGCAGCGCTTGGATCCCTGCGGTTGAAAAATAAATCACATTTGGTCAAATTTGACCACTATGAACTTTTCACCCCCCCCCCCCAAAAAAAAAGTGGAAAAGTGTGCTATGGTCTGACAAGTCCACATTTCAAATTGTTTTTGGAAATCATGAATATCATGATTGCGCTCAAGAGAAAACCAACCATCCAAGCTGTTATTTAAGTTCAAAATCCAGCATCTGTGATGGTATGGGGGTGTGTTTGTGCCCATGGCATGGGTAACTTGCACATCTGTGAAGGCACTATTACTGCTGAACGGTACATACAGGTTTTGGAGTAACATATGCTGCCATCCAAGTAACGTCTTTTTCAGGGACGTCCCTGCTTATTTCAGCAAGTCAATGCCAAGCCACCTTCTGCACATTACAACAGAATCAGAATCAGAATCAGAATCAGGTTTATTGCCATTGTTCATGTAGTACACAAACTAGGAATTTGTCTCGGTACAATGCTGCAACATTAAACATGATAAGATAAGAGAAATAAACTATACATGTAATAAAGTGTAGGATAAGATTAAGTGATACTGGTCAACAGTTAAAATATATATTAGCCAGCAGCAGATACTGTGGAGAACTATATAGTGCAGTCGGTAATGCAGGAAGAAAACAGTGATGATTGACATGAGTCTGGTTGAGCTGCTGTACATGGTGCACGAGAGTCACTTAGTGTTCAGCAGTCTAATGGCAGAGGGGAAGAAGCTGTTCATGTGACGGGAGGTTTTAGTCTGGATGGACCGAAGTCTTCTACCAGAGGGGAGGGGGGCAAACAGTACATGACCAGGGTGTGAGGGATCGGCTATGATCCGGCCAGCACGCCTCCGGGTCCTGGAGATGTACAGATCCTGGAGAGATGGGAGCTTGCAGCCGATCACCTTCTCAGCAGTGCGCACGACGCACTGCAGCCTTAGTCTGTCAACAGCATGGCTTCGTAGTAAAAGAATGCAGTTACTAGATTGGCCTGCCGGCGGTCCAGACCTGTCTCATATTGAAAATGCGTGGTGCATCATGATGTGAAAAATACAATGATGGAGACCCCGGACTGTTGAGCAGCTGAAGTCTTACATCAAGCAAGAAAGGGAAAGAAAAGCTTCAACAATTTGTGTCCTCAGTTCCTAAAGGCTTATGGAGTGCTGTTAAAAGGAAAGGTAATTAACACAGTGGTAAACATGCCCCTGTCCCAGCTTTTTTAAAATGTGCTGTAGGCATCAAATTCAAAATGAGTGAATATTTGCAACAAAACAAATTTTATCAGTTGGATGACCTCGAGGATGTGCTCCGCATGTGCCGTTTGTGTTGGTTCAGCCATGTGGAGCGGAATGTTGGCTGGATTAAGAAGGTCATGGAGGTCGATCCTGGTAGCAGCAGAGGTCAAGGAAGAGGAAGAGCGAAGAAGACGTGGCTAGAGGGTGTCTGTATGGACCGGATCAAGCTACAACTGGCCCAAGTTGAACAAGTGGACAGGAACCACTGGAGTGGGACTCTGAGAAGTGCAGTCAGGCAGGATCCACCCCAACTGAGGGATTAATTGTGTCCTATCAAAAATAAATAAGGATGATGATGATGATTTTACACAACGTCCCAACTTCATTGGAATTGGGTTTGTAGATACAGGTTCTTATCTCTTACTGTGTCATATGGTGTCACACATCTGCTAAAACTTTCACACATTTTTAGGTATCTCCACTCTGTGATCTCCAACTGATTGTGAGGATCTGCATGAATATTGGCATTAGAGAAAAGAAATGGATTAAAAACAATATTCTATGAGCTATATTTAATTAGTGGCCTCTTGGATGCCTGAATTACACCTTATTTGCTTGTCTTGCTCAGAACTTGCTCTGAATTCCTGCTTCCTTAGCACACAAAATAAAAATGCAGCCTGCCATCAGTACTTCATGCACAGCCATTTTTTTTTAACCCAGCCCTCATTAGCCATGTTCTGATTTATTTCACCGCTCCCCCTCCTCTCACATATTCCCAACACACGGAACTTGACGCGTTGGTTTAGAAACCGTTTCCCTCACTTATTAAAATAAGACAATGTGTTTATGATTGGCCCCCCAACGGTGTGTCTCTCTTCCCTTTGATCCGTCCTCTGTGCGTCAGCCTCAAATGTTAGATATTCAAATCTTGTTACATTTATTTTTGTTTCCTTTACAGCAGATGGGCACATCTGACAGACTGACTATTAGGTGTTATTATATCCCCTTTATTCAATAGACGCCACTGCAAACACTACACAGGAACCTTGTTTTGATTGAGGAGGTTACAACCATTGTCATAAAGCGTTGGAGGCACTCGTGAATACAAATAGACAGATTCTGAATTTGAAAAGAAAAAAAAAACAGTGTTGAAAGAGTTGTTTTTGAAAAGCAACTCAGGATTAAAACGCGCCTCTGCTCACTGGGTCACCCTCCATCTGTGATGCCCAGTCTTGTTATCTCAGTGTCTGTCCAACAGCTGTTAAGAAAAACAAGTTGTTGGTTTGAAACCTCGAGCCTCCGATGCATAATGAGGTTGTCAGCTAAACAGCCCATTTTATTCATAGATTGTGCCACCATGATACAAATGTGCAAATCTTCTGATAGTTCAGCTGCCACCCAAGTGAAGGCATAACGCTAAATAATGAGATCGATACAACAAAAAATAAATGAGCTGCTAAAGAAACAAAATGATGAACCTAAAAGGAATAAAGTTCTTAATTATCTTTTGTAAAAAAAAAAAAAATAAGCCCTATCACTTCTTCTTCTTTTGACTGCTCCCTATATTAGAGGTCGCCACAGCGATTCGGGCGTCCGCATGTTGATTTGGCAAGGATTTTACATCTGATGCCTTTCCTGACGCAACCCTCCCCATTTACTCGGGCTTGGAACTAGCACTAGGAGTGGCTTGTGCTTCCCCCATGACTGGGTAACCAACTTTCCTTTCCCTATTCTATCATGCTGAGCACCAAGCTAGAAGGCAGAAAGTACCATTTTTATATGGTCTTTGGTATGACCCAGTTGGGGCGTGAACCCACAACCTCCTGGCTGTGGGGCGGATGCTCTACCATGAGGCCATCACTACGGTTTAAAAGAAAAACCTATCCCAATCATTTTAAGGTCACCAACAGTATTTGAAAATGTTCAAAAATTTTGGCAACAAGAAAAATCGTTACAAACCCCGATGAACCTTGGCGAAACCCAAAAAGCGTAACGTTCACAAACATTCCTCTGCATTCAGCATTCCGTGAGATACTTGGGGCAATAATTGCTCATCCAAAAGATTTAACATTTGAAGTTTTTGCCTTTTATTTGGATGCTGCCATATTTATATCTCTGGTGTCTCTGGTGTTTTATCTCTGGTGTTTTACCATCATTAGATCGTAAAACTGAGCTTTGACCATTTTGACAATTTTAGAATGAGTGACATTTTGGTGACTGAGGCCACGTCTTTTATGTGACAATATCATTACTGCTTCTCTGTCAGAGTTATAAAGCATTTCTTATTTATTTTCTTTAATGTAAATTTACCTCCAAATTTTCTTTGGAGGTTTCTATAGCCTGTAGCTATAGATTATATACATCTATACACGTCCATGGCCTGGGAAGTTGGCTACAGTTCCATGAACTTTGTACTTCTTAATAATATTGGCAGCTGTTGTCACAGGAAGATGACGCTGCTTGTAGATGTTTTTTAGCCTTTACTTTTAACATGTTTATCTATAGTTTTCTTCCCGAGCTCCTCTTTTCTTTTTCTTTCTCTGGTCTATGTTCAGTGTGGTGCACACAATGATACAGAACTACAAAGCTGCATGTTTTTTCCTTGTATAAAGGCTGAATGACTGTTGGTACATGCAGAAGTCCCATTGTGAAGTGCAGAGATCACTTGTTGGCAGTAACTGCTGCAAAAGGCGGTACCACAAAATATTAAATTTAAGAGTGCCATCTTTTTTGTCCATGCCATTTTAATTTGTTTAATTACATGAAATATTTAACTGACTTATTTATCAAAGCAAAGTCTGATTTGTGTTAAATATGATACAAACAACATGGACATGCCATTAAACTTGCATCAGTGTCAGGTTATTTCAGAGATTGTTGTGGGTTTTTTTGCTTTTTGTGGAAGGGCACTGACAAATTTACATCTGGATATACAGTACATTATTTCCAGTTAAATCACCTGTACTCTTTTAAACATAATTTTTAATCAGTGCTAAATGGACCCATCCTAAAGTATGCAGCAGTACAGTGTGGGTATGTGTGTGTGAGTGAATCTGTTTCTATCAGCCGTTTGTGATTCTTCGGGGTAAGGGTATAACAAATTGAGGGGGACAAGTGGAACAAACCAGAGTGTTTATTTGCTGCTGTGCACTCGCCATGCTCTAAATTGGACGTCACTGCTATTTGTTGTCACAAGCTGGATCCAAATGTGTTGTGGGCAAAGGAGGTATTTAAATTCGATTTACTTGCTCTAACATGATTTAAATGAGACTCCTGGCTCGCCTGGACAGATTGACAGCATTGTCTTTATTGCCACTTTGTTTTATTTTTGGCTGTTTACTCTGCCTTTCTGCTGTCATCTCGCGCCACGACTTTAAAGGATCCTGCTTAGATCTTCAGAGATCTGGAGAGAAGAAGCTTCCTTTTATGTTCTAAGTGCTTCATATGACAAATATAAAAAGGGACTCAAGAAAGAGCTGACATGTTTCACATCGCCCTGTTCCTTTAGTTGCAAAGAGCCTAGCAGGGAGAAGTCAAACCTGCAATCTTATAACATTAGAAACCATATGAAGCTGAGCAAAGAGGTAGACCCCTTGTGTTCGGAGCCTCGAAGGGTCAACATCTGTAAATGTACAAGCAAAAGGGATTTTATGGAATATGAAACTGGGATGTGCTGCAACATGCACACACTGTATTGAATAACAATGCTAGATTATTTGTGTTCCACATGGTTTCAGTTTTATTTAGTGTTGCTGTTCAGAAAGAGTCAGATACCTGTGAATACCTCTGTCCAGCTGTGATTTAGGTGTGATGCAAGTGGGATGCAGATGGGTAAAGGTGGCAATCAAGTATGATGGTAAGTAGTGTTGTAGTCAAGACTTTGTCAAGACCAGACTCTCCTGAGACCTAGACAAGACCAAGTCAAGACCTACGCACACAGTGGTCTTGGTCTCTGTTATAAATGCCCCTTTCAGGGCAGAAATAAGGCACCAATTGCCTGCAGTGAGTTTGCTTATTTATTAAAGAACAAAGAACAAAAGAACTTGCCACGAGGGGCAGAATACAAAAAGCTAAACACGAGACCCCGAAGAGTGATAACTGAATGAATACAGGCACAGCAAAAACCATGAAAGGTGCTCACAAATAACGAGATGAAATAGAGTCCAAAAGCTGAAAGAAGACTGGAGTCAGGGGTAGAGGATTCCAGCCTGAGTTGGGTGATGTCGCAGTGAGGAATAAACCTCGCTAGCTAGTGATGGGAAGGCAGGCTCCGGAGCTCCGAGGGGTGCGCCAAGCTTATCCAGGAAATATGTTTCGAGGTGTGCATCGTGACATATGTGTTGACGTCGGACCACATGAATGGGTCAGGAAGACGTTCATGATTTTGCACGCAACATAAAATAAAGTGAGCCGTGGTACCCAATGGAAATCCCCATCCCTCACATTTTGTTTTGTCATGTTTGACTGTGTAAGGGATTTGTCACAGCCAATTTTCAGATGGCGCCAGCACCAAAAACTCCAGGAACAGTTTGAGCGCATTTCTCCCATTGACGTATTTTTGACAAATAGTGGCTATTTATTGTAATTGAGGTGACGGCTTAGCAATAATGCATCTGTTTTGCAAGTGGGAGTCCTGGGTTCAAATCCCAGCTGTGTTGTTCTTTTAATTTCATTTTTATTTGCAAGGTGAAGTGTCTTGTTGTGTTTCAAAGAGCTTGGATCATTATTACACATCATTATGCTGAGGCACTATTGCCATTGTGCCCTGCATGAGAATAAGGCACAAATATACCGGGACAGTATAAGACTGTTGAAAATTTATTATTTCTTAATAAAAATGGATATGTAGTACAAGCACACCAAGTCACACAGGCATATTCATTGTAGTCACCTCAGTTTTGTTATTTTTTTGTGTTATGAGCACTGATATTTCTTAAAAGACATTTATTGCATTTATTGAAATGAAAAAAATACACATTAAACCAATAATACCCTTGTAAAAAATCAGCTTGTTGTATACGTTTTTTCCACTAGATGGCCTGGTAGAGAAAATGAAGTCCCACATGAGGCCTCGTCTATACGAGCCATTTTGATGAAAGGCCTCAAGTCCTCCAGAAAGCTTCATTTGGCCATCACTATCACTAGCAATCTTAAATAGGGAACCAAAAACTCCAACAACAAACCGGTGTGAAGTCAAAGTAACTGATTAAACACAAACAGCTGTGACAGGCTGTAAGCAGACTTGACAGGCGGAAGTCTGGCCACGGTGCTGTCAAAATAAAAGCACAAATAATCCCCATAATAAACATGACTAAATATACAGACAGAAAAGGGGAAAATACTAAATGACCCGAGCACGGAACAGACCCGCGCTCGGGATCACTACAGTCTCGACTTTTATCTCTGCCTGTTTTGGTCTTGATCTTGACTTGGTCTTGGTCTTTCTGTACTCTGGTCTCAGTCTGGTCTTTACTACAACACTGATGGTAAGTGTGGCACATGTAGACCCAAGTTGTGTGCAGGTTTAAACATTTTTTTTAAGCTTTACATTTTATCTACCTGCCCACCCCTGCATGCTACTTGGGTCTCTATGTACTGCACTTCCATATCTTTGTGAGAAATGCCATACACTGATAGTGGGTGCAAAATGAATAATTTCTTGTACTTTTTCAGTGGAATTTCATTCATTTGTTATCTTTTAATTTTTGTTTGTGCCAAGATAAAACTGTCTAAATATTGGGTGCTTTAGACATTCAGGGAAGCTAGCTAGCAAACCACCGACAGTGTATCAATCTTATTTCTTTTGTGGTGGCCACTGAGCAGCTCCACTGGAGCAGCTGGGGTTAAGGACCTTGCTCCAGGGCACCACAGTGGGCTTAAGAAGGGTGGGGCAAACAATGACCCTGGTTATATGGTCACAGTAAACCGATTACGCCAATAATCAGTTTTCTCGTGTTTAGATGCACTGAATAAATGGATTACTGGAGGGTAAACCACTTGAGTTAATGGCCCTGGTTACATGGCCTTCATCGGATTATTCTGTTTACTTGGCCACTTGAATAATCAGATAACTACAGAAATCCAATCATAACCGGTTTATCTGTGTGCATGTAAACATGGTCACTGCTATGTGATCTGTCCCACTGAGATCTCATCCTGCCGGTCCAGGAATTGAACTGGTGACCCTCCAGTCACCAGTCCACATCCCAAACCATTAGGCCACTACTTCCCCTCGGCTTTGTTTTGGTTGGAGAACGGATCCAGTGCTGGAAAAAAATTCTGACTGCTCCTTGAACCAAAAAATAAAAGTGGCTAATATAGCGAAGATAAGACAATAAAGTGATTATTTCAAGTTTCTCTAAGATGGGTCCTTATTAAATTTTGACATTGTAAGATAATGTCCCTTCGTTTCTGTGGGTTTTTTTTCATGATAAACAAGGCTAACAACCACTGATAACGTTACTTTTGCATTTTTGTGAATGTTAAGCTTTAAATTCTTAAAATGAAGCTTTAAAAAGTCTTAAATCCAACTTCCTCATACCTGTATATACCCTGATTGCGTAAAACTAGCAAAACTGTAATGGTGGCTAAAAGTGTGCTTTGGTACTGGACCAGAGGTCTTTTGCAGCATGCATGCTAGAATGCAGGTTAAATAATTTCTACATTCGGGACAGGAAGCTGCATGCATTTGCCACAAAACAGTTTATTCTTTTGACTCTAAATCTCAACATTTGTCTTGAACAGTGTCCTAGCTGTGGTGGCAGATTTCGCAGCACTCCAGACAAAACTCGAGGCACTCAGTCGGCTCACAGCAGGACTCGAACAAAACGGAGTGGCAGTGGGCATGGCAGTTTATCTCCTCCACTGGGACCTCGTCCATGGCCGAACAGCAGCGGGCGCAGGCGTGGCAGCAGAGGGCACAGGGAACACTAAAGCAGGAGGAGCAGGCCTCCAACGCACCCATTAGCAGTACGGAGCACTGGCACGACAGGCACGCCAACAGCAGGTGAAGACACGAGTCTGTAATGAGGCAACGAGGGTGAAGAGAAATTAGACAGAAAAGCACCAAGTATCACATCTGAGGTCAAAAAGCTGTGGCGCGTTCTGAAAGCCTGTCACACCCCATCATAAACTCAGATTTGCGACTCTATTAACCCCAAATTAATCTCCTGCATGTTTGTTTGTGGTGTCAACTAGAACTTAAAAGGGAAACTATTCTGCAGCAATGATCAAGTGTGATTGTGTTTACTTAATCACAGAGCTTTGTTCAGTCCTCCTGGGAAAATAAAAAAGGCCACGAGAGGCTGAACAACAACTAGGAAGAAACTGTCACTTGATAATTGCTCTGTTTCCCAAATTAGGCGCAGATGAGATTGCATATATTAACCCTAGCGGTGTGTTGCAGTGCATCTCCTGCGATCCCAACTGTTGTATTGTTACGAAGCTAGCGTTTTTCATCCTCACGAGGACCGGATGGTGCTTGAGATCATGCAAATGGAGCTGTTTTATCCTGTTTACTCAAGGAAATAAATGAAAAGGAGATGGAAGAATTCCCTGGGGAGTGGGGTTCAGTGTTTTTCTGCTTTGCCGCCCAAATGATACACCCCCCACATATAACTTATGCTAATATCCGTGCGCAGATGAAAAAGGAGCATTATGTGTGGCTACTGTATTGATTTAATGTATAACATCACAGAGATAGCAACATGAACACAAGGATAAACAAGAAGCTTTGATAAAACTAGAGGACGCGCAGCAGTTTGGAAGTCTCCATGTGAAACTTTCAGAGTTATTGACGTTGCTTCATATTTCACTTTGTTTGGACACTCAGTTTGTGCCAAGAGCTGTGGATAAACTTAATGGAGATTAATACAAATTATCATAAAACTTAGCCTGTATGTTAGTTTAATTAAACATGCGTAGTTTTGTTTCTTATTCTAAGATTAAGTAAGAAACTGGAGCTTTGTAAATCTGCTAGTGGTGTTGGCGTTGTCGCGTTAATCATCCGTTAACGCGTTGCCCCTGTTAACAGCAACAAATTTTGTGATCGTGGTTAATGGTAGAAAGCACAAACAGTACTTTTTGGCCTAGCGGCTCTCATAGTTGCCAAGTCCGCTTATTATAAGCAACTTCGGGCTTGTTTTTTTCTAAAGTCGCTTGCAATTCTCGTCAGTCGCAGGTTGTGGGTTTTTGGGCTTGTTTAACGTGTAGTTGCTTATTTGGGCTTGCTTTGCTGTCTGTGTGACAGCTCTCCCAGCTTGGTTGCGCAAGATTATAAGCTGTGTCTCCATACCAAGAAGTTCAAAATCTCTTAATTTTGGGGGAAGTTATTGAGGTAAAAGTGACGGACCAGGGGCTTCACTTCTGGTGGCCAATGACTCATCCAGTTTTTCTATAGAGATCAGTGGCCCGCCCGACTCCACCTGGCTCTGTACTCATTAATGGGGCGTGAGATATACAGGTTTTTTTTTTTTATACAGATCAGTGCATATGGGACCTTAAATTTAAAAAAAAAACTCCATTGAAATGAATGGCAAAAGCAAAATTATCTTTTGATCCCGATCAAATTTTGCCACGAGTTACACATATGATGTTTGTCAGTTTAAAAGATAATTTTCCAAGTAATTAAAGTTGTCAGCTGTCATGTAATATTTAGTTTTTGTTTAAAGGACTAACGGACAACAACTCCCATCATCCCACATCACTAAACTGTAATCGTGTTTATTGCTGTTTCTTATGCAGAATGCATGTCTTTTCTTTTGATCAGCATTTAACAATTTAATTTATTCACAGTTTTTATGTTGACTGTGTTTACTATAAATTTGCTGTTGCTTATGCAGAATGCATATGTATTTTCAGCCATTCTGGCCACAGACACTGTGCACGCCATGCAGACAATGCAAATTCAAACACAGCCATGGAAATCCCCAAAATGCTGTCATGTTTAAGTTTACAACATTATCTGTCGAAGCTCTCACCTAGATAACTGTTACAGCCTCCTCCAAAACTTCATCTGGATGTTGGATTGTTCTTCTTCTGTGGAAGCTAGCTAGCTGGCTCGTAGCGACATGCTAGGTTGGAGCTGACCTCCAGCTGCTGACACGGACAGATATTCGCCTGTTTTCATCTTCATACCTTTGGGTCCAACTGTTGGTGAGTACCAGCCTAAAAAAATTCTTAAGCCATGTTTGTAATATCTATTCACTCCCCCGCCATTTTTGCAGCATGGTGGGGTGTCATCACCGGCAAAATAGTTGTTTATGTTTGCGATTTTTCTGCTAAAAGGGAAATTGTGTCTGTTGTGACACACGAGGTCCATGGTTTTGTGTTGATCTGCTTAAAAGTTGTGGATGTTTACTATGCTCCAAATGCTCCATATGCTCCATTTGTGGCTGCTGGCTGGGGTGTCAGGTCACTCTGTACCCTTGCCATTTCGTCCCAAGTCACTCCGTCCCCAAATCACAACATACCCTAGATGTTCCATACCTGTTTAATTAAATACCAAACCAAAATGATGATGTTGTGGTTTATTTTTAATATCAAAATGTGATTCAAAACAGAAGCTGAAATTAAGGCTGAAGTTAAACTCTCAAAAATGTCATAGCAATCAGTGGCATAAGAGTAGCAGTTGATTTTAGTTAACCAAACCCCACCCAAATGTACCAGTGTACCACCCAAGATGTAACAATATATTGCACATAATTTAGTTACCTATTTATTAATTTTATTTTATATTTACTTATTTTTGTAGTTTTTTTTATTTGGGTTCTAAATCTTTTATTGGGTTTTAGACTTTTGAGTTTTTAACCTCTTTGACTTGTCTTTAACTTTTTAATATGACCCTCCTCTCTTATCTCTTCGTTTTTTCTCTTATCTCTTTGTCCTATGTCCTGATTGGTGGAGCCTTGAGCACTTTTATCATGTTTATAGTCAGCTACATGTGTGCCTGTGTTTGTGTTCATGTTGAATGTAAATGTGGTTTGTAAATATGGATGTCACCTGACTGTAAAACAAATCTACCTACGGGTACAAATAAAGTAACCTGAACCTGAACCTGAACCAAATTACTAGATTGGTTTGCTTGATCATTGCTGATCTTAACCATAGAATCTGCAGTGATTTTTAAATAAATGTTTATATGAACATTTTCTTTTGACTCCTTGAACCCCCTCCCCCCAAAAAAAACATAAATAAAAGGCAAAACATCCCTCCATTCGTGTCTAGCTGTCAGCTGCTACTCTTATGCCACTGATTGCCATGACATTTCTGAAAGTTTGACAGTAGCCTTAATTTCAGCTTCTGTTTTGAAGCCTTGATAAGCTAGTAATCACATTTTGATATTACAAATAAACAACAACATCATTTTGGTTTGGTAAGTATTTAATTACGCAGGTACGGAACATCTAAGGTGTGAGATATGTATTTAATATGTAAGTGTATGACAGACATGCCCTCCAGGTGGCACCTCCTATATAAGGCCGGGTGGACCATCTTATGACTCTCTTATCTCGCCTCAGCTTAGCCAACAATCTGTCAGTGGCTGTCAATGAGAGTGAGTTCAATAAAAGCTGTGTTCCAAGTCACCTCGCCTCTTCTGTGAACCAAAGGTAATTACAGACATAACATTGGCAACCAGGATTAAACCATGGAGGCGTGCATTGCTCCTATCTGTCCTTTTCTCGAGTTTCCTGGGGAGCCACCAGTGCCATGGCTTAGGTGATTCGAAGCCTTCCAGAGCTATGTTGCCACGCTGGGTCTCGGGGAAATCAATAAGCTGAGCCCAGGCACTTCTGGTTCACAGTTTGAGCATAGAGGGCCAGCAAATCCTGTGAACACCCAGTGCTTCCGACACCTATGAAGAAGTAGCAGAGCTGCTGGCTAGCCATTTCGACACCCCGGATAATGTGACGGTTCTGAGGATCCGCTTTCGGCAGCGGCACCAGCAGGTGGGTGAACCCGTCTGGCAGTTCATCACCGATTTGAGGCAGCTTGCTAGTGAGTGCCGTTTTGAAGCACTGGAGGAGGAAATGATTCATGACCAGCTGACAGAGCATACTTGTAGCGCCACATTGCAAGCTAGGCTACTTACGGCGCCAAGTGAACTCACGTTAGCCAGAGCCGTCAAGCTAGCTCTCCAAATAGAAACCGCAGGCAAGCTAGCTCCGGAGCTAACCGAACGCCACTCACAGCAGCCGCTGGAGCCTCTTGTTGTGGCAAATGCCACGGACCTGGACAGTGAAGAAAGCTTGGACGGCGAGGAGACGGAAGCCAACCCTACTAGCCGGGGGTCGGCCCCAGGAAAGTCCCTCTGTATGGGCTGTGGGTCTGCGATGCACCAGAAAAAGACTAAAGACTGCCCGGCGAGAGGAGCATGGTGTAACAAATGTGGTCGTTCGAACCATTTTGCCAAGGTCTGCCGTGGATTTAACCCAGAGAGCCCACGGAGGAAATCACTCCGCCCGCCCCCGACAACCATCCACACGGTGTGGGATGAAGAACTACCAGGCGTCATGGCGGTCAAGCAGCACTAATTTTGCTCAGGGCAAATGCAGGAGGGTCTCAGTGTTGGTGCTCGGGAAATGGTCAAGGGGAGTACCAAGCGTGACGGTGAGGTACCTGCACCGGTGAGTGGCGCTGATGGGTTAGCCCTGGATGCCTCCGGAGTTTGGCCGCAATGGGACAGAGGGTCTGCGGCTACAAGGGCATACGTTACACCAGTGTTAGAAGAGGTCGGGACAAGACCGAGAAGCACAGAGGATCAGTGTGCTTGACAACAACGTCTCAAGCCAAGCCGGGCCCCGTTGAGGGTCCTGGATTGGGTTCAGAACCGAAATGAGGAACATCCGTGGCGAAGATGGGCCAGACCACCTGAGGAGTGT
Source organism: Pholidichthys leucotaenia (assembly GCA_020510985.1). Taxonomy (NCBI): domain Eukaryota; kingdom Metazoa; phylum Chordata; class Actinopteri; order Cichliformes; family Pholidichthyidae; genus Pholidichthys; species Pholidichthys leucotaenia. The sequence goes on along the minus strand of CM035840.1, from coordinate 56,665,751 downwards.
CAGGAGTGTCTGTGCATAGTGGAGAAACGGCGCAGCGCACTTCAGGCTGTCTGACAGCTCGGTATGGCATGCAAATCAACTTCGGCATGTCCAGAAGACGAGGCTGGACATGGGACGAGGTCGAGGGTGAAGAGGAGCGGCTTCAGCATCTGGAGAGTCAGCCATCACCCTGAAGACTGGCCGTTTCCAGGCACGCATCTGCTGCGAGGGTGCCCTGGGCCCCCATGCCAGTTATGTCTTTTTTTACTTGAAGACTTGAGTTGTAAATAGTATATATTGAATTTCTGGTGTTGTTGTTGGTGTTGTTGTTTTAAAACAAACGTTATAGAAGGGATTATTTTGGGGTTTTTTTGTTCTAGTTTAGGAACACCGCATGCAATTTTAGTTATAAATGGACTTTAATTTACACTAGCAGGTGGTAGAATAATCCACCTTGCCGTGTGGGCAGGACAGCAGTCCACCCGTCCTCCCTATTTTAGGTTTTGTTGTGTGAATGTGTTAGGCCATTTAGAAACATTAGTTTTCGTTTTTTAGTGTGTGATTTGGGTCCCAAATTGGGGAGGGTCTAATTGAGTGAGTGGTTTTGGACTTCTTTAAAGAGGGGGGGGGGGATATGTGAGATATGTATTTAATATGTAAGTGTAAGACAGACACGCACCGCCAGGTGGTTCCTCTGCCCTGCACTATATAAGGCCGGGCTGGCCATCTTATGACTCTCTTATCTCACCTCAGCTTAGCCAACAATCTGTCAGTGGCTGTCAATGAGAGTGAGTTCAATAAAAGCTGTGTTGCAAGTCGCCTTGCCTCTTCTGTGAACCAAAGGTAATTACAGACATAACATAAGGTAAGTTGTGATTTGGGTACGGAAAGTCCAGAGACCGCTGGCTGGTTGGATGCCGACTTGAGTTGAGTGATGTTACTGAGCCCTAGCATTCCGTTGTTTGCACATACAATCTACTTTTGAGAATTTTCTGGAGAATATTCTGGATACTTTTTATCATTCTGGGTATGTTAAGAGCTTTAACAAACCTGCAGGTGAAGACAGCAAGCATATTTGTCCACTCCCATGTTCATAACAGTATGACAAACTTGAAAAATTACCGACTTAAGATACACTGTATCTGTATGGAAAAACACAGGATGAACACATTATTAATCGCGATTAACTCGACATTACAAAGATAATCGTGATTAAAAATTTTAATCTTCCAACACCACTAAAATCTGCACATCCATATGTGATCAAGGCAACCCAATCTCACCAAAAGTTGCTCGCCACCCCATTAAAAATGTAACATTTTCATTAATTTTTTAATGTACCGTTTATACTCCAAAACCAGTTTTGTTTTGAAATTTTGTGTTGAACTTGGAGCACAAAAATAAATTTAGACACAACCTGCCGCTTGTCCTAAACAAATCAGAAAAACATGAAAAGCACAAAAAATGGTGTCAAACTGATGTCTTTCCACTGCAACAATTCCCTCTACAGGTGTAACAAAATTATTATAGACATCCAAATATAGTTCATTAGCACATTTTGAGGTAGTAGCCCTCATAGTTGAACCTACCAGCAGTTGTATGTTCAGCCACGCTTCCTCTGCTCCCTTTGCGCCTTCTGCTCCTTGTATTACTACTGCTGCTGTGCATTGACATCCTGGAGCCCTGCTGTCGATTTAGGCTCGGAGAAGAAGGGGACCGTCTCTGATCTGGAACTGTGAGGCCACATTTTGGACATACAGGCTTCTGAGGGTCACGATGAGGCTTCTTAAACACTCTTTCCTCCTGTGAGGGCTTGGCTGGTGGGACAGTAGGAACAGGCTGGGCTGAACAAAGAAAGACAGAAGTAGGAAGACTGTCTTGCTCCGATATTGAGAGGAGACAGACACAAAATCAAACCAATACAAACTCCCCTTGAAGTGTAACATTTAGTGCTCATTGTATTAATTGCTGTGTACTGTAGGTACTTACCGCTGATGAGATCAGTGACAATGGTATTTCCTCTGCTAACAGGGTCACTCTCTGAAAGGATTTCCTTGGGCGCTTTTAAAGTCCCACTGCCTTGATGCATAAAATAATCTAATGTCAGCAGAAGAGTTGCAATTCACAGAAAAAGATCATCTACGTTTTACAGTCAGCTTGTGTGTATTTGTTGAAATGTCGTGTTATTGATCAGATTTGATGGAAACACCTTAGTGACGGTCTAATTTTGCCTTGAAGAACTTGTCCTCCCTCACACAGTTTAATCAGGTTTTCAAGTTAATTCTCCCATGATGGTTTGTTTTGTGTTTCAAAGGTTTTAAGCTTTTGAACAGCACAGCAAATCTTGGAGACACACTGAAACTACCGAATCTTTCAGAAAACTGCACTTGCCTTCAGTCTGGCTGATCTTTTTCTCTCCATCATCCGCTGATAAATGCTCTCCTGGTAGCATGTCTGACACACATGACTGCACTCGCTTCACCCGATCACCTTCTTCATCCCTCTGCTTCTGGTAGACACAGGGGTCAGGAAACCTCCAACAACGCCCAACACGGCCACATGAGTCACCGCTCAGGAGGCTGTGAGCTGTTCTGTGTGTGTGTGTGTGTGTGTTTTGTTCTGACTTAATAACACTCCCCTTCCCAGCTCAGTGGTCACTCCAAACATGCTGATCAGAGAGAAGGCCCGGCTGTGTGACTCCGGGTTTGCCTTCTCTGTTCTGCTTTTAGTCACCTAACACAACGGAGACACATGTCCCAGGAGTGTGTTAGATGAATATTATGCATGCAAAATCTCCTGTTAAGCTTACACACATGCATACATAAAAACATTTTTGAGTTTTTCTTTTCTTTATAGCAGACTGAGCTATAGTGGTGCATTTTTTTCAGTGAGTAGTTAATGCAAAACATGGAGAAAAACAACTGTCCCATTCCATACAAATAAACTACCACTAGATATCTGGGAGCACCAGTAGGAACTGTTAAGCATATGAGTTTTAAGAAACTTCCAGCACATATACTCCAAAATAGGTACAGTACTTTTAATTTATTTATTTATGACATTTCCATAGAAGATTACAAGTTGAAAGTTTCCACACAACCTGTAACTAATGTACTAGATGTAATGTTAAGTGTTTTCAGTTACGTCAGATGTTTCTGAAGATAGACTGGTGAAAACCAACTTTCCAGTGTCAAAAACTGTAGTTTCTCTGATGACCACATGAGACCTTTGACCTTAGATCCCCTCGTCACTGAAACATAGACCAATTTGATCATTCCATGTGGATCGGTCTTCAGATGCTTTTGCATCTTTCAATTCTAGGACTGCAATTCTGAGTTCATTCTTCTATGTTGCTTGCCATGTCTGTTTCGGGTGCCCTCTTCCGTTTTCCAGCCAAGTTCCAATACAGAACCGAGCGTACCACCAGTCTCTCGGCGACAGCTTTAACACTTGACCGGCAAAGTTCAGGCATTTCTTGTGGATAGATCTTAAGAGGGGTTTCTCTTTTGTTCTGGTGTAGACTTTGTCGTTGGTGACATGGTTCCAATAATTTATTTGCAGGATCTTTCTAAAGCACTTTGTGTGGAAGCCATCAATCAGCTTGTCTGTCTTGACTGCGATTTTTCAAGTCTTGGATGCAAAAAATGCCATGGCAGGATAAGTGACTTGTACAACCTGACTTTGATTCCTACAGAGAGGCTCTTGTCTCGGCAGATATTGTTCAAATGTCACAGCGTCACCGCTGCTTTCGCAATTCTAGTTCTCACATCCAATTCCACATCTCGCAGTTGGTGGCGATGCTGCCAAGGTATGTGAACTGGTCCACTTCTTGCAGTGATTCCTCATTACATATGACATTCTTCTTGGACTTAAAATTTCCCACAAACATGATTTTACTTTTCATGTCACTCACCCTCAGGCTGACTTTGGAGGCCGGCCTCACAAGTTTGTCATTTAAGGTCTGCATGTCTTCTTTGTTTTTCGTTAGCAAGGCCATGTCATCTGCAAAGTCAAGGTCACAGAGTATCTCTTTGTTGAATGGTATGTCCACGTCTGAAACTCTAGAGCATTCTTTCATCGGCCAGTCTATAACCAGTATGAAAAGGAAGGGTGACATAATGCATCCCTGTCTGGCTCTAGTTATGACTTTGAATGGTGTTGATGTCCACTTTCGGTACATTCACTACATGAAGCATTGTTGTGCATGTTTTGTAATTTGAATTTTATTGGGTTTTCAATTTAGAAAATAAAACAGAAACAAACAAACACACACAAAAAAAAAAACAAGTATACCCAGTGAGAGGATAAAACATTCCATTTCCACCCTAATACTCTTAAAATGATTAGCTTAATCTACTACACCTATAAAGGTTAAGATAGGATCCCCACTTATTATAGAAGCTGTCCATCCTGTCCAGAAGCTTATATGAAAGGCGTTCTAGTGCAGCAAGCTTGCCCAACTCCCTGAGCCATTGAGCTACGGGTGGGGCAGAGGAAGATTTCCAGTAAAAAGTGATCAACTTTCGGCCCAGCATCAAAGCAGTCTGAATCCACTCGGCATCAGAGATTGGGTCCTGAATCATTGATGGATCCCCAAGGACAAAAAGTCTCTGAGTAAATGGCACTTCTTGCTTAACAATTGTCATAATATGTCTATGGATCTGCAACCAAAAGTCCTGTATTACCGGACAACTCCAGATCTATGGATTAATGTCCCCTCCCCCTGTAGACATCTCCAGCAGCTTGAAGAGTGAATGAGATTCGCTCTCAACAATTTTACGAGGTTGTCCAGTAAAATCGATTCAAAATTTTAAATTGAACAAGTCTGGTTTTCAATTCCCTAGACACTTTCTTCCCATTCTTTAAAATATTTGCCCATTCAACATCAGTAAATTGTGAATTCAGATCTTTTTCCCATACGTGTTTAAGGAATGTAGAATCTTTATTTGAGCTCTTAAGGAGCATTAAATAGAAATTTGAGGCCTTAGATCTTTTGCCACAGGAACTCAAAGCCTGGATGAGCCAATCTACATCAGGAGGAGAGGTAGTTGTAGATCCAAAGACTTGACACAGCAGATGTCGAAGTTGTAAATATTTCCAAAACTGATTCTGTGGTAGTCCATACTGTGCCCGTAGAACATCAAATGATTTGAGAGCTCCCCCTTCATATAGATCTTTTAACATCAAGATGTCCTTTTTCACCCAGATTTTCCACATAAATGGGGATTTTCCAATATGGAGACTTGGGTTAAGCCAAATAGAAGCCATAGAATGAAGATGAGAGCTAAACTCTAGTATAGAAGCAACTCTCTTCCAAACGTATTGTAAAAAGGATATAATAGGATGCGACTGAAATTCAGAAGACAGTTTAATTGTGATTAGATGTACTAGGGGAAGAGGGCTGCTCAAATAACTCTCCAATAAAACCAAGGGGGAGCTCTCTCAGGGGGGAGAGCCCAATGAATCAAATGTCTAAGACTAAAAGCGTAATGATTAAAACCAAATTTGGGACCCCCCAAACCTCCTGAATCTATAGACTTCTGCATATCTTTTCAACTTTAATCTAGGGCGCTTACCATCCATAAAAACTATTGCACAACCTATCAAATTGTCGAAATAACCAACTGGGATCCTAAGAGGAAGAGATTGCAGAAGTAATTAAATCGGGGTGCACAAATCATCTTAATAACATTGACTTGCCCCAGAGAGACAAAAAAAGAGGTGACCCACTTTCTATGTCTATTTTAAATTTTTCAAGCAAGGGTTCAAAATTAATCTGAATCAGATCTGATAAAATGTGAGGGAAACAGGATGCCAAGCTATTTAATTCCTAATTTTGGCCAAGAGAAGCCTATATTTTGACCAAATGTAAACAGTGTTTTAGGGCAATAAGATGTTAGAGGGAGAATTTCTGATTTTAGTCCAGTTAACTCTATAACCAGACAAACGTGAAAATGGTTAATAATTTTAAGAAGAGCTGGAATTGATTTGTGAGGTTGTGTAATCAGTACCAATGCATCATCAGCATACAACATTATCTTATGGGTACTGCCATGGACCTGAATACCTGGAATATGCCGTCTTTGCGGATAGCAACAGCTAAATGGTTCTAAAGCCAAAGCAAAAAAGCAAGGGACTTAAAGGGAAGCCCTGGCGCGTACCCCTATAAAGTCTAAAAGACTGTGATGTAACTCGATTTGATATCACTGAAGCTCTAGGTTCATTATATAGTAATTTAATCCAAGAAAGAAACTTTGAACCAAAACCAAAAGTCTCTAGAGTTGCAAAGAGATACTGCCACTCAACCCTGTCAAATGCTTTTTCAGCATCCAGGAGAGGGCCTGCCACTGGAGAGAGGTGTGCAAGTGAGGGATCATTTTGAACTACCATATGATATCAATAAATCCGCCTAATATTGTCTGCCGCACCCCTGGAACGAATAAAACCCACCTGATCAGGATTTATAAGAGATATCATTACTTTATCTAATCTTAATGCCAAAATTTTGGAGAGAATTTTACAGTCACAGTTTATAAACTAATTGGTCTATAATTCTTACATTCTAACGGATCTTTATTGCTTTTTAAAATAAGCGAAATGAAAGCCTCTGTTAAAGAAGGGGGCAAACGGCCTTGTTCAAAAGAATTCCGCAAACATTTCTAAAAGTAAAGGAGAAAGAACCTCATCGACACAGGCCTTGTAAAATTCTGCATGTGAATCGTCAGGGCACGGTTGCTTTCCAGTCGGGAGGCTCTTAATCACTTTCACAATTTCCTCTTTAGTAATTGGGGCGTCAAGTAAGTCTATTTGATCCTTCGTTAGGGAGGGCAAAGATAGGGATGATAAAAATGCATAGATCTCTTGAGATCCAGCCTCCATTTCAGAAGAATAAAGCGAGGTGTAAAATTCTCTGAAAGCACCATTAATTTCATTTAAGTCTGACACCAGAGTACCATCCTGTGTCCTAATAGCAGATATAGTACACTGAGCTTCTTTCATTTTAATATATCTAGCCAGCATTTTGCCAGCTTTATCCCCCTCCTCAAATTGTTTGTGCCTAAGACGAAATAGGGAAAATTCAACTTTTTGTGTTAGAATTGAATTCAGCTCATACTTAAGCTTCAGAAGGGGTGACAAATTTACTAAATTTGTGTCTTGTTTGAATGAAGTCTCTAATATAGCTATTCTCCTCTCCAAATCAATCTGTTTAGCAATGTTAGTTTTCTTTTTAAAAGATGCATATTGAATAATATGTCCCCTAATAAATGCCTTAAAGGCCTCCCAAGCAACCCTGGCAGAGGGAGCAGAATCCCAGTTTGTCTCAAGATATAAGGAGATCTCTGCTTTCAAAGAGGACACAAAATCTGGATTAAAAAGAAAGCTTGAATTAAGCCTCCATCTAGAATTTTTTTTCAACTGACAAGGTGGGATCGTATGTAGAAAAACAGGGGCATGATCTGATAGTATTATGCTACCAATGAAGCTCGAATTTACAGAAGAAACAGAAAATTTTGACATTAAAAAATAATCAGTCCTGGAAAACACATTATGAACAGTGGAATAAAAAGTGTAATCCCTTGTGGACGGATTAAAAAGCCGCCAAACATCTACCAAACCAATTGCATTGCACATGTCTTTCAATATAGAGCCAGATTTAGATGAACGCTGTGAGGGGATGCTCCGATCTAAAATATTGTCCATGACCTGATTAAAATCCCCGCCTACTAAAATGGGATAATTACCCATTTCGCTTAATTCGTGTTCCAATTGTGCAAAAAATGCACAATCAACTATATTTGGTGCATAACTACTAACTAACTAACCTGCACTTATATAGCGCTTTTCATAAACATTAGCGAGTATCATCCTATGGCCCTGAATTTCTATAAGAATTATAAGGAGTCGTCCATCATCATCACTAACCTCTTTTAAACACTTGAACTGCAAATGTTTATGAATAAGGATTGCTACCCCCCTGCTCTGGCTATTACCACAAGACGCAAACCCATGGCCCACCCAGTCCCGACAGAGTTTTTTAGATTCTGTTTTAGTGAGGTGGGTCTCTTGAAGCAACGCTACATCCACTTTTTTTGATTTAATAAACGCCCACATTTTTTTCCTCTTAATTGGGTGGTTAAGGCCTTTAACATTCCAAGTAATGAGGTTAAGAAAGCTCTGACAATTAGCCGACATCATAAACGGTACATATTACCATCCAAAATATCCAGCAATTCTCCACCAAAAACCCCCTCACTGGACAAAAGACAAACACAATAAAAATTAAAAATACAAAAAAAAAACAAAAAAAAAAAAACGAAAACCACTTAATCATAAAGTAACATAATCAGTGACCTGAAACCAATGTCACCCATCGGTGCACAAAAACCGCACCAACCAAAAAAAAGAAAATAAAAAACTCTAGGACCGTGACTGTGAACAGTGCAACAAACTTAGGGAGAGCCGCAACATCGCAGCAGCCTCATGCCTATAGACAATATAGCGTGGGCAAAAAAAAAGGAACCTTACATTAATACTGCATCAAATCCTCAGTCAAAAATATATAACAAATAAACATATAGCATATATTCATACCATTGTTCATCAATGTCTCACGGTAGTGAAAGAATCAGGTTCAATGCTTTTTTAGGGTCAGTGAACTCCTGTTTACCACTTGCCAACTTCACAACGAGAACTGCAGGGTACCTGAGAGAGAATGCAATCTTCTTCTGGTGCAGCAGATGTTTACACTGCTTGAACGCCGCTCTCATCTCGGATACTCGTCTGGAATAATCCGGGAAAATCATGATGTGATGACCATTCCAATCCAGCTTTCCCATCCTGCGCGCTGCCTCCACAATACGCTCCCTATCCTGGAAGCACAGAAGTCGAATCAGGATAGCCCTGGGTGGCTGCCCATCAGGTCTGCGTCCGGCGAGGCTCCGATGCGCACGGTCAATTTCCAGCCCTCCAGGGAACTCCATTTTCAGCAGATGTGGGATAGCTTTGCGCATGAAGGTAAGGGCATCTGATTTTTCACAGTTTTCTGGAAAGCCGACAAAGCGTAGATTGTTTCGGCGTGATCTATTTTTTAAATCGTCCAGCTTCAAAAGTAAATCTTCTACCTGCGTCTGGGTTGCGGGGGGATTAGCATCCAGAGCTGTATTAGCATCCTCAAGAAAAGCGATGCGAGACTCCACATCTGCCAGCCGGGTAGCTAACTCCGTTAGCTTGGTGTCCACCGCCCTCATTGACGCCTCAATAGAGTTGAGTTTGGCGTCTTGCCTCTCCGATATTTCCTTCAACAGTGCAAAGATCTTAGAGATGTCCTCCGCCATTTGGTCTTTGGCAACACCTGCACCTGTTGAAGGTGGCGGAGAGGGAGGAGGGCTCGATGTGGTATCACCAGCTCTAGCCAGATTTTCCTTGCTAGCACCGGCTTTGGGGCGAAGATTAATTTTCTGCTGTTGCGTTGGCATACTAATCCTGTTCTCCACAAATCCAGTCTCGATGTAAAGTGTAGTAATAATAATAATAATTTCAGCTGAGGAAACAAGAGAAAAACGCCCTTGTAGAAGAAAAAAAAAAGGCTGTCTGCACTGCGGTGCTCCTCACCTAAGCAGCCATCTTCACTGCCCGCGTCTCTCAGGTGTGTCTCCGTTTATGTCGAATCTTCGTTGTGCATGTTTTGGATAATGTTGCACATCTTCTCAGGGATACCATAGTGTCTTAGTGTGTACTATAGTGATTCTTGGTGGATGCAATCGAATGCTTTCTTATTAAAGTCTATGAAGTTTACTTGGTTCTTGAACTCGAGTGCCTGCTCTACAATGATCCTTGAAGTAAGAATCTGTTTGCTATATTGTCCTGGTCAAAAATCCAAATGGCTGCTCACTCCTTTTGGTGTCCAGGGCCACTCTTAATCGGGATTTAAAAAAAGGATAATGTGAAAATGCAGTAGGGAAAATAAGTATTCAACACGTCAACATTATTCTCATTAAACATATTTCTGATGGAGCCACTGACCTGAGATTTTCAACAGATATTGGTAACAACCTAAGTAATCCATACATCTTCTTCTGCTTAATCCTTTTTGGGTCGCGGGGGGGTTGGGGGAGCTGGAGCCTATCCCAGCATCTTTGGGCAAGAGGCAGGGTACACCCTGGACAGATCGCCAGTCCATCGCAGGGCCAACACAGAGAGACAGACAACCATTCACTCTCACAGTCATACCTAAAGACAATTTAGAATCCCTAGTTTTGATACCAATTAACCTAACTTGCATGTTTTTGGCATGTGGGAGGAAACTGGAGAAATCCCGGAGTAAACCCATGCAGACACGGGGAGAACATGCAAACTCCACACAGATCACTGTTGGTCGGGGGCTGGGATCGAACCCAGGATCCCCCGGCCAAGGGTGAGTTGCTGTGCTGCCACAGTGCTAACCACTCCGCCACCGCGCTGCTCTTAAGTAATCCATACATACAAAAAAAAAAAAAAATCAAGGCAACTGTGCTCCCAAAACAAGCTATATTTAATAAAGTGGAATGACACAGGGGATAAGTATTGAACACATGAAGAAAATGAAGTGCAAAAAGGCATAGAAAGCCAAGAAAACAGCTGAAATACATCAGAATTTAGGAAGCCATCCCATTCCCCATCAGTGCAAATTAATTTCAGCTGGTTAAGTCCTGACTGATAGCCTTTAAAAAGGTCTGTGAATATCAGGTTGTCACACCACAAAGAACTCATGATGGGTAGAAGCAAAGAGCACTCTCTAGACCTTCACAACCTTATTGTTGCAAACTTAATGATGGCATTGGTTACAGGCACATTTTTAAACTGCTGAATGTTCCAGTGAGCACTGCTGGAGCCATCATTTGGATTGAACATCATTTTACCATAAACCGGCCATGACCAAGAGCTCTTTGCAAGATTTCTGATAGAGGGTCAAAAGAATTTTCAGAAGAGTTGTCCAAGAGCCAAAGACCACTCATGGAGAGCTCCAGAAAGACCTGGAGTTAGCAGGTACTGCTGTTTCAAAGAAAACAATAAATAATGCATTCAACCAACATGGGGTTTATGCCTGCTCACCTCGCAAGACTCCATTGCTGAAGAAAATGCATGTTGAAGGTTGTTTAAAATTTGCTGCACAACATTTAGTACCCTTCTGTGTGGAGATTGCATGTTCTCTCTGTGTCTGCGTGGGTTTACCCCGGGTACTCCGATTTCCTCCCACAGGCCAAAAATATGCAAGTTAGGTTAATTGGAGACTCTAAAGTGGCCCTAGGTGTGAATGTGTGTTTGAAGGGATTGGCATTGTGCCGTGGCTGCCTCATCCATCTAGGTGAATACCCTGAATTTCCCTCTGGGATTAATAAAGTATACAAAAAAAATAGGCAAGCCAGTAAAATATTGGAAGAATATAGTCTGGTCAGATGAGACCAAAATTTTACTTTTTGGATGCCACAACACACAGCATGTTTGGAGGAGAAATGGCACTGTGCATCAGCCCCAAAACACCATACACACTGTACATTACATCTGACTTCCAGTCTACATGTAACAGTCTCTGTGAAGAGGAGACCTCCAGAGTTACCCATGTTTCCTAAATAAAGCATCATAGCATCACATTCCTTTCTTGAACTTAAGACTCCCCAGGATCCTCTTGGTGCCAGGAAGACGCTTGTACTTTTTATCATAAATTCTCTAGGAACACTTAGCCTCAGACAGTTTTATATGCTAAATAGCCGTTTGATACAAGCCAGAAGACATCCACTACATTCCTGAGACCTCCCACAATTATCCAACGCCCCACAGTGCCCCCTTTTGAACAACTCAGGGACAGTGGGGCTCGTACTCTAGTCACCCATTATTTTGTTTTATCTGCCTAAAACTAATCCTCTCTCCTCAAGACTTCTGATATTTTTCCAGGAAATACTCTTCAGAACACTGTGAGATGACCGTTCCTGTGATGAACACTGATGGTTTGAAATGGTTCATTAATCATTGATTTTTAAATGTATTGCATGTCTGAAATATGTTTAAACAAGTTTATAAAGTGCATGCTCACCAGAAGTAGTCATGAAAGTTAGTCATGGATCAATGAAGTTAGATTGATTTTTATATATAAGTATATAATTGTGGAGCCCATAATTCGTAACTTATGTGACTCACATGTGCAGGCTGGAATTCAGCGAGAGAGACTTTGAGCTAGCCAGGTGTATTGACATCACACCTCAAGAGGACGAGGTGTCTGCACCCCCCGTGGACCTCAGAAGAAGGAGAGATTACCCGGCCTGACCTTTTGGGGGTCAGAGAGGAGAACAGAAGGACGCTGGGTGTTCTATAACAGATGAAAGGATGTAACTGGGTCGTGTGACTTTTGTGTGATGTATTGTGACTTGTGTGTGAGGTATATGTTCGAGATAAGTATATAAATGTATGTGTGTGACTGTGTCACTGTCTCTTTTCACTCCGATCGAGAAGGACGTAGATATGAATGAGAATTAAAGCAGATACTGGAAAATCATCCAGTCTCCTCAATTCTACAATTGGTGACCTACGCATGAATCTGAGCACGCCGAGGCTGAAGGACAGCCTTGTGATCGATATGGAAGAGATGGAGACAGCCACTCAGACCCGGATTCACCGGGGGAGTGCAGCAGGGGCACAAAACTGATTAGGCTCCCCGAGTTCTGGCAAAACGACCCGCACTCGTGGTTCCAGCATGTGGAGTCGCGGTTCCTGCTCGGTGGAGTATCAGCGGATGACATTAAATTCCATAATGTCATTCATGACGCTCGACAGCTGCACGGCTCGGTGTGTGCGGAGCCTGGTGCAAGCAGCAGGCCACCCGCTGCCGGGCAAATACGACGCGCTGAAAGCCACCTCATCAGGTGCTTCGTGCCGTCGGTCTGCCTTGAGGCAAGAGCCCGGCAGCTACTGGACCTGCGCGACAGGAGTGGACGCCCCAGCTGGCCGACTGTCCTCATGGAGGACATGCTGCAAATGATCGCGACGGACAACGACGCGTACCTATTCAACCAACATCTTTCCTGCGGAACCTTTCCAGCGGCACACGAGAAGGTCCCTGTCCAGCAGACGGTAATGTGAACCAGCAGGACTTCCGTGAGCTGGCCCAAGAGGTGGAGCGACTCCTCAACGCCTGCGAGGAACAAGAGGCTTCCGTGGCAGCGGCCAGACCTCAGCGCGGCGGCCGGGGGTCAGTGTGGTGCCAGAGACAGCAGTGACACCTCAGCGGCGACAGCAGTGGCGAGATTCCGTGGCAGGGGAGATGACGCCCTCTGTTTTTACCATCGACGTTTCGCTGGAAGGCGCACAAATGCATCCCGCCCTGCAAGTTCAAAAAGCAGGGAAACGAAGGGCCGGGAGCCGTTAGCAGCTTCCACTCTCGGCGAACGGAACAAGCTGCTTTATCTGACAGACGCGGGCTCCGGGCGGCAATTCCTAGTGGACACCGGAGCCCAGAGGGAGCTTCATCACTGCGGACCTATGCTGATCGGGTCGCTGGACCCCGCGGAGACGGAGCGACAGCGGCCAACGGCTCCAGCATCAAGACGTACGGAGAGAGAACCTTGTCTCTGTCCTTCCACGGCCGCACCTATGAGTGGAACTTCATCGTAGCGGCAGTGAGCTTCAATATGTTAGGTGCTGATTTTCTGTGTTCACATGGTTTGTTAGTTGATCTGGCCAACAAGCGCCTAGTAAATGCACTCTCTTTCTGTTCTATCCCTTGTGCAGCTCGGGTGTCCCCGCCGCCAGTATAGACCAACGTCGCCACAGCAGGTGGTAAGTTCCACAGCCTTCTACACCAGTTCCCAGCACTCACAGTTCCCACTTTTTCAGCTAATATGGCGAAGCACGGGGTGGAGCACTTTATTACCACGAGTGGTCCACTGGTTTTTGCGAAGGCTCGGCGCTTGGATGCAGCTAAGCTCTCCATTGCACGCGAGGAGTTCGCCAACCTGGAAAGGTTGGGCATAATTCGCCACTCGAAGAGCGCCTGGGCTTCCCCCCTCCATATGGTACCTAAAGCTGACGGCTCGTGGAGACCTTGTGGCGATTACCGAAGGTTGAACAATGCCACAGCGCAGGACCGATACCCGATTCCGCATATCCAGGACTTTTCAGTGCACTTGGCGAAGGCGCGCATTTTTTCTAAAATAGACCTGGTCCGCGGTTATCACCAAGTCCCGGTCCGACCAGAGGACATCCCCAAAACAGCCGTAATAACCCCGTTCGGGCTTTTTGAGTTTTTACGCATGCCTTTTGGCCTTAAAGGCGCCGCACAAACCTTCCAACGGATGATGGATGCAGTGTTGCGCGACCTTTCTTTCGTTTTTGTCTATTTAGACGACATTTTGGTAGCCAGCACCTCCGAGGAAGAGGCACGCAAAACACCTCACGGCAGTTTTTCAGAGGTTAGGAGAGCATGGGTTGATAATCAACCCGGCCAAGTGCCATTTTGGCGTGCACAAATCGATTTTTTAGGGCACCCGCGTTTCCTCGGAGGGAGCAATTCCTCTGCCGGCCAAAGTACGCGCAGTGGCAGATTTTCCCCAGCCTCGAACGGTAAAAGCGTTGCAAGAATTTTTGGGGATGGTAAATTTTTATAACCGTTTCATACCCCACGCAGCGCAGCTTATGCAGCCTTTGTACACCGCGCTTAAAAAGCAGAAGCCCTCCCATGTGATTGAGTGGTCCCCGGAGCGGGAGCGCGCATTCACAGAGGTTAAACAAGCACTGGCAAACGCGGCACTGTTGGCCCACCCAGACCCGGCAGCCCGCATAGCGCTAACCACAGACGCGTCAGATGTGGCCATAGGGGCCATTGTAGAACAGCAGGTTGCCGGGGTTTGGCAGCCACTCGCATTTTTCAGCAGATTCCTATGCGAGGCTGAGCGAAAATACAACGCGTTTGACAGGGAGCTGCTGGTGCTCCACTTGGCTATTCGTCATTTCCAGTTCTGGTTGGAAGGGCGGCGTTTCACTGCGTTTGTCGACCACAAACCGCTCACTTTTGCAATGTCCAAAACTTCAGAACCGTGGTCAGGGCAGCAGCAGAGACAGCTGGCCGCAATTTCTGAAATTACCACCGATATTCAGCACGTAGCCGGTAAAATCAATGTGGTGGCAGACTGTCTGTCACGCGCAGTAACAGCACTCGTCCGCGCGGAAACGGATTGTGCGGCCGCTTACCCAGAGCGCGGTAACAGCGCGGACACGCGCGCGGCTCCGGTCCACGTGGGAATAGATTATGCAGCCATGGCGGCGGAGCAGAGCGAGGACGCGGACGTGTTCGCGCTCCTGTCTGGACCAATAGGGTTAAGGCTGGAACGCAAAAATCTACAAACCGGTTCCCCCCCCGCTTATCTGCGATGTATCCACAGGGTGACCGCGCCCGGTGGTGCCAGCCGCGTGGCGCCGTTGCGTTTTTGACTCCGTGCACTCCCTAGCGCACCCAGGGGTGCGCGCTTCGGTGAAAATGGTGGCGGAGAAGTTTGTTTGGCCGAGTCTGCGCAAGCACGTGAAAGAGTGGGCTAAAGCCTGTATGGCTTGCCAGCGGGCGAAAATTCACAGGCACACTAAAGCGCCCTTAGAACCGTTCCACATTCCGGCTAAAAGGTTCGATCATGCGCACGTGGACCTCGTGGGCCCCCTACCCACATCACAAGGGTTCACGCATCTCTTGACGATGGTGGACCGAACCACTCGTTGGCCGGAAGTGGTTCCGTTAACATCGACCACAGCGGCAGAGGTGGCACGCGCTTTTTTAACAGCCTGGGTAGCGCGGTTCGGGGTCCCGTCAGATATTACGTTTGATAGGGGACCTCAATTTGCGTCGGAACTGTGGTCAGCAGTGGCCAGCGGCTTAGTAGCGGCGGTACACCGCACGACCACTTATCATCCCCAGGCCAACGGTTTATGCGAGCGTTTTCACAGGTCTTTGAAGGCAGCCCTCAGAGTGTCACTGACGGACACAGATTGGGTAAACAAGCTACCATGGGTTTTACTGGGGTTGCGTTCGGCACCCAAAGAGGATCTAGATGCCTCATCAGCAGAATTGGTCTTTGCACAACCGCTCAGGCTGCCAGGAGAGTTTTTACCCGACCACACGGCACCAGGGCCCTCCCCGATCCGGGGGTCTCTGAGTAACACGGGAGCAGAAATGCTCCCGGGCCCCACTCATCACTCTTTCCCGCGTGTGTTCGTGCCCCAGGCTTTACGAGACGCAGAGTTTATTTTTGTCAGGCACGATGCGCAGCAGCATAGCCTCCGCCCACCTTACGACGGTCCATTTCGAGTGCTGGAAACCGGGGAGAAATATTTTGTGCTAGATTTTGGGGGCAGGAGGGAGATGATCAGTATCGATAGATTAAAACCTGCTTTTGTGTTGCATAACGAGTCTGTACGGCCGGCCGGCTGGCGCGCCTCGACGCGGCAGGCCTCCCAAGGGGCGGTCCCTGGACCCCCCATGAGGGGCAAATAACCCTTCTCCCCCTCACTCCACAGATGCACAGCAGGACGGCCCAACACAGACCAGGAGACCTGCATACAGCAGATTCGGGAGGAGATTGAAACCCAGGCTGCATGCAGAATGATGTGGTTTTTTTTTGATCAGGTTGTTTAGAGGGTGCTGTGAGATTATGTTGGGGGAATGACGTATACTGTATGACCATTGTATTACTGTATGTGTGTGCCCAGTCTTTCGCGTGGGAGGGGGGAGTGATGTGGAGCCCATAATTCTAACTTATGTGTCTCACATGTGGCAGGCTGGAATTCAGCCGAGAGAGACTTTGAGCTAGCCAGGTGTATTGACATCACACCTCAAGAGGACGAGGTGTCTGCACCCCCCGTGGACTCAGAAGGAAGGAGAAGATTACCCGGCCTGACCTTTTGGGGGTCAGAGAGGAGAACAGAAGGACGCTGGGTGTTCTATAACAGATGAAAGGATGTAACTGGGTCGTGTGACTTTTGTGTGATGTATTGTGACGTGTGTGTGAGGTATTGTTCGAGATAAGTGTATAAATGTATGTGTGTGACTGCGTCCTGTCTCTTTTCACTCCGATCGAGAGAGGACGTAGGATGAATGAGAATTAAAGCAGATACTGGAAAATCATCCAGTCTCCTCAATTCTTGACTCCTACATAATATGAATTTCACAGTTAATATGTGTTTTTCTTCTAAAAACTTATGCCAGTCATCTGACTGGTATCAGCCAATCACCAGGCCATCTTTGTTGGATGACGCCCCCTCTCATTCTATTGGTCAGTTACAGACAAAGGACCGCCTTCTTGTTGGACCATGGTCCATTCAAATCTGCCACGATAGCCGATAATTGGTTCTGCCTGCTGCCAGTCACATGTTATGACCAAAGAATTGCTCTCATTTAAAAGAGGGAAACGCCCTAGTAGTAGAGCGTGTTCGTTCAGTTGTCTTTAGGTTGTCATTCAGTTCAGTTCTCTCTGTTGTCCTTCTGAAGTCTTTTTGTCTCTTCTGTGCGCGTTTTTTTCTCTGGTATCTGAGGAGAGATCATCCTTTCTTGTTGAGCTCAACCCCTCTTACTTGGAGTAAAACTCCAAACCTCCGGTTTTCCCTCTCCTCAGACACCGTCTTTATTCTACTAAACTTTTTCTATTGATTTTCCTTAACTCACCGTTAAAGTGGACTGATAGTGATTTTTGAACGTTTTCCTCGAGACTGTCTCACCCACGTACCACGACGTCAGAAGAACTAGGATTTTGTGGGTGGAACCATTTTACATCCATTTTTCCTTCAGTCCTGTGTTTCGTGTCGGCCATCCCAAACAGTGAAACCCGTTGCCCAGGAGAAGACGTCACCTGCCCAAGGGGCCAGCCACCCACTCTGCTGCCTGCTACACTGAATCCCCTGCTTCTGAGTCTAAGCAGACCACTGCACCTACTGGAAAGCACTGTGGGTAGTCTTTCCCTTGTTGCCATCTGCTGGCATTCAAGATCATCGTTCAACTCTGAAGACACAGCTGGTCGTAAGCTTGATTCCAACTTTTTATTTGCTGGGCTAAATGTGATGTCTAATTCTAATTGAATATGACCAATTTTTCATGTTAAAAGTTAGTCCATAAGCTATGATAGGAGCTATAAAGCTGAAGGAAAAATAATATTCTCCTTTTCAAAAACCTCCATTTTTTGTAGAGTAACTCAGAATTTCCTTTTTCATATAATCAGCTTTTATCATTTTCTCCATAAAATTGCATCCATTTTTATGCATATTTTTGTTACAGTTACTTCACAGTCTCAGATTGCATTACAGTTACAAATTCAAAATCTACATTCTCTTGTCTCCACTAAGGTTTAACTATATTCTTTAGGCTCATTAATCCGTTACAAATTGATATGATGTTTGATGCTTGTTGATCATTTCATCTGCTTACAAATCAATTGAATGTAATGTCATTTAACTTGAGTTTGATCATTAAAAATGTTAACGGTATATAGAAGTTTCTGCTTGATTTTTTTTTTGTGTGTGTGTGTGTGTGTGTGTGTGTGCGTGTCTGCTTTCCTGGGTCACGGCAGAAGAATTCATGAATATTGAGACTGGTTAATGAAAGGTACAAGGATTAATTATCAATAAATTGTCCAAGTTTTGGACTGGTGCCCCTATGAGTTGTTTTCCTTTTGTTTGTGAGGGTTTGTGGTCACGAAGTAAACCTCCGTTGCCACACACACACACCTCTATGTATAAATTAAATGATCCTTGTACCTTATCACACTTAGAACACTAATTTCTCCTACACAACTGTGAAGTTTGGCGGTGGGAGCATCATGGTGTGGGGGTGTTTTACAGCACATGGTACAGGCAGACTTCATATAATTGAAGGAAAGATGAATGGACAAATGTACAGAGACATCCTTGATAAGAAGCTGTTTCCATCTGCCAAGATGCTGAAGATGAAACAAAGGTGAACATTTCAGCAAGACAATGATCCCAAACACACAGCCAAGGAAACTCTCAACTGGCTCCAGAGAAGGAAAATAAAGCTGCTAGAATGGCCCAGTCAGTCACCTGACCTGAATCCAATTGAAAATCTATGGAATGAACTGAAGATCAGAGTTCATAGAAGACACCCAACGAAACTTCAAGATTTGAAGACAGTTTGTGTGAAAGAACAGGCTAAAATCACTCCTGAGCAATG
The DNA here is from genome assembly GCA_020510985.1 of Pholidichthys leucotaenia. Classification (NCBI taxonomy): domain Eukaryota; kingdom Metazoa; phylum Chordata; class Actinopteri; order Cichliformes; family Pholidichthyidae; genus Pholidichthys; species Pholidichthys leucotaenia. The sequence continues at coordinate 56,646,577 of CM035840.1, read as the reverse complement.
CCTGCACCTAGTTTCTCCATACAGGAGGCTTCTGGAAGCTGTTATTACCAACAACAGCTTTTCTACTAAATACTAAATGAATTTCACCAAGCGTGTTCAATACTTATTCCCTGCATCATTCCACTTTATTAAATGTTTGATGAACACAGCTGCCTTGATTTCTTTGTATATTTAGATTACTTGGGTTATTACTGACATCTGGTGAAAACATGAGGTCAATAGCTCCATCAGAAATATGTTTAATGAGAAAAATGTTGACATGTTCAATACTTATTTTCCCCGCTGTACCTTGCCGGGGTTAGAAATCAGGGTTGTTCCTCTCTAGTTGTTGCAGTCTCTTAGGTTCCCTTTCTTGGCTAAATATGGTAAAATGACCAACTTCACTACATAAATAATTTTGAAAAGTTGTTCACATTTGAGAAGCTAGAACTGAAGTAAAGAAAAATATTTACAGTATATTCAACTCAGACTTGTAGTGATGCATAATTATTAACACAATAATTATTACAATTACTGCAAGCAAAACATGTAGAGTATAATAGTTCATAGCTAACTGGATTTCTACTTACAAGTTTTGCTAGTCTGGGTAAAAAGAGAATAATCTTGACAATCTGACATTAAGTGATTATTCACATTTAGCAGTAAAAGTACTTTCCTAAAATTAATGGTTAAGGATAGACCTCTGAGAATTAAAAGATTATCTGAAACAATTCAAGCAGAGATATAAAATACTGAATAAATCCACTCCACTGTTTTTGGAGTAGCGAGCGATTCTAAAGCCAGTCACACATTCCTGCACATTTGAACTCTTGTGTACACCTGCAGTAGGGTTGCCAACTGTCCCGGTTTAGCCGGGATGTTCCGTTTATTGGGCTAAATATGTTTGTCCAAAGCGAGATGTGCATTGTCCTGTATAGCTAAGGCTGCCTGAATGAACGGGCTAGGCTGGGCTGAAGTCCAGGGGCCTAGGAAGATCAGAGCCTATCATGAGCCAATGATAAATTAAATCACCCTTTATTGTCATTCAACTGTACAACCAATCATGTACAGTAGAACAAGATTGTGTTTTACCTATCTACTGTATTACTCACACACACCCCAAGTGTAGAATCAGAGGGCCACTGCCATGCAAGGCGCCACCACAAATTTCCCTCCTCCATTCCATTTTTGCTGAGCACCAAGCTGGATGGCAGGAAGTTCCACTTTTATATGGTCTTCGGCATGACCCGGCCGGGATTTGAACCCCTGCCTCCCGGGTGTGGGGCGGATGCTCTACCAACTGAGTCACCACTCCGGTAAAGATCACATAAGATAAGATAAGATAAGCCTTTATTAGTCCCACAATGGGGAAATTCCAGGATTGCAACAGCACAGGGATAGCAACACTCAGAGCAACAATCAGAAGGCAAGAAAAAACAAGAACAGCTAGTATACATATGTACATATTACTATAAATATATATATATAGACACACAGTGCGGAGCATTGTGGTTGGTGAATGTGCAGCAGAAAGTCTAAGCTCTCTCTCTGCGGATGCGGCGGGCCAGTTCGATGTCTTTGGGCATGATGGTGACCATCTTGGCGTGGATGGCGCACAGGTTGGTGTCCTCGAAGAGACCCACCAGGTAGGCCTCGCTGGCCTCCTGCAGAGCCATGACGGTGGAGCTCTGGAAGCGCAGGTCGGTCTTGAAGTCCTGAGCGATCTCCCTCACCAGGCGCTGGAAGGGCAGCTTACGGATGAGCAGCTCCGTGGATTTCTGGTAGCGACGGATCTCTCCAGCACTTGATATTCATGTGTGGCTGCTGATTGGTCTAATTTACAAGTGCCCCACATGGGTACCAGTAACAATAGCCTATCAGAGGAATTGTCTGGACATGTGACTATGCAAGCGCCAGTGAGAGGCAGTGTTGCCATACGTACAATAATTATCGTATTTGTACAATAATTTTGCCCTCTGTATGATCAATAATTTAAAAAATCCCATAATGTACGATAATTTTGTTATATAGTTCATGATGCTCTTATTTGTGAAGTACAGTGTGTAAATAGCAGCAGGCAGGGAGGGCGGGCCTCTTTGCCAACACCCCTGCCTGGGGGTTGTAGTGTGCTGTTCGGAGCTCAATAAAGACAAGTTCAGTTGTGCACCTGGCTTCATTATTGTAAGTCTGTTTTCAGACATAACATTTTGGCGATGAGGATAAAGTATGGTAACGTGTGGGTCTCCAATTCGGCCTTTTCTGGAGCTCCCGGGCGAGCCACCTGTCCCCTGGCCGATATGGTATGCTGCCTTTAAAACATACATGGTGGCGCTAAATCTGGGCAAGAAAAGTTGAGGGCACCCACGCTGTTGGTACACAATTTGGGAATTGAAGGCCAACGGATATTGAGCACACTTGGCAATTCAGACGATTTCGAAGACGTGGTCGAGCTGATGGCACGCCATTTTCGTGCCCCGGACAGCGCCATTGTCTGGAGGATCAAGTTTTGGCAGCGCCGCCAACAGGTGGGCGAGCCTATTCAGCAGTTCGTCACCGACTTGAAACTACTGGCTAGTGAGTGGCGGTTCAGGCCGCTGGAGAAGGAGATGGTTCGCGACCAGCAGGCGGAGCATGCCAACAACACTGCAATAAGAACAAAGCTGTTCGCAATACCAGGTGACTTGACGCTAGCCAAGGCCATTGAGTTAGCCCTTCAGCTGGAGACAGCGGATAGGTTAGCACTGGAGCTGAGTGAGCGTCTGTCACGACAATAGCTGGAGTTTCCCGCCACCACACAAGTAACGGACCCAGACAGCGATGGAAGCATGGAAGATTACGCTGCGGAGGCCAACGCTGCAAAATTTAGGTCTGCCCCGGGGAGACCCATGTGTTTGGGTTCTGGGTCCGTGAATCACCACTTCAAGGCCAGGGACTGACTGGCGAGAGGGAAACGCTGCGGCAAGTGTGGACGCTTCAACCACTATGCCAGGGTGTGCTGTATGTCCAAGCATGGGAGCCGACAGAGGAAATCGATCCCCCACTGCCCCGACGGTTGTCCACACAGTGTCTCCGAGCACCAACGGGTATGCAGTCTGCACGGTGGAGCTGGATGGTGTGGAGATGCCACTACTGATCGACACGGGGGTGGAGGGTTCTCTGCTGAATTGGGCTACAGTGAGAAAATTCTTTCCCCACTATATGATTGAAGGAGACCCAGCGCCAATCTATGGCTATGGAGGTGGACGGCTGTGCACGGTGGGAACACTGGTGCTGAGGGCCTGGTACAAGTCGGCGGAGATGGCTAACCTCAAGTTCATCATGATGGCCCGTGGCAACAACATTATGGGCTCTGACCTCTTATGGTCTGGGTTTCGCCATCAAGAGCAGCGCTGGGGAAGAGTGGTCAGGCTGTGGACTGTGGGACCGGCTGGTTCTGAGAGTGGAGGACGACACAGTGTGGGACGAGGAGTTACCGAGCACCCGGGAGGGTGAGCAGGACCAGCCTCGCTCAGAGTCATTGCAGGAGGGTCTCAGTGCCGGAACTCAAGCTATCCTGGATGAGGGTACTGGGCGTGACAGCGAGGCGCCTGCAACGACAAGTGACGCCGAGAAGCTAGCTTCAGTTGTTCACGGAGCTTGGCTAAAGTGGGCCAGTGAACATGGGGCTACAATGGCGACAGCTGCAGCGAATTTAAAAGAGGTTGTGGCCAGACCGTTTAGCACGGAGGGACCGTGTGCCAAGCAGAAACACTGCAAGCCAAGAAAAACCCCTCTGGGAGTCGCAGACCTGGTTTGGGCTCGTGAGGAAGGGCGACTACGGCAAGAACGGCCCAAACGGCAGGCTGAGGACCACCGGGGCGGCTGCGCATCATGGCTAAATGAGGTGCTGCCTGTTACCAACTGTCAGATGGTTTGTGGAGACACGGCAATGAGCTGCAGCATACCCAGGAGGAGCCTCCAGGTGGTGGGCCTGGACGAGAGGAACGGCCGACGGCATGGACGAAGAGGTGCATCATTGTTTATGCGATCAGCTGCGGCCCAGGAGGCATGCCGCCTCCAGGGGCGGACTTACGGAGAGACCGTCCGGGGGGACCCACAAGCCAGTTCCTCCCTTATCTAGCCATGTGAACTGTGAGTCTATATATATATATATATATACACTACCGTTCAAAAGTTTGGGGTCACCCAGACAATTATTTTGTGTTTTCCATGAAAAGTCACACTTATTTACCACCATGAGTTGTAAAATGAACAGAAAATATAGTCAAGACATTGACAAGGTTAGAAATAATGATTTGTATTTGAAATAATATTTTTTTTCCAGATACTCAACCTGCTCAAAGGAAGGTCAGTTTTATAGCTTCTCTAACCAGCTAAACTGTTTTCAGCTGTGCTAACATGATTGCACAAGGGTTTTCTAATCATCCATTAGCCTTCTGACACAATGAGCAAACACATTGTACCATTAGAACACTGGAATGATAGTTGCTGGAAATGGGCCTCTATACACCTATGTAGATATATGTAGATATTGCACCAAAAACCAGACATTTGCAGCTAGAATAGTCATTTACCACATTAGCAATGTATATTAGATATTAGAGTGTATTTCTGATTAGTTTAAAGTTATCTTCATTGAAAAAAACAGTGCTTTTCTTTCAAAAATAAGGAAATTTCTGAGTGACCCCAAACTTTTGAACGGTAGTGTATATGTATATATATACGCATGTATGACTGAGTGAAGAGTTATAATGTGTGTATAGTGTGTTTTTTCTAATAATGGGTTTGCAGTGGTTTTAAAGCAGTGTTCAAATGTGTGCATGTAAAAAAAAAAAGATGAGTGTTTTGCTGTGTGTATAATTGTATATAGTTCTGGGGATTATTTTATGTGTTTTGTTTCGTTTAGGAGACACGGCGGTGATTTTGTGTTATTAATGGACTGTAATTGTTTACAGTCGTGAAAAAATTAGGATACCCCATTAAATATTCAGTTCTTTATTAAGAAATGTTCACATATCTTTGTCTAACCTTGTTTTTGTTTTTATTTGCATTTTTTAACATTTATTTTAGCCATTTTGCATGAATGAATGAATGAATGAATCTTTATTCCGGATAGACTAGATTAAAAAAGAAAGGAATAAAACGGTGGGGGGGAGTCCAACAAGGTCAAATTAAACAATAACTCCTCGGATTATACAGTTAAACATAAATTATCCGAAAAGGGTAATGGCTGAAGCCGCAGCTTATACTGCCCACCCTTGTTCCATCTAAGAAGTCAAAAAAATAAATGGAACTGCAAAACAAAACAAAGCTAAAAACAAAACGTGACAAAACAAAACTAAGCAACAGCACAACACAGACTGGATATGATAATCCTTATGTGATTTTACACGTCATTTTGTATATATGTTTGGAGTATTTCTTCCTTTAGTTTTTGTTTAAATTGTCCAAGTGTTGTACATGATTTTAATTCAGCTCCAAAAGCGTTCCACAGTCTGACTCCCTGCACTGAGACACAGTGTTGCTTGGTGGTAGCTCTCACTGAAGGTTTTTGAAATATACATGTTCTTGTCTATGTCCTATCCCCTCACCCCTCAGCCCTATCCCCTCACCCCCCCAGCCAGTCGCAGCAGATGACTGCCCCTCCCTGAGTCTGGTTCTGCTGGAGGTTTCTTCCTGTTAAAAGGGAGTTTTTCCTCTCCACCGTTGCCAAGCGCTTGCTCACAGGGGATCACCTGATTGCTGGGGTCTTTCTGCAATTGTGGGGGTTTCCCCTACAGTTGAAAGTGCTATGAGATGACTGTTGTTGTGAAATGTTGTTGTGAATATAAATAAAGTTGAATTGAACTGAATTAAATGTTCCTCTGAAATGATATTGTTTATCCCTTATTTCTTATTACTTGTTTCTCTTTGAGCCCCCACCGGAGTGGTGGCTCAGTTGGTAGAGCAGCTGCCCCACATCCGGGAAGAAGGGGTTCAAATCCCGGCCAGGTCATGCCAAAGACCATTTAAAAAGCAGAACTTCCTGCCGTCCAGCTTGGTGCTCAGCAATAATGGAATGGAGGAGTGAAATTTGTAGTGGCGCTTTGCATGGCAGCAACCCCACTGATTCTATATGTGATTAACATTGTAGATAGGAGAAACGTAATTTTGTTCTACTGTACATGATTGGCTGTATGGATTGAATGACAATAAAGTTGGCTTTATTGTTGGCTTTTCTGGTTCCAAGGTTGTCATAGCCAGGAGCGGCACTGGGGTTAAGCTCCCAGTGCTCATAAAATGCTCCTTACGGCGTGCGTCTCGAAAAGCCTCTGACAACCAAGTCCAACTCCTAGCCTGCCCGTGTGGTTTAGTCTCTAAGCCTGGCGGAACTGCTTCTACTAATAGGAGAAGGGGCGAGGGCGGATCTCTGGCGCCTTAAAACCAGATGCTTCGGGTAGATGGTGGCTCGTCAACCTGGGAAGGTAGCCCATCTAGGGGAAGGTAAACCCTGATTTCAAACCTCCGCTGCCTTGCGGCACACCCGGTCACGGGAAAGGCTTCGGGAGTCAACCCTGAGGAAAAATCCGGAGTCGGAGCCCCTAAGGCAGTTCTCTGTTGTTCTCAACATCGTTCTGGCAGCTCCTGCGACGGCGCTGGTGCCAAACTATAGCAGCCCTGCTGTTCCTTTGGATTCATCAGTGACGTGGAGAGGGGGAACATGCTGCATGGGTAACATCTTGTCCTCCATATCTTCCTGCCCAGGCTTGAATCCTACCAACGCCCAACGCTGGAAGGTAGAACACCGGTGTGCATCGGCCTGTTCAGCCACAGGCGGTGCTGTTCCAGCAGAGTAGACGTGTAGGATTCTCTTCCATAGTCATCATAGACTGACGGAGGCCGACGAAAGTTGGCTTTACCTTTATTCGGAATATATATTATATTTTAAGTAGGAATGAATGTGGGGGTGTCCTAAAAAAGATGGGGGGTGTCCTAATTTATTCCTCACTATTTGTTTAGAATTGTATTTTACAGAAAATTTGGGAAAAGTCTTTAATTCATTTTTAATTGTTTAGTTGTATTACATGGATCTCCCAGTATTTTAAACGCTGATATTAAATATCCATATTGTGAAGGTAAAAGATCAGGCGAGATGCAACGAGCTGGAAGGTTGCAGGGTTTTATTTCCTCCAACATAACGAGACACACATTGTAGCTAAGTGAGCTACTGTGCTGCTGAGGCATGTCACACAAGCTCTTTTATACAGTGATACAGACAGAGAGAATGCATGGCACATTAGCATATCAATCAATACATATCATTAGCGTGACCAACTGGCGCCCGGATGTCCTCTCCCTCATCCAGGGGATGTATACACAACAGTCCATTGTTCTGATTGCCCCCAGGGGCTCTCTGTCCGTATGTAAATTGTCCTCCGTTTCCTCCAGCCCTGCTGAGTGTGAAATCGTGTCAATCTGCAGTGTGCTGGGTCACCACACAGCTCCCCCAGAACGCTCAGAAGGGGCTGTGACCCCCCCCCCCCCCGGTCGTTTGGGCTCCAGCTCCGGTAGAACTGTCCTGCTGTAGAGGAGTGTCAGAGGGCATGTCAGTCCGTGGGGGGGACGGGTGGAAAAGACAGTGTGCTCCGCTCCGGGTCCCAGCACATTGAACGGCCATGGATCGTGGGCGCACGGGGCCGGTGTGCGTCGTGCGTAATGGAACCAACCGGCGATCGGACGGCTTTAGGGAGTGAGGTGCGGGAAAAGCGCTGTGGAGAAGGAGGGGGAGACGGATGGGAGTAAGTGAGTGCCGGCCCGGGACGTCAAAGGTGTCTGGGCCGCGCAAAAATTGCGTGTGGATCCGCGATGGTGAGGGACTTTCCCGGTCAACCTGGCGGTGATCCACAGCGGCTGTGAAAAAATTAAGTCTCTGACTCCTCTCGCAGCTCGGTCCTGCGAGGATGTGGGGAAGGCGAACAGCCAAGTTCCCCGAGGATGCGTAGCGGCTGTGAAACAACTGCAGCTGTGTGAGGGACTTGGCAGTTTAGCTTTTAGGTGCGGAAGCAGCCCTAAAGCCATCGGGGACAGCAATCGGCTAAATTCCCCTTGTGCGCCGTGGCCGAGAAACCCATACAAAGTCCTGTGTGCGGGCTGTGTGTCTGCTTCAGGTGCGTGAGCAGTCCTGAAGGTTCCAAGGATGGTGGTCGGCCATGTTTCTCGGGCATGTGCAGCGGTGGAGGACGATGTGTCAGTCTGTGGAGCTGGTTTGTCCCTGTGTGTGGCGCACGCTTGGCGCAGTGACCACATAGCTGGAAGTTGTGCTGTCCTTTTTAATCCTGCGGTGTGTGTGCGGGGCTTCTGTGCGCGGGAGGTCCGCTGTCCAGAGTGAGTCAGGGTCAGGGAGCTTGGTGGAAATCAACGCAGATGGCGCAGATGATTTTCCCCGTTCAGGCTGCTTCCTTCGGTTCGCTCATGTTGCCGTTCATGGTGCGTGTCAGTCCCAGCGCTGCCCGGTCCAGAGAGTGCGCTCCAGTGTGGATGATGACACGTCTAGGGTGACGTCATGTCTAGGATGCATGACACGTCTAGGGTCACCATTGTGGCGGTAAAAGATCAGGCGAGCTGCGACGAGCTGGAAGGTTGCAGGGTTTTATTTCCTCCAACATAACGAGACACACATTGTAACTAAGTGAGCTACTGTGCTGCTGAGGCATGTCACACAAGCTCTTTTATACAGTGATACAGACAGAGAGAATGCATGGCACATTAGCATATCAGTCAATACATATCATTAGCGTGACCAACTGGCGCCCGGATGTCCTCTCCCTCATCCAGGGGATGTATACACAACAGTCCATTGTTCTGATTGCCCAGGGGCTCTCTGTCCGTATGTAAATTGTCCTCCGTTTCCTCCAGCCCTGCTGAGTTTGAAGTCGTGTCAATCTGCAGTGTGCTGGGTCACCACAATATGTCCAAATATGTTTTAAAAAGCACACAGGCTTATATAGGGTATCCTAATTTTTTCACATAATTGTATTTTAAAGATGGCAGAATAATCCTCCTCACCGTATGATAAATTTTAAGGATTATGAAAAATATATACAGTAGTGATTTCACGGATGGGTCAATATACATGACAGTGAGGAGTGCAACGACAAGTGAGTTATAGTGACAATTAAAAGGACTTCAGTTCTCTGCATGTGAGTGTTTAGAGGCAGGGGGGTAGGGCCTCTGACTGTTTGCAGTTCGGATGGCCCAGGGGAAGAAACTGCTTGTCAGTCTGGACGTGTGGGACCTGATCGATCTGAACCATCGTCCAGAAGGATGCAGGTCAAACAGGTGGTGGGCGGGATGTGAGGGGTCTCCTGTGATGGCCTTGATCCTTCTGAGACAGGAGCCTCTGAAGATGTCTTCCAGGGCAGAGGGCTGCCGATAATTTTTTGGCCGGTGTTGATGACCCTCTGCACAGCCTTCCTGTTCTCAGCCATGGAGCCGGCATACCACACACCCAACAGTAGGTGAGCACACTCTCCACATATTTCACATTTATGTAATAAAGTTCAGTTCTAGCACAGTATCCTCGTCCGTCTTCATTCCCTGGCTTGTGAACATAACATTTGGAGACGAGAATTTACGAACCATGGAAACATGCCTAAGACCAGTGAGACCTTTCCTCGAGTCCTCAGACGAACCGGTCGTCCCGTGGCCACGTTGGCTGGATGCGTTTGAGACCTACGTTGCAGCATTGGACCTGGGAAAATTGGATAAAGGAAGGAAGTGGGCACTGCTTGTCCACAACCTGGGCACAGGAGGTCAGGCGATTTTTCACACGCTTGGTCCAACGGATACGTATGTAGATGCTGTGGAGCTACTAGCTAGCTACTTTGTTACACCGGACTATGTGCTAGCGCGCCATATAAGATTCCGTCAAAGGCGACAGGGAATTGGTGAGTCCACCCAAAAATTCATTGCTGATTTGAGACAACTGGCTAGCATGTGTAGATTTGGACTGTTAGAAGACCACATGGTGTGGGATCAATTGGCCAAGCATACAAACAGCCCAAGGCTAAAGGCTAAGATGCTAACTGCACCAAACGACATGATGCTAGCTAACACCATTGAGCTAGCATTCCAGTTGAAATCACTGGACAGGGTGGCATTGGAGCTAGGTGTGCATCAACAACAGAGACAACCAGGACAGACAACGTTAGCCTGTGCAGTGGGCATGGAGGAACATGAAGATATGGCAGTGGAGTTCAAGACGAACGCGGTGAACCGGAGGACCACTCCGAGAGGTCCCATGTGTGGTAACTGTGGTTCCCCGACGCACCAAGAGAGAGCATGTTTTTGCCTGACAAGAGGACAATGGTGTAACGAGTGTGGAAGGTACAATCATTTCGCCAAAGTGTGGCAGTCGCTGACACCGTGGGACCTGCCAAGCAAGCAAAACTGCCCGCCGGCGACCACCATCCACGCGGTAAGCCCTGAAATTAATTCATGTGCATACGGCATGGTTGAATTGGATGACAAGACTGTGCCGCTGCTGCTCGATACTGCGGTGGTTAAGTCGATGCTGAATTGGGCCACGGTGAAGAAATTTTTCCCCAACCACTTGATTAGAAAAAAAACCCAGCGGTGCTGTATGGATATGGTGGTCTCATAGTTAGCAACGCTGGGACAATCGAGCTAACTGTCTACTACAAGTCGAAGATTGCTAATGATTTTGAGTTTCAAGTGGCTACACGTGGTGAAAACATTATGGGATGTGACCTCTTCTACCGACTGGGCTTCACCATCCGCAACAGCGACAGGCTCAACTTTTCAGGTTACGGTAATTGGGACATGTTTACAAAGGGCGACACCAACACCAAACAAGCCATCCTGAGTGCACAGGAGAGATGCCCGGAGGGGGTGCAGCAGCCGGACTTGCCTCAGATCCTCGCCCAGCCAGAGATTACGGAGGCTGCTCTGGAGTTGCAGGAGAGGGAGCCTGTGCGCGCAGAGAACCTTGGGGCACAACAACCGGGCATGAACATTATCCATGGCACGGAACAACAACAACAAAGCACTCCAGACCGCTTCTGTATCCTCGCTCAGCACCAGTCTACGGGAGCCACATCTGAGCTGACGGGTGAAGGGTCTGTGACGGTAAGCAACATAGGAGAGACGCTGGACATCTTCAGTACCCATGACCAGCTTTGGCCACCAGACTGCTATGGGGACATTGGGTGAAGAGTCCGTGACCAACACGATAGCGACAGATGGACACGCAGTGCCACTGCGATCACAATGACATGAGGCCGAGCAAGGTGTCTCTCAAAGTCATGGACTGGGTTCAAGGCTGCACTGATGAGAGACCGAGACAACGCCAGGCTAAGGCTCAGTTGACAAGACTGTGGACACTGAGGATCGTGGTGCAGCTGGGACCAGCGTGCTTCAGGCTGACGGATGGTTCGGTTCAGCACACAAACTATCTCCGGCGTGTCCAGATGATGGCTCCAGACAGCGAGGCTTTGCGGGAGTCAGAGGATGGAGTGTGCGACCCGGGCCCCAACATTTTGAAGGCCGGTCCTGGTTCCGGGGGCCCAGCATCTCCAGGGGCACATCCACCACGGGCCCACTACAAGGCCCCTTCAGCAGAACTGCCTTCCCAATGGAAGACTGTCAGAAAAAAACAAGTGACTGTTTAGTTAGGAGTGCGGCTGAAGCAGTGGCAGAATAATCCACTCAGCCGCATTGGGTCCAGCGGCAGTCCAGCCACTGACCCCAGTTCAGGAGTTCTGATGTATACCAAATTGGGGACGGTCTTAATTAGAAGTGTTCTGTGTTTTTGCAAGGGGAAGGTGAATATTACAAAGTAAATTTATAACAGTGAGCTGCGTGATGACGTAGCCGGCTGGTATCGTCATCACGCCAACATACTTAAGGGAGGAGCCGGCCATGTTATGTCTCTTCTGCCGACACTCTCACTCAGGAGTATTGGAGCTCAAGGCTCAGTCATTAACTGAATATCTGTATATTTGACATGTAATAAAGTTCAGTTCCAGCACAGCATCCTTATCTGTCTTCATTCCCGGGTTTGTGGACATACCACTATGTTTTTACGCATTGTCTCATGCATTTGGGCTGTGTGGAAGAAGACTCGCATGGCGGTAGCAGAGAGGCAGTCTCGGAGGCTACTGATGGGATCCACAGTTCACTGAAACATACTGAGTTAAGCTAAAAAGATCCGTGAGAAATAGTGGTACACCAAAATACTCAGTGCTGTACAAGCGCTCCAACTGTCTACCATGACAGTTGGCTGAGCAGAGCGGGCGGGGCTTGTTTGCTGCTCAGGTGGGGGATTCAGATGGTGATCCCTCACTTTCACTACATTTCTGGTGAGTGATTCAGTACAGTCCATTCACAAATAAAAACTAGTACACTTGATCAAATCGTTTGCGTACGTTACAGCACTAATGCAGGCAGGGCAGACTCAACAAGTAAGCAACATTCCCAGCAGGTTAAGAAATGAATGGGGAGAATAGACCCCAGTTTTACTGGGTGGTTCCAACCTGTTGTTGGCATTAGCACTAAAGCTTTCCGTTGCTGCTGCAATGTGCAAACGTTTGTGCAAAAATGTCACCGGATTGTGGTTCTCAATAAAACTGTGGAACAGGTTTCTGCGTCAATTATTAGAGGCATTTTAGTAGTAGTTTAGGTGGATTACTGTAATTGATGTTTTTTCCAAATGTATAAATGGAGTACTTCTCAAAATATTTATGAGACAAGACCTTGATACATGATGATTTAATAGAAGACATATAGAAGATGGTTAATTATGACTGACTAGTACATACCTGTGCATACCCGTCCATGCCCGTAGAAACCAAGTATAAGCAAGTATTTCTGCGTGCCCACTGCTGAAGGGTCTCCTCCTGTCTACGTGCATGCCCATAGAAACCAAGAAACCGGAGCACCCGGAGAAAATCAGCACTTTGCTTGGCATTTTACACATTTGTAGTATAGACTGGCATTCTTCAAGGTTACACATTTTTACTGTGTCAGCACCTCTTTAAAAATGACATTGCTGAGAAAGCAACACTTTTGCTTAGTTTCTTCATTTTGAGCAACAATACAAAGACTGCTTGATCTGGCAACTCTGCTCGCAGCAACGTAGAATTGGCCATGGCTGCAGAAATCTGTTGTGCAGAAAACATGAACACACTGTAAAGACTGGCCCTGTGACTTATTCACCTTGCCAATTTTGAGCCATATGACATCATAAAGACACATTAGTCTAGGCATCGTGAGTGATGGTCTATATGACATCATACACATTTGTCTATGTGCCGTCATACAGACATCATATCTTTATGACGGCATTGCGAGTCCTATGATGCCTGAGTTCATAGGACGTCCTATGATGATCAGGCAGAGATCATAGGCTGTCCTATGATGTCCTACAAATGTGACAGACAGACACACACACATAGACAGACAGGCACACAGAGATTTCTTTCTTTTATAGAGTGAAGTGATAGAGTGATATAGAGTTATTTATAGAGTGATAGAGTGAAGTGAAGAGTGATAGTGATATTCTGGGCTGTTCAGTGCAGGCCAGGGGCTCATCATGTACTCCACACAGGTAGAGGTGCTGGTCTGCAAGGGGTGCTTTTTTTCAACTGATCTGTTAGAATATTTAAAGGTAAAACTGCGTTATAGGCTGTAATATGCACGATCTGTGATAATGTGTTACTGAAGCAGATGGTTCTGAGCCATGTCAGAATGAAAACTGGGTGTGTACGATAATTTTTGTCAAAATACGATAATTTTAAGCCACTGGTACGATACTTCAACATTTCCCATCTGTAGTGATGTTGAAATTGAGGCCTTATGAAACCATGAGCAACTTTGAGACAATCGCTTCGTGAGCGACACAGTGTTATGAAACATCAAATAAAGACTGCCATCTGGTGACTGACTGTCAGAACTGCATCTGAGTGGAAAACCTGAAAAAAATCTCAATCCACCTTATTCCTGAGGGCACTGCTGTAGAAACAATTATGGGGGCAACTTCCGGTTTCAGCTGAAGTAGCGTTAAATCAGTCAGCAAGAGTGGAGTAGTGCGGCATTTAAAATAGCGTTTTTTTAAAGTTTTTCAAATTCATTTTAATGTGTAGTCCATATACGTGTTTTGCACTCAAGTGGCAGCTAATTTCAGCACTTGTAGTTTGGTACCTGTTGCTGGTGTTCGTGGCCGTGCCATAGACTATAAATGGAGGCTTCTCACTGGCAAAGTGTAGATGCACTGAAAACTAACAAGGACTGTTGGTGTGATCGGTGGGACAGACGCAAGAGCACCAGGTATGTTTTCACTTGTATGAATGTCACAGAGCTGACGTTTATGTGTCATATATGTCACCAGATGGAAGGCTGCATGAAGTAAAATAATAAATAAAAAAATAGTAACAGTTTGTTTCCTAAGGCGTAACAATTTAAGAAAGACTAGTACATACCTGTGCATACCAGTCCATGCCCATAGAAACCAAGTATAAGCAAGTATTTGTGCATGCCCGTGGCTGAAGGGTCTCCTCCTGTCTCAGACGGCTGTGTTGTTCACAGTCATGCCTGCGGCGTACTGCTGGAACCTGAGGTGTTTCATGTTCACGGCATCTTTTCTGACGTGCAGCAGTTCTCCTCATTCTATTGCTCTCCATCTGGTGGGTCTTCTTCTTCGTTGAGACCACTGGTTGGGGGATAGGTGCGTCGTAATTCTAGCGTTGGCGGCCAGTCGACTATTCTGCATCTCCTCGGTCTCAGCTTCTCTGTGCATCGCCTGGCGTGCAGTGTTGGTGGCCAGCCGACTATTCCGCATCTCCTCGGTCTCAGCTTGTCTGTGCCTTGCCTGGCGTGCAGCATTGCTCGCTTTGCGGGCATTTCAGGCTTCGAGTGACTCAGCACGTGCATGGCGCACTGCCAGAAGTTTTCTGTCTGTTTGTGCATCCCTTGTCTGTCGTACCCTATGCTGGTGAAGGGTCTCCTCCTGTTTCAGACAGGTGCAATGTACTGCTGGAACCTCAGGTGTTTCATGTTCACGGCATCTTTTCTGACGTACAGCAGTTCTCATTCTATTGCTGTCCATCTGGTGGGTCTTCCTCCTCTTCTTTTTGTTTGTTGAGACCACTGGTTGAGGGATAGGTGCGTCGTAATTCCAGTTCATGGACAGGATCATGAAAATAGATCTGAGCAAAAAGAGGCTTTCAGGCATGGACTCACTGTATATGACATCATAAAGACACATTTGTCTATGTGCCGTCATAAAGGCATCGCGAGTCCTATGATGCCTGAGTTATAGGACGTCCTATGATGTTCAGGCAGAGATCATAGGCCATCCTATGATGTCCTATAAACGTGACACACACAGAGATTTTTTGCTTTTACAGAGTGAAGTGATATCAAATAGTTTTTTGGGGGGGTTTTTGCATTTGTTGCACTGCCTTGGAATGATATGGACTTGATATTAGCAGCTTCAGCAAGCATTAATTTTTAAATTATCACAAAATATAGATCAATAAAATTTTGAACAATTGTCAGAAAATGTCTGTACATGTTAAGTTAAATAACAAGCATTCATAGCATGACAGCAGCTTGAGCATTTTAATTTCGGGGTAAAACAAACAGCTGCAGGTGTCTGTATTTACCCCGACATTAAAACACCTAAGTACGGTGTTGTGGTTCTTTGTGGCTCTGACTAGATTCTACGTCTGCTCTGAGGTAAACTTGATTATGTCCAACATCTTTTAACAAAATGCAACCAACTTTATTGCAGTGGAGACATTGATATGTCTCTGAGCTTTTATTTGTTTACAGCGTGAGCATCTTAGCAGCGGCACTAACAAACAGAGCTACTGTCTGCGAAGCCCCTTTCTAAGGTCATCTTCCTATCCCTTGATAGTCGTAAGAAGTGGTATGATTATATTACTGTTTTTGAGGTGCAAAAGACCGTGTTCCTGCATTTTTCATGCCAAAGTCACTGTTTTTTAACAAGGAAAAGTGTCCCGTTTCAGTGAGAACCACACGTTCTAAACTTGTACCGGAAGTTGCATCCATAATTCATGCAAGGCATCATGGGGGCTAGGAATAAGGTGGATATTTTTTTTGAGCATTTGGCAATCCGAGTCTATTCAAAATTGGATGGCAGGAACAAACAATACAAAGCAAACAAAAAAAATTAATTCCCTCTCAAACTTCCCACAAACCCTCACATCACGTGATATAACGAGGCCTCGCTTGCTGCGGTCATGTGACTGGGCGTGCTGAAACGGCACTCAATGCACAGCTCATGACACTTCCGCTTTATGTTGCTCGAATCAGCATCGAGTGGACGGTGTCGAGTGTAACATCACTACCCATTTCGCAACACTGGTGAGAGGCAAGAAGTTAGCTCGGTCAAAATGTCTGGAAAAAAGTTTGAAAATGGCGCTCATAAGATTATTAAGAGGAAAACAGCTTAGGAAAAATGAATTGTTCAAAATCCCAAAGCGTAAAGGATTTTTCTAAGCTGGAGCATTGAGTGGAGGAGAAAGGTGGGCCGTCAAAGCCCTCACCTGGAGGAGAAGGGAGATGCCACGATTGCTTACATCATACAGCTGTGCATGGGACAGTGGAGTCCGAACTTGGTAAAAAGTAGACTGGATCAAGCATGCATCCATAGGGTATGACGATATTCGTGAGCTGAACTTAAAGGATGTGATGAAGGATTTTTCTTTAAAGAAGTTCAGAAGAAAGCATTTCTAAAAAAAGGAAAGACATGCTATTTGCAGTGTTTCCAGCCACCTGTGAAGGTTTTCCATTGCTGCTGTTGTGCTTGTTTGAATCAGGAATACTTCACTGATGTAATTTTATGCTGAAGGCAGTATCTGTCCCACTGTAAAAAGGGAAATCTCAGTAAGATAAAATATCCTAAATCCAGGTTTTATGCTTGTTTTTCTCTCACAAGATAATTTTGTCAAGAATATCTTTTTGTGCAGTTTTCTGTAAGATTTTACTTGCTTTACGAAAATTTTTACTTGTTTTAAGCAATTTAATCTTACTTTGTTGGTAGATATTTTTTCTAATATTAAGTAGAATTATCTATTGCCGGAATTTTGTTTATTTTAAGTAAAATTATCTGCCAACAGAGCAAGAAAATTTGACTTATCAAATTGCGTAAAACCAGTTAAAAACTATTGGAAAGCATGTAAACTTTTCTTACAGATAAACTGCACAGCAAGAATAAATATCTTGTCAGGCTTAAAAACAAGCATAAACAGCCTTAATTTATTTCATTTTAGTTATATTTGACTTTTTATAGTGTAGTTGTGTTTTCTCGATCAAAGTTGCATTATATCTCAAAGAGAAACAAAAATGAGGCCTTAGTGACTCAGGAGGTAGAGCAGGTCACCCAATAACTGGCGGGTTAGTGGTTCGAATCCCACTCCCCCCACCTTGCTGTTGTGTCCTTGGGCAAGACACTTTACCCACCTTGCCTCCAGTGTGTTCATTGTTCAGGACACTGATGTGTGAATGTGAATAAATGTTCAGTGGTGGTCAGAGAGGCCGTTGGCGTGGATTGGCACCCATGTTTCCATCAGTCTGCCCCAGGGCAGCTGTGGCTACAGCGGTAGCTTACCACTATTATTGTCTGTGGAGTGAATGAGTCTTTGGGTGTCATGAAAAGTGCTATATAAATGCAATCCATTATTAAAAACATAGCTATTACACATTTTTAAACTGAAATTCTGTATTCTGTAAAAGCTGAAATTTCTAGGTATACAGTGTGGTATTTTTTTCCTTGTAATATTTAACATGACATTGAAAATCAGTATTTTTTAAGGTATTATCAAGGTAAAAAAAAAAAATCCCTGTACTATGACAATACTAATGTCCACAACATTGTGGCACCAGAGGCAGACTTACCATTGGGCAAAGGTAGTTGACTGTCTTACGCCCCTATCTGCTAGGAGCCCCATATATATTTTTTTAATGTTTAGCATATTTAACACGATGGTCTGACAAAATAAAGAAACACCAGTATTTACATAAACAGCAAACCACAAAAGTAACATCCCCCCCCCCTTCTCCTCAGACTGTTGGACTCTTCCATGCTGTCATTAAATATTTCCCCATTCAATATATTTTACATTGCCACCAGTATAACTTTCATAAATTCAGCCTGACTTATCCTTTACCAATTCCTATGTGCTTACTTCCTGTGGACACAGTCCGTAGTATGTATTAGCAGCACCTTTCAGATACTCTGTCATCTTTTCTTGTTCATCAGTGAACGCCTTTGTTGCAGAGTTGTAGCCTACTCGTGGAAGTTTGCTTGATCCCTGATCTTCTAACTTCTTCATCTCTTTACAGAATCTATGTATATAGTGTAACATGGCATATGCCATACAATTTTGCCACAGATCTGACTGACTTTCCCTGGACCTTTACATCAGTGGATGCCCTCTTCAAAATGTCGAGAGGCACCCCCCTGTCAGTCTTTCTCTTCCGGGACCTAGGCATGTTAAAACTAAAAAAAAAAAAAAAAAAAAAAAAAAAAAGTAGCTAATTAAACTCAATTTTTAACTCATGCATTCATTGAAATTTAGCTTTGGGTAGGTTGTAACATTTTAGAAAGTGTTACAACCTACCCCAAGCAAGTTAGTTACAACTGTCCCTGAGTGCATTAGCGATGAGCTAGCTTGCCTTACAGCTAACAGCTAAAACATTACCACAAATAACCTGAATGAAAGATAGCTAAACAGATACATAGTCAACATGATATACCTTTAATGAATCCAACTACAAAGCAAACTATGTAATCATAAAAATAATTTAAGCAAAAAAAATTACTTTCTTACCTCAAAATTATGTTTTCCCTGACAAATTCTGTTGTGTCTGCCTCAAGGCAATACAACTTCCTATATGGACTAAGGACTGTTGTGGAAAAAAAATATTTGTCCTTTCTTCCTGGGTCCTGAAAAAATAACACCAGATCTGCAAGTCTGAATTGCCTTTATTTTCCCCTGCATGCAGGCGAGAGGAGAGGCTGCTGTATGTGTGTGTATCTCACAGCAAAGCCCTTCTCTCCTCCAAGGTCACAAAACAGATTCTTTTATGCTTGCAAGGTGCTCACAACATTGCCTTATATGGTAACACATCCACATCAGACAGTGCAAAACCTGATCATCCCAAACACTCTTCGTGCTGCACATAATGGGAAGACAGTATTTAAGTTTCTTAAAATTACACCCCAATAGGGTCTGCAAAGCATCATTTGGTGACATATTGCAATCTCTGGCATAGAAACAAAATAAAACACCACATAAGATAAGATAAGATAAGCCTTTATTAGTCCACAATGGGGAAATTCCAGGATTACAACAGCACAGGGATAGCAACAGTCAGAGCAATAATTTAGAAGATAAGAAAATAAGAGCAGTGAATATACATATGTACACATAAATATATAAATATATATACACAGTGCGAAGCACTGTAGCTAGATGGAATAAACAGCATAACAGTCTATTTAGTTACCCCACATAGTATGAATATGTACCCATACACATTGTCACCCTCCGTAGCGATTGATATTGTCCTAGTTGTATACTGGAGCAGGACCATTTTGTGTAAGTTTGTTACGTCTTTTGCATTCAATACTATTAGGTTGTAATGTTTTTTGTTTTTTTTTTACTATCACTGCGAGCAGCCCTGCTTAGGTTATAAAGTCTGACAGCCATAAGTAGGAAGGACCTGCGAAACCTCTCGGCCGCGTACCTAGGATGATGTAGCCTACTGCTAAATGAGCTCCTCAGTGCATTCAGTATGTCCTGCATAGGGTGTGACTCGGACTCCAGCAGAGATGACAGCTTAGCCACCATCCTCCTCTCTCCTATCTCCTCCACTGGGTCAAGGCGTTGCCCCAGGACAGACCTAGCTTTCTTGATCATTTTGTTTAGTCTCTTCCTGTCGGCTGCTGTGATGCCACTGCCCCAGCAGACCACTCCAAAAGTGATGGCTGATGCCACCACCAAATCGTAGAAGGTCTTCAGGAGCACCCCTTGTACACCAAAAGACCTGAGCCTCCTCAGTAGGAACAGCCTGCGCTGTCCTTTCTTCTAGAGTGCATCGGTATTGTGTGACTAGTCTAGTTTATTGTTCAAATGAACACCCAGGTACTTGTAGGATGTCACCATCTCAATGTCTGTTCCCTGGACGTTGACTGGTGCTGTGAGGGGTTGTTGCCTGCAGCAGTCCACCACCAGTTCCTTAGTTTTCCTTGTGTTAATTTGGAGGCAGTTCCAATGGCACCAGTCCACGAAGTCCTGGATAAGTCCTCTGCACTCAGTTTCATCTCTGTTGGAGATGAGGCCGACGATCGCAGAGTCGTCAGAGAACTTCTGTAGATGGCAGTGTGTTGTGTTGTGTGAGAAGATCATCATCAACAATATCAGAATATTTCCACTTCAGGACTAAACTGAGCATGTGCAGAGTGAATCAGGTGAGTCCTAACTTGCTCCTGATTGGAGCAATTGCTAGTGTTACTGACCCATGTTACAGCTGTCCCCAGTCTCCCCTACAGAAAGAGAGAAGGGAGAAGAAGAGAAGGATGAAGGAAAAAAGGAAGAGAAAGTCACAAGTGAAGAAAAAGGAAAAGACAGTCTGCAAAGGGATATACATTCCAAGGATGTATTAGGTTTAATATTTTTTGGTTTTATCCTGATATTGTTTTGTGTGATATATTCTCTCTTGTGTCTACCTAGTACAGAGGAGGGAACACAATAGATGCTTCTGCAAAATGGACCAGTCAGCAGACCATGAACAGGACCCAGCTGGCAAATGTGGGTAAGTCAGTCCCTGCAGGATTTCATGGGATGTTTTTATGATTGTTGCAGCCCAAAAAGAATGAATTTGCAGGAGCTTTTTTAAAAAGTTGCGATAAAAGTTGTGATGTTTTAAGTTTTTTTTTTCACTAAAAGTTGTGAGAATTACAAATTTTAAAGCAGATGCTTTTTTCCATAGTTTACTGTGATGATATTCTATAATGCCACAAAAAAGCATAGGATTGTCAAAAAATTCCTACTAAACAGTGATTTTTAAATTAAGCCGTAACTTCTGCTATACAGAAAAACTCTTTTGTGCAACAGCAAATACAGACTTTAACACAATTAAGTGAGAATTAAATAGCTACTCATAAATTTGTCATAAAAATGATCAACATTGTAAGCTACTCTTGCTAAGAACATGAATAAAAAGAATGGATAAAATAATTATCCATTACAACAGCTAAATCGCATTGAATGCATGTTAAAGAGTATAGATTTCAAAATTATGGCAGCACCTTCATTTGAAAACTCCCTAACCACAGCGGTCCACAACCTCTCGGTACTGAGTGCAGAAATAAAAGAAATAAATTATTCTGTTGCTCTGTATTGTCTATCAAAGTCTGTGTTTTTCTGAAAAAATACTGAATATTCTGTCTTTCTATGCCTGAATCCTACCTGTCTACCTGCTGCACTTCTTGACACACACCTGTCTCATCAGATACTCATCTTTCCTTTACCAGGGGTTTTACCGGGAGGAGGGGCTCTCCTCCTTGGGGGTTTGCCGGGGTAGCACGTTGGTCCCTGTCCACACCGGTGAGTCACAGCTTTGAAACTCATTGTAGTAATGATTTTACTTCTAAAGATGTATAAAATGTTCAAACACTGGCTGTAGTGTTAGATTTTCTCATTTGTTTGTGGTTTTATGGCATCTCTCCTCAGGCACACTCCTGCATCGGGGTGCTTTTCAGGCAGGCGGACTTTTTTTAGTGCAAACCAGGCACTTCGTACACGTGGTCAAGATGGAGACGTCCACTGGCGGGCCAGGGAAGACAGGAGATGGGATGGTGTGGGAAAACTCGTGGGTGAGTGGATTTTTTTTAAATCGCAGACTGTTTTTTGCTGATGTGTTTCATTAATACTCCCTGTCAACACGGAAGTGAGCACAGTGCAGCAACACATTTGATTGGTTAGACTGAGTGTTTGAGCACTACCCAGCGACAAATTTGATCAGTGAAATTGGTGGAAGTTGACGAGGATTGGACAAAATTGCAGGAAAGTTGCGGTGGTTGAACAAAGTTGCAAAGTCACTCAAAGATGCCGTGATGGCCTGATTTTGCCTGAATTAGTGCGACTGCAATATCGTGAAGTCCTGGAGGGACTGGTAAGTGCGAACAAACAACAGATCTTCCATATGAATTGTTCTTTTATTAGTAATAGACAAGAGTCTACATTCAATTTGTTAAACTTCTTTGTTTTTCTACAGATGTAATTCCTGATGCCTGAATGATATCATTTGAAGACTTTTGAGGGCAATAAGTTTCAGGTAGGATTTCAATAAGGGCTGAAAAGAAAGTGCAGAACAAAGAAAAAGTAGGGCCCCCTTTCTGTCTTTGCCTTGGGCCCCAAATGGACTAAATCTACCCCTGTGTGGCACCGAGCAATAATTAAAACCCTCCGTCCTTTGTTTGGCTGTGAGAAAGTTGGCAACCCTAACCTGCAGGTAAATTAGCATTAGCTTGGCTAGCCTTCACTGGCATGGCTCAAAGGATATTTACAGTGTTTCCAACTCTCACTCTTTGAGAGTGAGTCTCGCTCTTGCCTTCTTTCACACTCTCGAACACCACAGTCCCTATTCTCACTCCAACATGAGGAAAACACTGCCAATATCATGTTGACCTCCTTCAGATTTTTTTTTGCACAATAGGAGCTGTTGAGGCAGTGCTAGACTGTCAAGGTAAGGTCAAGGCTGAATGCCATGGCTTTTACTTTTAAAGCAAATCAGAACAAGTGTGTAGGTAGCAAGTTTTTACAGCACTGCTGCATTAGATCTCATGACAGCCAGAGGTTTTTAATGTAGTTTACAGTATATAACTTTAGCTAAACTTGTCTTATCCAGATTAATTTACCTGAACAATTCCCTAAATCTCACTCCAAACTTTTCTAAAAAGTTAGCGACTCTGATCTACCATCATAGTAAAAATATAACAAAATAAGCCAGAATGAGGCAAGATATTATCAGCTGTGGATTTAGTGAACCAGGTGGGAACAGGGATGCCTATTAGGGTGACTGGAATTTAAAAATATTAACAATACAAATCACACTTGGTAAGCTAACTCCACAGTAGCACTGTTAGCTTTGAAGCTAACTCTTTGGGCTCAGAAACTCTGGGTCGGGACTGGAATATCACAGCCAATAGATAGGCTGTAACTGGAGACCAGATGGTAATGTAGGGAAATACAACCAGAGCAAAATTGATTTCTGCCCATTCTGTTGAAATGTTAAAATAGAATTAAGAGAGATTTTTATGTTTTTACTGTAGCTGTATGGCCAACCCAGCCACAGAGGGTGCACAAGTGAGTGGACTTCAAGTGCACTGACCCAAGAAAGTATTTTAGAAGGTTTAAAACCATAATGGTGTGGCGGGTTTGGAATAACTCCCCACAACAGACTAAGGACAGACAGCTCGCTACTCCTGGTTTTTTCCGCTGCACTACTGAGATGTAATGTGCCATTCATGCATTGTGATGTTAATGTGCCATTCATGCATTGTGTTCATGGGTCCTGTCCTTACTGTGACCTAGAGTCTGAGATCAATACCCATACCAACTGCTGTGAATGCTCTTTCATGTATTGTTGTAACTGGGTATATATGCTGCACGATCCTGTAACTCACTCTCTCACTCTGCAACTGCTGCTGAAACACACTCTCTGTGTCTCTTTGCTGGAGAGCCTTCGAGCCGCCCATTGGGCGAGCTTCGTGACGGCGGTATGATTTAATAAACCTGCTAAAAACCTTCACCACGCTGCTTTATTTCATGCCGCTGCAATGGAATCTTTATTATTTAGAAGACAACCAATAAAATCCTAAAATCTAAAAGCTATTATTGCTGTTGCTCTCGCCTTATTAAATATCTTAATCTCTGACTCCAAAAACAGGCCAAAATGCTACGTCAATGCTTCTGTGTGTAATCCAAATCACTGAAATCAACCATAAAAGGTAGTGGGAGGGCACTTGCTGTCAGTAAAATATATGTTTATTTGCATGTGGAGACCGTTCCCAGAGATGAGAACTTCATGAAGCGACTGAGCACATGGGCGACGGCATCATCTTTGCGTGTGGATGGGAAGATGAGCAGAGAGCAGCCCTTCTGGAGGAGCTGTTGACGAAGTGCTGTCAAAAGTGCTACACTGAGAAACATGTTGACTGGCCCGCCCCGCGGCGAGCATGTGGCACATCAAAGAGGCACATAAGCGAAGCCGTTGAAGTTGTCTTCCAGCCATGCAAACTTTCAGTCAGTGAGCACGCTGCACACAGGCAGTCAGAGGAAAATGTCAGGTAATGGGCTGACAGCGAATCAAAGGAAGTCCTGGGAGGCAACAGCACACCTAAAGCAGCAAAGACACTAATTACTGACATTAGTCAAAACAGGGAGCTGAGCAGTGTTTGGTCTGTGTTTGGCTGTGAAGTCTACAGACTTAGATTTACGACATGTGGCACGTACCAAAGGATGAGACAATCAGGAGCAGTTTGTTTCACTAGTTCATTATTTTGCTATTTGTTTTGCCAATTACACCTTTTACCATAAAGTAAATTTTATATACTGTCTACATTTAAAGAATCGTGAAAATTGCAGTAAAATAGCAGTAAAATTGATATCACAGTTAACGATATATTGGACAACCCTCAATAAAAAAAAATAGTAGCAATATATCTGCAGTTTCTATTGTAAATAAATGTATAAAACACACCAATTTACTTTGAAAATGTAACATTTCTGTAAGATTAATGGTCACATAACGATAATTTCATAAACACCAACAGTATTATAGCTACTATCAAAGCTGCAAATTTAGCCAATGTTTGCCTTTAAATTCATTAAAGCAAAACAAAACATTTATATGAAAAGAATATTTCAAAATGAAACATTTATTGTTCTCAGCATTAAAGTAACAGCTTTAAATTACATCTTAAAATAAACTTCTTTGTAGAAATTAGTTATAGTTTATGCATACAATTTGTACCACAAAAAGGAAAACAAATGAATTATTGTTTTTATTTTATTTATTTTTTATTTTTTTGCTTAAAAGAATCTCTGTTGCATTTTGCAAATTTATGTTATACTGCACAGATTCTGTAAACCACAACATGAACAAACAAGCAGTGGTAATTAACACTGAAAATAAGATAAGATAAGATAAGCCTTTATTAGTCCCACAATGGGGAAATTCCAGGATTGCAACAGCACAGGGATAGCAACACTCAAAGCAATAATTTACAAGATAAGATAATAATAATAATAATAATAATAATAATAAGAGCAGTGAATATGTGACCAAAATGGGTAGAGAAAATCAACAGTACATTATAATATAAATATAATATGATGTAATAAAAGGTGCAGGAAGCAAACAGTTTATTATACTTAATTAATCCAAGATGGCAATTCAAGGGCATTCATGGTTTGGTGTTAATCTCTTCTCCATTCACACACACATTCACAATTAGGGCCACTTTAGTCTCCAGTTAACCTAACTTGCATGTTTTGGGAATATGGGAGGAAACCGGGACATCTGGAGTAAATCTATGCAAGTATGGGGAGAACATGCAAACTCCACACAGTTAAACCCTGCTGATGCTCTAATTATGGTGTGTATAATGGAGCAGGGATGGTACATTTGAATCCACGAGCTTCGTACTGTGAGGCAATAGTGTTCACCACTACACCATCATGCTGCCCAGTTTCAAAAAGATGACGAGAAATTCAGTTCACTGACAAGACAACAAAATTACTAAATATTAATTCAACACAGTATTTGAGCTACTGTAGATAAACAAAATTTGGCTTTGATGTATTGTTTAGTTTTTAACAATGTTTTCAAAAACTATTATCTTTAATAATATTAAAGTAAAAAACTGCATTACTTATTTATGACCCATCAAGAGCACACACTGATGGATGACTAACCCCCATTCATTTTTATGCATGAACACATGTTGACCCTGGATAATGACTGCAACTGCATCGGTCCTTAAAAGCAGTTTAATGGTAAAACCCATCTTAACTTGGGTCAAGTTTTCAAAGCAGCTGTCCAAAAATGCTAAATGGCCCTGGAGGCTAACTTCAGTCAGGCCAGAGAGTCCTGACTGGCTCAACGCTACAGACCAGTTATAGTTACATCACCAAAAATGCTCTGTCTAAACTTGCCTTTTTTCAGGGGGAGAAGCCAACTTTATTGTCATTCAATCCATACAGCCAATCATGTACAGTAGAATGAAATTACGTTTCTCCTACCTACAATGTTAATCACATCTAGAATCAAGAGGGGCTGCTGTCATGCAGGGTGCCGCCACAAACAACTTAACTGAAGGGGCTTAACTGAAATTTCACAGCAACCCCCCCCCCCAAAAAAAAACAACAAAAAAACAAAAAAACAGACATGACACATTTGAGTGATTTTGGTCTTGATACAGTGGTGTGAAAAAGTGTTTGCCCCCTTCCTGATTTCTCATTACCTCCGCCAAGGAGGTTATGTTTTTACCGGGGTTTGTTTGTCTGCCTGTCTTTTACCAACATAACTCAAAAAGTTATGAATGGATTTTGACGAAATTTTCAGGACAAGTCTGAAATGGGACAAGGAAGAAATGATTAGATTTTGGGAGTGATCTGGATCACTGTCTGGATCCAGGATTTTTTTAAATGATTCTTTATCATTACGAGGCAGGGCCATTTTTAACATATGTGTATATAACTCCACAATAAGTGGTCAGGACGCTTGCCAAAAAAGTACAGGATAAGATCCCAATAGGTTCTAGGAAATATCAAAGACCGATCCGGATCCTGTAAAAAAATCTGGATACTGTGATCCAGAACAGGAAATAACAGAGGATCTTTGGAATTTTCATCACTGTACGGTAACAAATTAAGATATAAACATACAACAAATACCAAAATATAGCCAAGACACTGAGGGATCAGTAGTGTGCCAATGGATTTGTTGTATCTTCAAAAGCTATGGAGCTATATCCAGAAGAAAACCGCCATTACCGAAAAAGTGATTTTTGTCAATAACGACTAAACTAATAAAGATATCAATGTGGATCCAATTGCTAAAGGTATGTTTTGATGGTCAAGGCATCTGAAAATATAGATAAAATAAATGTAGGACTATTATATTTGGGGAAAATCTCAATATTAGGGGGAACTGAGGTACTTGGTGGAGGTCTGCGCTCTCCGAGTGCTTTTCTAATTTTTTTATATTTGTCATACATAAATGTTTCAGATCATCAAACAAAATTTAAATATTTGACAAAGATAACACAAGTAAACACAAAATGCAGTTCTTAATTGAAGGTGTTTATTATTAAGGGTAAAAAAAAATCCAAACCTACATGTCCCTGTGTGAAAAAGTGATTGCCCCCTTGTTAAAACATAAATTAACTGTGGTTTATCACATCTTTGGAAAGTTGAGCTCAATTTTCTAGCCATTTTTAAAGCTTTAGGACTCCAGCGGACCACAGTGAGAGCCATTATCCACAAATGGCGAAAACATGAAACAGTGGTGAACCTTCCCAGGAGTGGCTGACCAACCAAAACTACCCTAAAAGCGCAGTGATGACTCATCCAAGAGGTCAGAAAAAACCCCACAACAACATCCAAAGAACTGCAGGCCTCACTTGCCTCAGTTGAAGTCAGTGTTCATGACTCCACCATAAGAAAGAGACTGGGCAAAAATGGCCTGCATGGCAGAGTTCCAAGACGAAAACCACTGCTGAGCAAAAAGAATATAAAGGCTCATGTCAGTTTTGCCAGAAAACATCTTGATGATCCCCAAGACTTTTGGGAGAATACTCTGTGGACTGACGAGACAAAAGTTGAACTTTTTGGAAGGTGTGTGTCTCATTACATCTGGTGTAAAAGTAACACTGCATTTCAGAAAAGGAACATCATACCAACAGTAAAATATGGTGGTGGTAGTGTGATGGTCTGGGGCTGTTTTGCTGCTTCAGTACCTAGAAGACTTGCTGTGGTAAATGGAACCATGAAATCTGCTGTCTACCAAAAAATCTTGAAGGAGAATGTCCGGCCATCTGTTTGTGACCTCAAGCTGAAGCAGACTTGGGTTCTGCAGCAGGACAATGATCAAAAACACACCAGCAAGTCCACCTCTGAATGGCTTAAGAAAAACAAAATGAAGACTTTGGAGTGGCCTAATTAAAGTCCTGGCCTGAATATGATTGAGATGCTGTGGCATGACCTTAAAAAGGCGGTTCATGCTCAAAAACCCTCCAATGTGTCTGAATTACAACAATTCTGCAAATATGAGTGGGCCAAAATTCCTCCACAGTGCTGTAAAAGACTCATTGCCAGTTATCGCAAACGCATGATTGCAGTTGTTGCTGCTAAGGGTGGCCCAACCAGTTATTAGGATTAGGGGACAATCACTTTTTCACACAGGGGCCATGTAGGTTTGGATTTTTTTTCCCCGTAATAATATAAACACCTTCATTTAAAAACTGCATTTTGTGTTTACTTGTGTTATCTTTGTCTAATATTTAAATTTGTTTGATGATCTGAAACATTTAAGTGTGACAAACACACAAAAAAAATGAGAAATCAGGAAGGGGTAAACACTTTTTCACACCACTGTATGTCTTTTAAGTCATAAAAAACATGTTAGACATGTTAACAAGAAAAAAAAAACCTGGACTTTTGGCAGAGTGTCATTTGAAGTTTTCTAGTGTCAAATTAGAACCAAACCACTAACTTGTTTTGGGTGGCAATATAGTGATGTACAATAAAATATGTAATTTTTTAAACAAAATAATGCACAACTGCAATATGAAGAGATGTAACTGGTTTGATAGAGTTTAACTCTTTGAACAGATAAGGTACTGTGGTTAAAGATAGTCCTAAATATATGTAATTTTATAAGTGTCTATATGCGAGTATCATAAAATGATACTGCATGAAACAGCACAATATTGTCTGATTTCTCTCTAGGTTTGGAGATCGGCCTATAGATTTATACTAGGGTTAACTTTTTGAAAGCTTTTTTTAAAAAAAAGCTAAATTGTTTCACAGGGATCACCATTTAATTGAAGATCTAAAACAATTAAAACACTAATAAAAGCAAGTTTAACTGTATACCCATATTTATTACACTGTAATAACACGTTAATCATACACAGACACATTTTTATACCGTTTCCTGTATACACTCAGCCTCTATTCACAGTAGTAAAACCTTAATAATGTAGTAGTACAGTAATCTGTGCTGACACATTACTGCAACAAATAAGCTACAAAAAGCAAACTTAATGTGTACTTGGTGATGCAGAAATCACTTCAGCAAACTGAACCTTCATATAAATAATGGTACAGTTATTTGTACAGAGAAACATGAAAGACCCACAGAGCACATGTTACATTTTCAACAATTCTAAAGACAGACATTTTCATCCTCTTATAATACTGGATTCACTTTCTATGCGTTTTATTCACATGCGGACAACCACATCAATTAATCAGAACACCATCAAATAGTACTTAAAAAAGTGAATAATTTGAAAGGCCTAAAATGTTTTTGAATAAAACACAAGAAGAGGCTGCAAAAATAAAACACGTTATATACCATGTGGCTTTGCATGCATGGTGCATGTGTGCAAATGTGATAAATTTATAATGTCACTGAATACATTTATAGCTCATAAGACACAGTACTGTCTATAACTGCATTTGGACAGGGAAACAACAGATGGAACATTTTTTACACTTCTATTTATTTTTTTAGAATTATTCTGTAAAAATTAACAATAAAAAAGTTGACTGCTTCAAACATTCTAAAACATGTTTTAATTAATGATAACTGTGTGATAGTAATGACAACAAAAATGTTGTAAATCAAAATTTATCATAGTGGGAATTTCAGTGTGTGTGACATCATATAACACTTACTTTTACCCAGGATGGTCAATAAAGGACTGTTTTAAATGTCCTTTTTTAAATTATTACCTCCGCCAAGGAGGTTATGTTTTTACCGGGGTCTGTTTGTCTGTCTGTTACCAACATAACTCAAAAAGTTATGAACAGACTTTGACTAAATGTTCAGGACAAGTCCGAAATGGGACAAGGAAGAAATGATTAGATTTTGGGAGTGATCCGGATCACCGTCTGGATCCAGGAATTTTTTAAATGATTCTTTATCATTGCGAGATAGGGCCATTTTTAGCATATGTGTATATAACTCCACAATAAATGGTCAGGACGCTTGCCAAAAAAATACAGGATAAGGTCCCAATAGGTTCTAGGAAATATCAAAGACTGATCCGGATCCTGCAAAAAATCCGGATACTGTGATCCAGAACAGGAAATAATAGGGGATCTTTGGAATTTTCAAAATTAAGATCTAAACATACAACAAACACCAAAATATAGCCGACACTGAGGAATCAGTAGTGTGCCAATGGATTTGTTGTATCTTCAAAAGCTATGGAGCTATATCCAGAAGAAAACCACCATTACCGAAAAAGTGATTTTTGTCAATAACTACCGTACTAAACTAATAAAGATATCAATGTGAATCCAATTGCTAAAGGTATGTTTTGATGGTCAAGGCATCTGAAAATATAGATAAAATAAATGTAGGACTATTATATTTGGGGAAAATCTCAATATTAGGGGGAACTGAGGTACTTGGCGGAGGTCTGCGCTCTCCGAGTGCTTTTCTAGTTGTAACTGTATTGGATGTCACGGGTCATTCCAGGTCAAACAGATGTTCCTCATCATTGTCAGTCATGTTGTGCTGGGGGCCGATAGGAGACTCTGTCTCATTCATATTAAGATCTTCATCTTTAGGGAAAATGTGCCTGTAAATGCAATGAAACAAGGCATAAATTTTGTCCACTCATCTGTGATTTTATTTATTGTAATTTTCATAGGAAGCATAACTCACTGCTGGACTCCAGGACAGATGTTCTTGTGCTTCCCCTGCATTTGACTTTTTACATTTCTGCTTACACTCTCCTTGAATCCTGGCAGTGACACCTCTGCCAGTGCTTTCTATAGAGAACAATTTTTTTTAAAAATCGATGACCACAAACTGCTTTTATCAGAACGCTGCAGTGGTCATAAACTATACAGAAGCACATCCACTGACTTACCTGGAAGTCCACATTCAGAATGGACCCAAAAGCCAGACTGGAGCAAACATTTTTTATCAGTGATGGACTCCTGCAGAGTGACAATGATGGTAGACAAATCAATACATGTAGGGTACAGAGGTTCGAGAGTCCTTGTCATAACAGGAAAACAGCAGGAAATGGAAAGTCAAAAACAACATGGAAGCACAATTTTACCTCCAGTTCAGAACTGGTTTTTAGTCAATATCAGTTACAACAGCATGGTGATAACTTCAGTCAAGGTCAGGAAAGACGAATTCAGCAGACTAATACGAGTCAGAGTTTTACACTCAATAAGATCTATCAGAAAGTAAATACCATTATAGTACGTGAAACGTTGTATGCAATGAAGAAAACACAGGGAGCATTTTCATGCTATTCTTTAAACTCTTTTTTTTTTTTTTTGCCTGTTTGATCAAAGGATGAAAATTAGTCATTTGGTTCTCTGATGGCTACAAAAACAAAACTTGTTTATGGCAAGTCACACTTGTTCCTCATAGATCTTTTAAATTTGACTACAAATGAATGCACAGCCACAATCACTTTACTGATTCCCCCCCCCCCCCCGCTGTAACACCCCCCACCGCCACTTCTGCAAAAAATAAGAGTAAATATTTACATTTGGAGGTTACATCACAAAATCAAAGCTTGTGCTGCCACAGCTCAATAAGAATTGTATTTGCTGGAAACTAACATTTTATTCTGCTTGTTTACTTTTATATATGCAGTTTCTAATGTTTAGTTTTACTATTTCTCTTTCCCCACAATCTTGCTAGTGTGCTGATTGAAGTGTTATTTCATACTGAATTATTAAATTTCTGCCCTACTGTAGATTAAGTTCCAGGCTTCTTTTAACTAGAAGAGTTCCAATGACCAAATGTGGACCTTTTATGAGGGGTCTAGGACAAGCCCAAAATTAGTTTCTTCCCAGCATTAGGGTGCGTGTCCCTAGAGCACGTAAAAACACGCTAGACATGTTTTTCTTTGCACTTGACAGGTGCTCTTAAAATAGATCTGTATCCTCGAAACTGTTTGACATGTCACTCACAGTTTGCCATCGGCGTTTCACACATTTTGCAGTGAAGCTCTCTGACTATCAAACCGGTAAGAAAACATGCATTTCTACAAGCTTCTGCTTTCAAATATTGACCATGGTGTCGTTTTAGTGTAATTCTGACCAGCTGGTTCCAGAGTTGTGCCACTTATGAACAATGGAGTGCTCCAAAAATTTAACTTTTTCCAACTTTAAGTGTCCTGAGTGTACTGACAAACTGACTACTGAGAGCGCTTTTGCACTGAGGGTGCTGAGCACATTAAACCCTCAACTACATAGAAAATTAACAAAAAAAAAAAAAAAGACACTCCCAGCAGAAAAGCGCTCAGTGGGCACACAGCCTTACTCTGTAGCTGAAAATCCTTAAATCGTTTTCAACTTTGTAACCTAAGTGACAAAGCAAGATAACATAAGTACATAAAGCATTTGATTACGTTTTCATTATTTGCAATAAAATCTATATTACATAGCAATTTTAATGTTTTTTTTCCTGCATGTTAGATGTCCTCCACCAGCATCGGTATCCAACTATGAGACTTCAGCAGCTCGGACTTTGGTAATTCTTTTAAAACTAAAAATGGGCCAAGTGTCATTTTGTCGTCCAGTCAAACTGATGACATAGCAAGCAGGTGTAAGTTTATAGAATTACTCACACACATGTAGTAAAACAGTCACTAATCCACACCACAGTGTCCCTGGCAAATGTAAAAAGCAAATGTTTATTTCACAAATTGTTTTCTGTATCTCCCATAAGACCCCTTCCCAAATATACAAGGGGGGGGGGGGGGGCTGAAAAGTTCATAGTGGTCAAATTTGGCCAAATGTGGTTTATTTCATTTTATTACATCTTCAACCTGAGCCTGAAGCTGGGGAGGGTACCACAGTTGTGGAAAACATCTTGTGTGGTACCTGTACCAAAGACCTCCCACCCCAAAGACCTGAACAGCTACAGACCAGTGGCCCTGACGTCTCACATGATGAAGACCCTGGAGAGACTGCTCCTTGCTCACCTCCGCCCCGTGGTGGGACCAGCGATGGATCCACTCCAGTTCGCCTACCAGCATGGCATTGGGGTGGAGGATGCGGTGATCTTCCTCCTTCACCGTTCTCTATCCCACCTGGAGAAGCCCGGGAATGCGGTGAGGATCATGCTCTTTGACTTCTCCAGTGCTTTCAACACCATCCAACCGATGATCCTGAAGGACAAGCTGCTGTGCGCAGGGTTGGACCAGCACCTCTCATCATGGATCCTGGACTACCTCACTAACCGGCCACAGTTTGTGAGAACCCGGGATTGTGTGTCCGACACGATCATCGGTAGCACGGAGGCCCCCCAGGGAACGGTTTTGGCTCCCTTCCTGTTCACCATTTCTACTGCGGACTTCTCTCACAACACAACACACTGCCATCTACAGAAGTTCTCTGATGACTCTGCGATCGTCGGCCTCATCTCCAACGGAGATGAAGCTGAGTACAGAGGACTTATCCAGGACTTCGTGGACTGGTGCCATCAGAACTACCTCCAGAACAACGCAAGGAAAACTAAGGAGCTGGTGGTGGACTGCTGCAGGCAATGACAACCCCTCACAGCACCAGTAAACATCCAGGGAACAGACATCGAGATGGTGACATCCTACAAGTACCTGGGTGTTCATCTGAACAATAAACTAGACTGGTCACACAATACTGACACACTCTACAAGAAGGGACAGCGCAGGCTGTTCCTACTGAGGAGGCTCAGGTCTTTTGGTGTATAAGGGGCGCTGCTGAAGACATTCTACG
This sequence comes from Pholidichthys leucotaenia, assembly GCA_020510985.1. Lineage (NCBI taxonomy): Eukaryota > Metazoa > Chordata > Actinopteri > Cichliformes > Pholidichthyidae > Pholidichthys > Pholidichthys leucotaenia. The sequence goes on along the minus strand of CM035840.1, from coordinate 56,612,540 downwards.
ACACGGTGGTGGCATCAGCCATCACTTTTGGAGTGGTCTGCTGGAGCAGTGGCATTATAGCAGCCGACAGGAAGAGACTGAACAAACTAATCAAGAAAGCTAGCTCTGTCCTGGGGCAGCGCCTTGACCCAGTGGAGGAGATAGGAGAGAGAAGGATGGTGGCTAAACTGTCATCTCTGCTGGAGTCCGAGTCCCACCCTGTGCAGGACATACTGAACGCACTGAGGAGCTCATTTAGCAGTAGACTACATCATCCTAGGTGCGCAACCGAGAGGTTTCGCAGGTCCTTCCTACCAACGGCTGTCAGACTGTATAACTTAAGGAGGGCTGCTCGCAGAGATAGCAAAAAAACGTGACGACCTAATAGTATTGAATGCAAAAGACGCAATAGACTTACACAAATGGTCCCCTCCAGTATACAACTAGGACAATATCAGTCGCTACGGAGGGTGACAGTATGTATGGGTACATATTCATACTATGTAGGATAACTAAGTAGACTGTTATGCTGTTTATTCCATCTAGCTACAATGCTCTGCACTGTGTATACTGTGTATATTTATGTGTACATATGTATATTCACTGCTCTTACTTTTCTTATCTTCTTAATTATTGCTCTGAGTGTTGCTGTCCCTGTGCTGTTGCAATCCTTGAATTTCCCCATTGTGGGACTAATAAAGGCTTATCTTACCTTATTTTTCAACCGCAGGGCTCCAAGCGCTGCAACACCGATGGAAGAAGTGTGTGGACCAAAGGGGAGACTATGGTGAAAAATAAACCACATTTGGTCAGATTTACAGCCTTTACACCTATGACTGCACCCCCATACACCACAGCAACAGCATCATCAAGTCTGCCGATGACACCACAGTGGTGGGGCTCATCTCGGGGGGAGATGAGACCGGTTTTAGGGGCAAGGTGCAGCAGTTGATAGAGTGGTGTGGAGACAACAGTCTTCTTCTAAATGTCACAAAAACAAAGGAGGTCATCATAGACTTCAGAAGAAATAAAACAGACATTCAACCTCTGACTATTAGTGGCACGGGTGTGGAGAGGGTTGAGGATTTCCATTTCCTGGGGGTCCACATTTAGGAGGACATGACATGGGGGGGGTGAACACAACTGAGCTGCTGAAAAAGGCCCAGCAGAGACTACATTTCCTTAGGGTGCTGAGAGGAAATAACATCTGTCAGAGACTGCTGTTGTCTTTTTATTGTTGCTCTATTGAGAGCATTTTAACTTACTGTATTTGTATTTGGTTCAGCAGCTGCACAGTAGCTCAGAAGAAAGCTCTTCAGACTGTCATCACCACAGCCCAAAAAATTATTGGTTGCCCTCTCCTCAGCCTTGAAGAACTGCACCACGCCCGTTGCCTTAAAAAGGCACAAAAAATCCTGAAGGACCCCTTCTATCCCGGTCACTCTCTCTTCCAACTACTACCATCAGGAAGGCGGTTTAGAGCAATCAAAACAAGGACAAACAGATTTAAAAACAGTTTTTATCGGACCGCAATTACCTATCTGAATTCTAGTAGAACATGAGGTTTGAAACTGTGAAATTGAGTGTGTGTGATATTTAAAATTAGTAATTTATATAATTTTTTAAGCTTCTTTTTACTCCTCATTCACTGATTGGTTTGCATTTTAATTTCGTTGTACTTGTTATGACAAATAAAGTCTATTCTATTCTATTTGACCACAATGAACTTTTCAGCCCCCGCCCCCCCATAAATATCAGAATATGGATGTCAATTACAAATCTACTGTTGCCTTATCTCATATTATCCATCTATAAATGCAAGGAATCTCTGTGTGTCTGTTCGTCACATATCTCTCAAACTGTTATAAGTGCTTTGCTGAGGTTATGAGGGTGTGCATCCCGAGTATGGAGTTGCTCAATCAAAATATGTAATTTTTATCAATAAAAGTTTAGCCACCACTGTGTTTCCTCGTGTTCTGGCTTCTGGAAGTGTGGGTGGGGTTTCGGATTGACTTTGTTCTGATTGGATAATATGTGGCATCACGACCAGTCACTCACCACAGCGCTCCGCAAACAAAAAAAGGAAAAGTGACAAATTTGACCAGAAAAAGAGAATACTGAAGATATAATGCTTAAAGACTTATACTATAACGTTGCTGTGATTGTGTAGGTCTAAAGGATAATTTGGGGAACACCAGCAGGGACCCGGGTATGACAAAGAACACCGGTGTTGGAGAAGCAGCAGGTGGAACGCGGTCCTTCGCAGGGAAGCAAGCCCAGCCCACCCGGTCAGTGGTAGACTGGAGTTCCTTTGCAGGATTGCAAGTCACTGTCACTGATGGCGCTCCTCTCAGTGTGCTCACACAGCTATCTAAAAATTAAAAGTTAATAATAATACCACCACGATTGTGGACCAGAATGTCCTGATCAATTGCATATCATATGCAGCCCCATGCACGTTTTGACTACACGACGACCGTCACCAAACAGGACACAAAAATGCCCAAATAACAAAGTAAGTCATTTTCATTTAAATATTTACTGACAAATGGGCAACACTGATGCAACAGTTGCATCAGTGTGCATAATAATGTTGGGTGTTTTGTACTTATAATATCGCTAAAATATAAGAGGATGCGCTACAATGGGTCTCAAATATTTGTAAACGTGTCCTGTTATAGTACTGCATGAGTTTATTAACGACAGACTATAAACTACACATATAAACTAAAACAATTATGATGACTGAACAACTCCCATTCCCCAAAATACACAATACAACACTTGTGAATATGTCATAAACTATCACACAAATAAGTCTGACAAAACATAAACAAGGGTTCTTAAACAGTCGTTAGTATTGGATGTCCCACTCATTTTCAATAATTCTGTAATTAACGTTCACACAGTCAAGTAAATCTTAGTTCTGTTCAGCCCCTTTCATATTTGTCAAAGTCTAACATGTGTGACTGCCTACATATAGGCTACACCTCTTTGTATCCCACTTTCAGACACAGCCGATATTTGGGCCTGTAAAGCCTAATTGGCCGACCTGTTTTCAGGGAAGAATACTTGCTTTCTGCGGGCATGCACTAGTTGATAATCAATGCGCAAAATATAGAAATTGCTAAAGGCTGGTAGACGATAGAAAAGTACTCAACTAATTTTTTTGCTAAATTATACGTTACTGAGCAGTTTTACTGTAGGATACTTTTTCCTCTCACTAGATTTATCAAGGAAAAATATTTTTCCTCAAGTACATTTGGTGCTTGAGGAATATCAGTACATGGGCCTTTGTACTCTGATATTCTGATAGTACAAGAAAAAAAAAAGAAAAATTTATAAATTTACAAGAAAAAATGAAAGCTACACCATCAAAAAGTTGCATACTAATAAGAAAAAAGTGATAAATTTATAAGGAAAAAGATCTATATGGGAACTTTATGGGGGAAAAAGAATTTCATGAGAATATAGTCTCGAATGCACAAAGTTACAAATTTACAAGAAAAAAATACCTAAATTTAAGTGGGAAAGGGGGGAAATTTCTGCAAAAAAAGTTTTAAATTTACTCTGAATGTTTTTAAAGTTTGAACACACAAAATAATAAAAACGAGCACACAAAAAACAAAAATATCTGCATAAATATAAAGAGTACATAAATAAACTGGAGAGGAAAAAGAGGTAATTTACATGAAAAAGTTAACGATGAAGTCACAAATTTAAGAGAAAAAAGTCACACTGGCAAGAATGAAGTTGTTACGACTCAAGTAACTTTTTAGCAGATTCTTTCCAGTTTCTTGGTGACTAGTCTTGTGTCAGCTTGAATAATCATCATCATCATAAAGTAATGCTACTTTTACCCGAGTACAATTTCTAGCTACTCTCCCCACCACTACCAATTACCCATGTTCAGCATTAAAACAGAAAAGCCTTCTGTGTACCCTGTGATCTTCTGCGACCTCCTCCTCTGGTACTCCACCTCATCAACCGTCCACACGGCTCCTTTCACATTCTCCACGCGCACGAAACACTTGTGCAGACTCAGGTTGTGACGGACAGCGTTCTGACCGAGGAGAAATCAGATATCGCTGAATAAATGTGACAAATCAGTTGCAACTCAGAGTCAGTTGTCTGCAGCTACGTTACCTTCCAAGTGGCGGCGTTGCGTCTGAAATAAGCAAACGTCCTTGTGAACCAGTTGTATATCTCGTTGAGTGTTAGCTGCATGTCTGACGCTTCCATTATAGCCTGCAGACAGAGAGGAAAACAAAATAAAAGTGACGGGATCAGATGTTTCAAATGTGAGTCAAAGAAGGCTGATCCGGTTTTTATTTTTAACCTGGAGGAATTTTAGTGTCATCTGACTATAAAAACACAGAACAAGTGTGGATAAAATGTAAAATGTGGTGCTATGTAATGTGCTCAATCCAACATAAATGCTATAGCGGAAGTATATCTGAAACTGCAGCTGCCCTTTATAAAACCTGTTTTTACCTTCTAAAAAGGGGTGCCTCTAAGTGTCTTCTTTACTTTTATGTTGCATAGAAGGATATGAGGAGCACCTTTTACAGGTACATCTAAAAAAAATAGAATATCATGAAAAAGTTTATTATTTTTTGTCACTCGTTTCAGAAAGTGAAACCCATATATTATATAGAGTCATTACACAGAGAGTGATATATTTCAAGTGTTTATTTATTTTAATTTTGATGATTATGGCTTACAGCCCATGAAAACCCCAAATTCAGTTTCTCAAAAAATTAGAATATTACATAAAATTAATAACAAAAAATATTTTTTAATAGAAATGTTGGCCGACTGAAAAGTATGTCCATGTACACACTCAATACTTGGTCGGGGCTTCTTTTGGATTAATTACTGTATCAGTGTGGCGTGGCATGGAGGCGATCAGCCTGTGGCACTGCTGAGGTGTCATGAAGGTCCAGGTTGCTTTGATGGTGACCTTCAGCTCGTCTGCATTGTTGGGTCTGGTGTCTCTCATCTTCCTCTTGACAATCCTCCATAGATTCTCTATGGGGTTTAGGTCAGGAGAGTTTGCTGGCCAGTCAAACACAGTGACGCCATGGTCATTAAACCGGGTTTTGATACTTTTGGCAGTGTGGGGGGGTACCAAGTCCTGCTGGAAAATGAAATCAGCTTCTCCATAAAGCTTGTCAGCAGAGGGAAGCATGAAGTGTTCTTAAATTTCCTGGTAGACGACTGCGCTGACTTTGGTCTTGATAAAACACAGCAGACAAACACCAGCAGATGACCTCTGTTCAGATAAAAGTAAATTTTGCATTTGATTTGGAAATCAAAGTCCCAGAGTCTGGAGAAAGAGTGGAGAGGCACAGAATCTAAGTTGCTTGAGGTTTAGTGTGAAGTTTGCACAGTCAGGGATGATTTGAAGAACCATGTCATCTGCTGGTGTTGGTCCACTGTATTTTATCAAGACCAAAGTCAGCGCAGTCGTCTAACAGGAAATTTTAGAGCACTTTATGCTTCCCTCTGCTGACAAGCTTTATGGAGAAGCTGATTTCATTTTCCAGCAGGACTTGGCACCCCCCCCCCCCACCCACACTGCCAAAAGTATCAAAACCTGTTTTGAATGACCACTGTGTTTGATTGGCCAGCAAACTCTCCTGACCTAAACCCCATATAGAATTTATGGAGGATTGTCAAGAGGAAGATGAGAGACACCAGACCCAACAATGCAGACGAGCTGAAGGTCACTATCAAAGCACCCTGGACCTTCATGACACCTCAGCAGTGTCATAGGCTGATCGCCTCCATGCCACGCCACACTGATACAGTAATTAATCCAAAAGGAGCCCCAACTAAGTATTGAGTGTGTACATGGACATACTTTTCAGTCGGCCAACATTTCTATTAAAAAATATTTTTTGTAATTAATTTTATGTAATATTATAATTTTTTGAGAAACTGAATTTGGGGTTTTCATGGGCTGTAAGCCATAATCATCAAAATTAAAATAAATAAACACTTGAAATATATCATTCTCTGTGTAATGAATCTATATAATATATGGGTTTCACTTTCTGAGATGAGTGACAAAAAATATTGAACTTTTTCATGATATTCTAATTTTTTGAGATGTACTTTAAATCCCCAAATTAGAAGAGCAGTCTGCTGGAGACCCTTTAAGTTTAAATGCTAAAATCTGAATTTAGAAAAATAAACTCTTGGGCTTTAATTAAAGGTACAGTGGTTAAATTTTTGAATAATCTGAATTCTGAAATGTAATGTGGCATAAAATCTTTGTTTTCTTTGTTACATAATCACTCTTAAGTAAAAGTAGTAGCATCTTTTCCTCCTTAAGTCTTTTTTAAAATATACGTATACACAGTAGGAGGGTCCTTCTCCATGTACGTGGCCATCTCGGACTACCATAATGGCTTTCCAACTTTTTAAGTCAAACTTTTATTTTAATGTTTATCATTTTTCCTTTTGAATCTTCTTTACCTATTTAACTGAGCATTATTTCTACTTTCTTTACTTGTTTGTACACATTCTAATCCAAGTAAACCTAGATTGACTCATATTGTTTTATTAGAAGAACGAAGCCAACTTTATTGTCATTCAAGCCATACAACCAATTTTCTCCTCTCTACAATGTTACACATCTAGAATCAGAGGGGTCACTGCCATACAAGGCGCCGCCACAAACAACTTTTTTCCTCCCCCCCATTCTGTTATGCTAGGCACCAAGCTACAAGGCAGGAAGTACCATTTTTATATGGTCTATGGTATGACCCGGCCGAGGCTTGAACCCACGACCTCCTGGATGTGGGGCAGATGCGCTACCACTAATTCACCACTCCAGTAGTGCCTTAATTAAGTAATCCCTATTTTCTGTCTTCTCAGCGGCAGCATATTGCACTGCACTACACAGACTGGATTTTCTATTTATCAATAAGGAAAAATGTATCACAACACGTCATAGGCCAGGAGTACATTATATTAAACACTTTTGTCAGATTTTTAAAGACATTCATTCATTCATTTATATTCACTGGCAGATATTTAGTTTTCTGCTAAATGTATGCAAAAAGCTGATATGGGATTGAAATTAATCACCTATCAAAACTTCTGTTGACAGAATATTCAGACCAGGCCGTCAGTGATGGATTTGCAGTGAGGATCATTGTGCATGACTTGCTGAACAGTGGGGCAACTGCCTGGGAGGAGTAACGATTTTCATGAAATCATAAATGCCCAGAGCTCCCAACCTTTAACAATGACCTTCAGCTCAACCTGGATGCAAACAAAACTGAGGATCTTTGCGTGTGAGTTTGTTGAGAATTAGGACAATTGCCTATGATGAATATTGATTTTTCTAAAATCACATAAGTGCCCAGATCTCCTGATCTTTCACTATGACCTTGACTTTGAGCACAACCTGGATGCAGGCCCACCTGTGAATCATTGTGTATGAGTTTGGTGGCCATCAGGGCAATTGCCTAGGATGAGTAGCGATTCCTGTGAAATGTGGACGAATGGATGACAGACGCTGCGGCATCACATTAGCTCCTTTTGGTGTTGCTGGAATTTGAGCTAATAAATTAGCTTTCATCAATATCATGCAGTTTTACAGTGGATATAAAAAGTCTACACACCTGTTCAAATGTCAGGTTTTTGTGATGTAAAAAATGAGATCAAGATGAATCATTTCAAAACTTTTTCCACCATTAATGTGACCTATAACCTGTACAACCCAATTGAAAAACAAACTGAAATCTTTTAAGGAGAAAAATAAAAAATAATAAACTTACAATAACTTGGTTGCATAAATATGCACACCCTGTTATAACTGGGGATGTGGCTGTGTTCAGAATTAACCAATCACATTCAAACTCATATTATTTGGGAGCCAGCACACACCTGCCACCATTTAAAGTGCCTCTGATGAATCCCAAATAAAGTTCAGCTGGTCTACTAGGCTTTTCCTGACATTTTTGTAGTCACATCTTACAGCACAAGCTATGGGCCACAGAGAGCTTCCAAAGCATCAGAAGGATCTCATTGTTCAAAGGTATCAGTCAGGAGAAGGGAATTTCCAAGACATTAAGCATACCATGGAACACAGTGAAGACAGTCATCATCAAGTGGAGAAAATATGGCACAACAGTGACGTTACTAAGAACTGGACGTCCCTCCAAAACTGATGAAAAGACGAGAAGAAAACTGATCAGAGAGGCAGCCAAGAGGCCGACAGCAACATTGAAGGAGCTGCAGGAATTTCTGGCAAGTACTGGCTGTTTAGTAAATGTGATAATCTCCCGTCTAGGGTGGCAAGACGGAAGCTTTATCTTACGGAGAAAAATATCCTAGCCTGGCTACATTTTGCAAAAACACATTTGAAATCTCCGAAATGCATGTGGGAAAATGTGTTATGGTCTGATGAAACCAAGGTTGAACTTTTTGGCCACAATTCCAAAAGGTATATTTTGCGCAAACAACACTTTTTTCTTCAGCTGGAACTGGGGCTAAGCTTAGTCAAGGTGGAGGGAATTATGAACAGTTCCAAATACTAGTCAGTGTTGGCACAAAACCTTTAGGCTTCTGCTAGAAAGATGAAGATGAAGGGGAACATCATCTTTCAGCACAACAATGACCCAAAGCACACATCCACATCAGCAAAAGAATGGTTTCACCAGAAGAAGATTAAGGTTTTGGAATGGCCCAGGCACAGTCCAGACCTGAATCCGATTGAACATCTGTGGGATGATCTGAAGAGGGTTGTGCAAAGGAGATGCTCTTGCAATCCGACAGATTTGGAGTGTTTTTGCAAAGACAAGCGGGCAAATATTGCCACATCAAGATGTGCCACACTGATAGACTCCTACCCAAAAAGACTGAGTGCTGTAATAAAAGCCAAAGGTGCTGCAACAAAGTATTAGTTTAAGGGTGTGTATGGCTGTGTTGTTAGACATGTATATGTTGGACACTGCATATGTGATTTAACCTCACGATGAAGGAGGGCCACAGAGCTGCAGCCCCCTGCGGTGTGGAGCCGCAGAGCCTGGACCCCCTGCGGAGGACAGGGGACAGAAGACTTCCTGACCGCTGAGGCTCGAGAGGAGAGAAGGGGGAGTTATGTAAATAAAAGGTTAATGAATGTGAATAAAGGGATTTTGATAGAGATGTGTGATTTCCCCTGCGAGGGAAATGGTTTGATGTGAGAATGTTTAAAAGGGAGAACTTTGGTGTGTTCACCCTCTTTGTTCGCTGCTCAGGAATGAGAGCAGACAGTGGGATGATTACTTGAAATAAACTGGAATTAAATGCAATTCGGTTTCGTTATTCAAGTCTCCCCACATTGGTGACTGACGACGTTGAGAATGAACGAAGAAGGTCTCAGGGTCCCGGACTCACAGCACTCAGAGCTGGCGAGTGCAGTGGCCGTTAAGCTGCCTGATTTCTGGCAGGATAACCCACGGTCGTGGTTTCTGCAAGCAGAGTCGCAGTTCGCGCTCGCAGGAGTAACGGTGGATGACACTAAGTTCCACCATGTCATCGCTAAACTGGACAACAGCACAGCTCGGTGCGTGCAGAGCTTGGTGGAGCAGCCACCCGCGACCGACAGGTACGGCAAGCTGAAATCCACCCTCATCAAGTTTTTCACCCCCTCGGCCGAAGTGAGGGCGAGGAGGATCCTGTCTTTGCTAGACCAAGGAGGACGCAGGCCGAGCGCCCTGATGGAGGAGATGATACAGCTGAGAGGGTTGGACAACGATGATTTCATTTTTCAGTTCATCTTCCTCTCCAACCTCCCGACGCATGCGAGAAGCACGCTGGCCGGCAAAAAGTGTCACACCCTGGAGGAGTTCCGGGAGCTGGCCCAGGAAGCAGATGGGATCCTGGACGCCTGCGGCGGGCAAGCAACCACAGCGGCGACCCGAGACAGCGGGGAGCCAGAGGCGGCAGACCCAGACTGGCCGACGACGGCGGCAGCACGGCCGCGACGAGGTGGAGCCAATGGTCCGGCGGCAGAGGCGCGGACACGACACAGCGGAGGAGAAGATCTCTGCTTTTACCATCGGAGGTTCGCAGAGAAGGCACGCAGGTGTGTGCCGCCCTGCAACTTCAGGAGTTCGGGAAACGGCAAGACCGGGGGTCGCTAGCAGCTTCGACCCTCGGAGAACGCAGCAAGCTGCTCTACATCACAGATGCACGCTCCGGACGAGAGTTCCTCATCGACACCGGAGCACAAGTGAGCTTCATCACCCCAACATACGCGGACCGGGTGGCTGGACCCCACGGTAGCGGAGCTACGGCGGCAAATGGCTCGAACATCAACACCTACGGGAGAAGGACCTTGCCTTTGTGCTTACATGGCCGCACATATGAATGGACTTTTGTAATAGCGGCGGTGAGTTTCAACATGTTGGGCGTGGATTTTTTGTGTTCACACAATCTGTTAGTTGATCTTGCTAATAGACGGCTGGTAAATGCACTCTCTTTTTACTCTCTCCCCTGTTCAGCTCGAGTGTCCCCGCCACCAGTACAGACCCACGTCGCTACAGCAGGTGGTAAGTTTCACACACTCCTCACCCAATTTCCAGCGCTCACTGTGCCCACTTTTTCAGCGACGGTCGCGAAGCACGGGGTGAAACACTTTATCCCCACATCTGGTCCTCCCGTGTTTGCAAAAGCTCGGCGCTTGGATGCAGTTAAGCTCGCCATTGCGCGCGAGGAGTTCGCCAGCCTGGAGAGGCTAGGCATCGTTCGTAGGTCAAAGAGCCCGTGGGCTTCGCCGCTGCACATGGTACCGAAAGCCGATGGCTTCTGGAGACCGTGCGGGGATTACCGCAGGCTAAACAACGCTACGGCGCACCATCGTTATCCCATCCCGCACATTCAGGATTTTTCGGTGCACCTGGCGGGGGCGCGCATTTTTTCAAAGATTGATCTGGTTCGCGGCTATCACCAAGTCCCAGTCCAACCGGAGGACATTCCTAAAACAGCGGTAATAACCCCGTTCGGACTTTTCGAATTTTTACGCATGCCGTTTGGTCTCAAAGGGGCGGCGTAAACATTTCAGCGGATGATGGATGCCGTGTTACGCGATCTCCCTTTCGTGTTTGTGTACCTCGACGACATTTTGGTCGCGAGTACTTAAGAGGACGAACACGAAACGCACCTCACAGCAGTTTTTAGGAGGCTGGGAGAGCACGGCTTAATAGTTAACCCAGCCAAGTGCCAGTTTGGCGTCGAGCGGATCGATTTTTTGGGTCACCGCGTCTCCCCAGAGGGAGCGGTTCCGTTACCAGATAAAGTACGCGCGGTAGCGGATTTTCCCCGTCCACAAACGGTCAAATCACTACAGGAATTCTTGGGGATGGTGAATTTTTATAACCGATTCCTGCCCCACGCAGCTCAAATCATGCAACCGTTATATGCCGCGCTCAAAAAACAAAAACCGACCCAGGCGGTCGAATGGTCCCCGGAGCGGGAGCGCGCGTTCACAGAGGTTAAAAAAGCCTTGGCTGGACTTCCGGGAAGATGGCGGAGAGACATAACGCTTAAACAGAGAGCTCTCCCTAGCCGGATTAAAAATCATCGGTAAATGGCCAACTCGACATAAGCGGATTAATAAACTAAGGGATGAAAACACGAAGGAGCCGGGCACAAGGACAAAAGCAGAGTAAAATTAAAGAATTCCTCTTCAACAACGCAGGAGAAACCGCTGAACACGGGGCCCAAAAAAACGAGGTGACTGCAGCAGAGAAAATGGAGGACACACTCGATACCATGAACACTGGCATCGCCAGTTTGGGTAAAGAGTTGAGAGACTTCAAACGGCAGCTACAACAGGATTTAGCGGCTCTTAAGGAGGAGCTGAAAAAAGAGATTAAGGAGGAAATTATGGGCCTCCGAAGAGAAATGGAGCGCAAGCTAGCAGAAAACATGGAGGAGCTGCGCTCCCAGCGGGCATGTATGACAGAAGCGCAGGCCCGAATATCAGAGCTGGAAGATTGGAATAGCGAGGCAAGCGAACAGCTGCAGACCCTGACGGCACAAATGCAGAGGATGCAGGAGAAAGTAACCGACTTGGAGAGCAGGTCCAGACGGGGCAATATACGCATCTTCGGGATCCCGGAGGGCATTGAAGGCAACTCGATGACGAAATTCATGGATCAGTTCTTAAAAAAAGAGCTTGAGCTGCCCAGCGAAGCGGATCTGCAGATTCAACGAGCGCACAGAGCCTCGGCACAGAACCCGAACCCACGCTCTACACCCAGGTCAGTTGTGGTAAACTTTCTGAAATATGATGTAAAGGAAAGAATCCTGACGCGAGCGTGGAAAAAAAAGATACGAATCGGCGACAAGCAGATATTCTTTGATCATGACTACCCGGCAGAAATTGTGCAGCAGCGGAAGAAATATGCCAACATTAAAAAAACGCTGAAAGAAAAAAAAATTAGATTCCAAACGCCGCTAACGAAGATGAGGATTCATTGGGAGAACGGCATGAGGACATACAACACAGCCAGAGAGGCAGCGCAGGACATGATGGAGCGGGGCCTTGAGGTGTACGTGCCGGAGGAAACGGTAGGAGCAGCGGCGGCCCTGAACGCATCACGACAGCCGGAGTGGAGGCGAGTGATCGGCAAAAGACGGGGGGAGACGTGGAGCAGCGGGCCCAGGAAAGACTACAAGGCTTTCAACTGAAAGCCTAGATTATAACAAAGATTAAGAAAGACACAGAAGAAATGAAGGCCAAGAAGACAAGGTAAAAGAGAAACAGACGGCTAGGAGAGGTTTAAGTGATATTTGTTGGACATTTCTAGGCTAATGACTATTTCTTGGATAGTAAATACAGGTCTAGGGAGGGCCCTACACTCGGTGAGGACATTCCCTCCACCCACCAACAGGGACCAGTGGGCAGAAGAAAGGCCCAAAGTACGGAGGTCGAGATTTTTTAATGTGTTTTTATATAAATATGTGTTATTTTTGTTGTTAAAGGGGCTAGGAGCACAAGTTAAAAAAATGGAAAAACATGATTATGGGTAAAAATCTTAAGATAATAACACTAAACGTGAATGGTCTGAACTCACCTGTTAAAAGGGAAAGAATAATAAGAAAATTCAAGAAGGAAAAAGCCGAAATTATATTTATGCAAGAGACACATTTGAGCAAGACAGAACATGTGAAACTAGAGAGATTTGGCTATAAGAACTCCTACTACAGTTCATTTAAGGGAGGAACTAAAAGGGGGGTTATGATACTAATCTCAAATAAAATACAATTTGAATGTGAACAGGAAATCCAGGATAAAGAAGGCAGGTATGTAATAATAAAGGGTAGAATAGATGGTATGCAGATCACATTAGTGAACATCTATGCCCCACCAGAAAGTGACAAGGGTTTTTTTCAACATCTGTTTGATCTCATAGCAACACACAGTGAAGGAGTCCTAATTTGTGGAGGAGACTTAAATGCTGTCATGGATCATGAAATTGATACAACAAGTGTTAAGAAGACAAAAAAACATGTAACAAAGTTCATAAGAACCTCACTGGCAGAAATGGGTATGGTAGACATTTGGAGGGACCTGCACCCACTCGAAAAAGACTATACACATTATTCAGCAGTCCATAAAGTACACTCTAGAATAGATTACTTCCTTATGAATGAAGGTGACAGACACAGGGTAAGAAATTGTTGGATTGGAGGGGCAGAAATATCAGATCATAATCCTATATACATGGAAATAAATTTAAACAATAGAAAACGACAAACAACATGGAAACTTAATGTAGGACTGTTAAATGATGATAAAATGAAAGAAAGAATAAAAGTAAACATAAATGAATATATCCAAGAGAATGACAATGAAGAAGTGGACCCAACAATACTATGGGATGCACTAAAAGCCGTTTTAAGAGGTAAATTAATTGTTGAAACAGGAAAAGCAAATAAGACTAAACTGGAAGCATATGAACAAAGATGTGAGAGACTGAGGGAATTAGAACATAAACATCAAAGCACAAATGACCCAAAAATGTATCAAGAAATTAAAGAAGAAAAAATAAAGATAAAAGAAACACAAATGGATGAAATTGAAAGGAAAAATAGATATCTAAAGCAAAAATATTATGAAACGGGACCAAAAGCCACAAAACTGCTGGCAAAACGGTTAAGAAAACAACAATGAATAATGTATATAAGATTAAAGACCCCACCACAAATAAAACCACAGTTAACCCAGAAAACATTGAAGAAATATTCCATAATTTCTATCAAGAACTATACTCGCAACCTGAAGAAACAAATACTAAAGATATTAAAAAATTTCTATGCACATTGGACTTGCCATCAATAGGAAATCAACAAAATGAAAAGCTAACAGCAGAAATAACAACACAAGAGATTAGAGATGTGATTAAGTCACTTAAAAACGGTAAATCACCAGGTAGTGATGGATACCCATCTGAGTTTTATAAACTGTTTATAGAAGAACTCATGCCACAGCTTCTAAAGTCATTTAATTGGACGTTGAACAACAACAAAATACCTCCATCATGGAACGAAGCCATTATTTCAGTCATTTTAAAGCCAGGGAAAGATAGAGAACAATGCGGAAACTATAGGCCAATCTCTTTATTAAATGTGGATTATAAAATATATACAACAATTATATGTAAACGAATAAAGACATTCTTGACGGAATTGATAGAAGATGATCAAACTGGTTTCATAGAGGGACGCCAAACACATGACAATATCAGGAGAACAATACATATAATTAATCAAATACATAAAGAAAAGAAAAGCGCAGTAATAATGAGTTTAGACGCAGAAAAAGCATTTGACAGGGTTACCTGGAAATTCCTATATAGTGTGCTGGAACGCTTTGGATTTAACGAAAAATCAGTACAATGCATAAGGACGCTGTATCAAGAACCTGTGGCAAGAATCAAGATAAACGGTAGCTTAACAGACAAAGTAAATATACAAAGATCAACTAGGCAGGGATGCTGCTTATCGCCCACCTTGTTTGCTCTGTTCATAGAGCCACTGGCTCAAGTGATACGACAAAATAAGAAATTAAAAGGTGTAACAATAAAGGGGGCGGAACACAAGATTGGGCTATTTGCAGACGATATTATAGTTTACCTTGAACAACCAGATGAATCAATAATGGAAATGATGAACTTGATAGAAAATTTTGGAAAATTATCAGGATACAAGATAAACATAACAAAAACACAAATACTGACATTCCACTATAACCCTCTAGACCAGATAACTGATAAGATCAAACTAAACTGGAAACAAAAAGAAATAAAATACCTTGGAGTGAACATACCTAAAGATCTAAGCAAAATCTATAAAGCAAACTATGATAGGTTGGAACAAGAAATAAAAAAGATATTGATAGATGGTCAATCTTAAATATGGATCTGAATTCAAAAATTGAGACAGTCAAAATCAGCATACAACCTAGATTACTTTACCTCTTCCAGGCTCTACCAACAGAGATTCCAGATGCCCAATTCTCAAAGTGGGACAGGATGATATCGAGATTTGTTTGGGGAGGTAAAAAACCAAGAGTGAAATATAAAACTCTCCAGTTACCAAAAGAGAAAGGAGGCATGGGCCTACCGAGTCTAAAAGAATATTACTACTCGGCACAAATAAGATATATCATATGTTGGTGCGACGAGGGATATGAGGCAAAATGGAAAGAAATGGAAAAGGAAATTGAGGGACTCCCAGTACAAAGCATAATAGGAGATAAAGATGCATATAAGCAAATCAAACAAATAGACCCAATCACTAAATTTACTTTAGAACTGTGGTATAAAATAGTACAAAAGTATAATATAAAGGAAGACATAAAACTATTGAAATGGGTAGCATTTGACAGTCAGTTTGAACCGGCAAAACAAGATAGGGGATAAAAAAATCTGGTGAACAAGGGAATCACAGCATGGGGCAATATCGGAAAAAAAGATCTCGGGAGCTTTGTAAACATCAGGAGAAAATTTAAACTAGAAAGATCGGAATTCTTCAGATATCTGCAGATGAGAGACTATTATATGAAGAAGATTAGGCATAACCTCCAAACAGATGTGAGCGAGATTATACAATTCATTTTAAGCTCATATACAGGAAATAAAACAAGAATTATTTCAAAGCTATATCAGAAACTTATGGCAAACAAACATTCAAGTAACTATATAAAGGAGAAATGGGAGAAAGAGCTCAATTTAAACATAACAGAAGAAAGCTGGCAGGAAATATGGAAAACACAACACACATCAACAAATTCAAGAACATGGAGGGAATTTGGATGGAAAAACCTGATACGCTTTTTCATTACACCACAGATTCAAGGAAAATATACAAATACCCAATCTTTATGCTGGAGGGGATGTGGGGCTCAAAATGCAGACCACTCACATATGTTTTGGAAATGCTGCAAAATCTCTTCATTCTGGAAATCTATACATGTGACAATACAGAGGATATTAGGATATAATATACCAATGAACTGTAACCTGATGTACCTATGTGATCTTAAAAGAGACAATGTTATACAGGCTGAGGACAGATATCTAGTTAAAATCTTGTTGATTGCATGTAAAAAAACAATCACAAAAAAATGGCGATCAGAAGTTCTTCCTGACCAAGAGCAATGGACTGACATTATTGAGGACATACGTATGATGGAAAAACTAACATATCGACAAAGAATGCAAGAAGGACTGTGGGGAAAAAAAATGGCGAAAATGGACACACTACAAAGTGCAACAACGAGACAGATATTGAAAGAATAACCAAAGACGCTGGAAAAACCAGAAGAATTAAGAGATGGAAACTAAAAACTTGATGCTCCAACATTTGTCCCCCCCCCTCCCTTTTTTTTTTCTTTTTTTTCTTTTTCTTTTTTACTCTAGCCCCTTTGTTTTTTTAAATGTAGACTGTGATCTGAATGCAATATATATAATGAAAAATGAATAAAAATCTTAAGTTACAAAAAAAAAAAAAAAGCCTTGGCTGACGCTGCGCTCCTGGCCCACCCAGACCCTGCAGCACGTATCGCGCTGACGACAGACGCTTCAGATTTAGCCATAGGGGCCGTTATTGAGCAACAGGTAGCCGGAGTTTGGCAGCCTTTGGCTTTCTTTAGCAAATCTTTAAGCGCGGCTGAACGAAAATACAGCGCGTTCGACAGAGAACTGTTGGCGCTGCATTTGGCTATTCGTCATTTCCAGTTCTGGCTGGAAGGACGGTGCTTCACCGCTTATGTGGACCACAAGCCGCTCACATACGCCATGGCCAAAATTTCAGACCCGTGGTCCGGCAGGCAGCAGAGGCAGCTGGCCGCAATCTCGGAATTTACCACTGACATTAGGCACGTTGCGGGCAAATTCAATGTAGTAGCAGATTGTCTCTCGCGCGCGTTCATGACTCCAACACGCGCAGAGGCAGAACGGGCCACCGTGACCGCGCCGCAGGAGAGCGGCACGGTGGCGCGCGCAGCCCCGGTGCACGTGGGTATAGATTACGCAGCCATGGCAGCGGACCAGGGGGCGGACGCAGACGTGCGCGCGCTCCAGTCTGGACCAACAGGGTTAAGGCTGGAGAGCAAGTGTTTACAAACCGGTATGCCCCCCCTGATCTGCGACATGTCGACGGGGCGCCCGCGTCCGGTGGTTCCGGCCACGTGGCGCCGCCGTGTTTTTGACTCGGTTCACTCACTGGCGCACCCGGGGGTGCGCGCGTCGGTGAAACTAGTGGCGGAAAAGTTTGTTTGGCCGTGCCTGCGCAAGCACGTGAAGGAATGGGCAAAAACCTGCATTTCCTGTCAACGGGCCAAAATTCACAAGCACACAAGAGCCCCGTTAGAACCGTTCCGCATTCCGGCCAGAAGGTTCGACCATGTGCACGTCGACCTTGTGGGCCCCCTACCGGCATCGCAGGGGTTCACGCATCTTTTGACAATGGTGGACCGCACCACACGTTGGCCGGAAGTGGTCCCACTTGCGACGACCACGGCCGCGGAGGTGGCTCGCATTTTTTTAACGGCTTGGGTGGCGCGCTTCGGGGTTCCGTCGGACATTACGTCCGATAGAGGACCGCAATTCATCTCTGAGCTGTGGTCAGCGATGGCCAAAGGCTTAGGAGCCAAAATTCACCGCACTACGGCTTACCACCCTCAGGCTAATGGTTTATGCGAGCGTTTTCATAGGTCTTTGAAGGCAGCACTCAGAGCGTCGCTCATGGATGCAGATTGGGTAAATAAACTGCCATGGGTTTTATTAGGGTTGCGTTCTGCGCCTAAAGAGGACTTAGACGCCTCCCCAGCGGAGCTGGTATTCGCACAAACTCTGAGGCTGCCAGGCGAGTTTTTACCAGAGCACCCAGAGCCCCCACCTCTCTCTGCTCTGGGACCGTTAGTTGGCACGGGAGCAGACACGCTCCCGGGTCCGGTTCATCACGCTTTTCCACGAGTTTTCGTCCCCAAGGCTTTGAAAAATGCCGACTTCGTTTTTGTCAGGCGCGAAGCCCTAAAAGCAACGCTCAAACCACCTTACGAAGGGCCATTTCGAGTGCTGGAGGCAGGTGATAAGCAATTTGTGCTAGATTTTGGAGACAGAAAAGAGACAGTCAGTATTGACAGACTAAAACCTGCTTTTGTCATGAAGGACGTGTCTGTACCGGTCGCAGTGGCGCCTCGACGAGGCAGGCCCCTGCAAAGGGCAAATAATCACTCTCTTCCTCAGTCAACAGAGCCGAAGCAGAAAGGCGCCGCAGGCAAGGCGGGGCCAACTCACAGCAGATTCGGCAGACGGCTGAAGCCCAAGCGGCGCACAGACTGAATGTTGGTGTTGATTATTCAGTAGTGAGTAAGGTGTTATTAAATTTTAGGAAATAGTCGGTTCTTCATCGTTTGGGGGGGGGTTATATGGCTGTGTTGTTAGACATGTATATGTTGGACACTGCATATGTGATTTAACCTCACGATGAAGGAGGGCCACAGAGCTGCAGCCCCCTGCGGTGTGGAGCCGCAGAGTCTGGACCCCCTGCGGAGGACAGGGGACAGAAGACTTCCTGACCGCTGAGGCTCGAGAGGAGAGAAGGGGGAGTTATGTCAATAAAAGGTTAATGAATGTGAATAAAGGGATTTTGATAGAGATGTGTGATTTCCCCTGCGAGGGAAATGGTTTGATGTGAGAATGTTTAAAAGGGAGAACTTTGGTGTGTTCACCCTCTTTGTTCGCTGCTCAGGAATGAGAGCAGACAGTGGGATGATTACTTGAAATAAACTGGAATTAAATGCAATTCGGTTTCGTTATTCAAGTCTCCCCACAGTGTGCATATTTATGCAACCAGGTTATTGTAAGATTTTTATTTTTCCCCTTAAAATATTTCAGTTTGTTTTTCAATTGGGTTGTACAGGTTATAGGTCACATTAATGGTGGAAAAAGTTTTGAAATGATTTATCTTTGTCTCATTTTTTTTTTTTTTACATCACAAAAACCTGGCATTTGAACAGGGGTGTGTAGACTTTTTATATCCACTGTATATCATAACAGACAAATATTTTAACACATAATAAATATGTCATAATAAAGCTAATAAAATGTTTGTTTTTAAAAAAAAGATTTTTTTTTTCTCTTTGAAGTCATTGACCATACCTGCCGAATCAGTGTTGCATAGGTGAAAGGTGGTCTGAGATCAGTGTTCTTGTAAAGCTCATATTCATTTTCTGGAAGAAGAAAAATACATCAAAGAATAGAAAAGTATAAAATTCCCTACTGTTGCCTATTTTTTTTTTTTTTTTTTTTTGCTGCACAAACACACAACTCCAAGCCTAACATGTAAATAGATGCTCCATTTTCTTTACCTGAAGATAGTGAGTAGACCGAAGGGGGATGTCGGCGTCTTGTAGACCCACCACAGGGCACCTGAGTGGGCAAGTCCCCCTCACACTGTTGGGATGGGGAGCTTACAGGATCCAGAGGTTGTGGGGACACCTGAGCAGGGCCTGTTGGACTCGGCGAGGACAGGTTGTTGGTGGCTGATCCGAGCTGACAGGCAGACAAGCATGATTGAAGTTAACAAAGGCACAAGAGCACTGAAAACAGCGAGAGAGAAACAAAGCAAAGAGGAAGATTACTAACAGGGTGTAACAGAGCGATTTGATCCGCTTCTTCTGAGGTGATTCCACGAATATAACAATGAGGGAGAAGCCAATTATTGTTAATTATAGGGTGAAATTGTTTGGTGGACGTTGTGATCATGGGGCAATATTTGCCCGATTAACACATGATTAGCTTCCAAATTGTTACGACATGTCTGCTGTCTAGAGACACAATGGCCATCTGGTGAGAACAGCTGGGGGCTGGAAGGAAAGAATCTCAGTGTATGGAGATATCTACAAATTTTTACAAAAGTAATATCAAGCTGCTTTCACACCAGAATTTGAGTGCACATGGGCTTTTTGACCACAGATAAACCCCAATAACCCTCCACTGTGACCCAACCCAGGTCCATTTTTTTTCACATAATTGCTATTTTTGTCTTATTGAGCAAAGAAAGAAAGAAAAAAAATTGGAGGAAACCTATTTGCTTTTCTTATAAATTTGAAACTTCTTGCTTTATTAATTTGCAATGTTTGTCCAGCGATTCTGTAACCCCCCCCTAAAATTTGCTAATTTTTCCTCAATTAACAACTGTTCTTATTTAAATCTATAACATTACTGTTGTGAAACTTTTTTCCATTGAATTTGACATTTTCCATTATAACTGTGTCCTTTTCCCTGAAAAATTTCGATAAGGCTTCCTGTATATTTGGGAATACCCTCGCCTAAATTTGAAACTTTTCTTGTTAGCTTTTCTTTACTTTTTTCTAATAAAGTCACAGGAAACTGCTAGTTTTGGGGAAACGACCCTGATGTAGCTTTGTGTTTGTTTTTTCCCCTCCTTAGTCATGTTTATTGTGATCACGATATTACAGAAGAATCCAGCATGGAATCCTTTTGTCCTATTGTCTCACACATGATTTTTGTTCCTCGGTCCTGGCTCAATTGTTTTAGTACTCATTTACTTGTGTGATGCCTATGTTGTGGCATCAGTTTGCATATTGTGCTGTTGACGTCAGACATAACGCTGATAAAAACAAAAATGACTCCTGTAGAGTCATTTGACCCAGGACTGAATAAAGCGTGAACCTGAGTGAACTTGACCCTCCACCCCAGCAAAACTCCAGAAAAATATTCTCAGCTGTTTGTGCTGCTATAAATTTGTTTAGGCGTTTATGGTTTTTTAGATTTAAAAATTATTTTATAGGTCATTCTGAGGTCAGTCAGCCCCCAAACTTGCTCCAAATTGACCCAAAATGGTCCCATTTGTTTGTGCTTTGGCTGTGCTGCTATGTTTTTTTTTAGATATTACAAGTTTTATTTTCAGCATCACTTAGGCATTTTGGTAACAGCTGTTTCAAGCACATATGTAATCTGCAGAAATAAGTTATGTGTCAGCTGTATGTACTTTTAAACAGTAATTAGAGTGATTCGTATTAATTGGTTTTTAAATCATTAAATTCTGTGTCTTTCACGTAGACTAGTTCATTGCCCGTAGAACACAACTATTCCTGTCTGAAGCAGGTATCCCAATTAGGCTTTCCAGGCCTAGATGTAGGCTGTGTTTGAAAGTGGAATACAAAGAGGTGTAGGCTATATGTCGAGTTATTTGGGTCTTGGCTTCAATGTCTGCCTAAACTCAACTCGGCCTAGGTGTCAATAGAGGACGCTGGACAACTCCACTCTTTTTCCTTCTTTATTTTATTCCTTATTAATGAAATTATACTTAATCAGGTTGGAAGTAGGAAGTAAGTTGATATCCTTAAAGGAAAAAAAAATCTATCAATGAAATTCATTCATCCACACACAATAACTCATTCTTATTTTAACCACCTTTGAGCTAAATCAAATACATGACCATCTTTGGCTTCCATGACTATGATATTTTAACCTATTTTTTACAACTTTAACCTATTTATTGTAGCAAAGGTTTTAATACGGTTCTTAAATAAGATTTCCCATGCTTCTAGACCAGAAATGAACCATCCATCCATCTTCTTCCACTTAATCCTTTTCGGGTCGCGGGGGGGCTGGAGCCTATCCCAGCATCTTTGGGCGAGAGGCAGGGTACACCCTGGACAGATCGCCAGTCCATCGCAGGGCCAACTCATAACCAAAATGGCAACCCAGTTTACTTTGACAAATTAAACTCAACTTCATCCATATAATTTTACTACTACACCCACTAATATAACATACACATTATACCTCTACATTTCTAAATTATAATCAAGATTAAGAAAAGTAAACAGCCAATTATCCAGTCGAATGACCAAAAACACACAACACAAAATCTCTACAAACAATTAGTCAATTATGTAATTAGGCACAAAATCTACAGAAAACACCACCAATATTGAACAAAATTCAGTACCACACAACTGATTATTCCCAGTTAATGAAATTACTACATCTATACAGACTAATAGAAATAATCTACACATTGAAGCTCACACCTTCAGGAGCTATGCTGAACCACAGAGCAAACCAAAGGCCCACACACCTGGCTTCCAAATCAACACTCTCTCTACCTGCCTGCCAGGAGACTGAGCTGCTACTCCACCTGTCCAACTGAACACTGCCCCCTTGAGTGCCACCTAAAAATCACCATCACTTATCCTAACCCAAATCCTTTAAACAAAGAGGAAAAAAAATGAGAATGGAAAAATACACCCACACACATGCACGCACACAGAGTCCAGTGACTCAGAGCACAACAATGTCAGCAATCACATGTTAGACATTGACAAATATAAAAGGGAGTATATGGCACTAAGATTTATTTGACTGTGTGAATATTAATTACAGAATACCTGAATATTGAAAATGAATGGGACATCCAATATTAGCGACTGTTTCAGATCCCTTGTTTATTTGTTTGTCAGATCACTTATTTGTGTGATCTTTTATCACTTATATTCATGACAGTGTATCTTGCACTTTGGGGAATGGGAGTTGTTCAGTCGTCATTATAATTATTTTAGTTTATATCACTGGTCAGTAATGGAGTTAAGTGTAATGTTGAATTTCTTCTGTGTATCGTCAATAAAACTCATGCAGTACTATAACAGGACATGTTTACAAATATTTGAGAGCCACTGTAGTGCATCATTTCATACTTTAGCAATATTTTGTTATTAAAAGATTTTTTAAAACTGTAATCAACCAAATTAACTACAAAACACCCAACATGCACGGCGTAGTTCGCCGAGCTCCTCTTTCTGACGTATCCAGCGTATGGTTGATACGTCCCGCATTCACGGAGCAAAGATTGTAGGGAAGTTATGCATTCCTTTACACAAGTTACTTGTCATCAACTCATAGTTACTCAAAAGTTGAAATACATTGAGATTAATGTCTAGTGTACTCAAAAACTTTTTCTAACATAGGAGTAACACTCTTTGAACCTATGTATCACTTACTGAATGGGTTTCTAACTTGGAGCTACCCTATAATGGCATATTTGCAGCGGTGATTCACAGGAAAAACCCATACAGAGCTCTGCTCAGCTGCTGCCTGCAGCGCGCACACACACACGTACTTGTTCGTATAACAGAACCTGTTGGGGATGTGTCTGAGCACTTTCAAGCTACAGGATAAAGATCCAAATCGCTGTTTAGCCCTCACCTTAGTTTTTTTTTTTTTTTTAATTTTATTTTTTTTAACCTTTGACTGCAGTCTGTACCATCAGCTGTCCAGTGCTATTCCGACAGATATAGGATAAGCCTTTATTAGTCCCACAATGGGGAAATTCCAGAATTACAGCAGCAAAGGGATAGCAACACTCAGAGCAATAGTAAATAAGATAATGAGATAAGAACTGGTTAGCCAAAGTAGTAAATGAACATGCATATGTATACAGTTATATACACAGTGCAGGAGCATTGCCAAAATGTCAGAACACCGGAGGAGGTGAATCCAATCAACTGCTCGCTCGAAGCGCAGAGCTCAGCTGTTTTCCATGATAAATCACACTTTGCTGTTGGCTGCGCCAACGGGCAAAAGCACACTCCATGCATGATCTTTTTTTTTCACTTTATTGAAAATAACTTTTTTTTATGCCTTTGAGCCAGGTTGTGTCAGGCCGCTGCTTCTCCCAGTATGTTCTGTGATGGATACACTGGTGTTCTTTGTCAGACCCGGTTTCTGCTGATGCTCCGCCCAGTCTGCTTGCGCGCCTCATGTTCTCCACATATGCCAAATTATCCTTTAGACCTACGCAATCACAGCAACTTTATGGTATAATTTTTTAAGCATTGAATCTTCAGTATTATCTTTTTATAGTCAAATTTGTCATTTTTTCACTTCCTTGTTTTGTCCAATGAACACTGTGGTGACTGACAGGTCGTGATGCCGCGTATTATCCAATCAGCATGGCTGTGATGCTGCGTATTATCCAGTCAGCACAGAGTCAATCCGAAACCCCGTCCACACTTCCTGAAGCCAGAGCATGAAGAGACAGAGTGGTGGCTAAACTTTTAATGATAAAAATTATATATTTTGACTGAGCGACTCCACACTTGGGAATGCACACCCTTGTAACCTCAGCAAAGCACTTGTAAAATCATAGGTCAGTCTGATAAACAGTTCAAGAGATATGCATTGAACAGACAGACAGACAGACAGACAGAGACACACACACATACACACAGATTTTGTGCTTTTATAGATAAAGCCGACAGAACACCATACTACAGGTGCATCTCAATAAATTAGAATACCATTGAAAAGTTAATTTATTTCAGTAATTCAGTTCAAAAAGTGAAACTCATATTGTATAGATTCATTACAGACAGTGATATATTTCTGGTGTTTGTTTCTTTTAATTTTGATGATCATGGCTTATAGTTAATGAGAACCCACAATTCAGTTTCTCAAAAAATCTGAACATTACATAAGATCAATTTTTAAAAAATGAGTTTTTAATAGAAATGTTGGCCGACTGAAAAGTATGTCCATGTACACACTCAGTACTCAGGGCTCCTTTTGCATGAATTACTCCATCAATGCGACGTGGCATGGAGGTGATCAGCCCGTGGCACTGCTGAGGTGTTATGGAAGCCGAGGTTGCTTTGATAGTGGCCTTCAGCTCATCTGCATTGTTGGGTCTGGCGTCTCTCATCTTCCTCTTGACAATCACCTCATCTTCCCAAATCATCACTGACTATGGAAACTTTACACCGGACCTCAAGCAACTTGGATTCTATGCCTCTCCACTCTTCCTCCAGACTCTGGGACCCTGATTTCCACATGACAGGACTTGACATCTAATTTGGGGAGTCATGTCATTTGCTGCTGTTGGTCCACTGTGTTTTATCAAGTTCAAAGTCAGTGCAGCCATTTATCAGGAAATTTTAGAGTACTTCATGCTTCCCTCTGCTGACAAGCTTTATGGAAATGCTGATTTAATTTTTCAGCAGGGCTTATTAAAAAATAAATTACCAATACCTGGTTTAATGACCAGCAAATTTGTCTGACCTAAACCCCGTAGAGAATCTATTGAGTACTGTCAAGAGGAAGATGAGAGACACCAGATCCAACAATGCAGATGAGCTGAAGTCTGCTATCAAAGCAACCTGGGCTTCCAGAACACCTCAGCAGTTCCACAGGCTGATCGCCTCCAGGCCACGCTGCTATGATGCAATAATTCATGCAAAAGGAGCCCCGACCAAGTATTGAATGTGTACATGGACATACTTTTCATTAAGTCAACATTCCTATTAAAAATCCACTGTTTTAAAAATTGAGCTTATGTAATATTCTGATTTTTTGGGAAACTGACTTCTGTGTTTTCATTAACTGTAAGCCACGATCATCAAAATTAAAAGAAATAAATACTTGAAATGTATTACTCTGTGTGTAATGAATCTGTACAATATTTGAGCTTCACTTTTGGAATTGAATTACTGAAATAAATTAACTTTTTGATGATATTGAAACTTATTGAGTTGCACCTGTAATTCTAAGTACATCAGGATGTACCTTAAAAACAACAAAGCTCTTACAGGTAAGTTGGTATTGGTGCAGGCTGAAGATAAAACTAGTAATATCTAAAAAACCATAGCAGCACAAATCTTTAACAGCACAGACCAGCACATACGAAGCACAAATGAGACCATTTTAGATTAATTTGGAGCAAGTTGGGGGGCTGAGTGACCTCAGAATGACCTATAAAATAATATTTAATATTTTTAAAAAAACAATGAAAATTATAGTGGCACAAATGAAGCACAAACAACTGAGAATATTTTTCTGCAGTTTTGCGTAAGGAGGGGGTGGGGTCAACTTCTATCAGTTGTCTTGTTTTTTGGCCAGTGAGAAAGGGGGTTTATTCAATCTTAATAAGTTGTGCAAGAAAAAGTGTAAAAGCCCCAAAATGCATTTGTGTAGCTGTCAGTTCAATGCGCCTGTCCTGCTAATGATTTACATTTTTAGTTTGTATCTCACTAAAGCATAAGTTCAACAAGCCGGCAAAAGTTTATCACCTCTGCTTCAGAGAAGATGAAGTTCCAGGCAGACATGTTATTTTCCGCCACACATTTGTTGGTGATTTCCTTACAGATGCCTAACATCATCAACTTTATGGCTCATTTACTCAAATATCACCTGTGGACTGCGTGGGTCAGTGGCCGCATCAGGCTGTGGCGACTGCACGGGTGCCGAATGCGACTGAGCTTCTAAAGACGGCAGCCGCAGGTGAGCCATCATTGCTTGCAGGCGCTGCCGTTCTCTGCAGAGCTGTTAGAGGAGATGAAGGGAGGAGGATGGAAAACACAGAGAATGGTGTCACGTCAGAATCACAGGGCACACATTACTGAAATGGAAAGCTGTGAACCTGAAATTATTTAGCAAAGTAAGATTTCCTACTGTGTCATACTCCAGAAAGGAGGCATTGTTGGTAGGATAGCTATAACATGAATATTTACCATTTTAAAAAGTGTTTCAGTGAGGAAAAATGATTCAGACTAACACTCGTCATGTAGGGGAGCTGTTGTTTTCTGTGTGTAACAAATAAATGAATAATAATAATACAGAATATAAAGCTTATATTTTTGGCATATTAATCTCCAGAGGAACATAACTGTCACACTTAAATACTGTATTACTGAAAATAATAAAAACAGTAAATACACTGACATGCCATACAGTGCTTAGATTTTTTTGACAGTAAAACTATGTGAAATACATTACAAAGTGTTATATAAAGTGATTTTGCATGCATCAACCTTTGTGTTTCTTCCCCTATTTATACTGTTCCTGTTCAACAATTCATTTTAAGTAAAATGTAATTTTTTTTGGGGGGGGGGCATTTCTCTCTTTTTTTTTCAGTTTTTTAATGCATCCGTGCAAACATGAGGGATTGTATTCTGTTACATCAACACTGTAGGAGCATGCTCAAATAACGAGGCTGAGTTTTAGTCATAAACCAGCTTTATTTGACAGAACACAAGCTCCTAGCATTCTCAAAGCAGGAAAGAGAAAGAATCATACTTCAACCCCCTTTTATACATTTCCAGCATCAGAATTCAAGCCACATGGTGTCTTCAGTCAACATACAGTTACAAAGCATCCCTTTGAAGCTTCACCATTGTCTCTCATTTCTTGATGAACCGGAATACCCTCCGGGGCGTCTTCTGTGGGACAAAGAGACAAATCTCACACTTCCTTGTTACCTCCTGTAGATTCGAGTCCTTAGTCCTTGCAGACGTGACACCCCGCAATACACATTCAGTCCTGTCTCTGTGGCAGCGTGAGCCCACAATGTGTGTCGGCCACACTACCCCCCCCCCACACGTCTAGTAAGGCAAAATCTAAATGGCATAACAAAAAGAAAAACACAAAGCACTCCATACATCGCTAATCAATCCACCAACTGCCTAGGTTTTAATCTTCTGCCGAATCTGCTGCAACCTGGCTTGGCTGCACCTGCAACATCTCTCTGCACCTGTGGATTAAAGCCGTTAGCACCTCTCTGTGAAGACTTTGGAGAATGTCCCCTCGGCGGCCTGCCCCGGCGGGGGGGCCTCGCGAGCTGCACCTCCTCGTCAGCCAGAACAAAAGCGGGTTTGAGTCTGTTAATGCAAATCAGCTCCCGTCTGCCCCCTAAATCTAGCAGAAAATGCTTCTGCCCGGTCTCCAGCACTCGAAACGGTCCGTCGTAAAACGGCCGCAAACTTGGACGCTGGGCGTCATGTTTAACAAAAACAAACTCTGCATTTTTTAAAGCTTTGGGCACAAAAACGTGTGGGAAACTGTGATGGATTGGGCCAGGAAGTGTGTTTGCTCCTGAGCCGCTCTGTCACGGCTGAGCGGGGGGGCCACTAGGTGCGGGATTATCAGGAAGAAATTCCCCGGGCAAACGAAGCGGTTGGGCGAAAACTAATTCAGCCGGGGAAGCGTGCAAATCTTCCTTAGGTGCAGAACGCAACCCTAATAACACCCATGGAAGTTTGTCTACCCAATTTGTATCCGTTAGCGACGCTCTGAGGGCTGCTTTCAATGACCTGTGAAAGCGTTCGCATAAACCATTAGCCTGGGGGTTATACGCGGTGGTGCGATGAATCTTCACCCCCAAGCTGCGGGCCGTCGATGACCACAGCTCGGAAATAAATTGGGGACCTCTGTCGGACGTTATGTCCGACGGTACACCAAAACGCGCAACCCATGCTGCTAAAAATGCTCGCGCAACTTCTTCCGCTGTGGCTGATGCCAGAGGAACCGCCTCTGGCCAGCGCGTGGTGCGGTCTACCATCGTCAAAAGGTGTGTGTGCCCGTGTGATAACGGAAGCGGCCCGACCAGGTCAATATGCACATGATCAAAACGCTTAGCGGGGATGTGGAAAGGTTCTAACGGGGCCTTAGTGTGTCTGTGTATTTTAGCTCGCTGACACGCTACGCAGGCTGCTGCCCATTCCTTGACCTGTTTGCGCAACCCGGGCCAAACAAATTTCTCCCCCACCAACTTAATCGATGCGCGCACCCCCGGGTGCGCGAGAGAATGGACCAAGTCAAAAACACGGCGACGCCACGCGGTTGGCACCACAGGGCGGGGCCGTCCCGTGGAGACATCGCAGATTAGCGGGGGCATACCGTTTTGTTGCACCCTGTGCTCCAGCCTTAACCCTGTTGGTCCAGACTGGAGCGCGCGCACGTCCGCGTCGTTAACCTGCTCCGCAGCCATAGCTGCATAATCTAACCCAACACAGACTGGGGCTGCGCGCGCTCCCGCGTCGCTGCCCAGGCCCGCGGCCATGGCTACAGAGTCTGCCCCTATGGGGCTTGGCGGTGCTACTGCACGCGAGAGGCAGTCTGCCACAACATTGTGTTTACCCGCGACATGCTGAATATCAGTAGTGAACTCCGATATTGCGGCTAGTTGCCTTTGTTGCCGGCCTGACCAGGGTTCTGAAATTTTGGCCATCGCAAACGTTAGCGGTTTATGATCCACAAAAGCGGTGAAACGTCGCCCCTCTAACCAGAACTGAAAATGACGGATGGCCAAGTGTAGGGCCAAAAGCTCCCTGTCAAACGCGCTGTATTTCCGTTCACTATCGCGCAAGGTCCTGCTGAAAAACGCGAGGGGTTGCCAGGTACCTGCCACAAACTGTTCAACTACCGCCCCCACCGCTACATCAGAAGCGTCAGTGGTGAGCGCCATGCGGGCCGTTGGAACTGGGTGCGCTAACAAAACTGCGTTTGCCAGGGCTGATTTGACCTGTGCAAAAGCGCGCTCCCGCTCCGGAGACCATTCAACTTTATTTGCGGGCTTTTGTTTTTTTAACGCGGTGTACAATGGCTGCATGAGTCGTGCTGCGCTTGGGAGGAAACGGTTGTAAAAATTAACCATCCCTAGAAACTCCTGAAGCGCCTTGACCGTTTGAGGTTGCGGAAAATCCGTTATGGCACGCACTTTATTTGGAAGGGGAACTGCTCCCTCTGCCGAAACGCGATGTCCCAAAAAATCAATCTGCGCCACCCCAAACTGACACTTCGCTGGGTTAACTATTAACCCGTGCTCTGCCAATCTCTGGAAAACTGCTGTGAGGTGTTTTTCATGTTCGCCTTCGGACGCGCTGGCTACCAAAATATCGTCCAAATAAACGAACACGAAAGGCAGGTCGCGTAAAACTGCATCCATCATGCGTTGGAAAGTCTGCGCGGCCCCCTTGAGGCCAAAAGGCATGCGCAAGAACTCAAAAAGGCCGAAAGGCGTTATGACCGCTGTTTTGGGTACATCCTGCGCGCGCACTGGCACCTGGTGATAGCCGCGCACCAAGTCTATTTTAGAAAAAATGCGCGCCCCCGCCAAATGGACAGAAAAATCCTGAATGTGCGGAATCGGGTAGCGGTCATGAGCTGAAACGTTGTTCAACCTGCGGAAATCACCGCAAGGTCGCCACGAGCCGTCAGCTTTTGGGACCATGTGTAACGGCGAAGCCCAAGAGCTCTTGGAGCGTCTAACAATGCCCAGTTTTTCCAGATTAGTGAACTCCTCGCGCGCGATGGCCAGTTTAGCTGGGTCCAAGCGCCGAGCCTTTGCAAACACGGGAGGGCCTGTGGTCGTTATGAAATGTTCTACCCCATGTTTGGCCACCGTTGCTGAAAACGTGGGGACTGTGAGTGCTGGAAACTGAGCAAGCAGAGTGTGAAACTTACCACCCGCAGCTGAGACGCTGGCATGTGCAGTTGGCGGGGCCACCCGAGCTGTGCAGGGAATAGAATGAAAGGACAGTGCATTAATCAGACGTCTATTAGCAAGGTCAACCAATAAACCATGTGAGCACAAAAAATCAGCCCCTAACATGTTGAAACTGACTGCTGCTACAATAAATGTCCACTCAAATGAACGGCCCTGTAAGGACAGAAGCATGGTCCTCTCACCAAACGTTTTAATCGTGGAGCCGTTCGCTGCTGACACTGACACCCAGGGGGCTTTAGAAGGCGACAGCCGTTCCGCGTAGGTGGGTGTGACGAAACTCAGCTGAGAGCCCGTGTCCACGAGGAACTGTTTCCCCGAGCGTGCATCCGTCAGGTAAAGCAGCCTGTTCTCGTTGCCGAGGGTCGCAGCTGCTACCGGCCCTCGGTCTTGGCGTTTCCCTGGCGCTTAAAATTGCACGGTGGGACGCACCTGTGCGCTCTCTCTGCAAAACGGCGGTGGTAGAAGCACGAGCCGTTCTCCGCTCCGCGTCGTCTGGCTCCTGTCGCCGCCGTCGTTGGTGCGTCTGGCGCCGCGGCCGCTGTACCCGCACTGTGTCCGGACGCCGTTCCTGGACTGGCCGCCGCGGCCGAGACCGCGTTCCGCTTGTGGGCGTCGACCAACCTCTGCGCCTCCTTGCTCAACCCATGGTAGTCTCGCTTGGCCAATCGGGGTGACTCTGCCAGGGCCACTCTCACTGCTGGTGGTAGGGTTCGAAGGAAAAGGTGGGCGAAAATGAATTCGCCATCCTCAGAGGCTTTGAGCTGCAGCATCTTCACCATCAGGTCCGCAGGTCTATCGTTTTCGGCCTCCGTCAGCGCCAGGAGCCCCTCTGCTCGTTGTTGGACTGAGGGGGTGAAATGGCTGATCAGCGCGTCCTTCAATGCGCTGTACTTGTCGCTGTCTGGTGGATGATTAACCAGATCTTCCACTCTCTGGACCGTGTTGCTGTCCAGCTTCGCTACCACGTGGTAGAATCTTGTGTCATCGTTGGAGATTCTCCGGAGGTTGAACTGCGCCTCGATTGCGCTAAACCATGAGCGCGGGCTGTGCTGCCAGAAATCGGGCAGCCGGATCGTGGAGGCGGCCATCAGGCTGGCTTCCACAGAGCCCCGCTCGGGAGAATTCTGTCTGCTCATTCTCCGTCGTAGGTCACCAGTGTAGGAGCATGCTCAAATAACGAGGCTGAGTTTTAGTCATAAACCAGCTTTATTTGACAGAACACAAGCTCCTAGCATTCTCAAAGCAGGAAAGAGAAAGAATCATACTTCAACCCCCTTTTATACATTTCCAGCATCAGAATTCAAGCCACATGGTGTCTTCAGTCAACATACAGTTACAAAGCATCCCTTTGAAGCTTCACCATTGTCTCTCATTTCTTGATGAACCGGAATACCCTCCGGGGCGTCTTCTGTGGGACAAAGAGACAAATCTCACACTTCCTTGTTACCTCCTGTAGATTCGAGTCCTTAGTCCTTGCAGACGTGACACCCCGCAATACACATTCAGTCCTGTCTCTGTGGCAGCGTGAGCCCACAATGTGTGTCGGCCACAACACCATCTTTTGCCAAATGACTAATTAAAATATATAAAACAATAAAAGTTAAAATTTAATGGAGAAAAGTAAATTGTGGAAATTGTCACATTTTAGAAGGCTCAAATGATTTTTTTTTAATGGAACTGTCAGTACTTAGGTTTATTTTTCTGCAATAATCAACATTTAAATGATAGTTCTTTTTTGATTTTCGTTCACATCAACATTAACACATCTCAGCGGCTTCAATTAACAATGAACACATGACTAGCGCACATTCAGCTACAAACAGCACTTAATTCATGTCTACCTGAAATTCCAGCTGCTGAACCACCTGCATCTGGACTCTGCACTGGGCTGTACTTCTGTCATCCAGAGTATGTTCACTGCTCATGTGCCTGAACAAAAAACAGGAGTATCCGAGAAAATGGGCAACGAAAATCTTTTTTCTGCATCAAATACATTCAGACAAGATCTCTGATGAAGTTTCTTTTTTCATCTCTCCTCTTTACAGAGAAGACCTTTAGAGTGGTCAGTCTGAATTCACAGAAGATGACTCATAAAATCACATCACAAAGAGTCTCATAAACTCGGATCAACTATGCATGGTAAAATTTAATGACTACTAATAAGTGAAAAAGAATGAGGCATTGAAAGATTATTAAATGAATAACGCTTGTTAAGAAACTACTATAAACCATAAATTATCTACAGATAAATCTGTGTTTTTTTCAGCCCATTGTTTGGTAAAAACACATTAAAACCCCATCAGGAATCAATGGTGTCCTTAGAAAAACATGAAAATTTGAGGTACTTTGCATCTCAATAAATTGGAATATTGTGAAAAGTTATGGTAAAAATAAAATTGATGACAGCCCCCTGCACACATGCACGCACGCATGCACACTCAGCTAAAGAGAAAGAAAAGAAACTGAAAATCAAAAGTAACTCAGTACAACCAAAGCCTATTTGAGTGGAAGTAATGTAATGTGAAACACAACTTTTTTGTGTAATGTGATTAAAAAAGTACATGTTTTTCTTCATAAGTTTTTTTTCATGACCCAACAGTTGCTCCTGGTAGGTCAGACCAGTGCCGGTGTATGTGTGTGTGTGTGGATGTGTGTGTGGATGGGTGGATAGCAGGATCTGTAAACCGCTTTGGTCATCTAGAGATGAGAACAAAACCACTATATAAGTGAATGCCATTTACCATTTTACCATAAATGTACTCAATTAGGATTAAAAAGCATCAATAAAACTAATCACTTAAGTACAGTTTTGTTGAAAAGTTACTTTCATGTAGTTTCATGTGTAAATACAGTTGCATTTACACTCAAGTAAAATGCAGCTAGTCACCACCTATCTCAGATGATAATATGATGCGATACAATACGAAGTTATGCTATACGATATGATACAGTATACTTTTATTGTCCCCGCTTAAAGAGGCAATCGGTTCTTGATAAAAATCATAATCCATCAAACTAAAAACCACAATAATAAAACCAAATAAGGAGCAATAGTCAATAAAAGAAAATGTAGCACATAAATTGCACATATATCTACATGCTCCCAAGTCTCAACCGCACTTCTGAGAGTACACATCTGATCTGAATAAAAACTGATTTCTGTTAAGAACACTGATGGAAAATGGTACCAAGAATTTTTTTTTAAAGATTTAATCTTGAATCTTTTGCCTGATGGCAAAAGCTCATTCTCAGCATCAAAGACATAGGATGGGTCATCTAAAATGCGCTCTGCTTCTTTCCAAACTGACTGCTCATAAATTGTTTCTAGGGATCGAAATTCTACTTTCTCTATGATTTTCAATTTTCATATAGTAATCTGATTACACATATCCAGGTTACAAAGAATCCATCGAGTTTGCCTTTAAGAGTTGCTAAATCAGAATCAGAATCAGAATCAGAATCAGATTTATTGCCATTGTTCATGTAGTACACAAACTAGGAATTTGTCTCGGTGCAATGCTGCAACATTAAACATGATAAAATAAAAGAAATAAACTGTACATGCAATAAAGTGTGGAATAAGAGAGTAATACTGGTCAGCAGTTAAAATATATTAGCGAGCAGCAGATAATGTGGAGAACCATATAGTGCAGTCGGTAATGCAGGAAGAAAACAGTGATGATTGACATGAGTCTGGTTGAGCTGCTGTACATAGTGCACGAGAGTCAATAAGTCACTTAGTGTTCAGCAGTCTGATGGCACAGGGGAAGAAGCTGTTCATGTGACGGGAGGTTTTAGTCTGGATGGACCGAAGTCTTCTACCTGAGGGGAGGGGGGCAAACAGTACGTGACCAGGGTGTGAGGGATCGGCTATGATCCAGCCAGCACGCCTCCGGGTCCTGGAGATGTACAGATCCTGGAGAGATGGGAGCTTGCAGCCGATCACCTTCTCAGCAGT
This sequence comes from Pholidichthys leucotaenia, assembly GCA_020510985.1. NCBI lineage: Eukaryota > Metazoa > Chordata > Actinopteri > Cichliformes > Pholidichthyidae > Pholidichthys > Pholidichthys leucotaenia. Next base: position 56,577,781 of record CM035840.1, on the reverse strand, counting down.
GCGCACGACGCGCTGCAGCCTTAGTCTGTCCCTGGCAGTGGCTCCTGCGTACCACACGGTTATGGAGGTGGTGAGGATGGACTCGATGATGGCCGTGTAGAACTGCACTAACATCTTGGTGGGTAGCTTGAGCTTCCTCAGCTGCCGCAGGAAGAACATCCTCTGCTGGGCCTTTTTGATGAGGGAGCTGATGGTCGGCTCCCACTTGAGGTCCCTGGTGATGGTGGTGCCTAGGAAGCGGAAGGAATCAGCAGTGGTGATGGGAGAGCCTGAGAGGGTGAGGGGGGGCAGAGGGGTTGTGACTTTCCTGAAGTCCACAATCATCTCCACTGTCTTCAGAGCGTTCAGCTGCAGGTTGTTGTTGTTGCACCAGGACGCCAGCTGGGCCACCTCTCTCCTGTAGGCGGACTCGTCGCCGTTGGAGATGAGCCCGATGAGGGTGGTGTCGTCCGCAAACTTGATCAACTTGACAGACTGGTGGCTGGAGGTGCAGGAGTTGGTATAAAGGGAGAAGAGTAGGGGGAAAGTACACAGCCCTGGGGTGATCCGGTGCTGATGCTAGCAGAGTCTGAGACAGTCTTTCCCAGCCGCACATGCTGCCTCCGGTCCGTCAGGAAGTCGGTGATCCACCTGCAGAGGGAGTCAGGCACGTTGAGCAGGGACAGCTTGTCCCGGAGCAGAGCGGGGCGGATGGTGTTTAATGCGGAGCTGAAGTCCACAAACAGGATCCTGGCGTAGGTTCCTGGGGAGTCCAGGTGCTGCAGGATGGAGTGGAGGGCCAGGTTGACTGCGTCGTCTACAGACCTGTTGGCTCGGTAGGCAAACTGCAGCGGGTCCAGGAGGGGAGTGGTGATGGACTTGAGGTGGGACAGGACCAGGCGCTCAAAGGACTTCATGACTACAGAGGTGAGTGCTACAGGTCTGTAGTCGTTAAGTCCAGTGATCCGTGGCTTCTTGGGGACAGGGATGATGGTGGAGGATTTGAGGCAGGACGGCACGTGGCATAGCTTAAGGGAGGTGTTAAAAATGTCTGTGAAGACAGGAGCCAGCTCTTTCGCACAGTGTCTCAGGGTGGAGGGAGACACGCCGTCCGGACCGGGGGCCTTGCGCGGGTTCAGTCTGGAGAACTGTTTGAGCACGTCCTGCTCACTGATGACAAGGGCAGGGGGGGAGGAGGGGGGGCGCCTTTGATGAAGTAGGGATCGTGGAGGCTGTGGAGCTGGAGGGAGGGGGGGAGTTGGACACAGATGACGGGGTGTCAAAACGGGCATAGTGTTGGGACAGTCTTTGACAAAGGGCTTTGTCATCCTGACCTTTAGGAGCCTGAGGCCGATAATTGGTGATTTGCCTCAGTCCTCTCCACACAGAAGCCGAGTCATTAGCATTGAACTGCTGCTGGAGTCTCTCAGAATACACAGATTTAGCTCTCCTCAGCTCTCTGTTAAACCGATATTTAACCTCCCTGTAGCAGCCCCTGTCTCCACTTTTCAACGCTGCTTCCTTCTCCTTCCTGATCTGTCTGAGCTTAGCTATGAACCAGGGCTTATCATTAGAGTACCTCACCCTGGTGCGCGATGGAAGAATGCTCTCCTCACAAAAGTGGATATAAGAGTTCACAGTGTCCGTGTACTCATCCAGATCATGCGTGGCTCCTTTAAACATGCCCCAATCAGTTATTTCCATGCACGTTTCCAGCTTCTCCTCAGGTTCACTGGTCCGTTTCTTCGTAGTGCTCACAATAGGTTTAGTGAGCTTCAATCTCTGTCTGTATGTGGGAATGAGGTGGACCATCACGTGATCAGATAATCCGAGCGCAGCGCGGGGAACAGCGCGATATGCGTCTTTCACTGTGGTGTAACAGTGATCCAGCGTGTTTATTCCTCTGGTGGGGCATTTAATAAACTGTTTGTAGCGGGGGAGATCGTGGCTCAGATTGCTCTGGTTAAAGTCGCCAACCACAATAACCAGAGAGTCTGGAAAAATCCGTTCCGTGTGTTGGATGTGATCCGCGAGCACGCGCTGAGCTTCGCGCGTGTCCGCGTCGGGAGGGACGTACACAGCGGCGAGGATAAATGAGGCGAACTCCTGCGGGGAATAAAATGGCTTGCAGTTAATAAAAAGAAATTCCAGGGCGGGAGAACAGTGTTTGGAAATCACCGTTACATCAGAGCACCAGCTGTTGTTGATGTAAAAGCAGACTCCGCCTCCTGTGGTCTTGCCGGAGAGCTCTGTGTCACAATCAGCACGAAACAGCTGAAATCCCTCGAGGCGCAGCGTGCTGTCCGGTGTGTTTTCCCTGAGCCAGGTCTCAGTAAAACAGAGGGCAGCCGAGGAAGAGAGGTCCTTAAAACGCATCAGCAGTCTCAGTTCATCTACCTTGTTAGAGAGAGAGTTGGTATTGGACAGAAATATGCCAGGCAACACCGTGCGCGTGCCTCTCCTGCGAAGCCGGATGAGAGCGCCCGCTCGTCTTCCTCTCTTTCGCCGTCTCACTTTTCGAGCCAAGCAATGAACCAGATCGGCGGCAGGAGCTAAAAAAACTGGGAGTAGGTCCGTGGGAGTGAAAGTCCTGATATTTAGAAGTTCTTCACGGGTATAAGAGCTCACAGACACACAATTGACAAACAAAAACAAACAAAGGGCGCAGCGAAGCACCATGGCAACCACTGTGGGCGCCATCTTGCTTAAATATCCATCCATCCATCCATCTTCTACCATTTAATCCTTTTCGGGTCGCAGGGTGGCTGGAACCTAACTCAGCATCTTTACGCGACTTTACATGATTACGTGGGCACCCAGGTAGACTACCAGTATGCCCACGTGACCGAGTGGATTATTCTGCCACTGTTTTCGGTCACGTCCTGGCTACACTCAAAAATTAGTCACAAAGTCCTTTAGGTGGCGGGGTCTCTGCCGAACCAGGGCCGAATGGCACCCAAGCTGCGCTGCTGCCGTCGGCCCCAGCGGACACTCCTCAAGAGCTGCCAATCCTGTGTCGCCGAAGTCCCAGACCAATCTCGTCATGTCCACAGTCATCTCCTGATCCAGGGCCAAAGTCGGTGCCACTTTCCTGAGGCGTCTGACGTGCCATCGCAACCCGTCAGTGAGGCGAAAGGTGGCTGGGCCCAGCTGTGCTCTGATCTGCATCAGTGTTGTCCACAATGACTGCAGCTTGTGGGTGCCGTTGGGACGCCGGATCCGAAACCAATCCAGCACTGCAAGTCCGGGTCGCTTTGCCCGGCGTTTCCTGTGGAACCTCTGTTTCATCTGTTGCTGTCATTCAACCACCCTCCCCCTAGGTGAAAGCCTTTCTGTTGGGGTACCCTCCAATGTGGGGCGTAGTCGGTCCAGGGGATGGCACATCTTGCGTCCTAGCATTAGTAGGGCTGGGGAGCAGCCCGTTGTGGTGTGAGACGTCACTCTATAATGTAGCAGGGTGCTCTGTAGTACAGCCAAGAATGGCAGCCCATCCGCTAGGTGTGCTCTGAGACCGTTCTTGAGAGTCTGGTTGAATCTGTTCATCCCCCGTTTGCCTGCAGGTGGTAGAAGGCGGTTTTTATGTGCTTAATGCCCCTTTTTCTCATGAATGCCTCAAAGTCCACCGAGATGAATTGCGGTCCATTGTCCATTGTGATGGCATCCGGTATGCCCCAGCGGGCGAAGGGGGAGTTGAGAAAGTTGGTGACTATGTCTGTGGTAACCGAGCCGGTAGGAAACACCTCGGGCCATTTTCAGTGGAGGTCGTAGGCAACTAATAGGAAGCGTTGATGCTGGGGGCGCTATATAGTTCACCGCATATGTCCAATTGGACGTGTTTCCACGGAGCCGATGGCCATGGCAGTGGTTGTAGAGGTGGAGGCGGCAGCATGCCAGTTTTCCCGCTGGCTAGGCAGGGCACACAGTCTTTCACTATGGTCTCCATGTCTTTGTTGATGCCTGGCCACCAGACTGAGCCCTACACCATTGTTTGACTCTGACGACACCCAGGTGACCCTTGTGCACCATGGTCAGGATGTGGACTCTGGAATCACCGTGCAGTGCTGTCTTGCCGCGCAGACGTCATTCCAGCATGACAAATCGTCGTTGGCTCTGTGGAAGGATGCCAGTTTCCCCGGCACATTGGAAGGCCAGCCCTCGCGAATAAAGATGTGCAGCTGGGTAAGAGTTGGGTCTTGTCCGGATGCCGCCTGGAACTCTTGCAGGGAGACAACGTTTTAGAGTGGCCCATGCAGAATGTGGATTAGCTCTGGCTCCAGGGGGTCTCGGTCGCTGTTCGGAGTGGGATTAGGCGTGGCCTGGGACAAGAGGTCCGCCCCTATGTTTTCTCTGCCTGGCATGAACTGGGTGTTAAAGTTGTACGCTTGGTCTTTCTGTCCACCTGTAGATGTGCAGAGGTTTGTGCCCTAACCCCGATGCTTCTAGAAGTGCTGTAATGGCTCTGTGGTCTGTCCACAGTGTGAAATGTTGTCCAAATAGGTACATGTGCTAACGTTCACACGCCCAAACGCATGCCAGTGCCTCCCTTTCTCCCACTCAGTACTTGTGCTTGACTGAAGTGAGTGACCTTGAGTTGAACACCATTGAGCGCTGAGTTCATCCTTGCACTTGTGACAAAGCGGTTCCTACTGATGTGTTGGAGGTGTCGCACGTCGTGAACGTGGGGTTTTGTGGGTTGAAGTGGGCGAGTACCAGTGGGAGGTAAGCTGTGTCTTCAATTGGCTGATGGTGGCAGAGCACGCCGGGGTCCACACCCAGGGTGCATCCTGCTTCAGGAGGGGGCGTAATGGCTCTATCGTCTCTGAGTACTGGGGAATGAAACGCCTGTAAAAATTCGCCATGCCCAAAAAACACGAGAGCTGTTCGGGGCATGATGGTTCAGGTAGCTGCAGGACCGCCTCAATGTTTGAGGTTAGGGGGCTCAGGCTCTCGGCAGACAGGTGGAAACCCTCAAACTCACTGGTCGTTGCTCCAATTGATGCATTTCTCCCCATTGAGTGTGAGGCCGTGTCTCATTAACACTTCCATAACCTTATCAAGGCGGGCGTCGTGGGAGGCTGATGTTGTGCCGTGCACCACAGTGTCATCCAAGTACACCACCACCCCTGGGAGACCGACAAAGATGGTAACCATGATCTTTTGAAAGCAGCTCCAAGTGGAACTAAGGCCGAAAGGCATGTGGGTGTACCTGAATACTCCCATGTGGGTGATGAAGGCTGTTAGGTTGCAGCTGCCCGGGTGAAAGGGAACCTGTAAGTAGCCTTGGTGGAGGTCCAGTTTGGAAAAAACCTTTGAACCATGGAACGCCACCGTCAGCTCCTCCATTGTGGGCAGGGGATATCTGTCAGGGATCACTGCTTTGTTCACCATTCTGAGATCGATACATGGTCGTAGGCCGCCTGTCTTCTTCTTTGCCACCACCAAGTTTGAGATCCAGGGCAATACGTTGACCCGCTCGATGATGCCGGTGTCCAATAGCTTCTGCAGCTCTGCAAGTCATAGCCGATGCAGAGGCTGAATTTTCAGGGGCACCGTCGGGTCAATGAGCAGTCGGTGGTTGAAAGAGGTGAGGCAGCCCAGCCCCATGAAAAGCGCTTTCCAACAGTGTTGCCAGGATGAGGCGACTGCCAGAACAGTGGCACCCATTGGGTCGGTGATGGAGAAACCCAGCTCTCTGATCAGGTCGATGCCCAGCAGATCAGCCCCCTGGTGTATCACTTGGAAGGTGAACAATGGAACGACCTTAGAGCTGTATCGCACAAAAAAACAGACCGTCCCTACCATACCAATTCTGGCATGGCCATAACCGTGAAAGTCCTCCGTATTAGCTGTGATGGTTTTCCGTGGGAACAGCTTCCTGACTGTAAACATGCTCAGAAGGGACCTTGAGGCCACCTTATCCAGCAGCAGTGGCATGCCGATGCCATCCAGCTCCACTGTGCACCACCTGAACGGCCAGTTTTTGGTGCCAACTGAGTGAACGGCGGCTAAGCCTGGTGAGCAGGCCATTGAGTCTGTGAAGGTTCAGCGACAGAACCTGACAAAATGGTTTAGCTTCCTGCAGCGGTAGTATTTCATCCCTCTAGCTGGGCAGGTGGTTGATTGGGTCTGATGTCTGGATGAGCCACAGTCGTCGCAGTGCGGGCACTCACCTGCGTTGTCCTGCTTCCTACCCTTCTTCTTCTGGTTGTAGTGGGGAGAAGTGGAGCCAGCGCATTGGGCGGTGGCGGTGACAGCCTGTGTTCGTGGGGCCAGATGAGGGGCTTGTTGGCTAGGCAACGTTAGCTGCGATATTAGCTGGTCAGCCGTTTCCATTTGGAACATTGTTCTCACAGCCTTGTCTAGTTTTAGACCATCTCCTGCCCCAAATAATTTACCCCGCAGCCACTTCTTCTTAGTATTCTCTGCCAGCTTGTTGAGAATTAGTTCATCTTCTAAATGACCAAAAGCACACCTGCTTGCTAAGGCCCGGAGTGCTGTAGCAAACAGCCGGATCGTCTTGTCCGCATGCTGATGGCGTTGGCTGAAAACCGCTAGACATGCTCTACACTGCGTCTGTCAGCGAAAAGCCTGTCCATCACTGACACGCAGTCCTCGTATGTGTTTGCAGAGCTCAAGGATCGAAGCACATGCAGCCCCTCAGCGCCCAGATTGTATTCTAGCAACCCCTTTATCCTCTTGTTGTTAGCATTGTCTAGACCAGTGGCGGCGATAAAATTCTGAAATATTCCATGCCAGTGGGTCCAGGGGACTGATGACTCACCTGGTAGAGTGAGGAATGGCTGTGGGGGTGCCAAGCACTTTCATGTCAGCGTTATTAGGGTTTATCCTCGTCGCCATTTGTTATGTCTGGGAATGAGGCAATGACAACGGACGTGAACCCATCCAGCCATCCATCTTCTACCGCTTTTCCGGAGGTCCGGGTCGCGGAGGCAGCAGTTCAAGCAGAGAAGCCCAGATTTCCCTCTCCCCAGCCACCTGCTCCAGCTCTTCAGAGAGGATACCAAGGTGTTCCCAGACCAGCTGGGAGACGTAGTCTCTCCACCGAGTCCTGGGTCTGCCCCGGGGTCTCCTCCCAGTGGGGTGTGCCCGAAACACTGGACGTGAACCCATCCATCCATCCATCCATCTTCTACCGCTTTTCCGGAGGTCCGGGTCGCGGAGGCAGCAGTTCAAGCAGAGAAGCCCAGACTTCCCTCTCCCCAGCCACCTGCTCCAGCTCTTCAGAGGGGATACCAAGGCGTTCCCAGACTAGCTGGGAGACATAGTCTCTCCACCGAGTCCTGGGTCTGCCCCGGGGTCTCCTCCCAGTGGGACGTGCCTGAAACACCTCAAGTGGGAGACGTCCAGGAGGCATCCTAATCAGATGCCCATACCACCTCAACTGACTCCTTTCAATGTGGAGGAGCAGCGGTTCTACTCTGAGCCTCTCCCGGATGACTGAGCTCCTCACCCTATCTCTGAGGGTGAGTCCAGCAATCCTACGGAGAAAGCTCATTTCAGCCGCTTGTATCCGCGATCTCGTTCTTTCGGTCATTACCCAAAGCTCGTGACCATAGGTGAGAGTAGGAACGTAGATTGACTGGTAAATCGACAGCTTTGCCTTAGAACTAGGCTCCCTCTTCACCACAACAGACCGGTACAACGTCCGCATCACTGCAGATGCTGCTCCAATCCGTCTGTCGATCTCTCGCTCCATTTTCCCCTCACTCGTGAACAAGACCCCAAGATACTTAAACTCCTCCACTTGGGGCAGGAGCCTGTCCCCAACCCGGAGAGGACAATCCACCTTTTTCCGGCTGAGGACCATGGACTCGGACTTGGAGGTGCTGATTCTCATCCCAGCCGCTTCACACTCAGCGGCAAACCGTCCCAGCAAGAGCTGTAGGTCATTGCTGGATGAAGCCAACAGGACAACATCATCTGCAAACAACAGAGATGAGATCCTGTGGTCACCAAGTATGACACCCTCCATTCCCTGGCTGCGCCTAGAAATCCTGTCCATAAAAATTATGAACAGGACCGGTGACAAAGGGCAGCCCTGGCGGAGTCCAACTCTCACTGGGAATGACTCCGACCGAGTGTTGGCAATACGAACTAAACTCTCACAACGGTCGTACAGAGACCGAATAGCTCGTAACAACAAGCCCGATACCCCATACTCCCGAAGCACCCCCCACAAAAATCCACGAGGGACGCGGTCAAATGCCTTCTCCAAGTCCACAAAACACATGTAAACTGGTTGGGCAAACTCCCACGAACCCTCAAGAATTCTCGAGAGGGTAAAGAGCTGGTCCGATGTGCCACGGCCAGGACGAAAACCACATTGCTCCTCCTGAATCCGAGGTTCGACCAACGGCCGGACTCTCCTCTCCAGTACCTTGGCATAGACCTTCCCAGGGAGGCTGAGGAGTGTGATCCCTCTAAAGTTGGAGCACACCCTCCGGTCCCCTTTTTTGAAGAGAGGAACCACCACCCCGGTTTGCCATGCCAAAGGCACTGCCCCCGACCTCCACGCAATGTTGCAGAGGCGTGTCAACCATGACAGCCCAACAACATCCAGGGCCTTGAGGTACTCGGGGCGAATCTCGTCCACCCCCGGGGCCCGGCCACCAAGGAGATTTTTAACCACCTTGGCGACCTCAGCCCCTGTGATAGGCGAGTCATCCCCCTTGTCCCCAAACCCTGCTTCCTCTGTGGAAGGCGTATCAGTGGGATTGAGGAGATCCTCGAAGTATTCCTTCCACCGCCCGACGATATCCCCAGTTGAAGTCAACAGTGTCCCATCCGCACCATACACAGTGTGGACGGGGAGCTGCTTTCCCCTCCTGAGCCGCCGAACAGTTTGCCAGAATCTCTTTGAAGCCGACCGAAAGTCTTGTTCCATGGCCTCACCGAACTCCTCCCATACCCGGGTTTTTGCTTCAGCAACCACCCGAGCTGCACTCCGCTTGGCCTGCCGGTACACCTCAGCTGCTTCGGGAGTCCCACAAGCCAACCAAGCTTGATAGGACTCCTTCTTCAGCTTAATGGCCCCCCTCACCACTGGTGTCCACCACTTGGTTCGGGGGTTGCCACCACGAGATGCACCGACCACCTTGCGGCCGCAGCTCTGGGCCGCCGCTTCAACAACAGAGGTGGAGAACATGGCCCATTCAGACTCCATGTCTCCAGACTCCCTCGGAATGTGGTTGAAGTTCTTCCGGAGGTGGGAGTTGAAGACCTCCCGGACAGGGGCCTCAGCCAGACGCTCCCAGCACACCCTCACTATACGTTTGGGTCTACCAGGTCTGAATGGCTTCCTCCCCTGCCATCGGATCCAACTCACCACCAGGTGGTGATCAGTTGACAGCTCTGCACCTCTCTTTACTCGGGTGTCCAAGACATACGGTCGCAGGTCTGATGATACGATAACAAAATCGATCATCGACCTGCGGCCTAGGGTGTCCTGGTGCCAGGTGCACATATGGACACCCTTATGCTTGAACATGGTGTTCGTTATGGACAGACTGTGGTTAGCACAGAAGTCCAATAACTGAACACCACTCGGGTTCAGATCGGGCAGGCCGTTCCTCCCAATCACCCCCCTCCAGGTTTCACTGTCGTTGCCCACGTGCGCATTGAAGTCCCCCAGTAGGACAATGGAGTCTCCAGGAGGAGCACCCTCCAGCACCCCAGTCACAGACTCCAAAAAGGGTGGGTACTCTGAAACATCATTTGGTGCATAGGCACAAATGATGGTCAGGACCCGTTTCCCAACCCGAAGGCGCAGGGAAGCAACCCTTTCGTCCACCGGGGAAAACTCCAATATAGAGGCAGCAAGGTGGGGCGATACAAGAATACCTACCCCTGCTCGTCGCCTCTCGCCCGGGGCAACTCCAGAAAAGGCCAAGCTCCAGCCCCTCTCCAGGAGACTGGTTCCGGAACCGGAGCTGTGTGTTGAGGTGAGGCCCACTATATCTAGCCGGTATCGCTCAATCTCGTACACCAGCTCAGGCTCCTTCCCCACCAGAGAGGTGACATTCCACGTACCAAAAGCCAGTTTAGAAAGCTTGGGATCAGTCCGCCAAGGTCTCCGCCTTTGACTGCTACCTAATCCACATAGCACCGGACTTCCATGATCCCTCCTGCAGGTGGTGAACCTACTGGAGGGCGGACCCATGTAACTCCTTCGGGCTGAGCCCGGCCGGGTCCCATGGGTGGAAACCTGGCCACCAGACGCTAGCCTTCGAGCCCCTCCCCCAGGCCTGGCTCCAGGGTGGGGCCCCGGTAACCCCATACCGGGCGGGGTACACTGAATCCTTGATATACAATTTATCATGAGAGTCTGTTGGCAACGACGTGAACCCAACTCCTCTTTATTCAACACACAACTATCTATCTATATACAGAAGGGTGACGCCGTATGGTGTCACAGCCAGTTCGCCACGTGATGATGTCACCTGCGGTGAGCCACCACATCCAAGACACCACAGCCTGGGGGTGGGATTGATTCCACGATGGTCAGGGGTGGAATCGATTCCGTGACCTTCTTGCTGTGTTGACACAGTGCTAACCACTGCGTCACCGTGCTGCCCGAGAGTTGCTAAATATTCCTGCTTTTTTTTTTTTTTTGCTAAATATTCCTGCTGAATAGTTGCAAAATATTCCTGCTTTTTTAAATGAATCACAAAAACAAAAGACGGTTTACTAAACAAGTGAATGAGGACTGAACCTACTTGATAAACTGGCTGAAGCTTTCACAAACGGACTCACAGCCGGGCCAGTTACAGAAGCCATGACTGAAGAGAACGTGTGCGGCGGCTTTATCGGCTTTAACAGCGCTGAGGAAGGAGAAGGACACAGAAATGACTGCCACGATGAAAGAAACACAGCAGTCGCACAATAAAACGGCAATAAAACAGATATGAGAGTGTTTTGCTCTCTTTTTTTAGGCAGCATGAAATGACAAAGAAGTGGCAAAGATCACTGACAAAAAAAAAATGAAACAGGCAACTATTTACTTTTGATTTGGGACATGTGCTTTAGTTACATAAACTTTTTTTCTTTGCCGAATCACTTCAGGTGGCAGAACACAGAGCAAACAAACAATACAAAATATGTGGTCCCAAGGGGAATTAAAAGTGAAGTCTCAAAGCAAACACCTCCCCACCCGCACCCCGAGAGAAAGAAAGTGTCTACAGATGACATGTCTTTGATGTTTACAAAAAGGCGGCGGCGTTTGAGCTCCACAATCTGTTTATAGCACAGAGAGACGAGTCTTACCACTCTGCCCTGTGAGGGGAGACAGACGGCCGGTCAGCGCTCTGCTTCCCGCTGGCTTTTGTTGACACTGGTTTGTGAGCAGCAGAGTCCTGACTGCCCTTCACTTCTTTCGGTCTATCTTCAGTTGTTCCAAACGTGAGCTCTTTCCATATCTGATGCATCTCTGCAGGGCTGGGACAACCTAAAGAAGTACAGAAAATGCAAATGAATGTTTTCATTTGAAAATTCTAACTGATAAATGATGCATTTATCAATAGATGCAAATAGCTATAATCTGTAAATGACTTGGGGGGGGGGGTGCCACTCCCCTTGGTAGCAAAATGACCCAAAACCATCCCTTTGTCAGCCTGTCGTCTCCATAAAAACTGCAACAATCGTTAAGACGGTACAAGAAAATGTGTTGAAAATCTGACTTTTCTTTTGTACATTTTTCTCTGATGATTTTTAATTTCGAGACTTTTTTTCTGATAAATGTACTGTTTTTTCATTATTTTGTGATTTTTTAAAATTAAGGCTCCTTTCTTATAAATTCAGGGCATCTCTTCTTGTAATTCCTGATATTTTTGTACATTTACAGCCCTTTCCCACACAAATTCACAGTTTTTTTTAACCTTGCTGAAAAATTTACAAGCATAAATAAATGCATTTATAAGTATAGAACTGTGAATTTGTGTGAAAATGTTAAATTTATCACAAAAGTGGCAGATTTATAGGAAAAAAGTACAGAATTTATTAGAGAATATACCAATTTGCCAGGGAAAAAAAAGTTAAAAATGTATTGTAACGTCGGGGCCATTTTAAGGGAGCCAGGGATTTCCCAGCATGCTTTGCCAGTTTGAAACGTTACTGTGTGTGTTAAATGTGTTACTTCTGGGTTATACTGCTGTGTCATTATAACTGCATTATAATGACCCAGCAGTGTTTAGCAGGATTAGGGCAAGATGTATCATGTGTGTGTAACCATGATTCAAACAGGGGTCTGGGGGAATGACCCCCGCTTCCGTCTGTGCTGAGAAGCAGGTTGGGGGGTTGGGGTGTGTGAAAAATAAATCAGGTTGATCACAGCCATCTGCTCCATTGTCTTTGTGTGAACACCTGCAAACGTTACACTGGTGTCAGAAGTGGGATCTCCTGTCCAAAGCAGTAATGGGGCGCTGACATCGGGACGATGTCGAGAACCAGAGGGGAGTAGTGTAACGAACTCAATATGAGCACCCTACTTGGCTTGCCAAGTGGGTTGACCCTATTGGCGACACAGGTAGGGTGCGGGACTCCGGAGCGGGAGGCGTGAGTTCGAATCTCCCGGTGGGACGTTGCCATGTCGAGCAGCACGTTACAGTATCCAAAAAAGTTATAGATTTCCACGAAAATGTTACAAGCTTTAGGAAAAACCTCACAAATTTGTGAGAAAATGTGAAAATTATAAGACAAAAAAATGTATACAAATGTACAGTTTTTGTTCTTGTAAATTCACAATTTTTTTGTGTAAATTTGTGACTTTTTTCTTTAAAATCTTTTTTCTTCATTTGTTGTTTTTTTCCAGAATTTATAACTTTTTTTGCAAATTTTGGACTTGCTTATGGTAAATTTGTGACTTTAATTGTAAATTGGCATCTTTTATCACGTTTTTGCACCTTTATTCTTGGAAAATTGTATTTAATTTACAGTATGTTTATATGTTTGTACCTTTGTGAATATCTGCCACCACCACCACCACCATTCCTCTTGTTGAAAAATAACAAATTACCTACTGGCTGTAACAGATTTTAATTCATAGTGAGAATGTAGTTTTCACACACTTTCTTTTTTTCAGGTGTTCACTCGTCAAATTTCGGGAATCAGAAAGGAAAGCAACCATTTTTGGCGACCTAATGTCAGATCTTAGGTCTAGGGCTGTCATGATATCAGATTTTTGCTACATGATTATCATATCCTGAAATATCTCGTAAACAATAGCATAGCAGTATCAGTGGAAAATGTGAAAACAAAATAATGATAGTCCTATTACGACTGCACCCAAATATTCAGTTATTCCAACATTCAATCCCTGCATTTCGGCTTTATTCACTTTTGAATTCGAAATTTGGATAGTCAAGCTTTTTTTCTTATTGTCTAATTTTAGTAAAAGTTAAAATTATAAAGGAAATATCTGGAGAAAAACATCAAAAATTTACAAGAAAAAGTAGCAAACAACAAATTGAAACTTTACAAGAAAAAAAATTACATTTATGAGAAATGCTGGAAATATAAGAAAAATTGCATATTAATAAGAAAAAAGTAATAATTTACAAGCAGAAGTCACAAGCTTAAGTAAAGTCACTTTTTTAAAGAAGAAAGATGCAAATTCACTTTAAAATATGCATGAAAAAGTTCCAAATTTATAGGAAAAGTCACAAATTTCTGATAAGTCATGGCTGTTGCAGTCCATTGAGGAGAATAAGACAAAAACAGAATATTTGGATATGGCTTTGTGGTACTACTGAAAACTTGTATTTGGGACAGCCCTAAATCCTACCAGTCCAGCTGATTTTTAACTTTGTGGTTTGCTAACGTGTACAAAAAAAGGACAACTGCTTTCAATGGAGGCAAGCAGATAACTGATCGATAATGTATCATATGTATATCATTAACACAACATTAATTATCACCTTTTAAAATAGTTTGTTTATTGCCAATAATGCAACACCCCTACTTTGGGCTTATCAAGGAATACTGGAAATGAACAACACTCTTCTATTTGCTTGAAGGATCAAATTAACAATTATTCCATAATTAATGTTTCTTTGAGATATCAAATATCACTGTGACAATAACCAACATAATATTATACACCTACTACTAAGTTAAACAGAATCAAGTATGCACCCACAATACTGAAACAGTCGTATGGTGGAAAATAATCAAGAGATGCCGGCAGAAGAAACAGAAAAAAAGTGGTGTATTTTGGTATTAAAGGTATAAAGTAGTGACCTGTAGAGAGGGCAGGAGAGGACAGTGTTGGTCTCTGAGCCTGGAGGAGCTTCTGTTGGTGCTGCTGGAGCTGGATGAGCTGCTGGAACACAAGCTGCTGGGCAGGGAGCTGGAGGATGGCGAGGGGAAACAAAAGATTTCAAGTGAGGAAGTGAACTCACTTTTCCAGCCAGAGGGTGATCTGTCACTGCTTCCATGGTCTGGAACTTGAATTTGTTTTGAAGCTGATCCAGTTAAACACAATGACATGGCTCAGTTGGAGAGTAGGACATAATATTTAACATAAGATTTACATAATTGTGTCACTTTGTTTATTAGGTGCTCTAATTTTATTTTTAAGGTCACATTTTAACTGGACCACTTTGTTGTCAATCCACAAAAAAAGCTGCAAAAATTTCATTATTGCATCAATAGGCATTTCTCTCATGTCTTCACTAGTTGTTCCTTTTCAGCCTTGACATCGAAAACATTTACAATTTGATTAATCTTGAGAATTACAACCCCATCCAATCTAGATATTCAAAATGCCAGACCAAGACCTTTGACGAAATATTTTAAGTTGCAAAGGGTTGAACCAGACTCAATTCTGAACCCAGTGTTCAAAAAGAAAAATAATTCAACTGTCCAAAACATCAGTCAGAGGTAAAGTGAGGCTGAAGAGGTATTTACTCTAATTTTCAACTTACCTGAAATGCAATGTCTTTGTTAGTAACCTGTGCAGTTATGTTTAAGTTTTAAAGTAAAGAAAAATAGCATTCATACCTCTTCGATTTTCTTGCTGGACTGCTGCTGAAGCAGCTGAATTTGTTGTTGTTGCTTCTTGTAAAACTCTTTCAGGTGATGCTACAAAAAATGAAAATGGACTGATATCATTATTAAAACTCTTTTTGTAGATGTATCAAACACAGCCGTTCTTTGACTTTTGAGTATACTCACCAAAAATATAAGTGCAACCCTTCTGTTTGTTTTTGCTCCTTGAAGTTAAAAATATAAGACTGTTTCTGTGTGCAGAAAGTAATATTTCATCAAAGTTTGAGCACAACCTTTTTATGTGTTAGTGAGCCCTTCTCCTTTATCTTCACATAAATAAATAAATAAACAAATAGGACAGATAAAGGAGCAAATCATTTAAAAAAAATTAAGAGACATATAATGAAGGTCTCACTTTTGCCGTGCTTTTGCGGCTCTATTTGGGTATCTAGAGTGGCTACTAACAGAAAAACTCAGAAATCCTGTCACTTTGTTTAGGGGCTGCCTTGGTCTCAATACACCACACTAAACAATTTGGCTCTAGCTGTGATGTGAGAACTGGTGTGGCATTCAAAATGTCCACTCGTTCACTACATAGTGTGCTACATTTGAATTCACTCCCATTCAAATGAAGGGCGCAATGTAGTGAATGAGTGTACATTTCAAACTTAGTGGAATGCTAACACCCCACTACCCCCCGCCCTCTGCCACCTCCTTCCCTGACCCAAACTTTATTAACGACAGTAAATGTCTGAACCCACACGGACAGTGCTACTGTGGCCACTACGGAGTTAGCTTACCAACTATAAGTTTTTGTAGCCATTTTCTATTTACCCTTATTGTGGCAAGGTTTCAAGGAACAAATAGTGCCCCCACTGCCACAGGTGCAGCGCTGCGCCTATCATGTGATGTTATATGACGTGGCCAAAAACTCCCCAGTTGATTTAAGTTGTACAAAGGATTCCACCTCACAAGGTGGCAGACACGTATAACTTACTGCTCTTGCCTTGGAGGTCTGATCGCGAACATAGAAGCATCCTTCTGGACACCAGAGAAGAAGAAATTTTTAGACAAACAAATGTGGCTGTTACCAATCACTGTGGACGTACTCGATCCCGCACGGAGGAGCCATTTGCTCCCAAATTTGCCAACTATGATTCTAAAATGAGATTATTTAGCTTATGAAGGTAAATGTTTACATTTTGTTATAACAGAGGGTGGGTGAAGCTGGTTGATATTCACCTGCTGCCGCCCCCAGTGCCATGTGACTAGACAACAATTGCGCCGGTTCCATGTCATCATAAGATAAACTGCGGCGGAATAAAAGTGAAATTGAGGTGGGATAATAATAACAATTTCTGGATGTGGGAGAGAAAGCGCAAATGACCAACAGAAGGCAAAATAATGACCAGGATGGGCGAAAATGGACGAAGTGAGAGCTGCCTGGCCAGTGGTAAGTCTGACAAATTTCTTTGTTTGTTGACATTTTACTAATGTTCTGGTTCATATACTTTGAAGGGAAGATAACAAAAAACCCCAAAACAAAACCAGTGACAAGAAAACAAAACCATCCTTTGTGTAAATATGTCCAAAAGTCCATTTTTGACCAAAAGTTATGTAATTTGTTATGACTGCATTGCATTGTGCAAATTAGATTCATAAATTTACTCCTATCTCAAACTTTGGATCATATTCTACATCTTTCTAATTGACAGTAAGCCATTATCTCTTGCCACTTTCAAGTTATAGCCTTGGAAATCTCTGACATCTAAACTGAATATTTTCTTGACAAAAATCTTGACCACTAGGGGCTTACGGCGCCACAGAGCGTCTGTGGCAGTCATTGGGTTAATTCTAGTAGGGCTGGGCAATTAACCAAAATAAAACCGAAACTGGCATTTGAGGTGCAAAACTGACATAATCTTGCTCATGTTGCTTTTTCCCTTCTTCCTGTTGTGTGCTTGTGTATCATACAGTCTATGGTGTGCATAGACAGCTTCTCATGTATTGCCCCTTTAAGACATACCCATGGAGTTACGTGTACCCCAGAATCAGCACAGTTTGTGCTGTTGAGAAACAGCAGAAAAACGTAAAACAGCTTGTAAGAAAAAGAAATGTGGTCTCCGTTCACATAGTGATGACTGACTCTTTACTTCATCTGAAGATACCAAGAAAAAGCAAGTAAAGTGCATGGAAACGAACATTGAAGCTTGGAAGCTAAGTTGCTGTTAGCCTCTGCCAGCTGTTTACATCAATTGTTTTCTGCTGGGATGGACAAGCCGCCATCATGTATCATGTGACCCACAAATGGTATGCAAACACAACCTGCCTTCTGCACTGGATAATGTTTAATTTTGTGTGAAATGGCAGTAGTCCTCATTATTATATTATGCTCATTTACTACCACACCGCAGTGATATGATACCACACTCTTGTGTAATACTGCTTAATTACAAACCTTGTCAGTGAACTATAATAGACTAGAATAGGCTTTAATGTCATTGTAGTATTTGTAAAGTACAATGAAATTGTGGGTGCTCCACCTGGCTACTGCGCAGTAAAAGTATGAAAAAAAAATCAGATATAAAACACACATTTGAATAAAATGGCATACATTATGTAGAACGATAAGAAGTAAATAAAAAAATACACACAGGTAGTGACTTCGTGGATGGATCAATGTACTCAGCACAAAAATTATTGGTGGCCCTCTGCCCTCCTTGGAAGACATCTCCAGAGCCTCCTGTCTCAGAAGGGTCAAGGCCATCACAAGAGACCCCTCACATCCTGCCACCACCTGTTTGACCTGTTTCCCTCTAGCTGACGGTTCAGATTAATCAGGTCCCACACCTCCAGACTGATGAACAGTTTCTTCCCCTGGGCCATCCGAACTGCAAACAGTCAGAGGCCCCACCCCCCTCTCTCCGAATGCTCACATGCTCAGAACAGAGTATCTTTCAATTATCACAATAACTCACCTGCCTTTGCACTCCTCACTTTCATGTATATTGACCCATCCGTGAAACCACTATTGTGGTTATTTTCCATAATCCTTGGGGCATTTTACTCAATTGTGTGATCAATTGTGTGTCTGCACTCTGCATTCTTTTGTACATAATTCCACCCACGTAGCCACTACCATACCTGTGTATATTTCCATAATCCTGGGCCATTTTTTATTTTTATTTAATTTTATTTCAGTTGTGTGTTTAATCATGTGCTCTGTAACCGTGTTTTCTCTAATCCTTCTCCCTTACTTTATTGCGCAGTAGTCTAGCGGAGCACCCACAATTTCGCTGTACTGTATAATGACAATAAAGCCTATTCTATTGTACTGAAAAGTGCAGAGTGCAAAAACAGGTGAGAGGTTTCTATTTTTTTTTTTTTTTTGATAATTGAAAGGTCCTCAGTTCTATATATGTGAGAGTTGTCGGGGGAGGGGGATGGACCTCTGGCTGTCTGCAGTCTGGATGGCCCAGGGGAAGAAACTGTTTGTCAGGCTGGAGGTGTGGGACCTGACTGATCTGAACCCTTGTCCAGAGGAAAGCAGGTCAAACAGGTGGTGGTCAGGATGTGACGGGTCTCCTGTGAAGACCTTGGTCTTTCTGAGATGGGAAGATATAGAGATGTCCTCCAAGGAGGGCAGAGGGCTGCCAATGATTTTTTTGGGCGGTGTTGATAACCCTCTGCACAGCCTTCCTGTTCTCAGCCATGGAGCCGGCAGACCACACAGACAGTAGGTGAGCACGCTCTCCACTGAGCAGCAGTAGAAAGCCAGCAGCAGCTTCTGGTCCAGGTTGTTCTTCCTCAGGAAACGGAAAAATTGCAGCCACTGCTGGGCTTTCTTCACCAGGGTCTTGGTGTTGACAGTCCAGGAGAGGTCAGAAATTATGTGGATGCCCCAGAACCTAAAGGAAGTGACTGTTTCCACGCAGTTTCCATTTATGAGGAGGGGTGTGTGGTCCTGTCTGTGCTTCCTGAAGTCCATAATGAGTTCTTTGGTTTTATGGACATTCAGTTTCAGGTTGTTTGCTGAGCACCACATCAGCAGATTCTCTACCTCCGCTCTGTATGCCTTCTCATCGTCATCAGTGATGAGCCCCACCATGGTGGTTGTCGTCCGCGTACTTCATGATGACGGTGGTTGATTGGGTTGGAATACAGTCAAAGGTGTACAGGGCATACAGTAGAGGGCTTAGCATGCAGCCCTGGGGGGAGCCAGTGCTGAGTGACAGTGTGGGGGAGTGGTGGGGGCCAAGTCTGACTGTTTGTGGGCAGTTTGTGATAAAAGTTTTTTATCCAGGAGCTGGGAGAAAAAAGGAGAAAAAAAATGAAACACACACACACACACACACAAAAAAAAAAATGACACCCCTCTGGGCCCCTCCCCAACCTGATCAGTGATTACATGTTTAGCCGTGTGCCATCCTTCAACC
The DNA here is from genome assembly GCA_020510985.1 of Pholidichthys leucotaenia. Lineage (NCBI taxonomy): Eukaryota > Metazoa > Chordata > Actinopteri > Cichliformes > Pholidichthyidae > Pholidichthys > Pholidichthys leucotaenia. Next base: position 56,558,363 of record CM035840.1, on the reverse strand, counting down.
GCTGGCTATCTGTGTGGTGTCCTGCAAGTGATGTGGGCTACATAGAGAACTGGAACTCATTTTGGGGAAAACCTAGTCCTGTTAGGCAAGACGGCATCCATCCCACTTTGGATGGTGTGTCTCATTTATCTAACAATCTGGCATCATTTTTATCCAAAGTTCCAAAGCCTTGCCTACTACTCAGAGTTGGGACCAGGAAGCAGAGTCACAGTCTTACACGCCTCTCTGCAGCTTCTCTTCATCCACCACCCCTCAATTTAGCCTCTGCCCCCCGCTCATGAGAGAATCACTGTCTGCTCCCTCTAAAGTAAATAAAAATATAATGCATAAGCATCCTAAAGTGATTAAACAAAAACTTGATAAAACTCAAATTAAATATGTAGCCTCTAAATCTAATGACTTGACCTCTGTTCCTCCTCATAATTTAAAAATTAAATGTGGTTTGTTAACTATTAGGTCTCTAACTCCCAAGTCTCTGCTAGTCCATGATCTCTTAATTGTTCATCAGATTGATTTACTATTCCTTACAGAGACCTGGTTAGGGCAAAAGGATTATGTTGATTTAAATGAATCAACTCCCTCTGGTTATTTAAACTGTCAAAATCCCAGAAGTTCTGATCATGGAGGAGGAGTAGCAACAATTTACCATTCCAAATTACTAGCTAATGTAAATCAAAAAACATGTTATAATTCCTTTGAGGGCCTGGTCCTCAGTATTGAGCATGTTAGCAATTTTAGATCAAAACCAATTTTATTTGCCATAGTTTATCGTCCTCCAACAGCTTGCTCAGAGTTTTTATTTGAATTTGTAGAGTTCTTAACTGATTTAGAGCTGAAATTTGATAAAATAATTAGAACAGAATAGGCTTTATTGTCATTGTACAGTTGTACAGTACAACAAAATTGTGGGTGCTCCACCAGGCTACTGTGCAATAAAGTAAGAGAGAAGGATTAGATAAAAGCACAGTTACAGAACACATGATTAAACACTCAACTGAAATAAAAATAGCACACAATTTTGGAAATATACACAGGTATGGTAGTGACTTCACAGATGGAACTACTGTATGTACATAACAGTACGGAGTGTGAAACACACAATTGAGTAAAATGGCCCAAGGATTATGGAAAATATATATAGTAGTGGTTTCACGGATGGGTCAATATGCATGAATGTGCGGAGTGCAAAGACAGGTGTGTTATTGAGATAATTAAGAAAGGTCCTCACTTCTGTGCATGTGAGCGTCCGGAGGGAGAGGGGTGGGGCCTCTGACTGTTTGCAGTCCGGATAGCCCAGGGGAAGAAACCGTTTGTCAGTCTGGAGGTGTGGGACCTGATTAATGTGAACCATCGTCCAAAGGAGAACGGGTCAAACAGGTGGTGGGCAGGATGTGAGGGGTCTCCTGTCATGGCCTTGATCCTTCTGAGATGGGAGGATCTGGAGATGTCCTCTAGGGAGGGTAGAGGGCTGCCGATGATTTTTGGGGGGGCGGTGTTGATGGTCCTCTACACAACCTTCCTGTTCTCGCCCATGGAGCCGGCGTACCACACACTCAGACAGTAGGTGAGCACACTCTTCACTGAGCAGCAGTAGAAGGCCAGCAGCATCTTGTGGTCCACGTTGTTCTTCCTCAGGACACGGAGGAAGTGCAGCCGCTGCTGGGCTTTCTTCACCAGGGCCTTAGTGTTGACAGTCCAGGAGAGGTCAGAGGAGTTGTGGGTGCCCAGGAACCTGAAGGTGGGGACGGTTGCTATTTATGAGGAGGAGGGCAGGGTGGGGGTGGGGTGGGCTGTCTGTTCTTTCTGAAGTCCAGTATGAATTCTTTGGTTTTTTTGGACATTCAGTTTCAGGTTGTTTGCTTGGCACCACAGCAGCAGGTTCTCTACCTCCGCACCAATCGTCATTGGTGATGAGCCCAACCAAGGTGGTATTGTCCGCATACTTCACGATGACAGTGGTTGGGGGGGTTGGAATACAGTTAAAGGTGTACAGGGAGTGCAATAGAGGGCTTAGCACGCAGCCCTGGGGGGAGCCAGTGCTGAGGAGACAGTGTAGAGGAGTGGTGGGGGCCGAGTCTGACTGTTTGTGGGTGGTTGGTGAGAAAGCTTTTTTTTTATCCAGGTGTAGGTGTGTGTGTGTGTGGGGGGGGGGGAATCTGGAGGTGGTGCAGTTTACTGATCAGGATGTCAGGGATGATGGTGTTGAATGCTGAGCTGTAGTTCACAAAGAGCATCCTCATGTAGCTCCTTGGGTTGTTCAGGTGTCTCAGCACTCTGTGGAGTGTGGTGTAATTTATAAAAAAAATCTCTTAGGAAAGCCAGAACAACTTATTATTCCGCATTATATACTACTCACAAAAAGTTAGGGATATTTGGCTTTCGAGTGAAATTTCAGGATACACCTAAAATGCACAATAACCTTTACAGGTGAACTTAATTTGACCTTCTCTAACCTTTCGAATGCACATTTCCAGTTGTTCAATGTTTCAGTACTTTTTGCATAACTTGCTGTTCTCTAACAGGGTGCTTAACAGCAAAATTCACAACAGGTGTTTGATCCATGAATTGACCAATAAATTTTCTGGTTCAATTAGAATTGGTATTTAAACAGTCCTCTTCATCATGCTGTTCACATTTTGACATCATGAGACCAAGACGACAGCTCACAATTGATCAATAGTACCTCGCCATTGCGAGGCTTCAAACAGGATGTTCTCAGAGGGAAGTGGCCACTGAGCTTAGAGTGTCACAGAGTGTCATCAGCAGGTTGCAACAGAGAAACAGAGAGACTGGAAGAGTCACAGAAAGGCATAGAAGTGGATGTCCTGTGGCCACATCCCATGCTGATGACCGCTTCATTGTGAACAGTGCCCTGCAGAACCGGATGATGAATGCCACTCAACTCCAGGCACATTTAAGGGGGGTGAGAGGCACCCATGTGTCACGTAAGACCATTCGAAACCATTTACATCAGCGTGGACTGCATGCTAGACGACCTGCAAGGGTACCTGACCACACCACCAGGCACAGGCGTCATTATCTTGCATGGGCCAGGGAGCATTTACGCTGGAGAAGGGACCAGTGGGCCTCAGTGCTGTTCTCTCATGACAGTCGATTCATGTCACTACCATTACAGAGAAATTAGCACCGGGTGCTAATTTGTAATTTCCATCCATCCATCCATCCATCTTCTACCGCTTTTCCGGAGGTCCGGGTCGCGGAGGCAGCAGTTCAAGCAGAGAAGCCCAGACTTCCCTCTCCCCAGCCACCTGCTCCAGCTCTTCAGAGGGGATACCAAGGCGTTCCCAGACCAACTGGGAGACATAGTCTCTCCACCGAGTCCTGGGTCTGCCCCGGGGTCTCCTCCCAGTGGGACGTACCTGAAACACCTCAAGTGGGAGGCGTCCAGGAGGCATCCTAATCAGATGCCCATACCACCTCAACTGACTCCTTTCAATGTGGAGGAGCAGCGGTTCTACTCTGAGCCTCTCCCGGATGACTGAGCTCCTCACCCTATCTCTGAGGGTGAGTCCAGCAATCCTACGGAGAAAGCTCATTTCAGCCGCTTGTATCCGCGATCTCGTTCTTTCGGTCTTTACCCAAAGCTCGTGACCATAGGTGAGAGTAGGAACGTAGATTGACTGGTAAATCGACAGCTTTGCCTTAGAACTAAGCTCCCTCTTCACCACAACAGACCGGTACAACGTCCGCATCACTGCAGATGCTGCTCCAATCCGTCTGTCAATCTCTCGCTCCATTCTCCACTCACTCGTGAACAAGACCCCAAGATACTTAAACTCCTCCACTTGGGGCAGGAGCCTGTCCCCAACCCGGAGAGGACAATCCACCTTTTTCCGGCTGAGGACCATGGACTCGGACTTGGAGGTGCTGATTCTCATCCCAGCCGCTTCACACTCAGCGGCAAACCGTCCCAGCAAGAGCTGTAGGTCATTGCTGGATGAAGCCAACAGGACAACATCATCTGCAAACAACAGAACTGAGATCCTGTGGTCACCAAGCATGACACCCTCCATTCCCTAGCTGCGCCTAGAAATCCTGTCCATAAAAATTATGAACAGGATCGGTGACAAAGGGCAGCCCTGGCGGAGTCCAACTCTCACTGGGAATGACTCCGACCGAGTGTTGGCAATACGAACCAAACTCTCACAACGGTCGTACAGAGACCGAATAGCTCGTAACAACAAACCCGATACCCCATACTCCCGAAGCACCCCCCACAAAAATCCACGAGGGACGCAGTCAAATGCCTTCTCCAAGTCCACAAAACACATGTAAACTGGTTGGGCAAACTCCCACGAACCCTCAAGAATTCTCGAGAGGGTAAAGAGCTGGTCCAATGTGCCACGGCCAGGACGAAAACCACATTGCTCCTCCTGAATCCGAGGTTCAACCAACGGCCGGACTCTCCTCTCCAGTACCTTGGCATAGACCTTCCCAGGGAGGCTGAGGAGTGTGATCCCTCTAAAGTTGGAGCACACCCTCCGGTCCCCTTTTTTGAAGAGAGGAACCACCACCCCGGTTTGCCATGCCAAAGGCACTGCCCCCGACCTCCACGCAATGTTGCAGAGGCGTGTAAATTTGTAATTTGTAATTTATAATTTGTAATTATATGCTGCTCGCTGCACAATGCTCATTTGCACACTGTACACAGGTTTATGCCATCTCAGGTTCACATCATATCAATATACCATTACCACTATAGTCATCCAGTGAATTTTCAATTTCATTCCTCTTGTTTGACTGCATCAACTGCTTTCCCTGTCCAAATTGCCTAATGTGTGTTATTAGTACTCATTAGTATTAGTATTTACTATCAAGGTGTGCTTAGGAGTCCTAATTGCCTAACTGTGTGTTTGTGTGTGTGTTATTAGCAGCCATTAGTATTAGGATTGAGTTATTGTGTTATTACCTTATTAGTATTGTTGTGTTCCTATGACCTTGGCATTCGTTCGGAGAGCAAGGTAAGGATTTCATTGCTCAGGAAATGTAGCATTTCTTAACTGTGCACATGATAATAAAGCGTTTGAATCCTGAATGTTGAGCTGCTGAGGAATGTTTAGGCTGCATGTCCACCAAATGCGTTTTTGTCGTCTGACTGCTCTGAGCCTTTTTTTTTTTCAGTGCTTGTGCGCTGCGCTCTGAAAAAAAAGTCTGTGCCCTGTATCCTAGCAACAGCTTGTCACTCACAGCTCAGCACTTCCACTTTGCCCATCAAGACTTTTTTAATAGCAGTATCAACAGTCTTTAAATAACAATGGACAGGAAACGCATTCTGGAACTGGCGGCAGCTCTGGATGACAAATTTGATGAAACAGAAAAGAAAACCAGAGTCTGGATACATGACATCAACAGGTCGAGGAAATGGCTGGGAGAGTACCACCGTCTTGTGCAGGAGTTGCACCTCAGTGGTGCCTGTTTCAAAGAATATTTTAGATTGACTAGGAGTCAGTTTGAAGTGGTTTTGGAGAAGATTGGCCCATCAATTTATCAGATGCAGACTAATTACAGACAGCCCATCTGCCCTTCAGAAAGGCTCTACATTTATCTGAGGTGGGTAGTCTGTGGTCAAAGTTTTGTTTAGTTTGGTTTATTTTGTATCTATTTTTATTAAACTCACGATTAGATATGCACAACACACAGTTTCCTATACTCATAAATGACTGCCGGTATATGATAAATCAAGAAAGCTAGCTCTGTCCTGGGGAAACACCTTAACCCAGTGGAGGAGATAGGAGAGAGAAGGATGGTGACTAAACTGTCATCTCTGCTGGAGTCCGAGTCCCACCCTATGCAGGACATACTGAACGCACTGAGGAGCTCATTTAGCAGCAGACTACATCATCCTAGGTGCGCAACTGAGAGGTTTTGCAGGTCCTTCCTACCTATGGCTGTCAGACTGTATAACCTAAGCAGGGCTGCTCGCAGAGATAACAAAAAAACGTGACGACCTAATAGTATTGAATGCAAAAGACGCAACAGACTTACACAAATGGTCCCCTCCAGTATACAACTAGGACAATATCAGTCGCTATGGAGGGTGACAATATGTGTGGGTACATATTCATAGTATGTAGGATAACTAAGTAGTTATCCTACATATTATGTTATCTCACTCTGACGACTACTGCTCATCTGCACACTTTGCTGGAGAGCCTCTCTGGGCTCGCTCATGGAGCGAGCCCCGTGACGGCGGTATGATAATAAACCTATTTAAAACTCTCACTTGGCTGCCTTTATTTTATCTGCCGCCGCACTGGTGACCCCGAGAAAGCACACGCTTTGTGCGATGCAACCTTCTGGTCTGGACAGTTACGCTGGTGACCCCGAGAAAGCGCACGTTTTGTGCGATGCAACCTTCTGGTCTGGACAGCTACACTGGTGACCTGTTCTTCATGGTGAGATCTGCACCTCTGAGATCGGCACATCCACGCTGGACCGGCCGCTCTCACAGCACACGAGAGCGCACGCACCTTGTCCTCTCTCCACGACGGCGAGCTCCATGGCCGACGGAGAATGCAGCGCGTGGACCTGAACGCACCATGGCCGAGCGAGTGACAAAGATCGTCTCCTCCCTCTCACCGCTCCAACGCATCTACACGAGCTCGAGGGACAAAGATCGTCTACTTCCTTTCACCGCTCCAACACAATGAACAGGGATGATTAAGCTCCCTGACCCTGTCTCCTCTCCAGCTGGCCCACCCATGCACAGAGCCCCGGCACACGCACCAGGGAGTTACGAGGACGGCGCACCACGCACGGGACGCATACGGCTCTACAGACCCCATCCTCCTTCGCCACTGCACACAGGCCCTTCAGGGTTGCTCGTACACCTGAGGCACGCACGCAGCTTGCTCACTGGATCTTCTTATATTCTTAGCCACGGCACACAAAGGGAATTCAGCAGTCTGCGGTCCCCGAGGGCTTTAGGGTTGCGCCCGCACTTAAAGTCAACACGCCAAGTCCCTCTGCTTTTGTTTTTTTTCTTACAGCCACTACGCAGCCTCGCCGCTCCTGTTTTTCTTCATGACCGCTGTTAATCCTTGCAGGACTTAACCGCAAGAGGAGTCAGTGACTAATTTTTCTTCGTACAGCTGCTGTGGACCTCCGCACGTTCAACGGGACAGCCCCTCAACATCGTGGATCCACAGGCAATTTTTGCGCAGCCCAGACAATTCTCCGTCCCGGGCCAGCACTTGCTACCCCACCCCCCTCCACCTCCGCCTGCACAGAGCTTTCCCTGCTCGCTGCCAAAGCTGGACTATCGAGGCCTCGGTCGCCTGCCGAGCCCTCTGGGGGGGGAGCGTGTGGCATAATCCCCACAACAGCTGGGACAAGCACAGCAATGTGTGTATTAATGTCTACAGACAGCCCGCTCCTTCTGGCTTTTTCCGGCTCACTACTGTGATGTTAATGTGCCATTCATGCATTGTGTTCATGCTTCCTGTCCTTACTGTGTCTAGACACTGATGACAATATGTAGATGTGCCTTGTAACCTCTTGCAATCTCCTTATTGTTATGTGTGTCTCTCAAATGCAAATGCCCATACCTACTGCTGTGAATGCCTTTCATGTATTGTCTGTATTGTCTGTAGTTGGGTATATAAGCTGCAACAGCTTTTTTTGCTTTTTTTTTTTTTTTTCCGGTTCCGGTTCCGCCGGACCGGTGGCGCCACACGAGTCGGCTGCCTGTTGCAACAGCCTTTTTTTTTTTATTTTTTTTTTTTTTTTTTTTAATCTTCCTTCTTCTTTCTACACCTTTCACTCTGTATATATATCACGGACGCACGGATCGCCCCGGGGGTCTCCCGGGTCGGCGGACGGAGCCACGGTTTGCAGCGGGAGACGCTACAGCGGGGAGGAGCTAGTGCTAGCTAGCACTTGGCCGCCGCTCGGTGCTAATGGGAAACTCGACATACCGGGAGCTGTAGCGAAAACGACGCGGGTGCCGGGCTGGAGTTTAGGCGGCGTGCAAGAAATATAAGACAGAATAATAAAGAGCAATGGCAAGAACCAAGCAGACCGCCCGTAAAATCTACTGGAGGAAGAAGCCCCCCCAGGATGCAGCTAGCCACCAGGGCTGCTCGGAGAGGCGCTCCAGCCACCGGCAGAGTGAAGAGGCCTCGCCGTCACAGGCCCGTGGCTCTGAGAGAGATCCGTCGCTGCCAGAAATCCACGGAGCTGCTCATCCGTAAGCTGCCCGTCCAGCGCCTGGTGAGGGAGATCGCTCAGGACTTCAAGACCGTCCCGCGTTTCCTGAGCTTCGCCGTCATGGCTCTGCAGGAGACCAGCGAGGCCCACCTGGTGGTCTCTTCTTTGCTAAGGGGGTCACCATCATGCCCAAAGACTTCCAGCTGGCCCGCTGCATCCGCGGAGAGAGAGCTTAGACTTTCTGCTGCACATTCACCAACCAACCATAATGCTCTGCACTGTGTGTCTATATATATATATTTATAGTAATATGGACATATGTTTAGTAGATGTTGTTTTTTCTTGCCTTCTGATTATTGCTCTGAGTGTTGCTATCCCTGTGCTGTTGCAATCCTGGAATTTCCCCATTGTGGGACTAATAAAGGCTTATCTTATCTTATCTTATCTTAGACGGTTATGCTGTTTATTCCATCTAGCTACAATGCTCCGCACCGTGTACAGTGGGGAAAAAAGTATTTAGTCAGCCACCAATTGTGCAAGTTCTCCCACTTAAACGATGAGAGAGGTCTCCAATTTTCATCATAGGTATACCTTAACTATGAGAGACAAAATGAGAAAAAAAAATCCAGAAAATCACATTGAAGGATTTTTAATGAATTAATTGGTAAATTCCTCAGTAAAATAAGTATTTGGTCACCTACAAACAAGCAAGATTTCTGGCTCTCACAGACCTGTAATTTCTTCTTTAAGAGGCTCCTCTGTCCTCCACTCATTACCTGTATTAATGGCACCTGTTTGAACTCTTTATCAGTATAAAATACACCTGTCCACAACCTCAAACAGTCAGACTCCAAACTCCACTATGGCCAAGAACACAGAGCTGTCAAAGGACACCAGAAACAAAATTGTAGACATGCACCAGGCTGGGAAGACTGAATCTGCAATAGGTAAGCAGATTGGTGTGAAGAAATCATCTGTGGGAGCAATTATTAGAAAATGGAAGACATACAAGACCACTGATAATCTCCCTTGATCTGGGGCTCCACGCAAGATCTCACCCCGTGGGGTCAAAATGACCACGAGAACGGTGAGCAAAAAATCCCAGAACCACACGGGGGGACCTAGTGAATGACCTGCAGAGAGCTGGGACCAAAGTAACAAAAGCCTGTTTTCCACTAGCCCAGCACACCTCGGTACGGCTCGATTCACTTCAGTACGGCTCGGAATGCTTCTGTCTCCATTAGCACGGTGTTGTGCTTGTGCTGTGATGGTTTGTGTTAGGAGGTTTTAGAAGCGAGGCGGCGCCAGACTCCCAGCGAGGCGGGGCCACACTCCCGTGACGTTACACACCCGACTGAGTCCTTATTTACACGAGACAAAAAATGGAGGATCCAAGGATTATTGCCTTGCTCGCTCTGTGGTTTTATCTCACAATTAAGTCCAGAGAGTTTAACCAGAGAAGACATTTACATATACTTGTACCTACTTTGACTTGTAAGCTTCAACAGTCTCTCCTGCTGCATTTTAAAGTCCAACTGTGCAACTTCTTATAAGTTAACATAAAAAATTTACCCAGTTTATAAATTGATCATGTGGTGCTAATTTTTTATGATATTTCAATAAAAAGAACAGAAAGCTTACAAAAACATTTGTTTTTTGGTCTAGTTAAAAATTACATTACCTTTACAATGGTTGACCCCTGACAGGATGATCAGCATCATTTTCATCAGACTAGGCAATGGAATTTCTATGTAATTATACTGTTTTATAATTCAGTGTTATAACAGACAAACCACACTTTCCAAAACAATTCCATTTTATTATATACAAAATATTAAAATAAAAAAAAAACTTTGCAACACAACATGAAGGTTAATCGACATTTTATACACGCCGACCACTGAGTGCCTCTACACCAGCTTCCCAAACTGGGTCAGGAAGGCTCGGTTGAATGAATCCGGGCGGGCTGGCACGGCGGACGCGTGGGATGATTCTACAAGGAAAATGCACACAATAAAATACAGCACGAAAGTGCAAGATATACAGAAAAGACAATAGTTTTTAACAAGATTACATAAGCTTATTTCAGCGTACTGTTCACATGAATAATTAAAATAAAAGCTTTAGTCCGCAGTGTGCTGCAATAAAGCAGCGATCATCATCCACAAATGAACAGCTTATTTATTGCATAAATAAACTGAGCGTCTTACCGAATATATTTGTGAAAAAACGCACAATAAAAAAAAATTAAAACTCACCGTTAAAGGACTCCGATGTCAAGACCTCCCGGTATATTTTTTCATTCCGGGTGGCTCCGTCTAACTCGCGCTGGATACGTTCGTCTGACAATGCAGTGAGCAGACACTGCACCTCCTTATTGGTCCATGGAACACCCTTATTACGCGAAGCCATTTTTGATAGAGAATAAATGAAAATAGCACAGCAATACACTGAAAAGAAACCGCCAACAGTGGTTGCGTGCTGAGTAATGGCGGTCGTGAAGATTCTTTTTTTTTTTTCAAAAACTTTATTGAGAAGGTCGTGAAGATTCAGTAGAAGAGGAGCAGGAGAGGGGCGGTTACAACCTGACCAATCAGCGCCGGTTACGACCTGACCAATCAGCGGCGACCAGTCTGTTAACGTCACAACACGGCCCAGCTCAGCACTGCTGTACCCTGCCCTTCAGCGGGGCTGAGAATCGCGGCTGTTAAACCGTGTTGGGGCTTGTGGAAAAGCGTACAAAGCGTGCTGAGCCGTCCCATGTCGCGCTAAAGCGTGCTAGTGGAAAAGGGCCTAAAGGCTACCATCAGTAACACACTACGTCGCCAGGGACTCAAATCATGCAGTGCCAGATGTGTCCCCCTGCTTAAGCCAGTACATGTCCAGGCCCGTCTGAAGTTTGCTAGAGAGCATTTGGATGATCCAGAAGAGGATTGGGAGAATGTCATATGGTCAGATGAAACCAAAATAGAACTTTGTGGTAAAAACTCAACTTGTCGTGTTTGGAGGAGAAAGAACACCATACCTACTGTGAAGCATGGGGGTGGAAACATCATGCTTTGGGGCTGTTTTTCTGCAAAGGGACCAGGACGACTGATCCGTGTAAAGGAAGGAATGAATGGGGCCATGTATCGTGAGATTTTGAGTGAAAACCTCCTTCCATCAGCAAGGGCATTGAAGATGAAACGTGGCTGGGTCTTTCAGCATGACAATGATCCCAAACACACCGCCCGGGCAATGAAGGAGTGGCTTCGTAAGAAGCATTTCAAGGTCCTGGAGTGGCCTAGCCAGTCTCCAGATCTCAACCCCATAGAAAATCTTTGGAGGGAGTTGAAAGTCCATGTTGCCCAGCGACAGCCCCAAAACATCTCTGCTCTAGAGGAGATCTGCATGGAGGAATGGGCCAAAATACCAGCAACAGTGTGCAAAAACCTTGTGAAGACTTACAGAAAACGTTTGACCTCTGTCATTGCCAGCAAAGGGTATATAACAAGGTATTGAGATGAACTTTTGTTATTGACCAAATACTTATTTTACCGAGGAATTTACCAATTAATTCATTAAAAATCTTTCAATATGACTTTCTGGATTTTTTTTTTCTCATTTTGTCTCTCATAGTTGAGGTATACCTATGATGAAAATTGGAGACCTCTCTCATCTTTTAAGTGGGAGAACTTGCACAATTGGTGGCTGACTAAATACTTTTTGCCCCACTGTATATATATATTTATATATTTATGTGCACATATGTACAGTATATTCACTGCTCTTATTTTTCTTACCTTCTAAATTATTGCTCTGAGTGTTGCTGTCCCTGTGCTGCTGCAATCCTGGAATTTCCCCATTGTGGGACTAATAAAGGCTTATCTTATCTTATCTTATCATGAGTACACATTTTAGAAAAAATGTTTGATTACAAAGTTTTGTTTCTGAAAAGGGTTTAAATGATTGTATTATATTACTATTTCTAACAAACTTAGTAAAATAAGTTTTTGTAAAGGAAACTATTTCTTCTGAATTTTCAGCTAAAACAACATTATTAATATTTTACTGTAACACGGACTCCATAAGTTTTTTTTTTCTTAAATAAAAAAGTGTGTAATTTAAAACCAAGCAATTTTCTACAGTACTTGGTGAGACTATTAAATGTTTTAACTAAATTAGAGAAAGTTCAGTCTTTTTATGTGAAACCCAGGAATTCAAGCTTGGGAAAAAAGTAATTCATTCATTCATTCATCTTCTTCTGCTTAATCCTTTTTGGGTCGCGGGTAATTAATGAATTTATTTATTTATTTTTACAGATATCCATCAACAGGAGACTCTTTTCGCACCATTGCCTTTAGTTACAGAGTTGGGCTCTGCACAGTGGCAAGAGTTGTGCGAAGTGTGTGTGAGGCAATCTGGACTTCCATGGTGGAGGAGTACTTGCCTGTTCCTGATGCAGAAGCCTGGAAAAAAATAGCCAATGAATTTCAGAGGCTGTGGGCATTCCCAAACTGTGTGGGTGCTATGGATGGGAAACACGTAACGATCCAAGCCCCTGCCTCCAGAGGCAGCCAGTACTGGAACTACAAGGGTAGTTTTTCAATTGAATAGGTGAATTCAAAAAGGGCCCAAGTCCCCATTGAAAAAGTGTGGACTTGGGCCCTTTTTGAATTCACCGATTCAATTGTGCTTCTGGCTGTAGTGGATGGTCACTACAGATTTTCTGTAGTGGACATAGGAGCTTATGGATGGAGTAGTGATGGTGGCTTCCTGGTGACTTCGGCCTTCGGGACAGCTGTGTGACTTGGAACCCCCAACCTCCCTCATGGTTGCCCCTTGCCTGGAGCAGACCATCTTGGGCCCCCAGCCACAAGTTTTTGTGGCTGATGAGGCCTTTCCTCTGCGCCAAAACGTCATGAGACCTCATCCTGGACATCATCTCCCAGACAACAAAAGGGTGTTTAGCTACCATCTTTCTCATGCCAGGCATGAAGTAAAATACTCGTTTGGGATTCTCTCAAGTCAGTGGAGGCTCTACAGGAGGGTTCTGGGAGTGTCACCAGCAGTAGCAGAGTGTGTTATAAAGGCCACCTGTGTACTACACAATTTCCTCCACTGGGACTCTAAAGTCCTCGATGTCCCCCACACACCATCTACAGCAGCAGAACCCCAGGGTACAGTGCAGAACATCCCCAGAGTTGGCAGCAACAATGCCTCAAGGGAAGCAGCAGCTGTGAGAAACGCCTTCACAAGCTACTTCTCCTTCCCAGAAGGCCGAGTGCCATGGCAGGACAGAGTCCTGCTCTAATAAACGCAACCACCTCAAAGATCCACACACCCACTGCTCACAAGCAGGGTGTCAAATCCACCTTATTGTGTGGGCCATATACTGTAATGTACAATCATAGCTGTATTGTAAGTTGTATTTTCATTGTATATAATTACCTGGAGCTATTCATACTGTATTTGTACCTTTAGAAATCATGCAAGAATTATTTAATGTTTCCTAGAATTTCCGTATTTTGCTACCCTCATTCAGACCCATAGTTCTTGGTGCAGCTGTTACTTTCTTATTTGGATCTGTTCACATAATAAATTGTTAAATTTTGCATAACTAGAATGTGAGATCCCCCCTCCACTTTTGTAACATTTTAAAGCACATGCTTTAAAAACAGACATCAAAACTACGCTTCAGGTTAGTCACAAAGTTTCTTTAATAAATAAATATGTATTTTACAGATGTTAAACATAATTATTTAACTTGTGTGTGGTAAAATCTTTTTTATCAAAACTCAGCAATTTTAAAGGGAAAAGTGCAACATCTATCTAAACATCAAAGAAAACGATAATTTTGAAGCCCCACCCAGTAGAATTTCAAACATCAAGCCCAAATTCTACATCCATCAGTATTTCCTGGATTTTAATTCGGGCCTGAGCTTTCTTGAAATTTGTCAGCCTCTTAAATGTTGGAACTAGAGACAAAAGGAAGTGTTCATCCTCATCTGGATTTTTTTTAAGTGCATCAAGGACATGCTGCTGGTAAGTCGTCAGCTCCGGTGAAGGTGTTTCCTTTTGCTTTGGTTTTCTTTTCTGGCTGGGATAGGGACAGACCTCTTTGGAAGCCGATGATGCAGCCTCAGTCATCAACATGTCCTCGTCATAATCCCAAGTCTGCTACCCATTGTCTCCACCACATGTTGGACCTTTTCTGACATACAGTCGTGTGAAAAAAATTAGGACACCCCATTAATTATTCAGTTCTTTATTAAGAAATGTTCACATATCTATGTCAAACCTTTTTTTTGTTTTTATTTGCATTTTTTAACATTTATTTTAGCCATTGTAAGTGGGAATAAATGTGGGGGTGTCCTAAAAAAGATGTGGGGTGTCCTAATTTATTCCTCACTATTTGTTTAGAATTGCATTTTACAGAAAATTTGAAAAAAGTCTTTAATTCATTTTTAATTGTTTAGCTGTATTATATGAATCTCCCAGTATTTTTAACATTAATATTAAATATCCACATGTCCAAATATGTTAAAACACACACACACACACACACACACACACACACACACACACACACACACACACACACACAGAGTCTTATACAGGGTGTCCTAATTTTTTTTTCACATGACTATATGGCATAGAAATAGAAAATCTGGTAGTGTTTCCTCATAACCCTGTACTGTCAGACCATTATCTGTTAACTTTTGATTTTACTATTTCAGACTATTTGGCTCCTAAAGAAAAATATTACTACAGTAGATGTCTCTCAGATGATGCTGTTACCAAATTTAAGCAGACTGTTTCCTCTATGTCATGTGTCAACACAATGATAAGATAAGATAAGTTATGGAGGTTTTACTCCTTCTGTATTTGATAGCATGGTAAATAGTGTTACAGCTTCTCTGCGTCAGACTCTGGTCATGGTGACCGCTTTAAAAAAAGAAAAAAATCTAATCAGAGCTTTCTGACTACTTGGTTCAACACAGAAACCCGTAACTTAAAACAGAAGACTTGTTAATTAAAGTGCTTTGCTATCAAATGTGTTAAAGTAGTTGAAAATTTAACAAGAACAACTCCATATCATCAGATGCATTGGGTCTCATGCAAAAACGTGTTAGTATGTGAAAATCCCACATATTTTTGTTAGTAAGCCACATTAGTACAAACAAATCACTTCAGATTCAACAAACACTCGTACGTCCTACAAAAGTGTACAGGCACATCTCAAAAAATTAGAATATCATGAAAAAGTTCAATATTTTTTGTCACTCATTTCAGAAAGTGAAACCCATATATTATATAGATTCATTGCACAGAGAGTGATATATTTCAAGCGTTCATTTATTTTAATTTTGATGATTATGGCTTACAGCCCATGAAAACCCCAAATTCAGTTTCTCAAAAAATTAGATTACATAAAATTAATTTTGAAAAATAGTTTTTTAATAGAAATGTTAGCTGACTGAAAAGTTTGTTCATGTACACACTCAATACTTGGTCAGGGCTTCTTTTGGATTAATTACTGTATCAGTGTGGCGTGGCATGGAGGTGATCAGCCTATGGCACTGCTGAGGTGTCATAAAGGTCCAGGTTGCTTTGATGGTGACCTTCAGCTCATCTGCATTGTTGGGTCTGGTGTCTTTCATCTTCCTCTTGACAATACTCCATAGATGCTCTGTGGGGTTTAGGTCAGGAGAGTTTGCTGGCCAATCAAACACAGTGATGCCATGGTCATTAAACCAGGTTTTGATACTTTTGGCAGTGTGTGTGTGTGTGTGTGGGGGGGGGGTGCCAAGTCCTGCTGGAAAATGAAATCAGCTTCTCCATAAAGCTTGTCAGCAGAGGGAAGCATGAAGTGCTCTAAAATTTCCTGGTAGACGACTGCGGTGATTTTGGTCTTGATAAAACACAGTGGACAGCTAAATATGGTGAATCACTCACTCCTTGGTCTGATGAGACCGGCACTCGTCTTCGTCCTCCTCAGAGTCTTCTTCATCACAGTCTTCATTCATCAAAGAATCTTGCCTCTCTTCGTCTTCCACCTGGAAGGGCTACGTCTCCACGACAAGTAAGCCATCCTCTCCTTCACAATTATTCTACACTCTAACCCCTGTGCACAGGCGGAGATCCGTGGCGGCAGACCTCTCCTCCCTGGCAGCGGACCGAGCGACACTACACCACTACTTCACTACCATCCTCTCCACCCACAACCAGGACAGTGGATGATGTCTTCCTGGCCGGAGCCTCCGGGAAAAACCTGAGCCTGTTCACCATCTCATCGACAGTAAGCTCCACACATCACTGTACATTCCCTCCTGAGTCAGACACTAATCCTCCCTGTCTTTGCTCACTCCTAGGGTTGCCAGGCTGCACGACGCTCTGCTTACCCCGGCTGCACATCTACACATACACGCACGCACACTCAACACATAATAAAGATAATTGAATCTACTTTTGAGTCTGTGTCTGCTCACTGGGTCTTAAAACCATGTCAGGTTAAGGCATTCATTCTCTCCTGAGTCATGGTGTTCCTGAGGAATGTTTTCATCCTTTTCAGTGTCTAAAAACACCTTTCAGCCTCCACGGTGGTCATAGGTGTTGTGATAATAATTTTCAGGAGTGTAACCGTCTCTGAGAATACCTCTGACAGGTTGTTGTCCATGAAAAACTGAAGCATATCCACGGCACCACAACAGGATTTGAGTTCATCCTGACTGTAAAGGAGAC
Source organism: Pholidichthys leucotaenia (assembly GCA_020510985.1). NCBI lineage: Eukaryota > Metazoa > Chordata > Actinopteri > Cichliformes > Pholidichthyidae > Pholidichthys > Pholidichthys leucotaenia. Next base: position 56,541,470 of record CM035840.1, on the reverse strand, counting down.
CAAGTTCTGTCTTCAGCTTGCTTCCATTGACCACTGGAAATGCCTTCAAGGTGCACTTCAGTGCAACTGCAGGGAGTGCCTTGCGATATTAGTAACCTTAACCTGGAAGTGGTCAATAATGCAAGCCTACATATTGAAATGTTATTTAAAATGGCTGCTGCTACACAAGCTTACATATTGTCTACAGAAAGACATGCTATGTCTCTCATTTCTTTTGCATATCATGATTGATTTATTTAGGAAATATTTTTATCTCTAAATATTCTAAGGGGGTGGCGCACTTGCACCCTCTATTGAAGCACCACCTCTGATGTAAACAAATTTAATACTGTCAAGTGCAAAAGTGTTTATAAAACATAACGGTTGTTGTGATGGCACTTTATTGTGAAGTGCAGCGTGGTGACTGTTGTGTCTGATATTACCCCTGGTTCACAGAAGAGGCCAGGTGACTTGGAACACAGCTTTATTGGATTCGCTTATGATGACGGCCACAGAGCGTCAGCCAAGGTACAGGCGAGACAAGAGGCCATAAGCTGGCCTTAAATAGGATGGTGGTGCGCGTGACCACCCAGCACTTCATAGTAAAAGTACTATATTATACTATATAACACCCCCCCCCCAAATAAAAAAAGTCCAAAACCACTCAGTAAATTCAGGATTTCCTCTGGTAACATTTCTGGGTGGCGGCCCGCCTCGCCAAAAAAATTACCACCCCGCTAATGAGGAGATATGAATTTAAGAAAAATATATAAAGCAATGACTTTCCGAAAGCGCGCACATGAACAACGTGCGTGGCCGTCATCCGCGCGGAGTTTAGAAGCGCCCTGCCCACGCGAGCTTTCCAGTCAGTCACCAGGCAGTCTCACTAGTGTGACTGTCTGACAGAAACATGAGTTTATTAAAGTACTTCAAACGCGGAAAAAAATCAGAAGAAGTATGTAAGCACTGGAGGTATTTATCATGGTTTTAACCCGCTGGAAATGGGAGCAATAAAGGAAGAGTCGCTTAGTTAAGAGATGTGGTTAGAATTCATATGCAGCCGGCTTCATATGAAGGGAAAGGCAAGGGGGGCTGAAGAATTGCTGAGTATATATTTCACCAGCCACTACAATATTAAGTTATGTTCCCTATTATGTACCTGGCAAGTTCGTCGTCGGCCTTCGTCGGTCTATGATGACCATGGAAGAGAATCCTAAACGTCTACTCTGCTGGAACAGCACCGCCTGTGGCTGAACAGGCCGATGCGCGAATGGCAGTCCCTGTCACACAGGTCGCACTTGTGGGTGGTCTCCGTGCTGCTGGGTCTGTGGCGGTTCTTCCTGCGGGTCCTTTTTTCATCTGCTGCAGCAGTCAGTCTCTCTTCACCCGCCTTGAGCTGTCTGGTCAGGGTGCCTCTCCATTTGGAGAGGTCCGTTGCAAGGTCCTCCCAGTGCTCTGTGTTGATCTCCAGGGCCTTCATGTCTCTCTTGCAGACGTCTCTAAAGCGCAGCTGTGGGCGGCCAACGTCTCTCCTGCCAGTTGCCAGTTCTCCGTAGAGGACGTCTTTGGGGATTCTGCCATCCTCCATACGGTGAACGTGGCCTAGCCAGCGGAGCCTGTGCTGCCTGAGTAGAGTGAACATGGAGGGAAGGCCGGCGCGGGACAGAACTTCTGTGTTGGGCACTTTGTCCTGCCAGGATATGTCCAGGATGTGGCGAATGCAGCGCAAGTGGAAGGAGTTCAGTCTCTTTTCCTGCCGGGCGTATGTTGTCCACGTCTCACTCCCATAGAGCAGTGTGCTGATGATGCAGGCGTTGTACACTGCCATCTTCGTCTTGACAGAGAGTTTGGGATTCTCCCACACCCGTGTGGTGAGGCGAGCGAGTGTGAAGGCTGATTTTCCAATCCTCTTGTTGATCTCTGTATCAAGGGAGAGGTTGTTGCTGATCGTGGACCCCAGGTACGTGAACTGATTCACGACCTCCAGCTCGTAGTCGTCCATGGTGATGGTTGGTGGTGCTTCCGTGCCTTGCGCCAAGACGTTAGTCTTCTTCAGGCTGATGGTAAGCCCTAAGTCCTTGCATGCCTGGGAGAAGCGGTCCATCAGGGTCTGAAGCTCCTGCTGTGTGTGGGTTGCGACTGCAGCGTCGTCTGCGAACAGCATGTCTCTGATTAGAGCCTCGTGTACTTTGGTTCTGGCTTTCAGGCGGGCGAGGTTGAAAAGCCTGCCGTCAGATCTTGTGTGCAGGTAGATTCCCTCTGTTGCTGTGCTGAAGGCATGCCTCAGGAGCATAGCAAAGAAAATCCCAAAGAGGGTTGGCGCAAGTACACAGCCCTGTTTCACTCCGCTGCGTATGCTGAATGGCTCTGAGACGTTTCCGTCGTGCTGCACTATCCCCTGCATGTTGGTGTGAAACGATTCGATGAGGCTTTGCAACTTTGGTGGGCATCCTATCTTTGGCAGGATCTTGAAAAGGCCCTCTCTGCTGACCAGATCGAACGCTTTGGTGAGGTCGATGAAGGCGACGTACAGGGGCATGTTCTGTTCTCTGCATTTCTCCTGGAGTTGGCGGATGGAGAATATCATGTCTACCGTCGATCGCTCAGCGCGGAAGCCACATTGAGACTCGGGGTAGACACGTTCGGCAAGCTTCTGTAGACGAACGACAACAACTTGTGCGTAGACTTTGCCAACAACACTGAGGAGGGAGATGCCCCTGTAGTTGTTGCAGTCGCTTTTCTCCCCTTTGTTTTTGTAGAGGGTGATGATCTTGGCGTCCCTCATGTCCTGTGGTATGGCACCTTCCTTCCAACACTGGCAGAGGACGTCATGCAATGGCAGCAGTAGGGCGGTCTTGCAATGCTTGATCAGGTCAGGGGGTATGCCGTCGTTGCCGGGTGCCTTGCCAGTGGCCAAGCTATCAATGGCCTTGCTGAGTTCGTCGATGGTTGGCTCGGCGTCAAGTTCGTCCATGGATGGCAGGCAGTCGATGGCATCAAGGGCTGACGGTGTCACGGTGTTCTGTCTGGAGTAGAGGTCGGAGTAGTGTTCCACCCATCTCTCCATCTGCTTGTTCTTTTCTGTGATCATCTCCCCAGTGGAGGATTTGAGGGGGGCCGTCTTGCTCTGAGCCGGGCCAAGTGCTTTCTTGATGCCATCATACATACCACGGATGTTCCCTGTTATGGCAGCGGTTTGAATGTCTTGGCTGAGCTGAGTCCAGTACTCGTTGGCACAGCGCCGAGCAGTGGTGGAGGCGAACTGCTCAACAAGTTCTGGTTGAGCCATCTTGCTGGTGTCAATCCGTGCCTTTCCAGGCTGTCTAGCACGATGGAATTGCTTCAGCTGCAGCTTGACCTTGCAACACACCAATGAATGGTCTTTGTCACAATCTGCACTCTGGAACGAACGGGTGATTAGCACGTTCTCCAGTGAGGTGCGCCTGTTAAGATGACTGAAATTCATGAAGTCAATGACTTTAATCCGTCAGCAGCCTTCAGACAAACTAAACGTGCCAACATTTGGATTTCAAAATAAGGGAGGTTTTTCTTGCCATTTTGGTGGTGAGGAGATTTCTAAAAAAAAAAACCACTATAAATATATAGAAATATTATAACAGAAATATACACACACACACACACACACACACATATATATAATGGCATCCTTGGTCATTTAAGTTAATTTAAATAATTAAATACAATTTTTTTTTTCTTTGTAATGAGAGTTAAATTATTGTTCTGTTCTGACTGCAAAGTTATGGTAAAAAATATAAATTGTTATAAGGAAAAAGTAAAAAAAAAATTACCACAGTCTGTTTCAAATTTATTAAAAAAACAGTAATTTTATTTTAAAAAACAGACAAAAATGAGCCATAAAATAATCCACAAATTTATAATAAAGTTTCAAATGTACAAGAAAAGTCAATTTTACAAGAGGAAATTACAAATTTGAGGAAAATGGTTTCAAATTTAGATTAATTCACAGAGAAAAGTAGAAAACTATAAGAAAATTGTTATAAATTTTGGAGAGAAACCTCAAATCTTCAAGACTGAAGTCATTACTCAAGTTTTAAGTGGGTGCTCTTTGTACCCTTAACTAGAAATTTTGGGTTGTCTTCTTTAATTTACATGGCACTTGATATTTTCTAACCTGTTTGTATACCATCATAGACAGAGAGAGAACCTGAATTAGACAGAGCTCAGAGAGGGCAAGATGAGACAGAAGAGAGGAGCCAAGGAGAGGAACGTATTCAGGCAGAGGGTCCAGGAGAGGTGAGAGCAGAAGAAGGATAGAAGGATGACACCAGTAAAAAGTCCAAATACTAGATGTCTGGGTGGGACCCCAACTGGCCCAGTATTCCAACATTCAAGCCTTGGTTGTACAATACTTCAAATTGTAAGTTCCTTATGCAAAGTTACTGTGCAAAATTTTAAAAAAAGAAATAAATGGTATAAAATTAACATATTCATACATATGTATTTTGCCCCTTCCCCCCGGGAAAATATGTTGCCACCACACCAAGGTCTTTAAGCCAGAGGAAACATTGGTCAATTAAGACCCTCCCCAATTTGGGACCTGAATCACGCACTAACAAACGAAAACTAATATTTCCAAACCTAAACTAGGGTGGACGGGGGGACTGCCATCCTGCCCGCACGGCAAGGTGGATTATTCTGCCACCTGCTACAATAACTCAAAGTCCATTAATAACGAAAAAATTGTACGCCTTGCTCCGAAACTAAAACAGAAAAAAAAAAAACTCAAAGTAATCCTATATATAACATTTCAACTAACAACACCAGAACTTCAACATGTACTATTTACAACCCAATTCTTAAAGTAGAATAAAGACATAACTGGTATGGGGGAACTGCCGGTCCCGGGGTGATGGCTGACCCTCTGGACGCTGAAGCCGCTCCTCCTCACAGGGATGGCAACAGGAAATTCTGATTTCAGCTGAAATCTAATTTGGTCGATTGACTTATGGGGGGGCCGGGGGGGCACAGCCCCCCTGAAGCTGGGAGATTTTCAGTAAAACAGGTAATTTAGACTGAAAAAAATGATTAAAAAAAAGTGAAATACTAGACTTAGATAAATCATTAAATTTAATGAAAAGTTAACTTACTTTTTCTTCAGTGTTGTCTCACTGTCTTTAGTCCAACATATTTAACAGTTCTATAAGAGTTTATTACACTATTTACACTGGTCACCAAGTCACTTCTAATGTGAAACTTTCTTCCTTTTGGCAGCAAGCTGTGTCACTCTCTGAACTTTGAACTTCATCTCCTTTTCTGGTTTTTTCAGAAACTGTCCGAGTGTTTCTGTTACCTCGTCGAACTTTGAGCCAATTTTCACCTTAACCGTCACTTTTCTCTCAAGCTAATTCCATCGGAACTTATTTTTGACACTTTTGTCTATTTCTAGCACTGATGATTCCTGATCCTTCAATAAAAATCTCATAATTCCGCTGAAAACAATACCGAAAGCTCAGAATTCCAACATGAACCAGGGATGTGATTTGGGGTTGGGGAAATTATCTGAAAATTTAGCAGGGGGTCTGGGGGAAACAGTCCCCCAGTGGGGTCAGGGGCAAGGGGGGCGAAGCCCCCCGAAGCTCCTGGGTTTTTATGATTTTTAAGTACCAGAACTGTGCTTAAATGACATAAAACAAACAGCTGAATGCCACTTATTACTGTATAATATTGACTTATGTTCCAAGAAGATAGCATTCCTAAAATATTCCAACAAGCATTATCCATCACATGCTTTAACACTTGATCAAATCAAAATCAGTTAATTTTATCTATTCCATAATAGAAATAAAATTCCAACATACCATTACATTTTATAATTTCAGCATTCATTTCAGATCACCAGTTTCAATCTCCGTTGAGTCTTGAGCAGTTCATTTTGCACAATCACTGATGCAGCCAAGTCTTAGAAATATTCAAAAGTTATGAGTCAATGTCCACTGTGCACTGTCAATTTCAAACTGTTTGAAATCATAAAAGTAATGTAACTAAATTGTTTTGCTATTTTTTTCTCCTCACCATCAATGTCAGGGCGCTGCATGAGTTTTGGGGATGGTTTTCTCACTTCCGCCTCCCAAAGAGAGCAGACGCTTTTTTCTTCTCTCCTGCTCTGACTTATCTCCTTCCTCCTCTAACTAACTGGATCCCAGCTTGCTATCGTCTGTCTGCGTGTCTCTACTGCTGATTATCGAACGAAATTATGGATTTAATAAGCTGGGCTTTGAACGCAATTGACACTATTTTTTCAACGAGGAAAAGTGCCCCGGGGGAGGTTGTTTGCCCCGCAGGAACGGCTGCTGCGGGCTATTTGAAGGACACAAGTAAGTGGAAACTCTTGTGCCTGTCTGATCTTTCCATCAAAGATGTCGAAGATTTGTACGTCTTCGTAGTAATGGTCATCGGGATCGTTCTGATTGGATCTGGGATTGTCCTGGTGTACCGTAAATTGATGAAGATGGACATTGCCTATCAAAATGCTGGCCAGGCGAGGCTTAACCATCAAATTGAAAAAATGGAGAGGACTCTGACAGCGGCAAATGGAGAACTGTCTAGGAAAATGGATTACATCATGATCACGCTGAGAGCCGTCCATGAAGGATTCAACCTCCAGCACTGAAGGATTAAGTACTGAATCTGTAAGAGGATATAAAGTTTCTTTCTCTGGATCAGTACTATTCGACTAATCTGACCCCCTCACACAAGTCCTCCAGATTATCTGCAGTTTTTTGTTGTTTTCAAAACATTTGAGCTGCATTGACTCCACGGACAGTCAGCTGCATGGCTCAAGGGCAAATGCCAGCAGCTAAGACAAAACATCTCCTGCCAAAGAGACTTTGTTGTTCTTAACTGATACAAACACCTACACTCAACACTACACCCACACTGACACAAAAACTGATGAAAAAGATCACTCACTCACTGCTCTCTTTGTGTCCTTGTGAACATTCTTGTCTGCTAACTGTGCATTAAGGGCTTTTTTTCTTGTAATCATAATATTGATCATATATGACCGGTATTCTGACAATCAATGGTTTTTTGATCTTTCCTATTGTGTTATCCTTTTCCTCCCTATGCATCCTGTACCCATCTGATGACAGGCACGTTCTCAGACGCTGCTGCGTCACCGGAAATGCAGGTCGTTTTCTGTGTCAAGTCAAATCCCTCGTATGTTATCAGTCCCTGTTAATGTACTTGGCAATAAATCTTTTCTGAGTTCTGAGTTCTGAGGGTTAACTTTTATAACCGTTTCCTCCCCCACGCCGCCCAGCTCATACAGCCGTTGTACGCCGCACTCAAGAAACGGAAACCGGTGGACAGAGTCGACTGGACTTCTGAATGGCAGCAGGCGTTCTGAGGTTAAAACAGCTCTGGCAAACACTGGCGCACCCAGACCCGGCGGCTCGGATAGCGCTCACTACCGACGCCTCGGACATGGGCATAGCGGCCGTCGTGGAGCAATGCGTTGCCGGTTCTTGGCAGCCGCTCACCTTTTTTTTAGCAGGTTTTTGCACGACAGTGAGCGTAAATACAGCGTGTTCGACAGAGAGTTAATGGCTCTCCACCTGTCCATACGCCACTTCCAGTTCTGCCTGAAAGGGCGCACCTTCACTGCGTTCGTGGACCACAAGCCGCTAATGTACTTAACGTACTTTATCTTCCTGGAAGATAAAATAAAGCGGAATTCGGCGAATTACCGGAAAAATCACATCCCTGAGAACAAGCCGCCATGAATTTTTGACAAAGCATACAACGAGCCATTTGATTGGTCCAATCGTTTGCAACTATCTAATCGCAGGGCTGTTTACAATACAGCAGTAGCTTGAGTACATAACATCCGGGTTATCGCAGGAGACTTGACCCGGGGAAGCGCCGAGCGCTTATGTAATGGTGTTGATTTTCGCTAAAATCGGTAACAATAAGGTACCTTACCCCCCCTAAAATTTTCTCAACGGATTTAGATGATTCACAGAAATGATCAATTTGAAAATAAATCGGTGGAAATCCGCGGAAATCCGCGGATCGGCGGAAAATTGCCATCCCTGTCCTCACCATCGACCTCGTCCCACGTCCAGTCTCGTCTCCCGGACTCTTCTCCCGGACACACCGAAGCCGATTTATACGCTACACCGAGCCGTCAGACAGCCTGAAGTGCGCTGCGCCCAGTTTGTCCACTATGCGCAGACACTCCCGATGCTTCTCAGGTTGTCGTCTGGCCCATCTTCACCGCGGACATTCCTCATCTCAACTCCAAACCCAATCCAGGACCCTCAACGGGGCCTGGCCCGGCTTGAGACGTTGTTGTCGAGCATGCTGATCCACTGTGCTTCTCTGTCCTGCCCCGACCTCTTCTAAGGCTGTTGTAGCGTGCGCCCTCGTAGTCGCAGACCCCCCCGTCATCTTTAATTGCAAAACCCAGTCCGTAAAATAAATCACAGCCTATGATGTTATTGCCCCGTGCTGTCACATGGAACGTGAAGCCGGTCACAGTCACAGACTTGTACCGAACAGTCAACTCCAAAGTCCTGACCGTGTCCAGCCTTCGACCTCCATAGCCATACAACGGTGCTGTGTTACCTTTAATCCTGTTGTGGGGAAAAAATTCTTCACCATGGCCCAATTCAGCAATGACCCCTCCGCCCCCGTGTCGATCAACAGTGGCAGCTCCACGTCGTCCAGCCCCACTGTGCAAAACATGTACCCGTTCATGTTGAGGGGCCCCATGGATTGTTGTCAGGGGCAGGCTGAGGGATTTATCCAGTGGGCTTTCCTGCTTAACTTCACAGCACACCCTGGTGAAATGGGTCAAGTGACCACATCTGTTAGAATGTGCTCTTCTCACTGGACAGTTCTTAGCCTTATTTTGGTGCTTAGCACATCCACAACCCATGCAAAGAAATTTCCCCAGGGCAAACCCCCGGCTGGTAGTGTCGGTTTCTGCACCTTCATCGTCCAAGCTATCGTCACTATCCGTGTCTGCAACATTTGCTGCGGCAAGAGGCTCCGGTGGCTGCTGTGACTGGCATCTGGTTAGCTTCGGAGCTAGCTTGCCATGGTTTCCATTTGGAGAGCTAGCTTGATGGCTAACGTGAGGTCCTTAGATGCCGTGAGTAGCCTAGCTTGCAATGCGGCGCTACAAGTATGTTCCGCCAGCTAGTCAAGAATCATTTCTTCTTCCAGTGCTCCAAAATGGCACTCGCTAGCTAGCTGCCTCAAGTCGGTGACAAACTGCCAGATGGGTTCATCTGCCTGTTGATGTCGCTGCCAAAAACGTATCCTCCAGACTGTCACATTATCCGGGGTGTGGAAGTGACTAGGTAGCAGCTCTGCTACCTCTTTATAGGTGTCCGCAGCACCGAACGTTCACAGAATTCGCTGGCCCTCTATGCCTAAATTGTGAACCAGAAGCGTCCGGGCCCTTAGCTTATCGAGTTCCCCAAGACCCAGCGTGGCAACATAGTTCTGGAAAGCTTCAAACCACCTAGGCCAGGGCACCAGCGGGTCTCTGGGTACCTCAAGAAAAGGGCGAATAGGAGCAATGCACGCCTCCATGGTTTAATCCGACGTCGCCAATGTTATGTCTGATATTACCACTGGTTCACAGAAGAGGCCAGGTGACTTGGAACACAGCTTTATTGGACTCACTGATGATGACAGCCACAGACAGGGCACCAGCCAAGGTACAGGCGAGACAAGAGGCCATAAGCTGGCCGACCCCGGCCTTACATAGGGTGGTCCGCTGACGTCACCAGAGGTGCACGTCACCACCCAGCACTTCATAGTAAAAGTACTATATAATACTATATACAGTGGGGTAAAAAAGTATTTAGTCAGCCGCCAATTGTGCAAGTTCTCCCACTTAAAAGATGAGAGAGGTCTCCAATTTTCATCATAGGTATACCTCAACTATGAGAGACAAAATAAGAAAAAAAAAATCCAGAAAATCACATTGAAGGATTTTTAATGAATTAATTGGTAAATTCCTCGGTAAAATAAGTATTTGGTCAATAACAAAAGTTCATCTCAATACTTTGTTATATACCCTTTATTGGCAATGACAGAGGTCAAACGTTTTCTGTAAGTTCTCACGAGGTTTTCACACACTGTTGCTGGTATTTTGGCCCATTCCTCCATGCAGATCTCCTCCAGAGCAGTGATGTTTTGGGGCTGTCGCTGAGCAACACAGACTTTCAACTCCCTCCAAAGATTTTCTATGGGGTTGAGATCTGGAGACTGGCTAGGCCACTCCAGGACCTTGAAATGTTTCTTATGAAGCCACTCCTTCATTGCCCGGGCAGTGTGTTTGGGATCATTGTCATGCTGAAAGACCCAGCCACGTTTCATTTTCAATGCCCTTGCTGGTGGAAGGAGGTTTTCACTCAAAATTTCACGATACATGACCCCATTCATTCTTTCCTTTACACGGAACAGTCGTCCTGGTCCCTTTGCAGAAAAACAGCCCCAAAGTATGATGTTTCCACCCCCATGCTTCACAGTAGGTATGGTGTTCTTTCTCCTCCAAACACGACAAGTTGAGTTTTTACCAAAAAGTTCTATTTTGGTTTCATCTGACCATATGACATTCTCCCAGTCCTCTTCTGGATCATCCAAATGCTCTCTAGCAAACTTCAGACGGGCCTGGACATGTACTGGCTTAAGCAGGGGGACACGTCTGGCACTGCAGGGTTTGAGTCCCTGGCGGTGTAGTGTGTTTCTGATGTAGCCTTTGTTACTTTGGTCCCAGCTCTCTGCAGGTCATTCACTAGGTCCCCCCACGTGGTTCTAGGATTTTTGCTCACCGTTCTCATGATCATTTTGACCCCACGGGGTGAGATCTTGTGTGGAGCCCCAGATCGAGGGAGATTATCAGTGGTCTTGTATGTCTTCCATTTTCTAATAATTGCTCCCACAGTTGATTTCTTCACACCAAGCTGCTTACCTATTGCAGATTCAGTCTTCCCAGCCTGGTGCAGGTCTACAATTTTGTTTCTGGTGTCCTTTGACAGCTCTTTGGTCTTGGCCATAGTGGAGTTTGGAGTCTGACTGTTTGAGGTTGTGGACAGGTGTCTTTTATACTGATAACGAGTTCAAACAGGTGCCACTAATACAGGTAACGAGTGGAGGACAGAGGAGCCTCTTAAAGAAGAAGTTACAGGTCTGTGAGAACCAGAAATCTTGCTTGTTTGTAGGTGACCAAATACTTATTTTACTGAGGAATTTACCAATTAATTCATTAAAAATCTTTCAATGTGATTTTCTGGATTTTTTTTTTTCTCATTTTGTCTCTCATAGTTGAGGTATACCTATGATGAAAGTTGGAGACCTCTCTCATCTTTTAAGTGGGAGAACTTGCACAATTGGTGGCTGACTAAATATTTTTTTGCCCCACTGTAGCAGTGATGTGCACATCCCGTCACGTCACTGCACTGCCCATATATAAGGGATGGGCACCATCTTACAGCCTCTTTGCTGGATGCTCATGCTGGTGCCTGGCGTGTGTGTAAATAGTTCAACAATAAAGCTGTGTTCGCCAAGTCCATCTTGCCTCATCCTTCACCCAGATATTTTCCATACATAACATTTGGCAATTGAGGATTAACTCATGGAGGTGTGCATTACACCGCTTCGTTCCTTTCTCAAGCTCCCAGGTGAACCATCAGTTTCATGGCCACATTGGCTGGAGGCCTTTCAAATGTATGTTACTGCCCTTGGCCTCGGGAAACTTGATAAGGTGAGGGTGCGAGTGCTCCTCGTTCATAACCTGGGTATTGAGGATCGGAGGGTCCTACGGATGCTCAGCATGGCGGACTTGTATGAGGAAGTTGTGGAACTGCTAGCTAAACGTTTCTCCACCCCAGCTAACAAGACTATCCGGAGAATTTGTTTTCACCGGAGACACCAGCTAGTAGGTGAGCCTATTCGCCAGTATGTCGTTGACTTGAAGCAGCTAGCCAGTGAGTGTGGTTTTGGACTGCTTGAAGACGAGATGGTACGCCACCAACTAGCACAGCACATGTGCAACGCTGAGCTGCGTGCTAGGCTATTAGTGGCGCCTAATGATTTAATGTTAGCTTAAGCCATGGAGCTAGCCCTCCAGTTGGAAGCTGTTGATAAGCTAGCTGTGGAGCTAAATTGGCGCCAGTCACAGAAGACAGGGGAGCCGCCCGCCTCAGATAATGTTGCGGACCCTGATAGCGAAGATAGCTCGGACAGAAATTTTTGGGAAATCAATGCTGCCAGCCAAAGGCCTGCCCCAGGAAACTCCTCTTGCAGGGGTTGTGAGTCCGCGACACATCGCCATAAAGCGAAGAAATGCCCAGCTAGAGGAAAAAGTAGCAGATGTGGACACTTGAATCACTACACCAGCGTGTGCCATTTGTCTTTCCCAGGGAACCCAAGGAAGAAATCACCCCACTCACTCCTGACGGACACTGGGAGCGAACGGTAAGAAGAGCTAACGGACACCTTCGCTCTCAAGTCGACCAGTTTTTTGCCCAGGGTTGGTACCCATGCCGATGAGTGACACCATGCCAGCCCCAGATGCCCCGGTACTTGGCCACAGTTGGGTGGGTGGTCTGCAGCTACAACGGTGAACACTGCAACGTTTATAGAAGAGGATGGGGCCAGACCGACGAGCGTGGAGTTACCGCATGCTCAGCAGCAGCACATTGGGCCGAGTAAAATTCCACTTTGGGTTATGGACATGGTTCGGGGTGAAGAACGTCTATGGCGAAGATGGGCCAAACGACAGCCAACAAAACATCATGCACATCTGCGAATAGTGGCGAAGTTGGGAGCAGCGTGTTTCCGGTTGTCCGACAGCTCAATGAGGCATGCCGACCAGCTGCGGCGTGTCCAGGAGGATGCTCCAGGTGGCGAGGCTGGACGGGGGTCGGTGATGGTGGTGTGGGATCCAGGCTCTGTCATCCAGAAGATCAGCCATCACTCCGGAGGCCTGCTGCCTCCAGGGGCGCAGCTGCTAACGGGCTGCCCTGGACCCTCCCATGCAAGTTCTAACTTTTTTACCCAAGTGACTGTGCGGTAACACTTTATTTATAGTTCTTGTGTTTTGCATGTTATGTTATGGGGGTTATATGAATATATGTGCTTTTGTGTTGTGGCTTATGAGCACGGCTGTAATTTTTAGTTTCAATAAAGGACTTTTAGTTTTTTTGGTGGCAAAATAATCCACCATGCCGTGCAGGCTGTGTGGCAGTCCACCCACCAGTCCCATTTTAGGCTGTTTTGTGTGAATGTGTTAGGCCCTAATGGGTCGGGCCGTCGGCGACTCAACCGGCATCCCCGCCCTTCCGAGAGCATGGAGAGTGAAACTGGGCATCCTGGCAGTACTAAAAACAATATCTGCCACAGGTCTGTTGTGGACCACTCCCAGTTACACAGGGTGAGACTGGACATCCTGGCAGATAAACACATCTGTCGCAAGGTCTGTGGTGGAGTGTGCCAGTCAGTGCATCGTGACATACACTACACAAAGAGCAGAGATAAACAAACCTATCATCTGGTCAGTCACTGCAACAGATACTGGAGTCAGTTTGTCTTGGCTTGTCCTTGCCACTGATAGTACCTTTATCTGCCAAGAATGTGCCACTAGTCCAGCAAAAGCTAGCGGTACTCAAATACTTTGCAAGTAGTTTCATAAAATGGTCAGTCAGAAAGCAACTCATACTTGCTCGGATGTTGCCTGGGCTAACAAGGTCCTCACTGATCTGTTCACACTCCGATAGGCAGCGAAAAGTAAGCTAGGAGTAGGAAGACAAAAGAAGAGGAAAACAGCAGCCTTGTGTGTAGCAGAATGGAATGTATGCACTGTTGGACAGAACAACATCACAGCACCCAGAAAGACAGACCGCGCTTGTGGCCCTGGAAATGAACAGGTACAATGTAGACATAGCTGCACTTAGTGAAACAAGATTGCCTGGATATGACAGCTTGGAAGACCATGGGTACATCTTCTTTTGGAGTGGGAAATCAACTCAAGAAAGGAGAGAAGCAGGAGTGGGCTTTGTAGTTAGAAAGGAGATAGCAGCAATGCTTAATGAGGAACCAGTGCCAATCAATGACAGGATAATGACTATGAGACTCCCACTACAGCGGAAGATGTATGCCACACGCATAAGTGTACTGTATATGCCCCAACAATGACCAACACAGAGGAGGCAAAGGAAGAGTTCTATAGTGATTTACGTGAGACTATCAGGCGTGTACCGACTGATGACAGGCTGATACTTATTGGAAATTTTAATGCCAGAGTTGGTTCGGACACTGAGAAATGGAAAGGAGTGCTAGGCAGTCATGGAGTAGGCAAGTGCAATGCTAATGGAGAACTTCTACTTGCACTATGTTCAGAGTACAACCTTGTGATAACCAATACTCTATTTAAGCACAAGGACACACACAAGAAGATATGGATGCACCCAAGATCCAAGCACTGGCACTTGATTGACTACATCATAGTAAGGCAGAGAGACATAAGGGATGTATTGGACACCAGAGCAATGAGAGGTGCGGACTGTGGTACTGATCATCTTATGCTGAGATCTAGATTAAGGATTTGCAGACGAAAACAGCACTGCAGGACGAGTGCGAAGCCACCACGGAAGCTAAACACTAGTGCACTGAAAGGCCAAAAGAAGCAGGAAGAACTTACACAGGAAATGAATGAAAACTTGAAAGACTGAGACAGCAACAACTCAGAGAATGACATAGAAGAGAAATAGGCAACACTGAAGGATATGGTGTATCAGACTGCGAGTGATGTATTAGGCCACCCTGAGAGGAAACACCAAGATTGGTTTGATGAGCACGATGCACATCTGAAGAAACTACGAGAAGCAAGGAATACAGCTAGGCAGGAAAACCTACAGTGTAACACAAGGTCGAAGAAGAAGAAATACTCAAAGGCTCAGAGTGAGCTACAGAAGTACACCAGAGAGATGAAGTCCAACTGATGGGATGAAAAAGCGGAGGAACTTCAAATTGCAGCAGACATTCTTCACAGGTTTGAGAGAAATCTACGGCCCTAAACTAAGAGGATTGATCCAACTAAAAGCTATGGATGTTGAAACGGTTTTGCAGGAGAAAGACAAGATCCTGGACAGATTTGCAGACTACTTTGACCAACTACTAAACAACCCTGGAGATCTCACTGGAGAGGCTAAAGAAGCTCTAGTGCAGCGACCAGCTGTATCAAGTCTGGATGAATCACTAACTCTTGATGAACTAATGGCAGCTATCAGGACAACACAGGATGGTAAAGCTCCAGGAAGGGATGGAATTCCAGCAGAAGTGTGGAAATTTGGTTGTGTTCAGCTGACCAACTGTCTGCACAAGCTCATCTAAGAGATATGGGATGCCCAGAAAGTACCTCAGGACTGAAAAGATGCAAGTATTGTGCCTTTGTTCAAGAAAGGCGACAGGAAAGATTGTGGAAATTACCGAGGTATATCACTGCTAGCCACTGTTGGTAAGATTCTCTCATGTGTACTAGAATCAGAATCAGAATCAGAATCAGAATAAACTTTATTGCCAAGCATGTAAAAAACACACGAGGAACTTGACTTGACATTGGTGCGCATGCGCGCGACACAACGACACGGCAGCCATAATAGGCGCCTCATCAAACAGAGATAGATAAGAAAGGGAGGGGAAGAGAGGGAACGACACAAGGGGGGAGGAGAAAAAAAAACTTCGTTATCAAAATACAGCTTATTTTTAAGCAGATTATGATTACAATGAAAAAAAAATCTCTCAATAGCACAGAGCAACAACTCAGAATTCACAAGACACAAGAGAGCAGTGTACAGTATATCTTTAATCAGTTCATGAATCAATGTGTGTGCGGTGTTGAGCAGTGTTGATGATAATAAGAGAGACCCAAGGACCCTTGGCAGAAGATGTTTTGTCTGTCTGGCGCCCAGTCTTATCTGGCGCTGCAGCTGGCTGTCCAAGGCCTTGTGCTCATGATTTTGAAAAAAACACAATCTGCAGACAGCCAGGAGGAATTTTCATGGGGAATAATAATGCCAAATAGGACTGATCACAGAGAAGACTTGTATTTCTTCTGTAGATTCAGTACATTAATCCTTCATTGCGCAGCTTTGAATTCGTCGTGGAAAGACCTGAGCGAACCCATGATGTAATCCACCTTACGAGACAGTTCTCCAGTAGTCGCTATCAGGGTCTTCTCCAGTTTCTCAATTTGTTGGATGCACCTCGCCTGGCCAGCATTTTGATAGGTTGAATCCATCTTCAGCAATTTGCGGTAAACCAAGACAATTCCCGTCCCAATCAGAATTATCCCAATCACCAAGATTACGAAGATAAACAAATCTTCAATATCTTCGATAGAAAGATTAGAGAGACACATCATTTTCCAATTACCTGTGTCACATAGATAGCCCACTGGAGCCGTTCCAGCGGGGCAGACAGCTTCCCCCGGAGCACTTTTCCTTGTTGAAAAAATAGTGTCAATTGTGTTCAAAGCCCAGCTTATTAACTCCATAATTTCTTTTCGGCGGTCGCAGTTAAACGCAGACAGACAACAGCAAGCTGGGATCCAGTAGCAGGAGGGGAGGAAAAAATCAGCAGGAGAGAAGAAAAAAGCGTCTGCTCTCTTGGGAGGGCGGAAGTAGTAGTTTGTACTACTGAACAAACTCAATGAACACACCTCGCAGAATGTACTACCGGAAACCCAGTGCAGCTTTAGATGTGGAAGAAGCACAATGGACATGATTTTCTGCTTGAAACAGGTTCAAGAAAAGTGTATCGAACAGAGCATGCCACTTTATGTAGGCCTCATAGACTTCAGTAAAGCCTTTGATACTGTTTCGCGACAAGGACTTTGGCAGGTACAGTACTCAAGAGATATGGCTGTACAGAGAAGTCTGTCAGCCTGATCGAGGCACTCCATACAGATATGCAAGCAAACGTGGCAATGAGTGGTTCAGTATCTAAAGACTTTTCAGTAAGCAATGGGGTGAAACAAGGATATGTGCTCGCGCCTACATTCTTCTTGCTATATCTGGCAGCCATGCTTGAGGTGGCCTTCAAAGACACTTTAGGAGTATACATTCAAACAAGGAAAGAAGCAGACTTGTTCAATGTGGCACAGTTTAAAACCAAGAGTAAGACATCAATAAAGGTAGTAAGAGAAATGCTCTTTGCCGACGACAGTGCTCTAGTTGCACACAGTGCGGAAGATATGCAATCTTTAGTGGAGAAATTTGCAAGAGCAGCTAGCCAATTCAGCCTCAAAATCAACATCAAGAAGACAGAGTGCCTTTATCAACCACCAAAGTTCCAGTTATCAACATCACTACCAGAAGAGATCAGCATTGGTACAGAGCCACTAGTCAAGTGCAAGACTTTCAAGTATCTAGGGAGTACTGTTTCAGAGAATGCTAGGCTGGAAGATGAACTATCTCTCAGAATGGGAAGAGCAAGCACTGTGTTTGGAAACTTGAGGGAGAGACTGTGGAACAATCGACATGTGTCTATCCGTGTGAAATGCAAAGTGTACAGAGTGACAGTACTGGCTACTCTATTGTACGGTGCTGAAACTTGGACTGTCTACAGAGTGCAGGTAAAGAAACTCCACGCGTACATGATGAGACACCTTCGAGCCATAATGAACATCTCATGGAAAGACAAGATAACTAACATAGAAGTGTTGAAACGAGATGGTCTACCATCAATGGAGGACATGCGAATACAGACGAACCTGAGATGGCTCAGACATGTTGAGAGGATGTACCACCAGCGTCTCCCTCAGCAGTTACTCTACTCACAGTTATGCAAGGGCAAACACAATCAGGGTAGACCAAGGCTGAGATTTAAAGACACTGTAAAAAGAAACTTGAAGAAGCTGGATATAGACAGGAGTTCCTGGCAGCGGAAGGCTAAGGACAGAGCTGCGTGGAGAAATCTGATCAGACCTAAATGAAACAGTCATTGTCGCCCATGACAGACTGCTATGATAATGATGATGATGATGATGTTAGGCCCTTTTAGTACCTCAGTTTACGTTATTTTAGAGTGCGATTCGGTTTCCAAATTGGGGTGGGTTTGAATTGTGTGAGTGGTTTTGGACTTTCTAAAGAGGGGAGAAAATGCTGTGATGGCACTTTATTGTGAAGTGCAGTGTGGTGACGTGCACTTCCCGTCACGTCACCGCACTGCCCATATATAAGGGATGGGCGCCATACGGCCTCTTTGCCGGATGCTCACGCTGGTGCATGCCATGTGTGTACTGTGTAAATAGATCAACAATAAAGCTGTGTTCGCCAAGTCCATCTTGCCTCATCCTTCACCCAGGTATTTTCCATACATAACACTGATCATCTGTTGAGTAGATACCACAGAAGGGCTGATATTAAAATGTGACCAATGCCGGTGGCTAGTTAGCATGCTAGCAATTTGACTTCGGCACACTTTGTTTGCTTTTTCTTGCTATTTTCAGATGAAACAAAGAGTCCATCACCACAAAGGTATTGTGGTTTGTTAATCGAGACAATAAATCCAACTCTAACACTGCCTATTTTTTAAACAGACATGAAATAGTTTAACAATGTTCATACAAGGGCAGACTTTGTAAACTGAAAGTTTTTTTTCAAAAGGGTGGGACTTCCGGGTAAGGTAAACCTTTTTAAACAGTGCCTCACTGTGGAAATACAGGTATCCAACATAGTGCTGCAATTCTCAATGAGAGTTGACAGTAAATTACTGTTAGTAATTAATGGTTACATTAACACCTTTGAAGCGGACTGATACATATCCAGTGAAACGTTGGAGTGCACTTATCGTGCAATACTGTAACTCCTGGAATCCCTGTTGTCCAAATGAATTGCTTGGTTGGAACTAACTGTTGTATAATATATCTCGCATCACTTTGGCTTATTTTTTATATTTTGGCCATAATAAGCAGCCCAATCAGTTCACTAGCACTTTCGCCAGGTGGGTAGGGTCGGTCTGGTTACTGTCCTAGACATTACCTTGCTGGGATCAACTGCTTAGGGCTACCTTAGTTGTCAGATTGCTGTTGGGTATCCACCTTATTCCTAGGCCCCATGATACCTTGTGTAAATTATGGTAGCAACTTCCGGTACTAGTTTAGAACATATGGTTGTCACTTCAGGACTCCTGAAGAAGGAGTCCTATCAAGCTTGGTTGGCTTGTGGGACTCCCGAAGCAGCTGAGGTGTACCAGCAGGCCAAGCGGAGTGCAGCTCGGGTGGTTGCTGAAGCAAAAACCTGGGTATGGGAGGAGTTCGGTGAGGCCATGGAACAAGACTTTCAGTCGGCCTCGAAGAGATTCTGGCAAACTGTCCGGCGGCTCAGGAGGGGAAAGCAGCTCTCTGTCCACACTGTGTATGGTGCGGATGGGGCACTGTTGACTTCGACTGGGGATATTGTCGGGCGGTGGAAGGAATACTTCGAGGATCTCCTCAATCCCACTGATACGCCTTCCACAGAGGAAGCAGGGTTTGGGGACGAGGGGGATGACTCGCCTATCACAGGGGCTGAGGTCGCCAAGGTGGTTAAAAATCTCCTTGGTGGCCGGGCCCCGGGGGTGGACGAGATTCGCCCTGAGTACCTCAAGGCCCTGGATGTTGTTGGGCTGTCATGATTGACACGTCTCTGCAACATTGTGTGGAGGTCAGGGGCAGTGCCTTTGGCATGGCAAACCGGGGTGGTGGTTCCTCTCTTTAAAAAAGGGGACCGGAGGGTGTGCTCCAACTTTAGAGGGATCACACTCCTCAGCCTCCCTGGGAAGGTCTATGCCAAGGTACTGGAGAGGAGAGTCCGGCCGTTGGTCGAACCTCGGATTCAGGAGGAGCAATGTGGTTTTCGTCCTGGCCGTGGCACATCAGACCAGCTCTTTACCCTCTCGAGAATCCTCGAGGGCTGGTGGGAGTTTTCCCAACCAGTTTACATGTGTTTTGTGGACTTAGAGAAGGCATTTGACCGTGTCCCTCATGGTTTTTTGTGGGGGGTGCTTCGGGAGTATGGGGTATCGGGCTTGTTGTTACGAGCTATTCTGTCTCTGTACGACCGTTGTGAGAGTTTGGTTCATATTGCCAACACTCGGTCTGAGTCATTCCCAGTGAGAGTTGGACTCCGCCAGGGCTGCCCTTTGTCACCGATCCTGTTCATAATTTTTATGGACAGGATTTCTAGGCGCAGCCAGGGAACGGAGGGTGTCATGCTTGGTGACCACAGGATCTCATCTCTGTTGTTTGCAGATGATGTTGTCCTGTTGGCCTCATCCAGCAATGACCTACAGCTCTTGCTGGGACGGTTTGCAGCCGAGTGTGAAGCGGCTGGGATGAGAATCAGCACCTCCAAGTCCGAGTCCATGGTCCTCAGCCGGAAAAAGATGGATTGTCCTCTCTGGGTTGGGGACAGGCTCCTGCCCCAAGTGGAGGAGTTTAAGTATCTTGGGGTCTTGTTCACGAGTGAGGGGAAAATGGAGCCAGAGATTGACAGACGGATTGGAGCAGCATCTGCAGTGATGCGGATGTTGTACCGGTCTGTTGTGGTGAAGAGGGAGCATAGTTCCAAGGCAAAGCTGTCGATTTACCAGTCAATCTACGTTCCTACTCTCACCTATGGTCACAAGCTTTGGGTAATGACCGAAAGAACAAGATCGCGGATACAAGCGGCTGAAATGAGCTTTCTCCGTAGGATTGCTGGACTCACCCTCAGAGATAGGGTGAGGAGCTCAGTCATCCGGGAGAGGCTCAGAGTAGAACCGCTGCTCCTCCACATTGAAAGGAGTCAGCTGAGGTGGTATGGGCATCTGATTAGGATGCCTCCTGCTTGAACTGCTGCCTCCACGACCCAAACCTCCGGAAAAGCGGTAGAAGATGGCTGGATGGATGGATGGTTGTCACTGAAACGGGACACTTTTCCTTGTTCAAAAACAATGACTTCGGCATCAGAAATGCGGGAACACAGCCTCTTGCACCTCAAAACAGTAATATAATCATACCGCTTCCCACGACTATCAAGGGATGGGAAGATGACTTTAAAAAGTAGCCTCGTAGATAGTAGCTCTGTTAGTTAGCGCTGCTGCTAACGCTGTAAACAAATGACCCATGCTGGCAAAATGAGTCACTTTGAGGACATTTTCAAAACTGATGTAATGTTATTTCCATATTCTGTATTGAAAGACCTTCAAACTGATATTTCATTTGTAGAAAGTGCACAAAAACTGACTCAGAAAAAGACGATTTATTTATATTTTAGCAAGGTTAAAAACTCGCATTCGTTTGATTGTTCGGGGGTTATGTCTTCCGCAAAAACATAGGTATTTTTAGAAAGTATGATTTCTAAGCTTTCCAATGATACTTCTCGTTGCCTGTACTCATAATGACGTGGTGCGCATTCAGACCAGCACGTCTCCATCGCAATAAAGTCGGCTGCATTTTGTTAAAATATGTTAGGCATAATCAAATTTACCTTAGAGCAGACGTACGCCACAACACCGTGCTTGGATGCCATCTGCCACCATGTGGTGAGAAGCCTCCATTTATCCAGTCTATTGGCACAACCACGGACACCAGCAAGTGCCAGAACTATGCTAAAACATTCAAAAAATACAAAAACTAGAAGAGCTGAAATTAGCTGCCACTTGAGTGCAAAACACATATGTGGACTATACATCCATCCATCCATCCATTTTCTACCGCTTTTCCGGAGGTCCGGGTCGTGGAGGCAGCAGTTCAAGCAGAGAAGCCCAGACTTCCCTCTCCCCAGCCACCTGCTCCAGCTCTTCAGAGAGGATACCAAGGTGTTCCCAGACCAGCTGGGAGACATAGTCTCTCCACCGAGTCCTGGGTCTGCCCCGGGGTCTCCTCCCAGTGGGACGTGCCCGAAACACCTCAAGTGGGAGGCGTCCAGGAGGCATCCTAATCAGATGCCCATACCACCTCAACTGACTCCTTTCAATGTGGAGGAGCAGCGGTTCTACTCTGAGCCTCTCCCGGATGACTGAGCTCCTCACCCTATCTCTGAGGGTGAGTCCAGCAATCCTACGGAGAAAGCTCATTTCAGCCGCTTGTATCCGCGATCTTGTTCTTTCGGTCATTACCCAAAGCTCGTGACCATAGGTGAGAGTAGGAACGTAGATTGACTGGTAAATTGACAGCTTTGCCTTAGAACTAAGCTCCCCCTTCACCACAACAGACCGGTACAACGTCCACATCACTGCAGATGCTGCTCCAATCCGTCTGTCAATCTCTCGCTCCATTTTCCCCTCACTCGTGAACAAGACCCCAGGATGCTTAAACTGCTCCACTTGGGGCAGGAGCCTGTCCCCAACCCGGAGAGGACAATCCACCTTTTTCCGGCTGAGGACCATGGACTCGGACTTGGAGGTGCTGATTCTCATCCCAGCCGCTTCACACTCAGCGGCAAACCGTCCCAGCAAGAGCTGTAGGTCATTGCTGGATGAAGCCAACAGGACAACATCATCTGCATAGTCCACATCAGATGATTTTTTTTTTTTTTTTTTTTTTGTTACTTATTTGTACCCGTAGGTAGATTTGGTTTGCAGTCTGGTGACAAGCCACCGGCTGCCGGTCGCTGCGTGCGCAAGCGCCCTAAACCTACATGTTTTTTGGTATGCGGGAGGAAACCGGAGAAATCCCGGAGTAAACCCACGCAACACGGGGAGAACATGCAAACTCCACACAGCTCACTGTTGGTCGGGGGCTGGGATCGAACCCACGATCTCATGATCCCCGCGATCCCCCGGCCGAGGGTAAACTGTGCTGCCACAGTGCTAAACCACTGCGCCACCGTGCAGATGGTTTGGACTATACATTACTATATATACAGTATATATACTATATATATTTGGACTATACATATACTATACTATATGCAGATGATGTGGACTATACATTAAAATGAATTTGAAAAACTTTTAAAAATGCTATTTTAAATGCCCCTGCTACTCCACTCTGACTGATTTAACACTAGGTCAGCTGAAACCGGAAGCTCCGCCCATAATCGTTCCTACAGCGGCACCCCCAGGAATAAGGTGGATAGGGAGAGGGCTTTTATCAGCATTTAAAGGAACATGCACTGAAATGAGTCTTCTGAAGAGGCCTGCTTAAAATGGGTGGGAAAAAAATGCTATAATAATTAAAGCCTGATGTATTTTGACCAAAGCATGTCACAAACACTTCATTAAGACCTCTGGGAATATATGGGGGAAAAGTCCATAACATGCCCCTTTCAACTGTAAAAAAAGAAAACAAAAAAGGGGAAAATAAAATTATATGAAACTATAAGCAGGTCTTTAAATAACAGAAACTCAAAATAATCCAATTCAACATATTAAAACTGAAATGCCAGATAGGAAAAATGAATTATGTAACAGTTGTGTTTTAGCTTAGCTTACTAGCAAATAATTTAGCTTCTGTTGGGTCTTAACAGCAGGTAGCAAGCTAACAACGGTTATCTCCGGTTTGAACCTGTCATGGTCAGCTAACGACAACAGCTGCATAGGTAATCGATATCTACTTCAACTCACTTTATAACAGAATTTGAATTGTATTTAGTTATTTCTTACTTTCTAGCCACTGTCTGCTTAAGCAAGTACTACCCAACATTATTAAGTTTTGCTTCATGTAAGCTAGCTCATTTTCTAAGCTGATAAAAAAAGTTAGTGCGCCTCAGTTGACTAGTTAGTTTGTAAAATGTTTCTGTGCTGTTTTATAACTTTTTCCTTCTAGCTTCTATCAGAAATGCCACATTTTACATCATGCTTAGACATTTATTTGCGATAGCTGAGGCGGGGCTAGGTTATACGGTTTAAAGAAACTGGCATTCACTGCTAACAGGCAAAATATATCTGACACTGTGGCTACTTCCCACTTATTCTCAGCAAGGCTCATTTTTATTTGTGAGGGTCATATCCCCAGTTTTTATGTTAATTGAGTTAATTTAGGTTATAGTCTACCCCCCCCCCCCCCTCCAGTACTATGCAAATCTAACTGCTGAGTACCTGCTGGACGAGAAGGGCCTGCTGCTTCTGCTGGATGAGGGCCTGCAGCTGGTTGGGAGACAGGAGCTGCTGCACCTGCTGAGGAGCCATCATAGCCAGAAAGACCTTCAGGTGAAACAGGCACGATACAGTCAGCGGTGGGCACACAGAAATCATACTCACGTAAAAGTAGAACAGGAGCGTTCACCAAAAACAGCTGAGACAAGTGGAAAAATTAACCTGACTACTGAGTAACTATTGTAGTCTTCCAATTTATGAGGGGTTTTTTTTTCTTATAAATTTTCTTTTTCGTCTATATATTTGTGACAGTTTTCACTTTCTTGTAAATTTACTAATCCTCTTAAGTAAATGTGAAATTTTATTGCTATTTTTAAATAAATTTCTATTTTTAAAATCATAAACACTGGGCCTTTGTCCAGAATTTGTTTATCTCATAAATTTGAGACATTTTCTTATAAACTGATGACTTATTTCATATGTTTGCCACTTTTTTGTGATAAATTTGAGAGATTTTTCAAATCAGTGTACAGCTTTTGTATTTTTTCTTTTTTTTTTTTTTTTACAAATTTGCAACTGTTTTTATCAAATTTGGAACCTTACTCTTTTGATGGTTTTTCCTCTTCATTATATTTAGAGTAAGAACAACATAAACTATTCATATGTAGCCTCCTCTAACATAACCCAAATCATACAAAGAAACACTAGACAGTGATAAATAAAATATTTCCTGAGCTCAAAGAACTATGATTTCAGTTCCGATTTTAATAAAATAATAAATTTACCAAAAGTACTACAAATGCAGTCATTTTTCATAAGTACACATTGTTACAGTATGAATAAAGTACAAGTCTAACCAGTTTTCTAATCACTGTGATTAAAAGTAACCCAGTAAGTAAAGCCATGTGTACTTAAACATTTTTTCATCATAAATGTACTCATAAAGCACAATTTTGTGAAACAGTTACTCGAGTAAATGTAACTTGCTATTCCCCACCTCTGGATGCAATTACACAAGAACAACTACGTAAACCTGCAAAAACAAGAGTATGAGTGACACACAAGGTAAGTGTCGGCTCACAAACAGTAACAACCATCCAATGGGACTTTTTTTTTTTTTTTTTCCAATTACACAATGGTGTTGTCAACCCTCTGTGAACATCATTATCCTGGGTTGTGTCACTGACCCAAAATGAGACAGGAGATGGGCTGACCAGATGATTAGCAACACAATTTCATGCTTGTTGTGGTTCCTAATCGAAGTGTATGGGTGTTAATAAAGGAAAACACTCACAGAATAATAACCAACCTGCACTAATACTGATAGGGCGACAAATAACAGCATGGTTGTCTCCCTTTGTAGTCGAAACAGAGGCTCAAAGAAGCAATTGCCATGACTGCATTAAGAAACAGCACTATACATTCAATATGCTGTAATAATACTAACATTAGAAAATACACCGGGAAATAAACAATGTACCCAATTTGTCCATATGTGATTTTTTTTTTTTTGTACTTTAAGTCTTATATCATAATATATCAGTAGAAAGAAGGAAAAAATGAAAGAAAAAAAACATGTTTGGAAAATATTTTTTTAAAAATTCCCTTCTTTAAACCATACCGATGAAATTAAGATCTGTAAAAATTACACAGAAATTATTTTAATGGTGAAACTTGATTAATTTGTTGATTTTAAGGAATACAGTTAAAATAATTAATGCATTGCTTTTCAAATGAAAAGAAATAACTTTTGGTTCTTTATCACAAAAAAGAATGACAGTAAGACAAAAAAAAAAAAAGATTTAGCCAACACTAATAAAAATGGTACTCAAGTTAAGTCAGTTGTCAAAGTAAAAACTACCTCCATTGCCCCCTTCCTGAGTTCTTATATTTTTGCATATTTGTCACACTTAAATGTTTCAGATCATCAAACTAATTTTAACATTAGACAGCGATAACCTGAGTAAATAAAATATGCTGTTTTTAAATGGTGATTTCATTTATTAAGTGAAGAAAGCTATTCAAACCTACCTGGCTATATCTGAAAAAGTAATTGCCCATTTAACCTAATAACTGGCTGTGCCGCCATTGGGGACAACGACTGCAGTTAAACGTTTGCAATAGTTTATTTATTGGTTTATTTGACAAGGCCATTGTACATTAATTCACATTACTGTGGAATGCGCCAGAATTAGCTTAAATGGCTATTTTTCAACTGCCAATGAGTCTTTTACATCGCCGTTGAGGAATTTTGGCCCACTCTTCTTTGCAAAATTGTTTTAATTCAGCCACATCGGAAGGATTGAGCTTGTGGTCACGAACTGATGGCTGGACATTCTCCTTCAGGGTTTGCTGGTAGAGAGCAGAATTCCTAGTTCCATCAATTACAGCAAGTTGTCCAGGTCCTGAAGCAATAAAACAGGCCCAGACGATCACTACCACCACCATGCTTGACTGTTGGTATGATGCTCTTTTTGTACTGTGTTGGTTTTACAGCAGATGTAATGGGGCAGACACCTTTCAAAAAGTTCAGCTTTTGTCTCGTCAGTCCACAGAATATTTTCACAAAAGTTTTGGGGATCATCAAGCTGCTGTTTGGCAAATGTGAGGCAAACCTTTGTGTTCTTTTTGGTTAGTGTTGGGTTTGGCCTTGGAACTCTCCCATGGTTGCTATTTTTGCCCAGTCTCTTTCTTATTGTTGAATCATGGCCCAGTGTCCAAATGAGGCAAGTGAGGCCTGCAGTTTTATAGATGTTGTTCTGTACTTTGGTTTCTCATCTGTTCTTGGATTTCTTTAGATTGAGGCATGATTTGTTGCTTTTTGAGATCTTTTAGCCTATTTCACTTTGTCAGTCAGGTTCTGTTTAAATGATTTCTTGATTCAGCAGGTCTGACAGTAATTGGGCCTGGGCGAAATTCAACTCAGCTTTCCAAAAAATGGAATCACTCGTCATTCATGATGTAACAATGGGGGGGGGGGGGGGTACTTTTTCACAGAGGGTCAGGTAGGCTTGGATAGCTTTTTACCCTTAATAAATAAATAATCATTTAAAAACTGCATTTTGTATTTACTCGGGTTATCTTTGTCTAATATTAAAATGAGTTTGATTATCTGAAACATAAGTATCAAAATTATAAGAAATCATGAAGGAGCAAATATTTTTTTACAACACTGTATATATTATAATGACAATAATAGGTACCAAACTGATAAATCTTGGAGTAGTGATATCTTCACAAGTTTCACAGAACAAGCAAACGCCCCTTTATTTATTACAAAAATACAGATAACAAAAAATGGTAGGTATCAGAAACTACAAAATTATATTTAGTTGAGCTTCTTTAAACCTTTCCTAATTACATGTCTTTTTGTCAGCATTAAATGCACCTGGTTTCATTGTCATATTTAACAAATCAGTGGACAACCATTTGTTGTGTGTGTGAACTAGACACTGTGGTATGAAAAAAACATCAGATGAAAGTCTTTTCCTTTCATTATTTGCAAAAACCAGTCCTTGGCAAAAAAAAAATATATAATTTTTTTCTCCCTCTTTATTTGGTTCTGAATACTTGAATCACACCTCGGCTGACAGGCAGTGTTACGAGTACATGGATGTGCTGTGATATTGTCATTTGGTATAGTTATTACATTACCAGAAAATAACAAATAATGAATCGATTTAAAAGAAAACCTCACATTGTTACAGTGAAATAGAAGAGAAGAACATAACAGACTGAAGGAAACAATGTCGCTGGCTATTCATTACCCTGGTTGTTTCATTGATCTTTTAGATTAAGATTACCAGGGATGGAATTGCAAGAGACAACCATAAAATTGTGTTGGGCCATGCTTATTTGCCTTTCGCTTGCATCTGTTTGACCTGGGCCTGTGCACAATTATTCCCCCCTGGCTCTGACTCGCAAACTAATAATGAAGGACAAACAAGACTTGTGCGCGTCAACTCCCAGCTCGACTTGGCTCTCATATGAAATCTCTGCCACTGTCAACAGAGGTGCAGGTCTGTGTCCTGTCAGAAGATATCAAATATGGAGCCGAGGGGTATTCTCTCTTGTCGTCTGTTTGCTTAAACCTGTACTGTTACCTTCTTATAAAGATGAGGAGAAAGGATGAAGGAGGAGGTTGCGTATACCTGCTTACGGTGTAGACTTTGCCAGTTTTCCCCACTCACTCCGCTGCACGTGTCCCCATTCGCTACTTTTTCTCCTCCACTGTTGTCTGTGTGGCTGAGGAGGCTGCTGGCTGGGGTTTGACGGGCTGAAGAGGGACTGAGGGGAGACTCGGGCATCTCAGCTGAAGTCCTGAAGGACAAACAATCAAGCACTAAATGGGCTGCAAGACTCAAAAGCTGCTACATTACGACATCAGTTAAGGTATGGTTGTGTGTGACATGGCTTTAAATAAATATATTTTAAGTTAAAAAAAATAAAACATTTAATTGAGATGTGAGCATAAAGGGTAAAAGCAAGTGGGTCTTTAAAATTCCACTGAGATTTACAGAAACACTAATTAGTTGATTTTCAAGGAATGGATTGCATGTACAAAAAGAATAAAAGAATAGTAAATTTAAAACATGTACAATTAACAAAATTACCCAATTTACTTCTAAAATGAACCTGATTGTCTTTCAAAATGAACATGTGAATGCGCAAAACTATAAAACACAGTTGAACATATATTCACATCCTGCCATGTTTTGCAATAAGTGTAATAATAATTTCAAATTATGGCAGTTTAATGTTTTTAGCACAGAGTATGAGCTATGTATTGTTGCATGGCTTACCATTTTGAAACTTGCTCTAAATTTCACAAAATCAGCTTTTTATGAAACCTTTCCACCACGCAAGTCAAACTTTACGAGAAACTTGAGAAAGTGCTTCAATATATCCAATTTCTTACTCACACAGTAAGTAAAAGTAAGTATAACAGAAAACTCCCTGACAAATATGTTCCTCTCAAAAATGCTAAAAGAGAAACAACGATAGTAAAAACCTGCGTACCTTTGTGGAGGATGATGGATGTGAAGCAGCCAGGCAGAGTTGGTGTTTCCAAGTCAAGCAGTTTGGACTGAGGATGGGAGAGAACTGATGGGAGTTGTGTGTCTGTCTGAGGAGGAGGAGGAGTCACTGTACCAGTCTGTAAATAAGCCTGTGAGGACCTGATCACTGAGGTGTCAACAGCAGAAACAGCTTTTTTTTTGGTGGGATAATCATGGTTCAAAACAACTGGGAAGACTCTGAAAATCTCCATTAATTAACATTTTGTGCATTGAAATAGAACAGACCTTACATTGTGTTTTCATGTTGCTTATTTTGCTGTAAAAATGTCCTGTCTTTCATTCACTTATATTAATAGGCATAGACAAGCCACAATAATATATATATATATATATATATATATATATATAGATGTAACTTCCTCAAAAACAAGCATCATTTATTTTCTTCAGAGAAGACAAGTGTGGTCCTCTGTGACTTAGATATGCACTATCTGAGAGTTTTAATGACAAAAAGAGCTTTGTAACTGTCAGACTGTTATCAAAGAGCTATTTACAGTCGCGTCTACCGGTACATAAAAACAAACAGAGGTGTTTTAATTTAGGCTGCTGATAAATGCGGTACACCCTGGAGTTTAGGCATCCACTGACAAACAGCAACTTAGGTAGATCAAGGTTTGTTAAAGACATTATAAACTCTACAAGAAAGTTGTACATAAACACCTTTAATTCAATTTTTTTTAAATGTTTGTCACATTCAACACTCTGGCTTCATCATATATACACGCTGGTGTACTATGCATTATTTAAAAAGATGTAGAGGATCAAAGGTCAGAAAGTCATGCTGTAAAAATTATATTTATCCCTTAAAATAAATGGATATCAAGGTAACCGCATTAGTTTAATTTGCACATTAAATTCTAGCCTCTTTTTTCCTATCACAGCACAACAATAGTGGGAAAATATGATACTGTAATGAATATGTCTAACACTAATGAAGTAAAAAAGAAATGGTCATTTACATGATTTGGAATAGTGCTTTAGATTTTTATCTAAAGCTTGAGCTGAAAGATCAAAGATCTTTTCTTGACTGGAGAGCAAATAAGGATTGGACTGCAGATATTGTTACCTAGGTAACTTTCTGCCACCTAGTGGATTGATACTTACCTACCTTTCAGTTTGGACAAAAAAAGTGACACATAAAAGGTACATATTCAGAGGTCATAGGAACATTTTTTCTGTTATTCTTGTGAAGTTCAGGAGTAAGTTTCAAAGTTGAGTTTGTAAGCAGAGCTTTTTTATTGTTGTTCTAATAACTAAACACATGCAGACATTTCGAGGGGCTGTTGCTCTAACATGAAACAAGGGCAAAATTACAAGGAAGAAATTTACAGTGCATCTGGAAAGTATTCACAGCGCTTCACTTTTTCCACATTTTGTTATGTCACAGCCTTATTCCAAAATGGATTAAATTAATTTTTTTTCCTCAAAATTCTACACACACAATACCCCATAATAACAACAAGAAAAAAGTTTTTTTGAGAGTTTTGCAAATTTATTAAAAATAAAAAACTAAGAAATCACATGTACATAAGTATTCATAGCCTTTGTTCAATACTTTGTTGATGCACCTTTGGCAGCAATTACAGCCTCAAGTCTTTTTGAAAATGATGCCACAGGCTTGGCCCACCTATCTTTGGGTAGTTTTGCTCATTCCTCTTTGCAGCACCTCTCAAGCGCCATCAGATTGGATGGGAAGCGTTGGTGCACAGCCATTTTCAGATCTCTGCAGAGATGTTCAACTGGATTTAAGTCTGGGATCTGGCTGGGCCACTCAAGCACATTCACAGAGTTGTCCTGAAGCCACTCCTTTGATATCTTGGCTGTGTGCTTAGGGTCGTTGTCCTGCTGAAAGTGGAACCATCGCCCCAGTCTGAGGTCAAGAGCGCTCTGGAGCAGGTTTTCATCCAGGATGTCTCTGTACATTGCTGCATTCATCTTTCCCTCTATCCTGACTAGTCTCCTAGTTCCTGCCGCTGAAAATACCCCATAATAACAACAAGAAAAAAGTTTTTTTGAGAGTTTTGCAAATTTATTAAAAATAAAAAACTAAGAAATCACATGTACATAAGTATTCACAGCCTTTGCCATGAAGCTCAAAATTGAGCTCAGCTGCATCCTCTTTCCACTGATCATCCTTAAGATGTTTCTACAGTTTAATTGGAGTCCACCTGTGGCAAATTCAGTTGATTGGACATGATTTGGAAAGGCACACACCTGTCTATATAAGGTTCCACAGTTGACAGTGCATGTCAGAGCACAACCCAAGCGTGAAGTCAAAGGAACTGTTTGCAGACCTCAGAGACAGGATTGTCTTGAGGCACAAATCTGGGGAAGGGTACAGAAAAATTTCTGCTGCTTTGAAGGTCCCAGTGAGCACAGTGGCCTCTATCATCTGTAAATGGAAGAAGTTTGGAACCACCAGGACTCTTCCTAGAGCTGGCTGCCCGTCTAAACTGAGTGATCGGGGAAGAAGGGCCTTAGTCAGGGAGGTGACCAAGAACCAGATGGTCACTCTGTCAGAGCTCCAGCATTCCTCTGTGGAGAGAGGAAAAGCTTCCAGAAGGACAACCATCTCTGCAGCAATCCACCAATCAGGCCTGTATGGTAGAGTGGCCAGATGGAAGCCACTCCTTAGTAAAAGGCACATGGCAGCCCGCATGGAGTTTGCCAAAAGGCACCTGAAGGACTCTCAGACCATGACAAACAAAATTCTGTGGTCTGCTCAGACAAAGATTGAACTCTTTGGCATGAATGTCAGCCGTCATGTTTGGAGGAAACCAGGCACCACTCATCACCAGGCCAGTACCATCCCTACAGTGAAGCATGGTGATGGCAGCATCATGCTGTGGGGATGTTTTTCAGTGGCAGGAACTGGGAGACTAGTCTGGATAGAGGGAAAGATGAATGCAGCAATGTACAGAGACATCCTGGATGAAAACCTGCTCCAGAGCGCTCTTGACCTCAGACTGGGGCGATGGTTCCACTTTCAGCAGGACAACGACCCTAAGCACACAGCCAAGATATCAAAGGAGTGGCTTCAGGACAACTCTGTGAATGTGCTTGAGTGGCCCAGCCAGATCCCAGACTTAAATCCAATTGAATATCTCTGGAGAGATCTGAAAATGTCTGTGCACCAATGCTTCCCATCCAATCTGATGGAGCTTGAGAGGTGCTGCAAAGAGGAATGGGCCAAACTGCCCAAAGATAGGTGTGCCAAGCTTGTGGCATCATATTCAAAAATACTTGAGGCTGTAATTACTGCCAAAGGTGCATCAACAAAGTATTGAGTAAAGGCTGTGAATACTTATGTACATGTGATTTCTTAGTTTTTTTATTTTTTTATAAATTTGCAAAAATCTCAAAACTTTTTTCATGTTGTCATTATGGGGTATTGTGTGTAGAATTTTGAGGGGAAAAATGAATTTAACCCATTTTGGAATAAGGCTGTAACATTACAAAATGTGGAAAAGTGAAGCACTATGAATACTTTCCAGATGCACTGTAAATTTTTAAGACAAATGCTACAAATTCATGAGAAAAATTGCAAATTTATGAGGAAGGAAATCACATATGGACAATTACAATCACTGAAAATGTATAACAAAACAAGAAATGTATTAAAATGCACTAAATTCTTGAGGGAAAAGCTGTATATTTTTAAGAAAACAAAATTATAAGAGAAAAGTAAAACATTTACAGGGAAAAAAAAAATCAATATTTTTTAAAGAAAAAAAAAATCCAGGAAAGACATAAGGAATCCAAAACAGTTGAGGACAAGCTGCAAAGTTGAAAGGAAAATAAAAAAAATATGAATTTAAATATGAATGACAGAAAGTCACAAATTCAAAAGGAGGAAAAAAGTAAATTCATGAGCAAAAAAGTCTGAAGTTTTTATGAAGTCTCCAAGTGTTGTGGAAGTTGCTGGAAGTCAACTGGAAGTCAAAATATACTTATCGGGTCTTCCGGTCTGGACGCCATGGCGACTGCAGCTTAACACTGAAGCTCTCAGACCCAATCCAGGATAACACCTTGAAAATCAAACTTAACGGATTTTTGGAGGAGTGAAAATCAAAAGACAAAATCATCATGTCTAAAGGAAAACAGAAGAAACTGAAATTCTCCAGGCCAGGACACGTATCGGCCGGAGAATCTGAACTGGAAGATCTCCATTCAGAAGACGAGGAACTGGTGATAGCTAACAAAAGGGTTAGCCTGAAATCACTATTTGAGGAGCTACGACGATTTCGCCGAGAAGTTACGGCCGAATTTCGGGAATTCAGAGAAGAATTGAAAAGGACAAACAGCAGAGTGGACCAGGCCGAGAACCGAATCTTGGAAACAGAGGATCGAATAAAAGTGCTCGAAGATTCTGTGCTAGACCTACGCAAAAGACAAGCAGCTATAGAGGCTAAGCTAACCGACCAAGAAGGAAAACAAAGAAGAGACAACATAAGAATTCATGGTCTGATAGAAGGAACCGAAAATGGTTTTAACTCAATGGCAGAATGCGTGGAATCCTTACTAAGAGAGAAATTGGATATTCCACAAACCACCGACTTGAAGATAGAAAAGGCACATCGTTCATTAGCCGCTAGGCCGGCGGCGGAAGCGCCCCCACGTTCGGTGTTGGTAAGATTTTCCAATTTCAAAATAAAACAAGAGGTTGTGAGACTGGCCTGGCAGAAAAAAGGATTTATGCACCAGGAGAGAAAAGTCTACGTGGAACACGATTACGCCCCGGAGGTCCTTAAAAAGCGCAGGGAATACAATGACGCGAAAAAGGTGTTAAGAGAGAAGAAATTGCGCTTTCAGACTCCATTTCCTGCGAAGTTAAGGGTCTTCTACGGCGATGAAACGTGTCTCTATAATTCGGCGGAAGAAGCAACAGCTGACATGGCGAAAAGAGGGCTCCCGGTAACGGTATTTAAACCCGCAGCAGACCCGAGTGAGAAGATCAAAGCGCAAACATGGACAACACAAAGACCCTCAAAATCCACGGACCAGCAGCGGGAAACCCAGCACCAGAGCGTCGCGGATAAACTATCCGTTTTCAGGTTGGAATAGCGACCTTTTTTTTTTTTTTTCTTTTCTCTTGAATCAATCCGCACATCCAACCCCCCTCATACAAGGTAACAAACATTAAAGGAGATGCATATTCAGCATGTGGTAAAACATTTCATGGAACAATCATATTATTTGAAACAAATAAGTCTTTGTAATAAAAAAAAAAAAAAAAAAAAACTTGTTAAAATAGAAATGTGACAATAATCCACATGTTCTCCTCATACTAACAAATACTGTTTTTGCGTGAATGTTTGATGTGATGGGGGTGGGAGGGTGCACACAATTTCACAGGGTTTAGGCATAAAAGGAAAAAAAAAAAAATCATTACAAGTTTGGATTGGGTTCTGAAACTCACGTTAAAAGCATGGGACTACTTTCAGTGGTAAGAGAGGGCCCTCAACACGTAACAGAGTTTGAGGAATTTCCCTCAGGGCCTTCACTCCATCAAGGCTCTTACAGGGTCTTTAAAAAGACCTCAGCTCAGGAAGTTCTTATGACAGCTTTTTGTTTTAAAGTTTTTTACACTATGTTCTTAATGTTTTTCTTGTTTTTAATGTTCTTTCAGTTTCTGAGTAGCACAAAAGAGGGCCACCACACAGTTATACTAAACAAAACAACACAATGGAGAAACAGGGTGTAACCAAAATAATTTCATATAATGTAAAAGGAATCCTGAATCCAGTTAAAAGATCCAAGATTCTAGGCAAAATGAAAAAAGACAAAGCAGGAATAATATTTTTACAAGAAACCCACCTAACAGATGTGGAACACAATAAACTCGGTAGACAAGGGTTTAAAATGATCTCTTCATCTTCATATAAATCAGGGAGGAGGAGGGGAGTAGCGACATTGATATCAACCAAAATTACATTTGAAAAAAAATCAGAACACAAAGATAAAGAAGGGAGATACAGTTTGGTAACTGGGCGGCTAGAGGGAGAAGATATCACCCTGCTGAATGTGTATGCTCCCCCAGGGGCTAACTGGAAATTTTATAAAAATGTATTCGACCTAATGATAACTAAAGCTCAAGGTTTAGTGATATGTGGTGGGGACTTCAATCTTAGACTGAATCCATACTGGGATGCTTCTGGTAATTCCCCACATCAAAATAACACCCAAAACAGGAAGACTCGGATGCTACTAAAAGAATTGGGAATCTGTGACGTGTGGAGGGAACTCAACCCCAGTGTAAAAGACTATACATTTTACTCAACTCCACATTCATCTTACTCAAGGATTGACTATTTTTTTATGTTTAATAGAGACATTGGAAGAGTAAAAACATGTAAAATAGGACTGATGGATCTCTCCGACCACAGTCCGATCTACATGGACTTAAATATCCAAAAATACACAAATAATACATTTTCTTGGAGGTTAAATTCAAATGTCCTGAAAGGACCATTGAAAGATGAATTGGAATCAGATATTCTCAGATATTTGGAAGATAACGATAATGGAGAAGTATCCCCTTTAATACTGTGGGATGCATGCAAAGCTGTAATAAGAGGAAAGATTATTGCAAAACTGGCAACCCAAAAGAAACTAAGACAAGAAAAACTATCCACATTAGAGTCAGAACTTAGGAACCTAGAAAAAGAACACAAAGGCAACACTCATTCTACTGACTCGCTCAAGATTAAGGAAATTAAAAACCAAATAAATGAGATCTACACAATAGAAATCCAGAAGAAACTTACATTTCTGAAACAAAAATACTATGAAGCAGGCAGTAAATCGGCAAAATTGCTAGCCTATAAATTGAGGAAACATCAAACAGAAAGAGCAATCTACAAAATCAGAGACCCAGTATCAAAGGAAATAAAATTCAGAATTCAGGATATTCTTAAAAACTTCGAGAATTACTATAAGAACTTATACTCCCACAAAAAACATAAAAACGCATCCGAGGCATTCCTAAACACATTAAACCTTCCCCAACTTACGGAGTCACAAAATAAAACACTACTGTCAGAAATACATCCTAAAGAATTGGAAAAAGCAATTATGAAACTTAAAGCTAACAAATCCCCAGGAGCTGATGGCTATACAGCAGAGTGGTACAAAACCTTTAAACAGCAACTATCTCCTCTCCTCCTGAAAACATTTAATTATGTCCTCCACACAGGGGAAATCCCCCCCTCCTGGAGAGAAGGGGTCATTGCAGTTATACCTAAACCTGAAAAGGATAAACTAGAGTGCTCCAACTACAGACCAATCAGTGTACTAAATCAGGACTATAAGCTTTTTACCATTATCCTTGCCAAAAGGTTAGAAAATATACTGACAGACCTAATTCATTTAGACCAAACAGGTTTTATAAGACAAAGACAGACACAAGACAACATTCGACGCACTTTACACATAATTCATCATATAAAAAAATATAACTTAAATGCAGTCATATTGGGATTAGATGCTGAAAAAGCATTCGATTCGGTTGACTGGTCTTTTCTATATAGAATCTTATCCAGTTTCAATTTTCATAACAACTTCATTAGAACTATACAGGCATTATATAAAAAACCAACAGCTAAAATAAGGATTAACGGTATTTTATCATCTTCTTTTGAACTGGAAAGAGGATGTCGTCAGGGCTGCCCCCTGTCTCCACTGCTCTTTGCAATCTTCATAGAACCTCTGAGCCAATGGATAAGACAAAACCAAAAAATTCAAGGTATTACACTTGGTCAGAAGGAACATAAAATAGCACTCTTTGCTGATGACATTTTAATATACCTAGGGCAGCCGAACACTTCTTTACCAGAACTAACCTCAGTTTTTTCAGAGTATGGAGATTTATCAGGGTACAAATTAAACATGCATAAAACCCAAGTTTTAACATTCAACTATGACCCAAATCATTATTCACTAAGCAAACTCAAAACTAACTGGGAGTCGGAATCTATGAAATATCTGGGGGTCAATATCCCGAAACAACTCAACAAAATTATATCACTAAACTATGATCCACTGGTGACAAAAATAAAATCTGACCTAGCAAGATGGAATATGATACCATTCTTGGGTACTGCACAAAGAATTGAAGCAGTCAAAATGAATATACTTCCACGTCTTCTATACCTTTTCCAAACAATACCGGTAGAACCTCCCAAAAAAACATGGCAGGAGCTGGACAGAAGGATCTCAAGATTCATATGGCAGGGCAAGAGACCTAGAATCAGATATAGAACCCTACAGCTAAACAAAGACAAAGGTGGGCTCGCGCTGCCAAATATCAGGGACTACTTTAAAGCCGCACAAATTAAAACTTTAGTAGAGATATGTAACCCAGTCTACACTGCACAATGGAAGGAGATCGAATGCCAAATAACAAGTGACATCCCCCTACAGGCGATAATAGGGAACAATGCCTTGCCTAAGCTTTTGAATAACACTAACCCGTGGATAGAGACCCCGCTAAAAATTTGGTTTAAGATAGTCAGAGAGAATCAAACTAAAGAGCCCTATCGACTTCTGCAATGGATTGCCTATGATCAGGACTTTACTCCTAATAAAACAGACACCAGATTTAAAAAGTGGAAGGAGAAAGGGCTGATAAAATATTACGATTTTTTTAAAGGGCAAATCTTAAGAAGTTTTGAAGATTTGAAAAAACAAGGCCTAATAAATCAAGACCTTTTCAGGTTCTTTCAGCTTAGACACCACATAAACAATATACTTAAAAAGGAGGTTTTGGAAAGGGCCCAGTCAGGTGTTCTGAAGGTCTTCTTAATGGCATATAAAGGGATCCCAGGGATCAGATACATTTCTAAAATATACCAAGGTCTTCAAGACTTAAAAGGAGACAACACATCTTATATAAAAGAGAGATGGGAAAAAGAGGGGAATTTCACTTTACAACTGGAAATATGGGAAAAGCTAAATAAACAGCAATGGAAAAGTACCTCATCCCTGCAGTGGAGAGAATTTGGATGGAAAAACTTGGCAAGATTTTTCAGAACACCTGCACAAAACAAATTTACCCATAAGGGATTGAACTGTTGGCGCTTGTGTGGTGAAAAGACTGCAAATCATTTTCATGTGTTTTGGTCATGCCCAGTTATCCACCAATATTGGACCAAGGTACAGACAATATTGGGGAAAATATTCAAAATTACAGTTCCCTTTTCTTTTGTAACTTTGTATTTGGGTTTACTACCGGACTCACTGGAAAGACGAGGAGAAAAATACTTATTCAATGTTTTAATATTGGCAAGCAAAAAAGCTCTAACTAAAAAATGGATGTTGAAGGACTGTCCTACACCTGAAGATTGGACTAACGTGATCCAAGACATTTACTCGATGGAAAAGTTGACATTCGCACTGAGACAGGACATGGATGGGTTCATGAACTTTTGGCAACCCTGGACCGCATATGTGTCTTCCATTAGATCTAATCTTAGACAAATACCATTTCAATAATGGTTCCGCTCTTTGTTCCAACGCTACTCAGATGCTCTTTTATCTTTATTTACTTGCTTTTTCTTTTTGTTTGTTTTTTTCTGGTTTGTTTGTTTGTTTTTATTTGTTTTTTGTTTTTTTTCTCTTTTAATTTCACTTTTTCTTTCACTTTAAAAAAAAAAAAAGGGGTGTTGTAAGAATTAATCTTCCAATGTTGTCAGATATCAGAAAATAAGGGAACATGTGATGAAAATGTAAACAATGCATTGCTGTAACGACCTGTATACCCTTTACAAAAACTTAAATTAAAAAAAAAATATATATATATACTTATCGGGCATTAAAACACATGTGATCGGCAATTGGTGTCCAGTGTTAGGAGTAACGCGTTACTGTAACGCCACTACTTTTGCAGTAACGTGCTCTGTAACGAAATTACTGTTTAAAAAAATCAATAATGCGTTACAGTTACTGAAATTTGATCAGATGTGTTACTTGCTTTATTAATATGGATCGATATTTTAACGCAAATACACTTACCCTACCACAGCTGGCGCAGCCGTCAGTTTCCTCCCCCGCGGGTTGGTTTCCTGTCCCGCGGTGGGAAGAAACACTGTGGCCACTTCTCATATGGAGCCCTGATCACCTGTTGGCCCAGCAGGGAGCAGCTCCCCCCCCCCCCCCCAACAGCTCTAACTATTTCATGGAAGTAAATCCTCTAAATATGTGTTTTTAATGGGATGGTCCAAGGGTGTCAAACATATGGCTTGTGGGCCAAAAACGGCCCACCAGAGGGTCCAAGATTTTCTCTGTGAATTCACAGCTTTATTTTTAGTAAATTTCTGATTTTCTACTGATTACAATAGTTTGTGTAAATCTGAGACATTTTTTCTCTGTAAGATGAGACTTTTTTCTCATCAGTTTTTTTTTTCTTTTTTCTGATGAGAACAAGGGGCCCTCGATCTTGCTGTGTATGCAAGATTATTTAAGTATGCATTTAAAAGTAACATGAAAGTTACTTTTTCAAGTAACTAGTTACTTTAATCATGCAGTAACTCAAAAGTAACTCAGTTACTTTTGAAAAGAAGTAACTAGTAACTGTAACTAGTTACTATTTTTTAGTAACTTGCCCAACACTGTTGGTGTCTAATACCTTTA
This sequence comes from Pholidichthys leucotaenia, assembly GCA_020510985.1. Classification (NCBI taxonomy): domain Eukaryota; kingdom Metazoa; phylum Chordata; class Actinopteri; order Cichliformes; family Pholidichthyidae; genus Pholidichthys; species Pholidichthys leucotaenia. The sequence continues at coordinate 56,501,721 of CM035840.1, read as the reverse complement.
AAAAAAGGCATTTGCTAGAGCACCACCTAAAGTCTATCTATGCACGCGCCTAGGTTGCTGCATTGGTGTCATAAGATTCAAAGATTTTATTTGTCAGTACTACTATACATACAGGACATACAGGAGAATTGAAATGACATTTCTCTCTGTCTTCAGTGGTGTGCACAATATAAGAAAAGAAAAAGGAATAAGGCTGGAAAAAACAACAACAGCAGTCCATGTACAGTTATGCAACCTGTAGTGCAAATGGCGACAAAAGATAGACCCAGACCTCCCATAGTGCAAATAGAGATAAACAATTAACGATGAAACCCAACAAGCCTACATACAGAAAACTAGAGATGTAATACCCATAGTTGCAGTTCAATGCGGTAGTGTAGGTGCAGATAGTAACAGATAGGACTGCACATGATCAGTATTGCAATGACAGACAGACAGCAGCAGATATGGCGTTTGTGCAAATGGTTGCATTTAAAGTGCAGAGACATACAGCAGCAAATGTATTACTGTTGGTGTGCCAGTTTTCCTGTGCCAAGAGCTGAGGTAGTTATTGTGTTTGTGAGTGTGTTACGGTCTTGGGGGAAGGGGGGGGGGTGGACAGAGTTCAGGGTCCTGACGGCCTGATGAATGAAGCTGTTTAGCAGTCTTGTGGAGCGGGTCCGGAGGCTCCGGTACCTTTTCCCTGAGAGCGGGGGGCTGAAGAGGGAGTGTGAGGGGTGGGAGGTGTCGCCTGCGATGTTGATGGCTCTGCGGGTGAGGTGGGTAAGGTAGATGTCTGAGAGGGGGGGCAGAGAGGCACCGATGATCTTGTTGGCTGCTTTCACTGTACGTTGTGTCTTCCGGCAGGAGGTGGTGCAGCTGCCATACCACACCGTGATGCAAATAGTGAGGATGCTCTCAATGGTGCCCCGGTAGAAGAGCACATGATGGGGGGTGGGACTCGTGCTCTCCTCAGCTTGCGGAGGAAATGGAGGTGAGTTTGAGCCTTCTTGGCCAGTGATGTGGTGTTGTTGGACCAGGAGAGGTCCTTGGAGATGTGCACCCCCAGGAACTTGGTGCTACTCACCCTCTCCATAGCTGATCCATCGACAATCAGAGGGGGCTGCTGTGTGTGACCCCTCCTGAAGTCGACCACAATCTCCTTGATTTTCCCACTTTCAGGAAGAGGTTATTGTCTTTACAGCACTGGACCAGTTGGCTCACCTCATTTCTGTAGTTGGCCTCCTCGTTGTTGGTGATGAGGCCCACCACCGTCGTGTCATCCGCAAACTTGATGATGTGGTTGGTGTTGTAGGCTGGTACACATCATCATCATAGTAGTCTGTCGCGGGCGACAATGACTGTTTCATTTAGGTCTGATCAGATTCCTCTATGCACCTCCGTCCCCCGCCCTCTGCTGCCAGGAACTCCCAACCCTGCAAACCCGGGCAACATCCGAGCCAGCATGAGCTGCCCTCTGACCGATCATTTCATGAAACTGCTTTCAAAGTATTTGAGTATAGTAGTTATCTGAGATAGTTATTGTGTTTGTGAGTGTGTTACGGTCTTGGGGGAAGGGGGGGTGGACAGAGTTCAGGGTCCTGACGGCCTGATGAATGAAGCTGTTTAGCAGTCTTGTGGAGCGGGTCCGGTGGCTCCGGTACCTTTTCCCTGAGAGCGGGGGGCAAACTTGATGATGTGGTTGGTGTTGTAGGCTGGTACACATCATCATCATAGCAGTCTGTCGCGGGCGACAATGACTGTTTCATTTAGGTCTGATCAGATTCCTCTATGCACCTCCGTCCCCGCCCTCTGCTGCCAGGAACTCCCAACCCTGCAAACCCGGGCAACATCCGAGCCAGCATGAGCTGCCCTCTGACCGACCATTTCATGAAACTGCTTTCAAAGTATTTGAGTATAGTAGTTATCTGAGGTAGTTATTGTGTTTGTGAGTGTGTTACGGTCTTGGGGGAAGGGGGGGTGGACAGAGTTCAGAGTCCTGACGGCCTGATGAATGAAGCTGTTTAGCAGTCTTGTGGAGCGGTCTGCCCTCTGACCGACCATTTCATGAAACTGCTTTCATTTGAGTACCACTAGCTTTTGCTGGACTAGCGGCACATTCTTGGCAGATAGAGGTATTATCAGTATCAAGGACAGGTCAAGACAAACTGACTCCAGTATCTGTTGTAGTGACTGACCAGATGATAGGTTTGTTTATCTCTGCTCTTTGTGTAGTGCATGTCATGATGCACCGACTGGCAAAAGTCCACCACAGACCTTGCAACAGATGTGCTTATCTGCCAGGATGTCCAGTCTCACCCCGTGTAACTGGGAGTGGTCCACCACAGACCTGTGACAGATATTGTTTTTAGTTCTGCCAGGATGGCCAGTTTCACCCTCCACGCCCTCGGAAGGGCGGGGTTGTCGGTTGAGTCACTGACAGCCCGACCCATGAGACAGGTAGTACCGGTTTTCATGGTTATCCGGTAGCAAGCAAACCAATGCCTGACCTGACAGAAAATGACTCTGGCATGCCTTTAAATACTGAACCATCAATCTGGCAGCAGTGCATTCCAGAGGTGAAACACTGACTGTTGCACCCTCTCTCAGTTGTAAGACTGCTGTATGATGGTAGTAACCTCTCTGGAAAATGGCAGCAATTTATCAAGCTGGGGGATTGTTCCTAACTACTAACAGTCCAAGGCTGGAGGCAAGGTTGGGTCCGATCCAAAGAACTCGTCTGATTCCTTCATGGTTCCTGCAGAGAGCATTGAGGCACCATCCAAGTTAAATACTTGGGTCTACTTTCACAGAGTGTTTCCAGTTAGCAAGTAGTCTTCAACCAACTTGGACATCTGTCACTCCTCATTCTGGCATCCATGTTATCAATAAAGTTCTCATATTGAAGGCCAGGTGCGCTGCTTGACATCCCAGTAATGGCCCCAGCCAACTCTGTAGCCACTCACCTTCATGAAACAGTCCTTCAAGAATAAGTTATTTGGAAAACATTGGCTTTGAGAAGGTGTGACCATCCATAGAGGAAGAATTCATAATGCCATCAGGTGAATGGGTTATGTTGGTGAGGATGCATTAACAATTTCTGACAGCATTTTGTGTTGTTGCAGTTGTTTCTCTGGCCATGAGGCTGCTTTCTGTTATAGATGCAGTTCTGGAGTCAAATAGATGTACTTTATTGATCCCAAAGTGGGAAATTACAGCTCCTGTAATTAGTTACAGAGCATGCTTTTTTTGTTCTATAAACACTGAACATCACTGAACCCCCCCCCCCCCCCCCGCCCGGACATCTACCTCACCCGCCTCACCCGCAAAGCCATCATCATCGCAGGCAACACCTCCCACCTCTCACATTCCCTCATCAGCCCCTGCCCTCGGAAAAAAGGTACCGGAGCCTCTGGACCCACTCCACAAGACTGCTAAACAGCTTTGTTCATCAGGCCATCAGGACCCTGAACTCTGTTCACTGCCCCCCCCCCCCCCCCCCGGAACTTAACGCACTCACCCGCACAATAACCACCTCAGCTGTTGGCACAGAAAAACTGGCACACCAACAGTAATACAGCCGTGGACAAAATTGTTGGTACCCCTCTGTTAATGAAAGAAAAACCCACAATGGTCACAGAAATAACCTGAATCTGACAAAAGTGGTAATAAATGAAAATTAACCAATGAAAATCAGACAATGCTTTTGAATTGTGGTTCAACAGAATTATTTTAAAAAACAAACTCATGAAACAGGCCTGGACAAAATTGATGGTACCCCTAGAAAAGATTGAAAATAATGTGACCATAAGATAAGATAAGCCTTTATTAGTCCCACAATGGGGAAATTCCAGGATTGCAACAGCACAGGGATAGCAGCACTCAGAGCAACAATCAGAAGGCAAGAAAAAACAAAAACAGCTAGTATACATATGTACATATTACTATAAATATATATATATATATATATATATATACAGTATATATATATATATATATATATATATATATATATATAGACACACATTGCGGAGCATTGTGGTTGGTGGATGTGCAACAGAAAGTCTAAGCTCTCTCTCCGCGGATGCGGCGGGCCAGCTGGATGTCTTTGGGCATGATGGTGACCCTCTTGGCATGGATGGCGCACAGGTTGGTGTCCTCGAAGAGACCCACCAGGTAGACCTCGCTGGCCTCCTGCAGAGCCATGACGGCGGAGCTCTGGAAGCGCAGGTCGGTCTTGAAGTCCTGAGCGATCTCCCTCACCAGGCGCTGGAAGGGCAGCTTACGGATGAGCAGCTCCGTGGATTTTCTGGTAGCGACGGATCTCTCTCAGAGCCATGGTACCGGGCCTGTAACGGTGAGGCTTCTTCACTCCGCCGGTGGCCGGAGCGCTTTTCCGAGCAGCCTTGGTGGCCAGCTGCTTCCTGGGGGCTTTTCCTCCAGTAGATTTACGGGCGGTCTGCTTGGTTCTTGCCATCGCTCTTTATTATTCTGTCTTATATTTCTTGCACACCGCTTAAACTCCAGCCCGGCACCCGCGTCATTTTCGCTTCAGTTCTCCCGGTATGTCGAGTTTCTCCGTTAGCACCGGGTGGCGGTTGAGTGCTAGCTAGCTCTTCCCTGCTGTATCGTCTCCTGCTGTAAACAGTGGCTCCGTCCGCCGACTTGGGAGACCTTTGGGGTGATCTGTGTGTCCGGTGATATATATAGAGTGAAAGGTGTGCCGGATCAGAAAGTTATCACCGGGTCAGAAAGAAGAAGGAAGATAAAAAGACTCAGAATTGAGCCGCTGTTGCAAAAGGCAGCCAACTCGTGTGGCGCTGGAACCGGAAGGAATGACCACAGGGACATGCTCACCAAGATGTGTCCTCTAATTAACATCATAGGTGTCTACAAACTTGTAATCAGTCAGTCGGCCTATTTAAAGGGTGACAAGTAGTCACTGTGCTGTTTGGTGACATGGTGTTTACCCCTCTAAACATAGACCAGAGGAAGCAAAGAAGAGAGATGTCTCAGGAGATTAGAAAGAAAATTATAGACAAGCATGTTAAAGGTAAAGACTATAAGACCATCTCCAAGCAGCTTGATGTTCCTGTGACTACAGTTGCACATATTATTCAGAAATTTAAGATCCATAGGACTGTAGCCAACCTCCCTGGACGTGGCATGGCCGCAGGAGGAGACGGATAATACGAATGATAACAAACGAGCCCAGAACAACCAAGCCAACATTAATTCTAAGCGTGATCAAAAAGGAAAGTTTTAAGCCTGTTCTTGGAAATAAAGATCAAATCTCTTTCCCAAACTCATATTGGCTGCTGGTTACATAGAAGAGGAGCCTGATAACTAAAAGCTCTACCTACCATCCCATTGTTCTTTTAGAGATTATACACATCTGGACAAAATTGTTGGTACCCCTCTGTTAATGAAAGAAAAACCCACAATGGTCACAGAAATAACTACTTGTCACCCTTTAAATAGGCCGACTGACTGATTACAAGTTTGTAGACACCTGTGATGTTAATTAGAGGACACATCTTGGTGAACATGTCCCTGTGGTCACATTATTTTCAATCTTTTCTAGGGGTACCATCAATTTTGTCCAGGCCTGTTTCACGAGTTTGTTTTTTAAAATAATTCTGTTGAACCACAATTCAAAAGCATTGTCTGATTTTCACTGGTTAATTTTCATAGAATTTTTATTTATTACCACTTTTGTCAGATTCAAGTTATTTCTGTGACCATTGTGGGGTTTTCTTTCATTAACAGAGGGGTACCAACAATTTTGTCCACGGCTGTAGGTATTACAACAGGGGTCATCAACTATATTTGTCCTGTGAGGGCCAGATGCTCTCATAAAATAAACTAAATTTAATATTGTTTCCTGATACATTATTAGATGTATTAATTTTCCTTCCAAATTTGTTATTTTTTTTTTAGCCTTTGTCAGTGTTAACAGACTTGTATCACCTGTACAGTTACAGTAGCTGTTGTGGAAGTGTCAGGACAGGATGGTGCTCAGCTGAGAAAACCACACATGAATATTTTGACCAAGGGGATTTTATGTCAAATGTTTATAGAAGGAAGTTGGAAGAGAAACTCAGGCAAAATAACACTAAAGATGTGTGGGAGGGAATGAAACAAATCACTGGGTACAAGGGGAGAGTCAGGCAGCCATCTGGGAGCCAGGAGAGAGCTGAGGAACTGAATCTGTTTTTGAATAGGTTTAACTCACAGTCTGTCACCCGAGCAACACAACCAGACCCCCACGCACCCCTCCCCACCCACTCTCCCGTGCAGAACCTCTCTCCATCTCCCCCCTCCTCCTCCCCAGGGGGCACCAGGACCCTCCCTCACTTCATGGTGACTACAGATCAGGTGGCGAAACAGCTGGAGAGACTCCGTCAGCAGAAGGCTTTGGGTCCTGATGGCATCTCCGCAAGGATCCTGAGGACCTGTGCCAACCAACTAGCTCCAGTACTGAAACACCTGTACAACCTGAGCCTGAGTCTGGAGAGAGTACCGGTGCTGTGGAAGACATCCTGCCTGGTTCCTGTCCCCAAGAAGTCATCTCCATCGGATCTGAATGACTACTGACCAGTTGCCCTCACATCTTATGTGATGAAGGTCCTGGAGAGACTGGTCTTAGCCCACCTGAGGCCGCAGGTGAAGACGTGGCTGGACCCTCTGCAGTTTGCATATCAGCCCCATTTAGGAGTTGAAGATGCTATCATCTACCTGCTGCAACGAGCCCATCTGCACCTGGATGGTGGAGGAGATACTGTGAGAATCACTTTTTTTGATTTCTCCAGTGCCTTTAACACCATCCAGCCACTGCTGCTGGGCGAGAAGCTGCGGGTGATGGGGGTTGACAGCTCTGTGATCTCCTGGATTACCGACTACCTGACAGGCAGACCACAGTTTGTCCGGCTGGGCAGTGTCTTGTCTGGAGTGGTGGCTAGTGATACGGGAGCGCCACAGGGGACTGTGCTCTCTCCTTTTCTTTTTACCTTATACACCACGGACTTTCAGTACAACACGGAGTCATGCCACCTGCAAAAATTCTCTGATGACTCAGCTGTTGTGGGGTGTATAAGAGGAGGAGAGGAGGGGGAGTACAGGGCACTGGTAGACAGATTTGTGGAGTGGACGGAGGAGAATCACCTGAGGTTGAATGTCAGCAAGACCAGGGAGATGGTGCTTGACTTCAGGAAGAGGACGGCTCCTTTTCAGCTACTGCAGATTAGGGGGGAGGATGTGGGAGTGGTTGAGGACTACAGATATCTGGGTGTCAGGATCAGCAGCGGGTTGGACTGGAGATCCAACACCGATGCTGCGCACAAGAAGGGGATGAGCAGACTCTATTTCCTGAGAAAGCTGAGATCCTTCAACGTGTGCAGCAGGATGCTGGAGTTTTTCTACCAGACTGTTGTCGCCAGTGCCATCTTCTTTGCTGCGGTCTGTTGGGGTAGCAGTATCAGGGCCAGAGATACCAACAGACTTGACAAGATTATCAAGAGGGCTGGCTCTGTAATTGGTCTCAGACCGGAGACCTTTGAGACAGTGGTGGAGAGGAGAACACTAAATAAACTGCGATCCATCATGGACAATCCTGATCACCCCCTCCACCACACACTAGATAGACAGTGAAGCACTTTCTCCAGTAGACTACTACAGCTTCGTTGTCGAATGGCAAGGTACAGGAAATCTTTCCTGCCACATGCAATTTCACTGTACAATAACTCACTATGATGTTGTATTCTGGTCATAGCTATGCTGCCACACTGCATCTTACAGACTAACTGGTACATCACTTTTCACTCTGCTCCTGATAGTCTTTCTTAGTGCAATGGGATGATTCATGTGTTTATATGGGTCATCATATATTAAGCTATGATGTATATAGGTTCTATAGTCGTGTTAGTTTTTACTTTCCATGGGTAATCCCTTTGTCTGTCATGTGTGTTTCTGTTGTTTGGCTGTCAACTGTCATGCTGCTGTTACACTATAATTTCCCAGTTTGGGATCAATAAAGTACATCTATCTATCTATCTATCTATCTATCTATCTATCTATCTATCTATCTATCTATCTATCTATCTATCTATCTATCTATCTATCTATCTATCTATCTATCTATGTCTCAGAAATTATCAACTCCCTTGGTCTCTCTCTCTCTCTCTCGTGCGCATGCGTGAGCGTTTGTGGGAGCAGGGATGTGGAGTGGTGTCGAGTGAGTACTTTAAACTTTGTTTTTTCTACCTTTTCTCTATCGTGTGTGTTTGAGGTGTGTGTGTTTAATATAGTGGGTTGAGTGTGTGTGTGCTGGGGTGTGAGTGTTGGTGTGAGTGTGTCGGGGAATGGTAGCTTCTGCTGCCTGTTTTTCCCGGCCGGCCATCATGCCGGTGTTTGATGGTGGTGTGGAGTTTGAGCGCTTGACCCGGCGGCATGGCATGAGAATCCTCCCGACAGTTCCCTGTTCTGTGGAGGAGGCCAGCCTCGCTGTAGGACAGGTGGTTGGGCATGACAGCATAAAAGCAGCATCGAGGATGAACAGCGCAATTGTGATCTTTCTGGATTCAACTGAAAAAGCTGATCAGGTGGTGGCACAGGGAGTGGTCATAAATGACACTTTTACTCCCGTTTTACCGCTGGCGAACCCGTCTAGGAGGATCACCATCTCAAACGCTCCTCCTTTCGTTAAAAATGATCAGCTGATAAGAGAGTTGTCCCGTTTTGGCCAAGTTGTTTCCCCTATCAGAATGGTCTCTCTGGGTAGTAAATCACCCCTGCTGAAGCATGTTGTATGTCACAGGAGGCAGTGTTTCATGGTGTTAAAAGACAGCTCTGCTGAACTGAACGTGTCTTTTAACTTCAGGATTGACAGCTTTAGCTACTTGGTGTTTGCAACATCTGAAACCATGAGGTGTTTTGCGTGTGGTGCAGAAGGCCATCTCATTAGGTCATGTCCTGAAAAGGCGAACACAAAGAGCACTGGTGGTAAGAAAGGTGACGCCGCTGTTTCTGGTGGCCCGGAGGGTAGCGCTACATGTGGTGCGGCGGATGCCGCTGCGGCGCCCGCTTCTGCTGGGGCGGTTGCGGCTGCGGCTGCGGCCGCGGCCGCGTCCGCTTCTGCTTCTGCTTCTGCGGGGGCGTCCGCGTCCACTTGTGCTGGGGCGGCCGCGGCCGCCTCTGCTGGGGTGGCCGCGGCGGGCACGGTAGTTGCCCCCCCAAACAGTGATGGTGGGGAATTTCTGTCTGGCGGCAGCTCTGATCATTGTGACGAGCCTGTCACCCGGAGTAAAGAGGTGGAGGGCGAAATGAGTGCAGTTAAACGAAGGAACGTGAATGAACAGACTTTGCAGGCGGGGGAGGAGCGGTTTGAGGCTGTAGCGGACACATAGAGCAAACACTGCATGACAAACGTTGCAGTTCACGAAGAAATGCAGGAATGTAGTTTTGTTGAAGAGGATCCTTTTAAAGCTGCACAAAAAAGAAAAAGTGCTGAAAACTTGCAGAGCTCTGCTAAATCTAGTAGGGTTGGGAATTTAGAGTTACTGGATGAGAGCGCTTCTGACGAAAGTGGAGCTGAGTCTGAACTGATGCAGACACAGGAGGAGCAAAGCTCCTATTGTTTTGCCAAGATTAGGAAATTTCTCCAGGTGACTAAGGGGAGCAGAGCTGTGAAAGTGGAAAATTACTTTCCAGATCTTTTTTTTTTTTTTTTTTTTTTGTTACTTATTTGTACCCGTAGGTAGACTTGGTTTGCAGTCTGGTGACAAGCCACCGGCTGCTGGTCGCTGCGTGCGCGAGCGCCCTAAACCTACATGTTTTTGGTATGCGGGAGGAAACCGGAGAAATCCCGGAGTAAACCCGCGCAACACGGGGAGAGCTCACTGTTGGTCGGGGGCTGGGATCAAACCCACGATCTCATGATCCCTGCGGTCCCCCGGCCGAGGGTAAAACTGTGCTGCCACAGTGCTAAACCACTGCGCCACCGTGCAGCCAGATCTGGAGTTATTCGTGGCATCAGCTCGCAAATTTATGAAACTGAATGATGGGAATGAGACTTTCACTGATCAGGAAATATATCGTTTAAAGAAAATGGTTGTTAAACTGAAATCGCAAATTACTAACAGTCATGTTGACTCTTAGTTTGTTTCTTCCCTTTTATGCTATGTGTGTGTTTTTTTACTGTACCCTATTTTTATCCTTTTTAATGCCCCACCTTAGAATTGGCACTCTCAATATTAATGGGGCCAGGGATGATGTAAAAAGGGCCTCTTTATACAAGCTTTTTAATTTAAAGAAACTTGACGTGCTGATGCTCCAGGAGACTCACAGCACTGTAGACATTGAGAGCCATTGGAGAAAAGAGTGGGATGGCTGCATTTTGTTTAGCCACAAATCCAATAGCAGGGGTGGGGGGTGGCTGTACTTTTCTCTAGGGGTTGTGTGCCTGTCTCTTATGAGGTAGAAGAGGTGGTGAAAGGTCATTTCCTCTTATTAAAGGTACAGTTTGAAAACGTGAACTTCGTTTTTATAAACGTGTATGTGCCAACACAGAGAGCAGAGAGGATCAGGGTCTTTGACGTGCTTTCGGATACGGTTAGGTCCTGTAATCCAAATAGTTTTTTATTTCTGGGGGGTGATTTTAACTGTACATTAAACCACAGACTAGACAGGAACCATCAGGAGCCTCACCCTGCTTCTGCCAATAGGCTGAAGGAACTGGTGAAAACACATGAAATGGCCGATGTGTGGAGATCACATCATGGGGACCAGAGGCAGTACACCTGGAGCCATGTCAAAGATAACCTTTTATCTATGGCTAGGTTAGACCGTTTTTATGGTTTTAAACATCAAATGAGTGTTTTTAAAAATAGTTGTATCTGTCCTGTTGGTTTCACTGATCACTGCCTGCTGTTTTGTTCTGTGTTTATTGAAAATGTAAAGTGTAAGAGTGCTTTTTGGCATTTTAACAATACACTTTTAAATGATGTGTTTTTTAAAGAGGTTTTTCATGATGTATGGAAGTCACACAGGGAACAAAAACCCTCTTTTAGTTCTCTCCAAATGTGGTGGGATTTTGGTAAGGCACAGATAAAACAACTCTGCAAACAGTACACTCAAAATGTCACTCGTAGCTTGACCCAATCCTTGAAAGTTCTGGAGACTGAGGTGGTAGAGCTAGCGGAGTTGCTCAGTTCTACAGAAAAACAAGAGCACTTAGAGGCTCTCAAGTCAAAAAGGTCAGCCTTGGCTAGCTTGCTAGGGGTCACCGCACAGGGTGCTCTGGTCCGCTCACGCTACATGGATGTAGCTCTGATGGACTCGCCCTCCCAGTACTTTTTTGGACTGGAGGGGAAAAATGGACAGAGAAAACTTATTCACTCCTTGTTGGACGATGACGGGAGAACAATCTCCACAGCAGCAGAGATCAGGAAATACGCTGCTAGCTTTTACAGTGAATTGTTTAGTGCAGAGTGGAGGGAGGACACGTCACTGGGCCAGGTTTTCCTTGATGGTCTTCCAGTGCTCTCAGAGGACCTTGTTGCCGGCTTGGATGCTCCACTGTCTCTGTCTGAGCTGCATGCGGCGCTAATGAGCCTCCAGAATGGAAAATCACCAGGCATAGATGGTCTCTCTGTGGACTTTTTTAAGGAATTCTGGCCCCTGCTTGGTCCAGACCTGCTGGAGGTTCTCCAAGATAGCTTGGAAAGGGGGACCCTACCCACGACCTGCAGGAGGGCCATCATCACACTGTTGCCGAAAAAAGGGGACCTCCAGAGCCTAAAGAACTGGAGGCCAGTCTCTCTGCTCTGCACAGACTATAAGATTCTTTCAAAAGCTCTGGCCCGAAGACTGAGAAAGGTGATGAGCGAGCTTATTCATGTAGACCAGACTTACTGTGTGCCTGGCAGGCTGATTAGTGACAACGTCACTTTAATTCGGGATGTTTTGGAGGTCTCTGGTTCATTGGCGGTAGAAACTGGTTTGATTTCAGTTGACCAGGAAAAGGCGTTTGACCGGGTTGAACACCAGTATTTATGGACAGTTTTAGCTGCTTTTGGGTTCAGCCCAGGCTTCATAGCCAGGATACGGGTCTTGTACAGTGACATTGAGAGTGTGCTGAAGATAAATGGGGGCCTGTCTGCCCCTTTAAAAGTCCAGAGGGGGGTTCGGCAGGGCTGCCCTCTCTCAGGGATGCTGTACTCCCTCGCCATAGAGCCTTTGCTTCACTGCCTGAGAAGGGATCTATCAGGAGTTACTTTTCCTGGCTGTGACACCACGTTCAAGCTGTCGGCCTATGCAGATGATGTAGTCATTCTGCTAAACAAGCAGTGACATTGACGTTTTGGTTAGGAGTGTCAATCTTTTTGGCCAACTTTCCTCTGCAAAAATAAACTGGGGAAAAAGCGAGGCTCTGATAGTGGGGGAGAAACTAGAAAATCAGCTTACGCTGCCTGGTGGGCTGATTTGGAAAAAAGGAGGGTTTAAGTATCTTGGTGTCTTTATTGGAAATCAGCAGTTTGAGCAAAAAAATTGGGATGGGGTCATAGAGAAAATTAACGGGAGACTAAACAAGTGGAAGTGGCTAATGCCAAGAATATCTTTTAGAGGAAGAGTGCTCATTTTAAATAATCTTGTTTCCTCATCCCTGTGGCACCGCCTCATGTGCATGGACCCCCCTGCTGGTTTGTTGTCAAAAATTCAGTCTGTTTTGGTGGACTTTTTTGGGGGGGATGGACTCCACTGGGTCCCTCAAGCCCTGTTATTTCTTCCCAAAGAGGAGGGGGGGCAAGGAGTGGTTCATTTAGCTAGTAGAGGTGCTGCTTTTAGACTGACTTTCATACAGAGGCTGCTGACGGGCCCCCAGGACCTGGTATGGAGGCCTTTGGCCTGTGTTATTTTACAGAGAGTCCTTGGGCTTGGGCTAGACCTCCCTGTGTTTTTAATGGATTTTAAGAACTCTAATGCACTGTCTTTGCCCAGTTTTTACCGCAGTCTCTTTTCAGTGTGGACTCTTTTTAAAAAACAAAGAGGGCCATGCGATTCCCTCTACTGGTTGTTGAGGGAGCCGCTGGTTTTTGGTGGTCGCCTTGGTGTCCTGCCGGGAGTTGGAAGGACCTTCTTTGATAGGCTGTGTTCCAGGAGCGTTCTCACTCTGAAACAAGTGGTGGAACTGGCTGGTTCTGGCCTCAACAACGCCTCAGCTTTAGCAGCTCATCTTGGTGTCAGGTCAAATCGTTTCATCGATGGTCTTCTTGCACACTGGAAACAGGAGCTTCATGGACTTGAGCACTCCCTACTCTTGGACTTTAGCAATGGCACGCTGCAGCCGGAAAGCACGGACCCCTTTCCCTCTCTCACGCTCTATATGGACTTTGACGTCGCTCCTTGCTCCTTACTGGCATTCTGTGCTCCCACTGGTGTGGACTTTGGAGGAGCCAGTGGTAAGGCACTCTACAGACTGGTGGTGATGGCACTCAACAAGGACAGATTGAACACCTGTGTGGACACTCCTTGGAGAGCCTATTTTAGACTAGGAAAAGGGCATCGGCCTGCCTGGAGGGCTCTTTATAAAGCCCCTCTCCCTAAGAGGCATGGAGACTTACAGTGGAGGGTCCTGCATGGTATTATAGCTGTCAATGCTTTTGTTTCTGTGATTAACAGCAGTGTCAGTGGTCAGTGTGTTTTTTGTTCCTCTAGGGCAGGGGTGTCAAACTCATTCCATGGAGGGCCAAGACCCTGCAGGTTTTACTTCCACCCAGTCTCTTCAGCAGGTGTTTTCACTGATCAGCAATCAGTAGGACGAAATTCAGAGAAATCACCTGTTGAAGACACTGGGTGGAGGTAAAACCTGCAGGGTCTTGACCCTCCATGGAATGAGTTTGACACCTGTGCTCTAGGGAGACAGTTTTTCATTGTTTTACTGAATGTCAGCGCCTGAGTGGCCTCTTTGAACTTCTCACAGAACTTTTTCACATTTTTAAGGAAGTTTTCTCTAAGCAGGTTTTCATTTGTGGTTTTATGTACAATCGTCGTTTTAAGCAGAAGTGTCAACTACTGAACTTTGTTTTAGGGCAGGCAAAGTTGGCTATCTATGTAAGCCGGAGAAGAAAACTTGAAAATGTTGAGAATGATGTTGATGTCAAAATTTTATTTGTGAGGCTACTTAAAGCCAGAATCAGGCTGGACTTTCAGTTTTTTTATGGGGAATGGGGATGTGGAAGGTTTCAGGACCCTCTGGTCCCTGGAGAATGTCCTCTGCTCAGTTCGTGATGGACAGCTTTTTTGGGGGCGTTTTTTGGGGGCATAATTTTCTGTGTAATATAGCATGACATAGAAATTGTATTGACTGATGGACAAGTGTGTTTATTAAAGATCTTTTAAAAATCAAAATCTCTCTCTCTCTCTCTCTCTCTCTCTCTCTCTCTCTCTCTCTCTCTCTCTCTCTCTCTCTCTCTCTCTCTCTCTCTCTCTCTCACACACACACACACAGAGTTAAATTTTACTGTGAGCTGGGCATAGTCAGAATTGCAGCCAAGTGAAAGTAGTGTTACCTTATGATATTAATTACTCAAGTATAAAAATAGTAGTGATGCATTAGTAAAGTGTAGCAGAGTCAATAAAAAAGTATTCCTACTTGGCTTGTAAAGTGGGTCAACCCTCTTGGTGACACAGGTAGAGTGTTGGACTCTGGAGCCAGAGGTTGTGGGTTCAAACCCCTGGTTGGATCTCACCAGTTGGGACTTAACTGCTGGTTCTCTTAGCTACATAAGTAAGAGAAAGAAAGTGCTGAAGCGACTTAAGACATGATTTTTTTTCTCCTAAATTTTTAATGACTGTTTTCTTGTAATTTACTACTTTTCCCTTGTAAATTTGAAAGATTATTTTTCACTTAAATTTTAAACTCTTTTCCTCATCATTTGCGGGCTTTTTTTCTGTCCATGTAAATTTAGGAGTATCATGCATTTGAGACTTTATTCTCATAAATTGTGAGATTTTCTCAAAACTTTCACACATTTTTTCTTGTAAATGTAATATTTCTCATTGGTCTGGTTTTTTTTTACTCCTAATTTAATCTCTACTTTATCATGAATTTACTGTGTTTTTTTTTCCTGAAAAGTTTGTGGTAAAATTGTGACTTTTTACATATATCTGAATGTTAAGTTGGTAGCCTATGCATCCTCTCTCTTCCAAAATATATTCAGACAGAACCAAAAATATTCAATATTTTGCACAGTAATCATAAAAACCAAGGCTGGCATGATAAATTAAAGGCGTGGATTACCTTTGAGAGGAGCTGCTGACAGGCGGCTGGCTCCATTCTCTTCCCAGTATGCAGGACAAGCGCTGTTATATGCTGCCTTCACTTATACTCACAAATCTGATTTTTCATAAATATACATTGCTAATTAATAAAACAAAGTTTGATGCCAAACAATTAGTTGGGGTTTTTGTCGGTGGCACAGTAACTCATTTGAGGGGATACAGCCAAAAATGACCACTGACTCTTCTTGTGTCCTTCATTTGCAACAAAACTTTTCCTGAATTTCCTTTTCATGGAAAGCGCTGGTGGGTCAGATGCAGCCGCAGGCTGCCAGTTGACATTCAATTCATTACAAGTAATCCTGTCTTTTGGGGGTACAGTGGTTTGTAACTGTGAAGTTTCCATACATCCTTAATTGTCTTTCATTTTCATTCATTGTGTATTTTTACAGAAACTCCCTAGTTCCAGGACAGCTGTGAAACTATACTGTTCATAGCACACCCTGTATCCACCGGTGGTGAACTTTTTCATGCTTTTATATCAATCCAAATCTAAGCAAGGCAGTTACTCAAATTTTTTTCTTTAAAATAAAGCATTGTTACTTGCTGGTTAAAGTATGTGTTTTATTGACTCACTAAGATTAAGGTCTAACCACTTTGTTGTTTGTAACAACTATGTATTAAATGAAGGAAAAAGACACAGATTGAGTATGATAATTCTACTGTCTACCAATAATACCTGCAAGATGATAAGAAGTTCTAATGGGGACTTGCTGTTTCTCACAGTCATGGGTTACAGTTTTTGCACCATCAGACAGTCACCTCACCTCTAGATGGATGGTGTTTTCTGGGCTTGATTTTCTGATAATCATGGGCTATATTTAGCCTAAAATGAAAAATTAGACTGCAGTCTGTCTTATTAGTTTGAAGTGAACTCGGCTTGAAGTGTGTTGTAGACCACATACACCATGTTGCAAATTATTATGCAAATAGGATTTTTGTGTCATAAACATTCAGGTTTTTTTTTTGTTTTTCAGTTAAACTCATGGATGGTATTGTGTTTCAGGGCTCTTTGGGTCACTGATATCAATCTCAGACACCTGTCATAATTAGTTTGCCAGGTGAGCCCAATTAAAGGAAAACTACTTAAGAAGGATGTTCCACATCATGAAGCATGCCACAGGTTTCAAGCAATATGGGAAAGAAAAAGGATCTCTCTGCTGCCAAAAAGTGTCGAATAGTGCAATGCCTTGGACAAGATATGAAAACATTAGGTATTTCATGAAAACTTAAGTGTGATCATCGTACTGTGAAGAAATTTGTGGCTGATTCGGAGCACAAACAGGTTTGTGCAGATAAAGGCATAATGAAGAAGGTTTCTGCCTGACAAATTCATCGGATTAAAAGAGCAGCTGCTAAAATGCCATTGCAAAGCAGCAAACAGGTATTTGAAGTTGCTGGTGCCTCTGGAGTCCAACAAACCTCAGGGTGTAGGATCCTCCAGAGGCTTGCAGTTGTGCATAAACTATTCGGCCACCCCTAACCAATGCTCACAAGCAGAAATGGTTGCAGTGGGCCCAGAAATACATGAAGACTAATTTTCAGACAGTCCTGTTTACTGATAGAACAGAATAGAATTCCTTTATTGTCATTATACAATGAAGCATAATGAAATTTGGATGAATCTCTCCATGATCATTTAAAAAAGAAGAATAAAAAGACAGAAATAAATAGCATTAAAAGAGATTAAAAAAAAATCCTCAAAGCTTTACATAATACAACCTGGGCAAAGCAACATATGACAATCAGAGGGTCTTAAGGACTATTTAAAATGTGGATTGCGCTTGGATGGGCAGCACGGTGGCGCAGTGGTTAGCACAGTGGCAGCACAGCAAGAAGGTCATGGGATCGATTCCACTCTTGACCATCGTGGGTTCGATCCCACCCCCAGACCATCGGTGACCCTTCTGTGTGGAGTTTGCATGTTCGCCCCGTGTCTGCGTGGGTTTACTCCGGGCACTCCGGTTTCCTCCCACATGCCAAAAACATGCAAGTTAGGTTAATTGGCATCAAAACTGGGGATTCTAAATTGTCCTTAGGTATGGATGTGAGAGTGAATGGTTGTCTGTCTCTTTGTGTTGGCCCTGCGATGGACTGGTGATCTGTCCAGGGTGTACCCTGCCTCTCGCCCAAAAGATGCTGGGATAGGCTCCAGCCCCCCCGCGACCCGAAAGGATTAAGCGGTAGAAGATGGATGGATGGATGGATTGCGCTTGGAATCAAGCTGTCCCTCAGTCTTGTTGTACGAGCCCGAAATGCTCTAAAACGTTTACCAGAGGGCAACAGTTCAAAATGTCTATGAAATGGATGTGTGGAGTCTTGACAGATGGACCTTGCTTTCCTAAGATGGCGAGTGTGGTAAATGTCCTCCAGTTCTGGGAGCCGCAATCCGATGATTCTCTCTGCTCTTCCCACCACACGCCGAAGTGCTTTCCGCTCAGCCGCAATGCAACTGTGGAACCACACGCAGATGCAGTGTGTAAGGATGCTCTCTGTAGTGCAGCGGTAGTAGGAGAGCAGGACACGCTGAGAAAGACCAAATTTTTTTCACCAATCTCAAAAAAAAAAAAAAAAAAAAAGACGCTGTTGGCCTTCTTCAGCAGCCTGATGAGTGCCATGCAACCCTGGATGGTCCAGATGGATGGAGTAGCGGATGGTTGGTGGATGGTCACCATGTCCCAGTAAGGCTGCGACTTCAGCAAGGAGGTAGTGGAGTCATGATTTGGGCCGGAATCATGGGGAGAGAGCTGGTAGGCCCCTTTAGGGTCCCTGAAGGTGTGAAAATGATCTCGGCAAAGTACACTACCATTCAAAAGTTTGGGGTCACCCAGACAATTATTTTGTGTTTTCCATGAAAAGTCACACTTATTTACCACCATGAGTTGTAAAATGAATAGAAAATATAGTCAAGACATTGACAAGGTTAGAAATAATGATTTGTATTTGAAATAATAATTTTTTCCTTCAAACTTTGCTTTCGTCAAAGAATCCTCCATTTGCAGCAATTACAGCATTGCAGACTTAACATGATTGCACAAGGGTTTTCCAATCATCCATTAGCCTTCTGACACAATGAGCAAACACATTGTATCATTAGAACACTGGAGTGATAGTTGCTGGAAATGGGCCTCTATACACCTATCTAGATATTGCACCAAAAACCAGACATTTGCAGCTAGAATAGTCATTTATCACATTAGCAATGTATAGAGTGTATTTCTGATTAGTTTAAAGTTATCTTCATTGAAAAAAAGTGATTTCTTTCAAAAATAAGGAAATTTCTAAGTGACCCCAAACTTTTGAACGGTAGTGTATATAGTTTCTGACTGACCACTTTCTTCCATGGAACAAAAAGAAGAACTGTGCCTTCTGTAGCAAAATTATCTTCATGCATGACAGTGCACCATCTCATGCTGCAAAGAATACCTCTGTGTCATTGGCTGCTATGGGCATAAAAGGAGAGAAACTCATGGTGTGGCCCCCATCCTCCCCTGACCTCAATCCTATTAAGAATGGGCACGTGACATCACCCGACGGAAAAACCGTAAGGAATTGTGGGAAAAGTGTTCTGCCTGTTTGTGCTTAATAGTGAACAACGAATGCAGTTAAGCTGAAGTTCTTGAGAAAGTTGTTTCAGCCTGTTATTTATTTATTTTTTATTTATTTATTCGGATAAAAATTCCACTGAATATGGTATACAAACAAGAAATGTAAATATACATATAAAATGTCATACAAAATCCAGGATGACTCAAGAAAGTGAAAACACTTCCAATGTGGTCCTTTCAATCACATTATTACTCATCTGAATACCACGCAATGTTAGAATGGAGAAGTTTTGCTGCTTTATCAAATGCAACAACTGCTCTCACGACTGCCGTGGAAAAAGATTGATAACAGCGTATGCTTTTTTTAACTTCACAACTTGGAAGAAAAATGGAGAGAATTGGGTCTCAGAGCTAACAAAGAGGCGTCGGATGGAATGGATTGCAGCAGTCAGAAGGAAAGACATCAGCTTTGACAATATTCCTGCACAGATGGCCATGTGTCCCCTCTCCATTGCAGCTGTCTTGTGCACAGTGTGCTTTGGCTGCACCTCAGCCATAGCTCTCTGTCATCTCTCAGTAATATGTAAAAACGCACAGGGCAAAATCAAATAATTTCCCCACATCATTTCTGCTATTCTGGATTTCTCTTGAAAATCTGGGGCAGTGTTTTGTTTTTGTTTTTTTAATGGGAGCTTTTCAGTGTTGCTGATTTTCTTTGATTTTTCTTGAAGTTGTGATTACTTGTTGCCTTCATTACACATGGATTTAATATCAGCTGGGGACTGAAGTCCATAGAATGTTTGGTATCGTTAAATGAAGCAGATTCTCCTCTTTGAGGTGTCTATAAAAATGTCACTGTCCTGGTTTAGTGTGTTTTTATAGCAGCTAATTATACCGATAATTTTTTTCGGTGCACAAGCGTCGGCTTATTACATTACTGGATTATAATTTAATGTCCTGTTGATAATAATGTGTATATACTTATCAAGCATCATATGACAAATTTGAACATAAATCCAACATTTCACCGCTGGGACTTAGAAATGTCTGTAGCTGCAGACACATGCTAGTGCAGAAAATTGTGTAGAAACAATGACTGATTACCTTTGTGTTAAACAACGGTTTTCTGGTCATTCACCTGGAAGATTTGAGGCGACTGGACCCATCCATTGGTGAATTAAACATGAGCCTCTAATGATTTATAGTTTTTAAATTGCTCATGGGTTTATGCAGTCACCCCACAAATCAGGTAGGCAAACGCATCTGACAGTGTGACTCGAAGCAGTTGGTTGAGAGCCGTGGTCCATTTCTTGTGCTCCTACAGTTCGATCCCTTTTATTTCTTAAATTTTTTAGAGGTAGCGCTCCTTTGCTTCCTTATTCAGCTTTCCTGAATAAGGAATTTCAATTTTCTGTTTGCTCCATTCCATTGCACGTATGTCTGTTGACGTTAGCAGTTGCCTAGACTACAGGTAAACAAAGAAGCCAGACCATGACGATGGCGACAACAGCCCAGAATGCAGCGCGGCATGACGTCAATGCCCATTCTTTATTGAGAACCTTTGGAGCATCCTCAAGCATAAGATCTGTGAGGGTGGGAGGCAGTTCACATCAAAACTGTCATGTGCTGGCGAGCGCTCACCCCCTCCTTCCTGTTCACCTGTCACCTCATCAGATATACCCGCTGTTTCCTGCTGGACCAGCGTTTATAAGGAAGCACTCTTCAGTGATTCAACGCTGGCTCGTTTGGGTATACTGCACTAAGCAGACGGCTCATCTAGTAAGCGGTTGTGTTGTGGGTGATTTTACCTCACACGCTTTCTCCTTTCCTCTCTTCCAGGTTGCTGCCAACGTAGCGGTGTGTCTTCAGGGATTTGGTGCGCTCGCCAGCCTGTTGCTCCTCCACCACGCAGCTCATCTACTCCACCCGGTCAGACTCCACGACTCATTCCCCACCAGCAGTTCTGACCTGCTGGTTCCTCTCCTTCACTGGGTTCTGTGCCAGTCACTCCTCTCCTCCCATGTTGTTACACGTGGCTCTAGGGAGCCACGCAATAAGAGCCGAGGGCGAGCCAGTGAGTTGAGATGTTTATTATAAGGAAGGGTTAGGAACAAGGGATAAGGACACGGGGTAAGGAACACGGTCGTTGTAGACCCAAAGCACAGCTACTCATAAACAGGTTAAACTCACGAGTAGAACGGTACAGGAGTAAAGGGCTGGCACCGGAGAATAGGATACCAAGGCATAATACTCACAGCAGGGAACACTCACAAGGTTACTGCAAGAGGAGTAAGGGCTGACGCCGGGAATAGGGGTTTCAGCCTGTAGTGCTTTAAGTCGCAGCCCCGAGTGATCGAGGCTGCTCCTTTTTATTCTCGTTAGCAGCGCCTCAGCTGATGAGGATTAATTGGCCCCAGCCGTCCCGTAATACTGACAGCTGGGAGCCAGCTGAGACGCTGTCCAATGAGAGGCGGAAACGAGGAGACATGGGCTGAGCGCCGAAATGGTGTCTCCTCCCATGGTGACAGAGATGCTGCCTAAAGAGAGGCAGAGATGAGGAGACATGGGCTGAGCGCCGAGATGGCGTCTCATCCCATGGTGACAGAGCACCCCCCTCAAGGTCGGGCTCCCGAACGACCAGGAACACCCCAGCTTCCACCCCCCCCCCCCCCCACCTAGGGTGGGTGGAAGGGGGGCAGGACTGGAGGGGGAGATGCAAAGGGAAGGACAAAAAAAACCCAATGGACAATGTAGGGTAGCAGGGCAGAGAGAAGAAAAAACCCAAATACAATACGTTACAAAACAGGGAATAATTAACCCAGGGCACAGATGGGGAGAAAACTGAGTCAGACACTGGTAACACACTACCCAGAAATACAAACAATGTGTGGCTCAGGGCAAGGAAAAAACCACCAAAACGTAACAGAGCAAAAACGCTGAGTACAAGTGATAAATAGCAAACACAATACACAGCGTTAAATAGAACAGGAAGGTGATCACAGAGTATGGTTGATAAAGGAACCAAAACACATTACTCCATGAAACAAAAGCGGGCTAAGACCAGGACAAAAATAGTAGGAATGACGTGCACCGGTAAGTAGAAAGATAACAAAATACACGGTACCATATGCAAAGAAGGACACCTAGGAAAGTAACGGTGACAGAGTAACAGGACAACAATAAGATAAGATGGTGAGTATGGTGAATACACAGCACTAAATAAACGGGAGGTCACCTAGGGGAATACTGGTGACAGGTTCACAGGAGAACAATGAGATAAGATGCTGGGTATGGTTTAGTAAGGAGAGAACACAATACACAGCACTAAATACACGAGGGGTCACCTAGAGGAATAACGGTGACAGGATAACAGGGCAACAATAAGGTAAAAAGCTGAGTATGGTCAATAAGGGGAAAACACAATACACAGCGCTAAATATACGGGAGGTCCCCTAGAGGGAGAATGGTGACAAGTTCACAGGATAATGAGGTAAGATGCTGAGTATGGTTGATAAGGAGAGAACACAATACACAGCGCCAAATATACGGGGGGGGGGGGGTCACCTAGGGAAATACTGGTGACAGGTACATAGGATAACAATGGGATAAGATGCTGAGTACAGTTAATACGGGAAAAAACACAATACACAGCGCTAAATATACGAGGGGTCACCTAGAGGAATAACGGTGACAGGTACATAGGATAACAGTGGGATAAGATGCTGAGTACGGTTAACAAGGGAAAAACACAATACACAGCACTAAATATAAGAGGAAGAGGAAAATGTTCGGGTGGCTAAGTCCAAACCCAGATCCCGAGAAACCAGTCCGCCGGTAGCCGTGCCAGGCCACCCAGAAGCACAAAGTTCGTCAGGGAGTTGGACCAGATCGCCGAACCGGACGTCTTGCGGGTCGAGCCGTCGACCCGCATCACTCAACCACCAGGACTGTCGAGACGGACGAAGGGTCAAAGCAGGTCCCGGTGGACGAGGCACAGGGGAGAGCCGATGACGAGGGCAACGAGCGTCAGGCCGCTGGGAAACAGCCACCTCCTCACCGGACCTGGACAGCGCTGGCGCAGCACCCACGTCGGACCCCGATTGGATCTTAGGCGAACCCACGTCGGACACCGCCGAAGCAGCACCCGCGTCGGACCCCGACTGGGTCAGCACCGCACCAGAACCGACCTCCAACGTTGAACCTGGACCCTCCAGCATCACAAGGAACGGCAACTCCTCGCCGGTGACCCTGGAAGAAGGCTCGGGAGAAAAAACAGAACCGGGATCAGGATCACCGGCAGCGCCAGAACCCGGCGAAACGAGCTCGGATGCAGCGGGCGGCTGCACCCGGCTCATCCCCCCTAGAGACAGGCTAAAGTGCTCAGAGAAATAGAGGGAGAAAAGAGAGGAGAGCACTCGCCTGATCTCGGGATCCGACGCCGTCCAGGACTGTGAAGATCCAGGATCCGTCGTCCGGAGGTCGTTGTCAGGCTCCCACTCGGCTGCGTCGGGCCCCGCAGCCAGCACGATGGTCAGCGCAGCTTGAGGTTCCTCCCGCATTGGTAACCACACCGACGGTCCACGCGGCGTGATGGCAGGAGAACCTCGTCCCGCTGGACCGAACTGCACCTCCGTGGAGACCCGGAGACGCTTGGTCGTCGGCGCAGACTCCACGTAGCAGTCAGTCCTCCTCCTCCGTCCACAACGTAGCTGCGGAACCGCAGGCCCTCTCCTTATCCCACCACGTTGACCCGGAGCCGGGGATCGCTCGGCGGAGAGAGACACAGAGGATGCAGGATTAAAGGCACAGGTTACAGCAGGTGGTGGGAGTTCAGGGAGCTGCGGACCCCGAACTCCACCTCCAGGAGTGTGACAGAGCAAATCATAAAACTGATGTAAATAAACTAAGACTTGCCTGCCTCCTGGAGGTTCGATGGCGTCTGCTGTCGTGGACATAGCTTCTTCCTCTCCCCGCCAGGCGATAATGGAGGACCCCCTGGGAAATCGTCTGGGGACCGCTCGCGTTGTCTCCAGGAGAGGGCTCACCAGGCCGGGGTTCCAGGCACACACAGTAGTCAGGAGACACGTCGAGGAGGATGGGGTGACAGCCGTGGTGAGCCAGCCCGAATGTCCTGGGATGACAGCGGGGGAATGAGGCTCAGGGATCGAGGCTGTGAAATCTCCACACTGACGAGGCGAGAAGGTGACAGCTGCGTGGGAGGAGAGGTCCTGGCAGCAGCCCAGAACTGGGTCCGGACGGGGTTGATGCTGAGGTGACTTGGCGATGTGACGACGACTTCTCCCAGGGGACGAAGCGAGGGGGGAACCCAGGAATCGCTTCTCCTGATCAGAGACCGAGGCGAGGAAGGCATTGAGCTTGGGAAGGCTTCGTTGCTCTGGAGTTGACATAACGCACGGCCCAGGAGACACACACGCAGGCTCAGGATAGATTCAACAGCTTTATTAGCAACAGGGAAGTGTATAGCTGCGTGTCTGTGGAATAAGAATGTATTGGTGGTGGCGTCTGCGTCAGGCGCGGGGGCAGGAGGCCGTACAGCCGGACAACCCTGTGGGAGAGAGCAGAGGGAGAAGGGTAACGGGCACCACACCAATACAGGGAAATGATGATGATAGCTGGCTTACTTGGTTGTGACAGGTGGCTGGCGTCGACAAGGGTGGAGCCCGGGAGACAGCGACCTGCGGTACCTGTGGCAGCAGCGTAGAGCCAATGGCGAGGTGATGAAATCCGCCGCCGGGAATGTCCACCTGTGCACAGGGGAAAGCTAGAGGAGAGAGGTAAGGGGAGCTTACCCAGGATATCTTCGCTAGTAGGTTTGCGATCCGTAGTAGCAAAGGGGCCGAAGTAGAGAGACGGCTTCAGGCCGAAGCCCAGGGCAGAGTGGATTAAATACCTCGCCGCTGACGAGGAGCAGGTGTGCGTGCGGCTGGCGCCGCTGATGAGCGGCGAGTCATAACAGTACTCCCCCCTCTAGCAGCGCCTCCTGGCGATGGTTCTTCCGGGTGCGCTCGATGAAACTCAAAAATGAGTGACCGGTCCAACACCAGCGAGGAAGGCACCCACTGTCTCCACTCGGGTCCATAGCCCTCCCAATCCACCAGGTACTGCAATCCGCGACCCCGGCGTCGGGCGTCCAAGATGTCAGCGACGGTCCAGGCCGGATGGCCACCAATCATCCGGGGAACGGGGTGCGCCGCAGGTGGAGGGCAGAGGGGGTCAGAGACCACCGGTTTGATTTTGGAGACGTGGAAGGTGGAATGGATGCGGAGGGAGGAGGGAATAGCCACACGCACAGCCACCGGGTTGATGATCCTGGTTATGGGATAAGGGCCGATGAACCGTTGAGCCAGCTTTCTCCTCTCACCCTTTAGGTTTACGTCCTGTGTGGAAACCCAAACTTGCTGTCCCACCTGGTAGGCAGGTGCAGGTCTCCTATGTCAGTCCGCCGTAGACTTATTGCGCTCCGCCGTGCGTAAAAGTGCATTACGCACCGTGGACCAAAGGGAACGGCACCGCCTCAGATGTGCCTGGACAGAGGGAACAGCCAACTCGCCCTCCTGCGCGGGGAGCAGGGGTGGATCATAGCCCAAAGATGCTTTAAAGGGCGACATCCCGATGGCCGTAGAGCGAGAGGTGTTGTGGGCGTACTCCACCCAGACGAGGTGAGAACTCCAGGACGTGGGTTTAGACAAAGTTACGCAGCGGAGCGTAGCCTCCAGCTCCTGGTTTGTCCGCTCACACTGCCCGTTAGACTGGGGGTGATGGCCGGAGGAGAGGCTTACCTTGGCTCCCAGGGCATTGCAAAATGACCTCCAGACGTCCGAAGAAAACTGGGGGCCGCGGTCGGAGACCACGTCGACCGGGATTCCATGCAGTCTGACCACGTGCTGGATGAGGAGGTCCGCCGTCTCCAAGGCTGAGGGAAGTCCACGTAGGGGCACGAAGTGGGCGGCCTTGGAAAAACGGTCTACGATGGTCAGAACTGTGTCAAAGTTGTTGGAGATGGGGAGCCCGGTGACGAAGTCCAGAGCGATGTGCGACCAGGGCCTACCAGGGACGGGCAGGGGCTGGAGCAGACCCGCAGGGGGGGCGTTACCTGACTTATTGGCAGCACAGACGGGGCAGGCCCGGACGTAACGGGCGGCATCCTTCCGCAGACCTGGCCACCAAAAGGATCGCTGGAGAAGGTCGATCATCCGCGAAGCTCCAGGATGGCAGGTGAGCTTGGAGGTATGGAGCCAGTGTATAACGTCCCCCCGGATGGCAGATGGCACGAAGAGCCTCCCCTCCGGTCCGCCGCCAGGGTCCGGTTCCGTTTCCTGCACCTTCCGGATCTTGTCTTCTATGTCCCATGTAACAGCCCCCACGACGCACGACCTGGGCAAGATGGTATGAGCAACGTCATCTACGGCCTCCGGGGCAAATTGCCTGGAGAGGGCGTCGGGTAGGCCGTTCTTGGAGCCAGGCCTATATGTGATGCTGAATTTAAGCCTTGCAAAGAACAGGGACCAACGCGCCTGGCGGGCGTTCAGACGCTTGGCAGATCTCAGGTACTCCAGGTTCTTGTGGTCAGTGAGGACCACAAAAGGCAAGGCTGCCCCCTCCAGCCAGTGACGCCACTCCTGAAGGGCAAGCTTGATGGCAAGAAGCTCTCTGTCCCCCACGTCGTAATTTCGTTCCGCCGGGGACAGGCGCCGAGAGAAGAAGGCGCAGGGTCGCTTGACTCCATTGGCTTGGGACCGCTGGGACAACACCGCCCCCACCCCCGTGTCCGAAGCGTCCACCTCCACAATGCACTGCAGCGCGCGATCGACCTGGCTGAGGACCCGGGAGGAGGAGAACTCCGTCTTCAGCGCCTGGAAGGCCGAAGCGGCCTCTTCAGTCCACCGGAACGGGGTCTTAGGAGAGGTGAGGTGGGTCAGGGGTCCGACGATGGCTCCAAAGTTCGGGACAAAGCGGCGGTAGAAATTGGCAAACCCGATGAACTGCTGAACTTGCTTTCGAGAAGTTGGTGTGGGCCAATCCACCACTGCTTTGATCTTCGCTGGGTCCGGAAGCACCTGGTCATGGGAGATGACGAACCCCAGGAAGGAAGTTGTTTTGGCGTAGAATTCACACTTTTCCGCCTTGACGTACAGACGGTTCTCCAGCAGTCTCTGCAGGACCCGCCTCACGTGGACCCGGTGTTCATCCCTGGACCTGGAGAAGATGAGAATGTCGTCCAGGTAGACGAATACGAACAGGCCGATGAAGTCCCGGAGGACATCATTGATGAGGCACTGAAAGACGGCTGGAGCGTTGGTCAACCCAAACGGCATCACGAGATATTCAAAATGCCCATTTGGGGTTCGGAAGGCGGTTTTCCACTCATCTCCCTCCCGGATCCGGACGAGGTGGTAAGCGCTGCGGAGATCCAGCTTAGTAAACCAGGTCGCCCCCTGGAGGGAGTGGAAGGCAGTGTCCATAAGGGGCAGGGTGTACCGGTCCTTCTCCGTGATATCGTTGAGAGCCCGATAGTCGATACAAGGACGAAGAGATCCGTCCTTGTTTCCAACGAAGAAGAACCCTGCACCTACTGGAGAGGAGGACGGTCGGATGATCCCAGCACTGAGCGACTCCTTCAGGTAGCTGTTCATTGCCTCCTTCTCCGGCGCTGACAGACTGTAGAGGCGTCCTGAGGGTAAGGGCGCCCCCTGGCGGATGTTAATGGCACAGTCGTAGGGCCAGTGAGGAGGTAGAGACATCGCCTTGGATTTACTGAAAACGGCACCCAGGTCGTGGAACTCTGAGGGCACTTGGGTGAGATCTGGGGGCGTGGTGTCCTGAGCTGTGGGAGGCGAGGACGTGGCGCAGGCCGCGGATTGGAGGCAGGTACCCATGCAGAAAGTGCTCCACGCTGAAACCTTCCCAGTCTTCCAGTCTAAGGCAGGGTTGTGGAGGCAGAGCCAGGGATAACCGAGGATGACAGGTGTTACTGAGGTGGGCAGGATGTAAAAGGAGATATCCTCCCAATGGTTTCCAGAGATGGTCACCGGGACAGGGGATGTTTGGTGAGTTACCTTTCCCAGGGAGACTCGGGAGAGATTAACCAGGGCGAGAGGAGTATCGAGGGGGTGACAGTGGATGCCCAGTCGGGTTGCCAGGCTTTGTGAAATAAAGCTACCCTCCGCACCTGAATCCACCAGTGCATGTGTGAGATGCCCAGTGAGGTTGTGACAGAAGCGAATGGGCAGCGTCAAATGTGTGAGGGGACTTAACCGATTAGCGTCCGCGAGGCCCCCTACAGTGACTCGCAGACCACCTCGTTTGGCTTCTCCGGACAATTCTCCACCGTGTGCTGGCTACCTCCGCAATACATGCAGAGGCCCAGGTCACGACGGCGCTGTTTCTCTGCCAGGGGGAGCTTTGTCCGGCCCGTCACCATAGGTTCCGACTCCTCGGAGACCTCCGGCGGCGGTAACGCCAGGTGGCGAACTTGGGGCAGACGTGCAGAGGCACCCCGCGAGTGAGAAGACTCCTTCCGCTCGGAGGTGCGCTCGCGCAGCCTGTTATCCAAGCTGATGGTAAGAGAAATCAGCTCTGCCAGCGTCTCCGGGGTATCCCGTCCAGCCAGTTCATCCCTCAGACCGGAATTTAGACTGCAGAGGAAGATGCCGCAGAGCGCGCGCTCTTCCCAGCCAACTTCCTCCGCGGTAACCCGAAAGTCAATCGCGTACTCGGCCGCCGATCGGCTCCCCTGTTGGAGTCCGAGAAGACGGTCGACCTGGACACTGTCCAAACGCGAATGATCGAACACTTCCAGAAATTGTCGCACGAACTGGCCATAGGTGAGGGTGGCATAGCTGGGCTTCACCATAATGGCGTAAGCCCAGGTAAGCGCACGACCCTCAAGGAGGTTTCCTATATAGCCAATTCTGCTATGGTCTGAGGGAAAATCTCCGGGAACGCGAAGAAACATGGACTCACACTGCATAATAAAACCCCGAGCTCCACCCAGCTTACCGCTGAAGCGAGCAGGAGTGGGGATTGGTGTGAGCTGTGTTGGCGCACCCGGAGCAGGCTGGACAGCCACCGGAGCCGCAGGAGCCACGCCACCCGGACGAGCCGAGGGGAACGGCTGCTGGGGGTCCAAGCAGTCTAATCGGTTAGTGATGTTAATTAATTGATTTAATATCACCTGTTGCTGATAGGCTATTGAATCCACCCGAGCCTCGAGGGTGGAAAGACGGCGTGCGAGCCCGCTGTCTGCCGAGCCACTCTGCTGAAGCCGTACTGACATAACGCACGGCCCAGGAGACACACACGCAGGCTCAGGATAGATTCAACAGCTTTATTAGCAACAGGGAAGTGTATGGCTGCATGTCTGTGGAATAAGAATGTATTGGTGGTGGCGTCTGCGTCAGGCACGAGGGCAGGAGGCCGTACAGCCGGACAACCCTGTGGGAGAGAGCAGAGGGAGAAGGGTAACGGGCACCACACCAATACAGGGAAATGATGATGATAGCTGGCTTACTTGGTTGTGACAGGTGGCTGGCGTCGACAAGGGCGGAGCCCAGGAGACAGCGACCTGCGGTACCTGTGGCAGCAGCGTAGAGCCAACGGC
The DNA here is from genome assembly GCA_020510985.1 of Pholidichthys leucotaenia. Lineage (NCBI taxonomy): Eukaryota > Metazoa > Chordata > Actinopteri > Cichliformes > Pholidichthyidae > Pholidichthys > Pholidichthys leucotaenia. The sequence goes on along the minus strand of CM035840.1, from coordinate 56,472,237 downwards.
GAGGTGATGAAATCCGCCGCCGGGAATGTCCACCTGTGCACAGGGGAAAGCTAGAGGAGAGAGGTAAGGGGAGCTTACCCAGGATATCTTCGCTAGTAGGTTTGCGATCCGTAGTAGCAAAGGGGCCGAAGTAGAGAGACGGCTTCAGGCCGAAGCCCAGGGCAGAGTGGATTAAATACCTCACCGCTGACGAGGAGCAGGTGTGCGCGCGGCTGGCGCCGCTGATGAGCAGCGAGTCATAACAGGAGTCCTCTCCACCAATCTCACTGCCGCCGCCACGTGCCTGCAGATGGTGAATGGATACACAGCGGGAATCGCGTCAGCCGCTCGGTCCCAGACGTAACTGCTGTCAGCTGCGGCTCCATGGGGGGAATCCCGAGTGACATAATGCAGAACGGGGGAAGCCCTCTGGGTGGCGCGAACTCCCGGGCTGGAACGGCAGCAGGAACGGGGTCCCGAAGCGGGGGGCAACGTCATCCACTTCGGCGTCCTGCCGGGGTTTCCATCCAACCCGCGGACTCCCGGGCAGGAATGGCAGCAGGAACGGGGTCCCGAAGCGGGTGGCAACGTCATCCACTTCAGCATCCTGCCGGGGTTTCCATCCAACCCGCGGAGCTTCTCTCGCTGTGTGACCATGGCGTCAATCCTGGCACTGACCTCGAGATGGAACAAAGAAAGAGGGTGACAGTCCAGGAGATCCTCAGCACGGCCCGGATGCCAGCGTCTCGGATTGGAGGCGTCGTGCAGGGTGAAGAGCGTCCTGTCGACAGCCCCCGAGATGGACCTCAGCTCGTCGCCCTGGCGTGGGGAGTGACTCCTGGGAAACGGCGTGCTAATGGCGCTAACACCCGGACAAGGAAGGTACAGTTCCACAAACTCACGGCCGCCGGCAACTCGTCTGGCTGCGACTTACTGTTACACGTGGCTCTAGGGAGCCACGCAATAAGAGCCGAGGGCGAGCCAGTGAGTTGAGATGTTTATTATAAGGAAGGGTTAGGAACAAGGGATAAGGACACGGGGTAAGGAACACGGTCGTTGTAGACCCAAAGCACAGCTACTCATAAACAGGTTAAACTCACGAGTAGAACGGTACAGGAGTAAAGGGCTGGCACCGGAGAATAGGATACCAAGGCATAATACTCACAGCAGGGAACACTCACAAGGTTACTGCAAGAGGAGTAAGGGCTGACGCCGGGAATAGGGGTTTCAGCCTGTAGTGCTTTAAGTCGCAGCCCCGAGTGATCGAGGCTGCTCCTTTTTATTCTCATTAGCAGCGCCTCAGCTGATGAGGATTAATTGGCCCCAGCCGTCCCGTAATACTGACAGCTGGGAGCCAGCTGAGACGCTGTCCAATGAGAGGTGGAAACGAGGAGACATGGGCTGAGCGCCGAAATGGTGTCTCCTCCCATGGTGACAGAGATGCTGCCTAAAGAGAGGCAGGGATGAGGAGACATGGGCTGAGCGCCGAGATGGCGTCTCATCCCATGGTGACACATGTAAGTGGTATAAATTAGATTTCCATATTTCCCCTCCAATCCTCTCTAATCAGCCTCGTCTCATCCTCTGCAGGTTTGCTGCTCCTCTGGCAAGTGACTGACTTTTTCCTCAAGGTTGCGGTTTTGAAAATTCAATAAAAGGGTCAAACGTTCTCTGTGTGTGTTCTTTTGGTGATTGCATTTTGTACTCAGGTTGCTTGTCCGGTCAATATGACAGAACGAGCCAGCCAGGGTCACAGCCTGGCAAGTGCGTCATCAACAGAGCACTCCGTGCTCCACCGCCTCGATGTTACAGAGGGGTAGGTGGCTGAACATACTCAGCTGCTGCAGGCTATCACACAGCAGCTAAGTGTCATTTCTGATCAATTGGGCCGTGCGGCTGCTCCGGCCATTCCACCTCCACCTGCTCTTCCGCCTTCTACTATCATCCGCCAAACTCTTTCCATTTCCACTCCTGCCCCGTATGTGGGGGAGGTGGGGAAATGCAAGGATTTTTTGTGTCACATTCGGCTCTACTTCGAGCAGGTGAAGGGGGAGTTCCTGGATGACATCTCCAAAATCCACCAGTTTACTCTTCTGCTTTGGGGCCGCGCTCTTAGTTGGGCGCGGGCTGTTATCGATAGCCGGAGAGATTCGCCACCAACGTTTGACCAATTTGTGCCCGCGTTTTCCCACACCTTCGACCGTACCGAGAATGAAGGGAATATCATGAGTTGCCTGTTGTCGCTCCACCAGGGCAGCCGGTCAGTGGCCGACTTCTCGGTCGAGTTCCGGGTCAAGGCAGCTGATTCAGGGTGGAATGGAGTTGCACTGCGCAGCGCGTTCCTCCACAGATTGAATCCTCGACTTCACGATGTCCTGGCAGAGAGTCTCCGCCCTTATCAATTCCGGGGCAGAGGGTAATTTCATCTCCTCTGTGCTGGTTCACGAGATGGGGATTCTGACAGTTAAACTGCCGGCTCCCTGTCCCGTTCATATCCTTTCTGGTCAGATGGTGGCATCCGTGACTCATTGCATGACGCAGTTATCCATCCTGTTGTCTGGTAACCACCAGGAGAGGCTACTTTCTACGTGTTTCCACGTGCCTCTCATGCAGTGGTGCTAGGGTATCCGTGGCTCCAGAGGCATAATCCAATTCTTAACCCTTTGAGTGTGAGAATTTGCATGCCCCTAGTGGCAGAGCGTGGCACTGTGCCTGCCTTCTCACTCTGACTTTGTCAAAAGTAAGTGAGAAATTTCTGGGTTTTTTAAATGTACTGATTTCTTGTTCATTTACTTTGAAGATAAGATGATGAGGTACCTCTGTACAAAAAACAGTGTCAAACAACTGAACCATTTTTTGTGTAAATATGTCCCAAAGTCCAGTTTTGACTGAGTTATGGAATTTAAAGAGGTTCCGCAACATTATGCAAATTAGATGCGTAAATTTATTCCTATCTGAAACTTTGGATCATATTTTACATCTTTCTAATTGACGGTAAATCATTATCTCTTACCACTTTCAAGTTATAGCCTTGGAAATCTGAACTATTTTTGACATAACACACGGCTCAGGAGACGCACACACACAGGCTCAGAGTAGTTCAAATAGTTTATTAACAACAGGAGTGTATGAATGTGTGTCTGCGAGATGTAAATGTGTTGGTGGCGGCGTCTGCTTCGGGCACAGAGGCAGGAGGCCGTACAGCCGGACAACCTTGGATAGGACAGATGACTGGCACAGCAAGGGACGAGGTCCGGTAGACAGCCACCTGGAGAGCCCGGTGCAGTAGCGAGGAACAGGCGATGGAGAGGCGTTGTCCGCCGCCGGGAAATCCACCTGTGCACAGGGGAGCAGACTAGGAAGGGAAAGGAGGTAAGGTCTTCTTACCAGAATGATCAGCTGAGGGTGAAAGGAACTCACAGCGATGCGTAGGGAAGTCTGACGGCTTCAGGCCGAAGCTCAGGGTGAGGCGGCTTAAATCCCTCGCCGCTGATGATGTGCAGGTGTGTGAGCAGGTGGCGCCGCTGATGAGCGGCGCGGTGTGACAGTACTCCCCCCTCTAGCAGCGCCTCCTGGCGATGGCTTCTCTGGGTGCGCTCGGTGGAAATCAGCGATGAGCGATGGGTCCAACACAAACGACGAGGGAACCCACTGCCGATGTTCAGGCCCATAGCCCTCCCAGTCCACCAAGTACTGCAACCCACGACCCCGGCGCCGGGAGTCCAGGATGGAGGAGACGGGCCAGGCCGGATGGACATCAATCATCCGGGGCGCGGGTTGCGCAGCAGGAGGAGGGCAAAGGGGGTCGGAGACTACCAGCTTCACCTTGGACACGTGGAAGGTGGGATGGATGCGGAGGGAGGGGGGAATAGCTACACGCACAGCCACCGGGTTGATGATCCTGGTGATGGGGAATGGGCCCATAAAGCGCTGTGCCAGCTTCCTCCTCTCGCCCTTTAAAATCACGTCCTGGGTCGACACGTAGACTTGCTGACCAACTCTGTACGCCGGGGCAGGTCTTCTGTGCCGGTCCGCCACGGCTCTGTTGCGCTCCGCCGTGCGTAAAAGCGCATTGCGCGCTGACGCCCAGATGGAGCGGAACTGCCTGAGATGCGCCCGTACTGAGGGGACAGTTACCTCACTCTCCTGCGCCGGGAACAGCGGGGGGTCGTAACCCAGGGACGCCTTAAAGGGGGACATCCCTGTAGCAGAAGAGCGAGCGGTGTTGTGGGCGTATTCAACCCAGGCGAGGTGGTTACTCCAGGACGTTGGTTTGGACGCCGTTACACAGCGGAGCGCAGCCTCCAGCTCCTGGTTGGTCTGCTCACACTGCCCGTTGGATTGGGGGTGATGGCCGGAGGAGAGGCTCACCTTGGCTCCTAAGGCGTTGCAAAATGACCTCCAAACGTCTGAAGAAAATTGGGGCCCTCGGTCCGAGACCACGTCCACCGGAATCCCATGCAGCCTGACCACGTGCTGGATTAGGAGGTCCGCCGTCTCCAGGGCAGTTGGAAGACCTCGTAGGGGGATGAAGTGTGCCGCCTTGGAGAAGCAGTCCACGATGGTCAGGACGGTGTCGTAGGTGTTCGAGACTGGGAGTCCGGTGACGAAATCCAGGGCGATATGCGACCAGGGCCTGCCAGGGACGGGCAGGGGCTGGAGCAAACCCGCTGGAGGGGCATTACCCGATTTGTTGGTGGCACACACTGGACAGGCCCGGGCGTAGCGGGCAGCGTCCCTCCGCAGGCCTGGCCACCAGAAGGACCGCTGGAGGAGGTCAATCATCCGGGAGGAGCCAGGGTGACAGGTGAGCTTGGATGTGTGTAACCAGTGGATGACCTCTCCCCGAACCGTGGATGGCACGAACAGCCTCCCCTCCGGTCCGCCGCCAGGGTCAGGTTCCACTTCCTGCGCCTTCCGGATCTTGCTCTCAATGTCCCAGGTGACGGCTCCCACGACGCATGACCTGGGTAGGATGGTGTGAACCGTGTCCTCCGACTCCTCAGGGGCGAATTGCCTAGAGAGGGCGTTGGGCAGGCCGTTCTTGGAGCCAGGCCTGAAGGTGATGGTAAATTGGAACCTGGTGAAGAACAAGGACCAGCGCGCCTGGCGGGCGTTCAGGCACTTGGCAGATCTAAGGTACTCCAAGTTCCTGTGGTCCGTCAGGACCACGAACGGCAGGTCCGCCCCCTCTAGCCAGTGACGCCACTCCTGTAGCGCGAGCTTGATGGCGAGGAGCTCTCTGTCACCCACGTCGTAATTCCTCTCCGCCGGGGACAAGCGCCGGGAGAAGAAGGCGCAGGGCCGTTTGATACCGTCATCCGGCGACCGCTGGGATAGCACCGCTCCCACTCCTGTGTCTGAAGCGTCCACTTCCACGATGCACTGCAGCGCAGGGTTGACTTGGCTAAGGACCCGGGAGGAGGAGAACTCCGCCTTCAGCGCCTGGAAGGCAGCCGCGGCCTCTTCGGTCCACCGGAACGGGACCTTAGGGGACGTGAGGTGGGTCAGCAGGCCGACGATGGTGCCAAAATTTGGGACAAAGCGGCGGTAGAAGTTCGCAAACCCAACGAACTGCTGCACCTGCTTTCTTGATGCAGGTGTGGGCCATTCCACCACCGCTTTCACCTTCTCTGGGTCCGGAAGCACCTGGTCGTGGGAGATGATGAACCCGAGGAAGGATGTTGTCTTCGCGTAAAACTCGCATTTCTCGGCCTTCACGTACAACCGGTTCTCCAGCAGCCTTTGAAGGACCCACCTCACGTGGACCTGGTGCTCATCCCTGGACTTGGAGAAGATGAGAATGTCGTCCAGGTAGACGAACACAAAAAGGCCGATGAAATCCCAGAGGACATCATTGATGAGGCGCTGAAAGACGGCTGGAGCGTTGGTCAACCCGAACGGCATCACCAGGTACTCGAAGTGGCCGTTCGGGGTACGGAAGGCTGTCTTCCACTCATCTCCCTCCCGGATCCGGACGAGGTGGTATGCGCTGCGTAGATCCAGCTTGGTGAACCAAGTCGCCCCCTGGAGGGAGTGGAAAGCGGTGTCCATGAGGGGCAGGGTGTAGCGATCCTTCTCCGTAATGTCGTTAAGGGCACGATAGTCAATGCAAGGACGGAGGGATCCGTCCTTCTTACCGACGAAGAAGAATCCTGCCCCCACAGGTGATGACGACGGGCGGATTATCCCAGCACTCAGCGACTCCTTGAGGTATGAGTTCATAGTCTCCTTCTCCGGCGCCGATAGACTGTAGAGTCGTCCAGAAGGTAAGGGTGCCCCTTGGCGGAGGTTGATTGCACAGTCGTAGGGCCTATGAGGAGGGAGAGACATAGCCTTGGATTTGCTGAATACCATACCCAGGTCGTGAAATTCCAATGGCACCAGGGACAGGTCCAGGGGCGCAGCGTCCGTAGGTGAGGGAGAAGCGGATGGAGAGCAGGCAGCGGACTGTAGACAGGTGCTCATGCAGAACGTACTCCATGCCGACACCCCGGCGGACTTCCAATCCAAAACGGGGTTGTGGAGGCGTAGCCAGGGATACCCCAGGATGACGGGCGACACAGAGTTGGGCAGGACATAAAAGGTTATCTCCTCCCGGTGGTTTCCAGAGATAATAACCGGGATGGGGATGGTCTGGTGTGTAACTCTCCCAAGGGAGGCACGAGAGAGGTTGACCAGGGAGATAGGGTTCCTTAGTGCCTGACAGCGGATGCCCAATCGGGTTGCCAGGCTTTGAGAAATAAAGCTGCCTTCCGCGCCCGAATCCACCAGTGCGTGGGTGAGATGCCCAGTGGAGTTATGACAGAAACGGATGGGCAGCTTCAATTGTGTGAGGGAACTTAACCGATTGACGTCCGCGAGGCCCCCTACAGTGACTCGCGGACCCCGCCGACTGGCTTTCCGTGGGCAAAGCTTCACCGTGTGTTGGTCATCTCCGCAATACATGCAGAGATCCAACTCACGGTGGCGTTGTCTCTCCGCAGGGGAAAGCTTTGTCCAGCCCGTCACCATCGGCTCCAACTCCTCGGGGCACATTGGTGGCGGCATCGCCAGGGGGCGAGCTTGGAACAGGCGCGGCGAGACTCCACGAGGGCGAGAAGAAGACGACTTCCGTCCCGAGGAGCGCTCGCGCAGCCTGTTGTCCAAACTGATCGCTAGGGATGTTAGCTCCGCTAGCGTCTCAGGGATATCCCGCCCAGCCAGTTCATCCCTCAGATCATTGTTGAGACTGCGGAGGAAAAGGCCACAGAGGGAGCGTTCCTCCCAGCCTAATTCCTCCGCCGCTACCCGGAAGTCGACCGCGTAGTCCGCTGCCAACCGGCTTCCCTGCTGGAGGGCGAGAAGCCGATCGACCTGGACTGTCTCGGAACGAGAATGGTCAAAGACCTCCAGGAAGCGTCTCACGAATTGGTCATATGTGAGGGTGGCATAACTGGGCCTCGCCATTACGGCGTAGGTCCAGGTTAATGCTCGCCCCTCCAGGAGATTCCCGATATAACCAATTCGGCTATGATCCGAGGGAAAGTCCCCGGGCACACGGTGAAAAACAGACTCACACTGCATTATAAACCCCCGCGCTCCGCCGAGCTTACCGCTAAAGCGGGCGGGGGTTGGAATGGGCGTGAGCCGAACCGGTGCACCCGGAGCTTGCTGGACGGCCGCTGGAGCAGCAGGAGCCGCGCCACCCTGACGAGCCGGGGGGAACGGCTGTTGGGGGTCCAAGCGGTCCAATCGGTTAGTTATATTTATCAACTGATTAAAAATCACCTGTTGCTGATAAGCTATCTGATCCACTCGAGCCTCGAGAGTGGTAAACCGGTGTGCGAGCCCGCCGTCTGCCCAGCCGCTCTGCTGAAGCCGTACTGACATAACGCACGGCTCAGGAGACGCACACACACAGGCTCAGAGTAGTTCAAATAGTTTATTAACAACAGGAGTGTATGAATGTGTGTCTGCGAGATGTAAATGTGTTGGTGGCGGCGTCTGCTTCGGGCACAGAGGCAGGAGGCCGTACAGCCGGACAACCTTGGATAGGACAGATGACTGGCACAGCAAGGGACGAGGTCCGGTAGACAGCCACCTGGAGAGCCCGGTCCAGCAGCGAGGAACAGGCAATGGAGAGGCGTTGTCTGCCGCCGGGAAATCCACCTGTGCACAGGGGAGCAGACTAGGAAGGGAAAGGAGGTAAGGTCTTCTTACCAGAATGATCAGCTGAGGGTGAAAGGAACTCACAGCGATGCGTAGGGAAGTCTGGCGGCTTCAGGCCGAAGCTCAGGGCGAGGCGGCTTAAATCCCTCGCCGCTGATGATGTGCAGGTGTGCGAGCAGGTGGCGCCGCTGATGAGCGGCGCGGCGTGACAATTTTATTGACAAAAAATATTTATCACTCTTGACCACTAGGGGGTATGTCACAGTTCTGCACCACACACACTCAAAGGGTTAATTGGGCACAAAATTCCATCACCTCTTGGAGTCCTAACTGTTTGGCAACATGTCTAAATTCGGCCCAGTGTTCACCGTCCCTCCCCGTCTCCTCTCCTCAGGTCGAGCCACCGGACCTTAGCCTCGTACCCGAGGTTTATAACAACCTCGGGGAGGTCTTTAGCAAGTCACGAGCGTTAGCGCTTCCTCTGCATCACTCGTATGACTGTGCCATGACTGGAGGTGATGGAGAGGTACATTAAAGATTCTTTGAACACTGGCCTCATTCGGCCATCCTCGGCTCCTCTCGGAGTGGGGTTTTTCTTTGTTGGCAAGAAGGACGGGTCTCTGAATCCGTGCATTGACTACCGGGAGCTTCACGCTATAACAGTCAAAGATAAATACCCTCTGCCCCTGAAGAATGCCGCATTCGAGCTCCTGCAGCGCTCGCGCGTATTCTCCAAACTCAACTTGCATAACACTTACCACCTAGTCAGAATACGCAAGGGGGACGAGTGGAAAACAGCGTTCAAAACACACTTGGGGTAATTTGAGTACTTAGTTATGCATTTTGGGTTAACCAACGTCCCCGCTGTTTTCCAACGTTTAATCAATGACGTCCTCCACAACATGTTGAATCGGTTTGTTTTCGTCTATCTGGATGACATCCTGATTTTTTTGTTGCACGCCTGAGGAGCACAAAACCCATGTTAGAGCCATATTACAGCGGTTCTTAGAAAACCAACTTTATGTCAAGGCTGAGAAGTGTGAGTTTTCCACCAGTTCCACTTCTTTCCTTGGCTTTATTGTAGCGGAGGGAGAGCTGAGGGCCAGCCCGGCCAAGGTGAAGGCTGTGATAGATTGGCCAACACCCCACTCCTGCAAGGAGCTGCAACACTTCTTGGGGTTTGCGAATTTTTATCACAGGTTTATCCATAACTATAGTGGGGTAGCACAGCCTTTAACACAGCTGACCTCTGTTAAGGTACCATTTTCATGGACCGAGGCAGCTGAACAGGCCTTTGTCAAATTAAAGGGCCTGTTCGCAGATAAATCCATCTTGGCTCAGGAGGTGGATGCTTCAGAGACGGGGGTGTGTGCTATTTTGTCCCAGTGCTCCCTTCCGCACTTGAAGCTCCGCCCACATGTGTTTTTCTCTCGGCGGCTCACCCCAGCCAAGAGATATTACGACGTCGGGGATCGTGAGCTATTGGCCATTAAATTGGCTTTTGAGGAATGGAGACATTGGCTGGAGGGAGCCATTCACCCTGTAGTCGTGTGGACCAACCACAAGAACCTTGAGTATCTGCGGTCTGCCCGCCGGCTGAATCCTAGGCAGGCTCGCTGGGCCCTATTTTTTCAGCATTTTAATTTCACTGTCACCTATAGGCCCAGCTCCTGTAACGGGAAACCTGATGCTCTCTCCAGGCAGTTCAGTCAGGACCTGGCTGACCCCCCCCCCCCCCCGAGCGCATTCTTCCACCTTAGTGCGTCCTGGGAACCCTTACCTGGGAGATTGAAAGTAGAGTCCGCCAGGCCCAGTCCTCAGAGTCCGAACCAGCGGGTTGTCCTAATCGCCTTTAGGTCCCTGCCGCCCTCCGCAGTGAAGTTATCCAGTGGGGGCACACCGGACGTCTCGCCTGCCACCCTGGGGTGGTACATACTGTGGATATTATTAGGCGAGCGTTTTGGTGGCCCACGCTGCGGCGGGACGTGCAAGAGTATGTGAAGGCTTGCCAAACATGTGCCCGTAATAAAACCTCCCCCACCCCCCAGCTGGTCTTCTTCACCCCCTCCCCATCCCTAGCCAGCCCTGGTCCCACATCGCTATGGACTTTGTCACTGGTCTTCCCCCTTCCCATGGTAACACTGTGATATTGACCATTGTGGACAGATTTTCCAAGGCTGTGCCGTCTGGTTCCTCTCCCCAAGCTGCCATCTGCCTCCAAGACTGCTGAATTACTGTCCTACCACGTTATCAGACTGCACGGTATTCCTATGGACATTGTGTCTGACCGGGGTCCTCAGTTTATCTCACGGGTATGGAAGTCGTTCTGCCACTATCTTGGCACCACTGTCAGCCTCACCTCCGGTTATCATCCACAGAGCAATGGGCAGGCTGAGCGTGCCAACCAGTCCCTGGAGGCTGCCCTTCGTTGCGTGGCAGCTGATGACCCCTCTTCCTGGAGCTCCCATCTGACCTGGATGGAGTATTCATTAAATTTCACAATCTCTTCAGCCACGGGGCAATCACCATTTGAAGCTTCCGTGGGCTACAACCCCCCTCTGCTATCGATGACGGAGAGAAAGGTAGCGGTGCCGTCCGTGGGGGCCCATTTTCATGGCTGCCGCCGGGCCTGGAGGGCTACCAGGGCAACTCTCTTTCGCTCCACTAAGCGCAATCGGCGCTATGCTGACCACAAGAGGCTCCAGCGCTGGAATACAAGACTGGACAGCAGATGTGGGTGGCCACGGATCAGGTTCCACTCAAAGCTGAGTCTCGGAAGCTCGCTCCCCGGTTCGTGGGTCCCTTCCCCGTCACCAATAACGTAGGCGACTTTGCTATTCGGCTCCAGCTCCCACGAGCGCGCCGCGCGCATCCTACCTTCCATGTCTCCAAGGTCAAGCCTCTCTCCTCCAGTCCTCTCTGTCCCCCCCCCCACCCGAAGCCACCTCGTTCTCCCTGGGTCTTCGATGGGCATGTTACCCACACCGTCAAAGAGATCCTGGATGTTCGTCGTCTGGGCTGGGGGTTCCAGTACCTGGTCGACTGAGAGGGCTATGGCCCAGAGCATCGGTCGTCGGTCCCTTGGTCTGGATTCCATGACAAAGGTATGGTCCGGGCTTACAATCGAGCCCACCTGGAGAAGCCTGGGGGACCGCCAGGAGGTGTTCCTTGGGGGGGGGGGGCACTGTCATGTGCTGGCGAGCGCTCGCCCCCTCCTTCCTGTTCACCTGTCTCCTCATCAGACGCACCTGCTGTTTCCTGCTGGGCCAGTGTTTATAAGGAAGCGCTCTTCACTGATTTAATGCTGGCTTATTTGGATATACTGCACTAAGCAGACGGCTCATCTAGTAAGCGGTTGTGTTGTGGGTGATTTTACCTCACACGCTTTCTCCTTTCCTCTCTTCCAGGTTGCTGCCAACGTAGCGGTGTGTCTTCAGGGATTTGGTGCGCTGGCCAGCCTGCTGTTCCTCCACCACGCAGCTCATCTACTCCACCCGGTCAGTCTCCACGACTCATTCCCCACCAGCAGTTCTGACCTGCTGGTTCCTGTCCTTCGCTGGGTTCTGTGCCAGTCACTCCTCTCCTCCCACTTAAGTGGTATAAATGAGATTTCCATATTTCCCCTCCATTCCTCTCTAATCAGCCTCGTCTCATCCTCTGCAGGTTTGCTGCTCCTCTGGCGAGTGACTGACTTTTTCCTCAAGGTTGCAGTTTTGAAAATTCAATAAAAGGGTCAAACGCTCTGTGTGTGTGTTCTTTTGGTGATTGTACTTTGCACTCAGGTTGGTTGTCTGGTCAATATGACAAAAACAGCAGCTGTGGGAGACTATTCTGACATCTTGCAAAGAAATTTAAGCAGAAACTCTCCAAAAACTCACAAGTTCAATGGATACAAGAATTGTGAAGGTTATATCAAAGAAGGGGTCCTATGTTAACATGTAACTTGGCCTGTTACAATGTTTTTGATTGAAATAGCTTTTGATTTCAGTAAATGTGACCTAATGCTGCAAATTCAACAAATGACCATTTTCAGTTCTTTACAACCAATAAAATGTTTTGAAACTCTGCTGTGCATAAGAATTTGGAACAGTGCATTTTGAGGTTTTTTTGTTTTTGATAAAACATAGTTATCACTGTGAGGTTTGCTCAATAAAATCTGAATTATGCTCTAATGATTGTGTTGGTGGCTGTCATTTGCATCGACTATTTAGGAAAATCAGAGACAAATATCATTTGCATAATAATTTGGAACGCGATGTAGCGCTGCAATACATCCAAGGAAAAAAAAGGCATCACATCCTACACAACAACTTGTTGAAAAGATTACTATATTTGTCAGATGTCTCAGGACATTATTTTTAATAGGAGTAGTTGAAGCATCCAAAGGTCATTGGCTCTGTTTTAAATCTCATGTGACTCATTATGGACTAGAAATAACAAATCAGAAATAGCTCTTGTAAATCTTCTGCTGCTTGCTTATAATTCTCTTGGGAGTAAACGGTACAAGAAAAAAAAAAGATTTAACTTAATTACTTTCATAAAAATATATTACATTACAATTAATTATATTTACAGTCTTTAGATTATATCACACAAGTGTTCTGTGACAAAAATCCTAATGGTCAATATATATTCTCCTGGTGAACATAGACTTCTGCACATAGCTCAAGTCCCTTCTGCCCTATTTATAGTGTTGACTCTTTGCAACAATGTCATCTGTAACTCGACTCCATCTGTTAAGTCAGAGCATGTTGAATGTCAGTTGCCAGGAGCAGAAGCACCACAGCTCATTCCTGCTGACTCTGTCTTGCAAAGAGCTTCATGGAGTTTGTGGGACAACCAAGACCTTCTGGGGCCTGTAACCTCTTAGGAGTTTTGGGCCTCAGCTCCTTGGACGTGGACGATGATGAAGATGAGGTGGTCATCGGCATCCGACCCAAATCGTCCCCTCTCCCTAGAAGAAAAAGCTCGGTCTCTGATGAGGACTCAGAACCGGAGCCACCCCCGTGTGGCTCAAGGAGAGTGTCTTTTGCAGATGCCAAAGGGCTCTGTTTGGTTCAAGTAAAGGAGTTTGACACATGGGATGTTCCTAAACTGCCAGGATATGACTCTTCTGAGGGCAGTGGTAAAGATGCAGAAGAATTTATCCTCTCACCTCTGAATTTCCATCTTGCACTTCCAACTGAGGAGTTGCTTGCCAAAGTCAGTGAGCAGAAAGTTGAGATGGAAACAACACAGCTACTTCCAGGGACCACAGTGTTAAAAGGAGTTGTCCGTGTCCTCAACATCTCCTTCAGTAAAGCTGTATATGTCCGAACTACTTTGGACAACTGGAGCAGCCACTTTGACCTCCTGGCAGAATACATCCCAGGTTCCAGTGATGGTGTGACAGACAGTTTCTCATTTAAGCTGCCCTTGGTGCCTCCATTTGGGGACCACAGAGCCAGGGTTGACTTTTGTGTGCGGTATGAGACTCCTGTGGGGACATTCTGGTGCAACAATGATGGCAAGAACTATACACTCTTCTGCCATCGAAGAGCAGAGGCGAAAGAGGGGCAACAGAAGGAAAATGTGAACAGGAGAAGCTGCCTTAAGTCTGTTGGGTAAGGAAACATTCATGAAAATTATAGTGACTGAGTGAGTTATTTAGTTAGGAAAATAGTAGATAGGGAAGATGAATTTTACATAAGAGGAAAAGTCAACTTTGTAAATTGGAAAATCACACAATTAAAAAAAATGCACACTGGCATTGGCAAATATCACTTTTCACAGTTGATGTGCTTTTAACCTAAAGATATTTCAGCATTGTCACCTTGTGTAACTTCTTGATTGGTGACAGTCAGATAAACTATGAGACAGACACACATTAAATTTGACTCATCAAAACTTTATTAATTCACAGTCAGAACTCCTCTGTGGAAATCATTTCAGCAAATGAAGCTTCTTCACAGCAAAAAAATTCATCAGGTGACTACTTATTTTTATTAAGTTTGAAGTGAGGAAATTAACATTACGTGAACATAAATGTATAATATTTCACAAAAGTGTTGTCAAAGTGGGGGAAGAACATAAAATTATTATGTTTGGTGTGTATAGATGCGTTGAAATGTGGACTGGAAGGTGACACTGTGAAAGATGAGAGTGGTCTGTCAGAAGCATCAAAGGAACATGGTCAGAATATAACTGTGAGTAAAAATAACTCAAATGCCAAGCATCCATAAGTTTTATTACTTTATTTTTTGCTGATCTTGACAAAGGTGCAACACTGCAGTTCGCTTGATATATTCAGATTAAATCTTTCTCATCAGAAACTAGGAAATGGTAAATTATGTTGCATGATTTGACACATTTGATGCATTAATAGCAGTAAAAAGGAGCTCCAAGACATAGTGGTGTGTTTATGAGATGCAGAAAGAACAGAAGACTTAACATGACTAGCATCTTATGGGTGAACATCGGATGACTAAAGCTTGAGAAGCATCAGGGTTGTGTAATGCCCTGCACCTATAGTAAACATAAATAGTGCAATGCTGTTTATCAAACCTCTGCAAATTGAATGTATTTTAGTATTTCTTACTATTCTGAGATGGAGCTGAAATGATCTATCTCTGTTGATTGACAGCTTGAAAGCAGAATGTCCAGCAGCCGAAAAAGTCAAAGAAAGGCTGCACGGATGGCCCGGGTACAGGACTTCTTTGCTCAGAGAGACCAAGGAATGAATGGCACTGAAAGAGATGAATCACCTCCAGAGATAAAACAGGCAGCTCAAAAAGAAACTTTAGTGGAAAAACCAGCAAATGTGCAGTCGTTTTCTGAGGGGAACACCAAACCAGAAGGAGCTCAGATTGTCTCTGAACCTCTAGAAACATGGCAACCCCCCCCTAATGTTGCACATGATATATCACCAGAACATGACCACACATCTAACAGTGTGCCAGAGAAATGTGAGAGCCTTACTTTGGCTGTGTCAGCCACATGGACTGGCGGTGAGAGTGCCACAGAGAGTCCAGACAACCCTCTGCATTCAATAGAGCCCAGTCCTGCACTCCAGCAACATGCCAACAAGGATAGCAGTCCGAATCCAGAAATTAATTCTGAATATACCAGCAACAGAGAAGCAGTTAACTGTAACATCTCTATTATCCAGACCGACAGCTACACATTTGGAACTGTGGTCGCTCCACTGTACCATCAGGTGTTTGACAGAGAGGGAAGTGAAAGCCAGAGCATGTGTAACTGGGGAAATCCCGTATGGGATAATCCTCTCTGTGAAAGAAGACAGATCAGCAGTCATGTTTACACAAATACTAGAAGTATTAATGACTCCAGTCAGGGAAATGGGATTAGCAATCAGGAACCCAATCCTGCCAAACCAGAAGAGAAAAGTTTTAGTACAGATGAAAGCATCAGCTCTGCAAATACTAAGAACATTTCCTTAGGAGAGCCATTAAAACATCAGCTTGCTGACGTTTCATTAAACACACAAACACCATCTGAGCATGTCCATCTCCAAGGAGAACTACAGGAAGGCAGCCTTACTCATGACCTCCAAAGCCAAACTACAACAGAAGCATCACAGTATCCGGAAAAGCCAGAGGTCACATGTGCAGGAATTAAAACTAATTTACATAAACCACAAGAAGTTGGGATGAGTCTGGAAACAACACTTGTTATATTTCAGACTTCTCAGCATGTGTCAGGGCATGACATTGGAGAAACAGGCCAGCAGAGCAGTAGCAGTGGGGAGGACACAAACACCTGCAACTGTGTAGAATTAGAAAAAGACCATGACAAGGTAAAAGCAGAGCCTAAATCACAAGCCAGTCCATCTTTCATAGAGGATAAATTAGAAGTTTTATACAATTTAATTGACAATGACAACTCAGTTACAAAAGAAGCTGTGAAAATTGATTTCACAGCACCTGAGACTAAGGACAAATCTAATAGCATGAGGGAAGAAAATGCATTCAGCTCACATACAAATGGCATAAACCATGATAGTGAAATTTCAGAAATTGCTGAGGAAGCTGAATCTATGACAAAAAACTCACTGGAGACACAAAAGCAATGTGAGAAACAATCTGATGTCTCAAAACAGAATGGAGATTTTTGCTTAGCAGAAAAGAAAAACTGGGAAATGATGGTCGAAGAAGAGGAAAATGATATATTAAATGAAGAAGAAAGTGAGTCAGTGGCTCTTAAGCAGGAGACATTTGTGGAAGAGAATACAATTTTAGGAGTGAAAGGGGACAAAGATTTTGAGGACATGGGAAGAAAAAATGAGGAAGAAATCAGGGAGTCAGTCACTGGAAAATATAAAGTAGATGCTGAGATAGTCATGACAGAAAAGACGACTTTAGAGGAAGAGCTAGCAGAAAAGACTGAAATACAAAAAACAGATCGGTCAGGGGAGAGAGAACTACAGGCAGAGAGACACTTTGAACGGGTGCCAGAGTTCAGTTTTGAAAAGACAAATATCAGAGAAAAAGAGGAGATTGAAAGAGATGATACAGTGAAAATAGACTTGAACAATAAAGGTGAAGCAAGTGTGGGGTGGGAGAGTGAGATAGAAATAAAGGAGGGAAATGGAGGGGAGCAACATCAAGTCAGGGTGGCGATGGTAAATCCAGATGGATGCATGGAAATAGAAGACATGGAAGATGAACTGGAGTGTTTGGAAGAGAGGTCAGACATCACACGTAGCAATACTGATGATAGTTTATCTGCTCTGGTGCACAGCGGGCAGGAGGGTATCAACGGGAGCGCAAGTGATGAAGAAAATACAAGAGAAGTGCAACATGCTGAAACCCATCCTTACAAAGAGGGGGTGTTTCAAAGCAGTGACAACGTTACACATCATCGATTACGAGCTGAGAATGATCCGCCTACTGCTGACGGAAACATTTTAACTGATGAACCTGAAGTTGACCAATCAAGTGGTGACAGTGCTTCAGCAGAGTCTGACTCGGACGAAGAGGCGGAGTTGTATATGCGCTGTTTGAGAGCCGTTAGGACAGGAGCGCAATCCCATAAACACAGGAGCTCAACGTCAGGTTCTTCTGTGAGCAAAAGGCCCAGTATAAGTAGAACCAAACCACTGTCCACATCCATGCCGTCCATCAGCGAATCTCTGGATGAAGAGCAACACCTCAGCCACCTAGAGGAGGCTCATCAAGACACAAACACAGCCGTTGTTGGAGTTCAGTTGAGTGAGCGTGAAAACATCAACCAAAATGTGTCATGGTGGAAAGACACTTGCTGTAATATCTCAAAAATTCTGCTATTTGCCACCATATTTGTGGTATTTTTAGTTGTGGCATACCATTATGATTTTCTTGCCTGTTTGGTGCTCTACTTGATGACTGTAGTTTGGCTCTTCTGTCAAGTTGAGAGACCGCAAGTTAAAGACGACAGCAAAATAGGGTGAACTAAATCATCAATTTGATTATGAGTTTATAAAATGTATTCTAACGTATAACATTCTAGAGTGTCCTGATGTGAGCAATTTTTCTTTTTTTCTAGATACATCCATAGAACTATTTATTTTTTTTTAAATTTCCAATTGTCTAAAAAAATTAACAAGATTGCACAGTATGCAGTAGAAGGCATTAATGAATACAAGCACTAAACAAATGTTAAGAAATATTCTCTCTTCCCTATGGGAGGATGTCAAACGTGTTTTCATATCAACTATTTTTCAACATTTTAGTTTACACAAGAGTGTCATCAACTTAGCAACAGGGTCTGAAATTTAATTAGGTCTGTGGGCTCTGTGCATGACTGCTGTTTAAAAAAACTGTTTCTTGCATACTATGTATTCTGTTTTCACAAAAAAATAAATTGTACAACTGAGAGTTGCTCAAGTCCTTTATTCTACTGTTAACAACACTGTGAGCTCATAAAATCATATCAAAAGCACATTATAAAAATGCATTGTGTTTGTGCATACATCGCTGAATGCCATCCATCCATCCATCCATCCATCTTCTACCGCTTTTCCGGAGGTCCGGGTCACGGAGACAGCAGTTCAAGCAGAGAAGCCCAGACTTCCCTCTCCCCGGCCACCTGCTCCAGCTCTTCAGAGAGGATAGAAGAGCTGAATGCATTTAAATTAAAACTGTACTTTACTCTCATATATTCAGACAGTAATATATATTTTTATTTAACTTTTATTCATACAGGGTAGTTCCATTGAGGGGCAACCTCTCTTTTTCTAGGATGCTCCGTTCACACTCAAAACCAGGAAGCTGCCCAGTACAACCACAGACTGACCTGTGGCCACTGAGAAGCTCCACTGGAGCAGTTGGGGTTAAGGGCCTTGCTCAAGGGCACCACAGTAGGGTTAAGGAGGGTGGGACAAACACTGCTATGTTAGCTGTCCCACCCAGATCTGATCCTGCAGGGCCAGGGATCAAACCCACAACTCTCCGCCCACCAGTCCACACCCCTAACCATTAGGCCACCACTGCCCAGTAGTAGATGCAATACATATACTATATACCTGTGTAAGTTGGGAACAGTTCGGCATGGCAAACTGGGGAGGTGGATCCAGTGATTGATGGATGGATGGATACTGTACTGTTAAAATAACAATCAAAGTGTTTTATCTTGTGCTGCATTCTGATTAAGTCAAGTATTTTCCAGGTTTAAAAGTATGTTTGGTATGAAAGTATTAATGTTGTTTCTCACTATTTAGCCGTTGTATAATTTAAGGTACAGCACTTAAGCCAGTATTTACTCAAAATTTACTCCACCTCTGGCTTTGCGACAATTTCTATATAAATAATGTAAGATATTTTCCCAAGATGAAGCAAGCCAAACCGGAGGAGTAAGGAGTTTATTTTTACATGCCTCACTGAAGCAAATGTGGTCAAATAAATCCACTTAACTACTGTATATACAAGTAGTTCCTGCTCCATGTTTTGAGCTTTGGCCTTTAGCTATGTGAGCTTAACAATGCGGCAGTAATGAAAACAACTGTGTACTTTAGGATAATCCACTTTATTTTGAAGAGAAGCATTTTGGATTAGTCAGGTGTACAGGAGGGTATATACTGTAGTTCTCAATATTGTAAAAACACATCTTTTTATCATTCAAATTCCACAGGTTGAGGGAACAATTCATGTTTTGTTCTTTGAAAACTTTGAAGCTGTGTCAGGTTTTGCACTTCAGTCCAATCTAATGAGTTTTTGAGTTGTTTTTATGTTTCCATGACATTTAAAGTGACACCAGCAAAAATCTATTTTTTTCTTCTGTTGTTAACATGTCTATAACATGTTTTTTGTGAATTACAAGACATATCAAATGCAAAATCTCACCACAGTCTGAAGTCTGTGTTTTTCTGCTGTGAATTTCCAGTTTGGTAATGCCCCCCTGAAACTGGCGAGTTTGGACAGGCCATTAGAAGCTACATCAGCATTCCTGCTTAGCCTGGTTGGGTATAACATTAACCAGTCAGATGGATATGCTTGGCTACCTCCGAAGAAGAGGGAGGAGCCGAGGAGCAGCAGGACTGAGGCAGAGCGGGTTGGGGTAGCAGCAGAGAGAGAGCGCAGAGAGATGGGGGGACCTGATCTGAATGCAGCGGTGCGAGACCACATTCATATCGAACTGCTCTCAGCTCAATTCACCAGCAGACGGGCACCGCACTGTGAGCTGAGAGCAGCCACATTCAAATCGGGTCCTCCCCCTCCCCTCCCTGCTCAGTTGCCGGTGGACGCGGGACTGGTTGTTAGTAAAAAGTAAACACATATTTGGGCAACTACACATTTATCGCTCGCCTCAACCATCCATCCATCCATCTTCTACCGCTTTTCCGGAGGTCCGGGTCGTGAAGGCAGCAGTTCAAGCAGAGAAGCCCAGACTTCCCTCTCCCCAGCCACCTGCTCCAGCTCTTCAGAGAGGATACCAAGGCGTTCCCAGACCAGCTGGGAGACATAGTCTCTCCACCGAGTCCTGGGTCTGCCCCGAGGTCTCCTCCCAGTGGGATGTGCCTGAAACACCTCAAGTGGGAGGCGTCCAGGAGGCATCCTAATCAGATGCCAATACCATCTCAACTGACTCGTTTCAATGTGTAGGAGCAGCGGTTCTACTCTGAGCCTCTCCCGGATGACTGAGCTCCTCACCCTATCTCTGAGGTTGAGTCCAGCAATCCTACGGAGAAAGCTCATTTCAGCCACTTGTATCCGCGATCTTGTTCTTTCAGTCATTACCCAAAGCTCGTGACCATAGGTGAGCGTAGGAACGTAGATTGACTGGTAAATCGACAGTTTCGCCTTAGAACTAAGCTCCCTCTTCACCACAACAGACCGGTACAACGTCCGCATCACTGCAGATGCTGCTCCAATCTGTCTGTCAATCTCTCGCTCCATTTTCCCCTCACTCGTGAGTAAGACCCCAAGATACTTAAACTCCTCCACTTGGGGCAGGAGCCTGTCCCCAACCCGGAGAGGACAATCCACCTTTTTCCGGCTGAGGACCATGGACTCGGACTTGGAGGTGCTAATTCTCATCCCAGCCACTTCACACTCAGTGGCAAACTGTCCCAGCAAGAGCTGTAGGTCATTGCTGGATGAAGCCAACAGGACAACATCATCTGCAAACAACAGAGATGAGATCCTGTGGTCACCAAGCATGACACCCTCCATTCCCTGGCTGCGCCTAGAAATCCTGTCCATAAAAATTATGAACAGGATCGGTGACAAAGGGCAGCCCTGGTGGAGTCACACTCAACACCCCCCCTCATGGATCGTGGTTTGCGTGCCCCAGTGATCCCAGGAGCTATGTTGTCCGGGGCAATTTGCCTCTGATAGGGTCATCCAAGACAAACTGGTCCTGGGTGAAGGGCCAGACTAAGAACGATCCAACAGACTTTCATGATAAATCCTATATCAAGGATTCAGTGTTCCCTGCCCAGTATGGGGTTACCGGGGCCCCACCCTGGAGCCAGGCCTGGGGAAGGGGCTCGAAGGCTAGCGTCTGGTGGCCGGGTTTCCACCCATGGGACCCGGCCGGGCTCAGCCCGAAGGAGTTACATGGGTCCGCCCTCCAGTGAGCTCACCACCTGCAGGAGGGATTATGGGGGTCTGGTGCTATGTGAATTAGGTGGCGGTCAAAGGCAGAGACCTTGGCGGACTGATCGCCTCAACCATTTTCAGAAAAATGTTTCACTTTTTACTTTTGAAGCTATAGGCAAAACTTTAACGTCCAGAAGGGTCGTGAACAGACTAGCAGCCAGGAGTTGCAGCCAGGAATTGCGGCAACCAATCATGTGCAAGCCCTGCAGGCTGGGGAGCGTGGCGACCAATCACGTGCAAGCTCTGCAGGCTGTTAATTAGAATATGCATAGATCCGCTCATACTAGCCATCACAGGAGACTTCTCACATCCCGCCCACCACCTGTTTGACTTGCTTTCCTCTGGACGATGGTTCAGATCGATCAGGTCCCACACCTCCAGACTGACAAACAGTTTCTTCCCCTGGGCCATCCGAACTGCAATCAGTCAGAGGCCCACCCCCCTCCCTGTGAACGCTCACATGCACAGAACTGAGGACCTTTTAATTATCACTATAACTCACCTGTCTTTGCACTCCTCTCTTTCATGTATATTGACCCATCCGTGAAATCACTACTGTACATATTTTCCATAATCCTTGGGCCATTTTACTCTGTGTTCTGCACACCGCACTCTTATGTACATAGTTCCACCCGTGAAGCCAGTACCATACCAGTGTATATACCAGTGGACTATTTGTTATTTTTACTTTTATTTTTACTTCAGTCAGATGGTTAACTGTATGTTCTGTAACTGTTTTATCTTCAAATTCTTCTCACTTACTTTATTGCACAGTAGCCTGGTGGAGCACCCACAATTTCATTGTGCTGTACAACTGTACAATGACAATAAAGCCTGTTCTATTCTATTCTATCCATCCATCCATCCATCTTCTTCCGCTTAGTCCTTTTCGGGTATTCTGTTCTTTTTCTGGGGTTAAAAAGACACAATATACTATTCTGGACAATACATATAGTGGTGTGAAAAAGTGCCCCCTTCCTGATTTCTCTTTTTTTGTATGTTTGTCACACTTAAATGTTTCAGATCATCAAACAAATTTAAATATTAGACAAAGATAACACAAGTAAACACAAAACTGAGTTTTTAAATGAAGGTATTTATTATTAAGGGGGGAAAAAATCCAAACCTACATGGCCCTGTGTGGAAAAAGTGATTGTGCGGCGGATGCAAATAATAAGCAGCGATGAAGTTTTAAGTGGAGCTTTTATTATATCATACCGCCGTCACGAGCTCCGCTCCCGGCGCCGTGCATGCGCACCGGGAGCGAGCCCAAAGTGCTCTCAGCAGAAGAGACACAATGTGTCCAGCAGCAGCAGTTGCAGGATCAGAATGAGAGAGTGAGAGAGTTTGCGTTACAGAGTGGCAGCATATATACTCGACTACAACAATACATCAAAGGGCATACCCCAGCAGTTGGTATGATCAAAGAGATAACAGAACAGGCATGAGACATTTGCATTTGAGAGACATATTGATCTCAGTCCCTAGGTCACAGTGAGGACAGGACGCATGAACACAATGCATGAAAGGCAACATTAACATCACAGAAGTGAGCCAGACGAAACGAGTCTGCCTGTAGACATTAATACACATTTCACTGTTCTGTTAATTGCTCTAGCCAATCGCTGTGTCTGACCAGTCTGTTTGTGGGGGTTTACACCAAAGCACATCTACATATTGATCTCAGCCTCTAGGTCACAGTAAGGACAGGACGCATGAACACTCTACATGAATGGCACATTACATCACAACACATGAATGGCACATTGCATCACAATACATGCATGGCACATTGCATCACAATACATGCATGGCACATTGCATCACAATACATGCGTGGCACATTGCATCACAATACATGAATGGCACATTACATCTCAGTAGTGCAGCGGGAAAAACCGAGAGAAGAGAGCTGAGTGTCCTGTGTGTTGTGGGGGGGTTGAATCAACCCACCACACGCTCCCCCCCAGAGGGCATGGCAGGGGGCCGAGACCTCGATAATCCATCTGTGGGAGCGAGCTGTGGGAGAAGCTCGCTGCAGGCGGAGGGGGAGGGAGGGGAGGGGTAGTAAGTGCCGGCAGGGGCGGTGAAATCGTCCGAGCCGCGCAAAAATTGCTTGTTGCTCCGCGACGTCGAGGGGCTGTCCCGTTGCGCGTGCGGAGATCACAAGAAGAAAAATATGTCTCTGACTCCTCTCGTGGCCATGAAGAAAAGCAGGAGCGGCTGTAAGAAAAAAAATAAAAGCAGAGGGACTGGCGTGTTGGCTTTAGGTGCAGGAGCAATCCCAAAGCCCCCCAGGAACAGCTGACGGCTGAAATCCCTTTGTGCCGTGGCTGAGACCATTAGAAAATCCAGTGGCGAGCTGCGTGCTTGCTTCAGGTGAACGAGCAGCCCTGAAGGTTCCGAGGGTGGCGATCGGCCGTATTTCTCGGGCATGTGCAGCGGCGGAGGACGATGGCGGTCTCTGTAGCCTTTATTGCCCCGTGCGTGGTGTGCCGTCCTCGTAACTCCCCGGTGCACGCGCGGGGGTTCCGTGCTTGGGTGGGCCGCTGGAGTGGCGAGTCAGGGTGCAGAATCTTGGCGGAGATCGGCGCAGACGGCGCCGATAAAATCCAGGTTTGGGCTGTGGCTGCAGCTTGGCCATGGTGCGTTGGAACGGTGGGAGGAAATAGACGATCTTTTGTCCCTCAGGCTCGTGCAGATGCGTTGGAGCGGTGGGAGGGAATAGACGATCTTTGTTCCTCTAGCTCGGGTGTGGTGCATTCAGGTCCACGTGTTGCGTTCTCCGCCGGCCATGGAGGACGCCATCGTGGAGAGGGGACGAGGTGCCTGCGCTCTCGTGTGGAGGAACTGCGAGCGCGGCCGGTCCAGCGTGGATGAGCAGATCTCAGACGTGCAGATCTCATCCTGAAGAACGGGCCACCAGTGCAGCTGTCCAGATCAGAAGGCTGCCTCGCACAAACGTGCGCATGATCGGGGTCGCCAGTGAAGCGTTCACTGGCAGCGTATTCCTTTCTGCCTTCAGGTCATGGTGCGTTGGGGCGGCGAGAGAGAGGAGACGTCTTGTGTCCCTCGGCCGGTTCAGCGTGGATGTCCAAACCAGAAGGCTGCGTCGCACAAAGCGTGTGCGATTTCGGGGTCACCAGTGCCGCGGATGATAAAAAATATAAGCAGCGAATGATAAAAAATAAGGCAGGGCGAAACTCGCCCCTGCGCTGTGAGCGCGCACAGGAGCGAGCCCTGTGCCTCCAGTCCGCAAGCAGGTGAAGTGGAAGAATGAGAGAGTGAGAGAGTTTGCGTTACAGAGTTGCAGCATATATACTCGACTACAACAATACATCAAGGGCATACCCCAGCAGTTGGTATGATCAAAGAGATAACAGAACAGGCATGAGACATTTGCATTTGAGAGACATATTGATCTCAGTCCCTAGGTCACAGTGAGGACAGGACGCATGAACACAATGCATGAAAGGCAACATTAACATCACAGAAGTGAGCCAGACGAAACGAGTCTGCCTGTAGACATTAATACACATTTCACTGTTCTGTTAATTGCTCTAGCCGATCGCTGTGTCTGACCAGTCTGTTTGTGGGGGTTTACACCAAAGCACATCTACATATTGATCTCAGCCTCTAGGTCACAGTAAGGACAGGACGCATGAACACTCTACATGAATGGCACATTACATCACAACACATGAATGGCACATTGTATCACAATACATGCGTGGCACATTGCATCACAATACATGCATGGCACATTGCATCACAATACATGCGTGGCACATTGCATCACAATACATGAATGGCACATTACATCTCAGTAGTGCAGCGGGAAAAACCGAGAGAAGAGAGCTGAGTGTCCTGTGTGTTGTGGGGGGGTTGAATCAACCCACCACAATTGCCCCCTAAACCTAATAACTGGTTGGGCCACCCTTAGCAGCGGCTGCAGTGCAGCTGAAACATGTAAAGAAGGTAAAGACATCTCCTTTCTATTTTATTTTTTTGTCTTTTACATGAACAAAAGATAAATAATTAAACAAAGACAAAATGAACCTATTTGACCTAGCAACAATTGCAATCAAGCTTTTGAGATAACTGGCAATGAGTCTTTTACAGCACTGTGGAGTGCTGTAAAAGACAATTTGCAGAATTGTTGTAATTCAGCCACACTGGAGGGTTTTCAATCGTGAACCGCCATTTTAAGGTCATGCCACATTATTTCAATCGGATTCAGGTCAGGACTTTGACTAGGCCACAACAGAGTCTTCATTTTGCTTTTCTTAAGCCATTCAGAGGTGGACTTGCTGGTGTGTTTTGGATCATTGTCCTGCTGAAGAACCCAAGTGCACTTCAGTTTGAGGTCACAAACAGATGGCCGGACATTCTCCTTCAGGATTTTTGGTAGACAGCAGAATTCATGGTTCCATTTACCAAAGCAAGTCTTCCAGGTCCTGAAGCAGCAAAACAGCCCCGGACCATCGCACTACCACCACCATATTTTACTGTTGGTATGATGTTCCTTTTCTGAAATACTGTTGCTTTTACGCCGGATGTAATGGGACACACACCTTCCAAAAACTTCAACTTTTTTCTCGTCAGTCCACAGAGTATTTTCCCAAAAGTCTGTGGAATCATCAAGATGTTTTCTGGCAAAACTGAGACAAACCTTTATGTTCTTTTTGCTCAGCAGTGGTTTTCGTCTTGGAACTCTGCCATGCAGGCAATTTTTGCCCAGTCTCTTTCTTATTGTGGAGTCATGAACACTGACCTTAACTGAGGCAGGTGAGGCCTACAGTTCTTTGAATGATGTTGTGGGGTCTTTTGTGACCTCTTGGATGAGTCGTCGTTGTACTCTTGGGGTAATTTTGGTCAGCTGGCCACTCCTGGGAAGGTTCACCACTGTTCCATGTTTTCACCATTTGTGGATAATGGCTCTCACTGTGGTTCGCTGGAGTCCCAAAGCTTTAGAAATTGCTAGAAAATTGAACTCAGCTTTCCAAAGATGTGATAAACCACAGTTAATTTATGTTTTAACAAGGGCGCAATCACTTTTTCACACAGGGACATGTAGGTTTGGATTTTTTTTTACCCTTAATAATAAACACTTTCAATTAAAAACTGCATTATATGTTTACTTGTCTTATCTTTGTCTAATATTTAAATTTGTTTGATGATCTGAAACATTTAAGTGTGACAAACACAAAAAAATGAGAAATGAGGAAGGGGGCAAACACTTTTTCACACCACTGTATTTGTTTTTGAGGTGATTTTAGAGCTGCCGGAGTGTGTCTTTAACAATGCTACATTATACTTATGGATTTAACTTAATTTAAAAACATTAAAGTACTTGGATTTTTTTGCTTTAAGTGATAATGATTGCTATCAGTAATAAGAAGAACCCTCATGGGAGTAATGATTAATTTTTATCAGCTGCTTAGACATGCTGGTTTGTGGTTCTACATCTGTTGAACAGCAGCCTTCAACAGATACCACACACTTGCATCCAACAATGGCAGTAAGCCCAATTTCCACACTAACAAATGCCTGTCCCATGCCTTTAGGTGTTTTGTTAAGTGCAGCAATAAATCAAATGTTTACGAGCATAATCTTGGTTTAAATCCAGGAGTGCACCTAAAAAACAGTGCAGTAGATATGTATTATGTGTTATTTTCTAGAGAGAGAGATGCTATTGAGGCAATTTGAAATACATATATAAATAACCACAAAAAATATTTGATTGCAGCATAGTTGTGTTCACACTGAATTAAACTTTAAATATGGACAGAATTGGGGTCTGAACTGCAAACTGATTAATGTTTTGCTTTTATTAATTAATCTATGTATTTATTCCTGTTACAGCAATTGAATTTTTTATTTATTTTATGACAGATTATTCAGCCATATTAACAGTGTCACAAACCAGAATGCTGATAGGTGTATAGTATAGTGTAGTGGAATGTATGGAGCTAATGTTTGAGTAACTTGGATGTATTCTAGGTAAACAACACTGAAGCCATTAGGTGGCACTATATACACAAGAAAACAAGCCAAAAAAGTAACCA
Source organism: Pholidichthys leucotaenia (assembly GCA_020510985.1). NCBI lineage: Eukaryota > Metazoa > Chordata > Actinopteri > Cichliformes > Pholidichthyidae > Pholidichthys > Pholidichthys leucotaenia. The sequence continues at coordinate 56,444,963 of CM035840.1, read as the reverse complement.
TACACTAAAAAGAAAAAAAAAAAAACAGTCAGCCTACTTGGACAAATATTTGCAAAGAACAAATTTAGAGTCACGTCTAAGTATGTGGACGGGGATTTTTTTTCAAGTATTGGAAACAGTTACAAAGGACTTGCAACAACGTAGATTTGATTAATTCATACATCATCACCTTCAAAATACACTCTCATTTGTAGTAATAATAGCATTAAGAATCTTCTAGTATGAACGTACAAGGGCTGCTCATTAAAGATTTCATCCCTGACTCATTTCCCATGGACTGAGAGGAACTAAATTTGGCACAGTTATTAATCTTTATCTACTACCACCAAGGGTCACACACTTCTCCCATTGCTTTATGCAGCTGTGGGGGCCTCGTCTGTAGAAGTCTGCATGTTGCGTCAGAAGTCACGACTTGACCTTGGAAATGTTTCATTGTCATGGAAGTGCTTTCCCTTCAAGGATGACTTCATGGTTGGAAAGAGGTGGAAGTCAGATGGTGCGAGGTTGGGAGTGCAAGGGCAGTGAGGAAGCATTTCATAGCCACAGGGCCGTGCTTGTCTGAGCAACATGCAAGCTGTGAACCAGGGCATTGTCTTCCAGGAGGCGGACACCTTTGGTCAGCATACCGCGCCTCTCAGTTTTGATGGCCTTTCACAATTTCTCCAGCAGTGAAGAGTAGTAAGTCCCAGTAATTGTGATATCCTTTTCCAGGAAATCTCTTACCAGTAGTCCATGCTGGTCTTAAAAGACCATCGGCATGACCTTGCCCACTGAGGGTTGGACACGTGCCTTCTTCAGAGGTGGTGAGTTGTCATGCTTATATTGCTTTGGCTGGTCTCTGCATCGTAGTGATGGACCCATGTTTCATCCTGTATGATTAATCTGTTGAAGAAGTCCTCTTGGTTTTCTTGGCACATGGCCAAAAGAGCCTATGAGCACATGTCTCATTCCTGCTTCTGGAAAAGTGTAAACAACTGGGGAATCCATTGTACAGACATCTTCTGCATGTGCAAATGGTCATGAATGATTTTTTCCACAGACCCCCACAGTGATCTTGAAATCTTGGGCTAGTTGGTGAATGGTTATGTGACAAGCCTCCAAAATGTTGGCCTCCTCTTGCCTGGTGGTGTCTTTATCAGTGGTGCACTCTGGTCACCTGGGAATGGGTGCCGTTTCCACTGGTGTCTGACTACACTTAAACTGATGCCAGTGCTTGACTATGTAATATGATGGGGCATCCTCCATATAAGTCTCTTTTAGCTCATCAGATACCTCCCAGACCTCTCAAGTACAAGAACCTGATGACCACTCTGCATTCAACTGGCTCCTTTATCACATCGTACTCCACCTTAGCACCTGTAAAAGAGAAACTCTTAGGAGATTAGAGCTGCAGTTATTATACACATGCAATTTCAGCCTTACAATAACTAGAAGTTGGTCAGGGGAAATCTTCAGTGAGCAGCTTTCATATTTTACAGGTGTTTATTTCTTGTATGTATTTATAAAGGTGATGTAAAATATCCTTCAGAAGACATTATTGGGTTACATAGAGTGTTTAACAATTTTCTTAACAATTTGAGACTTCTTGTTAACTAGCTTTACAATGTTTTCTTTATTAACCATGTATATTGCAGACTGAAATGTTCTCTGTTTTAACTAGCAGAGCATTTTCCAGTTAAATAATCCAGTAGTAGAAGTTTACATTCTCTTTTTAGTAATTATAGATGTTTGAATCAAATTAGAATCCCCAGTTTGATACCAGTTAACCTAATTTGCATGTTTTTTGGCATACCGGATTCTAAATTGTCCTTAGGTATGACTGTGAGAGTGAATGGTTGTCTGTCTCTCTGTGTTGGCCCTGCGATGGACTGGCGATCTGTCCAGGGTGTACCCTGCCTCCCGCCCAAAGATGCTGGGATAGGCTCCAACCCCCCCCCCCCCCCCCGTGACCCAAAAAGGATTAAGCAGAAGAAGATGGATGAATGCATGGATGAATCAAATTAATGATTGCTCATCAATGAATTGATGATGAGTAATCACTGTTAACAGTCACACTGATTGAAATGGAATTATTAGTAACTAGTGCATGCCTGTAGAAAGCAAGAATTCCTGTCTGAAACAGGTAGCCCAATTTGGCTTTACAGGCCCAAATGTAGACTGTGTTTGAAAGTAGAATACAGAGGTGTAGTGTATATGTAGCTATCACATGTTAGAGTTTGACAAATATGAAAGGTACTGAACTGAGATTTATTTGATTGTGTGAATATGAATTATAGAATAATTGAAAATGAATGAGACATCCAATATTCGCCACTGTTTAAGAACCGCTTGTTTATTTTTTGTCAGAACGCTTATTTGTGTGATCTTTTATGACTTATTCATAAATGTTGTATCTTGCACTTTGGGGAATGGGAGTTGTTCAGTCATCATTATAATTTAGTTTATATGTAGTTTATAGTCTATCGTCAATAAACTCATGCAGTACTATAACAGGACACGTTTACAAATATTTGAGACCCACTGCAGTGCATCCTTTTATATTTTAGCACTATTATAAGTGCAAAACACCGAACATTATTATTTTTTTGTATTTGTATCTTGTACACACACACACACACACACACACACGCGCACACACACGCGCGCGCACACACACACACACACACACACACAGGAGAAAGTCGTTTTATCTGCAATTTTTGCATCAGTGTTGCCCATTTGTCAGTAAATATTTAAATAAATATGATTTAATTCGTTATTTGGGCATTTTTGCATCTTGTTGTCGTTTAGTCAAAGCATGCATATGTGTCTGCATGTAATATGCAGTTGATCTGGTCATTCCACTCCACAGTGAAGCAGCAGTCAGGACTGTCGTCTACCACTGACCGGGCAGGCTGAGCGTGCCTCCCCGCGAACGATCGTGGAGTGCCCTGTCGGACACTGGTGTTGCCTGGTTAACAGGAGTCTCAGCTGCTGCTTTACCCTTGTGCCAGTGATGTCCTTTGCGGCACCACGGGTCCCCGCCAGCCCCCCCTCCCCCTGGCACCTCGTGTTCTCCATGCCGAATTATCCATTAGACCTACGCAATCACGGCTACTTTATGGTATCTATTTTGACTGAGCGACTCCATACTCCGGGATAGCACTTGTAAAATCTTTGTTTGCGAAGCGCTGTGGTGACTGGCAGGTCGTGATGCTGTGTGTTATCCAATCAGCATGGTCGTGATGCCGCGTATTGTCCAATCAGCATGGCCGTGATGCAGCGTATTATCCAATGAGCACGGAGTCAATCCAAAATCCCGCCCACAGTTGTTGAAGCCAGGACATGAAGACACAGAGTGGGCACAGAACTGTGGCTAAACTTTTATTAATAAAAAATGACATATTGTGACGTGTGGGGTTCTGTCTGATGTTATGTGTTCACCATGTTCAGGTATCTGTTGCTGTTCAGTAGTTATGTGTTTTCTGAGAGACCTTAAACGCACCACTAGGGAGAGGGAGGGAGGAGCAACAGGAAGTAGAGACTGAGAGTAATAGCCTAAAACATTCTGTCTCTTTTCCTCTCAGCTTAAGGCATGTGCCATGGCTAACAGTGGCACTTTCTTGGCCTAATAAAGTTCCAGAGCAGTTATCTGCCTCCAGCCGTGGGCATTTCTGACTCACACAGCCCGCTTTGCTACACTGGTGTCAGAAGTGGGTTGCTAATGGCGGCTAGGCTAACAGAATAGAGGAACTCATCGCTCACTGTGAGTCCATGGAAGGGTAACTACGAGATAACTACGGGTAACTCTGCTTCTGTCTGGAGAGGCCTGCAGAATATCACCAACTACAGGAGACCATCCCCCCACCCTGTGGAAAACCTCCAGCTGGCTAACGACCTAAACAGCTTTTACTGCAGGTTTGAAAAGAACCTACAGTTCTCACCTCCCACCCACACAAAAGGATTATCTGCAGCCCCAGGAACTCCATCCCTCCTCCACTCTGACCTCCCACCAGCACTAACGATCTGTGAAGAGGAGGTGCGCCGGGTCTTTCAGAGACAAAAGATCAAGAAGGCTGCAGGACCTGATGGTGTGTCTCCGTCCTGCCTGAGAGTCTGCTCCAACGAGTTGGCCCCCATCTTCACCCGGATCTTTAACAGATCACTGGAGCTGCGTGAAGTGCCTTCCTGCTTCAAACGCTCCATCATCATTCCAGTTCCCAAGAAACCCTCTGTTACAGGATTAAACGACTACAGACCTGTTGCCCTGACCTCTGTGGTCATGAAATCCTTGGAGAGATTGGTGCTGAACCACCTGAAGGTCATCACAGGCCCCCTGATGGACCCACTGCAGTTTGCCTACCGGTCAAACAGGTCAGTGGATGATGCAGTGAATATGGGACTACATTACATCCTGCAACACCTCGACTCCCCAGGGACGTACGCCAGGATCCTGTTTGTCGACTTCAGCTCAGCGTTCAACACCATCATCCCAGGCATTCTTCATCAGAAACTCCTCCAGCTCAAGGTGCCCCCCTCCACCTGCCAGTGGATCTCCAGCTTTCTGACTGACAGGTGGCAACAGGTGAAGCTAGGGAGATTTACATCCAGCTCCCGAAAAATTAGTACTGGCGCCCCCCAAGGATGTGTCCTTCCCCCACTGCTCTTCTCCCTCTACTCCAATGACTGCACCTCAGAGGACCCTTCGGTGAAGCTCCTGAAGTTTGCGGACGACACCACAGTCATCGGTTTGATCCGGGATGATGATGAGTCTGCATACAGGCGGGAGGTGGAGCAGCTGATCCTCTGGTGCAGCCAGAACCATCTTGAACTTAACCCAGCCAAAACGGTGGAGATGACTGTGGATTTCAGGCGACACCCCCCTTCATTCCCCCCACTCACCATCCTCAACAGCACAGTGTCCACTGTGGACTCCTTCAAGTTTCTGGGTACCACAATCTCCCGGAACCTGAAGTGGTCCTCCCATATAGACACTGTCCGGAAAAAGGCCCAGCAGAGGTTGTTTTTTCTGCGTCAGCTCAAGAAGTTTGATTTGCCTCAGGAGCTGCTGGTTGTCTTCTACACCGCCATCATCCAATCTGTCCTCTGCTTTTCCATCACTGTCTGATTTGGATCTGCCACTAAACAGGACAAGACCAGACTGCAGCGGATCATTAAGTCTGCGGAGAGGATCATTGGTACTGACCTACCCTCCATTGAGAACTTATATCGGTCCATAACCAGGAAACGGGCGGGAAACATCTGTGCTGACCCATCACACCCCGGCCACAAACTGTTTGAACTTCTATCTTCTGGTTGTCGTTACAGATCACTGAAGGTCAAAACCACCCGTCACAGGAACAGTTTCTTTCCTCAAGCCATCACTCTGATGAACTCCTAACATTCACCTAGTCCTACCTGTTGCTGTACTCATGACTTTTCATCCATTCTTACATTGCACATAACTCTCACACTGCTTTTTACTTCATTCACATTATATCACTGAATCTGAGTTCACATTGAAATACTGTGTGACTGTATATTTTTTCATATATTTCTGCAAAGTGTGGTTAGTCTGAGTAAATAACTGCATATATTCCTGTATATATTTGCATCCTTTTATAGAAACGTGGACAGACTGTAATTTACTGTACATACTCTGTTGTCATTGAATCCTTATTTAAATCCTCCACCTGAACAATGAGAGCAAGTTTTTAGCCAAAGTCAAATTCCTTGTATGTGTTGTGGCCATGTGTTGTGGCCACCGTGCACCGGGCTGCACGGTGGCGCAGTGGTTAGCACTGTGGCAGCACAGTTTACCCTTGGCCGGGGGATTGTGGGGATCGTGGGATCGTGGGTTCGATCCCAGCCCCCGACCAACAGTGATCTGTGTGGAGTTTGCATGTTCTCCCCGTGTTGCGTGGGTTTACTCCGGGATTTCTCCGGTTTCCTCCCACATGCCAAAAACATGCATGTTAGGTTAATTGGCTGTTCTAAATTGTCCCTAGATATCTGTTTCCTATAGGCCCTTAGAATAGAGGGTTAGTACTAATGAAAGCGCTTTGAGTGGTCTTTGTGACTTGAAAAGCGCTATATAAGTGCAGGTTAGTTAGTTAGTTAGTAAAGCTGATTCTGATTCTGATTCTGATTCTGAGAGGAGCCCACTGCAGCTACGAGACTTCATGTGAGTGACTGTAACCCATCCATGATGAGCCAAAGAGGGGAAAGGATTGCTGGCCTTCCTGATGGAGCCAGCACACGTAGAAAAGCTGTAGGGCCCCACCAGCCAGCGAAGAAGCAGAGCCCTGTAACTCCATGCAGGGGGACTTTTAGCTACGCTATGCTAACTCCAACAACCTCACCACTCAACCAAGCTAAGGTAAAGCTGCCACGTTATAATGGGGAAACACCACCAGAGATATACCTCACTCAAGTGCAGCTAGCTTCCCAGCTTAATGCATGATCAGCAGAAGAGACTGCAATCCAAGTGGCACTAGCGTTAGAGGGGATGGCCTTACAAGTTCTCACTGACCTCCAACCGGAGGAGCGCTCCAGCTGGCCAGCGGTAGAGGGAGCCTTACAACGCCGATTTGGCCACCATGTTTATGCTGATGATGTGAGGGACCAACTCCACAGCCGCCAGAGAGGGCTATCCGAACGCCTGGGTGCTTATGCAGTTGACCTTCGCAGATATGCAGAGCAGGGTTACCCTACATTCGATAATAAAAACCAAGAGGAGCTGGCCCTCCAAGCCTTTGTTCGGGGCCTGCATCCAGACCACTTAAGGGAGCACATCCGCCTGTTTGCACCAACCTCCTTGATGTCAGCCATCACCAAAGCTGAATGGGTCAAACGTGCTGTGTGGGGGTGATCGTCCACTGACTGCAAACCACAGAGTACGCCAGGCAAATTATGCAAGCTGTGGAAAGGAGGAGAAAATATGTGCAGTTGATACCTCATCTCCATGGTGGCGACACCGGGGCAGCAGGAGGGCATCTAAGCAGGACATGGAGGGCTGCTACCAGTGCGGAAAACCGGGTCACTTCGCCCGACACTGCTCAGTTCCTGCTCCATGGAAACAAGTCCCCCAGCCCCCTTTAAACTAAAGGAGGGGGGCGCAGTGAGGGAACCGCTCCCCACCAATGAACTTTTCCCCCTCATTTTGTCACACCAGTGACTAGGGCATTTGGGACGTACTAATGGACTGTATGTGGACTGTAATCTGAATGGTACCTTATGCAGAGCCCTGGTGGACACAGGATCCACACTATCCCTGGTCCGCCCTCGGATTCTACCAGGGACTGGGTGGCAGAGGCCTGAGGGCTGGGAAACCACAGGGTTGAAGATAACCACAGTCACTGAGGCACGGACGACAATGGGGGGAAAGAGACTGCTAAAAGTGACTGTTGCTGACTGCGCTGTTGATCACCAGTTCTGGTTAACCAAAATACAAGACCCTTGTATCATCGGGCTGGACCTGCTGACCAAACTGGGGGCCATGGTGGATGTACCCAGGGCAACACTCTATCTGGGTTTGGAAGCCGTGATACTCCACCCCACTTTAAAGAGAGTACTATGGCATGTCTCTGCATCACCACAGCCAGCTGAGGAGCCCCCAGCATGGCTGTAGAGGGAGATGGGGTCTGCAGCAGCATCATCATCAGTGTCCCAGTTGCCATCTCCAGTGACCATGCAGGCGATCGAGGAGTTGTATTGCCAGAGCTGTGAAGATCTGAGCACCGAACAGCGACATTAACTGTGGGAGCTGCTAGACTCTTTTACCAGCATCTTTGCTGCCCGGGATAAAGACCTGCATGCACACCAGCCTAGTACAGCATGACATTAATACCGGCAATGCTCACCGAATCTGCCTCCACCCTCGTCGCCTGCCCCTCGCCAAGCGGGAGGCAGCAGAGCTTAAGATTAAAGAGATGGCAGCGACAGGGGTCATAGAACCATCTAGTAGCGCGTGGGCCGTTCCAGCAGTCCTTGTGAAGAAGAAAGATGGTACGTGGAGGTTCTGCGTCGACTGCCGCCTCCTCAACATGGCCACACACAAGGACTCTTATCCGCTACTGCGGGTGGACAACACCCTCAACTGCATCACCAGTCCCAACTGGTTCAGCTCCCTAGATCTCCGCAGTGGTTATTGGCAGGTGGAGCTGACACCAGAGGCCCGCCCAAAAACCGTATTCACCATCAGCCAAGGACTATGGCAGTTTAGGGTTATGCCCTTCAGTCTTTGCAACGCGCCTGCCACCTTTGAAAGAGTGCCTCCAACCGTGGTCATTTCTGGCTCACACAGCCCGCTTTGCTACAATATTTTGACTGAGCAACTCCATATTCAGGAATGCACACCCTCGTAACCTCAGGAAAGCATGTTTAAAATCTTAGGCCAGTCTGACAAATGGTTTGAGAGATATGTGAGGAACATACACACAGACAGACAGAGATTACTGGAGTGGTGGCTCAGTTGGTAGAGCATCCGCCCCACACACGGGAGGCAGGGGTTCAAATCCCGGCCGGGTCATGCCAAAGACCATATAAAAGTGGAACTTCCTGCCATCCAGCTTGGTGCTTAGCAATAACGGAATGGAGGAGGGAAATCTGTGGCAGCGCCTTGCACGGCAGCGGCCCTCTGATTCTGCACTGGGGTGTGTGTGATTGACACTGTAGATAGGTAAAGCACAATCTCGTTCTACTGTACATGATTGGTTGTACAGTTGAATGACAATAAGGGTGATTTAATTTAATTTCTTGCATTTATAGATAGATATAAGCTTTCCAAGTCTCATATCCATAGGTTATTTTTCTTTTATTTAATCTTTATTTTATGGAAGTCAGGTTATTTCGCACCTCAGACAGAGACAATGAATACACATGGGAGAACAATGCCCAAGAGAGTGAGAGGGGGTTAAATGAAGTGTAGTGTAAATATCATGCTGTGTATGACGAAGTGCCTTGAAGCTTGTGAAGGTGACTTGGGATATAGAGAGGAGTGCTTGCTGTAACCAGTTAGTCTGTTCTGTGCTTGTGAGATGTGAGTGTGTAATAAATCGTCTGACATGAAGCTGCCTCTTCATTTACATACTCCACACTGGTGACCCAAGACATATTATGGAACACGAGGCGAGAACCCCGGAGCCGGCCTGGTCGGGAAGCCCCAGAGACGCAGCAGCCATTCCACAGACAGCCAGGACTGGAACCCCCAGCAACGCGTGTGCAGTTTCAGTCAAGCTACCGGATTTCTGGCAGCACAACCCGCGCTCTTGGTTCCACCACACCGAGGCCCAGTTCGCCCTCCGGGGAGTAACGGCAGACAACACCAAGTTCTACCATGTGGTAGCAGCGCTGGACTCCCGCACAGCCCAGCAGGTAGCGAGCCTGCTCGATCAGCCACCAGCCAGCAACAAATATGAGGCGCTCAAGGCTGCGCTCACCCGGCGCTACACGCTCTCGGAGTGTGAGAGAGCGGAGAGGCTCCTGGCGCGGACCGAGTTAGGAGATGGGTCGGCCGTAGACCTGATGGAGAAGATGCTGGCGTTGATGGGCACAGATGATGGGCACTTTCTGTCTGTTTGCCCACCTTTTCCTCCGGAACCTTCCAACAGAAGCAAGAGCGGTTCTGGCCAATTCGCCGTTGCTGGCCGCGCGAGACTACCATGCACTAGCCCAGGAGGCAGACAGGATCATCCTCATCACCAGGGCAATCACAGCCAACGCGGTGGCAGCGGAGCCCAGCGAGACAACCAGGGGAGGCGAGGACCCACCGACGGTAGCAGCAACGGGGGCCAAGGAGCGCCAGAGAGACATGCTCTGCTTCGACCACCGCCGCTTCGGAGAGAACGCATGCAGATGTGCGCCACCGTGCCACTTCAAGCACTCGGGAAACGCTAAGGCCAGCAGTCGGTAGCAGCTGCGACCGCCGGTGAAGAGCACAAGTTGCTCTACATGACGGACTCGCGCTCAAGGAGACACTTCCTCGTCAACACCGGAGCCCAGAAGAGCATCATCCCGCCGTCCTACGCTGACCGGCTGGCAGAACCTAGCGGCCCCGGAATGGTGGCAGTAAACGGCTTGGAGATTAAGACGCTCGCTCGAGGGACCCGGCCAACAGCACAAGCCAGCATCACAGCTGCAGGTGGTAAGTTCCACGCACTGCTCACTCAATTTCCAGCACTCACGGTCCCGACGTTTTCGACGGCCATCGCTAAACACGGGGTGAAGCACTTTATCACCACCACCGGGCCGCCCGTTTTTGCAAGACCTCGGCGCTTGGACGCAGCTAAACTGGCCATAGCGCGTGAGGAGTTCGCCAACCTGGAAAGGGTGGGCATCATCAGGTGATCAAACAGTCCATGGGCATCCCCGCTACACATGGTCCCTAAGGCTGAGGGATTGTGGCGACCGTGCGGGGATTTCCGCAGGTTGAACAACGCCACAGCACACAACCGCTACCCAATTCCCCACATACAGGATTTTTCCGTTCACCTCGCCGGAGCACGCGTTTTTTCTAAAATAGACCTGGTCCACGGTTACCACCAGGTCCCAGTGCACACCATGGCAAATTTCCCCGGACTCAGACGGTCAGGGCACTGCAGGAATTTTTGGGGATGGTGAATTTTTATAACCATTTCCTTCCCCGCACGGCGCGGCTCATGCAACCATTGTACGCCGCGCTCAAGAGACAGAAACCTGTGTCCGGTGGTCCCGGTCGCGTGGCACCGCCGTGTGTTTGAGTCGGTTCACACTCTGGACCGCACCACGCGCTGGCCAGAAGCAGTCCTGCTGGCGGCAACCACGTCCGCGGACGTAGCACGCGCTTTTTTAACAGCATGGGTGGCGCGTTTTGGAGTCCCGTCGGACATTACATCCGACAAGGGCCCACAATTTGTTTCTGACCTCTGGTCCACGATGGCCCGCAGCCTGGGTGTTGCAATTCATCGCACAACCGCGTACAACCCACAGGCCAATGGGTTATGCGAACGTTTTCATAGATCACTGAAAGCAGCACTCAGGGCTTCACTGACGGATGCAAATTGGGTAGACAGGCTGCCGTGGGTTTTATCGGGGTTGCGCTCCGCGCCCAAAGAGGATTTGGAAGCTTCCCCGGCAGAGCTCGTTTTTGCGCAGCCCCTACGGCTGCCCGGGGAATTTCTACCGGATAATCCCGCGCTGGGCAGCTCCCCGTCTCAGCCTTTGCAGCGTAGCGCAAACACAGGCACGCTGCCGGGCCCTGCCCACCACAGTTTTCCGCGTGCCTTGGTGCCTAAAACTTTGAAGAACGCGGAGTTCGTGTTCGTCAGTCACGACGCCCACCGCCCTCCATTGCGCCCACCCAATGATGGACCATTCAGATTGTTGGAAACAGGGGATAAGCATTTTGTGCTAGACTTGGGGGGTAGAAGGGAGAAAATTGGCATAGGCAAACTCAAACCCGCCTTTGTAGTGGCGGATGAGCAAGTGCTGTTGGCGAGGGCCCCTCGGCGTGGAAGACCCCCACGGAGAACTCCCCAAGGGAACGATTCATCAGAGCAGCCACACGGACAGAGCGAACCCCCCCCCCTCCCATCACCACGGCTCACCCGCAGTCGGACACACTCCCAGCAGCCCCCCACCGGCACAGCAGCGCCACGGAGGCAGTAAACCCCAGTTACAGCAGATATGGGAGGAGACTGAAGCCGAAACAGCATGTGGGCTGATATTCTATTGTTCTATCTAAGATGCTGGGGGGGCGGTATGGAAGTCAGGTTATTTCGCACCTCAGACAGAGACAATGAATACACATGGGAGAACAATGCCCAAGAGGGTGAGAGGGGGTTGAATGAAGTGTAGTGTAAATATCATGCTGTGTATGACGAAGTGCCTTGAAGCTTGTGAAGGTGACTTGGGATATAGAGAGGAGTGCTTGCTGTAACCAGTTAGTCTGTTCTGTGCTTGTGAGATGTGAGTGTGTAATAAATCGTCTGACATGAATCTGCCTCTTCATTTACACACTCCACAATTTATACAGGGGAGGACCACTAAGAGGTGAACTATCTTTTTCAAGGTTGCTCTGTTCGCATTCACACAGTTGCACATTCACACCTGAAAGCAGCTCAGAACAACCACAGACTGACCTGTAGCCCCTGAGCAGCTCCACTGAAGCAATTGGGGTTAAGGGCCTTTCTCAAGGATGGGGATGGGGCAAACACTGCTATGTTATCTGTCCCATCCAGATATCGAACCAGCAACCCTCCAGTCACCAGTCCACATCCCTAACCATTAGGCCACCATTGGCCAAAGGTGACCTAATGGCTATTAGAGTTACTTTTGATTTTACTGATTTGGCAAAATGGTTAGAAATGTGCTTTTTAAAATTAAAACTATTAATTTTTTACTACAAATGACTACATCTTTTAATCATTTTTATTTTACAAATTTTCTTTATTTCAGTATTGAAATCTTTTTTCTATTCTGGCTGAGCTGCAAAGGAACAAGAAAAAAGGTAAATTTATCTGTAAACATTGCATTTACTTTTAAAAAAAAATCACAATTTTATCATAAACATGTTGCAAATGTGTAGGGAAATGTATTTCACTATATAAAAATTCTCAAATTGACAAGAAAAGATTGTAAAATAATGAGGAAAAACAACTTCAAAAATAAGTAAATTTGGTATTGAAAAAGTCATAAATTTGGGAAAATATGCAAATTTTTGAGAAAAATTGCAAATATTTAAGAACAATTTAAACAAACCACAAATTGCAGAGTAAAGTCAATACTGGCTTCTCAAGTAACATTTTAGGAGATACTTTTTAACATTTACTCATGTAATGTGTTTGAGTAATTATTCAAGTAATTTGTTACTCAGTATAAACTAGAAAAGCACTCAGAGAGTGCATACCTCTGCCAAGGCTCCTTCCGTCCCTCATGGATCACCTCCAAAATGTAATGGGTTTGTGTGTAGGCCGCGAGCCAGTTCTGATGAAATTTGCATCAAAGTCTATCTAGTAGTTTTGGAGGAACACATTGTAAGAAGAGAAGAGCCTTGGTGGAGGTATGCATTCTTAGATCATCACCAAAATGTAATGGGTGTCTCTCTAGCCCAAGGAGCACCCCTGGTAAAAAAAAAAAAAAAAAAAAAAATCATCCAAATTCATCCAATAATTTTGGAGTATTCTTGCTAACTGTAGAATGATGTCATCACGTCGTCACGTCACGTACGTGGCACACACACACAGCCAGGACTGCTGATATGTACACCTGTTTTCTTCCTGCATGGCTAAATAAAAACGTTTGTGATATAACGCCTTCGGTGCCGTTCTACATGGTGTCAGAAGTAAAGCAGCGGAAACTAATTTTCCTGCCGAACTCTACATAGACCCAGTAAGTCAACTAATTATTTAGTTAGACGTTAGAAGCGTATTCAGTGGTACACGTGTGCCTCCCCCAGCTAACGCTAGCATGGCTGATGGATTCCGCCGTCCGGACCCGCTTGTGTTCAACGACAAAATTGCAGAAAACTGGCAAGTGTTTGAACAAGAATACGACATTTTCATCGCGGCTGCCCACAACGACAAGCCCGACCGAACCAAAGCCTACATACTCCTCAATTTGGCAGGTAGCGAGGCTATTGAAAGGGAACGCACGTTCACCTATGCACCAGCTCAACGGAATAACGAGGGGGAGGAGATCCGTCCGGCAGAGTCACGGGAGGATCCAGAATGCCTAAAAAGAAAGTTCAGATACCTCTGCAGTCCACAGACAAACATCACAATGGAGAGACATGCATTCAACACAAGGAACCAAAAACCCGGTGAGACCATAGAGGCTTATGTAAGCGCACTCCGAAATAAGGCCAAAACGTGTGACTTTGGAGCATTGCATGACGACTTAATTCGTGACCGGCTAGTTGTTGGCATCAGCTCCGATAGCGTGAGGAAGATACTACTGAGAGAGAGCGATTTAACACTACTAAAAGCCATCAAAATATGCCAAATCAATGAACAAACAGAACAACATACTAAAACTCTAGCAACAACACCACGTAGTTCAACAAATGTGGATGCAATACGCCAAGACCGCAGAATGCAAAAAACAGTTCGCCACAAGCAGTACAAAGAACATTACAGTCCCAAATCAGACAACATAAGCTGTACCAACTGTGGACATGAACATCCAGCGAAGAAGGAACTCTGTCTAGCATATGGGAAGCAATGCAATTACTGCAAAAAGCCCAACCATTTCAAAAACTACTGCAGATCGGCAGCAAGAAACAAGCAGTACAAACCTGTCAACCAAATAGCCCAAGCAGACTCCGACAGTGACGGCGAGGACTCTGAATCATTCGACATCAACGGGCTGTCACCAGCTGCAAATAAGATAAACACACTGTCTACTGATGATGTGAAAGAAGAACTACACTGCAATGTAAAACTCAATGGCAAGACACTCAAACTGAAAGTAGACACTGGCGCAAAGTGTAACGTAATCTCCCTGGATGCATTCAGGTATGTGAGAAACGCAGAAAAAATAAACAAAGACAACAAGGCCAGGCTCATCGCTTATGGAGGCACGGTGATAAACACTGAGGGGACTGTGTTGTTCAAGTGCCAGACCAGTGACCAAAGATCCTACAACCTGCGTTTCCATGTAGTAAACGGCAAAGTGCAACCACTGCTAGGGCTCCCGGACTGCATGAAGATGGACCTGATGACTCTGAAAGACCAGGTTTTCCAGGTGAACGTGACCGAACCGAGCTCCTCTCAAAAGTGGTTTAATAACTATGCTGAGCTTTTCAATGGCGAACTAGGTTCACTCCCAGTAACCTATCACATGAAACTGGACCAGAATGTGACACCCGTCATCCGGCCCCCTCGCCGCATTCCAGTTGCCATGATGGACAAAGTGAAAGCAGAACTGGAAAACATGGTGCAGCAAGGAGTCATCACACCCATTTCAGAACCCACTGAATGGGTATCCTCAATGGTAGCGACACACAAAAAGGACACTGACAAGATCCGTGTGTGCATCGACCCAAGAGACCTAAATGAAGCAATTATGCGCCCACATCATCCCATGCGCACAGTCGAGGAAGTTGCTGCACAAATGGCAGGCGCAACCGTGTTTTCTGTGCTTGATGCCAAGAGCTCCTTTTGGCAGGTCAAACTGGACCAAACGTCATCATTCCTCACCACTTTCGCCACTCCATTTGGGCGATATCGATACCTGAGAATGCCATATGGTATCAATGCAGCATCTGAGGTCTTCCAGAGATCCATGGAGCAAATATTTGCCGGCCTCCCTTGCGCAATAATTGTTGATGACATCATAATCGGTGGAAGAACTCTTAAAGAACACGACGAGAACCTTCAAAAAGTGCTCAACAGGGCAAGGAACGTGAAATTGAGGCTGAACCCCCAAAAATGCAGATTCCAGCTAAAGGAAGTCAGCTACGTGGGCCATGTCTTCACTGAACAAGGGTTGAAACCCGATCCAGCAAAGATCCAAGCGATCACTGACATCCCGGCCCCCCAGGACAAAGCTGCTCTACAACGCTTCCTGGGTACGATAAATTACCTGGGCAAGTTCATTCCAAACCACAGCAACATTGCAGCACCTCTCCACCAGCTCTTGCATAAAGACACAGCATGGACTTGGACTGAACAACAACAAAATGCATTTGACACTCTGAAACAGTGTGTGACGTCACCTCCAGTACTCCGGTACTATGACGTACAAACACCAGTCACTCTGACATGTGACGCCTCGCAGTATGGCCTTGGTGGTGCATGTCTCCAGAATGGCAGTCCTGTCGCATATGCCTCTCGCACTCTTACTGAAACAGAAAGAAAATATGCACAAATTGAAAAAGAGCTGCTTGCTGTCGTTTTCACCTGTTTCAAATTCTATGACTACATATACGGAAAACCAGTGATCGTGGAGACAGACCATCAGCCCCTGGTCTCCATCCTGAAGAAACCTCTCCACACAGCGCCTGCGCGTTTACAACGCATGATGCTGAAGCTGCACAAGTTCAACCTCACGCTAGTTTACAAGAAAGGAAAGGAATTGCACTTGGCAGACATGTTGTCCCGTGCACCGAGCAACGCCATAGCCTCACATGCCACTGAACGTGAGGACTTCGAGGTAATGACGGTGCAGCACATCTCATCCAGTCGTCAGGAAGAACTCCGCACACATACAGCGAAAGACACCGCACTCCAGGCCCTGAGCAACATCATCAAGCATGGATGGCCAGATAGGTTGAGCAAAGTACCCGACACAGTGAAAGAATTCTTCCCGTTCCGTGATGAGCTCTGTGTGGAAGATGGAATAATCATGAAAGGTACAAGAGCAACAATTCCACAAACGCTGCACAAAGAATATCTCCTGCTGCTCCATAAAGGACACCCCGGTGCTGAAGCCACCAAGCGGCGAGCACGCAACATAGTCTATTGGACCACAATGACGAGAGACATTGACAGTTATGTACAGTCATGCAGCATTTGCAATGCCCTTAAACCACATCAGCAAAAGGAGCCAATGCAACCACACACAGTCCCAGAGCTCCCGTGGTCAATAGTGGCAACAGATCTGTTCGAATGGAACAGCCAGCACTACCTGGTCCTGGTAGACTCCTATTCAGGATGGTATGAACTGGATCCTGTCAAGAAAATCACATCACAATGTGTAATTAACAAGCTGAAACGTCACTTCTCAGTCCACGGAGTCCCCCACAAGCTGCTGTCAGACTGTGGAACACAATTCACTAGTCAGATGTTCCAAGACTTTGCGAAAAGCTGGGATTTCACTCATGTCACCAGCAGCCCTGAGTATCATCAAGCAAACGGACTGGCAGAGAGAGCCGTACGGAGTGCAAAACGACTGTTGGAAACATCCAAAAGAGACGGTACTGACCTGTTCCTCAATCTTCTGAGCATCAGAAATGTCCCACGAGACGGCACGCTGGGCTCACCTGCACAAAGACTGATGTCCAGAGAGACGCGCACAAATATTCCCATCAGCAGGCACCTGCTTAAGCCAATGTCCAAGAATCCAGAGTCGATCCACACCCACCTGTCAAAGAAGAGGCAAGCACAAAAAGGATTCTACAATCGTGGCAGCCGGCCACTTCCCCCGCTCCAAAGCTCCCAAGTAGTACGCCTGCAAACAGAGAAAGGACATGACAAAATTGGCATCATCAAAAGAATCGCAGCAGAGCCACGGTCTTATGTGGTGGAATCAGGAGGAAAAGAATACCGCCGGAACCGGCGACACCTACTGCCAGTCACAGAACCACCACCAACAGAACCAGAACCAAATCCAGCCTCACCAGCAGACTCACCAACACAGAAGACCAGCAGTGAGACTGTGCCCAGTCCACCCGCATCTCCTCCCAGGCATGATGCCGTGCACACTTCCCCCAGGCAGGCCGCTGTGCCCGCATCTCCTCCCAGGCATGATGCCGTGCACACTTCCCCCAGACAGGCCGCTGTGCACGCTCCTCCCAGGCTTCCTGCTGCGCACACTGACCACATGCCTGGCCTCCTCGGAGAGCCATCGCTCCCACAAGTCACCGAGACCCCCCTGGCCCGTTCCAGGTTTGGTAGACTCCTGAAGCCAAATCCCAAGTACAATACAGACTGATTGTGACATTTACTGAAGCTGATGTTTTGTAGTTTCGTGTTGAAATATAGACATATTTACAAGCCAGGCATAAGTTCATTTTCAAATTAGATCAGTTATGTTGTGTCACGGGAATTTATTTTATTTGCAAGCCAGGCATTAGTTTATTTTCAAGATAGGTATGTTATGTGGTGCCATTGAAAGTTATTTTATTAGTTGTTTATTCGTCACAGTATACTCGCTCTCACAGGAATGTGACATGTTTTCTCATACCAATCCAAGAGTCAATAGTGTTCTATTTGTACCAAAGTTCTATACTAAAGAAGGGGGATGTAGAATGATGTCATCACGTCGTCACGTCACGTACGTGGCACACACACACAGCCAGGACTGCTGATATGTACACCTGTTTTCTTCCTGCATGGCTAAATAAAAACGTTTGTGATATAACGCCTTCGGTGCCGTTCTACACTAACACACTGTGAGAAGATAAGAGCCTTGGTGGGGGTATGCGTTTGTGGAGCATCACCAAAATGTTAAGGAGTTTCTCTCTAGCCCAAGGACCACCTCTGGTGAAAATTTCATCCAAATCCATCCTGTAGTTTTTGTGTTATCCTGTTGCACAAATAAAAACAAGGTCCTTGGTGGAGGTATGCACTCTCAGATCACCAAATTTTAATGGGTTCATCCTTGGACCAAGGGCTACCTCTGGTGAAAATTTCATCAAAATCCGTTCAGTAGTTTTTGCGTAATCCTGCTAACAAACAGAAAAACAAACAGGCTCTGTCCCCTGTCTGTCTTGTGTTTTACAGGACTGATGACTTGTGGTGTCCTTCCGGATTCCATCATGTCTGTGCTGTTAGTCCCTGTCCTAAAGGACAAGTCTGGTAAATTAAACAGTATTGATAATTGTAGACGTATTGTCAGTGTCCTTTCTAAGGTGCTGAAAAGAATCTTGTTAAAGCTGGAAAAGTTTGTTGGCACTACTGACAACCAGTTTGGTTTTAAAAGAAATCATGGCACAGATTCAGTCCCTCCAGGATTTCGCGATGTTGCGATCGCACCATTTCACACGAAATCAGCCAATCAGCGCAACTATTGCGCGACCTTGCAACTTTGTTCAATCACCGCAACTTTCCCGCAATTTTGGCCAATCCTTGTCAGTTTACGCCATTTTCACCAATCAAATTTTTGTCTAACTGGTGCTGCACCGCGTTCACTTCCGTGTTTATAGTGAGTAGTGAGTTTATAGTTTACAGTGAGTAACGGAACACATCAGCAAACAGAGTGTGATTTTAAAAAAACACTCACCCGCGAGGTTTTCAACACCGTCCCTTCCTCCGTCTCCCCCAGCCTGCCCGTGGATGCCTTGCCACGTCTCCGTCCCGACCACATGTGTGAAGCGCTGGGTTTGTGTTGAAAAACATGCGCCTGTCCAAAAGCACCTTGTCATGGGAACGCACGTGAGAAGAGTACACTACACTACAGCCAGTGTTTGAACATTTATACATCTTCAGAGGTGAAATCATTACTACATCTGGTCAGTTGTGGAGAGCGTGAAAAGATGAGGCTGAGTTTATTTCTCAAATCAGATTTATTCACTTGTCTCCAACATCCTCCAAACAGAAAAAAGAGGAAGCATCCCCCCATGTCTGTTCCTCTTATACCTAGGACATCAAAGCACAGAGTCACATTGTCTTTTAATCCTAAGACACAATACTTCTTCTTCCGGGTCTTCTCCCCCCCACCTAAAGTCACTGGTGGTCAGGAAATCCCTCAAGGTCCTTTCTTTGCATAACAAAGGTCACATTTCGCGTCCTCCTGTTATCTCCCGGAGACTCCGTCCTATTGTTCATTCTGAGACGTGAAGCAACAGTAATATACATATGAAGTCTATGAAACCCCTTATGTGTCCCACATGACCCCCCCCCAAACGTCTAAGATGGAACAATATAACACAGTCTGCATATCATGATAAAATCACAACATCAGTCCACATGCTGCTTGGGCTTCAACCTTCTTCCGAACCTGCTGTAAGCGGGCTTTACCTCTCCCGCGGCGCCATCCTGCTGTGGAGCTGCTATCTGGGAGTGAGAACTGTTAGTCAATCCCTGTGGGAGCTCTGGGGAATGCTCCCTAGGGGGTCTGCCGCGCCGAGGAGCCCTCGCCAACTGCACTGCTTCGTCAGCCATCACAAAAGCGGTTTTGAGCCTGTTTATGCCAATCATTTCCTTTCTGCCCCCCAAATCTAGCAAAAAGTGCTTATCTCCTGTTTCCAGCACTCTAAACGGTTAATCATAAGGTGGTCGCAAGGTTGGGCAATGGGCATCATGTCTGACAAAAACAAACTCCGAATTTTTTAAAGCCTTAGGCACAAAAACGCGCGGAAAAGTGTGATGAACGGGGCCAGGAAGCGTGCTCGATCCTGTGTCGCTCTGCAACCGCTGAGCATGGGAGCACTCTGGCGCAGGATTATCTGGGAGAAACTCCCTGGGCAGCCGGAGTGGTTGTGCAAAAACTAATTCCGCTGGGGAGGCTTTTAAATCCTCTTTAGGTGCAGAACGCAACCCCAACAAAACCCATGGTAGCCTGTCTACCCAATTTGCATCCGTAAGCGACGCTCTGAGGGCTGCTTTCAATGACCTATGGAAACGTTCGCATAAACCATTAGTTATACGCGGTAGTGCGGTGGATCGTTACCCCCAGGCTGCGGGCCATCGCTGACCAGAACTCGGAAACGAATTGAGGACCTCTGTCGGACGTAATGTCCGACGGAACTCCAAAACGCGCTACCCAAGCCGTTAAAAACGCGCGCGCCACCTCTTCGGCTGTGGTTGATGCCAGTGGGACCACTTCCGGCCAACGCGTGGTGCGGTCCACCATTGTCAGAAGGTGTGTGTACCCCTGTGACGGCAGGAGGGGGCCTACGAGGTCGACATGCACATGATCGAACCTCTTAGCCGGGATGTGAAACGGCTCCAAGGGGGCTCTAGTGTGTTTGTGTATTTTGGCTCACTGGCAGGCCATGCAGGTTGCTGCCCACTCCTTAACTTGCTTGCGCAGGCTTGGCCATACGAATTTTTCTCCTACCATTTTGACCGACGTGCGCACCCCCGGGTGCGCCAGAGAATGAATCGAGTCAAAAACGCGGCGGCACCACGCGGCCGGCACCACTGGACGCGGTCGTCCCGTGGAGACGTCGCAGATTAGGGGGGGCATACCCCCTTGCAGCACCCTGTTCTCCAGCCTTAACCCTGTTGGTCCAGACTGGAGCGCGCACACGTCCGCATCGCTAACCTGATCTGCGGCCATGGCTGCATAATCTATCCCCACGCGGACCGGGGCCGCGCGCACCTCTGCCCTGCTAGCCTGCTCCGCGGCCATGGCTGCATAATCTACCCCTACGCGGACTGGCGTAGTTACGGCGTGCGAGAGACAGTCGGCCACTACATTTAGTTTACCCGCTACGTGTTGAATATCGGTAGTAAACTCGGAGATTGCAGCCAGCTGCCTCTGCTGCCGGCCTGACCACGGTTCTGAAACCTTGGCCATCGCGAAAGTCAGCGGCTTGTGGTCGACGAACGCAGTGAAACGGCGTCCTTCCAGCCAGAACTGGAAGTGAAGAATGGCCAAGTGGAGCGCTAACAACTCCCTGTCGAACACGCTGTATTTTCGCTCGGTATTGCGCAAAGTCCTGCTGAAAAAAGTGAGCGGCTGCCAAGCCCCGGCAACCTGCTGCTCCACGACCGCCCCTATGGCTACATCTGACGCGTCAGTAGTGAGCACTATGCGGGCCGTTGGGTCTGGGTGTGCTAACAACGCACCGTTTGCCAAGGCTGTTTTGACCGCCGAGAATGCGCGTTCCCGCTCCGGAGACCATTCGATTTTATTTGTGGGTTTTTGTTTTTTAAGCGCGGCATACAGTGGGTGCATGAGCTGCGCTGCTCGGGGAAGGAAACGGTTATAAAAATTCACCATTCCCAAAAACTCCTGTAATGCTTTGACCGTTTGTGGCTGGGGAAAATTTGTTACTGCGCGCACTTTGTCCGGCAGAGGAACCACTCCTTCTGGAGAGACGCGGTGCCCCAAAAAATCAATCTGCGTCACCCCGAACTGACACTTCGCTGGGTTGATTATTAACCCGTACTCTCCCAACCTCCGGAAAACTGCCGTGAGGTGGTTTTCGTGTTCCTCTTCGGACGTGCTGGCTACCAAAATGTCGTCCAGGTAGACGAACACGAAGGGGAGATCACACAACACTGCGTCCATCATGCGTTGGAACGTCTGCGCAGCGCCTTTAAGCCCAAACGGCATGCGCAAAAACTCGAAAAGGCCAAACGGAGTTATTACCGCTGTTTTGGGTATGTCCTCAGCGCATACTGGGACTTGATGGTACCCGCGGACCAAGTCTATCTTAGAAAAAATGCGCGCCCCCGCCAGATGAACGGAAAAATCTTGGATATGCGGGATTGGGTAGCGGTCGTGTGCCATAGCGTTGTTTAACCTGCGGAAATCTCCGCAAGGATGCCACAAGCCGTCAGCTTTAGGGACCATGTGCAGCGGGGAAGCCCAAGGGCTTTTCGAACGTCTGATGATGCCCAACTTTTCCAGGTTGGCGAACTCCTTGCGCGCTATGGTCAGTTTAGCTGCATCCAAGCGCTGAGCTTTTGCAAAAACGGGAGGACCGGTGGCAGTAATAAAATGTTCCACCCCGTGTTTAGCGACGGCCGCTGAAAATGTGGGAACCGTGAGTGCTGGAAACTGAGTGAGGAGTGTGTGGAACTTACCGCTTGCCGTTGCGACGTTGGCTTGTGCTGTGGGCGGGGTAACTCGGGCTGCACAGGGAATAGAGTAAAAAGAAAGTGCATTAACCAGGCGCCTATTAGCAAGATCAACCAACAACCCATGCGAGCACAGAAAATCAGCCCCTAACATGTTGAA
Organism: Pholidichthys leucotaenia; assembly: GCA_020510985.1. Taxonomy (NCBI): domain Eukaryota; kingdom Metazoa; phylum Chordata; class Actinopteri; order Cichliformes; family Pholidichthyidae; genus Pholidichthys; species Pholidichthys leucotaenia. Next base: position 56,422,433 of record CM035840.1, on the reverse strand, counting down.
GCTCACCGCCGCTATAACAAAAGTCCACTCAAATGTGCGGCCGTGTAGGGACAGAAGCAGAGTCCTCTACCCGAAGGTCTTAATCCTCGAGCCGTTCGCTGCTGATGCTCCGTGACTCCCGGGGCCTGCCAGCCAGTCAGCATAGGTTGGCATGATGAAACTCACTTGGGAGCCTGTGTCCACGAGGAATTGCTTCCCCGAACGCGCGTCCATCAAGTAGAGCAGCTTGTTCTGTTCTCCGAGGGCCGCGGCTGCTACCGATCCCCGGCTCTGGCGTTTCCCGAGCTCTTGAACTGGCATGGTGGTATACACCTGCATGCCCTCTCTGCAAAGCGGCGATGGTAGAAACAGAGGTCGTCTCCTCCGCGATGTTTGGCCTTCACTGCCGCCGTTGTCGGTGGGTCTGCTGCCGCCGCCTCTGGCCCCCTGCCATCTCCAGCCATCGCTTCGAGTCCTGTCGCTGCTGCAGTGGCCACGCGCTGTCTGCTGGCGTTGAGAATCCGCTGTGCCTCCTGGGCCAGCGCGCGGAAGTCCCGCTGGGTCAACAAAGGTGAGCCGGCCAGGGTCGCTCTCGTGGCCGACAGTAGGGTTCTCAGGAAAATGTGGGTGAAGAGGAAGTCGTCGTCGTCTGAGCCCCTCAGCCTCAGCATGTCCTCCATCAGGTCGACGGGTGTGCTATCTCCCAAGTCGTTCAGGGCCAGGAGTCTCTCCGCTCTCTCCTGGACTGAGGGAGTGAAGCGCTGGATGAACGCAGCCTTCAACCCGCCGTATTTGTCGTCGGCCGGTGAGCGCTGCACCAGGCTCTGCACATGTCGAGCCGTGCGGTTGTCGAGCTTGGCAATAACGTGGTAGAATTTCGTGTCATCTGCCGTTATTCCCCGGAGAGCGAACTGAGCTTTGGCCAAGAGAAACCAGGAACACGGGTTGTCCTGCCAGAAATCTGGTAGCTTGACTGAGACTGCATTCGCCTGGCTGGTTCCTGGCGAGTCCGGCTCGGGGGAATTTCTTCTGCTCATGATACGTCTTAAGGTCACCAGTGTGGAGAGCATGAAAAGATGAGGCTGAGTTTATTTCTCAAATCAGATTTATTCACTTGTCTCCAACATCCTCCAAACAGAAAAAAGAGGAAGCATCCCCCCATGTCTGTTCCTCTTATACCTAGGACATCAAAGCACAGAGTCACATTGTCTTTTAATCCCAAGACACAATACTTCTTCTTCCAGGTCTTCTCCCCCCCACCTAAAGTCACTGGTGGTCAGGAAATCCCTCAAGGTCCTTTCTTTGCATAACAAAGGTCACATTTCGCGTCCTCCTGTTATCTCCCGGAGACTCCGTCCTATTGTTCATTCTGAGACGTGAAGCAACAGTAATATACATATGAAGTCTATGAAACCCCTTATGTGTCCCACACAGTGAGCTTTAAAACTGAATCTCCGGTGTGGACTCTGGATGGACAAATGCACCCTACCCCCCCCGCCGTCCCACTGTAAATGAAAGATGTGTGTGTGTGTGTGTGTGTGTGTGTGTGTGTGTGTGTGTGTGTGTGTGTGTGTGTGTGTGAAGACCAACATGCAGCAGACAGACAGGTAGGCATGGAAAGAGAGAGAATATTCTCTGTATTTTTATTTATTTATTTTTTTTCAGAAAAACACAGACTCCAATAGCCAATACAGTGCAACAGAATAAATTATTTATTTTTTCCTCTCCACTCAGTACCGAGTGGATGGGAACCATAGGGAGTTTTGAAATGAAGGTGCTGCGAATAATTTGCAAATCAATATTCTTTAACATGGATTCAATGCAATTTAGCTGTTGTAATGGATATTGTGTGAATGTTTGAATTTGCTGTTGCACAAGAGTTTTTCTGTATAGCAGAAGTTTCTGCTTAATTTACAAATCACTATAATAGGAAATTTTTGAGAATCCTGTGCTTTCCTTGTATTGTTATATAGAATATCACTGCAGTAAACTGGTGGGAAAAAAGCATCTGCTTTAAAATTTGGAATTCTTCCCACAACTTTTAGTGCAAAAAACACTCTAAAAACATCACAACTTTTATCGCAGCTTTTTAAAAAAGCTCCCGCGAATTCAGGCTTTTTGAGCCGCAACAATCATAAAAACATCCTGCAAAATCCTGGAGGGACTGGTATTTATGCTTTGAAAGAGCTTATTTTTAAATATAGAAATCAGAATTCTACTGTTTTTATGGGTTTTATTGATGCCTCTAAGGCTTTTGACAGAGTTAATCAGAGGAAAGTATTTGAATGAATGAATGAATGAATGAATGAATGAATGAATGAATGAATGAATTTATTTCGGATAGTACATTACAGGTTAAAAGAAACTGTATAATATAACAACAAGGTCAAATTAGACAAAGACTCCTTCTACTATACAATTCCACGTGAGTTATCCGAAATGGGTGATGGCTGAAGCCGCAGCTTATATTGCCCACCCATATTCCATCCAAGAATTCAAAGGAGAAAAAAGAGAAAACAAGACAAGAGCGATTACAATTTAAAACAAGGCTAAGACAAAATATGACTGAGAGAAAAAGAAAACTGAGCTAGTCTAAGTTAAGCGGTTACTATTCAAAAACAAATCTAAGACATAGTGTCACAGAGAAAAAAGAAAAACTAAGCTATAACACATCACAGGCTGGAAATGTCAATCCTTATGTGAGTTTACATGTCGTCTTGTAAATATGTTTGGAGTATTTCTTCCTTTAGTTTTTGTTTAAATTGTCCAAGCTTTGTACATGATTTTAATTCAGGTCCAAAATCGTTCCATAATCTGACACCTTGCACTGAAATACAATGTTGCTTGGTAGTTGTTCTCACTGTAGGCTTTTGAAATATACATGTTCCTCTGAAGTGATATCGTTTCTCCCTTGTTTGGAACAACTTTTGGATATTTGCGGGCAGTGATAGATTCTTCACTTTGAACATTATTATTGCGGTTTTAAAGTCGATCAGATCTTTCAACTTGAGAGTTTTTTGTTTAAGAAAAAGTGGGTTTGTTGGTTCCCTGTAAGCTGCTTTGTTGATTATTCTAATAGCTCTCTTTTGAAGCATAAAGAGTGGATATATGTTTGTTTTATATGTATTTCCCCATACTTCATTACAATATGTCATGTATGGGAGTATTAATGAATGATACAAGGTGTATAGTGTGGGTTGATTCAGCAAATTTTTCACTCTGTGTAATATTGCAATTGATTTGGATACTTTACCTTTTATATAATTAATATGTGGCTTCCAACACAGTTTGTTATCAATTATTACTCCAAGGAATTTAGTTTCGGATACCCTTTCAATCTCTACACCATTTACACTGAGTTTGGGTACTGGGTAGTTGTGATGGTTGTTAAAGACTATAAATTTTGTCTTGCTTAAATTGAGCGTTAATTTGTTCGAATCAAACCACAGTTTCAGCTTTCCTAATTCCTTTCCGAGTGTATCCAGAAATTTGAGAAACTAATGGATAGAGGTGTCCCTAAATGCGTAGTTAGAATTCTTGTGTTCTAGTACGCTCATCAGAATATGCGGGTAAAGGGAGTAACACTATATCTGAATCCTTTTGCGTGAGCAATGGTGTTCATCAAGGTGGTATTCTGTCTCCTGTTTTATTTAATTTATACAGTGTTTCCTCTGGCTTGAATACCTTGGCGCAGTGGCAACATATTTTTCGGGGGGGGGGGCAGAAAACACATGACACTATTGTAACCAGAATATGTTAATTTTATACTATTTATTTCTTTTTTTAAATTTTGCACAGTAACTTTGCATATGGAACTTACCATTTGAAGTATTGTACAACCAAGGCTTGAATGTTGGAATATTGGACCAGTTGGGGTCCCACCCAGACATCCTATGTTTGGACTTTTTACTGGTGTCATTCTTCTCTCCTTCTTCTGCCTGACCACTTTGCTCTCCTAGGCTCCTCTCGTCTGTCTCATCTTGCCCACTCTGAGCCCTGTCTAATTCAGGTTCTCTCTCTGTCTATGGTGGTATACAAACAAATAAGAAAATACTAAGTGTCATGTTTTGACCTGCAGGATTTTTTTGTCATGGCTTTCATAAATGGCAAAAATATGTGTGTTTGTTTGTGTTTTGTATTTTTTAATCTAGTGTTTCTTTTTTTTTTTCCATTGAAAGAGTAGGAAAGGGAAGGGGGAAAAACATTCATAATAGTAATTTAGTCATGCATACTTACATTATGGTGGTTAGCACAGTGGCAGCACAGCAAGAAGGTCATGGGATCGATTCCACCCTTGACCATCGTGGGTTCGATCCCACCCCCAGACCATCGCTGACCCTTCTGTGTGGAGTTTGCATGTTCTCCCTGTGTCTGCGTGGGTTTACTCCGGGCACTCCGGTTTCCTCCCACATGCCAAAAACATGCAAGTTAGGTTAATTGGCATCAGTACTGGGGATTCTAAATTGTCCTTAGGTATGGATGTGAGCGTGAATGGTTGTCTGTCTCTCTGTGTTGGCCCTGCGATGGACTGGCGATCTGTGCAGGGTGTACCCTGCCTCTCGCCCAAAGATGCTGGGATAGGCTCCAGCCCCCCCGCGACCCGAAAGGATTAAGCGGTAGAAGATGGATGGATGGATGGATGGACTTACATTATGCCTGGTGTGAAGGTTCTCAGCCTGCTGTTCGGACTTCTCCTTATCACCATGCACCCAATGAGGAAAGCAAGCTGTGGCGGGACAACACCTTATTGGCTGGGGGCTGCCCAGCTTGAGGCGGGCTGTAGCTGTCCAGTGAGATCCGATGATCTCTCCCACCGTTGGGATCAACCCCTGAGAGAGAAGGACTACACGTTCTACTGGCAGGGAAAGGGCAGTGACAAACACAGGGAACACGGAGTGGGCTTCGCAGTGAAGAACACCTTGCTGAAGATGGTGGAACCGGGCAGCAATGGCTCTGCACAACTCCTCACCCTCCGCCTCAACACCACTCAAGGCCCAGTCACCCTCGTCAGTGTGTATGCCCCAACACTGACAGCCACACCAGAGGCAAAAGACGAGTTCTACGACAATCTCGCAACAACTGTCAGGATCATCCCCAACTCTGAACAACTCATTCTCCTTGGAGACTTCAATGACAGAGTGGGTGCTGACCACAACTCCTGGCCCTCCTGTCTTGGACCATTTGGCGTGGGCAGAATGAACAACAACGGACAGCGGCTCCTCGAGTTCTGCACATATCACGATCTGTGCATCACAAACTCGTTCTTCAAGACCAAGCCCCAACACAAGGTTTCCTGGCGACATCCGCGCTCAAAGCACTGGCACCAGCTGGACTTGATCCTGACCAAGCGCACCTCACTGAAGAACGTGCTAATCACCCGTTCGTTCCAGAGTGCAGATTGCGACACAGACCATTCATTGGTGTGTTGCAAGGTCAAGCTGCAGCTGAAGAAATTCCATCGTGCTAGACAGCCTGGAAAGGCACGGACTGACACCAGCAAGATGGCCCAACCAGAACTTGTTGAGCAGTTTGCCTCCACCTTTGAGAAGGAACTTGGTGTACCACAAGAAGGAGAATCTGCAAAGCAGAAGTGGGAAGAGCTGCCAAACACCATCCACCGCACAGCCTTGGCTACCTTTGGGAGGAAGACCTCGAAGTCACAGGACTGGTTTGATGCCAAGTTGACCGAGATGACCCCCGTCATTGAAGCCAAGCGCTCAGCACTTGCTGAGTACAAGAAGTACCCAAACGAGAAGAATCTCCAGATTCTCAGGGCTGCGAGAAGCAAAGTTCAGCAGACTGCTCAGCGCTGTGCCAACGAGTACTGGACTCAGCTCAGCCAAGACATTCAAACCGCTGCCATAACAGGGAACATCCGTGGTATGTACGATGGCATCAAGAAAGCACTTGGTCCGGCTCAGAGCAAGACGGCCCCCCTCAAATCCTCCACTAGGGAGATGATCACAGAAAAGAACAAGAAGATGAAGGGATGGGTGGAACACTACTCCGACCTCTACTCCAGACAGAACACCGTGACACCGTCAGCCCTTGATGCCATTGACTGCCTGCCATCCATGGACAAACTTGACGCCGAGCCAACCACCGACGAACTCAGCAAGGCCACTGATAGCTTGGTCACTGGCAAGGCACCCGGCAACGACGGCATACCCCCCGACCTGATCAAGCACTGCAAGACCGCCCTACTGCTGCCATTGCATGACGTCCTCTGCCAGTGCTGGAAGGAAGGTGCCGTACCACAGGACATGAGGGACGCCAAGATCATCACCCTCTACAAAAACAAAGGGGAGAGAAGCGACTGCAACAAGTACAGGGGCATCTCCCTCCTCAGCGTTGTTGGCAAAGTCTACGCACGAGTTGTTCCCATTCGTCTACAGAAGCTTGCCAAACGTGTCTACCCCGAGTCTCAATGTGGCTTCCGCACTGAGTGATCAACGGTAGACATGATATTCTCCATCCGCCAACTCCAGGAGAAATGCAGAGAACAGAACATGCCCCTGTACGTCGCCTTCATCGACCTCACCAAAGCATTCGATCTGGTCAGCAGAGAGGGCCTTTTCAAGATCCTGTCAAAGATAGGATGCCCATACATTTCAAATGGTTAATACGGATGTATGTTACACCGGAGGAGTTAAATAGATATAACAAAAATATACCAGATACATGCACAAAATGCATGGAAAGTAAAGGAACCCTATTTCATTGTTTATGGGAATGTAGATTAATAAGAATGTTTTGGGAAGAGGTGAGGGTAACAATTGAAAAAATAATCTCAAAACAAATCATATTGAATCCTAAACTGTTTTTGTTGGGTCTGTACCCAGAAAAGCATAATTTTAATAAAAGTGAAAGAACATTCATAGACCTCAGTTTGCTTAATGCCAAAAAATGTATTGCACTATTATGGAAAAAGACTCATAGACCAGATGTGACTCAGTGGTTAAGACAGATGTTAACAAACCTTCCATTAGAAAGAATAACATATATACTAAAATCAAAGGAAATTGTGTTTGAGAATATATGGAGACCTTTTATTGATTATGTAAAAAATTTAAACATAACTCTTGAAGAAGAAGGTGAATGATGTGTGTGGACCTTGTAAATTCCAAACTGGTGAACATAATATGTATACTTATGTATTGGATTGTCTAGACTAAACAGAGGAGCATTGTTGAAGATTTGATTTTGTTGGTGGTTGTTGGTGTTTTTAGTGCATTTTTTTTTTTTTTTGTAGTACTTTAGTGTTAGTGTTTGATTGTTTGTATCATGTTTGTTAAAAAAAAAAAAAAAGGTTCAATAAAGATATTGTGGAAAAAAAAAGATAGGATGCCCACCAAAGTTGCAAAGCCTCATCGAATCATTTCACACCAACATGCAGGGGATAGTGCAGCACGACGGCAACGTCTCAGAGCCATTCAATATACGCAGCGGAGTGAAACAGGGCTGTGTACTTGCGCCAACCCTCTTTGGGATTTTCTTTGCTATGCTCCTGAGGCATGCCTTCAGCACAGCAACAGAGGGAATCTACCTGCACACAAGATCTGACGGCAGGCTTTTCAACTTCGCCCGCCCGAAAGCCAGAACCAAAGTACACGAGGCTTTAATCAGAGACATGCTGTTCGCAGACGACGCTGCAGTCGCAACCCACACACGCAGGAGCTTCAGACCCTGATGGACCGCTTCTCCCAGGCATGCAAGGACTTCGGGCTTACCATCAGCCTGAAGAAGACTAACGTCTTGGCGCAAGGCACGGAAGCACCACCAACCATCCCCATCGACGACTACGAGCTGGAGGTCGTGAATCAGTTCACGTACCTGGGGTCCACGATCAGCAACAACCTCTCCCTTGATACAGAGATCGACAAGAGGATTGGAAAATCAGCCTTCACACTCGCTCGCCTCACCACACGAGTGTGGGAGAATCCCAAACTCTCTGTCAAGACGAAGATGACAGTGTACAACGCCTGCATCATCAGCACACTGCTGTATAGGAGTGAGACGTGGACAACATACGCCCGGCAGAAAAGAGACTGAACTCATTCCACTTGTGCTGCATTCGCCACATCCTGGACATATCCTGGCAGGACAAAGTGCCCAACACAGAAGTTCTGTCCCGCGCCGGCCTTCCCTCCATGTTCACTCTACTCAGGCAGCGCAGGCTCCGCTGGCTAGGCCACGTTCACCGTATGGAGGATGGCAGAATCCCCAAAGACGTCCTCTACGGAGAACTGGCGACTGGCAGGAGAGACATTGGCCGCCCACAGCTGCGCTTTAGAGACATCTGCAAGAGAGACATGAAGGCCCTGGAGATCAACACAGAGCGCTGGGAGGACTTTGCAACGGACCGCTCCAACTGGAGGGGCACCCTGACCAGAGAGCTCAAGGCGGGTGAAGAGAGACTGACTGCTGCAGCAGATGAAAAAAGGACCCGCAGGAAGAACCGCCACAGACCCAGCAGCACGGAGACCACCCACAAGTGCGACCTGTGTGACAGGGACTGCCATTCGCACATCAGCCTGTTCAGCCACAAGCGGTGCTGTTCCAGCAGAGTAGACGTTTAGGATTCTCTTCCATGGTCATCATAGACCGACGGAGGCCGACGAATGACTTACATTATATGATCAGAGGTGGGTACAGTAGCCAGAAATTCTACCCATGTAAAAGCAGTGCTATGAAATTAATAATTAAAAGTAGACAACCAAAAATTTCTAGTTGAGTTAAGGGTACAAAGAGAACCCACTTAAAAACTTGAGTAATGACTTCAGTCTTGAAGGTTTGAGGTTTTTCTCCAAAATTTATAACAATTTTCTTATAGTTTTCTACTTTTCTCTGTAAATTTAGCTAAATTTGAAACCATTTTCCTCAAAGTTGCAATTCCATCTGGTAAAATTGACTTTTCTTGTACATTTGAGACTTTATTATAAATCCGTGGATTATTTTATGGCTAATTTTTTTCTTTTTTTAAATAAAATTACTGTTTTTTTAATATATTTGAAACAGACTGTGGCAATTTTTTTTTTTTTACTTTTTTCTTATAACAATTTACATTTTTGACTATAATTTTGCAGAGCTAGAACGGAACAATAATTTAACTCTGATTTCAAAGAAAGCATATTAATAAAAGTATATTTAATGAAATAAATTAATTTAAATGATCAAAGATGCATTTATTTCTGTTATATTTCTCTATTTATAGTTTTTTAGAACTCTGCTCACCAACCAGACAGCAGGAAAAACCTCCCTTATTTTGAAATCCAAATGTTGGCATGTTTTGTTTATCTGAAGGCTGCTAACCGATTGAAGTCAGTGACTTTGTAAATTTTGGTCATCTTAATTTGCCAGGTACATAATAATGAACATAAATTAATTAATTAATATTGTAGTGGCTGGTGAAGTAAATCCTCATTATTTCATGAGTCACTCTTGCCTTTCCCTGTATATGAAGCCTGCATATGAAGCTTAACCACCTGCTGTCACGAATGGCTCTAGCGAGCCATTAATAAGAGCCAAGGGCCAACCGGTGAGTTTGCGTAGTTTATTAATTAAGGAAAACAACAAAGGAAAAGAGCCTCGTGGGGCAAAACACAAATAATACAAGGAGTACACTTACGGATACGATGAGGGAAAAGAGGAGAGCTGGAGCTGGACGTAGGGACTCCAGCCTAATCCACACCGAGAGGTGAGCGTGGATAGCGTGAGGTCGCAGCGCTGAGCAATCAGGGCCGCTCCCTTATATAGTGGTTGACAGCGCCTCAGCTGATAAGAGGTAATTGGCCTCCAGCTGTCCCGTGGAGCTTGACAGCCGGAAGCCCGCTGAGACGCTGTCGTAACAAAAGCCGGGCTGAGATGATGTATGGCCTGAGCGCGGACGACATCGGCACACAGACCATGACACCTGTTTGCTAAGCGACTCTTCATTATTGTTGCCGTTACCAGCGAGTTAAAAACCACCATAAATGCCTCCACCGCTTACATATAGTGCATCTGGAAAGTATTCACAGTGCTTCACTTTTTCCACATTTTGTTATGTTACAGCCTTATTCCAAAATGGACTAAATTATTTTTTTCCTCAAAATTCTACACACAATACCCCATAATGACAATGTGGAGAAAAAAAAGGGTTTTTTTTAGATTTTTGAAAATGTATTAAAAATGAAAAACTAAGAAATCACATGTGCTTAAGTATTCACAGCCTTTGCTCAATACTTTGTTGATGCACCTTTGGCAGCAATTACAACCTCAAGTCTTTTTGAAAATATGATGCCACAAGCTTGGCACACCTATCTTTGGGCAGTTTCACCCATTCGTCTTTGCAGCACCTCTCAAGCTCCATCAGGTTGGATGGGAAGCATTGGTGCACAGACATTTTCAGATCTCTCCAGAGATGTTCAATTGAATTCAAGTCTGGGCTCTGGCTGGGCCACTCAATGACATTCAGAGTTGTCCTGAAGCCACTCCTTTGATATCTTGGCCGTGTGCTTAGGGTCGTTGTCCTGCTGAAAGATGAACCATCGCCCCAGTCTGAGGTCAAGAGCACTCCGGAGCAGGTTTTCATCCAGGATGTCTCTGTACATTGCTGCATTCATCTTTCTCTCTATCCAGACTAGTCTCCCAGTTCCTGCCACTGAAAAACATCCCCACAGCATGATGCTGCCACCACCATGCTTCACTGTAGGGATGTTATTGGCCTGGTGATAAGCGGTGCCTGGTTTCCTCCGAACATGATGCCTGCCATTCACACCAGAGAGTTCAATCTTTGTCTCATCAGACTAGAGAATTTTGTTTGTCATGGTCTGAGAGTCCTTCAGGTGCCTTTTGGCAAACTCCAGGTGGGCTGCCATGTGCCTTTTGCTAAGGAGTGGCTTCTGTCTGGCCACTCTACCATACAGGCCTGATTGGTGGATTGCTGCAGAGATGGTTGTCCTTCTGGAAGCTTCTCCTCTCTCCACAGAGGAACGCTGGAGCCCTGACAGAATGACCATCGAGTTCTTGATCACCTCCCTGGATAAGGCCCTTCTTCCCCGATTGCTCAGTTTAGACGGCCAACCAGCTCTAGGAAGAGTCCTGGTGGTTCCGAACTTCTTCCATTTATGGATGATGGAGGCCACTGTGCTCATTGGGACCTTCAAAGCAGCAGAAATTTTTCTATACCCTTCCCCAGATTTGTGCCTCGAGACAATCCTGTCTCAGAGGTCTACAGACAATTCCTTTGACTTCATGCTTGGTTTGTGCTCTGACATGCACTGTCAACTATGGAACCTTATATAGACAGGTGTGTGCTTTTCCAAATCATGTCCAATCAACTGAATTTACCACAGGTGGACTCCAATTATGCTGTAGAAACATCTGAAGGATGATCAGTGGAAACAGGATGCACCTGAGCTCAATTTTGAGCTTCATGGCAAAGGCTGTGAATACTTATGTACATGTGATTTCTTAGTTTTTTATTAAATTTGCAAAAATCTCAAACAACTTTTTTCATGTTGTCATTATGGGGTATTATGTGTAGAATTTTGATGGGGAAAAAATTATTTTAATCCATTTTGGAAAAAGGCTGTAACATAACAAAATGTGGAAAAAGTGAAGCACTGTGAATACTGTCCAGATGCACCGTACCTATTCTACTTGATAGATTAGAACACTATGTTGGACTTAATGGAACTTCGTGGCAGTAGTTTAGATCTTATTTATCTGATAGGTTCCAGTTTGTTCATGTAAATAATGAGTTTTCTTTCAACTCAAAGCTTAGTCATGGAGTTCCACATGGATCTATGCTAGGCCCTACTCTTTTTAGTTTATATATGCTTCCGTTAGGCAACATTATTAGAAAGCACTGTATACATTTTCATTGTTATGCAGATGACACACAATTATACCTGTCAATGAAGCAAGATGATAGTAATCAATTAGCCAAGTTAGAAGCCTGTCTTAAGGAAATCAAAGCTTGGATGACTTGTAATTTCCTGCTATTAAATTCAGATAAGACTGAAGTCATTCTTGTTGGTCCAAAAAAACCTTAGAAATACCTTTCCAAATCAAACTTTCAGTTCGGATGCGGTTACTCTTTCTCTTAATAGCTCTGTGAGGAACCTTGGAATTATTTTTGATCGAGATCTGTCCTTCAATTCACATATTAAATTTGTTTCTAAGACTGCCTTCTATCATTTGCGTAATATTGCCAAGTTTAGGAGCATCTTGTCTCAGAGTGATGCTGAGAAACTGATCCATGCTTTTGTTAGCTCGAGATTAGATTATTGTAATTCTTTATTATCAGGCTGTCCTAAAACATCTTTAAAAAGTCTTCAGCTGATCCAAAATGCTGCAGCAAGAGTTTTAACAGGTACTAGAAAGAGAGATCATATCTCTCCGGTTCTGGCCTCCCTTCATTGGCTTCCCATAGAGTTTAGAATTAAGTTTAAAATCCTTCCTCTTACTTACAAAGCTCTAAACAATCAGGCTCCTTTTTATTTAAAAGATCTGATACTACCGTATTATCCTAACAGAGCACTACGCTCCCAAAATGCAGGATTACTTGTAATACCTAGAATCTCCAAAAGTACAATGGGAGGCAGAGCCTTCAGTTATCAAGCTCCTCTCCTGTGGAACCAGCTGCCAATCTGGATTTGGGAGTCAGACTCGATCTCTGTTTTTAAGAATAGGGCTAAAACCTACCTTTTTGATATAGCCTACAATGAGGGAGGGATCATGTGTTTCTGAACCCTCCCTTAGTTATGCTGCTAATAGGTTTAGTCAGCCGGGGGACCTCCAGTAATGCACTGGGCCTCACTCCTTTCCTCACTCTCAATGAAATATTTTTTTTGCTGGTCATTAACATTTGTTTGTTCTCTCCCATAGATTGAGTCCCCATCGTGCTGTTTGCTCTCTACATGTCTGTTCTTTTCATCTTCTCTATCCCCTCACCCCCCAGCCAGTCGCAGCAGATGACTGCCCCTCCCAGAGCCTGGTTCTGCTGGAGGTTTCTTCCTGTTAAAAGGGAGTTTTTCCTCTCCACCGTCGCCAAGTGCTTGCTCACAGGGGATTGCCTGATTGCTGGGGTCTTTCTGCAACTGTGGGGGTTCCCCCTACAGTTGATAGTGCTATGAGATGACTGTTGTTGTGAAATGGCGCTATATAAATAAAGTTGAATTGAATTGAATTGAATTGAACCTCTTCTGATTTTTTTTCCACATTTAAAGTACTGTAATAAGCTTATGCTGCTCTCGGACAGCGATGCTAGTGAGACACTCTGCCTGCTGACTGGAACAGTCACGGGCAGCATGCTTCCGAACTCTGCGCGGATGATGGTCACGCGCGTTGTTCATGTACATGCTTGCGGAGTGTCATTCCTACATATTTTTTTTCTTAAATTCATATGTCCTTAGCGTAGCAGCATAAATCCAAGGATGGTGTCCCGCCGCACAGAAATGTTACCAGAGGAAACCCTGATATATATTCAAAGATTCAAAGATTTTATTTGTCAATACTACTATACGTACAGGACATACAGGAGAAATGAAATGGCGTTTCTCTCTCTCTTCAGTGGTGTGTGCGGTATAAAAAAAAGAAAAAAGAATAAGGCTGGAAAAACAACAACAGTGGTCTATGTACAGTAATGCTACCCGTAGTGCAAATGGCGACAAAAGATAGACCCAGACATCCCATAGTGCAAATAAAGATAAACAATGAAACCCAGCAATCCTGTATACAGAAAAGTAGAGCAGTAATACTCGTAGTTGCAAGTTTGATGTGGTAGTGTAGGTGCAGACAGTAACAGATTGGACTGCACATGATCAGTACTGCAATAACAGATAGCAGTAGATATGACATTTGTGCAAATAGTTGCAGTAAAGTGCAGAGACATATAGCAGCAGATATATTACTGTTGGTGTGCCAGTCTTTCTGTGCCAACAGCTGAGGTCGTTATTGTGCAAGTGAGTGCATTACGGTCCAGGAGGGGGGTGGGGGGTAGTGGACAGAGTTCAGGGTCCTGATGGCCTGATGAACAAAGCTGTTTAGCAGTCTTGTGCAGTGGGCCTGGAGGCTCCGGTACCTTTTCCCCTAGGGCAGGGGGCTGAAGAGGGAGTGTGAAGGGTGGGAGGTGTCACCTGCAATGTTGATGGCTCGGTGGGTGAGGTAGATGTCTGAGAGGGAGCGGTCAGAGGGGCACTGATGACCTTTCTGGTTGCTTTCACTGTGCGTTGTAGTGTCTTCCGGCAGGAGGCGGTGCAGCTTCCATACTACACAATGATGCAGCTGGTGAAGATGCTCTCAACGGTGCCCCAGTAGAATTAGCACATGATGGAGGGTGGGACTCGTGCTCACCTCAGTTTGCAGAGGAAATGGACGTGACTTTGAGCCTTCTTGGCCAGTAATGTGGTGTTGTTGGACCAGGAGAGGCCCTTGAAGATGTGCACCCCCAGGAGCTTGGTGCTGCTCACCCTCTCCACAGCTGCACCATCGATGATCAGAGGACGATGCTTTGTGTGTCCCCTTGTGAAGTCGACTACAATCTCCTTGGTTTTTCCCATGTTCAGGAAGAGATTATTTTCTTTACACCACTGGACCAGTTGGCTCACCTCATTTCTGTAGTTGGCCTCCTCGTTGTTGATGAGGCCCACCACTGCCTTGTCATCCGCAAACTTGATGATGTGATTGGTGCTGTAGGCTCGTACACAGCCATGGGCCAGCAGGGCGAAGAGCAGTGGGCTGAGCATGCACCCTTTTGGGGCTCCTTTGCTCAGTGTGATGGTCTTGGAGGTGTTGCTGCCAACCCGCACATTCTGTGGCCTCCCTGTGAGAGAGTCCAGCACCCAGTTACAGAGAGAGGTTTTGAGTCCCAGGAGTCTCAGTTTTTGTATTAGGTGCTGGGGGATGATTGTGTTGAATGCTGAAATGAAGTCCAAGAACAGTATTCGCACGTAGGAGTTCTTTGAGTCCAGGAGGGTGAGGGCTAGATGGAGAGCAGCAGCAATGGCATCTTCTGTGGATCTGTTTGACCTGTATGCAAACTGAGATGGGTCGTAGGAGGGAGGGAGGATGGACCTGATGTTCTGTATGACCAGACACTCGAAGCACTTCATTATGATGGGGGTCAGTGCTACGGGCCCGTAACCGTTGTAGCCGGATGGGACGGGCTTCTTTGGGACTGGTATTATGGTAGCAGTTTTGAAACGTGGGGACAACAGCTTGACTCAGGGAGATGTTGATGATGTCAGCTAGGACATTCCTGAGCTCCTCTGCACAGTCCTTCAGAACGCAACCCGGTATGTTGTCTGGTCTAGCTGCCTTGCGTGGGTTGATCCTGCAGAGGGTCCTCTTCACACTAGCCGGATCCAGACTTATGGCCTGCTCGTCTGGAGGAGGAGTGGTCTTCTGTGCTGATGTGCTGTTTTGTGCTTCAAAGCAGCCGAAGAAGTCATTTAGGTTGTTAAGCAGTGTGATGTCACTCGCACAGGTCTGAGGTGGAGGTTTGTAGCTGGTGAGGGTCTGTATGCTACGCCAGAGGGAAAGTGCATCTTTGGTGTTGCTGAAGTGGCTGGATATTTTCTTATTGTACTGTTGTATTTCCTCCTTGATGCCATGGGACATGTTGGCCCTAGCTGTTGTTAGTCCTGCAGTATCACCGGCCCTGAAGGCTGTGTCCCGAGCCCTCAAGAGCCTGTGGACCTCTGCTGTCATCCATGGCTTTTGGTTGGCATGAACAGTGATGGTTTTGCAGTGAGTGACATCATCAATGCATTTAGCTATGTATGCTACATAGCTAAATGTACTCCTCTAGGTTTGTGTGTCCATTGTGAGTGGCTGTGTGCTTGAAAGTGTTCCAGTCTGTAGTGCTGAAGCAGTCTTTCAGAGCATCAGAGGCTCCCTCTGGCCACACACGTACCTGCTTTTTTGTTGGTCTGATTGTTTTCACTCTGGGTTTGTATGCCCGCCTTAACAAGATGGTGATGTGATCAGAGAGACCCACATGGGGAAGCTCTATATGCTTTCTTGTGAGTTGTGTATACCAGGTCCAGCAAATTGTTTCCTCTTGTTGGAAAGTCTACATGTTGGTATAGATTTGGTAGGAGGGCCTTTTAATCTCCATGACTGAAGTCTCCTGCTGTGATGAGGAATACATCTGGATGCGCTGTTTGTGTCTCGCTGATGGCCTGATAGAGTTAATTTCATGCTTTATTCCTCTCGCCGATGGCAGTGAGTGGGGCATACACGGCGACTAGTAGGACAGATGAATGAAAAATCTTTCGGAATGTAAAAGGGTCAGCACTTGATGATCATAAACTCCACCAATGGAGAACGGTGTTTATGCACAACAGTTGCATCACAGCACCAAGCGTCACTGATGTACACACAGATCCCTTCGCCTCGCGTTTTCCCTCCTTCCTTGAACACTCTGTTGGCACGATAGCATGTTAGCCCTGCTAACTGAATGGCAGAGTCCGGTATATTGTCATTTAACCATGTTTCCGTATAGATAAAAACATAGCAGTTCCGTGCATCATGTTGTGTAGTTCTCAGGAGTTGTATGTGGTCTGTTTTCTTGTCTAGTGAGCATACGCTGGCCAGAATGAGGGAAGGAAATGGAAATCTGTGTGGGCTAGTGGTTAGCTTTATTCAGATACCTCGATGTTTACCTCTCTTTTGTCGCTGCTCACACCGTCTACGGCAGGAGTGGGCAGTGAGGGCCATTCCACTGCATGTTTTCTGTTCCACCCAGTCTCTTCAGCAGGTGTTTTCAATGATTAGCAATCCTTGAAGCTGATGAAAGCAAACACCTGCTGAAGAAACTGGGTGGAACAGAAAACCTGCTGTGGAGTGGCCCTCCATGGCACATGATTGCCAAACCCTGGTCTACGGTGTCTCCATTTGGGATGAAACACAGCAGTCAAGTCCAGGGGTGTGGAGGTCTGGTGGAGAAGACCTAGGCCACGGAGTTCCTCTATAGCGCTCTGATCCAGGAAGTAATATTGGGACATATTCCTTATGTCCAGAAGGCTGTGGCGACTATAGGTTGTGCGCAGCATCATATACTGTACAGTGGTGTGAAAAAGTGTTTGCTGATTTCTCTTTTTTTTTGTATGTTTGTCACACTTAAATGTTTCAGATCATCAAACAAATTTAAATATTAGACAAAGATAACACAAGTAAACACAAAATGCAGTTTTTAAATGAAGGTGTTTATTATTAATAAAACAAAATCCAAACCTACATGGCCCTCTGTGAAAAAGTAATTGCCCCCTAAACCTAATAACTGGTTGGGCCACCCTTAGCAGCAACAACTGCAATCGAGCGTTTGAGATAACTGGCAATGAGTCTTTTACAGCGCTGTGGAGGAACTTTGACCCACTCATCTTTGCAGAATTGTTGTATTTCAGACACATTGGAGGATTTTTGAGCATGAACCACCTTTTAAGGTCATGCCACAGCATCTCAATCGGATTCAGGTCAGGACTTTGACGAGACCACTCCAAAGTCTTCATTTTGTTTTTCTTAAGCCATTCAGAGATGGACTTGCTGGTGTGTTCTGGATCATTGTCCTGCTGCAGAACCCAAGTGCGTTTCAGCTTAAGGTCACAAACAGATAGCCGGACATTCTCCTTCAGGATTTTTTGGTAGACAGCAGAATTCATGGTTCCATTTACCACAGCAAGTCTTCCAGGTCACAGCAAAACAGCCCCAGACCATCACACTACCACCAACATATTTTACTGTTGGTATGATGTTCCTTTTCTGAAATGCTGTGTTACTTTTACGACGGGTGTAAAGGGACACACCTTCCAAAAAGTTAAACTTTTGTCTCGTCAGTCCACAGAGGATTTTCCTAAAAGTCTTGGGGATCATCAAGATGTTTTCTGGCAAAATTGAGACAAGTCTTTATGTTCTTTTTGCTCACCAGTGGTTTTCGTTTTGGAGTTCTGCCATGCTGACCATTTTTGCCCAGTCTCTTTCTTATGGTGGAGTCATGAACACTGACCTTAACTGAGGCAAGTGAGGCCTGCATGTCTTTGGATGTTATTGTGAGGTCTTTAGTGACCTCTTGGATGAGTTGTCGCTGCTCTCTTGAGGTAATTTTGGTCGGCTGGGCACTCCTGGGAAAGTTCACCACTGTTCCATGTTTTCACCATTTGTGGATAATGGCTCTCACTGTGGTTTGCTGGAGTCCCAATGCTTTAGAAATGGCTTTGTAACCTTTTCCAGACTGATGGATCTCAGTTACCTTGTTTCTCATTTGTTCCTTAATTTCTTTGGATTGCAGCATGATGTCTAGCTTTTGAAGATCTTATGGTCTTCTTCACTTTGTCAGGCTGGTCCTATTTAAGTGATTTCTTGATTGAGAACAGGTGTGGAAGTAATCAGGCCTGGATGTGGCTAGAGAAATTGAGCTCAGCTTTCCAAAGATGTGATAAACCACAGTTAATTTAGGTTTTTAACTGGGGGGGGGGGGGGCACAATCACTTTTTCACACAGGGCCAGTAGGTAGGTAGGTAAATCCAAACCAGTCTCTGTAGGTTTGGATTTTTTTTTACCCTTAATAATAAACACCTTAATTTAAAAACTGCATTTTGTGTTTACTTGTGTTATATTTGTCTAATAGTTAAATTTGTTTGATGATCTGAAACATTTAAGTGTGACAAACATACAAAAAAATGAGAAATCAGGAAGGGGCAAACACTTTTTTACACCACTGTATGTACATTAAACACATGAATATACACTTAGGCGTAATTTAAACAACACTAAATGCCACAAAAACACGAAGAGAGAAGGAAGGCCGCTGCGTGTTCGCATGCCACCTAGTGGTATAGATGACTTAACCAAGCCACAGGGGGTGCATAAGCCAGTGTACTCCTAGTGCCGGTCCCAAGCCCAGGTAAATAGGGAGGGTTGTGTCAGGAAGGGCATCCGATGTAAAACTTTTGCCAAATCAAACATGCGAATCATGACGAATGAGACTTTCATACCGGGTCAGTTGATACCTGGGTTAACAACAACCGCCACCGGTGCTGTTAACTGACAGGTTGCTGGTGGAAATTGGGCTACTGTTGGTCGAAGATTGAGGAGGAGGAGAGGGGGAAGGCATGTTATGTGGGAAAGAGAGAAAAGGAAAGGTAGAAGTGTGGAGGTGAGAGCAGGGAAGTTAAATGTAGGGACTATGACTGGAAAAGGCAGAGAGTTGGTTGATATGATGGTGAAAGGTAGATTTACTGTGTGTTCAAGAAACCAGATGGAAGGGAAGCAAGGCTAGGAGCATTGGAGGGGGATTTAAAC
Organism: Pholidichthys leucotaenia; assembly: GCA_020510985.1. NCBI lineage: Eukaryota > Metazoa > Chordata > Actinopteri > Cichliformes > Pholidichthyidae > Pholidichthys > Pholidichthys leucotaenia. The sequence continues at coordinate 56,403,167 of CM035840.1, read as the reverse complement.
TGTTCTACCATGGTCTAGATAGGAAGAGAAATGGAGTAGGAGTAATCTTGAAGGAAGAGTATGTGAAGAGTGTTCAGGAGATAAAGAGTCAGAATCATGAGTTTGAAGCTAGACGTCAAAGATGTGATGTTGAATGTTGTCAGTGCTTATGCCCCACAAGATGGATGTTAGGTGGAAGAGAAAGTGGAATTCTCAAGTAAGTTGGATGAAGTGGTAGAGAGTGTTTCCAGGGGGAAGAGAGTGGTGATTGGAGCAGAGTTTAATGGGCATATAGGTGAAGGGAACAGAGGTGATGAGGAGGTTCTGGGTAGGTATGGTCTTAAGGAGAGAAATGTGGAAGGACAGATGGCTGTGGATTTTGCTAAAAGGATGGAAATGGCTGTGGTGAACACATACTTCAAGAAGTGAGAGGAACATAGAGTGACTTCCAAGAGTGGAGGAAGGTGCACACAGGTGGACTACATCTCATGCAGAAGGAGAAATCTGAAAGCGATAGGAGACTGCAAGATGGTGGCAGGGGAGAATGTAGCTAGACAGCATTGGATGGTAGTCTATAGGATTACTTTGCAAAGCAAGAAGAGGAAAACAGTGAAGGCAAAGCCAAAGATTAAGTGGGGGAAGTTACAGAAGGAAGAAGGTCACACAGAGTTCACGAAGGAGTTGATACAGGCTCTGGGTGGTAGGGAAGAATTACCAGATGACTGGGAAAGTACAGCAAAAGTACTGAGGGAAACGGGTAGAAAGCTATGTGGTGAATGCAGTGGACAGGGGAAGGAAGACAAGGATACTTGGTGGTGGAATGAGGAGGTACAGGAAAGTATCCAAAGGAAGACGTCAGCAAAGAAAAAGTGGGATAGTCAGGGAGATGAAGAAAGTACACAGGAGTATTTGGAATCTAGGCGCATGGCAAAGAAAAAGGTGGCAAAAGATAAGGCATATAGTGAGTTGTATGAGAGGCTGGACACTAAGGAAGGACAAAGGGAGTTGTATCGACTGGTTAGACAGAGAGATCAAGCTGGACAGGATGTACAGCAGGTTAGGTTGATTAAGGACAGAAATGGTAATGTACTAACAAATGACGAGAGTGTGTTGAGAAGGTGGAAGGAGTACTTTGAAGAGCTGATGAATAAACAAAATGAGAGAGAGGAGGATGGATGAAGGAAAGATAGTGAACAAGGAAGTCCCAAGGATTAGGATTAAGGTGGAAGTGAGGGCAGCTTTGAAGAGGATGAAGAATGGAACAGCGATTGGTTCAGATGACATACCTATGGAGGTGTGGAGATGTTTAGGAGAGATGGTGGTGGACTTTTTAACCAGATTGTTTAACACAATCTTGGAGAGTGAGAGGATGCCTGAGGAGTGGAGAAGAAGTGTTTTGGTACCAATTTTTAAGAACAAAGGTGATGCTCAGAGCTGTCGTAACTACAGAGGCACAAAGTTGATCAGCCACACTATGAAGATATGGGAAAGAGTTGTCAAAGTCAGGTTAAGAGGAGAGGTGACAATCAGTGAGCAGCAGTACGGTTTCATGCCAAGAAAGAACTACTACAGATGCAATGTTTGCTCAAAGAGTGCTGATGGAGAAGTAAAGAGAAGGTCAAAAGGAGGTGCACTGTGTCTTTGTGGATCTAGAGAAAGCATATAATAGGGTGCCAAGAAAGGAAGTGTGGTACTGTATGAGTAAGTCAGGAGTGGCAGAGAAGTATGTGAGGGTGGTGCGGGACATGTATGAGGACAGCAAGATGGTGGTGAAGTGTGCTGTAGGAGTGACAGATGGATTCAAGGTGGAGAGGTTGAGGTATGGTCTGGAGAGAAGAGGAATGAAAGTCAGTAGAAGCAAGACAGAATGCATGAGTGTGAATGAAAGGGAGACAGGTGCAATGGTGAAGATGGAAGGAGTAGCAGTAGTGAAAGTAGATGAGTTTAAATACCTGGGGTCAACCATCCAAAGTAATGGAAAATGCACAAGAGAGGTGAAGAAGAGAGCGCAGACAGCATGGAGAGGGTGGAGACGAGTGTCAGGGGTGATTTGTGACTGAAAGGTAGCAGCAAGAGTGAAAGGGAAGATTTACAAGACAGCAGTGAGACCTGCTATGATATAAGGTTTGGAGACAGTGGTGCTGACAAAAAGACAGAAGGTGGTGCTGGAGGTGGCAGAGTTGAAGATGCCAAGATTTTCATTGGGAGTGACTAGGAGGGACAAGATTAAAAATTAATATATCAGGGGGACAGCTCACATTGAGCAGTTTGGAGACAAAGCGAGTCAAGGCTGAAATGGTTTGGACATGTGCAGAGGAGGGATAGTGGATATATTTGACAAATGATGTTGAAGATGGAGCTGCCAGGCAGGAGGAAAAGAGGAAGACTAGAGTGAAGATTCATGGATGTAGTGAAGGAGGACATGGAGAGGGTTGGTGTTGCAAAGGAAAATGTGAGGGTAGTTGACTTCCTCCGAATCGGTGAATGAATCAAATAATTGTGATCAGAAACTTGTTTAAATACTTTCAAAGGTTCAGCAAATCTGGCTTGAAATGGTGAAGTGACTATCGGTAACAGGGCCAAAACCTGATCCCCTGGGCTAAACTGTCTCTTTTCACTTTGGAGGGCATATAATACAGCCCCTTTTCCACTAGTACCTGCTCAGCCCGACTTGCCTCGACTCTACTCGACTCAACACGGTGTGATTGGTTTTCCACTTCAACCGAGTACCTCCTCAAGTGGGTGGGGTTGGGTTCATTTCAGGAATGCGGCCCATTATCCTGTTATATTCTTTACATGCTGACGTTTTCACTGATAAATAACGTATAAGATGCCTAAAATCACAAAACACTCACCATCTTCCCCGTGAGCAGCTATCAGCTCGGAGACCTCCTAGTCACAGCCGCCTTAATGAACGAACTAGGCTGGGCTGAAGCCTGGGGGCCTATGAAAATCAGGGGCCTATCATGAGCCAGTGAAATAGATTGCATTGTTGATTGGTCAGATTCTATGTCAGTCACTTGATATTCATGTGTGGCTGCTGATTCGTCTAATTAACAACTGCCTACCGTGGGTACCAGTAACAATAGCCTATCAGAGGAATTGTTTTGACATGTGACTATGCAAGCGCCAGTGAGAGTAAGAAGTAATTAGTTTGGTCAAAATGTCCAGAAAGAAGTTTGAAAGTGGCGCTCATAAAATTAATGAGAGGAAAAGAGCTTAGGGAAAAGGAATTGCTCAAAAAAAAACAACAAACCCAAAGTGTAAAGGATTTTTCTAAGCTGGCACATCAAGTGGAGGAGGCTGCTAATGACATGGAGGAGACAGGTGGGCCGTTAAAGCACTCACCTGGATGAGAAGGGCGAAGGGAGAAGAAAGGCCATGATTGCTTACATCAGACAGCTGTGCATGGGACAGTGGACTCCGAACTTGGTAAAAAGCAGACTGGATTAAGCATGCATCCAAAGAGTATGACGATATTTGTGGGCTGGACTTAAAGGACATAATGCATGATTTTTCTTTAAAGAAGGCCAGAAGAAAACACTCCTAAAAAGGTAAGACATGCTATTTTCAGCTTTCCCACCACCTGTGCTGGTTTTTCTTTGCTGCTGTTGTGCATTGTTTGAAACAGGAATACTTCACTGATGTAATTTCATAGTGAAGGCAGTATCTGTCACACTGTAAAAATGGAAATCTCAGTAAGATAAAATATCTTAAATTAAGACTTTATGCTTGTTTTTCTCTCCAAGATAATATTGACAAGACAAGAATTTATTTTTGTTGTGCAGTTTTCTATAAGATTTTACTTGCTTTACAAAAGTTTTTACTTGTTTTAAACAATTTAATCCTACTTTGTTGGCAGATATTGTTTCATTTTTGCTTATTCTAAGTAAATTTATCTGCCAACAGAGCAAGAAAATTTGACTTATCAAATTGCTTCAAACAACTTAAAACTATCTGAAAGCATGTCAAATTTTCTTACACATAAACTGTGCTGCAAGAATAAATATCTTGTCAGACAAAAGACAAGCATAAACAGCCTTAATTTATTTCATTTTACTTATGTTTGACTTTTTCCAGTGTAGTTGTGTTTTCTAGCTCACAGTTGCGTTATTTCTCAAAGAGAAACAAAAATGAGGCCGTAGTGGCTCAGGAGGTAGAGCAGGTCACCCAATAACCAGAGGGTTGGTGGTTTGAATCCCACTCTCCACACCTTGCTGTTGTGTCCTTGGGCAAGACACTTTCCCCACCTTGCCTCCAGTGTGTTCATGGTTCATGACACTGATGTATGAATGTGAATAAATGTTCAGTGGTGGTCAGAGAGGCTGTTGGCATGGATTAGCGCCCATGTTTCCATCAGTATGCCCCAGGGCAGCTGTGGCTACAGAGGTATCTTACCACTATCATTGTCTGTGAAGTGAATGCATAATGGACTCATTGTAAAGTGTCTTTGGGTGTCATGAAAAGTGCTATATAACTGAAATCCATTAATAAAACATAACTATTACACATTTTTAAACTGAGATTCTGTTGGGGGGTGGGGGGGTGCCTACAAAACCTCTCAGCCCAAGGGCCTAACGGCAAGTTAAGGTGGCCCTGCTCCTGGTATACGTTTTCATTTCTACTCGCTCCGTTGCAGCAGGGCCAACGGCGCTGAAAAGTTCATAGTTATCAAATTTGACCAAATATACTGTAGTTTATTTTTCAAGCGCAGGGATCCAAGCACTGCAACACCGATGGAAGAGCTGTGTGCACCAACAGGAAGACTGTTGAAAAATAACCACATTTGGTCAAATTTGACCACTATATGAACTTTTCAGCCTATGAACTTTTCAGCCCCAGTGCCAGTGGAGCATTCTGAAGTGAAATACCAGTTGGTCTCCAAGCTGATGGCTGCTCACAGGGAAGATGGTGAGTGTTTTGTGATGGTGTTGATTTGTGCGTAGCCATTTATTTCTTTGATTATCACAGAAATAATAAAAACTCAAGGTCAAATTTACAAATGGCGGTTTTGAATCTTATGAAGACGTCGCTCTCATCCACTGATGTTATGCCCTACCCAATCAGTGGCCTGCAATCTGTTGACGTCACATTTTCAGCTTGACTCAGCATGGTTGGAATCTCACTGAAGTAGGTCCCAGAAATAATGGAAAACCCTACAAACAGAGTAGAGTCGAGGCGAGTAGGGCTGAGTAGGTACTAGTGGAAAAGGGCCAAAAATCTTCATTTTAACCTGTGCCCCCTGCAAGTTTAACTTGGCCCACTCCAGTACCAGATAAAGTCTGTGACGAAAGCCGTCTACATAGGCTTGCAAATTCTGTGGTGGTTTAGATCCTCTCCATCCATGCTATACCACAGTTGTCCGAGGACCCTGTGACCAAACACAGGTCCGAGGACCTGTGTTTGCAGCTAGTGAGGAATTCCTCATCTCTAACACCTTCCCCTTTCAGGAAGTGGTGTCAGTTTCAGAACCCGGACGAACCCCCATTTGTCACAACCCCAAACTCCCGAGGTGTGACGAAAAAAGGGAGTCCACACTTACTATTTCAAAAAGGGGTTTAACAATTATCTATTAAATTGGAAAATGCAACTACGGAGAGCCAGAGCCAAAAAGGGATCCAGTCAAGGAGGTCAGAGAGCTTCACTCCAGGGGAGCCTTTTAAAGCTCCCAAGATTGGCCAGCTCAGGTGCTTCCAAGTCCAAAGCTTCCCCCTCTCAGCCTGCAATTAAAGCAAAAACACAAACAAAAAGCACAAACAAAACTAGGGCTGAGCCTGTCACTATATATATATATACTGTATATATATAATATGATATTTGTCCTATGGTCATCACAATTGCCATGGAAACCCACTCCTCGCCATTCAATACATTTTGTACTTTGGAGGGTTGGGAAAGTCCCAGCCACTGATAACATCAGTGGGCGAGAGCCCTATTGTATCCGCTAAACGATCGCATGTTTGACCTGCTAACCGTTAACCAAAATGCAATTTCTTTGTCTCACGAAATCTGGAACATAGGTCGAGGTGACTGTCATGTGTAGTCCTATATAGGTCGGCAACACATAACGGATATGTAAGTGTTGCCATGGATATATACTGTATATATATATATATATATATATATATACATATTGTGGCGGCATGAAATAATAAGCGGTGAACTGAGAGTTTTTAAGGGAGTTTATTAATCATACCGCCATCACAGAGCTCACCCCAGCCCTGTGGGTGTGGGCTGGAGCGAGTTCTCAGGCTCTCGTAGCGTGTAGTCAGATGAGCAGTGAGAGAGAGAGTTACAGAGCAATGCAGTTTTTATACCCAGTTACAGACAATACATGAAAGGCATGGGACATTTGCATCACAGTGAGGAGCAGGAAGCATGAACGTTTGCATTTGAGTTATACATATCAACAGCGGAACTGGCAGGAAGAAGCTAGACAAAGAGCGGCTGCCTATTGATATCAATACACACAACTCATTGTTCTGCTAATTGCCCCAGCTGAGCGCTCTGCTTGTCCCAGTCTGTTGTGGGGGTTACCCATACACTCCCCCCCAGAGGGCTCAGCGGGAAGCTGAGGCCTCGATAGTCCGGCTTTGGGAGCGAGCTGCGGGGGAAGCTCGCTGCAGGCGGCGGTGGAGGGAGGGGGGTGGGGGTAGCAAGTGCCGGCCCGGGACGGCGAAATTGTCTGGGCCGCGCAAAAATTGCCTGTGGATCCGCGATGTTGAGGGGCTGTCCCGTTGAACGTGCAGAGGTCCACAGCAGCTGTAAGAAGAAAAATTTGTCTCTGACTCCTCTCGCGGCCATGAAGAAAAAAAGGAGCTGCAGCAGTGAGTGACTTGGCGTGTTGACTTTAGGTGCGCGCGCAGCCCTAAAGCCCTCGGGAACAGCTGACGGCTGAATTCCCTTGTGCGCCGTGGCTGAGACCATTACAAAATCCTGTGAGCGAGCTGCGTGCGTGCTTCAGGTGTATGAGCAGCCCTGAAGGTTCTGTGTGCAGCGGCGACGGACGATGGCGGTCTGTGAGGAGCCGGTATTGTCCTGTGCGTGGTGTGCAGTCCTCATAACCCCCCGGTGTGCGTGCGGGGTTTGGTGCATGGCAGGTCTGCTGTAGAGGCGAGTCAGGGTCAGGGAGCTTGCTGGAGATCAGCGTCGTTGGCGCCGATGGTCATCCCTGTGTGAAGCTGTTGGTGTCGTTCACTGTGTCGGGTCATGGTGCGTTGGAGCAGTGAGAGGGAGTAGGCGTTTTGTGTCCCTCGGCCGGTTCCAGCGTGGATGTGCAGATCTCAGGCGGGGATCGCACAATGACGCTTTCTGCAGCTTTCCTGGTCGTGGGTGATCTCCGGAGGGAGCTCGCCTGGTGGTGGCTCTGTGTCGAGGTCTCCCGTGTGGCAGAAGGGAGGGCAGATCATTTGTGTCAGGCTGCTGCGTTCGCTTGTCGTCGGAGAGTCACCGCCGGGGCTGCGTCGTTCGTAGTCAGCGTGTTCTTTCACGGGGTCACCAATGTGGCGGCATGATATAATAAGCGGTGAACTGAGAGTTTTTAAGGGAGTTTATTAATCATACCGCCATCACAGAGCTCACCCCAGCCCTGTGGGTGCGGGCTGGAGCGAGCTCTCAGGCTGTCGTAGCGTGTAGTCAGATGAGCAGTGAGAGAAAGTTACAGAGCAATGCAGTTTTTATACCCAGTTACAGACAATACATGAAAGACATGGGACATTTGCATCACAGTGAGAGCAGGAAGCATGAACGTTTGCATTTGAGTCATACGTATCAACAGCGGAACTGGCAGGAAGAAGCTAGACAAAGAGCGGCTGCCTATTGATATCAATACACACAACTCATTGTTCTGCTAATTGCCCCAGCTGAGCGCTCTGCTTTTCCCAGTCTGTTGTGGGGGTTACCCATACATATATATATATGTACTGTATATATATATATATATATATATATATATATATACGTATATACAGTTAGGCCCAAAAATATTTGGACAGTGACACAAATTTTGTTATTTTAGCTGTTTACGAAAACATATTCAGGATACAATTATATAATCACTGTGGGCTTAAAGTGTAGACTCTCAGCTGTAATTTGAGAGTATTCACATCCAAATTGGAGCAAGGGTTTAGGAATTACAGCTCTTTAATACGTAGCCGCCTCTTTTTCAAGGGACCGAAAGTAATTGGACAATTGACTCAGAAGGCTGCAAAAAAAAATAACAAGGCTGCATGGGCTCTTCCCTCGTTAACCTGTCATCACTTAAGAAGTTAAAAAGTCTGGAGTTGATTCCAGGTGTGGCGTTTGCATTTGGAAGCTGTTGCTGTGAACACACAACATGCGGTCAAAGGAGCTCTCAATGGAGGTGAAACAGACCATCCTGAGGCTGAAAATAAAGGAAGAAATCCATCAGAGAGATAGCAGAAATGTAAGGAGTGGCCAAATCAACAGTTTGGTACATTCAGAGAAAAAAAGAGTGCACTGGTGAGCTTGGGAACTCAAAAAGGCCTGGACGTCCACAGAAGACAACAGTGGTGGATGATCGCAGAATCCTTTCCATGGTGAAGAACAACTCCTTCACAACATCCACTCAAGTGACGAACACTCTCCAGGAAGTAGGTGTATCAGTATCTAAGTCTACCATAAAGAGAAGACTTCATGAGAGTAAATACAAAGGATTCACCAAAAGGTGCAAACCATGAATCAGCCTCAAAAATAGAAAGGCCAGAATTGACTTTGCCAGAAAACACCTGAAGAAGCCAGCCCAGTTCTGGAACAGCATTCTTTGGACAGATGAGACTAAGATCAACCTGTACCAGAATGATGGGAAAAAGAAAGTTTGGAGAAGAATTGGAACAGCTCATGATCCAAAGCACTACATCTTCTGTAAAACATGGTGGAGGCAGTGTGATGGCATGGGCATGTATGGCTTCCAATGGCACTGGGTCACTTGTGTTTATTGATGATGTGACAAAAGACAGAAGCAGCCGGATGAATTCTGAAGTGTATAGGGATGTACTTTCTGCTCAGATTCAGCCAAATGCAGCAAAGTTGATTGGACGGCGCTTCACAGTACAGATGGACAATGATCCAAAACAAACTGCAAAAGCAACCCAGGAGTTTTTTAAAGCAACAAAGTGGAATATTCTGCAATGGTCGAGTCAATCACCAGATCTCAACCCAATCGAGCATGCATTTCATTTGCTCAAGACAAAACTTAAGGCAGAAAGACCCACAAACAAGCAACAACTGAAGACAGCTGCAGTAAAGGCCTGGCAAAACATCACAAAGGAGGAAACCCAGCGTTTGGTGATGTCTATGGGTTCCAGACTTCAGGCAGTCATTGCCTGCAAAGGATTCTCAACAAAATATTGAAAAGTAACATTTTACTTAGGGTTATGTTTATTTGTCCAATTACTTTTGAGCCCCTGAAATGAGGAGCGTTTGTATAAAAATAGCTACAATTCCTACATGTTTAATCATATATTTTTGTTCAACCCCTTGAATTAAACCTTAAAGTCTGCACTTCAATTCCGTTGTAGTTGTTTCATTTCAAATCCAATGTGGTGGCATGCAGAGCCCAAATCATGAAGATTGTGTCACTGTCCAAATATTTCTGGGCCTAACTGTATATATATACCCCCTTAACCCTTATCCCACTATATATATATATATATATATATATATATATATATATATATATATATATATATATAGTGGAGAAAGGAAGCAGGCGAGGCAACGAGCTGAATGACACAAGAACTTTATTCCATCTCCAACATACAGAGTGGTGTTGGTAGAGCATCCGCCCCACACCCGGGAGGCTGGGGTTCAAATCCCAGCTGGGTCATGCCAAAGACCATACAAAAGCGGAACTTCCTGCCGTCCAACTTGGTGCTCAGCAATGATGGAACAGAGGAGGGAAAATCTGTGGCGGTGCCTTGCATGGCAGCGACCCCTCTGATTCTAGATGTGATTAACATTGTAAATAAGAGAAATGTAATTTCATTCTACTGTACATGATTGGCTGTATTGATTGAATGACAATAAAGTTGGCTTTACGTACAGTAAAAAGGGCTGTCTGTGCATTCCTCTTTTATACCTTTAATTCCATACATTGAGACCCAGAACTTCCGACCATAATACACTATTTGGAACAAAGACCTGTGTGGCACATTATCATAACATAACACCGGCCCCGCTGCTCACACTCTTCTCTCTTCCAGCGGCTCCGGCGGTTCCTCCTCTCCCTGGGGGGTGCATATTCCATACTGTTCCGTTTGAGACCCCCCGGTGGCACTTCCTCCTCCGGTTCATTGTTCCCTCTTATCCCAGCTGCCTTCGCTGGGTGGAGAAGCCCCCACCCGTGCCACCACAATATCATATCCACCTTATTCCTGGGTGTGCCGCTGTAGGAACGATTATGGGTGGAACTTCTGGTTTTGGCTGAAGTAGTGTTAAATCAGTCAGCAAGAGTGGAGTAGCAGGGGCATTTAAAATTGTGTTTTTAAAAGTTTTTCAAATTCAGTTTAAGTAGTGCATGCCTGTAGAAAGCAAATATTCCTGTCTGAAACATTTAGCTCAGTCAGGCTTTGCAGACCCAAACGTAGGCTGTGTTTGAAAGTGGAATACAGAGATGTAGCCTATATGTAAGCAATCACATGTTAGACTTTGACCAATATAAAAGGAACTAAATGGTACTAAGTGAGGCGGATGATAAAATAAGGCAGCAAGTTGAGGTTTTAAGTAGGTTTATTAAATCATACCACCATCATAGGAACTCCGCTCCAGCCCTAAATGTGAGCAGACTGGAGCGGGATCCTCAGGCTCTCAGCGAAGAGACACAGGATGTGTGTGTCAGCAGCAGTAGTTGAAGAGTGAGAGAGAGATTTACAGAATAGTGCAGCATATATACCCAACTACAGACAATACATGAAAGGCATTCACAGCAGTAGGTATGGGCATTTGCATTTGAGAGAGACACATAACAATAAGAGGATTGCAAGCCAGGATTCGCCTCTGCAGGACAAAAGAGGTTACAAGGCACATCTACATATTGTCATCAGTGTATAGACACAGTAAGGACAAGATGCATGAACACAATGCATGAATGGCATATTAACATCACAGTAGTGAAACGGAAAAAGCCAGAAAGAGCGGGCTGTCTGTAGACGTTAATACACACATTGCTGTGCCTGTCCAGCTGTTGTGGGGATTACGCCACACTAAGGGCTTTTATTGAATCTGTTTTATCCTTTTCTTTAGTGTCATGGTTTGGTCAGATAAAACTGAAACAGAGGAAATCCTTGGATCAGGTTGTTAGATGGTCCAGTCGTTTGCTTGGTGAGTCACAGCTGAGCCTGACATCCCTGTACACCAGACAGGTGCAGAGAATTGCTACCGCCATTTTAAATGATGACTCCCACCCTTTGCACTGCCACTTTCAGCTTCTTCCCTCCAGACGGAGGTTTGTTGTCCCAAAAAGTAAAACCCAGCACTACAAAAACAGCTTTGTTCCTGCTGCTGTCAAAGAGTTGAACAAGTTGTAACAATCCATTTGTCGGCCTCCGTCGGTCTATGAGGACCATGGAAGAGAATCCTAAACGTCTACTCTGCTGGAACAGCACCGCCTGTGGCTGAACAGGCCGATGCGCACTGGTGTTCTACCTTCCAGCGTTGGGTGCTGGTAGGATTCAAGCCTGGGCAGGAAGATATGGAGGACAAGATGTTACCCATGCAGCATGTCCCCCCTCTCCCCGTCACTGATGAATCCAAAGGAACAGCAGGGCTGCTATAGTTTGGCACCAGCGCCGTCGCAGGAGCTGCCAGAACGATGTTGAGCACAACAGAGAACTGCCTTAGGGGCTCCGACTCCGGATTTTTCCTCAGGGTTGACTCCCGAAGCCTTTCCCGTGACCGGGTGTGCTGCAAGGCAACGGAGGTTTGAAATCAGGGTTTACCTTCCCCTAGATGGGCTACCTTCCCAGGTTGACGAGCCACCATCTACCCGAAGCATCTGGTTTTAAGGCGCCAGAGATCCGCCCTCGCCCCTTCTCCTATTAGTAAAAGCAGTTCCGCCGGGCTTAGAGACTAAACCACACGGGAAGGCTAGGAGTTGGACTTAGTTGTCAGAGGCTTTTCGAGACGCACGCCATAAGGAGCATTTTATGAGCACTGGGAGCTTAACCCCAGTGCCGCTCCTGGCTATGACAACCTTGGAACCTTGTAACAATATATTGCACATAATTTAGTTACCTATTTATTAATTTCATTCTATATTTACTTATTTTTGTAGTTTTTTTTATTTGGGTTCTAAATCTTTTATTGGGTTTTAGACTTTTGAGTTTTTAATCTCTTTGACTAGTCTTTAACTTTTTAATATGACCCTTCTCTCTTATCTCTTTGTTTTTTCTCTTATCTCTTTGTCTTATGTCCTGATTGATGGAGCCTTGAGTACTTTTATCATGTTTATAGTCAGTTTCATGTGTGCCTGTGTTTGTGTTCATGTTGAATGTAATTGTGGTTTGTAAATATGGATGTCACCTGACTGCAAAACAAATCTACCTACAGGTACAAATAAAGGAACCTGAACCTGAACCTAAGATTTATTTGACTGTGTGAATATTAATTACAGAATACCGTATTACTGAAAATGAATGGGACATCCGATATTTGCGACTGTTTCAGATCCCTTGTTTGTTTGTCAGATCACTTATTTGTCTGATCCTTTATCAATATATTCATAATAGTGTATCTTGCACTTTGGGGAATGGGAATTGTTCAGTCACCATTATAATTATTTTAGTTTATATCACTGTTTAGTGATGGAGTTCAGTGTAATAGTGAATTTGTTCTGTGCATCATCAATAAATCCATGCAGTGCTATAACAGGACACGTTTACAAATATTTGAGACCCATTGTAGTGCATCATTTTATATTTTAGCAATATTTTTGTTATTAAAAGTTTTTTTAAAACTGTAATCAGCCGAATTAACTAAAAAAACACCCAATATCAATGAAGTACATCTATTATTATTCAGAGCAGAAGGACCCGTCTGACTGCAACCGTTGCCCATTTGTCAGTAAATATTTAACTAAAAATTATTTATTTCATTATTTAGGTGTTTTTGTGTCCTGCATTTGGTCGTTAAGTCATTCCATATGCCGAGAATTGCTCGCTTGCCAAGATTTGCATCTTATCTGCCAAAACTATAAAATATAACACTACAGCCAGGCTTGTTACCATTTGTGCATTTTTAGAAGTAAAAATTGTTATTACCTCTTGTAAATTATCTTTAAATTATATTTATTCACCAGACATTTTAATCATAGTGATCCAACTCCACTTATGGGATGCAATTCTCGGCAAGTGAGCAATTCTCGGCATAACACCGGCCATTCCGCTCCACAATCATGGCGGTATTAAGTTTTTAAGATACTCGCGTGGGGGGTGGGGTGGGACTTGCAGTCCAGCAAAGTACAGTGGTACTACACAGGTGAAGCAGAAGCAGGTAGTCCTGTCTACTACTGGCAGGCTGGGTGTGCCTCCCCGCGAAGGACTGTGGTCCGCCCAGTTACGTTTATGTGTTATATATGTCACCAGATGCAAGGCTGCATGAAGTAAAATAATAAATAAAAAATAGTAACAGTTGACTTCCTAAGGCTTAACGATTTAAGAAAGATATCAAATAGTTTTGGGGATTTTTTTGCATTTGTTGCACTGCCTTGGAACGATATGGACTAGCAGCTTCAGCATGTATTAATTTTTAAATTATCTCAAAATATAGATCAATAAAATTTTGAACAATTGTCATTAAAGGTCTGTATGTGTTAAGTTAAATAATAAGCATTCAGGGCATGACAGCAGCATGAGCATTTTAATTGCAAGGTAAAACAAATGGCTGCAGCTGTCTGTATTTACCCCAACATTAAAACATCCAAGCACGGTGTTGTGGTTCTTTGTGACTCTGACTAGATTCTACGTCTGCTCAGAGGTAAATCTGATTATGTCCAACATCTTTTAACAAAATGCATCCGACTTTATTGCAGTGGAGACATTGATATATCACAAAGCGTTTATTTGTTTACAGCATTAGCATCTTAACAGTGGCGCTAACAAATGGAGCTACTAGCTGCGTTCCGATCGCCCAATGGTATACGCCGAAGTGGACTGCACAGGGTATCCGCCATATTAACTGAGATTCCAAGCCGAAGGGATCAAACTGTCTTCAGGTCAAAGGGAACTGAGACCTGTGCAGGGAAGAAGTGAACAACCATACATCACTTCATCGGAAGTTGACAAGAAGATTACCCATAAGCCATTGCGCCTCAAATATGAGTAAAACAGACTATTGTTGCTAACATTATATCAACTGATAGTAATTAAAATATATTTGTATTAATATTTTATTTAAGAAATATAAATTATCCACCATAGTATCAGTACATGGTTACCGTGGTAACTCATGGAGGAGGGGCCAACAGTGGCAGGGTGTTTCAAATGGAGAAATTTTGTGAAGGACAGTTAACTTACTGATATTCCCTGGGAACGGAGCAGGGAGTAGGGAATACAGTTTGAATCGGAATGTAGCTACTGTCTGCGAGGCCACTTTTTAAAGTCATCTTCTCATCCTTCCATAGTCGTGGGAAGTGGTATGATTATATTACTGTTTGTGAGGTGCAAAAAGCATGTTCCCACATTTTTGATGCCAAAGTCATTGTTTTTTAACAAGGAAAAGTGTCCTGTTTCAGTGTCAACTACACGTTCTAAAGTAGTACCGGAAGTTGCGCCCATAATTCACGCAAGGCATTATGGGGACTAGGAATAAGGTGGATATCTCATATTTCTCATGGACTGATTTGTGTATGGACCCTTTGTGTGTCTGGAATTAAGTTTAAATAAACAGACAAACCACCCCGATTACATTACCTCCTTGGCGGAGGTAATTATTACTTTAAATAAATATTTTCAAGCATGTTTTAACAGCAACATTTTAGTTGAGGAGCTCTTTAACTCCGCTTCGTTTCCAGGCCTGTGATTGGACGACATACTGTCAGTTGTGACGCCTGTTTGGCAAAATTAACCAATCAGCTTGCGCGTTGTTGGCCAGTGCGCCGGTTTGCCGGTCGGTCCGGTTGCGGTGCTGGGGAAAGGGGAAGCACGGAGACGGCTTCGGCGTCGCGGTGCTATGGACCCCAGGGACGATGTCGAGACGGGGGAGAGCGAGAACCGGCCGGAGGAGTTTTACGTCCCGATACCCACCGAGGCGCCGTGCAGGAAGGAGCAGGAGAAGCTGTCCGGGGTGGTGAAAAACGTCCACAGGAAACTGCGCAGGAAATACAGAGAGGGTCAGTGGCAGCAACCTCCATGGGCCCCACCGTCTGTTAGTGGCCCTTTCCCCCCCCCTCACAAACACAAAAATACGCTAAATCCAAAACAACTAGTCCGGTAAACTCTGTGTATTGTGCTCGTTGGTGATAGCCCTTCTAGCTAACGTTTTTTTTTGCTAGTCTGTTTAGTTGTAACGGGGGCAGAGTGAACAAAAAAAGGCCTTCAGAGCTGCCTATTTTTCATCACAAGCACCACTGATATTAAGAGCTATTTGTAACTCCGCGGTGAATCAAACATGCCTTATCTCTCCCCTTCAACACAGACTTTTAATAGGTTACTAATGGCAGACGATGAATCACCTCCTTTGCCTTGTTGAGATAACGGTATGGGCTGAGCAAACACTTGGAGCAACTTTTACAAACAGATCAGGTTTACTTTATGAGGACCGCTTAAGATTGAGAGCCAGACAACCAAAGTAAGATGGTATTTGTGGCATCGGATGCTCCCCAGTTAAAGATTGTATTGATAACTAACATGTTCTGAGTGATTTAAAACGCAGAATAACTTTTTGGTAGTAATGTGTAGAAAAATGGCAAAACATGCCTTTTAACTACTCCTTCTCCAGCATAGTTTTGCATAAAGCACAGCTGGTCTTCTTCCGTTTTTGTTAGATTTTGAGGAAGTAAGAAACGAGCAAAAATGTGACCAGTTCATAGGAAAAGATGAATGTACGTAAATCTGACTGAGATTGATTTCTAGACGGTGTGCTTGCTGATGCAAAAGTTGGGTGTTAATTTAGATCGTAGCAAAAATCCTCACAAATACTTGTAAGTGCAACTCTACTTATCCTGGAAGGTTTGTGTGGATTTTTCCTGTTTTCACCATTGTGCTCATCTGAAAAAAGACACTGTTATTGGTGTTGAATGGGGGAAATTCCAGCACTGTCAGAATTTTTACTGCATACGTTTTTTAGCTTGTTGGTTCAAGTCTATTTTAAGCAGCTTCTAAAAACTTAAGCTAGGCCCACTCTACTGTTATTTCACTTGAATTTCCTCTCTCTGAAGAAATTCATTGCACTTCTGGATACTATCCTTGGGAGGGGAAACCAGGGGAAAAAAATCAGCAGGTGAAAAATCTTTTGGCCTAAAAGTAAAAACACTTTTGGTGTTATCTGGTAATTGGAGCCAACAAAAGCACATTTAAATTACAGATTTTAGGAAATGTTTTGCCTCCTGCCTTGTTCATTTCATGCTCGTGCCTCTGACTTATGACATTTGACACTTTGCTACTCTGAAACCTTCAGCTTAAATCTAAAGGAAGATTTAAAACTTTGCAAAAAGTGATCAGATCAATTGTTTATTTGTGTATTTTCTGCTCTACTTTTCCACCTCAAAACACCATAACAAAAGCAGTCACACAGAACTGACTAGGTGGTGGTTTTCGAGGACAAAGGAGTCGCCCTGCTAGCCGACCTCATGATTGGTTAATAAGTAAAGCATGATCTGGTGGGCTTGGCATAAAGTCTGGGCAGTCATGCTCTCTGCAGTGCTGTTTTATTACCACTCCTCTTGTTGTTCTTTCATTTCTGCAAATCAGATATAGCTTTTTTCCACCTTCTGGTCATGGGATTTTTCTCCTTGCAACATATTTTCTTATTCAACAAGCCGTCGGCTTCTCAGCAGCTGTAAACACCAATAGGATGTTTTTGTAGATGTTTTTCTTTAGTGAAATAAGAGGAGATTCTGCTTGTGTGCAGCATGTGTAATGTTTCAGAATCCAGCAGCAGTGGACTCCATATTTTCAGCGCCTTTTGCTAAGATCATGTTTTGGGATTAAAATAGATGGCCGAAGATAACAAGTAGGTTGTGTTTTTGAATGTGTTATATTTGTCGTGGATTAATTTACGGTGAGTCTGTTGTGGTGGTTGTTGTTGTTTCTGTCCAAAGATTTTTTGTTTTGTTTTTCTCAGTGGGCGACTTTGACAAAATCTGGCGTGAGCACTGTGAGGATGAGCAGACCCTGAGCGAATATGCCTCCGCCATGAAGAATCTCGCTGACAGCCACTGGACCAAAAACTCAGAAGGAGAGGGTCGCATCGAATGGTGTCGCAGGTACTCTTGAATATCTTCAGCAGCTTTGTAGACCATGACTGTCATGTTCGGGATCGTTACCCTGTCCATGACCTGTGGCTGTAGGTTTTGATTACTACTTTTTATTTCTAGCTGCCAGATTGAGCCTTGCTCTTTGACAGTCCTACAGCCACGCCTCCTCCTCTTACCAGACATTCACCGGCTGCTTCTCATCACCATATACACACTCACACACTCACATACACACTTATTGACAATCATTCATGCACCTGCTCGCCACACGGCTGTATCCACTTGCCTTCATTAGTATATTGAGTACTTATTGGAAGGCGGTGGGCTCAGCCAGTGTGGCAGCTTAAAGTCAACTTTGGACATCTAGGCTCGCGACTGTTGGCTTTCCCTGGACTAAACCGTGTAGTTTCTTCAGAGTCTTTCTGCTCCTACGCTTATGTAAGTCCTTTTATTTTTGCCTTTCCGTCCGCTCCTGTTCCGTCTGGAGCGCGCTTGGCGTTCTCCCCTGCCAGCAAAGCTTGAAGCCGGTTGTCTGTTCTGTTGTTGGTGACTGTGATATGGACATTGTGTGCATTCTCCCATTATAAATAAACATGTTACTTACCCTGCGTTTTGGGCTCACTGCCATTTTCTATGTTTGCTGCAAAATTACACAGCGGACATGACAATGACACTCTAATATTAATAATCTGTGGCTGTTTGAAGAGGTTCAGAGACATGCTATTGTTGCTTCTTCTTCTTGGTCTTGACAATATTTTGATTGCCTTTCCATAGTGTCTGTCAAGAATACTTCCTGGATGGTGGAATGAAAAGAATGTTAGAAAAGGATGAGAGAAGTGCTGCACTTTCAACAAATCTGACAGCTTCTGCAAGTGCCCAACCAACCAGTACGATCCCTAGGTAATGTAAAGATTTCTCTCTCGTTACTCTATAGAAACTCCTAAAATCTATTACTTAATTTCACAATGTGTATATTATTTACGCAGCACTGTACAATATTCCAGTAGTTAGATGACTGAGTTTAAAAGTGGTTGTTAGCACATTTTTACACACTGAAATGTATTTAACGTACAGTATTTAGCACAGTATTTGCAGTAGTTTTATTTTGAAAATAAAAATGCAGAATCTTTTACAGATTCCACAAGCTAATTCACAATTTACCTGAAATTCCAGTCCAAAAGTAAAATGATGAAACATGAAAAACACTAACCAATAATCCGTAAGGGGTCAGCTACTCAGTGTGACTACAGACCATAGATATTAATAACATGATGATTTGATGAGAACTTGACAGAAAAACCTGCACTGCTGGCATTTCTGTCCTGTTCTGCTCAGGAAACAATACAAGAGTGCTGCATTTTATCGTGCTGATTTTTGAATGCTTATTATTGCATATTTGCTGTATCAGCTGACTGCACCCACGAGTACATGATGCACATGTTTGATATCCTCCCAGCTCTTATCAGACTTCACATGTTGGCTTGATTGAAACCTGCAGACATTGACATTTCTCTCATATGCTTGCTACATGTAGTTCAATCTTTCAGCTGGGGAAAATGCGCCTTCTTGATGTGGGAAGCTGCTTCAACCCTTTCCTGAAGTTTGATGAATTCCTCACAGTTGGTATTGACATAGTGCCTGCAGTCGAGGTACGAGTGCTCGTGTTTTGTTTTTCAGTTTTGCTGCCAACCTGTTTTCCAGCTCTGTTGATAAATATGAAATGCAAGCATTTTTTTTTTTTCCGTGTGGGTGCTAATGCTGCATTACAAAACAAAAGCAACACTGAAGTGACTCACCAGTGTTATCAGTGTTACTGTCAGACAGACTGCAGCAACAAATTAAGCAGAAACTAGAGGGGGCGGGGGGGGGGGGGGAAATGTTCATTCTGCAGCTGCATGTCATGAAACTGAACCTGGTGTGGTGACTGGCGCTTTAGTTCAGTACATTTAACACAGAATTTGTGCTGAATTTCCCTTTTTTCAGAGCGTGTACAAGTGCGACTTCCTCAACCTTCAACTCCAGCAGCCTCTCCAGCTGGCAGGCGATGCAGTAGAAGCGTTCCTCCGTCAGCTCCACAACCCCATCGATGCCCTGCCAGCCCAGCTGTTTCACGTGGTGGTCTTCTCCTTGCTTCTGTCCTACTTCCCCTCACCATACCAGCGTTGGATCTGCTGTAAAAAGGCCCATGAGCTGCTGGAGCTGCATGGCCTCCTGCTCATCATCACACCCGACTCCTCCCACCAAAACCGCCACGCCCTCATGATGCGCAGCTGGCGTGTTGCAGTAGAATCGCTAGGCTTTAAGCGCTACAAATACGTCAAGTATTCCCACATGCATCTCATCGCCTTTCGTAAGGTGTCTCTGGCCACCACCAGCGATCTTGTGTCACGCAACTACCCCGAGATGCTCTACATCCCTCAGGACTTTAACTCTAACGAGGAGGAAGACTGTACCGATATCCCGGTGCTGCCGCGCTCCGAGTTTGAGGATGACCAGCTGGCTTGGGGCTTCACAGAGCTGCCAGACACGCCCTATGATTCAGATTCCGGGGAGAGTCAGAGCAGCTCTGTGCCGGGCTTTCATGAGCTAGAAGATCCCATTCTTCTTCAGAGCTAAGCGTAACCAGCACCGAAAACCCTCTCCAGACATGAGATACATATCACTGGCAATCTGATGGCGTTCCGTCATTTAGAAATTGGTCACTTTTGCGTTACTGTTCGTCACAACTTAATTCAGACCCATCTATAACAGTGACAGAGAGAACTTTGGTGTGTCGGTATCGACTCCCGGTGAAGTGTAACTATACTTCTGATTGTTTAGTTCTGTCACTAAAGCTTCATCTTCAGGTAAACCATTGTTTTAAGGTTAGAACCATACACTGTATATAAATTTGGGTGATGTACCACCACTTACTTCCATTGCCGAAAACTGAGGCTCAGCTTCCTGGATTTAGGGTGCTGGTGACATAATTTGGATCCTGAGACTGTGCAGCAGTGACCGCGAAACGGATCCGCTGTGTTGAGTTCCCGCTCAAACATCTGTCCATCACAGTCTAAACACCAGCTGATAGGACAGCTCGATCCATCCCACCAATCCCAGCATCCCCCAGTCATGACTACAGTCCCGCTTTTATAGCACCAGATAACTAATTCAAACCAGAATAATGCGAAAATAGAGGGATAACTGTGTAAGAGGGTGGAAGTTATTTTTTGGGGAAAAATCATTCAAGGTCTCTTTTTATAATAGTATTTCAATATTGGTAGGCGGGGCTTATTGTCTTACTGCAGTGAGCCACTAGATTGGGATTGAGACGAACAGGCTTCACTTTTGGATAGCTCTCATGTCGTACATCGTTATTTACAGTTTGTTCTAGAAAGTTCTTAAGAGGACTAACCAGGTAACATTTCCATCAGTGTATTTGCGGAAAATTAAATGTCTTTAAATAACTTCTGCATATGAATATATCGCACCTCTAAGTAAATGATAAGATCTTTGGTGCAGGGAGCTGTTTTATAAGTTCTGCTTATCAGTACTTTTTCAGCAGGCTTTCATTGCCTGGCATTTGCTTTAATGTATCGCCCCACCATCTCCATACAGGCTGACGCATTACTTTTTGTCATTATAAGTCTAACTGCGTTTGTAAACAATCACCAGCAGCTGGAAACAGAAATCGTTGTGTCATTAAGTTTTCTCTCTGAAATTAAAAACAAACCAAAAGCATCATTACCCCAGAGGCTCAGTCAGCAAACTGGTCAACGGGTACCCACAGTAACGTAAAAGTGACCACGGTGCTCATTCATACATGAAGCCGATGTGTTCAGATGCCGTCAGATTAATGTAAAGGAGTGCATGTCTGAAAGAGGCTCAGCTGTCACCTCCCCTTCGACTGCTGCGCTGCCAAATTTAACCTGCTGCATTCTTACCCCACGCCCTCGTCTCAGAACAATGCAGTTTGCACAGCGTGAAAGAGAAGTTTACAGATTATTTTCTCATAGCCACGCTACTCTGAGAGCAAACGCACACAGACATGCACACACATACAGACACACTAAGAGATGGATATATTTTGATAAATGGCTAGGTTTTTTTAATAGTCGGAAAGTGAATGCCCCTTAAAAATCCCAAACTCCCACTTAGTAATTTCTACCCCATGTTTTTCAATCACCTCTCAAAAAACAAAAGTCACCTTGTCTACATTCCGTACTGTTTCTGTTTGAATAAGCTAAGAGTCACAGGCTGCTTTGTACAAAAGCCAAATACAACAATCCAGGCAGCCGTACTGGGGTTTGATTGCACTGGAGAGACTGAGATGGAATGAGAGGACTGGTATGCTTGCTTCTGTCAGTCTTGCAGCTAGAATTCCTGAAAAATCCTTTGTGTGCATTTAGTTTTCAAAGACAAAAGTTCAGCATTTTGGAATATATACTATATATTCTTAGTCAAACATTGGTGTTGTCCAGTGTAAAGAAGTGTGGCAATACCATTTTAGCTTGGGCTCATCCGACTGATGTGTATCTTTTACAACAAAGTTGTATTTGTAGCATTTTGAAGCAATTCCAAAACCATACAGTAGTAGTATTTCTAGGTTTACTAATGTGAAAGTATAACTGTTTACTTATTGTGTAACAAGGTACGAGTGCAAACTAGGTATTACATTTTTTCCTCTGCTCTCTCTGTCCTCCTAATTATCTCAACACAAAATCAGATTGGTCACATGTTGAATGGACATTTCACCACCAGTATCATTTTGAAACATGCGCAAGTACCTTGTTTCAGTCTCAAAAAAATAATCAGTTCTGATCTCCTCACAGTCAGAAAATTTTTGCTTATTTCATGTTTTTGTAGAGCTCTTCTACCGGTGTGATGCCATACGATTTTGTAACAGCGGGTGAGGACAGATCTGAAGATACTGTACGTGTCAGAGGAGGTTTTAGCTAAAGACACTACCGGGTGAAATGTTTGTGTGTATCTGTTTGTCCCCAAACAGGCTAAATATGTGAGTATTGTTTGGTATGAATGAAGGAGTGAATTTATTACTTTAGTGTATGTTTTGGTTTGGGGTTTTTTGTCAGTGGCACTTTATCATCAAAACTAAATTTGTCCCATGTTGAGTTTTACAACCAGTGTGATGGGCCCACAAAAGTATAGGGTACCTTCTTTTTCCATAATTCATTCTGCAAACAGGTGTTCATGCCCCTGGAATCAAAAAATACAGATACAGTGGTGTGAAAAAGTGTTTGCCCCCTTCCTGATTTCTCATTTTTTGTGTGTTTGTCACACATAAATGTTTCAGATCAAACAAATTTAAATAGTTTTTAAATGAAGGTGTTTTTATTATTAAGGGAGAAAAAAAAAATCCAAACCTACATGGCCCTTTATGAAAAAATGATTGCCCCCTAAACCTAATAACTGGTTGGGCCACCCTTAGCAGCAACAACTGCAATCAAGCATTTGAAGTAATTGGCAGTGAGTCTTTTACAGCGCTGTGGAGGGATTTTGGCCCACTCATCTTTGCAGAATTGTTGTATTTCAGCCACACTGGAGGGTTTGAGCATGAACCGCCTTTTTAAGGTCGTGCCACAGCATCTCAATCGGATTCACATCAGGACTTTGACTAGGCCACTTCAAAGTTCTCATTTTGTTTTTCTTAAGCCATGCAGAGGTGGACTTGCTGGTGTGTTTTGGATCATTGTCCTGCTGCAGAACCCAAGTGTGTTTCAGCTTGAGGTCACGAACAGATGACCGGACATTCTCCTTCAGGATTTTTTGGTAGACAGCAGAATTCATGGTTCCATTTACCACAGCAAGTCTTCCAGGTCCTGAAGCAGCAAAACAGCCCCACACCATCACACTACCACCACCACATTTTACTGTTGGTATGATGTTCCTTTTCTGAAATGTTGTTACCTTTACGCCGGATGTAATGGTACACACACCTTCCAAAATGTTCAAATTTTGTCTCGCCAGTCCACAGAGTATTTTCCCAAAAGTCTTGGATCATCAAGATGTTTTCTGGCAAAACTGAGATGAGCCTTTATGTTCTTTTTGCTCAGCAGTGGTTTTCATCTTGGAACTCTGCCATGCAGGCCATTGTTGCCCAGTCTTTTTCTTATGATGGAGTCATGAACACTGACCTTAACTGAGGCAAGTGAGGCCTGCAGTTCTTTGGATGTTGTTGTGGGGTCTTTTGTGACCTCTTGGATGAGTCGTCGTTGCGCTCTTGGGATAATTTTGGTCAGCCGGCCACTCCTGGGAAGGTTCACCACTGTTCCATGTTTTTGCCATTTGTGGATGATGGCGCTCACTGGGGTTTGCTGGAGTCCCAAAGCTTTAGAAATGGATTTATAACCTTTTCCAGACTGATGGATCTCAATTAGTTTTTCTCATTTGTTCTTGAATTTCTTTGATCACAGCATGATGTTTAGCTTTTGAGGATCTTTTGGTTTACTTCACTTTGTCAGGCAGGTCCTATTTAAGTGATTTCTTGATTGAGAACAGGTGTGGCAGTAATCAGGGCTGGGTGTGGCTTGAGAAATTGAACTCAGCTTTCCAAAGATGTGATAAACCTCAGTTAATTTGTTTTAACAAGGGGGGCAATCACTTTTTCACACAGGGCCATGTAGGTTTGGATTTTTTTTTTCATTTAAAAACTGAATTTTGTGTTTACTTGTCTAATATTTAAATTTGTTTGATGATCTGAAACATTTCAGTGTGACAAACATACAAAAAATGAGAACTCAGAAAGGGGGCAAACAATTTTTCACACCACTGTATATCAAACATCTGGCCAAACTGTAAACACAGACTGTCCACTTCTCCTTTGTCATATCAGTGGAACACATTTCCAGTGTGTTGGTGTAATTCAGTGAGCGGTTGCCATTTTCATGTAGTTTCTTCCCCTGGTAGTGCATATCTGCTGATAATTCTTTTTGTTTCTGTGATTTACCAAGGACAAACAAAAAATCACTTCACCACACATTCTTCAAATAAGCATGTTTTGTGACTTGTCTTCCAGAGTTTCTTTTGGCCCATTTGCATGAAGATGGTTCATCTTAATCACCAACATCACTATCAACAATGCAGAACAATGTGTGCGTGTAGTATGGTTGTATTTCTCTTTTATAAATGAATGTAAATGTACAAGATTTGTTTGTGTGGCTTTTTTTTTGTGTGTGCCTTTTGACTCGTTTTAAATTATGATTTATTCCCCGCCGGTCAAAGACCAAAGGGGGATTGTGTTATGGGGTGGTCTGTCCATCCCACTTTTGTGAAATCAACTCCAACAGTTTGGTTTCAATTGTTTTCAAACTTGGTACCAGGGTTTGATATACTCCAATGTGCATATTGTAATTTGGCTTCAACTGGATGATTTTTGCAGGAATTGTAGCCCCAGACTTATGATCTCCTATTTCACCTCGGTTAATAGACAGCAACTGTTTTGTGAAATCAACTCCTACCGTTTTGTTCCAAGTGTTTTGAAACTCGGCACCAGGGTTTGATATACACTGATGATGCACATATTGCTGTTTGACTCTGATTGGATGTTTTTTGCCAGAGTTACAGACCTTTAGGTCAAGGTCAGAGGTCAGTTTTCCCTAAATCTTGTAAACACAATAACTACTGAAGGAAGTGATATAGGCTTTTCAAATCCATACCATAGTTGCATCTAAGACAAATCTTGGATGGCTTACACCCTGACCTTGCTATGGGTTTGGCGTCAAAAGGTCAAATTTAACATTACATTTGTACTATTGCTATAGATCAAGTAAAGCTAGGGTCACCAAACCTGGTACACAGGTTCACGTTGTGACCCTGAAGTGTGACTATGGGGTTGGGGTGAAAAGGTCAATGTTAAAATTCCCTTTGCACTATTACTATAGAACAAGTAAAGCTAAGGTCACCAAAGTTGGTACACAGGTTCACCCTGAGACCCTGACCTCTGACTACGGGTTTGCGGGCAAAACATTAAGCTGGATTCATGCTGCACCTCTGTTGTCCGCTTACGCACAACCGGAAGGCTTGTGTGATGTAATTTGTGTCATATGTTCCACTCTGCTAGTGTCCGCAGAGCTCCTCTGCGGACGACTGCATCCAGCCCAAATTTTCTGACCACGTTGACTGCACATGTGCAAGACTGAACATCCCATTCACAAGGTAGTGCTACCAACACTGCATACAAAGTCAAAGTAGATGAATAAGACAGAGAGGAAGCGGAAGATGAGAACATTCATGAATCGTTTTGCAGCAGCTTGGGCGGAGAAGAACACAAAAATGGTAATTCCTCTTCCTTCAAGCAATGCTATTGTTGCTATAAAAAAAAATGTGTGTCGCTCTCACGTTTATAGCTGGTGAACAAACTGGTGTGTTGGCACATTTGCGCTACCCATAGGGCTGGGGCGAAGCTATAAATAACAGTTGTGCGCATGCGTCAACCGCTTGGCCTGGTAAATGGGGAAAAAAAGTGAGCATGTACAGCACTGCGTGCACACCAGGCTCATCCAAAGCGCACGCGGACCAAAACAGACGAGAGAGAGAATGCAGCATGAATCCAGCTTTAAAAGTCAAGGTTAGTATTCCTTATACCCTTACAGTAGAATGAGTAAAGCTCTTTCGGGTCACCAAACTTGCATCACAGGTTCACCTTGAGATCCTGACTTACAACTATGGGTTGTATAAAATAATTTTTGTTGTATATTCATGGATGATAGGCTTATCATAATTTGGTTCGGCCTCAATAATTCTATAGAAAAGGTGCAAACTGCTCTCCTTCAGTAACATTGGGATCTTGCACTCACCTCAAGAGTGTTTTTGTAAAGTGACTGTGACTCGGGCAAAAGCAATGACAAAATGTGACAGATTCCTTATATTTTGTATCACAGCCAAGTATCTACCAATCATCTTGTTTCGGCTGCTCCCTTTAGGGGCCGCCACAGCGGATCATCTGCCTCCATCTCATCCAATCCTTTGCATCTTCCTCTGTAACACCAACTCTGTCCATGTGCTCCTTCACTCCATCCATGAATCTTCTCTGTGGTCTTCCTCTTTTCCTTCTGTATATACCAGTCATATAGCCTGATTAATTCCCTTACACAGTATGTAGGACTAGGACACCATGTGGTGTATGGGGTGGTGTCCATCTCCGCTCCTACGGCCTGAGACCACACAGCTACTGTAAGTAGTGAAAGCTACAGTAGGGGGTCAGCCAGCTCTGTGTGTCAACTTTCCCCATCATGCTGAGCATCAAGCTAGAAGGCAAAAAGTACTGTTTCTAATCTGGTAAGACCTGCCTAGGGCATGAACCTACAACCTCCCAGCTATGGGGCAGATACTCTACCACCAGACCTTCACTCCAGTGCATGGCCTGGTTTCTGAAGCTCTATTATAACAGGTAGTTGGGCAAAAAAACCTGACCCATAATACAAGAGGTCACAGATTGCTATCCTCCTTTGAGGGTAATAAGCCAATCTTAGGAGTTACTCCTATCGGGATAAAGATCTTAATTGTTGTTTTAAGAAAATCAGTTTGGTAATTTGCAAGCCAGTAAAATAACCTTGTAACTGAGCCATCTTAATAGTTGCCAACAGAGCTGTGCTGAATACCAACGTTCGCAGTCCAGAGTACAGTAAATATCTAAATAATGGACAAGTCTTTTTTTTCTTCTTTCAGTGGAATGCATCATCATCAGCTGCCTCATTAGAAATTAAGCTTAAATTTAGAGCTGGAAATTTATTTAAAAAATTGTAACCAATTAATTGCACATTTTCTATAATTGTGTTTAAGTGCTAAAATTACAGTGAAGAAATGAAAGTGTTTTAAAGGTCGAATATGCAATATTTTCTACTTTAAAATATACCAGAAATACCTAAAAATGTAATTGGAGTGTAAAGAAACATTTCTTTTGCCGTCATGCCACATATATGATCATTTATTGTATTGTAGAGCTATGAAATTATGATTTTTGCCGAGCTAACAAAATGATAAAATACCACTCTACACCAGCAGGGTGAGTATTAAGCTAGTTTTCATTCATTCATTCATCTTCTTCCGCTTAATCCTTTTCGGGTTGCGGGGGGGCTGGAGCCTATCCCAGTATCTTTGGGCAAGAGGCAGGGTACACCCTGGACAGATCGCCTTTCCATCGCAGGGCCAACACAGAGAGACAGACAACCATTCACTCTCACAGTCATACCTAAGGACAATTTAGAATCCCCAGTTTGATGCCAATTAACCTAACTTGCATATTTTTGGCATGTGGGAGGAAACCGGAGAAATCCCGGAGTAAACCCACGCAGACACGGGGAGAACATGCAAACTCCACACAGATCACTGTTGGTCGGGGGCTGGGATCGAACCTAGGATCCCCCGGCCAAGGGTGAGTTGCTGTGCTGCCGCAGTGCTAACCACTCCTCCACCGTGCCAAAAATCCTGTCTTTTAACTCAATTGTGTTAGTTTCTAGAGTAGGGCAGAACATGTAATGATAACAGATAATTACTGGTTCACTTGGAGTTGACAAACTTGGAAGTCATAGAGGGTCATTGGTTAAAAAAAAAAAAAATCAAATTCTCTGGTCTAGTGCACGGGTCTGCAACCTTTGCCAACCAAAGACCCATTTTGCCCATCTCTGACTAAAATAGAAGTGGCTGAGGGCCACAACAGCAATTTGACCTTTAAAATAAAGATTTTGCTGCTTATACATTTTTTTTTTTAGCTACATAAGGTTAATTGGCATCAAACTGGGGATTCTAAATTGTTCTTAGGTATGACTGTGAGAGTGAATGGTTGTCTGCCTCTCTGTGTTGGCCCTGCGATGGACTGGCGATCTGTCCAGGGTGTACCCTGCCTCTCGCCCAAAGATGCTGGGATAGGCTCCATCCCCACCCCACCCCCGCGACCCAAAAAGGATTAAGCGGAAGAAGATGAATGAATGAATGAATGAGCTCTGAATATTATGTGGCATTAATGAATTCATACTACAACAGTGGAAAAAAACTGCCAAGGTCTGTATATACAGTGGTGTGAAAAAGTGTTTGCCCCCTTCCTGACTTCTCATTTTTTGTATGTTTGTCACGCTTAAATGTTTCAGATCATCAAACAAATTTAAATATTAGACAAAGATAACAAAAGTAAACACAAAAGGCAGTTTTTAAATGAAGGCGTTTATTATTAAGGGTAAAAAAAAAAATCCAAACCTACATGGCCCTGTATGAAAAGTGATTGCCCCCTAAACCAAATAACTGGTTGGGCCACCCTTAGTAGCAACAACTGTAATCAAATGTTTGCGATAACTAGCAATGAGTCTTTTACAGCGCTGTGGAGGAATTCTGGCCCACTCGTCTTTGCAGGATTGTTGTAATTCAGCCACATTGGAGGGTTTTTGAGCAAGAACCGCCTTTTTAAGGTCATGCCACAGCATCTCAATCGGATTCACGTCAGGACTTTGACTAGGCCACTACAAAGTCTTCATTTTGTTTTATTTAAGCCATTCAGAGGTGGACTTGCTGGTGTGTTTTGGATCATTGTCCTGCTGCAGAACCCAAGTGCACTTCATCATGAGGTCACAAACATATGGCCGGACATTCTCCTTCAGGAATTTTTGGTAGACAGCAGAATTCATGGTTCCATTTACCACAGCAAATCTTCCAGGTCCTAAAGCAGCAAAACAGCCCCACACCATCACACTACCACCACCACATTTTACTGTTGGTATGGTGTTCCTTTTCTGAAATGTTGTTACTTTTATGCCGGATGTAATGGGACACACCTTCCAAAAAGTTCAACTTTTGTCTCGTCAGTCCACAGAGTATTTTCCCAAAAGTCTTTGGAATCATCAAGATGTTTTCTGGCAAAACTGAGATGAGCCTTTATGTTCTTTTTGCTCAGCAGTGGTTTTCATCTTGGAACTCCACCATGCAGGCCATTTTTGCCCAGTCTCTTTCTTATGATGGAGTCATGAACACTGACCTTAACTGAGGCAAGTGAGGCCTGCAGTTCTTTGGATGTTGTTGTGGGGTCTTTTCTCACCTCTTGGATGAGTCATCGCTGCGCTCTTGGGGTAATTTTGGCCGGCCACTCCTGGGAAAGTTCACCACTGTTCCATGTTTTCGCCATTTGTGGATAATGGCTCTCACTGTGGTTCGCTGGAGTCCCAAAGCTTTAGAAATGACTTTATAACCTTTTCCAGACTGATAGATCTCACTTTCTTTGTTTCTCATTTGTTCCTGAATTTCTTTGGATCGCAGCATGATGTTTAGCTTTTGAGGATCTTTTGGTCTACTTCACTTTGTCAGGCAGGTCCTATTTAAGTGATTTCTTTATTGAGAACAGGTGTGGCTGTAATCAGGCCTGGGTGTGGCTAGAGAAATTGAACTCAGCTTTCTAAAGATGTGATAAACCACATTTAATTTATGTTTTAATGGGGGGCAATCACTTTTTCACACAGGGCCATATAGGTTTGGATTTTTTTTTTAACCCTCAATAATAAACACCATTTAAAAACTGAATTTTGTGTTTACTTGAGTTATCTTTGTCTAATATTTAAATTTGTTTGATGATCTGAAACATTTAAGTGTGACAAACATACAAAAAATGAGAAATCAGGAAGGGGGCAGACACTTTTTCACACCACTGTACAATTCATCCTGAAAGTATTTACAGCACTTCACTTTTTCCACATTTTGTTATGTTACAGTCTTATTCCAAAAGGGATTAAATTCATTTTTCCCCTCAAAATTCTACACACAGTACCCATAATGACAATGTGGAAATTTTTTTTAGATTTTTGCCAATTTATTGAAAATAAAAAAACTAAGAAATCACTGTTATGTTGGAATAACATGAGAGCGGAGCCGTATTCAACTGAGCACTGAACTGACTTTATTATAGAAACAACTCAATATATTCTCTAGCCGTAGCCTGCCTGACATCATCACCCTCACCACCCCCCCGGCCAAGCTACGGCAAGCCCCAAGAGTCAAATCCCCCCCACCCCACCCCCACACAGAAAAATGGGGAACCCCCAGAACATACTGTAAATAACAAATGTGTTAGGGTTTTTTTTTCCCAACTGAACAGCCAAAACTGAGCCAACCAAATGGGCATCTGGGTAGACTACCAGAACACCTCCCCTCGTATTGGAGCGGATTATTCTGCCCCTAATTCCCAACATGCATTAGCTAACGCTGTCTTTAACACATAGTCTTCCAGGTACCTGGGCCTCTGACGAGTTCTAGCCGGGCGTCCCCTAGAAGGGGACCCTGCTCCAGGCACTGTCGGCCGCACCTGCGAGTCCTTACCACCCCAATCCAATAAGTCCCAACCCACACCAGTCCGTTCCGCTGTAGCGCTTGGACTCTGTTCAGGCAGAGACCTCCTGAGCTGACTGGAGTGCCACCGTGACCCGTCCAAAAGCTCGAACGTGTCCTGGCCCTGTCGCCTCACGATTCGTAGGGGCCCCGTCCAGAAAGTTTGCAGCTTATGCGTGCGGTTAGGATGTCTGATCCAAACTCAGTCCGACACCTCCAATCCGTGAGCTCTCGCCCTGCACTTCCTGTCAAACCATCGCTTCATCTTTCGCTGTTGAGCAACAACCTGGTCCCGTGGAGAATCCGTGCTCCCTGGAGAAGGGGTTTTGGGTGGTCTCAGTCAGTCCAAAGGCAGATGGAGTTCACGCCCCAGCATGAGTTTCGCCGGGGAGCACCCTGTCGAAGCATGGGCCGTTGCCCGGTAGTGGAGGAGTGTGCTCTGGAGTGCGTCTGGAAACATGAAACTGTCCGCCAAGTGAGCGCTCACTCCGTTTTTAAGAGTCTTGTTAAAATGCTTTATTCCCCCATTGGCTTGGGGGTGATAGAACGCGGTTTTGATGTATTCCACACCCCTAGCGCCCAAGAACTCCTCAAACGCCCCAGAGGTGAACTGTAGGCCATTGTCTGTAGTGATTGCATTCGGGACCCCTTCATCTGGCAAACAGTGATGAGAGGAAGCCTGTAACCGCATCCATCGTGACTGAATTAGTGGGCAACACCTCCGGCCATTTGGAAAACAGATCATAGACCACAAGCAGAAACAGTCTGTTCAGGGGTGCTGTAGGCAGTTCACCGCAGATCTCTAATTGGATGTGCTTCCAAGGGCCCTCCGGGTACGGTAATGGTCGCAGGGGTGGGTGGTGGGTGGGTAGTTCACCAGTCTTCCCGCTCTCCAAGCACGGGACACAGCTCTTTACCATAGTTTCAATGTCCTTATCAATACCAGGCCACCAAACTGAATCCCTGCAATGCTGCTTCACCCTGACCACGCCCAGGTGACCCTCGTGGAGCATTGCCAGAACTAGTAATCTCAGAGACACCGGGATTAATGTGCAGTGTCCCCTCACCACACACACACACCATTCCAACAGCTCAGTTTGTCTCTAAACTGGTGAAAAGGTGCCAGCTCGCCCTGTACTTTTGCGGGCCAACCCTCCCTGATGACTGAGCACAGTTGTGACAACATGGGGTCCTGTTCTGATTCTGTGTGGAGCTCTTGGAGGGATACCATGTCCCGAAGGGGTCCATGCAGTGTGTTGACCAGATCTGCCTCCGTGGGATCGTCAAAGTCATTGTCTGGTTGTGCGGTGTTGGTCATGGTACAGGACAGGAGGTCCGCCACTACGTTCTCTTTTCCAGGGGTGAACTGAGTAGTAAAGTTGTAGGCCCTCAGCCACTCCATCCACCTGTGGATCCGTAGGGGTCTGTGTCCCAAGCCCGACGTCTCCAGTAGTATTGTCAGCATCCGGTGGTCCATCCGCAGGGTCAAGTAGCACCCATAGAGATAGATATGCCACCGTTCACACGTCCAGACACAGGCGAGCGCCTCTCTCTCACCCACAGCATATTTCTGTTCAGCCGCTGAAAGAGACCTCGATGCGAATGCCACTGGGCACTTGGTACCATCTTGTACCTGAGACATAACCGCCCACACCACTGAACCAGATGCGTCACAGGTCACAAAAGTCGGCCATTTTGGATCAAAGTGGGCCAACACTGGAGGGAAGGTGAGTTGAGACTTCAGCTTAGTGATCGCAGCTGAACAGGCTGGGGTCCACTGCCATGGTGTATCCTGTTTCAGAAGGGCCTGGAGTGGTTTGATTGTCTCAGATTAACGGGGAATAAAATGTCCATAAAAGTTCACTATGCCCAAGAATGAGGAAATCTGTGCTGGTGTTGGATCTGGAAGGTGTAGGACCGCCTCCACATTCGAATGTAGGGGTCTCAGACCCCCTGCCACCAGCCGGAATCCCACAAACTCGATGGAGTCCACCGCGAAGATGCACTTTTCCCCATTCAAAGTGACTCCGTGCTCCTGTAGCACCTTCATCACCCGGCTCAAACGACCATCGTGTTCCTCCAGCAATGTGCTGTGCACCACGATGTCATTCAGGTATGCCACCACACCCTTGAGGATGGCCAGAATCATGGACATGATCTTTTGAAAACAGCTGGGTGCTGAGCTCAGACCAAAAGGCATGCGGGTGTACCTGAAAACATTCATGTGGGTCACGAATGCTGTCACGGTCCTGCTGGCTGGGTGGAGGGGCACCTGCAGGTAACCCTGGCGAAGATCCAGCTTCATGAACACCTTTGAGCCGCTGAATGTTGTAGTGAGTTACTTCATCATGGGAAGCGGGTACTTGTTCAGAATAATCGCCTTATTCACCATTCTAAGGTCATACACGGCCGGATGCCACCCGTCTTTTTCCTGGCCACCACGATGTTTGATATCCAACGTGAAGCATCCACCCTCTCGATGATGCCAGCTTCAAGCAGTCTGTTCAATTCCGCTGTGACATCGTCCCACAGAATAAGGGGAAGCCGCCATAATGCTTGAATTTTTGGTGTCACGCTTGGATCGATGAGCGGGCAGTGGTAGAATGCCTTGATGCATCCAAGGCCCCTGAACAACGCCAGCCAGTGGACATGCCATTCGGGGAACACTGTCAATACCACTGAGCCCCCTGGGTCTGTGATGGAGAATCCCAATTCACCCAGCAGATCGATCCCTAGCAAATCAGCCCCCTGGCACAATACCTGAAAGGTGAACACAGGAACAATCTTTAACCCACATTTCACCGAGAAGCTGATCGTGCCCACCATTTCAATTTCTTCGCCAAATGTTATGTCGGAATAGCATGAGACCGGAGCCGTATTCAACTGAGCACTGAACTGACTTTATTATAGAAACAACTCAATATATTCTCTAGCCGTAGCCCGCCTGACGTCATCTCCCTCAACCCCACCGACCAGGCGACGGCAAGCCTCAAGAGTCAAATCCCCACACAACAATCACATGTACTTTAAGGTGAATATAGAAGATTTTCATGAAAACAAAGAGTTTAAAAAAAAATAATACACTGAAGAGGATGATAAAATAAAGGCAGCGTTGGATTTTTAATAGCTTTATTATCATCCGCCTTCATCAGAACTCGGCTCCAGCCCCATAGTGTGAGCAGGCTGAAGCCTCGTTCCTCCAGCTCTCAAAGAGGAGCGAAGACACACGGTGTGTGTGTCCCGCAGTTGCAGAGTCAGAAAGAGAGCAGGTTTACAGCACAGTGCAGCATATATACTCAACTCAAACAATACATCAAAGACATTCACAGCAGTCATTCTGGGCATTTGCATATCAGAGGTACAGACAGGATGCATGAACACAATGCATGGATGACACTTTAACCTCACAGCTGTAAACGCAGCATGCAGCGGAAAAAACCCAGGAGTGCGAGCTGACTGTCTCTGTGTGTTGTGGGGGGGTTGAATTCAACCCGCTACACTGCTCCCCCCCAGAGGGCACGGTAGAGGACCGTGACCTCGATGTTGCAGTTTGGGCAGCGAGCAGGGAAAAGCTCTGTGCAGGAGGAGGGGGAGGGAGGGGTAGTACATGCTGACCGGGCGCGGGAAAATCGTTCGAGTCGCGCCAAAAGTGTTTGCTGCTCCGCGATGTCCTGTCTGAACATGTGGAGATCAGAAGAAGAAAAAAAATTTGTCTCTGGCTCCTCCCGTGGCCATGAAGAAAAGCAGGAGTGGCTGTAAGAAAAAAAAAAAGAAACAAAAGCAGAGGGACTGGCGTGTTGGCTTTAGGTGCAGGAGCAACCCCAAAGTCCCCCGGGAACAGCTGACGGCTGAATTCCCCTTGTGTGCCGTGGCTAAGACCATAAAATCCAGTGAACAAGCTGCGGGCCTCAGGTGTACAAGCAAGCCTGAAGGGCCAGTGAGCGGCAGAAGGAAGGCGGTCAGTGAATCCATTATTGCCCCGTGCGTGGTGTGCCGTCCTCGTAACTCCCCGGTACGCGCGCGGGGGTTCCGTGCTTGGGTGGGCCGCTGGAGAGGAAATCAGGGTCGGAAACTTGGTGGAGATCGGCGCAGTCTGCGCTGAAAAACATCTCTGATGAACCGTGGCTGCAGATTAGTCATGGTGCGTACAGGTCCACGTGTGCTCCGTCGGCCATGGGAGTCGCCCGCATGTGCTCTGATGTGGAGGAGCTGCGCAGCCGGTCCCGCATGGATGTGCCGATCTCGGCGAGGGCGCACCATGACGTTCTCTGCCGCTTACCCGGTCTTGGTTGATGTCCTGAGAGCAGCTCGCCCGCCGTGGACTCTGCGTCGAGGCGGGCAGACCAGTCAGGCTGCTGTGACGGGGCATTCATGCCCGGGTGCTGTGTTCGCTGGCCGCTCGTTTTCTTCAGTCTCGGATCGCCAGCGTGGCTGTTCAGATCAGAAGGTTGCGTTTGCACAAAACGTGTGCATTCTGGGGTCACCAGTGAAGAGGATGATAAAATAAAGGCAGCGTTGGATTTTTAATAGCTTTATTATCATCCGCCTTCATCAGAACTCGGCTCCAGCCCCATAGTGTGAGCAGGCATGAGCCTCGTTCCTCCAGCTCTCAAAGAGGAGCGAAGACACACGGTGTGTGTGTCCCGCAGTTGCAGAGTCAGAAAGAGAGCAGGTTTACAGCACAGTGCAGCATATATACTCAACTCAAACAATACATCAAAGACATTCACAGCAGTCATTCTGGGCATTTGCATATCAGAGGTACAGACAGGATGCATGAACACAATGCATGGATGACACTTTAACCTCACAGCTGTAAACGCAGCATGCAGCGGAAAAAACCCAGGAGTGCGAGCTGACTGTCTCTGTGTGTTGTGGGGGGGGGTTGAATTCAACCCGCTACAACACCAATAAAGCATTTAGAAACGCCCACAATGTAAGTCTTAATGTTCTAAAAATTAGTATATTGAAGAAAAAAAAGTTGTAATTTTGGGCAGACCGACAATATAAATATTTACATCCAGCAGCTGGAGTAAAACAAACACGGAAGTCCAGCGAGGATGTCACAGCCAATAGCATCACTAGCTTGACGTTATGTGCCACATCTTGTTTTGGGGTTGTTGGGCTGCCAGGTAGTGAATTATTCAGCTAAATACCTGAGTCTCAAAGCAAACATCAGTTTCCCCATCGTTCCCAAGTATGGCATGACAAAGGAGGAGGATAAATATGGGTTCTGCTTTTGATGGCTAATGTCTGCTGAAGAGTCTGAAAGGGTTGAAAAGACACGCAGAGGTGACCTTTTTTCTTCTGACAGGTACAGTAAGCTAACCAGTGCTAGCTATGATGCTAACTAGTTCATTCATCTTCTGCTGCTAATCTAGTGGTTAGGGGCGTGGGGGCAGGGGGGTAGTCTAAAGTCTATGTAACCAACTAAATTTTATTTCTGACATGTTCACATTATAATGGTGACTTGTGCCATCTACAGAAGTTCTCTGATGACTCTGCGATCGTTGGCCTCATCTCCAACGGAGATGAAGCTGAGTACAGAGGACTTATCCAGGACTTTGTGGACTGGTGCCATCGGAACTGCCTCCAGATCAACGCGAGGAAAACTAAGGAGCTGGTGGTGGACTGCCGCAGGCAAGGACAACCCCTCACAGCACCAGTAAATATACAGGGAACAGACATCGAGATGGTGACATCCTACAAGTACCTGGGTGTTCATCTGAACAATAAACTAGACTGGTCACACAATACTGACGCACTCTACAGGAAGGGACAGAGCAGGCTGTTCCTACTGAGGAGACTCAGGTCTTTTGGTGTACAAAGGGCGCTGCTGAAGACATTCTACGACACGGTGGTGGCATCAGCCATCACTTTTGGAGTGGTCTGCTGGGGCAGTGGCATTACAGCAGCCGATAGGAAGAGACCGAACAAACTGATCAAGAAAGCTAGCTCTGTCCTGGGGAAGCGCCTTGACCCAGTGGAGGAGATGGGAGAGAGAAGGATGGTGACTAAACTGTCATCTCTGCTGGAGTCCGAGTTCCACCCTATGCAGGACACACTGAATGTACTAAGGAGCTCATTTAGCAGCAGACTACATCATCCTAGGTGCACAACCGAGAGGTTTCACAGGTCCTTCCTACCTACGGCTGTCAGACTGTACAACCTAAGCAGGGCTGCTCGCAGAGATAGCAAAAAGATGTGACAACCAAATAGTATTGAATGAAAAAGACGCGATAGACTTACACAATGGTCCCCTCCGGTATACAACTAGGAAAAGACCGGTAGCTACGGAGAGTGACAATATGTATGGGTACATAATCATACCATGTAGGATAACTAAGTAGACAGTTATGCTGTTTCATTCCATCTAGCTACAATGCTCCGCACTGTGTGTTTATATATTTACAGTGGGGTAAAAAAGTATTTAGTCAGCCACCAATTGTGCAAGTTCTCCCACTTAAAAGATGAGAGAGGTCTCCAATTTTCATCATAGGTATACCTCAACTATGAGAGACAAAATAAGAAAAAAAAAAATCCTGAAAATCACACTGAAGGATTTTTAATGAATTAATTGGTAAATTCCTCGGTAAAATAAGTATTTGGTCAATAACAAAAGTTCATCTCAATACTTTGTTATATACCCTTTGTTGGCAATGACAGAGGTCAAACGTTTTCTGTAAGTTTTCACAAGGTTTTCACACACTGTTGCTGGTATTTTGGCCCATTCCTCCATGCAGATCTCCTCTAGAGCAGTGATGTTTTGGGGCTGTCGTTGGGCAACACAGACTTTCAACTCCCTCCAAAGATTTTCTATGGGGTTGAGATCTGGAGACTGGCTAGGCCACTCCAGGACCTTGAAATGCTTCTTACGAAGCCACTCCTTTGTTGCCCGGGCGGTGTGTTTGGGATCATTGTCATGCTGAAAGACCCAGCCACATTACATCTTCAATGCCCTTGCTGGTGGAAGGAGGTTTTCACTCAAAATCTCACGATACATGGCCCCATTCATTCTTTCCTTTACACGGATCAGTCGTCCTGGTCACTTTGCAGAAAAACAGCCCCAAAGTATGATGTTTCCACCCTCATGCTTCACAGTAGGTATGGTGTTCTTTCTCCTCCAAACACAACAAGTTGAGTTTTTACCAAAAAGTTCTATTTTGGTTTCATCTGACCATATGACATTCTCCCAGTCCTCTTCTGGATCATCCAAATGCACTCTAGCAAACTTCAGATGGGCCTGGACATGTACTGGCTTAAGCAGGGGGACACGTCAGGCACTGCAGGATTTGAGTCCCTGGCAGCGTAGTGTGTTCCTGATGTAGCCTTTGTTACTTTGGTCCCAGCTCTCTGCAGGTCATTCACTAGGTCCCCCCATGTGGTTCTGGGATTTTTGCTCACCGTTCTCGTGATAATTTTGACCCCACGGGGTGAGATCTTGCGTGGAGCCCCAGATCGAGGGAGATTATCAGTGGTCTTGTATGTCTTCCATTTTCTAATAATTGCTCCCACAGTTGATTTCTTCACACCAAGCTGCTTACCTATTGCAGATTTAGTCTTCCCAGCCTGGTGCAGGTCTACAATTTTGTTTCTGGTGTCCTTTGACAGCTCTTTGGTCTTGGCCATAGTGGAGTTTGGAGTCTGACTGTTTGAGGTTGTGGACAGGTGTCTTTTATACTGATAACGAGTTCAAACAGGTGCCATTAATACAGATAACGAGTGGAGGACAGAGGAGCCTCTTAAAAAAGAAGTTACAGGTCTGTGAGAGCCAAAAATCTTGCTTGTTTGTAGGTGACCAAATACTTATTTTACTGAGGAATTTACCAATTAATTCATTAAAAATCCTTCAATGTGATTTTCTGGATTTTTTTGTTCTCATTTTGTCTCTCATAGTTGAGGTATACCTATGATGAAAATCGGAGACCTCTCTTATCTTTAAGTGGGAGAACTTGCACAATTGGTGGCTGACTAAATATTTTTTTGCCCCACTGTATATATTTATTCCATCTAGCGACAATGCTCCACACTGTGTGTTTATATATTTACATATTTATTCCATCTAGCTACAATGCTCCGCACTGTTTGTTTATATATTTACATATTTATTCCATCTAGCTACAATGCTCCGCACTGTGTGTGTTTATATATTTACATATTTATTCCATCTAGCTACAATGCTCCGCACTGTGTGTTTATATATTTACATATTTATTCCATCTAGCTACAATGCTCCGCACTGTGTGTATTTATATATTCATATATTTATTCCATCTAGCTTCAACGCTCCACACTGTATGTGTTTATATATTCACATATTTATTCCATCTAGCTACAATGCTCCGCACTGTGTTTATATATTTATTACATCTAGCTACAATGCTCTGCACTGTGTTTATATATTTATATATTTATTCCATCTAGCTACAATGCTCCGCACTGTGTCTATATATTTATGTTTATATGTACATACGTATACTCGCTGCTCTTGTTTTTTTCTTGCCTTCTGATTGTTGCTCTGAGCGTTGCTATCCCTGTGCTGTTGCAATCCTGGAATTTCCCCATTGTGGGACTAATAAAGGTTTATCTTATCTTATCTTATCTTAATTATGAGCATTTAAAGGCCAAATGTCACATAACAGGGTACTTTAAATATCTTGAAACTAGATATAAAAGGGAACCGATCCGTTCGGGTCTTGGTGCATATGCTTCAGTAACAACGGAATATTCGTTAATTTAAAACTGCCGCGCTTGGCCTGACACGGCCCCTGGAATCGCCTGGGGAAGAAGGCGGAAGTGACGAAATCGATTGTACCCTAGTTTGATGCTTGGGGTATTTCAATTGATTGTTTATATGGAGACTGGAAGGTTGAAGTGAGCAACAAGAAAGAAAAAACTGGATATTTCACCCATACCTTAAAACGGGACTATCAGGGACAGCTGGGTAATAAGGGACACTTCTCTGGGAAATGTTTTCATACCTGTCAAGTGAGACGTTTTCGCCGTACTTCAACACCGTAAAAAGCGGCTATAAGGAACGGCGGAGCAACAAGGGACACCTCTCTGGGATCTCTGTCTGTTCCGCAACCGCTGCACAGCTCAACGTGTTAAACCATTGTCCTAATGACTTCTCATTGTAGTGAGAACAGCTCAAGCTGAGCGATCAGCCCGCCCAGACAATTAAACTAATGAGTGACTCCACACTTCTCATGGTAGTGCGAATAGCTGACACTGAGCGATCTGCCAGCACCAGCTGTGGCTGATCACACACAGGAATGCTCCGCAAAACACTCAATTTTTTTTCCAGTATATTTTTCCTTTTGGGCGTACAGAAATGGCAATACGCCCGTTTTTGCTAAAATTGCATTTTCCCCGTATTTTCCTTAAAATATTTGACAATAACAACACGAACTACATTTAAAACATTTCCCAGAAAAGTGTCCACCACCACTCCGCCCACCAAAATACGGTGAAAACGTCTCACTTGCCAGGTATGCGCCTCCATTTTCATATTGATCTGGTCAATTTCTTGACAGCAGCGGCTCTCCTCCACTGTAATAATAATGGCTTCCGAAAAATCAATATTTATGGGGCGCCCTCGACAGACCCCCTTCGGCTTCGCAATTCTGGAGGCGATTAATGTCCAGTTCAATGACATTTTCCACTGGTTCTGCTCTCTGGTCATCGGTGGAACTGTTGTCATCAGACAAAGCATCTGATTCCGTCTCGGACGGCTCGAACCTGTAAGGTTCTATGCCTCTGTCACTGTCTGAACCACTGACAAAAAAAAAGACAAAAAAAAAAAGACAAAACTAAACTAATTTGTTCACAATCGCTGTCACTTTCCGTCATGATTGTCCAGT
The DNA here is from genome assembly GCA_020510985.1 of Pholidichthys leucotaenia. Lineage (NCBI taxonomy): Eukaryota > Metazoa > Chordata > Actinopteri > Cichliformes > Pholidichthyidae > Pholidichthys > Pholidichthys leucotaenia. The sequence continues at coordinate 56,362,592 of CM035840.1, read as the reverse complement.
GTTGATAAGTGTGAATGTGGATAGGCAGGGCAGCCAGGGTACAACTGGTGATGTCAAAAACATGGGCGTGGTCTGGACTGGCTGTCACAAGCCAGCAAGCAAGGTGGGGCCTTCACCTGATGTATTTTGTGCAATTATGTAAATACAGGTGGGTGATATGGTCTCCGGTATGAATATTTGGTTTAAGCTATGTGTATTTTATCTAAATTCGTTGTCATTTAGAAAAAAAAATTACGTGACATTTGGCCTTTAATAATATCAGACAATATATGGCTTCGAATAGACCCCACTAACTACTCCTTACCAAGCTGACACATATGGCAGGTTCATTATATGATCAACATTTGCATCTATGAATGTAACAGCACATACTAATTGTGCAGCAGTCATGTTTTACATAAATATTTTTTTTAATTATCAGCTTTGATGTGCAGCTGCTCAGTCTAATAATTTGGTGTACAGTGAAAAAAGTTAGTTGTTTATTGTTGTTACAGATTAAGATGATAATGTAAAACTTTATTGATCACCATGGTGGAAACTGAGATTAAAAACAGTTTAAGTTCTAATAGTAGAATAAACAGGTCTTAATTTATTTTCTTACTAACTAATGTTACTGCACAGCATTAGCCACGGGATTTCCTGAGTCCCTGAAGTAGCTGTAATTATGTATGTAGAAATTTGTCAGATTTTTGACTATCCAAGTAATAAACCATAACATTTTTTCACCCTCTGTAAGGACTTCCTCCATCATGAGGTGAATAAGTACAGATGGGTGTTTGGACAATGTCATCATGATACAGCAGCCTTCACTGATGTGATGGACCAGTAGGGGTTAAGGACAGAACATCAATATCTGACCTTTAGATGAGTATGATGTAAAGTTTTACATGTAAAAAGTCATAAATCACAATATTATGACTGTGTTTTCATAGATCACCATTTGAAAACTACATTCTGATTATGTCAGCAGAAGCTTCTCCTCCACCTCACCTGTGAATGAGGCCTGAACTCCATTAGTAGCTCAGGACAACAACCACCAGAGGAATCATCCAGTGAGGAAGACAGTCGGCAGCACACCAATGTAAGTTTAGTCTTATCAAAACATTTTACACACAGTAATATCTAAAGCCAAATCCTTTATTTTGAATTTTTAAATATTTGTTTAGGAGATTTTTTTTTAACTGTTTTTGAAATGTTGAGTGTTTTTATTTTTTTTTTTAAATATTTAGTGAGTAACCTGGTCAAACCAATTATATTTATGGATTATTTTCCAAAAGTAGAGGCAACAGATATTTGTTTCTTTCTTTATGAATAACTTCTCAAAACAATCGTCAAAATTTGGCAGCTAAAATGTCTTGGACTTTTCATTTTTATTAAAACCACAACTTGCCTGTGCACTTGGTGTTCCAAGAATGTGGAATTAGAAAAAATGTTGTTCCTCTTCCTTAATCAGGTCCAGTCTTGCAACAGGAATGAATATACAACACAGCCATCCATCCATCTTTCACGGCTTTTCTGGGGGTGCAGGTTGTTGAGGCAGCAGTCTGACCAGAGAAGCCCAGACTTCCCTCTCCCCAGCCACCTCCTCCAGGTCTTCAGAGAGGACACCAAGACGTTCTCAGACCAGCTGGGAGACTTAAGGCGCTTTTCCACTAGCCCAGCTCACCTCGCCACGTCTCGATTCGCAAAGACACGGTTCGGCCTCGATTCTGTCTCCATAGCAGCTGGGTAAAGCGGGGTTAAGCTGGGGTGGGCGGGATTTTTTTTAAAGCAAGGCGGCGCCACACTCCCGTGACATAAAACACGCGACCCAAGCAAAACATAACACATGCATCATGGCGGCTGTACAAGGCGACTCCTCGGTCTGTGGCTTTTTTCACCTTAAATGCCAAAAAGGACCGCCAGACAAGGGTACAGGCAGCGAGACGAAACACTCTGGAATAGTTCTGCAGCTTCTGGAAGAGCTGAAGACGTGAGGATACAAACTAGGTCATATATGACGGTAAGCTAATGGTTGCTAATGCTAGTTTGCTATAAGTACGTCATACTACACTGTAATGTCTCCAACTTATCGCTGTTAGGTACTAAAATATGTACGCTGTGTGTGTGTGTTTCAGATGGCTCTGTTGTGGGGAAATTACTGCTTCAAACGGTCGGTCTGGGCGTTCAACACAGCCTGTCACTGATGTCAACACAGCCTGTCACTGATGTCACCCCAGCTTCACCAACGATCAGTGGTTGTAGAGCTTAAGAATGTCTGTAGAAACGTTTATTTCCTGGGCAAAAAATTGCTCTGATCTGCTTGAAAATCATGGAGAGACTGTTGAGACATCATGGATGTACCTGCTGCAGCAGCACTGAGTCTGAGGTGGTGTCATAGCAAAAAATGATCAGCTGACACAACTTGATCGCCAGGTTAATAACTATATTAGCCACAAAATATATATTCAAAAAGTAAACAGTACTGAGTTACATATAATAAGATATATTTGACAGTTATGATGCATTTTAGGCCAAAACAAACTTGATCTAGGATTAAAAGCAATTAAAATAATGCAGTCACGAGGTTACATGGAAAATACTTGATTCACTAGATACATGTACTGTAGAAATATATATTCTCTGCATCAACAATATACTATACATGCATTCATGTAGTATTGCACTGGAAATTGCACTGACAATAAACCTCTTGAGTTTTTGCAGATGTCTCTTTTTTATATGTGAAGGTTACCACCATGTGGCACAAATTAAATACTAAAAGATTGGAAAAGCTGTCTAAGAACAATCCAGCAGTTTGAGAAATCACTTTTGGTTTGGTGTAAGTCTGTCAACAGAATTATGAACCATAAAGCAGTTTGTGTTAAAATGTTAAATCCCATTAAACCCTAATCCGGGGGCTTCCAATCATGTGTCATGGGGGGCCAAGACCCTGCAGGTTCTCTTCTACCCAGTCTCTTCAGCAGGTGTTCTCACTGATCAGCAGTCAGTGGAAGAAGTTCAGTGGAATCTGCTGTTGAAGACACTGGTTGGAGGTAAAGCCTGCAGGGTCTTGGCCTTCCATGGCACATGATTAGACACCCCCGCCCAAACCCATTATGATGAAGAGCAGATGCTAATATGACCCAGAATTCCTCCATATACTGGTACTGTCACTAAAGTATGCAGGGTCTTCTGCGGTGGCACATCCAACAATACAGTCTTCAGTTAATAAAATAATTGTTTTGGTTACTTTTTTCTTAAAAATGAGCCATTATTTTTAAGGTCACCGATAAATCCTTTGTACAGTTTACTCTTTTCCCACCGGTGTCTTAACAGACAAAATAGAAAATCATGATGCTAACACATAAGTCACTAAATTGTTTATTACAATCAGCAGCAAATTCCAGATTATTCAGAATGTGCAAAATTCAAACTGTAAAAAAAAAGAAAAAAGAAACTGGAATGGGTCACACACGCCAGCCACACTGCCTCACTGAGAAGCAACTGGATCGGCCCCTCGTACTGGTCCTGGTTCAGCAGATCTTCAGCCTGCATCTCTGTAAATAGTGAGGCAAGGTCCAGTTGGGGTGGACAGTTTCCCTCTTGCCTAGACAAAAAACAAATGGGTGGTGGTTAATTAAAGCAAATTTAAAACATATTTGGGAAATACACTTGTTGCTAAAAGCCAGTGGTGGAATGTGAATGAATGAATGAATCTTTATTTCGGATTGATTAAAAGTAAAGATTAAAAGAAAAAAAATAGAATAATATAACAAAGGGGAAAAAATCTAACAAGGTCAAATTAAACAATAACTCCTCTGATTATACAGTTCAACATAGGTTATCTGAAATGGGTGATGGCTGAAGCTGCAGCTTATATTGCCCACCATATTCCATCCAAGAATTCAAAAGAAAAACAAAACAGGAGCGATTACAATTTGAATGTGACAATAAAGTACTTCGTTGTTGTATTTAACCACAATTGTCATGTAGCTGCGCTTCAGTAGAAGGGCTGGGTTACATTTAAAATCATCTGTTTTTACTGTGGCCTCAGCAATCAGAATGAATTAATACATTCACTTGAATGGAATATAGAACTTTAATTGAAGGTGTGCATCACCGAGTATGGAGTCGCTCAGTCAAAATATGAAGTTTTTAATCAATAAAAGTTTGTCTTGTCTGTAAAAGTGTCTCTTCTTGCCCTGGCTTCATGTGTGGGCGGCGTTTTGTACTTGCATTGCTAAAATACAAAAGGAAGCACTACAATGGGTCTCAAATATTTGTAATGTGTCCTGTTACTGCATGAGTTTATTGATGATAGACTATAAACTACACATATAAAGTAAATTATATTGACGACTGAACATCTCACATTCGCCAAAACATATGGTTATGAACATAACTCACAAAGGATCACACAAGTGATCTGACAAAAAAATAAATACATTAACAAGCGGTTTATTTTACAGTTGATGTGCCAGTCATTTTCAATTAATCTGTAATTAATATTCACACAATCAAATAAATCTCAGTTCAGTCCCTTTTATATTAAGTGGAAATTGTGCTACTTTGGTTCTGACACTTTACCTATAAAAGCAAAGGATTTCAGTACGTTTCACAGTGGCGAGGTCGGTTGTGGGGCGGCCGCTTTCCTCTTGCCTAGACGAACGACAGAAATGGATGGTGGTTAGGTTCAAGCAAGTTCAACACTTATACAGGCACATCTCAAAAATTAGAATACCATGAAAAAATTCAATATTTTTGTCACTCATTTCAGAAAGTGAAACCCATATATAGATTCATTACAGGGACAGTGATATATTGAAAGTGTTTATTTTAATATTGATGATTACGGCTACAGCCCATATTAACCAACACCTCAGCGGCCAACATTTATATTTAAAAACTATCTTTTAAAGTTAATTTTATGTAATATTCTAATTTTTTGCCAAATTGAATTTGGGGTTTTCAGGGGCTGTAAGCCATAATCATCAAAATTAAAATAAATAAATGCTTGAAATATATCACTGTCTGTGTAATGAATCTATATAATATACGGATTTCTCTTTCTGAAATGAGTGACAAAAAATATTGAATTTTTTCATGGCATTCTAATTTTTGGAGATGTACCTGTGTTAGGAAAATACACCTGTGAAAGTAAGTGGTGGGATGTGACAAAAATGCTTCATTTCCCTGACAAGCACTGCAGGATCCACAGAATCAGTGTGTGGGTCTATTCTGATGCTTTAGAAAATTATATGAATTGTGGCGGTTTGGTGTAAACCCCCACAAACAGACTGGACAGACACAGAGCTCGGCTAGAGCAATTAACAGAACAGTGAAATGTGTGTATTAATGTCTACAGGCAGCCCTGTTTCTTCTGGCTCTCTACTGTGATGTTAATGTCACCTTTCATGCATTGTGTTCATGCGTCCTGTCCTTACTGTGACCTAGAGACAGATCAATATGTAGATGTGCCTTGTAACCTCTTTGCCCTGCAAGCTGGAGCAGAGGCGAGCAGTCTGCCTATTGTTATGTATGTCTCTCAAATGCAAATGTCTCATGCCTGTTCTGCAATCCCTTTGATCGTACCAACTGCTGTGAAACCTCTTTGATGTATTGTCTGAGTTGGGTATAAATACTGCACAGGTTCTGTAACTCACTCTCTCATTCTGACTTCTGCAACTGCTACTGCTGACACATTGTGTCTCTCTGGAGAGCCGCTGGGCTCGCTCCCGGCGCGCATGCACAGCGCCGGGAGCGGAGCTCGTGACGGCGGTATGATTTAATAAAACCTACTTAAAACCTCAGCATAGCTGCTTATTTTTTCATGCCACCGCAGAATGACTTTATAAATCACTGGTTTGAAAAAGCACATTTAATATGTCGAGATTTTGGCTCCTGTGGTCCACTTCACCTGTATCCACAATATATACACTGAGGGAGGCTAAACCCTGGCATGTGGAAATACATTCTAGCATTAAATTGCACACAATTTAATGCGCAGCACCAAAGTGCAATACGTACACAAACCAGGACTTTAACCAGGATTAACATATTTCATCGTTTTGCTCTCACAAGCGAATACTTAGGACAAAACAAGCGCGAATCAGCAGAGTTGGCTACTAGCTAGCTACTAGCAAACACTCATTAGCCAGCACAGGATGGCGCTGTATGGCTCAAAAAAAGTGAGCTTACCACCAACAAGATAAATAAGCGAACAGATGCACAATATTACAAATCACTCACCATCGATGGTTCTCTCACATTCGTCTTCAGCTTGTCCGTAGTCCGGTTCTATGCTGGGCTGCATCTGTATCGGTGCGGGTTGCTCCTCTCACTGTGGATCTGCCACCAAGCAGAGAAAACTCTGCACCTCTTCGTTGGACCACGGTGTAGATTTCCGCAAAACCTACAACGCTGTCTGTATTAATATCGTATTTACTCCGTGACTGAGTTAGTCCGTGAAATATTGCAAATGGTGGTCGTGTAGATTCATCAGAAGACGGTCGCTTTCGTGACGTTACGACCTGACCAATCAGCGGCGACCAGTCTGTTGATGTCACATCTCGCCACGACTCAGCACGGTTGTACCCTGCCCTCGATCAGGCACGAAAATAGCGCCTGCTAACCGGTGCTGGGGCTAGTGGAAAAAGCTACAAACGCGGGCTGAGGCGTAATGTGTTGGGCTAAGCGGGGCTAGTGGAAAAGGGCCTATAGTCTCTCTAACGTGTCCTGGGTCTGCCCCGGGGTTTCCTCCCTCCTCCCGCAACACACACATAAAAAGTAATTCCATTTCTGTACCTGCTCTTTCCTTCACCTACAGTATATTGTCATTCACATTATGTAGACCAAGAAAACTCATTGCATCACTGCTGTAGTCCTAAAACTGTCTAGTAGTTCACATACTGTCATGTTTTAATGCTGTTAGTCTGTGATGACACTTTCATAGAGACTGTCCTTTTTTTACATCAACAAATTGTCCCTGACTATAGAAACAAAGGTCAACACTGACTATGGGGCCAACAAAAGCTTTCCAGAGGGTCCTAATCCTGATTTAATTAATTTCTCTATTGCTCTCCCAGATCTGCCCCATGGACCCTGCATCTGGACTGTTTATTTTTTAATAAATATTTTCCCCCAAATAAATTTCTGTTTGTTATGTTGACTGACTTGATTTGAGGTTGATTTTCTTTTACATTCTACTCATCTACCTCCAAAAGTGAAATATTGTGGTGAATTTATTTTTAGAAATAACTCAAATCTAAAAAGTAAAACTTTCATATTTTACAATAATCCCATATAAATTTAGCCATTTTAAGATTTCTTTTTTGTTTGAAATTTGGATGAATATGTCTGAGCTATTTGATATATGTACACTACCGTTCAAAAGTTTGGGGTCACTTAGAAATTTTCTTATTTTTGAAAGAAAAGCACTTTTTTTCAATGAAGATAACTTTAAACTAATCAGAAATACACTCTATGCATTGCTAATGTGGTAAATGACAATTCTAGCTGCAAATGTCTGGTTTTTGGTGCAATATCTACATAGGTGTATAAAGGCCCATTTCCAGCAACTATCACTCCAGTGTTCTAATGGTACAATGTGTTTGCTCATTGTGCCAGAAGGCTAATGGATGATTAGAAAACCCTTGTGCAACCATGTTAGGTCTGCAATGCTGTAATTGCTGCAAATGGAGGATTCTTTGACGAAAGCAAAGTTTGAAGGAAAAAATTATTATTTCAAATACAAATCATTATTTCTAACCTTGTCAGTGTCTTGACTATATTTTCTATTCATTTTACAACTCATGGTGGTAAATAAGTGTGACTTTTCATGGAAAACACAAAATAATTGTCTGGGTGACCCCAAACTTTTGAACGGTAGTGTATAAGCATCCCAGAATGATTAAACAAACAGCTGGTAAAACTCAAATTAAACATCAAGTCTCTAAATTTAATAATTTGGCCTCTGTTCCTCTTCATAATTTAAAAATTAAATGTGGTTTGTTAAATATTAGGTCTCTAACTCCCAAGTATCTGCTAGTCCATGATCTGTTAATTGATCATCAGATTGATTTAATATCCCTTACAGAGACTTAACTCTTGGGCACCCTGGTGTGGCTGCTCCCGGGTAGAAGGGTGGAGACGAGCGGAGGCGAGGTGATGTCAGCCGCAGCCTCTCCAGCCTGGAGTTCTGTGAGATTGGGGTATATGGGCTGAGCAGTGGGGGAGTATGGAGGAGGAGGAGCAGAAGCACAGCCCCTTGCCCCCATGCCAGACTTGTCATGCACCACGTAAGAGACAGAACACATATTAGTCAAATCTTTTTTCTTCCTTTTACCATGGTCAGTTTTTTAGATTTATCATCAGATTTTGATTTTACCGTCACAAATCCAAGTCATCCTGTCGCCTTTTTTTTTTTTTATCTGAAGCCACTGTTGCCCCTCAGTTGGAGAGATAATGAAACTGTGAGCTAGAGAATACAATTACACTGCGAAAAGTCAAATATAAGTCAAATGAAATCACCTAATGCTGTTTACATGTCTTCAGGCATCCCAAACAAAAGAAAAATCTAATTTTCTTGCTCTGCTGGCAGATAATTTTACTTAAAATAAGCAAAAAATTCTGGCAATTGATAATATTAGTTAAAAATAAAAAGACATCAACCAACAAAGTAAGATTGCATTGCTTAATACAAGTAATCCATCCTAAAGCAAGCACAAATCCCAAAGAAAACTGCACAAAGAGATTAATGTCAAAACTATCTTGAGATAAAAACAGGCATCTAATACATTTTATCTTACCTAACTCCCCAGTTCAGTGTGACCTCATTACTGTCTTCAGCACAAACACAAGTTAGTCCTTTCACACACATACACACATTGCAAGCCCCAGTTAAGCACACACCTTAATAAAACAATCCCAAAATCGCTTAATAATAAGCAGATCTGGCAGCCCAAGGTTCTGACCGTCAATCATCTTCTGCCACCCTGAAAATACATTCATTTTTTCCATCTTTGCCACTTACCGAGCACCATCCTTATTTCTCCCGTGCATAAATCTGCCGTTCCCCGTGAAACAAAAATCTCATTATTGTCCTTTTGCACTTCACTACAAGAAAAAACAACCTCGGCTTCTGCCCCACTGCCTGGCTTCTGCCTTCTCGTGGTCTGCCCCTCTGCTTCAACAGTTACCCATTTTTCACCACAGTAAACCGTAAAACATTAAAAACACACACAAACAAGCACGTGAACGACCAGACAGACAAATTGCAGTTATTTATTTAATGTATTTATTTTATTTTATTATAATTAGGGGTTATTTTATAGGTTATTTTACTTACTTTTAAACTTATTTTGAATTATACCTTAAGGTATTTCGGTTGTTTTTTTATCATATTAAAGTTAATCCTTATTATATTATCGCTATTTATCTTTATTTTAAGGTTATCTCTCGTTATTATCTTTTCATCTCATTATCGCGCTCAGGAACCATGACACTCACTCAGAACTAGTCCCACAGGAACAGTACAAGTGAACTAAAACAAAGTGATAGCAAAGTACAGCTGCATCAGCATCTTTAGCACTTTCACAGACTCTGAGACAAAGCAAATCACAAATATGAAACTTTTCTATCATTCTCTTTTTTTTTTAATAAAAGATGGCTGGATAAAAATATCTGGTGTGTATTGGATCTTTTAGATTGTGGAGTGTGTAAATGAAGAGGCAGATTCATGGACAGACGATTTATTACACACTCACATCTCACAAGCACAGAAAGGACTGAATCATTTCCACACGGGCACTCCTTTTCACCCAACTCTCTCTTCACACATCTACATGGAAGTTTCTCATCACACAGCATGACATTTACATTACACACTGCCTTCAACCCCCTATGTCTCTGACTCCTTCCTGCTATATGCCCAGGAACTCCCTGGGCATTGTTCTCCCATGCTTATTCACTGTCTCTGTCTGAGGTGCTAAATAATCTGACTTTCCCAAGGTCCTACAAAATACAAATGGTGATATACTGTATTGTCCCACACTGATTTTTGTCAGAAATATGACTTGGATTGTAGCCCAGAGGAATTTTGGTCATTAATCTGAGCCATTCCCAAAACCTTTCTTACCCTTGCAAAGAATACAATTTGTTACACCCAGTCTCCACCTTACCCTCCTACACTCTGTATAAATAGTATTAACTTTCTGGACAGAAAGTGCACAAACAAATTTATGAGAGCTGTTCTCACAAATGACCTTTATCCCCTCCCAGGATTGCAGAAACCAATTTATAAAGAACCTGGATCAACAATCAAAAGTCAGACTGAGAACAAACTATCTAAAACATTCGGTCCCACCCAAATCATTCATTCATCTTCTTCCGCTTAATCCTTTTCGGGTCGCGGGGGTGCTGGAGCCTATCCCAGCATCTTTGGGCGAGAGGCAGGGTACACCCTGGACAGATCGCCAGTCCATCGCAGGGCCAATACAGAGAGACAGACAACCATTCACTCTCACAGTCATACCTAAGAACAATTTAGAATCCCCAGTTTGATGCCAATTAAACTAACTTGCATGTTTTTGGCATGTGGGAGGAAACCGGAGAAATCCCGGAGTAAACCCATGCAGACACGGGGAGAACATGCAAACTCCACACAGATCACTGTTGGTTGGGGGCTGGGATCGAACCCAGGATCCCCCGGCCAAGGGTGAGTTGCTGTGCTGCCGCAGTGCTAACCACTCCGCCACCGCGCTGCCCCCCACCCAAATCAAAAAGTTAATTTTAAAATAAGGAATGACATTTATCCTTCCAATGAGTTTCTGAGGCTAAGATTTGGATGGGAAAACAACAAATGTACCTTTTGCAGAGACAACACTGAAACAACATGAGTGTAGAAGAGCTTGGAAGAACGAGGCGATGTGATATATAAACCAAAGTTTATTATCAGCTCTTCTAACAAGTCTCATCCTAGTGCAGCAGCAGAAGAAGGAAAAAGAGACCGAACACTTTCGGCTCTATGAACTTATACTTGCACATAACAAAAGACATGCAAATCCAAAGCTGACATCCCTCCTTATCTTAATCCCCCCATTGTCTTTGTACTCCTCCTCATGGCCCTGGGGGGTCAGGGCAGCTCCTCCGGTCTCCACCGCAGTGCCTGGGAAACTCTTTGATCCTCACTGGCGGTTGAGCTCTCTTTGTCCTGTTCTGAGGTGTGAAGTCGCCTTACATATGTAATCACCAAACATTCTCATATGCTTCAACATATGTAGGTTATGGAATATATGATAAATATAGACCACAGCCCCCCCCCCAAACGACTAAGAAAAGGACAATAGAAAAATTCACAGTTTAAGATAATTATTATGACATACTAACACCTCTTGCCACAGGAGAAACTTTCTAGCAGCCATGCCCCTAAGAGAGTTCAGTGGTAATCATAACAGCATAGTAAAATCACAAGTCAGTCCTAAACTGTTACAGCACAATTAGTGAACAACTGTTGAGTAGTTTGTATCAGTCTCTGTGCCGTCTGGGTTTTAATCTTCTCCCGAAACTGCTGTGGGTCCGCTTGGGCGTCCTGCTGGGACCTTCCTGTAAGGAATCTGCAGCTTGGGCAGGAGAGTGATTATTTGTTCCCTGCAGGGGGGCTGAGTCTTTTCTCTTGGGGGGTCTACCCCTCCGAGGTGCTCTCGCCAACCATGCAGGCTCGTCTTTCAACAAGAAGGCAGGTTTAAGTCCGTCAATGGTGACTGTTTCTTTTCTATCCCCAAAATCAAGCACAAAGTGTTTATCACCAGGTTCCAGCACTCTGAATGGCCCATCGTATGGTGGGTGGAAAGTTGGTTTTAAAGCTTCATGCCTAACAAAAACGAATTCAGCGTTCTTTAAAGCTTGAGGGACAAAAACCCGTGGAAAAGAGTGATGAGCCGGACCGGGGAGAGAGTCCGGTCCGCTGCTGCCTAAAAACCTCGGGGCTGGAAGATGCCCTGGCTCTGGGTTCTCTGGTAAAAATTCACCTGGGAGCCTGAGAGGTTGTGCAAAAACTAATTCTGCTGGAGAGGCGTCTAGATCCTCTTTGGGCGCAGCACACAACCCCAATAAAACCCAGGGAAGTTTATTTACCCAATTTGTATCCGTTAGTGAGGCTCTGGGGGCGGCCTTTAAAGATCTGTGAAAACGCTCGCATAACCCATTAGCCTGAGGGTGATAAGCGGTGGTGCGGTGAATTGTTGCCCCTAAGCTGCTGGACATGGCTGACCAAAGCTCCGAGACAAATTGAGGCCCCCCTATCGGACGTGATGTCCGATGGGACGCCGAAACGTGCCACCCAGTTTGTCAAAAAAATGCGAGCGACTTCCTCCACTGTGGTTGACGCCAGAGGGACTGCCTCTGGCCAGCGCGTGGTACGGTCTATCATTGTTAACAGGTGTGTGAAACCTTGGGAGGAAGGTAGTGGTCCCACGAGGTCGACATGAACGTGGTCGAACCTTCTAGCAGGGATTGGAAAAGGCTCCAGAGGGGCTTTTGTGTGTTTGTGTATTTTGGCGCGCTGACAAGAAATGCAAGTTTTTGCCCATTCTTTTACGTTTTTGCGCAGGCCAGGCCACACAAACTTTTCAGCGACCATTTTAACCGAGGCGCGCACACCTGGGTGCGCGAGGGAGTGAATTGAGTCGAAAATACGGCGGCGCCATGTAGCTGGGACTAACGGGCGAGGTCAACCGGTTGAGTGAGATATCGCATATTAGGGGGGGCACGCCGTCGCGTAAACCCCTTTCCTCCAGCCTTAACCCTGTTGGTCCAGACAAGAGTGCGCGCATGTCCGCGTCACTACTTTGTTCCTCTGCCATGGCTGCATAATTTATCCCTGCATGGATTGGGGCCGCGTATGTGTCCGCGTTGATGAAGAGTTCCGCGGCTGAGGTAGTATAATCTGTCTCCTTGCGCTCTGACGATGTCACAGCGCGAGAGAGGCAGTCTGCTACCACGTTAAGTTTGCCTGCCACATGTCGAATGTCTGTGGTGAACTCTGAAATCGCAGCCAGCTGTCTTTGTTGCCTGCCTGACCATAGTTCGGAAATTTTAGCCATAGCAAAGGTGAGCGGTTTGTGGTCTACAAAAGCCGTGAAACTCCGCCCTTCTAACCAGAACTGGAAGTGGCGGATGGATAAATGAAGCGCTAGCAGCTCCCTGTCAAAAGTGCTGTATTTACGCTTGGTTTGGTTTAGCGATTTGCTGAAGAATGCCGAAGGTTGCCAGATTCCGCTGACATGTTGTTCTACAACTGCCCCTATAGCTAGGTCCGAAGCGTCTGTGGTTAGCGCAATGCGGGCCGAGGGATCGGGGTGAACCAACAATGTGGCATTAGCTAGGGCGCTTTTTACTTCCGCGAAGGCGCGTTCGCGCTCCGGGGTCCATTCGACCGCGTTGGAAGCTTTTTGTTTTCTGAGCGCGTCATATAGGGGCTGCATGAGCTGAGCTGCGTGGGGGAGGAAAAATTAACCATGCCCAAAAATTCCTGCAGCGATTTGACCGTATGTGGCTGTGAGAAACTTTTTATCGCGTGAACTTTGTCTGGAAGTGGGACTGCCCCCTTCGGAGAAACTCTGTGTCCTAAAAAATCAATTTGTGACACGCCGAATTTGCATTTGGCTGGATTGATTATTAACCTGTGCTCTTCTAGCCTCTGAAAAACCATAGTGAGATGCCACTCGTGTTCTTCCTCAGACGGGCTGGCTACCAGCATATCGTCGAGGTAGACGAAAACAAAAGGGAGGTCGCGTAATACTGCGTCCATCATCCGCTGAAAGGTTTGAGCCACGCCTTTGAGGCTGAAAGGCATTCGCAAAAATTCAAAAAGGCCGAAAGTGGTTATTACAGCTGTTTTAGGAATGTCCTCTGCTCGAACTGGGACTTGATGATAACCGCGGACCAGGTCTATTTTTGAAAAAATGCACGCACCCGCCAGATGCAGTGAAAAATCCTGAATGTGAGGAACTGGGTAGCGGTCATGCGCTGTCGCATTGTTTAATCTGCGGTAATCGCCGCACGGTCTCCAAGAACCGTCGGATTTCGGAACCATGTGAAGTGGTGAGGCCCAGGGGCTTTTCGAGCGTCTAATAATGCCTAATTTTTCAAGGGTGGTAAACTCGTCCCGAGCTATGGCGAGCTTGGCCGCGTCTAAGCGCCGGGCTTTGGCAAATACGGGTGGGCCCGTTGTGGGAATAAAATGTTCAACCCCGTGTTTAGCCACTGTGGCTGAGAATTTGGGAATTGTGAGTGCTGGAAATTGGGTGAGGAGTTGATCAAACTTACCTCCTGCTGTGGTGACGCTAGCCTGCACGGGTGGTGGAGAAATACGAGCTGAGCAGGGAATAGAAGCAAAGGACAGTGCATTAACCAAGCGTCTGTTCGCTAGATCAACTAATAACCCATGTGCACACAAAAAATCTGCGCCCAACAAGTTAAAACTCACCGCCGCTACAACAAATGTCCATCTGTAGTTGCGGCCGTGGATGCAGAGGTGCAGGCTCTTTTCGCCAAAAGTGTCGATGGTGGAGCCGTTGGCTGCCACCGCTCCATTGCCCCGGGGGCCCATGGCCCGGTCTGCTTGGGAGGGAATGACAAAACTTAGTTGAGCTCCCGTGTCGATAAGGAACCGCTTGCCGGTGTGTCCGTCCGTCACATATAAAAGCTTGCTTTTTTCGCCGAGAACCGCCGCTGTTAACGGCTCTCGGCTTCGGCGTTTTCCGGAATTTGTGAATTTGCAGGGGGGAACGCATTTGTAAGCCTTCTCGGCGAAGCGGTGGTGGTAATAACAAACGTCGCTCCGTCTGTTGCGTCCTGGCCGTGTCGCTGTCACCGCGGGCTGATTCTGCTCGGTGATTTGTGGCTCCTCGTGGCTCCGGACATCAGCATTGAGGTCTGCGGATGCTGCTGTGGGTGTCTGCTCCTTGCAAGCGTTAACGAGCCGTTGAGCTTCGTGAGCTAGCGTGCGGAAGTCTTGCTGGGTGCTGCATCGCATGTTGGCCAGCGTCCCTCTCATGTGTGGCGGCAGCGTACTGAGGAATATGAAATGGAAGAGGAAGTTGTCATTGTCCTCTTCTTTAAGTTGCAGCAAGTCCTCCATGAGGGCCTTGGGTCTGCCTCCTCTGTGGCCGTAAACCGCCAGGATCCTCTCGGCTCGCTTTCAGTTCTTCATATTTGTCCTGGGCCGGCGGCCGTTGGATTATGCTCCGCGCACATCTCGAAGTGGCGGCGTTGAGTTTGGCGACGATGTGATAGAACTTTGTATCGTCAGCCGTGATGCCCGCAAGTGCAAACTGGGCTTCAGCTGGCAGAAACCACGATGCGGGGTCTTCCTGCCAGAAGTCCGGCAGGTTGACGGTGACGGCGTTTGTGTAGACCGTCACTGCTGCGTCTGCAGGGTGAGAGTGCCTTGCTTCGGCTCTCTCCGCGGCGCTGGTGCTCGGTTGAGCCCTCTCTATCACTTCTGCCGGGGGGGAACGTCGTCCATCTGTTCCCGTCTGCGTGGGCGCCGGCGTCTGCCTGGGTCGCCACAGATGAGTCGATTGCGGGGGAACGCCTCTGGTCCATACTCGCATCAGGGTCACCAGTGTAGAAGAGCTTGGAAGAACGAGGCGATGTGATATATAAACCAAAGTTTATTATCAGCTCTTCTAACAAGTCTCATCCTAGTGCAGCAGCAGAAGAAGGAAAAAGAGACTGAACACTTTCGGCTCTATGAACTTATACTTGCACATAACAAAAGACATGCAAATCCAAAGCTGACATTCCTCCTTATCTTAATCCCCTCATTGTCTTTGTACTCCTCCTCATGGCCCTGGGGGGTCAGGGCAGCTCCTCCAGTCTCCACCGCAGTGCCTGGGAAACTCTTTGATCCTCACTGGCGGTTGAGATCTCTTCGTCCTGTTCTGAGGTGTGAAGTCGCCTTACATATGTAATCACCAAACATTCTCATATGCTTCAACATATGTAGGTTATGGAATATATGATAAATATAGACCACAAAGAGCATCTATTTTTCTTATGCTCCCATACCCAGCTGTTCTGGAGACAATTTAAGGATTGGCTTGGAAGTAAAACCACAACAGTGCCTGTGCTCGACTTTAATAACATAGTATGTGGGGTTAATATATGTAATAATACAAGGATTGATTCACTAACTAACATTTTAATAATTCTAGTCAAATTTTCCATTCATATGGCCAAATTCACAAAAACACCACCCATCTTTTCTAGCTTCTTAAATAAAATTAAGCTTTACACCAAATCCCTCAAATTAATGACTTCAAATTATGCAAATGATCTGAGCTCCTTACTAATGGATGACCTCAATGACTCTAAATGATTATTTGTATGTGTTGTCCTTTTATTTTATGTATGTATATTTTTATCTCAAATCAATGTGATTGTGTTTCCTTCATTGTTTCTTCTCTTTCTTTCGTTTATTGTAATGTAATACCTGTCTGTACATTTATATCTTGCAATAAAAAAAGTATTAAAAAAAAAACTTGCTATGGTCACGTGACTGTGGGCGTGCTGAAACCGCACTCAATACCCAGCTCACGACACTTCTGCTTTATGTTGCTTGAGTCACTGATATTTCAGTGGAAATTTAACAGTAACCTCTTAAAAGCCACAAATAATTTTTAACAAGATTTTGTCCTTAATTGATGAGATAAAATCACAAAGTGACCTATCCCTTCTGAAAAAATGGGAGTGGTGTAGAGAAAGGAAGCAGGTGAGGCAACGAGCTGAACAACACACAAACTTTATTCCTTCTCCAACATACAGTACAGTAAAAGAGAGTCCCGTGGCTCTGTGCATTCTCCTTTTATACCTTTAATTCCATGCATTGAGGCCTGGAACTTCTGACCATCATACATTGTTTGGAACAAAGACCTGTGTGGCACATTAACATAACATCACGCTGGCACCGCTTCTCACACTCTTTTCTCTTCCAGCGGCTCAGGCGCTCTCTCCTCTCCTCAGGGGGTGAATAGTCCTTACTGTCCCGTCTGAGACCCCCCCGGTGACACTTCCTCCTTCAGTCCATTGTTCCCCCTTTCCCCAGCTGCCTTCTCTGGGTGGAGAATCCCCCATCCGTACCACCAAACAGCCCCCCCCCCCCCCAACACCCAGAAGAGGCACCAACCTTTGGGCTGGAGCCGGTGCCCATAGTAGCTGTAGTGGGGGATTGCCGATCCCGTCAAAACACCCTGCTGGCGAGGTGTACAGGAGGGCACGTCAGTCTGTGGAGGGAAAAAGGGAGGGGGGGTGGAAAACATCAGCTTCGCGGGCGCAGGTCCCTAGGGAACACCCAACTTGCGGAGCCACCAACGGTGGGTGTCTGCACCGGGGAGCTTGGGCCAACACCACCTGCTCGTCTGCTAACACAAAAGTGGGCTTCAGCCTGTTGATGCAGACGGTCTCCCTACGCCCCCCAAGTCTAACACAAAATGCTTCGCACCAGGTTCCAACACCCTGAACGGTCCATCGTAGGTGGGCACAGCGGGGTCTGGTGCACATTGTGCCTGAATAAAAACAAAGCTGGCGTTCTGTAAACTCTTGGAGACGAAAGTGCTGGGAAAACAATGGTGGGCCGCGCCCGGTACGTTAAAGGCTGCCTAACAGTGCAAAAATTGCGCTGGTGGATCGGCCTCCGGGTTTTCCGGTAAAAACTTTCCGGGGATCCGCAGTGGCTGAGAAAAAACGAGTTCTGCCGGGGAGGCTGCCAAATCCTCCTTAGGCACGAAGCGCAACCCTAAAAGCACCCATGGCAGGTGGTTGACCCAATTTGGACCCGTGAGCGAAGCTCTGAGCGCTGCCTGAAGCGACCTATGAAAACACTCGCATAACCTGTTAGCTTGGGGGTTGTACACAGTAGTGCGGTGAATTTTGACCCCCAGGCTCTGGGCCATCAGGGACCAGAGTTCCGAAATGAATTGTGGACCCCTGTCAGAAGTGATGTCCGACGGGGATCCGAACTGTGCAACCCAAGCCGACAAAAAGCATGAGCTACTTCCGCGGACATGGTAGAAGCCAGCGGAACCACTTAAGGCCAGCACGTGGTGTGGTCCACGATAGTCAAAAGATGTGTGAAACCTTGCGATGGTGGGAGGGATCCCACCAAATCCACGTGGACGTGGTCGAACCGCCTGGCTGGGATTTGGAAGGGCTTGAAGGGGGCTCTGGTGTGCTTGTGCACTTTGGTCCGCTGCCACGCGACGCAAGCTGCAGCCCACTCCTTTACGTCCTTCTGCAAGCGCGGCCAGACAAATTTCGCCCCCACTAGTTTCACCGAAGCGTGCACGCCTGGATATGAAAGGGAGTGGACTGACTCAAAAATGCAGCGGTGCCAGGAACTCGGAACCACCTGGCGCAGGTGGCCGGTAGAGACGTCGCAGGGCAAGGGAGGGCACCCTTCTTGCACCACCCTGCTCTCCAGCCGTAACCCAGTAGGCGCTGACTGGAGCGCGCCCCTGGCTTGCTCTGCGACCATAGCAGGGAAATCTATTCCCATGTAGACCGGGGAGACTAACACGTGTGACAGGCAATCGGCCACGACGTTAAGCTTACCAGCAACGTGTTGGATGTCAGTCGTAAACGCCGAGATCGCGGCCAAGTGCCATTGCTGCCGGGCCGACCACGGTTCTGAGACCTTGGACATTGCATACGTCAGTGGCTTATGATCCATGAATGCGGTGAACTCACGCCCCTCTAGCCAAAACTGTAAATGGCGCTTCACCAGGTGTAGAGCCAACAATTCCCTGTCGAATGTACTATATTTGCGTTCGTTGTCGTGCAAAGTTCGACTGAAAAATGCGAGCGGCTGCCACAAACCGGAGACGTACTGCTCCACCACTGCCCCTATGGCAACATCAGACGCATCCTTAGTGAGCGCTATCCATGCTGACGGATCCGGATGGGCTAGCAACGTGACATCCGCAGGCGCTGTTTTGGCGTTTTTCAAAGCCTGGACTCACTCGGGAGTCCAGTTGACGTTTTCCGCGGGCTTCTTTTTTTTTTTAGCGCGGCATACAACGGCTGCATCAACGGGGCTGCCCGGGGAAGGAAACGGTTATAAAAATTTACCATTCCCAAAAACTCCTATAGGGCCCTCACGGTCTGCGGACGCGGAAAGTCCGACATGGCGCGCACCTTACCCAGTAGCGGAATCACGCCCTCCGGTGAAATGCAGTGGTCCAAAAAAATCAATCACTGGCACACCGAACTGGCACTTCACCGGGTTCACTATAAGCCCGTGCACTTCCAACCTCTGGAAAACCATCTTGAGATGGGTGATGTGCTGCTTCTCGGACACGCTAGCTACCAGAATGTCGTTTAAGTAGACAAAAACGAAGGACAAATCGTGAAGCATTGCGTCCATCATCCTCTGAAAGTCTGTGCCGCGCCTTTTAATCCGAACGGCATGTGTAAAATCTCAAAAAGACCGAAAGGAGTTATTACCGCTGTTTTCGGGACATCTTCCGCACGCACCAGGACCTGATGGTATCCGTGGACCAGATCCACTTTTGAAAAAACACGCACCCCAGCCAGGTGCACGGAACAATCCTTGATGTGTGAATAGGATAACGATCGTGTTCCATGGCATTGTCCAAGCGCCGGAAATCTCCACATGGTCGCCATGACCCGTTGGCTTTAGGCACCATGTGTAGCGGGGATGCCCACGGGCTGTTGGAGCACCTGACGAAGCCCAACTGCTTTAAGTTGGCAAACTCCTTGCACGCGCTGGCCAGTTTAACTGCATCCAGGTGCTGAGGTCACGTGAACAATAGCGGGCCTTTTGTAGTTATGAAATGTTCAACCCCATGTTTCGTTATCGTTGCCGAAGTGCTGGGAACTGTGTGAGTAAATGTTGGTACTTACCCCCTGAACCTATAATGTTAGCTTGTCGACCCAGCTCCCTGAGCTGTACAGGGCAGTGAGGTAAAAGAGAGAGCATCCACTAATCACTTATTAGCAACATCGACTAACAACCCATAAGCACATAGAAAGTCTGCGCCTAAAATGGGAGCAGAACATGCAGCAACCACAAAGTCCCACTGGAAATTGCGTCCGTGTAAGCATATCATCAGTGTCTGTTCGCAAAACATCCTGATGGTGGATCCGTTGGTGGCCGTGAGCTCGGTACCGCTGCCTTCTGCCACCCTGTCTGCATTGACCGACAGGATGAAGCTCTTCTGGGAGCCGAAGTCCACCAAAAACCGTCTCCCCGAACGTGTGTCCATGACATAAAGCAGTTTGTTCCTGTTGCTGGCGGTTGCAGCTGCAACTGAATGTCAAACGTGCCGTCTTCCTGGCTTCTTGAATTGGCATGGCGACAGGCAGCGTTGGGCATTCAAGCTGAAACGGTGATGATAAAAACAGATCACCCCGTTCCTTCGTCTCCTGGTGTCCGTCCCGGCTACCACCAACAGCTCCTCGACCTCGCTGGAGTCCCTCATGGATGCTGGTGTCACTGCCTGCATGCTGAGAGTTCTGGTCGCCAAAATGATGCGGTTCGCTTCCTGAGCCAGGGCGCAGTAGTCCTTGGCAACTAGCTGTGGCGAATTGGCCAGGATCACCCTCGCCGTAGCCGGTAGATGCCTGAGGAACAAGTGGGCGAACAGGAAAGACTCATCGTCCTTCCCCCTCAGCGCCAACATGCTCTCCATGAGTTCCACTGCTGATCAGTCACCTCACTCCGAACACGTTAGGAGTCTTTCTGCCCTCTCACTGTCAGAAAGGGTATAGCGTTGGAGTTGCATCCTCTTGAGCACATCATATTTCCTCCGGTCCGGCGGCTCCTGGAGCAGGCTCATCACCTGTTGCGTGGTGTGCGCGTCCAGCACAGCGACCACGTAGTAATACTTTGTATCGTCCGTTGTTATCCCATGGAGTGCGAACTGGGCTTTTATGTGCAGGAACCACGCGGTCGGGTTGTGAAGCCTGAAGTCTGGAAACTTGACTGAGACAGCGCACGCGGTGCTGGTGCTCTCCCTCCAGGTAGTCTCTGGGGTGGTGCTCAGCTCGCTCTCCATGACACGTCTTGGGGTCACCAATGTGGAGAAAGGAAGCAGGTGAGGCAACGAGCTGAACAACACACAAACTTTATTCCTTCTCCAACATACAGTACAGTAAAAGAGAGTCCCAGGTCTCTGTGCATTCTCCTTTTACAGCTTTAATTCAATGCATTGAGACCCGGAACCTCCGACCATCATACATTGTTTGGAACAAAGACCTGTGTGGCATATTAACATAACATCACGCCCGCACTGCTTCTTACACTTTTTCTTCTTCCAGCGGCCCCGGCGCGCTCTCCTCTCCCCGGGGGGTGACTAGTCCTTACTGTCCCGTCTGAGACCCCCCCCCAGTGACACTTCCTCCTTCAGTCCATTGTTCCTCCTTTCCCCAGCTGCCTTCTCTGGGTGGAGACTCCCCCACCCATACCACTACACAGGTTCAAATATAATGTTAGAAAAACTGGAATTCAAGAAGGCAAGAAATTGGCTATTTTCAAAAGAAAACAACAATTAGATATTATATCTAAGATTAGTTACTTATGCAATCAATCCAATATGAATGATGCAAGTAATCTTGAACTTAGCCAACTACAGTCAAAATTAGATGATTTTTACACAGAAAAGGCTAAAGATGCATTTATTCGCTCATGGGCGAGGTGGATTGAAGAGGGTGAAAAGGACTCTTCACATTTCTTCAACCTAGAAAAACAGAGACAGGCCAAAAAGGCAATAAACAAGCTATACATTAATAACTGTTTGAATGTAAACCAGGACATGATTGACAATCATATTTTTTCATTTTACAGATCTTTTTATAGTTCTAATTATTCCAGTCAGGAAGCTGATCTCTTCCTCAATCCGTTAAAGGATTGGACCGCTAAAATTGATGAAGATTTCAAAACCCTTACTGAAACTAAAATTTCCATAGCAGAGCTGGATGCTGCCATTTCCCAGATGCCTAACGGAAAGTCACCTGGTCCAGACAGTCTCACAGTAGAATTTTTCAAACACTTCTGGACTGAAATTCGCCACTGGATATATGCAGCCTTTTTAGAATGCATAGATAGCTCTAACCTATCATCAACGATACAACAATTACTGTATTATTATTACGCTTATACCAAAACCAAATAAAGATAAATCCTATCGAGACAACTGGAGGCCTATTACGCTCCTCTGTGAAGATTACAAACTCTTAACCCACATTTATGATAAGACTTACAACAGGACTTACAAAAATTAGTGATGAAACACAATCGGCATATATTAAAGGAAGACATATCCATAACCACTCTCAATTAATATTAGCTATGCTTGATTATAGTTCATTAATTCCACATGATAGCCTTATTTTTAGATTTTTTTCAAAGCTTTTGATATGCTAGAACATCCCTTTTTGTTAAAAACCTTGAATATGTTTGGCTTTGTGTCCAGCTTCTGCAATATCATTCAAATGTTTTGTAATGATATAAATAGTAGTGTGTTACATATGGAAATTAGTAGTATTAGTAAGATGGCGGCCGGGCTGGCCGGGGAATGGTCAGGGGTGGCGGACTGCCGTTTCCGGTAGTGACGTACAAAGGGCAAGGGAGGAAGGGGGTTCGTCCTCTTTCGCCGTTGATGCCCTGGCCTGCTGGAGAGCGCCGAAAGCCCGCATGGTCTTGTATAGAGTTCTGTTAATAAAGCTCAGTTAACAGTACTATCGCGCTGTCGTTATTGGCCTAACTATGGACACAACATAGCGTATCTCTCAGCCAGGACTTTTCAGCAAGATTTCCAATTAAAAGGGGTATTCATTAGGGTTGCCCCATCAGACCCCCGCTATTTATTTTAGCCGCAGAGCTGCTCGCTATTTATCTTAAAAACTTGTCCGATATTCAGGGTATTGAAATACTGGAGAAGAAATTCAAAATAAGTCAATCTGCAGATGACAGCACTTTTAAAAAAAAATAAAAATATGTTTTCAAAAGTGATTGATAAAATAGGTCTTTTCTCTAGAGCATCCGGGTTAACCTTAAATCTTGAGAAGTATGAACTCTTAGCCATTCATGACAGTGAGTTAAGTAGCATAGCTAACATTACAGTCATAAAGGAAGTCAAATACCTTGGCTTAATAATTACTAAAAACTTGCATGAGAGAGAAGTTTTAAAAATTTCTTCTAAATTAAAAGCGGTACAAAAATAGCTTAATCGTTGGCTTACATGAGTCTTATCAATACTGGGTAGGATTCTCCTGTCCAAAGCAGAGGGTCTTTCAAGACTCATCTACCCTTGCCATTCTCTGTACATTTCTCCAAAGCTGATAAAATCCATAGATTCTGTCATATTCAAGTTTATAAGGAAAAATAAAACACACTATCTGCGTAAATCACAGCTGATTAAAGACTATGCTAATGGGGGTCTAAAAGCCATGGATTTCCAGTCTGCAGTCACAGCCTTTAGAGTGAAATGGTTAAAAGACTGTGTCTCAGCCTCACTCCTTATGGTACCATATTCCTAACAAAATTTTCAGTAAAGCTGGAGGGATTAAATTCCTGCTTAAATGTGACTTTGAAGTGTCAAAAATTCCTGTCAAGCTCTCCGTTGCAACTTGGGAAGATGACGTTTACCCACAATTTTTCGCCACACAGTTCTTTACTGTGGAACAACAGGATCAGAACCATAAACAGATATTTAAATCAAAGGGGGCAGGGTGGTGGCAGAGTGGTTAGCACTGCAGCGGCACAGCAACTCACCCTTGGCTGGGGGATCCTGGGTTCGATCCCAGCCCCCAACCAACATTGATCTGTGCGGAGTTTGTATGTTCTCCCCATGTCTGTGTGGGTTTACTCTGGGATTTCTCCGGTTTCCTCCCACATGCCAAAAACATGCAAGTTAGGTTAACTGGCATCAGAATCAGAATCAGAATCAGAATCAGGTTTATTGCCATTGTTCATGTAGTACACAAACTAGGAATTTGTCTCGGTACAATGCTGCAACATTAAACATGATAAGATAAGAGAAATAAACTATACATGTAATAAAGTGTAGGATAAGATTAAGTGATACTGGTCAACAGTTAAAATATATATTAGCCAGCAGCAGATACTGTGGAGAACTATATAGTGCAGTCGGTAATGCAGGAAGAAAACAGTGATGATTGACATGAGTCTGGTTGAGCTGCTGTACATGGTGCACGAGAGTCAATAAGTCACTTAGTGTTCAGCAGTCTAATGGCAGAGGGGAAGAAGCTGTTCATGTGACGGGAGGTTTTAGTCTGGATGGACCGAAGTCTTCTACCAGAGGGGAGGGGGGCAAACAGTACGTGACCAGGGTGTGAGGGATCGGCTATGATCCGGCCAGCACGCCTCCGGGTCCTGGAGATGTACAGATCCTGGAGAGATGGGAGCTTGCAGCCGATCACCTTCTCAGCAGTGCGCACGACGCGCTGCAGCCTTAGTCTGTCCCTGGCAGTGGCTCCTGCGTACCACACGGTTATGGAGGTGGTGAGGATGGACTCGATGATGGCTGTGTAGAACTGCACTAACATCTTGGTGGGTAGCTTGAGCTTCCTCAGCTGCCGCAGGAAGAACATCCTCTGCTGGGCTTTTTTGATGAGTGAGCTGATGGTCAGCTCCCATTTGAGGTCCCTGGTGATGGTAGTGCCTAGGAAGCGGAAGGAATCAGCAGTGGTGATGGGAGAGCCTGAGAGGGTGAGGGGGGGCAGAGGAGTAGTGACTTTCCTGAAGTCTACAATCATCTCCACTGTCTTCAGAGCGTTCAGCTGCAGGTTGTTATTGCTGCACCAGGACGCCAGCTGGGCCACCTCTCTCCTGTAGGCGGACTCGTCGCCGTTGGAGATGAGCCCGATGAGGGTGGTGTCGTCCGCAAACTTGATCAACTTGACAGACTGGTGGCTGGAGGTGCAGGAGTTGGTGTAAAGGGAGAAGAGTAGGGGGAAAGTACACAGCCCTGGGGTGATCCGGTGCTGATGCTAGTATAGTCTGAGACAGTCTTTCCCAGCCGCACATGCTGCCTCCGGTCCGTCAGGAAGTCGATGATCCACCTGCAGAGGGAGTCAGGCACGTTGAGCAGGGACAGCTTGTCCCGGAGCAGAGCGGGGCGGATGGTGTTGAATGCGGAGCTGAAGTCCACAAACAGGATCCTGGCGTAGGTTCCCGGGGAGTCCAGGTGCTGCAGGATGGAGTGGAGGGCCAGGTTGACTGCATCGTCTACAGACCTGTTGGCTCGGTAGGCAAACTGCAGCGGGTCCAGGAGAGGGGTGGTGATGGACTTGAGGTGGGACAGGACCAGGCGCTCAAAGGACTTCATGACTACAGAGGTGAGCGCTACAGGTCTGTAGTCATTAAGTCCAGTGATCCGTGGCTTCTTGGGGACAGGGATGATGGTGGAGGATTTGAGGCAGGATGGCACGTGGCATAACTTAAGGGAGGTGTTAAAAATGTCTGTGAATACAGGAGCCAGCTGTTTCGCACAGAGTCTCAGGGTGGAGGGAGACACGCCGTCTGGGCCGGGGGCCTTGCGCGGGTTCAGTCTGGAGAACTGTTTGAGCACATCCTGCTCACTGATGATAAGGGGAGGGGGGGAGGAGGGGGGGGGGTGCCTTAAATGAAGTAGCGAATGTGGAGGCTGTGGAGCTGGAGGGAGGGGGGGAGTTGGACACAGATGACGGGGTGTCAAAACGGGCATAGTGTTGGGACAGTCTTTGACAAAGGGCTTTGTCATCCTGACCTTTAGGAGCCTTAGGTCGATAGTTGGTGATTTGCCTCAGTCCTCTCCACACGGAAGCCGAATCATTAGCAGTGAACTGCTGCTGGAGTCTCTCTGAGTACACAGATTTAGCCCTCTTCAGCTCTCTGTTAAACCGGTATTTAACCTCCCTGTAGCAGTCCCTGTCTCCACTTTTCAGCGCTGCTTCCTTCTCCTTCCTGATCTGTCTGAGCTTAGCTGTGAACCAGGGTTTGTCATTAGAGTAATTCACCCTGGTGCGTGATGGAAGAATGTTCTCTTCACAAAAGTGGATATATGAGTTCACAGTGTCCGTGTACTCATCCAGATCATGCGTGGCTCCTTTAAGCATGCCCCAGTCAGATATTTCCATGCACGTTTCCAGCTTCTCCTCAGCATCACTGGTCCGTATCTTTGTAGTGCTCACAACAGGTTTAGTGAGCTTCAATCTCTGTCTGTATGTGGGAATGAGGTGAACCATCACGTGATCAGATAATCCCAGCGCAGCTCGAGGGACAGCGCGATATGCATCTTTCACTGTGGTGTAACAGTGATCCAGTGTGTTTAATCCTCTGGTGGGGCATTTAATAAACTGTTTGTAGCGGGGGAGATCGTGGCTCAGATTGCACTGATTAAAGTCGCCAGCCACAATAATCAGCGAGTCTGGAAAACTCCGCTCTGTGTGTTGAATGTGATCCGCGAGCACGCGCTGAGCTTCGCGCGTGTCCGCGTCGGGAGGGGCGTACACAGCGATCATTATGAAAGAAGCAAACTCCCGCGGGGAATAGAAGGGCTTGCAATTGATAACAAGAAATTCCAAGGCAGGAGAACAGTGTTTGGAAATTACCGTTACATCAGAGCACCAGCTGCAGTTGATGTAGAAGCAGACACCGCCTCCTGTGGTCTTGCCGGAAAGCTCTGTGTCACGATCAGCACGGAAGAGCTGAAAGCCATCGAGGCGCAGCGCGCTGTCCGGTATATTTTCCCGGAGCCAGGTCTCAGTAAAGCAGAGGACAGCTGAGGAGGCGAGGTCCTTAAAACGCATCAGCAGTCTCAGTTCATCTACCTTGTTAGAGAGAGAGTTGGTATTGGACAGAAATATGCCAGGCAGCGCCGTTCGCGAGCCTCTCCTGCGAAGTCGTACGAGAGCGCCCGCTCGTCTTCCTCTCTTCCGCCGTCTCACTTTCCGAGCCAAACAATAAACCAGATCGGCGGCAGGGGCTAGAAAAACTGGGAGGAGGTCCGTGGGGGTGAAAGTCCTGATATTTAAAAGTTCTTCACGGGTATAAGTGCAAGCAGACACACAATTGACAAACAAAAACAAACAAAGAGCGCAGCGAAGCACCATGTCGACCGCTGTGGGCGCCATCTTGGATGTTTTTTTCAAACTGGGGATTCTAAATTGTCCTTAGGTATGACTGTGAGAGTGAATGGTTGTCTGTCTCTCTGTGTTGGCCCTGCGATGGACTGGCGATCTGTGCAGGGTGTACCCTGCCTCTCGCTCAGAGATGCTGGGATAGGCTCCAGCACCCCCGCGACCCGAAAAGGATTAAGCGGAAGAAGATGGATGGATGGATGGTATGAAAAAGGTTTAATGTTTGTCCATGATCTTCTGAAACCAGATGGGCACTCTTACTGCCGATGACTTCACCTCAAAATATAATATCATCTCCAAGAAAAGGTACAACAAAATCTGCCAAGCAATTCCTATCCCTTTACTCCGTCTGATACAAAATACCATGCAGTTTTCGTCCATCACTCCTTCTTTGCCTAAATTAAAAATAGGTGATGCCACTTTGATAGATAAAAAAATGTGACAGCAAACTTGTAAGTCTGGTCTTCAAACAGATCAGTTATGGTGACTTTAATTCATGGTCTATCAGGGATGACAGAGAGATCACTTTGAGGCAACAGGCCTTCTCTTTCTACATGTCTTCCCCTGTTGCTCCTAAAGTGAAAGAAACTCATTTCAAAATAGCAATAGACCCTGTAAATGATTTTTTTTTTTTTTTTTTTTTTTTACATAAGAGATTTAAATTTGCTGGTACTTCCTGTGTATTTTGTTCTTTGGAAGCTGAAACTATTGGCCACCTATTTTTCAAATGCCCACATGCTAGAATGTTCTAGTCTGATGTACACAATTGGTTACCACTAAAAATTGATGGCATACCTCATTTTGCCTATTGTGATATTATTTACTTCATGGAAAATTTGGATACAAATATTTCTGACACTGTTAATCTGGTGATTATTCTGGGTAAATATCACATTCATACTAGTAAGTGGAGTTAAGCCTCTCCATCCTTTACAGCAGGGGTGTCAAACTCATTCCATGGAGGGCCAAGACCCTGCAGGTTTTACTTCCACCCAGTCTCTTCAGCAGGTGTTTTCACTGATCAGCAATCAGTAGGAAGAAATTCAGAGAAATCACCTGTTGAAGACACTGGGTGGAAGTAAAACCTGCAGGGTCTTGGCTCTCCATGGAATGAGTTTGACACCTGTGCTTTACAGCTTTTTTTGCACAGTTTCTCCAACTACTTCAAATCCCTAAAAATTATGGAAAAAAAAAAGAATAGAAAAGCTAAAAAAATGTTATCAATCTCCCAGTCCTTGCTCTTTAAACGTCTCTTGCTTGATTCAGTGGTGCCCCTTTTTTGTTTGTTTTTCTGTTAATATAATTTTCTTATTTTATCTACTTTTTTAATTTATCCTAAAATTTTTCTCCTCAGACTATTGGCATTTCATTTCATGAGTATTACTTGTTTGTCTTTGTGTCATTCCTACCACTGTAATATGTTTACAATTTGAACTGATGTTTTTCATGTCCCTGCTTTGCTTGAGTTGAATAAAGTTTGGTAAAAAAAAAAAAAAAAAAAAAATTGCTTGTCAAATGGGCGATGTCGAGCGTAACAATTTTTGGCCTCTACCGCTTTCCGTAGTCCAGCCTGAAACATGGCGACTGTCATCTGACAGAAAAGTTTTGACGTGAAACTTTTGTACCAATGTCTTTCACACGCTTTCCGGTTGATTTCGAGAAGGTCTGGGAGCAGGTTTTTAAAGCGGCACTGATACGAGATTAATTTTTACGAATAACAAAGATGTGAAAGTTTGTTAGCGCTAACGTGAACCGGCTAGCGGTAGTAAGCTAACCACTTTCAACAGGTTAGCCGGTCGCCTTATTTTTCTTTTCAAATGTCACTGTAACGGAGCACGAAACGAGTGAGTCCTTGCCTGACTTTAAGTGCCTTTTCGGATTTATTTCGTACTCTCTTACACCAACAATGTGCCGTTTTCTACGATACTGTGTGAGCCACTGCCTTCATGCTGCCATGACCCGCCTGGAGGAGGTGAACGGGGACGTGAGTGGCTGGTCGTCTGTCCGCTGGCTGGGCTACCTGTCTGGGCTGAACCTGCTCCTGGCTCTGTGCCTGGGCCTCTATGCCCGGTGGGAGACATCCGCGGAAACCACGCTCCTCGTCATCTTCGTCTTGGCCCTCCTCGTCCTCGGAATAGCGAGTGTCCTGTACTATTACTTCAACAAGGAGCGGATTAGCCTGAGCCTCCTCCACCTGTGGTTCGGCTTCTTGCTGGGTCTCCTCTGCTTCCTCAACTCCCCCACCCTGAGGGACGACGTGAAGGAGCAGGCGGCCAACTACCTGCTGCTGGCCAGCGTGGCCCTGAGGACACTGTGGGCGCTGCTGGAGAGGCTGCTGGGATGCGCCCGGTACCGTCCCGCCTTCCTCACGTCCGCGGAGCGCCTGGAGCTGGCGGGCTTCGCCGCCGCCAGCACGGTTCTGCTCGTCCAGGCGTCCACGAGCGTGATCGTGCTGGTGGTGGCCCTGGCTGCAGTCATGGTCGCCCTGCGGATGAAGGCGCTCCTCGCCATTCCCAGCCTGGTGTGCTTCGCCGTCATCACCGCCGTGCTGTTTTTTAAGTTTCTGAACATCGCCACCAACCCGTTCGCCCTGGCCTGCTTCTTCAGCCAGCTGATCTGCGACCCCCTGCTGGACGTCTACTTCAGTGGGCTCTCCGTGACCGAGCGCTGGCAGCCGTTTCTGGTGTGGAGGGGCCTGTGGCGCCGCCTGTCTCTCCTGCCCGTGCTGGGGGTGGAGGTGGCCTTCATCGTCCTGGCTGCTCGCAAGGTGTCAGACCTGGACCGGTGGTACCTGATGGTCCCCGCTTTCGTCGTCTGTGCCCTCTTTTGGGCCATCTGTCACGTGGTGTTTGTCATTACGGTGTGGGGCTTTCACACCAAGCTCAGTGACTGTCAGCGGTTGTGTCTGTCCCAGGGGCCAGAGCTCAGCAGCCTGGACAAAGTCATGGCCTCTAAGGGTATGAGACATTTCTGCCTCATCTCTGAACGCCTGCTCTTCTTCACGCTGGCGTCGACGGTTGCCGTGGCTGCAACTTGTTGGCAGGTAGGGACAGCAGGCGGCCTTTTAATTAAGCAACATGAGTGTGGAACAAAAATGGTGTTCAACTTTTTACATAAATAAGCAATGAACTGTCAGCACTTTTTCCAGCACACGCGTGTCCGATGAGGCTACTTGCATCAGATTTTCACCATAAGTTTGTACTAACTCAAATCCGTACAAACACATGAAAGCATTTAGGTTCATGAAGTTATATGTAATATGAGATGAGGGGGAAAAAAAGCAATGGAAACATAACTGAAATTTATTTAATACTTGGTGGTAGAAGCCCTCGTTTGTGATGACAGCTTCAAGACACTTCCTGTATGAAGAAACTAATCTCCCTCGGTGCCCAGTTTGGCCCATTCCTGTTCCCAGCCCTAGATGGCCTTTAAATTCTGAAGATTTCAACTCTTATTCCTGATTTTTTTTTTTTTTTTTTTTTTTAAAGTTCTTTCCACAGGTTGTCATTTGCTGTGGGTCAGGTGATTGGGCTATTCTAACAAATTTATTTTCTTTGAGTGTTTCGATTGTCCTACAGGAATGGTGATTTGTAGCAGATTATTTTCAAGAATACTCTGGTACTTGTCTGGTACTTGGCTCCATTCATTGTTCCTTCAATTACAAGGAATTTCTAGTGTCCTGACATGAGAAACAGCCATTCAGCATAGTGCTTCAATCTCCAAATTTCTCTGTTGGAGTGGTGTTTTTGGGTGATGTCCCGTCACAGTGCCAACCCATATGCTCACCAAACTCATACAGTGTGATCCTCAGATTAAAAGTCCCCTAGAAATTTAAGACAATTGTAGAATATACAAAAAGTGTAATTTGAGCAACCAGAATTGCAAAATTGCAAATTTGAGGAAAAAAGTTCTAAATTTAAGAAAATTACACTGACAACCCCCCCCCCCAAAAAAAATAAATAAATAAAAAAATTACCCATCTAATAAATTTACAAGAAAACAGATGCAAACTTGAGGGGAAACAGTTGCAGATTTTTATTAATTTTTTACATCATTTGAGTCGCATTGTTGAAAAACATTTATGCAATTTTCTGAGGGAGAGAGACTGTACTGAATATCTGGATATTTTGATGATTACTTGCTCTAGATTGCTCCTGAGTTTTCAGAGCCCACAAAACTGGAGCTCAGTAGAGCCCAAGTCTCGGCCCAGGTTGTGCTCAAGGTCACACAACAATTTCTTTTAACTTCGTGAGGGAGGTAGAGGTTCTTGGTGACCTTGTGGTGGATTCATCATGCCAGAATGTCATTGACCATCTGGCTCCATCTCCTGTGAATAAATCACCCTTTATTGTCATTCAACCATACAACCAATCATGTACAGTAGAACGAAATTGTGTTTTTCCTACCTACAGTGTTAATCACACACACCCCATAGGTAGAATCAGAGGGCCGCTGCCATGAAAGGCACTGCCACAGATTTCCCTCCTCCATTCCATTATTGCTGAGCACCAAGCTGGACGGCAGGAAATTCCGCTTTTATATGGTCTTTGGCATGACCCGGCCGGGATTTGAACCCCTGCCTCCTGGGTGTGGGGCGGATGCTCTACCAACTGAGCCACCACTCCGGTATAGAGGGTATGCGTATGATGTCACCGAGCAGAACTCGTCAGTTAAAAAACACCGAGTGGCAGCATTAGGGTGTATGGAGTAAAAGACAAAAAATACAATATTCAGTCACAGTAGTACACAGAGTACCTGCTTTTATTGTGAAGAGCTAATCTTATCATTCTATCTTGATTAATTGGCAAAAAATTAAAGGCTCTGAATCAGTTCTTCACTTACCATGTGTTCCTTGTTCTCCACCCACACATCACTACAGTCAAGTGAATGGTGTATTAACACCTAAAGTAAAAAAAAAAAAGGTACTTTGTACGCTGCTGTGACTAAATATTTTGTGATTTTTATGTTTTGCTGCATACAAAATAAAGCTGTCACATGTGATTGCCAATCAGTGCCGTGTTGCTATGGTAACTGTCCTGTATGTAACACCCCTAACACCTACTTACTTCAGGTGTAGTGCCCTTTTGGTAGTATTGTGTTATGGCAGTGTAGTTACCTTAACTTTACTACCTGGACAGAAGGGACAGTTGGGCCAGGTCAGACTCTGGGTTCGTAGGAGCCTGGGAGCTGCAACAACAGATGACACACACACGGTGTATGGAACTTGCAACTATATATATTTTTACAGATATGTACACATAAATAAAACCATGGCACTTACAACAATAATAATAATTAAAAAAAATAAAGTACTCCAAAATATAGTTACAATATGTACAGTTCTTGGTATCAGTCCAGGTGACCAGTTGGGTCACTTTTACCAGTCAGTCGGGTTTGGGCTTCAGCTCGCCATCCAGATCTGGAGAATCCACTTGCTGGTCAAACCAGTCCAAAGGAAAAACCTGACCAAGCTAAGTGACACGTGCATCATGGGGTTCCCGCGCTCAATGTGCGTTTACAGCCTTTGGATCCAAGTCAATCTCAAGTTTTATCCGAGACAAAGACTGCTATTAGCACGTTACCATCGCCATATCATCAAGGACCGTCTCTCTCTCTTGGTCGGAGTCTTTCGGCGTCTGGCGTGACTGAGCCAAAAAATGCAAGTCATACCCAGACCCGGAGAGAGAGCGCTTAACCCATTGGCTGGCGCTGCCAAGCAATGGCACAGCCATTGGTTGCTCAAAATACCAAATAAAAACATTTGGAACTTTATCAAAATTCCCCAGAAAATGTTCCCTACTGTTTTATGAATATATATTTATTTAAATATTCATCTTCAAATTATTTACTCCCATTGTGAAATGGGTGTTTTTCTCTTCAAAAGCGGCATCAATATTCATATTTCCAGTCGCGTTTTTAACACTGGGCTACATGTAACTGCAAAGAATTCTGTTGTAATGCATCCCCTCTATTTGTTCGGCAGGCCACCAGCAGTATTTTCATCAGCACTCTTCTCCTTGTTCTGCCCCTGGAGTCTCTGTTCCACGGACTCTTCTACGAGCTCGGGAACAGCCTTGGGGGGACATGTGTGGGCTTTGCAGTGGTTGTCCCCACCAACTACTGCAGGTGGGTGACTTGAAGTAAATGTATAATTCTGTTTATTCTGGCTTATGTCTGCTGTTAAAAGGATGGATCCTCACATTAAAGTTTTGAATTAACAGATCTGGGCTTATGGCCAAATGTTTTTACATTTCTGTGGTTTCTCCATATCTTTATAGTTAGTCTGCATACATCCCTCTCTCTCTTTGCCTTCCTCCTTCACTTTTGTTCTCTCTCATAGCCCCGATGGTCAGGCTATGCTGCTGCCACCGGACCAGGTGCTTGAGCTGAACAGGCGCTCCACAGGTATGCTGAGCAGTGTACAGCATTTCTTCGCCCACCACCTGATCCAGTCTTTTGGCTGCGACTACTCGACAAGTGGGATGACCCTGGAGGCTCTGCAGGCCAAGATCAAATCATTCCTGGACGTCCGCAATGTAGACGGGCCGCGCCATGACACCTACATCATCTTCTACAGTGGTCACACGCACCGCACTGGAGAATGGGCGTTGGCAGGTCCTATAGAGAAAAAAAAAAAAAAATATTTGTAATATAATTAGATATTCTCCATATGAACAGTGTTTCATTAGATGCTTTCTCCGTTCAGGAGGAGACACTCTTCGTCTGGATCAGCTCTTGGAGTGGTGGAGGGAGAGGAACGGCAGCTTCTCCTCGCGCCTCATTGTGGTGCTCGACTGTGACAACTCCCTGCCCTGGGTGAAAGAGGTCATGAGGGTTGAGGGTCTGTACGTCGCAGTTCAGGGAGCAAAGCTCGCCAGAGTTACCAGAACCGAGTTGCACGTCCCGCCGCAGCTTGGAGACTTCACCTCTCAGTGGGTGGAGTTCAACTGCAACTCAAACAGCAACATCCAGTGGTCTGAGAGGGGCAGGGCGGTCGCCGCCATTTACGGTATTTCCAAACACTGGAGCGACTACACGCTGCATCTGCCAACAGGAAGCGATCTGACCAATCACTGGAGAATATACTTCCCCAGAATGACCTACCCTGTGGTCCAGTTGGCGCTGTGGTGCAGCAGCCTTAACCTGCTCTGGATCTGCGGTGTCTGTCTGCGACGGCTCAAAAGATTCAAACTTAACTGGTTTCCACCCACCATCCTGGACACCGGTCAGGGCTTCAAACTGGTCAGAACATAGAAATGATTGAATATTTTATTATTTGTAGAATTATTTTTGGCAGAAAAATTTGTAATTTTTTAAACCCTAAAACAGGCAGCTGTTGGAGCATAATGTTGTGGCTAACCTGCACTGTTTTTAAAACAAAAGTTATTATTTTTTTTTATAAAAGGGGTCTTAAAATATTTTTCCATCCTTTGAACAGTAGTTAATGCAACTCGATTTCTAGATACTTTTCTATCCCCTAACCTAGCACACATGTATCCCAGGTTGTGGAATGACGGGGTGGGAATCAGAGACCCCACAATACCATTGCATCAATACTTGGGCTACGATACAATAGCACAATCTTGTGATAAGTCGAGTACTGCAATTTCTAATCTGTCTTGTCTAACTCAAGCTAGATCTTAAGAGTCACACTATTAGTCTTTAGCAGACTGAAGTCAGTTTTTTTTTTATTACTCAGTTACTGAAAAATTTTGCACTTGCAACATTTGTTAATTTTACATAATATATCTCAATACTGGGGTCTATAAATTGATCCAGTATCATTGCAGCAAAGCCTTGATATTTTTCCTCCACTCCTAAATGACTGAAACAGCACTATGACTTTTGCACAATGGAACATTTGTGTTGTTCTACTCTGAATTGTGGAGTCTCACTGTGCCTTTTTATCTTTAAAAATTACCAAACATAAAGCTTTCTGGGCTGAATTTTAAATGTTAAACCAAAGTTGGTGGGGTACACTTTCAAAGGAAGATCTCAGGCAGATATTCTAAGCACTCTTGATTCTGAAGCTCCAAATTCTTTTTCTTTTATTATGAAATGCTTCCTTGTACATACTTAAGCACTCCTGTGAATTTTTTACACTTGTATGTAAATATCACTTAAAAGCAC
Source organism: Pholidichthys leucotaenia (assembly GCA_020510985.1). NCBI lineage: Eukaryota > Metazoa > Chordata > Actinopteri > Cichliformes > Pholidichthyidae > Pholidichthys > Pholidichthys leucotaenia. Next base: position 56,327,318 of record CM035840.1, on the reverse strand, counting down.
ATTTGTGTGTTTTATATTTTCTGACACTTGAAGATGAACTAACTTCTTTCCAGCTGCTTCAGTTAATCCAGAAAAATACTGACAAATGCACTTGATGCATGACAGCTGTTACTGCATAATGAACTACAGGAAATGAATGTTAACAACTGCTGGGTTCAGTATCTTCTGGGTCTGGTGCAGTTTGCTGGACTATGCAAGTGTACTAACAGACTGTGTTTGCAAAGGGATTGGTGGTGAGAAATGAACAGTGGCTGGAACTATGCAATAAAAGTGGAACTGCTGCTAAATTTATGGATTTACTTGACTCCCAAAATTCATTTTATTCAAATAAAACCACCCTTTTGGGATAAACAGGTTTTTAATCACCAGTGCAGTTAAAAGTTTTGTAGGTTTGATTCAAGTTACTGTGTGGTTAAACAATTGCTGACTTATACAGATTTATGTGGTAGGGGTTTGCTTGTAAAGCAGGTGTACGGAAACTCAACAGCCATGCACCTGTGGCAGAAAACATTATTGCTTGAAGGAATTCTTACTCTTCAGTCTACCAGTTCAGTTCCAAACCCCTGTATTTTTCATGACAGATTAATCTGATATTTGATACAGATCTTTGTTTCCTTAATCACTTCTGGCATAATGTGATTAAGAGGAGTCTCAAAAAGGTGGCCATTTAGAAAAACTTTGTTGCAAGAACCTTATGACATTTACCATTAACTTCTGAACTTTAGTTTGCAAACCTGGGAAAAAAGTATCCAAATGAGGTCACCCTGCCTGGAAAAAGTTTTTTTTTTTTGGGCGGGGGGGCAAAAAACCACAACATGTCATGTACTCGTTTAACCACAGCTAGGAGAAATTTGTAACACTGGACTGATGCGACTCAATAGCTACTATTCCTATACAGCGTTTTTCAACCAGGGTTAGAACATTAAGGGTTCTGCAGAAAATTGTCCAATTTCACTTACTAATTAGTCCCAAAAATTGTAAATTTGCCATTGTACATGGGTTCTGTAGTGGCTCTTATGTGCAGCATGAACACAGTATGGTTAGTCTTCCATTTCTTCATGTGTTTTATGGAGGTTAATGAATGAATGAATGAATGAATTTATTTATTTCGGATAGTACATTACAGGTTAAAAGAAACTGTATAATATAACAACAAGGTCAAATTAGACAAAGACTCCTTCTACTATACAATTCCACGTGAGTTATCCGAAATGGGTGATGGCTGAAGCCGCAGCTTATATTGCCCACCCATATTCCATCCAAGAATTCAAAGGAGAAAAAGGAGAAAACAAGACAAGAGCGATTACAATTTAAAACAAGGCTAAGACAAAATATGACTGAGAGAAAAGAAAACTGAGCTAGTCTAAGTTAAGCGGTTACTATTCAAAAACAAATCTAAGACATAGTGTCACAGAGAAAAAAGAAAAACTAAGCTATAACACAACACAGGCTGGAAATGTCAATCCTTATGTGAGTTTACATGTCGTCTTGTAAATATGTTTGGAGTATTTCTTCCTTTAGTTTTTGTTTAAATTGTCCAAGCTTTGTACATGATTTTAATTCAGGTCCAAAATCGTTCCATAATCTGACACCTTGCACTGAAATACAGTGTTGCTTGGTGGTTGTTCTCACTGTAGGCTTTTGAAATATACATGTTCCTCTGAAGTGATATCGTTTCTCCCTTGTTTGGAACAACTTTTGGATATTTGCGGGCAGTAATAGATTCTTCACTTTGAACATTATTATTGCGGTTTTAAAGTCGATCAGATCTTTCAACTTGAGAGTTTTTTGTTTAAGAAAAAGTGGGTTTGTTGGTTCCCTGTAAGCTGCTTTGTTGATTATTCTAATAGCTCTCTTTTGAAGCATAAAGAGTGGATATATGTTTGTTTTATATGTATTTCCCCATACTTCATTACAATATGTCATGTATGGGAGTATTAATGAATGATACAAGGTGTATAGTGTGGGTTGATTCAGCAAATTTTTCACTCTGTGTAATATTGCAATTGATTTGGATACTTTACCTTTAATATAATTAATATGTGGCTTCCAACACAGTTTGTTATCAATTATTACTCCAAGGAATTTAGTTTCGGATACCCTTTCAATCTCTACACCATTTACACTGAGTTTGGGTACTGGGTAGTTGTGATGGTTGTTAAAGACTATAAATTTTGTCTTGCTTAAATTGAGCGTTAATTTGTTTGAATCAAACCACAGTTTCAGCTTTCCTAATTCCTTTCCGAGTGTATCCAGAAGTTGTTCCAAATTGTTTCCACTGCATAGCAGGTTAGTGTCATCAGCAAACAATATTAAGTCCATTTTTTCTGAAACTTTACATATATCATTTATATACATATTGAATAATAATGGTCCCAAAACTGAACCCTGTGGGACTCCACAGGTGACCTTCAGTAGCTCTGAGTTTTTGTTGTTAACACATACAAACTGATATCTATTCTTTAAGTAACTTCTTAACCAGGACAGTGCTACCCCTCTGATACCACAATTTTGTAGTTTCTTTAATAATAGATTGTGATCTACTGTATCAAATGCTTTTTTAAGATCCAGGAATACTCCAACTGAATACTCTTTATTTTCAATGGCTGTTGATATTTTTTCTGTAAATTCCATTAGGGCATATGCAGTTGTCCTCTTGTGTCTGAACCCATATTGCTGCTCACACAATAAATCATTCTTCAGTATGAAGTTGTCAATTCTCTCATAGAATATTTTTTCAAGTATCTTGGAAAATTGCGGTAATAGTGAAATTGGTCTGTAGTTGGAGAGTTCCCCTCTGTCGCCTTTTTTTTTTTTTTTTTTTTTTTTGTTACTTATTTGTACCCGTAGGTAGATTTGGTTTGCAGTCTGGTGACAAGCCACCGGCTGCTGGTCGCTGCGTGCGCGAGCGCCCTAAACCTACATGTTTTTGGTGTGCGGGAGGAAACCGGAGAAATCCCGGAGTAAACCCGCGCAACACGGGGAGAACATGCAAACTCCACACAGCTCACTGTTGGTCGGGGGCTGGGATCGAACCCACGATCTCATGATCCCCGCGATCCCCCGGCCGAGGGTAAAACTGTGCTGCCACAGTGCTAAACCACTGCGCCACCGTGCAGCCCACCGTGCAGCCCTGTCTTGTAAATCGGAATTACTTTAGCTATTTTCATTGCATTGGGAAATATACCTGATTGGAGAGACAGGTTACAGATATACGTCAGTGGTTTCACTATGCATTCGATAACAGTTTTGACTAGTAGCATGTCAATACCATCGCAGTCAGTAGATGTTTTACTTTTGAACGATTTAACAATTTCAATGACCTCTCTTTCGTCTGTGTTCTTTATGAAGATGGTGTCTTTTACAGCAGTGTTATTGCATATTGAATCACCTGTTGGCACCGTAGTGGGTATTTCTCGGGCCAGTTTAGGTCCAATGTTAACAAAAAAATTATTAAATTCATCTGCAGGTGAAGCTATATTCACATTCGGAGTCGATTTATTATTTTTTGGAATGTTAGTTGGGTAGCTGGTATTTCTGCTTTTATTTCCAAGGATACTGTTGATTATTGTCCATGTATTTTTAATATTGTCTGTTTTTTTCCAGTTCTTTACTGTAATAGTCTCTTTTACTACATCTTATTATATATGTTAACTTATTTTTGTATGTTTTATACCGCTGCTCTGCTTCTTTTGTCCTTTTCTTTATGAAAGCTTTATATAATAAATTTTTCTTTTTACACGCCTTTTGTAGTCCTTTGGTTAGCCATGGTTTGTCAGTAAATTTGTGTTTAAGCTTTTTTTTTAACTAATGGGCAGTTTTTTTCATAAAGAGTGGTTACAATGTTTGTAAATGTGTCATAGGCTTCATTTACATCTGATACATAGACTTCTGTCCAGTCTTGCTTCAGCAAGTCCTCTTTAAAAGAACTGATTGCGTTTGGTGATTTGTGTCTGAACGATTTTGAGATTTTTTCTGGGTTGGGCCCCGTGTGGCCATGGATAAGTGCAAAGATTGGCAAGTGGTCGCTTATATCATTTATCAATAATCCACTTTCTATTTTCTTGTCGAGAACATTGACAAACAGGTTGTCAATAAGTGTAGCAGAGTGAGCTGTGATTCTACTGGGATGTGTTATTGTGGGATATAGACTCATGCTGTACATAGAGTTCATGAACTCTGTAACTACATTTTGTTGATGTGGATTAAGTAGATCAATATTGAAATCTCCACAAATTGCTACCATTTTCTTACTAGTAATATTATTGTACAGCTCGACTAATTTATCTCTGAATGTGTCAATGCAAGTTCCCGGCGTTCTGTATATGCAGCTTATGATTAGATTTTTTGTTTTGTCTAGGTCAATCTCAACAGTAACACATTCCAGAAGCCCTGGTAGTGCTGAGGACATTTCATTTACAAGCTTACATCTATATAGGTCATCAATATACAGTGCAACACCACCACCCTTTTTTTGAGATCTGTTAATGTTAAACATCTGATATCCCTCTATTGCCATCAGGGGAGCCTGGTCTGCATTAAGCCAGGTTTCAGAGACTGCTATAGCTGTGAATTTTCTGTTTAGCTGTTTTAAATAGTCCTGAATCTGTGAGAAGTTTTTGTTAAGACTTCTGCTATTGAAGTGTATTATTGACAGTTTACCATCTAATTGCACTTGACTTTTGAATTGCTTTTCAGTGTAATATTCACAGTGGTTATGAATATTATTGAAAAAGTGGTTATCAGGATCAATATCATTCTCCATCTCTTGTGGTTTATGTTCAGCATAGTGGCATATTTTTAGAGTTTGAGTTTCCTCACTCTGTGTTTCATAGTCAGTGTTCATCTGTATTTATCTAAGTCAGTAGCATCTCTGATCATTATACTTTTTGCTTGCTCAGGTGTTCCATTTAGTTTAATCCAAATTCTACAATTTCTTGTCCAGGTTGTCTGTATCTTATTATGTTTCTTTAGCATCCGTGCCTGCCGTGCTAATTCAGCGACTCTGGTGCGACTCTGACGTACTCTGGTGGATATAAATCCCCTATAAAATACACATCGTCTAAATGGCATATTATTCCCTTTTTTCTACAAACAAAACCCTTTGTCTTAGTTTGTCAAAATCTTTTAACCCCCCCCCCCCCCAAACGCCAGGATTGATGATTACTAGGCCCAACCACATCCCACAAGGCTAATAGTGGCTAGCACTACATTATCAGAATAAATCCTATGATAAAAAGACTTAGCGGTTGAAGGACATGTCCAGTTGTACGCATGGTGGTCCAGGATAATGGCTGAAACTGTATCAATCTTTAAAAGCAGTTTAATGATAAAACCCATCATAATTCGGGTCAAGTTTTCAAAGCAATTTGTTAAAAAATGCTAACTAGCCTGGAGGATAACGTCAGTTAGGCCAGAGAGTCCCGACTGGCTCAACACTACCCACGTGCCAGCTTCAGGCATAGTTAAGTCACCAAAAACACTCCATCTCAACAGGCCTTTTTGCAAGGGGCGGGGCTTAAGTGAAATTTTAAGACAAAAAAACAGGAGACATTTGAGTGATTTTGTTCGACGTGTCTTGTAAGTAAAAAAAAAAAATAAAATCATGTTACAGACATGTTAAGGGAAAAAAAAAACAGGCCCAGGTTTGACACAAGAGTATCAACTAATTACAGAACTAATCATTATACTGTAATAGGCTACAATGTGCCATTTTGTAACATTTTTGTTAGGTGGGGTGGTGCAAGATTGTTTTTCAATGCAAAAACAGTTCCTTTGTGCACACAAGGTTGACGGTAAACACTGCTATACAACAAATAACCTGTTTACAAAGACCACCACTGTGCAGACTTCAGGTTTTCCATTAATTTTATTGAAAACATTATAAAATGTGGTGCAGCAGCATATTTCAGTTTCCATGAATGTCAACATGTTCACATTTATACAAGCTGAGAAGGGCATTTAGAGAAAAGTAGTAGACATAGGCACAGGGCTGCGTTATTTAAACTTTTGCTGCCCCCGTGTGGCTACAAGTGAAACTAGACTTGACCCTGAACATTTTTTTGGGGGGGTGGGGGGTGGGTATAAATTTTGGGGTTTTACAATTTGTTTCATTTCAGAAAAGCGAGGAAATAAATGCTTGTGCCATTTGCAGTTACAAAATCTAACATATCAGTCTAATATTATTATAGAGGTTTTAAACGTGTACATTGTGAGTTAAAAGAGTCCAACAAAGACCAGTCAGCAAAACATTGAAAAAACAAACAGGTGAACATTGGTCCATTGTTACAGTGTAATGTTCTGCTGCCAATTCTTGTGCGCACATGCTAATCCAGATGTTACTTTGACCCATGGCACCCACAGAGGTGCTACAGAACGACTCTCGGCAGCAGAGCAGGTCCCGCCCAATCACAGACGGATAATGGCTTGATAAAAAATAAATGGCTCCACACTCCCCAGAACCAAAACCTGACCGAGCTTCAGAGCCCAAACCACAGCACGGGACACAACGGCGAAGTGGTTTTAATGTGGTGAATTTGAAATTGAGACGGAAAGCTTGGAATGACAAATTTCAAGTGTTTGTGTCACAAATAAAAAGTCACATTTCAGATTCTTCTGAATACATTCACAAGGAAATTATTGAACAACCCAGTTTACAACAAGAAAATTTGGAGCTAGTTTCACAGATGTTTGCCATTATAGTCAATGGAGCACAATGAGTTACACATCGGCCATCTACTGCCGACAGCCAACTGGAGATTTTTGGTAACATTTCCAGAAATGATGAAAGTTACTGTCAGCTTGTTTCAGTTCAGTTTTTTTTTTTTGTTTTTTGGGTCTCATGACAAAGTTTTGAAACTTCAAACAAGAACTGCCCATCATTTTTCTGCTAAGAACGAACTACTCATAATGTGGATAATCAGCCGTTATGTACATAAACATGAAAGGCCTTCCTGTGGTCGTCTGACCTCTAGGTGACCTTCTGTAACAAAAAGCAAATGCATACATGACCGACTGTTGCGTCGTAAAATAAAGACAGAAAAGTAAGACGTTTACTTTCGTTTAATAGCAACCAAGTGTGAGCAGCTCAAACAGGCCTGGGTGGTAATTCTGGCTCGTGCCAGAATGAGATCTAACCTGCGGCTGAATGCATGTGCAATACAGCAGCCGCACATCAGCTGGGGACGTCGGGTTTCATCCCTTTTACAATGAGGACCTTCACTTGTTTCAGCAGATACATATAACCAACAAGAAATCAACCATTTCTGGTGTTAAGTGAATGAGCTCTGCCTCATCCTTCGTTACTAAAGTATTTTCCAATCCATTTTCTTGTGAAACATGTGGGCAAAGATTCAATCTTTATTTTACTCGACACGAGAATCCACAGGTGCGAGACGAACATTACAGTCGTATTAGACTTTTTAGTCAAAGGTTTAGGCAGTAGGCAATATTTTTAACGGGGAGGATTGGGGGAGGGGGTATTCACCAATTCAGCATAAGGTACAAATGTACAAAAGCAAATTAGGTATAAATTTGCCATAATGGTACAATGATAAAAGATGCCAATTAAAAAAAAAAATTGCAGTAGCTGCAAATTACAATTTAATTACACAGAATAAAAAAATGAACCAGCATCCAGATGAGCGTCACAAATTTGAGGAAAAAAGTTGAAAGTTCATAGGAAAAAAAACTGCAAATTTATGACAAGAAAATTGCAAATTTGAGGGAAAAACAAAAATTTTTTTTTTGCAAATTTAAAAGAAAAGTTGCAACAAGATGAAAAATTTATGAGAAAAGCTGCAAACATGAGAAAAAAGATGCACATTTTTGAGAAAAACTGCAACTCTACAAGAAAAAAGTTGACAGGAAAAAATTGCAAATTTACAATAACTTTTTTGTAAATTTATGAGACAAGAAAATTTTTTCAAAATTATGGGGGGAAAGTGGCAGATGTGTGAAGAAAAAAGTTGCAAATCTACAAGAAAAATTTCATTTTTTTTTCATTTCTGTTTAGAATTGGTGGTTCAAAGTAATTTTTTTCAACATGATATAGAAAGCTTTATGATATTGGTGGGACAATTCTTTTTTTTTTCCAGGTTGTCCCCGTTACTGTGCTGGACGCAGCCGCCATAACTGTCAGATTACAGGAGGTTTCCACATCAGTACATCACAGCCAGGTTAAGCTCAGAGGAGGCAGTAGCATTTAGAACTGAAAATAAACTATGTACCCCTGCACAACATTTCAGGCTGTTCTACTGAATTTTGCAGGTTATGAGACCCAAAAATGTAAAGACACCTCTTAAAAAAGGCTCTTTTTTAGGGGTGTGGAGATTTTATATCCCCTGTACATCTTTTTTTTTCCCGTGATAATGGTTCATTCCTGTTATCTTTGCTCACCATCAGTTTTTTTTCATGAATCTTCACAAATAAATAAAAATTAACACTGATCTGAAAAAATGAGTCCAAGTGTAACTGTGTCTCCTTTCAGTTTTAATGACCCCACATGTCTCCATTGGAGGAAAACTGTTTTTTCCCCACCAGTGAGATTGTCATGTGTGATCGCTGGAGTGCTGCAGGTTTCTCAAAACCTCATTTCCACACACAAAAAAACACTTCGGCACAATCTAGTGTTTATAACCGATTTACCTTAAAGAAACAGCAGTGACAAAATAGCTACAAATGCACCCAATCTATATCCCATAAACCATGTACAATATCACCAGTTAAAGAACTAGAACATCTGATTTTTCTTCTTTTCAAGAGCAAAAGAAGAGAGCGAGGCTTTGACCAGTTTTCCTCTTGTGTCAGATCCTCAACTGTAAAGGACAACTTAAATCGGCTCCCACATGTAAATGTAAATGAGTTTCATCCCATGTACCTGGGATGAAACTCGCTTTAAAATAACACAAATCAGCAGGTAAAATCAGGGTGGTTTAAACCAAACCAGACACGCGTTATTATTAACCTAGCTTAATCAATAATGACTGCTTGGCAGTAATGTGCCCATAACCCCAGGTTGGTACTGAAGATTGCACAGCAGTGGACAAGCAGAATCAGTCATCTATTGCGCCTACAAAAACCTCGCCACTGCTCCACATACTTGACCTTTTCCTTGGTTGCACAGAGGCAACTAAACAACACAGAGCGAAGCGTATTTACAGCGGCAGCTCTCCACTCTTCCCTCGTCTTTTAACGCAAAGTGCAGCTGAGAAAATGGAAACTTGCCCCGATTATTGGTCAAAGGTGTGCCTACTGTTACTACCCCACATTTAATAACACAAAATACAACCCGTGTGTACGCTTCCCCAAATATTCTTGAGAACAGTGAGGTAAATCCCTGTAGTATGACAACAACTACACAATGCACCAACTGAAAATCACCCCCTTTGCCTCTGTTGAACAATACTTGGTTCATATAGGCACAAGAACAGTCTACGCAACCCACGTGCGTCCATCTGGTTGCCTCTATGCGTCTCCTTTGCTCGCCCCACCCCCACCCATAAACTGTCCATCCCCCCCCACGATTCGCTGCCCACAGTGAGATTGACCAGCTTCCTCTTATGGCTTCCTCTGTCGCAATGTTTCGGAGCTGCCGTTCAGTTTGCTCCGGCCCGATGGCGTGACCGCACTGCCATTCCCTGGAGGGCGGTCCCAGTCGGTGGGGGCTTCCTGCTTGCGCCGGCGGGTCTCCTTGTAGCGCAGTGTGATGTCACTGGGAGAACAGTGAAGGGGGAAAAAGAAACATATGCCATAATTAGCAAGTAATCCTTCAGGGGTCATCTCTTCCCAGCTGGTTTCTGGTCCACTAACATTAACAAAGGAGGATTCTTTAAACACTTTCTTCTTACACTTCATAGCCATCTATTATGCAGCACATCATTTTAGACCCTTTTGTGTGTGTGTGTGTGTGTGTGTGTGTGTGTGTTTGGTGGGGGGGCTTATTTTAAGTATTGGCATTTTGCCTTTTATGAATTCAGATAAATCAGTTGGGTACGCCTAAGAACCATGCATGCAACAACAAAAAAACCTTTCAAACATCTCCAAATGCAGCTGCACCCGTCTGACTAACCACAGAGAGGCATGCTTTAGTGTCTGGTGTCCAGATACTTAATGACAGGAGTGAAGTGCACCATGGGAGGTGGCGTGTGTCGTCAGTTCCTCTGGGTTTTACTCTTCCAAGTGACTCCTGCATGCCTAATCAGATCCAACTGGGACTGGAAACAATGTGAAAGCAAATGAAGATAATAATAATAAAAAAAAGTCAGATGTCATGCGGGAGACGGCTCCATGATGGGCATTATCTGCGTTCCACAGACGACTGCAAAAGATCCCCCAACCCCACGCAGCTCTGAATCAAAAGGGTGGTGGTGTTAGTGAAGATGGGAGGGAAAGGTTTCTTCTCCTTTACATACCTCACCGGACAAGAGCATTACTGCATTACTGCCGAGCATGAACAAGAAGGAGATTTGGGGGGGGGGGGGTAGAAAACAGACAAGAAACTTAACAGGCTGGGGTATGGATGATCTCAACAGGACGCCAGAGAAGGGTATATCCAACTAAAATGACATCACTCCATGGAGTCATGATGAATCTCCTGATCAAAAAGGCAACCACACTAAACCAAAACACGACAATACTGAAGTTTTAACAGCGGAAGAGCTCAGAAATCTGTATTTGTGGAATAACCGATTTTTATTAACAGCTTTCACATGTCTTACCAGGCTTAGATGACCACCTAATCAGTTCCTCCTTAAGTAGATTAAGTTGTGCTTGTGCTGGAACTGAACAGATACTCAAAACTGAATGGCTGCCATTCATGTAGAGATGCTAATTTAGGAAAGATTTTTGCCATTGTCTCTTTTTTTCCTCCAGACCTGTGTGTGTAACACACGCACACACAGTAGGGGTGTAAGGGTACTTGTATTCGGATTTTTCCGTACACCACCCACGGCATAGTACAGACGTGTCCTGAGGTACGACACGGACTATACTGAGTGGTGGACAGAAAGTCACATCACACCCCCTCCCCCTCTCAGTTTCCCCATCGCCGGCCGCCTGTCAGCGGACTTCTGCAGCGCTCCGCCCCGGTGAAGAATGACTGAAACTGGGCTACTTCTAAACACAACACCAGTAAGGTTAGTGAGTTTTTAGCAAGTAAAGTTAGTGCTTCTTATTTTCAATGAGCGACTGTCTCAGCTTTAGAAAACTGATTAAACCGTTAGCATGTGCTAACATTAGCTGTCGGACAATAACCTCTCTTGGATGTTTGCTGACAGCTGAGCTGTTTCAGTTCTGCTGGTAACGTGTTAACTGCCAGTAAATGAGTGAATTACATGAGTAGCTGACTCTTTTTCATCCTCTCCATTACTGTTGCAGTAATAAGCCCTCATTCTGAATATTAGTGCATCTCGATGAATTAGAATACCATGATTTGTAATTTAATTTAAAAAAGATAACCATAATCATCACAAATACATTAAAACAGCTTAAATATTTCACTGTATGTGTAGTAAAGACTCACATTCCTCTACTGTATTTTAACTGTTGTTTTGGACTGGAAAAAAGTTCTTTTAATTTTCATCTGAAGCTTAATTATTAAACTTTTAAATTTCTAGACTCAGCAAGGTTTCAAACAGGAAGGACTAGTCTGTTATTTTCTCCTTGACTTTAGTGGAGTTGAATATTATTACTCCAGTGTGTTTTGAACAGTAGAGTTACAGCAGCCCTGTACGGTGCAGTAGAAGCTGATATCTGAGTTTTTATTTCTTTAGTTTTTGGGTTAAAAGACCAAACATTAATGTCTGTTATTTGTGTTGCTACAAACACTTCTGATTAATCTGTTACGTTCAAGTGTCCAACTCATGTTTCATGGGTCATTATTTTATCTGGCTATGGGAACTTTTTATAATAGGCTGTTCAAACTTAGATTGTTGCACATGTATCGTTCATTTCCAAAAAAGAGTGATTATTTATAGTATACATTTTTATTTTGTTTATTTGAGAATATTTTATTTATTGAAGAGCTTACTGCTGGCAGGTTGCAGTTTTTTGTCAGTGAAGCTGTTCCCGCTTATACAAAAGATTAAGCAGTTTTATGTTTTGCATTTTGTTTCCTTGCTGTACCAAAAATGAACCGAACCGTGACCTTAAAACCAAGGTACGTACAAACCATGATTTGAGGCGTACCGTTACACCCCTAATGCAAAGTATATATAGAGAGACAGAACAACACTCTCAAAAGCCTGATACACAAATTATCATGCAGTCCTGAATGAAAAGAACAGCATCATCCATATTAACATAATTTAGAGACCAGAGACAATTGAAACAAATACCCAACACAGAGCCAATATGACTTAGGATGTTTTCACAACTACAGGCTTTAATATGTCTCAATAGATTTGTTTGTGCACCTTTTTCTACCACACTTTCCATTACTATGCTTTAATACAGCAATGTGAAGACAGCCAGACTTTTCAGAAACGACCTCCTATGGCCAACTCTCCTTGTGGAGGGTGTTAGTGACCGTCTTCTGGACAACTGTCAGGTCAGTAGTCTTTCCCATGATCGTGGTTTTGTGTACTGAACTAGTCAATGAGATATGTGGTCTTTACACTGTTCGAATAGCAATTTACTTAAACTCAGAATTAATTATTCTTATGAGACACCAGATTTCTGATTTTCAATAAACTATAATTATCTAAATTAAAACAAGAGACTTGAAATATTCCCCTTGAATTGCAAGGAATATAAAATACATGAAAGTTTACTTTTGTAATTAAATTATTCATTCATTCATCTTCTTCCGCTTAATCCTTTTCGGGTTGCGGGGGGGCTGGAGCCTATCCCAGCATCTTTGGGCGAGAGGCAGGGTCCACCCTGGACAGATCACCAGTCCATCGCAGGGCCAACACAGAGAGACAGACAACCATTCACTCTCACAGTCATACCTAAGGACAATTTAGAATCCCCAGTTTTGATGCCAATTAACCTAAAAAATAAAAAATGATCACAGTACTCTGATGTTTTGAGATACATTTGACTGTGTAAACAGACCCTTAGACTTGGCACTGCTCAGGTCCATAGAAAGGTCTTCATTCAGAACTTAGAAAATCGTCTATACTGGGTAATTCTGCAATCCACATTTTACAACAGGCTGCTTTAAATTTTATCTGAAGGACGGGCCACACTAAAATGTCAGACTTCAATTACTCTTCCCCTCTTCAGTAACCGATCCCACTCTCTTACCGGATGAAGAACCGCCACAGGGTCCAGATGAGTATGAGGAAGATTCCTAAAAACCAGCACTGCATGACAAAGAAGGGAATGGGCAGCATGATGGTCGTGGGGTCATACTTGACCACAATGAGAAACTCCGTCACTGTGATCGCTGCCACCAGCCAGGCCTGCTGACCAAGCTTCTTGTGGAACTTCCTGTCAGGAAAATAACTGCGTTAAGTTAAACATGAAGACATTTTTGTTGTTCAGATATGATACCTTGTCATGACTTTGGACAGATAGAATGAAATTAATTTTTAACTATTCACACAAAATTCTGCAGGCAACTTCAAATAGAAATGTCCAAAACAAGAAAGAATGTGCAGAATTTGCTCTTTTGTTATTCTTCACAGTTAATTCTATGTACAGCATAATTCAGTCTCCTAATTAAAAACCAACATCTACTTTCATCGTTTTCTATAATCCATCTTTCTGATTTGAAGTTTAGCTGTGATTCATTCAGATATATTTGGGGGCAACAGCTAAAGGAGATAAACGTTATGACCTTTCTAAAGGAGTCTCTGACACCCCCGGGCATCAAAAAACCCCAACTTCACATGGCAACTCACGGGTCATCCATGAAGTCATAAATCTCCCTCATGCCCACGCCTCCCACATTGACAAAAAAGACGAGACGGAGGAGCACCAGGTAGTGCTCAGGAGGCATCCACAACACAAACTTCAGATAGAAGGTGTTCAGCTCTGCTAAAAGGAACTGGGGAAGGGGAAAAAAAAAGGATACATTAACTCACAGACCTTAAAGGAGACAAAAAAACATACAGAAGTTTGCACTTTAAAAGGTTACCAATGACAATACTGCAAGCAAAAGCTGAAGACGTGTTACAGTTCTTGTCACTGGGGCATCTGGTGCCCAAGCGATTTAGGACACGTACCATAAACAGCATGCCGCTTGTGGGCATTGATCCCTAGTTTGAGTCCCTTCAATCTTTTCTGCATCCCTCTCTCTATTCCCCTGTCTGTCTTCAACGCTTCACTCTAAATAACTGGTTAAAAATCTTTTCCCTGAAACCCTGCTTTCCAAAGCATTGGTCAGAAATCCTATAATCAGCTAGGATTCATCTAGCTGAGCATTTGTGTGTCAAGCTTCTTCATCAGTTTCAATGTGGCTCTTCAGCTGCGCCATAAAATGGAGACCGAGCCAAAATTACAAATGAAGAGGGACAGTTTAACTTAAAAACACACATGTATTTCTAAATGAGTGCAAGCAGGTGGTGGCATCACAAGCTGGATTTTACCCACACCTGTGTGCAGTTATGCCCATTCAACACTTGTTACCACTAAGCCACCCCAGTACTAGTGATGGTGAAACTGAGGCCTTATGAAACAATGAACAACTTTGAGACAATTGCTTCATGATCAACAGTGTTATGAAACATTTAATAAAGAGTGCCATCTGCTGACTGAGTGTTAGAACTGCATCTAAGCGGAAGAGCTAAAAAAAAATCTCAATACTTTTTTTGCGCATTTGGCCATCTGAAATCTATTTAAAATTGGATGGCAGGAACAAACAATACAAAGCAAACAACAACAACAAAAAACCCTAATTCCAACAGAACTCTCTCAAATCTCCTGAGAACCCTCAAGTCACGTGATGTGATCGACATAACGAGGCCTTGACTGTGGGCGTGCTGAAAAAGCGCTCGATGCACTGCTCATGACAGTTCCGTTTTGTATTGCTTGAATCAGTGTCGAGTGGGCGGTGTCAAGCATAACATCACTATGCAGTACAAGTGATTTTAACACATACCATAAGAGCATGCTCCTCAAACTCCATTCCAATCCCAGTCCTTCCCCTGCTCTTAATGCATTTTTCTGTTTCTCTTTTACATGAACTCCTTCCCTTTTGTAAATATCTTACTGACTCCATCTCCCTCAGCCATTTAAACCAACAATATGTAAAATTTTCACCTTAAAATAATGCTTCCAAAATTATTTTGATACAGCCTTTGACTGGATGAATGTCATGTTCTCCATAGCCTAAGCGGGCCCACATTAGCTGCAACAGCTCTGTTCTTAGTAGGAATAATGGAAGGACAATTATGGCGGCTATGATTTCAGCCCCAACAGCCAATCAGAGAGCACAACTGTAGCCACCAACAATCAAGCACCCTGTGACTGGATGTTGGGACTGAGGTCATCGTCTCCATAACTGTAGTCTTTTCAATGTTTCTACCCAGAACAGGAAAGTTACATAGTGTGGCTTTAACGGATTTAAATCATGTGGTGGTGTATCCCCTCTTATACTGTTGTGTTTGTTTTTGTAATTATCAGCATGTCTTACCATAAAAATGATTCCTAACACAGCAAGCCAGCGGCGAAGGTTTGATGCCGGCTTCCACTCAAACTTCACCCAGCTGTATGGCGTGAACTGGAAGGCTATACGCTTTATCTTCCCCCTGGGAGGTAACAGAACAGAGTTGCTATTGTATAGAGAAAAAAATGTCCCTCTAACACAGTGAAGTTTGTCCTCAGAAAACAAGCACTGTGTAGCTAAATATCTGTTGTAATTTGTCTGTTATTTATACTGCAGGAAAGCATGTGCCTGTGTCATGCCACTTTCATAAAGCCATACTTGTATGTGGGAATGTTCCAGAGGCCCTGCCACTGGTATGGCTTCATCGACAACCAAGCCAGGGTCTTCATGCCGCAGTAGATCCCCAAACCGTTACATACCAGCACATCCATGATCCACTTCAGGGAGAAAACTTTGTGTTAAAGGCTACACGAGGTACAAACGGTTCAACTCTACAGGTTTGCTAGATTTGGCTCTCTCTCTCTGTGTGTGTGTGTGTGTGTGTGTGTGTGTGTGTGTGTGTGTGTGTGTGTGAGTGAGAGAGAGAGAGAGAGAGAGAGAGAGAACAGATCATGCTGAACTAACATTTCCCCAACTCTCCATTTAGTTTTGGGTCTATATATGGAGAAAGAAAACACTCCAATCTTATTTTAAGGATTACAGAGTTCAATGAGCTCAGTCAAAATAGCTCAGACTGTCAGACAAAACTGAAATGAAAATGACATTATTGCTTTTTGTTGATGCACAATTGGTTAGAACTTGTACTGGCCAGCATGTTGCCTGTTATAATCTTAGGCTCTCATAAAAATAAATGAGCACTTTAATAACCCTGTCTGCCTTTTAATTTATCACCATGCATAAACACAACTCACAATTAAAATGGCCTTTATAAATGGTAATGGTAAATGGCGTTCAATTATATAGCACTTTTTCTCATCTCTAGATGACCAACGGGTTTTACAGATCCTGCTATCCACCCATTCACACACTGATGGCGGCAGAGCTGCCATACACCGGTGCTGGACTGACCCACCAGGAGCGACTGGGGGTTCAGTGTCTTGCTCAAGGACACTTCGACAAGCAGACTGCAGACAGAGCAGGAATCGAACCCCTGACCCTCCAATCAGTAGTTGGCCACACTACACCTGCACCACAGCTACATATAATTATAAATCATTATAAATGAAAGAATATTCCTATTTAACATCAGGCTAAGAAAAAGACATACTGCTTAAAATTAATAATAATAATAATGGATTAGATTTATATGGTACTTTACATGTCAAGTGACATCTCATAGTGCTTACATTGAGTCCATTAGTCATTCACTCCAGACAGACATTGATAGTGGTAAGCTACTAACTGTAGCCATAGCTGCTCTGGCGAAAACTGACAGAAACATGGCTGCCAATCCGCGCCTACAGCCTCTTTGTCCACTACCGAACATTTATACACATTCATACCCAGTGTCATGAACACTGGAGGCAAGACGGGTAAAGTGTCTTGCCCAGAGACACAACGGCAGGATGGCAGGGGAGAGTGGGATTCTAACCGCCAACCCTCTGGTTATTGGACGACCCGCTCTACCTCCTGAGCCACTGCCACCCACTAGAGTAAACACCATCAATTCTGTATAGTTTACTATGAATAGAACATTTTTCCCTCAAGAATTACAATATGGACATAAAAAAATTATTTTACCAATACTGTTGAATTAGTCATTCTTAATGTGCCTGTAAGCAGAAAAGAGAGCAGAAATGTGTGTACTTACGTGGTCCCACCAGCACTCTGAGAAGTTGGGTAACTGGTGCTCCAGGCTGTATTCCAGGAACTCAAACATGACACTGATTATCATGCACATCCACCAATCCCGAATCATTAATGTCTGAGGAAGGGAAAAAGGAGTAGGAGTCAGTGAGGATGGAGAAGATCAAGCAGAGAAAAGCCTAACATTTCTGACTGCTATAAATGCCTGATGATAAAAATTAAAAGGCATTCTTGATCCTTAACTTCTAATACTTTTATCTTGATATGGGGATGACACAAAAGCTGGTATTTACAGAGACCAATCTCAGCTCCAGCTTAATACTTCCACTTTTAAACTTAAACATAAATTTATATATTTGGCAGTTTCTCATTTGCTTTATAATGATCCTATAATGGAAGCAGCCCTGTCTTAAACAAACTGATTATTTAGATCTACCTTCATTATGTCTAGTATGTCTGAATCCTCTTTAATGATTGAAATACTATGTAATTATTGGAAAAATTAAATGCCAATTCCAGTGCAGAACATAACAGCCCAAATAAAATTCCTAGGTCACGCGCTCCGCTGCTTTTGCAGCTTGATATTTGATTAAAATTGGACAGCTGAACACTGAAGATAACCGTACAATTGAAGGCAGTCAAGTGGTGCAGCCTAGGCAAATTGCATGTGGCCGTAAGCATCAAGCAACAGCCTCTTCCAAATCAACCTACCTTAATATACCATCCGAGGAAATGAGCTGGAACAAAGCCATCCATCTTGTCCTGAAGAGACAAACTGTGTTACTTCAACAAAACATTCTCTTCACAAATACAGTAAAGTTCATCTTATTACACCCTTGCAACTACAAAAATACATTTATTTATGAAAATGAAGCCACAGATTTGTACCCTGAAGCAATAATGGATGATCATCCTCTGTGTTCACATTCATTAAATCACCTGGATGTCAGAACCAAAATAACCCCATTTAAAAGATGAGACACTATATATGAGACAGTCATTGATGCAGTACTTTATTCATGCCGGAAAAAGACAACTCAGTCACCTAGACCTTTCACCTGTCTCTATACATGTACACACGTAAAGAAAACCCAAAGTTTACATGCATTGTATAAAAAGACAAAACCATTTTTCCCCTCAGTCTGACACTAAATCAGATTATTTTCCTGTTTTAGGTGCATCAGGATTACCAAAATTATTTCTATTTGCTAAATATTTTTTATATTTGCTAAACAATTGTTTAGAGAATTTTTATTACTTTCTTCAAAGTTAGAAGTTTACACACACCAAGATAACTGCTTCAATATTTCCACATAATGCTCTTTCCTCATGATACCATCTATTTTGTGAAGTGCACCAGTACCTCCTGCAGCAAAACACCCCCACAACATGATGCTGCCACCCCCATACTTCACATTTGGGATGGTGTTCTCAGGCTTGAAAGCTTTCACATTTTCCCTCAAATGTAATGATGGTCATTATTAACAGTTCAATTTTAGTTTCATCAGACCACAGGTCATGTCTCCAAAAAATCTTTGTGCCTGTGTGCATTTGCAAACTGTGATTTGGCTTTTTTTATATTTCTTTTGGAGTAATGGCTTCTTCCTCACTGAGTGGCCTTTCAGCCCATGTCAGTACGTGACTCGTTTCACTGAATGACACTCTTACCAGCATTTTTTTTTTTGATTGATGCCTTTATTTCAACCATGTAAAATTTATATGAAAAAAAAAAACAAAGGTAACAACAACAAAGTAGAGAGAAAAAGTAGCTGCAGAGCAATTCCGTTCACAATACCCATTTCCACCATACTCATGTCCGAAATGGAGTAGGAAGAAGTCAATACTTGTACAAACCTACCCCATAATTTATTAGTCGTTTCAATGTTATCTACCCATATGCAATCCCAACCAGTGATCCCTTGATTCGTTTTTTCCCCCCATTTTTGTCAACAGCTCATGTTTTGTCAATGCAAGTAGCAGTATTATAATTATGTCTCTATTTACAAACTATATACATGGCACCATGAATTCAAACACCAAGGTGATCACTGAACTCCCGAAACCGACCAACCCTAGTGATTAACTGTTGGAAAAATTCTTCGTAACCTTCAGTCAAGAATAAGGCAGGATCAAAGTTTCAGCAAATTTAATTACACTGGCCAGTGGAGAACAATACAAAAACAGTCTCACAGCCTAGTCGCGCATCATTCTGTCTCAAACACACATCGCTCAGTCCTTTAAGCCCTCCGTTATCATGGAGGAGAAAATGTCCATGGTGATTGGTTCAGTACATCTGGTCAAAACTTGCTGTACAGATTATCTCTTTCTCAGGAACCGTCACACTCTCTCAGCACCAGTCACACCAGAATAGTACATGCAAACTAAAACAAAGCAATAACACAATACAGCTGCATCAGCATCTTCAGCACTTTCACACAGACTCTGAGACAAAGCAAATTACAAATATGAAACTTTTCTGTCATTTCCCCCCTTTGATGCCATGCAAGGCATCATAAAAGAACAATTTATGGCATCTAAACCCCCATCTGGCAGCTATGCTAAGCTCCAGTACATTTGCGTGCAACAGATCCTAACTAGCTAGTGACGGGGAAAGTCTGCCATCGGCCCTGCTTCCCCAGGCACCAGCTAACATTTTAGTCCTTTAGGAGGAGAAATGGAACAATAAAATTCATTAATTAATGATGAAAGTAATTAATGGAAAAACAGTGAAATCAAAATAATAATAAAATATTAGTAAAGCTATAATAACGATATATGTGTGTCATAGCTATGTGTGTTATTGCAGCTTGTATAAAAACAAACAAAAGATAAAAACAAAACAATAATAATAATAAAATGTAAAAACAGAAATAAGAGAAACAAAAACAAAATAGAAGTAAAAATAATGTTTCAAACTTCATAAATGTATTTACAGGTAGTACATTTCAACTTCACATCATGATCATGCAATTCCTTTCGGCTTTCTGCATGTCAATCATATTTTTACTCTGTACTTGGGTCATAGAGAGACACCTTGAGGTCACACTGTTTGTTCATCATCCCCGGCAACTGCTCCATGGTACATCACTAAGTTAACATGCACAAGTCTCATCATCGCACTACGGATACAGGGAATGACACAAGAAAAGACCAAAAATATTACCACAAAAATCATTAACAGGCTCATGATGAGACTTCTCCATGAAGAGAGTAACCAACTTAACCACGTATATTCATCAGTGACACTGTCTTTGGCCATGGCAGCCTGCAAAGCGATCAAGTTCTGTATGGCTGAGGCAATCATGTGACCATCTACATCATTTTCAGGGATAAAAGTACAACAATAATCACCCACAATTGCACACGTACCCCCTTGGGCAGCAGTTATTTGATCAAGAACCATTCTATTTTGGGTCAACAAAAGTTAAGAGCCGTCAACTCCTCATTTATACCAGAAAAAGCAGACAAAGAAAAATTCACAAGTGATTGTAATCTATAATTAGTTGTTTCAATCCACAAGGTGTTCTTAGCCACTCTCACCCAAGGTAACGGGGAATGAAGTACCTTCTTCCCAGTAGTTTCTAACGAATTCTTTCAGCACATCTGTGCCCCAGATGGGATCTTGCGGTGCAAAAGAGACATCTCTCTTCACCCTGCCCGCCTGTCCTGCCAACAATATGATGGTATAGTCAGTCACCACTACAGGTGCACACACCCCTCCCTAATTCAAGGGCAGGTGTGAGTAGGCACGATGGCCACACAGCCACCAGCCCCCTGTCACCAAATGTGTGCCGTACTTGTGAGAATCATAAATTGCGGCACTACAGAGCTCCTGCAGGGTGACATCGCCTTTCAGACTTCTAGACTGACAAAGATCTTCAGGACAGCTTTTGCCCACTATGCCGGTCCAGCAGGTAGCAGTACAGGGGCGAGACGTACTATGTACCGTTGCACACCTGGAAAACGATAAACTGCCCAAAGAGACGTTTCCACACCCTTTTAGACAAAAGGAGAAATTCCTCGGCGAGGTCAGCCTTGCTTTCACCGAGAAAGGGGTGTCATTGTGTCTCCGGTCAGTGAAGTCATAGACGATGTGGCAGGTGTGATTAAAATTAATGCCTGCTGTACCATTTCCATACATAGCCTCTTGCAAGAAACAAACAGCTTCTGACAGTTCCACTGGTTTAGCAGTAACAGATATTTGGCCAGCTGAGAGTGGGAGCAAAGAACACAAAACAATTTGAACGATTAGCTGTTTTGGTTGCGTAGTTAGCATAATTCCACCACACATTACCAGCATAAACATGGTCATCATGGTCTGGTCCTTCTCGCCAGTCATGATGCGTGTGAGTAACATATCTAGCCCTACAATAAATAGGTAATGGTGTCCCTAAAAGTAAAAACAAAAGTGTCACCACAAGGATGATGATGAAAAAACAGGTGTACCATTCACATCCTTCTGCTGCCAACCTTCTCTCTCTGGCATTTTGTCTCTCCATGATAAACAACAGTTGTTTCTCTACACAAGCCATTGCTGGGGCAAACCATCAGCCGAACACTTGTATAGAGAAACAGTTAAAACAGTCACTTGCTGAGAATTTTTAGTGGAATAAAGTTTGGCAATGTGGATTAAACAGTCTCTTGCTGAGGGCTTTGAATGGGGTAAAGTTTGCAATGTGTCAAATGCACCCAAGAGTCATGTTCTTCGACTTTCACGGCTGCTGGCGTTGCCAGGATGACCCTGTGTGGTCCTTGCAAGGAAGCATCGGCCCAAATTTCTTTTTGATGGCTTTGATAAGGACCAGATCCCCTAGTTTGGCCAAGATGGGTGCTTCACCGTGGTCTTTCCGAAATCCCCAGTTCAGTATGACCTTATTACTGCTTCAGCACAACACAAGTTAGTCCTTTCACACACATACATCGCAAGCCCCAGAGAAGCACACACGTTAGTAAACAATCCCAAAGTCGCTTAATAATAAGCAGATCTGACAACCCAAGGTTCACCGTCAGAAAAAAATCTCATTGTCCTTTTGCACTTCACAACCCTGAAAACATCCTCTCATTTCTGCCACATTGCAAATGTCGCTCTCTTCTGTAACAGCTGCCCATTTTTTCTATCAAAGCAACCCGTAAAAACGTTATTTATTAAAAACACACACAAAAATGCGAACGACCAGACAAACTGCAGTTATTTATTTAATGTATTTTATTTTATTATAATTACAGGGATGGCAATTTTCCGCCGATCCGCGGATTTCCGCCGATTTTATCATCATCTATGTCATAATTTTGTACCTTTACCTTGTTCTCAATAAAGTTTGGAAAAAAAACCATACGCGCTCGGCGCTTCCCCGAAGTCTCGCAATAACCCGGATGTACTCAAGCTACTGCTGTATTGTAAACAGCCCTGCGATTGGACAGTTGCAAACGATTGGACCAATCAAATGGCTCGTATGCTTTGTCAAAAATTCATTTCGGCTTGTTCTCAGGGATGTGATTTTTCCGGTAATTCACCGAATTCCGCTTTATTTGTATATTATATGTACGTTAGCGGCTTATGGTCCACGACGCAGTGAAAGTGTGCCCTTTCAGCCAGAACCGGAAGTGGCGTACACCAGGTAGAGAGCCATTAACTCTTTGTCGAACACGCTGTATTTACGCTCACTGTCGTGCAAAGACCTGCTTAAAAAAAAGGTGAGCGGCTGCCAAGAACCAGCAACGCATTACTCCACGACGGCCGCTATGCCCATGTCCGAGACGTGGGTAATGAGCGCTGTTTTAACCTCAGAACGCCTGCTCCCGTTCAGGAGTCCAGTCAACTCTGTCCGCCGGTTTCCGTTTGAGTGCAGCGTACAGCGGCTGTATGAGCTGGGCTGCGCGGGGGAGGAAAATGAGCTGCTCAAGACTCAATGGAGATTGAAACTGGTGATCTGAAATGAATGCTGAAATTATAAAAAGTAATGGTATGTTGGAATTTTATTTCTATTATGGAATAGATAAAATTAACTGATTTTGATTTGATCAAGTGTTAAAGCATGTGATGGATAATGCTTGTTGGAATATTTACCTCTGCCAAGGAGGTTATGTTTTCATCGGCGTTGGCTTGTCTGTCTGTTTGTTAGCAAGGAAAAGTGATGGACGGATTTTCATGAAATTTTCAGGAAAGGTGTGCAATGGCGCGGGGAACAGATGATTAGATTTTGGTGATGATCTGAGAGTGCATACCTCCATCAAGGGCTTTTTTGTATTTGTGCAGCAGGATTACACAAAAACTACTGGATGGATTTGGATAAAATTTTCACCAGAGGTGGTTCTTGGGCTAGAGAGGAACCCATTATATTTTGGTGATGATCTGAGAATGCATACCTCAGCCAAGGCGCTTATCTTCTCACATTGTGTTAGCAACAATACTCCAAAACTGATGGACAGACTTTGATGCAATTTTCACCACAAGTGGCTATAGGCCTACACACAAAACCATTACATTTTGGAGTTGATCCATGACAAACGGAAGGAGCCTTGGCGGAGGGATGCACTCTGAGTGCTTTTCTAGTTTAGGAATGCTATCTTCTTGGAACATAAGTCAATATTATACAGTAATAAGTGGCATTCAGCTGTTTGTTTTATGTCATGTAAGCACAGTTCTGGTACTTAAAAATCATAAAAACCCAGGAGCTTCGGGGAGCGAAGTGACAGTAAAGGTGAAAATTGGCTCAAAGTTCAATGAGGTAACAGAAACACTTGGACAGTTTCTGAAGAAACCAGAAAAGGAGATGAAGTTCAAAGTTCAGAGACTGACACAGCTTGCTGCCAAAAGGAAGAAAGTTTCACATTAGAAGTGACTTGGTGACCAGTGTAAATAGTGTAAAAAACTCTAATAGAACTGTTAAATATGTTGGACTAAAGACAGTGAGACAACATTGAAGAAAAAGTAAGTTAACTTTTCATTAAATTTAATGATTTATCTAAGTCTAGTATTTCATTTTTTTAATCATTTTTTTCAGTCTAAATTACTTGTATTTTACTGAAAACCTCCCAGCTTCAGGGGGGCTGCGCCCCCCGGCCCCCCCATAAGTCAATCGACCAAATTAGATTTCAGCTCTAATCAGAATTTCCTGTTGCCATCCCTGTAATTAGAGGTTATTTTATTTTTTAGAGGTCATTTTATTTTAAACTTATTTTGAGTTATACCTTAAGGTATTTTGGTTGTTGTTATCATGTTAAAGTTAATCCTTATTATATTAGCGCTATCTTTCGTTATTTTAAGGTTATTTCTTGCTATAACCTTTATTCTCTATTTTTTGTCTTTTTTAATTTTTTTTCTCTCCGTCTCTCTCTCTACTTTAAGGTTATTTCTTTTTATAACCTTTATCTTCTCTATTTTTTGTCTTTTATGATTTTTTCCTCCCTCTCGGCCGTTTATATCACTCTGCGGTAACCTGCCACTGTATTTTTTTCCGGGGTATCCTGCCGCAATACCCCCCTGCTCACTATTTGTGCCCTCTTACTCAGCAGAAATGCACTTCTCTGACGGACTCTAACTGGGGCACAGCTAAGCTTTACTGAATGGACCTGGACCTACGGTAACTAACGCTTAACTCTTAATTCTCAACTCTTCAAACGTATTTTCCGACCGACTATGGACTCTAACCGGGATGAAATGTTTTTAAATCATTAGTTACTAAATTTAGTCACTTCAATCCGCCTGGAGGTCAGCTCCGTCACCCTCCAGTCCGCTCCCAGCATCTCTGGACCTTGCCTCACTTCCACAAAGCCGACCCACTGGGGTCGGTGGGGGAGGACTTCTTCCGCAGCCGTGCACTAGCTGTCTTGGTCCAAAAAACACCGGAAGCAGGAGGAGAGATATCTGGAGTCCCTGTGCTCGGGTGCCAAGTGTGTTGGAAAAATTCTTCTTAACCTTCAGTCAAGAATCAAGCAGGATCAACGTTTCAGCAAGTTTAATTACACTGGCCAGTGGAGAACAATACAAAAACAGTCTCACAGCTTATTCATGCATCATTCTGACTCAAACACACATCGCTCAGTCCTTTAAGCCCTCCGCCAGCCGAGAGGTGGAGGAGAAAAAGACATGGTGATTGGTTCAGTACATCTGGTCAAAACTTGGTGTACAGATTATCTCTCTCTGGAACTGTCACACTCTCTCAGCACCAGTCACACCAGAACAGTACATGCAAACTAAAACAAAGCGATAACACAATACAGATACATCAGCATCTTCAGCACTTTCACACAGAATCTGAGACAAAGCAAATTACAAATATGAAACTTTTCTATCATTAACAAAGCCTTCTTTCTTCATATATTTAGCTAATTTCTCTTTTTTGTACTTTAAAACTCAGAATGTTTGGACATTGTTTTAACTCTGTATTTAATCCAGTCCATGCCAGTCTTCTTCCTGAGTGGTATGATGGCTGAACATTCCCATGGTGCACTTGCATATAATTGTTTGAACAGATGAACGTGGCACCTTCAGGCATTTGGAAAATGTATCCAAGGATGACCCAGACTTGTGGAGGTCCAAAATTCTCTTCCTGATATTAGTGTATGTAAACTTCTAACTTTGAAAACAATAAAAAAAAAAAAAAATCTCTAAAATATCAGTCCCTCCGGGATTTCGCGATGATGATTTAAAAAAAAAACCCAAAACACTCACCCGTGAGGTTTTCAACACCATCCCTTCCTCCGTCTCCCCCAGCCTGCCGGTGGATGCCTCGCCACGTCTCCGTCCTGACCGCGTGTGCGAAGCGCTGGGTTTGTGTTGAAAAACATGCGCCTGCTCCAAAAGCACCCCATCGCGGGAGCACGCGTGAGGAGAGTACAGCGAGTGTTTGAACATCTTTAGAGGTAAAATCATTACTACATCTGGTCAATGAGCTTTAAAACTGAATCTCCATTGTGGATGGACAAACGCACCTACCCATCCATCCCCCCTCGCCGTCCCGCTGTAAATGAAAGATGTGTGTGTGTGTGTGTGTGTGTGTGTGTGTGTGAAGCCCGACATGCAGCAGAAAGGTAGGCATGGAAAAACAGAGAATATTCTCTGTATCCCCCCCCCCCCAAAAAAAAAACAAAACAAAAACAAAACGCAGACTCCAATAGCCAATACAGTGCAACAGAATAATTTACTTTTTCCTCTCCGCTCGGTACCAAATGGTTGGGAACCGTAGGGAGTTTTCAAATGAAGGTGCTACCAATAATTTCCAAATCTATACTCTTTAACAGGCATGAGTTTTTCTGCATAGCAGAAGTTTCTGCTTAATTTACAAATCACTATAATAGGAAATTTTGACAATCCTGTGCTTTTCTTGTATTGTTATATAGAATATCACTGCAGTAAAATGGAAAAAAGTATCTGCATTAAAATTTGGAATTCTTCCCACAACTTTTAATGCAGAAAACACTCCAAAAACGTCGCAACTTTTTCTGCAACTTTTTAAAAAAGCTCCCGCAAATTCAGGCTTTTTGGCCCGCAACAATCATAAAAACATCTCGCAACATCCTGGACGGACTGAAATATTATTTAGCAAAAATAAAAAATTATTTAGCAAATAGGATTACCAAAATTATTTCTAACTGACCTAAAACAGGAAAAGTTTAGCCTGATTTAATGTCAGACAGTAAGGAAAAAAAGGTTGTGTCTTTCTATACTGTGTATGTCAATTTCTGGTTTCAATTTTATATAGCTTATGCCTATTAAAAATTTGAAATGACACAATCATATCTTCTAACCTTAAATCTTGGGCAGAACCTGGATGCAGACTAGCCTGAGGATCATTGGGCCTCATTCATGAAACGTGAGCAGAACAGATTTGTTTGTGAACTGTTAGAGGGAAATCAACGAATGCTTTGGCATTCATCAAAATGTCAGTAGCTACGAACTTCTCGTAACGACAAATAAAATCTACTCCTGCTTCCAACCACTTGAAGAGTGTGTATAAATCTAAATGCTTCTAAATATTGCTCGTCATTACCACAAATTTCAATTTTAATTAACCTTAAACTGTTCTATGTCATGTTCACAATATACAGATGCTTTTAAAACATCCATCCATCTGCGACTGCTTTTCTGGAGGTCCGGGTTGCAGAGGCAGCAGCTTAAGCAGAAAAGCCCAGACTTCCCTCTCTCCGGCCACCTGCTCCAGCTCTTCAGAGAGGATACCAAGACGTTTGCAGGCCAGCTAGGAGATATAGTCTCTTCAGGGTGTCCTGGGTCTGGCCCGGGGTCTCCTCCCAGTGGAACGTGCCTGAAACACCTCAAGTGGGAGGCGTCCAGGATGCATCTTGATCAGATGCCCAAACCACCTCAACTGGCTCCTTTCAATGTGGAGGAGCAGCGGTTCTACTCTGAGTCTCTCCCGGATGACTGAGCTCCTCACCCTATCTCTAAGGGTGAGTCCAGCAATCCTACGGAGAAAGCTCATTTCAGCCACTTGTATCCGCGATCTCATTCTTTCGGTCATTACCCTAGGTAAAGGTCAGGGAGTTAAGGGGCGCTTGCGCACGCAGCGACCGGCAGCTGGTGGCTTGTCACCAGACTGCAAAACAAATCTACCTACGGGTACAAAATAAGTAATAAAAAAAAAAAAAATTACCCAAAGCTCATGACTATAGGTGAGGGTAGGAACGCAGACTGACTGGTAAATCAACAGCTTTGCTTTAGAGCTCAGCTCCCTCTTCACCACAACAGACCGGCACAATGCCTGCATCATTGCAGAGGCTGCTCCGATCCATCTGCCAATCTCTCGCTCCATTCTCCCCTCACTCGTGAATGAGACCCAGAGATACTTAAACTCCTCCACTTGGGGCAGGAGCTTGTCCCCAATCCAGAGAGGACAATCCACCTTTTTTCCAGCTGAAGACCGTGGACTCGGAGGTGCTGATTCTCATCCCAGCCGCTTCACACTCAGTAGGAAACCCTCCCAGCAAGGCCTGTAGGTCATTGCTTGATGAAGCCAACAGGACACCATCATCTGCAAACAGCAGAGATGAGATCCTGTGGTCACCGAACATGACACCCTCCGATCCTTGGCTGTGCCTAGATATCCTGTCCATAAAAATTATGAACAGGATCAGTGACAAAGGGCAGCCCTGGCAGAGTCCAACCCTCACTGGAAACGAGTTTGACTGAGTGTTGGCAATATGAACCAAACTCTTGCAACAGCTGTATAGGGACCAGTTTGTAACAACAAGCCCAATACCCCATACTCCCGAAGCACCCCCCCCCCCCCCCATAAAAGACCACAAGGGACATGGTCGAATGCTTTCTCCAAGTCCATAAAACACATGTGGACTGGCTGGGCAAACTCCCACAAACCCTCGAGGATTCTCGAGAAGGTAAAGAGCTGATCCGATGTGTCACGACCAGGACGAAAACCACACTGCTCTTCCTGAATCAGAGGTTCGACCAGCAGTCGGACTCTCCTCTCCAGTATCCTGGCATAGACCTTCCCAGGGAGTCTGAGAAGTGTGATCCCCCTGAAGTTGGAACACACCTTCCGGTTCCCCTTTTAAAAAACAGGAACCACCACCCTGGTTTGCCATGCCAAAGACACTGTCCCCGACTTCCATGCAACATTGCAGAGGCGTGTCAACCATGACAGCCCTATAACATCCAGGGCCTTGAGGTACTCAGGGTGAATCTTGTCGACCCCGGGGGCCTGGCCACCAATGAGTTTTTTAACCACTTCTGTGACCTCAATCCTTGTGATGGGCGAGCTGTCCCCCTCATCCTCAAGCCCTGCTTCCTCTGTGGAAGGCGTGTCAGTGGGAATTGAGGAGATCCTCGAAGTATTCCTTCCACCGCTCAACGATGTCTCAAGTCGAAGTCAGCAGCACCCCATTCATACAGTGTGGACAGGGAGCTGCTCCCCCCTCCTGAGTTGCCGGACAGTTTGCCAGAATCTCTTCGAGGCCTACTGAAAGTCTTGCTCCATGGCCTCACCAAACTCCTCTCACACCTGAGTTTTTGCTTCAGCAACCACCCGAGCTGCACTCCACTTGGCCTGCCGGTAAACCTCAGCTGCTTCAGAAGTCCCACAAACCAACCAAGCTCGATAGGACTCCTCCTTCAGCTTGATGGCCCCCCTTACCACTGGTGTCCACCACTTGGTTTGGGGGTTGCCACCACAAGATGCACCAGCAACCTTGCAGCCACAGCTCTGGGCAGCCGCTTCAACAATGGAGGTGTAGAACATGGCCCATTCAGACTCCATGTCTCCAGACCCTCTCAAAATGTCAAAGTTCTTCTAGAGGTGAGAGTTGAAAACCTCCTGGACAGGGGTCTCAGCCAGACGTTCACAGCACACCCTCACCATACGTTTAGGTCTACCGGGTCTGGCTGGCGTCTGCCCCTGCCATCAGATCCAACTCACCACCAGGTGGTGATCAGTTGACAGCTTTGCACCCTTCTTTACCCTAGTGTCCAAGACATGTGGTTGCAGGTCCTTTAAAACAGTTTTTTTTTTTTTGTAATGTCACTAAAAATAGCCCATAATAAATTTAGCTCAATTAATCAGTAGTTTATATTTAAGCTTCCGATTACATTTATGAATGAATGGGATTCATGAACTTACACACAGATGTACGAACAAATCAGGATTTTATACAGCATTCACGAATCTGGAGTAAGTTTTCAGAACCCAGGTGATTTACTTGCAAATCTACTCACAGATTTACGAACGTTTCATGAATGAAGCCCATTGTGTATAAGTTGTGTAACCATCTGGGCAATTGCCTAGGAAGAGTACAGATTTTAGTGAATACAGCTCTATGCCATTAGCTCATTCCACCTTTGCTGAAAGCCAGGGTCTCTACATGTCATTCCCTTTTTAACATTAACTGTCCCAGCTGTGACTGAATGTATTAATTATCAAACTTTCTCTCATTTTAGAGTTTATGCAGTCCTTCTGCTCACTGCACAGCTGCATGTCTGCAACCAAAAACAGCCCAAACTGAGGAGACGCTCCCACCTTCTGCATGCCTCTCAGACCTTGGGGTTTGTTGCTGTGCTTGGACGGTTAAAATAGAGCCTTCTCTGTACCAATATAACATCACAACTAGTTCACATTGTGACCAAGCAGAAATTAGCACAGCATACACCAGGACGAAACCTAGATGGGCATCATAAATTGCAGAAGTGAAACATATCTTAAAACCCTTTACGATTTCAGCCAGTGTCCAGCCGACGTAAAACGTCCCACGGGCGGGACACCAGAATGGTAAGGGGTTTTAAACCACCCTAATTATCTATTCTGGGTATACTGTAACTCTTTTTGCACAGCGATTCAAGAATCTAATATAACAGAGTTTATTATTAGGAATGGTCTAAGTCTTGAGAGACAGTGACTGGGTCATTTCTATGGGAACAGAAGCAGAGCGTTTCCCCATGGGAGGATAAACACTTGCACAGAAAGGCTGCAAACTGCACCAGACTCAACATATAAATCAGTCATAGCCACAGTAACTGTATATGTATAAAAAATGGAAAATGAGAATGATAGAAAAATTACCTTAAAATGTGCCAGAGAGATGTGGGTGTATGGATGGCTGAGGAATATTTTTATATACAGTATATATTTTTTTTTAACAGAGCATCAGCTGTGCAAAATGCTGTGTTCAGACTTAACACTGTCACATTATTTAAATCTGGGTCATTTCCTTATTAGCTGTAATTGAGGAGGATACATGCAAGTTTATAGCTGCACAACTGGGACAGAATTTTCACTTCTTGAAATTGGTGTGTTAAAGCCTTTTAAGCAGTGTTACTAAATAGAAATAATGAGTGTGAATCATGCAGATTAGTGTCATTTCTAGAATGAGACTCAACAATCCCATATATCTGCAAACATGGGATCCATCAAATAAACATGCTCACCCAGATGTTGTGGAAGGGGTCTGTAGTGTTGCCTGGGTCGTAGATGAGGCAGTTTCCTCCATAGTCACGCTCTGGGAGGGGGACCCCTAATTTAGGGTCAATGTACTTCATGAACTGCCGTCCATCATGCACCGTCTGGTCAGTGAGGTTAAGAGCAGCAAAATATTTTTAATGTCACCAAGCTATGAGTTTAAATTTTACTCATTAAAGAATAGAAAGCGCCTGAATATCTTTTTTTTTTTTTTTTAACACATCCTTTGATTAAGATACAGAGCAACAGTCAAACAGTTTGGCTCAATGACATTTAATTAAATTGAGAGCGTGAAAAGAGGCTTCCAGAAAAATCCTACATTTTGGCCTGTATTTAGGCACATCTTTCGGAACTCCATCTGGGATTTCAGTTTGTGGGCGACACAATCCAAGACTTAAATCAAATGGAACTAAGTCCTGAGTCTGAGGGGGTGGCAGAGCAACTCTGCCATCAAAATAAATAACTAAAACATCCAAGAAAGAGCAGTTTGTGATGCAATTGTCACAAATGCTAATATGCACTGAGCATTTCATGTCAGAGCCTTTCTAAACATGATATTATCAGCAACCAACCTGGAAAAGGATGAAGATGAGAAAGAGCTCATAGACGACACTGACACACAACCAGAATCGCCAGTAAGCTGCAGACAAAGAGAGAGAGAGGTTATGTCAGGTTAAAAAAAAAAAAGCTTAGAAAAATGACAACTAATAGTAGCCATTTAGAATGTGTGTTGGTCATTAGTAGGTCCCCGTTTTTGTACTCTCCTTTATAAATATTAGCCCATAAATATTCAGTGGTGTGAGAGATTTTAATGCTGGGTTATGTAAACTCAAACTTCATGCTCCAATTCTGATATTTAATCTTCCCACTGTGTCATAATGAACTAAAAACAGTAAACACATGAATAATATGGGTTTTGGAGGAAAAACATTCAAAAAGAAGACCCACAAACTCAGAAGGTGCAGAAACTGAAGATGAATGACGATAGAACAATATAGCCATTTCCACCCTAAAATTGAAAATTTTACCTGCATTATTTCCAAGTAACCTTCCACAGTGTGTGGGACACCATGTGGCATATAAGGGTGGCGCCCATCTCTATTTCTGTGACACTAGGCCACATAGCTATTCTAAGAAGTGAACACTACAGTGTGGGTGTGTGTATGTATGGGGGGGCAGTCCTCTGGTAGCTTTATGTGTTAACGTTTCTTTACTCATCCTATTATGCCAAGCACCAAGTTAGAAGGCAGAAAGTACTATTTTTATATGGTCTTTGGTATGACCCAGTTGGCTCTACCAACTAGACCACCATTCCGGTATCTCCAGTATCCAAATGTGGGCACTAACTCCATTTACTCAACTAACTAATACTTTTACTGAGTAGTCTTATTGTAGGATACTTTTTATTCTTATCAGAGCACATTTAAGAAAAAAAAATACATTTACTCAAGAACACTTGTACTCTGAATTACTTTACCAATTTGAAAACTTATTAGAAATATTGTACATCAGTATTTTTTTTCCTGAAATGACTGCACCTTTAATCATTTCACTGACTGTCATTTCATTACAGAGTTCAAAATCGTTCTCACTCTGGAATTTTATTTTCCCCTCAGACTGATAACTTTAAGAGGAAAAACCTCACAAATTGGTGAGAGTAATGTCATGAATTCACCAGGAAAAAAGTTGCAAATGTGTAAATAAAAAGCTACTAATTTATATGACAAATTCATACATTTATCACTAAAGTCACAGATTTATTAAAAAAATGTGCAAATTGAAAAGACAATGACTCAAATATAGAAGAAAAAACATCACAAATTTATGGGAACAAAGTTTAAAATGTAAAAAAAGGACAGACATTTAGTTAAAAACAATGAGTAAAAGTTGCAAATCTATGTTAAAAAAAAGTTGAAATTTTATTTAAAAAGTTTCAAATTTACAAGGGAAAAAGTAGTAACCTTACAAGAGAAAAGTGACAAATTTGAGGGAAAAAAAACCCTGCTCCGTTTATGTCACTCCAGGGTACCTTGGTAGTCTTGAGACTTCATTGTACCCTGCACAGATTCAAGGTTCCTCATGCCAGATGCTGCAAAGCAACTCAAAAACAACACCGAGCCTCCTCCACGTTTCACAGTAGTATGGTGTCCTTTTCTTTTCAAGCTTCATTTTTTCCTTCTGTAAACACAGAGCTGATGTGCCTGGCCAAAAAGCTCCAGTTTTGTCTCATCAGTCCAAAGGGCATTCTCCCGGAAACTTTGGGGCTTAGCAGCATGCATTTTGACTGGCTTTTTTTTAATGTTTTTCTGTCAATAATGGAGCCATCCTGGTCTTCTTTGCATGGAGCTCATTACTGTTCAAATTGTGACTGATGGTATGATCAGAAAGTGATGTACCTTGACCTTGGAGATCAGTTTGAATGATTTTGGATGGTTTCTTGGGCTCTTTTTCCTACAATATGCACTACTTGTACTTCCGGCACCACACGAGTCATCAGCCCTTTGCAACAGTGGCTCAATTCTGAGTTTCTTTCTTGTTTTTTGTTTTTGTTTTTTTTTTAAATTTATTATCCTTTTTTTTTTTTCTTTGTCACAACTTTCTGATCCTGCTACCCCATATCCACCACGAACATCAAGGACACAAATATTGCCGCACTGGCGTTGATATTCGCCATCTTTCTGCTCATATCGCCAAGGACTACTGACCCGGTGAGTGGAGGAGCTATTGTTTACAGTAGGAGCCAATTACTAGCATTGGGCTGCTCCGCGATGCTAACTGAGAGACCCGATATCCCACGAGAATCAGGCAAAAACGATGGGGCTGTCGTGCTGGAGTGAAGCGACGCGCGAGGAGAATAAGGTACAGACCCGTCCTACCATCCATTATTATGGGAAATGTGAGATCGCTGCTTTACAAGACGGACAAACTGGCAGGTATGTCCTGGTATGAGAGTGTCTTCAGAGAGATTAGCATCATGTTGTTTACTGAAACGTGGCTAACAGAATTAGCAACAGATGCTAACATCAAACTAGAGGGTTTCCACTTAATATGAGCAGATTGGACACCATATAGCGGGAAGAGCAGAAGCGGGGGGCTGATAATGTATGTGAACAACAGATGGTGTAATCCTGGACACATCACGATTAAAGAACAACACTGCAGCAAGGACACTGAGTTGCTAGTCGTTAGCATGCGACCAGCATATATTCCCAGAGAACTCTCACATGCCATCGTGATTGTTATTTATGTACCCCCCTCTGCGAGCGCTGAGGCAGCGTGCAATGTCATCCACTCAGTCACCACCAGGCTGCAGACACAGCACCCAAATGCTCTCCAGCTCATCTCTGGTGATTTTAACCATACTTCCCTGATCTCCATTTTGCCCACTTTCACCCAGTATGTCACGTGCCACACCTGAGACAATAAAATACAGGATTTATTTTATGCAAACACCAAGGAGGCTTACACCTCATCGCCATTGCCCCCCCCCCCCCGGAAGATCGGACCACAACTTGGTTCACCTCTTGCCTGTGTACAAACCCCTGGTACACAGACAACCTCCTGTTACCCGCACAGTAAAGACATGGTCTGAGGAGGCAGAGGACACTCTGAAGGACTGTTTTGAATCCACTGCATGGGAGCAGCTTTGTGATCCACATGGTGAGGACATCGACTGCCACACACACACTCTATCACAGACTACATCAACTTCTGTGTGGACAACACCGTACCCACCAAGACCATACGGTGTTTCTCAAACAACAAACGCTGGATCAACCCTGAGATAAAGTTATTGCTGAAGGAGAAGAAAAGGATCTTCAGGTTGGGAAACAAGGAGGAGCTGAAGTCTGTACAGAGGAGCTGAGGAGGAAGATCAAAAAGGGGAAGGACAGCAACAGGATGAAGATAGAGGACAAGCTGCAGCAGAGTGACATCAACGGTGTCTGGAGAAGCCTCAAAACCATCTCTGGGCACTGAATACCTAATCCCAGGCATGTGTGTGGGGGGGGGGGAAGTGAACAACCTGAACCTGTTGTTTTTAACAGGTTTGACCAACTGCCCTCTTCTCCGCCTGCCCACCAACCACTACTGCCTCCACCTTTATCTAGTCCTGCTGTCCATGGCCCTCCCCCCAGCCCCCCTTGTACATCCCCCACAGACCTCCCCCCCCAGCACACACAGCCCCCCTGCCCCAACCTGACTCTCACTAAGACCAAGATGAGAGCTGACCTGATGAAGATCAAGGCGAGGAAGGCCGCAGGTCCGGACGGCATTAGCTCCAGGCTCCTCAAGTCCAGTACAGACCAGCTGTGCGGGATCGTGGAGCACATCTTCAGTCTGAGCCGGAAGCTGGGGAGGGTACCACGGATGTGGAAAACATCTTGTGTGGTACCCGTACCAAAGACCCCACACCCCAAGGACCTGAACAGCTACAGACCAGTGGCCTTCACATTACACCTAATGAAAACCCTGGAGAGGCTGCTCCTCGCCCACATCTGCCCCCTGGTGGGACCAGCGATGGATCCACTTCAGTTCGCCTACTAGCATGGCATTGGGGTGGAGGATGCAGTGATCTTCCTCCTACATCGTTCCCTATCCCACCTGGAGAAGCCTGGGAGCACTGTGAGGATCATGTTCTTTGATTTCTTCAGTGTTTTCAACACCATCCAACCAGTGATCCTGAGGGACAAGCTGTTGTACGCAGGGGTGGACCAGCACCTGTCATCATGGATCCTGGACTACCTCACAAACCGACCAGTTTGTGAGAACCCAGGACTGTGTGTCTGACACCATCATATGCAGTACGGGGGCCCCCCAGGGAACCATTCTGGCTCCCTTCCTGTTCACCTTCTACAATGCTGACTTCACACAACACACCACACTGCCATCTACAGAAGTTCTCTGATGACTCTGCGATCGTTGGCCTCATCTCTGATGGGGATGATGCGGAGTACAGAGGACTTATCCAGGACTTTGTGGACTGGTGCCTACGAAACTGCCTCCAGATCAATGCGAGGAAAATTAAGGAACTGGTGGTGGACTGCCGCAGGTGAGGACAACCCCCCACAGCACTGGTAAACATTCAGGGAACAGACATTGAGATGGTGACATCTTACAAGTACCTGGGTGTTCACCTGAACAATAAACTGGACTGGTCACACAATACCAACGCGCTCTACAAGAAGCAGCGCAGGCTGTACCTCCTGAGGAGACTCAGGTCTTTTGGAGTGCATCAGCCATCACATTTGGAGTGGTCTGGTTGAGCAGTGGCATCACAGCAGCCGACAGGAAGAGACTGAACAGGCTGATCAAAAAAGCCAGCTCTGTTCTGGGGAAACGCCTCAACCTAGTGGAGGAGATAGGAGAGAGGAGGATGGTGGCTAAGCTGTCATCTCTGCTGGAGTCTGAGTCCTACCCCATGCAGGACACACTGAACACACTGAGGAGCTTATTTAGCGGTAGGCTGTGCCATCTTAGGTGCATGACGGAGAAGTTCCGCAGGTCCTTCCTACCTACAGCT
Source organism: Pholidichthys leucotaenia (assembly GCA_020510985.1). Lineage (NCBI taxonomy): Eukaryota > Metazoa > Chordata > Actinopteri > Cichliformes > Pholidichthyidae > Pholidichthys > Pholidichthys leucotaenia. The sequence goes on along the minus strand of CM035840.1, from coordinate 56,290,513 downwards.
GCCAGACTTTATAACCTAACCAGGGCTACTCGAAGAGGCCATATTAAATGTACTGAACGTAACAACTCTGCACAATAGAGACTGTCCCCTCCAATACACAACTAGTACAAAAACAATCATTACTGAGGGTGGCAACAACACTGTTGAGTCAAATGCAAAATATACTGTCTGGGTACATATTCATATTTTGCAGGGTAATTTAACAAACCATAATGATGTTTATTCCATCTAGCTGCAATGCTCCTGCACTGTGCATATATTTGTGTACATATGTATATTCATTTACTGCTTTGGCTAACTAGTTATTATTTTATTTACTACTGCTCTGAGTGCTGCTATCCCTTTGCTGCTGTAATCCTGGAAATTCCTCATTGTGGGACTAATAAAGGCTCATCTTATCTCATCTTATTCTTCTAATCAAGATCGCATGTAGGCAGCGCTTCCTTCAAAAGGTGGTGCCACAAATTATTACATTTAAGGGTACCATCCATTGTCATCTATGCCATTTCAATTTGTTTAATTATATTATATATTGTGCTAAATATGATATAAACAATAAGATATGCCAGTAGACTAAGTTATTTCATAGAGTTATTTTTTGTGGAAGGGTACCAACAAATTTGTCCATGTCTGTATAAAAACATTAAAATTAAGATCAAGACATGTTTAGGCCACTTGATCAAATTAAGCCCTTGCATTTGCAAAATGGCAAAATCTTGGAAAATTCTGTGATTGTCATTTCATACAAACAAAAGATTTAAAAAACGAGGAACAATCAAAGAAGTGTGTACCTGAAATGGTCATATTAATTATATTCACTTCAAGATGCCACAGAAAATATCTTAAACCAAGTATTCAGGATAAAGCTTTTGATCATAATTTAGTTATACACACGGCATTATTTGATTTTTTTAAATGACCGTCCCACCATTTAGTTTACATGAAAGTGAAAATTAAAACAATTGACAATAAAGAAACCATAAAGTTTATAAAAATCAAATCAAATGTAATCCCTAACTTAAACTCCCTAACTTAATCCAATGACTACATTCTAGGCTGAAGTGTTTTGTTTTCTTTTAAATTCATTTACTACTGTAACATTATGTGATTTTATATGAATTTATAATCTTAGCAGTTCACTGAGACACTTCCAGCTTGTAATCTGATGAGAGTTTCAGGTTACGAATCAAGGAAACCCACTGGGTTTTATTCCCAGGATACAAATCTGCATGGTGTTGGCGTTACTACAACAAAACTAACAACACCGGAACCTACCAGGCTGGCTTAACAGGCCAGGCAGTTTGATGCAATCCCCCATCTACATACAGTACACAATCATATCCATTTAAATTAAACAAAAGCAAGGGGCAAGAAAGCACATGTAGTGCAACGACAGAAATCCAAACTGTTGCTCAGCCCACAAGTGACTGGCACCATTTAGTGTGTCTGCATGTACCTTCCACACCCCGTTACCTTCTTTCCTTCCTGCCTTTCCCTCTGGAGTTAGTAGCTGTGTGGTTTGTGCATAAATGCATGAGTTAAAAACCCTGACAGGCAACTTCTCCTGTCACAGCTGCTGTTTAAATAAAAAGTGTATTTTCCAGCTTGTGAAAGATTTTTAATAAAAACTATACATAGTCAAGGAAGTGTAGACCTAAAACAGCTTGTACATGTTAAGACCCAATTGGTTTGTAGAGTTATGAAGAAATAAAGAAGCAGTTTCTGCAGTGGTGGACAATTGCAGAAGTATTATGGCTGCAATCCACCCATGTTTCTCTTACAATCTAAGCAACAGATCTTGCAATTTGTGACTGTATATTTTATCCTGTCAAGGTACTGTAGTTCTCTTTTAGTATATGTCAAATATAAGTTTCCAACAAGTCCCAATGCAGGATGTTGTTTCAATTTTAGTATGTAGATTTGGAAAATGAAGGGATAATACTTAAGTTGCATGATTAGTGTTCCTCTCCATTTTCCTATACAGACTGGTGGAAAACTTTTTGAAGTGAAAAGTCAATGCAGCAGTAAGTTACTTTAAAGCAACCCTATGTAAGATTTCCACCTTAAAATAATCTTTCCAAAATTATTCTGATGGTACATCAACCTTTGACCGGGTAAATGTCACTTCCCCCATAGCCTGAGTGGGCCTGTGTTGCCTGCAATAGCTTTGTTCTTGGTAGGAATATCAAAAGAACTACAACTATGGGGGCGCTAGTGAGCCATGCTGGAGTAAAGACGTGTCCCTCAGTGCTCCCGCAGACTTTTGGACATTTTACTTTTAAAAACGAAGTTTCTTTGGTAAAGCTCAATACAAACTCGTCACCAATCATTATCGGACTCTCCTGCCCACTTTTATCGTCATGATGGATAAACTTCATAAGTTTAAATTCAACGCTACCGACAAACCCAATAGGCCCAACACGAGGCTGCAAGCCGAGCTGGAAAAGAATGACGAACCACAGAGCGCAGTGCCAACATTGACCACGGACGAAGGCTTTAAAACTCAGATTTTGGCATCCTTAAGAGAAGACATCACACAAATTATACGGGAAGAATTTAAGAATGCCTTAGCTAACGATTTTGCCTCTCTCAAAGCCGAAGTCCAGGCTGTACGTTCAGAAATAGCTAGCAACGCCACCTCCGTTAGCGCACGATTTGGCACAATTGAAGCTAACATTCAAGACGTGAAAGACGGCTTGTCTACTTGGTCAGATGATGTAACTGGGCTTCAGAGCTCGGTGAAAGAGCTCCAAAGTGAAGTGAAGTCACTGCGGAGCAAATGTGAGGATCTGGAGGGGAGAATGAGACGTGGAAATATCCGCATTGTCGGTGTCAATGAGCAAAACCCCTGCAATCCAAACGAGGTGGCTAAAATTATTAAACAAGCCTTATCCATGGACCGAGAAGTGAAAGTTGATCAATCTCATCGTACACCAGCACCACGGACCGCGGGAGCAGACAGACCCCGAGTGATGATCGCCAAGATGCACTATGATGGAGATGCAGCAGATATTTTGAGAAGAGCCAGGGAAAAGGCACCTTTGACGTATAATGGTAACAGGATCAGCATCTTCCCTGACTACACGGCAGGTGTTGCTAAAGCCCGGGCTGCCTTTTCAGATGCACGGAAGGCGCTACGAGGCCGACGTGATGTGCGCTTTGGTCTTTTTTACCCCGCAAGATTCCGGATCACTTTTGGGAATGAGAGTCAGGACTTTCATGATCCAACAAAGGCCATGGACTACATAAAGAACAATATCCTGGCCGAAGCTGATGATCCTTGAGGTACCATGTTTGGATTATATAGCGTGAGTCCGCAGGTTATGATTGCAGTGGGTGCGTAATCTTTTAAAATATGTTTTTTTTTTTATGGTGACGAGAATAATACATTTTTTTTTTCCTATCCTGTATTGTTATAGTGTAATGTGTTGAGTAGTTTGAACATTTTCATTTAATGTTGTTCCTTATCTAATTTAGTCTGCAGGGGCCTGAGCTCCTTTAGTAAATTTGTTTTGCCGATTTAATTTCTGCTCCTTTTTTTTTTTTTCTTTGCTGTGGACACAGCCTACCATAGCAGGTTGTGTATTTTGCTGCTAATATACAGTGGCTAGGGACTTAATCCCACCCTTTAGTATTTTGCTTGTTCGATATACATTTTGTTTTTGTGTTTCTTGCGTTCTGATCCCTTTGTTCCCCGGGGATCACATATTATTTAAAAGAGCAACAGAGTCACTATTTGTTACTTACTGGAACCATATTCTCTCAGTCATAAAGTCTTTCCACTTCGATGCAACATTCCTATGTGAAGTAATATTCCCTATGTTGTTTCTGCTGTACTCTCGACCATGGGCCCGCCTCTGCCTCAAAACAACTTTTATGATGCCCTATACTGTAACTATCTGCACCACAGTACTTAAGTTATGAGTCCATTGACAATTATAAGTTATAATGTGAAGGGTCTAAATAGCCCCATTAAAAAGAAGAAAATATTATTACAGCTTAAACGTTTGAAGTGTCAAGTAGCACTATTACAAGAAACCCATTTGTCCGATGATGAGCACCTGAAATTAAAGAAATCCTGGGCAGATAAGGTGTATTTCTCATCTCACCGCTCAGGTAAAAGAAGAGGGGTAGCAATATTAATACATAGACAAGTTAATTTTGTTGATACATTTGTACATGCAGATGGAGAAGGTAGATTTATTCTGGTAAATGGGCTGCTTGATGGCATACCTGTCTCCCTAATTAATGTGTATGCCCCAAATGAGGACCAACCAGGCTTCATCAAATTACTATTTAACAGAATCACGGAGTATAGTGTTGGTCTTTTACTCATGGGGGGAGACTTTAATTGTGTAATGTCACAACAAGATAGACAACCTACACCTAAAGCATCCATATCCAAGATGGGCAAGATGCTTAAATATTTGACTGCTGAAGCAGGAATGGTTGATGTATGGCGATCAAAATTTCCAAAAGAAAGAAATTTTACATTTTACTCTAACAGTCATGCATCCTATTCAAGGATTGATTATTTTTTCACTTCTAAAGCTGAACTCCACAGAGTTGAAGACATAACCATCATGCCCATTACAATCTCTGATCATGCCCCAGTGGTTCTTCAGTGGGACATGGGATTAACACCAACTTATAAACAATGGAGATTGAACGCCTCTCTTCTTAATGATAAAGATTTCATTACTCTCATTAAAACAGAGCTCAAGAACTATCTTGATATAAATGATACACCTGGCATGTCTCCTCTTGTACTTTGGGACTGTGCAAAAGCCTATTTAAGAGGCTGTATAATTTCTTATGCTACTGCAAAAAGGAGGCAAAAAATGGCTAAACAAACAGAATTGGAGCATAAAATTAGGGAGCTCGAACATAAGCATAAACGAGGGATGGCGTCTAATCTCTTAACTGAACTCAAAGCAGCTCGTTCAGAGCTACAAGAGCTACTATCAGAGAAGATCGAGGGAACTTTACGTTTTGCCAAGCATCAGCATTATGAACATGGAAATAGAGCGAGCAGGCTTCTGGCTTTCAAATTACGTAAACAACAATCTTCTAATATTGTACATAAAATAAAATCTGGACACAAATATATAGTAAAGCCTAAGGAAATAGCTGAAACATTCGGAGAATTTTATAAATCTCTCTACCAAGATACTGATACATGCCCCGATGAGTCCAATATTGCTCAATTCTTACAGGATATTAATATACCTCAGTTATCTGGCAAAATTGCTGCAAATTTGGATGAACCAATCCAAGATTGGGAAATAAAACAATGTATTTTATCTCTCAAAAATAATAAATGTCCTGGTCCAGATGGATTTATCAGTGAGTTTTATAAATGTTTCCATGAAGAACTTATTCCACTCCTCTTAAAAGCTTATCACCATTCATTAGAAACAAAAACAATGGCTGTGTCATGGGCAGAAGCTACTATAGTGGTATTACAGAAGGAAGGTAAAGATCCCACTGACTGCAGCTCTTACAGGCCATTGTCTATGTTAAATGGAGATGTTCGTATCTTGACGGGTGTATTGGCACGGCGACTAAATGACATAATAACTAACATTATTCATCCAGACCAGACTGGGTTTATTGTCGGGAGACATTATGCAAATAATTTACGTCGTTTGTTTAATATCTTATCATACCAAAAACAAAGCAAAACCAAGACAGTTGTATTATCACTGGATGCCCAAAAGGCTTTTGATAGAGTGTCATGGAAATATCTTATTCAAACATTAAAAAGATTTAATTTTGGCCCTAAATTTATCGACTGGATTGAAACCATATACTCTTCACCTCAAGCAGCTGTGAGAGTTAATGGGTTTCGATCTACAAGGTTTAACTTGGAGCGTGGTTGCAGACAAGGGTGTCCTCTGTCACCCTTGCTCTTTGCTTTAAGTATAGAGCCAATGGCCCAACTCATTAGAGATGACAATAATATTAAAGGGGTGCTGATTGGCAAAGAAGTACATAAAATATCACTGTACGCGGATGATGTCCTACTGTATCTGACAGAGCCATCCTGTACAATTCCATGTTTAATGAAAATTATATCAACATATGGATATTTCTCAGGATATAAAATTAATGTTGATAAAACTGAGGCAATGGACATTTTGGACAATATTTCACCAGAGTTTAAACAACAAAGCGGCTTTCGTTGGCCTAAAGAAGGTATAAAGTATTTGGGTATCTATGTTCCCCTTTCATTAGACAAGATATTTGATGCAAATTATGGTAGGATAATTAGTACTATAAAAAATGACCTAAACCGTTGGTCATCATTGCCTTTGTCTCTCCTAGGTCGCATAGAAGCCATTCGTATGAATGTTCTGCCTAGGCTTTTATATCCGTTTCAAATGTTACCAATACTAATACCCAAGTCAACATTTGAAGAAATGGACAAAACATTCTCAAAATTTATATGGCAGGGCAAGCGCCCTCGGATAAAATATAAAACACTTCAAAGACTTAAGGAAGAAGGGGGGCTTAACCTGCCAAACTTGAAATATTATTTTTGGGCTTCACAATTAAAACCATTAATTTCATGGATGCAGAATGACATTCATACGAGATGGGTGGACATTGAACAAAACCTGAGCCTCAAACCACTACAAGCTTTGCCTTTTGCTAATATTCCAGTAGTGGGCTTATCAAGGTGGACTAAAACCACACTTGATATCTGGAAGAGGGTTGGAATTGCCTTTAAGTTACCAACTAGTCTATCTGCCTTGTCTAGTATTGGGCATTTAAAATCCTTTATACCAAGCAGATTGGATACGAACTTTCTCAAGTGGGCTGATCATGGGCTTATTTACATACATCAGTTAATCGATAAGGATGGTTTTGTATCGTTTGAATATTTGAGAAGACGCTTCCAACTCCAAAAAAATGATTTTTTCAGATATCTGCAAATACGATCTTTTTTGGTTTCTCATAAAGAGTGGGATAAAGTGCTAGACCCATCACTCATTGAACATTTTTTAATTCAAACTCAAAAACACAAAGAGGATAAAAAAGTGATCTCAAAGTTATACAAAATATTTGGTTTAATGGCTCAAAATAAACCTATTCTGGCAAAACAAAGATGGGAGGCAGAGGCGGGTCAAATTTTCTCTGATCAAATGTGGGAAGAGGTATGTACAGTGGCGCATAAGACCACAAATTCAAATACATGGAGGGAATTTAAATGGAAGATATTTAGTAGATATTTCAGAACACCAGATATTGTGGCCAAGATGACACCAAATGTTCCAAGCCTGTGTTGGAGAAATTGTGGTACAGAAGTGCCTAATCACACACACATTTTCTGGTCGTGCCCTAAAATACAAACATTTTGGGATGAGGTGTACAAGGCAATAAATCATATGTTTCAAGTTACAATACCAAGGGACTTGGCAGTAGCAGTTCTTGGCATCACCCCTCCGGAAGTGCATGGGAGAGCACCAGCATACCTCCTAAACATACTTTTTGTAGCAGCCTTGAAATGTGTCACTGCCTCTTGGATGAAAACAGACCCACCCTCCTTCAGTGCATGGCTTCAAAAAGTACAAGAACTTTATCACATGGAGAAGATTACTTACGCACTGAGACTCCAATTACCTACTTTTAAATCAAGATGGCATCCAGTAGAAGTCTCTTTATTGTAGTTGCTCAAGGTGGCTATTAAGCGCTTGGTTTTATTTATTTTTTTTGACAGATGCTGTTTCTCTTATATTGATGTGGAATTTGTGTATTAAATAATCTTGACTACATATGGTAATTATATCTGTAATGACTCTGTTTTTAAAAATTTTAATAAAATATAAGTTCTAAAAAAAAGAACTACAACTATGGCAACTATGACTTCCGTCGCAACAGTCAATCACAGGGCAGGGCGTTCGTCAACAACTAAGCACCCTGTGATTGGCTGTTGGGACATAAGTCATAGTCTCCATAGTTGTAGTCTTTTCAGTGTTTCTACCCAGAACAAAAAGCTACATAGTGCTGCTTTAATGGCATGTACATTTTTAATATCTCTGTCTAGTTAAAGTACTGGGAGATGTTGAGATATATTCTTAATTTCTAACTTACTGTAAAGTTACAACAGGGCAGACAACATGATCTAATCAAAGAACCTGACGCTACATGTCCACCTAGACGTGTGCTTTCACGCTTCCCATTCATTGTCTAGGTAGCAAGCCCCACATGCACTCTGGTAGTGTGGCATCAAGAATCCCGAGCTGTTGCTGAGAGCTGCCCGTTCCTCCACCTGAAGAATCCCCGCTCAAGTCCAAATTATACAAATGAGGAGCAAGCGCATGAAGCCAATCACTTCCCGGAGCTTATGCTGAACTTTTAAAATAGTGGTTGTTAGTAAAAAGTAAACACATTTGACAACTACATTTATTTCTCATCTCAATCATTTTCTGAAAAATGAATCAGCACCTCCAAGTCCGAGTCCATGGTCCTCAGCCGGAAAAAGGTGGATTGTCCTCTCTGGGTTGGGGACAGGCTCCTGCCCCAAGTGGAGGAGTTTAAGTATCTTGGGGTCTTTTTCACAAGTGAGGGGAAAATGGAGCGAGAGATTGACAGAAGGATTAGAGAAGCATCTGCAGTGATGCGGACGTTGTACCGATCTGTTGTGGTGAAGAGGGAGCTTAGTTCTAAGGCAAAGCTGTCGATTTACCAGTCAATCTACGTTCCTACTCTCACCTATGGTCACGAGCTTTGGGTAATGACCGAAAGAACAAGATCGCGGATACAAGCGGCTGAAATGAGCTTTCCCCATAGGATTGCTGGACTCACCCTCAGAGATAGGGTGAGGAGCTCAGTCATCCGGGGGAGGCTCAGAGTAGAACCACTGCTCCTCCACATTGAAAGGAGTCAGTTGAGGTGGTATGGGCATCTGATTAGGATGCCTCCTGGACGCCTCCCACTTGAGGTGTTTCAGGCACGTCCCACTGGGAGGAGACCCCGGGGCAGACCCAGGACTCGGTGGAGAGACTACTGTATGTCTCCCAGCTGGTCTGTGAACGCCTTGGTATCCTCTCTGAAGAGCTGGAGCAGGTGGCTGGGGAGAGGGAAGTCTGGGCTTCTCAGCTTGAACTGCTGCCTCCGTGACCCGGACCTCCGGAAAAGCGGTAGAAGATGGATGGATGGATGTTTCGCTTGTTACTTTTGAAGACACAGGCAAAAGTTTAACGTCCGGAAGCGCCATGACCAGTCTACAACAGCCTGCCCATTAGGATTCACAGTGACCAATCACGTGCAAGCCCTGCAGATTGGGGATGGCTGAGCAGGTCGAAGGTGAGCAGAGCAATTCAGGACGAGCAGCAAAGTGCAAAAAAAAAACCATCTGCTTCATCAACATCAAAAAAACATCTGCTTTAAAATTTTTAATTCTTACCGCAACTTTTAGCGCAAAAAACAAAACAAAAAAAAACAAAAAAACAAAACAGCAACTTTGTAAAAAAGCTCCTGCAAATTCAGGCTTTTTGGGCTGCCATAATCCTAAAAACATCCCATGAAATCCTGAAGAGACTGATTTATTACACTGTACTTGTGCCTGTATTAGAAATAAAACTAATTCATGTGAAATTCTACACTTTTGACAGAGGAAGTCTGTCGTGCAGGATGGAAAAGCCTCCAGGACCAATTCATAATGAGGGAAAAAAAACAAGGAGGAAGACGGACAGTGAAGTGGATCTGGGGCTTCTTCATAGAAACCCTGGAAATACCTGGGGATTTTGGCATTTCTGACCCCCTTTGTAGCAAGTGGGACCACCACCACAAACCTATTCCCATGTCCCGGATCAGGAAACTCATCCAGCAAACCATCCACACCACCAGATACACATCCACCAAAGCCTCTATTCATAGTTTTCGATCACGTGACTTCTGGCGAGATCACTGGCCATTATGGGGGAATAATCACGTAGTGAAATGGAACAAAAAATATGAAAATGTCCAAAATTTATTATGAAACTCTTGATAATGACAGACAGTGGTATGATGACAAATTAGTTTTAATTGTGAAGCAGGCCCCCCATCTCATTCCAAAGCAAAACTGGCCAAGAGACATTGAGAAGTGGGCTAGCATCACCTATCCAGACATGTACAAAGCTAAATATATTTCTTGATCTTCATAACACCGATCATGCATGTTTATCCACATCAGCTCATAAATTATTCACAGAGCCCCCAACTTAATTTATGCCGTTTGTTTTTCTGTTTTTGCTCTCAGTTTTTTTTTTTAAATATATGATCTAATTTGATTTAGCATTAGCTAAAGGCTGGCTTCATTTAGCACACACCTCTCCAGATGCTTTCAGATGAAGTCAGACATTGTTGTCTTGGTGTCTAATTGTTATCCCTCATTGTTAAAAATAAGCAGTTGATTTGTAGACTCCCAGCTACTTGTAACAATCCTCAAAGCCACAGGCTATTTAGCCAGTGTTCTGACATTTTGGCATTAGAACAACAAACCTTGGGTTACTACTCTGTCATTTTCTTCAGTTGATCTGAAGAACCAAGGTTAGCTTTAGCAGCTAGCTTGTTTCAGCATGGAGTGTCCCGACTTTACTGGTTTCCTGCAAGCAGCCTCAAGAATAAAGTAGTGTTGTTTTTCTCTTCTTTGGAGACTTCTTTCATTGGAAAGGAAACAGGAGGTGAGCAGGATCCTAGTGTGGTCCGTAAAGAGGTCTAATCAGCCGGAATGATTAGCAGCATCTGCATAACTGAGCATAAGACATTTTCTGTCTCGCCTGTGTGGACACAGCTGATTTTACAGACTGCAGTCAAAGGTAAGAACTTGGCAAGGAGGGCTAAATAGTGATTTGGATCTTCATAATATTGTGTAGCTTGAAATTATGACACTTAAGTTGGCTCAAACAGATCCCCAATAGGTCCCGTTAGACGAACAAGTAGGTTTGTTTAGCTCTGTGTGTGTGTGGCAGCAGCTGAGCTGATCAGAACAGGGAGCTTATGAATCTGTGAAAATGTCCACAGAGTATCACAGACTCTTCAACAATATTATTAGTCAATTATTTTTATAAAACTATAACAATACTAATAGTACTCATAATAATGCTAATAGGAGAAAACCAAATTTGCTTCTGTTTCTCTAATAGTTCCCGAGCTGGCTCGCCTTGGTTCAAAATAATTGCAGGTAATTAATAAAAAATACTTTCTCCTTCCCACCAGTGTTTGTACAACCAACTATTCCACAGTAGTGCATTATATTTATATAATTTCCGGCTTTAATGAAATAGAATTCCCCCTGCAGCTTCCCACCCAATATGGCCGCTCATATAGCGACTGGCAGCTGTGTGACGTCATCTTAAAACTATGAATACTCCATTCACAAACATCCCTTGAGCCCCCTGGCCCTCCTATCATCCACCATGATGTTCACGAGCACATCACACACCAACCAGTCCACCCGAACCTGGAACCTCTGGTGTGACTGAAGAACCACGACCCAACACCCACACACACCCACAGATACACAGAAACACTCAAGGCACCCTATCCCTGAAGGGTCAAATTTTCCAGTATCACACACACCGAAGCATAAAGCCCGGGACACTGCAGCGTTGGGTTTATTTGAAAAAAAAAAAAAAAATATTTGTTGCTTTAGAGAGGGAAAGGTGCAGACCCACTGCACCAGATGCAGATGAACTTTTTTTTTTTCCCCAAAGTCTTCTGCCCTCACTGAGGAAACTTCTTAACTCAAAAGAGGTGAAATTTCAAATGTACAAACTTGTCTTTGAAGCTGGAAAATAGTGATAGTTCAATTAGTAAAGCATGGTGTTTGATGGTGTGTGTATAAAATTGTAAAATGTATATACACTTGTGTGACCTGTTTGAAAATAAAATCTGTTTGTTGGTACACCACAGTTGCTTTTATTTGCATAAGGCACAAGTTTTATCACAATGTACTCACAACACAATACACTCATTGTCCTTTTTACAGGCAGGCTTTACATGGTATATCACAAAGAACACAACAGCACTCTGAGGCGAGTGCAATATCCCCCGCCTCCATTTTCTTTGAAGAGCCCAATATTTACTGACAGAGAGCAGTATTCAACTTTTCAATACAATTACTACGGCAGAACCAAATTATGATAAGTCCATCATCCACGAATATACGACAAAGTATACAACCCATAGTTGTTGGTCAGGATCCCAAGGTGGACCCGTGTAGCAAGTATGGTGGCTAGGGGTGTGCCATATCGTATTGTTCACAATAATACCGGTATAAATTTTCATACTGATGTAAAAATGAATACTGTGATATTTTGGGTCTGCTGTGTGATGATGTCACACCGTTACACTGCCAACGGAAGTTACATGTCAGCATAGAAATGGTAAAACAAACATGGCGTGGGAAGCTGCAGCTCCGAAGTCAGATGGTCTATATCAAGTTGAGTGGAAATATTTAAGTTTCACTTTCTATTTCAGACTGCTGTCATGTTAAAAAACAAAACAAAACAAAAAAAAGTGCAGTAGTGTGGCTAATCTGCCTGCATTTTTTCCCCGCACGTCAACAACACCGCTAGAGCAGTACTGACATTGGACAATATGCCGCTCGAAGTGGCTGTAGTTGCATTTTAGTTCCGTTTTGACCGCTTCTTGTTGATTTTATTCAACCACCTCAAGACAGAAAAAAACCCCCAAAACATCCATTTAGTGCAACGAGAGCCAAAAAGCCCCAGGACAGGTCTGTGCAATGAGAGTAATGCAGGTAAAGTGATTCAGCATAAAACCCAACATCTCTGTGCAGTTAAGATGTAATGGTTTATATCATTTTCTTGTAATATTAGATACAGAACTAAAAAATATTTAAACTAAATCTGAGGTGCTGCTTATAAACTGGAAAAATAAGTTTTTGTTTTGTTTTAACTGAATATGTTGAAGGTAAATAATGCTGGCCTGTGAAACGGTCCTTTTCGCATAAATTTAAAAGAAAAAAACTATGCTGCAATATTGTGAAAAATATCATCATGAAAATTAACAGAAATATCGTGATACCATTTTTAGGCCATATTGCCCACCCCTGATAGTGACCCTAGAGAGCTTTACACGTTATAAGCTGTGTTCCGATCGCCCAATAGCATACTCCGAAGTGGACTGCACAGGGTATCCACTATATTAACTGAGATTCTAAATCAAAAGGTGTGAACAGTCTTCAGTTCAAAGGGAATGGAGAACTGCGCAGGGAAGAAGTGAACAACATCACTTCACCGGAAGTTGACAAGACTACCCATAAGCAATTGCACCTCAAATACAAGTAAAGTAAACTACTGTTGCTAACGTTATTAACAAGCTACACTGATGTTGGTTATTGTTTATATCAACTGATGGTAATAAAAACATTTGTATTAATATTTTATTTAGGAAATTATCCACCATAGCATCAGTACGTGTCTATGGTTATCATGGTTAACGCACGGAGGAGGGAGCCGACGGTTACAGGGTGTTTCAAATGGAGAAATTTTGTGAAAGGCAGTTAACTTCACGAATATTCCCTGACAACAGAGCGGGGAGTAGGGAATACAGTTGAAGTACACTGTGGACTGGAATGTAGCTCCATAGTAAGAGATCACAGGGAGTGCCAACCTTAACCTTTGACCCCAAGCCTGTAGTAAGAGGTTATAGTCTCAGCGTGAACCTGTGTACCAGGTTTGGTGATCCTAGCTTTCTTTGTTGTTGAGATATTTTATAAGGTATTTTGATGTTGACCTTTGACCTTGTCACAGGGTGAACCTGTGTACCAGGTTTGGTGTCCCTAGCTTTACTCTTTGTACAGCAAAAAGGCATAAGAAATGCTAACCTTGACCTTTGACCTTTTGACCTCAAACCCATAGTCAAAGGTCAGGATCCCAAGGTGACCCTGTGTAGCAAGTTTGGTGACCCTAGCTTTCCTTGTTGTCGAGATATAGTTTATAAGCCATTTTGATGTTGGCCTTTGACTTTGCGATCCCAAAACCATAGTCACAATTCAGGGTCACAGGGTGAACCTGTGCACCATGTTTGGGGACCTGAATTTTACTCATTACAATTTTAGGCATAGGGAATGTTAACCTTGACTTTGACCCCAAACCCATAGTCTGACGTCAGGATCCCAAGGTGAACCTGTGGACCAGATTTGGTGGCCCTAGCTTCATTCATTTTATAGTAATTCTGCAAATGGAATGCTAACCTTGACCTCTGACCCCAAAACCCATAGTCAGAGGTCAGGATTCCAAGGTGAACCTGTGTACCAGGTTTGGTGGCCCTAGCTTTATACGTTGTACAAGCGACTTTCGCATTACGAGTGCGCATGTGCGAACTATGCGACCCGACATCCGGTTCAAAGGTTAGGACTACCAAACACTCCGCTAGCCGCCTTGCTTTTGTATAGAGACAGTACTGTCACATCTGAACAACTGCCGTTTAAAGTCTGCTTCAAGCTTAAAATCGCCATTATGCCAGGTGCACATTGTGCCGTAGTGAAGTGTGGGAACGGCATGTATCATCTAGAGCGGTGGAAAAAGGAAACTTGCAGCACACATGCGTGTAACTTCGGGACCAGCGTGTGTACATGTCCGCCCCCATTCACGTTATATACATTCCCCACGGAGCTGAAGGATCCGAACGGACGTAACTGTTGGATTAAAGCAGTAAGTCTATATTATAACATAATTAAATAGTGTTGTGTATTGTTCAAGTGTCTAAACCAGGGGTGTCAAACTCACTCCATGGAGGGCCAAGACCCTGCAGGTTTTACCTCCACCCAGTGGCTTCAACAGGTGATTTCACTGAATTTCTTCCCACTGATTGCTGGTCAGTGAAAACACCTGCTGAAGACACTGGGTGGAAATAAAACATGCAGGGTCTTGGCCCTCCATGGAATGAGTTTGACACCCCTGGTCTAAACCCTGAAGTAGTAGGTACGGACAGGCAGGCCTGGATCTAGGATATAGTTCTTTGTATATTGGTAATGAAGCTTGATCTACACACACATGTAATTAAGGCCATTGATAAGTAGGCTGGTATAGAATAAAATTGCAAATCATTGAAAATGTGTGATACTTAAACTATAGTAGTATCGACCTATAGATTTAAGTAAGCAGGCTATGCCTTGAAGTGAAATTTACTCAAAATGACAAAACCAAAGTTGAGCTGTCAAACCACTCTCTTACCTTCTTTGTAGTCATTTCAGAGTCTCGCAAGTAAGGGTGCTTGGTCCTTTGACAACAAAAAATCTGCTATGTGAGCGTATATACAGGGGGGTCATTTTGGCCAATTTCTGCAACGTGGCCACGAATATGCACAACTAGTTCATCCTTGCGTTTGCGGGTACAACCGGGAAGACCCCTACGCATACAATATGCTCGCAGATCAGGAACTTTCCATAAATTAAATGTATCGATAGAGCATGTTTGGTAGCCACGTTCCCATGATGCTTTGCGTGAGCCAAGATGCAAAAGTCGCTTATAAGGCATAAGGAATGTTAACCTTGACATTTGACCCTTTGACCCCAAACCTGCTGTCAGAAGTTATAGTCTCAGAGTGAACCTGTGTACCAGATTTGGTGACCTTAGCTTTCTTTGCTGTTGAGATATACTTTATAAGCCATGTTGATGCAGACCTTTGACCTTGCGATCCCAAAACCAGTCACACTCCAGGGTCACAGGATGAACCTCTGTACCAGGTTTGGTGGACCTAGCTTTACTTGTACAGTAATAAGGATAAGGAATGTAAACCTTTACCTTTGACCCCAAACCCATAGTCAGAGGTCAGGATTCCAAGGTGAACCTGTATACCAGGTTTGGTGACCCCAACTTTCTTTGTTGTTGAGATATAGTTTATAAGCCATTTTGATGTTGACATTTGACCTTGTGATCCAAAAACTATAGTCACACTTCAGGGTCACAAGTTGAGTCTGTGTACCAAGTTTGGTGACCCTAACTTTACTCGTTGTACAGCAATAAGTCACAGGGAATGTTAACCCTGGCCTTTTGACCCCAAACCCATAGTCAACAGTCCGGATTCCAAGGTGAACCTGTGTACCAAGTTTGGTGACCCTAGCTTTATGTGTTGTACAGTAATAAGGTATAGGAAAGGTTAAACTTGACCTTTGACCTTTTGACCCCAAACTCATAGTCAAAGGTCAGGATCCCAAGGTGAATCTGTATACTAGGTTTGGTGGCCCCAGCTTTTCTCGTTTTATAGTAATAGTAATAGTAAATGTAGCATTTACTATAGTGCAACTGCAATGCTGGGGTGTAGGAGGCTCTGGATAAAGGTAGTACCTTTGGTGTCTGGCAGCTGTACTCTCTTGTAGGAGTAGACAGGCTTCACTGGTTCTCATCCACCCCTAAAGCTCTCATGTGTTGGCTCCAAGCGCCACACCGCTTCAGCTGGCGAGCCAAACCACGTGAGGGGGTGATGCTAACACTGCATCACTAGGCGTAGGAACCTCCTAGATGAGATCACCAGCTAGGGCGGAAGGGCTCATCTGAGCTCAACGGCCACGTGTTCATGACCAGGGAGAACCATCAGGTATTGGAGGACTTTGGCTGTGGTCAGGCCTGGAGAGGGATGGGCGCCATCAGGCAACACCGCTCAAGACACTGCATGAAGATGAACAAGTCACCAATGTCTATACCGGTTTGGTCGCCGCCTGGACTAACAGGGACTGCGCATCAGGGCGGAGGTTTCAAGTATACTACTGGTGCAACCTCAGTTAAGATCAGTACGAGAGACAACATAACATTTGCCACGTGGAACATGAGAACATTAGCCCAAGCTGGCAAACTACAGGAACTCACACATGAAATGGAGGTATACATACACCTGGCATACTGTGGAACTCTGCGAAGTCAGATGGACAAAATTTGGTGAACACCTGACCAATGAAGGACACAAACTGTACTACAGTGGAGATTATGACAATCATGTACATGGCATAGGATTTCTCGTCAACAAAAACATCACAAACTCTGTACTCGGGTACTGCTCAGTATCCAGCAGGCTTTTCACCATCTGCCTCCAAACAGCACCATTCAACATCACAGCGGTACAGGCCTACGCACCAACAACAGACTATAGTGATGAACAGGTGGAGTTCTACACACAACTCCAGAACACCATTGACAAGATCAACAAGAAAGACATCCTCATTATCCAAGGTGATTGGAATGCCAAAGTGGGAGAAGATGCACTCAAGGACTGGCAAAAATTTTGTGGACCCTCGTGCAATGCAATAATCAATGATCGAGGACTACGCCTGCTTGAATTCGCCAGCTACAACAATATGGTACTTGCCAACACCCTCGACAATCACAAAGCATCACAACGCTGGACCTGGCACCACCCAAATAGATCACACCACCAGAATGACTACATCATTGTGCAGAACCGCTTTTAAGCTGGAATCAACAGGCCCAAGACAAGAACCTTCCCAGGAACAGATGTAGGGTATGGCCATAACATGGTGATCCTGAACTTCAGAGTCAGGCTGAAGAAGATCAAGAAGCCAAAGAACACCAGACTGAAGTTCAACTTAGATAAGCTGAAGGACCCTACCATCTCTGAGTGGTTTTAAGCAACAATAAGTGGAAAATTCACTACACTGCTCACTCTTGAGGACAATGCAGAAGAGCTTACATCAAAGTTCAACATGGTGATGACAGAAGCAGCCAATGATATTTTAGGAAAACACGGTCAGAAAACCCAGCCCTGGGTCACTGAGGAAATTCTTGAAATGTGTGACAAAAGAAGAGAGCTGAAGAAAATCAAGAACACAACAACTGGAGCCACAGCTTACCATGAGATCAGTAAGAAGATCAGGAAGGGATGAACAAGGCCAAGGAAGATTGGATAGAGAATGCAAGAGAGCCTGAACAGAAAAAAACACCAAGAGGGCCTTTCAAGTTGTGAATGATCTCACGAAACAAAGACAGTCCAGAGTCAGCACCATCCAAAACAAACAAGGCAACTGTCTCATGGAAGAACATAACATCATTAAGAAATGGACGGAGTACTACTCAGACTTGTACAACCTTCCAACCTGTGGAGACCCCAGCATACTTGTTGGCCAGGCATCGACCAATGATGACGACTTTCCAGTCCTGCGTAAAGAGGTGACGGCAGCAATAAAATCGTTGAAAACTGTAAAAGCAGCTGGTACAGACAACATTCCAGCTGAACTGATAAAACAAGGAGGAGAAGCAGTAACTGCTGTCCTCACCAGAATCTGCAACAAGATCTGGTAGACTGGAGAATGGCCAACACCTTGGACATAGTCCCTTATTATCATGCTTCTCACAAAAGGCAATCTACAACAATGCCAAAACTACAGAATCATCAGCCTTATCAGCCACACAAGCAAAGTGATGCTGAAAGTCAACTTGAACAGGCTGAGACCACAAGCAAAAGAAGTCATCTCAGAAGAAAAGGCTGGTTTCTGCAGTGGAAGGAGCAGCACAGAACAAATGTTCAACCTAAGAGTTCTGTGTGAAAAGTACAAGCAACAGCAGGAAGACATCTACCATGTGTTCATTGACTTCAAAAAAGCCTTTGACAGGGTGTGGCACAATGTGCTGTGGGTAACCATGAAGAAGTACAACATGGGCCAGAAGATCAAATACACCATTCAACAGCTATACTTGAAGGCCACAAGTGCGGTCCTTGTCCAATGCACCGTGGATGACTAGCTTCACACGGCAGTCGGTGTCCGACAGGGTTGTCTCCTCTCTCAGACACTATTTAACATCTTCCTCGAGAGAATCATGACTAACGTGCTTGAAGACCACTCTGGCACAGTCAGCATTGGAGGACAAATCATCACAAACCTCCGGTTTGCCGATAACTGATGGGCTGACTGGAAGTGAAGAAGAACTCGCTAACCTGGTGAACCGCCTGGATGCAAGTGTCCAGGTACGACATGGAGATCAGCACAAAAAAAAAAAAAAAAAAAAAAAATTGATGACATACACCTCAAAGTCAATACAGAAAACGATCCTCGTTGGTGATGAAGAGCTGGAGACTGTGACACAGTTCAAGTACCTTGGCATCATCATCAGCCAAGAAGGGTCAAAGTCAGAGGTCCTTGCAAGGAGTGCACAAATCACTCTGGAGAGATAAGAACACCACTCAGAATCAGAATCAGAATCAGGTTTATTGCCATTGTTCATGTAGTACACAAACTAGGAATTTGTCTCGGTACAATGCTGCAACATTAAACATGATAAGATAAGAGAAATAAACTATACATGTAATAAAGTGTAGGATAAGATTAAGTGATACTGGTCAACAGTTAAAATATATATTAGCCAGCAGCAGATACTGTGGAGAACTATATAGTGCAGTCGGTAATGCAGGAAGAAAACAGTGATGATTGACATGAGTCTGGTTGAGCTGCTGTACATGGTGCACGAGAGTCACTTAGTGTTCAGCAGTCTAATGGCAGAGGGGAAGAAGCTGTTCATGTGAAGGGAGGTTTTAGTCTGGATGGACCGAAGTCTTCTACCAGAGGGGAGGGGGGCAAACAGTACGTGACCAGGGTGTGAGGGATCGGCTATGATCCGGCCAGCACGCCTCCGGGTCCTGGAGATGTACAGATCCTGGAGAGATGGGAGCTTGCAGCCGATCACCTTCTCAGCAGTGCGCACGACGCGCTGCAGCCTTAGTCTGTCCCTGGCAGTGGCTCCTGCGTACCACACGGTTATGGAGGTGGTGAGGATGGACTCGATGATGGCTGTGTAGAACTGCACTAACATCTTGGTGGGTAGCTTGAGCTTCCTCAGCTGCCGCAGGAAGAACATCCTCTGCTGGGCTTTTTTGATGAGTGAGCTGATGGTCGGCTCCCATTTGAGGTCCCTGGTGATGGTAGTGCCTAGGAAGCGGAAGGAATCAGCAGTGGTGATGGGAGAGCCTGAGAGGGTGAGGGGGGGCAGAGGAGTAGTGACTTTCCTGAAGTCTACAATCATCTCCACTGTCTTCAGAGCGTTCAGCTGCAGGTTGTTATTGCTGCACCAGGACGCCAGCTGGGCCACCTCTCTCCTGTAGGCGGACTCGTCGCCGTTGGAGATGAGCCCGATGAGGGTGGTGTCGTCCGCAAACTTGATCAACTTGACAGACTGGTGGCTGGAGGTGCAGGAGTTGGTGTAAAGGGAGAAGAGTAGGGGGGAAAGTACACAGCCCTAGGGTGATCCGGTGCTGATGCTAGTATAGTCTGAGACAGTCTTTCCCAGCCGCACATGCTGCCTCCGGTCCGTCAGGAAGTCGATGATCCACCTGCAGAGGGAGTCAGGCACGTTGAGCAGGGACAGCTTGTCCCGGAGCAGAGCGGGGCGGATGGTGTTGAATGCGGAGCTGAAGTCCACAAACAGGATCCTGGCGTAGGTTCCCGGGGAGTCCAGGTGCTGCAGGATGGAGTGGAGGGCCAGGTTGACTGCATCGTCTACAGACCTGTTGGCTCGGTAGGCAAACTGCAGCGGGTCCAGGAGAGGGGTGGTGATGGACTCAAATGCAAACTGAAACTCCTGCATGCATTAGTTCTGTCCATCTTCCTGTATGCATGCGAGGCTCGGACCCTGAACTGCAAAAGAAGATTCAAGCAATGGAAATGAGATGCTACAGAAAAATCTTTGGTATCTCACACACAGAGCACATCAAAAATGAGAAAGTCTGCAAGACAGTCACCCAGCACGTGAGTCACTTTGAAGATCTTCTGACCACAGTAAAGAAGATGAAGCTGAGGTGGTATGGCCATGTGACAAGATCAGATGAACTCTGCAAGACAATCCTCCAAGGAACAGTACAGGGGAAGAGAAGGCAGAGAAGACAGACGAAACGGTGGTCAGGCAACATAGCTGAGTGGAGAGGGAAAGACTTTGCCACAACCCGAGCAATGGCCCATGACCACCAGATATGGAGGAAGCTGGTGCAACGTTCGTCACTGCAGTGCCCCAACAACCCTGGTAAGAGTTAAGGGACCAAGACAAGACAACTGCAATGTTAACTTTGACCCCTTGACCCCAAACCCAGAGTTAGGTGAGGGAGTAAGTTGTCCAAGATGTGTATTAGATACAACTACTGCATCGATTTGAAAAGCCTACATAATTTATTTCAGTAGTTATTGTGTTTAGAAGATTTAGAGAAAATCTGACCTCTGACCTCAAGGTCATCCAATGAGAGTGAAATTGCAATATGTGCATCATCAGAGTATATCAAACCATGGTACCAAGTTTCAAAACAATCGGAACAAAACTGCAGGAGGAGTTGATTTCACAAGACGGTTACTGTCTGTGAAGTGAGGTGAAACAGGAGGTCATAGGTCAGGAGCTACTATTCCTGCAAAACTCATCCGATCAGAACCAAATTGCAATATGCACATCCTCAGTGTATATCAAACCATGGTTCCAAGTTTCAAAACAATTGGACCAAAACTGTAGGGGGAGTTAACTTCAAAAAGGTGGGACAGACGGACGGAGTGACACATAATCCCCCTTTCAGTCTTTGCCCAAAGGGCTCTTCGACCAGTGGAGGATAAAAACTCAAAAATGCTTTCTGAGCACTAAGAAATGAGTCCCTGAATTGAAATGAAAGTCTTGAAAAAAACCAACACATTTATGAAATCATTATTGTTTGGTTTCTTGTTAACATTTTTATGACTATCATTAATATTATTAAAAGATGCTCTTTAACCTGTTAATCCCCAGGCCTATTTTTGTAGATCCCCTTTGAAAATAGTATGTCCCAAAATTGAGTATACAGACGTGGACAAAATTGTAGGTACCCCTCTGTTAATGAAAGAAAAACCCACAATGGTCACAGAAATAACTTGAATCTGACAAAAGTGGTAATAAATAAAAATTCTATGAAAATTAACCAGTGAAAATCAGACAATGCTTTTGAATTGTGGTTCAACAGAATTATTTTAAAAAACAAACTCATGAAACAGGCCTGGACAAAAATGATGGTACCCCTAGAAAAGATTGAAAATAATGTGATCATAGGGACATGTTCAACCAAGATGTGTCCTCTAATTAACATCACAGGTGTCTACAAACTTGTAATCAGTCAGTCGGCCTATTTAAAGGGTGACAAGTAGTCACTGTGCTGTTTGTTGACATGGTGTGTACCACACTAAACATGGACCAGAGGAAGCAAAGGAGAGAGTGAGTTGTCTCAGGAGATTAGAAAGAAAATTATAGACAAGCATGTTAAAGGTAAAGGCTATAAGACCATCTCCAAGCAGCTTGATGTTCCTGTGACTACAGTTGCACATATTATTCAGAAATTTAAGATCCACGGGACTGTAGCCAACCTCTCTGGAGGTGACCGCAGGAGGAGACGGATAATACGAATGGTAACAAAAGAGCCCAGAACAACCTCTAAACACATTCATGGTGAACTCCAAGGTCAAGGTACATCAGTGTCAGATCGCACCATCCGTCGTTGTTTGAGCCAAAGTGGACTTCATGGGAGACGACCAAGGAGGACACCACTGTTGAAAACAAATCATAAAAAAGCCAGACTGGAATTTGCCAAACTGCATGTTGACAAGCCACAAAGTTTCTGGGAGAATGTCCTATGGACAGACGAGACAAAACTGGAACTTTTTGGCAAGGCACATCAGCTCTATGTTCACAGACGCAAAAATGAAGCATACCAAGAAAAGAACACTGTCCCTAATGTGAAACATGGAGGAGGTTCTGTTATGTTCTGGGGCTGCTTTGCTGCATCTGGCACATGGTGTCTTGAATCTGTGCAGGGTACAATGAAATCTCAAGACTATCAAAGTATTCTAGAGAGAAATGTGCTGCCCAGTGTCAGACAGCTTGGTCTCAGTCGCAGGTCATGGGTCTTGCAACAGGATAATGACCCAAAACACACAGCTAAAAACACCCAAGAATGGCTAAGAGCAAAACATTGTACTATTCTAAAGTGGCCTTCTATGAGCCCTGATCTAAATCCTATTGAACATCTGTGGAGGGAGCTGAAACATGCCGTCTGGAGAAGGCACCCTTCAAACCTGAGACAACTGGAGCAGTTTGCTCATGAGGAGTGGGCCAAAATACCTGCTGAGAGGTGCAGAAGTCTCATTGACAGTTACAGAAATCGTTTGATTGCAGTGATTGCCTCAAAAGGTTGTACAACAAAATATTAAATTAAGGGTACCATCATTTTTGTCCAGGACTGTTTCATGAGTTTGTTTTTTAAAATAATTCTGCTGAACCACAATTCAAAAGCACTGATTTTCATTGGTTAATTTTCATAGAATTTTTATTTATTACCACTTCTGTCAGATTCAAGTTATTTCTGTGACCACTGTGAGTTTTTCTTTCGTTAACAGAGGGATACCAACAATTTTGTCCACGTCTGTATCTCAGCAACCACAAGGTTTATTTGTAGGTTTATTTGTATAACCCTTGATATCTTAATAAAGGTAACACTTGCGAGATTATTTCAGAGGTATAAGAATTGAATACGCTACTGGGTCAGAATAAATGGAGATGGCACATTGAACATCTATGGAGAGATCTAAAAATGGCTGTGCACCAATGCTTCCCATCCAACCTGATGGAGCTTGAGAGGTGCTGCAAAGAGGAATGGGCAAATCATATTCAAAAAGACTTGAGACTATAATTGCTGCCAAAGGTGCATCAGCACAGTATTGAGCAAAGGCTGTGAATACTTATGTACATGTGATTTCTTAGTTTTTTTATTTTTAATAAGTTTGCAAAAATTTCAAAAAACTTTTTTCACATCGTCATTATGGGGTATTGTATGTAGAAATTTTGAGGGAAAAATGAATTTAATCCCTTCTGGAATAAGGCTGTAACATAAAATGTGGAAAAAGTGAAGTGCTGTAAATACTTTCCGGATGCACTGTATTAGAAGAAGGGAGAGACGTTCTGATTGTTCAAGGTGGTGGGGGGGGTGGCTCTGTAGGTATGCTTAATGTTGCTGTAAACATGATCCAGTGTTCTTTCCCCTCTTGTGGACACTCAACATGTTGGTGGAATTTGAAGAGTACGGTCTTCAAGCATGCTTTATTAAAATCTCCTTCTACAATGTGGACTCCATCAGGGTGATCTGTTGCCTGTGAATGATGTGCTGGAGGTGGCTGAGTGCTAAGCTAATGCTAGCGTCTAGAGGAATGTAAACAGCTGTTACAATTACTGCCACTAGCTCACTGGGAAGATAGAAGGGCCTACACAGAAAGGGCATGGCCTCCAACTCTGGTGAACAGTGGCTTTGAATTATTCTGTTATTACACAAGTCTGAAGCACATAAACACAGAGCCCACTGCCCCTGCCCTTACCAGAATCAGCGCTGCGTTCAAAACGGAGTGTAGTTCAGCCGGGTAATTCCACAGTGGCGTCTAGGATAAGTGGATGAAGCCATGATTTGGTCACTATCAGAATATCATAGTCCTGGACGTAGAGATTGTAGGCAATCTCCGATTGCAGTGCATCCATTTTGTTGGCGAGGGATCTGGCGTCGGTGAGGAAAATTGAAGGTAACGGACGTTTGGTGCGTTGTTTGCGCAGCTGGGCACAGAGGCCAGCCCTGCAGCCTCATTTCTGCTTCCTCTTTCAGCACCGTCTGCACCTCTTGCTGGGCCCGATAATCCACAGAGCGCCCGAAGGTCTGGTGATCACTGGAATAATCGCTGGAGATGTCAGAGCTAAGTTGGCGGCCAATGCCTAGAAGTTCCTGGTGAC
Organism: Pholidichthys leucotaenia; assembly: GCA_020510985.1. Taxonomy (NCBI): domain Eukaryota; kingdom Metazoa; phylum Chordata; class Actinopteri; order Cichliformes; family Pholidichthyidae; genus Pholidichthys; species Pholidichthys leucotaenia. The sequence continues at coordinate 56,265,779 of CM035840.1, read as the reverse complement.
TGTAGGTAATTGGTCTGGTGCAGACCGAGGACCAAAAAAAGGCAGGAAAAACAATAACACGCGCAGTAGTCTAGATCATCTAGCTGCAGCGTGTGAACGTGCAGCCATCATAACATGTTTAAAAGATGCATTGGTGCTTTTATTCACGGATTATTATTTTGGGGTTTATTATTATTATTAATATCATCAGTAAAATACCTTATTTGGTTTATATGTGTATGTGTAACATTCAGTAAGTGTTTGACCTGTTTGAAAATAATAACCGTTTATTGGTACACCGCAGTTGCGTTTATTTGAATAAGGGACAAGTTTTATAACAACGTAGTCGCAACAACAAAAATATAAACCCAACACTAAACTCAATACCAAAGTGCTATGTGAATATTCAGAAATAACTTTGCGAATTTACAGACGTGTTGGCTCTTAAAAGACCCATTTGGTTTATACATTTTTTTTTTTTTTTTTTTAAAAACTGTCTTGCCAGGTTATAGTGCCTTCTTCACTAAAATGTGAAGCAAATGTTTGTCTGATGTGGAGGGCTTCTTTGCTGTTGTGGGATGTCCCCATCCTCCTCACATCAGATAATCTCTGGTCCTTGGTGATGATCATGTCTGTGTCCCTGATGAAGTTGTGGAGCACACATGTAGCTTTGACACAGAGCTCGGCTGTTTCTGGGCTGACTCGAATCACTACATGTGCCACTGAGCTGATAGGATCCCCAAGGCATCTTCAACTACAAGCCTTGTGCGACTGAGGCGGTAATTAAAGAGTTTTGCTAACTTGGGAGGTTAGTGCCTGGAAATGGACACATGAGGTTGCTGTGTAGGGGGAAAGCCTCATCTGCCACAAAAACATGTGGGAGTGGCCTCTGTGGGCAGCTCCTTGAATAATGGTGTCCGATAAAAGGTCAAGGGTACCTTCACGGAGTCCCACTCCAAATGCAGAGTTATGAAGGGATCCACCATCGTTTGTTCTGCCATACCCACTGATGTCAACCACACAAAATGTGTAACGGGCATCCACAACTGCCAGCAGAACAACTGAAGATAATTGCCTGTAATTGTAATACAAGGACCCTGTGTTGGGAGGTACCTTGATAATGACATGCTTTCCATCAATGGCACCTATGCAGTTTGGGAAATTCCACCAAAATTGGAAGTTATCAATTTGGAATTTACACATAAGGAATAGCTTAATCACATTTTGCTCCCACGGGCAATAACAACAAACAAATGACTTAATATATAGCCACATAATTTAATATGTAAACTTGGGAATGTACTTTACCGTAGAGAAATACCGAGTCGTTAAGCTTCCCTGTAGAATGTATCTCATTTGTAAATACAGTTTCCAACTTTCCGAAGAAGCTCATCAAACAGGACTTTTGTTCGCCGAAAATACTGCTTGAACACGATTCATCGAGGCGAAGCTCTCTGAACCAGGCAATGACACTCACCATGCAGTTTGCAGCTCTGGGGTATTGAATGGATCTAGAATCTGTGGCGACTTCTGTGACATTTTTGGCACAACAAAAAGAATAGAGCGATCAACAAAGTCTTCCTTCTTCTTCTCTTGTGGTCAGACGCCTTGTCAATTTTTTTTACTCTGCCTAGGGACTCTCGCCTGGTCACACCCCCTCCATACTCCCGATGGATCTGTGTGTGGCGGAAGCATGGGGACCTTCCATCAACTGACTGCTAGGTGGACATGTAGCTTTAGTAAGCAAGCTCAAACAATGTAAAACATTCCCTCATCTGATGCGGCTATAAACCTGGTAAGTAGCCAAAAGAATTGGTGTCTTTTTCAACAGAACAAAGTTCATATTCAAATCCTTTTATTTGTTGGTTAATCTTGCAGGTTAAACCCTCATTAGATACATGTCAAAATCAAACTTGTCCGAGGTACTGACTAGTTCAAGCTTCTGCATAAATCTGAAGTCAATCTGATCAGAACCGCAGAAGCTATACTGACAATAACAGAAAATGTCAAATGATGAACGAATGAATGAACAGACCAACGGATGGATGGCTAAAACACACACACACACTCTATGCAAATTTGTGGCATGGGGTATTATAATAATAAAATGTTCTAGACAAAGATGAATAAATTAGCACAACTGTTTTATGGACCTACTCGTAATGCAAAGTTCAAAATGGATACCCACACTGTCAATGTCTGTATAAAAACGGATACATTTTTTAAAGTGACACTCTGCCAAAAATTGACTTTTTTTTGTTGAGACGTCTGTAACATGTTTTGTATGACTTACAAGACATATCAAGAGCAAAAGATTCTGACATCAAACTGTAAGACAGTGAAATGTTTTTTGTAGAAAAAAGGGCATAAGATGCCATTTTAGACAAAGTAGATTTATTTTTATAGGGGATTTATATCCACCGGAGTGCGTCTTTAAATAAGATTCCTACTAGGCAATAATACCTGGATGGGGTCTGCTGAAAGGTCCATCTTTGGCCTGCGTTACTCCAAAACAGAGGAATACCAGAATGCTTGCCACAATCCCCCTAGAGGAATACAATCAGAAACACACAGTTTAAGAGAATTATATACAAACAGCTTAAACTTTGTTTAATAGATAGATAGGTGTATGTTACTGATCTCAAACTGGGAAATTACAGTGTAACAGTAGCATAACAGACGACCAAAACGACAGAAACACACACAGCATAAAAGAAAAAGGGATTACCCACGGAAAGTAGAACTGCCTAAATAACTTATATACATCGTAGATTAATAGATGATGGCCCGTATAGATACATGAATCGTACTCGCTGTACAATACAGGACTATCAGGCACAGGGGGCAATGTGAGGTACCAATAAGACTACAAAGTGCAGTATGGCAGCATAGTTATGACCAGAATTCAACATTAGAGTGAGTTATTGTAGAGTGAAATGGCATGTGGCAGGAAAGATTTCCTTTACCTAACCGTTCAGCTGCGAAGCTGTAGCAGTCTGCTGGAGAAAGTGCTCCGCTGTCTGTCCAGTGTGTGGTGGAGGGGGTGATCAGGATTGACTATGATGGATCGCAGTTCGTTCAGTGTCCTCCCCTCCAACACATTCTCAAAGGTCTCCAGCCCGAGACCAATTACAGAGGCAGCCGTCTTGATAATCTTGTCAAGTCTGTTGGTGTCGCTGGCTCTGATGCTGCTACCCCAACAGACCGCAGCAAAGAGGATGGCGCTGGCGACAATGGTCTGGTAGAAAAGCTCCAGCATCCTGTTGCACATGTTGAAGGATCTCAGTTTTCTCAGAAAGTAGAGTCTGTTCATCCCCTTCTTGTACACAGCATCGGTGTTAAATTTGCAGTCTAGTCCATTGCGGATTACGACACCTAGGTATTTGTAGTCTTCCACTACCTGCACATCCCCCCCCCAATCCGCAATGGCTGTGAAGGTGTCCTCTTCTTCCTGAAGTCAATCACATCTCTCTGGTCTTGCTGATGTTCAGCCTCAGGTGATTCTGCTCGGTCCAGTCCACAAATCTGTTTACCAGTGCCCTGTACTCCCCTCCTCTCCCCCGCTTATACACCCAACAACAGTCGAGTCATCAGAGAATTTCTGCAGGTGGCATGACTCGGTGTTGTATTGAGTCGGTGGTATATAAGGAGAAAAGAAAAGGAGAAAGCACAGTCCCCTGTGGAGCTCCTGTATCACTAACTACCACATCAGAAGAGACACTGCCCAGTCGGACAAACTGTGGCCTGCCTGTCAGGTAGTCAGTAATCCAGGAGATCACAGAGGCGTCAACCCCAATCCCCTGCAGCTTCTCACCCAACAGCAGTAACTGGATGGTGTTAAACACACTGGAGAAATCAAAGAACGTGATTCTCACAGTGTCTCCTCTGCCATCCAGGTGCAAATGGGTTTGTTGCAGCAGGTAGATGACAGGGTCTTCAACTCCTAAATGAGGCTGATATGCAAACTGCAGGGGGTCTAGCCACGTCTTCACCTGCAACCTCAGGTGGGCTAAGACCAGTCTCTCCAGGAGCTTCATCACATGAGATGTGAGGGCAACTGGCCGATAGTCATTCAGGTCAGATGGAGACATCTTCCTGGGGACAGGAACCAGGCAGAACATCTTCCACAGTACCGGTACTCTCTTCAGACTCAGACTGTACAGGTGTATCAGTACAGGAGATAGCTGGTTGGCACAGGTCCTCAGGATCCTGGCGGAGATGCCATCAGGGCCCACAGCCTTCCGCTGATGGCTCCAGCTGTTTCTTAACCTGATCTGTAGTCACAGTGATGAGAGGGGGGGCTGGTGCTGATGTCCTGGGGGGGGGGGGGGGGGTGCTGCACAGGAGGGGGAGGGGTGTGTGGGGGTCTGGCTGTGTTGTGAGGGTGATAGATGGTGAGTTGAACCTATTAAAAAACAGATTCAGCTCATCAGTTCTCTCAAGGCTCCCCAATGCCTGTTCGTCTCTCCCTTTACACCCAGTGATGTGTCTCATTCCCGTCCACACATCCTTCACATTGCTTTGCCTGAGTGTATCCTCCAACTTTCTCCTGCAATTGTCTTTACACCTCCTCAGCATCTCTCTCAGTTCACGTTGCACTCTCCTCAGTTCCTCCCTGTCTCCAGACCTAAAAACCCTCTCTTCTTGCTAAGAAGTGCTTTCAGGTCACTGGTGATCCATGGTTTGTTGTTGAGGAAACAGCACATGGTCTGACCTGGTATGGTTGTGTTTTCACAGAATCTGATATATTCTGTGATGCAGTCAGTCATACTGTCTATGTCCACCCCATGTGGTTCACAGAGTACGCCACAGTCCATCGTCTCGAAGCAGTCCTGTAGTACATCAGCAGCCTCCTGTGTCCACCTCCTCAGAGTCCGTGTATAAATAGGCTGCCTTTGCACAAGGGGAATATAGTTGGGTGATAACAGAATCAGGTTGTGGTCTGATCTGTCGGGGAAGGGGGGGGGGGGTTGTGGCGCTGTATGCATCTCTTGCATTGGCATACAGTAGATCCAGTGTTTTATTTTCTCTGGTGGGGCAGTCAACAAACTGGTGGAAGTTTGGTCACGTTTTGCCCAGTGGGACATGGTTAAAAATCACCCGTGATGGCCATAAATGCTTCAGGGTGTTGGGCCAGTAAAGTGGCAGTAGTGGAGCTGATGACGTTGACAGGCCACCACTGCATCACCTGACAGAGGGGCGTAAACAGTAACCACAATGGCACACGTGAACTCTCGCGGCATATAATAAGGTTGCATAATTACAACCAGCAGTTCAATGTCCGGGCTGCAGTGATGTTCCTTTACATAAATATGTCCGGGATTACACCACCTTTCATTCACAAAAAGTGCCAATCCTCCTCCCCTCTTTTTCCCGCTAAATGTAACATCCCTGTCCCACCGTGTAGTCTTAAAGCCAGGTATTGCTACGTTGTTGTCCTGGATCTGTGGATGTAACCACATTTCTGTAGAACACATGGTACTACACTCATGATATTCCCTTTGTGTCCTGACCAGCGCTGTGAGCTGATACCGGTGATGAACATCAGCACAGCCGGCTTATGCTTCCACCTTTTCCTCCTCACCTTGGCTCCAGCCCTTCGCTCATGGCATCTCCTCTTAAGCTCATCCAAGATCAGTGGCTTGTCTCCGGGCAGCAGTGCTGGCCTCCTCAGTGCAATCAGCTGGTCACGTATGTAAACAATGTGTTCATCCCCACCTCTACTGTTCTCCATTGCCCCGAGTTAGAAAAATAAAAGACCAGGAGTAAAGTAGAAAAACTTGTTCCAGTCGTTAATCCAAGTCTTCCTACCAAGCTTTGATGAAAAGAAACACACTATATACAACAATAAGCTAATAAAGACACAAAGGCATGAGAGCTGCTGCCGTTACAGCTGCCTCTCCTCATGGCACCGGAAAAAAAAAAAAAAACCTCACTAAACAAATACAAAAATCTATTTTTTAAACCTTTAATGAACGCATAGAGTTTAAATCTCCAGTTCGATGTGGAAAATGTAAGGGAACTACTGTCCAAATAAGTCAGAGTCAGTTAATTCAACTCTTTTTTTTGGCAGCACAAAACCCAACTCAACATTCTGACAATAAAAGCCATTTCTAAAACAATCCCATGGTGAACCCTGATAGTTTGGTGCCATTTTGCCATCTCAAATTCCAAATTGTAGCAAGAAATATAACAGACTCAAGTAAAGCCCATTTCACAAGCACAGTTTTTTTCAATAAAAAAAGAAAGAAAAAACTGAAATAGCTAAATCAATATTGATTTAGCTATTTCAGTTTTTTTTTTTTTTTAACTGATTTAATCGGTAAATAAACCATGGAAATTAATCTACAAATTCAGTGGGTTCTTATTAGCATATGGGCACAACTGCAAAAAATTTGTGCATATGAATAGAAATCCTCACAACTCTTGTTGTACTGGACTTTTGCCTGTGTTTTTATATAGTGGACCAATGGGATTCTTTGTTTCAGGTGACATCACTTCCTGGTCAAAACTGGGTAGGGGACTGCTCACCATAAGCCAAAAATACCGTCTTAACCAACCAAAGCAGAACAAAAATTAAACACCAGGCTGATGTGAATAGTTGATATGCAGGGATTGAAAAAAAAATGTAGATTGTTTTCCAATTTAAAAAAATAACTCAGATGACATGTTAATGAAAAAAAAATGTGCCTAAATTTTTCCTCAATATTTTACAAATCTTAAGCAACTACCTGACATAGCCACACGGGGTGCTGTTGCCAAAGGAGGTTCTATGAGTTTCCAAGTTCAAGATGAAGTTTTAACTTTATCTGGCCTGCACTGAATGATTGTTTCATGTGTGAAATAAAGACATGAAAAGCACCACCGTTTCTGATGACTGTAACTTACACCGAGAACAGACCACATTCCAAAGGGACCACACAATTTTTCTTAAAGCTCTACAAATAAGTCCTTTTTTTAGTCAAATAAAATAAACACATACGGTAAGCATTAATCCTTTCAAACATTGGGGTTTCTCAAAGGTCTCAGCTGTTAGACCAAATGCAGGTACACAGAGCATGGAGGAGAAGCAATCTGGCATAATTAATTATTTAATAAGAAGGTATCTGGACGTCCATCTCAGCAGCCTGCCAGGAAATGTTTCTAATTACAATCCTCTCTGTGCTTTTAAAACGAGCAGGTTACTAAAAGGTGAGCTGTGTTGTCTTAAGATCTTAAAACCAGGAGACCGGATGAGGACAGTGCTCTGAACTTACAAGTAAACAGGGCTGGCTGATGAGAGGTGGCATGCAATGAGATTACGGCATGCGTCTGCCAACAAGTGTAGGCTCCTGAGTGAGTGGGTGACTGGCTGAATTTGTGAGTCTGTTTCCATATGTGTGGAATTAGGTAAGTATGGGATTCCAACCGTCCATCCCTGTACAAAGTGAAAGTGCGTGTGGACTAGTGAAAGTGAGCCCAAATCAAAATGGTAAGTGTAACTCAAAACAAGAAGTGAGCATGTGATGATTTGAGCACTCACGTGTGTGTGTGTGTGTTCCACTGCCAGGAGGAAGCTCTAGGGTTTTTATCCTGACGAGCTGGACTCCGCTGACTGCAGCAAATCCTGTTAAGAACAGTCTGACAATCCCTCCTAAACACAACCTACAGTCTCCCACTATGTGCCACAAATACACATTGTTGATTGATACAGCTTGTATATGCCGTCTTCTGTTGATTATATCACATAACCAGTCGTGTAAACAGGCACATGGCACCTTTGACACACTGCTGTAGCTTTGCAAACAATGTGAGATGACAGAACAGAGACAATCTGAGAGTTCACAGCACTAGCAGTTGTAGTCCACTAAGTAATTTAGTTGAAAAAAAAAAAAAAAAAAGAGAGTGAGCTGTTAAATTAGAGAAAACATCAACCATTTTACCACAAGCAGCCCCACCTAGCCAAGGCCAACACACACCCCAAAAACATTTTTATATGTCAACTTACTAATACAAAGTACGTACGTGTACCAATTGAGACCACTGCTGCAATTTAGAAATTCATTTTTTCACTAATCAGAAAATTAAGCAGTTTGATCACACTCAAATTAATTCTGCAGTGTGACATGCATAAAATAAACCATACAGCCACATGCATCTTCAGCCTTGAACTCTATATAGTGTGTTCCCTCTTTGGTCTCAGGTCGGTCATGAGAATGAAGTCATAAACAAGTCTGCTGTGTTCCAGTTCACAACACTGAGTGAGAACAATGCAGTATGTTGTAATTTGTGTATAAAAACACAATAGCTACATATTCATTGATACTAGGGGTGGAAATCATGAGAGGCACCACGAGATGATACTACCAAGATACTTGAGCTGTGATACAATATTATCATGATCTTAAGATACGCTGAGTTTTGCGATATCAAATATTTTGATTTCCCATCCTGATCTCTGTTTTGTTCAACTCCCTGCTAGATCTCATGAGTCACTCCTTTGCTGTGCTGACTTAACTGGACAGTGAGCATTTGAATATGCAATATTTATTAATACTTTAATTCAAGTATGGCAATACTGTATCCACTAAGAGAAACCAGTATCGTGGACACAAAGTTTCGCGATACTACACTATCGTTTTTTTAGTCCCACCCCTAAATGATATTGTAGAAGATGGGTAGTACTGTGTGTATGACCAACTAGAAGAGACATTAAACAGAAGTGCTAACATTCATTCATTTATACCATGGCCCAGTAGTACATGCTGGGGCACACCCCAAATCCAACTCATCAACGAGCATCACACTGCAACACAATGACCAAGTCTCCCTCTAACCTTGGATTTCTACTGACTATGGATGCTGCCTGTTATGTCAGCAATACGATTTGAGTCTTGCATCCATCCCTACCAGCCTCGTTTGTGTTATAGAAATAGCGTTCGAATTACAAGCTCAAGTGAGAATTATATAAAATAACACAAGAGCTTGAGGAAGACCCGAAAGAGACCAAGAAGAACTGATTGCAATAACAAGGAAGCGTGATGTATCAGCTCTCCACCTGGATTCATGTACTCTAATAATATGTCAGCAGCCCGTTAATTTTATTAATTCTGTGAAGTATTTGTATGTTATGTCAAAATTTTTATCTTCTCTAACACAGCAGTTGAGGAGTAGACGTCAAAAAATGACGGGCAATCCTTAAATAGTTTTTAATGAACAAACAGTTATTAAATACAGTAGATACTGCAGCATTTCCTTGTGGACTAGATCCGGCATCCGTCAAAAACAGACTTGCTGCATATTTTAAGCGATCCGAATCCAACGAGCTGGATTCGTTCTGCAATGGTTTGGACCAGGTGGGGAGCAGATCATTGAAGAGAATGGGAACTATTTGCTGTGGAGACTGGATCACAGCCATAACGGACTACGTCCAGAGTCAGTGGAAATCTTGGGTAACTATGCTTAAGAAGACAATGGATTCAAAATTTAAAAAGGGTGATGATATCACATATTGATTTGATTCATAGCAAACCATAACTTGCATCAGCAGGTAAAATTTACACACAATCCTGTTTTTTGTTTTAAATTCTGACCATGCAGGTTAATTCTTTAAATGATTTCTGCTTCTTTTTCTACTAAGCTAGGTTTAGAGCAGTGGTGGGCAATCATGTGCCATGGAGGGCCATTCCGCTGCAGATTTTCTATTCCACCCAGTCTCATCAGCAGGTGCTTTCACTGATTAGCAGTCCTTGAAGGGGATCAGAGCAAACACCTGCTGAAGAGACTGGGTGGAACAGAAAATCTGCAGTGGAATGGCCCTTGCTGCCCACCCCTGGTTTAGAGCAAAGTAGTGCATGTCATTACTAGAAAGTTTCAGTACTACTTCCACTTAATGGTATTGGCAGTGGCCCAGAAAATTGACAGCATGTCAGACATTTATCCAAACCAGCATGGCTCTGTAGAATGCAATAGGTATTGGTACACAGGTAAAATGCAACTTATGCAAAACATATGTCTTGGATATAATTAAACAGTAACCGAGTATTTCTTTATTTATTTATGCAAAAAACAACTTCTAGCGACACAGAGAATCGGATGACAGATGCTACTGTGAAAGGAACCATTTAGTGTCAAATGATTACCACTAAACCTCACTTATGTTTATGGAAATGTCTAACCAAATTTGTGTAAAACATGATATTTTGAATTTAAAAATATGGTGGTTGGGTATTGTTATAGCTGTGTTATGCAATCCACAAAAACAACGCATAAGGAAATGCCATGTTACAGACATTCAAAAATGTATCAAAGAATTTGTTGATGCAATTATTTATTCATCCTTATCACTGTTTATGTACAAAAGCAGGGCTGTACATTAACTTTTTTTTGCTCATAGCACTGATGCTACAGAGGTTCATAGTCATGTAGCACAAGACAAAAACTTGTAGCATGATAGAAAGAAAACATCTCTTACTTTAAAATTGACTGCAAGTAAGGATAAGGACCTGTACTTATATAGTGCCTTTCTAGTCTCAAAGACCACTCAAAGCACTTCACTACTCCTAACCCTCTATTTTAAGGGGCTATCAGAGGCAGATACCTAGGGACACTTTAGAATCACAAATTAACCTAACATGCATGCCTTTGGATTGTGGGAGGAAACCAGAGCACCTGGAATAAACCCACACAACGCAGGAAGAACAGGCAGACTCCACACAGAAAGGTTCCCACCCCTGCCAGCCTTGCGATTCGAACCTGGAATCTTCTCGCCATTAGGCAACAGTGCTAACCCCTGTACCACCATGCTGCCCTGTACCACTGTGCAAGTAGTGCACTTTAATTATTAAAAATATAGCATTTCATTTTATAATTAAAAAACAACTTTTTTTTTTTTTGTTACTTATTTGTACCCGTAGGTAGACTTGGTTTGCAGTCTGGTGACAAGCCACCGGCTGCTGGTCGCTGCGTGCGCGAGCGCCCTAAACCTACATGTTTTTGGTGTGCGGGAGGAAACCGGAGAAATCCCGGAGTAAACCCACGCAACACGGGGAGAACATGCAAACTCCACACAGCTCACTGTTGGTCGGGGGCTGGGATCGAACCCACGATCTCATGATCCCCGCGATCCCCCGGCCGAGGGTAAAACTGTGCTGCCACAGTGCTAAACCACTGCGCCACCGTGCAGCCCTTGTCAAGATTATTATTATTTTAAATTCAAATACATTTCCACATCAGTCATCAATCTAACCACCTGAACAGACTCATCACACCAAACAAACTAGCGGGCCCTACGGTTGACACCCCTGAACTAGACCGTAAAAACAGCCCACGTCACTCCATGGAGCTCCTTCTTTCTTAGTCACACTCCTCCTCCTCCAAAGACCGGTCCAAAATCCACTGTGGGACCAGTACAGGGGAAGCCGGAAGAAACGTAAAAGAGGTTTCTTTTATGAGAGCATTTTTTTCAGTCACTCCCTCGGAGCCTGCGGCAGCTCTGACCATCCTTCAGCTACTGTGGAAGAGACCAGCCTGTCCTGTCAGCGAGGGGCAATCTATGTATCTGTTCACCATGCATATTCTCTGCTCCTCTTTTTTTTCTCCCTGTGACAGCCCCCTCTGAAATAAAACATATTCTGCTTTGTGTGGTGCTAAAGGTGACATACACACAAAAGTACAGTCTGTGCACACAGTGTCTGTTCTTGTAAATATGAAAGCTATTCAGCGGCGATATGAAAAAAAAAAAGTTGTAAATTTTGCAGGCCTCTCCAATGTAACGGAGTGACAAAAAGCAGCAACCATTGAGCTACAGCAGGGAAAATAAGTATTGAACATGTCAACATTTCTCATTAAATGCATTTGTGATGGAGCCACTGGCCTGAGATTTTCACCAGATATCAGTAACAACCCAAGTAATCCATACATACAAAGAAACCATGGCAATTATGTTCACAAACCAAGTTATATCTATTAAAGTGGAATGACACAGGGATCAACTATTGAACACATGAAGAAAAAGAGGTGCAAAAAGGTACAGAAAGCCAAGAAACTAGGGCTGAAATGATTAGTCGACATTGTCGATAACATCAACCATAAAAATTTGTCGACAAAGATTTTTATTGTTGACAAATCGTTTAATTATAAAGTTTATATGCATGCCGTGGAAATGTTCTGGTGTAACTGCAATGCACAACTGGAACTGCTGCGGGCAGTAGCACCTCTGTTGTCTGGCATGCGTCAACAATTTCCAGTGATCAAGAAGACGAGCACAGTGTGACAAAGTGGAAGGATAAACATGTAGAAAGTGGAGCTAAAAAAGGCAGACCCAAACTTTCTGTAGTATGGGAACATTTCACAGAAAAAACAAAAATCAAACAAGTATCATGCAGACTTTGCAAGGTAGACATTTCCTATCATGGCAGCACTACAGTGATGTATGAGCATCTAAAATGACGGCAGCCGCGAGCCACGACATTAACGTCTGCTTGGTAAGTTTTAGCGAGTGAAGAAAGTTAGCGCCGCTTATTTTCAATGGCCAACAGTTTCAAGCTTTAGAAAAATGACAATACTGTTAGTATGTGCCGTTTATGTTAGCTGAGCTGTTTGACAATAAGCTCTCTGGTTGCTGAGGGCTGAGCTGTTTAAGTCATGGCTAATGTGTTGCTGAATGCAGTAAATGACTGAATTGCAGGAGTTGCCATCTCTTTTTCATGTTTGTTAATATTAGCCCTCATTCTGAAGATTAGGGCATCTGGGTTAATTAGAATATCCCAATTTGTAATTTGATAAATAAAAACCTACAACCATAATAATCAAAATTCATTCAAACGGCTTGAAATATCACTCTTTAAGTGCAGTGAATAGTGAATATGAAGGTATACCTTTCTGAATTATATTGTTAAAAATGCATATATAGAAAACTTCCACCTAATGTTAGTTTGTGGGTTGGAGCAGATCAGTAATTCAGTTGCAAGATATTTAATCAATTGTTTAATTGACATTAGGCATTATGCTGTCTGTGATAAACTGATATATAACCTTAAACTTGAGATAATTAATACAGCTTTCTTGTTTTTTTTTTGTATTTAGCTCTGGAAACGGCTTATAAAATGTTATATTAAAACAGGGACTGACAAGGTGATTTTCAGAGATGAGCAGGCTTAAACAGCGGGAGAGGTAAAATATGCACTAGAGCCCCAACAAGAAATTGAGATGGCGGACATGAGAAAAATAATTACGATTAGTCGAAAAAAATAGTCGTTAGATTAGTCAACTACCAAAATAATTGTTAGTTCAGCCCTACAAGAAACCAGCTAAAATCCAACAGAATTTAGGAAGCCATCCCATCCCCTATCAATGCAAATAAATTTCAGCTGGTTAAGTCCTGACTGATAGCCTTTAAAAAGGTCTGTGAATATCAGATTGTCACACCACAAACAACTCACGATGGGTAGAAGCAAAGAGCTCTCTTTAGACTTATGCAACCTTATTGCTACAAAACATAATGATGGCATTGGTTACAGGTGCATCTCTAAACTGCTGAATGTTCCAGAGAGCACTGTTGGAGCCATCATTCGGAAGTGGAAAGAACATCATTTTACCGTAAACTGACCACAATCAGAAGCTCCTCACAAGATTTCTGACAGAGTGGTCAAAAGAATTATCAGAAGAGTGATCCAAGAGCCAAAGACCACTCATGGAGAGCTCCAGAAAGACCTGAAGTTAGCAGGTACTGCTGTTTCAAAGAAAACAGTAAGTAATGCATTCAAATGACATGGGCTCTAGGCCCGCACACCTCGCAAGACTCCATTGCTGAAGAAAAAGCATGTTGAAGCTCATTTAAAGTTTGCTGCACAACATTTGGGAAAGCCACTAAAATACTGGGCGAATATAGTCTGGTCAGATGAGACCAAAACTGAACTTTTTGGATGCCACAACACACAGCACGTTTGGAGGAGAAATGGCACTGCACATTCCATCATAAGGCCCTTTTCCACTAGCCTCACTTGGCCCTACACCGCACCACTCAGCCCGCTTTAGGCGCTTTTCCATTAGCCCCAGCACCGGTTAGCAGGTACTTTTTTCGTACCTGATCCAGGGCAGGGTCTAACCGGGCTGAGTAGGGCTGAGTAGGGCTGTGATATGACTTTAAGAGACTGGTCGCCGCTGATTGGTCAGGTTGTAACGTCATGAAAGCGACTTTTTCTGCTGAATTTACTCCAAGACCGCCATTTGTAATTGTTCAGCAGTGAACACAGTGCGCCCCTTTAATACGGCATATTATATTAATATACTGTATAATATACTTACACTACCGTTCAAAAGTTTGGGGTCACCCAGACAATTATTTTGTGTTTTCCATGAAAAGTCACACTTATTTACCACCATGAGTTGTAAAATGAATAGAAAATATAGTCAAGACATTGACAAGGTTAGAAATAATGATTTATATTTGAAATAATAATTTTTTCCTTCAAACTTTGCTTTCGTCAAAGAATCCTCCATTTGCAGCAATTACAGCATTGCAGACCTAACATGATTGCACAAGGGTTTTCTAATCATCCATTAGCCTTCTGACGCAGTGAGCAAACACATTGTACCATTAGAACACTGGAGTGATAGTTGCTGGAAATGGGCCTCTATACACCTATGTAGATATTACACCAAAAACCAGACATTTGCAGCTAGAATAGTTCATTTACCACATTAGCAATGTATAGAGTGTATTTCTGATTAGTTTAAAGTTATCTTCATTGAAAAAAAGTGCTTTTCTTTCAAAAATAAGGAAATTTCTAAGTGACCCCAAACTTTTGAACGGTAGTGTATATAATAATATACTCCTAATATTATATATTAGGAGGTGCGCAATTTTCTTTCTATATTAGGTGACGATCGCATCCAGCGCGAGTTGGACGGATCTACTTGAAATGCAGGTGTCCGAGCAGATGGCTTCTCAAGGGCACATCCGTACTGCCAAACAGTGTCGGGAGAAGCTGAAAAAGCTGAAAAGCGATTACCGAGCAGTGAAGGACCACATTGCTCGAAGTTCAGCGGATGGAAGGAGTGGAAGTAGTTCGCTGAGAGACATTGGGCTCCACACGGTCACTGTCACGGTCACGGCCCTTGGAAACCGTGGATGGTGAGTGTTTATTTGATATTGCGCATCTGTTCGCCACTTGATCCTTTCTGTGCCAAGCTCACTGTTTTTAAGAAATAGGAAGGTTGTTAGATTGTGGGTAATGGTTGTTACTGAGGCTTGCGTATTGTTTTGCAGCCAACTGCAGATTCACGCTTGCTTTGTGTTAAGTATTAGCGCAAACAAAACGCTGAATTATGCTTATTGTATTCCGGTTAAAAACTTGAGTGTTGTGTACATGTTGCACTTTGGTGTTAAGTTTTAAATTGCGTGCATTTTCTTTCTAGAATCGCATTTCATATCACAGGGGTCCACCTCAGTGGAGATGACAGACACAGCGGACTCTCCTGGCGCTGCGTCTGCGTGTGCGTCTGGCTGAGCGCCAGCTGGATCAGCTCCACATCACCAGCTCCATCTGGATCACGTTCAAGTGCCGGTAAGGCACAATAACCACGATTTTTTTTTTTGGGTTGAAACAGGTCCAGCAGCGGAAACCAGGGTCGAAAATCCATCCATCCATCCATCTTCTACTGCTTAATCCTTTACAGGTCGCGGGGGGGCTGGAGCCTAACAAGTTATGTACCAAATTGATTAATGCAATCTCCTGTAGCTGCATATTAATTAATTGAAAATGTCTTTTTAAATGTACAAAAAGGTTATTCTTTGGTCTTCACTTATCAGTGTTCCACAACCATTTTTAGGTGTGATGATTGAAGTGCTGTTGTAACTCCTCTTTTAGACAAACAAAGTGCATGAACTGCTGTTGAAATCAACATGCTTCATTGAAATGCTTTGCGTCAGCTGACTGTATTAACCCATTCAGATTTCTACGGCCACACTACAAGCAACTAGTTTAAACATTACCCATCCATCCATCCATATTCTTAATCTTAATCCTTTTTAGTTTTGCTGGGGGGCTGCAGCCGAAGACAGCACCCTGCGTGTTGTAAAATCTGCTCTACTGAGGGGCAGCAACATGACAGTTCAGCTTATATACAGCAATGAAGCATAATATAATAGTGACATTCCACCACAGACTTTCACCTGTGTAATTCCACAATATATGTAGTGATCCAGCTTTAACGACCATGCCTTTCTGTCTTTCCATCTAGGCAAGACGAAAACAGACAACTCCCATCGCTGACCTTACATTAGCGATGGTCAACATGCATGACGAAGAGATGCGGCTCTTGGAACGGCAACATGACCAGTGGCAAGAATCAGGAGTACATGCAGCATTTGCGACAGGTGGCCGCAGATGTGCGGGCAGATGCGCATGAAGCCCTGGAACAGGACGCTGCGTTACGAAGGGAAGAGCTCGCAGAGATGTCATCGCCCAGTCTGTTTTTTTGTTTGTAAATTTTGCTTCGGGAATAAAATTGTATTGTTTGCATCAAAAGTCTGGTTTATCTGTTATGACACCGTATGAGAAAAGCCAATAATTTCACCAGCTCACTGTTTTTAAGAAATAGGAAGGTTGTTAGATTGTGGGTAATGGTTGTTACTGAGGCTTGCGTATTGTTTTGCAGCCAACTGCAGATTCACGCTTGCTTTGTGTTAAGTATTAGCGCAAACAAAACGCTGAATTATGCTTATTGTATTCCGGTTAAAAACTTGAGTGTTGTGTACATGTTGCACTTTGGTGTTAAGTTTTAAATTACATTTCATTCTCTGTTCACTCCACATGCTGCTGTTCATCAGGTCAGGTGTATAGCCTTCTAATGGTAATTTAATTTTTAACAACACAACGAAACGTAATGTCTTGGTAGTTTTTTTTTTATTATTTTAAACAAATTTGCAATGCGGAATCCATTTCTCTTGAACGGGTACATTTTTTAGGTTATAAGCAGTTGTACAGGTGTGCTTGAACTTGTAGACACTGATAAAGGTAAGTACGTGTAAGTTGAATGTTGCATCACCAATCAAAATTTAATAAATTAAGAAGGAATCTAGCAAAAATTTGGCACTAATAACAGTAGACAAATCGGACAAGGATACACAACTGTGTTTTTGTTGCACACAACTGTTGTTACCAACAAGTGCAAAATTTATATTCCCTTTTCCCAAAAATTAAAAATCAATTTGTAAGTAAAAGTGGGAGACCTTTACATGGGAAAATATGACATGTATCAGCACATGATTTATAGTTCAATTTGCATTTCCACCTAAGCAAAAGTGGCTTGTCGAGCTGGATTTTTGTGAAGATGGCCTGTGCCGTGTTTCTGCATGTAATTACATACCTGTCAAGTGATACGGTTTCGCCGTATTTTAATACGGGGAAAATGCAATTTTAGCAAATACGGGCGTATTGCCATTTCTGTATGCCAAAAAGAAAAATATACGGGAAAAAAATTTGAGAGTGTGGGGAGGAACACGTCGTGTGTGACCCCCACAGCGTACGGGGCTGTCAGAGTGCTCAGCGTGAGCAATTATCACAACAGAAGTGTGGACTCATCATTAGGCTGATGGCTTCGCACCTTCTTAACAGATAAGCGTTATGAACAAGAGGACAGGTAGATGGACCATGCACAACATTTTATTTACAAAAAACATTTTTGAAATATGTATGCACATAAATGTGGATGAAATAGACAAGTATTGCATCACAGCATCTCGTACTATATTGTAACGTGCAGCTTGACATGGCGACGTCCCACCGGGAGGTTTGAACTCACGCCTCCCGCTCTGGAGTCCCGCACTCTACCTGTGTTGCCAATAGGGTCAACCCACTTGTCAAGCCAAGTAGGGTGCTTATATTGAGTTCGCTACAATATCACCACCCTGCTCCTCTGCTCTCTGTGCCGCTGCCACCACTGGCTCATCTACTGCATCATCCAATGTAGTGTCAAACGTCTCTCCATGACTCTCACACAGATTGTGGAGAGCACAACAAGTCAGCATCATAGATTTAACCAGTTTCATGTCACAGTCATTCCTCCTTCCTTCTCTCCTCGTCATCAGCCATGTTTGTTGCGGAGGATTCAGTCGCGTGTGTTTCACGTCACGAGGGTGTGGCGCCGCCTGCTGTTCAACAAATCCCAAACTTTGACCCCAAACTTTTGAACGGTAGAGCACCTCATCATCTTATCTTCAAAGTATGTGAACAAGAAGTCAGTACATTTAAAAATACCCAGAAATTTCTCACTTACTTTTAACAAAGTCAGAGTGAGAAGGCAGGCGCAGTACCACACTCTGCCACTAGGGGCACGCAAATTCTCACACTCAAAGGGTTAAAGGAAAAAAAATTTAAACCTACATGGCCCTGTGTGAAAAAGTGATTGCCCCCTAAACCTAATAACTGGTTGGGCCGCCCTTAGCAGGAACAACTGCAATCAAGCATTTGTGATAACTGGCAGTGAGTCATTTACAGTGCTGTGGAGGAATTTTGGCCCACTCATCTTTGCAGAATTGTTGTAATTCAGCCACATTGGAGGGTTTTTGAGCATGAACCGCCTTTTTAAGGTCATGCCACAGCATCTCAATCGGATTCTGGTCAGGAATTTGACTAGGCCACTCCAAAGTCTTCATTTTGTTTTTCTTAAGCCATTCAGAGGTGGACTTGCTGGTGTGTTTTGGATCATTGTCCTGCTGCAGAACCCAAGTGCGCTTCAGCTTGAGGTCACAAGATGGCCGGACATTCTCCTTTAGGAATTTTTGGTAGACAGCAGAATTCATGGTTCCATTTACCACAGCAAGTCTTCCAGGTCCTGAAGCAGCAAAACAGCCCCGGACTGCCACACTACCACCACCATATTTTACTATTGGGATGACGTTCCTTTTCTGAAATGCTGTGTTACTTTTACACCGGATGTAATGAGACACACACTTTCCAAAAAGTTCAACTTTTGTCTCGTCAGTCCACAGAGTGTTTTCCCAAAAGTCTTTGGAATCATCAAGATGTTTTCTGGCAAAACTGAGATGAGCCTTTATGCTCTTTTTGCTCAGCAGTGGTTTTCGTCATGGAACTCTGCCATGCAGGCCATTTTTGCCCAGTCGCTTTCTTATGGTGGAGTCATGAACACTGACCTTAACTGAGGCAAGTGAGGCCTGCAGTTCTTTGGATGTTGTTGTGGGGGTCTTTTGTGACCTCTTGGATGAGTTGTCGCTGCGTTCTTGGGGTAATTTTGGTCAGCCGGCCACTCCTGGAAAGGTTCACCAGTGTTCCATGTTTTCGCCATTTGTGGATAATGGCTCTCTATGTGGTTTGCTGGAGTCCCAAAGCTATAGAAATGGCTTTATAATCTTTTCCAGACTGACAGATCTCAATTACTTTGTTTCTCATTTGTTCCTGAATTTCTTTGGATCGCAGCATGATGTCTAGCTTTTGAGGATCTTTTGGGCTACTTCAATTTGTCAGGCAGGTCCTATTTAAGTGATTTCTTGATTGAGAACAGGTGTGGCAGTAATCAGGCCTGGGCGTGGCTAGAGAAATTGAACTCAGATTTCCAATCACTTTTCACACAGGGCCATGTAGGTTTGGATTTTTTTTTTACCCTTAATAATAAACACCTTAATTTAAAAAACACATTTTGTGTTTACTTGTGTTATCTTTGTTTCATATTTAAATTTGTTTGATGATCTGAAACATTTAAGTGTGACAAACATACAAAAAATGAGAAATCAGGAAGTTGGAAAACACTTTTTCACGCCACTGTAGATCAGTGTATTCCACCACTGATCTGTGCCGAGTTTGACACAGGGCGACAAAATTTAAAGACTTATAAAAATGCCAGTGACTCTCAATACTGTTCCTGCATCACCAGCTTCTGGGCTGACTGGCACTCAGTGATGCAAGGACATGAAACTTGATATCCTGGAGAAATGCACCGTTATCTGTGGGAGATGAGACCCACTTAAAGTCTGAAAAGGCTGTGTCTGTGGAAGGTTGTTGAGGTGTGAATTTATGCTGATGGAATTCGCAACTGCAGCTTGCCAATTGTAGTTTTAAAGTGGCATAACTGTAGTTTGAAAGAGGCTATACACACTAGGGCTGCAGCTAATGACTATTTTACTGCTCGGGTAATCGCCCACTCTAATCAAAGATTACTCGAGTAATCGGTTACCTTTTTTTTTTCTTTTTTTTTAAAGAAACTTGTATTGACCAACATATGTGGAACTTTCTTTCCTAAAAAGCAGTAGTAATTGTACCAAACAATCAATAACACAGGCACACATTAATGCAATGCTTATTGCAGGGGTGTCCAACCATGTGCCATGGAGAGCCAAGACCCTGCAGGTTTTCTCTTCTACCCAGTCTCTTCAGCAGGTGTTTTCACTTATCAGCAATCAGTGGGAAGAAGTTCACTGAAATCTGCTGTTGAAGACACTGGTTGGAGGTAAAACCTGCAGGGTCTTGGCTCTCCATGGCACATGGTTGGACACCCCTGGCTTATTGCAATGTTTACTGCATAGAACGTAACCTTAAACGTTACACCATAAAGTTTCATTCGCTAGCTGTTAGCATCTGCTAGCAGCTGTTAATGGCAGTGACTATATGTTCTTTGGTCATATAAGCATAATTAGCATAGCTGACTACACTCTATTCATCTTAATTTAAAATCTCAATAACGTACCTTGTCACGGGTGCGTTGGCCGTGCATGATGTGGGATGCTTTCTGCCAAGACACCGTAACGTCGACGTTGTAGGATGCTAGCTTGCCTTTATCATATGCACACTGCACAATGTTTTCCTTCAATCTGAGCTTGAAATGATCCCAGACTTCAGATACTTTTGTTGTTTTTTGACATTCTCCTTCCTCTTTGCTGGCCCGTCACTATGTCCCTCTGATATGGCGCCATTAAACAAAGTTGCGTCTTGTTTACGTAGCGAGAACCGAAGAAGGTTGTACCAGAAGAAGGTCATATAGACCAGAAGTGCTACATTAAATGGCATGTCAAAGCATAGATTTTGAATCGAGGAATTATTGCAATCGAATTATTCGAGTATTCGTTGCAGCCCTAATACACATAAATGGGTCCGTTTCTCAGTGCACAGGTGCTGCTTCAGTTCGTTCATTCTTCGCATAGATCAATTTTCACGTCGCACTGTACAGTCCTGATAAGACAAACACTACATCTAAATTGTGACTTGTAAGCCATTTGAAAGCTACCACTAAACCAACTGAGTACTAACAGACTGGAAAAGTGAAGAATCAGTGGCATAGTGGGACTAGATGTAAATGAGGTAAAAATCTAAAGACTACTATAGCTAGAGTATAAATGGCTTATTGTAGAATATACATAAAGTTTCTAGCAATTATTATTAAAAAATACAGTATAATCACCCATTTTAAGTGAAATGAAATTAAAAATGATGCTTATTAAAATGAAAAACAATATAACCTTCTGCCAACAAGACACTAAATTTCAGTTCATTCTGCAGTGGTTCAAATGGAAACTGGTGCCCTGCCTCCTGGCCCCTGTAGAGTTTTGGCTTTGTGAACACAAAGGAAGGGACAAATACAGCCTACTGACTGACCTTTTAGTGTTGTAGGCAGTGTCCTGTGGCGTTTCTTCCAACAGTGTGACGTAGACCAGAGCACAGGTTAGAATGAACAACACTGTCAAAGTGTGGGCTCGCCTGTGGAGAAAATAGCAAAAAGGGCTATTAATACCATTTGGAGAAAGGAAAATTCAAGGAGTTACAGAATAGCAAAAGTCTACAATTGTCATCCAACATGGCCATGGGAAAAATAAATAAAAATCTTAAAGATTAAACATTTTAACAAAGCCTAACGTCATACGCTTATGACTAAAAACCTTTTTCTGCATCAATAAAAATTTTATACAAGAACGTAAGCTCAAAATAAAAATACATAATTTGAAGCATTTTGTGGGAACCTGGGTAACTGCAGCTGAAAATACTTGCAAAAGCATCAAACTTTAGTTTAAAGTAGAACTGAACCCACCTTTTGGTGCAAAAAGTAGAATAGCAGACTAATTCCTTATTACCTATTGTATTTTTCAACACATAAAAGAAATTTTTAGGCCATGCGATGGCCAAGCTATAAGCCGATAAACTTTTGCCTCTGGCAGGCAGTGCCAAACAAACCGGAAGTAGTGCAGACGACGCTGCGTGACGTCACAAGTGTGACCCTTATCAAAACAACAATGGCAGATGATAGCAGTTCCAGCAGTCAAGAAAACCAGAGTTTTCAGAGTGAAGAGGCATTCAGGATCAGTGACGAGACAGAGGAGGATGCAGGAGTGTCAAGTGAACAGGAAGAGAGCGAGGGAGGCATCGAACCGTACAGATTCGAGCCAGAATTTTCGGGGGATTCCGGCACCGACTCAGAGTCAGACCGCGGCAGTGATGGGGAGGAGAGTCGCTTATTGAATACAGAATGGTGAGTCTTTACTTCTCTACTTTGGCATGTTTGGGGTGTCAGGATAAGGAAAATTAACAATAAAAAAGAAAGGAAAAAAAAAACCATCAGCATTTTTCCAACTTATTATTTATACATAGGGCTAGGACTGTACAATAGCCTGGCCGTGTACACACTTGGCATTGAATAGACACATCCGTGGCGTAGGGTTAACACGTGTATTCAGGACAGGTTCCATGACCATGGGCTATGTATTACAATACTTCTACAGACTATAGTGGCTATACACATGAACAGAACTGGCCTCTGCATTTGACTGTGCTATTTATAAATAATATCTACAGTGATCCCTCACTTATCGCGTTTAATGGGGACCAGAACTGACCGCGAAAAGTGAAAAACCGCGAAGTAGCGTCACCCCCCCCCCCCCAAGGGCGTCACAAGCACTATTTTGCACAAAAAGGCACAAGAGAACAGCGAAAAGTGCCACTAAGAAACACGAGCGATAAAGAACAATGAATGCGGTCTTCCTTCGCTGGGTATGGGCGCTCGGCAGGGAGAGAAGCTGGGTAAAACGTCTCGGCCAATCAGCTTGCGAGGTAAAACGTCTCGGCCAATCAGCTTGCGAGATTCCCGAGCGGTGAAGGGGTGGGCGGAGAGGAGTGGAGCGGTGGATTTTGAGTTGTGCGGGCTCTCCGTGTTGATACCTGATGTTCTAATGTAGTCTCCCTGCCTTCTGCTAGCGCCCGGGCAACTTTCGTGCCATTTTTTCTCAATTTTGAATTTTTGATGAATATTTTTGAAAAATCCGCGATGCACTGAGGGCGCGAAAGGTGAAACGCGAAGTAGCGAGGGATCACTGTATATCTAGAAACGCATCGCTTCCCGGTCGCTTTTCCTCCCCCTCTCTTTTCTTTCATCGCCATGACAGCTTTCCTTGGCCACTGAACACATCTTCCCAGGTGTTGGAAGTGTTTTGTAGTCGACTATCACGACAAAATGCACCAAAAACAACCAGTGTCGACGTGCTCGCAATGGTAAACATGAGGACTGGGTCACACTCGTGACATCACGCGGAACTCCGGCTGCACTTCCGGTTAA
Source organism: Pholidichthys leucotaenia (assembly GCA_020510985.1). Classification (NCBI taxonomy): domain Eukaryota; kingdom Metazoa; phylum Chordata; class Actinopteri; order Cichliformes; family Pholidichthyidae; genus Pholidichthys; species Pholidichthys leucotaenia. Next base: position 56,242,262 of record CM035840.1, on the reverse strand, counting down.
TCGGCGGATTCGTCTGATTTTTCAGGGCGGGAAATTCAAAATCGCGATTTTCTCCAAGATTCCGGGATTTGTGGAGGGGGTGCCAATGATAAATTATCTTTATAATTGTATGTACTATCACCCAGTGCCGTTCAATGCCGTTCAGTTCAGTTCACCTTTAAGAGCCAGTTTTTCTAAGATTCAGGCACTAAACCATAGGGTGTGATACACCATATCTCAGACTTGGCCCAAATCTTTCTTTTTTTTTTTTTTTTTTTTTTAAACAGGAAGACATATGATGACTGAAATGACTCAATATTGTTTTGAGTCCTCAGTACCCACTTGTCTGTTTTTGGGAGGTCGTCAAAGGGTCAGGGCTAAAAATGCACATCAGAAAATTTAATTTTTAACGTTACTTTTTTCAGTACGCCCGAAGTGAACCTCACTGATACTTCACTGACCAAGTCTATGAGGTCAAGTCTTTCATATGGTCACAAATTTTCGGAGGTTCACTTAGGGCGCGGCCAATAGGGGCACTAAAAATCACTACTTTAGACCATTTAGCATCAAATTGGCATAAGTGGCAAAAGGGTTAATGGAGGTAGATACCCCAGTTATCCTTACAGGACAAATAGATATGTTTAGGCACATAATGTGGCTGATTACACCTGCTTTGGCTTAGGGGGCAATGAGGGAGGAGGGCAAGAAAAAGAGTCTGGTTCACTTTTTATGGAATACAGCGCCCCCTATCAGTATGCGCCCATAGCATGCCTCCCTTATTTACATCTCATTGATAAAGGATCCCACCTATGTATGCTTGTACAAAAGACTTAGGTTCATGTAGGGTGCAAGGTTGCACGGTGGCGCAGTGGTTTAGCACTGTGGCAGCACAGTTTACCCTCGGCCAGGGGATCGCAGGGATCATGAGACCGTGGGCTCGATCCCAGCCCCCGACCAACAGTGAGCTGTGTGGAGTTTGCATGTTCTCCCCGTGTTGCGTGGGTTTACTCTGGGATTTCTCCGGTTTCCTCCCGCATACCAAAAACATGTAGGTTTAGGGCGCTCGCGCACGCAGTGACCGGCAGCCGGTGGCTTGTCACCAGACTGCAAACCAAATCTACCTACGGGTACAAATAAGCAAAAAAAAAAAAAAAAAAAGGTGTACTTACATCACCAATTTGATACTAAATGGTCTAAAGTAGCGATTTTGAGTGCCCCCTATTGCCAGCGCCTTAAGTTAACCTCCGAAAATTTGGGATCATGTGAAAGACTTGACCTCATAGATGTGGTCAGTGAAGTATCGGTGAGGTTCACTTAGGGCGCACTGAAAAAATTGACATTAAAAATCAAGTTTTCTGATGTGCCCTTTTTAGCCCGGACCGTTTGACAACCCCCCAAAAACAGACAAGTGGGTAATGAGGACTCAAAATACAGTCATGTGAAAAAATTTGGACACCCCAAATATTCAGTTCTCTATTTAGAAATGTTCACATACTGATGTCTAATCTTATTTTTATTCAACTCTGGAAAAGAAGATTATTTAATTGTAGGTAAATAAAAATTAACCTTGTTTTACCCATTAAACAAAAGTTAACAAAAATGCGTATTCTAAACGAGGAAAAAGTTCCCTTCCGCCTAATAGCTAGTGTTACCGCCTTTGGCTAAAATAACTTCAGTGAGATGCTTCTTGTAGTCATCTACCAGTCTCTGACATCAGTCTGAGGAAAGTTTGCCCCACTCCTCAATGCAGAATTCTTTCAGCTGTGAGATGTTTGAGGGGTTTCTTCCATGTACAGCCCGTTTCAAGTCACCCCACAGCATCTCAATGGGATTAATATCTGGGCTTTGACTCGGCCATTCTAGGACTCTCCATTTCTTAGTTTTTAGCCAGTCCTTGGTGGATTTACTGGTATACATTTTGAGTCAGTGTTATGTTGCAGGGTCCAGTTCTGCTTCAGCTTTAATTTTTTTTTACAGATGGTCTCATGTGGTCCTCAAACACCCTCTGATACACAGTAGAATTCATGGTGGATTCTATGATGGTGAGCTGGCCAGGTCCTGCTGCAGCAAAGCATCCCCAAACCATGACACTTCCGCCTCCATGCTTCACAGTTGGTATGAGGTTCCTCAGGTAAGTTGGGAATCGCGAGGGACCTTGCGATTCCCACCCCTACTTACTAGACTCATAAGCTGCTACAATCTTCTTTCTGAAGGCCTCAGACAGCTCTTTCAATCTCACCATGGTGATCACTCTCATTTCAACAGTCAGGAGCACACGAAACTAAATGTTTGAGGTTTAAATAGGACAAGCCTCCTTCAGAATGCTGAGTAACAGTGTTCTAATCATGTGCACCTGATGTGATTTTAGCCATTTTAAGTGGGAATAAATGTGGGGGTGTCCTAACTTATTCCTCACCAGAAATTGCATGTTTTTTAGAATTACATTTTACAGAAAATTTTGAAGTCTTTTCTTCAGTTTATTTATGTTTTATTCTTTTATCGCCCGTTTTTTCCACTACCAAGTGAGTTGGGCAAGTCGTTACAGCAGACATCAGTGTATCTGCCGTAGCCTTATAGGTTGGAGCAGAGTTAAGTTATATTAGCAAAGTTGTTTAGTTATATTATTTGAATCTCCCAGTATTGTTAACCCTTTGAGTGTGAGAATTTGCGTACCCCTATTGGCAGAGCGGGCACTGCGCCCGCCTTCTCACTCTGACATGATCACCTGCATTGAGAATTTGTACTAATTGTACTGATTTGCCAGTTTCAAAAGGTGGCAGACATCTGTTGGAGGACTCAGTGGATGACATGTAATACACCAAAGAAGAAGAACTCCTCATTTCCTTTTCCTGTTTGTAGCAGTTAGCCCAGAAAGCTAATATGGCCACGATCATCACCGTCACTTTTCGGCTTTGTACGCGGAAAATAGCCATGGGATTCAAGTGAAATTTATGTGGGATAATCATAAGACTTTGTAGATGTGGTAGAGATTTTAAATTACTGGCAGAATGCAAAACAAGGATGATGATGGGTGAAAACGCAGCGGCCTCACCACCCAGCCAGCCAGCCCCCCTTTGTCAAAAGTAAGTGAGAAATTTCTGGGTATTTTTTTTAAATGTACTGATTTCTTGTTCATATACTTTGAAGATAAAATGATGAGGTACCTCTGTACAAAAAACGGTGTCAAAAGACTGAACCATTTTTTGTGTAAATACGTCCAAAGTCCAGTTTTGACTGAGTTATGGAATTTAAAGAGGTGCCGCGACATTATACAAATTAGATGCATAAATTTATTCCTATCTGAAACTTTGGATCATATTTTACATCTTTCTAATTGACAGTAAGCAATTATCTCTTACCACTTTCAAGTTATAGCCTTGGAAATCTGAACTATTTTGACAAAAAATATTTACCACTCTTGACAACTAGGGGTTATGTTGCAGTTCTGCAACATACACACTCATAGGGTTAAAATTGATATTACATATCCATATGTCCAAATATGTTTTAAAAAAAACAAACACAGGCTTTCATAGGGTGTCCTAATTTTTTCACGTCTGTATGACTTTCACCACTTACATGTCTTCCCGTTAAAAAAAAAAAAAAAAAAAAAAGAGGGGGAAAAGGGGCCAAATCTGAGACGTGGTGTATCACACTCTGCCTGAATCTAAGAAAAAAATGAATGAATGAATGAATGAATGAATCTTTATTTCGGATAGATTAAAAGTAAAGATTAAAAAGAAACAGAATAATATAACAAAGGGGAAAAAATCCAACAAGGTCAAATTAAACAATAACTCCTCTGATTATACAGTTCAACATAAGTTATCCGAAATGGGTGATGGCTGAAGCCGCAGCTTATATTGCCCACCCATATTCCATCCAAGAATTCAAAAGAAAAACAAAACAAGAGCGATTACAATTCGGAACAAAGCTAAAACAAAATGTGACAAAAAAAAAAAAAACCCTAAGCAACAACAAAACACAGACTAGATATGACAATCCTTATGTGATTTTACATGTCATCTTGTATATATGTTTGGAGTATTTCTTCCTTTAGTTTTTGTTAAAATTGTCCAAACGTTGTACATGATTTTAATTCAGGTCCAAAATCGTTCCATAATCTTACTCCTTGCACTGAAACACAGTGTTGCTTGGTGGTAGTTCTCACTGAAGGTTTTTGAAATATACATGTTCTTCTGAAATGATATTGTTTCTCCCTTATTTGGAACAACTTTTGGATATTTGCGGGCAGTGATAGATTCTTCACTTTAAACATTATTACTGCAGTTTTAAAGTCAACCAGATCTTTCAACTTGAGAGCTTTTAATTTAAGAAAAAGTGGGTTTTGTGGCTTATATTAATCATATATTCCATACCTACATATGTATAGACATATTAGAATGTTTAGTGATTACATATGTGGAATGACCTCACGCCTCAGAACAGGACAAGAGGTCTCAACCGCCAGCGAGGATCAAAGAACAGACGGAGTCGCAGCGGTGGAGACCGGATCGATCTCCCTGACCACCCAGGGTCAGATGGAGGAGACGGAGGACAACGGAGGGGGGATTATGTTAATGCGGGATATCGGCTTTGATATGCAATGTCTTTTGTTGAGTGTGGGTATAAGTATGAAGGTCTGACTGTGCTCGACCTCTTATTCTGCTTCTGCACCGAGATGAGACATGTTAGGGAGGTGAAGCTGATATTAAACTTTGGTTTATAAAATCATATCGCTTCTTCATTTCAAGCTCTCTACACTAGTGACCAGACGTGAGGATGGAACAGAGACGTTCTCCCGCGATTAACTCATCGGAGGCGACCCAGGCAAGCGCCGGCGCCCATGCAGACAGGGGAACGGATGGAAGACGTTCCCCCACGGCAGAATCTACAGAGGGGGCTCAACCGAGCACCATCCCCAGCTCCGCCGTGAGAGCAGAAGAAAGGCGCTCTCACCCGGCGGACACATCAGGGACGGCCCACACAAGCGCCGTCACCGTCAAGCTGCCAGAATTCTGGCAAAACGACCCGAGCTCGTGGTTCCAGCAAGCTGAGGCTCAGTTTGCACTGGCGAGCATAACGGCGGACGAGACGAAATTTTACTACATCGTCGCCAAACTCGACGCCGCCACGTCAAGATGCGCGCGGAGCATAATTCGACAACCGCCCGCCCACGACAAATACAGAGAACTAAAGGCGACCATCATTGAGAACTTCGTCCCCTCAGCCGAGGAGAGAGCAGAGAGGATTCTGGCGATCTACGGCCACAGAGGATGCAGACCCAAGGCCCTCATGGAGGACATGCTGCAGCTTAAGGAAGAGGACAATGACAACTTCCTTTTCCAATATATCTTCCTCAGCACTCTGCCGCCACACATGAGAGGGACGCTGGTCAACATGCAATGCAACACCCAGCAGGACTTCCGCACGCTGGCCCGAGAAGCGCAGCGCCTCATCAACGCCTGCAGTGAACAGATGGCCACAGCAGCATCTGCAGATCTCAGCGCGGAAGCCCAGAGCAGCAGAGAACCACAGACAACGGAGCAGAACCCGCCCACCATGGCAGCGACACGACCAAGGCGCAGCAGGCAGAACGACCTCTGCTATTTTCATCAGCGTTTCGCCGAGAGGGCGTACAAATGCGTGCCCCCCTGCAATTTCAAAAACTCGGGAAACGCCAAAGCCCGGAAAACGTTGGCAGCTATGGCTCTCGGCGAGACAAATAAGTTGTGTGCACATGGGTTGTTAGTCGATCTAGCAAATAGGCGCTTGGTTAATGCACTGTCATTTGCTTCTATCCCCTGCTCAGCTCGAGTTTCTCCACCACCCATGCAGGCCAGCGTCACAACAGCAGGAGGTAAGTTTGACCAACTCCTCACCCAATTTCCAGCACTCACAGTTCCCAAATTTTCAGCAACAGTAGCGAAACACGGGGTTGAACACTTCATCCCCACAGCAGGCCCACCCGTGTTTGCCAAAGCTCGGCGCTTAGACGCGACCAAGCTCGCCATAGCACGGGACGAGTTTACCACCCTGGAAAAATTAGGCATTATTAGACGCTCGAAAAGCCCCTGGGCATCGCCACTCTACATGGTCCCGAAAACCGACGGTTCTTGGAGACCTTGCGGCGATTACCGCAGATTAAACAATGCGACAGCGCATGACCGCTACCCAATTCCTCACATCCAAGATTTTCACTACATCTGGCGGGTGCGCGCATTTTTTCTAAAATAGACCTGGTCCGCGGCTATCACCAAGTCCCCGTTCGAGCGGAAGACATTCCTAAAACGGCTGTAATAACCCCTTTCAGTCTTTTTGAATTTTTGCGGATGCCATTTGGCCTCAAAGGCGCTGCTCAAACCTTTCAGCGTATGATGGACGCGGTATTACGCGACCTCCCCTTCGTGTTCGTCTACCTCGACGATATGCTGGTAGCCAGCCCATCAGAGGAAGAACACGAACAACACCTCACTACAGTTTTTCAGAGACTAGAAGAGCACGGGTTAATAATCAACCCAGCCAAATGCAAATTCGGCGTGTCACAAATTGATTTTTTGGGACACAGAGTTTCACCGAAGGGGGCAGTTCCATTGCCAGACAAAGTCCGCGCGGTAAAAAATTTTCCACGACCACAAACGGTCAAATCGCTGCAAGAATTTTTAGGAATGGTGAATTTTTACAACCGTTTCCTCCCCCGCGCAGCTCAACTCATGCAGCCCCTGTATGCCGCGCTCAGAAAACAAAAGCCTTCCAACGCGGTCGAATGGACCCCGGAGCGCGAACGCGCCTTCGCGGAAGTAAAAAGTGCTCTAGCGAATGCCACATTGTTGGTTCACCCCGATCCCTCGGCCCGCATAGCGTTAACCACAGACGCTTCAGACCTGACCATAGGGGCAGTCGTGGAACAACATGTTGGCGGAACCTGGCAACCTTTAGCATTTTTTAGCAAATCTTTAAACCAAACCGAGCGTAAATACAGCACTTTTGACAGGGAGCTGCTAGCGCTTCATTTATCCATCCGCCACTTCCAGTTCTGGTTAGAAGGGCGGCGTTTCACGGCTTTTGTAGACCACAAACCGCTCACTTTTGCGATGGCTAAAATTTCAGAACCATGGTCAGGCAGGCAACAAAGACAGCTAGCTGCAATTTCAGAGTTCACCACAGACATTCGACATGTGGCAGGCAAACTTAACGTGGTAGCAGACTGCCTCTCTCACGCTGTGACATCGCCAGAGCACAAGGAGACAGATTATACTACCTCAGCCGCAGAACTCTTCGCCAACGCGGACGCGTACGCGGCCCCAATTCACGTAGGGATAGATTACGCAGCCATGGCAGAGGAACAAAGCAGTGACGCGGACGTGCGCACGCTCCTGTCTGGACCAATAGGGTTAAGACTGGAGGAAAGGGGTTTACGTGACGGTGTACCCCCCCTAATCTGCGACGTTTCAACCGGCCGACCTCGCCCGGTAGTCCCAGCTGCATGGCGCCGCCGCATTTTCAACTCGGTTCACTCCCTCGCGCACCCAGGGGTGCGCGCCTCGGTTAAAATGGTCGCGGAAAAGTTTGTTTGGCCAGGCCTGCGCAAAAATGTAAAGGAATGAGCAAAAACTTGCACGTCTTGTCAGCGCGTCAAAATACACAAACACACAAAAGCTCCTCTAGAGCCTTTTCGAATCCCAGCCAGAAGGTTTGACCACGTTCATGTCGACCTCGTGGGACCACTACCTTCGTCTCAGGGTTTCACAAACCTGTTAACAATGATAGACCGTACTACGCGCTGGCCTGAGGCGGTCCCTTTGGTGTCAACCACAGCTGTGGAAGTCGCTCGCGTTTTTTTTAACAAACTGGGTGGCACGTTTCGGCGTCCCATCGGACATCACGTCCGATAGGGGGCCTCAATTTGTCTCAGAGCTTTGGTCAGCCATGGCCAGCAGCTTAGGGGCGACAATTCACCACACCACCGCATATCACCCTCAGGCTAATGGGTTATGCAAGCGTTTTACAGATCTTTAAAGGCCGCCCTCAGGGCCTCACGAACGGATACAGATTGGGTGAATAAACTTCCCTGGGTTTTATTGGGGTTGCGTTCTGCGCCTAAAGAGGATCTAGACGCCTCCCCAGCAGAATTAGTTTTTGCACAACCTCTCAGACTCCCAGGTGAGTTTCTACCAGAGAATCCAGAGCCTGGGCATCTTCCAGCCCTGAGGCCTTTAGGCAGCACCGGACCGGACACTCTCCCCGGACCGGCACATCACTCTTTTCCACGGGTTTTTGTCCCCCAAGCTTTAAAAAATGCTGAGTTCGTTTTTGTTAGACACGAAGCTTTAAAATCAACCCTCCGTCCACCATACGACGGACCATTCAGAGTGCTGGAACCTGATGATAAGCATTTTGTGCTTGATTTAGGGGACAGAAAAGAAACAGTCAGCATTGACAGACTTAAACCTGCCTTCTTGTTGAGAGACGAACCTGCACGGGTGGCGAGAGCACCTCGGCGGGGTAGACCCCCCAAGAAAAAAAACTCAGCCCCCCTGCAGGGAACAAATAACCACTCTCCTCCCCAAGCTGCAGATTCCTTACAGGAGGGTCCCACCAGGACGCCAAAGCGGACCTACAGCAGATTCGGGAGAAGATTAAAACCCAGACGGCACAGGGACTGATGCAAATTGACCAAGAGTTGTTAACTATGTTATCAGATTGTGCCGTGACAGTTTTAAGGCTGATTTGTGATATTACTATACTGTTGTGGTTACCACTGAATTCTCTACAGGAGCATGACTGCTGGAAAGATTTTTCCTTGTTTTCCCTGTCAAGAGGTTTAACAGTATAATATGTCATAGAGATTATCTTAAACTGTAAACTTAATTTGATTGTCCTTTTCTTAGTCGTTTGGGGGGGGGGCTGTGGCTTATATTAATCCTATATTCCATACCTACATATGTATAGACATAGAATGTTTAGTGATTACATATGTGGAATGACCTCACGCCTCAGAACAGGACAAGAGGTCTCAACCGCCAGCGAGGATCAAAGAGCAGACGGAGTCGCAGCGGTGGAGACCGGATCGATCTCCCTGACCACCCAGGGTCAGGTGGAGGAGACAGAGGACAATGGAGGGAGGATTATGTTAATGCGGGATGTCGGCTTTGATATGCAATGTCTTTTGTTGAGTGTGGGTATAAGTATGAAGGTCTGACTGTGCTCGACCTCTTATTCTGCTTCTGCACCGAGATGAGACATGTTAGGGAGGTGAAGCTGATATTAAACTTTGGTTTATAAAATCATATCGCTTCTTCATTTCAAGCTCTCTACAGGTTTGTTGGTGCCCTGTAAGCAGCTTTGTTTACTATTCTAATAGCTCTCTTCTGAAGCATAAAGACTGGATATATGTTTGTTTTATATGTATTTCCCCATACTTCGGTACAATATGTCATGTATGGGAGTATTAATGAATGATACAAACTATATAATGTGGGTTGATTCAGCAAATATTTCGCTCTGTGTAGTATTGCAATTGATTTAGATAAAATACCTTAGACTTATACTTTAGATACCTTTAATATAATTAATATGTGACTTCCAAAACAGTTTATTATCAATCATTACTCCAAGAAATTTAGTTTCAGATACCCTTTCAATCTCTACACCATTTACACTGAGTTTAGATACCAAGTTGTTGTGATGGTTGTTAAAAACTATAAATTTTGTCTTACTTAAATTGAGCGTTAATTTGTTTGAATCAAACCACAGTTTAAGCTTTCCTAATTCCTTTCCGAGTGTATCCAAAAATTGTTCCAAATTGCTTCCACTGCATAATAGATTAGTGTCATCGGCAAACAATATTAAATCCATTTTTTCCGAGACTTTACATATATCATTTATATACATATTGAATAACAGTGGCCCCAAAACTGAACCCTGTGGGACTCCACAAGTAACCTTCAGTAACTGTGAGTTTTTGTTACCAACACATACATACTGATATCTATTCTTTAAGTAACTACTTAACCAGGACAGTGCTACCCCCCTAATACCACAATTTTGTAGTTTCTTTAATAATAAATTGTGATCCACTGTATCAAATGCTTTTTTTAAGATCCAGGAATACCCCAACTGAATACTCTTTATTTTCAACGGCAGTTGATATTTTTTCTATAAATTCCATTAGAGCAAATGCAGTTGTCCTCTTGTGTCTGAACCCATATTGCTGCTCACACAATAAATTATTCTTCATTATGAAGTTGTCAATTCTCTCACAGAATATTTTTTCAAGTATCTTGGAAAATTGCGGCAATAGTGAAATTGGTCTATAGTTTGAGAATTCCCCTCTGTCACCCGTCTTGTATATCGGAATTACTTTAGCTATTTTCATTGCATTGGGAAATATACCTGTTTGGAGAGACAGGTTACAAATATACGTCAGTGGTTTCACTAAGCATTCGACAATAGTTTTGACTAAGAGCATGTCAATACCATCACAGTCCGTAGATGTCTTACTTTTAAACGATTTAACAATTTCAATGACCTCTCTCTCGTCTGTGTTCTTTTGAAAATGGAGTCTTTTATAGCAGTGTTTTTGCTTATTGTATCACCTGTAGGTGCCGTAATGGGTATTTCTCGAGCCAAATTAGGACCAATGTTAACAAAAAAGTTATTAAATTCATCTGCAGGTGAAACTGCATTCACACTCTGAGTCGTTGTATTATTTTTTGAAAAATTGGTTGGGTAGCTTGTATTTCTGTTTTTATTTCCAAGAATATTGTTAACCCCTTGCACTCCGGACATTTCCCTAAAAACGCCAAAAATTAACGTGCCCAAATTAAATCAAAAGCTGTTCTTCAACCCTTTGCAGCATCTTCATGGGGTTGGTCTCATTTAAAAGAAAACACTTTGAATTTTTTGGCAAAACAGTCATAATCTCTCTAAGTGCTCCGGCCACTGAGTTACAGTCATCTAAACATAGTGAACTTGGAGAAAATAAATTTGGCCTGGGTGTTTTTTTGGATACAAATGCTTGCAAATAACACACAGCTTCAGATCCGGGCTGAAAAATGCAACAGAAATGTAGAACCAAGTGTTATCCAGCTGAGGTCCAAATTTTGTAACAATACCACAAAAAATGAATATATTACACAGCTTTTTCCTCAGGCTGTTCCCAGGCGTTTTGGAACTGTGCCAAATTGTGCCAAACGGTACAGTTTGGAAAAACGTCTAACTTTTGAATGATTCAATGTAGAAGCTTCATTTTGGGCTCTAATGAAAGGTCACACTCAGGGCTGTCTGTCTGTGTGTGTGTGTGTGTGTGTGTGTGGGGGGGGGGGTTTGCCCCCCCCCTCGCTACAGAGGATTGACATCGGCCATCGCTACACAACGGATTAGCCTCATGTGGCGATGTAGGACAGCAGCGCAGTCACCGCAGCTTCCCCCCTCCCTCGCTACAGAAGAATAGCGGGGGTGGGGGGGGCGGCGTTCACGGTCTGGACGCGGCGAAAAACCCCTTGTACCGTGGCGCACGAACTTCAGACTTCGTGCGCCGCACAGTTGTAATTTACCGATCGGTCAAAAGTCATTTTGGATTACAATTTTCAGGGATAGAGAATAATTTAGCTTATAACACCTTATCTCTTCACAGCAGCAGAGTCCTGGCGAACTTCTCTTCCTCACTGTCAGACGAACGTGACACTGGTCCGCTCGTGGTTCTGGTCTCGCAACCCGATCAAAACATAATTCCATTATTGCGGTTTTGTGCTTCCATGATTGCGGTTTTTGGCAAACGATTTTTCAAAACAAATAACAGTAGTAATTAAAAAAAGACTGGCGAAGGCGTGTGTGTCACTCAGCCTTCGTCGTCAGCCTCCGTCGGTCTATGACCATGGAAGAAATCATAACATCTACTCTGCTGGAACCAAAACAAAATAAGCACCGTCTGTGGCCGAACATGCCGATGCGCGAATGGCACTCCCTGTCACACAGGTTGCATTTGTGGATGGTCTCCGTGCTGCTGGGTCTGTGGAGTTCTTCCTGCGGGTCCTTTTTTGATCCGCTGCAGCAGCCAGTCTTCGCCCAGCCTTAAAAAAAAAACAGCTCGCGAACTTCTCTGCTTCAATTGGCTCACTGCATTCACAGCGTTGGGAGGCGGGTCCTTCTGGCTAGGTTTTCAGTCATTGGTTCTTCAAGGTTTCAGAAACCCAATTCAAGGCTCTTATTAGTCGAATGAGAGGTCAATCAGATGAACTAATCTGTTCGCGGCTGTGTCTGCAGCTTTTATTTTCAGTGCGCGCTTGGACGCCATACACCACCTACATCACAATCTCCATCATGCGTCCTAGAGCGCACGAGAGCGCCCTCATGCGCTCTAGGACGCAGAGACTTGCCCGTCCGCGGTACAACGGAGCGCAAGAGGTTAAGTATTGTCCATGTATTTTTAATATTGTCTCTGTTTTTCTCCAGTTCTTTACTGTAATAGTCTCTTTTACTACATCTCATTAATATTTAATTATTTTTACTTAATCTCATTAATATTTGTTCAATATTTATTTCCTGTGTCATTCCACCCCACCAAATAAAACCTGTTTATCAACACAGTTGCCCCGACTTCTCCGCATGCATAGGCCAAAGGCTAAATATTAACTTATTTTTGTATGTTTTATACCGCTGCTCTGCTTCTTTTGTCCTTTTCTTTAGAAAAGCTTTATATAATAAATTTTTCTTTTTACACGCCTTTTGTAATCCTTTGGTTAACCATGGCTTATCGACAAATTTATGTTTAAGCTTCTTCTTTACTAATGGACAATTTTTTTCATAAAGAGTGGTTACAATGTTCATAAATGTGTCATAGGCTTCATTTACATCTGATACATAGACTTTTGTCCAGTCCTGCTTCAGCAAGTCTTCTTTAAAAGAACTGATTGCATTTTGTGATTTGTATCTGAACGATTTTAAATTTTTTTCTGTATTGGCCTCCGTGTGGCCATGGATAAATGCAAAGGTTGGCAAATGGTCACTTATATCATTTATCAATAATCCACTTTCTATTTTCTTATCAATAATATTAACAAACAGGTTGTCAATAAGTGTAGCAGTGTGAACTGTGATTCTACTGGGATGTGTTATTGTGGGATATAAACTCATACTGTACATAGAATTCATGAACTCTGTAATTACATTTTGTTGATATGGATTTAGTAAATCAATATTGAAATCTCCACAAATTACTACCATTTTCTTACTAGTAATATTATTGTACAGCTCAACTAATTTATCTCTGAATGTCTCAATGCAAGCTCCCAGCGTTCTATATATACAACTTATAATTAGATTTTTTGTTTTATCTTGGTCAGTCTCAACAGTAACACATTCGAAAATCCCTGGTAGTGCAAAGGACATTCCATTTACAAGTTTACACCTATACAGGTCATCAATATACAGTGCAACACCACCACCCTTTTTGTGAGATCTGTTAATATGAAACATCTGATATCCCTCTATTGCCATCAGGGGAGCCTGCTCTTCATTAAGCCAAGTTTCAGAGACTGCGATGGCTGTAAATTTTCTGTCTAGCTGTTTTAAATAGTCCTGAATCTGTGGAAAGTTTTTGTTAAGACTTCTGCTGTTGAAGTGTATTATTGATAGTTTACCATCTAGTTGCATTTGACTTTTGAATTGCTTTTCAGTGTAATATTCACAATGATTATGAATATTATTGAAAAAGTGGTTATCAGGATCAATATCATTCTCCATCTCTTGTAGTTTATGTTCAGCATAATGGCATATTTTCAGAGTTTGAATTTCCTCACTCTATGTCAAATGACTTCCTCCAACTGGGTATAATTGATGTCTACTCAAGTCAGTCATAAGTTTTTTTGTTTGTTTTGTTTAGTTTTTTTTTAAAAGTACATTGACAAGGTATGTCAAAAGAACTATTCTTGCCGTGTGTGTGGATATGGATTATCATAGTCTCTTAATTTTCTTAATCAGTGTTCATCTATATTTATTTAAGTCAGTAATCTCTCTGATTATTATACTCTTTGCTTCCTCAGGTGTTCCATTTAGTTTGATCCAAACTCTACAATTTCTTGTCCATGTTGCCTGTATCTTATTTTGTCTTTTCAGCATCCATGCTTGCAGTGCTATTTCAGCATTAGTTTTTGTTAGATGTTCATTTAGGTAAACTTCTGTTCCCCGTAGCTTTCTGGCCTGCCTCAGTATGTCATTCTTTACCCTTCTGTTCACAAAGCGCATCACAATTGATTTCTTTGTTTTATTATCCTTTCTGGGTAAAGCATGACTGGCTGAAATTGCATTTGCTTTGACCTTTATATTTCTACTATCAAGGAACTGAAGCACCTGGTTTTCCAGGGAGACTGATTCACTCAGGGGAGCCTCCTCACCTCTCATTCCTGCTGTAGCATGAGCATATGATTGATAGTTAATGTCTAGTACACTTATAATTAGATCATCCATACGAGAATATTGTTCGAGATCCTCGACGCGTCACTCCAAGTCTGAGACCACTCACGCCGCCATCTTCTTCATTCAAATGGCTCCTAATGATCAAAAATGGCTCTTTTAGGGCCCCGATATTGGCCCTGAAAGTCATGTTTGAAGGCCACTGCTGGACAGAGATGTATGCTTTATCTTACCTATCATTCCATGTCAGCCAACAAACACTGGTCTTCATCATGAGATATGGCTGTTTAGATACCTGTGGCATTTATCTCAGCTGAGGGGCAAAGTTCTATTAAACCAATTGCTGATAAATGCACATGTCAACAATGTATGTGATAGAAAAACCAGAGTATTCTCACTTAGAAAGAAGCATAAGGGCTAAGCACACTAATGGACCTTGTAAATGCCAACACGGACTGAACTCAGGGTTTCCTCTGGTAACAATTCTGTGTGGCGGACCGCCTCCCAAAGGAAGTATGCCATCGCGCCTATAATATATTAATTTAAGAAAAATTAAATATGAAAGAAACGCTCGAAGAGATTCTGGCAAACTGTCTGGCGGCTCAGGAGGGGAAAGCAGCTCCCCGTCCACACTGTGTATGGTGCGGATGGGGCGCTGCTGACTTCGACTGGGGATATTGTCGGGCGGTGGAAGGAATACTTCGAGGATCTCCTCAATCCCACTGATATGCCTTCCACAGAGGAAGCAGGGTTTGTGGACGAGGGGGATGACTCACCTATCACAGGGGCTGAGGTCGCCAAGGTGGTTAAAAATCTCCTTGGTGGCCGGGCCCTGGGGGTGGACGAGATTCGCCCTGAGTACCTCAAGGCCCTGGATGTTGTAGGGCTGTCATGGTTGACATGCCTCTGCAACATTGCGTGGAGGTCGGGGGCAGTGACTTTGGCATGGCAAACCGGGGTGGTGGTTCCTCTCTTCAAAAAAGGGGACCGGAGGGTGTGCTCCAACTTTAGAGGGATCACACTCCTCAGCCTCCCTGGGAAGGTCTATGCCAAGGTACTGGAGAGGAGAGTCCAGCCACTGGTCGAACCTCGGATTCAGGAGGAGCAATGTAGTTTTCGTCCTGGCCGTGGCACATTGGACCAGCTCTTTACCCTCTCGGGAATTCTCGAGGGTTCGTAGGAGTTTGCCCAACCAGTTTACATGTGTTTTGTGGACTTGGAGAAGGCATTTGACCGCATCCCTCGTGGGTTTTTGTGGGGGGTGCTTCGAGAGTATGGGGTATCGGGCTTGTTGTTACGAGCTATTCGGTCTCTGTACGACCGTTGTGAGAGTTTGGTTCGTATTGCCAACACTCGGTCGGACTCATTCCCAGTGAGAGTTGGACTCCGCCAGGGCTGCCCTTTGTCACGATCCTGTTCATAATTTTTATGGACAGGATTTCTAGGCGCAGCCAGGGAATGGAGGGTGTCATGCTTAGTGACCACAGGATCTCATCTCTGTTGTTTGCAGATGATGTTGACCTGTTGGCTTCATCAAGCAATGACCTACAGCTCTTGCTGGAACGGTTTGATGCTGAGTGTGAAGCGGCTGGGATGAGAATCAGCACCTCCAAGTCCGAGTCCATGGTCCTCAGCCGGAAAAAGGTGGATTGTCCTCTCTGGGTTGGGGACAGGCTCCTGCCCTAAGTGGAGGAGTTTAAGTATCTTGGGGTCTTATTCACGAGTGAGGGGAAAATGGAGCGAGAGATTGACAGACAGATCGGAGCAGCATCTGCAGTGATGTGGACGTTGTACCGGTCTGTTGTGGTGAAGACGGAGCCGAGTTCTAAGGCAAAGCTGTCGATTTACCAGTCAATCTACGTTCCTACTCTCACCTATGGTCACGAGCTTTGGGTAATGACCAAAAGAACAAGATCGCGGATACAAGCGGCTGAAATGAGCTTTCTCCATAGGATTGCTGGACTCACCCTCAGAGATAGGGTGAGGAGCTCAGTCATCCGGGAGAGGCTCAGAGTAGAACCGCTGCTCCTCCACATTGAAAGGAGTCAGTTGAGGTGGTATGGGCATCTGATCAGGATGCCTCCTGGACGCCTCCCACTTGAGGTGTTTCGGGCACGTCCCATTGGGAGGAGACCCCGGGGCAGACCCAGGACTCGGTGGAGAGACTATGTCTCCCAGCTGGTCTGGGAACGCCTTGGTATCCTCTCTGAAGAGCTGGAGCAGGTGGCGGGGGAGAGGGAAGTCTGGGCTTCTCTGCTTGAACTGCTGCCTCCGTGACCTGGACCTCCGGAAAAACGGTAGAAGATGGATGGATGGATGGATGGATGGATGGCTCTGCAAGTGTGCACACGAATAATGTGTGTGACTGTCATCCATGCGGAAGCGCCCCACCTGCCCGGCGCCCGCGTGACCGTTTCTGCAGGCAGAGAGTGTCTCTAACGTTGTTGTACGAGAGAAACATGAGCTTATGAAAGTACTTTAAACGTGGAAAAAAGTACAAGCGATAAGCAGTGGAGGCATTTATGGTGGTTTTAACCCACTGGTAACTGGAACAACAATGAGGAGTTGCTTAGCTAACAGGTCTGGTTAGGCTTCATTGCAGGGAAAGGCAAGAGTGACTGATGAATCCCTGAGGATTTACTTCACCAGCTACTACAATATTAACTAATAATTTATGTTCATTATTATGTACCTGGCAAGTTAAGATGACCGAAATTCACCAAGTCAATGACTTTAATCTGTCAGCAGGCTTCAGAGAAACAAAACGTGCCAACATTTGGATTTCAAAATAAGGGAGATTTTTCCTGCTGTCAGGTTAGTGAGGAGAGTTCTAAAAAAACTATAAATACATAGAAAAATTATAACAGAAATAACTTCATATTTGGTCATTTAAATTAATTTATTTCTTTAAATATAATTTTAATAATTATATTTCTTTGAATTCAGAGTTATTGTTCTGTTCTGGCTCTACAAAATTATGGCCAAAAGTTTAAATTGTATGACCTACCTATAAAATAAGCCACAAATTTATAATAGTCTCAAATGTACAAGAAAAGTCATAATTTTACAAGAGAAAATTACAAATTTGAGGAAAATGGTTGCAAATTTAGATAAATTTACAGATAAAAGTACAAAACTGTAAGAAAATTGTTATTAATTTTGGAGAAAAACCTCAAACCTTCAAGACTGAAGTCATTACTCAAGTTTTTAAGCAGGTGCTCTTTGTACCCTTAACTCAACTAGAAATTTTTGGTTGTCTACTTTTAATTGTTAATTTCAAAGCACTGCTTTTACATGAGTAGAATCTCTGGCTACTATACCCACCTCTGTTCATATAATTTAAGTATGCATGAGTAAATTACTATTATGAATGTTTTTTTCCCTTCCCTTTCCTACTCTGTCAATGGAAAAAAGAAACACTACAATAAAAACATTTTGGTCATTTATGTAAACCATGAAAAAAAAAAATCCTGCAGGACAAAACATGACACTTGGTATTTTCTAGCCTGTTTCTATACCACCATAGACAGAGATAGAACCTGAATTAGACAGGGCTGAGAGAGGGAAAAATGAGACAGAAGAGAGGAGCCAAGGAGAAGAAAGTGTTCAGGCAGAGGGTCCAGGAGAGGTGAGAGCAGAGGGAGGAGAGAAGGATGACACCAGTAAAAAGTCCAAACACAGGATGTCTGGGTGGGACCACAACTGGCCCAATATTCCAACATTCAAGCCTTGGTAGTACAATACTTCAAATGGTGAGTTCCATTATGCAATATTACTGTGCAAAATTTTAAAGAAATAAAAATAGTGTAAAATCAACATTTCCGGTTACAATCGTGTCATGTGTTTTCTGCCCCCTGGAAAAATATGTTGCCACTGCGCCAAGGTCTTTAAGCCAGAGGAAACACTGGAATGTCAAGATAATTTAAAGATAAAGCAATGGCGTGATGGATGGGAACAGAAGTCATCATACCGTCATACCATTTCTGGAGTGCTCAAATTGATAAGCCAGCTATGCTCACTTCATTCAGAAGAAGCATTAATACCACAACTAATTTCAGATTGAGGTTTCATTTGCATATGCAAGATTGGAAAAAAAATTCAGTTAGATTCAGTGAAGGCCAATGTGCATACACACTTGCAATTCCTACACTTATGCTGCACTGAGCTCCCCTCCTTAGGTGAACAGTGGTTACATGCATAACCTTTTATTAACATTTTATAACATTTTATTATGTAATTTGAAGAAAGTGCAAAAATATCAACATTTTGGGAATTTGCTACTATAGAAACTTAAACTAAAACTAAACTTTAGACCCTTTAATACCATTTAATGCTTTACATTTCAAATTACATTTAATGCATTTTCCATATATCTTCTACCGCTTATCTGGGGTTCCGGGTCGCAGAGGGAACAGTCCAAGCAGAGATGCCAAGACTTCTGCCCAGACTTTCGCTCAATTCACACAGCACCGATGTTCCTCATAATCCTTCCTGTAGGTGATGAACCCACTAGAGGGTAGACTCATGTGGCTCACCTAGGAAAACCCCCAGCTACCAGGCTTTTGCCATTGAGCCTCTACCCCCAACCTGTCTCTTGGGTGGGACCCTGGTAACCACATGCATGCTCCCAATTATTTCAAGGGGTTTAATTTAAAGGCATTTTAAGACTTTTTAAAGACTTGTGGCCACCCTGGAGCAGTGGTTTTCCATGCAAAGGCAATTAAAAAAACTGTGGTGTAGAAAGTTAACATTTAACAATGATCATAACAAAATAATCAAGGCTGGGGTTTGATGCATTTAGCAGTTCAAACGAGAGACCAAGATAAAGATGTGACTTCATGCTCTTCCACAATAAGTACAGTGGGATCAAAAATCATTAAAATCAACAAACAGACCTGCTCTGTTTTAAGACGATGTCCTGTTGAAGGTCCACTTTTGCATGTCCAGACTGTCTGCAGTCTGACTATAATTTTAAGATTGCTCCTTTGAAATGTTATTCTGTCGTCTTGCACATATGCAATGTATGATGAACTAGTACAACTCTGTAACATAATTTCCTTTTTGGCAAGTGGACAAACCAGAAGGCAGAAACTGCTTTATGTTAGTCAAGAAAAAACAAACAAACAAGTGCTTAACTGTTTTTGGAGCATTTGCCAGAGGGTTGACTCACATCTCTGTCCTGACTTTGTATTTAATCCTGCCACAAGAAAACTGAATACCATCATAGTTACTAAAAACTCTTGCAAGGAATTTGGATACAATTATGCAGTATGAATGGAAGTGATAAGAGTTCTTCAAAAGTAAGCCTGAAAATCCACATCTGTCCAGACTTATGGGAGCAGATTTTCTTGAAGGGGGTGAAACACAAACATAAAATCAGTTATGGTGGTGTATCTTACACAGTTTATGTTTCCTGTTGCAACAAAAACAATAATATGGATATTATACTACAAGTGCCAACAAAAAAATAACATTCTGCTCAGAAGCTTTAATAATACAAACTAAGTTAAAGGTTACTTACTTTATGTTGCAATATCACAATGGTTTGAATGGCTGAGACAAGAAAATATGTTCCACCTCCTTATCTAACCTGTTTGGTAGGAGACGGGAGGATGTGATTCTCTCTTGCCTAACAACCCCACTAAGCTTATAACAAAAAAAATTCTTTCAGCTTGACACTGAAATTAGAGCAGATGCAGAAACAACCTGGATGCAAAATTTTAGGGTTACATGGGGTTGGGTGTCTTTGTGGCTTAACTAGGTTAAAAAAAATACTTCACACCACACCTCTGAAGACTATTTTGACAAATAATCAGAGGCAATGAGTCTAAAATTAGACCATGACCCCTTAATCTCTGTGGGCAAATTGCGCACAAAATGGGGCATAAAACTGTCCAGTGTGTTGCCAGCCTAAATATACTTTTTTGCCTTGCTCAGTAATCATCATCATCATAGCAGTCTGTCGTGGGCGACAATGACTGTTTCATTTAGGTCTGATCAGATTCCTCCACGCAGCTCTGTCCTTAGCCTTCCGCTGCCAGGAACTCCTGTCTATATCCAACTTCTTCAAGTTTCTTTTTACAGTGTCTTTAAATCTGAGCCTTGGTCTACCCTGATTGCGTTTGCCCTCCCATAACTGTGAGTAGAGTAACTGCCGAGGGAGACGCTGGTGGTCCATCCTCTCAACATGTCCGAGCCATCTCAGGTTCATCTGTTTTACCGTTTGCCAACTGTCCTGTTTTAGTGCGGTCCCTTTCTCACCTGGAGGACTCCACCAGAGTTCGCCAGTTGACTCGAATCAAGACCACTGTGGAGCCCATAATTCTAACTTATGTGACTCACATGTGGCAGGCTGGAATTCAGCCGAGAGAGACTTTGAGCTAGCCATGTGTACTGACATCACACCTCAAGAGGACGAGGTGTCTGCACCCCCTGTGGACTCAGAAGAAGGAGAAGATTACCCGGCCTGACCTTTTGGGGGTCAGAGAGGAGAACAGAAGGACTTTGGGTGTTCTATTACAGATGAAAGGATGTAACTGAGTATTGTGACTTTTGTGTGATGTATGGTTCGAGAGAAGTGTATAAATGTATTTGTGTGACTGCGTCCTGTCTCTTTTCACTCCGATCGAGAGAGGACGTAGGATGAATGAGAATTAAAGCAGATACTGGAAAAGCATCCAGTCTCCTCAATTCTTGACTCCTACACCACCTCTTTTATGAGGTCTCAGTATGGTTGTTTTGGTGCACACCCGAGTATGATTACTGTGTACTCACCAGACCAAACAAACCGCACTAATGCCTGTAGGTGTGAAAGCACCCTCAGTGTGTGGAGAACCTCCTTCTGCTGAAGGTGGAACATGGGAAACTAACAACCGTCTTGTCAACAACAAGCTCTTAGCCTGGATGTGCACTATAAGCACCTGTGATAACACGGCAAAGATTAGCAGGGCAATTTTAACAATGACTGTCCATGGACTGAAAACTGGCAATTAATTAAAAAAAAATAATCTCATGCAGTGAGCTTGACAATACGTTTTGCATTCACCAGCCACTGTGGCTATTAGTTTTCTCAAAGTCAAAGAACAGCCTGTGCTGCCCCTTCTTGTAGAGTGCGTCGGTATTGTGTGACCAGTCTAGTTTATTGTTCAAATGAACACCCAGGTACTTGTAGGATGTCACCATCTCAGTGTCTATTCCCTGGATGTTTACTGGTGCTGTAAACAACATATTTACACATGTAAACAAATTAAATATTGTCAAATGCAAAAGTAATAAGTGTTTATAAAACATATACCTGTTGAGTCGGTACTGTGAAAGACCCAAGATCAAAATGTGGCTATTACACCAATAACTAACTGATGGCTAGTAGTTAGCATGCTAGTGATTTCTTCACCACACTTCACTCACTTTTCTTGGCATTTTCAGATGAAACAAAGAGTCCATCTATCTATAAATACAGCATATCTCTGTGTGTGTGTGTGTGTGTGTGTGTCTGCCTTCTCCACGCATATCTCTTGAACCGTTTGTCAGACTGACCTAAGATTTTATACGTGTTTTGCTGAGGTTATGAGGGTGTGCATCCCCAACTATGGAGTCCCTCAGACAAAATATGTAATTGTTATCAATAAAAGTTTAGCCACCACCCTGTCTCTTCATGCCCTGGCTTCAGGAAGTGTGGGCAGGGTTTCGGATTGACTCCATGCTGATTGGATAATACATGGCATCACAATCTGTCTGGTGACTGGAAGTGAAAAATGACAAATTTTACTAGAAAAAGATAATACTGAAGATTTATCCATCCATCCATCTTCTTCCATTTAATTCTTTTCGGGACGCGAGGGGTTGGAGCCTATCCCAGCATCTTTGGATGAGAGGCAGAGTACACGCTGGACAGATCACCGGTCCATCGCAGGGCCAGCACAGAGAGACAGACAACCATTCACTCTCACAGTCATACCTACGGACAATTTAGAATCCTTAAAAAAATTATACCATAAAGTTGCCGTGATTGTGTAGGTCTAAAGGATAATTTGGCAGTGTTTCCTCTGGCTTAAAGACCTTGGCGCGGTGGCAACATATTTTTCCCGGGGGGTGGGGGGGTTTAAACATACCGGAATATGTTAATTTTATACTATTTATTTCTTTTTAAAATTTTACACAGTAACGTTGCATATGGAACTTACCATTTGAAGTACTGTACAACCGAGGCTTGAATATTGGGCCAGTTGGGGTCCCACCCAGACATCCTGTGTTTACACTTTTTAGTGGTGTTATCCTTCTCTCCTTCCTCTGCCTGAACACTTTCCTCTCCTTGGCTCCTCTCTTCTGTCTCATCTTGCCCTCTCTGAGCTCTGTCTAATTCAGGTTCTCTCTCTGTCTATGGTGATATACAAACAGGTTAGAAAATATCAAGTGTTATGTTTTGTCCTGCAGGATTTTTTTGTCATGGTTTACATAAATGACAAAAATGTGTATTTTTTGTATTTTTATTCTAGTGTTTTTTTGTTCCCATTGAGAGAGTAGGGAAGGGGGAAAAAAAACATTCATAATAGTAATGTACTATGCATGCTTAAATTATATGATCAGGTGGGTATAGTAACCAGAAATTCTACTCATGTAAAAGCAGTGCTTTGAAATTAATAATTAAAAGTAGGAAACCAAAAATTTCTAATTGAGTTAAGGGTACAAAGAGCACCCACTTAAAACTTGAGTAATTCATGTTCAGGTTACTTTATTTGTATCCATAGGTAGATTTGTTTTGCAGTCAGGTGACATCCATATTTACAAACCACATTTACATTCAACATGAACACAAACACAGGCACACATGAAGCTGACTATAAACATGATCAAAGTACTCAAGGCTCCTCCACCAATCAGGACATAGGACAAAGAGATAAGAGAAAAAAACAGTGATAACCGAGAAGGGTCATATTAAAAAGTTAAAGACTAGTCAAAGAGGTTAAAAACTCAAAAGTCTAAAACCCAATAAAAGATTTAGAACCCAAATAAAAAACCTACAAAAATAAGTCAATATAAAATAAAATTAATAAATAGATAACTAAATTAATGACTTCAGTCTTCAAAGTTTGAAGTTCTTGTCAAAAATTTATAACAATTTTCTTATAGTTTTCTACTTTTCTCTGTAAATCTAAAGTTGAAACCATGTTCTTCAGATTTGTAATTTCCTCTTGTAAAATTGCATTTTCTTGTACATTTGAAACTTTATTATAAATCTGTGGATTATTTGATGACTAATTTTTGTCTGTTTTTTAAAATAAAATTAGTTTTTTTTAGATACATTTGAAACAGACTGTGATAATTTTTTAAAACTTTTTCCTTATAACAATTTACATTTTTGACCATAATTCTGCACTCAGAACAGAACAATAATTTAACTCTAATTACAAAGAAAAAATATTAATAAAATTGTATTTAATGAAATAAATTAACTTAAATGACCAAGGATGCCATTATTTCTGTTATAATATTCTTTATATTTATAGGTTGTTTTTTTTTTTAATCTCCTCACCACCCAAACAGCAGGAAAAACCTCCCTTATTTTGAAATCAAATGTTGACACGTTTAGTTTGTCTGAAGGCTGCTGACAGATTAAAGTCACCGACTTCGTGAATTTCGGTCATCTTAACCTGCCAGGTACATAATGGGGAACTGTAGCGGACTCTAAAGACATAATTCACCACAATATGTGTTCATGTACAGAATGATCTGCTTAGGCAGTTATAAGTTGCAAAGTGACTACACGGCCAGGAGCTGGTCTCCATGCATCACAATATCTGTCCGGGAAACGCCTACAATTTGATTCTTTTTTTTTTTATTCAATAGTAGAAAATACACACAAATTACAAATATGCTAATAATACAAGAAAATACCTCCTAATTTGGCTATTTGGTTAAAAAAATGCACATATTTATTTATTTTCCATCAGGCGCGTCAGGGAGCCCTTTGGGTCCGACAGCTCAGGCACTCGGCAGCTCGGGTGTTTCACACACATACTACACATCCACACTTCATTCATTCCCATTAACATGTTTTCCGGTCGTTTAGTAACGGCCGTTATAGTTGTGTGCTCAGGCTTTCTCATCAGGCACCTCTCTAGGCAGCCGCTGAAGGACCTCAGTTTAGAGCTAGCGTTTTTAGCTGTTGCTTTGTCACTGCCGTTGGAGAATAAAAACGGCATGCCTGCTCGTGCGAGAAAAGAGAGAAATTGCCAGTCTTGTAACTTAATATTATAGTGGCTGGTGAAATATATCCTCAGCAATTCATCAGGCCCCCTGCCTTTCCCTTCATATGAAGCCAGCTGCATTTGAATTCTAACCACATCTCTTAGCTAAGCAACTCTTCCATTATGGCTCCCATTTCCAGCAGGTTAAAATCATGATAAATGCCAGTGCTTACATACCTCTTATGATTTTTTTCCATGTTTAAAGTACTTTAATAAACTCATGTTTCTGGCAGACAGTCATGCTCAGCAAGACACTGCTGACTGACTGGAAACTCGTGTGAGTGGGGGCGCTTCTAAACTCCACGCGGATGACGGCCACGTGCGCTGTTCATGTGCGCGCTTGCGGAAAGTCATTGCTTCATATATTTTTATTAATAAAATCATATCGGCTTGGTGTGGTGGTACAATTTCTGGCGAAGCGGGCCACCACGGAGAAAGAGGAAACAGGGTTACCAGAGGAAACCCTGTTTGGCATATGTGGAGAACACGAGGCACACGAGCAGACTGGGTGGAGCGTCAATGGGAACTGGGTCTGGCAAAGAACACCGGTGTATCAACACAAAACATGCTGGGAGAAGCAGCAGCCCGATCGGGCGGACCATGGTCCTTTGCGGGGTGGCACGCCCAGCCTGCCTAGTCAGTAGTAGACAGGAGTACCTGCTTCACCTGTGTGGTACCACTGTACTTTGCAGGGCTACGAGTATCTAAAAAAGAAAAACTTAATAATAACACTGCCATGATTGTGGAGCGGAATGGCCGGAATGACTTAATGACCAAATGCAGGACACAAAAATGCCCAAATAATGAAATAAATAATTTTTAGTTAAATATTTACTGACAAATGGGCAACACTGATGCAACGGTTGTAGTCAAACGGGTCCTTCTGCTGTGTATAATAGATAGATAGATGTACTTTATTGATGTTAAGTGTTTTGTAGTTAATTTGGTTGATTACAGTTTTAAAAAACCTTTTAATAACAAAATATTCCTAAAATATACACTGCTGTTCAAAGGTTTGGGGTCACTTAGAAATGTCCTTATTTTTGAAAGAAAAGCAGTGTTTTTTTCAGTGAAGATAACTTTAAACTAATCAGAAATACACTCTAATATCTAATATACATTGCTAATGTGGTAAATGACTATTCTAGTTGCAAATGTCTGGTTTTTGGTGCAATATCCACATAGGTGTATAAAGGCCCATTTCCAGCAACTATCACTCCAGTGTTCTAATGGTACAATGTGTTTGCTCATTGCATCAGAAGGCTAATGGATGATTAGAAAATCCTTGTGCAATCATGTTAGCACAGCTGAAAACAGTTTAGCTGGTTAGAGAAGCTATAAAACTGACCTTCCTTTGAGCAGGTTGAGTATCTGGAAAAAATTATTATTTCAAATACAAATCATTATTTCTAACCTTGTCAATGCAACAATTTGATTTGAGCAATAATCTGGTGGGTTGGATTCTGGATTTCTTAACCAACAGGACGCAGAGAGTAAGGGTCAATGGTACATTGTCTGACCTAAAGTGCTCTTCTACTGGCTCTCCTCAGGGGTGTGTGTTGTCACCACTACTCTTCATCCTGTACACAAACATGTGTCGGAGCAGACATGACAACAGACACATTATAAAGTATGCTGATGACTCAGTTATTGTCAGTCTCCTCCAGGATGGTGAGAGTGGCCACGGCCCAGTAGTTGATGATTTTGTTCACTGGTGTGAGGATTCCTACCTGCAGCTGAATACGACAAAAACTAAAGACATGATTATTGACTTTAGGAGGAAAAATCCCAGGCACAAAGTCACCGTACTAAAAGGCCAGACCACTGAATGTGTACAATCCTACAAATATCTTGGGACGATTATTGATAGTAATTTAAACTTTGAAGAGAACTGTGAAAGGGTGTGCAAAAAGGGTCAGCAACATTTGCATTGCTTGAGAAAACTTGCACGCTTCCAAATTGACCGAACCATAATGACAATGTTTTATCGGGCTTTTATTGAATCTGTTTTATCCTTTTCTTTAGTGTCATGGTTTGGTCAGATAAAACTGAAACAGAGGAAATCCTTGGATCAGGTTGTTAGATGGTCCAGTCGTTTGCTTGGTGAGCCACAGCTGAGCCTGACATCCCTGTACACCAGACAAGTACAGAGGATGGCTACCTCCATTTTAAATGATGACTCCCACCCTTTGCACTGCAACTTTCAGCTTCTTCCCTCAAGACGGAGGTTTGCTGTCCCAAAAAGTAGAACCCAGAGCTACAAAAACAGCTTTGTTCCTGCTGCTGTCAAAGAGTTGAACAAGCTGTAACAATATATTGCACATAATTTAGGTACCTATTTATTAACTCCATTTTATATTTACTTATTTTTGTAGGATGTTACTTGGGTTCTAAATATTTTATAGGGTTTTAGACCTTTGAGTTTTTAACCTCTTTGACTAGTTTTTAACTTTTAATATGACCCTTCTCTCTTACCTCTGGTTTTTCTCCCATATCTTTGTCTTTTTATACCCTGATTGATGGAGCCTTGAGTATTTTTATCATGTTTATAGTCAGCTTCATATGTGCCTGTGTTTGGGTCTATGTTGAATGTAATTTGTGGCTTGTAAATACGGATGTCACCAGACTGCAAAACAAATCTACCTACAGGTACAAATAAAGTAACCTGAACCTGAATGTCTTGACTATATTTTCTATTCATTTTACAACTCATGGTGGTAAATAAGTGTGACTTTTCATGGAAAACACAAAATAATTGTCTGGGTGACCCCAAACTTTTGAATGGTAGTATAAACTGATGCACTACAGTGGGTCTCAAATATTTGTAAACGTGTCCTGTTATAGTACTGCATGAGTTTAATGACGACACACAGAAGAAATTCACTATTACACTTAACTCCATCACTGAACAGGGATATAAACTAAAATAATTATAATGATGACTGAACAGCTCCCATTCCCCAAAGTGCAAGACACACTATCATGAATATAAGTGATAAAAGATCACACAAATAAGAGATCTGGCAAACAAATAAACAAGGGATCTGAAACAGTTGCTAATATTGAATGTCCCATTTATTTTCAATATTTAGGTATTCTGTAATTAATATTCACACAGTCAAATAAATCTTAGTGCCATTTAGTCCCTTTTACATTTGTCAAAGTCTAATGTGTGATTGCCGACATATACCCTACACCTTTTTGTATTCCACTTTCAAACACAACCTACATTTGGGCCTGTAAAGACTGTTTAGGATACCAGTTTTCACACAAGAATACTTGCGTTCTATGGGCAATGCACTAGTCACCACAAAAGTATTATGCTTTTACTGTGTTATCCTCGTTTTTGCTTTTCTCTAGATTGTCCAGATCAGCTGATGAAATTCTTGCACACTGGAAAGTTTCCATGGAAATAGCCTGGCTTCCTCCTTTCTCCTCCTCCTCTTCTGATGACCATTCATAATATTCTATTAATGTTGCCTTAAAGTGCTTGACCAGGAGTTGACAGTAAATAATGGCTACTAATTAATGGTTACAACACCTTTGAAGTGGAGTGATACATATTCAGTGAAACTGGAGTATAATCATCGGCGATTATAAGTCCTGCAATCCCTATTGTCCAATCAAATCGCTCGGTCAGAACCGACTGTTATACAAAAGTAAATCATTTCCTTAGTGCTCTGTACAAAGGCAACATTAAAATTACAACTGGCCTCACTCTATCAATGAGGTTTTCCTCCTAAAAAAACAACTTGCAACTTTTTTCATGTAAATTTGAGCATTTTTTTCCCCATTTAGTTTTTTAAACCTTTTTTATAATGTACAGCATTTTATTACAAATGTGCAAATTTTAGAATATTAGCTACTTTTTATAAGTCTCAAATTTGCTACCTTTTCCCATCACATAAATATTAAACATCTTTTTTTTTTTTTAAATAGAAAACTTGTTCACTTATTAAAAATACATAAAGTGAATACCCTGACACCCAACTTTATTCTGCATCCTCTTTTTGGCCCCCTGTAAAACTGTATTTGACATTCCAAATCTGTTCCACAAATATCTGGCTTATGGGCCAGTGTTGTCAATTTTTACGGTTAAAGGTTTAAGACCAAGATCACATCGTCTGTGTGGTGACTGCAGTTCGCCCTGGGCCTGCCTTTCACTTCACCTTGACAAACACACAGCTCCCACAGGTGCATCAAGTCTCCCCATTAATGACACACTTCACTCACCAGAAAAAGGTGTTGGTCCCGTCATCGTAGACCTCACACTCCGTGTTTCTCCGGTGCAGGCTCTCCCTGGAGGTCTGCTTCATCACCTTGGGTCTGACTGCCGTGCTGTGATCGGGGCACCCCGGATCCACGGAGCCGTTGTTGACCTGCTCGGCGGCAGCAGCTATGCCGCTTCTCTTCGACTCGGGCTTGGTCATAGCTTCATCGGCACAACCCGGGCCCCCACACGGTGCTTCGAAACGATCCTGTGCGGCTAGGTTTATCCCTGAGCTCCGCTGCCGTCTGCTGTCATCCGCGTCAGCCCCACCCCAGTGACTGTCAGCATCCTATAGTGGTCGGGGGGCAGTTACAAAAAAAACAAAACCACAAAAACCACGTTACTGGAGCGGAGAGCTTAACCTGAAAATCACGTCCTGTTATTGTTTCTGCCGCTGACCTGCCCAGCAATACCAGCCGCGCAGACATGCAGAAAGAGAAAATGCAGCCAAGGCTTCTCTGACACCGCCTACTTATGTGGGGAAAAAAAAAATCTAAACACATCAGCAAGGTAAAACAATGGCGCCCAGTTTCTCAAACTACCCACTAGTGGGTTATTTAAACGCATTAAAAAAAAATCACAGAATCTGCAGGACATTTATGTGTAACCTTGATGTCTTGCAGCTTGGTTAACTTGACTCAGCAGACTATTTGACCTCGTCAACTAGAATAATATCAGACAAGTTGGCTATCAATTGACGAGCACGATCCAAATTCTTATCAATAGTCCCCCCATACATTAGCTAGTAATTAAATGTAGTTTTATTAAGCTAACATGACTTACCGGTTACATTCAGCGGCATGCTGACTGTTGTCCGGGTGGGTTCGGGAACTGGTAGCGCTACATTGGTGAAAATAATTGCAAACTACTGTGCAAAAAGAAATAAAACAGTTTTCGGCGGTTAAATATGTAACATTTTGAGCTCGGAAAGCTCTTACTGTAACTATAAACCGATAAAACCGCTCCTGCCCACACACGTCACATGGTCACCGTGGTTACTGGAGCAACAATACTGTTTCCTGTTTGTTTCTTCAGAATAAAAGTTTCTCCTAATATCGCACACAAATGGATTTTATTTTGAAATAGTGCATTTTAAATCTGAAGTCCTACGCCTGATTCTTTTCCTAATTTTAGTGAAATGACAGCTTGACATACCCGGCTTCAAAGAAGGTTTTTGGCGCTTTTAACGTTCACTTTTTGACCGACGCAGCTGTAGCAGCTTCGATGTAAGTAACTCATCAACAATTTGCTCTTAGTGGGCTGAAATTATCAAAACACCATATTAAAAGAGAGTTGTTTTGGTCGTCGACGTATTTGGGCAATAGCTATGTCGTCATTTCCGTTTAACACATCCGTCTGCCAAAAAAAAGGTCAAGAATAACAGTTTTGTACAAACATATAGACAAATACTTCCTGCAATTTACATTTCATATGAGGCACTGTACCTTTTACTTGATAGATCATTTTGAGCATATTAAGAGTAATGAAAAGAACTCAAGTTTTGTATCATCAGTAGACTACATAGTAAACAACCCAATTAATCAGAATTAACAAAAAATATATAAAATGCATTCTTCAGGTACCCTTCTTATTTATGCCTCCCTGTTCCCAATATTCAATAACTGAGCATGTTCAACTATTTCTAATCAATAAACCAATTCCAATAAATCAATATCCACCTTATTCCTATTCCCCATGATGCTTTGCGTGAATTATGTGTGCTACTCCCGGTACGAGTTTAGAACGTGGAGTTGCCACTGAAATGGGACACTTTTCCTTATTAAAAAACAATGACTTTGGCATCAAAAATGTGGGAACACCTGCCCTAATCATACCATTTCCCACAACTATCGAGGGATGAGAAATGACCTTAAAAAGTGGCCTCGTAGACAGTAGCTCCGTTAGTTAGCTCCGCTGCTAAAATGCTAACGCTGTAAACAAATAAACGCTCAGAGATGCATCATTGTCTCCACCGCAATAAAATCTGCTGCATTTTGTTAAAATATGTTGGATATAATAAAATTTAGCTTAGAGCTTACGTAGAATCTAGTCAGAGCCACGAACCACAACACACAGGAGAGGAAAGGAAATGGAAAATTGATATTGGTTCATATTTTGGTTATTTTTTGGAGACTTTATTGTAATAAATGGACGTTGGACACTGGCCTTTAAGATGTCCGCTTGGACTGGCTAAACGGACCCTCAGTAGAGCCATCTATTATGTTTCTGACAATTTACTTATTTCTCTACATACGGTACATGCAAGCACAAGGTCATGATATTTTCAAAATTTGTTTTTATCTTTTTAATGGGTGTTTGGAGCGTTCAAGACATACAGTTTCATCCCATACTGTAGATAGAAATGCAAAGGTTTTTCATTTATAATTAAAAGAAAAATGTTTTGAGTTTTTCACCCCTCTCTGTGTCCAAGAGCATTTTCTGGCAGTAGATTGATTAGGGTGCTGTTTGTTTTTGTTTCAAGATCGATGAGCTTTAATATAGGTGACTAAAAAAATACACGTCACTTTTGTGGAATTTTCAACACACATAAAATAATTCCAAATAGAGGGTGAGACGAAAAAACAAAGATTGAGCTTAAAGCATGTAGTAAATACCATTAATATACTGTAAGCTTATTGGTAAAAGACTAATTGTATTTAGCTTTATAAATGTTGGCAATATGTTTAATGAACTCCTGTTGGTTAGTGTCATGTAGACTTACCCAGCAGTCCTCCACAGCTTGATCTGTTCACAGATGGGGAAAAATGAGTTTATTCACTTTTGTTGAAAAGTTTCTCATGGCTGTGCCAGTGTAATGTTTGCTGACCTGATCACCACAAAGCCAATCAGAAGGTTCTCCTCCTGAACACAGCTGACTGTTGTGTAACTGGGGCACTGAGGGCCAGAGGTAAAAAAAAAAAAAGAAAACAACTTTTATTAAATTGAGCAATGGAATATTTGTAGCAGCTTTGACATTTTTTCTTCAGTAGATTAACGTGTGGGTTATGTTTTAATATTTATGTCATTTCACACTTTCAAAAATATGTAAAAAGCAGAAACTATGATGCTACTTATACAGCTTAATGCAAAACACATTTTTGGATTGGTTAGACTTTCTCTTTCCAGTTATAATTTTAGTGACTTTACATCACTTTTGACAGCAGCTAGTTTATGATTTTGTTAAAAAGTAAGAAATCTAGTGTTTTGTCTGTTGTTTTCGTGGACAGTTTATATCAAATCACCTCCATTCAAAGTTCTGTGCTTGATAAAAGCCTGTTTGTGGTTTATATTAATCATATATCCCATAACCTACATATGTATAAGCATGATAGAATGTTTGGTGATTACATATGTACAACGACCTCACGTCTCAGAACAGGACAAGAGGTCTCAACCGCCAGCGAAGATCAAAGAGCATCTGAGGCGCAGCGGTGGAGACCAGATCGATTGCCCTGACTTCCCAGGGCCAGGTGGAGGAGTAAGAAGACAAAGGAGGGGGGATTAAGCTAATGCGGGATGTCATCTTTGATGTGCAATGTCTTTTGTTATGTGTAGGTATAAGTATGTAGGTCTGAATGTGTTCGACCTCTAATTCTGCTTCTGCACTAAGATGAGACTTGTTAGAGGAGCAAAGCTGATAATAAACTTTGGTTTATAAGTCACATCGCCTCGTTATTCCAAGCTCTTCTACACTGGTGACCCTGACGCGAGGATGGAACAGAGGCATTCTCCCGCGATTGACTCATCAGAGGCGACCCAGGCAGACGCCGGCGCCCATGCAGACAGGGGAACAGATGGACGACGTTCCCCCACGGCAGAAGCTACAGAGAGGGCTCAACCGAGCATCAGCTCCGCCGCGAGAGCCGAAGGAAGGCGCTCTCACCCTGCGGACACATCAGGGACGGCCCACACAAGCGCCGTCACCGTCAAGCTGCCGGACTTCTGGCAGGAAGACCCAAGCTCGTGGTTTCAGCAAGCTGAGGCTCAGTTTGCACTGGCGGGCATAATGGCAGACGACACAAAATTTTATCACATCGTCGCCAAACTCGACGCTGCCACTTCGAGATGTGCGCAGAGCATAATCCAGCGGCCGCCTGCCCAGGACAAATATAGAAAACTGAAGGCGACCATCATCGAGAATTTCGTCCCCTCAGCCGAGGAGAGAGCAGAGAGGATCCTGGCGATCTACGGCCACAGAGGATGCAGACCCAAGGCCCTCATGGAGGACATGCTGCAGCTCAAGGAAGAGGACAACGACAACTTCCTCTTCCAATATATCTTCCTCAGTACTCTGCCGCCACACGAGAGGGACGCTTGACAACATGCGGTGCAGCACCCAGCAAGACTTCCGCGCGCTGGCTCGCGAAGCACAGCGACTCGTCAACGCCTGCAGCGAACAGACGGCCACAGCAGCATCCGCAGATCTCAGCGCTGATGCCCAGATCAACGGGGAGCCACAAACCACTGAGCAGAGCCCGCCCACCATGGCGGCGACACGACCAAGACGCAACAGACGGAGCGACATCTGTTATTACCACCACCGTTTCGCCGAGAAGGCTTACAAATGCGTTCCCCCCTGCAAGTTCGGGAAACGGCAAAGCCGAGAACCGTTAACAGCTGCGGTTCTCGGCGAAAAAAACAAGCTTCTCTATGTAACCGACGGACACACTGGCAAACAGTTCCTAATTGACACCGGAGCTCAACTGAGTTTTATCATGCCCTCCCACGCAGACCGGGCCATGGGCCCCCGGGGCAACGGAGTGACGGCAGCCAACGGCTCCATCATCGACACTTACGGTGAAAGGAGCCTGCCCCTCTGCATTCATGGCCGCAACTACAGATGGACATTTATTGTAGCGGCGGTGAGTTTTAACTTGTTGGGCGCTGATTTTTTGTGTGCACATGGGCTGTTAGTCGATCTAGCAAATAGACGCTTGGTTAATGCACTGTCATTTTCTTCTATTCCCTGCTCAGCTCGAGTTTCTCCACCACCCGTGCAGGCCAACGTCACTACAGCAGGAGGTAAGTTTGATCAACTCCTCACCCAATTTCCAGCACTCACAGTTCCCAAATTCTCAGCTACAGTGGCTAAGCACGGGGTTGAACACTTTATTCCCACAACGGGCCCACCCGTATTCGCCAAAGCTCGGCGCTTAGACGCGACCAAGCTCGCCATAGCTCGGGACGAGTTTACCACCCTTAAAAAACTAGGCATTATCAGACGCTCAAAAAGACCCTGGGCATCGCCACTACACATGGTCCCGAAAACCGACGGTTCTTGGAGACCGTGCGGCGATTACCGCAGATTAAACAATGCGACAGCGCATGACCGCTACCCAATTCCTCACATCCAAGATTTTTCACTACATCTGGCGGGTGCGTGCATTTTTTCTAAAATAGACCTGGTCCGCGGCTATCACCAAGTCCCCGTTCGAGCAGAAGACATTCCTAAAACAGCTGTAATAACCCCCTTCGGTCTTTTCGAATTTTTGCGGATGCCTTTTGGCCTCAAAGGCGCTGCTCAAACCTTTCAGCGGATGATGGACGCAGTGTTACGCGATCTCCCTTTCGTGTTCGTCTACCTCGACGATATGCTGGTAGCCAGCTTGTCGGAGGAAGAACATGAACAACATCTCACTATGGTTTTTCAGAGACTAGAAGAGCACGGGTTAATAATCAATCCAGCCAAATGCAAATTCGGCGTGTCACAAATTGATTTTTTGAGACACAGAGTTTCACCGAAGGGGGCAGTCCCACTGCCAGACAAAGTTCGCGCAGTAAAAATTTTCCACGGCCACAAACGGTCAAATCGCTGCAAGAATTTTTGGGAATGGTTAACTTTTACAACCGTTTCCTCCCCCGCGCAGTTCAACTCATGCAGCCCCTGTATGACGCACTCAGAAAACAAAAGCCTTCCAACGCGGTCGAATGGACCCCGGAGCGCGAACGCGCCTTCGCGGAAGTAAAAAGTGCTCTAGCTAACGCCACATTGTTGGTTCACCCTGATCCCTCGGCCCGCATTGCGCTAACCACAGACGCTTCAGACCTGGCCATAGGGGCAGTTGTGGAACAACACGTTGGCGGAACCTGGCAACCTTTGGCATTTTTCAGCAAATCGTTAAACCAAACTGAGCGTAAATACAGCACTTTTGACAGGGAGCTGCTAGCGCTTCATTTATCCATCCGCCACTTCCAGTTCTGGTTAGAAGGGCGGCGTTTCACGGCTTTTGTAGACCACAAACCGCTCACCTTTGTGATGGCTAAAATTTCAGAACCATGGTCAGGCAGGCAACAAAGACAGCTAGCTGCAATTTCAGAGTTCACCACAGACATTCGACATGTGGCAGGCAAACTTAACGTGGTAGCAGACTGCCTCTCTCGCGCTGTGACATCGCCAGAGCGCGAGGAGACAGATTATACTACCTCAGCCGCAGAACTCTTCGCCAACGCGGACACATACGCGGCCCCAATCCACGGAGGGATAGATTACGCAGCCATGGCAGAGGAACAAAGCGGTGACGCGGACGTGCGCGCACTCCTGTCTGGACCAACAGGGTTAAGGCTGGAGGAAAGGGGTTTACGCGACGGTGTACCCCACCTAATATGCGACATCTCAACCGGCCGACCTCGCCCGGTAGTCCCAGCTGCATGGCGCCGCTGTATTTTCGACTCAATTCACTTCCTCGCGCACCCGGGTGTGCGCGCCTCGGTTAAAATGGTCGCCGAAAAGTTTGTGAGGCCCGGCCTGTGCAAAAACGTAAAGGAATGGGCAAAAACTTGCATGTCTTGTCAGCGCGCCAAAATACACAAACACACAAAAGCCCCTCTAGAGCCTTTTCGAATCCCAGCTAGAAGGTTCGACCACGTTCATGTCGACCTCGTGGGACCACTACCTTCCTCTCAAGGTTTCACACACCTGTTAACAATGATAGACCGTACTACGCGCTGGCCTGAGGCGGTCCCTCTGGCGTCAACCACAGCGGAGGAAGTCGCTCGCGTTTTTTTGACAAACTGGGTGGTACGTTTCGGCGTCCCATCGGACATCACGTCCGATAGGGGGCCTCAATTTGTCTCAGAGCTTTGGTCAGCCATGGCCAGCAGCTTAGGGGTGACAATTCACCGCACCACCGCTTATCACCCTCAGGCTAATGGGTTATGCGAGCGCTTTCACAGATCTTTAAAGGCCGCCCTCAGAGCCTCACTAACGGATACAAATTGGGTAAATAAACTTCCCTGGGTTTTATTGGGGTTGCGTGCTGCGCCGAAAGAGGATCTAGACGCCTCCCCAACAGAATTAGTTTTTGCACAACCTCTCAGACTCCCAGGTGAATTTTTACCAGAGAACCCAGAGCCTGGGCATCTTCCAGCCCTGAGGCTTTTAGGCAGCAACGGACCGGACTCTCTCCCCGGAGAGGCACATCACTCTTTTCCACGGGTTTTTGTCCCCCAAGCTTTAAAAAACGCTGAATTCGTTTTTGTTAGGCATGAAGCTTTAAAACCAACCCTCCGTCCACCATACGATGGACCATTCAGAGTATTGGAACCTGGTGATAAGCATTTTGTGCTTGATTTAGGGGACAGAAAAGAAACAGTCAGCATTGACAGACTTAAACCTGCCTTCTTGTTGAGAGACGAACCTGCACGGTTGGCGAGAGCACCTCGGCAGGGTAGACCCCTCAAGAAAAAAGACTCAGCCCCCCT
Organism: Pholidichthys leucotaenia; assembly: GCA_020510985.1. Taxonomy (NCBI): domain Eukaryota; kingdom Metazoa; phylum Chordata; class Actinopteri; order Cichliformes; family Pholidichthyidae; genus Pholidichthys; species Pholidichthys leucotaenia. The sequence goes on along the minus strand of CM035840.1, from coordinate 56,205,650 downwards.
GCAGGGAACAAATAATCACTCTCCTCCCCAAGCTGCAGATTCCTTACAGGAAGGTCCCGCCAGGACGCCCAAGTGGACCCACAGCAGATTCGGGAGAAGATTAAAATCCAGACGGCACAGGGACTGATGCAAACTAACCAAAAGTTGTTAACTATTTTATCAGATTGTGCTGTGACAGTTTTAAGACTGATTTGTGATATTACTACGCTGTTATGATTACCACTGAATTCTCTACAGGAGCATAGCTGCTGGAAAGTTTCTTCCTTGTCAAGAGGTTTAACAGTTAGTATGTCATAGTAATTATCTTAAACTGTGGACTTTTTTTTTTTTGATTGTCCTTTTCTTAGTCGTTTGGGGGGCCTGTGGTTTATATTAATCATATATCCCATAACCTACATATGTATAAGCATGATAGAATGTTTGGTGATTACATATGTACAACGACCTCACGCCTCAGAACAGGACAAGAGGTCTCAACCGCCAGCGAAGATCAAAGAGCATCCGAGGCGCAGCGGTGGAGACCAGATCGATCGCCCTGACTTCCCAGGGCCAGGTGGAAGAGACAGAGGACAATGGAGGAGATTGATCGCCCTGACCACCCAGGGTCAGGTGGAGGAGTAGGAAGACAAAGGAGGGGGATTAAGCTAATGCGGGATGTCAGCTTTGATGTGCAATGTCTTTTGTTATGTGTAGGTATAAGTATGTAGGTCTGAATGTGTTCGACCTCTAATTCTGCTTCTGCACTAAGATGAGACTTGTTAGAGGAGCGAAGCTGATAATAAACTTTGGTTTATAAGTCACATCGCCTCGTTATTCCAAGCTCTTCTACACTGTTGATCATAAACAGGGAATTTTGTTTTAAATAGTAAATGACTGACTGGCTCTCCTCAAGTACTTGAGTGCTGGTTGAATAATGTCTGACTGCATGGCATACAAAATAAAACAATATAAAAATTATGAAAGCATTTATCTTCTACAAAGAAGAATATCTGGATATCATGCTCATATTTGCAGCATGATTCAGATCATAAGAAGCTATTCATCAGCATTAAAATAATGGATCTTTTTTCAAATTGCTTAAACAAATCTAGGATGGAGAAGACAGACCTTCAAAAGATCTTTGTAGCCTAAATAATTGAAGGACAGGTTTCAAAAGAAGCTCAAGGGTCACCCAAACTAAAGTGCACAGTTATTAAATCTTACCTTGAGTGAAACATAACACCTAAACTTCAAACGGCTCACAGAGCACATCTGATCTTTGACCTCTGCAACAATATTGTGACACTTCAAGAACTATTTTAACCAATAAAATGAGAATGCAACCGTCAATGAAAACCTTTTTTTTTTCTTCCAGAAAGCTGCTATCCAGATGGATGATAACCAACTGTATAATAGATAAATAAGGATGTTCTTAAATTCTCTCCCAGAGATACAGTTAACATTCTAGGAGCATTAAGATAATTATAGCCATGTAACTGGCCAACCCTTCTCAATTTTTTCTGTAAATGAAGGTTAGGACCTGCACCTTGGTGAAGTGCATTGAGTTCTACAACTTGAAGCTTCATAACCACATAATGACTCTTTTGTCCATAATCATTTCCTTCCTGTGGCTTTGACCAAAATTAAATTAATATATGAATAAATAATTTGAAAATTTGTAAGAAAAAAAAACTTGACACATTTACAGGAAAAACTAAAAAAGTACCAGAAAAGTTATAAATTTATGAGAAAAAAAAAACTACAAGGATAAAATGTAGCAAAAATTTAAGGAATAAAGCAAATATTTAAGGTAAAAAAGGTTTAACTACATGAGAAATAAAAGCACCATATGTGCTGATGCCTTGGTGCAGACACACACACACACACACACACACTACAATATGCCTCTTTACCAAGGCATAAAAAGTAACAAATTTATTTGAAAAAAAAGGGCAAATTTACAAGAAAAATGTGAACAAAAATTAAAATTACATAAAAAGTTGCAAACTAATAACTAGAAAAGCACTCTGAGAGCGCAGACCTCCGCCAAGGCAGCTCAGTCCCCTATGCTATGATCTACTCAAAAATGTAATTGCTGGACTTTGAAAAGTCCTGCATTTATTTGACAGACAGACAGACAGACAGACCCCAAACTGGGAAATTACAGTGTAACAGCAGCATGGCAGTTGACAACCAAACAACAGAAACACACACATGATAGACAAAGGGATTACCCATGGAAAGTAAAAAACTAACACGACTATAAAACCTATATACATCATAGCTTAATATATGATGACCCGTATAAAGATAAGATAAGATAAGCCTTTATTAGTCCCACAACGGGAAAATTCCAGGATTGCAACACATGAATGCAACATATGAATCATCCCATTGCACAAAGAAGGACTATCAGGAGCAGAGTGAAAATGTGAGGTACCAGTTAGTCTGTAAGATGCAGTGTGGCAGCATAGCTATGACCAGAATACAACATCATAGTGAGTTATTATACAGTGAAATTGCATGTGGCAGGAAAGATTTCCTGTACCTGGCCGTTCGACAACGAAGCTGTAGTAGTCTACTGGAGAAAGTGCTTCGCTGCCTATCTAGTGTGTGGTGGAGGGGGTGATCAGGATTGTCCATGATAGATCGCAGTTTATTTAGTGTTCTTCTCTCCATCACTGTCTCAAAGGTTTCCAGTCTGAGACCAGTTACAGAGCCAGCCCTCTTGATAATCTTGTCAAGTCTGCTGGTATCTCTGGCCCTGATACTACTACCCCAACAGACAGCAGCAAAGAAGATGGCACTGGCGACAACGGTCTGGTAGAAAAGCTCCAGCATCCTGCTGCACACGTTGAAGGATCTCAGCTTTCTCAGGGAGTAGAGTCTGCTCATCCCCTTCTTGTGTGCAGCATCGGTGTTGGATCTCCAGTCCAACCCGCTGCTGATCCTGACACCCAGATATTTGTAGTCCTCAACCACTCCCACATCCTCCCCCCTAATCTGCAGTGGCTGAGAAGGAGCCTTCCTCTTCCTGAAGTCAATCACCATCTCTCTAGTCTTGCTGACATTCAACCTCAGGTGATTCTGCTCCATCCACTCCACAAATCTGTCTACCAGTGCCCTGTACTCCCCCTCCTCTCCTCCTCTTATACATCCCACAACAGCTGAGTCATCAGAGAATTTTTGCAGGTGGCATGACTCAGTGTTGTACTGAAAGTCAGTGGTGTATAAGGTAAAAAGAAAAGGAGAGAGCACAGTCCCCTGTGGAGCTCCCGTATCACTAGCCATCACTCCAGACAAGACACTGCCCAGCCGGACAAACTGTGGTCTGCCTGTCAGGTAGTCAGTAATCCAGGAGATCACAGAGCTGTCAACCCCCACCACCTGCAGCTTCTCACCCAGCAGCAGTGGCTGGATGGTGTTAAATGATGTTGTACTCTGGCATAGCTATGCTGCCACACTGCATCTTACAGACTAACTGGTGCCTCACATTTTCACTCTGCTCCTGATAGTCCTTCTTTGTGCAATGGGATGATTCATGTGTTTATACGGGTCATCATATATTAAGCTATGATGTATATAGGTTTTATAGTCGTGTTAGTTTTTACTTTCCACGGGTAATCCCTTTGTCTGTCATGTGTGTGTTTCTGTTGTTTGGTTGTCAGCTGTCATGCTGCTGTTACACTGTAATTTCCCAGTTTGGGATCAATAAAGTACATCTATCTATCTATGTTCAATATTTATTTTCCCCGCTGTAAAGCTCTGAATAGTTTAGGACCAAAATACAGACGTGGACAAAATTGTTGGTACCCCTCTGTTAATGAAAAAAAAAACAACATAATGGTCACAGAAATAACTTGAATCTGACAAAAGTGGTAATAAATAAAAATTCTATGAAAATTAACCAATGAAAATCAGACAATGTTTTTGAATTGCGGTTCAACAGAATTATTTTAAAAAACAAACTCATGAAACAGGCCTGGACAAAAATGATGGTACTCCTAGAAAAGATTGAAAATAATGTGACCATAGGGACATGTTCAACCAAGATGTGTCCTCTAATTAACATCACAGGTGTCTACAAACTTGTAATCAGTCAGTCGGCCTATTTAAAGGGTGACAAGTAGTCACTGTGCTGTTTGTTGACATGGTGTGTACCACACTAAACATGGACCAGAGGAAGCAAAGGAGAGAGTTGTCTCAGGAGATTAGAAAGAAAATTATAGACAAGCATGTTAAAGGTAAAGGCTATAAGACCATCTCCAAGCAGCTTGATGTTCCTGTGACTACAGTTGCACATATTATTCAGAAATTTAAGATCCACGGGACTGTAGCCAACCTCCCTGGACATGGCCACGGGAGGAAACTTGATGAAAAATGGAAGAGACGGATAATACGAATGGTAACAAAAGAGCCCAGAACAACCTCTAAACACATTCATGGTGAACTCCAATGTCAAGGTACATCAGTGTCAGGTCGCACCATCCGTCGTCGTTTGAGCCAAAGTGGACTTCATGGGAGACGACCAAGGAGGACACCACTGTTGAAAACAAATCATAAAAAAGCCAGACTGGAATTTGCCAAACTGCATGTTGACAAGCCACAAAGCTTCTGGGAGAATGTCCTATGGACAGACGAGACAAAACTGGAGCTTTTTGGCAAGGCACATCAGCTGAATGTTCACAGACACAAAAATGAAGCATACCGAGAAAAGAACACTGTCCCTACTGTGAAACATGGAGGAGGTTCTGTTATGTTCTGGGCTGCTTTGCTGCATCTGGCACATGGTGTCTTGAATCTGTGCAGGGTACAATGAAATATCAAGACTATCAAGGTATTCTAAAGAGAAATGTGCTGCCCAGTGTCAGACAGCTTGGTCTCAGTCGCAGGTCATGGGTCTTGCAACAGGATAATGACCCAAAACACACAGCTAAACACACAAGAATGGCTAAGAGTGAAACATTGGACTATTCTAAAGTGGCCTTCTATGAGCCCTGTTCTAAATCCTATTGAACATCTGTGGAAGGAGCTGAAACATGCCGTCTGGAGAAGGCACCCTTCAAACCTGAGACAACTGGAGCAGTTTGCTCATGAGGAGTGGGCCAAAATACCTGCTGAGAGGTGCAGAAGTCTCATTGACAGTTACAGAAATCATTTGATTGCAGTGATTGCCTCAAAAGGTTGTGCAACAAAATATTAAGTTAAGGGTACCATCATTTTTGTCCAGGCCTGTTTCATGAGTTTGTTTTTTAAAATAATTCTGTTGAACCACAATTCAAAAGCATTGTCTGATTTTCATTGGTTAATTTTCATAGAATTTTTATTTATTACCACTTTTGTCAGATTCAAGTTATTTCTGTGACCATTGCGGGTTTTTCTTTCATTAACAGAGGGGTACCAACAATTTTGTCCACGTCTGTACATTTCAGGTCCATTATTAGTCACTAGGTGGCACATGAACGCACAGTGGCCTCCCTTCTCTCTTCGTGTTTTTGTGCTCTTTAATTTTGTTTTCATTATGTCTAAGTGTATATTCACGTGTTTAATGCCTGTATATGATGCTGCACACAAGCTGCAGTTGCCACAGCCTTCTGGAGATAAGGAATACAACCAAACATTACAACTTGGACCAGAGTGTTACAGAGAAACTCCATGGCCCAGGTCTTCTCCACCAGACCTCCACACCCCTGGACTCCACTGCTGTGTCTCATCCCATATGGAGACGCCATAGACTGAGTGAGCGGTGACAAAAGAGAGGTAAACACGGAGGTATCAGAGCTACACTAGCTGCTAGCCCACACAGACTCCCGATTCCTTCCCTCATTTTGGTCAACGTACGCTCACTAGACAACAAAATAGACCACACACAGTTCCTGAGAACTATGCAACGTGATGCGCGGAACTGCTGTGTTTTTATCTTTACCGAAACGTGGTTAAATGACAAAATCCCAGACTCTGCCATTCACTTAGCAGGGCTAACCAGTTCCTCCAGGATTTTGCCATGTTGCAATTGCACCAATTCACACAAAATCACCCAATCAGCGAAACTATTGCACGACCTTGCAACTTTATCCAATCACTGCAACTTTCCTACAATTTTGGCCAATCCTCGTCAACTTCCGCCAATTTCACCAATCAAATTTGTCTCCAACTGGCGCTGAAACGCTCAGTGTAACCAAACAAATGCGTCGTTGCACTGCGTTCACTTCCGTGTTTACAGTGAGTAGTGAGTTTATAGTTTAGCGTGAGTAACGGAACACATCTGCAAACAGAGTGTGTGATTTAAAAAAAAAAAAATACTCACCCGTGAGGTTTTCAACACCGTCCCTTCCTCTGTCTCCCCCAGTCTGCCCGTGGATGCCTTGCCACGTCTCCATCCTGACTGCGTGTGCGAAGCGCTGGGTTTGTGGTGAAAAACATGTGCCTGCCCCAAAAGCACCCAGTTGCGGGAGCGCGTGTGAGAGCCAGTGTTGGAACATTTATACATCTTTAGAGGTAAAATCATTACTACATCTGGTCAATGAGCTTTAAAACTGTGAATCTCCGGTGTAGACTCTGGACGGACAAACGCACCCACCCATCCACCCACCCCCCCTCGCTGTCCCACTGTCAATGAAAGGGGTGTGTGTGTGTGTGTGTGTGTGTGTGTGTGTGTGTGTGTGTGTGTGTGAGAGAGAGAAAGAAGACCAATATGCAGCAGACAGACAGGTAGGCATGGAAAGAGAGAAATTTTCTCTATTTTTTTTTTTTTTCAGAAAAACACAGACTCCAATATCCAATACAGTGCAACAGAATAAATTATTTTTTCCTCTTCCCTTGGTACCGAGTGGTTGGGAACCGTATGGAGGTTTTTAAATGAAGGTGCCGCCAATAATTTCCAAATCTATACTCTTTAACATCCATTCAGTGCAATTTAGCTGTTGTAATGGATATTGTGTTAATGTTTGTATTTGCTGTTGCACAAGAGTTTTTCTGTATAGCAGAAGTTTCTGCTGAATTTACAAATCACTATAATAGGAAATTTTTTGACAATCCTGTGCTTTTCTTGTATTGTTATATAGAATATCACTGCAGTAAACTGGAAAAAAGCATCTGCTTTAAAATTTGGAATTCTTCCCACAACTTTTAGTGCAGAAAACACTCTAAAAACACTGCAACTTTTATCGCAACTTTTTAAAAAAGCTCCCGTGAATTCAGGCTTTTGGGCCCGCAACAATCATAAAAACATCCCGCGAAATCCTGGAGGGACTGGCTAATGTGCTATTGTACTGACTAGGTGTTCATGGAGGAAGGGAAAACCCGAGGTGGAGGCGTGTGTGTTTACATCAGTGACGCTTGGTGCCGAGATGCGACTGTTGTGCACAAACACTGTTCTCCATTGGTGGAGTTTATGACCATCAAGTGCTGACCCTTTTACATTCCGAGAGAATTTTCATCTGTCCTGCTAGTTGCCATGTATGTCCCACCCACCGCCTTTGGCGAGAGGAGTAAAACACTAAAGGAACTCCATCAGGCTATAAGTGAGACACAAACAGCACATCCAGATGGATTCCTCATCATAGCAGGAGACTTCAACCAAGCAGATTTAAAGGCCCTCCTACCAAAACTACACCAACATGTGGACTTTCCAACAAGAGGAGACAATTTGCTGGACCTGATGTACACAACTCACAAGACAGCGTACAGAGCCTCCCCCCTCCAACCACCTGGGTCTCTCCGATCACATCACTATCTTGCTAAGGCCTGCATACAAACCTAGAGTGAAAGCCATTAGACCAACGAAAAAGCAGGTACCTGTGTTGCCAGAGGGGGCCTCAGATGCTCTGAAAGACTGCTTCAGCACTACAGACTGGGACATTTTCAAGCATGCAGCCACTCACAATGAACACACAAATATAGAGGAATACACAGACATTGTTGGAGTATACTAAATGCATTGATGATGTCACTCACTGCAAAACCATCACTGTCCATGCTAACCACAAGCCATGGATGGCAGCAGAGGTCCACAGGCTCCTGAGGGCTTGGGACACAGCCTTCAGGGTTGTCGACACTGCAGGACTAACAACAGCTAGGGCCAACCTGTCCTGTGGCATCGAGGAGGAAAAATGACAGTACAGTTGTGATGGTCAGGTGAGCATGCTCCCCCTCCCCTCCTGTTCCTGGTTTCCCACTCTGGGAGATTGACTACACCTGCGTGATTGTCCACCTGCTGCATTTGATGAGCCAGGGTATTTAAAGCCCAGCGTGAGGGAAGCTCATCGCTGGATCGTCTGGGTTTGCAGCCATGTTTTGAATTAAGCTTGGTCTCGTCATTTGTATTTCCTGAACTTATTCCTTGTGTCTCCTGTCCCTCAGGTTGCTGTCACCCACAGGCGTGTTTCCCGGAGCTGATCATGCTCGCCTGACCAGGAAGACCATCATGTCCACCCAGGTCCTGCCTTCCACCTTTCCCCAGCATTTGTTGGAGTTCCCTGCCGGGGTCCACTGCTCAAACTGTAAGTGCGCTTTCCCGCATTATTCTCCCTTTGGAGAATCTGTTCCTCATCACTGTCTGCTCTCTCCCATAGGCTACGTGCGATCCAGGGGGCATCTGTCTTATCTGGAAATTTAAGTCGGCATTCTTGTGTTTCGTTTTCTTTAGTTTTTGCACTTTATTTTCTGTTGTGTTTTTTCAATAAAATTATGAAGCATTTATTGGAGTCTGAGTGATCGTTCTGGCAGCTCTGCAATTGAGTCTAACCCCGGTCTGAATCATGACAGAATGATCCAGCCAGGACCAAAGCTCAGTAAGCGCTTGGCCAAATGATCAGTCAGCACTCTGGTGCTTGGAAGCCACGGAACGCCGGGTCATGTTTCTTTTTGAACAGTTAGAGACTGTTACTCAGCAATTAGCCACCATCACTGAGCACCTGGGTCAGCTTCCTGGTGTGGCTCCTCCTCCTGCACCTGCTGCTCCGGCAGTGTCTGCCACCTGCAGGAACATCTCTGTTCCTTCGCCTGCCCCCTATGGGGGAGAGGTAGGAGGGTGCAGAAGGTTCCTGCTCCACTGTCGGCTTTATTTTCAGCAGGTGGAGGGGGAGTATAGGGATGATGTGGCCAAAATCCATTTCATGACCTTGTTGCTGCGAGACCGGGCGCTCAAGTGGGCACAGTCTGTCTTGAGCAGCCCTGATGGACCCCTATACACATACCAGCGGTTTGAGCGGGAATTCTGCGAGGCATTCGACCATTCGGAGAGTGAGGAGAACATAGTCAGCTGATGGGACTTCGGCAGGGAGGCCGGTCAGTAGCCGACTTTTCTGTTGAGTTCTGGGTCACTGCAGCTGACTCTGGATGGAATGACGTTGCTCTACGCAGCGCCTTCCACTGGGGCCTGGAAACATCTACATGACGAGCTGGCTGTCCGCGCTTCTCCCTCCTCTCTGGATGAGATGATTATCAAGGGCCACTGCCTGCGCAATCGGTTTAGGGAGCGTACGAAGGGGCGGGAGGTCGCTGCTCACCCGTTCGCTCCACGGCCAGTTTCACCCACCTCAGATGCTGTCCTGCTGGTGTCGTTACCGAAGCCAATGGACCTCGGGAGGGTCCGTCTGACTTCGAGGAAGCGCCAGCATCGCAAGGGTGCAGGAAAATGCATTTATTGCAGGGTCTCCGGCCGTGCAATTTTGGAACGCCTGATTCGGTCCAGGAGGCCCGGCCCATCAGTCACCATAGGAGGGCTGGGGGGAGGGCCTTCACCAAATTCCCCTCATCAGTTTGAACTTCAGGTCCTTGTCCAGTTACCGGGGGCCGAGTTCAAAACCTCCGCCCTGGTTTATTCAAGAGTAGAGCAAAATTTCATCCAACAGGCCATGGTGTGTAAATTACAGATACCCACCAGGAATGTTCTGACACCTTTGTCGGTCTCGGCGGTTTCGGGCAGCACCATCGCAGCAATTACCGAACAGGCTGAGCCCATTTCGGTCATTCTGTCTGGTAATCGCCACGAGGTTATTCAGTTTTATGTTCTACCCCAATCTAACACCACTGTGATTCTGGGGTATCCGTGGCTCTGCACCCATAACCCCATGATTAACTGGAGTCAGGGCTCCATTTTGTCGTGGAGCCCTTTCTGTCTTTCGTCTTCTCGCCGATCGGCCGCGTGCTCACCCTCGCTCTCGCTCTCCTCCCCTTTGGCTGAGCCGGTGGATCTCAGCTCCATGCCTGAGGTTTATTATGACTTATGGGAGGTCTTTAGCAAGTTTAGAGCCCGATCTGTACCACCTCACCAGGGCTACGACTGTGCTATTGATCTCCTCCCGGGTGCGCGGCTGCCATCCAACTGGCTCTACAGTTTATCTGGGCTGGAGAGGGATGCGATGGAAACCTACATTAAAGACTCCCCGAGCGCCGGCATAATTCGTCCGTCATCCGCTCCACTCGGTGCGGGTTTCTTTTTTGTAGGGAAGAAGGATGGGTCTCTATGGCCATGCACTGATTGCCATGAGCTTAAGGCGATAACCCCGAAGGATAAGTATCCGCTGCCACTTATTAATTTGGTGTATGAGCTACTCCAACGGGCACGTTTTTTCACCAAGTTCGACCTCCGCAACGTGTATCATTTAGTCTGCATTTGGGAGGGGGACGAGTGGAACATGGCGTTTAAGACACCTTTGGGCCATTTTGAATATCTGGTCATGCCATTCGGGCTGACCAACGCCCCTGCCGTCTCCCAGTGGTTAATTAACGACGTCCTACGAGACATGGTGAACCAGTTGTGTTTGTTTATTTGGACGACATTTTGATTTTTTCTCGCACCTTGGAGGAGCATGTAGTCCACATTCGGTCCGTCCTGCAGCGGTTGCTGGAGAACCAGCTTTTTGCGTAAGCTGAGAAGTGCGAATTTACCACTTTCTCAACTTCATTTTTGGGGTTCATCATCGCTGAGGGCACGGTGAAGGCCGATCTGGCAAAAATTAAGGCGGTGGTAGACTGGCCTTCCCCTCAGTCCAGGAAAGATCTCCAACACTTCCTGGGTTTTGCCAACTTCTACCGCCGATTTGTCCAGGATTATAGCAGGGTGGCGCAACCGCTTATGCAGTTGACGTCAACCAAAAGCCCGTTCAAGTGGTCCGAGGCCGCTGAACGAGCTTTTGTGACCCTAAAGGGCCTCTTCACCAACGCACGCGTTCTTGGTCTCACATTTCTTTGGACTTTGTTATGGGCCTCCCTCCATCCCAGAGGAATACCGTCATCTTCTCCATGGCCATCCACCTCGTCCCTCTCCCCAAGTTACCATCTGCCACGGAGACGGTCGCCCTGCTGACTGAGCACGTCATCTGGTTGCATGGTATTCCCACTGACATCGTCTCGGACCAGAATCCCCAGTTCACATCACAGGTTTGGAAGGCGTTCTGTCGCTTCTTGGGTTCGTCCACCAGTCTGATGTCAGGATATCACCCCCAAAGTAATGGTCAGGCTGAGCATGCCAATCAGTCTCTGGAGGCCATCCTGCGGTGTGTAGCATCCTCCACCCCCACCACCTGGAATGCCCACTTGACCTGGGTGGAATACGCATTGAACTCGGCAAGCTCCTCTTCCACTGGGCTTATGCCATTCAAGGCGTCGATGAGATACACTCCACCATTACTGCCCATGGCGGAAAGGGGCCTCGCTGTCCCATCCGTGCCAGTGCCGCCATCTGTGGAGGGTCACAAGGGCTGCCCTCCTTTGCTCCGCCGAGCGCAACAGGCAGCACGCAGACCACAGGTGGTGCCGGCGCCGAAGTACACGGTGGGACAGAGGGTTTGGATGTCCACCGACCAGATCCTGCTGAAGACAGAATCCCAGAAGCTGTCCCCACGCTTTCTAGGGCCCTTTACCATCAAGCGGTTGAGCAATGATGTCACCGTTCGGTTGGACTTGCCACCCTCTATGTGCATCCATCCCATGTTCTAGGTCTCTCGGATTAAGCCCCTCTCCGCCAATCCCCTCTGCCCTCCTCCGGACCCTCCACCGCCCCCCCGGATCATCAACGGCCAGACGATGTTAACGATGGAGAGGATCCTGGACATGCGCTGTCAGGGGCGGGGATGTCAATAACTCGTTCACTGGGAAGGATATGGCCCGGAGGAGAGGTCATGGATCCCCGGATCATACATCCTGGACAAGCAGATGATTTGGGCCTTCCATCGTACCAATCAACGTCAGCCCAGTGGGATTCTGGGGGGGCGTCCCTTGGGGGGGGGGGCTCCCCCTCCCCTCCTGTTCCTGGTTTCCTGCTCCGGGAGATTGACCACACCTGCATGATTGTCCACCTGCTGCATCTGATGAGCCTGGGTATTTAAAGTGTCTGTGACACAATTTAGGAACTATGGATCAATATTCAGTATGAATTTATTTTCAATCATCCATATAGTTGGTTCTTTTGACTTAGAACACTAAATAAGTGGAAAAATATTTCCAAGTGAATTCAAATTTAGTGCTGTGTTGCACTAATGCGATCTCCTGAGACTCGCCTCATTTCCGGATATGATGTCATGAGGTGAAGTTCCTCTCGGCTGATCCATGTGCTGTCAATGTAAACAAGCCGTTTAGCTTCTGTATCAGAGAAGAAATGCCGAAACGTTGCATGCCGACTTGGTATTCTAATTGCTCCAGTGAACGTATAAGCCTGTTCTCATTCCCAAAAGATCCAGATCTTCTTAAAAAATGGGCGAAGCAAGTGCAGAGAACAAGGGACAAATGGCAACCAACACAATCTTCTGTATTTTGTAGCAATCATTTCACTGCAGACAGTTTTGGGGAGGCGCCTGCTATACAGGAATATTTACGCTTGAAAGTTCATTACAAACGACTGCCATACCTACGGTTTTCAAACAAAAACCCACAGCTCAAGACGATATCAACATATCAAAACAGTGCAGAGAAGCAACAGTGTCAAAACTCGCCCACAAAAGAGTTTGTGTAATTGATTTTTTTTTTCTCCACATAAGGCAATCGTGAATTATATTTCTTCTGCCGAAAGTAAAATCCTCCCCTATGAATTTTGAAGCCGAGTGTTGACTTTACTCCAAATGGAACGACTTTGTGTTTAAAAAAAAGTTATATTACTTTTTTCAGTTTTCATTTTTATAAATCTCATTGCCTACGGAAACTGAATATCTGAGCTTCCCCTCCCCCCCCCCGACCCCGACCACAATCGGGGAAATAAAAAAAAAAAAAAATTGAAGCCAAACTTTCTGTAAACCAAATGATTAAATAACGATCGCCTTATGTAGGGAAAAAAAAATCATTTACACAAACTCTTTTCCGGGCGAGTTTTGACACTGTTGCTTCTCTGATATGGACGATTGTTGAGCAGAGATACGGAAGATCGCCCATATCAAAACAGCGCAGAGATATGGACGATTGTTGTGCAGAGATACGGACGATCGCCCTTATCAAAACAGCGCAGAGAAGCAACAATGTCAAAACTCGCCCGGAAAATAGTTTGTGTAATTGATATTTTTTTCCACATAAGGTGATCGTGATTTTATTATATTTTTTCTGCCAAAAGTAAAATCCTACCCTATGAATTTTGAAGCCGAGTGTTGACTTTACTCCAAATGGATCTGAGCTTTTTTTTTTTTTTTATTTCCCCATTTAGAGCTATCTGTACATTACCATTCAGTGTTTTGGAGGCGACCGATGTCCATCTCTAACCCTTCACCGTCGAACCCTTCATCCTCTGAAACCTGTGAGTCATTGTCGCTTCCAGAACGATATGGTTCAAATAAATAGGGTTGCAGTTGCTTCGTTAGAACCAACTCGCTCTTCTTCATCACTTGATCCTGCTTCTTCCTCAAAAACTATTGACAAATGGCTCAAATCTTTGCTGAAATCGCTCACAACTTCCTCTGCTTCAGTGTACTCAGCCATGCTTGTTTACATCTTTGGTTCACCTCATTATGTCACAAAATGGCGGTGGTGTTTGACCCAATTTCGACAAACGAACATCGCAATAGTCTGCATCATGATGTAATTTATGTTAGTATATGAAAGCAAATTTTTATTGAATTTTTGTGTCTACACAGAATAAAAACACAGTAGTTCTTCTTTCTAATGATGTCTTGGTTGAATTATGTCACAGACTCGTTAAGGCCCAGTGTGAGGGAAGCTCATTGCTGGATCATCTGGGTTTGCAGCCATGTTTTGAATTAAGCTTTGTCTCATCATTTGTATTTCCTGAACTTATTCCTTGTGTCTCCTGTCCCTCAGGTTGCTGCCACCCGCAGGTGTGTTTCCCGGAGCTGATCACGCTTGCCTGACCAGGAAGACCATCACGTCCACCCAGGTCCTGCCTTCCACCTGTCCCCGGTCCATGTTGGAGTTCCCTGCCAGGCTCCACTGCTCAAACTGTAAATGTGCTTTCCTGCATTATTCGCTCTTCGGAGAATCTGTCCCTCATCATCTCTGTCTGCTCTCTCCCGTAGGCTACATGTGCTCTCGGGGGCCCCTGTCTTATCTGGAAATTTAAGTTGGTGTTCTTGTGCTTTGTTTTCACACTTCATTTTCTGTTGTGTTTTTGCAATAAAATTGTGAAACTTTTATTGGAGTCTGAGTGATCATTTTGGCAGCTCTGCGATTGCGTTTAACCCCGGTCTGAATCATGACAACAGCAAGAAAATATCTGGACACTTCAGCAACACCAGAGATGCACATTCCCTCTGGCGTGGTATACAGACCCTCACCAACTACAAACCTCCACCTCAGACCTGTGCGGGTGACATCACACTGCTTAACAACTTAAATGACCTCTTTGGCCACTTTGAAACACAAAACAGCACATCAGCACAGAAGCCCACTCCTCCCCCAGACGAGCAGGCTATGAGTCTGGATCCGGCTAGCGTGAAGAGGACCCTCTCCAGGATCAACCCACGCAAGGCAGCTGGGCCAGACAACATATCAGGTCACGTTCTGAAGAACTGTGCGGAGGAGCTCAAGAATGTCCTGGCCGACATCTTCAGCATCTCCCTGAGTCAAGCTGTTGTCCTCACATGTTTCAAAACTGCCACCATAATACCAGTCCCAAAGAAGCCCGGCCCATGATGTGCTTACCCTGCAGCATCATGAGGTGAGACATACACTGAGAGCAGTTCACCCGAGAAAGACTACTGGTCCCGATGGAGTGCCAGGAAAGGTGCTCAGAGAATGTGCAGATCAGCTATGCTCTGTTTTGACTGACATTTTTAATTTGTCTCTTAAGGCAGCCTTTGTTCCACAGTGTTTAAAATCTGTAGTTGTAGGAGTCAAGAATTGACAAGACTGGGTGTCTTTCCAGTATTTTCTTTAATTCTCTCGCATCCTACGTTCCTCTCTCTCAGTCAGAGTAAAAGAGACAGAACGCAGTCACTCACATCCATTTATACACACCTCCAATACTACATCACATACAAAGTCACACACTTCAGTTACATTCTCCCATTTGCATTATAAAACTCCAGAGTCCTTCTGTTCTCCTGTCTGACCCCAGATGGTCAGACGCGAGGGATCCTCTCCTTTCTCTCGAGCCGTAGGTGGTCCAGACGTATTGTCCTCTTGAGGTGTGATGTCAATACACATTGCCAGCCTAAAGTCTCTCTAGGCTGAATTCAAGCATGCATCCATGTGAGTCACATACATTTACATTTAGGGACGCCACATCACTCCCCCCTCCCACGCGAAAGACTGGACATACACCTACAGCGTCATCCCCCCCCGCAGAATCTTACAGCACAATCCAACAGTCTGATCAAAACCCACATCACTCTGCCTGTTGCCTAGGTTTCAATCTTCTCCCTAATCTGCTGTACGCAGGTCTCACAGCCTGTGCCGGGCCGTCCTGTTGTGAATCTGTGGAATGAGGAGGAGAAGGGTTATTTGCCCTTTGTGGGGGGTCCGGGGGCCGCCCCCTGGGAGGCCTGCCGCGTCGAGGCACGCCCGCCGGCCGTACAGACTCGTTATGCAACATAAAAGCAGGTTTTAATCTATCAATACTGATCGTCTCCCTCCTGCCCCCCAAATCTAGCACAAAATATTTCTCCCCGGTCTCCAGCACTCGAAATGGACCGTCATAAGGTGGGCGGAGGCTGTGACGCTGAGCGTCATGTCTGACAAAAACAAACTCTGCTTTCTGTAAAGCTTTGGGCACGAACACACGCGGAAAAGTGTGATGAGCGGGGCCCGGGAGCATTTCCGCTCCCGTGTTACTCAGAGGTCCCTGGACTGGGGGGGGGGGCCCTGGTGCCGTATGGTCTGGCAAGAACTCGCCGGGCAGCCTAAGAGGTTGCGCTAAAACCAACTCTGCTGGTGAGGCATCTAGGTCCTCTTTGGGTGCCGAACGCAACCCTAATAAAACCCATGGTAGTTTGTTTACCCAATCTGTGTCCGTGAGAGACGCTCTGAGGGCTGCCTTCAAACACCTGTGAAAACGCTCGCATAAACCGTTGGCCTGGGATGTTAAGCGGTAGGGTG
This sequence comes from Pholidichthys leucotaenia, assembly GCA_020510985.1. Taxonomy (NCBI): domain Eukaryota; kingdom Metazoa; phylum Chordata; class Actinopteri; order Cichliformes; family Pholidichthyidae; genus Pholidichthys; species Pholidichthys leucotaenia. The sequence continues at coordinate 56,189,192 of CM035840.1, read as the reverse complement.
TGGTGTACTGCCGCTCCTAAGCCACTGGCCACGTGCTGACCACAGTTCCGACGCAAATTGAGGTCCCCTATCGGACGTAATATCTGACGGGAACTCCAAAACGCACTACCCAGGCTGTTAAAAAGGCGCGAGCCACCTCTGCCACTGTGGTCGATGTTACCGGGACCACTTCGGCCAACGTGTGGTCCGGTCCACCATCGTCAAGAGAGTGTGTGAACCCTTGAGATGGCGGGTAGGGGGCCCACGAGGTCCACATGGCCCCACATGATCGAATCTCCTAGCCGGAATGTGAAAACGGTTCTAAGGGTGCTTTGGTGTGCCTGTGGATTTGGCCCGCTGGCAAGCCATGCAGGCTTTAGCCCACTCCTTCACGTGCTTGCGCAGGCTCGGCCAAACAAACTTCTCTGCTACCATTTTCACCGAAGCGTGTACTCCCGGGTGCGCTAGGGAGTGCACGACGTCAAAAACGCGACGGCGCCACGTGGCCGGTACCACTGGTCGCGGTCGCCCGGTGGAGATATTGCAGATTAGAGGGGGTGAACCAGCTTGTAAAGTTTTTCGCTCCAGCCCTAACCCTGTAGGTCCAGACAGGAGCGCGCGCACGTACGCATCTTCGCTCTGCTCCGCCGCCATGGCTGGCATAATCTATTCCCACGTGGGACCGGAGCCGCGGTGCGCGTCCACGCTGTTACCGCGCTCTGGTAAGCGGCCGCGCACCCCCTGCTCCGCGCGGACGGGTGCTGTTACCGCGCGTGACAGACAGTCTGCCACTACATTGAGTTTTACCGGTCACATGCTGAATATCGGTGGTAAATTCCGAAATTGCGGCCGACTGTCTCTGCTGCCGCCCTGACCCACGGGTTCTGAAGTTTTGGACATCGCAAAAGTGAGCAGTTTGTGGTCGACTAACGCGGGTGAAACGCCGCCCTTCCAGCCAGAACTGGAAGTGGCGAATGGCTAAGTGGAGCACCAGGAGTTCCCTGTCAAATGCGCTGTATTTCCGCTCGGGCTCGCGCAAGGACCTGCTGAAAAAAGCGAGAGGTTGCCAAACTCCGGTGACCTGCTGCTCTACCACGGCCCCTATTGCTACCTCTGACGCGTCTGTGGTTAGCGCTATGCGAGCTGCCGGGGTCTGGGTGCGCCAGCAGTGCTGGCGTCCGCGAGTGCTTTTTTTAAAACCGCGTGAACACATGCTCCCGCTCCGGGGACCATTCGATCACATTGGCAGGCTTCTGTTTTTTCAGCGCGGTGTTTAGCGGTTGCATGAGTTGCGCTGCGCGGGGTATGAAACGGTTATAAAAATTCACCATCCCCAAAAATTCCTGCAACGCTTTCACTGTCTGTGGCTGGGGAAACTCAGCCACCCGCGCGCACTTTTGCCGGCAGAGGAACTGCTCCCTCTGGTGAGACCCGGGTGCCCCAGAAAAATCAATTTGCGCTGCGCCAAACTGGCACTCTGGCCAGGTTGATTATCAACCCGTGTGCTTCAACTTTTGAAAAACTGTAGTGAGGTGTTTTTCGTGTTCCTCCTCTGAGGCGCTGGCTACTAAAATATTGTCCAAGTAGACAAAAACAAACGGAAGGTCGTGCAGCACTGCGTGCCATCTATCCGTTGAAAGGTTGTGGCGCGGCGCCTTTAAGGCCAAAAGGCATGCGTAAAAATTCAAAAAGTCCGAACGGAGTTATTACCCCGCTGTTTTGGGGATATCCTCTGGTCCGAACCGGGACCTGATGATAACCGCGGGACCAGGTCCATTCCATCCATCCATCCATCTTCTACCCGCTTTTCCGGAGGTCCGGGGTCGCGGAGGCAGCTGTTCAAGCAGAGAAGCCCAGACTTCCCTCTCCCCAGCCACCTGCTCCAGCTCTTCAGAGGGGATACCAAGGCGTTCCCAGACCAGCTGGGAGACATAGTCTCTCCACCGAGTCCTGGGTCTGCCCCGGGGTCTCCTCCCAGTGGGACGTGCCTGAAACACCTCAAGTGGGAGGCGTCCAGGAGGCATCCTAATCAGATGCCCATACCACCTCAACTGACTCCTTTCAATGTGGAGGAGCAGCGGTTCTACTCTGAGCCTCTCCCGGATGACTGAGCTCTTCACCCTATCTCTGAGGGTGAGTCCAGCAATCCTACGGAGAAAGCTCATTTCAGCTGCTTGTATCCGTGATCTCGTTCTTTCGGTCATTACCCAAAGCTCGTGACCATAGGTGAGAGTAGGAACGTAGATTGACTGGTAAATCGACAGCTTTGCCTTAGAACTAAGCTCCCTCTTCACCACAACAGACCGGTACAACGTCCGCATCACTGCAGATGCTGCTCCAATCCGTCTGTCGATCTCTCGCTCCATTTTCCCCTCACTCGTGAACAAGACCCCAAGATACTTAAACTCCTCCACTTGGGGCAGGAGCCTGTCCCCAACCCGGAGAGGACAATCCACCTTTTTCCGGCTGAGGACCATGGACTCGGACTTGGAGGTGCTGATTTTCATCCCAGCCGCTTCACACTCAGCGGCAAACCGTCCCAGCAAGAGCTGTAGGTCATTGCTGGATGAAGCCAACAGGACAACATCATCTGCAAACAACAGAGATGAGATCCTGTGGTCACCAAGCATGACACCCTCCATTCCCTGGCTGCGCCTAGAAATCCTGTCCATAAAAATTATGAACAGGATCGGTGACAAAGGGCAGCCCTGGCGGAGTCCAACTCTCACTGGGAATGACTCCGACCGAGTGTTGGCAATACGAACCAAACTCTCACAACGGTCGTACAGAGACCGAATAGCTCGTAACAACAAGCCCGATACCCCATACTCCCGAAGCACTCCCCACAAAAATCCACGAGGGACGCGGTCAAATGCCTTCTCCAAGTCCACAAAACACATGTAAACTGGTTGGGCAAACTCCCACGAACCCTCAAGAATTCTCGAGAGGGTAAAGAGCTGGTCTGATGTGCCACGGCCAGGACGAAAACCACATTGCTCCTCCTGAATCCGAGGTTCGACCAACGGCCGGACTCTCCTCTCCAGTATCTTGGCATAGACCTTCCCAGGGAGGCTGAGGAGTGTGATCCCTCTAAAGTTGGAGCACACCCTCCGGTCCCCTTTTTTGAAGAGAGGAACCACCACCCCGGTTTGCCATACCAAAGGCACTGCCCCGGACCTCCACGCAATGTTGCAGAGGCGTGTCAACCATGACAACCCAACAACATCCAGGGCCTTGAGGTACTCAGGGCGAATCTCGTCCACCCCCGGGGCCCGGCCACCAAGGAGATTTTTAACCACCTTGGCGACCTCAGCCCCTGTGATAGGCGAGTCATCCCCCTCGTCCCCAAACCCTGCTTCCTCTGTGGAAGGCGTATCAGTGGGATTGAGGAGATCCTCGAAGTATTCCTTCCACCGCCCGACGATATCCCCAGTTGAAGTCAACAGTGTCCCATCCGCACCATACACAGTGTGGACGGGGAGCTGCTTTCCCCTCCTGAGCCACCGAACAGTTTGCCAGAATCTCTTTGAAGCCGACCGAAAGTCTTGTTCCATGGCCTCACCGAACTCCTCCCATACCTGGGTTTTTGCTTCAGCAACCACCCGAGCTGCACTCCGCTTGGCCTGCCGGTACACCTCAGCTGCTTCGGGAGTCCCACAAGCCAACCAAGCTTGATAGGACTCCTTCTTCAGCTTAATGGCCCCCCTCACCACTGGTGTCCACCACTTGGTTCGGGGGTTGCCACCACGAGATGCACCGACCACCTTGCGGCCGCAGCTCTGGGCCGCCGCTTCAACAACAGAGGTGGAGAACATGGCCCATTCAGACTCCATGTCTCCAGACTCCCTCGGAATGTGGTTGAGGTTCTTCCGGAGGTGGGAGTTGAAGACCTCCCGGACAGGGGCATCAGCCAGACGCTCCCAGCACACCCTCACTATACGTTTGGGTCTACCAGGTCCGAATGGCTTCCTCCCCTGCCATCGGATCCAACTCACCACCAGGTGGTGATCAGTTGACAGCTCTGCACCTCTCTTTACTCGGGTGTCCAAGACATACGGTCGCAGGTCTGATGATACGATAACAAAATCGATCATCGACCTGCGACCAAGGGTGTCCTGGTGCCAGGTGCACATATGGACACCCTTATGCTTGAACATGGTGTTTGTTATGGTCAGACTGTGGTTAGCACAGAAGTCCAATAACTGAACACCACTCGGGTTCAGATCGGGCAGGCCGTTCCTCCCAATCACCCCCCTCCAGGTTTCACTGTCATTGCCCACGTGCGCATTGAAGTCCCCCAGTAGGACAATGGAGTCTCCAGGAGGAGCACCCTCCAGCACCCCAGTCACAGACTCCAAAAAGGGTGGGTACTCTGAAACATCATTTGGTGCATAGGCACAAATGATGGTCAGGACCCGTTTCCCAACCCGAAGGCGCAGGGAAGCAACCCTTTCGTCCACCGGGGAAAACTCCAATATAGAGGCAGCAAGGTGGGGTGATACAAGAATACCCACCCCTGCTCGTCGCCTCTCGCCCGGGGCAACTCCAGAAAAGGCCAAGCTCCAGCCCCTCTCCAGGAGACTGGTTCTGGAACCGGAGCTGTGTGTTGAGGTGAGGCCGACTATATCTAGCCGGTATCGCTCAACCTCGTACACCAGCTGAGGCTCCTTCCCCACCAGAGAGGTGACATTCCACGTACCAAAAGCCAGTTTAGAAAGCTTGGGATCAGTCCGCCAAAGTCTCCGCCTTTGACCGCCACCTAATCCACATAGCACCGGACCCCCATGATCCCTCCTGCAGGTGGTGAACCCACTGGAGGGCGAACCCATGTAACTCCTTCGGGCTGAGCCCGGCCGGGTCCCATGGGTGGAAACCCGGCCACCAGACGCTAGCCTTCGAGCCCCTCCCCCAGGCCTGGCTCCAGGGTGGGGCCCCGGTAATCCCATACCGGGCGGGGTACACTGAATCCTTGATATACAATTTATCATGAGAGTCTGTTGGATCGTTCTTAGTCTGGCCCTTCACCCAGGACCAGTTTGTCTTGGGAGACCCTATCAGAGGCAAATTGCCCCCGGACAACATAGCTCCTGGGATCACTGGGGCACACAAACCCCCCCACCACGATAAGGTGACGATCCATGAGGAGGCGGACCAGGTCTATTTTAGAAAAAATGCGCGCTTTTGCCAGGTGCACTGAAAAATCCTGGATATGTGGAATCGGGTAGCGATCCTGAGCTGTGGCATTGTTCAACCTGCGATAATCACCGCAAGGTCTCCACGAGCCGTCAGCCTTAGGCACCATATGCAGGGGGGAAGCCCAAGCGGACTTCGAGCGGCGAATTATGCCCAACCTTTCCAGGTTGGCGAACTCCTCCTGTGCCACGGAGAGCTTAGCTGCATCCAAGCGTCGAGCTTTAGCAAAAACTGGTGGGCCACTCGTGGTTATGAAATGCTCCACCCCGTGTTTTGCCACCTTAGCTGAAAAAGTGGGAACTGTGAGTGCTGGAAACTGGTGTAGGAGAGTGTGGAACTTACCACCTGCTGCGGCGACGTTGGTCTGTACTGGCGGCGGGCAGACCCGAGCTGCACAAGGGATAGAACAGAAAGAGAGTGCATTTACTAGGCGTTTGTTGGCCAGATCAACTAACAAACCATGTGAACATAGAAAATCAGCACCTAACATATTGAAGCTCACTGCCGCTACGATGAAGTTCCACTCGTAAGCGCCGCCGTGGAAGGACAGAGACAAGGTTCTCTCTCCGTAAGTCTTGATGCTGGAGCAGTTGGCTGCTGTTGCTCCGTCTCCGTGGGGTCCAGCCACCCGATCTGCATAAGTTGCAGTGATGAAGCTCCTCTGGGCTCCGGTGTCCATGAGGAATTGCCGCCCGGAGCCCGCGTCTGTCAGATAAAGCAGCTTGTTCCGTTCGCCGAGAGTGGAAGCTGCTAACGACTCCCGGCCCGATCGTTTCCCCACTTTTTGAAACTGCACGGCGGGATGCATCTGTGCGCCTTCTCGGCGAAGCGTCGGTGGTAATAGCAGAGGCTGTCATCTCCCCTGGCTCGGGATCTCGCCGCCGTCGTCGCTGGGGTGGGTTCTGCTGCCTCTGGCTCCACACTGCCCCCAGCCGAGGTCTGCCGCTGCCACGGAGGTCTCTTGCTCGTCGCAGGCGTTGAGGAGCCGCTCCGCCTCCTGGGCCAGCTCGCGGAAGTCCTGCTGGTTCACACATCGTCTGCTGGACAGGGGACCTCTCGTGTGCGCTGGGAGGGTCCTCAGGAAAATGTGCTTGAAGAGGAATGCGTCGTTGTCCATCCCGATCATCTGTAGCATGTCCTCCATGAGGACAGTCGGCCTGCGTCCACCTCTGTCACGCAGGTCCAGCAGCTGCCTGGCCCTTGCCTCGGGCGATGGCACGAAGCTCCTGATGAGGGTGGCTTTCAGCACGTCGTATTTGCCAGCAGCGGGCGGCTGCTGCACCAGGCTCCGCACACACCGGGCTGTGCGGCTGTCGAGTCTCGCGATGACATTATGAAATTTAATGTCGTCCGCTGATACTCCCCCGAGTAGGAAACGCGACTCCACGTGCTGGAACCATGAGTGCGGGTCATCGTGCCAAAACTCGGGGAGCTTAATCAGGCTTGCGCCACTGCGGGCAATTCCCGGTGAATCCGGGTCTGAGCGGCTGTCTCCCGGTTCTTCCATGTCGATCACGAAGCTGTCTTCCAGCCTCGGCGTGCTCAGATTCATGTATACGTCACCAGTGTAGGAGTCAAGAATTGACAAGACAGGGTATCTTTCCAGTATTTTCTTTAATTCTCTCGCATCCTACGTCCTCTCTCTCAGTCAGAGTAAAAGAGACAGAACGCAGTCACTCACATCCATTTATACACACCTCCAATACTACATCACATACAAAGTCACACACTTCAGTTACATTCTCCCATTTGCATTATAAAACTCCAGAGTCCTTCTGTTCTCCTGTCTGACCCCAGATGGTCAGATGCGAGGGATCCTCTCCTTTCTCTCGAGCCGTAGGTGGTCCAGACATATTGTCCTCTTGAGGTGTGATGTCAATACACATTGCCAGCCTAAAGTCTCTCTAGGCTGAATTCAAGCATGCATCCATGTGAGTCACATACAGTACATTTACAATTATGGACGCCACATCGTCATTATTCCTGTGCCTAAAAATCATATTATCAGCAGTCTGAATGACTATCGACCAGTAGCATTAACACCCATTATTATGAAGTGCTTTGAGAAAATGGTATTGAAACATCTTTTGCCTAGTCTCCCCCCAGACTTTGATCGGCACCAGTTTGCCTACAGGCGGAGCAGATCCACTGAAGATGCTATTGCTATAGCTCTCCACTCGGCATTCAGCCATTTAGAAGACAAGGGGAGCTATGTAAGAATGTTGTTTGTGGACTATAGCTCGGCATTTAATACAATTATTCCCAACATTCTCATCACTAAATTGCTTCAGCTTGGTCTACCTACTCACACTTGCAGCTGGATTAAGGACTTCCTAACAAACCGAACACAGCCTGTTAGACTTGGACCCCATTCCTCCTCTACAGTCATGCTTAACACAGGCTCGCCACAGGGCTATGTATTGAGCCCCACTTTGTATTCATTGTACACATATGACTGCATACCTGTTCATCCCACAAACATTATAGTGAAGTTTGCAGATGACAACAGTAGTGGGGCTCATATCAGGAGGAGATGAGTCTGCATACAAAGATGAGGTCCAGAAACTGGTGAGATGGTGCTCAGATAATAATCTGCTATTGAATACAAAAAAAACAAAACAAAAAACAAAAGAACTCATTATTGATTTTAGGAAGCATAGCAGTAAGCCGCCTCCTCTATTTATAGGCAAGGAGTGTGTGGAGGCTTTTAAGTTTCTGGGTGTTCATATTTCTCACAACCTTACCTGGGCAGTTAACACCATAGCTCCGATAAAGAAGGCTCAACAATGTCTACACTTTTTGAGGCTCCTCAAGAGGAATGGCCTGAATGCACAGTTGCTGGTTTTATTTTATCGCTCTGCTATTGAGAGCATTTTGTCATATGGCATCACGGTTTGGTATGAGGGCTGTTCAGCCGCAGACCGCAAAGCCTTCCAGAGAGTGATTGAGACTGCGCAAAAAATCACTGGCTGTTCTCTCCTTCTCTGGAAGAGATTTCCAGGTCTCGGTACCTCAACAGAGCTACTGCCATTATTAAGGACTGCACTCATCCAGGTCCTGATTTCGTTCACTTGCTCCCCTCAGGAAAGCGGTACAGATCCCATAAAACCCGGACTACCAGGTTTATTCATAGTTTTTTCCCAGCAGCAGTAAATATTTTGAACGGATTTATGTAGCATGTACAGACTGCCGATGTTATTTTATGTTATTTTGTGGCAATAACCTTGTGTGTATAAGCTGGTCTTATTTATTTATCGCTCAGTATGTTTTTATTATTGCTATGTACATATTGTATTTAACTTTTTAGGTATTATTGTTTTAAGCATTATTTATTGTTGTAATTATGAGAATGTTAAATGCATGAGTGAACTGTGAGTGTGATAGTTTGTTTTAGGAAGCAGTATCTCAATTTCGTTATATTGTTTTTTAGCAATGGAATGACAATAAAGGCATTTTGACTTTTGACCCATCCAGCTACAACGATTACTGGCCTGTAACACTGACCTCCATCATAATGAAGTGCTTTGAGTGGCTGGTCATGCAGAACATCAAGTACATCCTCCCTCCCTCCCACGACCCATCTCAGTTTGCATACAGGTCAAACAGATCCACAGAAGACGCCATCTCTGCTGCTCTCCATCCAGCCCTCACCCACCTGGACTCAAAGAACTCCTACGTGCAAATGCTGTTCTTGGACTTCAGTTCAGCATTCAACACAATCATCCCCCAGCACCTAATACAAAAACTCAGAGACTTGAGACTCAAAACCTCTCTCTGTAACTGGGTGCTGGACTTTCTCACAGGGAGGCCACAGAACATGCGGGTTGACAGCAACACCTCCAAGACCATCACACTGAGCACAGGGGCCCCACAAGCGTGCGTGCTTAGCCCGCTGCTCTTCACCCTGCTTACCCATGACTGTGTACCAGCCTACAACACCAACCACATCATCAAGTTTGCGGATGATACAATGATGGTGGGCCTCATCACCAACAATGAGGAGGCCAACTACAGAAATGAGGTGAGCCAACTGCTCCAGTGGTGTAAAGACAATAATCTCTTCCTGAATGTGGGAAAAACAAATGTGATTGTGGTTAACTTCAGGAGGGGACACACACAGCATTCCCCTCTGATCATCAATGGAGCAGCTGTGGAGAGGGTAAGCAACACCAAGTTCCTGGGGGTGCACATCTCTGAGAACCTCTCCTGGTCCAACAACACTACATCACTGGTCAAGAAGGCTCAAACTCGCCTCTATTTCCTCCACAAACTGAGGAGAGCACCAGTCCCACCCCCATTGTGCTCATTCTACCGAGGCACCATTGAAAGCATCCTCACCAGCTGCATCATGGTGTGGTATGGAAGCTGCACCGCCTCCTGCTGGAAGACACTACAATGCACAGTGAAAGCTGCCAGCAAGATCATCGGTGCCCTTCTGCCCCCCCTCTCAGACACCTACCTCACCTGCAGAGCTATCAACATTGCAGGCGACACTTCCCACCCTCAGATTCCCTCTTCAGCCCCCTGCCCTCAGGAAAAAGGTACCGGAGCCTCCCGGCCCGCTCCACAAGACTGCTAAACAGCTTTGTTCACCAGGCCATCAGGACCCTGAACTCTGTCCACCCCCCACACCCACCCCTGGACCGTAACACACTCACCCGCACAACAACTACCTCAGCTGTTGGCACAGAAAGACTGGCACACCAACAGTAATACATCTGCTGCTGTATGTCTCTGCATCTTACTGCAACCATTTGCACAAATGCCATACCTGCTGCTGTCTGTATTGCAATATTGATCATGTGCAGTCCAATCTGTCACTGTCTGCACCTACACTACTGCATTGAGCTTGCAACTATGAGTATTACTGCTCTACCTTTTTCTGTATATAGGATTGCTGGGTTTTATAGTTTATCTTTATTTGCACTATGGGATGTCTGGGTTTTATGTTTTACCGTTATTTGCACTACGGGTAGCATTAGTGTACATAGACTGCTGTTGTTTTTCCAGCCTTATTCCTTTTTTTATATTGCGCACACCACTGAAGAGAGACAAACAGCATTTCAATTCTCCTGTATATCCTGTACATATAGTAGTATTGACAAAAAAAATAAATAAATCTTTGAATTATGAGCCACCCAGAGCCCTCAGGTCATCAGGGTTAGGCCTACCATCTGTGCCAGAGTTAGAACCAAACATGGTGAGGCAGCATTCAGTTTTTATGCTCCTCACATGTGGAACAAACTCCCAGAAAGCATCAGGGCTGATGAAACTCTCAGCTGCTTTAAATCCAGGTTTGCTGCTGCCTTTTAGTAGAACAATTGTTAATCTCCCACAATGCACTTTAACTTTTATTTCTTGAACCTTATCCATCTTATTCTGTCTCAGCTTGTTTCTGTTTCTCTTTAATTTAATTTTGAGTTTGCTTTTAAATTCTTATGCATTTCTTTTGCAACTTGCTGTAATGCTTTAATGTTTTGTGTAAAGCACTTTGAACTGTTTTGTACATGAAATATACAAATAAACTTGCCTTGCTTTGCCTTGCTGGGATTCATGACCAATTTCGAGGTCGACCTGCAGGGTAGAAACTGGGAGGGGAATCAGCTCCCAGTTCCCAGACCAATCATCTTCCAACCCTTTATTGTATGTGTCATTCCTACACATTATTTTAACTTATTTTATTGTAGTTTTTTATACTCTAGACTGGACATGTCCTCCATTAGCATTGGTTAGCAGCTGTTAATAGAGTTAACCAATCACTCATTCAGGGTTGTTTCTCTGCTTATTACACCCCAGGGACCGGTCATATGCCATCTATCACTCAAAGCATGCAGCCCTGTCTCAGAAAATGTTTTATTTTGGCTTTTATACTCTCACGTTCAGCCAGTCTTTGTTAGCATGCTACTTAGTTCAATAACTGAAGCTAAAAACTAACATTTGCCTTGTGGATATCTCAGGGAAATGACAAAACAGGGAGAACGGGGTGAACTGGGGCTCATTAACATTTAAAACAATAGACTATGCTATAAAACAGCCTATTTTGAGATAAGTTTCTTCCACATACGTAAAAAGTTAGTGCAATAATTAAATCCTGCAGTAGTTTTGACCAAAGCACGTCACAAACATTTCATTAGTACCCCTGGAAGCTGTGTCAATATGTGGACAAAAAGCACAGCAGGGGCTCTTTAACTCAACTTTGCCAATTTTGTTTTATTCTATTTTATTTTTCAAGGCTTTATTAAATGTCTACAGCTCCTTCTTTCTCTCTCCACCAAACAACATTCTTTGTGAAGCTTGGTGCTTTTAACTTGGCCTGACCTCTAGATATTTCCATTTATGTCAAAAAAAGAGAGTCAAATCATATGACTGTGTGTGTGCACGTGTGTGTTTCAAGATGAAAGACTTATGGACTTAGGTCAACAGGTCAGGGGGACACCACGGCTGACTGACTATAAACTGATGAAAGCTGTGAGATAATCCTGCCTTTGAAAAATAATGAAGACAGACTTCCTCCTGTTTCTTAAAGCATCAGTTATAATATCAGTTTCAAAAATTTGCCTGAGGAACTGAAGTTTCTTCCATGTTGCAGCCACCAGGAAGAAGACTGAAAATATATCTGTGCTTAGTCCATCAACTGATCCATATTCTAGCAATACACATCAACGACATGGAAAAAATATAGTGCCCCTCTGTGGACATGGGAGGGAAATGTTAGACCAAGCAGTATAAGTCATGGCCATCAGTTAATATTTTAATCCCTTGTCACCAGAGAGGCACTATAAAAAGAAAACTTTAGCTATTTCAACCACTTGAGGATTGTCTGTTTTGAAGACGTTTAGGTTGTTCCTGTTTTATGCTAACACAACATTCTGTATAGTCAGCAAGAAACAAACAAGATAAAATGAAAAGTTGGGTTTCAGTAAATGATCAAAGCAAAACTACAAATAAAACCAATGAGATGAGGTCACATTCATCATCAGAACAATCCACTCGGTAAGATATGCAAGCCATTCATTAACAACAAAGTGATGAAGGCCAAACTCAGTGATTTACAGTGGTGTGAAAAAGTGTTTGCCCCCTTCCTGATTTCTCATTTTTACCTCCGCCAGGCCGAAAAGGCCAGGAGGAGGTTATGTTTTTGCCGGGGTTTGTCTGTTTGTTTGTCTGTTTGTCTGTTTGTCTGTCTGTCTGTCTGTCTGTCTGTCTGTCTGTTGGTTAGCAAGATAACTCAAAAAATCTTGGACGCATTTCCATGAAACTTTCAGGCGTTGTTGGAAATGGTACAAGGAAGAACTGATTACATTTTGGGGATGATCCGCGTCACCGTCTGCATACAGGAATTTTTTAAAGTATTTTTCCACACTGTGACATATGGCCATTTCCAACATGTGCGCAGGCGCAATGGACGGCGCTGGGCGTCGTGTCTGACCAACACAAACTCTGCCTTCTTCAACGTTTTAGCCACAAAAGCATGCGGAAAACACTGGTAGCCTGGGCCCGCCAGCCATAGGCGCTGCGCACATTGCGCTGCTTGTCGTGTCTGACCAACACAAACTCCGCGTTCTTCAACGTTTTAGGCACAAAAGCACGCGGAAAACACTGCTGGCCTGGGCCCGCCAGCGTGCCCGCTTTTTCCGCGACGCTGCAAAACCTGACACGGCCACCTGTCCGCCGCCCGATTATTTGCCACAAATTCCCCGCCCAGCTATAGGCGCTGCGTAAAAACGACCTCTCTGCCGGGGAAGATTCTAAATTCTGTTTTGCCGCCGAGCGCAACCCCAATATAATATAAAACCCACGGCAACCTGTCTAACCAATCTGCATCTGTCAGTGGAGGAGATTGACACACCAACACTTAAGTTTATTACCTCCGCCAAGGAGGCAATGCTTTTACAACCGTAAAACGGGGCTATAAGGGACGGCGGGATAATATGGGACACTTTTCTAATGTAATCTGCTTTTTTAATTTTGCTTCCGCCTACATTTGATGAAGGATTCATGGATATTTGACAATAAAAACACAACTCAGCGTCCTGCTCAAAATAAAAAAAGCACAATTACATTTAAAACATTTCCCAGAAAAGTGTCCCTTATCAACCCGCCGTCCCTTATAGCCCGTTTTACACTACTGAACCACTAATCCTATCACTATCACATTGATTGTCATTCATTAATTGTCTGTTTATTGCACTGTCCATGTCAAATAAACAAATAATCATTGTGAATCCAATTGCTAGTCATATCTTTTCATGCTCAGGGAATCTGAAAACATACACATAAACACTGTATGGGGGGAACTGTGCCGCTTGGCGGAGGTCTGCGCTCTCCGAGTGCTTTTCTAGTTTTTGTATGTCACATTTAAATGTTTCAGATCATCAAATAAATTTAAATATTAGACGACCATAACACAAGTAAACAAAAAATGCAGTTTTTAAATGAAGTTGTTTATTATTAAAAGGTAAAAAAAATTCCAAACCTAAATAGCCCTGTGTGAAAAAGTGATCCCCCTCCCCCCACCTGTTAACATAAATTAACTGTGGTTTATCACATCGTTGGAAAGCTGAGTTCAGTTTCTCTAGCCACACCCAGGCCTGATACTGTCACACCTGTTATCAATCAAGAAATCACTTAAATAGGACCTGCCTGACAAAGTGAAGTAGACCAAAAGATCCCCAAAAGCTAGACATCGTGCTGTGATCCAAAGAAATTCAGGAAAAAAGGAGAAGCAAGTAATTGCGATCTATCAGTCTGGAAAAGGTTATAAAGCCATTTCTAAAGCTTTGGGACTCCAGCGAACCACAGTGAGAGCCATTATCCACAAATGACGAAAACATGGAACAGTAGTAAACCTTCCCAGGTGTAGCCGACCAACCAAAATTACCCCAAGAGCGCAGCAACGACTCATCCAAGAGGCCACAAAAGACCCCACAACAACATCCAAAGAACTGCAGGCCTCACTTGCCTCAGTTAAGGTCAGTGTTCATGACTCCACCATAAGAAAGAGACTGGGCAAAAATGGCCTGCATGGCAGAGTTCCAAGATGAAAACCACTCCTGAGCAAAAAGAACATAAAGGCTCGTCTCAGTTTTGCCAGAAAACATCTTGATGATTCCAAAGACTTTTGGGAAAATACTCTGTGGACTGACGAGACAAAAGTTGAACATTTTGGAAGATGCGTCTCCCGTGACATCTGGCGTAAAAGTAACACAGGATTTCAGAAAAGGAATATCACCCCAACAGTAAAATATGGTGGTGGTAGTGTGATGGTCTGGGGCTGTTTTGCTGCTTCAGGACCTGGAAGACTTGCTGTGGTAAATGGAACCATGAATTCTGCTGTCTACCAAAAAATCCTGAAGGAGAATGTCCGGCCATCTGTTCGTGACCTCAAGCTGAAGCGCGCTTGGGTTCTGCAGTAGGACAATGATCCAAAACACACCAGCAAGTCCACCTCTGAATGGCTTAAGAAAAACAAAATGAAGACTTTGCAGTGGCCTAGTCAAAGTCCTGGCCTGAATCCGACTGAGATGCTGTGGCATGACCTTAAAAAGGCGGTTCATGCTTGAAAACTCTTCAATGTCACTGAATTACAATTTTGCAAAGATGAGCGGGCCAAAATTCCTCGACAGCACTGTAAAAGACTCGTGGCCAGTTATCGCAAACGCTTGATTGCAGTCGTTGCTGCTAAGGGTGGCCCAACCAGTTACTAGGTTTAGGGGGCAATCACTTTTTCACACAGGGCCATGTAGGTTTGGATTTTTTTTCCCCTTAATAATAAACACCTTAATTTAAAAACTGCATTTTGTGTTACCTTTGTCTAATATTTAAATTTGTTTGATGATCTGAAACATTTAAGTGTGACAAACATACAAAAAAAAAGAGAAATCAGGAAGGGGGCAAACACTTTTCACACCAGTGTACTTGCCTTGCAGCATCTACCTCATTTAAAATTTGATATTTGTACATTTTAAGAAATATGTTTTGCAAAAAAAAAAAAAAGCTATAATGGTCTTTCAGGATACGCTAGATTAGGTTATCTGAATGCAAGTTATACCCATGTACAGCAGGATACCAACAGCCTATATAACATCCACCCATCTTCTACTGCTTAATCCTTTTCGGGTTGCCGGGGGGTGGGGGGGTGGGGGGCTGTAGCCTATACCAGCATCTTTGGGCGAAAGGCAGGGTACACCCTGGATGGATCACCAGTCCATCGCAGGGCCAACCCAGAGAGACAGACAACCATTCACTCTCACATTCATACCTAAGGACCTAAGGACAATTTAGAATCCCCAGTTGATGCCAGTTAACTTAACTTGCATGTCTTTGGCCTGTGGGAGGAAACCGGAATACCCAGAGAAAACCCACACAGACACGGGAAGAACATGCAAACTCCACACAGAAGGGTCACCGATGGTCAGAGTGTGGGATTGAACTCATGATGTTCAGGGGTGGAATCGATCCTGTGACCTTCTTGCTGTGCTGACACAGAGCTAACCACTGCACCACCGTGCTGCCTATATAACATCTTCTGATATTAGAAGCTTTGCACATGGCTTCATGTCCACTACTGTCAGGGCGTGGGCCAGGTCTCATGGCCTCATCCTAATTTATTATTGCTATCTTGTCTTCAGGACATGGGCCTCAGCCCTTGCCTTATCTTTTGGTTTCATCTTGGAATTTTCTGTAATTCACTCTGGTTATCATCTTTATTGTTTTCCACTATTATTATTCTCTTTTGTATATCTAGTTCTCCATGGGTCATCTCCTTAGTTTATCATTATTATTATTATAAAAATATCAACAGCTGTTGAAAATAAAGACTATTCAGCTGGGGTATTCCTGGATCTTAAAAAAGCATTTGATACAGTGGATCATAAATTATTATTACAGAAACTGCAAAATTATGGTATTAGGGGGGTAGCACTGTCCTGGTTATGTAGTTACTTAAAGAACAGATACCAGTATGTATGTGTTGGTAGCAAAAACTCGCAGTTACTGAAGGTTACTTGCGGAGTCCCACAGGGTTCAGTTTTGGGGCCA
Source organism: Pholidichthys leucotaenia (assembly GCA_020510985.1). Lineage (NCBI taxonomy): Eukaryota > Metazoa > Chordata > Actinopteri > Cichliformes > Pholidichthyidae > Pholidichthys > Pholidichthys leucotaenia. The sequence continues at coordinate 56,172,980 of CM035840.1, read as the reverse complement.
TTGTTATTCAATATGTATATAAATGATATATGTAAAGTTTCAGAAAAAATGGATCTAATATTGTTTGCAGATGACACTAATTTATTATGCAGTGGAAGCAATTTGGAACAACTTTTGGATACACTCGGAAAGGAATTAGGAAAGCTTAAACTATGGTTTGATTCAAACAAATTAACGCTCAATTTAAGTAAGACAAAATTTATAATTTTTAACAACCATCACAACAACTCAGTATCTAAACTCAGTGTAAATGGTGTAGAGATTGAAAGGGTATCCAAAATTAAATTTCTTGGAGTAATAATTGATAAACTGTGTTGGAAGTCACATATTAATTATATTAAAGGTAATCAAATCAATCGCAATACTACACAGAGTGAAATATTTGCTGAATCAACCCACACTATATACTTTGTATCATTCACTAATAAATTGAGATTGAGATTCAACTTTATTGTCATTACACATGTATGAATACAAGGTAACGAAACGTGACTTGGCATTTGGGCACGCTCTGCAGAGCGCATCCAAGGCCGGGGCAGCCGCTAGGCGCCAGTCATAAAGAAGAAAGGAAAAAAAAGAAAAAGAAAATGGATATGACACAGTAGGCGAGAGAAAAAAAACATGTTTATCAGAATGACGCTCGGCAAGTGAGCGAAATTTTGATTGCAGGCAAAAAAAAAAACCCTCAATGCACATTTAGCAGACATTTAGCAGGAGATCACACACAAAAGTTGAGAGGCAGTGTATTGTATGCATGTAATGTTGTATGCATTGTGTAGTGTAAATGTAACAGTTGTTAGTGAGCAGCAGAGGGCGCCTCCTGGCAGTGGATAGATGTTATAATCATGTGACTTATAAACAAGTCCAGAGTCCAGAGTCCAGAGTCTATCTCTCTTGCTCTCTCTCTTGCTTGCAGAAGGCACATGGGCATTGTCCTTGAGGGTCCAATCCGCTGATGACAACAACTGATTGTTGATTGTTTGGGTAGACATAAGAGCAGGTCCTTCCGCTTATCTCAATCAGGAGGAATGTAAACACGGGGCAAACAAGGTCAAATCAAATCAAATCAGCACAGTGCACTCAGAGAATAGAATTTGTCCTCACCCGTGTAATTCTGTGCTTCCATTATATGTGCAGGCTTAAACTGTTTTTCCATGGAGAGCACGGGGCTTCAGATGTATTCCTTCACTGAATCACTGTCATTTAGTTCACCATTTGCCGCTACTCGTGCCCTCCCCAACTGGTCGAATTTGATGAAGGAGCTTGCCGGGTCCGCTTTGATCAGCTCTCTCACCTTCCTTCAATTTCTGATGCATCAGGGAAGTCCACAGCCAAAAATAGAAGTCCTGAGATCATAACCAATAATGTTTCCACAGACGCATGAATTCCAATGTCCATGAGTCTCCTCGTAGGTTCCAATTCTTGGGCTCCCCCTTGGCCCAATTCTTGTTGAAAAATAGTGACAATAGCACATTTAAGCCGCTTCCAAATCCATAATTTCCGTTTAGATTAAGATTCAGCAGAAGAAGAGTGACTAAACACAGACAAAAACGCAACATTGCAAAAGCTGGGAATAGATCAGGAAGGCAGGAGAGGAGGGAAGAAAAATGCGACTGCTCTCTCTCAAGGCAAGAAGGAAGATATAGGAATATCTATATACCTATGTTATATAGGAAGATAATACTCCCATACATGACATATTGTACTGAAGTATGGGGAAATAGATATAAAACAAACATATATCCAGTCTTTATGCTTCAGAAGAGAGCTATTAGAATTTAAAAAAAACTTGATTACAGGGAACCAACAAACCCACTTTTTTTAAAAAAAATTAAAAGCTCTCAAGTTGAAAGATCTGGTTGACTTTAAAACTGCAGTAATAATGTTTAAAGTGAAGAATCTATCACTGCCCGCAAATATCCAAAAGTTGTTTCAACAAGGGAGAAGCAATATCATTTCAGAGGAACATGTATATTTCAAAAACCTTCAGTGAGAACTACCACCAAGCAACACTGTGTCTCAGTGCAAAGAGTCAGACTGTGGAACGCTTTTAGACCTGAATTAAAATCATGTACAACGCTTGGACAATTTAAACAAAAACTAAAGGAAGAAATACTCCCAACATATATAAAACGACATGTAAAATCACATAAGGATTGTCATATCCAGTCTGTGTTGTGCTATTGCTTAAGTTTTTTTTGTCACGTTTTGTCTTAGCTTTGTTCTGATTTGTAATCACTTTTATTTTGTTTTATTTTTGAATCCTTAGATGGAACATGGGTGGGCAATATAAGCTGTGGCTTCAGCCATCACCCATTTCGGATAACTTATGTTGAACTGTATAATCCGAGGAGTTATTGTTTAATTTGACCTTGTTGGATTTTTTTCCCCTTTGTTATATTATTCTGTTCCTTTCTTTTAATCTAATCTATCCGAAATAAAGACTCATTCATTCACTATTATTACCATCATCATCATTATGTGCTGCAGTCTTGTCTCCCTGCTGACTGTTGTGAATCCTCTATGTGTGATTATCTGTTCAGCCCCGCCCGTCCTGTATCTGTGATCATCCTGGCCATCTCCATTTGCTCCTGATTGTGATCACCTGTTCTGTGTTATGTTTGATTGCTCCTGTCTATTTATTTCAAGCCCCAATCTGTGTTTCCTCATGTGTGTTGTTAGTCATACAGCGTGAACAACACGCTCCTGTTCTGACCATTATCCCTGCCGGATCCTGCCTGACTTCTGTAAGTTTTTGTTACAGCTTCCGAGCTGTCAAGTCTAGGATTTTTTTTGTGTTTTTTGAGCTGCGCCCATCAGGCCAGCTCTTAATAAATCGTCACTGATGATTTTAAATATTGCATTTGGGTCCAATCTACCGGTTTTTACCTTAAAATAATGTTTCCAAAATTATTTTGATAGCACACCAACCTTTGACTGGGTGAATTTCACTTCCTCCATAGCCTGAGTGGGCCTACAATGCCTGCAGCAGCTGTGGTCTTGGTAGGAAAACTGAAAAGACGAAAACCAAGTTGACTATGACCACAGTGTCAACAACTAATAACAGGGCACGACTAAAGCCACCAACAACAAAGCAACCTGTGACTGGCTGATGAACTGAGGTCATAGTCACCATTCTTTGTATACTTTTATTAATCCCAGAGGGAAATTCAGGGCATCCATGTGGATGGATGAGGCAGCTACGGTACGGCGCCAATCCCTTCACCATTCACACACACATTCACACCTAGGGCCACTTTAGAGTCTTCAGTTAACCTAACTTGCATGTTTTTGGCCTGTGGGAGGAAACGGGAGTACCTGGGGTAAACCCACACAGACACGGGGAGAACATGCAAACTCCACACAGAAGGGTCACTGATGATCAGGGGGTGGGATCGAACCCATGACCTTCTTACTGTGCTGCCACAGTGTTAACCACAGATGTAGTCTTTTCAGTGTTCTTATCTGGAACAAGAGCATTATAGCAAGATTCAACCATCACAAATAATAACACAACAAAAATAATTTTTTGTAAGTTGTCTGTGTTTTTTCAACTGATTTAAGACAATTTTGCACCGCTGAATCCAAAAATGACATCAGTTTCTCTCGATCAGGTCAGGTTTTTATGTTAAGTTGTAAGCAGTTGTACAGTTGTACTGTAAATTGAATAGTAGACATCGATAAAGGTAAGTACATGTAAATTGAATGTTACATCATCATTGTTCAAAATTCTGAGAATTTCAAGAAATAAAAAAGAATTTTGCATCATATAAAGTGAAAATACCCGTACATGTAAACAAAAATGTAAGAAAACATCTGGCTATAGTTCAAAAAAGTTGACCTGACTGAGCAAAACCAGTGTGATTTTTGGATTCAGCACATCAAAATTGTCCTAAATCAGCTAAAAAAACTTAGACAATTGTAACACCCCTAACACCTACTTACTTTAGGTGTAGTACCCTTTTGGTAGTGTTGTGTTATGGCAGTGTAGTTACCTTAACTTTACTACCTGGACAAAAGGGATAATTGGGCCAGATCAGACAGATTACAGGTTCATAGGAGCCTGGAGGGCGTAACAACAGATGACTCACACACCCGGTGTATGGGAACTTGCAACTATGTACATTTCAAAGTTATGTACATATGAACAAACCACAGCACTGTAACAATAATAAAAAAAATAAAATACTCCAAATATATTTACAGTGTGTACAGTTCTATAGTGTCCGTTCCAGGTGATCAGTGGGATCACCTCTAGCAGGCGGTAGGTTCAGGCACTCGGCTCGCCATCCAGATCTGGAGAATCCACGTTTGTAATCCAGTCCAAACAAAAAAACCTGTCCTACAAAATAGGCCAAAACACAGAAACTCAAACTATTATCCACGGCTCTGAAAAAACAACCTCCTCCTGTGCAAAACCTAGCCAGAATTAGCATTGGAGGGTTAGCATGTTAAGCTAGCACAACAATTTATTACAAATTTACACTTTAAAACACATATAAACCACAGGTTCAACATTCACCATTAAATAGCAATCAATGGCCAGGGAATTGGGACCTTTGCTAACCGTTACAGCTTTGAAAAATAGCTTTTTCTGATGAAAAAAACTGCCGAATTTAGCATCGGCGGTTAGCATTTCAAGCTAGCCATTAGCATTTCCCATACACACTAAATGGCACTTACCAAGCTAAGCGACACGTGCGTCATGGGGTTCCCGCGCTCAATAGTGTAACGTCGGGGCCATGTTAAGGGGGGGCAGGGGTCTCCCAGCATGCTTTGACAATTGAAACGTTACTGTGTGTGTGTAGTAAATGTTATTACTGAGCTATTCTACTGCTGTGTAATTATAACTGCATTATAATTACCCAACAGTATTTCATAGGCAAGATTTATTATGTGTGTGTAACCGTGATTTAAACGGAGGTCTGGGAGAATGACCTCCCCTCCTGCCTGTGCTCAGAGTGTGTGTAAAATAAATCCCGTTGATCACAACCATCTTGCTCCATTTTCTTTGTGTGAACCCTGCATACGTCACACTGGTGTCAGAAGTGGGATGGAGCAAATGGAAGCCAGGATCAGAATGGAGATCCAGCAGCTGGAGCAGTTCATTGCTCAGCTGATGATGGACGATGGGACCGAGACACCACCCCCGGGAGCCGGGACGAACGAAGCAGCGGACCTGACGGGGCCAGCGCACCCGGCCTTCTGTCTTTTTCAAGACAGAGCGGGCAGAGCAGAGCAAACCAGCCCCGCATTCCGCCCTTTTCAGGACAGGACGGGCTGGCGATCCCACGGCGATCAAGAGTGACGATCGATCAGGAGGCGGCCATCCCATCTGTTAGGCAGTGGGCCAAGATTCCCAGCTTCAACGGCGAGGCCACGTTGGATGACTACCTGACCCAGGTCGAGCTGGCCGCTGCGCTGAACGGCTGGTCACCGGAGGAAACCGCCGTGCAAGTCGCGCTGGCCTTGGAAGGGAGAGCTCTCTGCACGCTCTCTGATCTCCTGCCTGAGGAGCGCTACAGCTGGCCAGCGCTACAAGGGGCGCTCCAGAGACGATTTGGGAGAACGGCGGACGCTGAGCACGCCCAGGAACAGCTGACCCGCCGCCGTTGAAGCAACCAGGAAAGCCTAGGAGCCTATGCTGCAGACATACGGCTGCTAACCCGGCGCAGCTACCCGGATTTCGCACCGGAGGCGGTAGAGAAGCTCGCCCTCCGGAGCTTCGTCCAAGGTCTCCGCCTGGCCCAGCTCCAGAGCCACGTACGGATCCACGCCGCGAGCGACTGGGAGACTGCAGTGGCAGAAGCAGAGCGGGTGGAGCCGCTGATGAATCACACAGTTGAAGCGCCAACGCACAGACAGAGAACCTTCCAGGCCACGATGGAGAGCGAGGAGGAAGAGGAGGAATTGCGGCAGACCACGGCGGCGCGTCCCCGGAGGAGAACGCCCCTCGCCGGCGTTAAACTAGAGCGAGGTGGCGTGAACGGGGACAGGCCGCCTCCCGCAGATGTTTCCCCCGAGGAGCCGGCACCATGCGTGGGCCAAATTGGACACTCTCCAGGGATGTATCTACAGTGCAGCTTGGGGAAGACGTCGATCCGGGCCCTGATTGACACCGGCTCTACAATCTCCCTGGTTCGACCCGGTGTGCTGCCGGGCACGAACAAGACGGCCCCACGGGGGTGGGAACCCACCAAGCGCTGTGTCACCACGGCTACCGGTGAGCACGCCAGACTGAGGGGGCGGAGAGTTCTGGTGGTGGGGGTGGCCGGTCAGAACAAAAGACACCCATTCTGGCTGGCTGACATCCAAGACCCCTGTATTATTGGACTAGACCTGCTCACAGCCTGGAACGCCAAGATCGACACCGCGGGACCGTCCCTCCAGCTGGGAAACCGGACCATCACGCTCCACAGCAGAACCCAGGGAAGGAACACGGGGGCCCGCGCAATCGAGGGATCGCCAAGACAGCCCGGACCAGGCAGGCCACCGCGAGGACTGGACACGATGACGTCACCAGCGCGGACAGAGGGAGCACGAATGCACACAAGGTCAGCAAGGGGAGGGGTCAGCAGAGACGCAGCAGGCGGTGGAGGAATTATTTCAAGGGAGCTGCAGCGGGCTGGACCCGGAACAGGGACGCCAGCTGCGGGAGCTATTGGACTGTTATATGGGTGTTTTCGCCGCGAAGGATGAGGAATGCTGCCGGACCGGGTTGATGCAGCACGAGATAGACACCGGTGAGGTCAGGCCGATTCGACTCCACCCACGCCGGCTGCCCTTTTCAAGGCGGGCAGCGGCGGAACAAAAAGTGCGAGAAATGCTGGAGGCAGATGTTATTGAGCCCTCCAGCAGCCCCTGGGCGGCGCCTGTGGTGCTGGTCAAGAAGAAGGACGGGTCGTGGCGGTTCTGTGTGGATTACCGATGCCTGAATGACGCCACCAGGAAAGATTCCTACCCCCTGCCCCGCATCGATGACGCACTGGACCACATCGCCGGCTCCAGCTGGTTCAGCTCGCTGGATCTACGCAGCGGCTATTGGCAGGTAGAGCTGTCACCTGAGGCCCGCCAAAAAACAGCCTTCTCCATCGGGCAGGGACTGTACCAGTTTAAAGTGATGCCGTTTGGACTCTGCAACGCTCCGGCCACCTTTGAGCGCTTGATGGAGCGAGTGCTGGCTCACGTGCCCAGGAGTCGCTGCGTTGTTTACCTGGATGACCTACTGGTGCATGCAGCTGATTTTGACAGCGCCCTGTCAAATCTCCGAGAGGTGCTGGGAGCCATCCAGCAGGCGGGGCTACGGTTACACCCTAAGAAATGCCACCTGTTCCGGCGGGAGACCACCTTTTTGAGCCACGTCGTCAGCGCAGCGGGGGTCGCCACCGACCCGGAAAAAGTGGCAACAGTAAGAGACTGGCCAGTGCCGCGGAACGTTGGAGAACTGAGAAGTTTTCTTGGATTGGCCTCCTATTATAGGAGGTTTGTGAAAGACTTCGCCACCATCGCCAGCCCGCTGCATCAGCTGACGCAGAAAGGACGCAAGTTTCAGTGGAGTGACAGCTGTGCTGCTGCTTTGTCCCAGCTTCGCGCAGTGCTCATCGGAGCCCCCGTCCTGCAATATCCCGACCCAAACCGCCCTTTCATCGTGGACACGGACGCCAGCAACCAGGGCATCGGGGCGGTGCTATCCCAGGAGGGAGAACACGGAGAGCAGGCAGTCGCTTTCTTCAGCCGCACTCTCAGCAGAGCCGAGAGAAATTACTGTGTGACTCGCAGAGAGCTGCTGGCTGTCATTCAAGGACTGCGTCATTTCCGCCTGTATGTGTACGGGGGGCGGTTCCAGCTCAGGACGGACCACGCTTCCCTGACCTGGTTGTTAAACTTCAAAGAACCGGATGGACAATTGGCGAGATGGCTGGAGGCACTGCAGGATTATAATTTTCAGATTGTGCATCGGGCAGGCCGCCTCCATGCCAATGCTGATGCGCTGTCTCGGCGCCCCTGTGCGACAGAGGAGTGTCATCACTGCCAACGGGCTGAAGATCGGGACCAAACCGCCCCACGGGCTGCCGCTCTCCGAGCCGCTGCGAGCAGGAATCACGCAGCGATGCACAGCCCCTCAGATGATCAGGCAGTTCTCCCCAGCGATGACGTCACAGAGGTTCTTGGCACGCAGCAGCTGCAGAGCGAGCAGGACAGAGACCCGGTCATTTCGCGGGTTCGGCAGTGGCCGGACGCAGGACAGCGGCCCGCCTGGGAGGTTGTGTCACCACTGGACCCAGAGACTAAGGCCCTGCACTCCCAGTGGGCCAACCTCCGCTGCCCCGAGGGCGTGGTGTATCGACAGTGGCAGACTCCAGCTGGGCAGCGGCACGTCTGGCAGCTGCTGGTTCCTTGTCGACTCCGGCCCAACGTACTCCAGCTGGTTCATGGGGCGGTAGGAGCGGGCCACTTCGGAGTGACAAAGACGCTGCAGCGCCTTTGGGCCCGGTTCTACTGGCCCGGTTGTCATCAGGACGTGGAGCTCCACGTTCACCGCTGCGACACGTGCACAGCTCAGAAAGGACCAACTCAGCGATCCCACGCTCCCCTGCAGCAGTACCGGGTGGGAGCACTGATGGAGCGAGTGGGAGTGGACATCCTGGGCCCTTTCCCGACCACGGACCGGGGTAACCGCTACGTGCTGGTCGCGATGGATTATTTCACTAAGTGGCCAGAGGCGTACGCGGTCCCGGACCAAAGCGCCACGACGACGGCATCAAAGCTGGTGGACGAAATGTTCTGTCGGTTCGGCGCACCAGAGGAGCTGCACAGCGATCAGGGTCGGAACTTCGAGGCGGAGGTCTTCGGAGAGGTCTGCAAGAGGCTGGGCATCCGAAAGACACGGACCACCCCGCTGCATCCACAGAGCGACGGCCTGGTTGAACGATTCAACCGGACCCTCACTACCCAGCTCGCTATCCTAGTGGACCAGCGACAGCGAGACTGGGACCTGCATCTGCCTTTTGTTTTGTGGGCGTACCGGATGGCAGCTCAGGAATCTACTCGATGCACCCCTGCGGCGCTCATGTTTGGACGCGAGCTGCGCACACCGGTGGATTTGGTATTCGGTTCCCCCCCTGAGCCGGAGGTGGAGGGAAAACCCGGATTGGATTATTTTTTTTTGTTTGAAAGAACGTTTCCACACGGTGCACGAACTGGCTCGAGAGGCCCTGGCAGCGGCAGGGGGCCGGCAGAAGCGAGCATATGACTCCGGCTGCCAGGGGGGGGACTTTGCATCGGGAGATCGAGTCTGGGTTTTCTGCCCTGAGAGGAAGAGAGGACGATCACTGAAGCTGGCGAGCCATTGGTCGGGGCCATGCGTGGTCCTGGAGAGACTGTCAGATGTGGTGTACAGGGTGAGGCTTAGAAAAAGGGACCGGGTTGTGGTCCTTCATCGTGACCGTCTCGCCCCGTATCGGCCATCTGCACCGCTGGTGGACGAACCGGAGCTTCCATCCCGGCCCGATACCCCGACTGAGACCCAGATGGACACTAGGGGGCCTGTACGTGTTGGCCGCCGGCGCCGAAGACCGCCCCGACACCTGGATGAGTTTGTATTGGACTTTTAAATTGGACTTTAATTTTTCTGGGGACAGAAACCAGTCCGGGGGGGGGGGCAGTGTAACGTCGGGGCCATGTTAAGGGGGGGCAGGGGTCTCCCAGCATGCTTTGACAATTGAAACGTTACTGTGTGTGTGTAGTAAATGTTATTACTGAGCTATTCTACTGCTGTGTAATTATAACTGCGTTATAATTACCCAACAGCATTTCATAGGCAAGATTTATTATGTGTGTGTAACCGTGATTTAAACGGAGGTCTGGGAGAATGACCTCCCCTCCTGCCTGTGCTCAGAGTGTGTGTAAAATAAATCCCGTTGATCACAACCATCTTGCTCCATTTTCTTTGTGTGAACCCTGCATACGTCACAATAGCGTTAACAGCCTTTGGATCCCAATCTTAAAATTTAACAAACGGGGCATTAGAATTTGCTAATACAGCAATGTCTCATTGCAGGTGTTTGTTCAGGCTTACCAATCTCAAGTTTTATCCGAGACAAAGACTGCTATTAGCACATTAGTGTCGCCATATCATCAAGGACCGTCTCTCTCTCTTGGTCGGAGTCTTTCGGCGTCTGGCGTGACTGAGCCAAAAAATGCAAGTCATATCCAGACCCGGACAGAGAGCGCTTAACTAACTAACTAACCTGCACTTATATAGCGCTTTTCTAGTCACAAAGACCACTCAAAGCGCTTTCACTAGTACTAACCCTCTATTCTAAGGGCCTATAGGAAACGGATATCTAGGGACAATTTAGAACAGCCAATTAACCTAACATGCATGTCTTTGGATTGTGGGAGGAAACCGGAGCCCCCGGAGTAAACCCACGCAGCACAGGGAGAACATGCAAACTCCACACAGAAAGGTTCCAACCCCTGCCAGCCTGGGGATTCGAAACAGGAACCTTCTAGCTGTAAGGCAACAGTGCTAACCACTGCACCACCGTGCTGCCCATTGGCTGGCGCTGCCAAACAACGGCACAGCCATTGGTTGCTCAAAATACCAAATAAAAACATTTGGAACTTTATCAAAACTCCCCAGAAAATGTTCCCTACTGTTTTATGAATATACAGTATATTTATTTAAATATTCATCTTCAAATTATTTACTCCCATTGTGAAATGGGTGTTTTTCTCTTCAAAAGCGGCATCAATATTCATATTTCCATTCACGTTTTTAACACTGGGCTACACAATAAATTTGGTGTTGACCAGTGTAATCTAACCGAGGTCAGAATTATCCCTGTTTTGTCCAAGTAACTCACTGTTGTAGGAAGGAAGGAAGGAAATGAGAGAAGAAGAAAGGAAACAAGGAAGGAAGGAACAACAAGAAAATGAGGAAGGGAGGAAGGAAGGAAGGAAGGAAGGAAGGAAGGAAGGAAGGAAGGAAGGAAGGAAGGAAGGAAAGCATGAAACATGGATTGACACCGAAGGAAGGAAAGAAGGAAACATGGAATGAGACAAGGAAGGACGGAAGGAAGGAAGGCACAAAACATGGATTGACACTGAAGGATGGAAAGAAAGAAGGAAGGAGAGAAAGAAGGAAACATGGAATGAGACAAGGAAGGAAGGAAGGAAGTCTTAAAATTTTCGAAAAGTGCAAAACAGAATACAAGAAAAAACATCACAGGTATACAATAAAAGTTTCAAATTTACAAGAAAGACAACCAATTTACTGGGAAAAATACCCATTTATTTAAAAGATTACTAAATTAATGGGCATTAATTACAGATCCTGCTATCCACCCATTCACACACACATTCACATACTGATGGCAGTGGAGCTGCCATGCACAGACGCTGGCCTGACCCACCAGGAACAGCTGGGGGTTCAGTGTCTTGCTCCAGGACACTTTGACATGCAGACTGCAGACAGAGCGGGAATCAAATGGAAAATTGATGGAAAGAGATGGGGAGGAAAACCACTGAGGCAAAAGTGCAAAGTTGGATGACAAAAAAGATGTGAATTTATGATGGAAAAGTCACAAATTCAGGAGGGAAAATCATGAGCGAAAAAATCCTTTTAATTTCAAAATTTTGTGAAAAAGTCTAAAAAGTAAGAAAACAATTATTAATAAATAGCCAGTTTATAAGAACTCTTAAAATTCACCAAAAAAAAAATAAATCCACATTTTCAATTAAAAAAGTCTCTCTAATTTAGGTGGCAGAGTAGCCTAAAATTGTACACAAGTAAAAGGCTATCTTTATATATTATTACTGTAATATACATAAGAGTAATCACACAGAAATAGTTGAGTAAGAAAGTATTTACTTAAAGTTATTTGAGGTGTGACTTTAGTCTTGACACTTTGAGGTTTTTCTCCTAAATTTATGTCAATTTCCTTGTAGATTCACAACTTTTTCCTTGTAAACTTGAAAGATTTTTTTTCACTTAAATTAACAACTTTTTTCCCCTCATACAGACGTGGACAAAATTGTTGGTACCCCTCTGTTAATGAAAGAAAAACCCACAATGGTCACAGAAATAACTTGAATCTGACAAAAGTGGTAATAAATAAAAATTCTATGAAAATTAACCAATGAAAATCAGACAATGCTTTTGAATTGTGGTTCAACAGAATTACTTTAAAAAACAAACTCATGAAACAGGCCTGGACAAAAATGATGGCACCCCTTGAAAAGATTGAAAATAATGTGACCATAGGGACATGTTCAACCAAGATGTGTCCTCTAATTAACATCACAGGTGTCTACAAACTTGTAATCAGTCAGTCGGCCTATTTAAAGGGTGACAAGTAGTCACTGTGCTGTTTGGTGACGTGGTGTGTACCACACTAAACATGGACCAGAGGAAGCAAAGGAGAGAGTTGTCTCAGAAGATTAGAAAGAAAATTATAGACAAGCATGTTAAAGGTAAAGGCTATAAGACCATCTCCAAGCAGCTTGATGTTCCTGTGACTACAGCTGCTCATATTATTCAGAAATTTAAGATCCACGGGACTGTAGCCAACCTCTCTGGAGGTGACCGCAGGAGGAGACAGATAATACGAATGGTAACAAAAGAGCCCAGAACAACCTCTAAACACATTCATGGTGAACTCCAAGGTCAAGGTACATCAGTGTCAGATCGCACCATCTGTCGTTGTTTGAGCCAAAGTGGACTTCATGGGAGACGACCAAGTAGGACACCACTGTTGAAAACAAATCATAAAAAAGCCAGACTGGAATTTGCCAAACTGCATGTTGACAAGCCACAAAGCTTCTGGGAGAATGTCCTATGGACAGACGAGACAAAACTGGAACTTTTTGGCAAGGCACATCAGCTCTATGTTCACAGACACAAAAATGAAGCATACCAAGAAAAGAGCACTGTCCCTACTGTGAAACATGGAGGCGGTTCTGTTATGTTCTGGGGCTGCTTTGCTGCATCTGGCACATGGTGTCTTGAATCTGTGCAGGGTACAATGAAATCTCAAGACTATCAAGGTATTCTAGAGAGAAATGTGCTGCCCAGTGTCAGACAGCTTGGTCTCAGTCACAGGTCATGGGTCTTGCAACAGGATAATGACCCAAAACACACAGCTAAAAACACCCAAGAATGGCTAAGAGCAAAACATTGGACTATTCTAAAGTGGCCTTCTATGAGCCCTGATCTAAATCCTATTGAACATCTGTGGAAGATGCTGAAACATGCCGTCTGGAGAAGGCACCCTTCAAACCTGAGACAACTGGAGCAGTTTGCTCATGAGGAGTGGGCCAAAATACCTGCTGAGAGGTGCACTGACAGTTACAGAAATCGTTTGATTGCAGCGATTGCCTTAAAAGGTTGTGCAACAAAATATTAAGTTAAGGGTACCATCATTTTTGTCCAGGCCTGTTTCATGAGTTTGTTTTTTAAAATAATTCTGTTGAACCACAATTCAAAAGCATTGTCTGATTTTCATTGGATAATTTTCATAGAATTTTTATTACCACTTTTGTCAGATTCAAGTTATTTCTGTGACCATTGTGGGTTTTTCTTTCATTAACAGAGGGATACCAACAATTTTGTCCACGGCTGTAATTTGTCTTTAGTGCTAAAGCTAAAAGTCACATTCATCATCATAATAATCCACTCAGCAAAATAGGTAAGCTCAGTGATATTACTTATCCCATCAGCTACCTTATTTAAACTTGATGTCTGTACATTTTAAGGGTTATATTTCGATAAAAAAAGAAAGTCATAGTGGCATTTCAGGATAAGAAGGTTATGTACAGTACTTCCTCTGTTTTGAGGTGCAAGGAGAAGAAAATAATCAGCAAGTGTGAAGTAGGCCTGTTAATGTTGCTTTCTTTGTGAAACTGCTCCTTAAAAATGCACAACCTTAATCAAATGCTCATTAGACTGAGAGGATCACATTTGTATCCCTTCACCACTGGAGGGAGCCAATAAACAAAAAAACAGAAGAGGGACTTTGCTCATTCAATTTTATTTATAAAAATGTTTTTATTATTATCATAATTATTATTACTATTATTATTAATGTCCACAAGAACAGTGAACAAAATAGCCTTTCCATTCATTTAAAGAAATAAAACAGCATTTTTGACTGCTGTTCTTAAGGTAAATTCATTTTTGTCATTTCAAACTCTTACAATACTGCTCACCATACATTTGATGTTAGTTAATTCCCTTCCAACCGAAGTGGAGCATCTGCCCCCAACAACCGGGAGTTCATGGGCTCAAGCCCCGGCCGGGTCATACCAAAACACCATAAAAAAAAAATGGTACTTCCTGCCTTCTAGCTTGGTGCTCAGCATAGTAGAATTGGGAAAGGAAAGTTGAGTTACCCAGCCACAGGGGGAATGCAAGCCAGTGCAAAAATCCTTGCCAAATCGATATGCAGATCACCACAATATCAGGTGATTATGATACACTGTGGCGACCCTGAAAGGGAGCAGCCGAAAGAAGAAGAGAAAAAAGGTAGTTAATTCCCTTCCACAGTATGTGGGACGCCATGTGGTGTAGACAGGGCAGCACCTATCTCCATTTCTCTGACCCTAGGCCACACTGCAGTGAAGCTACAGTGGTGGTGGTGGGCGTCAGTCCTCTGGTGTGCGTTAACTTTTGTTTCCCCATTCTGTTACGCTGAGCACTAAGCTACAGGACGGAAAGTACATTTTTTTTATCTGGTCTTTGGTATGACCTGGCTGGGTCGTGAACCCACACCCTCCCACCTGTGGGGTGGACGCTCTACCACGAGAAGACCACTCTGGTTTGACGTAGAAAACCGTTTGTTTTTGAGCACCTGGCCTTCAGTGACCATCACTAAAATCCATCTGGACGTCCATCCTCTTATTCTTTAATTCATGTGAATTTCTCACTTTACCAAGGAAGTTTGGGTTTGATTCAAGACTAAAGGAGCACGATATTGTTGTAGTTTTGCAAGCTGTCATTTCAGCTTTGCTCCACTGGGGATCGCTGTGTACCTGGATAGAACTGCAAAGGCGTTGCCCATCCATCCATTCTGTTTTTGCGCGTGAAGGTCAGCAGACGCTGCATGCATCCGACGGCCAAAGTTGTAGAAAACTATGTTTTTAGTGGTGTCTGTCTGTCTGTCCCCAAGACCACCTTAAGGGGTCGAATTTCATTATATTTGGGCACAAGGGTGCATCGACTCCTTATATTATAGATTATAAAGACAAGCTATCTCAACGATTTTATTTTCTAAATGAAGATTGCATGATTCTCTGGTTTGCACTATTCTAAACCGATCACACAAGCACTTCCCACACACACCCTGATCACAGGAGCGCGCACAAACACACCCGAGAGCATCTCAGCTGCAGTGATTTATTCCTCTGTAGGCGATACACTTTTACGCTCCTAAACACAAACGGATTATATCATAAACCGTTAGACTCCGTGCATTTTTGTGTATAATGGGCAAACAGTTTTATCCAAGTAGGAAAAAAAAATGTTAAGTCACAACTGCTTCATTTTTGACCATGCAAACCACACGCAAAATCCCACTCGGCTGGACAGAGGTGGAAGCTGAACTGGAGACATTGGCAGACGCGCAGACAGAAGTAGGGCAGCTTGTGCCTAGGATGGGTGAAACGTGGGTTAAACGGCCACAGCAAGTTGATGTGAAGCCCAGATGTGGGGCTGTTGCGCAATATTCATTTTTCCCCTCTTTGTTTAAAATGAGGAAACGCTATTTTACTGCTGACCGATTGAGATATAGCTACGTCCATGGCACAGCAATCATTTTAAACAGAAAGCAAAAACAAAAACAAAAAAAAATCGCGCGAATGAATCATCACACAGAAGTCCCCGGGATGCAGTCCCAACACACCCCTGCACACCGGGAAAGTCCGCTCATTTTGATCCACCGCTGACGGGAAAATCAAAACGCTGCGCTCCGCTTGGCTCGTGGCCAAAAACGGGGGAGGGGGGGGGTGGATGGGAAATCGGGGTGGGTGGGGTGTGTGGGTGTGTGTGTGTGGGGGGGGTGTTTGTGTTTTGTAGAGGGAGGAGGCCGGACTTACGGCAGCCAATGAGAACACGGCCTGAGGTGCCTGCGCTCGGACTTTATATGAGTTCTGAGCTCACCGACGGAGTACATTTAAACGGAGGCGTGTGGCGGAGAGAGACGCGTGAGAAGGGAGACGAGAAATACGCACACTTCAGGCAAAACAACACCTGAAACTCTGTTGTCAGCAATCGGGTTTATCTGTCACTTTTTTGGGGGGCCTATCTGAAAATAAGCGGAGATGTCTCACGTGCAGTTATCGAACATCGCGCTGGAGAGGCTGGTGGCCCGGAGGACGTTCCCGCTCCACAGGAGGACCAGCGTCTGCCGCAACCTGTTCGGACCGGTGGACCACGACGGCCTGAAGCGGGAGATGAACGCCAAGCTGCGGGAGATTTCCGAGCGGGACCAGCAAAGGTGGAACTTTAACTTCGACACCCACACTCCGCTGGACGGGGATTACGAGTGGCAAGAGGTGCCCGTGGATAAAACGCCGAGGTTTTATCGGGACCCCGCGCAGAGCGGCAGGACCAAGGTGCCCGCCACGACGCCCGTGAAGTCGCCTCCCTCCTCGGACGCTGCTCTCCCGGAGAGTCCCGCCGTGGACGTTCTGGAGCGCCTGGCCCTGCCCGAAAGCAGCGGCGGTCCGGGCGCGGTGGAGGTCAACCAGGAGAACCGCACCGACAAACTCAACTCAGGGAAGGCGACCCACAGACGGGTCCCGTGGCTCAGACGAAAGTGGACGGCCACTGGTGATAACAACACACAAATAACAGGTACAGTTAATTCACAGGAAACGGCTGAATAACGGTGCGCCGTAGGTGCCGATTTATTATTTTCTCTGCGTAATTCTACCTAAATGCCTTTTTTTCTACCTATTCTTTCTTATAGACTTCTTCGTGAAACGAAAGAGGACTGCTGAGAGAAAATCAAACGATATGAGCTCTTGTCACATCGCCAAGTCTCCAATCCAGGTGGAACAAACGCCACGAAAGAGGATCCGCTGAAGGTACGAAGATTTACCAGATTCCATAAAATATTCAGCCTTTTTATATCAAATATGACAAATCGTTTTCCCCTCATCATAGACCTATATCATAAATTATGTTCAGTCCGTATGCTGTCTGCTAGTTATTTGCCTTTTTTTTAGGGACAGGACTGGGCTACGTGCTCCAGGAGCGCAGCCAGTGTTGTGCGTGTGGGGGATGGGGAGAGTCTGTGGTGGTGAAATCGCTGTAGTAGCGATAGTAGGACTTGTAGTAAGGCTGGAGGTTGGGGGAGGGGGGATGTGCGTCACCGTGTGGCGGGAAAAGGCTCGAGCAAAGGGAAACGCCCGCCGGCCCGGGCTGCCGTCTCGGGTTTCCTCAGAAAGCCGACTCGCTGGCTTTCCTCAGAATGGATGGTTTTTCCAGAGAACTTACCCCGGTTTTCATTTCTCCCTCAGGTGGACTTTTTGCACTATTCGCCTGCCCGATGCGAGGATCTCGGGGAAGATGTTTGTCCCGGCGTCCTAAGACGCGGAAGCAGAGAGGAGACGAGGACGGAGTGGGACAAAGGAGTCCGACCGGCCGGCTGTGGCTCGGCGCGCCCCGGCGGAGCGCAGCCCGAGCAGCGGAGCACACTCAGGACTGAAACGGTTTTTGGGGGAGGGAGGGGAAGGACGAGAGCAAATGTCGCCCATTTATTTCTGTCCAGTACAAATGTAGCATTCATTTTTTTTTTCTATTTTTATTTTATATGCATTTGCATACAGCCACTTGGCAGTGTTAAATGTTTTAACATCTGTGCAATTCTAAACTTCTTAAAAAGAATCGTCTACACTGGCCAAAAGTGTACAGCTTTATAGAGACAATACCTTATAAATGTTTATTTCAGTTTGTTTCTGTAAATTTATATTTTAATTCTATTCTAACTTATAATTTATTTATGTTTCTTTTATATTCGCTAAATGCCTTGTTGATTTAGCCAAAGGGCATATTTGTATGTTATTTTATTATTTACTTTTTTAAAATTGTGTTGTTTTGCAATCATGTAGCTTCCTCATAGTAGTACACACTTGAACAATAGTTTTGTGTTTCTGAGCCGTTTTTGTTGTTGTGTGTTTTCATGCAAATGCCCTAATTATGTCATGCAAAAAAAAAAAGAAAAAAAGATGGGAATAAAAAAACGTTTAAATAAAAACCACATCCGTTTGTGTGTTCTGTACGGTTTGACCTATATTTTATTAGTGAAATGGTTGTACGTAAAAAGGGAGGAAAGTGGAAGTGAGCCACTCTGGTGACCACATATCTGTTTCACGGATTAGAAGAGAATAAGCGCAGCACTAGGAAACCTGCCTTGGCTCCTTTTAATCTATAGGTTTTCTGAAGACTCCATAGTGATTTACTGAACGTTAAAAGCTTAAAAACAGTCCATGCTGTGTTGCCACTAACATTAATGTACCTGCACCTCCTCCCCCGGGGGCTGCAGGCCCTCCACTCACTGCGCTCCTAGGGCAGACCTTGCGGGAGAAAACGCATTCACAGACGCGCATATAAGCATGGCAGCTGCGGGATATAGGCCCGGGATTTAAAGGCCCTCTCGCCCTTCTAAAAGAGGCAGCAGCTGCCTTTGGATCCCGCTTTGTCCGCCACGAAGACACCCCCGCATCCACCCGCACTCAACAAGCCCTCTAAAGACCCACTCACACACCACTGTTTACCCCGGCCCCGTGGATACACCGGGCGTGGAGGCCACCTGCCAGAGCTGGAGGAAAAAAAAAAAAAAAAACTAGTAGTCTTTGCAATTGTTCTCGTCTATTGAAACAAACCATTCAACAGGTCATACTTGCAAGTTTAGCCTTAATTGAAATAAGCCAAATGCAGCGTCTGGAAAGAGAGCAGGCCAGATCTGCGCAGGAAAACAAAGGCGCGTTTCATCATTTTTCCACAATTAAAACACAATTAAATCGATTCCTGCGCTCGGCTTTGACTGTATGACACGAGCGTTGTGGTTTAAAAAAAAAAATGGAGACTTTTGATGGCCGGAGTGACTTTATCAGCTCCACGGCTGTAATCTCTGACGGAGCTTGTTCTGATTTCCAACACAAAGCCTCTCCGGCTCCATTCTTTCCTTTTTGTTGCCATATGGCAAATCCATGTAGACATAGCCAAGACCTTTTCAGTCAGCCACAGAATGTCCTGCGTCACGGAACAAAAGACACTTTGTCTGGCTGCTCCATTGATACGAATGGACGAAAAAAATATTATAATTAATCTATGGCTATATCCAGCTAATTAACGCCCATATGCCCAGGGGGGGCTGCGGGCGCCATTCAGCGGCAGTTTTCAAATCTCAATAGTTTACATGTTAAAGACAACAGCTGTTTATGTGTCACTTTAATGAAGTCCCCCCTCTATGCTGGGAGACTGGACACATTCAGGGGGTCCGCCACCCCCGCCCAGCTAAAAGGCTCATCATCCTTTATTTGTCTCGGCAGCTGTGCAACTATATAAAATTTATCCCAGTAAATAGAACTTAAAATGGAATCTGAGGCGTTTTGGAAGAGGTCATAAGGCCCAAAACCACCTGGCTGTAAACAACTGTGCGGCGTTTGGACGTGGTGGCTCGCCGTAGGTGACGTCATCACGCTTATTTCTTAGAACAAACTGTACTTAAAATTTCATTCTGCTCGTCATTATTAAAGTGTTTATTGTGAGCTTCAAGCGCAAGGCCTGTATGCGACCCGATGGGGGTGTCTTACAGTTCCAGCAGGCTCCACAGAGTGTACGTTAATTCACTTGTAGCCCGTGTGTGATAGGCGTAGAGGAAAGGCATGACAGCTAACATATAGGCCTCATTAACGTGCGCTACACAAGCGAATATCATTAAAGAGCAGCTGCCGACGGAGAGAAGCGGCCTCAAAAGTCCCCCGTCTGACCTTTAGCGCACATCCAGTTTCATTTGTCACAGCCGGGACGAGCAGAGGATTTCCTTGAACAAGAGACGATAACCAAAGCTTCACGCTTTCCACGGTGGCAACGTCACAAACATGGCTGACATTCTGATATTTTTAGCTTAACCAGGAAAGGAACGATTGATCGACCAGTGCTTTTTAGACGTGACCAAATGCAAACGTTGAAATAAAACTGCCAAGCAAGCAGAGTTAAGTCAGACTGATCGTCATTTTTATAGCAACACCAAATTTCAGTTCCACTGGAACAAAATATCTCTCTTGAAATGTTTGGTATATTATTTTAAATTGTTCTAAATGTTTTAAATGCTTAAAAAACGAAAAGCAAAGTTTTAAATCCGACTACATTCGATGTGCGTAATTGTTGAAATGTTATGGCCTTAATGACAGGGATGCTGCTCCATTATAAAATTAACATTAAATACGCATAAGCTATGGTGATAACCAGCAAAATCTATCAATTTTTCATCCAAAAAAATCTGCTCTTTTATGGGTCTGAGTATCAAATTTCTTGCACGCACGACAGACTCGTGCAATTGTAGCAACCAAAAATCCAATTTCAGACAACCGCATTTTCCAACCGACCCGCACCGTCAACGGGCCGGACTACAAAGACCGCAATTACATATAGCAGAGAGGAAAATCAGCCGGAGGGAATTAGCATTTTCCATGACCATCTGGCATCGGCACAGGCGACGGGGAACAAAGGAGAGCTGGATGGAGAGGAGAGGCGAGTGTGCCATCGCATTGACCTGCAAATGAGGCTTTGTCACCGAGTTAAAGCTCCCTGACCCCCTTTACCCCCCTCCCTACAAAACACTTTTTTTTTTTTTTTCAACCTATAGTGTGACAAATGAGGGCCCGGATCCACGTCCGTGTACGTCTGCAAGCTGCAGATACGACTGTCAAAGGCCGGAGTTATCGACAAGATTGCCCCTGATTGTACCTTTCCACAGTCACTGCTTCTTTGGAAGTTTGTGATTTAATCTTTTTTGTTGGTGGTGGTGGTGAAAACGTGTAGAAAACGGTGAATGATTTGCATTTGGATGCATTTTTACTGAAGTATTAGCTGATCCAAACAGGCCTGCTAACTTTTACGCACAAAAGCAGTTCTTTACGCCACAACTACTCGTTTTTATCTCACTGCTCAATTTAAATCACCAATATATATTTTTCTTTGTGTGCCACTGCAGCCTGCACCCTTAACAATGTGTGTGTGTGTGGGGGGGGGATTACTCTTGTTGGACACCTGTCTCCATCCACTTTGGGAGTGGATGAGTGGCGTGCGCAACGGAGACGGTATCCGCGGCTGTTTCTGGCCAAAGGAGCTGTGTGCGCACGTGTTCTATAACCAGGACGGCCTTTTAAACAAGCCTTAAAAGCGTGAGCAATCAATACGGGCAGATTTCAATCAATACGGGCTTACTGAATTATCAAAACCACCAAACAGTCCCGGGGCAGGAAGGATTGTGATGCGCAAAAGTAGATGGTCTTCACAGATTCCAGATTTCTACTCAAAATGCAATAAAACTCTAGACCATGTTCTTTTTAGTTGGATTCTATAGCAGATGCAGACGTCCCTCAGCCTCTTTCTTTTTTTTTTGTTCTCCTCCCGAGCCATTTTTTCTTTACATCCACTCAGTATTCATGCCCGTAGATGACAAAAAGCACGCCTCAATCCACGCAGGAGGCGGTGTGACAGGGAACTCGTGGCAGCTTTTCAAATATCTTCTTTCTTCTGTCTCCTCCTTTCTTTTCTGCCTCTCTCTCTCTTTTGCATCCCGACTCTTTTTTTCTGCTCTTGGGTGGAGGATGAGGGAGGGAGGTAAAGAAAGAGGGGAGTGCCTTTGCTCTCTGCACGCATCAAGGGGATCGGATTTAAGGCGTGCGCGGAAGAAAAAGCAGATCCTTTCCAGTGTTTTGGGGGTCCAGTTTGGGGCCCTGCACAGCATTGTATAGTAGTCTATAGGGAGGGTTATGCGTAGGAACAGTTACAGTAAGTGATTTTTTAAAACCTTTTTACCAACAAGCATTATGCCATTTGCGTGAACATCAGTACTAAGGGTTAACTGCTATGTGCAATCACAGAATCACACTTAAATAAAGAAAAATAAAACCTAAAAAATTGTACTGAGTGCTAAACAACGAATCTGGGGTTGTATTTACATGCCTTTTTAATGACACAAAGTTACAAATATCCCAGTTTCCAAAAAAGTTGAGCCACTGGAAAAAGGTGCCATATATTGAAAACCATTTGGGCCAATACAGGACAAATTACTGTTCTGTAATTTACTTGTTTTCTTAACTAACTAACTACTAACTAACCTGCACTTATATAGCGCTTTTTAAAGACTACCTTTACTACCCGTAAAAGCCTGGTGCCAAAATTCCCAGATCAGACTATTTTTGAGTTTTAAATCAATATTGTTTGCACTGTTTGTTTGTTTTTAATATCATGCATTCACATTTAAATAAAGGAATGACACTGTAACTTTGTGAGCAGGAAAAGCAAGTGTGATTAACATTAACAGTTCAGATTCATTATCTGTAAGTGATTAAACAGGCCAAGTCAAATATCCGGCTAGTATAATAACACACCTGTTGCCAGTGGCTCATATCATTGGTTTATCACAAAGTTCAATGGCAAACCTGCACTCAACAATTAAAATACGTACATTTAAGTAAATTTTAAGTACATTCATCCTAATCTTAACTTTTTAAAAGCATTATGCTCTTTAAACGTTTAGCCATGATATTTTCTCAATTAATACTTACTCTTTCAATTAATGATTAAGCCTAAATTAAAGAAGTATTGTGATGTGATTTAAGCAGGGGAATAACAATTACTCAAGCACATGCAAAGCAACTTTTTCACAAAATGGCACCTTATACTCAATAGTTTTGCTGACACTTTCACCTCTTACTTGAGTACATTTATGAAGAAAGAGCTGTACTTTCATTGATTATACATTTGGTATTCTGAGTTACTTTTGATTTTGCAGATTTAAAACTGGTTAGAAATTACCTTGATTATGTTGTAATAACAAAATGACTGCATCTATAGCCATTTAAGCGAATGTATCATTTTATTTAATCGAAATTAGTGTTGAAATCAGTCTGGCTCTGGAAATATTTAACTTATTACCGTCTAATGTTTCTTGATATGATATGAATTACATTAATAGAGAATATACCCTTTTTTCCTCAGACTAAAGATTTATAAGAGGAAAAGCTCTCAAACTGGCAATAGCAGCAAATTTGCAAGGAAACAAGATGCAAATTTACAAAAAAAGTAGTAAATTCTTAAGGATTAGGACACAAATTTATATGAAAAATGTCAAATATAAAAAAACCTCTCAAATGTTTGACAATGAATTCTCAAATGTACAAGAAAAAAGTCACAAATATATGACATAAAAATGCAAATGTAGAGGAAAATTCTCACAAGCCATTGTCCCCACATGCTTCAAGACTGCCACCATAATACCAGTCCCAAAGAAGCCCGTCCCATCCAGCTACAATGATTACCGGCCAGTAGCACTGACCCCCACTATAATGAAGTGCTTCGAGCGGCTAGTCATGCAGAACATCAAGTCCACCCTGCCTCCCTCTCACGACCCATTCCAATTTGCATACAGGTCAAACAGATCCACAGAAGATGTCATTGCTACTGCTCTCCATCCAGCCTTCACCCAGCTGGATTCAAAAAACTCCTACGTGTGAATGCTGTTCTTGGACTTCAGTTCAGCATTCAACACAATCATCCCCCAACACCTGATACAAAAACTCAGACACTTAGGACTCAAAACCTCTCTCTGTAACTGGGTGCTGGACTTTCTCACAGGGAGGCTACAGAACATGCGAGTTGGCAGCAACACCTCCCGGACCATCATACTGAGCACAGGGGCCCCACAAGGGTGCATACTCATCCCGCTGCTCTTCACCTTGCTGACCCATGACTGTGTACCAGCCTACAACACCAACCACATCATCAAGTTTGCAGACGACACGACAGTCAGTGACAGGCCCAGTGGTGGGCCTCATCACCAACAATGAGGAGGCCAACTACAGAAATGAGGTGAGCCAACTGGTCCAGTGATGTAAAGACAATAACCTCTTCCTGAACGTGGGAAAAACCAAGGAGATTGCGGTCGACTTCAGGAGGGGTCGCACACAGCACCCTCCTCTGATCATCGACGGTGTAGCTGTGGAGAGGGTGAGCAGCACCAATTTCCTGGGTATGCACATCTCTGAGGACCTCACCTGGTCCAACAACACCACATCACTGGCCAAGAAGGCCCAAACTCACCTCCATTTCCTCTGCAAACTGAGGAGAGCATGAGTCCCACCCCCCATCATGCAGTCTTTCTACCGGTGCACCATTGAGGGCATCCTCACCAACTGCATCACGGTGTGGTATGGAAGCTGCACCGCCGCCAGCTGGAAGACACTACAACACATAATGG
This sequence comes from Pholidichthys leucotaenia, assembly GCA_020510985.1. Classification (NCBI taxonomy): domain Eukaryota; kingdom Metazoa; phylum Chordata; class Actinopteri; order Cichliformes; family Pholidichthyidae; genus Pholidichthys; species Pholidichthys leucotaenia. The sequence goes on along the minus strand of CM035840.1, from coordinate 56,148,483 downwards.
AAGCAGCCAGCAAGATCATCGGTGCCCCTCTGCCCCCCCTGCACCCCCTCTCGGACATCTACCCCACCCGCCTCACCCGCAGAGCCATCAGCATCACAGGCAACACCTCCCACCACCTACACTCCCTCTTCAGCCCCCTGCCCTCGGGGAAAAGGTACCGAAGCCTCCGGGCCCGCTCCACAAGACTGCTGAACTGCTTTGTTCATCAGGCCATCAGGATCCTGAACTCTGTTCACCCCCCCCCCCCCCAAGACGGTAACACAATCACCCACACAATAACTACCTCAGCTGTTGGCACAGAAAAACTGGCACACCAACAAAAATACTGTTGTTCTGTTGGACTTTTGCTACTATACGTCTCTGCACATTAACCGCAACTATTTGCACAAATGCCATATCTGCTGCTGTCTGTATGTCACTGCAGTATTGACCACGTGCAATCACCAGTGACCTGAAAGCACTTCTGAACAAAAAGAAGAGAGTTTTTAGGTCCAGAGATAAGGAGAAGCTGAGGGGAGTGCAGCATGAGCTGAGAGAGATGCTGAGGAGGTGCAAGGACAATTATAGGAGGAAGTTGCAGGATAAACTCAGGCAAAACAACGCTAAAGATGTGGGGTGGGGGGGATGAAACAAATAACTGGGTGCAAGGGGAGAGTCAGGCAGCCATCTGGGAGCCAGGAGAGAACTGATGACCTGAATCTGTTTTTCAATAGGGTCAACTCACAGTCTGTCACCCTCAGAACACAGCCAGGCCCCCACACATCCCTCCCCATCCACCCTCCTGTGCAGCACCTCTCTCCATCTCCCCCCTCCTCCTCCTCCTTGGGGGACACCAGGGCCCTCCCTCACATCACAGTGACTACAGACCAGGTTAAGAAACAACTGGAGAGACTATCAGCAGAAGGCGGCAGACACTGATGGCATCTCCGCCAGGACCCTGAGGACCTGTGCCAACCAGCTAGCTCCGGTACTGAAACGCCTGTACAACCTGAGCCTGAGTCTGGAGAGAGTACCGGTGCTGTGGAAGACATCCTGCCTGGTTCCTGTCCCCAAGAAGTCATCTCCATTGGACCTGAATGACTACTGACCAGTTGCCCTCACATCTCATGTGATGAAGGTCCTGGAGAGACTGGTCTTAGCCCACCCTGAGGCCGCAGGTGAAGATGTGGCTGGATCCTCTGCAGTTTGCATATCAGCCCCATTTAGGAGTTGAAGATGCTGTCATCTACCTGCTGCAACGAGCCCATCTGCACCTGGACGGCGGAGAAGACACTGAGGATCACTTTTTTTGATTTCTCCAGTGCTTTTAACACCATCCAGCCACTGCTGCTGGGTGAGAAGCTGCGGGTGATGGGGGTTGACAGCTCTGATCTCCTGGATTACTGACTAACTAACTAACTAACTAACCTGCACTTATTACCTGAAAGGCAGGCCACAATTTGCCCGGCTGGGCAGTGTCTTGTCTGGCATGGTGGCTAGTGATACGGGAGCTCCACAGGGAACTGTGCTCTCTCCTTTTCTCTTTACCTTATACACCACTGACTTTCAGTACAACACAGAGTCATGCCACTTGCAGAAATTCTCTGACAACTCAGCTGTTGTGGGTGTATAAGAGGGGGAGATGAGGGGGAGTACAGGGCACTGGTAGACAGATTTGTGGAATGGACCGAGCAGAATCACCTGAGGCTGAATGTCAGCAAGACCAGAGAGATGGTGATTGACTTCAGGAGGAGGAGGACACCTTCTCAGCCACTGCAGATTAGGGGATAGGATGTGGGGGTGGTTGAGGACTACAAATATCTCGGTGTCAGGATCAGCAACGGGTTGGACTGGAGATCCAACACCGATGCTGCGCACAAGAAGGGGATGAGCAGACTCTACTTCCTGAGGAAGCTGAGATCCTTCAACGTGTGTAGCAGGATGCTGGAGTTTTTCTACCAGACCGTTGTCACCAGCGCCATCTTCTTTGCTGCTGTTTGTTGGGGTAGCAGTATCAGGGCCAGCGACACCAACAGACTTAACAAGGTTATCAAGAGGGCTGGCTCTGTAATTGGTCTCAGACCAGAGACCTTTGAGACAGTGGTGGAGAGGAGAACACTGAATAAACTGGATCCGTCATGGACAATCCTGATCTCCCCCTCCACCACACACTGGACAGACAACACTTTCTCCAGTAGACTACTCCAGCTTCTCTGTTGAGTGGCCAGATACAGGAAATCTTTCCTGCCGCATGCCATTTCACTGTACAATAATGCACTATGATGTTGTATTCTGGTTATAACTATGCTGCCACACTGCACCTACAGTCTAACTGGTACCTCACATTTCACTCTGCTCCTGATAGTCTTTCATTGTGCAGTGGGATGATTCATGTGTTTATACTGGTCATCATATATTAAGCTATGATGTATATAGGTTTTATAGTTGTGTTTTTTACTTTCCATGGGTAATCCCTTTGCCTGTCATGCGTGAGTTTCTGTCGCTTGGTTGTCTACTGTCATGCTGCTGTTACACTGCAATTTCCCAGTTTGGGATCAATAAAGTACATCTATCTATCCATCATATCTGTCACTATCTGCATCTACACTACTGCACTGAAATCCAACTGCAGGTATTCATCTCTAGCTGTCTGTATATAGGATTGCTGGGTTTATTATCGCTAATCATTTGTCTCTGTGGTGGTCAGGGTCCTTCTGGCTGCCATTGGCACCATGGGTTGCATTACTGTACATAGACTGCTGCTGTTGCCGTTTGTTTTCTTTTTTCTCCAGCCTTATTCCTCTTATTTTTATAAAATGCACACCAACGAAGAGAGAGAAAAACACTATTTCACTTCTCCTGTATGTCCTGCACGTATAGTAGTATTGACAATAAAATCTTTGAATCTTGAAAAGTATATTTACTGTATATGAAAAATTACAAATTTAGAAGGAAAAAAGCAACTTTACAAGGAAAAGAGAAAAATTTCAAATTTATATGAAAAAAGTTGAAAATTTATGTGAAAAAAATTTCAAACTTTCAAGAAAGTTTAAGAGAAGGCGAAGTTTTAAGGGGAAAAAATAGCAAATTTATAAGAAAACAAGTGCAAGAGAAAAAAACTCAAACTGATAAGTAATTATTTACTAATCAAGAAACTTTTTTAATGGATCTTTTCTTAGTTTTATTGAAGTAATTTTATTGGAAACCACTTTTATTTGTACTTGAGTATATCAAAATTTAATGCTGCTTTGAGTACAATTTGTGACAACTTTACTTTGCTCTGCATTTGAGGTTTGGTGTTTAGTGTTTATCATATCATATATCATACTGTACATAACACTATTACTTTGCACAGTAGGGATTATTCCCCTCAATACGCCATTAAACAATTACAATTATTATTGAAGGTGGCATATATATCACACACACACACACACACACACACACAGCTGGGAAAATAAGCATTGAACATGCCAACATTTTTCTCATTAAACATATTTCTGATGGAGCCACTGACCTCAGATTTTTACCAGTTATCAGTAACAAGCCAAGTGATCCATACATACAGAGAAATCAAGGCAACTGTGTTCACAGACCAAGTTATATTTAATAAAGTGGAATGACACTGGGAATAAGTATTGAACATATGAAGAAAAAGGTGCAAAAAGAAAGCCAAGAAACCAGCTGAAATCCATCAGAATATAGGAAGCCATCCCATCCTCCATCAGTGTAATTTAATTTCAGCTTGTTAAGTCCTGAGTGATAGCCTTTAAAGCGGTCTATGAATGTAGATTGTCACACCATAAAGAACTCATGATGGGTAGAAGCAAAGAGCTCTCTCTAAACCTTCACAACCTTATTGTTGCAAAACATAATGATGGCACTGGTTACAGACGCATTTCTAAACTGCTGAATGTTCCAGTGAGCACTGCTGGATTACTCATTACTTCATTCAGAAGTTGAAAGAACATCATTTTACCATAAACCGGCCACAACTAGGAGCTGTCACGCCGCGCCATTCATCAGCGGCGCCACCTGCTCACGCACCTGCCAATCATCAGCGGCGAGGGATAAAGGCCGTCTCGCCCGGAGGCTCGGCCTGAAGCCGTCAGACTTCGTCCCTCACCGTTGTGAGCATACTTCCCTTCAGCGTAACCATTTTGGTAAGAAGATCGCTTACCTTTTCTCTTCAGTCTTCTCCCCTGTGCACAGGTGGATTTCCCAGCGGCGGACATCTCCTCTCCATCGCCCAATCCTCGCTGCTGCACGGAGCTCTCCAGGTGGCTGTCTTCCGGGCTTCACCCCCTTGTTGTGCCAGCTGTCCTGACCCACCAAGTAAGTCCTTCTCTCGCCATAAATTCCTCCTGTGTTGGTGTATGCCCGTCACCCTCTCCCTGTGCTCTCTCCATAGGGTTGCTCGGCTGTACGGTCACCTGCCTCTGTGCCTGGAGCAGACACCATCACCAACACATTTACATCCCGCAGACACGCACTCATTCACTCCTGTTGTTAATAAACTCTTTGAACTACTCTAAGCCTGTGTGTGTGCGTCTCCTGAGCCGTGCGTTATGTCAGTACGGCTTCAGCAGAGCGGCTCGGCGGACGGCGGGCTCGCACACCGGTTTTCCACTCTCGAGGCTAGAGTGGATCAAATAGCTTATCAACAACAGGTGATCTTTAATCAATTATTGAATTTAACTAACCGGTTGGGCCGCTTGGATCCTCAACAGCCGTTCCCCCCGGCTCGCCAGGGTGGCGCGGCTCCTGCTGTTCCAGCGGCCGTCCAGCCGGCTCCAGTGGCACCGGTTCGGCTCACACCGATTCCGACCCCCGCCCGCTTTAGCGGTAAGCTCGGCGGAGCGCGGGGGTTCATTATGCAGTGTGAGTCCGTGTTCCACCGTGTGCCCGGAGATTTTCCCTCGGATCACAGTCGGATTGGTTACATAGGGAATCTTCTGGAGGGGCGTGCGTTAACTTGGACCTACGCCGTAATGGCGAGGCCCAGTTATGCCACCCTCACCTATGACCAGTTCGTGAGGCGCTTCCTGGAGGTCTTTGACCATTCTCAAACCGAGACGGTCCAGGTCGATCGGCTCCTCGCTCTCCAGCAGGGAGGCCGGTCGGCAGCGGACTACTCGGTCGACTTCCGGGTAGCGGCGGAGGAATTGGGCTGGGAGGATCGCTCCCTCTGTGGCCTGTTCCTCCGCAGCCTCAATAGTGATCTGAGGGATGAACTGGCTGGACGGGATATCCCTGGGACGCTAGCGGAGCTGACATCCTTAGCGATAAGTTTGGATAACAGGCTGCGCGAGCGCTCCTCGGGGCGGAAGTCTTCTTCTTCTCGCCCTCGTGGAGTCTCGCCGCACCTGTTCCAAGCTCGCCCCCTGGCGGCGCCGCCAGCATTGTGCCCCGAGGAGTCGGAGCCGATGGTGACGGGCTGGACCAAGCTTTCCCCTGCGGAGAAACAACGCCGCCGTGAGTTGGGCCTCTGCATGTATTGCGGAGGTGACCAACACACTGTGGAGCGTTGCCCGCGGAAAGCCAGTCGGCGGGGTCCGCGAATCGCTGTAGGGAGCCTCGCGGATCCCAACCGGTTAGACTCTCTCACCCAATTAAAGCTGCCCATCCGTTTTTGCCACAATCCCACTGGGCACCTCACCCACGCACTGGTGGATTCGGGCGCAGAGGGCAGCTTCATTTCACAAGGCCTGGCAACCCGATTGGGCATCCGCTGTCAGGCATTAAAACACCCCATCTCCCTGGTCCATCTCTCCCGTGCCTCCCTTGGGAGAGTTTCTCACCAGACCATGCCTGTCCCAGTCATCATCTCAGGGAACCACCGGGAGGAGATGGTATTTTACGTCCTGCCCAACTCTGTGTCGCCCGTCATCCTGGGGTATCCCTGGCTACGCCTCCACAACCCTGTCCTGGACTGGAGGTCCGCTGGGGTATCGGCATGGAGTACCTTCTGTATGGGCACCTGCCTTCAGTCCGCTGCCTGCTCCCCATCCGCGGCTCCCCCTGTGGCGGATACAGCACCTCCGGACCTGTCACTGGTGCCTCCAGAATTTCACGACCTGGGTATGGTATTTAGCAAATCGAAAGCTATGTCTCTTCCCCCGCATCGACCATATGACTGTGCCATCAACCTCCGCCAGGGGGCTCCCCTGCCATCTGGTCGGCTCTACAGCCTGTCGGCGCCGGAGAAGGAGACCATGAATACATACCTAAAGGAATCTCTGAGCGCTGGGATTATTCGCCCATCGTCGTCACCCGTGGGGGCAGGGTTTTTCTTTGTCGGGAAAAAGGACGGATCCCTCCGCCCCTGCATAGACTACCGAGCGCTGAATGACATCACTGAGAGGGACCGTTACACCCTGCCCCTCATGGACACTGCCTTTCACTCCCTCCAGGGGGCGACCTGGTTTACCAAGCTGGATTTACGCAGCGCTTACCACCTCGTCCGGATCCGGGAGGGAGATGAATGGAAGACAGCCTTCCGTACCCCGAACGGCCACTTTGAGTATCTCGTCATGCCGTTCGGGCTGACCAACGCTCCTGCCGTCTTTCAGCGCCTCATTAATGACGTCCTCCGGGATTTCATCGGCCTTTTTGTGTTCGTCTACCTGGATGACATCCTTATCTTCTCCAGGTCCAGGGACGAGCACCAGGTCCATGTGAGGCGGGTCCTCCAAAGACTGCTGGAGAATCGTCTGTACGTGAAGGCTGAGAAATGCGAATTCTACGCTAGGACCACATCCTTCCTGGGATTCATCATCGCTCAAGATCAGGTGCTCCCAGACCCAGAGAAGGTGAAGGCGGTGGTGGAGTGGCCTACTCCCGCATCCCGGAAGCAGGTGCAACAGTTTGTTGGCTTCGCCAATTTTTACCGCCGCTTTGTCCCAAATTTCAGCTCGATCGTCGGACCGCTGACCCGCCTCACGTCCCCGAAGGTCCCGTTCCGGTGGACTGAAGAGGTCGCTGCTGCCTTTAGGGCGCTGAAGGCGGAGTTCTCCTCCTCCCGGGTCCTTCGCCAGGTCGACCCCGCGCTGCAGTGCATTGTGGAGGTGGACGCATCGGACACGGGAGTGGGAGCAGTGTTATCCCAGCGGTCACCTGACGATGGCGCCAAGCGGCCGTGCGCCTTCTTCTCCCGGCGCCTGTCCCCGGCGGAGAGGAACTACGATGTGGGGGACAGAGAGCTCCTGGCCATTAAACTCGCCTTACAGGAGTGGCGCCACTGGCTAGAGGGGGCGGACCTGCCGTTTGTGGTCCTGACGGACCACAAGAACTTAGAGTATTTACGATCTGCCAAGCGCCTGAATGCCCGCCAGGCGCGCTGGTCTTTGTTCTTCGCCAGGTTCCGCTTCTCGATCACCTTCAGGCCGGGCTCCAAAAACGGCCTGCCTGACGCCCTCTCTAGGCAGTTCACCCCCGTGGAGGCTGAGGAGACGCCCCACACTATCCTGCCCAGGTCGTGCGTCCTCGGTGCCATCTCTTGGGACATTGAAGACAAGATCCGGAAGGCGCAGGAGGTGGAACCTGATCCTGGTGGCGGACCGGAGGGAAGACTGTTCGTCCCATCTGCGGTCCGAGGAGAGGTCATCCACTGGCTCCACACCTCCCGGCTCACCTGTCATCCCGGCACCTCTCGGATGATCAGCCTCCTCCAGCGGTCCTTTTGGTGGCCAGGCCTGCGGAGGGATGCAGCCCGCTACGCCCGGGCTTGCCCAATCTGTGCCACCAGCAAGTCGGGAAATGCCCCCCCAGCGGGTCTGCTCCAGCCTCTGCCCGTCCCCGGCAGGCCCTGGTCGCACATCGCACTGGACTTCGTCACCGGACTCCCCGTTTCCAACTCCTTTGACACCGTCCTGACCATTGTGGACCGTTTCTCCAAGGCGGCGCACTTCATTCCCCTGCGGGGTCTCCCTACTGCCCTGGAGACGGCGGGCCTCCTCGTCCAACACGTGGTCAGGCTGCACGGGATTCCGGTGGACGTGGTCTCGGACCGGGGCCCCCAATTTTCGTCCGAGGTTTGGAGATCCTTCTGTAACGCCATCGGAGCCAAGGTGAGCCTCTCCTCCGGCCATCACCCCCAGTCTAACGGGCAGTGTGAGAGGACCAATCAGGAGCTGGAGGCTGCGCTCCGCTGTGTTACCAGATCCAAGCCGACGTCCTGGAGCAACCATCTCGCCTGGGTGGAGTATGCCCACAACACCGCCCGCTCTTCTGCAACGGGGATGTCCCCCTTCAAGGCGTCCCTGGGTTACGACCCCCCGCTGTTTCCAGCGCAGGAGAACGAGGTGACTGTCCCCTCCGTTAGGGCGCACCTTAGGCAGTTCCGCTCCACCTGGGCTGCCGCGCGTCATGCGCTTTTACGCACAGCGGAGCGCAACAGGACCGTGGCGGACCGGCACAGAAGACCTGCCCCGGCGTACAGAGTTGGGCAACTCGTGTATGTGTCTACCCAGGACGTCACATTAAAAGGCGAGAGGAGGAAGCTGGCACAGCGATTCATGGGTCCCTTTCCCGTCACCCGGATCATCAACCCGGTGGCTGTGCGCGTGGCTATCCCCCCCTCCCTCCGCATCCATCCCACTTTCCATGTGTCGAGGGTGAAACTGGCAGTCACTGACCCCCTTTGCCCTCCTCCTGCAGCGCAACCCGCGCCCCGGATGGTTGGTGGCCATCCGGCCTGGTCCGTCTCCTCCATCCTGGACTCCCGGCGCCGAGGCCGTGGGTTGCAATACCTGGTGGACTGGGAGGGCTATGGGCCCGAGCATCGGCAATGGGTGCCCCCGTCGTTTGTGTTGGACCCATCGCTCATCGCGGACTTCCACCGAGCGCACCCGGATAAGCCATCGCCAGGAGGCGCTGCTAGAGGGGGGAGTACTGTCACGCCGCGCCATTCATCAGCGGCGCCACCTGCTCACGCACCTGCCAATCATCAGCGGCGAGGGATAAAGGCCGTCTCGCCCGGAGGCTCGGCCTGAAGCCGTCAGACTTCGTCCCTCACCGTTGTGAGCATACTTCCCTTCAGCGTAACCATTTTGGTAAGAAGATCGCTTACCTTTTCTCTTCAGTCTTCTCCCCTGTGCACAGGTGGATTTCCCAGCGGCGGACATCTCCTCTCCATCGCCCAATCCTCGCTGCTGCACGGAGCTCTCCAGGTGGCTGTCTTCCGGGCTTCACCCCCTTGTTGTGCCAGCTGTCCTGACCCACCAAGTAAGTCCTTCTCTCGCCATAAATTCCTCCTGTGTTGGTGTATGCCCGTCACCCTCTCCCTGTGCTCTCTCCATAGGGTTGCTCGGCTGTACGGTCACCTGCCTCTGTGCCTGGAGCAGACACCATCACCAACACATTTACATCCCGCAGACACGCACTCATTCACTCCTGTTGTTAATAAACTCTTTGAACTACTCTAAGCCTGTGTGTGTGCGTCTCCTGAGCCGTGCGTTATGTCAGGAGCTCCTCGCAAGATTTCTGACAGAGGAGTCAAAAGAATTATCAAAAGAGTTATCCAAGAGCCAAAGACCACTCATAGAGAGCTCCAGAAAGACTTTGAGTTAGCAGGTACTGCTGCTTCAAAGAAAACAATAAGTAATGCACTCAACTGACATGGGCTCTATGCTTGCTCACCTTGCAAGACTCCATTGCTGAAGAAAAAGCATGTTGAAGTTCATTTAAATTTTACTGCACAACACCTGGGCAAGCCAATAAAATACTGGGGGAATATAGTCTGGTCAGATGAGACCAAAATTGAACTTTTTGGATGCCACAACACACAGCACGTTTGGAGGAGAAATGGCACTGCACATCAGCTCCAAAACACCATACCAACAGTGAAGTTTGGAGGTGGGAGCATCATGGTGTGGGGGTGTTTTCAGCACATGGTCCAGGCAGACTTCATATAATTCAAGGAAAGATGAATGGGCAAATGTACAGAGACATCCTTGATAAGAACATGTTGCCATCTGCCAACATGCTGAAGATGGAACAGGAGTGAACATTTCAACAAGACTATCCCAAACACACAGCCAAGGAAACTCAACTGGCTCCAGAGAAGGAAAATATAGCTGCTAGAATGACCCAGTCAGTCACTTGACCTGAATCCAATTGAAAATCTATGGAATGAATTGAAGATCAGAATTCATAGAAGATACCCACGGAACTCTCAAGATCTGAAGACCGATTGTGTGGAAGAATGGACTAAAATCACTCCTGAGCAATGCCTGCACCTAGTTTCTCCATACACGAGGTGTCTGGAAGCTGCTATTGCCAACAAAGGCTTTTCGGCTAAATATTAAATGAATTTCACGAAGTGTGTTCAAAACTTATTCCTTGTGTCATTCAGCTTTATTAAATATAAGTTGTTTTGTGAACACAGTTGCCTTGATTTCTTTGTATGTATGGATTACTTGGGTTGTTACTGATATCTGGTGAAAATCTAAAGTCAGTGGCTTCATCAGAAATGCTGAATGAGAAAAATGTTGACATGTTTATAGGGCTGCCCCGGTACAAGTATTTCCCCTGTGGTGACAGTGGACAGCTCAACACCTCGGTATGCGGTATTATTGCAAATGTTTTTAGGACCCTGTGGACTCGTAATTTAAGCAGGGTTTATAACTTATGTGGCAGTGGCGGTAACTACAGGGTGTGTGGACTGGAGACTGCAGCGACATTCAGATTATTTAAGCAAGACAATCTCCATACAGGACCCTGTGTGGCTCTTGTCTCCATGATTTTTGCTGCTGTGATTTTTGCCACTGTCTGAAAAATCACGTTAAAACAAGATGCTCTTGGAGCTTATACACAGGAGCATACACAGTCAGGATCATACACACTCCGCTCAGAAGGAAATAGCATGCTTTGTGCATTTCAGTGCTCACTGTCACGGCTGTATTTAACAAGGAGTCCAAACGTTTTCATCACTAACTGCCTGCTGGAGTCCGTCTGGAGATAGTGTCCCAAACCGTGCTGTCGCTGTCAGCATGTGGCGGTGGCAGCACTATGTGGTGTGGAAGCTTCTAGAGTACCAGGTGGAAACATGCTGTTGGCAATAAAAATACACTTCATTTAACAATTTATTTAATAATCAATGGGGCACATAAGTGAACAACAAGATATAGCAACACACACAAAAAAAGTGAACACCACGGTTGTTGCGGTTGGTCGTTTTCCTCCACGGTAGGCGTGTCCATAGCACGGTATTACATAATTGTGGTCATCGTGACAGCCCTACAAGTTTAATACTTATATTCCCCGCTGTATATGTACACGAGGGGGGCTGTAAAGTTCATAGGCTGACCATGATGAAGTTGTCAAGTTTGAACATATGTGGTTTATTTTTCAACACAGTCTCCAATATCAGTGTATCTGAAAAGAAACAATGCAGTTAGTACCAAAAAAGGTTGAATTTAATGCATAACTAGTTTTGTTGCGAGCTCAAGTTGGTTCATTTTCATTCATTCATTTATCTTCTTCAGCTTAATCCGTTTCGGTTCATTTTGTCTTCTTTTTATTATTTACCATTTGTTCTTATTACGTCCGCCAGGAAGTTATGTTTTTGCCAGGGTTTGTCTGTCTGTCTGTCTGTCTGTTGGTTAGCAAGATAACTCAAAAAGTTTTGGACGGATTTCGATGAAACTTTCAGGCGTTGTTGGAAATGGTACAAGGAAGAACTGATTAAATTTTGGGGATGATCCGGATCACCGTCCAGAAGAAAACCGCCATTACGGAAAATGCCATTTTCGTGAATAACTACTGAACCACTAATCCTATCATTGTCAATCCAATTGCTAGTCATATGTTTTCGTGGTCAAGGAATCTGAAAACGTACACACAAACACTGTATGGGCGGAACTGTGGCCGCCATTACGGAAAATGTCATTTTCGTGAATAACTACTGAACCACTAATCCTATCATTGTCAATCCAATTGCTAGTCATATGTTTTCATGGTCAAGGAATCTGAAAACGTACACACAAACACTGTATGGGGGGGAACTGTGGCGCTTGGCGGAGGTCTGCGCTCTCCGAGTGCTTTTCTAGTTAAAGACAAAAATAGAAAGATGTTTTTACCTTCTTTACATGTTTCGACTGTTCACTGCAGCCTTCATCATAAGTGTCAGCAGATTGCTGCCAGGTGTCATTTTATCAGCTGACTTTTGTAGGCGGGGCCAGCCCAGCAGACCTGTCAGATCCACCGAGCCGCCCCTGCTTTCCGCCATCCAATGGTCTCTGGAGAATGTGTCCCAGGTGTGGGAAAGCATAAAGGCCCCCTCATCCCGGTTCATGGTATCTTTTCCACGCTTCCTGATTTCTATGGCCTCCTTGATTCAGCGTTTGTGTCTGTTGCTCTCCGATCCAGTAATTTTTGCATTGTCCCAGTCCATGATGTGATTATTTCTTTTGCAGTGATCTGATATTGCTGATTTTAATGTTTCTTGTTCTGCCTTTTCTTTTTGTGATCTTGTGAGTCGTCCCTGTGTTTCCTTCTCACATTCTTTCTGGTGTTCTTTTTTCCTTGGGGTGAATGATCTTTCGGTTTCTCCAATGTTGGCAGACAACAGCACATATGAAATCATTAAAACAAACCCCACAGAAGAAAAGAAAAAAAAATGCTAAAAGCCCTTCTTAAACCCCTATTAGAAAGCAAAAAAATCACAAAGAATGCATATGATCACCTGATACCCACAGCCAGCATCACCCCCCAGAGCTATGGAACCCCAAAAATACATAAGAAGGATATCCCACTGCGGCTAATAATAGACAGTATCGGCTCAGTTACATACAACTTATCAAAAGCCCTGGTTGAAATCATCAAACCCCTCCTTGGACTATCAGAATACCACTGCAAAAACTCAAAAGAGCTGGCACAAGAACTCAAAAATATGAAAATAGAATCAGACGAGATCCTCATTTCACATGATGTCATTTCATTATTCACGAAGACCCCTGTTGATGTCACACTACACATAGTGCAAGAACGCCTCAGAAATGACAGAACCCTAAAAAGACGCACCAAACTCACAGTTCATGACATATCTGAACTATTACAATTTGTTGCAAAATCCACCTATTTTCAATACAGAGAAAAAATCTACAGACAAAAAGAAGGATTTGCAATGGGAGACCCACTATCAGCCCTCATGAGCAGCTTTTTCATGGAGGATCTAGAAAACAAAGCCATCAACACAGCACCTACACAATGTAAACCCACCCTCTGGAAGAGATACGTGGACGACATTCTGGAGAAAATAAGGAAAGGACACACGCAAGAACTCACTGACCATCTGAATAGCACAGACAGCACTGGGAATATAAAATTCACCCACAAAGAGGAAGAAAACAGCACCATAGCCTTTCTGGACATGAAAATCCACCACAATGACGACAGCAGTATAAAAATCACAGTCTACAGGAAACCAGCCTACACAGATCAATACCTAATATGGACATCAGAACACCCCACAGCACACAAACTATCAGTTGTCAGGACGTTATATGAACGGGCCACCATCATCACAGACCAAGAAGATGGAGAGGAGGAGGAAAACCACATCAAACACGCACTCATACGCTGCCAATATCCAGTATGGGCCATAAACAAAGGGAAACAGCAAGTCAAAAACAAAGAAAACAAACAGGAAACAAGACACAGCTCAAAAGCCGAAATCAAAAACAAGGACACCATAACTATACCATACACCCGAGGGATAACGGAACCAATTCAAAGGATCATTTTTTTTTTTTTTTTTTTTTCATCCATGGATGGATGGATGGATGAAAAAATACAAAATAAACACAGCAGTAAAACCACACAAAAAATTAAGACAGTCATTAGTACACCCCAAGGACAAAATAGAACAAGACAAAAAAATACAATGTAATATATGAAATATCATGCAGATCATGCAACAAAACCTACATTGGAGAAACTGGAAGATCATTCACCACAAGGAAAAAAGAACACCAGAAGGAATGTGAGAAGGAAACACAAGGACAACTCACAAGATCACAAAAAGAAAAGGCAGAACAAGAAACATTAAAATCAGCAATATCAGATCACTGCAAAAGAAATAATCACATCATGGACTGGGACAACGCAAAAATTATTGGATCGGAGAGCAACAGACACAAACGCTGGATCAAGGAGGCCACAGAAATCAGGAAGCGTGGAAAAGATACCATGAACCGGGATGAGGGGGCCTTTATGCTTTCCCACACCTGGGACACATTCTCCAGAGACCATCAGACGGTGGAAAGCGGGGCCGGCTCGGTGGCTCTGACAGATCTGCTGGGCTGGCCCGCCTACAAAAGTCAGCTGATAAAATGACACCTGGCAGCAATCAGCTGACACTTCTGACAAAGGCTGCAGTGAACAGTCGAAACATGTAAAGAAGGTAAAAAACATCTCCTTTCTATTTTTGTCTTTAATAAGAACAAAAGGTAAATAGTTTTGTTGCTGTAGCATAACTCCTTCTTAGTCAGCCTCTTTTCAGCCCCCCTTTATACCCATATATCATCCAGAAAGTATTCACAGCACTTTACTTTTTCCACATTTTGTTAAATTTTTTTAAAGAAGTCTTTCCTAGTATAGGTCAGTCAGTTTTAATGATTTTAAACAACAGTTTATCTTCTGGTGTGGTTCCTGCAAATTTTAAGCATGCAGTAGTTAAACTCCTGATTAAGAAATCTGGTCTTGACCACACTGTGTTGGCTAATTTTAGGCCAATCTTCAAGCTTTCTTTTATTTCAAAAATATTGGTGAAAATAGTTTATTTCCAGTTGAAGCCTTTTTTAGATGAACATGATATCCTGGAGGTGTTCCAATCTGGTTTTAAAACCCTACATGGCACAGAGTCAGCATTATTAAGGGTTTTTAATGACTTCCTTTTGATGTCTGATTCCGGTGATAATGTGGTTCTTGTTCTGCTAGACCTAACCACCACTTTTGATACAGTGGACCATGACATTTTAATTTCTCGCCTGCAGCATCTTGTGGGTATTTCTGGTACTACATTGGAATGGTTCAGGTCCTATTTAACTGATAGAACCTTGTGTGTAAGCCTTGCTGGCTCTGAATCTTCCTCTGCTTCCCTGTCATGTAGGGTCCCACAGGGCTCAATTTTAGGGACCCTGCTCTTTTCACTTTATCTGCTTCCACTGGGTTCAATTCTTAAGGTGTGTTCACACCAAATGCAAACAGGCGAATTTTTCACACAGCACGATTACATTATAAATCAATGTAAACACGCCAACAGACATGAATAGTGAAATGCAGACAAGGCAAAGTTATCTTTAAAACTTCTGCAGCTGTGTTAAACCTGCTGTGGAAATTCCCAAAATAATGTCATGCTTAGGTTTATATTATCTGACCGGGGGCTCACCTGAAAATGTCGTCTCAAGCCTCCAAAACTTTACAGATGATGGTGTAGGACTTTGGGGAAGTCAGATTATTTAGCATCTCAGAGGGAGACAGTGAATAAGCATGGGAGAACAATGCCCAGGGAGATCCTGGCAAGATAGCTGGAAGTAGTCAGGGACATAGGGGGTTGAATGCAGTGTAATGTAAATTGCCATGAAACGTGTGAAGAGTGATTTGAGTGAAGAGAGGAGAGCTTGTTGAAATCATTCATTCTGTTCAGTGCTTGAGAGATGTGAAGTGTGTAATAAACCGTCTGCCATGAATCTGCCTCTTATTTCACACACTCCACACTGGTGACCCAAGACGTATTATGGAACACGAGGCAAGAACCCCGGAGCCGGTCGGGAAGCCCCAGCGATGCAGCAGCCATCCCACAGACAGCCCGGACTGGAGCCCCCAGCAACGCGTGTATGGTTTCAGTCAAGCTACCAGACTTCTGGCAGCACAACCCGTGCTCTTGGTTCCACCACACCGAGGCCCAGCTCGCCCTCCGGGGAGTAACGGCAGATGACACCAGATTCTACCATGTGGTTGCAGCGCTGGACGCCCGCACAGCTCAGCAGGTAGCGAGCCTGCTCGATCAGCTGCCAGCCCGCAACAAATACGAGGCGCTCAAGGCTGCGCTCACCCGGCGCTACACGCTCTCGAAATGTGAGAGAGTGGAGAGGCTCCTGAGACGGACCAAGTTAGGAGATGGTTCGGCCGTCGACCTGATTGAGAAGATGCTAGCGTTAATGGGCACGGACGACGGGCACTTTCTGTTCGCCCACCTTTTCCTCCGGAACCTTCCAACAGAGACGAGAGCGGTTCTGGCCAATTCGCCGTTGCTGGCCACGCGTGACTACCGTGTGCTAGCCCAGGAGGCAGACAGGATCATCCTCACCACCAGGGTGATCACAGTCAACGCGGCGACGGCGGAGCCCAGCGAGACGACCAGAGGAGGCGAGGAGCCACCGACGGTAGCAGCAGCGGGGGCCAAGGAGCACCAGAGAGACACGCTCTGTTTCTACCACCACCGCTTCGGAGAGAACGCACGCAGATGTGCGCCACCGTGCCAATTCAAGCGCTCGGGAAAACGCCAAGGCCGGCAGTGGGTAGCAGCTGCGACCCTCGGTGAAGAGAACAAGCTGCTCTACATGACGGATGCGCGCTCGGGGAGGCGTTTCCTCGTGGACACCGGAGCCCAGAGGAGCATCATCCTGTCGACCTACGCTGACCAGCTGGCAGGACCTAGCGGCCCTGGGATGTTGGCAGCAAACGGCTCGGAAATTAAGACCTTTGGTGAGAGGACACCGATCTTATCTCTACACGGCCGTACATATGAGTGGACTTTTGTCGTAACAACACTGAATTACCATATCCTGGGAGCTGATTTTCTGTGTGCACATGGTTTACTGGTTGATGTTGCTAACAGGCGCCTGGTTAATGCACTGTCTTTTGAATCTCTCCCCTGTATAGCTCGAGCGACCCAGCCAACAGCACAAGTCAACGTCACAGCTCCAGGCGGTAAGTTGCACACACTGCTCACTCAGTTCCCAGCACTCAAGGTCCCGACGTTTTCGGCGGCCATCACTAAACACGGGGTGGAGCACTTTATCACCACCACCGGGCCGCCCGTTTTTGCAAGACCTCGGTGCTTGGACGCAGCTAAACTGGCCATAGCGCGCGAGGAGTTTGCCAACCTGGAAAGGTGTCATCAGGCGTTCGAAAGGTCATCAGGCGTTCGAACAGCCCATGGGCATCCCCGCTACACATGGTCCCTAAGGCTGAGGGATCGTGGTGACCGTGCGGTGATTTCCGCAGATTGAACAACACCACAGCGCACAACCGCTACCCGATTTCTCACATACAGGATTTTTCCATTCACCTAGCCGGAGCACGCATTTTTTCCAAAATAGACCTGGTCCGTGGTTACCACCAAGTCCCAGTGCGCACGGAGGGCGTACCCAAAACAGCAGTAACAACTCCGTTCGGTTTATTCGAGTTCCTGCGCTTGCCATTCGGGTTAAAAGGCGTGACACAGACATTCCAGCGCATGATGGATGCAGTGCTGCGCGATATCCTGTTCGTGTTTGTCTACCTGGACGATATCCTGGTAGCCAGTGCGTCCGAAGACGAACACGAAACCCACCTCAGGATGGTTTTCCAGAGGTTGGAGGAGCACGGGTTGATAATCAACCCAGCGAAATGCCAGTTCGGCGTGACGGAGATTGATTTTTTGGGGCACCGCGTCTCTCCGGAAGGAGCGATCCCGTTGCCCAACAAAGTGCGCGCCGTGGCGGATTTTCCCCGACCTCAGACGGTCAGGGCGCTGCAGGAATTTTTGGGGATGGTGAACATTTATAACCGTTTCCTTCCCCACGCGGCGCAGCTCATGCAACCATTGTACGCCACGCTCAAGAGACAGAAATCTGCGGATGGGGTCGAATGGACCCCGGAGCAAGAGCGGGCGTTTTCGGAGGTTAAAGCAGCCCTGGCAAATGCTGCACTGCTGGCGCACCCAGACCCGGTGGCCCGGATAGCGCTTACCACCGACGCTTCAGATGTGGCTATAGGGGCTGTAGTGGAGCAGCGCGTCGCCGGAGCTTGGCAGCCGCTCGCTTTTTTCAGCAGAACTTTGCGTGACAGCGAATGTAAATACAGCGCGTTCGACAGGGAGTTACTAGCCATCAACCTGGTCATACGCCACTTCCAATTCTGGCTGGAAGGGCACAGCTTCACCGCGTTCGTGGACCACAAGCCACTAACATTCGCGATGGCCAAGGTTTCAGAACCGCGGTCGGGCCGGCAGCAGAGACAGCTGGCTGCGATCTCAGAGTTTACTACCGATATTCAGCATGTGTCGGGTAAACTGAATGTGGTGGCGGACTGCCTCTCGCGCGCCGTGGTGGCCCCGGTCTATGTGGGGATAGATTACGCAGCCATGGCCATGGAGCAGATTAGCGATGCAGACGTGCGCGCGCTCCAGTCTGGACCAACAGGGTTAAGGCTGGAGAGCAGGGTGATGCAAGACGGCATGCCCCCCCAATATGCGATGACCACCGGATGCGGGCGTTCCGTGGTCCCGGTCGCGTGGCGCCGCCGCGTGTTTCAGTCGGTTCACACTCTGGCACACCCAGGAGTGCGCGCGTCGGTCAAAATAGTGGGAGAGAAGTTTGTGTGGCCGAGCCTACGCAAACAAGTAAAAGAGTGGGCTGCAGCCTGCGTGGCGTGCCAACGAGCCAAGGTACACAGACACACGAAGGCTCCCTTGGAGCCGTTTCGGATACCGGCTAAGAGGTTCGACCATGTTCAACCTCGTGGGCCCTCTCCCGCCATCACAGGGGTGCACGCACCTCCTGACAGTGGTGGACCGCACACGCGCTGGCCAGAAGCAGTCCCGCTGGCGGCAACCACGTCCGCAGACGTAGCATGCGCTTTTTTAACAGCATGGGTGGCGCGTTTTGGAGTCCCGTTGGACATTACGTCCGACAGGGGCCCTCAATTTGTTTCTGAACTCTGGTCCGCGATGGCCCGCAGCCTGGGGGTTGCAATTCATCGCACAACCGCGTACAACCCACAGGCCAATGGGTTATGCAAACGTTTTCATAGATCACTGAAAGCAGCACTCAGGGCTTCACTGACGGATGCAAATTGGGTGGACAGGTTGCCGTGGGTTTTATTGGGGTTGCGCTCCACGCCAAAAGAGAATTTGGAAGCTTCCCCGGCAGAGCTTGTTTTCGCGCAGCCCCTACGGCTGCCCGGGGAATTTCTGCCAGATAATCCCGCGCCGGACAGCTCCCCGTCTCAGCTTTTGCAGCGTAGCGCAAACACAGGCACGCTGCCCGGCCCACCACTGTTTTTCCATGTGCTTTCGTGCCTAAAACTTTGAAGAACGCGGAGCGTGTTCGTCAGACACAACGCCCACCGCCCTCCATTGCGCCCACCCTATGATGGACCGTTCAGAGTGTTGGAAACAGGGGATAAGCATTTTTTGCTAGACTTGGGGGGTAGGTGGGAGAAAATTGGCATAGACAGACTCAAACCCGCCTTTGTAGCTGCAGACAAGCAAGTGCTGTTGGCTAGGGCCCCTCGGCGTGGAAGACCCCCACGGAGAGCTCCCCAGGGCAACGATTCACCAGGGCAGTCACACGGACAGAGTGAAGTTTTCCTCCCCCTCGCCACGGCCCACCCACAGCCAGACACACTCCCAGCACCCCCCCACCGGCACAGCAGCGCCACGGAGGCGGTAAAACCCAGTTACAGCAGATATTTTTTTTTTCTCTTCTTGCCTTGAGAGAGAGCAGTCGCATTTTTCTTCCCTCCTCTCGTGTGCCTTCCTGAACTATTCCCAGCTTTGCAATGTTGCGTTTTTGTCTGTGTTTAGTCGCTCTTCTTCTGCTGAATCTTAATCTAAACGGAAATTATGGATTTGGAAGCGGCTTAAATGTGCTATTGTCACTATTTTTCAACAAGAATCGGGCCAAGGGGGAGCCCAAGAATTGGAACCTGCGAGGAGACTCATGGACATTGGAATTCATGCGTCTGTGGAAAGGTTTTTTTTTGCCCGCAATCAAAATTTCGCTCACTCACTGAGCGCCATTTAGGATAAAACATGTTTTTTTTTCTCTCGCCTACTGTGTCATATCCCTTCCCTTTTTCTTTTTTTCCCTTTCTTCTTTATGACTGGCGCCTAGCGGCTGCCCCAGCCTTGGATGCGCTCTGCAGAGCGTGCCCAAATGCCAAGTCATGTTTCGTTACCTTGTATTCATACATGTGTAATGACAATAAAGTTGAATCTCATCATCTCATCTCATCATCTCATATGAGAGGAGACGGAGGCCAAAACAGCGTGTGGACTGATATTCTATTGTTCTATCTAAGATGCTGGGGGGGCGGTGTAGGACCTTGGGGAAGTCAGATTATTTAGCATCTCAGAGGGAGACAGTGAATAAGCATGGGGAACAATGCCCAGGGAGTTCCTGGCGAGATAGCTGGGAGTAGTCAGGGACATAGTGGGACAAAGTGTTCAGCAAGATGGCGGCTGGACCAGGGAAACTTTAAGGCCCGAACCGAGGATTTGTGTAAAAGCTGTCCAAAGAAGACTTTTCTCCGTCAACAACAGATGTGAGGAATGTTTGTAGGACGACAACTAAACTGACCCGGAGAAGGTTCTGGTTCCGTTTCTGCTTTCTGACTAGCTAACGCTAATGCTACGACTAGCTAACGCCATAGCTAGTCGTAGCACCTAGCACCGACACGGAGAAGCGACTATGTCCCCGGTGATTGGGGCTCGCCGGAGGAACAAGCCGAGGCAGCAGTTGGACGGGAGCCGGATCAGAGTTCAACTGCAGCGGTGGTGGTAGACGGGGACCAGTGGAGGACTACCGGGGCCCCAGCCGGAGTCGGAGCCCAGTTGCAGCGGTGGGGCTCGGCGGAGGAACTACCGAGGCAGACGGCGGTAGGTGGCGGGGCTCAGCAGAGGATCTACCGGGACCCCAGCTGGACAGAAGCAGGATCGGAGCTCGGCTACAGCGGCGGTGGGCGGCGGGACTCGGTGGAGGAGCTTCCGGGACCCCGGCTGAACAGGAGCTCGGTTACGGCGGCGGTAAGCAGCGGGACTAGCAGTGTGGGGGGGGGGCTAGCTGAGGCCCAGCTGGATTCGAGGTTGGTCGGATCGGATACCGGCAACACCAGCAGAGACTGTTTTACTATCCACAGGTCAGTAAAAATGCCACCAAAGAAGGAGGAAATGGAAGAGATCAAAAAATCTCTGAACTTCTTGTCAGAAGAACTGACCAAAGTGGTTAGTCAGCAGGCTAAAATAATAGAGCTAATGGAAGAAGTCCGAGAATTAAAATTAACAATTAAGGAAAAAGACAAAAAAATTACAGACTTGGAGCGATGCGTCAAGGATCTTGAACAATATTCTCGTATGGATGATTTAATTATAAGTGCACTAGACATTAAATATCAATCATATGCTCATGCTACAGCAGGATTGAGAGGAGAGGATGCTCCCCTGAGTGAATCAGTCTCCCTGGAAAACCAGGTGCTTCAGTTCCTTGATAGTAGAAATATAAAGGTCGAAGCAAATGCAATTTCATCCTGTCATGCTTTACCCAGAAAAGATAATAAAACAAAGAAATCAATTGTGATGCGCTTTGTGAACAGAAGGGTAAAGAATGACATACTGAGGCAGGCCAGAAAGCTACGGGGAACAGAAGTTTACCTAAATGAACATCTAACAAAAACTAATGCTGAAATAGCACGGCAAGCACGGATGCTGAAAAGACAAAATAAGATACAGGAAACATGGACAAGAAATTGTAGAGTTTGGATCAAACTAAATGGAACACCTGAGGAAGCAAAGAGTATAATAATCAGGGATGTTACTGACTTAAATAAATACAGATGAACACTGATTAAGAAAATTAAGAGACTATAAAAATCCATATCCACACACACGGCAAGAATAGTTCTTTTGACATACCATGTCAATGTACTTTAAAAAAAAAAATAAATAAAAAAATAAACAAAACAAACAAAAAAACTTATGACTGACTTGAGTAGACATCAATTATCCCCAGTTGGAGGAAGTCATTTGACACAGAGTGAGGAAATTCAAACTCTGAAAATATGCCATTATGCTGAACATAAACTACAAGAGATGGAAAATGATATTGATCCTGATAACCACTTTTTCAATAATATTCATAATCATTGTGAATATTACACCGAAAAGCAATTCAAAAGTCAAGTGCAACTAGATGGTAAACTATCAATAATACACTTCAACAGCAGAAGTCTTAACAAAAACTTTCCACAGATTCAGGACTATTTAAAACAGCTAGACAGAAAATTTCCAGCTATTGCAGTCTCTGAAACTTGGCTTAATGAAGAGCAGGCTCCCCTGATGGCAATAGAGGGATATCAGATGTTTCATATTAACAGAGCTCAAAAAAAGGGTGGTGGTGTTGCACTGTATATTGATGACCTGTATAGGTGTAAGCTTGTAAATGGAATGTCCTTTGCACTACCAGGGATTTTGGAATGTGTTACTGTTGAGATTGACCAAGATAAAACAAAAAATCTAATTATAAGTTGTATATATAGAACGCCGGGAACTTGCATTGAGACATTCAAAGATAAATTAGTCGAGCTGTACAATAATATTACTAGTAAGAAAATGGTAGTAATTTGTGGAGATTTCAATATTGATTTACTAAATCCATATCAACAAAATGTAATTACAGAGTTCATGAATTCTATGTACAGCATGAGTCTATATCCCACAATAACACATCCCAGTAGAATCACAGTTCACACTGCTACACTTATTGACAACCTGTTTGTTAATATTATTGATAAGAAAATAGAAAGTGGATTATTGATAAATGATATAAGTGACCATTTGCCAACCTTTGCACTTATCCATGGCCACACGGGGGCCAATACAGAAAAATTTTTTAAAATCGTTTAGATACAAATCACAAAATGCAATCAGTTCTTTTAAAGAAGACTTGCTGAAGCAAGACTGGACAAAAGTCTATGTGTCAGATGTAAATGAAGCCTATGACACATTTATAAACATTGTAACCACTCTTTATGAAAAAAACTGTCCATTAGTAAAGAAAAAGCTTAAACATAAATTTGCCGATAAGCCATGGTTAACCAAAGGATTACAAAAGGCATGTAAAAAGAAAAATTTATTATATAAAGCTTTTCTAAAGAAAAGGACAAAAGAAGCAGAGCAGTGGTATAAAACATACAAAAATAAGTTAACATATATAATAAGATGTAGTAAAAGAGACTATTACAGTAAAGAACTAGAGAAAAACAGAGACAATATTAAAAATACATGGACAATACTTAACCACTTGCACTCCGGGCAATTTTCCTAAAAATGCCAAAAAATAACGTGCCCAAAGTAAATCGAAAGCTGTTATTCAACCCTTTGCAGCATCCTCATGGGGTTGGTCTCATTTAAAAGAAAACACTTTGAATTTTTTGGCAAAAGAAACATAATCTCTCTACGTGCTCCGGCCACTGAGTTACAGTCATCTAAACATACTGAACTTGAAGAAAAAAAAATTGGACACAGTGTTTTTTTAGATACAAATGCTTGTAAATAACACACAGCTGTCCGATCCGGCTGAAAAATGCAACAGAAATGTAGAACCAAGTGTTATCCAGCTGAGATCCAAATTTGGTAACAATACCACAAAAAATGAATATTTTACACAGCTTTGTTCTCAGGCTGTTCCCAGGCGTTATGGAACTGTGCCAAATTGTGCCAAATGGCACAGTTTGGAAAAACGTCTGTAACTTTTGAATAATTCAATGTAGAATCTTCATTTTAGGCTCTAATGAAAGGTCACACTCAGGGCTGTGTCTGTGTGTGTGTGTGTGGGCGGGGGGTCGTCCCCCCCCCCCCCCCCCCCCCCCGCTACCAAGGACCAAATTCGGCCCTCGCTACATGACGGAATGCACTCTTTTTTTTTTTCCTTGCGTGTTTTCACAGCGGCCCCCCCCCTCGCTACTGTGTGTGTGTGTGTGTGGGGGGGGAACCGTGAACGGACCGTGAACGCCCCCCCCCCCCTCGCTACAGAAGAGGGCCATCGCTACATGATGGAATAGACTGATATGCTTCCCCCCGCGGACCGGGGAGCGTTCGGACTGTGCCCCCCCCGCTCCTCTTCTGCAGCGGGGGGGGGGGGGCGTTCACGGTCCGAACACGGCAAATGAACCGTTTATCGCGGCGCACGCACTTCGTATTTCGTGCGCAGTACAGTTGCAATTTACCGATCGGTCAAAAGTCATTTTTGGATTACAGTTTTCAGGGATAAATAATAATTTAGCTTATAACACCTTACCTCTTCAAAGCAGCAGAGTTGTGGCGAACAGCTCTTCCCACGCGTCAGACGAACGCAACGCTGCTCCGCTCGTGGATCCCGATCAACATAATTCCATTATTGCCGTTTTGGCGAATGATTTACGACTTTTGTCGTCGGCCTCCGTCTATTCTGCTGGAATGAGTGCAGGTCCCACTTGTGGGTGTTCTCCATGCTGCTGAGTGAGCCTGGGTCTGTAGTAGATTAGTCCAGAGTCCTTTGTTTTCATCTGTGGCAGCAGTAAATATCGCTTCACCCAGCCTGAATTTCTGTGCTTCAATTGGCTCCTGCGTTCACAGTAGGCGGGTCCTCCTTCCTAGATTTTCATTCATTGGCTCCTCAAGGTTTCAGAAACCCAATTCAAGGCTCTTATTAGTCGAATGAGAGGTCAATCAGATGAACTAATCTGTTCGCGGCTGTCTCTGCAGTTTTTTTTTGAGTGGCGCTTGGACGCTACTACATCACCATCACCACCATCATGCGTCATGCGTCCAAGCGCGCACGAGGGCGCTCTCGTGCGCCCTCGTGCGTCATAGGACGCAGAGACTTGTCCGCCCGCGGAACAACGGAGCGCAAGTGGTTAACAATATTCTTGGAAATAAAAACAGAAATACAAGCTACCCAACCAATTTTTCAAAAAATAATAAAACGACTCAGAGTGTGAATGCAGCTTCACCTGCAGATGAATTTAATAACTTTTTTGTTAACATTGGTCCTAATTTGGCTCGAGAAATACCCATTACGGCACCCACAGGTGATACAATAAGCAAAAACACTGCTATAAAAGACTCCATTTTCATAAAGAACACAGACGAGAGAGAGGTCATTGAAATTGTCAAATCGTTTAAAAGTAAAACATCTACGGACTGTGATGGTATTGACATGCTCTTAGTCAAAACGATTATTGAATGCTTAGTGAAACCACTGACGTACATCTGTAACCTGTCTCTCCAAACAGGTATATTTCCCAATGCAATGAAAATAGCTAAAGTAATTCCGATATACAAGACGGGTGATAGAGGGGAATTCTCAAACTATAGACCAATTTCACTATTGCCGCAATTTTCCAAGATACTTGAAAAAATATTCTATGAGAGAACTGACAACTTCATACTGAAGAATAATTTATTGTGTGAGCAGCAATATGGGTTCAGACACAAGAGGACAACTGCATTTGCTCTAATGGAATTTATAGAAAAAATATCAACTGCCGTTGAAAATAAAGAGTATTCAGTTGGGGTATTCCTGGATCTTAAAAAAGCATTTGATACAGTGGATCATAATTTATTATTAAAGAAACTACAAAATTGTGGTATTAGGGGAGTAACACTGCCCTGGTTATGTAGTTACTTAAAGAATAGATATCAGTATGTATGTCTTGGTAACAAAAACTCACAGTTACTGAAGGTTACTTGTGGAGTCCCACAGGGTTCAGTTTTGGGGCCATCGTTATTCAATATGTATATAAATGATATATGTAAAGTTTCAGAAAAAATGGATTTAATATTGTTTGCCAATGACACTAATTTATTATGCAGTGGAAGCAATTTGGAACAACTTTTGGATACACTCGGAAAGGAATTAGGAAAGCTTAAACTGTGGTTTGATTCAAACAAATTAACGCTCAATTTAAGTAAGACAAAATTTATAGTTTTTAACAACCATCACAACAACTTAGTATCTAAACTCAGTGTAAATGGTGTAGAGATCGAAAGGGTATCCAAAACTAAATTTCTTGGTGTAATAATTGATAATAAACTGTGTTGGAAGTCACATATTAATTATATTAAAGGCAAAATATCCAAATCAATTGCAATACTACACAGAGTGAAATATTTGCTGAATCAACCCACACTATATACCTTGTATTATGGCGCATATTTAGGGCGCATATATGGCATTCATATTCACCCACCTATACCTAGTAGGCATGACGGTGCATATTCTGGAAGCTTCACGTCTCAATGGCCAACGAGGACCTGACCCTGCACAGACCTACGGGAGGTGTGAAGTTGGTCTTTTAGGAGATGGGAAGTTGGAGAGATTGCCCCAGCAGGAGCCCCGGAGGCTAGAAGGATGAGAGAGACAATGGAGACACCAAGGAGCCTCGGGGGCTGTATGTTTACTCAAGGACTGTGGGTTGGGGGTGTGTTATTTGATGGAGGTTTTGTGTCTTTGGAGGGTATAAGAACTGTGAAGGATGATTGTTCTGCCTCTTTTCTGAGATTCTGTTCTTGTTGGAGGATGTGACCTCTCAATAAACCAACCCTGAGAAATAAACTCAGTCTCGTTTGTGAAAGGCATCCTCTACACTGGTGACCTACGACAAACTATGGCCGGTGGCGACGATCTTCCCGCACCGGACTCTTCAGGAGCCAACCGGGTTAACGCAGCTACCACACTACAGCCGCCCGATTTCTGGCAACATAACCCGCGCTCCTGGTTTACCACTGTGGAGGCGCAGTTCCACCTTCGGGGAATCTCAGCGGACGCAACGAGGTTCTACCATGTCGTCGCGAAGCTGGACAGCCTCACAGTGCGGCGGGTGGAGAGCCTGACCAACCACCCGCCCCAGGACGACAAGTATGGCGCACTGAAAGCCGCCCTCATTCGAGCTTTCACTCCCTCGCAGGGAGAGCGAGCAGAGAGACTTCTGGCGCTGACAGAAGGGGAAGCAGACAGGCCGGCAGATCTGATGGCGAGGATGATGAACCTGAGAGGCGAAGATGATGACAGTTTTATCTTCGCCCACCTCTTTCTCAGAACACTACCGCCAGCAGTGAGAGTCACGCTGGCCAGCTCACAGCTGCTCAACGACTGCGACTACCACGGGCTGGGCCAGGAGGCGCAGCGGCTCGTCGACGCCCATAGACGACACGCAGCCATGACGGCGGCAACGGAGCTGAACGCACCCCCGCGAGACGAAGGGAGACCAGAGGCCGCAGCACCGGACCCATTGACGTCAGCAGCGGCAGAGACCAGGAGAAGCGGAGCGGACGGCACCCTCTGCTTTTACCATCGACATTTCGCCGAGAGGGCACGCAGATGCATCCCATCGTGCCGTTACAAGCGCCAGGGAAACGCCAAGACCGGGAGTCGGTAGCAGCTGCTGCTCTCGGCCCGAAGAACAAGCTGCTTTTCGTGACGGACGCGAATTCAGGGAAGGATTTCCTGGTGGACACAGGCTCCCAGCTGAGTTTTGTCAAGCCTTCCTACGCGGACCTACTGGCGCCTTCCAGCGGACCCCTGGTGCTAGCGGCAAATGGCTCAACGATCAAAACCTATGGGGAGAAGACGCTCCTTCTATCCTTCCACGGGCGCACCTTCGAGTGGACTTTCGTCGTAGCTGCAGTTAGCAACAACATGTTAGGTGCTGATTTTTTATGCTCAAACAGTTTATTAGTTTATCTTACTAATAGACGTATGGTAAATGCACTGTCTTTCCACTCTATCTCCTGTACAGCTCGGGTGGCCCCGCCTTCTGCACATCCCAATGTCACAGCTGCGGGTGGTAAGTTTCATGCACTACTCAATCAGTTCCCAGCACTCACAGTCCCAACATTTTCAGCGTCAGTAGCTAAACACGGGGTCGAGCACTTCATAACTACCTCCGGCCCCCCTGTTTTTGCAAAAGCTCGGCGCTTGGACCCAGCTAAACTGGCCATCGTGCGCGAGGAATTCGCCAACTTGGAAAAACTGGGCATTGTCAGACGCTTTAACAGCCCTTGGTCGTCACCCCTGCATATGGTCCCCAAGGCGGACAGCTCGTGGCGGCCTTGCGGTGATTTCCGCAGGTTAAATAATGCTTCAGCACACGACCGCTACCCGATTCCGCACATCCAGGATTTTTTGGCACATTTGGCAGGGGCGCGCATCTTTTCCAAAATAGATGTGGTGCGCGGTTATCACCAAGTCCCAGTCCGCGCTCAAGACATACCCAAAACGGCAGTAATAACCCCCTTTGGGCTTTTCGAGTTTTTGCGCATGCCTTTTGGCCTCAAAGGCGCCGCACAGACGTTCCAACGCATGATGGATGCGGTGTTGCGCGGCCTCCCTTTTGCGTTAGCCTATTTGGATGATATTTTGGTAGCCAGTGCATCCGAAGACGAACACGAACGCCACCTCACAGCGGTTTTTCAGAGGCTGACAGAGCATGGGCTGATAATTAACCCAGCGAAATGTCAATTCTGGGTAGCGCAAATCGATTTTTTGGGCCACCGCATTTCTCCAGATGGAGCGGTCCCGCTGCCCGATAAAGTACGCGCGATAACGGAGTTTCCCCAGCCACAGACAGTTAAAGCATTGCAAGAATTTTTGGGGATGGTCAATTTTTATAACCGTTTCCTCCCCAGCGCGGCACAGCTCATGCACCCACTGTACGCGGCACTAAAGAAACAAAAACCTGCAAATAAGGTCGAGTGGTCCCCGGAACGGGAGCGCGCTTTCTCCCAGGTCAAGTCGGCCCTGGCGAACGCTGTGCTGTTGGCACACCCCGTGCCAGCAGCTCGCATGGCACTAACCACGGACGCTTCCGACATAGCAGTGGGGGCGGTTGTCGAGCAACTGGTAGCAGGGAGCTGGCAACCGCTTGCGTTTTTCAGCAAAACATAGCGCGATAACGAGCGGAAATACAGCGCGTTCGATAGGGAGCTTTTAGCCCTGCATCTGGCCATCCGCCACTTCCAGTTCTGGCTGGAAGGGCGCCGTTTCACCGCATTTGTAGACCACAAACCATTAACATTTGCAATGGCCAAGATTTCAGAGCCGTGGTCGGGCCGACAGCAGAGACAGCTGGCCGCGATTTCAGAGTTTACCACCGACATTCAACATGTGGCGGGCAAACACAATGTAGTGACAGATTGCCTCTCGCGTGCAGTTGCAACGCCAGGCCCCCAGGGGGCAGACACGGTGGGCGTGGACGCGGGCCAGGCTTGCGGCGTGGAAGCACTCGCAGCCCCAGTCTGCGTAGGCTTAGATTATGCAGCCATGACCGCCTAGCAGGTTAGCGATGCGGATGTGCGCGTGCTCCAGTCTGGGCCAACAGGGCTAAGGCTGGAGCACAGGGTGCATCAGACAGGTATGCCTCCTCTAATCTGCGATATCTCCACGGGGCGGCCCAGCTGCGTGGCGCCGCCGCGTTTTTGATTTAATCCATTCGCTGGCACATCCGGGAGTTCGCGCATCGATCAAAATGGTGGGAGAAATATTCGTTTGGCCGGGGCTGCGTAAACAGGTCAAAGAGTGGGCCGCAGCCTGCGCAGCGTGTCAAAGAGCAAAGATACACAAGCACACGCGGGCCCCCTTAGAGCCTTTTCACATCCCGGCCAAACACTTCGACCACGTGCATATCGACTTGGTGGGACCCCTCCCGCTGTCGCAGGGGTTCACACACCTTCTAACCATGGTAGACCGCACAATGCGCTGGCCAGAAGCGGTCCCCCTGGCGTCAACTACAGCAGCAGACGTGGCGCGTGCGTTTTTAACGGCTTGGGTCGCGCGTTTTGGAGTCCCGTCAGACATAACGTCTGACAGGGGTCCCCAATTCGTTTCCGAGCTCTGGTCATCCATGGCCCTCAGTCTGGGGGTGAAAATTCACCGCACTACCGCTTATAACCCTCAGGCCAATGGTTTGTGCGAACGCTTTCACCGGTCATTGAAAGCAGCCCTCAGAGCGGCTCTCACGGACACAAATTGGGTTGATAAACTTCCATGGGTTTTATTAGGGTTGCGTTCAGCACCTAAGGAAGATTTGCAAGCCTCTCCGGCTGAGCTAGTTTTTACCCAACCCCTCCGGTTACCGGGTGAATTCCTTCCAGAGAACCCCGCACCAAACCGCCCACCCGCTCAGCTGCTGCAGAGCGACACGGGATCAAACACCCTCCCCGGCCCAGTTCATCACAGTTTCCCACGCGTTTTTGTGCCTAAAGCCTTAAAGAACGCAGAATTTGTCTTTGTCAGACACGACGATCAGAGGCCAGGTTTAAGGCCGCCTTATGATGGACCGTTCAGAGTGTTGGAAACTGGGGAAAAACATTTTTTGCTCGATTTGGGCGACAGAAAGGAATTAGTCTGCATTAACAGACTCAAACCCGCTTTTGTGTTGGCTGATGAAAAAGTGCAGTTAGCCAGGGCCCCCCGTCGCGGCAGACCACCGGGGAGACACTGTTCTAAGCTTTCACAAGGATGTGCTAACGACTCTACTCCACAGATGCAAGAGACAGCTACAGGCAGATCGAAACCTGCTTACAGCAGATATGGCAGGAGGTTGAAGCCCAAGCAGTTGGAAGTGTGATATGTTGTGCCATTTTGCTGTTCTGTGTGATATGACATGTTTCTATGCATTTTGGGGTGTACTTTGTCCTTATTTAGACGTTTGGGGGGGTTATATGGCGCATATTTAGGGCACATATATGGCATTCATATTCACCCACATATACCTAGTAGGCATGACGGTGCATATTCTGGAAGCTTCACGTCTCAATGGCCAAAGAGGACTTGACCCTGCACAGACCTATGGGAGGTGTGAAGTTGGTCTTTTAGGAGACGGGAAGTTGGAGAGATTGCCCCAGCAGGAGCCCCGGAGGCTAGAAGGATGAGAGAGACAATGGAGATGCCAAGGAGCCTCGGGGGCTGTATGTTTACTCAAGGACTGTGGGTTGGGGGTGTGTTATTTGATGTTGGGGGTTTTGTGTCTTTGGAGGGTATAAGAACTGTGAAGGATGATTGTTCTGCCTCTTTTCTGAGATTCTGTTCTTGTTGGAGGATGTGACCTCTCAATAAACCAACCCTGAGAAATAAACTCAGTCTTGTTTGTGAAAGGCATCCTCTACAGTATCATTCATTAATACTCCCATACATGACATATTGTACTGAAGTATGGGGAAATACATATAAAACAAACATATATCCAGTCTTTATGCTTCAGAAGAGAGCTATTAGAATAATAAACAAAGCTGCTTACAGGGAACCAACAAACCCACTTTTTCTTAAATTAAAAGCTCTCAAGTTGAAAGATCTGGTTGACTTGAGGAACATGTTGAGGAACATGTATTTTTCAGAAACCTTCAGTGAGAACTACCACCAAGCAACACTGTGTTTCAGTACAAGGAGTCAGATTATGGAACGATTTTGGACCTGAATTAAAATCATGTACAACGCTTGGACAATTTAAACAAAAACTAAAGGAAGAAATACTCCAAATATATACAGTGGGGCAAAAAAGTATTTAGTTAGCCACCAACTGTGCAAGTTCTCCCACTTAAAAGATGAGAGAGGTCTCCAATTTTCATCATAGGTATACCTCAACTATGAGAGACAAAATGAGAAAAAAAAAATCCAGAAAATCACATTGAAGGATTTTTAATGAATTAATTGGTAAATTCCTCAGTAAAATAAGTATTTGGTCACCTACAAACAAGCAAGATTTCTGGCTCTCACAGACCTGTAACTTCTTTAAGAGGCTCCTCTGTCCTCCACTCGTTACCTGTATTAATGGCACCTGTTTGAACTCGTTATCAGTATAAAAGACACCTGTCCACAACCTCAAACAGTCAGACTCCAAACTCCACTATGGCCAAGACCAAAGAGCTGTCAAAGGACACCAGAAACAAAATTGTAGACCTGCACCAGGCTGGGAAGACTGAATCTGCAATAGGTAAGCAGCTTGGTGTGAAGAAATCAACTGTGGGAGCAATTATTAGAAAATGGAAGACATACAAGACCACTGATAATCTCCCTCGATCTGGGGCTCCACGCAAGATCTCACCCCGTGGGGTCAAAATGATCACGAGAACGGTGAGCAAAAATCCCAGAACCACAAGAGGGGACCTAGTGAATGACCTGCAGAGAGCTGGGACCAAAGTAACAAAGGCTACATCAGAAACACACTACGCCGCCAGGGACTCAAATCCTGCAGTGCCAGACGTGTCCCCCTGCTTAAGCCAGTACATGTCCAGGCCCATCTGAAGTTTGCTAGAGAGAATTTGGATGATCCAGAAGAGGATTGGGAGAATGTCATATGGTCAGATGAAACCAAAATAGAACTTTTTGGTAAAAACTCAACTTGTCGTGTTTGGAGGAGAAAGAACACCATACCTACTGTGAATCATGGGGGTGGAAACATCATGCTTTGGGGCTGTTTTTCTGCCAAGGGACCAGCACGACTGATCCGTGTAAAGAAAAGAATGAATAGGGCCATGTATCGTGAGATTTTGAGTGAAAACCTCCTTCCATCAGCAAGGGCATTGAAGATGAAACGTGGCTGGGTCTTTCAGCTGACAATGATCCCAAACACACCGCCCAGGCAATGAAGAAGTGGCTTCGTAAGAAGCATTTGAAGGTCCTGGAGTGGCCTAGCCAGTCTCCAGATCTCAACCCCATAGAAAATCTTTGGAGGGAGTTGAAAGTCCGTGTTGCCCAGCGACAGCCCCAAAACATCACTGCTCTAGAGGAGATCTGCATGGAGGAATGGGCCAAAATACCAGCAACAGTGTGTGAAAACCTTGTGAAGACTTAGAGGTCAAACGTTTTCTGTGTCATTGCCAACAAAGGGTATATAACAAAGTATTGAGATGAACTTTTGTTATTGACCAAATACTTATTTTCCACCATAATTTGCAAATAAATTCTTTAAAAATCCTTCAATGTGATTTTCTGGATTTTTTTTCCCCTCATTTTTTCTCTAATAGTTGAGGTATACCTATGATGAAAATTGGAGACCTCTCTCATCTTTTAAGTGGGAGAACTTGCACAATTTGTGGCTGACTAAATACTTTTTTACCCCACTGTATACAAGATGACATGTAAAATCACATAAGGATTGTCATATTTTCCGGTTCCGGCTCTGCCGGACCGGCGGCGCCACACGAGTCGGCTGCCTGTTGCAACAGCCTTTTTTTATCTTCCTTCTTCTTTCTACACCTTTCACTCTGTATATATATCACGGACGCACGGATCGCCCCGGGGGTCTCCCGGGTCGGCGGACGGAGCCACGGTTTGCAGCGGGAGACGTTACAGCGGGGAGGAGCTAGTGCTAGCTAGCACTTGGCCGACGCCCGGTGCTAATGGGAAACTCGACATACCGGGAGCTGTAGCGAAAACGAAGCGGGTGCCGGGCTGGAGTTTAGGCGGCGTGAAAGAAATATAAGACAGAATAATAAAGAGCGATGGCAAGAACCAAGCAGACCGCCCGTAAAATCTACTGGAGGAAGAAGCCCCCCAGGAGACAGCTAGCCACCAGGGCTGCTCGGAGAGGCGCTCTGGCCACCGGCAGAGTGAAGAGGCCTCGCCGTCACAGGTCCGTGGCTCTGAGAGAGATCCGTCGCTACCAGAAATCCACGGAGCTGCTCATCCGTAAGCTGCCCGTCCAGCGCCTGGTGAGGGAGATCGCTCAGGACTTCAAGACCGTCCTGCGTTTCCTGAGTTTCGCCGTCATGGCTCTGCAGGAGACCAGCGAGACCCACCTGGTGGTCTCTTCTTCGCTAAGGGGGTCACCATCATGCCCAAAGACTTCCAGCTGGCCCGCTGCATCCGCGGAGAGAGAGCTTAGACTTTCTGCTGCACATCCACCAGCCATAATGCTCTGCACTGTGTGTCTATATACTGTATATACATTTATAGTAATATGGACATATGTTTGCTAGATGTTGTTTTTTCTTGCCTTCTGATTGTTGCTCTGAGTGTTGCTGTCCCTGTGCTGTTGCAATCCTGGAATTTCCCCATTGTGGGACTAATAAAGGCTTATCTTATCTTATCTTATATCCAGTCTGCGTTGTGTTGTTGCTTAGTTTTTTTTTTGTTTGTTTTTTTTTGTCACATTTTGTCTTAGCTTTGTTCTGAATTGTAATCGCTCTTGTTTGTTTTTCTTTTGAATTCTTGGATGGAATATGGGTGGGCAATATAAGCTGCGGCTTCAGCCATCACCCATTTCGGATAACTTATGTTGAACTGTATAATCAGAGGAGTTATTGTCTAATTTGACCTTGTTGGATTTTCTTTCCCCCTTTGTTATATTATTCTGTTTCTTTTAATCTGTACTTTTAATCTATCCGAAATAAAGATTGATTGATTGATTCACATGGGGGTTGAATGCAGTGTAATGTAAATTGCCATGAAATGTGTGAAGAGTGATTTGAGTGAAGAGAGGAGAGCTTGTTGAGATCATTCATTCTGTTCAGTGCTTGAGAGATGTGAAGTGTGTAATAAACCATCTGCCATGAATCTGCCTCTTATTTCACACACTCCACAATGGGTGTTTATGTTGCTAGCTTGCTAGGACGTCTGCAGCCGGAAACCGTGGGTAAATAACTCCAAAATCCTGATTCAGCTGAAGAGTTCCCAGTCCTCCTGTCTCCCGGTGAGTTAGTATCATTTTCTAACTAGTTTACTCTGCAATGGTGACAGCAGAATCTCAAAGCTAGCAGCTAGCTATCTAGTGGACGCTAACGCGCAATGATGCAAATTCGCCCGTACTCATATCTTCCCATTCACTTTGTATGGATTTGCACCACCCGTTTGCGTTTGATGTGAACACACCTTTAGACAGCATGGTATCTTCTTCCACTGTTACGTTGATGACCGTCAGGTTTATGTTCCATTAAGGCAGAAGGAAGCTTTCTCAATCAAATCACTTCTTGAATGCCTTAACGACATTAAAGAGTGGATGGCAGTGAACTTTTTAAGTTTTAATGAAAAGAAGACATAAGTGATTGTGTTTGGATCCAGTAGCTCCTGTTAGTCCCCCCTGTTGACCTGAGCCCCTTGGCAGGGTTTGTCCAGCCTACTGTTACTAATCTGGGTTTTAAGATGGACAGTGATTTTAAATTAGATCATCAAATTAGTGAAGTGCAACTTTTTTCATTAAAGGCAACTGGCAAAGGTTAAACCAATCATTTCTAAACAACACTTTGAAACAGTAATCTATGCCTTCATCACATCTTGGCTGGATCACTGTAATGTACTTTATCTTGAAGTCAGTCAGTTTTCCCTCTCACGTCTCCAGTTGGTTCAGAATGCTGCTGCACATCTTAACTGGAACATGTAAGAGGGACCACATTAAACCCATTTTAGCTTCCCACCACTGGCTGCCTGTGCACTTTAGGGTTCTTGTTAAAATTCTTTTATTTGTTTTTGAATCATTAAATGGCCTTTCCCCACCTTACCTCTCTGAGCTTCTTCATCCTTACAGTCCTGCTCAGTCTCTCAGGTCAGCTGACCAGCTGCTCCTGGAGATACCAAGATCAAAGAGGAAGGTCAGAGGGGACAGCGCTTTTTCTGTCGCTGCTCCTAAACTGTGGAACAGTCTCTCTTTGCCTATGAGACAGGGTCCTTCACTGTCCACTTTTAAAACTTATCTTAAAACTAATTTTTACTCCTTGGCTTTCAACTCAGCATGAGACATCGATTATACTTGTTTTATTGCTTTTATTATATGATTGTTGTTTTTACTCTTTTTGTTTTATACTTTTTTAGTTGCATTTTATTGTTTTTTATTTATTTTTATGTCTTGCATGTCCTTAACATTTTCTCTGTTCCTGATGTACAACACTTTGTATCAGCTGTAGTTGTTTTTAAAGTGTTTTAGAAATAAAGTTGGACTGGATAGGCAGCGCGGTGGAGCAGTGGTTAGCACTGCGGCAGCACAGCAACTCACCCTTGGCTGGGGAATCCTGGGTTCGATCTCAGCCCCCAACCAACAGTGATCTGTGTGGAGTTTGCATGTTCTCCCCGTGTCTGCGTGGGTTTACTCCGGGATTTCTCCGGTTTCCTCCCACATGCCAAAAACATGCAAGTTAGGTTAATTGGCATTAACTGGGGATTCTAAATTGTCCTTAGGTATGACTGTGAGAGTGAATGGTTGTCTGGATATTACAGCCTTATTCCAAAATGGATTTAATTAATTTTTTTCTTCAAAATTCTACACACACCACCACAAAACGACAATGTGAAAAAAGTTTTGAGATTTTTGCAAATTTATTAAAAATAAAAACTAAGAAATCAAATGTACATAAGTATTCACAGCCTTTGCCATGAAGCTCAAAATTGAGTTCAGGTGCATCCTGTTTCCATTGATCATCCTTGAGATGTTTGTATAGCTTAATTGGAGTCCACCTGTGGTAAATTCAGTTGATTGGACATGATTTGGAAAGGCACACACCTGTCTATATAAGGTCCCACAGTTGACAGTGCATGTCAGAGCACAAACCAAGCATGAAGTCAAAGGAACTGTCTGTAGACCTCTGAGACAGGATTTTCTCGAGGCATAAATCTGGGGAAGGGTACAGAAAAATTTCTGCTGCTTTGAAGGTCCCAATGAGCACAGTGTCCTCCATCATCCGTAAATGGAAGACGTTCGGAACCACCAGGACTCTTCCTAGAGCTGGCCTGCTGTCTAAACTGAGCGATTAGGTGAGAAGGGCCTTAGTCAGGGAGGTGACCAAGAACCCGATGGTCACTCTGTCAGAGCTCCAGCGTTCCTCTGTGGAGAGAGGAGAACCTTCCAGAAGGACAACCATCTCTGCAGCAATCCACCAATCAGGCCTGTATGGTAGAGTGGCCAGATGGAAGCCAGTCCTTAGTAACAGGCACATGGCAGCCTGCCTGGAGTTTACCAAAAGGCACCTGAAGGACTCTCAAACCATGAGAAACAAAATTTTCTGGTCTGATGAGACAAAGATTGAACTCTTTGGCGTGAATGCCGGGCGTCGTGTTTGGAGGAAACCAGGCACCGCTCATCACCAGGCCAAAACCATCCCTACAGTGTAGTAAAGTGGTGACAGCATCATGCTGTGGGGATGTTTTTCAGCAGCAGGACCTGGGAGACTAGTCAGGATAGAGGGAAAGATGAATGCAGCAATATACAGACATCCTGGATGAAAACCTGCTCCAGAGCGCTCTTGACTTCAGACCGGGGCGACGGTTCATCTTTCAGCAGAACAACAACCCTAAGCACACAGTCAAGATATCAAAGGAGTGGCTCATTTACAACTCTGTAAACGAGCAGCCCAGCCAGACCCCAGACTTGAATCCAATTTAACCTCTCTGAAGAGATCTGAAAATAGCTGTGCACCAATGCTTCCCATCCAACCTGATGGAGCTTGAGAGATGCTACAGAATGGGTAAAACTGCTCAAAGATAGGTATGCCAAGCTTGTGGCATCATATTCAAAAAGACTTGAGGCTGTAATTGCTGCTAAAGGTGGATCAACAAAGTACTGAGCAAAGGCTGTGAACAGTTATGTACATGTGATTTCTTAATTTTTTATTTTTAATAAATTTGCAAAAACCTAAAAAGCAAAACAAAACTTTTTTTTCCACATTGTCATGGGATATTGTGTGTAGAATTTTGAGGGAAAAAAATTAATCCATTTTGGAACTAGAAAAGCACTCGGAGAGCGCAGACCTCCGCCAAGGCAGCTCAGTCCCCCATGCTGTGATCTACTCAAAAATGTAATTGCTGGACTTTGAAAAGTCCTACATTTATTTTATCTATATTTTCAGTTATTTTATCTATATTTTCAGATTCCTTGACCATGAGAACATACCTTTAGCAATTGGATTCACGTTGATATCTTTAGTAGTTGAGTAGTTATTGACAAAAATCACTTTTTCGGTCATGGCACTGATCCGGATCACTCCCAAAATCTAATCACTTCTTCCTTGTCCCATTTCGGACTTGTCCTGAGAATTTCGTCCAAATCCGTTCATAACTTTTTGAGTTATGTCGGTAACAGACAGACGGACAAACAGACCCCGGTAAAAACATAACCTCCTCGGCGGAGGTAATAAGGCTGTAACATAACAAAATGCGGAAAAGTGAAGCGCTGTGAATACTTTCCGGATGCACTATACACATACATGAAGACTTTGCAAAAACCGATAAATGCCACATCCATGAAAATTTCACGCTTTACATCAAACAATTATCTACTTATAGAAGTTCAAATGGTTTTGTCTCAAAAGCCGATATGTCCTATGTTATAGATGCTACAAATTCATGTTTTTTTTCCAAAAGCCAATAAACGCCACGAGTGTTTTTTTTTTTACAGAAGCAGATAACTCCACAGGGCAAATCAGCGCTTGGTATTTGGATCATGTGACTCATCTTGGCTGCCTTCCCCATCTGCTCACTCTGACTGATTTCCCTGGCTGTGTTCGGAATGCTCACTCCCTCCCTCCCTACTCACTATATAGTGAATTTACATATAGTGGACTATACAGTAAACTCAATATAACAATAAAATTAACCGCTTTCAGACACTACTGGGCTTGTTTTCGCAGCATGGTTAATGGGGTCATCATGTCAGACAGTAAAATCTAACAGACTAACAGTGGTTAAAAAAATGAATACCTGCATGTAATTTGTAGTAAATCTGTATTAAATCAAATCGTTTTTGCTGAATTATTAAATATAAATACCTTAAGATAGTTTACGTTGTGATGTGAAGCTCTTCTCTCACTGCTCCGTTGGCTGCGCATTCACTGTATAGTACACTATATGTGGAAGGAGTTTCTTTTTTCCAGCCTTATTCCTTTTCTTTTTATACTGTGCACACCAATGAAGAGAGAGAAACACCATTTCAATTCTCCTGTACGTCCTGTACGTATAGTAGTATTGACAATAAAATCTTTGCATCTTGAATCATCGCTTTATTATAGCTATATTATACCATTTTACTGAGTGGATAAGCCTAAATCAGTGTGTCAGTCATGATAGATAGATAGATGATAGATCGATCTATCTATCCATCCCAAACTGGGAAATTACAGTGTAACAGCAGCATGACAGTTGACAACCAAACAACAGAAACACACACATGACAGACAAAGGGATTACCCATGGAAAGTAAAACTAACACGACTATCATAGCTTAATATATGATGACCCATATAAACACATGAATCATCCCATTGCACAAAGAAGGACTATCAGGAGCAGAGTGAAAATGTGAGGTACCGGTTAGTCTGTAAGGTGCAGTGTGGCAGCATAGCTATGCCAGAATACATCGTCATAGTGAGTTATTGTACAGTGAAATTGCACGTGGCAGGAAAGATTTCCTGTACCTGGCTGTTCGACAACGAAGCTGTAGTTGTCTACTGGAGAAAGTGCTTCGCTGTCTATCTAATGTGTGGTGGAGGGGATGATCAGAATTGTCCATGATGGATCACAGTTTATTTAGTGTTCTCCTCTCCACCACTGTCTCAAAGGTCTCCGGTCTGAGACCAGTTACAGAGCCAGCCCTCTTGATAATTTTGTCAAGTCTGTTGGTATCTCTAGCCCTGATACTGCTACCCCAACAGACAGCAGCAAAGAAGATGGCGCTGGCGACAACGGTCTGGTAGAAAAGCTCCAGCATCCTGCTGCACACTTTGAAGGATCTCAGCTTTCTCAGAAAGTAGAGTCTGCTCATCCCCTTCTTGTGCGCAGCATCGGTGTTGGATCTCCAGTCCAACCCGCTGCTGATCCTGACACCCAGATATTTGTAGTCCTCAACCACTCCCACGTCCTCCCCCCTAATCTGCAGTGGCTGAGAAGGAGTCTTCCTCTTCCTGAAGTCAATCACCATCTCTCTGGTCTTGCTGACATTCAACTTCAGGTGATTCTGCTCCGTCCACTCCACAAATCTGTCTACCAGTGCCCTGTACTCCCTACTACATTGATGCTTATAGACATTCAAGTACAGTATGTTCTAGACAAAATAGCATGACTTTTGGGACTTAGCCGTTTTTGAAAAAAACAAACAAAAAAACCAACAACGAATGACTTGTGGACTTAATCTGTTTTTGCAAAAAAACATACTAATAAATGGCCAAAAAGTAACAATGAATTGATGTTTGATTTTTTTCTTTATGTCTGAGATACTCATATTTCAAGTGACCATGTCTTAGAAGCTGATTTGGAAATACTCACACCTATAAACCTATAGATGAAAAAGAGGTTTTTCTCATTTTGAACTCAACAGGACTTATCTGTTTTTGCAAAAGAACTCTTCATAACACACACACACACACACACACGCACACACACACACACACACACACACACACACACACACACACACAGAGAGTCATGTGAAAAAAATTGGACACCCTTTACATATTCAGTTCTTTATTAGAAAATGTTCATGTATCTAGTTCTAACTTTGTTTTTATTTGCATTTTTTAAAATTTGTTTTAGCCATTGTAAGTGTGAATGAATGTGGGGGTGTCCTAATTTATTTCTCACCATTTGTTTAGAATTACATTTTACAGAAAATTTGGAAAAAAGTCTTTAATTCATTTTTAATTGTTTCATTGTATTACGTGAATCTCCCAGTATTTTTAACACTGGTATTCAATATCCATATGTCCATCCATCCCATCCATCCATCTTCTTCCGCTTAATCCTTTTCGGGTCGCGGGGGTGCTGGAGCCTATCCCAGCATCTGTGGGTGAGAGCCCAAATATGTTAAAAAAACAACAACACAGGCTTATACAGGGTGTCCTAATTTTTTCACATGACTCTGTATATATCAGGGTAATTTAACTGTAATGCTGTAAATACTATTTAACTGCAATGCACTGTGTATATACAGTATACTGTTTTCTACCCATTTTTTAAAAATATTTTTTATCTTATTTATTATTGCTTTGAGTGCTGCTGCAATTCCGTAATTTCCCCATTGTGGGACTAATAAAGGATTATCTTATCTTCATTGTTATTTTTTAGCCTACATTAACAATGTGAGATATGGATGGCCAACATGACCAACTCCTGTGGTGATGAAAGACTTTTGTTCTGCTGTTTTAATTATGTTCACTCAGCTATTTTGACACCAAGACAATCCATATGAAATACTACCAAACAGCCAAAAATCTAAATAAATACAATTATTAATTAACACAAACAGTAATGTGAATAAAGTCCCTGAATAGTAAAACTAATAAATAATAGTCATTTAGAAAGTTGGAGGAAATAACATTATTTTGCACATTTTTAATTCAATATAATTCTACAGGTTTATGTGCTATACAAAGGTAAATTTGCAGTATTAAATGATTCATGAAAAAACATATTTGATGAATTATCTAGCATGTATCAATATGTCAAGCAGCAAAACATTTGTGCACCCAAGCTGCTCCATTTCCCTTGAGAAGACCACTTGCTCCTGTTTAATTTATCCCGTAGGTGACCCTGAACTGCATTCGTACAAAGCTCTGGTCTCTGTGGCACCATCACTAGATCACCGTCAAATCAAACATATGGTGTGCATCGCATTCCCACACAGAGCACACATCAGTGCAGTCAGTGACGCTATGTGGCTATTGGATGCCTTCCCGATGTAAATGTGCATGGGAGGAATGTTCGGAGTGAGGGGTGGGAAACATTTATTTTCTCCACACGGACATGGAGATAAAGGGAACAAATACAGTAGCCACACATGGGAAAGAATGACCAAAACATGGATACAGAGTTCAATGGAAATAAATAAAATACACCCAAGTACTTTTGCTGTATCTTACAGGTTTATCAATGCTTGCAGGTCACTTGCATTTTAGAAATTTATGAGTAAAGAAGTCTCAAGTTCATCTGAAAAAGGGTCAATTTTATGTGAAAAAAGGCTTAAATTTATGACAAGAGCTTCACATTTTAGAGTAAAATCTTACCAAATGATAAAAATAAACCAAAGACCCTTTATGAGAACATTTCTGTTCGTTTTCCTTCTAACATACTAATTATGTCTTACATTTGTTTGTGTCTGTGTCATGATTGTCCTTCTGGGGCACAGGATAGGACTCATGTGCAGACCGATTTTTAGGCATGATTTATTAACAGAAACAAAACTGCATGTGTGATCATGAAACAAAAGCTAGACGAGACCAGAACGTGAGTGTGAGTGAGTTAGCGTGAAGATCGCCATGCCAAAGGCAGCGCACGACCTCTATAAATAAGGCAACAAAAATCAAGAACACCCATGAACAATCAATAATCAGGACATCAAAAACAGTCGTGAATTATTAACAATAAAGCATGAACTCATTACACAAAACTGGAAATAAACAAAAGACGCTGTCAAAATAAAAACCCAAACCCAGACCATGACAAGAACGACAATACAAAACACAGTAATCATGAAAATAACAAAAAGAGTCTTTAAAACAACAAACGGTGAGAGCATGGGCTGTGCTCATGTCCCAACCAAAACAAAAAACCCAAAACATAACTCAAAGTGAGGGCATGG
Source organism: Pholidichthys leucotaenia (assembly GCA_020510985.1). Classification (NCBI taxonomy): domain Eukaryota; kingdom Metazoa; phylum Chordata; class Actinopteri; order Cichliformes; family Pholidichthyidae; genus Pholidichthys; species Pholidichthys leucotaenia. The sequence goes on along the minus strand of CM035840.1, from coordinate 56,105,985 downwards.
CACAGCCAATGTCCTGATCCTGACAGGACCCCCCTCTGAAGGGGCGGGACCCAGACGCCCCAAAACAAACAAAAATCGCCAACCCACGGCAGGTGGTGAGGCCCCTAGGACAGGTGGGCCAAAACCTCCCCTTTCCTACAAAGTCACAAACCAAAACAAAACAGTTAGTTGGGGCCAACCAGAGTCCATGGCCCCAGACCAAAGAGCGAGATGCATTGGGGGCCCGATCAGAGTCCATGGCCCCCTAAACCAGAGAGGTCAGCGAGTCAGGTGGCCTCCCAGAGTCCCTGGACCACCAGACTATAGAGTGGCATGTGTCGGGTGGCCTCCCCGCATCCCTGGGGCACCATACCAGAGAGCGTGATGTGTTGGGTCACCTCCCAACATACCTGGGCCACCAGACCAAAGAACGTGATGCGTTGGGCGGCCTCCCAGAGTCTCTGGGCCACCAGACCTGAGACCACGATGCCCCCCCCCCCCCCCGGAGATCGCAGCTGGGAAGCATCAACCACCGATGATGAGGGCCGAACAGCGGCGACACCAGACAATGAGGGCTGACCAGCAACAAGACCAGACGATGACTGCTGATCAGTGGCGAAACCAGACAACTGCTGACCAGCGGCAAAACCAGACGACTGCTGACCAGCGGCAAACCCCAACGGCTGCTGACCAGTGGCAAAACCAGATTACTGCTGACCAGTGGCAAAACCAGATAACTGTTGGCCAGTGGCGAAACCAGGTGATGTTGGGAACGGTGGCCAGTAGTCCTGCCAGCTCGGGGTAGCTCCGTAGGCTGGGGTGCGCTTCCACTATCCCAGCTGCGGTGTCCAGGCACTCCAGGGCCTCTCCTGGCATGTGGGAGGCACGGGCGTCCGAGACAAAGTCCTGGATAAACTGGGCTGCCCACAGCTCATCCATGTTGGGGCCACCGGCCACCAACCTCCTTCGGTCTGCTGAAACCAGGTATGACGGTGATCTTCTCTCATGATTGCCTTTCTGGGACACAGGACAGGACTCATGTGCAGACTGATTTTTAGGCATGATTTATTAACAGAAACAAAACTGCAGGTGTGATTCATGAAACAAAAGCTAGACAATGAGACCAGAACGTGAGTCTGAATGAGTTAGCATGAAGATCGCCATGCCAAAGGCAGCGCACAACCTCTATAAATAAGGCAACAAAAATCAAGAACATCCATGAACAATCAATAATCATGAAATCAAAAACAGCTGTGAATAATTAACAGCAAAGCACAAACTCGCTATGCAAAACTGGAAATAAACAAAAGACGCTGTCAAAACAAAAACTCAAACCTAGACCATGACAGGAACAACATAAAACACAATAATCATAAAAATAACAAAAAGAGTCTCTAAAACAACAAAAGGAGAGAACACGAGCTGTGCTCATGTGTCAACAAAATCAAAACCCCCAAAACATAACTCAAAGTGAGCACATGGCACAGCCAATGTCCCGAGCTGAAGAGGAATTCATTCTTCTGTTCCAGGCTGAGTAACATAAATATTTGAGCTGTTCGGCTGAAGCCCACAAAAACAAACTCAATTTTAACTAGACAGATTTACAAATTTATGAGAAAAGTATTGCTAATTTATGAGGAAAAAAAGCTGAAAATTCACAAGAAAAGTCAGTTGAACTCCACTGGCCTTTGGCAGGTGGCTGTGTGTTCCATCCATCCAGCCAGTTATTTCAAATATTTAAAAACTAGAGGGCACCCAGGGAGCACATAGCTCTGTCAAGACCCCGTCTCTCCCTTCCTCCCTTCGTTCATCCATCTGTCTGTATCTCCATACCACCATCCGTCCATACATTGCGAGACACGGCCTTAATTGAGGTATGTGCTCATGGATCACCTTCAAAATCTAATCAATTCATCTGTAGCTGAAGGACCACCTCTGGTGAAAAGTTCATCAAAATCCATCCAGCAGTTTTTGTTTAATCTTACTAACACACTGTGAGAAGATAGGGCCTTGGCAGAGGTATGCACTCCTGGATCACCCCCAAAATCTAATGGGTTCATCCTTCGGCCAAGGGCCACCTCTGGCAAAAATTTCATCCAAGTCCATCCAGTATAGTTCCTGCCGTAATCCTGCTAACAGACAAACAAATGCTGGCAAAAATGTGACCTTCCGCCATTCCTTGGCGGAGGTTAAAAAAAACAAAACAACAAAAAAACAAAACTGGAGTATGTACTTCTTAAGTATTGTTACCAAATAACTAAATATAGGTGTACTTCATTCTCAGAATGGTTGGCAAAGTAATGTGATCACCCAGTCCTTGTGTCTGTTTAAGCATGCGTTTGTGTTTCTACACACTGTTTAAAGAGTCTCTGAGTTTACATATCCACACACTGTAAAAAGAATCTGTGTGTTTGCATTTCTACAATCAATACTGTTATAAAAAAGAAGAAGAAAAGAAAAGTCTAGCTGGGCCGAGGACAAGTCCGCTGTCTCATTCTGTCTTATTAAGCCTGTGGTGAAAAGTTATCTGTCTTGTATTTGTCACTCACAAAGGAGAAGCAAACCTTTTTATTAAAAAATCATTTATGAACAGGTGATTCTGACACTGACAATAGACGATTCAACCCCACGCCATTCCTTTTGCTGTGTAAACTAGTGCTGTCATGCTAGCATTCTGAGGAACTCGTGTTCACAGCGGCCACTCAGCTAACTCAAACAATGACCCGTGGAGGCCCGTTGAGATTTGCGCATACTGTACCTATCAAAAACTTTGCTGGGGATGGCTTTACAACCGGACGCCAATATGTGGCTCTGTGGGAAGAGGCCCGGGCTCATTGTGGAGGTAATTGGACAGAGAGGAGAGAGGAGGAGACACAGATAGTGCGATGACACTTGAGAAATGAGATCCAACTCCATCCCAGCGCCAGTCCTGACAGCCAGAGTCCTCCACCTCCATTCTTCTCCCCTCTTCCTTTGTGTGAATCCTTTTCAGCCCCATCTGAGGCAAACCTGTTCCCCTTCACGTCCCTTCATCCTGCAAGATGCGGCTCCTCTGTCAAGCGGCTGCTATATATGTTTTATCAGCCCTTCCATCCATCTCCGACAGCCTCTTGTCCCTCTCTCTCTCTGCATTGGAAGAGCAAGTTTCTCCTCCTTCGATCATCTTGGCTCATAAAACTCGGGGAGGAGGGTTAGCAGGCTGTGTTTTAAGGGCTGGCTACACTGCTATGGGTGCACTGACTTGGACTAATGCTATTCATGCCTCACATTTGCTCACCAGGTCCTATGAAAAGGGATGGCCATGGCAGCCTTTATGGGACACACAACAAAGGGCCATCATTCATCAGGCCAGCGGAGCGCCGAGGAGTGGCAGAATTTGGGTTCACCCTGCCCAGTGCTCAGCTGCTTGCTTTTGGCACCGTCATGTTCGGGGCATGAATGTCTCTCCTGTAATCCCCGGCTTTCATTCAGGGTTGTTTCATTTTGAGGGGATACTCATCACCTATCTCACATGCAGATGTATTGAAGCATCACTCTAGCCTTGTAAATCTATGTGTAGGATCTTGCTTTTTTAAAGATTTTTATTGTGAAATTGAAAAAAAATGTCTTGCTCAACAAATTTTGTGTTTGGGTGCACAACACAGCAAAAGAGTGTGTTGACATTATAGATCTATAGCCATACTCCAAGGTCACCAAGCCACCATTAATCTTCACCTTTCCTTGGCCGCGCTTTCATACAAGACCTGAGGCTTTTGAGTCCTGTTGGCAGCTCACAACAATACCCAGAATGCCTCAGGGCCTTGTCAGCCTGTCCTAATTTGTGGCTGTGGCCCTGGGGTTGAATTCAGTCGCTGCTGGCTGCTTGACCTGGCGGATTAACAACATCTTTTAGTCCTCATGCGGGGCAGCGCCAACGGGCCGATAGGCGGCCCGCAATTACACAGCAGGAAAGGCCCCACTTAAACACACACACACACACACACATGTATAAGTGTATGGACGGATAGGGTGAATAGTTGGCCAAGAGGAGAAAGGGAAGCAGGTGATGTGGCGAAAACCCACTTTGAAGAAGACTTAAGAGTGTGAGAGGGAGACTGAGGAGAAAGGGAAACTGTCTCAGTGTGTGTTTTGGGGCTTTGTGACAACTCAGTGGGAATTCAACTTACATTGTGTACATGGAAATCAATGCATCAAGGAGCTGAGCAGCAGCTTATTTACACTGAGATTGCAAAGCGTACAGTGCAGTGATGCTTCCAGGGATGTTTCAAATCCACCACAAAGCATTATTCAGAGGTGTGGCAATGTAACTGGAACTTAGTGTTTGAGGCTTAGAAGACGCTCTACCAGCAGGGTTAGGAATAATAATGTGAAAATACTGTGAGGATGTTATGATGAAGATGGGATGGCCTGAATTAAGAAATCTAGTACATGCATATCAGGATATATCAGTGGCATTCTTTAACATTTTCTTCTTATAAGACTTCTTAATCAGTCTAAATCAGTACTCTTTGAACATGATGGCCATCCTAAAATGATATGAAGTTGTTGCCTTTGATTCATCCTGTGTTAAAGGCAGGTTTGCAACAGTTGGTTGTTGCATTGTTGACATATGTTAGCACAGATGACACTGCATGATCATGTGCTGGCAATGTCAATAGCAAGGCAACCTCAATCTAATGCACGCCCTATTATATAAAGACCACAATTTACAAAATGAAATTCAACATGACCTGACACCAGTGATTGTGATCATGAGCTTATAAAAATGATCAATTGAAGGGCTGTTTCATTATCAACTCTTCTTTAATCTGACCTTTCTTTGCAGCCAGAGGATGTATGCCATGCTGGACATTACACTGTAAAAATGGATCCAATCAATAAGTCATGGCAACTTCATTCTTTTAAAAAAATGCAATTCAGTTCATCAATTAAATGTCATGAGTTTTAATATTCCAACTAGTTCAGTAAACCAGTTTAAGTCAAGATAACTACCGATGTCCAGTTTTTGTTAACTCATCTGCTTTTGGCAGCAAATTCAGTTTTTAAGTTGAACCCTGATGATCGTTACAGTGTGCAAAGAATGCAAGTTCAAGGTACTAAAAGATGCTACATCTTTTGTATGCAATCTATGGTTAGTAGTATCCTTTGCTAATATAGAATTTATTAAAATGGTCACTTGTTTTGTTTTTTTTTTCTTTAAAGAAGCTGCATGTACAAACCCCAATTCCAGTGAAGTTGGGACATTATGTAAAATGCAAATAAAAACAAAATACAGTGATTTGAAAATGCTTTTCAACCTATATTCAATTGAATACACTACAAAAAACAAGATATTAATGTTCAGACCGATAAACTTTATAGTTTTGTTTTTTTTGCAAATATTCACTCATTTTGAATTAGATACCTGCAACAAGTTCCAAAAAAGCTGGGACAGAGGCATGTTTACCACCGTGTTGTCAGAGCATGGGTTGGGCCCATGTCCTCGCTCTGTTTTATAATTTCTTGTCACTGAGACATGGGTTGAGTCCACGTCCTCATCTTGAGTTCTGTTCTTGTGATTCTTTGTGTTTAGTGTTATTAGTATCTTCCTTGGATTTTATATTTTGTATTATTATTCCTGTCATCATCGGTTTGGGTTTTTATTTCGACAGCATTTTTTGTTCATGTTCAGGTTCTAGTTGTGGTCTTAGTTTTGCATTATTTATCCCTGTCTTGTCTTTTGTCCTGTATGTTTACTGTCATCATGTTTCATGTGTATCCCGTTTGTGATTGTCTGTGCATCCCCGCCCATCCTGTTCTCCATACCTGTAGCCACTTCCCTGCGGCCTCCATTTGCCCCGATTGTTCCCACCTGTTCTGCATTGTCTTGATTGCCCATTGTCTATTTATGTCAGTATGACATAAATAGACAATAAATAGTGCGGTGTCCTTGTTGTCTCATGTCAGTGTGTCCCACACGCTTCTGCACTGTCCTATCCGGGACCTGAGCCTTGTATGTAACCTTGTTCTGCCTGGTATCCTGCCTAGCTGTGCTTTGCTTTTTGTTTCAGCACACAAGCTGTATTACTTTCTGTTTTTCACTCACAGACACACTCACTCACTATCCATCTATGTCACTGATCCACTGTCATCGCGGATATGACGTTGCATGGTTCTTAAAGCCGTCTTCCACTTTACCCTATCCTGGGTGTCAGCCTGGGTGAGGTTCATTTGCTTTAAATCACTGGTACCAAACTCTATCCACGTCTTGCGTGGCCTGCCCTTGGGCCTATGCCCGCCAACACCAAGGACGCAGATGCTATTGATTGTGCCGGCGCTTCTCTCAACATGGCCGTACCATCTAAGGTGGCTGACCCTAATGGTCGTTTCAAGGTCAGGGAGGTGCAATCTCTCGCACAGCTCTCTTGTGCTTGCTTTTTCCACAATAAATAATGGTATAACTCAGCTCATTTTGGGGAAAACTTGGTCTTATTAGACGAGACGGCATCCATCCCACTTTGGGTGGTGCATCTCATTTATCTAACAATCTGGCATCATTTTTATCCAAATTTCCAAAACCTTGACAACTCAGAGTTGGGACCAGGAAGCAGAGTCACAGTCTGACACGCCTCTCTGCAGCTCCTCTTCATCCGCCACCCCTCAACTTAGCCCCTGTCTTCCCCATCAGAGAATCATTGTCTGCTCCCTCTAAAGTAAATAAAAATAAGATAAGATAAGCCTTTATTAGTCCCACAATGGGGAAATTCCAGGATTGCAACAGCACAGGGATAGCAACACTCAGAGCAACAATCAGAAGGCAAGAAAAAACAACATCTAGTAAACATATGTCCATATTACTATAAATGTATATATATAGACACACAGTGCAGAGCATTATGGTTGGTTGGTGAATGTGCAGCAGAAAGTCTAAGCTCTCTCTCCGCGGATGCGGCGGGCCAGCTGGAAGTCTTTGGGCATGATGGTGACCCCCTTAGCGAAGAAGAGACCACCAGGTGGGCCTCGCTGGTCTCCTGCAGAGCCATGTATACAATACAATGTATAAGCATACAATGTATAAGCATCCCAAAGTGATTAAACAAAAAGTTGGTAAAACTCAAATTAAACATCCATCCATCCATCCATCCATCTTCTACCGCTTAATCCTTTACGGGTCGCGGGGGGGCTGGAGCCTATCCCAGCATCTTTGGGCGAGAGGCAGGGTACACCCTGGACAGATCGCCAGTCCGTCGCCAAATTAAACATGAAGCCTCTAAATTGAATGAGTTGGCCTCTGTTCCTCCTCATAACTTAAAAATTAAATATGGTTTGTTAAATATTAGGTCTCTAGCTCCCGTCTCTGCTAGTCCATGATCTGTTAATGACAAATGGCACAGAAATAGAAAATCTGGTAGTGTCTCCTCATAACCCTGTACTGTCAGACCATTGTCTGTTAACCTTTGATTTTACCATTTCTGACTATTTGGCTCCTAAAGGAAAATATTACTACAGTAGATGCCTCTCAGATGATGTTGTAACCAAATTTATGCAGATTGTTTCCTCTATGCCATGTGTCAACACAACGGAAATAAGCTATAGACACCTTGCTCCTTCTGTAATTGATAGCATGGTAGATAGTGTTACAGCTTCTCTGCGTCAGACTGTAGACATGATGGCCCCTTTAAAAAAGAAAAAGTCTAATCAGAGATTTCTAATTCATTGGTTCAACACAGAAACTCGTAGCTTAAAACAGAAGACTTGTGGAGTGTGTAAATGAAGAGGCATATTCATTTCAGACGATTTATTACACACTCACATCTCACAAGCAAAGAACAGACTGACTGGTCACATCAAGCATTCCTGTCTCTATATCAAGTCACACTTCACAAGGATCAAGGCACTTCCTCATACACAGCATGACATCTACACTACACTTCATTCAACCCCCTCTCACCCACTTGGGAATTGTTCTCCCATGTGTATTCATTGTCTCTGTCTAAGGTGTGAAATAACCTGAGGCCCACACCGCCCCCCCCCCCAGCATCTTAGATAGAACAATAGAACATCAGTCCATATGTTGTTTTGGCTTCAGTCTCCTCCCAGATCTGCTGTAACTGGGGTTTACTGCCTCCGTGGCGCTGCTGTGCCGGTGGGAGGCTGCTGGGAGTGTGTCTGACTGCGGGTGAGCCATGGGGGGGGGGGTCACTCTGTCCATGTGGCTGCTCTGATGAATCGTTCCCCTGGGGAGGTCTCCGTGTGGATCTTCCACGCCGAGGGGACCTCGCCAACAGTACTTACTCATTCGCCACTACAAAGGCTGGTTTGAGTCTGTCTATGCCAATTCTCTCCTGTCTACCCCCCAAGTCTAGCACAAAATGCTTATCCCCTGTTTCCAACACTCTGAACGGTCCATCATAGGGTGGGCGCAACGGAGGGCGGTGGGCGTCGTGTCTTGACGAACACGAACTCCGCGTTCTTCAAAGTTTTAGGCACGAAAGCATGCGGAAAACTGTGGTGGGCAAGGCCCGGCAGCGTGCCTGTGTTTGCACTACGCTGCAAAAGCTGAGACGGCGAGCTGCCCGGCGTGGGATTGTCCGGTAGAAATTCCCCGGGCAGCCGTAGGGGCTGCGCAAAAACGAGCTCTGCCGGGGAAGCTTCCAAATCCTCTTTTGACGCGGAGCGCAACCCCAATAAAACCCACGGCAGCCTGTCTACCCAATTTGCATCCGTCAGTGAAGCCCTAAGTGCTGCTTTCAGTGACCTATGAAAACGCTCGCATAAACCATTGGCCTGTGGGTTGTACGCGGTTGTGCGATGAATTGCAGCACCCAGGCTGCGGGCCATCGCGGACCAGAGGTCGGAAACAAATTGCGGGCCCCCGTCGGACATAATGTCCAACGGGACTCCAAAATGCGCCACCCATGTTGTTAAAAAAGCGCGTGCTACGTCCGCGGACGTGGTTGCTGCCAGCAGGACTGTTTCTGGCCAGCGCGTGGTGTGGGTCACCACTGTCAGGAGGTGCGTGCACCCCTGTGATGGCAGGAGGGGGCCCACGAGGTCCACGTGAATGTGGTTGAACCTCTTAGCCGGTACCGGAAACGGCTCCAAGGGAGCCTTCGTGTGCCTGTGTACCTTGGCTCGTTGGCACGCCACGCAGGCTGCAGCCCACTCTTTTACTTGTTTGCGTAGGCTCGGCCACACAAACTTCTCTCCCACCATTTTGACATACGCGCACACTCCTGGGTGCGCCAGAGTGTGAACCGACTCAAACACGCGGCGGTGCCACGCGACCGGGACTACCGGACGCGGGCGTCCCTTGGAGACGTTGCAGATTGGGGGGGGGCCGCCATCTTGCATCACCCTGCTCTCCAGCCTTAACCCTGTTGGTCCAGACTGGAGCGCGTGCACGTCTGCATTGCTAATCTGCTCCACGGCCATGGCTGCGTAATCTATCCCCACATAGACCGGGGCCACCACGGCGCGCGAGAGGCAGTCCGCCACCACATTCAGTTTACCCGACACATGCTGAATATCGGTAGTAAACTCTGAGATTGCGGCCAGCTGTCTCTGCTGACGGCCCGACCACGGTTCTGAAACCTTGGCCATCGCGAACGTTAGTGGCTTGTGGTCTACGAACGCGGTGAAGTTGCGCCCTTCCAGCCAGAACTGGAAGTGGCATATGGCCAGATGGAGAGCCAGCAACTCTCTGTTAAGCGCGCTGTATTTACGTTCGCTGTCACGCAAAGTTCTGCTGAAAAATGCGAGCGGCTGCCAAGCCCCGGCGACGTGCTGCTCCATGACCGCCCCTATGACCACATCTGAAGCGTCGGTGGTGAGCGATATCTGGGCCGTCGGGTCCAGATGTGCCAGCGGTGCAGCGTTTGCCAGGGCTGCTTTAACTTCTGAGAAAGCCCGCTCTCGCTCCGGGGTCCATTCGACTCCATCCGCGGGTTTCTGTCTCTTGAGCGCGGAATACAATGGTTGCATGAGCCGCGTCGCGCGGGGAAGGAAATGGTTATAAAAATTCACCATCCCCAAAAATTCCTGCAGCGCCCTGACCGTCTGAGGCCGGGGAAAATGTGCCACGGCGCGCACTTTGTCGGGCAACGGGATCGCTCCTTCCGGAGAGACGCGGTGCCCCCCCAAAAAATCAATCTCCGTCACGCTGAACTGGCATTTCGCCGGGTTGATTATCAACCCGTGCTCCTCCAACCTCCAGAAAACCGTCCTGAGGCGGGTTTCGTGTTCGTCTTTGGACATACTGGCTACCAGGATATCGTCCAGGTAGACGAACACGAACGGGAGGTCACGCAGCACTGCATCCATCATGCGCTGAAACGTCTGTGTTGCGCCTTTTAACCTGAATGGCATGCGCAGGAACTCGAATAAACCGAAGAGAGTTATTACCGCTGTTTTGGGTACGTCCTCTGCGCGCACTGGGACCTGGTGGTAACCGCGGACCAGGTCTATTTTAGAAAAAATGTGCGGTCCGGCGAGGCGAACGGAAAAATCCTGTATGTGGGGAATTGGGTAGCGGTCGTGTGCTGTGACGTTGTTCAATCTGCGGAAATCACCGCACTGTCGCCACGATCCCTCAGCCTTAGGGACCATGTGTAGCGGGGATGCCCATGGGCTGTTTGATCGCCTGATGATGCCCAACCTTTCCAGGTTGGCGAACTCTTCGCGCGCTATGGCCAGTTTAGCTGCGTCCAAGTGCCGAGGTCTTGCAAAAACGGGCGGCCCGGTGGTGGTGATAAAGTGCTCCACCCCGTGTTTAGCGATGGCCGCCGAAAACGTCGGGACCATGAGTGCTGCGAACTGAGTGAGCAGTGCGTGGAACTTACCGCCTGGAGTTGTGACGCTGGCTTGTGCTGTTGGCCGGGTCCCTCGATCTATACAGGGGAGAGATTCAAAGGACAGTGCATTAACCAGGCGCCTGTTAGCAACATCCACAAGTAAACCATGTGCACACAGAAAATCAGCGCCCAGGAGCGGGCAACACAGTGCTGCTATGATAAAACTCCACTCATACAAGCGGCCATGTAGAGATAAGGTCAGTGTTCTCTCACCGAACATCTTAATCTCCGAGCCATTTACTGCCACCATTCCGGGGCTGCTAGGTCCTGCCAGCCGGTCAGCGTAGGATGGCAGGATGACACTCTTCTGGGCTCCGGTGTCGACGAGGAAGCGTCTCCCCAAGCGCGAGTCCGTCACGTAGAGCAGCTTGTTCTCTTCACCGGCGGTCGCAGCTGCTACCGACTGCCGGCCTTGGCATTTCCCGAGCGCTTGAAGTGGCACGGTGGCGCGCATCTGCACGCGTTCCCTCCGAAGCGGCGGTGGTAGAAGCAGAGCGTGTCTTTCTGGCGCTCCTTGGCCCCCGTTGCTGCTACCGTTGGTGGCTCCTCGCCTCCCCTGGTCGTCTCGCTGGGCTCCGCTGCCGCCGCGTTGACTGCGATCACCCTGGTGGTGAGGATGATCCGGTCTGCCTCCTGGGCTAGCGCACGGTAGTCTTGCGCGGCCAGCAACGGCGAATTGGCCAGAACCACTCTTGCTTCTGTTGGCAGGTTCCGGAGGAAAAGGTGGGCAAACAGAAAGTGCCCGTCGCCCGTGCCCATCAACGCCAGCATCTTCTCCATCAGGTCTACAGCCGACCTATCTCCTAACTCGGTCCGCGCCAGGAGCCTCTCTGCTCTCTCACATTCCGAGAGCGTGTATCGCCGGGTAAGCGCAGCCTTGAGCGCCTCATATTTGCTGCTGGCTGGTGGCTGATCGAGCAGGCTCGCTACCTGCTGGGCTGTGCGGGAGTCCAGCGCTGCTACCACATGGTAGAACTTGGTGTTGTCTGCTGTTACTCCCCGGAGGGCGAACTGGGCCTCGGTGTGGTGGAACCAAGAGCGCAGGTTGTGTTGCCAGAAATCCAGTAGCTTGACTGAAACTGCACACACGTTGCTGGGGGGTTCCAGTCCTGGCTGTCTGCGGGTTGGCTTCAGAGTCTCTGAGGCTTCCCGACCGGGCCGGCTCCGGGGTTCTTGCCTTGTGTTCCATAATACGTCTTGGGTCACCAGTGTGGAGTGTGTAAATGAAGAGGCATATTCATTTCAGACGATTTATTACACACTCACATCTCACAAGCAAAGAACAGGCTGACTGGTCAGATCAAGCATTCCTCTCTCTATATCAAGTCACACTTCACAAGGTTCAAGGCACTTCCTCATACACAGCATGACATCTACACTACACTTCATTCAACCCCCTCTCACCCACTTGGGCATTGTTCTCCCATGTGTATTCATTGTCTCTGTCTAAGGTGTGAAATAACCTGAGGCCCACAGACTCGTCAATTAGAAAGAAAATGGTACTCCACTAATTTAGATGAAATCTATTTAGCTTGGAGAAATCATCTTTTAATTTATAAAAAATCTCTTAGAAAAAGCTAGAACAAGTTATTATTCTGCATTAATAGAAGAGAACAAAAACAATCCCAGGTTTCTTTTCAGCACTGTAGCCAGGCTGACAAAGTCAGGACTCTGTCAATCCTAGCATTCCCTTAGAGCTTACTAGTCAGGACTTTATGAACTTTTTCAATAATAAAATTTCATCAGAGGAAAAAAATCAGATTCTTCCCACCGTAAACTTAAATACAGTAACTACTACAACTCCTTCAAATGATATAGGTTTGGATGAGCTTACTCCAATTGACCTTTTAGAGTTAGACAAAATAATTTCCTCATCCAAGCCTTCAACTTGTCTTTTAGACCCTATTCCTACCAGGTTATTTAAAGAAGTCTTCCCATTTACTGGTAGCTTCATTCTTCAAATAATCAATTGTTCATTAACTTTAGGCCATGTACCACAGGCTTTTAAAACTGCTGTAATTAAAACCTTACTCAAAAAGCCAACGCTGGATCCAGGAGTTTTAGCTAACTATAGACCAATCTCTAATCTGCCTTTCATTTCAAAAATCTCAGAAAGAGTTGTTGCTACACTATTATTTGACCACTTGCAGGGAAATGGTTTATTTGAAGAGTTTCAATCTGGGTTTAGAATCCATCATAGTACTGAAACAGCCTTAGTGAAGGTCACTAATGACCTCCTTATCGCATCTGATAATGGACTTGTTTCTGTACTTGTCCTTTTAGACCTTAGTGCAGCTTTTGATACTATCAATCATAATATTCTACTTGATAGATTAGAACACTATGCTGGACTTAATGGAACTTCGTTGCATTGGTTTAGATCTTATTTATCTGATAGGTTCCAGTTTGTTCATGTCAGTAATGAGGTTTCTTTCAACCCAAAGCTCAGTCATGGAGTTCCACAGGGACCTGTGCTAGGCCCTACTCTTTTTAGTTTATATATACTTCCGTTAGGCAACATTATTAGAAAGCACTGTATACATTTTCATTGTTACGCAGATGATGCACAATTATACCTGTCAATGAAGCCAGATGATAGTAATCAATTAGCCAAGTTAGAAGCCTGTCTTAAGGAAATCAAAGCTTGGATGACTTGTAATTTCCTGCTATTAAATTCAGATAAGACTGAAGTCATTCTTGTTGGTCTAATAAACCTTAGAAATACCTTTCCAAATCAAATTTTTAGTTTGGATGTGGTTACTCTTTCTGTTAATAGCTCTGTGAGGAACCTTGGAGTTATTTTTGATCAAGATCTGTTTTTCAATTCACATATTAAATTTGTTTCTAAGACTGCCTTCTATCATTTGCGTAATATTGCCAAGATTAGGAGCATCTTGTCTCAGAGTGATGCTGAGAAACTGATCCACGCTTTTGTTAGCTCTAGATTAGATTATTGTAACTCTTATTATCAGGTTGTCCTAAAATATCTTTAAAAAGTCTTTAGTTGATCCAAAATGCTGCAGCAAGAGTTTTAACAGAAAACTAGAAAGAGAGATCATATCTCTCTGGTTCTGGCCTCCCTTCACTGGCTTCCCATAGAGTTTAGAATTAAGTTTAAAATCCTTCTTCTCACTTTCAAAGCTCTAAACAATCAGGCCCCTTTTTATTTAAAAGATCTGATACTACCCTATTATCCTAACAGAGCACTACGCTCCCAAAATGCTGGATTACTTGTAATACCTACAATCTCCAAAAGTACAATGGGAGGCAGAGCCTTCAGTTATCAAGCTCCTCTCCTGTGGAACCAGCTGCCAATCTGGATTCGGGAGTCAGACTCGATCTCTGTTTTTAAGAATAGGGTTAAAACCTTCCTTTTTGATGTAGCCTACAATTAGGGAGGGATCATGTGTCTCTGAACCCTCCCTTAGTTATGCTGCTAATAGGTCTAGTCAGCCGGGGGACCTCCAATAATGCACTAGGCTTCACTCCTTTCTTCACTCTCAATGAATTTTTTTTTTTTTTTTTCTTGTTGGTCATTAACATCGGTTTATTCTCTCCCATAGATTGAGTCCCCATCATGCTGTTTGCTCTCTACATGTTTGTTCTTTTCATCTCTATCCCCTCACCCCCCAGCCAGTCGCAGCAGATGACTGCCCCTCCCTGAGCCTGGTTCTGCTGGAGGTTTCTTCCTGTTAAAAGGGAGTTTTTCCTCTCCACTGTCGCCAAGTGCTTGCTTACAGGGGATCACCTGATTGCTGGGGTCTTTCTGCAATTGTGGGGGTTTCCCCTACAGTTGAAAATGCTATGAGATGACCGTTATTGTGAAATTGCGCTATATAAATAAAGTTGAATTGAATAAGAAATACGCCTCGCATTTGAGTCCTCTTCCTTGCCCCAGAGGGGCAATCCTAATGTGTTACAACACCTTTCCTTTTATAACAACACTCAATAAGCCTTTAGAAACTGAGGACACCAATTGTTGAAGCTTTGTAAGTGGAATTCTTTCCCATTCTTGCTTGATGTACAACTTCAGTTCCTCAACAGTGCAGGGTCTCCATTGGCGTATTTTGCACTTCATAATGCACCACATATTTTCAATGTAAGACAGGTCTGGAGTGCAGGCAGGCCAGTCTAGTACTCACACTCTTACTACAAAGCCACGCTTGTGCAACACATGCAGAATGTGGCTTGGCATCGTCTTGCTGAAATAAGCAGGGATGTCCCTGAAAAAGACATTACTTGGATGGCAGCATTTGTTGCTCCAAAACCTGTATGTACCATTCAGCATTAATGATTCCTTCACAGATGTGCAAATTACCCATGCCATGGACACTAACTCATCCCCATAAAATGACAGATGCTGGCTTTTGAACTTAAGACTGACAACAATCTGGATGATCCTTTTCCTCTTTAGCCCGGAGGACACAACGTCCATGATTTCAAAACACAATTTGAAATGTGGACTCGTCTGACCACAGCACTTTTCCACTTTGCATCAGTCCATCTCAGATGAGCTTGGGACCAGAGCAACCCGGTTGAACAGAGCAACCAGAGGCATTTCTGGGTGTTGTTGATACGTGGCTTTCACTTTGCATGGTAGAGTTTTAACTTACACTTGTAGATGTAGTGATGAACTATGTTCACTCACAATGGTTTTCTGAATTGTTCCTAAGCCCACATGGTAATAGCCTTTACAGAATGATGTCGGTTTTTAATTGAGTGCCACCTGAGGTATCGAAGGTCACAGGCATTAAAGGGCCTATATCATGCTATTTTAAGCCTTTCAGAGTAAACTATATGCATGTATGTGATAGTATATTACCTTTGGTACACTGGAGAATGGATTTCTTATGAAATATGAGTTATTTTCGCGAGCTACTTTTCCAACCCGGAAGTAAGATGCCTCGATGTCTGAGGCTCCGCCTCTCCTTCTTGTGGCTGCCGCCCATTTCATGACAATAATAATCTCCAGCCATTTCTGACGAGTAAGCTCTTCTTTAGGAAGGCTGAACAAACTCCTAAATCTCTCACAGCCAAAGACACATTTACACCACTTAGAAGACATTGTCTTACATAAAAAAGCAAACAGTTGTTGTCACTGAGCAGATTAGGTGTGAGAGGAACTACTTCTTCACAGCATTAATGCTAAAGTGAAAGTGTTTTGCCGATCACCGCTCCGTTAGCTGTGCGGAGAAAGTGGGTGTGTGCATTAGCCTGGGGGCGGTGCTGGTAGCACAGGCACTTCCTGGAGTGGGCGGCTCACCCACGTTCACACGTATGAACGTGGGGACCCAATCATTATCAGGGACAGGGCGGAGCAGCAGCTCAGAGAGCAGGGTTGAGGAGGAATACTCAGAGATGCATGAATGGAGCAAAATACCACTTTGGGGCTGTTTTTGGTGAGGAATTAACATTACAACATGCTTAAAAGTTAAAAAAAAAAAAATCGATTTTTTTTTTTTTTTGGACTTATTTTGTACCCGTAGGTAGATTTGTTCTGCAGTCCGGTGACAAGCCACCAGCTGCCGGTTGCTGCGTGTGCAAGCGCCCCTTAACTCCCTAACCTGCATGTTTTTGGCATGTGGGAGGAAACCGGAGAAATCCCGGAGTAAACCCACGCAAACACGGGGAGAACATGCAAACTCCACACAGATCACTGTTGGCCGGGGGCAGGGATCGAACCCACGATCTCATGATCCCCGCGATCCCCCGGCTGAGGGTAAACTGTGCTGCCGCGGTGCTAACCACTGCGCCACCGTGCAGTCCATTTGCATGATATAGGCCCTTTAAATGTTAGTTTTCGGCCTTGCCATTTGTATAGAGAAATTTCTCCAGATTTTCTGAATCTTTTGATGATATTATGAACTGTAGACAATGACAACCCTAAATTCCTTGCAACTGTATGTTGCGAAACATTGTTCTTAATTTGTTGGACAAAGTGGTGAACCTCGCCCCATCCTTGCTTATGAACGACTGAGCTTGGGGACACTCCTTTTATACCCAATCATGACACTCACTTGTTTCTAATTAACATGTTCACCTGTGGAATGTTCTAAAAAGGTGTTTTTTGAGTATTCCTCAACTTTTCCAGTCTTTTCTTGGCCCTGTCCCAGTTCTTTTGTAATGTGTTGCATGAATCAAATTCAAAGTGAGTGAATATTTAAAAAAAAACAATATAGTTTATCAGTTTGAACATTAAATATCTTGTCTTTGTAGTGTATTCAATTGATTATAGATTGAAAAGGATCTGCAAATAATTATTTTCTGTTTTTATGTGTTTTACACAATGTCCCAACTTCAGTGGAATTGGGGCTTGCAACTACAGAAGGATAAATTACTGTGGCAATGAAGCAAAGTGAGTAATTAACTTTCGTTGTTAAATGAAGTTGCTAAATTTGTTCAAAAACAGTTGAGACGTTTTTCTTAAAATAGGTGAGGTGACTAACCCAGTTCATCTGTTTTAATTTTTAACAGGATCTCTCTGATTTGCAGGCAAACTTGTAGTCATGCACTTCACAAATTCAAATCAAACTGAAAAAAAGCATTTTATTTACATACAACATTTTTTGTCTTTGTAGTTCTGCAGGTTTGCACTGCTCTATGTATTTCTAATTTTTGTTATTAAAGTCACCGGTCAAAGGCCCAACACCAGTGGGAGTTGCAGTAGCTGCAGAAATGTTAATGAACATGTCCTTGTTAATTTTTTATCAAAACTGGAACACAACAGTTTTCAGTAACTAGAAAAAAACAAAGTGTGGGATTGAAAATTTCTCCAGGGCTGTGGACACTGATGCATGCACAGCTTCCGAGCACAACAAAAAAAGACAAGAACGACAAGCAGATAGGCAGCGGGTCAAGCGCAGATCAGAATTGGCAGAGCAGCAAAGCATCTTACAATGCACACAAAGCCTTAAATGATGGGAACAGGGAAATTGGCAAACCTAACATGGTGTCCTGCCATCACCCTCGCTCCCTCCCTTTGTTTCCCAACAGATGCTGTGTTCCATGAAGACACTGTCAGCTGCACAAGAATTGGCCCAAAATTTCACAATGATGACGGTGAACAAAAAAAAAAAAAAAAAAGAAAAGAAAAAAAAGGCAGCATCCACAGTTAACAATAACAGCACAGCAGCATGGAGGAGGGCACGGGTGCAAGTGTATGCACAGACCTTTCTCTCTAGGAATAGGGCCGATCTCTATGGAAACACGCCCTATACCCCACCCCTCTCCACTACTATTACTATAGTATACACATACACTCACACACTTGTCAGCTGCAGTCCATGCGCTGTCTGAGCCCAGATGGTGGTGAACTGCATAACTCACTTATCTGTCTCTGGCCTCTAAAGGAATGCTTAAAGGCCTCTCCAATTCCCAGTGGACATCACCAAAAAAAGAGAGCAAGGGAGAGGCACGCCATCTGCTCCCAAACACCGTAGGCACCCCCTCCATTCCTGTCTGTCCCCCAAATTCATCCCCTTTTACCTTCCACCCCCACCTTACAATAAAAAAGAACCCTTAATGTGACCCTTGACCTGTTCCTAGAAAGTGACTGTGGATGGGAGAGAAGAACTCTATTATTTGATTTATCTAGTGCAGTGGTTCTCAAAATCTTAGTGTCCACTGGTCAACTCAAACCAATGGACCATCTAAATTTTCAAAGAACATATTTCAGCCTGTTTTCACTCCTGAGGTAATAGGTGGTGCTGATCTGGAAAAGTCAGAGGGTGTGCATTTGCTGCACTCTACTGGGTTAGTGTGCTAATCCAAATTCATAGGGTGTGTGTTTTAGCTAAAAAAGCTCATCTTTCACCTAACTGTGTAGTTTTAAACTTAATCAACCACCTCAACTAAATGAAAATAATATTAGCTGATGACTGCGAACAGTACAAACAACCTTACAACAAGGTGTCTTGGGTTTGAAACACAGCACTCGACCACAGTGGATAACGCTGTCACTTCACAACAAAATGCCTCTGGTTGAAATCTACCAGCTTGTATGGGTTTCCTCCACGTGATTTCCTCCCACAGTCCAAAGACGTGCATGTTAGGTTATTTAGAGATTCAAAGTGACCCTAGGTGTGGATATAGCTGTGTGAAAAGTGAAGGGATCGGCGCTGCACAGTGGCTCCCTTATCCAACTGACTAATAAAGTAAAAAGAACAAATTTGTAAATTAGCTAGCGTTGCTGTATCTAAGTCATGATGCACTGAAACAGAAGCACAATTTAACCTCTTAAAATTCTGGTGTTCCAGCCGCAGAATGTTTCACATTGGAAGGAAATTTGCTGGAGTGCTAAGGGGTTTAAACATACAGTGCTGTGAAAAAGTATTTGCCCCCTTCCTGATTTCTTGTATTTTTGCATATTTGTCACTCTTAAATGTTTCAGATCATCCAACAAATTTCAGTATTAGACAAAGATAACCCGAGTAAATCTAAATAAATTTTTTTTTTTTTTTGTTACTTATTTGTACCCGTAGGTAGACTTGGTTTGCAGTCTGGTGACAAGCCACCGGCTGCTGGTCGCTGCGTGCACGAGCGCCCTAAACCTACATGTTTTTGGTGTGCGGGAGGAAACCGGAGAAATCCCGGAGTAAACCCGCGCAACACGGGGAGAACATGCAAACTCCACACAGCTCACTGTTGGTCGGGGGCTGGGATCGAACCCACGATCTCATGATCCCCGCGATCCCCTGGCCGAGGGTAAAACTGTGCTGCCACAGTGCTAAACCACTGCGCCACCGTGCAGCCCCATGTATGTAGTTTTTGAATGTAGTTTTTGAATGATGATTTAATTTATTAAGGGAAAAAAAGCTATCCAAACCTATACCTAGCCCTATGCGAAAAAGTAACTGCCCCCCCATTACAACATAAATTAACTGTGATTCTGTCAAAAAGCAGCACATCACGCCGCGACCTACAGAAATTCAAGAACAGATGAGAAACAAAAACCCAGTACAACATCTACAGAACTTCAGGCCTCACTTTAGACACTGGTCCACGATTCAACAATAAGAAAGAGACTGGGCAAAAATGGCATCCATGGGAGAGTTCTAAAGCCAAAACCACTGCTGACCAAAAACAACACAAAGGCTCATCTCACATTTGCCAAAAAACATCTTGATGATCAACAAGACTTTGGGGAAAATATTCTGTGGACTGGTGTGACAAAAGTTGAACTTTTTGGAAGGCGTGTCCGTTTCATCTGGTATAAAACTAATACAGCATTTCATAAAAAGAACATCATTCCAACAGTCAAACATGGTGGTGGTAGTGTGATGGTCTGGGGCTGCTTTGCTGCTTCAGGACCTGGACAACTTGCTGTAACTGATGGACCCATGAATTCTGCTCTCTACCAGAAAAATCCTGAAGGAGAATTTCCAGCCATCATTTTGTGACCTCAAACTCAAGCCCTCCAATGTGGCCGAATTAAAACAATTCTGAAAAGAAGAGTGAGCTAAAGTTCTTCAGCAGTGATGTAAAAGACTCACTGCCAGTTAAACACTTGATTGCAGTTGTTGCTGCCAAGGGTGGCACAGCCAGTTATTAGGTTTAGAGGACTATTACTTTTTCACATATGGCCAGGTAGATTTTGATAGCTACTTTCTCTTAATAAATGAAATCATCAATTAAAAATGGCATTTTTGTATGTACTTGGTTTATCATTGACTAATAATAAAATTTGTTTGATTGAAACATTTGCAGTAAGTATGACAAATATGCAAAAAATATAAGAAATCAGGAAGGGGCAAATACTTTTTCACAGCACTGTAGCTACATGGCATCAGTTGAAAATATGAATGTCTATCAGCACTCTACTATATCTTCTATTTTATTTGGCAAGTCCTCTCTTCTTGCATTGGTTAATATAAGAGAAAAAGACATTTAAATTCTTATTTACCATGACACCTACATATACTTTCTTTGCAAGTATTGCCAATATGTTTGGTTTTTTGTTTTGCGATAAGCTTTAAGTTCATGTGTATTGCTGACTTCATCTCATATTACACATTTACTTGCAATTCAAATGAAGAGTTTAAATTTCTGCTCTAATTATGTGACTCATTTTTTAGCAAACTCATACAAATATGTTGCTACTGTTATCCAATCTTCAAAATTTAAAGCAGCCTTACTTAGCTGAACTGCGTAATAGTTGTTTGTAGGGGAAGATAGTAATATAAGGGGACAATGGAAATGACTTCAAGAAGACCCCCTCCCCCCATCCCTCCCTCCCCCCTTGTTTTCCATGGTTAAAGATGTGAAATCTGGTGAGCTCTCCACCACCCACTCAGTCAAGTGTGGCTCAGGTGTTCGTGCTCACCATATGTGCTCATGTGCATGCTGGTGTGTGGTCCAGTTTGTTTAAGCATATTCAGATGGGTTTCTCGGTCTTGTGGGTGCCTGCGCATGCAAACAAAATAACACACGGGGCTTTTAACGTGAGCCAAGAGAGGGAAAGTTGATGAAGGTGGGAGGAATTAGGTGCAATGTTTGCTTGATCTTAATTCAACAGTGGTGCCTTTGCAAAGTCCTGTAAATAGAAAAAGGCTGCTCTCTCTCACAGCATATTTTGATCAAAACTGCATTATTATAAATGCAAGGTTGCTGCATATTCTTTATTTTTAGTTGAATCCAGATAAAAGGATGGTCAGTTTTGTTTCTGTGAAATGGAATGCAATTTCAAAGTCAGTACCTACCCCATTATTGTGTGCAGCACTTTGCTAGCTGAAAACTAAAAATGCTCCTTAAATTATTCCTTTAAAAAAGATGTACCTGACCTTGTTATGGTGATGTGCGTGTAGGTGTTTGATTTTGATTAGCTGTGGAATGTTATAAAAACGGGAGTGGTTGTGTTTGACAGAGTTGCCTGTGGGCTGCTGCATGGACAGTAATGAGCAGCTGCATGGCAGGAAACTTAAAATAGAAAGCTTTGCTTCCAGGTCACTACTGCACACACTCTAGCTGCAAATAATGTCACTAGCACAAGTCGATAGTGCCCTGAATCGCTTGGAAGTAGATGGTGCCACATAGTCTTTGACTTTAACACAATATTGTTCAGGTAAGTGCAAACTGAACAAGCTGAATAGAGTGATAATATTTTTCAATTTAGTATTCTTAATACTTAATAAAATAAGTAGTTAATAAAATAAGTAGTTCACATCGACTATACAGTCAATGTGAACAAAGCAGTTTTCCATTCTTACAAAGAGCAAACAGCTGGATAAAACAAAAACGTTGCCTAGGAAGTGTGGTTTCAAGACGCTTAGCTTGCGGCAGATTCAGTGGGCAGCTAAGGCTAGCATGACTTGTGGATAAACAGAGATGGTTGAACACGCCAAAATTAGACATTGCTATTTTGATGTTTTTCTTGTCTAGGTATAATTTCACCTACTTAAACTAACAGGTGTAGTGTACTGGGGAGGCATCCGTGTAGACTGAGCATGTCCTCCAAGAGAAAAAAAATCAGCATACAGAACATTGTTAACAACAGGAATGCCAACTTACAGTTATGGCTTTGAAAAACGAGCCTTCTAGTGGTTGTGAAAATAATTACACGCAGTGAGAACGTGGAGAGAGAGAGAGAGCTGCAGTGTGGATGAATCTGACAGATTTATACTTTAACCCTTCTCTAACTTTTACATTTTCCCTTTTTCGTTTGCTTTTAGTGGCAAACTCAAACAATTACTGTAATATTGATAATGTGTATAAAATATTGCTGGGAATCGATTAAAAAATTAAACTAATTTATCACACCCATTTTCAAAAATTAATCTTAACTGCAATTAATATTTTTAAAACTAATTAACTATTTAACTGTGATTAATCACATTAAATACAATGAGCAACTGGTTGTGTATCCTGTTATCACAATGCTGCAAGAGGTGTCAAAATGGCAATTACACACCCAATAAGGCATTGCTGTCTGCTGGGAAAATTTTAGCCATAGTCGGCTAACTTCTGGTTAGCTTATTGTGCTCACTTAAGATTCATTCCCCACAGTAGCGTGTTTCAGTGTACAATTAAATGTAATCTACAGTCCAAATGTCCACACAGTATGACAGTGATACCACAGTAAACCGATTTGAACACCCACCAAAAACTTAGTTTTTTTTTCCTTGTTAACATCTGTATGATGTCTTTTATGACTTATAAGACATATCAAGAGCGAAATCACTCAAATGTCTCGTGTCTGTTTTATTTTTTTTTTTTGTATTAAAGTTGTATCTTTAATTTCTGAAGTGTTAAAAGGAAACAACCACAGGGGCGATATGAACATCTTTGTTCCCATTTAAAACTGGAAACCAGATTTGGCTATATTAGGCAGAAGGGGGTGATGAACAAGGATTACGACTGTCCACTGTTGACTCTCCACCCGGCTCAGGCCTCGACTCCAATGTCATGGGTAAAAGAAAATACCTATAACTGTGACAGAGGGTGGTTCTTATGATCTTCCTCTACATGCCGACCTGTTAACATCATTTATGGAAAAATGTCAAGAGTGTTCATTCATGCATCAAAATACTCCAAGTGAGTGCATGTCATATCTATTTTTAACCTCTCCACCCTGCAGGTTACCACAGGTGTTTCAGGTGCTTTTGAGCAAATACAAATCCTCCCCACCCATATCCACAACACACTGTCGTTAGGAGGAATTTCTGGCCATTGAGCAGCAGGTTAGTTTAGCCGTGATGATTATATGCTCAGCTATCCAGAGGTCATGCCCTTGGGTGCATTAACACGCCCTTCGCTTCTAAATAGAACTATTAGACTTCAGAATCTACATGTGCAGCTGACAGCACACCTCAACGCACCTTTAAATAAGACATATGGAATTTGAAATAGTGTTGACTCAGGCCAATAACCTGAGATGGCTGTGCCCAGTGTGTTAAGATATCATCTGACAGGAGAAAGAACTGACTTGGTGTTTGCTCTATTGCCCAAAATACCTTTATATCTTGGTCCTCTTTATCTGAGGCCAATACCATAAGTCTTCAACAAGTGAGGACGAGACTATAATCGCGTGGCCCCCACAGCACTACCAGCTCTGAGACGATTTTTGTCAGCCACCTACAAAATAGTGCAGAACAAATGGCACCAGTCAAATGGAGAGGCAATAAGGCAAGGGCCCCTCAGTGAAGTGCGTGTGCATGCGCTCTAGTGTGCGATTGTGTGCGTGGGCATGAGTGCATGCGTGTTGATGAAGTGTACCCGAGCAGACAGGACGTGGTGTGTGTGGATTTTGTGCGGTGAATGGCGATTGTGGATTTTCAAAAGAGAGGGGTGTCACCCTGGGCGAGAGTGAATGTCTGAACCCTGTGTGAGTGAGGCGTGTGTGTGTGTGAGCGAGCATGTGTGTATATGTCACAACAGGCAGTAGAGGGTGAGAAAGAGGAGTCTCTCAGTTCAAGTATGCCCCCATGTGACCAGCGTGAGAAATATAAGGGCGAAACCAGAAGTCGACGGTATCGGTGCTCATTTCATTACGGGTAGCTGAGTTAGTCTTAATGCAGATCTTTGCAACCACACTCAAAGTTTCATCAGAGCTTATTCGTTTAATAACTTTCTCCACTATATTATTTTGTGTGTGTGTTAAGCTTTGGCTGTACATGTCTACTGTATAGCATTGCACCCACTTTGTGCAATTATTTATGCTCATTAACTGCATTTGTGGTGTAAATCATATGAGTTTTAATGAATTGAAGATACCTTGGAACAGTGTCATGTGTTTATGCACCTGTTCTCCACAAAGTTTTTCACAACTGACAATATGCCCAGTATTGATAGAAATAAGTAAAAGTACTCCATGTGACCCGTGACAGCTACTGCAATATAGCATCTTCTGTAGCTCTGATGGGCCCCTTCTGGTTTCTTAGCTTAAACTATAGTGGAAAAAACTACTCCCGTTGTGTCTGATGAAGTCCCTTGCAATCAGTTATTTTTTGATGTTTCATTATTCACCCAAAGCTCATTATCAAACACTTATGCAGGAGGTTGAGTTGCCCCTACATAGAGCAACAGAATGTGAAAATCCAGTTCTCACAATAAACCAGTATAGTTATATACTATACAGTATATGTCACAGCAGCCACGTTCCATGGTCCTTGTAGGCTATCATGCAAAAAAAAAAAAATTGAATTTTTGTTAGTTTGTAGGTCAGTAGACTGTCTCATGAAATGCTTTTGACTTTCAATTTGGCTCAAGAATTAGGGGCCATCATTTTTGGCTATACTAAAGACAACAAATCATGATACACTGTTGTACATAATTAGTAGAGTTGTAGTACTCACGATCAGTCTTGGTCTTGAGGCTGCATTTTCAAGGGCTTGTCTTGTTTTGGAATCTGATTCATCTTTCCTCAGTCTTGGACAAAATGGACTTGGGATTTTAAATTAAGACCATGGAGCCGTGCACACAACAGCATTTTTACCCCAAACCGTGGAAGTTCGTCTACAGTTTAGTTGTCCGTGCATACTACAGCGAGGAATTTGGAGGTGTGAGAGTGTAGCGATTTGAAACCAGTCTCCAGAGTGGAGAGGCTTTCACCGGTGATGTGCTGCGTGAGGTTTGTGAGCGGTGAGGCACTGACTCATTTAAAGTCAGATTTGCAAATATATGAACAAAATAGCATAAGCTTGAATTTAATTTCAATTGAACGCTTGCATGTTTTATGATCTGCTAATTGTACATTATAAAATTTGATGATATAATTTATTTGTTGCCGGGAAATAATACACACTGAACAACAAATGTATTTTATGGGTTTTATCTGATATATAGAAAATAAAGAGCAGCACGCTTCAGAATGAAAAGATTTACAATAATTTTTTAAATGTAAATAAAATAAAATGAAATGTACAAATTGTCTCTTTGTATATAACTCTCACGTTTGTGTTACAGTTTGTACTGCCTCAAACACACAGGAGGCAGATCTTAAACAAAATGGTGGATTACTAACAAAGAAAAATACAATCTGATAAAATGCTCAGTAAACTAATGACCCCAAATAAGTCCGTACAAACGGTAGTGGTGATAAACATACACACGACGCCACACCAGCGCGTGATCACTGACTGATCTTCACAGGACACCCGAGTCTCCAACGTTTCTTTATGAAGATTATTCCTCGTCTTGCTTGCTTTTCAAATCCGGTCTCCTGAACTGTTTTCCCAACCGAAAAAAACCCAGATATTCAAAATCCTCTACCTGGCATATCCCGCCCACACCCTGAAGCCACTTCCTGTTGAGTCAAGTTCAAATCAAAATATTTAAATGCAAATCAAATCAACAAAGATCCATAAATACGACCCGGTTACATTCTCCCCTGCTTACAAGTCAACGGCCTCTGTGACTACAAATGAGTTTTTGATTTCCCTCACAGCTTCTCTAAACAAGACCGTGCCTAAGTTTGCAAAAATCTGAGCGATTATAGCTGAAGAACTGGGATCCAAAACTGACTTTGGCTCATGGTACGGGTTTGAGTGCTGGCCTGCTGTTGACCTTTGACTCCTGCGGGGAAAGGGAACAGGTTCAGGCATGGCTTCATCTTCTGTATCAGACCGTGTTTCTTGTGAGTCTACCTCAGATTCTGGTTCAGGAAATTCATCATCCTGCTCTGACTCACCATTGATGCTACCTTCCGCACTATTCTCACTGCTAGGGATCCTGACCTGACCATCAGTGTGAGCTGGGTTACGGATGGGACTAAGAGCCCTCACTTCTTCCAAAACTAAACCATCGGTAGGGTCCTCTGAATTTAGACTGTCCTCCGGCGGGGACTCTGGGGACTTTCTAAGACACTGGCTACTCGGTCGTGACCTGAAGACGGGTGGGGACACACATGGTCTGATGTCAACTCTGTTAACTCTTTTTGTCGGTCCTCCTTCTACAGGTTCTACCGTGTATGTAGTTCCTTGAATCTGCACCACACGGTGGGGAATGGGTTTCCAAGCATCTTGAATTTTGTTTCTGCCTGGGGGCCGGTTTCTGACATACACAATCTGACCTAGCTCAATAGGGGGACAGTACACCTTCTCGTTATGCATTGAAATGCGTTCAGCAGCTTTCTGTTCACAGTACTCTTTGGCCCTGGCATGAGCATCATTCAGACGCCTTTGGTGGATCGCCAGCCAGTCGTGACTGGGCTCTGCAGTGGACTCCTGTCCTAAAAGGGCATCAACAGGAAGGTGTGGGTCCACACCAAACAGAAGGTAGTAAGGGGAGTAGCCTGTTGTTGAATGCGGGGTAACATTGTACGCATAGACTAACTCTGGCAAAGACTCTGGCCATCTGCGTTTTTTCTCAGGCGGGAGGGTGCGCAAGAGTTCATGCAACGTCCTATTAAAACGTTCACATTGGGCATTCCCAGTAGGATGATGGGGGGTTGTACGACTTTTTTTTACACCATACAACTTGCAGAGTTCTGAGATCACCTCGCTTTCAAAATTCCGGCCCTGGTCCGAATGCAAACGCTCAGGGACACCATACTTGAGAAACCACTCTCGCAGCAGAACCTTGGCTGTTGTGTCAGCTTTTTGATCACGTGTTGGGAAAGCCTGCGTAAACTTTGTAAACACATCGGTGATCACTAGAACATTTTCTCTACCATTGCTAGAGGGTTCTAGAAGAGTAAAATCAACTGCGACTACCTCTAAGGGCCTACTAGCTAGAAATGATTTCATGGGGGGGTGAATCTTGGGATTTGGCATTTTTGTTAACACACAGCGTTCACATTTCTTTATCCACTGTTTGACATCCTCATGAATCCCTACCCAAAAACATCTTTGTCGTAGCAATTCCAGAGTACGCTCAATGCCTTGGTGCCCCATCGAGTCATGCACACTCTCTAACACCTGAGACTTTAAACAGCCTGGCACTAGTAGTTGAAAACGTTCCCCATACCTCACATCCTCAATCACCCGATAAAGCAGTCCCTCCTTCTCCCTAATATGTGGCCAATGTTTCAATAAAGAGAGCACTGGTTTTTCAAGGTCTTTCCTCTCCTGAAAGTTAGGTTTACTTTTGCCGTCCCAAAACCTTCTAAAAACTCCCAGTACTGGATCCTGCCCCTGAAATTCCCTTAATCCCTCTTTTGAGTAGCCAGGTAAGGTAGGAGTATTACCCTGGGCTCCAGAACCGGAACGATCTCCCTTTTCGTTCGCCCGCATTTGCCTAATCCTGCAACTCTCAAGACCAGCACTGGTTAGCTCAGTGCCAAGTGTTGTCCCTTTCTGTATCACATTGCAGATAGCCACACACCCATCATAATCCATGTCGTCCGACATTGGTTCCTGCTCCCCTGCAAACGGGTGCCTAGATAATGCATCAGCAGCCCGGTTAGACCGGCCAGGCCGATACTGAACATCAAAATCAAACACTGCTAACTGAGCCACCCATCGCTGTTCTAGTGCTCCTAATCTAGCAGTGTTGAGATGACACAACGGATTGTTATCAGTAAGGACCATGAATTTAGAACCTAGTAGGTAGCCTCTGAATTTTTCTGATATTGCCCATTTCAGAGCTAGAAGTTCTAATTTCATACTGCTATAATTTCTGTCATTCCTCTCTGCATTTCTGAGCCTACGGCTTGCATATGAAATTACTCTTTTCTTTCCCCCTTGTTCTTGATACAATATTGCTCCCAACCCTTGATTACTGGCATCTGTCTCAACAATAAAGGGACGAGTAAAATCCGCATACCCTAGTACTGGGGCGCTAGTGAGTTTCTGTTTCAGAATATCAAACGAGCTTTGGCATTGCGGCGTCCATAGACTGCACATCCATTGATTCACCTTGGAAGGAGGCCCTGAATTCAAACAGAGATTCACCAGGTCGTGAAGCGGGCTAGCTATCTGGGAAAAGTGCTCAACAAATCGCCTATAATAACCGCAAAAGCCTAGGAACGAGCGCAACTCTTTCAGTGTGGTAGGCACTGGCCATTGCTTCACTGCCTCTATTTTACCTGGGTCTGTTTCAATTCCATCTGCTGAAACCTGGTGACCTAAAAACTTAACCTTCTGCTGCAGAAAGTGACATTTCTCTAGTTTGACTTTAAGACCGGTATCTTGTAGTCGTTTCAAGACTATGTCAACTCTTTCTAGGTGCTCCGTGAATGTCTTGGAAAACAGCAAAATGTCATCCAAAAACACCAGCATTATTTGGAAAATCAAATCATTCATCGCAGTTTGCATCAATCTTTGAAACGTTGCTGGACCATTACAGACACCCATGGGCATGCGCAAGTACTCAAAGAGACCAAAAGGGGTTGTGAAGGCTGTTTTATGTTGGTCATGCTCTTTTACTGCCACCTGGTGGTACCCACTTGCTAAGTCAATTGTTGAGAAAAACTTTGCTCCCGGCAAAGCATCGAAACTCTCATCAATTCGCGGCAGTGGAAAAGCATCTTTTCGTGTCTTCTGGTTAAGCTTACGGAAATCCACACATAGCCGTATACTACCATCAGTTTTTCTCACTACCACCACAGGAGATGCGTAAGAGCTACAACTCTGCTTGATTATCCCCTTTTTCAACAGCTTGGATATGTGCTCTTTAACCTATGTGTATTGGTTGGGTGGAATTCGCCGATAGGGTAGGCTCACAGGTACATCATCCACTAGGTTTATGTCATGTTTGACTCTGTCTGTGTACCCCAAGTCATCATCATCGACAGCAAAAACATTAACATACTTGGCCAGCACAGTTTTCAATTGATCCTGTTGCTCTTTACTCCCTCCAATGTCTAATTTGTCCAAGACAGACGAGGTGCTGGCATCAAGGGCACTAGGCTGATCAACTGAGACATGTTCGATACTTGTTGAAATACGGTTAAACTTTACTTTAACTGGGGGTTCGTCACTTAAGCACTCCACAGGGGAAAATACCCCAAGCCGGGTCCTCGCGTTTAGCCACACATCCTCCGATGAAAGATTCACTACTTGCACTGGGACAGTATTACTGCTAGCTTCAACCAATGTGGGTAGGACAACCAGACCACTTGGCAAAGTCATGTTCCCCAGCTCTAGTAATCTCAAGCCGTTACCCTCTTGTGCCTTGGGAAACCCTTTTGCCATGACTGTAACTACTGATGCTGAGGGGATGTGGGCTCCATCCCTACCTACCAGCCTAGCCACACTCCGCCTAGTGACTGTACATTTCTGAACCTGCTGAAAGGCACTTCTCCAGTCTGAATCGAGTTTCCCCCCAAGGACAGTATCAAACTCAGCATGCACCAGTTGACGGCAGCGGCTAATGATATTCATGCCGACAATCCCTGCAGTTTCTGAATTCGGTGGGTCTTTCACAACGAGGAAACCGCAATCAGGTATTTTCAGTCCCATGGTCTCAATCTCTAACTCAAGATATCCTAAATATGGGATTTCTAATCCATTAGCAGCAGTCAACCTTAACCACCCCGCTGTAGTCACCATGTCATCATCCTCCCCACACAAATGCTGACGGAAAAACTGTTCAGTTATGGTGCTGACCTGGCTGCCCGTATCTAGTAAGCAACGGGTTACCACACCACGTATGTTAATCTCTACCGTGGGACATGTTCCTACTGCACGGGCCAGTAACTGATCCTGAGTAATCTGTGCTTTAACTGAGTCTGAAGTGTTCCCCCTAATCGCTTGACTCACGGCGACCGGGGCCTCTAGTTTCCCTGATTCTGACCGCTTTGCTGTGCCTTTTGCTTCTGGGTGCAATTCTTGGCTATATGCCCCTCCCCTTGACATTTAAGACAGATGGGTTTTCCATCATCTGTAAATTTCAACTGAGCTCGACGGCGGGTATTGGTCTGTTCACTTGAATTTGTTCTCTGCATAGTTAGGGTCTTAACCGCAGCAGCCAGCTCACTGATCTGCTTCCCTTGCTCTGCTACTACTTTGAAAAGATCACCCACAGTTCCCACTTGCTGTTCCTGAGCCGTTATGGCACTGCACTGGGTCTCTCTATCACCACTGTCTCCTTTACTTCGGCTTTTAGAAGATCTGGAATGGCTAGCATCCTCCACTGACCACAAATAGGCTTCTTCTCGGACCTGTATCATAGTGGAGTCTGGTTTCTGTCTTGCAAACTTCCTCAGTTCTCGCTTAAGGAGTGGATCACTAAGGCCTTCAATGAACTGATCCCTAAGAACTTTCTGCTCATTAGCTAAGGCATTTGCGTCGTGCTTTGAGATCGTTCTCAAAATCTGACACAAGGCATGTGAGTAGCCAAGGATATCTTCACCATCTTTTTGTTTTCGACTGTATAGGTCATGTAAGAGCTGAGCGGTGCATCTTTTATCTCTAAAGGCTTCTCTGAGGTACTTGAACAGGTCAGCAACGGGTAGTGATTTCCCCCCACTATGAAATCGCATCTCCTCTAGAGCTGCACCCTTTAGAAGTGACATTATGAAGTCATACCGGTCACTGTTTGATTGGTATCTAGAATGCACTACACGCTCAACCTCCTCAATAAAATCCTCAACAGAACGACCATCCTTATCATAATCACCACTGAAAGGGGGGATTTGCCGTTCTCTAGGTACATAAACATAGGATCTCTGTGGTTCCTCACTCAAAGCCGCGATGGCTGTCAAGGCTTCAGTTTGTTTACATTTCAGTTCAGAAACCTGTTCTAAAAGGTCTCTGTTTTCAGGTGATACCTCAGCATTTCTGCTCGCAGAGGAGTCCTCAACGCCTCTGTTTTCAACGCCCCCCACTGCGCCCTCTTCCATGTTCAAAAGTCTCTCTTACAAGTAGTCGAGGATATTGTGTTGAACCGTCCAGTCTGATGGAACCCCGGGAATTGCAGTCTCTTGGCCCCGAGTCCTCTCCGCTGAGCCAAGGTCCACGATCACTCCGGCCGGTCTCTCCGTCTGCACCCCGTCAGGCTCCAACCGTCCAGCCGCTCTCGTCTGCTTCGTATCACCACTACCGTTTACTGTACACCAACCCACTCTAAACTATCAGATAATTGACCCCACTCCTGGTACCAAAATTTGTTGCCGGGAAATAATACACACTGAACAACAAATGTATTTTATGGGTTTTATCTGATATATAGAAAATAAAGAGCAGCACGCTTCAGAATGAAAAGATTTACAATAATTTTTTAAATGTAAATAAAATAAAATGAAATGTACAAATTGTCTCTTTGTATATAACTCTCACGTTTGTGTTACAGTTTGTACTGCCTCAAACACACAGGAGGCGGATCTTAAACAAAATGGTGGATTACTAACAAAGAAAAATACAATCTGATAAAATGCTCAGTAAACTAATGACCCCAAATAAGTCCGTACAAACGGTAGTGGTGATAAACATACACACGACGCCACACCAGCGCGTGATCACTGACTGATCTTCACAGGACACCCGAGTCTCCAACGTTTTTTTATGAAGATTATTCCTCGTCTTGCTTGCTTTTCAAATCCGGTCTCCTGAACCGTTTTCCCAACCGAAAAAAACCCAGATATTCAAAATCCTCTACCTGGCATATCCCGCCCACACCCTGAAGTCACTTCCTGTTGAGTCAAGTTCAAATCAAAATATTTAAATGCAAATCAAATCAACAAAGATCCATAAATATGACCCGGTTACATATTAACAAAACAACTAAGGCATTTTACTGAATTGCCTCTTGATAGAATGTACAGTGAATTTAAGTTGTTTTCCAACGCATGTCTGGAGCTTTTATTGTGAAGGGAAGAAGCAGAAATAATAGTACTCTCCAGTTGCTTTTATTTTGCAGAAAAGCAGTTAAAGCTCTGCTGACTAACTCCATGCCTCCATGTTTTCCTTTCATTCAACTCTCCAGAATATAAACAAAGTGCAAAGACCCTTGACTACATAAATAAAATGTATTGTTATGTCTCTGGAAATTTTTAGCAACTGTCTTGCTGATTACCAGAGGACTGTGCAAAAGTCAAAATTTCAGTATCTCTCCGATATTATTTCCAGCATCAGTCACTGTCCTAGAGTACTGTTTAACTCTTTTATAAACCCACACACTCAGAGTGTAACAGATGTTTCATTTATGACATGTGAGACTTTACTTTTGTCAATAAAGTGGACGCGGTCAGATGAGTTACTGGTAACAGTTTTATGGCTTAGGACCGGCTTATCGCAGTCCTTGCAGGGAGGCAAGCCCACAAATATTTCTTTTTAGTAAATCTTTTATTAAAACCCTACTGGTTAGTTTACAATAGGCATTAGGGGAAGAAATAAACATGGACTGAACAATAAATTAATTTGGTACTATAGTGTGTGTGTGTGTGTGTGCTAAAATATACCAGGTAATATGTACAGTCACTTAACCAAATAAAATATACAAAGTCACCCAACAACCAAAGCACAGCTTATCGCTCATTAAGACAACTTAAAACCATACTGTACCCCAAACGTGCAAATTTAATACTGAAACCAACTGCACTTAATTGAACATTACAAACCAAAGGCGCGTCCCAAAGCTAATCATGTAGCCACAGTTAGCTTGTTAGCGTCGCTACTATTACCACAGCTCTGAACGTACAGAACTCTTTCGATTTTGACAGCGGTTTCTAACATTACAACACAATACACTTGCTCGCAGCCCCACACGTTTTATCAGCCCATAAACCAATGTGATTGGGAGTGCTTTTGCACTTTACAAACCTGGAAAATGGCAGAAATAAGAATGAGGCAGAGACGTGACTTGCGTTTTCCTTCAACGCTCTAATAGCAATGAAGGTAAAACGCTTCGTCGGCCTCCGTTGGTCTATGATGACCATGGAAGAGAATCCTAAACGTCTACTCTGCTGGAACAGCACCGCCTGTGGCTGAACAGGCCGATGCGCGAATGACAGTCCCTGTCACACAGGTCACACTTGTGGGTGGTCTCCGTGCTGCTGGGTAAAACGGCCGTTACACCAAAGGCCTGCTGCTGCTGCTGCTAGGTCACTGCCTTATACTGCCCTCTACTGTTCTGGAAACAGATGGCTGATTTAACTGTGTTAATGGGTCTCCTTATATTGCAAGTAGATGTGGGCATTGGAATAAAACATAAGATAATTAAAAACAACTAAATTATAATACCCCACTTGTGACCACACATTAGTGGGTGTCACACATGCATGGTCTTACCTTTACTTGTAAATGAAATCCATCCGCCTGTCCCTCTGGACAAAAATCTCAGTGACTTTACGTGAAAGTGCTCCTTGTCTTCTTTTAGTTTTAAACGTCTGTCTCAATCGAGATTGCTGCCAGTTTTGATTGAAAGTTCGGTTTTGAGAATTTTTTTTTAAGTTTACCTATAAAATCTTCCATTTTCAGTCTGTATAAAATAGAAGCCCAAACGGAGTACTCAATACACTTGACTTTCTGATTTTATCTTTAGCTAATTTGGCGTTTAGCCTCAGCGTAGAAGAAGAGCAACAAGCACAAACCGAGACAAACTCCTGTGCCTGCCACGCCCCCCCTCGTTGGAGCAGCATTACTGCGCAGCCTCTGACCGCGATTTTTAACTAAATTTTATGTCAGATTAAGAAGACTAAATATGTTATACACACACGTTAAGTACGTTACATAGACTATGGAAAAGGAGGACACACGAGAAAAGCTCCCACAAACATTACGTCTGGGACATACACAGAGCTGTCAACAGGAACGCGCATCTTGCACGAGCTCTGGCTGTGAAGGATTGCGCAATCCTTTTGCGGCTGCATTTGTTGCTGCTTCACCTGCTCTCGCTCCCTTGTATTTGAACAGGAGATGCACAGATTCGCCGATTTTAAATATATAAATATCGCTGAAATGATTGGAATCATTCAGAAATTACATTTACACCTACAGGACAAATTAGTGGACAAATAATAATACATTTTTTTCATGATCCTCCCCTGCCTCCCCTGACCTTACATCACTGGTTTTCACAGCGCTGATTTTGCGCATCTGTATGCACAGAAAAAAAAAAAGACCTACAGCATGATAGAGGTCCAATTTACAACAGATTTCAGCCAATCCGCACACCAAGGAGCACTGGGGGCGGCTGTGGTGCAGGTGTAGTGCGGCCGACTACTGATTGGAGGGTCGGGTGCTCGATTCCCTCTCTGTCTGCATGTTGAAGTGTCCTTGAGCAAGACACTGAACCCCAAGTTGCTCCTGGTGAGTCAGGCCAGCACTGGTGCATGGCAGCGCTGCCGCCTTGAATGGGTGGATAGCAGGATCTGTAAGGCGCCTTGGTCATTGATGTGTTTATAGGATCAGGTTAAATTGGACTCTTAACTGTGATATCCTACCGTGTAGCAATGATCACACTTGAGTTATTTCTTTGGCTAACTCTGCCGTTTATTCTGCAACACACATAATATGACTGAACATGGATTCTGCGCGGGGTTTTCACACTCTTGTTCTAATGTGTCCCCTTAATAGTAGTGCTGAACAATACAGGTAGTTCCCCCTAGAGGCATGTGCCAGTAATGTTTTAAATTAGACTTGCAGTCTACCACATCCCTCCCCTCTAGATTAAACTACTTTTAATTACACTAGCCAATTATGCTAGACATCCTGGAACTCCCATTTAACCCTAAACAATCACAGTTACTTTTAACTTCTTAAACACATGTGCCATACACATAATTTCTTTCTCTTTTTTTTTTTTTTTTTTTTTTTTTTACATGTATAACACACATAACAGTCTAACTGGGGATTTGGTTTGACTACCGCATCCCAGTGAGGTTCCAGGACGCATTCTTGTCCTGTGGCTGGGGAACTCACTACTGACTAAGTATAGTCCTTCAAGTAGTCTGGAGCTTTCCTAGCTCGCTGAGATCTTCTCACGGCGGGTGAGCCAACTGCAGGTGAAGACTCAGACTGCTCCACTGTTTCGGCTGCTGCAGTGCTGCCCGTAGAATCTGCAGAGACGGTTACCTCAGGTTTCACCTGAAGTGGTGGTTCGTTGATGCTCTCCTCAGGATGGGTGTCAGACAACACCTCTGGTGCCATCGGCAGGGGAATGGAGCTCCTACCACGAACTTGGTCGATGTGTCGCCTCACCACTTGTCCATGACCTAATGTCACCTTGAATGACACAGGGCCTGTCTTTTCTGTTATTTCTCCTGGTACCCAGGCTGGTCCTGAGCCAAAGTTGCGGGTGTAGACCACGTCTCCTTCTCTCAGTATTCTCTCTCTAGCATGCATGTCATGATAACCTTTTTGTTTCTCTTGTTTGTCATGCACTTTGTTTCTGAAGTCTGGATGTATTAAGTCAAATGTTGACCTCAACTTTCTTCCCATCCATGGACCTGCGTAGTCAATGTGAATTCTTCTCCATGGTTTATCTGCAACTTCCCAGGGATGTAGTGGGGCTGCTGGAGGACTGTTCCTGTTCTCCTGGCATGCCGCACATGACTTCACAAGCGCCTCCACCTCTGCATCCATGTTGGGCCACCACATGTAACTCCTCGCCAACGCTTTCATGCGAGTGATGCCAGGGTGTGCTTGGTGTAGTTGTTGCAGTAAGGCATTCCTACCAGGTGGTGGAACAACCACGCGTCCTCCCCACAGGATACAACCTTCCTGGGTGCTGAGCTCATCCTGTCGTCGGGCATAGGGAATGAACTCAGGACTGTTCATCTTCGGCCATCCTCGCAAGATGTATTCTCGCACTCTTGCTAGAACAGGGTCTTTGTCTGTCCACTTCTTTATTTGTTGTGCGTTCACCAGGGGCACGCCGATATCTTCAAACAATAGCACTCTCTCCTCCTCCTCAGGCGTGCTGTCTCTTCCTCCATCCAAGGGTAGCCTACTCATCGCGTCAGCATTCGTATGGTCCCGTCCGGCTTTGTAAACGATGGTGTACTCATACGCTGCTAATGTAACGGCCCATCTCTGAATTCTCTGAGATGTCATCTGGGGTATGGCTCTCATTTCACTGAACAGTGAAATTAGTGGCTTGTGGTCAGTCACTATAGCGAACTGTCTCCCATACAGGTATTTGTGGAACTTTTTTACACCAAATACTACTGCAAGGCCCTCCTTGTCTAGCTGGGAGTAGTTTTTCTCAGCTGCACTAAGAGTTCTTGAGACGAACCCTATGGGTCTCTCTGAGCCATCCTCCATACGATGAGAGAGTACAGCACCCACACCGTAGGGTGATGCGTCACACGCCAGGATGAGTGGTTTGTTTGAATCATAGTGCACTAACACACTACAGGACTGAAGTAGCACTTTGGACTCTTCAAACGCCTTCTGCTGCTTGACCCCCCATGACCATTTTTCTTCCTTCTTAAGTAAGGTATGTAGTGGTGCCAGCAGCGTGGAGAGCTTTGGGAGGAACCTATGGTAATAGTTCAACAAGCCCAGGTAGGCTTTTAACTCAGTAACATTTTGTGGCTCAGGCGCCTCCGCAATGGCTTCCACTTTGTCTGTTAGAGGGTGTAGACCACTGGCGTTGATCTTGTGGCCTAGGAACACCACCTCTTTTCCCATGAACTCACACTTGCTTCTTTTCAACCTCAGACCGCTTTTCTCCAACCGTTGAAGCACTTCCTCCAGCGTTTTCAGATGTTCTTGTTCATTTGGTCCTGTACAAAGGATGTCATCCAAATAAATGGCAACATTCGGAATTCCACCTAGGATGCCCTCCATAGTTCTCTGGAATATAGCAGGACTGGAAGCTACTCCAAATGGTAAGCGTGTGTAGGTATATAAGCCTTTGTGTGTATTGATGGTTACATACTTTCTTGATTCTTCTTCCAGGACTACTTGTTGGTAGGCGTGACTCATGTCTAATTTCGTGAAGTGTCGGCCGCCGTTCAGCTGTGCGAAGAGGTCCTCCACTTTAGGAATTGGATACTGATCCACCCGTGATGCTCGATTGACAGTGAGTTTGTAATCTCCACATATTCTAATGGAGCCATCCGGCTTTCTCACTGGGACTATGGGCGCCGCCCATTCTGCAACCTGCACTGGCTCAATGATCTTGTCATCCAGCAGCCTCTGTAGCTCGCTTTCGACCAGTGGCTTGACTGCATAGGGTACCGGTCGGGGTTTGCAGAATCGTGGTTGGGCCTCCTTGTCCACATTAATCTTTGCAGTGACACCTTTTAGCTGTCCTAAGCCTTCTTTGAACACTTCAGCGTGTCTTTCGAGGATCTCCTCCAGCTGCAATTTGGGCTGAGATTCCACTTTATTCACCAACTGATCCATCATGGCCAGTTCTTGTAGCCAACTTCGCCCTAGTAGATTTGGTCCTTCGCTCCCAACTACTACTACAGGTAAGTCCTTTTCTTTGTTTTCGTGTTGCACCTTCACTTGTGCCATGCCTAGCACGTCTAGCTTCTCTCCTGTGTATGTTTTTAATTTTAATGAACAGGGATTTAATTCTGCTGTGTCTGTTTTCTTCCACAGTTGTGTATATTGCTGTTTACTTAATATGGTTACTCCACAGCCTGTATCAACTTCAAATGTTACTTTCATTCCATTAACATTCATGGTACGCGTGATGGGCGCTACCTTGGTCAGCTCCTCTGACGTGTTGTAAATTGTGTGAAAACCCATGTCTTCTGTATCACTTTCTCCCTCCCCTCTCAGTTGATTCGCTCGCTGTTCCTTTCCTGGGCCCTTGTTTTCATACTTTTGCCCATTAACTGTCGCTTTCAGCACCTGTGCGCTGTCCACCTTTATTCTACATGCTTTCTTAATGTGCCCTCGCTTGCCACAATTATGACACAGCTCAGTGGCAAATTTGCACTCGGCGGCATTGTGCTGGCCTTTGCAGCGATAACAACTGGGGAATTTGCGATGATTTTTATCAGTTGACACTTTGTGGACACCTACTTGGGTCTTAGGCACACGAACATGCGTTGCTGTGTCCTCTGTTAGTTTCCCTTGCATCTCTCTCACATCTTTAGATGCTGTTTCCATCGCTTGGCATAATTCCAAAGCCTTCGCAAAAGTGAGTTTTGTTTCAGATAAAAGTCGCCGTTGCATTCGGTCATCATTCACTCCACACACAAGTCTGTCTCTTAACATTTCTTCCAATGAGTCTTTGTAGTCACAGTGCAGTGTTAATTTCTTCAATTCTGCCACATACTCTGCTATGGACTCAGTGTTCCTCCTTATGCGTGAATTAAATTTGAATCGTTGCACTATTTCACTCGGTTTGGGGCTGAAGTGCTTCTGAAGCTCCGCAGTAAGCTGGTCGTACGTTTTATCTTTCGGTAATGCAGGGCTTATTAAATTTCTCAACAAGCTGTAAGTAGTTGCACCAACTCCACTCAACAGTACAGCCTTCCTTTTGTCTGGCTCCTCAATGTCATTAGCTTGGAAGAAAAAGTCCAACATTTCACTATATTCTTCCCATGACTGAGTCGAGTTATCAAAAGGGGTTACCGTTCCGATTACAGCCGCCATTGCTCGTCGTGGTGGGGAAACCTCGTTTTTCCTCCTCTGAACTTGCACTCGAACTACTGGAGTCACTTGAGTTCGCCACACTTGCAATGTTCTCTGTTTCTCGCCGCTGATTTTTTTCTTTTAATCCTCGTCGCCAATTGTGTGATATCCTACCGTGTAGCAATGATCACACTTGAGTTATTTCTTTGGCTAACTCTGCCGTTTATTCTGCAACACACATAATATGACTGAACATGGATTCTGCGCGGGGTTTTCACACTCTTGTTCTAATGTGTCCCCTTAATAGTAGTGCTGAACAATACAGGTAGTTCCCCCTAGAGGCATGTGCCAGTAATGTTTTAAATTAGACTTGCAGTCTACCACATAACAGTATCTGTAAAACTGATTTTTTACACAATAGATGCAGCCTTATATAGAAAAATAATCATATTTTTTTAGCGCCAGCCTTCATCAAGGCTATTTAAAACATTCTTACAGTTTAAAATCTTATCTGTGCCATTCATTAATACCGGACACCAAATCCTATATAAATGGTGCAGACACTCTTTAAAAAACTAAATGACAGCCATTTCAAGCACCATGTACGTTCACTTCAGTGTGTTCAGGCTACAGAGAGCATCTTTTCACTCTGGATCAGAAAGCACCACTGATGAGCTGGGAGGCTTATTGATTGTCTCATTAACAGAGCAAAATCCCTGCCTGCACTGCATCCAAGAGGATTTTCTTTTCTTTTACCAGAGTCACTTAAGAAAGAATGAGCGTTAAGATTTTAAAGCCCCTCAGAAAACACTGTCACCCTTATGAGACACTTGCAGCACAGCTTGGAGGGGAGGCGAGCAAAGTAAGCAAACAGGCCCCAGGGACTGGAATATTGTGTGTTTGTCTTTTGTCCAGAAAACACAAATCAGCCTTCTTTAAAGCTCTTTTTTTTATCAGATGGCCATAATGAGCTGCCTTCTGAATAGTTCAGTAAGGCGGTCTTGTGATCAGAGGGGGTTCTTATCATCAACAAAAAACTTCAAACCGTACAACAACAAACATTTGGAAAGCCATCAGAACCCCAGGAGCCGGACTCTTTTATCTGCCTTGCTCCCTCAACACTGGGATTGGTTGAGAATGATTATTCTTAAGTCTTCATCTACTCTTACCAGACCAGGATAGGAAAAAAAAAATACTCATACGAAACTCTTTCATCTGCCCCCAGCGTCACATCTGGGCTGGGGTCTGACATCAGTCATGTCAGAAGTGGCTACCAATTAGCCAGCATGGCTACTATACACGCCACTCATCATCCCATACCGAGAAGCCTATCGAGGCCAACATGAAAAGTTCTGGGCCTGCTGGGTAGCTGTGTAGATGTACAAAAACACAACTAATTGTGCTTGGCTGATCTTTATGAAGTTGGAGGTTGCTCAGTGTGACACCCACGTTTTCCACTCACACAGAGGCGACAACTGCACACTATAAACACGGCCCTGGCTGGATTTGTGGTTGCTGCGATCAAAGCAGTCCAATGGGGATGATAGACCCAGTGCTGCGTGTGCGCGCGTTTGCGTCAAAGGGGAGGAAACGTATGGGTTCTCTTGCTGTAATTTTTTATGACTAAAAACCACTGTACAGCTTGGTGAGCGAATGTGGCGCTAATATGCTTCCTTCTGACACAGCGGGTGGATATGACGATACAGGGACATCATGTAGGGGAGAAATAGGAACTGAGTATGCACACGGACCCTCCCTTATATGGCAAAATATGACATGTTGTATGTTTAGCAGTGGTTCAACTTCAAAAGTCAGTGCCACCTTACATGACAAATTTGTAGAATCCAATATCTTCTTTCCCAAGAATTTGATCATTCATTTTAATCCTGAGGGGTCAATTAGTGCTCAAGGTGTCCTGTGGTGTTGGCCAGTGAGAGCTAACATATTAGAGGCCGCAGGGCCATTTCTTGTTTTGGGGGCTCTAGTTTTTATAATGTGGAGGAGTTCAAACTCTTTAAACTGGACAAAAATCTCTCATCTCCCAATAAAAATGTAAAAAAAAAGAAGAGCAAAACAAAACTTGGGCAATTGGCTAGAAGAGCAGAAAAAGTAAAACATTACATACTAGAAAAGCACCCACAGAGCACATACCTCCGCCAAGACTCCTTCCGTCCCTCATGGATCACCACCAAAATGTAATGGGTTTGTGTGTAGGCCTAGAGCCACATCTGGTGAAAATTGCATCAAAGAGTGTCCATTAGTTTTGGAGTATTGTTGCTAACACAATGTGATAAGATAAGAGCCTTGGCTGAGGTGTGCATCCTCAGATCATCACCAAAATGTAATAATGGGTTCATCTTTAGCCCAAGAACCACCTCTGGTGAAAATTTCATCCAAATCCATCCAGTAGTTTTGATGTATTGTTGCTAACACTCTGTGAGAAGATAAGAGCCTTGGCGAAGGTATGCATTTTCAGATCATCACCAAAATGTAGTGTCATGTTCTGGCCCCTATGGGGCAAGAAGACAGACTCAAGTGCTGGATACACTCATGACATTTGTTAAAGAAAAGAACAAAAGTCCAAAAACTGTGCAAAAATACAAAAATATAAATAAGGGAGAACTTACAGCTGGCACCCCTGGGCCGGTATCGCCCAGCAGACGCGGGAGTGGAACAGGTGAGCAATCCAAATGAAAGCACGGATAGACAATCAAGCTGACAATTAATAGTGCAGCAATCAGTGAATGAACAGAAGCAGACTAAATACAGGGCGATAACAATGTGAATGAGCACAGGTGTGGGTGCATCTGAGCAAGGGGACAGAGAAAATCATAATGATAATTGTGATCAGCCGGTGATGATGAGAGGGAGGCAAACCACACTGGGAGCTGACGGGGCACACCCCTGCAGGGCTTCACACCCTTGACAGCTTCACCTTCATGACAGAGCCCCCCTCTCAAGGGGTGGAGCCGAGACACCCCAGGGTAACACCAAAAGAAAAAGAAAAACCTG
Organism: Pholidichthys leucotaenia; assembly: GCA_020510985.1. Classification (NCBI taxonomy): domain Eukaryota; kingdom Metazoa; phylum Chordata; class Actinopteri; order Cichliformes; family Pholidichthyidae; genus Pholidichthys; species Pholidichthys leucotaenia. The sequence goes on along the minus strand of CM035840.1, from coordinate 56,063,810 downwards.
CCCCCCCCCCCCCCAAGCGAGGAACCACAATGATCTACCCAGGGCGGGTGGTGGGGGAACAGGCCAGGAGGGAACAAAACAGCCCTACTCAGGACCCACACCAGAAAACACAGAATAAAGGCCCCAGGCTATAAAGTTCAGGGGGCCGCCCAAAGTCCCAGGCCCGGCAGACAGCAAAGTGAACCAGGTCAGGAGGCCTGCCGAAGTCCCAGGCCTGCTGGATGGCCAGGTGGTACAAGTCAGGTGGCCTGCCGGAGAGCATGGACCACCTGACCCGGCAGCTCAGTCTCACAAGCGGCCAGCCAGAGTGGTACTCAGGAGCCACCTGAACAGAAGAGGTGGCCCGGGAGGCGGCTCCCCCACAGAGAGACCCACAGAAAACGAGGAGAGCCGAGTAGGGGGGACCCTGACTTCATCAGGCAGAGGGGGACCCACATTGGTCCCCGCCCCAAACGCAGCACCCATGAAGACCCGGACCGAGGGGGAACCCAGATGACGGCCTCGGGCAGAGGTGGAGCTGCATCCATGGAGGTCCTGGGCTGGGACAGAGCACCTGCGACAGCCTCCTCAGCAGTGAAGACTGGACCCTAAATGACCTCGGGCAGGGTGCCTGGACCCACGAAGACCTCTGGTTGTGCTGGATCGTCTCCGGTAACCCTAGGAAGAAGCTCAGAGGAGATAAATAGAGAAGGGGGGTCAGGGTCACTGGCAGTGGCGGAGCCTGGTGAGGCAAGCTCAGGTGCAGTGGGTGGCTGCACCTGGCTCTCCTCACCAAGAGTCAGGCAAGATTGCTCTAAAACTGAGAGAAGGAAGACAAAAGAGAGCACTTGCCTGAGCTTGAGCTCCACCGCCGTCCAGTACTCCGACAATCCAGACGATGGGGACGCTTCGGGCTCGGCCCTCGGGAGGTCCAGCTCAGCTGCTGACTCTGCTGCTGCAGTCCCCGCAGCAGGAATGATAGTAGTTGCAGTTATGGTGCCCCCAGACAAAATAATGCTGGTGGCTTTTCCAGCGTGGCAGCTGGGGGTCGGCTCCGTGCCTGCCCCGGGTTTGGATCCTCCAGGGCCACAGGCTCCTCCATCATCCGGCGGCTCGGTTCTGGCGCTGGCAGACACTCAGGAATAATCAGAGAAGACACGGAGAGGACAGGTGAGGAACAATTGGCTGCAGCAGGTGGGGAGAGTTCAGGGGACTACATTCCCAGAGCCTCCCTACTAGGGATCAGGCAAGACATATCATCAGGGAATGAAATTGAATGAAATGTTACTTGCCTGTTCTCCTGGTGAATGTTGTTGACTGCTGCCACTGGAATGGCGTCATCCCTCTCCGTGTCTGTGGCAGGAGTGTACCCCTCTGAGGAGTGTGGAGAAGCTGCTCCTGCTATCACGGAGGGAGGCGTAGCCGGATGAATAGTGAAGGACCTCTTGTCAGCAGGAGGACACGCCGAGATGACAGGGGTTGCAGGGGCGATGGGCGAAGATTGGGCTGGCAAGACAGCCGACGAAAAAGGGAGCAAACGAGGTTCTGCTGCTGGAGTTGTCAGGCTCAGTGTCAGAGAAGAGGCTGGCAAAGAGGCGGGAGGATTCCTCCGGTGATCTGTGGCTGAATGACGCTGTCACCGTGGAACTGGCGACGTGCGTACTGGAGCTGGAGGGGAGTCAGGCAAAGCTTGAAGGGAGAATATGGCACAGAGTATGTCTATAGCCTCCGGGTGATTCCACAGGCTGGGGAATGCCTTCATCACCCGCGCCGCGCCATCCTGACTCTTTTGGACCATCTTGAGAGAACGGGAGGCCTGCGTCAGTGACCAAAAGCCCTCCAGGAAACTCACTGCCCGCCGCTCCACGTCGTCCAGTTCAGACATGGTGAGCTCCAACACACCGGTGGGTGAAAAAACACAAAAAGGAAAAAAATACTCGAGTGTACAGCTGAGTCTTATTTTTTGCTGCACTATTCCGTCATGTTCTGGCCCCTACGGGGCAGGAAGGCAGACTCAAGCGCTGGATACACTCATGACATTTGTTAAAGAAAAGAACAAAAGTCCAAAAACTGTGCAAAAATACAGAAATATAAATAAGGGAGAACTTACAGCTGGCAACCCTGGGCCGGCATCGCCCAGCGGACGTGGGAGTAGAACAGGTGAGCAATCCAAATGAAAGTACGGATAGACAATCAAGCTGACAATTAATAGTGCAGCAATCAGTGAATGAACAGAAGCAGACTATATACAGGGAGATAACAATGTGAATGAGCACAGGTGTGGGTGCATCTGAGCAAGGGGACAGAGAAAGTCATAATGATAACTGTGATCAGCTGGTGATGATGAGAGGGAGGCAAACCACACTGGGAGCTGACGGGGCACACCCCTGCAGGGCTTCACACCCTTGACAGCTGTCAACAGTAAACAAAGACTAAACTGGATATAAGGAATAACAATGACAAGTCAAGGTGTAATTATAGATCAGTACAGAAAATAAAATAAAACATAAACACAAGCAGAAAAGTGACAATTGGAACAATCATACAAAAAGGACATAAATGCAACATAAGTGAACAGACAGAAAATGCCATGAAACCGAGGCTGGAGAGTTCCAGACAGACCTGCAAATTTGTAACTTTTCTCTGTGAATTAAGCAATAATACACAAGACGGAGTTACTGTATCGTGATTATAGTAACTGCAGCTGTGATACTCTCAGTGCCCTCTGCTATGTGGAGGGCATTAAGCCGTATCACAGCTGCAGTTATTATAATCATGATACAGTAGCTCCGTCTTGTGTATTATTGTTTAATTCACAGAGAAAAGTTGCAAATTTGCAAGTCTGTCTGGAACTCTCCAGCCTCGGTTTCATGGCATTTTCTGTCTGTTCACTTATATGTTGCATTTATGTCCTTTTTGTATGATTGCTCCAATTGTCACTTTTCTGCTTGTGTTTATGTTTTATAAGCCATATCACAGCTGCAGTTACTATAATCACGATACAGTAGCTCCGTCTTGTGTATTATTGCTTAATTCATAGAGAAAAGTTGCAAATTTGCAGGACAATCCCTGCAAATTTATGAGAAAAAGTCATATTTTTGAGGAAAAAGTTGCAAGTTTACAAAGAAAAGTCACAAATTCAGAAGAAAAAAGTAGCAAATGTTATAAGAAAAAAGTATTAAGTTTATGAGGAAAAAGTAGCAAATTTAAGAGAAAAAGTTGCAAATTTTTAAGAAAAAAAAGAATTTTTTGAGAAAAACAGATGCAAATTTAGAAGAAAAAAATTAGCAAATTTACAAGAAAAAAGAGTTGCAAAGTTACTAGAAAGAAGTCACAAATTTACAAGAAAAATGTAGCAAATCTGCAAGAAAAAAAACATTGGAAGTTTAAGAGAAAAAGTTGCAAATTTACAAGAAAAAGTGGAAAGCTTATGAGAAAAAAGTTGAAGGAACCCCTTCAGGGATCACCACCTTATTGTGACGGAGGGATATGAGTGCTCTAGTGATCCCAGGAGTGGTGTTGTCAGGGACAACTTGCTCCTGGTAGGGCCTCCCAAGACAAACCAGTTCTCAGTGAAGGGCCCTACCAAGAGTGGTCCAGTAGATCCCCATTAAAATAAGTTGCATCAGGGACCCAGTGTACCCAAAGCAGCCACATGGGTCTACCCTCCAGCGGGCTCACCACCTGCAGGAGGAATCTTGGGAATCATGGTGCCATGTGAACGGGCACTAATCCCAGCTTCTCTGCTTAGACTGCTGCCTCCATGATCCGAGCCCCCTGATAAGTTGTTGAAGATAGATGGATGGAAAAGTTGAAGGTAATTTTAATTCTTTCACCCAAAAAAATGTTGAGGGTGAACTTGTAGCTTGGGCACTTCCAAGTTGCCAAAGGGGCCTGTAGCATTTACATATTCTGCTTTATAGGCAGAAACAGCGCTGAGAGGGCTTTCACATCTGCGTGCACTTACCCCAAATTGTCTAGTATTTGATCAATGAAAACACATGTCTGGTTCAGAAGAAGGTCTCAGGCACAACTGAGGAGTACTTGAGTATGATCTGTGGGACATGTGAACACAACCATGCTCAAACAAGGAAGCGTGCTGCTATGCCTCAAAACATGGCAAACATGGCAGCAAAAGCCTCTGTGGAGTAATGCAGAAATAAAATGTTTTACAAAATGCAAAATTTGGGCCGACGAAAACATACAGGAACATTTAAAAGAAGATACTACACACAAAACCCTCAGATTTATGGAAGCATTTGTCAGGGCTTACCACAGAACAATTATAAATGAGTTGCAATCATGTTGAGGCACAGTAAGTAACAATGGTGCTGAATGTGAAAATGATCTTAGTACACATTATGATAGAGGATGGGTGGTGGTGGCAAGTTTACAACAGGGGTGGGGATTTGGATCATGTTTGGAATGTTCTGCTTGTTTTTTAAAAGTGAATTTGCATGCATAGCTACGCTCTGATCTTAACTTGAATAAACTCATACTGTAAAAAAGACAACTCCATGTAAACAGCAGGTTCTTTCTTAACCTGAATAAGGTCATGTTCAAGGTAAATGGTAGCTGGGTTAAGAAATATGGAGTATTCTGATCTTATTCGGGTCATTCAGCGATATAACCACTGTACTTGTCAGCGCGTGGATTGGAGCCATGTCCTCACCTTATGTTATAGTTTTAATTTTTTGTCATCAGGACATGATCTCCAGCCCACATCCTCACTTTTAGTTCATATTCTGGGATTCTCTGCATTTGTTATTATTTATTTGAGTCATGGTTGTGTTTTATTATCCTTACCTTGTTTTCTATTGTTCTGTTTATCATTACTTCAGTCATGTTTGCGCTCTATATTTTGGTCTGGGGCTTAGTTAATGTGGGTTATTTTCACTTCAGTCTAGCTTGGCTCTTGTTCTGTTAATTTCCTGATCACTCACGCCTGTTTGTTTTTTGAGTTAATTAGTTCTGTCTTTATTTAAGGGGCGCAGTTTGTTAGGCCAGTGCTGCGTCCTTGTCATTCTATTGCGTGATTACACACTCGTGCCTGTCTTGCCGGTAATCCTAGACTGTGAGCTTCTGTCTGCACTGCAAAGTCATTTTGTTTTATTTTAGCCCTCGTGCTGTATTATCTTCTGTTTATTAATAAAATATCAAATGCTCACCAAGCATATAAGTCCCATTTTCTGCCCCGCCGGGGTGCAAACCACGTCAATAGGACGCAGCCAAAGACTCAGCAGGCAAGCCAGCCAGGAGGAGGAAGTGGAGTTGGGATGAACTGGAGGTGGTCGCTATGTTGGAGGATTTAGCAGTCACCGCTCGGAGTCGCTCATCCTGACAACTCAAAATGGACGTTTTGGGAGGAGTCACCATCCTGCTGGTCACCAGACCACGAGTGCGCATTCAGCCTCAGGTGCTGGGACTCGCTCTCCCTCCCTTTCCATTGCTTTTTGCTGTCTCCTCCTCACCGTAGCCAGCTTGCTGCCCATCGATCCTCTCACCGGTGGAGCAGGGAGAGTTCCTCGGCAGTAAACTGGCCACCTATTAATGAAGGGACTTGCCTGGTTCCTGGTGAGGGGTTTAGCAACAGTCACCTGCCACTGCTGAGCTCTCTCCACCTCACTCTGCTGCCATTTCCATCAACTGATCTTCACCTGCATCTCCTGTGTCCACTATTGTTTTTAATGAGAGACTGGCAATACTGGGAGGAAACCTACTGGTCTGGGATGAGCTGGCTGCCACAGAAGGTCCTCCAGCTGCAGCTGCCTCCAGGAGTGGGTTCCAAGCAGCTGTAGCCCCCAGACCTGATGTCTCACTGGTAGCTGTTTCTGCATCTGGGCTGCATGAGGATCATCCAGTACCAACTCCACACCACTCCCCAGCTCCAGTATCAGCACCATGTCGCTCCCCAGCTCCAGTACCAGCTACATGTTGCTTCCTAGCACCACCACCAGCTCCAGTTCTTCTCCAGACAGCTCCAGGTGCTCGCGAGGTGCGCGTTACAGCTCCAGCCATCCCTGAGCCATCCCTGAGTTGCACACAACAGCTTCAGCCATTCCTGAGGTGCACAAAGCTCCCGCTGTCCCCAAGGTGTGCACAACAACTCCTGCTGTCCCCGAGGTGCACACAATGGCTTCCACTGTCTCTGAGGTGCGCACAACAGGTCCCGCTGTCCCTGAGATGCATGCCACAGCTCCAGCTGTTCCCATGGTGCCCATCACAGTTCCTGCTCGGTCTGAGGTGCATGCTCCGGTTCCACCTACTCATCCTGAGGTTGTCACCCCGGAAGCAGGAGCCCAGGAGTTAAGGCAAGGACCTTTTCATTTATTTACAACTTTATTTGTTCATTTATTTACAACTTTATTTATTTACCACTATTTTTGAAAATGCTTGCCTTGCTCCTAGTGGGGGGTCCCAAGTGCACATTCCATCAGCTTGTGGGTCCTCTCCACTCTCCACCAGTCTCTGCTGCTATTAACTATGGTGTCACCTCACTCAACTCCTGTTCCCTTTCCTCTTCCGAGGTGGCCATGTCGAGGATGAAACCGCAGGAAGACCATGCTCCACCCATCATTCCAGAGGTCGGGGGACCTCCACCCACCTGGACCATCTGAGCGGCCCGCTCCACCTGGGCTGTCCAGGCAGTCCGCTCCACCCCTAGCCCAAGAGGCTGGTGTGCCTCCAACCGTAGCCCAAGAGGCCGGTGTGCCTCCAACTGTGGCCCAAGAGGCCGGCATGCCTCCAACCATTGTCCCAGAGGCTGGCGGGCCTCCACCTTTTGTTCCAGAGGCTGGGGTCAGCATGCAGCAGTCATTGGTCACAGAGCATAGGGCTCCTTTGTGTTTGTTTGGAGAGCTCTGTGTTCCTGCAGCCGCTATTCTACCTTGTCCTCCGATTTGGTGGCCTAAGGACATCGGCAGGCCACCAGACCAGTCCTGCATTCCGGTCTGGGGGTCCATGGACTGGGGCAGGTCCCCAGACCCACATTGTTCTCTGGTCCGAGGGCCTAGGGACATTGGTAGACCCCCTTACCCATTGTTTGTTGTGGTCCAGTGACCCATGGACTTGGATAGACCACCTGACCCACTTTGTTTTGGGTTTTGGACTTTGTTTGTCCCTTGCACTGTTTGTTTTAGACACGCTGTGTGTGTGTGGGGGGAGGGGGTGCAGTTTGTTTCAACCCACCTGGCCTTGTATCCCCACCACTCACCCTGTGAGGGTTGTTTTTTTTTCTCTGTTGATGTTACTCTTGGGGTCATCTGGTTCCCGACCCTTAAGAGGGGGGTACTGTCAGAGTGTGGGTTGGAGCCATGTCCTTGCCTTATGTTATAGTTGTATTTTTTTGTCATCAGGACATGGTCTCCAGTCCACATCCTCGCTTTTAGTTCATATGCTGAGGTTCTCTGCATTTATTATTATTTATTTGAGTCATGGTTGTGTTTTATTATCCTTGCCTTAATTTTCTATTGTTCTGTTTATGACATATTGTTTGGCCCAGGAAACATGCACGCAGGCTCAGGCAGATTTGAAAGCTTTATTCAACAATAATGTTACGTGTATGAATGCGTGTGTGAGAGATGAGTGTGTAATGTGGGTGGAGGATGCAGGTCAGGACAGAGCAGCATGCCGTGCGGCCAGGCAACCCTATAAACGAGAGGAGAGCAGGGATTAGCTGGGCAACCACACAGGAGAGTGACAGAGTTCTGTGCTTACTTGTAGTAATGTGGTGGCTGGCGTTGGCAAGGTCCCAAGCCTGGGAGACAGCGTCCTGCTGCGCGTCCGGGATGATGCTGCGAGTTAGAGGAGCGGCGAGACGAGGGAGAGTGAGTCCGCCGCCGAGAGATCCACCTGTGCACAGGGGAAGGCTAACAGGAGAAGGTAAGGCAATAACTGACAGCTTACGTGTCTTGAAGAGTAGTCAGAATCAGAATCAGAATCAGAATCAGATTTATTGCCATTGTTCATGTAATACACAAACTAGGAATTTGTCTCGGTGCCATGCTGCAACATTAAAAACATAATGAGAAAAAGGGATAAACTAAAAAACTAAAGGACTAGAAACGTGCAATAAGTGTAGAAAAATAAGTAATAATAATAATACTAGTAATAATGAGTAGTACTAGTCAAGGCAGTTTTAAAAAATTAGCATGTAGCAGATAATGTGAAGTACCACATAGTGCAGTCAATAATGCAACAGAAAAACAGTGATGATTGACATGAGTCTTGTTGAGCTGCTGTACATAGTGCACGAGAGTCAAAAGTCACTTAGTGTTCAGCAGTCTGATGGCAGAGGGGAAAAAGCTGTTCATGTGCCGGGAGGTTTTAGTCCGAATGGACGAAGCCTTCTACCTGAGGGGAGGGGGGCAAACAGCACGTGACCAGGATGTGAAGGATCGGCTATGATCCGGCCAGCACGCCTCCGGGTCCTGGAGATGTACAGGTCCTGGAGAGATGGGAGCTCGCAGCCTATCACCTTCTCAGCAGTGCGCACGACGCGCTGCAGCCTTAGTCTGTCCCTGGCAGTGGCTCCTGCATACCACACAGTTATGGAGGAGGTGAGGATGGACTCGATGATGGCCGTGTAGAACTGCACTAACATCTTGGTGGGTAGCTTGAGCTTCCTCAGCTGCCGCAGAAAGAACATCCTCTGCTGGGCCTTTTTGATGAGGGAGCTGATGGTTGGCTCCCATTTGAGGTCTCGGGTGATGGTGGTGCCCAAGAAGCGGAAGGAATCTGCAATGGTGATGGGAAAGCCTGTGATGGTGAGGGGGGGCAGGGGGGATGTGACTTTCCTGAAGGCCACAATCATCTCCGCTGTCTTCAGAGCATTCAGCTGCAGGTTGTTGTGGCTGCACCAGGACACCAGCTGGGCCACCTCTTCCCTGTAGGCGGACTCGTCGCCGTTGGAGATGAGCCCGATGAGGGTGGTGTCGTCCGCAAACTTAATCAGCTTAACAGACTGGTGGGAGGAGGTGCAGGAGTTGGTATAAAGGGAGAAGAGTAGGGGGGAAAGTACACAGCCCTGGGGTGATCCAATGCTGATGCTAACAGAGTCTGAGACAGACTTCCCCAGCCGCACATGCTGTCTCCGATCCGTCAGGAAGTCGGTGATCCACCTGCAGAGGGAGTCAGGCACGTTGAGCAGGGACAGCTTGTCCTGGAGCAGATCGGGGCGGATGGTGTTGAATGCGGAGCTGAAGTCCACAAACAGAATCCTGGCGTAGGTTCCCGGGGAGTCCAGGTGCTGCAGGATGGAGTGGAGGGCCAGGTTGACTGCGTCGTCCACAGACCTGTTAGCACGGTAGGCAAACTGCAGCGGGTCTAGGAGGGGTGTGGTGATGGACTTGAGGTGAGACAGGACCAGGCGCTCAAAGGACTTCATGACTACAGAGGTGAGCGCTACAGGTCTGTAGTCGTTAAGTCCAGTAATCCGTGGCTTCTTGGGGACAGGGATGATGGTGGAGGATTTAAGGCAGGTCGGCACGTGACATTGCTTAAGGGAGGTGTTAAAAATGTCTGTGAAGACAGGAGCCAGCTCTTTCGCACAGTGTCTCAGGGTGGAGGGAGACACACCGTCCGGCCCGGGGGCCTTGCGCGGGTTCAGTCTGGAGAACTGTCTGTGCACGTCCTGCTCACTGATGACAAGGGGAGGGGGGGAGGAGGAGGAGGAGGAGGGGGGGACCGCTTTTGATGAATTAGGGGCTGAGGAGGCAGTGGAGCTGGGTGGAGTGGGTGAGTTGGACACAGCTGACGAGGTGTCAAAACGGGCGTAATGTTGGGACAGTCTTTGACAAAGGGCTTTGTCATCCTGACCTTTAGAAGCCTGAGGCCGATAGTTGGTGATTTGCCTCAGTCCTCTCCACACAGAAGCCGAGTCATTAGCAGTGAACTGCTGCTGGAGTTTCTCAGAATACACAGATTTAGCTCTCCTCAGCTCTCTGTTAAACCGATATTTGACCTCTCTGTAGCAGTCCCTGTCTGTAGCAGTCAGCAGGCCTGGAGGAAAGGATGCTGCTGAGAGTTGAGTACGCAGGGAGACAGACGGCTCCAGGCTGCAGCTCAGGGCAGGATGGAATAAATAGCCCCGCACTAACGAGGGGCAGGTGTGCGCGCAGCTGAGGTGGAAGCCCGTGAGCTGCGGGTGATGACAGTACTCCCCCCCCCCTACCAGCGCCTCCTGGCGCTGGCTTACCTGGGTGTGTCCGGTGAAACTCCGCGATGAGGTCCCGATCCAACACCTACGAAGAGCGCACCCAGGATCTCCACTCCGGACCATAACCTTCCCAATCCACCAGATATTGCAGCCCACGACCCCGACACCGGGAGTCCAGGATGGCAGTAACACCCCATGCCGGGTCACCGTCGATCATCCTAGGCGCAGGAGGAGACCTAGGAGGAGGGCAGAGTGAATTGGAAAGGACAGACTTGATCTTGGAAACGTGGAAAGTGGGACACACACGTAGGGAGGGGGGGAGGGCCAAACGCACAGCCACCAGGTTGACGATTCTAGAAATTATGAAGGGGCCGAGAAACCTCTGTGCCAATTTCTTCTTCTCACCCTTAAGGTTAATGTCCTGGGACGAAAGCCAAATCCGCTGACCCACCTGGTAGACAGGAGCCGGCCTTCTGTGGCGATTGGCGGTGGAGCTGTTGCGCGCCGCTGTGCGTAAAAGCGCATCCTTGGTTTTGGTCCACACACTCCGGCAATGCCTGATGTGCGCCTGGATGGAAGGGACAGCTAGCTCACCCTCCTGCTCAGGAAAAACAGGAGGATCGTACCCCAAGGACGCTTCAAAGGGTGACACCCCAGTAGCAGAGGACCGGGCCGAGTTATGGGCGTATTCCACCCAGGTCAGGTAGGAGCTCCAGAACGAAGGGTTAGAGGATGTTACGCAGCGCAGGGCAGCCTCCAACTCCTGGTTCGTGCGCTCGCACTGCCCATTAGACTGGGGGTGGTAACCAGAGGAGAGACTGACCGTAGCCCCCAAGGCGTTGCAAAAGCTCCTCCAAACCTGGGAGACAAACTGCGGGCCCCGGTCCAAGACCACGTCCAGCGGGATCCCATGCAGCATGACGACATGCTGGACCAGAAGATCGGCCATCTCACGTGCCGAAGGGAGACCCTGAAGAGGCACAAAATGGGCGGCCTTGGAGAATCTGTCCACAATAGTCAAAACCATGTCATAGGTGTTAGAGACAGGGAGTCCGGTGATGAAGTCTAGGGCGATGTGTGACCAGGGCCTGCCCGGGACTGGCAGGGGCTGGAGTAGACCTGCAGGTGGAGAGTTCTGGGACTTACTGGCAGCGCACTGGGGACAGGCCCGGACATAGTTGGTCACGTCCTTCTGGAGACCCGGCCACCAAAACGAGCGATGCAGCCAACTCACCAGGCGGGTGATGCCAAGGTGACAGGAGAGTTTGGAGGTATGGGCCCAGTGGATCACTTCACCTTGAACCGCCGAAGGAACAAAGAGCCTCCCCTCCGGCCCCCCACCAGGATCCGTCTCCGTCTCCTGAGCCCTCAGAATCTTGTCCTTGATGGACCAGGCAATCGCCCCCACGACGCACGAATCGGGCAGGATGGTATGTTCGGACTTCTCCGGACCCTCAGGGGCAAACTTTCTGGACAGGGCATCGGGCAACCCATTCTTTGAGCCTGGACGGTACGTGATGGTGAAATGGAAGCGAGCAAAAAATAGGGACCAGCGCGCCTGGTGGGCATTCAGGCGCCTCGCTGACCTCAAGTACTCAAGATTTTTATGGTCCGTCCAGACCACAAAGGGCTGGGCTGCCCCTTCTAACCAGTGATGCCACTCCTGTAGTGCGAGCTTGACGGCGAGGAGCTCCCTGTCGCCGACGTCATAGTTGCGCTCCACCGCTGATAGCTTCCGGGAGAAGAAGGCGCAGGGCTGCTTGACACCATCCACCGGTGAGCGCTGGGAGAGCACCGCCCCCACCCCCGTGTCGGACGCGTCGACCTCCACCAGACACTGAAGCGCGGGGTAAACCTGGGTCAGGACCCGGGAGGACGAGAACTCCGCCTGGAGAGTCTTGAAGGCGGTGGCTGCTTCCTCAGACCACTGAAAGGGCACCTTCGATGACGTGAGGCAGGTCAGGGGGGAGACGATGGCGCCGGAGTTGGGAACAAAGCGCCGGTAGAAGTTCGCGAATCCAATAAACTGCTGCACCTGCTTCCTGGAGGTAGGCGTGGGCCACTCGACCACTGCTTTAACCTTAGCGGGGTCGGGGAGGATCTGATTATGAGAGATGACGAACCCCAGGAAGGAGGTGGTCCGGGCGTAGAATTCGCACTTCTCGGCTTTTATGAACAAGCGATTCTCCAGCAGACATTGCAGGACCCGCCTCACATGGGCCTGGTGCTCCTCCCGTGACTTGGAGAAGATGAGTATGTCATCGAGATACACAAAGACGAATACTCCCAGGAAGTCCCGCAGAACGTCATTAATGAGACGCTGGAAGACGGCAGGTGCATTGTTGAGCCCGAACGGCATCACGAGATATTCGAAGTGGCCGCTGGGTGTCCTAAAGGCCGTCTTCCATTCGTCTCCCTCCCTACTATCCTAACGAGATAGTAAGCGCTGCGGAAGTCAAGCTTGGTGAACCAGGTCGCCCCCTGGAGGGAGTGGAAAGCAGTGTCCATGAGTGGTAGTGTGTAGCGGTCCTTAATAGTGATGTCATTTAATGCTCTGAAGTTGATACAGGGGCATAGGGACCCATCCTTCTTACCCACGAAGAAGAAACCCGCGCCAAGCGGGGACGAGGAGGGGCAGATGATCCCAGTGCTGAGCGACTCCTTAATGTAGGTGTCCATCGCCTCGCGTTCCGGTGCAGAGAGACTGTATAGGCGGCCAGACGGCAGGGGGGCTCCCGGGCGGATGTTAATCGCACAGTCATATGGTCGATGCGGAGGAAGAGACAAGGCTCTGGACTTGCTGAACGCTGCCCCCAAGTCATGGAACTCCTGCGGCACTAGAGTCAGGTCCGGGGGCTCAGAGTCCGGCGCCGGCGGAGGGGAGGATGGAGCGCAAGCCGCCGACTGGAGGCAGGTGCCCAGGCAGAAGGTGCTCCAGGACAGGACGCTGCCGGTTCTCCAATCCAGGACAGAATTATGCAGCCGCAGCCAGGAGTAGCCAAGAATGACACGATCCGACGAGGAGGGCAGGACGTAGAGGGTCAGATCCTCCCGGTGGTTGCCGGAGACGATGATGGGGACTGGCTTGGTGTGGTGTGTAACTGTTCCCAGAGAAGAGCGAGACAGCGTCACCAAGTTCAGGGGGGTAGGCAGCAGTTGGCAGGGTATGCCCAAACAGGTTGCCAGGCTCTTAGAGATAAAACTCTGCTCTGCCCCAGAATCCACCAGTGCGTGAGTGGAATGCCCGGTGGAGTTGTGGCAGAAATGTATGGGCAGTGTGCATGACGATAGGGGATTAGGCCGGTTAGAGTCCGCGAGGCCCCCTACTGTGACTCGCGGACCTCCCCGTTTGGCTTAACCGGGCACAGCTCCACGGGATGCTGGTCATCTCCGCAATACATGCAGAGACCCCGTTCCCGCCAGCGTTGTCTCTCCGCTAGAGGGAGCCTAGTGCGCCCGATAGCCATGGCCTCTGGTTCATCGGCGGACTCTGGAGCCGGTAATGCCAGGGGGCGAGACCGAGCTGGACGGAGGGAAGCTCCGCACGAGCGGCTGACAGACTTCCGCTCCGCAGCCCGCTCACGTAGCCTGTTGTCCAGGCTAATAGGGAGCTAGATCAACTCAGAGAGTCGCCCTGGGAGATCCCGACCGGCTAGCTCATCCCTCAGACCAGAATTGAGGCTACGGAGGAAAATACTGCAGAGAGAAGCCTCTCCCCAGCCCACTTCTTCCGCTGCCACCCGGAAGTCGACAGCGTATTCCGCCGCTGACCGGCTCCCCTGTTGGAGACTAAGGAGCCGGTCAGCGAGGACGCTGTCAAGACGGGAATGATCGAAGACTTCTAAAAAGTCTCGCACAAACTGGTCATACGAGAGGTTTGCGTAGCTGGGCTTCGTCATTACGGCGTAAGCCCAAGCTAACGCCTACCCCTCGAGGAGATTTGCCATGTACCCGATTCAGCTATGGTCTGAGGGGAAATCCTCGGGAACGCGCAGAAACACCGACTCACACTGCAAGATAAACCCCTTCGCTCCACCGAGTTTCCCGTTGAAGCGAGTGGGGGTTGAAATGGGTGTGAGACGGGTTGGCGCTCCTGAGCTAGGCTGGCCAGCCGTGGAGGCAACCGGAGCCGCAGCGCCAAAAGGACCCGGAGGGAAAGCCCGCGGAGGGTCCAGGCGGTCTAACCGGTTAGTAATTGAAGTCAGTTGATTTAGTATCACCTGCTGTTGATGAGCAATCATATCCACCCGAGACTTGAGGGTGGAAAAGCGGCGTGCGAGCCCGCTGTCCACTGGGCCACTTTGCTGGAGCCGTACTGACATATTGTTCGGCCCAGGAAACACGCACGCAGGCTCAGGCAGATTTGAAAGCTTTATTCAACAATAATGTTACGTGTATGAATGCGTGTGTGAGTGATGAGTGTGTAATGTGGGTGGAGGATGCAGGTCAGGACAGAACAGCACGCCGTGCGGCCAGGCAACCCTATAAACGAGAGGAGAGCAGGGATTAGCTGGGCAACCACACAGGAGAGTGAGAGTTCTGTGCTTTCTTGTAGTAATGTGGTAGCTGGTGTTGGCAAGGTCCCAAGCCTGGGAGACAGCGTCCTGCTGCACGTCTGGGATGATGCGGCGAGGTAGAGGAGCGGCAAGACGAGGGAGAGTGAGTCCGCCGCCGAGAGATCCACCTGTGCACAGGGGAAGGCTAACAGGAGAAGGTAAGGCAATAACTGACAGCTTACGTGTCTTGAAGAGTAGTCAGCAGGCCTGGAGGAAAGGATGCTGCTGAGAGTTGAGTACGCAGGGAGACAGACGGCTTCAGGCTGCAGCTCAGGGCAGGATGGAATAAATAGCCGCGCACTAACGAGGGGCAGGTGTGCGCGCAGCTGAGGTGGAAACCCGTGAGCTGCGGGTGATGACAGTTTATCATTACCTCAATCATGTTTGTGCTCTTTGTTTTGGTCTGGGGCTTAGTTAATGTGGGTTATTTTCACTTCAGTCTAGCTTGATTCTTGTTCTGTTGATTTCCTGATCACTCACAGCTGTTTGTTTTTTGAGCTAATTCTGTCTTTATTTAAGGGGTGCAGCTCATTAGGTCAGTGCTACGTCCTTGTCATTCTGTTGGCGTGACTACATGCTCCTGCCTGTCTTGCCAGTAATCCTAGCCTGTGACCTTCTGTCTGCTCTCCCAAGTCATTTTGTTTTATTTTGGCCCTTGTGCTGTATTATTTTCTGTTAGTTAATAAAATGTCAAACGCTTGCCAAGGATATGAGTCCTATTTTCTGCCCTGCCAGAGCGCAAACCATGACAGTACTCAGAAGACATATTCTTGCCTGTGTTTTTGCAGTATTTTTCCCACACTTCCTCACTGGAACAGCCAATTCCCACTTATTTCCAGAGACTCTGTGCTTGCTTTAATCAGAAAGTTTCTCAAAAAAATATGAGCAGTCTAGAAACTTTTTTGGGCGCATTTTATATTAAGAATTGGTTTCTCTGTATGGAGGCCCAGATGTGCCAAAATGAAATAAACCTACACACATTAATGAATAATCTATGAAATGGATAATTTATAATTTATTTTTTAAACCTGGAAATAATGTAATGTGTCATTAAAGGTTGAATAATTTTATTCAAAAGTATAGAGATTTATTTTGATATTTAGTTCTATATATAGACCACTCTACTCACACCACTTGTTGGCATGGGTAGAGTGGTCAGTACTGCCTGCGGCCAGCTATCCCGCTATGTCCATACTCTAACTCGACAGAGAATGAACCTACGCCCACCAAACTTGGTACAGAGCCCGACTCTCGATATAGCATCTACAGTCATGTGAAAAAATTAGGACACCCTGTTATAAGGCTCTGTCTGTGTGTGTGGTTTTTTTTTTACATATTTGAATATATGGATATTTAATATCAATGTTAAAAATACTGGGAGATTCACGTAACACAACTAAACAATTAAAAAGGAATTAAAGTCTTTTTTCAAATTTTCTGTAAAGTGTAATTCTAAACAAATAGTGAGGAATAAATTAGGACACCCCCATCTTTTTTAGGACACCCCCACATTCATTCCCACTTAAAATGGCTGCAATAAATGTTAAAAAATGCAAATAAAAACAAAAACAAGTTTAGAAATAGATATATGAACATTTCTGTGACAAATTTATTGACATAAACGGTTCAAAATGTAACGACATACAGAAATGAAACAGATGTGCACGTAAAGGCTGACACTAATAGCATACAGCAGGCAGACCACTGTGCACCGTGGTCACAAAAATTGACAAGACAAAAATGCTTGTGTGAATTTGGAATACTCAAGGACGCTTGACTGGCATGGGAGAAGAGCCGGGTAGCAGTGTCCAAGCATAGCAGTTGTGCTGCAAGGGGAAAATGCTACAGACAAGCGTAGCAGCACAACTGCAAACAGAAACGCAGAAAAGCTCTTACTCACTGTGCAGGAGCAGTCCGAGTCGTCCAAGGCTGACAATGAGCACAAACACAAAAAGATCCTTCGGGATGTGATGGTTAGACGGTGGAGAACAGCCATCCAACACGTACAATGGTCCAGCGGTGTTTGTCTAGCAAAGAGCTGCTTAAATACAAACACCGCTGGCCTCACAAATTGGGCACACCAGGGCGAGGTGCGGGAAAGATAATTACTGGGGCTGGGAACAGCTGATGGAATGCAGAGGGAGAGTGAGGGGGCGTGGCTGGACCGACAGACTGTCAGCAGCATGGGAGAAAGTAGGTCACTGATGCTAACTAACAGCTGCTGGTCAGGCAGTGGCTATGGATATGGAAATAAGTACAAGAATACACAAAAATGCACATAAACAGTAGAACCAAAACCCACAGAGAGATCGAGGCCGAGCCGGGGAAAGCCAAACTCGGCTTGTGACAGAGCCCCCCCCTTTAAGTGGTGGATTCCCAGACACCCAAGGTAACATCAAGAACCCCCCCCCCCCCTCCCCAAACAGGAGCAACAACAACAAACAACACGAACTCGGGTGGGAGGTACGGGGAACAGGAAGGATGGAACACAATGCCCCGCCCAGGGCCCACAACTAACCCCCCTAAGTCCACAGGCGTTGGGGCTCAGGACGCCGCCCAGAGTCCCAGGCCCATCAGAAGGTCCAGTGGACTGAGTCCGGCGGTCTGCCAGAAAACATGAGTCACTTGACCCGGGAAGTCAATTCCTCTGGCGGCCAGCCCACGTTGATCCGCACGGTGGAGCGGACCGGTGATTTGGGGTGCGTAGCCTCTGTAGTCGACCCCGGTGCTGTGCCCCCGTTGACCTCCTCTGGGACCGCCAACCTCCTGTTGTCGTCAGTAGGCAACCCTGGTGATGGCGGCTCCTCTCTGGCAACCCTAGTGAGGGGCTCGACAGGCATGGGAGAGAAGGAAAGGTTAGGGTCGCCTGCAGTGGCAGAGTCTGGAGAGGGGAGCCCAGGTTCAGCCGAGAGCCGCACCCGACTTTCCTCTGCAAGAGCCAGACAAGATCTCTCAATCATAAGCAATAACTACAGGAGAGATAACTTGCCTGTGCTTGAGCTCTACTGCCGTCCAGGACTCCGACACTGTCGACGATGACGGTCCGGGTCCCGTCGGCTGGGGGTCTGGTCCGGGGGATGACTCTGCTGCAGCAGTCCCCACAACAGGCGTGATGGTGGTTGCAGTCCTGGTCCTCTGACGCTTCTCTTTGACCCTGCCGTTGACTACGGCGAGCAGGTTCGCCCACTCCTCATCCGAAGGAGAGTCCGGGGGTTGAGCAGGCATAGGGGGAGGAACCCTCACAACCGGGGAAGCGCATCCTCAGACCTCCTTCTCATGGTGGTCCTCCTCGACCCAGCGGTTGACTAAGGCGAGCAGATTAGCCCACTCCTCGTCTGAAAGTGAATCCGGGGGCTGAGCAGGCGTAGGAGGTGGAACCCTCACAGCTGGGGAAGTGCGTCCTCGGACCTCCCTCTCAGAGCGCTCCTCCTCGACCCGATGGTTGACTAAGGCGAACAGATTCGCCCACTCCTCGTCCGCCGGTGTGACTGCGGGGAAACACCTTCGTGCGGGGTCCTGGGCAGGATCATCCAAGGCCTCAACCTCCTCCATCGTCAGGTGGCTCGGTTCTTGGACTGGCAGGCCCTCAGGGAGAATGGGAAGAGACACAGAGAGGGGAGAAATGAATTAATTTTTGCAGCTGGAGGAGAGGACCCAGCAGACTGCTTAAACTGGGCCTCTCCCTCGGGAGACAGGCAAGATTCAATACTATTAGATGGAATAGAAAGAAAAAGTACTTGCCTGTCAACCCGGTCGTTGGTTTTGGCAGCTGCAGACGGCAGACAGTCATCCCTGTCCGTGTCAGCGGTGACGTGGGCCCCTCTGTGGACGGGTGGAGGAGCTGTCCCTATGACGACGGAGGTAGCCGTGGCCGGGGTGAGTTCAGCGGGCCTCATGGCAGCTGGAACGATGGCAGTCGCTGTCGATGAGGAGGGCTTCTCCCAGCATCTTGCCGTTAGATGACGCTGTTGTGGTGGCACTGGAGACGTACGGGCTGAGGCTGACACTTCGGGCTGAGCTGGAGAGGAAGCGGATAGCCAACAAGGGGAACAACTCCGCTTCGGCTCAGCGGGAAGTGTCCTTGCAGATAAACCAGGAAATGAGTGCTCAAGCACGCAGACTGTGGAGAGCAGCTCTGCGTGTTGTGGGCACCCCCAGAGGCCAGGATGCACTTCTAAGATGCCCATAGCCCCAAGCAAACACTCCCATTTATTCTTGGGACCACGGGACGCAAGAGCCTCCTCCACAAAGTCCTGGATCAAATCCACTGCCCACTCTTCTTCCAGTGTGGGGATGCCAGCTGCCGTTCCTCCCTTGCGGCGATGAGGTTGGCGAGCCCAGGACATCGTGCGCCAAACAACAGGTGAGTAAAGGACATTCCAAAAAATGAAAAATAATTAGTGTGGGTGTAACCCGCTAAATCCTCTTATTGGGCTGGACCATTCTGTCATAAACTTCCCCATGCGCTTTTCCACAGCGCACGGAGGAAGAGAAAGGGGTATGAAGATTTACGCGCTGGGTTACACCAAACACACATTTATTGACATAAGCAGTTCAAAACGTAACGACATACAGAAATGAAACAGATGTGCACGTAAAGGCTGACACTAATAGCATACAGCAAGCAGACCACTGTGCACTGTGGCCACAAAAATTGACAAGACAAAAATGCTTGTGTGAATTTGGAGTACTCAAGGACGCTTGACTGGCATGGGAGAAGAGCCGGGCAGCAGTGCCCAAGCGTAGCAGTTATGCTGCAAGGGGAAAATGCTACAGACAAGCGTAGCAGCACAACTGCAAACAGAAAAGCAGAAAAGCTCTTACTCACCGTGCAGGGGCAGTCCGAGTCATCCAAGGCTGACAACAAGCACAAACACAAAAAGATCCTTCGGGACATGACGGTTAGATGGTGGAGAACAGCCATCCAACGTGTACAATGGTCCAGCGGTGTTTGTCTAGCAAAGAGCTGCTTAAATACAAACACCGCTGGCCTCACAAATTGAGCACACCAGGGCGAGGCGCGGGAAAGATAATTACTGGGGCTGGGAACAGCTGATGGAATGCAGAGGGAGAGTGAGGGGGCATGGCTGGACCGACAGACCGTCAGCAGCATGGGAGAAAGTAGGTCACTGATGCTAACTAACAGCTGCTGGTCAGGCAGTGGCTATGGATATGGAAATAAGTACAAGAATACACAAAAATGCACATAAACAGTAGAACCAAAACCCACAGAGAGATCAAGGCCGAGCCGGGGAAAGCCAAGCCGGCTCGGCTCGTGACAGGTTAGACTGAGTGTTTGAGCGCCAGTCAGACAAATCTGACTGGTGAAACTGGCGGAAGGTGACGAAGATTGATCAAAATTGCGGGAAAATTGTGGTGATTGGACAAAGTTGCAAGGTCGTGCAATAGTTGCGCTGATTGGCTGATTTCATGTGAATTGATGTGATCGCAACATCGAGAAATCCTGGAGGGACTGATTAACAAGTAAACGGAGGAGCAGAATGAGCTGAGAGCACTGTCACATAATATAAAAGGCAAGACAGAATTATGGCAAATAAAAAGGCACAGGATCAACATAACCAAGAGTGAATATAACTGAGGGCAAGGAAAAACATACTACTACTACTACTACTAATGAGTCCAAACAAGAACATAAGGTGTGGACAGGGTCTCACCCTGTCCAGACCATGACAGTACCCCCCTCTTAAAGGGTGGATACCAGACAACCAAAAAATTCTCTTTTCTCTTTCCTTCTTAACCTTGTAAACTAAGAAATGAAACAATAACAAAAATCACCTGTCCAGGGTGGGAGCAACAGGCCAGGCGGGTCACTGTTAATTATGAATTATTTTATTATTCTCTTAAATTTCTTTCTTATTATTCTTTTGAAACAAAGGTAGTCACCAAAATTATTATTTTAAATTAAATTTAGGAAGTTTTTCTTATATAGTTTTTTCCCTTAAATTTGTGACTTTAAATTTATTTCATTTTAAAAAAAAAAAAAATTGCAGCATTTTGTGATAAATTTGTTGCATTTTTCATGCAAATTAGCAACTTTTTACTCAAGAATTTCAAACTTTTTTCTGTATATTTGTGAACTTTTTCATGTAAATATTGAATTTTTTTCTTGTAAATTTCTGGCTTTTTCACCATACATTTTTGACTCTTACTTAAAGTTTCTTGCAATAATTTTTGATAAATTTTTGATATTTTTCATGTAAACCTGAAACTTCTTTCTTGTAAATATAAAGTTTTTTTTCTTATATTTGCATTTTTTTTGTAAATTTGTGGCTTTTTCTCAATTTCCAATGTTTTTTTCTCATAAATGACACTCTTTCTTCTATGTAATTTTTTTTCTTTTAAATGTTTGTCTTTCACTCCAGAATGTGGGACTTCTTACATAACTTGTTTTTCCTCATAGATCTTCAAATTTGAAAATTTCTCTTTTTTTCCCCCATAAAAACATTTGGAGCTTTTTCTGGAAAATTCTTATTTATTATTCTTATTTATTTAATTTTATTTTACTCAAATATTTTTAATCTGGGGTGTATCTCCTCCATTAATTTCATATTAATATGTAATTTGTGTAGCAAATTAAATTTGTTTAATTCCTTCCATTAAATTTGAATTTTTGTTTTATAAATCTGCTACCTTTTGCTGCAGATTTTTATGGTAAATTTGTGTTATAAAATAGAAACCTTTCTTTTTTTGTAAGTTAGTCTCAAATTTGCATGTTTTTCTTTCCCTATAAATTTGTAGAATTTCTTAATTTTAGATATTTTTTACTAAATTTGTGATGTTTTTCATTATTTTCTTCCCCATTAATTTGCAGCTATTTCCCTTAGCATTGTGACTGAAGATTAGTGACTTTTTCCACTCAAAAAATGTTTCTCTTTTTTTGTAAAATTAAATTTGTGACTCTTTTGTAAATTTAGAACCTTTTAAAAACAATTCTTACCCCCCCCCCCCCACACACACACACACATAGAAAAGTCCATAACAACACACAGTCACATGGGGCCAACCACAGTCCAAGACACAAAAAGAAGGACATGGGGGGTTAGGTGGTCTTCCTTTGGACCACCAGATCGGAGAACAGGATGGATCCCAGGGCCTACCCAAGTCCAAGGGTCCCTAGACCACAGTACATGGTGGGTCTGGTGGCCTACCAAAGTTCCTAAGCCACCAGACTACAAAACAAGGATGGTGAGGGGCGCTGAACTCGGGGCGCAGCAACAAAGGAGTTCCCAAATCTAAGAACTTCAACAAGGGAGCTTTCAGTCCTGGAGGCAATAATACTGGGGCTTTTAGCTCAGAAGCAGGCAACGGCGGCACACTGACCTCAAAAACAGCAGTTGAAGACCCCCTGGCCTCTGGAATGTTAGGTAGAACCCCCCCCGGCCTCTTGGATGGCAGGTGGAGACCCTCCGGCTTCTTGGACGATGGGTGGAGCGGACTGCTCGTCCTCTTGGACAATGGGCGGAGTGGACCGCTCGACCTTTGGGATGACAGGTGGAGCGGAACGCTCGACCTCTGGGATGACGGGTGGAGCAGACTGCTCGACCTCCGGAAAGATGGGTGAAGGTCCCCCGACTTCTGACTCAACAGGTGAAGCGGACTGCTTGACTTCTGGAACAAAGGGGGGGGGGGAGTGGACTGCTTGACCTCTGGAACAATAGTGGGTGGTGCGGACTGCTCGTCCTCTGGAACAACGATGGGTGGAGCAGACCGCTTAACCTCTGGAACAATGGCGGGTGGAGAGGATTGCTGGACCTCTGGAACAATGATGGGTGGAGTGGACCGCTTAACCTCTGGAACAACGGTGGGTGGAGCGGATTGTTCGATGTCTGGAACAATGATGGGTGGAGTGGACTGCTTGACCTCTGGAACAATGTCGGGTGTAGCTGTGGCTTGCACCTTGCAGACAGCTGGAGCTGTGGTGTGTACCTCCATACCCGATGCAGGCACCTTGGACATGAAGGGAAAAACACAGGTTGGTGCCATGTCCACACCCAAACAACCAGCAGAAAAGCTTGGCGGGGAGAGCTCAGAAGCAGATGGGAGCTGCAACTGGGTCTCCTTGCCAGGAGCAAGACAAGTCCTCTCTAAAACTAATGTTATAGAAGCAAAGAAAGGTACTTGCCTTAACTCCTGCTCTTCTGCTGATGAGAACCCCGGTCATTCCGCTGCAGGAGAGGCAACCTCTCTCTTTGGGGACACTGGAGGAACAGTGGATAAAGCAGTCTGAGGTGTAGCAGCGGGCGTGGGCACCAGCATAGAAAACGTGGGAGACGGCACTGCATCTGCCGTGGGAGCCGGTGAAACAACTGCCATAGAAGCTGGCAATGCTGCTGCCGCAGGAGCCAATGCTGAAGAGCCCTCAGGGGCTGTGACACTCCATGGGGCTGGAGCGGAGCAAGGAGACGTGTGTAACGGAGCCAGGGAACATCTCACACATGGCACTGGGTCCCACAGTGCCAAAACCAGGGGATGCTCTGTTGTCGGCACAGGTTTCGGTGTACAGGGAACACTCTCCTCCCATTCAGGATGTGACTGTGGAGCAGGAGAGAGGCAGGCTGGAGCTGGTGACACTGGAGCTTGGAGGCACCGTGGAGCTGGAACCGGAGCTTCTGAAATGGCAGACTGCTCCATTATCAGTTGGTTCCCACCCAGGATAGGCAAACACACTGGAAAAACTGAAGGGGAAATGGCGGTTGCTGGAACGGAGCGTTGGGAGAAGCAGCACCTCCTTGAATCCTCCTTCCACCCTGGGTCCCCAAATACCAACCCACTGCTGAGGAACTCATTCCGCTCTGCCGGAGAGAGGGTTGGCAGACAGTTGGCTGGCTCCGGTGAGGAGGAGAAAGCAGGTAGCCATGGGAGGGCGGGGATAGGGAGCACCCGCACCCAGCGATGGGAACGGATGTCTGTGTTCGCCTCCATCAACACTTCAGCAGCCTCCCAATGCGCCACAGCATCCTCAGGATTTAGAGCAGTGTCGCGCAGAGGCCACACAGTCCTGCGCCATTCTCCACTTCCTCTCGCCAGTCTCGCCTGCTGAGTCCTTAACTGACAACACCCTAACATCAGGTTTGCCCCTCTGGGGCTTAAGGACAGACTCGCTCGCAGGGCGATGTTTAGGCATATTTATTCACAACAAAAAAACAGTTTGAGGGCTAATAGACAATAAACATAGCTGAAATATGATGATAACATAGGGGAGAGGTGTGCAGGCAATGACGAGAGTGCCGTACTGAAGGTACGGCGTGAGTATAATACACAGAGCAGGGAATGATTACACAATGCGGCACAGCCATGAATGATTAACAAGTAAACAGAGGAGCAGAATGAACTGAGAGCACTGTCACATAATATAAAGGGCAAGACAGGATCATGGCAAATAATAAGGTACAGGATAAACATAACCAAGAGTGAATATAACTGAAGGCAAGGAGAAACATACTACTACTGCTACTAATAATGAGTCCAAACAAGAACATAAGGTCTGGAACAGGGTCTAACCCTGTTCAGATTACAACAGACTAGTTAGGAAAATCAGAGACAAATATCATTTGCATAATAATTTGGAACGCGGTGTATTCTGAATATGCTGATTATCATCTACACATGGATATTCTTGCAGCTGCTGCACATATAAACACCCTGTTTGGTATATTGGTTCAACCAGAATATAGACCTTAACTGGAATATGGGGATACAAACACAGTGATCTGTTTCTCTTTCATTCACCTACATCAAGGTGGTAAACTGTAACAGAACAGCACCAGTTAATACCCTGATAATGAACAGACAGTGAACACGTCTGTCTGGAAGAGCATCTGAAACATGCAGAGCTGAGAACAGCTACTGAAGACGTTTGCTCACAGATTTTCCATAGAACGTATTGAGAGTTACTGAGATCATTTTTGGTCACATTTACTCAATTTCCTCCTCCTCCTTTGGCATTCCCCCTCTTGTTCTCCTTGCCCTTTATTTCCATTTCCTTGCCATCATTTTCATGTCATTTCCACCCCATTATCATTGTTCTTCCATTTCTCTCATATTGATTTTTTTGTTCTTTTGTCCCTGTCTGTCAATTTCCATGTTGTTGTTTCCCTGTCTCTTTTTTTTTTCTTTTTTTCCCCCTTCCAGTCAGACAGTCTTTTTTTCCCCTCTGTCTCTGTCCTCTCCATTTATTATGGCCAGCTGAGAAAAACAGAAGACTCTTTTGGTGCCGAGCCAGAGCAAACACTGATATCTATCCAGCCCCCCTCACTATTCTCTCTTTCCACTGGCAGCTGTCCATAACTAAACACACAATGTAACAGACCAGACAGGCACGCACACAGTCTACACACGCTCCCTGGAGTGTCCACTGTAGCTGTTTGACATGCTCTACTATAATTGCAGTGGTCTGTATGGTACACTATAGCCCGCAGCTGTGGACCTCTCCAAAGGTTCGACTGCAGCCAACCAGAAACAGCAACAAACTCTGGACAGGCAGAAAATAAACAGACACTTTTAGGCTTTGCATGGCCTCTCCAGTAATTTTTCTTTGAATTTTTTATCCAACCATGTGTGGCAAGTCTGTAGTCATTTTAAAAAGCAGAAAGAGTGCTGAGTTTGGCAGGAAATTGCTATGTAGTTGGTGGCAGTAACAGCAAAGTCATTAAGTTCCTTCTTTTATAAATTCATAGTCACTCTCACTTCCCTTATTCTGTTCTCATTCTGACATATCATTATTTTCTGATTTTTATTTTGATCTGCCTTGACTTTTGCGATAAAGTATTTTACAATTCTTGAGAAGCTAAGGGAGGAGGACCTGTACTTACATAGCACTTTTTCTAGTCACAAATGGCACTTTTCCACAAGCACGACTTGCCGCGACTCTACTCGCCCTGACACTGTTTAAGATATTTTCCATTACAACTGAGTACCACCTCAAAGTGGGTGGGTTCATTATAGCAAAGTGGCCCTTTATGTTGTTGACATGCTGATGTTTTGCTGTCAGAAGCAAATACTTAAGAGACAGCAAGTACAAAATACAAGCAAAGCACGGAGTTAACATTGATGGCTAGCTAGCTAGCTAGCTAGATAGCTAACTAGCTAGCTCAAGATTCAAGATTCAAAGATTTTATTTGTCAATACTGCTATACATACAGGACATACAGGAGATTTGAAATGCCGTTTCTCTTGCTTCAGTGGTGTGCGCAATATAAAAAAGAAAAAAAGGAATAAGGCTGGAAAAACAACAACAGCAGTCTATGTACAGTAATGCTACCTGTAGTGCAAATAATGGTAAAAGATAAAACCCAGACATCCCATCTATCTATAAAATCAAGGTATCTCTGTCTGTTTGTGTGTGTCTGTGTGTGTGTTCCTCAGATATCTCTCAACCCGTTCATCACACTGACCTAAGATTTTAAATGTGCTTTACTGAAGCTACGAGGATGTGAATCCCTGAATATGGAGTCACTCACTCAAAATATTTAATTTTATCAATAAAAGTTCAGCCAACGCTTTGTGACAGCTTTGTCTTCACCCCCCGCCTTCAAGAAGTGTGGGCAGGGTTTCAGATTGTCTCCGTGCTCATTGGAGAATATGCTGCATCACGGTCATGCTGATTGGACAATGCACGGCATCATGGCCATGCTGATCGGATAACACAGCATCATAACCTGTCAGTCACCACAACGCTTTGCAAACAAAGATTTTAGAAGTGCTTTGCTGCTGAGGTGTGTATCCACGAGCCGCTCAATCAAAATATAGACCATAAAGCTGCATATGGAAATTGGCCTTTGGGGTTTGCTTTAGTACCATCTGGGTGGGGAACGGGATGATGTCAGGCGGGCTACGGCAGGGAGTATAAATAGTAATGTGCGCCAAATAAAGTTCAGTTGAATGTTCCTTAAGACGCTCTCTGACTGTGCTCATTTCTCGACATAACAGGTCTAATAAAGGCTTATCTTATCTTATCTTAATGGATATATTCGGCATAGAGAACACGAGGCGCGGGGAGGGGGGCTGCCGGGGACCCGCGCATCCATGAGTAAGGACCTGCTCAGTCATACCATAAAGTTGCGTAGGTCTAATGGATATATTCGCCATAGAGATATTCAGCATAGAGAACACAAGGTGCGGGGAGGTGGGGGGTGGGTTGCCGGGGACCCAGGCATCCACGAGTATGGACCCGCTCAGTCAAAATATATACCATAAAGTTGCATAGATCTAATGGATATATTTGCCGTAGAGAACACAAGGTGTGTGTGTGTGTGTGGGGGGGGGGGGGGGGCTGCAAACATAATAATGAAGATTTAATGCTTCAAATAATTATACCATGAAGTTGCCATGATTGTGTAGGTCTAAAGGATAATTCACCATATGTGGAGAACATGAGGTGAGCGAGCAGACTGGGCGGAGTGTCAGCAGGGACTGGTGCTGTGTTCGAAATGTTCACTCCTTCCCCATATAGTGTACTATATAGTGAATCAGCAAATGTGTTCCATTATAGTACTGCATGACTTTATTGACAATAAACTATAAACTACACATATAAACGAAATTATAATGATGACTGAACAACTCCCATTCCCCAAAGTGCAACATACAGCATTTATCAACTTTGACTTTTAACTTTGACTTTGACTTATCAATATAACTCATAAAAGATCACACAAATGGCCACATGGGGGCCAATACAGAAAAAATTTTAAAATTGTTCAGATACAAATCACAAAATGCAATCAGTTCTTTTAAAGAAGACTTGCTGAAGCAAGACTGGACAAAAGTCTATGTATCAGAACTAAATGAAGCCTATGACACATTTATAAACATTGTAACCACTCTTTATGAAAAAAATTGTCCATTAGTAAAGAAAAAGCTTAAACATAAATTTGCCGATAAGCCATGGTTAACCAAAGGATTACAAAAGGCGTGTAAAAAGAAAAATTTATTATATAAAGCTTTCCTAAAGAAAAGAACAAAAGAAGCAGAGCAGCGGTATAAAACATACAAAAATAAGTTAACATATATAATAAGATGTAGTAAAAGAGACTATTACAGTAAAGAACTGGAGAAAAACAGAGACAATATTAAAAATACATGGACAATACTTAACAATATTCTTGGAAATAAAAACAGAAATGCAAGCTGCCCAACCATTTTTTCAAAAAATAATAAAACGACTCACCTGCAGATGAATTTAATAACTTTTTGGTTAATATTGGTCCTAATTTGGCTTGAGAAATACCCATTACGGCACCTACGGCTGATACAATAAGCAAAAACACTGCTATAAAAGACTCCATTTTCATAAAGAACACAGACGAGAGAGAGGTCATTGAAATTGTTAAGTCGTTTAAAAGTAAAACATCTACGGACTGTGATGGTATTGACATGCTCTTAGTCAAAACTATTATTGAATGCTTAGTGAAACCACTGACGTATATCTGTAACCTGTCTCTCCAAACAGGTATATTTCCCAATGCAATGAAAATAGCTAAAGTAATTCCGATATACAAGACGGGTGACAGAGGGGAATTCTCAAACTATAGACCAATTTCACTATTGCCACAATTTTCCAAGATACTTGAAAAAATATTCTATGAGAGAATTGACAACTTCATACTGAAGAATAATTTATTGTGTGAGCAGCAATATGGGTTCAGACACAAGAGGACAACTGCATATGCTCTAATGGAATTTATAGAAAAAATATCAACAGCCATTGAAAATAAAGAGTATTCAGTTGGGGTATTCCTGGATCTTAAAAAAGCATTTGATACAGTGGATCATAATTTATTATTAAAGAAACTACAAAATTGTGGTATTGGGGGGTAGCACTGTCCTGGTTATGTAGTTACTTAAAGAATAGATATCAGTATGTGTGTGTTGGTAACAAAAACTCACAGTTACTGAAGGTTACTTGTGGAGTCCCACAGGGTTCAGTTTTGGGGCCATTGTTATTCAATATGTGTATAAATGGTATATGTAAAGTTTCGGAAAAAATGGATTTAATATTGTTTGCAGATGACACTAATTTATTATGCAGTGAAAGCAATTTGGAACAACTTTTGGATACACTCAGAAAGGAATTAGGAAAGCTTAAACTGTGGTTTAATTAAAACAAATTAATGCTCAATTTAAGTAAGACAAAATTTACAATTTTTAACAACCACCACAACAACTTAGTATCTAAACTCAGTGTAAATGGTGTAGAGATTGAAATGGTATCCGAAACTAAATTTCTTGGTGTAATAACTGATAATAAACTGTGTTGGAAGTCACATATTAATTATATTAAAGGTAAAATATCCAAATCAATTGCAATACTACACAGAGTGAAATATTTGCTGAATCAACCCACACTATATACCTTGTATCATTCATTGTATTGTATCATTCATTAATACTCCCATACATGACATATTGTACTGAAGTATGGGGAAATACATATAAAACAAACATATATCCAGTCTTTATGCTTCAGAAGAGAGGTATTAGAATAATAAACAAAGCTGCTTGCAGGGAACCAACAAACCCACTTTTCTTAAATTAAAAGCTCTCAAGTTGAAAGATCTGGTTGATTTTAAATCTGCAGTAATAATGTTTAATGTGAAGAATCTATCACTGCCCACAAATATCCAAAAGTTGTTCCAAATAAGGGAGAAACAATATCATTTCAGAAGAACATGTATATTTCAAAAACCTTCAGTGAGAACTACCACCAAGCAACACTGTGTTTCAGTGCAAGGAGTCAGGTTATGGAACGATTTTGGACCTGAATTAAAATCATGTACAACGCTTGGACAATTTAAACAAAAACTAAAGGAAGAAATACTCCAAACATATATACAAGATGACATATAAAATCACATAACGATTGTCATATCCACTCTGCGTTGTGTTGTTGCTTAGTTTTTTTGTCACATTTTGTCTTAGCTATGTTCTGAATTGTAATCGTTCTTGTTTTGTTTTTCTTTTGAATTCTTGGATGGAATATGGGTGGGCAATATAAGCTGCGGCTTCAGCCATCACCCATTTCGGATAACTTAATGTTGAACTGTATAACCAGAGAAGTTATTGTCTAATTTGACCTTGTTGGATTTTCTTTCCCCCTTTGTTATATTATTCTGTTTCTTTTTTAATCTCTACTTTTAATCTATCCGAAATAAATAAAGATTCATTCATTCATTCAAAATAAGTGATCTGACAAAAAAATAAACAAGTGGTTCTGAAACAGTGGCTAATATTGGTTGTCCCATTCATTTTCAATTATTCTGTAATTAATATTCACACAGTCAAATAAATCTCAGTTCAGTCCCTTTCATATTTCTCAAAGTCTAACATGTGATTGCCTACGTACAGGCTACACCTCTGTATTCCACTTTCAAACACAGCCTACATTTGGGCCTGTAAAGCCTGAGTAGGCTACCTGTTTCAGACAGGAATACTTACTTTCTACAGGCATGCACTAGTAGTGCAAATAATAATAATAATAATAATGCATCAATTTTATATAGCGCTTTATCATATATACTCAAAGACGCTTTACAAATAGGTACATTATTCATTCACTCCAGACAGACAATGGTAGAGGCAAGCTACTTCTGCAGCCACAGCTGCCCTGGGGCAGGCTGACGGAAACGTGGCAGCCAATCTGTGCCAACGGCCTTTTCGGCCACCCCCGAACATTTTATACATTTATACACATTCATACCCAGTGTTATAGACACTGGAGGCAATGCGGGTGAAGTATTTTGCCCAGGGACACAATGGCAGGATATCTGGGGAGAGCGGGATTCGAACCGCCAACCATCCGGTTATTAGACGACCTGCTCTACCTCCTGAGCCACTGCTGCCCCAAATAAAGACAAATGATAAAACCCAGCAAACCTATATACAGAAAAGGTAGAGAAGTAATACTTTACTACTAAGTTTGATGCGGTAGTGGAGGTGCAGACAGTGACAGATTGGATTTCACATGATCAATATTGCAATAACAGACAGTAGCAGGTATGGCATTTGTGCAAATGGTCTCATTGTCTGCATACAGGAGACAATGGTGATATCCTTGTTTGTTCAAAGTGAGCTTGCCACCAATGAGATAATTGACATAAAAGATGCTTAAAATCACAAAACACTCACCATCATCTATCACAGTTTCCAACAATGCCATGGCAAAGTCAAGGCCACTCTCCCTCCCTTTGCTAGCTGGTCGGTGTCTGTAATGGCTGAACCACTTCCAGCCTTTTCTGATCTACCCACTTTGGCTGTTGTGGCCCTTGATGATCCGGTAATAAGCTTTTAATGTCCGGTGGTACCCATGAGCAGCCATCAGCTCGGAGACCTCCTGTTATACTTTTTAATTTTGAGTCACTCCATCTAGCTCCCTCTGGATTCTCTCGTCAGCCACCAAGCACAAAAGAGTCTGCACCTCATCGTTGGACCACGGTGTTGATTTGTGTGGAGCCATTTATCATGCTGATTATCACAAAAAAAATAAAAACTCACAGTCGTTGCTGCCAAATTTACAAATGGCAGGTTTGACTCTTGTGAAGACGTCGCTCTCATGACTCATTCAGTGATGTTACGCCCTGGCCAATCAGTGGCCTGCAGTCTGTTGACATTACATTTTCAGCTCGACTCAACTCGCTTGGAGCCCCGGCAGAATAGGTACTAAAAACGTACCAGGTACCAGGTACTAGGTACTAATGGAAAACCCTATAAACCGAGTAGAGTTGAGGTGAGTCAGGCTGAGTAGGTGCTAGTGGAAAAGGGCCAAAAGACCACTCAAAGCACTTAACTAATAGCTACACTAACCCTCTATTCTAAGGGCTTATCAGAGACAAATACTCAGGGACAATTTAGTCACCAATTGACCTAACATGCATGTTTTTGGATTGTGGGAGGAAATCAGAGGCCCCAAGTAAGCCTACACAACCATGGGGAGAGCATTCAAACTTCACACAGAAAGTGCCCCACCCCTGCCAGCCTGGAGATTTGAACTTGGAACCTTCTAGCTGTGAGGCAGCAGTGCTAACCACTGTACCACCCTGCTGCTACAATTGGCACAATTTGTTGGAGATTGCCCTCCAACAAAAACAGACCATATGAAGTATTTTTTTTTTACTAGCAGGCAGTTGTTAAGTCTTTGAAAAAAATGATCTCTAGTGGTTGGAAAATGAACTACATGAAATGAGATGGGGGACTGAGAGAGATTTAATGTATGAGAGGTCACCCCCCCCACACACACACACTCTCCAATAATACTTAATTCCTTCCCCCCTTTTTAAAAAAGATTTTAGTGGTAAAACCTAATTATGCCTTGGTGCAACGGAGGCGTACAGTAATCACTCAATGTCTCTGTGTGTGTGTAGTTGGGTCTTTGTATCTGTCTGTCTGTTACCAGCTTTTCAGCTCGCCCAGTCAAAATTAAGTGGAACTGAAGGCTTGTATCATTGTATTGCCATATTTTCTTGACTTTTCATTTGCAGAATTTTGAGATAAGGCTTTGTTTTCAAAATAAACACAAATTTAACTCACCATTGCCGGCTAATGGAGCTGCAAAAAAAGTTATTGTAATAACTATGCCAAACCACTAGAGGCAGCAGTGTGACTTTTTTACAGCACACGGATGACTTCCTAAACATGGCGGACCACAGCAGACAGCTGAGCCAAAGAAAAAAACCCCTTCAAAGTAAGTTTTGTGCTTAAATTATGCAGCGATTTCAATAGAAAAACACTAATAACACCTACAACTGCAGCGTTTGATTTTTAAAGCTTATGTCACATTGTGGAGAAAGGAGACAGACAAGGCAGCGAGCCTGACGACACATGAACTTTATTCTTTCTTCAACATCAAGTACAGTAAAAGAGCTTCCAGATCTCTGTGCATTCCTCTTTTATACCTTTAATTCCATGCATTGAGACCCGGAACTTCCGACCATAATACATTGTTTGGAACAAAGACCTGTGTGGCACATTAACATGACATAACGCCGGCACTGCTCTCACACCCTTTCCTCTTCCAGCGGCTCCAGCAGTTACTCCTCTCCCCGGGGGGTGCATAATCCTTACTGTCCCGTCTGATACCCCCCGGTGACACTTCCTCCTTCGGTCCATTGTTTCCCCCTTTACCAACTGCCTTCTCTGGGTGGAGAATCCCCCACCCATACCACCACACAGCCCCCCCACCATCCCCAACACCCAGAAGGGGCACTAAACCCCCTGTCCTTTGGGCTTGAGCCGGCACCCATAGCAGCTGTAGCAGGGGGTCGCCGATCCAGTCGAAACACCCTGCTGGCGCGGTGTACAGGAGGGCACGTCAGTCTGCGGAGGGAAAGGGGGGGGACACATCAGCTTTTCAAGCGCAGGTCCCTACCAAGGGAACACCAGCTTGCGGAGTCACCGATGGTGGGCGTATGCGCTGGGGAGCTCGGGCCAACACCATCTGCTCGTCTGCTAACACAAAAGCGGGCTTCAGCCTGTCGATGCAGACAGTCTCCCTGAGCCCCCCCAAGTTCAACACAATATGCTTTGATCCAGGTTCCAACACCCTGAATGGTCCGTCGTACGGTGGGCGCAGTGGGGTCTGGTGTGCATCGTGCCTGACAAAACCAAAGCTGGTGTTCTGTAAACTCTTGGGGACGAAAGTATGGGGTAAACAATGGTGGGTCGGGCCCGGTATGTTAAAAGCCTCCATGCTGTACAAAAATTGAAAACTCTCCGGGGATCCGCAGTGGCTAAGAAAAAACTAGTTCTGCCGGGGAGACTGCCAAATCCTCCTTAGGCCCAGAGTGCAACCCCAAAAGAACCCAGGGCAGGTGGTCGACCCAATTTGTGTCTGTGAGTGAAGCTCTGAGCGCTGCTTTAAGTGACCTATGAAAACGCTCGCATAACCCGTTAGCTTGGGGGATGTATGCAGAAGTGTGGTGAATTTTGACCCCCAGGCTCTGGGCCATCACGGACCAGAGTTCCGCAACGAATTGCGGGCCCCTGTCGGAAGTGATGTCCGACGGGGATCCAAACTGTGCAACCTAAGTTGACAAAAAAGCGTGAGCTACTTCCGCGGACGTGGTACAAGCCAGTGGAACCACTTCAGGCCAACGCGTGGTGCCGGCCACGATTGTCAAAAGGTGCATGAAACCTTGTGACAGCAGGAGGGGTCCCACCAAATCCACGTGGAAGTGGTCGAAACTCTTGGCCGGGATTTGGAAGAGC
Source organism: Pholidichthys leucotaenia (assembly GCA_020510985.1). Lineage (NCBI taxonomy): Eukaryota > Metazoa > Chordata > Actinopteri > Cichliformes > Pholidichthyidae > Pholidichthys > Pholidichthys leucotaenia. The sequence goes on along the minus strand of CM035840.1, from coordinate 56,029,898 downwards.
TCGGGGGGGGGGGGGGGGGCTCTGGTGTGCTTGTGCACTTTGGCCCCCTAGCACGCGATGCAAGCTGCAGCCCACTCTTTTACGTCCTTGCGCAAGCGCAGCCAGACAGATTTTGCCCCCACTAGCTTCACCAAAGCATGCACTCCCAGATGCAAAAGGGTTCAGGTTCAGGTTCAGGTTACTTTATTTGTACCCGTAGGTAGATTTGTTTTGCAGTCAGGTGACATCCATATTTACAAGCCACAATTACATTCAACATAAACACAAACACAGGCACACATGAAGCTGACTATAAACATGATAAAAGTACTCAAGGCTCCATCAATCAGGATATAAGACAAAGAGATGAGAGAAAAAACAGAGATAAGAGAGAAGGGTCATATTAAAAAGTTAAAGACTAGTCAAAGAGGTTAAAAACTCAAAAGTCTAAAACCCAATAAAAGATTTAGAACCCAAATAAAAAAACCTACAAAAATAAGTAAATATAAAATAAAATTAATAAATAGGTTACTAAATTATGTACAATATATTGTTACATCTTGTTCAACTCTTTGACAGCAGCAGGAACAAAGCTGTTTTTGTAGCGCTGGGTTTTACTTTTTGGGACAGCAAACCGCCGTCTGGAGGGAAGAAGCTGAAAGTGGCAGTGCAAAGGGTGGGAGTCATCATTTAAAATGGCGGTAGCAATCCTCTGTACCTGTCTGGTGTACAGGGATGTCAGGCTCAGCTGTGACTCACCAAGAAAACGACTGGACCATCTAACAACCTGATCCAAGGATTTCCTCTGTTTCAGTTTTATCTGACCAAACCATGACACTAAAGAAAATGATAAAACAGATTCAATAAAAGCCCGATAAAACATTATCATTATGGTTCGGTCAATTTGGAAGCGTGCAAATTTCCTTAAACAATGCAAATGTTGCTGACCCTTTTTGCACACCCTTCCACAGTTCTCTTCAAAGTTTAAATTACTATCAATAATCGTCCCAAGATATTTGTAGGATTGCACATATTCAATGGTCTGGCCTTTTAGTACAGTGACTTCGTGCCTGGGAGTTTTCCTCCTAAAGTCAATAATCATATCTTTAGTTTTTGTCGTATTCAGCTGCAGGTAGGAATCCTCACACCAGTGAACAAAATCATCAACTACTGGGCCGTGGCCACTCTCACCATCCTGGAGGAGACTGACAGTAACTGAATCATCAGCATACTTTATAATGTGTCTGTTGTCATGTCTGCTCCGACACATGTTTGTGTGCAGGATGAAGAGTAGTGGTGACAACACACACCCCTGAGGAGAGCCAGTAGAAGAGCACTTTTGGTCAGACAATGTACCATTGACCCTTACTCTCTGTGTCCTGTTGGTTAAAAAATCCAGAATCCAACCCACCAGATTATTGCTCAAATCAAATTGTTGCAGGAGCCTTTCAACTAAAATACGAGGTTGGATTGTATTAAAGGCGGAAGAAAAGTCCACAAATAAGAGCCTGGCGTGTGTCCCATTAAAATCCAGATGTTTAAAAAGCATGTTAAACAGAGTGACAGTGGCATCCTGCACTCCTCTGTGAGGCCTGTAGGCAAACTGCAGAGGATCCAATGCATGCTCAGTCTGCTTTAGGACCTCAAATCTGACCAGTTTTCCAAAAATTTTCATGAAAATTGAAGTCAAAGCAACTGGTCTAAAGTCGTTTACCATTTTAGGACAGCTGGATTTTGGAACGGGGACAACCACGACATCTTTCCAGATCTTAGGCACATGTTGTGTCTGTAAGGACTTATTGAAAATGTAGTGAAATACAGGACTCAGTTCATGTGCACAGGACTTTACCAATCGCCCACATATATTATCAGGGCCCTGACTTTTGTTCACTTTTACAGCACAGAACTCCCTTTTAACATCCTGCACCTCAATATTAAAGTGCTGATTGTCTTTGAGTTTCTGTTTCAAATCTTGGGTTTCTGTGTTAAAATCAAAGGAATCAAAACGACCATAAAAACAATTAAGAGCATTAGCCAGCTCTGTGTCTGAATTAAAACCATCAGTGGACTGACTCAAAAATGTGGCAGCGTCAAGAGCTCAGAACCACTGGGCGCGGGCGGCCAGTGGAGATGTCACACAGCAAGGGAGGGCACCCTTCTTGCACCACCCTGCTCTCCAGCCTTAACCCAGTAGGCACCGAAATACCAGATGGCACCGAAATACCAGAATGTCGTCTAAGTAGACAAAAATGAAGGACAAGCCGTGAAGCACTGCGTCCCTCATCCTCTGGAAAGTCTGTGCCACACCTTTTAATCCAAATGGCATGCGTAAAAACTCAGAAAGGCCGAAAGGCGTTATTACCACTGTTTTCGTAACATCTTCTGCGTGCACTGGGACCTGATGGGATCTGCGGACCAGATCCACTTTTGAAAAAACACGCGCCCTGGCCAGGTGAACGGAAAAATCCTGGATGTGCGGAATAGGATAACAATCGTGTTCCGTGGCGTTGTTCAAGCGCCGGAAATTGCTGCACGGTCTCCAAGACGCGTCGGCTTTAGGCATCATGTGAAGCAGGGATGCACACGGGCTGTTGGAGCACCTGATGATGCCCAACTGCTCTAAGTTGGCAAACTCCTCGCACGTGCTGGCCAGCTTAGCCGTGTCAAAGCGCCGAGGATGCATGAATACCGGTGGGCCTTTTGTAGTTATGAAATGTTCGACCCAGTGCTTCGTTACCGTAGCCGAAAAGGTTGGGACCATGAGTGCTGGGAGCTGTGGGAGTAAATATTGGTACTTACCCCCTGGAGCTATAATGTTAGTCAGTGTTGTTGACCCAGCTCCCTGAGCTGTGCAGGGGCTTGAGAAAAAAGAGACAGCATCCACTAATCACCTATTAGCAACATCGACTAACAACCCATAAGCACATAGAAAGTCTGCGCCTAAATGGGGGCAGAACATCCAGCTATCACAAAGTCCCATGGAAATTGTGTCCATGCAAGCATATCGTCAGTGTCCGTTCGCCAAATGTCCTGATGGTGGATCCGTTGGCAGCCGTGAACTCGGGACTGCTGCCTCCTGCCAATCTCTCTGCGTTGACCAGTAGGATGAGGCTCTTCTGGGAGCCGGAGTCCACCAAAAACCGTCTCTCCGAACGTGTGTCTGTGACATAAAGCAGTTTGTTCCTGTCACCAGCGGTTGCAGCTGCAACTGAATGCCGAACGTGCCGTCTTCCCGGCTTCTTGAACTGGCATGGCGACAGGCAGTGCTGGGCATTCAAGCTGAAATGGCAATGACAAAAACAGATCGCCCTGTTCCTTCGTCTACTGGTGTCCATCCCGGCTACCATCAACGGCTCCTCCACCTTGCTGGAGTCCCTCATGGATGCCGGTGTCACTGTCTGCATGCTGAGAGTTCTGGTCACCAAAATGATGTGGTCTGCTTCCTGCGCCAGGGTGCGGTAGTCCTTGGCAAGCAGCTGCGGTGAGTTGGCCAGGATCACCCTTGCCGTAGCCGGTAGGTTCCTGAGGAACAAGTGGGCAAACAGGAAAGATTCATCGTCCTTCCCCCTCAGCGCCAACATGCTCTCCATGAGCTCCACTGCTGATCTGTCCCCTAACTCTGAACGCGTTAGGAGTCTCTCTGCTCTCTCACTGTCAGAAAGGGTATAGCGCAGAAGTAGCATCCTCTTGAGCGCTTTATATTTCTCCTGGGCTGGCAGCTCCTGGAGCAGGCTCGTCACCTGTTGTGTAGCGCGCGTATCCAGCGCGGCAACCACATAGTAATACTTGGTGTCGTCCGTTGTTATCCTGCAGAGTGCGAACTGGGCTTCTATTTGCAAGAACCACTTGGTCTGGTTGTGAAGCCAGAAGTCTGGGAGCTTGACTGAGGCAGCGCATATGGCATTGGTGCTCTCCCTCCAGGTAGTCTCCAGGGTGGTGCTCAGCTCGCTTTCTATGGCACGTCTTGGGATCACCAATGCGGTGAAAGGAAACAGGCGAGGCAGCGAGCTGAACCACACATGAACTTTATTCTTTCCCCAACATCAAGTACAGTAAAAGAGCTCCCAGGTCGCTGTGCATTCCTCTTTTATACCTTTAATTCCATGCATTGAGACCCGGAATTTCCGACCATAAGACATTGTTTGGAACAAAGACCTGTGTGGCACATCAACGTGACATGACGCCGGCACTGCTCTCACACCCTTTCCTCTTCCAGCGGCTCCGGCAGTTACTCCTCTTCCCGGGGGGCGCATAGTCCTTACTGTCCAATCTGATACCCCCCGGTGACACTTCCTCCTTTGGGCCATTGTTTCCCCCTTCTCCAGCTGCCTTCTCTGGGTGGAGAATCCCTCACCCGTACTACCACAACGTCACATTATTTTTCTCATTGGTAAAAACTACAAGTCCCACACTTCTGGCCTCTAAAACATGCCGGATCACAGCGGATAGCTGAGTGAAGGAAAAAACACTTTCAAAGTAAGTTTTTTTTGCTTAAAGGTGCACTCTGGTGGCTCTAAAACAACCTAAAACCACCTCAAAAGCAAATATATATTGCCCAAAATAGTATATTGTGGCTTTACACTTACAAAAAAACTTTCATTGCCTTAGAATTGCTTGGAAGGAGATTTTAAATATTGCACCTACTTACATTGGATATAAAAAGTCTACCCACCCCTGTTCAAATGCCAGGTTCTTGTGATGTGAAAAAATGAGACCAAGATAAATCATTTCAAACTTTTTTCCACTATTAATGTGACCTATAACCTGTACAACCTAATTGACAAACAAACTGAAATCTTTTAAGAGGAAAAATAAAAAACTTAGAATAACCTGGTTGCATAAATATGCACACCCTCAAACTAATACTTTGTTGCAGCACCTTTGGCTTTTATTACAGCACTCAGTCTTTTTGGGTAGGAGTCTATCAGTGTGGCAGATCTTGATGTGGCAATATTTGCCCACTCTTCTTTGCAAAAATGTTCCAAATCTGTCAGATGGCAAGGGCATCTCCTGTGCACAGCCCTCTACAGATCACCCCACAGATGTTCCATCAGATTCAGGTCTGGACTCTGGCTGGGCCATTTCAAAACCTTAATCTTCTTCTGGTAAGGCCATTCTTTTGTTAATTTGGTTGTGTGCTTTGGGTAATTGCCATGCTGAAAGATGAAGTTCCTCTTCATCTTCAATTTTCTAGCAGAAGCCTGAAGGTTTTGTGCCAACACTGACTGGTATTTGGAACTGTTCATAATTCCCTCCACCTTGACTAAGGCCCCAGTTCCACCTGAAAAAAAAAAAGCCCCAAAGCATGATGCTTCCACCACCATGCTTCACTGTAGGTATGGTGTTCTTTTGGTGATGAGCAGTGTTGTGTCTGCACCAAATATACCTTTTGGAATTATGGCCAAAAACTTCAAGCTTTGTTTCATTGGACCATAACACTTTTTCCCACATGCGTTTAGGAGATTTCAAACGTGTTTTTGCAAAATGTTGCTGGGCTTGGATGTTTTTCTTCATAAGATAAGAGTCCGGCTTGCCACCCTACCTCATAGCCCAGACATACAGTATGAAGAAGGTGGGAGATTGTTGTCACATGTACTAAACAGCCAGTACTTGCCAGAAATTCCTGCAGCTCCTTCAGTGTTGCTGTCGGCCTCTTGGAAGCCTCCCTGACCAGTTTTCTTCTTGTCTTTTCACCAATTTTGGAGGGACATCCAGTTCTTGGTAATGTCACTGTTGTGCCATATTTTTTCCACTTGAAGATGACTGTCTTCATTGTGTTCCATGGTAAATTTAATGCCTTGGAAATTCTTTTGTACCCTTCTCCTGACTGATACCTTTGAACAATGAGATCCCTCTGATGCTTTGGAAGCTTTCTGTGGACCATGGCTTGTGCTCTAAGATGTGACTACAAAAATGTCAGGAAAAGCCTACTAGAACAGCTGAACTTTATTTAGGGTTTATCAGAGGCACTTTAAATGGTGGCAGGTGTTTGCTGACGCCCATTTAACATGAGTTTGAATGTGATTGGTTAATTCTGAACACAGCCACACCCCCAGTTATAAGAGGGTGTGCATATTTATGCAACCAGGTTTTTGTAAGTTTTTTTTATTTTTTATTATTCCCCTTGAAATATATCATTTTGTTTTTCAACTGGGTTATACAGGTTATAGGTCACATTAGTAGGGGAAAAAGTTTTGACATGATTTATCTTGGTCTTGAAGCGGCATGAAATAATAAGCAGCGATGCTGAGGTTTTAAGCAGAGTTTATTATATCATACCGCCGTCACGAGCTCCGCTCCCGGCGCCGTGCATGCGCACCGGGAGCGGGCCCAGCAGCTCTCAGCAGAGAGGACACAAAGTGTGTGTGTCCAGCAGCAGTTGAAGAGTGAGTCAATGAGAGAGTGAGTTACAGAACCTGTGCAGTATTTATACCCAACTCAGACAATACATCAAAGAGAATTCACAGCAGTTGGTACGATCAAAGGGACTGCAGAACAGGCATGAGACATTTGCATTTGAGAGACATACATAACCATAGGCAGACTGCCCGCCTCTGCTCCAGCTTGCAGGGCAAAGAGGTTACAAGGCACATCTACATATTGATCTGTCTCTAGGTCACAGTAAGGACAGGACACATGAACACAATGCATGAAAGGCAACATTAACATCACAGTAGAGAGCCAGAAGAAGCGGGGCTGCCTGTAGACATTAATACACACATTTCACTGTTCTGTTAATTGCTCTAGCTGAGCGCTGTGTCTGTCCAGTCTGTTTGTGGGGGTTTACACCAAACCGCCACAGTCTCATTTTTTAAATCACAAAAATCTGGCATTTGAACAGGGGTGTGTAGACTTTTTATATCCACTGTAAATATGCGCAAATCTATGAGCATTTTAAATAGCAGCCTGCAAGGCATGCCCGTGGTTGTTTGTTGCACTCCCAACCTGCAGGGCTTGCATGTGATTGGTCTCTGTGACTCCTGGTGGGTGGGCTGCTAGTCTGTTCAAGACGCTTCTGGACATTAAAGTTTTGCCTATATCTCCAAAAGTAAAAAGCTCAACATTTTTCTGAAAACGGTCAAGGTGAGAGATAAATGTGTAGCTGCCAAATATGTGTTTACTTTTTTACTTTTTTCTAACGACAAGTCCCCTGTCCGCCGGCGCCTGAGCGGGGGGGGGGGGGGATTTGTGTGTGTGCAGTTTGTGTGTGTGGCCCGATTTGTGTCTTGCACAGCTACATTCAAATTGCCCCTGCCTCTCTGCCTCTCTGCGCTCTCTCTCTGCTGCTGCTACCCCAACCTGCTCTGCCTCAGTCCTGCTGCTCCTTGGCTCCTCCCTCTTCCCCTGAGGTAGCCATCAGTATCTGTCTGATTGGTTAATATTATAACCAACCAAGCTAAGCAGGAATAGTTACGTAGCTACTAACGGTCTGTCCAAATCTGCCTTTTTGGGGGGTGGGGGTGGAGCTTAAGCAGACATTCACAGCAGAAAAACACATATTTAGGAGTTTGGAATGATTTTGCATGTCTTGTAAATCACAAGAAACATGTTACAGATATGTTAACAATAGAAGAAACTTGATTTTTGCCAGAGTGTCACTAAATTATGCAGCGATTTCAATATTAAAACACTAATAACTCCTACAACTGCAACATTTGATTCTTAAAGCTTATGTTACATCATATTATTTTTTTTTCCAGTGTCCAATTTTTCTTCCATACTGAGGGCTGCTTGGTTACATTCATTATGACATTCAAACTGACTTTCTGATTGAACACAATATTTTCGACAAATTTCAGTCAGGTTTTCATCAGAAACACTCGACAGAGACCGCTCTTCTCAGGGTGTCAAATGATATTTTAATGTCATCAGACTCTGGCAAATGCTCTGTTTTAGTGTTATTAGATCTTACTACAGCATTTGATACTATTGATCATTGTATTTTGTTACAAAGGCTTAAAGATTGGGTACGTATTTTTGGAAAAGCTCTGGATTGGTTTTTCTCCTACCTTTCTGGTAGGAGTTTTTCCGTGGCTGTTGGCTCTTATTCATCTGACTCTGCTCCTTTAACCTGTGGGGTGCCTCAGGGTTCTATTCTGGGTCCACTTTTATTTGCCCTATATATGCTGCCACTTGGTTCTATTATCAGCAAATTTAAAGGTGTGTCTTATCACTGCTACGCTGACGATTTACAGCTACTTTTCTCTTTTAAGCCTGACCATGTTGACAATTTAAAAATTATTCATGATTGTCTGTCTGCAGTTAAGGACTGGATGTCTAGTAACTTTTTGCAACTTAATGCTGATAACTTTTTGCAACTTAATGCTGATAAAACTGAAGTCCTTATTGTATCACCTGATAATCTAATTCCTAAGTTGGTTAATAGCATTGGTTCATTAAGCTCTAACATATGGTCTAATCTAAAAAATCTTGGTGTCATTTTTGATCAATCGATGAGTTTTGATCAGCATGTCAAATCTCTGACCCGGAGTTGCTTTTTCTGCCTTAGGAATATATTCAAAATTAGGTCATTGGTTTCCTACAGTCAGTTAGAAATCATTATTCATGCCTTTGTTTCTTCACGTTTGGACTACTGTAATGCTCTTTTCACATGTCTTAGCAAATCCTCTTTAGACCGCCTACAGTTAGTCCAGAATGCTGCTGTAAGATTACTAACTAGGTCCAGTAGATTCTGTCATATCACTCCTGTTTTGGCCTCCTTGCATTGGCTTCCTGTAAATTATAGAATTGATTTTAAAGTTCTTGTTCTTACTTACAAAGCCATTCATGAAGATGCGCCTTTTTATATTAGTGACCTGCTCTCTCTACACCAGCCCAGCAGGTCTCTCAGGTCTTCTCATCAGAATCTATTGGTAGTCCCTAGCACTAGGCTCAGAACCAAAGGCGATAGAGCCTTTGCTGCTGTTGCTCCCAGACTGTGGAACTCCTTGCCTTTTGAACTTAGATCTGCACCTTCCATTGGTGTTTTTAAGAAGCAACTAAAGACCCACCTTTTTAGCCTGGCTTTTTAATTAACTATGTGCTGATTGTATTTTTATGTGCTTTTACTGTCTACTTTGTTTTTACTGTTTTATGTGCCTGTGTTATTTTGCTTTTTACCATGTTAAGCACTTTGTGACTCTGTCTGTGAAAAGTACTGTCACCATGGGGTGAGACGCCGGCTCGGCGCTCAGCCCATGCTCCTTTTATCCCTGCCTCTCATTGGGCAGTGCCTCAGCTGGTTCCCAGCTGTCAGTGTCACGGGACGGCTGGGGCCAATTAATCCTCATCAGCTGGGGCGCTGTTAATGAGTATAAAGAGGAGCAGCTTCGATCATTCGGGGCTGCGACATAAGCACTGCTAGGCTGAAGCCCCTTCGTCTGGTGTCAGCCTCAACTCCCCTTGCAGCATTCCGGTGTTTGTATCCCGCTGTGAGTATGCACGTCTTGTTACCCCCATGTCCGGTACGAGCTACCTACCCCTGCGCTGTGCAGCCTGAGAATGTACGTCTGTATGAGTGTCTGTGCTCTCCTCATCCCTTATCCCTTACCCAGAATAAAACATCTCGACTCACTGGCTTGCCCCTGGCTCTGATTGCCCGGCTCCCTAGAGCCGGATATGACAAGTACTCTATAAATAAACTTATTATTATTATTATACCTCGGTGAAAAGCAATGTAAGCATACCATAATCACTACATTCGTCTGTGTGTATATCTGTCTGTCTGTTTGTTACCAGCTTTTCAGTTCACCTGGTCAAAATCAAGTGGAACTAAAGGCTTGTATCATTGTATCGCCATATTTTATAGAATTTTTATTTGGCAAAATTTCCACATGCGGCTTTGTCATCAAAATAAACACAAATTTAACTCACCTTTACCGTCACTGGAGCTGGGAAAAAGGTATTGCAATAAATATGCTGGGCCAGTAGAGGTGGCAGTGCGCCTTTTTTTACCCCCCTAACCCCCCATGTCTCCTTGCCACAGGCACCAAAGCATGAGCACCTTGGTGCTTTTATACTTTCTATATTTTTCAGCATGTTAAAAAATATAAAAATGAGTTTTATAAAAGTGAATTTATCACCCAGAAGTAAAGAGAAGGTCAAAGAAGATTTGCAGCTGGACTTGAGCCCTTTTGGCATATGTGGATATTGCAGCGGATGATAAAATAAGGCAGCGATGCTGAGGTTTTAAGCAGGTTTATTAATCATACCGCCATCACGAGCTCCTCTCCCGGCGCTGTGCGTGCGCGCTGGGAGCGAGCCCACGGCTCTCAGAGAAGAGGGACACAATGTCTGTGTCCTGCAGCAGCAGTTGCAGAGTGAGAATGAGAGAGGTTGAACATGAATCTCAGACAGCTTATATACTCAGCTACAACAATACATCAAAGCATTCACATGGGTCGATATGAGCATTTGTATATGAGAGGCACAGACAGGATGCATGAACACAATGCATGGATGGCACATTAACCTCACAGCAGTGAAATGCATAAATGGCTGATTAGATCACAGCATGCAGCGGAAAAAACCCAGGAGTAGCGAGCTGTCTGTCCCTGTGTGTTGTGGGGGGTTTCCCAAACCGCCACAGCTCCCCCCCAGAGGGCTCGGCAGGTGGCCGAGACCTCGATTGGGCAGCGAGCAGGGAAAAGCTCTGTGCAGGAGGGGGTGGAGGGGGGTGGGGGTTAGTAAAAGCTGGCCGGAGACGATGAAAACATCCGGGCCGCGCAAAAATTGCTTGTGGGTCCGCGATGTCTTAGGGCTGTCCCGTTGAACGTGCAGAGGTCCACAAGAAGAAAAATTAGTCACTGGCTCCTCTTGCGATTAAGTCCTGCAAGGATTAATAGCGGCCATGAAGAAAAGACGAGGCTGCGTGGCGGCTGTGATGAGAGCAGAGGGACTGGCGTGTTGGCTTTAGGTGCGGGCACAACCTTAAAGCTCTCGGGAACCGCAAACCGCTGAATTTCCCTTGTGTGCCGTGGCTAAGACCATAAAATCCGGTGAGCAAGCTGCGTGCCTCAGGTGAACGAGCAAGCCTGAAGGGCCAGTGTGCAGCAGAAGGAAGGCGGTCAGAAAAGCCGTATTTGTCCCGTGCGTGGTGTGCGCCGTCCTCGTAACTCCCCGGTGCGTGCACCGGAGGTCCGTGATGGGTGGGCCAGCTGGAGAGGAGAACCAGGGTCACGGAGCTTAATCATCCCTGCTCAGTGTGTTGGAGCGGTGAAGGGAAGTAGACGCTCTGTCACTCGTTCGGTCATGGTGCGTTCAGGTCCACGTGTGCTCCGTCGGCCATGGGGATCGCCGTCGTGGAGAGGGGATGAGGTGAATGCGCTCTCGTGTGGAGGGGCTGTGAGCGCGGCCGGTCCAGCGTGGATGTGCCGATCTAGGCGTGCAGATCTCACCATGAAACGTTGCTCAGCTTTCCCGGTCGTGGGTGTTCTCCGGGGAGTTTCGCCTGGAAACTCCGCGTTGAGGTCTCCCTGAAGCAGAAGGGAGGGCAGATCAGTCAGGCTGCCGCATTCGCTTGTCGTTGGAGAATCACCGCCGGGTGTTGCGTTCGCTGGCAGCGTGTTCGTTTCAGCGTCGGGTCACCAGTGCAGCGGATGATAAAATAAGGCAGCGATGCTGAGGTTTTAAGGAAGTTTATTAATCATACCGCTGTCACGAGCTCCTCTCCCGGCGCCGTGCGTGCGCGCCGGGAGCGAGCCCACGGCTCTCAGAGAAGAGGGACACAATGTCTGTGTCCTGCAGCAGCAGTTGCAGAGTGAGAATGAGAGAGGTTGAACATGAATCTCAGACAGCTTATATACTCGGCTACAACAATACATCAAAGCATTCACATGGGTCGATATGAGCATTTGCATATGAGAGGCACAGACAGGATGCATGAACACAATGCATGGATGGCACATTAACCTCACAGCAGTGAAATGCATAAATGGCTGATTAGATCACAGCATGCAGCGGAAAAAACCCAGGAGTAGCGAGCTGTCTGTCCCTGTGTGTTGTGGGGGTTTTCCCAAACCGCCACAATATGTTGTTTTTGGTGCCATTGTCCATTCCCAGACTACCTCCTTACAAGGAGGGCTGAAAAGTTCATATTCTGAAAAGTTCATAGTGGTCAAATTTGACCAAATGTGGTTTATTTTTCAACATAGTCTCCCCTTCGATCCACACACTCCTTCCATTGGTGTTGCAGTGCTTGGATCCCTGCAGTTGAAAAATAAAGTGCATTTGGTCAAATTTGACCACAATGACTCCCCCCCCCCCCCATGTGGATTTCACTGCTGTTGAAACACATTTTTTTGTATCAGAAGGGCAGGAATATGATGACAGTAAATTGAATGACTTGTTGGCATTTAAATGCAATAAAACAATATTAAAAAACTGAAATATTTTAAAAGATGCAGTAACTCTTTTGTAGGTAGTAGGTAAATGGGTATAAGTATAGAGGTGCTTTTCTATTGTGATTTTTAAAGTTGCTCCTATGCCCTTTTTTCGTTTTCCACAGTCCAAAGATGGGTTAACTGGTTGTTTTAAATGGTTGTGGATGGAAAGGTTGTTGTTCTTTTTTCTGTATTGTCCCATGACTGACACTGGCAAACTGTCTCCTTGTGACAGCTGGGACAGACTCCATTCCTCCTGCAACCCTGTATTGAAATAATTAGATACAACATTCACCCTGCTCAGTCCTCTGCGGGTTTCAGCTTGGCAGCTCTGACTTCTCCTCACTGAGGCTGAGGAAAAGATCTCTCCTGATTGCTCAAGATGACAAACAAGGAGCAAATTAAACTCTGAAGAAAACAAACAAACAAACAAACAAACAAACAAACAAACAAACAAACAAACAAACAAACAAACCAAAACCACAATGTTTGTACGTATTACCCCCTGTATCTCACAGAGTGGCCAATGCTGAGGAACATTCTATTTTAACTCTAAAAAGGAAAAAATCTAATCATAGATCATTAACATCGTGGTACAATGCAACAACCCGGAGTCTGAAACAAGAAACTCGGAAATTAGAAAGAAAAATGACGCTCCTCCAAATCAGATAAATTTTACTTAGCCTGGAAAAATAAATTATTAATCTACAAAAATCTTTAAAGAATACTAGAACATCTTGTTATGTCCTAATAACGGGAGACCGGAGCCATGCTGAACCGAGCAACGAACTGAACTTTATTGAGAAGACCAGGTTCAATATACACACTGGCTGTAGCCCACCTGACGTCACTACGTCGACTGCCTGGCGTCGGCTATGGCAAGCCCCAAGGACCAAATCCCCACACAATATTTCTACCCCCCTTGACAAAAACAGTAAGAACATAAATCAACCCCCCCGCCCTTTAAATTTAGCAGTGAAAACCCCCATATCAGCACAGAACACACAGTTTGTTCATACATTCAAACATCTTTTCATTTCTTTTTTTTTTAACACATACAAACTACTAAGCCTAGTGAGCTAAATGGGCACCTGGGTGGACTGCCAGGGTGTCCTCTCATGTTGAAGTGGATTATTCTGACATGTGTCAGCTAAAGCTAGGCCTACTATATAGCCATCAAGGTTTCTGGGCCTTTGACGCTTCCTAGTTGAGCCTCTCACAGGTGGAGAACCTGCTCCAGGCTCTGTCGGCCACACCTGAGTGTCCCCAACACCCTCATCAGATAAGTCCCAACCCACATCAGTTCGTTCTGCCGCAGCTCCCGGACCCTGTGCAGGTAATGACTTCCTGAGTTGGCTAGAATGCCACCGTGATCCGTCCGAGAGCTTGAATGTGTCCTGGCCCCGCCGCCTCACAATCTGTATTGGCCCTGTACCGAAAGGCTGCAGTTTATGCATGCAGTTGGGATGCTTAATCCAGACCCGGTCCAACACATCGAGTCCGTGGGCCTTCGCCCTGTGCTTCCTGTCGAAACGTCGTTTCATTTTCTGCTGTTGTTTGATGACCCAGTCTTGTGGAGGGTCTGTGTTCCCCAGAGAGGAGGTTGTGGGGGTCCTCAGTTGGTCCAGGGGCAGGTGAAATTCATGCCCCATCATGAGTTTTGCAAGGGATTACCTTGTTGTGGCGTGAGCCGTTGCCCTGTAGTGGAAGAGAGTGCTCTGGAGGGAACGTCAGGGAACGTGAAGCCGTCAGACCGTTTTTCAGAGTCTTGTTGAAACGCTCCATGCCCCGGGGGTGGTAGAACGCAGTTTTGATGTGTTCCATGCCCCTAACATTGAAAAACTCCTCAAACCCCCCAGAGGTGAACTGTGGGCCATTGTCTGCAGTGATGACAACCGGGACCCCCCATCTGGTGAACAGTGATGAGAGGAAACCCGTAACCACATCCGTCGTGACTGAATTAGTGGGCAACACCTCTAGCCATTTGGAGAACAGATCATAGACCACTAGCAAAAAACGGCTGTTTGGGGTGCCGTATGTAGTTCACCGCAAATGCCCAACTGGATGTGCTTCCATGGGCCCTCTGGGTATGGTAATGGTCGCGGGGGTGGGGTGGGGGGTCCGTCGGTCTTTCCGCTCTCCAAGCATGGAACATAGTTCTTTAACATAGTTTCAATGTCCTCATTGATACCAGGCCACCAAACTGAATCCCTGCAACGCTGCTTCACCCTGACCATGCCCAGGTGACCCTCGTGGAGCATCGCCAGAACTCGTGATCTTAGGGACACCAGGATCAATGTGCAGTGTCCCCTTGCCACACACACCCCATTCCAGCAACTCAGTTCATTTCTGAACTGGTGAAAAGGTGCGAGATCGCCCTGTACTTTCGTGTGGAGCGAATATTTGTCAAGGATAATCACTTTTTTAATCATCCTAAGGTCAATGCATGCCCAGATGCCGCCCGTCTTCTTCTTGGCCACCACGATGTTCGAAATCCATTGCGAGGCATTCACTTTCTCAATGATGCTGGCTTTAAGCAGTTTGTTCAGTTCCACCATGATGTCGTCTCGCAGGGTGAGGGGAAGCCGCTGGTTGGATCTTGGGCATCATGCTTGGGTCGATGAGAGGGCGGTGGTTGAACGCTTTAATACATCCTAGGCCCACGAACAATGCCGGAAAGTGGACATGCCATTCAGGCGACACTGTCAGCACCGCTGAGCCCGCTGGTTCCGTGACGGAGAATCCTAATTCGCCCAGCAGATCAATTCCCAGCAAGTTGGCCCCCTGGCATGAAACTTTGAAGGTAAAAGTGGGAATAATCCTTGACCCACATTTCACTGAGAAGCTGATCGTGCCCGCCATGTCAATTTTAGCATGATCGTACTCAAACATTTTCACCACCCCTGCTTCGATGGTTTTGTTCGGGAAAAGTCTTTTCAATGTGGTCATGCTCAGTATGGATTTACCAGCCCCTGAGTCCACCATAAGCAGCACATCAACCCCGTCTAGCTGCAAGACATACCACCTTAATGGCCCCTTCCTGGTGCCCGCCACACACACCTGCATCATGCTTTCGGGCTCCGCAGCAGATGTTTTAATAGCGGTGGTGCAGACCCTGGTCCAGTGATTAGAACGGCCATAGTTATGGCAATTTTTCCCTCTGGTAGGGCAAGTGGACGTGCCCGTCCAGTGACGGGGAAAGCCACAGTCGCCACACAGACCAAAAGCTCCCACTCCTGCCTGTGCCACAGTCCGCTGCCTTTTGGGGGTCCGCCCCGAAGGATTAGCTGTGCTGTTAGCGGCCTGACGTGGAGGGGAAACTTGGGTGACTAGGTTCTCTTTAGCTAGCACTTGTAGACCTAGCTGGGCAGCGGACTGAACCTGGCTGGTCAATTCAACCACTTTCCTCAGCGTGAAGACATCCGTAGTTAGCGTTAGCTTTTGTCTGAGCCACTCGTTGCTCATACAGTGTGCTACCTTGTCCCAGACCAGCTCCTCTTCAATCGGCCCAAAGGCGCACTTTCTTGCTAGGCTACGGAGTTCCATTATGAAACGTTGGGTGGACTCACCAGCTTGTTGTTGGCAGTCGAAGAATTTATATCTTCACGCCGTGATGTTGGACTGGTCTATAAAGAAATTGTCCATTATGTCCAGACACTCCTTCAATGAGCCTTTGCCACCCAGTGCGTGAAATATCCGTTGGCCCTCCTCACCGAGGCAATGAATAAGCAGGCTCCTCCATTTCTCTTCGTCAGTGCTGCCCAGGCCAGCTGCGGTAATATACACCTTGAACGCCTCCCGACAGCGGCACCATGGTGTAGTTGGCACACCTGGAGACTGTAAGAACAGAGGTGGCGGTTTTATGCACCCTCCCATGGTTTAGTCCTCGTTGCCAAAATGTTATGTCCTAATAACAGGAGACCGGAGCCATGTTGAACCGAGCAATGAACTGAACTTAACTGAGAAAACTGGCTCAATATACACACTGGCTGTAGCCTGCCTGACATCACTACATCGACTGCCTGGCGTCGGCTACGGCAAGCCCCAAGGGCCAAATCCCCACACAACACATCTTACTACTCATCATTAATTAAAGATAACATAAAATAATCCCAAATTTCTTTTCAATACAGTAGCCAGACTGACTAGGATTCCAGCCCACACAGCAAGGTGGATTATTCTGCAACCTGCTAAACTAAAGAAAAGTCCATCAATCAACTAAAATCATTGCCGTGTTCTGAACCTAATAAAAGACAGACAAAACAATAACACTTTACTGCATACATAAACATATGGACAACAGAACTATATAACAAAATTTACAGCACCATCCCTTGGGCAGGAAGAGTAGAACTGGCATGGGGGCCCAGGGCAGCCCCTCAGCAGATGCGCCCCTCGATGCATCAGGCCCATGGAATAATGGCTGATCTCCCGGACAAAAGCACCTCCTCTCATCGCCACCGACTGCTGCTGTTGTCCAGCCCTGTCAGCAGAAGCCTCTTCTCGGACATGCTGGAGCTGATTGGTGTGCCTTGCCGAGCTGTCAGACAGCTGGAAGTACTCTGTGCCAAACTTCGCCACGATGCGCAGATACTCCTGATGTTTTGCTGGCTGTCGTCTGGCCCATCTTTGCCATGGATGTTCCTCTCCTTGAACCCGGACCAAGTCCATAACCCTAAGAGGGGCTCGGCTCAGCCTGACATGGTGCTGCTTGGCACGCGGTTTTCCTGTGCCAATTGGTCTGGCCCTGTCCTTCTTCTGAAGCTGTCATAGCGGTCACCATCGTAGGTGTAGATCCTCCATCCCACTGTGGCCAAGCTCTGGAGGAATCTGGGGCTAGCACATCGGTGTCACTAACTAACGCAGGCGCCTTGCCACCATGCTCGGTACCTCCCTCTACCATTTCCCAAGCGCTGGCACTGAGATCCTCCTACGGCGAACCTAAATGAGACTGGTCCTGCTTGACCGCTGTGGTGTCCGTTAGTTTTCCGTCCCATACAACACCATCATCAACTACTGGAACCAGAGGGTTCCACTGGCCACAACCTGACCATTCCTTCCCAGCGCCGTCTTTAATGATGAAACACAGTCCATAGAACAAATCACTCAGTCCATAGAACAAATCACAGCCCATGATGTTGTCGCCTTGGGTTGTCACGGGGAACGTGAAGTCAACCGTCGCCGCAGACTTACACTGAGCTGTTAACTTCAAAGTCCCAACCGGCCACAGCCTGCCACCTCCATAACCATAAAGTGGCACTGGGTTACTTTTTATCCTGTAGTAGGGGAAAAACGTCCTCACCGTGGCCCAATTCAGCATTGACCCCTCTGCCTCCATGTTGAGCAGCAACAGCACCTCCACGCCGTCCAGCTCCACTGCGCAAAACGTGTACCCGTTGATACTGGGGGACACCGTGTGGCTGGTTGTCGGGGGCGGGCAGAGTGATGTCTTCTATGGGCTCTCCGGCTCAGATACACGGCACACTCTAGCATAATGGTTCAAGCGTTTTCATCTGCTACAATGCTTCCCTCTAGCCGGGCAGTCCTTAGCCTTATTTTAGTGTTTCATGGACCCATAACCCTTGCAAAGGGGTTTTCCCGGGACAGACCTTCGGCTGGCAGCATTGGTTTCGGTACTGTCGTCATCTAAGCTATCCTCGCTATCAGAGTCTGCTACTAATGCCGCATTTGGAGGCTCTGGCGGCCGTTGTTACTGGCGCCAATTTAGCTCCAAAGCTAGCTTGTCTGTGGCCTCCAGTTGGAGAGCTAGCTCGACAGCTCTGGCTAATGTTAGGTCACTTGGTGCCGTGAGTAGCCTAGCCCTTACAGCGGCACTGTTCATGTGCTCCGCAGGCTGGTCATGTACCAAATCATCCTCCAGTGGTCCAAAACGACACTTGCTAGCTAACTGCCTCAAGTTGGTGACAAACTGATGGATTGGCTCACCCACACATTGATGTCGCTGCCGGAACCAAATCCTTCAAATAGTCACTTTATCTGGGATGTGAAAGTGGCTTGCTAGCAGCTCAACGATGTCTTCAAAAGAGTCCGAAGCACTGAGTGTGCGCAGGACATGCTGGCCCTCAATCCCAAAGTTGTGAACAAGAAGCTCATGTGCTCTTAACTCATCGAGCTTACCCAGGTTGAGCGCAGTGATGTAAGTCTGAAAAGCCTCAAACCATCTTGGTCAAGGCACAGGTGGCTCATCCGGGAGCTTGAGGAAGGGGTGAAATGGTGTGATACACGCCTCCATAAGTTAATCCTCGATCGCCAAATGTTATGTATGGTAAAATACCTTTGAAAGGATGATCCCATGTAACTGGACAAACTCAGCTTTATTGAACTTATGTAGTCACATGAACACACAGCAGACACCAGGCAGAGGGCACCGGTCGAAGCGACAGTGTAATAGATGCCCTCTGCTATTTATAGGGCGGTGCAGTGGCGGAACAGGAAGCGGCCACCACTGCACCGCTCTTCACAGTAAAGATGTTAAACCCCAACACCACAGGCGGCTAGTAGGACAGATGAAAATACTCTCGGAATGTGAAAGGGTTGGCACTTGATGATCATAAACTCCACCAATGGAGAACAGTGTTTGTGTACAACAGTTGCATCACAACACCAAGCATCACTGATTTAAACACAGATGCTTCTGACTCGCGTTTTCCCTCCTTCCTTGAACACTCTGTCGCTACAATACCATGTTAGCCCTGTTAACTGAGTGGCAGAGTCTGGCTTATTGTCATTTATAGACATATAGATATCTATATATATATCTATATATTTATTCCATCTAGCTACAATGCTCCGCACTGTGTTTTTATATATCTACATATTATTCCATCTAGCTACATTGCTCCGCACTGTGTGTGTTTATATACTTGCATATTTATTCCACCTAGCTGCAATGCTCCGTACTGTGGGTGTTTATATATTTACATATTTATTCCATCCAGCTACAATGCTCTGCACTGTGTGTGTGTGTGTGTGTGTGTATATATATATTTTATAGTAATATGTACATATGTATATTAGCTGCTCTTGCTTGCTTGTTTTTTTCTTGCCTTCTGATTGTTGCTCTGAGTGTTGCTATCCCTGTGCTGTTGCAATCCTGGAATTTCCCCGTTGTGGGACTAATAAAGGCTTATCTTATCTTATCTTATTTAACTACGTTTCCGTAAAGATAAAAACACAGCAGTTCCGCACATCACGTTGTGTGGTCCTCAGGAGCTGTATGTGGTCTATTTTGTTGTCTAGTGAGCATACATTGGCCAGAATGAGGGAAGGAATCGGGAGTTTGTGTGGACTAGCGGTTAGCTTTGTTCGGATACCTCCCCGTTTACCTCTAGAGCTTGTACAGATCCAGAATTGGTGGAAGTAAGTTTAGTTAACATAACAAATATTTCATTTTTTTCATTCTTCATCTTTGTTGCCGCGTTACCCAACTGATGCTTGTTTTGCACTCTGTCACCACTAAATGGAAACACTGAACTATGCTCTCATAAAAAATAAAAAAACATTTTTAAAACACTTTTTGTGTAGAAGGTGTTGCAATAGGATGCATTTTCTGTAAAGAAAAGGGGAACAAATGCTCTTGGAAGTGTATTGCACTCAGCTTGTTGTATCTATTTGTGTATGTAAACAGGCCCTAACTTTTTCAGATTAAATCCAAACATTTACACCACCTTTCAGTTTCATCCCCTGTACTCATGTCTTCGAGGAGGTTAGCCTTCAATTGTTTCCATGCACACACACTGACAGCTTGTTAATGACAGGTAATAAAGGTTGTGTAAACACATCTGTTGGTGCTGAGTTACCAGACAGTAAAAGGCCTTGTCTTTTTGGCTGTAAAACCATGGACTATCAGGAACAGAACTGAACACCCATTATCACCACAGTGGCTTATAATTGTGAGCACCAACCCCTCAATGACAATCCAGTTGTTTGTCTTCATTTACCTGCTTTGTCTGTATTGCAGAGTCTTGTTTGCATGATAAACCTGATTTTTGACTGCCCACCTGCTATTATCCTTTGTTACACCTGCCATAAAATATCAGTGAGAAATGAATCTGTAATATGAAAATCTTGACCATAGTTGGGATTTTGGTTGGCCACCAAAACATATAAGATAAGATAAGATAAGATAAGCCTTTATTAGTCCCACAACGGGGAAATTCCAGGATTGCAACAGCACAGGGATAGCAACACTCAGAGCAACAATCAGAAGGCAAGAAAAAAAACAAGCAAGCAAGAGCAGCTAATAAACATATGTACGTATTACTATAAATATATATATATACACACACACACAGACACACAGTGCAGAGCATTGTAGCTGGATGGAATAAATATATGAATATATGAACACACAGTGCAGAGCATTGTAGCTAGATGGAATAAATATGTAAATATATAAACACCCACAGTACGGAGCATTGCAGCTAGGTGGAATAAATATGCAAGTATATAAACACACACAGTGCGGAGCAATGTAGCTAGATGGAATAATATGTAGATATATAAATATATAAACACACCCAGTGCTGAGCATTGTAGCTAGATGGAATAAATATGCAAATATATAAACACACACAGTGCAGAGCATTGTTGCTAGATGGAATGAAACAGCATAACCGTCTACTTAGTTATCCTACATGGTATGATTATGTGCCCATACATATTCTCACCCTCCATAGCGACCGGTATGTTCCTAGTTGTATGCCGGAGGGGACCATTGTGTAAGTCTATTGCATCTTTTGCATTCAAAAAACTATTAGTTTGTTACGTCTTTTTGCTATCTCTGCGAGCAGCCCTGCTTAGGTTGTACAGTCTGACAGCCGTTGGTAGGAAGGACCTACGAAACCTCTCGGTTGTGCACCTGGGATGATGTAGTCTGCTGCTAAATGAGCTCCTCAGTGCATTCAGTATGTCCTGCATAGGGTGGAACTCGGACTCCAGCAGAGATGACAGTTTAGCCACCGTCCTTCTCTCTCCTATCTCCTCCATCGGATCAAGGCGCTGCCCCAGGACAGAGCTAGCTTTCTTAATCAGTTTGTTCAGTCTCTTCCTATCGGCTGCAGTAATGCCACTGCCCCAGCAGACCACTCCAAAAGTGATGGCTGATGCCACCACCGTGTCATAGAATGACTTCAGCAGCGCCCCTTGTACACCAAAAGACCTGAGTCTCCTCAGCAGGAACAGCCTGCGCTGTCCCTTCTTGTAGAGTGCATCAGTATTGTGTGACCAGTCTAGTTTATTGTTCAGATGAATACCCAGGTACTTATAGGATGTCACCATCTCGATGTCTGTTCCCTGTATATTTACTGGTACTGTGAGGGGCTGCCCATGCCTGCGGCAGTCCACCACCAGCTCCTTAGTTTTCCTCGCGTTGATCTGGAGGCAGTTCCGATGGCACCAGTCCACAAAGTCCTGGATAAGCCCTCTGTACTCAGCTTCATCTCCATTGGAGATGAGGCCAACGATCGCAGAGTCATCAGAGAACTTCTGTAGATGGCAGTGTGTTGTGTTGTGTGAGAAGTCCGCAGTATAAAGAGTGAACAGGAAGGGAGCCAGCACCGTTCCCTGGGGGGCCCCCGTGCTACTGATGATCGTGTCGGACACACAGTCCCGGGTTCTCACAAACTGAGGCCGGTTCGTGAGGTAGTCCAGGATCCATGATGACAGGTGCTGGTCCACCCCTGCGCGCAGCAGCTTGTCCTTCAGGATCATCGGTTGGATGGTGTTGAAAGCACTGGAGAAGTCAAAGAACATGATCCTCACCATATTCCCGGGCTTCTCCAGGTGGGACAGAGAACGGTGAAGGAGGAAGATCACCGCATCCTCCACCCCAATGCCATGCTGGTAGGCGAACTGGAGTGGATCCATCGCTGGTTCCACCAGGGGGCGGAGGTGAGCAAGGAGCAGTCTCTCCAGGGTCTTCATCAAGTGGGACGTCAAGGCCACCGGTCTGTAGCTGTTCAGGTCTTTGGGGTGGGAAGTTTTTGGTACAGGTACCACACAAGATGTTTTCCACAGCTGTGGTACCCTCCCCAGTTTCAGGCTCATGTTGAAGATATACGTCACAATCCCACACAGCTGGTCTGCACAGGACTTGAGGAGCTTTGCGCTGATGCCGTCCGGTCCCGGCGCCTTCCTCGCCTTGATCTTCCTCAGCTCCGTCCTCACCTGGGTCCTGGTCAGGGTCAGGATGGGGGGCTGTGTGTTGGGAGTGGGGGGGTGTTGGTGGAGTGGGGAGTGGGC
Organism: Pholidichthys leucotaenia; assembly: GCA_020510985.1. Taxonomy (NCBI): domain Eukaryota; kingdom Metazoa; phylum Chordata; class Actinopteri; order Cichliformes; family Pholidichthyidae; genus Pholidichthys; species Pholidichthys leucotaenia. The sequence goes on along the minus strand of CM035840.1, from coordinate 56,007,276 downwards.
AGCAGGACTTGATTTCTTTAGAGGCAGCAGTGGTTGTTGTGCAGTCAGGGGGGAGGGCGGTTGGTCAAATCTATTGAAAAACAGATTCAGGTTGTTCGCCCACTCCCTGCCCCCTGTGGCCTGGGGGGAGGTATTCTGGAGCCCCGAGATGGTTTTGAGGTTTCTCCAGACCCCGCTGATGTCGCTCTGTTGCAGCTTGTCCTCCATCTTCTTCCTGAAGCTGTCCTTGCCTTCTCTGATCTTTCTCCTCAGCTCCCTCTGTACGGACTTCAGCATCTCCCTGTTCCCTGACCTGAAGATCCTCTTCTTCTCTCTCAGAAGTGTTTTTATCTCAGGGTTGATCCAGGGTTTGTTGTTTGAGTGACGCCGTATGGTCTTGGTGGGAACGGATTTGTCCACACAGAAGCTGAGGTAGCCCGTGAAGGTGTGAATGAGGCCATCGATGTCCTCACCATGTGGATCGCAGAGCTGCTTCCAGGCGGTGGCTTCAAAACAGCCCTTTAGGGTGTCCATTGTCTCCTCAGACCATAACTCCACAGTGTGCATGGCCGGAGGTTGTCTGTGCACTAGGGGTTTGTACACCGGCCGGAGATGAACCAAGTTGTGATCCGATCTCCCGAGTGGGGGGAGTTGTGATGAGGTGTACGCCTCCTTAGTGTTTGCGTAGAATAAATCCAGTGTTTTATTGTCTCTAGTGTGGCATGTGACATACTGGGTGAACGTGGGTAGAATGGGAGACAGTGAAACATGGTTGAAATCGCCTGAGATGAGGAGAAGAGCATCTGGGTGTTCTGTCTGCAGCCTGCTGGTTACTGAATGGATGACGTCACGTGCTGTCCCAGCGTTCGCCGTCGGATTTGCATAAACAACAATGCAGATCACGTGTGAGTGTTCTCTCGGGAGATATGTAGGCCTCATGCTAACAGCTAGCAACTCAATGTCTTTGCTGCAGTGTCGTTGTTTAACAGTGATATGTCCCGGTCTGCACCAGTTGTTGTTAACATACATTATCACTCCACCGCCCCTAGCCTTGCCACTGTCTGGTGTTCGGTCAGCTCGTATCATGTGAAAACCCTCCAGCTCAATGTTAGCATCTGCTGCTAGTTCAGTTAGCCACGTCTCAGTAAACAAAAGGAGAGAGCACTCCCGGTATGTGCTATCATAACGGGAGATAGCCGCTAGCTCATCTAACTTTCCCAGTATCGACCGTACATTTCCCATGACAACAGATGGAAGGGAGGGTCTGTACCTTATATTTTTTGTCCTCCGCCTTACTCCAGCCCGGCAGCCGCGGCGTTTTCGCCTCAGTTCTCTCGGTATGTCGAGTTTTTCCAATGGGACCGGGTGGCGGTTGAATGCTAGCAGCTGTTCTCTGCTGTATCGTATCCTGCTATAGACAGTGGCTCCGTCCACCGGCTCAGGAGACATTTAGGACGATCTGTGTGTCCGTGATATAAGTGGGGTGAAAAAAAAAGACGGATCAAAAGAGAGAGGAAGGGAAAAAGACTCGGAATCGAGCCGCTGTTGCAAAAGGCAGCCGACTCGTGTGGCGCCGAGAGAGAAAAAAAAAAAAAAAAAAAAAAAAAAGTATCCAGTCCAATAGCTAAACCTTCCAGACACAGATGTGTTGTAGGAAAGAATAGTTCAACATTTATATTTAGCACATGGCTACTGAGTGGGAAATTGTACACAGACCCAGTTAGGACATTTTGAGACGTGTTGCTCTTTAGTTGAGAGATTCAGGCTGCCCAACTGTGAATCATCATAGCAATCATCATCAGTTTAATGGAGCTTGTACATGAACAAGGATATACTAATAGTATATGATAAACTGGTTGTCCAAGCCAGTCTGTACTATCTAACCAAGTCACTGGATGGATGTGCCAATGGGGAATAGGTACCACCTGCTTCAAAAGAGGACAGATGGCACCATGTGTATCGTTAGCACTGCGGATGTGGTCACCAAATGAGACCAAGTCAGCAGCATGTGATTAAGAGCAATCAATAACAGTGATTAATCGAGACTTCCCACAAAGGACACAACTCCTGGAGACGCTGAGACAGAAGGGTTAACATGTCCCAAAGCACCTTCTTTTATGACCTGTGCAGAGCCTTTAGAAGCTCTGATATGAAAATGAGATCATGCATTAAAAAAAACTGGCAGGAATTCAAAGAAAGAATGCTACCATCTTGTTAATTAAACTGATTTAATTTGCCACAGTTCAATGATGTTGCAAATTGAAGCACTGATTTTATTACCCCTCAAGTTAATGAGCTTTGGTGTATTTCATTTGAAATTCAAATGTAATTCTAACTGATAAATAGAATCCTTTTCATCTGATAAATGTAAATGTTGCACAATAAAACCAGTTGAGAAATCCACCCCAAAGGGTTTGCCTTCAGCGAGGAACACTTAAAACCCCAGTTGATGGTTCCTGAAAATTAAATCTCCATTTCTTTGCTGCACACAGCAGTTATGTTTTCCATGGGATACTTGCACAACTTCTTTCACTAGTACAAACTATGATTTCTACAAGAGCACCATGTCAAAACTAGAAGTGGGGTTAAAATATTGGTTAATCAATATGAAATCAATTTTATCTGAATGATTCAATATTGAATCACAAAATCCTATGATTGAGTTTTTAAAATGCCTGTTTTTTATATACTGTATAATGCTGTGAAACTTTACAGGAGGAAGCTCCTGGTATAATTTACAGCATTAGGTCTCTGAAAATTTCCTTCATATGCAAGAAAAACAGTTAATGGCAGTATCCCAGTTGAATTAATGTAGAATCAAATTAAATCAGATTGCAATCGAATCAACTCAGTACCTTCTGAATCAGAATGGAATTGATTCTGGAAATCACTGATGATTCCTAGCTCTCGTTTAATTACAACCTGCAACATTTGTTGGAAATAATCATTACCACTTAATCTACGAAACTCATTCACTACTAGAAACATTTCAACTAAACAAAGGAGAAGATTTCACTTTAAGGTAAACTTTCTAGGACATCTTTAAAGTGACACTCCGGCAAAAATAATTTTTTTTCTGTTGAAAACATGTCTGTAATGTCATGGGCAGCGAGAGCGCGCTCCTCCCATCCTGCCTCACCTTCATCAACCCATCGCTGCACCTGCTGAGGCAGAAGACACACCTGCACCCGCTCATCAGCCAGCGTACTTAAGGAGGTTCTCTCCACGCATTCAACACTGGCTCATCTGGGTATACTGCCCGCTTTGTAGACAAGCAAGTATAATTCAACAAGTTTTGACACGCTGTCTTACCTTGTCGTTCTTCTCTCCTAGGGTTGCTGCCACCGTGCAGGTGTGTCTCCAGGACTGTGCACGCTCTCCTGCCACATCTCACCATTCCCTCAGCATCCTATCTCCCCCCAGTCAGGCACCACCAGTTCATTCCCCACACCCTACTGGTTCATCTATTCTCTGCTGGGGACCTGCCGGTTCTTCCTGGATTCCCACGTAAGTGGCAGTTTGGCTCGCCCAGTTCCCCTTACTCTGTTCTTTCGCTCACAGCTCTTGTTTTCTCTCCACAGGGTGGTTCCTCTGGTGAGTGACTGTTTCCTCAGCTGTGCGCTTGTTTTGCAATTTAATAAACTTTCAAACGTGCCCCTTCGTGTGGTTACTTTTCCTGTGCTGTTGCATCGTGCACGTGAGCTGTCAGCTTAATTAACCATGATATGTAACATACTTTTTGTGACTTACAAGACATATCAAGAGCAAAATCTTACTGCAGTCTCAAGTCTGTGTTTTTCTGCTGTGAATTTCCAGCTAGGGAATGCCTCCTCACCCCCAAAATGGGTGAGTTTGGACAGACCATTTCTAGCTACGTAAGCATGCCTGCTTAGCCGGATTGGTTATAACATTAACCAGTCAGACGGATACTCTTGGCTACCTCTGGAGAAGAGGGAAGAGCCGAGGAGCAGCAGGATTGAGGCATGAAGGTGTTCATTTTGCATAGCGAAGTAGGGGTGGAGGAGGAGGGAGGAGGGGAGGGGGGAACCAGCTTGAATGTGGCCATGATGATGAGATGTGTAGTGTATTGAATGTCTTACAGGCTACCGTACTAGTTCACGCTCATTGCATTATGAAAAACGAAGTTCTAGGTTAGCGATTGACTAGTAACCACGGTGTGTGAACAGTCTATATGCTCCAATGACTTGTTAATTAAAAAGTGCTCTATAAATAGTATCTCCAGCCCCGTCTTTATCTTTGTATGTGTAAGGACACAACAAAGAACCAGTGACGAGGATTGGTGGCATGCCATGGTATTTTCCTCATAAAAAGGACTCATAAGAAGAAAACATGATCCTTCAGCCTGGCCGTTAGCTCATCCCTACTAATGCTAGCCCTGCTGTAAGTCATCTGTGGTGCAGATAGATGGTCTTTTCTCGTGAAGGGGAAAAGGAAAAAGAAATAAAATGGCAAGTACACTGAATGGAGCCTTTGGAGAGCCTGATGAGACAGTCAAACAGTGGAACTCCTACACAGAAAGGTTTGAATTTTTTGTGGTGGTCAACAGAGTTGCTGATGAAAAGAAAGTAGCAACTTTTCTTGTCATGATGGCTGCTAAAACCTATGGGCTGCTTAGGAGCTTAATTCAACCTGCAACCCCAGGCTCTAAAAGCTGTGAAGAGATTGTGGAGATACTGTCAGCACATTTTTCTCCCAAGCTTCTGGTAATAGCAGAACGCTTCAGATTCCATAAATGTTATCAAGACGAGGGAGAATCCATTGGACAATATGTAGCTGCGCTTAAAAAGCTAACTGAACACTGTGAGTTTGATGCAGCTCTAAATGACACTATTCGTGATAGATTAGTGTGTGGCATGCGCAACGAAGCAATACAGAAGCGCTTATTAAGCAAAGCAAACCTGACACTTCAAAAAGCAATAGAAATTGCAGTATCAATGGAATTAGCAGCTCAGGAGGCCCAGCAATTAGGAGCTGCTCTCCGTGTGCACAATGTGGATGCTGCAACTGGAAAGAAAAAAGGGGAACTGCTACTGCTGTGGAAAGTCAGGCCATTTTCCATTCATTCCATTTTCACTGCAGCCTTCGAAAGCTGCAGTGAACAGTCGAAACATGTAAAGAAGGTAAAAACGTATCCTTTCAATTTTTGTCTTTAATAAGAACAAAAGGTAAATAATTAAAAGAAGACAAAATGAACCTACTTGAGCTATTAGCGTTACTCCACTCATAGAGGGAAAACCAATCAAAATGGAGGTGGATACAGGAGCTGCTGTTTCACTGATGTCACAGTCAGTTTTTAAAGAACGTTTTAAACACCTCCCAATGACACAAGCCGATGTCAAGTTGAAAACATACAATGGGGAAACAGTTCTCATGCTGGGAAAAGTGACTGTATATACATGTCGAACTAAATGGACAAAACGCTTGTTGTGATCTAAGCGCTGATTCCGTCCGCGCTTAGGTTGCTCAATATTTCACCTTTTCCACCGTAGTATTCCAGGGTTTGTTATTAGGGCCGCTCAGGGGTTTTTATTATGACAGCGTCACGGCCGCACTTCCGGCTGTCAAAGCCGAGCTGGCGCTGTGACAGCTGTTTGTCATTTTTGTTAATTATCTCTTTTCTGATTTGTTTGTGTTTGGTATTTAAGGGAGCAGCTGAGGCTCACTCCTCGCTGCGACCTACACAATCCTACTCCTTGATGACAAGGGACTGGAGTTCCTATTCCCGACTCCAGTCTTCCCCTGAGTCTTGAACCCTTTTCTGCATATTCTAGTACGTGTTTTTGTACAGCGCAGGCTGCGTCCTCGCTGCCATTCCTAATCTATCCTCAGAGTCTGTTATTTTGTGCCTCAGCTTATGTTCGTGTTTTGCCCCATGTGGCTGTTTATTTTGTCATTTTGTCTTCTTGTGAATAAATGTGCAAGCTTACTGTTTGACATCTGGTGTCTCATTAATGCCCTGCAAGGGGCATTCATAACAACGCTAAACTACCAGCCTATGTGGTCAAGGACAGTTTTCCATCCACTGATGGGCAGACCATGGTTGGAGAAGATTCGCCTAGTCTGGACAAGGTTACATGTGATCTCTGTGGAAGAAAAAGGGTTGGCAGCAATTCTAATGAAGCATACTAATGTTTTTAAGGAAGAATTAAGACAGTATGAAAGGAATTAATATGAAGCTCAAGTTGAAACCAGACTTCCACCCTAAAGTTCTAAAAGAAAGAAATGTTCTCTATGCTTTAAGGCCCAAAGTTGAAGCTGATATTGAGCGACTGGTTGGTATGGGAGTTCTCAGCCCAGTGTCCCACAGTGAATGGGCAACCCCAGCTGTGCCTGTTATTAAGCGAGATCGCTCAGTGTTGCTGTGTGGTGATTTTAGTCACCGTAAACCCTGTGCTCATTGCTGAATGATATCCACTTCCAGTCATTGAGAATCTCTTTGCTGGATTATTGGGAGGAAGAAAATTCAGTAAGATTGACTTGAGCTAAACATATTTGCAAGTGCACGTGGACGATGAATCTCAGAAACTCCTGACAATCAACACACACAAGGGGCTCTATAGATTCTCTTGGTTGCCGTATGGGATCACATAAGCACCATCTGTGTTTCAGAGAGCAATGGACCAGATTTTAAGTGGCCTTGAGCGAGTTCAGTGCTACTTAGATGACATTTTAGTCACTGGGAAAGATGACAGAGAACATCTTCAGAATCTGAATAAGACACTGGAGAGGCTTCAACAGTATGACTGCATGTCCGTTAGGGTAAGTGTGAGTTCTTTAAACCATCAGTAGAATATCTGCAGGCATGTGATTGATGCTGAAGGCTTGCACACTGCACCTTCTAAAGTAAAGGTTATTGCAGATGCTCCAGCCCCACAGAACATTGTTCAGCTATGATCCTTTTTGGGTTTAGTAAAATACTATGGCAAGTTCATTCCACAGCTGGCAACACTGCTGAAACCCCTACATGAACTACTCTGTGGTGACAAGGTCTGGACATGGACAGAAGAATGCAATAATACATTCCTGCAAGCCAAAACAGCTTGGACAGACATTAAAGTTCTGACTCATTTTGACTCATCACTGCCCATTCAGCTTGCATGCGATGCATTACCTTATGGGGTGGGAGCAGTACTGTTGCACATATTGCCTTCAGGTGAGGAGAAACCTGTGGCATTTGCCTGAAGAACACTGAGTCGTGCAGAACTGAAATACCCACAAATCGAAAAAGAAGCCTTGAGTATAGTTTTTGGAATAAAGAAAGTCCATCAATACCTATTTGGGCGAAGGTTCCTTTTGCTGACAGACCACAGACCCCTAACATCTATCTTCGGACCTCACTCAGGTATACCTTCGCTCGCCGCTAGTAGACTACAGTGCTGGGCACTAATCTTGAGTGCTCACAACTATGATATCAAGTATTGACGCTCTGAATTACATGCAAATGCTGACAGTTTGTCTAGACTGCCATTGCCTATTCAACAATCTAGTGCTGTCTGGGAGCAGGACATCTTTTATTTTAGTATGGTTGAATTGAGCCCCATCACTGCTCACCAGATCAGAAAAATAACAAGAGTTGATCCAGTTCTGTCACAAGTGCTGGATAAAGTGATGTGAGGAGACATCACTTATACCACTGATGTTGCACCTGATCTCCGGCCTTACCTTTCAAGGGGGAAGGAGTCACAGTGGCAGCAGGATGTTTGCTCTGGGGCATGCGTGTCATCATACCACCAAGCCTGAGAAAGTTAGTCCTCAATGAGCTACACTCAGGACACAGTGGTATCGTGAGGATAAAAGAGCTTGCAAGGAGCTACTTTTGGTGGCCAGGATTAGATCATGAAATTGAGATCAGAGCCAAGTCATGTGAACAGTGTCAAACTATCAGAAATGCACCTAGCCTGGCACCACTACATTCCTGGGACTGGCCAGTGTTTCCATGGCAACGGGTGCACCTGGATTTTGCAGGTCCAGTTGAAGGGAAGATGTTACTTGTTGCAGTGGATGCACACTCCAAGTGGTCTGAGATTTCAGTCATGTTCACCACCAATTCTGAAAAGACCATCAAGATCTTAAGAGAGATGTTTTCATATTACAGACTGCCTGAGTAGCTGGTCACAGATAACGGGCCACAGTTCACATCCAAGGAGATGGAAGATTTCCTGTGTGTCAGTGGAGTAAAGCATATTTTCTCCAGTCCTTATCATCCATCTACAACTGGACTGGCAGAACACATGGTTCAAACTGTGAAACATTCATTCAAAGCAATAAAAGGCAAAATTACATTTGAACAATGCTTGGCTGCATTTTTACTGCAGTACAGGAACACACCTTATGCAACTACAAAAGCATCCCATGCAGCCCTTTTCATGAAATGCCAACTGAGAAAACATGATTAGATCTGTTGAGACCAAAAGCCACAGAATTAATCATACAGAGTGGATAACAAGATCAAGTTGTCCAGAGATCCAAAAGAGCTAAGGAGAGGCATTTCCCTGGTGGAGATGCATTGCTCACCCGCAGCTATTAAGGTCAAGAGAAATGGGTTCCTACTGTTGTCATCCAGAAAACGGTGTCATAAACGGCCCTTTCAGGGCAGAAATAAGGCACCAATCGCCTGCTGTGAGTTTGCACACTTAATGATAAAGAACGCAAGTAGAAGCCACGAAGGATAACTACAAAAGACACAAAATAACCACGAAGGGAGACTTACAGAAAAATGCAATCAATGTAACCAACAAAGGGTAACTTGCAATTATACAGGCGAGGCTGAGTACTGAGCTAAGAATAAAACAGGAATCAAACGGGGGGACTCCTGTTTGCACAATGCAAGGCCGCAGCGAGGAATGAACCCCGCAAGCAAGCTTAAATAATAAGACAGGGGAAAAATCAAACATGAATCAGGTGTGGGTGCATGAGTGAACAAGTAATTAAAGAACAATAAACAGCTGTGACAACCCGTGAAAAGGATTGACAGGAGGAAGTCATATGACTATGCTGTCAAAATAAAAGCACAAACCATAATGGAAGAAAACCAAGAACAAATACATATACAGAAAATGAGAAGTAACCAAAAGACCCAAGCTCGGCACCATGACAGCGCCCCTTCCTAGACACCCCATCATAACATCAAAAAGGGATGAACATACACCCCCCCAACAGGAATAACTACAAAAACAGACCCCGGGAGGGTGGTGGTAGGGGATCCAGGCCTGTAGAGAGAGACACAAACCCAACAAAACAAAACAAAACACACATGACCCACAATACTGACCAAATAAGGTGCCAAGAAAACCAAGCAAAACCGGATAAACAATGGAACAGTTCAGGTGGCCCCTCCAGAGTCCTGGCTTCACCTGACCATCAGGTGGAAAAGGTTGGGTGGCCTACCAGGTCTCCAGAAACCACCAAAACGGAGGAGAGAGTCCATCGGGTCGTCTTCCAGAATTCAGAAGCCACCCAAGCAAACGAGTGAGATCCTCAGATGGTCTCCTCACATCTCTGGGCTAACGGGTCGCGGAGCCCCCCCCCCACCACCACCGAGATGGCAGATGGAATCTGTGCTTACCACGGACCCCTGAAACCAGGAGATGGGCACCTGATGAAGGAAATGGCGGAGGAAGAACCACGACGGAACCAGATGTTGAATGGGGACCTGCAGCGACCTTGGGCATAGGTGCAGAACCTCCAGTGGCCCCGGACTGGGACAAAGCGGCACACCCGGTGGCCCCGGACTGGGGTGTAGCGGCACCCTCGGTGGCCCCGGATTGGGACGTAGTGGCACCCCCGGTGGCCCCGGAGTGGGGCGTAGCGGCACCCTCGGTGGCCCCGGATTGGGACGTAGTGGCACCCTCGGTGGCCCCAGACTAGGGCATAGCGGCACCCTCGGTGGCCCTGGACTGGGGCGTAGCGGCACCCTCGGTGGCCCCACACTGGGGTGTAGTGGCACCCTCGGTGGACCCGGACTGGGGCATAGCGACACCCCCGGTGGACCCAGACTGGGACAGAGCTGCACCCCCAGTGGACCTGGACTGGGACAGGGCTGCATCCTTGGTGGACCCGGACTGGGACAGAGCTGCACACTCCGAGGTCCGAGGCTGGGACAGAGCACCTGCAATGACCTCAACTACAGTTAGGCCTAAAAATATTTGGACAGTGACACAAGTTTTGTTATTTTAGCTGTTTACGAAAACATATTCAGGATACAATTATATATTCAATATGGGCTTAAAGTGCAGACTCTCAGCTGTAATTTGAGAGTATTCACATCCAAATTGGAGCAAGGGTTTAGGAATTACAGCTCTTTAATACGTAGCCGCCTTTTTCAAGGGACCAAAAGTAATTGGACAATTGACTCAGAAGGCTGCAAAAAAAAAATAACAAGGCTGCATGGGCTCTTCCCTCGTTAACCTGTCATCAATTAAGCAGTTAAAAGGTCTGGAGTTGATTCCAGGTGTGGCATTTGCATTTGGAAGCTGTTGCTGTGAACACACAACATGTGGTCAAAGGAGCTCTCAATGAAGGTGAAACAGACCATCCTGAGGCTGAAAAAAAATAAGAAATCCATCAGCGAGATAGCAGAAATGTTAAGAGTGGCCAAATCAACAGTTTGGCACATTCTGAGAAAAAAAGAGTGCACTGGTGAGCTTGGGAACTCAAAAAGGCCTGGATGTCCACGGAAGACAACAGTGGTGGATCCTTTCCATGGTGAAGAACAACTCCTTCACAACATCCACTCAAGTGAAGAACACTCTCCAGGAAGTAGGTGTATCAGTATCTAAGTCTACCATAAAGAGAAGACTTCATGAGAGTAAACACAAAGGATTCACCACAAGGTGCAAACCATTAATCAGCCTCAAAAATAGAAAGGCCAGAATTGACTTTGCCAAAAAACACCTGAAGAAGCCAGCTCAGGTCTGGAACAGCATTCTTTGGACAGATGAGACTAAGATCAACCTGTACCAGAATGATGGGAAGAAGAAAGTCTGGAGAAGAATTGGAACAGCTCATGATCCAAAGCACACCACATCTTCTGTAAAACATGGTGGAGGCAGTGTGATGGCATGGGCATGCATGGCTTCCAATGGCACTGGGTCACTTGTGTTTACTGATGATGTGAAAAAAGACAGAAGCAGCCGGATGAATTCTGAAGTGTATAGGGATATACTTTCTGCTCAAATTCAGCCAAATGTAGCAAAGTTGATTGGACGGCGCTTCACAGTACAGATGGACAATGATCCAAAACATACTGCAAAAGCAACCCAGGAGTTTTTTAAAGCAAAGAAGCGGAATATTCTACAATGGCCGAGTCAATCACCAGATCTCAACCTAATCGAGCATGCCTTTCACTTGCTCAAGACAAAACGTAAGGCAGAAAGACCCACAAACAAGCAACAACTGAAGACAGTTGCAGTAAAGGCCTGGCAAAGCATCACAAAGGAGGAAACCCAGCATTTGGTGATGTCCATGGGTTCCAGACTTCAGGCAGTCATTGCCTGCAAAGGATTCTCAACAAAATATTGAAAAGTAACATTTTACTTAGTGTTATGTTTATTTGTCCAATTACTTTTGAGCCCCTGAAATGAGGAGCATTTGTATAAAAATAGCTACAATTCCTACATAAGATAAGATAAGCCTTTATTAGTCCCACAATGGGGAAATTCCAGGATTGCAACAGCACAGGGGATAGCAACACTCAGAGCAACAATCAGAAGGCAAGAAAAAAAGCAAGAGCAGCTAATATACATATGTACATATTACTATAAATATACAGTATATATATACACACACAGACACACAGTGCAGAGCATTGTAGCTGGATGGAATAAATATATGAGTATATAAACAGTGCGGAGCATTGTAGCTAGATGGAATAAATATGTAGATATATAAACACACACAGTGCGGAGCATTGTAGCTAGATGGAATAATATGTAGAAATATAAACACACAGTGCGGAGCATTGTAGCTAGATGGAATAAATATATGGATATATAAATATAAACACACCCAGTGCGGAGCATTGTAGCTAGATGGAATAAATATGTAAATATGTAAACACACACAGTGCAGAGCATTGTTGCTAGATGGGATGAAACAGCACAACCGTCTACTTTGTTATCCTACATGGTATGATTATGTGCCCATACATATTCTCACCCTCCATAGCGACCGGTATTTTCCTAGTTGTATGCCGGAGGGGACCATTGTGTTAGTCTATTGCATCTTTTGCATTCAAAACTATTAGGTTGTTACGTCTTTTTGCTATCTCTGCGAGCAGCCCTGCTTAGGTTGTACAGTCTGACAGCCGTTGGTAGGAAGGACCTGCGAAACCTCTCGGTTGTGCACCTGGGATGATGTAGTCTGCTGCTAAATGAGCTCCTCAGTGCATTCAGTATGTCCTGCATAGGGCGGAACTCGGACTTCAGCAGAGATGACAGTTTAGCCACTGTCCTTCTCTCTCCTATCTCCACTGGGTCAAGGTGCTGCCCCAGGACAGAGCTAGCTTTCTTGATCAGTTTGTTCAGTCTGTTCCTATCGGCTACGGTAATGCCACTGCCCCAGCAGACCACTCCAAAAGTGATGGCTGATGCCACCACCGTGTCATAGAATGTCTTCAGCAGCGCCCCTTGTACACCAAAAGACCTGAGTCTCCTCAGTAGGAACAGCCTGCGCTGTCCCTTCTTGTAGAGTGCGTCAGTATTGTGTGACCAGTCTAATTTATTGTTCAGATGAACACCCAGGTACTTGTAGGATGTCACCATCTCAATGTCTGTTCCCTGTATATTTACTGGTGCTGTGAGGGGTTGTCCATGCCTGCGGCAGTCCACCACCAGCTCCTTAGTTTTCCTTGCGTTGATCTGGAGGCAGTTCCGATGGCACCAGTCCACGAAGTCCTGGATAAGCCCTCTGTACTCAGCTTCATCTCCATTGGAGATGAGGCCAACGATCGCAGAGTCGTCAGAGAACTTCTGTAGATGGCAGTGTGTTGTGTTGTGTGAGAAGTCCGCAGTATAAAGAGTGAACAGGAAGGGAGCCAACACCGTTCCCTGGGGGGCCCCCGTGCTACCGATGATCATGTCGGACACACAGTCCCGGGTTCTCACAAACTGAGGCCGGTTCGTGAGGTAGTCCAGGATCCATGATGACAGGTGCTGGTCCACCCCTGCGCACAGCAGCTTGTCCTTCAGGATCATCGGTTGGATGGTGTTGAAAGCACTGGAGAAGTCAAAGAACATGATCCTCACTACATTCCCGGGCTTCTCCAGGTGGGACAGAGAACGGTGAAGGAGGAAGATCTCCGCATCCTCCACCCCAATGCCATGCTGGTAGGCGAACTGGAGTGGATCCATTGCTGGTCCCACCAGGGGGCGGAGGTGAGCAAGGAGCAGTCTCTCCAGGGTCTTCATCAAGTGGGAAAGTGGGACGTCAAGGCCACCGGTCTGTAGCTGTTCAGGTCTTTGGGGTGGGAAGTCTTTGGTACAGGTACCACACAAGATGTTTTCCACAGCTGTGGTACTCTCCCCAGCTTCAGGCTCAGGTTGAAGATGTACGCCACAATCCCACACAGCTGGTCTGCACAGGACTTGAGGAGCTTTGTGCTGATGCCGTCCGGTCCCGACACCTTCCTCGCCTTGATCTTCCTCAGCTCCGTCCTCACCTGGGTCTTGGTCAGGGTCAGGATGGGGGGCTGTGTGTTGGGAGAGGGGGGGTGTTGGTGGAGTGGGGAGTGGGCAGCAGGACTTGATGTCTTTAGAGGCAGCAGTGGTTGTTGTGCAGTCGGGGGAGAGGGCGGTTGGTCAAACCTATTGAAAAACAGATTCAGATTGTTCGCCACTCCCTGCTCCCTGTGGCCTGGGGGGAGGTATTCTGAAGCCCAGAGATGGTTTTGAGGTTTCTCCAGACCCCGCTGATGTCGCTCTGTTGCAGCTTGTCCTCCATCTTCTTCCTGAAGCTGTCCTTGCCTTCTCTGATCTTTCTCCTCAGCTCCCTCTGTACGGACTTCAGCATCTCCCTGTTCCCAGACCTGATGATCCTCTTCTTCTCTCTCAGAAGTGTTTTTATCTCAGGATTGATCCAGGGTTTGTTGTTTGAGCAACACCGTATGGTCTTGGTGGGAACGGTGTTGTCCACACAGAAGCTGAGGTAGCCCGTGAAGGTGTGAGTGAGGCCATCGATGTCCTCACCATGTGGATCACAGAGCTGCTTCCAGGCGGTGGTTTCAAAACAGCCCTTTAGAGTGTCCATTGCCTCCTCAGACCATAATTTCACTGTGCACATGGCCGGAGGTTGTCTGTGCACTAGGGGTTTGTACACCGGCCGGAGATGAACCAAGTTGTGATCCGATCTCCCGAGTGGGGGGAGTTGTGATGAGGTGTACGCCTCCTTAGTGTTTGCGTAGAATAAGTCCAGTGTTTTATTGTCTCTAGTGTGGCATGTGACATACTGGGTGAACGTGGGTAGAATGGGCGATAGTGAAACATGGTTGAAAACGCCTGAGATGAGGAGAAGAGCATCTGGGTGTTCTGTCTGCAGCCTGCTGGTTACTGAATGGATGACGTCACGCGCTGTCTCAGCGTTCGCCGTCGGATTTGCATAAACAACAATGCAGATCACGTGTGAATATTCTCTCGGGAGATATGTAGGCCGCATGCTAACAGCTAGCAACTCAATGTCTTTGCTGCAGTGTCGTTGTTTAACAGTGATATGTCCTGGTCTGCACGAGTTGTTGTTAACATACATTATCACTCCACCGCCCCTTGCTTTGCCACTGTCTGGTGTTCGGTCTGCCCGTATCATGTGGAAACCCTCCAGCTCAATGTTAGCATCTGCTGCTAGTTCAGTTAGCCACGTCTCAGAAAACAAAAGGAGAGAGCATTCTCGGTATATGCTATCGTAACAGGAGATAGCCGCTAGCTCATCTACCTTTCCCAGTAATGACCGTACATTCCCCATGACAATAGATGGAAGCGAGTGTCTGTACCTTATATTTTTTGTCCTCCGCCTTACTCCGGCCCGGCAGCCACGGAGTTTTCGCCTCAGTTCTCTCGGTATGTCGAGTTTTTCCGTTAGCACCGGGTGGCGGTTGAGAGCTAGCAGCTCTTCCCTGCTGTATCGTCTCCTGCTATAAACAGTGGCTCCGTCCACTGGCTCAGGAGACATTTGGGACGATCTGTGTGTCCGTGATATAAATGGAGTGAAAAAAACCTGATCAAAAAGAGAGAGGGAGGGAAAAAAAAGACTCAGAATTGAGCCGCTGTTGCAAAGGGCGGCCAACTCGTGTGGCGCCGGTTCGTTGTTTACATGTTTAATCATATATTTTTGTTCAACCCCTTGAATTAAACCTTAAAGTCTGCACTTCAATTCTGTTGTAGTTGTCTCATTTCAAATCCAATGTGGTGGCATGCAGAGCCCGAATCATGAAGATTGTGTCACTGTCCAAATATTTCTGGGCCTAACTGTAACTGGGAAGCAGCACCCTCGGAGGTCCTGGGCTGAGAGGGAGCACCCGCAACAACCTCGGCAGGCGAAGCTGGACCCACGAAGACCTCAGGCGGTAAGCCCGAACCCACACAGACCTCAGACAAAGCTGGACAATCCTTGGTGACCTTGGAGGAAAGCTCAGACAAGAGAGGCAGAGAAACAAGGTCAGGGTCACTGGCGGCAGTGGATCCCGGCAAGGTGAGCTCAGGTGCAGCTGACGGCTGCACCTGGCTCTCCCCACCAAGAACCAGGCAAGATCTCTCCAACATAGAAACAACAAAAACAAAGGAGAGCACTTACCTGAGCTCAAGCTCCACCACCGTCCAGGACTTGGTCGATTCAGACGATGATGTCTCTAGCCCGGCCCTCTGGAGGTCCAGCTTGGACTCTGCTGTGGCGGCCACAGCAGCAGGCATGATGGCCAATGCAGTCCTGGGACCCCCCAGTGAAGTGACCCACGCAGGTGGCTCGCCCGGTGTGGTGACAGGAGGTCTGATCCCTGTTGGCGCTGGATCCTGCATAGCTGAAACCCGGGGATGCTCACTCCAGATTGCAGGCAGCGCTCTCCCTCCATCCAGACCATGGCTGCAGGGCTGGAACCAGGTTCTCCAGGGCTGCAGGCTCCTCCTCCATCCGGTGGCTTAATCCTGGAACCGGCGGATACTCAGGGGGCATAGGAGGAGACATGGATAGAGCTGGTGTAGTCCTTATGGCTGCAGCAGGCAGTAAGGACTCAGTGGACTGCAATGACTGAGCCTCACCCCAGGGAATCAGGCAGGTAATTCATTTAATGGTGACAAAGAATGAAAAGGCACTTGCCTGTTTTCCCTGGGCACGGTTGTTTCTACTGCAACAGGTCCAGTCTCATCCTTTTCCGTGGCTTCGGTGGTAGTGCCCCCCCCCCCGAAGGACATGGAGGAGCCGCCTCTGCAGCCTCGATGATGGGCAAAACTGGAGAAGAGACAGCGAGGCTCTCAGCAGTGAGAGGAGGCACTGTGGAGAAGGGGGAAACAGCAACAACGACCCAGGGAGAGGGAGCTGACGAGACAGCCGGCGAGGAAAACGTAGAGGCAGATGCTGCTGTAGTTCCTTTTTGACATGGTGATGAGGAAGCTGCTGGCTGAGAGACGGAGGTTTCCTGTAGCTGGATGATGGCAGGAGGTTTGATTGTGTGTCATCTGCATAACAATAGATATTTATGCAATGCTTTCTCATAATATTACCTAACGGAAGCATATACAGCATACACTAAAAAGAACAGGACCAAACATGGTCCTGTCCATGCACGGTGGCGCAGTGGTTTAGCACTGTGGCAGCACAGTTTTACCCTCGGCCGGGGGATCGCGGGGATCATGAGATCGTGGGTTCGATCCCAGCCCCCGACCAACAGTGAGCTGTGTGGAGTTTGCATGTTCTCCCTGTGTTGCGCGGGTTTACTCCGGGATTTCTCCGGTTTCCTCCCGCACACCAAAAACATGTAGGTTTAGGGCGCTCGTGCACGCAGCGACCAGCAGCCGGTGGCTTGTCACCAGACTGCAAACCAAGTCTACCTACGGGTACAAATAAGTAACAAAAACAAAAAAAACAAAAAAACCCCAAAACATAGAGCCCTGTGGAACTCTGTGACTGAGCTTTGAACTTGAAGAAAATTGATTACTGACATGAACAAACTGGAACTTATTGGATACATATGGTTTAAACCACTGCAAAGACATTCCTTTTAGTTTTACAAGGTGTTCTTATCTATCAAGTAAAATATTATGATTGATAGTATCAAAAACTGCACTCAGGTCTAAAAGGACAAGTACAGAAAGAAGTCCATTATTAGATGCCAAAAGAAGATCGTTACCAAAGCTGTTTCAGTTCTGTGATGAATTCTAAACCCTGACTGAAACTCTTCAAATAAACTGTTTCCCTGCAAGTGTCACAATGCTGAGCACGGGTGGAGAGCTCATGCTTTAAGTTCATTTTGGTTATTTTCTGTAATTTCCCCACTTCAGTTTCCAGTATGGTATCTGATTTTGGGTTTGGCTGTATTTTGTTGTCTGAGTTTGTTTGTATCTGCCTGCTACGAGAGTTTCTGTTTCTGGGTTTGTTATTTTTGTCTCATTTATTCATATTATGGGTCTGAGCAATCCTATCTTATGCTGGTATATTTATCTTATGCTAGTATATTTATCTATCTGTTTTGACATGAGACTATCCTCACCTCTGCCTTTTACCCTCCTGCTGTTACTTTCGTATTCTATAGCATTCTTCCTCAAAGAGGCGATGGTTAGCGTGTCAAGGGTTGGAGCAGTGCCTGGAATGACTGTGCAGCCCAATCCTTGAGTGGCAGTGTTTGGAGCAGTTGGCGCAGATGAAGATTGATGGTGCACGTGCTGATGCTGCGCGTTCTTTCCTCGTCGCATGCTTTGTCACCATCTGAACTCTCATGTTTGCTTCCATCTTAAGAACACCCTCTTTGGCACGGTGGTGCCAGGTGACGCGATCTTTGGCAATAACCTCCCAGTTATTGGCATTGATCTGTGCACACAGCATGTTGTGTTTGCAGACATCTTTAAAACTTAACAGCGGTCGGCCCACACGACGGACACCCACCCGTAGTTCTCTGTAAAGGATTTCGCTCGGCAGGCTGTCAGGCTTCATGCGGTGCACGTGGCCAAGCCACCGGAGTCGTCTCTGGCTGAGAAATGCAGAGATGCTTAGCTAGTCAGCGCGCTCAAGGACCTCAATGTTGGGGACTCTGTCCTGCCACTTGATGTGCATAAGGCGCTGAAGACAGCGGAGGTGGAACCCGTTTAATCGCTTCTTCTGCCTGGCATAAGCTGTCCAGGACTCGCTGCTGTACAGGAGAGTGGACAGGACACAAGCTTGGTAGACGAGTAGCTTGGTCTTCAAACTCAGCAGATTGTTCCACACACGCTTGTTGAGTTTGGCCATGACAGAAGCTGCTTTGGTGGTTCTGGAGTTGACTTCAGTGTCCAGTGACAGCGTGTTTGAAACAGTGGACCCTAGGTCGGTGAAGGTGTCCACAACCTCCAGCTGTGTATTGTCAATGGGAATGACACGAGAGGAAACAGCATCTTGCGCCATGATGTTGGTTTTCTTGAGGCTGATCCTAAGCCCAAACTCCTTGCAGGCATCGGACAGTTTGTCAACCAGATGCTGCAAGCCCTCCTCGCTGTGCGATGCTAGAGCAGCATCGTCTGCAAACAGCAGCTCACGTATGAGGATCTCGTAGACTTTGGTTTTAGCATGAAGTCTTGCGATGTTGAGGAGTTTTCCGTCTGATCTCATGCGGACGTAGACACCTTCAGCACAGTCGGCAAAGGCGTAGTGGAGGAGCATTGAGAAAAAAATCCCAAAGAGAGTCGGTGCTAGAATGCAACCCTGCTTCACTCCACTGCTAACTGGGAAGGCATCTGAGGTGGCTCCATCAAAGCAAACAGTACTATGCATGTCTATGTGGAGGGAGGAGATGA
The DNA here is from genome assembly GCA_020510985.1 of Pholidichthys leucotaenia. NCBI lineage: Eukaryota > Metazoa > Chordata > Actinopteri > Cichliformes > Pholidichthyidae > Pholidichthys > Pholidichthys leucotaenia. The sequence continues at coordinate 55,988,311 of CM035840.1, read as the reverse complement.
TTGCAAGGAGTTTTGGGGGACAACCGATCTTTCGCAGGATCTGGAAGAGCCTGCTTTGACTAATTAAGTCAAAGGCCTTGGTCAGGTCTACAAACGCAAGTAACAATAGCTGCTGCTGTTGCTCCCTTTCTGCTTCCGGCTCTCAGAGAGAACAGACGCTTCTCTTCACTTCTCCTGCTCCCTCCCTCTCCTTCCCTAACTGACTGGATCCCAGCTTGCTATTGTCTGTGTCTGCGTCGTTCTTCTTGGCTGATTCTTCTACTGCTGATTCTTGATCCTCACGGAAATTATGGATTTGGTAAGCTGGGCTTTGAACACAATTGACACTGTCTTTTCAACGAGGAAATCGGGCCCGGGGGAGCCCACCTGTCCTGCAGGTACTGCTGCTGCAGGTTATATAAGAGACACATATAATTGAAAACTTATGTGTCTGTGCGACCTTTCAATTGAAGGTGCAGAAGACATATACCTATTCGGTGCTACGATCTCAGGACTTCTACTGATCGGCTTTGGGATAGTCCTGGTGTATCGAAAATTGAAGAAGATGGACAGAGCTTATCAAAATGCTGACCCCGTGAAGCTCTTTCATCAATTTGACCAGCTGGGGAGGACTCTGATAGCGGCTAATGGAGAACTGAACAGGAAGATTGGCAACATCACGATGGCGCTGGGAGCACTTCAGGAAATGATTTTAAAGCCTGGCAATGATGGAAATTATGGAGCACTGAATGCATAAGAGATGAAAAGTTTTTCTCTGAGTAACTGTGCTCATTCGACCTTGTTTTCGGTGCCCTCAGCACTCAGTCCTCCTGGTTGAAGATAAGCAGTGGAAATGTTTTGGCTGATTTCTCTCCTTCATAAACAATCTGGCGTACAGTAATCTGAACTCTCAAGGACAGCGCATGTGACTGGCTCAGAGAATTTCCACCTGCCATGCACTGAGAGTTGATCTCACAAGGACATGCTCCTCTAAGTTTCAGACACTAGACATAACATCAGCTGAGAGAGGATTTTTGCTGTCCACCAGTAACTGATAACTGACACTCATTGCATTCAACATACACGACTGATTCACTTACACTGATGAACACACACATCCACTGTTCTCTCTGCTGTCTCTGTTATATGAGGTTGATTGTCTGCTGTGCCATTGAGACGTTTTTTTCATTGTAATCATAATCTGCTTACACAACTATAAGCTGTATTCTGATAACGAAGTTTTTTTCTCTCGCCTAATGTGTCATTCCCTGCCCCCCCTCCCCCTCTTATCCCTCACTGTTTTTGATGAGGCGCCTTGTTTACGGCTGCCGTGTCATTGTGTTGCACTTACACGTGCGCCAATGTCAAGTCAAATTCCTCACGTGTTTTTTTACATGCTTGGCAATAAAGCTTATTCTGATTCTGATTCTGATTCTGATTCTGCTGCTCTCGACACTTCTCCTGCAGCTGACGGAGGGAGAAGATCATATCCACTGTGGACCTTCCTACTCTGAAGCCACACTGGGACTCAGGATAGACTCGCAAAGCAAGGCTCTGCAGGCGGAACAGGGTGACCCGAGCGAAAACTTTGCCAATTATGCTCAGAAGAGAGATGCTATGGTAATTGTTGCAGTCACTGTGGTCGCCTTTGTTCTTGTACAGCGGGACTATGTTGGCATCTCTCATATCTTGGGGAATGTGACCTTGTTCCCAGCAAAGGCAGAGGAGATCATATAGTGGTTGTAAGATGGCTGTTTTCCCATGTTTCAGAACTTCTGGGGGGATACTGTCTTTCCCTGGAGCCTTGTCACAGGTGAGGCAGTCTATGGCTTTGCTGAGCTCTTCCAGCGTGGGCATTTCATCAAGCTCCTCCATGACTGGTAGGCCAGGCTAGGCGTCGAGGGCAATGTCTGTCACAATGTTCTGGGTCGTGTACAATTCAAGATAATGCTCGATCCAACGCTGGAGTTGCTTGCTCTTGTTGGTGATGGCTTTGCCTGTCTTAGCTTTGAGTGGTGCTGTTTTGATGCTTGTGGGGCCGATAGCTGTATTGATGCCCTCATACATTCCTTTGGCGTGTCCGCAATCGCCAGCTACCTGTATGTTGGCACACAGGTTCTGCCAGTACTCATTGGCACAATGGCCGGCAATCTGCTGGGCCTTGCTCCTTGCTGCTCAAAGGACTTCGCGTGTGCCAGGGCAAGGGTTTTGCTTGTGAGCCAGCAGTGCTTTTCTTTTAGCTTTTGTGACTGGCTGCATTTCGTCACAGTGAGCGTTGAACCAGTCAGCATTCTTGCACTCTTTCTTTGCGAATGCGGTCATGGCTGAGTTGTAGATAGCGTCGTGAAGGTGGTTCCATTTGGTGTCCACGTCGCCTGGGATATCGGGCTGGAGGTGAGCTTCAAGTTTCCTCTGAAGGCTGTCAGCGAAGGTCTGAGCCTTGATCGGATTGGAATTTCTGCAAGTGTTGATGCGGGGGCAACCCTTAATCTTAGCATGGTAAATCTTCCTAGGCTTCAGTCTGACCTTACTGGCAACAAGGGAATGATCTGTATCACAGTCAGCACTGTGGTAGCTTCTCGTGTGAAGAACACTGTTGAGGTCCGCTCTTCTAGCTGGTGCCAGTGACAGGACCGGGTGTCTCCAAGACACTTTCTGCAGCTCTTTACACTTGAAGTCGGAGTTTGTAATGCAGACGCTGTGATGACAGCAGAATTCCAACAGCCTCTCTCCGCTCTCGTTCATCCTACCTATGCCAAAGTGGCCAAGACAGGATGGCCACTCTTGCCAGTCTGCTCCGACGTGAGCGTTGACGTTGCCTAGCAGAAATAAGCCTTCAGAGCAGAGGATTCTAGATAGCACTTCCTCTAGAGCCTCGTACTACGTCTGTGGTAGATGTGAGGGTTGGGGCATACACAGAAAGGATGTTCACAAAGCCCGACAATGTCTTCATGTGGAGGGCGAGGATTCTTTTGGACCGTCCTGTAGGGGTTTCTGTGGTGGCGATCAGCGAGTTCCTCACTGCAAAACCTACACCATGCTGCCTGGACTCATCCTGAGACAGGCCCTGCCAATAAAAGGTGTAGTCTGATTCTCTAAGAGAGCCGCTGTTGGCCAGGCGGGTTTCCTGAAGGTAGGCAACATCAATGTTAAGTTGTGCCAGTTCCTTATTGATGATGGCGGTCTTGCAAGAGTCGTCCATTTGTTGGAGATCAACGGTAAGTCCAGGGCACATGCTGCGAATGTTCCAGCTTGCAAATCAAAGAGCTGGAGTCTTCATATGTTTCTCCATTTGACTGCCTGGTGCAGATTGACGCTTGCTTGTCGGGAGAGACCCCTAAGCTCTACGCATCCAGTAGAGCAGGCAAGCCATGGCGGGGCAGCATCTTACTGGCTGGGAGCTGCCCAGCTTGAGGTGGGCAGTAGCTGCCCAATGAAGCTGCAAAGGCGTCTCCCACTGTTGGACGAGACCCCCAGCACTCCTCCCTACACCAATTGGTTGGAGTTTATAACTGGTAACTGCCTCATCCCGTGTTGTGCCGGAATCTTGCCATGCCGCTGGAGTGGCCTCTCTAGTTTGCACTAAAAAGCCTGGGCGGGGTAGTGAGGACACTAGGCTGCCCATACGTTAGTGTCCCCCTCTCGGTGTCACTGGCTGAGTCCAAGGGAAAGGATGGTCAAATACAGTTTGGGACCAGTTCCACTGCAGGAGTTGCCAGAAGTAGTGCTGAGCATCTGCCAACCACCTTAGGGCTCCACTGCGGATTTATCTTCAAGGTTTACTCCTGAAGCCTTTCCTGTCATCAGGTATAGCTGCAAGGCAGCGGAGGTTTGGAGTTTACCTTTTCCTAGGTAGTTTGCTGGCCAAGGCTAACGGGTACCACCTGCCCAGATTTAAAATCATAGTGGTCCTTCTCCTAGGTGGACTGACATCCAAGTCTGATGAGCCCCACCTACCTGCAGCAACCTGGTTATAGCCCCAGAGACTCGCTGACACCCTCTGTCATTTAGTGAAAACAGGGTTGGCACGAGAAGCCAAACAGTAGGATTTGGTTCGGAGAGGCTATTGGAGAGACGCTGTGCTATGAGTGGGGTATTTCAATGGAAATGTAGGTGCTCATTTCTGCATTCCACCCCAGCGCGTCCTAACCCATTTAGACCCCTCTAATGGCATTATATTGCCATTTATTTCTTGTCCTCGCCTTGATGAGTTGTGTTCCCATGTTTGTGTTATCCGGTCTGTTTCTCATTTTGTAACATTTCACATTCTTGGTTATCCTTTGCCATTATTTTTCCATGTGCTTTTATTTTGACAGTGTGTTGTGTTTACCTTCCCTGCAGCCCAAGTTCGTGGATTGCCACAGCTGTCAGTAATTTGGGTTAATTATTCTCGCCCAGGGGCAGTGCGGTGGCGGACTGGTTAGCACTGCGGCAGCACAGCAACTCACCCTTGGCCAGGGGATCCTGGGTTCGATCCCAGCCCCCGACCAACAGTGATCTGTGTGGAGTTTGCATGTTCTCCCTGCGTCTGCGTGGGTTTACTCTGGGATTTCTCCGGTTTCCTCCCACATGCCAAAAACATGCAAGTTAGGTTAATTGGCATCAAACTGGGTAGGTATGACTGTGAGAGTGAATGGTTGTCTGTTTCTCTCTGTTGGCCCTACGATGGACTGGTGATCCGTCCAGGGTGTACCCTGCCTCTCGCCCAAAAGATGCTGGGATAGGCTCCAGCCCCCCCACGACCCGAAAAGGATTAAGCGGAAGAAGATGGATGGATGGATATTCTCGCTCCTGTTACCCACACCGGTGTATCATTCTTTCATTTTTCTTGTACTATTTAAGGGTCGCAGGACCGCAGTTCATGGCTGTGTCCTCAATTTAATTCCAGACATTAATTCTCTGTCTAATCCCATTTGTATCCAGCATATGCCCCACCCTTTATTCTGTTAGTCCTGACGTGCTGTCCACATCTTCGCCGGCATTTCCATATGCCTTAGCCATTGTGCTATTTTGAACTACTCTTCTCTTGAATCCTGTTTTGCTTTAAGCCCTGTAAGTTTTGTGTTTGTTCTATTTTGTGTTTTTTATTAAATTCCTGTAAACTCAGTGCAGCATTTGGGTCTTCAGTTCACTCCTGCCAGGGCATTTATGACAGAATGACACTGCCAGCGTGGACCCAGCTGCTGTGAGGTGCTTTTTTGTTTTTTCCCTCCCCTTATTTTCGTTTACGTCCATTTTTTCTGCTGATGTCAGTCTACACGGACTACAGCATATGTGGACTGAACGAGATGGAGTGTTGGGCTGTCTGAGTACTAGAAGGGATAATATCAGTGGCTCATGCCTCCCCCGCTCCTGAAGCGGCCCCGGAATGCCTGGACAGAGTGGCACAGGTACTTGAGGTGTGCCCTAGCTGGTGGAGCCATTCAAAACTCATGGCTCTCCTCATCTCAGCCACTAATCCTCAACCCATACTCCACGGGCTGGGGAAAACCTCCCCTCCATCTGTACCTGTGCCGACAAAGAAGCGTTCCCGGGTACGGAAGTGCCCAGTCTCTCATCTCCATCCAGCTGTGTCTCATCAGTGGAATTTCCCCTGCCCCAGCAGCTGTTTCGGCCAGCTACATGCCTGCAGAGCTGGCTCATCCAGAGTCTCCATGGGTGCCCCTGGCCGCTGCAGCCTCAGAGAGGGATTTATCTGAGCCTTCTGCAGCAGCTACCTCTACACCATAGGAATTAAGGCAAGTTCGTTTTCATTCTTTAACATCTGATGATGAAATGCCTTGTCTTATTCCCAGTGGGGCACTCAGCAGAAGCTATCCACTTTGGCTGAGCTCTCATCACCTGATGCTGCAGCCATTTTTTCATCCTCACTTGCTTCTCCCGTGTCCCTCTCTGCTTTCCCTGAGTGTCCACCGGTCCAAGGAGGGAGCCACCGGATGACGGACGGGCCTGCGGCTCCGGAGGATCCTGTTCCAGCACCGCAGCCACATCCTGGATGGGAGAGGAATGCCTCCTGTGTCCCGAAGCCTGCGCCAACAATAGTGTGTCCCCTGATTTTGGCATCGCAGGACCTGGCGTCACTGGTGAGGCGATCCCCAGTGTCAGCCACCATGTCTGGGGTTCCACCAGCTTCAGCCACCACATCTGAAGTTCCACCAGATCCGGTCGTCGAGGCTGAAGTTTCAACTGCCATCATGCCTGCAGCGTGGGCTGCCGCAGCAGAGTCATCGGAGTCCTGGATGGAGGTGGAGCTCGAGTCTAGGCAGGTACTCTGTTCTGTTTCTACACAATCAGTTCTGGATAAATCTTGTCTTACTTGTGGGGGGGGGGGATCAGTTGCAGATGCCCTCTGCTTCTGAGTTCTCCTCACCGGGCTCCACTGCTGCCAGCAATAGTGTTCTGGTGTCTGTTTCTTCCTCCCCATCAGAGGTGGCAATGTAGGGGATGGATTTCCAATCAAATGGATTCGAGACGCCCCAACCTGATTTGCCGGAGTCCTGGATGGCGGTGGAGCTTGAGTTAAGACAAGTTCTCTTTTTTGTCTTCACTCTGGCAGTTTTAATCTTGCTTAGCTCTTGGTGGGGAGAACCAGTTGCAGCTGCCAGTTGCACCTGAGTTCTCCTCGCTGGGCTCCACTGCTGCCGGTGATTCTGACCCGGTATTTGTTTCCTCTTCTCTGTCTGAATCCTCATCTGGTTCCACCGATGGTCATCAGTCCACTGTGTTTGGTTCCGCTGATGGTTATCAACCTTCGCTGGAGGTCACTGAGGGTCGCCAATCTTCGCTTGGGGTCACTGAGGGTCCACCGCCTTTGCCTTAAGTCACTGAGGGTTATCTGTCTTTGCCTAAGGTCACCGAAGGTCGTCCATGTTTGCCTGAGGTTGCTGAGGGTCATCCATCTTTGCCTGAGGTCACCGAGGTTCCTCGACCTTTGCCTATGGTTGCTGAGGGTCATTGGGCCATTTCGTCTGGTTTCCCCGATGGTCTTCAGTCCATTCTGCCCGGTTTTGCCGATGGCCATCGGTCCATTTCCTCTGGGTTCGCTGATGGTCTTCAGTCCACCTCGCCTGGTTTTGCTAATAGTCATCAGTACTCTTTGTCGCCTGATTCCCTCACTGATCATCCATGTTCTTCGTCTGGTTACCCCGCTGATCAGTCATCTCCTTTGGCTGGTTTCCTCACTGGTCAGCCGCCCTGGTCAGCAATCCTCTTTGCCTGGCTTCTCCGCTGGTCAGCCATCTTCTTCATCTGGTTTCCTTGCTGGTCATCTGCCTTGTCTGGTTTCCATGTTGTAGTCCCTGTGGTCCATAGGAGGCATGGGTTCTAGCTGTGTCTCCAGGTGGGTATCGTGTCCCGCAGCCTGTTGGCTCAGGGATGTTGGGAGACCACCCGTTGGACTGCACTGCTTGCTTGGGTGGTTCATGAACTTTGGGAGACCACCCGACGGACTATGCCTTCTGCTAAGGTGGCTCAGAAGCTCTGGGAGGCCACCTGAACTGCCTTACTTTTTCACCTGGTGGTCCTGAGTTCTGCTGTCACCTTTTCTGTTCTGTTTGTGGGTCATGAGTGAGTGTTTTGTTTCGATCCCTCCTAGTTGGGTTCCCCCACCGCCTTCTCGGGCTGGGTTATTTTTCTATTCCTGCTTGTTTTTTTTTTTTCTTTTCTTTTTTGATGTTACTTTGGGGTGTCTGGAATCCATCCCTTGAGGAGGGGCTCTGTCATGATGCTGAGCACGGGAGGGAGCACCGTGCTCATGCTCTTTTGTTATTCTGATTATTTTCTGTATTTCCCCACTTCAGTTTAGTATTTGTCTGGTTGGTTTTGGTTGTGTTTTGTTATTTGAGTTGTTTTTGTTTCTGGTTGTTCATTAGTTTCCTATGTCTTAGTTTCTTATTCCTAGTTCTGTCTATGTTCTTATTATGTCTTTTACCATCTAGTTCTTGTGTTATTATTATCTACCTTTGTGACATTAGCCTGCCTTTACCTTCAGCCCTCCTTCGGTATATTGATTTGAGTATTGTATTATTTGAAGAGTTTGTTTGCAAAAACCGATACACGCTACTTCCAAGAAAATTTCCCTCTTTACATCAAACAACTGTTAACATTACCTACTTATAGAAGTTCAAATTGTTTTTCTCAAAATCTGATGTGTCCTATGTTATAGACACTACAAATTCATATTTTTTTTTTCAAAAGCTGATAAACGCTGGGAGCATTTTGTTTTTTTAATTTACAAAAGCAGATAACTCCACACAGCAAATCAGAATCAGAATCAGAATCAGAATCAGAATAAACTTTATTGCCAAGCATGTAAAAAACACACGAGGAACTTGACTTGACATTGGTGCGCATGCGCGCGACACAACGACACGGCAGCCATAATAGGCGCCTCATCAAACAGAGATAGATAAGAAAGGGAGGGGAAGGGAGGGAACGACACAAGGGGGGAGGAGAAAAAAAAAACTTCGTTATCAGAATACAGCTTATTTTTAAGCAGATTATGATTACAATGAAAAAAAATCTCTCAATAGCACAGAGCAACAACTCAGAATTTCACAAGACACAAGAGAGCAGTGTACAGTATATCTTTAATCAGTTCATGAATCAATGTGTGTGCGGTGTTGAGCAGTGTTGATGATAATAAGAGAGACCCAAGGACCCTTGGCAGAAGATGTTTTGTCTGTCTGGCGCCCAGTCTTATCTGGCGCTGCAGCTGGCTGTCCAAGGCCTTGTGCTCATGATTTTGAAAAAACACAGTCTGCAGACAGCCAGGAGGAATTTTCATGGGGAATAATAATGCCAAATAGGACTGATCACAGAGGAGACTTGTATTTCTTCTGTAGATTCAGTACATTAATCCTTCATTGCGCAGCTTTGAATTCGTCGTGGAAAGACCTGAGCGAACCCATGATGTAATCCACCTTACGAGACAGTTCTCCAGTAGTCGCTATCAGGGTCTTCTCCAGTTTCTCAATTTGTTGGATGCACCTTGCCTGGCCAGCATTTTGATAGGTTGAATCCATCTTCAGCAATTTGCGGTAAACCAAGACAATTCCCGTCCCAATCAGAATTATCCCAATCACCAAGATTACGAAGATAAACAAATCTTCAATATCTTCGATAGAGAGATTAGAGAGACACAGCATTTTCCAATTACCTGTGTCACATAGATAGCCCACTGGAGCCGTTCCAGCGGGGCAGACAGCTTCCCCCGGAGCACTTTTCCTTGTTGAAAAATAGTGTCAATTGTGTTCAAAGCCCAGCTTATTAACTCCATAATTTCTTTTCGGCGGTCGCAGTTAGACGCAGACAGACAACAGCAAGCTGGGATCCAGTTGTAGGAGGGGAGGAAAAAGTCAGCAGGAGAGAAGAAAAAAGCGTCTGCTCTCTTGGGAGGGCGGAAGGGACATCAGCGCTTGGTATTTGGGTCACGTGATTCATCTTAGCTGCCTTTCTGGTCTGCTCGCTCTGACTGATTTCCCTGGCTGTGTTTGGAATCTTCACTCCCTCCCTACTCACTATATAGTGAATTTAGATATAGTGGACTATACAGTAAACTCAATATAACAATAAAATTAACCGCTTTCGTACACTACTGGGCTTGTTTTCGCAGCACGGTTAATGACGTCATCATTTGAGACAGTAAAACGTAACAGACTAACTGTCATGCGGTGGCCCTCGCGAGCCACCTATAAGACGCACACAAGTCACCAGTGAGTTTTACAGTGAGTTTATTACAGTGAAAAAGGTGTTTACACAAGCTGCTGCGATAATGACAGAGTCTTCGCAGAACAGGAAGCATAGGGCTATACAGCACACTACAGGTCCAAAGCAGGAGACAGTCACACACAGTCAGGCTTGGTAATAATTAGCCACACGGGCTGCTAAGGCAGGGACTTACAGAACAGTTAACACCCGGGGGGAATAAGGCTAACAAGCTCACTTACTGGTCCCGGTGAAAGACGGTCAAGCCCCAAGGCAGCCAAGGTGTGAATATAGTCCAGGCATCCGTGACAATGGGTGAACAGAATAGCGATCAAATAACGATCATGCGATCAGCTTAGTGACCATAGTGATCAGACACTGCTGCGTCGTAATGACGGCAGCACACAGCTTAAATAACCCAGGACTGATGACAGAATGACAGACAGCTGGCCGACCGTTGACAGGCGGAAACCCCTCCGAGCACTTTCACAATAAGAGCCCGGAGAGGCCAAAATACCGCCCGCAGCTGTCAAGGCCGGCAGCGAGACATAACTTTAACCCGAGCGCGATAAGAACCGACGCTCGGGTCATAACAGTACCCTCCCTCCACGGGTGGACTCCGGACGCCCCAAGGCACCACCCTGCCCCCCCCCCCCCAGGGTGGGAGGTAGGGGGACAGGTACGGAGGGAGAGAAACCAACCAACAAAAACAAGACAAGACCAAAACAAAAAATACATACAACACATGACTCAGGGAAAAAAAACAAGACTAGGAAAAGAAAAACATGACTCTGGGGAAAAACAAGACTAAGACCAGACAAAAACAACCATACAGGAAATACATGACTCTAGGAAAAAAAAAAACAAGACTAAGACAAGACCGAAACAAGAAATACATACAGGAAATACATGAGTCTAGGACAAAAAAAACCCCAACAAGACTAAGGAAAAGAAAACACATGACAAAAACAAGGCTATGACAAGACTGAGACCCACAAGGGAAAAAAAAAAACAAGAGACAAAAAAAATGCTCTAACAAGACTATGGCAAGGACTCACAAGGTAACAAGAAAAATGCTCGAACTTGACTAAGACAATGATTCACAAGAAAACAAGAGATAATCGAACTTGACCAAGACAATGACATACAAAGAAACAAGGGGTAAACAAAAAAAAAAACAAACTCGGACTTAACCGTGATCAAGACTGAGACTTTGGCTACAACAAAAAACAAGAGGCAATCTAAAAATTGCTCAGACCTGACTAAGACTATGACAAACAAAAAAAAACACGAGACAATTAAAAAAAAAATTGCTCGAACATGACCTGACTAGGACTATGACTTAGAAAACAAGAAAAAAAACAGGAGGCAATCTAAAATTGCTCAGACCAGACTAAGACTATAACTAGGAAACAAGAGGCAATCTAAAATTGCTCAGACTAAGACTATGACTAGGAAACAAGACAAAACAAGAGGCAATCTAAAATTGCTCAGACTAAGGCTATGACAAACAAAAAAACACGAGGCAATTAAAAAAAATTGCTTGAACTTGACCTGACTAAGACTATGGAAACAAGAAAAACAAGATGCACAAGACAGGATTTGGCACCAAATGGGCCCACAGAAAATCCCACAGTACATGAACGCTCAGGTGGCCTGCCCCAGTCCCATGCCCCCAGGAATACGTCCTCTGGTGGCCGAACCAGGTCACCCCGTAACCCACACAGTATATTGGGTGGCCAACCCAAGATGCCGAATGCTCCAAGCAGTTCTTCGGGTGGCCGACCAGCATACCACAACCAGCAGGACCGTGGAGGGATTGCGTGCAGCCGCTCACCTGAAAACAAAACAGGAGAGCGCCGATCCGTCAAACAAACCCCACTAATGGCCCCCAGCTGGTGGCTCCTGAGAGGGGGACAACCAAAACCCTGGGCCCCCTCGAATCCTGATTGGGTCGCAGCCGCACCTGCGCTGGACCCCCACTGGACCTCGTCGGACCCCGACTGGGTCAGGACAGACCCAGATTGGGTCACCGCTGCACCCACGTTGGACCCCGACTGGGTCACCTCGGCCCATACGTCGGACCCCGACTGGGTCTCCTCGGCCCACGCGTCGGACCCCGACCGGGTCACCTCGGCCCACACGTCGGACCCTGACTGAGTCAGGACTGCTCCGGCGACGACCTCCATCTCCGAACCTGGAACCCCCGGTCCCATAACCTTGACTGGCTCCGAACCGGCAACGCTGTGGAGGTGCTCAGAACACAAGGAAGAACCGGGATCAGTTCCACCGGCAGCGCCAGAGCCCAGCGAGACGAGCTCGGGTGCAGCGGCCGGCTGCCCCTCACTCGCCTCCCCATGAGGCAGGCAAAAATGCTCTAACACACCATACAGGAAAACAAGAAAGAGCACTTGCCTGCACTCGGGCTCTGGAGCTGTCTAGGACTTCGCCGATCCAGGTTTATGAAGAAACTCGTCGTCGGGCTCCCACTCGGCTGTGTCGGGTTCCACAGCCGGCCTGATGGTCTCTGCAGCTGGATCCTCATGCGCTCGCATCCACGCCAATAACCCGTATGGCGTGGGGGTAGAGGACCCTGGACCTGCTGACTCGGGCTGCATCCCTGAGGAACCCTGGGGACGCTCTCTCGTCGGCTCTGGCTCCTCACAGCAGTCTGTTCTCCTCCTCTGTCCAAAGCAAGGCTGCAGGACCGGGACATCTCCCAGAGCTGCAGGCCTCCCCCTCGTTCGACGGCGTGGGACTGACGCCGAGGACCGCTCCGCAGGAGGAGACACAGAGGCAGCAGGTTTAATATAACAGGCTACAGCTGGGGAAAGAAACTCAGGGAGCTGCGAACCCTGAGCTTCACCCCCAGGAGTCAGACAAGACAGATCACTATTATTACTAGGACAGTGAACTTGGACTTGCCTGTCTCCCGGGGGGAGGATGTTGTCAGCTGTAGCGGGCGTTGCTCCTTCCCTCGCTCGCTGGATGGAAAAGGATCCAAGAACGGAGCCCACCGGCACAGGACTCAGCTCACTCTCAGCAGCTGGCTGGTTGAGGGGGTCATCCCGGCGGCCCGGAACTGGATCCGGAGCTGGAGCTTGCCGAAGATGCGCCCGGCCGTGACGCCGACGCCTTCGCCGGCCCCCAGATGGTGCGAACTCCCGAAATGGATCGGAAGCAGGATCAGGATCCATAGGCGAAAAGCAGGAGTGCCTCTTCACCTGCTTCATGCCGCGTTCCTCCTCCATCATCAGGAACAGCTCGCGTTGTACGGCGATGTCCTCCCTCCTCGTGTCGACTTCCGGGTGGTTGGCGTAGCGGGGAGAGAGATTACAGAGCACATCTTCGGCGGCGTCCAGGTACCAATGTATGCCGTGGTTATAGTCCAACATGGAAGCGGAGATGAGTAGCTCATCCACAGCTTCCAAAACACTCGTCAACACGTGGCTCTTCGGTGACGGCATTCCTCACATACACAGGTCCCAGACAGGGACAAGCAACGTCCAAAACTCAAACTCACCGGTGAAAAGCGTCTCAAAATGGCGTCACCGTAAACGCCGTTTGGGCAGCAGTGTACTGTCATGCAGTGGCCCTCGCGAGCCACCTATAAGACGCACACAAGTCACCAGTGAGTTTTACAGTGAGTTTATTACGGTGAAAAAGGTGTTTACACAAGCTGCTGCGATAATGACAGAGTCTTCGCAGAACAGGAAGCATAGGGCTATACAGCACACTACAGGTCCAAAGCAGGAGACAGTCACACACAGTCAGGCTTGGTAATAATTAGCCACACGGGCTGCTAAGGCAGGGACTTACAGAACAGTTAACACCCGGGGGGAATAAGGCTAACGAGCTCACTTACTGGTCCCGGTGAAAGACGGTCAAGCCCCAAGGCAGCCAAGGTGTGAATATAGTCCAGGCATCCGTGACGATGGGTGAACAGAATAGCAATCAAATAACGATCATGCGATCAGCTTAGTGACCATAGCGATCAGACACTGCTGCGTCGTAATGACGGCAGCACACAGCTTAAATAACCCAGGACTGATGACAGAATGACAGACAGCTGGTCGACCGTTGACAGGCGGAAACCCCTCCGAGCACTTTCACAATAAGAGCCCGGAGAGGCCAAAATACCGCCCGCAGCTGTCAAGGCCGGCAGCGAGACATAACTTTAACCCGAGCGCGATAAGAACCGACGCTCGGGTCATAACACTAACGGTGGTAAAAAAATGAATACCTGCATGTAATTTGTAGTAAATATGTATTAAATCAAATCCTTTTTGCTGAATTATTAAATATAAATACCTTAAAATAATTTATGTTGTGATGTGAAGCTCTTCTCTCACTGCTCCATTGGCTGCGCATTCACTATATAGCACACTATATGGGGAAGGAGTGAACGTTTTGAACACAGCACGTGCTTGCTGTGAGTGATTTCTCTGCAGGGTTTTTTTTTTTTTTTTTACAGTTTTGTTGCATTTTATGTCAAATATGGATAATTTTGATGAAGCAGATGAACCAGTGGTGTGTTCACCAGTAGGGTGCAAACGAGGTCAGAACAGCGAACAATATTCAGAATTCTTGCTACTATTATCTTCTGTTATCAATATTCTTGCTACTTTGCTGCTGTATGTCTCTGCACACTAACATTAACCACAACCATTTGCTCAAATGTCATATCTGCTGCCGTCTCTGTCTGTCAGTCACTGCAATACTGATCACGTGCAGTCCTATCTGTTACTATCTGCACCTACACTACCACATTGAACTGCAACTACAGGTATTACATCTCTACTTGTCTGTATATAGGATTGCTGGGTTTTATCATCATTAATCGTTTATCTCAATTTTGCACTATAGGAGGTCTGGGTCTTTCTTGTCGCCATTTGCACCACGGGTTGCTTTACTTCTTCTTCTTTTAGATTTGATTGGCGGTTGGCAACCAGCTTACAGGTGCATTACCGCCACGTACTTCACTCTATATCATCACGCTATCTTCTTCTTCTTCTTCTTCTTCTTCTTTTAGACCTGACTGGCAGTTGGCAACAAGCCTACAGGTGCACCACCGCCACGTACTTCACTCTATATCATCACTCTATATATCTTGTCTATATCACTCTTACTGTACCTATATGTAGTATATTATATAGTATAGTATAGCATATTATTGTTTTTTTCTAGCCTTATTCCTTTTCTTTTTATACTGTGCACACCAATGAAGAGAGATGGAAACACCATTTCAGTTCTCCTGTATGTCCTGTATGTATAGTAGTACTGACAATAAAATCTTTCAATCTTGAATTATAGCTTTATTATAACTATATTATACAATTTTACTGAGTGGATATGCCTAAATCAGTGTGTCAGTCATATTACATTGATGCTTATCAACATTTAAGTATGTTCCAGACAAACTAGCATGGTTTTAGTGACATGTCTGTTTTTGCAAAAGAATGGCTTGTGGACTTACCTGTTTTTGCGAAAAAAGTACTAATAAATTGCCAAAAAGTAACTATGAGTTGATGTTCGATTTTTTGCTTTATTATGTCTGAGATACTCATATTTCAAGTGACCATGTCTTAGAAGCTGAACTGGAAATACTAACACCTATAAACCAACAGATGAAAATGTTGTTTTTCCTCAGTATTAAACCAATTGGACTTATGTGTTTTTGCAAACGAACTCTTCATTTGCATCTTGTAGGTTTATGTTTATCTTATTCTCGCCTGGCTGGTTTTCTCCCTTTTTGTATTATCTGGTTTGTTCTCATTTTGTAATGTGTATTGTTAGTTATCTTTCCCCATTTCCTCCTGTGCTTTGTTTTTGACTGCACTCCATGGTTAATACCCCTTTTAAATCAAGTTCACAGGCTGTCACATCTGTCATTAGTTTTGCCTTGATTATTCCTCGCTCATGTTACCCACACCTGTAATCACCTGCCATCAATTGTTCTTGTCCTTTTTGCCCTATTTAAGGACGGCTGCAACGCTACTCGCTGCAGCATCCTACTGTGTGTATTGATGGGTGTGCTCCGTCTTAGCTTTAAGTTCCTTATTTCCTTTATCCCGGTGTTGCCGTATGCCTCAGCCTGGTTCCGTCCAAGCTGTTCTCCTGTATTCTCCAGACGTGAGCCCCATCTTCCCCGGCGTCCCCGTATGCCATTTCCTCTCAGTTTCCCTGTCTTATAAGTGTTGTTTTTGTGTTGTTTTTGTATTTTTGTTATTAAATGTCAGCAACTCACAGCTCCAGCGTTTGGGTCTTCTTCCTGTCCTGAGGGGTGAGTCATGACCGCAAGTGGCCAAATAATTGCATAACAACAACTTTTTCTAAGATTTTTGAAATAAAAGGCAGATTAGAAATTGGTCTATAATCAGCTAAAACTCCTGGATCAAGCAATTGTTTTTTTAGTAACGGTTTAATTTCTGCAATTTTAAAACCCTGTGGTACGTGGCCTAATGTTAATGATGAATTAATTATTTGAAGAGTAGAGTTACTAAAAAATGGAAAGACCTTGTAGGAGTGGGGTCTAATAGGTATGTTGATGGCTTGGAAAATGAAATTATTTTATCTAACTCTAAAAGGTCAGTTGGAGTAAACTGGTCCAGATGAATATTAATTGGGAGTTGCATTTGTTACTGTAGTTAAATTAACAATGAGAAGGATCTGACTGACTTTATTGCTGATGAAATTTTATTATTGAAAAAGTTCATAAAGTTCTGACTAGTAAGCTCTAAAGGAATGCTATGTTTGACAGAGCCCTGACTCTTTGTCAATCTAGCTACAGTCCTAGAAAGACACATGGGATTGTTAGATAGATAGATACTTTATTTTGAACAACAAAGCAAAAAAACAAAACAAAACAAATGACAAGTGCAATAAAAGTGACAGTATTCAGTGCTCAAAAGGGAGAAGGAAGAAGTTAACACTTATTTACTCCAACTCATCTTTTCCCTAAATACAACCCATGTGAAATATATACCTATTACCTCAATTAAGACCCCAAGTAGACAATTAACTATATTTTGTACATATCAACATTGACACCCATCCTTCCCAACATACATACAGTCCAAACATCTATACCCAGCTACAAACAACACAGATATACACAGATATGCACAGTACTGTCCCACCTACCATACCATAGTGTCCCAGAGTGAGCATAGTGAATCGTACATATTAATACTACCTCTCTAGCATATATCCTTTCAGCAAATAATGTTTATACCTATTTTTGAATTGATTTCTGTTTGTACATGGTCTGAGTTCCAGCTCCAGACTGTTCCACAAATCCACCCCACAGACAGATATGCACGTACTTTTCTTAGTTGTTTGTACCTTAGGTTTTGTAAAGTTTTAGTCTCCTCTCAAATTATAATCATTACCTCCGCCAAGGAGGTTATGTTTTCATCAGCGTTGGTTTGTCTGTCTGTCTGTCTGTTTGTTTGTTTGTTTGTTTGTTAGCAAGATAACTCAAAAAGTTATGGACGGATTTTCATGAAATTTTCACAGATTGTCAGAAATAGGGTATCCTACAGATGATTAGATTTTGGTGGTGATCCGGGTCACCGTCCAGAAGAAAACCGCCAGTACGGAAAATGCCATTTTCGTCAATAACTACTGAACCACTAATCCTATCATTGTCAATCCAATTGCTAGTCATATGTTTTCATGGTCAAGGAATCTGAAAAAGTACACACAAACACTGTATGGGGGGAACTGTGGCGCTTGGCGGAGGTCTGCACTCTCCGAGTGCTTTTCTAGTTGTCTCTTTTTTTTGAATATTTTTTGTATATTAGTTGGGAATTGATTATTAATTGCCCTTGTGCTGTCTTATATTTAACTAAATCCATGAACTTTATGGCATGTGACTTTAAAAACAACGAGTTGGTATGGTCTCTATATCCTACATTATTTATTATCCTCATAGCTTTTTTTTTTGTAATGTGCATATTGGCTGTAGGTTGGTCTTGTAGGTGTTTCCCCAGACCTCTACACAGTAGTTAAGATATGGTAGAAACAGTGAATTGTACAATAAGAACAATGATTTATAGTCCAAAATGTGTCTTGTCTTCCCCAGTATCCCTATAAATTTTACCAACTTGGCCCGGATGTGACTGATCTGAGGTTTCCAGCAGATTTTATTGTCTAGCGTCACCTCCAGAAACTTATTTTCCTGTACTGTTTCAATTCTGGTATCATCTATTGTTGCCATTATTTCATGATTTATTTTATAATTTCCAAACAACATAATCTTTGGTTTTTTTTTCAGATTTAGAGATAATTTATTTTTGTTGAACCACTGTGTTAACTTTTTCATTTCTGTTGTGACCACCTCTAAAACCTGCTGCAAATTCTCACCAGTGCAAAGGATATTTGTGTCATCCGCAAACAAAATAAATTTCAGAACTTTTGACACTTGGCATATGTAATTTATATATAAGATAAAGAGTTTGGGTCCCAAAACTGACCTATGGAGCACACCACAAGAGATGTCCATGAAGGGTGGTTTGTACTCACCTATTTGTACAAAATGTTGTCTGTTACTTAAGCAACTTTCCACCCAACTCAGTCCGACCCCTCTGATCCCATGCCATTCCAATTTACTCAGTAAAATTCTATGATCAATAGTGTCAAAAGCTTTCTTTAAATCTATAAATACTCCTACAGCAAACTTTTTTTTTATCTATACAACTAGTAATTTCTTCTGTGAGTTTGATCAGTGCCAAAGATGTAGATTTATCTGCTCTAAAACCATACTGACTGTCTGTAAGAAGGTTGTGTTTTTCAATGAAATCATCCAGTTTCTTAGTGAAGATTTTTTCAAGTATTTTGGAGAATTATGAGAGTGAAGAGTAATTTGTGCCTGCAATTTGTGAAATGATGACTGTCTCCTGTTTTATTTATATAGTGGTATTACTTCTGCTATTTTCATTTTGTTTGGAAATTTACCAGTTTGAAATTACAGGTTACAGATGTGGGTGAGTGGTTTAACAATTCCTTCAATTACTTTTTTCACTATTGTCATGTCAATTTCATTCCAGTCAGTTGACTTTTTGTTCTTAAATTTACTCACAGTCTTTATAATTTCCTTTTCAGTTACTGCACCCAAAAAGATTGTGTTTGGATTTCTATCTTCTATTTCATTTACAGAACCACTATCATTTGTTTCTGGGGTCACTATTGTTTTTGCTAATTCTGGACAAATGTTTACAAAAAAATTATTGAAACCACTAACCACATCATCCATATTATTTATCAAATTGTCATTTTCAATAAAATATTCTGGACAATTAACATTCTTTGATCGGTTACTAACAATCCCATTTAGCACTTGCCATATTCCTCTTAAGTTATTTTTATTATCCTCTAATATTCTGTTGTAGTATTCTTTCTTACAAGTTCTCAATGTATTAGTTAGCTTGTTTTTATATCTTTTATATTTGATCTCAGCCTCTACTGTTCTACACTTAATGAATTGTTTATATAATGTATTCTTCTTTTTACATGCATTTAATAGCCCCTTGGTGACCCATGGAATATTTTTGTTTTGTTGTCTGTCACTGTATTGTTTTATAGGACAGTTTTTATGTACAATGATTGAAATATTTGTAAAAATTCATCATATGCTTTATTTATATAATTTTCATCACAAACTATCTTCCAGTCTTGCATTAATAATTCCTTTGTCAGTAAATACATAGATTCTTCAGTTCTTATTATTTTATATTTAATATTTTTGGTATATTTTTTTTTCCTATAATCACGTTGATAGACAACAAAAATCGGCAGGTGATCACTGATATCATTCAATAAAAGCCCACTCACGATATTATTTTCCATAATGTTTGTGAATATGTTATTTATCAGTGTGGCACTGTATGACGTGACTCTGCTAGGTCTGGTTATTGTTGGATGTAAGCCCATACTGTACACTGTGCTGATAAATTCTTCTGTCAAACTATGTTGTTTTGAATTCATAAGCTCTATACTGAAATCCCCACAGATGAACATAACTTTATGAGTTAGTTTTGCATATATTTTTTCCATCCAGTCCTTGAATAAGTCAATATTTGATCCAGGTGTTCTATATACACAGCTCACTACTATATTCTTCATATTGTCCAAATATATTTCTATTGTAATACATTCAAATAAATCATCCACAGTCACTGTCAGATTTTCAACAACCTTGTATTGCAAGCACTTATCAACATAAATTGCAACTCCTCCCTTTTTCACATTTCTATTTATATAATTTAATTCGTAGCCATCCATTGTAAAGTCCATTCCTTTCTCTTCACTGAGCCACGTCTCTGATATTGCCACTATATTGAATGACTCTTTAAAGTGATGTAAAGAATCTTTAATGTTATTAAAGTTAGCATAGAGACTTCTGCTGTTGAAGTGGATCATTGAAATATTAAAATCAGATATGACCATTGTGTTAAATTGTTCATCCGTGCAGTAACTACAGTTATTATTGATGGAGGTAAATAAATTATTGTCAGGGTCTATGTTATATTCCACGTCCTGTGGGTTGTGATCCGTATATTCAAAAACTTTCATTTCCTGTTGATCCTGTTTGTTGATCTTTTGTTTCATGTAGTTATAGGTCCTGATGCAGATGAATTTAATCCTTCAGTGTCCTACAGTTATCATTTGTTGCTGTCAACTCCAGTTCATAATGTTCATTGATATTTGTCCAGTTCCATAATATTTCGCATGTTAATGACCTTGGCTTCTTCAGGTGATCCATTTAATTTGATGTATATTTTACAGTTTGTTGTCCAGGTGTTTTGAATCTTTTTTTTGCTCTCTCATGTATCTTGCTTTTCTGGCTATTTCTGCGTTTTCTTTTGTAAGGTGCTCATTTATGTAACTGTTCATTCCTTTCAGTTTCCTGCCTTGTTTTAGCAGCACACTCTTGTGTTTTCTGTTGACAAACCTCATGATGACAGCTGGTGTGTCGCTGTTTTTCCTGGGCAGAGGGTGGCAGGCCTCTATGGTGTTACAGTCCAGCTGGATTCCTTTGGACTGCAGGAAGGCCGCCACTTGTTACTCCGTGGATTCGGCTTCCAGCTCACCGAGGCCCCCTCCGCTGTCTGTGGCCACCACCCGAGCATATGATCGGGGTTTAATGTGGAGCCCTGTGATGATCATGTCATTCACCCGGGTGTATTGTTCCAGGTCAGCCACTCTGCTCTCCAGATACGCCAGCCTCTTGTCCTTCTTAGCGTTCTGGATCCGCAGCGCTTTCACCTACCTTGACCAGGCCCAGAATGTTTTTTTGCTGCAGCTTAACAGCAGAAATCTCTTCAGCCAATAAGTCGAGCAATCTTTTAATATTGTCCACCTCCTCAGTCTGGATTGTTCTTGTTCTCTTCAGTCAATGCAGAATAATAAGTTGTTCTAGCTTTTCTTAGAGAACTTTTTATAAATTTGAAGCTGAATTCTTCAAGCTAAATAAAGTTAATTTATTTTATTAGAGCACAATTTTCTTTCTAATTGATGAGTCTTTTGTTTTAAGCTGTGAGTTTCTGTGTTGAACCAAGGAGTCAGAAATCTCTGATTAGACTTTTTCTTTTTTAAAGGAGCCACCATGTTATGATCCGGACATTCTGTCCATGGCTCCTGTTATTTTTGAAATGTTTGCACAATTCTGTTATCATTAGTTTGTTGGGTTATCCTCAGTTCTTAATTACCTCCGCCAAGGAGGTTATGTTTTTACCGGAGTTTGTTTGTCTGTTTGTCTGTCTGTCTGTTACCAACATAACTCAAAAAGTTACAAACGGATTTTGACGAAATTTTCAGGACAAGTCCGAAATGGGACAAGGAAGAAATGATTAGATTTTGGGAGTGATCCGGATCACTGTCTGAATCCAGGAATTTTTTAAAGGATTCTTTATCATTGCGAGATAGGGCCATTTTTAGCATGTGTATATAACTCCACAATAAATGGTCAGGACGCTTGCCAAAAAAAATACAGGCTAAGATCCCAATAGGTTCTAGGAAATATCAAAGACTGATCTGGATCCTGCAAAAAATCCTGATACTGTGATCCAGAACAGGAAATAATAGCGGATCTTTGGAATTTTCATCACTGTAAGGTAACAAATTAAGATATAAACATACAACAAACACCAAAATATAGCCAAGACACTGAGGAATCAGTAGTGTGACAATGGATTTGTTGTATCTTCAAAAGCTAGGGAGCTATATTTAGAAGAAAACCGCTATTACCGAAAAAATTATTTTTGTCAATAACTACTGAACTAATAAAGATATCAATGTGAATCCAATTGTTAAAGGTATGTTTTGATGGCCAAGGAATCTAAAAATATAGATAAAATAAATGTAGGACTATTATATTTGGGGAAAATCCCAATATTAGGGGGAACTGAAACACTTGGCGGAGGTCTGCGCTCTCTGAGTGCTTTTCTAGTTCAGTTTTATCTTCTTCCTGATTTGGTTTATTTTTGATTATTGTTTGCATTATTTGTCCTCTGTGTTTCCTCAGTGATCATAGTCTACACAGCCCCGCCCGTCCTGTTTTGTAGGTGCTTCCCTTTTATCTCTTAAATAGTCCCAGCTATCTCATGTTGGTTCAGTTATCTCTCCCCTATATATATGTCAGTCTGAGTTTGTGTGGTTGTGGCGTCATTTGCCGATTCTCCCTCTTGTCCATCTTCAACATCTGTTGTTTTATAAGTGTTATCAGTGTAATTTGTGTTTGACAGCCCCTGAGCTGATTTTGTTTGTTCCTTTGTTTTTTGTTAATAAATCATTGTTGCACCAAGTCCTGCCTGCTACCTTGGGTCCCACTTTAGAACCACAACTGCCTTCAAAAGCAGTTATTTGACAGAATGACACCACCAAAGGATTCTGCAAGAATGACCTTTAGTGTATACGGCTTGGACGAGGATGAGTGTTGGACAGTGCAGCTAACTGAGCATTTCATCTTGGACGCCAGCTCTTCCCACACTCCCGAGGTAGCCCAGAGGTACCTGGAAGGTGCAGTGATGGTAATATAGGCATACCCCAGCCTCCGGAGCTACTCAGAACTCACTGGTCTCCTCATTTCTGTTGCCAACCTCCAGCATATGCTCCGAGGGCTGGTGAGAAGCTCTCCCCCATCTGTACCTTCGCTGATGAAGAAGCATCCACTAGTGCAGACACCTTCAGCTTCTCACCGCTCACTAGCTCCAGAATCCTCTCCATGCCGCACTCCAGCTCCAGTGCCTCTATTCTGCCTTCCACCAGTTTCAGCCTATGCTCCTTGCCATTCCCCAATACCAGTTCCTTGCTACCTGGCTGAGAGCAGCCAGGGTCCCGGCCAGATGACCTCTGCCGCCACACAGAACATTTCACCTAGTTTTCCCGTGGCAGCCCCAGTGACAACAGAGTGGGAATTCAGCTTTACTTCTCCAGCAGCTCCTCCCTTGCCACTCCAGAGAAGCACAGCAGCAGCGCAGCCTCCTCTTCATTCCAGAATTTTTCTTCATCAGTTGTCCCGTCAGCTACTTCTTCCTCCCCCTCTGTTGCTGCTGTTCTCTCTCTCCTCCTCCACAGCATTGGCGCATGCTGCTGAGCTTCCAACCGCCTCATCTCTGGTTTCGCCCATCATTGCGCCTGCAGTACCAGCTCCCACATCTGCTGGGCGGTTGCCCACACTCGTAGCCCCATCAGCTCCAGTACATGCTCCACAGTGCCTCCTGGCCCCAGTGCCGGCTCCTCATCGCTCCTCGGCTCCAGTACCTGCTCCATGGCACCTACCAGTTCCACCAGCCATCTCTCCTGCAGTACGTCATGAGGTCATCACCCCGGCAGCAGGAGACCAGGAGTTGAGGCAAGTACCTTTTCATTTATGTTCTACCATTGTTTTTGAAAAGACTTGCCTTGCTCTTGCTGGGGGGACCCAAGCACACTCCCCGCCAGTCTCTGACTGTGGTGTCGCCTCACTGACCTCCTGTTTCCCTCCATCGTCAAGGGTGGCCGTGTCAAAGATGGAGCCACAGGAGGACCACGCTCCATCATCACAGTCATTGGCGCAGGCCGCTTCATCCTCACCATTACCAGAGCAGTCCGCTCCACCTGTCGTCCAGGGGGTCAAGCCATCTGTTCCACCCATTGTCCAAGAGGTCAGGAGACCTCCACCTGTCGTCCAAGAGGTCGAGCAGTCCGCTCCACCTTTGCCACCTGGGGTCGCCAGTTCTCTGCTGCTGCTGGCCCCTGTGCTGAGGGTGCCTCAGGTACTATCTTCTGAACTAAAAACTTCTGTGTTATTGACCCCTGAGCAGAAAGCTCCAATATGGGTCCCTCTAGAGCCAGAATTGCCTATATTGATGCCTCCAGAGCTAAAAGTTCCTATGTCGGGGTTCCCAGAGTTAAGAGTTCCTGTACCCCAGAGCAAAGAGCCCCAATGTCATCTCCTGAGTTTAAAACTCCCATGTTATTTTCTTTTGAGCTAGAGGTACCTATTTAATCTCCTGAGTTCAAAACTTCTATGTTATCTCATGCGCAAAGAACTCTCATGCTGTCATTCTCTCCTGAGATTCAAGTTCCTGTATTGTCATTACCTTCTGAGTTTAATGGTAAATGGCATTCACTTATATAACACTTTTTATCATCTCTGGATGACCAAAGCACTTTACAGATCCTGCTATCTACCCATTCACACACTGATGGCAGTGGAGCTGTCATGCACGTGCACCGGCCTGACCCACCAGGAGCAACTGGGGGTTTAATGTCTTGCTCAAGGACACTTTGACATGCAGACTGCAGACAGAGCAGGAATCAAGCCACTGATCCTCCCATCAGTAGTCGGCCACACTATACCTGCACCACAGCCGCCCCCACTATCTATCATGCTATCAATTACAGAAGGAGTAAAATCTCCCTAACTTATCTCCATTGTGTTGACACATGGCATTGTGTCAACACATGGCGGTCATTATTTTATTAACTTTATTTTATTAACTTTATTGTCATTATGTGTAATGACAATAAAGTTGAATCTCATCTCATCTCATCTCATTGAGGAAACAGTCTGCTTAAATTTGGTAACAGCATCATCTGAGAGAGATCTACTGCAGTAATATTTTTCTTTGGGAGCCAAATAGTCAGAAAGAGAAAAATCAAAAGTTAATAGATAATGATCTGAAAGTTCAGAGTTATGAGGAAATACTACCAGATTTTCTATATGCCATACGTCAGCATAAGGTACAAAGTGTGGTGGAGATAGTGGGTAGAGCTTCCTAAATTCTGGGAAACCCCATCAAGTCTAATTTGGAATTAAATGCGATATTAAGGCTATCACTATGTACATCTACATGCATACTAAAGTCCCCTAAATACTCGCAGACTAACAGCACGGATGACAATACTATGGACCAGCAGTGCGTGACTGGCAAATGGCCACTTAAGTACATGAACTGCTGGTGATGGTATGATGAGGAGCACCTGGGCCAGGACCGGGAAAGATGATCAGCGGGAGTGGGAATCAGCTGGTGATAATGAGAGAGGGGGCGTGGCCGGACTAGCAAGCTGTCAACATGAGCTCACAGAAAGTAGGTCAAAGCAGCTGTCCAACAGCTGCCGGCCAGACAGTGGCTAAGGAGAGGAAAGCACACTGAAATACATACTATACATACATAAACAGCAGCACCTAAACCAACTGAGAGGTCAGGACTGATCCAGGGGAAACCAAGCCGGCTTGGCTCCTGACAAATTTTGCTTTTATCGACTTTTTGTTTAATCACTTTAGTATAATTATACATTATATTTTTATTTACTTTAGATTGATTCTCCGATGGGGAAGACAGGAGCTAAACTGAGGGGATGGACAGAAGCTGCAGAGGCTACGGTCACACTGCAGCTTTTAATGCTCAATTCCGATTTTTTTGCACAAATGTGACCCAAATCTGATTTTTTAATGACTGTCTGAACAGTACATATCTGATTTTTTCACACCAGACCCAGACCACTTTCATATGTGGTACTAATTCGGATACGTATCTGATATTTTCCAAAGTGACCTCAGTCTGAACTGTCATGTCGCATTTCATCCAACTGTTTCCTCACTGAAGTGAGATAGACGCTACAATTCTGTGGTGGAGGATGCAGCAAGCACTGGAGACACAGCTGATTTGTGCTGTCTTTTTAATCAATTTTCTTCCTTTTATCACTGGATTGTAATTTTGTCAGCACCGACTTCACAATAACTTCAAATTTAAAAAAAAAAAATTTTTTTTTTGGGGGGGGGGTGGGCGTGGTGGTCGGGGTTGAAACCGCCAGACAAGCAAGCGCACTAACGGCACATTTACTGGATGCTGCAAATTCCTTTTTCCCTGTAAACAGCACACCGTGAGTCCTGGCTGCTGTAATATCTAAAATGTAAAGTTAACACGGACATGACTGTGGAACGGAATGGCCAGATAGGGGGACACACAGGAGAGGGGAGTCTTGGTTCCTCCTTCCTGTGCAGGACCAGTGCTACGCCGCTGGTATGAGCCGAGTAGTTTATTAGGGCATAAGCCACTGACAACATCAGTGGGCGAGAGCCCTATTGTAATCGCGAGGATTATTTATTATTAACCTTATTTATATAGGTAAACCCATTGAGACACGGGGTCTCATTTTAAAGAGGACTGTTTAATCAATCAGTTCTGTTAAAGCAGAGCTGATCACAGTGGTCATCTGGTGTGTAAAGGAAGGGCGCTGGTCTCATATTTATGATTTTAAAATTTTATTTTGCTGCATCAGGGTGAAGAAGTTCTGCCCCCCAAACACAACGCTGTGTCTGACATTACGTTTTCTTCCGCGCATGTAGGTCACTTCATAGCTGTAGACCATTCACACTGGAGTCTGATGGCGGTCGCATTTAAATAATAATGTGAATGCCCACACAAAAAAATCGGATCTCAGCAAAAAATCGGAATTGACATCAGCGTCAAGACCTGCAATGTGACTGTAGCCAGAGAAGCGTCTAAGACTGTGACTCTGCTTCCTGGTCCCAACTCTGAGTAGTCAAGGCTTTGCAGCTTGCAGAAAATTATGCCAGATCGTTAGATAAATAAGACACACCATCCAAGGTGGGATGGATGCCATCTTGCCTAGCAAGACCAGGTTATCCCCAGAAGGAGTTCCAATTGTCTTTGTAGCCCTCATTGTTTGTTGGACGCCACACAGACAGCCCGCAGTTGAAGGGTGACACACGACTAAACATGTCACCACTGGTCAGGTTGGGGAGGGGCCCAGAGAATGCTACAGAAGCCGACATTGTTTTGACAAAACTACACACCGACTCCATATTAAGTTTTGTGACTCCTGACTGCTGGAGTCGGATGTTGTTAAAGATTACTTTTAGCCAGCATTTTAAAATTTGATTCAGTGTCACCTGCTCTGGTCCCAGGAATGTATTTGACTATGGTCGCTGGAGTCTCAAAGTTCATGTTTCTGACTACAGAGTCACCAATGATCAGAGTTTGTTCCTCAGTGGGTATATTGCTGAGTGGGGAAAATCTATTAGAAGCACAAACAGGTTGGTGGTGAACCGGGGCTTTGCGACTATGCTTCTTTCAAACCGTCACCACTGTTCTCTCCTGGCTGCTCAGGAGAGGGACGGCTAGCAGGCACTATGCTATTAAAGTGAAAGCGACAAAAGATTCTAGTTGCCACATGTGGCGGGCTCAAAAAGGTAATTAATCCCCCACAAACAAAAGGAAAAACTTTAATTTAAAGCTACTTCACATAGAAAAGTGTTTTTGTTTTTGTAGCCAATGTTCTCACCATAACATACATTATAATCATAAAGAAAAGGGATAAACTTTTTTGGCACATTTTTTATGTGTTAGTCTCCACAATATATGTGGTAATTTGCTTTATTTTAACATCACCTATTCACAACTGGAATTTAAATTGAGTGCATCAAATATTATTTATGATGAAGCATCAGGGAGTAAAGACAATATAAAGGGGGATGGAAAGAAGCCCTTCACCTCCTCTGGGCATACCGTACGCATAAATTCTGGCACTAAAAGCTCAACTTGTCTTCCTTAAAACTCTTCCAGGTGTTCACAGCATAGACTGTGAATTGAAAAATTATGTAAAAACGGTCTCAAGGCCAGGCACGGCACATGTGGTTTTATTAAAATTCACACCTCAAGGAAAGATTTGCAGGGTGATACTGAGAGAAGGAAAGCTACAGAGACAAACCCCAAACAATAAATAAAAACTGGACAGTGGTTCTTTTATGTGCGTCAAATTTTATGGCTTTATGACTGAGGGGAGTGTACACCATTTTTACTCAAATTGCATACACTTTCAACATTTTTTTTCTTCTATCCATTCACAACATCCCCCCGAGAGAATGAAGGGGAGCCAAAAAGTAAAAGTGAGCAGATGATATGTCCTGGCTTGTTTTTTATTATGTTACTCTGACTTGTTTAAATCAAACAAGGAAAGTGGTGATCGGGTGCTGTGAGAGAGCATTGTATTTTGTGTGTGTGCAACAGTTTGACTGGGAATATATGGAAAAGTTTGCACAGGAACAAGTGAACTGCAAAATAACAACTGAGGTAAGGAGTAAGGAAATATAGATACAGTGGTGTGAAAAAGTGTTTGCCCCCTTCCTGAGTTCTCATTTTTTTGTATGTTTGTCACTCTTAAATGTTTCAGATCATCAAACAAATTTAAATATTTGACAAAAATAACACAAGTAACACAAAATGCAGTTTTTAAATGAAGGTGTTTATTATTAAGGGAAAAAATCCAAACCTACATGGCCCTGTGTGAAAAAGTGATTGCTCCCTAAACCCAACAACTGGTTGGGATACCCTTCGCGGCAACAACTGCAATCAAGCATTTGTGATAACTAGCAATGAGTCTTTTACAGCGCTGTGGAGGAATTTTGGCCCGCTCATCTCTGCAGAAATATCGTAATTCAGCCATAATAGAAGATCGAGCATGAACCGCCTTTTTAAGGTCATGCCATGGCATCTCAATCAGATTCAGATCAGGTCTGAATCTGATTGAGATTCAGACCTGAATCTCATTTCAAAGTCTTCATTTTGTTTTTCTTAAGCCATTCAGAGGTGGCCTTGCTGGTGTGTTTTGGATCATTGTCCTGCTGTAGAACCCAAGTGCGCTTCAGCTTGAGGTCATGAACAGATGGCTGGACATACTCCTTCAGGATTTGTGGTAGACAGCAGAATTCATGGTTTCATTTACCACAGCAAGTCTTCCAAGCCCTGAAGCAGCAAAATAGCCCCAGACCATCACACTACCACCACCATATTTTACTGTTGGGATGATGTTCCTTTTCTGAAATGCTGTGTTACTATTACTCTGGATGTAATAGGACACACACCTTCCAAAATGTTCAACTTTCGTCTCATCAGTCCACAAAGTATTTTCCCAAAAGTCTTAGGGATCATCAACATGTTTTCCGGCAAAACTGAGACGAGCCTTTATGTTCTTTTTTCTCAGCAGTGGTTTTCGTCTTGGAACTCTACCAGGCAGGCCATTTTTGCCCAGTCTCTTTCTTATGGTGGAGTCATGAACACTGACCTTAACTGAGGCAAGTGAGGCCTGCAGTTCTTTGGATGTTGTTGTGGGGTCCAGCTGGCCACTCCTGGGAAGGTTCACCACTGTTCCATGTTTTCACCATTTGTGGATAATGGCTCTCACTGTGGTTTGCTGGAGTCCCAAAGCTTTAGAAATGGCTTTTCCAGACTGATAGAGCTCAATTACTTTGTTTTGCATTTGTTCCTGAATTTCTTTGGATCACAGCATGTTGTCTAGCTTTTGAGGATCTTTTGGTCTACTTCACTTTGTCAGGCAGGTCCTATTTAAACGATTTATTGATTGAGAAAAGGTGTGGCAGTAATCAGGCCTGGGTGTGGCTAGAGAAATTGAACTTAGCTTTCCAAAGATGTGATAAACCACAGTTAATTTATCATTACTGGGGGGGGGGGGGGGGACTTTTTCACACAGGGCCATGTAGGTTTGGATTTTTTTTTAGACCTTAATAATAAACACCTTCATTTAAAAACTGCATTTTGTGTTTACTTCAGTTGTCTTTGTCCAATATTTAAATTTGCTTGATGATCTGAAATATTTATACTACCGTTCAAAAGTTTGGGGTCACTCAGAAATTGCCTTATTTTTGAAAGAAAAGCACTGTTTTTTTCAATGGAGATAACTTTAAACTAATCAGAAATACACTCTAATATCTAATAAACATTTCTAATGTGGTAAATGACTATTCTAGCTGCAAATGTCTGGTTTTTGGTGTAATATCTACATAGGTGTATAGAGGCCCATTTCCAGCAACTATCACTCCAGTGTTCTAATGGTACAATGTGTTTGCTCATTGCGTCAGAAGGCTAATGGATGATTAGAAAACCCTTGTGCAATCATGTTAGCACAGCTGAAAACAGTTTAGCTGGTTAGAGAAGCTATAAAACTGACCTTCCTTTGAGCAGGTTGAGTATCTGGAAAAAATTATTATTTCAAATACAAATCATTATTTCTAACCTTGTCAATGTCTTGACTATATTTTCTATTCATTTTACAACTCATGGTGGTAAATAAGTGTGACTTTTCATGGAAAACACAAAATAATTGTCTGGGTGACCCCAAACTTTTGAACGGTAGTGTAAGTGTGACAAACATACAAAAAAAAAGAGAAATCAGGAAGGGGGCAAACACTTTTTCACACCACTGTAGGTGTGCTCTCTATTTTTGATGCTGCTTATTTGTATTTCCCTTCAGTTTCTTCATTTGGGGGTAAACATAAAATATCTTTTTGTGATTTCGTGTTATGACAATGTTGCTTTCATCAAATAAAAAAAGAGTGAGGCAAACTCACAGTGTTACTGGAGTCCTGATAATCTTTTGTCTTTATTGATAAAACATTTTAGTGCAATTCTGTCCAAAATGCCAATCAAAACATTCATATCATATGCATTAATACCAACCAGAACAACTCCACAGCAGTTTACTGTTGTGCATAAATCAAAGCCTTCTGAGACACAGTGAAGTGCTACTTCTTATGGTACACTTCCCTTCTGTTATACTTAGTACAACACATACCCATGACCTCATCTTTCAGCTATATGGTTACTGGGATTGTATGTTACTGCCCTCTCAGTATGACTAAATACTGGTGATGCCACCACTTTTCACTGTGTGCTATTCTATATCATTGCATTTCACAATATCAAAAGTCCCTTGAATTGTGAGGGTAGGTAGTGTTCCCATGCAGCAGGCCAGTGTTGAATTCCTGATGTTCCCTTTTTGCACTACACAGTTTCTCTTCAATTTCACTGTAGATTAACTTCTTTTACTTATAAAATACACATTTAGAGGTGGTTAAGATTGCACTAATAATTAGGGATTGCCACTATAACTATTTGGTTAAGGACAAGGTTAAGTTTAAAGTTAAACAATAGTGAGAGCCTACTTTCAACATATTACAATTCTCACATGTGAGGGTGGTGCAGGACATCTATGATGACACTGAGATGGTGTCATGAGTCTATGCTCCTATTTTCCCCTCTGAGCGCAGACTCAAGTTATTTCTGAGCTTTGTAGATCTGTCATTATCATTGCTGTTAGTTTTCTGTATTTTCTCCTTGTGTGTACTAAGGTCTGATGATTTATTTTCCTGCTTCACCTGTAATTATTCTTTAGTTGGTATTTGATTCTGTTTATGTTTATTCTGGAGCTGGCAGCTGGGAGGTGACACCCCTGGGTTTGTGTTGGTGCCGCCTGCCAGGCTGACAGCCGCTCCTCCCTCACCTCTGATTACTGTCAGATGATTCCAATTATTAATTGTTGTTCCCTTCTCCTGCTCAAGCTGACCCACACACCTGTTATCACTTGTCTTGTCTTCACCTCACTTACTATTTAAGCTCTGTCATTTCACTTTGCCATTGCCACTACATTGTGAGAGAAAATGTGATCCACTGAGCGCTTCTCAGAGCATTTATCTCATCTCCTCTTTCTTCGTCTCCTCCTGAGCAGGCTGCTCAGGAGCACATTGTATTGTCCTCTAAGTTTTCCTGTCTGCATTTTGAATTTGTGAATATTTGGACTTACGTTGTTTTCTTTATTAAATGTGCAAATTATCACCCAGCGCTTGGGTTCATCTTTATCTCTGTGCGCCCTTTACAAGGCGCACATGACAGATGGTGGTGAGGTGTGCTATAGGAGTGGCAGATGTATTCAAGGCAGGGGTGAGATTACATCAGGGATTGGCCCTGAGCCCTTCTTTGTTATGGTGATGGACAGGCTGACAGACAAAGTTGGGCAAGTTACTAAAAAATAACTAATTATAGTTACTAGTTACTTCTTTTCAAAAGTAACTGAGTTACTTTACCAACTACTGCATGATTAAAGTAACTTGTTACTTGGAAAAGAAACTTTCAAATTACTTTTAAATGCATACTTAAATCATCTTGCACACATAGCAAGATAATTTCAACTATAACTTTATTTACATAGCGCCATTTCACAACAACAGTCATCTCATAGCACTTTCAACTGTAGGGGAACCCCCACAATTTCAAAAAGACCCCAGCAATCAGGCAATCCCCTATGAGCAGCATTTGGTGACGGTGGAGAGGAAAAACTCCCCTTTAGCAGGAAGAAACCTCCAGCAGAACCAGGCTCAGGGAGGGGCAGTCAGCTGCTGTGACTGGCTGTGGGTGAGGGGAAAGAAAAGAACAGACATGTAGAGCGCTAACAGCATGATGGGGACTCAATCTATGGGAGAGAACAAACAGATATTAACCCTCTGAGTGTGTATGTTGCTGAACTGCGACATACCCCTAGTGGTCAAGAGTGGTAAATATTTTTTGTCAATAAAATTGTTCAGATTTCCAAGGCTATAACTTGAAAGTTGCAAGAGATAATGGCTTACTGTCAATTAGAAAGATGTAAAATATGATCCAAAGTTTCAGATAGGAATAAATTTACACATCTAATCTGCATAATGTAATGACACTTCTTTAAATTCCATAACTTAGTCAAAACTGGACTTTGGACATATTTACACAAAAAATGGTTTAGTCTTTTGACATGTTTTTTTTTTTTTTTTTTTTTTGCAGAGGTACCTCATCATCTTATCTTCAAAGTATATGAACAAGAAATCAATACATTTAAAAAAACCCAAAATAAGTCACTTACTGTTGAGAAATGGGGGCTGGGTGGCTGGGTGGTGAGGCTGCTGCATTTTCACACATCATGGTCCATATTTTGTGTTCTGTCGGTAATTTATAGTCTGTACTACATCTACAAATTCTTATGACTATCCCACATAAATTTTGCTTGTATCCCACGACTATTTTCGCCATACAAAGCCAAAAATGTGACAGTGATGATTGCGGACATATTAGCTTTCTGGGCTAAATGCTAAAACAGGAAAAGGAAATGAGGAGTTCTTCTTCTTTGGTGTATTACATGTAATCCACTGAGTCCTCCAACGGATGTCTGCCACCTTTTGAAACTGGCAAATCAGTACAAATCTCCAAGGCAGGTGATCATGTCAGAGTGAGAAGACAGGCGCAGTGCCGCACTCTGCTACTAGGGGCATGAAAATTCTGACACTCAAAGAGTTAATGACCAGCAAAAATATTTCATTGAGAGTCAAGAAAGGAGTGAAGCCCAGTGCGTTGTTGGAGGTCCTCTGGCTGTCTAAGCCAGAATTTCTGAAACCACTGAATTCCTTCCCACTGATTACTGATAAGTGAAAACACTTGCTGAAGAGACTGGGTAGAAGAGAAAACCTGCAGGGTCTTGGCCCTCCATTGCACATGATTGGACACCCCTGGTCTAAATCTATTAGCAGCATAACTAAGGGAGGGTTCAGGGGCACCTGATCCCACCTTAACTATAGCTATATCAAAAAGGAAGGTTTTTACCCTATTCTTCAAAACAGAGATCGAGTCTGACTCCCGAATCCAGAATGGCAGCTGGTTCTGATTCTAGGTATTACAAGTAATCCTGCATCTTGGGAGTGTAGTGCTCTGTTAGGATAATAGGGTAGTATCAGATCTTTTAAATAAAAAGGGGCCTGATTATTTAGAGCTTTGTAAGTGAGAAGAAGGATTTTAAACTTAATTCTAAATTCTATGGGAAGCCAATGAAAAGAGGCCAGAAAAAAGAGAGATGTGATCTTTCTTTCTAGTACCTGTTAAAACTCTTGCTGCAGCATTTTGGATCAGCTGAAGACTTTTAAAAGATGTTTTAGGACAGCCTGACAATAAAGAGTTACAGTAATCTAGAGCAAACAAAAGTGTGGATCAGTTTCTCAGCATCACTCTGAGACAAGATGCTCCCAATCTTGGCAATATTATGCAAATGAAAGAAGGCAGTCTTGGAAACAAGTTTAATATGTGAATTAAAGAACAGATCTTGATCAAAAATAACTCCAAGGTTCCTCACAGAACTATTCAGAGAAAGAGTAACCGCATTCAAATTAAGAGTTTGATTTGGAAAGGTATTTCTAAGGTTTTTTTGGACCAACTATGAATGATTTCAGTCTTATCTGAATTTAGTAGCAAGAAATTACAAGTCATCCAAGCTTTGATTTCCTTAAGACAGGCCTCTAATTTGGCTATTTGATTTTTGTCATCTGGTTTCATTGACAAGTATAATTGTGTGTCATTGGCAAAACAATGAAAATGTATGCAGTGCTTTCTAATAATGTTGGCCAGTGGACGCATATATAAACTAAAAAGAACAGGGCCTAGCACAGATCCCTGTGGAACTCGGTGACTGAGCTTTGAGTTGGAAGAAAACTCATTGACATGAATGAACTGGAACCTATCAGATAAATAAGATATAAACCACTGCAATGAAGTTCCATTAAGTCCAGTTTAATTGATTAATTAATTAATCAGTTAAGTTAATTAATGGATTACATTACAGGCTTATTATTGTCAGGCTGAAAACAGACAGAGCAGAGCTTTTAGAACATGCTCAGTCTGCTTTATCCTGCCTTGAGAGCTCTTTATTGTGGGAAAAATCTGAAGAAAATCAACACAAAATTGCCAATAATTTCCTCATTTTGGAGTAAGAAATAGGGTTTATGGAGTGAGAGAGAGGGAAAAAGAGTGAGACTCACTCCAAAAGACTGAGTTGGCAACGGTGCATAAAGTTGTCCCTGTATACAGTATATTACCTTTATGATATGGATTAATCTGATGTGCAGTGATTTAAAGAAAATGTCTATTATCCACAGTCCAAATGTCTGCTGTGATGGAGACATGATCCAGTCTCTCAAATTCCTTTTGGAGATCAAAATCCATTTTTGAATAATCTTTATCCAGGAAGCAGGTAAATGTTTTTTAACTTAAGCAGCTCACAGTCTCAGCTGTCTGATGGAAAGTCTCTGTTTATATTACAGTACATCTTCATTCTATAACAACATATCTGGCAATCAGTTTTTGTTTTGGTTTTTGTCCCCTTGTCCTGTCAGGCAGCTAGGCAAGCAGAACAGGGATCTGTCACCCTTATTGCGCCAAAACAGATTTACTTTGCCAAGAGGAACTTATACAGTACCTAGCTGTGTATTGTACTGTATATTGTTGTAAACTCCTCCTGTAATAACTTTTAATACTTTATTTTAATTATTTTGCCCATGGAAGACCCGACAGGATGGGGAAGAGGGAAAGGAAGTGTGTGGAGGGGAAAGAAAAGGGAGGGGAACAGACAATAAAACAAACCAACAACTAAAACAAACAAAAGACAAACTGCATCTTCCACCAAAGATGTCTCAACACGAGTCTGGTTTCCACACCTGTTAAAGGAGAGACACTTGTACATGTACATCTGCATGCATATATATGAGAGTGCGTGCAAAACAAGTGCATGCATGTGAGTGGTTTGTCAGGAAACACGAAGCAGAGGGCCAGTTGCAGCAGCGCTCCCCCTGGGAACCCCGAGCAGGCAAGGCAGCGCCACCAACCCCCACAGGGCACAACGCCCGAGGTCAGCAAGCCCCAGGAAAGCCAGGCATCCATCCCCAGAGGGACGATCGAGGGAGGCCAGGTTGCTCGGTGGCCGGTGCGGCGAGCTCACACTCCCGGACCCGCCTGACCCCTACCCCCCCAGCGGGGCCAACGCCTGCCCTCGGGCCCCAGGCACCAGGAGACCAGTGACCCCAACCCCCGGGCCGGAGACCAGCCTGTGCCCCTCAGCGCGAGCCCCCCCAGGCACCCCCCCAGCGGGCCCGCCCCAGTGCCACCGCTGCACACCCTGGGGACCCTCATGCCCAAGGAAGTCCCCCCGCCCAGGGGAGCCCACATTGCCGAGAGGCACTACCCCCCCTCAATCCAGCACCTCCCGACTCAGAGACACACCCCTCCCCACACCTTCACACCCACATGCTCCCAAGCGCACCCATATGCACTAACTCCCTCTCACTCACCTGGACCAACCCATTCTCTCTCACTCCTGTACCCATTCAAACTCACCCCTCATTCACCCTTGTTTCATAAGGCGGCTGTGAAGCAGATGCAGCGAGCCTGAACGTGCACCAGTGCCTGGCAGTGACCAGGGAGACCACCGGCGAAGGCCACAGAAGCAGACCCCCACCCCCGGCGCCCACCTGAGCAATTGATGAGCAGACCACCGCAGGCGCCCCGAGATACCACTCGACATGCAAAGTGTCGCACAAAACTGACCCATCATCACCACTTCCATTCATCACCCCTCACTCTCACTTACGCTCATATTCAGTCCCCCTCTCACTCCCTTGGTTGTATCTATACATTCAGTAGCACCCAGGGATTTTGAAAACATGATGGGTCCCAGGCTCCCCACCAGGCACCCATGCCCCCAACCGGAGGAGGGCAACATGGGTGGGGGAAGACCCCCCTCCCCCCTGCACAAAACATGGTGGGTGTATGTCGGTTATACAGTACGATGTAATTGTGTGTAAATGTGTGGACTACTAAAGTGCAATTAAAATTGGGGGGATAGTGATTGGACCACTGCTAACCACTGCGATGGGCAGTGGGGCCCCCATCCCCCCAAGCCCTCAGTGTCTAAAATGCAATTAAAATTAAGGTGAGTGCAGCCTTACTGTGCAGCAATCGCCGACACAGTGCGGAACACCCCACCCCAAAACCCCAAATGTATCCAAGAAGATGTATATTCCACCCAGTCAGGGGGAGGGGGAGGGCGGGAAATAAGACTGGGAGGGAGGCGGTCTAAAAGCAAGGCCATCCCCCCCCCCCAGAAGCCAGCTTGCAAACTGGTTCATGAGGCCACCCACTGCCCCCAAATCCCAAACCAGGGTGAGGGCTGCCAGTGCAAGCAGCCCAGGACCCACCAGCATCATGCCCCGGTGCTCCCAGCACCACAAACATGATGGGGCAGCCTTACCAATTCCCACTCATCTTAAACACACAAACATGGACAACAATAGTGAACAATGGACTGGATCCACACGGTGCCCCACATGCCAAGCGACACCCCGACCACCCACGCAAGCCCACGACCACCCACCCCAGACGCACACCGACAGCGGCAGGCCACCCTGCAGCCACAGCCACCCTGGAGCAACCCGACGGAAACACGGCCACCAACCCGCTCCAACAGCACCCCCCTCAACCACCCCCAAGAACCAACACACACCCGCCACCAATGACACCAGGGGCAATGCGACAAAGCACCTCACCCTGCGACACAACAGCAGGGTGGCCGGGACAAGCAGGCCCCGAAACGCCAACCCCCATGCCATTAGATGACTCTGCCACCCAACAAAGTTCTCCTACCCATACACACATCCTCCACCCCCAGACATCCACCCACAGGTAACTGCACCTGTACACAGATGTTCCCCCACCCACCATCACACATGCCTACCTACACCCACACACAGCCCCACCTGCCACTCACAACAAACTCACCCCCACTCTCTCTCTCTCACACACACACACACACACACACATGCACACCCACACCCGCAGACCCCAGTGAATGGGAAGGAGACCCAGGATGCAGGTACCTACCCCAGGGTGCCGCCAGGGCCCCAGGGAAAACACGACCCCACAGTGCAAGGACGCACCGGGGCCAACCCGCACCACTGGCGCACACCCGACCCCATCCCAGGGGGGGAACGCATGCCCCCCCCCAGCACCAAGGGCCTAGGGCCAGACCCAGACCTCCCCCCCCCCGGGAGGTGAGGCCAGCCAGCCGGGGGCCACAGTCCCCCCCAGGCCAGACAAACGGTCACCCCAGAACAGGCCCCCCGGACACCCGCGGTCGGGGTGCAGCCAGCTGCCAGAGGCACTAACGAGAGCGAGCCACCGCCTGCCACCCCTCAGGTTATAGAATTAATAAGTGGGGACCAGAGAGAATTGAATTCTTCCAATTGATTATTTGAGGAGGCTGACAATCTCTCCAGGCTAATATAATCTAATAGTAAGTTATTATAATAAGTCATGCATAAGTTATTTCTTGATTTCCAATTCATGAGGACAGTTTTCTTTACGATGCATAAGGCAGTGAGAACCATGTGTGACATCCTTGCATCTATATTTATTTCACTTAAATCACTTAATATGCAAAGTGTGGATGAGGATGGGACACTATACCCAAGCCATGCCGACAAGTCCTCACATGTCAGAACTTTTGAACCGGTGCACAGGACCACATAGCATGCATATAGCTATTCGGGACATTGCTGGTGCAGTGAGAGCAGATATTTGTGTGACTCAGGCCCATTTTGAACATCCTATGTCCTGTGTAATGAATTCTATGTATTACTTTATACTGTATAAGTTGTAAGTTAGAGTTTTTAGTCATCTTAAAAGTGTTTAAACATACTGTATTTGTGTCCAGAAACTTTCCTCCTTATTGATTGGTAGGTCTGTCTCCCATTTTGATATTGGAAGAGATACGGACTCATCCAGCTTTGATAATAATCCATGTATTTTCGATATCAATTTAGGGGAACGAAGATTTAGAAACTCTGCCACCTCAACTGGTTCCTCTAAATCTGTCTGATTAAGATTAAAATCTTGCTTTTATTATGGATTTAAGCTGTTGGTATTCAAAATACTTTTTATCACTGATGTCGTACTGTGACACTAGTTCTTGAAATTGGATAAAATTTCCACCTTGAATTAGATGTTCTAAGTTATTTATTCCCTTCTCTTGCCATAGTGGAAATTTTAATGTCCTCTTTTGTTGCAAGATATCAGGAATATTCCAAATGAGCATGGGTTTACAGGGGACAAGTGAAGACCCCGTTATTTTTTAAAAATTTCCGCCAAGCCATCAGAGAGGAGATGATATTAATACTTTTAAAACAGTCATAGTGTTTAATACAGGGACTCATAAAAGGTAAGTCAGAGATATTTAGCGACCCGCAGAGAGCCTGTTCAGCATCTAACCATGGGTTTCCTAGTGGGGTTGAGTTTGTCCATTTTGAAACAAACTGCAGTCTACTGGCTAAAAAGTAATTAAAAAAAAATTTGGTAGATCTAAGCCTCCACGCTTTTTCACTTTTTGAAGAGTTTTTAAACTAATCCGTGATGGTTTATCCTTCCATAAAAATTTACTTATATTTGAGTCTAGAGACTCAAACCAGGCCATTAATGGTTGGGTAGGAACCACTGAGAACAAATAGTTGATTTTAGGAAGGACCATCATTTTAACGGTTGCGACTCTTCCCATTAGTGATATAAGTAGTGTCCTCCAGTGCGTAAGGTCGTCTTGTATTGTTTTTAAAAGGGGAATGTGATTTTGTTGCAATAACTCTGACAGCCTGGGGGAAATATCTATTCCTAAATATTTAATAATGTCACCATGGGATGAGACGCCGGTCCCGGCGCTCAGACCATGGCCCTTCTCATCCCTGCCTCTCATTGAGCAACGTCTCAGCAGGCTCCCAGCTGTCAGTATTACGGGACGGCTGGGGCCAATTAATCCTCATCAGCTGGGGCGCTGCCAATGAGGATAAAAAGGAGCAGCCTCGATCACTCGGGGCTGCAACATAAGCACTGCTAGGCTGGAGCCCCTTCGTCTGGTGTCAGTCTCTACTCCTCTTACAGCATTCCTATGAGTGTTACCCGCTGTGAGTATGTATGCCTTGTTACCCCTACGTCCGGTGCGAGCTCCCTGCTCCTGCGTTGTGCAACTCGTGAGTGTTCCTCTGTACGAGTATCTGTGCTTTCCTCATCCCTTACCCCTTGCCTTTAATAAAACATCTCAACTCACTGGCTCGCCCTTGGCTCTCATTGTGTGGCTCCCCAGAGCCACACGTAACAAATAATACCTGATTGTGCTGGAATAGTAGATATATTTGAGAAATTACAATTTATAGGTGGAACTATTGATTTACCGCAATTAACAGAGTATTCTGATAATGATGAAAATTTATCAATAAGTGCCACTGTCTGAAGAAGAGAACTTTGTGAGTTTTCAAGGAAAATCAACACATCATCAGCATACTTATCTTGTGTTCTTTTTCTCCAGTTTGGATACCTCTGATATCAACATTTTGTCATATGGCTGCTGCTAATGGTTCAATAAAGATGGTAAAAAGTGAGGGAGAGAGTGGACACCCCTGCCTAGTACCTCTCTGGAGATTAAAGCTTCGGGAAGTGTGATCATTTGTTCAGACAGACGCAGCTTGACAGCTATATAGTGTTTTAATCCAGTTTATGAAAGATGAACCAAACCCAAACTTGTTTAACACCATAAAAAGAAATTTCCAGTTAACACGGTCAAAGGCTTTCTCTGCATCTAGGGACAAGATTGTAGTTTCTATGTTATTGATCTTGCAGTAGTCCATTAAATTAAATAGCCGTCTTTGTATTAAAAAAACTGTGCTCTTTTGTTTGTAATTTCTTTCAATTCCAGCTTTAATTTTCTCAGATCGTTAAGTGTCTGTTCCTGTGGGGAAATGGCACAGATTGTCTCCAGTGATTTAATTTTCTGTTCTAACTCCAGTACCAGTGCTTTTTCTTTTTATTCTTATATGAACAGTAAGAGATTATTTTACCTCGCATGACCGCTTTTGCTGCTTCCCAAAGAACACCTGGGGATATTCCTGGCACATCATTATATTTCAGATATGATTCCCACTCTTTATTAAAGTAGTTAATAAAGTCTTTGTTTTTCAGTAGTGGTATATTAAATTTCCAGCTCCTAGTTTCCCTTGTAGCTTTCCTATTTACTAGTGTAAGAGATACTGGATGGTGATCGTTAATAGCTTGATTTGAACATATTTCAGCATCTGTGATGCCCTTCACAATAGAGTTACTGGCTAAAAAGAAATCTAGACATGAATGTGAACTATGAACTGATGAAAAAAAGTGTATTCCCAAAGGGTTGCGTGAAGAGAACGCCATTCATTGCAAAGACGAAAATCATTCATGTATTGTTTGACAGTGTCGGTAGCCTGCCATTTTCGGTAATTCCCCGATGCACTGAGCCTGTCGACTGCAGGGTTTAATACCAGGTTGATGTCTCCTCCTATTATGAGTGTAGTGTCCAAGTGCTCAGAAAGAGAAGTGAAAAAAGTGTGAAAATAGGATAGGTTGTCAACATTTGGGCCATATACGCTTGCAATACATAGATCCAAATTTTGAACTGAGATTTTTAGTATTATAAATCTACCTTCCAGATCTGTTATGGTATTATTCACAACAAAGCATATTCTTTTGTTTACTAGTATAGCTACCCCCCTTTGTTTAGAATTAAAGCCGGCTGAGTACATGTGGGGGAATTCTGGGGAGGTGAGCGCATCTACAGACATGTAGACACATCTTAGAGACATGTCTCCTGCAATAAGACAAAGTTTGCCTGTAGATCCTTCAGTTGATTAAAAACTTTTAGCCTCTTCTCCCTGGTACCAATTCTACGTATGTTCCACGTGACAGACTTAAATGTGGACATGTTTTCACTAACTGGTTATGTACCAAACACTAACTAAATGTGCCTATGTGATTATATATCCGTAACATATGCATATGTGTGTATATACAGTGGGGTAAAAAAGTATTTAGTCAGCCACCAATTCTGCAAGTTCATCCATCCATCTTCTACCGCTTTTCTGGAGGTCCGGGTCGCGGAGACAGCAGTTCAAGCAGAGAAGCCCAGACTTCCCTCTCCCCAGCCACCTGCTCCAGCTCTTCAGAGGGGATACCAAGGCGTTCCCAGACCAGCTGGGAGACATAGTCTCTCCACTGAGTCCTGGGTCTGCCCCGGGGTCTCCTCCCAGTGGGACGTGCCTGAAACACCTCAAGTGGGAGGCGTCCAGGAGGCATCCTAATCAGATGCCCATACCACCTCAACTGACTACTTTCAATGTGGAGGAGCAGCGGTTCTACTCTGAGCCTCTCCCGGATGACTGAGCTCCTCACCCTATCTCTGAGGGTGAGTCCAGCAATCCTACGGAGAAAGCTCATTTCAGCCGCTTGTATCCGCGATCTCGTTCTTTGGGTCATTACCCAAAGCTCGTGACCATAGGTGAGAGTAGGAACGTAGATTGACTGGGCTGCACGGTGGCGCAGTGGTTTAGCACTGTGGCAGCACAGTTTTACCCTCGGCCGGGGGATCGCGGGGATCATGAGATCGTGGGTTCGATCCCAGCCCCCGACCAACAGTGAGCTGTGTGGAGTTTGCATGTTCTCCCCGTGTTGCGCGGGTTTACTCCGGGATTTCTCCGGTTTCCTCCCGCACACCAAAAACATGTAGGTTTAGGGCGCTCGCGCACGCAGCGACCAGCAGCCGGTGGCTTGTCACCAGACTGCAAACCAAGTCTACCAAGTCTACCAAGTCTACAGCAGGAGACGATACAGCAGGGAAGAGCTAGCTAGCACTCAACTGCCACCCGGTGCTAACGGAGGAACTCGATATACCGGGAGAACTGAAGCGAAAACGACGCGGGTGCCGGGCTGGAGTTTAGGCGGCGTGCAAGAAATATAAGACAGAATAGTAAACAGCGATGGCAAGAACCAAGCAGACTGCCCGTAAATCTACTGGAGGAAAAGCCCCCAGGAAGCAGCTGGCCACCAAGGCTGCTCGGAAAAGCGCTCCGGCCACCGGCGGAGTGAAGAAGCCTCACCGTAACAGGCCCAGTACCGTGGCTCTGAGAGAGATCCGTCGCTACCAGAAATCCACAGAGCTGCTCATCCGTAAGCTGCCCTTCCAGCGCCTGGTGAGGGAGATCGCTCAGGACTTCAAGACCGACCTGCGCTTCCAGAGCTCCGCCGTCATGGCTCTGCAGGAGGCCAGCAGTTCTAGCTCCAACTCTGTTCAACCTCTACATAAACGACCTGCCTACTACAAAATCCCGCAAATTCATCTATGCAGACGACATCTGTTTGGCATTCCAAGCACCAGACTTTGAACCACTGGAACGGGTGCTCAC
This sequence comes from Pholidichthys leucotaenia, assembly GCA_020510985.1. Classification (NCBI taxonomy): domain Eukaryota; kingdom Metazoa; phylum Chordata; class Actinopteri; order Cichliformes; family Pholidichthyidae; genus Pholidichthys; species Pholidichthys leucotaenia. The sequence goes on along the minus strand of CM035840.1, from coordinate 55,945,224 downwards.
GGACGATCTTGCTAAACTGGACCAGTTCTGCAAAATCTGGCGCCTAAAACCAAGCCCAGCAAAAACCGTCTCCAGTGTATTTCATCTCCACAATGCAAAAGCTGCCAGAGAACTAAACATCCACCTGAGCGGACTCAAGCTTAAGCATGCCCCAAATCCAACTTATCTTGGAGTGACCCTTGATAGGACCTTATCCTTCAAGGAACATCTAAAGGGGACGGCTGCTAAGGTGAAAGTACGAAACAACCTGCTCTGCAAGCTCGCTGGTGCAAAATGGGGGGCGGCAGTCTCCACCCTGCGCACCTCAGCACTGGCCCTTTCATACTCTGTAGCAGAATATTGTGCCCCTGTCTGGTCCAGGTCATCTTACACACACCATGTAGACACCCAGCTCAACTCAACCATGAGAACTATAACTGGAACAATCCACTCAACACCACTCCCCTGGCTCTCTGTACTGTCAAACATAGCCCCTCCACACATCCGGCAAGCAGCATTAACTCAAAGGATGCTCCAAAAAGTTAAAGATTTTCCTCACTTACCAATCCATGCAGATATCTACACCCCACCCACTGCCCGACTTTCATCCAGACGGCCGATTTGGAAAAACCCTCCCCCAGCTGACTTTACCATCCAGACAGCTTGGCAAGAGGAATGGGAGACCAAGGAGGTCCCAAACAAACAGCTGGTGATAAACCCCAACCAACAGGTCCCGGGCACCAACCTCCCAAGGAGACAGTGGTCTACACTCAATCGCTTCAGGACTGGACATGGCCCCTGCTTGGCCAGCCTTCACAGATGGGGCAGTAACCCTAGTCCACTGTGCGCATGTGGAGAGGAGCAAACTATGGAACACATCATAGAGGCTTGCCCGCTCCAAAGACTGGAAGGAGGATTACACACCCTCCATACAGCAAACCAGGAGGCAACTGCTTGGCTTAAGGACTTTGCATTCGCTAAATAAAGGAGGCCAGCGAGGCCTACCTGGTGGGTCTCTTCGAGGACACCAGCCTGTGCACCATCCACGCCAAGAGGGTCCCCATCATGCCCAAAGACATCCAGCTGGCTCACCACATCCGCGGAGAGAGAGCTTAGACTTTCTGCTGCACATCCACCAACCACAATGCTCCGCACTGTGTGTCTATATATATATGTACATATGTATACTAGCTGCTCTTGTTTTTTCTTGCCTTCTGATTGTTGCTCTGAGTGTTGCTATCCCTGTGCTGTTGCAATCCTGGAATTTCCCCATTGTGGGACTAATAAAGGCTTATCTTATCTTATCTTATCTTATCTTACCTACGGGTACAAATAAGTAACAAAAAAAAAATAAATAAAAAAAAATCGACAGCTTTGCCTTAGATCCCCCTCATGGATCGTCACCTTATCGTGGTGGGGGGGTTTGCGTGCCCCAGTGATCCCAGGAGCTATGTTGTCCGGGGCAATTTGCCTCTGATAGGGTCTCCCAAGACAAACTGGTCCTGGGTGAAGGGCCAGACTAAGAACGATCCAACAGACTCTCATGAATTGTATATCAAGGATTCAGTGTACCCCGCCCGGTATAGGGTTACCGGGGCCCCACCCTGGAGCCAGGCCTGGGGGAGGGGCTCGAAGGCTAGTGTCCGGTGGCCGGGTTTCCACCCATGGGACCCAGCCGGGCTCAGCCCGAAGGAGTTACATGGGTCCGCCCTCCAGTGGGCTCACCACCTGCAGGAGGGATCATGGGGGTCCGGTGCTATGTGGATCAGGTGGCGGTCAAAGGCGGAGACCTTGGCGGACTGATCCCAAGCTTTCTAATTCTGCAAGTTCTCCCACTTAAAAGATGAGAGAGGTCTCCAATTTTCATCATAGGTATACTTCAACTATGAGAGACAAAATAAGAAAAAAAAAATCCAGAAAATCACATTGAAGGATTTTTAATGAATTAATTGATAAATTCCTCGGTAAAATAAGTATTTGGTCAATAACAAAAGTTCACCTCAATACTTTGTTATATACCCTTTGTTGGCAATGACAGAGGTCAAATGTTTTCTGTAAGTTTTCACAAGGTTTTCACACACTGTTGCTGGTATTTTGGCCCATTCCTCCATGCAGATCTCCTCTAGAGCAGTGATGTTTTGGGGCTGTCGCTGGGCAACACAGACTTTCAACTCCCTCCAAAGATTTTCTATGGGGTTGAGATCTGGAGACTGGCTAGGCCACTCCAGGACCTTGAAATGCTTCTTACGAAGCCACTCCTTTGTTGCCCGGGCGGTGTGTTTGGGATCATTGTCATGCTGAAAGACCCAGCCGTCTTTCATCTTCAATGCCCTTGCTGGTGGAAGGAGGTTTTCACTCAAAATCTCACGATACATGGCCCCATTCATTCTTTCCTTTACACGGATCAGTCATCCTGGTCTCTTTGCAGAAAAACAGCCCCAAAGTATGATGTTTCCACCCCCATGCTTCACAGTAGGTATGGTGTTCTTTCTCCTCCAAACACGACAAGTTGAGTTTTTTACAATAAAGTTCTATTTTGGTTTCATCTGACCATATGACATTCTCCCAGTCCTCTTCTGGATCATTCAAATGCTCTCTAGCAAACTTCAGACGGGCCTGGACATGTACTGGCTTAAGCAGGGGGACATGTCTGGTAGTGCAGGATTTGAGTCCCTGGCGGCGTAGTATGTTTCTGATGTAGCCTTTGTTACTTTGGTCCCAGCTCTCTGCAGGTCATTCATTAGGTCCCCCCATGTGGTTCTGGGATTTTTGCTCACTGTTCTCATGATAATTTTGACCCCACGGGGTGAGATCTTGCGTGGAGCCCCAGATCAAGGGAGATCATCAGTGGTCTTGTATGTCTTCCATTTTCTAATAATTGCTCCCACAGTTTATTTCTTCACACCAAGCTGCTTACCTATTGCAGATTCAGTCTTCCCAGCCTGGTGCATTTTGTTTCTGGTGTCCTTTGACAGCTCTTTGGTCTTGGCCGTAGTGGAGTTTGGAGTATGACTGTTTGAGGTTGTGGACAGGTGTCTTTTATACTGATAACGAGTTCAAACAGGTGCCATTAATACAGGTAACAAGTGGAGGACAGGGGAGCTTCTTAAAGAAGAAGTTACAGGTCTGTGAGAGCCAGAAATCTTGCTTGTTTGTAGGTGACCAAATACTTATTTTACTGAGGAATTTACCAATTAATTCATTAAAAATCCTTCAATATGACTTCCGGTCTGGACGCCATGGTGATAGCAACCTAACGCTGAAACTCCCAGACTCAATCCAAGGAAAACATCCTCAAAATCAGACCTAATGGATTTTTGGAAGATTAGAAATCAAAAGACGATAACACCATGCCTAACCACAAGCAGAAGAAACTGACATTCCCCAGGTCAGGACGCACAGCGGCTGCAGAATCTGAACCAGAGGACCTCCGTTCAGAAGACGAGGACCTGGGCCTAGCTAACAAAAGGATTAGCTTGAAATCGCTATTTGACGAAATACGACGATTCCGGGCCGAATTTCTTGAATTCAGAGAGGATCTAAAAAGGGCGAACAGCAGAATGGACCAGGCCGAAAACTGAATCTTGGAAGCTGAAGAAAGAGTAAAAGTGCTTGAAGATTCTGTGCTGGATTTACACAGAAAACAGTCAAGGCTGGAGGCTAAGCTAACCGACCAAGAAGGAAGACAGAGACGAGATAACATCAGAATTCACGGTCTGAAAGAAGGAGCTGAAGATAGTTTCAACACAGTGGCGGAATGCGTGTAATCCTTATTGAGAGAGAAGTTGGATATTCCACAAACCACCGATTTGAAGATAGAAAAAGCTCATCGTACATTAGCCGCAAAGCCAGCCCCGGAAGCGCCCCCACGTTCTGTGGTGGTAAGATTCGCCAATTTCAAAATAAAACAAGAGGTTGTAAGACGGGCTTGGCAGAAAAAAGGATTTATGCATCATGAGAGAAAAGTCTTCGTGGAGCACGATTACGCCCCTGAGGTTCTTAAAAAACGACGGGAATATAACGACGCCAAAAAGGTTCTACAGGAACAGGATCTACGCTTTCAGACGCCATTTCCGGCGAAGCTAAGGGTCTTTTACGGGGAAGAGTCATGTCTCTATAATTCAGCGGAAGAAGCAACAACTGACATGGCAAGAAGAGGACTCCCAGTAACGGTGTTTAAACCCGCAGCGGATCTGAGTGAGAAGATCAGAGCTCAAACGTGGTCCACTCAGAGACCTTCAAAATCCACGGGCCAGCAGCGGGAAACCCAGCCCCAGAGCTACAAAGATAAGCTTTCCAGTTCCAGGAAAGAATAGCGACCTTTTTGCTTTTTTTTTCTCTTTTCAGTCACTCTGCACTTCCACCCCCCCTCCTACAAGGTAACAAACATTAAAGGAGATGCAGAATCAGCATGTGGTAAAACCTTTCATGGAGCAGTTATAGCATTAGAAACAAATGTTTTCTTAATTTAAAGGGGAAAAAAAAAATCATGTTAAAATAGAAACGTAACAATGACCCACATGTTCTCTCCACACTAACAAATACTGTATTAGAGTGAATGTTTGCTGTGATGGGGGTGGGAGGGTAAACACAATCTCATAGGGTATAGGCATAAAAAAAAAAAAAAAAAATCATTACAAATTCGGATTGGGATCTGAAATTCACGTTAAAAACATGGGACAACTTACAGGGGTAAGAGAGGGCCCTCAACACGTAACAGAGTTTGAGGAATTTCCCTCAGAGCCTACACTCCATCAGGGCTCTTACAGGGTCTTTAAAGAGACCCCAGCTCAGGAAGTTTTTTCGACAGTTTTTTGTTTTAAAGTTTCGTACACTATGTTCTTAATGTTTTTTATGTTCTTAATGTTCTTTCAGTTTCTGAGTAGCAAAAAAGAGGGCCACCACACTGTTATACTAAATAAGAAAATACAATGGAGAAACAGGGTGTAACCAAAATAGCCTCATATAATGTAAAAGGGATCCTGAATCCAGTTAAAAGATCCAAGATTCTACGCAAAATGAAAAAAGACAAAGCAGAAATAATATTTTTTACAAGAAACCCACCTAACAGACGTGGAACACACTAAACTCAATAGACAAGGGTTTAAAATGATCTCTTCATCTTCATATAAATCAGGGAGGAGGAGGGGAGTAGCGACATTGATATCAACCAAAATTACATTTGAAAAAAAATCAGAACACAAAGATAAAGAAGGGAGGTACAGTTTGGTAACTGGGCGGCTAGAAGGAGAAGATATCACCCTGTTGAATGTATATGCACCACCAGGGGCTAAATGGAAATTTTATAAAAATGTATTTGACCTAATGATAACTAAAGCCCAAGGTTTAGTGATATGTGGTGGAGACTTCAGTCTAAGACTGAATCCATACTGGGATGCGACAGGTAATTCTTCACATCAAAATAACACCCAAAATAAGAATACTCGGATGCTACTAAAAGAAATGGGAATCTGTGACGTATGGAGGGAATTCAACCCCAATGTAAAAGATTATACTTTTTATTCAACGCCACATTCATCTTACTCAAGGATTGATTACTTTTTTATGTTTAATAGAGACATTGGAAGAGTAAAAACATGTAAAATAGGACTGATGGATCTCTCCGACCACAGTCCGATCTATATGGACTTAAACATCCAAAAATACACAAATAATACATTTTCCTGGAGGTTGAATTCAAGTGTCCTGAAAGGACCACTGAAAGATGAATTGGAATCAGATATTCTCAGATATTTGGAAGAAAACGATAATGGAGAAGTATCTCCTTTAATACTGTGGGATGCGTGCAAAGCTGTAATAAGGGGAAAAATTATTGCAAAACTGGCAACCCAAAAGAAACTGAGACAAGAAAAACTAATCACACTAGAGTCAGAACTCAAGAACCTAGAAAAAGAACACAAAGACAACACTCATTCTAATGGCTTGCTCAAGATTAAAGAAATTAAAAATCAAATAAATGAGATCTACACAATAGAAATCCAGAAGAAACTTACATTTCTGAAACAAAAACACTATGAAGCAGGCAGTAAATCGGCAAAATTACTAGCCTATAAATTGAGGAAACAACAAACGGAAAGAGCAATCTACAAAATCAGAGACCCAGTATCAAAGGAAATAAAATTCAGAATTCAGGATATTCTTAAAAGCTTCGAGAATTACTACAAGAACTTATACTCCCACAAAAAACATAAAAACGCATCCGAGACATTACTAAACACATTAAACCTTCCCCAACTTACGGAATCACAAAATAAAACCGTACTGTCAGAAATACAACCTAAAGAATTGGAAAAAGCAATTATGAAACTTAAAGCTAACAAATCCCCAGGAGCAGATGGCTATACAGCAGAATGGTACAAAACCTTTAAACAGCAACTATCTCCTCTCCTCATGAAAACATTTAACTACGTCCTCCACACAGGGGAAATCCCCCCCTCCTGGAGAGAAGGGGTCATTGCAGTTATACCTAAACCTGAAAAGGATAAACTAGAATGCTCCAACTACAGACCAATCAGTGTATTAAATCAGGACTACAGTGATCCCTCGCTACTTCGCGCTTCACCTTTCGCGCCCTCAGTGCATCGCGGATTTTTCAAAAATATTCATCAAAAATTCAAAATTGAGAAATAATGGGCGGGCGCTAGCAGAAGGCAGGGAGACTACATTAGACCATCAGGTGTCAACACGGAGAGCCGCACAACTCTCTGTTCGCTGTTGTCGTGTTGGCTGGGCTCGGAAATCTCGCAAGCTGATTGGCCGAGACGTTTCACCCCGCAAGCTGATTGGCCGAGACGTCTCACCCACCTCCTCTCCCTGCCGAGCACCCATGAAGGGAAGGAAGACCGCATTCATTGCTTTTTATCGCTCGTGTTACTTAGTCTCGCTGCGTGGAACTTTTTGCTGTTCTCTTGTGCCATTTTGTGCGAAATAGTCTTCCCGTCGAGCCACTACGCCGCCTCCTGCAGCTTCAGCTCTATCGGAAGCTGCCCTCGATGATCCTGCACCTCCAGCACCTCACGATGAGGCGTCACCTGAGGAGCAGTAAAGCTCTCATTAACCTGTGCAGTAAATCATTTTCATCTTGAGTTACGTATCTTGTTATAAGAATAAAAGAGTTCTAAAAACATATTTATGTACACTTTGTTTACATCTACGTATGTATGTACACGTACACACACACACACGTATCATATGAGAGTGAGAGAATGAACGTACGTATTGTTTATGGATGACGTCATTGGGGTGACGCTACTTCGCGGTTTTTCACTTTTCGCGGTCGGTTCTGGAACCCATTAACCGCGATAAGTGAGGGATTACTGTATAAGCTTTTTACCACTATCCTTGCCAGAAGGTTAGAAAACATACTGACAGACTTAATTCACTTAGACCAAACAGGTTTTATAAGGCAAAGACAGACACAAGACAACATTCGACGCACTTTACACATAATTCATCATATAAAAAAATATAACTTAAATGCAGTCATATTGGGATTAGATGCTGAAAAAGCATTTGATTCGGTTGACTGGTCTTTCCTATATAGAATCTTATCCAGTTTCAATTTTCATAACAACTTCATTAGAACTATACAGGCATTATATAAAAAACCAACAGCTAAAATAAGGATTAACGGTAATTTATCATCATCTTTTGAGCTGGAAAGAGGATGTCGTCAAGGCTGCCCCCTGTCTCCACTGCTCTTTGCAATCTTCATAGAACCTCTGAGCCAATGGATAAGACAAAATCAAGAAATTCAAGGTATTACACTTGGTCAGAAGGAACATAAAATAGCACTCTTTGCTGATGACATTTTAATATACCTAGGGCAGCCAGACACTTCTTTACCAGAACTAATCTCAGTTTTTTCAGACTATGGAGATTTATCGGGGTACAAATTAAACATGCATAAAACCCAAGTCTTAACATTCAACTATGACCCAAATCATTTTTCACGAAATGAACTCAAAACTAACTGGGAGTTGGAATCTATGAAATATCTGGGGGTCAATATCCCGAAACAACTCGACAAAATTATAACACTAAACTATGATCCACTGGTGACAAAAATAAAATCTGACCTAGCAAGATGGAATATGATACCATTCTTAGGTACTGCACAAAGAGTTGAAGCAGTCAAAATGAATATACTTCCACGTCTTCTATACCTTTTCCAAACAATACCGGTAGAACCTCCCAAAAAAACATGGCAGGAGCTGGACAGAAGGATCTCAAGATTCATATGGCAGGGTAAGAGACCTAGAATCAGATATAGAACCCTACAGCTAAACAAAGACAAAGGTGGGCTCGCGCTGCCAAATATCAGGGACTATTTTATAGCTGCACAAATTAAAACTTTAGTAGAGATATGTAACCCAGTCTACACTGCACAATGGAAGGAGATGGAATGCCAAATAACAAGTGACATCCCCCTACAGGCGATAATAGGGAACAATACCTTAACTAAACTCTTGAATAACACTAACCCGTGGATAGAGACCCCGCTAAAAATTTGGTTTAAGATAGTCAGAGAGAATCAAGCTAAAGAGCCCTATCGACTTCTGCAATGGATTGCCTATGATCAAGACTTTACCCCCAATAAAACAGACACTAGATTTAAAGAGTGGAAAGAGAAAGGACTGATAAAATATTACGATTTTTTTAAGGGGCAAACTTTAAGAAGTTTTGAAGATTTGAAAAAACAAGGTCTAATAAATCAAGATCTTTACAGGTTCTTTCAGCTTAGACACCACATAAACAATATACTTAAAAAGGAGGATTTGGAAAGGGCCCAGTCAGGTGTTCTGAAGGTCTTCTTAATGGCATATAAAGGGACCCCAGGGATCAGATACATTTCTAAAATATACCAAGGTCTTCAAGACTTAAAAGGAGACAACACATCATATATAAAAGAGAGATGGGAAAAAGAGGGGAATTTCACTTTACAATTGGAAATATGGGAAAAGCTAAATAGACAGCAATGGAAAAGTACCTCATCCCTGCAGTGGAGAGAATTTGGATGGAAAAACTTGGTAAGATTTTTCAGAACACCTGCACAAAACAAATTTACCCATAAGGGGTTGAACTGTTGGCGCTTGTGTGGTGAAAAGACTGCAAATCATTTTCATGTGTTTTGGTCATGCCCAGTTATCCACCAATATTGGACCAACGTACAGACAATATTGGGGAAAATATTCAAAATAACAGTTCCCTTTTCTTTTGTAACTTTGTATTTGGGTTTACTACCGGACTCACTGGAAAGACGAGGAGATAAATACTTATTCAATGTTTTAATATTGGCAAGTAAAAAAGCCCTAACTAAAAAATGGATGCTGAAGGACTGTCCTACACCTGAAGATTGGATTAACATGATTCAAGACATTTACTCGATGGAAAAGTTGACATTCGCGCTGAGACAGGACATGGATGGGTTCATGAACTTTTGGCAACCCTGGATCGCATATGTGTCTTCCATTAGATCTAATCTTTGACAAATACCATTTCAATGATGGTCCCGCTCTTTGTTCCAATGCTACTCAGATGCTCTTTTACTTTTAATTACTTAATTTTCTGTTTGTTTGTTTTTTGCTGTTCTGTTTGTTTGTTTATTCATTTGTTTGTTTTTTGTTTTTATTTAATTCTCCTTAATTTCACTTTTTCTTTCACTTTAAAAAAAAAAGGGGGGGTGTTGTAATAACTATCCTACCAATGTTGTCAAATAGCAAAAAATAAGGGAACATGAGATGAAAATGTAAACAATGCAATGCTGTAATGACCTGTATACCCTTTACAAAAACTAAAATAAAAAAAAAAAAAAATCCTTCAATGTGATTTTCTGGATTTCTTTTTTTCTCATTTTGTCTCTCATCGTTGAGGTATACCTATGATGAAAATTGGAGACCTCTCTCATCTTTTAAGTGGGAGAACTTGCACAATTGGTGACTGATTAAATACTTTTTTGCCCCACTGTATATGTCGTGTGTAAAATATACACCTACACATATATGACTGGGTGTGCGCACATGATGTCTCTGTTTCATTTGCCTGCAATTGCAAGCAAATGGGGTGCATGTACTTAGTTATTTCCTATAAACCAGAAGTATGACAGAAAACAGACAGTGGGGAAAAAATGCAGATAACATACAACAATGACCTATCAACTTCAAAAAAAATTAACTACAACAGACAAACAAACAAACAACAACCTCAACGACAAAGAAAAAAAACCATTTTGACAAATGTTAACAAATTAAACTGAGATTGAGTAAGAGACCTGCGCACAATCGCACTCTTTTTCCACCTGTAGCTAAAAAACAAACAAACAAAATAGGCTCTAGAATAACCAGGGCGTTATAGTTTCATCCATAAACAGCTTGCCATCTATAGTATATACAGTCAATCCACAGAAACAAGAGCTCATTTACCTTCTTGGCTGTTTTGTTTCCTAATGGGAAAAAGCTTCCTTCTCCTTTCCAAGATTTCCTGTGGAAATTGATCATTTAGACCATAACTGGTGTTTTTAAGCTGCCTGCCCTGCCTCTGTACCCAAATTTTTTGCTTGAAATGCTCAAATTTGGCAAAAATAGATCTGGCACATTTATTCTAGGAGTTTTTTGCAAAATTCGGTGGACTCGGTGGAAGGTAATTGAATTTGTGACTTCGGGGGATAGTTTCAGTTGTGTTGACATAAATTCACAGACCAACTATTCTAGATTTTCATTATTTTTTCAACAATTCCAGAAAAAACAAGGTTATCTCTCATGCTGCGTGACTGCAAATTGAGAACTGTTTCCTTCATTTTTCGTTTTTCTCCCTCAACAACGCCAAGCCACGTGGTTAGTGTGTTTACTGACTTTTTTAGGCTGTTATTTTCCTCTATGAGAGAGACGAGCTGTGTTTGACTGAACTCTAAACTCTCCCGCAAGCTCTGGAACTCCTTATGAAGCAGCTTGACCAGTGCCAGTCTACCCTCCATGCTGGTTAATTTATTGTCAATAGAGAAAAGGATGTCACTAACCTCGGTGCCCTGCTGTGATTTCTCGGGTGCTATTTTTGGCAAATCTGCGGGTCTCGGTCGTTTAGACTGAGAAGCAGGGACGGGACACACACTCGCCTGCTCCATGACACAGCAACTGTAATAAAACTCGATATAGTTCTCTAGTTCCTCCAGCTCTGTACAAAAAAAGAAAGATAAACACAGACAATCAGTAAATGAATTCATTACAAAGAGAGAAAAAAAAAACTACCTGTGGAAAAGTTTTTTAAGCTCAGTCGACGGCAGTCGCCATTTTGGATTATTGCGCAATAGTCTCAAAACGTCTCGCGATCACAGCATCTGCTCCCCTCCTCACAGCCTATTGTGGTTCCCCGGCAATCAGTTGGTTTAATTCTTGCTCGGTCACAAACTGTCCAGATACATACCTGTGCTTGAAATCCAACCGTGGCTGTTGAGAATACAGTAGACCCACTTCAGTGTTGTTAGCATAGCTAGCCATTACTTTGCACTAGCTTTGTCAGAGGAGCTTGTTGCTGGTTTCAGGCGCTTCTGAAGATTGCAATAAATCTCAACTGACACTTTAGTTTGCAACCTACCAATGTCCTTTTGTTCTTAACCATGACAAAGGAAAAATAATCTATTTCCACAAAAACAAAGTAGCTTCATCTTTCCCCAGCAGGAGCAAGTTCCATTTGTGGCTGCTGGCTGCACCAGTGAAGAGGCTCTTTGCAACAGGTCATGTTGACTGATGGCTGCGTCAGCTATGTAGGGTCAGTTTGTATTTATTTGTGCTAAAAACATCTATCCATATTACTAAAACGAGTAACTCCATCCATCCATCTTCTTCTGCTTCATCGTTTTCGGGTCGTGGGGGGGCTGGAGCCTATCCCAGCATCTTTGGGTGAGAGGCAGGGTACACCCTGGACAGACTGCCAGTCCATCGCAGGGCCAACACAGAGAGACAGACAACCATTCACTCTCACAGTCATACCTAAGGACAGTTTTGGAATCCCCAGTTTTTTTGATGCCAATTAACCTAACTTGCATGTTTTTGGGATGTGGGAGGAAACCGGAGAAATCCCGGAGTAAACCCACGCAGACACGGGGAGAACATGCAAACTCCACACAGCTCACTGTTGGTCGGGTGCTGGGATCGAACCCAGGATCCCCCGGCCAAAGGTGAGTTGCTGTGCCGCCGCAGTGCTAACCACTCCGCCACCGCGCTACCCCTAAAAAAACAAGTAACTCATCTGATCAAATTTCAGTAACTGTAACACATTACTGAATTTTTAAACAGTAATTTCATTATACAGCACGTTCCTGCAAAAGTAGTGGCATTACAGTAACATGTGACTTTGTAACGCCGTTACTGTAATGCCGTTACCTTGTAATGCATTACTCCACACACTGCTGACAGACGAGGTCAGGCAGGAGTGTCCATGGACCATGATGTTTGCAGATGACACTGTGACCTGTAGTGAGAGTAGTAGGGAGCAGGTGGAAGAGAACCTGTAGATGGAGGTACACACTGGAAAGTAGAGGAATGAAAGCCAATTGTAGCAAGATAGAACACGTGTGTGAATGAGATGGAGGCAGGTATAAATGGCGATCACTTGTATAGTGCTTTTTCTCATCTCTAGATGACCAAAGCACTTTACAGATCCTGCTATCCACCCATTCACACACACATTCACACACTAATGGTGGTGGAGCTGCCATGCACAGGTGCTGGCCTGACCCACCAGGAGCAATTGGTGGGTGAAGATGTAACCTTTACTGGTGTAAAGAAGAAGATGCAAAGAGTAGAGGTAGTGAAGGCCGAAGCAATGGTCAGTGTGCAAGAAAGGTGATGAAGACAGTGCCGGCAGGGCGGAGTGGTTGGAGATGAGTGTCGGGGTGATTTGAGACAGAAACTCATGCAGCCCCATGCTGTAATTTAACTTCAAATTCAATACTGCGCAGACTCTGGCTGAAAATTATGTCAAAAGTGCAGATAGCAGCACCCTAAATCCAGGCAGTAAAGCTTTTTCAGCAATGGAAGTAAGTTTGTTTGTTTGCTTTCTTTCTTTTAGAGGAGAGATTCCTGACATGAATTCATTAAATGCAACAAATTTCTGATATGGCACAAGATTTCTCATTTAACGATGTTCAGGGAAGGAATATAATTTGGCCTTCTACTCCTCTACTGATCTGCATTCAGTTCTGATGCTTTAGTCTAGTCAGCAGCTCCGGCTCTCCTATGTCTGTCCCAAACCAACATTCCACCTCTCTAAACAGTGAAAATAATCCTCTGCTTTTCCTTTCTATTGCAGGAAACCAGATTGGATTCTGGCATTCCAGGCATTTCACCTGGTAAATTGCAATTTTTAAACATATTTCCCTGATGAGGACCTTGGCATGAACCGCCTCCTGCTGAGACACGTGTCGCCCCTCTTATTGTTCCTGGCTTTGGCTGCTCCTCAGGACTCCACTGCATGCTATTGTTCTTGCCAGCGGGTAAGAGAAGGAGGCATGTTCACACAAACAAAGAACAAAACCACTCAGACCGAGACACACTTTACATTTATGCCACTTTCAAACTACAATTGGTCGCTGAGATCATGGGTTACATTAGCATAAATTAACGTAAGCAACCCTGGAAGAATTTTTCAAACTCTCAGCAGACCAGAGTCTAATCTCTGGCAGAAACATTTCTCCAGTGTATCAGATTTCATGTCCTCACATTGCTGATGTCACACAAATGTGCCAGTAAGCTTCGGAGCTGGGAATGACGTTCACTGTTAATGATATTTTATATCATTGACCCTGTTTACATGGTCACGAGTAAACCGATTAGAATCAGCTTTCTGGGGTTACCTGATTATTCAAGCTGTCATGTAAACAGAGTAATCCGATTGCCTTTATCGGTTTACTGCAGTAATTGGTTTACTCGTTATGTCCATAATCTGTATTCCAATAACTAGGCCGGAGGTGCAATAGAACTTGACTTTATTAGTGACTCACAGTATAACCAGGCGCTCCAATACAGGCAGAAGCAAAGGTCAAAAGAGACCGTGCTTCTTCCACATCAGCCTTTTATACTCAGGGTGGCGGCGGAACCGGATAGGTGGAGCCACCACCCTCATCACACAATAATACGTCATTTTAATATATAACACTCGTGATCATGTAAACAGGGTCAAAGGCTCAATGGTTAATGAGAAAACAGATTAACACACCTAGTTTATTTGCCCAGTTAACCATTTACTCAGTGCATGTAAACACCATAAGCTGTTTATTACCTTTATTGGTTTACTCCAGTAATCAGTTTACTCATGACCATGTAAACATGGTCAATGATATATTTTCCCCAAAGCTGGCCCTTGGTCTAAGGATGAACCCATTAGATTTTAGTGATGATTTGAGAGTGCATACCTCCATCAAAGCCCTTGTGACACAATGCATCTGGCATGCATTAAGCAGACCCTCCAGGATTTCGCGAAGTTGCGATTCTACCAATTCCCCCGACTTCAGTAGGTCCTGCATAATTTGAATTTTGTCCAATCACCGCAACTTTACCGCAATTTTGGCCAACTGTTGTCAACTTGTGCCAATTTCGCCAATCAAATTTGTTTCTCAGTAGCGTGCAGATGTGTACGTCATCAGTGTGACCAATCAAATGCAGCACTGCACCGCACTCCTGTGTTTACAGTGAGAATATACTGAACACATCAGCAAAAAACAGTGTGTGATTTAAAAAAAACACACTCACCTGCGAGTTTTCCCACATCGTTCCTTCATCCGTTTCCCCTGGCCCACCGGTGAACGTCTCCTCGAGTTTCTGTGATGACCGCGTGTATGAAGTGCTGGGTTTGTGTTGAAAAACGTCCGCCTGCCTGAAAGCACCTCCGTCTCGGTAGCGCGTGCACCCAGACATGCCGTAAAACCACACAAAAAACAAGTGAATCTAATATTACAGCAAGTGTTGTAACAGTTTTTACATCTTTAGAGGTACAAGTCAATACTACATCTTGTCTGTGAGTTTTAAAGTTGGGACTCTCTGGGCTAGACATGAGCCAATGTGCGATTCAGGCAATCCCCAAGGAGAGCCCCACAACTTACCACAACAACAGAAAAATAAAATCATGCAAAATCCTGGAGGGACTGATTAAGCATGATGATATAGAAAGAGCAATAGCAAGGTTATCATATAGAAACTTGCTGCACCAATGAACATTTTAAACATCTGCTGAGAAAGTTAAGTGGCTAATTTGTACTCACTCACTTCAGTCATTCCCATCTTAATGAGTTACCCTGCAGAACGGTCCATGGAATCCCACGAAATCCTTTTTTCTATTGTTGGATCTGTAATTTTATAATATTGTATTCTGAGTTTTGGACACCAACATTATGGAAAGGTGAAGTAAAAAAAAAACAAACAAACTGAAATGTGGTGTTTATAAATTATAGTCCAACCCATTATAATAGCAGTAGGTCAAAACAAAGGATAAATTGTATAAAACGGCAAGAAAATACTAATAGTATGTAAGAACATGCATGATGGGCACCAGATGTCACTGTTCTTAGAATGAAGCCTGTAAGCTTTTAAAGCCTCAGAGCTTCATTGAGGCTTTATTTGGCCATCACTACTGAAGAGCTGTAGCATTTATTGTTGTTTAAAAGTAGCCTACCATGTACATTTACTGCTGTTTACAGCCTGTTAATGGCTACTTTATTCCTGTGCCAATCAACACGGACTTTGGTGCACACCACTTCCTCACTGACCACTCCAACAGAGCGTGAGGTCGGTTTCAATTCGTGCTCCCTCTGCTGGCAGACACCATTGGTGTGTTTGAAATGTTCACTTGTCCCCCATATAGTGTACTATATAGTGAATCAGCCATTTTGTAGTGCTATTCGAAATCTTAACTGAAAATTTCATTCACTGTATAGTACATTCAAAATATCAAACAATGCATTTTGAAAAGTAGTGTACAACGGATGATCACTACTGCTGAGTTGTGCTGCAGGCCACACCCTCTCTACCTGAGTGCTTGCTAGCTTCTGACACCAATTATATCACCCATGAGGCAGCAGGTCGGCTTAATCTTAGAAGTGAAGACATCACGCTTGTGGTCCATGGTGTAGGAGGCATGAAAATTTATGTCAAAACAAAGCGGTACCTCCTGAAAATTCGTATCAACACCTCAAGAGGTACTCTCAAGTCCCACCAGCTGATTTGCTACAGCTTAGACAGCATTGCAGATATCCACAGACATGTGTCAGCAAAAAAGCTGCAAGAGTTCTTCCCAGATGTCCCGCTCAGTGACCTGGTAAGAGCAAGAGAGATCCAGCTCCTTGTAAGTCACAAGGAGGGTCAGCTGGCTCCGCAGAAGATTCGCACACTGGGGGGCCTCGTGCTGTGGGATGGACCAATGGGAAAGACAGTTGCGGGCACTCAACCTGAGCTGTTTGAAGAGGTCACTGCATCAGCCTACACATCAAGAACGCACTTCGCAAGGTCTATGAGAACTGCTGCTGTAAAGTATGAAGAACATACCGGCGCAGTCCCCATTTATCCTCCACAAAGCCAGCAAGCCTCAATTGTCGTCCAACCTCATCAGTCTAGTTGTGCAGCTACTACTTCCAACTTCCTCGAGTGGTGGAAATGGGATAGTATTGGCGCTGGTTGCGTCCCGAGATGTGGGGGCTGTCGCTGTGGGAACTGCCAGCCAGGTGGCAAGGAAATGACCCTTGCTGAAGAAAGGGAGCTGGAGGTGGTAAAGAGTGGCCTCACATGTGTAGCTGCTGATGATCACAGTGAGAGGCCTCACTGGCACGCCAAGTACCCCTGGGTAGCAGATCCAGCCTCATTACCAAGCAACAGGAGTGCAGTTGAGGTCACATTCTTCAGGACTGAGAGGCAGCTGGCTAGGGAGCCAGAGTGGAAGGCTGCCTATGCTGCGCAAATTCACGAGATGGTCGAGCGCCGGGCTGCAATGAAGTTGCCTAAAGACGTCCTTTATGCATGGACTGGTCCAGTGTGGTACATCAGCCACCTCATCGCACTCCACCCACACTCCGTTACAACGCTGGTGAGACTGGTCTGGAACAGTAGTCAAAAGTGCAGAGGGGTGAGTCTCAATGATTCCCTGCTAAAAGGCCCAGACGTCCTCAATTCTATCCGTGCTGTGCTTCTCAAATTTCGGAGGGGAGCTTTTGCTGCATTGGGAGACATAAAGAAATGAACAATTTGGTGTGGCTTGAAGACCAAGAGGTGCATTTGCATAGGTTCCTGTGGCGTGGCTCTGAAGAGGAGGAGCTGGGTGAATATGCAGTCACAAGAGTTAACATTGGAGATAAGCCAGCAGGTTGTATTGCTCAACTCGCCATGAGAGAGACAGCTAATCTCCCTCAGTTCAGCCATCTTGAGGAAGAGCGTCGAGTGTTGCAGGAGGACAGCTATGTCGATGACTTGTTAACCTCTCATAACAACTTAGACCAGCTCAAAGTCATTACAGAAAATGTAGAGCAGATCCTGAAAGCAGGAGGGTTTGAGTTGAAGCCGTGGGTCTTCTCTGGCCAAAGTAGGAGGGAGTCTGCTGGAAAACAGGAACAGGTGGCTATTCCAAAGACTGTGATCCTGCCGAATCAGCTCAAAGAGGAGGACAATAAAGCTCTTGGCCTTGGCTACTCCCTGGAGGATGATAAACTTTATGTCATGGTTGGGATAAATTTCTCAAAGAGGAAGAGGAAAATGAGAATCGGCCAGGACCTTCAATTGGAGCAGGTGAGAGCCCAGACGCCAGACCCACTGACACGACGAGAGTTACTCAGCCAAGTTTCTGGACTGTATGACCCGACTGGTCTGACGACGCCTGTAAAGCAGAAAGGGACCATTTTGGTTCGGCGAGCATTTCAGGAGGCCAAACCCAAGTGCAGCACCATCAAAGATACTTGGGGCCTTGCGCTATCAGGAAAGCTCAGAGAAGATGCCATCGGCCTCTTTGAAGAGTATGCCCAGCTGAGTAAGGTCAAGTTTCACAGAGCTCTGACGCCAGTGGGTGCATCAGCTGAACCTAATGCAATCACCTTCTCTGATGGCATCGAGCATGCTTATGGTGCTGTCCTGTATCTGCGGTGGGCCTGTGACCAAGGTTGTACGGTGAGGCTGGTGGAGTGTAAAGCTAAACTAACTCCCTTAGACCACAAGAGGGAAGTAGTCAAGGCAGAGCTTTGTGGAGCAGTATTTGCCACCCGGTTGAAGAAGTACTTTGAGCAACATAGCCAAATTCAAGTCAAGCAATGGTATCACTTTGACAGCCAAACAGTCCTTGGTGCACTTCAGCATGAGAGCTACGGCTTTCAGACCTTTTTCGCCAACAGGATTGGAGAAATCCAAAGCAGCATGCAACTTCAGGATTGGTGGTGGATCCCTGGACCACTGAACATTGCTGATATCATCATGCGTGGGGCTGG
Source organism: Pholidichthys leucotaenia (assembly GCA_020510985.1). Taxonomy (NCBI): domain Eukaryota; kingdom Metazoa; phylum Chordata; class Actinopteri; order Cichliformes; family Pholidichthyidae; genus Pholidichthys; species Pholidichthys leucotaenia. The sequence continues at coordinate 55,926,773 of CM035840.1, read as the reverse complement.
TCCAAAAGATCTGTATGAAAATTCACCATGGCAGCAAGGACCAGAGTTCCTGAGTCTACCAGCTGATGAGTGGCCAATTAAGTCTGCAAAGGATGTATCAGCCACTGCCAGAGAGAGTGTTGGAAAAATGCAGAAGAATCATTTGTTGCCACACTCACAAGAGCTCAGGTGAAGAAAGAGCCACCAGATCCGGAGTGTTGGAGGCCACCTGCTGGTGTTGCTGTTCAAAACCTGATGGATGAAGGACGGTTCAGCAATTTGGCTCACCTGGTTAAGACAGTCAAGGCTCAAGGCGCGCAAGGCCCAAGGCCCCCGGCCCAGACGGCGTGTCTCCCTCCACCCTGAGACTCTGTGCGAAACAGCTGGCTCCTGTATTCACAGACATTTTTAACACCTCCCTTAAGTTATGCCACGTGCCGTCCTGCCTCAAATCCTCCACCATCATCCCTGTCCCCAAGAAGCCACGGATCACTGGACTTAATGACTACAGACCTGTAGCGCTCACCTCTGTAGTCATGAAGTCCTTTGAGCGCCTGGTCCTGTCCCACCTCAAGTCCATCACCACCCCTCTCCTGGACCCGCTGCAGTTTGCCTACCGAGCCAACAGGTCTGTAGACGATGCAGTCAACCTGGCCCTCCACTCCATCCTGCAGCACCTGGACTCCCCGGGAACCTACGCCAGGATCCTGTTTGTGGACTTCAGCTCCGCATTCAACACCATCCGCCCCGCTCTGCTCCGGGACAAGCTGTCCCTGCTCAACGTGCCTGACTCCCTCTGCAGGTGGATCATCGACTTCCTGACGGACCGGAGGCAGCATGTGCGGCTGGGAAAGACTGTCTCAGACTATACTAGCATCAGCACCGGATCACCCCAGGGCTGTGTACTTTCCCCCCTACTCTTCTCCCTTTACACCAACTCCTGCACCTCCAGCCACCAGTCTGTCAAGTTGATCAAGTTTGCGGACGACACCACCCTCATCGGGCTCATCTCCAACGGCGACGAGTCCGCCTACAGGAGAGAGGTGGCCCAGCTGGCGTCCTGGTGCAGCAATAACAACCTGCAGCTGAACGCTCTGAAGACAGTGGAGATGATTGTAGACTTCAGGAAAGTCACTACTCCTCTGCCCCCCCTCACCCTCTCAGGCTCTCCCATCACCACTGCTGATTCCTTCCGCTTCCTAGGCACTACCATCACCAGGGACCTCAAATGGGAGCTGACCATCAGCTCACTCATCAAAAAAGCCCAGCAGAGGATGTTCTTCCTGCGGCAGCTGAGGAAGCTCAAGCTACCCACCAAGATGTTAGTGCAGTTCTACACAGCCATCATCGAGTCCATCCTCACCACCTCCATAACCGTGTGGTACGCAGGAGCCACTGCCAGGGACAGACTAAGGCTGCAGCGCGTCGTGCGCACTGCTGAGAAGGTGATCGGCTGCAAGCTCCCATCTCTCCAGGATCTGTACATCTCCAGGACCCGGAGGCGTGCTGGCCGGATCATAGCCGATCCCTCACACCCTGGTCATGTACTGTTTGCCCCCCTCCCCTCTGGTAGAAGACTTCGGTCCATCCAGACTAAAACCTCCCGTCACATGAACAGCTTCTTCCCCTCTGCCATTAGACTGCTGAACACTAAGTGACTCTCGTGCACCATGTACAGCAGCTCAACCAGACTCATGTCAATCATCACTGTTTTCTTCCTGCATTACCGACTGCACTATATAGTTCTCCACAGTATCTGCTGCTGGCTAATATATATTTTAACTGTTGACCAGTATCACTTAATCTTATCCTACACTTTATTACATGTATAGTTTATTTCTCTTATCTTATCATGTTTAATGTTGCAGCATTGTACCGAGACAAATTCCTAGTTTGTGTACTACATGAACAATGGCAATAAACCTGATTCTGATTCTGACAGTCGCTCGGGTCTGGAGGGCAGCAAAATGCTTTGCAGCTAGAAATAAGATCCTGGGAACCCCAAAGTGGGAGGCGGTTTCATCAGCCGGGGTCATCACTGCAACGGAGTGCCAAGATGCTTTAAGAGGCCTTTTCCTTGCTGCGCAAGAGGGTGTGATCTTTCCAACTACCACAATAGACCGTCTGGTAGTCTTCAAAAAGGAAGAAACTGGGCTACTGGTTTGTGGTGGGAGAGTCCAGGCTTTTAATGAAGACAAAGTTGGTGTCCCCCTCATACCTTACAGTGCCTGGGTTGCAACTCTGTTGGTTCATGAAGCTCACAGCAAGGGTCATGAGGGAGTGGCTGCAACTCTATTGAAGGTGAGAAAGAGAGCATGGGTCATCAATGGATGAAGAATTGCTCAAAAAGTCATTGAAAACTGTGTGATTTGCAAGAAAGCCAGAGCTAGAAGATGCCAGCAAGTGATGGGTGATCTGCCTCAAGAGAGAACTGAGCCAGCATCCTCATTTGAGTTCACAGCAGTTGACCTGTTTGGACCTTATCTGGTCAAAGATGATGTGAGGAAGAGAGTCACAGTGACGGTTTGGGGAGTCGTATTCTGCTGTATGGCCTGTAGAGCAATCCACACAGAGCTGGCCAACACCATGTCAACTGAAAGCTTTCTGATGGCTTATCAGAGGTTTACAGCAATTCGAGGGCATCCTAAGAAGATTTGGTCTGATCCAGGAACTAATTTTGTCGGTGCCAAGGCTGTTCTGAAAGAGTTGTATCAGTTTTTGGATGGCCTCTACAGGTCTGCTGTGGAGGAGACTTCAGCTCAAAATGGAACCGACTGGCATTGGAAAATCCAGCCAGCTGATTCACCTCATCGAAATGGCTCTGCTGAAGCAGCTGTTCGGATTGTGAAGAAGGCATTCCAGAGTTTGGAAAGAGACTTAGGGCTCAGTTACAGCGAACTTCAGACAACACTTCAGCTAGCCACTAATCTTTCTAATGAGCTTCCCATTGATGCCAGGGTGCAAAGCCATGAAGACACCGTGCAGTACATTACACCCAATACACTTCTGTTGGGACGAGCATCATCAAGTGGTGACTGGAAAACATTCAACTTTGCAAGCTATCCCTATAAGAGACTTCAGGAAATGCAGCACCAGGTAAATAAATTCTGGAGGTCCTGGAGCCAACTTGCAGATCCTAATCTCTTTGTGAGGAGTAAATGGCACACCACAAGAGGAACGTTGTAGTTGGAGATATTGTTTGGCTGTGTGACCAGAATGCACTGAGGGGTCATTTTAAGCTTGGGAGAGTCATCAGTGTCAACCCAGACTCCAGAGGCATTGTACGAGATGTGAATGTTAGAGTTGTGGCAAGCTCCTGTGTTCCTGAGGTGAGGCCTGCAACATCAGCATCCAAGCATCCTGCCTCCAGCATTCAGAGGGACCTTCAGTCAATAAGTCTTCACCGGGACGTCCGACGTTTGGTGGTCCTGCGGCCAGTGGAGGAGCAGGCAGGAGGCCCAGGAGGAAATCTCTGACCACTAGTTTTTGTGTGCGATCTTTCCAGCGGTTTCCGTGGGAAGATCGAGTGGGAGGTGTTGAGCTAAGCTGCAGGCCACACCCTCTCTACCTGAGTGCTTTAGATCTGGGTGTGCTTTCCAGCCTGAGAGCAGTTGGTTGACTGCACCAGGTGGGAATGATCTGATGATTAAGGGAGGTTGGAGGTAGTTACTCACAGGGCGGTGGAGAGTAAGCAGTGTGTGAGAGAAATGGTTGGAGAGTTTGGACTTTGGAAAAGACTGCAGGACTAAAGCTTGTTTCAAGCAAGGAAGAAGGAGCCGGTTTTTCAACTGTGCTTGGCCTGTGCTTGGCTGTGCTTGGCCTTGATGACTTTTCAAAAATAAAAGGAAAGAAAAGGAAAAGCTGAGTCTTGGTCACTGAGTGATTTCCAGTTCTATCTTCCGAAGCAAGCATCCTGTTCAAGTGGGGGAAACTGCTGGTCAAACCTCACAAGAGTGAGGGCCACTTGACAACTACATTAACCAATATATCCCATAATAGCCAACAGAGCTGTGAGAGAAGAGTTTCACATCACAACATAAACTACCTTAAGGTATTTATATTTAATAATTCAGCAAAAACAATTTGATTTAATATATACGTATTTAAACACCTGTCTTTGCACTCTGCATTTTCATGTATATTGATCCCTCCGTAAAATCACTACTATGTACATTTTCCAGAATCCTTGGGCCATTTTACTTAGTTGTGTGTTCTGCACTCCGCACTCTTATGTACATAGTTCCATCCGTGAAGCCACTACCATACCTCTGTATATTTCCATAATCCTGGGCTAATTTTATTTCAGTCGTGTGTTTAATCTTGAGTTCTGTAACCATGTTTTATCTAATCCTTTGCTATTACTTTATTGCAAAGTAGCCTGGTGGAGCACCCACAATTTCGTTGTGCTATATAACTGTACAATGACAGTAAAGCCTGTTCTATTCTATTTACTATAAATTACATGACGGTATTCATTTTTTTATCACCGTTAGTCTGTTGCATTTTACTGTTTCACCATGATGATGCCATTAACCACGTCACAAAAACAAGCCCAGTAGTGTCCAAAAGCTGTTAATTTTATTGCTATACTGAGTTTACTATATAGTCCACTATATCTAAATTAAATTCATTATATAGTGAGTAGGGAGGGAGTGAGTGAGTGAACATTTCGAACACAGCAAATAACTGCATTTAAGAATGCAGTTTCAAATACGATCAAAAGGATCAATTTTCGGTGAAGCGATCAGTGAAACTTGTCAGAGGTACTCTTCAGGTATTGTAGCATCGCTATGCAAGAGATGAGAGCCCGCAGTCAAGTGGCTTCTGAGTTAGGAGGGGGACAAAATTTGCCATATACGGTGGGGCAAAAAAGTATTTAGTCAGCCACCAATTGTGCAAGTTCTCCCACTTAAAAGATGAGAGGGGTCTCCAATTTTCATCATTGGTATACCTCAACTATGAGAGACAAAATGAGAAAAAAAAAAAATCCAGAAAATCACATTGAAGGATTTTTAATGAATTAATTGGTAAATTCCTCTGTAAAATAAGTATTTGGTCAATAACAAAAGTTCATCTCAATACTTTGTTATTTACCCTTTGTTGGCAACGACAGAGGTCAAATGTATTCTGTAAGTCTTCACAAGGTTTTCACACACTGTTGCTGGTATTTTGGCCCATTCCTCCATGCAGATCTCCTCTAGAGCAGTGATGTTTTGGGGCTGTCGCTGGGCAACACGGACTTTCAACTCCCTCCAAAGATTTTCTATGGGGTTGAGATCTGGAGACTGGCTAGGCCACTCCAGGACCTTGAAATGCTTCTTACGAAGCCATTCCTTCATTGCCCGGATGGTGTGTTTGGGATCATTGTCATGCTGAAAGACCCAGCCACGTTTCATCTTCAATGCCCTTGCTCATGGAAGGAGGTTTTCACTCAAAATCTCACGATACATGGCCCCATTCATTCTTTCCTTTACACGGATCAGTCATCCTGGTCCCTTTGCAGAAAAACAGTCCCAAAGCATGATGTTTCCACCCCCATGCTTCACAGTAGGTATGGTGTTCTTTCTCCTCCAAACACGACAAGTTGAGTTTTTACCAAAAAGTTCTATTTTGGTTTCATCTGACCATAGACATTCTCCCAGTCCTCTTCTGGATCATCCAAATGCTCTCTAGCAAACTTCAGATGGGCCTGGACATGTACTGGCTTAAGCAGGGGGACACGTCTGGCACTGCAGGATTTGAGTCCCTGGCGGCGTAATGTGTTACTGATGGTAGCCTTTGTTACTTTGGTCCCAGCTCTCTGCAGGTCATTCACTAGGTCCCCCTGTGTGGTTCTGGGATTTTTGCTCACCGTTCTCGTGATCATTTTGACCCTACAGGGTGACATCTTGCGTGGAGCCCCAGATCGAGGGAGATTATCAGTGGTCTTGTATGTTTTCCATTTTCTAATAATTGCTCCCACAGTTGATTTCTTCACACCAAGCTGCTTACCTATTGCAGATTCAGTCTTCCCAGCCTGGTGCAGGTCTACAATTTTGTTTCTGGTGTCCATTGACAGCTCTTTGGTCTTGGCCATAGTGGAGTTTGGAGTCTGACTGTTTGAGGTTGTAGACAGGTGTCTTTTATACTGATAACGAGTTCAAACAGGTGCCATTAATACAGGTAACGAGTGGAGGACAGAGGAGCCTCTTAAAGAAGAAGTTACGTGTCTGTGAGAGCCAGAAATCTTGCTTGTTTGTAGGTGACCAAATACTTATTTTACCGAGGAATTTACCAATTAATTCATTAAAAATCCTTCAATGTGATTTTCTGGATTTTTTTTTCTCATTTAGTCTCTCATAGTTGAGGTATACCTATGATGAAAATTGGAGACCTCTCTCATCTTTTAAGTGGGAGAACTTGCACAATTGGTGGCTGATTAAATACTTTTTTTCCCCACTGTACTGTTCATACAATACATACATGCATGCATACATACATACATACCCACACTGCAGAATCCCTTTTATATATACAGACTGAGTCAGATATACTGTATACTGTAGTTCTTCTTTGGAGATGATAATCACTTCTGGCACAAAAGAAAGGAAAAAAGTTAAATGTTTTTTAAATGAATCTTAAGCTCTCCCTCACTCATCTCTTTAGATCTTGACTATGGCATATAAATTACAAGTCATCGCATGATAAGAAAATTGCAGTTTTTCAGTGGGATTAGTGCACTACATACATCTATGCTGAGATAATGAGATGGTGACACATATAGCTGGTGTAAAATAGCATGTGTAGCTTTGCTGGGACTTCCATTTGGCTCATCCGGCTCTTGGTTTGGCTCGGTTTCCAGATTCTGTGGAATTGGACAAAACAATGGAAAAATCCTTTTTGGATGAGAAGGGTCAAATTTCCAACAGACTTTTTTTGGTCAGAAACCACAATCATTTGAGCATTTGATGGCACTCTGCCTTGAGAGATGCTGCATGCACACTGGACATGCAGCCACCATGAAAGGCACATATGGGAAATTTGTTTTTAAGTAAAGACTAATTATACAGAAATATATTAATTTAAATATCTTAACTAGTGACACTATTGTGCATAATACATCATATTCACATAAAAGGGCATTAAACTTCAACACAAAGAAACAATCAGATTTAAAATATTTAGAGACTGGCTTGGTTATTCCTCACTTTTGACTGGACAGACTCTGGAAGTAAGCCAGAGAGGACAGGCAGACATGGACTGGATGGATAAAATCTCTTGTAGAATATGCACAGCCATTTGTGTTGATACAGTGCGGCCCACTATTAATTGGAGGGTCAGGGGTTCGATTCCCCCTCTGTCTGCAGTCCACATGTTGAAGTGTCCTTGAGCAAGATACTGAACCTCCAGCTGCTCCTGGAGGGTCAGGCCAGCGCCTGTGCATGGCAGCTCTGCCGCCATCAGTGTGTGAATGGGTGGATAGCAGGATCTGTAAAGCGCTTTGGTCATCTAGAGATGAGAAAAGGTGCTATGTTAGTGAATGCCATTTACCATTTTGGTTCCTGCTTTATAGGCAGTACAAATGAAGCATGTTTTAGGTCTAATCATGTAATTTCATGATGAATTAAAGTTCACAGCAAATGCACATATGATTGAATGAATGAATAAACAAAGGTATAGGAACCCTTCATTTTGAAAGAAAAAATGCAACAAAATGTTATGGTCTGTAGGTAAGATCACAATTGACACTCTGCAGTTGAGTAATTGGCTCATTGCCTGCAGCTGCTCTTGATTACACACCTATGCTGATTACGTCTCAGTCCCTTCTAGTCACTTGTGGGTTTGCCTTGATGTAACACTGCTGTGTACGTTGGTTCTCCTGCCTCCCCAGCGTTTCTTGCCTGCCTTGATCTCACCTTCCTCACACCATAACCCCCAGGATCTCAAGTAAGCTCGCAAAACTATTTCTACTTACCTGGAACAATTCTTGTCTCTGCGTGCACCCAGTCTCCCATCCAGGTCCTTGTACCTGGAAGGAAACACAAGTGAGTCAAATCTCAGACTTATTCAACATTCAACTAACTGTAACAACAGGATGTTCCCGGGTCTGGGGCCATCAAACTAACTGTTATTCAAGAAGGCAGTCTTCATTGTCATCTCCATACTCAACCTGCAAAGATCCCCTTCCTTCCTCATCATCATCTGTCATCCACCTGTGAGTGAAAAGGAAATAATTATTCAACTAATTTAACGTTCATCTGCAACTACTATTGAAGAGGCGGCAGCTCCTCCCCTCTTCAGTAACAGTAAGATTACTCAGTCTCTGATAATTGTCCACGTTATCTCAGTGTACTTGCATCTCCTTCTCCTCTTCCCTCCAGGTCATATGGTCCAGTTCCACCCATCAACCTCTTAAAAGACATACAAAAACTTACAATCTGTCTCAGAGTGAATCTGTCCCTCCCAGCACAAATCAATTGAAAAAATGCTGAAAAGACAGCTTTGTCAACCATCTAAAAAAATGTCTGGAGCTGTTTGAAAAGTGAAAGATGAAAAACCATATTTTTCAGGTTGTTGAAAAGATGTCTTCATATAGATGTCTCTGTATGGACTAAATTTGGTTGAAAAGTGAAAGGCCGCCTCTTTAAAAGGGGTGCACAAGCCCGTGTACTCCCTGTGCCGGTTCCAAGCCTGGATAAATGGACAGGGTTGCGTCAGGAAGGGCATCTGGTGTAAAAATCCTTGCTAAATTAACATATGGATCATTGCGATAAAAGGTGATGATATGCTGTGGTGACCCCAAAAGGGGGCAGCCAAAAGACACCCCCCAAAAAACAAACAAACAAACAAAACAGTAACCAGCATCATTTGATGCTTTTTCAGTTGTGTGCACCTATACCAGCATCTTCAGGCAGAACACATTCCTGTACAAATTACCAGTCCAGCACAGCACCTACTATTCCTAGGCAGTCCCGCATCCAAGCACTAACCTAACAAAACCCTACCTACTTAACTTTCAAGAGCAAAGGAGACCAGGGGTGTTTAGGGACACCAAGAATCCATGCTGTGAACATCAATTAAAAAGACACGACACAGAGAGAAATGTGTAATACACACTTGTATTCAAATAGTGTTTTCTGTACAGCACTAGCACTGGTTTCAGAATGTTTCAGATATTATGTAACAAGCATTATGCCAAATGTCAGAATTAAAAAAAATATGCATTTTTATGAAGCACTTTTAACAAAGAGTCCCAGTGGTTGTAAAATACAGTGGAGAGATCAAAATTAGAGAACAATGTATTAACACTTGATTTATTCTGAAATATTATTCTTCATTGTTCAGAATTTAACAGAAAATCAGCTGTGGCTATAGCACTGCTGTATTAGCATGTTTTTTTTGTTTTTTTTAAATAACCAAGGCACTTAACATAAGCATTTATTTTGTAAAAAAACAACAACAAGCAAACAAACAAACAAAAAACAGTGAGCAAAATTAGAGAACAGTAGCCACTGTCAGAAGAGAGGATTTAAAGAACATTTCTTTAGGGCTATAGGATTCAAAAATTCATAGGAAGTGTAGAGGCCCTTGCTTTGAATGACTTAAGCACATCTGCGCCCACAGGACATCACTAGTTTCTCACCCTGCTCTGGTTTGGGGGACAGGATTATGCGAAGACTCTCAGTGGGGAACTGGTTCAACACTGCAGCTGGAATAGTTTGTCATTTCACTGCTGAACAGGACAAGGATCTGTCTTGGCACACAGGGTCTTGCCCTTTAAGACAATTTGGACTCATCGCTCACTCTGCAGTAAACAAACCTCTCATCAGCAGAAAGAATAAAAAATATTCCACACAATATGCTCCTCTGCAAAGGCTGAGGAGAATAGAGGAGGATTGGTCCAGAGTGCACTTCAGTGATAAGAGTAAGTTCAATTTATTTGGGTCTGATGGGAAACAATGTTTGGCGTCAAACTGGGAAAAGGCTGAACCCAAAGTGTGTAAAGAAGTCAGTTAAATTTGGCGGAGGAAGTGCCATAGTTTGGGGGATGTTTTCCGCAGCAGGAGTTGGGTCTCTTGTACAGCTACATGGCATGGTGAATGCAAATGATTGTGAACCTCCTTTGCAACATGCAGTTCCTTCACTGCAGTTGTCTCCCAATCAGCCTGCAATTTTCAGGCAAGACAATGGCCCCTGTCACACTGCAAAATGGGTTAAACGGTTCATTGAATCTAACAGTACTGAAACAATGAAAAGGCCAGCCTACAGTCCAGCTCTAAACCCCATAGAGAATCTCTGGAAAATCCTTAGTGACAAAGTAATGGCTAAGAAACCTACAGTTACTGAACTGTGGAAGAGACTGCAAGAAGAATGGACCATAATCAAACCAGAGCAGTGTGAGAAACTAGTGATGTCCTGGGGGCACAGATGTGCTAAGTCATTCAAACCAAGGGCCTCTACACTTCCTATGACCTTTTTTTTTATCCTATAGCCCTAAAAAAAACCCCATTGTTTAAATCTTCGCTTCTGACACAGTGGTTACGTTTCTCTAATTTTGTTTTTGTATACTTTTATTAATCCCAGAGGGAAATTCAGGGCATCCACATGGATGGATGAGGCAGCCATGGTGTGGCACCAATCCCTTCACCATTCACACACACGTTCACACTTAGGGCCACTTTAGAGTCTCCAATTAACCTAATTTGCATGTGTTTGGCCTGTGGGAGGGAACCGGAGTAAACCCACGCAGACAAGGGGAGAACATGCAAACTCCACACAGAAGGGTCACTGATGGTCAGGGGGTGGGATGGAACCCACAACTTTCTTAAGGTACCTTCACACCAAACGTGAATGGGCGAATTTTTTGCCCAGCACGATTACATTATAACTCCATGTAAACATACAAATAGACATGAATTCACTGTATGAGTGTGATGCAGACAGGCGAAGTTGCCTTTATAACTTCTGCAGCAGCGTTCAACCTACTGTGGAAATCCCCAAAATAAAGTCATGCTTTAGGTTTACATTATCCAACGGGGGGCTCACCTGAAAAAGTTGTCCCGGTCTCCAAAACTTTACAAGATGAGTGTTTCCATTGCTAGCTTGCTAGCATGTCCGTGGGTAAATAACTCCGACCTCCTGATTTAGCTGAAGAGCTCCCGGTCCTTCTGTCTCCAGGTGAGTGGCAGTCTCATTTTCAAATTGGTTTACTCGCCAGTGTTGATACTTTTACTCTGGTGACGGCCGAATCTCAATGCTAGCATTATCCCTTGGATGTGAACGCACAATTTCACATGTGCTCGCCTCTTTCCATTAACTTTGTATGGATTCGTGCCGGCCATTTGCGTTTGGTATGAAGGCACCTTTACTGTGCTGTACACGGTGCTAACCACTGCGCCACCGAGCTACCCACTCGCTCACTGTTTTTTTTTGTTTTTTTTTTTCAAACAAAGTAAATGTTTGTATTGAAGGGCCTTGGTTATTTAAAAAAAAAACATGCTAGTACAGCAGTGGTATAGCCACAGCTGATACTCTGTCAGATTCTGAACAATGAAGAACAACAATATTTCAGAATAAATCAAGTATTAAACATTGTTCTCTAATTTGATCTCAACTGTATATTTGACTTTTGGGGAACAGACCTCCATCACCAAATGCCAAAAACTATTTTGAGGAGACATTTGGGCCAAATCCTGTGGATTAAACAGCCCAGTTATTGGACTATTTATTTATTGTTAATATGGTCAGATGCAGCCCAATTTTCAACAAGTGTTTTCTGGTTAATTATGACTACTAGTTGGATTAAACACAGCCCAATTTTCAACATCTATTTGCGGGATAAATTAAGGCTTGGACCAACAGACCTGATTTAGCCTAAAATGCGTCTAAATCACAGTTTGTGCTAGGGGGATTGTTGCAACTGCCATTTAATTCTGTACAAAATCATTTCACAGAAAACAAACATTTTACTCCCACAACCAATTATCAGCTTTTTTTAAGCTCTGAGTCATTTTAATTTGACTTTAAAAAAGCAAACAAAAAAGAAAAGGCTAAAAAAACAAATGAAATTTATATTCCAGTGTACTGTGTGTCTGTGTATATATATATATATATATATATATATTATAGTAATATGTACATATGTATATTAGCTGCTCTTGCTTGCTTGTTTTTTTTCTTGCCTTCTGATTGTTGCTCTGAGTGTTGCTATCCCTGTGCTGTTGCAATCCTGGAATTTCCCCGTTGTGGGACTAATAAAGGCTTATCTTACTTTGTCTTTTTTAAAACATGGTATATATTTTCTCATCATAAATTAATGCTAAAGGAGCATTATTTCTATCATTCTAATAAAAGTACAATGATCACTTTAACTTTTATAGACATTTTTATTTTTGGAATTACCCAGAATTTTAAAATACCCCTCACCATCTTTTGGAAGACAGACTCATCTGGATCCTACATGGAGAACTATTTACAGTATATTGTGTTAAATCTGGGGAAGCATCCTAAATTGGTTAATTTTATATGCTGTTTCTGTCAGCTTTAGACGTGGCTCCTGCTATTGTGGTGGATAACAGCTGTACTTTGCTGCATCTTAACCACTTGGCTGCCACCAATCTCAGATTATTTCCCCAGTAAAATGCAGCTATAGGGCTAATTGCTTTTCGAACGAATCCATGACTTGTGCAGTTTTGGACAAGAACGCACTCTTGTAAAGCCACATGGACAAAATTTATTCACAAAATGTGCAAGCAAACGAACACACACACACACACACACACACACACACACACACACACACACACACATCTATTTACACATACAGGGGCCAACACATGGTGAGGACCACCCAAGAAGGAAGGAGCAGCCGCCGCTTTGAAAATAATGAAAATTCCGCTTCAGCCCGGTGCTTCACAGCAGGCCGAGGCAGGGCTGCTTCTGCGCATGAGATGCGAAGGAGGGAAGTTCACAGCCCACCTGGCTGCAGTGGTTTTAGAGTAAAAATGGAAGGCCATGAAGACAGACAGTGATGGCTTATCCTCATCTGAAAAAAAAAAAAAAAAAAAAGTTTCTATGAGATCTCTGTTGCTTGGAAAATTTCAGAAGAGGAAGAGGAATTTAGAACGAATTATTGTTTATCATCAACGTATTTGATTGAGAAGACATCAGTGACATTGGATTGTTTTGCTTCTGGTTTCCTTAAAATATCTTCAAACTTAATAGTTTTACTCTACAATAAAATAGGATAGAAGAGAATACATCTTTTCTGCTATTGTTTTAAAGGAGATCTTCATATTTCTTTAATTAATCTAATCAAGTCTTTCCCTTCAGTGTTAAAACTGTCTTGTAACATAAACAAGAAGCAATATTTCCTATTTTCCTCGGTTTCTTCTATTACCCCTTCATCATGATTTTTTTTTTTTTTTTTTTTAATTTAGAGGGCCTTGGCACAGTTTTTCCATGAAAATGATGTATCGTGTGCTTCTGTTAGTCTTGGCTGTCCATGCTCTGGTTCAGGACTGAGACAGAAATTACTGTTTTACTTTGAGATTGAGCCTAACACAAACTCCAACCCAAATGCTATAAATGCCAAAGAAAAAGAAAAGAAAATTCTGTTGTTTCACACTGATGCAATGTGGAGTATTCAAAAATACACCTGTGACCCCCCCCCCCCACCACCACCACCTCCACGCACACTTCAGTTCACATTGATTCAGTGTAAAATTTCAGTGTGTAGAGTTCCATTTTCATTCCAATTCAGGTAATATTTTCTGCTGACAGTGGAGCAGTTTGGACATGCTACCCCCGTGCTCTTTTACATTTCAGCCCATTCCCCCATAGTAGGACTCATAAAGGCTGGTAAACAGGTAAACATTTTTTAAAGTTCTATATGAATGACAGATATACCTATGCTAGCCGTTGTGCCTATTCTTTGCTCCTTTCTGTACAGACATGAAATGCTTTCAAGTAGGGTTTAGGTCAGTTTTGAGTGGAGTTGGAATTGAAGGCAAATGTGACCCATGCTGGCAAAATGAGTCACCTTGAGGAAATTATCAAAACTGTGGCAACGTTTTTTCCATATTCTGTATTGAAAGGCCTTCAAAATGATATTTAATTTGTAGAAAGTGCGCAAAAACGGACCCGGAAAAAGATGATTTGTTTATATTTTGGCTAAGTTGAAAACTCACGTTTGATTGGTTGGGAGTTACGTCTTCCTCAAAAGCATATGTATTTTTAGAAAGTACGTTTTCTAAGCTTTCCAGTGATACCAGGCACTCATAGGAATTTTCCCAAGACTTGCCACTAGCAAACAAAGAGAGTCATGATTTATGACTTCCCGTGCCTGTAGCTCGTAATGTCACAGTGCATATTCCAACTCATTTTGCCAGCAAGGGTCACAAATGAGCAGAATAGGAATTAAGTCATTTGTGGAATCGATCCATTCCACTTTCAGTTCCAGTGACCTCTTTAGTGTCTTGTTGCTTGCTGGTGCCTATATGTGATCATGAAAGATGTATAGACCCTTTGTAGTCATGTGACCACTGTCATTGCAACACTAATGCACAGCCACAACTTCAGTAAGCACAACTGGCTTAGTACAATGCCTGGATAAAAACAGCTCTGAAAGGCTAGAAAACAAGATGTAACGTGGAAAAAGTCTTTATGCAAAGTATACCTGCAGTACTTTAGGCTACTAGGGTGTTATGAGAAGTTGGTTATAAGCTGAGAAACCAAACTTAATTGGTGGCAAAGAACCCGACAAGATGCATTCTATTTAACCTTCCCTAAACATTTTTGACCATTTACTTCAGTTAAGATTAATAATAATAATAATAATAATAATAATATTAAGACCTTCCATCAGTAGAACTCAGTAATTAGAATACACGTGTGTGAGTGGTCTTTCAGACTAGAAAAAACACTAGAAGTACAGATTCTTATCCCTAGACTCAGACATCATCATCAAAATATAAGTGGAATTGTCATAAACTGCCCTTTAAGAGCTGTTGAAGGACACCAAACGCTCACTGTGTGTTTTGTACATTTTTTAAAGTAAAGACAAACAAATAACTACACAACACACGCAAACAACGGATAATAAGGGTGCTGGAGGAGAGCAGGGGCCCGACATCACAGACAAGCAGAAGCCTGGTAACGCTGGGCAAAAAGGGGAAACACTGACCTGGACAGAGCACTCCCGTTCTCCTCGACAGCAGCCCAAAACACTCAGCGTGGTGAACAGCCAAGGACATCCCACAGTATAGAAAGACACGACAATAAGAACAGATTGTTGTGCCCTCAAATACCTGTACAAACATAGGCAACAGGTGTGGAGCATGAGTGGTGAAAAGAATCACAATTAATGACACCTGCACAACCTGTGAGCCAGTTTGACAGCTGGGAGCTGCGCAGTGCTGTCAAAATAAAACACTAACCAGAAACCATAAAGACACAAAAACAACACAACCCCAAAATGTAAATAATAGCACAACAGAATGGCAACAATCAAACTGGAACCAAATACAATAAATAGGAGAAATAATGAAACAGACAGAAAAAGACTAAGTAAAACTGGAGACTGGGCACGACGCCCACCCATGCCCCGGATCATGACAGGAATTGAAACTGTAAAATCAGAATTGCCACCAACCCTGCTTTCAAGGGAACATCAGCTAGATGTAGGCAATCAAACACCCTTTGGCAGGTGTCAGCATTGGTTGTTGTAAAGATATAAGACAAATAGAAATAGAAAGTCAACACAAGACCTTAAACTAAGTATTAGAAGGAAAGCAAGAAAGTCAAAGGAAGAAAGCCAGTTTTATTGTCAATCATCAGCAAAGTTTGTATGTGCAATGTTAGTCACATCTGCATTTGGAGTGACTGCTGCCATGCAAGGAGTACCTTCTATATATAGTGTAACGTCGGGGCTGTGATAAGGGAGCGGGAGTCTCCCGGCATGCTTGCCCCGCGGAGGATTCAAATACTGTATCTGTGTGTTCTAAGCGTTATTCGTGTGTGCCATTATAACTGTGTAATAAGACCAGTTGTGATAGCGTCATTTTCCTATATGTGCCAAATCATGTGTCTGTGCCACCATGAGCGAAACGAGGGAATGTGTAAATGACCTCCCCTCCATTCTGTGTTGTGAGGGTGTGTATAAATAAAGCCTGTTTCATCAAAGTCATCTCTCCTTATTGTGTGAATCCTTGCAACGTCACAATAGACCAAATATAAGCACATTGAGGAAATGCATGCAAAATGAGAATGCAGATAAAGGTACCAAACAAAATGAAAGTACTGCAAATAAAAGTAACTAAAAATAAAGTTAACAGTGCAAAGTTCACAATGATAGCAACTGCAAGTTATTGGTATGATTATATGCACGAATAATTGTTCTATACTTATTTTTTGGGAGGGGAATTTATTACACTTTGGTCTTGGGTAAGTCGGTGTTGACGCTTGATGCATTTGTAGCTTTTAACAAAGGTCTTTCTTCAATACGTTACCAACCAGCATGGAACATTGTAATGTAAACAATGAAATATAAAATTTCACTAACTCCAGCAATGCAGTGTAAGTCAAGACTGAATAAACCTCAGAAAGCAACACAAAATATGCACACATTCTTCAAACTCCCACAAACCCAGTAGTTATCAAAGGAAGTGGGAGATGAAGTGAAAACATGAGGGAAAGTCAAAGTTTTCCTGTTGGGTGAGAGAATATGTAGGAACCACACAAAGTTAGGAGGTGTCATTTTTTTTTTTTTTTTTGGCTAAAGAATGTAGGTTAACTTAAAATAAATAATTTAGGTTGGACTATGTGGGTGATAGTTAGACCTCAGAACCCTGCAGTGTGACATCCATCACCGAAGTCACACCCTACCCCTTCCTCCTGTGTTCCTCGTGAAACCAGAGGAGTGTTCACAGATTTCTGAAGTCTGTTCAACAACCCTAAAGTTATAAAATGATTCCCCAAATCCCATCTGTGTAAAATGAGGATTAACTGTGCCTCTGCAGTTCCACAAACCCTCTTCTGTTTCACTCTGCCTCCCCAGGGGGGTTTATATATATTTTTTGAGATAATAAACTAGCCTTAAAAAACTTAGTTTATGTTTCACAGTACCCTGAAATGAAGCAACAAATGAATGATTTGCAATAGTACTGAAACAGGAACTGATAAAAAGATTCTTAGGCTGTGAATTCTTTCTTTGCCTGTTTGGCAGCACGGTGTATCAGTGGTTAACACCGCAGCCTCATAGCAAGAGGGTCTGGGATAGAACTGAGGGTAGACCCCACTTCAAGACTGTCATATGCCCATGTGTGTGGCGTTTTCATGTCCTCCTCATGCTGTGTGGGTTTCTTCCCACAATTTCACTTTCTTTAACATTGGGAGATAGGGCCCTAGAGGAGATATGTGCTTACTGAGTGCCCTCTAGTTTGTATTTGAATTTACCTTTACAAAATACAAACATGGCTCAGCTGCTACAGCATATTCAGTGAACATCATTGAACATCGTCATTCACCGGGGCCGGCCTGATTAAAGCTGCAGGAGGCAGAAATCTGAGAAATCAGAAAAAACACCCTCCTGCATCTCGTCCTTTCTTTCCTGCTCTACACCACCTCCCATCCGAAGTGCATATCTGTAACGTAGTGGATTTTGACGTAAGGCAGTCTGTCATGAAAGGAGGCTTGAGGCAATTGCAATCAGCAAATTTCCATTTTTATTTCCAATCTTCTCAAGTAACAACTTCAGTGTACATACTCAAACTTCACACCGACACGACTCTCCATCAACAATAGTGAAAGAATCTCTCCTCTCCCATAATAAGCACCTGTTATATATTAACTGAGATAATTAGGACTAATTAGCCCCTACCATAACCCCAGGTAAAACAATAAACATTTTCATCTTTCACACATACCCACTAACATCTAAAAGTCCATAAACAATTCCCCACCTATTTACAAATACATATAAATAACACAGAATAAATAATACCATAAATAATTCAATAAATAATTTAACCCCCTATTTACAAAATTCTAAATCACCCCTCTGACTCACCATCACATGCTTCCTTCCTTCTGGTGTCCTTTAAAAGGCATTCAACCCATCACAGAGTCTTTTGCCCGGACACCCTCAGGAAGCATGTTTGCAAAGGTATGTGAATTTAATCACCACTTGTTTTACCCAAATAAATAACCAAACAATTATCTCACAAAAAGGGCACTCCACATAGTCAGAAACAGATCCCAGAATAATGTGTACATTTTAACAAACAATCACATTAACATTTACCATACTACAAATATAATATAATCACACATACAGTGGACCATAACCGTGGTGACACTCCCTCGTCACAGTATCTATGAGACATCTCAATTCTTATAGGTTAGCCGATAGCAAAGCTTCCAGCTAACAAGTTTTGTGATTTGGCAAGGAATGCATCACAGGTGTGAAACTTTCTGCAGCAGAGATTCTCTGGTGTAGTTGCCATAACCTGCCATAACCTTGTCTCCACCCGCCCATCCTTGCCAACACCCTCTGCTTCACCTCTCTTGTACATTTTCCATTGCATTGTATGTTTTTTTTCCCCCCTTTGTCCTGTCAGGCAGCTAGGTAAGCAGAACAGAGATCTGTTACCCTTGTGTCAAAACAGATTTACTTTGCCAAAAGGAGCTTGATACAGTACCTAACTATGTACTGTATATTGGAAACTCCTGTAATAACTTTTAATACTTTATTTAAATTATTTTACCCATGGAGGACCCGACAGAATGGGGAATAGGGAAAGGAAATGTGTGGAGGGGGAAAGAAAAGGGAAGGGAACAGACAAAAAGACAAACAAACCAACAGCTGAAACAAACAGAAAACAAACTGCTTCTTCCACCAAAGATGTCTCAACACAAGTCTGGTATCTGCACCTGCTCTGCACCTGCTTTGTGTGTGTGCGTCAGTGTGTGAAAATATGAGAGTGCATGCAAAATGTGTGTGCAGGTGAGTGGTTGATCAGTGGGACCAATGCTAATCCCCGGACCCCAGGCGCCAGGAGGCCAGCGACCACCCCCCCCCGGCTTGGAAAGCGGCCCGCGCCCTCCGGCACAAGCCCCCCAGGCACCCCCACAGTGGGTCCACCCCCTCCCCCAGTGCCACTGCCGCACACCCCGGGGACCCCCATGCCCAAAGAAGTCCCCCCCGCCCAGGGGAGCCCACATAGCCAAGAGGCACTACCCCCTCAATTCAGCACCTCCCAACTCGCAGACACACCCATCCCCACACCTTCACACCCTCATGCTCTCATACGCACCCACATGCACTCCCTCACTCTCACTGACCCACTCTCACACTCCTGACCCACCCATTCTCTCTCACTCCTGTACCCGTTCAATCTCACTCCCACTCACCCTCAGGGTCACCCACACCCACTCACATTCATCCATGCACGCACTCTCACTCACACTCTGACCTACTCACATCCATTTGTGCTCTCCCACTCCCACTCACCCACCCTCATTCACCGTTATTTCTTAGGGAGACTGTGATGCAGCTACATTGAACCTGAACGCGTACCAGCACCTGGCAGTAGCTGGGTAGACCACCGGCGCAGGCCAGCAGCCACCCCCCCTCCCCCACCGACCTGCAGCCACAGAAGCAGATCCCCAGCGCCTACCCGAGCGACTGATCAGCAGATCGCCGCAGGCGCCCCAAGATGCCACCTGACACGCAAAGCGCCACACAAAACCAATCCACCATCACCACCTCCATTCATCACTCCCACACTCTCGCTGACTCTCTTATTCAGTCCCTCTCTCACTCCCTTGGTTGTATCTATACATTCAGCAGCACCCAGGGATTTTGACACCATGAGGGGTCTCAGGCCCCCAGCAGGAGGAGGGCAACAGGATTGGGGGAAGATCCCCCCCACCTGCACAAAACGTTGTAGGTGTATGCCGGTTGTATGATGTGATTGTGTGTAAATGCGTGGACTACCATAGTGCAGTTAAAATTGGGGGGATGGTGGTTAGAGCACCACTAGCCACTGCGATAGGCAGCGGGGCCCCCATCCCCCCAAGCCCTCAGTGTCTAAAATGCAATTAAAATTGAGGTGAGGGCAGCCCTACTGCACAGCAGAGGTATCCCCTTCACTGACACAGTGCAGCGCATCCCCGCCCCAAAGCGAGGGGCAGGAAATAAGACTGGGAGGGAGGCAGTCCAAAAGTGAGGCCCTCCCCCCCAGAAGCCAGCTTGCAAACTGGTTCATGAGGCCACCCACTGCCCCCAAATCCCAACCCAGGGTGAGAGCCACCAGGCCGAGCAGCCCAGGGCACACCAGCGTCGTGCCCTAGGGCTCCCAGCACCTCAGACATGATGGAGCAGCCAAACCCATTTCCACTCATCTTGCACCTACAAACAAGCACAACAACAATATTCACAGTAGTGAACAACGGGCAGGACCCACATGGCGCCTCAAATGCCAAGCAACACCCCCGAGCGCCCACGCGAGCCCACCGACCACCCACCCCAGACACACGCCAACAGCAGCAGGTTGCCCTGCAGCCACAGGCACCTCAGAGCAACCCGACGGCAACACGGCCACCAACCTGCGCCAACCGCCCCCCCCCCCAACCAATCCCGAGCACCCACACACACCTGTCGCCAATGACACCAGGGGCAATACGAATAAAGCGCCCTGTCCCGCAACACAACAGCAGGGTGGCTGGGACAAGCAGGCCCCGAATTGCCAACCCCCATGCCACTAGATGGACTGCCCCACCTCCACCACCCAACAAAGTTCTCCTACCCATACACACATCCTCCACCCCCAGACATCCACCCATAGGTAACTGCACCCGTACACACACATACACCCCCACCCACCCTCATGTGCACACATACACACACACTCACCATCACACATGCCCACCTACACCCACACACAGCCCCACATGCCCACACACAACACACACACCCATGCACCCACTTCCGCACCCGCTCACACACACGCCCCCACTTACACTCACTCTCTCACACACACACACACACACACACACACCCACACACACGCACACCCACGCCCGCAGGCCCCAGAGGATGGGTAGGGCGACCCCCCCCCCCCCAGGACACAGGCACCTGTCCAAGGGCACTGCCAGGGCCCCAGGGAGGACACGACCCAACCGCGCAAGGACACACCGGGGCTGGCCCGCACCACCAGCACACACCCGACCCCGGCCCAGGGGGGGAACACCCACCCCCAGCACCAGGGGCCCAGGGCCAGACCCCCCCCCCCCCCGGGAGGCAAGGCCAGCCAACCGGGGGCCACGGCCCGCCCCCCGACTCACTCCGCAGCCCCCCCCAACCAACCCCCGTGGGCCAGACACACGGCCACCCTGGAACAGGTCCCCCGGACACTGGCCCCATGTGGTCGGGGTGCAGCCAGCTGCCAGAGGAGCCAAGAAGAGCGAGCCACAGCTTGCCACCCCTCAGGTTATAAAATTAATAAGCGGGGACCAGAGAGAATTGAATTCAGCCAGTTGATTATTTGAGGAGGCAGACATTCTCTCCAGGCTAATATAATCTAATAGTAGGTTATTATAGTGAGTCATGCATAAATTATTTCTTGATTTCCAATTCATGAGGATAGTTTTCTTTGCGATGCATAAGGCGGTAAGAACCATGTGTGACATCCTTGCCTCTATATTTATTTCACTTAAATCATCTAATACTAGTACATACCCGTGCATACCCATCCATGCCCGCAGAAGCCAAGTATAAGCAAATATTTCTGCATGCCCGTTGCTGAAGGGTCTCCTCCTGTCTCAGACGGCTGTGTTGTTCACAGTCATGCCTGCGGCGTACTGCTGGTACCTGAAGTGTTTCGTGTTCACGGCATCTTTTCTGATGTGCAGCAGTTCTCCTCATTCTATTGCTGTCCATCTGGTGGGTCTTCTTCTTCTTCGTTCAGACCAGTGGTTGAGGGATAGGTGCATCATAATTCCAGTTCATGGGCAGGATCATGAAAATAGATCTGAGCACAAAGTGGCTTTCGACCCTGTTCAGGAAGGCCTGTGCATGCCAAGAAACCAAGAAACTGGAGCACCTGGAAAAAATCAACACTTTGCTTGGCATTTTACACATTTGCAGTGTAGACTGGCATTCTTCAAGGTTACACATTTTTACTGTGTCAGCACCTCTTTAAAAACGACATTGCTGAGAAAGCAACGCTTTTGCTTAGTTTCTTCATCTTGAGCAAGAATACGAAGACTGCTTCATCTGGCAACTCTGCTCGCAGCAACGTAGAATTGGCCATGGCTGCAGAAATCTGTTGTACAGAAAACACAAAATGCGCTGTAAAGACTGGCCCTGTGACTTATTCACCTTGCCAATTTTGATCCATATGACATCATAAAGACATATTAGTCTAGGCATCGTGATGGTCTATATGACATCATAAAGACACATTTGTGTATGTGCCGTCATATAGACATCGTATCCCTATGACGGCATTGCGAGTCCTATGATGCCTGAGTTCATAGGACGCCCTATAATGAAGAGATCATAGGCCGTCCTATGATGTCCTATAAACGTGACAGACACACACACAGACACAGAGATTTCTTGCTTTAATAGAGTGATGATGCAAACTGTGGGTGAGGATGGGACATGATACCCAAGGCATGCCATGCCGACAGGTCCTCACATGTCTTCCGCCAGAACTTTTGAACCAGTGCACAGGACCACATAGCATGCATATAGCTATTCGGGATGTTGCTGGTGCAGTAGAAGCAGATATTTGTTTGACTCAAGCCCGTTTTGAATATCCTTTGTACTGTGTAATGAATTCTTTGTAGAACTTTATACTGTATGAGTTGTAAATTAGAGTTTTTAGTCTTCTTCTTTTAGATTTGATTGACTGTTGGCAACCAGCTTACAGGTGCATTACTGCCACGTCTCCCCATACTTCACTCTATATCATCACTCTATCTGGTCAGGAGCTGTAGTCCTTCTATCATCATTGCTGTGTCCAATCAAACCTCAACTCTATCTTCAGACATCACTCTTCTTCGTCTCCTTGTTCTTCACTCTATATCATTACTTCACTCTATATCATCACTCTACACATGCCATGGCCAAGATGTCGATTCCGGTCACTCAGAGTGTTTAGTCATCTTAAAAGTGTTTAAACATATTTGTGTCCAGAAGCTTTCATCCTTATTGATCGATAAGTCTGTCTCCCATTTTGATATTGGAAGAAATACTGACTCATCCAGTTTTGATTATAGTCCGTATATTTTCAATATCAATTTAGGGGAATGAAGATTTAGAAACTCTGCCACCTTAATTGGTATCTCTAAATCTGTCTGATTAAGATTGAAGCTTGTTTTTATTATGGAATTAAGCTATTGGTACTTAAGAAACCTTTTATCACTGATATTGTACTGTGACACTAATTCCTGAAATTGGATAAAATTTCCACCTTGAATAAGATGCTCTAAGTTTTTTATTCCCTTCTCTTGCCATAGTGGAAAATTTAACGTCCTCTTTTGTTGCAAGATATCAGGATTATTCCAAATGGGTGTGAGTTTGCAAGGGACAAGCGAAGACCCCATTATTTTTAAAAATTTCCACCAAGCTGTCAGAGAGGAGCTGATATTAATGCTTTTAAAACAGTCATGGAGTTTAATACAGGGACTCATAAAAGGTAAGTCAGAGATATTTAGCGATCCACAGAGAGCCTGTTCAGCATCTAACCATGGGTTTCCTAGTGGGGTTGATTTTGTCCATTTAGAAACAAACTGCAATCTGTTGGCTATGAAGTATTTAAAAAAAATTGGTAGATCTAAACCTCTGCACTCTTCTGCTTTTTGAAGTTTTTAGACTGATCCGTGATGGTTTATCCTTCCATAAAAAATTACTTATATTTGAGTCTAAAGACTTAAGCCAGGCCATAGATGGTTGGGTAGGAACCATTGAGAACAAATAATTGATTTTAGGAAGGACCATCATTTTAACGGTTGCAACTCTTCCCATTAGTGATATAGGTAGTGTCCTCCATTGCGTAAGGTTGTCTTGTATTGTTTTTAAAAGGGGAGTGTGATTTAGTTGTAATAACTCTGAGAGCCTGGGGGAGATATCTATTCCTAAGTATTTAATATTACCTGATATGTGTGGAAATGTGAAAATGACGAGGCAGAGTTTATCTCACGAGGCAGGTTTATTCACATCTTCCAACATCAGCAAAGCAGAAAGAGAAAAAACACAGAAGCCTTCGTCCTTTTTATACCAGGACTCTCCCAGTTCACAATCACATTGCATTTCAATCACAAGTAACAATGCATCTACTCTTTGATCCTATAACCTCCTTTTCATAGCCTTCGGCCACCCGGAAATCCCCCAAGGCCATCTCTTGCATACAAAAGGCTAAACTTTCACATCCTCCTGTTATCTCCAAGGAGACTCAGTTCTTTGTTCTAATCTGAGATGTGAGGTCTAAAGCGATACATATGTGTCCCACATGACCCCCCCCCCCAAACATCTAAGATGGAACAACAGAATAACAGTCTGCATGTCATGATAAAATCATTACACATCAACCCACGTGCTGCTTGGGCCTCAGCCTCCTCCCGTATCTGCTGTAAGTGGGCTTCACCACTTCTGCGGCGCCATCATGCTGAGGGGCTGCTGTCTGGGGGTGAAAACTGTTTGTCAGTCCCTGTGGGTGTTCTGGGGAATTTCCCCGAGGGGGTCTGCTGCGCCGAGGAGCCCTGGCCAACAGCACATCCTCGTCAGCCACAACAAAGGCGGGTTTGAGCCTGTTAATGCCAATCTTTTCCTTCCTGCCCCCCAAATCTAGCAAAAAATGCTTGTCCCCTGTTTCCAGCACTCTAAACGGTCCATCATAAGGTGGCCGCAGCGGTGGGCGATGAGCATCGTGTCTGACAAAAACAAACTCCGCGTTTTTCAAAGTCTTAGGTACAAAAACGCGCGGAAAACTGTGGTGAACAGGGCCAGGCAGCGTGCCCGATTCCATGCCACGCTGCAACAGCTGAGACGGGGAGCTATCTGGCGCAGGATTATCTGGGAGAAACTCCCCGGGCAGCCAAAGTGGCTGCGCAAAAACTAATTCAGCCGGGGAGGCTTCTAAGTCCTCTTTAGGTGCAGAACGCAACCCCAATAAAACCCACGGTAGCCTGTCCACCCAATTTGCATCCGTAAGTGACGCCTTGAGGGCCGCTTTCAATGACCTATGAAAACGCTCGCATAACCCATTAGCCTGCGGATTGTACGCGGTTGTGCGGTGAATTGTGACACCCAGGCTGCGGGCCATTGTTGACCAAAGTTCGGAAACAAATTGAGGGCCTCTGTCAGACGTAATGGCCGACGGGACTCCAAAACGCCACCCACGGAGTTAAAAATGCGCCCGCCACCTCTTCGGCTGTGGTTGACGCCAGTGGAACCACTTCCGGCCAGCGCATGGTGCGGTCCACCATTGTCAGAAGGTGTGTGCACCCCTGTGATGGCGGAAGGGGGCCTACGAGGTCCACGTGAACATGATCGAACCTCTTAGCCGGGATGTGAAACGGCTCCAAGGGAGCTCTCGTGTGTTTGTGTACCTTGGCTCGCTGACACGCCACGCAGGCTGCTGCCCACTCCTTAACTTGTTTGCGCAGGCTCGGCCATACAAATTTCTCTCCTACCATTTTGACTGACGCGCGCACTCCTGGGTGAGCCAGAGAATGAATCGAGTCAAAAATGCGGCGGCGCCACACGGCCGGTACCACAGGATGCGGTCGTCCAGTGGAGACGTCGCAGATTGGGGGGGCATACCGTCTTGCAGCACCCTGTTCTCCAGCCTTAACTCTGTTGGTCCAGACTGGAGCGCGCGCACTTCCGCGTCGCTAACCTGATCTGCGGCCATGGCTGCATAATCTATCCCTATGCGGACTGGGGCCGCCACGGCGCGCAAGAGGCAGTCTGCCACTACATTAAGTTTACCCGCCACATGCTGAATATCGGTGGTAAACTCTGAGATCGCGGCCAGCTGTCTCTGCTGCCGGCCTGACCACGGTTCTGAAACCTTGGCCATTGCGAAAGTCAGCGGCTTGTGGTCAACGAACGTGGTGAAACAGCGTCCTTCCAGCCAGAACTGGAAGTGGCGAATGGCCAAATGGAGAGCTAATAACTCCCTGTCAAACGCGTTGTATTTACGTTCACTATCGCGCAAAGTCCTGCTGAAAAAGGCGAGCGGCTGCCAAGCCCCGGCTACATGCTGCTCCACGACCACCCCTATAGCCACATCTGATGCGTCAGTAGTGAGCGTTATGCGGGCCGTTGGGTCCGGATGCGCCAACAACGCAGCATTGGCCAGGGCTGCCTTGACTTCTGAGAACGCTCGCTCTCGCTCCGGGGACCATTCGATTTTATTTGCGGGTTTTTGTTTTTTGAGAGCTGCGTACAGTGGTTGCATGAGCTGCGCTGCGCAGGGGAGGAAACGATTATAAAAATTCACCATTCCCAAAAACTCCTGTAACACCCTGACCGTTTGTGGCTGGGGAAAATTTGTTACCGCGCGCACTTTGTCAGGTAGCGGAACCGCTCCTTCTGGAGAGACGCGATGCCCCAAAAAATCAATCTGCGCCACCCTGAACTGACACTTCGCTGGGTTGATTATTAAACCGTACTCTCCCAACCTCTGGAAAATTGCCGTGAGGTGGTTTTCGTGTTCGTCTTGGGACGCGCTGGCTACTAAGATGTTGTCCAGGTAGACGAATACGAAAGGGAGATCGCGCAGCACCGCGTCCATCATGCATTGGAACGTCTGCACAGCGCCTTTAAGCCCAAATGGCATGCGCAAAAACTCGAATAGACCAAACGGAGTTATTACCGCTGTTTTGGGTATGTCCTCAGCTCGCACTGGGACTTGGTGGTAACCGCGGACCAAGTCTATCTTAGAAAAAACGCGCGCCCCCGCCAAATGAACGAAAAAATCTTAGATATGGGGGATTGGGTAGCGGTCGTGGGCTGTGGCGTTGTTCAACCTGCGGAAATCTCTGCAAGGTCGCCACGAGCCATCAGCTTTCGGGACCATGTGAAGCGGGGAAGCCCACGGGCTGTTAGAACGCCTGATGATGCCCAACCTTTCCAGGCTGGCGAACTCCTCACGTGCTATGGTCAGTTTAGCTGCATCCAAACGCCAAGCTTTTGCAAAAACGGGCGGGCCAGTGGTAGTAATAAAATGTTCCACCTCGTGTTTAGCGATGGTTGCTAAAAATGTGGGAACCGTGAGTGCTGGGAACTGAGTGAGCAGAGTGTGGAACTTACCGCTTGCAGCTGTGATGTTGACTTGTGCTGTTGGCGGGGCCACTTGGGCTGTACAGGGAATAGAATCGAAAGAAAGTGCATTAACCAGGCGCCTGTTAGCGAGATCAACCAACAAACCATGTGAGCACAGAAAATCAGCCCCCAACATATTGAAATTCACTGCTGCTATGACAAAAGTCCACTCGAATGAACGGCCGTGTAAAGACAGAAGCAGAGTCCTCTCACCAAAGGTCTTAATCTCCGAGCCGTTCGCTGCTGCTACCCCGGGACCTCTGGAAACTGCCAACCGGTCAGCGGAGGAAGGTGTGATGAAACTCAACAGGGAGCCTGTGTCCATGAGGAAATGCCTCCCCGAGCATGCATCCTTCAAGTAGAGCAGCTTATTCTCCTCCCCGAGGGTCGCAGCTGCTACCGACCCCCGGTCTTGGCGTTTCCCGAGCGCTTGAATTGGCACGGTGGTATACATTTGCGTGCCTTCTCTGCAAAGCGGCGATGGTAGAAACAGAGGGTGTCTCCTCCACGATCCTTGGCCCCCGCCGCCGCCGTTGTCGGTGATTCTGCTACCGCCATCTCTGGCCCCCCGCCATCTCCGACCGCCGCGCCGAACTCCGTCGCTGCTGCGGTGGCCACGTGCTGCTTGCTGGCATTAAGAATCTGATGCGCCTCCTGGGCCAGCGCGCGGAAGTCCCGCTGGGCCAACAACGGCGAACTGGCCAGGGCCGCTCTCGTGGCCGACGGTAGGGTCCTGAGGAAAATGTGGGTGAAGATGAAGTCGTCACCATCTGAGCCCCTCAACCTCAGCATGTTCTCCATCAGGTCAATGGGCGTGCCATCTCCCAAGTCGTTCAGAGCCAGGAGCCTCTCCGCTCTCTCCTCGACTGAGAGAGTGAAGCGCTGGATAAGCGCAGCCTTCAACCCGCCGTATTTGTTGATGGCTGGTGGCCGCTCCAATAGGCTCTCCACATGCCGAGCCGTGCGGTTGTCAAGCTTTGCAATCACATGGTAGAACTTCGTGTCGTCTACCGTTATCCCCCGGAGGGCGAACTGTGCTTCGACCAAGTGGAACCAGGAGCGCGGGTTGTCCTGCCAAAAGTCCGGCAACTGGACCTTAGCGGCATACACTTGGCTGGGAGCTCCTGACTCGGCTGACCCGGGGGAATTTCTTTCGTCCATGATACGTCTTAGGGTCACCAGTTATGTGAAAATGACGAGGCAGAGTTTATCTCACGAGGCAGGTTTATTCACATCTTCCAACATCAGCAAAGCAGAAAGAGAAAAAACACAGAAGCCTTCGTCCTTTTTATACCAGGACTCTCCCAGTTCACAATCACATTGCATTTCAATCACAAGTAACAATGCATCTACTCTTTGATCCTATAACCTCCTTTTCATAGCCTTCGGCCACCCGGAAATCCCCCAAGGCCATCTCTTGCATACAAAAGGCTAAACTTTCACATCCTCCTGTTAGGGACAAGAGTTGCAAATGAGCTAATAGCTATACACTCTGTGCAACACATCAGATTGATTGTCATTGATTAATTGTCTATGTTTATTGCACTGTCCCTGTCAAATAAACAAATCTATCTATCTATCTATCTCCAAGGAGACTCAGTTCTTTGTTCTAATCTGAGATGTGAGGTCTAAAGCGATACATATGTGTCCCACAGTCTAAGTTTTTTATTCCCTTCTCTTGCCATAGTGGAAAATTTAACGTCCTCTTTTGTTGCAAGATATCAGGATTATTCCAAATGGGTGTGAGTTTGAAAGGGACAAGCGAAGACCCCATTATTTTTAAAAATTTCCACCAAGCTGTCAGAGAGGAGCTGATATTAATGCTTTTAAAACAGTCATGGAGTTTAATACAGGGACTCATAAAAGGTAAGTCAGAGATATTTAGCGATCCACAGAGAGCCTGTTCAGCATCTAACCATGGGTTTCCTAGTGGGGTTGATTTTGTCCATTTAGAAACAAACTGCAATCTGTTGGCTATGAAGTATTTAAAAAAACTGGTAGATCTAAACCTCTGCACTCTTCTGCTTTTTGAAGTTTTTAGACTGATCCGTGATGGTTTATCCTTCCATAAAAAACTACTTATATTTGAGTCTAAAGACTTAAGCCAGGCCATAGATGGTTGGGTAGGAACCATTGAGAACAAATAATTGATTTTAAGAAGGACCATCATTTTAACGGTTGCGACTCTTCCCATTAGTGATATAGGTAGTGTCTGTGGAGAGCGTGAAATGAAGAGGCTGAACTTATTTCTCAATTCAGATTTATTAAACATCTCACATCTCCAACCATCTCTCAAACAGGAAAAGAGAGCGAACTACTCCAATTCCCCACTTTTATACCTGGGGCATCAAAGCACAGCATCACATTGTCAATAAACCCCCCATCAACAATACCTCTCCCCCAGGCCTCTTCTTCCTCCACCTGACCCCGGGAGGTCAGGAAGTCCTTTCAGAGTCCTTGCCAAAGGTACCTCCACCTCCTACTGTTATCCCCAGGAGGTCCAGACTTATTGTTCCTTCTAAGACGTGAGGTTACAATATACATATGCAGTCTTAAGCATCTCAGTCACTGTGCTATACATATGCAGTCAAAGCATCCCAAATATGTGTGCCACATGACACCCCCCAAACGTCGAAGATGAAACAATACAACATAGTCCACATAACATGATAAAATCACGACATCAGTCCATATGCTGTCTGGGCTTCAACCGCCTTCCAAACTTGCTGTAGGTGGGCTTCGCCGCTCCTGCGGCGCCATCCTGCAGTGAATCTTCTATCTTAGGACAAGAACTGTTAGTTGATCCCTGCGGGGGGGCATGCTCCCTGGGGGTTCTGCCGCGTCGAGGAGCCCTCGCCACTCGCACAGTCTCGTCGGTCATCACAAAAGCAGGCTTTAGTCTGTCTATACTAATTGTTTCCCTCCTGTCCCCCAAATCTAGCACAAAATGCTTATCACCTGTTTCCAGCACTCTATATGGGCCATCGTAGGGTGGACGCAGGGCTGGGCGTTGAGCCTCGTGCCTGACAAAAACAAACTCGGCATTTTTTAAAGATTTGGGCACAAAAACACGCGGGAAGGTGTGGTGAACGGGGCCCGGAAGCATGTCTGCTCCCGTGTCGATCAGTGACCACTGAGCAGGGGGACGCCCTGGCGCCGGATTATCTGGCAGAAACTCTCCTGGCAGCCGGAGAGGTTGTGCAAATACCAACTCCGCTGGGGAGGCTTTTAAGTCCTCTTTAGGTGCAGAACGCAACCCTAATAAAACCCATGGTAATCTGTTTACCCAATTTGCATCCGTAAGCGACGCTCTGAGGGCCGCCTTCAATGATCTATGAAACCGCTCGCATAAACCATTAGCCTGGGGGTGGTAAGCGGTAGTGCGGTGAATTGTCACACCTAAGCTGTGGGCCATCGCTGACCAAAGCTCAGACACAAATTGAGGTCCCCTGTGGGACGTAATATCGGACGGAACCCCGAAATGCGCTATCCAAGCCGTTAAAAACGTGCGGGCCACCTCTGCAGCTGTGCTTGATGCTAGTGGGACCACTTCCGGCCAACGCGTGGTTCGATCCACCATTGTCAAAAGGTGTGTGTACCCCTGCGACAACGGTAGGGGGCCTACGAGGTCGACATGCACATGATCAAACCTCTTGGCCGGGATGTGAAACGGCTCTAAGGGGGCTTTTGTGTGCTTGTGTATTTTGGCCCGCTGGCAAGCCATACAGGCTCGTGCCCACTCTTTAACGTGCTTGCGCAGGCCCGGCCAAACAAACTTTTCTGCTTCCATTTTCACAGACGCGCGCACCCCTGGGTGCGCCAGGGAGTGAATCGAGTCAAAAACGTGGCGGCGCCATGCGGCCTGCACTACTGGACGCGGTCGTCCAGTAGAGACATCGCAGATTAGGGGGGGCATACCATTTTGCAGCCTCCTGTTCTCCAGCCTTAACCCTGTTGGTCCAGACTGGAGCGCGCATACGTCCGCATCGCTACCCTGATCCGCTGCCATGGCTGCATAGTCTATTCCCACGTGAACTGGGGCCGCGTGCGCTTCCACGCTGTTATTTTGCTCGGCGGCTGTGGTAGTATAATCTACCTCTGCGCGGACTGGTGCGGTTATCGCGCGAGAGAGGCAGTCTGCCACTACATTGAGTTTACCTGCTACGTGTTGAATATCAGTAGTAAACTCTGAAATTGCGGCCAGCTGCTTCTGCTGCCGGCCCGACCATGGTGCTGAAATTTTGGCCATCGCAAAAGTGAGCGGTTTTTGATCAACAAACGCGGTGAAACGCCGACCTTCTAGCCAGAATTGGAAGCGACGAATGGCTAAGTGGAGCGCTAACAGCTCCCTGTCAAACACGCTGTACTTTCGCTCGGCCTCATGCAAGGACCTGCTGAAGAAGGCCAGCGGCTGCCAAACCCCGGCCACATGCTGCTCCACTACCGCCCCTATGGCCACGTCTGACGCATCAGTGGTGAGCGCTATGCTGGCCGTTGGGACTGGATGAGCCAACAACGCAGCGTCTGCAAGGGCTTTTTTTACCTCCGCGAATGCGCGCTCCCGCTCCGGGGACCACTCGATTGCATTGGAGGGTTTTTGCTTTTTAAGCGTGGCATATAATGGTTGCATGAGCTGCGCTGCGCGGGGGAGGAAACAGTTATAAAAATTCACCATTCCCAAAAACTCCTGTATTGCTTTGACCGTTTGTGGCTGGGGAAAATCTGCCACTGCGCGCACTTTGTCCGGTAGCGGAACTGCCCCCTCTGGGGAGACGCGGTGCCCCAAAAAGTCGATCTGCGCCACCCAGAACTGGCACTTAGCTGGGTTTATTATTAACCCGTGCTCTCCTAACCTCTGGAAAACTTCCGTGAGGTGTTTTTCGTGTTCTACTTCGGACGCACTGGCTACCAAAATGTCATCCAGGTAAACGAACACAAAAGGGAGATCGCGCAACACCGCATCCATCATGCGCTGGAAGGTTTGCGCGGCACCTTTAAGCCCAAACAACATGCGTAAAAACTCAAAAAGTCCAAACAAAGTTATTACTGCTGTTTTGGGGATGTCCTCAGCGCGTACTGGGACTTGATGATAACCGCGGACCAAGTCTATTTTAGAAAAAATACGCGCCCCCGCCAGATGCACCGAAAAATCCTGAATATGCGGGATTGGGTAGCGGTCATGCGCTGTGGTGTTGTTTAACCTGCGGAAATCACCGCAAGGTCTCCACGAGCCGTCAGCTTTAGGGACCATATGCAGTGGGGAGGCCCATGGGCTCTTTGAACGCTGGATGATGCCCAACCTTTCCAGGTTGGCGAACTCCTCGCACGCTATGGACAGTTTAGCTGCATCGAAGCGCCGAGCTTTCGCAAAGACGGGGGGGCCAGTAGTAGTAATAAAGTGCTCCACCCCGTGTTTTGCAACTGTTGCCGAAAAAGTGGGGACTGTGAGTGCTGGAAACTGAGTGAGGAGTGTGTGAAACTTACCACCTGCTGTGGCAACGTTGGTCTGTGCTGGTGGCGGGGACACTCGAGCTGCACAAGGAATGGAGTAAAAGGAGAGTGCATTAACTAGGCGCCTATTGGCAAGATCAACTAACAACCCATGTGAGCACAGAAAATCAGCACCTAACATGTTGAAACTCACCGCTGCTATAATAAAAATCCATTCATATGTGCGGCCGTGCAAGGACAGAAGCAGAGTCCTTTCACCGAAGGTCTTAATGCTCAAGCCGTTCGCCGCTGTTGCTCCGTCACCATGGGGGCCTGCCAGTCGGTCAGCGTAGGTAGGGGTGATGAAACTCACTTGGGCGCCCGTGTCCACGAGGAAGTGCCTCCTGGAGCGTGCGTCCGTCAGGTAGAGCAGCTTGTTCCGTTCGCCGAGTGTCGCCGCTGCTAGAGACTCCCAGTCTTGGCGTTTCCCGAGCTCTTGAACTGGCACGGCGGTACACACTTGCGCGCCCTCTCTGCGAAACGACGATGGTAAAAGCAGAAGGCGTCTCCTCCGCTGTGTCGGGACTTCGCTGCCGCCATTGTTGGTGGGACCGTCTCCGTCGCCTCTGGCCCCCCGCTGCTCCCGGTTGCTGCGCCAAGATCTGCCGCTGCTGGGGTGGCCGAGTGCTCCTCGCTGGAGTTGAGGATCCGCTGCGCCTCCTGGGCCAGTGCGCGGAAGTCCCACTGGGTCACAAAACGAGAGCCTGCCAGGGTCGCCTTCGTCTGCGATGGTAGGGTTCGCAGGAAGATCTGCGTGAAGAAAAAATCGTCGTTGTCTGAGCCTCTCAGCTGCAGCATGTCTTCCATCAGGTCGACAGGCGTGCGTCCTCCCAAGTCGTGTAGAGCTAGGAGCTTCCTAGTTCTCTCCTCGGCTGAGGGCGTGAAACGCTGGATGAGGGCAGCTTTCAACCCGCTGTATTTGTCGCGAGTGGGCGGGTGCTGCACCAGGCTCCGCACGTGTCGGGCTGTGCGGTTGTCGAGTTTGGCGATGACATGGTAGAATTTTGTGTCATCTGCCGTTATTCCCCCGAGTTCGAACTGGGCTTCGGCCAGGAGGAACCACGAGTCTGGGTTGTCCTGCCAGAACTCTGGAAGCTTGACTGAGACCGCACTTGCTCCAGCGGTCCCTGGCGAGTCTGGCTCGGGGGAACTGTCTCTAGTCATCATACATCTTCAGGTCACCAATGTGGAAAGCGTGAAATTTAGAGGCTGAATTTATTTCTCAATTCAGATTTATTAAACATCTCACATCTCCAACCATCTCTCAAACAGGAAAAGAGAGCGAACTACTCCAATTCCCCACTTTTATACATGGGACATCAAAGCACAGCATCACATTGTCAATAAACCCCCCATCGACAATACCTCTCCCCCAGGCCTCTTCTTCCTCCACCTGACCCGGGGAGGTCAGGAAGTCCTTTCAGAGTCCTTGCCAAAGGTACCTCCACCTCCTACTGTTATCCCCAGGAGGTCCAGACTTATTGTTCCTTCTAAGACGTGAGGTTACAATATACATATGCAGTCTTAAGCATCTCAGTCACTGTGCTATACATATGCAGTCAAAGCATCCCAAATATGTGTGCCACAGTGTCCTCGATTGCGTAAGGTTGTCTTGTATTGTTTTTAAAAGGGGAGTGTGATTTAGTTGTAATAACTCTGAGAGCCTGGGGGAGATATTTATATATATATATCTAGCTACATTGCTCCGCACTGTGTGTGTTTATATACTTGCATATTTATTCCACCTAGCTGCAATGCTCCGTACTGTGGGTGTTTATATATTTACATATTTATTCCATCTAGCTACAATGCTCTGCACTGTGTGTTCATATATTCATATATTTATTCCATCCAGCTACAATGCTCTGCACTGTGTGTCTGTGTGTGTGTGTGTATATATATATATTTTATAGTAATATGTACATATGTATATTAGCTGCTCTTGCTTGCTTGTTTTTTTTTTTTTTTTTTTTTTTTTTCTTGCCTTCTGATTGTTGCTCTGAGTGTTGCTATCCCTGTGCTGTTGCAATCCTGGAATTTCCCCGTTGTGGGACTAATAAAGGCTTATCTTATCTTATATCTATTCCTAAGTATTTAATATTACCTTGTAGCGCCCATATTCATAACTGTATGTAACTGTATGTAGCTCACATATTTGCATGCTTAGGTCTAAACACAGAAGGACTGTGGGCTTGCAATGTGGATTGACCTCACGCCTCAAATGGACAATGAGTCTGGGCCACCTGCGGACTTAGAAGAAGGACAGAGGCTCAGGGACGAGAGCCTGAAGGAACTTCGGATTAAGCATGAATGGAAGGATGTAACATGGACGTGTGACCTTGCCTTTGATCTATGTTATGAATAGAAAGATTTGATGTAACGTGAATGTGTGACTTTTGGTGTGAGGGATGAATAGAGGGATTTGACTTGAGTGGGTGACTCTGTCTGTGGGGGTGCATGATATATACGTATATGTGTGGGTTTATTGCAGCACTTCCTCTTTGTTTCTGTCTGAGAGAGAGAGAAGGTTGGAGGTGTAAGATGCAATAAACTAGAATTAAAAACCAACCAGTCTCATCATTTCGTGATCTCCACAGTGGTGACCAAGACGTGAGATGTCAGGAGACGAGCGCTCTGACCCGGATTCACCGGGGACCGTCCGTACGAGTGCGGTCTCACTCAAGCTCCCCGAGTTCTGGCAAGAAGACCCGCACTCATGGTTCCAGCACGCGGAATCGCGGTTCATGCTCGGGGGAGTTACAGCGGATGACACCAGATTTCACCATGTCATCGCAAGACTCGACAGCCGCGCGGCTCGG
The DNA here is from genome assembly GCA_020510985.1 of Pholidichthys leucotaenia. Taxonomy (NCBI): domain Eukaryota; kingdom Metazoa; phylum Chordata; class Actinopteri; order Cichliformes; family Pholidichthyidae; genus Pholidichthys; species Pholidichthys leucotaenia. Next base: position 55,891,169 of record CM035840.1, on the reverse strand, counting down.
TGCGTGCGGAGCTTGGTGCAGCAGCCGCCCGCTGCTGGCAAATACGAAACACTGAAAGCCGCCCTCATTTCGAGTTTCATGCCCTCAGCTGAGGTGAGGGCCAGGAGGCTCCTAGACCTGCGAGACCGTGGAGGACGCAGGCCGGCCGAGCTGATGGAGGACATGCTGCAGCTGCTCGGGATGGAAGACGACAAGTTCTTGTTTAAGCACATTTTCTTGAGGACCCTCCCGGCGCACATGAGAGGTACCCTGTCCAGCATGAAATGTGTGAACCACCAGGACTTCTGCGCACTGGCCGCAGAAGCGCAGCGGCACCTAGATGCCTGCGGCGAGCAGGCGATGTCCGCGGCAGCAGCAGACCTTGGCGCAGTGGCCGGGGGCAGGGAGGAGCCGGAGGCAGCAGAAGCCACCCCAGCAACGACGGCAGCAGCGCGGTCCCGAAGCAGAGGAGGGGACGGCCTCTGTTTCTACCATCGACGCTTCGCAGAGAGGGCGTACAGATGCATCCCGCCGTGCAGCTTCAAGAAGCAGGGAAACGCCAAAGCCGGGGGTTGTTAGCAGCTTCGACTCTCGGCGAGCAGAATAAGCTGCTTTTCCTAACAGATGCGAGCTCTGGGCGGCATTTCCTCATGGACACCAGAGCCCAGAGGAGCTTCATCACCGCGACCTATGCGGACCGCTTGGCTGGACCCAGCGGGGACGGGGCACTGGCGGCGAACGGCTCGTCCATCAAGACGTTCGGAGAAAGGACTCTGCAACTGTCGCTTCACGGCCGCAACTATGACTGGACTTTCATTGTAGCGGCGGTGAGTTTCGACATGTTAGGCGCTGATTTTTTGTGCTCACATGGCTTGTTGGTAGATCTGAGGAAAAAACGCCTGGTTAATGCACTCTCTTTTTATTCTATTCCTTGTGCAGCTCGAGTGTCCCCGCCACCAGTACAGACTAACGTCGCCACAGCAGGCGGTAAGTTTCACACCCTCCTCACCCAGTTCCCAGCACTCACAGTTCCCACTTTTTCAGCTAAGGTTGCGAAACACGGGGTGGAACACTTCATCACCACAGTTGGCGCGCCTGTTTTTGCGAAGGCTCGGCGCTTGGATGCAGCTAAACTCTCCATTGCGCGCGAGGAGTTCGCCAACCTGGAAAGGTTGGGCATAATTCGCCGCTCGAAGAGCCCCCGGTCTTCCCCGCTCCATATGGTCCCTAAGGCTGATGGCTCGTGGAGACCGTGTAGTGATTACCGCAGGCTGAACAATGCCACGGCGCATGACCACCCAATTCCGCACACCCAGGATTTTTCGGTGCACTTAGCGAAGGCACGCATTTTTTCTAAAATAGACCTGGTTCGCGGCTATCACCAAGTCCCGGTCCGTGCAGAGGACATCCCCAAAACAGCGGTAATAACCCCGTTCGGACTTTTCGAATTTTTACGCATGCCTTTTGGCCTTAAAGGCGCCGCGCAAACCTTCCAACGAATGATGGATGCCGTGTTGCGCGATCTCCCTTTTGTTTTTGTCTACCTGGACGATATTTTAGTCGCCAGTGCCTCCGAGGAGGAACATGAAAAACACCTCACGACCATTTTTCAGAGGTTGGAGGAGCACGGGTTGGTAATTAACCCAGCCAAGTGCCATTTTGGTGTGGCGCAAATCGATTTTTTGGGACACCGCGTCTCCCCAGAGGGGGCAGTCCCTCTACCGGCCAAGGTACGCACAGTGACAGAGTTCCCTCGGCCACAAACGGTTAAAGTGTTGCAAGAATTTTTAGGGATGGTAAATTTTTATAACTGTTTCATACCCCACGCAGCGCAGCTCATGCAGCCGTTATACACCGCTCTTAAAAAGCAGAAGCCCTCCAATGTGATCGAGTGGTCCCCGGAGCGGGAACGCGCGTTCACGGAGGTTAAAACAGCACTGGTGGATGCGGCACTGCTGGCGCACCCAGAACCATCAGCCCGCATAGCGCTAACCACCGACGCGTCAGACGTGGCCATCGAGGCCGTGGTGGAGCAGCAGGTCACCAGGGTCTGGCAGCCGCTCGCTTTTTTCAACAGATCCTTGCGCGATGCCGAGCGGAAATACAGCGCGTTTGACAGGGAGCTGTTGGCGCTCCACCTGGCTATTCGCCATTTCCAGTTCTGGCTGGAAGGGCAGCGTTTCACCGCGTTTGTCGACCACAAACCGCTTACTTTCGCAATGTCCAAAATTTCGGAACCGTGGTCCAGACGGCAGCAGAGGCAGCTGGCCGCAATTTCGGAATTTACCACTGACATTCAGCACGTAGCCGGTAAGCTTAATGTTGTAGCGGATTGTCTCTCCCGCGCGGTAACAGCACCTGTCCGCGTGGATGCAGATTGAACCGGTTAGCAGCGTGGACACGGACCCGGCCCCGGTGCACGTGGGGATAGATTATGCAGCCATGGCGTCGGAACAGAGCAGAGATGCAGAAGTGCGCACGCTCCAGTCTGGACCAACAGGGTTAAGGCTGGAGAGCAGGATTCTACAAGCCGGTTTGCCCCCCCTCATCTGCGACGTATCCACTGGGTGGCCGCGCCCGGTGGTACCGGCCGCTTGGCGCCGCCGAGTTTTTGACGCAGTTCACTCCCTGGTGCATCCAGGGGTACGCGCTTCTGTAAAAATGGTAGCGGAGAAGTTTGTTTGGCCGAGCCTGCGCAAGCATGTGAAAGAGTGGGCGGCAGCCTGCATGGCTTGCCAGCGGGCCAAAATCCACAGGCACACGAAAACCCCCTTCGAGCCTTTTCACATCCCGGCTCGGAGGTTCAATCATGTGCATGTGGACCTCGTGGGCCCGCTACCGCCGTCACAAGGGTTCACACACCTCTTGACAATGGTGGACCGAACCACACGTTGGCCAGAAGTGTCCCGCTAACAACGACCACAGCGGCAGAGGTGGCTTGCGTTTTTTTAACGGCCTGGGTAGTTCGTTTCGGGGTCCCGTCGGACATTACGTCCGATAGGGGACCTCAATTTGTGTCGGAACTGTGGTCAGCGATGGCCAGCAGCTTAGGAGCGACTATCCACCGCACTACCGCATATCATCCCCAGGCTAACGGGTTATGCAAGCATTTTCACAGGTCTTTGAAGGCAGCCCTGAGAGCGTCGCTCACGGATGCAGATTGGGTAAACAGGCTACCTTGGGTTTTATTGGGGTTGCGTTCAGCACCCAAAGAGGATTTAAACGCCTCACCCGCGGAATTAGCTTTTGCTCAACCTCTCAGGCTGCCCGGTGAGTTCTTACCAAGCCATGCGGCGCCAGGGTGCCCCCCAGCACGGGGACCTCTGAGTGGGGTGGGGGCAGAGATGCTCCCCGGCCCCGTGCATCACACTTTTCCGTGTGTTTTTGTTCCCAAAGCTCTACAAAACGCCCAATTTGTTTTTGTTAGGCACGATGCTCAGCGACACAGTCTCCACCCACAATATGACGGTCCATTTCGAGTGCTGGAAACTGGGAACAAATATTTTGTGCTTGATTTGGGAGGCAGGAAAGAAACAATCAGTATTGATAGATTAAAGCCTGCCTTTGTGTTGCATGACGAGTCTGTACGACTGGCGCAAGCACCTCGACGCGGCAGGCCCCCCAGGGAGCGGCCCCAGGCGCCCCCGCAAGGATCAAATAACCTTTCTCCCCCTCACACCACAGATTCGCCGCAGGACGGCGCCACACGGATTGTGAAGCCTGCTTACAGCAGGTTCGGGAAGAGGTTGAAACCTAGGCTACGTGTGGGGTGATGCGTGATTTGATCAGACTGTGCTGTAGTTTCTGCAGGTGGGGGGTGACATACGCTGTATGACCCATTGAGAGAATGTGGTTGTCTTGTCCATTCTTGGGCGTTTGGGGGGGGGGGGTGATGTAGCGCCCATATTCATAACTGTATGTAACTGTATGTAGCTCACATATTTGCATGCTTAGGTCTAAACACAGAAGGACTGTGGGCTTGCAATGTGGATTGACCTCACGCCTCAAATGGACAATGAGTCTGGGCCACCTGCGGACTTAGAAGAAGGACAGAGGCTCAGGGACGAGAGCCTGAAGGAACTTCGGATTAAGCATGAATGGAAGGATGTAACATGGACGTGTGACCTTGCCTTTGATGTACGTTATGAATAGAAAGATTTGATGTAACGTGAATGTGTGACTTTTGGTGTGAGGGATGAATAGAGGGATTTGACTTGAGTGGGTGACTCTGTCTGTGGGGGTGCATGATATATATATGTGTGGGTTTATTGCAGCACTTCCTCTTTGTTTCTGTCTGAGAGAGAGAGAAGGTTGGAGATGTAAGATGCAATAAACTGGAACTAAAAAGCAACCAGTCTCATCATTTCATGATCTCCACAACCTGATTGTATTGGAATAATGGATGTATTTGAGAAATTACAATTTATAGGTAAAACTATTGATTTACCCCAGTTAACAGAGTAGTCTGATAATGATGAAAATTGATCAATGAGCGCCACTGTCTGAAGAAGAGATCTTTGTGAGTTTTCAAGGAAAAGCAATACATCATCAGCATAAAGACTTATCTTGTGTTCTTTTTCTCCAGTTTGAATGCCTCTCATATCAACATTCTGTCATATGGCTGCTGCTAATGGTTCGATAAAGAAGGTAAAAAGTGAGGGAGAGAGTGGACAACCCTGCCTAGTACCTCTCTGGAGATTAAAGCTTTGGGAGGTCTGATCATTTGTTTGGACAGACAGTTGGACAGCTATATAGTGTTTTTAATCCAGTTTATGAAAGATGAACCAAACCCAACCTTATTTAACACCATCCATCCATCCATCTTCTTCCGCTTAATCCTTTTCAGGTCGTGGGGGGGCTGGAGCCTATCCCAGCATCTTTGGGCGAGAGGCAGGGTACACCCTGGACAGATTGCCAGTTCATCGCAGGGCCAACACAGAGAGACAGACAACCATTCACTCTCACAGTCATACCTAAGGACAATTTAGAATCCCTAGTTTGATGCCAATTAACCTAACTTGCATGTTTTTGGCATGTGGGAGGAAACCGGAGAAATCCTGGAGTAAACCCACGCAGGCACGGGGAGCACATGCAAACTCCACACAGATCACTGTTGGTCGGGGGCTGGGATCGAACCCAGGATCCCCTGGCCAAGGGTGAGTTGCTGTGCTGCCGCAGTGCTAACCACTCCGCCACCGCGCTGCCCCTTATTTAACACCATAAAAAAAATTTCCAATTAACTCAGTCAAAGGCTTTCTCTATATCCAATCAATCAATCAATCAATCAATCAATCAATCAATCAATCAACCTTTATTGTCATGATGCTATGCATGTAGCTGTATTGCAAGCAAGATGAAATTGTGTTTCTCTAGGCATCTGTATTGTAAAAAGAACATAATTTAACAACACACTCACACCCCCCTCACCCTCCACCCCGACAGCCATTCATATATCCCTGAGACACATTTGGATATTAGAGTAATGTTAACTTATTACAGCTGCAGTTAAAATGATAATAATTGCCTATGTATATATAAAACAATTAAAATGGCTAAGTGAATCTAAGTAGCTAAGAGAAATAAATACTTAAAACTGACTAAAACTATAATATACATGTAATATACATAATGTCCATAAAGTGCAGTAATATGTGTAAAGGATTCTGGATCAACTGTTCAGCATCCTAACAGCTTGTGGAAGGAAGCTGTTAAGATGCTGAACCACCAGGAAGTCTGGGAAACCTGCCTTTGACCTTTGACATCACCACTCATTCAGTAATGCCTGCCTTTGATCTTTGACATGGATAGTGGCAACAGTAACCATGGTGAAACCTGCCTTTGATCTTTGACATCACCGCTCAATCAGTGATGCCTGCCTTTGATCTTTGGCATCAGTACTTGCTCAGTGATACCTGCCTTTGATCTTTGATGTCACCATCAAAAATCTTTTAGATCTTTGATGATGTCATACAGAGATGCCTGCCTTTGATCTTTGACGTCACCACTGGTTCAGAGATGCCGCCTTTGATCTTTGATGTCATAGCGAGTCCTATGAAACCTGCCTTTGATCTTCAACATCACCACTTGTTCAGTGATGCCTGCCTTTGATCTCATAGTGAGTCCTATGATCTTTGAGCGAGTCCTATGATCATGACATCGTGATGCAGCTTAAACTTGCTTCTTACATAAGGAGTTGTTCAGAACTCCTTATAAGAACTCCTTTTACAAAGATATAATCAAGTCAGTGGCGGTAATGCATCTGTAAGTTGGTTGCCAACCGCCAATCAAATCTAAAAGAAGAAGAAGAAACTTGCTTCTTCTTCTTTTAGATTTGGCAGTTGGCAACCAGCTTACAGGTGCATTACTGCCACCTACCGGACTATGTTGTTTTACTGCCATAGCGTTATCCTATTATCGCTTAAACTTGCTTTCAGCAAGATAACATAATATTTGTGTTTCAGAGTTTTTAATCACTCTATATATAATTCAAGAAATCTCTGTGTGTGTCATGATAATAGGACTGTGTATGTGTCGTGATCATAGGACTCACCATGACATCATCAAAGTCATGATCATAGGACTTTGTGTGTGTGTCATGATCGTAGGACTCGCTATGACATCATCAAAGATCAAAGGCAGGCATCATAGGACTCGCTATGACATCATCAAAGCTCATAGGACTTGCTAGAAATCTCTGTCTGTCTGTTCAAGAAATCTCTGTCTGTCTGTCTGTGTGTTCCGTGCCTATCTCCCAAAATGTTCATCAGATTGGCCTCAGATTTAATTTGTGCTTTGCTGAGGTTGCAAGGGTGTACATCCCCAAATTTCAGCCTCCCTGGATATGTGGAAGTTTAGGAGGGGAAATCTTTAATGAATGTCCATAGGGGAGCTATGGGCATTCATAGCTATGACATCACAGACGCACAGATGTTGCCATTGTTACTGTTGCCATGGTAACAGTAACTTTCTACGGGCATGCAGAGACACCACCGAGAGGACACGGTCCAGGGATGGATAGTTTTTTTGCACGTGGGGAGTTGTTCAGAACTGCTTATAAGAACTACTTATAAAAAGAAATAGAGTGATAACAATCAAGTTAGTGGCGGTAATGCACCTGTAAGCTGGTTGCCAACCACCAATCAAATCTGAAAGAAGAAGAAATACTTGCTTATACTTGGTTTCTACGGGCATGCACTAATATTTTTAAACTATTAAATAGAAATGAGTGAAATTATCTGGGTTGACAAGTTAGACTAATCTCTGGGACTAATTTGACCAAAAAAAATCTATGTGCTTTAATGTCTTTCATTTCTCCCTGTAAACTGCAAATCTATCTATCTATCTATCTATCTATCTATCTATCTATCTATCTATCTATCTATCTATCTATCTATCTAGGGGTATTGTAAATGTTATTTCTCCAACTGTATATTGATAGTGATTGTTCTTTTTTCAAAGATTCTCAAGTCTCACATTTTCTATACAATAGAAGTTTAAAAGGTGCAAGCCAAGGGAAGCTGAAGCCAAATATTTTTGTTGGCTTGAGTCAAAGATTTAACAGCTCTGTTAATTTCCATAACAAGCTGGAACGGGAAAAGATCTAGACACCATTGTTTGGTCTGAAAAATTAGGACAGGAAAATCAGGGAGACAATACAATAAGCTTCCCTTCCTCTGGCAGCAGCACTAATAACAAATAGAGCAAAAGTCAGACCTATAATGTCCTGGTGTTTTAAGGGGTTAAACAAAACATTGAAGGAAGAAAGGAGAATGCACTTAAAAGCAGTTATTTGTACAGATATAAATGCAGTACAGTAGGGGTGTGGGAATTTTTTTCTTCTCCTTTTCCTTTTTTTTAACAATTATAAACAAATGCCATGTTTGCCAATTTTTAATTTGTTTATATTTAACAAAAAAAAAGAAACTCAATTAGCATTGTTGTTTAATGTAATCCTATAGGAGTAAAGTCTGGATTATGAGTTGCTTTAAACAGAAAGCAAGAGAGTTGCTTTTTAAAGTATTTGGTTGCTAAGATTACTTAAAATGGTTTCAGTTTTTTCACACACAAAATCATTTGAGGAAAACTGTATCTGTTAAACAAATATTTATTATTTTCAACAGCACATTACCGTAATACTATAACCTACTGTTTTTGTGCAATCTTGCACCGTATCTTAAACCCATCTTCAATCTGGTTCCCCAGTTCCTCAAATAGAACAGGCATGCAAATATACTGTGCATTACAGTCCCATGCAGCTTTTCTTTTTCTCATCACACAAGGATACAAATGCAAATAGATAAAATCAAGTTAAGTAAATTTCTTCATTGAAATGGCAACACACAGGTGCTGCAAAAAAGTTCCAACAGTCGCATATAGAAAAACATGTTTCCAATACTCACAATGCAAGTGGTAGTGGCTGTGGGGACACAATAAAATGATGGCAGCATTGACAAGTTGTGTGATTTTAGCAATTTCTTCTTCTTCTTTTAGATTTGATTGGCGGTTGGCAACCAGCTTACAGGTGCATTATCGCCACTGACTTGATTATCAATATATCTGATGTATAAAAGTGGCAGTAAAAGTATAACTGTTGTGTTTCAGCAGATAATGGATTTACAGGCTAATAGCAAATGACTAGACTAACATGTCACCAGAGTCACTTCCATTGCGTTGTGTGTATTCAGAGTGTGTTTCTGTATTTGTAACTGTTGTGACTTTTTGCATCACCCGTGTGTTGGCTTTTTGATGAAGATATGTTTTTTTTAATTATTATTTTTGTTTTGTATATTTGCAATTGTCTCCCTAAAGCAGCTCTTTGTAAGTTCTTGTTCCGGGTAGGAACACTTAACTATGGTGATTATGACCTCATTTCCAACAGCCAATCACAAGGTGCTTTGTTGTTGATGGCTACAGCTGTGCCCTATGATTTGCTGTTGGGACTGAGGTCACAGTCACCAACGTTGTAGTCTTTTCAGTGTTCCTGCCAAGAAAAAAGTGTAATGAATCTGGGGTGAGCTGACACACACACGCGCACCTTCAGTTTAACTCGCTCCCCTTGATTACCTGCAGCTGCCACTCATTTGCCACCTGCTGCTGATTACCTGCACCACTATAAAAGAGCAGTGCACTTTACCAGTAGTGTTGAAATGTGACCATCTCTCAGCTCACTGTGACTCCCTGCCTCCTGCTCTGTGATCCTCCACCGGTGTCATGAATTGCCCCTCAGGGCAGAGAAAAAGACCCAGATGCTGAACTGCTAGTTTGTGAAATTTATTAAGAAACAAAAACACAAAAGTGCGCCAACACAAAAATCCAAAATGTCAAGCAAATAAATAAACTTACGAGTAAGCTCACCAGAACAAGGGCAGGGTTCTGGTGAACTTACGAGTAAGCTCACCAGAACAAGGGCAGGGTTCTGGTGAGGACAAGGGGGAAGAAACCTCAATACTCAGGCAACGAGAAATGAAAACAACGGCCCTTAAATATGGCTAGAAACAAATGAAACGAGTGATAGCAGATGTGGGTCACCAGAGCGGGCAGGAGATAATAAGGATACAATTTAGACCAGCTACGAGCAGTGAGAGTGGAGAGACCAGACTGACAGCTGACAGGGACCCCACCTACGTGGCGCAAACCCCAGAAATGTCACTTGACAGCTGTCAACCCAGAGAGGAAACACAACAGAATAAAAATGTAATGAAATGGCAAAATAACGATGAGTAACCTCAACAATGTAAATAACAAACTATAATGAATGTAAACAGGAAAATAAATTATACTAAGAAACAATCCAGAATACGTAACAAATCAACCGAGGATGGAAATAACAGAATTGCAACTCAAAATGACAACATTGTACAAATATGAAAAAAGGCAAAAAGACTGAGCCCGGTGAAATCCCCCCACACTAAGATCGTGACAACCGGTCCTGTCCAACGGAATGTTTGCTCCCTGTGCTTCCATGCTTCTCGAATTTTCCCCGCTTGGATCCCCCCATTTAAGCTTCCCCTGCAAATCAGTTGATTAACTCTCACCCCAGGAACCTCCACCAGCTGTACTCCCAGACCTTACCTTCTCGGATCTTGCCAACCTACCTGGACCATAACCACCACTCTGGACGCACAAGTAAGCAGTCATTCTTGGAAATATATTCACTAACACTTCCCTTAGGAAAAGCTTTGGGCCCGGACACCACCAGCTGGTTTCTCATCTCTGAAGATACTCCATACATACCTGGATCAAAGCCCCACTCACTATGCAGGAAGAAGGCACCCTTACTCCTTCTTTGGTTTCTCCACGTCATCACACATCCAAGAAAATAGGCATTTAATTACTCATTCAATCAATCTCTGCCGGCCATTTCAGCCCACTTTCCTTCTCTCCTTTCTTCCCCACAGGAGTGCTGGTATTTCCCTGCAAAATAAAATATATCAAATACTTACAGTTGCAATCAAAATCATTCAACCTCCATTGCAAATCAGGTTTATTAGCAAAATGTACAAACTAGCAGCTGTTTGTAATAACTAACTAACTAACTAACTAACCTGCACTTATATAGCGCTTTTCTAGTCACAAAGACCACTCAAAGCGCTTTTCTTTTAATACTAACCCTCTATTCTAAGGGCCTATAGGAAACAGATATCTAGGGACAATTTAGAACAGCCAATTAACCTAACATGCATGTTTTTGGCATGTGGGAGGAAACCGGAGAAATCCCGGAGTAAACCCACGCAACACGGGGAGAACATGCAAACTCCACACAGATCACTGTTGGTCGGGGGCTGGGATCGAACCCACGATCCCACGATCCCCACAATCCCCCGGCCAAGGGTAAACTGTGCTGCCGCAGTGCTAACCACTGCGCCACCGTGCAGCCCGTGCAATAAACAAATAAACAAGAACAAGGAGCTGAAAAGTTGGCTCCAGTTTGCTCAAAACTATATAAATAAGCCAAAGGAGTTTTGGGATTCTGTTCTGTGGTGCCATGAAACAAAACTGGAACTTTTTGGGCCTCGGGATCAGCAGCATGTGTCATGGTCTGGACAGGGTTAGACCCTGTCCACACTTTATGTTCTCTTTTTGGACTTATTATTATCATTATCCCTGTCCATGCTTTATGTTCTTGGTTGGACTCATTATTATTAACATCATTGGTATTCTCACCGCAGTTACAGTATTGTGACGTAAGCAGGGTTCACACAAAGAAAATGGAGCAGATGGTTGTGATCAACGGGATTTATTTTTCACACACTCTGAGCACAGGTAGGAGGGGAGGTCATTCTCCCAGACCTCCGTTTAAATCACGGTTACACACACATAACGTTTTCAACTGGCAAAGCATGCTGGGAAATCCCTGCCCCCCTTAACATGGCCCCAATGTTACACTGCCCCCCCCCCCGGACTGGTTTCTGTCCCCAGAAAAATTAAAGTCCAATTTAAAAGTCCAATACAAACTCATCCAGGTGTCGGGGCGGTCTTCGGCGCCGGCGGCCAACACGTACAGGTCCCCTAGTGTCCATCTGGGTCTCGGTCGGGGTATCGGGCCGGGATGGAAGCTCCGGTTCGTCCATCAGCGGTGCAGATGGCCGATACGGGGCGAGACGGTCACGATGAAGGACCACAACCCGGTCCCTTTTTCTAAGCCTCACCTTGTACACCACATCTGACAGTCTCTCCAGGACCACACATGGCCCCGACCACTGACTCGCCAGCTTCGGTGATCGTCCTCTCTTCCTCTCAGGGCAGAAAACCCAGACTCGATCTCCCGGTGCAAAGTCCCTCCCCTGGCAGCGGGAGTCGTACGCTCGCTTCTGCCAGCCCCCTGCCGCTGCCAGGGCCTCTCAAGCCAGCTCGTGCACCGTGTGGAGACGTTCTTTCAAACAAAAAAAATAATCCAATCCGGGTTTTCCCTTCACCTCCGGCTCAGGGGGGCAACCGAATACCAAATCCACCGGTGTGCGCAGCTCGCGTCCAAACATGAGCGCCGCAGGGGTGCACCGGGTAGATTCCTGAGCTGCCGTCCGGTACGCCCACAAAACAAAAGGCAGGTGCAGGTCCCAGTCTCGCTGTCGCTGGTCCACTAGGATAGCGAGCTGGGTGGTGAGGGTCCGGTTGAATCGTTCGACCAGGCCGTCGCTCTGTGGATGCAGTGGGGTGGTCCGGGTCTTCCGGATGCCCAGCCGTTTGCAGACCTCTCCGAAGACCTCCGCCTCGAAGTTCCGACCCTGATCGCTGTGCAGCTCCTCCGGTGCGCCAAACCGACAGAACATTTCATCCACCAGCTTTGATGCCGTTGTAGCGGCGCTCTGATCCGGGACCGCATACGCCTCTGGCCACTTAGTGAAATAATCCATCGCGACCAGCACGTAGCGGTTTCCCCGGTCCGTGGTCGGGAAAGGGCCCAGGATGTCCACTCCCACTCGCTCCATCGGTGCTCCCACCTGGTACTGCTGCAGGGGAGCGTGGGATCGCTGAGTTGGTCCCTTCTGAGCTGTGCATGTGTCGCAGCGATGAACGTGGAGCTCCACGTCCTGATGACAACCGGGCCAGTAGAACTGGGCCTGAAGGCGCTGCAGCGTCTTTGTCACTCCGAAGTGGCCCGCTCCTCCCGCCCCATGAGCCAGCTGGAGTACTTTGGGCCGGAGTCGATGAGGAACCAGCAGCTGCCAGACATGCCGTTGCCCAGCTGGAGTGTGCCACTGTCGATACACCACGCCCTCGTAGCAGCGGAGGTTGGCCCACTGGGAGTGCAGGGCCTTAGTCTCTGGGTCCAGCGGTGACACAACCTCCCAGGCGGGCCGCTGTCCTGCGTCCAGCCACTGCCGAACCCGCGAAATGACCGGGTCTCTGTCCTGCTCGCTCTGCAGCTGCTGCGTGCCAAGAACCTCTGTGACGTCATCGCTAGGGAGAACTGCCTGATCATCTGAGGAGGGGCTGTGCATCGCTGCGTTATTCCTGCTCGCAGCGGCTCGGAGAGCGGCAGCCCGTGGGGCGGTTTGGTCCCGATCTTCAGCCCGTTGGCAGTGACAACACTCCTCTGTCGCGCAGGGGCGCCGAGACAGCGCGTCAGCGTTGGCATGGAGGCGGCCTGCCCGATGCACAATCTGGAAATTATAATCCTGCAGTGCCTCCAGCCATCTCGCCAACTGTCCATCCGGTTCTTTGAAGTTTAACAACCAGGTCAGGGAAGCGTGGTCCGTCCTGAGCTGGAACCTCCCCCCGTACACATACGGGCGGAAATGACGCAGTCCTTGGATGACAGCCAGCAGCTCTCTGCGAGTCACACAGTAATTCCTCTCGGCTCTGCTGAGAGTGCGGCTGAAGAAAGCGACTGCCTGCTCTCCATGTTCTCCCTCCTGGGATAGCACCGCCCCGATGCCCTGGTTGCTGGCGTCCGTGTCCACGATGAAAGGGCGGTTCGGGTCAGGATACCGCAAGACGGGGGCTCTGATGAGCGCTGCGCGAAGCTGGGAGAAAGCAGCAGCACAGCTGTCACTCCACTGGAACGTGCGTCCTTTCTGCGTCAGCTGATGCAGCGGGCTGGCGATGGTGGCAAAGTCTTTCACAAACCTCCTATAATAGGAGGCCAATCCAAGAAAACTCCTCAGTTCTCCAATGTTCCGCGGCACTGGCCAGTCTCTCACTGTTGCCACTTTTTCCGGGTCGGTGGCGACCCCCGCTGCCCTGACGATGTGGCCCAAAAAGGTGGTCTCCCGCCGGAACAGGTGGCATTTCTTAGGGTGTAACCGTAGCCCCGCCTGCTGGATGGCTCCCAGCACTTCTCGGAGATTTGACAGGGCGCTGTCAAAATCAGCTGCATGCACCAGTAGGTCATCCAGGTAAACAACGCAGCGACTCCGGGGCACGTGAGCCAGCACTCGCTCCATCAAGCGCTCAAAGGTGGCCGGGGCGTTGCAGAGTCCAAACGGCATCACTTTAAACTGGTACAGTCCCTGCCCAATGGAGAAAGCTGTTTTTTGGCGGGCCTCGGGTGACAGCTCTACCTGCCAACAGCCGCTGCGTAGATCCAGCGAGCTGAACCAGCTGGAGCCGGCGATGTGGTCCAGTGCGTCATCGATGCGGGGCAGGGGGTAGGAATCTTTCCTGGTGGCGTCGTTCAGGCGTCGGTAATCCACACAGAACCGCCACGACCCGTCCTTTTTCTTGACCAGCACCACAGGCGCCGCCCAGGGGCTGCTGGAGGGCTCAATGACATCTGCCTCCAGCATTTCTCGCACTTTTTGTTCCGCCGCTGCCCGCCTTGAAAAGGGCAGCCGGCGTGGGCGGAGTCGAATCGGCCTGGCCTCACCGGTGTCGATCTCGTGCTGCACCAACCCAGTCCGGCCGCATTCCTCATCCTTCGCGGCGAAAACACCCACGTAATAGTCCAATAGCTCCCGCAGCTGGTGTCTCTGTTCCGGGTCCAGCCCGCTGCAGCTCCGCTGAAATAATTCCTCCACCGCCTGCTGCGTCTCTGCTGACACGTTGACCCCTCCCCTTGCTGTCCCTGTGTGTGCTCGTGCTCCCTCTGTCCGCGTTGGTGACGTCATCGTGTCCAGTCCTCGCGGTGGCCTGCCTGGTCCGGTCTGTCTTGGTGATCCCTCGATTGCGCGTGCCCCCGTGTCCCTTCCCTGGGTTCTGCTGTGGAGCGTGATGGTCCGGTTTCCCAGCTGGAGGGAAGGTCCGGCGGTGTCGATCTTGGCACGCCAGGCTGTGAGCAGGTCTAGTCCAATAATACAGGGGTCTTGGATGTCAGCCAGCCAGAACGGGTGTCTTATGTTCTGACCGGCCACCCCCACCACCAGCACTCTCCGCCCCTTCAGTCGGGCGCGCTCACCGGTAGCTGTGGTGACGCAGCGCTCGGTGGGTTCCCACCCCTGCGGAGCCGTCTTGCTTGTGCCCGGCAGCACACCGGGTCGAACCAAGGAGATTGTAGAGCCGGTGTCAATCAGGGCCCGGATCGACGTCTTCCCCAAGTTGCACTGTAGATAGATCCCTGGAGAGTGTCCAACTCGGCCCACGCACGGTGCCGGCTCCTCGGGGGAAACATCTGCTGGAGGTGGCCTGTCCCTATTCACGCCACCTCGCTCTAGTTTAACGCCGGCGAGGGGCCGGTTTGTCGTGGGGTGGGTGCGGGGCAGTATCGCGCGATGTGTCCCATCTCTCCGCAGCGGAAGCACCCTTCCTCGCGCCGCCGAGGCCATCTTCTCCGTGGATGCACCGCCGTGGTCTGCCGTAATTCCTCCTCCTCCTCCTCGCTCTCCATCGTAGCCTGGAAGGTTCTTCGGCTGTGCGTTGCTGCTTCAGCGGTGCGATTTATTAGCGGCTCTGCCCGCTCTGCTTCTGCCACTGCAGTCCTCCAGTCGGTCGCGGCGTGGAGCCATACGTGGCTCTGGAGCTAGGCCGGGCGGAGACCTTGGATGAAACTCCGGAGGGCGAGCTTCTCTACTGCCTCCGGCGTGAAATCTGGGTAGCTGCGCCGGGTTAACAGCCATATGTCTGCAGCATAGGCTCCTAGTTTTTCCTGGTGGTTCCGGCGGCGGCGGATCAGTTGTTCTTGGGCGTGCTCAGCATCCGCTATTCTCCCAAATCGTCTCTGGAGCGCCCCTTGTAGTGCTGGCCAGCTGTGATGCTCCTCGGGCCGGAGATCAGAGAGCATGCGGAGGGCTTTCCCTTCCAAGGCCAGCGTGACCTGTACGGCGGTTTCCTCTGGCGACCAGCCGTTCAGCGCCGCAGTCAGCTCGACCTGTGTCAGGTAGCCATCCAATGTGGCTTCGCTGTTGAAACGGGGAATCTTGGCCCGCTGTCGAACAGGTGGGGTGGTCGTTTCCTGATCGATTGCCACCCTTGATCGCCGTGGGGTCGCCAGCCCGTGCTGTCCTGAGAAGGGTGGAATGTTTGCTCTGCTCTGTCTTGAAAAAGACAGGAGGCGGGGTGCGCTGGCCCCGTCAGGTCCGCCGCTTCGTTCGTCCCGGCTCCGGGCTCCCGGTGGTGGTGTCTCGGTCCCATCGTCCATCATCAGCTGAGCAATGGCCTGCTCCAGCTGCTGGATCTCCATTCTGATCCTAGCTTCCATTTGCTCCATCCCACTCCTGACACCAGTGTGACGTAAGCAGGGTTCACACAAAGAAAATGGAGCAGATGGTTGTGATCAACGGGATTTATTTTTCACACACTCTGAGCACAGGCAGGAGGGGAGGTCATTCTCCCAGACCTCCGTTTAAATCACGGTTACACACACATAACGTTTTCAACTGGCAAAGCATGCTGGGAAATCCCTGCCCCCCTTAACATGGCCCCAACGTTACAGTATATTCACTCTTAGTTATGTTATCCTTTGCATTATTATTATTGCCATTAGCTTGTCCTGCTCTTCCTGTTGTTTATTTTGTGTCAGCGCTCTTGGTTTATTCTTCTCCTTTGTTCATTAGTTCTTTGTTGTTAATCATTCATGGCTGTTCCTCATTTTGTTAATCAGCTCATGTCTTATATATACTGCTCACGCCATACCCTCAGTACGGCGTTCTCCATCATAACTTGCCACTCTCCACACCACTGTTTCACAGTTGTGTATGTTGTGTCTTTGGAATAAATTATGGTAAAGGGTCACCCTGCACGTGAGTCCTTCATTCCACCCCGGAAGGCTGCACATGACAGAAGAACACCGTCAGCTAAGGACTCGGCGGGCAAAAACAGCAGGAGGAGGGGGGAGTTGAGCCAGGAGGCAATGGCTGAGATTCTAAACTGGGTCTCCTATCTCATGGACAGTTTTTTTGATTATCCCAATCCGCTGAGGAGATTTTTTTTATTTTTTAAAATTTTATTTAACCTTTATTTAACCAGGAAAGACTTGTTGAGATTAAAAACATCTCTTTTTCAAGAGTGTCCTGGCCAAGACGGGCTGCAGCACAGTTTCAAACACAGACAATCCCCAATCCACCAAATTGGTGAATCTGGTGGAAGTGGAGGAACTCCTTCTCAGCTATCCAGCCAGACCTGTTGCTAGTTCCCAAGTTAGTTAAACTGTACGCCGGCATATCCCAACTTTGGGACTGGCTTGGGCCTTTGGGTATCCTGCACTACTCCTCCCAGCCTGGTCCCGGCTCATCAACCCCTTCCCCAGGTCTCTGTAAGCCGCCTCCCACCCTCCCCGTCATTCCTACGCTGCCCGCCGCCTTTATTCCACTTGCCTTTTCCTCACCGGAGCCAGCTGACTGCCCACTTGTATTAACTCCTGTGGAATGGAGGGATTTTTTTATGGCAGTCAGTTGGCGTGCGGGGGACCCAGGTGGAAGGAAGACTCTGGGAGACACTGCTCCACTCGGCGCTCCTTTCCAGCCCCAACCCCAGCTCCTCTCCCACCCGGCTCCACTGCTCCCTGGAGAGCTCCAGCAGCTACACCCCTTCATCCCCGGAGAGTTCCAGCAGCTGCATCCCCTTCTCTCAAGAAAGTCCCATCTGCTGCTTCGCCTCTGGTGGTGTCACCTGCTGCCTGTTTCCTGGCCACTTTATCTACTGCTCCTCTCTCGGTCGCTTCACCAGCTGCCTCTCTCACAGCTGCCATACCTGCTGCTCCTCCCATGACTGCCTCGCCCGCTGCCCCTCCTGCAGCACATCTGGAGGCTGGTGCTCCTGCAGCTCGTCCCAAGGCCACTGATACTCTGGCAGATCACCCTGAGGCCATCATCTCTATGCCAGCAGCAGCTCCAGCAGCAACAGAGGGTTGAGCAAGGCAAGTACCTTCATTTGTTTTAACACCTATTAATGAAATGTGGTGCCTTGCTCCGAGGGAGGGTTCCCAGTCACAGCCACCTGCTGTTTCTGGCCCCTTGCCACCTGTTAATGCTGCCACTTTTTTTTTTTTTTTGGCCACTTCTCACCCCTGCTCTCCCTCTTTGTTCTGAGGTCATCTCCAACTCCACGGCCTCCACATCTGAGAAGGTGAGCACTCCAGCAGTGACTGCTCCTCTCCACTTGCACGCTCCAGCAGACACTTCTTCTTTCCATGTGCAAGCTCCAGCAGACGTACACGCCCCTTCAGAGACTGCTCCCCTCCCCGTGCATGCCCCTGTGGAGACAGCTCCTCTTCACATGCATGCTCCTGCTGAGGCCACTTCACCTGCAGCTTCTCCCGAGGTCGTCTCTCAGACAGCTTCACCCGAGGTTGCCTCGTCCGCTGCAGCATGACCTGGGGTTTCTCTGGCAGATGAGCAGGACGGATTAGGGCAGGTATTGTTACAAATCATTATTCCATCAATTTGTATGTCTTGCCTTGCTCCTGATGGGGACGGGGGTGTCACCCCAAGCACCCACGGGTTGCTGACCCCTCGCTGCCTGTCTCAGTTACTGTGCATTTAGGTGATGTTCAACAACCCCCCCCCCCCCCCCGCCCCAAGAGAGGTGGCTGCATTAGAGAGGGATTCCTGGGCATCTGGGCAGAATGCTCTTTAGCCCCAGTCATGTCTCATCCTTTTCCATTTGAGGTTGTGAGGGTCACCTTGAGATGGGCTTCACTCCAGCCCACCTCCTTGCCCTCCCCCTTTCCTTCCGTACTTAGGATGTTCATGTTGAGATGGGTTGCATTCCAACCCACCTCCCTGTCTTCCCTCTTCCTTCCCTTATCCCTCTTTTATTTGGGGTTGGGAGGTTCACATTGAGATGGGCTGCGTTCCAACCCACCTCTGTGTCCTCTCTCCCTCCTTCTTTATCTCTTTTCTTCTCAGGTTGGAAAGTTCATGTTGAGATCGGCTGCGTTCCCACCCACCTCTATGTCCTCTCTCCTCCCCCCTCATTCCTCTTTCACTCGGGGTTGGGAGGTTCATGTTTAGATGGACTGCGTTCCAGCCCACCTTTATGTCCTCTCTCCTTCTTCCTTTACCCCCTTCCTTCTCTGGTTGGGAGGTACATGTTGATGACGGCTATGCTCTAGCCCCCTTCCATGTCCTCCCTCCTTCCACCCTAGTCAGAGGGTTCATGTTTTTTGTCAGGGACCATATACATACAAAAACATTAAACACAGGGTAAAGATGTTCTGTACCAGATTACAATGTTCTCCCTAATTTCCATCTGTAGGCCTGACCTACAGAGTGGTGACCTAGTTGATAGTGCATCCACCCCACAACCGGGAGGTTGGGGGTTCAAGTCCTGGCCAGGTCATACCAAAGACCATATAAAAATGGTACTTCCCATCTTAGCTTAGTGCTCAGCATAATAGAATGGGGGAAGGAGAAGTTGTTTGTGGTGGTGCCTTGCATGGCAGCGACCCCTCTGATTCTACATGTGATTAACATTGTTGATAGGAGAAATGTAATTTTGTTCTACTGTACATGATTGGCTGTATGGACTGAATGACAACAGAGATGTCTTCTTTTAGTATGTTGAGGCTAGCTATGTTCTATCCCCCTTCCATGACCCCCTTCCATTTTTTTTTCTTTCCCATTTTTCTCTCTCTTCTAGGGTCGTCTGGCGTCTGACCCGTAAGGGGGAGGTACTGCCACGGTCTGGACAGTTACACCCTGTCTATGCTTTGTGTTCTCTTTTTGGACTTATTTGACATGGTTTGCTGACCCAGTGACAAGACACAGACTCCAAATTGATACAATTATGTTTATTAACAACAGGTGTGAATGAGTAGTGGTGTGAGTGCTAACTGGAACTGCCGGGAACTGAGCGAGACACCGTACGGCCTGGCAACCCTGGAGACATACAGAGAGAGATGGTTACTGGGTGTCACAACTGGAGTTAAACCGTTATTGTGTAGCTTACTGTGGGAACAGATGGAGAGTTTCTCCGGTTCAGCGTTGTGGCTGTGGCCAGGGAGACAGTGCTCTTCAGATGGTGGTATTGTCCCGACAGGAGAGTGTAGGTGAAGGTGGTGAGGGAAGGAGGCTGGTAAGTCATCCGCCCGGGAGGAAGAGGAAAAGGCTCCGCCGCCACGGACTCCGCCTGTGCACAGGGGATTAGTAGAAAGTGGTAAGTTGTTAATGGAGCTTATGTGGAAGGCTGGTTGGCTCTTTCCGGCGTAGGTGAGGGCTGGCTCGGCTGTGGCTCTGGTAACTGAGACGATTAGGCGATGAAGCTCTCCTGGAGCGCAGTGACACATCTCCGCATTGCCACTCCGGGCAGCGTGGAAGATATAGGCCCAGCCTAATGAGGATCAGGTGTGCGTGGAGCTGAGGATAATGAGCAAAGCGGACCATGACAGTACTGCCCCCCCAGTGAGCGCCTCTTGGTGGTTGTTCCAGCCTACCTGGATGCGTCCGATGGAACTCCCTGATGAGATCTTTATCGAGCACACAGACAGGATGCACCCAGGACCTGGCCTCCGGACCATAGCCCTCCCAGTCCACCAGGTATTGCAGCCCATGTCCCCGGCGGCGGACATCCAGGATAGCAGTCACACTCCATGCCGGGCTGCCGTTGATCATCCTAGGGGGCAGTGGCGATCTGGGAGGAGAGCACAAGGGGCTGGAAGACACAGGTTTAACTTGCGACACATGAAATGTGGGACATATGCAGAGGGAGGGGGGGAGATCCAGCCGTACCGACACAGGGTTGATGATGCGAGAGATGGCGAACAGCCCAATAAACTGCTGCTGCTTCTTCCTGTGCTCAGCCTTCAGATTAATGTTCTTTGTAGACAGCCAAACCTGCTGACCCACCTGGTATGCCAGAGCTGGGGTCCTATGACGATTTGCCACAGCAGTATTGTGTTTGACTGTATGATGTAGCGCGGCCTGAGTTGCCCTCCATAGACGACGACAGCGTCTCATGTGTGCCCACACAAATGGCACGGCGATGTCGCCCTCCTCCTTGGGGAAACAAAGGGGGACAATATCCAAGAGAGGCTTGAAACGGGGACATACCTATGGCCAAAGAGACCGTTGAATTGTGGGCGTACTCGATCCATGGTAGAAAGGAACTGCAGCCGATAGGAAGAGACTGAACAAACTGATTAAGAAAGCTAGCTCTGTCCTGGGGCAACGCCTTGATCCGATGGAGGAGATAGGAGAGAGAAGGACGGTGGCTAAACTGTCATCTCTGCTGGAGTCCGAGTTCCACCCTATGCAGGACATACTGGATGCACTGAGGAGCTCCTTTAGCAGCAGACTACATCATCCCAGGTGCACAACCGAGAGGTTTCGTAGGTCCTTCCTACCAACGGCTGTCAGACTGTACAACCTAAGCAGGGCTGCTCGCAGAGATAGCAAAAAGACGTAACAAACTAATAGTTTTGTTTTTTTTTTTTGAATGCAAAAGATGCAATAGACTTACACAATGGTCCTCTCCGGCATACAACTAGGAACATACCGGTCGCTATGGAGGGTGAGAATATGTATGGGCACATAATCATACCATGTAGGATAACTAAATAGACGGTTATGCTGTTTCATCCCACCTAGCAACAATGCTCTGCACTGTGTGTGTTTATATATTTACATATTTATTCCATCTAGCTACAATGCTCTGCACTGGGTGTGTTTATATTTATATATCTATATATTTATTCCATCTAGCTACAATGCTCCGCACTGTGTTTTTATATATCTACATATTATTCCATCTAGCTACATTGCTCCGCACTGTGTGTGTTTATATACTTGCATATTTATTCCACCTAGCTGCAATGCTCCATACTGTGGGTGTTTATATATTTACATATTTATTCCATCTAGCTACAATGCTCTGCACTGTGTGTTCATATATTCATATATTTATTCCATCCAGCTACAATGCTCTGCACTGTGTGTCTGTGTGTGTGTGTATATATATATATTTTATAGTAATATGTACATATGTATATTAGCTGCTCTTGCTTGCTTGTTTTTTCTTGCCTTCTGATTGTTGCTCTGAGTGTTGCTATCCCTGTGCTGTTGCAATCCTGGAATTTCCCCGTTGTGGGACTAATAAAGGCTTATCTTATCTTATCTTATCTTGAACTCCATGCCGTCGAATTGGAAGAAGCCACACACCACAGTGCCGCCTCCAGCTCCTGGTTGGCACATTCGCACTGGCCATTGGACTGTGGATGGTATCCAGATGACAGGCTCACCTTGGCTCCAAGGGCATTGCAAAAAGACCTCCACACCTGGGAAATAAATTGGGGCCCCCGGTCTGAGACGATGTCCGTGGGGATCCCATGAAGTCTCACCACATGTTGGACCAACAGGTCAGCTGTCTCCTTTGCCGTAGGCAGACCCAGAAGAGGAACAAAATGGGCCACCTTGGAGAATCTGTCCACAAGGGTGAGAACCACGGTGTGATTGTTGGAAGGAGGGAGGCCGGTAACGAAGTCCAACACCACATGGGACCAGGGTCTGTCAGGAGCCGGAAGGGGGTGGAGCAACCCTGCTGGTGGGGATGATGGGGACTTCCCGGTGGCACACTGGGGACAGGCCCATTTGTACTCCCCGACATCCTTTTGAAGAGAGGGCCACCAGAACGAGCGTTGCAACAACTCCTCCATGTGTCGTCTTCCAGGATGGCAGGCGAACTTGGATGCGTGGGCCCATTGGATGACATCACCCTGGACGGCCGATGGCACAAACAGCTTCCCTGCTGGCCCCCCACCCGGGTCCCTTTCCGACTCCTGGTTCCTCAGGACCCTGTCCTTAATTCCCCACGAGAGCGCGCCCACGACACATGAGGAAGGGAGGATGGGATGGTCTTCAGCCTCCAGGGTGTTCGTGGCGAATTGCCTGGAGAGGGCGTCAGGCTTAGTATTCTTGGACCCAGGGTGGTAGGTGATAGTAAAGTCGAATTGACCAAAGAAAAGAGACCAGCGGGCCTGACGGGCATTCAGGCGCTTGGCCGTCCTAAGGTGCTCCAAATTGCGATGGTCAGTCCAAACCACGAACGGCTGCAAGGACCCATCCAGCCAATGGCGCCACTCCTCCAGACCCAGTTTGACGGCCAGCAACTCCCTGTCACCGATGCTATAGTTCCGCTCCACCGGAGATAGTCACGTGGAGAAAAAGGCACAAGGCCGGACCTTCCCATCTGTCAGAGAACGTTGAGAAAGGACCGCCCCCACACCAGAATCCGAGGCGTCCACCTCCACGAGGCACCAGGATCGGCGAATCAGAGAATTGCTTCTTCAGGTCCGCAAAGGCTGCCGCCTCCTCCGACCACCGGAAGGGAACCTTCGTGGATGTAAGGCATGTCAGGGGAAGGACCAGGCTGCTGTAGTTCTTTATGAATCGGTGGTAGAAATTAGCAAATCCCAGGAACTGCTGGAGCTGTTTCCTTGAGGACGGGAGTGGCCACTCCACCACCGCCTTAATTTTGCCCGGGTCTGGAAAAATCTCCTTATGAGAAATAATGAAGCCCAGGAAGGACGTCTTGGATGTATGAAACTCACATTTCTCAGCCTTGACGAATAACTGGTTCCCCAATAGCCGCTGAAGAACACATTTCACGTGTACCCAGTGCTCCTCTAAGGAATCGGAGAAGATCAGAATGTCATCCAAGTAAACGAACACAAACACATTCAGAAAATCCCTCAGAACATCATTGATGAGGCACTGAAACACAGCAGGCGCATTGGTCAGACCAACTGGCATCACCAGACATTCAAAGTGAACACTAGGGGTACAGAACCCTGTCTTCCACTCGTCCCTCTTGCGGATCCGCACCAGATGGTAAGCATTGCACAGATCCAACTTGGTAAAGCAGGAAACCCCCTGGAGAGAGTCAAAGGCAGAATTAAGCAACTGGAGGGTGTACTTATCCTTTATAGTAATATTATTCAACTCCCTGAAATCGATGCATGGACTCAATGAGTCGTCCTTTTTTCCCACAAAGAAGAACCCCGCCCCCACCGCCGAAGAGGATGGGCGAATGATGCCTGAGCTCAGGGACTCCTTGATGTACATGTCCATAGCCACCCGCTCCGGCGGGGAAAGGCTATACAGCCAGCTAGACGGGAGAGGAGCCCCAGGATGGAGGTTGATGGCACAATCATACGGTCGGTGGGGGGGAAGGGACAGGGCCTGGGATTTGCTGAACATGGCACCGAGATCATGATATTCAGGAGGCACCTTAGACAAGTCGGGAGGGGGATCAGAGGGAGCCCCTAGGGTCACTGAAGGTGAGCACGCCGCTGACTGCAGACAGGCGCTGAGGCAAAATGAACTCCATGATTTAATACTACCGGCACTCCAGTCAATTGTTGGGTTATGGAGGCGTAGCCAGGGGTAGCCCAGGATGACCGGAGATGTCGAGACGGGCAACACAAAGAAGGGCAGTTCCTCTCGATGATTACCAGATACTATAATGGAGACTGGAGCTGTCTGGTGGGATACTGTAGCCATGGGGGCATTAGACAACGCAATCAGCCGGAGAGGAGACTCAAGGGGGATGCAGCGAAGGCCCAAATGGGTTGCCAGGTCTCTGGACATAAAGCTTTGCTCAGCCCCGGAGTCAATTAAGGCCTGTGTAGGTATCTCTGTGTGTTTGTGTATGAATCTAATGGACAGAAGCAAACTGGATAGGGGATTAGACCGAGGTAGGTCCGTGAGTCCCCCTACTCTGATGCACGGACCTCCCCTTTTGGGCCGAAGCTGACACGACCCGACCTCATGCTCCCCGCTCCCGCAATACAGGCACAACCCAAGCTCGCGGCGACACTGTTTCTCTGCCGCAGATAGCCTAGAATGTCCCACCGTCATAGGCTCCACGGGCGCTGAGGGTTCAGAGGACGGAAAAGCCAATTGTCACCATGGGGTGAGATGCCGGCTCGGCGCTCAGCCCATGCTCCTTTTGTCCCTGCCTCTCATTGGGCAGTGCCTCAGCTGGTTCCCAGCTGTCAGTGTCACGGGACGGCTGGGGCCAATTAATCCTCATCAGCTGGGGCGCTGTTAATGAGTATAAAGAGGAGCAGCTTCGATCATTCGGGGCTGCGACATAAGCACTGCTAGGCTGAAGCCCCTTCGTCTGGTGTCAGCCTCAACTCCCCTTGCAGCATTCCGGTGTTTGTATCCCGCTGTGAGTATGCACGTCTTGTTACCCCCACGTCCGGTACAAGCTACCTACCCCTGCGCTGTGCAGCCTGAGAATGTACGTCTGTATGAGTGTCTGTGCTCTCCTCATCCCTTCCCCTTTACCCTGAATAAAATATCACGACTCACTGGCTTGCCCCTGGCTCTGATTGCCCGGCTCCCTAGAGCCGGATATGACAGTATGTCGCAGCCAGAAGAGTTGCCGGCGGCCGTGAGTCGCTGTGGAAATGTACCTTTCTGTCCGGGTGTCAGCGCTGCTAGCATGCCGTTTCCCAGGAGTCACTTCCGGCGCCAGGGCGACGAGCTGAGGTCCATCTCGGAGGCTGTCGACGGGACGTTCTTCACCCTGCACGACGCCTCCAACGCGAGACGCTGGCATCCGGGCCGTGCTGAGGAACTCCTGGACTGTCACCCTCACTCTCTGTACCATCTGGAGGACAGTGCCAGGATAGACGCTGCAGGTACACAGCAAGAGAAGCTCCACGGGGTGGATGGAAATCCCGGCAGGGAGTCGAAGTGGGCGACGTCTTTCCCTGCTTCGGAGTCCCGTTCCTGCCGCTATTCCAGTCCGGGAGTTCGCGCCAACCAGAGGACTTCCCCCGACCTGCGCCACGTCACTCGGGATTCCCTTCAAGGAGCCGCAGCTGACAGCAGTTATGTCCGGGGTCGAGTGGCTGTCGCGAGCTCTACTGTGTTTCCTGTCACCACCTTCAGGCATGTGGCGGCGGCAGTGAGATTGATGGTGAGGACTTCAGGGCGACGAAGCTTTCCCGTGCTCGACGCCTTCCTCGTCTCGATCTCCGATCTGGAGCGGCGAATCCTGGGTTTCCCCCTCGCTTCGTTCCCTGGGAGTAGTCGTCATCACATCGCCGAGTCACCTCTGCACGAACCTCGTCCGGATCCAGTTCTGGGTCATCGTCAGGACCGTTCCTCCCACGCAGCTGTCATCCCTCCGCCTCGTCAGTGTGGAGATTCTACAGCCTCGTCCCCTGAGCCTCGTTCCCCCGCTGTCATTCCTGGACATTCGGGCTGGCTCACCCCGGCTGTTTCCCCCTCCTCCTCGACGCGCTTCCTGACCGCTGTGTGTGCCTGGAATCCCGGCCTGGTGAGCTCTCTGCTGGAGACAACGCGAGCGACCCTCAGACGAATTCCCGGGGGGTCCTCCGTTATCGCCGGGCGGGGAGAGGAAGAAGCAGATTCCACTACAGCAGGCGATGCTCAACCTCCAGGGGGCAGGCAAGTCATTGTTTTTTCACACCTGCTTAATGATTTGCTCTGTCACATCCCTGGAGGAGAAGTTCAGGGTTCGCAGCTCCCTGAACTCTCCCCACCTGCTGTAACCTGTATTCCTAATCCCACATCCTCTGTGTCTCTCTCCGCCGAGCGGTCCCCGGCTCCGGGTCAACGTGGTGGGATATGGAGAGGGCCTGTGGTTCCGCAGCTACATTGCGGACGGAGGAGGGGGACTGACTGCTGCGTGGAGTCTACGCTGACGACTGAGCGTCCCTGGGTCTCCACGGAGGAGCGGTTCGGTCCAGCGGGACGAGATTCTTCTGGCTTCACGCCGAGTGGGTCGTCGGCGGGGTCACCTGAGCTGGAGGGATCTCAAGCTGCGCTGACCATCGTGCTGGCTGCGGGGCCCGACGCGGCTAGATGGGAGCCTGACAACGACCTCCTGACGACGGATCCTGGATCTTCGCAGTCCTGGACGGCGTCAGAACCCGAGATCAGGCGAGTGCTCTCCTTTCTTTTCTCTCTTTTTATCCTTGAGCACTTCAGCCTATCTCCAGGGGAGACGAGCAGGGTGCAGCCGTCCGCTGCGTCTGAGCTCGTCTCGCCGGGTTCTGGCGCTGCCGGTGATCCTGATCCCGGTTCTGTTTTCTCTTCTGAGCCTTCTTCCAGGGTCACCGGCGAGGAGTTGCTGTTCCTCGTGGTGCTGGAGGGTCCGGGTTCAATGTTGGAGGTCGGTTCTGGTGCAGTGTCCAACGTGGGTTCGCCCGAGACCCGATCGGGGTCCAACGTGGGTTCGCCTGAGGCCCGATCGGGGTCCAACGTGGGTTCGCCTGAGGCCCGATCGGGGTCCGACGTGGGTGCTGCCCCAGTGTTGTCCAGGTCCGGTGAGGAGGTGGCCGTTTCCCTGAGGCCCGCCGCCCTCGTCATCGGCTCTCCCCTGAGCCTCTTCCACCGGGATCCGCTCTGACCCTTCGTCCGTCTCAACGGTCCTGGTGGTTGAGTGATGCGGTCGACGACCCGACCCGCAAAACTTTCGGTTCGGCGATCTGGTTTCCCCCCACTGGTCTGTTTGCCTTTGGGCGGCCTGGTTCGGCAGCCGTTGGACTGGATTCCTGGGATCTGGGCCCAGAGTTCACCGTCCGAACATTTCTCTTCCCCGGGTTGCCAACTGGACAATGGGCGGGGAGATTACCAGAACAATTCCGGCCGTTTTGGACTCTGCCTGCCGTCTTCTCGGGTGTCCTTTACTTCTTTTATTATTATTGAAGTCACTCGGGTGTAGTTTCTTTGTCCATTAGGGGATATATGTTTTTGTGCTGTGTTTTTTTTTTTTAACCATACTCAGCATTTTTATCGTATTGTTATCCTGTTACCCTGTCACCTTTTTTTCCTCTTGGTGACTCACCTTGTGTATCGCGCTGTGTATTGCATTTTCTTATCTTTACTCAGCGTTTTCATTCATCCTTACCTTAGCCTTGGCCTCGTCGGTGCATCATGGAGTATGCGTGTGGTTTCCTGTTCAACCATACTCTGTGATCACCCCATTCTCTCTTATTATCCTCGTGGGGGGCCTTCCCTAGCCCCGGCTTTAACATTGACTGTGTTTGTTATTGTTTGAAGTAATGTTTCATTCCCACTTAACCATACTTCATTATTACCCATTTGTCCTTGTCACCTCTGTTTCTTTAGGTGATCTTTTATATATTCAGTGCTGTGTGTTTTGTTTTCTTTAGTATCCATGCACAGCGTTTTTCATCATTTTTTGTCCTGACCTTTGTCTTGTTGGTGCATTATGGAGTAGTGTGTTTTGTTCCCCTTAACTATACTCTGTGATTGCTTTATTCATTCCTGCCACCTTTTTGGTGGGTTTTGGGTTTTCTTTTTTTGCCCCAATCTACACGTTAGTTGTATGCTGTCTGTAGTCATATTTGGTATTTTCCCTACCTGTGTCCTAACTCAGTTTTCTCCCTAACTGTGCTCTGGGTTAATCCTTTTCCCTGTGTTGTAGGGTATTGTATTTGGGTTTTTTTTCTCTGCCCTGCTGCCCTACATTGGTCTATTGTTTTTTTTTTTTTTTTTGTCCTTCCCTTTGCATCTTCCCCTCCGGTCCTGCCTCCCTTCCGCCCACCCTAGGTGGGGAGGGGGGGGGCTGGGATGTTCCTGGTCGTTCGGGAGCCCGACCGTGAGGGGGAGGCTCTGTCACCATGGGGTGAGATGCCGGCTCGGCGCTCAGCCCATGCTCCTTTTATCCCTGCCTCTCATTGGGCAGTGCCTCAGCTGGTTCCCAGCTGTCAGTGTCACGGGACGGCTGGGGCCAATTAATCCTCATCAGCTGGGGCGCTGTTAATGAGTATAAAGAGGAGCAGCTTCGATCATTCGGGGCTGCGACATAAGCACTGCTAGGCTGAAGCCCCTTCGTCTGGTGTCAGCCTCAACTCCCCTTGCAGCATTCCGGTGTTTGTATCCCGCTGTGAGTATGCACGTCTTGTTACCCCCACGTCCGGTACAAGCTACCTACCCCTGCGCTGTGCAGCCTGAGAATGTACGTCTGTATGAGTGTCTGTGCTCTCCTCATCCCTTCCCCTTTACCCTGAATAAAATATCACGACTCACTGGCTTGCCCCTGGCTCTGATTGCCCGGCTCCCTAGAGCCGGATATGACACCAATATTGAGGACTGAGGGGAATGGCGAGACGGTTCCCCAGACCGTCCATAGAGCCTACGTTCCGCTGCTCGCTCCTTCAGTCTATTATCCAGACTAATGGCCAGAGAAATGAGCTCGGATAACCTAGTTGGTTTCTCTAAAGGAGCTAACTCATCCTGAAGGCTAGCACTGAGGCTCCTGATGAAAATACAGCAAAGAGAAGCGTCCTCCCAACCTACTTCAGTAGCCGCCACCCGAAAGTCTACGGCATAATCTGCCACCGCCCTAGACCCCTGCTTTAGATTTAATAGGCGGGTGGTGAGAACACTATCTCGATTGGAATGATCAAACACTTCCCTAATGAATTGGCCAAAAGTGAGACTAACATAATTTGCCCTAGCCATTACTGCATAGGCCCAAGCTAGTGCTCTCCCCTCCAACAGATTAATAACATAACCGATCTTACTATGGTCGGAAGGGAAATCCTCTGGCACCTGCTGAAACACCACCTCGCATTGCAAAACGAATCCCCTGGCTTCGCCCAACTTACCATTGAAACGGCTGGGAGTTGGTACGGGAATAAGCCGATCAGGAGGACTCTGCCTGAGCTGGTCAGCTGGAATACTAGCAGGAGTCGAGGAGCTACTGGCGACAGGTATGGCCTGAGAAAAGGGCTGAGAATTAGTTAGTCTGTCCAACCGATCTGTGACACGGGATAGCTGGTTTAGAGTGATCTGCTGCTGATAAACCAATTGATCAATCTGAATCTCCATGCAGTTGACACGGCGCACCAAAGCACTGTCAGCTGGGTCATTCTGGTGGAGATGTACTGACATAGTTTGCTGACCCAGTGACAAGACACAGACTCCAAATTGATACAATTAAGTTTATTAACAACCAGTGTGAATGAGTAGTGGTGTGAGTGCTAACTGGAACTGCTGGGAACTGAGTGAGACACCGTACAGCCTGGCAACCCTGGAGACATACAGAGAGCGATGGTTACTGGGCGTCACAACTGGAGTTAAACCGTTATTGTGTAGCTTACTGTGGGAACAGATGGAGAGTTTCTCCGGTTCAGCGTTGTGGCTGTGGCCAGGGAGACAGTGCTCTTCAGATGGTGGTATTGTCCCGACAGGAGAGTGTAGGTGAAGGTGGTGAGGGAAGGAGGCTGGTAAGTCATCCGCCCGGGAGGAAGAGGAAAAGGCTCCGCCGCCACGGACTCCGCCTGTGCACAGGGGATTAGTAGAAAGTGGTAAGTTGTTAATGGAGCTTACGTGGAAGGCTGGTTGGCTCTTTCCGGCATAGGTGAGGGCTGGCTCGGCTGTGGCTCTGGTAACTGAGACGATTAGGCGATGAAGCTCTCCTGAAGCGCAGTGAGACATCTCTGCACTGCCACTCCGGGCAGCGTGGAAGATATAGGCCCAGCCTAATGAGGATCAGGTGTGCGTGCAGGTGCGGATAATGAGCAGAGCGGACCATGACATTATTATTATCATTACTGTTATCATTATCCCTGTCCATGCTTTATGTTCGTGGTTGGACTCATTATTATTATCATCATTGATATTTTCATTCTCACCTCAGTTATATTCACTCTTAGTTATATTATCCTTTGCATTGTTTTTTTGCCATTATCCTGTCCTGCTCTTCCTGTTGTTTTTATTTTGTGTCAGCACTCTCAGTTAATTCTGCTCCTTTGTTCATTGGTCCTTTGTTGTTAATCATTCATGGCTGTTCCTCATTTTGTTAATCAGTCCTTGCCTTATATACTGTATACTGCTCACGCCATACCCTCAGTACGGTGTTCTCTGTCATAACTTGCCACTCTCCACAGTTGTTTATGTTGTTTCTTTGGAATGAATTATGGTAAAGGGTCACCCTGCACGTGTGTTACGACCCACTTTCTGGGCCAAGGCCAGAATTGCTTACTTCAGCCTGGGATCACGAATCATGAAGTCCGTTCAGTCAAGGTGGACATACGACATACACACTGTCTCCCTTACCCACTGGCAAGGGAGAATAACACTTACACGGCCTCTTGTGCTCACAGCAGGCAGACCTACACCTACATCCCAGGCTGGGATTCAAACCCATGACACCATGATCTAAATCCTCTCACTCTTACCACTGAGCCAAAGAGGAATTCTTCCCTAGCACCTTGGCTAGGAGTGGAGGTGTACCCTGACAGTGTTATGAACTGCACCACTGACTAATTCCCCATGGAGGGGTGCATAACACCTCCCTCCTTAAGGAAATGGTACAGGTGTCCAATCCCGGATGAGCCCCCATTTCTGCTATGAGCCACTTTCTGGGCCAAGGCCAGAATTGCCTACTTCAGCCTGGGATTACAAATCACAAAGTCTGTTTCGACCCTCAGTCAAGGTGGACAAACCCACTATCACCCTCCACTGGCAAGGGAGACTATCACTTACATGGTCTCTTTTGGTCACAGCAGGCAGACCTACACCTACATCCCAGGCTGGGATTCAAACCCATGACACCATGATCTAAATCCATTCACTCTTACCACTGATCCAAAGAGGAATTCCTCCCTAGCACCTTGGCTAGGAGTGGAGGTATACCCTGATGGTGTCATGAACTTCATCACTGACTAATTCCACATGGAGGGGTTCATAACAACGTGAGTCCTTCATTCTGACTTGGAGGGATGCACATGACAGTATGTTTGGAGGAGAAAGCATGAGGCATATGCTGAAAAGAACACCCTGCTTAAAGTGAAGCATGGTGGTGGTTCAGTGATTCTCTGGGGCTCCTTGGTTTCTTCTGGCACTGCAAATCTACAGCGTGTGGCGGACAAGATGGACTCAATCAATTATCAGGAAATCCTTGGAGAAAATGTCATGCCATCTGTGAGGAAGCTGAAGCTTGGGTGTCATTGGACCTTCCAACAGGATAATGATCTCAAGCATACTTCAAAGTCCACCAAGGTTTGGCTTCAGAAGAATTCCTGGAAGATACTGGAATGGCCATCACAGTCGCTTGACTGGAACCCGACTGAAACTCTGGTGGGATTTATAAAGTGGTTGCAACATGCAAACCCAAGAATATTAGTGAACTGGAGGTCTTTGCCCATGAGGAATGAGCTAAGATTCCTCAGAACACTGCCAGAAGCTGGTGTCTGACTATGCATTATGTTTGCAGCAGGTCATAACAGCAACTGGGTGGTCTACAAAGCTCTAAAGATGCTTGTCATGAAGGGTTGAATAATTTTGAAACTGCAGTAGTCATTAAAAGTGGCATTTTGTGTTGAATTTGGAGAAACCACTTGTGATATTAGTTGTTTTGAGCTATTTGTTCTTTGATTTGTTTACTGCAAACAGCTTCTAGTTTGCACATTTTGCCAATAAACCTAATTTGGAGTGGGGGTTGAATGATTTTGACTGCCACTGCATCTTGCGTCCAAGCTCTGGTCTGGCTTCGGTGTCTGCTTTTGGGCCCTTGTCTGATTAAAAAAATGTCACTGTTGTATTCAGTGGGGGAAGTGACATTCACCGTCAAATAATTTTTGAAACATTATTTTATCAACTAGGCCACCACCTGGAGGTTGGGGGTTCAAGTTCCGGCCGGGTCATACCAAAGACCATATAAAATGGTACTTCCCCCCTTTCTAGCTTGGTCCTCAGTGTAATAGAATGGGGGGAAAGAGAAGTTGTTTGTGGCGGTGCCTTGCATGGCAACGACCCTTCTGATTCTACATGTGATTAACATTGTAGATAGGAGAACTGTAATTTCGTTGTACTGTACAGGATTGGCTGTTTGGACTGAATGACAATAGAGATGACTTCTTAAAGTGACACTCCACCAAAAATCAATTTTTTTTCTTGTTAACATGTCTAACATGTTTTTTTATGACTTAAAAGACATTTCAAGAACTAAATCACTCAAATGTCTCATGTTTCTGTTTTTTTTTGCTTTAAAGTTTCACTTAAGCCCCACCCCTTGAAAAAAAAAGGTGATTCAGACAGACTGTTTTTGGTGACATGAGACTTGGCCTGGTGTACACAACAACGTTTTCATTTAGATCCGCAGAGAAACATCTGCGTGCATACAACACGTCACAAAAGCAACCACACGTGTGCACGGATCCACCAAATGTGTGAAAACTGCTTTTGGAACTAATGAATGACAAGTAGAAGTTTTACTAGGGACTTTGGACTATTACTATAGACACTAGACTCCATCTGCAATCAGTATTTATGTTCATTTTCTTTAAGCTGAAATAATGATGGAGTAATAAGTAAGTAGCGCATTGAGATGACTTTTGTTGTGATTAGACACTATACAAATAAAGTTGAATTAAATAAATAACCCATATAATTGCAGGCAATAAAAAAATCTGACTTACCTGTGGTGTAGTGTGTGTGATGCTGTACCCGCCCACTGGTGTGATGTCAGGCAGGCATGGCCCTCTGTGTATATAGTTTTGTGTGTCTAATAAAGAGTAGTTCGCTGTTCAGTTCAGCACATCTCCTGTCTCACATTATTCATACATAACATTTTGGTGAGGAGAATAATTATGGAAGTGTATGGGCTACCTCAACCCTAGTGCCATTTTTGGAGTACGTGGGAGAACCGGTG
Source organism: Pholidichthys leucotaenia (assembly GCA_020510985.1). Lineage (NCBI taxonomy): Eukaryota > Metazoa > Chordata > Actinopteri > Cichliformes > Pholidichthyidae > Pholidichthys > Pholidichthys leucotaenia. The sequence goes on along the minus strand of CM035840.1, from coordinate 55,857,716 downwards.
ATCCTGTAGCCGAAGTGGAGGGCCATGCTTGAGGGTTACATTGGGGCGCTGGGCCTAGGTGGATTCGATGGGAGAAGACGACGAGCGCTCCTGAACATTCTAGGATTTTTGATAGGAAGGGCTAGTTGGAGATGGGACGGACGTTATTCATGATGTCAGGGTTTAGTCCAGGTTGTTTGAGGATTGGGGTGACACCAACGAGTTTCAGGGGGTCAGGAACTGAGCCAGAGCTGAGGGAGGCATTGATGATGGTACAGATAAGTGGGGAGAAGGATGGGAGGCAGGATTTGATAAGTGTGGAGGGAGCAGGGTCCAGTACGGATGTGGGGCTTCTCATACCTGTGGTAATTTTAGTGAGTTCTAGAGGGGTCAGTGTGGGGAAATGAGTCAGTGGCTGAATAGAGGTGGGGGGAGGAGTTCATGGAGGGGTTAGGATTGGAGGGGAGGTAGGTTGCTGTGGATGGTGGTAATCTTTGGTAAAAAGACAGGAATGAGTTGCACTCATTCCTGGGTTTGAGAAGTTTGTTGATTGTGGTACATCATTCTAGGTGCGCAACTGAGAGGTTTCGCAGGTCCTTTCTACCTATGGCTGTCAGACTGTATAACCTAAGCAGGGCTGCTCGCAGAGATAGCAAAAAAATGTGACAACCTAATAGTTTTGAATGCAAAAGACGCAATAGACTTACACAATGGTCCCCTCCGGTATACAACTAGGAAAATACCGGTCGCTACGGAGGGTGACAATATGTATGGGTACATAATCATACCATGTAGGATAACTAAGTAGACGGTTATGCTGTTCATTCCATCTAGCTACAATGCTCCGCACTGTGTGTGTTTATATATTTACACTACTGTTCAAAAGTTTGGGGTCACTTAGAAATTTCCTTATTTTTGAAAGAAAAGCATTTTTTTTCAATGAAGATAACTTTGAACTAATCAGAAATACACTCTATACATTGCTAATGTGGTAAATGACTATTCTAGCTGCAAATGTCTGGTTTTTGGTGCAATATCTACATAGGTGTATAGAGGCCCATTTCCAGCAACTATCACTCCAGTGTTCTAATGGTACAATGTGTTTGCTCATTGCGTCAGAAGGCTAATGGATGATTAGAAAACCCTTGTGCAATCATGTTAGGTCTGCAATGCTGTAATTGCTGCAAATGGAGGATTCTTTGACGAAAGCAAAGTTTGAAGGAAAAAATTATTATTTCAAATACAAATCATTATTTCTAACCTTGTCAATGTCTTGACTATATTTTCTATTCATTTTACAACTCATGGTGGTAAATAAAAGTGTGACTTTTCATGGAAAACACAAAATTGTCTGGGTGACCCCAAAGTTTTGAACGGTAGTGTATATATTTATTCCATCTAGCTACAATGCTCCGCACTGTGTGTTTATATATTTATATGTACATATGTATATTCGCTGCTCTTGTTTTTTCCTGTCTTCTGATTGTTGCTCTGAGTGTTGCTATCCCTGTGCTGTTGCAATCCTGGAATTTCCCCATTGTGGGACTAATAAAGGCTTATCTTATCTTATCTTAAAGAGAATCATCCATGTTCTCTGCATGGTCATGTTTTGGACTTGCTCTCAACTCGCTGTTCATATCAAACAGCAAAGTTCTTTTTCTTTTGCACAGACAGGGCGTTTAACTAAAAGACATGTTATTGAATGATCAAAAGTCAACACAGGCACTTCACTGATCAGTCCCTCCAGGATTTCACAGGATGTTTTTATGGTTGTTGCAGCCCGAAAAGCCTGAATTTGCGGCAGCTTTTTTAAAACATTGCGATAAAAGTCGTGATGCTTTTAGAGTGTTTTTTGCACTGAAAGCTGGAAGAATTCCGATTTTAAAGCAGATGCCTTTTTCAAGTTTACTGCAGTGATATTCTATATAATACAAGAAAAACACAGGATTGTCAAAAATTTCCTATTATAGTGCTTTGTAAATTAAGCAGAAGCTTCTGCTATACAGAAAAACTCTTGTGCAACAGTAAATACAAACATTAACACAATATCCATTACAGCAGCTAAATTGCATTGAATGCATGTTAAAGAGTATAGATTCGGAAATTATTGGCAGCACCTTCATTTGAAAACTCCCTACGGTCCCCAACCACTCGGTACCGAGCGGAGACATAAAAATAAATAATTTATTCTGTTGCTCTGTATTGGCAATTGGAGTCTGTGTTTTTCTGTTTTTTTTTTTTTTACAGAGAATATTCTTGTAGCGGTTTGATTCAACCCCCACAACACACAGACAGAACACAGAGACAGTCAGCTCGCACTCCTGGGTTTTTTCCGCTGCATGCTGCGTTTACAGCCGTGAGGTTAAATTGTCATCCATGCATTGTGTTCATGCATCCTGTCTGTACCTCTGATATGCAAATGCCCAGATTAACTGCTGTGAATGTCTTTGATCTATTGTTTGAGTTGAGTATATAAGCTGCACTGTGCTGTAAATCTGCCTCTCAATCTCACTTCTGCAACTACAGCTGCTGGACACAGACATTGTGTCCTCCTTCTCTGAGAGCCGTGGGCTCGCTCTCGGCGCGCTTGCACGGCGCCGGGAGCGGAGCTTGTGACAGCGGTATGATAATAAAACTCTACTTAAAACCTCCAACAATGCTGCCTTATTTTATCATCTGCTGCATTCTCTCTCTTTCCATGCCTACCTGTCTGTCTGCTGCACATCGGTCTTCACACACCCACATCTTTCATTTATGGGGGGTGTCCGTCCAGACCAGAGATTTACAGCTTTAAAGTTCATTGACCAGATGTAGTAATAATTTTACATCTAAACATGTATAAATGTTCAAACACTGGCTGTAGTGTAGTATGCTCTCCTCACACACGTGCCCGTGACGGGGTGCTTTTGGGGGAGGCGCATGTTTTTCAACACAAACCCAGCGCTTCATACACGCGGTCAGGACAGAGATGTGGCGAGATATTCATTGGCAGGCTGGGGGAGACGGAGGAAGGGATGATGTTGGAAACCTTGTGGGTGAGTGTTTTTTAAAATCACACACTCTGTTTGCTGAGATGTTCTGTTACTCACTGTAAACTCACTACTCACCGTAAACACAGAAGTGAATGCAGTGCAGTGATGCATTTGATTGGTTAGACTGAGTGTTTTGGAGCCAGTTAGACAAATTTGATTGGTGAAATTGACAGAAGTTGACGAGGATTGGACAAAATTTCGGGAACGTTGCAGTGATTGGACAAAGTTGCAAGGCCGCACAATAGTTGCGCTGATTGGCTGATTTCATGTGAATTGATGCAACTGCAACAATGCGAAATCCTGGCGGGACTGATTGATGAAAAGAAATGTTGTGAGTCATTGCCTCTATTCTACAATATCATCATCTACTGTAATTCTGAATCACTTTTGATGGCTCTGTTGATTTCATTTGTGCAATTTTTGTTACATTTACAAGCATCTATACATGCTACTGAAACACACTTACGTGAGTATTGTGATGTCGAACAATCACCTCGGCAACCATATGATATAAGCTCTCTGCAAACAGCAGGGACAGGCTCAAGTTCCATCAACATTGGCACCAGGTGTCCTTGGTCAATGTCTGGTTTGGCATTGCCACCACAATACCAAATCAATGCCTGGTACATTGCATGCAAAATATGCAGTTTCAGGGTATCACCTGTTGGAGGTAGCTTGTAGGGGTCATCCTTTGTCTGGAACAGATGGACTCGAGAGAATTGATCAACTGATACTTTTCTGTCGATCGCGAGTACAGCAAGATAATGTATTGATCCACACATTTGCTGTTGGTAGGAGATATAAATTCATCTACGTTTCCTGAAAACATTCCATACAGAAGATGGGGGTATCTGACCATACAAACCATATTGACTTCTTTCCTAAGCCATGGGATTGACTTGTGGTGTCACAGCCTGTCACAGCATGATACAAAGGCAAGACAGATAAACCATAGCATCACCCTGCAAGACTAGCTCTTATGTCATGTACAGGCAAAAATCTAGGCTTATCGCCTGTTCCACAAGCGATCTAAACATTTGGTCCAAGATCATGATGTAGGGCCAAAACAAGGATACCTGTGTCACAGCTACAGATTATGATTTTCTGGTAGTCATGATTGTTTGTATCATATGCATAAAGAATCAGTCTTGCATCTGCATCTTCTTGTGTTGACATTAAATGACTGACATCCCACATGATTGATGAAGCTACATGCTCATCAAAATCTAGCCCACCAGCAATAACTAATTCTCAGCCATCTAGAAGCCCTTTAGCTCACGACAATAGTTCTTTTGAGAGAAATTGGATGAGGTTGACCTTGTTTTCCTCTGTTGCTATGAAAGACTGCCAGCAGTGTGTAAGGACAACAGAAAAACTATCAACAATACAATGAACTTTACTTGTCTTTCCAGAACATTTCTGTTGTGTGGCTGTTTTGATTGAGTTAGTTTTGTACACATCAAGTACAACATCCACTTGTGTGCAACCATCCCTAAAGTGAGCAAATATGTTCTCTTTGAAGATATCAGCATAGTCTCCAAATGTCTGGGCTCCTTTGGGCTTTTGTAAAGCTTGAACAATACCCATAGTGTGCACGTTTTTTTGGTTGATGACAGGAGTTCTGCTTTAGCAAACTGATCTCCAATAACAAGCATTAGTTTGGCTTTGTCAGCTGTGTGAAGCTTACCATCAAACAATGCTAGTGATGGTGGTACTGGATATAATTCATACTTCAATATCTTTGGTAGATTTATTTTGCGACCACTGCTAGCAGCAGAGAGTAGATGATGATAAATCTTCCTCTCTGCTTTCAGAGCTTTTGGGGCAGATTGTAGCTTGGATGACTCTGAAGAAATGGCATCAAAAGATTTTGATTTGTTCTTCTTGATAGGATCAAAGAAACTAGCTGAAGGACTTGGGCCTAGCCTTGTTGAAATTAATTCTACTAACAGTGACTTCCTTCGTTCTTTTGCCGTCAGCAGATCGTTCTTGACTACATTTGGTGCAGCGTCATTGGTTGATATACAAATGAGATCCTGTTGTTTCGTACCAAATGGATTGAAGGCTACAAGCTGGTTTGTCAACTTCTGTACATCATTTTCATCCCGTTTTGTCCTTGAGAGCCCTTCTTTCTGGAATGTTGACACTCGGGAGGTCATTCCTGCCATGGCACGTGCTTCGTCTGCAAGGTGGGCACGCTCGCTACACATTAGCAGTCATTGGTTCATTGTTGATTCTGTTCGAGTAATTCCAACAAGTCCGCCTGAGACTTTGTAGTAGTAGTAGTAGATTAGTTTATTTGACAGGGACAGTGCAATAAACATAGACAATTAATCAAAGACAATCAATCTGATGTGTTGCACATAGAGTGTATAGCTATTAGCTAATTTGCAACTCTTGTCCCTGGATGGGCTTTAGAATGCAGATGTTTGTTGACAAATTCCAGTGCTTCGTCTGTTGACACATTGTTGAAACTGTGTAGGGTGTGCTTGACTACAAAGTTTCCATCTACAAACTCACTGTACATTGTGGGTGCAGTTTCACTAAGTTGTTGCATATCTAGGAGATATACATTTCCCCACCTGGTGTAATTGACATGATCGTAAACTGCCATTAGTGGTAGTATTTCCTTAAACATTTCAAGATGGGGTGGCCAGTTACCATCTTGTTCAGCCCTGATGAAACACAGTAGCGCGCTTGCAAAGTCAATGCAATCATACCATACTAAAGTATGTTTGGTATAGCACTGTATATCAGTGATTATTTGGTATCACTCTGTAGGGTGAACATCTATGATTATTTTGATGTATCAAACTTTTTCATTGAATATTTTATTTAAGAGCTTTGGACAATTTTATCCGAAATAAAAATCAAAACTGAAATGAATTTTTGGCCATTGTTTTTAATTTTTTATTTATTTTGAAGACTCAAGAGCTATGATATAGTTCTATTTGTTAGTTATTTGTATCCATTAATTGTTTCCAATCAATTTGATACCAAATGCAGCTATCTTTGGTCATTATTAAGCCAACAGTACGCAGTTAATCAAATTTAAGGATGTCGCAAACCATCATAAATTTGACCCAATAGGTCCATATAATGAAACTGGCACCTTTACACGAGGTGGAGACAGCAAACTCAAAATTTAGAGGCCTTTTATCCATATGGCCACTGTACTATCTGGGCCACCTCACATTTTCCACAAAAATGAGTGATTGACGGTATGGCAAATTTTACCATCAAAGAGTCATTCAGTGTGACCCCCCACCCCCCTTCACTCCATTGATGCTTACTGAACAATGTAATTACATTCTTAACTAAACTGACGGGTTTACATGCATCTTCTAATATGTGCAAGGCCAGGATTTACAAACGGCTCAATTTAGCTGTGGCTAGGTCCAACATCTAGCCACAGCCCCCAGCCCAAAAGAATTAATAGGTAGGGGTGGACACAGGCATCCCCTTGTCTCCGCCTGGCAGACCCCGCACCACACACACAAGCACACAGCACTCGGGGGTGTGCTAGACTAATATAGTTGGGCCGACTAACCGCACATTGAGGTTGAGGTTTGGCTCCGAGACAACTCGGGCTGCCAGGGTAGTTTTCCCCCCTGCTTTTAGAAGTGCCTGTCACACAAAACACACAATCACACTGGGGCCAGAGCTATTTTGAGAAGCCCAGTAAAAAAATAAGTGCACGCGCTGCCCCGCAGTGCAGTCTGAATGCACACTGCCAAGTATGCAGCTAATGCACACACATTTTAAATACACAAACCCAGAGTCACATGGCACACACAGCAGATGTTTACACTTGATAAACACCTGGTGGCTGAAAATAACCATCTCAACAGCCCCCTTTTTTTAACCTGAGCTCAAAGGTGCTTTTAAGACCTTAAAATACCCGAGAGGTTGCCACAAGAGAGTCGCCAGGGAGTGTCAGCAGTCTACTTTATTTTGATAGGCTGAGCAACCTGGCGTGAGCAGGAGAATCGCCAATGAGTCTGACAAGCAGTGTTGGCCAAGTAACTTGATAGATTTATTATTATTTACACATATTTCTTTGATAATACTTCAAGATCTTTTTAAATGTCAGTTTATTCACAGACTCGTTTTCGGCACAGAACAAGTCAAAATTTTGCATGAGTAAATAATAATTTGACAAATTTCATAAAGCCAGCAATGTTACCTATATTATTTGAAAAGTACTTTAGATACCTAGCAGCAACAGTAATTATTTTACGCCTCTGAACAACTCCAAAGCAGACAAATCTTTGTATCACTGTGCATTCAGCACTTAGGGGGGGATTTAAGGGGATTTCCAAGACTGCCAAAGTCATATGAATCAGTGTTGGTTGGATCTGGAAATAGAAAACATTTAGAGATAGAAGAATACAAGAGAGCAGATTGAGCATTTCATCCTCCCATTAAAAATTATTTTTATTTCCCCCTGACATTTTATTATGGCAGTTATTTTAGTGAATATGTTGTAAACTTTTTTGTTTCTTGCTCATTGAACACTAAAACTAAAATAGTGGCTTATTTAAGCAAAGTATGACTTAATATTAGTTCAGATTCTATACACAGAGGAGCTTTTTTGTTTTCAATACAGCAAATCCACATTACTGCCCCTGTCAATTAAGGCTTGCAAGCATCATTAATAATTTCATGCCACCAGACGACAGTGAAAACAAGTGAAACACTGTGTTTCAGAGCAGCTGGATCAGACCTACTGTATATAACCCCACTGAGAGCAGTAACTCAGCTAAATTAGTGGGCTATCAAATAATTACAATCACAGTCTCCTTTCTACAAGATTAAAAAACAACAGTTAGAATCTGTAGAACGCGACCACACCAACAAGGGGCTCACTCATGTGGAAGCATGCCCCAGCTTCGGGCCAACCCCATTTTCTTAGTAATAACCTCCCACAGCAGACAGGGGATCCCTAAATAGGAGCACTTAGGCGACCACGGGTGGGCAAACATAAGCCCCGGGCTGCCACTGTTTCATAGTTCACTAATTCATATGTACACTTATAGAGCCCCCATGCCAAGTGCAGGCAAATCATTAGAAATGAGGTAATGAATAACACAGTGGCTACTGTTGACTCTTTTGTCCAGGCCATAAAACATCTGATCTCCTTTTTCTGAATGTACAGCTGAAATGTTAGCGTCTATAGAGTTTTTGAAGGACATCTCTGAAATACCTAAAAACTTTTTTTTTTTTCACAAAGTGATCTGTCTCAGCAACGAGGTGTTAAACTTAAAAGTTTTTTGTTGCCATATCCTTTTGACATTGTCTGAAAACTAAAACTAGATTTGCCACTGCAATTTCATCTAACTTATTATTCCATAGATGTATACGCAAATGTGTTACTAAACTTAACAGGTTAAATTTACTATGTTCAACTTGCCATAAAGCAACACTCATATTTTTATTAGAATATCTTTAATGAAGTCATCAGACTTTTGATAGAAATGCAAATAAATAAATATAAATGTCCTGAAACCTTTCATAAATTATTGTCATTAAATCCACCTATTTGTTCAATAACTTGGTCAAAGGACTGGTCTGCACTAAGACAATCTGAGACAAAAGTGAAATGTTAAAAACCAGATTAGCTTCCATGTATTTTTGAATTTATGTATGAAGGATGAAGTGGAAGATGATGGATGGATGGATGGATGGACACTCCTGAACAAAATCTTAAGACTGGGGGAAAAATTACAAGTATTAACATTTCATGCTGTTGGAGCGTAACCAGGTTGTAAGTAGAATAGAATAGGCTTTATTATCATTGTACAGTTGAACAGTACAACAGAATTGTGGGTGCTCCACCAGGTTACTGCGCAATTAAGTATGAGAGAAGGATTAGATAAAATACGGTTACAGAACACATGATTAAAACACATGACTGAAATAAAAATAAAAATAGCCCAGGATTATGGAAATATACACAGGTACAGTGCATCCGGACAGTATTCACAGCACTTCACTTTTTCCACATTTTATGTTACAACCTTATTCCAAAATGGATTAAATTCGCTAACCCTAACGCTACCCCTTAAATTAATTTTTTCCCTCAAAATTCTACACACAATACCCCATAATGACAATGTGAAAAATGTGGGGTTTTTTTTTAGATTTTTGCAAATTTATTAAAAATAGAAAACTAAAAAAAAAAATCACATGCACATAAGTATTCACAGCCTTTGCCATGAAGCTCAAAATTGAGCTCAGGTGCATCCTGTTTCCACTGATCATCCTTGAGCTGTTTCTACAGCTTAATTGGAGTCCACCTGTGGTAAATTCAGTTGATTGGACATGATTTGGAAAGGCACACACCTGTCTATATAAGGCCCTATAGGACCTGGGGGAAGTCAGATTATTTAGCACCTGAGACAGAGGCAGTGAATAAGCATGGGAGAACAATGCCCAGGGAGTTCCTGGTGAGATAGCTGGAAGTAGTCAGGGACATAGGGGGTTGAATGCAGTGGAATGTAAATGTCATGCTGTGTGATGAGTAATTGCCATGAAACGTGTGAAGAGTGATTTGAGTGAAGAAAACTAAGGTATAGGGATCAACAGCAAATTAAAAAAAATCATCTAAAATTTCTCACATTCCAAAGAAAAATCAAATCTTTCTTGAGAATGACTTAAGCAAAAAAAACACAGTGTTTCAAAATGACAAAACCTGTGACCAGTCATGCAGAAATATTACAACAGCTATAACAGATATTATTGCAAAATATACAGAATTGAAACAAAAAGTCCAATAAAAAGAGGCTGCCATGGTTTAACACCTCTCTTTGGGGCCTCATGAAACAAAGAGATATGGCCCTCAAAAAATTTCTTAAGTCAGTGCTAACCCCTGATCATTACACTTAGAAGCTTGAGAAATAAAGTCATTATACAACTTCGAAAAGCAAAGGCTAACTTTTTTCTCAATATAATAAAGGATGCAAAAGGCAAAAGGCTTCCTAAATTCTACCAGCATGTCTCCTGTCACACAAGAGGGGACAAAACATTGGACCACGTTTACACCAATATTGTGGGAGCCTACACAGCAACTCCCCTCCCCCAACTAGGTCAGTCTGACCACTTATCTTTGTTCCTTACCCCCAAGTATGTACCGCTCATCAACCGGGTAAAGCCATCAGTGAGGACCATCAAAGTGTGGCCAGAGGGGGTTGACTCTGTACTCCAGGAAAAGTTTAGGAACACAGACTGGAGTATGTTCACCTCTCAGGCTACCTGTGGCTCCCACATAAACATCGACTCTTACACCCACTCAGTCCTGGACCATATCAACACCACTATTGACAGTGTCACCACGGAAGACAAATCACCACGTACCCAAATCAGAAGCCGTGGATGAACAGAAGTGCGGCTTCTGCTAAAGGCACGTAACAATGCCTTTAGATCTGGTGACGCACAGGCCTACAGTTCATCCAGGGCAGATCTGAAGAGGGGCATCAAGAAGACCAAGCACAGCTACAAGCTGAAGGTGGAGGAACATTTTGGGGACTCTGACCCCCGACGCATGTGGCAGGGCATTCAAGCTATCTCTGATTATAAGCCCAGCAACTCCATACCTATAGCCATGACTGTGTCCTTTCTCAATGAGCTAAATGACTTCTATGCTCATTTTGACAAGGACAATAACAAAAAGAATATCAATTCCCCAACCCCCTGACGACCTCCACCACCTCACACTCACCCACACCGACATCCGTAACGCACTGAGTCACATCAACGTACGTAAGGCTGCTGGCCCTGACGGCATTCCTGGTCGTGTGCTGAGGGCATGCGCTGAGCAGCTGGCAGGGGTCTTCACGGACATCTTCAACCTGTCCCTGGCCCAGGTGGTGGTACCAGCATGCTTCAAGACCACTTCTATAGTACCAGTGCCGAAACATTCAACACCATCGTGCCTAAATGACTACCGCCCTGTGGCACTGATGCCCATAGTCATGAAGTGCTTTGAGCGATTGGTCTTGGCACAGCTCAAAAAATGCCTGCCCCCTACACTGGACCCTCACCAGTTTGCCTACCGGAGCAACAGGAGTACAGAGGATGCGGTTTCTACAGCGCTGCACAGTGTACTCTCTCATCTGGATGACAAGAACACCTACGCAAGAATGCTGTTTGTTGACTTCAGCTCAGCATTCAACACAGTTGTCCCCTCCAAGTTGATCATTAAACTTGGGACCTGGGAATCAGTACCTCCACCTGCAACTGAATCATGGATTTTCTGACCAACAGACCCCAGCATGTTAGGTCAGGCCCCAACCGTTCTTCCGTCATCACACTCAACACTGGTGTACCACAGGGCTGTGTGCTCAGCCCATTCCTCTACTCCCTCTTCACCCATGACTGCAGGCCTATGTATGGATCCAATTCCATCATAAAGTTTGCAGATGACACCACGGTGATTGGACTCATCAGGGACAACGATGAGTCAGATTACAGGGCAGAGGTTGAGCACTTGGCTACTTGGTGCGCTGACAATAACCTGCTCCTTAACACCAGCAAAACCAAGGAGCTCATAGTGGACTACAGGAAGGAGAGGGGACAGACACATGACCCCATCCATATCAATGGCATAGCTGTTGAACGTGTCCCCAGCTTCAAATTCCTGGGGACCCACATCTCGGAGGACCTGTCCTGGTCAGTTAACACCACCAGCCTGATCAAGAAGGCCCATCAGCGCCTCTTCTTCTTGAGGACACTGAAGAAGAACCATCTGTCAACTGACATCCTGGGCAACTTTTACCGTTGCGTGATAGAGAGCACCCTGACCAACTGTGTCACAGTCTGGTATGGGAGCTGCTCTGTCGCTGACCGTAAGGTGCTGCAGCGGGTGGTGAAAACCGCCCAACGCATCACAGGGACTCCACTTCCAGTTATAGAGGACGTCTACAGGAAAAGATGTCTGCGCTGGGCACGCAGCATTCTTAGGGACTCCAACCATCCTGCTCATGGACTGTTCCATCTTCTTCCCTCCGGAAGGCGTTTCAGAAGCCTTCGAACTAGAACCAGCAGGTTTAGGAACAGTTTCTTTCCTACAGCTGTCACGTTATTGAACTTAGTTCCCCGCTGACTCTCTTACCATCATCTCTTACCATCCTCACCTGTACATAACTGCCCACCTAACTTATTGTACATTATTTGCACATAACGGTACTCTTAACTTTCTGCACTGCTGCATATATTTGCATATATTTGCTTAAATTGCACATACTGTCAATTACTGTATATACTGCACTGCTGTCCTTTGCACTTCTGATTGGATGCTAAACTGTGTTTTGTTACCTTGTATTCATACATGGGTAATGACAATAAAGTTGAGTCTAATCTAATCTAATCTAATCTAAACTTATTTGGAGAAGCATGGAGAAGCTATTGGGAAAAGAAAAACCAAGATGTGATGACTTAAAGCTAAAAATAAATTCTGTTATCCAAAACAACAACACTGAGCTGGCAAAAAAATTTTAATGATTATTTTATAAACTCTGTGTTACAATTGGCAAAGAGTTTTTCTAAGCCAAACTGCACTCATGAATTCCATTGTGATGCTCATTCTTTTAAATTGAGTAATGTAGATGAAGGGAATATCTCTAAAATCATATCCAATCTTAACAATAGTAAAGCTAAAGACATATTTGGAATGGATACAGCTTTTCTGAAAGAGCATAAAGAAATTTTAACACCAGTATTAACAAAAATTATAAATCAATCCATAAATGAGAGTACCTTTCCCACAATTTTGAAAACAGCCATTGTACGGCCAGTGTACAAATCAGGTGATAAGCTCCAGGTCGCAAATTACAGACCCATCAGCATACTCCCAATCATTTCCAAAGGCTTAGAGAAAGCTGTAGCACAACAGCTGGTGGACCACCTTGACTCCATGGCAGCACTTAACCCCTTTCAGTTTAGTTTCAGGAAAGGATATTCCACTGAAACAGCATGCTGCTATCTATTAGAAAACATCAAATCCAGCTTGGATGGGGGAGGGGTAGTGGGGGCTGTTTTTCTTGACCTGCAAAAGGCTTTTGATACAGTCAACCATGAGTTACTTTTAAACAAATTATCACAATTCTCCCTTCATAAAAATACACAAAATTGGATAAGGTCATACCTCAGTGACAGACAGCAGTGTGTAATTGTAAACAATTTTACATCTCCCTTAAAAGCATGCAGCATGGGTGTACCGCAGGGCTCTATTTTAGGGCCTTTGCTGTTTACATTATATATTAATGATCTCCCGTCTGTGTGTAATGCAAATATAATTATGTATGCTGACGATACTGTGGTATATACTCATGGTAAAACGACTGAAGAGGTGACTGAAAAATTAACACAGGAAATGGAGAAAGTCTCACATTGGTTGAGGAATTCTTGTTTAACCTTAAATGTCGATAAAACTGTGTCAATGTTTTTTACTAATCGCTACAAATCCAAGAATTCTTGTCATATCTTGATAGAAGGACAAAAAATTAAGAATGTGACTGAATTTAAATATTTAGGTGTTACACTTGACTCAAATTTAACCTCTTGCACTCCGTTGTACCGCGGGCGGGCAAGTCTCTGCGTCCCAGAGCACACGAGGGCACTCTCGTGCGCTCTAGGACACACGAGGGCGCTGCCTCCAAGCGCGCACTGAAAAAAAAAAAAAAGTTCTTCCACTATAGACACAGCCGTGAACAGATCAGATATGATTGACCTCTCATTCGACTAATAAGAGCCTTGAATTGGGTTTCTGAAACCTTGAAGAACCAATGACTGAAAACCTAGCAAGAAAGACCCGCCTACCAACGCTGTGAATGCAGTGAGCCAACTGAAGCACAGAAGTTTGCAAGCTTTTTTGTGTAAGGCTGGGTGAAGAGAGACTGACTGCTGTAGCAGATGAAAAAAAGGACCCGCAGGAAGAACCCCACAGACCCAGCAGCACGGAGACCATCCACAAGTGCAACCTGTGTGACAGGGACTGCCATTCGCGCAACGGCATGTTCGGCCACAGGCGGTGCTTTTTTTTGTTTTTGTCCCAGCAGAGTAGATGTTACGATTCTCTTCCATGGTCATCATAGACCAATGGAGGCCGACGACGAAGGCTGAGTGACACACACGCATTCGCCAGTCTATTTTTAATTACTACTGTTATTTGTTTTGAAAAATCGTTCACCAAAAACTGCAATCATGGAAGCGCAAAACCGCAATAATGGAATTATGTTTTGATCGGGTCGCGAGACCAGCGTCGCGTTCGTCTGACAATGAGGAAGAAGTTCACCAGCTCCGCTTCTGCTGTGAAGAGGTAAGGGGACAACCCCCCCCCCCCCACACACACACACACACACAGCCCTGAGTGTCACCTTTCATTAGAGCCCAAGATGAAGCTTCTATATTGAATCATTCAAAAGTTACAGACGTTTTTCCAAACTGTGCCATTTGGCACAATTTGGCACAGTTCAAAAATGCCTGGGAACTACCTGAGGAAAAAGCTGTGTAATATATTCATTTTTTGTGGTATTGTTACAAAATTTGGACCTCAGCTGGATAACACTTGGTCCTACATTTCTGTTGCATTTTCCAGCCCGGATCTGAAGCTGTGTGTTATTTGCAAGCATTTGTATCCGAAAAAACACCCAGGCCAAATTTATTTTCTATTTTCTGTTCACTATGTTTAGATGACTGTAACTCAGTGGCCGGAGCACTTAGAGAGATTATGTTTTTTTTTTGCCAAAAAATTCAAAGTGTTTTCTTTTAAATGAGACCAACCCCATGAAGATGCTGCAAAGGGTTGAAGAACAGCTTTCGATTTACTTTGGGCACATTATTTTTTGGCGTTTTTAGGGAAATTGACTGGAGTGCAAGGGGTTAAGCTTTAAAAAACACATTAAAAAGATGACAAACACGGTCAAATTTAATTGTGCTAATTTCAAACATATCAGAAATTCACTGTCTACTGAAGCATCAAGTATGTATCTAAATGCTATGATAATTCCACATTTTCTTTACTGTATGACCAGTTGGCCACAGGCATGTAAATCTGCCCTGCCGCCTTTGGAATCATACAAATATTCTATCAAGATTCATGACAAGAAAAGACGAACGTTCCATCACTGCCCAATCCTGTCCAAATATAACCTGTTGAGCTTTGAAAATCTAATCATGTATACAAATGTGTGTCTTTTGTTTAAGGTAATCCATAACTCTGCTGCTCCTCCCTTAAAAAGGTTTGTTTCATTAAGTTCTGTAAATACATCTCGGACAACTCGATCAACAGCACGTGGCGAGTGCAGGATTCCTAAGCACAAGACAACATTAGCAAATTCAACATTTTCATGTGTGGCTGTGCGACAGCGGAACATGTTACCAACGGAGTTACTTGCAGTAACAGACTATCACACGTTTTCACGCTTGGTGAAAAACAGTTAATCTCTAAGCAAACCTGTGTCCATAATGTACTGTGATGTAAAGATGTTAGAGTGTGTGATGAAAACAGTGGGACCAATAAGAGTCAGTGGTTGGATGTGAAAAATTGTTTATATGGATGGAGTTATAAAAATGTATTATTGTATGTTTTAGTTCTTATCAATGTTTTGGGTTCTTATCAATGTTATTAATGTCTGTTTTAGTTTTTAGCAATGCTTGGTTTTAGTTTTTTAATCAATGTTTGGTTTTAGTTTTTTATCAATGCTTACTTGTAGTTTTAGCAAATGTCTGCTTTTATTAATGCTAACACCAGCCTGCCCAGGGACTACAGGTGGAAATTAGCACTTGTGCTATAACCTGGTACAATGCATCTTTCCTCTTTAAGGTCAATGTATATTGTGCATGTCCCTGCATAAATAAATAAATAAAAATAAAAAATAAAATAAGAGAGGAGAGCTTGTTGAGATCATTCATTCTGTTCTGTGCTTGTGAGATGTGAAGTGTGTAATAAACCGTCTGTCCATGGATCTGCCTCTTATTTGACACACCCCACACTGGTGACCCAAGACGTATTATGGAACATGAGGCAAGAACCCCAGAGCCGGCCCGGTCGGGAAGCCCCAGTGATGCAGCAGCCATCCACAGACAGCCCGGACTGGAGCCCCCAGCAACGCGTGTATGGTTTCAGTCAAGCTACCAGACTTCTGGCAGCACAACCCGCGCTCTTGGTTCCACCACACCAAGGCCCAGTTCGCCCTCCGGGGAGTAACGGCAGACGACACCAGATTCTACCATGTGGTCGCAGTGCTGGACGCCCGCACAGCTCAGCAGTTGGCGAGCCTGCTCGATCAGCCGCCAGCCCGCAACAAATACGAGGCGCTCAAGGCTGCGATCACCCGGCGCTACACGTTCTCGGAATGTGAGAGAGCGGAGAGGCTCCTGAGACGAACCAAGTTAGGAGATGGTTCGGCTGTCGACCTGATGGAGAAGATGCTGGCGTTAATGGGCACGGACGACGGGCACTTTCTGTTTGCCCACCTTTTCCTCCGGAACCTTCCAACAGAGGCGAGAGCGGTTCTGGCCAATTTGCCGTTGCTGGCCACGCGTGATTACCGCGCGCTAGCCCAGGAGGCAGACAGAATCATCCTCACCACCAGGGCGATCACAGTCAACACAGTGGCGGCGGAGCCCAGCGAGACGACCAGAGGAAGCGAGGAGCCACCGACGGTAGCAGCAGTGGGGGCCAAGGAGCGCCAGAGAGACAAGCTCTGTTTCTACCACCGCCGCTTCGGAGAGAACGCACGCAGCTGTGCGCCACCGTGCCAATTTAAGCGCTCAGGAAAACACCAAGGCCGGCAGTCGGTAGCAGCTGCAACCCTCGGTGAAGAGAACAAGCTGCTCTACATGACTGACACCCGCTCGGGGAGGCGTTTCCTCGTGGACACCGGAGCCCAGAAGAGCATCATCCTGCCGACCTATGCCGACCGGCTGGCAGGACCTAGTGGCCCCGGGATGTTGGCAGCAAATGGCTTGGAAATTCAGACCTTTGGTGAGAGGACATTGATCTTATCTCTACACGGCCGTACATACGAGTGGACTTTTGTCATAGCAACACTGAATTACCATATCCTGGGGGCTGATTTTCTGTGTGCACATGGTTTACTGGTTGAAGTTGCTAACAGGCGCCTGGTTAATGCGCTGTCCTTGACGCTCCTTTGAGCATACAGCCCCGCTTACTACAGTTCCACCTCCTCGCTCCGAGCCATGCTCCGCTCCGTCACAGGAGGAAATGGAGGAACGCAGGTGGGCTCTTCTTGCAGAGACGGACCTCATCCTGGAGGTGAAGCCGTGGCTCCTCCCGGAGATGGCCGAAAGATTAAAGGAACTTTCCCCAAGGGAGGAGGAACCGCAACCCAATGAGGAATGCCAGGAGAGGAGAGAAGACACTTCAGAGACCACTGGGGACCTTCAGTGCCAGGAGAGCAGGCAAGTTTCCTCTCATTTAATTCTCATGATCAATGATCAATTTTGCCTGCCTCCTGGCAAGGAGACTCAGGGTGTGCAGTCCCCTGAGTGCTCCGCCCCAGGGGCATATAGTGCTCTCATACCCGGTCTTACCTACTCCGTTCTATGTGCCCCTACGAGCCTACCGGTCTTGGATCCAGGTCACTCGGGGGAGGAGAAGCCACAGGCCCGGGAGGGTCCAGCTCATGGGCCAGCGGCAGGGTCGTCCACAGCCGCCACGCCAGAGGAACTGGAGGCATGGAGGATGGTGCACGAGAGTACCATTACTGCAACCACCACCACGCCCACTGCGGGGGCCGCCTCAGTGGAGTCATCCCCTTGACCAGACCTCCAGCTGATGGGACCCGGGGCGTAGTCATCGGAGTCCTTGACGGCGGTAGAGCTTAAGCACAGGCAAGTACTCTCTCCTGTAGTTCATTTGTTGATGATGGAGGGATCTTGTCTGGCTTTTGGAAAGGGGAGTCAGGTGTGGCTCTCAGCCGCATCTGGATCCCCTTCGCCGGGCTCTGCTGATGACTCTAACCGTTCCTCCTCTCCAATCCCCTTTGAGCTCCATCCTAGGGTCACCGGAGAGGAACTGCCACAACTTGGGTTGCCCACAGATGACGAGGTGGGCCCAGTGTTCCTGGAGGAGGCCGACGGGGGTGAAGCACCCGATGGACTGGGGGAACAAGCGCACCCTACAGCTCCAGAGTCCTGGATGGCGGTGGAGCCAGAGTTCAGGCAAGTGTGCTCCATTATGTCAGTAATGTTGATGTTAATGTCACACTGCCCAACTCATGGTGAGGTGGACCTGGGGCAGCTCACAGTAGCCCTCAGGGCTGCCACACCGGGCTCTGCCGCTGCCGGCAACCCTGACCCGGTTTCTCTTTTTCTCCCTTTGGGTTCGGAGCCCCCGGCCGGGGTCACCGGAGAGCTGCTGGTCTCATCGGAGGCCGCCGAGGATCGGGGTCCAGCATCAGGTGACATGAGGAGCATCACCTCCCTTGCTGGGGAGGCCACCGCGGGAGCAATCAGGCCCCCGATGGGGGTCACCGCAGGTGCAATGGTGCTCCAACCGGAGCCCACCGCGGGTGCAGCAGAGCCTCAGCTGGGGTCCACCGTGGGTGCAGCAGATCCCCAGCCGGGGTCCACTGTGGGTGCAGCAGAGCCCCAGCCGGGGTCCACCATGAGTGCAGCAGAGCCCCAGCCGGGGTCCATCATTGGTGCAGCAGTGCTCTGGCCAGAGTCCACCGCCGGTGCAGCAGAGCTGGTGTCCGCCCCTGGGGTGGGGGGTGGGGGTGGGGCTGTCATGAATCTGGGTTTGGCTCCCAAACCCAGTTCTACTTATGTTTTGCCCTATTTTCCATCTGGCGCTTCAGGGAGCTATTGGGCCTCTGCTCCCTGACAGCTTGGGCATGCCCCCTACTCCTGTCAAGTGCCATCAGTTGTACTGTCACGGGTGTTCACACACATACACACATCCACACACACACTCACATGCACGCGCTCCATTCATTCCCATTCACACGCTCATACACGCTCTCTCACACACCAGGTTCCAATCAAGTTCAGCCCACGCTTTCTTGCACCGGCGATCTCTTTCCTCGTTAGCTCCAGGAGTATTTGATTGTTGCTGTTGTGGAAAGAGATTGTCAGAGCATTCACCTCCATACGCGGCAGCTAGCTCTCCACGTATGAGTTCTCATCTCCTGCTAAGTATTCAGCCTGCACTTGAAGTTCGGTTAATCCCTTGGTGTAATCGGCTGACCCTGCTTCCCCTCTTCATCCTCTAGACAGCACGGATCGCCCCAGAATTGCTCCAGCCCTGTAAGTTTCATGATCGCCTTTCTCTTCGTGCTGACAGTTTCCACTTCCGCGACTGGGTTTTCCATTCTCTCCCTCACGCGCCATACAATGGCACATGGGGGCTTGTGACACAGCTGTCAGTAAGTCTGCAGTTATTTGAGTTATTTATTTATTTACCCTATTTATTTAATTCAATTCAACTTTATTTGTATAGTGCCTAATCATAGCAAAAGCCATTTCAAATTGCTTTTTATTTATTTATACTCCCTCTTTCTTTCAGCTGAAAAAAATTAATATAAATATCTGGCATTTGCAGTTATAATCCAAAGTCCCTAGTAAAACTTCTACTTGTCATCTGTTAGTTCCAAGAGCAGTTTTCACACCTTTGGTGGATCTGTGTGCACGTATGGTTGCTTTTGTGACGTGTCATGTGCACGCAGATGTATCTCTTTGAGTCTAAATGAAAATGTTGTTGTACACACCAGGCCTTAATCTAGAGTCCTTCAGGGAGGGGCTACCATGAATTCTGATGTTTCAGTGGCACCATCTATATCCCAAATGGGAAGTTCTGAGAAAAAAACCTTTATGTTTCAATGGTAAAAAAAGAAATTCCACTTAGATCCCTTTAGAAGTGAAGGGTTTCATTCACAACCTAAAAATGAACAATTTATGTTTCAAAAGTTTTACCCAGAACTAGAAGGAGTTCCACACCAAACCCTATATGTCACAGAGATTTCATGCAGAGCCTACCCAGGGGGGCTGTTCAAAAAAGCACTTTCACAAAGGTTCCTACTGTAATCCTGCAGGGTTTTGAAGGTTCTATGAATGACCACACTGTGTTAAATTGATCTGGTAAGGGAAAAATATTGTGGTAATGCATCTACTGTGGTAACTGCACTCAACGCTGCAATGACAAGTGTTGGGACTGAAAAAACAGTCAAGCAATTCCTCAAACGCTAAATATCTAATTGAAAATCTTGGGAAATAAGAGGTGTAGACTGATGATATAGAGTGATGTGTAGAGTGATGTGTAGAGTTAAGTGATGATATAGAGTAAAGTATGAGGAGACGAAGAAGAGTGATGTCTGAAGATAGAGTTGAGGTTCGATTGGACACAGCAATGATGATAGAAGGACTACAGCTCCTGACCAGGTAGTGATGATATAGAGTGAAGTACGTGGCAGTAATGCACCTGTAAACTGGTTGCCAACCGCCAATCAAATCTAAAAGAAGAAGAAGAAGAAGAAGTCAGTATAGGACCAGAAGACTAAGCAATGTGAGGGCTAGCTCCACACTAGGCAGATCAGGCTGTCCAAAGCTGGTGTATTCATGTCATCTATATCAGTCTCTATATTTATCAAGACTTTACCAATAAAGGGGCAACCTTACAACAAAAACATGCAAAGTTTACAGAAATAAGCCTGAAGGTTCTGGTAGTACAGTGGTATGAAAAAGTGTTTGCCCCCTTCCTCATTTCTCATTTTTTTGTATGTTTGGCACACTTAAATTTTTCAGATAATCAAACAAATTTAAATATTAGACAAAGATAACACAAGTAAACACAAAATTCAGTTTTTAAATGGTGTTTATTATTAAGGATAAAAAAGAAGATAACTTAAGTAAACACAAAATGCAGTTTTTAAATGAAGGAGTTTATTATTAAGGATAAAAAATTCAAACCTACATGGCCCTGTGTGGAAAAAGTGATTGCCCCCCCCCCTGTTAAAACATAAATTAACTGTGGTTTATTACATCTTTGGAAAGCTGAGTTCAATTTCTCTAGCCACACCCAGGCCTGATTACTGCCACACCTGTTCTCAGTCAAGAAATCACTTAAATAGTACCTGCCTGACAAAGTGAAGTAGACCAAAAGATCCTCAAAAGCTAGACATCATACTGCAATCCAAAGAAATTCAGAAACAAATGAGAACCAAAGTAATTAAGATCTAGCAATCTGGAAAAGGTTATAAAGCCATTTCTAAAGCTTTGGGACTCCAGCGAACTACAGTGAGAGCCATTTTCCACAAATGGCAAAAACATGGAACAGTGGTGAACCTTTCCGGGAGTGGCCGGCTGACCAAAATTACCCCAAGAGCGCTTCAATGACTCATCCAAGAGGTCACAAAAGACCTCACAACAACATCCAAAGAACTGCAGGGCTCACTTGCTTCAGTTAAGGCCAGTGTTCATGACTCCACCATAAGAAAGAGACTGGGCAAAAACAGCCTGCATGGCAGAGTTCCAAGACGAAAACCACTGCTGAGCAAAAAGAACATAAAGGCTCATCTCAGTTTTGCCAGAAAACATCTTATGATCCCTACGACTTCTGAGAAAATACTCTGTGGACTGACGAGACAAAAGTTGAACTTTTTGGAAGGTATGTGTCCCATTACATCTGGCACAAAAGTAACAGCATTTCAGAAAAGGAACATCATACCAACAGTAAGATATGGTGGTGGTAGTATGATGGTCTGGGGCTGTTTTGCTGCTTCAGGAACTGGAAGACTTGCTGTGGTAAATGGAATCATGAATTCTGCTGTCTACCAAAAAATCCTGAAGGAGAATATCCGTCCATCTGTTCGTGACCTAAAGCTGAAGTGCACTTGGGTTCTGCAGCAGGACAATGATCCGAAACACACCAGCAAGTCCACCTCTGAATGGCTTAAGAAAAACAAAATGAAGACTTTGGAGTGGCCTAGTCAAAGTCCTGACCTGAATCCGACTGTGATACTGTGGCATGACTTTAAAAAAGCGGTTCATGCTTGAAAACCCTCCATTGTGGCTGAATTACAACAATTCTGCAAAGATGAGTGAGCCAAAATTCCTCCACAGGACTGTAAAAGACTCATTGCCAATTATTGCAAATGCTCAATTGCAGTTGTTGCTACTATAGGTGGCCCAACCAGTTATTAGGTTTAAGGCAGGGGTGTCCAATCATGTGCCATGGAGGACCAAGACCCTGCAGTCCAACCAGAGTCTTCAACAGCAGATTCCACTGAATTTCTTCCTACTGATTGCTGATAAGTGAAAACACCTGCTGAAGAGACTGGGTAGAAGAGAAAACCTGCAGGGTCTTGACCCTCCATGGCACATGATTGGACACCCCTGGTTTAAGGGCAATCATTTTTTATTCAGGGCCATGTAGGTTTGGATTTTTCCCCTCAATAATAACCACCTTCATTTAAAAACTGCATTTTGTGTTCACTTGTGTTATCTTTGTCTAATATTTAAATTTGTTTGATGATCTGAAACATTTAAGTGTGACATACGTACAAAAAGCCCCCAAAAGAAATCAGGAAGTGGGCAAACACTTTTTCATACCACTGTATTTGATTAGTTCAGTCCATTTCTGTGGTCTTGAATACAGAACTCCAGCCTCTCTTCTTTGTGATTGGAGTTCAGTTCTCAGCTCTGACACCTCTCAATCCTTCAGTCTGTAGGTATTCATTCACAAACTGCTTTAGGAGGGTTGACTTCCCATTTAAGGGGCATAAATAAGATTTCAAATAATTTTAACCAGGTGGAGCCTTTAGCTTGATGGTTTGTAATGTTGTGTATGATGTTCCATTTAAGTTCCAATGCTCAAACTCTTTCTAATTTCACTGATCAGTCATCTGCATTCTTAACACAGTAAATATAGTACTTCTCAGTGTAATAAACTATTTTTTTTTCAGTTTTTTTAATGCTTCAGCATCTCCTAGGGACAGTTTCCTAAATTCAGTCATCTGGGATACTTACTGTATATCCTTATACTTTGGAAAACATTTGAATATTTAAAGTTGAAGTGAAAATATTTGTGGTTTTGGATAATCTTTCACTCTTTTTTCCAGAAATGGTTCATTGGAAATGGTTCAAAGAGGAATGATAGAAGATACCCTTTGACTATGATTAATCTGACTGAAAGGAAAGTATTCTCCAAGTAACTAGAATGCACTCAGCCGAGATGCAGATCCACACCTTTTGCAGCCTTAGTTCTCCACCACACATACAGTACAATAAACAGCAAATATGTTTCTGAAAACAATTGCACAAAAAAACAGAACAATTATTGAATTATTGAACTATGCTCCAAAATTAATTTTGAGTTTTCTTGACCCTGTGACTTTGACGTTTGAACTTTTGACCCCAAAAGTATAGCCACAGGTGCTTTTTCCAAAATCAACCTATGTGCCAAGTTTGGTGGCCATAGCCTCATTCCCTGTTGAGTTAAAAGTGTGGCCATAGCTGGATAGCCAGATAGTCGGATAGCCAGTCAGCCACAGACGGCATGACCCCTCTACCCACGCAACTCCTCTGAGTGGGAAATGACATCTAATATGTTTTCATTATAACAGTCTAAACTTGCATGTTTATTCTTTGACTCAGCATCTGATCATATTTTGCTTTACCTAAAATTATATCTGATAAACTTAAATGGGAATTTGTTCTGTTGGTTCAGTCTACATGACAGTAATACTCCCTTCTGCTCTTTTACAAACATATTTCAGCTTAAAGTAAACTTCTACAAGAATTTAAGAGGGCAGTCAGCTCAGTGTTTGTCTTTTCAGCAGCTTTGTGAGTGAATCACACGGCACCCAGACATCCAGACATGGCTCCTGTCCATCTGCAACCCCACAGGGTACTGAGTCAAAAGGTTGACTCAGTCATCTATAGTTCAATACCTCCAACACTGCCTGTAGTAGGTCTTCAGATTGCCCTTCTGAAAACATGACAAAATCTGCTGTGTCAAAAAGACTTCTAGGGACATTAGAATCTTAAGATTACCATGATATACTGTACATAGTTTATATTATAGGTGTAAGCAAACTTTTAATCTCAAACGTAGACATTGGTTCTGCTGCATATTATGTCCAAGGTTGGCAAATACTTTCAAATATCTCTTCAGAAGTACAGTATAAACAACTTAACCATTGGTCATTTTATCATATTACTGAATTAAAAAGAATCCCACATATGATTATAATATAATATGCATTTGTCACGCATTATTGCCACTGCAAGTAGGGAAGTGTTATGTTGTTTTCCAGTAATTCTAATCTTTAAGGCACCTGGCTGACCTTCAGCTACTCCATGCAAACACCAGGACGACATTTCCTCGAATCCCCACTTCCCCTCATGCCCTTATTACTCATGGAAATTATGTTTCTAAACCATCTAGCACATGCATGTCCACACGCGCACACATGGCATGTTGTAATTGCACTTATGGTGTGACCATGGCCCAACCCAACCTCCTGGTAATGCTGTTTTCCTTTGCACCACTTTAGCTGGAAAAGCACTGCAAACATCTGTCATACCTCATTCCAAGGACAGGTGGGGGTAGGGAGTGTGAGGGATTAGTTGTAACAGATAACCCAGCAAAAACATGACAATAGAGAGAAAAGATATTATTTTTTTCTCGTGGTTCCAAAACTAACTGTCTCCCAAAGACTTATGAAATGAACACAGACTTTAACATGATGATTACATGCTGTAGACAAAAAATTTTTGACGATTACGATCTTGTCCCACAAATTATGGGACAATAGTTCAAGCAAGGGTTACCGCTGCATTGTTGGCCAGATGTCATGGTTTGCAAAAGTAAAACTATGATTGAGGTGGAGAAGGGGAAAGATTATATTTCATCTGTATTCACATGAAGTTGAACTTGAACCTTGGTTCTCTGTTGTAGAGGGAAGATTAAGTCAAGCACTTTAAGCCTTTTGCAGTCTTCATGTGGATGGTATTGAAACATGTGCAAGTACCCTCAAACCTCCACAATCTAGCAAGTTCAGAAGGGACACATAATCTTGACAATGAAGTGCCAACAGTGTGGGCACTGCACAGACTCATCTCCTTGCTCAGTACCTTCCTAAACATCATAAACAATCAGATTCCTGAGGTTTTTATACCAAAGTATAAGCATCTGGATCAAAGTATCCGCATTTAGGAAGCCAATATACATAAACATTCCAATGAAGAACTACCACATGTCTTTGGGTTATTGCAGTATTATCTATCTTGATCTCCACTTTTGCATGGTTGAAAGTATAGTTACATTATTGCAGACATATATGTAGATGAAATTCTGTGCTTCTGATAAAACAAATCTAATGAAAGCACCACAGGTGCAGATGCCTCGGTGCTGGTGGCATGGCAGCATGGGTATTGTGTCATGCCATCCATGCATGGTTTTGAAATTCTTGGTATTTGTTTATGCAGGTATGACTCTAATGTCACTGTTCCAATACACATGAGGTGTACAGTATATCATCCCAGGGCTGTATGCTGGCATTTTTGTCAAAGAGCACATAAAAGAATAGAGAATAGAAAAGCACACAAATAAGATTAGGAGCAGAAAGAAAAATGCTGGATAAACAGATTTTATTAATTTATTACATGTATATATTTACTCTGCAACATGCAATAGCAGGTAAAACTAGAAAAGCACTCGGAGAGCGCAGACCTCCGCCAAGCGCCACAGTTCCCCCCCATACAGTGTTTGTGTGTACGTTTTCAGATTCCTTGACCATGAAAACATATGACTAGCAATTGGATTCACAATGATAGGATTAGTGGTCAGTAGTAAAAGCATTACCTCCTTGACGGAGGTAATAAACTGAAGTGTTGGTGTTGTGTCCATCTCCTGCATCTGCAAACTCCCAGGCTGCGGGCGTTGCAATTGAATGAATGAATTAATTAATCTTTATTTCGAATAGATTAAGAGTACAGGTTAAAAGAAAGTGAATAATATAACAAAGGGGTTAATAAAATCCAACAAGGTCAAATTAGACAATAACTCCTCTGATTATACAGTTCAACATAAGTTATCCGAAATGTGTGATGGCTGAAGCCGCAGCTTATATTGTCCACCCATGTTCCATCCAAGAATTCAAAAGAAAAAACAAAAAAAATCATGACACAACCGCGTAGAACCCACAGGCCAATGGGTTATGCGAGCGTTTTCATAGATCACTGAAAGCAGCACTGAGGGCTTCAGTGACGGATGCAAATTGGGTAGACAGGTTGGCGTGGATTTTATTGGGGTTGCGCTCCGTGGCAAAAGAGGATTTGGAAGCTTCCCCGGCAGAGAGCTTCTCTTTGCGCAGCTACTATGGCTGGCCGGGGAATTTCTGCCAAATAATCCGGTGGCGGACAGCTGCCCGTCTGAGCTTTTGCAGCGTAGCGCAAACACAGGCACGTTGCCAAGCCCTGCCCACCACTGTGTTTCGCGTGCTTTTGTGCCTAAAACTTTGAAGAAGGCGGAGTTTGTGTTCGTCAGACACGACGTGCAGCGCCCTCTATTGCCCCTGCACACATGTTGAAAATGGCCGTATCTGGCAATGTTAAAGAATCCTTTAAAAAAATTCCTATATCCAGACAGTGATCCGGATCATCCCCAAAATGTAATAAGTTCTTCCTTGTACCATTTCCAACAACGCCTGAAAGTTTCATTGAAATCCGTCCAAAACTTTTTGAGTTATCTTGCTAACCAACAGACAGACAAACAAACAGACAGACAGACAGACAAACGCTGGCAAAAACATAACCTCCTCCTGGCCTCCGGCCTGGCGGAGGTAAAAGTATCAAAACTTCAAAAACTATGACCATAATCATCAACATTAATTCAGAATATAAAGAGAACTATAAAGAGAACATGCACTATTGTTATGTAGCTTCCAGCCCGTTTTCTTCACAGCTGCTCTGACTGCTCACCCTCCGGTTCAATACCGTGGACCTCAGAGAGAGAAATGAGAAGGAAAAAAAATAATGAAAATGTGATTATTACTACAGATGTGATAGAACATTTTTAAAGTCAGCATCATTGAATAAATTCTATTACAGATGTCATGTTCCTACTCAACTTAACAAATTGTTTTTCTGTAAAAATAACCTCAAGTCTTTTTTTACATTTCCACACCTCACATCAGCTTTGAGTAAATAAATCAATAAAAAAATGACGGGACTGTAAAAGTTATTTTAAAGGAAATGATTCAACGACGTCACACCGTGGTGTTTTTATATTACTGACATTAGTATTAAGAGTTGAAAAAATTGTCTGAACTTTAGAGAAACCAATTTAACAATAAGTTATTAACATATGAATCGTGAAACCACGGAGCAACTAGTAGCGGAGCACACTGGAAAAAATAACATGACAAAACATTAGCTTTAAGAATCAAATGTTGCCATGTTAGGAGGTGTTAATGTGTTAACAATGAAACCGCTGTATAATTTGAAAAAAAAACCTTGTAAAACGTTTTTTTTTCTCTTGTTCTTCTTGTTATGATCTCCCTGTGTGCTTTTACGCAGCACACCGAGAGGGGTAGAAAGAAGGACTTATGTGCAGGGTTACACCACAACACATTTATTAAAGTAATGACAAACAGTTCCAAAAAGGTGAAGATGTACAAAAATACAAAGAAACTTACAATTGGCATTCCCAGTTTGGCATCGCCCAGCGAACGCATGAGGAGAAATGAATTAACCACGATGGTGTCCCTGAGCCGACATCACTCCGAGGGTGCAGGAGAACCATGGCTAATGTGGAGTGGCAAACACATCGTGGCACACAGAAGCACACAGACTATGTACAATGATCCAGCAATGTGTGACTGGCAAAGAGCTGCTTAAGTACATGCATTGCTAGCAGGGAGAGATTAAAGCGTACCTGTGGTGGTCGTGAAAAAAAAGATATTATATTGAGCCCCTGTCTCACGTTCTAGTTCAAGTTTAAATTGAAATTCACGTTCAAAGCAATTTGATATAAATCCATTGCTGATCTGCTGGTTCAGCTATGTCAGCAAAACATGGGTACAGCCATACTAGCGGCTACAGGGACTTCCAGGACGCTTCCTGTGATGTAATTTCGTTGACACCGCGATCTGGATCAGTATTGGCTGAGCCTCGAGTACCCGGATGTGGAGCGGCTTCGGGGATATTCAAATTCAAACGTTTATTTCAAACTCAGGATTCATATTAAATGCAGAACTAAAACGAGTAGAAAATAAATAAATAAATGTTTAAATTCTGCGAGCCGTCTTTTCTGATCTGAGCTCGTAAATGCCGATAATTCTAACACTGCGATCTGAGTACCCGGATGTGGAGCGGCTTCGGGGATATTCAAATTCAAACGTTTATTTCAAACTCAGGATTCATATTAAATGCAGAACTAAAACGAGTAGAAAATAAATAAATAAATACTTAAATTCAGCGGCTTGTCTCATCTGATCTCGGAAGATGATTCTAAAACTATCTACAGAGCAGCAGACACTCGTTGCTCTTTTAAAAACAAAAACATACAATGCGATATGGATATCGCAACATGGTGGAATGTAAAGCCTTTGGATGTCTGAATAATAAGCGAAAAAAACAAAGAAACACTTTTTTTGTGTACCCAAACCCAGCTCACCTTGTCAGAAGATCGGAGCGGAAACAGGGCACAGACGAATAATTTCAGACGAAATTGCGTTGTGTGTGAGGACCACTTCGTCACTTTAACCCTCAGAAGACCTTTCTGGCTCGAACCTGTAGCCATGTTGGACAAATTCTTCCTCAGAGTCCGACAATTCAGCCATAATAGAATAAAAACACTCACAACAGCACCCTAGTCTCTCATACAGGCGGAGCATTGACTGTTGAGTATCAACGAAGTGACGTCACATCCGCATGTGTCATGGCTGCACCCACAGTTTTCATTGGCTGCCCATGGCCAAGGTCCTATTTGAATATATGTCTGGTGGTATATGGCTGGCAAAAATTATTTACCAAAATAAGAAATATTTTTTCATAATGTTTTCAAGTCAAATGCGTCTTCGCGACCACCACAGGTACGCTTTAAGCACACCTCAGCGAGGAGCAGGAAAGGTGATTAACGGGAGTGGGAATCAGCTGGCAGTAATAAGAGAGGGGGCGTGGTCGTCCCGGCAGACAGTCAGACAGCGCTTACATCAGTGTGAGCCAAAGGGGGCTGAAAGCAGTGGCTAAGGGTAAGGAAAACACAAGACAACATAATACACAGATACACAGGACCAGAGGAAGGCCAGGACCGAGCCAGGGAAGCCCAGCCGGCTCGGCTCCTGACACTTCTGATGTTGTCTGTCAGTTTTTTTGACTTCAGAGGAAGCTCTGCTGTGATTGGCGCGTTGCACTTGAGCAATATAGGAATTGTAGTTTTTACCGAGCTGTAAACTACAGGAAGAATATATCTTGTCTTTTATCTTCAAAAGTAAATAGCAAAATGTGTCTGAAAAGAAACAATGTGTTGAATTAATGGTGTAGTTCCTGAATATGTGTTATTTGGCAGAAACAACTGCTATTTTAAAAGTGCAGCACAAGCTCGAATGTTGACAGGAAGTGCTCCGTGGGGCTGTAATAAAGACGCACTGCCACCTCTACTGGGCCGGCATAGGTATTACAATGACGTTTCAGCTGCATTGACATAAAGGTGAGCTATTTTTGTGTTTATTTCAAAAACAAAGCATTATTTCAAAATTCTGGCAAATTAAAAGTCAAGAAAATATGGCGATACAATGATGCAAGCCATTAGTTCCACTTAATTTTGACTGAGTGAGCTGAAACAGAGAAGTGGACAAACACACACATGCACATCCACACACAGATGCATTAACTGATTACCGTATGCCTCTCCATTTCACCGAGGCATAATCAAAGGTGCTTTTTGATAAAGAGACATTGTGAGTGCACAACTACTTTAATTATGAGTGTACAAATGCTTTCGATGATTACTGTTTTGGCAATTTCAATCTGGAAAAGATGCTTATAACATTGCTTGTATGATCCAATACAATGTAGGCTGTTAAAAATGTTTGGTATTTTGGCCATTCGGTTGTTGAGTTTCTTGCATGGTTAGAGAGTATAGTTACATTATTGCAGTTATTGGGACCAGGACTTTTTTTAAAAGGGTGGTGCAGCGGATGATAAAATAAGGCAGCGATGCTGAGGTTTTAAGGAAGTTTATTATATCATACCGCTGTCACAAGCTCCTCTCCCGGCGCGCACGCTCGGCGCCGGGAGCGAGCCCACGGCTCTCAGAGAAGAGGGACACAAAGTCTGTGTCCTGCAGCAGCAGTTGCAGAGTGAGATTGAGAGGTTTAACATGAAATTCAGACAGCTTATATACTCAGCTACAACAATACATCAAAGCATTCACATGGGTCGATATGAGCATTTGCATATGAGAGGCACAGACAGGATGCATGAACACAATGCATGGATGGCACATTAACCTCACAGCAGTGAAATGCATAAATGGCAGATTAGATCACAGCATGCAGCGGAAAAAACCCAGGAGTAGCAAGCTGTCTGTCCCTGTGTGTTGTGGGGGTTTTCCCAAACCGCCACAGTGGCTCCTTTAAAAATAGAAAAAGTCTAATCAGGGATTTCTGACTCCTTGGTTCAACACAGAAACTTGTAGCTTAAAACAGAACTCATCAATTAGAAAGAAAATAGCACTCCACTAAATTAGATGAAATCTATCTAGCTTGGAGAAATCTACTTCTATTTTTTAAATTAGAGGGCACTCAGAACGCATACCTCTGCCAAGGCTCCGTCCTTCCCTCCATTTGTCCTCCCCTCCTTCCCTTTGTCTGTCCATATCTCCAGCCATCTGTACATTGCAAGATAGGGCCTTGGCGGAGGTATCCACTCATGGATTACCTCAAACATCTTATGAGTTCATCTTTGGGCCAAGGGCCACCTCTGGTGAAAATTTCATCCAAATCCATCCAGTAGTTTTGGAGTATTGTTGCTAACACTCTGTGAGAGGAGCCATGGTGAAGGTACAGTGGTGTGAAAAAGTGTTTTCCCCCTTCCTGATTTCTCATTTTTTTGTATGTTTGTCACACTTAAATGTTTCAGATCATCAAACAAATTTAAATATTAGACAAAGATAACACAAGTAAACACAAAATGCAGTTTTTAAATGAAGGTGGTTATTATTAAGGGGAAAAAAAAAATCCAAACCTACATGACCCTGTGTAAAAAAGTGATTGCCCCCTAAACCTAATAACTGGTTGGGCCACACACAGCAGCAACAAGTGCAATCAAGTATTTGCAATAACTGGCAATGAGTTTTTGACAGTGCTGTAGAGGAATTTTGGCCCACTCATCTTTGCAGAATTGTTGTAATTCAGCAACATTGGAGGGTTTTCGAGCATGAACCACCTTTTGTCAAGACTTTGATTAGGCCACTCCAAAGTCTTCATTTTGTTTTCCTTAAGCCATTCAAAGCTGGACTTGCTGTTTTTTTTTTTTTTTTTGATCACTGTCCTGCTGTAGAACCCAGGTGTGCTTCAGCTTTAGGTTACGATCAGATGGACGGACATTCTCCTTCAGGATTTTTTGGTAGACAGCAGAATTAATGGTTGCATTTATCACAGCAAGTCTTCCAGGCCCTGAAGCAGCAAAACAGCCTCAGACCATCACACTACCACCACCATATTTTACTGTTGGTATGATGTTACTTTTCTGAAATGGTGTGTTACTTTTGCGCCAGATGTAATGGGACACACACCTTCCAAAAAGTTCAACTTTTGTCTCATCAGTCCACAGAGTATTTTCTCAAAAGTCTTGTGGATCATCAAGATGTTTTCTGGCAAAACTGAGATGAGCCTTTATGTTCTTTTTGCTCAGCAGTGGTTTTTGTCTTGGAACTCTGCTATGCAGGCCATTTTTTCCCAGTCTCTTTCTTATGGTGGTGTCATGAACACTGACCTTAACTGAGGCAAGTGAGGCCTGCAGTTCTTTGGATGTTGTTGTGAGGTCTTTTGTGACCTCTTGGATGAGTCGTTGCTGCGTTCTTGGGGTAATTTTGGTCGGCCGGCAACTCCTGGGAAGGTTCATCACTGTTCCATGTTTTCGCCAGTTGTGGATAACGGCTCTCACTGTGGTTCACTGGAGTCGCAAAGCTTTAGAAATGGCTTTATAACATTTTCCAGACTGCTAGATCTCAATTACTTTGTTTCTCATTTGATCCTGTATCTCTTTGGATCACAGCACGATGTCTAGCTTTTGAGGATCTTCTGTTCTACTTCACTTTGCCAGGCAGGTCCTATTTAAGTGATTTCTTGATTGAGAACAGGTGCGGCAGTAATCAGGCCTGGGTGTGGCTAGAGAAATTGAACTCAGCTTTCCAAAGATGTGATAAACCACAGTTAATTTTTGTCTTAACAGGGGGGGCTGATCATTTTTTTCACACAAAGCCATGTAGGCTTGGATTTTTTTTTATCCTTAATAATAAACACCTTCATTTAAAAACTGCATTTTGTGTTTACGTGTGTTATCTTTGTCTAATATTTAAATTTGTTTGATGATCTGAAACATTTAAGTATGACAAACATACAAAAAAAATGAGAAATCAGCAAGGGGGCAGACACTTTTTCACACCACTGTATGCATTTTGAGATCATCACCAAAATCTAATCATGTGTTCAGTGTGCCATTACACACTTTTCCTGAAAATTTGAATGAAAGGTGCTATATAAATGCAATCCATTATTATTATTATTAACAGAGAAATTAAAGCAAAAACAATATGACTACATAATAATAATAATAATGATAATAATAATAATAATAATAACAACAAGACTGTCATAATTGTCTTGACCATACATTGGGGCTGGGCAATTCCACCTTAAATCAGCATCATGGTTTATTGAATCTTCCAGGTCGGTTTTTGTTTTTTTTCCCTCCTCTCTTCTCCATTACAGTTTACGGACAAGGTTCATAATTATTAAGCAATATTACACAACAGTGCAGTACCATACCATTTTTTTTTGCAGTTATCTACTACAAATTCACATTGTTTGATGCAGCAAAGTTTAGCCTCCACCTCCTCCACTGTCGTCTCCCATTCTTGTCTTCCTGTACCAGCGTCCTGTGTCCTGCCCTTCCTTAATTCTGATTGGCTGCTTAGAAAGGTCTGATGAGCGCAGCTGTACAGTAGTCTGACAAGTTGAACTTTTTTCAGCCCTGAGCACTGTGACAAAAAGTGACCACTGCTCAAAGCATTTTAGTGCCAAGGGTGCTCAGCACTGTAAATGCTGGACTGCATAGAGAATGAATAGAAAATAGTTGCCCACAGCAGGAAAGACAAGTTTGGTTGACACGCCCCCTAATACTTTTTCTGCAGTGTTTGGCTTCTGAGTTGCCGAGGTGCATGGCCCTATGGCGTGACCACGCACGTAACTGAGTGGACACGTCTTAAAGGTGCAGTACATGAAAAGTGCCAGATTAATATATAAAATAATATTCAAAAACATTCCTGCATCCACATCGTGATTCGAATAATCTAAGGTTTCTTTTCAGCACTGTAGCCAGGCTGACAAAGAGTCTGGACTCTGTTAAATCCAGCATTCACTTAGAGCTTTTTAGTCAGGACTCTATGAACTTCTTCAATATTAAAATTTCATCTATCAGAGATAAAATCAGTCAGATCCTTGCCACCATTAATTTAAATACTGTAACAACTACAGCTCCTTCAACTGATATCTGATGGATGAGCTTACTCAAATTGACGTTTTAGGCTGCATTCACACCAGGATAGTCCAGGGGTCTCGGTTCGATTGGGCGGGGAATTCTGAGAATTTTCACACCTTCGTTTTAGTTCGTTTGGTTTGGTTTGCATTCACACAGCACTTTCTCAAGTAGACTAAACTGCCTGGACAACATCACGCAGTTACAACAGCTGCTCGTTTGGGGTGCTGTAGCTGAAACCACCACTGATCAGGAAGAAAAATCCGAAGAAGGAAAATCCAACTCATTGATTGGCCAGGACCGAAAATGGAAATCTGTTCCCTTCAGCCTGGTTGTTTGTCCATCATAGATGATGGAGCAGCACAAAATTTATGCGGTCTTGGGGTTTCTGTTTTTACTTTGGTGAAGACACGTATTATTGTCTTCACAACACGCTACCCAGTACATGAGATGAATGCTTGAGAGCCGGAGCCGAAGCCAAAGAAGGAGGCGAAGGAGAGTGAGAGACAACGACGTGCTGCTGTGGCTACATAGACAGAGAGAGAGAGGTATTTCAGAATCAGAATCAGAATCAGAATCAGGTTTATTGCCATTGTTCATGTAGTACACAAACTAGGAATTTGTCTCGGTACAATGCTGCAACATTAAACATGATAAGATAAGAGAAATAAACTATACATGTAATAAAGTGTAGGATAAGATTAAGTGATACTGGTCAACAGTTAAAATATATATTAGCCAGCAGCAGATACTGTGGAGAACTATATAGTGCAGTCGGTAATGCAGGAAGAAAACAGTGATGATTGACATGAGTCTGGTTGAGCTGCTGTACATGGTGCACGAGAGTCACTTAGTGTTCAGCAGTCTAATGGCAGAGGGGAAGAAGCTGTTCATGTGACGGGAGGTTTTAGTCTGGATGGACCGAAGTCTTCTACCAGAGGGGAGGGGGGCAAACAGTACGTGACCAGGGTGTGAGGGATCGGCTATGATCCGGCCAGCACGCCTCCGGGTCCTGGAGATGTACAGATCCTGGAGAGATGGGAGCTTGCAGCCGATCACCTTCTCAGCAGTGCGTACGACGCGCTGCAGCCTTAGTCTGTCCCTGGCAGTGGCTCCTGCGTACCACACGGTTATGGAGGTGGTGAGGATGGGCTCGATGATGGCTGTGTAGAACTGCACTAACATCTTGGTGGGTAGCTTGAGCTTCCTCAGCTGCCGCAGGAAGAAGTATTGCATGGTTTAAAAGTTTTAAGATCACTTATATGGCTGTAAACCATACATGAGTGAATTAATCACGTTCCTCAGAAATCAGAACTACATTTTTTTCGTAAAACTGGTCTGGCAAGAGTTGTGTATCTTTCGAAAGTACTTTGTTAAAAGAACCTGGTTATCAAGCACTGTGTTAAAAGCAGATTAACAAAGGAATGTATAGTTCTGTATTAAATTCTTTATAACTTGATCCACAAAAACACTTTTTTTTTCTTAAAAACTTGATCCAGTAACACTATAAACATTTATGTAATTACCTTGTGTTAATGTGCACTTATATGTGCACAGATACATGTGTGTATGTGTGTGGTAGCCTTTATGCTGTCTTAACTGCTCTTAATTGCTATGATACCATTATCTTTACAGGAGCATGTGGATTCAGCAAAGTCCTTGCAGTTCGTGGCAACATATCAGTGACAACTGGAATGACAGAGACTGACAGCTGAACTTCCGAATGAGAAGAACTTCCTTCATGGAGCTGTGTGACATCCTGTGCCCCAGTTTGACATGCTAAAGTACACACTACTGATGCCCTGTTACGGTTGAGCTACGGGTGGCAATATGTCTGTGGAGACTGACAACAAATTTGGAGTTCAGATCCATCGCTCACCTGTTTGGCATTGGCATCTCCACTGCATTTATCGTTTGTTACACAGGAGGTTGTAACAGCCATTAATCAGGTCATGTAACACCTCTACATAAAACCCCCATCTGATGCCGAGCTAAAGACGATTGTCCAGAGCTACAGGGACAAATGGTGATTCCCCCAGGTTTCGGGGCAATAGATGGGACCCATATTGGCTTCCTGGCTCCAGCTGATTGATCAATCAATCAATCAATCAGACTTTATTTATAAAGCACTTTTCATACAGTGTAGCAGCTCAAAGTGCTGTACAAAATAATAAACAACATACACCAAAAGCCAAAACATAGTCTCACCCACCCACACACACACTCACAACACACCGACTAATCGACCTACCATATAAAGCCATGTAAAAAAAATTCCACTGTGGGGAGCATGAAATAACAAGGCTGAATTATTTCTTAATTCAGGTTTTATTGTCGCGATCACATCCCCAGCTATCTCTCAAGAACAGAAGAGAGAGAGCTGAGTCAAAACCTTCTCTTTTATACACCCAAGGACAAAGGAAGAATCACATATCACCGTCAAAACCCCCTATTGACAATAACTCTCCCCCTGCGCCCTTCAGTCCTCCACCTGGGCCCCAGGAGGTCAGGAAGTCCTTTCAGCTCCTTATTGCCGTACCTCCGTCTTCTTGTTGTTATCCACAGGCGGTCCAGACATATTGTCCCATCCAAGACGTGAGGTCAGTCCACACATGCAATCTCAAGCATCCCATAGTGCTTATACATATGTAGGTAAAAATACATGAGCTACATAACCCCCCCAAACGTCGAAGAATGGACAATATATCAGAGTTAATAAAACATGATCACCTCAATAGCACAGTCTATACCGCATGATCATATCAAAAATCAGTGATAACATCAATAGCATAGTGTATACCACATGATCACATTAAAATTCAGTCTGTGCGCCGTCTGGGCTTCAAATGTCTCCCGAATCTGCTGTAAGCAGGTCTCGCTGTCCCTGTGGCGCCGTCCTGCAAAGAATCTGCTGACTGAGGAAGAGAGTGGTTATTTGATCCCTGCGGGGGCTTAGGGACGTGTTCCCTGGGGGGTCTGCCACGTCGAGGTGCCCTCGCCACCCGTACAGACTCGTCGTTCATCACAAAAGCAGGCTTTAGTCTGTCAATACTAACTGTCTCTTTTCTGTCTCCCAAATCTAGCACAAAATGCTTATCACCTGTTTCCAGCACCCTATATGGACCATCATATGGTGGGCGGAGGGTCGGTCTCAGAGCCTCGTGCCTGACAAAAACGAACTCGGCATTTTTCAAAGCTTTGGGAACAAAAATGTGCGGAAAAGTGTGGTGAACGGGGCCCGGGAGCATGTCTGCTCCCGTGCCAATCAGTGGCCCCAGAGCCGGGGGGCGCCCCGGCTCTGGATGCTCTGGTAGGAACTCACCGGGCAGCCTGAGAGGCTGTGCAAAAGCTAACTCAGCTGGGGAGGCATTTAAATCCTCTTTGGGCACAGAACGCAACCCCAATAAAACCCATGGTAGTTTGTTTACCCTATCTGCATCCGTAAGCGACGCTCTGAGGGCTGCCTTCAAAGACCTATGAAAACGCTCACATAAACCATTAGCCTGGGGGTGATAAGCGGTAGTGCGATGAATTTTCGCTCTCTAAAGAAATCAAGTCCTGCTGCCCACTCCCCACTCCACCAACACCCCCCCACTCCCAACACACAGCCCCCCATCCTGACCCTGACCAGGACCCAGGTGAGGACGGAGCTGAGGAAGATCAAGGCGAGGAAGGCGCCGGGACCGGACGGCATCAGCGCAAAGCTCCTCAAGTCCTGTGCAGACCAGCTGTGTGGGATTGTGACGTATATCTTCAACATGAGCCTGAAACTGGGGAGGGTACCACAGCTGTGGAAAACATCTTGTGTGGTACCTGTACCAAAAACTTCCCACCCCAAAGACCTGAACAGCTACAGACCGGTGGCCTTGACGTCCCACTTGATGAAGACCCTGGAGAGACTGCTCCTTGCTCACCTCCGCCCCCTGGTGGAACCAGCGATGGATCCACTCCAGTTCGCCTACCAGCATGGCATTGGGGTGGAGGATGCGGTGATCTTCCTCCTTCACCGTTCTCTGTCCCACCTGGAGAAGCCCGGGAATATGGTGAGGATCATGTTCTTTGACTTCTCCAGTGCTTTCAACACCATCCAACCGATGATCCTGAAGGACAAGCTGCTGCGCGCAGGGGTGGACCAGCACCTGTCATCATGGATCCTGGACTACCTCACAAACCGGCCTCAGTTTGTGAGAACCCGGGACTGTGTGTCCGACACGATCATCAGTAGCACGGGGGCCCCCCAGGGAACGGTGCTGGCTCCCTTCCTGTTCACTCTTTATACTGCGGACTTCTCACACAACACAACACACTGCCATCTACAGAAGTTCTCTGATGACTCTGCGATCGTTGGCCTCATCTCCAATGGAGATGAAGCTGAGTACAGAGGGCTTATCCAGGACTTCGTGGACTGGTGCCATCGGAACTGCCTCCAGATCAACGCGAGGAAAACTAAGGAGCTGGTGGTGGACTGCCGCAGGCATGGGCAGCCCCTCACAGTACCAGTAAATATACAGGGAACAGACATCGAGATGGTGACATCCTATAAGTACCTGGGTATTCATCTGAACAATAAACTAGACTGGTCACACAATACTGATGCACTCTACAAGAAGGGACAGCGCAGGCTGTTCCTGCTGAGGAGACTCAGGTCTTTTGGTGTACAAGGGGCGCTGCTGAAGTCATTCTATGACACGGTGGTGGCATCAGCCATCACTTTTGGAGTGGTCTGCTGGGGCAGTGGCATTACTGCAGCCGATAGGAAGAGACTGAACAAACTGATTAAGAAAGCTAGCTCTGTCCTGGGGCAGCGCCTTGATCCGATGGAGGAGATAGGAGAGAGAAGGACGGTGGCTAAACTGTCATCTCTGCTGGAGTCCGAGTTCCACCCTATGCAGGACATACTGAATGCACTGAGGAGCTCATTTAGCAGCAGACTACATCATCCCAGGTGCACAACCGAGAGGTTTCGTAGGTCCTTCCTACCAACGGCTGTCAGACTGTACAACCTAAGCAGGGCTGCTCGCAGAGATAGCAAAAAGACGTAACAAACTAATAGTTTTTTGAATGCAAAAGATGCAATAGACTTACACAATGGTCCCCTCCGGCATACAACTAGGAACATACCGGTCGCTATGGAGGGTGAGAATATGTATGGGCACATAATCATACCATGTAGGATAACTAAGTAGACGGTTATGCTGTTTCATTCCATCTAGCAACAATGCTCTGCACTGTGTGTGTTTATATATTTGCATATTTATTCCATCTAGCTACAATGCTCAGCACTGGGTGTGTTTATATATTTATATATCTACATATTATTCCATCTAGCTACATTGCTCCGCACTGTGTGTGTTTATATACTTGCATATTTATTCCACCTAGCTGCAATGCTCCGTACTGTGGGTGTTTATATATTTACATATTTATTCCATCTAGCTACAATGCTCTGCACTGTGTGTTCATATATTCATATATTTATTCCATCCAGCTACGATGCTCTGCACTGTGTGTCTGTGTGTGTGTGTATATATATATATTTTATAGT
Organism: Pholidichthys leucotaenia; assembly: GCA_020510985.1. NCBI lineage: Eukaryota > Metazoa > Chordata > Actinopteri > Cichliformes > Pholidichthyidae > Pholidichthys > Pholidichthys leucotaenia. The sequence goes on along the minus strand of CM035840.1, from coordinate 55,818,431 downwards.
AATACGTACATATGTTTATTAGCTGCTCTTGCTTGCTTGTTTTTTTTCTTGCCTTCTGATTGTTGCTCTGAGTGTTGCTATCCCTGTGCTGTTGCAATCCTGGAATTTCCCCGTTGTGGGACTAATAAAGGCTTATCTTATCTTATCTTATCTTATCTTAAGCTGCTGGCCATTGCCAACCAGAGCTCAGAGACAAATTGAGGCCCTCTGTCGGACGTAATATTCGACGGAACCCCGAAACGTGCTACCCAGGCTGTCAAAAAAACGCGAGACACCTCTGCAGCTGTGGTCGATGCCACTGGGACCACTTCCGGCCAACGTGTGGTTCGGTCCACCATTGTCAAAAGATGTGTGAAACCCTGTGACGACGGTAGGGGGCCCACGAGGTCGACGTGCACGTGATCGAATCTCCTGGCCGGAATGTGGAATGGTTCTAAGGGAGCTTTCGTGTGCTTATGAATTTTGGCCCGCTGGCAAGCCATGCAGGTCCTTGCCCACTCTTTCACGTGCTTGCGCAGGCTTGGCCAAACAAACTTCTCCGCTACCATTTTCACCGAAGCGCGCACTCCCGGGTGCGCCAGGGAGTGAACCGAGTCAAAAAAGCAGCGGCGCCACGCGGCCGGGACTACCGGGCGCGGTCGCCCAGTCGATACATCGCAGATTAGGGGGGGCATACCGTTTTGCAAACACCTGCTCTCCAGCCTTAACCCTGTTGGTCCAGATTGGAGCGCGCGCACGTCCGCATCTCTACCCTGTTCCGCTGTCATGGCTGCGTAATCTATCCCCACGTGAACTGGGGCCGCGTGCGCTTCCGCGCTGTTATTTTGCCCTGCGGCTGCGGTAGTATAATCTGCCTCCGCGCGCACCGGTGCTGTGACCGCGCGAGAGAGGCAGTCTGCCACTACGTTGAGTTTACCCGCTACGTGCTGAATATCAGTGGTAAACTCCGAAATTGCGGCCAGCTGCCTCTGTTGCCGGCCCGACCAAGGTTCTGAAATTTTGTACATCGCAAAAGTGAGCGGCTTATGGTCGACAAAAGCGGTGAAATGCCGACCTTCCAGCCAAAACTGGAAATGGCGGACAGCCAAATGCAGCGCTAACAGCTCCCTGTCAAACGTGCTGTATTTCCGCTCGGCGTCGTTCAAGGATCTGCTGAAAAATACCAGCGGCTGCCAAACCCTGGCAACGTGCTGTTCCACGACTGCCCCTATGGCTAAATCTGATGCGTCGGTAGTGAGCGCTATGCGGGACGATGGATCTGGGTGAGCCAGAAGCGTGGCGTCAGCCAGGGCTTTTTTTACCTCCGCGAATGCGCGCTCCCGCTCCGGGGACCATTCGATAGGATTGGAGGGTTTTTGTTTTTTGAGCGCGGCGTATAATGGTTGCATGAGCTGCGCTGTGTGGGGTAGGAAACGGTTATAAAAATTTACCATTCCTAAAATCTCCTGCAATGATTTGACCGTTTGTGGTCGGGGAAAAACTGCCACTGCGCGCATCTTATCCGGTAGCGGGATTGCCCCTTCTGGGGAGACGCGGTGCCCCAAAAAATCGATCTGCGCCACGCCAAACTGGCACTTTGCTGGATTAATTATTAACCCGTGCTCTCCCAACCTCTGAAAAACCGTAGTGAGGTGTTTTTCGTGTTCGTCTTCTGAAGTACTGGCGACTAAAATGTCGTCGAGGTAGACGAACACAAAAGGGAGATCGCGTACGTTGGAATGTTTGTGCGGCGCCTTTAAGACCAAACGGCATGCACAAAAACTCAAAAAGTCCAAAAGGGGTTATTACCACTGTTTTAGGAATGTCCTCAGGCCGGACTGGAACCTGATGGTAGCCGCGAACCAGGTCTATTTTAGAAAAATGCGCGCCCCTGCTAAATGCACCGAGAAATCCTGAATGTGTGGGATTGGGTAGCGGTCATGCGCTGTAGCGTTGTTTAGTCTGCGGTAATCGCCGCAAGGTCTCCAGGAGCCGTCAGCTTTAGGGACCATATGCAGTGGCGAAGCCCATGGGCTTTTCGAACGACGAATAATGCCCAGCCTTTCAATTCAGTTCAACTTTATTTATATAGCGCCATTTCACAACAACAGTCATCTCATAGCACTATCAACTGTAGGGGGGAACCCCCACAGTTGCAGAAAGACCCCAGCAATCAGGTGATCCCCTGTGAGCAAGCACTTGGCGACGGTGGAGAGGAAAAACTCCCTTTTAACAGGAAGAAACCTCCAGCAGAACCAGGCTCAGGGAGGGGCAGTCATCTGCTGCGACTGGCTGGGGGGTGAGGGGACAGAGAAGATGAAAAGAACAGACATGTAGAGAGCAAACAGCACGATGGGGACTCAATCTATGGGAGAGAACAAACAAATGTTAATGACCAGCAAAAAATGGCCAGCTTTCTAGGCTGGCGAACTCCTCGCGCGCTATGGAAAGCTTAGCAGCATCCAAACGCCGAGCTTTCGCGAAGACGGGGGGGCCTGCTGTAGTGATAAAATGCTCCATCCCGTGTTTCGCAACTGTTGCCGAAAAAGTAGGAACCGTGAGCGCTGGAAACTTGGTGAGGAGTGTGTTAAACTTACCGCCTGCTGTGGCGACGTTGGTCTGCACCGGTGGTGGGGACACTCGAGCTGCACAAGGAATAGAATAGAAAGATAGTGCATTAACTAATCGTCTGTTGGTGAGATCAACTAACAAACCATGCGAGCACAGAAAATCAGCACCTAACATGTTGAAGCTCACTGCTGCTATGATAAAAGTCCATTCATAAGTGCGGCCATGCAAGGACAGAAACAGGGTCCTTTCTTCGTAGGTGTTGATGCTCGAGCCGTTCGCTGCCATTGCCCCGTCACCACGGGGGCCAGCCAACCGGTCAGCATAGGTCTGGGTGATGAAACTAACTTGGGCTCCGGTGTCTACGAGGAAGTGCCGCCCGGAGCTCGCATCTGTGATGTACAGCAGCTTATTTCTTTCACCGAGAGCCGAAGTTGCTAAAGGCTCCCGGTCCTGGAGTTTACCGAGCTCTTGTAGCTGCACGGCGGCACACACCTGTGTGCCTTCTCTGCGAAACGCCGGTGATAATAACAGAGGCCATCTCCTCCGCTGCGCCGGGGCCGCGTCGCTGCCATTGTTGGTGGGGCAGGCTCTGCTGTTTCTGGCTCTTCGTTGCCTCGGGTCGCCGCACCTAGGTCTGCCGCTGCTGCTGTGGCCGTCTGCTCGCCGCAGGAGTCGAGGAGCCGCTGCGCCTCTCGGGCCAGCGCACGGAAGTCCCGCTGGGTCACACAAGGCATGCCGGAGAGGGTCCCTCTTATGTGCAACGGGAGGTTACTTAGGAAGATGTGCATAAATAGGAAATTATCGTTGTCCGATTCTCTCAGCTGCAGCATGTCTTCCATCAGGGCGACTGGCCTGCGCCCTCCCTGGCCGTGCATAGCCAGGAGCCTCCTAGCCCTCTCTTCGGCTGAGGGTGTGAAACATTCGGTGAGGGCAGCCTTCAACTCGCCGTATTTGTTGTCAGCGGGTGGCTGCTGAACCAGGCTCCGCATGCATCGAGCTGTGCGGTTGTCGAGTCTTGCGATGACTTGGTAAAACTTAGTGTCATCCGCCGTTATTCCTGCGAGCGTGAACTGTGCCTCAGCCTGGAGGAACCACAAGTCCGGGTTGTCCTGCCACAATTCTGGCAGTTTAATAGAGACGGCGCTCGCTTGGGCAGACTCCAATGAGTCTGCATCAGGAGAATCCCTTCTATGCATTCTCACGTCTCTTGGTCACCAATGTGGGGAGCGTGAAATAACAAGGCTGAATTATTTCTTAATTCAGGTTTTATTGTTGCGATCACATCCCCAGCTATCTCTCAAGAACAGAAGAGAGAGAGCTGAGTCAAAACCTTCTCTTTTATACACCCAAGGACAAAGGAAGAATCACATATCACCGTCAAAACCCCCTATTGACAATAACTCTCCCCCCGCGCCCTTCAGTCCTCCGCCTGGGCCCCAGGAGGTCAGGAAGTCCTTTCAGCTCCTTATCGCCGTACCTCCGTCTTCTTGTTGTTATCCACAGGCGGTCCAGACATATTGTCCCATCCAAGACGTGAGGTCAATCCACACATGCAATCTCAAGCATCCCATAGTGCTTATACATATGTAGGTAAAAATACATGAGCTACACCCACCATATAAAATGTTAAAACTGAACTGAAGAAGCACTACCAGTAAGGAAAAACCAGAAGTAATAAGACATAAAACCAAGCAATAACAAGTTAAAAAAAAGTTAAAACGGATAAATGCAAATAAAACCAGAATAAAAAGTAAAAATAAAAAATAACAGGATAAAAAGGTGTCAGAAAACGTAAAAGGGGGAAAAGTGAAAATAAATTTAACCTCTTGCGCTCCGTTGTACCGCGGACGGGCAAGTCTCTGTGTCCTAGTGCGCACGAGGGCGCTCTTGTGCGCCCTCGTGCGCTCTCGACGCATGATCCTGATGGTGGAGATGGAGATGGTGATGGCATCCAAGCGTGCACTGAAAATAAAAGCTGCAGACACAGCCGCGAACAGATTAGTTCATCTGATTGACCTGTCATTCGACTAATAAGAGCCTTGAATTGGGTTTCTGAAACCATGAAGAGCCAATGAATGAAAATCTAGCCAGAAGGACCCGCCTCCCAACGGCTGCGAGCCAATTGAAGCACAGAAGTTCGCTGAGCTGTTGTCTAAAGCTGGGTGAAGAGAGACTGCTTCAGGAGCCACAGGCAGTGCTTTATTTGTTTATTTTTTTTAATTCCAGCAGAGTGTTTAGGATTCTCTTATATGGTCATCATAGACCGACGGAGGCCGACGACGAAGGTCGTAAATCATTCGCCAAAACCGCAATCATGGAATTATGTTTTGACCGGGTCGCGAGACCAGAACCAGAGCGGACCAGCGTCGTTCGTCTGACAATGAGGAAGAGAAGTTGGCCAGGACAATGTGGCTGTGAAGAGGTAAGGTGTTATAAGCCAAATTATTTTCTATCCCTGAAAACTGTAATCAAAAATGACTTTTGACCGATCGGTAAATTACAACTGTGCGGCGCACGATGTCCAAAGTAAGTGCGCCGCGTTACACGGTTCGTTCGTCGCCTCCGGACCATGAACGTCCCCCCCGCTGCTACAATTCTGTCTGTGGGGGGGGGGGGGGCGCGGTGACAGCGGTGCTGTGGAAACATCACCACATCCGAGTGTAATCCGTTATGTAGCGAGGGTGGATCTCCGTCCTCTGTAGCGGGGGGGGGGACAACCCTCCCCCGAAACACACACACACAGACACAGCCCTGAATGCAACCTTTCATTTGAGCCCAAGATGAAGCTTCTATATAGAATCATTCAAAAGTTACAGCCATTTGGCACAGTTCCAAAACGCCTGGGAACAGCCTGAGAACAAAGCTGTGTAAAATATTCATTTTTTGTGGTATTGTTACAAAATTTGGACCTCAGCTGGATAACACTTGGTTCTACATTTCTGTTGCATTTTCCAGCCCGGATCTGAAGCTGTGTGTTATTTGCAAGCATTTGTATCTAAAAAAACACCCAGGCCAAATTTATTTTCTTCAAGTTCACTATGTTTAGATGACTGTAACTCAGTGGCCGGAGCACTTAGAGAGATCATGTTTTTTTTGCCAAAAAATTCAAAGCGTTTTCTTTTAAATGAGACCAACCCCATGAAGATGCTGCAAAGGGTTGAAGAACAGCTTTCGATTTACTTTGGGTATGCTATTTTTTGGCGTTTTTAGGAAAATTGCCCGGAGTGCAAGGGGTTAAATAAAAGCCAGGTCAAAAAGGTGGGTCTTTGGTTTTAAAAGTATCAACATTCTCTGCAGCCCTCAGGTCTTCAGGAAGGCTGTTCTGCAGACGTGGACCACAATGACAAAAAGTTGTCTCACCATGAGTTTTAGTTCTGACTTTAGGAATGATTAAAAAAAACCTTGACCTGAAGACCTGAGTGTTCTTGAAGGCTCATAATGTAAAGGCAATTCTGATAATAAGACCACAAGACCATTAAGAACCTTAAAAACCAATAAAAGAACCTTAAACTCTATTCTGAAGCTGACAGGAAGCCAATGCTGAGACTTTAAAATGGGTGTTATGTGTGCTCTCTTTCTTGTCTTGGTCAGAACTTGGGCGGCTGAGTTCTGGAGTAGTTGTAGGGGTGCTATAGTCTTTTTAAGAAGACCAGAATGAAGAGCACTGCAATAACCTATTCTAGAAGAAATAAAAGCGTGTAAAAGTGTCTCTGCATTAACTGGAGAGAGAAACTGCCACACTCTGGAGATATTCTTTAGATGATAAAAACCAGCTTTAGTTACTAATAGGTTTTGAATTCGAATTCTTCTGCGTGCAGGAGCCGGCCTCAAAACACACAGCGAGGAGACAGGTGGAGGCAGAGGTGGTAGCGGAGGGAGTGAAAGAGCAATTACCCAGGGATGAAGGCACAGATAACTAATAAGTTTCTAATATGTTTAAAACTAAGATCCTGGTCATAGATCACTCCCAAATTTTTCACAGATTTGAAGGACTTTGTTGCCAGTATCTGTAAATGTGCTGACAGTTTCTCTCTCTGAGCTTCCGTCCCAATAACTAAAACGCCTGTTTTGTCCTGGTTGAGCTGTAAAAAGTTGTCTGCCATCCATCCACTAATATCATCAATACAGTTTAAAAGAGAATCATTAGGTCCAGAGTCATCAGGAGACACGACCATATACAGCTGGGTGTCATCAGCATAACTGTGGAAATTTATGCTGTGCCTCTTGATGACCCACCCTCATCCTCATGACCTCACCCAGTGGCAACATATAAAGATTAAAGTGGTGGATCTAAAATTGAAACATGCGGAACATTGTAATTTATCTTATAGCTTTTAGATGACCAACCCTCAATATTTACAAAAAACTGTTAGATTCAAGATTCAAAGATTTTATTTGTCAATACTACTATACGTACAGGACATACAGGAGAATTGAAATGGTGTTTCTCTCTCTCTTCAGTGGTGTGCACATTAAAAAAAAAGAAAAAAAGAAAAGGAATAAGGCTGGAAAAAACAATAGTCTATGTACAGTAATGCAACCCGTAGTGGAAATGGAAACAAAAGATAGACCCAGACCTCCCATCGTGCAAATAGAGATAAACGATTAACAATGATGAAATCCAGCAATCCTATATACAGAAAAGTAGAGATGAAATACCTGTAGTTGCAGTTCAATGCAGTAGTGTAGGTGCAGATAGTAACAGATAGGACTGCACATGATCAGTATTGCATTGACAGACAGACAGCAGCAGATATGGCATTTGTGCAAATGGTTGCACTTAAAGTGCAGAGACATACAACAGCAAACTCATTACTGGAACGAGAGCAGAGCATGGAGATGTGCATAAAAATGTCAAAAAAGGTCTCACAGATGGCACTGGGTCCCGTAATGCTGAAACCAGGGGATGCTTATCCGTCGGCACAGGCTTTGGTGTAGATGGTGTCCATGTCTTCAGCCCGTGGAGTGGCTGTGGGGCTGGCGGGACTGAGATTGGAGTTGGAGTGGATACTGGACGATGGCAAGGAGAGGAGGATGCCGGAAGCCGGGGATGCTTCTTCGTCGGCACACACCTTGATGACCTAGGTGTGTTCCTTACCATTTCACTGTACATATGCTGGAGGTTAGCAACCGAAAGTAACAGCCCGCCCACCTTGGGGTAGCTCCGCAGACTGGGAAATGCCTCTATTATCTTGGCTGCAGGGTTTAGGAAACTTAGGGCTGCCTCCAGCAAATGGGAGGTGCGGGCATCTGAAACAAGATCCTCGATGGTTTGAGCTGCCCACACCTCATCTGCATTCAGTCCATAACTCCAGTGGACCGTACCTGCTGAGTCCTGTTCGGGTTGGGTCCAGCTGCAGTCCTCAGGCTTAGCAGATGACAAAGAAGAGGATGGTGGTGGTGGTAAAGGGGGATGGGAGCCCTCGCAGCCAGGGAAGAGAGCGCAGGTCTGGGCGAGCCTCCAGGATGTTAGTGGCAGCTCCCGGGACAATCCTCAGCCTCCTCCAGGGAAAGTGAACTGCCAGCCACGATAACCAAATCCCACAGCATGCCGACAGCCCGCAGATCTTCCTCCTTCTCCTGTTCCTCTTACCCACTGGGTTCTTCACTGCTGGCGATTTTCTGTTACGGTGCCCCCTTTGGGGGGAAGGACAGGACCCACTCACCAAGTAAAAAGGGATTTCTCACAGCCAATTTTCAGACAGAGCCAGCATCAAAAACACGGACTTCTCCCATTTGGGAACAGTTTGATCTCATTTCTCCCATTGATACATTTTTCATAAATAGTGGCTACTTATTGTAACTGAAGTGATGGTCTAGCAGTAAAGCATCTGCCCTGCAACTGGGAGGCTGGGGTTCAAGTCTCAGCTAGGCCATTCTTGTAATTTTATTTTTATTTGCAAGGTGAAGAGTCTGTTGTGTTTCAAAGAGCTTGGATCATTATGCTGAGGCACTATTGTGCCCTGCATGAGAATAAGGACAGAGGTGAATTTACTGGGAGAGACAGAAACATGTCTACCCTACACTGTAGAAACTTGCAGTAGCCTTCCTTTGCGCACCTGCATCTTCTGTGCTCTGAGAGAGTATGCTCCAAAGCTGGAGAAAAAATCTCAAAAAAAAAAAAAATAAAAAAAAATTGCATTAGTCCAAAGACTGTTGAAAAGCTATTATTTCTTAATAAAAATGGATAAGTACCACAAGCACATTCACTGTAGTCACCCGAGTTTTATTATTTCTTTTTCCCTTATGATCATCGATATTTCTTAAAAATACACATTAAACCAATAATGCCCTTGTAAAAATCTGCATGTTGTATATATTTTGTCCACTAGATGGCCTAGTAGAGAAAATGAAGTTTCACATGAGGCCTCGTCTATATGGGCCACTTTGATGAAAGGCATCAAGTCCTCTAGAAAGCCTCATCTGGCCATCACTACTACGCAGTATAAAGCTGGAAAAATAAACTGCACGGCATGATAATGGCAAGCAAACCTTAACCGTGACTAACTGTGCATGAGAAACAAGTAATAACTATGTGAAAAACTAACAGACTTGTTGCTGTTGAACTTAACAGTAGCTCACCAGAATGATTGTGCTGCATATGCTGAATAAATAGAGGTAGGTGGTGATTAACAAGAACAGGTGCAGCTGTGAATAATTAACACTACACAGGACTAATCTCGGGGAATTAAGGTGCTGTCACAACAAAGAAACACAAGATGACAGGAGGATGGCCATAATCATAATAAAACAGATAATATGACTGAGTGGATAAAAGTAGAATATAACCTAAACAAGGCAGGAGAGTACAAATAATGAAGATAATCATGACAGTGAATCCAAAAGAAAAAGAAAGTGTGGACAGGGAGCTGCAGCCCTGCCTAAACCACTACAATTTCCTCTTTAATCGATTTGTTTCCTCATTTCTCCATGGGGGTTTTAGATGGGTTCTTGTTTTTTTGGTTTTCAGAGCGACCACTTTATCAAGAATGGATTGTAATTTACTGTTAAAACTGTCCACAATAAAATCACAGGAAGAGGGTAAAATATCAGTGGGAGAATCACATAAAAGCTCGATAAAATTTGCTGCCACTTCAGCAGTAAGATAACGCTTCCTTACAGTTCATTCAATGATCCTCTGTGGATTAAAACCATGAACCTTTAAAAAACACACAGTAATGATCAGACAAACCTATATCATCAACTGAGGTGATATCACATGAGACCATGAGTTACTACAAAGTCTAAAATGTGGACTTTGGCATGAGTAGATTGAGTAAGATAAGATAAGATAAGCCTTTATTAGTCCCACAATGGGGAAATTTCAGGATTGCCTGGTTAAAATTCAGGCAGTTAATTAAGTTCAAAAATTCTAAAGCAAATGTGTCTGATTGTCAGGGTCTGAACATGGGTTGAGGACCAAGCTGTTGTTCCCCCGTGCACTTTTAAGCAGCGCACGGAGGAAAGAATTAAAACTCACGTGCAGAGGAAAGTTTTGCATATCTATTGACAAGATATAAATAAACAGTTCAAAATAGCAGATGAGTTTGTACAGGATTACAAGGAAGTCTTCCTGGATGCTCTACAGACACTGGTGAGTATAACAAAGGGAATAATGTTCCACGGCAAAGGCAGACGGGACTGCGGCGGAGGAACGGATAAAAGAGCCTGGGAAAAGAACTGCCAGGTGGAACTGGATGGCAGAGGTGAAACAGTTTGTACTCACACAGGCTGGAACAGTCCGAGTAGGTCCAACTGATAATCCAGAGGGAACAAAACCAACCAGTACAGACGATCAACGCCACCCAGTGTGAAGCGGTGCCGGAGAACAGGCAGCGCATCTAGACATGAGCGGCGGAGTACAAACACCGAGAGGAACTAACCCGGTGTAGGACAATGATCTGGCAATCTCTTCCAGCAGAGACAGGGCTTAAATAATGCCAACCCTAATGAGGAAAGAGATTGCTGGTGTGTGTAGTGAGAGTGAGTGTGTAGAACTGAGTGGGCAGCACAAAGTAGGAACAGGTGCATGAATGACGTCTGCGAGCATGAGAGTGAGGATGAATGGGTGTGTGTGTATGCGTGCAAGAGAGTGCATGAGTGTAAGAATGAGAAAACATGTATATGTGCATGTGCGCGTGTGAACAGAGGACTAACAGCGATAATGACACACAGCTGATAAGACTGGCAGGAGAGGGAGGCGTAGCTGAGCTATCAGGGAGCCGAGCGGACTCCAGAGGCTCCCTGAGAGCACCTGATGGAAAATAGGACATAGAAATGCAAAAAAGAGTGAACAGCCACTGTGTCACAGAACTGGGCTTGATGCAGTTCATGACAGAGCCTCCTCCTCAAGGGGTGGAGCCCAGATACCCCTAGTAACATCAGAAGGAAAAAAAAAGGACCCCCCCCCCCCCCCCCCAGAGGAACGAACAAACAAACCAACCAGGGCGGGTGGTGGGGTAAACAGGTTAGGAGGGAACCAACAAGCAAAAAATAATGCAAGAGCAATATACAGGAAAAAATGAGGTGAACCTCCTCCCAACCCCAAGCCTAGAACAATACCCCCCAAACCCAGGAGTCCAAAAGTTCAGGGGGCCGACCAGAGTCCCAGGCCCCAGGGGCTATGAAAGGAGGCCAATCGGGTGGTCTGCCCAGGCCCAAGACCAGTCGGACCACCTGGAAGAGCAGGTCAGGTGGCCAACCAAGGAAACTAGGCCACCTACCCCCACGACACAGTTCATCGGGCGGACGACCTGAGTCTTTGAGTTACCAGCTCAGGAGTCTCCCCACGGGATGAGCCAACTCAGAAAGGGGAGGCCTGGCGTCATTGAACAGCAGCGAGAAGGGAGGCCCCCCCCCCCATGGCCCCAAACTTGCAGTGGTGGTCCCGGTCCGGGACAAGGCTGCACCCGCAGTGGACCTCGGCTGGGCGAACGATGCACCCTCAGTGGATCCCGGCTGGGCCAGAGCTGCAACCATGGTGGCTCCAGGCTGGAGCTTAGCAGCACCCGCTGAGATTCCGACTTGGAGCTCCACAGCGCCTGCGAGAATCCCGGTCTGGGACAAGGCAGCACCCGTGGTGGACCCCGACTGGGCCATAGTTGCACCCGCGATGGACTCCGGCTGGAGCTCTGTCGCACCCATGGTGGGCTCTGGCTGGAGCTCTGCTGCACCCATGGTGGGCTCCGGCTGGAGCTCTGCTGCACCCACGGTGGACTCTGGCTGGAGCTCTGCAGCACCCATGGTGGACTCCAGCTGAAGCTCTGCAGCACCTGCGGTGGAGTCCTGCTTGAGCTTTGGAGCACCCGTGGTAAACCCCAGCTGGGCCAATGCTGCGTCCTCAGGATGCCGATCAACCAAGGCGAGCACCAACCCCAGGAGGCAGCCCACCAGTGGAACACCAGGCGATGACGGAATCGTGGAAACCTCCAGTGGAGTAAGGTCATCTCCAGTGACCCTGGAAGGAGGCTCGGAAAGAAGACAAACAGAGGCAAGGTCAGGGTCACCGGCAGCGGTGGAGCCCAGTTGGACAAGATCAGGTGCAGCGGACAGCTGCACCCGACTCCCCCCACCACAAGCCAGTCAAGATCTCTCCAAAGCTGAGTAGAGGAAAATAAAAGGGATAATTCATCTGTACTCGAGCTCCACCGCCGTCCAAGACTCCGTCGATCCTGCTAGGAATGGCGGTTTAGGAACAGTCTCTGATGCGGCTGCCCCCGCAACAGGCGTGATGGTCGCTGCAGTCCTGGTGTCCCCCAGGGAACTCTCCAACGCTGGTGATTCTTCCGGTGAGGATTCTGGAGGAGAAGCCCCACGTTGCATTGGACCCCGGGCGACTGAAACTAGGGGATGCTCCTCCGTCGGCACAGGCTTCAGGTAGGTCACAACACTCGCTCTCTCACCAAAGCGACCCTGCGGAGCTGGAGTAGAGTCTTTCAGCTCCGTGGCCCCATCCCTCCTCCGAAGGTTGAGCTCCAGGGCCAATGGACGTGCAAAGGGAAAAGAAGGAGATGTGGAGAGAGTAGGTGGGTTAATTATTACTGCAGCAGGTGGTGGGGACCCAGTGGACTGCACAAACTGGGCCTCGCTCCCGGGTATCAGGCAAAGTGATTTATCAAACAAGTGAATTGAATGAAAACACACTTGCCTGTTTATCCCGGGTGTGATGTCTTCGCTGCAGTAAACCCAGCCTCCTGCTTCTTGTCATCTGCGGAGCTCCTGGCCCCCTTGGAAAATCTGGAGAGGGCTACCTCTGCAAACTGGAAAGCAGGCAGAGGAGTGGAGGAGTTCCTCCAACGGTCCACAGCTGGGTCACGGTGCCATGGAGGGGGTAAAGCCGGCAGAACAGGAACCGGCATGCAGGAGACGAGACAGGGCTTCTCTCGCCGAATTCTTCTATGTGGGGGAGCCGGCCTCAAAACACACTGCGAGGAGACAGGTAGAGGCAGAGGCGATAGTGGAGGGAGTGAAAGAGTAATTACCCAGGGATGAAGGTGCAGATATGGCCTCCGCTCCAGCAAATTGGTTACTGCGCCCCAACAATCCATCTCATCCCTCCAGGAGGTACAGCTGCATGAGCTGGCTGCTAAATCCTCAATCGCTATGATGGATTGGAGATCCTCTCGGCTCCACAGCCTCTTATTTGCTGCTTCACCAGCTCAAGGGATAATGGATCCTCAGAACAGGTGGTAGGAAAAAGCAGATACACAAAAAATGAAAAAGGAAGAAATTATGCACAACTGCTCCACTGAGTTTTAGACTGGCTGGATCATTCTGTTGTGCCCCCGTGCGCTTTTACGCAGCACACGAAGGAAAGAATTAAAACTCACGTGCAGAGGTAAGTTTTGCATATTTATTGACAAGATATAAATAAACAGTTCAAAATAGCAGATGAGTTTGTACAGGATTACAAGGAAGCCCTCCTGGATGCTCTACAGACACTGGTGAGTAAAACAAAGGGAAAAATGTTCCACGGCAAAGGCAGACGGGACTGTGGCGGAGGAACAGATAGAAGAGCCCGGGAGAAGAATTGCCAGGCGGAACTGGACGGCAGAGGTGAAACAATTTGTACTCACACAGGCTGGAACAGTCCGAGTAGGTACAACTGATAATCCAGAGGGAACAAAACCAACCAGTACAGATGATCAATGCCACCCAGTGTGAAGCAGTGCCGGAGAACATACAGGGCATCTAGACATGAGTGACGGCGTACAAACACCGAGAGGAACTAACCCCGTGTAGGACAATGATCCGGCAATCTCTTCCAGCAGAGACAGGGCTTAAATAATGCCAACCCTAATGAGGAAAGAGATTGCGAGAGTGTGTAGTGAGAGTGAGTGTGTAGAAATGAGTGGGCAGCACAAAGTAGGAACAGGTGCCTGAATGATGTCTGCAAGCATGAGAGTGAGAATGAATGTGTGTGTGTGTATGCGTGCAAGAGAGTGCATGAGTGTAAGAATGAGAGAAAACATGTATATGTCTGTATGAGTGTGTGAACAGAGGACTAACAGCGATAATGACACACAGCTGATAAGACTGGCAGGAGAGGGAGGCGTGGCTGAGCTATCAGGGAGCTGAGCGGACCCCAGAGGCTCCCTGAGAACGCCTGATGGAAAATAGGACATAGAAATGCATAAAAGAGTGAACAGCCATCACGTCACAGAACTGGGCTTGAACATCAAGCCCAGTTCATGACACATGCGCCCAGTTTAAGTTTGTTTTTGCTATTCTGTATTTCTCTTCCCTCAGTTCAGTTGTTTTTTTGGAATCCTCTGTATTTATTATTATTCATTATCATAGTCATGTTTGAGGTTGAGTTTAGTGTTGTATGATTCTTTGTTTATTATTATTATTATCATTATTTGTCATGGTTGTGTATCCTCTGGTCTTGTATTCATGTCTCATCTTTACCTTTTGTTTCTGTCCTTCATGTTTTCCGTACCTCTTGCCATGCCCTGCTGTCGAATTGCCCCTGATGGTTCCCACGTGTCCCATGTTGTCTTGATTACTTCCCTGTCCATATATTCTGGTGTCAGTCTGTGTCAGGTGTGGCATCCTTGAGTCATGTTGGCATGTAACACATGCCTCTTTCTTGCCTGTGAATTCCTAGCCTATTTCATGTTATCCTAACCTATGGTTTTACCTTCCGAGCCTTGCTTGTGTTTTTGGTTTCAGCCCATGCGCTGCTTTATTTTCTGTTTGTTAATAAATCATGGTTTACCAGATCCACCTTACTATTGGGTCCTCCTCTTCTTAGCCCCAGAGGAGCTCTTGTGACAGAAGGATGTCACCAGTCCAGGACCCAACGGGCAAACAAAGGAGGAGGAAGAAGTGAAGTTGGGAAGAGCTGGTGTCATGGACTGAGGACATGGCTGCAGGCGCTTGGAGCAGCTCTTCCCAGGAGGATGAGATACTCTGCTCGGGTGGAGTTGCTAACTTCCTCACAGCCAGACCAAGAGTGTGCTCTCACCCCCAGGTGCAGAACCTCACCCTTCCTCCGCTGCCACCATTTTCCACCGTCTCCTCCTCGCCGGAGCCAGAAGCCCTCTCGCCACTGCTACCCCCTGCAGAGTCTGCCGCCAAAAATGAAGAGGTTTGTGAATCTCGGTTGCCGTTCGGAAGGCACTGGGAGACGCCACTCCTGCCGAGGGCAACACGTGACCTCCATAAATAAGGGAGCAAAATCAAGAACACCTGTGAACAATCAATAATCAAGAAATCAAAAGCAGTCATGAATAATTAACAAAGCAAAAACTCACAATATTGTAAGAAAAGCATTTGCCTCTCCGGGGTAAAGAAGGAGCAGAGGATCCAATTGCTAGGCAGATCTGGTAAACAATTATTGATTAATAACAGAAAACAGAAAATAAACACTGCATGTGGGCAGAACTGATAAGAAACAATAATCCAGACCCGTGGAGAAAAAAGCAACAATAATCCAAACAGCGTGCTACAAAATGTGATGTGAACATAAGGACGCAGCAAAGAACACAGACTGAAAAGGCAGATATATAGACAGGGGAGCAATTACGACAAAACAGAACAGGTGAGCACCATCAAGGCCATCGGGCAGCACAGGATGGGCGGGGCTGTACATACACAGAGGGAAAACATGATAAATGGGTCAAAAGGGAACATAAAGCGAGGACAGGGGCTGAAGTCCTGTCCAGAACACTACAGCTCCACCCCCTTCCCCACACACACTTTAAGGGTCTGTTCCCAGACTACCTGGATAAAGATTATTCAAAAATGGATTTGATCTCCAAAAGGAATTTAAGAGACTGGATCGTGTCTCTGTCACAGCAGACATTTGGGCTGTGGATAATGGACATTTTCTTTGGATGACTGCACATCGGATTAAATCCATAATATTTAAGGTAAGAAACATTGACAGCTTTATGCAGTGTTGCCAACTCACTCTTTTGGAGTGATTCTCACTCTTTTTCCCTCTCTCTCACTCCACAAACCCTATTTCTCACTCCAAAATGAGGAAATTACTGGCAATTTTTTTCAGATTTTTTTTCCACAATAAAAGCTCTCAATGCAGGATAAAGCAGACTGAACATGTTGTAAAAGCTCTGTCTAAAACAGTCTGTTTTCAGCCTGACATTAGATAGTGCCTGACAGGTTAAGTATGCATTTAAAAGTAGCGTGAAAGTTACTTTTCCAAGTAACTAGTTACATTAATTATGCAATAATTGGTAAGTAACTCAGTTAATTTTGAAAAGAAGTAACTAGTAACTGTAACTTGTTACTATTTTTTAGTAACTTGCCCAACACCGTTAATAACTGACAGACATAAATAAACCAAACATAACCAAACTAAGCTGAGGAGAGGAGAATACAGAAAATAACAGAAAAAAACTTAAAGAACTTAAAGTGCGAGCATGGTCCCCTGACCCTGCTCAGAACCTTGACAAAAAATTGAAAACAATTGTCTGTTTTTTTAGTTTATTTTTTTTCGCTGTGTGTGAGGAAGCCATTGACTTTTTTATTTTTACAATTTTCATTTTCCTGCTTAACATGCTGTGGTATTTGAAATAATAAAGATTTCAGTAGACATTCTTCACAGCTGACTCCATCTTTACTTTATTGTCAGCAGTCAAAACAAGCAAACAGCTGCAATCTGTAATGATGGTCTATAAAACAGTATGAGGTACATATTTTGAACTATTATAAAAATAAAAACAATAGCAGCAAGTACAGACCCTTTAAATAAAAATTGAAAATAATGCTCTGCATTGAAAGTGTTGAACCCAAGAATGTACAATTAGTTGCAGTTCCCATCTGTTCACATGCAATATGACGTACTGTGCAATTTTTGTAATTGCTATCAATGTGCAATCTCTACATATTGTGGTAAATTGTGCTGGCGTCCTGTAGCACTGCAGAAGTTGAGTCAGTCACTGTTGTACGGTGACATGCGCGACAGTGGATGTTCAGAAGCATCCTGAGGTATATTGTTGTTGTGCGGGTGGCCCATAGCAGCTGGTGGGTTGTGTGTGTGTGTGTGTGTGTGTGGGGGGGGGGGGGGGGTGCAGGTATATGGGGGGATTGTTGGGGTTGAGGACATCCACTGTGGCTGTGGGGGATGTGATTGGGGCAATAGTGCTCTTGTTAATGTTCCCATCATTTGCATGAACATCTGGTTGTTGGCCCGCTACTGCTCTTCTATGGTCTTAAACTGACACTCCTCAGCTTCTTGCTGCATTCTCATAGTAAGTTATTAAATGCAGCTCTCTCCTCAGCCTGCTGTTTCTGCTCCTCATCATGCCGTTACTGCTCCTCATCTGGTCCTCGGACCAAATATCTATCAGAACCTGCATTTATCTCCTCACTACTCCAAGTCTGTCCATGAGACATTTTTTACCTTTTCTCCAAGGCTTTCTCTGGTTAAAGATTTTCTTAGATCTGTGCAGTTGTCTTTATTGTTACTTTCTACCCAAATGCACTACGCCACTTC
Organism: Pholidichthys leucotaenia; assembly: GCA_020510985.1. Lineage (NCBI taxonomy): Eukaryota > Metazoa > Chordata > Actinopteri > Cichliformes > Pholidichthyidae > Pholidichthys > Pholidichthys leucotaenia. Next base: position 55,800,919 of record CM035840.1, on the reverse strand, counting down.
CTCTTCTCATCAGACTACATGTTGCTATGTTTACGCAAACCCCGAGGGGCACTTCTGCCCTTTCATCCACTGGATAGTCCTTTTGCATTCACACTGCAAGTAAAGCACATCAGATTTCATTTGCAAGTGAACCGAGACCCCCGTTTTCAGGCGGAACAGACCGCTTGTTTGGTGCGCACCAGAGTTCAAACGCACATTCAGACGGCACCGAACAAACCAAACTATCCGTGGAAGCAGAGCAGAATTCCTTTGGTCTGGACCAAACAATGGCCGTGTGAATGTACCCTTAGAGTTAGATAAAATAATTTCCTCACCCAAGCCTTCAACATGTCTATTAGATCCTATTCCTACCTCTTCTCATTTATTGGTACTCTAGTCTTCAAATAATCAGTTCTTCATTAACATTAAGTTATGCACTGCAGGCTTTTGAAACTGCTGTAATTAAACTGTTACTTAAAATACCAACGCTGGATCCAGGAGTTTTAGCTAACTATAGACCAATCTCTAATCTGCCTTTCATTTCAAAAATTTAAGAGTTGTTGCTATGCGATTATTTGACCACTTGCAGGGAAATGGTTTATTTGAAGAGTTTCAATCAGGGTTTAGAATTCATCATAGTACTGAAACAGCTTTAGTGAAGGTCACTAACACCCTCCTTATGGCTAAGACTGCCTTCTATCATTTGTGTATGTTGCCAAGATTAGGAGCATCTTGTCTCAAAGTGATGCTGAGAAACTGCAGCCGTGGACAAAATTGTTGGTACCCCTCTGTTAATGAAAGAAAAACCCACAATGGTCACAGAAATAACTTGAATCTGACAAAAGTGGTAATAAATAAAAATTCTATGAAAATTAACCAATGAAAATCAGACAATGCTTTTGAATTGTGGTTCAACAGAATTACTTTAAAAAACAAACTCATGAAACAGGCCTGGCCAAAAACAATAGTATCCCTAGAAAAGATTGAAAATAATTTGACCATAAGGACATGTTCAACCAAGATGTGTCCTCTAATTAACATCACAGGTGTCTACAAACTTGTAATCAGTCAGTTGGCCTATTTAAAGGGTGACAAGTAGTCACTGCGCTGTTTGGCGACATGGTGTTTATCATACTAAATATGGACCAGAGGAAGCAAAGGAGAGAGTTGTCTCAGGAGATTAGAAAGAAAATTATAGACAAGCATGTTAAAGGTAAAGGCCATAAGACCATCTCCAAGCAGCTTGATGTTCCTGTGACTACAGATGCACATATTATTCAGACATTTAAGATACACAGGACTGTAGCCAACCTTCCTGGACGTGGCCGCAGGAGGAGACGGATAATACGAATGGTAAGAAAAGAGCCCAGAACAACCTCTAAACACATTCATGGTGAACTCCAAGGTCAAGGTACATCAGTGTCAGATTGCACCATCTGTCGTTGTTTGAGCCAAAGTGGACTTCATGGGACACCACCAAGGAGGACACCACTGTTGAAAACAAATCATAAAAAAGCCAGACTGGAATTTGCCAAACTGCATGTTGACAAGCCACAAAGCTTCTGGGAGAATGTCCTATGGACAGACGAGACAAAACTGGAGCTTTTTGGCAAGGCACATCAGCTCTATGTTCACAGATGCAAAAATGAAGCATACCAAGAAAAGACTGTCCCTACTGTGAAACATGGAGGAGGTTCTGTTATGTTTTTGGGCTGCTTTGCTGCATCTGGCACAGGGTTTTCTTGAATCTGTGCAGGGTACAATGAAATCTCAAGACTATCAAGATATTGTAGAGAGAAATGTGCTGCGCAGTGTCAGACAGCTTGGTCTCAGTCGCAGATCATGGGTCTTGCAACAGGATAATGATCCAAAACACACAGCTAAAAACACCCAAGAATGGCTAAGAGCGAAACATTGGACTATTCTAAAGTGGCCTTCTATGAGCCCTGATGTAAATCCTATTGAACATCTGTAGAAGGAGCTGAAACATGCCGTCTGGAGAAGGCACCCTTCAAACCTGAGACAACTGGAGCAGTTTGCTTATGAGGTGTGGGCCAAAATACCTGCTGAGAGGTGCAGAAGTCTCATTGACAGTTACAGAAATTGTTTGATTGCAGTGATTGCCTCAAAAGGTTGTGCAACAAAATATTAAGTTAAGGGTACTGTGGAGAGCGTGAAAAGATGAGGCTGAGTTTATTTCTCAATTCAGGTTTATTCACATTCACGTATCTCCAACATCCTCTCAAACAGAAAAAAGAGGAAGCATCACCCCACATCTGTCCTATTTATACCAGGACATCAAAGCACACAGTTACATTGTCATTTTAATGCAAAGACACAATACATCTTGTTCCAGGTCTTGTCCCCTTCACCCCCACACCACTGGTGGTCAGGAAATCCCTCCAGGTCATCTGTTTGCATAACACAGAACACATTTCGCATCCTCCTGTTATCCCCAGGAGACTCAGACCTATTGTTCATTCTCAGACGTGAAGCAACATTAATATACAAATGGAGTCTATGAAACTACATATGTGTGCACCACATGACCCCCCCAAACGTCTAAGATGAAACAATAAAAGATAGTCTGCATATCCTGATAAAATCACAAACATCAGTCTACATGCTGCTTGGGCTTCAATCGTCTTCCGAACTTGCTGTAAGCGGGCTTTACCACTCCTGCGGCGCCATCCTGCTGTGAATCTGCTATCTGAGGATGAGAACTGTTAGTCAATCCCTGTGGGAGCTCTGGGAAATGCTCCCTAGGAGGTCTGCTGCGTCAAGGAGCCCTCGGCAACAGCACAGCTTCGTCAGCCATCACCAAAGCGGGTTTGAGTCTGTCTATGCCAATTGTTTCCCTTCTGCCCCCTAAATCTAGCAAAAAGTGCTTATCACCTGTTTCCAGCACTCTAAATGGGCCATCATAAGGAGGTCGCAGGGTTGGGCGATGAGCATCATGTCTGACAAAAATAAACTCTGCATTTTTTAAAGCCTTAGGTACAAAAACGCGCGGAAAACTGTGATGAACGGGGCCAGGAAGCGTGCTCGCTCCTGTGTCGCTCAGTAACCGCTGAGCAGGGGGGCACTCTGGCACAGGATTATCTGGGAGAAACTCCCCTGGCAGCCGGAGTGGCTGCGCAAACACCAATTCAGCTGGGGAGGCTTTTAAGTCCTCTATAGGTGCAGAACGCAACCCCAATAAAACCCATGGTAGCCTGTTTACCCAATTTGCATCCGTAAGCGACGCTCTGAGGGCTGCTTTCAATGACCTATGGAAACGTTCGCATAAACCATTAGCCTGGGGGTGGTATGCGGTAGTGCGGTGGATCGTTACCCCCAGGTTGCGGGCCATCGCTGACCAAAGCTCGGAAACAAATTGAGGACCTCTGTCGGACGTAATATCAGACGGAACTCCAAAAAGCGCTACCCAAGCCGTTAAAAACGCACGCGCCACCTCCTCGGCTATGGTTGATGCCAGTGGGACCACTTCAGACCAACGCGTGGTGCGGTCCACCATTGTCAAAAGATGTGTGCACCCCTGTGATGGCGGGAGGGGGCCTACGAGGTCGACATGCACATGATCGAACCTCTTAGCTGGGATGTGAAACGGCTCCAAGGGGGCTTTAGTGTGTTTGTGTATTTTGGCTCGCTGGCAAGCCATGCAGGCTCTTGCCCACTCCTTAACGTGCTTGCGCAGGCTTGGCCACACAAACTTCTCTCCTACCATTTTGACCGACGCGCGCAGCCCCGGGTGCGCCAGAGAATGAATCGAGTCAAAAACGTGGCGGCGCCACGCGATCGGCACCACCGGACACGGTCGTCCGGTGGAGACATCGCAGATTGGGGGGGCATACCATCTTGCAGCACCCTGCTCTCTAGCCTTAACCCTGTTGGTCCAGACTGGAGCGCGCACACGTCCGCATCGCTAACCTGATCCGCGGCCATGGCTGCATAATCTATCCCCACGCGGACTGGGGCTGCGCGTACTTCCGCGCCGCTAGCCTGCTCCGCGGCCATGGCAGTATAATCTACCCCTACGCGGACTGGAGCAGTTATGGCGCGCGCGAGACAGTCTGCCACTACATTAAGTTTACCCGCTACGTGTTGAATATCGGTAGTAAACTCGGAGATTGCAGCCAGCTGCCTCTGCTGCCGGCCTGACCACAGCTCTGAAACCTTGGCCATCGCGAAAGTCAGCGGCTTGTGGTCGACGAACGCAGTGAAACGACGACCTTCCAGCCAGAACTGGAAGTGGCGAATGGCCAAGTGGAGCGCTAACAACTCCCCGTCGAACGCGCTGTATTTTCGCTCGGTATCGCGCAAAGTCCTGCTGAAAAAAGCGAGCGGCTGCCAAGCCCCGACAACATGCTGCTCTACTACCGCCCCTATGGCCACGTCTGACGCGTCAGTAGTGAGCGCTATGCGGGCCGTTGGGTCTGGATGTGCTAACAACGCAGCATTTGCCAGGGCTGTTTTGACCTCCGAGAATGCGCGCTCCCACTCCGGGGACCATTCGATTGTATTTGTGGGTTTTTGCTTTTTAAGCGCGGCATACAGTGGTTGTATGAGCTGCGCTGCGCGGGGGAGGAAACGGTTATAAAAATTCACCATTCCCCAAAACTCTTGTAACGCTTTGACCGTTTGTGGCTGGGGAAAATTTGTTACTGCGCGCACTTTGTCAGGCAGAGGAACCGCTCCATCTGAGGAGACGCGGTGCCCCAAAAAATCAATCTGTGTCACCCCGAACTGACACTTCGCTGGGTTAATTATTAACCCGTGCTCTCCCAACCTCTGGAAAACTGCCGTGAGGTGATTTTCGTGTTCGTCTTCGGATGCACTGGCTATCAAGATGTCGTCCAGGTAGACGAACACGAAGGGGAGATTGCGCAACACCGCGTCCATCATGCGTTGGAACGTCTGCGCGGCGCCTTTAAGCCCAAACGGCATGCGCAAAAACTCGAACAAGCCAAACGGGGTTATCACCGCTGTTTTGGGCATGTCCTCAGCGCGCACTGGGACTTGATGGTAGCCGCGAACCAAGTCTATTTTAGAAAAAACGCGCGCCCCCACCAAATGTATGGAAAAATCTTGAATATGCGGGATTGGGTAACAGTCGTGTGCTGTAGCGTTGTTCAACCTGCGGAAATCACCGCAAGGTCGCCACGAGCCGTCAGCTTTAGGGACCATGTGAAGCGGGGAAGCCCATGGGCTCTTCGAACGCCGAATGATGCCCAACTTTTCAAGATTGGCAAACTCCTCGCGCGCTATGGTCAGTTTAGCTGCATCCAAGCGCCGAGCTTTTGCAAAAACGGGGGGACCGGCTGTAGTAATAAAATGTTCCACTCCGTGTTTAGCCATGGCTGCTGAAAATGTGGGAACCGTGAGTGCTGGAAACTGGGTGAGGAGTGTGTGGAACTTACCGCTTGCCGTAGCAACGTTGGCTTGTGCTGTGGGCGGGATCACTTGAGCTGCAGAGGGAATAGAGTAAAAAGACAGTGCATTAACCAAGCGTCTATTAGGGAGATCAACCAACAACCCATGTGAGCACAGAAAATCAGCACCTAACATGTTGAAGCTCACCGCCACTATAATAAAAGTCCACTCAAATGTACGGCCTTGCAGGGACAGAAGCAGAGTCTTCACACCAAAGGTCTTAATGCTCGAGCCGTTCACCGCTGATGCTCCGTGACTCCCGGGGCCTGCCAACCGGTCAGCATAGGTTGGCATGATGAAACTCACTTGGGAGCCTGTGTCCACGAGGAATTGCCTCCCGGAATGCGCATCCGTCAAGTAGAGCAGCTTGTTCTGTTCACCGAGGGCCGCGGCTGCTACAGACCCTCGGTTCTGGCGTTTCCTGAGCTCTTGAACTGACACGATGGTATACACTTGCGTGCCCTCTCTGCAAAGCAACGATGGTAGAAACAGAGGTCATCTCCTCCGCGATGTTTGGCCCTCACCGCCGCCGTTGCCGGTGGGTCTGCTGCCGCCGCCTCTGGCCCCCTGCCATCTCCAGACCTCGAGTCAAGTCCTGTCGCTGCTGCGGTGGCCGCGCGCTGTCTGGTGGTGTTGAGAATCCGCTGTGCCTCCTGGGCCAGCGCGCGGAAGTCTCGCTGGGCCAACAACGGTGAACTGGCCAGGTTCGCTCTCGTGGCCGACGGTAGGGTTCTCAGGAAAATGTGGGTGAAGAGAAGGTCGTCGCCATCTGAGCCCCTCAGCCTCAGCATGCCTTCCATCAGGTCGACGGGTGTGCTGTCTCCCAAGTCGTTCAGGGCCAGGAGTCTCTCCGCTCTTTCATGGACTGAGGGAGTGAAGCGCTGGATGAGCGCTGCCTTCAACCCGCCGTATTTGTCTTCGGCCGGTGGGTGCTGCACCAGGCTCTGCACATGCCGAGCTGTGCGGTTGCCGAGCTTGGCGATAACGTGGTAGAATTTCGTGTCATCTGCCGTTATTCCCCCGAGAGCGAACTGGGCTTCGGCCAAGAGGAACCAGGAGTCCGGGTTGTCCTGCCAGAAATCTGGTAGTTTGACTGAGACTGCGTTCGCCTGGTTGGTTCCTGGCGAGTCCGGCTCGGGGGAATTTCTTTCACCCATGATACGTCTTAAGGTCACCAGTGTGGAGAGTGTGAAAAGATGAGGCTGAGTTTATTTCTCAACTCAGGTTTATTCACATTCATGTATCTCCAACATCCTCTCAAACAGAAAAAAGAGGAAGCATCACCCCACATCTGTCCTATTTATACCAGGACATCAAAGCACACAGTTACATTGTCATTTTAATGCAAAGACACAATACATCTTCTTCCAGGTCTTGTCCCCTTCACCCCCACACCACTGGTGGTCAGGAAATCCCTCCAGGTCATCTCTTTGCATAACACAGAACACATTTCGCATCCTCCTGTTATCCCCAGGAGACTCAGACCTATTGTTCATTCTCAGACGTGAAGCAACATTAATATACAAATGGAGTCTATGAAACTACATATATGTGTACCACAGTACCATCATTTTGTCCAGGCCTTTTTCATGAGTTTGTTTTTTAAAATAATTTTGTTGAACCACAATTCAAAAGTATTGTCTGATTTTCATTGGTTAATTTTCATATAATTTTTATTTATTACCACTTTTGTCAGATTCAAGTTATTTCTGTGACCATTGTGGGTTTTTCTTTCATTAACAGAGGGGTACCAACAATTTTTTCCACGTGTGTAATCAATGCTTTTGCTAGCTCTAGATTATTGTAACTCTTTATTATCAGACTGTCCTAAAACATCTTTAAAAGTCTTCAGCTGATCCAAAATGCTGCAACAAGAGTTTTAACAGGTACTAGAAAGAGAGATCACATCTCTCCGGTTCTGGCCTCCCTTCACTGGCTTCCCATAGCATTTAGAATTAAGTTTAAAATCCTTCTTCTCACTTACTGACTCTAAATAATCAGGCCCCTCGTTACTTAAAAGATCTGATAGTACCTTATCATCCTAACAGAGCACTACGCTCCCAAAATGCATTATTACTTATAATACCTAATGTCTAAGAGTACAATGAGAGGCAGGGCTTTCAGTTATCAGACTCCTCTCCTGTGGAACCAGCTGCCAATCTGGATTCGAGAGTCAGACTTGATCTCTGTTTTTAAGAATAGGGTTAAAACCTTCCCTTTTAACATAGCCTATAGTTCAGGTGACCCTGAATCCTTCAGGTGACCCTGAACCCTCCCTTGGTTATGCTGCTAATAGGTTCTGACAGCTGGTGGGACTTCCAACAATGCACTGGGCTTCACTCCTTTCTTCATTCTCAATGAAATATTTTTGCTGGTCATTAACATCTGTTTATTCTCTCCCATAGATTAAGTCCCCGTCATGATGCTGCTCTCTACGTGTCTGTTCTTTTCTTCTTCTTCTCTATCCCCTCATCCCCCAGCTAGTCGCAGCAGGTGACTGCCCCTCCCTGAGCCTGGTTCTGCTGGAGGTTTCTTCCTGCTAAAAGAGAGTTTTTCCTCTCCACCATCACCAAGTGCTTGCTCACAGGGGATTGCCTGATTGAGATTGAGATTGAGATTCAACTTTATTGTCATTACACATGACATGATTGCTGGGGCCTTTCTGCAATTGTGGTGTTTTCCTCTACAGTTTGAAAGTGCTATAAGATGATTATTGTTGTGAAATGGTACTATATAAATAATGTTGAATTGAATAGAGTCAGCTAAATGTAGTTGGAGAGGAAGACTATTGAAAAGCTTTGGTGCCGCTGATTGAAAAGTCTCTCTTGCAAGGATCAGCAAACAAATTCTTAGCCTGCAATCTTAGAGTTTTAAAACAGATCCTAAGATCCACTGGAAGCCAATGTAAAGAGTATAAAATGGGATAATATGAGCTCACTTATTAGTAGTAGTAATCTGGTTATGGCACTTTGTACTGGAGGCAAGACAGACTTATCTAGGTTTATACTATACAACAGTTATTTCTGACTGAGCAATTTGATTGGAGAATAGGGATTCCAGGAGTTACTATATTCCCCAATAACTGCACTTGGCCGTTTCACCAAATCTGTCGCTCCACTTCAGCCCTATTCTAGTAACCATTAATTACTAACGGTTAATTTACTGTCAACTCTATCAACCCTTTCAGTAACTTCTTATAGATATGTAAGAATTGTAATACTGTGTTGATACCTTAATTTCCACAGTGAGGCACTGTATGAAAAAAAAAAAAAATCACATTTCCATGACCCAGAAGTCCTACCCTTGTAAACATCCACAAGATATTTATTTTTGTTTAAAAAATAGACAACAGAGTTGGATTTATTGTCTCAGTTAGCAAGCCAATGTACCTTTGTGGTGATGGACTCTTTATTCCATCTGAAATTGCCAAGAAAAAGTGAGTGAAGTATGCTGAAGCTAAATCGCTAGCATGCTAACTAGTAACCAGCGTCATGTGATGATGACTACAAACCCTACTCAATGGATGACCGGTATGTATTATAAACACTGACTTCTGCACTGGACATATTTAATTTCTTTATACAGTATGTGTATGAAGTGTCAATAGTCCTATTCTTCTCTGGAGGCGGATGTGGCGGAGTTCTAGTGTGGCCGACTACTGATCAGAGGGTAAGTGGTTTGATTCTCATACTCTCTGGAGTCTGCATGTCGAAGTGTCCTTGAGCAAGACACTGAATCCCAGTTGCTCCTGGTGGGTCAGGCCAGTGCCTTGTCTGGCAGCTCTGCCACCAGTGTGTGTGAATGGGTGGATAGCAGGATCTGTGAAGTGCTTTGGTGATCCAGAGATGAGTAAAAAGTGCTACATACAGTGAGGTAAAAAAGTATTTAGTCAGCCACCAATTCTGCAAGTTCTCCCACTTAAAAGATGAGAGAGGTCTCCAATTTTCATCATAGGTATACCTCAACTATGAGAGACAAAATGAGAAAAAAAAAATCCAGAAAATCACATTGAAGGATTTTTAATGAATTAATTGGTAAATTCCTCGGTAAAATAAGTATTTGGTCAATAACAAAAGTTCATCTCAATACTTTGTTATATACCTTTTGTTGACAATGACAGAGGTCAAACGCTTTCTGTAAGTCTTCACAAGGTTTTCACACACTGTTGCTGGTATTTTGGCCCATTCCTCCATGCAGATCTCCTCTAGAGCAGTGATCTTTTGGGGCTGTCGCTGGGCAACACGGACTTTCAACTCCCTCCAAAGATTTTCTATGGGGTTGAGATCTGGAGACTGGCTAGGCCACTCCAGGACCTTGAAATGCTTCTTACGAAGCCACTCCTTCGTTGCCCGGGCGGTTTGTTTGGGATCATTGTCATGCTGAAAGACTCAGCCACGTTTCATCTTCAATGCCCTTGCTGGTGGAAGGAGGTTTTCACTCAAAATCTCATGATACATGGCCCCATTCATTCTTTCCTTTACACGGATCAGTCGGCCTGGTCCCTTTGCAGAAAAACAGCCCCAAAGTATGATGTTTCCACTCCCATGCTTCACAGTAGGTATGGTGTTCTTTCTCCTCCAAACACGACAAGTTGAGTTTTTACCAAAAAGTTATATTTTGGTTTCATCTGACCATATGACATTCTCCCAATCCTCTTGTGGATCATCCAAATGCTCTCTAGCAAACTTCAGACGGGCCTGGACATGTACTGGCTTAAGCAGGGGGACACGTCTGGCACTGCAGGATTTGAGTCCCTGGCGGCGTAGTGTGTTTCTGATGGTAGCCTTTGTTACTTTGGTCCCAGCTCTCTGCAGGTCATTCACTAGGTCCCCCCATGTGGTTCTGGGATTTTTGCTCACTGTTCTCGTGATAATTTTGACCCCACGGGGTGAGATCTTGCGTGGAGCCCCAGATCGAGGGAGATTATCAGTGGTCTTGTATGTCTTCCATTTTCTAATAATTTCTCCCACAGTTGATTTCTTCACACCAAGCTGCTTACCTATTGCAGATTCAGTCTTCCCAGCCTGGTGCAGGTCTACAATTTTGTTTCTGGTGTCCTTTGACAGCTCTTTGGTCTTGGCCATAGTGAAGTTTGGAGTGTGACTGTTTGAGGTTGTGGACAGGTGTCTTTTATACTGATAACGAGTTCAAACAGGTGCCATTAATACAGGTAATGAGTGGAGGACAGAGGAGCCTCTTAAAGAAGAAGTTACAGGTCTGTGAGAGCCAGAAATCTTGTTTGTTTGTAGGTGACCAAATACTTATTTTACTGAGGAATTTACCAATTAATTCATTAAAAATCCTTCAATGTGATTTTCTGGATTTTTTTTTTCTCATTTTGTCTCTCATAGTTGAGGTATACCTATGATGAAAATTGGAGACCTCTCTCATCTTTTAAGTGGGAGAACTTGCACAATTGGTGGCTGACTAAATACTTTTTTGCCCCACTGTAAGTGAATGCCATTTTTAATGCTCACTGAGGTGCTTAACAACAGTTAACTGGGTACATTTACAACGGACCATTTTTCTTGGTGGAGCAAAATAACTGGTTAAACAAAACATAATATTTTGTCTTGTGTTGATATCATTTAATAAACTGTCTGTGGAACTGTAATGTAAAAGCAATATTACACTTGAGGTCTTGTGGTGGTATGAATATTTTAATTGTCGTTATGATCTATGTGGAATCATGAGACCTGACTTCAGCCACTCATTTAATCAGAAGCAAGGCATTATACCTGGGCAAGCCTTACACCTGGGAGCAATCAGTGGGCTGAGGAGATATAAAGAGGCAATTTGCCTCTGCTCAGTAGACGGTTGATGGTCAGAGAGGCAACACCACCAGTTGTTCTCTCTTTGTTGGTCTTCTGTGAGTTTTGCCTCTTATTGGTTTTCCCCAAGTTAGTTACTTTTCTTTTTGGGCTTTATTCTTTAAGTTCTTCTGTCATTTTGATAGATTTAGTGGGTGGTTGGGTTGGCCCAGCCACTTTTAGAACATACTTTGAAACCTTGCTTAGGTTAATTTTCTGTGTTTATTCTGTTAGTTTCCCCATTAGCAACCAATTTTCATTTCTTCCTCACGGGAGGGGGGGGGGGTAACACTGCAGTGATTCGTCATAGGCCCGACACAAAGTGAATGGCCGAAGACATCACCACAGTTAAAATATTAATTGATGCCACACTCTCTCTTGTGTAATATTGCTTAAGTAAACTGAGCATTGCAAGAATCAATGCGCGCTGACACAAATGGGTGGAAAATTTCTTGTTTATATGCCCACCTGAAGATACCACAACTCGCAATTTAGAATTGTTCCCTAAAAGAAAGAAGCAGAAACATGAATATTTGAGGATCAAAGCCAAGATTTCTAGTGCTGAACTTAGCAGTTGAGCAAACTGTAACGATCACTTGAATGATTTTTCTGCTTTAACTGCTTAATCCTTTTCAGGTCGCAGGGGGGCTGGAGCCTATCCCAATGTATTTGAGTGAGGATATTGGACCCAACACAGACAGACAACCATTCATATCAAAAGACAATTTATCCTCAGATAATGCCAGTTAACTCTGTGGAAGGCATATCAGTGGGATTGAGGAGATCCTCGAAGTATTCCTTCCGCCGCCCGACGATATCCCCAGTTGAAGTCAACAGTGTCCCATCCGCACCATACACAGTGTGGACGGGGAGCTGCTTTCCCCTCCTGAGCCGCCGAACAGTTTGCCAGAATCTCTTTGAAGCCGACCGAAAGTCTTGTTCCATGGTTGACACGCCTCTGCAACATTGCGTGGAGGTCGGGGGCAGTGCCTTTGGCATGGCAAACCGGGGTGGTGGTTCCTCTCTTCAAAAAAGGGGACCGGAGGGTGTGCTCCAACTTTAGAGGGATCACACTCCTCAGCCTCCCTGGGAAGGTCTATGCCAAGGTACTGGAGAGGAGAGTCCGGCCGTTGGTCAAACCTCGGCTTCAGGAGGAGCAATGTGGTTTTCGTCCTGGCCGTGGCACATCAGACTAGTTCTTTACCCTCTCGAGAATTCTTGAGGGTTCGTGGGAGTTTGCCCAACCAGTTTACATGTGTTTTGTGGACTTGGAGAAGGCATTTGACCGCGTCCCTCGTGGATTTTTGTGGGGGGTGCTTCGGGAGTATGGGGTATCGGGCTTGTTGCTACGAGCTATTCGGTCTCTGTACGACCGTTGTGAGAGTTTGGTTCGTATTGCCAACACTCGGTCGGAGTCATTCCCAGTGCGAGTTGGACTCCGCCAGGGCTGCCCTTTGTCACCGATCCTGTTCATAATTTTTATGGACAGGATTTCTAGGCGCAGCCAGGGAATGGAGGGTGTCATGCTTGGTGACCACAGGATCTCATCTCTGTTGTTTGCAGATGATTTTGTCCTGTTGGCTTCATCCAGCAATGACCTACAGCTCTTGCTGGGACGGTTTGCCGCTGAGTGTGAAGCGGCTGGGATGAGAATCAGCACCTCCAAGTCCGAGTCCATGGTCCTCAGCCGGAAAAAGGTGGATTGTCCTCTCCGGGTTGGGGACAGGCTCCTGCCCCAAGTGGAGGAGTTTAAGTATCTTGGGGTCTTGTTCACGAGTGAGGGGAAAATGGAGCGAGAGATCGACAGACGGATTGGAGCAGCATCTGCAGTGATGCAGACGTTGTACCGGTCTGTTGTGGTGAAGAGGGAGCTTAATTCTAAGGCAAAGCTGTAGATTTACCAGTCAATCTACGTTCCTACTCTCACCTATGGTCACGAGCTTTGGGTAATGACCGAAAGAACGAGATCGCGGATACAAGCGGCTGAAATGAGCTTTCTCCGTAGGATTGCTGGACTCACCCTCAGAGATAGGGTGAGGCGCTCAGTCATCCGGGAGAGGCTCAGAGTAGAACCGCTGCTCCTCCACATTGAAAGGAGTCAGTTGAGGTGGTATGGGCATCTGATTAGGATGCCTCCTGGACGCCTCCCACTTGAGGTGTTTCAGGCACGTCCCACTGGGAGGAGACCCCGGGGCAGACCCAGGACTTGGTGGAGAGACTATGTCTCCCAGCTGGTCTGGGAACGCCTTGGTATCCCCTCTGAAGAGCTGGAGCAAGTGGCTGGGGAGAGGGAAGTCTGGGCTTCTCTGCTTGAACTGCTGCCTCCGCGACCCGGACCTCCGGAAAAGCGGTAGAAGATGGATGGATGGATGGATGGATGGATAATGCCAGTTAACCTAACATGCATGTCCGTGGACTGTTTGAGGAAACCAGAGTACCCAGCGAAAACCCATGCAGATGCAGGGAGAACATGCAAACTCCACAAAGAAAGGTTGCCACTGGCCAGCTCTTAGGTTCGAACCCACAACCTTCTTGCTGTGAGGCAACAGTGCTAACCATTGCTGCAATGAGCTGCCTAACTAATTTCAATATAATATAATATAATCAATAGTTAATTAGGAGTTATAATAACTACTACTAGTACTTGTTGGAGAGCCAGTCACTTGGGTAGGGAGTCTGTCAAGCTGGTGAAGTTTAACTCATAAAAATTAAATGCCATTAAATTATTGACTAATACATGCTAAAGGAATAACAGAAAGGCAATGATAATAATGATGGACCCAGGATTGAACCTTGTGGAACCCCACAAGTTAGAGAAGCAGTGACAGAGAACTTGTCCACTCTAATGGACAAAAATTCTTTCAGATCAATACAAAGAAAACTGGTCTAATGTAGAGCCAATGATACCAGTCAGAAGCTGATGGGAAAGTTTCATATTTTGTAACTTGCTTAGTCTCAGAGTCTGTGTGAAAGGAACAAGAACACTGTGCAGCTGTACACTTATCTGTTCTGTTTAGTACGCATGTACTGTGTTGTTATGAGCGTGCCTGAGAAAATGATAGTTTGCAAGAACCCGTTTGGACCAGCTGTACCATCATGGACATTCTCAAGATAATGGAAGTGCTTTAAAGGACTGAGCGATGTGTGTTTGAGTCAGAATGATGCACAGATAGACTGAGGCTATTGTTTGTATTGCTCCCACTTGCCAGTGCATATTAAATTTTCTGAAACTTTAATCCTGCCTGATTTTTGACTACTGGTTATAAGGAATTTTTTCCAACATACTTGGCACAACCAAACAAAGACTCCAGAAATTTTTCTCATGGGCTCCGGCATTTGGACCACTCACACAGTCAGTGCATGACTGTTCAGAAGTTCTTTTTCCCCGTCTCCCAATGGAGTGGCTTTGGGAGCCAAGGCAAAAGAGAGATCCTTCCACTGGGGCGGACCGGAGGAGTCGACTGAACCAAGGCAGATTGAAAGGCAAACTGAACCATGGCAGACCAGTGCTATCTTTGTCTCAGTGCTCCCCGACCCCAACATCATCACCCAGTATCAACACCAACATCATCAAATCCATCCATCAACCAGCACTACAGCATGCACACCTCCTTAATGAGCAGCTCTCTTGCTAGTCACCGGCGGGTGGCTGAAGACAACAACAGACCAGTATTGCTTTGTTTGTGGCAATTGCCTGTAACCAAGAACTGCTGAGTGACAAACAAAACTCTACCTCTGTGTGCTTCGGTTGTGGCAATCGCCTCCAAGAACTGCTGAGTAACCTAACCCCACCTCTGTAAGTGGGTCATGAACATTCTCTGCTCTATGTGTGTGTGCCAAAGATATGATAACAGCTGAGAGCCGAAGAATGGACAAAGACAACGATAAGATGGGCATTCTCTGGGTGCCAGAGAGGGACAAATCAACACTGTTTGCCATGGTTTACTAGCCCAACAGATAGGATTAAAAAAACCCAAAACCCTGTGGCAAAACGCACCTATACTAGCAAATTTTGTTTTGTTGTTTTGTTGTTTGTTTTTCCTGTCAACATGAAATATTTTTATAGGTAGGACAAGTCAGACAAAGTACATACACATTTGAGATATATTTTACAGTTATGAGTACACAAATGCACCAGCACACGGTAATAAGTATTTCTTAAGTAATCACACCTTTACTAGTACAAAAGCATAATAATGATAATAATGCCCTCATGCTTAGTTGATAACACACCAGACAGATTACAGACCAGAAGTGAAGCAGACAGATGAGTGAATGTGTCAATGAGTGAACGGATGCTTGATGAGCTGCAAACCAGAGAGAGAAAAGTTTTTAAACCACCGGTATTGATAAATTTCAATCAAAAGTAACATGCAACATTATTTAGAATGGCAGCCAACGAGTTTGAGATAATGGTTGACCTTTTAACATCTAAATATACTTCTAAAGTGTAAAAGTGTAAAAGTATATGCTTATATTTGAATTTCAAAATGATAATTACTAAAAGTATTATCTAAACCAGGGGTGTCCAAACTTTTTGCAAAGAGGGCCAGATTTGGTCAGGTGAAAATGTATGGGGGCCGACCATTCAGCCTGACATTCCTCGAACCATTACCATTGTAAATTACCATGTAAATATGTAACTATATATATATATCACTTTGCTGTCTGCAGCTAGGTTGACATTGCAAATGAGAATCTGTTGTCAACTGCATTACCACCAGGATAGTTAAAGATTAAAATAATAATAAACTACATACAAATAAACTATTTTATGAAATTTGACTGAATATTTTTAGAAATGTGTATTTATTGATTTTGTTTCAACAAATCACATCCCAGTGCATTTTGACAAAGAATAGTATAGTCAAATTAAATGACAGAAATTTGACAAAACTGTGGTTTGATCATCACAAAAAAATCAATTCACTGAGACTTTGGAATTTATTCTCCTCAGAAGAATAAAAAAAAAGTACCTGCATTAATGTGAAGGGTGACACTGGTGTTTCGACTGCAGTAAGGTGGCCAGGTCTGGCTCAAAAGCAGTGGTTTTGATGCACAAGATGTCACGCAGGTGAGAGTCACTTAGTCTTGTCCTCACATGGTTCTTGTTAATGTTCATAACCGAGAACGTCTTCTCGCACAAGTATGTCCAGCCAAACAAGCTCAGCATTTTCTTAGCAAATGTTCGAATCTCTTAGAACCTGTCTTGAGATGATGAGATGAGTTTAGTTTATTTCGAACACAAAAAATATAACAAAAAACAAGCAAATAGCAAATGCAATAAAGTTACAGTATACACTGTTCGAAAGGGAGAAGGAAGAAGTGAACACTTATTAATTCCAACTCCTCTTTTCCATCGATACACCCATGTGAATTTTATACAAATTACTACCTTTAATACCCCAAGTAAACAATTTACTGTATTTTTTACAGATCAACATTAACACCTGTCCATTCTAACATACAATGAAGTCTATATTTCAAAACCAGTCTCAAACAACACAGATAAACACAGTGCTGTCCCACCCACCATTCCATAGTGTCCCATAATGTCCCAGAGTGAACATAATGAATCGTACATATAAATTCTACCCTTCTAACATATATCCTTTCAACAAATGGTGCTTATACCTCTTTTTAAATTGATTTCTGTTTGTACATAGTTTCAGTTCCGGCTCCAGACTGTTCCACAAATCCACCCCACAGACAGATATGCACATACTTTTCTTGGTTGTACGTATCTTGGGTTTTGTGAAGTTTAAGTCTCCTCTCAAATTATGATCATTGTCTCTTTTTTTTAAATATTTTTTGTATATTAGTTGGGAGTTGATTGTTAATTGCCCTGTACATTACTTGTGCTGTCTTAAATTTAACTAAATTGATGAACTCTATGACATGTGACTTCAAGAACAACAAATTGGTATGGTCTCTATATCCTGCATTGTTTATTATCCTTATAGCTCTTTTTTGTAATGTGCATATTGCTTGTAGGTTGGTCTTGTAGGTGTTTCCCCAGACTTCTACACAGTAGTTAAGATAAGGTAAAAACAATGAATTGTACAATAAGACCAATGATTTATAGTCCACGATGTGTCTTGTCTTCCCCAGTATGCCTATACATTTTGCTAATTTAGCCCGGATGTGACTGATGTGAGGTTTCCAGCAGATTTTACTGTCTAGCGTCACCCCCAGAAACTTGTTTTCCTGTACTGTTTGTATTCTGGTATCATCTATCGTTATCATTATTTCATGATTTATTTTATAATTTCCAAACAACATAATCTTTGATTTTTTTAGATTTAGAGATAATTTATTTTTGTTGAACCACTGCGTTAATTTTTCCATTT
Source organism: Pholidichthys leucotaenia (assembly GCA_020510985.1). NCBI lineage: Eukaryota > Metazoa > Chordata > Actinopteri > Cichliformes > Pholidichthyidae > Pholidichthys > Pholidichthys leucotaenia. The sequence continues at coordinate 55,783,347 of CM035840.1, read as the reverse complement.
CAGTTGTGACCACCTCTAAAACCTGCTGCAAATTCTCACCAGTGCAAAGGATATTTGTGTCATCCGCAAACAAAATAAATTTCAGAATTTTTGATACTTGGCATATGTCATTTATATACAAGATAAATAGTTTGGATCCCAAAACTGACCCCTGGGGCACACCACAAGTGATGTCCATGCAGGGTGATTTGTGCTCTCCAATTTGTACAAATTGTTGTCTGTTACTTAAATAACTTTCCACCCAACTCAGTCCTACCCCTCTTATCCCATACCTTTCCAGTTTCCTTAGAAGTATTCTGTGGTCAATGGTGTCAAAAGCTTTCTTTAAGTCTATAAATACTCCTACAGCAACCTTTTTTTTGTCTATACAACTAGTAATTTCTTCTATAAGTTCGATCAGTGCCAAAGATGTAGATTTATCTGCTCTAAAACCATACTGGCTATCTGTAAGGAGGTTGTGTTTTTCAATGAAATCATCCAGTCTCTTAGTGAATATTTTTTCAAGTATTTTGGAGAATTGTGAGAGTAAAGAGACTGGCCTGTAATTTGTGAAACAATGACTGTCTCCTGTTTTGTAAAGAGGTGTTACTTTTGCTATTTTCATTTTGTCTGGAAATGTACCAGTTTGAAATGACAGGTTACAGATGTGGGTGAGTGGCTTAACAATTCCCTCAATTACTTTTTTCACTATTGTCATGTCAATTTCATTCCAGTCCGTTGATTTTTTGTTCTTAAATTTACTCACAGTCTCGATAATTTCCTTTTCAGTAACTGCACCCAAAAAGATTGTGTTTGGGTTTCTATCCTCTATTTCATTCACAGACCCACTGTGGTTTGTTTCTGGAGTCACTATTGATTTTGCTAATTCAGGACCAACGTTTACAAAAAATTTATTGAAACCACTGACCACATCTTCCATATTATTAATCAAACTGTCGTTTTCAATAAAATATTCTGGATAATTTGCATACTTAGGACGATTACTAATAATCCCCTTGAGTACTTGCCATATTCCTCTTATGTTATTTTTGCTATCCTCTAGTATTCTGTTGTAATATTCTTGCTTACAGGTCCTCATTATAGTGGTACGCTTATTTTTATATCTTTTATATTTGATCTCAGCTTCCACTGTTCTGCATTTAATGAATTGTTTATATAATGTATTCTTCTTTTTACATGCATTTATTAACCCCTTGGTGATCCAAGGAATATTTTTTTGTTGTTGTCTGTCACTGTATTGTTTTATAGGACAGTATTTATTGTACAATGATTGAAATATTTGTAAAAATTTATCATATGCTCCATTTATGTCATTTTCATCATAAACTATCTTCCAATCTTGTATTAATAATTCCTTTGTCAGTAAATACATTGATTCTTCGGTTCTTATTCTTTTATATTTAATATTTTTGGTATACTTTTTCTTCCTATAATCACATTGATAGACAACAAAAATCGGCAGGTGGTCACTGATATCATTCAATAAAAGCCCACTCCTGATATTATTTTCCATAATCTTAGTCTTTGTCCAGCTGGCGGTAAAAGTCGACAAGAGGGAGTTGTTGGTGGCGACCGTGACACTCCGCGTCACACTGCAGCTCAATGAGCTCCAGCTACAGGTGATCTGGAGCGTCATTAGGATCCACGGAAAAAGGAGTGGAAAAAAGTGTGATCTCCTTTTCAATAGCTGCAAAATCCCTGAAACGCTGTTGAAACTCCTCAGTCAGAGATGAGATGTTTTCTGCATACCTCCTCATTTGCGCACTGATATTGTTTTCTGGAAAACTGGTCATCATTTCCTGCAGTGATGGGAAATGTGTGGTATTGGGCTGCGTTTGTGACAGGTGCCTTTGGAAAAGTAGCAGCTTTGTCCGAAAAGCTTTTATGTATGAATACAGTTGGCTCACCACTGCATTTTGCCCCTGAAGGCTCGTGTTCAGCGCGTTCAGATGTCGTGTTATGTCAACTAAAAATCCAAAATCAGCCAGCCAAACAGGATCGCAGAGTTCCGGCATCGGTTGTCCCTTTTGTGCCAAGAATAGTCCGATTTCCTTTCTGAGAGAGAAGAATCGCTGCAGCGCAGATCCCCGACTGAGCCATCTTATGTCATTGTGATACACAACATCTCCATATTCAGCGTGGATGTTGAGTAGAAACTGTTGAAACTGGCGGTGGCACAGGGCTCTGGAGCGAATATAATTAATAGCCTTTATCACCGGTTTCATAACGTGATCATATTTCAGATGTTTGGCACATAGAACTTGTTGGTGAATAATACAGTGGAGTTTTATAGCTTTGCCGCCTTCTTCACTGACTTTTTTACAGACTAGCGTTGATAGCCCACTTTGCTCACCAACCATGGCAGGTGCGCCGTCCGTAATAATCCCAGTGATTTTATTCCATTGCAGTTTCATGTCATCCACGGTGGAACAAACAGCAGCAAACAAATCTGTTCCTCTGGTTTGGTCCTTAAGGCTCTGAAGGTCAAGCAGCTCTTCACTCACGTTCATTTCATTGTCCACTCCTCTCAAAAAAATCAGTAACTGAGCGGTGTCAGATGCATCCGTGCTTTCGTCGCAGGCTAACAAAAAAAAGTCAAACTCCACTCCTTTTGCCTCTAACTGTCCCTTGATGTTAGATGAAATTTCTTTAATCCTCCGTGCCACAGTGCTACGACCCAGGCAGACATTGGCAAACTCTTGCTTTTTCTCAGGACAAATTTTCTCCACCATTTTCATCACGCAGTCTTTAATGAATTCACCCTCAGTAAAAGGTTTGCAGTGCTTGGCAATCAGCATTGCCACTTCATAGCTTGCCTTTGTAGAATTTTCATTTGTGTCACGGGCTCTTGTGAACAAACGCTGCTGTGCTGTCAAAACAGCTTCCAGTTGCTTCAGTTTTTCGGCGCGTTCGTTCGCCGTTAGCTTGTCGTAATTAGCATGTTTCGTCTGTCTGTTCTTTTCTTCTTCTCTATCCCCTCACCCCCCAGCCAGTCGCAGCAGATGACTGCCCCTCCCTGAGCCTGGTTCTGCTGGAGGTTTCTTCCTGTTAAAAGGGAGTTTTTCCTCTCCACCGTCGCCAAGTGCTTGCTCACAGGGGATCGCCTGATTGCTGGGGTCTTTCTGCAACTGTGGGGGTCCTCCCTACAGTTGATAGTGCTATGAGATGACTGTTGTTGTGAAATGGCGCTATATAAATAAAGTTGAATTGAATTGAATTGAATTGAATTGAATTGGTAGTGCCTCTTAATATTGAACTCTTTGAAAACAGTCACAGTCTCTTGGCAAATTAGGCAGACACAGTTGTTTCGTATGTCAGTGAAAAAATATTCCGATTTCCACTTGTCCTGGAAACAGCGGCCCTCGCTGTCAACTTCCCTCTTTTTATTTCCAGTTGCCATTTTAGAAATGAGCTAAAAACATACCACAGGGGTAAAAGTTCACACAGGGGTCACGCGACGAGAATGCGGCCACAGGTCTACTGCCACCCTCTGGTGAAATATAAAATTGCTGTTTTTGGTATGTGTGTATTGTTTACTGTGGGAAACTGTGCTGGCAGGCCACATATTATTGATTTTATGACAGGACGCTTCAGGCCGGTGGAAATTTGGACACGGGCCGGATTTGGCCCGGGGGCCGGACTTTGGGCATGCCTGATCTAAACCATGCATGGAATAAATATATTTTGAGATCAAAATGACAAAAATAGAAACTGAAAAGCTCTTCCATTGCCTGAAACTTAAGAATCTTACTCATATCCTTCTCAGATTTCTGCCTTCAAGGGTGACTACAAAATAAATTTAGAAAAATGACTTTTTCTCATTACAGGATGAACTTGAGCATGGATTATGAAGAAAATCTTGAAAATTGGCATCCAGAGGAGGCAGTCCTGTGAACTGTATGATTAATTAATTTCATAAAATGTTGATCAACAAAATAGAAACTGCAAAGTCTAACAAGTAGAGTATTTTGACTACATGGCCATAAATTGAAATAAGTAAATTGTAATTTGGTCTGTCAAGCAAAAATTAATCCGAACTATGTGATCACAAACTACATACAAAATTTAAAAGAAAACGATTATTAAATAACTGTATTTCACATTTTTAAGACAGATAAAATTACGTCACAATAACGACAACAAGTATGACACTTGGATACAATAACAATGTTTTTCTTTTTTCTTTTTGAGACACTGAGACCTTAGTTTTATTAGTATTAATAAATTATTATTTATTATTTATTTATTAATAATAGTTTTATTATTAGTTTATTAGTTTACTAAAGTAAACTAACTATTGGCGTTTTGAAGTTTGACATTTAGAGACTGGACATAGATGACCTGATTATTATGTTTAGAATGACCTCAGATGACACTGACAATCTACCTTCTTCTAGCTTTTCTGTTCTTCATCTCTCTTATTTTGTTTGATGTTTGTGTTACAACCCGAGCACTGGGTTCTGTCCGCGCTCGGGCTATGCACAGCTCGCTGCCGGCCTTGACAGCTGTGGGTTGTATTCTGGCCTCACCGGGCTCTTATTGTGAAGGCGCTCGGTGGGGCTTCCGCCTGTCAAGGTTGGTCAGCTGTCTGTCATTACTGCTTGTTAGTGTTCGCCTTTATAAGGCGGACACTGACGGCAGTTAGATCGCAGGAGTATCGTCTAAACTTCGTCAGACATCAAACAGTCCTCGTGAGGCCTCATTAGACCTTCATGTCAGGTTCGTGTTCTTTTGGTCTTGTCATAGTTTAGCTCGTAGTGGCTGGGGTTAGCCCTACGAGCCCTTGTATCGCTTGGTGTGTGTTTTTGCCTTAGCGGCTCATAGTCTCGTGTCTTGTCTTGTGTTATTAATAAATTACCATCATTGCAAAACTCACCAGGGGACTCTTGGCGACTTATGGTGATCCGCGAGGGTCACCGCATGACAGTATACTCCTGCCAGACGTCTAAACGGAGACGTCACTCCGAGACGCCTTTTTCACCGTGGGTTTTGCCATTGTGTGGAGTTTTTCCTGTAGTTGGACTTGGTAGGGAGATGCCCGACAGTGAGGGTGATTATTGCCCGGAGTGGCTGGAGGAGATTGACGGCTATCTGGCGGAAGCCGCCCGTCTCATGCCCACTGATGCAGCCGATTATTACCTATGCCTTGCACAGCGGGCTGTGCACCGTTACCATCTCACCTATATTCCGGTAGGAGAGAAGAGATTATCATGGATTTGTGCACAACGCACATCGAGGGAGAAGGCGCTCCTGGGAACCCCTCCACCTCCCGCGAGGACAGCGTCCCTGGCGAGAGTGGAGATTCGTCGGCTGGAGGGAAAGCCCGGCAGGGGACCTATGGATCGGACTCCAGTGCCTGCCGCCCGCCCAGCGTCATGTGTTCCTGGGCCCTTCGCCACCCCATCGGCCAGTAGGCCCCATAGCCGTGCTTCCACTAAGCCCCAACGAGAATCCCGTCCGGATCCAGCTCCGGGTCATCGGAGGGACCCAGCCTCCCTGTTGGCCGCATCATATACGTCACGACAGAAGGGAATCCCCCCAGTCGCCGCCCACGGGTCATCTGTTCCAGCTGCGCTGTCAGCTCCTCATGCCAGCGTCGCCCCGACTGCCTCCTCGGTGACGTCACCCCCCGCGGCTGGGAATGCTGTAAGTCGTGCTTCAGCGAGGCCTGTCCGCAAACCACCTCGAGCGGCTCCTCCTCGTGGCCCCATGGAGCCTGCCGTTTTCTCCCGGAGGGATGAGAGGAGAACTCCACCTGCTGCAGCAGGCACCACCTACTCTTCAGGAGACAGGCAAGTGCAAATTGTTTCTTTCCATCATGTTTATGATTTGCCTTGTCTGACTCCTGCGGCTGGAGTTCGGGGTTCGCAGCCCCCCGAGCTTCCGCTACCTGCTGTAACTATTATTCCTAAACTTGCTGCCTCTGTGTCCCCCCTTGCTGAGCGGTCCGCGACGTCAGGCCAACGTCGTTGGACGAAGAGGGGGCCTGCTGTGCTGGAAAGCCTGGATCCGGCCCTGCAGCCACGTCATGGACGGAGGAGAAGAGCGGACTGCGGCCCGGAGCCTGAGCCGACGATTAAGCGTCCCTGGGTCTCCTCGCCGGAGCGGTCCGAGCCAGCAGGTCGAGTGTCCTCTGCCCCCACGCCATACTGGTCATCGGCATGGACAGCAGTGCGGGAGGAACCTCAGGCTGCAGACGACATCTTGCCAGCTGCGGAGCCTGACACAGCTGAGTTGGAGCCTGCTGATGAGAGTCGCCGCCCTGAACCTGGATCGTTGAAGTCCTGGGTGGCAACAGAACCCGAGTGCAAGCAAGTGCTCCCTCTTGTGTCTCTGTCCCCTGTTTTGGAGCATTTTTGCCTGCCTCTCGGGGAGGCGAGTGAGGAGCAGCCGTCTGCTGTGCCCGAGGTTGTCTCGCTGGGTTCTGTTGCTACCGGTGATTCTGATCCCGGTTTTCTTCTTGTTTGTGAGCCTCGTTGCAGTATCGCCGGCATGGAACCAGTTGGAGTCACTGTGTTGGAGGTCCCAGGTTCGGGGGTGGAGATCGTCAGCGGAGCTGCACTGACCCAGTCGGGGTCCGTCGTGGAGGCTGCTGAGGCCCAATTGGGGTCCACCGCAGGTGTGGTTCTGGCCCAATCGGGGTCCAACGTGGGTGCGCCAGAGGCTCAATCCGGGGGAGGAGCTGCAGACTTTCCGCCGTCGGACGGATTACGGGCTCATCCTTGCCTTCTTTCCCTTCCACTGAGTCACCGCCCCTGCGCATCATCGCTGGGGACCGTGGGGGTTCCTGTTCACTCGCCCCGGCTCTCCCGAGTTTTGTCCTCATCAGGGAGGCCGCTGCGGGCTGTTTTTCCCCGGGACTGATGGCTGAGGGACATGGGTCGGCCGCCTGAGGAACTGCTTCGCCGGTTCGGCGCCCCGGGTCGGCCACCAGACGTGTTGTGTGTTTCATTGGGCGACCTGGTTCGACCACCAGAGGAGCGAACGTGTTGGGCGTTGGACTGTGGTGAGCCGCCTGGTCATGTTCCGCCTCCCATGACCACCCGCCGGCCGTTGGATGCGGGGAGTCCACCTGAACTGTTCCTATGGCGCCTGGTCTCCACCGGTTGGCATAAACTGTCGGGGGGGTAGTGGTCATTTTTCTGGTGATGATCTGTCCCAATGATTGTTCTGTTTTGTTTTTTTTTTCTCTCCCTTGCTATCCTGTATGCTTTGTGTTATGATCATTTGGGTGTCGGTGGGTATTTGTTATGTCTTGCAATTGCCCTAGTTTGTGCTGTGTGTAGTTAGGTATGAGCCAGTAAGTGCTCTGTTTTTTTGTATTTGGTTATTTGAAAATTCACATGAGAATTCACACAGGTGGGAAGTCATTTTCTTGTGTAACATGTGGGCCAAGATTTAATTTTCTTTTTGCTGTCCTGTGTTTTCTGTAACTGTTATTTGGGGATCCTTGGCAATTTGTGTTATGTCCTACTGTTGCCTTATTTTCCTCCTTGTGTATTTTTTTTTATTTAATCTGTGTAGTTGGTATTCTTGTCATTGTCCTGTATTTAGTTGTTCTTGCCGGGTTTTGATTGTTTCTGGGTTTGGTCTCTCTCCCTCCGCACCTACCCCCAGCCACCCACCCTGGGGGGTGGGGGTGGGGGCAGGGTGGTCCTTGGGTGTTCTTAGCCCGCCCTTGGAGGGAGGGTACTGTTACGACCCGAGCGCTGGGTTCTGTCCGCGCTTGGGCTACGCACAGCTCGCTGCCGGCCTTGACAGCTGTGGGTTGTATTCTGGCCTCACCGGGCTCTTATTGTGAAGGCGCTCGGTGGGGCTTCCGCCTGTCAAGGTTGGTCAGCTGTCTGTCATTACTGCTCGATAGTGTTCGCCTTTATAAGGTGGACACTGACGACAGTTAGATCGCAGGAGTATCGTCTAAACTTCGTCAGACATCAAACAATCCTCGTGAGGCCTCATTAGACCTTCATGTCAGGTTCGTGTTCTTTTGGTCTTGTCATAGTTTAGCTTGTAGTGGCTGGGGTTAGCCCTACGAGCCCTTGTATCGCTTGGTGTGTGTTTTTGCCCTTAGCGGCTCATAGTCTCGTGTCTTGTCTTGTGTTATTAATAAATTACCATCATTGCAAAACTCACCGGTGGACTCTTGGTGTCTTATGGTGATCCACGAGGGTCACCGCATGACAGTTTGCTTTGTACTGAATTATTTATTTGGTCTATGTTTGACTACCTACCCTTGGGGTGATGTAGAGAAAAAAAATAAAAAAGGGGGGTGGGAATTATCTGGAATATACTTTAAGAACACTTTCTTTATTTGTTCACAATCCCCCCCCCCCATTTCCCCCTATATATTCATTTTGAGACAATATAATAAGTCTGGCAAATCTTATTAATTTAGAGACGAAACTGATTCAATTTTGGTTTGTTTAAAATACATTGTTTAAAAGAAGACACTTAATGTTTGAAGAATAAAAGTTACTGGGAATTAACCCCTAGCACTCTGGTCAATTTCCCCAAAAAACGCCTAAAAATAACGTACCCAAAGTAAATCAAAAGCTGTTCTTCAACCCTTTGCAGCATCTTCATGGGGTTGGTCTCATTTAAAAGAAAACACTTTGAATTTTTTGGCAAAACAGTCATAATCTCTCTAAGTGCTCCTGCCACTGAATAACAGTCATCTAAACATACTGAACTTGAAGAAAATAAAGTTCGCCTGGGTGTTTTTTTGGATACAAATGGCACAGTTTGGAAAAACGTCTGTAACTTTTGAATGATTCAATATAGAAGCTTGATCTTGGGCTCTAATGAAAGGTGACACTCAGGGCTGTGTGTGTGTGTGGGGGGGGTTGTTTATTCATTCATGAATGAATGAATGAACAAACAAGCCCCCACACACAAAGAAGCATGGCACGTAAAAAATGTGTGGCTTTTTTTTTACAAGAAAAAATAACCTACAGTGCACTAAAAATTATACTAAAATATCTGTAATGTAGAGGATAACAACTCCCCTCCCCCCCCGCTATAGAGAACGGACATCGTCCATTGCCACATGACGGACCGTGGGCACTATGCGCCGCGGTCTACTACGCACAGTTGTACTAAAATATCTGCAATATATCTGCAATCCGCTACAGAAGAGTAGCGGGGGGGGGGGGGTCACGGTCCGGACGTGGCGCACAGACCGGTCCGTCATGTGGCGATGACGCACAGTTGTAATTTACCGATCGGTCAAAAGTCATTTTGATTACAATTTTCAGGGATAAAGAATAATTTAGCTTATAACACTTACCTGTCCACAACAGCAGTGTCGCTGGCGAACATCTCTTCCTCATTGTCAGATGAACATGACGCTGGTCCGCTTGTTATGACTCGTGTTTCTGGTCATGCGACCCGGTCAAACCATGATTCCATTATTGCGGTTTTGTGCTTCCATGATTGCGGTTTTGGTGAACGATTTTTCAAAACAAATAAGAACAGTAGTAAGAAAAAAAGACTGGCGAGCGCGTATGTGTCACCCAGTGGCTTACACAAAACAGATTTTACGCACGGGACGCACGCTTTCAATCGTCGAACTTCTCTGCTTCAATTGGCTCGCTGTATTCGCAGCCGTTGGTAGGCGGTCCTTCTTGCTAGGTTTTCAGTCATTGGTTCTTCAAGGTTTCAGAAACCCAATTCAAGGCTCTTATTAGTCGAATGAGAGGTCAATCAAATCTAAACCAATCAAAGCACTCCTTTGGCTTTCTGTTCGTGGCTGTGTCTGTAGTGGAAGAACGGAAATGCAGCTTTTTTTTTTCAGTGCGCTCTGAGACGCACAGTGTGTGACGCAGAGACGTGACCGCCCGCGGTATCCCGGAGTGCAAGAGGTTAACAATTATTGATATAGGTTAAATTATTTTGCAAGCAAACAAATTATAGCTAATTTAACATGGATAGCTATCTATATATATATTAAAGGCAGAATGTGTGTTCTGGGATCATTTGTGGGTCCATTTTCTGCCCTGTTTTGGACATCGGTGAGGGAACGCCCCCAGGAAGATTCCTGTCTCTATACCTCGACACAAATTGGTCTGAGATGAGGGGGACTGATGTCTAGCAGGAGGGGAGCTGACTCTGCTATAATAACCCATCTTTGAAATTAATTTTTGTATGCCTGATAAGAATGGGAATTTCTAAATTAACAAATTAGTAAATTAAAGGGGTATTTTACTGAATCCCTTCATAACTTGGTAGGCTGAATGAGATACTTTGTTGAATTTAAACCAAAGTTAATGAATTTAATGACCTTTTAACAGATTGGTACACACAGGAAAAAAAAAAAAAGCTGAAGAAAGTTAAATACTTGTCATGACCCGAGCACTATGCCTTGGTGCTCGGGTTAATCTTGTCAGGGTTTGACAGCGGCGTTATGATTCTAGCTCTCCGAGCTCTTATTGTGATAGTGCTCGGGGAGGCTTCCGCTCAGCTGTCAAGCCCTGAACAGCTGCGCTGCATTTGTGGTCGTTAGTGCTAGGACTATTTCTACCCTCGCTAACGATCACATCCTTGCAGCAGTGTCTGTTAACTCTCCGTCACGCGACGGATGCTTAGGACTTATTCCTACCACGTCTGCTTGGGTTGACCGTCGTGCCCCTGGACTAGTAAGTGTGCTGTATAGCCTTACCCCTCCCGGTGTGTATCGATCTCTGTGTGTCTCTGCCTTAGCAGCTGGTGTAATTATTGTTTTCACCAACCTTGCCTGCCTAGCGTTTGACTGTCTCCTGCTATGGACCCGTAGAGCTGTTTAGCCTATGCCTCCTGTTGTGAGAAGACTCAAGAGTCATTGTCTCTGCAGCTTGTGTTGTCACTTTTCTCACCGTAAATAAAACTCACTGAACTCACTGGTGACTGTGTGGCGTCTTATGGTGGCTCGCGAGAGCCACCCATGACAATACTGACATAAAAGGTGAGTATATTGTGGGTAAATGAAATCTAGAAAATTACTGGTTTAAACATTCATTATATGTCTGAGGAAAATGCAGACCGAGGGTCCATCAAGAAGGTAATTAAGTGTCTATGTTTCTTTGAGGTAAACTCTTACTGGTTGCATGAACACCGGCTGAAATCCTGAGCTTAATCTGCCATCTTTAATCTATCCCGTCATAGACACAACTACCACGTGAATGATGACTAACCTATAAGCTTGCCTTGTCATGTCTACCATCGAAACATAACATTGCTTGCACAGTAACATATTTTAAATGAATTGGGTTTAGATTGTATACAGGTTAAGTATTTGGAGATACAATTGTTTTTGTTCTGCTTTCTCCATAGGTAAAAACAGTAAACAAAATAAAACTAAGAAGATGCTTCTTCTATTGGTGAGTTAAATTTTAATTTCTACAAGATTAAAGTGAGAGCAGACAGAAAATGAAAGAAATATGATTTAACAAAAAAAAATGCTCTTGTCTTAATCCTAACAATCTGTTATCTATTATACACTCTAAGTTACAGTTTTTGTATGAAAAGAGCTATACAAATTGATTGATTAACCGATATGATCTGACAATACATTTGCCAATCTGGTCAAGTTTTGAGTAAAGCCTGATTATTGGCTGAATGAGTGTGTGTGTCAAGAGAAGTGACCTTAGCACACTACACTTTTTGAAGGTCGAAAAGACCAGGAGATTCATTGAGGAAACTGAATGACTATTCAATGTGCAGATCAATTTGTTATATACTACACTGATGCACAATTTATTTAAAACTAGGAGAATAAAAGCGGTTCTGTCTGCTACTGCTTTAATCAATTTGAAATATTATAATTGTAAGAAAAATAAGAACAAAACACCATTTGATTTTGCAAGCAAGACTTACATTCTTTTTTCCTTCCTCTTCTATCTTTCTCTCACTATCTTAAATCTCAGGCAGAGTGTAGGAGACTGAGGCAGATAAGAAGGGGCCTAGATTGCCATCGTGGGGACATTGTGAAGATGCTGATGGCTTCATTTCAACTAGCAATAATTTGAGTGTAACTATTTAATGGAAAGAGGATCATCTGTCAGAACCACACCACAAAGGTCCTGTCGATGACCTTCACAGCTGTCAAGGCTGCAGAAAGATCCACCTGGATCTACAGCGGGGAATCAACCATTGCAAAAAGGTCCAGAATCCAGAACTCATCAACAGTGCCACCAACCACTAGTGAACTCTTTTGCTGCTCACCTGGTGAGATGATTGAAGCAGTGGGACAAAGAACTGTTAAAAACACAGTTTTCGCTATCAAAACTTATCGCTTTTCTTTTTATGATGCCTTGCATGGCATCAAAGGGGGGAAAATGATGGGGAAGTTCATATTTTGTAATTTGCTTAGTCTCAGAGTCTGTGTGAATGGAACAAGGACACTGTGCAGCTGTACACTTATGTGTTTAGTACACATATACTGTATTGCTATGAGTGTGCCTGAGAAAATGATAGTTTGCAAGAACCCATCTAGACCAGATGTACCATCATGGACATTCTCAAGATTATGGAAGTGCTTAAAGGACTGAGCAATGTATGTTTGAGTCAGAGCAATGTGCGGATAGACTCTGAGGCTATTTTTCGTATTGTTCCCACTCGCCGATGCATATTAAATTTGCTGAAACTTTAATCCTACCTGATTTTTTACTATTCAATCCATCCATCCATCCATCCATTTTCTTCCGCTTAATCCTTTTCGGGTCATGGGGGTGGGGTGGGGTGGCTGGAGCCTATCCCAGCAACTTTGGGCGAGAGGCAGGGTACACCCTGGACAGATTGCCAGTCCATCACAGGGCCAACACAGAGAGACAGACAACCATTCACTCAATTCAGTTTTATTTCTATAGAGCCATTTCACAACAACAGCCATCTCACAGCACTTTCATCTGTAGGGGAAACCTCCACAATTGCAGAAAGACCCCAGTAATCAGGTGAGCAAACACTTGGTGACAGTGGAGAGGAAAAACTCCCTTTTAACAGGAAGAAACCTCCAGCAGAACCAGGCTCTGGGAGGGGCAGTTATCTGCTGTGACTGGCTGGGGGGTGAGGGGATAGAAAAGAAGAACAAAAGAACAAACATGTAGAGAGCAAACAGCACAAAGGAGACTCAATCTATGGGAGAGAACAAACCAATGTTAATGACTAGCAAAAATATTTCATTGAGAGTGAAGAAAGGAGTGAAGCCCAGTGCATTGTTGGAGGTCCCCCGGCTGTCTAAACCTATTAGCAGCATAACTAAGGGAGGGTTCAGGGGCACATGATCCCTCCCTAATTATAGGCTATATCAAAAAGGAAGGTTTTAACCCTATTCTTAAATGCTGAAATAGCACGGCAAGCACAGATGCTGAAAAGACAAAATAAGATACAGGCAACATGGACAAGAAATTGTAGAGTTTGGATCAAACTAAATGGAACACCTGAGCAAGCAAAGAGTATAATGATCAGAGATGTTACTGACTTAGATAAATACAGATGAACACTGATTAAAAAAATTAAGAGACAATGATAATCCATATTCACACACACGGTAAGAATAGTTCTTTTGATATACCATGTCAATGTACTTTAAAAAAAAAAATAAGCAAAACAAACAAAAACTTATGACTGACTTGAGTAGACATCAATTATCCCAGGTTGGAGGAAGTCATTTGACACAGAGTAAGGATACTCAAACTCTGAAAATATGCCATTATGCTGAACACAAACTACAAGAGATGGAGAATGATATTGATCCTGATAACCACTTTTTCAATAATATTCATAACCATTGTGAATATTACACTGAAAAGCAATTCAAAAGTCAAGTGCAACTAGATGGTAAACTATCAATAATACACTTCAACAGCAGAAGTCTTAACCACTTGTGCTCCGTTGTTCCGCGGGCGGGCAAGTCTCTGCGTCCTATGATGCACAAGGGCGCACAAGAGCGCGCTCGTGCGCCCTCGTGCGCCCTCGTGCGCCCTCGTGCGCATGACGCATGATAAGGATATTGATGGTGATGGTGTAGGTGGTGTGCCCTCCAAGCGCCACTGAAAAAAAAATCTGCAAACACAGCCGCGAACAGATTAGTTCATCTGATTGACCTCTCATTCGACTAATAAGAGCCTTGAATTGGGTTTCTGAAACCTTGAGGAGCCAATGAATGAAAATCTAGGAAGGAGGACCCACCTACTGTGAACGCAGGAGCCAATTGAAGCACAGAAATTCAGGCTGGGTGAAGCGATATTTACTGCTGCAGAAGGACTCTGTACGAATCTACTACAGACCCAGGCTCACCCAGCAGCATGGAGAACACCCACAAGTGGGACCTGCACTCATTCCAGCAGAATAGACAGAGACCGACGACAAAAGTCGAAAATCATTCGCCAAAACGGCAATAATGGAATTATGTTGATCGGGATCCACGAGCGGAGTAGCGTCGCGTTCGTCTGACAATGGGGGAAGAGCTGTTCGCTGCGACTCTGCTGCTTTGAAGAGGTAAGGTGTTATAAGCTAAATTATTATTTATCCCTGAAAACTGTAATCCAAAAATGACTTTTGACTGATCGGTAAATTACAACTGTACTACGCACGAAGTACGTGCGGCGCGATAAACGGTTCATTTGCCGGGTTCGGACCGTGAATGCCCCCCCCATCCCCGCTGCAGAAGAGGAGCGGGGGGGGGGCCACGGTCCGAACGCCCCCCGGTCTGCGGGAGGAAGCATATCAGTCTATTCCATCATGTAGCGATGGCCCTCTTCTGTAGCGAGGGGGGGGGGGCGTTCACGGTCCGTTCACGGTTCCCCCCCCCCCACACACACACACAGTAGCGAGGGGGGGGGGAGCCGTTGTGAAAGCATGCAAGGAGTGTAATCCGTCATGTAGAGGGCCGAATTTGGTCCTTGGTAGCGGGGGGGGGGAACGACCCCCCGCCCACACACACAGACACAGACACAGCCCTGAGTGTGACCTTTCATTAGAGCCTAAAATGAAGATTCTACATTGAATTATTCAAAAGTTACAGACGTTTTTCCAAACTGTGCCATTTGGCACAATTTGGCACAGTTCCAAAACGCCTGGGAACAGCCTGAGAACAAAGCTGTGTAAAATATTCATTTTGTGTGGTATTGTTACCAAATTTGGATCTCAGCTGGATAACACTTGGTTCTACATTTCTGTTGCATTTTCCAGCCGGATCGGACAGCTGTGTGTTATTTACAAGCATTTGTATCCCAAAAAACACTGTGTCCAATTTTTTTTTCTTCAAGTTCAGTATGTTTAGATGACTGTAACTCAGTGGCCGGAGCACGTAGAGAGATTATGTTTTTTTTGCCAAAAAATTCAAAGTGTTTTCTTTTAAATGAGACCAACCCCATGAAGATGCTGCAAAGGGTTGAATAACAGCTTTCGATTTACTTTGGGCACGTTATTTTTTGGCATTTTTAGGAAAATTGCCCGGAGTGCAAGTGGTTAACAAAAACTTTCCACAGATTCAGGACTATTTAAAACAGCTAGACAGAAAATTTACAGCTATCGCAGTCTCTGAAACCTGGCTTAATGAAGAGCAGGCTCCCCTGATGGCAATAGAGGGATATCAGATGTTTCATATTAACAGATCTCAAAAAAAGGGTGGTGGTGTTGCATTGTATATTGATGACCTGTATAGGTGTAAGCTTGTAAATGGAATGTCCTTTGCACTACCAGGGATTTTGGAATGTGTTACTGTTGAGATTGACCAAGATAAAACAAAAAATCTAATTATAAGTTGTATATATAGAACGCCGGGAACTTGCATTGAGACATTCAGAGATAAATTAGTCGAGCTGCACAATAATATTATTAGTAAGAAAATGGTATTAATTTGTGGAGATTTCAATATTGATTTACTAAATCCACATCAACAAAATGTAATTACAGAGTTCATGAACTCTATGTACAGCATGAGTCTATATCCCACAATAACACATCCCAGTAGAATCACAGTTCACACTGCTACACTTATTTATTTATTTTTTTTGTTACTTATTTGTACCCGTAGGTAGATTTGGTTTGCAGTCTGGTGACAAGCCACCGGCTGCCGGTTGCTGCGTGCGCGAGCGCCCTAAACCTACATGTTTTTGGTATGCGGGAGGAAACCGGAGAAATCCCGGAGTAAACCCACGCAACACGGGGAGAACATGCAAACTCCACACATCTCACTGTTGGTCGGGGGCTGGGATCGAACCCACGATCTCATGATCCCCGCGATCCCCCGGCCGAGGGTAAAACTGTGCTGCCACAGTGCTAAACCACTGCGCCACCGTGCAGCCCACTTATTGACAACCTGTTTGTTAATATTATTGATAAGAAATAGAAAGTGGATTATTGATAAATGATATAAGTGACCACTTGCCAACCTTTGCACTTATCCATGGCCACACGGGGGCCAATACAGAAAAAAATTTAAAATCGTTCAGATACAAATCACCAGATGCAATCAGTTCTTTTAAAGAGGACTTGCTGAAGCAAGACTGGACAGAAGTCTACATATCAGATGTAAATGAAGCCTATTGTGGCACACATATGTGAGTTGCTTGCATATGTATATTACTCTTGCTTCTCATCTCAGAATGAACAATAGGCATGGGTCTCCTGGGGATGACAGGAGGATGCGAAATGTGATCTTTAGAGATGGCCTTGAGGGATTTCCTGACCACCAGTGGTTTTAGGTGGAGGGGAGAAGACCTGGAGGATGATGAATTGTGTCTTGGGATTTAAAGACAATGTGACTCTGTACTTTGATGTCCTGGGTATAAAAAGGACAGATGTGGGAGGATGTGTTTTTTTTTTTTTTTCTGTTTGGAGGATGTTGGAGACAAGTGAATAAATCTGATTTGAGAAATAAACTCAGCCTCATCTTTTCACGCTCTCCACACCTATGACACATTTATAAACATTGTAACCACTCTTTATGAAAAAAATCGTCCATTAGTAAAAAAAAAGCTTAAATATAAATTTGCCGATAAGCCATGGTTAACCAAAGGATTACAAAAGGCGTGTAAAAAGAAAAAATTATTATATAAAGCTTTCCTAAAGAAAAGGACAAAAGAAGCAGAGCAGCGGTATAAAACATACAAAAATAAGTTAACATATATAATAAGATGTAGTAAGAGAGACTATTACAGTAAAGAACTGGAGAAAACCAGAGACAATATTAAAAATACATGGACAATACTTAACAGTATTCTTGGAAATAAAAGCAGAAATACAAGCTACCCAACCAATTTTTCAAAAAATAATAAAACGACTCAGAGTGTGAATGCAGCTTCACCTGCAGATGAATTTAATAACTTTTTTGTTAACATTGGTCCTAATTTGGCTCGAGAAATACCCATTACGGCGCCTACAGGTGATACAATAAGCAATAACACTGCTATAAAAGACTCCATTTTCATAAAGAACACAGACGAGAGAGAGGTCATTGAAATTGTTAAATCGTTTAAAAGTAAAACATCTACGGACTGCGATGGTATTGACATGCTCTTAGTCAAAACTATTATTGAATACTTAGTGAAACCACTGACGTATATCTGTAACCTGTCTCTCCAAACAGGTATATTTCCCAATGCAATGAAAATAGCTAAAGTAATTCCGATATACAAGACGGGTGACAGAGGGGAATTCTCAAACTATAGAGCAATTTCACTATTGCCGCAATTTTCCAAGATACTTGAAAAAATATTCTATGAGAGAATTGACAACTTCATACTGAAGAATAATTTATTGTGTGAGCAGCAATATGGGTTCAGACACAAGAGGACAACTGCATTTGCTCTAATGGAATTTATAGAAAAAATATCAACTGCCATTGAAAATAAAGAGTATTCAGTTGGGGTATTCCTGGATCTTAAAAAAAGCATTTGATACAGTGGATCATAATTTATTATTAAAGAAACTACAAAATTGTGGTATTAGAGGGGTAGCACTGTCCTGGTTAAGTAGTTACTTAAAGAATAGATATCAGTATGTATGTGTTGGTAACAAAAACTCACAGTTACTGAAGGTTACTTGTGGAGTCCCACAGGGTTCAGTTTTGGGGCCATTGTTATTCAATATGTATATAAATGATATATGTAAAGTTTCAGAAAAAATGGACTTAATATTGTTTGCCGATGACACTAATCTATTATGCAGTGGAAGCAATTTGGAACAACTTCTGGATACACTCGGAAAGGAATTAGGAAAGCTTAAACTGTGGTTTGATTCAAACAAATTAACGCTCAATTTAAGTAAGACAAAATTTATAGTCTTTAACAACCATCACAACAACTCAGTATCTAAACTCAGTGTAAATGGTGTAGAGATTGAAAGGGTATCTAAAACTAAATTTCTTGGAGTAATAATTGATAATAAACTGTGTTGGAAGCCACATATTAATTATATTAAAGGTAAAATATCCAAATCAATGGCAATACTACACAGAGTGAAATATTTGCTGAATCAACCCACACTATATACCTTGTATCATTCATTAATACTCCCATACATGACATATTGTAATGAAGTATGGGGAAATACATGTAAAACAAACATATATCCACTCTTTATGCTTCAGAAGAGCGCTATTAGAATAATAAACAAAGCAGCTTACAGGGAACCAACAAACCCACTTTTTCTTAAATTAAAAGCTCTCAAGTTGAAAGATCTGGTTGACTTTAAAACTGCAATAATAATGTTTAAAGTGAAGAATCTATCACTGCCCGCAAATATCCAAAAGTTGTTCCAAATAAGGGAGAAACAATATCATTTCAGAGGAACATGTATATTTCAAAAACCTTCAGTGAGAACTACCACCAAGCAACAATGTGTTTCAGTGCAAGGAGTCAGATTATGGAATGATTTTGGACCTGAATTAAAATCATGTACAACGCTTGGACAATTTAAACAAAAACTAAAGGAAGAAGTACTCCAAACATATATACAAGATGACATGTAAAATCACATAAGGATTGTCATATCCAGCCTGTGTTATGTTGTAGCTTAGTTTTTTTTGTTGTTTTTTTTGTCACATTTTGTCTTAGCTTCGTTCTGAATTGTAATCGCTCTTGTTTTGTTTTTTCTTTCGAATTCTTGGATGGAACATGGGTGGGCAATATAAGCTGCGGCTTCAGCCATCATCCATTTCGGATAACTTATGTTGAACTGTATAATCAGAGGAGTTATTGTCTAATTTGACCTTGTTGGATTTTCTTTCCCCCTTTGTTATATTATTCAGTTTCTTTTAACCTGTACTATCCAAAATAAAAGATTCATTCATTCATTCAAAAACAGAGATAGAGTCTGACTCCCGAATCCAGATTGGCAGCTGGTTCCACAGGAGATGAGCTTGATAACTGAAGGCTCTGCCTCCCATTGTACTTTTGGAGATTCTAGGTATTACAAGTAATCCAGCATTTTGGGAGTGTAGTGCTCTGTTAGGATAATAGGGTAGTATCAGATCTTTTAAATAAAAAGGGGCCTGATTGTTTAGAGCTTTGAAAGTGAGAAGAAGGATTTTAAACTTAATTCTAAACTCTATGGGAAGCCATTGAAGGGAGGCCAGAAGAGGAGAGATATGATCTCTCTTTCTAGTACCTGTTAAAACTCTTGCTGCAGCATTTTGGATCAGCTGAAGACTTTTTAAAGATGTTTTAGGACAACCTGATAACAAAGAGTTACAATAATCTAATCTAGAGCTAACAAAAGGGTGGATCAGTTTCTCAGCATCACTCTGAGACAAGATGCTCCTAATCTCTGCAATGTTACACAAATGATAGAAGGCAGTCTTAGAAACAAGTTTAATATGTGAATTAAAAAACAGATCTTGATCAAAAATAACTCCAAGGTTCCTCACAGAACTATTAAGAGAGAGAGAAACAACATCCAAACTAAGTTTGATTTGGAAAGGTATTTCTAAGGTTTTTTGGACCAACAAGAATGACTTCAGTCTTATCTGAATTTAATAGCAGGAAATTACAAGTCATCCAAGTTTTGACTTCCTTAAGACAGGCCTCTAATTTGGCTAAGTGATTTCTATCATGTGGCTTCACTAACAAGTAAATTGTGTGTCATCTACATAACAGTGAAAATGTATACAGTGTTTTCTAATAATGTAGCCTAGCGGAAGTATATATAAACTAAAAAAAAAAAATATGGCCTTGCACAGATCCCTGTGGAACTCCGTGACTGAGCTTTGAGTTAGAAGAAAACTCACTGACATGAACAAACTGGAATCTATCAGATAAATACAATCTAAATCACTGCAATGAAGTTCCATTAAGTCCATCATGGTGTTCTACTCTATCAAGTAGAATATTATGATCAGTAGTATGAAAAGCTGCACTAAGGTCTAAAAGGACAAGTACAGAAACAAGTCCATTATCAGATGCAATAAGGAGGTCATTAGTGACCTTCAGTAGGGCTGTTTCAGTACTACGATGGATTCTAAACCCAGATTGAAACTCTTCAAATAAACCATTTCCCTGCAAGTTGTCTAATAATTGCGTAGCAACTTCTCTTTCTAAGATTTTTGAAATGAAAGGCAGATTAGAGATTGGTCTATAGCTAGCTAAAACTCCTGGAATCAGCACTGGCTTTTTGAGTAAAGGTGTAATTACAGCAGTTTTAAAAGCCTGCGGTACATGGCCTAATGTTAAAGAGAATTGATTATTTGAAGTGTAGAGCTACCAATAAATGAGAAGACTTCTTTAAATAACCTGGTAGGAATAGGGTCTAAAAGACAAGGTGAAGGCTTGGATGATGAAATTATTTTATCTAACTCTAAAAGGTCAATTGGAGTAAATGCATCCAAACAGATATCAATTGAAGTAGTTGTAGTAGTTAATTATTTAAGTTAACGGTGGGAAGAATCTGACTGATTTTATCTCTAATAGATGAAATTTTATTATTGGAAAAGTTCATAAAGTCCTGACGAGTAAGCTCTAGGGAATGCTAGGATTGACAGAGTCCTGACTCTGTCAGCCTGGCTACAGTGCTGAAAAGAAACCTGGGATTATTCCTGTTCTCTTCTATTAATGCGGAATAATAACTTGTTCTAGCTTTCCTAAGAGATTTTTTTTATAAATTAGAAGATAATTTCATCAAGCTAAATAGAATTCATCTAATTTAGTGGAGCGCCATTTTCTTTCTAATTGATGAGTCTTCTGTTTTAAGCTATGAGTTTCTGTGTTGAACCAAGGAGTTAGAAATCTCTGATTAGACTTTCTTTTTTAAAGGGGCCACCATGTCTAGAGTCTGATGCAGAGAAGCTGTAACACTATCTACCATGCTATCAATTACAGAAGGAGCAAGCTCTCCATAGCTTATTTCAGCTGTGTTGATAAGCTATGGAGAGCTTGCTCCTACTGGTTATAAGGGATTTTTCCAACAGAAGCTTTATCCTATCAAGTGTTATTGTCAACAGTAAAGGTTGCTTCTCTTATAGCTATTCTGCCTTTTTTATAAGCCCCTCCCCCTACACCAGCAATGACATAAAATGCACAGGCCAGGCCATGTTCCGTCTAAACTGTGTAAGATTTTTCTGAAGTATTATGTGAATGCCATGTTTCCTTGAATGGTATTAATGGTATATAAATACCACTTTCTATCCACCTTATTCCTTGCCCCAATGATGCCTTGTGTGAATTATGGGTACAATTTCCAGCACCAGTTTAGAATGTGTGTGTCAAGTTATTTAGATTTTAGCCTTGATGCCTGCCTAAACTCGACTTGGCATGGCAACCAACAGAACGCTGGACAACTCTACTCATCATTTCTCTTCATTTATTAAACAAATTCACGGAATGACAAGCATAGTAGCAGGTTGATAACCTTAAAAAGAGAGGACAAAAATCAAAAAGAACATGTCAAGTCAACAAACTCAGGTAAAAATTAAACTTAAGTACCCTAACTCAATCTTTTATTTTTGCCAAATCTATTAAGTCAAATAAAATTGATTAAATTTACTTATTTGCCATGTTTATCAAATCTTTTACAAACCAGTCTAACCTACTCATCCAGAGAAGAAATTTTCCATATTACTAAATTAAGTCACTAAACTAAGCATTGCACAAATTCAATTTTACCATTCTTTCACCATTAAATGCCAAATAAAGCACCCATCCATCCATCCATCTTCTTCCACTTAATTCTTTTTGGGTTGCGGGGAAGCTGGACCATTTTCCTTAATTGGAATCAATTTGCTACACAAAGTCACATAATTGATTCAACCCACCACCAGCAAAAATACTTAAATTAAAACACACCTGTAACCTGCAAATATACCATTATATAAACTCAAATTGTACACTTTCCCTCACATGTTACATGATTAATGCCCAAATTATCTTAAATAAGATAAAACAAATCTCACCAGTTGTGTCTTTGTGGTAACCCATGCATCAAGGAACCCTGCTCTCTGCAACACTGAGTAAACAAGCCCCAGCTGCTCAAGTGAACTGCCTAATGAAACCTCTGCCCGCTGAGCTGCCATACCTACAAATCTAAACTGCTCCACATTGCCCTCTTGACCTCTTACTGTTCATGGAAAATTCCTAAAATACACCCACCAAAAGTAAAGCAGAAAAATTAAAGGCTAAGGAGAAGAAAAGGGAAAAAAAACAGCAATGTGATGACTTATGGCCTAACACCTCCCACTTGAGCTCCTGGATACTTAACCGAAGGAGGTCATGAAAGTCATGGCCAACCTGTATTGGCCCCTCAGTGGGTTTTGATCAGTCAGCCACACTAAATCTCCCACAGCAACATTCCTTTATTTGGTATGCCACTTGATCCTTATGAACAGATTAGGACCAGCTAACTGGCGCCACTTCTTCCAGAATCTGTTCACTTCCCTTTGGATACTCTGGAGCCTCTTGTATGGATACCCCTTAAACTGTAAGTCTCCTGGACCCCCTCTTGGACTGGCTTGCCCTAACAGGAGGGAATTGGGACTGACATACTCTATACAGTCCTCCTGGCTCTGGACTCTTGCATCTATAGGTCTTTCATTTACCAGGTTTGCTGCCATGAACAGGAATGTCTGGAATTCACCCCATGTAAAGACTCCATCACCACAAAGATTGCTTAGGGCTTGTTTCACTAGCTTCACCGCTGCTTCTGCTGCTCCATTTCTGTGCGGAGAGTCTGCTGGGTGGAACTTCCAAGACCACTCAGTTCCCTGCTTGGAAGCTTCTTCAAGCTCAGTCCTATTTAGATTTCTTAGGAATCTATGCAGTTCCTGAAATGCTGGCTTGGCCCCTATAAAGTTTGTGCCAGGGTCTGACCAGTTTTCTGGGGTGTTCTCTTATGAAAGTAAATCTCTGATAAGCCAGTAGAAACCCTTCAGATGACTGATCACTAGCAAGATCAGTGTGTATGGCTCTTGAGGCAATACAGCAGAATACAATGCCCCAGACTTTCAATGTGACTCTTTTCCTGACTTCATCTTTTACCTTTTAAGGCCCAAAGAGATCCACAGTTGTAAACTCAAATGGACTTGCTGGACTGGCTCTTTCAGGAGGAAGGTCACTCATAATCTGTTGACATTGCTTCGCTCTGGCTTTTCTGCACATCATACAGCTGTCCACTTCTTTCTTTGTGAGCCTTTGGCCTTTTATTACCCAGGCCCTTTGTCTCATCCTGAGAAGGGTTCCTGACACCTTTGTGAGCTTCCCGTGCTATCAGTGTGGACAATCATGATTTGTAGGGTAAGATTGGCACAGAAGATTTGTCTTCATTAAACATCTGGATCCTGCCTCTACAGACTAAAAGCCCAGAGCCAACATCTCTGTATAATACGAGCCGGTTTAATGCTGTGCATGGAATAGTGACCCCTTCTTGGGCAGCAAAAAAAGAGTTCTTTCAGTGAGTCTTCATATTCTTTTGCTGTCAAACCAGTTGGCTTGTTTTCCACCTGTCCTTTGCCAATTTTTCTCAGCTGCAACCATTTTCTGGCAGCTTGATATACCAAGGCAGTGACATTGATCAACTTGGACAGGCTACTAAACCTTTCCATCTTGACAAAGTTCTTTCTCCAGCCAGCAGGTGGGCTCACAGTAATTGGTTTCCCATTCACTTTATCCATTTTAATGCTCTTCTCAAAGCTTTCCTGTGAAGTGTGATCATGACTGCTGTTGCCCTTCTGTTTTGCTTGGGCTCTGGTTACTGCCCCTGTGAAGGCTTTTCTTTGAAGCTTGTTCACACTTTCTCTAGTGTATGCTGCAACTTCTCCAGCTGACTTTTTTGGGCCATTTTTCCACTTGCCATGTGAGAAACTCTGGTCCATTTTGCTATGTGGAACTCTCCTTTAGTTATTCAGGAGAGGCTTCTCTTGTTATGATGTCAGCAACATTTAGATCCCCATGGATTCACCACCAGTCATCCACTGGCCCAATCTTTTGGATCTCACCAACCTGGTTTGCAAAAAAGGTTTGGTACCCATAGCTCTCTTTTTGGATGGCTCCAAGGACTGTTTGACTGTCAACAAAATGAATCCATCTCTCCACCTCCATTCCTCCATGCTTCTCAAAAATACTTCTTGAGCCTGGCTGCAAAGACCTCACCACACATCTCAGCTTTAACTGCATCCCCTTTCTGATCTAGTGTTGTCAGCTTGGCTTTAGATTCAACAAACCGGGCATCAACTCCATGCTTGGTATTCCACCATAAGTACAGCCCCATATGCTTTATTACTCCCATCAGAAAAAGTGATTCCCCATGGTCTTCCTTTCCAGTCTGCTGGTGTAATACTTAGGTGGAATTTAATTTGTGGTCTATCCCATGTTTCGTGGGTTAGTTTCCCACCACCTACTTCTTGAAAGGCTATTCTTACAAGGATTGCCCCCTTCTGCTTGGCAGGTGTTACTATGCCAATTGGATCATAAAGTCCAGCTACTTGACTTAGTAGCTCTCTTCTAGTCAGTGAATTAGGTGTTCCAGGTCTCACTTCCTCTTTGAGAAGATCTTTGCCTATACTCATCTTTTTCTTCCTTTTGGAAAAGTTGATTGAAGTCAATGTATACAGTTTGTCCTCCTTGACTTGATACCCAACACCCAGGGCTTTTTTGTCCTCATCTCTCATCTGATTTGGGAGAATGATGGTTTAAGTCTGTTCTTTTCTTTCCAGTTCATTTGCAGCTTTTTGCCTCTTACTTTGCCTTGACCACACCCAAGGTTTAAGGAAGAAGCCTCCAGCTCGCAGGATTTCTTCCATCCCTTCTGTTATCTTGTCCAGTTTTCCCAGGTCATTGTGAGAGGTCAAGATGTTGTCAACATAACTGTCCTCTTGGAGGATCATCCGACACGATTTGACACGAAATCCAACACGATTTATCACGACTTGAATTTGTCCATCAATCATTATCATCGATCCTCTCGACAACACTTGACAACTCTCAACAACTCTCGACAACTTGACAACTTGACAATTAACTACTAACCAACAACAGCTGTTATATACTATTGAGATAATTAACGTCAATTAGAACATACCATATGTCCCAGGTAAAACAATAACATTTTTCCATTTTCCACATATACCCACTGACATCTAAAAGACCATAAATAATTCCCCACCTATATACAGAATAAATATAACTAACACACAATAAATAATACCATAAATAATTCAATAAATAATTTAACCCCTATTTACAAATTTAAATCACCCCTCTAACTCACCATAACATGCTTCCTTCCTGCTGGTGTCCTTTAAAAGGCATTCAACCCCTAACAGAGTCTTTTGCCCGGACACCCTCAGGAAGCATGTTGGCAAAGGTACAGTGGGGCAAAAAAGTATTTAGTCAGCCACCAATTGTGCAAGTTCTCCCACTTAAAAGATGAGAGAGGTCTCCAATTTTCATCATAGGTATACCTCAACTATGAGAGACAAAATGAGAAAAAAAAATCCAGAAAATCACATTGTCTGATTTTTAAAGAATTTATTTGCAAATTATGGTGGGAAATAAGTATTTGGTCAACTACAAACAAGCAAGATTTCTGGCTCTCACAGACCTGTAACTTCTTCTTTAAGAGGCTCCTCTGTCCTCCACTCGTTACCTGTATTAATGGCACCTGTTTGAACTCATTATCAGTATAAAAGACACCTATCCACAATCTCAAACAGTCAGACTCCAAACTCCACTATGGCCAAGACCAATGAGCTGTCAAAGGACACCAGAAACAAAATTGTAGACCTGCACCAGGCTGGGAAGACTGAATCTGCAATAGGTAAGCAGCTTGGTGTGAAAAAATCAACTGTGGGAGCAATTATTAGAAAATGGAAGACATACAAGACCACTGATAATCTCCCTCGATCTGGGGCTCCATGCAAGATCTCACCCCGTGGGGTCAAAATGATCACGAGAACGGTGAGCAAAAATCCCAGAAGCACACGGGAGGACCTAGTGAATGACCTGCAGAGAGCTGGGACCAAAGTAACAAAGGCTACCATCAGTAACACACTACGCCGCCAGGGACTCAAATCCTGCAGTGCCAGACGTGTCCTCCTGCTTAAGCCACTACATGTCCAGGCACTTCTGAAGTTTGCTAGAGAGCATTTGGATGATCCAGAAGAGGATTGGGAGAATGTCATATGGTCAGATGAAACCAAAATAGAACTTTTTGGTAAAAACTCAACTTGTCGTGTTTGGAGGAGAAAGAACACCATACCTACTGTGAAGCATGGGGGTGGAAACATCGTGCTTTGGGGCTGTTTTTCTGCAAAGGGACCAGGACGACTGATCCGTGTAAAGGAAAGAATGAATGGGGCCATGTATCGTGAGATTTTGAGTGAAAACCTCCTTCCATCAGCAAGGGCATTGAAGATGAAACGTGGCTGGGTCTTTCAGCATGACAATGATCCCAAACATACCGCCCGGGCAACAAAGGAGTGGCTTTGTAAGAAGCATTTCAAGGTCCTGGAGTGGCCTAGCCAGTCTCCAGATCTCAACCCCACAGAAAATCTTTGGAGGGAGTTGAAAGTCCGTGTTGGCCAGCGACAGCCCCAAAACATCATTGCTCTAGAGGAGATCTGCATGGAGGAATGGGCCAAAATACCAGCAACAGTGTGTGAAAACCTTGTGAAGACTTACAGAAAACGTTTGACCTCTGTCATTGCCAACAAAGGTTATATAACAAAGTATGGAGATGAACTTTTGTTTTTGACCAAATACTTATTTTTCACCATAATTTGCAAATAAATTCTTTAAAAATCAGACAATGTGATTTTCTGGATTTTTTTTTCTCATTTTGTCTCTCATAGTTGAGGTATACCTATGATAAAAATTTGAGACCTCTCTCATCTTTTAAGTGGGAGAACGTGCACAATTGGTGGCTGACTAAATACTTTTTTACCCCACTGTATGTGGATTGAATAATTACCAATTGTTTACCCAAATAATTAACTATAGCAATTATCTCAAAGGCATTCAAATTAGACAAAGACAGATCCTAGAAATAATGTGTGTACTTTTACAAATAATCATAATAACATTTACAATATTACAAATATAACATAATCACACATACAAAAATCATAACAGTGGGGACACTTCGTCGTCACAGACCCTACCATCTTCTTCTAGGTGTGCAAAGATAGGAAGTTTTGCATTCTCGTGCATAGCTAGCTGGCCAATGCAACCAGCTGGTCTATCTCCTATGCTGACCCGGGTGATGGCATATTCTTCTACATCTTCCTCAGGTTTATCCCTCCAGAGAAATCTGTGTAAGTGCATTTCACGCCCTTCCAGCCACACTGAATTATACATTTTCTTGATGTCACCCAGGGCTGTGTGTACCCCTCTTCTGAACCTCAGGAGAACAGCTCTGATTGGGTTGAGTACATCTGGTCCTTTCAGCAACAGATCATTCATACTCAGCCCCTTGAACTTCTGACTACTATTCCACACTTGCCGAACTGGAGTTGCTACTGAATGTGGGTTTGGTGCCACCAGGTGACTTGCATACCACACAGGCCCTTTTCAACTTCTCTTGATTTCATCAGTGAGTTCTATGGCTGCTCCTCGCTGAACCATTTCATGGACCTGGGCTGTGTATGCAGTTTTCCATTCTGGCTCTCTTTCCAGCTGTCTCTCTGTTCTTAGGAATGTGGCCTCCACTGCACTTTTGTTGTTTGGGAGTGAGGAAGGATCTTCTGTCCATGGATACTTTGCATCCCAGTGTGGAGAATTTATGTGAGCATTCCCGTTGACATAGGTAAGTCCTGCCTTTATGATTTCCAGTTCATTCTCCTCTGCTAGGGTCATTTCTTTCCCTCCAGGCTGGCAGTTCCCACATCGGCATCCTCCACATCTTGGTTCGCAAGCTGTTCCCATGCTTTCCCACCTCCACCATTCAAGAAACTCATGGTTTGATGTGGTTGTGAACTTTACATTGACTATATTTCCCCTTTGCAGTGTGGCACTCTCAATCTTTGGGTGACTGACAATCTCCTAATACTTGACAGCAGCTGCCCCCATGGAGTGAGCAAAGTGGGTTTTGGATTTGTGTGTTGCCATTGCCACTTCCTCAAACAGATTGGGTGTGTTCCGCCGACCATTTTCCCAGTGGGCTTTTCCATTGGTCGAGATCTCCAACAACTCTCACCCTTTATGGAGCAAGCCTTCCCTCTCTGTGGCTGATTAAAAGCTCAATTTATTTTGGCCTCCTCAGTTCTTCTAACTTGACCTCTGGGAAGAATTTCTTTAACTTTTCAGGACTGACTTCTTTGTGTACTTTGGCAATCTCATCCAGACCATAACAGATGAGCTCATGGGATATTTCCTTACCTTTGGATGTCTTGATCCTTACTCTAAGGAAGTACCTTTCTGTGTTCACCTTCATGGTCATCCCACCACCACCATGTACAACTAAGGTCATTTTCTCTCTTTGCAACCTCAGCCTGTCAGCAACCTTGTGAGGTAGTTGGTATCAGATGCAAGATCCACTAAAGTTCCAACCTTTTGTCCTGCACTAGCAGTGACCTCCATTAGGATCATGATAACAAGAAGTTCACATACTCCATTTCTTTCCTGAAGATAAGCTTGGTTCTAACTGGTCTTGATTGTTCTTGTCGTATTGTTGGTGAAGGGTTTTTTACACCTCTCTGCCATCTCTGGTGAAAGCTCAGACAGTAAATCCTCCTGCTCAGATTGCTTTTGGTGACTTTTCTGCTCTCTTCCACATTGCTCCTTTTACAACATCCTCTTGGGCAGAGAAAGTAATGGTGGTTGAGGTGCCCTCTTTTTTACAGTCCTTATCCCTGCATAAGAAGGTATCTCTGCTGTAACCATCCTCGTCATGGCAACCAAGGCACCGTTTGCAAACTCCCAGCTTTTTTACAACAGCATTTTTTTCATGGGGCTTCAATCCTTTGAATTTTTTGCAGAAGAAAATCTTGTCAGTGCGTCTTCCATCACTACACACAACACAGACATATTTAGGCATTTTCTTTGTTGTTTTAGTAGAGGCATATTTTTTCTCAGATTTCTTTGCAGGATGAACGTCTAGTTTCTCTGCCTTCTCCACAACTTTAAGTTGCTCAACTCTCTCCAGAATCTCCTCTTGATTTTTCAGGAACCTCAGTAGTGCATCAAAGTGGTTGTCTGAAGTTACATTGTTGTTGGGTTCAACCAAGAAGTTTAACCAGTCTCTTTTAAAAAAGTTGGGTAATTTGCTCTCTATTCCTCTAATCACCAGTAGGTTCTTCATTGCACCAGAGTTTCCTAGTTCTGAAAGATCTGCCAGGGCTTTTTCTACTGACTGTATGAGATCAATGACTTTTCTTGGCTGATTGCCTTTAGCAGGAGGTAGTTTCTTGAGGTCCTTGAGTACTTCAAGAGTGATGGTTGTTTTGTTCCCATAGCTGTTCTCCAAGACTGAGGATTTCTGCAACAGTGCTGTATGTTGATAACCTGAGATCCTTTAATATTTTCTCATCAACACTACTCAGGAGTTGAATTTTCTTTGCTTCCGCTGATCCAGATGGCTCTCCCTACCTTTGTAGACTCTCCTAGTCTTCCTTCCATCTGTGAAATTCTCTCTTATTGTCATTGAAGATGGGAAAAACTGTTGGCTTAATCTTCACAACAGGTACTACAGGTGAAGATGGTGCTCTGTCCATCTCACCAGATGCTCCTGCAGTTCGTGCTTCCTCTGCAACACTATGTGCAGTGACAAATTCAACTTTTCTTAACTCTAGCCTGTTGCTGGTTACTTTCAGGCCTTTAACTCTGTCCTCGACATCCCTTCTTTCTTGTAGCGGTATCTATCGCTCTCAGGCTGACACGCGTCTAATGGCCTCCTGTACTCTCTTCTCCAGGAGAACCAGATGCACCTCATACCCCTCCAGATGAGTACTTCCAATGGGTACGTTAGCTGCTTCATCACCAGTTTTTTCTGCTTCTAGGATTGCAGTGGTGAGTTTGTACTGACCATATCTTGACCACAGGTTCACTTGGACTGTATCTCTCAATTCTTTGAATCTTGCTTCAGCCTCAGTTGCAGTCTTCTCAATGTCATTCTTTAGTGCAGGGGTTTCAAACTCATTCCATGGAGGGTCAAGACTGCATGTTTTACTTTCACCCAGTGTCTTCAACAGGTGTTTTCACTGATCAGTAATCAGTGGGAAGAAATTCAATGAAATCACCTGTTGAAGACACTGGGTGGAGGTAAAACCTGCAGGGTCTTGGCCCTCCATGGAATGAGTTTGACACCTGTGCTCTAGTGCCTCTCCAAGAATTGCAACTTCTTCCTCTTCTTCTCTTGTAGCCTCAGCCAAAAGCCCCATCCTGTAATCATCATTCACTTCGAGGACTTTCCTGAAGTAACTGGTGAGTGTGATGAACTCTTCTTTCAGCTCAGTTTCAACCGTGTTGTCTGCCTCCTTACTGAGGAAGTTGGCTTGCCTGGTGAAATTGCTCTTGGCTGTAGTCCTCTCCCTCTTGAGCTGTTTAACAGTCTTTCCCAGCACATCTTCTGCCATCTTGGACTGAAGGACTTGACCAGCTCTATACCGTTGCGTTTGCAGCTCTTTATTGGCCCTTTGAAGCCTTTAATCTTCCTGACCACACCCACACATCACACAGGGTGGTTATCAACTGTGGTTAACAACTGCAGTTATCAACTGTTGAGTTATTTAGATTTTAGCCTTGATGCCTGCCTAAACTTGACTCAGCATGGCAACCAACAGAGAATGCTGGACAACTCTACTCATTATTTTCCTTCATTTATTTAACAAATTCATGGAATGACAAGCATAGTAGCAGGTTGATAACCTTAAAAAGAGAGGAAAAAAACAAAAAGAACATGGCAACAAACTCAGATAAGAATTAAACTTAAGTACCCTAATTCAATCTTTTATTGTTGTCAGATCTATTAAGTCAAATAAAAGTGAATAAATGTACTTATTTGCCATGTTTATCTGATCTGTTACAAACCATTCTAACCAACTCATCCAGATAAGAAATTTTCCATACTACTAAATTAAGTCACTAAATTAAGCACTGCACAAACTCAATTTTACCATTCTTTCACCATTAAATGTCAAATAAAACACCCGTTTTCCTTAATTGGAATCAATTTGCTACACAAAGTCACATAATTGATTCAACCCACCACCAACAAAAGTACTTAAAACACACCTGTAACCTGCAAATACGCCATTATATAAACTCAAATTGCACATTTTCCCTCTGTCACGAGCCGAGCCCGCTTGGCTTTCCCCGGCTCGGCTTCGATCTCTCTGGGGGTTTTAGTTTTTCTGGTTATGTGCATTTTGGTGTATTATTGTGCTAACTTCCATATCCTTTGCCACTGCCTGACCGGCAGCTGTTAGTCTGCGTCTGTGACCTACTTTCTCTCACACTGCTGACAG
The DNA here is from genome assembly GCA_020510985.1 of Pholidichthys leucotaenia. NCBI lineage: Eukaryota > Metazoa > Chordata > Actinopteri > Cichliformes > Pholidichthyidae > Pholidichthys > Pholidichthys leucotaenia. The sequence continues at coordinate 55,751,483 of CM035840.1, read as the reverse complement.
TCTGTCAGTCCAGCCACGCCACCTCGCTCTCCCTCTGACTCCATCAGCTGTTTCCAGTCCCGTTAATCATCCCTTCCGCGCCTTGCCCAGGTGCTCCCTATTTGCCACGCCAGCGGCGTTTGTTCATAAGCAGCCCTTTGCTGGAAAAATGTCGCTGGATCATTGTACGCATTAGATGGCTGTGCTTCGCCGTCTAACCGTCATGTCACTGAAGGGTTTTTGCGCGCCGATCTACTGGAGGACCCGGACCGCTTAGGCTGTGAGTAATTCTAGCGTTTCTCTGTTCAGTTGTGCTGCCACACTGGTAGCGTTTCCATGTGCAGCACAACTGCTACACTTTCCCCAGTACAGCCTAGCTTCTCAAGTGGACTCTTTGATAGCCTGAGCAGCCTAGCCATTTGTATGGTTTGCCCTGAACTGTGTTCAATAAATGTGTGTTTTGTAACCTCTGCACTTAAATCCTCGTTTCTCCTTCTCTCCTCTGTGCGCAAAGATAGGGTGCACGGAGGGTTTATGACACCCTCACATGTTACATTGTTAATGCCCAAATTATCTTAAATAAGATAAAACATAAAACATAAATCTCATCAGTTGTGTCTCTGTGGTCACCCATGCATCAAGGAACCCTGCGCTCTGCAACACTGAGCAAACAAGCCCCAGCTGCTCAACTGAACTGCCTAATGAAACCTCTGCTTGCTGAGCTGCCACACCTACAAACCAAAACTGCTCCACATTGCCCTTTTGACCTCTTACTGTTCATGGAAAATTCCTAAAATACACCCACCAAAAGTAAAGCAGAAAAATTAAAGGCTAAGGAGAAGAAAAGGAAAAAAAACAAAACAAAACAGCAATATAATGACTTATGGACAGTGTGGTTGTCATTGAAATGGGACACTTTTCCTTGTTAAAAAACAATGACTTCGGTACCAAAAATGCGGGAACACGACCTTTTGCACCTCAAAAACAGTAATATAATCATACCACGTCCCATGACTATGGAGGGATGGGAAGATGACCTTAAAAAGTGGCCTTGCGGACAACAGCTTCGTTTGTTAGTGCTGCTGCTAAAATGCTAACGGTGTAAAGAAATAAAAGCTCTGAGATATATTAATGTCTCCACCGCAATAAAGTTAGATGCATTTTGTTAAAATATGTTGGACATAATCAAATTTACCTCAGAGCAGACATAGAATCTAGTCAGAGCCACAAAGAACCACAACACCGTGCTTGGGTGTTTTAATGTTGGGGTAAATACATACAGCTGCAGCTGTTCGTTTTACCCCGAAATTAAAGTGCTCATGCTGCTGTCATGCCCTGAATGCTTGTTATTTAACTTAACATGTACAGACTTTTTCTGACAATTGTTCAAAATTTTGTTGATCTACAGTATATTTTGTGATAATTTAAAAATTAATATAGGCTGAAGGTGCTAAAATTAAGTCCATATTGTTCCAAGACAGTGCAATGAATGCAAAAAAAAAAAAAAAAACCAACCTAAAAAACTATTTATCTTTCTTTAATCATTAAGCCTTAGGAAGCAAACTGTTATTTTTTATTTATTATTTTACTTCATGCAGCCTTGCATCTGGTGACATATATGACGCACGAACGTCAGATCTGTGACATTCATACAAGTGAAAATATACCTGGTGCTCTTGCGTCTGTACCACCGATCACACCAACAGTCCTTTTTAGTTTTCAGTGCATGATCGTCGGTGAGAAGCCTCCATTTATAGTCTATGGCACAACCACGAACACCAGCAGCAAGTACCAGAACTATGCCAAAACACTCAAAAAATACAAAAACTACAAGTGCTGAAATTAGCTGCCACTTAAGTGCAAAACATGTATGTGGACTATACATTAAAATGAATTTGAAAAGCTTTTAAAAATGCTATTTTAAATCCACTCTTTCTGACTGATTTAACACTACTTCAGCTGAAACTGGAAGTTGCGCCCATAATCGTTTCTACAGCAGTACCCTCAGGAATTAGGTGGATAAAAAAGAGAAATTATTTGTTGCACAAGAATTATGTTATGAATGAATGGAGCCATAAGCTGTGAGGTTTTATTTTTATTTCAGTCGTATGTTTAATTGTGTGTTCTGTAACTGTGTTTAATTCAAATCCTTCTCTCTTACTTTATTGCACAGTAGCCTGGTGGAGCACACATAATTTCATTGTACTGTACAACTGTACAATGACAATAAAGCCTGTTCTATTCTATTCTATTCTAAAGCGGGAAAGAGACCCCAAAGGTATGAATAGCTCCTTCTAAAACTATTTCATTTACAATAATATACAAGGAAGGAAGGAAGGAGAGAAGGAAAAAAAAGTAAGGTAATTTGGGGATTTTGTTTTGTTCCAAAGGCAATAAAATCATGTTGTCAGTGTTAAAGAAAAGAAACCAGAGAGAACACATTATTCATGTTGTGGAAACATAAATCAGTCCTTCTTGCACAGATTGCAAGTACTTGCTATACAAATCTTTGAATTTAAAGTTAAAGACTTAGTTTAGGGTTTGGGTGATGATTATGGTACAGCCAAGCACTGGTTATGAGGAGGGTAAAATTAAGGTAATGATAGGTTCCCCAAAGTGTTGCAAAATTGACCCTGCATGTGCGCGTGTGTGTGTACTGCATGTAACCACAATTTGAAATTGGACCTTCCATATATTCAGCACATTTCCTTCCTCCTCCCACTCTCTGATGTAAAGATGACTAGACTGCAGCCAAACTTCCGTCCCTTTGCAGTTTGCTAATTATAGGCTGACCTTGAATGCACCACTTCATGGTCCGCTGCTGTCCTCCCACTCAATACACAGGGTCTAGTCATTTCAAACAACGAGTAAGCATTGCTCAGGGTCAGAGGCACCCACATACATCTACTAGTAGACACCTGACAACGGAAGTGCTAGCATGTCATGTGTGGAGGGAGAATTTAAAGTAATTTCTCTAATTATAGCCTCTAAGTCCTCTTTTTATATCCTTGTGGTGTATGAATTTAGCATACGAGTTAAAATATTTCCTTATCAGCCTCTTAAGGTACTGTAAGCATGTATTTTCAGCCTTGAGTCATTTTTGTCATTTCATCAATCTCAGTGCTATAGACAAATAACATCTTAAAACAAATAATATCTTAATATTGGCCTTTCCTGATTATCAATTCAAAATATACAATATTTCTGCAAAGACATACTATAAATACCTCAGTACACCAAATTTTGTTTTACTAGGTCTCAGATTTTTCACAAACAAACGAGCAAACATCACATCTTTGAACATGCTGACAGATTTTGTATGTGTAGCTATTATTGCATCGGCATCACATCTTTATGCAGATGATGTGGTCTTGTTGGTGTCAACAATCATCTTACTTAACTTAATCCTCGCCTGGCCGCTTAAGTGACCATTGTGGCCAATCGTCTGAAGACAGGATGATCTTGGGCTCGGGCGATGAGGTCAGCCAGAGGTCTTTTCATTGCAATCTGGGTCATCCAGGACAATCTGGGCTGACCTCGGGGGCGATGCCAGCCCTGGGGGGGGGGCAGAGGAGCGCTGGTAGGGAGGGCCTACTTGACCAGTGTCCCGTCTTCAAGCCTAGCCACGTGACTGAGGAGCCGCAGCCTCCCTCTTCTGATGACGGTGGAGATTGGGATAGGACAGCCAGCCCTCCTGTAGACCTCATCGTTTGTGGTGTGGTGGAACCATTGGATGTCAAGGATGTTACGGAGGCAGGCCCGATGGAATGTATCCAGATGGTGGGTAGTTGTGGTGGAGAGGGTCCAGGTCTCGGACCCGTAAAGGAGGATGGGGATCACAGAGGTGTTAAAGATTCACAACTTTGTGGTTGTGCGGATCTTCCCGCTCTGCCAGACTCTCTGGAGGCGGATGAAAGCACTGCAAGACAGCTGCAGGCGGCGAATAATCATCCATCAACTTTAATTACTACTTTCAAATCTAAGGCTATGGTTATTGGGTGGGCTGAATTAGATGTTCTGTTGTAGAGGAGTTAAAAATCTGCATGGAACAAGTCCTCCAACTAAGATGTAAAAATATGTCATGAGGTCCCAAACTCCAAATGCACCCACACACATGTACTGTGATGAAGAACTAAAGGCAGCTAGCTGACATCAGCAGTTGGACATTCACTCATTTACCATTGTTTCTGTACTTATTTTACTCCAGAGACCAGTCATATCCTATTGGCCGCTGAAGCCATACACTAGGTGTGTAAGAAAAAATTGATTCACATAGGAATCTAGATTCTCATTTTCCACAATTGAGAACCAATTCACAAAATTTAGGAATAAATTTTTATACTTGTTTATTTTATCTGTTTGACAATATTCCCTCACCTTTTCCAGGTTCTGTTACATGACATATTTTGCTGCTGTGTTATACACAATGATGGTGCCGACAGCAAATAACCATGCAGATTAGCTATTCGCTAGCTAGTGGCTGGTGGTAGTAGTTGGCGTAATGAGAAAATAGAGCAGCAAGAAATTCAGCCAGTCCCATATTCAGTGAAGGCAAGCATGTGGACCCTTTTTTTGTTTCTAGAACATACTGGGAAAGAAGGCGTAAGACAAGACTCATGTAATATGAAAGGCCGTAAGTCCGTACAGCGTGGTTCAGAGCAAAAGCTTCAGATTCATGAAGCAGACAATTCAGCCAAAGTATGCCAATCCCATTGTGATTGTTTTTCTTGGAGAAAGTTATACCTCAGCTTTACCAAGACGCAAAGGAAAAAGTGGAAGAAGCATTTGCCAAAGCTCCCCGAGTCCCGCAACTAATACATAAAAATCTTGCTCTTACCTGTGATGCTTGGACTTCCAGGGCTACACCGTCATTCATCACATTCCCTGCTCACTACTTGACGGATTCCTGCCAGCTCGAGTCTTGCGCGTTACAAACACAGGTGATGTATGAAAGCCACACAGCTTCAAACATGAGTAAAATTTTTTTATTTCACTTGTTTATAATTAAATTATTGAAACTCAGATAAAAAAGCATCTACTAATCTAAGCTTTGAAAATTGATTTTGAATTGAATCATGACCCCAAAAATCAGAATCGAATTGAATTGTGTGATTTCTAAAGATTCACAGTCCTACCACACACCCATTCACCAGTGATGCATTATTTCATCCATTCTTTCGGATGATTTTATGCTAAATGGTAAATGGCGTTCACTTGTATAGTGCTTTTTACTCATCTCTGGATAACCAAAGCGCTTTACAGATCCTGCTATCCACCCATTCACACACATTCACACACTGATGGTGGCAGAGCTGCCATGCACAGGTGCTGGCCTGACCCACCAGGAGCAATGTTAGTTAGTTTGTTAGGGTGCTTTCACACCTGCAGGCTTTAGTTCATTTCAGTCAAACTCGAGTTTGTTTTCTCCGTTAGTGCGGTTCGTTGTGTCTGGTGAGAACACGGTAATCATACTTAGACGTGCACTAAGACCACCTGAAAGAGATGGTCTCGGTTCAAATCAAATGGCGAACTCTGGTGCGGTCCTGCAGGTGAGGAAGGAACCACACTAAAACAGGACCAGCGGTAAACTGTAAAGCATTTTATGCCACTGTACATACCTGATGGATCTTCAAAAATATTTGTGGCTGAGCATGTCACAGTTCTGGGGGATTAATGAACATTAACATGTTATTTTCCATCTGTAGCTGCACTTCCTTTTCAAACTGTATAATTTGCCAAAAGTGGTATATGCACGTAAGGTAATAAACAATAACCAGGGCAATGAAACCCCCCATAAATTATGCTAGGATTTGTATTATTTTCTCCCCAGAAATGCATAAATGCACAGTAGTCATCCTACTTCCTGTATTAACCTTTCCTGTTCTCGTGGTAAAAAAAAAATCTGACCAATAAGAACAGAGAACGTTGCGACGTAAATCTTGCGGGATTTAATGTGACTCAGTTTGGTCTGCTTGTCATGAACGCTCGTTTCACGAGCGTAATTAGGACAGCAAATGCGCTCTGAGTTTGCACACTTATTAACATAAACACAGACACAAACATAAATTGCAAATACTAAATCATAAAGTGCATGGCAAGGTTAACATAAGCATAAACACAAATACTGGAGGAGAGTGGGGCTCTACGTCTAGGGGGGACATGGAGCCAGGGAATGCCTGGCCAGGGGTGGAATCCAGCCGGAGCTCGTCCTGAGGCTGTGAGACTCATGGCTGGAAAAGAGGTTAACGTACCTGGATGGAGCGCAGCAACTCTCCTTGACAGCAGAGCCCCAACATACTCAGAATTCTCCCTGAGGAGGGGCATAGCATGTTGAAGGACACGACAACCCCCTAGGGCTTTTCCATGCCCTTATATACAAGCATAATCGTTGAAGACAGGTGTGGATACTTGAGTGGACAAAATAACAGAATGGCAAACAGGTGTGCAGCTCTGGCCAGTTTGACAGTCAGAAGTTGCACAGCGCTGTCAAAATAAAACACAAACTGGAAAAAATAATGATACAAGTACAACACAAATATAAAGTGAGAACATAATTAAAAATACACACAGAAACACCAGAAAAAGACTAAACTAAACTAGAGATAGGGCACATCACCCCCCGCGCCCCTGGATCATGACAGAGCGTCCACCTCAAGGGGTGGACCCAGACACCCCAAAGTAACACCACAAAAAAAAGAACCCCCCCCCCCACACACACACAGAAGACCCGTCCCCCCCAAATACAAAACGAAACCTAACATGACACTATGACCAGAACAAAAACAAGGAAAAGAAAATGCACATACCGGAGGAGGGCGGAGCTCACGACCAGGGGGAACCAGAACAGCCCGGAACACCGCAGCTGAGGCGCACCCATACGCCAGGAACCCTGAGACAAATTAAGCTGGAGCACAGCAGGCCTTGATGGCTGAGGGAAAAGGGGAAGGACAAAACCTGGTCAGAACTCAACGCACTCTCCTCAATGGTAGATAAACTGGGGACGACTCAGAAGAGTGTGGAACATATACAGAAACAAAAATAGCCCAAACCAAAACATAACCATGACATAAAATAGATACCAATAAATACGACAGTAAAGAATAAACTGGGATCGAGGTTTAATCAAACTAAGGATGCAAGTACAAAACGTGACAAAAAGAAAATGAAACCAGACTAAGATGAAACATAGCACAGGCTCTAGACCTGAGACAATAACCCAAAACAAATTAGCAAATAGCTCTCTTCAAATAATTACAAAAGAAACAAAAGAGCAGGAAAACAATAAACAGCAAAACCCCCCAAAAGAAAAACAAACCAATCATCATAAAGCAAGAACACAACATTTCAAAGCAAGGAGAACTAAGAGCTAAGCATAAACAGGAAAAAGACCTAGAAAAAACATTGCATGTACAGGAAAGCATAGTATGAAATGACCCAAAAGAACAACTCACACAGGAGGTGAGGAGGGGGAAGCAAGGCACGGAGGGATCAAAACAAACAAAAAACAAACCAAAAGAAAACATTCAAGATCCACACACTGTCCTACAGGTGGTCTCCAGGGACTCAAGCCTGACTGAATCTTGGCCGGGGCAGTTCGGGCGGCCTTCCTGAGTCCCACGACCACCAGTGTCCATACTGGAACATGTCGGGTGGTCCCCCTGTGTTCCAGCACCAACAACGCAAGAGGAGCAGCCCCTCGGGCGGCTTCCCGGCATCCCAAGGCCAATGAGTCGTGGGAGCCAAGAGGCGGCGTCCTCCTAGGAAGGGCAGCCGATCAGCAGGAGCCTTCTGCAACGTCCAGCACCCCCCAACAGTCCCAGAAGAAGGTGAGGGACTCATGATGACATGGGGGGAGGGGGGGGTGCAGCACCTGCGGTGGCCCCAGGCTGGGGTATAGTTGCACCCGTGGCAGCTCTGTACCGGAGCAAGGTCCCCATGAATGCCAGGTTGGCCATGAGAAAACCAGGCACAGGAGATGGTCAACCAGTGGGACCTTGGACGGTAGCACTGCACCCACGGCGGCCCTGGACTAGGGCATCTCTGCACCCGTGGTGGCCCCGGACTTGGGCATTGCTGCACCAGCAGCGGCCTCAGGCGGTGAGTCAGCAACACCCTTGGAGACCCTAAACAGCGGGGCAGCAGTGCCCTCGGAGACACGAAGCAGCAGGACAGCAGAACCCTCGGGGACCATGGACAGTGGGACGGCAGCACCCTCGGGGACCAGAAGCGGCGGGACAGCAGAACCGTCAGAGACCAAACACGGCAGGACAGCAGCACCCGCAGTGGCCTTGGACAGAGGCATCCCACCCACAATGACCTCGGCGAGCCTAGACAGTGGCTTTGACACAGGGACAAGGACACACACACACACACACACACACACACACACTGGGTCATGGTCACCAGCAGCAGTGGAGCCTAGTGGGTATGGCTCAGGTGCGGCTGACAACCGCACCCGGACCTCCCCACCCAGAGCCAGGCAAGATCTCTCTTACACAGAGAACGTGAAAACAAAGTAGAGCACTTGCCTGAGCTTGAGCTCCACCGCCATCCAGGACTCCAGCGATCCTGGCTGGGACATCTCGGCTCTCTCCTCCAGGCCGTCCACACCTTGCACGGCCACCTCAGACGGGCGGATGCTGAAGGAGACCTCATCCACAGCACCGACTCCCGTGCTGCTGAACCCGGGGGGCACTCGACTGCAGGCTCAGGATTCCAAGCACGGGTGACGCCCTTCTCCCGTCCCGGACGTGGCCATGGGGCAGGAACGGGGACCTCCAAGACCGTTGCTTCCTCTGCTGTCCGGCGGCTCCTTCCCCAGAGCGAGGGACCCTTGGAAGCCACACAAAAACACACGGGACAGCGAGGCACGGATAAATAAACAGCAGCAGGCGGTGAGGACCCAGCTAACCTTGGCTGCCGTAGCTGAGCCTCATCACCGGGAATAATGCAAGGTAGCTCATTATGAGGGAAAGAGGAATGACAACCTACCTGCCTTAATTCCCGGTGTCCGATGGTTCCTGCTGCTGAGGTAGATCTGGACGAGACTCCTCCACCCACCACCGATGTTGCCCGGGAAGGAGGCTGAGGCTTGGGTCTCTGGAGGCGGAGGCAGGGCACTGGAGCTTGGGGATGGTGAGGAGCTGACGGCGCAGAAGTCCGGGAATGCCCTCTCATTGACCCGGACATTGATTCACCGACAGCGCTCCCTCTGATGCACTCCTGCTGCAGGTCCTCCAAAAGAAAAACTGTCTTCCATCCTTCGGAGTACAGCATGAGTCACGGGTTACGCTGCACCACCGCTTCTGCCAGGCTTCATTTCCACAAAGCATCCATAGGGGTGGGAGATGCGCGGGCAGTAGCAATATATCTGTCCATTTCCTGGAGCGCCGCGCAGAGATCCCACCCCAAACCATGTGAAAACTGTCTCTCACCTGCTGACATCTCAGCAGGTGAAGGATAGCACAAAGAAACTCAGAGGCTGGTGTCCAGGTGGTCGTGTCCTTCTGTCATGAACGCTCGTGAAACGAGCGTAATTGGGACAGCAGACGTGCTCTGAGTTTGCACATTTATTAACATAAACACAGACACGAACATAACATACAAATACTAAATCATAAAGTGCATGGCAAGGTTAACGTAAGCATAAACACAAATGCTGGAGGAGAGTGGGACTCTATGTCCAGGGGGGACATGGAGCCAGGGAATGCCTGGCCAGGGGCGGAATCCAGCCGGAGCTCCGGAGCGCAGCAACTCTCCTCAACAGCGGAGCCCCAATACACTCAGCCCTCTGTAGCTGTGGGATGTCAAAACACTCCACTGAAATATCATTAAACAATGCGCTTCTGACGACAAACCTCCTTTTTCCTGATCAAAAGCATATTCTCATGGAATGCACTATAACAGTAATGCACATTAGATTACGTGCCACCACACCTCTTTGAAAATGGAGTGTTGGGTCAGTTGATAGAGCATCCGCCCCACACCTGGGAGGCTGGGGTTTGAATCCCGGCCGGGTCATGCTGAAGACCATATAAAAGCGGAACTTCCTGCCGTCCAGCTTGGTGCTCAGCAATAATGAAACATCGTTGTAATTTGGCCCTAAAACTCAGGGGAGTGAAGATGATCTCATTCTTACAAATTCAAACCAAAGATTATCATAATATGGCAAGCTTTGTTATTATTACAAATTAACTTTAAAAAACAACAAAGTACTATACAACACTATACCACAGCTCACAAATCAAATGGTGATTTGTAAAGTAGAAGGACAGAACAGGCAGCCAGACTGGAATCAGTCAGTCCAGCTCATAACCACATGATGACTAAACTAAAATTAAAGTGGCACTGATCGCATGCAGCTCGCCACATCTGTCTGAAGACTCCCCAGCTAACTGCAGACCACTGGAGCCGAAGCGGAGCCCTCCCCAGACAGAGTTGTCCTGGGGCAAAAGTGCTCCATGTTCCACCATCCTCCCCAAAACAGCAATTTTGGTTCTTTGAGGATTTTTTTTTTTTTGACAGACTTAAAAGGCACTGATCATGAAGTATCAAAGGATATTTTCAATTTTCTTTAACTTAAAAGTCTAAAAAATACTTAATGTCATAATAAAAATATAAATATTGTGGTTTTTTGACATACTGACACAATTTGGGGGGAAGCTTGTGGCTGTTTAAGAAAAACCCAACATATACAAATGATAGAGGTTTTTTTTTTTGGATTAAAAGTTAATGTTTTTTATTGGAACATTTCTGTCTGCTAAGGGACAAACTGAGTGAAAACATTTGTTTTGAATCAAGCAGCCACTCAAGCAGTAGTTTAAACCCGTTAGCTTAAAACACCATCAGCCCCCCTCTCATTGTGATCATTTGCTGAATTTGGGCTATAAAAGCAAATGTAGCAATTACTGGCATGAGGCTTCAATTAGAGTTATGAAAAGTGGGTAGGGGGGCTGCATGTGGGTTTTTCCAGGTCCCTGTGTATGTGCTGCTGCTGAGTATTCAAAAAAAGTAGATGAGATGATATATTTTTATCTGCTGTAACTTCAAATGCCTTTGAAACACCTCTGTTCTAAAGTGACAGATGGTAGAAGAAATATGATTAATCTTCTTTGATAAGGGATCAAGCAGCAACTTGATCCTCTCTTATTTACACCTGCAGATAGCCTGCAAGTTGAAACATAATCAGGTTTATGCTTCAACTAAGTGGCAGCTCGTTTTTGGTACCAGGTGGTAAATTAATAATCACTGTTTTCATGTACATAAATATAACTCCTGGCACATACAGTGATAATAAACAGAGCCAGATTTGGCAAGCCACAACTCATGTTTGACAGCAATAAACCCTGATGCGTGCTTATTAAAATGCATCTTGTTTAATTTTTCATCACATCTTTCTGAATATGAACGTAGTTGTTCTTAGATTTACAATTAATTAGGATTCCCATTAGCTTCAGCAGTGCTGAACCTATTCTTCCTGGGGTCCAAAATAACCTTAACAATATGTGACAGTGCTGTAGCATCTGACATTTTAAACTAAACAGAACCTTTATGATGAGATCTTGACAAAACATATGACAAATAACAATACATTATGACAAACAAAACAACAGTAACAATAACAATGTCAGCAATGTGGACAGCATACAGTGCATCAGTCAACCAGTGTTGGATAATCCGAGTACTTTTCTTGGACAGACTGTTTTTTATTATAATTATGTTCACGATCATTGCATTTTGCATTATTGCGAACTGATTTTTCTGTCTGAACTATGTAAATGGCAGACCCAACCTAGTGACATTGAACAACAATAGCCTACTGACAATGTGCTGCTAGCTCAAGGTAAATTTGTGTTTGTGCATGAAAGCAGCAAAATAATAATAAATGCATACAGGTACACACACACACACTGTAAGTTTTCATGTGCGTTCTTGTGTGCGAGCATGTACATGTACGTATGTGTACATGCCTGCACATTTAGCATTTAGGGCCCACATAAGCACATAAAACTGTCATGGTTTGGCTGCACACTGCTCTATGTCTCTCACTAATGAATCTCATTCTCCACAGCTGTACTCACCCTCTGCAGGCAATCATCAGACTCTTTAAAGGCCAAATGTCACGTAATTTTTTTTTCTAAATGACAACGAATTTAGATAAAATACACATAGCTTAAACCAAATATTCATACCGGAGACCATATCACCCACCTGTATTTACATAATTGCACAAAATACACCAGGTGAAGGCCCCACCTTGCTTGCTGGCTTGTGACAGCCAGTCCAGACCACGCCCATGTTTTTGACATCACCAGTTGTACCCTGGCTGCCCTGCCTATCCACATTCACACTTATCAACATTGGACAATCATGACGGAAAGTGACAGTGATTGTGAACAAATTAGTTTAGTTTTGTCTTTTTTTTTTTGTCTTTTTTTTTTGTCAGTGGTTCAGACAGTGACAGAGGCATAGAACCTTACTGGTTCGAGCCGTCCGAGACGGAATCAGATGCTTTGTCTGATGACAACAGTTCCAACGATGACCAGAGAGCAGAACCAGTGGAAAATGTCATTGAACTGGACATTAATCGCCTCCAGAATTGCGAAGCCGGAGGGGGTCTGTCGAGGGCGCCCCATAAATATTGATTTTTCGGAAGCCATTATTATTACAGTGGAGGAGAGCCGCTGCTGTCAAGAAATTGACCAGATCAATATGAAAATGGAGGCGCATACCTGTCAAGGGAGACGTTTTCGCCGTATTTTGGTGCCAAGCGCGGCTGTGGGGACGGCGCAGTGGTTTGGGACACTTTTCTGGGAAATGTTTTAAATGTAGTTCGTGTTGTTATTGTCAAATATTTTAAGGAAAATACGGGGAAAATGCAATTTTAGCAAAAACGGGCGTATTGCCATTTCTGTACGCCCAAAAGAAAAAATATACTGGAAAAAAAACTGAGTGTCTTGAGGAGCAGTCCTGTGTGTGATCACTCACAGCTGGAGCGGGCTGATCGCTCAGCGGGAGCTATTCGCACTACTGTTCGAAGTGTGGAGTCACTCATTAGTTTAATTGTCTGGGCGGGCTGATCGCTCAGCGGGAGCAATTCTCACTACCATGAGAAGTCATTAGGACAATGGTTTAACACGTTGAGCTGTGCAGCGGTTGCGGAACAGACAGAGATCCCAGAGAGGTGTGCCTTGTTGCTCCGCCGTTGCTTATAGCCGCTTTTTACGGTGTTGAAGTACGGCGAAAACATCTCACTTGACAGGTAAGAAAACATTTCCCAGAGAAGTGTCCCTTATTACCCAGCTGTCCCTGATAGTCCCGTTTTAAGGTATGGGTGAAATATCCAATTTTTTCTTTCTTGTTGCTCACTTCAACCTTCCAGTCTCCATATAAACAATCAATTGAAATACCCCAAGCATCAAACTAGGGTACAATAGATTTCGTCACTTCCGCCTTCTTCCCCAGGCGATTCCAGGGGCCGTGTCAGGCCAAGCGCGGCAGTTTTAAATTAACGAATATTCCGTTGTTACTGAAGCATATGCACCAAGACCCGAACGGATCGGTGCCCTTTGATATATAGTTTCAAGATATTTAAAGTACCCTGTTACGTGACATTTGGCCTTTAAATAGCCCCAGTGTCCTCCACTCATCAGAAGATCATTGATGACTTCAGCCTCGCCTTCAGACGCGTGTGCAGCCAGCTCCTCTCCTCCAATGCACCTAGGATAAAGGAAAGTTTATTCCTCAGCCTTTTGTCCCTTTTCCCCCCTCTTCAGGATTTTCTCAGGTGGATTTAGACCCCAATCCTGGTGGATTGGACCCCCGCTCAATGGAGGCTTCAACCGGACCTTTTCTACCCATTTACCTGTAAGTGCACTTACCAACATTTCCCTAACCTGTCTCCCTTTTCCCCAAGCTCTTCAGTCTCCCCCTTCAACACTCACCTGTTCCGCTGCGACGCTGAGGGTTCCAGCCATCCCTTCACCGCCCTGCTCCCTTGCAGCACCTGTAAGCAAACAAGCAGTTATCTGCATTATAAATTAATTCTTCATTGCTGTTATATTTACCATCGGTTTTCTCTCTCCTTTCACAGGGCTGCCAGACCTCTCACCGCAGCTCACTCCCTAGCACTATTTTCAATGAAATTATTGTTAACTTGCCATCTCTTCCCTCTGCTGTCTGCTTTTGGGTCTATCACTATTTGAAACATGACAGAACGATTTCCAGTAGAAGACCCAGAAGCTGCAGATGTAACTGGGGTGGCCCGGTTAGTGGTACTCGAGCAACAAGTTGATCACCTAGCATTACAAAATCAGTCAGTCACTCAACTATCACGAGTCACAGATAAAGTGGAACAACTGTCACTCACCATACCTCAGTTCCTTCGCTTACACCAGCTCGCCCGGACTTCTTGGTGGCCGTTTCCACTTCCGCTCACTACAATGGGGGACTAGGTGAAGGGGGAAGGGGGGGGTTATCCTACAGTGTAGCTTGGTTTTTCAGCGCATACTGAATGATTTCCCCTCTGAACACAGCAAAATTAGCTATGCGGTAAATCTGCTGGACAGACGAGCACTCGCTTGGGCACGCACAGTGTTGATTCGCCCCAATTATTCCACTTACTCCTTTGACCCTTTCACGACTGAGTTTCTCAGGATTTTTGATCACTCTGACCGTGAAGGCAGTGCGTCGGCTCGGCTTACCAACCCTCACCAGAGTAAGCGATCAGCCGCAGAGCCCTGAATTGACTTCCAGGTGCTCGCAGCTGAGGTGGGTTGGCACGATGTGGCTTTGAGATAAACGTTTATTGGTAGCCTTAGTCCCCAGCTTTGGGACGAGCTCACCTGCCAGGATGAGCCTGATTCTCTTGATATGCTAATTACTTTGGTTGTTCACCTTGACAACCGTTTCAAAGGAACATGTGCATGAACGCCAATGTCACCCACCCCCTTCACTTCCTCAACGGCTACGCACCGCCCAGCTTTCCCCACCCTGCCGTTCCCTGACACCCCTGAGCCTATGACGTTGGGTCGATCTCAGCTTTCGGCCGTGGAGTGGCGTTGTCGCTCCAAGGGGGGACTTTGATTGTATTGCGCTGGGGACTGTCACTCTGTAGAGGTATGCCCCATTAAACCAAAAGGGTCGGCCCATCCATCACAGTAGGGGGACTGGCGGGCCTTTCTCCTAAAACCCCTAAAAACAAATTCATCCTTTCCATCCTTCTTCTGTTATTCTCATGTGAGCACGCCAATCACACCTTAATCGATTAGGGGGCTGAGCAAAATTTTATGTCCAGGGGTCTAGAAACTTGGTTAGAAATACACTGTTCCCCACTCCCAACTCCCATTAGGGTGGTAACATTATCAGGCAGGTCACTGCTCACTGTCACCCATACTACCGCCCCATTGTCCCTATTGGTCTTGGGTATTCACAGAGAGAGGATTTCATTTCTCATTCTCCCTGCATCTAGTCCACAGATTGTCCTATGGTACCCCTGGCTCCACCTCCATAATCCCACCATCAACTGGCAGAGGAACGCTATCACATCTCGGGCACCCTCTGCTACTCTACCTTCCTACTGTCTGCGGCCTTCCCCTTCAGTGACTCTATCTTCCCCAGTGGCTGAGCCATTGGATCTAATTAAGGTACCTCCTGAATACTATAATCTAGCCCCTGTCTTTAGCAAGGCTAGGGCCCTCTCCCTCTCTCCCCACAGGTCATAAGACTGTACCATTGAGCTCCTTCAGGGGGCGCGCCTTCCCACCAGCAGGCTCTACAGAATTTCCGGGCCAGAGAGGGAGGCCATGGACAGGTACATCAAGAAATCCCTCAATTCCATCCTCATTCGACCCTCCTGCTTCCACCTACGGGGCTGGGGTTTTTTTTGTAAAGAAGAAGGATGGCTCTCTTTGCCTGTGCATCAACTACCGGCAGCTCAACAACATCACCATCAAGGACAGGTATGCCCTCCCACTCATTAACTCTGCCTTCGATCTGCTCCAGGGCCCTACCATCTTCACCAAGTTGGACCTCAGGAACGCCTACCATTTGATCAGGGTGGCCTGACCAACGCCTCTGGAATTTTTCAATGACTCATTAACAATGTACTCAGAGACTTCCTCAGTGCCTTCATTTTTGGCTATCTTGATGATATCCTGATCTTCTCTCATTCGCTAGCTGAGCACCAGATCTATGTTTGCACTGTCCTCCAGCGCCTGCTGGAAAACCAGTTGTATGTCAAAGCAGAGAAGTTTGAATTCCACACCTCCTCCACCACATTCCTGTGGTTCATCATATCTGAGGGGCAGATCTTACCAGACCCTCAGAAGGTGAGAGCCATTCTCAACTGGCCTACACCATCCTCCCGCCAACACCTACAGCAGTTCTTGGGTTTTGCCAACATTTACCGCCACTTCATTTGCAATTACAGCTCCTTAGCCCTTCCCCTCACCAGCCTTACCTCCACCAAGACCCCCTTCCACTGGTCCAGGGAAGCTGAGGAGGCCTTCTCACTCCTCAAGGCCAGGTTCTCCAATGTACCCATCCTGGCACAGGTTGACCCCGACCACCAGTTCATAGTGGAGGTCGACGCTTCTGATTCGGGGGTGGGGGCAGTCTGTGTCCCTGAGGTCAACTGCCAAAGGCAAGCTCCATCCCGGCGCCTATTTCTCTCGGCAACTTAGCCCCACTGAGAGGAACTACAACGACAGGGACTGGAAACTACTGGCTGTGAAGCTGGTTTTAGAAGAGTGGTGCCACTAGCTCCAGGGCTCCACCTTACCCTTCCTGGTATGGACTGACCACAAGAACTTGGAGTACCTCAGAACTGCCAGACACCTCAACTCCCGGCAAGCCAGATGGTCGCTTTTCTTTGGTTGCTTCCAGTTCACAATCACCTATCGTCCCAGTTCCCAAAACACCAAACCTAATGCCCTCTTCAGGCAATTCTCCACCGGACCCATGGAAGGCCGCCCAGAGACCATCATTGCGGCCAAATGTGTAGTAGGGGTGCTTGCATGGGAAGTGGAGCAGAAGGTTTGAGAAGTACTCAAGACCCTGCCCAATTCAGGAAGGGGGGGGCGGCATTTGTTCGTCCCTCCTACACTCAGGGGAGAGGTCATTGACTGGTTGCACACATCCCAGCTTACCTGTCATCCAGGGGTGGCCAGAACCCTGGCCCACCTCAAACACAACTTTTGGTGGCCTTCCATGAGCAAGGATGTCTGGGAATACATCAAGGCATATCACCAGTGCTCCACGGGGAAGTCATCTACCCCCCCCCCCCGCTGGGTTGCTGGAACCCCTTCCTACTCTTGGTCATCCCTGGTCCCACCTAGCCATGGACTTTATCACTGGTCTTCCTCCACTGGTCTTTCCAACAGTCACGCTGTCATTTTGACCATTGTTGACAGGTTCTCCAAGCCTGCGGACTTCGTCCCCTTTCAGAAGTTGCCATCAGCGAAGGAGACAGCGGACCTTTTAATGGCACATGTGGTAAGGCTGAACAGCATACCAACTGATATAATCTCTGACTGAGTCACCCAGTTTTGTTCCCAGGTCTGGCACGCCTTTTGCAAAGCCATCGGGGCCACTGTCAGCCTTACCTCCAGCTAGCATCCCCAGCCAAATGGTCAGTGTGAACGGGCCAACCAGGAGTTGGAGGTGACCCTACACTGCATCATAGCCTCCCGCCCCTCTTCATGGAGCACCCACCTTCCCTGGGTAGAGTATGCCCACAACACCGTCACCTTTGACGCCATGGGCTACTCACCGTTTTGAAGCCTCGTTGGGTTATAATCCTCCCCTCCTCCCCATCACAGAGAAGGACATCACTGTACGATCCATCTGCCATCACATCCAGAAGTGTTGCTGCATCTGAAAGGCCACCAAGGCAACACTCCTACAGACGGCCGACCAGAATTGCAGATGGGCTGACCAATGGTGGAGCATGGCACCCATCTACATGGTCGAACAGAAGGTTTGGCTTTCCACCAAAAACAATCCGCTCAAGACCGACTCCAAAAAGCTATCCTCCCAATTCATTGGGCCTTTTCCCATTTCCCACAAAGTCAACCCTACCTCAGTTTGACTTAAGCTCCCCCCCCTCCGTATCCACCAATCATTCCACATTTTTCACCTCAAACCTGTTTCCACAAGCCCTTTGTGTCCCCCCATCCAAGCCGCCTCCTCCCCTCACTATGGTCGACGGTGGCTTGGCCTACAAAGTCAAATGGATCATGGACTGTCGTCACTGGGGTTGTGGAGTCCAGTTCCTTCTCAACTGGGAGGGTTATGGACCGGAGGAACGATCCTGGATCCCGGGGTCTTTTGTGGAGGATGCTTGCATCATCCACGACTTTTACAGGAGACACCCCAACAAGCCTCGGGTGCCAAGGGTTGCCCTTTGAGGGGAGAGTACTGTCATGATTTGGCTGCACACTGCTCTGTGTTTCTCACTAATTAATCTCATTCCCCACAGCTGTACTCACCATCTGCAGGCAATCAGACTCTTTAAATAACCCCAGCATCTGCCACTCATCAGGAGATCATTGATGACTTCAGCCTCGCCTTCGGACACATGTGCAGCCAGCTCCTCTCCTCCAATGCACCTAGGAAAAAGGAAAGTTCTTTACTCAGCCTTTTGTCCCTTTTTCCCCCTTCTCCAGGATCTTCTCAGGCAGATTTGGACCCCAACCCTGGCAGAATGGATCCCCGCTGTATGGAGGCTTCCCATGGACCTTTTCTACCCGTTTACTTGTAAGTACACTTACCAACATTTCCCTAACCTGTCTCCCATGATTTGGCTGCACACTGCTCTGTGTCTCTCACTAATTAATCTCATTCCCCACAGCTATACTCACCATCTGCAGGCAATCAGACTCTTTAAATAGCCCCAGCATCTGCCACTCATCAGGACATCATTGATGACTTCAGCCTCGCCTTTAGACGCATATGTAGCCAGCTCCTCTCCTCCAACGCACCAAGGATAAAAGAAAGTTTATTACTCAGCCTTTTGTCCCTTTTTCCCCCCTCTCCAAGATCTCCTCAGGCGGATTTAGACTCCAACCCTGGCAGATTGGATTCCCGCTCAATGGAGGCTTCCCCTGGACCTTTCTCCTTGTCTCCCTTTTCCCCAAGCTCTTCAGTCTCCCCCTTCAACACTTACCTGTTCCGGCGCAATGCTGAGGGTTCCAGCCATCCCTTCACTGCCCTGCTCCCTTGCAGCACCTGTAAGCAAACAAACAGTTATCTGTATTATAAATTAATTCCTCATTGCTGTTATATTTACCATTGGTTTTCTCTCTCCTTTCACAGGGTTGCCAGGCCTCTCACTGCAGCTCACTCCCTAGCACCATTTTAAATAAAATTATTATTAACTTGCCATCTGTTCCCTCTGCTGTCTGCTTTTGGGTCTATCACTATTTGAACCATAACAAAAACAAATACAGTGGTGTGAAAAAATGTTTTCCGCCTTCGTGATTTCTCATTTTTTTGTATGTTTGTCACACTTAAATGTTTCAGATCATCAAACACATTTCAAAATTAGATAAAGATAACACTAGTTAACACAAAATGCAGGGTTTTATTATTAAGAGACAAAAAAAAAATCCAAACCTACATGGCCCTGTATGAAAAAGTGATATCCTCCCCTTCCCCCCGTTAAAACATAAATTAACTATGGTTTATCACATCTTTGGAAAGCTGAATTCAATTTCTCCAGCCACACTCAAGCCTGATTACTGCCACAGTTGTTCTCAATCAAGAAATCACTTAAATAGGACCTGCCTGACAAAGTGAAGTAGACAAAAAGATCCTCAAAAGCTAGACATCATAGAAAGAATTCAGGAACGGGTGAGAAACAAAGTAATTGAGATCTAGCAGTCTGGAAAAGGTTATAAAGCCATTTCTAAAGCTTTGGGACTCCAGCGAACTACAGTGAGCCATTATCCACAAATGGTGAAAACATGGAACATTAGTGAACCTTCCCAGGAGTGGCCAGCAGACCAAAATTACCCCAAGAGCACAGCAACGACTCATCCAAGAGGTCACAAAAGGCCCTACAACAACATACAAAGAACTGCAGGCCTCACTTGCCTCAGTTAAGGTCAGTGTTCATGACTCCACCATAAGAAAGAGACTGGGCAAAAATGGCCTGCATGGCAGAGCTCCAAGACAAAAACAATTGCTGAGCAAAAAGAACATAAAGGCTCATCTCAGTATTGCTAGAAAACATCTTGATGATCCCCAAGACTTTTGGGAAAATACTCTGTGGACTGACGAGACAAAAGTTGGAACTTTTTGGAAGGTGTGTGTCCCATTACATCCGGTGTAAAAGTAACACAGCATTTCAGAAAAGGAACATCATACCAACAATAAAATATGGCTGTGGTAGTATGATGGTCTGGGGTTGTTTTGTTGCTTCAGGACCTGGAAGACTTGCTGTGGTAAATGGCACCATGAACTCTGCTGTCTACCTAAAAATTCTGAAGGAGAATGTCCGGCCATCTGTTCGTGACCTCAAGCTGAAGTGCACTTGGGTTCTGCAGCAGGACAATGATTGAAAACACACCAGCGTGTCCACCTCTGAATGGCTTAAGAAAAACAAAATAAAGACTTTGGAGTGGCCTAGTCAAAGTCCTGACCTGAATCCTATTGACATCTTGTGGCATGACCTTAAAAATGTGGTTCATGCTCGAAAACCCTGCAGTGTGGCTGAATTACAACAAATCTGAAAAATGAGTGGGCCAAAATTTCTCCACAGCGCTGTAAATGACTCATTGCCAGTTAATGCAAACGCTCTGATTGCAGTTGTTGCTGCTAAAGGTGGCCCAACCAGTTATTAGGTTTAGGGGCAATCACTTTTTCACACAGGGCCATGTAGGTTTGGATTTTTTTTTTGTCTCTTAATAATAACCACCTTCATTTAAAAACTGCATTTTGTGTTTACTTGTGTTATATTTGTCTAATATTTAAATTTGTTTGATGATCTGAAACATTTAAGTATGACAAACATAGAAAAAAAAAGAGAAATCAGGAAGGGGGCAAATACTTTTTCACACCACTGTATTCTATTGCACTTGCTTTACTGTAAATATCTCTTACTGCAAATACACTGTCTACAATACAGTTCAAATTTTATTAAATCTCATTTTATTGTTTTCCTGGGTAATATTTCCAAATAGTCAGTTCCATTCATACATTGTTCGGTATATAACTGTTCCTCTGATCCAAATTATTCTTACTTTAGGTAAAATAAAATTCCCTCCTAGTACATGTCTAGTCAAGTTGTCATGTGTATCTGGGCTAAAAGTTAAGTTCTTGAACAAAATGAATGGAATTACCTCTGCCAGCGGGCTAGGTAATGTTTGTCTGTTTTTTAGCAAGATTACACAAAAACTACTGACAGGTTTTGATGAAATTTTCACCAGAGGTAGCCCTTGGGTTACGGATGAACCCACTAGATTTTAGAGGTGACTGGGGTCAGGATGTGGATTTTGGATCAATTTTTCACTTTCTTTAACATTGTGAGATAGGGCCTTGGTAGAGATACGTGCTCTTTGGGTGCCCTCTCTGTCTTTACAGTGCATACCTCTGCCAAGGCCCTATCTCGCAATGTTAAAGAAAGTGTAAAATTCATCCAGAATCCGCACCCTGACCACAGAGTGCCCTCTAGTTATAAACTTGTGCTAATATTAATGTCATGCTTTTTTTGTTTCTTAAAATTCCACCCACACTGACAAATAGTGAACCACAAAGTAATAAATCCAAAATGGCCATTGAATAATTGTGTGAAATAAAATTAAACTTAGTTTTCTGATGCCTCAGAGTTAAAGATCAGAGTCAACTGTATCACCCAAGGCTCTACAAGAAAGAACAGGTTCCTACCTTCTATTGGCTGTGGGGCATTGAATGTCATCCAAGTGTAAGAGGAGAATGAATGTGATTGTAGAAAGGGATAGTAGAGGGGGGAGGAATGAGCAGAAAGAATGACAAGAGAGCTGAGATAAAGATTGATAGTCATCTAAATGCAGACAACTAAGAAAAACATTAGAAGCCACAAAGAAGTCATTTCAAAACTTTGCTGAAGCTGCCCTCTCAGTTTGGGGTGTTTTTATTTATTGTTCAACAAATATTTAAATGCCATACAACATAATCAATTATTACTCTATCAGGAATAATCATGTAATCACTGTAAGATCAATGATGTCAGAATAGTGTTTTTAATGCAAACCCTCATATGTGATATACAGTAGTTTTGTGGTCTCAAAACCCAAGGTAACAAGGTCATTTGCACTTTAACTCCAGAACAAATGAACCTATGATCACTAAATTTGGGACATAAGATGACCTTGAGACCCTTGCTTGTGGCTACTGGGGTCAAAAGGTCAAGGTTGCAAGTTCACCAACATGCCACTAATGCTTGCATTAGGCTGCGTGTCCACCAAATGCGTTTTCTCCACTCTGGGTGGCTATTTTCCATTCATTCTCTATGTAGTCCGTCATTTACAGCGCTGAGCGCCCTCGGCGCTGAAATGATCTCAGCGGTGGCCATTTTTTGTTATGGCGCTCAGGGTGCTCAGAGCTGAAAAAAGTTAAACTTTTCAAAGACTGCAGCTGAGCTCGTCAATGCCAGACCTAAGCAGCCAATCAGAACGGCTGCATGGGTGGGACATAGGACGCTGGTACTAGTCTGTACTTAGACTCCTGCTTTTTGTGTCATCATGTTTTACATCCAGAGCTGCTAAAAAACATTTCCTGTCCATTGTTTTTTAGAGGCTGCTATTAAAAAATCACTAGAAAGTCTGACAATGGGAAAAGCAGAAGTGTTGAGCTATGGTGATTATGATGATGATAATATTGTCTGTAATTATATTAAACATACCAGTTGTAGAAGAGCTTGGAAATGAAGAGGCGATTTGGTTTATAAGCAAAGCTTTAATATTCAGCTCTTCTAACAAGTCTCATCTGGTGCAGAGAGTGGCAGAAGGGAAAAGAGACAGAATCTCTCCCACTCGCTGATTATATACATGCACACAACAAAAGACATGCATAACAAAGGCTGACATCCCTCATTATCTTAATTCCCCCATTGTCCTGGTATTTCCTCTCCTCGCCTTGGGGGGTGAGGGTGGCTCCTCCAGTCTCCTCCGCCGTGTCCGGGAAAGTCTTTGTTCTTCACACGCGGGTGAGAGTCCTTTGTCCTTTCAGAGGTGTGAAGTTCTTTACATATGTAATCACCAAACATTTCCACATGCTTTAACATATGTAGGTTATGGAACATATGGTTAATATAGACCACAGGCCCCCCAAACAACTAAGAAAAGACAACAGGAAGGTTCACAGTCTAAGATAGTTATTATGACATACTAAGTGTTACATCTGTTGCCACGGAAGAAACTTTCTAGCAGCCATGCTCCTAAGAGAGTTCAGTGGTAATTATAACAGCATAGTAAAATCATAAGTCAGTCCTAAACTGTTGCAGCACAATTAGTGAAAAATTGTGGAGTGGTTTGTATCAGTCCCTGTGCTGTCTGGGTTTTAATCTTCTCCCAAAACTGCTGTAGGTTGGTTTAGGCACCCTGCTGGGACCTTCTTGAGAGGGATCTGCAGTGTGGGAAGGAGAGACTGTTCCCTGCTGGGGGGCTGAGTCTTTTCTCTTGGGGGGTCTACCCCGCCGAGGTGCTCTCGCCAACTGTGCAGGCTCGTCTTTCAACAAGAAGGCAGGTTTAAGTCTGTCAATGCTGACTGTTTCTTTTCTATCCCCAAAATCAAGCACAAAGTGTTTATCACCATGTTCCAGCACTCTGTTAAAAAAAGGTAGGTTTTAAAGCTTCATGCTTAACAAAAACGAACTCAGCGTTTTTTAAAGCCTGAGGGACAAAAACCCGTGGGAAGGAGTGATGAGCTGGACCGGGGAGAGAGTCTGGTCCGCTGCTGCCTAAAAACCTTGGGACTGGAAGGTGCCCTGGCTCTGGGTTCTCTGGTAAAAATTCACCTGGGAGCCTGAGAGGTTGTGCAAAGACTAGTTCTGCGGGAGAGGCGTCTAGATCCTCTTTAGGCGCAGCACGCAACCCCAATAAAACCCAGGGAAGTTTATTTACCCAATTTGTGTCCGTTAGTGAGGCTCTGAGGGCGGCCTTTAAAGACCTGTGAAAACGCTCGCATAACCCATTAGCCTGAGGGTGATAAGCGGTGGTGCGGTGAATTGTTGCCCCTAAGCTGCTGGACATGGCTGACCAGAGCTCTGAGACAAATTGAGGCCCCCTATCGGACGTGATGTCCGATGGGACGCCGAAACGTGCCACCCAGTTTGTCAAAAAAACGCGAGCGACTTCCTCCGCTGTGGTTGCCGCTAGAGGGACTGCCTCTGGCCAGCGTGTGGTGCGGTCTATCATTGTTAACAGGTGTGTGAAACCTTGGGAGGAAGGTAGTGGCCCCACAAGGTCGACATGAACGTGGTCGAACCTTCTAGCAGGGATTGGAAAAGGCTCCAGAGGGGCTTTTGTGTGTCTGTGTATTTTGGCGCGTTGACAAGAAATGCAAGTTTTTGCCCATTCCTTAACGTTTTTGCGCAGGCCTGGCCACACAAACTTTTCGGCGACCATTTTAACCGAGGCGCGCACACCTGGGTGCGCGAGGGAGTGAATTGCATCGAAAATACGGCGGCGCCATGTAGCTGGTACTAACGGGCGAGGTCGGCCGGTTGAAACATCGCATATTAGGGGGGGCACGCCGTCGCGTAAACCCTTTTTCTCCAGCCTTAACCCTGTTGGTCCAGACAGGAGTGCGCGCACGTCCGCGTCACTGTTTTGTTCCTCCGCCATGGCTGCATAATCTATCCCTGCATGGACAGGTGCTGCGTATGTGTCTGCGTTAGTGAAGAGCTCTGCTGCTGAGGTAGTATAATCTGTCTCCTCATGCTCTGGAGGTGTCACAGCGCGAGAGAGACAGTCCGCTACTATGTTAAGTTTGCCTGCCACGTGTCGAATGTCTGTGGTGAACTCTGAAATCGCAGCTAGCTGTCTTTGTTGCCTGCCTGACCATGGTTCTGAAATTTTAACCATAGCAAAAGTGAGCGGTTTATGGTCTACAAAAGCCGTGAAACTCCGCCCTTCTAACCAGAACTGGAAGTGGTGGATGGATAAATGAAGCGCCAGCAGCTCTCTGTCAAAAGTGCTGTATTTGCGTTCAGTTTGGTTTAGCGATTTGCTAAAGAATGCTAAAGGTTGCCAGACCCCGCTGACAAGTTGTTCTACAACTGCCCCTATAGCTAGGTCTGAAGCATCTGTGGTTAGTGCGATGCGGGCCAAGGGATCTGGGTGAACTAACAATGTGGCGTTAGCTAGGGCGCTTTTTACTTCCGCGAAAGCGCGTTTGCGCTCCGGGGTCCATTCGACCGCGTTGGAAGCTTTCTTTTTTTTGAGCGCGTCATATAGGGGCTGCATGAGCTGAGCTGCGTGGGGGAGGAAGCGGTTGTAAAAATTAACCATCCCTAAAAATTCTTGTAGCGATTTGACCGTTTGTGGCCGTGGAAAACTTTCTATCGCATAAACTTTGTCTGGAAGTGGAACTGCCCCCTTCGGAGAGACTTTGTGTCCTAAAAAATCAATTTGTGACACGCCGAATTTGCATTTGGCTGGATTGATTATTAGCCCGTGCTCTTCCAGCCTCTGAAAAACCGTAGTGAGGTGCTGCTTGTGTTCTACCTCAGACGAGCTGGCTACCAGCATGTCGTCGAGGTAGACGAAGACAAAAGGAAGGTCGCATAAGACCGCATTCATCATTCGTTGAAAAGTTTGAGCAGCGCCTTTGAGGCCGAAAGGCATTCGCAGGAATTCAAAAAGGCCGAAAGGGGTTATTACCGCTGTTTTAGGAACGTCTTCTGCTCGGACTGGGACTTGGTGATAACTGCGGACTAAGTCTATTTTTGAAAAAATGCGCGCACCCGCTAGATGTAGTGAAAAATCTTGAATGTGAGGGATTGGGTAACGGTCATGCGCTGTAGCGTTGTTTAATCTGCGGTAATCTCCGCACGGTCTCCAAGAACCGTCGGATTTCGGAACCATGTGAAGTGGTGAGGCCCAGGGGCTCTTCGAGCGTCTAACAATGCCCAATTTTTCAAGAGTTGTAAACTCGTCCCGTGCTATGTTGAGCTTGGCCTCGTCTAAGCGGCGCGCTTTGGCAAAAACGGGAGGTCCCATTGTCGGAATGAAGTGTTCAACCCCGTGTTTAGCCACAGTGGCTGAGAATTTGGGGATTGTGAGTGCTGGAAATTGGGTGAGGAGTTGCTCAAACTTACCTCCTGCCGTGGTGATGCTAGCCTGCACAGGTGGTGGAGAAACTCGGGCTGAGCATGGAATAGAAGCAAAGGACAGTGCATTAACCAGGCGCCTATTTGCTAAATCCACTAATAACCCGTGTGCACACAAAAAATCTGCGCCTAATAAGTTAAAACTCACCGCCGCTACAACAAATGTCTATCTGTAGCTGCGGCCGTGGATGAGGAGGTGCAGGCTCTTTTCGCCGAATGTGTCGATGCTAGAGCCGTTGGCTGCCACGGCTCCGTTGCCCCGGGTGCCCGTGGCTCGATCTGCGTGGGAGGGCATGACAAAACTCAGCTGGGCTCCTGTGTCGATGAGGAACTGCTTGCCTGAGTGTCCATCCGTCACGTACAACAGCTTGTTTTTCTCGCCGAGAGCCGCTGCCATTAACGGCTCTCGGCTTTGGCGTTTAAATTTGCAGGGGGGAACGCATTTGTGAGCCTTCTCGGCGAAGCGGTGGTGGTAATAACAAACATCGCTCCGTCTGTTACGTCTTGGCCGTGTCGCTGTCACCGTGGGCTGGGTCTGCTCCGTGGGTTGTAGCTCCTCGTGGCTCGGGGCATCAGCGTTGAGGTCTGCGGATGCTGCTGTGGGTGTCAGCTCCTTGCAGGCGTTGACGAGCCGATAAGCTTCATTGGCCAGCACGCGGAAGTCTTGGTGGTTGTTGCACTTCATGCTGGCGAGTGTCCCTCTCATGTGTGGCGGCAGCGTGCTGAGGAAAATAAACTGGAAGAGGAAGTTGTCATTGTCCTCTTCTTTGAGCTGTAGCAAATCCTCCATGAGGGCCTTCGGTTTGCACCCTCTGCGGCCGTAGACCGCCAGGATCTTCTCGGCTCTCTCTTCCGCTGATGGGATGTAGTTCGCCACGATGGTTGCTTTGAGCGTCTCGTATTTGTCCCGGGCCAGTGGTCGCCGGATCATGCTCCGCACACACTTCGAAGTGGCGGCGTTGCGTTTGGAGACGATATGATAAAATTTGGTGTCATCAGCCGTGATGCCCGCCAGCGCAAATTGGGCTTCAGCCTGCTGAAACCAAGAGGCGGGGTCTTCTTGCCAGAAGTCTGGCAGCTGGACAGCGACGGCATTCGTGCACACCATCACTGTTGTGCCCGCCGGGTGAGAGTGCTTTGCCTCGGCTCTCGCGGCGGTGCTGGTGCTCAGTTGAGCCCTCTCAATCTCTTCTGCCGGGGGGAACAGTTGTCCATCTGCTCCCTCGTCTGCGTGGCGGCTGGTGTCTGCCTGGGTCGCCGCGGATGAGTCGATTGCGGGGGAACGCCTCAGGTCCATACTCGCGTCAAGGTCACCAGTGTAGAAGAGCTTGGAAATGAAGAGGCGATTTGGTTTATAAGCAAAGCTTTAATATTCAGCTCTTCTAACAAGTCTCATCTGGTGCAGAGAGTGGCAGAAGGGAAAAGAGACAGAATCTCTCCCACTCACTGATTATATACATGCACACAACAAAAGACATGCATAACAAAGGCTGACATCCCTCATTATCTTAATCCCCCCATTGTCCTGGTATTTCCTCTCCTCGCCTTGGGGGGTGAGGGTGGCTCCTCCGGTCTCCTCCGCCGCGTCCGGGAACGTCTTTGTTCTTCACTCGACGGGTGAGAGTCCTTTGTCCTTTCAGAGGTGTGAAGTTCTTTACATATGTAATCACCAAACATTTCCACATGCTTTAACATATGTAGGTTATGGAATATATGGTTAATATGAATCTGAATCTGTTTTTCAATAGATTTGACCAACCGCCCTCCCCCCTGTCTGCACAACAACCACTGCTGCCTCTAAGAAATCAAGTCCTGCTGCCCACTCCCCACTCCACCGACACCCCCCCCACTCCCAACACACAGCCCCCCATCCTGACCCTGACCAAGACCCAGGTGAGGACGGAGCTGAGGAAGATCAAGGCGAGGAAGGCGTCGGGACCGGACGGCATCAGCGCAAAGCTCCTCAAGTCCTGTGCAGACCAGCTGTGTGGGATTGTGACGTATATCTTCAACATGAGCCTGAAACTGGGGAGGGTACCACAGCTGTGGAAAACATCTTGTGTGGTACCTGTACCAAAAACTTCCCACCCCAAAGACCTGAACAGCTACAGACCGGTGGCCTTGACGTCCCACTTGATGAAGACCCTGGAGAGACTGCTCCTTGCTCATCTCCGCCCCCTGGTGGAACCAGCGATGGATCCACTCCAGTTCGCCTACCAGCATGGCATTGGGGTGGAGGATGCGGTGATCTTCCTCCTTCACCGTTCTCTGTCCCACCTGGAGAAGCCCGGGAATATGGTGAGGATCATGTTCTTTGACTTCTCCAGTGCTTTCAACACCATCCAACCGATGATCCTGAAGGACAAGCTGCTGCGCGCAGGGGTGGACCAGCACCTGTCATCATGGATCCTGGACTACCTCACGAACCGGCCTCAGTTTGTGAGAACCCGGGACTGTGTTTCCGACACGATCATCAGTAGCATGGGGGCCCCCCAGGGAACGGTGCTGGCTCCCTTCCTGTTCACTCTTTATACTGCGGACTTCTCACACAACACAACACACTGCCATCTACAGAAGTTCTCTGATGACTCTGTGATCGTTGGTCTCATCTCCAACGGAGATGAAGCTGAGTACAGAGGGCTTATCCAGGACTTCATGGACTGGTGCCATCGGAACTGCCTCCAGATCAACGCGAGGAAAACTAAGGAGCTGGTGGTGGACTGCCGCAGGCATGGGCAGCCCCTCACAGCACCAGTAAATATACAGGGAACAGACATCGAGATGGTGACATCCTATAAGTACCTGGGTATTCATCTGAACAATAAACTAGACTGGTCACACAATACTGACGCACTCTACAAGAAGGGACAGCGCAGGCTGTTCCTGCTGAGGAGACTCAGGTCTTTTGGTGTACAAGGGGCGCTGCTGAAGTCATTCTATGACACGGTGGTGGCATCAGCCATCACTTTTGGAGTGGTCTGCTGGGGCAGTGGCATTACTGCAGCCGATAGGAAGAGACTGAACAAACTGATTAAGAAAGCTAGCTCTGTCCTGGGGCAGCGCCTTGATCCGATGGAGGAGATAGGAGAGAGAAGGACGGTGGCTAAACTGTCATCTCTGCTGGAGTCCGAGTTCCACCCTATGCAGGACATACTGGATGCACTAAGGAGCTCATTTAGCAGCAGACTACATCATCCCAGGTGCACAACCGAGAGGTTTCGTAGGTCCTTCCTACCAACGGCTGTCAGACTGTACAACCTAAGCAGGGCTGCTCGCAGAGATAGCAAAAAGACGTAACAAACTAATAGTTTTTTTTTGAATGCAAAAGATGCAATAGACTTACACAATGGTCCTCTCCGGCATACAACTAGGAACATACCGGTCGCTATGGAGGGTGAGAATATGTATGGGCACATAATCATACCATGTAGGATAACTAAGTAGACGGTTATGCTGTTTCATCCCACCTAGCAACAATGCTCTGCACTGTGTGTGTTTATATATTTACATATTTATTCCATCTAGCTACAATGCTCAGCACTGGGTGTGTTTATATTTATATATCTATATATTTATTCCATCTAGCTACAATGCTCCGCACTGTGTTTTTATATATCTACATATTATTCCATCTAGCTACATTGCTCCGCACTGTGTGTGTTTATATACTTGCATATTTATTCCACCTAGCTGCAATGCTCCGTACTGTGGGTGTTTATATATTTACATATTTATTCCATCTAGCTACAATGCTCTGCACTGTGTGTTCATATATTCATATATTTATTCCATCCAGCTACAATGCTCTGCACTGTGTGTCTGTGTGTGTGTGTGTGTGTGTGTATATATATTTTATCGTAATATGTACATATGTACGTATATTAGCTGCTCTTGCTTGCTTGTTTTTTTCTTGCCTTCTGATTGTTGCTCTGAGTGTTGCTATCCCTGTGCTGTTGCAATCCTGGAATTTCCCCGTTGTGGGACTAATAAAGGCTTATCTTATATTATCTTATCTTATATAGACCACACCAGTAGTATTTATTTATTATTATTACAATTATTATTAGATGCTGGTATTATTGTCATTGTTGTATTATTTCTATTGCATAATTTAATTTTAAGATGTATTATATATTATGGTATTGTATAATGAATGCAATTGTGGGATGGATAATGACAAATGATATTATAATTTATTGGGTATGGAGAAGGGGTGGGACTATATAAGCGTTGACTTCTTCCCACTCCTTGTGAACAAGGCATTTTTTTTAATTTAATTTTTTTTTTTTTTGGTTTTGATTCTTCTTTTAAATTCATTCATTCATTCATCTTCTTCCGCTTAATCCTTTTCGGGTCGCGGGGTTTTTTGTCTTGATGTTCAAATAAAATCAATCAATCAATCAATCAATCAATCAATCAATCAATCAATCAAAGTGACAAGCTGTTGCTGAGATACAGGGCACAGACTTTTTTTCCCCAGAGTGCCGTGCACAAATGCTGAAAAAAAAAGAGCTCAGGGCGGTCAGGCAACAAAAAACACGTTTGGTGGACATGCAGCCTTATGTCTGTCTACTAATATCTTTTGAAAGATGAGAAAGAAATAAGGGAGCTACTCAGAGAATACAGAGGAGTGGAGTGGGTCTGAATATCTGAGTATAATTCTAGTTATTTCCTTAGGGTAGTATCTCACGGAGCGGCAAATGCTAATGGCATAGCGACTTTTGGATTTGAATGCTGGTGAAAATCAAGCTAGTATTTCACAGACGGTGAATGCTGAGGAACATTCATAAATGTTGCACTTTTTGGGTTTTGTAAGAGTTTGTACAAGGTTGCAAAACAGCTTGCCAACAGTTTAGAAGGTTGCAAACAATTTTGTCATGAATGTTCTTAAACAGTTGCTAGTAGTGTTCACTTGATGAACCAAAAAGAACTCTACCCCCATATCTCACAGGGCAGCGGATGCTGGCTAACGTGGCGATTTTTGGGTTTCATCAGGGTTCGTAAAAGGTTGACAAACACTTCCCAAACAATTTTTCTTGCTGCCAAACAATTATAAAATGGTTGAATTTTTTTGCTAAATGTATTTTCCCACAAACTCAAAATGATTTTCCAAAAAGTCTTTTGCAAAATAATTGTAATGTATGTTGCTAAAGTTCTTTGTGGTTAGCCTAGTAGTGAACATTAGCAACTGTTTAAGAACCTTTACGACAAAACTGTTGGCAACCTTAACAAGAGCACTCTCTGGCAAGTGCAATATCCCCCGCTTCCACTTTCTTTGAAGATCCCAATACTTACTGACAGAGAGTATTTTTGCCATGATGCTGAGCACGATTGGAGAACCATGCTCACACTTTGTTATTTCTAGTTATTTTCTGTACTTTGTCCACTTCAGTTTTATGATTGTATTTGTGAATGGTTTTGTCTGTATTATGTTATCTGAGTTTGCCCTTTGTTTCTGTTTGTTTTGAGTTGTCCTGTTACCTTAGTTTGGTCATTATAGTCTTATTTATTATTATGTTGTTTACGGATCATCTGGTATTTCAAATTATATATTCTTGCATTTAGACTTGAGCCTACTCATGCCTCCGTCTTTAGTTTCCTGTTTAGGTAGTGATATTTATTATTATTGTTTTTCCCAGCACCATTAGCATTTCTTGTTTGTATTTTATCTTGTCCTTGCCTTGATGGGTTGCTATTATTATTTTCTACTTTTGCATTATTTGGTTTGAATCTTGTTTTGCAATATTTCTAGTGAGTTACCTTTGATTTTATTAATCCTGTGCTATTATTTTGACAAAGTTCTTTGTTTACTTCCTTTTCAAGTTCAGTTTGCGGTTTGTCCCAGCTGTTATTATTTTGGACTGATGACCCTCACTCCTGTTACCCACACCTGTTCATCATTTGCCCTATTTTCTCTTTGCCTATTTAAGGGACGCTGCCCCACAGTTCGGGGCAATGTCCTTCATTGTCCAAACTGGCGTGTTTCACACGCTTTATCCTATGTTGGCTATCTGGTCTTACTGGCGTGTGTCCCACACTTCAGCCTTCTTATTTATCTTGCCTGTGTCCTGCTTTGTAAGTTTTTGTTCCTGTTTGGTCTTTGTGTTTTTTCATTAAACGTTCACAACTCACAGTCCAGTGTTTGGGTCTCCATCCTGCCCTGCCTGGGCTGTTCATGACAGTTTTCATCTTTTCAATATAGTTGCTGTGGCAGAGCCAAATTATGATAAGCCCATCATCTACAAATATACAACAAAGTATACAACCCATAGTTGTAGGTCAGGATCCCAAGGTGAACCTGTGTAACAGGTTTGGTGGCCCTAGCTTTACTTTTATAGTAATGGTGCAAATGGAATGTTAACTTTGACTTTTGACCTTTTGATCCCAAACCCATAGTCAGGTCAGGGTGTACGTCATCCAAGATGTGTCTTAGATACAACTACTGTATCGATTTGAAAAGCCTACATCATTTCTTTCAGTAGTTGTTGCATTTACAAGATTTAGGGAAAATCTGACCTCTGACCTTGACTTCAAGGTCATCTGATCAGAGTCAAATTGCAATATGCACATCCTCAGTGTATATCAAACCCTGATACCCTTATGACTGGCGCCTAGCGGCTGCCCCGGCCTTGGATGCGCTCTGCAGAGCGTGCCCAAATGCCAAGTCACGTTTCGTTACCTTGTATTCATACATGTGTAATGACAATAAAGTTGAATCTCATCTCATCTCATCTCATACCATGTTTCAAAACATTCGGAACAAAACTGTAGGAGGAGTTGATTTTACAAAAGCGGGACAGAGGGACAGATGGGTGGACAGATGGACGGACTTCCCCATCACATAATTCCCCTTCAGTCTTTGCTCTTCCCTTTGGTCTTCAACCGGCAGGGGATAAAAACTGCATACAAACTGTTTTACAACCTTTTATGAACCCTGGCAAATATCATCTGCTCTGTGAGATACTAGCTTGATTTTCATCTACATTTGTCAGAAAAGTTTGTGAATCCAAAAATTACCATGTTCTTCAACATTCACCACTCCATATGATACTACCCTTTGCAACATGTGTTACAGCCATTTGCAAATGCTTACAACTATTTTGCAAATGTTTGCAACTGCTTGCTGCAAAATACTGTTTGGAACCTACTGTTTGTGGACTGTTTGGTAGTCTTTTACCAATCTTTTACAAACCCTGATGAAACCCCAAAAGGGCTAACTTCATGAACGTTCAGGTCAAGTTGGGGTCAAGTTAGTCAAAGTACAAAATGTACAAACTTTTCCAACCTTTTAACAAGGTCTTTGTGGGTTTCTCAAATGGGTAAGATCACCAATGCAAAGGACACTGCATTGCTGTGATGTGCAGCAGACTTCCAAGAGAGAGGTACTGATAATGCACCGGACATTGTCAGAGTTTGTTTGGAATGGTGTCACCCTCTTGTCTGATTGTAAACCAGATGCTTGAGCCAGTAGCCAGATAGAAAAGTACAGAAACAAGATGAATGGGTTCGAACTTACCTGGTTTTGACTAACTGTATCATTGAATTTAGAACTTTTCTTCGGTTGAATTTGCAGTTTAAAAAAAAAAGCTTAACCTCTTGCACTCTGGGATACCGCGGGCGGTCACGTCTCTGCGTCCTAGCGCGCCCTCGTGCACACTAGGACGTACACTGTGCATCTCAGAGCGCACTGAAAAAAAAAAGCTGCATTTCCGTTCTTCCACTACAGACACAGCCGCAAACAGAAAGCCAAAGGAGTGCTTTGATTGGTTTGGATTTGATTGACCTCTCATTCGACTAATAAGAGCCTTGAATTGGGTTTCTGAAACCTTGAAGAACCAATGACTGAAAACCTAGCAAGAAGGACCCGCCTACCAACGGCTGCGAATACAGCAAGCCAATTGAAGCAGAGAAGTTTGACGATTGAAAGCGTGCGTCCCGTGCGTAAAATCTGTTTTGTGGAAGCCGCTGGGTGACACACACGTGTTCACCAGTCTTTTTTTCTTACTACTGTTTTTATTTGTTTTGAAAAATCGTTCGCCAAAACCGCAATCATGGAAGCGCAAAACCGCAATAATGGAATCATGGTTTGACCGGGTCGCGTGACCACAACCACGAGTCGTAACAAGCGGACCAGCGTCATGTTCGTCTGACAATGAGGAAGAGATGTTCGCTAACGACACTGCTGTTGTGGACAGGTAAGTGTTATACGTTAAATTGTTCTTTATCCCTGAAAATTGTAATCAAAATGACTTTTGACCGATCGGTAAATTACAACTGTGCGTCATTGCCACATGATGGACCGGTCCGTGCACCGCGTCCGGACCGTGAATGCCCCCCCCCCCGCTACTCTTCTGTAGCGGATTGCAGATATATTGCAGATATTTTAGTACAACTATGCGTAGTAGACCGCGGTCCGTCATGTGGCGATGGACGATGTCCGTCCCCTGTAGCAGGGGGTGGGGTGGGGGAGTTGTTATCCTCTACATTACAGATATTTTAGTCTAATTTTTTAGTGCACTGTAGGTTTTTTTTCTTGTAAAAAAAAAAAGCCACACATTTGTTACGTGGCATGCTTCTTTGTGTGGGAGCTTGTTTGTTCATTCATTCATTCATGAATGAATAACCCCCCCCCCACACACACACACACACAGCCCTGAGCGTCACCTTTCATTAGAGCCCAAGATCAAGTTTCTATATTGAATCATTCAAAAGTTACAGAGGTTTTTCCAAACTGTGCCATTTGGCACAATTTGGCACAGTTCAAAAACACCTGGGAACAACCTGACAAAAAAGCTGTGTAATATATTCATTTTTTGTGTTATTGTTACAAAATTTTGACCTCAGCTGGATAACACTTGGTTCTACATTTCTGTTGCATTTTCCAGCCCGGATCTGACAGCTGTGTGTTATTTGCAAGCATTTGTATCTAAAAAAACACCCAGGCGAACTTTATTTTCTTTAAGTTCAGTATGTTTAGATGACTGTTACTCAGTGGCAGGAGCACTGAGAGAGATTATGACTGTTTTGCCAAAAAATTCAAAGTGTTTTCTTTTAAATGAGACCAACCCCATGAAGATGCTGCAAAGGGTTGAAGAACAGCTTTTGATTTACTTTGGGTACGTTATTTTTAGGCGTTTTTGAGGGAAATTGACCAGAGTGCAAGGGGTTAAACTTGCAGCATGTTACTCAAATCTTATATTTGCAGCGTTTTAAGATGTAAACAGTTGGAAATTTACACCTTTTTTTTTGTCTTTTTGCTAAAGTTGCAGCTTCTTACTGATAAAATTCCACTTTTTTTGGTCAGAAATTGGCAGCTTTTAACTGAGACTTACATCCCCCCCCCCTTTTTTTTGTCAGGTTGGCTTGCTTGCTATCGGGTAACCATGAAAACCAGTACTACCTGTCTCATGGGTTGGGCCATCGGCGACTCAACCGGCATCCCCACCCATCCGAGGGCATGGAAGGTGAAACAGGGCATCCTGGCAGAACTAAAAACAATATCTGTCACAGGTCTGTGGTGGACCACTCCCAGTTACACGGGGTGAAACTGGACATCCTGGCAGATAAACACATCTGTCGCAAGGTCTGTGGTGGACTGTGCCAGTCGGTGCATCGTGACATGCACTACACAAAGAGCAGAGATAAACAAACCTATCATCTGGTCAGTCACTGCTACAGATACTGGAGTCAGTTTGACTTGGCTTGTCCTTGCCACTGATAATACCTTTATCTACCAAGAATGTGCTGCTAGTCCAGCAAAAGCTAGCAGTACTCAAATACTTTGCAAGCAGTTTCATGAAATGGTCAATCAGAAAGCAACTCATACCTGTTTGGACCTCGCCTGGGCTTACAAGGTCTGCGCTGATCTGTTCACACACCAACAGGCAGCAAAAAGTAAGCTAGGAGTAGGAAGATAAAAGAAGAGGAAAACGGCAGCCTTGTGTGTAGCGGAATGGAATGTATGCACTCCATTGGACAGAACAACATCACAGCGCCCAGAAAGACAGACCGCGCTTGTGGCCCTGGAAATGAACAGGTACAATGTAGACATAGCTGCACTTAGCGAAACAAGATTGCCAGGATATGACAGCTAGGAAGACCATGGGAACATCTTCTTTTGGAGTGGGAGATCAACTCAAGAAAGGAGAGAAGCAGGAGTGGGCTTTGCAGTTAGAAAGGAGATAGCAGAAATGCTTTATGAGGAACCGGTGCCAATCAACAACAGGATAATGACTATGAGACTCCCACTACAGTGGAAGATGTATGCCATACTCATCAGTGTATATGCCCCAACATTGAGCAACACAGAGGAGGTGAAGGAAGAGTTCTACAGTGATTTATGTGAGACTATCAGGCGTGTACCGACTGATGACAGGCTGATACTCGTTGGAGATTTTAATGCCAGAGTTGGTTTGGACACTGAGAAATGGAAAGGAGTGCTAGGCAGTCATGGAGTAGGCAAGTGCAATGCTAATGGAGAACTTCTACTTGCACTACGTTCAGAGTACAACCTTGTGATAACCAACACTCTATTTAAGCACAAGGACACACACAAAAAGACATGGATGCACCCAAGATCCAAGCACTGGTACTTATTTGACTACATCATAGTCAGGCAAAGAGACATAAGGGATGTATTGGACACCAGAGCAATGAGAGGCACGGACTGTGGTACTGATCATGTTATGCTGAGATCTAGATTAAGGATTTGGAGACAAAAACAGCACTGCAGGATGGGTGCGAAGTCACCACGGAAGCTAAACACTAGTGCACTGAAAGGCCAAAAAGAAGCAGGAAGAACTTACACAGGAAATGGATGAAAACTTGAAAGACTGGGACAGCAACAACTCAGAGAATGACATAGAAGAGAAATGGGCAACACTGAAGGATACAATGTATCAGACTGCAAGTGATGTATTAGGCCACCCTGAGAGGAAACATCAAGATTGGTTTGATGAGCATGATGAACACCTGAAGAAACTACTGGAAGTGAGGAATACAGCTAGGCAGGAAAACCTACAGTGTAACACAAGGTCGAAGAAGAAGAAATGCTCAAAGGCTCAGAGTGCCCTACAGAAGTGCACCAGAGAGATGAAGTCCAACTGGTAGGATGAAAAAGTGGAGGAACTTCAAACTGCAGCAGACAGGAAGGACATAAAAACATTCTTCACAGGTTTGAGAGAAATCTATGGCCCTAAACTAAGAGGATTGATCCAACTAAAGGCTATGGATGGTGAAACGGTTTTGCAGGAGAAAGACAAGATCCTGGACAGATTTGCAGACCACTTTGACCAACTACTAAACAACCCTGGAGATCTCACTGAAAAGGCTAAAGAAGCTCTAGTGCAGTGACCAGCTATATCAAGTC
Source organism: Pholidichthys leucotaenia (assembly GCA_020510985.1). Taxonomy (NCBI): domain Eukaryota; kingdom Metazoa; phylum Chordata; class Actinopteri; order Cichliformes; family Pholidichthyidae; genus Pholidichthys; species Pholidichthys leucotaenia. Next base: position 55,713,825 of record CM035840.1, on the reverse strand, counting down.
TGGATGAATCACCAAATATTGATGAACTAATGGCAGCTATCAGGACAACACAGGATGGTAAAGCTCCAGGAAGGGATGGAATTCCAGCAGAAGTGTGGAAATTTGGTGGTGTTCAGCTGACCAACTGCCTGCACAAGCTCATCCAAGAGATATGGGATGCCCAGAAACTACCTCAAGACTGGAAGGATGCAAGTATTGTGCCTTTGTTCAAGAAAGGTGACAGGAAAGATTGTGGGAAATTACCGAGGTATATCACTGCTAGCCACTGTTGGTAAGATTCTCTCACGTGTACTACTTAACAGACTCAGTGAACACATCTCGCAGAATGTACTACCGGAAACCCAGTGCGGCTTTAGAAGTGGAAGAAACACAATGGACATGATTTTCTGCTTGAAACAGGTTCAAGAAAAGTGTATCGAACAGAACATGCCACTTTATGTAGTCTTCATAGACTTCAGTAAAGCCTTCGATACTGTTTCGCGACAAGGACTTTGGCAGGTACTCAAGAAATATGGCTGTACAGAGAAATTTGTCAGCCCGATTGAGGCACTCCATATAGGTATGCAAGCAAACGTGGCAATGAGTGGTTCAGTATCTAAAGACTTTTCAGTAAGCAATGGGGTGAAGCAAGGGTGTGTGCTGGCACCTACACTCTTCTCGCTATATCTGGCAGCCATGCTTGAGGTGGCCTTCAAAGACACTTCAGAAGGAGTATACATTCAAGCAAGGAGAGAAGCAGACTTGTTCAATGTGGCACAGTTTAAAGCCAAGAGTAAGACATCGATAAACGTAGTAAGAGAAATGTTCTTTGCCGACAACAGTGCTCTAGTTGCACACAGTGTGGAAGATATGCAATCTTTAGTGGAGAAATTTGCAAGAGCAGCTAGCCACTTCAGCCTCCACATCAACATCAAGAAGACAGAGTGCTTTTTTCAACCACCAAAGTTCCAATTATCAACATCACTACCAGAAGAGATCAGCATTGGTACAGAGCGAGCCACTAGTCAAGCGCAAGACTTTTAAGTATCTAGGGAGTACTGTTTAAGAGAATGCTAGGCTGGAGGATGAACTACCTCTCAGAATGGGAAGAGCAAGTGCTGTGTTTGGAAACTTGAGGGAGAGACTGTGGAACAACCGACATGTGTCTATCCGTGTGAAATGCAAAGTGTACAGAGCGACAGTACTGGCTACTCTATTATACGGTGCTGAAACTTGGACTGTCTACAGAGTGCAGGTGCAGAAACTCCACGCGTACGTGATGAGACACCTTCGAGCCGTAATGAACATCTCATGGAAAGACAAGATAACCAACACAGAAGTGTTGAAATGAGCTGGTCTACCATCAATGGAGGACATGCTAATACAGATGAACCTGAGATGGCTCGGACATGTTGAGAGGATGGACCACCAGTGTCGTCCTTGGCAGTTACTCTACTCACAGTTATGCGAGGGCAAACGCAATAAGGGTAGACCAAGGCTCAGATTTAAAGACACTGTAGAAAGAAACTTCAAGAAGCTGGATATAGACAGGAGTTCCTGGCAGCGGAAGGCTAAGGACAGAGCTGTGTGGAGGAATCTGATCAGACCTAAATGAAACAGTTCATTGTCGCCCACGACAGACTGCTATGATGATGATGATGGTCATAATCTGCATCCCAGAGAGCAGAAATATAAAATATATTTTCATAATCAAGTCTTATACTTTAGAAACCCTGTGAAAGTAGACTTTGTTAAAGGATAACTGAATGTACAGTATATACCCAAAATGCTGAATTTATGGATGTATGTGAAGCTCATCTCTTCCTTCACCAGCCAAATAACCTATTCCACAACAGCAACACACTGGCTCTGTTTCTCTCTTAGTTTTATCGAGGCTCATTAATAGTAATTAAAGGTAGGAGTCAGCTTTGAATGTGAGTCACGCTAAGTCATCCTCCAAAGGTTGAAGATGTTTTTTACCCCCAAACAAATGAACTACTACAATGAGTTTCAACACAACGTGGCTTTAACAGAAGTCTGAGATGAGTAATAAACCTGAGTCATATATGCCTGATTGCTCACTTGTAACTGAAAGAAAAAAGCAAATCCCTCTCCACATTCCGTTTTAAAGCCTGTACACCTAAATGTTGTGTAATAATCAAAGAGCCAGAAGTAATGTGACAGCAATGCAAAATAGCAGGACATACAGGTCAAGAATCCCCACCCTGATGTCTCATAACCAGTTAGGCCAGAGAATCTTGATTGACTCAACACTATGGCCCAGGTAGTTAGGTCACCAAAAGTAATTGATCTAAACTAACCTTTTTTCAAGGGTTTTTACACCACAAAAAAACAACAACAACAACAAAAAAACCCCAGATACATGTCACATTTGAGTCATTTCGCTCTTGATAAGTCTTGTAAGTCACAACAAACATGTTAACAAGAAAAAAAAAAACATTTTTGGCAGTGTCACTTTAATGTTTCAGCAGAATGGGCAGAAGCCTGAGATTTTTCTCCCTACGCCACTGGCATATGCTTTGGATGACAGTGGAGTCAGTCAGTCTACCACATTAGACCTCACCTTAATGGAAAGAGGCAGACAGGCAGGCATTAGCTTAATCGTCAATCCAGCCTGTTTTCATTACTATTTTCTATCAATTTTATCCACACCCACTGGAGTCCTTATTCATCTACCAACATTTGACCATTATAATCCTTTAATCCTTTATTAATCCCACAATGGAGAAATTACAGGGTATCCACCTGGATGGATGAGGCAGCCACGGTGCGGCACCAATTCCTTAACCATTCACACACACATTCACACTTAGGGCCACTTTAGAGTCTCCAGTTAAACTAACTTGGATTATATACATCATAACCAAACTTGGATTATATACATTATACAGTATGTTGATCTTAGATGTTATTTTAGCTTAGTTTACAATAGTGTATTTTCTCTGAGACCATTTGTGAACGTTTCTGTGCTTATTGTACTCCCGGGACCTGTCATATCCTATCGACCACTGAAACCACACACTCCCGTCCACCAGTGATGCTTTATTTCATTCATTCTTTAAGAAGAATTTACATGAGTTGGCTCAGGCTATATCTGAGCAAGGAGCTAGCCAGCTAACAGTGATGAAAGCGGGAGGGCGGGGTTAACTGCGGCGCTTGAGCATTTAAGGAGACATGTACTGTCGAAAACAAGCTTTTCTGAGTAATGCTGCAAAATATGATTCACAATGATGCTGCAATAATTATGCCTCAGTGAAACTGAGAGGCATACAGTAATCAGTTAGTGTGTCTGTTTGTGGCTGTGTGTATCCGTCCGTCTCTCTGTTTCAGCTTGCCTGGTCAAAATTATGTAGAACTAAAGGGTTACTGTATATCATTGTATCGCCATATTTTCTCAACTTTTAATTTGCCAGAATTGCAAGCTCAGGCTTTGTTTTCAAAATAAACACAAATTTAACTCACCATTTCTGTCAATGCAGCCGCAAAAAAAGGTATTGTAAAAACTATGCTGGGCCACTAGAGATGGCAATGCAACTTTTTTTTACAGCACATAATGGACCACTTCCGTGACATCACTAGGTTAGTTAGTATGGTGCTGGGTTTGTGCTCAGAGGTCTGCATTAGCTACTGTGGAGAGTTTTTACAAACACCAGGTTAATGGATGGTTATTAGACCAAAACTAAAAACAGATGTAAGGGCGGTCATTATTATATTACCCCGACTGTAGTGGTATATAGTACATGGCCAAAACAAGGAGAGATCGCCCGCTTTATTTTATAACATCTTCAACAACTGACTGATGTTTATATTGAAATAACGGAGCTGCCGTTAGCCACAATGCTAACGTGTGCAACAATCTTTTATATTAACAATGAGATGGGGGGCCAGTGAGACAGAGGGACTGATGGTTCATCAGATAAAATGGCCTCAAGTCTGCTCCTACTGTTCTCTGATTGATTTTTTTCTCTGATAAAGTCTGGTGTCCACAGATCACTGGTCAGACTGTTAGCATAGAGGTAATGAGTGCTAACATCACTGTTGTGATGGGCTTTAGTGTGATATGTGGCGTGATGCCGCAGCCGGCTGGTGACGTCATCACGCCAACATATATAGGGGAGCGTCAGCCATTAGAGGCTCTCTTGCCTGGACGACTCCGCATGTAACTACATGTAGTGTATTGTTGGCAGTTCCTTAATAAAGCCCAGTTCCAGTGCAGCATCCTTGTCCGTCTCTTTAATGCCAGGTTTGTGGACATAACATTTGGCGATGGAGGATTAAACCATGGAGACGTATGTAACACCGCTGCAGCCTTTCCTTGAGCTCCTGGGAGAACCACCAGTTCCATGGCTAATCTGGCTGGAAGCGTTCGAAACATATGTTACAGCATTGGACCTGGGAAAGCTAGACAAGTTGAGGACGTGAGCACTGCTTGTCCACAACCTAGGCATAGAGGGCCAAAGGATTCTCTGCATGCTCTGCGTGATGGACTCATATGAGGAAGTTATAGAGCTGCTAGCTAACTATTTCACCACGCTGGACAGCATGACGGTACGATGATTCACTTTTGCCAGAGACACCAAAGAGTCGGTGAGCCAATTCAACAGTTCGTCGCTGACCTAAGGCAGTTATTTAGTGTGTGCCGTTCTTGGCTGTTGGAGGATGAGATGGTGCAGGACCAATTGGCCGAACACACGTGTAATGCTGGGCTACGAGCTAGGTTGCTAATGCTGCTTAACGACTTGACACTAGCTAAAGCAGTGGAGCTTGCACTCCAGTTGGAAGTTGTGGAAAAGTTAGCCTCGGAACTAAATTGGCGCCAGACGTACAAGATGCCTGAACAGACGACATCGGCAAATGCGGTGGACTTGGAGGACAAAGGGAGCATGGCAGAAGATTACGACGCTAATGCGGTGAGCCGGAGGTCTGCTCCGAGAGGCCCCAACTGTGGGGGTTGTAGGTCCCAGACGCACCAGAGCAAAGCACGAGTGTGCCCGGCAAGAGGAAAGTGGTGCAGCAAGCATGGGTGCATGAACCATTTCACCAGGGTATGCCTGTCTTCAGCGCCATGGAGCCTGCAAAGTAAGCCAGCCCACCCACTAACAACGACCATTCACTCGGTGAGTCCCAACGCCAATGGTTATTCTTATTGTACAGTGGAATTGGATGGTGAAGCTTTACCACTCCTGCTTGGCACAGCAGCGGTGTGGTTGATGCTGAACTAGGCCACGGTGAAAAAGTTTTTTCCACATCACAGAATCAGGAAGAATCCAACACCGCTGTACGGGTGCAGTGATAACAGACTGTGCAATGTCGGAACTGTGGAGTTAACTGCTCGCTACAAGTCCAACGCTGTTGCATGACTTCACGTTCCAAGTGGCAGCGCATGGTGACAACATTATGGCATGCGACCTTTTCTACAGACTGGGCTTCGCCATTAGGGACAGCGCTGGGTTTGAATGGTCTGGGTGTGGACACTGGAGCTCACCAGACCCGGTGGATGACGTCATCGTGCGGGATGAGGTACCTACAGATGGTACCGACACCGAAGCGCACACCTCACGCTCTCAGGAGGAGAGCCGCTCAATGGAGGAACCAGACGGCTTCAGTACTTGCACTCAACCGGCTGTAGTGGCGGCAACTGAGCTGATGGGTGAAGAATCCATTCCGATGAATGACACCAAGGAGGCAGCAGACATCTTCAGTGCCCATGTTGAGTTTCAGCCAGTGATGGCTGAGGGGTCCGCTGCGACAACGATGACTGATGAACCGCCACAGTGCAACAAAAGCGCCAGGCCAAATGAGAGCACAGAGCTGCTGAAAGCACATCAAGCCAAGCAAGGTACCACTCCAGGTCATGGACTGGGTTCGGGTTTGTGCCAACGAAAGAACGTGGCGACGACTGGCTGGGCCCCAGCCAGTGAAACAACAAGCACCGCTGAGGATTGTGGCAAAGCTGGGGGTGGTGTGTTTCTGGCTGACGGATGGCTCGGTTTGACATGCAAACCAGCTGTGGTGTGTCCAGGTGGATGCTCTGGGTGACAAGGCTGTGCAGGAGTCAGCGAAGGTGGTGTGGGATCTGGGCTCCTGTGTTATGAAAATTGTCCCTTGTCCCAAGGGTCAGTCGCCACCAGGGGCGTATCCACTGCAGGGCTGCCACAGGGCTTCCCCGGTAGACCCACCCTTACCATGGGAGACTGTGAAGAAGAAAAGTAGGACTGTTTAGTTAGGAGCATAGCTGGACACATCAAAGTGGCAGAATACACCATTTAGCCGTGTGGGGTCTTGTGGTAGTCCACCCGCAGGCCCTAGTTTAGATGTTATTCAATGTGCTTATTGTTTTTTTTAATTTTAGTGTGTTTATTGAGGTTTCTGTTTTAACAAACTGAGGAGGGTCTTAATTGGATTTTTGTGTTTTGTAAAGGGAGGAGAAAGTTGTGACGGGTTTTAATGTGACATGTGGCGTGATGATGCAGCTGGCTGGTGACATCATCACGCCGACATATATAGGGAAGCGTCCATCATTAGAGGCTCTCTTGCCCGGATGGCTCCGCATCTAACTACATGTAGTGTATTGTTGGCAGTTCCTTAATAAGATAAGATAAGATAAGATAAGCCTTTATTAGTCCCACAACGGGGAAATTCCAGGATTGCAACAGCACAGGGATAGCAACACTCAGAGCAACAATCAGAAGGCAAGAAAAAAAAAAAAAAACAAAACAAAACAAAAAAAACAAGCAAGCAAGAGCAGCTAATATACATATGTACATATTACTATAAAATATATATATACACACACACACACAGACACACAGTGCAGAGCATTGTAGCTGGATGGAATAAATATATGAATATATGAACACACAGTGCAGAGCACTGTAGCTAGATGGAATAAATATGTAAATATATAAACACCCACAGTACGGAGCATTGCAGCTAGGTGGAATAAATATGCAAGTATATAAACACACACAGTGCGGAGCAATGTAGCTAGATGGAATAATATGTAGATATATAAAAACACAGTGCGGAGCATTGTAGCTAGATGGAATAAATATATAGATATATAAATATAAACACACCCAGTGCAGAGCATTGTAGCTAGATGGAATAAATATGTAAATATATAAACACACACAGTGCAGAGCATTGTTGCTAGGTGGGATGAAACAGCATAACCGTCTATTTAGTTATCCTACATGGTATGATTATGTGCCCATACATATTCTCACCCTCCATAGCGACCGGTATGTTCCTAGTTGTATGCCGGAGAGGACCATTGTGTAAGTCTATTGCATCTTTTGCATTCAAAAAAAAAACTATTAGTTTGTTACGTCTTTTTGCTATCTCTGTGAGCAGCCCTGCTTAGGTTGTACAGTCTGACAGCCGTTGGTAGGAAGGACCTACGAAACCTCTCGGTTGTGCACCTGGGATGATGTAGTCTGCTGCTAAATGAGCTCCTCAGTGCATCCAGTATGTCCTGCATAGGGTGGAACTCGGACTCCAGCAGAGATGACAGTTTAGCCACCGTCCTTCTCTCTCCTATCTCCTCCATCGGATCAAGGCGCTGCCCCAGGACAGAGCTAGCTTTCTTAATCAGTTTGTTCAGTCTCTTCCTATCGGCTGCAGTAATGCCACTGCCCCAGCAGACCACTCCAAAAGTGATGGCTGATGCCACCACCGTGTCATAGAATGACTTCAGCAGCGCCCCTTGTACACCAAAAGACCTGAGTCTCCTCAGCAGGAACAGCCTGCGCTGTCCCTTCTTGTAGAGTGCGTCAGTATTGTGTGACCAGTCTAATTTATTGTTCAGATGAATACCCAGGTACTTATAGGATGTCACCATCTCGATGTCTGTTCCCTGTATATTTATTGGTGCTGTGAGGGGCTGCCCATGCCTGCGGCAGTCCACCACCAGCTCCTTAGTTTTCCTCGCGTTGATCTGGAGGCAGTTCCGATGGCACCAGTCCACAAAGTCCTGGATAAGCCCTCTGTACTCAGCTTCATCTCCGTTGGAGATGAGACCAACGATCGCAGTCATCAGAGAACTTCTGTAGATGGCAATGTGTTGTGTTGTGTGAGAAGTCCGCAGTATAAAGAGTGAACAGGAAGGGAGCCAGCACCGTTCCCTGGGGGGCCCCCGTGCTACTGATGATCGTGTCGGAAACACAGTCCCGGGTTCTCACAAACTGAGGCCGGTTCGTGAGGTAGTCCAGGATCCATGATGACAGGTGCTGGTCCACCCCTGCGCGCAGCAGCTTGTCCTTCAGGATCATCGGTTGGATGGTGTTGAAAGCACTGGAGAAGTCAAAGAACATGATCCTCACCATATTCCCGGGCTTCTCCAGGTGGGACAGAGAACGGTGAAGGAGGAAGATCACCGCATCCTCCACCCCAATGCCATGCTGGTAGGTGAACTGGAGTGGATCCATCGCTGGTTCCACCAGGGGGCGGAGATGAGCAAGGAGCAGTCTCTCCAGGGTCTTCATCAAGTGGGACGTCAAGGCCACCGGTCTGTAGCTGTTCAGGTCTTCGGGGTGGGAAGTTTTTGGTACAGGTACCACACAAGATGTTTTCCACAGCTGTGGTACCCTCCCCAGTTTCAGGCTCATGTTGAAATAATAATAATAAAGCCCATAATAAAGCCCAGTTCCAGTGCAGCATCCTCGTCGGTCTCTTTAATGCCAGGTTTGTGGACATAACAGTCACCAGGTTAATGGATGATTATTAGACCAAAACTAAAAATAGATGTAAGGGCAGCCATTATTATATTACCCCAAATGTAGTGGTATATTTTACGTTGTGGAGAAAGGAAGCAGGCGAGGCAACAAGCTGGACAACACATGAACTTTACTCCTTCTCAAACATTCAGTACAGTAAAAGTCTATCCGGGCCTCTATGTATTCTCCGTTGATATCTTTAATTCTATGCATTGAGACCCAGAACTTCCGACCATAAAACATTATTTGGAACAAAGACCTGTGTGGCACATTAACATAACATCACACCGGCATCGCTCCTCACACCCTTCTTCTTCCAGCGGCTACAGCATTCTCTCCTCTCTCCAGGGGGCGAATAGTCCTTACTGTCCTGACTGAGACCCCCCACTGACACTTCCTCCTTCAGTCCATTGTTCCACCTTTCCCCAGCTGCCTTCTCTGGCTGAAGAATCCCCCACCTATACCACCACACAGCCCCCCCCCCCCCCAAACACCGAGAAGGGGCACTAACCCTCTCATCCTTTGGGCTTGAGCTGGTGTTCATAGCGGCTGTTGCGGGGGGGGGGGGTCACCGATCCAGTTGAAACACCCTGCTGGCAAGGTGTACAGGAGGGCACGTCAGTCTGTGGAGGGAAAAAGGGAGGTGGGGGAAACACATCAGCTTCGCGGGCACAGGTCCCTACCAAGGGAACACCAAGTTGCGGGGCCGCCAACAGCGGCCGTCCGCGTTGGGGAGCCTGGGCCAACACCACCTGCTCGTCTGCCAACACAAAAGCGGGCTTCAGCCTGTCGATGCAGACGGTCTCCCTACGCCCCCCTAAGTCTAACACAAAATGCTTCGCCCCAGGTTCCAACACCCTGAACGGTCTGTTGTATGGTGGGTGCAGTGGGGTCTGGTGCGCATTGTGCCTGACAAAAAAAAAAGCTGGTGTTCTGTAAACTCTTGGGGACGAAAGTGCGGGGAAAACAATGGTGGGCCGGGTCCGGTACGTTAAAAGCTTCCACACTGTGCAAAAACTGCATGGGTGTATCGGCCTCGGGCACGGGGGCACAGGGTTTTCCGGTAAAAACTCTTCGGGGATCCACAGCAGCTGAGAAAAAATGAGTTGTGCGGGGGAGGCTGCCAAATCCTCCTTAGGCATGAAGCACAACCACAAAAGAACCCAGGGCAGGTGGTCAAACCAGTCTGAATCAATTGAAGCGAAGCTCTGAGCACTGGCCTTGAGCGACCTACAGTGCATCCGGAAAGTATTCACAGCGCTTCACCTTTTCCACGTTTTATGTTACAGCCTTATTCCAAAAAGGATTAACTTCATTTTTTCCCCACAAAATTCCACACACAATACCCCATAATGACAAAGTGAAAAAAAGTTTTTTTGAGATTTTTGCAAATTTATTAAAAATAAAAAACTAAGAAATCACATGTACATAAGTATTCACAGCCTTTGCCATGAAGCTCAAAACTGAGCTCAGGTGCATCCTGTTTCCATTGATCATCCTTGAGATGTTTCTATAGCTTCATTGGAGTCCACCTGTGGTAAATTCAGCTGATTGGACATGATTTGGAAAGGCACACACCTATCTATATAAGGTCCCACAGTTGACAGTGCATGTCGGAGCACAAGCCAACCACGAAGTCCAAGGAATTGTCTGTAGACCTCCGAGACAGGGTTGTCTCGAGGCACAAATCTGGGGAAGGGTATAGAAAAATTTCTGCTGCTTTGAAGGTTCCAATGAGCACAGTGGCCTCCATCATCTATAAATGGAAGAAGTTTGGAACTATCAGGACTTTTCCTAGAGCTGGCCGGCCGTCTTAACTGAGCGATCGGGGGAGAAGGGCCTTAGTCAGGGAGGTGACCAAGAACCCGATGGTCATTCTGTCAGAGCTCCAGCATTCCTCTGTGAAGAGAGGAGAACCATCCAGAAGGACAACCATCTCTGCAGAAATCCGCCAATCAGGCCTGTATGGTAGAGTGGCCAGACACAAGCCACTCCTTAGTAAAAAGCACTTGGCAGCCCACCTGGAGTTTTCCAAAAGGCACCTGAAGGACTCTCAGACCATGAGAAACAAAATTCTCTGGTCTGATAAGACAAAGATTGAACTCTTTGGCGTGAATGCCAGGTGTCATGTTTGGAGGAAACCAGGCACTGTTCATAACCATGCCAATGTTGGTAACAGCATCATGCTGTGGGGATGTTTTTCAGCGGCAGGAACTGGGAGACTAGTCAGGATAGAGGGAAAAATGAATGCAGCAATGTAAAGAGACATCCTGGATGAAAACCTGCTCCAGAGCGCTCTTGACTGCAGACTGGGGAAACAGTTCATCTTTCAGCAGGACGATGACCCCAAGCACACAGCCAAGATATCAAAGGAGTGGCTTCAGGACAACTCTGTGAATGTCCTTGAGTGGCCCAGCTGGAGCCCAGACTTGAATCCAATTGAACATCTCTGGAGACATCTGAAAATGGCTGTGCACTGATGCTTCCCATCCAACCTGATGGAGCTTGAGAGGTGCTGCAAAGAGGAATGGGTGAAACTGCCCAAAGATAGGTGTGCCAAGCTTGTGGCATCATTTTCAAAAAGACTTGAGGCTGTATTTGCTGCCAAAGGTGCATCAACAACGTACTGAGCAACAGCTGTGAATACTTATGCACATGTGATTTCTTAGTTTTATTAAATTTATTAAATTTCTTATTTTTAATAAATTAGCAAAAAATTCAAATGAACTTTTTTCACGTTGTCCTTATGGGGTATTGTGTGTAGAATTTTGAGGGAAAAAATGAATTTAATCCCTTTAGGAATAAAGCTGTAACATAACAAAATGTGGAAAAAGTGAAGCACTGTGAATACTTTCTGGATGCACTGTATAAAAATGCTTGCATAACCCATTAGCTTGGGGGTTGTACACGGTAGTGTGGTGAATTTTGACCCTCAGGCTCTGGACCATCGCGGACCAGAGTTCCGAAATGAATTGCGGTCCCCTGTTGGAAGTGATGTCTGACAGGGATCCGAACCGTGCAGCCCAAGCCGACAAAAGGCACGAGCTACTTCCACGGATGTGGTAGAAGCCAGCAGAACCACTTCAGGCCAGCATGTGGTGCGGTCCACGATAGTCAAAAGGTGCGTGAAACCCTGTGATGGTGGGACGGGTCCCACCAAATAAACGTGGATGTGGTCGAACCTCCTGGCCGGGATTTGGAAGGGCTTGAGGGGGGCTCTGATGTGCTTGCTTGACGCATGCTGCAGCCCACTTTTTTTTGTCCTTCTGCAAATGCGGCCAGATGAATTTCGCCCCCACTAGCTTCACCAAAGCGCACACGCCCAGATGCAAAAGAGTGGACTGACTCAAAAATGCCACGGCGGCAACAGCTCGGAACCACCTAGTGCAGGCGGCTGGTGGAGACGTCGCAGAGCAAGGGAGGGCACCCTTCTTGCACCACCCTACTCTCCAGCCTTAACCCAGTTGGCACCGACTGGAGCGCGCAAATGTCCATGCCCCCGGTTTGTTCCACGGCCATAGCAGGGAAATCTATTCCCATGTACACTGGGGAGACTAACGCATGTGACAATTGGCCACGACGTTGAGCTTATTGGCAACGTGTTGAATGTCTGCAGTGAACTCCGAAATTGCGGCTAAACGCCGTTGCTGCTGGGTCAACCACAGTTCCGAGAACTTGGATATCACGTACGTCAGCGGCTTATGGTCCACGAATGTGGTGAATTCGCGCCCCTCTAGCCAAAACTGGAAATGGTGTGTCACCAGGTAGAGAGCCAGCAATTCTCTGTCAAACGTGTTGTATTTGTGTTCGTTGTCGTGCAAAGTTCGACTGAAAAATGCGAGCGGCTGCCGCGAACCTGAGACGTACTGCTCCACCACTGCCCCTATAGCAACATCAGACGCATCCATAGTGAGCGCTATCTGTGCAGACAGATCTGAGTAGGCTAGCAACGAGACATCCGCCAGCGCTGTTTTGGCGTTTGTGAAAGCCTGGACTCACTCGGGAATCCAGTCGATGGCTTCCGCAGGCTTCTTTTCTTTAGCGTGGCATACAACGGCTGCATCAGCTGGGCTGCCCGGGGAAGGAAACGGTTAAAAAAATTAACCATTCCCAAAAACTTCTGTAGTGCCCTCACGGTCGGCGGATGCAGAAAGTCTGACACAGCGCCCACCTTATCCAGTAAAGGAATCCTGCACTCTGGCGAACTGCGGTGGCCCAAAAAATCAATCACTGGCACACCGAACTGGCACTTCGCCGGGTTAACTATCAGCTCATGCGCTTCCAACCTCTGGAAAATCATCTTGAGATAGGCGGTGTGCTCCTCCTCGGATGCGTTAGCTTCCAGAATGTTGTCTAAGTAGACAAAAATGAAGGACAAGTCACGAAGAACTGCGTCCATCATTCTCTGGAATGTCTGCGCCGCGCCTTTTAATCAGAAATGGCATGCGTAAAAACTCAAAAAGGCTGAAAGGAGTTATTACCGCTGTTTTCGGAACATCTTCCACACGCACTGGGACCTGGTGGTAACCGCAGACCAGATCCGCTTTTGAAAAAACACGTGCCCCGGCCAGGTACATTAAAAAATCTTGGATGTGCAAGATAGGATACCGATCGTGTTCCGTGGCGTTGTTCAAGTGCCGGACATTGCCGCACGGTCGCCACGACCCGTCGGCCTTAGGCACCATGTGAAGTGGGGATGCCCATGGGCTGTTGGAGCGCCTGACGATGCCCAACTGCTCTAAGTTAGCAAACTCCTCATGCACACTGGCCAGTTTGACCACGTCCAGGCGCCGAGGTTGCTCGAACACTGGCAGGCCTTTAGTAGTTCTAAAATGTTCAACCCCGTGTTTCGTTACTGTACCCAAAAAAGTCGGGACCGTGAGTGCTGGGAACTGTGTGAGTAAATGTTGCTACTTACCCCTGAAGCTATAACGTTAGCCAGTGCTGCTGATCCAGCTCCCTGAGCTGTGCAGGGCAGTGAGGTAAAAGCAACAGTGTCCACTAATCCCCTGTTAGCAGCATCAACTAACAACCCATAAGCACATAAAAAAATCTGCGCCTAAAATGGGGGCAGAACATGCAGCTACCACAAAGCCCTACTGAAAATTGCTTCTGTGCAAGCACATCGTCAGTGTCCATTCGCTAAACGTCCTGATGGTGGATCTGTTGGCGGCCGTCAGCTCGGGAGTGCTGCCTCCTGCCTCCCTGTCTGTGTTGACCGTCAGGATGAGGCTCTTCTGGGAGCCGGAGTCCACCAAAAACTGTCTCCCCGAATGCGTGTCCGTGACATAAAGCGGCTTGTTTCTGTTGCCAGTGGTTGAAGCTGCAACTGAGTGGCGAACGTGCCGTCTTCCCGGCTTCCTCAAATGGCATGGCGGCAGGCAGCGTTGGGCATTCGAACCGAAGTGGCGATGATAGAAACAGATCGCCTCGTTCCTGCATCTCTTGACGTCTGCTCCGGCTACCGCCAACGACTCCTCAACCTTGCTGGAGTCCCTCATGGAATCTGGTGCCACTGCATTCACGCTAAGATTTCTGGTCATTAAAATGATGCCATCTGCTGCCTGTGCCAGTGTGTAGTAGTCCTTGGTCACCAGCAGCGGTGAGTTGGCCAAGATTGCCCTCGCTGCAGCCGGTAGGTTTCTGAGGAACAAGTGGGCGAACAGGAAAGACTCGTCGTTCTTCCCCATCAGCGCCAACATCCTCTCCACGAGCTCCATGGCTGATCTGTCTAGGAGTCTCTTTGCCCTCTCACTGTCAGAAAGGGTGTAGCGCTGGAGCAGCATCCTCTTGAGCGCTTCATATTTCCCCTGGGCCTGCAGCTCCTGGAGCAGGCTCGTCACCTGTTGCGTGCCGTGTGTATCCAGTGCAGCAATCACGTAGAAATACTTTGTGTCATCCGTTGTTATTCCGCGGAGTGCGAACTGGGCTTCTATAGGCAGAAACCACACAGACGGGTTGTGAAGTCAGAAGACCGGGAGCTTGACTAAGACAGCACATGCGGCGCTGGTGCTCTCCCTCCAGGTAGTCTCCGGTGCGGTGCTTGGCTCACTCTCCATGGCACGTCTTGTGGTCACCAATGTGGAGAAAGGAAGCAGACGAGGCAACGAGCTAGACAACACATGAACTTTAATGATTCTCCAATATTCAATACAGTAAAAGTCTACCCGGGTCTCTGTGCATTCTCCTTTTATATCTTTAATTCCATGCATTGAGACCCGGAACTTCCGACCATAATACATTGTTTGGAACGAAGACCTGTGTGGCACATTAACATAACATCACGCTGGCACCACTTCTCAAACCTCTCTTCTTCCAGCGGCTCCGGCATTCTGTCCTCTCCCCAGGGGGCGAATAGTCCTTACTGTCCCGACTGAGACCCCCCGGTGACACTTCCTTCTTCAGTCCATTGTTCTCCCTTTCCCCAGTTGCCTTCTCTGGGTGGAGAATCCCCCACCTGTACCACCACACAGTGATCAAAATGAGGAGAGATTGTCCGCTTTATTTTATGACATCTTCAACAGCTGACTGATGTCTGTATTGAAATGATGGCGCTGCCACTAGCCGCAATGCTAAGGTGTGCTGCGATCTTTTATATTAACAATGAGACAGGGGTTGTTTTGAGTCAGAGGTACTGGTGATTCATCAGATAAAAAGGTCTGAAGTCTGATCCTACTGTTTTCTGATTTTTTTCTCTGATAAAGTCTGGTGTCCACAGATCACTGCACAGACTATTAGCATATAGGTATTGAGTGCTAACATCAGTTCAACTCTTCAACTAAACTCTTTAGGCTGAGTAGAAAGTACCTCCTCAGTGGCGATTTATGCAAAATAGATCACCATTGTTTTTCATTCTTTTTAAATGTAATAATTAGTTCATGTATGTGCAACAACTCATCAGTTAATAAAAAACTTTCTTACCCTTCATGAGGACCCCTAATATCACTGGAGTCTTTAGGATTAAAAAAAAAAGCTTTTTCTCCCTCTGGTAAAAAAAAAATGATCATTTTAACAGGAACTTGGATTTTACTTCCATCCAGATGAATGAATTAATTAAAAAAATACTTCAACTAAATCCAGTTTACCAAGAACACAAATTAGTTATTTTATTGATGTCTACAATTCAAAGACTAGCACATAAAAATACAATTGTACAATATACAACAAATTTAAAAAGAATTGAAGAAGAGAGTGAGAGAAAATAATGAAAACTCATTCTATTTGTCTTACAGGAGAAAAAATGTGTCCATTACTATTTGAATGACCAGTTTGTTTAGCTTCAGTTATCAATTCAAAGATAATAGATTGCAAGAGATTTGGGAAAGTGGACTTCCTGTAAGGTTTTAATAGTTATTTCTAGCACAACACTCATCCTCAGCCTGCTTGTAAATATTCAAATCATGAGTAAACATGAGTAAACAGTTTAAAAACCCTTTCAATTTGTGTGTCAGTCTGGCAAAATTTCCACATACAGCTTTGTTATCAAAATACACTAATTTAACTCACCTTTACTGTCACTGCATCAGGGAATAACTGTCATGGCGGCCGCTGGGCTGTCATCAACCTCGGCTGCGCACACACCTGCTGCCAATCATCAGCGGACCTTAAAAGCCGGCGTCACTGATGGCTCAGCACGGAATCGTCTGCCTACTTCGCCACGCAATGCGTCACGGACTCATCCTCTCGTCAGAGCATCCACGATGCAGTCTCGCCAAGCTCCGCCACGTAAGAGCCAAAGTAACTTACCTTGTCAAAGTGTTATCCCCTGTGCACAGGTGGACCTCCCTGGTGGCTGACCAGTCTCCCCGAATAATGGAGCCACTCCTCCTCCTCCTCGAAACTCCTCCACCTCTCCACAGCACCAAGCGTCACCTACACCGAGCCACTGTGAGCCGCAGAGCCAGCGCGAGCCTTCCAGCACCACCTGCAAGTAAGCAGTACTCATCGTTACATCTCTGTACTGCGAACAGCACTAACCCATCTGTACTTGTGTGTTCCAGGGTTGCCAGGTCGCAGCAGGACTCGCTCAGCCCCAGCGGCTCCTCAGCATCACACTCACTCATACCTTCACACACATTACACACCTGATTCAATAAATAATTGTCGAAATAGTCTACTCGTGTCAGTGTCTGTCTCCTGGGTCAAACAGCCATGTCAGTACGACTCCGTCAAGACGACCCAGCAGACAGCGCACTGTCGCGCCGTCTAAACACCCTTAGCGCCCGGGTAGACCTAATTCACCATCAACAGACAGTTATTTTAAATCAATTAACTCTAATTAACCACTTGCACTCCGGGCAATTTTCCTAAAAATGCCCAAAAATAACGTGCCCAAAGTAAATCGAAAGCTGTTATTCAACCCTTTGCAGCATCTTCATGGGGTTGGTCTCATTTAAAAGAAAACACTTTGAATTTTTTGGCAAAAAAAACATAATCTCTCTACGTGCTCCGGCCACTGAGTTACAGTCATCTAAACATACTGAACTTGAAGAAAAAAAAATTGGACACAGTGTTTTTTTGGATACAAATGCTTGTAAATAACACACAGCTGTCCGATCCGGCTGGAAAACGCAACAGAAATGTAGAACCAAGTGTTATCCAGCTGAGATCCAAATTTGGTAACAATACCACCAAAAATGAATATTTTACACAGCTTTGTTCTCAGGCTGTTCCCAGGCGTTATGGAACTGTGCCAAATTGTGCCAAATGGCACAGTTTGGAAAAATGTCTGTAACTTTTGAATAATTCAATGTAGAATCTTCATTTTAGGCTCTAATGAAAGGTCACACTCAGGGCTGTGTCTGTGTGTGTGGGCGGGGGGTCGTCCCCCCCCCCCCCCCCCCGCTACCAAGGACCAAATTCGGCCCTCGCTACATGACGGAATACACTTTTTTTTTTTTTTTTTTTTTTTTCCCTTGCATGTTTTCACAGCGGCTCCCCCCCCCCCCTCGCTACTGTGTGTGTGTGGGGGGGGAAGCGTGAACGGACCGTGAACGCCCCCCCCCTTGCTACAGAAGAGGGCCATCGCTACATGATGGAATAGACTGATATGCTTCCCCCCCGCGGACCGGGGAGCGTTCAGACCGTGCCCCCCCCCACTCCTCTTCTGCAGCGGGGGGGGGGGGGGGCGTTCACGGTCCGAACACGGCAAATGAACCGTTTATCGCGGCGCACGCATTTCATATTTCGTGCGCAGTACAGTTGTAATTTACCGATCGGTCAAAAGTCATTTTTGGATTACAGTTTTCAGGGATAAATAATAATTTAGCTTATAACACCTTACCTCTTCAAAGCAGCAGAGTCATGGCGAACCGCTCTTCCCACGCGTCAGACGAACGCGACGCTGCTCCGCTCGTGGATCCCGATCAATATAATTCCATTATTGCCGTTTTGGTGAATGATTTACGACTTTTGTCGTCGGCCTCTGTCTATTCTGCTGGAATGAGTGCAGGTCCCACTTGTGGGTGTTCTCCATGCTGCTGGGTGAGCCTGGGTCTGTAGGAGATTCGTACAGAGTCCTTCTGCAGCAGTAAATATCGCTTCACCCAGCCAGAATTTCTGTGCTTCAATTGGCTCCTGCGTTCACAGTAGGCGGGTCCTCCTTCCTAGATTTTCATTCATTGGTTCTTCAAGGTTTCAGAAACCCAATTCAAGGCTCTTATTAGTCGAATGAGAGGTCAATCAGATGAACTAATGTGTTCGCGGCTGTCTCTGCAGTTTTTTTTTGAGTGGCGCTTGGACGCTACTACATCACCATCACCACCATCATGCGTCATGCGCACAAGGGCGCACGAGCGTGCTCTCGCGCGCCCTCGTGCGTCATAGGACGCAGAGACTTGCCCGCCCGCGGAACAACGGAGCGCAAGTGGTTAACAACCGGCTGGATTGCCTGGAAGGACTCCAGGCGTTCCCCCCGGTCGCCGGGGCCTCACCAGCCCCTGCTAATTTTCTGACTAGTCAGGCCCACCAGCCTTCCTCACCTCGCCTCACTCCCATGCCTACCCCCACCCGCTTTAGCGGCCAACTAGTAGTCATTTTTGGGGGTTTCGTGACCAACCTCCCAGGACCTTTTTTTCTCACTGGATTTAGCATTCTAGACCCATTTTAATGAAAATAAGCTCCCATGTACCTCCCAAAAATTACGGGAAACCTTTTTTTTGCCCAAAATTCAAAATGGCCACCAAAATGCATACCACCACCTATATCTCAGTAACTAATTCAGCTAGGAGGTTGATTTTGGTGTCTAGACATAGGTTTTTGGGGTCAAGCATTCCATTAATGCTATTAGTTTACTTGTGAAACAAACCCATCACGATGAAATCCAATATGGCCGCCAATATGGCCACCGATTAACATTTTTTTTGTTTCTTGACTACTAAGGCACCTAGAAAGCTGATGTTAAGATAAGATAAGATAAGCCTTTATTAGTCCCACAACGGGGAAATTCCAGGATTGCAACAGCACAGGGATAGCAACACTCAGAGCAACAATCAGAAGGCAAGGAAAAAAAAAACAAAAAAAAAAAAACAAGCAAGCAAGAGCAGCTAATATACATATGTACATATTACTATAAAATATATATATATATACACACACACACACACACAGACACACAGTGCAGAGCATTGTAGCTAGATGGAATAAATATGTAAATATATAAACACCCACAGTACGGAGCATTGCAGCTAGGTGGAATAAATATGCAAGTATATAAACACACACAGTGCGGAGCAATGTAGCTAGATGGAATAATATGTAGATATATAAAAACACAGTGCGGAGCATTGTAGCTAGATGGAATAAATATATAGATATATAAATATAAACACATCCAGTGCTGAGCATTGTAGCTAGATGGAATAAATATATAGATATATAAATATAAACACACCCAGTGCAGAGCATTGTAGCTAGATGGAATAAATATGTAAATATATAAACACACACAGTGCAGAGCATTGTTGCTAGGTGGGATGAAACAGCATAACCGTCTATTTAGTTATCCTACATGGTATGATTATGTGCCCATACATATTCTCACCCTCCATAGCGACCGGTATGTTCCTAGTTGTATGCCGGAGAGGACCATTGTGTAAGTCTATTGCATCTTTTGCATTCAAAAAAAAACAACTATTAGTTTGTTACGTCTTTTTGCTATCTCTGCGAGCAGCCCTGCTTAGGTTGTACAGTCTGACAGCCGTTGGTAGGAAGGACCTACGAAACCTCTCGGTTGTGCACCTGGGATGATGTAGTCTGCTGCTAAATGAGCTCCTCAGTGCATCCAGTATGTCCTGCATAGGGTGGAACTCGGACTCCAGCAGAGATGACAGTTTAGCCACCGTCCTTCTCTCTCCTATCTCCTCCATCGGATCAAGGCGCTGCCCCAGGACAGAGCTAGCTTTCTTAATCAGTTTGTTCAGTCTCTTCCTATCGGCTGCAGTAATGCCACTGCCCCAGCAGACCACTCCAAAAGTGATGGCTGATGCCATCACCGTGTCATAGAATGACTTCAGCAGCGCCCCTTGTACACCAAAAGACCTGAGTCTCCTCAGCAGGAACAGCCTGCGCTGTCCCTTCTTGTAGAGTGCGTCAGTATTGTGTGACCAGTCTAGTTTATTGTTCAGATGAATACCCAGGTACTTGTAGGATGTCACCATCTCGATGTCTGTTCCCTGTATATTTACTGGTGCTGTGAGGGGCTGCCCATGCCTGCGGCAGTCCACCACCAGCTCCTTAGTTTTCCTCGCGTTGATCTGGAGGCAGTTCCGATGGCACCAGTCCACGAAGTCCTGGATAAGCCCTCTGTACTCAGCTTCATCTCCGCTGGAGATGAGACCAACGATCGCAGAGTCATCAGAGAACTTCTGTAGATGGCAATGTGTTGTGTTGTGTGAGAAGTCCGCAGTATAAAGAGTGAACAGGAAGGGAGCCAGCACCGTTCCCTGGGGGGCCCCCGTGCTACTGATGATCGTGTCGGAAACACAGTCCCGGGTTCTCACAAACTGAGGCCGGTTCGTGAGGTAGTCCAGGATCCATGATGACAGGTGCTGGTCCACCCCTGCGCGCAGCAGCTTGTCCTTCAGGATCATCGGTTGGATGGTGTTGAAAGCACTGGAGAAGTCAAAGAACATGATCCTCACCATATTCCCGGGCTTCTCCAGGTGGGACAGAGAACGGTGAAGGAGGAAGATCACCGCATCCTCCACCCCAATGCCATGCTGGTAGGCGAACTGGAGTGGATCCATCGCTGGTTCCACCAGGGGGCGGAGATGAGCAAGGAGCAGTCTCTCCAGGGTCTTCATCAAGTGGGACGTCAAGGCCACCGGTCTGAAGCTGTTCAGGTCTTTGGGGTGGGAAGTTTTTGGTACAGGTACCACACAAGATGTTTTCCACAGCTGTGGTACCCTGGTGTCAAAACAGAGGTTTAAGGGGTCATACTATCGGTTTATTCCAATAAAAGTGTGTTTAAATGATTACATAATCGAGAAATCCAAGATGGCGGCCGGCTGTCATTTTCACATGCAATGGACTTTTTCATATCCGTCACCAAATGAGCTAAAAAAAGTCAAGTGAGGCTCCTGTGAACCATCCATTGTGTTCATTCGTGCCCTCATTGTCTATCAAGCTCAAAATAGCTCCCAGCCGCCATCTTGGAATACACTTTACGCAGGCACATTTTTTCTAGACCTTATGTTAATGCCACGCAAACGTCCAACTCAATTACATGTAGTCCACTATCAATCACCACATCACATCATGTCGCTACCAATCTCCTTGAGAGATGTTGACAGGAACTGAGGTGTCATAAGTGTCCGATCCTCCTGATTCTCCGATGGTTCATCAAATGTCTCTGGCTGAACAAACATGACATTAGTGCGATGCGCCTGGCCAGCACCAGTCAATGTATCACTCTTAAAGTCATCATTGTCAACTACAGCGATTGCAGGCTTCCCAAAGGCAAGTTCGGAGGGACAATTCGGGGAGGACTTGAGATCACTGAACACCCAGAAGTCTCGCAACATGAGGACGTCATTGTAGCTGATGCCTAGGCCATCTTTGTGCAGCAGGTCTACGATCTCTCTACTTTTGGTCATTCCATGTAGCAAGACAGAGAGATTCACCTCAAAGGAAGTGCGCCTTCCTGTGATGTAGCTCGTGAGGATCGACCCAATGGTCCAGACAGATGGGTTGTCATCAACTTCTGATTTACTTGGGTGTTTTAGCCATGTTATTAGCTTTAGGAGTAGCCCATTTAGGTCCTCCTTTTTCTCCAACTCTAATACATATGGAGGCCAGGGAACAGTATCAGTCGCTTCAACTTGCTCTTTGAGTCGTACTGCCACGTTCTTCACCAACTGATCCTCGCTTATGCCTAAGGAAGATAGTGCTGCTTCTACATAGGTAGCTGCAGCTTTCTTGTCATATACCAGTTCACTCTCATTTAACCGACTACGTCTATGGAAGCCAATGTCCTCCTCAAATTCCTTTATAAGAATTCCCTTCACATAATTCGACTTTTTTGCGTCATGTCCATGATTTAAGATAATTCGTTGATAGTCCTCCAGTAGACTCTGCAATGTCCGAAATTCATGTTCATCAAAGATCACCTTACAAACATGATTGAAGAAGATGGCTTGTGCTTCTCACAGATTTACATCCTGCAGGTGTTGAGTGACTTCTTCTGTAAGAGGCTGGGAATCGGGAATGTAGTGTTTCCAGCAGCCGCGATGGTAACGGATTTCCCACCCGAAAGCTGTTTCACAGTCTGGAATGGATGCAATCAGCGTGTTGAGCCTCGACCTCAGGACCGGATCATTCAGGTGTACAGTGTGTAACTTGAATTTTCTCCAGGCGTCCTTTGTTGATATTAGGAACAATTGTTTCCAGTCACGGTGACTGCTTTTCTGTGGTCCCTTATTGCACCACACGCATAGGTTCTTGTCATGCACAATACCAATGCTGGACCGGAGCCTCTTCGGTGAAAAGAGAGAAGCAGATGGAGATGGATCCCCCTGAACTGATTCTCTTTCAAGATCTACCTCTAATTTATGCTTACGTTTCTCGGCTTGAGATAGACAACGCTTGTTAGATAACGTGGTGTAACATGTCTGGTGCATATAATGCCCTTTTGGCCCTTTGGCCCAATCAATATTCCCACATTGAAACCGATCAAGTCCTTTCCATTGTAGAGTTTTTTCATGAATTGAATTCCATTTTTGGTCCTTGGTATTATCCAAAGAGTCACTTTTGGTACATGGTTGACCACAACGTAGAATGCATTCGTATTCACCAGAAGACGTTGATGGTAATTCATCGTTGTCACTTGCAGTATCCATTTTATCCCTCACTTTATATGAATAAGTGTCTGAAAACAAAAACAAATTTGTCATTATCAGAACAGAGGAGAGAAAAAGGAGGGATGACAAGACCTAGAGTCAAAGGCCCTTGTACTGTCTGTCATTACAGTAGCATTAAGCAAGCAGCA
Organism: Pholidichthys leucotaenia; assembly: GCA_020510985.1. Taxonomy (NCBI): domain Eukaryota; kingdom Metazoa; phylum Chordata; class Actinopteri; order Cichliformes; family Pholidichthyidae; genus Pholidichthys; species Pholidichthys leucotaenia. Next base: position 55,690,623 of record CM035840.1, on the reverse strand, counting down.
TGGTCAATATGCTAACATTACCTGACTATACAGTATGGAACAAGATTCAGAATTCTAACCTCTCCAGATAAGTTTAAAGCTAAATTTATACATACCTGGCAACCTTGGTTAAATTGGAAAGATTAGGACTACATATTATGGCAGCACAGACATTACAAAATCACTGCATCCTCTCTTGCTATGCAAAAAGGAATCAATGAATCAAGCATAGGATTCCGGGAATCCTAAGGTGATTACCCAAGTGTTCCTCAGTGAAATCACTGAATCAATGCAGGAGCTTTCTAATAATTATTAAAAATGAATGTAAGGATACCTCATTTGACATTTTTAGCTCATTTGGTGACGGATATGAAAAAGTCCATTGCATGTGAAAATGACAGCCGGCCGCCATCTTGGATTTCTCGATTATGTAATCATTTAAACACACTTTTATTGGAATAAACAGATAGTATGACCCCTTAAACCTCTGTTTTGACACCAACATCAGCTTTCTAGGTGCCTTAGTAGTCAAGAAACAAAAAAAATGTTAATCGGTGGCCATATTGGCGGCCATATTGGACTTCATCGTGATGGGTTTGTTTCACAAGTAAACTAATAGCATTAATGGAATGCTTGACCCCAAAAACCTATGTCTAGACACCAAAATCAACCTCCTAGCTGAATTAGTTACTGAGATATAGGTGGTGGTATGCATTTTGGTGGCCATTTTGAATTTTGGGCAAAAAAAAGGTTTCCCGTAATTTTTGGGAGGTACATGGGAGCTTATTTTCATTAAAATGGGTCTAGAATGCTAAATCCAGTGAGAGAAAAAAAGGTCCTGGGAGGTTGGTCACGAAACCCCCAAAAATGACTCTACTAAACTCGGGGAGGCACGAGGTTTCCTGCTGCAGTGTGAAACAGTATTCCATCGTGTTCCCAGCGATTTTCCCACGGATCATAGCAAAATAGGGTTTATTTCCAATCTGCTCGAGGGCAGAGCGTTAGCTTGGGCTTACGCGATCATGGTGAAACCCAGCTATGCTCAATTAACTTACCAACAATTCTTAACAGATTTCCTGGAGATTTTTGATCACACAGATCGGGATGTGGTGTTAGCTGACCGCCTATTAAATCTTCAGTAGGGCAGTAAATCTGCAGCCGATTCTGCCGTGGACTTCCGGGTTTTAGCTGCAGAGGTGGGGGGACTCAGCGCTGTGTAGTATTTTTCTCCGTGGCCTTAGCTCAGAGCTGAGGGATGAGCTGGCGGCACGGGAGAAACCTGACAGACTAGGTGAACTAATCTCACTAGCCGTTAGTGTTGATAACAGGCTGAAGGGGTGGGCAGCAGAACGTAGGGCTGCCAGCCGCTTGGTGAGACCACGCCCCTGCTCCTCTCGGCCATCCCTGCCGGCTCTGCCGTCCCCCGGAGGGACTTCCGGGGCAGGAGGAGATGATTATAGGACAGTCGGGTGTTTTGGCGGCTGAGAGACAGCGCCGAAGGGATCTGGGCCTGTGCTTTTACTGTGGTAGTGAGTCCCATGGGGTGGCTGAGTGTGCCAATTGGTTAAAAGGGGAGGTCCGTGGGTCACAGTAGGGGGACTCATGGACAAAGACCAGAAAAAAGCCCCTCACCCGTTGTCTCGTAGCCATTAGACTACTCTACAAACACAGAGAACATACAACACACGCTCTTAATGACTCTGGGGCTGAGCAAAGCTTCATTTCTGAAGACCTGGCAACCCGGCTGGGCCTCAGCTGTCAACCACTCCACCCGCCTGTCAACCTTATCACGCTGTCTAAGACCCCGCTCACCACTGTTTCCCGCCAGACAGCCCCTGTTTCGCTGATTACCTCTGGAAACCATCGGGAGGATATCCGGTTCTGGGTGCTGCCCGTCTCCACGTTGCCTGTTATCCTGGGTTATCCATGGCTATGCCTTCACAACCCCACGTTTGATTGGCAGGCAGGGAACATTACTGCTTGGAGCTCCTTCTGTCTCAGCGCCCGTCTCTGGTCTGCAGCGTGTGCCCCCTCGGTCTCGGTGACCCCGCCCACACTTCCGCCTCCAGATCTGTCCAGAGTACCAGAGATCTACCACGATCTGGGAATGGTATTTAGTAAGTCCCGGGCACTGTCCCTTCCCCCCCACCGGCCCTACGACTGTGCGATCAACCTCCGGGGAGGGGCCCCATTACCGGCGAGTCGATTATACAGCCTGTCGGCTCCGGAGGGGGAGGCCGTGGACATGTACATTAAGGAGTCCCTCAGCTCTGGAATCATCCGTCCATCCTCTTCAGCGGTGGGGCAGGTTTCTTCTTTGGGTTTCTTCTTTGCTCCCTGCACCCCTGCATCGACTTCCGGGGTTTAAATGAAATCACCGTCAAGGACAAGCATACATTGCCCCTGATGAACTCGGCCTTTGACTCCCTCCAGGGGACGTCGTGGTTCACGAAGCTGGACCTTCGCAACGCTTATCATCTGGTGCGCATCAGGGAGGGCGACGAATGGAAGACGGCTTTCCGGACCCCAAGCGGCCACTTTGAATATCTTGTGATGCCGTTTGGGTTAACCAACACTCTGGCCGTCTTCCAGCGTTTGATCAACAATGTCCTCCGGGATTTTCTGAACTCCCTCGTGTTTGTCTATTTGGACGACATCCTGATTTTCTCAAGCACGTTGGAGGAGCACCAGGTGCATGTTCGGCGGGTCCTGCAGTGCCTCCTGGAGAACCAGCTATTTGTCAAGGCCGAGAAGTGTGAATTCCACATGGATACAATGTCCTTTTTGGGGTTCATCATTGCCCATAACCAAGTGCGCCCGGATCCGGCCAAGGTCAAGGCGGTGGTGGATTGGCCCACTCCTACATCCAGAAAGCGGTTACAGGGGTTCTTGGGCTTTGCCAATTTTTGCCGTCGGTTTGTGCCGAGGTTCGGGATCATTGCTCGCCCCCTGACCAGCCTTACGTCCCCTAAGATCCCCTTCCGTTGGAGCGAGGAGGCTGCCGCAGCATTTGGGAAGCAGAAGGAGGAGTTCGCCTCTGCCCACGTTTTGACCAAGGTGGACCCGGATCTGCAGTGCTTGGTGGAGGTGGACGCCTCGGACTCTGGAGTTGGGGCGGTTCTTTCCCAGCGCTCCCCCATGGACGGGGTGATTCGCCCCTGCGCCTTCTTCTCCCACTGGCTGACGCCTGCCGAGAGGAACTACGGCTTCAGGGACAGGGAGTTGCTGGCTGTCAAGCTCGCCCTGGAGGAGTGGAGGCACTGGCTGGAGGGGCTGCCCAGCCGTTCATTGTTTTGACAGACCATAAGAACTTGGAGTATCTCCGGACGGCCAAGCGGCTGAACTCCCGCCAGGCGCGCTGGTCTCTCTTCTTTGGGCGGTTCAACTTTACCATCACCTACCGGCCAGGGAGCAAGAATACCAAGCCTGACGCCCTCTCCCGGCAGTTTGAGGTAGAGCTGTCTGGGGACCATGATGAGACCATCCTGCCAGCATCCTGTGTGGTGGGCGCCCTCGTGTGGGAGATCCGGGACAAAGTCAGGAAGGCACAGGAGAATGAGCCCGACCCGGGTGGGGGTCCCCCGGGCCGCTTGTTTGTCCCCTCATCGGTCAGGGGTGAAGTTATCCAGTGGGGCCACATCTCCAAGTTGGCATGCCATCCGGGAATCTCTCGCATTATCAACCTGCTCCAGAGAGCCTTCTGGTGGCCAGGGCTGAGGAGGGATGTGACCAACTATGTCCGGGCCTACGCTCAGTGCGCTACTGGGAAATCGTCATCCTCCCCCCCGGCAGGTCTTCTCCATCCTCTGCCGGTCCCTTCTCGCCCCTGGTCCCATGTCATCCTGCATTTTGTGACAGGCCTGCCCCCTTCGGACCATTTCACCATGGTGCTGACAATAGTGGATCGCTTCTCCAAGCCCACCCATTTTGTACCACTCTGGGGGTTGCCTTCGGCCCGGGAGATGGCGGACCTCTTGGTTCAGCATGTGGTTCGCCTTCACGGCATCCCTGTGGACATCGTCTCGGATCGGGGCCTGCAATTCGTTTCCCAGGTCTGGAAGGCATTCTGCATGACGTTGGGGGGCCACGGCGAGTCTCTCTTCAGGGTATCACCCACAGAGTAATGGTCAGTGCGAGCGAGCCAACCAGGAGCTGAAGGTTGCGCTCCGCTGCGTCATCTTGTCTTGTTCTTCGTCTTGGAGTACGTTCCTGCCTTGGATTGAGTACGCACACAATGCCACGGTGTCCTCAGCAACGGGAGTGTCTCCATTCAAGGCATCTCTGGGGTATGACCCCCCGCTGTTCCCGGAGGAGGAGAAGGAGGTGGCTGTCCCGTCCGTGCAGGCTCATGGCAAACATCGCCGGATTTGGACCATCACCCGCAGAGCCCTCCACAAGACTACGAAACGCAATATCCAGGTGGCTAACCGTCATAGGAGACCTGCACCGGATTATCAGGTGGGGCAGCAGGTTTGGTTATCCACGAGAAATATCAATGTGCTGGCCAAGAAATGCAAATTGACTAAGCGTTTCATCGGTCCATACGAGATTACTCGTATTATTAACTCAGTGACTGTGCGCCTAGTTCTCCCCCCTTCCATGCGCATCTGCCCCTCTTTTCACATCTCCCAGGTGAAGCCCTGCATCTCCGACCCTCTGTGCCCGCCCCCCGCGGTGTCCTCCCCCTCCCCGAGGATGATCAACGACCACCCAGCTTAGGGAGTTACTGCCATCTTGGATGTCCGTCGGCGGGGTCGGGGTCTTCAGTATTTGGTGGACTGGGAGGGGTTTGGTCCTGAGCACCGTTCCTGGATTTGCCCAGCGTTGATTCTGGATAAACAACTCATCTGCGATTTCCATCGGGCGCATCCAGGTAAGATGGGGCAGGTGCCTGGAGGCACCTCTAGAGGGTGGAGTACTGTCAGCCTCGGCTGCGCACACACCTGCCACCAATCATCAGCGGACCTTAAAAGCCAGCGTCACTGATGGCTCAGCATGGAGTCGTCTGCCTACTTTGCCACGCAACGCGTCACAGACTCATCCTCTCGTCAGAGCATCCACGATGCAGTCTCGCCAAGCTCTGCCACGTAAGAGCCAAAGTAACTTACCTTGTCAAAGTGTTATCCCCTGTGCACAGGTGGACCTCCCTGGCGGCAGACCAGTCTCCCTGAATAACAGAGCCACTCCTCCTCCTCCTCGGAACTCCTCCACCTCTCCACAGCACCAAGCGTCACCCACACCGAGCCACTGCGAGCCGCAGAGCCAGCGCGAGCCTTCCAGCGCCTCCTGCAAGTAAGCAGTACTCATCGTTACATCTGTACTGCGAACAGCACTAACCCATCTGTACTTGTGTGTTCCAGGGTTGCCAGGTCGAGGCAGGACTTGCTCAGCTCCAGCGGTTCCTCAGCATCACACTCACTCACACCTTCACACACATTACACACCTGATTCAATAAATAATTGTCGAAATAGTCTACTCGTGTCAGTGTCTGTCTCCTGGGTCAAACAGCCATGTCAATAACTGCTGTATACTGTAATAACTATGCCAGCCCAGTAGAGGTAGCAGTGTGCCTTTTAACACCCCCCCCAATGCCACAGGCACCAAGGCATCAGCACCTTAGTGCTTCCTTGATGCCTGAATTTATTTCCAACTGAACAAATTTTTAAAAAAAAATTTTTCATAATTGAAAACCGTCGTTTTTTTTTTCTTTTTTGGACCGGAGGGTGTGCTCCAACTTTAGAGGGATCACACTCCTCAGCCTCCCTGGGAAGGTCTATGCCAAGGTACTGGAGAGGAGAGTCCGGCCGTTGGTCGAACCTCGGATTCAGGAGGAGCAATGTGGTTTTCGTCCTGGCCGTGGCACATCGGACCAGCTCTTTACCCTCTCGAGAATTCTTGAGGGTTCGTGGGAGTTTGCCCAACCAGTTTACATGTGTTTTGTGGACTTGGAGAAGGCATTTGACCGCGTCCCTCGTGGATTTTTGTGCGGGGTGCTTCGGGAGTATGGGGTATCGGATTTGTTGTTACGAGCTATTCGGTCTCTGTACGACCGTTGTGAGAGTTTGGTTCGTATTGCCAATACTCGGTCGGAGTCATTCCCAGTGAGAGTTGGACTTCGCCAGGGCTGCCCTCTGTCACCGATCCTGTTCATAATTTTTATGGACAGGATTTCTAGGTGCAGCCAAGGAATGGAGGGTGTCATGCTTGGTGATCACAGGATCTCATCTCTGTTGTTTGCAGATGATGTTGTCCTGTTGGCTTCATCCGGCAATGACCCACAGCTCTTGCTGGGATGGTTTGCCGCTGAGTGTGAAGCGGCTGGGATGAGAATCAGCACCTCCAAGTCCGAGTCCATGGTCCTCAGCCAGAAAAAGGTGGATTGTCCTCTCCGGGTTGGGGACAGGCTCCTGCCCCAAGTGGAGGAGTTTAAGTATCTTGGGGTCTTGTTCACGAGTGAGGGGAGAATGGAGTGAGAGATCGACAGACGGATTGGAGCAGCATCTGCAGTGATGCGGACGTTGTACCGGTCTGTTGTGGTGAAGAGGGAGCTGAGTTCTAAGGCAAAGCTGTCGATTTACCAGTCAATCTACGTTCCTACTCTCACCTATGGTCACGAGCTTTGGGTAATGACCGAAAGAACGAGATCGCGGATACAAGCGGCTGAAATGAGCTTTCTCCGTAGGATTGCTGGACTCACCCTCAGAGATGGGGTGAGGAGCTCAGTCATCCGGGAGAGGCTCAGAGTAGAACCGCTGCTCCTCCACATTGAAAGGAGTCAGTTGAAGTGGTATGGGCATCTGATTAGGATGCCTCCTGGACGCCTCCCACTTGAGGTGTTTCAGGCATGTCCCACTGGGAGCAGACCCAGGACTCGGTGGAGAGACTATGTCTCCCAGCTGGTCTGGGAACGCCTTGGTATCCCCTCTGAAGAGCTGGAGCAGGTGGCTGGGGAGAGGGAAGTCTGGGCTTCTCTACTTGAACTGCTGCCTCCGCGACCCGGACCTCCGGAAAAGCGGTAGAAGATGGATGGATGGATGGATGTTTCTTTTTTTTGGATTGATGGGAATTCACGACAATAGGCGTCAAGGGGTTAAATAATCAAAGGCAATTTGCCCAAAGTATGTCACAAACATTTCATTAAGATCTATGTGAGCTGTCAACATATGGAAAAAGTCCAGTAAATGGGACCTGTAACTTAATCTAAATGTATAAAATGTCATATACACAAATCTGTAGTGTAAAAATAAAATAAAAATGTCTAATATAATTTGTATATGTTTGGGGGTTTTTTAGACAGCACTTTAGCCTAGAATAGCATTAGATTTTGCACCGTCTGCAGTTTGTTAAAGAGATACATGGATCTCCAACATACTGTTAGGTAAAAGTCTCAAAAATTAAAAGTTTATAAAATAGCAGAGTTAAGCTAACAATTTTATTGACCCACAGTTTTATTAGACACCACAGTTAAACTGTAATGACAAATCCAAAAATTTCTCATAAGTGGCACTAAAGTCAGAATGTAAGACTATGTGCAGCTCATAAAATAAATCAGAATAAATCAATTTCACACAAAAAAGAAAAAAAAAAAGGAAAAATGATTGATGACTTGAATTATTAGATTTTTTTTTTGACAATTTACAATTACAGGCACACATTTAATAATAAATCTAACTTAAGACTATTAATACCACAGTCACTTGTCAAATTTGCACCAAATACATACAGTTGTGAAAGCTTGACAAACCTCTCCTGCTTCAAAATGGTAATATTTGAACACATAATGTGAAACTGATGACTGGTTTTGTTTGTTTTTCTATTCTCCTTCCCCTCCTGTGCCACTATTACATAATCCTTCTTGAATTAAGGGCAGTAGATACTTTATTATCATACATGGTGGCTCTATATCGCTTACCGGTGCTGAATAGTACTTAATGCTGCAGGTTCTATTCTACCTGCAGGTATGAAAAGAGAGGCTTAGCTCCCCTTAGCGATCCAGTATCCTGCACTCTCAGGTTTCCTTCAGGGAAACCTTTCTGTTTGGCAAACTTTATGTGCGACTTCCTGTCTGAGGCACGAATAGAGCTAGTCGACCTCTCTGGGGACAAGATGACAATTGTTCTCTTTCCCTTTCATTAGTTTCCCTTCTTTCCTTCTTGTCATGTTGTTTTCCTAAACAAGGATATCTGCAGGTGTATGTGTGTGAGAAAGTATGACATACACCAGAGAAAGTTTTGGCAAAAAGGCGCAAAGTCTTGTATGAGATATAGTTTATAAAAAAAACAAAAAAACAACGGAACTATGCTATACACAGGAGGGTTACTCAGAGAGCACCTTCCTCTGCCAAGGCTCTATCCGTGCCTCCCTCCCTGACTCCCTCCCTTCATCTGTCCGTCCATCCATGCAATGAAAGTAGCTTCACTACTTATAGTAAACATGCACACATTGGATAGTAATTTTCTGTGGGTTAAATATTGGCTCAAACACAAGACTCTACTGTATAACCTTTTATTGAATTTTTCATAATCTGCCCTCTGGGCAGATGAAACTTTGCAGGGAAAACTCATGGCGCAGGCACAAATGGTAAAAAGATGATTTATTAACAAAACCCAGGACAAAATAAAACAGCACAGGGGCTGAAAAGGACACTAAACCCGAAATCACGGCAGGATAAATGATTTTGACCTCACACAAAGCAATGCCTCACTGAACAAAGCACAGAGACACACATACAGTGGATATAAAAAGTCTACACACCCCTGTTCAAATGCCAAGTTTTTGTGATGTAAAAATATGAGACCAGGATAAATCCTTTCAAAACTTTTTCCATCATTAATGTGACCTACAACCTGTACAACCCAAGTGAAAAACAAACTGAAATCTTTTAAGGGAAAAAATAAAAAATAAAAAAACTTACAATAACCTGGTTGCATAAATATGCATGCCCTTAAACTAATATTTTGTTGCAGCACCTTTGGCTTTTATTACAGCACTCAGTCTTTTTGGGTAGGAGCCTATCACTGTGGCACATCTTGATGTGGCAATATTTGCCCACTCTTCTTTGCAACAATGCTCCAAATCTGTCAGATTATGAGGGCATCTCCTGTGCACAGCCCTCTTCAGATCACCCCACAGGTGTTCAATCAGATTCAGGTCTGGACTCCTGCTTGGCCATTCCAAAACCTTAATCTTCTTCTGGTGAAGCCATTCTTTTGTTGATTTGGATGTGTGTTTTGGGTCATTGTCGTGCTGAAAGATGAAGTTCCTCTTCCTCTTCATCTTTCTAGCAGAAGTCTGAAGGTTTTGTGACAACACTGACTGGTATTTGGAGCTGTTCATATTTCCTTCCACCGTGACTAAGGCCCCAGCTTCAGCTGAAGAAAAACAGCCCCAAAGCATGATGGTGCCACCACCATGCTTCACTGTAGGTATGGTGTTCTTTTGGTGATGAGCAGTGTTGTGTTTGTGCCAAATATACCTTTTGGAATGATGGCCAAAAAGTTCAAACTTGGTTTCACTGGACCATAACACATTTTCCAATATGTGTTTGGGAGATTTCAAATGTGTTTTTGCAAAATGTAGCCATGCTTGGATATTTTTCTTCCTAAGATAAGGCTTCCGTCTTGCCACCCTACCCCATAGCCCAGACATACAGTATTAAGAAGATAGGAGATTGCTGTCACGTGTACTAAACAGCCAATACTTGCCAGATATTCCTGCAACTCCTTCAATGTTGCTGTCAGCCTCTTGTCAGCCTCCCTGACCAGTTTTCCTCTCATCTTTTCATCAATTTTGGAAGGACGTCCAGTTCTTGGTAATGTCACTGTTGTGTCATATTTTCTTTACTTGATGATGGCTGTCTTCGCTGTGTTCCATGGTATATTTAGTGCCTTGGGAATTCTTTTGTACCCTTCTCCTAGCAGATTCCTTTGAACAATGAGATCCTTCTGATGCTTTGGAAGCTCTCTGCGGACCATGGCTTGTGCTGTAAGATGTGACTACACAAATGTCAGGAAAAGCCTACTTGAACACCTGAACTTTATTTGGGTTTAATCAGAGGCACGCTAAATGGTGGCAAGTGTGTGCTGACTTCCATTTAACATGAGTTTGAATGTGATTGGTTAATTCTGAATGCAGCCACATCCCCAGTTATAACAGGGTGTGCATATTTATGCAACCAGGTTATTGTAAGTTTTTTCCCCTTAAAATTTGTTTTTCAGTTGGGTTGTATAGGTTATAGGTCACATTAATGGTGGAAAAAGTTTTGAAATGATTTATCGTGGTCTCATTTTTTTTTACATGACAAAAATCTGGCATTTGAAAAGGTGTGTGTAGATTTTTTATATCCACTGTATATAGTAGTAGAACAATTAACAAGATGCCGGACAGCTGAGAACAATCAAAGACTGAGTAAAGCACACATGAGGAAATGGCTATGGGTACAGCAACATGAGCAGCTGAAGGCAATAAGTAAACAGGCACACACACAACCAGGAACCTGGACAGGGGATGACACAACATGACTATTGATGTTATGCTCGACACCACCCACTCGACACTGACTCGAGCAATATAATGCGGAAGTGTCGTGAGCAGAATGTCAAGCACTGTGTCAACATGCCCACAGTCACTTGACCGTAGCAAGCGAGGCCTCGTTATGTCGGTCACATCACGTGACTTGAGGACTCGCGGGAAGTTTGAGAGGGAATTAGTTTTTTTTTGTTTGCTTTGTATTGTTTGTTCCTGCCATCCAATTTTGAATAGACCTCGGATGGGCAAATGCTCAAAAAAAAAGTATTGAGATTTTTTTCAGGTTTTTCAACTCTGATGCAGTTCTGACAGTCAATCACCAGATGGCAGTCTTTATTAGATGCTTCATAAGACTGTGTCGCTCATGAAGCTATTGTCTCAAAGTTGCTCTTTGTTTCATGAGGCCTCGGTTTTAACATCACTAAACATGACTAAGGACAACAAGGACAAAAATACTGGTAGTAAAAATAAAGAGGGATCAAACAATATAACCAAATGCAAAAAGACAGCCATAAAACACAGACAACAGGGGATGACATGACATGACAGTCAATGATTGGGGAACACAAGAACACTTAATGATAATGATGATAATAATAATAAAGAAAACAAAGACCAAAATAAACATAAAGCATGGGCACTGTCCCTGGCCATGCCCCAATCTGACAAAATTGTATTTTGGTAAAGCAATGTGCTGTTGTAGAGTTGCCCACTGGTCCTGGGAAGGTTTAACGTGGAAGGAATGTGAATTAGAGGACTAGTCAAAAAAGGATGCATCTATAAAAGATGTGGCACTGTGAAAGCATTGCTGTTCTCAGGTGTTTGTGACAAGAGAATCCCTTGGTGCTTGAACACACTTGTATAGGTTCCAGTCTAGACCAAGTTACTGACAATGGAGGGGAGTTTGTTATACACCCAGCTTTTAAATTATTTCTGAAATTAGTTAAGTTTGTGCTATAATTGTGCATACTAAAAATGGATAATATTTTGTTTATGTATGTTTTTGTTTTATGTTTTGATGTTTTGTTTATTAGATGTCTTCCCTTAAGGATGGATCATCTAGAACACAATCAGTGTCAGGCTTTAAAAGGCAACAGTTACCATCTGAAGCTTGTTGGTAGAACATGCTGCTGTCAGAGAAGGAGAGCCTTTTTAAAGTTGTTAACATTTTTAATTGCTGGTCTAAATGAATGTTAAAGTGGTTTACAACTGGAATTTTCCCATTGTGGGACTAATAAAGACTTATCTTATCTCATCTCAGTCTCAAGGCCCCTGCTTGCCTCCTGCCACAAGGTCATTCTAACAGTACAGCCCTATGTGCTTCTGGCCGTACATTGTGAGATAGGGCCTTGGTGGAGGTATGTACTCAAAATCTAATGGGTGCATCTGTAGCCCAAGGGCCACCTCAGGTAAAAATTTCATCAAAATCTTTTGAGTAGTTTTGTGTAATCTTACCAACAAACAAACCTTTGCATCCATGGTGGAGGTAATGAACACCTATGTATTTCAAAACTCAAAGTTAAAGTAGGCTTTGCTGAGATTATTACAGAAATTGTAGAAATAAACCAAATATTATTTGGCTCTCAGACTTCTTGAGTCGAATTTATGCTTTGTGGGAACAGGTGGGACCATTCCAATGTGCACACAGCCATGCTGGGTCAGCTGCACCTACCATTGAACTAGGTGCAACCTTTTGGATATGAAGTGATGTCAGGTTGAATCCTGCCGCATGCATTGTGCGCACACAGTCCGCACAATCACAAAATTGTTTGCTCCACCCGCACAGTCGTGGAAGGACTGTGGGTACCTTAGTGGACTGCACAGGATGATGAATTTTACATCACATGGACCTTGTAATGGAGCTGATGTGCTGAATTATAAAATCAACTTTAGTCCTGATGTCCATTCAATTAAAGCCATAGGCATCAAGTTAAAAATTTCTTGTCACTTCATATATTGGAAAGATTACCTTAGCTTGAACTTAAACCTTATGATCAGCATATGTTGGTGCTTTACACTAGGGGTTGGGCAAAAAAATCAATACAGTGTAGTATTGTGAGGCTTTTTGTCCACGATACTGTATTGATTCAGAGAAACCAGTATTGTGATACCTAAAAGTATTTATATGTCATAGTCTGGGCTTGATCACAGGATAAAATTCATGTTTTATGTTTATTCATTTCTTTTCTGGGATTATTTAAAATTATTGTTTGCATTATTTGCCTTCTGTGTCTTCCTTGGGTCCTCTGTCATTGTCTTCTATGTTTTCCCCTGCCCGGTCCTGACGCATTGTGTATACCTGTTTACCTATTGTTCCAGCTTCTCATGTTTTCCATACCCCTAGCCACTGCCCTCTGTGCTACTTCTGTATTGTTGCCCTGTATGTTCATTGTCATGCTCCATGTTCGTCCATTGTTTGTGTTTGTCTGTACAACCCCATCCATCCTGTGTTCCTCACCTGCAGCCACTTACTTGCTGCTCTTGTTTATGCCAACCTGTTCTGTGTTGTGTTAATTATCCCCCTGTCTATACATATTCTGGGTTCTGTCTGTGTCTAGTGTAGCGTCATTAATGTTAAACATGGTAACACTGAGTTGCTGTCCCTGCTGGTTTCCTGTAAGTTCTTTATTTCATGTCCTGAGTTGTTTTTTCAGCCCCCGTGGTGTCTTTTGTTTCTTTGAGTTCCTTGTTTAATAAACGTTATGCTGGAGTTCAGCCCGCATATCTGAGTCCATTCATTCTCCTGTGCCAACCGGAAGGAGCTACATTTATAAATGTTGGAAATACAAATTCATTTTTTGGGGTACCAGAATAATAATAAAAAAAGAATTTTTGATCTATTAGATGGAGCCAATTGCTTTCTGTCAGGTTAGGTAAGTATAGCAAAGGAGTGACTTATGAGATTAGCGAGGACTTGAACAAGACAGAAATCGTGATGGGAAATTTCATTGTAGGATATTGTAATACTTAGTGGATTGCAACATTTTAATAATATCGTATATTGTGGTACCTCTGGTGATTTCGTCCCCTACTTTACACCCATGGTAAACATCCGAAGATGTTAGGCCACCAGATGCTTCAAGTGGCATTTTTTTTAATAAGTAACTCATACTTTTTCTGCTGTTGGTTAAATGAACATATCAGTTTGTCCCTATCAGTGTCCGTACAACCAGCGCCACGAACCAATGATAGCACAATAGTTCACTATATTTACAACGTTTTTCAGTTGAATGCAGTGGCTTCCCCTCCAACATGACTGGCATGTGACATCATACTAAAACTATCAATAGACTGGTGAAGGGTTACAGCTGTAACATGTTTAAAGTAGACCCTCACCTTTTCCTAACCTTGTAGTTTTAGTGTCTAATCCCCCCCCCCCAAAAAAAAATGTTTATTCAATGTATAAAGTAACAAAGGGAATGAAGATGAAACTTAAGAAAATGAGCAAGTGTAAAAAGGGAACAACAGGCTGTGAATTTTAGTCTCTGACACCATTGTTCACATCTTTTCATTGGATAGAATTTTAGTCCAAAAGTGTCAGAGGTCCTATGCAATGGACCTCTTGCACAATGTGTTTCCGCTTGCTGAGCTACTCACGAGTTCACTTTTGGTTCCATTATATTTGCTTAATATTTAGTGCTTTCTCATCAATAAATCCATTTTATTACTGTGACAGAGTCAATAAAAGCATTCCTGTTTGGCTTGCCAAGAAGGTCGGCCCTCTTGGTGACACAGGCAGAGTGCCAGACTCCAGAGCAGGAGGTTGTGAGTTCAAACCCCCAGCTGGATGCCACCAGTTGGGTTTTATCGCCTGTCCCCTTGGTCACAATTGGCATTGTTGACAAGACTTAGTGGTGGTGCATTGGTCCTATTCCCCAGATACCACCAGTGTGTTGGTCCCACAAGTGGTGCTTGGTCCCCACCACAAGAGCTGTTGCTGGTAGGACTCACTGGTGTTGACAGAGGCAGAAGGCAGACGCCCTTAAAACTTAAATGCACCTCGGACTCCACAGGGGAGGTTGTGAGTTCAAAGCCTGGGTTGGATGCCACCAGTTGGGCTTAACCACCCATCCCTTTGGACACATTACTTTCACTTATCACTGGGCATATTGGAAACAATGTATTGATGGATTGTTTTTATTTATAAAGTTCATGTTTCACTGTTTGTTTTTGTAATCATACTGTGCTGTTTCATTGTTAGCCCAATAAGCTTAGCATAGAACAGCTATCCTGTTTATGTCTCTCCCATTCCAAATACCACTTTATGAGTTTTAATAGACCTGTGAAACTTACTGAAACATATATCTGACTCCCAGTTGTTACCTGACTTGTTTTAATATTGCTTTGTATATACATCATTCCTTGATTATTGCTCTTAGTTTTACTGTTATTGTTATTAACCTAGCAAGCTTCCAGTTGGTAGTGTGTTACTGATTGTCTTATTAAATTTTGACTCACTCCTAATAACACTGCATGGACTTTATAAAGCAAAAATGATCTGTCAATACACTGTGTGCAATACATGCAATGAGAAAATTGATTTATTGATGAGAAAGCACTAAATAGTGGACAAACACAATAGAACTGGAAGTGAACTCCCAGGGAGATAGGAAAGTGGAAGTACGTCACTCTAAATTGTGCAAGAGGTCTATTGGCTAGGCTATGTATCAATACTGTGGCCTGGAAGGGCCCTGACCAAGGTGCATCATACTGTACTGTCAGATGAAAACACACTGCCATGACAATAAAAGCACCGGATGTAAAGGTACTAAGACCCTGAATGGAGAACGTGTTGCACATCAGTAGTCTCATCTTATCTTGCAAGGTAGTGGAAGAAAATGTAAAATCTCAGCTCCACAGAAATACAAAATACAAAAATTATTATTAGGCTATATAAGCAGCATGTCTGAAAGTACACCTGCTCACCTGCTTTGTTAGAACAGTCTGTGTTTGTCATTTAATAAGTTCCACTTCCTCTTGTATATACTGTATTAAAATTGTAAATATCTATCCAGCCGTTCTTAGTGTCAAATGATCATATCCAAATGACAGAAAAGTCTGTTTTGTCATTGCACAAATGTCTATAAATGTTTAAATAAAACTGCTTCATGTTCTAATGCTCAATGCCTTCTCTGCCTACATTCAACTACTTGTCAAAGTCCCTTTTGTTCCACTCTTAGAAAGGTTGTCATGTTTTCCTCAACCCGAGAAAGCCAACATGGTCCTCATGGGACGGTGGTAAAAGGTGAAACTAAAGACGATCTCTAGTTAGTGTAGCGTAGGTTAAAGCATCCTCCTTTCAGAGGCAAGAGGAGAAAGCAGGAAGGAGACAAATGGGTTCCCACTGCCAGAGAGAGGTCAGCTCTCCTGGGAAGCTCTCTGCTATTCACTCCAAGTGAGGTGTGCTAGAAAAGAGTCATTTACTTCACTATAGAGTGAAGAAAAGGCTCCCACCCATAACCTCATGATCTGCCTCAGACGTGCACACAATAACATGTACCATCTCACACACATGCGTGCGCGCACACGCGTGTGCGTGTGTGTGTGTGTGTGCGCGCGCACACACACACACACACACACACACACACACACACACACTGAGTGCATTAACCAGGTAATGGACTGACCCCCTTCATGCCTTTTCCCTTTTTGTTTTGTAGCACAGATCACTTTTCTATAGGTCCACTGAAGAACAGCAGATGAGATGCATTTCCTTTAAAATGCACACCAATATGTCAACAGTACTGCAAAAACATCCTCCTGTACAGGCCTTTGGTCTCATCAAGTACATCAGTTGTGGCTTTGCATGCTTTCACTTTGGGTTTTGCAGATTTGTCTGCTGAATCTGTTGGCTTTTACACTTTCATTTTCTCACTTAAACATGTCATCACACAGTCATTTCATGATAGAACATAAATATAGTTGTATTGGTACTGTAATAGTGGATGTTTTTAACTGTATATCTCCCAAGTGTAATGCCGTGCACCATTGTTTAAATTTGGGTTAGAGAAATTCATCATCTTTGCATTTACAATAATACTGCTGGTCAAAAGAAAGATCACTTTTATTGGTAGTTTTATTGAAGAGTATCTGCTTTTGTCAAAGTGTAAAGTTTTGCCAACCCATTCCTAACTTTCTTGTTTGTTTGTTTTTTTTTGTTTGTTTTTTAATATGAAGCCCACACTGTGGCAGCTTGGAGGTGCAGTGGTTAGCACTGTCACCTCACAGCAAGAAGGTTGTGGGTTCAAGAGCAGTTAAGAAGATGAATGAATAAATGAATTAATTAATGAAGATACACTATACGTATTGCCAAAAGTGGTGGTACACTCCTCCAAATGACTGGACATATAAAGGTCCATAAAGACACAGATGAGTGAGTTTGTTGTGGAGGAACTTGACTGGCCTGCACAGAGCTCTAACCTCAACCCTATACTACACCTTTGGGATGAAGTGGAGCAGAGACTGTGAGCCAGACCTTCTCTTCCAACATCAGTGCCTGAAATCACAAATGTGCTTCTGGAAAAATGGTAAAAATTTCTAAACATTCCTAAACATTGTGGAAAGCCTTCCCAGAAGATTTGAAACTGCTATAGCTGCAAAGGGTACTTTTATGGGCCTTGCTTTGTGTATTGGAGCCCAGTCATTTGGAGGGGTGTCCCAATACTTTTATCAATAGAGTGTACCATCTGTCACGAGCTGAGTTCTGGATCTTCTGCCAGACTCAGCCTCGTGGTGCCTTCTTTGTATTTATATATACATATATTTATGATATTTTGTGCTTTTGAGTTTCATTATTGCCTTTTATTTTTCTATTTGGGCTCCATTTCTGTTTCTTGTCTATTCTGTAATGAATTATCAGTCTGCAATGATTATGTTTGTTCTTTGTATTTCTTCTATGGTGTGTTTCTCTGGGTTGACAGCTGTGAGGCAATGTTTCCGGGTTTGTGCTCAACTGGGGGCGTCGCCTGCCAAGTTGTCAGTCCAGCTGCTCCTCCCTCACCTCCCCAACTGATCTCATCACCACTCATTATTTCCTTTTGCTCGCTCAGGTGAACCCACACCTGTCACTTGTTATTTAATGGGTTTCGATCCCTATTTAAGGGAAGTTGTTGTTAATTCTCATTGTTGCTGCCTTGACTCACCAGGCTGAATTCAAGCCTCTCTTTATCTCCATCAGAGCCTTGTGTCTGCTCTGACGTTCAACTCCTGAAAGTTTTTCGTTTGTTGATATTTTGTCATTTTGAGTATCTTATTGAACTTTATGTTTGTTGTCTTTGTTAATAAATCTCAAAAGCTCACAGTTCAGCGCCTGGGTTCATTCTTTCTGCCCCAAAGGGGCAAACATGACACCATCTCAAAATTATAATATCAAAAGTGGATCCTGTGAGATTTCTAACAGTCTCAGCATGTATGCCAGGGGTCTCAAACTCATGGCCCGCGGGCCAATTGAGGCCTGTGGGCCCCCTATTTGTGGCCCCCTACTTGACATCAAAGTTTAGAGTTAGTGCGGCCAGCGCATTTTTCTTTTTTCACGTTTTTCACAAGCACCTTTTTGCCGAGTCATTGCATGAGTTGTTGTCCTGGGCGTTTCATATATTTTTTGTCACTTATGGGATATCATAGCTCAGGCTCGTAACAGCTTTCGGTGGTGTTTGTTGACAATGCAACGTCACTTGGTTGAAACATGATTCCGGAGTGACACCAAGTGGAAGGTAAATATATCCTATAATGCTTTTTTTGTCACCCAGCCCCAGTCATGTCTTTCTCAAAACCTGCCGTGAAGAAAAAAGTTGGCGACGAGCACAGACAATTTCAGGAAAAGTGGGAGATGGAATATTTTTTTGTTGAGCACAGGGGCACCCCAACGTGTCTTATATGCACAGAGAAAGTTGCGGTGCACAAGGAATACAACATCAGACGTCATTACTCAAGTAGACATGCTGACGAGTATGCAAAATACCAGGGAGATGAGAGAGTTGGCTGGATCGCCAATCTTAAAACATGTCTACTGAGGCAACAAGATTTTTTCAAGAACGCAAGCAAAGAGAGTGATGCGGCAGTCAAAGCTAGCTACGTGGTGAGTGAGATGATTGCTAAGGCAGGAAAGCCATTCACAGATGGCGAGTTAATCAAAAAGTGCATGTTACAGGCTGCAAGTATAGTCTGTCCGGAAAAGAAGGGTCAGTTTAGTAACATCAGCCTTTCAGCCGACACAGTGTCAAAATGCATTTCTGACCTGTCAGGTAACATATATGAACAACTGCGTGAGAAAGCCAAACATTTCAGTGCATACTCAGTCACTCTTGATGAGAGCACAGACAACACCGATACTGCGCAGCTCGCAATATATGTCCGTGGTGTTGAAAACAATTTTGAAGTGATGGAGGAGTTGTCATATGGGGTGAGACGCCATGTTATCCGGAGCTCAGGCCATACATTATTCCTCCTCAACCCGGCTCTTATTGTGACAGCGTCTCAGCAGGCTCCCAGCTGTCAAGCTCTACGAGACGGCTGGAGCCCAATTACCCCTCATCAGCTGAGGCGCTGTCAACCAGTATTTAAGGGAGCAGCTCCGATCATTCGGGGCTGTGACCTCACACCATTATTCACGCTCTTCTCCGGCGTGGGTAGGGCTGGAACCCCTTCGTCTGGTGCCAGCCACCCGCTCATCATTCAGCATTGTATATAAGTGTTATCCTTGTATTATCATTTGTGTTTTGGCCCCACGAGGCCCTGTTCCTTTGTTCCTTTTCCCTCATTATAATAAACATCGCAAACTCACTGGTCTGCCCTTGGCTCTCATTGTATGGCTCGCGAGAGCCATACGTAACAGTAGGTCACAGCCAAGCGAGTTGCCGGCGGCCGTGAGATTGCCGTTTTGGACTTGTTCTTCCCTGTCTGGGTGTCTGCTTTGAGAGCATGCTGCCTCCCAGGAGCCGCGTTCAGCGTCTGGGCGATGAGCTAACGACCGCCTTGGAGTATGTCGACGGGACGCTCTTCACCGCCTCCCTGTATGACAATCCCAACAATAGACGCAGGCACCTAGATTACGCTGAGGTTCTCTTGGACAAACTCCCTCGCTACGCCGACCATCCCGAAGTCAGCGCGAGGAGAGAGGACATCACCACACAGCGAGAGAAACTCCTTGGGTTGGAGGGAAATCCCGGCAGGAAGCCGAAGAGGAGGAGACGTCACCCTTCGCTTCGGAATCCCGCTCCTGCCTCTACTCCAGCCCGGGAGTTCGCGCCATCCAGAGGTCTCTCCCCATCCAGCACGACGTCACTCGGGATTCCCCTGGAGGAGCTGCAGCTGACTGCAATCAAGGTCCGGGACCAAGTGGCTGCTGCTCACTCCGGTGTGCACCCGTCCATGATCATTAAGCATGTGGTGGTGGCAGTTAGACTGGTGGAGAGGAATCCAGGGCTGTGTGATTTCCCCGAGTTTGATGCCCTCCTCACCTCTGTCTCTGGACAGGAGCAGCAATTTCCGGGTCTCTCCTTCGCTTCGCCCCCTGCAAGTAGCTGTCGTCACACGGCCAGTCCACCTCAGCACGAATCCCGTCCAGATCCAGTTCCGGGCCGCCGCAAGGTCTCAATCCCCCACACAGCTGTCACTCCTGCGCCTCATCAGAGGGGAAATCCCGCAGCTTCATCTCCCGAGCCATCTTCCCCCGCTGTTATGTCAGCGCTCCGGGCCCGGCTCATCTCGGCTGTCGCCCCCTCTTCCTCGACGCATTCCCCGGCTGCCGTGTGCACCCAGAGTTCTGACCTGGCGAGCTTCATCCTGGAATCATCACGAGCGGCTCCCAGACGTCCTCCCAGGGGGTCCTCCGGCGGGGAAAGGGAGGAGCAATGTCCGCTACAGCAGGCACCACCCAGCCTCCAGGAGACAGGCAAGTCCCAGTTCATTCACACTCTCCTTGTGATTTGCTCTGTCAGACTCCTGGAGGTGGAGTTCGGGGTTCGCAGCTCCCCGAGCTCCCACCACCTGCTGTGGCTGTGAGTATTAACCCCGCATCCTCTGTGTCTCCCTCCGCTGAGCGGTCCTCGACGCCAGGCCAACGTCGCGGGATGAGGAGGGGGCCTGCGGTTCTGGAGAGCCTGGTTCCAGTTCTGCAGCTATGCCGTGGGCGGAGGAGAAGAGCGGACTGCAGCGTGGAACCAGCGCCGACGATGAAGCGTCCCCGGGTCTCCACGGAGGAGCGGTCCGGTCCAGCGGGTCAAGGTTCTCCTGCCACCACACCGTGTGGGCCATCGGCGTGGGCACTGATGCCGGAGGACTCACAAGCTGCGCACTCCATCATGCCAGCTGCGGAGCCCGATGCAGCTGAGTGGGAGCCTGAGGACGACCTCCTGATGCTGGAACCTGGATCTTCGCAGTCCTGGACGGTGTCAGAACCCAAGATCAGGCAAGTGCTCTACCTTACCTTTCTCCTTCTCATTTTGGAGCACTTTAGCCTGTCTCTAGGGGAGATGAGCCGGGTGCAGCCATCCGCTGCGTCCGAGCTTGCCTCGCCGGGTTCTGGCGCTGCCGGTGATCCTGATCCCGGTTCTTTTCTCTCTCCTGAGCCTTCTCCCAGGGTCGCCGGCGAGGAGCTGCCATCGCCCGCGGTGCCAGAGGTTCCTGGTTCGAGATCGGAGGTCGGTTCTGGTGCGGCGCCAATCCAATCAGGGTCCGACGTGGGTTCTACGGAGGCCCAATCGGGGTCCGACGTGGGTTCTACAGAGACCCAATCGGGGTCCGACGTGGGTTCTGCAGAGACCCAATCGGGATCCAGCGTGGGTTCGGCACCAGCGATGTCCAGGTCCGGTGAGGGAGCTGCAGATCCCCTGCCATCGGACATTGGACCGGCTCATCTTCAACTTCCCCCCAAGCTTCCTCCACTAGGGCCCATATGGACCTCTCACTTTAGGCCCGGCTCTCCCTCATTATCTTCCTCCACAGGGAAGCCGTTGCCTCCCTCTCCCCTACGGGCCTGGTGGTTACTTGCCGTTCAGAGTCCGGCCGTGAGGGGGGGGCTGTGTCATTGGGGTGAGACGCCGTGTTATCCGGCGCTCAGGCCATTTTCCTCCTCAACCCGGCTCTTATTGTGACAGCGTCTCAGTGGGCTCCCAGCTGTCAAGCTCTACGAGACGGCTGGAGCCCAATTACTCCTCATCAGCTGAGACGCTGTCAACCAGTATTTAAGGGAGCAGCTCCGATCATTCGGGGCTGTGACCTCACACCATTATCCACGCTCTTCTCCGGCGTGGGTAAGGCTGGAACCCCTTCGTCTGGCGCCAGCCACCCGCTCATCATTCAGCATTGTATGCAAGTGTTATCCTTGTATTATCATTTGTGTTTTGGCCCCACAAGGCCCTGTTCCTTTGTTCCTTTTCCCTCATTATAATAAACATCGCAAACTCACTGGTCTGCCCTTGGCTCTCATTGTATGGCTCGCGAGAGCCATACGTAATAGGAGTTGCTCAAAGTGATTCCAATGCGTGGCCAGACCACTGCTCAGGAGATATTCTGCCAGCTGTGTGATACCATTGTGGATGCCGGTTTACTATGGAAGAAGTTTGCTGGAATAACAACCGACGGAGCGCCATTAATGACGGGGAGGAGAAATGGACTGGTGGCACTTGTTCAAAGAAAACTGGAAGAGGAGGGTGTGGAGGAGGCCATTGCTCTGCACTGCATTATCCATCAGCAGGCCTTTTGCAGCAAATGCTTGAAGTTTGACAATGTGATGTCTGTCGTTTTGAAATGCATCAACCATATCAGATCCAGGGCCTTAAAACACCTTTTTCTGCACCTTTTTGGAGGACATAGTCAGCATCTGAGGATGTGCTCTACTTCACTGAGGTACGTTGGCTCAGCAGGGGAAACGTCTTGAAGAGGTTTTTTGAGTTGAGCGCAGAAGTGAAAGCCTTCATGGAGAAGGATAGGATGGCTGTTCCTGTGCTAAGTGATCCCAAATGGCTCATGGACTTAGCTTTTCTTGTTGACGTCACACAGGAGCTGAATGTACTGAACAAGAATTTACAAGGCCAGGGGCAGCTTGTCAGTGCTGCCTATGACAAGGTCAGAGCATTCTCCACAAAACTTGTATTATGGAAAGCCCAGCTCTCTCAGACAAACCTCTGCCATTTCCCCGCATGCAAGGCACTCATGGATGCAGGCACACCATTCAGTGGTGAGAAGTATGCTGATGCCATTGTAAAGCTACAGGAGGAATTTGATCACAGGTTTGCAGACTTCAAGACACACAGAGCCAATTTTCTAATTTTTGCTGGCCCCTTCTCCTACGACGTGCAAGATGCCCCTCCTGTGCTTCAAATGGAGCTAATTGACCTTCAGTGCAATTCTGAACTCAAAGCCAAGTTCAGGGAGGTGAGTGAAAAAGCAGAAAAGCTTGGACAATTTTTGAGATAATTGCTCCCCACCTTCCCTGAGCTTTCCAGGATGTTCAAGTGGACCATGTGCCTTTTTGGGAGCACATACAGTATCTGTGTGAAAAGCTCTTCTCCACCATGAACTTTCATAAGTCAAAGTACACATCCAAACTTACTGATGAGCATCTTCAAGCCATACTGAGGGTCTCAACTGCTTCCTCCCTCAAGCCAAATGTGGCTCAGCTGTGTAAGAAGAAGCACTGCCAGGTCTCTGGTAGCAAGGAGTAGATAAGAGAAGCCTATGTTCTGAAGAACCGTTCATGTTCTGAACGGTTATTATCAAAGATTGAGAAGATTGAATCAGTTGTACTTTTTTTTTGAATGCTTGAAACCCTTTTTTTGTGGAATACTTGATGTGGCCCAGCCTCACCCAGACTGTACCTCTAGCGGCCCTCAGGTAAGTTGAGTGAGACCCCTGATGTAGGCTGACTCAATGCCCTTAAGCCAATATAAAAACTACAACAGTACAGAGTGAATGAGAATAAAAGAATAATACATATTTAAACTCTTTTATGACCTCAGTATCAATATCTCATATTTTTACTTTTATCAATACCAAAACTGTTATGCCACTTCCTAAAGATACCTGAAATTTTCACTTAGTGTCATTTACTGATGAGCGACTAAACCATATTACAGGAACCTCTGAGAAAACAAAAGCAAAACCTGTGACAATAACTACATGTTAAACCATGTTTGAGGAATTGTTTGGTTGGGAAGAGACTTTCCTGGAAAAACCACTTAACAAGAAGTGTGACAGTTTTGACTGGTGACAAATTTGCCTTAAGTCATTTTCAACTTGACCCAAACAAGTAGGTTTTTCTTGCTTTATGCCACTTTAAATCAATTGGCCTTTCATCTGCATGTGCTTTGCTTTATTGTTTATGTGCCTTCAATTCCTCATGTGGTCAATTATCTTCTGAAGCTTTTTAGGACTGAGTCAGGTTAAATAAAACCCACACAAGTGTCACCTTTATGTACCAAGAGTAAAATACTAAATCATTTGATTGACGTCTCTGTTACAACAGCACAATGAAAATCTTGATCAGTTTGTAGGATAGTGAAGTTTTTCAGGTTCAAACATCATTTCTTTAGTCTAATCTTTTCAGAATCAATCTTTTACTTTTGAGCCTCACGAATCTCTATTCAAGGCCTGTTGATTCTTTCAGTCAATCTGAGCTGCTCCCTCTGACCTCAGCATTTGGAACAGATAATCCCTTTCTCTGCAGAGATGTGCGATGTTTGAGTGTGTGACGATGGCCCTTGATCCAGCTGGGTGGAGGATTTTGTGACAAACATGCTACCTCACACTAGCGTCTCAGCCTACATTACTGCGTCAGAGAGATGTGGGAAATGATCACAGTTTTACATTTATCTGTCCTGTTTGGACTCTATTGCAGGAGTTGCATTTTTGTGTTTGAATGGTTAATGACCAACAGTCAGCATGCAATCAGTGTGCTTGAGGAATGGTGAAGAAGTGTGGTGGTACTGATTTTCAATTACAAGAGTGATACACAGAACTGTAGTAATGAAAGTACCAAAGTGCTAATGCCTCTGTGCATGTGACAGGAAGGCATGGAGGGCCTGTAAAAAAAAAAAATGCACTGCCACCTCTACTGGCCTGGCATAGTTATTACAATACCTTATTTTCCCAGCTACAGTGATGGTAAAGATGAAGGGTTTATTTTGATAACAAAGCTGTATGTGGAAATTTTGGCAAATAAAAATTTGATAAAATATGGTGATACAATGATAGAGCCTTTAATTCCACTTGATTTTGACCAGGCGAGCTGAAAAGGTGTTAACAAACAGACAGAGCGATACACATACAGATACAAGTAGTGATTATGATAAGCCTATGTTGCTTTGCACCGAGGCATAATTAATGTGACCAACAATTCACATCCCCTAGGCCAATTTACTGTATACCCCCCTTCCTTCCATGATATCAGCAGTGTTGAGTGATATACACAAAAAATTTTTATTCCCCACCTGTCCCAAAGGGAGGTAGATCATAGATCCACAGGGGTACTTTTGTTGTGTTGTGGTGTAGAATGTCAAAAGGTCATACAGTTGGTCTTCCATGGTTGTGAAAAGTCCTGCCAGTGCATCCAAATCATGTGACTGCTTTAGGACAAGGTAGAAGCAAAACACAGCCTCACAGCATCTCGATTTCAACTTGTGGTGAAAGTGCAGATTCAAAACTCTCTCCCAGTTTTTAAATTGCGTTGATAATGTAAGTAAAACTAGAGTTATGATAAACAATTTGTCATGTTTTTTCTGAATTTTTTCGTCACATTTGGTGTATATTTGGGGTGGCAAAAAACTTTTGCAAGAGCACTCTGAGGCAAGTGCAATATCCTTCGCCTCCATTTTCTTTGACGATCCCAATACTTACTGATGGAGAGCAATTTAACTTTTCAATATAATTACTGTGGCAGAACCAAATTATGATAAAGCCATCATCCACGATGGATCCCAAGGTGAACCAGTGTAGCAAGTATGGTGACCCTAGAGAGCTTTATATGTTCTATAGTAAGAGATCATAGGGAGTGTCAACCTTAATAATAACAATAGTAATGCATCAGATTTATATAGCACTCTTCTAAGACACTCAAAGACGCATTACAAAGGATACATTGTGGCGACACAAAGGAGCTGACCCTCCACCCAGTACTTCGGGATGTTGTGGGGCCAGACAAGGGCACCAGAGCGCTGGGGGGTATGAAGTAAATAAAGATATTCCTTTCGCCCCCGCTGTGCTAGGCTCACACCTGAGGATGCAGGGGTGTAAATGTATTGTACTAAGCCTTGCTCTGTGACGTGTATGCTAATGTGTATGTTGATATGTGTTCACGCTTCGTAACTGGTATGTTAATGTGTTTACCCGGAGTGCAAGAGGTGGGAAGAAAAGGTATAAAGCAGTTTGCTTAGGTGCTCAGAGTTAGTCTGTTCTATGTTGGAGGAGAAATAAAGTTCTGTGTCGTCAGCTCGTTCCTCGTCTGCTTTTATCCTCCACATTGGTGACCGAGAAATGTGAAACGGAAAACGGACCGAGCACTACCACGGAGACACTCTCACTGGAGTCTCCCACTGCTGCATGTGCCGTTGCAGTCAGACTTCCGGACTTTTGGCTTCACGACCTGGCCGTTTGGTTTATTCATGTGGAAGCCCAGTTCGCCCTCCACGGAGTTGTGGCAGATGACACAAAGTACCACCATGTGGTGGCATCGCTGGACGTGCGCGCCGTATAGCGCGCCATGAGTCGACACTGAGCCCCGCCAGCCCGAGGAAAATACGCCGCTCTCAAGCAGCTGCTGCTGTGCTGTTATACCCTTTCAGATGCAGAGAGGGCAGAAAAGCTCCTCACCCGCTCGGAGCTAGGAGACAGATCGGCTGTGGACCTGATGGAGAGCATGCTTGCGTTGATGGGCACGGAAGACGGATCTTTCCTTTTCGCCCACCTCTTCCTCAGAAACCTACCAGCTTCTGCGAGAGTGATTCTCGCTAACTCACCACTGCTGGTGGCCAGGGACTACCACGCGCTGGCAGAGGAGGCAGACTGCATCATTCTGGCAGACAAGGCTTTCAGTGTTCAGGCAGTGAGACCGGGTTCTCCGGTGGAGCCCAGTGAGGTCGAGGAGCCAATGGTGGTGGCCAGAATGGCCACCCGGAGAAACAGGACCGGGACGCTGTGTTTTCATCACTGCCATTTTGACAAGGAAGTGCAACATTGTCTGCCACCATACCAGGAAACAGGACAGCCAGCGGTCAGTATCAGCTGCAACCGCTGGCGACAAGGAGAAGCTGCTTTTCATCAATGACATACATTCGAGGAGACATTTTCTGGTAGACTCTGGCTCCCCAGAAGAGCCTCATTTTGACAGTCACCGCAGACAGGCTGGCAGAAGGCTGTGGGCCATCTTTAACAGCCGCAAACCGATCCTGCATCAGGACTTTTGGAGAAAGGACCGTGACTGTATGTTTACATGGACGCAATTACCAGTGGGATTTTGTGGTAGCTGCATGTTTGGTCCCCATCTTTGGCGCTGATTTTCTGTTTGCTCACTGACTATTTGTTGATGTTGCCAACAGGCATTTAGTGGACACTGTAACTTTTTCCTCCTTGCCCTGCACAGCTCGGGGAGTTGGGCCACCAACACACACAAATATTCTAGCTCCAGGGGGTGAGTACCAGTGTTTGCTTTCCAAGTTCCCAGCACTCACGGTGCCCACTTTTTCCGCTACGGTAACCAAGCACGGGGTTAAGCATTTTATCACCACGAAAGGTCCAACCGCGTTTGTGCACCCTCGCCGCCTGGATGCGGCTAAACTAGCCATCGCACGCGAGGAGTTTACTAACTTAGAATGCTTAGGCATCGTTAGGTGCTCCAGCAGCTCTTGGGCATCCCTGCTGCACATGGTGCCCAAGTCCAATGGGTCATGGCAGCCGTGCGGTGATTTCCAAAGCTTAAACAATGCCACGGAACATGATCGTTACCCCATCCCGCACATCCAGGATTTTTCCGTGCACCTGGCCGGGACGTGCATTTTTTCAAAAGTGGATCTGGTCCACGGTCACTACCAGGTCCCAGTGCGTGCAGAGGATATCCCCAAAATGGCAGTAATAACTCCCTTCTGTCATGATCCCGAGTTCGGTTCCGTACCGTGCTCGGGTCTCCTTTTTGTTTCCCTTTTTTCCACGTGTGTATTGAATTACGTTTTCATTTTTATGTCTATGCTTTTATTTTGACAGCGCTGTGGCAGGACTTCCTGCTGTCAAATCTGCTCATGATCTGTCAGGGCTGTGTGCACTTTATAATTATGTTTACTCCACACCTGTTTGTAGTTTTAGTTTCTGTTCCCTATTTAAGATCGCCAGCTAGACTTAGTCTTTGCTATGATCTCATGAACCTTAGACTGGAGTCCCTACGTCCGGCTACAGTCTCGCTACAGCGTCAGGTTTCACCCTCGCTACAATCATATGTAAGCGTTATTCTACAGTGTCAGGTTTCGCCCTCGCTATTCCCTTATGTACCGTATTTTTTGGACTATAAGGCGCACTTAAAATCCTTTAATTTTCTCAAAAATCCACAGTGCGCTTTATAATCCAGTGCGCCTTACGTATTAATTCTGGTTGTGCTTACTGACCTCGAACCGATTTTATGTGGTACACGGCGCTCAAAAATCTGTCAAAAATGTTTTAGTACAACTTTGGTAAGCTACGAAGCCGAACCGCTTGATGGATTGTCGGAGCATTACGGTAGTCAGGAGCCTCGCGGAGTAATATGTGCTTCAACATAATGGCCGGATGGCTTTTTCCACAAATCTCCATCCCTATTGATCTGCCACTCCATGCATGCCCATCTCACCGATACTGTCAAAACCCAAGTGAAGCAAACTAATTCGGAGCTTGCCATCATTCCGGGTGGATTAACCAAAGAACTCCAACCGCTATATTGGTGTCAACAGGTCGTTCAAAGTTAAATTGCTAGCGAGTTACGCCACTATCTGCCAATGGATCGTGGATCAAAACTGCTCCTGTTTAGCTGTAATTAATATTCAAAAATAATATTGTCAGGATGAAAGAATTCAAGCGTCCCGGCATTTGTTTGCATTGTTTACTTCTCGGGGTTACCGCCGGAGAGCGAGCCGTATCAATTACTGAGCGAGTATCCTGGCGATGTAAACAGCCACGGACCAAAAACGTACATTTGCTCATGGAACAGGTCATTCACACTCGCAGACAATCGTGCTATATGTGTCTATAATGACTATAGATAGGATTTTCTTTCCATGCACGCAAAAAAAAAAAAAATGTGTTCCGGGGTTCTAGCGAAGAGGAACAGTGGGCGGCTGAACTCATCAGGGGCCTTGTGGCTGAAGCACGCTCTACCTTCCACCCCGGTAAAGTTCTCAAGAGCGTGGTGGCAGTTGTTAGACTGGTGGAGGCTAATCCTGGGCTTGACAATTTTCCTGAGTTCATCGAGCTGCTGGCTTCAGTTTCAGAGCAGCAGCGGCATTTTCCTAATTTAAAATTTAGCCTCGCCTCCAGCTAGAAGACGTCACTGCCCTGCTTGAAATCCATCTCCTCCCCGGGACACGGTCGTTCCGAAGGGGAGGGAGTTTCCTGACCGGGTCAATCTTCCGCAGGGCTCCTGTCTGGATCCTGCTACGGGCCTCCAGAAGAACTCTCTTGTCTCCCAGCCAGCTGTTTTTCCCCTTGCCATGACAGAGAGTGAAGACAGCAGCCTCAGCCTCCGGGTCGTTTTTTTCTGCTCTTTCACCAGCTCCCCTACCCCGGACCGCCTCAGCTGCTTCTCCCTCCTCCTCGGTGCTTTCTTCAGCTGCTGCGAGCCCTGTGGTTCCTCGTCTGGCTCCGCCCATTGCCGATCCTGTTGGGGCAGTTCCTTGTCTTCCCGAGGGGTCCACCATCACCATTTCTATGGGAAAGGGAAGAACCGAGACTACAACAGGAGGAACCATCAAACCCCAGGAAAACAGGCAAGTGTTTTTTCATTCTTTTCCACAATTTGATGAATTACCTTGTCTGATTCCTGAGGGGAGCTCAGGTTATGCAGTCCACTGAGCCCCCACCACCTGCTGCAGCCACTAAAACTGACCTTGCGACCTTTGTGTCTCCTCCTTTACCCCCCAAGTGTTTGCCGGTGCCTGGATTAAACCGCCAGATATGGGAGGAGCCTGCGGCCCTGGTGAGCCAGGTCCCAGCCCCACAGCCACGCCATGGACAGAGGAGGAGGGCTGCCAGCCAGTTGGAGCCTGCACCAACAGTGAAGTGTCCCCGGGTCTCCAGTGAGCAGAAGCCAGCCCTAGTGAGTGACGGACCTCCTGCTGCAGCACCAATGGAGCCACCGGTGTGGATTACTGTGCCAGGGGGTTCCAGGACTGCTGAGACCATCATGCCAGCTGCAGTGGCCCCTGCAGCCGAGTGGGAACCTGCAATTGATCTCCTGATGACTGAGCCCTTTTCTACTTCGTTGCCTGGATCACCGGAGTCCTGGACGGCGGTTGAGCTTGAGATCAGGCAGGTGCTCTATTTTGTCTTTCTCTTTTCTGTTTTGGAGCAATCTTGCCTGTCTCTTCGGAAGGAGCGCCAGGTGCAGCCGCCAACTGCATTCGAGCTGGCCTCACCAGGCTCCGCCGCTGCCGGTGACCCTAACCCCTTTTGTCTCTCTACTGTGCTCGAGCCTTCTTCCAGGGTCACCAGAGATGTTCCAGCTTCATCTGACGTCCCCAATGGTCCGGGTTCATCTCTGGAGGTCGTTCAGGGCACTGCTTCATCCCTGCCCGAGGCCATCGTTTGGGTCCTTCTTCGGGTTGGGCCACCGTGGGTGCATCATTGGCCCGGGGTGGGTCCATCGTGGCTTCAGCGTTGGACCAGTTGGGGTCCATTGTGGGTGCAGTGTTGGCCCGGTCGTGGTCCTTCGTGGGTGCAGCGCTGGCCCGGTTGGGGTTCACTGCGGGTGCTTCTGAGCTCCAGCCTGGAGCCACCGTGGGTGATACGTTGGCCCTGCTGGGTTCCACCATGGGTGCTGCTAGGCCCCGGCCTGACGCTGTCGTGGTTCCCCTCCTCTTTCCACCACCAGATGTCGTTGGGGTTCCTCGCCCCCAGCCCGGCTTCCTGTCAGTGAGCCTCCTGATGGGTAAGCGGCCTCCCGGTTTCCCCCTTTGGTCCTGGTGGCTGAAGAACGTTGGCCGGCCACCTGAAAGACTGGGCTGCTGGGTCAGGTGGCCTAGATTCTCAGGCAGACCACCCGACTCATTTCATCAGACAGCTCAGCATTCCTTGGATTTCAGTCAGCCCCCCGAACTCTTTTCTGATCGTCGGGGTGTCTGGGGTGTTGGTTGGCTGCCCGGCCTTTTCCACTTGTCGGTCGGGTGGAGCCAGGATGCTGGGAGGCCACAGGCGCTGTTTCTCTGCTTATTATTTATGACCCAGTTTCCTTTATATTGTTTTTGATGTTGGTTATTGGGTTTTGTTTTGTTTTGTGTCTCTCCCTCCGGGCCTGGATTCCCCCACCGCCCCCCCTTCCCGGGGTTTGTTTTGTAGTTGTTGTCATTTGGGGGTGGTGGGGGTGGTGTTCGCTTCTCTTTTTGATGTTACCGTGGATGTCTGGGGACCCACCCCCTGAGGGAGGGGTACTGTCATGATCCCGAGTTTGGTTCCGTACCATGCTTGGGTCTCCTTTTTATTTCCCTTTTTTCCATGTGTGTATTTAATTATGTTTTTGTTATTATGTCTATGCTTTTATTTTGACAGCGCTGTGGCAGGACTTCCTGCTGTCAAATCTGCTTACGACCTGTCAGGGCTGTGTGCACTTTGTAACTACGTTTACTCCACACCTGTTTGTAGTTTTAGTTTCTGTTCTCTATTTAAGATCGCCAGCTAGACTTAGTCTTTGCTGCAATCTCGTGAACCTTAGACTGGAGTCCCTACATCCAGCTCCAGTCTCACTATAGCATCAGGTTTCTCCCTCGCTACAATCATATGTAAGTGTTATTCTACAGCATCAGGTTTCACCCTTGCTATTCTGTTATGTAGGTGTTTGTACCCTTTCTTTGTGTTTCATGTTTAGTGTATGTGTTTTGCCCCCCGTGGCTCATTATTTTGTGACTTTCTGCTAATAAATAAGCAAACTCACTGTTGGCATTTGGTGCCTCATTCATGCCCTGAAAAGGGCAAACATGACACCTTCAGTCTTTTCGATTTTTGCGCATGCCATTCGGGTTAAAGGGTGCAGCACAAACTTTCCAAAGGATGATGGACGCTGTGCTCCATGACTTGCCGTTCCTTTTCGTCTACTTGGACGATATTTTGGTTGATAGTGCATCAGAGGAGGAGCACCTCGCCCATCTCAAACAAGTTTTCCAACGTTTGGAAGCACATGGGCTGATTCGCTGTAAACCCATCGAAGTGTCAGTTTGGGCTACCGGTAATCAACTTTTTGGCCCACTGCATCTCGCTAGATGGCATGATCCTGCTGCCAGATAAGATGCATGCAGTGTCGGATTTTCCTCATCTACAGACCGTGAGGGCACTGCAGAAATTTTTTGGGATGGTTAATTTTTACAACCGTTTTCTCCCCCGGGCAGCATAGCTGCTGCAACTGCTGTACGGTGAGCTAAAAAAAAAAGAAGCCTGCGGATAGCATCAACTGGACCCCCGAGCAGGCTCAGGCTTTCACAAATGGCAAAAGGGCACCTGCTAACACAGCTTTGCTGGCCCACCCAGCCCCGTCAGTGCGGATAGTGCTTACCACAGATGCGTCTGACATCGTGGTAGAAGCCGTAGTGCAGCAGTATGTCTCCGGTTCATGGCAGCCCCTTGCCTTTTTCAGCCGTACTTTGCTCGACAACAAGTGTAAGTATAGCACTTTCGACTGAGAGATGTTGGCTCTCCACCTTGTTACGCGTCATTTTCAGTTCTGGCTCGAAGGTCGCAAGTTTACCGCGTTTGTCGATCATAAACCGCTGACCTACGCAATGTCCAAAGTCTCAGAACTGTGGTCAGCTCAGCAACAACGGCACTTGGCCACAATTTCGGAGTTCATGACCGACATCCAACATGTAGCCGGTAAATTGATGTAAAATTAAATTGATGTAAAATGATGACTGCGTGTCACGCGCACTGGTCTCTTCGGTATACATGGGCATTGATTTTTCCGCAATGGCTGCCGACCAAACCGGGGATGCAGACATTTGTGCGCAGCTATGGGGTTAAAACTTGACAGCAGGGTGGTACAAGAAGGGTGCCCCCCCCCCCTTGCTCTGCGACATTTCCACCGGCCGCACCCGCCCCATGGTTCCAAGCTCTTGGTGCTGCCGCGTTTTCAAGTCCGTCCACTCCCTTTCACATCCTGGCGTGCGAGCCTCGGTTAAACTAGTGTGGTCCAAATTCGTCTGGTCTCACTTACGCAGGGATGTGAATGAATGAGCTGCAGCATGCGTCATGTGCCAATGGGCTAAGGTGCACAAGCACACCAAAGCCCCCTTCGAGCCTTTTCAAATTTGAGCCAGGAGGTTCGACCACGTACATGTGGATTTAGTGGGTCCCCTTCCGCCATCGCAGGGGTTCACACACCTTTTAACAATTGTGGACCGCACTACGCGTTGGCCAGAGGTGGTTCTGCTGAGTTCCACCACATCTGCTGAGGTAGCTCACACTTTTTTGTCAGCTTGGGTTGCACGGTTCGGATCCCCGTCAGACATCACTTGCGACAGGGGTCTGTAATTTGTTTCAGAACTTTGGTCCATGATAGCCGACAGTCTGGGGGTCAAAATCCACTGCATCACAGTGTACAACCCACAGGCTAATGGTTTGTGTGAGCGCTTTCACAGGTCACTTAAAGCAGCGCTCAGAGCCTTGCTAACAGATGCAAATTGGGTTGACCGCCTACCTTGTGTCCTATTGGGGTTGTGCTCCGCACCTAAGTAAGATTTGGCAGCTTCTCAGAATCAGAATCAGAATCAGAATCAGAATCAGGTTTATTGCCATTGTTCATGTAGTACACAAACTAGGAATTTGTCTCGGTACAATGCTGCAACATTAAACATGATAAGATAAGAGAAATAAACTATACATGTAATAAAGTGTAGGATAAGATTAAGTGATACTGGTCAACAGTTAAAATATATATTAGCCAGCAGCAGATACTGTGGAGAACTATATAGTGCAGTCGGTAATGCAGGAAGAAAACAGTGATGATTGACATGAGTCTGGTTGAGCTGCTGTACATGGTGCACGAGAGTCACTTAGTGTTCAGCAGTCTAATGGCAGAGGGGAAGAAGCTGTTCATGTGACGGGAGGTTTTAGTCTGGATGGACCGAAGCTTCTCCAGCAGAACTCATTTTTTCTCAGCTGTTGCCTGTTTTGCCAGAGAGCCCTGCGCCCGGTACCGATCCCCTGTGCACCTTTTGTCCGGTACAGGGGCTGCCAGTGTTCTGGGCCCGGTGCACCATTGTTTTCCCCATACTTCAGTTCCAAAGCGCTTAGAGAATGCCAAATTCATTTTCGTCAGGCACGATGCCCACAGAGCCCCGCTGCGTCCGCCATACAACGGCCCGTTCAGAGCGTTGGAAACTGGGGAGAAACATTTTGTGTTAGACTTGGGGGAGGGAGCGTAAGGAAACCATCTGCATAGACAGGGTGAAGCCTGCTTATGTGTTGGCAGACAAGCAAGTGGTGTTGGTTCAAGCTCCCCGCCGCGGGCGCCCACCTACAGTGGGTCCGCAGGTTAGTGTTCCCCCTACAGATGATTGTTTTCAAGAAACTAACTTTTTCCCCTCCCCACCCTTTCCCCCTCCAGAGACCAAGTCTTTCTCCTACCTGCCTGGACAGGAAGGCGCTTCAACCAGCCCACATTACAGCCACTATGGGTGCTTGGTCAAGCCCAAAGGTCCAGAGGGTTAGGACCCCTTCTGGGTGTTCGGGGGAGGGGGGGGCTGTGTGGTGATGCAAAGGAAATGACACTCCATCCAGTACTTCGGGGTGTTGGGGGACCAGCCAAGGGCACCAGAGCGCTGGGGGGTATGAAGTAATGAAGATGTGCCTTTCGCCCCTGCCATGCCAGGCTCACACCTGAGGATGCAGGGCCGCAAATTTATTGTACTAAGCCTTGCTCTGTGACATGTATGTTAATGTGTATGTTGATGTGTGTTCATGCTTTGTAACTGGTATATTAATGTGCTTACCCTGAGTGCCAGAGGCCGGAAGAAAAGGTATAAAGCAGTTCGCTTTGGCGCTCACAGTTAGTCTGTTCTGTGTTGGAGGAGAAATAAAGTTTTGTGTCGTCAGTTCATGTCTCATCTACTTTAATCCTCCACAACATTATTCATTCCTTCCAGAGACAATGGTAGTGATAAGCTACTACTTATCACTACCATTGTGGTAGTGATACCACAATGGTATCACTGTGGCTACAGTAGTAGCCACCAGCTGTGGCTACTACTGTAGCCACAGCTGCCCTGGGGCAGACTGACAGAAACGTGGCTACCAATCTGTGCCAACGGCCTTTCTGACCGCTACCAACCATTTATACGCATTCATCCCCAATGTCATGGACACTGGAGACAAGGTGGGTGAAGTGTCTTGCCCAGAGACACAACGGCAGGATGTCTGGGGAGAGCAGGACTCAAAATGACAACCCTCTGGTTATTAGACGACCTGCTCTACCTCTTGAGCCACTGCCACCCACATTTCCCTCATCCGTTCCATTTTTGCTGAGCACCAAGCTGGACAACAGTATGTTCCATTTTTATATGGTCTTTGGCATGACCCGACTGGGACTTGAAACGCAGCCTCCCAGTTTTGAGGTGGATGCTCTACCTCTACCACTCCGGTGGTGACCTTTGACCTTTTGATCCCAAACCTGTGGTCAGAGGTTTTGGTTTCAGAGTGAACCTGTGAACCAGGTTTGGTGACCCTAGCTTTCTTTGTTGTTGAAATATACTTTGTAAGGCATTTTGATGTTGTCCTTTGACCTTGCAATCCCAAAATCACAGTCATACTTCAGGGTCACAGGGTAAACCTGTGTACCAGGTTTGGTGGCCTTAGCTTTACTGATTGTACAATAATAAGGCATAAGGAATGCTAACCTTGACATTTGACCTTTTGACCCCAAACCCATAGACAGAGATCAGGATCCCAGGGTGAACCTGTGTACCAAGATTGGTGACCCTAACTTTACTCATTGTACAGTAATAAGGCATAAGGAATGTTAACCTTGACCTTTGGCCTTTTGACCCCAAACCCATAGTCAGAGGTCAGGGTCCCAAGGTGAACCTGTGTAGAAAGTTGGTTGAGATATAGTTTATAAGGCATTCTGATGTTGACCTTTGATCTTGTGATCCCAAAACCATAGTCACACTTCAGGGTCACAGGGTGAACCTGTGTACTAAGTTTGGTGACCCTAACTTTACTTGTTGTATAGTAATAATGCATAGAGAATGTCAACCTTGACCTTTTGACCTCAAACCCATAATCAGAAGCCAGGATCCCAAGGTCAACCTGTGGATCAAATTTGGTGGCCCTAGCTTTATGCGTTGTACAGTAATACTGCATAAGGAATGTTAACCTTGACCTTTGACCTTTTGACCCCAAACCCATAGTCAGAGTTCAGGATCCCAAGGTGAACCTGTATACCGGTTTTGGTGGCCCTAGCTTTACTGCTTTTATAGTAATAGTAACTGTAGCATTTACCGTAGTGCAACGGCAATGATAACTTTGAACCTTTCACCCCTTGACCCCAATTCCACAGTTAAGTGAGGGTGTAAGTCGTCCAAGATGTGTATTATATACAACTACAGTATCAATTTGAAAAGCCTACATAATTTCTTTCAGTAGTTACTGTGTTTAGAAGATTTAGGGAAAATCTTACCTGACCTTTGACCTCATGGTCATCCAATGAGAGTGAAATTGCAATATGCGCATCATCAGAGTATATCAAACCATGGTCCAAGTTTCAAAACAATCAGATCATAACTGTAGGAGGAGTTGATTTCACAAGACAGTTACTGTCTATGAAGGGAGGTGAAACAGGAGGTCATAGGTCAGGGGCTACAATTCCCGCAAAAATCATCTGATTAGAACCAAACTGCAATATGTGTATCCTCCATGTATATCAAACCATGGCACCAAGTTTCAAAATGGACCAAAACTGTAGGAGGAGTTGATTTTGCAAAAGTGGGACAGATGGACAGACGGATGGACGGACTGACTGACCCATAACATAATCCCTCTTCGGTCTTCGCCCAAAGGGCTCTTCGACCCCTTTGGCCTTCGACTGGTGGAGGATAAAAACGGAAAGTGAAACTGAATGTGTACATTCTAAATGCTATGTCTGACATTGACAGACAATGACAGACAATGTAAAGTTGTAAACGCTGCAATATCGTTTTATTATTATAGTAGAAAAAGTTACCTGCACATACAAGTGGGATGGGCAGGCATGTCATTTATTTCAATACATACACTTCTCACAAAAGGTTAGGGATATTCGGTTTTCGGGTGAAATTTCAGAATACACCTAAAATTCACTATTGCTTTTACAGGTGAACTTAATTTGACCTTGTCTAACCTTTTGAATGCACATGTCCAGCTGTTCAATATTTCAGTACTTTTTACAGAACTTGCTGTTCTCTAACAAGGTGCTTAACAGCAAAATTCACAACAGGTGTTTGATCCATGAATTGACCAATAAATTTTCTGGTTCAATTAGAATTAGCATTTAAACAGTCCTCTTCATCATGCTGTTCACATTTTGACATCATGAGACCAAGACAACACCTACCAATTGATCAACAGTACCTTGCCATTGCGAGGCTTCAAACAGGATGTTCTCAGAGGGAAGTGGCCACTGAGCTTAGAGTGTCACAGAGTGTCATCAGGAGGTTGCAACAGAGATACAGAGAGACTGGAAGAGTCACAGAAAGGCATAGAAGTGGACGTCCTTTGGCCACATCCCATGCTGATGACCGCTTCATTGTGAACAGTGCCCTGTGGAACCAGACGATGAATGTCCCTCAACGCCAGGCACATTTAAGGGAGGTGAGAGGCACCCAATTGTCACGTCAGACCATTCAAAACTGTACATCAGCGTGGTCTGCATGCTAGACAACCTGCAAGGGTACCTGACCACACCATCAGGCACAGGCGTCATTGTCTTGCATAGGCCAGAGACAGTCTGGGCAGGTGTGTCTAGTCAATACAGAACTGCCCTACACTTTGTGAATGGTAAAGTGACAAGCCAATACTACCTGAATAACATCATTAATCCAGTCATTGTGACCCTGCCTGAACAACACAGGCCTAATTTCATCTTTATGAACGACAATGCACCAGCTCAAGGTTGTGTCATTAAGGAACAGCTGCTGGAGGCTGGAGTACCTCAGAGTTGCCTGCAATTTCCCCAGACCTGAATCCCATAGAAAACCTATGGGATCAGCTGAGTTGCCATGTAGAGGCGTGTAACCCTGCACCCCACAACCTCAATGACCTGAGGGCCGCCCTTCAAGAAGAGTGGAATGCCATGCCTCAGCAGACAATAAGTGAACTTGTGAACAGCATGAGATGTCGTTGTCAAGCTGTAATTGATGCTCAAGGGCACATGACAAATTATTGAGACATTGACATTTTTTGTTGTGGTATACCCACCACTGTTGTTGGCTTTTGCTTCAATAAATTGTTTGAGATGAGGAAATCACCATTGCATGCCTCTACTTAAATAGCCTACTTTCATGATATAATATCACTGTAGGCCTGGAGGGGTATAGTCTGGCCTAGGCTCTTTTACACTCCCGGTTATAGTTTGGCCTAGGCCAGTTTATTCCCTGGATTTAATCTGGGCGGGGGTTAATTTGGCCTGTTATACCAGCATGTTTTAGAGGGGAGCAGTGTGGGACTTGTAGTTTTTGCTGATGAGAAAAAATAATGTGATGCAACATAAGCGTTAAAAAAGTCAAATGTTGCAGTTGTATGAGTTATTAGTGTTTTAATATTGAAATCTGTCATGTCTATCTCCGGTGGACAGGTAAGAAGCAGGACTCACAGTGTGGGAAGAGCTCCAATGCAACATGATTTTATTAACTGACATGAAACAAAACAACAGCACGGGGACTGTAAACAATGCAGGAGATGTACAGGCTAAACACTTACTGGGAACACCCGGGACACAAGGATGCCAGCAGGGAAAATAGATGGACAACGCCACACCAGAGAGACACTGAACACTGATATATACACAGTGATAACTAATTGCAGACGAGAGACAGCTGGGGAATAATCAAGGGTAGTCGGGAAGTGGCTGCAGGTGAGGAGACAGGACAGGTGGGGCTGTACTGATAATCACAAACAGGGGATGCACATGAAACATGACAATGAACATACAGGACGACCATACAGGAATACTAAAGAGAGGGCAGTGGCTAGGGATACGGAAAACATCAGAGTTGGAACAATAGATAAACAGATATACACACAGACCCAGGACGAAACTGGGAATGACACAGCAGACAATGACAGAGGACACAGAGGGCAAATGATGCAAATAAAAACAATGAACTAAATCAGGGAAGTATACAGAAAATATAAATGAACATACATACCAACATATAGACCATGACAGAAATCACTGCATAATTATGCCTCGGTGAGGAGATGCCTACGATAATCACTCAATGCGTCTGTGGTTGTATCCGTCCGCCTGTCTGTTTCAGCTCATCCAATCAAAATTAAGAGGAACTAAAGGTTTGTATCATTGTATCACCATATTTTCTCGACTTTTACTTTGCCAGAATGTCGAAATAACACTTTGTTTTTGAAATAAGCACAAAAATAGCTCACCTTTACCGTCAATGGAACGGTACTGCACATGCTCCACCTTTTGCTATTCCAGAGGTTGAGCAGTCTGCTCCACCCATTGTTGTTCCAGAGGTCGAGCAGTCCACTCCATTCATCGTTGTTCCAGAGGTCGAGCAGTCCGCTCCACACATTATTGTTCCAGAGGTCGGGCAGTCCGCTTCACCCGGGCATTCCAGAGGCCCGGGGATCCCTGCCTGCCATCCCAGAGGCTGGGGGGGGGGGGGGGGGTCTCTTCCTGCCATCCCAAGGGCTGGGGGCTCCA
This sequence comes from Pholidichthys leucotaenia, assembly GCA_020510985.1. Classification (NCBI taxonomy): domain Eukaryota; kingdom Metazoa; phylum Chordata; class Actinopteri; order Cichliformes; family Pholidichthyidae; genus Pholidichthys; species Pholidichthys leucotaenia. Next base: position 55,651,039 of record CM035840.1, on the reverse strand, counting down.
CCTGCCATGCCAGAGGCCAGGGGGTCTTCACCTGCTGTTTTTAAGGTCAGTGTGCTGCCGTTGCCTGCTTCTGGGCTGGAAGCCCCAGTATTATTACCTACAGGACTGAAAGCTCCCTTGTTGCAGTTCTTAGACTTGGAAGCTCCTTTGTTGCTGTGCCCCGAGTTCAGCACCCATCACCATCTTTGTTTTGTAGTCTGGTGGCCTAGGGACCTTGGTTGGCTGCCAGACCTACGTATAATTAGGATGGGATCAGGTGCCCCTGAACTCTCCCTTAGTTATGCTGCTAATAGGTTTAGACAGCCAGGGGACCTCCAAAAATGCACTGGGTTTGAATGAATGAATGAATGAATGAATGAATGAATTTATTTCGGATAATACAGTACAGGTTAAAAGAAACTGTATAATATAACAACAAGGTCAAATTAGACAAAGACTCCTTCTACTAAACAATTCCACGTGAGTTATCCGAAATGGGTGATGGCTGAAGCCGCAGCTTATATTGCCCACCCATATTCCATCCAAGAATTCAAAAGAGAAAAAAGAGTAAACAAGACAAGAGTGATTACAATTTAAAACAAAGCTAAGACAAAGTATGACTGAGAGAAAAGAAGAAAACTAAGCTAAGCTAAGTTAAGCGGTTACAATTCAAAACAAATCTAAGACAGGTTTCATTACTTTCTTCCCTCTCAATGAAATATTTTGCTGGTCATTAACTTCTGTTTGTTCTCGCCCATAGATTTGAGTCCCCGTCGTGCTGTGCGCTCTCTACATGTCTGTTCTTTTCTTCTTCTTCTCTCTCCCCTCATCCCCCAGTCAGTCACAGCAGATGACTGCCGGTCCCTGAGGCTGGTTCTGCTGGAGGTTTCTTCCTGCTAAAAGGGAGTTTTTCCTCTCCACCATCACCAAGTGCTCGATCACAGGGGCTTGGCTGATTGCTGTGGTCTTTCTGCAATTGTGGGGGTTTCCCCTACAGTTGAAAGTGCTATAAGATGACTGTTGTTGTGAAATGTCTTGGGGCCCATGGACTTGGGTAGGCCCCTGGATCCTTCATGTTCCCCAGTCCAATGGCCTTGTCTCGATGGAAGACCACCTGATCCATTTTTTGTCAAAGTTTGGGGCCTTGAACTTTTGTTTGGACCGCGAGCTGCGCCCTTGTTTTGGACTCTGTGGGAGGGGGTAAGATGGATTTACTGGGTCCTCGCCTATGGAACTGCAAAGGCTCTCTGGACTGACCTTGATAGGCTGTGAGTGTTTTGAGGAGCTTTGTTGATCAGTGTGAACTGGATCATCTGTTATTGTTGTAGCTTCAGTTCTTATTTTATTATGGACACTATGCACATTTAAAGAGTGATGGAAGTATGAGTCCAGCCAAAAGACAAGCATGGCCACAATGATGCATGTTTAATTCCCCAATAAAAGATTACTGTTTCACATAGGAGTGTACCTAGCTTTTTTGATTATTTTTGCTGATGTATCCTTTTCCCCCTTGACCAACTGAAGTTCTTCCTTGTGGCCATATGACTGGGGTAAGAATTGTTTTTAAAATGTTCTACATTTACAAAGGAGTCACCAGTTTAAAGAAAAAGAGATTTTTTTTTGAGTGAAAAACAGTCACTAATCTTCAGGGGGAAAAGTCACAATGCTAAGGGAAATACGTAGCTGCAAACTAATGGGTAAGAAAATGACGAAAAACATCACAAAGTGAAAATATCTAAAATTCAGCGATTCTACAAATTTATAGGGAAAGAGAAACACGCAAATTTGAGACTGACAAAAAAGAAAAGTTTCAATTTCATAACACAAATTTATCGTAAAATCTGCAGTAAAAGGTAGCAGATTTATAAAGTACAAATTTAATGGAAAGAATTAAACTTATTTAATTTGCTACACAGATTACAAATTATATGAAATTAATGGGGGAGATACACCCCAGATTTAAAATATTTGAGTAAAATATTCATCCATCCAGGTGGATGCCCTCAATTTCCCCTCTCGGGATCAATAAAGTATATAAAATTAAAAAAAAAAATAATTAAAAATTAAAATAAAATTAAGTAATAAATAAGAATAAGAATTGTCAAGCAAAGGTTCCAAATTTTTTATGAAGGAAAAAAGAGAAATGAAAACTTACAAACATACAAGAAAGAAATTTCAAGTTTACATGAAAAATGTCACAAATTAATTACAAATTACTGCAAGAAATTTTAAGAGTTTCAAATGTATGATGAAAAAGCCAGAAATTTACAAGACAAAGATTCAACATTTACATGCAAAAAAGAGGGAAAAAAAGAAAAAAAGTTTGGAAATTTGTGTGTAAAAGTTGCAAGTTTGCATGAAAAATGTAACAAATTTATCACAAAATGCTGCAATTTAAAAAAAAAGGAAATAAATTTAAAGTCAAAAATTTAAGGAAAAAGAAACTATACAAGAAAGAACTGCTTAAATTTAATTTCAAATAATAATTTTGGTGACTACGTTTGTTTCAAAAGAATCACACGAAAGAAATTTAACGGAATAATAGAATAATTCATAAATAACAGTAACCTGCCTGGCCTGGTGCTCTCACCACCAACCCTGGGCAGGTGATTTTTGGTATTGTTTCATTTCTTAATTTACGAGGTTAAGAAAGAAAGAGGAGAAATTTTTGGTCGTCTGGTATCTGCCCTTGAGAGGGGGGTACTGCCATGAGCTGGACAGGATTAAACCATGTCCGTACCTTTATGCTCTTGTTTGAATTCATTATTATTATTATTATTAGTGTGTTTTTCCTTGCCCTCAGTTATATTCACACTTGGTTATGTTTATCCAGTGCCTTATTATTTGCCATGATCCTGTCTTGCCCTTTATATTATGTGACAGCGCTCTCAGTTCATTCTGCTCCTCCATTTACTTGTTAATCATTCATGGCTGCGCCGCACTGTGTAATCAGTCCCTGCTCTATATATTCTGCTCACGCCATGTCTTCAGTACGGTGCTCTTGTCATAACCTGCCACACCTCTTGTTGGATTATCATTTATGTTTCAGTTCAGCTTGTTGTTGTTCAGCCCTCGAGCTGTTCTCTTTTGTTAATAAATATGCCAAAATGTCGCCCTGCAAGTGAACACTGATTGGGTTTCTGGTTATAGAGAATGGGCATTGATGTCATGCCGTACTGCATTCTGGGCTGTTGTCACCATCATCATGGTCTGGCTTCTTTGTTTACCTGCAGTCTAGGCAACTGCTAATGTGAACAGACATACGTGCAATGGAACAGAGCAAACAGAAAATTACAATTCCTTATTCAGAGAAGGTGAATAAGGAAGTAAAGGGGCCCTACCTCAAAAATTTAATACCAGATGCTCACACTGGCACACTAAAAAAAATTACCGGTATAATTAGGTGCTGTAAAAACATACTAAATCAAGACAGTGACATTTTTATAGTCACCTCAAACAGGAGAATCTGCTTAATTTGACGATACCAAATATTCTATGGACTTCAGTCCTAAGCTGATATTAAATCCATGTGTAATGAAGGAAACAAGTAATCACAACTTCAGAAAAATCAAAGAAAATCCACACACTGGAAAGCTCCTGTGATGGCTCACTGTGTGTCATTATCTCCCACAGCTGCACGCACACCGGGTCTCAATCACTCTCGGACTATTTAATCCGCTCTGCCTGTAGACCGGCATGGAGCAGTCTGTCTCCCTGGCTGCAGAAGCCTGACTCTCGTCTTCAAAGCCCACAATCCTGTTTTCTTCATTCCTGCCTAAGCCATCCCTGTCCTGGCTTCATTCTCCGGAAGGATTCAGCCTCATCAAGCCAAGTAAGCGCAATTCCTACTCACCTTCTTCAACTTTACCCCCTGTGCACAGGCGGACTCCTCTGGTGGTGGAATCATTCCTCCTTGGAGGTGGAACAAGCCTCCCTCGTCCCAGCAGCCCACCTGTCCACCAGTGGCGTCGTGACAGCAGACGCTGTCCTCCTGGCTGTAGCATCTGGGCCGACCTGAGAGCATCTCTCCCATCTGTGAAGTAAGCTCCAGTCAATTCCTAAGCACTCCTTCAGTTGGACAGTGCTAACATCTGTGCCTCTGCTTTGTCATAGGGCTGCCAGGTTGAACGGTGCTCTGCTCACCCCAAGCTACAACACCACTGCAGACGATCCCAGCCACATCCACATACACTACACACACACACACTCACACACCATACATCCTACAATAAAGGTAATTGAATCCACTTTGAGCCTGTGTCTGTTTCCTGGGTCTGCCAAACATGTCAGTACGGCTCCGTCAGAGTGACCCAATGAATAGTGCGTTAGAACACCAAATTAACAACTTTGAGGCTCGGGTGGACCAGTTAGCTTACCAACAACAGGTCATCTTGAACCAGTTAGTCCAAATTAATGGTCGGTTGGATCGTCTAGTGGGGCAGCAGGCATTTCCACTGGCTCCAACTAGTGCCTCTGTCATCACTCGCGGCTCACGGGCTTCCACCTCAGCTGCGCGCACACCTGCTCCTCGTTAGCGTGCAGCTATTTATTCCATCCTGCCCTGAGCTGCAGCCTGGAGCCGTCTGTCTCCCAACATTGGAATCTCCCAGCAGCTTCCTCCTCATCAGGCCTGCTGAACTATGCTAACAGACACGTAAGCTGTCACTATTGTCCTCTTGCCTTCTTCTCTCAGCCTCCCCTGTGCACAGGTGGATAACCCGGCGGCGGACTCACCTCCCATCACTCCGCCGCTCCTCTGCCTTGCCGCTTCTCCCGGACACACAGCAGGACGTTGTCTCCCAGGCTTGGGACCTGCCAACGCCAGCCACCGCATCTCTGCAAGTAAGCACAGCTCTTGATCACGTTCCCATGTAGTTGCCTAGCTAACCCCTTTTCTCCTCTCTCCCATAGGGTTGTCTGGCCGCACGACGTGCTGCTCTGTCCTGGCTTGCATCCTCCACCCACATCACACACTAATCTCTCACACACGCATCCATACACTCTCCCTGTTGTTTAATAAAGCTTATCAAATCTACCTGAGCCTGCGTGCGTGTTTCCTGGGCCGACAATATGTCAGTACGGCTCCAGCCAAGCGGCCCAGCAGACAGAGGGCTCGCACGCCGTTTTTCCACCCTCGAGGCTCGGGTGGATATGATAGCTCACTAACAGCAGGGGATATTAAATCAATTAACATTAATTACTGACCGGTTAGACCGCCTGGATCCTCCACGGTCCTTCCCTCTGGGTCCTCTTGGTGCCGCGGCTCCGGTTGTCTCCTCGACCGGCCAGCCTGGCTCGGGGGCGCCAACCCGTCTCACGCCCATCCCAACCCCCGCTCGCTTCAACGGGAAACTCAGTGGAGCGAAGGGGTTTATCCTGCAATGTGAATCGGTGTTTCTGTGCGTCCCCGGGGATTTCCCCTCAGACCATAGCCGAATCGGTTACATGGCCAATCTTCTCGAGGGGCGAGCGTTAGCTTGGGCTTATGCCGTAATGACGAGGCCCAGCTACGCTAACCTCTCGTATGACCGGTTCGTGCGGGACTTCCTAGAGGTCTTCGACCATTCCCGTCTCGACAGCGTCCTCGCTGACCGGCTTCTCAGTCTCCAACAGGGAGGCCGGTCAGCGGCGGAATACGCGGTCGACTTCCGGGTGGCAGCGGAGGAGGTGGGCTGGGGAGAGGCATCTCTCTGCAGCATTTTCCTCCGTAGCCTCAACTCTGGTCTGAGGGATGAGCTAGCTGGCCGGGACCTCCCAGGGCGACTCTCTGAGCTAATCTCGCTCACGATTAGCCTGGACAACAGGCTACCTGAGCGGGCTACGGAGCGGAAGCCTGCCAGCCGCTCGCGCGGAGCTTCCCTCCGCCCAGCTCAGTCGCACCCACTGGCGTTACTGGCTCCGGAGTCCGCCGACGAACCAGAGGCCATGGCCATCGGGCGCACTAGACTCCCTCTAGCGGAGAGACAACGCCGGCGGGAACGGGGTCTCTGCATGTATTGTGGAGATGACCAGCATCCCGTGGAGCTGTGCCCAGTTAAGCCAAATGGGGAGGTCCGCAAGTCACTATAGGGGGCCTCGCGGACTCTAACCCATCTAACTCCCTATTCTCTTGTACACTGCCCTTACGGTTCTGCCACAACTCCACTGGGCACTCCATTCACGCACTGGTGGATTCCGGGGCAGAGCAGAGCTTTATTTCTAAAAGCCTGGCAACCTGTTTGGGCATACCATGTCAACCACTGCCTAACCCCCTAAACTTGGTCACTCTCTCCCGTTCTCCCCTGGGAACTGTTACACACCGCACGAAACCAGTCCCCATCATCGTTTCCGGCAACAACCGGGAGGATTTGTCCCTTTACGTCCTGCCCTCCTTGTCGGACCGTGTCATCCTGGGTTACCCCTGGCTGCGGCTGCACAACCCTGTCCTGGATTGGAGGACTGGCAGCATCCTGTCCTGGAGCACCTTCTGTTTGGGCACCTGCCTCCAGTCGGCGCCCTGCGCGCCGTCCTCCCCTCCCTCGGCGCCCGTCTCCGAACCTCCGGACCTGATCCTGGTGCCACAGGAATTCCACGATTTAGGGGCGGCGTTCAGTAAGTCCAGAGCCTTGTCTCTTCCCCCGCATCGACCTTATGACTGCGTGATCAACATCCGCCCGGGGCCCCCCTTGCCGTCAGGCTGACTGTACAGCTTCTCTGCACCGGAGCGAGAAGCAATGGACACGTACATTAAGGAGTCGCTCAGCGCTGGGATCATCCACCCCTCTTTGTCCCCACTTGGCGCAGGATTCTTCTTCATGGCAAAGAAGGATGGGTCCCTACGCCCCTGTATCGACCTCAGAGCCCTGAACGACATCACCATTAAGGACCGTTACACACTGCCCCTTATGGACACTGCCTTCCACTGGAGCGACCTGGTTCACCAAGCTTGACCTCCACAGCGCTTACCATCTCGTTAGGATCCGGGAGGGAGACGAGTGGAAGACGGCCTTTAGGACGCCCAGCGGCCACTTCGAGTATCTCGTGATGCCGTTTGGGCTCACCAACGCACCTGCCGTCTTCCAACGTCTTATCAACGACGTCCTCCGGGACTTTCTGGGAGTGTTCGTCTTTGTATATCTGGATGATATACTCATCTTCTCCAAGGCACGGGATGAACACCAGGCCCATGTGAGGCGGGTCCTGCAATGGCTGCCGGAAAACCGGCTGTTCATTAATGCCAAGAAATGCGAGTTCTACACCTGTACCACCTCCTTCCTGGGGTTCGTCATTTCGCATAACCCGATTCTTCCCGACCCCGCGAAGGTTAAAGCGGTGGTCGAGTGGCCCACGTCCACGTCCAGGAAGCAGGTGCAGCAGTTTATTGGCTTCGCAAATTTCTACCGGCGCTTTATCCCTAATTTCGGCGCCATCGTCTCCCCCCTGACCCGCCTCACGTCATCGAAGGTGCCTTTCCAGTGGTCCGAGGAAGCGGCCACCGCCTTCAAGACCCTCCAGGCGGAATTCTCGTCCTCCCGGGTCCTGACCCAGGTCGATCCTGCGCTTCAGTGCTTAGTGGAGGTTGAAGCGTCTGACACAGGGGTGGGGGCGGTGCTTTCTCAGTGCTCGCCGGTGGATGGAGTCAAGCGTCCCTGCGCCTTCTTCTCCCGATGGCTGACGGCGGCAGAGCGCAACTATGACGTCGGCGACAGGGAGCTTCTCGCTGTCAAGCTCGCGCTAGAGGAGTGGCGTCACTGGTTGGAGGGGGCAGCCCAACCCTTTGTGGTCTGGACGGACCACAAAAATTTCGAGTACTTGAGGTCAGCGAGGCGCCTGAATGCCGCCAGGTGCGCTGGTCTCTATTTTTTGCTCGTTTTAACTTCACCATCACGTACCGTCCTGGCTCGAAGAATGGGCTGCCCGACGCCCTCTCCAGACAGTTTGCCCCCGAAGGACCAGAAGAACCCGGCCATACCATCCTGCCCATAGGAGTGATCGCCTGGCCCATTAAGAACAAGATCCTGGACGCTCTGAAGACGGAACCGGATCCTGGCGGGGAGCCGGAGGGGAGACTCTTTGTTCCATCTGCAGTTTGGGGTGAGGTGATCCATTGAGCCCACACCTCCAGACTCGCTTGTCACCCCGGCATTACCCGCCTGGTGAGTTGGTTGCAGCGCTCGTTCTGGTGGCCGGGTCTCCATAAAGACGTTACCAACTATGTCCGGGCCTGCCCCCAGTGTGCAACCGGTAAGGCCCAGAACTCTCCACCTGCGGGCCTACTCCAGCCCCTGCCGATCCCGGGCAGGCCCTGGTCACACATCGCCCTTGACTTTGTCACCGGTTTACCAGTCTCTAACAACTATGACATGGTCCTGACAATTGTGGACAGATTCTCCAAGGCCGCCCATTTTGTGCCCCTTCGGGGTCTCCCTTCAGCATGCGAGACGGCCAATCTACTTGTCCAGCATGTCGTCAGACTGCATGGTATCCCGCTGGACGTGGTCTCGGATCGAGGGCCGCAGTTCGTCTCCCAGGTCTGGAGGAGTTTTTGCAGCGCCTTAGGGGCCATGGTGAGTCTCTCCTCAGGTCACCACCCCCAATCCAACGGGTAGTGCGAGCGCACAAACCAGGAGTGCAGCTTTTGATACTATTGATCATAATATTCTACTTGATAGATTAGAACACTATGTTGGACTTAATGGAACTTCGTTGCAGTGGTTTAGATCTTATTTATCTGATAGGTTCCAGTTTGTTCATGTAAATGATGAGTTTTCTCTCAGCTCAAAGCTTAGTCATGGAGTTCCACAGGGATCTGTGCTTGGCCCTACTCTTTTTAGTTTATATATGCTTCCGTTAGGCAACATTATTAGAAAGCACTGTATACATTTTCACTGTTATGCAGATGACACACAATTATACCTGTCAATGAAGCCAGATGATACTAATCAATTAGCCAAGTTAGAAGCCTGTCTTAAGGAAATCAAAGTTTGGATGACTTGTAATTTCCTGCTATTAAATTCAGATAAGACTGAAGTCATTCTTGTTGGTCCAAAAAACCTTAGAAATTCCTTTCCAAATCAAACTTTCAGTTTGGATGCAGTTACTCTTTCTCTTAATAGCTCTGTGAGGAACCTTGGAGTTATTTTTGATCAGGATTTGTCCTTCAATTCACATATTAAATTTGTTTCTAAGACTGCCTTCTATCATTTGCGTAATATTGCCAAGATTAGGAGCATCTTGTCTCAGAGTGATGCTGAGAAGCTGATCCACGCTTTTGTTAGCTCGAGATTAGATTATTGTAATTCTTTATTATCAGGTTGTCCTAAAACATCTTTAAAAAGTCTTCAGCTGATCCAAAATGCTGCAGCAAGAGTTTTAACAGGTACTAGAAAGAGAGATCATATCTCTCCGGTTCTGGCCTCCCTTCATTGGCTTCCCATAGAGTTTAGAATTAAGTTTAAAATCCTTCTTCTTACTTACAAAGCTCTAAACAATCAGGCTCCTTTTTATTTAAAAGATCTGATACTACCGTATCATCCTAACAGAGCACTACGCTCCCAAAATGCAGGATTACTTGTAATACCTAGAATCTCCAAAAGTACAATGGGAGGCAGAGCCTTCAGTTATCAAGCTCCTCTCCTGTGGAATCAGCTGCCAATCTGGATTCGGGAGTCAGACTCAATCTCTGTTTTTAAGAATAGGGCTAAAACCTACCTTTTTGATATAGCCTACAATTAGGGAGGGATCATGTGTTTTCTGAACCCTCCCTTAGTTATGCTGCTAATAGGTTTAGTCAGCCGGGGGACCTCCAGTAATGCACTGGGCCTCACTCCTTTCCTCACTCTCTATGAAATATTTTTTTTTTTGCTGGTCATTAACATTTGTTTGTTCTCTCCCATAGATTGAGTCCCCATCGTGCTGTTTGCTCTCTACATGTCTGTTCTTTTCTTCTTCTCTATCCCCTCACCCCCCAGCCAGTCGCAGCAGATGACTGCCCCTCCCTGAGCCTGGTTCTGCTGGAGGTTTCTTCCTGTTAAAAGGGAGTTTTTCCTCTCCACCGTCGCCAAGTGCTTGCTCACAGGGGATCGCCTGATTGCTGGGGTCTTTCTGCAACTGTGGGGGTCCTCCCTACAGTTGATAGTGCTATGAGATGACTGTTGTTGTGAAATGGCGCTATATAAATAAAGTTGAATTGAATTGAATTGAATTGAATTGAATTGAGTTGGAAGCCGCTCTGCGCTGCGTAACATCCTCCAATCCTTCGTCCTGGAGCTCCTACCTGACCTGGGTGGAATACGCCCATAATTTGGCCCAGTCCACGGCAACTGGAGTGTTGCCCTTTGAAGCATCCTTGGGGTATAACCCCCCTGTGTTCCCTGAGCAGGAGACTGAGCTAGCCGTCCCCTCCGTCCAGGCGCACATCAGGCGCTGCCGGAGGGTTTGGGCCAAAACTAAGAATGCGCTTTTACGCACAGCGGCGCGCAACAGTTCCACCGCCAATCGCCACAGGAGACCAGCTCCTGCTTACCAGGTGGGTCAGCGGGTGTGGCTGTCATCTCAAGACATCAACCTGAAAGGAGAAAAGAAGAAACTGGCCCCGAGATTTCTCAGCCCCTTCGTGATCTCCAAAATCATCAACCCGGTGGCTGTGCGTTTGCCCCCCCCCCCCCATGTTTGTCCCACTTTCCACGTCTCCAAGATTAAGCCTGTTGTTTCCAATTCACTCTGCCCTCCTCCTAGGTCTCCTCCCGCGCCTAGGATGGTCGACGGTGATCCGGCGTGGGGTGTTACTGCCATTCTGGACTCCCGGCGTTGGGGTCGCGGGCTGCAATACCTGGTGTATTGGGAGGGCTATGGGCCAGAGTGGAGATCCTGGGTGCGCTCTTTGTGGGTGTTGGATCCAGACCTCATCGCGGAGTTTCACCGGACACACCCAGGTAAGCCAGCGCCAGGAGGCGCTGGTAGGGGGGGGAGTACTGTCATCACTCCCGGCTCACGGGCTTCCACCTCAGCTGCGCGCACACCTGCTCCTCGTTAGCGTGCAGCTATTTATTCCATCCTGCCCTGAGCTGCAGCCTGGAGCCGTCTGTCTCCCAACATTGGAATCTCCCAGCAGCTTCCTCCTCATCAGGCCTGCTGAACTACGCTAACAGACACGTAAGCTCTCACTATTGTCCTCTCGCCTTCTTCTCTCAGCCTCCCCTGTGCACAGGTGGATAACCCGGCGGCGGACTCACCTCCCATCACTCCGCCGCTCCTCTGCCTCGCTGCTTCTCCCGGACGCACAGCAGGACATTGTCTCCCAGGCTTGGGACCTGCCTTCATTCATCCTGGCCGCTGTTTACGTCCCGCCCGACGCGGATGCGCACGAGGCTCAGCGCGCGATCGCTGATCACATTCAACAAATGGAGCAGAGTTTCCTGGACTCTCTGGTTATTGTGGTTGGCGACTTTAACCACAGTAACCTAAGCCACGATCTCCCCCGATACAAACAGTTTATTAAATGCCCCACCAGAGGAAAGAACACGCTGGATCACTGTTACACTACAGTGAAAGATGCGTATCGCGCTGTTTCCCGCACTGCGCTCGGACTATCTGATCACGTGATGGTCCACCTCATTCCCACATACAAACAGAGACTAAAGCTCACTAAACCTGTTGTGAGCACTACAAAGAAATGGACCAGTAAAGCTGGGGAGAAGCTGAGCATGTGCATGGAAATAACCGACTGGGGCATGTTTAAAGGAGCCACGCATGATCTGGATGAGTACACGGACACTGTGAACTCATATATCCACTTTTGTGAGGAAAGCATTCTTCCATCGTGCACCAGGGTGAGGTACTCAAATGACAAGCCCTGGTTCACTGCTAAGCTCAGACAGATCAGGAAGGAGAAGGAAGCAGCGTTGAAAAGTGGAGACATGGACTGCTACAGGGAGGTCAAATATCGGTTTAGCAGAGAGCTGGGGAGAGCTAAATCTGTGTATTCTGAGAGACTCCAGCAGCAGTTCACTGCTAACGACTCTGCTTCTGTGTGGAGAGGACTGAGGCAAATCACCAACTATCGGCCTCAGGCTTCTAAAGGTCAGGATGACAAAGCCCTTTGTCAAAGACTGTCCCAACATTATGCCCGTTTTGACACCTCGTCAGCTGTGTCCATCTCCCCCCCTCCCCCCAGCACCACTGCCTCCACGGTCCCCACTTCATCAAAGGCGCCCCCCCCCCCTCCTCCCCCCTGCCCTTGTCATCAGTGAGCAGGACGTGCACAGACAGTTCTCCAGACTGAACCCGCGCAAGGCCCCCGGTCCGGACGACGTGTCTCCCTCCACCTTGAGACACTGTGCGGAAGAGCTGACTCCTGTCTTCACAGACATTTTTAACACCTCCCTGAAGTTATGCCACGTGCCGACCTGCCTCAAAACCTCCACCATCATCCCTGTCGCCAAGAAGCCACGGATCACTGGACTTAACGACTACAGACCTGTAGCACTCACCTCTGTAGTCATGAAGTCCTCTGAGCGCCTGGTCCTGCCCCACCTCAAGTCCATCACCACTCCCCTCCTAGACCCGCTGCAGTTTGCCTACCGAGCCAACAGGTCTGTGGACGACGCAGTCAACCTGGTCCTCCACTCCATCCTGCAGCACCTGGACTCCCCGGGAACCTACGCCAGGATCCTGTTTGTGGACTTCAGCTCTGCATTCAACACCATCCGCCCCGCTCTGCTCCAGGACAAGCTGTCCCTGCTCAACGTGCCTGACTCCCTCTGCAGGTGGATCACCGACTTCCTGACGGACCGGAGGCAGCATGTGCGGCTGGGAAAGACTGTCTCAGACTCTGTTAGCATCAGCACCGGATCACCCCAAGGCTGTGTACTTTCCCCCCTACTCTTCTCCCTTTATACCAACTCCTGCACCTCCAGCCACCAGTCTGTCAAGCTGATCAAGTTTGCGGACGACACCACCCTCATCAGGCTCATCTCCAACGGCGACAAATCCGTCTAGAGGAGAGAGGTGGCCCAGCTGGCGTCCTGGTGCAGCCACAACAATCTGCAGCTGAACGCTCTGAAGACAGTGGAGATGATCGTGGACTTCAAGAAAGTCACAACCCCTCTGCCCCCCCTCACCCTCACAGGCTGTCCCATCACCACTGCAGATTCCTTCCGCTTCCTGGGCACCACCATCACCCGGGACCTCAAGTGGGAGCCGACCATCAGCTCCCTCATCAAAAAGGCCCAGCAGAGGATGTTCTTCCTGCGGCAGCTGAGGAAGCTCAAGCTATCCACCAAGATGTTGGTGCAGTTCTACACAGCCATCATCGAGTCCATCCTCACCACCTCCATAACCGTGTGGTACGCAGGAGCCACTGCCAGGGACAGACTAAGGCTGCAGCGCGTCGTGTGCGCTGCTGAGAAGGTGATCAGCTGCAAGCTCCCATCCCTCCAGGATCTGTACATCTCCAGGACCCGGAGGCGTGCAGGCCGGATCATAGCCGATCCTTCACACCCTGGTCACGTACTGTTTGCCCCCCTCCCCTCAGGTAGAAGACTTCGGTCCATTCAGACTAAAACCTCCCGTCACATGAACAGCTTCTTCCCCTCTGCCATCAGACTGCTGAACACTATGTGACTTATTAGACTCTCGTGCACTACGTACCGCAGCTCAACCAGACTCATGTCAATCATCACTGTTTTCTTTTTGCATTACCGACTGCACTATGTGGTACTCCACAATATCTGCTGCTCGCTAATATATTTAAATTGCGTGACTAGTATTACTCAATCATATTCTACATTTTATTGCATGTATAGTTTTTTTATTTCTATCTTCTATTTTTATCATGTTTAATGTTGCAGCATTGCACCGAGACAAATTCCTAGTTTGTGTACTACATGAACAATGGCAATAAATCTGATTCTGATTCTGCCAACGCCAGCCACCGCATCTCTGCAAGTAAGCACAGCTCTTGATCACGTTCCCATGTGGTTGCCTAGCTAACCCCTTTTCTCCTCTCTCCCATAGGGTTGTCTGGCCGCACGACGTGCTGCTCTGTCCTGGCTTGCATCCTCCACCCACATCACACACTAATCTCTCACACACGCATCCATACACGCTCCCTGTTGCTTAATAAAGCTTATCAAATCTACCTGAGCCTGCATGCGTGTTCCTGGGCCGACAATATGTCAGCCTCGGCTTCTGTTAGCTCACCACCTAGCCAGGCTACTCAAGTCCCTTTATCCCGGCTAACACCTATTCCTACCCCCTCGCGTTTTAGCGGTAAGCTAGGAGAGGCCCGGGGGTTCCTACTACAATGTGAGATAGTTTTCCAGCGGGTCCTGGGTGACTTTCCCACAGATCACAGCCACATAGGGTATGTAGCCAATCTGCTAGAAGGGCGAGCTCTAGCCTGGGCCGATGCGGTTATGGCTAGGGCTAGTTACAGTAACCTTACCTACAGCCAGTTTGTTAGCAAATTCAACGAGGTGTTTGACCATTCCAACCACGATAATGTGCTCACCACCCGGCTATTAAACCTGAGACAGGGAAGCAGGTCCGTTGCGGACTATGCCATCAATTTCTGGGTGGTGGCTGCGGAGGTGGGATGGGAGGATGCCTCGTTGTGCAGTATATTCACTAGGAGTCTGAGCCGTAGCCTGTGGGATGAGCTGGCCCGCTTAGAAAAGCCCGAGAAGCTAACGGAGCTAATTTCCCTAGCCATCAATCTAGATAACAGGCTGAGGGAGTGGGCAGCCGAGCGCAGGTCTTCCGGTCGCTCAGACACCCAGTTTCGCTGCTCCTCCCAGTCCCCTTTATTGGCCTTACCCTCCCTAGACCTGTCAGATACCCTGGAGCCTATGATTGTAGGGCAGACTAAGCTACCATTGGCAGAAAAGCAGCGTCGCCGGGAGCTGGGCCTATGTCTGTACTGTGGGAGTGAGGAACATGAGGTGGCATCCTGCCCCATTCCGCCAAAAGAGGGAGTCTATGCGTCGCAGTAGGGGGACTCACGGACTCGCCTCAGCCTAACCCCCTCTCCAAGTGCCTCCTGCCCATTAGGTTTATTTATAAGCACACTGAATTCCTCACACACGCTCTGATTGACTCGGGGGCTGAGCAGAGCTTCATCTCAGGGGAACTGGCAACTCGACTGGGGCTTCCCTGCCGACCACTTAAGACCCCCCTGAAGCTCATTGCCCTGTCCAAAGCCCCCCTGGCAATGGTATCGCAGCAAACCGCCCCGGTGTCAGTCATCATTTCCGGTAACCATCAGGATGACCTGAGCCTGTTTGTCTTGCCTGTATTGGCCTCTCCTGTCATCCTGGGCTACCCCTGGCTCTGGCTCCACAACCCCACCATTGACTGGAGTGCGAGGAATGTTTTTTCTTGGAGCTCCTTTTGCCTCAGTGCGTGCTTGCAGTCCGCAGCATGTTCGCCATCTGTGCCCCTGTCTACCCCCCCCCGACCTATCCAGGGTGCCACCTGAATATCACGACCTGGGGACAGTGTTTAGTAAGTCCCAGGTGCTGTCCCTCCCCCCCCCCCCCCCACCGCCCATATGACTGCACCATTAATCTCCAGGCTGGTGCCCCGTTGCCGTCGAGCCGCCTCTACAGTCTATCGGCTCCAGAGTGGGAGGCGATGGATGCCTATATCAAGGAGTCGCTCAGCTCGGGCATCATCCGGCCTTCGTCCTCGGCGGTGGGGCGGGGTTTTTCTTCATTGGGAAGAAGGATGGCTCCCTGAGGCCGTGTATTGACTTCCGGGCTCACCATTAAGGATAAGTACATTCTTCCTCTGATGGACATGGCGTTTGACTCCCTCCAGGGAGCCTCATGGATCTCCAAATTAGACCTTTGCAACGCGTACCACCTTGTGTGGATCAGGGAGGGGGACGAGTGGAAGACGGGTTTCCGGACCCCAAACGGACACTTTGAGTACCTTGTGATGCCGTTTGGGTTGACCAATGCTCCGGCCGTCTTCCAGCGCCTGATTAATTATGTTCTCCGGGATTTCTTAGGGTCGTTCGTCTTCGTGTACCTGGACGATATTCTGATCTTCTCCCAATCGCTGGACGAACATCGGGTACACGTGAGACGGGTCCTGCAACAGCTCTTGGAGAACAAGCTTTTTGTGAAAGCTGAGAAATGTAAATTCCACGCCCACAAGACTTCATTTCTCGGTTTCATCATCTCACATAATCAAATCATCCCCGATCCCGGGAAGGTTAAGGCGGTGGTGGATTGCCCCCCCCCCCCCTTCTAGGAAACAGCTCCAACAATTCCTGGGGTTTGCCAATTTCTACCGCCATTTTATTAAGAATTATAGCGTCGTTGCCCTCCCCTTGACCCGTCTCACTTCCCCCAAGGTGGCTTTCCGGTGGACGGAGGAGGCTGCAGCGGTGTTCGCCGCACTCAAGACTGAATTCTCTTCTTCTCCTATCTTGACACAGGTGGACCCTACTCTTCAGTGCCTGGTCGAGGTGGACGCTTCAGACTCAGGGGTAGGGGCGGTGCTATCCCAGCGCTCCCCGGTCGATGGGGTGATCCGCCCCTGTGAGTTTTTCTCCCGCCTACTGTCCCCGGCGGAGAAGAATTATGAAATCGGTGATAAGGAGCTCCTGGCAGTGAAGCTCGCGCTGGAGGAGTGGCGTCACTGGTTGGAGGGGGCCACCCAACCCTTCATTGTATGGACAGATCACAAAAATTTGGAGTACCTCAGGAAGGCCAAACGCCTGAACGCCCGCCAGGCCCGTTGATCTTTGTTTTTCGGGCACTTCAATTTCATTATCACCTACCGCCCCGGGGTCAAGAACACAAAGCCGGACGCCCTGTCCAGGCAATTCGCCTCGGATGTTGCGGAGGTGTCTAAGCATACCATCCTTCCTTCGTCGTGCATCATGGGCACCCTCTCATGGGGCATCAGGGAGAAGGTCTTGAGGGCACAGGAGACTGAACCGGACCCGGGCGGGGGGCCTGCGGGAAAGATGTTCGTCCTTTCTTCTGTTCGGAGCAAGGTTATCCACTAGGCTCACTGCTCCAGGCTCTCGTGCCATCCGGGGCGTGGGGGGGGGGGCGCACGGTGGAGATTCTCCGGAGGACGTTCTGGTGGCCGTCGGTCCAAAAGGACTGAATACATCCACGCCTGTCCCCAGTGCGCCACCGGCAAGACACCATCCTCTCCTCCTGCAGGGTTACTCCACCCGCTTCTGACCCCCAACAGACCTTGGTCCCATATTGCCCTGGACTTCGTCACCGGCCTTCCCCCGTCTAATCGGCATACCACCATCCTCACAATTGTTGACTGCTTCTCCAAGGCTGCCCACTTTGTCCCTCTGCAGGGGCTGCCTACGGCAAGAGACATGGCGGACCTGCTGGTGCAACACGTAGTGAGACTGCATGGGATACCCGTGGACATCGTCTCCGATCCGGGTCCCCAATTCGTGTCCCAGGTATGGAGGTCCTTCTGTAATGGTCTGGGGGCTACAGTGAGCCTGTCCTCCGGCTACCACCGGAGCTGGAGCCGGAGCTCCTGGAGCCTCCGGAGCCTCCAGGAGCTGGAGGCCGCGCTGTGCTGTGTCATCGCTTCCAACCCTGCGTCATGGAGCGCTCACCTCCAGTGGATCGAGTACCCTCACAATTCCACCGTCTCTTTGGGCAATCGGGATGTCCCCTTTTGAGGCTTCCCTGAGTTATAACCCCCCGCTTTTTCCCAGAGGAGGAGGGGGACATTGCCATGCCATCTGTCCGTGCCCACCTGAGGCGCTGTCGTTGGCTGTGGAAGGTGACCCGCACGGGTCTTCAACGCACAGCGGAGGGCAACTCCAGGATCGTGAATCGCTGCCAGAGGCCGGCCCCACTCTACCAGGTGGGCCAACAGGTTTAGCTTTCCACCCAACACATTAATCTTAAGGCAGAGAAGAGGAAGTTGGCCCAACACTTCATCGGCCCGTTTTCCATTGTCTGAATTATTAATCCCGTGGCTGTGTGCCTGGCTCTCCCCCCTTCTCTCCATATTTGCCCAACGTTTCATGTCTCCCAGATTAAACCATTCTTTTCCAGCCCTCTCTGCCCCCCCCAGGTCTCCACCTCCACCAGTGGTGATCGACGGTGACCCGGTGTGGAAGGTCAAACGCCATCCTGGACATCCGCCGGTGGAGTTGCAGCCTCCAGTATCTGGTGGACTGGGAGGGGTATGGTCCTGAGTGGAGATCCTGGGTGCGTCCGTCCTTCATGTTGGATAAACAACTCATCAGGGACTTCCACCAGACGCACCCAGGTAGGCTGGATCAGGTGCTGGGAGGCACCTCTCGGGGGGGGGGGGGGGGGTACTGTGATGGCTCGCTCCGTGTCATTATCTCCCACAGCTGTGCGCGCACCTGGTCTCAATCACTCTCGGGCTATTTAACCCGCTTTGCCTGTAGACCAACACGGAGCCGTCTGTCTCCCTAGCTGCAGAAGCCCGACTCTTGTCTTCGAAGCCCACAATCCTGTTTTCTTCATTCCTGCCTAAGCCCTCCTTGCCCTGGTTTCATCCTCTGGAAGGATTCAGCCTCATCAAGCCAAGTAAGTGCAATTCCTACTCACCTTCTCCAACTTTAACCCCTGTGCACAGGCGGACTCCTCTGGCGGCAGAATCATTCCTCCTCGGCGGCGGAACGAGCCTCCCTCGTCCCAGCGGTCCACCTGTCCCCTGCCTCTGGAGGGTGGCGTCACCTGAGGTATATAAGCCAGTAGCGGGAGACATCTTGTCTCTTTGCTGTGGCTCTCAGACTAGTGATAGTGACTCCTGTGTTCCTGGCTTGTGTTCTAATAAAACTATAAAACGTCACCTCGACTCCTCATTAATTAGAGACACAACACAGACCATAACATGCAGTCCATGTGCTAAAACAATAAAACTGGTAAATCTATGATCTTTTAATCATCAAGTGAGGGGTCACTCCCATTTTTAAAATGTGCTAAAATCTAACAAGGTTTATGGCATGGACCAGGTCTGACCAAAAAAAGGCAGACAATTACAAATCTTGTGAGATTTTGCCTGTTTGGGAAACACTTGTTTTTTTTTTTTAATATACATGAGCAGCACAGATTTGTGCTTAGACCTGTGACATTTGGTGCAAACTAGATGCAAATAACTTCATGCTGAAACAAGAAACGAGGAATTACAACACTGCAGCTGACAGCCTTGCAAATCTGACAGAAAGTGCTTCTTTGTATCATCCCTTCTTTGTAAATTTATGGAAATCTAAAGCTGCTTGTTATGCTTTTGAGAAAGCTGTTCAGTGACTGCACATAATTTAAATTCAATTCAATTCAACTTTATTTATATAGCGCCATTTCACAACAACAGTCATCTCATAGCACTATCAACTGTAGGGAGGACCCCCACAGTTGCAGAAAGACCCCAGCAATCAGGCGATCCCCTGTGAGCAAGCACTTGGCGACGGTGGAGAGGAAAAACTCCCTTTTAACAGGAAGAAACCTCCAGCAGAACCAGGCTCAGGGAGGGGCAGTCATCTGCTGCGACTGGCTGGGGGGTGAGGGGACAGAGAAGAAGAAAAGAACAGACATGTAGAGAGCAAACAGCACGATGGGGACTCAATCTATGGGAGAGAACAAACAAATGTTAATGACCAGCAAAAAAAAAATATTTCATAGAGAGTGAGGAAAGGAGTGAGGCCCAGTGCATTACTGGAGGTCCCCCGGCTGACTAAACCTATTAGCAGCATAACTAAGGGAGGGTTCAGAAACACATGATCCCTCCCTAATTGTAGGCTATATCAAAAAGGTAGGTTTTAGCCCTATTCTTAAAAACAGAGAACGAGTCTGACTCCCGAATCCAGATTGGCAGCTGATTCCACAGGAGAGGAGCTTGATAACTGAAGGCTCTGCCTCCCATTGTACTTTTGGAGATTCTAGGTATTACAAGTAAACCTGCATTTTGGGAGCGTAGTGCTCTGTTAGGATGATACGGTAGTATCAGATCTTTTAAATAAAAAGGAGCCTGATTGTTTAGAGCTTTGTAAGTAAGAAGAAGGATTTTAAACTTAATTCTAAACTCTATGGGAAGCCAATGAAGGGAGGCCAGAACCGGAGAGATATGATCTCTCTTTCTAGTACCTGTTAAAACTCTTGCTGCAGCATTTTGGATCAGCTGAAGACTTTTTAAAGATGTTTTAGGACAGCCTGATAATAAAGAATTACAATAATCTAATCTCGAGCTAACAAAAGCGTGGATCAGCTTCTCAGCATCACTCTGAGACAAGCTGCTCCTAATCTTGGCAATATTACGCAAATGATAGAAGGCAGTCTTAGAAACAAATTTAATATGTGAATTGAAGGACAAATCCTGATCAAAAATAACTCCAAGGTTCCTCACAGAGCTATTAAGAGAAAGAGTAACTGCATCCAAACTGAAAGTTTGATTTGGAAAGGAATTTCTAAGGTTTTTTGGACCAACAAGAATGACTTCAGTCTTATCTGAATTTAATAGCAGGAAATTACAAGTCATCCAAACTTTGATTTCCTTAAGACAGGCTTCTAACTTGGCTAATTGATTAGTATCATCTGGCTTCATTGACAGGTATAATTGTGTGTCATCTGCATAACAGTGAAAATGTATACAGTGCTTTCTAATAATGTTGCCTAACGGAAGCATATATAAACTAAAAAGAGTAGGGCCAAGCACAGATCCCTGTGGAACTCCATGACTAAGCTTTGAGCTGAGAGAAAACTCATCATTTACATGAACAAACTGGAACCTATCAGATAAATAAGATCTAAACCACTGCAACAAAGTTCCATTAAGTCCAACATAGTGTTCTAATCTATCAAGTAGAATATTATGATCAATAGTATCAAAAGCTGCACTAAGATCTAAAAGGACAAGTACAGAAACTAGTCCATTATCAGATGCAATGAGGAGGTCGTTAGTGACCTTCGCTAAGGCTGTTTCAGTGCTATGATGGATTCTAAACCCAGATTGAAACTCCTCAAATAAACCATTTCCCTGCAGGTGGTCAAATAATTGCGTAGCAACAACTCTTTCTAAGATTTTTGAAATGAAAGGCAGATTAGAGATTGGTCTATAGTTAGCTAAAGCTCCTGGATCTAGCGTTGGTTTTATGAGTAAGGGTTTAATTACAGCCGTTTTAAAAGCCTGCGGTACATGGCCTAAAGTTAATGAAGAATTGATTATATGAAGAATAAAGCTACCAATAAGTGGGAAGACTTCTTTAAATAACCTGGTAGGAATAGGGTCTAAAAGACAAGTTGAAGGTTTGGATGAGGAAACTATTTTGTCTAACTCACAAAGGTCGATTGGAGTAAACTCATCAAGACAGACATCAATAGAAGGAGTTGTAGTAGTTACAGTATTTAAGTTAACTGTGGGAAGAATCTGATTGATTTTATCTCTGATGGATGAAATTTTATTATTGAAAAAGTTCATAAAGTCCTGACTAGTAAGCTCTAAGGGGATGCTAGGATTGACAGAGTCCTGACTCTTTGTCAACCTGGCTACAGTACTGAAAAGAAACCTGGGATTATTCTTGTTCTCTTCTATTAATGCAGAGTAATAACTCGTTCTAGCTTTTCTAAGAGATTTTTTATAAATTAAAAGATGATTTCTCCAAGCTAAATAGATTTCATCTAAATTAGTAGAGCGCCATTTTCTTTCTAATTGACGAGTCTTCTGTTTTAAGCTACGAGTTTCTGTGTTGAACCAAGGAGTTAAAAATCTCTGATTAGACTTTTTCTTTTTTAAGGGGGCCACCAAGTCTAGAGCCTGATGCAGAGAAGCTGAAACACTATCCACCATGTTATCAATTACAGAAGGAGCAAGCTGTCTATAGCTTATTTCCGTTGTGTTGACACATGGCATAGAGGAAACAATCTGCATAAATTTGGAAACAGCATCATCTGAGAGGCATCTACTGTGATAATATTTTTCTTTAGGAGCCAAATAGTCAGAAATAGTAAAATCAAAGGTTAACAGACAATGGTCTGACAGTACAGGGTTATGAGGAGACACTACAAGATTTTCTATTTCTATGCCATATGTCAGAACAAGGTCCAATGTATGGTGGAGGTAATGAGTAGAATTTCCTACTTTCTGAGAAAACCCAATCGAGTCTAATATTGAATTAAAAGCCACATTAAGGCAGTCACTATCTACATCCACATGTATATTAAAGTCCCCTACTATAATTATTCTATCAGATTTCAGCACTAAATCAGCTAAGAAATCAGGAAATTCGGATAAAAATTCTGAATAGGTTGATGGGGGACGATAAACTATGGCAAATAAAATTGGGTTTAACCTGGAATTGCTAAAGTGCCCAACACTGAGGACCAGGCCCTCAAAGGAATTATAACATGTTTTTTGCTTTACATTAACTAGTAATTTGGAATGGTAAATTGATGCTACTCCTCCTCCACGACCAGAACTTCTGGGATTTTGACAGTTTAAATAACCAGAGGGAGTTGATTCATTTAAACCAACATAATCCTCTTGTCCTAACCAAGTCTCTGTAAGGGAAATTAAATCAATCTGATGATCAATTAACAGATCATGGACTAACAGAGACTTGGGAGTTAGAGACCTAATATTTAATAAACCACATTTAATTTTTAAATTATGAGGAGGAACAGAGGCCAAATCATTCAATTTAGAGGCTTTATGTTTAATTTGAGTTTTACCAATATTTTGCTTTATCACTTTGGGATGCTTATACATTATATTTTTATTTACTTTGGAGGGAGCAGACAATGATTCTCTGATGGGGAAGACAGGGGCTAAGCTGAGGGGTGGCGGATGAAGAGGAGCTGCAGAGAGGCGTGTAAGACTGCGACTCTGCTTCCTGGTCCCAACTCTGAGTAGTCACGGTTTTGGAAATTTGGATAAAAAAGATGCCAGATTGTTAGATAAATGAGAAGCACCATCCAAAGTGGGATGAATGCTGTCTCGTCTCATAAGACCAGGTTTTCCCCAAAAAGAGCTCCAATTGTCAATGTAGCCCACGTCATTTTTAGGACACCACACAGACAGCCAGCGGTTCAAGGATGACGAGCGACTAAACATGTCATCACTGGTCAGATTGGGGAGGGGCCCAGAGAATACTACAGTGGCAGACATCGTTTTTGCAAAGTCACACACCGATTCTATATTAAGTTTCGTGACTTCCGACTGCCGGAGACGGATGTCATTGATGCCGGCGTGAATAACAATTGTGGAATATTTACAGTTACTTTTAGCCAGCATTTTCAAATTTGACTCGATGTCGCCTGCTCTGGCCCCAGGAATGCATGTGACTATGGCCGCTGGAGTCTCTAGGTTCACGTTTCTGACTACAGAGTCGCCAATGATCAGAGTTTTTTCCTCAGCGGGTGTGTCGCTGAGCGGGGAAAAACGATTAGAAACGTGAACAGGTTGGTGGTGAACCGGGGCTTTGCGACTAGGCTTCCTTCTCACCGTCACCCACCCAGTCTCCTCGCTGCTGAGGAGAGCCGGAGAACCGGTGACAGGGGGGCCTAAGCTAGCTAGCTCCGCTGCAGCTAATGGGCGTCCGTCGAGATTAACTGGCGCAGACGGTGTTTCAATGCAGCGGAGCCGGGATTCCAAATCAGACAACCTCGCCTCGAGCGCCTCAAAAAGACAACATTTATTACATTTACCGTTATCACTAAAAGAGGCAGAGGTGTAGCTAAACATCTGACAGAGAGAGCACACCAGAGGAGGAGAGGAAAGAGAGGTAGTAGCCATAGCTAGTGGCTCGAGAGCTGGAGAGCAAACCACACAGGCAGACAGCAAAACAGGAAGTGACGATCCTTGACGAAATGTTTCTAGTTAAAACTTTGTAACATACCGAAGAATCATAATCACAACTATGTTTGACACAAAGCAGACACAGCTACGCTATCTTTCAAAAAGACAAAGCTTGTAATTTGAAACCATATGTCTGTAGCCAAAGCATGGACTGTATCAACGGGAACTTACCCTACTCTATATGGTACACTTTTCTTTTTAACTATATACTGTAATTCAGGATGATGTATGTTATATTATAGATGGTTTTTTTTATGTATTTAGTAGACAAGATAAATTACCTCTATGCATGTTTGTAGCCAGTCTCTGTGTGGTGTAACCTGATCCCTTTGAGTGGCAAACCCCCCCCCCCCCCGCTTCTTTTGGCTCATTACAACGCTCCTGCTCACACTTCACCTCTCTAAACCAAACATCACACTCAAAAGTCTGGGCATCTGCCTGGTCATACAGTCATTATCCTAATGAGCGCTGATGGGGTAAAATCAATTACATACACATGGTAGGCCTGTCTCTATGGAATCTCTCACACATTAAAACTGGGGCTAAACAAATAACTATTTTACACCCATTTCAGATTTTCAGACTAGCGTTGCCATTTAATTTTATAAGATTTATTGAGCTATATATTGACTGAAAATCATAAATAACCCTGCTGTAAATCCCAGTCACACAGACCTGCACCTGTGCACACCTGTATATTGTGTGTGTTTATGATTGTGGTGCGACTGGAATTTACATTGACATGCATATATATGGTTGGTCCATGTGAGCCACTGCATCTCTGTGCTGAGTATAAAGTGATATTGGTTAAAATCTGGACTGATACAATCAAAATAACATGCACAGAGAGATACCAGAAGTTACAGAAGTTTTTTTGTCTTTGGGTTATCCATAGCAGTCATATAATATAAACAACAAATATTAAGTAAAGTAGACTCCTCAAAAAATGCTATTGGACATGAGCCTCCATCTATCTTTGGAGAAGATGAAAGGAGAAACATGGATCCATCAGATGTAGTTCTTTTTGGTTGGCTTTTCAGCATGTGGTTTGAAGATCATGGCTATTCCATTAGAAAAACAATGCAGCACAAACAATAAAGGTGTGTGTTTACACTGCTCCTTGTTCTTGGTCAGAGGGGTATGACCATGTGAGTCACTACAACCAGGTAAGTTGGCTCTGCAGTTTGCTTAAATCCCCTTTACACAGGGGTGAAGATCATTGAGAGATTGCTGAGTTATGACAAAATGGTCACATCTCCAGACGATCTTCCAAAGATCTCTCCACAGCACTCAATGTTTTGACTCTTTCCAAAATAATCTCTCAATGATATCCAAAGGGAAATGGTCTCACAACAGTTTTTCAACAACCTTATGGCTCTCCCAGTGGTCTCTCAGCAATCTTTCAATGAACTCTATTGGTCTTTCATCAAACGCTCAGTGATCCCTAACTGATCTCTCAGTCATATCTACCTTCAGGTTGGAAAAATTTAATTTTCATTGAAAGATTGCTGAGAGGTCATTGGGAGATTGATGAGATCATTGAGTGCTCAGGTCAACTTCCGATCTGTCACTGGTCATCCAGCAATCTCTGTATATGTAAAGGGGCTCTTAATGAACACATGGGTTAGAGTAGATTTGAAAAAAAAATATGGACAGGAAATTGTGGCTCATAAAGATGTGAACAAATATTGTAGTTGTTAAAATAATATTGTATATCATAATATCTAATACATTCTGGGGGTTGGGGGGTTGTTGCCGTTACAAAGCTCTCAGAATAAAGAGCCTTCTTTTTATTTCTGTCCTTTTGAGATAAAACACGTTTGTTTGTTCCAACAAACTCCAACAGGAAAAAACTGTGAATATTTGATTGAATAAATGTAATCAAAAGTAACCTTGGCTAATTTTAAAGAGATCCATTTCATCATCTCATCCAAATCCTCAACTGCGCCGTCTGATTCACATGGGAATCTCCATGAATCAGACACCTGCAGGCCTGAGCCGTGGCGCTAACGTGATCTGATGCACTTCCTGGTGCGACATTGCCCGTCTGGCAGGAACACACACAGGAAACAGGTTAGTAAAGTGTCTGCTGTGTGTATGTGTATAGGGGGTGGAGGCGACACCCTTGTGAGCGTGCCACCACGGCAACTGTCTCCGTGGGAACAATACCACCTGTCGCTCAGGGCTACCAGACAATAGAGGCCAGATGGGGAGCAAAGGGTGGAGGAAGGAACAAAATGCGGACCTAAGCAGGGGCATCAAATCAAAGTCTTTAGGTATTCCCGATGCCAAGAGCCTATGGCTTTATTATTTAACAGGGGGTGTGTTGGTAATACAGTATGTGGCCATCTGCCTTTTTCTATTTAATCTCTTTGTTTAGAGGTCTTTGCTTCTTTTTTTGCACATTATGGGGTCATTAATGGCCCTTTTCCACTAGTACCTGTTTGGCCCTACTCACTTTGACACGGCTTTACTCAACTCAGCTCGCTTTTATTTCCATTAAAGCTGAGTACCGCCTGGGGTGGGTGAGATTTTTTTACAGCAGGGCGACACCACACTCCCATGATGTAAAACACGCGACACAAGCAAAACACAACATGGTGGCTTGCAAGGCGACTTCTTGGTCTCTGGCTTTTTGTCAGAGTAAAGGCCAAAAAGGAGAGCTAGAGAAGGGGACAGGCAGACGAAACACTCTGGAAAAGTACTGGAGGGTTTAGGAAGCCACAGAGCCGAAGACATGAGGATACAAACCAGATCACATATGAAGGTATGCTAATGATTGCTAATGCTAGTTTGCTTTAAGTCTGCCGTACTACATTGTAATGTCTGCAAGTTATCACTATTAGGTACTAAAATATTTATGGTGTGTGCATGTTTCAGATGGCTCTGTTTTGGGAAAATTACCGCTTCAAGCCGTGGGTCTGGGCGTTCAACACAGCCTCTCACTGATGTCACCCCAGCTTCACAAATGCTCAGTGGTTATAGAACTTCAGAATGTCTGTAGAAATGTTTAGCTTCCTGTGCAGCAAATTGCTCTGATCCATGTGAAAATCACGGAGAGACTGTTGAGACATCATGGGATGTACCTGCTCCAGCAGCACTGAGTCTGTGGTGGTGTCGTGGCAAAAAGTGATCAGCTGCCAAAACTTGATCACCAGGTGCCATATTGTAATTATGGGTTTATATTAGCCGCAAAATATATATTTCAACAGGTTAACAACAGTACTGAGTTAGGTATAATAAGATATATGTATTTAACAATTATGATGCATTTTAAGGCAATAGAAACTTGATCTAGGATTAAAAGCGATTAAAATAACACAATCGGGCGCATGCGCACACAGCCACCGGCAGCTGGTGAAAAAAGTCCGTCGTCTGTGTCTCTGTTTTTATGCACTTTAATGTTTTTAAACAAAATTCTCTGTGTAGTTTTTGTCCTTGAATGTTTGTGGACTGTATAACGAAGAGCTCCCTGGTTCCATCAATATGGATTTCCTCCTTATTTTTGCACTGCTGCTTCTTTCACACCGGCTCTTTGTTTTGGAGGTAAGCGCAATCACGATCATGCCGGGGAGAATACAATATTCCAGAGAC
Organism: Pholidichthys leucotaenia; assembly: GCA_020510985.1. Lineage (NCBI taxonomy): Eukaryota > Metazoa > Chordata > Actinopteri > Cichliformes > Pholidichthyidae > Pholidichthys > Pholidichthys leucotaenia. The sequence continues at coordinate 55,623,667 of CM035840.1, read as the reverse complement.
ATGTTACTGCATTTAAACACGGATAATGCAGCGTCTGTGTTTGTGTCTGTGCCGCGACTGCCGGACTTTATTTTAAGAGACTTTCATGGACACAGCGATGAAAAGAGAGACAAGAGGAGGAAACGCGGAAAGCGTGGAGACGTAAAATTAAATCTGAGAAGGCGTCAGTTTAACAGCATTCCTCTTCCTTCCATGATTTTGGGGAATGTACAATCCATGAGAAATAAAGTAGATGAAATTCAAGGGAATGTACGCTACCAGAAGGACTTCAAGAACTGCTGTGTCATGGCTTACACGGAGACGTGGCTTACGGCGCATGACCAGTTTGCGGACCTGTGGATTGACGGCTTTGGAGCCCCACTTTGCTCGGATCGGCAGGAAGAGGTAACGGGGAAACATCGGGGTGCGGCGTATGTTTATATATTAATAAACAGTACTGCACATCTGTCACGGTCAGAGAGCGCATCTGTACACCCGATGTGGAGCTTCTGTCCGTATCGTTACGCTCCTTTCATCTGCCCCTCGAGTTCCCCCAACTTTTCATCACGACTGTGTACATTCACCCGAGGGCAGACGCTGACTCCGCCTCCAGCACCGTCTTTGATGTGGTCCAGCGGCTGCAGTCAATTTCTCCAGAGGCTCCAAACTTTATTCTTGGGGATTTTAACCCCTTGCACTCCGGTCAATTTCCCTAAAAACGCCAAAAAATAACGTGCCCAAAGTAAATCGAAAGCTGTTCTTCAACCCTTTGCAGCATCTTCATGGGGTTGGTCTCATTTAAAAGAAAACACTTTGAATTTTTTGGCAAAATAGTCATAATTTCTCTAAGTTCTCCGGCCACTGAGTTACAGTCATCTAAACATACTGAACTTGAAGAAAATAAATTTGGCCTGGGTGTTTTTTTGGATACAAATGCTTGCAAATAACACACAGCTTCTGATCCGGGCTGGAAAATGCAACAGAAATGTAGAACCAAGTGTTATCCAGCTGAGGTCCAAATTTTGTAATAATACCACAAAAAATGAATATATTACACAACTTTTTCCTCAGGTAGTTCCCAGGCGTTTTGGAACTGTGCCAAATGGCACAGTTTGGAAAAACGTCTGTAACTTTTGAATGATTCAATGTAGAAGCTTCATTTTGGGCTCTAATGAAAGGTGACACTCAGGGCTGTGTCTCTGTGTGTGTGTTTGGGGGGGTTGTCCCACCCCCTCGTTACAGAGGATGGACATCGGCCATCGCTACATGACGGAATAGACTCATGTGGCGATGTGGCGACAGCGGCGCAGTCACCGCGGCTTCCCCCCCCCCTCGCTACAGAAGAGTAGCGGGGGGGGGGGGGCGTTCACGGTCTGGACGGGGCGCACGACCCGTGTACCGCGGCGCACGAACTTCAGACTTCGTGCGCCGCACAGTTGTAATTTACCGATCGGTCAAAAGTAATTTTTGATTACAATTTTCAGGGATAAAGAATAATTTAGCTTATAACACCTTACCTCTTCACAGCAGTGTCCTGGCAAACTTCTCTTCCTCATTGTCAGACGAACGCGACGCTGGTCCGCTTGTGGTTCTGGTCTTGCGACCCGATCAAAACATAATTCCATTATTGCGGTTTTGCGCTTTCATGATTGCGGTTTTTGGCGAACGATTTTTCAAAACAAATAACAGTAGTAATTAAAAAAAGACTGGCGAAAGCGTGTGTGTCACTCAGCCTTCGTTGTCGGCCTCCGTCGGTCTATGATGTCCATGGAAGAAAATCATAACGTCTACTCTGCTGGAACAAAAACAAAATAAGCACCGCCTGTGGCCGAACATGCCGATGCGCGAATGGCAGTCGCTGTCACACAGGTTGCACTTGTGGGTGGTCTTCGTGCTGCTGGGTCTGTGACGGTTCTTCTTGCATGTCCTTTTTTCATCTGCTGCAGCAGTCTGTCTTCATCCAGCCTTACAAAAAACAGCTTGCGAACTTCTGTGCTTCAACTGGCTCGCTGCATTTACAGCATTGGTAGGCGGGTCCTTCTTGCTAGGTTTTCAGTCATTGGTTCTTCAAGGTTTCAGAAACCCAATTCAAGGCTCTTATTAGTCAAATGAGAGGTCAATCAGATGATCTAATCTGTTCACGGCTGTGTCTGCAGTGGAAGAACGGAAATGCAGCTTACGCAGCTCCATCGTGCGTCCTAGAGCGCACGAGGGCGCACGAGACCGCCCTCGTGCGCTCTGGGACGCAGAGACTTGCCCGCCCGCGGTACAACGGAGGGCAAGAGGTTAACCATGTTTCTTTAAAGAAGACACTTAAAAACCTTTATCAGTATGTCTCCTGCCCAACCAGGCGAAAAAAGACATTGGACCTGTGCTATGGATCCATTGAGAAGGCCTATAAATCACTTCCCCTTCCTCCTTTAGGATCCTCAGATCACAACTGTGTACATTTGCTGCCCACATATAAAACTGCTCTCAAAAGAGGCAAGGTGAAGACCAGAGACATAGATGTGTGGACAGAGGATTCAGTGCACTGCCTCCAGGAATGCTATAGCTATACAGACTGGGAGGTTTTCACACTGTCCTGCGGGGATGATTTGGACTCTTTGGTGGACGTCACATGCTCATACATGGCTTTCTGTAAAAATGTGATTGTTCCACGTAAACGTGTCAAAATATATCCCAACAACAAGCCATGGGTTACAAAACCAGTTAAATCCTGCTTACAGAGGAAAGCACTTGCCTTTAAACAGGGGTCTGTTTCTGAGCTACAGGTTGCCACAAAAGAACTGAAGGCCGAAATTTTAAGAGCAAAACAGAATTATAAATCAGAATTGGAAAGCAAGATGGCAACAAAGAAACTTGGTTCAGCCTGGGCCAGTATGAAAACTATTGCAGGCCTTCAGAGCACAGAGCGCAGTAATCGTGTGTTTTTAGATGGTTTTAATTCAGACACAGAGCTGGCTAATGCTCTTAATTGTTTTTATGGTCGTTTTGATTCCTCTGATTTTAGCACAGAACCCCAAGATTTGAAACAGAAACTCAAAGACAATCAGCACTTTAATATACTTTAATATTGAGGTGCAGGATATTAAAAGGGAGTTCTGTGCTGTAAAAGTGAACAAAAGTCAGGGCCCTGGTAATATATGTGGGCGCTTGGTAAAGTCCTGTGCACATGAACGGAGTCCTGTATTTCATTACATTTTCAATAAGTCCTTACAGACACAACATGTGCCTAAGATCTGGAAAGAAGCCATGGTTGTTCCCGTTCCAAAATCCAGCTGTCCTAAACCGGTAAACGACTTTAGACCAACTGCTTTGACTTCAATTTTAATGAAAATTTTTGAAAAACTGGTCAGATCTGAGGTCCTAAAGCAGACTGAACATGCATTGGATCCTTTGCAGTTTGCATATAGGCCTCACAAAGGAGTGGAGGACGCCACTGTCACTCTGTTTAACATACTTTTAATGGGACACATGCCAGGCTGTTATTTGTGGACTTTTCCTCCGCCTTTAATACAATCCAACCTCATCAGAATCAGAATCAGAATCAGCTTTATTGGCCAAGTATGCACAACACATACAAGGAATTTGACTTTGGCTAAAAACTTGCTCTCGTTGTTCAGGTGGAGGATTTAAATAAGATTTAAATAAGGATTCAATGACAACAGAGTATGTACAGTAAATTACAGTCTGTCCACGTTTCTATAAAAGGATGCAAATATATACAGGAATATATGCAGCTTATTTACTCAGACTATCCACACTTTGCAGAAATATATGAAAAAACATACAGTCACACAGTATTTCAATGTGAACTCAGATTCAGTGATATAATGTGAATGAAGTAAAAAGCAGTGTGAGAGTTATGTGCAATGTAAGAATGGATGAAAAGTCATGAGTACAGCAACAGATAGGACTAGGTGAATGTTAGGAGTTCATCAGAGTGATGGCTTGAGGAAAGAAACTGTTCCTGTGACAGATGGATTTGACAATAACTTGACAACTCATATTTTAGTTGAAAGGCTCCTGCAACAATTTGATTTGAGCAGTAATCTGGTGGGTTGGATTCTGGATTTCTTTACCAACAGGACACAGAGAGTAAGGGTCAATGGTACATTGTCTGACCAAAAGTGCTCTTCTACTGGCTCTCCTCAGGGGTGTGTGTTGTCACCACTACTCTTCATCCTATACACAAATATGTGTCGGAGCAGACATGACAACAGACACATTATAAAGTATGCTGATGATTCAGTTATTGTCAGTCTCCTCCAGGATGGTGAGAGTGGCCACGGCCCAGTAGTTGATGATTTTGTTCACTGGTGTGAGGACTCCTACCTGCAGCTGAATACGACAAAAACTGAAGATATGATTATTGACTTTAGGAGGAAAACTCCCAGGCACAAAGTCACTGTACTAAAAGGCCAGACCACTGAATGTGTACAATCCTACAAATATCTTGGGATGATTATTGATAGTAATTTAAACTTTGAAGAGAACTGTGAAAGGGTGTGCAAAAAGGGTCAGCAACATTTGCATTGTTTAAGGAAACTTGCACGCTTCCAAATTGACTGAACCATAATGACAATGTTTTATCGGGCTTTTATTGAATCTGTTTTATCCTTTTCTTTAGTGTCATGGTTTGGTCAGATAAAACTGAAACAGAGGAAATCCTTGGATCAGGTAGTTAGATGGTCCAGTCATTTGCTTGGTGAGTCACAGCTGAGCCTGACATCCTTGTACACCAGACAGGTACAGAGGATGGCTACCTCCATTTTAAATGATGACTCCCACCCTTTGCACTGCCACTTTCAGCTTCTTCCCTCAAGACGGAGGTTTGCTGTCCCAAAAAGTAAAACCCAGCGCTACAAAAACAGCTTTGTTCCTGCTGCTGTCAAAGAGCTGAACAAGTTGTAACAATATGTATACTTAGTGCTCTTGTTTTTTCTCTTGCCTTCTGATTGTTGCTCTAAGTGTTGCTATCCTTGTGCTGTTGCAATCCTGGAATTTCCCCATTGTGGGACTAATAAAGGCTTATCTTATCTTAATATATTGCACATAATTTAGTTACCTATTTATTAACTCCATTTTATATTTACTTATTTTTGTAGGATTTTTATCTGGGTTCTAAATCTTTTATTGGGTTTTAGACCTTTGAGTTTTTAACCTCCTTGACTAGTCTTTAACTTTTTAATATGACTCTTCTCTCTTATCTCTGGTTTTTCTCTCATCTCATTGTCTTTATATCCTGATTGATGGAGCCTTGAGTATTTTTATGTTTATAGTCAGCTTCATGTGTGCCTGTGTTTGTGTTTATGTTAAATGTAATTGTGGTTTGTAAATATGGATGTCACCATACTGCAAAACAAATCTACCTACGGGTACAAATAAAGTAACCTGAACCTGAACCTGAACAATCACGAGGCTACGTGGAAAATACTTGGATTTACTGGATAGATACATGTAGATACTGTATAAATATATATTCTTTGCATCAACAATGTGCTATACATGTATTCATTTAGTATTGCATTGGGAATTTTGGCAATAAACCTTTGTACTTTTTGCAGATGTGTCTCCACTTTTGTTTTATGTGTGAAGGTTACCACCAAGTGACATAATTTTAATACTAAAAGATTGGAAGAGCTGTCTAAGAACAATCCAGCAGTTTGAGAAATCACTTTTGGTTTGATGTAAGTCTGCCAAAGGAATTATGAACAATAATGCAGTTTGTGTTCAAATGTTAAATCCCATTAAACCCAAACCCAGGGGTGTCCAATCATGTGCCATGGAGGGCCAAGACCCTGCAGGTTCTCTCTTCTACCCAGTCTCTTCAGCAGGTGTTTTCACTGATCAGCAGTCAGTGGAAGAAATTCGGTGGAATCTGCTGATGAAGACAGTGATTGCAGGTAAAGCCTGCAGGGTCTTGGCCCTCTATGGCACATGATTGGACACCCCTACCTTAACCCATTATTAGAAAATACAGATGCTCATATGGCCCAGAATTCCTCCATATACTGGTACTATCACTAAAATGTGCACTGTCATCTGCACTGGCATATCCAACAATACAGTCTTCATTAAATGAAATAATTCTTTTTGGTTGCTTTTTCTTAAAAATGAGCCATTATTTTCAAAGTCACTGATAAATGGTTTGTACTGTTGATTATTTTCCCACCGGTGTCTTAACAGACAAAATAGAAAATCATGATGCAAACACAATTTTTTTTTTTTTCACTTTCTCTTAACCCCTTAGCATTAATGCCAATTTTCCAGGGTGGAATAATTGAATTTTGGTCAAGAAAAATCTTTCATTATTTACCATTACACACAGATAACATGGAAACATAGCACGGCTGGATTACCAAAATGTGTCTAAATATTTTTTTAACTACAATGTCATGATTCACTGCATCACAAGGTTTTGTTGGTCCAAAACTGCTCCCACAACCTACAACCTGACCTTGATCTATAGACTTTTATCGGATGTTTAAGTAATTAGACTCCATAATATACTCCAATAAAATTGTCTAGCAACCCTTTTTTTTCTAAAACTTTGGAGAAAGTTGGTAATGTACTACAGACACATAACCTGACTTAAAGCTGAATTTGGTCAGATGAGAGGATGTGTATGTAATTATTGACTCTTTTCCCACCAGTGTCATAACAGACAAAACACAAGTCGTCGGCCACCGTCGGTCTATGATGACCATGGAAGAGAATCCTAAACGTCTACTCTGCTGGAACAGCACCGCCTGTGGCTGAACAGGCCGATGCGCGAATGGCAGTCCCTGTCACACAGGTCGCACTTGTGGGTGGTCTCCGTGCTGCTGGGTCTGTGGCGGTTCTTCCTGCGGGTCCTTTTTTCATCTGCTGCAGCAGTCAGTCTCTCTTCACCCGCCTTGAGCTGTCTGGTCAGGGTGCCTCACCATTTGGAGTGGTCCGTTGCAAGGTCCTCCCAGCGCTCTGTGTTGATCTCCAAGGCCTTCATGTCTCTCTTGCAGATGTCTCTAAAGCGCAGCTGTGGGCGGCCAACGTCTCTCCTGCCAGTTGCCAGCTCTCCGTAGAGGACGTCTTTGGGGATTCTGCCATCCTCCATACGGTGAACGTGGCCTAGCCAGCGGAGCCTGTGCTGCCTGAGTAGAGTGAACATGGAGGGAAGGCCGGCGCGGGACAGAACTTCTGTGTTGGGCACTTTGTACTGCCAGGATATGTCCAGGATGTGGCGAATGCAGCGCAAGTGGAAGGAGTTCAGTCTCTTTTCCTGCCGGGCGTATGTTGTCCACCTCTCACTCCCATAGAGCAGTGTGCTGATGACGCAGGCATTGTACACTGCCATCTTTGTCTTGACTGAGAGTTTGGGATTCTCCCACACTCGTGTGGTGAGGCGAGCGAGTGTGAAGGCTGATTTTCCAATCCTCTTGTTGATCTCTGTATCAAGGGAGAGGTTGTTGCTGATCGTGGACCCCAGGTACGTGAACTGATTCACGACCTCCAGCTCGTAGTCATCGATGGTGATGGTTGGTGGTGCTTCCGTGCCTTGCGCCAAGACGTTAGTCTTCTTCAGGCTGATGGTAAGCCCGAAGTCCTTGCATGCCTGGGAGAAGCGGTCCATCAGGGTCTGAAGCTCCTGCTGTGTGTGGGTTGCGACTGCAGCGTCGTCTGCAAACAGCATGTCTCTGATTAGAGCCTCGCGTACTTTGGTTCTGGCTTTCAGGCGGGCGAGGTTGAAAAGCCTGCCGTCAGATCTTGTGTGCAGGTAGATTCCCTCTGTTGCTGTGCTGAAGGCATGCCTCAGGAGCATAGCAAAGAAAATCCCAAAGAGGGTTGGCGCAAGTACACAGCCCTGTTTCACTCCGCTGCGTATGTTGAATGGCTCTGAGACGTTGCCATCGTGCTGCACTATCCCCTGCATGTTGGTGTGAAACGATTCAATGAGGCTTTGCAACTTTGGTGGGCATCCTATCTTTGGCAGGATCTTGAAAAGGCCCTCTCTGCTGACCAGACCGAACGCTTTGGTGAGGTTGATGAAGGCGACGTACAGGGGCATGTTCTGTTCTCTGCATTTCTCCTGGAGTTGGCGGATGGAGAATATCATATCTACCGTCGATCGCTCAGCGCGGAAGCCACACTGAGACTCGGGGTAGACACGTTCGGCAAGCTTCTGTAGACGAACGAGAACAACTCGTGCGTAGACTTTGCCAACAACGCTGAGGAGGGAGATGCCCCTGTAGTTGTTGCAGTTGCTTCTCTCCCCTTTGTTTTTGTAGAGGGTGATGATCTTGGCGTCCCTCATGTCCTGTGGTACGGCACCTTCCTTCCAACACTGGCAGAGGACGTCATGCAATGGCAGCAGTAGGGCGGTCTTGCAGTGCTTGATCAGGTCAGGGGGTATGCCGTCGTTGCCGGGTGCCTTGCCAGCGGCCAAGCTATCAATGGCCTTGCTGAGTTCGTCGATGGTTGGCTCAGCGTCAAGTTTGTCCATGGATAGCAGGCAGTCGATGGCATCAAGGGCTGACGGTGTCACGGTGTTCTGTCTGGAGTAGAGGTTGGAGTAGTGTTCCACCCATCTCTCCATCTGCTTGTTCTTTTCTGTGATCATCTCCCCAGTGGAGGATTTGAGGGGGTCCGTCTTGCTCTGAGCCGGACCAAGTGCTTTCTTGATGCCATCGTACATACCACGGATGTTCCCTGTTATGGCAGCGGTTTGAATGTCTTGGCTGAGCTGAGTCCAGTACTCGTTGGCACAGCGCCGAGCAGTCTGCTGAACTTTGCTTCTTGCAGCCCTGAGAATCTGGAGATTCTTCTCGTTTGGGTACTTCTTGTACTCAGCAAGTGCTGAGCGCTTGGCTTCAATGACGGGGGTCATCTCGGTCAACTTGGCATCAAACCAGTCCTGTGACTTCAAGGTCTTCCTCCCAAAGGTAGCCACGGCTGTGCGGTGGATGGTGTTTCGCAGCTCTTCCCACTTCTGCTTTGCAGATTCTCCTTCTTGTGGTACACCAAGTTCCTTCTCAAAGGTGGAGGCAAACTGCTCAACAAGTTCTGGTTGAGCCATCTTGCTGGTGTCAATCCGTGCCTTTCCAGGCTGTCTAGCACGATGGAATTTCTTCAGCTGCAGCTTGACCTTGCAACACACCAATGAATGGTCTGTGTCGCAATCTGCACTCTGGAACGAATGGGTGATTAGCACGTTCTTCAGTGAGGTGCGCCTGGCCAGGATCAATTCCAGCTGTTGCCAGTGCTTTGAGCGCGGATGTTGCCAGGAAACCTTGTGTTGGGGCTTGGTCTTGAAGAACGAGTTTGTGATGCACAGATCGTGATATGTGCAGAACTCGAGCAGCCGCTGTCCGTTGTCGTTCATTCTGCCCACGCCAAAAGGTCCAAGACAGGAGGGCCAGGAGTCGTGGTCAGCACCCACTCTGGCATTGAAGTCTCCAAGGAGAATGAGTTGTTCAGAGTTGGGGATGATCCTGACAGTTGTTGCGAGATTCTCGTAGAACTCGTCTTTTGCCTCTGGTGTGGCTGTCTGTGTTGGGGCATACACACTGATGAGGGTGACTGGGCCTTGAGTGGTGTTCAGGCGGAGGGTGAGGAGTCGTGCAGAGCCAGTGCTGCCCGGTTCCACCATCTTCAGCAAGGTGTTCTTCACTGCGAAGCCCACTCCGTGTTCCCTGTGTTCGTCACTGCCCTTTCCCTGCCAGTAGAATGTGTAGTCCTTCTCTCTCAGTGTGCCTGCGTCAGCCAACCATGTTTCCTGGAGAGTGGCGATATCCACTCCCAGTCTCTTCAGCTCATTATTGATGATGGCAGTCTTCCTGGTGTCGTTGATGTCCTTGAGGTTAGCAGTGAGTCCTGTCATCATAGTGCGGACGTTCCAAGTTCCCAGTTTTAGAGTTGGTCTCTTTTGTTTTATTGTCTTGCCTGGTGCGAAGGTTCTCAGCCTGCTGTTCGGACTTCTCCTCATCCCCATGCACCCAATGAGGAAAGCAAGCTGTGGCGGGACAACACCTTATTGGCTGGGGGCTGCCCAGCTTGAGGCGGGCGGTAGCTGTCCAGTGAGATCCGATGATCCCTCCCACCATCGGGAACAACCCCTGGCGCCGCGTTCTACGCCAATTGAGCGGTGGCTTATAACCAGTAACTGTCATTCCCCGTGTTTTGTCTACGCCAAAGGCGAAGCTGGAGTGTCCTCTCCAGTGATCCGGTGTTCTACCTTCCAGCGTTGGGCGTTGGTAGGATTCAAGCCTGGGCAGGAAGATATGGAGGACAAGATGTTGCCCATGCAGCATGTCCCCCCTCTCCACGTCACTGATGAATCCAAAGGAACAGCAGGGCTGCTACAGTTTGGCACCAGCGCCGTTGCAGGAGCTGCCAGAATGATGTTGAGCACAACATAGAACTGCCTTAGGGGCTCCGACTCCGGATTTTTCCTCAGGGTTGACTCCCAAAGCCTTTCCCGTGACCGGGTATGCTGCAAGGCAGCGGAGGTTTGAAATCAGGGTTTACCTTCCCCTAGATGGGCTACCTTCCCAGGTTGACGAGCCACCATCTACCCGAAGCATCTGGTTTTAAGGCTCCAGAGATCCGCCCTCACCCCTTCTCCTATTAGTAAAAGCAGTTCCGCCGGGCTTAGAGACTAAACCACACGGGCAGGCTAGGAGTTGGACTTAGTTGTCAGAGGCTTTTCGAGACGCACGCCATAAGGAGCATTTTATGAGCACTGGGAGCTTAACCCCAGTGCCGCTCCTGGCTATGACAACCTTGGAACCAGACAAAACACAATCATGATGCAAACATAGTTGCTGGTTTATTACAAGTAGCAGCACAATTTCAGACTGTTTTGTTTCGTATGTACACAAGTTAAAAAAAAACACTGGGGGTAAGGAGACAGGGTCACACACGCTGACCACTCATCGCATTCACAAGCTTGCCCAGTTCATCGAGGAAAGTTTGATTGAAGGCAGCAGTTTGTGTCATCTCTTCCCTTTGGAAGGCAACTTCTTTATCCCTTGCTTCACGTGCGTCATCGGCGCGTTGCAGGCCATCATCGATGGGCTGCATGTGCTGGGCAAGTGCTTCATGGTGCTTTTCAAGCTGCCGTTCATGGAGCCGCACCTTGTCACCATGCATCTGGGCAAACACAGTGGCAAGGTCCATTGTGGGGTGGCTCCTTTTTCTCTTGTCTAGATGAAAGACAGAAATGGATGGTGGTTAGTTAAAGCAAGTTCAAAACATATATTAGGGAAAGACACTTGTGAAAGCCAGTGGTGGTATGTGACAAAAATGCTTTGTTGTTGTATTTAAGCACAATTGTCATATTGCTGCGCCTTAGTAGAGCAGATTTTGCAGACACCAGGTTATGTTTAAAATAATTTGTTGTTATTGTGGCCTCAGAAATCTTAATGAGTTAATACAGTCAGCTGACTTCAATCATTTCAGTGAAGCCCGTTGACTGCAAGTTCATTTGAAAGTGAGTTAATTTGCTACATCAGTTTTTCAAAAACAAGAAATATATCAGTACTTCCTCCACTACAGCTAAAAATGGGACCATGTTGTGGACTCCTGACAAGTGAGCACCCCAGAATCCACTCTGTACATGTACAAGTATATTTTCAATCCAGTGTCATGAACTGAGTTTGAATTTTCCCCCAAACTCAGTTTCATGACTTTCCTTTGTATTCATATTTTTTTGCCGTATTATTATATTTTGTGAGTTCCATGTCTCCTTCCGTTTTCCCTGTATTGATTGTTATCTGTTGCATGTATTTAGGTTCTGTTTGTCATTTTCCTGTTGTGTTTTATTTCTACAGTTTTTGATATGCATTACTGGCAGGGAAAGGGCAGTGACGACCACAGGGAACACGGAGTGGGCTTTGCAGTGAAGAACACCTTGCTGAAGATGGTGGAACCGAGCAGCACTGGCTCTGCTCGACTCCTCACCCTCCGCCTGAACACCACTCAAGGCCCAGTCACCCTCGTCAGTGTGTATGCCCCAACACTGACAGCCACACCAGAGGCAAAAGACGAGTTCTACGAGAATCTCGCAACAACTGTCAGGATCATCCCCAATTCTGAACAACTCATTCTCCTTGGAGACTTCAATGCCAGAGTGGGTGCTGACCACGACTCCTGGCCCTCCTGTCTTGGACCTTTTGGCGTGGGCAGAATGAATGACAACGGACAGCGGCTGCTTGAGTTCTGCACATATCACGATCTGTGCATCACACACTCGTTCTTCAAGACCAAGCCCCAACACAAGGTTTCCTGGCAACATCCACGCTCAAAGCACTGGCACCAGCTGGACTTGATCCTGACCAGGCGCACCTCACTGAAGAACATGCTAATCACCCGTTCATTCCAGAGTGCAGATTGCGACACAGACCATTCATTGGTGTGTTGCAAGGTCAAGCTGCAGCTGAAGAAATTCCATCGTGCTAGACAACCTGGAAAGGCACGGATTGACACCAGCAAGATGGCTCAACCAGAACTTGTTGAGCAGTTTGCCTCCACCTTTGAGAAGGAACTTGGTGTACCACAAGAAGGAAAATCTGCAAAGCAGAAGTGGGAAGAGCTGCGAAACACCATCCACCGCACAGCCTTGGCTACCTTTGGGAGGAAGACCTCGAAGTCACAGGACTGGTTTGATGCCAAGTTGACCGAGATGACCCCCGTCATTGAAGCCAAGCGCTCAGCACTTGCTGAGTACAAGAAGTACCCAAACGAGAAGAATCTCCAGATTCTCAGGGCTGCGAGAAGCAAAGTTCAGCAGACTGCTCGGCGCTGTGCCAACGAGTACTGGACTCAGCTCAGCCAAGACATTCAAACCGCTGCCATAACAGGGAACATCCGTGGTATATACGATGGCATCAAGAAAGCACTTGGTCCGGCTCAGAGCAAGACGGACCCCCTCAAATCCTCCACTGGGGAGATGATCACAGAAAAGAACAAGCAGATGGAGAGATGGGTGGAACACTACTCCGACCTCTACTCCAGACAGAACACCGTGACACCGTCAGCCCTTGATGCCATCGACTGCCTGCTATCCATGGACGAACTTGACGCCGAGCCAACCATTGACGAACTCAGCAAGGCCATTGATAGCTTGGCCGCTGGCAAGGCACCCGGCAACGACGGCATACCCCCCGACCTGATCAAGCACTGCAAGACCGCCCTACTGCTGCCATTGCATGACGTCCTCTGCCAGTGTTGGAAGGAAGGTGCCGTACCACAGGACATGAGGGACGCCAAGATCATCACCCTCTACAAAAACAAAGGGGAGAGAAGCAACTGCAACAACTACAGGGGCATCTCCCTCCTCAGCGTTGTTGGCAAAGTCTACGCACGAGTTGTTCTCGTTCGTCTACAGAAGGTTGCCGAACGTGTCTACCCCGAGTCTCAGTGTGGCTTCCGCGCTGAGCGATCGACGGTAGACATGATATTCTCCATCCGCCAACTCCAGGAGAAATGCAGAGAACAGAACATGCCCCTGTACGTCGCCTTCATCGACCTCACCAAAGCGTTCGATCTGGTCAGCAGAGAGGGCCTTTTCAAGATCCTGCCAAAGATAGGATGCCCACCAAAGTTGCAAAGCCTCATTGAATCGTTTCACACCAACATGCAGGGGATAGTGCAGCACGATGGCAACGTCTCAGAGCCTTTCAGCATACGCAGCGGAGTGAAACAGGGCTGTGTACTTGCGCCAACCCTCTTTGGGATTTTCTTTGCTATGCTCCTGAGGCATGCCTTCAGCACAGCAACAGAGGGAATCTACCTGCACACAAGATCTGACGGCAGGCTTTTCAACCTCGCCCGCCTGAAAGCCAGAACCAAAGTACGCGAGGCTCTAATCAGAGACATGCTGTTCGCAGACGACGCTGCAGTCGCAACCCACACACAGCAGGAGCTTCAGACCCTTATGGACCGCTTCTCCCAGGCATGCAAGGACTTCGGGCTTACCATCAGCCTGAAGAAGACTAACGTCTTGGCGCAAGGCACGGAAGCACCACCAACCATCACCATTGATGACTACGAGCTGGGGGTCGTGAATCAGTTCACGTACCTGGGGTCCACGATCAGCAACAACCTCTCCCTTGATACAGAGATCAACAAGAGGATTGGAAAATCAGCCTTCACACTCGCTCGCCTCACCGCACGAGTGTGGGAGAATCCCAAACTCTCTGTCAAGACGAAGATGGCAGTGTACAACGCCTGCGTCATCAGCACACTGCTCTATGGGAGTGAGACGTGGACAACATACGCCCGGCAGGAAAAGAGACTGAACTCCTTCCACTTGCGCTGCATTCGCCACATCCTGGACATATCCTGGCAGGACAAAGTGTCCAACACAGAAGTTCTGTCCCGCGCCGGCCTTCCCTCCATGTTCACTCTACTCAGACAGCGCAGGGTCCGCTGGCTAGGCCATGTTCACCGTATGGAGGATGGCAGAATCCCCAAAGACGTCCTCTATGGAGAACTGGCAACTGGCAAGAGAGACGTTGGCCGCCCACAGCTGCGTTTTAGAGACGTCTGCAAGAGAGACATGAAGGCCCTGGAGATCAACACAGAGCGCTGGGTGGACCTTGCAACGGACCGCTCCAAATGGAGAGGCACCCTGACCAGACAGCTCAAGGCGGGTGAAGAGAGACTGACTGCTGCTGCAGATGAAAAAAGGACCCGCAGGAAGAACCGCCACAGACCCAGCAGCACGGAGACCACCCACAAGTGCGACCTGTGTGACAGGGACTGCCATTCGCGCATCGGCCTGTTCAGCCACAGGCGGTGCTGTTCCAGCAGAGTAGACGTTTAGGATTCTCTTCCATGGTCATCATAGACCGACGGAGGCCGACGACGACGACTGAGGATGTCATTTTATTTTGTTTCCCCAGTGTTCCCTTTCTATGTTGACAGCTGTCAGGGTTGTGCAGCCTCGTGTGGGTGTGCCCTGCTGCCTGTCAAGCTGCCAGCTGCCCCTCCCTCACCTGTCATTTCTACCAGCTGTACCCAATGATTAGTTTTTTGCTCCTTTCTCCTGCTCAGGCCAACCCGCACCTGGATTCACTTCTGTTATCAGCTCATTCACCATTTAAGCTCTGTTTTCTCACTCTATGTTGCCGCTTCATCAGTTCATACTCACTGAGTGCTCCTCAGGATATTACCCTGTTTCTCTGCTCCTTCGTCTCCTCCTGGGCTACGGCTCAGGAGTGTATTTGTTATAAGTTTATCTAGTTTTTGCACTTGTGTTTTGCATTATGTTGGACTTAAGTTTTGTGTCAGTAAATGTTGCAAATATCATCCTGTGTGTGGGTTCGTCTATCTCTGTGCACTGCGTAGAGGCGTACATGACATCCAAGGATTTATGGTGGAAAAGAAACAGAACGGCAACACTGTTCCAACACTGTTTTTGGAAAATCCACATAATAGATATGTGGGTCTATTGTGAGGCTTTTGGAAATTATATGAATCACTTTATAAATCCCTGAATGAAAATGCACTTGTATATGTTGAGATTTTGGATCCTGGGGTCCACTTGACCTGTATCCATAAACACAACAGGGTGTTACTCTTTTGTTTATTGTGCCTTACCAGCACTTGAACGTTTCGTGCCAGACGATGATGGAGCTTGACCCCTGGCATGTGGAAACAGATTCTAGAAATAAAATACACACAACTTAATGCACAGCACCAAAGTGCAACACGTGCACAAAACTTTTTAATCAGGATTAGCATATTTCATTGTTTTGCTCTCACAAGCAAATACTTCATACAAAGAAAGCGCGAATAAGCCAAGTTGGCTACTAGCTAGCTAGTTACTAGCTAGCTAGCACTCCTCGCTAACACTCATTAGCCAGAATGGCGTTGTTATTGCTCAAAAAAGTGAGCCTGCCTCCAATAGGATAAATAAGTGAAAAGATGCACAATATCACAAAACACTCACCATCCATGGTTTGCAACAATGACGTGTTGACCCTAATCTCGATTATTGCTCGCCGGCTCGTGGCCGTAAATGGCATCCATTGAACCACTTCCAGTCCTTTCTGTTCACCCCACTTCGACCGTTGTGATCCTTGATGGCCCGGTAATCACTTTTTATTTTCTTCCACTTCTCTCTACATTGTTTTAATGTCCGGTTGTATCCGTGGGCTGTCATCTGTTCGGAGACCTCCTGGTAAACTTTTTTGTTGCGGGTCATTACATTTAACTCTGGATTCTATTGTCAACCACCAAGCACAGAAAAGTCTGTACCTCTTCGTTGGACCATGGTGTAGATTTCCACGAATCCTGTGAAGCCATCTCTATCATATTCTCCGAAGCCGTGTTTACTCGTGTTTACTGTGTTTACTCGCTGAAGAATTTTTTGCAAATGGCGGTTGTATATTCTGTAGAAGACGGCGCTCTCATGACGTTATGCCCGGACTAATCAGTGGCCTGCAGTCTGTTAACATCACGTTTTCAGCTCGACTCAGCACGGTTGGAACCCAACTGGAGTAGGCACGAAAAATGTACCTGGTACCAGGTACTAATGGAAAACCCTACAGACTGAGTAGTCGAGACGAGTAGGGCTGAGTGGGTACTAGTGGAAAAGGGACTTTATTTTCAAAGCACTTATTGCTATATAAGGGCTTGGAATTGATAGAAAAATAACATTAATTGCACATTTTCTACAATTAATTGTAATTAATTGTAAATGTGATTAATTGCTAAAATTACAATGAAGAAACATTGAAAATGAAGTATTTTTAAAGTGACTTTTAGTTGCATTTTTTTCTCATGAAATACACGTGACACTTATATTCAACAAAAATACTGCTAGAGGGTCCTATTAGGACGATCATCCGTACACTTTTCTGCCAGATTTTCCGCCGTACACCAGTGTTTTTTTCGTTTCTGTCAGCACATTGTCAGTTTTTTAAGCTTTGTGTCGCACCATCAAATTACCAGTAGACCGTGCGCCCGCTATGCGCTGGGAGGAGGTGCCTCATTTCAAAGAAGTGTGGCAGTGCATAATCTAATGTGCATTACTATTATAGTGCATTCCATGGGAATCCGCTTTTGATCAGGAAAAAAGGAGGTCTATTGTCAGAAGCACATTGTTTAATGATATTTCAGTGGCTTGTTTTGAAATCACGCAGCTCCGGAGTGCATGAGGAAACGGCATCCGCTGGGATCTTATTTCTATAGAGTTGTAACAGTCACCATATAATCACCCATCATTGTAATTATATGATTTTTATTCCATCTACACTCTCATTTTAATTGCGGACTTATCATTGGAGTATATAGATTAGGCATTAATGGAGGATTTTTTTAGGGGAATGAATGAATGAACAGGCAATATGATATGTTAGTCTGATGATTTGTACAGTATTCCATTCACATTTTCGTTTTCATCACGGACTTATTAGGGATTAATGTGTTTATTTTTAGGGGAATAAATGAATGAACAAGGAGTGTGCTGCATTGTACTTTTCACTGTAACTCCTCAGAGAGACAGGAGATGTGTGCACATCTGCAGCGGCCACGTACCCAGGGTTTTAGGTGGCACCCGCACCGCGACAAGGGTTGCGGTTCTCCACCAGCAAGCCACTAACTGCCACCCGTCAGGGGCTGGCAGAAGCCACCAAAAGCAGGCTTGCTTCGTGGCTGGGGTCGCCATGGACGGGAAGCCGCGCCAGATCTCCATCTGGAAAGGAGGAAACAATGGCATGGAGCAGCTTCCGTGCTATCATTAATGAAAGTTTATAAGAAGATAAGATAAGATAAGCTTTTATTAGTTCCACAATGGGGAAATTCCAGGATTGCAGCAGCAAAGGGATAGCAGCACTCAGAGCAATAGTAAATAAGATAAGAAGATAAAAACTGGTTTGCCAAAGCAGTAAATAAATATACATATGTACACAGTTATATACACAGTGCAAGAGCATTGCAGCTAGATGGTATCAACAGCATTACGATTACCCGGCAGAATATAAATGTGTACCCAGACAGTATATTTCACATTTGAATGAACAGTGTTGTTGCCACCCTCAATAATAATTGTAATTGTCTTAGTTGTGTATTTGAGGGGACGATCTCTATTGTGCAAAGTTGTGATGTTTTGTACGTTTAATACGACCTCTACGAGCAGCACCGGTTAGATTATAAAGTCTGATATCCATAAGTAGGAATGACCTGCGGAACCTCTCCCTCAATCACTTAGGACGGCACAGCCTACCTCTAAATGAGCTCCTCATTGCATTCAGTGTGTCCTGCATGGGGTGGGGCTCAGACTCCAGCCAAGGTGACAGCTAAGCCACCATCCTCCTCTCTCCTATCTCCTCCACTGGGTCGAGGCGGCGCCCCAGAACAGAGCTAATTTTTTTAATCAGCCTGTTCATTCTCTTCCTGTCAGCTGCTGTGATGCCGCTGTCCCAGCAGACCACTCCAAATGTCACGGCTGATGCCACCACTGAATCTTAGAAGGTCTTCAGGAGTGCCCCTTGCACTCCAAAAGGCCTGTGTCTCCTCAGAAGGTACAGCCTGCGCTGCTCCTTCTTGTAGAGCGCGTTGGTGTTGTGTGATTATTATTTTTATATTTATGAAAGTTAATGAAAGTTTGCACAGGCATCCTCCTCTTTTCCTGAAGTTTCAAACCCATTCATGTCTGTGTTGCGTCCGTGTGCACTTCATTAAACCATTCAGCTGATTTTTCAGCCCACTCTTCCCCATTTGTTCTTTCTAACATAACTAACTGGGCATCAACTGTGATTGATGTCTTCCTTATTACCAAGCAGCGTTAATATCACATGCATTTTTGCTCACAAATGTGGGCTTTGGTCAGTGCAAAACCCTTCTTAAACCATCATGATCACAATTCACTTTAGATAATGTGCTTCTTTGCATTAAAGGGATGGGAAGGAGCACTTTGGATTGGACTATCCAAAACACACCTCTGAATGATTAGACCGGCCTCTTTGCGTCATGCACTGGCAGAAAGTTTGTTTTTACGCCACTGTGATAAGGAAATGAACTTGGAAACGGCCATAAATGCGTCCTGTGTCAGTGACAACTGACTAAACAATCCCGTCATTGTACGGCCAATGAGTATCTGAATTTAAGACAGGGCAAAATAAACTGCCACCTTATTTGTACCAACAGAGCTTAGTTTTTTCGAACAAAGCACCAACTGAGCTTCAAACATTCCCATTTAACAGTTCACTGCTCTTCTTTTACACTGAGCCAGCTGCTGAGATTTAGAGGGAAGATCATTGCATTACACAATACAAGCATAGCCTACTTCAGACAATTTACCTGCAGGGTTCAGGTGCTTCCTCTGGCTTCTGCAGCTTTGCCGGCTCAGGTTCTGTTGCCATGGTGACTGCTGTTTTGCTGGTTTTCTGGGGGGAGGGGGGTTCCCATTGCAACTCGTGTGGCATCTCTCAGTCCCTCGTCTTCTGCTGTATTGTCTGTGCATCAGTTTTTGTGGTCCATTTTGCTGGTTTTTCTGTCACTTTGTGTCGGGGGAGGCCCGGGTGTCTTGACAGTGATGCTTTTTGTTTTTCCTTTTTCATCCATGGCGCATGGCAGCAGGCACTGTTTGTGGCTGCAGGCCAGCTTCAAGATGCAGGACAGTGACAAGAGGGCATTACATTTTTTAATCGTTTGTTAATTTTTTAAATGCATTAAAATGACTGCAATAATTTATTGCAGTAATGTATTAATATTCCCAGCCCTAACATATAGAAAAATTAAAAATCAAAGGTAGATAGGTAGATAGATAGATAGATAGATAGATAGCTAGATAGATAGATAGATAGATAGAGCAGCTCGGCGCAGCAGTGGTTAGCACTGTGGCAACACAGTAAGAATGTCACTTTCTTCATAGAATCAATTTCTATTGATAGATCAAACCCCCTGACCATCGGTGACCCTTCTGTGTGGCGTTTGCATGTTCTCCCCGTGTCTGCATGGGTTTACTCTGGGTACTCCTGTTTCCTCCCACAGTCCAAAAACATGCAAGTTAGGTTAATTGGAGACTCTAAAGTGGCCGTAGGTGTGAATGTGTGTGTGTGAATGGTGAAGGGATTGAATAAATCTTGATATACTAGAATTTTATTTCATTAAATTACAGTGGTGTGAAAAAGTGTTTGCCCCCTTCCTGATTTCTCATTTTTTTGTATGTTTGTCACACTTAAATGTTTCAGATCATCAAACAAATTTAAATATTAGACAAAGATAACACAAGTAAACACAAAATGCAGTTTTTAAATGAAGGTGCTTATTATTAAAGGTGAAAAAACATAAATCCAAACCTACATGGCCCTGTGTGAAAAAGTGATTGCCCCCCCTCTTAAAACACAAATTAACTGTGGTTTATCACATCTTTGGAAAGCTGAGCTCAATTTCTGTAGACACACCCAGGCCTGATTACTGCCACACCTATTCTCAATCAAGAAATTCAATTCAATTCAGCTTTATTTATAATGCGCCACATCACAACAAAAGCCGTCTCGTGGCGCCATCGTGCCAAATCACTTAAATAGGACCTGCCTGACAAAGTGAAATAGACTAAAAGATCCTCAAAAGCTAGATATCATGCTGCGATCCAAAGAAATTCAGGAACAAATGAGAAACAAAGTCACTGAGATCTATCAGTCTGGAAAAGGTTATAAAGCCATTTCTAAAGCTTTGGGACTCCAGCGAACCACAGTGAGAGCCATTATCCACAAATGACAAAAACATGGAACAGTGGTGAACCTTCCCAGGAGTGGCCGGCTGACCAAAATTACCCCAAGAGCGCAGCGACAACTCATCCAAGAGGTCACAAAAGATCCCACAACAACATCCAAAAAACTGCAGGCCTCAGTGCTCATGACTCCACCATTAGACAGAGACTGGGCAAAAATGGCCTGCATGGCAGAGTTCCAAGACAAAAACCACTGCTGAGCAAAAAGAACATAATGGTTTGTCTCAGTTTTGCCAGAGAACATCTTGATGATTCCAAAGACTTTTGGGAAAATACTCTGTGGACTGACGAGACAGAAGCTGAACTTTTTTGAAGGTGTGTGGCCCATTACATTTGGTGTAAAAGTAACACAGCATTTCAGAAAAGGAGCATCATACCAACAGTAAAATATGGTGGTGGTAGTGTGATGGTCTGGGGCTGTTTTGCTGCTTCAGGACCTGGAAGACTTGCTGTGGTAAATGGAACCATGAATTCTGCTGTCTACCAAAAAATCCTGAAGAATATCCGGCCATCTGTTCGTGACCTCAAGCTGAAGTGCACTTGGGTTCTGCAACAGGACAATGAGCCAGAATACACCAGCAAGTCCACCTCTGAATGGCTTAAGAAAAACAAAATGAAGAATTTGGAGTGGCCTAATCAAAGTCCTGACCTGAATCTAATTGAGATGCTGTGGCATGACCTTAAAAAGGCGGCTCATGCTGGAAAACCCTCCATTGTGGCTGAATTACAACAATTCTGCAAAGATGAGTGGGCCAGAATTCCTCCACAGGACTGTAAAAGACTCATTGCCAGTTATCGCAAATACTTCATTGCAGTTGTTGCTGCTATCACTTTTTCACACAAGGCCATGTAAGTTTGGATTTTTTCCCCTTAATAATAAACACCTTCATTTAAAAACTGCATTTTGTGTTTACTTGTTATCTTTGTATTATACTTAAATTTGTTTGATGATCTGAAACATTTAAGTGTGACAAACATACAAAAAAATGAGAAATCAGGAAGGGGGCAAACATTTTTTCACACCACTGTATCTGCCTCAAACTCTTCTTCTGTAAGTCTTTTTTTTGGTGAAAATATTTATGACAGACATAAATCCCTAAGTTTATTTATTTTTGTTTTTTATTTGGCACCCTTTACAAGTGTTTTCATGGTTCAGTATGTTGACTAAAATTGGGTGGAAGTTTTCTTGCAACCTTAGAGAGCTGTGAATACCTCGGACCAGATATGATTCACATGGAATGCAGGTGAGTAGAGGTGGTGACGCATAAATTCAAATTTATTCAAGTATAGCATAAGCAAGCTCAAGTGGTACAAAAGAAAACATTTTTTCCATCTGCCCACACCTGCATACCACTTGACTATGTGCTACAGTTCTGTATACTTGCATTTACACATCACCAACTCTACCCACCTACATCACACTTGCATCCCACCTGCATCACGGGTACTTAGAAGCATTCAGTGGTTTTCAAAGGTGCATTCTTTGTCAATGGTTCCCAACCTTGTTCCATAAAGTCACTCATAAATCTTTGTTTCTTTGATGTTTTATCCTAACTGCTTGATTTTAATGAAGATAAATAACAATTTTATCTTTACCAACTGAGGACAAGCTTCACAGATTCACAAGAAAAAAAAAATGCATGTTGATGATAACATCACAGAAATTACTAAAAATAAAACCATGTTAAAATCAAATGAATAAACTTGCAACTATATGAGAAAAAGACTAAAGTTTACTTGTTGAAAACATCAAATTTATGAAAAAAATGCTAAATTAATGAGAAAAATTCATATTAATACAAAAGTGTAGTAAATTTATGAGCAATAACATGTCAAATTTACAAGTAAAGCTCCAAATTTATGACAAAATGTTACAAATTTACATGGAGATATTCAAAATCTATAAGAAAAGTCACATATCTGATGAATATTAATGTTGATTCAGTCCACCGAGACAAAAAAAAAAGTACACAAAATATGCAAATATAAACACTGGATTGCTCCCATATGTTTGAACTCCACAACTGGAATTTAGTTTTAACTAGGTTTATTTTCAGTTGTTTTACTGACTTCTGATTATCCGATTGGGTGTGCTGCTGAGACTTTGATTTAACATGCCCAGACCTCAGGCTGCGAACCACTGGTCTATGTGACTCAGCCTTAAACTTTATAATAAGATAATCTCTGGGGTAGATTACGACAGTACTTGTACATAAATGTCTATATTTCTGTTCTGATATACACTTTAATCTATTTAAGCATGCCAGAAAAAAAGCTCCCAAACTGATAAAAAAACTTTTTTAATGCTAGTTTCTAGACAGCATTGCCAAGTTCCCATTACTTGTATGATTGCCAGATGAAAATAAAACTTTGCACATGAACGCAGATGTTTTTTGTTCCCGCTTTTTCCCACAAACATGGGGTCCAGTGTAAACCTAAGCTATCCCTGTCACACATGCCACTCTGCACTTACAAGCATGAGAGTGAAGGCTGAATAGAATGGGCGAATGTGGGAACTGGAGGTTTTCTACCCTGTCAAGGCTGCCATCTGCTCTTTATCCACGCTGGCACCAAGTGGCGGTCCAGCCCTTGGCACCGACACGCTTACACACACTACGCATGCATAATATAATTGGAACTTTGCTCAGAAAAGCAGGGAGAGATGGGCAACTCCTTGCAAACAAACTAATTAAAAAGGGAAAACAGACTGTTACAGAAACTACATTAATTTAAACTTATGAGATGTGTGAGAGCACATTTGCACTTGAGAGTTTCCTTGATCATTTGTGTCTTTTGCAGTGAACGAACAAAAGTGAGTGTTTATTTGTGGATTTTGTTTGTGAAGGAAGGCCCTCGAGTTTGTATATGTGCGGGGGTGGGTGCATTTGCCAGCATTAAAAGCAAAGGAAGAGAAAGCGTTTGAGAGGCGAGGGTCATACTTATTTGGCTTGTTTGTGTGTGTAACTCAGTGCAAAAGCAAATCCGAAGTGACTGGCTTTTGTTTTTCAAAGGGAGTGGGTGTGGATGGATGTGTGACAAGAGCGCTTTTCTCCTTTCGGACTACTTGGCTTGGTTAGGGTTTTAGTGCATTTGTTTGTTTGTGTGTGTGTGTTTGTGTGTGTGTGCGTGTGCGCGCGCGCGTGCGCGTGTGCGTGCACATTTTGACGTTGGGTCCAAAAACAAATCCTGCGCCTGTTTTTACAAGTTCACACAAAAACCCATTCATTTGTCGTCACTTTAGAATTCCCCTTCCCTTTCTTTAGCAATTTCTTTACACTTTCTAGTTAATAAAAGTGGGAGATTTTTTACCATACAAACAATGCAGGAATAATGGAGGTGAAGGGTTACTTTGCACTGAATATCACCAAGGGCAATAGAGTTTCTACCCAACTGCTTCTTCACCCAAGTCAGCTTTATGGTTTTTACATTGAAGATAGTAAAAAGAGAAGAAATAATGATCACGCACTTGCACTATGGTGACAAAATGAAGAGAAAAGGCAATAAAGTTTACAGCTCGTACTACATTTGTGACTAATCATATCAGCTTCATCTTCCACTTTACGGCATTCCTCACGGGAAACTCATTACTCAGTACCATTATTCTGCAATGACAAGTCTTGAAGACCTATGACTTTAATCACTTGTCTTACTTTTTGTTAGTGCCTCACGCTGGAGCAGCAGAGCCAACCATAAGTTTTGAGAATGGTAATATTTTGTATCTGGCATGCATAGGTGTAAATTAAGAGGGAGATGGCGGGGGGGGGGGGGGGAGGGCATGCCCCCCCTCAACCTCGACAAAAAAGAGAATTGTCCCCTCCAGTATCATCATAAATCTTTCTACAGTGCTGTGGAAAAGTATTTCCCCTTCCTAATTTCTTATGTTTCTGCATAGTTGTCACTTAAATGTTTCAGATTGCCGAACAAATGTTAATATTACACAAAGATAACCTGAGGAAATACAAAATGCAGTTTTTAAAAGATGATTTCATTTACTAAAGAAAAAAAGCTACCCAAACCTACCTGGCCCTATGTGAAAAAGTAACTCTCCCCTAAACCTAATAACTGGTTGAGCCACCCTTGGCAACAACAACTGCAATCAAGTGTTTGTGATAACTGGCATTGAGTCTTTTACATCACTGCTGAGGAATTTCGACCCACTCTTCTTTGCAGAATTGTTTTAATTCAGCTACACTGGAGGGCTTCAGCTTGAGGTCACAAACTGATGGCTGGACATTCGCCTACATGATTTTCTGGTAGAGAGCAGAATTCTTGGTTGCATCAATTATGGCAAGTCGTCCAGAACCTGAAGCAGCAAAGCAGCCCCACAGCATCACACTACCACCACCATGTTTGATTGTTGATATGATGTTATGATGTTCTTTTTATGAAATGCTGTGTTAGTTTTAGGCCATATGCGACAGGACGCACACCTTCCAAAAAATTCAACTTTTGTCTTACCAGTCCACAAAATATTTTCCCAAAGTTCTTGGGGATCAGTGAGTTGTTTGTTTTTGTTTTTTTTTTTGGCAAATGAGAGACGAGCCTTTGCGTTCTTTTCGGTCAGCAGTGGTTTTTGCTTTGGAACTCTTCCATGGATGCCATTTTTGCACAGTCTCTTCCTTATTGGTGATTCAACAGGTGTGGCAGTAATCAGGCTAGGGTGTGGCTAGTGAAATTAAACTCAGCTTTCAAAAAAATGTGGTTAATCCCAGTTAATTCATGATGTAACAAGGGCTGTTGGGGGCTGGGGGTGGATTACTTTTCACAGAGGGCCAGATAGGTTTGGATAGATTTTTGTCCCTGAATAACTAACTAACTAACTAACTAACCTGCACTTATATAGCGCTTTTCTAGTCACAAAGACCACTCAAAGCGCTTTCATTAATACTAACCCTCTATTCTAAGGGCCTATAGGAAACAAATATCTAGGGACAATTTAGAACAGCCAATTAACCTAACATGCATGTTTTTGGCATGTGGGAGGAAACCGGAGAAATCCCGGAGTAAACCCACGCAACACGGGGAGAACATGCAAACTCCACACAGATCACTGTTGGTCGGGGGCTGGGATCGAACCCACGATCCCACGATCCCCACAATCCCCCGGCCAAGGGTAAACTGTGCTGCCGCAGTGCTAACCACTGCGCCACCGTGCAGCAAATGAAAACAGTATTTTAAAACTGCATTTTGTGTTTACTTGGGTTATCTTTGTCTCATATTAAAATGTGTTAGATGATCTGAAACATTTAAGTGTGACAAATGCAAAAATAAGAGATCAGGAGGGGGGTAAATACTTCCTAATGGCATTATAGATCATGTTATATACCTCGACAAAATGCATTCAGTGCTAACCTGAAATGCAAAATTCTTTTTCAAGTTTATTTTTTTTTACATTTGCAACTTTTTTCTTGTAATGTGGTGAACACTCAATGGACCTGTTGGACCGGTTCTGTGACTAGCATTTTAGGTCAGAACAAAGGCAGGAAGCTTAGCCTTGTTATGCAAGGCTGAAGATTGTGGGGGGTTGATTAAAGGATGCGTGGGAAACAGTGGAAGTGATATCATGGAGGGGAATGCATTGTGACTGTCTTTATTATGCCAGGTGGTGAAATGCATAGTGACTGTCTTTATTATGCAAGGTGGTCTGTGGGGCATGTGATCTATGAGGTGTGAAGTCCCTGATATTTAAAGACGAGAGTTACTGTTTCATGCTCTCTTTTTCTTCTGCTTTGAAATGATGGAGATGTGAATAAAGTTGACTCTGAGAAAGAACACTGCCTCGTCATTTTCACATCCTCCACAGTAAATTTTAAAAAACATTTCTCATAAATTTGTGACTCCTGTAAATATACAACTTTTTTCATCGTAAATTTCCAACTTTTTCTCATAATTTGCTAGTTTTTCATCATAAATGAATAACTTTTTCCTCATAAATTTGTGACTTTTTTTGTAAATTTTTCAGTTTTTTGCAAATTTTCATTTTTTTAAAAATTTGTTTTTAACATTCATATGGATGCTGATTACACTTTTATTTTGAATTTTTTTTTTTTTTTTTAATTCTGTCAATCTAGACAATGAGCCATGCTTAGTATTTTTAAATATTTTTGCTGGAAGAAGAGAGATTTTTTTTTTTTCCATTTTAAATGATTTGAGTTCTTCCCCATTACAAAAATAGGGGCCCTCAAACACAATCTTACATAGGGTCCTCAAAAAGCTAGAAATACTGTAGCCCTGAGGACAATAATACTTATAGTATCCCCCTCAATATTTACTCTTGAGAGAAAATGAGCATGAGAGTCAAATGTCTAACAAATAGATAGTAAATGTACTGTACATAAAATATGAAGAAATCAGTTTTGTCAAGATGCTGACTTCTCTTCACAGAGGAACCTTCCATTTATTTTCTTCTTCAGCTTCTCACTGTAGAGTTGTTGTTGTTTTTTTTTAACTTGAACACACAGTGATATAATTATTTTAGGAGAACTGTTGAGTCTGACTCAGTCCCTTTCCATGTTTCCACAAATATACTAACATTGCTACTGAACACTATAAACAAATGTCACAACCCCAATACTCGTACCGACCATAGACTGTATAAGGTGCCGAAACACCACGTGGCTGCATGTTGTATGTGTGTGTGTGTTTGTGGCTTAGGAGTCAAGCTTTCCAAACAGGACCGACATTAACCCTTGTTGCTCTAGAAAGACCACCCAGATGTTTGGTCAAGCAAGTGTGCATGTGTTTGTGCGTGTGTGTGGTCTGCAGACTGGTATTGTGCTGTTGTTATCTATGCACTCCAGTCTGTCCATTTGTGGTGCTAATGGCGCAATCCACTCAGGGAAATGGCACAAGTTTATTATATTACCAAGATCAGGATGAAAATTATCACTTTTATTTACTTGACCTGGTTATGCATATGCTCCAATAACACCCATGTCTTCTGCTTGTCCTGAAAGAGTGGCTTCAGTGGATGTGCAACTGGACAATATGCTGCTGTTCATCTATTTGGAGAGTGTACTCCAACAAATAACAATTTAATACCCTACCAGCAGGTATTATGATCCATATGACCTTTCACCATATGACCTTTCACATTAAGCAAACTCTAGTGGTTGTGGAAATGACATGAAGAAATACCGTGGCGGGTTACACTTGCAATGTGTGTAAATAAGACCCTCATCTCTTCCTATCAACCTTATTCCTGAGGGTGCTGCTGAAGAAACGATTATAGGGGCAACTTCCAGTTTCAGGCTGAAGTAGTGTTAAATCAGTCAGCAGGGCTGTAGTAGCAGGGCATTTAATATAGTGTTAAAAGTTTTCGAATTTGTTTTAATGTATAGCCCACATACGCATTTTGCAGTCAAGTGGCAGCTAATTTCAGCACTTGTTTTTGTATTTTTGAATGTTTTTGCATTGTTCTGGTACTTGTTGCTGCTGTTCGTGGTTGTGCCATAGACTGTTTAAATGGAGGCTCCTCACAAATAAGCACAGCTAAGTCTGTGGCTTCAATAGCAATGCATATCATGCATTTGTGTGATTGGTGGTACAGACACAGGACAGACACAAGAGCACCAGGTATGTTTTCAAATCAATTCAACTTTATTTATATGGCGCCATTTTGCAACAACAGTCATCTCATAGCACTTTCAACTGTAGGGGAAACCCCCACAATTGCAGAAAGACACCAGCAATCAGGTGATCTCCTGTGAGCAAGCACTTGGCGACAGTGGAGAGGAAAAACTCCTTTTTAACAGGAATAAACCTCCAGCAGAACCAGGCTCAGGGAGGGGCAGTCATCTGCTGCGACTGGCTGGGGGGTGAGGGGATAGACTGT
Source organism: Pholidichthys leucotaenia (assembly GCA_020510985.1). Lineage (NCBI taxonomy): Eukaryota > Metazoa > Chordata > Actinopteri > Cichliformes > Pholidichthyidae > Pholidichthys > Pholidichthys leucotaenia. The sequence goes on along the minus strand of CM035840.1, from coordinate 55,595,129 downwards.
CACAGATCTGATGTTTATGTGTCATATATGTCACCAGATGCAAGGCTCCATGAAGTAAAATAATAAACAAAAAATAGTAGAATTTTGCTTTCTAATGCTTAACGATTTAAGAAAGATATCAAACAGTTTTTGGGGGTTTTTTTGCATTCGTTGCACTGCATTAGAATGATATGGACTTGAAATTAGCAGCTTCAGCATGCATTAATTTTTAAATTATCACAAAATATAGATCAATAAGATTTTGAACAATTGTCAGAAAAGGTCTGTGTGGCATATGAAACTGGCACTTTATTGTGAAGTGCAGTGTGGTGATGTGGATGTTCTGTCACATCAAGTCACTGCCCTACGTATAGTAGGCAGGCCAGCATCTTAGCCTGTCTTATGCCCGATGCCCACACTACATGTCATGCTGTATGTTGCTGTCCTTCATCTTCAATAAAGCTGTGTTTGCTAACTCATCTTGCCTCATCCCTGGCCAAGGCAGGGATGAGGCAATATACATATACATAACATACATAACATACATTGTGGGGGACCCAGTCAGTATGTTCTCTACTCAGACTGAATGGCATGGCAGGAGGAGATGCATAAGAGAGGAGAAACAGATATGCAGGGCAGTCTATGGTTTTCACATGAGAATATGCATTCTCCTCAATCTGCATAATAATGCGCCGACAGGCTGGGTGTCATGGGGGATGTATGTGTGTTAATGCAAACAGTGACAAAGGGAATTGTCATGGTAAATGTATTCATGTTAATGCAAACACCACAGGTCGCAGGGTGAGTTGTATGGTATAAAAAAGAGAGGTGCCCGCGACCTGGTTTTTTAGGCTTCTGATTCTTGTTAATGTTAGAGAGAGATGAATAAAGTCTGCTCTGCTCCGGACCGCCTCTCTACACTGGTGACCCTTGATACACAATGGAACTCGAGGCAAACACCCCGGAGACGACCCGGACTGGAGGTGCCAGCACTGCATACGCCATTTCGGTCAAACTCCCAGACTTTTGGCTACATGATCCAAAGTCTTGGTTCCTCCACACCGAGGCCCAGTTCGTGCTCTGGGGAGTGACGGCAGATGACACCAAATACTGCTACATGGTTGCAGCACTGGATGCACGCACAACACAGTAAGTGGCGAGCCTGCTCCAACAGCTCCCAGCCCATGACAAATATGACGCTCTCAAAACCGCGTTAACCTGGCGCTACCAGCTCTCGGACTGCGAGAGAGCGGAAAGGCTCCTGACGTGCTCCGAGTTGGGAGACGGGTCGGCGGTCGAATTAATGGAGAAGATGTTGGGTTAATGGGCACAGATGACGGGCATTTCCTCTTTGCCCACCTTTTCCTCTGGAACATCCCGACAGCGGCCAGAGCAGTCCAATTCGCTGCTGCTGGCCACGCGCAACTACCGGGCGCTAGCACAAGAGGCAGATCGGATTATCCTCACCACCAGAGTCTTTGCTGTGAACGCAGCGGCGTCGGAACCCAGCGAGACGGCCAGCGGAGGTGAGGAGCCAGCGACGGTGGCTGCAGCGGAGGCCAAGAAGCACCGGAGAGACAAGCTCTGCTTCTACCACCGCCGTTTTGGAGAAGACGCGCGCCGATGCGTGCCACCATGCCAATTCAAGCGCTTGGGAAACGCCAGGGCCGGCAGTCGGTAGCAGCTGCGACCGCCAGTGACACAAACAAGCTGCTCTATGTGACAGACTCACACTCGGGGAGACGGTTCCTCGTGGACTCCGGCTCCCAAAAGAGCCTCATCCTGCCATCCTACGCAGACCGGCTGGCGGGAAGTAGTGGCCCCGAGCTGACGGTCGCAAACAGCTCAGACATTAAGACTTTTGGTGAGAGGACACTGATTATATCCGTGCACGGCCGTATATACCAATGGACATTCGTCATAGCGGCATGTAGCTTCCCCATTTTGGGCACTGGTTTTTTGTGTGCACACGGGCTTTTAGTTGATGTGGCTAGCAGACGCCTGATTAACGCTATGTCTTTTGATTCTCTGCCCTGTACAGCTAGAGGAGCTGGGTCTACAACACTAGCCAACGTCACAGCTCCAGGGGGTAAGTTCCACACACTACTCACCCAGTTCCCAGCACTCACGGTTCCGACGTTTTCAGCGGCTGTCACTAAATACGGGGTGGAGCACTTCATTACCACCACGGGGCTGCCCGTTTTCGCATAACCTCGGCGCCTGGACACAGCAAAACTGGCCAGTGTGCACGAGGAGTTTGCCAACTTGGAAAGGTTGGGCATCATCAGGCGCTCAAACAGCCCATGGGCATCCCTGCTACATATGGTGCCTAAAGCTGAGGGATCGTGGCGACCATATGGAGATTTCCACAGATTAAACAACGCCACAGCACTTGATCGCTACCCAATCCCCCATATTCAGGATTTTTCCATTCACCTCATCGGGGCACGCATTTTTTCCAAGATAGACCTGGTCCGCGGTTACCACCAGGTCCCGGTGCACGCGGAGGACATACCTAAAATGGCAGTAACAACCCCATTTGGTCTTTTTGAGTTCTTACGCATGCCTTTCGGGTTAAAAGGTGTGGCGGAGACATTCCAACGCATGATGGATGCGGTGTTGCGTGATCTGCCGTTTGTGTTTGTCTACCTGGACAACATCCTGGTGGATGTTGGGATGTTGGGATGTGGATGTGCCAGTCAGTACGTTCTCTACTCAGACTGAATGGCACGGCAGGAGAAGACGCATAAGAGAGGAGAAACGGATATGCAGGGCAGTCTACGGTTTTTGCATGAGAAAATGCATTCTCCTCCGGTCTGCGTAATGCGCCAACAAACTGGGTGACAAAGGGAATTGTCATGGGGGATGCATGTGTGTTAATGCAAACAGTGACAAAGGGAATTGTCATGGTAAATGTATTCATGTTAATGAAAACACTACAGGTCGCAGGGTGAGTTGTATGGTGTAAAAAGAGAAGTGCCCGCGACCTGGTTTTTTAGGCTTCTGATTCTTGTTTATGTTAGAGAGAGATGAATAAAGTCTGCTCTGCTCCGGACCACCTCGCCTGATTTTTCCTCTCTCTACAACATAACATTTGGCGAACGAAGATTAACTCATGGAGGAGTGCTTCACACCACTGAAACCTTTTTAGGAGCTTCCCAGTGAGCCACAGGTGCCATGGCCCAACTGGTTGGGGGCCTTCGAAACCTAGATCATGGCTCTGGTTCCTGGGAAGCTGGCTGGAGTGAAGAAGCGAGCACTGCTTGTCTACTTCCTAGGCTCAGAAGGTCAGAGAGTTTTTCAAATGCTTGGCCCAATGGCCTGTTATGAAGAGGCTATAGAGATACTAACTAGCTACTTTGCTAAATGTGGTTTGCTAAAACGTGGCGCAGTGCGCAAAAACCCACCGCCATCGACGATGAGCTAGGCTAGCTAACCCCTCACCCTACGGAGACAGCATAAACAATGTGAGCTCCGAAGGTTGATCAGGACTGCAATGTGTTGTGAAACTGGACGGTGTAAGTGTGCCCATTATGATAGCCACCGCCGCCACACAGTCCATAGTGACTGAGGCCATGGTTCGGAGGCTCACCCCCCGGCGGCCTGATGCGGTGGAATTACCGGATGACGGAAGCTCCGGTGCCGGAAGGAATGTCACATTTGCAGTACAGTACGGTGAAAAAGTGATTCCAGCATTCCGGTTCCAGGTAACATGCTGGGGTGCAAATGTTATGGGGTGGGATTTATTCAGTGAGCTGGGGTTTACTTTCACAATCGGCGGGCAAATGGTCAGTGGCGCAGGCCCAGTACGCCCAGGCTTCACGGACGTGGGTGTGGCCAAAGAGCACAGTGTGGACGGAGAATGTAACACAGACAGTGAATATGGCAGTGAAGATGGCATGGAAGAAGAACAGAGACTGGGATCGCCTCCGCCCCTTGCGCAGCCAGAACTGGAGTTGGAAAGAGAGCCCGAGTTAGGGGAGACCTACACTGATTAGGTTTTTATGGACATTGCTGACACTGGGATGTTTGCACTGCTCTCTCAGGGGGAAAGCTGCCGGAAGGGTGCCCTGAGCATGCACGGGGCAACGACGCACAGTGACAGCAGACGAACTCGGATGCAGCGCATGGCGCAATGCAGCAGAATGCTTCAGACGGCTCAGTGGAAGCACTGGACGCCTTCAGCACTCAGGTTGAGTTTCAGCCAGCAACGGGTGAGGAGTCCGATGCGACAATGGTGACTGCTGAACTGTCACAGTGTAATGATGATGCCTGACTGGAGGAACGCATGGAGCTGGCAAGCATACGGTGGCACATCGAACCAGGTAAAGCACCATTACAAGTCATGGATTGGGTTTGGATTTGTACCAGCGGGAGGCTGGAAAGGCAACTGATTGGACCGCAGCCAGTAAAACAACGGGCACCACTGAGGAGTGGGGAGAAGCTGGGAACAGCATGTATTTGGCTGTTGGACGATTTGCTGTGGCATATGAACAAGCTGAGGTGCATCTGGGCAGCGGCTCTGGGTTGGAGGGGCTCCGCGGAGTTCGGTGCCGCAGTGTGGGACCCAGGCCCCGGTATAAGGAAGATTGGCCCTGGGGGTCCAAAAGCTCCTTGGAAGAGGCCCCCAAGAGCTTGTTTCAAAACTCTGGGAGTGGGGGGGAGGTCCGCCGTGGGCCTGCTTCAAAGCTCCTGGGAGGGGTGTCGGACTAAATGCACCATTGCCTGAATGCACCAGACCGAATACACCACCAGCCTAATCTGAATTCACCACCCCTCTGGACTGAATGCACCAGACTGAATGCACCACCTACCTAGTCTGAATGCATAACAAATCTCAAAAATGTTTTTTTTTTATTTCTTTATTCAAACTTCACAATTTCAAGTATTTCAATCATTCCAGCTATTTTAGTCTGCATGATCAGTCAGGTTGCTGCAGTGCTTCAGGTAGTCGGAAGTGATGATGTTGTGGTTTTCATAGGCAGTCCAGAGTTGCTTGAGCTTCTGCTGCTTCGAGTCCTGCTTCTTGCTCTGCTTAGGGTTAGGGTTAGGGTTAGGGTTAGGGGTTAGGGTTACCGCAAAGGTGTGAAGATTAAGTTAAAACCTCCTGCTTTGAGTATTAAGTTTGCATAACTGGATTTCACACCTCCTAAACTTCCATCTATGATATAATATTAACCTATTTCATTGAAAAACTAACATAGAAAAACATATTTGGGGTGGTGCATTCAGTCCATAGGGAGTGGTGCATTCAGACTAAGTAGTGGTGCATTCAGTCCAGATATGTGGTGCGTTCAGACTAGGGGTTGGTGCATTCAGGCAGTGGCGCATTCAGGCAATGGTGCATTTAGTCTATAATTCCCTGGGAGGAGGCCACCAAGAGCCTGTTTTAAAACTCCAGGGGGTGGGGCTGCCGTCAGCCTGCTTCAGGGCTCCAGTGAGGAGGCCACCACGGGGCCACCTGAAAGTTCCCCTGACTGAACTGTTTTTTCCCCATGCTGGTAATACCGTTCACATTCAAGAGACTGTGCTGTAAATAATGGGTTGTTTATAGTTCTGATATTTTACATGCATGTAATGTTATGGGGTTATTTTATTTTATTATTTTTTTTTGTTACTTGTTTTGTGCCCGTAGGTAGATTTGTTTTGCAGTCTGGTGACAAGCCACCAGCTGCCGGTCGCTGCATGAGCAAGCGCCCCGTATCCCTAGCCTGCATGTTTTTGACATGTGGGAGGAAACCGGAGAAATCTCAGAGTAAACCCACGCAACACGGGGAGAACATGCAAACTCCACACAGATCACTGTTGGTCGGGGGCAGGGATCGAACCCACGATCTCACGATCCCCACGATCCCCCGGCCGAGGGTAAACTGTGCTGCCACAGTGCTAACCACTGCGCCACCGTGCAGCCCACGGTTATGTGTTTTTCTTGTAGTTCAGGAGCACGGTGTGTGATTTTAGTTTAATAAAAAGGACTTTTCTTTGAGTATGGGTGACAGAATAATCCACCCCACTGTGTGGGCTTTACGGTAGTCCATCCGTCAGCCCTATTTTAGGTCATTTGAGTGAGTGTGTTAGGCCAGTTTGGTACATTGTTTTTCGTTATTTTAGAGTGTGATTCGGGTTCCAAATTGGGGTGGTTTCAATTGTGTGTGTGTTTTGGGACTTTCTTAGGGGGGGGTGGAATACATATGAAACTGGCACTTTATTGCAAAGTGCAGTGTAGTGACGTGGACGTCCTGTCACGTCACGGCACTGCCCTATGTATAGTAGGCAGGTCACCGTCTTGGGCTCTCTTATGCCCGATGCCCACACTATGTGCTATGCTGTACGTTGCTGCCCTTCATCTTCAATAAAGCTGTGTTTGCTAACTCATCTTGCTTCATCCCTGGCCAAGGTATTTTCCATACATAACAGTCTGTACGTGTTAAGTTAAAGAACAAGCATTCATGGCATGACAACAGCTGCAGCTGCCTGGTTTACCCCGACATTAAAACACCCAAGCACAATGTTGTGGTTCTTTGTGGCTCTGACTAGATTCTACGTCTCCTCTAAGGTAAATTTGATTATGTCCAACATCTTTTAACAAAATGCAACCGACTTTATCGCAGTGGAGAGATTGATATAGCTCAGAACTTTTATTTGTTTGCAGTGTTAGCATCTCATTTCCCCATCCCCCATAGTCCTGGGAAGTGGTATGATTATATTGTAGAAAAAGGATGCGAGGCAAGGCACGAGCTGGACTACACATAATCTTTATTCTTTCTCTAACAACATATCAGCAATACAGCCATAAGCCTTCAGCGCAAACGCGCTGAGGCTAAAAGCCTCTTAGGTCTCCGTGCACGCTCCTTTTATAACTTTATTTAAATGCATAGATACCGAGGGTTGCGACCATAGCCATTGTTGTCCGAACAAAGAGAAGTGTGGCACATTACATTCAGGTTGCCAGACAATGCACACCAATAACATAAAATACACGGGTGCTGCATTGACACCTTTATTCTTTCTGCGGCTCCCGGTTAATCTTCCTCTCCCCGGGGGGTGCATAGATCTACCTGTCCCGTCTGATACCCCCAGGATGCTTCCTCCTTCAGTCTATTATTCTCCTGTCCACCCTGCTTTCTGGTTGTGAGGAAAACCCCCAAAACACTGTGCTCCCACACAGCCCCCCCCCGAACACCCAGAATGGGCCTTAACCCGCCCCCCCACCCCCCGTCCTTTGGGCTTGGAGCGACTGTAGCGGGGGGTTGCCAATCCAGTCGAACTGCCCTGTTGGCGGGGTGTACCAGAGTGCTCGTCAGTCTGTGGAGGGAAAGAGGGAGGGGGGAAAAACACCTTCTGCTTCGCTCCAGGATCCAGCCTGTTGAACAGTCCGTAGTGCGGTGGGCGCAACAGAGGCTGGTTGCCTCATGCTTGACGGAGACAGAACCGGCATCTGCAGGCTTTTTGGGACAAAGGTGCGGGTAAATCAATGGTGGGCCAGCCTGGTACATTCAAAGCCTCTGGACCACTCAAAAATTGTGTGGGCGGATCAGCCTCGGGTGCGAGATTTTCTGGTAAAAACTCTCCGGTGATCCGCAGTGGCTGAGAAAAAAACAGTTCTGCCAAACTCTCCTTAGAGCAGAGCGCAGCTCTAAAAGGATCTGGGGAAGGCAACTGGCCCAATTCCCAGAGGATGCGCAGCGGCTGAGAAAAAATATAAGTTCTGTCGGGGAGACTGTCAGATCATCTTTAGGTGCAGAGTGCAGCTCTAAATGAACTCTGGAAAAACTCTCTGAGGATCCGTTGTGGCTGAGAAAAAAACAAGTTCTGTCGGGGAGGCTGTCAGATCTTCTTTAGGTGTGGGACGCATCCCTAAAGGAACTCTGGACAGGTGGTCGACCCAATTGTGTCCGTGGGCGACATGTCCTGAAGGTGGATCCGTTGGCAGCCGTAAGCTTGGGACCGCTGCCCGCTGCCACCCTGCTGTGTTGACCAGCGGGATGCTCTTCTGGACGCAGAAGTCCACCGGGAAACCTCTCCTCGAATGTGTGTGTGTGGCGCTCGTGTCCAGCGCAGCAACCACATAGCCGTGTCTTGTGTCATCCTTGTAATCCCGCAGAGTGCGCACGGGCCTTCTATGCGCTAAAACCCCGCTATCGGATCATGGAGCCAGTGTCCGGGAGTGTGACTGAAACAGCGTAGGTGGCACTGATGCTCTCCCAGGTAGCCTCCGGAGCGGTGCTGGTCTCGCCCTCCATGGCGCGTCTTGGTGTAGGGAACAGAATAGGTGCTCCCCGGCACGTCAGGTCACCAGTGTGAAGAAAGGATGCAGACGATCCATGGCAATTCAGAGTCCAGAGTGTGGTGAAAGGGATGGATGCTCCATCTCACGTCGAGGGTCACCAGTGTAGAGAAAGGATGCGAGGCGAGACACGAGCTGGACGACACAGAATTTTTATTCTTTCTCTAACAACATATCAGCAATACAGCCATAAGCCTTCAGCGCAAACGCGCTGAGGCTAAAAGCCTCTTAGGTCTCCGTGCACGCTCCTTTTATAACTTTATTTAAATGCATAGAGACTGAGAGTTGCGACCATAACCATTGTTGTCTGAACAAAGAGAAGTGTGGCACATTACATTCAGGTTGCCAGACAATGCACACCATTAACATAAAATACACGGGCGCCGCTTTGACACCTTTATTCTCTCCGCGGCTCCCGGTTAATCTTCCTCTCCCCGGGGGGTGCATAGATCGAACTGTCCCGTTTGATACCCCTGGGTGCTTCCTCCTTCAGTCTGTTATTCTCCTGTCCACCCTGCTTTCTGGGTGTGAGGAAAACCCCCAAACACTGTGCCCCCACAATATTACTCTTTTTGAGGTGCGAAAGGCCATGTTCCCACATTTTTGATGCGGGAGTCATTGTTTTTTAACAAGGAAAAGTGTCCCGTTTTGGTAACAAATCCACATTCTAAACTAGTACCGGAAGTTGCACACATAATTCACACAAGGCATCATGGGGGCTAGGAATGAGGTTGATACACTTTGCTTGAAAATGTCTACTTAATACCTAAAGGAAGTTAATCGCACAACCAGAAGTAAGATGTAAAAAATTAACAACTGAAAGCAGACATAGAAAGCAGTGACAAAAAGTCAAGACAATGGGGTGGGAGTGCTATTCTTAGTTAAGTGTACCACCCCCCACCAACCATATACTTGAATTTAAGTTCTTTTGAAATGGGAAAATGCTGTGAAAACCAGTGACATTACTGCTTTTTGCTGCTGTAATACTGTAAATTTCCCAGCTGTAGGATTATGTTTTGTTATGTTATGCTATGTTATGTTATCATATCTTACCAAGTAACTGTATTAATCAGTTTTGCAAGGCTGGGAGTCTGCACATATGATGCTTGGACTTCTATATGAGCAGTCCCTCTTGGCCCTCTTTGCCCAGTTATGTGCCCGTCAGGAGTGAAAACACCTGCTTTAGTGAGTGACTAGCTGGAAAGAAAACCCTGCACTATACTGGCCCTCTATGGCAACCCCTCTATGGCAACATGACGGGACACCCCCGTTCAAAGCTCTCAAAATGATTATCCATGTTCAACATGAGAGACATTTTACAGTGGGCTTTACTGTGCGATACTGGAAACTAAATCAGTTAGTTTGTGTAATTTCCCCATTGTGGGACTAATAAAGGTTTATCTTATCTTACAAACAAATAGGAGTAACTTCTATGTGTTTTATTGTTAAGACCTCAAAACACTATGTCTTACCATTATAATAATTTTAAAGATGTAAACTGTATCATCCTTTTTAAATATACATTTGAAAGTTTACATCTTATAGTGGGATCTATCCATTTTTCCTTAAGAAGACCTTAAGTCCTTACCTTTATTTTGTGCATGAGTCTTGCAGTAACCAGAGCTCTATGAAACTCTTGCAGCTCCTGAAATGCACAAAGAGTCCCTTCTTTGATTCTGTATTTTGAACACACTAGTACTCTGCTTGGGATTTGTTCAAAGATGGAGGGAGAAAAGAGCATTACATGACATCTTCAAAGGGCAACCCTGGCTACAAGACCTTAAGCGCTCTCTCACTCTCTCTCACTCACGCACGCATGCACGCACACATGCACGCACGCATGCACGCACGCACACAGAGAGCCATCACACACCTGTGCAAACTCTCCCTTCAACTTCCTCTCTCCAAGTCTCACACAGGCATAGTTCCTGTGGGCTCATACACTGTCCCGTCTGTTTCTCCAGGGCGTTTGCTGCTGGGCCCTCAGTCAATGTGTAACCAAGTGTAATGTATTCATCCTTTGGGACTGGCAGGCAGACAACACACTCACTCAGAAATATTACTACACACCACGGCAGTTACACTACAGAGTGAAAACATGAGGTGGACGGACACACTGGTCACAAATTGGTGGCTCACACAAAAACTCGAGAGTGCATTTTGAAAGGGTTTAAGTTTTAAAGAGGCTTTTGCTGAGATGCCATTAATTTACATTCATTGCAACTAATCCATTCATTACTGCTACCAACAAGTTAGTTATTTTCTGCACCTTACTCTGGAGTTACACTGACTGCAGATGCAGTACATCACAGCTGCAATCTGACCTCCGCAGCAAATAGTTCCAATTTTCATCAATTTTCTAATCCCCACCTGGTCCAGACCACTACAGAACGAATCCGGCTTGTTAGATTCGGTTCACCAATGAAACGCAACAAGTCTATTTTTGACAGATGCCGAATCCAATCCGCAAGGAAATCCCACGGTGTCTCGCAGTATTTAATAGCCGTTTGTTCATTAAAAAGGATTTAAGGATCGTCCATTATTTTCTAAGGTCTACTCCTCCACCACTGTGTCAGAGATGGTAAAAACTTGACTTAACATACAAACACTTCATAGAATTAAAATTAATGGGCTACTTACATTTCATTTAGAGCCCAAAAATCCAGGTGAGGAGCCATTATATCACACTTCCTTGTTGTTATCACGTGATCGCAATCAATTCACCTCGGTCACTCTCGGGTCTTTCTCGAGATCTGGCGTTATTTTGTAAAATTCTCGCGTGATCTTGTATTTCAAACTCTGTTCTCATCCATGCCGCTGCAAAACACAAAGCGAGCTGGTAGGAATGAACGCAAGGGGCCATCCGCACTGCATCTGCAATGGACTGCATCCGGAGTCAGTGTAAATCCTGGGTTAGTGGGGGATTATCATGCTCTCATTTGCTTTATATACCTCTGAAAGCTAAGTTTAACCTATTATTAAAATTTAATGCTTTCACATCTAACAGATTTGGTCTAGACTTCTGAACTTTTCAGTATGCTCCAGACCAAAATTTTAGGTCTTAAATTTCCCCCATGCCATGATCCGGACTAAAGAGCCAAAATTTGGTTTGGCAAAAAGAGGTGGTGTCATGGACTGGGTTGGACGTGTCCAACTCCGTCCATGATTTGTGGCTGTAGTTTCTCTGGTCATTGTTTTCTTAATTTTCAGCTGGCAGGTTTTAGGAGCCTTTGATCCTGGGCTCCCTGCCAGCCTACAGCCACGCCTCCCTCTATCTGCCGGCATCCACCAGCTGACTGTCATTTTCATTTGTCCACTGCACACTCTTTCATACATGCACACACACACATGCACGCACTCACACACACACATGCATCATTCAGCACACACACACACACACACACACACACACACACACACACACACACACACACACACACATTCATTCTTACTGACATACGCTGACACACACTCACGCACCGGCTGCCGACGCATACCTACATCCACTTGTCACTTATTAGTACACGGGGTATTTACGTATGGGTGACAGTGTGAGCACTCAGTGTGGTGACATAGTCATCACTTGATGTCCAGGCTCACTCAAAGATGGTTTCTCCTCCTTTTGGACCATTATGGTGTTGTTGTTTCCAGAGCCCCGTTGTGCTCCAGCATTCATGTAAATCTTCCTCTCTCACTGGTTTACGTTTCTAGCTTTTCCCCCTGCGGCCAGTGTTACCCAGGGGCGTGACGTAAGATTCCTCCTTCTCAGCGAGCAGAGTTTGTAGCCAGTCATCTGTATCTTTACTGACTTTGGACAGTTTACATGGACACTTTGTTTGTTGCTTTTCTGTTAATAAACACGTTCACCTGCACTTTGGTCTCGTATCAATTCTTTTGTTTGCTGCTGTGCACAAACATGACAGGTGGTCTTGGTCCAGGTCAAGGAAATGGAGACAGGCGCCGCCCCACACACCACATGGTGTCCCACATGCTGTGGAAGGGATTAACTTGGTCCAGATCAAACTGAACCTTGGCTTGGCTTGTTACCTCCGCCAAGGAGGTTATGTGATCATCAGCGTTGGTTTGTCTGTCTGTCTGTTTGTTTGTCTGTTTGTTAGCAAGATAACTCAAAAAGTTATGGACGGATTTTCATGAAATTTTCACAGATTGTCAGAAATGGGGTATCCTGCAGATGATTACATTTTGGTGGTGAACCAGATCACCGTCCAGAAGAAAACCGCCATTACGGAAAATGCCATTTTCGTGAATAACTACTGAACCACTAATCCTATCATTGTCAATCCAATTGCTAGTCATATGTTTTCGTGGTCAAGGAATCTGAAAACGTACACAGAAACACTGTATGGGGGGAACTGTGGCACTTGGCGGAGGTCTGCACTCTCCGAGTGCTTTTCTAGTTTAGAGTGTGAAAGCAATTTTCAGAAAATTTCGGACTTTTGCACCACACACAGGAAGTCACGGCAGCCAAAGAGAGGAAAAATGAGCCACAGTAGTATTTGGAGAGAGGAAAAGATCTAATTTTGAATTGAAATGCAGCCAGTTAGTGGCATAAATAGTACATTTAAAAAAAAAAAAATCATTAAATTACAGAAACTTACCAGATATCTTTGGAGAGGATGCTTCAGAGTTTATGAAAAAAAATTGTACAAGCAATTTGAAAATCATTATGGCTAATGAGAAGAACAAACATCCTTTTTAATGAAGATCTGAATAACATTCTAGCCTCACTACACTAGTTCACCTCCTGATATGATGGAGCCCTTCGCAGTTTCAATTTACAGTGAAGTGTGGTTACCAATGTATCCAGAGCTGCAGAAAACGCTTGAGGGTGAGTAGCATGTTTGCTAACTACTGGTCTGTGCTAACAGCACGAACGTTGTCATGACAAGATGTAGGTGCGTCACATACAGTTATTTAGTTCTGATGGATAAAGAGCAGTGTGACACTAAAGTTAAACAGACCAAATGTGTACAATGTAACACAAACAAAATTATAAAAGAGGAAGTGAACTGGATATCAGTATTTAAAGCAGTCTTCTTCTTTCTCTTTCGGCTGCTCCCTTTCAGGACGGCCACTGCATATCATCACATAATAATGTAATATAGTGTATATGTAGATTTGGCAATGATTTTTACACCAGATGCCCTTCCTGATGCAACCTTACCAATTTATCCAGGCTTTGGACCTGTAGCTGGGTAACCAACTTTCCTTCCTCCGTTCTATTATGCTAAGCACCAAGCTAGAAGGCAGGAAGGACTATTTTATGATGGTCTTTGGTATAACCCAGCTGGGACTTGAACCCATAACCTCCAGGTTGTGGGGCAGATGCTCTGCCAACTAGGCCACCACTCCAGTTAGCATTTGAAGCAGTATGCAATAAAAACAGTCCATTTTGATGAAAGCTTCCTCCCGGTGTGGAAAATGGTACTACTGCGGCGGCATGAAATAATGCGGCGTTGGTGAAGGTTTTAAGCAGGTTTATTAAATCACACCGCCGTCACAGAACTCCGCTCCAGCCCTAAGTGTGAGCAGGCTGGAGCAGCGTCCTCAGGCTCTCAGAGAAGAGACACAGCGTGTCTGTGTGTCAGCAGCAGTTGCAGGAATGAGAGAGTGAGTTACAGGATCGTGCAGCATATATACCCAGTTACAACAATACATGAAAGAGCATTCACAGCAGTTGGTATGGGTATTGATCTCAGACTCTAGGTCACAGTAAGGACAGGACGCATGAACACAATGCATGAATGGCACATTAACATCACAATGCATGAATGGCACATTACATCTCAGTAGTTCAGCGGAAAAAACCAGGAGTAGCGAGCTGTCTGTCCTTAGTCTGTTGTGGGGGTTTTCCCAAACCCGCCACACTGCTCCCCCCCAGAGGGCTCGGCAGAGGGCCGAGACCTCGATAGTGCAGCTTGGCAGTGAGCAGGAAAAGCTCTGTGCCGGCGAAGGTGGAGGGGGGTGGGGGGTAGTAAATGCCCGCCGGGGACGGCGAAATCGTCCGGGCCGCGCAAAAATTGCTTGTTGTTCCGCGACGTTGAGGGGCTGTCCCATTGCACGTGCGGAGATCACAAGAAGAAAAATTTGTCTCTGACTCCTCTTGTGGCCATGAAGAAAAATAGGAGCGGCGAGGCTGTGTAGCGGCTGTAAGAAAAAAATAGAAGCAGAGGGACTTGGCGTGTTGACATTAGGTGCGGGCGCAGCCCTAAAGCCCTCGGGAAAAGCTGACGGCTGAATTCCCTTATATGCCGTTGCTGAGACCATTAGAAAATCCTGTGGGCGAGCTGCGTGCGTGCTTCAGGTGTGCGAGCAGCCCTGAAGGTTCTGTGTGCAGCGGCGAAGGATGCTGGCGGTCTTGTGGAGCCGTATTTGTCCCGTGCGTGGTGCGCCGTCCTCGTAACTCCCCGGTGCGTGTGCCGGGGCTCCGTGCGTGGGTGGGCCGTTGGAGGGGTGAGTCAGAGTCCAGAATCTTGGTGGAGATCAGCGCAATCGGCGCCGATAATATCCAAGTTGAGCTGTGGCTGCAGATTGGCCATGGTGCGTTGGAGCGGTGAGAGGGAGGAGACGATCTTTGTCCCTCGGGCACGTGCAGATGCGTTGGAGTAGTGAGAGGGAGGAGACGATCTTTGTCCCTTGGGCTCGTGCAGATGCGTTGGAGTGGTGAGAGGGAGGAGACGATCTTTGTCACCGCTCGGCCATGGTGCGTTCAGGTCCACGTGCTGCATTCTCCGCCGGCCCTGGAGGTCGCCGTCGTGGAGAGGGGACGAGGTTCATGCGCTCTCGTGTGGAGGAGCTGCGAGCGCGGCCGGTCCAGCGTGGATGAGCAGATCTCAGACGTGCAGATCTCATCATGAAGAACGGGTCACCAGTGTAGCTGTCCAGACCAGAATGTTGCTTTGCACAAAAAGTGTGCATGTTCGGGGTCACCAGTGCGGCGGCATGAAATAAAGCAGCATTGGTGAAGGTTTTAAGCAGGTTTATTAAATCACACCGCCATCACAGAACTCCGCTCCAGCCCAAGTGTGAGCAGACTGGAGCGGGGTCCTCAGGCTCTCGTGAGGGGACACAGAGTGTGTGTGTGTCCAGCAGCAGTTGAAGAGTGAATGAGAGAGTGAGTTACAGGATCGTGCAGCATATATACCCAGTTACAACAATACATGAAAGAGCATTCACAGCAGTTGGTATGGGTATTGATCTCAGACTCTAGGTCACAGTAAGGACAGGACGCATGAACACAATGCATGAATGGCACATTAACATCACAATGCATGAATGGCACATTACATCTCAGTAGTGCAGCGGAAAAAACCAGGAGTAGCGAGCTGTCTGTCCTTAGTCTGTTGTGGGGGTTTTCCCAAACCCGCCACACTACAATAATTAAACCCTGAGGTGGTTTGACAAAAGCCTTTCACTAACACCTCTGGGAACTGTGTTAACATGTAGGAAAATTTATAATAGGGGCATTTTAAAATTATAAAACCCTTTTTTAATTTCACTTATGCCCGGGCAGCACGGTGGTGCAGTGGTTAGCACTGTTGCCTTACAGCTAGAAGGTTCCAGGTTTGAATCCCCAGGCCGGCAGGGGTAGGAACCTTTCTGTGTCGAGTTTGCATGTTCTCCCTGTGCTGCATGGGTTTACTCTGGGTGCTCAGGTTTTCTCCCACAATCCAAAGACATGCATGTTAGGTTAATTGGTTGTTCTAAATTGTCCCTAGATTTCTGTCTCCTATAGGCCCTTAGAGTAGAGGGATAGTACTAGTGAAGCGCTTTGAGTGGTCTTTGAAACTAGAAAAAGCACTATATAAATACAGGTCCAATGCAGTAGCTTTATTTTGAGTAACATTAACCTTTATTGTAATCTTCAGCAAGCTGAACAATAATTTTGAGTTCAAATAAGGGTAAAAAATGCCAATATACATTTGAGGAATAAGTGTCCACTGTAGAATCTTCAAGGTCCAGGGACAGCTACTAAAGTCTATCAGATGTTTGTAACACCTTGTTTGTTGTATCGTTGTATCCACACAGCTGGGCACTGAGGAAGAAGAGGGAAAACCTGTGTGATCTTTAACGCACACACACCACCTCCTCTGTTGACACACACCTAGCAAGCATCTGAAGAAACTACACAGCCATGAAAACTAAACTAAAACGCTTGCATTGCGGTTGATTTCTCACTCAACATTGAGGCAACATCAGTCCACACCACACAGGTGACATGAAACACCATCAGCAAACACGTGCGTGTGCAAGTTGGTTAAAACACGGTCAGTGTTTTAAGTTTTTTCTTGAGCCACGAAAAACAAAGGATCTCTTTCTTTTTTGTCTCTTAATCCACATTGAAGTACTTGAATAAAAACTGCAACATCACAAGTGAAATACAGAAATACCTTTTTTGTTTGCGTTTTGCTCATAAAAAGTTGACTAGTCAGATCTTTCAAGAAAGCAAAACCAGACCCTTCACCCAAATTCCCTACAAGTATACTACAGATTTACTGTACTTTAACACACATTTATTTCACCAATAGCTGTGACTGCAGATTAAGCTTCCATATGAGTTAAAACTCTGATTTTGTACCACAAAAAGTGTGCAAGCACCATGAACTATTGCTTAACATATGCAGGGTCTTTGACTGGCTGTTAATGTTTGGTGTTAAATTGTTATTACTGACTTCAGACTCTACATAAATTACTGCAATGTAAGAAAAAGAAAAACTGAGTGAAGTGTGTGGAAACTAACACAGATATCCACTGAAGCAATAAGCTAAGCACAAACTGTCCACTATTGAGTAAACTTGGCCCACAAAACCTATGCTCAACAGGTGACAGGTATGTATGTAAACACATTGACTTGCACTGAACAATATTTAATTTGGTTACATAATGTATGAAATGACAATATTCCTATTCTTTTCTATATTATGTTCATTGAGGTGCTTAGGAAGAGTTCATTCAGAAGGAACTATTTTTCTTGGCCGACTAAAATGACTGGTTAAACAAACAAAAATCATAATATGCTGTCCTGTATTGCTGTCATTTAATAAACTGCTTGTGGAACTGTTGTATAAAAGGAATATTACACTCAAGGTCATACGGTATCATGATTATATAACTGCAGTGATTCGTCGTAGGCCCAACACGAAGCAGAGGTCTGAAGATGTCACCGCAGTTATATATTCATTTTTTTTTTTGATTTTTTGATTTTGTATACTTTATTGATCCCCAGAGGGGAAAATGAGGGCATCCACCTGGATGGATGAAGCAGCCACGGTACGGCGCTATCCCTTAACCATTCACACACACATTCACACCTAGGGCCACTTTAGAGTCTCCAGTTAACCTAACCTGCATGTTTTTGGCCTGTGGGAGGAAACCGGAGAAATCCCGGAGTAAACCCACACAAATACAGGGAGAACATGCAAACTCCACACAGATCACTGTTGTTCAGGGGCTGGGATCGAACCAGGGATCCCATGGCCAAGGGTGAGTTGCTGTGCTGGTGCAGTGCTAACCACTGCGCCACCGCACCGCCCAGGACACCGCCCAGGACACCGCCCAGGACACCGCCCATATTCATGACACCATACTCCCTTTCATGTAATATTGCTTAATTGGCACTATCAAAAAATATGTTTTTATTGCAGACAGTCACTTATTGTGATATATTATTCAACAAATGAGGCAATATTGGATGCATCCTATTTTCAAAGAGTGAGGATGTGACCTGTATGGAAGAAAAATTACATTGGTTAATGTTATGTCCACAAACCTGGGAATGATGACGGACGAGAGGGCTGTGCTGGAACTGAACTTTATTACATAAATGTCAAATATACTGAGCACGTTAATGAGCACTCAGGTCCTGACTATCCCCTGAGTGAGAGTGCCGGCAGAAGACACATAACATGGATGGCTCCTCCCTTATGTATGTCGGCGTGATGACTATATTAGCTGGCTACGTCATCTGGCTGGTTCTGTTGTAAACTCCTTTATAACATTCATCCCCCCTTGCAAAAAAAGAAAGCACAGAATATAATTCAAACCCTCCCCAATTTAGCATATACATTGAACCCCTGAACTAGGGTCAGCGGGTGGACCACCACTGGACCCGACACGACTAAGTGGATTATTCTGCCACTTATCTAGTTGCACTCCTAACTAAACAGTCACTTTTTTACAGTCCTTCATGGGGAAGGCGATTCTGCTGGAGGGGCCTTGTGGCAGGCCCACAGTGGACGCGTCCCTGGAGATGCTGGGTCCCCTTGACCGGAACCAGTCTTCTTAATGCTGCGACCCGGGTCCCGTGCTCCACCAATTGACCCCAGTGAAGCCTCACCGTCTGGAGCAGCCACTCGAATGCAAAGGAGATGGTTTGTGTGCCATACCGAACCATCTGTCAATCTGAAGCATGCTGGTCCCAGCTGCGCCACAATCTTCAAGGGCGTCTGCGATCTCGTGGAAAGTGACTTTACTGGCCACAGACCCGGTCGACCAACCGTGTGTACTCGCACCCAGTTCATCACCTGAAGAGGCGCTTTGCTTGGTCTCACATGCCCTTGAGATCACGGTGATGTTACGCTTACCTCTGTCGTAATTGTGTTGGTCACATACTCTTCACCCAATCCCCCCGCAGAAGTCTCTGGAGGTCAAAGCTGGTCATGGGTACTGAAGACGTCCGGTGTCTCTCCTGTGTCACTTACCGTTATGGACTCTTCAACCATCGGCTCAGCTGTGGTTCCCATAGACTGGTGCTGAGTGAGGATAATGAAGCAGTCTGGTTCCTCTTCTCCCTTGCCTGATGTGCTTTGTTGTTGTTGCTCCGTGTCGTGGATAACGTCCATGCCCAGTTGTTGTGCCCCAAGGCTCTCTGCGCGCACGGGCTACCTCTCCTGCAACTCCGCAGTGGCCTCTGGCTGGGCGAGGATCTGAGGTGAGTCCGGCCGTTGTCCCCCCCTCCGGGCAGCTCTCCTCCTGTGCGCTCGGGACGGCTTGTTTGGTGTCGGTGTCACCCTTTTTAAACTCGTCCCACACCACATCATCGTCATCAATGTCTGTTGTGTCCCAATTGCCGTAGCCAGACAAAATAAACCTGAGGTTGTCACGGATGGTGAAACCCAATAGGTAGAACAGGTCACACCCCATAATGTTTTCACCATGTTCAGTTACTTGAAACTCGAAGTCATAAACAGTCCTCGAATTGTAGTTGGCCGTTAGCATGATGGTACTCATGTTGCTAATTCTGTGACCGCTGTATCTGTACAACTCCGCTGGGTTCTTTCTAATTGGGTAGTTAGAGGAAAATTTCTTCACTGTGGCCCAGTTTAGCATCGAACTAACCGCCGCCGTGTTGAGCAGCAGCGGTACAGCCATGCCGTCCAATTCAGCCATGCCATATACGTAGGAATTAATTTCGGCGTTTACTGTGTGGATGGTGGTTGCTGGCGGGTGGTTTTGCTTGCTTGGTGGGCCCCACAGCGTCGGTGACCGGCACACTCTGGCAAAATGAGTGTACCTTCCACACTTGTTACATCGTTGTCCTCCTTGCCGGGCAAAATCATGCTCTCTCATGGTGCATTGAGGAACCACAGTGGGCCTCTCAGAGCAGTCCTCTGGTTCACGGTGTTCATCTCAAACTCCACTACCATATCTTCATGTTCCTCCATGTCCACCGTGTTGGCTAATGTCGTCTGTCCTGGATGTCTCTGTTGTTAGCGTACACCTAGCTCCAATGCTAACTGGTCTGCTGACTCCACCTGGAACACTAGCTCGATGGTGTTAGCTAGTGTCATATCGTTTGGTGCCATTAGCATCCTAGCCCTTAGCCTCTGTCATGCGCCATTTTTAGCGGCGCTCAGACCATATTCCTCCTCAGCCCAGCTCTTACTTTGACAGCGTCTCAGCGGGCCTCCAGCCGTCAAGCTCTATGGGACGGCTGGAGGCCAATTACCTCTCATCAGCTGAGGCGCTGTCACCCACTTTAAAAGGCAGCAGCCCTGATTACTCGGCGCTGTGACTTCGCACTTATTATCCACGCTCTTCCCAGTGTGGGTAAGGCTGGAACCCTCACATCCGGCTCCAGCCCACTTCTCATCCCTTTCATCATTATTCGTAAGTGTACTTCTGTATTGTTTGGGTTTTGCCCCACGAGGCTATTTTTCCTTTGTTCCTTTCTGTTATCGTTAATAAACAACGCAAACTCACTGGTCAGTCCTTGGCTCTTATTTATGGCTCGCAGAGCCAAACATAACAGTAAGTCACAGCCAGTGAGTTGCCGGCTGCCGTGAGTTTGTTAATTGGACTGTTGTTCCTACCTGTCTGGGTACCATGCTGGAAGCATGCCGTCACAGAGGCCCCGCACTCTGAGTCAGAGCGATGTTCCCACAGACGCTTCGAGTGCATGGACGTACTTCCCATCGCCGCCTCCCTCCTCGACTTCTGCAGCAACGTGCCCCAGTTCCTGGACCAAGCCAAGGAAATCTTCTTTCTTCTTCCCTGCTTCGCCGTTCCACCCGGAGGTAAGCGTGAGGAAAGATGACTTTGCTGCACAGCGCGAGTTTCTCCGTGGGCTGGAGGAAAATTCCAGCAGGAAGCTCCGGGATCCCGCTCCTGTCTCAATTCTGGCCCGGGAGTTCCCATCTTCCAGAGGTCTTTCCCCATCAAGCATGCCGTCACTCGGGTTTCCCCCCTGAGGAGCTGCAGCTGACAGCAATTAGGATCTGGGACCGAGTGGCTGCTGCTCGCTCTGCTGTTCATCCATCTGTAATCATGAAGCACGTTACGGCGGCAGTGAGACAGGTGGAGAGGAATCCAGAGCTGCATGAGTTCCCTGGGTTTGCCGACCTGCTCGCCTCTGTTTCCACGCAGGCACGGCATCTCCCGGTTCTCACCCTCACCCCCCCCCCTGCAAGTTACCATCGCCACTCCTGCTGTCAACCTGGGTTTGTATCCCGTCCGGATCCGGTTCCGGGTCGCTGCACGGGCTTATCCCCCCACACAGCTGCTACTTCTGGGCCTCGTCGGAGGGGAAATCCCGCAGCCTCATCCCCATCGGGGCCATTTTCTCCCGCTGTTCCGTCAGCGCTCCATGCCCGTCTCATCTCGGCTGTCGCCCCCTCCTTCTCATTGTCAATCCTGGCTGCTGTGTGCCTTGGGTGTCCCGTTTCATTGAGTCCCGTCCCGGAACCCTCTCGAGCAGCTCCCTGCCATCCTCCCAGGGGGTCCTCTGTCACCATCCAGCCTCCAGGAGACAGGCAAGTCCAAACTCATTTTCATTCTCATTATTGTGGTTTGTCCTGTCTCATTCCTAGGGGTGGAGTTCGGGGTTCACAGCCTGCACTGGGCCTCACTCCTTTCCTCACTCTCAATGAAATATTTTTGCTGGCCCAGCTCTTACTTTGACAGCGTCTCAGCGGGCCTCCAGCCGTCAAGCTCTATGGGACGGCTGGAGGCCAATTACCTCTCATCAGCTGAGGCGCTGTCACCCACTTTAAAAGGAAGCAGCCCTGATTACTCGGTGCTGTGACTTCGCACTTATTATTCACGCTCTTCCCAGTGTGGGTAAGGCTGGAACCCCCACGTCCGGCTCCAGCCCACTTCTCATCCCTTTCATCATTATTCGTAAGTGTACTTCTGTATTGTTTGGGTTTTGCCCCACGAGGCTATTTTTCCTTTGTTCCTTTCTGTTATTGTTAATAAACAACGCAAACTCACTGGTCAGTCCTTGGCTCTTACTTATGGCTCGCAGAGCCAAATGTAACAGCCTCGGGTTGCTTGTGTGCTTAGCCACTTGGTTCCGACCCATCCTCTAACAGTCCAAACCGGCACATGCTAGCCAGATGTCTCAAATCAGCGACAAATTTTTGGGTGGACTCATAATCATAATGCACGGCTCAGGAGGCACGCACGCAGGCTCAGGGTAGATTCAATAGCTTTATTAACAACAAGTGTGTATGGGTGCGTGTATGTGAGATGGTAATGTATTGGTGGTGGCGTCTGCGTCAGGCACGGGGACAGGAAACCGTACAGCCGGACAACCCTATGGGAGAAGCAGAGGGAGAAGGGTAACGGGCACCACACCAACACAGGAGATGAGATAATGGCTACTGGCTTACTTGGTTCGGGCAGGTGACTGGCATAGCAAGGGCGTAGCCCGGTAGACAGCAACCCGGAGCGCCTGAAGCAGCAGCGAGGAGGAGATGGCTGAGGAACGTAGTCCGCCGCCGGGAAATCCACCTGTGCACAGGGGAGGATAACTGGAAGAAGAAGGTAAGGATGCTTACTTGCGATCTTGCTTGTTGAAGGGGATTCCTTGCAGCAAGAGTAGCCGATGAGAACAGACGGCTTCAGGCCAAAGCCCAGGGCGAGGCGGCTTAAATCCCTCGCCGCTGATGAGGCGCAGGTGTGCGTGCAGCTGGCGCCACTGATGAGCAGCGAGGCGTGACAGTACTCCCCCCTCTAGCAGCGCCTCCTGGTGATGGTTTCTCCGGGTGCGCTCGGTGGAACTCAGTGATGAGAGATGGATCCAACACAAACGACGAGGGTACCCATTGCCTATGTTCAGGTCCACAGCCCTCCCAGTCCACCAAGTACTGCAACCCGCGACCCCGGAGCCGGGAGTCCAGGATGGAAGAGACTGGCCAGGCCGGATGACCACCAATCATCCGGGGCGCGGGCTGCGCAGCAGGGGGAGGGCAAAGGGGGTCGGAGACTGCCAGCTTCACCTTGGAAACGTGGAAGGTGGGATGGATGTGGAGGGAGGGGGGAATAGTCACACACACAGCCACCGGGTTGATAATCCTGGTAATGGGGTATGGGCCCATGAACCGCTGTGCCAACTTCCTCCTCTCACCCTTTAAAACGACGTCCTGGGTAGACACGTAGACACGTTGGCCTACCTGGTAGGCTGGGGCAGGTCTTCTGTGCCGGTCTGCCGTAGATTTGTTGCGCTCCACCGTGCGTAAAAGCCCATTGCGCGCCGACGCCCAGATGGAGCGGCACCGCCTGAGGTGCGCCCAAACTGAGGGGACAGTTACCTCACTCTCCTGCGTAGGGAACAGAGGGGGGTCGTAGCCTAGGGACACCTTAAATGGGGACATCCCAGTGGCAGAAGAGCGGGCGGTGTTATGGGCGTACTCAACCCAGGCGAGATGGGTGCTCCAGGACGCAGGCTTGGATGTTGTGACGCAGCGGAGCGCAGCCTCCAGCTCCTGATTGGTCCGCTCACACTGCCCATTGGTTTGGGGGTGATGGCCGGAGGAGAGGCTTACCTTGGCTCCCAGGGCATTACAGAAGGACCTCCAAATCTCTGAGGAAAACTGGGGACCCCGGTCCAAGACCATGTCCACCGGAATCCCGTGCAACCTGACCACGTGCTGGATAAGGAGGTCCGCCGTCTCCAAGGCAGATGGAAGCCCTCGTAATGGGATGAAGTGAGCAGCCTTGGAGAAACGATCAACGATGGTCAGGACTGTGTCGAAGGTGTTAGAGACCGGGAGACCTGTGACGAAATCCAGGGCGATATGCGACCAGGGCCTGCCAGGGACGGGCAGAGGCTGGAGCAAACCTGCTGGAGGGGCATTACCTGATTTACTGGTGGCGCAGACGGGGCAGGCTCAGACGTAGCGGGCAGCGTCCTTCCGCAGGCCCGGCCACCAGAAGGATCGTTGAAGTAAGTCAATCATCCAGGAGGAACCAGGGTGGCAGGTGAGCTTTGATGTGTGCAGCCAGTGGATGACCTCCCCCTGGACCATGGACGGCACAAAAAGCCTCCCCTCCGGTCCGCCGCCAGGGTCTGGTTCCGATTCCTGCGCCTTCCAGATCTTACTTTCAATGTCCCAAGTGACGGCTCCCACGATGCACGACCTGGGCAAGATGGTGTGGGCTGCGTCCTCAGACGCCTCAGGGGCAAATTGCCTAGAGAGGGCGTCAGGCAGGCCGTTCTTGGAGCCAGGCCTGAAGGTGATGTTGAAGCAGAACCTGGTGAAGAACAAGGACCAACGCGCCTGGCGGGCGTTCAGACACTTGGCAGATCTTAAATATTCCAGGTTCTTGTGGTCGGTTAGAACCACAAACGGCAGGGCCGCCCCCTCTAGCCAGTGATGCCACTCCTGCAGCGCGAGCTTGATGGCGAGAAGCTCTCTGTCCCCCACGTCGTAATTTCGTTCCGCCGGAGACAAGCGCCGAGAGAAGACGGCGCAGGGCCGTTTGATTCCGTCGTCAGGTGACCGCTGAGATAACACCGCCCCCACCCCTGTGTCCGAAGCATCCACCTCCACGATGCATTGCAGCGAGGGATCGACTTGGCTGAAGACCCGGGAGGAGGAGAACTCCGCCTTCAGCACCTGGAAAGCAGCCACGGCCTCTTCAGTCCACCGGAACGGAACCTTTGGAGACGTGAGGCGGGTCAGAGGGCCGACGATGGTACCAAAGTTCGGGACAAAGCGGCGGTAGAAATTGGCGAACCCAATAAACTGTTGTACTTGTTTTCTTGACGTAGGAGTGGGCCATTCCACCACCGCCTTCACCTTCGCTGGGTCCGGAAGCACCTGGTCGTGGGAGATGACGAACCCAAGGAAGGACGTTGTTTTAGCGTAAAACTCACACTTCTCAGCCTTGACATACAACCGGTTCTCCAGCAGCCTCTGGAGGACCCGCCTCACATGGACCCGGTGCTCGTCCCTGGATCTGGAGAAGATGAGGATGTCATCCAGGTAGACGAACACAAACAGGCCGATGAAGTCCCGGAGGACATCATTTATAAGGCGCTGAAAGACGGCTGGAGCGTTGGTCAACCCGAACGGCATAACCAGGTACTCGAAATGGCCGTTCGGGGTTCGGAAGGCTGTCTTCCACTCATCTCCCTCCCGGATCCGGACGAGGTGGTATGCGCTGCGAAGATCCAGCTTGGTGAACCAAGTCGCCCCCTGGAGGGAGTGGAAGGCGGTGTCCATTAGGGGCAAGGTGTAACGGTCCTTCTCCGTGATGTCATTCAGGGCGCGATAGTCAATACAAGGACGGAGGGAGCCATCCTTCTTGCCCACGAAGAAGAACCCTGCGCCTAATGGTGATGACGAGGGGCGGATGATTCCAGCACTCAGCGATTCCTTAAGATACGAATTCATAGCCTCCTTCTCCGGCGCAGACAGACTGTAGAGTCGCCCCGAGGGTAAGGGTGCCCCCTGGCGGATGTTTATAGCACAGTCATAGGGCCTGTGCAGGGGAAGAGACATCGCCTTGGATTTGCTGAATACCATACCCAGGTCGTGAAACTCCGATGGCACCAGGGTGAGATCCGGAGGCGCGGCGTCCTTGGGAGTAGAAGGCGAGGACGGGGCGCAGGCAGCGGATTGAAGGCAGGTGCTCATGCAGAAGGAGCTCCAGGCGGACACTCTGCCAGACCTCCAGTCCAGGACAGGGCTGTGGAGGCGGAGCCGGGGGTATCCGAGAATGACGGGAGATACAGAGTTAGGTAGGACGTAGAAGATGATCTCCTCCTGATGGTTTCCAGAAATAATAACAGGGACGGGGATGGTCTGGTGTGTTACTTTTCCCTGGGAAACACGGGAGAGATTTACCAGGGCAAGAGGAGTCTTGAGGGTATGGCAATGGATGCCCAATCGGGTTGCCAGGCTCTGTGAAATAAAGCTGCCCTCCGCGCCTGAATCCACCAGTGCATGGGTGAGGTGCCCCGTGGAGTTATGACAGAAACGAATGGGCAGCGTCAATTGAGTGAGGGGAGTTAACTGATTAGCGTCCGCAAGGCCCCCTACAGTAACTCGCGGACCTCCCCGTTTGGCTTCTGTGGACAAAGCTCCACCGTGTGTTGACTGTCTCCGCAATACATACAGAAACCCAACTCACGGCGGCGTTGTTTCTCCGCTGGGGGGAGCTTTGTCCAACCTGTCACCATCGGCTCCGACTCCTCGGAGTACGACGGTGACGGCAACGCCAGGGGGCGAGCTTGGGGCAGGCGCGACGAGGCACCTCGAGGGCGAGAAGACAACTTCCGCTCCGAGGCCCGCTCGCGCAGCCTGTTATCCAAGCTGATGGCTAGGGAAATTAGCTCCGCTAACGTCTCCGGGGTATCCCGTCCAGCCAGTTCATCCTTCAGACCAGCGCAGAGACTGCGAAGGAAGATGCCGCAGAGCGATCGTTGGCCCCAGCAAACCTCCTCCGCAGCGACCCGGAAGTCGATCGCGTAGTCAGCTGCCGACCGGCTTCCCTGCTGAAGGCTGAGAAGACGGTCGACCTGAACGCTTTCTGTCCGCGAATGATCAAACACTTCCAGGAACAGTCTCACGAATTGGTCATAGGTGAGGGTGGCGTAACTGGGCTTCGCCATTACGGCGTAAGCCCAGGTAAGCACTCTTCCCTCCAGGAGATTCCCTATGTAGCCAATTCGGCTGTGGTCTGATGGAAAATCTCCGGGCACATGGTGAAACACAGACTCACATTGCATGACAAACCCCCGCGCTCCACCGAGCTTACCGCTAAAGCGGGCGGGGGTTGGAATGGGTGTGAGCTGTGTCGGTGCCGCCGGAGCTGGCTGAACGTCCGCTGGAGCAGCAGGAGCCACGCCACCCTGACGAGCCAGGGGGAACGGCTGTTGGGGGTCCAAGCGGTCCAATCGGCTAGTTATTGTACCCAACTGGGTTAAAATCACTTGTTGTTGATGGGCTATTAGATCCACCCGAGCCTCGAGGGTGGAAAGACGGTGTGCGAGCCCGCTGTCCGCCGAGCCACTCTGCTGAAGCCGTACTGACATAATGCACGGCTCAGGAGACACGCACGCAGGCTCAGGGTAGATTCAATAGCTTTATTAACAACAAGTGTGTATGGGTGCGTGTATGTGAGATGGTAATGTATTGGTGGTGGCGTCTGTGTCAGGCACGGGGACAGGAAACCGTACAGCCGGACAACCCTATGGGAGAAGCAGAGGGAGAAGGGTAACGGGCACCACACCAACACAGGAGATGAGATAATGGCTACTGGCTTACTTGGTTCGGGCAGGTGACTGGCGTAGCAAGGGCGTAGCCCGGTAGACAGCAACCCGGAGCGCCTGAAGCAGCAGCGAGGAGGAGATGGCTGAGGAACGTAGTCCGCCGCCGGGAAATCCACCTGTGCACAGGGGAGGATAACTGGAAGAAGAAGGCAAGGATGCTTACTTGCGATCTTGCTTATTGAAGGGGATTCCTTGCAGCAAGAGTAGCCGATGAGAACAGACGGCTTCAGGCCGAAGCCCAGGGCGAGGCGGCTTAAATCCCTCGCCGCTGACGAGGCGCAGGTGTGCGTGCAGCTGGCGCCGCTGATGAGCGGCAAGGCGTGACACTAATTCCCTGTTGCCTCTGGCAGAATCTTATACAGCGTGCTAGCACGTTGTCTGGTGTAGCAAAGTAGCTAGCTAGTAGTTCCACAGTGTCTCCATACAAGTCCGTCGGACCAAGCATGTGAAAAATCCTCTGACCTTCTATGCCCACGTTGTGGACAACCAGTGCTCACTTCCTTCCTTTATCCAGCTTTCCCAGGTTCAGTGCTGCAACATAGGTCTCGAACGTCTCCAGAATGTAGCCATGGGATGAGCAGTTCGCCTGGGTGCTAGAGAAAAGGCCTCAGCGGTCTTACGCACACTTCCATGGTTCGCTAATTCTCGTCGCCAAATGTTATTAAATCATCCTTTATTGTCATTCAACCAATCATATACAGTAGAACGAAACTGTGTTTCTCCTATCTACAGTGTTAATCACACACACCCCATATATAGAATCAGAGGGGCCGCAGCCATGCAAGGCACCGCCACAGATTTCCCTCCTCCATTCCATTATTGCTGTGCACCAAGCTGGACGGCAGGAAGTTCCACTTTTTATATGGTCTTCGGCATGACCCAGCCGGGATTTGAACCCCTGCCTCCTGGGTGTGGGGCGGATGCTCTACCAACTGAGCCACCACTCCGGTGTTATGTCCACAAACCTGGGAATGATGACGGACGAGAGGGCTGTGCTGAAATGGAACTTTATTACATAAATGTCAAATATACAGAGCACGTTAATGAGTGCTCGGCTCCTGACTATCCCCTGAGAGTGCCGGCAGAAAAAAAATAACATGGCCGGCTCCTCACTTATGTATGTCGGCGTGATGATGATACCTGCTGGCTACATCATCACGCCGCTCTCTGTTGTAAACCCCTTTACAACAGTTAAGTATGGGGGAAAAACAAGGTACCATGTTTTTACCCTGGTTTATTCTTTTTCCCCTGTTTATAACATGTTTTCTCTATTTTTATTCTGTTATTATCATGTTCTGTCATTGTTTTTACCATTGTTTTTCATTGTTTTGCCTTGTTTTTTCCTCATATTTACAGAGTAATTCTGTCAAATGAAAGTTAAGGCAAAATACATTTCACATAACAGTACTGACCCCTGAGTTATTCTAGTTTTACCCACCTTTTACCATGTTTTTACAGTGGGGAAAATAATTATTGAACACGTCAACATTTTTTCTCATTAAACATATTTCTGATGGAACCACTGACCTGAGATTTTCACCAGATATCAGTAAACAACCCAAGTAATCCATACATACAAAGAAATCAAGGCAACTGTGTTCGCAAGCCAAGTTATATTTAATAAAGTGGAATGACACAGGGAATAAGTATTGAACACATGAAGGAAAAGAGGTGCAAAAAGGCATAGAAAGTCAAGAAACCAGCTGAAATCCATTTAGGAAGCCATCCAATCCCCCATCAGTGCAAATTAATTTCAGCTGGTTAAGTCCTGAATGACAGCCTTTAAAAATGTCTGTGAATATCAGATTGTCACACCACAGAGAGCTCATGATGGGTAGAAGCAAAGAGCTCTCTCTAGACCTTTGTAACCTGATTGTTACAAAACATAATGATGGCATTGGTTACAAGTGTATGTCTAAACTGCTGAATGTTCCAGTGAGCACTGTTGGAGCTATCATTTGGAAGTGAAAAGAACATCATTTTACCATAAACTGACTACGAACAGGAGCTCCTCATAAAATTTCTGACAGAGGAGTCAACAGACGAAGACGAAGGCTGCAGTGCAGTTGAAACATGTAAAGAAGGTAAAGACATCTCCTTTCTATTTTATTTTTTGTCTTTTATATGAACAAAAGATAAATAAAAGAATTCATCCATCCATCCATCTTCTACTGCTTTTCCGGAGGTCCGGGTCACGGAGGCAGCAGTTCAAGCAGAGAAGCCCAGACTTCCCTCTCCCCAGCCACCTGCTCCAGCTCTTCAGAGGGGATACCAAGGCGTTCCCAGACCAGCTGGGAACGCTGGTCTGGTCCCAAGCTTTCTAAATAAAAAAATTATCAGAACCATTGTCTAAGAGCCAAAAACCACTTGTGGAGAGCTCAAGAAAGACCTGGAGTTAGCAGGTACTGGTATTTCAAAGAAAACAATAAGTAATGCACTCAACCGACATGGGGTCTATGCCCGCTCACCTCACAAGACTCCATTGCTGAAGAAAAAGCATGTTGAAGTTTGTTTAAAGTTTGCTGCACAACATTTGGGCAAGCCAGTAAAATACTGGAAGAATATAGTCTGGTCAGATGAGACCAAAATTGAACTTTTTGGATGCCTCCTTAGACCATATTTTCACTGTGTGGGTAACAGGAGGTTGTCTGTGTACCAGGGGTTTGTACACAGGCAAGAGGTGAACCAAGTTGTGGTTTGCTCTTCCGAGAGGGGGGAGTGGCGATGCAGTGTAAGCCTCCTTGGTGTTTGCATAAAATAAGTCCAGTGTTTTATTGTCTCTGCTGTGGCACGTGACATACTGTGTGAAAGTGGGCAGAATGGAAGACAGTAAAGCATGGTTGAAATTGGGGATGAGCCGATCCGATCTGCCGTATCGGTATCGGGTTCAATCCAGGCAAAATGGCTGGATTGGTATCGGTAAGGAATAAAAATAATTTACCGATCCGATACATTAATAATATTAAGATGAAGGTGCGGTTATGTTCTCAGCCATGCTGTGCGCGGCTTCTGTAAACACAGGCAACGAGTGTCACCTCACTGGAGCCTGTCTGTGGGACTCGCCTCAGTATGTTGCTAAGTGGTACCGGCATTTACAATTTTATCCTACCAACTTGATAAAACACTTGCAAAAGTATTATGGCAAAGGATTATGCTGAATTCTGTCACGAACCGAGCAGAAGGATGTGTATTCTGCAGCAGCAGCCACTGCTTTTCCAGCTCAGGAGGCTGGGCGCTAAAAGTGAAACCTAAAAAAAAACTAAACAAAGTTAAAACCATACTGGAGCGTACCTTTCGGGGGAGAGTCTTACAGTTGAGGAGAGGTAGGTGACAGAAACATAAATAGCATTTTTTTTTTTGTATTTTGCATACTTTATCAATCCCAGAGGGTGCAAGGCTATATGAACATGAAATGGAACAGGAATGACTTCAAAATGAGAGCAAACCTAACATCTAAGAATGGACAGAGAATAATATCAGACACTACAAAATAAACCGAGGACCAGGAGAATACTTATAATAATGATAATGGATGACAAAAATACAACTTAAAAGGTTAGTTTCTTTATTTTCAGATCTACAGCAGTTTTTATTTCATGCATAAAGTGGCACTTTGAATTTCATCTGAATGTTTACTTAAATACTCAGCTTCAAAGTTTTGTATAAACTTGCACTTAAAACTTCAGAATGCATGTTTACATGGTGCTGACCAGTGAAATGCTGCCAGTGTTGCAAAGTTTAAAATAAAAAAAAGCAGCAGCATTGCTGAACTGAGTCAAATTTGTATGTATATATACAGTATATATATATATATATATATATATATATATATATATATATATATATATATATATATATATATATTCTTTGACTTTTACATTTCTGTTTTTATATGTGTACACAATGAAACTAGTGATTAACAAAGTATGTTCTGTACTTTGGTTGTTTTAAATAAGACAGACGGTATCGGGTTTGGATCGTTATCTGCCGATACTCAAAATCACAGTATCGGTATCGGTCTTGAAAAAGTGGTATCGGCTCATCCCTAGTTGAAATCACCAGAGATGAGTGGGAGAGCATTTGGGCGTTGTGTCTGCAGCCTACTAGTGACTGAGTGGATGACATCACATGCTACCTCAGCACTCGCGGAGGGGGGGATACATAAATAACAATCCTGATGACATGTGAGAACTCTCTGGAGAGGTATGCTGGTCGCATGCTAACCACTAGCAACTCAATGTCCTTGCTGCAGTGTTGTTCTTTAATCATGACGTGCCCAGGATTACATCATCTGTTATTCACATACATTATCAGCCCCCTGCTTCTGCTGTTCCCACTGTCTGGTTTCCGGTCTGCCTGTATTGCATGGAAACCCTCCAGATCGATGTTAGCATCTGTTGCTAGTTCCATTAGCCACATTTCGGTAAACAACATAATGCTAATCTCTCTGAAGACGCTCTCATACCTGGACATAGCCACCAGTTTATCTGTCTTGTTAAGCAGCGATCTCACGTTTCCCATAATAACGAGACATCCTTGATAAGAACCTTTTACCATCTGCCAAGATACTGAAGATGAAACAAGGGTGGACATTTCAGCACGACAATAATCCCAAACGCACAGCCAGGGAAACTCTCAACCAGCTCCAAAGAAGGAAAATAAAGCTGCTAGCATGTCCCAGTCAGTCACCTGACCTGAATCCAATTGAAAATCTATGCAACGAACTGAGGACCAGAGTTCACAGAAGACACCCACGGAACCTTCAGTATTTGAAGACAGTTTGTGTGGAAGAATGTGCTAAAATCACTCCTGAGCAATGCCTGTGCCGAGTTTCTCCATACAGGAGGCATCTGGAAGCTGTTATTACCAACAAAGGCTTTTCTACTAAATATTAAATGAATTTCGCCAGGCGTGTTCAATACTTATTTTCCGCGTCATTCATCTTTATTAAATACAACTTATTTTGGGAACATAGTTTCCTTGATTTCTTTGTATGTATGGATTACTTGGTTTGTTACTGATATGTGGTGAAAATCTCAGGTTAATGGCTCCATCAAAAATCTGTTTAATGAGAAAAATGTGTTCAATACTTATTTTCCCCCACTGTACCACCTTCTTTGCCCTTTTCTGTGTTTTAACCTACTTTTACCCACTTTTATGCTATTTTTACCATTTTTTTTCCCTTCCTGCTTTTTTCCCCTCTGGTTTCCCTTTGTTTTATTAACCCTGTACTTACCCATTAGTTAACCTGTAATTTGTGGGCTGTATTATAAAGTGCTACCAAATGGGAATGTTTTGGTTCAGTGATGACAGTTACCCAGTGCTTTTAAATGTAATGCAGTTTAAAGTTTAACTCTAAATTTGACAGTCACAAGCAATGAACATTTAAGCCCTTTTCTTTTTGTCAAGAAATACTTTCAAATCCTACTCTGGTAATTGGTTCAAATCTACCTCTGAGTGACCCAAATATAACCTTGGTTTCAAGCAGACGTGTTTGAGTGCATAAAATCCCCAGCATCCATCCACTGTATTTACCCTCTGGTCCTTCGCCTCCTCATGACCAAAACTCTCTCTCCTCCCTGACCCAGCCTCTGACCTCTCCCCTTGGTATCACCTGCCATAAATGTTCAGAATTTGAACAAGGCATTCTTAGTCAACTGAGGCAACAATTGGTATCAGCAGGCAGGGAGGACTGGAGCCGACCCCCTCTCTGTTTTATGGCATTCATTTAAGATGGCAGAGTAATGAGTGTGTGTAAGAGGGGTGATTTAGGTGTGGGCAGCAATGAGTGTGGTGGAATCCATCTGGCTCCAAAGCTAGGTAACTAACAACTAGCGGTGTTGACAAGAACTGTTATTGGCAATAACCATTATAGGTAATGTTATTATATGTCAGTGTTAATAATTCACATATAGTAAGTGATAAATATAGAGTCTCCAGTGCAGGACCGTTTCCTGGATTTTGGGGGCCTCCCCACCCACCCACTGTGAGTATAGAGTGGCAGACAGCACACACCACATCTAGTGCATCTTGCATAATCCAAATAAATGAACAGAATACCAGATATAAAAATAACACATTATGAAAAACACAAAAAATAAAAAATAAAATAGGCAGCCTAAGTGCTAAATTTCCCAACTAAATAAACCTAAACAACACCAAAGCAATATTTGTATGCAGTAGATGCAATAATCTGGGTATTATGGAGGAGGTGCATCTACACAGATGTTAACAGTTTGCAGCATTTCATTACTTCTGTCTTCTCCCTTCAGCCACATTTCTACAAATGAAAAATGAGGAACTAGGGTTGAATTTTCTTTTGACAATTAGCAAAAACAAGTTTCTCCATCCAGTTTCAGCATACTACAAAGACATCCATGAGTTTGTGGGGTTTACAGTAACTACACTAAAATATGTACACACACACACACACACACACACACACACACACACACACACACACACACACATTACACAACCGTGTATATGGCATTAATTATAGCTAGCCTCATCATTAATAATCACCATAGACACAGCAGAGAAGAACAGTAGAATTTCCTCTTACTGTACCTTCATGCTTCATCATCATCATCATAGCAGTCTGTCGGGGGTGACAATGACTGTTTCATTTAGGTGTGACCAGATTCCTCTACGCAGCTCTGTCCCTCACTCTCCGCAGCCTGGAACTCCCAACCTTGTCAACCCGGGCGATGTCCGAGCTGGCACGAGTTGCTTTCTGACTGACCATTTCATGAAACTGCTTGCAAAGTATTTGAGTACCACTAGCTTTTGCTGGATTAGCATCATATTCCTGGCAGATAGAGGTATTATCAGTGGCAACGACAGGCCAAGACAAACTGACTCCAGTATCTGTTGCAGTGACTGACCAGATGATAGGTTTGTTTATCTCTGCTCTTTGTGTAGTGCATGTCATGATGCACTGACTGGCAAAAGTCCACCACAGACCTTGCAACAGATGTGCTTATCTGCCAGGATGTCCAGTCTCACCCCATGTAACTGGGAGTGGTCCACCACAGAGCTGTGACAGATATTATTTTTAGTTCTGCCAGGATGCCCAGTTTCACCCTCCACACCCTCGGAAGAACGGGGTTGCCGGCTGAGTCGCTGACAGCCTGACCCATGAAACAGGTAGTACAGGTTTTCATGGTTATCCGGTAGCAAGCGAACCAATGTCTGACCTGACATGAACCTACATGCTTATTTGTCTATATATCTGCCCATAAAATATCCACAGAGCCCTCAACTTAATTTCTCCTGTTTCTTACCCCACTGTTTGTTTGTTTGTTTGTTTTTTTAACTTCTTTTTGACATGTTGACCACTTGACAGGAACAACAGCAAAAGTTGTAAAGTGGAAGTGACCTTATATTATACTAGAAGTACTTCACCAAAGCTCTGTGCAAACAGTGAATTGATTACCCTTGCACACCTTCCTTGCCACTGCAGTTTGATTTTGTTTAGATTTTACATTAATTTTTTAAGTGTTTCATTAAACATATGAGGATTGTAGCCGATACAAATGCAGACAGCTACTTTTAATGAATCCAGCCATCTTCTACTGCTTATTTGGGGGTTTGGGTCACAAGGGCAACTGCCCAAGCAAAGCAGCCCAAACTGCCACCCAGTTCACATAACACCATGAGCCCCATGATTCCTCCTGCAGGTGGTGAGCCCACTGAAAAGTGAACCCATGTGGCTCTTTTGGGTACACCAGGTCCTTGTAACTGTTTTTCATTAGATCTACTGGACCACTCTTGGTCTGGCCCTTCACCCAGGATCAATTTCTCTTGGGAGACCATACCAGGGGAAACCTCCAGGGATCATTTGGGCACACAAACCCCTCCACCAAAATCTCTCAAAATATTGTAGCCTTCTGGGTGAATGCAGCTGCAAGCACTGGTGGCAAATGGAAAATCTTAGGTGTTCTCCATAGGAAAAAGGTTTAGAGACAAGTCAGACCTCAGTTTATTTATGTTACTGCTGGGCTTATGCCAAAGCTCTTTATGTTGGGACATTTTAAACTTTTATCTTTGTCGACATCAGTGTAAATGCCATGCTGGAGAGAGCCCCCCTCCCCCTTCCCAGCTGTATTAGTGTGTAAGCCAAACATTGTCCCTAGTGAAAGGTGAGTCATAGTCTAATTTGAGAAATATTATGAAGTCAGTGACTACTGCTCTTGACACTATGATATTGAGATTGACCTTGTAGCTCGGGGGCCTCCTCAGCTGTTGGGGTCCCATAACTAGTGTTGTAGTTAAGACCTCATCAAAACCAGAGTCTCCCAAGACCAACACCCATACTCACAGACGTTGAGCTTTAACACTGCCACTACATAGACTGTCTACTAGGCATAACAGTCTCATGTCGATGTGTCACACTCTTGAGTTTATCTACTTGTGAGCTATTAACATACCTACAGTACACCTGGAAAATATTCACAGCGCTTCACTATTTCCATATTTTATGCTACAGCCTTATTCCAAAATGGATTAAATTAATTTTTTTCCTCAAAATTCTATACAGAATATCCCATAATGACAACATGAAATAAGTTGTTTGTTTTTTTTAGATTTTTGCAAATTTATTAAAAAATTAAATTAAAAAGTTAAAAAAAAATGGGCGGCACAGTGGAGGAGTGGTTAGCACTGCGGCAGCACAGCAACTCACCCTTGCCCGGGGGATCCTGGGTTCGATCCCAGCCCCCGACCAACAGTGATCTGTGTGGAGTTTGCATGGTCTCTTTGTTGTCCGTGTCTGCGTGGGTTTACTCCGGGATTTCTCCGGTTTCCTCCCACATGCCAAAAACATGCAAGTTAGGTTAATTGGCATCAAACTGGGGATTCTAAATTGTCCTTAGGTATGACTGTGAGAGTGAATGGTTGTCTGTCTCTCTGTGTTGGCCCTGCGATGGACTGGCGATCTGTCCAGGGTGTACCCTGCCTCCCGCCCAAAGATGCTGGGATAAGATAAGATAAGATAAGATAAGATAAGATAAGATAAGCCTTTATTAGTCCCACAACGGGGAAATTCCAGGATTGCAACAGCACAGGGATAGCAACACTCAGAGCAACAATCAGAAGGCAAGAAAAAAAACAAGCAAGCAAGAGCAGCTAATATACATATGTACATATTACTATAAAATATATATATATTTTATATAGGCTTTTAGATAGGCTCCAGCCCCCCCGTGACCCGAAAAGGATTAAGCGGAAGAAGATGAATGAATGAATATTAAAAAATTTTAAAAAATCTAAGAAATCACATATATGTACATAAGTATTCACAGCCTTTGCTCAGTACTTTGTTGATGCACCTTTGGCAGCAATTACAGCCACGAGTCTTTTTGAATATGATGCCACAAGTTTGGCCCACCTATCTTTGGGCAGTTTTGCCCATTTCTCTTTGCAGCACCTCTCAAGCTCCATCAGGTTGGATGGGAACCAATGGTGCACAGCCATTTTCAGATCTCTCCAGTGGTGTTCAATTGGATTCAAGTCTGGGCTTTGGCTGGGCCACTCTAAGGCATTCACAGAGTTGTCCTGAAGTCACTCCTTTGATATCTTGGCTGTGTGCTTAGGGTCGTTGTCCTCAACCGTCGCCACAGTCTGAGGTCAAAAGCGTTCTGGAGCAGGTTTTCATCCAGGATGTCTCTATACATTGGTGCATTTATCTTTCCCTCTATCCTGACTAGTCTCCCAGTTCCTGCCGCTGAAAAACGTCCCCACAGCATGATGCTCCCACCACCATTGGCGTGGTTATGAGCAGTGCCTGGTTTCCGCCAAACACAATGCCTGGCATTAATGCCAAAGAGTTCAATCTTTGTCTCATCAGACGAGAGAATTTTGTTTCTCATGGTCTGAGAGTCCTTCAGGTGCCTTTTGGCAAACTCCAGGTGGGCTGCCATGAGCCTTTTTCTAAGGAGTGGCTTCCATCTGGCCACTCTACCATACAGGCCTGATTGGTGGATTGCTGCAGAGATGGTTGTCCTTCTGGAAGGTTCTCTTATCTTCACAGAGGATTGCTGGAGCTCTGACAAAGTGACCATTGGGTTCTTGGTCACCTCCCTGACTAAGGCCCTTCTCCCCCGATCGCTCAGTTTAGACGGACGGCCAGCTCTAGGAAGCGTCCTGATGGTTCTGAACTTTTTTCCATTTACAGATGATGGAGGCCACTGTGCTCATTTGGACCTTCAAAGCAGCAGAAATTTTTCTGTACCCTTCCCCAGATTTGTGCCTTGAGACAATCCTGTCTCGGAGGTCTACAGACAGTTCCTTTGATTTCATGCTTGGTTTGAGCTCCAACATGCACTGTCAACTGTGGGACCTTATATAGACAGGTGTGTGCCTTTCCAAATCATGTCCAATCAACTGAATTTACCACAGGTGGACTCCCATTAAGCTGTAGAAACATCTCAAGGATGATCAGTGGAAACAGGATGTACCTGAGCTCAATTCTGAGCTTCATGGCAAAGGCTTTGAATACTTATGTACATGTGATTTCTTAGTTTTTTTTATTTTTAATAAATTTGCAAAAATCTAAAAAAAAAAAACAAAAAAAAACTTTTTTCACATTGTCATTATGGGGTATTGTGTGTAGAATTTTGACGAAAAAATGAATTTATTCCATTTTGGAGTTAAGCTGTAACATAAATTGTGAAAAATATGAAGCACTGTGAATACTTTCTGGATGCACTGTACATCATATCAGACCACAGTGTGCTGTTGTACAAGTTCAGTTAGTGAAAAATCAATGGAAAGGTGTGGATTTTGGACTAGATCAGAAAGGGGAGCTCAAGTATATTTTTCCACTTTGTTCAGCATGTATATGACTTAATAATAAAAAGCAGGCCTATATGGGAGGTGTTTTTCAATGTATACGGTGCCTTTTGGATCTAAATGATAATCTGAGTCTAGCAGTTTGCTGTAAATGGTGCTCTTTTAGCACTCTAGCTGCCTTCACCAATAATAATAATGAAATGAAAAACAACTAGAAGCTACAGTAAAACTTAAAATATTGATTACAGTGTACCTATAATAACTTGTCAAGAGGGAGTTCAGATTTGCCTCACTAACCTTTGTGGGTTCATCTTGCCTTCTGGAGACACTGGATACATGTTAGGAGTTGGTTTACATTGAGCAGCAGATGGTATGCACATGAGTTTGGAAAATGCCTTTAAACGTGTAACCCTATGCAGGAAAACCACATGCAGAAAGGGATACTGTTTCAAAATATCTGTTGAACCTTGAAATATCAGCAGTGATCTGTCTAAAATGTATTGTTCCACAACAGTGGATTTCTCCACTGTGTCATGAAAACCTGATGCCTGCCAGGTGTTTTGGGTTTGAAACATCTGACAGGCAGATTGCTGAAGTTTAACAGCTATGAGATGAAAGTTGGTTGTGTTTCTGCATGTACTCAGCATTACATTACATTGATAATCCCAATGGTGATAATGTAATACTACAATGCCACTTGATGTACTAGAGCAGTGTTTTTCAACCTTTTTGGAGCCAAGGCACAGTTTTTACATTGGAAAAATTCCATTCCAGCAGCACACACCAACCAAAAATCTTACAAAATGACACATTGTAGCCTATTACAGCATAATAAAGACAATTAAGTCCTGTAAGTAGTTTATACCCACTCAGTGTGAAACCTGAGCATGTTTAATCATGTCTTTACCAAGTTTACCATCTGCATGACATCATCCACACAGGAGCTAGGTCTGCTGGTAAAGTCTTGGCAATGAGCATCTTGCACTTGCAAAAAACAGTATGTAGCAACATCTGGGTGCTTTTGATGCACAAGATAATAGTGGCTGCTCCATCAGTACAAACACCTTGGCAGTTTTCTCTCTGAAGATCACCTTGTCCAAGATACTCTTATGTGGCCTGAAAATTTTCCTCTCCTGTTGTTTTTTCTGGTAATTTTTTTGCAAAATAGGAAATTTTGTCTGATGGTATCTCCATCCAGAAAATGGACATTGGCCAAGAGCTGCGCGTGTCCACTATGTATGTAAATTCATCAAGTTGCAATGCTGATGCATATTTTTTTCCAAAACATTTTCAATATCTGCATGTCATCAATATGTCTGGCAATTGTTATCTGAGAGAGGGACTTTAGCGTCTTTAACTGCATCAGGGCCAAGCATCTCATTCACAATATCTTTGCAGGCAGGTAGTATTAATGTCTCTGCCACAGTGTGCAGCTTTTTTATTTGGCTAGGAGTTTAGCTACTAAGTCGCTAGCTTTGCAACTCTAGTTTTTCTCATTAAAGTTAACTATTTGCGTGCTCACAGAAATGAACAAAATAGTCTTTGCTCTTATTTTGAAGTGTTTCATTTGGAAATGACCACTTACCTTGGTTGGGACCATAGCACGGTTGGATAGCTTTTTCCCGGACACCAAGCATAATGTAGTCGGTGCAGTCATATCCCCAGTGAATGCAAATTCAAACTAGAAAAGCACTCAGAGAGCGCATACATCCGCCAAGGCTCCTTCAGTCTCTCATGGATGACCTCCAAAATGTAATGGGTTTGTGTGTAGGCCTAGAGCCACTTGTGGTGAAAATTGCATCAAAGTCTGTCCATTAGTTTTGGAGTATTGTGGCTGACACACTGTGAGAAGAGCCTTGGCTGAGGTATGCATTGCCAGATCATCACCAAAATGTAATTTCTTTCCAACAGCTGTCACGTTATTGAACTTAGTTCCCCGCTGACTCTCTTACAATCATCTTTTACCATCCTCACCTGTACATAACTGCATAACTACATAACTACATCTAACTTATTGCACATTATTTGCACATAACAGTACTTTTAACTTTCTGCACTGCTGCATATATTTGCATATATTTGCTTAAATTGCACATACTGTTAATTACCGTATATACTGCACTGCTGTCCTTTGCACTTCTGATTGGATGCTAAACTGTGTTTCATTACCTTGTATTCATACATGTGTAATGACAATAAAGTTGAATCTAATCTAATCTAATCTAATCTAATGGGTTTCTCTCTAGGCCAAGAACCACCTCTGGTGAAAATGTCATCCAAATCCATCCAGGAGTTTTTGTGTAATCCTGCTGCACAGATACAAACAAAGCCCTTGGTAGAGGTATGCACTCTCAGATCATCACCAACATCTAATCATCTGTTCCCCGTGCCATTATACACCTTTCCTGAAAATTTCGTCAAAATCCGTTCATAACTTTTTGAGTTATGTTGGTAACAGGCAAACTGACAAACAGACAAACCCCGGTAAAAACATTACCTCCTTGATGGAGGTAACAAAAGATAACTTTCATTGTACTGCCATGAGCTCACCATCTTAGTTTTCTTTTTGACAACCCTTTATCTGGGTTACAATTTTGTCCAGGGCCCAGCTTGGAGTCTGAATCTTTCCTCTTCAAATATTTATCCATCACTGCTTTCCATTGTGCCACCACCACCTCTCCCAGATTTCACTTAAAAAGTTGATTAACTTGAGACTGAATGAGAACTTCCGTAAAAACATATGAAGAAGATGATCATTATTGCGTTCATACTGGCAGCCATGTGAAAAGCCACTACACTGCAGGCACAGGTGCACAACAACAGCAAATTATTTGCAACAATTAAATATTTTTTGACCAATAAAGTGAAATTATACAATTTCCCATGGCCCACCTGACGATCTCTCATGACACACTGGTGTGCTGTGGCACAGTGGTTGAAAATCACTGTACTTCACCCCCCACCCCTGCCGGCCACTTCCTATCCCTTAAATTCTCTCCCCCATTCCCCTCTGTCAGGTCCAGCATAAGTAAGACAATAGAAATAAAGTATTAAAGTTATTATACAGCAAGAGTAGTCTATAAATACTACATATTTATCATGAACTGAGCCCGTGTTTCCTGGGGGCTCGGTTCTGATCGATCCTGGTGGCTCAGGCAGTGGGGTCATTATGTGGAGTTGTGTTTTGGTGTCTTGTTTTCTTTTCTGCGCACTGTTTCTGTTCCTGCCTGTAGCTGCCGCTCTGGCCTGTCCAGCCACGCCCCCCTCTTTCTGACAGCCAGCTGTTTGCCCTGGTAATCATTTTTCCCGCGCTCTCCCAGGTGTTCCCTATTTGTCACGCCAGCAGCGTCTGTATTAAAGGAGCTTTTCGCTAGACAGACGCCTCTGGATCATTGTATGCGCTGGATGGCTTTGCTCCGCAATCTAGCCATCACATTGAGGAAGGATTGGTTGTTTCGCTTGCCTGGATTGCTGGACATTTTGGGACTGCTCCCCTTGTGAGTAAACTGCAAGTGTTTTCCTTGTGTTGCCTTTACGCTGTCCTAGAAGCGTTCCTTTTCCCAGTTTCATCCCGCTTCGCTTCTGGGAGTGTTTCCCCCCTGTAGCACCATCGTTACACTTTGGCTTAGCCCAGTTTACGCTCCCCGCAGGTGTGTTGAGCTACCCGCTGTTTTCCCTGCTTCCCCAAGCGCAGCTATCATATCCCTGTTCACTGTAACTGTTCTCTGACTGCTAATAAATGTGTGTGTGGTGAATCCTTGCAGTTAAGTCCTCATCCTTCCTTCTCTCCACCGTGCGTAAAATAGGGCGCACGGGGGAGTTCGTGACAGAATGATCCAGCCAAGCTATAGGATTTAGTGGTTACACCCACACATCGCTCTCTTTTCTTTTTTTTTGGACTGTTTTCTGGACTTACCTGCATCCAGAGGTGACCAAGATTCTCCGGGAGATCTTTGCCATGCCATGCGTGGGGTCAAATTACTAACTAACTAACTAACCTGCACTTATATAGCGCTTTTCTAGTCACAAAGACCACTCA
Organism: Pholidichthys leucotaenia; assembly: GCA_020510985.1. Lineage (NCBI taxonomy): Eukaryota > Metazoa > Chordata > Actinopteri > Cichliformes > Pholidichthyidae > Pholidichthys > Pholidichthys leucotaenia. The sequence goes on along the minus strand of CM035840.1, from coordinate 55,553,009 downwards.
AAGCGCTTTCATTAATACTAACCCTCTATTCTAAGGGCCTATGGGAAACAGATATCTAGGGACAATTTAGAACAGCCAATTAACCTAACATGCATGTTTTTGGCATGTGGGAGGAAACCGGAGAAATCCCGGAGTAAACCCACGCAACACGGGGAGAACATGCAAACTCCACACAGATCACTGTTGGTCGAATGAGGGGCTCCCGGCGCTCGAGCCCCCCACGGCTACACCAACGCCGTTTCCTGATAATCTATAGTACGTCGGCCTTGATTTTCTGCAGCCGTGTGGTGTGCTCAGAATCCCAGACTATCTGGCGCGTCAGCCTCCCACGAGGAAAAAGAAGCCTCGCCGGAGGAAGGCCATCTCATCTTTGACGGCCGTCATTGCTCCAGCCGCCGAGATTGTCCCGGCTACGCCCATCTCTGCATCACCGGAGCCGGCTCCTCTACAATCTATTGAAGGAGTCAGTGAAATGGAGAAGGGTGATTGCCAACAGTTTGCAGCTGTCAACATCGGGAGCTGGGGTGACAGGCAAGCGTTTTTTCATTTCACTCCATCCAATTACAAACCTTGTCTGTCTCCTGAGGGAGAGTCCCAGTTTCAGTAGTCCTCTGGGTCCTCTCCTCCGGCTGTAAATATTAACTCACCTTTTCCCCTCTCCGTGTCTCCTCCTGTTCTCCCTGAGGGCTTGTTGGCCCAAGGTCAGGGCCATCAGACGGGGGAGGAGCCAATGGCCTCGGATGATCCTTTCCTGGAGCCAGCATGGAGAGGCTTCTCTGCAGCCACGCCGGAGGAATCCCCAGCATTGGAGCCCCTGCAGGAGGAACACAGGACTGCCAACACCATCTTGCCAGCTGCGGAGGCATCTGCAGCGGACTGGGAGCCGGAGCTGGACCTCTTGGAGGCCAGCCCAAGTGTTCTTCACCGGGATCGATGGAGTCCTGGACAGCGGTGGAGCTCGAGCTCAGGCAAGTAATCTCTCTTGTTTTTCTTATGTCAGTTTGAGAGAGATCTTGCCTGGCTCTGGGTGAGGAGAGTCAGGCGCAGTGCAGAGCTGTGCCTGAACTTCCTTCTCCGGGCTCCGCCGCTGCCGGCGACCCTAACCATCTTTCTTCTCCTGCTTCCCCTGAGCCTTCAACCAGGGTCTCCGGAGAGGGTGTGTTGCCGCCGGAGGTCACTGGAGGTCACCGAAGGTCCGGTCCTGCCAAAGGAGGATGTCGCTGCTCCAGCTTCTCCTGCCAGGGTCGTCAGGGCTCCTCCCATCGATCGACTCCTCAGCCTGGTGCTCCTGCGGATTGGTCCGCTAACCGTGAGTGCAGCTCTGGCCCAATCTGGGTCCATCGCGGGTGCAGCGGAGCCAGCTCAATCGGAGTCCATCGTGGGTGCAGCTGAGCCTCAGCCGGAGGTCACCACGGACACAGTTAGGCTCCCGCTGGAGTCCACTGCGAGTGCAGCGGAGCCGGCCCAGTCAGGGGCCACCATGGAAGCAGCCAGGATCCCACTGGAGTCCACCGTGGGTGCAGTGGAGCCGGCCCGGCCAGGGGCCACCGTGAACACAGTTAGGCTCCCACTGGAGTCCACCGTGGGTGCAGCAGAGCCGGCCCGGTCAGGGGCCACCGTGGGCACAGTTAGGCTCCCGCTGGAGTCCACCGTGGGTGCAGCAGAGCCGGCCTGGTCAGGGGCTACTATGGGCACAGTTAGGCTCCCACTGGAGTCCACCACGGGTGCAGCGGAGCCAGCCCAATCGGGGTCCATCACGGGTGCAGCGGAGCCGGCCTGGTCAGGGGCCACCGCGGGTGTCACTGAGGATGCTGTGGAGGTTCCCTCTCCCCATTCCGGTTGCCCTCCAGTCAGCCTTCCGGTGGGCAGGCCGCCTCCTGCTTCACTCCCTCTGTCCTGGTGGCTGAGCAATGTGGGCTGGCCGCCAGAAGAATTGACTCCCCGGGTCTGGTGGCCCATGTTTTCCGGCAGGCCACCGGATTCTGTCCACCGGACCCTCTGCTGGGCCTGGGACTCTGGGCGGCCTCTTGAGCCCCAACGCCCATGGACTTGTGGGGTTAATTGTGGACCCTGGGTGGGGTATTATGTTCCCTGCTTTCCTGTTCCCCCTACCTCCCACCCGGGTTCGAGTGTTATTGTTTTGCCTGTGGGGATTGGTGGGTGGGGGGGTCCTTATGATGTTACCGTGAGTGTCTGGTATCCACCCCTAGAAGGAGGGGCTCTGTCATGAACCGAGCCTGTGTTTCCTGGGGGCTCAGTTCTGATCAATCCTGGTGGCTCAGGCAGTGGGGTCATTATGTGAAGTTGTGTTTTGATGTCTTGTTTTCTTTTCCGCGCGCAGTTTCTACTCCTGCCTGTAGCTGCCGCTCTGGCCTGTCCAGCCACACCCCCTCTTTCTGACAGCCAGCTGTTTGCCCCGGTAATCATCTTTCCCGTGCTCGCCCAGGTGTTCCCCATTTGTCACGCCAGCGGCGTCTGTATTAAAGAAGTTTTTCGCCAGACAGACGCCGCTGAATCATTGTATGCGCTGGATGGCTTTGCTCCGCCATCTAGCCATCACGTTGAGGAAGGATTGCTTGTTTCGCTCGCCTGGATTGCTGGACGTTTTAGGACTGCTCCCCTTGTGAGTAAACTGCAAGTGTTTTCCTTGTGTTGCCTTTACGCTGTCCCAGAAGCGTTCTTTTTCCTGGTTTCATCTCGCTTCGCTTCTGGGAGTGTTTCCCCCCTGCAGCACCATCGTTACGCTTTGGCTTAGCCCAGTTTATGCTCCCCGCAGGTGTGTTGAGCTACCCGCTGTTTTCCCTGCTTCCCTAAGCGCAGCTGTCATATCCCTGCTCACTGTAACTGTTCTCTGACTGCTAATAAAATGTGTGTGTGGTGAATCCTTGCAGTTAAGTCCTCATCCTTCCTTCTCTCCACCGTGTGTAAAATAGGGCGCACGGGGGAGTTTGTGACACATATATACACACATCAAATATGAGCAGAGCCCCTTTTGGCAAAGTAAATCTGTTTGGCTCAATAGGAAAGCAGATATTTGTTCTGTTTGCCAAGCTGCTTGACAGGAAAAAAAAAACACATTGTACTAGAGGACTGATGGATTTGACTTTTTTTTTTTTTTAAATTTTCATGCTGCTAGATTTTTTTCATATTGTATATGTCACTGGGTTATGTTTAAACAATTTTAGCTCCTGTCCTTTTAACAGGAAGAAGAACGATTTTATTTAATTGTTTTCAAATGATCCCTTTAAAAAAAGACTGAACAGCAGGTTGGTGGAGCTGTTGTGCTCATCTGGAGTTTTGAAGCTGTCCTCTAATGGAAAACACAGTAAATATGATCATTTTTACCAACTTTCAACATATACATTTTGACATGAAGTGACCTCTAGTCGTTACAGCTGTGCAATATGACCAAAATTTCATATCACGATATAAGTAATCTTATATCACGATAACGATATACATGTATATCTCATGATCAGTGTTGGGCAAGTTACTAAAAAATAGTAACTAGTTACAGTGGCTCGTTACTTGTTTTCAAAAGTAACTGAGTTACTTTTTGACATAACGTTCGGCTCAGGAGACGCACACACACAGGCTCAGAGTAGTTCAAACTGTTTATTAACAACAGGGATGTTTGGGTGCGTGTCTGCAGAATGTTAATGTGTTGGTGGGGGCGTCTGCTTCGGACCCAGAGGCAGGAGACCGTTCAGCCGGCAACCCTATGGGAGAAATCAGACACAGGGTGATGAGTACACACCAACACGGGAGGAGAATAGGCGAGGGAGAGAAGCTTACTTGTTTGGGCAGATGACTGGCGCTTCAAGGATGGAAGCCCGGGAGACAGCCACCTGCAGGGCTCGGTGCAGCAGCGAGGAGAGACGAGGGACGGGATTGTCCGCCGCCGAGGAATCCACCTGTGCACAGGGGAGCAGACTGGAGAGATGAGGTAAGTGAACTTCTTACCGGTAAAGAGGATGCTGAAGAGGATGTGGTAGAAGTCCATGCAAAGGAAACGAAGTCTACGGCTTCAGGCCGACGCTCAGGGCGAGGCGGCTTTTATCCTTCGCCGCTGACGAGTAGCAGGTGCGTGAGCAGGTGGCGCCGCTGATGAATGGCGCGGCGTGACAGTACTCCCCCCTCTAGCAGCGCCTCCTGGCGATGGCTTATCCGGGTGCGCTCGGTGGAAGTCCGCGATGAGCGATGGGTCCAACACAAACGACGGGGGCACCCACTGTCGATGCTCGGGCCCATAGCCCTCCCAGTCCACCAAGTATTGCAACCCACGACCCCGGCGCCGGGAGTCCAGGATGGAGGAAGCGGACCAGGCCGGATGGCCACCAATCATCCGGGGCGCGGGTTGCGCTGCAGGAGGAGGGCAAAGGGGGTCAGAAACCGCCAGTTTCACCTTCGACACGTGGAAAGTAGGATGAATGCGGAGGGAGGGGGGAATAGCCACGCGCACAGCCACCGGGTTGATGATCCGGGTGATGGGGTAGGGACCCATGAAGCGCTGTGCCAGCTTTCTCCTCTCGCCTTTTAGAGTGACGTCCTGGGTGGAAATGTAAACAAGCTGCCCAACTCTGTACGCCGGGGCAGGTCTCCTACGCCGGTCCGCCACAGTCCTGTTGCGCTCCGCTGTGCGTAATAGCGCATGGCGCGCGGCAGCCCAGGTGGAGCGGAACTGCCTGAGATGGGCCCTAACTGACGGGACAGTTACCTCACTCTCCTGCTCCGGAAACAGCGGGGGGTCGTAACCCAGGGACGCTTTGAAGGGGGACATCCCTGTAGCAGAAGAGCGAGCGGTGTTGTGGGCATATTCAACCCAGGCAAGATGGTTGCTCCAGGACGCGGGTTTGGATCTGGACACACAGCGGAGCGCAGCCTCCAGCTCCTGGTTGGTCCTCTCACACTGCCCGTTGGATTGGGGGTGATGGCCGGAGGAGAGGCTCACCTTGGCTCCGATGGCGTTGCAGAATGACCTCCAAACCTCAGATGAAAACTGGGGGCCCCGGTCCGAGACCACGTCCACCGGAATCCCATGCAGCCTGACCACGTGTTGGACGAGGAGGTCCGCCGTCTCCAGGGCAGTAGGGAGGCCTCGCAGGGGGATGAAGTGCACGGCCTTGGAGAAGCGGTCCACGATGGTCAGGATGGTGTCATAGGAGTTGGAGATGGGGAGTCCGGTGACGAAATCCAGAGCGATGTGCGACCAGGGCCTGCCAGGGACGGGCAGGGGCTGGAGCAGACCCGCTGGAGGGGCATTTCCCGATTTGCAGGTGGCACAGATTGGGCAAGCCCGGGCGTAGCGGGCTGCATCCCTCCGCAGGCCTGGCCACCAAAAGGACCGTTGGAGGAGATCTATCATCCGGGAGGTGCCAGGGTGACAGGTGAGCTTGGAGGTGTGGAGCCAGTGGATGACCTCTCCTCGGACCGCGGATGGCACGAACAGCCTCCCCTCCGGTCCGCCGCCAGGGTCAGGTTCCACCTGCTGTGCCTTCCGGATCTTGCTCTCAATGTCCCACGAGATGGCTCCCACGACGCACGACCTGGGCAGGATGGAGTGGGGCGCCTCCTCCGACTCCACGGGGGCGAACTGCCTGGAGAGGGCGTCAGGCAGGACGTTCTTAGAGCCAGGCCTGAAGGTGATGGAAAATTGGAACCTGGCGAAGAACAGGGACCAGCGCGCCTGGCGGGCGTTCAGGCGCTTGGCAGATCGTAAGTATTCCAAGTTCTTGTGGTCCGTGAGGACCACAAACGGCAGGCTTGCCCCCTCCAACCAGTGGCGCCACTCCTGCAGGGCGAGCTTGATGGCCAAGAGCTCTCTGTCCCCCACATCGTAGTTTCTCTCCGCCGGGGACAAGCGCCGGGAGAAGAAGGCGCACGGTCGCTTGGCGCCATCGTCCGGTGACCGCTGGGACAGCACTGCTCCCACTCCCGTGTCCGAGGCGTCTACCTCTACAATGCACTGCAGCGCGGGGTCGACCTGGCGAAGGACCCGGGAGGAGGAGAATTCCGCCTTCAGCGCCTCAAAGGCGGCAGCGACCTCTTCGGTCCACCGGAACGGGACCTTCGGGGACGTGAGGCGGGTCAGTGGTCCCACGATGGCACTGAAGTTGGGGACAAAGCGGCGGTAGAAATTGGCGAAGCCAACAAATTGCTGCACCTGTTTCCGGGATGCAGGTGTGGGCCATTCCACCACCGCCTTTACCTTCTCTGGGTCGGGGAGCACCCTATCGTGGGCGATGATGAACCCCAGGAAGGACGTGCTCCTGGCGTAAAATTCACACTTTTCTGCCTTAACGTACAGACGGTTCTCCAGCAGCCTTTGGAGGACCCGCCTCACGTGGACCTGGTGCTCATCCCTGGACTTGGAGAAGATGAGAATATCGTCCAGGTAGACGAACACAAAAAGGCCAATGAAGTCCCGGAGGACGTCATTTATGAGGCGCTGGAAGACTGCAGGAGCGTTGGTCAACCCGAACGGCATCACCAGATATTCAAAGTGGCCGTTCGGGGTACGGAAGGCCGTTTTCCACTCATCTCCCTCCCGGATCCGGACGAGGTGGTAAGCGCTGCGTAGGTCCAGCTTGGTGAACCAGGTCGCCCCCTGGAGGGAGTGGAAAGCAGTGTCCATGAGAGGCAGGGTGTAACGGTCCTTCTCCGTGATATTATTGAGGGCCCGGTAGTCGATACAAGGGCGGAGGGACCCATCCTTTTTCCCCACGAAGAAGAACCCTGCCCCCACGGGTGACGATGATGGGCGGATAATCCCAGCACTTAAAGATTCCTTCAGGTAGGCGTTCATCGTCTCCTTCTCCGGCGCAGACAGGCTATAAAGGCGACCAGAAGGTAAGGGAGCCCCCTGGCGGAGGTTGATGGCGCAGTCATAGGGCCGATGAGGGGGAAGAGACATAGCTTTCGCTTTGCTGAACACCATACCCAGGTCGTGAAATTCTGGGGGCACCAGAGACAGGTCCGGGGGTGCAGCGTCCGTCGCAGGGGGAGGAGCGGACGGAGAGCAGGCAGCGGACTGAAGGCAGGTGCCCATACAGAACGTACTCCATGCCGAGATCCCAGCTGATTTCCAATCCAGGACCGGATTGTGAAGGCGGAGCCAGGGATACCCCAGGATGACGGGCGACACAGAGTTGGGAAGGACGTAAAAGGTCATTTCCTCCCGGTGGTTTCCCGAGATGATGACCGGTAGGGGAACAGTTTGATGTGTCACTCTCCCGAGGGTGGCACGGGAGAGGTGGATTAGGGAGATGGGAGTATTGAGTGCCTGGCAGCGGATGCCCAATCGGGTTGCCAGGCTTTGTGAAATGAAGCTGCCTTCTGCGCCCGAATCCACCAGTGCGTGGGTGAGGTGCCCAGTAGGGTTATGGCAGAAACGGATGGGCAGCTTCAATTGAGTCAGTGATCCTAACCGATTGACATCCGCGAGGCTTCCAACAGTGACTCGCGGACCCCACCGACTGGCTTTCCGTGGGCAACACTCCACGGTGTGTTGGTCGCCTCCGCAATACATGCAGAGGCCCAACTCACGGCGGCGTTGTTTCTCCACAGGGGAAAGTTTAGTCCAGCCCGTCACCATCGGCTCCGACTCCTCGGGGCGCGATGCTGGCGGCGCCGCCAGGGGGCGAGCTTGGAACAGGTGCGGCGAGGCTCCACGAGGGCGAGAAGAAGAAGACCTCCGCCCCGAGGAGCGCTCGCGCAGCCTGTTATCCAAACTTATCGCTAAGGACGTCAGCTCCGCTAGCGTCCCAGGGATATCCCGACCAGCCAGTTCATCCCTCAGATCACTATTGAGGCTGCGGAGGAACAGGCCACAGAGGGAGCGTTCCTCCCAGCCCAATTCCTCCGCCGCTACCCGGAAGTCGACCGCGTAGTCCGCTGCCGACCGGCTTCCCTGCTGGAGAGCGAGAAGCCGATCGACCTGGACCGTTTCGGTTTGTGAGTGGTCAAAGACCTCCAGAAAGCGCCTCACGAATTGGTCATAGGTGAGGGTGGCATAACTGGGCCTCGCCATTACGGCGTAGGTCCAAGTTAACGCACGCCCCTCCAGAAGATTCCCTATGTAACCAATTCGGCTGTGATCCGAGGGAAAATCTCCGGGCACACGGTGGAACACGGACTCACACTGCATAATAAACCCCCGCGCTCCGCCGAGCTTACCGCTAAAGCGGGCGGGGGTCGGAATCGGCGTGAGCCGAACCGGTGCCACTGGAGCCGGCTGGACGGCCGCTGGAACAGCAGGAGCCGCGCCACCCTGGCGAGTCGGGAGGAACGGCTGTTGGGGGTCCAAGCGGTTCAATCGGTTAGTCAGTTCTAATAATTGGTTAAGAACCACCTGTTGCTGATAAACAATCTGATCCACCCGAGCCTCGAGGATGGTAAACCGGTGTGCGAGCCCGCCGTCCGCCGAGCCGCTCTGCTGAAGCCGTACTGACATAACGTTCGGCTCAGGAGACGCACACACACAGGCTCAGAGTAGTTCAAACTGTTTATTAACAACAGGGATGTTTGGGTGCGTGTCTGCAGAATGTTAATGTGTTGGTGGGGGCGTCTGCTTCGGACCCAGAGGCAGGAGACCGTTCAGCCGGCAACCCTATGGGAGAAATCAGACACAGGGTGATGAGTACACACCAACACGGGAGGAGAATAGGCGAGGGAGAGAAGCTTACTTGTTTGGGCAGATGACTGGCGCTTCAAGGATGGAAGCCCGGGAGACAGCCACCTGCAGGGCTCGGTGCAGCAGCGAGGAGAGACGAGGGACGGGATTGTCCGCCGCCGAGGAATCCACCTGTGCACAGGGGAGCAGACTGGAGAGATGAGGTAAGTGAACTTCTTACCGGTAAAGAGGATGCTGAAGAGGATGTGGTAGAAGTCCATGCAAAGGAAACGAAGTCTACGGCTTCAGGCCGACGCTCAGGGCGAGGCGGCTTTTATCCTTCGCCGCTGACGAGTAGCAGGTGCGTGAGCAGGTGGCGCCGCTGATGAATGGCGCGGCGTGACACTTTTGAGTTACTGCATGACTAAAGTAACTAGCTACTTGGAGAAGTAACTTTCACGTTACTTTTAAATGCATACTTAAATCATCTTGCACACACAGCAAGATCGAGGGCCCCTTGTTCTTATCAGAAAAAAGAAGAAAAAGAAAACTGATGAGAAAAAAGCCTCATCTTACAAAGAAAAAAATGTCTCAGATTTACACAAACTATTGTAATCAGTAGAAAGTCAGAAATTTACTAGAAATTAAGTTGTGAATTCACAGAGAAAAATTTGGACCCCCTGGTGGGTCGTTTTTGGCCCATGAGCCATAGGTTTGACACCCCTGGACCATCCCATTAAAAATGCATATTTAGAAGATTTATTTCCATGAAATAGTTGCATATCACAACAGCTTGTAAATGAATGAGATAAAATAAAATAGAAAGCACAGATAAATGAAAGGTCACCGCTTAGAAGCTGTTCTTTACTGCAACAAATCAGTCTTTTTCTCTGTGCGTAAGAAAACTTTAAATGCATTTAATGCAGACATTAAATGCGAGCTTCTTGCTCAAAAATACTCATGTTTAACCACAGAGGTAGGAGCTGTTAGGGGCTACTTACAACAGGACAACAGGTGATCAGGGCTGATATGAGAAGATAAGATAAGATAAGATAAGATAAGCCTTTATTAGTCCCACAACGGGGAAATTCCAGGATTGCAACAGCACAGGGATAGCAACACTCAGAGCAACAATCAGAAGGCAAGAAAAAAAACAAAAACAAAAAAAAACAAGCAAGCAAGAGCAGCTAATATACATATGTACGTATTACTATAAAATATATATATATACACACACACACAGACACACAGTGCAGAGCATTGTAGCTGGATGGAATAAATATATGAATATATGAACATACAGTGCAGAGCATTGTAGCTAGATGGAATAAATATGTAAATATATAAACACCCACAGTACGGAGCATTGCAGCTAGGTGGAATAAATATGCAAGTATATAAACACACACAGTGCGGAGCAATGTAGCTAGATGGAATAATATGTAGATATATAAATATATAAACACACCCAGTGCTGAGCATTGTAGCTAGATGGAATAAATATGTAAATATATAAACACACACAGTGCAGAGCATTGTTGCTAGATGGAATGAAACAGCATAACCGTCTACTTAGTTATCCTACATGGTATGATTATGTGCCCATACATATTCTCACCCTCCATAGCGACCGGTAAGTTCCTAGTTGTATGCCGGAGGGGACCATTGTGTAAGTCTATTGCATCTTTTGCATTCAAAAAACTATTAGTTTGTTACGTCTTTTTGCTATCTCTGCGAGCAGCCCTGCTTAGGTTGTACAGTCTGACAGCCGTTGGTAGGAAGGACCTACGAAACCTCTCGGTTGTGCACCTGGGATGATGTAGTCTGCTGCTAAATGAGCTCCTCAGTGCATTCAGTATGTCCTGCATAGGGTGGAACTCGGACTCCAGCTGAGATGACAGTTTAGCCACCGTCCTTCTCTCTCCTATCTCCTCCATCGGATCAAGGCGCTGCCCCAGGACAGAGCTAGCTTTCTTAATCAGTTTGTTCAGTCTCTTCCTATCGGCTGCAGTAATGCCACTGCCCCAGCAGACCACTCCAAAAGTGATGGCTGATGCCACCACCGTGTCATAGAATGACTTCAGCAGCGCCCCTTGTACACCAAAAGACCTGAGTCTCCTCAGCAGGAACAGCCTGCGCTGTCCCTTCTTGTAGAGTGCATCAGTATTGTGTGACCAGTCTAGTTTATTGTTCAGATGAATACCCAGGTACTTATAGGATGTCACCATCTCGATGTCTGTTCCCTGTATATTTACTGGTACTGTGAGGGGCTGCCCATGCCTGCGGCAGTCCACCACCAGCTCCTTAGTTTTCCTCGCGTTGATCTGGAGGCAGTTCCGATGGCACCAGTCCACGAAGTCCTGGATAAGCCCTCTGTACTCAGCTTCATCTCCATTGGAGATGAGGCCAACGATCGCAGAGTCATCAGAGAACTTCTGTAGATGGCAGTGTGTTGTGTTGTGTGAGAAGTCCGCAGTATAAAGAGTGAACAGGAAGGGAGCCAGCACCGTTCCCTGGGTCGCCACCACTGCATTTCTACACACAGGGTTGTGATGTGAACTGGGGCAGGACAGGAAACGGACCCGCGGAGGAGATTGTGTGAGGGCTGCGTCAGTTATGGTAGGGTCAGTTTATATTTATTTGCTTATTTATTTGCTTGCCTTTGCCTTTGGCATGACAACCTCCAGTGGCTTGAGGTCACTGGGGATGGCAGTTGTCCCGCCAATAGCCACCAAAACTGTGTATTCATCCCCAGTGATGAGGAGGGTGTCTAGCAACTGCAAGTTGTATGATGGTCTGTTTGCGCTGAAATATCTATCCATATTAATAAAATGAGTAACACCAGTAATGCATCTGATCAAATTTCAGTAACTGTAACACATTACTGAATTTTTAAACAATAATTTCGTTACACAGCACGTTACTGCAAAAGTAGTGGCGTTACAGTAACGTGCTACTCCCAGCACTACTCATGATATACATTTCCTGTAAATTCTAGTTTAGATTATCACATAAAAAGGGCCACCTCTTTTCTTTTACTTTTTTGCATGCACCTTTTTCCCCTCATAATTTTGCAGAATTGTTATAAAACAGTTTTAATGTGCATTTGAGACTTTATTCTCATAAATTTGAGGGTTTTCTTCTAAATCATACCATATGAATAAAAAGTAAACATCAATAAGTTAAATATTTCCTGAGCCAGAGGAGAATAGCAAAAAAAGAAAAAAAAAACCACAACAAAAAATGTCTGAAAATGAGAAAATTATCCATCGCTACCATCTACAGATATAAATTAGCTATTAGTCTAATTCAATGAAAACTTAAGCGTGGAGCTACAGCCTGAAGATGCCGTTCTGGCCTGATTTAACCCGTTTGCTTTTTAGTAAAAATATTTTGGATTGATAACAATTTAAAAATCAAAGACACAAAAGGTAATGTAATTACATGTGATGACTTTATTTATTATCACTACTTGACTAATTAAAATTTTTAAGACTCTAATAATTTCAATTTAGAGCCAACTTGCTCCTCCGACTCATTTTAATTTATTTATTATTTATTTATGTATTTATTTATTTTATTATATTGTTATGCACTTTTGCAGCTTTAAGAATTTTTTTTTTAGACAAAACTAAGAAACTCAGCAGTAATGTAAACCAAAGAAACAATGGTCCGATACACTATAATGTTTCCAATTAGTACAACTTAGCATTGTCATTTAGCATTTGCTGTTTTATAATTAGAAATGGTGTTAATGTTACTTACCTCCTATTAAAACGAGGTTAGTGGACTGTCCTCTCTGATGCAGCACGGTGGGAAAAAGTCCCACATCCCTGGCAAACAGGAGTAGCAGCTATCTGACCAAACCGGTAGTTTGGAGTTAGCAACCACAGACTGAAGCCTATAGCTACCTACCACACACCTGTTCTGCTGTGCGCACTGCAGGGATGAGGCGGGGCACTGACAAGTGGTGGTGAGGAGCTTTACTGAAGAACCAGGAGTATGTGCATTTTAAATCACGATATTATCCATCCATCCATCCATCCTCTACTGCTTTTCCAGAGATCCGGGTCGCAGAGGCAGCAGTTCAAGCAGAGAAGCCTAGACTTCCCTCTCCCCAGCCACCTGCTCCAGCTCTTCAGAAAGGATATCAAGGCATTCCCAGACCAGCTGGGAGACTTACAGCGTATTCACACGGCCACTGTTTGGTCCGGACTAAAGGACCAAAGTGTGTTTTCCGTGGATAGCTCGGTTTGTTTGGCGCTGTCTGAATGCACCTGGAACTCTGGTGCAGCACCAAACAAGTGAACTCTGGTCCCCCTGAAAAGGGGGAGTCTCGGTTCACTTGCAAACACAGTCTGGTGCACTTTGCTTGCCGTGTGAATGCAAACGGAGTATCCAGTGGACCAAAGGGCGGACGTGCCCCTCTGCATTTGTGTAACCACAGCAACACACAGTGAGAAGAGAAAGTGACATTTACTGTAAGGTGCCTTCACATTAAAATGCCAACAGGTGAATTTTTCGCACAGCACGACTGATTACATTATAACTCAATGTAAATGCATGAAAAGACATTAATTCACCATCTGGGTGAGATGCAGACAGACAAAGTTCCCACTCACCTGAAAAAGTTGAAAACTTGACATGTGTTTCATGTCCTTGGTAGGAATCCATGGGAAAATAAATCCAATATCCCAATTCAGCTGAAGAGCTCCTGGTCCTTCTGCCAGATTTTGGGTGGAAAATACAATAAAGACAGCCGTGTGGATGCAAGAAATACTTTTACTGGAGAAAGCCGAGGAGAAAAGTAAAAAAAAAAAATGTCTCTTGGACTTGGAGTAGTGAGAAGGAAATGTAGGCTCTGATAGACATTTGGTCTGAGGACCAGATTTCTCAACTGCTTGAGGCTGTACACAAGAATACCGATGTTTTTAAAACATTTAGCGACATGATGGCGGCATGGAGGTTTATGCAGACGGCAGAGCGTTTTATTTTTTATTAGTTTGTGGCGCATAAACACCTCGGCTGAACGGTGTTATGCTGAGAATTGCTCGCTTGACGAGAATTGCATCCCATCGTCAAATAAACATAATTTAAAGATAATTTACAAGAGGTAATAACAATTTTTAATTCTAAAAATGCATAATGGGTACTTCTAAAAATGCACAAATGGTTACAAGCCTGGCTGTAGTGTTTTGGAAGAAGGAAGCAGACGAGGCAGCGAGCTGAATGACACATGAACATTATTTCTCTTCCAACATCAAGTACAGATAATACTCTATCTGGGTCTCTGGGCGTCTCCGTTTTATAACCTTTATTTCCATTCCATGAGACCCAGGGAGCCAAAAACAATACACTCAGTGGACAAAGACATGCCTGGCACATTAACATCATATAACACCAGTCTTGCTTCTCACACCCTCTCTTCCTCCAGTGACTCTGGTGTCTCCTAAACTCCCCGGGGGGCAGATAGTCCTTTCTGTTACGTCTGAGACCATCCGGTGCCACTTCCTCCTTCAGTCCTTTGTTCCATCTTCCCCCCTGGTTCCGACTCTGGGTGGAGAACCTCCCACATAGTGCCACCGCACAGCCCCCCCCCCCCCCCCCCCGGTCCTTTGGGCTTGAGCCGGCGCCCATAGCGGCTGTAGCGGGGGGTTGCCCGTCTGGTCAAAACACCCTGCTGGCAAGGTGTGCAGGTGGGCACATTAGTCTGTGGAAGGAAAAAGGGTGGGTGGGTGGGGGGAAATGTTAGTTTCGCAAGCGCAGGTCTCTACCGGGGAAATACCAACTTGCGGAGCCACCGACAGTGGGCATCCAAGCCGGGGAGCTTGGGCCAACACCACCTGCTCATCTGCCAACACAGATGCAGACGGTCTCCCTACGCCCCCCCAAGTCTAACACAAAATGCTTTGCCCTAGTTTCCAGCACCCTGAATGGTCCATCGTACGGTGGGCACAGCGGGGTCCGGTGTGCATCATGCCTGACAAAAACAAACGGCGCTCTGTAAGCTTTTCTGGACGAAGGTGCAGGGAAGACAATTTTGGGCCGGGCCTGGCACGTTAACAGCCTCCGTACTGTACAAAAATTGCACAGGCGGGTCGGCCCGGGTGCGAGATTTTCCTGTAAAAACTCCCCGGGGATTCACAGCAGCTGAGAAAAAATGGGGAGGCTGCCAGATTCACCTTAGGCATGGAGCACAACCCTAAAAGAACCCAGGGCAAGCTGTCGACCCAATTTGCATTTGTGAGTGAAGCTCTGAGCGCTGCCTTAAGTGACCTATGAAAATGTTTGCATAACCTGTTAGCCTGGGGGGTGTATGCAGTAGTGTGGTGGATTTTGACCCCCAGGCTCTGGGCCATCGCAGACCAGAGTGCCGAAACGAACTGCGGACCCCTGTCGGAATTGATGTCCGATGGGGATCTAAACCGTGCAACACAAGCCGACAAAAAAGCGCCAGCCACCTCTGCGGATGTGGTGGAAGCCAGCGGGACCACTTCAGGCCAACGCGTGGTGCGGTCCATGATTGTCCCAACAAATCCACGTGGACATGATCAAACCTCCTGGCCGGGATTTGGAATGGCTTGAGGTGGGCTCTGCTGTGCTTGTGCACTTTGTCCTGCTGGCACGCGATGCACACTGAAGCCCAGTCTTTCACGTCCTTGCACAAACGCAGCCAGACAAATTTCACCGCCACCAGTTTAACCAAGGCACGCACGTCGGGATGCGAAAGGGAGTGGACTGACTCAAAAATGCAGCGGCGCCAAGAGCTCAGAACCACGTGCAGGCAACCAGTGGAGATGTCGCAGAGGGAGGGCACCCTTCTTGCACCACCCTGCTCTCCAGCTTTAACCCAGTAGGCGCAGACTGGAGTGCGCAAATGTCCGTGTCCCCGGTTTGCTCCTTGGCCATGGCAAGGAAATCTATTCCCATGTAGACTGGGGAGACTAACGCACGCGACAGGCAATCGGCCACGACGTTGAGCTTACCAGCAACATGTTGAATGTCGGTCATGAACTCTGAGATCGCAGCTAAATGTCGTTGCTGCCGGGCCGACAACAGTTCCAAGACCTTGGACATCGTGTACGTTAGCAGTTTATGATCCACGAACGCGGTGAACTCGCGCCCTTCTAGCCAATACTGGAAATGGCGCATCGCCAGGTGGAGGGCCAACAATTCTCTGTCAAACGTATTGTATTTGCGTTCATTGTCGCGCAAAGGACGACTGAAAAACGCAAGTGGCTGCCACAAACCGGAGATGTACTGCTCCTTTACTGCCCCTATAGCAGGGGTGTCCAACCATGTGCCATGGAGAGCCAAGACCCTGCAGGTTTTCTCTTCTACCCAGTCTCTTCAGCAGGTGTTTTCACTTATCAGCAATCAGTGGGAAGAAGTTCACAGAAATCTGCTGTTGAAGACAGTGGTTGGAGGTAAAACCTGCAGGGTCTTGGCTCTCCATGGCACATGGTTGGACACCCCTGCCCTATAGCAATGTCAGATGCGTCTGTGGTGAGCACTAGCCACGCCGATGGGGCAGGGTGAGCTAGCAAAGCGGCGTCAGCAAGTGCTGTTTTGGCATCTGCGAAAGTCTGGACTCACTCGGGGATCCAGTCGATGTTTTCCGCAGGCTTCTTTTTCTTAAGCGCGGCATACAACGGCTGCAGCAGCTGGGCTGCCCGGGGGAGAAAACGGTTATAAAAGTTGGCCATGCCCAAAAATTCCTGTAGGGCCCTCACGGTCTGCTGATGCGGAAAGTCCGATACGACGCGTACCTTTTCAGGTAGCGGAATCGTGCCCTCTGGCGAAATGCGGTGACCCAAAAAATCGATCACTGGCACACCGGCCTGACACTTCACTGGGTTAACTATAAGCCTGTGCGCTTCCAACCTCTGGAAAACTATTTTGAGATGGGAAAGGCGCTCCTCCTCGGACACGCTAGCCACCAGAATGTCATCTAAGTAGACAAAATCGAAGGGAAGGTCACCGAGCACTGCGTCCATCATTCTCTGGAAGGTTTGTGCCACGCCCTTTAATCCGAACGCCACGCATAAAATCTTGAAAAGGCCAAAAGGAGTTATTACTGCTGTTTTAGGAATGTCCTCCGCGTGCACTGGGACCTGGTGGTAACAGCGGATCAGTTCTACTTTTGAAAAAACACACATCCTGCCCAGTTATACAGAAAAATCCTGGATGTGTGGGATGGGATACTGATCATGTTCCATGGTGTTGTTCAAGCGCCGGAAATCGAAGCACGGTCACCACGACCCATCGGCCTTAGGCATCATGTGTAGTGGGGATGCCTATGAGCTGTTGGAACGCCTAACAATGCCCAGCTGCTCTAAGTTGGCTAGCTCCTCGCGCGCGCTGGCCAGTTTAACCGCATCCAGGTGCCGAGGGCTCGTGAAGACTGGTGGACCTTTTGTTGTTATGAAATGCTCAACCCCATATTTTGTTACCGTAGCCGAAAAAGTCGGGACCAATAAGTGCTGGGAACTGTGACAGTAAATGCTGACACTTAACCCCTGGAACTATAATGTTAGCCAGTGTTGTTGACCCAGCTCCCTGAGCTGTGCAGGGCAAGGAGGAAAAAGAGACAGCATCCACTTAACGTCTACTGGCAACATTGACTAACAAACCATGAGCACATAAAAAATTTGCTCCTAAAATGGGAGCAGAACGTGCATCAACCACAAAGTCCCACTGATAATTGCATCCGTGCAAGCATATTATCAGCGTCCATTCGCCAAACGTCCTGATGGTGGATCCATTGGCGGCTGAGAGCTCGGGACCACTGCCTCCAGCCGACCTGTCTGCACTGACCGGCAGGATGAGGCTCTTCTGGGAGCTGGAGTCCACCAAAAACCATCTCCCCAAACGTGTGTCCGTGATATAAAGCAGCCTGTCCCTGTCACCAGCAGTCGCAGCTGCTACTGACTGCTGGCCGTGCTGTCTTCCAGGCTTCTTGAATTGGCATGGCGGCAGACATCATTGGGCATTCGAGCCGAAATGGCGATGATAGAAACAGAATGCCCCATTCCTGCACCTCTTGGCATCCGTCCAAGCCACCACCAATGGTTCCTCGACCTTGCTGGAGTCCTTCATGGATGCCGGTGTTGTTGCATGCACTCTGAGAGCTCTAGTTGCTAGGATGATGCGGTCCGCTTCCCGTGCCAGGGCGTGGTAGCCCTTGGATTCCAACCACGGCGAGTTGGCCAGGATCACCCTCGCTGTAGCAGGTATGTTCCTGAGGAACAGGTGGGCGAACAGGAAAGATTTGTTGTTCTTCCCCATCAGCGCCAACATGCTCTCCATGAGCTCCACGGCTGATCTGTCACCTAACTCTGAACATGTTCAGAGTCGGTCTGCCCTCTCACTGTCAGACAGGGTATAACACTGGAGTAGCATCCACTTGAGCGCGTCATATTTTCCCTGGGCCGGCGGCTCCTGGAGCAGGCTCGTTACCTGTTGCGTGGTGTGCACATCCAGCGCAGTGACCACTTAGTAATATTTCGTGTTGTCCGTTGTGATCCCACGGAGTGCGAACTGGGCTTCTACATGCAAGAACCACACGGTCGAATTGTGAAGCCAGAAGTCTGGGAGCTTGATTGTGACAGCGCATGCGGCGCTGGTGTTCTCCCTCTGGGCTGTCTCTGGGGCGGTACTCAACTCGTTCTCCATGGCACATCTTGGGGTCACCAATGTGGAAGAAGAAAGCAGATGAGGCAGCGAGCTGAACAACACATGAACTTTATTCCTCTTCCAACATCATGGACAGAAAATACTCTCTGGGTCTCTGGGCGCCTCATTTTATAACCTTTATTTCCATCCCATGAGACCCAGGGAGTCAAAAACAATACACTCAGTGGACAAAGACATGCGTGACACATTAACATCATATAACACCAGTCCTGCTTCTCACACCCTCTCTTCCTCCAGCAACTCTGGTGTCTCCTGAACTCCCCACGGGGTAGATAGTCCTTTCTGTTACGTCTGAGACCCCGCGGTGCCACTTCCTCCTTCAGTCCTTTGTTCCATCTCCCCCCCTGGCTTCTGACTCTGGGCGGAGAACCCCCCACACAGTGCCACCACAGTGTTATATTTTATAGTTTTGGGGGATGGGATGCAATTCTTGGCAAGCAAGCAATTCTCGGCATAATATGGTCCTGACCAATCAATGAGCCAGATTTCTCTTGCTCACCGAGATTTTTTCTTCCTGGTCAGTGGTGGTTTCAGCTACAGTGCCACAAACGAGCAGCTGTTGTAACTACGTGACGTTGTCCAAGCAGTTTGGTCTGCTTGAGTGAAGTGCTGTGTGAATGCAAACCAAACCAAACGAAGGTGTGAAAATTCTCGACATTCCCCACTGAGTCAAACCGAGACCCCCTTACTATCCTGGTGTGAATGCAGCCATAGTCTCTCCAGTGAGTCCTGGGTCTACCCCGGGGTCTCCTCCCACTGGGACATGCCCAAAACCCCTCAAGTGGGAGGCGTCCAGGAGGCATCTTGATCCGATGCCCATACCACCTCAACTGGCTCCTATCAGTTCCTTTTTATATCACAATACAAACGCTAGAGTATTCTATGAAACGCTAGACGTTTTTATATCATCACTTGATAAGGGGCGGCAGTGGCTCAGGAGGTAGAGCAGGTCGTCTAATAACCGGATGGTTGGCGGTTCGAATCCTGCTCTCCCCGGATATCCTGCTGTTGTGTCCCTGCACAAGACACTTCACCCACCTTGCCTCCAGTGTCCATAACACTGGGTATGAATGTGTATAAATGTTCAGTGGTCGCCGGAGAGGCTGCTGGCACAGATTGGCAGCCACGTTTCCGTCAGCCTGCCCCAGGGCATCTGTGGCTGCAGAAGTAGCTTGCCACTGCCATTGTCTGTCTGGAGTGAATGAATAATGTATCTACTTGTAAAACATCTTTGAGTGTCTATGATAAAGTGCTCTATAAATCTGATGCATTATTATATATCGTCGTATTGACCAGCCCTACTAGTGGTTATGGAAATGATGACATGAAGTGACATAGTGGAAGATTACACTAGCAGTGTTCCCTTTATCATTTCCCTGACTGCCAAAAAACGTGTATTTAACGCTTAAAGGATGCTAATCACAAAACAAGAAGCGAGTCACAAATAGGGAAGGGAAAGTGAACACAAACAGCTGTGACAAAAGAACTCCTGGGTGGAATCACTATTTTTAGTGCCCTCCCGCCCCCCCATAAGAGGATTTAAGTGAGGTTTCAGCGTCTGGGAGCACACGGTGTATTATATTTTATACTTGCTTTGAACTTTTTGACTTGGACTGTCTAAACCCAGGCTAATCTGAAGCTAGAACTTTTTTTTTTCTCTTTTTATGTACTTTTACATCTTCAACATTTCAAACTTGTTTAATACAATCCACCATTGCAGCAGTATGCAGTGAATATACAACAGGTAAGAGGAAGAGTTTTGCCATTTTGCAGCACAGACAGACAGTACTCATTAAATGGCTTTTTTTTTTTTTTTGTCTCAATCCACCCAACCCCCACTGACTTTATGTGTCTGTTTTAAAAGTGTGTGCGTCTCGCTCCACAACACAAAGCTGCCATTGGTTGGCCTGAGCTGTTGGGAGGGGGTTGCGTGGAGGGGAGATAGTGCTGACTCAGGCGCTTGGCCCCATTGTTCTCCTCGCTGCCTCGTAACCCTACACCTCCCTCCCTCCAGCCAGACAGCGCATTGGCCAACCACAAGTGCTGGAGCCAAGAGGACTGTGGTGTTAAACTCAAAAAAAAAAAAGAAAAAAAGAAAAAGTCTTATCGCTTCCTCCTTTAGTCCCACAATGAGAGAATTCAGCAGCAGGCAAAGTCACAGCGGACACATGACCAGTCAGGTCGGCATATCTCTCATGAATGTGGGTGAATTACAGGGAAGTATTATGGTGATAATCAAGCAGTTTTATATGGGTTGCTACCTGTTGGTTTTCTGCAGCACTGAAACGCGTGCTTCAAGCATGGTTTTCTTTAAAACCTGGAGAATTTTGAGATTTAAGATATTAGGTGTGACTCAAAGAAAACCTACCATTACCAGCTGACTTACAATGAATTTTAAACAAAATATAAAATTTCTATTAAAATGTGGTGGGGGTGGTGGGGGTTGGTGGTCACTATCAGAGGTCAACCTAGTGCAGACCTGTTGATTCTCCTGCCCTGGAGCAGTGTGAAGCTTCTAAAATGTGTAAATGCAACACAATACTGATGGAGACACACGATATGAGGAGAATGGTTTTTGCCCGGGGCTTAGCAAGTCTGCCTGGTCACAAATCAGTGCTCCAGCATGGACGAAAGTGAGAGTTCCATCTGTTCCAGTCAACAGATCCTCAGTTATCTACATCATTTAGAGTCTAAAGGCGACAATTAGCTTGTGTGTGCCACAGAGGGACCAAGTTTAGTCAGCTGAAGCTCATAAAGATGAAGCTTAAATCTGCATTTAATCAAATGTGTTATGTCACTTCATCACCTGTTGTTATGGATGGGTGTGTATAATGTTCTCCACAGAAGCTAAGCTTATATGTATTACATGTCAGCACTGGTCTGACTTATAAACTCAGTTCAAGTATGGAATAAAAGTGTTTCTTTTGTCTATTACTTAAACACCACAAAATGTGCACTTCTTTTACAAAACCATCAGGAAAGAATATGTGGATATTACGCATATTATGTAAAACACTTAACCAAGATAGTGCTGTTTACATCGCTTTTCTTAACCGCTTAATCATTTTGGGTCATGGGGGGCTGCAGCCTATCTCAGTGTCTTTGGGCAAGAGGCAGAGTACACAGATTGCCAGTCCAACAAAAAGGCTACGGTCACACTGCAGGTCTTAATGCTCAATTCCGATTTTTTGCTGAGATCCAATTTTTTTTCTGTGGGCATTCACATTACAATTTAAATGCGACCCCCATCAGACTCCAGTGTGAATGATCTACAGCTATGAAGTGATCCAAATGCGCAGAAGAAAACATAATGTCAGACACGGCGTTGTGTTTACGGAAATAAATATTAGCCCCCAACGACTGAAGGGGACAGAACTTCTTCACCACGATGCAGCATAGCAAAATAAAATATTAAAATCATTCAGAAAGGATTATGCACAAAATAAATGAGATCAGCTTCATTCCTCTACACGCCAGATGACCACTGTGATCAGCTCTGCTTTAACAGAACTGATCAATTTAACAGCTCTCTTGAAAACGAGACCCCGTGTCTCAAAGGGATTACCTGTATAAATAAGGTTAATAATAAGTAAACAGCGTGGCTAGTATCAGCGGCGTAACACCGGTCCCACACAGAAAGGAGAAGCCGCCACAGTCTCTCCTGTCCTGGACAGTGTGCTTTCGTGTCCCCGTATCTGGCCATTCCGCACCACAGTCATGTCCGTATTAACTTTACATTTTAGATATGCATTACAGCGGCCAGGAATGAAGGTGTGCTGTTTACAGGGAAAAGGAATTTGCAGCGTCCAGTAAATTTGCCGTTACTGTGCACCTGTAATGTCTGATGGTTTCAGCCCCAACCTCCCCCTTCTCCCAAAATTATGAAGTTGTTGTTCAGTAGGAGCCGACAAAATTACGATCCAGCGATAAAGGGAAGACGATTGATTAAAAAGAGAGCTCAAATCAGCTGTGTCTGCCATGCTTGCTGCATCCTCCACCGCAGAATTGTAGCGTCTGTCTCACCAAAAACATGCAAGTTAGGTTAATTGGAGACTCTAAAGTGGCCCTAGGTGTGAATGTCTGTGTGAATGGTGAAGGGTTTGGTACCGCACCATGGCTGCCTCATCCATCTGGGATTAATAAAGAATACAAAATACAAAAAAAAACCCCTTCAATGAGGAAAAGGCCGGATGAAATGCAACATGACTGTTCAGACCGAGGTCGCTTTGGAAAAGATCATGGCCTGGGTCTGGCCTGGGTCTGGTGTGAAAAAAAATTGGATGTGTGCTGTTCAGACTGTCATTAAAAAATCAAATATGGATCACATGTGTGCAAAAAAAAAAAAAAAAATCGGAATTGAGCATTAAAACCTGCGGGGTAAATGAAAAGTTGCTTTTTTAACATTTATTAGCTCCAACTCCATCACAGTCAGCTCTTGTCCATCGTTATTTAATAAACAAAAACACACGATGGACATAAATCACTTTACACATCTGCAGAAACACTTTTTAGGCAACGCAACAACACATTCAAACCTGCAAATAAATAGAAACTGCTGGTAACTGCATCAGCCGTGGCATCACTGTGATGCAGAGGCACTAACTTGGATTTAGTGCCAATTAACGTGCATATCTTTGAACTGAGGTAGGAAATCGGAGCACAGCAGCCAAAACCCCTGCAGCCATGGGGAGAACATACAAACAGTTACGTTTAAACTGCTAGAGAGGCATAAGAAAGACCCAAATCTAGGTACAGTAAGACCAGTTAAGGATGATTTATTGATGACTGAAAACAAAGGGCAGCACGAGGGCTACAAAACAACACTAAACTTCAACTTAAAACACAAAAGTAATAAATAAAGGACTGAACAAACCGGATGAAATGGTAAGGGTAGGAGAAGCAAATAATCCAAACATGAGTAGTGAATAATCCATAACAGGAGTTCAATATCACCACGACAAGCGACAAGAGAAGAGTGGTTTGAATAGCTAATTACAAAATGGGGAACAACAGAGGACACAGGTGTAAGGAAGAACAGAACAGAGAATCATAGTGCCAGATAAACAGGAAAGAAACCACAATAATAAAACTAAACGAGAACAAAACAGGAAGCACTTTAAAATAAAACCAAAACTCGGAAACCAATACTAGACAGGAATAATTCCTGAAACCCTTTCAGAATAACTAAGGTCTAAACCAGGGGTCACCAACGCGGTGCTCGCGGGCACCATGTCGCCCGCAGGGACCACATGTGTCGCCCGCAGGCCTGTTCTAAAAATAGCACAACTCGCAAGTGAGCTGCAGATGTAATTTTTTCTGCCGCTATTTTTTATTTTATATTTTTTAAAATCACACTTGCATTTATATAGATTTTAAAATGACAATGTCTTAAAAATAAAAAAAAATGAAAATATGTTTATTATACGTAAAGTTAAGGTGAACTCTGACCTAGTTCAAAGGTCAGTATTGTGCGCATGACAAAACCTTCGCGCTTGTGGAGCGTAAGCTTAGCTAGTGGGCAGTTAAGATGGTGGGCACAGTGCGGTTTCCAAGCCCAAAAACATGGCAAAAAAAAGACATAAAATTTATCATTTTCAAAGTGAGCGGGAGGAAGAGTTCTTTTTTACTACCGTCAAAGGAAGCTGCGTGTATTTCATTTGCGGGGCGATGGCGAAGCGCTACTTCACTACCCACTCTTTTTTTTTTTTTTTTTTTTTGGACTTATCTTGACAAGCCACCAGCCGCTGCGTGCGCAAGCGCCCCTTAACTCCCTAACCTGCATGTTTTTGCATGAAAAACGAGAACATGCAAACTCCACACAGATCACTGTTGGCCGGGGTCGAACCTGCGATCCCCCGGCCGAGGGTAAACTGCTGCCACGGTGCTAACCACTGCGCCACCGTGCATATAAGCGCAGTGCTGTTTAGTTTCTTCTCATGAAAGGACAGTGCTGGTTGCTCAAGCATGATTCTTGGCAAGAACTGTATTGATATAATTCCAGTGAAGAAGAACACACAAAAGTGTGTTTATTAAATGTCACAGATTTTGAGCAGAATTGCAGCAGATTTGTTCAGTTAAAAATGTGATAAGATTTATTTAATATGAAAGTTGATTTTTCTTAAATGTTGCATAACTTTTTCAAACATGGTTCAACATAGTTCATGAATTAAAAGGGTTTAGTTTTTTATGGTTAAAAGGGACTGGTGAAAACTGGACATTTTTTTATGAAATGTAGAAGTGATCATCTGAACAATTGCTGAGATTAATAAAAATAAAGTGTTGAATATTGATCTTGTTTTTGTTTAAGTTATTGATAATTTAAGTTTTTGTTTAAGTTTTTGTGTGTATATTATATATATATATATACGTATATACTGTATATATATATATATATATATATATATATATATATACACACACACACACACACACACGCACACACAATTTGTTATTTTAGAGGAGTGTGTCAAGCTGGTGCCCTTCACATGACTCGATACCCATGAAGTAGCTCTTGGTTTCAAAAAGGTTGGTGACCCCTGGTCTAAACAGAATAGCTCATAATGATACTAACAATAAATTCAAAACTAACAAACTCAAAGGGGTGGGCGTGTTGACTAACATGCCCCCCATGACACAAACTTTACATCGATAGGCCCAAGCTTGGGTCTGAGGCCAGGATCTGTTTACTGTGAAGCAACAGTGCTAAACACTGCTTCACCGAGTTGATAATGCTGTTTTCCCTCATCAATTCCTAAAAAGAAATTATTTTATCAAAACATGCAAAGTTACAGATTTACACATATACATTTATAAGGAAAATCATCATCATCATCATCATCATAGCAGTCTATCGCAGGCGACAATGACTGTTTCATTTAGGACTGATCAGATTCCTCTACACAGCTCTGTCCCCCGCCCTCCGCTGCCAGGAACTCCTGACCCTGCAAACCCGGGCAAAGTCCAAGCCGGTATGAGTTGCATTCTGATTGGCCATTTCATGAAACTGCTTGCAAAGTATTTGAGTATTTGAGTGTTTGCTGGACTAGTGGCACATTCTTGGCAGATAGAGGAATTATCAAGAAAAAAAACCCTCAAAATTAGATGACAACACATAATGAAAAAAAATCCTATTTGACAGAAAAGCTGGAAATTTAATTAAAAATAAGAACAAAGTGGGATGTCACAAATTTAAAAGAGAAGTCATTTTTTGGAGACAAAAGCTGGAAATGTAATTAAAAATATAAAAGAAAAAATGGTACATTTACATGTAGATGACACATATTTAAAATAGAAGTTGTATTTTTTGAGGAAAAATAAGTGCAAATTTAAAATGACAAAAGAGTCACAAATATCTGATAAGGAATTAATGCTCTAGCAGTCCACTGAGGGAGCAGAAAGATAATATGAAATATTCAGATATTCATTTTGGATTACTATTGAATATTTCAAGCCCCAGAACTGGTATTCAGGACAGCCCTAGTTTCAGACATTTGAGGGTCATTCTAATACAACTGCTTATTTTTGAAAACCTAGAATGAAGGTTTTGGGTCTTATTAAACATTTTATACTTCACATAAAATAATAATTAAATTTAATTAGGCTAAAGTCAAGTGTTTTGTTGATGCACTCACGACCCCTAACATCTTTCCTGCATGGATATGCCTGTGTGATCTCATTTTCTTACTGTCCAAATGGTTACCAAAGCCACTAGATGCTTTCTCCTTTTTTTTGTTCCTGAAATGAGTATCTTGCTTCACCACTGGAAACAACCAAGACCATGACCAAAGTCAACTTTGAAAGGTCAGCTTAAAAGCTGGGTCACAGACAACCACAAGAGCAGAGATACTAGAAGATTTAGGAATTTCCACCTTCAGGCACTGCTCGGTTTACGTGCATGTTCACACGGATACTCCCAGTCCTGTCTGCGTTCTTTACGTTCTCAATGGTTTCCATGCTCTCATAGCTGAAGCATTGTTTCCCTGTGATGTGAGACAATTAGCTGCATTTTCCCATGTGAGACAACTGATTCCCCTAAGCCTACGTTTATTAGATTCCGCCCTGGTTGTATGAATATGGAGGAGGGCTGGCGCTGGGGGCACAATGCCTCTCTCCTGTCCTACATCACATATCAAGCATGGCTGTCGATTGAAAATTCTACCCACAGCTATTACATGGGACAACAAGGCTCTTTCAGCTGGGACAGCAACCCAGACCCCAGCATGGCGGTATAACGTTGAGCATTTGAGTGTACATGTCTGGAGGATGCTGAGCAGATGATCAAGCTTGATTTAGTCATTTTCAAAATTTCTGTATAATTACAAAAACAGTCTGTAAATGATAAGTCTATACAGCGAGTAAATTGATTAAAAAAAATAAAATAAATCTAAGATGACTTATTTTTGAAGGTGAGACAGTTTCTTCCACTTGAAGCTCTTCTTACATTGTACAGATCTCTATTTGAACATTATTTATACGATTACACTATATGTAGTACTATTATACTATACCTGTACTGTCATGGTCAAACACATATTTGAGTTATCTTGAGAAATTGCAAATCCTAAGAGAAACTAGAAAAGTAAGCAATATCGTGACCCAGCGTTAATTTTCCCTCTGACCCTCTTTTTTTACAGCTACAAACTTCTAAAGTTTAATGAATGTAACATCTTTCAAAATGTTTTTGTAATACTTAATGTGGTGTTGTGGGAATGTGCAATTGATGAGACAGATTTCTCTAAAGGCAGCTTCATTCACATTCACCAACATCTCAAAGAAGAAAGAGAACATCACAGGAAACTCTCGTCCTTAAATACCCGGACTCTCACAGTTCACAAGTCACATTGCATCACAAGTCACATTGCATTATAATCGCCAGTAACAATGCATCTCCTCTTTAATCCTCTATTATCACCCCCACAGTCTCAGGCCCTGCATACCAAAGCTAATACCTTCACAGCTTCCTGTTATCTCCAAGGAAACTCTGTCTTGGTTCTTATCTAAAATGTGAGTCCTTACATCAGTCACAAAGTAAGTCACATATGTGTGGCCACACCCCCCCCCCCAAACATTTTAGAATGGACAAGAGAATAACAATATGCATGCTGTGATAGAATCAATACACATCAGTCCGCATGCTATCTAGGCTTCAGTCTCCTGCCGTATCTGCTGTAGCCAGGATTCAACGTCTCCGCGGCGCCGTCATGCTGGGGGGTTGCCGTCTGGGGGTGAAAACCTTTTGTCAGTCCCTGCGGGTGTTCTGGGGAAACATTACTCTGTGAAGCTCCCCGTGGGGGTCTACCTCGCCGCGGGGCCCTTGCCAACAGCACTTGCTCATCCGCAACCACAAAAGCGGGTTTGAGTTTATGCCAACTTTTTCTTTCCTACCCCCAAATCTAGCAAAAACTGCTTGTCCCCTGTTTCCAACACTCTGAACGGTCCGTCATAAGGTGGTCGCAGTGGGGGTCGATGTGCATCGTGTCTGACAAAAACAAACTCTGCGTTCTTCAAGGCTTTAGGCACAAAAATGCGCGGAAAACTGTGGTGCACGGGGCCGGGCAGCGTGCTTGATTCTATGCTACTCCGCAACAGCTGAGACGGGAAGCTGTCCGTCACAGGGTTATCTGGGAGAAACTCCCCAGGCAGCCGAAGTGGTTGCGCAAACACAAGCTCCGCTGGGAAGGCTTCTAAGTCCTCTTTAGGCGCAGAACGCAACCCCAATAAAATCCACGGTAACTTGTCTACCCAATTTGCATCCATCAGTGACGCTCTGAGAGCCGCTTTCAATGACCTATGAAAACGTTCGCATAACCCATTAGCCTGCGGATTGTACGCGGTTGTGCGGTGAATTGTGACACCCAGGTTGCGGGCCATTGTCGACCAAAGTTCGGACACAAATTGAGGGCCTCCGACAGAACTCCGAAACGCGCCACCCATGCTGTTAAAAACGCGCGCGCCACCTCCTCGGCCGTGGTTGACGCCAGCGGAACCACTTCAGGCCAGCGCGTGGTGCGGTCCACCATTGTCAGAAGGTGTGTGCACCCCTGTGATGGCGGAAGGGGGTCCACGAGGTCCACATGAACATGATCGAACCTCTTGGCCGGGATGTGAAACGGCTCCAAAGGAGCCCTCGTGTGCCTGTGTACTTTGGCTCGTTGACACGCCTTGCAGGCTGCTGCCCACTCTTTAACTTGTTTGCGAAGATTCGGCCACACAAATTTCTCTCCTACCATTTTGACCGACGCGCGCACTCCCGGGTGCGACAAAGAATGAATCGAGTCAAAAACGCGGCGGCGCCACGCGGCCGGTACCACAGGACACAGCCGTCCAGTGGAGACATCGCAGATTAGGGGGGGCATACCGTCTCGCAGCACCCTGTTCTCCAGCCTTAACCCTGCTGGTCCAGACTGGAGCGCGCGCACATCCGCGTCACTAACCTGCTCCGCGGCCATGGCTGCGTAATCTATTCCTACGCTGACTGGGGCCGCCACGGCGCGCGAGAGGCAATCTGCCACTACATTCAGTTTGCCCGCCACATGCTGAATATCAGTGGTAAACTCTGAGATCGCGGCCAGCTGTCTCTGTTGCCGGCCTGACCATGGTTTGGAAACCTTGGCCATCACGAAAGTTAGCGGCTTGTGGTCAACGAACGCGGTGAAACAGCGTCCTTCCAGCCAGAACTGAAAGTGGCAGATGGCCAAATGGAGATCCAGCAGCTCCCTGTCGAACGCGTTGTATTTACTTTCACTATCGCACAAAGTCCTGCTGAAAAAGGCGAGGGGCTGCCAAACCCCGGCTACATGCTGCTCCACGACCGCCCCTATGGCCACATCTGACGCGTCAGTAGGGAGCGCTATGCGGGCCGTTGGGTCTGGGTGCACCAACAATGCAGCATTTGCCAAGGCCGCTTTTACCTCCGAGAACGCTCGCTCCCGCTCCAGGGACCACTCGACCTTATTCGCGGGTTTCTGTTTTTTGAGCGTGGCATACAGCGGTTGCATGAGTTGCGCCGCGCGGGGGAGAAAACGGTTATAAAAATTCACCATTCCCAAAGACTCCTGTAACACCCTGACCGTCTGCGGCCGGGGAAAATTTGCTACAGCATGCACTTTGTCAGGAAGCGGAACCGCTCATTCGGGGGAGACGCAGTGTCCTAAAAAATCGATCTGCGCCACTCCGAACAGACACTTCGCTGGGTTGATTATTAACCCGTGATCTCCCAACCTCCGGAAAACTGTGGCTAGGTGGTTTTCGTGTTTGTCTTCAGACGCGCTGGCTACCAAAATATCGTCCAAGTAGACGAACACGAAAGGGAGATCGCGCAGCACCGTGTCCATCATGCGTTGGAACGTCTATGCAGCCCCTTTAAGCTCAAATGGCATGCGCAAAAACTCAAATAGGCCAAATGGAGTTATTACCGCTGTTTTGGGTATGTCCTCAGCGCGCACTGGGACTTGGTGGTAACCGCGGACCAAATCTATCTTAGAAAAAACACGTGCCCCTGCCAAATGGACGGAAAAATCTTGGATATGAGGGATTGGGTAGCGGTCATGCGCTGTTGCATTGTTTAACCTGCGGAAATCCCCGCAAGGTCGCCACGAGCCGTCAGCCTTCAGGACCATGTGTAGCGGGGAGGCCCATGGGTTGTTCGAACGCCTGATGATGCCCAACCTCTCCAGGTTGTCGAACTTCTCGCGCGCTATGGCCAGTTTAGCTGCGTCCAAGCGCCGAGCTTTTGCAAAAATGGGCGGTCCGGTAGTGGTAATAAAATGTTCCACCCCGTGTTTAGCGACGGTTGCCGAAAATGTAGGGACTGTGAGTGCTGGGAACTGAGTGAGCAGTGTGTGGAACTTACCGCTTGCAGCTGTGATGTTGGCTTGTGCTGTTGGCGGGGCCACTCGCGCTGTACAGGGAATAGAATCAAAAGAAAATGCATTAACCAGGCGCCTGTTAGCGAGATCAACCAACAAACCATGTGAGCACAAAAAATCAGCCCCCAACATATTGAAATTCACTGCTGCTAAAACAAAAGTCCACTCAAATGTATGGCCGTGTAGAGACAGGAGTAGAGTCCTCTCACCAAAGGTCTTAATCTCCGAACCGTTCGCTGCTGCCACCCCGGGACCTCTGGAACCTGCTAGCCTGTCCGCGCAGGAAGGTGTGATGAAACTCAACTGGGAGCCTGTGTCCATGAGGAAATGCCTCCCCGAGCGTACGTCCAACAAGTAGAGCAGCTTGTTCTCCTCCCCGAGGGTTGCGGCTGCTACCGACCCCCGGTCTTGGCATTTCCCGAATGCTTGAACTGGCACGGTGGTACACATTTGCGTGCCCTCTCTGCGAAGCGGCGGTGGTAGAAACAAAGGGTGTGTCCTCCGCGTTCCCTGGGCCCCGCCGCTGCCATCGTCGGTGGTTCTGCTACCCCTGCTTCTGGCCCCCTGCCATCTCCGGCCGTCGCGCTGAGTCCCGCTGCTGCTGCCGTGGCTGCGCGCTGTTTGCTGGCGTTGACAATTCGATGCGCCTCCCGGGCCAGCGCGCGGTAGTCCCGCTGGGCCAACAACGGCGAACTGGCCAGGGTTGCTCTCGTCGCTGACGATAAGGTCCTGAGGAAGAGGTGGGTAAAGATGAAGTGGTCATCGTCTGAGCCTTTCAACCTCAATATCTTCTCCATAAGGTCAACGGGTGTGCCATCTCCCAACTCGGTAAGCGCCAGGAGTCGCTCTGCCGTCTCCTCCACCGAGAGAGTGAAGTACTGGATGAGTGCAGCCTTCAACGCGTCGTATTTGTCGCTGTCTGGCGGCTGCTCGATAAGGCTCTCCACATGCCGTGTGGTTATCCAGTTTTGCGACCACATGGTAGAATTTTGTGTCATCTACCGATATGCCCCGGAGGTTGAACTGTGCCTCAACCGCGTGGAACCAGGAGCGCGGATTGTTCTGCCAAAAGTCCGGTAGCTGGACCATAGCAGCATTCGTTTGGCTGGGGGCTCCTGACGAGGCTGGCCCCGGGGAATTCTCCTCTTGCTGCATGCTACGTCTTGGGTCACCAGTGTGGGAATGTGCAATTGATGAGACAGATTTCTCTCAAGGCAGCTTTATTCACATTCACCAACATCTCAAAGAAGAAAGAGAACATCACAGGAAACTCTCGTCCTTAAATACCCGGACTCTCACAGTTCACAAGTCACATTGCATCACAAGTCACATTGCATTATAATCGCCAGTAACAATGCATCTCCTCTTTAATCCTCTAATATCACCCCCACAGTCTCAGGCCCTGCATACCAAAGCTAACACCTTCACAGCTTCCTGTTATCTCCAAGGAAACTCTGTCTTGGTTCTTATCTAAAATGTGAGGCCTTACATCAGTCACAAAGTAAGTCACATATGTGTGGCCACAGTGTATAGACTTACTCCCAACTTCCTCTTCCTCTCACAAAGAAAGCTCTTAAGGGGTAAGAGCAATTTAAAATGAGTACGTTTTAGTGTGACCTACAGGTACACAAATCTGAAATGAGCTCAAAAACAACAGCTGCTCCTGAATGTGTCATCCTAAAACCCGTGTGGCTGACGAGCTTCAGGTGTTCATCAGTGGTTTGTCATCCAAATAATGTCCTGTCTTTAATTCATCTATATGCTAGTGTTTATATGTATCATATTAGCATTATATTTTGGAACTTTAGCCTTGCTGCAAGATATTTAAAGTTTTAGATTTGTACAAGGGTGTAAATTATATTTGTACATTTTTGGGGGGGCCTCTAAGTTCCAAAGAGCATCTGGGGAGTTGTCACATTTCACAACATTATTGAATTTTGAGAAATCCTGATTTATTGCAGTTGAATTTAAACTTGATTTTTATTAATCAACTGAACTGAATGTAGCTAGTGTTAAGGAACATTTACAAATCCAAATGCTTGGGTAAAACACAAATAGAAGGAATCTTATACATTTGGATAGTTATACAATAAATTATAATTCCGATGAGAACCCACTTTTTCTATAGGTATTCCATTTTTATATATGGATTCCAATTTTTGTGGGGAAAAAAGTGCATAAGTAAACACAGATGTGTAATATTTGAAAGTTCTGGTAAATATTAATATATACTATAATTTTTGCTTTGCGTACTGAGCCACAACAAAGTGATTTCTGATCTTAACTTTTGCCACTGCTACTCGCTGTCATTTTGAAAAAAGCAACTATTGTAGCGGGTTGAATTCAACCCCCACAACACACAGAGACAGTCAGCTCGTTACTCCTGGGTTTTTTCCGCTGCATGCTGCGTTTACAGCTGTGAGGTTAAAGTGTCATCCATGCATTGTGTTCATGCATCCTGTCTGTACCTCAGATATGCAAATGCCAGATTGACTGCTGTGAAGGTCTTTGATGTATTGTCTGAGTTGGGTATAAGTACTGCACTGAAATCCATGTTCTGTCTCTCACTCTCACTTCTGCAACTGCTGCTGCTGGACACACACACTGTGTGTCTCCTCTTCTCTGAGAGCCTGAGGAATTCAGCTTCAGCCTGCTCACACTATGGGCTGGAGCCGAGTTCCTGTGAAGGCGGTATGATTCAATAAACCAACTTAAAACTCCATCGCTGCCTTTATTTTATTATGCCGCTTCACTGGTGACCCCAAACATGCACACGTTTTGTGCAAAGCAACCTTCTGATCTGGACAGCTGCACTGGTGACCCCAAGAATGCACACGTTTTGTGCAAACGCAACCTTCTGGTCTGGACGGCCACACTGGCGACCCGACGCTGAAGAAAACGAGCTGCCGGCGAACGCAGCACCCGGCAGTGATGCTCCGCCGACGAGCGAACGCAGCAGCCTGACTGATCTGCCCTCCCTGCGGTTTCAGGGAGGCCTCAACGCAGAGCCCACGGCAGGCGAGCTACTCTCCGGACATCGCCCAAGACCGGGTAAACGGCAGTAAACGTCATGGCGCGACCCTCGCCGAGATCGGGGCGTCCATGCGGGACAGCCTGAGGGACAAAGATCGTCTATCTCACCTCAACGCTCCAACGCACCATGACTAATCTGCAGCCACGGCTCATCATAGAAGTTTTTCGGCGCCGACTGCGCCGATCTCCACCAAGTTTCCGACCCTGGTTCCTCTCCAGCGGGCCCACCCACGCAAGGAGCCCCGGCACACGCACCGGGAGTGACGAGGACGGCGCAACACGCACGGAACAAGAATGGCTCCAGAGACCGCCATCGTCCTACGCAGCTGCACGCAGAATCTTCAAGGCTGCGCGCTCACCTGAAGCAAGCATGCGCGCAGGGCGCCCACAGGATTCACTGATGGTTTCAGCCACGGCGCACAAAGGATTCAGCCGTCTGCTTTTCCCGAGGGCTTTAGGGCTGCGCACGCACCTAAAGCCAACACGCCAAGTTCCTCTGCTTTTGTTATGCAACCTCGCCGCTCCTGTTTTTCTTCATGGCCACAAGAGGAGTCAGAGACTAATTTTTCTTCTGGTGATCTCCGCAAGTTCAACGGGACAGCCCCTCGACATCGCGGAGCAGCAAACAATTTTTGGCGCGCCCTGAACGATTTCACTGCGCCTGGTCAGCACTTACTACCCCCCTTCCCCCTCCCCCTCCACCTGCACAGAGCTTTTCCCTGCTCACTGCCCAAACTGCAACATCGAGGTCTCGGCCCCCTGCCGTGCCCTCTGGGGGGGAGCGGTGTAGCGGGTTGAATTCAACCCCCACAACACACAGAGATAGTCAGCTCGTTACTCCTGGGTTTTTTCCGCTGCATGCTGCGTTTACAACTGTGAGGTTAAAGTGTCATCCATGCATTGTGTTCATGCATCCTGTCTGTACCTCTGATATGCAAATGCTAGATTGACTGCTGTGAAGGTCTTTGATGTATTGTCTGAGTTGGGTATAAGTACTGCACTGAAATCCATGTTCTGTCTCTCACTCTCACTTCTGCAACTGCTGCTGCTGGACACACACACTGTGTGTCTCCTCTTCTCTGAGAGCCTGAGGAATTCAGCTTCAGCCTGCTCACACTATGGGCTAGAGCCGAGTTCCTGTGAAGGCGGTATGATTCAATAAACCAACTTAAAACTCCATCGCTGCCTTTATTTTATTATGCCGCTTCACTATGCCTATTATTTAACCCAGCACATACAGCTGAAACCAGAAGTTTACGTCCACTGTATAAAAAGACACATAACCCTTTTTCCTCACTGTCATTAAATCAGACTAAATGTTTCCTTTTTAGGTCAGTCATGATTACCAAAATTATTTCTATTCACTAAATGCCAGAATAATGAGAGACAGATTTTTTTTAGATAATTTTTTATTACTTTCTTCAAAGTCAGAAGTTTACATACGCTAAGATTACTATGCCTTTAAACAACTTGGAAATGCCCAGATGATGATGTCATGACTTTAAAAGCTTCCGATGGGTTAATTGATAACATCTGAGTTAACTGAAGGCACACCTGTGGATGTATTTTAGGGCACGCCTCAAACATACTGCTTCCTTGTGTGACATCATGTGAAAATCAAATAAAATCAGCCAAGATATCAGGAAGAGAACTATGGACCTCTACAAGTCTGGTCCATCCTTGGGTACAATTTCCAGATGCCTGAAGGTGCCACGTTCATCTGTTCAAACAATTATGCGCAAGTTTAAACACCGTGGGAATGTCCAGTCATCACATCACTCAGGAAGGAGACAGGTTCTGTGTCCCAGAGGTGAATATGTTTTGGTGTGAAATGTGTGCATCAACCACATAACAAAGGCAAAAGACCTTGTGGGGATCCTGGCTGAAGCTGGTAAAAGAGTGTCATTGTCCACAGTGAAATGAGTCTTGTACCAATATAGGCTGAAAGGTCACTCAGTGAGGAAGAAGTCATTACTCCATAAACAACATTAAAAAAAAGCCAGATTACAGTTTGCAAATGCACACAGGGAAAAAGACCTTAATTTCTGGAGACATGTACTATGGTCTGATGAAGCAAAAACTCAACTGTTTGGTCATACTGACCATTGTTACATTTGGTGGAAAAAGGGGGACGCTTGCAAGCCTGAGAACATCATTTCAACTGTGAAGTATGGGGCGGCAGCATCATGTTGTGAAGGTGTTTGGGGGACTGGTGCACTTCACAGAATAGATGGCATCATGAGGAAAGAACATTATGTGGAAATATTGAAGCAGCCAGGAAGTTAAAGCTTGGGCACAAATGGGTCTTCCAATTGGACAATGACTCTAAGCATACCGCCAAATTAGTTACAAAGTGGCTTAAGGACAGCAAAGTCAATGTTTTGGTGTGGCCGTCACTAAGCCCTGATCTCAATCCCATAGAAAATGTGTGGTCTACAAACCTGACTCAGTTAACACCAGTTCTGTCAGGAGGAATGGGCCAAAATTCCAGCAAACTATTATGAGAAGCTTGTGGAAAGATACTCAAAATGTTTGACCCAAGTCATACAGTTTAAAGGCAATGCTGCCAAATACTAAGGAAATGTATGGCAACTTCTGATATGAAGAAAGTAATAAAATGATTGATGATGCCACAGAGGATGGCTGCTGTCATACCTGCTCCTGTAATTAATGCAACTGATTGTACTACAGTATATGCTAACATTAAAGGGTTGTTATTCTACCTCTAAATTGATCATACTGCATGAATTTGAGAGTGTGTTTACTCCTTTTCTATGTTTTGGCCTGCAGTAGACTGGTGATCTGTACAGTGTGATTCCCTCCTGCTCAAAGACATCGGGGATGGGCTCCAGCACAGACAACCCGGAGTCTGATAAGCAGTTAAGTAAATGATTGGACAGAAGGTGCAGTTACTTTGATGTATGTAGGAGTAACCACCGTGAATAGATCAGAGGATAAAGAATGTAGGAAAACATGCTAGCTTATTCTTTTAGGAATGAGGCACACTGATTTTCTCAGATTTTACAGATTTTATCCTATAAAATATTCAAGACATTGAACTATGGTCCCACTTATCATTTGTTTTCTTTCCATCCTTTATTCCCTCTTTTCTGTTCTTGGTTTTGAGTGTACATTCAGATGGCTGGCCCCTTTTTCATCTCCATATTTCTTGAAAAGAGTCAAAGCAGGGCCTCTGCGGTATTAAATATCTTTATTAAACTGCCTCTTCGGGGGCTCCCCCCAAGACCCCCTTTCTCCTCTGCACACCCCAGCTATCCTCACAAACTTGGCCCCTGTCAAATTTTCTTCAAAAGCCCCTACATGCGGCTTCTGCTGGCAACCTGCTGTGCTGCAAGATTACGCACAATACTCTCCGCTGGTCCCTGCTGCGTAAAACCAGGCAAGCTCCAATGCATTCAGCTGGGCCACATGTGATGGGGGAAGAGTCTGCCCAGGCGAAGTTTGCAGGATCAGTAAGATGAGTGAAGCAGAGGTGGAAAGAGGGGGAAGGATATTGGCGAAAAGGGGAGGGGAAGCGGATTTCACATGCCAGCTGTGTCATGGTTTAGTGGCTGCTATCAAAAGATGTGCTCTGCTGTAACCAAGTTGTCCACCCACAGATGCACCTTTTGATCCACATAGTGTCACTGTGTCTGTGTGGATGGGATTTGCTCCTGTGCTGTTTGGACAAAAGTCCACACTCTTTGCCAGATGGCTGCAACAAATTTGTACAGTCACACTGCTCAATACTCTTGGAGGCATTTCTGGCCTCCAAGAGTATTGAGCAGTGTGACTTTACATGAATCAT
Organism: Pholidichthys leucotaenia; assembly: GCA_020510985.1. Taxonomy (NCBI): domain Eukaryota; kingdom Metazoa; phylum Chordata; class Actinopteri; order Cichliformes; family Pholidichthyidae; genus Pholidichthys; species Pholidichthys leucotaenia. The sequence goes on along the minus strand of CM035840.1, from coordinate 55,515,994 downwards.
CAGTCAATACGTCATGTGGCATCCCACTCAACCACACGGTTATCTGTGATGAAATACCACATTACTTTGCACTGCTGGAATGTATAACAGAAAATTATCAGAATGGTGGAGTGGTTAGCACTGTGGCAGCACAGCAACTCACCCTTGGCCGGGGGATCCTGTGTTCGATCCCAGCCCCCGACCAACAGTGAGCTGTGTGGAGTTTGCATGTTCTCCCCGTTTCTGCGTGCGTTTACTCCGGGATTTCTCCGGTTTCCTCCCACATGCCAAAAACATGCAAGTTAGGTTAATTGGCATCAACTGGGGATTCTAAATTGTCCTTAGGTATGACTGTGAGAGTGAATGGTTGTCTGTCTTTCTGTGCTGGCCCTGCAGTGGACTGGCGATCTGTCCAGGGCGTACTCTGCCTCTCGCCCAAAGATGCTGGAATGGGCTCCAGCCCCCCGCGACCTGAAAAGGATTAAGCAGAAGATGGATGGAAGTAGTGCCTTGGGCCAGCTACTATACTGAAATCTGAATCATGAGACTCAAAAATCAGTTGCATGATTATTAGACTTGTATCAGTATTATATAATAAAACCTAATGTATGTAGAACAGATCAAAGAAGTAAAAGCTTCTGTGTTCTCAGGAAAAAAAAAAGAGGATTAATTAATTAAGCCACAAATAAAGGCCATCTTAAAAGAAAGGTTGTTATGACCCGAGCGCCGGCTCTGATCGCGCTCGGGCTAAGTTATTTCTCGCTGCCGGCATTGACAGCTGCGGGCTGTATTCTGTCCTCACCGGGCTCTTATTGTGAAAGTGCTCGGTGGGGCTTCCGCCTGTCAACGGCCAGTCAGCTGATTGTCATTACCGTCGTTAGTGCTTCGCCCTTTTAAGCCCGGCACTGACGACGGTAAGACGCAGGAGTATTAGTCGACACTGGTCAACGTTAAGTCTGAGTGGCTTCGTCCTGCCAAGCCCCGGGTCTGTGCCTCGTCATACTTGAGAGTGCCGCAGACCTTCATGTCAGGTCTGTCATCTTAGTTATGTCACCGTTAGCTCGTAGCGGCTGGGTTAGCCCTATGAGCCCAAGTCTCAGTCATGTGTTTGTTTGCCCTTATGGGTTCATAGTTGTGTTTTGTCACGTCTGTAATAAATAACATCTTAGCCAAACTCTCTGGTGAACTCTGTGGCGTCTCTTGGTGATCCGCGAGGATCACCACATGACAGTATACTCCTGCCAGGTCGCCCAAACGGGGGCACCGCATTGAGACTCCGTTTCACCGGGAGTTTGTGCCTTTATTGGACTGTTGTTTCTACTCGTTCGGGTGTCAACATCTGGGAGAATGCCGTCTTCCAGGGGCCGCGGTCGGCGTTTGGACCAGGAGCTAGCGGGCGCGTTGGAATACGCCGATGGGGCGCTCCTCGCCGCTACATTTGACGACACCTCCAGTTACATGCGTTGGCATCTGGGTGTCGCTGAGGAGTATCTGGACAGCCTTCCCCTCGACTACGACGATCATCCGGAGGTGATATCGAGGTGGGAGGAACTCGCCGCTCAGCGCGAGGTTCTTCGTGGGCTGGACGAGGAAGAGAGCGGGAAGCAGAGGAGGAGGCATCCTCGATCCCCGCGTTGGTGTCCTGTTCCCGTCCCGGAGCAGGTCCAGGAGTACGCGGCATCTGAGGGCCGACGAGGACGTCGGCGTAACGGCGCGGGCAACCCTCAGCGGAATCCCCGGCTTGACTCGCTGCCGGCGTATCCCGTCAGCGAATCTTCGAGAGCGGCCCCACCTCGTTTTCCTAGGGGGCCCTCTGTCGCCATCCAGCGGGGAGAAGGAGGAATGACTTCCCCCACAGCAGGAACCATCTCTGCCCCCGGAGGAAGGCAAGTGATCATTTGTTTGTCACATCTTAATAATGATCTGCCTTGTCTGACTCCTGGGGGCGGAGTTCGGGGTTCGCAGCCCCCCGAGCTCCCTCCACCTGCTGTGGATAAAATTATTAAACCTACTGCCTCTGTGTTCTCCTCCCCCGTTGAGCGGTCCGCAACGCCAGGCCAGCGTCGCCGGACGAAGAGGGCCCCTGCAGTGCTGGATAGCCTGCATCCGGCCCTGCAGTCACGTCTTGGACGGAGGAGAGGAGCAGACTGCGGCCCGGAGCCTGAGCCGACGAAGAAGCGTCCCCGGGTCTCCTCGCCGGAGCGGTCCGAGCCAGTGGGTCAAGGGTTCCCTGCCTCCACGCCATACCACAGCGTGGGAGGAACCTGAGGCTGCTGATGACATCGTGCCAGCTGCGGAGCCCGACGCAGCTGAGTCCGAGTCAGCTGACGAGAGTCGCCCTGAACCCGGATCTTCGGAGTCCTGGGTGGCAACGGAACCCGAGTGCAGGCAAGTGCTCCCTCTTATGTCTCTGTCCTCTTTTGTTGAGCAGTTTTGCCTGCCTCTCGGGGAGACGAGTGAGGAGCAGCCGTCTGCTGCGCCCGAGCTCGTCTCGCTGGGTTCCGTTGCTACCGGTGATGCTGATCCCGGTTTTCCTGTCCCCGAGCTTTGTTTTAGTGTCGCTGGCAGGGAACGGGTCGGAGTCACCGAGGTGGAGGTCCCAGGTTCGGGGGTGGAGTTTGTCAGCGGAGCTGCACCGGAGGCCCAATCGGGTCCCACCGCAGGGGCGGTTTCGGCCCTATCGGGGTCCACCGCGGGTGCGGTTCTGGCCCAATCGGGGTCCAACGTGGGTGCAGCTGGGACCCAATCTGGGTGCAGCTGGGACCCAATCTGGGTCCAGCGGTGATGCAGCGCGAGCATGGTCCATTGGTGGAGGAGGAGCTGCAGACCCTTCTTCGAGGAGCGGATTCTTGGCTCGTCCTGCTCATCAACCCCCTCGGAGTCACCGCCCCTTTTCATCACTGCCGGGGGCCATGGGGGTCCCTGTTCGCTCGCCCCGGTTCTCCCGAGTTTTGTTCTCGTCAGGGAGGCCACTGCGGGTTGTTGATGCCCTGGACTGGTGGCTGAGGGACACGGGTCGGCCGCCGGAGGGACTGTTTCGCCGGTTCGGCGCCTCGGTTCGGCCACCCGACCTGTTATGTGTGCCATGGGGCTACCTAGTTCGACCACCGGAAAAGTGGACGTGCGGGACTTTGGACTCTGGTGAGCCGCCTGGTCCGCCTCCGTTGACCATCGGTCGACATAAACTGTCGGGGGGTGGTAGTGGTCCCTGGGTGTGTCTCTGTATTTGTGCTTTTTTTTTTTCTTCCTCGTCCTGGTTATGTTGTATCTAGTGCTCATGCCTTTGTTTTGAAAGCCACAGTCAAGTCGTAGTCATGTTATGTCAAAGCAATTTTTGATTGTCTCTTGTGTTTTTGAAAGCCATAGTCTAGCCATAGTAAAGTTATGTTAAGCAATTTTAGATTGCTTCATGTGTGTTTGCAGTAGCCCTGCTGGTTTTGTATAGTCTGGGTAGAGCGTGTAGTGCTCTGGTTTTTTTTTTTTTGTTTGTTTCATGTATAGTTTGGTTTGAGCGAGTAGTGCTCTGTTTTTGTTTCATAGTCTGGTATGAGCGGGTAATGCTCTGTTTCTGTTTTGTATAGCTTGATATGAGCGAGTAGTGCTCTGTTTTGTTTTGTTTTTTGCTTCAGGTAGTCTGGTATGAGCGAGTAATGCTGTTTTTTGTTTTTTCATGTATAGTCTGGTATGAGCGAGTATGCTCTATTTTTGCATTTAATTTTCTGAACCTGTAGTTCTGTTTTTTTTTGTTTTCCCTTGTACATTTTTTCTTGTTAGTCTTGTCATTGTCTTGTATGGTTTTTTTAGTCTTGTCATTGTCTTGTATGGTTTTTTGTCTTGTTCATGGATTGGTTTCTCTCCCTCCGCACCTGTTCCCCAACCTCCCACCCTGGGGGGGCGGGGGGGGGGGCAGGGTGGTTCCTTGGGGCGTTCGGAGTCCGCCCGTGGAGGGAGGGTACTGTTATGACCCGAGCGCCGGTTCTGATCGCGCTTGGGCTAAGTTATTTCTCGCTGCTGGCATTGACAGCTGCGGGCTGTATTCTGGCCTCACCGGGCTCTTATTGTGAAAGTGCTCGGTGGGGCTTCCGCCTGTCAACGGCCGGTCACCTGATTGTCATTACCGTCGTTAGTGCTTCGCCCTTTTAAGCCCGGCACTGACGACGGTAAGACGCAGGAGTATTAGTCGACATTGGTCAACGTTACGTCTGAGTGGCTTCGTCCTGCCAAGCCCCGGGTCTGCGCCTCGTCATACTTGAGAGTGCCACAGACCTTCATGTCAGGTCTGTCATCTTAGTTATGTCACAGTTAGCTTGTAGCGGCTGGGTTAGCCCTATGAGCCCAAGTCTCAGTCATGTGTTTGTTTGCCCTTATGGGTTCATAGTTGTGTTTTGTCACGTCTGTAATAAATAACATCTTAGCCAAACTCTCTGGTGAACTCTGTGGCGTCTCTTGGTGATCCGTGAGGATCACCACATGACAAAGGTTTCACCATAATTGTTCACTTAATGAAATTTGTGTCATGGGTATTAATGAAGGAGATTACTTGAACCTCAGTTTCAAAATGAAGAAGATCGAAACGTCATCCAATAAATTTTAACCTTGTGTTAAACATTAATTGCAGTACATTGTACAACTATATATGTACAGTGCCATGAAAAAGTATTTGCCCATTCCCAATTTCTTATATTTTTGCATACAGTATTTGTCACACAGATCATCAAACAACCCCCCATGGATGGCTACCTTGTCGTGGTGGTTTTTTTTTCGTGCCCTAGTAATCCCAGGAGCAATGTTGTCCCGGGCAATTTTCGTCTGGTAGGGTCTCCCAAGACAAACTGGTCCTGGGTGAAGGGCCAGACTAAGGGTGATCCAACAGACTCTCGTGATAAATAAAAAATCAAGGATTCAGTGTACCCTGCCCAGTATGGGGTTACCGGGGCTCCCCCCTGGAGCCAGGCCTGGTGGCCGGGTTTCTGCCCATGGGACCTGGCCGGGCTCAGCCTGAAGGAGTTACATGGGTCCGCCCTCCAGTGGGCTGACCAGCTGCAGGAGTGACCATGGGGATCCAGTGCTATGCAGATCAGGTGGCAGGCGAAGGCAGAGACCTTCGCGGTCTGATTCCTGGCTTTCAAAACTGGCTTTTGGGATGTGGAACGTCACCTCTCTGGTGGGGAAGGAGCTGGAGCTGGTACATGAGGTTGAGAGATACCGGCTAGCTATAATTGGGCTCACCTTAATGCTAGGGCTGCAACTAAAGATTATTTTAGTAGTCGACTAATCTAACGACTATTTTTTTCAACTAGTCGACTGATTGCTTTTACTTTTCTCATGTCCACCATCTCTGCTTCTTTTTGGGGCTGTAGTCTAGTGCATATTTTAACTCAGTCACTGTTTAATACCTTTTAACGTTCCGTCTCCCGTGGGCGGGAGGCATTTAAATGCATTTTGTCTCAGCTGGACACAGTGTAACACAGTGTAACTAATATTTGGAATGAGGGCTAATATTAACAAAGATGAAGAAGAGATAGCAACTCCTGTAATTCAGTTATTTACTGCATTCAACACATTAGCCATGACAGTTCATACCAGAGCACCATGTTGAACTTTATGCTTGTTGTTTTTTTCAATAAATTGCCCAAACTCACAGTTCAGCGCATGGGTCTCACCTTCCTGCCCCATAGGGCAATTCATGACAGAAGACAGTGGCCAGTAGAGACCAGCTGCTGTGATTTTGCAGATTTTTTTGTTTTTTCCTTTCACTCACCTATTTTGTGGAGTTCATCATGTCCCCAGCTCGCCAACGTCCGGTGATCAAGGGGAGATCAGCAGTGGGTTCCCCGAGCGTGGAGGAGGAATGGGCTGCCAAATTCATCCAGGGCTTCATGGATGAAGCCCTTTCCTACCGCAGCCCAAAAAAGATCTGGGAAAAGGTGGATTCGGCAACCACCATCATCAAGGTGCATCCAGGGTTCTGGAGGTACACCCAGTTTGCTGACTTGTTGGCCACGCTCTCCGTGTTGCAGCAGTCTTTCCCCGGGCTGACGTGGAGGCCACCTTCGGGATGCCTGCAGCCTACACAGAGACACTCTTTGCGGAAGACATCCTGCCTCGCCTCCAATGCGCCCACTCCTGCTCCTACCTCATCTGCTCCACAGCGCCATCGTCATCCAGCTCCAGACCACTGGAGGAATACTCCCGCCTCTCTGGCAGCAAATTCCCCTTCGCCGAGGAAGAAGCCTCCCTCAGCAATGCACACTCTGCGTTTTTCTTCTCTGGCTGAATCGTCAGCTCCTCCCCTCTCCATAGCTGCTGTTTCCTGCTTCTCCTTGGCACTCTCTTCCGCTGCTGAGAGGTCATCTGTTTTTCCCCCACCTCTGTCCGCCTCCGTGTCCACTGGGGCTCCTACTCCACGATGCTCTGAGGGGCCTATATCCACTGTAGCCACTGAGAGGGGTGACACTATACCTGCTGCAACAGGAAACATCGAGCCCCGGGAACACAGGCAAGTGTCATTTCATTCCCCTTCATTTTATGATGATATGCCTTGCCTGATTCCCGGTAGTGAGGCTCAGGGTTTGCAGTCCCCTGAGTTCTCACTGCCTGTTGCAGCTATTAATTTCTCATCTGCCCTCTCCGTGTCTCTGCCTATCCTCCCTGAGGGTCCGCCGACTACAGGGTTGAGCCGCTGGACGATGGAGGAATCTGCGGCCCTGGAGGACCTGGTCCCAGCCCTGCAGCCACAGCCTGGACAGAGGAAGAGCACTTCCGGTGACCTGAAGCCTGCGCCGACGACAGAGCATCCCCTGGTTTCAGCTACGTGGAATCCAGCAACAGCGGTGAGCCGACCCCCAGCCACCATGCTGGACAAGCCACCTGCCTGGGTCACTTCACCTGGGGGTCCTGAGACTGCACCTACCACTATGCCTGCTGTGGGGCCTGCCACAGCAGAGTTGGAGCTGGATCTCCAAGGGACCGGACCCGAAATATTGTCGCCTGGATCGACGGAGTCCTGGACAGCAGTGGAGCTTGAGCTCAGGCAAGTGTTCTCCTTTGTTTTCATTGTCTCAGTTTTGGAGAGGTCTTGTTGGACTCTTGGTGGGAAGAGCCAAATGCAGCTGTCAGCTGCACCTGAGCTCACCTCGCCAGGCTCCACTGCTGCCGGTGACCCTAATCCTGCTTCTATGTCTCTCCTGACTGAGCTTTTCCCCAGGGTCACCGAGGATTGTCCAACTCAGCCAGAAGAATCTGTGAGTTCCGGCTTGATGCCCGAGATTCCCATAGGTCCAGCTCCTCCTGCTGAGGTCATCATGGGTGCTCCGTCCCAGCCCGGAACCTACATGGGTGCTGCTCCCCCTCCTGCTGAGGTCATCGCGGGTGCTCCGTCACAGCCCGGGACCTCCATGGGTGCAGTTCCTCCTCAGTCCGGGTCTCTGTGGGTGTTGCGTCCCAGTCGGGAACCGTCGTGGGTGCTGCACCCCAGCCTAAAACCAACTTGGGTGCTGACCTCCAGTGTGGGCCCGCCATGGGCGTTACGTTCCAGCCCAGGGGCCACCGTGGGTGCAGCTTTGGCTCGGTCCGGGTGCACCAAAGGTGCAGCTTTGGCCCAGTCAGGGCCCACCGAGGGTGCAGCTTTGGTCCAGTCCAGACCCACGAAAGGTGCAGCTATGTCCCAGTCTGGGACCACTGCGGGTGCAGCGTCGCTCCAGCTCGGAGCCACCATGGGTGCTGCTCTGCTCCAGCCCGGTGACACCACGGGTGCTGCTTCGCTCCAGTCCAGAGCCTCTGCTGGTGCAACTTTGTCCCATTCCGGGACCACTGAGGGTGCTGCTGGCCAGTCCAAGGGCGTTGTGGTTCTCTCTCCTTCCCCAGACACCATCGTGGTTCCCCATCCTGTGCCAGACACCATTGTGGTTCCCCATCCTGTGCCAGACATCGTCGTGGTTCCCCCTCCTGTGCCAGATGCTGTGATGGTTCCCTCTCTAGTGTTAGACATCGTCGTGGTTCCCCCTCCTCTGCCCGACATCATCATGGTTTCCCCGACTCCTCCATCCTGCACCCCACTGACTCTTCCTGCTGGCCAGCTGCCCCCTGCACCACCCTTACTGTTCAGGTAGCTGAAAAACTCTGGTTGACCGCCTGATGGACTGAGCCGCTGGGTTGGGTGGCCCACATTCTCCGGCGGGCCACCCGACTACTCGTACCACCTCGCCGTCTGCCAGGCCTGGGACTTTGGCCGCCCACCTGAACTTTCTAGCTCTTTGGTCTGGGGGGCCTAAATCATTGATTTTGACTGGTGTGGGTCCTGAGCGGGGTTTTGTTCGTTCCCTCCTAGCTTGTTCCCCCCACCCTGGGTGGGTTATTGTCGTGCCCCTGTTGGGGGGGGGGGCTCTTTCTTTTTCTTTTGGTGTTACTCTGGGGTGCCTGGGACCCACCCCTTCAAAGGGGGGCTCTGTCACGGGTTAAGCTCTGGCAGTTCTGCCAGGCTCACTCTCGTGGCTTTTCTCTGTATTTATATATATTTGTTGTATTTTTTGTGCCTTTTGGTTTTTGTTATCCCTGCATGTTTTCTATTTTCCTGTTTATGTCTTAGTTCTACTATATTCTTATTCTGTATTATTGGTACGTATTTCTCAGTTGTACTTGTTTATAATTTATTCTACTCCTTATTATTTGAGGTTGACAGCTGTCAGGGCATTTCCTGATTGGTGCCCCGTGGGGTGTAGCCCTGTCAGCTGCCAGCCGGTGTGCTGTCATCTCATTACTTCCAGCTGATCCCAATCACTATTTAAAAAAAAAAAAATAAAAAATTCATTGTTACCTTTTTGCCCGCTCGTGAACCCACACCTGTCACTACTTATGTAAATGTTTTTTTGGTCCTATTTAAGGGGAGTTATTTTCATTTCAATTTGCCGCTGTCTTGACTTTCCAAGCTGCTCATCATCTCCACCAGAGCCCTAGCCCTGCTCTGGTGCACTATAAACGTAAATTTTCTCCCCTGTTTGTATTTTGTGTTAAGAGCACCGTGTTGAACTTTATTTTTGTTTGTTTTTTTGTTTTTTTTTTTTCAATAAATTGCCCAAACTCACAGTTCAGCGTGTGGGTCTCACCTTCCTGCCCTGTAGGGCAATTCATGACACAGTGGATCGCAGTCCTTCGAAGGCACACGGGTAAAGCAGCAACCAGTGGGTCTCAAATATTTGTAAACATGTCCTGTTATAGTAGTGCATGAGCTTATTGATGATACACAAAAGAAATTCAATATTACACTGAATTCCATCACTGAACAGTGATATAAATTAAAGTAATTATAATGATGACTCAACAACTCCCATTCCTCAAAGTGCAAGATACACTATTATCTTGAATAAGTGATAAAAGATCACACAAATAAGTGATCTGACAAACAAATAAACAAGGGATCTGAAGCAGTCGCCAATATTGGATGTCCCATTCATTTTCAATATTTAGATATTCTGTAATTAATATTCACATGATCAAATAAATCTTAGTGCCATTTACTCCCTTTTATATTTGACAGTCTAACATGTAATTGCCAACATGTAGCCTACACCTCTTTTTTATTCCACTTTCAAACACAGTCTACATTTGGGCGTGTAAAGCCTGATTGGGATACTTGTTTCAGACAGGAATACTTGTGTTCTAAGGGCAATGCACTAGTTGTGAAAAAGTAACCCCCTCCCCCAACTGGTTGTGTCACACTTGACAGCAACAACTGTAATCAATTACAGTTAATCTGTGATGTAACAAGTGATTTGTCACATTTAAGTGTGGCAAATATGCAAAAAACATAAGAATATCAGGAAGGGGGCAAATACCTTCTCATGGCACTATATGTCTAAAACTGTGAAATAGTTATTAATCAAATAACCAAAGACATCAAACGTCATATGACATTTCAGCTAACATATCTATTAATTTTAGTATGTACATACAAACAAGGGGACATATTAATGAATGCAAACCACAAATTTGTTATATGAACTATTACCATTAAAAAAATAAAAGCAAGATGCATTTTATTAATTGTAGAAAGAAAATTAAGGGACAGTATTTAAAAGTTTGAAATAAGTCATTCTAGAACCCTAATGTCAAAATCTGAGGAAGTGTTATGCAAAAAGGGAACGTATTTAATCGTCAAATCTGCAAGCCTCCCAGCTTAAAGACTCATATGGTGTAAATATTTGTTTTGTAACTTGGGGGCCAGATTTAATTGACTTTGAAAATGTTGTACATGCTGTTTTTCATGTTGCCGTTGGTGAAGCTGATCAGGTTTGTCCAGCTGCACCTGTCACCTGTGTTAGCAACTTCAGCAGACTCAAATTCAGTTGTTTAAAAATCTACAGTTTTAACTAACCAGTCATACACTATAAAATACACAATATGTCCTTTTTGCTATCCCTTTTTCTGTTTGTGATTAAGCAATAAATTACCGCCATACAAAAGTTTATTTTTTCTTTTAAACACAAACTATGCATGACAGATTTTTTCAAAGCTTCCTTCATCTGCATTATGACAAAAAGAAACTGTATTTTGATTTTATACTACATTCCATCAGTATCCCATTATTTGCAGTCTGGACTTATGTTCTCAGTCACGAACCGAGCCGGTGTTGTCCTGTAGGCTCGGTTCTGACCATTCTCTGTGGCTCAGGTATCGGGTTCTTTATGTATTGTGTTATCTTTTGACTTCTTGTTGTTTTTATGTCTTTGTTCTTTTTCTTTTCCGTGCCTGTAGCCACTGCTCTGGCCGGCGTCTGTTAGGCAGCCGCTTTGACCTACATTCGTGTGGGCGTTGTCTGACACTCGCCTGTCCAACCATGCCCCCTCTCTCTTGACAGCCAGCTGATTCCTCTTCAGTAATTGTCATTCCCGCGCCTCGCCCAGGTGCACCCAATTTGTGGTGCCAGCAATGCTTGTACTTAGGCGGCCTTTGCCAGTCAAGCATTGCTGGACCATTGTACATAGTCACATGTGTGCATTGTTATATGGGTGTTAATAGTCATATGAATGTACTGTTTATGAAGGAGTGTTGTGTTCCACACCGTCGCGCCTCCCCTTGGTGTGTGTGGTGCTCCCGGGATCCTTGGACTTCTCTGATTGCTCCAGTTCTGTGAGTTACTACTGTTTGCATTTTTCCCCCAGCTGTGCCAGACCAGCTGCCACACCTCGGTTCCCTTGCTCAGTTTTTTTTTACCCTTTACTGCTGGGCGTCCTGGAGGACTCCTTGTTCCCCGAGCATTTATGTTGTTTTGAACTGTTTACGTTTCCCTTTTTGTTTTGTTTAAATGTGTGTGTGGTGTAACCTGCACATAAATCCATTCTTCCTTCCCCTCCTGCGTGCACTGCGTAAAAGTGCAGGAGGAGGCTTGTGACAGAATGGTCCAGCCAGCCAGGATTTAGCGGGATACACCCACGCATTACTTTTTTTTTTTTAAACATTTTTCCTCTCCCACCTGCGTTGACTGACGATGCCTTTGACGTGCCGTTCCCGTACCAGCCGAGGCAGAGGATTGGCAGGGTGTCTCAGGGTGGAGGAGGAATGGGTGGCATTCTTCATTTGGGACTTTATGGAGGAGGCCCACAAAGCCCGCGGACCGAAGGCGAAGTGGAGCAGTCTGGACGCAGCGGAGGGAATTCTGGAGGTGCATCCGGGACTCTGGAATTATCCTCAGTATGCAGACTTGATCGCCTCGGTCTACACGCTCCAGCGGGAGTTCCCTGGCGTAGGGAGAGCGGCGTTCCTCGCAGAGCCTAAGCAGGAACATGCTCCAGCATCGGGCCATGCCTCTCCAGCATCCAAAGACGCTGTCATCCTGCAAGGAAATGCTGGGATAGTGCCTCATCATCTCCGGCAGCCTTCATCCCTCTAGCTGCCGTGAGGCCTGCCAGGGCTACCTCGGAAACGCCCACCTCTGTCGTCATGGAGATGGCTCCTCCGCAAGTCTTTGAAGAGGCCCACGTCATCGCTGACATGGAGAGGGATGACTGTCTGCAGCTGGGAACATCAAAGACCGGGATGACAGGCAAGTGTTTTTTCATTCTATACAATCTAATAACACTGAACCTTGCCTGTCTCCCGAGGGAGAGGCCCAGTTTCAGTAGTCCGCTGGGTCCTCTCCTCCAGCTGCAAATACTAATTCTTTTTTTTCCCTCTCCGTGTCTCCTTCAATTTTCCCTGAGTGTCCGCCGGCCCTGGAACCTAGCCGCCGGACGTTGCAGGAGCCTGAGGCCCTGGAGGATCCTGCTCCAGAGCCTGCACAGATCCAGCCCTCAGCCTCCTCACTGGATTCATCTCCAGCGGGGGTTATTTCATCCGAGGACTGTAGGACTGTCGCCACCATCTTGCCAGCTGCAGAGACGGTCGCAGCAGAATGGGAGCCAGAGTTGGACCTCTTGGAGGCCGGGCTCAAATCTTCAGCACCAGGATCGACGGAGTCCTGGACGGCAGTGGAGCTTGAGCTCAGGCAAGCTTTCTCTCTTGTTTTTCTGATGTCAGTATTAGAGAGCTCTTGTCTGGCTCTGGGTGAAGAGAGTCAGGTGCAGCCCTCAGCTGCATCTGAACTCCCTTTGCTGGGCTCCGCCGCTGCTGGTGACCTTAACCACGTTTCTCCTTCGATTGTTCCTGAGCTTCCTCTTAGGGCCGCCAAGGGAGATCCATCATCACCAGGGGTCTCCGTGGATCCGGTCTCACCACCCGGCGACATCGTGGGTCTTGTTCCCCCCGCTGCGATCATCACGGCGCCTCCGATTGACCATCTCCTCAGCTTGGTGCTCCTGCGGGTTGGCCTGCTCACCGTGGGTGCAGCTTTGGCCTGGTCGGGGTCCACCGCGGGTGCTGCGGAGCTCCAATTGGGAGCCACCGCGAATGCTGTTGAGCTCCAGCCAGGAGCCACTGCGGGTGCAGCATTGGCCCAGTTGGGGTCCACCGAGGGTGAACGTTGGCCCAGTCAGGGTCCACCGTGGGTGCAGCGTTGGCCTGGTCAGGGTCCACCGAGGGTGCAGTGTTGGCCCAGTCGGGATCCACCGCGGGTGCAACTGTGTCCCAAGCTGGGACCACCGGGGATGCTGTGGGTCAGCCTGAGGACGCCGTGGCCCCCTTCTCCTCCCTGTCCGATGCCGTGGGAGTTCCCTTCCTACGGTTTGGTCACCCACCAGTGAGCCTCCCGGTGGGCAGGCCGCCTCCTGTTTCATCCCGCCGGCCCTGGTGACTTTAGAGTGCTGGCCGACCGCCGGAGGGACTGAGTCTCTGGGCCAGATGGCCCGTGTTTTCCAGCAGGCCACCGGACTCTGTTCGCTGGACTGCCTGCTGGGCCTGGGACTCTGAGTAGCCTCCCGAGCCTCCACGCCTTTGGACTTGGGGGGGGGGGGGTTAATTATGGGCCCTGGGTGGGGTGCATTGTGTTCCCTCCTTGCCTGTTCCCCCTACCTCCCACCCAGGTTTGTGGTTGTTTTTCCTGCTGGGGGGGGTGTAGGGGTTTTCCTTCCTTGTGATGTTGGCATAGGTGTCTGGAATCCACCCCTAGAAGGGGGGGCTCAGTCACGAACCGAGCCAGTGTTGTCCTGTAGGCTCGGTTCTGACCATTCTCTGTGGCTCATGTATCAGGTTCTTTATGTATTGTGTTATCTTTTGACTTCTTGTTGCTTGTTGTTTTTATGTCTTTGTTCCTTTTCTTTTCCATGCCTGTTGCCACTGCTCTGACCGGCAGCTGTTAGGCAGCCAGTTTGACCTACATTCGTGTGGCCGTTGTCTAATACTCGCCGGTCCAACCACACCCCCTCTCTCTTGACAGCCAGCTGATTCCTCTTCGGTAATTGTCATTCCCTCACCTCGCCCAGGTGCACCCAATTTGTGGTGCCAGCAATGCTTGTACTTAGGTGGCCTTTGCCAGTCAAGCATTGCTGGACTGTTGTATATAGTCACATGTGTGCATTGTCATATGGATGTTAATCGTCATATGAATGTACTGTTTATGAAGGAGTGTTGTGTTCCACACAGTTGCAGCTCCCCTGCGCGTAAATCCATTCTTCCTTCTCCTCCTCCGTGCTCTGCATAAAAGTGCATGAGGAGGCTTGTGACATTCTCATAAGAATAAAAGAGGAAAGCCTTCCTATGCTAGCAGGTGCAACAAAAATAAGCAGAGAGCTTGTCAGTCAAATCAGTGCACTCCCTCTTTGTCCTTGGAGATCTAATCAGCTTAAACAGGAGTAAACATCTGTGAGTGTAATTTTACTCTGTGAAGCAAGTCATGTCAAGTCACCACTGAATCCTCAGCAGGGATGACTCTTATCAAGGTCTTTATCTTTACTGTGGTTTTAAACAGGCAGTGGTGTGTTATTTGTCATCATATTACTCTACAAACTAATCATTGTAATAAGAAATATCGATGTAGTTCAATGATAAAATTGAAGTTTAAGATGTCCTGAAGTTATTAAAAATATCTGTCAAGAAAACTTGGAAAACAAGTTAAGAATTAAATTCATATTCACTGAATTTATGATGATTGGATACCAGTGCCATATACTGTATATACCATAGATAATATGGCCTGTATACATACACAGTGGCATCTCTGGCACAGAAAGTCTGTTGGACTACTTGCTCTGTGAATCTAACTATAAATGCACCTCCTCAAATCCTAAGAACACATTAATGAGCAAATTAAATGTAACGAGCAAAGCTGAAGCAGAGAGAGAGAAAATGACATTCACTTAAGATTACAAATCCAAACTTAAAAACCAGTTAAGGATTACACATCTAAAGCAATATTTTGGGACAGGGAAACACAATATTCTTAACTTATAGTCGAAACAATCTTACAAATAATACAAATTAGACTCACCAGTGACATTCTTTTACAAAGAAAAGCTATACGGTGATCTTTCATTTTATCAAACTTGTCAATCACTGTTTTGTCAAAGTTCACCAATCCATCAATGAACTGAAGTGTTTGAAGTAAGGTTGTGCATGCCATTTGAGCCTGGCATCACCCACACATAAATGCAAAAATGCTCTTATCAATCCCTGATAAAGCTGTCGATTTATTATGGCAAGTTAGCACAATTTCACATTTCCCACAAAGAATTAAGCATGTCATACCTCCACCAACTACGTCCTTGTTCTCTTCTGCTTGTGAAGATCATATGAGTGTTTGTGAGTGGTACCAATCTGAGCTGTTATATTAGCTCTTCTACGCAACTCAAATCTAACAGCATTTTCCACAATGCTACTTTTATGTTTAGCAAGTCATTTTTCTTCTGAAACACTCTGGATTCAAAAAGCAGTTTTTATCTTTTCCTGACAGAGTGATGTTTAAATCCTCAGCATGGTGTGGTCCCAAGGTTTAATCTTTAATTTATGCTCTGAAGGTAAGGTGCTAAATGTAACTTTTAATAAATAGTCCACCCGATTCATTTTACCCCTGCTAGTGGTGGCTAACTAATCAGCCTAGGTTGATAGCCAAAGAAAATGAACCAGTGAACATCAAATTCCATTAGTAACATTTGATTGGCCAGAAAGTCAGGATTCTTGGGCCCCAAAGCCTGCCCACAGTGCAATACTAAAAGTAGTCGGCATATGGGCAGATGGTTTTAAGCTGCAGGATCACTTTGCACAGGCATTAAAGGGCCAGCCCCATGTCAAATGAAATAGCATTTCAGAAATCCTGACTTTGATGCAAGAAATATAGCAAGATATTTGGACTTTATGACAATGCTACTATTATTATATGGAATAAATGCACAATATTATTCATTAATTGTGAAGAAAGCATTTTGTTGAAACTGTAACTTTAGTAATTGTGTATGCCTGCTCAACAGTGACTGGCCCCTAATGCAGAAATGCAATTGTATGTAGATATACAGCAGGACTGGCCCTTGCCATTTTGGCACCCTAGGCGAGATCAGGGTACAGCGCCCCCCACCCCCCCACCCCCCCACACCCCGCACGCACACATGGCTGCGCTCACACACACACAAACAAAAAAAAATAAACACCAACACAACCCCAAACATTATATCCTTTCAGGCCCTGAAGACCTTGATACCAGCAAGAGACCAGGGAACTCACTTTACTGCTCATAAAAGAAAAAAAATACATAAACCCCTTTCAATCTATGCTTCCTACTATTATCTGAATAGGGCTGCACACATCAGATGATGCTGGCTAAATGACTCTGTAGGTAGCGTGGGTCATTGACCACCTCACCTCAGTTCGGCGAACATTTGAATAGGAAATGGATACACGGGCAAAGACAAAGAGTGGAAATGAATCAGAAGGCTGTCTCATTACTTTGACAGATTATATTCCTGTCAAAGGTGCAACAGACAACTGTGTGTGCCATAAATATCACAGCGGCTAGTATCAGCAGAAGGTCAGAGCCTCCTGCATCTCTGACTGCTCCCCGGCTGCTGTGGGGCAGATACAAGCCTATCCTGTTCCAGCAAGGGAAAATCTCTGTTTAGTTCTACTCTGTGCTCATTCATCCATCCCATTTCACCTCACATTAATTTATCCCCTGTTAATCTTTTTTATGACAGCCCCTTCTGAAATAAAATGTATCCCACCTTCCATGGTGCTCAAAATGAAACACAACACACAAACATGCATCCTCATTAAATAAAACTACAAGCCTGCGTGCACACAAACACACACAAGAGCAAAAACAGCCACTTCAATACATTTTGTCCTACCTTTGCTGTTTTGTCATTATAAATCATATTTGAGAGGCAACACACAGGACCGTAGCTGTTTGTAGCCAGAGATTGAATCCACAGGATCGGCCAGTTGGAGATGGAATGACCACTGTGTAACGGATGCCAACTAGTACTGTTCGGCGTACAACGTTAGTAAACCTCCCTCCCAAAGCCTCATACAGTATCGGTAGCGCTGAGCTATCGGTCGGACCTTTAGCTCAGCGCGATCGTGCTGTGTCTCCCATGCTCGAACTGTGTAGTTGACTGAGAGGTCGCGGGTTCGTGTCCCGTGTGGGGCGAACTGCGCAGGATGACCTCTGTCACAATGGTGCCGTGAACCCGGGATGGGAGTGAGGTTTAAGGGGGAGAGTGTAACGGATGCCAACTAGTACTGTTCGGCGTACAACGTTAGTAAACCTCCCTCCCAAAGCCTCATACAGTATCGGTAGCGCTGAGCTATCGGTCGGACCTTTAGCTCAGCGCGATCGTGCTGTGTCTCCCATGCTCGAACTGTGTAGTTGACTGAGAGGTCGCGGGTTCGTGTCCCGTGTGGGGCGAACTGCGCAGGATGACCTCTGTCACAACTGCGCTGGTTCTGCTGTTAAAGCACAGCACAGTTGTCACAATTGTCATCTGACGGGTGGAAGATAAGCAAAGCTGGACTCTCTTCTGTCTTTAGTCTGCCTGCATATTTATTTAATTTTACAAATCTCAATAAGTTCCTCTCTGCAATGTGTTTACTTAACAGACACACCAGGTGGGGCCGGCACACCAAACTGTCATGAGTCTGAGCGCGGTGTCTTCACCGAGCTCAGACTCTTAATTTATTTCTGAGTATTTTATGTCTGTTATTATTATTTTGTCAGTTTCTGTTTATATTTTGGTTCTGTGACACGAGTGCCCTTCCTCCTTTTCCAGACACTCCCACCATCTCCTCACTGTCTGTTCCCCAGACATCTCAGCTGTGAGCAGTTGTATAATTAGGTCACCTGCCCGCTCATCTGCCCGCACCTGCTGCTCATTTGTTTCACATTGTCAGCTATTTAAGCACTGCCAGTTTATTCTTTCACTGTGGCAGTCTTGATTCTACTAAGCTGTCTCCTCGTCATCTCCAGAGTGATTTCGGCTCTGGAGTGCTTTCCCTGTAGGTTACCTTCACTTGTATTTTTGTGTTTTCTGCACAGTTTTGGATTTTCAGTTTTTCTCGGTTAATAAATGTCACTACTGCAGTCGAACACATGGACCTGTCTCTCTGCCCCGGAGGAGCCATTCATGACACAAACTGCAAACTCTCCACACTGTCACTGCCTAAGGGATTCAAAGTTGGTCAGCCCTTGAAGGCCCCCTGCTGGCCTGGGGCTGTAGGCATTTGTCTACCTTGTCTGCCGACACAGCACCTCTGACTATTAGCAATTTTATTTTATTAATAAAAAAAATTGAGGGCTTGCAGCTGCACCCCCTCCAGCAGGTGGTGCTCTAGGCAACCGTTGATATGGTCTGTGCGTACAGTATACAGCAGGGGTGCCCAACCTGGGGATCCTGGAACGTTCAGGTTTCTGTGGGAAATTTTCTCATTTCACTTCTTAGTTAAGATTTGCAAATAATTTGCTGTTGTTGTGCATGGGTGCAAGGGTGCCTACAGAACACATGCACAGCAATGACAAATTATTTGCAAATCTTTGGACCAATTAAGAAGTGAAATTAGAAAATTTCCGACAGAAACCCGAATGCTTCAGGAGCCCCACGTTGGGCACCCCTGGTATACAGTATACGTTTCCACATTTGGCGGTCTCTAGTGGTCATATAGATAATGACATGAAGTGACATGGAAGAGGGTTACAGTTGCAATGTGGGTAAAGTAGACACACATCTTTGATTAACAGTAACATTTACTCCTTTAGCCAAGTACATTTAGCAACTGACCCTAAACAGTAACTGCATTGCAAAGCTGGAAGTGAGTCCCACATTAGCAAGTGAAAAAACAGAAGTTTTTTTAAAAAAAAGCAAGACAGCAACAAAAACAGAGGAGTCCAGCATGTGAGATCAGTTTTGCCAGTTTGCCAGTTTTGAATAGGGAAGCAAACTGAAATGTGGTTAAAATTAACCATTGCTACACATGGTCATATGAAGAGATTAGAAACAAACAATTGCATACTAGCTGGAGGACACTGTTGTACGATTCAATCATAGAATAGAATAAAATAGAATAGAATAGAATAGGCTTTATTGTCATTGTACAGTCGTACAGTACAACGAAATTGTGGGTGCTTCACCAGGCTACTGTGTAATAAAGTAAGAGAGAAGGATTAGATAAAACACAGTTACAGAACACATGATTAAACACACAACTGAAATGAAAATAGCCCAGGATTATGGAAATATACATAGGTATGGTAGTGGCTTCATGGATGAAACATTGTACATAAAAGTGTAGCGTGCAGAACACACAATTGAACACACGATTGAATAAAATGGCTCAAGGGTTATGGAAAATATACATAGGTATGGTAGTGATTTCACGGATGGGTCAATGTACATGAAAGTGCAGAGTGCAAAGACAGGTGTGATTATTATGATAACTGAAAAGGTCCTCAGTTCTGTGCATGTGAGCGTTCAGAGGGAGGGGGATGGGGCCTCTGACTGTTTGCAGTTCGGATGGCCCAGGGGAAAAAACTGTTTGTCAGTCTGGAGGTGTGAGACCTGATTGAGCTGAACCATCGTCTAAAGAGAAGCAGGTCAAACAGGTGGTGGGCGGAATGTGAGGGGTCTCCTGTGATGGCCTTGATCTTTCCGAGACAGGAGGATCTGGAGATGTGCTTCAGGGAGGGCAGGGTAGGGAGGGCAGGGTTACTTTGTAACGCGTTTTTTCCACTACTTTTGTAGTAACCTGCTGTGTAACGAAATTACTGTTTAAAAATTCAGCAATGCGTTACAGTTACGGAAATTTGATCAGATGCATTACATGCGTTACTCGTTTTATTAATGTGGATAGATATTTTTAGCACAAATAAACTGACTCTACCATAGCTGGCGCAGCTGTCAGTCTCCTCCGCGGGTAGGCTTCCTGTCCTGCCCCAGTTCACGCCACAGCCCAGTAGGAAGAAATGCCGTGGCGGTGGTGACTTCTCATATTGAGCCCTGATCGCCTCTTGTCCCAGCGGTGAGTAGCCCCCAACAGCTCCTAACTCTGTGGTTAAACATGAGTATTTTTTGCACAAGAAGCTCGCATTTAATGTCCGCATTAAATGTCCGCATTAAATGCATTTAAAGTTTTCTTACGCACAGAGAAAAAGTGACTGTGATTTGCTGCAGTAAAGAATAGCTTCTTCTAAGCGGTGAACTTTCATTTATCTGTGCTTTTTGTTTTATTTTATCTTATTCATTTACATGCTGTTGTGATATGCAATTATTTCATGGAAATAAATCCTCTAAATATGCGTTTTAATGGGCTGGTCCAGGGGTGTCAAACATATAGCTCGTGGGCCAAAACAGCCCACCAGGGGGTCCAAAATTTTCTCTGTGAATTTACAGCTTTATTTCTAGTAAATTTCTTACTTTCTACTGATTACAATAGTTTATGTAAATCTGAGACATTTTTTCTTTGTAAGATGGGACTTTTTTTCTCATCAGCTTTCTTTTTCTTCTTTTTTTCTGATGAGAACAAGGGGCCCTTGATCTTGCTATGTGTGCAAGATAATTTAAGTATGCATTTAAAAGTAACGTGAAAGTTACTTTTACAAGTAACTAGTTACTTGAATCATGCAGTAACTCAAAGGTAACTCAGCTACTTTTGAAAAGAAGTAACTAGTAACTGTAACTAGTTACTATTTTTTAGTAACTTGCCCAACACTGGTCTTCCGTAGACCGATTCTCCCTGTAGGCGAACTGGTGGGGGTCGAAGGAGGGGGTAAGCCAGTCCCTGATGTGCTGGGACACCAGTCACTCAAAACACTTCATGACTACAGACGTGAGTGCTATGGGTCTGTAGTCATTCAGGCTGTCAATTGTGGACTATTTGGAGATAGGAATGATGGTGGAGGCCTTGATGCAGGAGGGGACAGTGGCGTACATCAGGGAGAGGTCGAACAGCTTGGCAAGGATCTCTGCCAGCTGGTCAGCACATGCTTTGACCACTGGCCCTGGGATGCCGTCGGGGCCAGCGGCTCTGAGGGGGTTCACTGCTTTCAGTTTCCTCCTCACCTCGTGCACCTGTAGGGGGGGTGGAGAGAGGGGTGGGGGGAGAGCGGAGGAGGAGGGGGTAAAGCTGGATTCATGCTGCACCTCCAGTGTCCACATATGTGCAACTGGAAGCCTTGTGTGATGAAATTTACGTCATTGTCTCCAGTCCGCTAGTGTCTGCAGGGCTCTTCTGCGGATGACTGTGTGCAACTCAAATTTTATGACCGCGCGGCCTGCCCACGACCTGACCACTTTGACTGCACAAGTGTAAGACTGAAAGTCCCATTCGCGAGGTCACGAGGCTACCAACACAGCATACAAAGACAAAGTAGATGAAGAAGACAAGGAAGCGGAAGACGAGAATAAACATACATGAATCCTTTTGCAGCAGCAGCAGCTTGAGTGGAGAAGAGCAATGGAAAACAGTAATTCCTCCTTTTCCTTGAAACAACACCATTGTTGTTACTACCAAAAAAAAAAAAAAAATGTACATCACTCTTGTGTTTATAGCCGGTGAACAAACTGGTGTGTTAGCATATTTGCACTACCCATAGGGCTGGGGCAAAACTGCAAATAACAGTTGTGCGCATGCATCAACCGCTTGGCCTGGTAGACAAAAAAGTGAGCATGTACAGTGCAACATGTGCACCGGGCTCTGGTCAAAGAAGCTGTTAAGCTCCTCTGCCAGAGTGAAGCTGCTGTCCAATGTTGGGGGGCTCTGGCCCCTGTAGTTGGTGAGGGCCTGGATGCCTCTCCACAACTGCCGGGGTTGTTGTCTGTGAGGAAGCCCTCCACTTTCCTCCTGTAGAGAATGGGCATTGACATCATGCCGCGCTGTATTCTGAGCCATTGTTACCATCGACATACTGTAGACTGGCTTCTTTGTTTACCTGTAGTCTAGGCAACTGCTAACGTGAACAGGCATACGTGCAATGGAACAGAGCAAACAAAAAATTCAAATTCCTTAAAAGGAATCGATCGATCGATATGAGCGCAAGAAATGGACCATGGATCTCGACTAACTGCCTCGAGTTACGCTGTCAGATATGTTTGCCTACCTGGTTTGTGGGGTGAGCGCGTAAACCCATGAGCAATTTAAATACTATAAATTATTAGAGGCTCATATTCAATTAATCAATGGATGATCCAGCCACCTCAGATATTCTGGGTGAATGACCAGAAGACCATTGTTTAAGACAAAAGTAAGCAAGCATTGTTTCTACAGTTTTCTGCACTAGCATGTGTCTGCAACTACAGACACTTCTAAGCCCCAGCAGTGAAATGTTGGATTTATGTTCAAAGTTGTCATATGATGCTTGATAAGTATATACACATTATTATTAACAGAACATTAAATACTAATCAGTAATGTGATAAGCCCGACACTCGCGCGGGCACACCGAAAAAAAAAAATACCAGTATAATTAGCTGCTATAAAAACATACTAAATGGTAATGTTTTTATAGTCACCTGAAAGAGGGGAAGCTGCTGAATTTGGCAATACAAAACATTCTATGGACTTCAGTTCCCCAGCTGATATTAAATCAATGCATAACGAAGGCACATTTTCACATTTTCTACACAGCATTTAATATAGAAAAAGACACACTTAGTGTAAGAGTCCAGGTCTTGCTGTTCAAAGATGTTCCAATCTGTGCAGCTAAAGCAGTCTTGGAGCTGGAGGAGAGCATTTTCAGGCCAGGTTTAATTGTTTGTTTGGCTGGGAGTGAACTCTTCCTAAAGGGGGTGTACGCAGGTATTAGAAGCAGGGAGAGATGGTCTGATTGTCCAAGGTGAGGAAGGGGGGTGACTCTGTGGGGATGCTTAATGTTGCTGTAAACATGATCCAGTGTTCTTTCCCCTCTTGTGGGACACAAGAAACAAATTTCCTGTAAGTTTGTTTCTTGTTGCTACTTGTGTCAGAGAAGCATTTGCCCCTCCGGGGTAAAGAAGGAGAGGAAGACCCAATCGCCAGGTGTCTCTGGTAAACCATGATTTATTAAAAACAAAACCAAAAATAAACACTGCATGTGGGCAGGAGTTATAAGAAATAATAATCCAGATGATGGGGAGTGAAAAGCAGCAATAATCTAAACAGTGTGGTAAAAATAATAACGAGGTAATATAAGGATGCAGCAAAGAACACAGACTGAAATGCAAATAAACAGAGAGGGAAGCATCCATCGATCCATCCATCTTCTTCCGCTTAATCCTTTTCAGGCCGCGGGGGGGTGGGGGGGGGTGGGCTGGAGCCTATCAAAGCATCTTTGGGCGAGAGGCAGGGTACACCCTGGACCAGGGGTGCTCATTACGTCGATCGCGATCTACTGGTCGATCGCGGAGGTAGTACTGGTCGATTGCAGCGTGACATTAAAAAAAAAAAAAAATTGTCAGCCTATGTATTGGTCGATCGCAGCGTGACATTAAAAAAAATATTTGCCAGCCTATCAAACATCCCGTCACTTGATTGACATACAGGGCAACCATTCAGATGACAACTGAATTTTGACCTTTAGGTCACCGCTCATGCGTAAACAACGCCGCTAAGCGCAGCAAAACTTACAAGCTAGTCAGCGAATTACCTCAGATTTTAAGCCCTTGCTTGAGGATTTAACCCAGCAAATGTGGAAGGACATCGGAGATTGTGAGTGTTTCTCACTGCAGTTGGACGAATCTACAGATGTGAGTGACACAGCCCAGATGTGCATTTTCATTCGTATGGTGTTTAGTGATCTCACTGCAAAAGAGGAGCGAATATCGCCCTTTTCACATTCCCCACAATGCAATGTGCAACCGGCAACATCCGGTAGTTTGTTTACACTGGCTCACATGCATACACAGAGACAGAGTTCAAGATATGTCGAAATAAAGCCACAAATCAGGGTTCCAGATGCGTAGTACCTTTCTGTAGTAATCGCCAGATTTTGCTCTCCCAAATTCGCCGAAGATCTGCGTTTTTTTCACCGCTGGGAAACCTATAGTATGATCTTCTTATGCCCTGTTCCTTGTCTGTACCCTGGCGATTACTACATAAAGGTACTACGCATCTGGAACCCTGATTTGTGGCTTTATTTTGACGTGTATGCATGTGAGCCAGTGTAAACAAACTACCGTTTGTTGCCGGTTGTGCATTGCATTGTGGGGAATGTGAAAAGGGCGAATTGACAGCACTTCCCATGAAAGAACAGACACGAGGAGAGGACATATTTCAGACGTTTAAAAACTTTATCGAGAAAACTCAGCTCCCAGTGTACAAATTGGTGTCTATCACCACAGATGGAGCACCTGCAATGGTTGGGCGTGTGAATGGATTTATTGCAAAGTGCAGGCAGGACAATGCGTTCCCAGACTTCTTGAATTACCACTTATTTATGTGAGTCAGCCTTTTCCTACATGAAGATCATTAAGTCCAAATACCGTTCCACCATGACTGATGAACATTTGGAAATGTGCTTGAGGCTGGCTGTCAGCAGCTACTGTCCGGACTATGCATCCCTGGCTGATTCAATTCAGTGCAAGTCATCAAAGTAAACTCAGGTAATTACAAAAAATGTTAATAGTTATTTATTATGTGTGTTGTGCAATATTGGCTTATTCAATTATGCAAGGTACATCCACATACATTGTACATACAAAGAATTCTTAATACATTTGAAATGTATACATTTATATATAATACATTATATATAAATAATTATATGTTTTGCATTTTTGTAGTTGGTAGATCATTTTGACTTGGTTGTTTTATAAGTAGCTCGCATGCTGAAAAAGTGTGAGCACCCCTGCCCTGGACAGATCGCCAGTCCATCACAAGGGAACAATCAAGGCAAAACAGAACAGGTGAGCACCATCAAGGCCATGAGGCGGTTCAGGATGGGCGGGGCTGAACAAACACAGAGGGGAAATACATCAAACATGACAAATGAGCAAAAAAGGGAACATAAAGCAAGGACAGGGGCTGCAATCCTGTCCAGAACACTATAACTTGTATGTAAAAGTATTCAAATGCTAGCATTTTTTTTTTTTTGTACTTCCAGTCCAGACTATAAGTGTTGTAGAATGATGTCATCACGTCGTCACGTCACGTACGTGGCACACACACACGGCCAGAACTACTGATATGTACACCGGCTTTCTTCCTGCATTGCTGAATAAAAACATTTGTGAAATAACGCCTTCGGTGCCGTTCTACATGGTGTCAGAAGTAAAGCAGCGGAAACTAATTTTCCTGCCGAACTCTACATAGACCCAGTAAGTCAACTAATTATTTAGTTAGACGTCAGAAGCGTATTCTGTGGTACACGTGTGCCTCCCCCAGCTAACGCTAGCATGGCTGATGGATTCCGCCGTCCGGACCCGCTTGTGTTCAACGACAAAATTGCAGAAAACTGGCGAGTGTTCGAACAAGAATACGACATTTTCATCGCGGCTGCCCACAACGACAAGCCCGACCGAACCAAAGCCTACATACTCCTCAATTTGGCAGGTAGCGAGGCTATTGAAAGGGAACGCACGTTCACCTATGCACCAGCTCAACGGAATAACGAGGGGGAGGAGATCCGTCCGGCAGAGTCACGGGAGGATCCAGAATGCCTAAAAACAAAGTTCAGATACCTCTGCAGTCCACAGACAAACATCACAATGGAGAGACATGCATTCAACACAAGGAACCAAAAACCCGGTGAGACCATAGAGGCTTATGTAAGCGCACTCCGAAATAAGGCTAAAACGTGTGACTTTGGAGCATTGCATGACGACTTAATTCGTGACCGGCTGGTTGTTGGTATCAGCTCCGATAGCGTGAGGAAGATACTACTGAGAGAGAGCGATTTAACACTACTAAAAGCCATCAAAATATGCCAAATCAATGAACAAACAGAACAACATACTAAAACTCTAGCAACAACACCACGTAGTTCAACAAATGTGGATGCAATACGCCAAGACCGCAGAATGCAAAAAACAGTTCGCCACAAGCAGTACAAAGAACATTACAGTCCCAAATCAGACAACATAAGCTGTACCAACTGTGGACATGAACATCCAGCGAAGAAGGAACTCTGTCTAGCATATGGGAAGCAATGCAATTACTGCAAAAAGCCCAACCATTTCAAAAACTACTGCAGATCGGCAGCAAGAAACAAGCAGTACAAACCTGTCAACCAAATAGCCCAAGCAGACTCCGACAGTGACGGCGAGGACTCTGAATCATTCGACATCAACGGGCTGTCACCAGCCGCAAATAAGATAAACACACTGTCTACTGATGATGTGAAAGAAGAACTACACTGCAATGTAAAACTCAATGGCAAGACACTCAAACTGAAAGTAGACACTGGCGCAAAGTGTAACGTAATCTCCCTGGATGCATTCAGGTACGTGAGAAACGCAGAAAAAATAAACAAAGACAACAAGGCCAGGCTCATCGCTTATGGAGGCACGGTGATAAACACTGAGGGGACTGTGTTGTTCAAGTGCCAGACCAGTGACCAAAGATCCTACAACCTGCGTTTCCATGTAGTAAACGGCAAAGTGCAACCACTGCTAGGGCTCCCGGACTGCATGAAGATGGACCTGATGACTCTGAAAGACCAGGTTTTCCAGGTGAACGTGACCGAACTAAGCTCCTCTCAAAAGTGGTTTAATAACTATGCTGAGCTTTTCAATGGCGAACTAGGTTCACTCCCAGTAACCTATCACATGAAACTGGACCAGAATGTGACACCCGTCATCCGGCCCCCTCGCCGCATTCCAGTTGCCATGATGGACAAAGTGAAAGCAGAACTGGAAAACATGGTGCAGCAAGGAGTCATCACACCCATTTCAGAACCCACTGAATGGGTATCCTCAATGGTAGCGACACACAAAAAGGACACTGACAAGATCCGTGTGTGCATCGACCCAAGAGACCTAAATGAAGCAATTATGCGCCCCCATCATCCCATGCGCACAGTCGAGGAAGTTGCTGCACAAATGGCAGGCGCAACCGTGTTTTCTGTGCTTGATGCCAAGAGATCCTTTTGGCAGGTCAAACTGGACCAAACGTCATCATTCCTCACCACTTTCGCCACTCCATTTGGGCAATATCGATACCTGAGAATGCCATATGGTATCAATGCAGCGTCTGAGGTCTTCCAGAGATCCATGGAGCAAATATTTGCCGGCCTCCCTTGCGCAATAATTGTTGATGACATCATAATCGGTGGAAGAAATCTTAAAGAACACGACGAGAACCTTCAAAAAGTGCTCAACAGGGCAAGGAACGTGAAATTGAGGCTGAACCCCCAAAAATGCAGATTCCAGCTAAAGGAAGTCAGCTACGTGGGCCATGTCTTCACTGAACAAGGGTTGAAACCCGATCCAGCAAAGATCCAAGCGATCACTGACATCCCGGCCCCCCAGGACAAAGCTGCTCTACAACGCTTCCTGGGTACGATAAATTACCTGGGCAAGTTCATTCCAAACCACAGCAACATTGCAGCACCTCTCCACCAGCTCTTGCATAAAGACACAGCATGGACTTGGACTGAACAACAACAAAATGCATTTGACACTCTGAAACAGTGTGTGACGTCACCTCCAGTACTCCGGTACTATGACGTACAAACACCAGTCACTCTGACATGTGACGCCTCGCAGTATGGCCTTGGTGGTGCATGTCTCCAGAATGGCAGTCCTGTCGCATATGCCTCTCGCACTCTTACTGAAACAGAAAGAAAATATGCACAAATTGAAAAAGAGCTGCTTGCTGTCGTTTTCACCTGTTTCAAATTCTATGACTACATATACGGAAAACCAGTGATCGTGGAGACAGACCATCAGCCCCTGGTCTCCATCCTGAAGAAACCTCTCCACACAGCGCCTGCGCGTTTACAACGCATGATGCTGAAGCTGCACAAGTTCAACCTCACGCTAGTTTACAAGAAAGGAAAGGAATTGCACTTGGCAGACATGCTGTCCCGTGCACCGAGCAACGCCATAGCCTCACATGCCACTGAACGTGAGGACTTCGAGGTAATGACGGTGCAGCACATCTCATCCAGTCGTCAGGAAGAACTCCGCACACATACAGCGAAAGACACCGCACTCCAGGCCCTGAGCAACATCATCAAGCATGGATGGCCAGATAGGTTGAGCAAAGTACCCGACACAGTGAAAGAATTCTTCCCGTTCCGTGATGAGCTCTGTATGGAAGATGGAATAATCATGAAAGGTACAAGAGCAACAATTCCACAAACGCTGCACAAAGAATATCTCCTGCTGCTCCATAAAGGACACCCCGGTGCTGAAGCCACCAAGCGGCGAGCACGCAACATAGTCTATTGGACCACAATGACGAGAGACATTGACAATTATGTACAGTCATGCAGCACTTGCAATGCCCTTAAACCACATCAGCAAAAGGAGCCAATGCAACCACACACAGTCCCAGAGCTCCCGTGGTCAATAGTGGCAACAGATCTGTTCGAATGGAACAGCCAGCACTACCTGGTCCTCGTAGACTCCTATTCAGGATGGTATGAACTGGATCCAGTCAAGAAAATCACATCACAATGTGTAATTAACAAGCTGAAACGTCACTTCTCAGTCCACGGAGTCCCCCACAAGCTGCTGTCAGACTGTGGAACACAATTCACTAGTCAGATGTTCCAAGACTTTGCGAAAAGCTGGGATTTCACTCATGTCACCAGCAGCCCTGAGTATCATCAAGCAAACGGGCTGGCAGAGAGAGCCGTACGGAGTGCAAAACGACTGTTGGAAACATCCAAAAGAGACGGTACTGACCTATTCCTCAATCTTCTGAGCATCAGAAATGTCCCACGAGACGGCACGCTGGGCTCACCTGCACAAAGACTGATGTCCAGAGAGACACGTACAAATATTCCCATCAGCAGGCACCTGCTTAAGCCAATGTCCAAGAATCCAGAGTCGATCCACACCCACCTGTCAAAGAAGAGGCAAGCACAAAAAGGATTCTACAATTGTGGCAGCCGGCCACTTCCCCCGCTCCAAAGCTCCCAAGTAGTACGCCTGCAAACAGAGAAAGGACATGACAAAATTGGCATCATCAAAAGAATCGCAGCAGAGCCACGGTCTTACGTGGTGGAATCAGGAGGAAAAGAATACCGCCGGAACCGGCGACACCTGCTGCCAGTCACAGAACCACCACCAACAGAACCAGAACCAGATCCAGCCTCACCGGCAGACTCACCAACACAGAAGACCAGCAGTGAGACTGTGCCCAGTCTACCCGCATCTCCTCCCAGGCATGATGCCGTGCACACTTCCCCCAGGCAGGCCGCTGTGCCCGCATCTCCTCCCAGGCTTCCTGCTGCGCACACTGACCACACGCCTGGCCTCCTCGGAGAGCCATCGCTCCCACAAGTCACCGAGACCCCCCTGGCCCGTTCCAGGTTTGGTAGACTCCTGAAGCCTAATCCCAAGTACAATACAGACTGATTGTGACATTTACTGAAGCTGATGTTTTGTAGTTTCGTGTTGAAATATAGACATATTTACAAGCCAGGCATAAGTTCATTTTCAAATTAGATCAGTTATGTTGTGTCACGGGAATTTATTTTATTTGCAAGCCAGGCATTAGTTTATTTTCCAGATAGGTATGTTATGTGGTGCCATTGAAAGTTATTTTATTAGTTGTTTATTCGTCACAGTATACTCACTCTCACAGGAATGTGACATGTTTTCTCATACCAATCCAAGAGTCAATAGTGTTCTCTTTGTACCAAAGTTCTATACTAAAGAAGGGGGATGTAGAATGATGTCATCACGTCGTCACGTCACGTACGTGGCACACACACACGGCCAGAACTACTGATATGTACACCGGCTTTCTTCCTGCATTGCTGAATAAAAACATTTGTGAAATAACGCCTTCGGTGCCGTTCTACAAGTGTGAAACACATTTAGGAGAAAACCGTTTTTATGCAGTCAGTGTAAGTTTTGGCAGCCTTCCCCCTGTTGACCAACTTCTTCCAGTGTGAAGTGGCTAGTTGTAAAACTACACTTGCAAAGTAGCCTCCCCCCAACTCTGCCAGCCGCAGAGCAGCTTTTGTCTACCACAATATGAGCCGGGGAAACAAAGACGCCATTGCCGACCCTCAGGTTTAGGGAGCCGTCTGTCACTCAAACCAACTGTTGACATGTGCACGGCCCAGAGGACAATGGGACTTTGCATGAGGAGAGAGCCAAGTCACACCCTTCTCCCATATCTTTTACCTCTTATCTAGTGTTGGATTTTTCTATAGCTTTGGCCTCTTTATTTAATTATTTTTTAAATTAATGTCCAGCTTTATATTTAAAAAGACTCAACTCTTATATTTTTTTAGTCCATCATGGTCTGCACTTTTACTTCTATTTACACTACCGTTCAAAAGTTTGGGGTCACTTAGAAATTTCCTTATTTTTGAATGAAAAGCACTTTTTTTCAATGAAGATAACTTTAAACTAATCAGAAATACCCTCTATACATTGCTAATGTGGTAAATGACTATTCTAGCTGCAAATGTCTGGTTTTTGGTGCAATATCTACATAGGTGTATAGAGGCCCATTTCCAGCAACTATCACTCCAGTGTTCTAATGGTACAATGTGTTTGCTCACTGCATCATAAGGCTAATGGATGATTAGAAAACCCTTGTGCAATCATGTTAGGTCTGCAATGCTGTAATTGCTGCAAATGGAGGATTCTTTGACGAAAGCAAAGTTTGAAGGAAAAAATTATTATTTCAAATACAAATCATTATTTCTAACCTTGTCAATGTCTTGATTATATTTTCTATTCATTTTACAACTCATGGTGGTGAGTTAACTTTTCATGGAAAACACAAAATAATTGTCTGGGTGACCCCAAACTTTTGAACGGTAGTGTATATGTATATTTTGTTTTGTTTGTACATTGTTAGCATTTTACTTTAGCACAGCTGAATGAAGTTTTTGATGTAACAGGAAAGTTATTATTTCTGTTCAGTAGGTGATTTATTATTTTTTAACAAGGGGGATGAGGGGTATTCATACATTTAGCCTAAGGTACAAATGTATAAATGTAAATTAGGTACACATTTGCAAGAACAAAGGAGCAAGAATATGGTAAAGATGCCAATTTAAACATGTAAAAAGTTGCAAATTACAGTTTAATTACATAGAATAAAAGTTTACCCAGTTCCAAAAAGCTGCAAATTTTTAAGAAAAATTTTGAAAAATTTCAGGAATAAAGTTGCAAATCTATGAAAAAAGTTGCAAATTTATGAGAATTTTTTTTTTTCATTTACGAGAAAAAACATTGCAAATTTATAGAACAAAGTTGCAAATTAACAAGAAAAATGTTTCAAATTTACAGGAAAAAAAGCAACAAATGTATGAGAAAAAGTTGCAAATTTATGAGAAAAAATTTGAACATTTACAGAGAAAAAAGTTGCAAATTTTTGAGAAAAAAAAGCTGCAAATTTACAAGAAAAAAGTGTCATTTTTTTTTTAGAAAAAAAGTTGCAAATCTCAAAAAAAGTTGCAAATTCATCAGAAAAGGGGGGCGAGGGGAATTATATTGGGTCATTTTAATAACAAGGGGGATGGCATCCCCCCTCAAATCACCTACTGCTTTTATTCTGAAACTTCAGTTCCTTCAGATGTCAGCATTGTGGAGGCATCTTTTTCCCTGGTTTTTATCACAAAATTGAGGCAACTAATGTAGAATTTGAACAAATTTGTTTCACAGAATTACATGCATCTTTGTGGAATTCTTCTGGACAATTTGTGTCCATAAAATTTAAATCAACATTTAAGGACTTTATGATGTCTTTGTGTCTTGACGCCTCTGTTGAAATTATGAAAACAACAGGGCTGACTCCAGGCCATCACTTTTTATGCTGTTTTGCTTGTGGAAATCATTTTTTTTGTTATTGTTGTTAATTAAATCCAATATTTGCCACGTCTGTCCAAAAAAAAAAAAAAAAAAATCCATCCTGTCTTTTGGGCTTCAGCGTCTGTGTGTCTCTACTTGATGCTGTATGTGTTCCAGTAGGTCAAGAAGGAACAAAACAGTTTTTTGTTCACAGTCCACAGTCAGTCTGACTTGTGAAGGCAACACAATCCCGCCCTTTGACCCCAATGACATCATATGACCAGCTCTCTTGCGTCTTTCCTGAACCGACGGGGTCAAGATTATTCAGCGGACTTTCAAGCAAGCAAAGAGTTGAAGTGTTGAGGAGCGAGGAGCTTTGACAATTATGTGTTTGCTGTAAGAGGCAGTGTCCTCTGCGTGTGTGTGTGTGTGTGTGTGTGTGTGTGTGTGTGTGTGTGTGTGTGTGTGTGTGTGTGCGTGTGGTCAAAGTTATTGACTTTGTATGAGCCATTGAATGTGTGCAAAAAAATAGAAATATATGTTCTAGGTACTGTGTTTACTACATACAGAACATCTTTTTCATTTGTAACAAAAAAATCAACATTTTAAAGGTAACAGATTATTATTGCTTGGATCTTTTTCCTCTTATTTCTAATCAGACACATTCTGGTCATCACTCCATTTTGCCTTATTTTTATTTATCATTTAATCTTTTTGCTTACTTGTTTATTTATTTATTTATTTTTTTTAACTTCTTGTCATGGTCTGTGCGCTGATATTGTCTGTGCTCGGATCATGCAGTATTTTCCTCCTGTTTCTGTGTTAGTCTCCTGATGGCTTTCTGGGCTCTTATTTTGACAGCGTCTCTGCGGGGCTTCCGGCTGTCAGAGCCGAGCTGTGCAGTGACAGCTGGATTATGTTCCACTGATTAATGCTCATTATCTTTTTAATCATCTAAGCCCTATTTAAGGGAGCAGCCGAGGTTACTCGGGGCTGCGACCACACACGCATAACGTTGCATCATTACAACGTTCGGCTGGAGTCCATACGCCTGGCTTCAGTTACCCTGTGATTCTCCGTGTTGATGTAAGTTTATTTCTTAGTTTGGGTATTTCATTACTGTGCCTTAGTCGTAGCTCTTGTTTGTGTTTTGCCCCACGTGGCTTGTTATTTCGGTTTTGTTTATCTTTCATTAATAAATATGCAAACTTGACGGCTGGCCTATAGCGTCTCATTTATGGCCCTCGAGGGCCGTCCTTGACACTTCTTCTTTCGTATTTTTATACATGTATCATTGAAAAGGCATACAATTTTTTTCAAAATGTATATAACCTATAAAATTAAAACTTTGGTATTTACCATCACACGTTTATAAGCTTAGGAAGGTCAGGAGGTTAATGAATTGACTTCATCAGAGGTGAGTAAAGTATCAGAAATCAATCTCAATTAAAAGTAGTTTTACCTTATAATTTTAATGAATTATAAGTAAGGAGAGTCACCAAAGAAATTGCTAAAGTAAGGAAGTACTTAGTAGAAAGCTACTTAAGGAGTAGGAAATGATTTTGCTGTCATCAATTTTTAATGATCTACTTTTCTCATAAATTTACTTGTTTTCTTCCAAATTTGGACTTTTTCTGCTAAACACTGAGAAACGACATTTCAATTCTCCTGTATGTCCTGTACGTATAGAAGTACAGACAAATAAAAAAATCTCTGAATCTTTTAAATTTGTGACTTTCTCTAACTTTTTTGTTAGTGTGACATTTTTCTGTACATTTATTACATTTTTCACTAATAAATCTGCCCCCCCACCTCATAAATTAGTGATTTGTTTCTTATGTATTAATTACTTTAGTTAGATCAATGAGCAAATTCTTTGTGAAATATTTTTGGCCCTTTTCACATAGATACTGACAAATGTGTTCACATCTGAATATCAGAAAAAAAACAACAACAAAAAACCCTTATGTAATTTGGTTTACTCCATGTTTATCCAAGGCAAAATGTTCATTTTTTTGTGATCATATATAAGTGCAAATCTTACAAATGGCTATTAAAATCATGCCAATCATTAGCCAAGGGTTGCATGACATAATATGACAGGCTTAGTTTCCTTTGCGCAATAACATTATAAAATGTAACGCGATGAAAAAACCCCCAAATATTTTAAAGCTAAAAGTCATCTAAGTAATATAACTAAAATAGGTTCTATCTCCTTCACTCAAAACCTCTCTCTGTAACTGGGTGCTGGACTTTCTCACAGGGAGTCCACAGAATGTGCAGGCTGGCAGCAGCACCTCCAAGACCATCACACTGAGCACAAGCACCCCACAAGGGTGCGTGCTCAGCCCGCTGCTCTTCACCCTGCTGATCCATGACTGTGTACCAGCCTGCAGCACCAACCATATCATCAAGCTTGCGGACGACACGACGATGGTGGGCCTCATCACCAACAATGAGGAGGCCAACTACAGAAATGAGGTGAGCCAACTGGTCCAATGGTGTAAAGAAAATAATCTCTTTGTGAACGTGAGAAAAACCAAGGAGATTGTGGTCGACTTCAGGAGTGGACACACACAGCATCCCCCTCTGATCATTGATGGAGCAGCTGTGGAGAGGGTGAGCAGCACCAGGTTCCTGGGGGTGCACATCTGAGGACCTCTCCTGGTCCAACAACACCACATCACTGGCGAAGAAGACTCAAACTCACCTCCATTTCCACTGCAAACTGAGGAGAGCATGAGTTCCACCCTCCATCATGTGCTCATTCTACCGGGGCACCACTGAAAGCATCCTCACCAGCTGCATCACGGAAGCTGCACCGGAAGCTGCACCGCCTCCTGCCAGAAGACACTACAACCCACAGTGAAAGCAGCCAGCAAAATCATAAGTGCCCCTCTGCCACCCCCCCCCCCCCGGACATCTACCTCACCTGCCTCACCCATGTCACCATCAACATTGCAGGTGACACCTCCCACCCCTCAAACTCCCTCTTCAGCCCCCTGCCCTGCTCCACAAGACTGCTAAACAGCTTTGCTCATCAGGCTTCAGGACCCTGAACTCTGTCCATTAACATCCCCCCACACACACACACACCCAGGACTGTAACACTCTCAGCCGCACAATAACTACCTCAGCTCCTGGCACAGAAAGACTGGCACACCAACAGTAATACATCTGCTGCTGGATGTCTCTGCACTTTACTGCAACCATTTGCACAAATGCCATACCTGCTGCTGTCTGTTTTGCAATACTGTTCATGTGCAGTCCTATCTGCCACTGTCTACACCTACACTACTGCATCAAACTTGCAACTACGAGTATTAGTGCTCTACTTTTTCTGTATATAGGATTGCTGGGATTTATCGTTTATGTATCTTTATTTGCACTATGGAAGGTCTGGGTCTATCTTTTGTCGCTATTTGCACTATGGGTAGCATTACTGTACTGCAATGAAAAGAGAGACAAGAGGTGGAAACGCGGAAAGCGTGGAGGCGTAAGATTAAGCCTGAGGAGGCGTCAGCTTAACCGCATTCCTCTTCCTATCTGTTTCCTATAGGCCCTTAGAATAGAGGGTTAGTATTAGTGAAAGCGCTTTGAGTGGTCTTTGTGACTAGAAAAGTGCTATATAAGTGCTAGTTAGTTAGTTAGTTAGTTCCTTCCATTATTATGGGGAACGTACAATCCCTGAGAAATAAAGTGGATGAAATTCAAGGAAATATATGATTCAATTCAATTTCAATTCAACTTTATTTGTATAGCGCCATTTCACAACAACAGTCATCTCATAGCACTTTCAACTGTAGGGGGGACCCCCACAGTTGCAGAAAGACCCCAGCAATCAGGCGATCCCCTGTGAGCAAGTACTTGGCGACGGTGGAGAGGAAAAACTCCCTTTTAACAGGAAAAAACCTCCAGCAGAACCAGGCTCAGGGAGGGGCAGTCATCTGCTGCGACTGGCTAGGGGGTGAGGGGACAGAGAAGATGAAAAGAACAGACATATAGAGAGCAAACAGCACAATGGGGACTCAATCTATGGGAGAGAACAAACAGATGTTAAAGACCAGCAAAAAAAAATATTTCATTGAGAGTGAAGAAAGGGGTGAGGCCCAGTGCAAGGAGTGAGGCCCAGTGCAAGGAGTGAGGCCCAGTGCAGATATCAGAAGGATTTCAAGAACTGCTGTGTCACGGCTTACACAGAGACGTGGCTTACGGCGCATGACCGGGACCCAGACCTGTGTATTGACGGCTTTGGAGCCCCACGTCGCTTGGATCGGCAGGAAGAGGTAACGGGGAAACGTCAGGGGGGCGGCGTATGTTTATATATTAATAAACAGTACTGTACATCTGTCACGGTCAGAGAGTGCATCTGTACACCACATGTGGAGCTTCTGTCCGTATCGCTACGCCCTTTTTATCTGCCCCGCGAGTTCCCCCAACTTTTCATAATGACTGTGTACATTCACCCGAGGGCGGATGCTGCCTCCGCCTCCAGCACCGTCTTTGATGTGGTACAGCGGTTGCAGTCGATTTTCCCAGAGGCTCCAAATTTTATTCTTGGGGATTTTAACCATGTGTCTCTAAAGAAGACACTTAAAAACTTTTATCAGTATGTCTCCTGCCCAACCAGGCGAAAAAAGACATTGGACCTGTGCTATGGATCCATAGAGAGGGCTTTTAAATCTCTTCTCCTTCCTCCTTTAGGATCCTCTGATCACAACTGTGTACATTTGTTGCCCACATATAAAACTACTCTCAGAAGAGACAAGCCGAAGACCAGAGACATAAACGTGTGGACAGAGGATTCAGTGCTCTGTTTCCAGGAATGCTTTAACTGTACGGACTGGGAGGTGTTCACGCTTGCCTGCGGAGAAGATTTGGACTCTTTAGTGGACGTGACATGCTCATACATGGCTTTCTGCAGAGACATGACCATTCCACGTAAACGTGTCAAAATATATCCCAACAACAAGCCATGGGTTACAAAATCAGTTAAATCCTGCTTACAGAGGAAAGCACTTGCCTTTAAACAGGGGGTTGTTTCTGGGCTGCAGGTTGCCACAAAAGAACTGAAGGCCGAAATTTTAAGAGCAAAACAGAATTATATAAATCAGAGTTGGAAAGCAAGATGGCAACAAAGAAACTTGGTTCAGCCTGGGCCAGTATGAAAACTATTGCAGACCTTCAGAGCACAGAGCGCAGTAATCGTGTGTTTTTAAATGGTTTTAATTCAGACACAGAGCTGGCTAATGCTCTTAATTGTTTTTATGGTCGTTTTGACTCCTTTGATTTTAGCACAGAAACCCAAGATTTGAAACAGAAACTCAAAGACAACCAGCACTTTAATATTGAGGTGCAGGATGTTAAAAGGGCGTTCTGTGCTGTAAAAGTGAACAAAAGTCAGGGCCCTGATAATATATGTGGGCGCTTGGTAAAGTCCTGTGCACATGAACTGAGTCCTGTATTTCACTACATTTTCAATAAGTCCTTACAGACACAAGTGCCTAAGATCTGGAAAGATGATGTGGTTGTCCCCGTTCCAAAATCCAGCTGTCCTAAAACGTAAGTGATTTTAGACCAGTTGCTTTGACTTCAATTTTAATGAAAATTTTTGAAAAACTGGTCAGATGTGAGGTCCTAAAGCAGACTGAACATGCATTGGATCCTCTGTAGTTTGCCTATAGGTCTCACAGAGGTGTGGAGGATGAAACTGTCACTCTGTTTAACATGCTTTTTGAACATCTGGATTTTAATGGGACACACGCCAGGCTTTTATTTGTGGACTTTTCTTCTGCCTTTAATACAATCCAACCTCATATTTAGTTGAAAGGCTCCTGCAACAATTTGATTTGAGTAATAATCTGGTGGGTTGGATTCTGGATTTTTTAACCACCCGGACACAGAGAGTAAAGGTCAATGGTACACTGTCTGACCAAAAGTGTTCTTCTACTGGCTCTCCACAGGGGTGTGTGTTGTCACCACTACTCTTCATCCTGTACACAAATATGTGTCGGAGCAGACATGACAACAGACACATTATAAAGTATGCTGATGATTCAGTTGTTGTCAGTCTCCTCCAGGATGGTGAGAGTGGCCACGGCCCAGTAGTTGATGATTTTGTTCACTGATGTGAGGATTCCTACCTGCAGCTGAATACGACAAAAACTAAAGATATGATTATTGACTTTAGGAGGAAAACTCCCAGGCACAAAGTCACTGTACTAAAAGGCCAGACCACTGAACATGTACAATCCTACAAATATCTTGGTATGATTATTGATAGTAATTTAAATTTTGAAGAGAACTGTGAAAGGGTGTGCAAAAAGGGTCAGCAACATTTGCTTTGTTTAAGGAAACTTGCACGCTTCCAAATTGACTGAACCATAATGATAATGTTTTATTGGGCTTTTATTGAATCTGTTTTATCCTTTTCTTTAGTGTCATGGTTTGGTCAGATAAAACTGAAACAGAGGAAATCCTTGGATCAGGTAGTTAGATGGTCCAGTCGTTTGCTTGGTGAGTCACAACTGAGCCTGACATCCCTGTACACCAGACAGGTACAGAGGATTGCTACCGCCATTTTAAATGATGACTCCCACCCTTTGCACTGCCACTTTCAGCTTCTTCCCTCCAGATGGAGGTTTGCTGTCCCAAAAAGTAAAACCCAGCGCTACAAAAACAGCTTTGTTCCTGCTGCTGTTAAAGAGTTGAACAAGATGTAACAATATATTGCACATAATTTAGTTACCTATTTATTAATTTTATTTTATATTTACTTATTTTTGTAGGTTTTTAATTGGGGTTCTAAATCTTTTATTGGGTTTTAGACTTTTGAGTTTTTAACTGACATGATATCTGGCCCAGGAAACACGCACACAGGCTCGGGTGAGATTTAAGAGTTTTATTCAACAACAGGTGTATGTATGCGTGAGTGAGGAATGTAAATGTTTTCTTGGGGACTGGAAAAAACCGAAGGCAGAACAGACCACCGTACAGCCAGGC
Source organism: Pholidichthys leucotaenia (assembly GCA_020510985.1). Taxonomy (NCBI): domain Eukaryota; kingdom Metazoa; phylum Chordata; class Actinopteri; order Cichliformes; family Pholidichthyidae; genus Pholidichthys; species Pholidichthys leucotaenia. Next base: position 55,477,268 of record CM035840.1, on the reverse strand, counting down.
AACCCTGAGGACAGAGCAGAGGACAGTGGACGAGCAATTATCACAGCGGAGTGGTGAAAGTTGTAATGTGGCTTACTTTCAGACGTCTTGGTGGCTGGCGTTGGCAAGAGATGCTCCCGCCTGGGAGACAGTGCCCTGCTGCGCTTGACGGAGAGAGACTGCGAGGAGAGGCGATGAAGGGATACTTCTGCCGCCGGGAGGATCCACCTGTGCACAGGGGAAGATCTTTGGAGAGCAGGTAAGTGATAACCTTACGTGAGGATGACGAGTTGCGGCGTCGGCCGAGAGGAGTAGGCAAATGCAGAGCTTGAGCGTGGAGATGAGCTGACGGCTCCAGGCCGAGGCTGCGGGCAGAGCAGGTTAAATAGCGGCAGCCTAATGAAGCACAGGTGTGCACACGGCTGGAGCGGATGACAGGCGGGAGCGAGTTGTGACATTAACCTCTTTGACTAGTCTTTAACTTTTTAATATGACCCTTCTCTCTTATCTCCTTGTTTTTTTTTTTGTTTTTTGTTTTTTCTCTTATCGCTTTGTCTTATGTCCTGATTGGTGGAGCCTTGAGTATTTTTATGTTTATAGTCAGCTTCATGTGTGCCTGTGTTTGTGTTCATGTTGAATGTAATTGTGGCTTGTAAATATGGATGTCACCTGACTGCAAAACAAATCTACCTACGGGTACAAATAAAGTAACCTGAACCTGAACCTGATTACTGTACACAGACTGCTGTTGTTGTTTATCCAGCCTTATTCCTTTTTTTATATTGCGCACACCACTGAAAAGAGAGAAACACCATTTCAGCTCTCCTGTATGTATTGTAGTATTGACAAATAAAATCTTTGACTCTTTCATGTGTCATGACATCTCCAGTGGAGCTCAGAATTAGAGAACAGTGTATTAATACTTGATTTATTCTAACCTATGTTATTCTTCATTGTTCAGAATTTGACAGAATATCAGCTGTGGTTATACCACTGCTGTACTAACATCTTTTTTTAAATAATCGAGGCACTTCAACAGAAACATTTATTTTGTGAAAAAAACCCAAAACTGAGCAAAATTCAAAAACAGTTTAGTTCAATGTTTATTTGAAACAGACATTACATACTAATAAACATTAATACAAATGTAAGTATGCCAAATTTAGCAATACTGCTAATTTGCATCTGTTTTCCCCCGGCGGGTCACAGAAACACACAAACAATCATGCACGAAAAGAACAACTGCAATGAAACTGTACAAAGTGCAGAGTTAAAATATTCAAATGTCACATGCTTGAAATGCTGTGTATGCGTACACACACATGCCCCCAAGCACCTCATAGCAACAACAGATGGCAACAAACAAGAGGCAAGGCATATGTGTGTGATGCACAGGCACATACATATGTGCGTATGCCGCAGAGCAGCCATTAGTTATGGGTACAGTTTTGGTTGTTTAAAAGTCAATTTTTACAAAAAGTCTTAAAAGTGTTTAGTGTGGTATGATCTCTGATTGCTGGTGGTATATTATTCAGTGAACACTGCCAGAAGAGAAGATTTAAACAATGCTTTTTAAGGGCTATAGGATTAAAAAAAAAAAACAATAGGAAGTGCAGAGGCCCTTGCTTTGAATGACTTCAGCACATCTGAACCCACAGGACATCACTAGTTTCTCACACTGCTCTGGTTTGGGGGACAGGATTATGACTCTCAATGGGGAATCAGTTCAACACTGCAGCTGGAATTACTCACTCGGATGAAATCCTGGCCAGGCCATACCAAAGACCATATAAAAATGGTATTTTCCGCCTTCTACCTTGGTGCTCAGAATAATAGAATGGGGAAAGGAAAGTTAATGCATACAGCTACCAGAGGACTGACCCCCCCACTGTAGCCTTCACTGCTTACAGTAGCTGTGTGGCCTAGGGTCAGAGAAACGGAGATAGGCACCGCCCCATACACCACATGGTGTCCCTCATGCTGTGGAAGGGGGATTAACTTCACTGCTGAACAGGGCAAGGATCTGTCTCAGCACACAGTGTCTCTCCGTTTAAGACAATTTGGACTCAAAGCTCACTCTGCAGTGATCAAACCTGTCATCAGCAGAAAGAATAAAAACACTAGACTTGCTTTTGCTGAGGAGCATGTGTGGGCAGAGGAGAACTGGTCCAGAGTGCACTTCAGTGATGAGAGTAAGTTCAAATTATGTATTTTTTTATTTTATAAACCTTTATTAGTCCCACAATGGGGAAAATGACAGCTTAAATTCAGGGCATCCACCTGGATGATGAGGCAGCCCAGGTGTGGCACCCCTCTCTCTCTCTCTCTCTCTCTCTCTCTCTCTCTCTCTCTCTCTCACACACACACCTAGGGCCACTTTAAGGCACTTTTCCATTAGCCCAGCATACTTCGGCACATCTCGATTCACTTCGACATGATTCGGCATGCTTTTGTCTCCATTACAACCGTGTTGAGCTGGGGTGGGTGGGATTTCTATAACAGCGAGGCGGCGCCACACTCCCGTGACGTAGAACACGCGACCCAAGCAAAACATAACACATACAGCTGTACAAGGCGACTCCTCGGTCTGTGGCTTTTTTCACCGTAAACGCCAAAAAGGACCGCCAGACAAGGGTACAGGCAGCGAGATGAAACACTCTGGAAATAGTTCTGCAGCTTCTGGGAGAGCCGAAGACGTGAGGATACAAACTCGATCATATATGACGGTAAGCTAATGGTTGCTAATGCTAGTTTGCTATAAGTATGTCGTACTACACTTTAATATCTGCAAGTTATCGCTGTTAGGTACTAAAATATGTACGCTGTGTGTGTTTCAGATGGCTCTGTTGTGGGGAAATTACTGCTTCATTCGCTCTGGGCGAACCTGACCTGTCACGGATTTCATCAGCCTGTCACTGATGTCAGCACAGCTTCACAAACGATCAGTGGTTATAGAGCTTAAGAATGTCTGTAGAAACGTTTATTTCCTGTACAACAAATTGCTCTGATCTGCTTGAAAATCATGGAGAGACTGTTGAGAGACAGTTTGAGACATCATGCACGTACCTGCTTCTGCACTGAGTCTGAGATGTGTCATAGAAAAAAATGATCAGCTGACACAACTTGATCGCCATGTTAATAACTATATTAGCCACAAAATATATATTCAAAAAGTAAACTTTACTGAGTTAGGTATAATAAGATATATTTGACAGTTATCATGCATTTTAGGCCAAAACAAACTTGATCTAGGATTAAAAGCAATTAAAATAATGCAGTCACAAGGTTACATGGAAAATACTTGATTTACTAGATACATGTACTGTAGAAATATACTGTATATTCTCTGCATCAACAATGTACTAGACATGCATTCATGTCGTATTGCACTGGGAATTTCACTGACAATAAACCTCTGAAGTTTTTGCAGATGTCTCTTTTTTTATATGTGAAGGTTACCACCATGTGGCATAAATTAAATACTGAAAGATTGGAAAAGCTAAGAATAATCCAGCAGTTTGAGAAATGACTTTTGGTTTGGTGTAAGTCTGTCAACAGAATTATGAACCATAAAGCAGTTTGTGTTAAAATGTTAAATCCCATTAAACCTAATCCGGGGGCTTCCAATCATGTGTCATGCGGGGCCAAGACCCTGCAGGTTCTCTCTTCTAGCCAGTCTCTTCAGCAGGTGATCTCACTGATCAGTCAGTGGAAGAAGTTCAGTGGAATCTGCTGTTGAAGACACTGGTTGGAGGTAAAGCCTGCAGGGTCTTGGCCCTCCATGGCACATGATTGGACACCCCTGCCCAAACCCATTATGATGAAGAGAAGATGCTAATATGACCCAGAATTCCTCCATATACTGGTACTGTGACTAAAGTATGCAGGGTCTTCTGTACAGTCTTCTAACAAGTCTTCAGTTAATAAAATAATTGTTTTGGTTACTTTTTTCTTAAAAATGAGCCATTATTTTCAAGGTCATCGATTAATCGTTTGTACAGTTGACTCTTTTCCCACCGGTGTCTTAACAGACAAAATAGAAAATCAAGATAGAAAATCATGATGCAAACACATAAGTCACTAAATTGTTTATTACAATCAGCAGCAAATTCCAGATTATTCAGAATGTGCAAAATTCAAACTGTAAAAAAACCAAACTGGAATGGTCACACGCTGCTTCACTGAGAAGCAACTGGATCAGTCCGTACTGGTCCTGGTTCGACAGAACTACAGCCTGCATCTCTGTAAATAGTGAGGCAAGGTCCAGTTGGGGTGGACAGTTTCCCTCTTGCCTAGACAAAAGACAAATGGGTGGTGGTTAATTAAAGCAAGTTTAAAACTTATTTGGGAAATACACTTGTTGCTAAAAGCCAGTGGTGGAATGTGAATTAATGAATGAGTCTTTATTTCGGATTGATTAAAAGTAAAGATTAAAAGAAGATAGAATAATATAACAAAGGGGAAAAAAATCTAACAAGGTCAAATTAAACAATAACTCCTCTGATTATACAGTTCAACATAGGCTATCTGAAATGGGTGATGGCTGAAGCTGCAGCTTATATTGCCCACCCATATTTCATCCACAAAGTCAAAAGAAAAACAAAACAAGTGGGATTACAATTTGAATGTGACAATAAAGTACTTTGTTGTTGTATTTAACCACAATTTTCATGTAGCTGCACTTCAGTAGATTTTACAAGGGCTGCGTTACATTTAAAATCATCTCTTTTTACTGTGGCCTCAGCAATCAGAATGAATTAATACATTCACTTGAATGGAATCTAGTACATTAACTGAAGTTGTGCATCACCGAGTATGGAGTCGGTCAGTCAAAATATGAAGTTTTTATTAATAAAAGTTTGTCTTGTCTGTAAAAGTGTAAAAGTGTCTCTTCTTGCCCTGGCTTCATGTGTGGGCGGTGTTTTGTGCTAGCATTGCTAAAATATAAAAGGAAGCACTACAATTGGTCTCAAATATTTGTAATGTGTCCTGTTACTGCATGAGTTTATTGATGATAGACTATAAACTACACATATAAAGTAAATTATATTGATAACTGAACATCTCACATTTGCCAAAACATACAGTTATGAAAATAACTCACAAAGGATCACAAAAGTGATCTGACAAAAAATAAATACATTAACAAGCGGTTTATTTTACAGTTGATGTGCCATATTCACACAATCAAATAAATCTCAGTTCAGTCCCTTTTATAGTAAGTGGAAATTGTTCTACTATGGTTTTGACAATTTACCTATAAAAGCAAAGGATTTCAGTACTTTCCACAGTGGCGAGGTCCGTTGTGGAGCGGCTGATTTCCTCCTGCCTAGATGAACGACAGAAATGGATGATGGTTAGTTTCAAGCAAGTTCAACACATATACAGGCACATCTCAAAAATTAGAATACCATGAAAAAATTCAATATTTTTTTCACTCATTTCAGAAAGTGAAAATCATATATAGATTCATTACAGGGACAGTGATATATTGCAAGTGTTTATTTTAATATTGATGATTACGGCTACAGCCCATATTAACCAACACCTCAGCGGCCAAAATTTATATTTAAAAACTATTTTTTAAAGTTAATTTTATGTAATATTCTAATTTTTTGCCAAATTGAATTTGGGGTTTTCAGGGGCTGTAAGCCATAATCATCAAAATTAAAATAAATAAACACTTGAAATATATCACTCTGTGTAATGAATCTATATAATATATGGATTTCACTTTCTGAAATGAGTGACAAAAAATATTGAAGTTTTTCATTACATCCTAATTTTTGGAGATGTAACTGTATTCAAGAAATACACCTGCGAAATTCAGTGGTGGGATGTGACAAAAATGCTTCGTTTCCCTGACAAGCACTGCAGGATCCACAGATTAGGTGTGTGTGTCTATTCTGACGCTTTAGAAAATTATATATATATATTTTTTTTTGTTACTTATTTGTACCCGTAGGTAGACTTGGTTTGCAGTCTGGTGACAAGCCACCGGCTGCTGGTCGCTGCGTGCGCGAGCGCCCTAAACCTACATGTTTTTGGTGTGCGGGAGGAAACCGGAGAAATCCCGGAGTAAACCCGCGCAACACGGGGAGAACATGCAAACTCCACACAGCTCACTGTTGGTCGGGGGCTGGTATCGAACCCACGATCTCATGATCCCCGCGATCCCCCGGCCGAGGGTAAAACTGTGCTGCTACAGTGCTAAACCACTGCGCCACCGTGCAGCCCAATTATATGAATGACTTTATAAATCACTGGTTTGAAAAAGCAATTTTAATATGAGAGATTTCGGCTCGTGTAGTCCATTTCACCAGTATCCACAACAGGGAGGCTAACCCCTGGCATGTGGAAACATTCTAGCATTAAATTGCACACAATTTAATGCGCAGCACCAAAGTGCAATACAAAACAAAAACCAGGACTTTAACCAGGATTAACATATTTCATCGTTTTGCTCTCACAAGCGAATATTTAGGAGAAAACAAGCGTGAATCAGCAGTTGGTACTAGCTAGCGCTAGCTAAAACTCGTTAGCTAAAACTCGTTAGCCAGCACAGAACAGCGCTGTATAGCTCAAAAAAAGTGAGCTCACCACCAACAGGATAAATAAGCCAACAGATGCACATTATTACAAATCACTCACCATCGATGGTTCTCTCACGATCATCTTCAGCTTGCCCATAGTCCGGTTTCTATTAAGCTGGCCAGCCATCTGTATTATGGGTCCGGGTCAATCCTCACTGTGGATCTGCCACCAAGCAGAGAAAACTCCGCACCTCTTCATTGGACCATGGTGTACAGTTCCGCAAAACCTACAACGCTGTCTGTATTAATATCATATTTACTCCGTGACCGAGCTAGTCCGTGAAATATTGCATATGGCGGTCGTGTATCAGAAGACGGCGAAGACAGTCGCTTTCATGATGTTAAGACCTGACCAATCAGCGGCGACCAGTCTTTTAACGTCACAACACGGTACAGCTCAGCACGACTGGACCCTGCCCTTGAGCGAGGCTGAGAATCGCTGCTGTTAAACTGTGTTGGGGCTAGTGGAAAGACTTACGAAGCGTGATGAGCTGTACCATGGCGTGCTAAGCCGTGCTAGTGGAAATGAGGCATTAGAGTCTCCAATTGACCAAACTTGCATGTTTTGGCCCTGTGGGAAGAAACCGGTGTATCTGGAGTAAACCCACGCAGACATGGGGAGAACATGCAAACTCCACACAGAAGGGTCATTGATGGTCAGGGGGTGGGATCGAACCCACGATGGCCAGAGGTGGAATCAATCCTGTGACCTTCTTACTGTGCTGCCGCAGTGCTAACCACTGCTTCACCGAGCTGCCCTATTAATGGGTCTGATGGGAAACAATATGTTTGGAGTCAAACTAGGAAAAAAAAACTGAACCCAAAGTGTGTAAAGAAGTCAATTAAATTTTGAGGAGGAAGTGTCATAATTTGGGTGATGTTTCCTGCAGAAGGAGTTGGGCCTCTTGTGCAGCTACATTGCAGGGTGAATGCAAATGTTTATGTGAACCTCCTTCAGCAGCATGCAATTCTTTCACTGCAATTATCTCCCAATCAGCCCACAATTTTCATGCAAGACAATACCCCCTGTCAAACTGCAAAACAGGTTAAACAAACAGTTCCTTGAATCTAGCAATACTGAAACAATGAAAAGGCCAGCCCAAAGTCCAGATCTCAACCCCACAGAGAATCTCTGAAAAATCCTTGGTGACAAAGTAATAGCTAAAACACCCACTATAGATACTGAACTGTGGAAGAGACTGCAAGAATGGACCATGATCAGACAAGAGAAGTGTGAGAAACTAGTGATGTCCTGTTGGCGCAGATGTGCTGAAATCATTCAAAGCAAGGGCCTCTACACTTCCTATTAATTTTTGAATGCTATAGCCCTAAAAAAAAAAACATTGTTTAAATCTCTTCTGACACAGTGATCACTGTTCTCTAATTTTGCTCAGTGTTTATTTTTTAATGTTTGTGCTGAAGTGCCTTAGTTACTTAAAAAAAAAATGTGGTAGTACAGCAGTGGTATACGGGGGGGGGGGGGGGCTGAAAAGTTCATAGTGGTCAAATTTGACCAAATGTGGTTTATTTTTCAACCGCAGGGATCCAAGCGGTGCAACACCAATGAAAGAAGTGTGTGGACTGAAGGGGAGACTATGTTGAAAAATAAACCACATTTAGTCAAATTTGACCACTATAAAAATAGGCAGTGCTAGAGTTGGATTTATTGTTTTGATTAACAAACCACAATACCTTTGTGGTGATGGGCTCCTTGTTTCATCTGAAAATGCGAAGAAAAGTGAGCGAAGTGTGCTAAATCACTAGCATGCTAACCATTAGCCACCGGCTACCTACTGGCATTGGCTACATTTTGATCTCGGGTCTTCTGCAGTACCGACTCAACAGGTACAGTATATGCTTTATACACACTTATTATTTTTGCACTTGACAATATTTAATTTGTTTATGTGTGTGAAATGACAATAGACATCTTCACGATGACTGAGATGTTTAGCAACAGTTACTGGCTTCATTTAGAAGGGACTATTTTTTTCTCAGCTGTGCAAAATAACTGGTTAAACAACAACTCTACCACACCCACTTCACCCGCAGAGCCGTCAACATTGCAAGCAACACCTCCCACCCCTCACATTTCAGCCTTCTGCCCTCGGGGAAAAGATACCAGATCCTCCTGGCCTGCTCCACAAGACTGCTAAACAGCTTTGTTCACCAGGCCACTGGTCTCTACCTCCCCCTTGCCGGACCATAACACACTCACCCACATAATAGCTACCTCAGCTGTTTACACAGAAAGACTTGGCACACCAACAGTAATACATCTGCTGCTGTATTTCTCTGCACCTTACTGCAGCCATTTGCACAAATGCCATACTTGGTGCTGTCTGTCTTTTATTGAAATATTGATCATGTGCAGTCCAATCTGACACTGTCTGTACTTACACTACTGCATTGAACTTGCAATTACGGGTATTATGGCTCCACTTTTTCTGTATATAGAATTGCTGAGTGTTAGTGCTTATCTTTATTTGCCCTACGGGATTGCTGGGTTTTATCTTTTATCTTTATTTGCACTACGGGTAACATTGCTGTACATTGCTGTTGTTGTTTTTCATCCTTATTCCTTCTTTCTTATATATTGCGCACACCACTAAGAGAGAGAAACGGCATTTCAATTCTCCTGTTTGTCCTGTAGGTATAGAAGTATTGACAAATAAAAAATCTTTGAATCTTTGAAACAAATCATAATATTTTGTCTAATATTGCTGTCACTTAATAAATTGTGCTTGCGGAAAAGCAATATTACACTCGAGGTTGTTACGGTATCATGAAAATACTATCTACGTGTATGATACGTCTAATGCCCTCTGCATGCGGAGTGACTATATTCATTGATACCATGCTCCCTCTCGTGTAATATTGATTAGATAACATGTTAGAATAAATCATTTATTAATACATTGAATTACATTAGAATCACTTTCTATTTGTCGACAGATGATTACTTCATATTCATTGATCACTTGGGTATTTCCCAAAAAGTCTCTACACACCCACACTTCCTATTCAGCTGCATAGACGGAACGGTCTTTTATCAAATAATTAAGCAACACTTTATTATGAAACCTGCACATCCAGCAAACCAAGCATAGAGTTACAGTAAAGCCTTGAGGAAACAAGTTCTCATAATTCCCTTCATATGTATCCATTTGTTCTCCCATTACCATTACAGGATCATACTAATATCACATAAACAATCATTTGTACTGCAGACAAAAGGAGGCTAATCAAGCTGTTTTAAACACAGGGTTCCAAAATTACTGGGACAACACACTGTAGAAATTTGATGTTTATTTTCAGAAGAGAGTACAGTCATGTGAAAAAAAATTAGGACACCCTGTACAAGCCTGTGTGTGTGTGTGTGTGTGTGTGTGTGTGTGTGTGTGTGTGTGTGTGTGTGTGTGTGTGTGTGTGTGTTTGTTTTAACATATTTGGACATATGGATATTTAACATCAATGTAAAAAATACTGGGAGATTCATGTAATACAACTAAACAATTAAAAATGAATTAAAGACTCTTCAAATTTTCTGTAAAATGTAATTTCCCCCACCTTGCTGCCTCTATATTGGAGTTTTTTCCGGTGGACGAAAGGGTTGTTTCCCAGTGCCTTCGGGATGGGAAACGGGTCCTGACCATCATTTGTGCCTATGCACCAAATGATGGTTCAGAGTACCCACCCTTTTTGGGTGCTGGAGAGTGGTCCTCTTGGAGACTCCATTGTTCTACTGGGGGACTTCAATGCGCACGTGGGCAACAACAGTGAAACCTGGAGGGGGTGATTGGGAGGAATGGCCTGTCCGATCTGAACCTGAGTGGTGTTCAGTTATTGGACTTCTGTGCTAAAAGCAGTTTGTCCATAACGAACACCATGTTCAAGCATAAGGGTGTCCATATGTGCACCTGGCACCAGGACACCCTAGGTTGCAGGTCGATGATCAATTTTGTTATCATGTCATCAGACCTGCGACCATATGTCTTGGACACTCGGATAAAGAGAGGTGCAGAGCTGTCAACTGATCACCACCTAGTAGTGAGTTGGATCCAACGGCAGGGGTGGACACCTCTCAGACCTGGTAGACCTAAATGTGTTAAATGTGCTGGCGTCCTGGCACCTGGGGCCTGGGGACTGGCACTGGCCCCACTGGGGGGGTGGGGGGGTGCGCCTGGGGGTGTGGGCCCGCTGTGCCGGCCGCCTGGCGGTCTGGCCTCCCTCGATTGCCTGGCTTTCCTGAGGCTTGCTGACCTTGGGCATTTGCACCCTGTGGGGGTTGGCAGCGCTGCCTTGCCTGCTCTGGGTTCCCGGGGAAGGTGGTGGTGGTGGTGGTGGGGAGTTGCTGCGACCCACCCCCCTCTTCGTATGTTTTCTGACAAACCACTCACACACACTTATTTTGCACGCACTCTCATATATATGCACACGTAAACACACGCACAAATGTCTCTCCTTTAACAGGTGCGGATACCAGACTCATGTTGAGACATCTTCGGTGGAAGAAGCAGTTTGTCTTCTGTTTGTTTTAGTTGTTGGTTTGTTTGTCTTTTTGTCTGTTCCCCTCCCTTTTCTTTCCCCCTCCACACACTTCCTTTCCCTATTCCCCATCCTGTCAGATCCTCCATGGGTAAAATAATTTAAATAAAGTATTAAAAGTTATTACAGGAGGAGTTTACAACAATATACAGTATATAGTTAGATACTGTATAAAGCTCCTTTTTGCAAAGTAAATCTGTTTTGGCACAATAAAGGTAGCAGACCTCTGTTCTGCTTACCTAGCTGCCTGACAGGACAAGGGGGAAAAAAAAAAAGACCAAACGTAGAGTGAGGGTGTGCTGGGAACGCCTGGCTGAGGCCCCTGTCCGGGAGGTCTTCAACTCCCACCTCCGGAAGAACTTCAACCACATTCCGAGGGAGTCTGGAGACATGGAGTCTTAATGGGCCATGTTCTCCACCATCATTGTTGAAACGGCCTCCCAGAGCTGCGGCCGCAAGGTCGTCGGGGCATCTCTTGGTGGCAACCCCGAACCAAGTGATGGACACCAGTGGTGAAGGGGGCCATTAAGCCTAAGAAGGAGTCCTATCAAGCTTGGTTGGCTTGTGGGACTCCCGAAGCAGCTGAGGTGTACCGGCAGGCCAAGCAGAATGCAGCTCAGGTGGTTGCTGAAGCAAAAACTCGGGTGTGGGAGGAGTTCGGTGAGGCCATGGAACAAGACTTTTGATCGGTCTTGAAGAGATTCTGGCAAACTGTCTGGCAGCTCAGGAGGGGGAGGAGCTCCCTGTCTACACTGTGCATGATGCAGGTGGGGCACTGCTGACTTCGACTGGGGATATTGTCGGTCGGTGGAAGCAATACTTCGAGGATATCCTCAATCCCACTGACACGCCTTCCACAGAGGAAGCAGGGCTTGTGGACGAGGGCGATGACTCACCTATCACAGGAGCTGAGGTCGCCAAGGTGGTTAAAAATCTCTTTGGTGACCGGGCCCCGGGGGTGGACGAGATTCACCCTGAGTACCTCAAGGCCCTGGATGTTGGCTCCACTGCACCCACAATGGACTCCAGCTGGAGCCTAGCTGCACCCACGGTGACCTCCGTCTGAGGCTCAGCTGCACCCACGGTGGACCCTGATCCGGAGCGAGGTGTCCATGATGGGTCTGGGCAGGATCGCAGCACCCACGTTGGGCTAATCCTGGGGCACAGCCCCCACGAGGGTCCAAAGCCAGCCCGCTGGACCCACGGTGGCACAGCCTGCGGAGGAGACCACACGACAACCTCAGACCTCAGGGGAGCTGGATCCGTGTCATCATCAGGCACTGAGATGGGTTCCATATGGACCCCTGGAGGTGGTTGTTCCCCTCCGGCGACCCTAGAAAATGGCTCAGGAGCAGGAGAAGAAACAGGGTCGTTAGGGTCACTGGCGGCGGCGGCGGCGCCCAGCAAGGGAAGTTCAGACGCAGCTGTGCGCTGCGCCTGACTCTCCCCACCTAGAGCTAGACAAGATCTGTCTAACACTGTGATCAGAAAAACCAGTACTTGCCTGAGCTCGAGCTCCACCACTGTCCAGGACTCCATCAATCCTGGTGATGAATACTCGGGCCCGGCCTCCAGGAGGACCAGCTCAGGTTCCCAGTCCACCTCAGAAGCCTCTGCAGGTGGCAAGATGGTGTTGGCAGTGTTGTTGTCCACCTGCAGCGGCTCCAACGCTGGGAATTCCTCTGGAGAGGCTGCAGAGGGACCTCTCCGTGCTGGCTCCGGGCAGGAATCATCCGAAGCCACTGGCTCCTCCATTATCTGAAGGTGTTGACCTTGGGCCCACGGGCACTCAGGTAGGATAGGAGGAGACACGGAGAGAATAGGAAATAAATTAATTTCTGCAGCTGCAGGAGAGGACCCAGCGGACTGCTGTAACTGTGCCTCTCCCTCGGGAAACAGACAAGGTTTATCATGATTGGATTGAATGGAAAGAAAAAACACTTGCCTGTCATCCCGGTCTTGGATGTTTTCAGCTGCAGAGGACTGTCTGTCATCCCACTCCATGTCAGTCGCCGTTTTGGCCCGTTCAAAGGATTGTGGAGGAGCCAGCTCCGATGACATAGAAGTGGGCATAGCCGGGACAACCCTGGAGGACCTTTCGGCTGCTGGAGAGACAGTGGTCACCGAAGACGAGGAGGGCTTCTCCCGGAGTTCCAACTCAGGATGACACCGCTGTGGTGGAGCTGGAGAAACTGGAGCAGGAGCGGAGGAAATGGTGCCATTCCTCCGTGGAGCGCGCCTCCGTGTGTGCTGTGGTCCAATGGGAGATGGTTCCATCTTCAGCCCGGGGGATGAGTGCTGGAGGGCGGTGACGGAAGCCAGCAATTCCACGTACTGAGGGTACCTCCAGAAGCCAGGATGCGCCTCCAGAATCTCCACCACTCCATAGACGCTCCACCAATCCCTCTCGGGTCCGCTGGCAGTGAGAAACTCATCCACATAGCTCTGGATGAAGTCTGCTGCCCACTCCTCCTCCAGGCTTGGCGACCCCAGAGCCAATTCTCCTTTTTTTGGACGAGGTCGACGAGCCAGGGACATAATGCGCTCCAAACACAGATGAATAAACAGTCCAAAAATGAGAAAAGGTTTGTGTGGGGGTAACCCGCTAAATCCTTTTTATGATGGCTGGACCATTCTGTCATAAGCTCCCCTTGCACTTTTCAACAGCGCACGGAAGAGGAGAAAAAGGACGAATGGACTTAAGTGCAGGGTTACACCAAACACACGTTTATTAATACAAAAAGGAAAACACAAAAGACAAGACAGCTCAGGTACACTAAAGAGTCCTACGGGACGCCCAACACACACACTGGAGGGTTAACCGGGCAAACAGCCAAAGAATAGCGGCTGTGCTGCACAGAGGGAACGCTGTGGAAAGCATAGCAGCACAGCGGCAAAAAGAAACACTACAGTTTACTCACAGTGAGGGGGGCAGTCCGAGTAATCCCAGTCTCCCAGCGAGCACACACAGAAACAGTCCTTTTAAGAGACGTGATGGTTAGACGGCGGAAAACAACCATCTAACGCACATAATGGTCCAGCGGCGTTTGTCTAGCAAAGAGCTACTTTTGTACAAACGCCACTGGCATGGCAAATTCGGAACATCTGGGCGAGGCATGGGAAAGATGATTACCGAGGCGAACAGTTGACTGTTAGAGAAAGAGGGGGCGTGGCCAGACAGGCCAGAGCGGCAGCTACAGGCAGGAACAGAAACGGTGCACAGACATGAAAAGGATGAGAAATCAAAACACAACACCCCATAATAAACCCACTGCCTGAGCCACCAGGAATGATCAGAACCGAGCCCACAGGAAACACAGGCTTGGATTCATGACAGAATTGGCACAGCATCTGCAGTAATGTGGACGTTGTACCGGTCTGCTGTGGTGAAGAGGGAGCTATGTTCTAAGGCAAAGCTGTCGATTTACTAGTCAATCTATGTTCCTACCCTCACCTATGGTCATGAGCTTTGGGTAATGACTGAAAGATTGAGATTGTGGATACAAGCGGCTGAAATGAACTTTCTCCATAGGATTGCTGGACTCACCCTCAGGGACAGGGTGAGGAGCTCAGTCATCTGGGAGAGGCTCAGAGTAGAACCGCTGCTCCTCCATATTGAAAGGAGCCAGTTGAGGTGGTATGGGCATCTGATCAGGATGCCGCCTGGACACCTCCCATTTGAGGTGTTTCGGGCATGTCCCTCTGGGAGGAGACCCGGGGGCAGACCCGGGACTCGCTGTTGAGACTATTTCTCCCAGCTGGTCTGGGAACGCCTTGGTATCCTCTCTGAAGAGCTGGAGCAGGTGGCTGGGGAGACGGAAGTCTGGGCTTCTCTGTTTGAACTGCTGCCTCCGTGACCCAGACCTCCGGAAAAGCGGTAGAAGACGGATGGATGGATAGATGTAATTCTAAACAAATAGTAAGGGAAAAATTAGGGCATCCTCCATCTTTTTTCGGACACCCCCACAGTCATTCCCACTTAAAATGGCTAAAATAAATGTTAAAAAAAATGCAAATAAAAACAAAAAACAAGGTTAGGCATAGATATGTGAACATTTCTTAATAAAGAACTGAATATTTAATGGGGTGTCTTAATTTTTTCACAACTGTAATTGTTTTTGTTCTGTCCATGCAACGGATCACTGTACATCTAAAGAAAAAAAAAAAAAAACTCCTACAACTGTCGGTATAAGCTCATCCTTTCTATTTCAGAGCACAACATGAAGGCACTCAGAAATGTGTTTCAAGCTTTATTTGTGGCCAGAGGCACGAGTTACCTGTCCTGTGCCCCTCGGGTCAACAGAAGCGGGGGTTGGGGAGTCAAAGGTCAAAAAGGATAGAATGAAGCCAAGGAGGGGGAAAAAGGAGGGTGGGAGGAGGAGTACGGTACACCAGTGGGGGGGTGGAGGCCGGATAAACAATAGGGGGTGACTTTTGGCGGGAAAATGGAGACACCTCACCTCTTTCAGACAGACGGCGAGTCGTAGTTCACCTCAGCCGGGGCCTGAATCATCCTCACATGCTGGCAGAAATGCAGGAAAGAAGAGCTAAGATGTGAAGGCACGCGTGCGCACACACACACACACACACACACACACACACACACACACACACACGCCGCTCTTTAGGATGACATCATCTTTCTTTGCCTCGGTGGCATTGTTGCAGACGCATGACTCAACATCTTGTGTAAAGTTGGGTCAATAGGACAAGGTCCACATTTTCTAAGCATGATGTCACTTATCGCCAACATTTGCAGAAAAGAAAAACAATAGTACAGATGAGTGGCAACAGAAATTATTAGTATTGGTATTAGTACCAGTATTAGTACTTAGTATTAAGGTGTGTTTAAGGTGTCCTAATTGCCTAATGTGTGTTATTAGTGTGTATTTTTAGTATTCATTAGTATTAGGTGTGTTATTACCGTATTAGTATTGATGTGTATCTGTTACCTTGGCATTCGTTCGGAGAGCAGAGCTAGAATTTCATTGCTCAGGAAATGTTGCATTTCTTAACTGTACACATGATAATGAAGCCTCTGAAGCTTGAAGCATTTAGGCTTTCTTTGATTTAGTGTGCATCACTGTGTTTGTGGATACATATGGTGAGGGCACAAATCTGTCACAGATCTCCATAATGTAAATCGTAATTAGTGCACAACATGTAATTTGTGGTTGGGTTAATGTTGGACTTGTTTAAGTGGTGTTATTTGACTCAAGTGTACATCAAAGGGAGAGATAAGATAAGATAAGATTTCATTAGTCCCACAATGGGGAAATTCCAGGATTGCAGCAGCACAGGGATAGCAACACTCAGAGCAATAGTAAATAACATACTAAGATAAGTTGTTGGTTAACCAAAGTAGTAAATAAATATTAAATTACCCTTTATTGTCATTCCACCATACATGTACAGTAGAACAAAATTGTGTTTTTCCTATCTACAGTGTTAATCACACACACCCCATATGTAGAATCAGAGGGCCGCTGCCATGCAAGGCGCCGCCACAGATATTTCCCTCCTCCATGCCATTATTGCTGAGCACCAAGCTGGACGGCAGGAAGTTCCGCTTTTTTATATGGTCTTCGGCATGACCCGGCCAGGATTTGAACCCCTGCCTCCCGGGTGTGGGGTGGATGCTCTACCAACTGAGCCACCACTCCGGTGGTATACCTATGTACACAGTTTTATACACAGTGCAGGAGCAGTGCAGCTACACTGTATCAACAGCATTACAGTTGGTTAAATTACCCAGAAAAAAAAAAAAAAAAAATTGGACCCAGACAGTATATTTCACATTTGAATGAACAGTGTTGCTGTCCCCCTCGATGGGTGTGGGTTGTCTTAGTTGTGTATTAGAGGGGTCAATCTCTATTGTTGTGACGTTTAATATGGCCTCTTTGAGCAGCCCATATAGAGGAGACACGTACTCCCCCGCCCCCAACATGGAAAAAGGAGAATACCCCCTCATATCATCAAAAAACTTTCTATATCATATTACATAGCTGAATGAAATGCATTTGAAGCTCCAATGGTAAGCATCAATGCAAAAAAAACCCTCTTAAATTTGCTTTTTTCCCCTTTTTTCCAATTAATTTGCAACTTTTTCCTCATAAAATTACAACTGTTTTTGTCATTAATTTGATACTTTTTCCACAGATTTGAAGCTGAATTTTCTATCTGCTTATTTCTTTGAAAATTACAACTTCTGTTCGTGTAAATTTGCAACTTTTTTTCTTGGTAAATTTGCTACCGTTTTCCAATTGATTTGCAAGTTTTTCCTCATAAATTAGCAGCTTTTTCTAATAAGTGTGCAACTTTTTTCTCACAAATTTTGCAGTATTTTCCATATAAATTTGAAACTTTTTTCTCAGGAATTTGCTGTTTTTTTCTCATATATTTTCAACTTTTTTCTCATAAATTTGCAGCTGATTTTGTCATAAATCTGATACTTTTTTCACAGATTTGAAACTTTTTTCTTGTAAATTTGTAATTTTCTTCTCATGAATTTGCTAAAATTTTCCTGTAAATTTGTAATTTTTTCTCATGAATTTGCTACATTTTTTTCATAAATGTGCAACTTTTTTCTTGTAAATTTACATTTTTTTCATTAATTTACTAAATTATTCTCATAAATTGTAACTTTTTTTCTCATATATTTGTAACTTTTTTTCTTTGAAATTTACTACTTTTTTCTAATAAATTTTCAGTTTGATGGAGCCAAATTTATTGTCATTGAATCCATACAGCCGATCATGTACAGCAGAACGAAATTACGTTTCTCCTAGCTACAATGTTAATGACATCTAGAATCAGAGGGGTCGCTGCCATGCAAGGCGCTGCCACAAACAACTTTTCCTTCCCCCATTCTATTATGCTGAGCACCAAGCTAGAAGGAAGGGAGTACCATTTTTATATGGTCTTTGATATGACCCAGCCAGGGCTTGAACCCCCGACCTCCTGGCTGTGAGGCAGATGGTCTACCACTAGATCACCACTCCTGTGATTTGATACTTTTTCACAGATTTGAGACTTCTCGTAAATTTGTAATTTTTGTTCTCATGTGTTTTCTACATGTTTCTTATAACTTTGCAACTTTTTGTTTAAAATTTGTAACTTTGCAACTTTTTTCCTTGTAAATGTTCATATTGATGCTAATTAATTTTTTATTCTATGTAATGGTTTAATTTTTTTCTGTTCATCTACACAGTGACCCAATTTTATTTTTAAAATGTTTTTTGTTGAAAGATCATTTTCCCTCCCATTTTAAAGGGTTTAAACTCTTCCCTATTCCAAAAACATGGGCCCTCAAATACGATCCTGCATTGGGCCCCCCAAAAAATTACTTTGTGGTCCCCTCAATATTTACTTTAATTGTCTTCTCCCAGTAGAGAAATGAAGGTTTCATCTATGCTATTTGGGTGAGCCAGAAATTAAACTGATATAAACCATTGTAAGCATTCTCTGAACTGATAGAAACATGTCCATGCATGTGAGACAGAAAGGCACACAACGCAACCTTTGTCCCCTACTACTGACACATATGCAACACATGCACCACATATCACTTCTTTAGTCTTTAATTACACACACATACAGCGATTGCTGCACAAACAAAGAAAGACTCACAGAACTAATAACGTTCACCACAGGTGTTTTAAAGTGTGCAAACTCATGTAATCACATTCATGCTCATTTCTTTGGCAAATGCATTTCCATGTCGGAGCTGCACACTTCCTCCAAAATGAGCAGTGTATAAACACATCACCATCGCCCTCCACTTCAGTGAAATGATTAGAGCCCAGGGCCAAATTAAACATCCCCTGGACTCCAGCCTGGGAAATGAACTCATCGTTAAACCCATAACATGGCCCAGTAGACATGAAAGCTCTCATAGAGAGGGTCGTTCTTGAAAAAGGGGGCTAAAGCGGAGTGGCTCCGGGCCTGTGCGGATGTGGCAGTAGGGCATGATGTCACCGGGGTTTCTGCAGCCACTGCCAGGAGCCTTGAATCGGCCACGCAGTGTGATGCCAATGCAGGTGCACACTCACTCTTAAACACACGCTGAGAGGAAAGAGAAGCATGGTGGAAAGGGGTTGTATATTTAACAGTAAGTTGGGAGTGAGCAATGTCTGTGTTTAATGAATGACTGTTTTCCTGAACCATCGTTAATGCATACAAAGATCAGGGTGTTTTTCCCGTTGTCCTAGTAGGACCTCAGTTTACTGCAGGCCTACTCAATTAGCGGCCCGCTGGCCACATGTGGCCCAGAACCAGCCTCTGAGTGGCCAAGGCCACGCCAAGGAAATATAAATTTAAGAAAAAAATATGTGTCTGCAAGCGCACACATGAACAACACACGTGATCATCATCCGCGCGGAGTTCAGAAGTGCCCCGCCCACGTGAGCGTTCAGGCAGAGGTTTCCTAGCGTTGCTGTCAGAGAGAAACATGAGCTTTTTAAAGTACTTGAAATGCGGAAAAAAAGCAGAAGAGATATGTAAGCAGTGGAGGCAATTATGGTGGTTTTAACCTGCTGGAAACGAGCAATAATGTAGAGTCGCTTAGCAAACGTGTGGTGAGGCTTCATAATGTATGCAGGGAAAGGCAAGAGGGACTGAATCGCTGAGGATTGACTTCACCAGCTACAACAATATCCATCCATCTGATGGATGTTATGTACCTGGCAAGTTAAGATGAGCGAAATTCACGAAGTCAGTGACTTTAATTCATCAACAGCCTTCAGAGAAACTAAACGTGCCAACATTTGGATTTCAAAATAAGGGAGGTTTTTTCTGCTGTGTGGGGGTTGAAGAGAATTCTATAAAACTACAAATATATAGAATTTTTTTAAAAGAACTAACTGCATCTTTGGGCATTTAAGTTAATTTATTTCATTGAATATAATTTTATTAATATTTTTTTCTTTGAAATCAGAGTTAAATTATTGTTCTGTTCTGGATCTGCAAACATGGTCAAATGTGTAAACTGTATAAGGAAAAAAGTCAAAATTTTACCACAATCTGTTTCAAATTTATTAAAAAAAAACAGTAATTTTATTTAACAAACAAAAATTAGCCATAAAAATCCACAAATTTATAATAAAGTCTCAAATGTATATACAAGAAAAGTCAATTTAACAAGAGGAAATTACAAATTTGAGGAAAATGGTTTCAAATTTAGATAAATTTACAGAGAAAAGTAGAAAACTATAAGAAAATTGTTATAAATTTTGGAGAAAAATCTCAAACCTTCAAGACTGAAGTCATTACTCAAGTTTTTAAGTGGATGCTTTTTGCATCCTTAACCCTGCTAGAAATTTTTGGTTGACTGATATGTGTGTGTAATGGAATGTGTAGTTGTAAAAAGAGGTTCCTACTCACACATGTGGTGATTTAAAACAAAACAAACCACAATGGTGGATGTGCAATGTTTGTTAATTTTATCAATCTTTTCTTGGGGGGTTTGTGCACTTAAATGTTTGACAGTTCATTTTTTATTCAGCTAAATGCACTTTGTGATGTGCCAAGGTCATTTATGACCAGGATGTAGTATATTTGCTGTGTGGTGTAGTATATTTGCTCCACAATCCCAGCTGTGTGGGATTATGGAGTACATCTTCAACCTGAGCCTGAAGCTGGGGAGGGTACCACAGTTGTGGAAAACATCTTGTGTGGTACCTGTACCAAAGACTTCCCACCCCAAAGATCTGAACAGCGACAGACCAGTGGCCCTGACGTCCCACATGATGAAGACCCTGGAGAGACTGCTCCTTGCTCACCTCCGCCCCCTGGTGGGACCAGCGATGGATCCACTCCAGTTCGCCTACCAGCATGGTATTGGGGTGGAGGATGCGGTCATCTTCCTCCTTCACCGTTCTCTGTTCCACCTGGAGAAGCCCGGGAATGCAGTGAGGATCATGTTCTCTGACTTCTCCAGTGCTTTCAACACCATCCAACCGATGATCCTGAAGGACAAGCTGCTGTGCGCAGGGGTGGACCAGCACCTGTCATCATGGATCCTGGACTACCTCACAAACTGGCCACAGTTTGTGAGAACCCGGGACTGTGTGTCCGACACGATCATCGGTAGCACGGGGGCCCCCCAGGGAACTGTTTTGGCTCCCTTCCTGTTCACCCTTTATACTGCGGACTTCTCACACAACACAACACACTGCCATCTACAGAAGTTCTCTGACGACTCTGTGATCGTTGGCCTCATCTCCAACGGAGATGAAACGGAGTACAGAGGGCTTATCCAGGACTTTGAGGACTGGTGCCATCGGAACTGCCTCCAGATCAACGTGAGGAAAACTAAGGAGCTGGTGGTGGACTGCCGCAGGCAAGGACAACCCCTCACAGCACCAGTAAATATACAGGGAACAGACATCGAGATGGTGACATCCTACAAGTACCTGGGTGTTCATCTGAACAATAAACTAGACTGGTCACACAATACTGACGCACTCTACAAGAAGGGACAGTGCAGGCTGTTCCTACTGAGGAGACTCAGGTCTTTTGGTATACAAGGGGCGCTGCTGAAGACATTCTACAACACGGTGGTGGAATCAGCCATCACTTTTGGAGTGGTCTGCTGGGGCAGTGGCATTACAGCAGCCGATAGGAAGAGACTGAACAAACTGATAAGAAAGCTAGCTCTGTCCTGGGGCAGCGCCTTGACCCAGTGGAGGAGATGGGAAAGAGAAGGATGGTGGCTAAACTGTCATCTCTGCTGGAGTCCAAGTTCCACCCTATGCAGGACACACTGAATGCACTAAGGAGCTCATTTAGCAGCAGACTACATCATCCTAGGTGCACAACTGAGAGGTTTCGCAGGTCCTTCGTGCCAACGGCTGTCAGACTGTATAACCTAAGCAGGGCTGCTCGCAGAGATAGCAAAAAGACGTGACAACCTAATAGTATTGAATGCAAAAGACGCAATAGACTTACACAATGGTTCCCTCCAGTATACAACTAGGAAAATACCGGTAGCTACGAAGGGTGACAATATGTATGGGTACATAATCATACCATATAGGATAACTAAGTAGACGGCTATGCTGTTTATTCCATCTAGCTACAATGATCCACACTGTGTGTTTATATATTTACATATTTATTCCATCTAGCTACAATGTTCCGCACTGTGTGTGTTTATATATTTACATATTTATTCCATCTAGCTACAATGCTCCGCACTGTGTGTGTTTATATATTTACATATTTATTCCATCTAGATACAATGCTCCGCACTGTGTGTTTATATATTCATATATTTATTCCATCTAGCTACAACGCTCCACACTGTGTGTGTGTTTATATATTCAAATATTTATTCCATCTAGCTACAATGCTCTGCACTGTGTGTGTTTATATATTCATATATTTATTCCATCTAGCTACAATGCTCCTGTGTGTGTGTTTATATATTTATATATTTATTCCATCTAGCTACAATGCTCCGCACTGTGTCTGTTTATATATTCATATATTTAGTCCATCTAGCTACAATGCTCCGCACTGTGTGTCTATATATTTATGTTTATATGTACATATGTATACTCGCTGCTCTTGTTTTTTCTTGCCTTCTGATTGTTGCTCTGAGTGTTGCTATCCCTGTGCTGTTGCAATCCTGGAATTTCCCCATTGTGGGACTAATAAAGGCTTATCTTATCTTATTTTATTTTATTTTAAAAGGGAAACAAATGTTAATGCTACTAACAGTGCACATTGAGTTTTTATGCACTTTGAGATGTGCTTGAGTAAGATGTGACCAAAATAGTTATTTACAGAATTTTTTTTCATTCTATTTATTTAATTGTTGTTCAAGAGGAAAAATATTTCTACTACTTCAAGTTCTGCTCAACCCCAGCACTGTTATTGTCTTTTTATGCACTTCTGATGTGCCTTTGTCATGTGCCAAGTGCACATTTAAAACCAAGACAATGAATAAAAAGTGCATATTTTTCATCATATTGATCTGTGTTGGTTTGAAATTTGTCATTCAGTTACATGTCTTAATTTTAGATTATGGCCGGATTGGCTTACTGGCACTAAGAGAAGAGACCAGAGGTGGGTTGTTACTCGAGTAACTGACAAAATAGTACTTACCTGAGTAGTTTTATTGCAGGATACTTTTTATTCTTACTTGAGTAATTTTTTTAGACAAACCTATACTGTTACTCAAGTACAGTTGGTCATACTCTGAGTAACGTTTGACTTCACTGATTTGAAGTGAGTGGGTGACAAGTTTTTCTCATCTATTTTTAGCTTATGCCAATAAAGCTGAAAGGAGCTAATGTGATAAGGTGGCGTCTGCCATCCATCTGTCTGTCCATCTGTCCATTCACCCCTCCTAGGCAATTGCCTCGATGTTCACCAAACTCACTAACAATGATCCTCAGGTGAATTTGCATCAAGGTTGTGCTCAAGGTGAGGGTCAAAGGTCAGGAGATCTCAGCGCTTTTATGATTTTATGAAAATCATTACTCCTCCTAGGCAATTGCCCCAGTGTTGAAAAAAACTCATGCACCTAGGCTTTGCTCAAGGTCAGGATCAATGATCAGGAGATCTGTGCACTCTTGTGGTAATATCATCAGGCTGAAATGAGCTACACTGACACTGACGGTCTGGCTCTTCTCTTCAGATTTGAAACAGTTGTTTTTCCATTCTTCCTCAACAAATATTACATTTTTTATTGTTTTTGTAGATGATTGATATTACCAGTGTTGAGAGTAACGCGTTACCAAGTAACACATTACTGTAACGTCACTACTTTTGCAGTAATGTTGTGTAACAAAATTACTGTACTATTACTTTTTATAAGATAAGATAAGCGTTTACTGTTTTGTTGTATACTTTATTGATCCCCAGAGGGGAAATTGAGGGCATCCACCTGGATGGATGAAGCAGCCATGGTACGGCGCTATCCCTTTACCATTCACACACACATTTACACCTAGGGCCAATTTAGAGTCTCCAATTAGCCTAACCTGCATGTTTTTGGCCTGTGGGAGGAAACCGGAGAAATCCTGGAGTAAACCCACACAGACACAGGGAGAACATGAAAACTCCACACAGATCACTGTTGGTCAGGGGCTGGGATCGAACCAGGGATCCCATGGCCAAGGGTGAGTTGCTGTGCTGCCGCAGTGCTAACCACTGCGCCACCGCACCGCCCACTAGTCCCACAATGGGGAAATTCTAGCATTACAGCAGCAAAGGGATAGCAGCACTCAGAACAATAGTAAATAGTAAATAAGATAATAAGATAATAACTGGTTAGCCAAAGCAATAAATGAATATACATATGTATACAGTTATATACACAGTGCAGGAGCATTGCAGCTAGATAGTATAAACAGCATTACGGT
The DNA here is from genome assembly GCA_020510985.1 of Pholidichthys leucotaenia. Taxonomy (NCBI): domain Eukaryota; kingdom Metazoa; phylum Chordata; class Actinopteri; order Cichliformes; family Pholidichthyidae; genus Pholidichthys; species Pholidichthys leucotaenia. Next base: position 55,452,778 of record CM035840.1, on the reverse strand, counting down.
TTGTTAAATTACCCTGCGGAACATGAATATGTACCCAGACAGTATATTTCACATTTTAATCAACAGTGTTGTTGCCACCCTCAATAATGATTGTTATTATCTTGTTGTGTATTGGAGGGGACAATCTCTATTGTGCAAAGTTGTTATGTTTAGCACATTTAGTACGACCTCTACGAGCAGCCCTGGTTAGGTTATAAAGTCTGACAGCCATAGGTAGGAAGGACCTGCGGAACCCCTCCGTTGTGCACCTAGGATGGCACAGCCTACCGCTAAATGAGCTCCTCAGTGCATTCACCGTGTCCCGCATGGGGTGGGACTCGGATTCCAGCAGAGATGACAGCTTAGTCACCATCCTCCTCTCTCCTATCTCCTCCACTGGGCCGAGGTGGTGCCCCAGAACAGGGCTAGCTTTTTTGATCAGCTTGTTCAGTCTCTTCCTGTCGGCTACCATGATGCCGCTACCCCAGCAGACCATGCCAAACATGATGGCTGATGCTACCACCGAATCGTAGAAGGTCTTCAGGAGTGCCCCTTGCACTCCAAAAGACCTGAGTCTTCTCAGGAGGTACAGCCTGCGCTGCCCCTTCTTGTAGAGTGCGTTGGTGTTGTGTGACCAGTCCAGTTTATCGTTCAGGTGAACACGCAGATACTTGTAAGATGTCACCATCTCAATGTCTGTTCTATAGATGTTTACCAGTGCTGTGGGGGGTTGTCCTCACCTGCGGCAGTCCAGCACCAGTTCCTTGGCTTTCCTCGCATTGATCTGGAGGCAGGTCCACAGGCAAAAGTCCACAAAATCCTGGCTAAGTCCTCTGTACTCAATATCATCCCCATCAGAGATGAGGCTGACGATCGCAGAGTCATCAGAGAACTTCTATAAATGGCAGTGTGGTGTGTTGTGTGAAAAGTCAGCAGTGTAGAGGGTGAACAGGAAGGGAGTCAGAGCTGTTCCTTGGGGGGCCCCCGTACTACAGATAGTATCAGACACACAGTCATTGGTTCTCACAAACTGTGGTCGGTTTGTGAGGTAGTCCAGGATCCACGATGACAGGTTCTGGTCCACCCCTACACACAGCAGCTTGTCCTTCAGGATCACTGGTTGGATGGTGTTGAAAGTACTGGAGAAATCAAAAAACATGATCCTCACGGTGCTCCCAGGCTTCTCCTGGTGGGAAAGGGAAGGATGTAGGAGGAAGATCACTGCATCCTCCACCCCAATGCCATGCTGGTAGGCAAACTGAAGTGGGTCCATCGCTGGTTCCACCAAGGGGTGAAGGTAGGCCAAGAGCAATCTCTCCATGGTCTTCATTAGGTGTGATGTGAGGGCCACTGGTCTGTAGCTGTTCAGGTCCTTGGGGAGCGGGGTCTTCGGTACAGGTACCACACGGGTTTTTTTCCACAGCTGTGGTACCCTCCCCAGCTTCAGGCTCAGACTGAAGATGTGCTCCACGATCCCACACAGCTGGTCTGCGCAGGACTTGAGGAGCCTCAAGCTGATGCCGTCCAGACCTGCAGCCTTCCTTGCCTGGGTTGGTGGGCAGGCGGAGAAGAGGACGACTGGTCAAACCTGTTAAAAACAGGTTCAGGTTGTTCACCCACTCCCTACCCCCCGTGGCCTTGGAGGAGGTATTCTGGTTCCCAGAGATGGTTTTGAGGCTTCTCCAGACAACGCTGATGTCACTCTGCTGCAGATTGTCCTCCATCTTCTTCCTGTAGCTGTCCTTACCCTCTCTGCTCCTCCTCCTTAGCTCCCTCTATATGGACTTCAGCTCCTCCTTGTTTCCCGACCTGAAGATCCCTTTCTACTCATTCAGTAATGACTTTATCTCAGGATTGATCCAGGATTTGTTGTTTGAGAAACATCGCATGGTCTAGGTGGGTACGATGTTCTCTACACAGAAGTTAATGTAGTCTGTGATGGTGTGTGTGAGGCTGTCAATGTCCTCACCATGTGGATCACAGAGCTGGTCCCACACAGTGGATTCAAAACAATCCTTCAGAGTGTCCTCCACCTCCTCAGACCATATCTTCACTGTGCGGGTAACAGGAGGTTGTCTGTGTACCAGGGGTTTGTACAAAGGCAGGAGGTGAACCAGGTTGTGGTCAGATCTTCCAAGGGGGAAGTGGTGATGAGGTATAAGCCTCCTTGCTGTCTGCATAAAAATAAATCCAGTGTTTTATTGTCTCTGGTGTGGCATGTGACATACTGGGTGACAGTGGGCAGAATGGAGGACAGGGAAGTATGGTTAAAATTACCAGAGATGAGCTGGAGAGCAGTGAGGTGTTGAGTCTGTAGTCTGCTGGTGACTGTGTGGATGACGTCACATGCTGCCTCACGCTCGCAAAGGGGGATACATAAATAACAATCACAATGACATATGAGAATTCTCTGGGAAGATATGCTGGTTGCATGCTAATGGCTAGCAACTCAATGTCATTGCTGCAGTGTTCTTTAATCATGATGTGTCCAGGATTACACCATATGTTATTCACAAACATTATCAGCCCCCCGCCTCTGCTCTTCCCGCTATCTGGTGTCCGATCTGCCCGTATTAAGTGAAAACCGTGCAGTCCGATGTTAGCATCTGTTGCTAGTTCTGTCAGCCACATTTCAGTAAACAGCATGATACTAATCTCTCTGAAGACGCTCTTATACCGGGACACAGACGCTAGTTTGTCCGTCTTATTAAGCAGCAGTCTCACATTTCCCATAATGGATGGTAGGATGGGTCTGTGCCTTGTTTTCCTCGCACATCGCTTCACTCCAGCTCGACATCCCTTTTGTTTTCGCCTGATTTCTCGTGGGAAATCGGGTCTCTGCATTAGCACCGTGGAGAAGCCTAATGCTAACAATTGACTCCTACTGTAAACAATGGCTCTTCCACTCACCTGGTCAGTAGTCATTGGTGATATGAGTGGAAAGATGGCTAATATCAACGCCAGTGTGGCGATATTTGTGTCCTTGGCATCTGTGATGGATACAGGGTAACAGGATCAGAAAAGTTGTAGCAAATAAAAAAGATGGATAATAAACAAAAACGAGAAAGAAACTCAGAATTGAGCCGCTGCTGCAAAGGGCTGCCGACTCGTGTGGTGCCGGAAGCATGCATTACAGTTACTGAAATTTGATCAGATGCGCTACTCGTTACTTGTTTTATTAATATGGATAGATATTTTTAGTGCAAATAAATGAATATACAAACTGACTCTACCGTAGCTGAGATGAGCCGTCAGTTGACGTGACCTGTTGCAAAGCGCCTGAAACTTCATTACTGAGTGGAGGAAGAGATGAAGGTACTTTGTTTTTGTGGACATACACAGATTATTTTTTCTTTGTCACGGTTAAGGACAAAAGCATATTGGTGGGTTGCAAGCTAAGTGCTGGTTGAGACCTACTGCAATCTTCAGAAGCACCTGAAAACCAAACAGCAGCAAGCTCCAACAAAGGAAGTGCTAAGTATCAGCTAGCTATGCTAACAACTAACACCGTGACGTGGATCTACTATCTGAACACCCATGACTGGATTTCAGTCACAGGTATGCATCTGGACAGTTTGTGACCCAGCAAGAATTAAACCAACTGATATGCCGTAACAGAATGAAGACGTGATATCAACAGTGACTTTCCATCAGACAGCTGAGACTTTCATAAATGCCTCTCCAGGGCAGGAAAACAGACCCATATGCTGAATTACATTTGTGACATTTATTAACAAAAAAAGAACAGAAGTCCAAAAACTGTGCAAACATACAAAAATACAAATGAGGAAAGACTAACAACTGGCGTTCTAGAGCTGACATCGCTCTGCGAACATGGAATTATGCAGAGGAACATACGTGGACATATTCAATCATGCAGCATTCAATTCAATTCAATTCAACTTTATTTATATAGCGCCATTTCACAACAACAGTCATCTCATAGCACTATCAACTGTAGGGAGGACCCCCACAGTTGCAGAAAGACCCCAGCAATCAGGCGATCCCCTGTGAGCAAGCACTTGGCGACGGTGGAGAGGAAAAACTCCCTTTTAACAGGAAGAAACCTCCAGCAGAACCAGGCTCAGGGAGGGGCAGTCATCTGCTGCGACTGGCTGGGGGGTGAGGGGACAGAGAAGAAGAAAAGAACAGACATGTAGAGAGCAAACAGCACGATGGGGACTCAATCTATGGGAGAGAACAAACAAATGTTAATGACCAGCAAAAAAAAAATATTTCATAGAGAGTGAGGAAAGGAGTGAGGCCCAGTGCATTACTGGAGGTCCCCCGGCTGACTAAACCTATTAGCAGCATAACTAAGGGAGGGTTCAGAAACACATGATCCCTCCCTAATTGTAGGCTATATCAAAAAGGTAGGTTTTAGCCCTATTCTTAAAAACAGAGATCGAGTCTGACTCCCGAATCCAGATTGGCAGCTGATTCCACAGGAGAGGAGCTTGATAACTGAAGGCTCTGCCTCCCATTGTACTTTTGGAGATTCTAGGTATTACAAGTAAACCTGCATTTTGGGAGCGTAGTGCTCTGTTAGGATGATACGGTAGTATCAGATCTTTTAAATAAAAAGGAGCCTGATTGTTTAGAGCTTTGTAAGTAAGAAGAAGGATTTTAAACTTAATTCTAAACTCTATGGGAAGCCAATGAAGGGAGGCCAGAACCGGAGAGATATGATCTCTCTTTCTAGTACCTGTTAAAACTCTTGCTGCAGCATTTTGGATCAGCTGAAGACTTTTTAAAGATGTTTTAGGACAGCCTGATAATAAAGAATTACAATAATCTAATCTCGAGCTAACAAAAGCGTGGATCAGCTTCTCAGCATCACTCTGAGACAAGATGCTCCTAATCTTGGCAATATTACGCAAATGATAGAAGGCAGTCTTAGAAACAAATTTAATATGTGAATTGAAGGACAAATCCTGATCAAAAATAACTCCAAGGTTCCTCACAGAGCTATTAAGAGAAAGAGTAACTGCATCCAAACTGAAAGTTTGATTTGGAAAGGAATTTCTAAGGTTTTTTGGACCAACAAGAATGACTTCAGTCTTATCTGAATTTAATAGCAGGAAATTACAAGTCATCCAAACTTTGATTTCCTTAAGACAGGCTTCTAACTTGGCTAATTGATTAGTATCATCTGGCTTCATTGACAGGTATAATTGTGTGTCATCTGCATAACAGTGAAAATGTATACAGTGCTTTCTAATAATGTTGCCTAACGGAAGCATATATAAACTAAAAAGAGTAGGGCCAAGCACAGATCCCTGTGGAACTCCATGACTAAGCTTTGAGCTGAGAGAAAACTCATCATTTACATGAACAAACTGGAACCTATCAGATAAATAAGATCTAAACCACTGCAACGAAGTTCCATTAAGTCCAACATAGTGTTCTAATCTATCAAGTAGAATATTATGATCAATAGTATCAAAAGCTGCACTAAGATCTAAAAGGACAAGTACAGAAACTAGTCCATTATCAGATGCAATGAGGAGGTCGTTAGTGACCTTCGCTAAGGCTGTTTCAGTGCTATGATGGATTCTAAACCCAGATTGAAACTCCTCAAATAAACCATTTCCCTGCAGGTGGTCAAATAATTGCGTAGCAACAACTCTATCCATCCATCCATCTTCTACCGCTTTTCCGGAGGTCCGGGTCGCGGAGGCAGCAGTTCAAGCAGAGAAGCCCAGACTTCCCTCTCCCCAGCCACCTGCTCCAGCTCTTCAGAGGGGATACCAAGGCGTTCCCAGACTAGCTGGGAGACATAGTCTCTCCACCGAGTCCTGGGTCTGCCCCGGGGTCTCCTCCCAGTGGGACGTGCCTGAAACACCTCAAGTGGGAGGCGTCCAGGAGGCATCCTAATCAGATGCCCATACCACCTCAACTGACTCCTTTCAATGTGGAGGAGCAGCGGTTCTACTCTGAGCCTCTCCCGGATGACTGAGCTCCTCACCCTATCTCTGAGGGTGAGTCCAGCAATCCTACGGAGAAAGCTCATTTCAGCCGCTTGTATCCGCGATCTCGTTCTTTCGGTCATTACCCAAAGCTCGTGACCATAGGTGAGAGTAGGAACGTAGATTGACTGGTAAATCGACAGCTTTGCCTTAGAACTAAGCTCCCTCTTCACCACAACAGACCGGTACAACGTCCGCATCACTGCAGATGCTGCTCCAATCCGTCTGTCGATCTCTCGCTCCATTTTCCCCTCACTCGTGAACAAGACCCCAAGATACTTAAACTCCTCCACTTGGGGCAGGAGCCTGTCCCCAACGAAGGCTAGCGTCTGGTGGCCGGGTTTCCACCCATGGGACCCGGCCGGGCTCAGCCCGAAGGAGTTACATGGGTCCGCCCTCCAGTAGGTTCACCACCTGCAGGAGGGATCATGGAAGTCCGGTGCTATGTGGATTAGGTGGCAGCCAAAGGCGGAGACCTTGGCGGACTGATCCCAAGCTTTCTAAACTGGCAACAACTCTTTCTAAGATTTTTGAAATGAAAGGGAGATTAGAGATTGGTCTATAGTTAGCTAAAGCTCCTGGATCTAGCGTTGGCTTTTTGAGTAAGGGTTTAATTACAGCCGTTTTAAAAGCCTGTGGTACATGGCCTAAAGTTAATGAAGAATTGATTATATGAAGAATAAAGCTACCAATAAGTGGGAAGACTTCTTTAAATAACCTGGTAGGAATAGGGTCTAAAAGACAAGTTGAAGGTTTGGATGAGGAAACTATTTTGTCTAACTCACAAAGGTCGATTGGAGTAAACTCATCAAGACAGACATCAATAGAAGGAGTTGTAGTAGTTACAGTATTTAAGTTAACTGTGGGAAGAATCTGATTGATTTTATCTCTGATGGATGAAATTTTATTATTGAAAAAGTTCATAAAGTCCTGACTAGTAAGCTCTAAGGGGATGCTAGGATTGACAGAGTCCTGACTCTTTGTCAACCTGGCTACAGTACTGAAAAGAAACCTGGGATTATTCTTGTTCTCTTCTATTAATGCAGAGTAATAACTCGTTCTAGCTTTTCTAAGAGATTTTTTATAAATTAAAAGATGATTTCTCCAAGCTAAATAGATTTCATCTAAATTAGTAGAGCGCCATTTTCTTTCTAATTGACGAGTCTTCTGTTTTAAGCTACGAGTTTCTGTGTTGAACCAAGGAGTTAAAAATCTCTGATTAGACTTTTTCTTTTTTAAGGGGGCCACCAAGTCTAGAGCCTGATGCAGAGAAGCTGAAACACTATCCACCATGTTATCAATTACAGAAGGAGCAAGCTGTCTATAGCTTATTTCCGTTGTGTTGACACATGGCATAGAGGAAACAATCTGCATAAATTTGGAAACAGCATCATCTGAGAGGCATCTACTGTGATAATATTTTTCTTTAGGAGCCAAATAGTCAGAAATAGTAAAATCAAAGGTTAACAGACAATGGTCTGACAGTACAGGGTTATGAGGAGACACTACAAGATTTTCTATTTCTATGCCATATGTCAGAACAAGGTCCAATGTATGGTGGAGGTAATGAGTAGAATTTCCTACTTTCTGAGAAAACCCAATCGAGTCTAATATTGAATTAAAAGCCACATTAAGGCAGTCACTATCTACATCCACATGTATATTAAAGTCCCCTACTATAATTATTCTATCAGATTTCAGCACTAAATCAGCTAAGAAATCAGGAAATTCGGATAAAAATTCTGAATAGGTTGATGGGGGATGATAAACTATGGCAAATAAAATTGGGTTTAACCTGGAATTGCTAAAGTGCCCAACACTGAGGACCAGGCCCTCAAAGGAATTATAACATGTTTTTTGCTTTACATTAACTAGTAATTTGGAATGGTAAATTGATGCTACTCCTCCTCCACGACCAGAACTTCTGGGATTTTGACAGTTTAAATAACCAGAGGGAGTTGATTCATTTAAACCAACATAATCCTCTTGTCCTAACCAAGTCTCTGTAAGGGAAATTAAATCAATCTGATGATCAATTAACAGATCATGGACTAACAGAGACTTGGGAGTTAGAGACCTAATATTTAATAAACCACATTTAATTTTTAAATTATGAGGAGGAACAGAGGCCAAATCATTCAATTTAGAGGCTTTATGTTTAATTTGAGTTTTACCAATATTTTGCTTTATCACTTTGGGATGCTTATACATTATATTTTTATTTACTTTGGAGGGAGCAGACAATGATTCTCTGATGGGGAAGACAGGGGCTAAGCTGAGGGGTGGCGGATGAAGAGGAGCTGCAGAGAGGCGTGTAAGACTGCGACTCTGCTTCCTGGTCCCAACTCTGAGTAGTCACGGTTTTGGAAATTTGGATAAAAAAGATGCCAGATTGTTAGATAAATGAGAAGCACCATCCAAAGTGGGATGAATGCTGTCTCGTCTCATAAGACCAGGTTTTCCCCAAAAAGAGCTCCAATTGTCAATGTAGCCCACGTCATTTTTAGGACACCACACAGACAGCCAGCGGTTCAAGGATGATGAGCGACTAAACATGTCATCACTGGTCAGATTGGGGAGGGGCCCAGAGAACACTACAGTGGCAGACATCATTTTTGCAAAGTCACACACCGATTCTATATTAAGTTTCGTGACTTCCGACTGCCGGAGACGGATGTCATTAATGCCGGCGTGAATAACAATTGTGGAATATTTACAGTTACTTTTAGCCAGCATTTTCAAATTTGACTCGATGTCGCCTGCTCTGGCCCCAGGAATGCATGTGACTATGGCCGATGGAGTCTCTAGGTTCACGTTTCTGACTACAGAGTCGCCAATGATCAGAGTTTTTTCCTCAGCGGGTGTGTCGCTGAGCGGGGAAAAACGATTAGAAACGTGAACAAGTTGGTGGTGAACCGGGGCTTTGCGACTAGGCTTCCTTCTCACCGTCACCCACCCAGTCTCCTCGCTGCAGAGGAGAGCCGGGGAACCGGTGACAGTGGGACCTAAGCTAGCTAGCTCCGCTGCAGCTAATGGGCGTCCGTCGAGATTAACTGGCGCAGACGGTGTTTCAATGCGGCGGAGCCGGGATTCCAAATCAGACAACCTCGCCTCGAGCGCCTCAAAAAGACAACATTTATTACATTTACCGTTATCGCTAAAAGAGGCAGAGGTGTAGCTAAACATCTGACAGAGAGAGCACACCAGAGGAGGAGAGGAAAGAGAGCTAGTAGCCATAGCTAGTGGCTCGAGAGCTGGAGAGCAAACCACACAGGCAGACAGCAAAACAGGAAGTGACGATACGTTACCACAAGGAAGTGACGATCCTGCGTGTCGTGACGATGTGGAGTGGGGTGATTGAGACAATGAACAGACAATCCTTAAATACATGCGGATAACAACGTGAATGATCACAGGTGTGGGTGCCCCTGAGTGGGAAAAGAGGAAACCATAAAAGTGATTGGGATCAGCTGGTAATGATGAGAAGTAAGGGAGAAGTAGCTGGACTGACAGCTTGTCACTCTGAGCACAAACCCGGAAATAATGCCTGACAGCTGTCATAAATACAAACATAACCAATTATTTAGGCTGTCATAAATACAAACATAACCAAAAACAGACAAGATAATAATCACAAATGAAGCAAGGCATGGCCAATACAAATGTAAACAGAGAAACAGGAAGCAGTTTGACAACTCAAAAAGGCATAAAAAATACAACAAATAAATATACAATACAGAAAAGGAGCCAAGAGAATGGGTCCAGCAGAACCTCCAGAACCCAGCTCGTGACAGAGCCCTCCTTTCAAGGGGTGGAACCCAGACACCCCAGGGTAACACCAAAAAGAAAAACCTGCACCCCCCAGAAGGAAGATAACAATAACCCACCCAGGGTGGGTGGTGGGGGGAACAGGCAAGAAGGGCAAGAAACAAACCAAAAAAATCCACTCAGGGCCCACACCTTAGCAAAACTAGACCCTTTGACCCCTGGGTCACAGAATTACACAGTTCAGGTGGCCGGCCAAAGTCCCAGGCCAGCCAGACAGCAAAGTGGTATGAGTCAGGTGGCCGGCCAGAGAGTACGGACCACCCGATCCAGCGGCTCAGTCTTTCAGGTGGCCGGCAAGAGTTCTTAAGCCATCAGAACTGGAGGGGTGACCCAGGCGGTGGCTTCTCCATGGGAAGGCCCAAAGACGGAAAGCAGGGCCGGAGGGGGGGAACCACGATGGCGTCTGGCAGAGGAGGAAGGGGGACCATGACGACGTCTGGCTGAGGAGGAAGGGGGGCCATTGCGTCCTTGGGCTAGCCAGTAGCACCCTCGGTGGTCCTAGGTTGAGATATAGTTGAACTCGCAGTGGCTCCGGGCTGGAGTGTAGCAGCACCCGCGGAAGCTCTGGGCTGGAGCATTACAGCACCCGCGGTGGCTCCGGGCTGGAGCTCTGTAGCACCCGTGGTGGCTACGGGCTGGAGCTGAGCTGCGTCCTTGGTGGCTCCGGGCAGGAGCGGAGCTGCACCCTCGGTTGGCCCAGACCGGGCCAGAGCTGCACCCATGGTGGACCTGGACTGGGCAATAGCTGCACCCATAGTGAACCTGGGCTGGGCCATGGCTGCACCCATGATGGCCCCCGGGCTGCAGCATAATGCCCACGGCGGACCAACACAGGGGCGCAGTACCCAAGTAGGCCTCAGGCTGGGATGCAGCACCCATGGAGACCTGGACAAAGGAGATGGAACCCAGATGACAGCCTCGGGCAGAGGAGGAGTTGCACTCACGGTGGACCCGGCCTGGGCAAAAGCTGCGCCCACGGAGATCCCGGGCTGGGACAGGGCACCCATGATGACCTCCACTGCGGGAGGAGCTGGACCCACGATGGGCTCGGGCAGCGACCCTGGACCCACAGAGACCTCTGGCTGCACTGGAACATCCCCGGTGACCCTGGGAGAAAGCTCAGACAGAACACACAAAGAAGGGGGATCAGGGTCACCGGCAGCGGTGGAACCCAGCGAGGCGAGCTCAGGTGCAGTGGGCGACTGCACCTGGCTCTCCTTACCAAGAGCCAGGCAAGATTGCACTAGGACAGACAAGAGAAAAACAAAGGAGAGCATTTTCCTGAGCTCGAGCTCCACCGCCGTCTAGGACTCCGTTGACCCAAGCAATGATGTTACTTTGGGCTCAGTCATCTGGAGGTCCAGCTCGGTCGCTGACTCTGCTACAGCAGCCTCCGTAGCAGGCATGATGGTAGTAGCAGTCTTGGTGCCCCCAAGCGAAGTGACCCATGCTGGCGGCTCATCCAGTGTGGCGGCTGGGGGTTGGCTCACCGCTGGCTCTGGGACTGTGTCCTCCAGGGCCATGGACTCCTCCATTGTCCAGTGGTTCTGCTCCGGGGCTGGCGGACACTCAGAAACTGGGGAAGAGGACACGGAGAGGGGTGGTGAGCAATGGATTACTGCAGCAGGTGGTAAGAGCTCAGGGGACTGCAGACCCTGAGCCTCATCACCGGGAATCAGCCAAGGCATCTCTTCATAAATTAGAATTAAATGAAACTTGCCTTGCCTGTCATCCCGGTGTGCGATGTTATCTGCAGCAGGAGATGGACAGTCATCCCTCTCCATGTCTATGGTGAGCTTGGGCCCCTCTGAGGATTGTGGAGGAGCCGCCCCTTTAATTACGGAGGTGGACGGAGCCGAGGAGCATGCATTGAGTCTCTCAGCAGTGGGAGGAGTCACCGGGAGGAAGCGGGAGACAGCAGCTGCGTAGCGGGGAGAAGCTGGGGGATCAGCTGGAGAAAAGAGACGCTTTAACACACACTGCTGCGGGAGTCTTCCGCTCCGACGAACAAGGGGCTGCTGGCGAGGAGGAGATGGTGTTCCTCCGGCGGTCTGGAGCTGGACGATGTCGTCTTCGGGGAGTTGTCGGAGCAGGTGAAGAGGAGGCAGATGGCATCAGCTGGGGTGGAGGAAGGGAGAGTCTTATAACCCGAGGATGGAAACACACGTTGGGTTTGACCTCCAGCAGGTTGGCTAATCCACCCCAGCACAGCATCTTGTCCTTGGAGGATGAGCAGTCACCAACACCGATGAGAGTGATGCCGACGAGAGTGAAGCCGAAGAGAGTGACGCTGAGAGCCCTGAGGGAGAGCAACAGCAGCCAGACACGGAGGCAGCACAGTGGAGTGCCTGGAACGAGGGTGCTGGGAGCAGTAGTGAGATGCCTGGGTCGGGAAACAACACCCGTGAAAGCAATGCTGTGAGCTCCGGGAGTGAGCAACAGCAACCGTGCACCAAGGAGGTCGGGCAGTGTCTCAGTTCAACTCAACGTGCCCTGGATGAGGGTGCTGGGCGGTATGGCAAGGTGCCCGAGGCAGCGAGTGGCGCTGACAAACAGGCTTTGAGTCTCCTCGGAGTTTGGCCACAGGGGGCCGGAGTGTTTGGGACCACGACAGCAGTGCTGAAAGCGGTCAGGAGCGGACCAACGAGCACGGAGAGACGGCGTGCCGGACAGCAGCACTGCAGGTCCTAAGGAGTGAGGCAGTCGGTGGTGAAGAGTGACATTTTTGCAGGAAAGGTTGGTTTTGATCCTGGAGGAAGACAGCAGCCAGGAGCGTGCATGATTTGGGGCTGCCCTGGTCCCCCAGGCCAGTGTTACCTCTGGCTGCCGGTGAACATAGGTGTGACTTAAATATCATTGATGTAAACATGTAGATATATACTCTGCTGGTGTGCATGTATGTATGTATGTTATGGGATTATTTTACTTATTTAAGAGACACGGTCAAACCTAGTTATTTTTGTGTATATTTAAAAAAAAAAGGAAAAATGCTGGTTTTAATTATTTTGTGTGAATGTGATAGGCCATTTTCCTACAGTTCATGATTCCTTGTTCCTTAGTGCACGTTTCGGGTCCTAAATTGGGGAAGGTCTCGATTGTGTGTGTGGTTTGCATTTTTGTAAGGAGGAGGAGAATTGTGGTGAGTGAGTGTGGTGTGTGTGCGCTGCTGTACCCACCCCTGGTGTGACAGGTGGGCACGGCCCTTGTATATAAATAGTCCTGTTCTGACAATAAAGTGTTGACTTGCTACATGACAGACGAGACTCCTGTCCCTCATTCCTCAGACAATAACACTTACACACGTGAACAAAATTGTTGGTACCCCTCTGTTAATGAAAGAAAAACCCACAATGGTCACAGAAATAACTTGAATCTGACAAAAGTGGTAATAAATAAAAAATTCTACGAAAATTAACCAGTGAAAATCAGACAATGCTTTTGAATTGTGGTTCAACAGAATTATTTTAAAAAACAAACTCATGAAATAGGCCTGGACAAAAATGATGGTACCCTTAATTTAATATTTTGTTGCACAACCTTTTGAGGCAATCACTACAATCAAACAATTTCTGTAACTGTCAATGAGACTTCTGCACCTCTCAGCAGGTATTTTGGCCCACTCCTCATGAGCTACTCCTGAGACAACTGCTCCAGTTGTCTCAGGTTTGAAGGGTGCCTTCTCCAGACGACATGTTTCAGCTCCTTCCACAGATGTTCAATAGGATTTAGATCAGGGCTCAAAGAAGGCCACTTTAGAATAGTCCAATGTTTGGCTCTTAGCCATTCTTGGGTGTTTTTAGCTGTGTGTTTTGGGTCATTATCCTGTTGCAAAACCCATGACCTGCGACTGAGACCAAGCTGTCTGACACTGGGCAGCACATTTCTCTCTAGAATACCTTGATAGTCTTGAGATTTCATTGTACTCTGCACAGATTCAAGACACCCTGTGCCAGATGCAGCAAAGCAGCCCCAGAATATAACAGAACCTCCTCCATGTTTCACAGTAGGGACAGTGATCTTTTCTTGGTATGCTTCATTTTTGCGTCTGTGAACATAGAGCTGATGTGCCTTGCCAAAAAGTTCCAGTTTTGTCTCGTCTGTCCATAGGACATTCTCCCAGAAGCTTTGTGGCTTGCCAACATGCAGTTTGGCAAATTTCAGTCTGGCTTTTTTATGATTTGTTTTCAACAGTGGTGTCCTCCTTGGTCGTTTCTCATGAAGTCCACTTTGGCTCAAACAACGATGGATGGTGCGATCTAACACTGATGTACCTTCAGGTTCAGGTTCAGGTTACTTTATTTGTACCCGTAGGTAGATTTGTTTTGCAGTCAGGTGACATCCATATTTACAAACCACAATTACATTCAACATGGACACAAACACAGGCACACATGAAGCTGACTATAAACATGATAAAAGTACTCAAGGCTCCATCAATCAGGACATAGGACAAAGAGATAAGAGAAAAAACAAGGAGATGACAGAAGGGTCATATTAGAAAGTTAAAGACTAATCAAAGAAGTTAAAAACACAAAAGTCTAAAACCCAATAAAAGATTTAGAACCCCAATTAAAAAAAAACCTACAAAAATAAGTAAACATAAAATCAAATTAATAAATAGGTAACTAAATTATGTGCTGTGGGAATGTGGGAATGACGAGACAGAGTTCTCTCTCAAGTCAGCTTTATTCACATCACCAACATCTCAAAGAAGAAAGAGAGCAACACAGGAAACTCTCGTCCTTAAATACCAGGACTCTTACAGTTCACAAGTCACATGTCTTACGGACCACGTTGCATTATAATTCACAGTAACAATGCATCTCCTCTTTAATCCTTTAATTACCCCCCCACAGTCTCAAGCCTTGCATACCAAAGCTAACATCCTTGCAGCTTCCTGTAATTTCCAAGGAAGCTCTGCCTTTGTTCTGATCTAAAATGTGAGTCACAAAGCAGGTCACATATGTGTGTCCACCACAGTGCAATATATTGTTACATCTTGTTCAACCCTTTAACAGCAGCAGGAACAAAGCTGTTTTTGTAGCCCTGGGTTTTACTTTTTGGGACAACAAACCTCCATCTGGAGGGAAGAAGCTGAAAGTGGCAGTGCAAAGGGTGGGAGTCATCATTTAAAATGGAGGTAGCAATCCTCTGTACCTGTCTGGTGTACAGGGATGTCAGGCTCAGCTGTGACTCACCAAGCAAACGACTGGACCATCTAACAACCTGATCCAAGGATTTCCTCTGTTTCAGTTTTATCTGACCAAACCATGACACTAAAGAAAAGGATAAAACAGATTCAATAAAAGCCCGATAAACATTGTCATTATGTTTTGGTCAATTTGGAAGCGTGCAAGTTTCCTTAAACAATGCAAATATTGCTGACCCTTTTTGCACACCCTTTCACAGTTCTCTTCAAAGTTCAAATTACTATCAATAATCGTCCCAAGATATTTGTAGGAATGTACACATTCAGTGGTCTGGCCTTTTAGTACAGTGACTTCGTGCCTGGGAGTTTTCCTCCTAAAGTCAATAATCATATCTTTAGTTTTTGTCGTATTCAGCTGCAGGTAGGAATCCTCACACCAGTGAACAAAATCATCAACTACTGGGCCGTGGCCACTCTCACCATCCTGGAGGAGACTGACAACAACTGAATTATCAGCATACTTTATAATGTGTCTGTTGTCATGTCTGCTCCGACACATGTTTGTGTACAGGATGAAGAGTAGTGGTGACAACACACACCCCTGCAGAGAGCCAGTAGAAGAACACTTTTGGTCAGACAATGTACCATTGACCCTTACTTTCTGTGTCCTGTTGGTTAAAAAATCCAGAATCCAACCCACCAGATTATTACTCAAATCAAATTGTTGCAGGAGCCTTTCAACTAAAATATGAGGTTGGATTGTATTAAAGGCGGAAGAAAAGTCCACAAATAAAAGCCTGGCGTGTGTCCCATTAAAATCCAGATGTTTAAAAAGCATGTTAAACAGAGTGACAGTTTCATCCTCCACTCCTCTGTGAGGCCTAAAGGCAAACTGCAAAGGATCCAATGCATGCTCAGTCTGCTTTAGGACCTCAAATCTGACCAGTTTTTCAAAAATTTTCATTAAAATTGAAGTCAAGGCAACTGGTCTAAAATCATTTACCGTTTTGGGACAGCTGGAGTTTGGAACAGGGACAACCACAGCATCTTTCCAGACCATAGGCACATGTTGTGTCTGTAAGGACTTATTAAAAATGTAGTGAAACACAGGACTCAGTTCATGTGCACAGGACTTTACCAAGCGCCCACATATATTATCAGGGCCCTGACTTTTGTTCACTTTTACAGCACAGAACTCCCTTTTAACATCCTGCACCTCAATATTAAAGTGCTGATTGTCTTTGAGTTTCTGTTTCAAATCTTGGGTTTCTGTGCTAAAATCAAATGAATCAAAACCACCATAAAAACAATTAAGAGCATTAGCCAGCTCCGTGTCTGAATTAAAACCATCTAAAAACACACGATTACTGCGCTCTGTGCTCTGAAGGCCTGCAGTAGTTTTCATACTGGCCCAGGCTGAACCAAGCTTGTTTGTTGCCATCTTGCTTTCCAACTCTGATTTATAATTCTGTTTTGCTCTTAAAATTTTGGCCTTCAGCTCTTTTGTGGCAACCTGCAGCTCAGAAACAACCCCTTGTTTAAAGGCAAGTGCTTTCCTCTGTAAGAAGGATTTAACTGATTTTGTAACCCATGGCTTGTTGTTGGGATATATTTTGACACGTTTACGTGGAACGATCATGTCTCTGCAGAAAGCCATGTATGAGCATGTCACGTCCACTAAAGAGTCCAAATCTTCTCTGCAGGTGAGTGTGAACACCTCCCAGTCCGTACAGTTAAAACATTCCTGGAGGCAGTGCACTGAATCTTCTGTCCAAACTTTTATGCCCCTGGTCTTTGTCTTCTCTCTTTTGAGAGCAGTTTTATATGTGGGCAGCAAATGTACACAGTTGTGATTTGAGGATCCTAAAGGAGGAAGGGGAATAGATTTATAGGCCCTCTCTATGGATCCATAGCACAGGTCCAATGTCTTTTTTCGCCTTGTTGGGCAGGAGACATACTGATAAAAGTTTTTAAGTGTCTTCTTTAGAGACACATGGTTAAAATCCCCAAGTATGAAATTTGGAGCCTCTGGGGAAATCGACTGCAACCGCTGTACCACATCAAAGATGGTGCTGGAGGCAGAGGCAGCATCTGCCCTCGGCTGAATGTACACAGTCGTTATGAAAAGTTGGGGGAACTCGCGGGGCAGATAAAAAGGGCGTAGCAATATGGACAGAAGCTCCACATCTGGTGTACAGATACGCTCTCTGACCATGACGGATGTACAGTACTGTTTATTTAAGTTTTTGTAAAGGGTATACAGGTCGTTACAGCAATGCAGTGTTTACATTTTCATCACATGTTCCCTTATTTTCTGATATCTGACAACATTGGAAGATTAATTCTTACAACACCCTTTTTTTTTTTTTAAAGTGAAAGAAAAAGTGAAATTAAAGAGAAAAAAAAACAAAAAACAAATAACAAAAAAAAACAACAAACCAGTAAAAAACAAACAAAAAGAAAAAGTAAGTAAATAAAGATAAAAGAGCATCTGAGTAGCGTTGGAACAAAGAGCGGAACCATTATTGAAATGGTATTTGTCAAAGATTAGATCTAATGGAAGACACATATGCGGTCCAGGGTTGCCAAAAGTTCATGAACACATCCATGTCCTGTCTCAGTGCGAATGTCAACTTTTCCATCGAGTAAATGTCTTGGATCACGTTAGTCCAATCTTCAGGTGTAGGACAGTCCTTCAACATCCATTTTTTAGTTAGAGCTTTTTTGCTTGCCAATATTAAAACACTGAATAAGTATTTTTCTCCTCGTCTTTCCAGTGAGTCCGGTAGTAAACCCAAATACAAAGTTACAAAAGAAAAGGGAACTGTAATTTTGAATATTTTCCCCAATATTGTCTGTACCTTGGTCCAATATTGGTGGATAACTGGGCATGACCAAAACACATGAAAATGATTTGCAGTCTTTTCACCACACAAGCGCCAACAGTTCAATCCCTTATGGGTAAATTTGTTTTGTGCAGGTGTTCTGAAAAATCTTGCCAAGTTTTTCCATCCAAATTCTCTCCACTGCAGGGATGAGGTACTTTTCCATTGCTGTTTATTTAGCTTTTCCCATATTTCCAGTTGTAAAGTGAAATTCCCCTCTTTTTCCCATCTCTCTTTTATATAAGATGTGTTGTCTCCTTTTAAGTCTTGAAGACCTTGGTATATTTTAGAAATGTATCTGATCCCTGGGATCCCTTTATATGCCATTAAGAAGACCTTCAGAACACCTGACTGGGCCCTTTCCAAAACCTCCTTTTTAAGTATATTGTTTATGTGGTGTCTAAGCTGGAAGAACCTGTAAAGGTCTTGATTTATTAGGCCTTGTTTTTTCAAATCTTCAAAACTTCTTAAGATTTGCCCTTTAAAAAAATCGTAATATTTTATCAGCCCTTTCTCCTTCCACTTTTTAAATCTGGTGTCTGTTTTATTAGGAGTAAAGTCCTGATCATAGGCGATCCATTGCAGAAGTCGATAGGGCTCTTTAGTTTGATTCTCTCTGACTATCTTAAACCAAATTTTTAGCGGGGTCTCTATCCACGGGTTAGTGTTATTCAAAAGCTTAGGTAAGACATTGTTCCCTATTATCGCCTGTAGGGGGATGTCACTTGTTATTTGGCATTCGATCTCCTTCCATTGTGCAGTGTAGACTGGGTTACATATCTCTACTAAAGTTTTAATTTGTGCGGCTTTAAAGTAGTCCCTGATATTTGGCAGCGCCAGCCCACCTTTGTCTTTGTTTAGCTGTAGGGTTCTATATCTGATTCTAGGTCTCTTGCCCTGCCATATGAATCTTGAGATCCTTCTGTCCAGCTCCTGCCATGTTTTTTTGGGAGGTTCTACCGGTATTGTTTGGAAAAGGTATAGAAGACGTGGAAGTATATTCATTTTGACTGCTTCAATTCTTTGTGCAGTACCCAAGAATGGTATCATATTCCATCTTGCTAGGTCAGATTTTATTTTTGTCACCAGTGGATCATAGTTTAGTGATATAATTTTGTTGAGTTGTTTCGGGATATTGACCCCCAGATATTTCATAGATTCCGACTCCCAGTTAGTTTTGAGTTTGCTTAGTGAATAATGATTTGGGTCATAGTTGAATGTTAAAACTTGGGTTTTATGCATATTTAATTTGTACCCCGATAAATCTCCATACTCTGAAAAAACTGAGGTTAGTTCTGGTAAAGAAGTGTCCGGCTGCCCTAGGTATATTAAAATGTCATCAGCAAAGAGTGCTATTTTATGTTCCTTCTGACCAAGTGTAATACCTTGAATTTTTTGGTTTTGTCTTATCCATTGGCTCAGAGGTTCTATGAAGATTGCAAAGAGCAGTGGAGACAGGGGGCAGCCCTGACGACATCCTCTTTCCAGTTCAAAAGATGATGATAAATTACCGTTAATCCTTATTTTAGCTGTTGGTTTTTTATATAATGCCTGTATAGTTCTAATGAAGTTGTTATGAAAATTGAAACTGGATAAGATTCTATATAGAAAAGACCAGTCAACCGAATCGAATGCTTTTTCAGCATCTAATCCCAATATGATTGCATTTAAGTTATATTTTTTTATATGATGAATTATGTGTAAAGTGCGTCGAATGTTGTCTTGTGTCTGTCTTTGTCTTATAAAACCTGTTTGGTCTAAATGAATTAGGTCTGTCAGTATATTTTCTAACCTTTTGGCAAGGATAATGGTAAAAAGCTTATAGTCCTGATTTAGTACACTGATTGGTCTGTAGTTGGAGCACTCTAGTTTATCCTTTTCAGGTTTAGGTATAACTGCAATGACCCCTTCTCTCCAGGAGGGGGGGATTTCCCCTGTGTGGAGGACATAATTAAATGTTTTCAGGAGGAGAGGAGATAGTTGCTGTTTAAAGGTTTTGTACCACTCTGCTGTATAGCCATCAGCTCCTGGGGATTTGTTAGCTTTAAGTTTCATAATTGCTTTTTCCAATTCTTTAGGATGTATTTCTGACAGTAGTGTTTTATTTTGTGACTCCGTAAGTTGGGGAAGGTTTAATGTGTTTAGGAATCTAAACACATTAAACTCCTCTGCCCCCCCTCACCCTCTCAGGCTCTCCCATCACCACTGCTGATTCCTTCCGCTTCCTAGGCACTACCATCACCAGGGACCTCAAATGGGAGCTGACCATCAGCTCACTCATCAAAAAAGCCCAGCAGAGGATGTTCTTCCTGCGGCAGCTGAGGAAGCTCAAGCTACCCACCAAGATGTTAGTGCAGTTCTACACAGCCATCATCGAGTCCATCCTCACCACCTCCATAACCGTGTGGTACGCAGGAGCCACTGCCAGGGACAGACTAAGGCTGCAGCGCGTCGTGCGCACTGCTGAGAAGGTGATCGGCTGCAAGCTCCCATCTCTCCAGGATCTGTACATCTCCAGGACCCGGAGGCGTGCTGGCCGGATCATAGCCGATCCCTCACACCCTGGTCACGTACTGTTTGCCCCCCTCCCCTCTGGTAGAAGACTTCGGTCCATCCAGACTAAAACCTCCCGTCACATGAACAGCTTCTTCCCCTCTGCCATTAGACTGCTGAACACTAAGTGACTCTCGTGCACCATGTACAGCAGCTCAACCAGACTCATGTCAATCATCACTGTTTTCTTCCTGCATTACCGACTGCACTATATAGTTCTCCACAGTATCTGCTGCTGGCTAATATATATTTTAACTGTTGACCAGTATCACTTAATCTTATCCTACACTTTATTACATGTATAGTTTATTTCTCTTATCTTATCATGTTTAATGTTGCAGCATTGTACCGAGACAAATTCCTAGTTTGTGTACTACATGAACAATGGCAATAAACCTGATTCTGAATGCCTCGGATGCGTTTTTATGTTTTTTGTGGGAGTATAAGTTCTTATAGTAATTCTCGAAGTTTTTAAGAATATCCTGAATTCTGAATTTTATTTCCTTTGATACTGGGTCTCTGATTTTGTAGATTGCTCTTTCTGTTTGATGTTTCCTCAATTTATAGGCTAGCAATTTTGCCGATTTACTGCCTGCTTCATAGTATTTTTGTTTCAGAAATGTAAGTTTCTTCTGGATTTCTATTGTGTAGATCTCATTTATTTGGTTTTTAATTTCCTTAATCTTGAGCGAGTCAGTAGAATGAGTGTTGCCTTTGTGTTCTTTTTCTAGGTTCCTAAGTTCTGACTCTAATGTGGATAGTTTTTCTTGTCTTAGTTTCTTTTGGGTTGCCAGTTTTGCAATAATCTTTCCTCTTATTACAGCTTTACATGCATCCCACAGTATTAAAGGGGATACTTCTCCATTATCGTTATCTTCCAAATATCTGAGAATATCTGATTCCAATTCATCTTTCAATGGTCCTTTCAGGACATTTGAATTTAACCTCCAAGAAAATGTATTATTTGTGTATTTTTGGATATTTAAGTCCATGTAGATCGGACTGTGGTCGGAGAGATCCATCAGTCCTATTTTACATGTTTTTACTCTTCCAATGTCTCTATTAAACATAAAAAAATAGTCAATCCTTGAGTAAGATGAATGTGGAGTTGAGTAAAATGTATAGTCTTTTACACTGGGGTTGAGTTCCCTCCACACGTCACAGATTCCCAATTCTTTTAGTAGCATCCGAGTCTTCCTGTTTTGGGTGTTATTTTGATGTGGGGAATTACCAGAAGCATCCCAGTATGGATTCAGTCTAAGATTGAAGTCCCCACCACATATCACTAAACCTTGAGCTTTAGTTATCATTAGGTCGAATACATTTTTATAAAATTTCCAGTTAGCCCCTGGGGGAGCATACACATTCAGCAGGGTGATATCTTCTCCCTCTAGCCGCCCAGTTACCAAACTGTATCTCCCTTCTTTATCTTTGTGTTCTGATTTTTTTTCAAATGTAATTTTGGTTGATATCAATGTCGCTACTCCCCTCCTCCTCCCTGATTTATATGAAGATGAAGAGATCATTTTAAACCCTTGTCTACTGAGTTTATTGTGTTCCACGTCTGTTAGGTGGGTTTCTTGTAAAAGTATTATTCCTGCTTTGTCTTTTTTCATTTTGCCTAGAATCTTGGATCTTTTAACTGGATTCAGGATTCCTTTTACATTATATGAAATTATTTTGGTTACACCCTGTTTCTCCATTGTGTTGTTTTGTTTAGTATAACTGTGTGGTGGCCCTCTTTTGTGCTACTCAGAAACTGAAAGAACATTAAAAACAAGAAAAACATTAAGAACATAGTGTAAAAAACTTTAAAACAAAAAGCTGTCATAAGAACTTCCTGAGCTGAGGTCTTTTTAAAGACCCTGTAAGAGCCTTGATGGAGTGAAGGCTCTGAGGGAAATTCCTCAAACTCTGTTACGTGTTGAGGGCCCTCTCTTACCACTGAAAGTAGTCCCATGCTTTTAACGTGAGTTTCAGAACCCAATCCAAACTTGTAATGATTTTTTTTTTTTCCTTTTATGCCTAAACCCTGTGAAATTGTGTGCACCCTCCCACCCCCATCACATCAAACATTCACGCAAAAACAGTATTTGTTAGTATGAGGAGAACATGTGGATTATTGTCACATTTCTATTTTAACAAGTTTTTTTTTTTTTTTTTTATTACAAAGACTTATTTGTTTCAAATAATATGATTGTTCCATGAAATGTTTTACCACATGCTGAATATGCATCTCCTTTAATGTTTGTTACCTTGTATGAGGGGGGTTGGATGTGCGGATTGATTCAAGAGAAAAGAAAAAAAAAAAAAAAAAAAAAGGTCGCTATTCCAACCTGAAAACGGATAGTTTATCCGCGACGCTCTGGTGCTGGGTTTCCCGCTGCTGGTCCGTGGATTTTGAGGGTCTTTGTGTTGTCCATGTTTGCGCTTTGATCTTCTCACTCGGGTCTGCTGCGGGTTTAAATACCGTTACCGGGAGCCCTCTTTTCGCCATGTCAGCTGTTGCTTCTTCCGCCGAATTATAGAGATACGTTTCATCGCCGTAGAAGACCCTTAACTTCGCAGGAAATGGTGTCTGAAAGCGCAATTTCTTCTCTCTTAACACCTTTTTCGCGTCATTGTATTCCCTGCGCTTTTTAAGGACCTCCGGGGCGTAATCGTGTTCCACGTAGACTTTTCTCTCCTGGTGCATAAATCCTTTTTTCTGCCAGGCCAGTCTTACAACCTCTTGTTTTATTTTGAAATTGGAAAATCTTACCAACACCGAACGTGGGGGCGCTTCCGCCGCCGGCCTAGCGGCTAATGAACGATGTGCCTTTTCTATCTTCAAGTCGGTGGTTTGTGGAATATCCAATTTCTCTCTTAGTAAGGATTCCACGCATTCTGCCATTGAGTTAAAACCATTTTCGGTTCCTTCTATCAGACCATGAATTCTTATGTTGTCTCTTCTTTGTTTTCCTTCTTGGTCGGTTAGCTTAGCCTCTATAGCTGCTTGTCTTTTGCGTAGGTCTAGCACAGAATCTTCGAGCACTTTTATTCGATCCTCTGTTTCCAAGATTCGGTTCTCGGCCTGGTCCGCTCTGCTGTTTGTCCTTTTCAATTCTTCTCTGAATTCCCGAAATTCGGCCGTAACATCTCGGCGAAATCGTCGTAGCTCCTCAAATAGTGATTTCAGGCTAACCCTTTTGTTAGCTATCACCAGTTCCTCGTCTTCTGAACGGAGATCTTCCAGTTCAGATTCTCCGGCCGATACGTGTCCTGGCCTGGAGAATTTCAGTTTCTTCTGTTTTCCTTTAGACATGATGATTTTGTCTTTTGATTTTCACTCCTCCAAAAATCCGTTAAGTTTGATTTTCAAGGTGTTATCCTGGATTGGGTCTGAGAGCTTCAGTGTTAAGCTGCAGTCGCCATGGCGTCCAGACCGGAAGTCCAGTACTGTTTATTAATATATAAACATACGCCACCCCCCTGACGTTTCCCTGTTACCTCTTCCTGCCGATCCAAGCGAAGTGGGGCTCCAAAGCCGTCAATCCACAGGTCCGCATCCCGGCCATGCACCATAAGCCACGTCTCCGTGTAAGCCATGACACAGCAGTTCTTGAAATCCTTCTGATATCGTACGTACCTTGACCTTGGAGTTCACCATGAATGTGTTTAGAGGTTGTTCTGGGCTCTTTTGTTACCATTCGTATTATCCGTCTCCTCCTGCGGCCACGTCCAGGGAGGTTGGCTACAGTCCCGTGGATCTTAAATTTCTGAATAATATGTGCAACTGTAGTCACAGGAACATCAATCTGCTTGGAGATGGTCTTATAGCCTTTACCTTTAACATGCTTGTCTATAATTTTCTTTCTAATCTCCTGAGACACCTCTCTCCTTTGCTCCCTCTGGTCCATGTTTAGTGTGGTACACACCATGTCAACAAACAGCACAGTGACTACTTGTCACCCTTTAAATAGGCCGAATGACTGATTACAAGTTTGTAGACACCTGCGATGTTAATCAGAGGACACATCTTGGTTGAACATGTCCCTATGGTCACATTATTTTCAATCTTTTCTTGGGGTACTATTGTTTTTGTCCAGGCCTGTTTCATGAGTTTGTTTTTTAAAGTAATTCTGTTGAACCACAATTCAAAAGCATTGTGCGATTTTCATTGGTTAATTTTCATAGAATTTTTATTTATAACCACTTTTGTCAGATTCAAGTTATTTCTGTGACCATTGTGGGTTTTTCTTTCATTAACAGAGGGGTACCAACAATTTTGTCCACGGCTGTAATATCTAAGCTTTTCTAATGGTAGGAGGGAAAGTACCTCCTTCAGCCAATGCAAAAAAGATGGAGCGTTATTTGACTTCCACTTATAAAGAATGAGCCTGCGGGCAAGTAAAAAGGCGAATGCCAAAGCGTTACCCTGATGACTTGTGAGTTTGCAGTCTGGGGGTAATGTACCAAAAATGGCTATATGAAAGTTGGGAGTTATTTCTTGTTTGCAAATATGTGAAAAAACCTCAAATATAAGTCCCCAGAAGTTTGTGAGAGTGGGGCCCAGCCAAAACATGTGTCCTACTGAGGCTGGGGTGTGACCACATCTTGGACAACTAGGATCAATGGTGGGGAAAATCTTAGCAAGATTATCTTTTGAATAGTGGAGATGGTGAAGCACCTTGAATTGAATAAGCCCATAACGGACACACTATGAAGAAGTATGTATGCGTGTCAGACTTTCGCGCCACTGTCCTTCAGAAAGTTTCACCCCTAAATCTTTTTTCCCATTCTGCTTTTGTCTTGTCCCACGATATCACAGCTAAATTTTGTATAATCACATAGATAAATATGTTTCTTGGCACAGGGGTCCAAGTCTAGGATTTCATCTGATTGGTTTGTCGGTATCAAAAGAGGAAAAGAGGGAAACAGTTTTTTTGACAAAACTACGGATTTGATGATATCTGAAAAAATGAGCTCTGGGTATGTCATAATCTTTTATTAACATATTAAAAGAGGAGAAGGTGTTTCCTGAAAATAAATCCTTAAAAAAAAAACAAAAAAAAAAACTAATTCCTGTCTGCGCCAGAGGTGAAAAGCATCACTGAGCACAGAGGGTGTGAAAAACTGGCTATTTGCTATTGGACAGAGCCTGCTGACCTGAACTAACTCAAAGTGCCTTCTAAATTGGAGCCATATTTTTAGAGAGGATCTCACTACCAGGTTCAGCAGCTGTACGCGATGGGCATATGGCAATGGTGAGGATAGGATGGGTAGCGGGTTAGACAGGAGTTCCATCTCAACCCAACTTAAACCCTCCTTATTCCTGTATGTGTCAATCCAATGTAGGGATTTCACTGTATTTGCTGCCCAATAGTAAAAAATAAAATTAGGTATCCCCAGGCCTCCTGCTTCCTTTGGTACCTCCAAGTATTTCTTCTTTATCCTAGGGTTAGAACTGTTCCAAATAAATGATGAGATCAGCCTGTCAAATTGTTGGAAGGCTGCTTTAGGTATAAGTATGGGAATCATTTGAAATATATATCAAAATCTAGGCAAGATTGTCATTTTAACTATATTAATGCGGCCTACTAATGAAATGGGTAAATTCAACCATTTTTTAGTGTCTTGTACTATCCGTTCAAATAATTTTCTAAAATTATGGTTATACAGTCCACCCATTGAACGAGTGATCTTGCCGAGGGACGTGAATGTATTCTTCTCAAGTTTAAACGGAAACCCAGAGTAGTCACCATCTGCATCGTTGATGGGAAATAGCAAGCTCTTAGAGTAATTAATTTTATAGCCTGAGAAATGATCAAAATTATCTAAAATGTATAATAATTCTGGTATGGTTCCCTCCGGGTTGGATACATACAGTAGCATGTTGTCCACCTACAGCGATACCTTATGGAGTTTACCGCCCCGTGAAATGCCCCTCACTTCATCTTCCTTTCTAATAGCTATGGCCAGCGGTTCAATCGCTAAGTTGAATAGGTAGGGGGAAAGGCTGCAGCCCTGCCTGGAGCCCCTGTAGAACCTAAAATAGTTAGAGATTGTAGTGTTTGTCCGTACTGCTGCCATGGGTGAACCATATAATGTTCTAATCCAAGCTAGGAATGATGGGCCAAAACCAAATCTTTCTAAAACAGCAAATAAGTATTGCTACGTCGAACGCCTTTTCAGCATCTAATGAAATCACTACTTCTGACTCTTCAGTCGGGTGTGGTGTATACAGTATATTCAAAAGGTGGCACATGTTGTAAAAGGATTGCCAACTTGGTGTAAAACCAGTTTGGTCATTATTCACAGTTGATGCTATAACTGTCTCAATGCGAGTGGCCAAAATTTTTGTCAGGATTTTGTAATCACAATTTAGCAAGCTTATCGGGCGATATGAGCCGCATAGTGAGGGCTCTTTATCTTTTTGAAGCAGAACCAATATAATTGCCTGCATCATGGTCTGGGGTAGTTTCTGTTGAAGGAAGATAGATGTCTTTGTATAACTGTTTAAGAATTGAGGCCGATTTAGGTGCAAATTCTTTATAAAATTCGATACAGAAACCGTCAGGGCCTGGGGCTTTATTGCTCTGCATAGATTTTATTGCTTGTAATATTTCTACTGTCGATATTTCTCTGTCAATTTGTGCGCAGTCGTCTGGTGTAATTTTTGGGATAGTCAGGCCGTCTAAGAATTTGGAAACTCGAGAGATCACTGGGTGCTTCAGAAGAGTAAAGACTAGTATAAAATAGTTTGAATTGGTCATTTATATAATTCGGGTTGGTGGCTTCTACTCCTAATGGAGGAGGAATGGAGGAGAGAAATCTGTGGTGGCGCCTTGCATGGCAGCGGCCCTTCTGATTCTACTATGGGGTGTGTGTGATTTACACTGTAGATAGGATAAAGCACAATTTCGTTCTACTGTACATGATTGGTTGTATGGTTGAATAACAATAAAGGGTGATTTAATTTAATTTTTTAATGATGTACAGATTTTAGGAATGGTGTTGGCGGCTGCAGATTGTCTGATCTGATGAGCCAGTAATTTCCCCGCTTTTGCTCCATGCTCATAAAACGCCTGTTTAGATTTGAAAAACAGTCACTCCATATGCTTAATAGAAATATTATCAAATTCTGTTTT
The DNA here is from genome assembly GCA_020510985.1 of Pholidichthys leucotaenia. Taxonomy (NCBI): domain Eukaryota; kingdom Metazoa; phylum Chordata; class Actinopteri; order Cichliformes; family Pholidichthyidae; genus Pholidichthys; species Pholidichthys leucotaenia. Next base: position 55,425,285 of record CM035840.1, on the reverse strand, counting down.
TAAAAGTAACTTTTTTTTATATAGTTCAGGAGTGGGGGAGACAGCATACAGGCCATCTGTTTCAGCTATATTCTGAGATAATTCTGCAATACGTTGTTTGTTTGTGTTTTTCCTCTCATATGCAGTATATGAAATTATTTGACCTTTAAGATAAGCTTTAAGTGCTTTCCGGATAGAAGATAATTGCACATCAGGAGTTTGGTTGAGCTCCATCAAAACTGCGATTTGTTGAGAGGAAATTTTTAAAGGAGTCCTTAGAAAGCAGGAGGGGGTCGAACCGCCAGGTGCGTCTGGGTCTGGGGCAGTCTGGAAAGCTCATATCCAATTGTATGGGACTGTGGTCAGAGATAACAATAGCATTGTATCAACACCCTTTAACCATGGAGGAGGTTCTGCCATCTAAAAGAAAAAAGTCTATCCTAGAATAGGAATGATGTAATCGGGAGAAGAAGGAGAATTGTTTCGTAGTTGGATTGATTTTCCTCCAAGGGTCAAAGAGAGCATACAAGTCCATAAACGACTGAATGACACTACCTGCCTTTGAAATCTTACTACTAGGTCTTGGATTGGACCTATCAAAAAAGGGTGTAGTACACAATTGAAATCTCCCCCCAGTACCAGTAGATGATCATTAAGGTCCGGAAGGGTTGCTATAAAATTGGCAAAAAAGGAGGGGTCATCCCAGTTTGGCCATAGATGTTAGCTAAAACCACTTGTGTGCCACAGATATTACCTGTGACCACCACATACCTTCCCTGGGGGTCAGAGATGGTTGACAGAGAAACAAATGTGATACCCTTCCTGATCAGGATAGCTGTGCCCTGTGTTCTGCTCTCGTGTCTCGAGCTGAAAATCTGTCCAATCCAGGCTTTTTTCAGTCTCGCATGTTTGGTCGATAGGAGGTGCGTTTCCTGTAACAACATAATATCAGAACCAAGAGACTTTAAATGTGCCAAACCCTGCTACGTTTCACAGGATTATGAATTCCTTTAACATTCCAGCTCAGGAAACGAAGAGAACTTAAATTATAGGTGTCAGACATTAAACCTTTAAAAAAAAAAGGAAGAAAGAAAAGCAAGTGACCTTCTCCCTTAACTACGAACAAAAAATAAAGCCTTGGAACCCCATGCTGATCCACCAAATCCCTCAGGATCGCATTTCCCTTTACTGGTATAACACATTCAATACACGTAACAAAAACAAACTCTCCTGGCGGGCTCTGGCCAGGGCTAACAATCGGCAGGTGAAAAAAATTATATTACACTTGAAATATGAGACTAAATTTCAACCCCTGAAATATCAATTTCAACCTGGCTCTCTGAGGGTGATATAAGACTAAGCTAAATCACCTGTGATGGTGTCTGAATAAAGAAAAGGAAAAAAAAAAAGTGTGTACTTGTGTATTTGTATTCTTCTGTGCAGATAGACATATGTATGTAAATGCATGCACATACTTGCGCACTCAAATAGGCGTATACGCACACCTGTAAACACACTGCTGCGCATACACAAACAAAAAAAGAAGTATCACATTTAAAACTGCATATAAAAGACAGAGAAAAAACAGGGAAAGAGAAAAAAGACTGGGGAAACTTTATCCGTGTAAGATACACTCAAAGGATTCACTCATTTGGCTGAAAAGATATGACAGTTTTTCGGATGTAAACAGTTTGAACAGCATTACCAGTAAAAAAGCACATTATAAAAATTAAGAAAGACAACTAGATGAAACCATCGTCTGTTTGATAGTCACCGTCCCATCTGAAGGACCATGTTACTCACTAGCCATCTGCGCCCATTAGCTGCTAATATCCGTTAGCCACTGCAGTCGCTTCTTTAATGTTTCATGGTGTGTTGTTTTATGGCTGCAGGTTTTTCCGGATATAGTCCATCGCTGCAGATGGGTCTTCAAAATGTTTATCCTGCCCAGATGGTGAAGTAGTGCGAAGAACGGCTGGGAAGAGGACCCCATACTTGACGCCCTGGCAGCCCCAGAGGAGCCGCTTAGCTTCTGAGAAAGCTGCTCTCTTCTTAGACATGGCAACGATATAATTCGGGAAAATGCTCACTCTCCTACCATGGAGGGAAAGCAGGACAAAATGTGTTGCTTTACGGAGAACCTCCTCTCTCTCCTGAAAGTAATGAAATTTTACCACAATGACCGTAGGGGGTTCTCCCTCATTAGATGTAGGACGGAGATAATGATGGGCCCAGTCTAGCACTGGGGTGAAGTCGAGGTTCAGTAGCTCCTGTAGAATCTTGGCGATGGCTACTGTGGGTTGCTGGCCTTCACTGTTCTCTAGCCCTTCCTTTATGCCAATGATTCATGCATTACAGCGATGTTGCCGTCCCTCCAGGTCCTCCAGCTTCAGGCGCAACGAGGCAACTTCTGACTTTAGCTGGCCGACGTCTCCCTCCATGCTAACTGTCTTGTCTGAGTACGTATTCAGGCCGTCTTCCAGGTCTCCCAGGAGGGTCTCTTGTTTTGCCAAATCCTCTACGATGGAATCAATTTTTGTGTCTAGATCTTTCATCTTTAGATGTATGTGGGCCAATATCCTGTTTTTGCTGCTCACAATAGTGGCCATCACCTTGGACAGATCAGTCAGTTCCCCCTCAGAGGCCTTAGTCGAGCCGGAGGCTTTAACGGCCTGTTCCTTGCTGGGCTTGTTCCTGCTCATGGCGTCTTCAAAAAAGTCGTTGGAAAAATATGAAGTCGTAGTTCTGGTGCCTAAGCATTTTAGTCCAATGTATATTCAGCCCAGTTTGCCCAGGGTTGATCAGAGGAGTTGGAATATTTGTTAAAAGTTCACCCTGGTCAGTAGCCCAGCAAAAACGCATCTTCACATGATGCTGCTCACCAGCGCCCCCCCCTCCCCAGATGATATCTTTTATGATTAAAAAAAGAGATGAAGACTAAATAAAATACATCACTGCAAATAAAAGCATTATTAAAAATGAATAAATATATGAAACAGAAAGCTTATAGACAAATAGACAACTGATTTTATCTGCTTTGTCACGAGCCAAGCCGATTTGGCTTTCCCCGGTTTAGCCTCGATCTCTCTGTGGGTTTTGGTTCTACTGTTTATGTGCGTTTTGTGTATTCAGTGCTGTTCCTGTTTCCATAGCCACTGCCTGACCAGCAGCTGTTAGACAGCCTCTGTGATCTATTTTCGCCCACGCTGCTGACAGTCTGCCGGTCCAACCACGTCCCCTCGCTCTCCCTCTGAATTCCATCAGCTGTTCCCAGCCCCGGTAATTATCTTTCCCGCGCCTCGCCCAGGTGTGCCCAATTTGTGTGGCCAGCGGTGTTTGTATTTAAGCAGCTCTTTGCTAGACAAACACCGCTGGACCATTTTACGGGTTAGACGGTTATTCTCCGCCATCTGACCGTCACGTCCTGAAGGATCTTTTGTGTTTGTGCTCGCTGTCAGCCTTGGACAACTCGGACTGTTCCTGCACGGTGAGTAAGAGCTTTTCCGCGTTTCTGTTTGCAGTTGTGCTGCTACGCTTGTCTGTAGCGTTTCCCCTTGCAGCACAACTGCTATGCTCGGGCACTGCTGCCCGGCTCTTCTCCCGTGCCAGTCGAGCGTCCTTGAGAACTCCAAATTTACACAAGCACGTTGTCCTGTCGGTTTTTGTGGCCATGGCGCACAGTGGTCTGCTTGCTGTATGCTATTTGTGTCAGCCTTTATGTGCACATCTGTTTCGTTTCTGTAAGTCATTACTTTTTGAACTGTTTTTGTCAATAAATGTGTGTTTGGTAAACCCTGTGCGTAAATCCTCATCTATTCTTCTCTTCCTCCGTGCGCTGTGGAAAAGCACACGGGGAAGTTTATGACATGCTTTGTGTCTTTAACTCTTTATAAAATCTTAAAATATTAGAAAATGAAGATCTTTGCTGGTTAGTAGCACTAAATTTTTTCTTTGGATAAAACATGCTCTGAAATAATTTCAAACAAATGAGGGATTCAAAAAACGTTTCCTGTGAAGGTGATTTGAGCTGTTAATTATTTAGGATGTTATTAAATTATTCTAAAAAATGCGTTTATGTCAGTATTCAGGTATAATGTTACCTTACATATAGCAGGTATTTCTCCCCCAAGATATTTCATTCTTCATAATTACATGTTACAGAAAATGACTAAAATATAACTATATTAGAGCTGTGATGGAGGACAGATGTCTGTGACTGTTTATTAGGGCTTCATAACTGTCACGGTTTTCCCTGTGTGCTTTTATGCAGCACACAGAGGAGAAGGAAGACGGATTTACGTGCAGGGTTACACCACAAACATTTATTAAAGAAAGAATAAACAGTTCCCAAAAAGTGCAGACACACAAAAACAGCAAACAGGGTACACTTACTGACTTACACGGCAGGTCGTGTAGCGGGCAGACCACAGTGTACATTGACACAAACAGAAGCACATGACAATACAATAATCCAGCAATGGTAGACTGGCAAAGAGCTGCTTAAGTACAACCATATTGGCAAAGGGAGATTGGGTGCACCTAGGCAAGGAGCGGGAAAGGTAATCACCGGGAGAGGAACCAGCTGGCTGTCATGAGAAACGGGGCGTGGTCGGACCGGTAAGCTGTCAGACAGCACCCACACGAATGCAGGCCAAAGGAGGCTGCCTCACAGCTACCGACCAGAAAACAGTGGTTACAGGTATGGAAAAAATAAACTAGGGAACATAGAAACTACAAGAAACTCGAAAGATAACACAATACACAAATACACAGATAAACCTGAGACACAGAAGGTCAGAACCGAGCCCGAAGGACAAACTGGCTCGGTTCATGACAATAACAGACTCATCAAACTCATACTGAACATAAACTCACATCTTTTGAAAATATATTTTTTCTGTGATGTTTTCACAGAGTTCAGACTGTCCTAGAAAAATGATAAAGTTTATTAGGTGTTATTTGATGTTAGTGTCCATGCTGATGTATAAATGCTACAGCGTAACATCTTCTGATAAAATAGGGATAAAAGAGAATTTCTATTCTTAATAAATAACAAAACATATCTGTGAAAACCCCTTAAAAGTTCAATTTTAAGAGTTTAGTTTTACAACTTTAACATCTCCAGCCTTAAATACTTGAAGAAATACTATGGAAAGGAGTATACTGAATTTATTTTGGCCACAAGGGCCGTTGTCAATTTTGTATCGGTATCAGCAGATATCCAAATGTAATCAGCTAGTAAAAAAGCTGTATCATCCCATTCTTAATAAATGCTAGGGCAGAAGTGCAGTGGGAGACTTGAGTGCTCTATGGAGGAAGTTGACCATATTTTGCACAACACCTTAAGTGATCCCTTCAGAGAGAAAGATCTGGGACCTCTGAGAGCTCTCTTGGACATTCCAGACCCTCTGGTGGAGTTCAGCACCTCAGAACCCACCTGGAAGGAAGTTCAGGAAGTAGTGGCAGCGGCGAGAGCCAGCTCTGCTCCAGGGGTGTACCTTTTTAAGTACACAAGTGCTGCCCAGAGCTCCTGAGAATCCTATGGAAGATACTGAGAGTGATCTGGCAAAGAGGGACTGTAGCAGAGCAGTGGAGATGGGCAGAGGAAGTGTGGATTCCCAAGGAAGAGAGGTCATCTAAACTGGAGCAGTTCAGGTCCATCTCACTCCTCAGCGTGGATGGCAAGATCTTCTTCAGTGTCCTGCCCAGGAGGATGACCCACTTACTTTTGAAGAACAATTAAATTGATACATCAGTATAAAAGGGTGGAATCCCAGGTGTACCAGGGTGCTTGGAACACACTGGTGTGGTCACTCAGCTGATCAGAGAGGCAAGAGAGGGAAATGGAGATTGAGTGGTGCTTTGGCTGGACCTCGCCAATGCTTATGGGAAAATCTCCCATAAGCTGGTCGATATCACACTGGACCAACACCACATACCCAGTAAGATCAAGGATCTCATTCTGAACTATTATGGTCAGTTCAGACTCAGAGTCACCTCTGGCAGCTTGACCTCAGATTGGCGCTAGTTGGAGAAACGGATTATTACAGGTTGTACCATTTCTGCTATCCTTTCTACCCTGTCCATGAACATGCTGGTTAAGGCAGAGGAGGTAGAGTGTAGAGGACCACTGTCAAGGTCAGGAATCTGGCAGCCCCCCATTAGAGCTTTCATGGATGACCTGACAGTCACTACTACATCAGTGCCTGGCAGTAGGTGGATTCTCTAAGGCCTGGAAAAACTTATTTCCTGGGCAAGAATGAACTTCAAGCCTTCGAAGTCTAGATCCATGGTCATGAAAAGAGGGAAAGTGGTGGACAAGTTCGGTTTACGCCTGGATGGCGTTGTGATACCATCTATCAGAGAAACCAGTCACAAGCCTAGGGAAGGTCTTTGACTGTAGTCTCAAGGACACAGCATCTATCCAAACTACTATCAAGAAACTGGAAGCATGGCTGTTGATTGTGGATAAGTCTGGCCTTCCCGGCAGGATCAAGACTTGAGTATACCGACATGGCATTCTGCCCCATATCCTCTGGCCTCTGCTGGTGTACGAGGTGCCTCTGTCTACAGTGGAGACCCTGGAAAGGAAGATCAGCTCCTACCTTCGAAGATGGCTGGTGTAAAAAAGTGTTTGCCCCCTTCCTGATTTCTCATTTTTTGGGTTGTTTGTCACACTTAAATGTTTCAGATCATCAAACAAATTTAAATATTAGACAAAGATAACACAACTAAACACAAAATGCAGTTTTTAAATGAAGGTGTTTATTATTAAGGGTAAAAAAAAATATCCAAACCTACATGGCTCTGTGTGAAAAAGTGACACCCCCCCCCCCCCCGTTAAAACATAAATTAACTGTGGTTTGTCACATTTTTGTAAAGCTGAGTTCAATTTCTCTAGTCACACCCAGGCCTGATTACTGCCACACCTGTTCCCAATCAAGAAATCACTTAAATAGGACCTGCCTGACAAAGTGAAGTAGACCAAAAGATACTCAAAAGCTAGACATCATGTTGCAATCCAAAGAAATTCAGGAGCAAATGAGAAACAAAGTAACTGAGATCTATCAGTCTGGAAAAGGTTATAAAACAATTTCTAAAGCTTTGGGACTCCAGTGAACCACAGTGAGAGCCATTATCCACAAATGGCAAAAACATGGAACAGTGGTGAACCTTCCCAGGAGTGGCCAGCCGACCAAAATTACCCCAAGACTGCAGCGACGACTCATCCAAGAGGTCACAAAACACCCCACAAAAACATCCAAAGAACTGCAGGCCTCACTTGCCTCAGTTAAAGTCAGTGTTCATGATTCCACCATAAGAAAAAGACTGGACAAAAATGGCCTGCATGGCAGAGTTCCAAGACGAAAACCACTGCTGAGCAAAAAGAACAAAGGCTCGTCTCAGTTTTGCCAGAAAACATCTTGATGATCCCCAAGACTTTTGGGAAAATACTCTGTGGACTGACGAGACAAAAGTTGAACTTTTTTGAAGGTGTGTGTCCCATTACATCTGGCGTAAAAGTAACAGCATTTCAGAAAAGGAACATCATACCAGCAGTAAAATATGGTGGTGGTAGTGTGATGGTCTGGGGCTGTTTTGCTGCTTCAGGACCCGGAAGACTTGCTGTGGTAAATGGAACCATGAATTCTGCTGTCTACCAAAAAATCCTGAAGGAGAATATCTGGCCATCTGTTCGTGAGCTCAAGCTGAAGCACACTTGGGTTCTGTAGCAGGACAATGATCCAGAACACACCAGCAAGTCCACCTCTGAATGGCTTAAGAAAAACAAAATGAAGACTTTGGAGTGGCCTAGTCAAAGTCCTGACCTTAATCCGTTTGAGTTGCTGTGGTATGATCTTGAATAAGCGGTTCATGCTGAAAAACCCTCCAATGTGGCTGAATTACAAACAATTCTGCAAAGATGAGTGGGCCAAAATTCCTCCACAGTGCTGTAAAATACTCATTGCCAGTTACCGCAAATGCTTGATTTTAGTTGTTGCTGCTAAGGGTGGCCCAACCAGTTATTAGGTTTAGGGGGCAATCCCTTTTCACACTGGGCCATGTAGGTTTGGATTTTCTTCCCCCTTAATAATAAACACCTTCATTCAAAAACTGCATTTTGTGTTTACTTGTGTTATATTTGTCTAATATTTAAATTTGTTAGATGATCTGAAACATTTAAGGGTGATAAACATACAAAAAAATAAGAAATCAGGAAGGGGGCAAACACTTTTTCACACCACTGTAGGTTTAGTAGTAGCTTTATGGCTAGAGGAACAAACTCCAGCTTCCTATCAGCAGTCTGGAAGAGGAGTTCAAGGTCTCCTGCACAAGAGAGGCACTAACCTATCGTGACTCTAGAGACTTGAGAGTGGCAGCAGCAGGCATTGTGGTGAGGACAGGTCAGAAGTGAAGGGCTCTAGAGGGGTTGGAGCTTGCAGAATCTCGGTTGAGACACAAAGCTCTGGTGGGCACAGTGGCAATAGGACATGCAGGGCTGGGTTCCATCCCACAGCTGTGCTACGATGAAGTCCAGGGAAAGGACAAACACCAGTTAATCCTACAGGAGGTGACAGCAGATGTCGAAGAAGCGAGGACTGGCAGGATGGTAGGCATGCGGCAGTAGGGGGCATGGACAAAATGGGAGGGAGCAGCAGAGAAGAAACTGACCTGGAATGACATCTGGCATGCAGAACCTCAGCACATCCAATTTATGCTCCAAGCAGCATATGATGTACTACCCAGTCCAGCAAACCTGCATACCTGGGGCAAGAACGAGTTGCCAACATGTCCTCTTTGCCCAGGAAAGGGCATGCTTGGACACATCGTCAGCAGCTGCCCAACAGCCCTTGGTGAGGGCTGCTATCACTGGCGCCATGACCAGGTGCTAAAGGTGTAACGGAGACCATCTCCAGCACTGTGGCCAACAATAAGCAGGTTGGTAGTCAAAGGAAAATCACTTTTGTTAGGGCTGGAGAGAGGCCCCAACCACAGCTTAGACCATCAGCCAGCCTGCTCTCTTCAGCTTCAGACTGGGACCTGCAAACTGACTTGGGCAAGCAGCTTAAGTTCCCAGACTACGTGAACACCAACATCTCTTAGGCCAGGTGTGGTAATTACATCTTCCTCTTCAAGGCAGGTCCTATTAGTGGAGTTCACAGTTTCCTGGGAGGAGCGCATGGAAGAGGCCAATGAATGCAAATGGTTCAAATACCAAGAACTGGTAGAACAGTGCCAGAGAAGTGGTTGGAGAGCATACTGTGAGCCCATAGAGGAGGGATGTCGAGGTTTTGCTGCCCACTCCCTGTGCAAAATTTACACTCTCCTTGGCATCAAAGGAGCTGCTAAAAGAAAGGCCATCAAATCTGCCACCAAGACTGCAGAAAGATCCTCTTGGTAGCTATGGATTAAGAGGTCTGAATCATGGACCAATGCTGCTGGAACACAAGTCAGGGTCTAATCAACCCTGGCTGGGTTGCCTGATTGAGTGTGTCTGATGTTGTGAGATCCAAAACACCCGATGACATCAGGAAACATCACTGATGATGTGTCCCGGTGCATTCATGGATGTATCTATTCACCAAGGAGAAGGCTGAATTTATTTTAGCCACAAGTGCCGTTGTCAATTTTGTATTGGTATCACCAGATAGCCAAATTTAATCAGCCAGTAAAAAAGCTGTATCATCCCATCCTTAATAAATAATGATTATCTAGTATTGCCTCTTCAGTCTCTGTTCATCAGCTCAATACATACGTTGGGGAAAAGAAGTATTGAACAAGTCAACATTTTTCTCATTAAACATATTTCTGATGGAATCACTGACCTGAGACTATCACCAGATATCAGTAACAACCCAAGTAATCCATACATACAAAGAAATCAAGGCAATTGTGTTCACAAAATAAGTTATATTTAATAAAGTGGAATGACACAGTCCTCAGCCTCCCTGGGAAGGTCTATGCCAAGGTACTGGAGAGGAGAGTCCGGCCATTGGTCAAACCTCGGATTCAGGAGGAGCAATGTGGTTTTTGTCCTGGCCGTGGCACATTGGACCAGCTCTTTACCCTCTCGAGAATTCTCAAGGGTTCGTGGGAGTTTGCCCAACTAGTTTACATGTGTTTTGTGGACTTGGAGAAGGCATTCGGCCACGTCCCTCGTGGTTTTTTGTGGGGGGTGCTTCGGGAGTATGGGGTATCGGGCTTGTTGTTAAGAGGTATTCGGTCTCTGTACAACCGTTGTGAGAGTTTGGTTCATATTGCCAACACTCGGCCGGACTCATTCCCAGCGAGAGTTGGCTTCCGCCAGGGCTGCCCTTTGTCACCGATCCTGTTCATAATTTTTATGGACAGGATTTCTAGGCGCAGCCAGGGAATGGAGGGTGTCATGCTTGGTGACCACGGGATCTCATCTCTATTGTTTGCAGATGATGTTGTCCTGTTGGCTTCATCCAGCAATGACCTACAGCTCTTGCTGGGACGATTTGCCGCTGAGTGTGAAGCGGCTGGGATGAGAATCAGCACCTCCAAGTCCGAGTCCATGGTCCTCAGCCGGAAAAAGTTGGATTGTCCTCTTTGGGTTGGGGACAGGCTCCTGCCCCAAGTGGAGGAGTTTAAGTATCTTGGGGTCTTATTCATGAGTGAGGGGAAAATGGAGCGAGAGATCGACAGACGGATCGGAGCAGCATCTGCACTGATGCGGACGTTGTACCGGTCTGTTGTGGTGAAGAGGGAGCTGAGTTCTAAGGCAAAGCTGTCCATTTACCAGTCAATCTACGTTCCTACTCTCACCTATGGTCATGAGCTTTGGGTAATGACCGAAAGAACAAGATCGCGGATACAAGCGGCTGAAATGAGCTTTCTCGGTAGGATTGCTGGACTCACCCTCAGAGATAGGGTAAGGAGCTCAGTAAACCGGGAGAGGCTCAGAGTAGAACCGCTGCTCCTCCATATTGAAAGGAGTCAGTTGAGGTGGTATGGGCATCTGATCAGGATGCCTCCTGGACGCCTCCCACTTGAGGTGTTTCAGGCACGTCCCACTGGGAGGAGACCCCGGGGCAGACCCAGGACTCGGTGGAGAGACTATGTCTCCCAGCTGGTCTGGGAACGCCTTGGTATCCTCTCTGAAGAGCTGGAGCAGGTGGCTGGGGAGACGGAAGTCTGGGCTTCTCTGCTTAAACTGCTGCCTCCCTGACCTGGACCTCCGGAAAAGCGGTAGAAGATGGATGGATGGATGGAATGACACAGGGAATAAGTACTGAACACTTGGTGAAATCCATTTAATAATTAATGACATGGTAATATTCACACCTGCAAAAAACACATAAGAAGCCACCTGTATTATTACAACAGTGATGACCCAAATCCATTATTGGCTCAATAATTCATGTCTCCTACTAAACACTAAAAAAAACAGTTTGCATGATGTTTACCAAACAACGATCAACTATTACAAACTCAAACATTTTCTTAAAACGGGAGGAACTGCAACTAGCCAAGGAATTTAAGTACCTCGGCATGATTTTAGATTCCACATTAACCTTTAAAAATCACATCAAAAAAATTTCAAACATAATCAAATTCAATCTAAGAAATTTTAAACAAATTAGACCATCACCGACAGTTAGTGCAGCCAAAATGTTCCTGCATACAATGATCTTCTCACACATCAATTACTGTTTTACCAACTGGTCACTCAGTGGTGTAACCATAATCAAACCCATTGAATCCTTATACAAAAAAGCCTTAAAAATTTTTGATAAGAAAGATCCCACATATCATTGTTGTCACATTAACAAGAAATACAATTTTCTGTCTTTTGACAGTTATAAAACTCTCAAATTTGCTTGTTCTATTTATAAAATATTAAATGGCCATGCACCCCCCCTCCCCCGGGAGAATATGTTAAACTGAGGACTGTCACCGGCACAACCACCAGAGCAATCACTACAGGAGACTGTGAGGTCCCGCACAGATGCCCCACATTTACTCAATCTGCGCTATCAGTGAGGGGCACCAAGATCTGGACTAATATACCATCTGCAATCAGAGAATGAACCACACTGAACACTTTTAAGACTCATTGTAAAAATTGGCTTTTAAACAAGCAAAACTGTACCCATAACTAGTGGTTGCTCTGCAGCATGCACATATATATGTACCCGTGCGTCACACACCTATGCCTCGCCTCTTGTTCGTTGCTTTTGTTTGTTGTTGCTGTGAGGTGCTTGGGTGCATGTGCGTATGTATGCATACACAGCACTTCACTCTCAAACTGATATTTGAATGTTTTGTTTTGTACCACCTTAACTCTTGCACTTTAGCATATCCACTTTGTACAGTTTCATTTCTTCTCGTGTATGATTGTTTGTTTGTGTGTTTTTGTGACCCACTGGGGGACTACAGATGTAAATTAGCAGTATTGCTAAATCTGGCATACTTACATTTGTATTAATGTTCATTAGTAAGTAATGTCCGTTTCAAATAAACATTAACCTAAACAAAAATAACTGTCTATCAAATGTACTGAAACAATATGGCAGCAAAGAGTTAATCCTCATGGGTGATTTCAATCCAATCCAACTTTATTAATAAAGCACTTTAAAAACAATGACAGCTGACAAAGTGCTGTACATCAACGATAAATAAAATATAAAAACATGAAACATAAAAACAATAAAATACAGCTAAAAAAAAGTACAAAACAGCACAAACAAAACAGTAGTCATACAATAGAGACAATAAGAACAAATAAAATCAATGTCTCAAACTGGGTCAAAAGCCAGAGAATAAAAATGGGTTTTAAGGGACAGTGAAGAGGCCTTTCTGAAAGACAAAGACAGATTAGTCCACAATTTAGGAGCAGCAACAAAAAAAGCTCTGTCGCATTTGAGCTTCGTCTTCGATTTTGGTATCTCCAGGAGCACCTGATTAGCTGACCTGAGAGACGGAGCAGGGGTGTAAGGGTGAAGCAGCTCAGAGCGGTAAGGCGGGGCAAGGCCATTTAATGATTTAAAAACGAATAAAAGAATTTTAAAATGAACCCTAAAGTGCACAGGCAGCCAGTGAAGGGAAGCTAAAATTTCAACTTGCAGTCGTGGACAAAATTGTTGGTACCCCTCTGTTAATGAAAGAAAAAACCACAATTAACATGCTTGTCTATAATTTTCTTTCTAATGTTCTGAGACAACTCTCTCCTTTGCTTCCTCTGGTCCATGTTTAATGTGGTACACACCATGTCACCAAACAGCACAGTGACTACTTGTCACCCTTTAAATAGGCCGAATGACTGATTACAAGTTTGTAGACACCTGTGATGTTAATTAGAGGACACATCTGGGTTGAACATGTCCCTATGGTCACATTATTTTCAATCTTTTCTAGGGGTACTGTGGCTTATATTATTCATATATCCATACCTACATACGGTGGGGCAAAAAAGTATTTAGTCAGCCACCAAGTGTGCAAATTCTCCCACTTAAAAGATGAGAGAGGTCTCCAATTTTCATCATAGGTATACCTCAACTATGAGAGACAAAATGAGAAAAAAAAAAAAAAATCCAGAAAATCACATTGAAGGATTTTTAATGAATTAATTGGTAAATTCCCCAGTAAAATAAGTATTTGGTCACCTACAAACAAGCAAGATTTCTGGCTCTCACAGACCTGTAACTTCTTCTTTAAGAGGCTTCTCTGTCCTCCACTCGTTACCTGTATTAATGGCACCTGTTTGAACTCATTATCAGTATAAAAGACACCTGTCCACAACCTCAAACAATCAGACTCCAAACTCCACTATGGCCAAGACCAAAGAGCTGCCAAAGGACACCAGAAACAAAATTGTAGACCTGCACCAGGCTGGGAAGACTGAATCTGCAATAGGTAAGCAGCTTGGTGTGAAGAAATCAACTGTGGGAGCAATTATTAGAAAATGGAAGACATACAAGACCACTGATAATCTCCCTTGATCTGGGGCTCCAAGCAAGATCTCACCCTGTAGGGTCAAAATGATCATGAGAACGCTGAGCAAAAATCCCAGAATCACACGGGGGGACCTAGTGAATGACCTGCAGAGAGCTGGGACCAAAGTAAAAAAGGCTACATAAGAAACACACTACGCCGCCAGGGACTCAAATCCTGCAGTACCAGACGTGTCCCCCTGCTTAAGCCAGTACATGTCCAGGCTCGTCTGAAGTTTGCTAGAGAGCATTTGGATGATCCAGAAGAGGATTGGAAGAATGTCATATGGTCAGATGAACCCAAAATAGAACTTTTTGGTAAAAACTCAACTTGTCGTGTTTGGAGGAGAAAGAACACCATACCTACTGTGAAGCATGGGAGTGAAAACATCATACTTTGGGGCTGTTTTTCTGCAAAGGGACCCAGACGACTGATCCGTGTAAAGGAAACAATGAATGGGCCCATGTATCGTGAGATTTTGAGTGAAAACCTCCTTCCACCAGCAAGGGCATTGAAGATGAAACGTGGCTGGGTCTTTCAGCATGACAATGGTCCCAAACACACCGCCTGGGCAACGAAGGAGTGGCTTCGTAAGAAGCATTTCAAGGTCCTGGAGTGGCCTAGCCAGTCTCCAGATCTCAATCCCATAGAAAATCTTTGGAGGGAGTTGAAAGTCCGTGTTGCCCAGTGACAGCCCCAAAACATCACTGCTCTAGAAGAGATCTGCATGAAGGAATGTGCCAAAATACCAGCAACAGTGTGTGAAAACCTTGTGAAAACTTACAGAAAACGTTTGACCTCTGTCATTGCCAACAAAGGGTATATAACAAAGTATTGAGATGAACTTATGTTATTGACCAAATACTTATTTTACAAAGGAATTTATCAATTAATTCATTAAAAATCCTTCAATGTGATTATCTGTTTTTTTTTTCTTCTTATTTTGTCTCTCATAGTTGAGGTATACCTATGATGAAAACTGGAGACCTCTCTCATCTTTTAAGTGGGAGAACTTGCACAATTGGTGGCTGACTAAATACTTTTTTACCCCACTGTATGTATAGACATAAGAGGAATGTTTAGAGATTGCATATGTGGAATGACCTCACGTCTCAGAGCAGGACAATAGGTCTCGACCACCGGCGAAGAGCAACGAGCAGACGCAGACTCAGCGGTGGAGACCTGAATGGACTTCCTGACCCCCCAGGGTCAGGTGGAGGAGAGAGAGGACAATAGAAGGAGATAACGCGGATGTGTGACGTCGGCTTTGTTATGCAATGTCTTTTGTTGTGTGAGGTATAAGTATGAAGGTCTGACTGCGCTCAGTCTCTTCTGCTTCTGCATTGAGATGAGACATGTTAGGGACTGGAAGCCGACAATAAAACCTGATTTATAAAATCACTTTGCTTCCTTATTTCAAGCTCCCTACATTGGTGACCAGACGTGAGAATGGACCAAAGACGTTCTCCCGCTACAGGCTCGTCAGAGGCGACCCAAGCAAGCGCCGTCGCCAACGCAGACAGGGGAACGGATGGAAGACGTTCCCCCCACAGCAGAATCGTCGGAGACGGCCCAGCCAAGCGCCGTCCCCAACCCTGTCGTGAGAACGGAGGAAAGGCGTTCTCGCGCTGCAGACTCGTCAGAGGCGGCCCAAGCAAGCGCCGTCGCCGTCAAACTCCCAGAGTTCTGGCAAAATGACCCGAACTCGTGGTTCCAGCAGGCTGAGGCTCAGTTTGCACTCGCGGGGGTGACGGCTGACGAGACCAAATTTTACCACATCGTCGCCAGACTCGATGCCGCCACAGCACGATGCGCGCGGAGCGTGATACAACAGCCGCCTGCCAACGACAAATACAAGGAACTGAAGGCGACCCTCATCGAGAGTTTCGTCCCCTCGACCGAGGAAAGGGCCAGGAGGATACTGGCGATTTACGGCCACGGGGGGCGCAGACCGATGGCCCTCATGGAAGACATGCTGCAGCTGAGGGAGGCAGACAACGACAACTTCCTCTTTCAACACATCTTCCTCAGCACTCTGCCGACGCACATGAGAGGGATCCTGGCCAACATGCGGTGTAAGACCCAGCAGGACTTCCGCGCGCTTGCCCGAGAAGCGCAGCGGCTCATCAACTCCTGCGGCGAGCAGATGGCCACAGCAGCATCGGCAGATCTCGGCATGGAAGCCCAGAGCATCGGAGAATCACAGACGACGGAGCTGAGCCCACCCACCATGGCAGCGACGCGACCAAGGCACAGCAAATGGGATGACCTCTGCTATTACCATTGACGTTTCGCCGAGAGGGCCCCCCTGCAATTTCAAGAGCTCGGGAAACTTCAAAGCCGGGAGCCGTTAGCAGCTACGGCTCTCGGCGAGACAAACAAGCTGCTCTACGTGACTGACGGATGCTCCGGGAGACAGTTCCTCATCGACACTGGAGCTCAGGTGAGCTTCATCACCCCGTCCTACGCAAACCGGGCAACAGGACCCCGTGGAAATGGAGCGATGGCAGCTAATGGCTCGATCATCGATACTTTTGGTGAAAGAAACCTGCCTCTGTCCATTCACGGCCGCAACTATAGGTGGACCTTTATTATAGCGGCGGTGAGTTTTAACTTGTTGGGCGCTGATTTCTTATGTGCACATGGGTTGTTAGTCGATCTTGCAAACAGACACTTAGTTAATGCACTGTCATTTTCTTCTATCCCCTGTTCAGCTCGAGTGTCCCCACCACCCGTGCAGGCCAGCGTCACCACAGCAGGAGGTAAGTTTGACCAACTCTTCACCCAATTTCTAGCACTCACAGTCCCCAAATTTTCGGCAACAATAGTGAAACACGGGGTGGAACACTTCATTCCCACAACAGGCCCACCTGTGTTTGCTAAAGCTCGGCACTCAGACGCGACCAAGCTCGCCATAGCACGCGACAAGTTTGCCAGCCTGGAAAAACTGGGCATTATTCGGCACTCGAAAAGCCCTTGGGCATCGCCACTACATATGGTCCCGAAAACCGACGGTCCTTGGAGACCTTGCGGTGATTACCGCAGACTAAACAATGCGACAGTGCATGACCGCTACCCAATCCCTCACATTCAGGATTTTTCACTACATCTGGCGGGTGCGCACATTTTTTCTAAAATAGACCTCGTCTGCGGCTACCACCAAGTTCCCGTTCGACCTGAAGACGTTCCTAAAACGGCTGTAATAACCCCTTTTGGTCTTTTTGAATTTTTGTGAATGCCGGTCGGCCTCAAAGGCGCTGCTCAAACTTTTCAGCGTATGATGGACGCAGTATTACGCGACCTCCCCTTCGTGTTTGTCTACCTCGACGATATTCTGGTAGCCAGCACGTTGGAGGAAGAACACAAACAACACCTCACAACGGTTTTTCAAAGGCTAGAAGAGCACGGGTTAATAATTAACCCAGCCAAATGCTGATTCGGTGTGTCACAAATTGATTTTTTGGGACACAGAGTTTCACCAGAGGGGGCAGTTCCATTGCCGGACAAAGTGCGCACGGTAGCAAACTTCCCCCGACCACAAACGGTCAGATCGCTACAGGAATTTTTAGGAATGGTGAATTTTTACAACCGTTTCCTCCCTCATGCAGCTCAACTCATGCAGCCCCTGTATGCCGCGCTCAGAAAACAAAAGCCCTCCAACGCGGTCGAATGGACCCCGGAGCGGGAACGCGCCTTCGCGGAAGTAAAAAGAGCACTAGCGGATGCCGCATTGTTGGTCCACCCCGATCCCTCGGCCCGCATAGTGCTGACCACAGACGCTTCAGACCTGGCCATAGGGGCGGTCGTGGAACAACATGTTGGCGGAGCCTGGCAACCGCTAGCATTTTTTAGCAAATCCTTAAACCAAACCGAGCGCAAATACAGCACTTTTGACAGAGAGCTGCTAGCGCTTCATTTATCCATCCGCCATTTCCAGTTCTGGCTGGAAGGGCGGCGTTTCACAGCTTTTGTAGACCACAAACCACTCACTTTTGCGATGGCTAAAATTTCAGAACCGTGGTCGGGCAGGCAACAAAGACAGCTGGCCGCAATTTCAGAGTTTACCACAGATATTCGACACGTGGCAGGCAAACTTAATGTGGTGGCAGACTGCCTCTCCCATGCCATGACATCGTCAGGGCACGAGGAAGCAGATTATACTACCGCAGCCGCAGAGCTCATGGCCAATGCGGATGCATACGCGGCCCCAATTCACTTAGGGATAGATTACGCGGCCATGGCAGCGGAACAAAGCAGTGACGTGGACATGCGCGCACTCCAGTCTGGACCAACAGGGTTAAGGCTGGAGGAAAGGGGTTTGCGTGACGGTGTGCCCCCCCCTAATCTGCGACGTGTCAACCGGTCGACCTCGCCCGGTAGTCCCAGCCCCGTGGCGCCGCCGCATTTTTGACTCAGTTCACTCC
Source organism: Pholidichthys leucotaenia (assembly GCA_020510985.1). Lineage (NCBI taxonomy): Eukaryota > Metazoa > Chordata > Actinopteri > Cichliformes > Pholidichthyidae > Pholidichthys > Pholidichthys leucotaenia. The sequence continues at coordinate 55,406,923 of CM035840.1, read as the reverse complement.
CTCGTGCACCCAGGGGTGCGCGCCTCGGTGAAAATGGTCGCGGAGAAGTTTGTTTGGCCAGGCCTGCGTAAAAATGTAAAGGAGTGGGCAAGGACTTGCATGTCTTGCCAACGCGCCAAAATTCACAAACACACAAAAGCTCCTCTAGAACCTTTCCAAATCCCAGCCAGGAGGTTTGACCATGTACACGTCAACCTCGTGGGCCCACTGCCGTCGTCGCAAGGGTTCACACACCTTTTAACAATGGTAAACCGTACCACACGCTGGCCAGAAGCGGTCCCGCTGGCGTCAACCACAACCGCGGAAGTCGCTCGCGTTTTTTTAACAACCTGGGTGGCGCGTTTCGGCGTCCCATCGGACATCACGTCCGATAGGGGGCCTCAATTTGTCTCAGAGCTATGGTCAGCCATGGCCAGCAGCTTAGGGGCAACAATCCATCGCACCACCGCGTATCACCCTCAGGCTAACGGGTTATGCGAGCGTTTTCATAGGTCTTTAAAGGCCGCCCTCAGGGCCTCACTGACGGATACAGATTGGGTAAATAAACTTCCCTGGGTTTTATTAGGGTTGCGTTCGGCGCCTAAGGAGGATCTAGACGCCTCCCCGGCAGAATTAGTTTTCGCACAACCTCTCAGGTTCCCGGGTGAGTTCTTACCAGAACATCCAGAGCACGGGCACCTCCCAGCTCTGAGGCCCCTAAGCAGCACGGGACCGGACACGCTCCCTGGACCCGTACATCACTCTTTTCCGCGGGTTTTTGTTCCCCAAGCTTTGAAAAACGTCGAGTTTGTTTTTGTTAGGCACGAAGCTTTAAAGCCAACCCTCCGCCCACCATATGATGGACCATATAGAGTGCTGGAACCTGGTGATAAGCATTTTGTGCTTGATTTAGGGGACAGAAAAGAAACAGTCAGCATTGACAGACTTAAGCCTGCTTTCATGTTGAGCGACGAACCTGCACGGGTGGCGAGAGCACCTCGACGGGGTAGACCCCCCAAGAGACACACCTCAACCCCCCCGCAGGGACCAAATAACCACTCTCCTCCCCAAGCTGCAGATGCCTTACAGGACGACCCCGCCAAGACGCCAAAGTGGGCCTACAGCAGATTTGGGAGAAGATTGAAACCCAGACGACACATAGACTGATGTAAAATTAACAAGGGGTTGTAAGCTATGCTGTCGAATTGTGCCGTTGCAGTTTTAGGGCTGACATATGACATAGACTATACTGTTGTTGATTACCACTGAATTTTTAACATGAGCATGCTGTATAGCTTGAAGGTTGGCATGGCTGCTGAAGATATTTTTCCTTTTTCCTGTTGATATGAATAACGGTATAATATGTCATGGATGTTACCTTAAGCTGTAAACTTAATTTTATTGTCCTTTTCTTAGACATTTGGGGGGGGGGCTGTGGCTTATATTATTCATATATCCATACCTACATATGTATAGACATAAGAGGAATGTTTAGAGATTGCATATGTGGAATGACCTCACGTCTCAGAGCAGGACAATAGGTCTCGACCACCGGCAAAGAGCAACGAGCAGACGCAGACTCAGCGGTGGAGACCTGAATGGACTTCCTGACCCCCCAGGGTCAGGTGGAGGAGAGAGCGGACAATAGAAGGAGATAACGCGGATGTGTGATGTCGGCTTTGTTATGCAATGTCTTTTGTTGTGTGAGGTATAAGTATGAAGGTCTGACTGCGCTCAGTCTCTTCTGCTTCTGCATTGAGATGAGACATGTTAGGGACTGGAAGCCGACAATAAAACCTGATTTATAAAATCACTTCACTTCCTTATTTCAAGCTCCCTACAGGTACCATCATCTTTGTCCAGGCCTGTTTCATGAGTTTGTTTTTTAAAATAATTCTGTTGAACCACAATTCAAAAGCATTGTCTGATTTTCATTGGTTAATTTTCATAGAATTTTTATTTATTACCACTTTTGTCAGATTCAAGTTATTTCTGTGACCATTGTGGTTTTTTCTTTCATTAACAGAGGGGTACCAACAATTTTGTCCACGTGTGTAAATTGGCTTTGTAAAACACGCAGACAGAAATTAAAGGACATCACCAATAAGTTTCATATGGATCAGATGATCAGTAACCCAACTAGAATAACTCTTTCATCTCAAACTTTCCTTGATTTGATCTTTACAAACAAACCTGACAGCATAACAAAAAAATGCAATCTAATTACTGGCATGTCTGATCATAATCTCACTTTAGTAGTACGCAAATTGTCAAAATCATGATACAAAAAACCTGGTGATGGTGGAAAATATATTGCGTACATACCAAAGGAAAACATTGAATCATCTAAAAATGAGTTACAGCACATAAAGTGGAATTGTGGCGGGTTTGGAATAACCCCCACAACAGACTAAGGACAGTCAGCTCGCTACTTCTGGTTTTTTCCGCTGCACTACTGAGATGTAATGTGCCATTCATGCATTGTGATGTTAATGTGCCATTCATGCATTGTGTTCATGCGTCCTGTCCTTACTGTGACCTAGAGACTGAGATCAATATGTAGATGTGCCTTGTAACCTCTTTGTCCTGCAGCTGGAGCAGAGGCCAGCAATCTATCTATTGTTATGTATGTCTCTCATATGCTAAAACCTTCACCAACGCTGCTTTATTTCATGCCGCCGCGCTGGTGACCCCGAACATGCACACGTTTTGTGCAAAGCAACCTTCTGGTCTGGACAGCTACACTGGTGACCCGTTCTTCATGGTGAGATCTGCACGTCTGAGATCTGCACATCCACGCTGGACCGGCCGCTCTCACAGCTTCACATGAGAGCGCACGCACCTCTCCACGACGGCGACCTCCAGGGCCGGCGGAGAACGCAACGCGTGGACCTGAACGCACCACGGCCGAGCGGTGACAAAGATCGTCTCCTCCCTCTCACCGCTCCAACGCATCTGCACGTGCCCGAGGGACAAAGATCGTCTATTCCCTCTCACCGCTCCAACGCATCATGGCCAATCTGCAGCCACAGCTCAACTTGGATATTATCGGCGCCGACTGCGCTGATCTCCACCAAGATTCCGGACCCTGACTCGCCTCTCCAACGGCCCACCCACGCACGGAACCCCGGCACACGCACCGGGGAGTTATGAGGACGGCGCACCACGCACGGGACGCATACGGCTCCACAGACCACCAGCATCCTTCGCCGCTGCACACAGAACCTTCAGGGCTGCTCGTACACCTGAAGCACACACGCAGCTCGCTCACAGGATTTTGTATGGGTCTCAGCCACGGCGCACAAGGGAATTCAGCCGTCAGCTTTTCCCGAGGGCTTTAGGGCTGTGCCCGCACCTAAAGTCAATACGCCAAGTCCCTCTGCTTTTGTTTTTTTTTACAGCCGCTACACAGCCTCACCGCTCCTGTTTTTCTTCATGGCCGCGAGAGGAGTCAGAGACTAATTTTTCTTCTTGTGATCTCCGCAAGTTCAACGGGACAACCCCTCGACATCGCGGAGCAACAAGCAATTTTTGCACGGCCCGGACGATTTCACCGTCCCCGGCCGGCATTTACTACCCCCACCCCCCTCCACCTTCGCCTGCACAGAGCTTTTCCTGCTCGCTGCCAAAGCTGCACTATCGAGGTCTCGGCCCCCTGCCGAGCCCTCTGGGGGGGAGCAGTGTGGCGGGTTTGGAATAACCCCCACAACAGACTAAGGACAGTCAGCTCGCTACTTCTGGTTTTTTCCGCTGCACTGCTGAGATGTAATGTGCCATTCATGCATTGTGATGTTAATGTGCCATTCTTGCATTGTGTTCATGCGTCCTGTCCTTACTGTGACCTAGAGACTGAGATCAATATGTAGATGTGCCTTGTAACCTCTTTGTCCTGCAGCTGGAGCAGAGGCCAGCAATCTACCTATTGTTATGTATGTCTCTCATATGCTAATGCCCATACCAACTGCTGTGAATGCTCTTTCATGTATTGTTGTAACTGGGTATATATGCTGCACGATTCTGTAACTCATCCTCTCACTCCTGCATCTGCTGCTGACACGCACACGCTGTGTCTCTTCTCTGAGAGCCTGAGGATCCCGCTCCGGTCTGCTCACACTTGGGCTGGAGCGGGGATCCTGTGACGGTGGTGTGATTTAATAAAACTCTACTTAAAACTCTCAGTTCGCAGTTTATTATTTCTTTGCCACCGCAGAATGAAATATATTGTGATACAAACTGTGAACAGACATGAGAAAATATGACATCAACAGTCAAAGAAATTGTCTCAAAATATAAAATAACACTATCTAAGCACAAGAGAAAACAGGATCTACCTTGGCTAAATGAAAAATTATGGAATCTCATGAAAAAAAAGGGATTTAGCGCTTAAAAAATGGCTAAAAACCAACTGAAGTACAGATAGAGTGATTTTTAAAAGCCTCAGAAATGAAGTCACCATGTAGCTCCGTAAAGCAAAAGCAAATTTCTTCTTACACATAATCTGTCACGATCTGAGCATGGGGGGATTTCAAAGTGCTTTGTTTCTTTGCTTCTTTGTTTTTCCCTATTTGTATGATATTGTATTTTGGAGTTCTTTGCCTTTGGTGTTATTTCTAGTTTGTTTTCACAAGTTCGGTATTGTTTCTTTGTATGATTTATTTTTTCCTGGTTATGTTCAGTGTCATTTTGTTATTTTCAGATTTAGGTTTAGTTGCACTTTATTTTTGCCATCTTATTATATTTTCATTCTGTTGTATTCTCCCTCTTGTTGACAGCTGTCAGTAGCGCTTCCGGGTTTCTAATCCGTTTGTGTCCTGTCAGCTGTCAGCCCATTCTCTCCCCTCTCATTGCTCACAGCTGATTGTCATTTTCTGTCCAGCCCGCTCATATGATTCACACTGGTTACTCCTTGTGTTAATGGTTGTGTTCCTATTTAAGGGCTGTTATTTTCATTTTCCTTTGCTGGAGTCTTGAGTTTCTGTTCCCTCATCTCCACCAGAGCCCAGCCCTTGTTCTGGTGCACTTTATTCGTAAGTTTGCTCGTTTATTTGAATTTTGTGATAGAGCACTGTTTGGGACTTTGTGTTTGTTGTTTTCAATAAAACTCACAAACTGCAGTCCAGTGCGTGAGTCTCTCATCTCTGCCTCAAGGGGCAATTCATGACAGACGACTCCAACCAGTCTGAGACCCAGCAGCTGCAGTTTGTGTTAATTTTGTTTTGTTTTACTCCAGTGGCAGCGGAGGCTCACAGGTTATCCCTACTTCTCTTCAGTTTTGTTTTTTTCACCCGGGGTTTATCATGTCAGTCACCCCGGATTTTTCAGAACGAAGCGGAGCGGTAGTGTGTGTGGTTCCAGGGTGACATTCTTTCACAGGCTCATGCCTCCTGTACTCCTGAGGCAGCCCGAAAGTGTCTGGAGGGCACGGTGCAGGTAGTCAAGGCTATGCCCCAGCCTGTGAGACCACCAAGAGCTCGCGGACCTACTCCGTCCCATTATCATTCTACAACCTACGAGTCATGGTCTGGGGGAATCCGCTCTTTTGTCCGTGCCTGCACCAGCAAAGAGCAAGCGCCTGTGGAGACGGAAGCCTCCAGCCGCTGGCTGCTCTCCGGTGGCTGCTCCGCCTCCTCCTCCCGAACACTGGCCCGCATCATCGGCCGAGGAGCTGGAGGAACGCAGGTGGGTCATATTTGCAGAGACAGGGCTCCTTCTGGAATATAAGCCATGGTTTCTCCCGAATCTCGCCCAACAACTGAATGAGGTTCCACCGTGACCTCTTCCACCTCTCCAGGAGCCGACGTCTCCGCCCCCAGTCTCCGCCCCCCGTCTCCCGCCGTCGCTCAAGGAAATCCCGCCGAAGGAACGCCTCCACCTCTCAGTTGGCAGTCTCTCCCACGCCGAGTCCGACAACTCCCGCAGCAATTTCCTCCTCATGTTTCTCCTCGCTGTCTGTCCCGTCAGCCCACTCATCTTCCTTTGCTGCTGCAACTCCTGTCTCCTCGACGTCTCTTCCCACTGCTGAAAGTCCAGCTGTTTTTTCCCTGGCTCCGCCCATTACCATGTCTGCAGAGGCAGCTCCTCCACGTTCCTCTGAGGAGCCTACAACCATTGAAGTCACGGAGAGGGCTGACTTCCAACCAGCTGCAGCAGATACCATCACATCCCGGGAACCCAGGCAAGTGTTTTTTCACTCTCATTCACCTACACATGAATTATCTTGCCTGATTCCCAGTGGTGAAGCTCAGACTAGGCAGTCATCTGAGTCCTCACCACCTGCTGCAGCTTTAGACTGTTCCCCTGCTCTCTCCATGTCTCCTCCTTTCCCCTTCCAGTGTCTGCCGGCCTCAGGACTGAGCTGCCGGGCTATGGAGGAGCCTGCGGTGCTGGAAGACCTGGTTCCAGCCCCGCAGCCATGGTTTGGATGGAGGGAGAGCGCTGCAACTGAGCCAAAGCCTGTGCCAACGATGGAGCATCCCCTGGTCTCGGCAGAACAGGGTCCAGCGCCAGCAGGAAGCCGACCTCCTGTGTCCACATCAGGCGAGCCACCTGTGTGGGTTACATTGCTGGGGGGTCCCGGGACTGCATTGACCACCATGCTTAGTGCTGGGGCTGCCACAGCAGAGTTCGAGCTGGACCTCCAGAGGGCCGGGCCCAAGGACTCATCATCCAGATCGACGGAGTCCTGACGGCGGTGGAGCTTGAGATCAGGCAAGTGCTCTCCTTGGTTTCTGTTGTTTCTATGTCAGAAAGATTTTGTCTGGCTCTTAGTGGGGAGAGCCAGGTAGCTCACCTCACTGGGCTCCACTGCCGTCAGTGACCCTGACCCTGTTTCTCTGCATCTCCCATCTGAGCTTTACCCCAGGGTCACCGAGGATCGTCCAGCTTTTCCAGAAGTCTCTGTGGGTCCAGCCTCACCACCCAAGATCACCATGGGTCCAGCTCTTCCTGCCGAGGTCATCACAGGTGCTCTGTCCCAGCCCGGGACCTCCGTGGGTGCTGCTCCCCCTCCAGCTGAGGTTATTGTGGGTGCTCCGTCCCTTCCCCGGACCTCCGTGGGTGCTGCTCCCCCTCTGGTAGAGGTCTTCGTGGGTGCTCCATCCCAGCCTGGGACCTCCGTGGGTGCTGCTTCTCCTCCAATTGAGGTCATGGCGGATGCTCCATTCCAGCCCGGGACCTCTGAGGATGCAGGTATGTCCCAATCTGGGTCCACGTATGGTGCAGCTATGTCCCAGCCTGGGTACACCGTGGGTGCAGCTTTGCTCCAGCCCGAAGCCACCGCAGGTGCAGCTTTGCACCAACCCGGAGCCACCGTGGGTGCTGCTTTGCTCCAGCCCGAAGCAACTGAGGGTGCTGCTTTACTCCAGCCCGGACCCACCGCGGGTGCTGCTTTGCTCCAGCCCGGAGCCACCACGAGTGCAACCTCGCTCCAGTCCGGAGCCACTGTGGGTACAACCTCGCTCCAGGCCGGAGCCACCGTGGGTGCTGTTATGTCCCAGTCAAGGACCACCGAGGGTGCTGCAGGCCAGTCAGATGGCGTCGTGGTTCCCCCTTCTCTGCCAGATTCCATCGTGGTTCCCCTTCCTCTGCCTGACATCGTCATGGTTCCTCTTACTCCGCTGTCCTTCCCTTCATTGGTTCATTCATTTGCTTGATGAGGGATAATTCTCCCTCATTTAGGCACATTCCATTCCTCCCTAAAAGGCAGAGGGCTGTGGTCACAGCTTCATTTTGCTCATAGATCCTCTCCAGCATGTAAAAAACTGAATTCCAGCGAGTATCTATGGAGCAGCGGAGCCGCAGAGCACGGAGCAGCGTGCCACTGCGCTTACGCATGACGCATTTACCCAGGCGGAAGAAAAAGTAGTCCCACCAACTGCGTGTCACTTAGACAACATCTCAATAGTTTAGTTACTTTTCACCGTGTTCCTGTTAAGGATATACCTTACCTCAAATGACTTAAGTATCAAAAGTATCGATATTTTCATTTGAGAATCGATTTTACAGCATAAAGATCCGGTATCGGAGGTATCGATATTTCAGGATCGATCCGCACATCACTAGTTGTTACCTCCGCCAGGAGGTTATGTTTTTGCCGGGGTTTGTCTGTTTGTTTGTCTGTCTGTTTGTCTGTTGGTTAGCAAGATAACTCAAAAAGTTTTGGATGGATTTCGATGAAACTTTCAGGCGTTGTTGGAAATGGTACAAGGAAGAACTGATTAAATTTTGGGGATGATCCGGATCACCGTCCAGAAGAAAACCACCATTACGGAAAATGCCATTTTCGTGAATAACTACTGAACCACTAATCCTATCATTGTCAATCCAATTGCTAGTCATATGTTTTCATGGTCAAGGAATCTCAAAACGTACACACAAACACTGTATGGGGGGAACTGTGGCCGCCATTATGGAAAATGCCATTTTTGTCAATAACTACTGAACCACTAATCCTATCATTGTCAATCCAATTGCTAGTCATATGTTTTCGTGGTCAAGGAATCTGAAAACGTACACACAAACACTGTATGGGCGGAACTGGGGCCGCCATTACGGAAAATGTCATTTTCGTGAATAACTACTCAACCACTAATCCTATCATTGTGAATCCAATTGCTAGTCATGTTTTCATGGTCAAGGAATCTGAAAACGTACACACAAACACTGTATGGGGGAACTGTGGCGCTTGGTGGAGGTCTGCGCTCTCCGAGTGCTTTTCTAGTTTTCTTTTATTATCTTCTTGCCTGCCTCAGGGACTACAGATGAAAATTAGTGAGAACGCTATAATCTGGTACAGAGCATCTTTACCCTTTGTTTAATGTTTTTTTCTGTATATGGTCCCTGACAAATAAACTAATAAACTATAACTAAATTTAGTACTTTTTTCCTGTAAATTTGCCATGTTTTGTGATAAAATTGTAACCTTTCTCTCACACAGATTTACAACAATATAATCATAAATTACTTTTTTTAAAATAAGTTTTTCCTACAAAATTTGTAACTTTTTCCTATAGAATTTGCAACAATTTTTGTCATATTTTCGTGATTTTTCTTGTACATTTGCTACTATCCTCTCACTGATAAACTAAGTTGTCCTGTATAAACTATCCTCGCAGTCTTAGGAGGGTGGCAAGTTAACAGAGGGGATGATTTTAGTTCATTTTGCTGAACAAAGGTAATGGCCTTTTTAATTTTTTAAAGGACTTACTGATATAAGGCTGCATGTCCACAAAACGTGTTTTTTCCACTCTGGGCGGCTATTTTCCATTCATTCTCTATGTAGTCCAGCGTTCAGCGCTGAAACGCTTTTGCCGCTGGCGATTTTTTTGTAGCAGCACTCAAGGCGCTCAGAGCTTAAAAAAGACTGCAGCTGAGCTCGTCAATGTCACACCTAAGCAACCAATCAGAACTGCTGCGTGGGCGGGACATAGGATGCCAGTACTTGTCTGTACTCAGACTCCTGCTTTCCATGTCATCATATTTCATATCCAGAGCTGCAAAAACACATTTCCTGTCCATCGTTATTTAGAGACTGCTATTAAAAAAATCAGAAGAAAGTCTGACCATAGGAAAGTGGAAGTGCTGAGCTGATAGTGACAAGCTGTTGCTGGCATACAGGGCACAGGCTTTTTTTCCCCCAGAGCATCACGCACAAACGCTGAAAAAAAATGCTCAGGGCAGTCGGGTGACAAAAATTGTGTTTTGTAGATACACAGCCTAAATGGAGGTTTAATATTTTATGTATTGAAATAAAAGGCTTTTTTTAAGATTTTTGCAAAAATGTATGTATTTTCAACCAATTTATTTTTTGGTGGAAGCTGCCTTTTTGTCATTGACCCTTTGTCCTGTAAATACTGTACATAAGTAATGATGAAGACCATGGTTTTTGTGAAAAACATGACACCCCCCACCCCCCATCCCTCACCACCACCACCACCGGCTGAACCACAACACCTACACTTTTGAAAAGCCTGCTACGCCCCTGGACACATCTAATCAGAGACTTCTTTTTTCTTCATTAGAACAGCCCATCTCTGGCCCAAAACACCCAGGTGGCACTGTAAACTATTTGGACTAGGAAATCCTCCCTGATTTCCCAGGAAGTGGAGCAAGTGTTAGGGGAAGGATGTCCAGCAATGTTAGTCAGTTAACATTGTGACTCAGATATACAGAGGAAAATGGATGGGTGGTTAAGTGTCACTGTGGCACTGAGATTGTGTCACTGAGAGCCACCCAGTATGCTGCATATTCTTTCTTCAGAGAAAAAAACCCCAAAACATCATACACTCAAGACAGCCTAACCTTTGATTTTCAGTGAAGTGTGTAGCATTCAGCAGAGAAGTTTTTTGTCAACAGTTACAGTAAATGTCAAACAAGACATGTGATCCCTCAGTGTACCTTGATTTTCTCTGAGAGCTGACGTTGATGAAGTTTCTTCTTCCTTTGTTCTCATCAAAATTCCTGTATTATAATGGTCAATCCCTATTAAAACATGTAGGTCTTATGTCATCAGCCAAATTATTTGCTTAAAATCTGGGATCATAATTCCAAAATCTATCTGAAAGATATGAGAGGAATTTACCGAGAAGCAGAATAGATTTAACTTGCTGAACTTTTTGAATTATGACAGTAACTGTTTAATAAAGGGCTCAGCTGGAGGCATATTTCTCAATGTTTGTAACCTGGCTTGTGCAGCACTATTGGACTTCTCTGTATGATGAACCATCTTAAATCAAGACATATTTTCTTGTTTTTATGCTGGTCACAGAATAATAGATGGAATCAGTGTACTTGCTTTAAATTATTTTTGCAAGCTAGTGATTATTTCCTAAAAGTGTCATGTTCAGGGTTGTTTTCAACCCCGTCCACGACTCGTGGCTGTAGGTCTTGATTATTGCTTATTAATTCCAGCTGGCAGATTGAGCCTTGCTCTCCGCCAGTCCTACAGCCACGCCTCCTCCTCTCACCAGACATTCACCAGCTGTATGGTTCAACACACACACACACACACACACACACACACACACACACACACACACACACACACACTCACACACATTAACTCACCGCACCTGCTTGCCACACGGCTGTGTCCACTTGCCTTCGTTAGGGTTTTGTGTACTAATAGGGAGGCAGTGTGACCAGTCGGGGTGGCAGCTTAAAGTCAATGTAGGACAACCAGTCTCACGTCTGTTGGTTTTCCCTGGACTAAACTGTGTAGTCACTCCAGAGCCTTTCCGCTCCTACGCATTTGTAAGTCCTTTTATTTTTGCCTTTCCCTCCGCTCCTGTTTGCCTGGAGTGCGCTTGCCGTTTCTTTCCCCGCCAACAAAGCTTGAAGCCGGTTGTCTGTTCTCTATTTGATGACTGTTATATGGATACTGTGTACATATTCCCTTCCATTAATAAACATGTTACTTTACTGCATGTTGGGCTCGCTGCCAATTTATATGTTCACTGTGAGGTTACGCAGTGGACATGACAGTAAGCTGCCACCGAAAGAGCCCAAGCAGTGTGTGGCGTGTTTTTTTTAATTTTTTGTGTGTTTTTCCTACCTGCTGTCTGAGCCATGATGAACTTCTGGAGCAACACGGAGCAGCATGGACTGGCCCGTTTGAAGGAAGCCTTTTTTCGGACGCAGGGGCAGTATTCCTCCGAGGCTGTTCGTGCCATCCAGGATACCGCAGCGGAGGTATTACAGGAATGTCCCGACCTGTTGTTTTTCCCTGAGTCTGTGGACATTCTTCATTCCATCCTTGCGCTGTGTAGAGAGGAGCCTGGGAGGGAATTGCCAGCAACGGAGCAGTGCCCAATACGGAAGAGGCGTTCAGGATGAGAAAGGCATTCCTCCTCCTTCAGCTCTCCTGCTCCAGCCCCACCCACATCTCCAGAACTCGGTCCCTCTCATTCTCCGCGAGGGTGGGAGAAACACAGACTGACTTTGCTGGTGGAGATTGATCGCCACCTGGAGGAGGAGAGATCGGTGGCCGCCATTTCCTCTCCAGCGCTGTTCTGGGAGGCTTCTCCACAGTCAATGGATGAGTCCAGCCCCGCCACAACCAATGTGACGAGCTACCCCTTGCCAACTGCAGCAGGAGACACCATCAGCCAGGGGAACAGGCAAGTTTTCCTTACTTTTGTTTCTAAAATCGTTGAAAATTCTTGCCTGATCTCTGGAAGAGAGTCTCTGGGTGTGCAGTCCCCAGAGGCCTCTCCACCTGCTGCAGCCACTGTCATCCCACTTACCCTGTCCATATCTCCTCCTGTCCCCTCTGAGTGTTCACCGACCCTGGGGCTCCAGACGAAGGAGGAGCCCAAGAGGGAATTGCCAGCGTTGGAGCAGCCCTCCACACGGCTGCTTTCACGGTGAAAGCAGCCATCCTTCTCCATCAGCCCATCTGCTCCAGCCCCGCCCCTGTCACCAGAGCTCCAACCTGCCTCGACTCCAGCCCTGGATCACCGGAGAAGCGTCATCTCCTCCTCGCCAGCAGCCCGTTCCTTATCCAGTGAGACCATTTCCGTGGCAGCCTCCTCTTCCAGTTCGTCCTCGCCAGCTATCACGCTAGCCTGTCCTTCCTCTCCAGCTGCCGCACAGTCTGTCTACTTGAAGGCTCCTCCTGCTGCTCGGAGGCTGTCCATGCTGTCTCCGGAGGTCTCCATTTCCATGATGCCGGGGGTGGTTCCTATTCCTCCCATGATGGGGTCCAAGCTCTCCGGAGCCAGGGAGAGGGATGGCACCCCACACGGTACAGCAGCAGGCAGCATCCACATCCAGGCGAACAGGCAAGTTAATTTTCATTCTTCTCCAACTTATAATGAAATGTCTTGCCTGATTCCTGGTAGGGAGGCTCAGGGAGTGCAGTCCCCTGAGTTCTTCCCACTTGCTGCTGCCTTGAATGGCTCACCAGCCCTCTCTCTGCTCGTTCCTGCTTCCTCTGAGGGTACTCCGGAGCCGAAATGTCAGGATTGGAAGGAGCCAGAGGTCCGGGAGGATCCGTTCCCTGCAGCAACGGTGAGCCGGACACCAGCTGCCACGCCGAAGGAATCTTCAGCATGGGTTACGTCGGCTGAGATAATGACTGCAGAGACTATCATGCCTGCTGCGGAGGCCGCCGCAGCAGAGTTAGCGCCCAAGCTGCACCTCCAGGAGGCCAAGCCAGTTGAGACATCGCCCGGATCGTCGGAGTCCTGGACGGCAGTAGAGCTCGAGCTAAGGCAAGTGCTCTCTTTTGTCTTTCTTCTTTCCCTCATTGAGCATTTTTGCCTAGCTTTAGGTGAGGAGAGCCAGTTGCAGCTGCACGCTGCACCTGAGCTTGCCTCGCTGGGCTCTGCCGCTGCCGGCAACCCTGACCCCTCTTCCTCTGCGTCTGTCCTCATTTGGGGTCGCCGGAGAGAGGTCCATGTTGCTGGACGAGACGGAGGATCCAGGCTCGCCTCTGGAGGTCCCATCGCGAGTGCGGCAAGGGTCCTCCCGGGCTCCAGCGATGGTGCAACCATGGCTCGGTTGGGGTCCATCAAGGATGCAGCCGAGCTCCAGTCCCAAGCTGGGACCACCGAGGGTGCAGCCAGCCAGCTCGGGGACACTGCGGTCCCTTCCGCCCTTCCAGAGGTCCTCGGGGGTCTCCCGGCCTCCTGAACTTGCGGCCACCTGCTGGGCCTTGGACTCGGCTGGACCCCTGAACTGGGGGACTCCTGGGAAATGGAGGGGGGTTAGCTTATTTTTGGGGTTGAGAAGTATTCTTTGTGTTGTATTGTGGTGTTTTTTTTTCTTGATGAATCCCTCCTAACCTGTTTTCCCCCACCTCCCGCCCTGGTTTAGTGTGTTGACCTTCTGGAGGGGGGGGGGGCAGGTTTGGTGTCTGTTTTTGATGGTAGGGTGGGTGTCTGGTTTCCACCCCTTGAGGGGGGGCACTGTCATGTTCGGGGGTGTTTTCAACCCCATCCACGACCCGTGGCTGTAGGTTTTGATTATTGCTTATTAATTCCAGCTGGCAGATTGAGCCTTGCTCTCCACCAGTCCTACAGCCACGCCTCCTCTCACCAGACATTCACCAGCTGTATGGTTCAACACACACACACACACACACACACACACACACACACACACACACACACGTTCAATCAGTCATGCACCTGCTTGCCACACGGCTGTGCCCACTTGCCTTCGTTAGGGTTTTGTGTACTAATAGGGAGGCAGTGTGACCAGTCGGGGTGGCAACTTAAAGTCAACATTGGACATCCAGGCTCAGCGTCTGTTGGTCTTCTCCTGGACTAAACTGTGTAGTCACTCCAGAGCCTTTCCACTCCTACGCATTTGTAAGTCATTTTATTTTTGCCTCTCCCTCCGCTCCTGTTTTGCCTGGAGCACGCTTGGCTTTTCTTTCCCCACCAACGAAGCTTGAAGCCGGTTATCTGTTCTCTATTTGATGACTGTTATATGGATACTGTGTACATATTCCCTTCATCAAGACACTCCTGGATGACAAGCAGAAGGCCTTTGTTGAGTGGCAGAATGACTCCACTTCCATTTCCAAGCGTGATCGCTTCAAGCACCTCCAGCGACAGGCACAAGCAGCGCTGCGAAAGATGCAGAATGAATGGTGGGAGAAGAAGGCAGATGAGGTGCAGAGATACGCCGACATGCAGAATTCCAAGATGTTCTTCAGCGTCATCAAGGAAGTATATGGACCTGCCAAGCCATGTACTACCCCACTCCTGTTGGCAGATGGTTCAACTCTGCTGAAGGAGAAGAGCAGCATCAATGCGCGATGGAGCGAGCACTTCAGCTACCTGCTCAACAGGCCCTCCACTGTAGACCCCCACGCCCTCGATCTGATCCCACAAAAACCCACCACCCACTGCCTCGACCTCCCCCCTACAATGGACAAAGTCTTGAAGGTGATTAGGCAGACCAATTCAGGCAAAGCACCTGGGATGGATGGAATCCCGGCCTAAATATTCAAATCAGCCTGTCCTGTGGCCCTTGAAATCTTCCATTCCCTCCTCACCAGCATCTGGGATGAAGAACAACTGCCCAAAGACTTCAGGGATCCCACTGTTGTCTCCCTGTTCAAGAATAAGGGTAGCAAGTTGGACTGCGGCAATTACTGAGGTATCTCCCTTCTATATGTTGCTGGAAAAATACTGGCCTGGGTCCTCCTCAACCGACTGATTAACAACATCTCTTAAGGGAACCTGCCAGAAACACAGTGCGGATTCCGCTCAAACCGCAGCAGGGTGGACATGATCTTCTCTGTCCGCCAAGTGCAGGAGAAATGTCTAGAACAAAACATGGACTTATATGCGGTCTTTATCGACCTGACTAAGGCCTTCGACACGGTGAACAGGGAGGCCCTCTGCATCATCCTATCCAAGCTTGGGTGCCCAGACAAGTTTGTAAACCTCATACACCAGTTTCACGACAACATGACTGGGCAGGTTCTCTCAGGTGGAGAGGTATCAGATCCATTCAATATCAGCAACGGCGTCAAGCAGGGGTGCGTTCTGGTCCCAATCCTCTTCAACCTCTTTTTCTCTTGTGTCCTCAACCATGCCTTCAGGGACTTGGACCTTGGGGTATACCTGCGATACAGACTTGATGGCTCACTGTTCGACCTCCGCCGACTGAAGGCTAAGGCCAAGGTTGCAGAAAAGATTGTCCTGGAAGCACTTTTCACTGACGACTGTGCCCTCATGGCCCACACGGAGTTTCATCTCCAGATCATCGTGAATAAGTTTGCAGAAGCCTCCCGCCTTTGTGGTCTTACCATCAGCCTCAGCAAGACAGGGGTACTGTTCCAACCAGCACCCGCCTCCACTGTCCTACCCCCCCATCTCCATCGAGGGTACCCAATTGAAGACGGTAGATGACTTTAAATACCTCGGCAGCACCATCAGCAACGATGGCAGCCTGGATAAGGAGATCAACGCCAGAATCTGCAAGGCCAGTCAAGCTTTCGGTTGTCTCGGAGCTCGCGTCCTGAACCAGCACAACATCCAGCTGTCCACGAAGCTCAAAGTGCACAGGGCCGTTGTCCTCACCAGCCTTCTCTACGGATGTGAGACGTGGACCATGTACAAAAACACCTGAAGCAGAAGGAGAAGTTCCACATGAGAAGTCTGCAGATGATCATGAACATTCACTGGCAAGACCGGGTCACAAACCCTGAGGTCTTGGACAGAGCTGAGATGACCAGCATCGAAGCCATGATTCTGAAAGCCCAGTTCCGATGGGTTGGTCATGTGATCCGGATGAATGGCCACAGGCTGCTCAAGCAGCTCATGCACGGCGAACTCTGCTCTGGGAAGCGGAACCAAGGCAGACCATGCAAAAGATTCAAAGACTGCGTGAAGCTCAACATCAGACACACTGACATCCTTCCCAAACAATTAGAGCTGTGGGCTATGGACAGGCCAGGCTGGTGCACCCTCACTACCCAGGCGCGAGACTACTTTGAAGAGAAGAGGCGAGCTGATGTAGCTGAAGCACGGGCACGAAGAAAGGCGTTATTACCTGGGCAGTTTCCTTGCCCCTACTGCAGCCGTGTCTGCCGATCGAGGATCGGCCTAAACAGCCATCTCCGTGCTCACGCAAGAAGAGGACTTAACACATGAGGGGCGGTCATCATCGGATCGATGGACAACCAAGACATATTCCCTTCCATTAATAAACACGTTACTTTACTGCACGTTGGGCTGGCTGACAATTTATATGTTCGCTGCGAGGTTACGCAGCGGACATGACAAAAAGGTCCAATTCACTCAAACATGGTGTGTTTGTGGGTTTTAAGTTTCTAAAATGCTTTTTTGGGTCATATAACTACAGTAAAAATATCAAAATATCTCTTCAATGGAAATAATTATATTTTAGTATCTTGGCAGAATGGGCAGAAGCTGGTTTTGCTACTCTGGGATCTTTTCCCCTACTCAGGGGTGTCAAACTCATTCCATGGAGGGCCAAGACCCTGCAGGTTTTACTTCCACCCAGTCTCTTCAGCAGGTGTTTTCACTGATCAGCAATCAGTGGGAAGAAATTCAGAGAAAACATCTGTTGAAGCCACTAGGTGGAGGTAAAACCTGCAGGGTCTTGGCCCTCCATGGAATGAGTTTGACACCTGTGCCCTACATCATGGACAAATGCTCTGGTCTTCCATTCCAACCTATTATCACGCTATTGGCTGCGATGATTCAGTCCCTGCTCAGAGTTTTTACATGCAAGGCATACAGTAAGCTTTAGACTTAACCATGCTAGGGAGTTGGCTTACTA
Organism: Pholidichthys leucotaenia; assembly: GCA_020510985.1. NCBI lineage: Eukaryota > Metazoa > Chordata > Actinopteri > Cichliformes > Pholidichthyidae > Pholidichthys > Pholidichthys leucotaenia. Next base: position 55,389,682 of record CM035840.1, on the reverse strand, counting down.
AGCACGGTTTATATTGTTATTTTCTGTAAATTTCAGTCATTCTACTAGACCTCTCTGCTTCCATCGGGTTTACTAATCTACAGTCTATAATAAAATTCAAAGATTTTATTTGTCAATACTACTATACGTATAGGACATATAGGAGAACTGAAATGCCGTTTCTCTCTTTTCAGTGATGTGTGCAATATAAAAAAGGAATAAGGCTGGAAAAACAACAGTAGCAGTCTAAATACAGCAATGCTACCCATAGTGCAAATAATGGTAAAACATAAAGCCCAGGCCTCCCATAGTGCAAATAAAGATATATGATAAAACCCAGCAATCCTATATACAGAAAAAGGTACAGCAGTAATACTCATAGTTGCAAGTTTGATGCGGTAGTTTAGGTGCAGACAGTGACAGATTGGACTGCACATGATCAATATTGCAATAACAGACAGCAGCAGATGTTGCATTTGTGAAAATGGTTGCAGTAAGGTACAGAGACATACAGCAGCAGATGTATTATGGTTGGTGTGCCAGTCTTTCTGTGCCAGCAGCTGAAGTAGTTATTGTGCGGGTGAGTGCATTGTGGTCCAGGGGTGGGGGATGGGGAGGGAAGGAAGTGGATAGAGCTCAGGGTCCTGATGGCCTGCTGAACAAAACTGTTTAGCAGTCTTGTGGAGTGGGCCAGAAGGCTCCAGTACCTTTTTCCTGAGGGCAGGGGGTTGAAATGGGAGTGTGAGGGGTGGGAGGTGTTGCCTGCAAAGTTGATGGCTCTGCAGGTGAGGTAGATGTCTGAGAGAGGGGGCAGAGGGGCACAAATAATCTTGCTGGTTGCTTTCACTGTGTGTTGTAGTGTCTTCCGGCAGGAGGCGGTGCAGCTTCCATATCACACCGTGGTGCAGCTGGTGAGGATGCTTTCACTGGTACCCCGGTAGAATGAGCACATGATGGGAGGTGGGACTCGTGCTCTCCTCAGTTTGCGAAGGAAATGGAGACAAGTTTGAGCCTTCTTGGCCAGTGATGTAGTGTTGTTGGACCAGGAGAGGTCCTCACAGATGTGCACCCTCAGGAACTTGGTGCTGCTCACTTTCTCCACAGCTGCTCCTTCGATGATCAGAGGGCGATGCTGTGTGTGTCCCCTCCTGAAGTCGACCACAGTCTCCTTGGATTTTCCCACGTTCAGGAAAAGATTATTGTCTTTACACCACTGGACCAGTTGGCTCACCTTATTTCTGTAGTTGGCCTCCTCATTGTTGGTAATGAGGCCCACCACCATTGTGTCATTCGCAAACTTGATGATGTGGTTGGTGTTGTGGTCTGGTACACAATCATAGGTCAGCAGGGTGAAGAGCAGCGGGCTGAGCACGCACCCTTGTGGGGTGCTTGTGCTCAGTGTGATGTTCTTGGAGGTGTTGCTGCCATCCCACACGTTCTGAGGCCTCCCTGTGAGAAAGTCCAGCACCCAGTTACAGAGAGAGAGTTTGAGTCTTAAGTGTCTGAGTTTTTGTGTTAAGTGCTGGGGGATGATTGTGTTGAATGCTGAACTGAAGTCCAAGAACAGCATTTGCACGTAGGAATTCTTTGAGCCCAGGTAGGTGAGGGCTGGATGGAGAGCAGCAGAGACAGCATCTTCTGTGAATCTGTTTGACCTATACGCAAACTGAGATAGGTCTTGGGAGGGAGGAAGGATGACAATAATAAAGGCCTATTTCACACTATTCTGGCTTATTTTGTTATATTTTTGCCATGATGCTACATTGAACCACATTTGTTTGGCTAGGCAGAAGAACTTGGTCAAATTAACCGCCTTAGAGCTCTCCTCAGCAGTTAGAGGCTGACAAACAGGTCACCTTTCAATAGCTTAACTGTTGATTCGGCTGGTTGTGATTTCTATTTTCAATAAATTGCATTGACCCCCACTGGAATCCTTGTTCATCTAGTAACACTTGATCATATATGTCATCTTAGGGTGCTTTCACACTTAAATTCATTTACTTTGGTCCAAATGAGTTGATAAGTTTGTTACTTTGTATTATTTTCTCCTTGGTTTGGTTCTCTTTCACACAGGCAAAAATTGAAGTGGACCAAATTCCGTCACGTTAAATCCCGTGAGACTTGCGCCAGAACGTTCTCTGTTCTTATTGGTCAGATTTTTTGCCGCGAGAACAGGAAAGGTAAATACAGGAAGTAGGATGGCTACTGTGCATTTACGCCTTTCTTGGAGAAAATAATACAAATCATAACATAATCTACAGGGTTTTTTTTACCACCCTGGTTATTGTTTATTACATTACATGCATATACCACTTTCAGCAAATCGTACAGTTTGTAAAATAAAGCACAGCTACTGTATGGATGGAAAATAACATGTTAATGTTCATTAATCCTCCAGAACTGTGGCATGCTCAGTCACAGATATTTTCGAAGATCCATCAGGTATGTGGCATAAAATGTTTTACCGTTTGCCACTGGTCCTGTTTTAGTACGGTCCCTTTTTCACCTGCAGGACTGCACCAGAGTTCGCCATTTAATTTGAATCAATGCCACCTCTTTTAGGCGGTCTTGGTACAGTTGTTTTGGTGCGCACCTGAGTGTGATTACCATGTTCTCACCAGACAAAACGAATCACACTAACAGAGAAAACGACTTGATTTGATTGAAATGAACTAAAGCCTGTAGCTGTGAAAGCACCCTTAGTCACTATTGTAGCTTAGTTTACGATAGTTTTGTTTTCTCTAACTGAGACCCAAGGTGGCAAGATGACGCTAGCAGCTAGCTTGCATCAGCTAACCACCTTGGTCCACCATTCTTTCATTCATGAATGTTTCTGTGCTTAATGAACTCCAAGGACTGGTCATATCCTATCGACTACTGAAACCATATCCACCAGTGATGCTTTATTTCATTCATTCTTCAAGACAAATTTATGTTGCTGGCTCAGGCTTGCTGCCCAAGCTGGGAGCTAGCCAGCTAAGATTAGCAACAGTGACGAAAGAGGGAGGGCAGAGTTAACTGCAGCTCTTGGGCATTTAAAGCGAATACCACTGAAAAAAAACTGTACTGAGGAAGATTGCCAAACAATGCTGCAATAATTAAAGGCAATTTGATCAAGGCATGTCACAAAAACTCCATTAAGACCTGTGGGAACAATCAAAATGCAGAAAAGGGGCAGTAAATGGGACCCTTAACAGTGACACCTGTCATTTAAGATGAAAACTGCAGTGAGCAGAGAGTGTAGGCACAAGCAGAAATGGCTGGGGCGGTTTGATGATGTCACCACTTGCTCGTGCAGTGACCCCATACATAACCTCTAAACAAGGCATTAAAGCATCCAGGGAGTGCTGCCACAGTTTCCAGAGGAAGTAAAAGTAGTGGGAAACAGGGTGAACGAGTACATGTTAAAAGAAAGTTCCTTAGCAGGTTTAAATCTATAGAACATTTGTTAAAAAAAGGAAGAGATCCCTTTAGTCAAGATGATTGTCAAGCTTTTAGTATGAATTGCAACTACAGTTCTACCCTTAAATTTGGTCAGAAAATATTGTGTTTTTGCCCTGAATTCAGTTAAAACTCACGTGGCCCCACAGCGGGTGTTGTCTGTAGGCTTTGGGTCAAAAAGGTCACATCATTTGAACATCTGTGTGCATGTGTGGAAACTCTCCCTCTGCTTTCATTTATTCATCATTTGCTCAAATAACCTCTGTCTTTGGGCTATTTTTCATCATCTCTTGCTCACTCTTTTTTCCCTACTTTTACATAACATCTGAATTCTTCCCACTGTAACACGCAGGGCAAACTCATCTCTTTCTCTCCGTACCTCCAACTCACAAACACTCACTACTTCTTTTGTGTGCACTTTTTGTGTTAGTGTGCCATGTGTGCAGCTGTGACAAAACATGAGGAAGCCTTTGACCTTTGCCTCAGGAATCTGCATCTGGTGAGCGCAGACATGCATGTGAGACTGACCACAGGCACCGGGTGGTACGAGGGGGAAGGGAGGTCGACCATATTAACTACAGGGAAGATTACCCACATCACATTAAAACCCGGATCTCTACCACCTGGGTATTCAACGGGGATCAAACTCACAACCCCCCACATCAGAGTGCAACACTACCTGTGTGACAAATAGTGTTGAGAATACTTTTACACAGGTTACACATGCATTAAGCGTGCCGATTCGTTTTGGATATATCCATGGTAACGTTCGAGGCATTGTTCTCTTGCTTGTTTGTTTGTGTTCCCTCAGGTGAGAACAATAGGTGGAACTATAGAGGAATCAGTAACAGATCGTTGCAAAGCCAAGCCAAAGTGTGCCCTAACCTTAGCAACAATGACTCCACCTCATGTGACCTCTTAGATTGGAGTGACTCACACATAGTGTCAGGAAGAAGAGAAGTAATGTATTTCAGTGATCTTTTTTCAGTGCGCGCGTGTGCCGAGGAACAATAAGATAGATAAGGATATGGACCTCTTCTGCCCCCTACTGATATCTGGGTTAAGAAAGAGCCTTCCTGCCTTAAACTTCCATTAAAAGGGATGACTTAGTTTAGGAAACAAGCTTAACAAAAGATTAAGCTGAAATATAATATATTTTAGTAGATCCCTTGAAAAACATGGATATAGTTATATGGGCCTTCTTTCTTTTTGCTTTGAGAATCACATGGAGCCACTGAAGCAATATTACACGAGAGGGCGTACGGATCAATGAATATAGTAACTGCGGGTGTGATTCGTCATATGCCCTCCGCCATTGATACCGCATGCCCTTTAGTGTAATACTGCTTTTATACAACAGTTCCACAAGCACAATTTGTTATTAAATGACAACAATACTGGACAAAATATTGTAACGTGCTGCTCGACATGGCGACGTCCCACCGGGAGATTCGAACTCACGCCTCCCGCTCCGGAGTCCCGCACCCTACCTGTGTCGCCAATAGGGTCAACCCACTTGGCAAGCCAAGTAGGGTGCTCATATTGAGTTCGCTACACTACTCCCCTCTGGTTCTCGACATCGTCCCGATGTCAGCGCCCCATTACTGTTTTGGACAGGAGATCCCACTTCTGACACCAGTGTAACGTGCTGCTCGACATGGCGACGTCCCACCGGGAGATTCGAACTCACGCCTCCCGCTCCGGAGTCCCGCACCCTACCTGTGTCGCCAATAGGGTCAACCCACTTGGCAAGCCAAGTAGGGTGCTCATATTGAGTTCGCTACACTATTATGATTTGTTTGTTTAACCAATTATTTTGCTCCGCAGAGGAAAAATAGTCCCTTCTAAATATACCCAGTAACTGTGTCATAAATCGCCCTTTAGGGCAGGGAGAAGTCACCAAACGCTGGTGAGTTTGCACATTTATTAAGGGAAAAACATACAAGTACAAAATACACGAGACACAAACTTACGAATAACGGCAGGATACAAAAATGGGAGAGAGGCCTGGGATTCCCTTGGTAGAAAGTAGGAGAGACAGACGGGGACCCTGTCTGGAGATGAGGAAAATGTAATAATAACGTCTGCATTTCAAAAGACCGCTGCAAAGAATGAACAATGCAGCAATGCTTAAATAGGAATGAACCAGATGATCAACAGGTGAGGGTACATGAGTGAGGAAATAATCAGGTTAGATACTGAACAGCTGTGACAGCCCGCGAACGGAGTTTGACAGGAGGAAATGACGCCCGGCGCTGGCAACATAAAAGAACAGAGGGCCAGATAAGAGCAACCGGGGGATGCAAATAATATAACATACATGAAAACTCAAAAACAAAAGGAGAGATGAAAATAATTGAGATTCCTAAACAAACAGGCGGAGAAATAAAATACAACACCAAATAGTCATAGATACACAAACTACAGGAATCAGATTAAAACAACAAGACTAAGAATACTGGACAACTCAGATACCAAAAATACAGCAACCCCAACTCCATACAAAATAACCCCGAAAAGAAGAAAATACAAAACAATTAAAAACAGCTGAAGCATGCGCACAGTGCCCCCCCCCCCCCCCCGTACTCCACTTCATGACAGAGCCCCCCTTCAAGGGGTGGATCCAGGCGCCCCGGGGAAACATCAAAAGGGAAAAAAAAATCCCCCCCCCCCAAGGAATAACACAACAGCCCATCCTGGGAGGGCGGTGGGGGAACCCAGGACAGGAGGGACTGAGACAACACAAAAACAAACTCAACCATAACCCACAAACAGAACAAAATAATGTGCCCAGAACTCTGGAACATTTGGATAGCAAAATAAGACATGCAGGTAAGTGCAGGTGGCTTATAAGAGTCCCCAAAGCCACCCGATCCCCAGGTGGAGCAAATTGGGTGGTCTCACAGAGTTCCAGAGCCCCACAAGCAGCCAACGAGGTCTGTTGCGTGGTCTACCAGAGTTCCTAAGCCATTCAAGCAGAGAGTGTAGACCATCAGGTGGTCTCCCAGAGTTCATGAGCCACCCAACCAAACGGTGCAGTCCGTCAGGTGGTCTCCCAACATCCCTGGGCCACGGGGCAGTGGGACACAACACACACCCTCCTGGAGGCATTAGCTGGAACCCGTGCCCCCAGTGGACCGCCGGGACTGCAGCGTGGATAAGGCGGCACAGGAGCTGCGGGAAGTTGATTCCCAATGACGACTGCTGGCAAACAGCGAAGCCAGACAGCGATGGTGGCTGACCAGCGAGGAACCCAGAAGGTGATGATGACTGATCAGCGGGGACTCCCGGCAACACCCGATGACTTTCGATGACCCCCAACGAAGGTGGAGGATCCATGACGACCTCAGGTGAAAGGTCCATGAAGACCTCAGGTGAAGGCAAAGGATCCATGATGACCTCCGGCGAAGGTGGGGAACCCTCAACAACATCCGACGACGGCGGGAGACCTTCAACGACCTCAGATGGAGACTAAGGATGCTCGGTGACCTCAAGCAGAGACGGTGGATCCACGGCGACCTAAGGTGGAAGCAGAAGACCCACGGCAACCTCGGGCAGAGGCAGAGGACCCACACCGACCTCGGGAGGAGAAGGAGAACCCACAGTGACCTCTGACAGAGATGGAGGATCCACGGTGACCTCTAACATAGATGGAAGCTCAGAAAGAGAGAAACAGTTACCGGCAGCAGTGGAGCCTGGCGAGGAGGACTCAGATGCAGCTGGCAGCTGCAACTGGTCCTCCCTACGAAGAGCCAAGCAAGATCTCTCTAATACAGTTATAGTGAAAACAAAAAAGAGAACTTGCCTCAAGCTTAAGCTCCACCACCATCCAGGACTCCGGCGAATTAGGCTGGGACATCTCAACTCCGGACATCTGGTGATCCAACAATGCCACGGTCACCTCAGACGGGGAAGAAGAAAGAAACACCAGAGCATTACGGTCAGCAATGGAGCGCGGCGAGGAGAACTCAGGAGTAGAGGGCATCTGCAGCTGATTCTTCCTGCCTCGAGCAAGACAAAATTTCTCTAAGGCCAATAATGAAGAGACTGAACAGAGAACCTGCCTTGACTCAAGCTCCACCGTCATCCAGGACTCCGGCGACTCTGCTGTGATGACCCCAGCAGCAGGCATGATGGTGGATGCAGCCCAAGCACCTCAAGGCATGGCGACCGACGCAAGTGGAACTCCCAGCGTGGCGGCTGAAGCTGGAGATTGCCTCACCAATGATGCCAGCATCCGTGCTGCTAAAACAAGGGGACATTCTCCTGTCGGCTCAAGATTCAGGGTGCAGGTAGCGTTCTCCTCCCATCTGGGATGTGGCTGCGAGGCTGGAAAGAAATCTTCCAGGGCTGCAGGCTCCTCTGTTGTCCAGCAGCTCCATCCCAGGACCAGCGGACACTCAGGGAACACAGGAGGAGACATGGGAGAGGCAGGTGAGGAACCGGTGGAAGCAGCAGGCAGCGAGGACTCAGCTAATGTTGGCTGCAGATGCTGAGCCTCACCACCAGGAACAAGGCAAGACATTTAATTTTTATGTGCAGGAAAATGAAAACACACTTGTCTTATCTCCTGGGAGGCAATGGTATCTGTTGCTGAATGGCCTCCAGATGTGATGACTGATGCTGGTGGAACTGCATTGTGCACATGGCAGCTGATGCTGGAGGTTGCCTCACCGCTGGTGCAGAGACCCGTGCAGCTGAAGTCAAGGGACACTGTCTTGTTGGCTCAGACATCAGGGAACAGGGGGTGCTCTTCTGCCATCCAGGACGTGCCTGCGGGGCAGGAATGTAATCTTCCAAGACTGCAGGCCCTCCCATCATCCAGCGGCTCTCTCTCGGGACTGGAAAACATTCTGAGAAAACAGAAGAGGACACGGAGGAAGCAGGTGAGGGAAGAGTCACAGCAGCAAATGGTGAGGACTCAGCTAAATTGGGCTGCTGCTGAGCCTCACCATTGGGGATAAGACAAGGCATTTCATCCGAAATTGTTTGACAATGAAAATGTACTTGCCTTATTTCCCTGGGCGTGATGGTAATTGCTGCAGAAAACCCAGAAAACTCCCTCTGTGGCTGCAGCGGGCGGGGGCACCCATGGAGACTCCGGAGCAGCCGGCTCTCCAGACACGTCACTGGTCAACACAGCTGCTGCAGTGGGGGAGTTCCTCTGATGTGACATAGATGGGTGGCTGAGAGCAGCTGGGTGCGTCTGTTCCCAGGGACGCTTTCTCATCAGCTCAGGTAAAGGCTGTGAGCAGGGAGGACTGAAGATAGGTGCCAGAGGACAGTGTCCCGAGGGTGGAAAATGGCGAGAGGCTGGAGGCGGCTGCACAAGGGGACACTTCCTCGTCGGCTCAGATGTAGCTGAGAGTGAGGCTCTCACCAATCCTCAAAACGTCATGTGGAGGGTGGAGACAGTCATGAGAAGCTCCACGTACTCAGGGTAATTCTAAGCCTGGGATGCGCCTCCACTATGACCTCCGCCAACTCCATGTTCTTCAAGACCTCCTTAGAGGAACGGGAGGTGAGAGCTTAAGAGACAAACTCCTGGATGAAAGATGCCGCCCATTGTTCATTCACGCTGGGGCCTCTGGCCGCTAACCCCCCTCTGTTAACAGAGCCCTGGTGTGCTGAAGGCATGCAGTCCACTCACAAAAAACAGGTGGAAGGGGGAAAAAGGAAAAAGGCAAACTCACAGTCCACTGGCGTCTTGAGTGGCAGTGGTCTTCTGTCATAAATTGCCTTTTAGGGTAGGCAGAAGACACCAAACGCTGGAGCTGTGAGTTTACTCATTTATTAACAGAAAAACATACAAGTACAAAAATACACGAGACACAAACTTAAACTCCCTGGGAAGATCTATGCCAAGGCACTGGAGAGGAGAGTCCGGCAATTGGGTGAACCTTGGATTCAGGAGGAGCAATGTGGTTTTCGTCCTGGCCATGGGACATTGGAACAACTCTTTACCCTCTCGAGAGTCCTCCAGGGTTCGTGGGAGTTTGCCCAACCAGTTTACATGTGTTTTGTGGACTTGGAGAAGGCATTCGACCTCGTGGCTTGTGTTTGTTTTTGTTTTTTTGTGGGGGTGCTTTGGGAGTATGGGGTATCGGGCTTGTTATTACGAGCTATCCAGTCTCTATACGACCATTGTGAGAGTTTGGTTTGAATTGCCAACACTCAGTCAGACTCATTCACAGTGAGAGTTGGATTCCGCCAGAGCTGCCCTTTGTCACTGATCCTGTTCATAAATTTTATGGACAGGATTTCTAGGTGCAGCCAGAGAATGGAGGGTGTCATGCTTGGTGACCACAGGATCTCATCTCTGTTGTTTTCAAATGATGTCCCATTGGATTCATCCAGCAATGACCTATAGGTCTTACAGGGACAGTTTGCTACTGAGTGTGAAGTGGCCGGGATGAGAATCAGTACCTCTAAGTCTGAGTCCATGGTCCTCAGCCAGAAAAAGGTGAATTGTCCTCTCCGGGTTTGGGACAAGCCCCTGCCACAAGTGGAAGAGTTCAAGTATCTTGGGGTCTTATTCACGAGTGAGGGGAGAATGGAGCGAGAGATTGACAGACGGATTGGAGCAGCATCTGCAGTGATGCAGATGTTGTACAGGTCTGTTGTAGTGAAGAGGGCACTAAGGTCTAAGGCAAAGCTGTCAATTTACCGGTCAATCTATGTTCCTACCCTCACCTGTGGTCATGAACTTTGGGTAATGACCGAAAGAACGAGATTGCGGATACAAGCGGCTGAAATGAGCTTCCTTCGTAGGATTGCTGGACACACCCTTAGAGATAGGGTGAGGAGCTCAGTCATCCGGGAGAGGCTCAGAGTAGAACCGCTGCTCCTCCACATTGAAAGGAGCCAGTTGAGGTGGTATGGGTATCTGATCAGGGTGCCTCCTGGACACCTCCCACTTGAGGTGTTTCGGGCACATCCCACTGGGAGGAGACCACGGGGCACATCCCACTGGGAGGAGACCACGGGGCAGACCCAGGACTCACTGGAGAGACTATGTCTCCCAGCTGGTCTGGGAACGCCTTGGTATCCTCTCTGAAGAGCTGGAGCAGGTGGCTGGGGAGAGGGAAGTCTGGGCTTCTCTGCTTTAACTGCTGCCTCCACGACCTGGACCTCCGGAAAAGCGGTAGAAGATGGATGGATGGATGGATGAACAAACTTACAAATAACGGCAGGATACAAAAACGGGAAAGAGGTGGGGAATTTGCTTGGTACAAATTAGGAGAGACAGACGGGGATCCTGTCTGAAGATGAGGAAGATGTAATAATAACGTCTGCATTTCAAAAGACCGCTGCAAAGAATAAACAATGCAGCAATGCTTAAATAGGGATGAACCAGATGATCAACAGGTGTGGGTACATGAGTGAGGAAATAATCAGGTCAGACACTGAACAGCTGTGACAGCCCGCGAACGGCATTTGACAGGAGGAAATGACACCCAGCTCTGGCAACATGAAAGAACAGAGGGCCAGATCAGGGCAACCCAGGGATGCAAATAATATAATATACATGAAAACTCAAAAGCAGAAGGAGAGATGAAAATAAGGGAGATTCCTAAACAAAAAGGTGGAGAAATAAACTACAACACCAAATAATCATAGATACACAAACTACAGGAATCAGACTAAAATAACAAGACTAAGAACACTGAACAACTCAGATACCAAAAATACAGCAACTCCAACTCAATACAAAATAACCCCGAAAAGAATACAATACATAATTAAAAACAGCGAAAGTGTGCACCCGAATTTTGTAACCGAAATTGAGCTGGGATAAATCACAAGATTCATGTGACACTTTCTGGATGTGGGAGAGAAAGAAAAATTGTCTGGCAGAAGACGAAATAATGACCGTGCATGACGAAAATGGACGAATAAAAACACGCGACGAGCAGTAGGTCTGATTGTTTTTTTATCGGCTGTGTACATTCTCCTCATTTTCTGGTTCATATACTTTAAAGATAAGAAAAAAACCAAAACAAGAAACTGACAAAAAGCAGAACCATTCTTTGTGTAAATATGTCCAAAGTCCACTTTTGACTGACAGTTATATAATTCGATATCACTGTCGTGACATTATGCAAATTAGATGCATAAATTTACTCCTATCTGAAACCTTGGATCATATTCTACATCTTTCTATTTGACAGTAAATCGTTATCTCTTCCCGCTTTCAAGTTATAGCCTTGGAAATCTCTGATATGGCTGCTGTGGCATTGTGCATGGCATTATGCAAATTAGATGCTTAAATTTACTCCATGTCAAACTTTGGATCATATTCTACATCTTTCTAATTGACAGTAAGCCATTATCTCTTACCACTTTCAAGTTATTGCCTTGGAAATCTCTGACATCTGATTTGAATATTTTCTTGACAAAAATATTTACCACTCTTGACCACTAGGGGGTTAGGCACCATTTGGCACCTGTGACATTTAAGTGACAAACATAAAAAAATGAGAAATCATTTTCACACCACTGTATTCAGTGAAATGATGGAGTGCAATTATTGTGGAAAATAGTAACTCCTGAAATCTCTATTGTTCAATCAAATTGCTCCATCAGAACTAATTGTTGTACAATTCTGATTATACAACAGTTACAGTAGTTCTGATTGGAAAATATGGATTCCAGGAGTTACAATGTTCCCCCAATTAAGCCACTCAGACGTTTCACTGGATATGAATCACTCTGCTTCAACTACAGTAAACTTAACTGTAGGGGCTTCTTATAATATGTGAGAACTGTAATTCTGTGATACCTTAACTTTCACAGTGAAGCGCTGTTTGAAGGGGCAGTCCTCAAAATCCAGACCTCTGTGAACTGGATGTGTTGAATGGTGCCTTGTTAAAAAAATCCAGTGCGTCTGCTCCATATTTTCAAATCTCGCTTCCGTTTCCAGCGAAATGAGTGAGCTGAAGTTGGATTTTTTTTTTTTTAATCTCAATTCGCTAGCCGTAATATTTCTTGTGATAGTGAGCTGTATGCAAGTGAAGTATGTGGAATGGAATGCAGAAATGGGCCAAAGCTAAATTGCAGCTAGCCTCTAACCCTGTCAGCTAATGTGCCAACAGTGGCAAAGCCGACAACAAAATGGACAAGCTGAAGTTGGATTTACGTATCACATCGATCAGAGACACATAATGAGGTGATAACATAAAGCTTCAGCACAGCTATTTAACTAACTAGCAGCAGGCAACACGGTACAAGTCACGCGACACATCAAAGCAGCTCAAGAGGAAGGTGGGTATAAACAACGAGTTCTGCACTCCACAGAATCTAATTCCACTATACATGTGTGAAATAACAATAATGTTCTATATTATCCTCATTGTGGTGCTTAAGCTTGAGACACTCCAAGTTGATAAAAACAACAATAATGCACGCACCTTGTTCCCTACTGTTGACAGGTTAACAAATCCCCCTGTGTCAGTAGCCCCTGAACTTCTATCCAACTGTGCCTGTAATGACTTTGCCTTTTTCTTTACTGACAAAATTCAGAAAGTTAGACAATCATTGCTCTTATACTAGGTGCAGGACATGTGCTGCCTTTGTGTCCACCTAGAAAAGATATAAACACCATGGCGCAATTTTTTCCAATCATAAAAACTTGGATGACATCCTACGCCACTTTAAATCCACTACCTGCTGCCTTGATACTCTTCCAACAGGGTTTTTTTTTAAGCGTTTCACATTGCACAGCCTCAGATCTACTACAGATCATAAATAATGTCTCTGCTTTTAGGTGTCTTCCCTGAGTCCCTAAAAACAACTGTTATTCAAAGGATTCAAAGATTTTATTTGTTAATACTACTATATGCACAGGGCATATAAGAGATTTAAAATGGTGTTTCTCTCTCTTCAGTGGTGTGCATAATATAAAAAAAGAAAAAGGAATAAGGCTGGAAAAACAAAAACAGTAGTCTATGTACAGTAATTCTACCCGTAGTGCAAGTGGCAGCGAAAGATAGACCCAGACATCCCATAGTGCATCAAGCCACTTCTAAAAAAAGAGCAACCCAGACACCTCACTTATGAACAGCTATAGGCCAATATCAAACCTCCCCTTTCTCAGTAAAATAATAGGAAAAAGCTGTCTTTCAAAAACTTTATAACTTCCTGACATTAAATAATAATAATATAGTAAATATAGTTTTGATGTCTTCCAGTCAGATTTTTGGCCACACCACAGCACTGAGACAGCTCTAGTTAAATTCCTTAACGATATCTGCTCCAGTATCTGCAGAAAACTGGATGGCTGTAATGCTGTCCTCATAGGTCTCCCTAAAAAGTCCATCAGACTACCATATCTCATGGGAGCATTAGACTGACCAAATATTAGACTGTATCAACTGAGTTCCTATTTGACATACATTTCTGACTGGGTTACAAACAGTTCCAATTCTGTGTGGTTAGATATCATATCTTCCCTCTCCAAGTATCCACTGAAGGATTTATTGTTTTTCAAGAAGTTTAAGGATGTTAAACCGAGTTGTGAAAATATTGTAACACTTAACACAGTCAAAGTGTGGAGAGTGGTGTGTCGATAAGAGGGTAGGTCTAAATTAACATCTACTTTCACCCCATTGTCAACAACCCAGATTTGAACCTGGATTGACAGACAAGTTTTTTTGACACTGGGGTCATAAGGGTATTAACTGTTCGAAAGAAGTATTTTGTGAAAATGTAACAATGTCATTTTAACAACTGGCTGAGAAATATAATCTTTCTAGATCAGACTTTTTTTTTTAACATCTGAGACATTTTATTTAGCATAATACAACATTAATGAAAGATTCAGAAAACTCTCCCGTTGAGAAGATGCTATTCCAAACTTCCTGTAAAGTGTCTGTCAATTTCATAAAGCTATGTGTTTTGCATCCCTTCTCTCTGCAGGGGTTGAAGGGCATATGGTGTCATGAAACACCCTTTTCAAGGGCTGTTGAAAGACACCAAACGCACACTGTGAGTTTGCAACATTTATTAACAGAAAGACAAACGTACACAAAACACTAACTTACATATAAGGAGAGATGAGGTGCACTGGAGGAGAACAGGGCTCTCGCTGAAGGGGAACAGAACAGCCTGGATGAAACAATGGCTGAGACGCTTGGAAACGCTAGAGAAAAAGAGAAAAACTCAGCCGGAGTCATACCCAACAGGAGACGAAGCTCACGGCTGAGAGGAAAGGGAAAAAGGATTAAATCCACGGTGGAGCTCACCCATTCACCTCTGCGGAAGAACCAATCTCACTCAGAGTACAACAAGAACTTTTGAGGAGGTTAACAGTAGGACACAGCAACGAGAAAATGTTGTCATGTCCTTTAATAGGTAAATGGATAAATGATAGATGAATGGCAGGTGTGGGTACATGAATGGAAAAATAATCAGAACAACAAGTGACAGCTGTGCAGCCCGTGAAACAGAGTTTGACAGCTAGATGCTACACAGCACTGTCAAAATATGAGCACAGACTGGAAACTAAATAACAACACAAGAATAAGATAACACAACCCCAACAGGTGTAAATAATACCGTAAATACAGAAAGACACTCAATAAATAGACAGGACAATAAGGACAAAACTAAGAATACAAACCACTCATAAATTCAATTCAATTCAATTCAATTCAACTTTATTTATATAGCGCCATTTCACAACAACAGTCATCTCATAGCACTATCAACTGTAGGGAGGACCCCCACAGTTGCAGAAAGACCCCAGCAATCAGGCGATCCCCTGTGAGCAAGCACTTGGCGACGGTGGAGAGGAAAAACTCCCTTTTAACAGGAAGAAACCTCCAGCAGAACCAGGCTCAGGGAGGGGCAGTCATCTGCTGCGACTGGCTGGGGGGTGAGGGGATAGAGAAGAAGAAAAGAACAGACATGTAGAGAGCAAACAGCACGATGGGGACTCAATCTATGGGAGAGAACAAACAAATGTTAATGACCAGCAAAAAAAAAATATTTCATAGAGAGTGAGGAAAGGAGTGAGGCCCAGTGCATTACTGGAGGTCCCCCGGCTGACTAAACCTATTAGCAGCATAACTAAGGGAGGGTTCAGAAAACACATGATCCCTCCCTAATTGTAGGCTATATCAAAAAGGTAGGTTTTAGCCCTATTCTTAAAAACAGAGATCGAGTCTGACTCCCGAATCCAGATTGGCAGCTGATTCCACAGGAGAGGAGCTTGATAACTGAAGGCTCTGCCTCCCATTGTACTTTTGGAGATTCTAGGTATTACAAGTAAACCTGCATTTTGGGAGCGTAGTGCTCTGTTAGGATGATACGGTAGTATCAGATCTTTTAAATAAAAAGGAGCCTGATTGTTTAGAGCTTTGTAAGTAAGAAGAAGGATTTTAAACTTAATTCTAAACTCTATGGGAAGCCAATGAAGGGAGGCCAGAACCGGAGAGATATGATCTCTCTTTCTAGTACCTGTTAAAACTCTTGCTGCAGCATTTTGGATCAGCTGAAGACTTTTTAAAGATGTTTTAGGACAACCTGATAATAAAGAATTACAATAATCTAATCTCGAGCTAACAAAAGCGTGGATCAGCTTCTCAGCATCACTCTGAGACAAGATGCTCCTAATCTTGGCAATATTACGCAAATGATAGAAGGCAGTCTTAGAAACAAATTTAATATGTGAATTGAAGGACAAATCCTGATCAAAAATAACTCCAAGGTTCCTCACAGAGCTATTAAGAGAAAGAGTAACTGCATCCAAACTGAAAGTTTGATTTGGAAAGGAATTTCTAAGGTTTTTTGGACCAACAAGAATGACTTCAGTCTTATCTGAATTTAATAGCAGGAAATTACAAGTCATCCAAACTTTGATTTCCTTAAGACAGGCTTCTAACTTGGCTAATTGATTAGTATCATCTGGCTTCATTGACAGGTATAATTGTGTGTCATCTGCATAACAGTGAAAATGTATACAGTGCTTTCTAATAATGTTGCCTAACGGAAGCATATATAAACTAAAAAGAGTAGGGCCAAGCACAGATCCCTGTGGAACTCCATGACTAAGCTTTGAGCTGAGAGAAAACTCATCATTTACATGAACAAACTGGAACCTATCAGATAAATAAGATCTAAACCACTGCAACGAAGTTCCATTAAGTCCAACATAGTGTTCTAATCTATCAAGTAGAATATTATGATCAATAGTATCAAAAGCTGCACTAAGATCTAAAAGGACAAGTACAGAAACTAGTCCATTATCAGATGCAATGAGGAGGTCGTTAGTGACCTTCGCTAAGGCTGTTTCAGTGCTATGATGGATTCTAAACCCAGATTGAAACTCCTCAAATAAACCATTTCCCTGCAGGTGGTCAAATAATTGCATAGCAACAACTCTTTCTAAGATTTTTGAAATGAAAGGGAGATTAGAGATTGGTCTATAGTTAGCTAAAGCTCCT
Source organism: Pholidichthys leucotaenia (assembly GCA_020510985.1). NCBI lineage: Eukaryota > Metazoa > Chordata > Actinopteri > Cichliformes > Pholidichthyidae > Pholidichthys > Pholidichthys leucotaenia. Next base: position 55,372,817 of record CM035840.1, on the reverse strand, counting down.
GGATCTAGCGTTGGCTTTTTGAGTAAGGGTTTAATTACAGCCGTTTTAAAAGCCTGCGGTACATGGCCTAAAGTTAATGAAGAATTGATTATATGAAGAATAAAGCTACCAATAAGTGGGAAGACTTCTTTAAATAACCTGGTAGGAATAGGGTCTAAAAGACAAGTTGAAGGTTTGGATGAGGAAACTATTTTGTCTAACTCACAAAGGTCGATTGGAGTAAACTCATCAAGACAGACATCAATAGAAGGAGTTGTAGTAGTTACAGTATTTAAGTTAACTGTGGGAAGAATCTGATTGATTTTATCTCTGATGGATGAAATTTTATTATTGAAAAAGTTCATAAAGTCCTGACTAGTAAGCTCTAAGGGGATGCTAGGATTGACAGAGTCCTGACTCTTTGTCAACCTGGCTACAGTACTGAAAAGAAACCTGGGATTATTCTTGTTCTCTTCTATTAATGCAGAGTAATAACTCGTTCTAGCTTTTCTAAGAGATTTTTTATAAATTAAAAGATGATTTCTCCAAGCTAAATAGATTTCATCTAAATTAGTAGAGCGCCATTTTCTTTCTAATTGACGAGTCTTCTGTTTTAAGCTACGAGTTTCTGTGTTGAACCAAGGAGTTAAAAATCTCTGATTAGACTTTTTCTTTTTTTAAGGGGGCCACCAAGTCTAGAGTCTGATGCAGAGAAGCTGAAACACTATCCACCATGTTATCAATTACAGAAGGAGCAAGCTGTCTATAGCTTATTTCCGTTGTGTTGACACATGGCATAGAGGAAACAATCTGCATAAATTTGGAAACAGCATCATCTGAGAGGCATCTACTGTGATAATATTTTTCTTTAGGAGCCAAATAGTCAGAAATAGTAAAATCAAAGGTTAACAGACAATGGTCTGACAGTACAGGGTTATGAGGAGACACTACAAGATTTTCTATTTCTATGCCATATGTCAGAACAAGGTCCAATGTATGGTGGAGGTAATGAGTAGAATTTCCTACTTTCTGAGAAAACCCAATCGAGTCTAATATTGAATTAAAAGCCACATTAAGGCAGTCACTATCTACATCCACATGTATATTAAAGTCCCCTACTATAATTATTCTATCAGATTTCAGCACTAAATCAGCTAAGAAATCAGGAAATTCGGATAAAAATTCTGAATAGGTTGATGGGGGACGATAAACTATGGCAAATAAAATTGGGTTTAACCTGGAATTGCTAAAGTGCCCAATACTGAGGACCAGGCCCTCAAAGGAATTATAACATGTTTTTTGCTTTACATTAACTAGTAATTTGGAATGGTAAATTGATGCTACTCCTCCTCCACGACCAGAACTTCTGGGATTTTGACAGTTTAAATAACCAGAGGGAGTTGATTCATTTAAACCAACATAATCCTCTTGCCCTAACCAAGTCTCTGTAAGGGAAATTAAATCAATCTGATGATCAATTAACAGATCATGGACTAACAGAGACTTGGGAGTTAGAGACCTAATATTTAATAAACCACATTTAATTTTTAAATTATGAGGAGGAACAGAGGCCAAATCATTCAATTTAGAGGCTTTATGTTTAATTTGAGTTTTACCAATATTTTGCTTTATCACTTTGGGATGCTTATACATTATATTTTTATTTACTTTGGAGGGAGCAGACAACGATTCTCTGATGGGGAAGACAGGGGCTAAGCTGAGGGGTGGCGGATGAAGAGGAGCTGCAGAGAGGCGTGGAAGACTGCGACTCTGCTTCCTGGTCCCAACTCTGAGTAGTCAGGGTTTTGGAAATTTGGATAAAAAAGATGCCAGATTGTTAGATAAATGAGAAGCACCATCCAAAGTGGGATGAATGCTGTCTCGTCTCATAAGACCAGGTTTTCCCCAAAAAGAGCTCCAATTGTCAATGTAGCCCACGTCATTTTTAGGACACCACACAGACAGCCAGCGGTTCAAGGATGACGAGCGACTAAACATGTCATCACTGGTCAGATTGGGGAGGGGCCCAGAGAATACTACAGTGGCTGACATCGTTTTTGCAAAGTCACACACCGATTCTACATTAAGTTTCGTGACTTCCGACTGCCGGAGACGGATGTCATTAATGCCGGCGTGAATAACAATTGTGGAATATTTACAGTTACTTTTAGCCAGCATTTTCAAATTTGACTCGATGTCGCCTGCTCTGACCCCAGGAATACATGTGACTATGGCCGCTGGAGTCTCTAGGTTCACGTTTCTGACTACAGAGTCGCCAATGATCAGAGTTTTTTCCTCAGCGGGTGTGTCGCTGAGCGGGGAAAAACGATTAGAAACGTGAACAGGTTGGTGGTGAACCGGGGCTTTGCGACTAGGCTTCCTTCTCACCGTCACCCACCCAGTCTCCTCGCTGCTGAGAAGAGCCGGGGGACCGCTGACAGTGGGACCTAAGCTAGCTTAGGTAAATAACAAATACCACAGACCATAATAAACAAAGAAGCAAACAAACATGAAAAACTAAACTCAAACTGGAGACTGAGCACGGCCCCCACTCATGCTCAGGATCATAACAGTGCCACCCCCCTCCCCAACCCTTCAAGAGATGGAACCCGGACACCCCAAGGCTACATCAAAAAGGAAAAAAGGACCCACCCACAAGGGAGATCCCCCCCAACAAGAAAAACAAGCCACCCGGGAAGGGAGGAGGGGGGAACTAGGCATGGAGGGACCGAAACCAACCAGAAAACAAAAGAAAACACTCATGACCCACAACACTGACAACAGATAAGGTAGCCAGAACCCTGGGATGTTAGGTGGAAAAATAAAGCAGTTCAGGTGGTTTATAAGAGTCCCAGAACCACCCAGTCCCATGGTGGAACCAATTGGGTGGCCTCCCAGAGTCCCAAGACCACCAGTGCATGTGCTGGAGCAAGTCCAGTGGCCTCCCCGGGTTCCAGGATCACCCCAGCAGAAGGAGCAGTCCATCGGGTGGCCTTCCATAGTTCCAAATTCACCCAAGCAGATGATGAGGCTCGTCTGGTGGTCTTCCCACATCCCTGAGCCAACAGGCCGCAGGGCATGACACACCCCCTCCTGGGGGCAGTAATTGGAACTCATGGCCCTTTCTGACCACAGGGACTGAGAGGTAGATGCCAACTGAGGAGAATGGCTGAGCAGTAAAGAGCCCAGACAAAGTGTTGACTGACCAGCGGGAAAACCCGGCAAAGAGGGCTACTGACCAGGATAGCTGCCCGGTGAGAGGATCAGATGAGGAGAGTGACTGCTCAGTGGGGACCTCCGGTGAGGACGGGGAACTCAGAATATCCTCAGCCGACAGTGGACAACCCTCAACGGCCTTGGGCAAAAACGGGGAACCCTCAACGATCTTGGGTGAAGACGGGGAACCCTCCATGACCTCAGGTGGAGGCGGAGGTGAAGCCCCCATGGCAGCCTCGGACGGAGGCAAAGCACCCACGGTGACCTCGGACAGAGGCGAAGCACCCACGGAGACCTCTGGCAGAGAGGAAGGAACCACAGAGACCTCTGGCAGAGAGGAAGGATCAACGGAGACCTCTGGTGGAGAGGGAGGACCCACAGAGACCTCTGGAAGAGAGGAAGGACCCACAAAGACTTCTGGCGGAGAGGAAGGACCCATGATGATCTCAGGTAAAGATAGAGGATGACCATCAGTGTACCCAGATGAGGACCCAAGCAGGGGAGAAAAAACATACACCGGGTTCCTACCACCAGTAGCAGTGGAGCCCAGCAAGGAGAATTCAGGAACAGCCAACGGCTGAGACTGGTTCTCCTCACCAAGAGCTAAGCAAGATTTCTCTAATACTGAAAATGTGAAGACAAAGAAGAGAACTTGCCTTAGCTCGAGCTCCATCACTATCCAGGACTCTGGCGACTCTGGATGGGATGTTTCAAATCCATTCATTTGGCGCTTCCACCCCGACTCGGCCACTTCTGATGGGGAGGAAGAGAAAAAGACCGCAACATAGTTATCAGCAGTGGTGGAGCTCGGCGAGGAGAACTCAGGAGCAAAGGACATCTGCAGCCGGTTCTCCTTACCATGAGCCAGACAAGATTTCTCTAGATCTGCAGGTGTTGAAACAGAACAGAGTATTTGCCTGGACTCGAACTCTACCACCGCCCAGGACTCCGGTGACACAGGCTGGGACGTCTTGAATCCACTCCTCCAGACATCTACTCCCGGCACAGCCACCTTGGACGGGTAGAAGGAGAGGGACACCGGAACACTATTACTGGCAGCAGTGGAGCCTGGCAAGAAGAATTCATGAGCAGAGGACATCTGCAGCTGATTCTCCCTGCCACGATCAAGACAAGATTTCTCTAAGGCTTATAATGGAGAGGCTGAACAGAGAACCTGCCTTGACTTGAGCTCCACCACTGTCCAGGACTCCAGCGACTCTGCTGCGATGTCCCCAGCAGCAGGCATAATGGTGGATGCAGCCCAAGACCCTTCAGATGTGGCAACCGACGCAGGTGGAACTTCCGGCGTGGCAGCAGAAGCTGGAGGCTGCCTCACCGATGATGCCGGCTCCCGTGCTGCTGAAACCAGGGAACACTCTCCTGTTGGCTCAGGTTTCAAGACGCAGGTAAGGCTCTCCTCCCATCTGGGATGTTGCTGTGGGGCTGGAATGGAGCCTTCCAGGGCCGCAGGCTCCTCCTGTCATCCAGTGGCTCCATCCCAGGGCTGGTGGACATTCAGGAAACACAGGAGGAGACATGGGGAAGGCAGGTGAGAAATGAGTGGAAGCAGCAGACAGTGAGGACTCAGCTAATGTGGGCTGCTGGAGCTGAGCCTCTCCACTGGGAATAAGGTAAGGCATTTCATCTTTAAAAAATGATAGAATGAAAAGGTACTTGCCTTAGTTCCTGTGGCATGTTGGTATCTGCCGCTGAATGACCTCCAGATGTGGTGACCAACACTGGTGGACTTCCTGGCGTGGCGACTGGTGCTGTAGGCTGCCTTACCACTGGCACAGGGACCCGTGCTGTTGAAGTCAAGGGACACTCTTGTTGGCTTTATCTTCAGGACACCAGGGGCACTCTTCTCCCATCCAGGGCGTGGCTGTGGCACTGGAACGGGGTCCTCCAGGGCCGCAGACCCCTCTGTCATCTGGCAACTCTCTCTCGGGACCGGCGGACACCCAGGAAAAAAAAGGAGGGGACACAGGAGTAGCAGGTGAGGGTAACATTGTAGCACCAAACGGTGAGGACTCAGCTAAATCAAATTGCAGCTAAGCCTCATCACTGGGAATAAGGCAAGGCATATCATCAAAAATTGTTTGAGAATGAAAGTGTACTTTCCTTATCTACCAGGATGTGATGGCAATTGCTGCTGAAAGCCCAGCTAACTCCCTCTCTGTGGCTGCAGTGGGCAAGGGCCCCCATGGAAACTCTGGTAGAGCCGGCCCTGCAGACACGTCACTGGCCAATACAACTGCTGCAGCAGGGGAAGTTCCTCTGATGTGCCGTAGCTGGATGGCAAGAGGAGGCTGGGTGCATCTGTTCCTGGAGGCACTCTCTTACCGGCTAAGGAACTGACAACGGATGAGGAAGAGCAGGAGCAGGCTCTTGACGAGACCGTCGAGACGCCGGGTTCCAGGATTGCTTCCTGGTTGGCTCCAACCTTGGTGGATATGGCGGGTCTCTTAGGAGGATGGAGACAAGAGTCCAAGAGGCCAGCATAGCTGGGGAAGTTCCATAAACTGGGGTGTGCCTCCACAATCGAAACTGATGACTCCACCAGCCTCCACACCTCCTTGGAAGAACAGGAGGCGAACGCAGCATCCACGAAACTCTGAATGGACGCCGCCGTCCATTGTTCATCTACTATGGGGCCCCCTACTACTGACCTCCCTCGGTTGGCAGAGCCCCGGCAAGCAAATGGCATATTAAACTCTCACACAAAAATAGGTAAAAGAAAAAAGGGGGAAAATTGCGGAGAAGAGAAAAAAAAAACAAAACCCACAGCAGCTGGTACCCAGACACTGGCCGTGTTCTTCTGTCATGAAACATCCTTTTCAAAGGCTGTTGAAAGACACCAAACGCAAACTGTGAGTTTGCAACATTTATTGACATAACGCACGGCTCAGGAGACGCACACACACAGGCTCAGAGAAGTTCAAATAGTTTATTAGCAGCAGGGGTGAATGGATGTGTGTCTGCGGGATGTAAATGTATTGGTGGCGGCGTCTGCTTCGGGCACAGAGGCAGGAGACCGTACAGCCGGCAACCCTATGGGAAAGAGCACAAAGACACAGGGTGACGGGCACACACCAACACAGGAGGAGAATAAGCGAGAGAGGAGCTTACTTGCAAGGGACAGATGACTGGCACTACAAGGACGGGACCCGGGAGACAGCCACCTGCAGGACTCGGTGCAGCAGTGAGGAACGGCGAGGGAGAGGCGTTGTCCGCCACCGAGGAATCCACCTGTGCACAGGGGAGCAGACTGGAAACAAAGGAGGTAAGGGCTTCTTACCGAAGGCGTCGTGCTGAAGGAAAGGTTGACTCACAATGATGAGTAGAGAAGTCTGATGGCTTCAGGCCGAAGCTCAGGGCAAGGCGGCTTATATTCCTCGCCACTGATGATGTGCAGGTGTGTGTGCAGGTGGCGCCGCTGATGAGCGGCGCGGCGTGACAGTACTCCCCCCTCTAGCAGCGCCTCCTGACGATGGCTTCTCTGGGTGCGCTCGGTGGAAATCAGCGATGAGCGAGGGGTCTAACACAAACGACCGGGGCACCCACTGTCGATGTTCAGGCCCGTAGCCCTCCCAGTCCACCAAGTACTGCAACCCACGACCCCGGCGCCGGGAGTCCAGGATGGAAGAGACGGCCCAGGCCGGATGGGCACCAACCATCCGGGGCGCGGGTTGCGCAGCAGGAGGAGGGCAAAGAGGGTCGGAGACTGCCAGCTTCACCTTAGACACGTGGAAGGTGGGATGGATGCGGAGGGAGGGGGGAATAGCCACACGCACAGCTACCGGGTTGATGATCCGGGTGATGGGGTAGGGTCCCACAAAGCGCTGTGCCAGCTTCCTCCTCTCGCCTTTCGATGTTATGTCCTGGGTCGACACGTAGACTCGTTGCCCAACTCTGTACGCCGGGGCAGGTCTTCTGTGCCGGTCCGCCACAGTTCTGTTGTGCTCCGCTGTGCGTAAAAGCGCATTACGCGCAGATGCCCAGATGGAGCGGAACTGCCTGAGATGCGCCCTAACTGACGGGACAGTTACCTCACTCTCCTGCGCCGGGAACAGCGGGGGATCGTAACCCAGGGACGCCTTGAAGGGGGACATCCCTGTAGCAGAAGAGCGAGCGGTGTTGTGGGCATATTCAACCCAGGCAAGATGGTTACTCCAGGACGTAGGTTTGGATGCAGTTACACAGCGGAGCGCAGCCTCCAGCTCCTGGTTGGTCCGCTCACACTGCCCGTTGGATTGGGGGTGATGGCCGGAGGAGAGGCTCACCTTGGCTCCGATGGCGTTACAAAACGACTTCCAAACCTCAGAGGAAAATTGGGGCCCCCGGTCCGAGACCACGTCCACCGGAATCCCGTGCAGCCTGACCACGTGTTGGATGAGGAGGTCCGCCGTCTCCAGGGCAGTAGGGAGACCTCGCAGGGGAACGAAGTGCACCGCCTTGGAGAAGCGATCCACGATGGTCAGGATGGTGTCGTAGGAGTTGGAAACTGGGAGTCCGGTGACGAAGTCCAGGGCGATGTGCGACCAGGGCCTGCCAGGGACGGGCAGGGGCTGGAGCAGACCCGCTGGAGGGGCGTTTCCTGACTTATTGGTGGCACAAATTGGACAAGCCCGGGAGTAGCGGGCCGCATCCCTCCGCAGGCCCGGCCACCAAAAGGACCGCTGGAGGAGGTCTATCATCCGGGAGGAGCCAGGGTGACAGGTGAGCCTGGAGGTGTGTAGCCAGTGGATGACCTCTCCTCGAACCGCAGATGGCACGAATAGTCTTCCCTCTGGTCCGCCACCAGGGTCAGGTTCCACCTCCTGCGCCTTCCGGATCCTGCTCTCTATGTCCCAGGAGATGGCTCCTACGACGCACGACCTGGGCAGGATGGAGTGGAGCGCGTCCTCCGACTCCTCGGGGGCGAATTGCCTAGAGAGGGCGTCGGGCAGGCCGTTCTTAGAGCCAGGCCTGAAGGTGATGGAGAACTGGAACCTGGCGAAGAACAACGACCAGCGCGCCTGGCGGGCGTTCAGGCGCTTGGCAGATCGAAGATATTCCAAGTTCTTGTGGTCTGTAAGGACCACGAACGGCAGGTCCGCCCCCTCTAGCCAGTGACGCCACTCTTGCAGCGCGAGCTTGATGGTGAGGAGCTCTCTGTCCCCCACGTCGTAATTTCTCTCCGCCGGGGACAAGCGCCGGGAGAAGAAGGCGCAGGGCCTTTTGGCGCCGTCGTCAGGCGACCGCTGGGATAGCACCGCCCCCACTCCTGTGTCCGAAGCATCCACCTCCACGATGCACTGCAGCGACCTGGCGAAGGACCCGGGAGGAGGAGAACTCCGCCTTCAGCGCCTGAAAAGCAGCTGCAGCCTCTTCGGTCCACCGGAACGGGACCTTAGGGGACGTGAGGCGGGTCAGCGGTCCGACGATGGTGCTGAAGTTTGGAACAAAGCGGCGGTAGAAGTTCGCGAATCCCACGAACTGTTGCACCTATTTCCTCGACGCAGGTGTAGGCCACTCTACCACCACCTTCACCTTCTCTGGGTCTGGACGCACCTGGTCGTGAGCGATGACGAATCCCAGGAAGGAGGTTGTTCTAGCAAAAAATTTGCACTTCTCAGCCTTCACGTATAGCCGGTTCTCCAGCAGCCTTTGGAGGACCCGCCTCACATGGACCTGGTGCTCGTCCCTGGACTTGGAGAAGATGAGTATATCATCCAGGTAGACGAACACAAAGAGGCCGATGAAGTCCCGGAGGACGTCGTTGATGAGGCGCTGAAAGACGGCAGGAGCGTTGGTCAACCCGAACGGCATTACCAGGTATTCAAAGTGGCCGTTCGGGGTACGGAAGGCTGTCTTCCACTCATCTCCCTCCCGGATCCGGACGAGGTGGTATGCGCTGCGTAGATCCAGCTTGGTGAACCAGGTCGCCCCCTGGAGGGAGTGGAAAGCGGTGTCCATGAGGGGCAGGGTGTAACGATCCCTCTCCGTGATGTCATTTAGGGCCCGATAGTCAATGCAAGGACGGAGGGATCCGTCCTTTTTCCCAACGAAGAAGAACCCTGCCCCCACGGGTGATGATGATGGGCCGATTATCCCAGCACTCAGTGACTCTTTTAAGTAGGCGTTCATCGTCTCCTTCTCCGGCGCCGACAGACTGTAGAGTCGACCAGAAGGTAAGGGTGCCCCCTGGCGGAGGTTGATGGCGCAGTCATAGGGCCGATGAGGAGGGAGAGACATGGCCTTGGTCTTACTGAATACCATGCCCAGGTCGTGAAATTCCAGAGGCACCAGGGACAGGTCCGGGGGTGCAGCGTCCGTAGCGGGGGGAGAAGCGGACGGAGAGCAGGCAGTGGACTGAAGGCAGGTGCCCATGCAGAACGTGCTCCATGCCGATACCCCAGCTGACTTCCAATCCAGGACAGGGTTGTGGAGGCGTAGCCAGGGATACCCCAGGATGACGGGCGACACAGAGTTGGGCAGGATGAGAAAGGTTATCTCCTCTCGGTCGTTACCAGAGATGATCACCGGGACCGGGACGGTCTGGTGCGTGACTCTCCCAAGGGAAGCACGGGAGAGGTTGACCAGGGAGATGGGGTCTTTGAGCGCCTGGCAACGGATGCCCAATCGGGTTGCCAGGCTTTGTGAAATGAAGCTGCCTTCTGCACCCGAATCCACCAGTGCGTGGGTGAGGTGCCCAATGGGGTTGTGGCAGAAACGGATGGGCAGCTTTAATTGAGTGTGTGAGTTTAACCGATCGAGATCCGCAAGGCCCCCTACAGTGACTCGCGGACCCCGCCGACTGGCTTTCCGTTTGCAAAGCTTCACCGTGTGTTGGTCATCTCCGCAATACATGCAGAGATCCAACTCACGGCGGTGTTGTCTCTCCGCAGGTGAAAGCTTTGTCCAGCCCGTCACCATCGGCTCCGACTCCTCGGGGCACGATGGTGGTGGCGCCGCCAGGGGGCGAGCTTGGAACAGGCGCGGCGAGAAGAAGACGACTTCCGCCCTGAGGAGCGCTCACGCAGCCTGTTATCCAAACTAATCGCTAAGGATGTCAGTTCCGCTAGCGTCTCAGGAATATCCCGCCCAGCCAGTTCATCCCTCAGATCATCATTGAGGCTGTGGAGAAAAAGGCCGCAGAGGGAGCGTTCCTCCCAGCCTACTTCCTCCGCCGCTACCCGGAAGTCGACCGCGTAGTCCGCTGCCAACCGGCTTCCCTGCTGGAGGGCGAGAAGCCGATCGACCTGGACTGTCTCGGTTGGAGTATGGTCAAAGACCTCCAGGAAGCGCCTCACGAATTGGTCATATGTGAGGGCGGCATAACTGGGCCTCGCCATTACGGCGTAGGTCCACGTTAAAGCTCGCCCCTCCAGGAGATTCCCGATATAACCAATTCGGCTATGATCTGAGGGAAAGTCTCCGGGCACACGGTGGAAAACGGACTCACACTGCATAATAAACCCCCGCGCTCCGCCGAGCTTACCGCTAAAGCGGGCGGGGGTTGGAATGGGTGTGAGCCGAACCGGTGCACTCGGAGCCTGCTGGACGGCCACTGGAGCAGCAGGAGCCACGCCACCCTGACGAGTCGGGGGGAACGACTGTTGGGGGTCCAAGCGGCCCAACCGGTTAGTCAAATTTAACAATTGATTGAAAATCACCTGTTGCTGATAGGCTAATTGATCCACTCGAGCCTCGAGAGTGGAAAACCGGTGTGCGAGCCCGTCGTCTGCCGAGCCGCTCTGCTGAAGCCGTACTGACATAACGCACGGCTCAGGAGACGCACACACACAGGCTCAGAGAAGTTCAAATAGTTTATTAGCAACAGGGGTGAATGGATGTGTGTCTGCGGGATGTAAATGTATTGGTGGCGGCGTCTGCTTCGGGCACAGAGGCAGGAGACCGTACAGCCGGCAACCCTATGGGAAAGAGCACAAAGACACAGGGTGACGGGCACACACCAACACAGGAGGAGAATAAGCGAGAGAGGAGCTTACTTGCAAGGGACAGATGACTGGCACTACAAGGACGGGACCCGGGAGACAGCCACCTGCAGGACTCGGTGCAGCAGCGAGGAACGGCGAGGGAGAGGCGTTGTCCGCCACCGAGGAATCCACCTGTGCACAGGGGAGCAGACTGGAAACAAAGGAGGTAAGGGCTTCTTACCGAAGGCGTCGTGCTGAAGGAAAGGTTGACTCACGATGATGAGTAGAGAAGTCTGACGGCTTCAGGCCGAAGCTCAGGGCGAGGCGGCTTATATTCCTCGCCGCTGATGATGTGCAGGTGTGCGTGCAGGTGGCGCCGCTGATGAGCGGCGCGGCGTGACATTTATTAACAGAAAGACAAACGTACACAAAACACTAACTTACATACAGTATAAGGAGAGATGAGGTGCGCTGGAGGAGAACGGGGCTCTTGCCAAGGGGGAACAGAACAGCCTGGACGAAACACTGGCTGAGGCGCTTGGACACGCCGGGGAAAAAGAGGAAAACTCAGCCGGATTCACACCCAATGGGAGACGGGGCTCACTGCTGAGAGGAAAGGGAAAAAGGATTAAATCCACGATGAGGCTCACCCGTTCACCTCTGCGGAAGAACCAATCTCACTCAGAGTACAACAGGAACTTCTGAGGAGGTTAACAGTAGGACACAGCAACGGGAAAATGTTATGTCCTTAAACAGGTAAATGGATAAATTATAGATGAATGACAGGTGTGGGTACATGAATGGAAAAATAATCAGAACAACAAGTGATAGCTGTGCAGCCCACAAAACAGAGTTTGACAGCCGGATACTGCACAGCACTGTCAAAATAAGAGCACAGACTGGAAACTAAATAACAACACAAGAATAAGATAACACAACCCCAACAGGTGTAAAAAATACCATAAATACAGAATGACACTCAATAAATAGACAGGACAATAAGGACAAAATTAAGAATACCAACCACTCATAAATAACAGAGACCAAATACCACAGACCATAATAAACAACGAAGCAAACAAACAGGAAAAAACTAAACTCAAACTGGAGACTGAGCACGCACCCCACTGTGCTCAGGATCATGACACATGGGAGAAAGAGCTGTGTGTTACAATTGAAGATGAAGAGTGGGAAAATGTTTTGAAACAGGTTAAATTAATTTGTGTCTGTAATCGGGTTAAAGCACTCCAGTTAAAGATTATGCATAGATTACATGTTTCACTTAACAGTTTATTCACACACACACACACACACACACACACACACACACACACACACACACACACATCACACATTATCAACAGCATGAATGAATTACAATATGAATTATCAACAGCATGAGTAGCAGTACACAATAAGCTTTTTTTCACATTGATTTGGAGTGTGAACAGGTCATCCCAAATAAACTATTTAACCTGTTGAACTCTGGAGATTCCGCTGGCGGTCACGTCTCTGCGTCTTAGTGAGTCTCAGTGCGCACTGAAAAAAAAAAAAAAGCTGTATTTCCGATCTTCCAGTACAGACACAGCCTTGTTACAACCTGAGAAAAAAAGTTGTGTAATATATTCATTTTTTGTGGTATTTTTACAAAATTTTGAACTGAGCTTGAAAACACTTGGTTCTACATTTCTGTTGTGTTTTCCTGCCAGTATCTGACAGCTGTATGTTATTTGCAAGCATTTGTATCTAAAAAAAACACCCAGGCGAACTTTCTTGTTACTCAGTGGCAGGAGCACTTAGAGAGATTATGACTGTTTTGCCAAAAAATTCAGAGTGTTTTCTTTTAAATGAGACTAACCCCATGAAGATGTTGCAAAGGGTTGAAGAGCAGCTTTTGATTTACTTTGGGCATGTTATTTTTAGGCGTTTTTAGGGAAGTTGAACAGAGTTCAACAGGTTAAAGCTTTTAGTAGGGAGCCCATTTCTACAATAAAATGATGACAGAAATCAGTCTGATGCCTTTGTGTACAGGAACAAACAAACACATGACAGACATATAGCACATAATCCCAGCATTTGTTTACATTGAATTAGTAGGTGAGTTCAAGATACATAGTCAAGTTATTAATTTGCTATTAACTTATTGGTAGCTTTATTCTTCAAATAATCAATTCTTCATTAACTTTAGGCCATGTACCACAGGCTTTTAAAACAGCTGTAATTAAATCCTTACTCAAAAAGCCAATGCTGGATCCAGGAGTTTTAGCTAACTATAGACCAATCTCTAATCTCCCTTTCATTTCAAAAATCTTAGAAAGAGTTGTTGCTACGCAATTATTTAACCACCTGCAGGGAAATGGTTTACTTGAGGAGTTTCAATCTGGGTTTAGAATCCATCATTGTACTGAAACAGCCTTAGTAAAGGTCACTAATGACCTCCTGATCGCATCTGATAGTGGACTTGTTTCTGTTCTTGTCCTTTTAGACCTTAGTGCAGCTTTTGATACTATCGATCATAATATTCTACTTGATAGATTAGAACACTATGTTGGACTTAATGGAACTTTGTTGCAGGGGTTTAGATCTTATTTATCTGATAGGTTCCAGTTTGTTCAAATCAAATCAAATCAAATCAAATCAAACTTTATTGTCATATTGCTGTACATACAACTGTAGTGCAGGCAAGATGAAATTGCGTTTCTCTCGGCATCCATATAAAAAGCAGCATGATTAAGACATACTCCCACATAGCTCCCCCCCCCATCTATTCACACATCCCTGAGACACACATGGGGAAAAAGAATAACTAACTATAATATACAAAATGTCCATAGGTGCAGTAGTGTGTATGTGAGATTCCGGGTCAGCTGTTCAGCATCCTGACAGCTTGTGGGAGGAAGCTGTTGATCAGTCTGGTGGTTCTGCCTCTGATGCTCTGGAATCGTTTACCAGATGGAAGAAGTTCAAAGTGTTTATGCAGAGGGTGAGAACGGTCCTTGACAATGTTCAGTGCCCTGCTCCTACAACGGTTCTGAAAAAGTTCTTGGACAGAGGGGAGGGAGACTCCAATTACCCTCTCCGCCCCCTTGACTATCCTCTGCAGGGCTTTTTTGTCTGACATACTGCAGCTGGAGTACCATGTAGCAATGCAGTACGTCAGAACACTTTTCACCACACCTCTGTAGAAGGTCCTGAGGATGCAGATGGGGAGAGAGGCCTATTTGAGTTTCCTCAAGAAGTGTAGTCTCTGCTGAGCTCGCTTCCTGATCTCCAAGGAATTCCAAGGAATTCCAAGGTATTCATGTCAATAACGAGTTTTCCTTCAACTCAAAGCTCAGTCATGGAGTTCCACAGGGACCTGTGCTAGTTCCTACTCTTTATAGTTTATATATGCTTCCCTTAGGCAACATTATTAGAAAGCACTGTATACATTTTCATTGTTATGCAGATGACACACAATTATACCTGTCAATGAAGCCAGATGATAGTAATCAATTAGCCAAGTTAGAAGCCTGTCTTAAGGAAATCAAAGCTTGGATGACTTGTAATTTCCTGCTATTAAATTCAGATAAGACTGAAGTCATTCTTGTTGGTCCAGAAAACCTTAGAAATTCCTTTCCAAATCAAACTTTTACTTTGGATGTGGTTACTCTTTCTCTTAATAGCTCTGTGAGGAACCTTGGAGTTATTTTTGATCAAGATCTGTCTTTCAATTCACACATTAAATTCATTTCTAAGACTGCCTTCTATCATTTGCGTAATATTGCCAAGATTAGGAGCATATTTTCTCAGAGTGATGGTGAGAAACTGATCCACGCTTTTGTTAGCTCTAGATTAGATTATTGTAACTCTCTATTATCAGGTTGTCCCAAAACATCTTTAAAAAGTCTTCAGTTGATCCAAAATGCTGCAGCAAGAGTTTTAACAGGTACTATAAATAGAGATCATATCTCTCCAGTTCTGGCCTCCCTTCATTGGCTTCCCATAGAGTTTAGAATTAAGTTTAAAATCCTTCTTCTTACTTACAAAGCTCTAAACAATCAGGCCTCTTTTTATTTAAAAGATCTGATACTACCATATTATCCTAACAGAGCACTACGCTCCCAAAATGCTGGATTACTTGTAATACCTAGAATCTCCAAAAGTACAATGGGAGGCAGAGCCTTCAGGTATTAAGCTCCTCTCCTGTGGAACCAGCTGCCAATCTGGATTCGGGAGTCAGACTCGATCTCTGTTTTTAAGAATAGGGTTAAAACCTTCCTTTTTGATATAGCCTACAATTAGGGAGGGATCATGTGTCTCTGAACCCTCCCTTAGGTATGCTGCTAATAGGTTTAGACAGCCGGGGGACCCCCAACAATGCACTGGGTTTCACTCCTTTCTTCACTCTAAATGAAATATTTTTTTTTTTTTTGCTTGTCATTAATATCTGTTTGTTCTCTCCCATAGACTGAGTCCCCATTGTGTTGTTTGCTCTCTACATGTCTGTTATTTTCATCTTCTCTATCTCCTCACCCTCCAGCCAGTCGCAGCAGATGACTGCCCCTCCCTGAGCCTCGTTCTGCTGGAGGTTTCTTCCTGTTAAAAGGGAGTTTTTCCTCTCTACCGTCGCCAAGCGCTTGCTCACAGGGGATCGCCTGATTGCTGGGTTTTTTCTGCAACTGTGGAGGTTTCCCCTACAGTTGAAAGTGCTATGAGATGACTGTTGTGAAATGGCGCTATATAGATAAAGTTGAATTGAAATTGAATTGAATTAAATACTATTGGAGTGATATCAACATATAAAATAAAATTACAATGGAGTAACAACTCATCAGTAAGCAAGTTTTGAGTAACAAATGGCACATTAATTATATAATGATAGGAGTTTCATTTGTAGATTTTTCTTGAAGATGGAGATGGAAGGTAACATTTTTAGATTATCATCAAGCTCATTCCAAATCTGTGGTCCTCTGCACACAGCATTAAACCTGGTGGATTTTAGTCTTTGTTTTTTCCCAGTAATTTGTTTTTTATTTCTCGTGGTATAGGTGTGTATGGGAAGGAAGGTTGGAATGAGTTTACATAATTTATAGTTGAGTTTATGGACAACCCGATACATTATACAGGCATTCTGGAAGTAATTATGCTCAGCAAGCCTTAGAAGATTATAACGATGGAAAATATGATGAATAGGAGAATTATATTTAGACCATGATAAGGCACGTATGACTTTCTTTTGGAGAATTTCTAGCTTTTTTAGGTGAGTTGGAAATGTGTTACCTCATATGATATTGCAGTAATGTAAGTGAGGCTCAAATAAAGTTTTATATAGAGTGAGATGTGCTGAAAGTGGTAGAAAATGTCTCACTTTAAAAAATAAAGCAGCATATTTGGCCAGTTTCTTGGTTAGATTGTCAATGTGACATTTGAAATTGAGAAATTCATCAAGGAGGACCCCCAAGAACTTTATAGTGCTAACTCTTGTAATATTCTGTCCATTAATTTTGGGGCAAAGTTCCTTGGTGTCTGGCTTTTTATTGGAACGGAATGCAATATAATTAGTTTTACTGATATTAAGTGAAAGTTTGTTACACTGAAGCCAGGTGTCTATTTTCAATAGTTCACTATTTATTATCTGTTCAAGTTCATTTGGATTCTGGTGAGCAAAAAATAAATTAGTGTCATCAGCAAACAGTACTTTATGTAGTAGAGATGAGGAGATAGCAATGTCATTTGTATACAGAATGAACAGAACTGGTCCTAAAATGGAACCCTGGGGAACCCCATGATAGATGGATTTATATGATGACTTGTGGTTATTTGTATAAACATACTGAAGTCTTCCAGACAGATAATTAATAAAGCAATCTAATGCAAGGCCTCTGATACTGTAATGTTGTAATTTATTAATTAGGATGTCATGGTTAATGGTATCAAATGCTTTACACAGATCTAAAAAAGTGCCAATACCATAGTTGCCTCTTTCAATTGCATCATTGATTTTTTTTCAGTTAGGTTAAGTATTGCCATGTAGGTAGTGTGTTTCTTTCTGAAGCCATACTGAGATGGGATAATAATGTTGAACTTATCAAGGTAACTGGTAAGTCTGTTATAAACTACTCTTTCCAAAACCTTTGAGAGAGTAGGCAGAATGGATATTGGACAATAATTAGTCAAATCATTCTTATCACCTGATTTGTAAATTGGTATAATTTGTGCAGTTTTTGCTATTTGTGGCACTACTCCAGAGATCAGAGACAGATTAATGCAGTAGGTAAGAGGTTCCAGTATTAAATTAATGATACTTTTCAAAATTTTGCTGGAAATTTCATCAGCTGCAGCAGTTTGAGTTCTTCCTGTCCTTGATGATCAAACAGACTTCCTCACAATCAGTTGGCTTCAGGAAGAAAGAATTCGGGTAGTTTCCTGATAGATAGTGTTTGAAAGAGGCAGCCTGGAGTTTGTTAACTTTATGAGATAAATTTTCTCTAATGGAGACAAAATAATTATTAAATTTGTCAGCAAGAGTGGCATTACTGGTGAGATCACTGACCGCATTATTGTTTGGAAGGGTGGTGGTTTTTAGGTACTCTCCAGGATTTCTTGGAATCACCCTGTGATGCATTTATAAGTTCTGCATAGTAATTAATTAGAATAATAATAATAATAATAATAATAATAATAATAATAATAATAATAATAATAATAATAATAATAATAATAATATGTGTTAGTTTATTTCTATAATTAGTATATTCATTTTTATTATTAATATTTGGATTTTTTCTGTTACATTTATATAATTTATTTTTGTACTTAATAGATTTTTTAGTATGCCCTTAGAAAGCCATGGATGTTGAATAGTACCACTACATGTGACAGTCTTGACAGGACTTGTCCTCTGGATGGATTCTGTTATTTCCTTGGTCAAGGCATCAAATACAGCATCAGCATCACTATAACTGTAGCTTCTATCCCATGCCTTGAAATGCAAGTCCTTGCTCAGTCATTGTAAGGTTTGTTTAATAAGTATTTTTATTTTTAGTTAATGACTCGAGATTGAGGGCCTATCAGCAAGGTCAAGAAACAGAACAATAGTGAAATGATCAGAAATCTCGGAGAACACGACTCCAGATACCAGTGTGGAATTGCGAATGTTAGTAATGATATTATCAATAATGGACTTGGTGGAGTGAGTAATTCTAGTATAGGTATTAATGGTAGGGAAGAAGGAAGAGTAGTGTAGTGTATTCATACAGTCATTTTTAGCTGCATCATCCCTGGACAGGTCAATATTGAAGTCTCCAAGGAGGATACAACTTTTATTTTTGTTGTTGATTGAGAATAAAATTTCTTCCAGTTTGGTCATGAAAATATTAAAGTCGGTGTCCGGGGGGCGATAAATCACAACTGCAATTAAATTTTTAGCATTTTTGACATACATCTCAACAAAAAGAGAGTCAATATAGCAGTCTGCCATGACAATATCATAAACACCGACATCATGTGAACGTCAGAAATGCCTATATAGCAAGGGTTAAGCCCCCCTTGGGGTCCTCAGACCATAATGCTGTTCATCTGATTCCTACTTACAAGTCTTTGCTTAAAAGCAGCAAACCACAGACAAAGACAATCTTCATATGGGACAATGAAGGCATAGAAACTTTGAGAGGTTGTTTTTTCTTGTACCAACTGGGGACTCTTCCATAACTTGGAGTTGGAGGAGGCCACAGATACCATAACTGAGTATATAAAATTCTGTAAAGAAAATGTTTTACCTCAGAAAGTAATCACTATGTACCCTAATAATAAGTCTTACGTATATTTCCAAGGAATTAAAATGGTGCATAGTACAGAAAAAGATTGCTTTTAAGAATAGGGACATGTTAAGTATGAAAAATATACAGAAAGAACTTAATTATAAACTAAGAACAGCTAGAGATGAGACAAGGAAGAAATTTGAATCTGAATGCCTAGGAAAAAGTTCTCGGAAATTGTGGGACTCAGATAAAGTAATGACAAAGATGACTCCATCCAACAGCTGCATTAATGTGATGAATGAGGAAGAAAAGGAAAACGAGTTGAATAATTTCTTTTGCAGATTTGAGACTTGAGATTTTTCTCATGAACAAAAAGCTGCTCTGGACGCTATACCAGTTTTAGGTTCTGCAAAAATTATAGTTGACCAGCATGTTATGGAAAGATTTTTCTCACGTATGTACCCCAAGAAGGCATCTGGACCAGATGGGATCTCTGGGTGCTTACTGAAGTCATGCAGTGAGGAGCTAGCAGAAGCCTGGAGTCCCATCTACCAGAAGTCTTTAGATATGTGTTCTGTCCCAGTAATTTGGAAAAGCTCTATTATAATTCCTGTACCAAAAAAAGCAAGCTGTAAAGAGAATAATGACTATCGTCCTGTTGCACTGACCTCACTGGTAATGAAGTGCCTCGAGAAGATTGTCATTGACATTCTGAAAACTGATTTTGGAGGACTTTTGGATCCTCTGCAGTTTGCTTATAAAAATAATAGAAGTACAGAGGATGCCATTTTAACCTTAACCCATTCTGTGTTTAAACATTTGGAGGAGATAACCTCATATGCATGTCTTTTATTGGTTGATTTTAGTTCAGCTTTTAACACACTGCAGCCACACCTTTTAATTAAAAGGTTAAATGATTTTAAAGTGCATCCTGTTATTATTAAGTGGTACCACTCATTTTTAACTTATCGTAAACAGCAAGATAGTGTAAATGGAACTTTGTCTAAATTTAGAACCCTCAGCACAGGAGCTCCCCAAGGCTGTGTTAGTTCACCATTTTTGTTCACCTTGTACACTGATGAGTGCAGAAGTGTCTATCCAGGCAATCAAATTATTAAATTTTCTGATGACACTGCTATTTTATCACTACTTCAAAAGACTCATGATCTGTCAAACTATTTTATAGAAATTCAGAGGTTTGTCAATTGGTGTGATGACAGTCATCTCATTTTGAATACTGATGAAACAAAGGAGATGGTGTTTGACCCTCGGGGAGTTGGTGACCACAGGCCTGTGGTCATCTACAACCACACTACAACACAGGTTAGTTCCTATAAATATTTGGGAGTATGTATTGACAATTCATTAACCTGGAGCACACATATTGATTACCTCTGTAGTAGACTACAACAGCGGCTGCATTTCTTGCACAGATTAAGAATACATGGCGTTGATAAAAGGATTATGTTAATATTTTACCAGGCTGTGTTGGAGAGCTGTATTAGATACAGCATTACAGCTTGGTTTGGCAGCCTCTCTGTGAAACTAAAGAACAGAGTGTTGCGTTTAATTCATACAGCATGTAAAATTATTGGAGTTAAAGAGTATTTACCCATTTTTTTATTTTTATTTTTTGTTACTTATTTGTACCCGTAGGTAGACTTGGTTTGCAGTCTGGTGACAAGCCACCGGCTGCTGGTCGCTGCATGCGCGAGCGCCCTAAACCTACATGTTTTTGGTGTGCGGGAGGAAACCGGAGAAATCCCGGAGTAAACCCGCGCAACACGGGGAGAACATGCAAACTCCACACAGCTCACTGTTGGTCAGGGGCTGGGATCGAACCCACGATCTCATGATCCCCGCGGTCCCCCGGCCGAGGGTAAAACTGTGCTGCCACAGTGCTAAACCACTGCGCCACCGTGCAGATCTTACATGAACAGGCAGCCTGTAGACAAGCTCAAAAAATAATCAGTGACATGAGCCATGTACTAAACAATGAATATGTGTCTCTAGTCTCTAGTCTCTAGTCTCTCCACCGAGTCCTGGGTCTGCCCCGGGGGTCTCCTCCCAGTGGGACGTGCCTGAAACACCTCAAGTGGGAGGCGTCCAGGAGGCATCCTAATCAGATGCCCATACCACCTCAACTGACTCCTTTCAATGTGGAGGAGCAGTGGTTCTACTCTGAGCCTCTCCCGGATGACTGAGCTCCTCACCCTATCTCTGAGGGTGAGTCCAGCAATCCTACGGAGAAAGCTCATTTCAGCCGCTTGTATCCGCGATCTCGTTCTTTCGGTCATTACCCAAAGCTCGTGACCATAGGTGAGAGTAGGAACGTAGATTGACTGGTAAATCGACAGCTTTGCCTTAGAACTCAGCTCCCTCTTCACCACAACAGACCGGTACAACGTCCGCATCACTGCAGATGCTGCTCCAATCCGTCTGTCAATCTCTTGCTCCATTCTCCCCTCACTCGTGAACAAGACCCCAAGATACTTAAACTCCTCCACTTGGGGCAGGAGCCTGTCCCCAACCCAGAGAGGACAATCCACCTTTTTCCGGCTGAGGACCATGGACTCGGACTTGGAGGTGCTAATTCTCATCCCAGCCACTTCACACTCAGCGGCAAACCGTCCCAGCAAGAGCTGTAGGTCATTGCTGGATGAAGCCAACAGGACAACATCATCTACAAACAACAGAGATGAGATCCTGTGGTCACCAAGCATGACACCCTCCATTCCCTGGCTGCGCCTAGAAATCCTGTCCATAAAAATTATGAACAGGATCGGTGACAAAGGGCAGCCCTGGCGGAGTACAACTCTCACTGGGAATGACTCCGACCGAGTGTTGGCAATACGAACCAAACTCTCACAACGGTCGTACAGAGACCGAATAACTTGTAACAACAAGCCCGATACCCCATACTCCCGAAGCACCCCCCACAAAAAACCACGAGGGACGCCGTCAAATATCTTCTCCAAGTCCACAAAACACATGTAAACTAGTTGGGCAAACTCCCACGAACCCTCAAGAGTTCTCGAGAGGGTAAAGAGCTGGTCCGATGTGCCACGGCCAGGACGAAAACCGCATTGCTCCTCCTGAATCCGAGGTTTGACCAACGGCCGGACTCTCCTCTCCAGTACCTTGGCATAGACCTTCCCAGGGAGTCTGAGGAGTGTGATCCCTCTAAAGTTGGAGCACACCCTCCGGTCCCCTTTATATATATATATATATATATATATATATATATATATATATATATATATATATATATATAATTTTATTATGTACTACGTCCATTGTGTATGTGGATTGTGTGGTTGCAGCACGGGTGATAAGCCCAAGACAAATTTCCCCTTGAGGGACAATAAAGTTTATCTTATCTTATATTATCTTATGTCTACAAGAGATATACAGACAGACACCACCACCAGATCTGCCATATCTGTTCTTTGTGAACAGTTTATAATCATCAGGGTTTAAGATGTCTATGTATGACTTCTTGTTCAGCCAAGTTTCACTACAACCAATTACATCAAAGCTGCAGCCTGTACTGGTAAGTAAAGTAACTAGGTCATGGTGATGTTTATTCAAGCTCCTGATGTTTAAATACATGAAAGAATAATTGTATTGGTTTTAAAAGGATGTTAATTGCTAAGGAATATACTGGTCATGATTTCCCCTAATCGTAGACATCATTTTATTTCAGCTCTTTTCACCCATGTGTCTGTCACATGTGTCTGCCAGTTAAAGGGTTAAATGCATGATAGAAGTGGGTACCCTGACCCCACTGTCTGTGGTCATGTTCTAAAATGCAAAGATACTGGTCTAATGTATTTCAGAAATAGAAAAAATACTCTGACTTGATCTGGAATTGGACCTAATATGTCATAGTTCCCCATGCTCCATTATGCGGCACATGGAGGAAGAAGTGAAAAACCCAAATGTGAGAGTAGAACGTACCATTTATTAACATAAACCACCTAGCTGCAATGCTCCGTACTGTGGGTGTTTATATATTTACATATTTATTCCATCTAGCTACAATGCTCTGCACTGTGTGTTCATATATTCATATTTTATTCCATCCAGCTACAATGCTCTGCACTGTGTGTGTGTGTGTGTGTGTGTATATACAGTATATATCTTATAGTAATATGTACATATGTATATTAGCTGCTCTTGCTTGCTTGTTTTTTTTTTTCTTGCCTTCTGATTGTTGCTCTGAGTGTTGCTATCCCTGTGCTGTTGCAATCCTGGAATTTCCCCGTTGTGGGACTAATAAAGGCTTATCTTATCTTATCTTATCTTAAACTATAACAAAATAACAAGTCCAGTCGACCACAAATGTACAGAGAGTTGTAATGATGAAATAACGGCCACCAGACATACAGGGCGTCTATCGGATGCTCTACAGCCCGGTGAAGGGAATGCCTAGCGCCGCAGAGCTGCTGTTGACACAGGGAGAAAGGCAAACATGAAACTTATGGGACTGGCGCGATCCGGGCTGCCCATGCAGTCTGGAGGATGAGGAAGACAAGCAGAGTCAGCCGTAACACCAAGGGATTAACCAAACTTAAAGTGACTGGCTGAATAACATGTCGGTGGTGAGAACCCAAACGTGGAGAACTAGCTGCTGCGTATGGAGGCGAATGCTCCAACAATCTCTTTCCACAAATGCAGCGAATAAATAATCCTGATACTAACAAAGAAAGAGATTGCCGGTGTGAGAAAGCGGGGGCTGAACATAATTGAACCTGGTGTGTGAGAGAGCGTGTATGAGCGTGTGAATGGGAATGAATGAAGTGTGTGCATGTGTGTGTGTGTGTGTGTGTGTGTGTATGTGTGTGAACAGCCGTAATGAAGTACAGCTGATGGCACTTGACAGGAGGAGGGCACGTGCCCGAGCTGTCAGGGAGCAAAGGACCCAAACAGCTCCCTGACGCGCCTGACGGCAAATAGGGCAAGAAAACAACAATAAGTCAGAACTTGGTTTGGAACAACCAAACCCAGATTCATGACACAATATGCCTCCTTCTGGGCCTTCCATATAGATTGGTACCATTACAAAATAAAAGGCTTCATTGTATTTTAACATATTCTGCAAGGAAAACCATTCTGCCTCAGTGGATCAGTGAAAAGGTACCAACTGTTAAAGGCTGGCAGAAAGTTTTGTTTGATTTGGTACCACTGGAATATTTGACCTGTGCGCTATATTCTAAGAAAGATCAGTTCTTTAAAACCTGGGAGCCTTATTTAAATTATATAGACCCTGTTGTTTCGGTTATTATGCTGCAAGGATTTTTTAAAAATATGTTACATGAATATTTAGACACCTTGCTGAGCCCAACCCTGTTTTTTTAATTTTTTGGGGGGGAAGATATTATCATTTTTCTTGGTTAAATGTCTTATTTAATTTTTTACTGTTGTGTAGATGTCATCTTATTGGTTAATTCTTTTCTTACTTTTTTGTGTAATAACATTGAAAATTAATAGATAGATAGATAGATAGATAGATAGATAGATAGATAGATAGATAGATAGATAGATGTACTTTATTGATCCCAAACTGGGAAATTACAGTGTAACAGCAGCATGACAGTAGACAACCAAACAACAGAAACACACACATGACAGACAAAGGGATTACCCATGGAAAGTAAAACTAACACGACTATGAAGCGACTATGAAACCTATATACATCATAGCTTAATAAATGATGACCCGTATAAAAAATAAATATATATTATATAATATATATAATAATGTGGGGAGTCAGGTTATGTAGCATCTCAGACAGAGACAGTGAATAAACATGGGGGGAACAATGCTCAGGGGGTTCCTGGGGATATAGCAGGAAGGAGTCAGGGACATAGGGGGTTGAAGGCAGTGTAATGTAAATGTCATGCTGAGTGATGAGAAATGCCATGTAAACGTGTGAAGAGTGAGTTGGGGAAAAAGTGGAGATCATGCTGAAATGATTCATTCTGTTCTGTGCTTGAGAGATGTGAGTGTGTAATAAATCCGTCTGTTCATAAACCTGCCTCTTTATTCACACACTCCACACTGGTGACCCTAGACGAATTATGGAACACGAGGTAAGAACCCCGGAGCCGGCCCAGTCGGGAAGCCCCAGTGACGCAGCAGCCATCCCACAGACAGCCCGGACTGAAACTCCCAGCAATGCATGCGCGGTTTCAGTCAAGCTACCGGACTTTTGGCAGCACAACCCGCGCTCTTGGTTCCACCACACCGAGGCCCAGTTCGCCCTCCGGGGAGTAACGGCAGACAACACCAAGTTCTACCATGTGGTAGCAGTGCTGGACGCTCGTACAGCCCAGCAGGTAGCGAGCCTGCTCGATCAGCCTCCAGCCCGCAACAAATACGAGGCGCTCAAGGCTGCGCTGACCCGGCGCTACACGCTCTCGGAATGTGAGAGAGCGGAGAGGCTCCTGGGGCGGACCGAGTTAGGAAATGGTTCGGCCGTCGACCTGATGGAGAAGATGCTGACGTTAATGGGCACGGACGACGGGCACTTTCTGTTTGCCCACCTTTTCCTCCGGAATCTTCCAACAGAGGCGAGAGCGGTTCTGGCCAATTCGCCGTTACTGGACGCGCGAAACTACCGTGCGCTAGCCCAGGAGGCAGACCGGATCATCCTCACCACCAGAGTGATCACAGTCAAAGCGGCGGTGGCGGAGCCCAGCGAGACGACCAGAGGAGGCGAGGAGCCACCGACGGTAGTGGCAGCGGGGGCCAAGGAGCGCCAGAGAGACACGCTCTGCTTCTACCACCGGCGCTTCGGAGAGACTGCGCTCAGATGTGCGCCACCGTGCCAGTTCAAGCGCTCGGGAAATGCCAAGGCCAGCAGTCAGTAGCAGCTGCGACCGCCGGTGAAGAGAACAAGCTGCTCTACGTGACGGACTCGCGCTCGGGGAGACGCTTCCTCATCGACACCGGAGCCCAGAAGAGCGTCATCCTGCCGTCCTACGCTGACCGGCTGGCAGGACCTAGCGGCCCCGGACTTGTGGCAGTAAACGGCTCGGAGATTAAGATGTTCGGTGAGAGAACACTGGCCTTATCTCTACATGGCCGCTCGTACGAGTGGACTTTTGTCATAGCAGCACTGTGTTGCCCGATCCTGGGAGCTGATTTTCTGTGTGCGCATGGTTTACTTGTGGATGTTGCTAACAGGCGCCTGGTTAATGCACTGTCCTTTGATTCTCTCCCCTGTATAGCTCGAGGGACCCGGCCAACAGCACAAGCCAACGTCACAGCTCCAGGCGGTAAGTTTCACGCACTGCTCGCTCAGTTCCCAGCACTCACGGTCCCAACGTTTTCGGCGGCCATCGCTAAACACGGGGTGGAGCACTTTATCACCACCACCGGGCCGCCCGTTTTCGCAAGACCTCGGCGCTTGGACGCAGCTAAACTGGCCATAGCGCGCAAGGAGTTCGCTAACCTCGCCACCTGGCTGCACGGTGGCGCAGTGGTTTAGCATTGTGGCAGCACAGTTTTACCCTCGGCCGGGGGATGGCGGGGATCATGAGGTCGTGGGTTCGATCCCAGCCCCCGACCAACAGTGAGCTGTGTGGAGTTTGCATGTTCTCCCTGTGTTGCGTGGGTTTACTCCGGGATTTCTCCGGTTTCCTCCCGCATACTAAAAACATGTAGGTTTAGGGCGCTTGCGCACGCAGCGACCAGCAGCCGGTGGCTTGTCACTAGACTGCAAACCAAGTCTACCTACGGGTACAAATAAGTAACAAAAAAAAAACAAAAAAAAAAAACCTGGAAAGGTTGGGCATCATCAGGCGATCTAACAGCCCGTGGGCATCCCCGCTACACATGGTCCCTAAGGCTGAGGGGTCGGGACGACCGTGCGGTGATTTCCACAGGTTGAACAACGCCACAGCACACGACCGCTACCCGATTCCCCACATACAGGATTTTTCCATTCACCTTGCCAGAGCACGCATTTTTTCCAAAATAGGCTTTGTCCGCGGTTACCACCAGGTTCCAGTGCATGCGGAGGACGTACCCAAAACAGTGGTCATAACTCTGTTCGGCTTATTTGAGTTCCTGTGCATGCCATTCGGGTTAAAAGGAGCGGCACAGACGTTCCAGCGCATGATGGATGCAGTGCTGCACGATCTCCCGTTCATGTTCGTCTACCTGGACGATATCCTGGTAGCCAGTGCATCCAAAGACGAACACGTAACCCACCTCAGGATGGTTTTCTGGAGGTTGGAGGACCATGGGTTAATAATCAACCCGGCGAAATGCCAGTTCGGCGTGACGGAGATTGATTTTTTGGGGCACCGCGTCTCTCCGGAAGGAGCGATCCCGTTGCCCAACAAAGTGTGCGCCGTGGAGGATTTTCCCCGGCCTCAGATGGTCAGGGCACTGCAAGAATTTTTGGGGATGGTGAACTTTTATAACCGTTTCCTTCCCCGCGTGGCGCGGTTCATGCAACCATTGTACCCCGCGCTCAAGAGACAGAAACCCGCGGATGGGGTCGAATGGACCCCGGAGCGAGAGCGGGCGTTCTCGGAGGTTAAAGCAGCCCTGGCAAACGCCGCACTGCTGGCGCATCTGGACCCAGCGGCCCAGATGGTGCTCACCACTGACGCTTCAGATGTAGCCATAGGGGATGTCGTGGAGCAGCGCGTCGCCGGGGCTTGGCAGCTGCTCGCCTTTTTCAGCAGAACTTTGCGCAACAGTGAACATAATTACAGCGCGTTCAACAGAGAGTTGCTGGCTCTCCACCTGGCCATACGCCACTTCCAGTTCTGGCTGGAAGGGCGCGGCTTCACCGCGTTCGTGGACCACAAGCCACTAACGTTCGCGATGGCCAAGGTTTCAGAACCGTGGTCGGGCCGGCAGCAGAGACAGCTGGCCGCGATCTCAGAGTTTAATACCGATATTCAGCATGTGTCGGGTAAACTGAATGTGGTGGCGGACTGCCTCTCGCGCGCCGTGGTGGCCCCGGTCTAAGTGGGGATAGATTATACAGCTATGGCCGCGGAGCAGATTAGCGATGCAGACGTGCGCGCACTCCAGTCTGGACCAACAGGGTTAAGGCTGGAGAGCAGGGTGTTGCAAGACGGCACGCCCCCCCTAATCTGCGATGTCTCCACGGGACGCCTGCGTCCGGTGGTCCCGGTCATGTGGCGCCGCCGCGTGTTTGAGTTGGTTCACACTCTGGCGCACCCAGGAGTGCGCGCATCAGTCAAAATGGTGGGAGAGAAGTTCGTGTGGCCGAATCTTTGCAAACAAGTTAAAGAGTGGGCTGCGGCCTGCATGGCGTGCCAATAAGCCAAGGTACACAGACACACGAAGGCTCCCTTGGAGCCGTTTCGGGTACCGGCTAAGAGGTTCAACCATGTTCACGTGGACCTCGTGGGCCCCCTCAGGCCATCACAGGGGTGCACGCACCTCCTGACAGTGGTGGACCGCATCACGCGCTGGCCAGAAGCAGTCCCGCTGGCGGCAACCACGTCCGCGGACGTGGCACGTGCTTTTTTAACAGCATGGGTGGCGCGTTTTGGAGTCCCGTCGGACATTGAGGGGCCCTCAATTTGTTTCCGACCTCTGGTCCGCGATGGCCCGCAGCCTGGGTGTTGCAATTCATCGCACAACTGTCTACAACCCACAGGCCAATGGGTTATGCGAGCGTTTTCATAGATTGCTGAAAGCAGCGCTCAGGGCTTCACTGACGGATGCACATTGGGTAGACAGGTTGCCGTGGGTTTTATTGGGGTTGCGCTCCGGGGCAAAAGAGGATTTGGAAGCTTCCCCGGCAGAGTTTGTTTTTGCGCAGCCCCTACGGCTGCCCGGGGAATTTTTGCCAGATAATCCCGCGCCGGACAGCTGCCCGTCTCAGCTTTTGCAGCGTAGCGCAAACACAGGCACACTGCCAGGGTCGGCCCACCACTGTTTTCCACGTGCTTTCGTGCCTAAAACTTTGAAGAACGCGGAGTTCGTGTTCGTCAGACATGACGCCCACCGCCCTCCATTGCGCCCACCCTATGATGGACCGTTCAGAGTGCTGGAAACAGGGGATAAGCATTTTTTGCTAGACTTGGGGGGTCGGCGGGAGAAAACTGGCATAGACAGACTCAAACCCGCCTTTGTAGTGGCGGACAAGCAAGTGCTGTTGGCTAGGGCCCCTCGGCGTGGAAGACCCCCACGGAGACCTCCCCAGGGAAACGATTCACCAGGGCAGCCACACGGACAGACCAAAGTCCCCCCCCCCCCTTCGCCATGGCCCACCCGCAGTCAGACACACTCCCAGCAGCCCCCCACCGGCACAGCAGCGCCATGGAGGCGGTAAACCCCAGTTACAGCAGATATAGGAGGAGACTGAAGCCAAAAGAGCATGTGGACTGATGTTCTATCTAAGATGCTGGGGGGGGGGGGGAAGTCAGGTTATGTAGCATCTCAGACAGAGACAGTGAATAAACATGGGGAGAACAATTCCCAGGGGGTTCCTGGGGATATAGCAGGAAGGAGTCAGGGACATAGGGGGTTGAAGGCAGTGTAATGTAAATGTCATGCTGGTGATGAGAAGTTGGTGATGAGTGAGAGATGAGTGAGTTGGGGAAAAAGTGGAGATCATGCTGAAATGATTCATTCTGTTCTGTGCTTGAGAGATATGAGTGTGTAATACATCCGTCTGTTCATAAACCTTCCTCTTTATTCACACACTCCACAATAAATATATTTTGGAAAAAAAAGTCCATTAGACAGCTACAGTTAGTTCACAACACTGCAGCTCGAGTCCTCACTGAGACCAAGAAAGTAGATCATATACAGTAACTCGAGTCCTCAAATGTTTACACTGGCTTCCTGTCTGTCAAAGCATAGATTTCAAAATATTCCTTTTGGTATATAAAGCTCTGAATGGTTTAGGGCCAAAATACATTTCAGATCTTCCTGTCCACTATGAACCACCCAGACCCTCAGGTCATCAGGGTCAGGCCTACTATCTGTGTCCAGAGTTAGAGCCAAACATGGTAAGGCAGCATTCAGTTTTAATGCTCCTCACATGTCGAACAAACTCCCAGAAAGTGTCAGGGCTGCTGAAACTCAGCTGCTTTATATCCAGGTTGAAAATATTAATATTTGCTGCTGCCTTTCAGTAGAACTGTTAATCTCCCACAATGCTTGTTTGTTTCTCTTTATTTTTTAGTTTGCTTTTAAATTCTATTATAATATTTTTTTTTGCAACTTGCTGTAATGCTTTAATGTTTTTTTATAAAGCACTTTGAATTGTCTTGTACATGAAATGTGCTGTACAAATAAACTTGCCTTGCCAATCGGCCATCTGGCAAGTGTGAGGTGTCAGTGAACCTAGTTTGTGTGGTGTGTCCACCATAATTGGCAAAAAACAAAACCTTGTCTTTTTTGCGACCAATTTGATTCTTGAATCGGTGTCAGAGTTATCGGCAAATGAGAGCACCCTTATTAGCTCAGAATTTAGGCTGTGAGTGCCGGCACAGAACATACATGCCGTTTTGCCATTGGGTGTAGTCTTAACAGTGCAAATGGATCTTTTACACCGATAGTTTTGACAAAAGGGGATGCAGCAGGACATCACTTTTTAGGTTTTGTCAGAGATGTCAGCTTGGCATGCCTCTAGCCTTAGGGACAGTTAAAGCAGCACGATGCAACTTTCTTGTTCCAAGTAGGAACACTAAAAAGACTACTACTATGGAGACTATGACCTCAGTTCCAACAGCCAATCACGAGGTGCTCAGTTGTGCCCTTGTGGTGGGTTGTTGGGATTGCTGTCATAGTCACTGTAGTTGTAGTCCTTTCAGTGTTCCTCACAAAAACAGAGCTGTTGCAGGCAATGCAGACCCACTCAGGCTATGGTTGAAGTGACCTTCTCCACATCAATGGTTGATTTACCATCAACATAGTTTTGGAAATTTCAGAGTGAAAATCTTCCATATGTAGTGTCTCAGTTTGGGCACACATTTTCTCTACTGATAACCTGATCTTCTCCTGCTGCTCTGATCAACACCCGTTTCTTATCAAGCTGCAGCCTTCATAAAGGGGCGGTTCCCCTTCCTCAGCATGGGAATGTTAGACTCTACATGACAGCTGCATGGTGTGCCTTCCTGAAGTAGCCTTCAGGTAGGCATACATGTATGCCTTCCTCTTCACCTTGTCCTCCAATGCTGGAACTTGTAAGCAAAACAAACATTTCAATCCCTCACCTTCTGTCAACCTGCATATCTCCTAAGACCTCAATACTCATCATTCCTCGGGGACTGGGAATCGTACCTGGCAGAACCGCAACCCGGGAAATCCACCATGCCTCCCCAAGTAAGTCAGCTCAAATATTCTGCAAATTCTACTCACCAAGCCCTCTGGCATGAGGCACCCTCTCCCTCTTCTCTAGAAAAACAACTCACTGGAAAAAGACTGCAACACATCTCACTGGTGGACTGGCAGCCACCTCTAAATATACTTACCACTCAATTAAGTATCACCACCTGTAAGAGAAACATGTTTTTAATTTATTTAATCTCTATCATCATAACACAGTGACTGCTGTGTGTCTCTCTCTCCACAGGGTTACCAGATCCTCATCCCCACACACATTTACATTTAATAAAACTTGTGTTAAACCTTGCAAAGCCGTCTCCTCTCAGTGTCTGTGTTATGTGGCCGAGGGTAGTTAAAACATACTACAGATTCTTAAAGACCGGGGGCCCCACGTATAAAGACTTGCGTGGATTTCCTACTGAAGGATGACATACGTTTAAATCAAGAAAATGCTGTAAGCAAAAAAAAAAATAAAAAAATCCAGATGTATGAAACAGTGTGTACACAGGAGTCCAAGCAACTTTCCTTTGTACATCCCAATCTCCTTGAAATTGAACGCAGGTGAGGAATACCTTGACACACCCCCATTTAAATATGCAATTACATGCAAACAGATATGCAAATAGATATATGAGATGAGAGATGAGATTCAGCTTTATTGTCATTACACATGTATGAATACAAGGTAACGAAACGTGACTTGGCATTTGGGCACGCTCTGCAGAGCGCATCCAAGGCCGGGGCAGCCACTAGGCGCCAGTCATAAAGAAGAAAGGAAAAAAAAGAAAAGAAATGATATGACACAATAGGCGAGAGAAAAAAACATGTTTTATCAAATTGACGCTTAATGGGTAAGCGAAATTTTGATTGCAGGCAAAAAACCCCTCAATGCATATTTAGCAAACATTTAGTGGACAAAAAACCAAAAGACCAAAAGTCAGAGAGAGTCAGTGAATGGATGGGTGTAATTCAGTATTATGAATCAGTGTGTTCGTGTATGTTGAATGCAGGTGGGTGTTTATCAGTTACTGGAGGCAGCAAAATCTCTCCCAGCCGAGATGTTATGTCTTAGTGTCTGAAACTCGGAAGCATGTCCTTGAGGCATGGCAGATGGAAATTTCCTGAGCCAGTCACATGTCAATGAGAGTTCAGATGCAGACCCAGTATGTTTATGAAAGAGAAGCACAATCTTCTGTTTTGTCTTAATCCAGGAGGAAAATAGACAACAAGGCATCGAATTCAAGGTCTGGTAGACACAGATCACAGAGCATAGAATTTTACATCTCATGCAATCCTGTGTCCATAATTTCCATACTTAGGCTTTAAATCCATTCCTTGGAGGCACCAAAAACGACTCCAGATGTTTCCCTTCTAGAACATGGGTAAACATGTCCGGTAGAGTCCATTCTCTCTACAGTGCATGCCAGATGGAAATTTCCATGTTAATCATTGCCGATAGTTAGTGCACTCCTCCGTCTAGTCGAATTGTTGAGAAGCAGCTATGCCGGGACCGCTTTTAATTAGCTCTTCCAGTTAATTTTTCGATACACCAGGAAAAACTCCAGAGCCAATCAGCAGAAAATCCTGTGATCCTCGCCAAACCAGGTAGATGTTTCCACATCCTCAGTCAAATTATGCAGACACATGCGTTCCAATCCATGGGTCTCTCCATAGGGGCTCCCCCTGGCCCGAATTTATATAAAAAGTTGTTAATTTTATTAAAGCCGCTCACCAAATCCATTTTTTTCGTTTGGATCAAGATTCAGCCAGAAGAACAGCGACGCAGACAAGACAGCAAGCTGGGATTCTCAGTTAGGGAGGGAAGGAGGGTAAAAGGGGGAGCAGCAAAGAAAAAGGCGTCTGTTCTCTCTGAAGGGCAAGAAGAGAGAACAGATATACAAGCCCACACGTTTAATTATCCTGTATCCACGATCAACAATAATGGATTTAATGGAATTTAAGGGACTGCGAGTTGGAGGCGCTCCTGAATGAGGTAGAGGCACGTAAAAATGTTTTGTTTGGCATGCTGTCCTGTGGCATTAGCGCTGGATACAAATAATTCAATGGCCTGCTCACAACCCTATGAGATTAGTTTACTGTTTTCCTTTATTCAAACAGGGATGAGAAGGAGATGTTGATTTAACCTTGACATGTTTCCATTGATGTCTGCAGTCGTCCTCAGAAGCGTCAGCTGATCATTGTCATTTGTGACCAGCCAGGTGGATCAGCTCATTGAATAAGGGAAAACAGCAATCAAAAAGAAGACAATATGAACCTATTTAATGGGTAGCCACGGTCACCTGTCAGTTGAAAGTAGATTATATTAGACTCGACAAGTACATATTTTATTTCCAAAATGCAAATCTCATCCTTTATGGTTATATACAACTTAGTACAAGGATTACACACACTACTATTGTAAATGAATGAAGTGCGCTGGGGAAAGGGTGACACTGTTGCATTTCAAACTTTACACGTGTTTATTGACATAACTACTCTACACACAGAGGCAATTGGGGGCTTGATTAGAATGCTGTGAAACTGTAGTTTAATCGGCAAAAAAAGGAAGTCACTTACTCAAACCACTGACTTGTAATGAAGCCTTGAAGACAGGGTGATATTTGGGGGTGCACAGGCGTGTTGCGCATGAGGTGGGTTATCTAGGACAATTACAAGAATTTGCTGACCAAGAAGCCACCCATCCACACAGTTCCAGCTTGTAGTTTGTTCCCAACAATGCTGTTCATTAGAATGAATGAATCGTGCATTGAACCGGGCCATCTTGCAACAATGTTGGTTACATTTGTGCATCACATATAATTTGTATATTGATAGAATGGAAATGTTTCCTATTAACATACACATATTCATCTTGTGAAGGTGATTTTATAGCAATGTGTGTGCAGTCCATAGCCCCGATTACATTAGGAAAACCGGCTCTCTCTGCAAATTGCGCTTTGATGTTGACCTGTTCAACTGCATTGTATGGGAATATGATGTACCTGGGTGACGGCCAGATAATGCCATCCCACACAGCTGGCATAGCTCGGCTCAGGGTCGACTGAGAAATTCCCGATCAATCTGCCAACTCCCTCTGGAATGCCCCTGTTGCCAGGAACCCCAGTGTTGTCAGCACCTGCACTGTGGGCCGTGCACAGCTTCTTGCCGTGTCGCACCCCAAGAGCAGCTGTAGCTCTGAGCACAGTTCCACAGGGACTGCCCATGGAAAACTAAACCGCCTGACAAGCCAGTCATCATCCTGAGCCAGAAAATCTTCTTTTTCTCTAAATACCCTTTCTCTTCTCACTGCGTGATTTGTAATATCCTCTAATAATGCTAATGCCATTGTTGTTAGAGGCATTTTCTGCACTTTTTTGTGCTTGCTTTTATATCCACTCATCTAATTGCACACACTTGGATGTTTACTCATCATGTGTCTCTAGTGTTTACAATAATTTTCATGTCATTATCAGTCTCCCAACATCACCTCTAAGTGTCGCCAATGGACCAATAACAGTAGAAACGTATGTACGCCAGCTATGAAGTTGGCGTGGGGCTGCTTATTTCCATGGTCATTTCATTCTTGTTACATCTGAAATTTTCCTTGGATAAGGACGTACGCCATGTTTTTGTGTGCAAGTACCCTTTGTCCATGAGGCCCCAGGTGAAGAACCACAGGCGGATTCAAAGGGAAAATTTAAAATGAGGTCAAAAGAATTTATTATAAAATACAGCGGGGAAAATAAGTATTGACCACGTCAACATTTTTCTCATTAAATATATTTTCTGATGGAGCCACTGACCATTGACTGATGGCCATTGGTCAGATATCAGTAACAACCCAAGTAATTCACACAGTACATACAAAGAAATCAAGACAGCTGTGTTCACAAAACAAGTTATATTTAATAAAGTGGAATTACATAGGGAATAAGTATTGAACACGCTTGGTGAAATTTGATATTTAGCAGAAAAGCCTTTGCTGGTAATAACAGCTTCCAGAAACCTCCTCTGTGGAGAAACTAGGCTCAGGCATTGCTCAGGAGTGATTTTAGCCCATTCTTCCACACAAACTGTCTTCAAATACTGAAGGTTCCGTGGGTGTCTTCTATGGACTCTGATCTTCAGTTCATTCCATAGATTTTCAATTGGATTCAGGTCAGGTGACTGGGCCATTCTAGCAACTTGATTTTCCTTCTCTGGAGCCAGTTGAGCGTTTCCTGGCTGTGTGTTTGGGATCATTACCTTGCTGAAATGTCCACCCTCGTTTCATCTTCAGCATCTTGGCAGATGGCAACAGGTTCTTATCAAGGATGTCTCTTTATATTTATCCATTTATCTTTCCTTCAATTATATGAACTCTGCCTGCACCATGTGCTGAAAAACACCCCCACACCATGATGGGATGTACAGTGATAGTTCTCCAAACATGCTGTGTGTTGTGGCATCCAAAAAGTTCAATTTTGTTCTTATCTGACCAGACTATATTCTCCCAGTATTTTATTGGCTTGCCCAAATGTTGTGCAGCAAACTTTAAATGAGCTTCAACATGCTTTTTCTTCAGCAATGGAGTCTTGCAAGGTGAGCAGGCATAGAGCCCATGCCGGTTGAGTGCATTACTTGTTGTTCTCTGTGAAACAGCAGTACTTGTTAACTCCAGGTCTTTCTGGAGCTCTCCACGAGTGGTCTTTGGTTCTTGGATAACTCTTCTAACAATTCTTTTGACTCCTCTGTCAGAAATCTTGTGAGGAGGTCCTGGTCGTGGTCGGTTTATGGTAAAATGATGTTCTTTTCACTTCCGAATGATGGCTCCAGCAGTGCTCACTGGAATATTCAGCAGTTTAGAAATGCATCTGTAACCAATGCCATCATTATGTTTTGCCACAATAAGGTTGCAAAGATAGAGAGAGCTCTTTGCTTCTACCCATCACAAGGACTTTGTGGTGTGACAATCTGATGTTCAGACTTTTTTAAAGGCTATCAGTCAGGACTTAACCAGCTGAAATTAATTTACACTGATGGAGGATGGGGTGACTTCCTAAATTCTGAGGGATTTCAGCTGATTTCTTGGCTTTCTATGCCTTTGTGCACCTCTTTTTTGATGTGTTCAATACTTATTCCCTGTGTCATTCCACTTTATTAAATATAACTTATTTTGTGAACACAATTGCCTTGAGTTCTTTGTATGTATGGATTACTTAGGTTGTTACTGATATCTGGTTAAAATCTCAGGTTAATGGCTCCATCAGAAATATGTTTAATGAGAAAAACGTTGACATGTTCCGGTTCCGGTTCCGGTTCCGCCGGACCGGTGGCGCCACACGAGTCGGCTGCCCGTTGCAACAGCCTTTTTTTTATCTTCCTTCTTCTTTCTACACCTTTCACTCTGTATATATATCACGGACGCACGGATCGCCCCGGGGGTCTCCCGGGTCGGCGGACGGAGCCACTGTTTACAGCGGGAGACGTTACAGCGGGGAGGAGCTGGTGCTAGCTAGCACTTGGCCGCCGCCCGGTGCTAATGGGAAACTCGACATACCGGGAGCTGTAGCGAAAACGACGCGGGTGCCGGGCTGGAGTTTAGGCGGCGTGCAAGAAATATAAGACAGAATAATAAAGAGCGATGGCAAGAACCAAGCAGAGCGCCCGTAAAATCTACTGGAGGAAGAAGCCCCCCAGGAGACAGCTAGCCACCAGGGCTGCTCGGAGAGGCGCTCCGGCCACCGGCAGAGTGAAGAGGCCTCGCCGTCACAGGCCCGTGGCTCTGAGAGAGATCCGTCGCTACCAGAAATCCACGGAGCTGCTCATCCATAAGCTGCCCGTCCAGCGCCTGGTGAGGGAGATCGCTCAGGACTTCAAGACCATCCTGCGCTTCCTGAGCTTCGCCGTCATGGCTCTGCAGGAGACCAGCGAGGCCCACCTGGTGGGTCTCTTCTTCGCCAAGAGGGTCACCATCATGCCCAAAGACTTCCAGCTGGCCCGCCGCATCCGCGGAGAGAGAGCTTAGACTTTCTGCTGCACATTCACCAACCAACCATAATGCTCCGCACTGTGTGTCTATATATATACATTTATAGTAATATGTACATATGTTTACTAGAGTTCTTGTTTTTTCTTGCCTTCTGATTGTTGCTCTGAGTGTTGCTATCCCTGTGCTGTTGCAGTCCTGGAATTTCCCCATTGTGGGACTAATAAAGGCTTATCTTATCTTATCTTAAATAATGTTCAGTACTTATTTTCCCCGCTGTAACTACAATTGCCCACTAAAATAAAAAGCTAAATCTAAAAACGTAAAAACTAAAACTAAGCTAAAATAAAATGAGGATAAAACACTAAAAACTAAGCTAAAAAAAAGTGGCCTACCCCCCCTACACAAAAAAAAACCAGTAAGAGTCCATAAAAGCTGTGGAGGAGGGTTCACTCTTCAAGCCATACTCCTTCCACCACGACACCAGACGTCTGCAGGCAACCTGTATGGAGGAAGACACTAGCCAGCAGTATGCTCCTATTTAATATCATCATCATCATCAAGGGCATCATCATGGGGTACTGCTATCTGGGAAGCAGAATACTTACAGCAAAGGCAGAGCTCCTCAGTCTGCCTCTTGCCTTCCTTCACTTGCAGCTCGTGAAGTTACGCTCGACACCGCCCACTCAACACTGATTCGAGCAATGTAAAGCGGAAGAGTCATGAGCAGGGCATCGCACGCCGTTTCAGCACGCCCATAGTCACGTGACCGTAGCAAGTGAGGCCTCATTATGCCGGTTACATCACGTGACTTGAGGGCTTGCGGGAAGTTTGAGAGGGAATTTTTTTTTTTTTGTTTGCTTTGTATTGTTTGTTCCTGCCATCCAATTCTGAATAGCCCTCGGATGGCCAAATGCTCAAAAAAAAGTATTGAGATTTTTTTTTCAGGTTTTCCACTCAGATGCAGTTCTGACAGTCAGTCACCAGATGGGAGTCTTTATTAGATGTTTCAGAACACTGTGCTGCTCATGAAGCAATTGTCTCAAAGTTGCTCATTGTTTCATAAGGCCTCAGTTTCAACATCACTTCCTGCAGCACCCCAGCTGCTTCACACAGAAGTGTGTTCCCCCGAAGGCCGGTGTCATGGTGGTCCTGGGCTGCTGCTACTGTTCCTCCTCCTCAGGCATGCCCTCTTTCATGGCCCCCAGACACCAAAGCGCCTGCATCATTCACTGGGGGACAACACCACACTTTTAACCGGCAGGGCTCTTTTCTGGACTGCCAGAGCACCTTTTATGCCGGTCACAGGCGCTGCATGCCATCAATTAACATAGGTGTTGAGGATGACCAATTAGGGGAGGCACAGAGTGGAAGAGAATAAAACATTTTAAATTAAAAGCACACAGGTTAAGAAATAAAAACTACAAATGGAGTGGTGGCTTAGAGGTAGAGCATCCACCCTGCAACCAGTAGGTTGGGGTTCAAGTCCCGGCCAGGTCATGCCAAAGACCATATAAAAATGGAACTTCCTGCCATCGAGCTT
Source organism: Pholidichthys leucotaenia (assembly GCA_020510985.1). Taxonomy (NCBI): domain Eukaryota; kingdom Metazoa; phylum Chordata; class Actinopteri; order Cichliformes; family Pholidichthyidae; genus Pholidichthys; species Pholidichthys leucotaenia. Next base: position 55,334,113 of record CM035840.1, on the reverse strand, counting down.
GGTCTGCCCCAGATTATCAAGAGGGCTTACTGGGACAGGAGCCCCGGGGCCCTGAAAGAAATGCTCTTTTTTTTTTTTTTTTTTGCTAATTCGGCCATGCCCAACGTTTATCGGAGGGTTTGTTTTGGTGTATCAACTTTTTATTTGTTGAGGTGTACATCTGTCCCATCTGCTTAATTTTATTGGTTAAGAGTTGACATTTGACCTGATTAAGGTTGGACGTGGGCCGGTAGCGAATCCATGGACAAATGAATGAATAAATGTATGATAGCAGCATCCAAAAGAGAAAAAAGGAAGAAAAATAGAAATGTGAGAAGGAGGTTTTAAAAAAGACTTGTATATTGATGGGACTTTTTTAAGTTGTGATGCAGCCAGACAGTGTCAACTTTACAACCACAAGATGTTTGTCAAACTGTTAGCATTACAAATGCTAACACGGGACGCACCGGCAGAGCCGCTGTCTGAAGGTCCGTCAGTCACAGCGGGCAAAAGCTCCAGGTCATCAAAGCTGTAAAACACCCGTTGGAAGTGTTAAAGATTCATACACACTGGGAATGCTGATCCAGAAAAGGACTGAAGAGCTGCCAGGATAAGGACGCTGATATCAGAGCATCTGAAATGTTTTTTTTCCTCCAAGTACTATTTCAATCGCAAACTTCCATATGATAAGTACATTTCAAGACACTGGCTTCTAGTTTGTCCTTCCACGGCTGTTTGTATTGTTTTGCCTGGCTCATACACGGCAATTTTTTTTCCGCCAAGTTGGGTTCACACTATAGCATTTTGACCGACTTTTACAGATATTTTTGAAAAATCAGAGAAATTAGTCCAAATGTCATAAAATTACGTTTGTGACTAGGTTTTTTTTTTTTTTTTTTTTTTTTTTTCTTTAATCCAGCGCAGTTTTTTAACTCCACAGTCTTGCTTGGCCATGGATGAGAGCTGTCCCCTATAATTCAGAGATGATGTCAATATTTCTCTTTGTCCAGTAGTTGTAAAATTTCCTTCACTTATATTATCATTCATCTTGTCCAGAGTTATATTAATCTGCTCTGGTGAATGCAAAATTGTACATTTAATTCAAAACAACTATCGTGATATTTTCCATTTTGAATCATTCTTTTAAAAGAATGACAGTGAATGAGGTTAACATTGTATAAACTGTCATCATTAGATAATGAAAACCTGCTCTTCTCTGCGGTCATGGAGAAGAGCAGCTGTTTTCCCTGTAGGGCAGACTGGTCTGGCAAGGTTTTTTTTTTCTCTGTGTAGTGAAAAACCCTGTTCTGGCTTCAAGGGTTAATATTTGACCCTTGAACAGAAAACACTGGTGAGTGTGTTTTTTCATTGTCATAATTAAAGTTGTGGGCTGATACAAGATATTTGTCGGTTGTTAGTCCTGATGCTTACTTACTTACTACTCCTGCGGTGTGAGGGCTGGTGGTCATCACCATGCACAGAGCCAATCAGGTTAATCAGTGCATACCAACATTGCCGGTTTTGGGCCAGTTCGTCTGGGGGCATGCTGGGGTCCAATTCCGAAATGGGCAGTCCAGTTTCTTCTGATTGGTTTCATAACAAAGTACGTTTCTCCTGGGTTGGCTGTTAGTCCAGGATAGTCGGATGACGGGGCTGCCATCTAACGGCGTGCCGACACGCCGTGGGTCACCATTTATCTGGAACCTCCCCAAGAGAGGTTAGTCCTGATGGCACTATATTTGTCTGCTATTCAAGCTAAACCTAGAACTTTGTGGTCATTCATTTTATTTAGTAATTGGCAGTGGCTATGGATACGGAAGCTGTATCCATATACGAAATGTCTGTTGGTACAGAAGAGTCGACAATCCAACAAAACCCTCTCAGATCAGCTCCAAGCCAACTGCTGCTGAGGCTTAGGTAGATAGTACGTTGGGCCTGTGATCAGAAGGTTGCTGGTTTGCGTCCTGTTATCGACAACTTATCCAAATGATTTTACTTCGAGATGAAATTTAGACTTTAAATTAAGAGATAAGCTTAAGCCTTGGGATTTGGGAGTGGTAAGGTTTAAAAGGTAGTAAATAGATATTGATAAAAATTTTGAAATAAATAAATGCCTCAAATTTCCGTACCTGTAGCCTGCTGCTTTTAAGATACACATTAATAGAGCGTACTGGCCAATCAGATTTGAGCCATATCTGTAGCAAGAATTCTATGGGTACGGTTCCGTATCCATAGCCGCTGCCTTAGTAATCTAGGACCTTGAAGATCAAGCTGACCCATCAGTGACCCTGGCTACAAGGCCACAATAATACAATAACTAGGAATAATCAGATAATGTAATCTGATTTGACACATTTACATGCACTGAATAAATAGATTATTGGACAAATGTGTGTTAATGTAATTTCATTTTATGTAACACAATAATTACCTTTTATCTGGTTATTGTTTTTACATGACTACTTTAATAACCCGATAACTCCAGAAATCTAATTATAAGCTGTTTATTACCGTGCATGTAAACATGGACTTTGCATATTATACTCCCATAAATATGTGGGAGGGTCCAAAAAATTACTTTAGCCCAGGGGCCCACAACCTCCTTAATCTGGCCCTGAGCTTAGCGCTCAGCAAAAATGGAACAGAGGAGGAGAATGGTTGGGGCGGCAACGGCTCAGGTGGTAGAGCAGATCATCCAATAGCCAGAGGGTTGGTAATTCAAATCCCACTCTCCCCGCCATCCTGTCGTTGTGTCCCTGGGCAAGACTTTACTCACCTTGCCTCCAGTGTCCATGATGCTGGGTATGAATGTGTATAAATGTTCGGTAGTGGTCAGAGAGGCCATTGGGGCAGAATGGCAGCCACGTTTCCGTCAGCCTGCCCCAGGGCAGCTGTGGCTACAGCCGTAGCTTACTACTACCATTGTCTCTCTGGAGTGAATGAATAATGGACTCATTGTAAAGCACTTTGGGTATCTTGAAAGGCGCTATATAAATGCAATCCATTACTATTACAAAAATGTGTGAAGTCATAAATAAACATGCAGGACAAACTTAAAACCATGTAAAACTCCAAAACACAATAAAATACTTCCACCCCATGACATCTGCATTTGGGTCTGTCTAACACAGACATGTTAACATAGTGTTGTTTTAACTGAGCAGCGTACTGTATGTCCTGAAGTAGCCCTCCAGAGACGTGACAACCCTGCTTCTGAAATGTTTCAGTTCAAGGTCAAAATCCGCAATGATCCTGATAAAGGTTGAAAAACAAATCCTCAGCTCTCTGTGCTTACCTGTTCAGCAACACAAGGGTTGTCAAATGTCTCTAAAGCATTACTGTCAAACTGACCGCTCACATCTGTGTAAAAGTACCTTTTGCAATTAGCAATCACATCACACAGAAGCCAAAATCTCTCCAACACAGGAAGGCACATTTAGGCTGGACCCCTTCCTTAACAGGAAATTAACCCCATTTACCTTACCATTGACTATTAAAAGTGCTACCATAGCAGCCGAGTCGCCATTTAACACAGAGTGGCCTTTCAGCAGATCAGCAATTTCACCTTCTGGATACACAGTCCATGCATGGACACACTCAGGCACACAAGCGCACACACATACTCCCCAAACAAAGAGGCAGCTCTCTAACAAGGGTGTGGCTGACCACAGATCTGCTGCCAGACTGAGGTGGGCCTGTGTGTGCATGTGTGCACACGTGTTCTACACTCATCTATTCTGGGCAAACAACAGAATTTATAAAGGGACACAGATTTCTATCAATAAAGACGCATGGCTGGTAAAATAAAAAGTGATTTATAAAGAACACAAATATGTCCCCAAGAATATAAATCTAACTATCTATTTTTGGGCTTTAACTTTCTGTGTGAGCACTTTTTGTACACGCATTGCTGTCATTACTGTAACACCAAGATATTTTTAAGCTGCTAGGTGACAAAACAAAAATTAAATAACATGCACAATATTCTATATATAATACACTATACATTCAAATACATATATCCTGGAGATGTTTCATATCAGCAAGGCTATATGGGTTTGAACAGAGAAACACTGCCTCCTGCTGGTGTCATATCATGTATGACAGTAATTTTGCAAAAATAACTGAATGCTATGAAATAATGTTTCTGTATAATTCTCTACCATATTAATGCAAATAAAAAAAATCCCAACCATAGCAGTTAAAGCAGAGGGTGGGGATTGAAAATAAAAATAAAAATGTGTGTGTGGGGGGGGAAATCACATTAATTTAGAGTAAAGCGTTCCGACACTGTAAAATCTGATGAGTTGGATTTACTTAAAAGTTATATGTAAACTGAATAGCTCAGTACCTTTAAATAAATAAATCCACATTATTCCTAGGCCCCATGATACCTTGCGTGAATTATGGACGCAACTTCCGGTACTAGTTTAGAACGTATTGTTGTCACTGAAACGGGACACTTTTCCTTGTTAAAAAACAATGTCTTTGGCATCAGAAATGCGGGAACACGGCCTTTTGCACCTCAAAACAGTAACATAATCATACCACTTCCCATGACTATTGAGGGATGGGAAGATGACCTTAAAAAGTGGCCTCGTACACAGTAGCTCCATTAGTTAGTGCCGCTGCTAACACTCTAACGATGCAAATACTGTAAATGACCCTTGCTGGAAAAAATGAGTCACTCTGACAACATTTTCAAAACTGATGTAACATTATTTCCATACTCTGTATTGAAAGACATTCAAAATGATATTTAATTTGTAGGTAGTGTGCAAAAACTGACCCAGAAAAAGATGATTTGTTTATATTTTAGCTAGGTTGAAAACTTGCGTTGGATTGGTCGGGAGTTATGTCTTCCACAAAAACAGAGGTATTTTTAGAAAGTACAATTTCTAAGCTTTAAAATGATACCAACTGTAGAAGAGCTTGAAATAACGAAGCGATGTGATTTTATAAATCAAAGTTTAATATCAGCTTCACTCCTCTAACATGTCTCATCTCGGTGCAGAAGCAGAATAAGAGGTCGATCGCAGTCAGACCTTCATACTTATACCCACACTCAACAAAAGACATTACATATCAAAGCTGACATCCTGCATTACATAATCCCCCCTCCATTGTCCTCCGACTCCTCCACCTGACCCTGGGTGGTCAGGGAGATCGATCTGGTCTCCACCGCTGCGACTCTGTCTGTCTTTGATCCTCGCTGGCGGTTGAGACCTCTTTGTCCTGTTCATAGGCGTTACGGTCATTCCACATATGTAATCACTAAACATTCTAATATGTCTATACATATATAGGTATGGAATATATGATTAACATAAGCCACAGCCCCCCCCCCAAAACGACTAAGAAAAGGACAATCAAATTAAGTTTACAGTTTAAGATAATCTCTGTGACATATTATACTGTTAAACCTCTTGACAGGGAAAACAAGGAAAAATCTTTCCAGCAGTCATGCTCCTGTAGAGAATTCAGTGGTAACAACAACAGTATAGTAATTTCACAAATCCTCCTTAGAACTGTCACGGCACAATCTGATAACACAGTTAACAACTCCTGGTCAATTTGTATCAGTCCCTGTGCCTTCTGGGTTTTAATTTTCTCCCGAATCTGCTGTAGGTCCGCTTTGGCGTCGTGGTGGGACCCTCCTGTAAGGAATCTGCAGCTTGGGGAGGAGAGTGATTATTTGTTCCCTGCAGGGGGGCTGAGTTTCTTTTCTTGGGGGGTCCACCCCGCCGAGGTGCTCTCGCCAGCCGTGCAGGTTCGTCTCTCAACAAGAAGGCAGGTTTAAGTCTGTCAATGCTGACTGTTTCTTTTCTGTCCCCTAAATCAAGCACAAAATGCTCATCACCAGGTTCCAGCACTCTGAATGGTCCGTTGTATGGTGGACGGAGGGTTGATTTAAAAGCTTCGTGCCTAACAAAAACGAACTCGGCGTTTTTTAAAGCTTGGGGGACAAAAACCCGTGGAAAAGAGTGATATGCCGGTCCGGGGAGAGTGTCCGGTCCAGTGCTGCCTAAAGGCCTCAGGGCTGGAAGATGCCCGGGCTCTGGGTTCTCTGGTAAAAACTCACCTGGGAGTCTGAGAGGTTGTGCAAAAACTAATTCTGCTGGGGAGGCATCTAGATCCTCTTTAGGCGCAGAACGCAACCCTAATAAAACCCAGGGAAGTTTATTCACCCAATCTGTATCCGTTAGTGAGGCCCTGAGGGCGGCCTTTAAAGATCTGTGAAAACGCTCGCATAACCCATTAGCCTGAGGGTGATATGCAGTGGTGCGATGAATTGTCGCCCCTAAGCTGCTAGCCATGGCTGACCAAAGCTCTGAGACAAATTGAGGCCCCCTATCGGACGTGATGTCCGATGGGACGCCTCTGATGAGTCAGTCGCGGGAGAACGTCTCTGTTCCATCCTCACGTCTGGTCACCAGTGTAGAAGAGCTTGAAATAACGAAGCGATGTGATTTTATAAATCAAAGTTTAATATCAGCTTCACTCCTCTAACATGTCTCATCTCGGTGCAGAAGCAGAATAAGAGGTCGATCACAGTCAGACCTTCATACTTATACCCACACTCAACAAAAGACATTGCATATCAAAGCCGACATCCCACATTACATAATCCCCCCTCCATTGTCCTCCGTCTCCTCCACCTGACCCTGGGTGGTCAGGGAGATCAATCTGGTCTCCACCGCTGCGACTCTGTCTGTCTTTGATCCTCGCTGGCGGTTGAGACCTCTTTGTCCTGTTCATAGGCGTTGGGTCATTCCACATATGTAATCACTAAACATTCTAATATGTCTATACATATGTAGGTATGGAATATATGATTAATATAAGCCACACCAACCACTCAGGGGGGGTTTCCCGGGACTTGCCGCTCGCAAACAAAGAAAGATTCATGATTTATGGCTTCTCTGCCTGTAGCTCATAATGATGCGGTGCACGTTCTGACTCATTTTACCAGCACGGGCCACAATATCATGTCTCCACCGCAATAAAGTTGGCTGCATTTTGTTAAAATATGTTGGACATAATCAGATTTTCCTCAGAGCAGATGTAGAATCTAGTCAGAGCCACAAAAAAGCCTCCATTTATCCAGTCTATTGACAAAACCACGAACACCAGCAAGTCCCAGAACGACGCCAAAACATTAAAAAAATACAAAAACTGGAAGAGCTGAAATTAGCTGCCACTTGAGTGCAAAACACGTATGTGGACTATACATTAAAATGAATTTGAAAAACTTTTAAAAACACTATTTTAAATGCCCCTGCTACACCACTCAAACTGACTGATTTAACACTTGGTCAGCCGAAACCGGAAGTTCCGTCCATAATCGTTCCTACAGCGGCACCCCCAGGAATAAGGTGGATAAGTAAAATTAAAAAAGACATTTTCAAAGGGGTAAACTATATGTTCCCTTCATGGATTGTCACCTTATCATAGTGGGGGGTTTGTGTGCCCCAGTGATCCCAGGAGCTATGTTGTCCGGGGCAATTTGCCTCTGATAGGGTCAACCAAGACAAACTGGTCCTGGGTGAAGGGCCAGACTAAGAACGATCCAACAGACTCTCATGATAAATTCTAGATCAAGGATTCAGTGTACCCCGCCCGGTGTGGGGTTGCCAGGGCCCCACCCTGGAGCCAGGCCTGGGGGATGGGCTCGATGGCTAGCGTCTGGTGGCCGGGTTTCCACCCATGGGACCAGGCCGGGCTCAGCCCGAAGGAGTTACATGGGTCCACCCTCCAGTGGGCTCACCACCTGCAGGAGGGATCATGGGAGTCCGGTGCTATGTGGATTAGGTGGCGGTCAAAGGCGGAGACCTTGGTGGACTGATCCCAAGTTTTCTAAACTGGCTTTAGATACGTGGAATGTCACCTCTCTGGTGGGGAAGGCGCCTGAGCTGGTGTCCGAGGTTGAGAGATGCCGGCTAGATATAGTTGGCCTCACCTCAACACACAGCTCCGGTTCCGGAACCAGTCTCCTGGAGAAGGGCTGGAGCTTGGCCTTTTCTGGAGTTGCCTCGGGCGAGAGGCGACGAGCAGGGGTGGTTATGCTTGTATCCCCCCACCTTGCTGAGTTTTCCCCGGTGGACGAAAGGGTTGCTTCCCTGCGCCTTCGGGTTGGGAAACAGGTCCTGACCATCATTTGTGCCTATGCACCAAAAGATGTTTCAGAGTACCCACCCCTTTTGGAGTCTCTGACTGGGGTGCTGGAGGATGCGCCTCTTGGAGACTCCATTGTCCTACTGGGGGACTTCAATGCACATTTGGGCAACAACAGTGAAACCTGGAGGGGGGTGATTGGGAGGAACGGCCTGCCCGATCTGAACCCAAGGGGTATTCAGTTATTGGACTTCTGTGCTAACCACAGTTTGTCCATAATGAACGCCATGTTCAAGCATAAGGGTGTCCGTATGTGCACTTGGCACCAGGACACCCTAGGGTCGCAGGTCGATGAATGATTTTGTTATCGTGTCATCAGACCTGCGACCGTATGTCTTGGACACTCGGGTAAAGAGAGGTGCAGAGCTGTCAATTGATCACCACGTAGTAGTGAGTTGGATCCGATGGCAGGGGAGGATGCCATTCAGACCTGGTAGACCCAAACGTATAGTGAGGGTGGGCTGGGAATGTCTGGATGAGGCCCCTGACATGGAGTCTGAATGGGCGATGTTCTCTACATCTATTGTTGAAGCGGTGGCCCAGAGCTGCGGCCGCAAGGTGGTCGGTGCATCTAATGGTGGCAACCCCCATACCAAGTGGTGGACACCAGTGGTGAGGGGGGCCATTAAGCTGAAGAAGGAGTCCTATCAGGCTTGGTTGGCTTGTTGGACTCCCGAAGCAGCTGAGGTGTACCGGCAGGCCAAGCGGAGTGTAGCTCAAGTGGTTGCTGAAACAAAAACCTGGGTATGGGAGGAGTTCGATGAGGCCATGGAACAAGACTTTCGGTCGGCCTCGAAGAGATTCTGGCAAACTGTCCGGCGGCTCAGGAGGGGAAAGCAGCTCCCTGTCCACACTGTGTATGGTGTGGATGGGGCACTGTTGACTTCGACTGGGGATATCGTCGGACGGTGGAAGGAATACTTTGAGGATCTCCTCAATCCCACTGATACGCCTTCCACAGAGGAAGCAGGGCTTGTGGATGAGGGGGACAACTCGCCTATCACAGGGGCTGAGGTCGCCAAGGTGGTTAAAAATCTCCTTGGTGGTCGGGCCCCGGGGGTGGACGAGATTTGCCCTGAGTACCTCAAGGCCCTGGATGTTGTCGGGCTGCCATGGTTGACACGCCTCTGCAACATTGCGTGGAGGTCGGGGGCAGTGCCTTTGGCATGGCAAACCGGGGTGGTGGTTCCTCTCTTCAAAAAAGGGGACCGGAGAGTGTGCTCCAACTTTAGGGGGATCACACTCCTCAGCCTCCCTGGGAAGGTCTGTGCCAAGGTACTGGAGAGGAGAGTCCGGCCGCTGGTCGAACCTCGGATTCAGGAGGAGCAATGTGGTTTTCAGCCTGGCCGTGGCACATCGGACCAGCTCTTTACCCTCTCGAGAATTCTCGAGGGTTCGTGGGAGTTCGCCCAACCAGTTTACATGTGTTTTGTGGACTTGGAGAAGGCATTTGACCGCATCCCTCGTGGTTTTTTTGTGGGGGGTGCTTCGGGAGTATGGGGTATCGGGCTTGTTGTTATGAGCTATTCGGTCTCTGTACGACCGCTGTGAGAGTTTGGTTCATATTGCCAACACTCGGTCAGACTCATTCCCAGTGAGAGTTGGAATCCGCAAGGGCTGCCCTTTGTCACCGATCCTGTTCATAGTTTTTAGGTACAGGATTTGTAGACGCAGCCAGGGAATGGAGGGTGTCATGCTTGGTGACCACAGGATCTCATCTCTGTTGTTTGCAGATGATGTCCTGTTGGCTTCATCCAGCAATGACCTACAGTTTTTGCTGGGACGGTTTGCCGCTGAGTGTGAAGCAACTGGGATGAGAATCAGCACCTCCAAGTCCGAGTCCATGGTCCTCAGCCGGAAAAAGGTGGATTGTCCTCTCTGGGTTGGGGACAGGTTTCTGCCCCAAGTGGAGGAGTTTAAGTATCTTGGGGTCTTATTCACGAGTGAGGGGAGAATGGAGTGAGAGATTGACAGATGGATCGGAGCAGCATCTGCAGTGATGCGGACGTTGTACCGGTCTGTTGTGGTGAAGAGGGAGCTGAGTTCTAAGGCAAAGCTGTCAATTTACTAGTCAATCTACGTTCCTACTCTCACCTATGGTCACGAGCTTTGGGTAATGACCGAAAGAACGAGATTGCGGATACAAGTGGCTAAAATGAGCTTTATCCGTAGGATTGCTGGACTCACCCTCAGAGATAGGGTGAGGAGCTCAGTCATCTGGGAGAGGCTCAGAGTAGAACCGCTGCTCCTCCACATTGAAAGGAGTCAGTTGAGGTGGTATGGGCATCTGATAAGGATGCCTCCTGGACGCCTCCCACTTGAGGTGTTTTGGGCACGTCCCACTGGGAGGAGACCCCGGGGCAGACCCAGGACTCGGTGGAGAGACTATGTCTCCCAGCTGGTCTGGGAACGCCTTGGTATCCTCTCTGAAGAGCTGGAGCAGGTGGCTGGGGAGAGGGAAGTCTGGGCTTCTCTGCTTGAACTGCTGCCTCTGTGACCCGGACCTCCGGAAAAGCAGTAGAAGATGGATGGATGGATGGATGGATGGATGGATAAACTATATGTTGGGTGTACAGCAGTGTTGGAGGAATCGAGTCCAACCTCGGCCTCAAGGCTGGACTCAAGTTCGTTTTTTCCTGGCCTCGGAGGGCAATGACTTGGTCTTGGCCTTGGCCTCGAGACCTATGGCCTTGGCAACTTGGGCCGAGGCCGACTCAAGCCCATGCTATTTCAACATTATTTTTTATTTTTTTTAGATTCAGTTCTTCTTAGGTGATTTTCAGATATTATTTTTTGATGAATATAAATCAAAATCTACCTTGTAATTTTGGGAAATGTAACATTTTTCAAAATCTGGAAATGTGCTCCCACCCCTCTGCTGCCAAAAATTTGGTTTCACCTAGTCTGTTCCTCGCAGTTACTGACTAAACCAGGTTTGGTAGTTTCAAAAATGAATGTTACATCCTTCATTATAGCAAAAACATTTATATTTTGTCTTCAGCAAAGCTCCTCATGCCGTCAGTGTCCTGCCCCTCCCCTGACAGGTGTGTGCTGATGTCTTGGTGTGCTGCTCCACTGAGTTCTGGAGGCGCCTTCCTTGTATCTCAACAGGTGTGCTCTTGTAACCGGTTGTTCCCTGTGTTGTGTGGAATAATGCAAGTCACCTTTGGAGATGCTCTCCATTTATTCTGGCAATCACAGGAAATAACAGAAAAAACATGCCTTTACTGTCTTTTTTTGAGGGGCAGCAGTGGCAGAGCAGGTCGTCTAATAATCGGATGGTTGGCGGTTTGAATCCCGCTCTCCTCAGATATCCTGCCGTTGTGTCCCTGGGCAAGACACTTCACCCACCTTGCCTCCAGTGTCCATAACACTGGGTATGAGCGTGTATGAATGTGTATAAATATTCGGTGGTGGCCGGAGAGGCCGTTGGCGCAGATTGGCTGCCACGTTTCCGTCAGCTTGCCCCAGGGCAGCTGTGGCTGCAGAAGTAGCTTGCCACTACCATTGTCTGTATGGAGTGAATGAATAATGTATCTACTTGTAAAGCGTCTTTGAGTGTCTATGATAAAGCGCTATATAAATCTGATGCATCATTATTATTATTATTATTTTACTGCTTGCCCACTCCAGCTCCTCTCCCTTTTGAAGAAATGTGCAAAAGTGCTAAACGCAGTAAGCTCACACATGCAATACAATTTAACATACTTGGCAATCACAGGAAATAACAGAAAAACCACGCCTTTACCGCTTGCCCACTCCAGCTCTTATATAACAACCAAGGTACGAAACAAAAACCAGGAATTAGCCTCATTCCACAAACCCCTACGACTAGTGAAAAACCTTACAAATATTAACAGAAATATATTAAAATTTACACACAAGCGGTAAGTGAAAATGATACATAAAATGAAATAAACAAAACAGATATATATAGAATAAGGAATAAAAAGATACACTGGGATTATAAAACTGACACCCACCTCTCCCTTTGGAGAATTGTACAAAATGGAGGAAGCGAAGCGCCCAGTTTTTTTTTAATGAGTGTACCAAAGAAGAACTGAGGGAGGGGCTCCAAGCTTAAACAGAGTGATTTAAAATAAAAACTTATCCACTTTATTCCTGGGGGTGCCGCTGTAGGAACGATTATGGGCAGCGCTTCCTGTTTCGGCTGACCTAGTGTTAAAGCAGTCAGTCATAGTGGAGTAGCAGGGGCATTTGAAACAGCATTTTTAAAGTTTTTCAAATTCATTTTAATGTATTGTCCACATGTGTGTTTTGCACTCAAGTGGCAGCTAATTTCAGCACTTGTAGTTTTTGTATTTTTGAATAGTTCTGGTACTTGCTGCTGTTCGTGATGTGAGGCTCCTCACAGATAAGCACAGCAAAATCTGTGGCTTCAACAGCAATGAGTAGATCATGCACTGAAAACTAAAGGATTGTTCATGTGATCAGTGGTACAGACACATCACAGACACCAAGACAAGAGCCATGTATGTTTTCACTTTAATGAATGTCACTGATCTGACATTTTACCATCCATCCATCCATCCATCCATCCATCCATCCATCTTCTTCCGCTTAATCCATTTTTGGTTCTCGGGGGGTGGGGGGTGGGGGGCTGGAGCCTATCCCAGCATCTTTGGGCGAATCAGAATCAGAATCAGAATCAGAATCAGGTTTATTGCCATTGTTCATGTAGTACACAAACTAGGAATTTGTCTCGGTACAATGCTGCAACATTAAACATGATAAGATAAGAGAAATAAACTATACATGTAATAAAGTGTAGGATAAGATTAAGTGATACTGGTCAACAGTTAAAATATATATTAGCCAGCAGCAGATACTGTGGAGAACTATATAGTGCAGTCGGTAATGCAGGAAGAAAACAGTGATGATTGACATGAGTCTGGTTGAGCTGCTGTACATGGTGCACGAGAGTCACTTAGTGTTCAGCAGTCTAATGGCAGAGGGGAAGAAGCTGTTCATGTGACGGGAGGTTTTAGTCTGGATGGACCGAAGTCTTCTACCAGAGGGGAGGGGGGCAAACAGTACGTGACCAGGGTGTGAGGGATCGGCTATGATCCGGCCAGCACGCCTCCGGGTCCTGGAGATGTACAGATCCTGGAGAGATGGGAGAGGCAGAGTACACCCTGGACAGATCGCCAGTCCATCGCAGGGTCAACACAGAGAGACAGACAACCATTCACTCTCACAGTCATACCTAAGGACAATTTAGAATCCCCAGTTTGATGCCAATTAACCCCGAATTTAAAATGCCCAAGCGCGGTGTTGTGGTTCTTTGTGGCTCTGACTAGATTTTACATCTGCCCTGAGGTAAATTTGAATATGTCCAACATATTTTAACAAAATACAGCCGACTTTATTGCTGTGGAGACATTGATATACTCCAGAGTTTTTATTTGTTTACAGCGTTAGCATGTTAGCAGTGGAGCTAACTAACAGAGCTACTAGCCACTTTTTAAGGTCATCTTCTCATCTCTCCATAGTTGTGGGATGTGGAATGATTATATTACTGTTTTTGAGGTACAAAAGGCTGTGTTCCTGCATTTTTGATGCCAAAGTCATTGTTTTTGAACAAGGAAAAGTGTCCCGTTTCAGTGACAACAATACGTTCTAAACTAGTACCGGAAGTTGCTACCATAATTCATGCAAGGTATCACGGGGCCTAGGAATAAGGTGGATAGCCAGGTTTAAAAAAAACTGAAATACATATAATTTTGTTTAATTATAATAAAAGGATAAATATGACCCTGTTACACTCACCCCTCCAGAATTACACAGAAACAGAAATTATGTAGCAATATCAAACATGCCCAATATCACAGATAACACAGGCCAGAAAGAAATGTAGACACACAAACTGCTACACATCAGCTGTACAGCTACCTTATGGAAAGGTTAAGAGATATGAGATTTGATCGGCACCTAGCAAAATCTCATAATACTCTACTGAGAAAATGGGGTGCCTTTTACACCACACAACACTGGCCTTACTAAACATACTGGGCTATATGTGGGGCAGTCAATTACTATATCTCGTCACTGAAAATAAAAAAAAAAAACAATCAAATGCAACAACAGCAAATGAAATCATATTCATAACACAACATAACAAAAATTATTTTTTTGTAAGTTTTCTGTGTTTTTTCAACTGAGTTAAGACAATTTTGCACCGCTGAATCCGAAAATGACATCTGTTTCTCTCGATCAGGTCAGGTTTTCATGCTAAGTTGTAAGCAGTTGTACAGCAGTTGCACAGTTGTGCTGTAAATTGAATAGTAGACATTGATAAAGGTAAGTACGTGTAAATTGAATGTTATGTCATCATTGTTCAAAATTCAGAGAATTTCAAGAAATAAAAAATAATTTTGCATCATATAAAGCAAAAATACCCGTACATGAAAACAAAAACGTAAAAAAACATGTGGCCATAGTTCAAAAAGTTGACCTGATTGAGCAAAACCAATGTGATTTTTGGATTCAGCACATCAAAATTGTCCTAAATCAGCCAAAAAACCTTTGACAATAAATTTGGTGTTGGCCAGTGTAATAGCTGATTGAACTGTCTCAGTATCAAAGAGAGCCTCAATTTGAGCCATAGATTTGATCAAACGACAAACAGGTTTAATGAGTCTATCAAAGTTTGTTGTAAGTCGATAACCTGTGTCCATCTCAGCAGAAGTGACAGGTTTGGTCTGAGAACAAGAATTTGATAGCCCACCAGCACCAACCAACACACTTGGGATAGGAGCGCATGACGCAGATGGGGGATGCAGGTCAACATCTTGGTCTTGTCACCATGGGTTGAGATGCCGTCTCGGCACTTAGCCCATGTTTTCCCTCATCCCTGCTTCCCATTGAGCAGCGTCTCAGCTGGCCCCCAGCTGGCAGCATTATGAACAGCTGGGGCCAATTAGTCTTCATCAGCTGGGGCGCTGCCAATGAGGATAAATAGGAGCAGCCTCGATGACTCGGGGCTGCGACATAAACACATTGCTAAGCTGAAGCCCCTTCGTCTGGTGTCAGCTTATACTCCTCTTGCAGCATTCCTGTGTTTGTATCCCGCTGTGAGTATGTACGTCTTGTTACCCCCACGTCCGGTACGAGCTGCTTACCTCTACGCTGTGCAACCTGTGAGTGTACGTCTGCATGAGTATCTGTGCTCTCCTCATCCCTTCCCCTTTACCCTGAATAAAATATCACGACTCACTGGCTTGCCCCTGGCTCTGATTGCCCGGCTCCCTAGAGCCGGATATGACAGTATGTCGCAGCCAGAAGAGTTGCCGGCGGCCGTGGGTCGCTGTGGAAACGTACCTTTCTGTCGGGGTGTCAGCGCTGCTAGCATGCCGTTTCCCAGGAGTCACTTCCGGCGCCAGGGCGACGAGCTGAGGTCCATCTCGGAGGCTGTCGACGGGACGCTCTTCACCCTGCACGACGCCTCCAACGCGAGACGCTGGCATCCGGGCCGTGCTGAGGAACTCCTGGACTGTCACCCTCACTCTCTGTACCATCTGGAGGACAGTGCCAGGATAGACGCTGCAGGTACACAGCGAGAGAAGCTCCACGGGGTGGATGGAAATCCCGGCAGGGAGTCGAAGTGGGCGACGTCTTTCCCCGCTTCGGAGTCCCGTTCCTGCCGCCATTCCAGTCCGGGAGTTCGCGCCAACCAGAGGACTTCCCCCGACCTGCGCCACGTCACTCGGGATTCCCTTCAAGGAGCCGCAGCTGACAGCAGTTATGTCCGGGGTCGAGTGGCTGTCGCGAGCTCTACTGTGTTTCCTGTCACCACCTTCAGGCATGTGGCGGCGGCAGTGAGATTGATGGTGAGGACTTCAGGGCTACGAAGCTTTCCCGTGCTCGACGCCTTCCTCGTCTCGATCTCCGATCTGGAGCGGCGAATCCTGGGTTTCCCCCTCGCTTCGTCCCCTGGGAGTAGTCGTCATCACATCGCCGAGTCACCTCAGCACGAACCTCGTCCGGATCCAGTTCTGGGTCATCGTCAGGATCGTTCCTCCCACGCAGCTGTCATCCCTTCGCCTCGTCAGTGTGGAGATTCTACAGCCTCGTCCCCTGAGCCTCGTTCCCCCGCTGTCATTCCTGGACATTCGGGCTGGCTCACCCCGGCTGTTTCCCCCTCCTCCTCGACACGCTTCCTGACCGCTGTGTGTGCCTGGAATCCCGGCCTGGTGAGCTCTCTGCTGGAGACAACGCGAGCGACCCTCAGACGAATTCCCGGGGGGTCCTCCGTTATTGCCGGGCGGGGAGAGGAAGAAGCAGATTCCACTACAGCAGGCGATACTCAACCTCCAGGGGGCAGGCAAGTCATTGTTTTTTCACACCTGCTTAATGATTTGCTCTGTCACATCCCTGGAGAAGTTCAGGGTTCGCAGCTCCCTGAACTCTCCCCACCTGCTGTAACCTGTATGCCTAATCCCGCATCCTCTGTGTCTCTCTCCGCCGAGCGGTCCCCGGCTCCGGGTCAACGTGGTGGGATATGGAGAGGGCCTGTGGTTCCGCAGCTACATTGCGGACGGAGGAGGGGGACTGACTGCTGCATGGAGTCTACGCTGACGACTGAGCGTCCCCGGGTCTCCACGGAGGAGCGGTTCGGTCCGGCGGGACGAGATTCTTCTGGCTTCACGCCGAGTGGATCGTCGGCGGGGTTACCTGAGCTGGAGGGATCTCAAGCTGCGCTGACCATCGTGCTGGCTGCGGGGCCTGACGCGGCTAGATGGGAGCCTGACAACGACCTCCTGACGACGGATCCTGGATCTTCGCAGTCCTGGACGGCGTCAGAACCCGAGATCAGGCGAGTGCTCTCCTTTCTTTTCTCTCTTTTTATCTTTGAGCACTTCAGCCTATCTCCAGGGGAGACGAGCAGGGTGCAGCCGCCCGCTGCGTCTGAGCTCGTCTCGCCGGGTTCTGGCGCTGCCGGTGATCCTGATCCCGGTTCTGTTTTCTCTTCTGAGCCTTCTTCCAGGGTCACCGGCAAGGAGTTGCTGTTCCTCGTGGTGCTGGAGGGTCTGGGTTCAACGTTGGAGGTCGGTTCTGGTGCAGTATTCAACGTGGGTTCGCCCGAGACCCAGTCGGGGTCCAACGTGGGTTCGCCTGAGGCCCGATCGGGGTCCGACGTGGGTGCTGCCCCAGTATTGTCCAGGTCCGGTGAGGAGGTGGCCGTTTTCCTGCGGCCTGACGCCCGCCGCCCTCGTCATCGGCTCTCCCCTGAGCCTCTTCCACCGGGATCCGCTCTGATCCTTCGCCCGTCTCAACGGTCCTGGTGGTTGAGTGATGCGGGTCGACGACCCGACCCACAGAACTTTCGGTTCGGTGATCTGGTTCCCCCCACTGGTCTGTTTCCCTCTGGGCAGCCTGGTTCGGCTGCCGGTGGACTGGATTCCTGGGATCTGGGTCCAGAGTTCGCCGTCCGAACACTTCTCTTCCCCTGATTCGCCAGCTGGACAATGGGCGGGGAGATCTCCGGAGCCCTCTCGGCTATTTTTGGACTCTGCCTGCCATGCACCTCGGGTGTCACTTTCTTTTATCGTTATTAAGGTCACTTGGGTGTAGTATTTTTGTCCTGTTGGTGGATTCGTATTTATAGTGCTGTGTGTTTTCCATCGCTCATGCTCAACATTTTACTTTTTGTACTATGTTTTTAGCCTCGTTTTTTGTATTGTAGAGTTATGTTTTGTTTTCCGTAACACCATGCTCTGCAGTTATCCATTTATTCCAGTCACTTTCATTTCTTTAGGTGACTGGGTATTTATATATTCGTGTGTGTGGGTTTTTCTTTGCCTGCACTCAGTATTTCTCTTATGTCCTGTTTGTTCATTAGAGTCATGTGCCTTGTTTTTCGTAACACCATGCTCTGTAATTGTCTATTTGTTCCAGTCACCCTCACTTTTCTTGGTGACTGTGTGTATGTACTTAAATTAGCGCTGTGTATAGGTTCCCTTTTATTTAACCGTACTCAGCATTTTTGCCCTGTACCTTTTTGGTGGTTCTTTTTTCCTTGCTCTGGGTCACGCATGGTTGGTACTCTCTGGGTAGTATGTAACCGGCGTGCTGACCCAGTTCTTCTCCCCATCTGTACCTGGGTTAATTATTCTGTTTTGTCAGTATTGTATTTGGGTTTTTCTTTCCCGCTACCCTACATTGCCCCATTGGTGTTGTCCTTCCCTTGGCTTCTTCCCCTCCGGTCCGCCTCCCTTCCTCCCACCCTAGGTGGTGGTGGTGGTGGTGGGGGGGGGGGCTGGGATGTTCCTGGTCGTTCAGGAGCCCGACCTTGAGGGAGGGGCTCTGTCACCATGGGTTGAGATGCCGTCTCGGCACTCAGCCCATGTTTTCCCTCATCCCTGCTTCCCATTGAGCAGCGTCTCAGCTGGCCCCCAGCTGGCAGCATTATGGACAGCTGGGGCCAATTAGTCTTCATCAGCTGGGGCGCTGCCAATGAGGATAAATAGGAGCAGCCTCAATGACTCGGGGCTGCGACATAAACACATTGCTAAGCTGAAGCCCCTTCGTCTGGTGTCAGCTTATACTCCTCTTGCAGCATTCCTGTGTTTGTATCCCGCTGTGAGTATGTACGTCTTGTTACCCCCACGTCCGGTACGAGCTGCTTACCTCTGCGCTGTGCAACCTGTGAGTGTACGTCTGCATGAGTATCTGTGCTCTCCTCATCCCTTCCCCTTTACCCTGAATAAAATATCACGACTCACTGGCTTGCCCCTGGCTCTGATTGCCCGGCTCCCTAGAGCCGGATATGACAGGTCTGAGGCAGTGGGGGACTGTTGCTGGACCCATGAAGCTGTGCGGTCTTCATCATGTTCAGAAATGTAGGAAAGTGTCTCCGCAAGAGAAAGAGCAGCTGTTGCAGCATTAGTATCCATAACTGATAATTTTGTCACAGACAGATCAGGAACAGAATCAGAATCAGCCACGCTGTCAACAGGATGGGCGGAACCATCACCAAGAGTCACATCCAGTGGTGAAAGTTGACATTAAGGAGCTGATTACAGTGCACCACATGCTCATTCCCCTCACAATCTCTGATACGGTAGATATGGAGTGCAGGCTCTGAGGCTACCACCGTGTACACAACTGGCTCCCATTTGTCAGACAGCTTTTTCTTCCCTCTGACTCCCTTGTTGGCCACTAGCACCTGATCTCCAACAGACAGAGGTAGACCCTTGGTTCTTTTGTTGTACTCGTCAGATTGGTGCTTTTGCTCCTTGATGATGTTTTGCTGGGCTACGAGCATGGCAGACTGCAGGTCACTAGCCAGTGACTGGATGTAGGTGATGTAGTCACATATTGTGTCATCATGAAGGATATTTTTGAACATTAGGTCAACTGGCAATTTCAGGACACTCCCAAACATCAGATAAAATGGGGCAAAGCCTGTCATCTCATGGGCAGTGCAGTTATAGACAAAGGTCATAGTCTGAATCATGGTTCCAAGGTTGTCATAGCCAGGAGCGGCACTGGGGTTAAGCTCCCAGTGCTCATAAAATGCTCCTTACAGCGTGCGTCTCGAAAAGCCTCTGACTACTAAGTCCAACTCCTAGCCTGCCCGTGTGGTTTAGTCTCTAACTGCTTTTACTAATAGGAGAAGGGGCAAGGGCGGATCTCTGGTGCCTTAAAACCAGATGCTTTGGGTAGATGGTGGCTCGTCAACCTGGGAAGGTAGCCCATCCAAGGGAAGGTAAACCCTGATTTCAAACCTCCGCTGCCTTGCGGCACACCCGGTCACGGGAAAGGCTTCGGGAGTCAACCCTGAGGAAAAATCCGGAGTCGGAGCCCCTAAGGCAGTTCTCTGTTGTGCTCAACATCGTTCTGGCAGCTCCTGCCACAGCGCTGGTGCCAAACTGTAGCAGCCCTGCTGTTCCTTTGGATTCATCAGTGACGTGGAGAGGGGGGACATGCTGCATGGGCAACATCTTGTCCTCCATATCTTCCTGCACAGGCTTGAATCCTACCAACGCCCAATGCTGGAAGGTAGAACACCGGATCACTGGAGAGGACACTCCAGCTTCGCCTTTGGCTTAGACAAAACACGGGGAATGACAATTACCGGTTATAAGCCACCGCTCAATTGGCATAGAGCGCGGCGCCAGGGGTTGTTCCCGACGGTGGGAGGGATCATCGGATCTCACTGGACAGCTACCGCCCACCTCAAGCTGGGCAGCCCCCAGCCAATAAGGTGTTGTCCCGCCACAGCTTGCTTTCCTCATTGGGTGCATGGGGATGAGGAGAAGTCCGAACAGCAGGCTGAGAACCTTCGCATCAGGCAAGACAAAAAAACAAAAGAGACCAACTCTAAAACTGGGAACTTGGAACGTCCGCACTATGATGACAGGACTCGCTGCTAACCTCAAGGACATCAACAACACCAGGAAGACTGCCATCATCAATAATGAGCTGAAGAGACTGGGAGTGGATATCGCCACTCTCCAGGAAACACGGTTGGCTGACGCAGGCACACTGAGAGAGAAGGACTACACGTTCTACTGGCAGGGAAAGGGCAGTGACGAACACAGGGAACACGGAGTGGGCTTCACAGTGAAGAACACCTTGCTGAAGATGGTGGAACCGGGCAGCAATGGCTCTGCACGACTCCTCACCCTCCACCTCAACACCACTCAAGGCCCAGTCACCCTCGTCAGTGTGTATGCCCCAACACTGACAGCCACACCAGAGGCAAAAGACGAGTTCTACGAGAATCTCGCAACAACTGTCAGGATCATCCCCAACTCTGAACAACTCATTCTCCTTGGAGACTTCAATGCCAGAGTGGGTGCTGACCACGACTCCTGGCCCTCCTGTCTTGGACCATTTGGCGTGGGCAGAATGAACGACAACGGACAGCGGCTGCTCGAGTTCTGCACATATCACGATCTGTGCATCACAAACTCGTTCTTCAAGACCAAGCCCCAACACAAGGTTTCCTGGCGACATCCGCGCTCAAAGCACTGGCACCAGCTGGACTTGATCCTGACCGAGCGCACCTCACTGAAGAACGTGCTAATCACCCGTTCGTTCCAGAGTGCAGATTGCGACACAGACCATTCATTGGCGTGTTGCAAGGTCAAGCTGCGGCTGAAGAAATTCCATCGTGCTAGACAGCCTGGAAAGGCACGGATTGACACCAGTAAGATGGCCCAACCAGAACTTGTTGAGCAGTTTGCCTCCACCTTTGAGAAGGAACTTGGTGTACCACAAGAAGGAGAATCTGCAAAGCAGAAGTGGGAAGAGCTGTGAAACACCATCCACCGCACAGCCTTGGGTACCTTTGGGAGGAAGACCTCAAAGTCACAGGGCTGATTTGATGCCAAGTTGACCGAGATGACCCCCGTCATTGAAGCCAAGCGCTCAGCACTTGCTGAGTACAAGAAGTACCCAAACGAGAAGAATATCCAGATTCTCAGGGCTGCGAGAAGTAAAGTTCAGCAGACTGCTCGGCGCTGTGCCAACGAGTACTGGACTCAGCTCAGCCAAGACATTCAAACCGCTGCCCTAACAGGGAATATCCGTGGTATGTACGATGGCATCAAGAAAGCACTTGGTCCGGCTCAGAGCAAGACGGCCCCCCTCAAATCCTCCACTGGGGAGATGATCACAGAAAAGAACAAGCAGATGAAGAGATGGGTGGAACACTACTCCGACCTCTACTCCAGACAGAACACCGTGACACCGTCAGCCCTTGATGCCATCGACTGCCTGCCATCCATGGACAAACTTGACACCGAGCCAACCATCGATGAACTCAGCAAGGCCATTGATAGCTTGGCCGCTGGTAAGGCACCCGGCAACGACGGCATACCCCCCGACCTGATCAAGCACTGCAAGACCGCCCTACTGCTGCCATTGCATGACGTCCTCTGCCAGTGCTGGAAGGAAGGTGCCATACCACAGGACATGAGGGACGCCAAGATCATCACCCTCTACAAAAACAAAGGGGAGAGAAGCGACTGCAACAACTACAGGGGCATCTCCCTCCTCAGCATTGTTGGCAAAGTCTACACACGAGTTGTTCTCGTTCGTCTACAGAAGCTTGCCGAACGTGTGTACCCCGAGTCTCAGTGTGGCTTCCGCGCTGAGCGATCAACGGTAGACATGATATTCTCCATCCGCCAACTCCAGGAGAAATGCAGAGAACAGAACATGCCCCTGTACGTCGCCTTCATCGACCTCACCAAAGCGTTCGATCTGGTCAGCAGAGAGGGCCTTTTCAAGATCCTGCCAAAGATAGGATGCCCACCAAAGTTGCAAAGCCTCATCGAATCGTTTCACACCAACATGCAGGGGATAGTGCAGCACGACGGCAACGTCTCAGAGCCATTCAACATACGCAGCAGAGTGAAACAGGGCTGTGTACTTGCGCCAACCCTCTTTGGTATTTTCTTTGCTATGCTCCTGAGGCATGCCTTCAGCACAGCAACAGAGGGAATCTACCTGCACACAAGATCTGATGGCAGGCTTTTCAACCTCGCCCGCCTGAAAGCCAGAACCAAAGTACGCGAGGTTCTAATCAGAGACATGCTGTTCGCAGACGACGCTGCAGTCGCAACCCACACACAGCAGGAGCTTCAGACCCTGATGGACCACTTCTCCCAGGCATGCAAGGACTTTGGGCTTACCATCAGCCTGAAGAAGACTAACGTTTGGTGCAAGGCACTGAAGCACCACCAACCATCACCATCGATGACTACGAGCTGGAGGTCGTGAATCAGTTCACGTACCTGGGGTCCACGATCAGCAACAACCTCTCCCTTGATACAGAGATTGACAAGAGGATTGGAAAATCAGCCTTCACACTCGCTCGCCTCACCACACGAGTGTGGGAGAATCCCAAACTCTCTGTCAAGACGAAGATGGCAGTGTACAATGCCTGCATCATCAGCACACTTCTCTATGGGAGTGAGACGAGGACAGCATACGCCCGGCAGGAAAAGAGACTGAACTCCTTCCACTTGCGCTGCATTCGCCACATCCTGGACATATCCTGGCAGGACAAAGTGCCCAACATGGAACTTCTGTCCCGCGCCGGCCTTCCCTCCTTGTTCACTCTACTCAGGCAGCACAGGCTCCACTGGCTAGGCTACGTTCACCATATGGAGGATGGCAGAATCCCCAAAGACGTCCTTTACGGAGAACTGGCGACTGGCAGGAGAGACGTTGGCCACCCACAGCTGCGCTTTAGAGACGTCTGCAAGAAAGACATGAAGGCCCTGGAGATCAACACAGAGCGCTGGGAGGACCTTGCAACGGACCGCTCCAAATGGAGAGGCACCCTGACCAGACAGCTCAAGGCGGGTGAAGAGAGACTGACTGCTGCAGCAGATGAAAAAAGGACCCGCAGGAAGAACCGCCACAGACCCAGCAGCACAGAGACCACCCACAAGTACGACCTGTGTGACAGGGACTGCCATTCGCGCATCGGCCTGTTCAGCCACAGGCGGTGCTGTTCCAGCAGAGTAGATGTTCAGGATTCTCTTCCATGGTCATCATAGACCGATGGAGGCCACCGCCGCTGCCGATAGTCTGAATCATCTGCGGCCATTTCTGCTTTGACTTTGTGGGAAGAGATCTCAACATGTTACCCTCAGTTTGGTTAAATCTGTCTGTGGTCCCATTACTCATGGGGTGGTATGGTGAGGTGTGAGATTTTTTAACACCACCAAACCGCAGGAGCTCAGCCACTAGCTCAATCTCAAAGTTAGCACCCTGGTCAGAGTGAATGCGCTGGGGGAAGCCATAAACACAGAAAAATCCATCCCATAGCTTCTTCGGTACTCTCTTAGCAGCCTGGTCCTGGCATTGGAATGGATGTCCTAGCTGAGTGAAGTGGTCTGTGATCACAAAAACATTCACAGACTTGTTGTTATTGTCCACAGCTGACCAAAAATCAATATCCACTAGCTCCAGGGGAGCACTAGTTTTGATATTTTCCAGAGGGGCTCAGACAACAGGCTCTGTGGTTTTGCTAAGGACACAACTGTGGCAGTTTCTCACATAGTTGCACACATCTTTTTCCATGTCATACCAGAAGAAGCACTGACGGGTGAGGGACAGCATGCGTGGCTGGCCTTGGTGGCCGGCATTGTCATGGATACCAGAGAGAATCACAGCTTTCAGGGAATTGGGCATGATGAATTGAAACCTTTTTCGTTTGGTCAGTAGGTCCTTTATGACTCTGTAAAGGACATCATTCAACAGCGTGAGTTTGTCCCATAATTTTAAGAGCCTTAGAGTCTGCTGGCTCTCATTACAATGTTCCCATCTTGACAGTCGCCTTTTCCTGTCAACGTAGTAGGTCACTCTGGAAACAACAGGGTCTCGCCTTTGGTGAGAAAGCAGGTCAGGCAGGGACAGTGTGGCAGGAACATTTTGACCAGATGGGGCCAGAGTTAAGTGGTCATCCATAGATTCGGCACGTTGCCATGGAGCAAAATCCCAGTCACTCAGAGAGGACAGAAATGAGGAAACATCCTCCTCCAACATGGGTGTACTCATGACAGCCGAAAATGAGGGGTCACTCAATGACTGTGGCTGACAAGTCAAATGGAAAGCATCCTGCACAGTGTCATCCTTAAGGTCACAGACTTCATTCAACAGCTTGGGGTATGGCTCACTTAGAAGGCACTGGCCCACAGGTTTTACAAAAGGGGTCCGATTCAGTGCATCTGCCACAACATTCTGCCTGCCAGGAACATACTTAATTTCGAAACAGTATGGATCAAGTTTCGAGACCCAACATTGTTCTCGGGCATCCAGTTTCAGCTTGGTGAAGATGCACATCAGGGGATTGTTATCACTCCAGACAGTAAATTTGGGACCTTTGAGCCAGTGACTAAACTTATCACACACTGCCCACTTCAGTGCCAAGAATTCAAGTCTGTATGCAGGATATTTGGCTTGGCTGCGACTGAGTGACTTGCTCGCAAAGGCTATGGGTCTTGCTCTTTCTTCACCAGTAGGGACCTGAGACAAGACTGCATCCAGTCCATCTAAGGAGGCGTCGATGGACAGGATAAAACGTCTCTCAAAAATCCGGGTGGGCCAGCACTACACAGTTAAGGAGTGCAGCCTTTAGGTCCTCAAATGACTTGTCGCAGGCAGGGGTCCAGTTTTGGGGGGGTTAGTGCCTGAAGACATCCAGCTTTTCTATGTAACTGGCCCTTAACTCTTCTCTTCTGGCCTGCTGTCAGAGCAAACAGTGACTTAGCAATGCAAGAACAGCCTGGAATTAAATGTTGGTAAAGCAATACCATGCCAACAAAGTATCTCACTTTCTGCTGAGAAGGTGTGCAGCCATCAGGATTCATTAAGTCCTCCTTCTGGAATCCAGAGATGACCTTCACTTTTTCTTGGTCGACTGAAACACCATTAGCACCCACCACATGACCCAGAAATCTCACAGACCTCAGAAAATGACATTTTTTCTGCACCAGCTTCAGGTTGTTGGCTCTCAAGTGACTGAAAACAACCTCCAGTTTCTCCAGAGCCTTTTCTTCAGAAGGTGCAAACACCAACAGGTCATCGAGGTAGCAAAGTAGGCTTGAAAAGTTTAAATCCCCCAAAATGCTAAGCATCATCCTCATGAAAGACGCAGGACTGTTGCAGAGACCTTGGGGGAGAAGGTTGTATTCATAAAGGCCTAGAGGAGTGGTAAAGGGTGTATAATGTTTGTCGGACTCATGGAGGAGAATGTTGTAAAATCCCAATGTCAGATCCATAGTTCTAAAAAAAGCATTACCGCCAAGAGCAGCTAGACAGTCAGCCTCGTGGGGCAGTGGGTGGGCATCCTTAATAGTCTTGGCATTAAGCCAGCGAAAGTTTGTGTATATTTGCAGGTCATCCGACTTCTTCCACACCATCACCAGAGGGGAAACATATTCACTGATCAATTTTCTAATGATGCCCTTCATCTCCATGTCTGACAGCACTTCCCTGAGCTGCTGATAATGTGCTGGGGGGACTCGGCGGTAAGGAAGCCTGAAAGGACGGTCATTGGTGAGGTGGATAAGGTGGACGAAATCCATGGCCTCACCACAGTCCAGTTTCCCCTTGGAGAAGACATCCTGATAAGTCAAGACCAGGGCTGTGTTCGGAATGTTCACTCACTCACTCCCTTTACACTTCCAATGCACTGGTGAGGGTATTTGTAACACTGCCCATGCTGCCACCTCTCATCACATGGGCTGACTAGTTTAACACACCATTGGAGGGAGGAGGCACAGGCCTGGCTGCATATCGCGTGGGCTGTGGGCATTCACAATTCATATGGCCAGAGTTAAAGCAATTGAGGCATAGCTGGAACAGTCGACAGTGAGCATGAGTTGTGTGTTCACCAGAGTTACAGACTTTACATGAACCATGTTGAACAGTTCGATGACCAGGGGGCGCCTTGCCAGCTTTTGACCTTGTCGATCCACGGCAAAAGATGTGGTACACACTGACAGGACTTTATAAAACATCTGTGCCACTTGCTGGGCAGTCGGTTCAACTAGTGTGGTTCCCCAATTCGGCCTTTTTTGGAGCTCCTGGGTGAGCCACCTGCTTCCTGGCCTAGGTGGTATGCCGCCTTTCAGACGTATATGGTGGCGCTGAACCTGGGAAGGACAGAGAAATTAAGGGCACGTGCGTTGCTTGTGCATAACCTGGGAATGAAGGGACAACGGATTTTGGGCACACTCAGCGATGCGGACGATTATGATGAAGTGATTGAGCTAATGGCACGCCATTTTCGTGCTCCGTGCAACGTCATCGTTCAGAGGATTAAGTTTCATCAGCACTGCCAACAGGTGGGCAAGTCCATCTAGAGGTTTGTGTCAGACTTGAGGCAACTGGCCACTGAGTGTGGAGTCGGACCATTGGAAGAAGAAATGGTGCATGACCAGTTGGTGGAACATACCAACTGTGCTGCTGTCTGGCCAAAGCTGCTCACTTTTCCGGGTGAATTGACACTATCCAGGGCCATCGAGTTGGCTCTCCTGCTGGAGGCAGCAGATAAGCTAACTCGGGAGCTGAGTGAGCGTCTGTCACCGCGAGAGTTAGGATCCTCCATGGCTACACAAGTAGTGGACCCAGACAGTGATGGGAGTGTTGAGGATGACGCGGGAGGTGTGGTGGTGCAGTGGTTAGCACTGCGGCAGCACAGCAACTCACCCATGGCCATGGGATCCCTGGTTCGATCCCAGCCCCTGACCAACAGTGATCTGTGTGGAGTTTGTATGTTCTGTGTGTGGTGTGAATGTGTGTGTGAATGGTAAAGGGAAAGCGCCGTACCGTGGCTGCTTCATCCATCCAGGTTGATGCCCTCAATTTCCCCTCTGGGGATCAATAAAGTATACAAAATTTAAAAAAAATCAAAATCAAAAGCCTGCCCCGGGGAAGCCCAGGTGTATGAGCTGCGGGTCCACGAAGCACCGCTATAAAGCCAGAGACTGTCCGGCAAGAAGCACTGTGGCAGGTGTGGCCGCTTACACCACTATGCAAGGTTGTGCCATTTGGTTGAGCAGGGGAGCCCGCAGAAGAATTCGACCCCTCCCGCCCCGACGGTGATCCACACTGTGTCCCCGAACACCTGTGGGCACACGTATTGCACGGTAGCGCTGGATGGAGTGGAGGTGCCGTTGCTGGTTGACACAGGAGCGAAGGATTCCCTCCTGAACTGGGCTACAGTGAGACAATTTTTTTCCACACTACAGGATTGGAGGTGACCCAGCGCCGCATTGTGGCTATGGAGTAGGGTGATTGGCCATGGTGGGAACAATCAGTCTGACGGCCCGGTAAAAGTCAGCAGAGATGTCTGATTTGAAGTTCATCGTGACGGCTCGTGGCGAGAACATCATGGGCTGCAACCTCTTTTATGGCCTTGGCTTCGCCATTAAGAGCAGCGCTGGGGAAGAGTGGTCGGGCTGTGGATTGTAGGACCGACCAGTTCCGAGAGTACAGGATGACGCAGTGTGGGATGAAGAGTTGCCGACACCCCGGAGAGTGGACAGTGTCATATTGGCTGGACAAGCCACCTGAGTGCAACGTGCAATCACCAAGTGAACACACAAAAAACGTTTGACCTTTTATTAGAATATTCAAAACAGCTATCTTGAAGAAAAACTCCAGTCACTCGCCAGATAAGCAGAAGCCCTGCAGAGGATAGACGAGGCTGATTAGAGAGGAATGGAGATTGAATGGGAAAACAAATAGTACCACTCACGTGGAAGATAGTAGGTGACCAGCACAGAACCCAGCGAAGGAGATGAACCAGCAGGCGGAACTGCCGGACGGGTAGGATGAATGGGTCTGACTGGGCGGAGACGGAAGGCTGCTTAGAGGTGGAGCAACAGGGTGGCGAGCGCACCAAATCCCCGCAGACGCACCGCTTCGTTGGCAACAATCTGGAAAAGGTGGAGAAGAAGAGATTGTTAGATAATGTCATGGAAGACACAACCCCTTACTATGGCGCCGTTTGTTGAGCAGTATACTCAAATAAGCCAGCGTTGAATTACTGAAGACTGCTTCCTTATAAACGTGGCGGGCAGGAATCAGCAGGTGCATCTGATGAGAGAGCTGGTGAACAGGAAGGAGGGGGTGAGCGCTCTCCGCACATGACAGACAGGCCTTGTCTCACTCAGGGTCACTGCAGGAGGGCTCCAGTGCTAGAGCCCTAGTTGCCCTGGACAAGGGTACTGAGCGGCACAGAGGGGCACCTGCACCAACGAGCAATGCCGAGGGTATGGTCCCAGTTGTTCCCAGAGCTTGGCTGCAGTGGGCAGATGAACACGGGGCCACATAGGCGAGGACCGCAGCGGATTTAGAAGAGGTTGGGGCAAGACCGAGTGGCACTGAGAGAACAAGTGCCAGGCAGACAAGTGCCAGCACTGAGAGAACGAGTGTCAGGCAGAGACCCTGCAAGCCGAGCATAGCCGCGGACTGGGTTCGGGCTTGAGTGGAGGTGAGATCACAGCGGGTACATACCAAACAGCGGGTGGAGGAGCACCAAGGATGGCTACGTGTTATGGCTAGATGGAGTGATGCTTACCTCCAGCTGTCGGTTCGTGGAGGCACCCAAACGAGCTGCGGCGTGTCCGGAAGAGGACTGAGGGATGTGGGCCCGGACAAGTGGAGCATCCAGTGAGGAAGAGGAGGCGCACCTGGGCCGAGGCAACCAGCTGTGGCCCGGGAGGCAGGCCACCTCCAGGGATGAACTGAAGAAAGGACGGTCCAGGAGGCCCACGGGGTCATCTTCTTCAAGCTGTGTGTACATAGGTTCTTTGTTGGTCATGTATTTGAATTGTTTTGTTGTTTTATTGTGTATATAGTTTGGGATAATCTGCTTTGCCATATGGGGAGGGACAGCAGTCCACCCTCTCCCCCTAGTTTTTAATTGTTTTTGTGTGACTGTGATAGGCCCTTTTAGCGATTTCAGTTTAGCTTTCTTAGTGTGTGATTTGGGTTCTAAATTTGGGAGGGTCTTGAATTGTGTGTGTGTGTGTGTGTGTTGGACTTTTATAAGGGGGAGGGAGAATGTTATATAATTATTTATATGGTTCATGTGTGTGTATATTCTGCGCTTTTATTTGTGTGGCACGGGTTGGTGGCTCCACCTTCCGGTTCCGCCACCACCCGTGACTATAAAAGGGCTGCAGACAGGAGGGACGGTCTCTTGGCCATCTTCTCTGCCTAACGGTTGGGTGTGGTTAGGGTGCACGGCTCGTTCAATAAACATGTGTTTGGTTCAGCAGCTGGTCTAATCCTTTGGCTCCAACCTCCGACATAACAACCAGGAATTAGCCTAATACCCACAAACCCCTACGACTAGTGAAAAACCTTACAGACATTAACAGAAATATATTAAAATTTCCACACAAACGGTGAGTGAAAATGAAATATAAAACTAGTTAAAACAGATAAGAATAAGGAATAGCAAGATGCACTGGGATTATAAAACTGACACCCACCTCTCCCTTTGAAGAATTGTGCTAAAGGGAGGAAGTGAGGCTCACAGTTTTTATAATGGGTGTACCAACGAACAAGGACTGAGGGAGGCGCTCCAAGCTTAAACAGAGTGGTTTTAAAAAAAACTTATCCACCTTATTCCTAGTACCCATGATACCTTGCATGAATTATGGGTGCAACTTCTGGTACTAGTTTAGAACGTGTGGTTGTCACTGAAACGGGACAATTTTCCTTGTTAAAAACCAATGACTTTGGCATCAAAAATGCGGGAACAAAGCCTTTTGCTCCTCAAAATGAGTAATATAATCATACCTGTCATGTGCGCCTCTATGCGACACACAGAGGAAAACAACCCAGGTGCTGGACTGAGAGTTTGTGAGTTTTATTAACAAAAATAGCCAACATAAATGCAAAAGGTGAACAAACTAAAAATAACAATGAGGAGACAACTTACTACTGACCAAAGTGCTTTACAGATCCTGCAATCCATTCATTCACACACACATTCACACATTGATGGCGGCAGAGCTGCCATACACACAGGTGCTAACCAGTCTACCAGGAGCAACTGGGGGTTCAATGTCTTGCTCAAGGACACTTTGATAAGCGAACAGCAGACAGAGCGGGAATTGAACCCATGACCCTCCGATCAGTACTCAGTCACACTACACCTGCGCCACCGCCGCCCCCAACACTGTGTACACTGTACACCGTGTACACTGCTGTGTACACGGTGTGCAGTGTACAAGCTGCACACTGACTATAATGTAGTCAGTGTACAGCTTGTATAACAGTGTAACTTTGCTGTCCCCTCAAAGTAATTCAACACAGCCATAATGTCTAAATCGCTGGCAACAAAAATGAGTACACCCCAAAGTGAAAATATCTAAATTGTGCCCAATTAGCCATTTTCTCTCCCCAGTGTCATGTGACTCGCTAGTGTTACAAGGTCTCAGGTGTGAATGGGGAGCAGGTGTGTTAAATTTGGTGTTATTGCTCTCACACTCTCTCATACTGGTCACTGGAAGTTCAACATGGCACCTCATGGCAAAGAACTCTCTGAGGATCTGAAAAAAGAATTGTTGCTCTACATAAAGATGGCCTCAACTACAAGAAGATTTCCAACATCCTGAAACTGAGCTTCAGCACGGTGGCCAAGACCATACAGCAGTTTAACAGGACAGGTTCCACTCACAATAGGCCTTGCCATGGTTGACCAAAGAAGTTGAGTGCACATGCTCAGCATTATATCCAGAGGTTGTCTTTTGAAAATAGACGTATGAGTGCTGCTAGCATTGCTGCAGAGGTTGAAGGGGTGGGGGGTCAGCCTGTCAGTGCTCAGATCATACGCTGCACACTGCATCAAACTGGTCTCCATAGCCGTCATCCCAGAAGGAAGCCCCTTTTAAAGATGATGCACGAGAAAGCCCGCAAACAGTTTGCTGAAGACAAGCAGACTAAGGACATTGTAACCCAGCTGAGAAAAAGACCTTTTTTTTTTTCCTCAGATGTCAATTGTATTAATGCAATTGTGTGATTTTATTTTGAAAACCGACTATCTTGGGGAAGAGGAAGTGCGATCCTCGTCATCCAACTTTTAAATTTCCGTTTCATGGTCACGTTGGGTGATCTGGGTCTTTCCATTCGTTGAGAGCGATATTAGCCCCGCCTTCAGAGTAGAGGCAGCAAGAGCGCACTCGGGTTTCGCTCTTTCACGATATGAGAGAGGACGAGAGGGGCTGTGAGCGATCTGGTTCACACTGATACCTGTTGTTGGTGAGTTTCATTCAGAAAGATGCTATAAATGGATCTAAACACTCTCCAAACGCTAATTTGCAACCTTTATTATCTTAAGTTGACGGGAGCACAAGCTTGAGAGGCCGTGAAGTGGTGACTTTTGCTGTGTTCACTCTGATACCTCATCTTGGTGAGTGGAAACCAAACAATACATGCTAATGTTAGCGTTATGCTAATGCTAATCGCGAGTGGATTTTTTTCTGTTTAAAAGCAATGGAAAAGGCTATTTTTGTGTCTGTATGGTCTTCCTAAATGTGATTTCAGTTCCCAACAGTATGCTGAAGTACTTTTAGTTCATATGCACTATTTCTGTCGAATGCAATGTGTAGTTTGATGCTAAAAGCACATGGTGTTGGTCTACTATGTAAATCCATAGGTCATGCTAAACCCAGTAGCTTGGACAGGGTTTTACTGATTTTAAAAGGGAATATTGGAAGTAATAGTATGGTATATTCCCTGGATATGTGATAGATTAATTGTATTTCATTTCATGATTTACAAAGACAAGGTGCACAGCCAACTAACCAGTCGAATCACACGGCGAGCACCCCAGCTCAAAGTATGCCCACCATTTCTGCACATGATTTAAATCCCCCAGAAGTGCAACGTGTGGTAGTTGAGCTCATTGTAAAAAGGGAAGATTTTTCCGTGCAGCCGTTTTCACAAAAGCTCGGAGCTTTTTCTGGCAAAGACCCCCGACCAACTTATGAGCTAGATTATGACACTTGGCGCTCCAGTGTAGAATTAATCTTGACTGATTCTGCTGTGTCCAAATTGCAGCAATCCCGAAAGATCATTGAGTCTCTTTTACCCCCAGCAGCTGATGTAGTCAAGTACTTGAACCCCAACAGCTCACCATCAGAATACCTTCAGCTGTTAGATTCTGCTTATGGTATAGTTCAAGATGGCGGAGAGCTTTACGCCAGGTTTATTGACACCTTCCAAAACACAGGTGAGAAACCCTCGTCATATCTTCAACGTCTTCACGTAGCTTTGACTCACACTGTGAAGCGTGGTGGCGCTTCAAGCCAGGATTTTGACAGGCTGCTTGTCATGCAGTTTTGTCGAGGTTGTTGGGATGATTCCTTTTTAACTGCACTCCAGTTAAAACAAAAACGAACAAGTCCCCCAACTTTTCCTGATTTGCTTCTCTTGCTACGCACTGAAGAAGACCAAATTGCTGCCAAAAATTTAAGGATGAGACCACATTTGAGCAGTTCAAAACAAAAAGTGACCTCCCACGTGCAAACTGTGCAATGCAGTTCAGATGAAGATGAGGACAATATCACGCTAAACTCACTCCAAGAATTCTCAAAACAAGTTGCAGAAATTCAAACGCAACTAGTAAAACTAAATGCAGAACCAAAAGCTCAAAACTCACAAAGTACACTCAGTACAAAGCCAAAAGAGAAACGAAAGTCGGTGGTTCGAAGATGACCAGATGCCGTCGTAGTTCCGCCCATAAATGATACCGGATGGCGACAATACTGAAAATGATCACATTACAACTCAACCAATACTGACGATGGACAGTCTTGGTTGCACATGCAACGGGATGTGCATGATATTTAGCGCGGGAGAATGTAA
Source organism: Pholidichthys leucotaenia (assembly GCA_020510985.1). NCBI lineage: Eukaryota > Metazoa > Chordata > Actinopteri > Cichliformes > Pholidichthyidae > Pholidichthys > Pholidichthys leucotaenia. The sequence continues at coordinate 55,300,585 of CM035840.1, read as the reverse complement.
CCCAGCTGACAAAATGACCCTTTTTTTCTCTCAGATGTCAATTGTATTAATGCAATTGTGTGATTTTATTTTGAAAACTGACTATCTTGGGGAAGAGGAAGTGCGATCCTCGTCATCCAACTTTTAAATTTCAGTTTCATGGTCACGTTGGGTGATCTGGGTCTTTCCATTCGTTGAGAGCGATATTAGTCCCACCTTCAGAGTAGAAGCAGCAAGCGCGCACTCGGGTTTCGCTCTTTCACGATATGAGAGCGGACAAGAGGGGCTGTGAGTGATCTGGTTCACACTGATACCGCTTCTTGGTGAGTTTCATTCAGAAAGATGCTATAAATGGATCTAAACACTCTCCAAATGCTAATTTGCAACCTTTATTATCTTAAGTTGACGGGAGCACGAGCTTGAGAGGCCGTGAAGCGGTGACTTTTGCTGTGTTCACACTGATACCTCATCTTGGTGAGTGGAAACCAAACAATACATGCTAATGTTAGCATTATGCTAATGCTAATCGCGAGTGGATTTTTTTCTGTTTAAAAGCAATGGAAAAGACTATTTTTGTGTCTGTATGGTCTTCCTAAATGTGATTTCAGTTCCCAACAGTATGCTGAAGTACTTTTAGTTCATATGCACTATTTCTGTCAAATGCAATGTGTAGTTTGATGCTAAAAGCACATGGTGTTGATCTACTATGTAAATCCATAGGTTATGCTAAACCCAGTAGCTCAGACAGGGTTTTACTGATTTTAAAAGGGAATATTGGAAGTAATAGTACGGTATATTCCCTGGTTATGTGATAGATTAATTGTATTTCATTTCATGATTTACAAAGACAAGGTTAAAAGGGATTAATCATAATTTCATGGTTAAGTGATGTAGAGATAAACAGAGGAATTCATTTAATTGGTTACATGAAAAAAAGGGTATTTCATGTGCTACCAGAGAGATTGTGAGAAAAAGAACACATGCATGTAAGATGTAAGACGTAAGACGTGAAATGTAAGATATTACTATATTGCTGGATTGTGATAATAGTAATATGAGAGAAGAATTTAAACACTAAGCTATGGTGTTATATAAGAAGGGTTTGGAAGACGAATTACTCTAGTTGTAAACAATAATACCATTATTGCCATGCAGGCTAGGTTTTTTTGGTTGCCGATCAAGAACCTTCTGGATCCTGGATTCTCTCCGAATGGAGATGGCGAGCCTGACCCGAGACTGAACCGAGATTGATCTGAGATCTAACCAAGATCTCGATTGAAGAGCACCCTTCCTCTCTCCAGTGCCCAGGATTCAAAGTGGTAACAACCCAAGTCGCCGCTTTAAAAGAGGATAAGAAACCTGAGTCTGGAGATACAAGATATCTTGACTGGTCAAACGACTAACCCGAAAGGACAAACAAACACTGAGCTCAGTAGGACATCTTTGGGGTTTTATTTCATACCGGCCATTGTATATTTGTATAGTGGTAAATTGTCTGTATTTATTGCTCACTTTTTCCCTATAAATAACAACCGTTATTGCTCATTTCTTGCCTCCAGCTATTTCATTCCACACTCATTTTAATTCCCTATTGTAACCCTTACGAACCTAGCAATTGGTCTACACTTAATTATTTCCCTTACCTAATTCACATAAGGCAGGGGTTACAACATGCATTACTGGAACCATGTCCAGTGGTCTGATGAGACCAAGGTAAATTTATTTGATTCAGATGGTGTCAAGCGTGTGTGGTGGCAACCAGGTGAGGAGTACAAAGACAAGTGTGTCTTGCCTACAGTCAAGCATGGTGGTGGGAGTGTCTTGGTTTTGGGCTGCATGAGTGCTGCCGGCACTGGGGAGCTACAGTTCATTGAGGGAACCATGAATGCCAACATGTACTGTGACATACTGAAGCAGAGCATGATCTCCTCCCTTTGGAAACTGGGCCGCAGGGCAGTATTCCAACATGATAATGACCCCAAACACACCTCCAAGATGACCACTGCCTTGCTAAAGAAACTGAGGGTAAAGGTGATGGACTGGCCAAGCATGTCTCCAGACCTAAACCCTATTGAGCATCTGTGGAGAATCCTCAAACGGAAGGTGGAGGAGCGCAAGGTCTCTAATGTCCACCAGCTCTGTGATGTCGTCATGGAGGAGTGGAAGAGGATTCCAGTGGCAACCTGTGGAGCTCTAGTGAACTCTATGCCCAAGATAGTTAAGGCAGTGCTGGAAAATAATGGTGGCCACACAAAATATTGACACTTTGGGCACAATTTGGACATTTTCACTTAGGGGTGTACTCACTTTTGTTGCCAGCGGTTTAGACATTAGTGGCTGTGTGTTGAGTTATTTTGAGGGGACAGCAAATTTACACTGTTATACAAGTTGTACACTGACTACTTTACATTGTGTCAAAGTGTCATATCTTCAGTGTTGTCCCATGAAAAGACAATAAAATATTTACAAAAATATGAAGTTGTACTCACTTTTGTGAGATACTGTACATATAATTTTATGTAATTATAATAAAAGGATAAATATGACCCTGTTACTCTCTGACCATTTTGTAATAGGTTTGTAGAAATAACTGACTAATAATATTGTTGAACCCCCTCATGGATCGTCACCTTATCGTGGTGGGGGGGTTTGCGTGCCCCAGTGATCCCAGGAGCTATGTTGTCCGGGGCAATTTGCCTCTGATAGGGTCTCCCAAGACAAACTGGTCCTGGGTGAAGGGCCAGACGAAGAACGATCCAACAGACTCTCATGATAAATTGTATATCAAGGATTCAGTGTACCCTGCCCGGTATGGGGTTACCGGGGCCCCACCCTGGAGCCAGGCCTGGGGGAGGGGCTCGAAGGCTAGCGTCTGGTGGCCGGGTTTCCACCCATGGGACCCGGCCGGGCTCAGCCCGAAGGAGTTACATGGGTCCGCCCTCCAGTAGGTTCACCACCTGCAGGAGGGATCATGGAAGTCCGGTGCTATGTGGATTAGGTGGCAGTCAAAGGCGGAGACCTTGGCGGACTGATCCCAAGCTTTCCAAACTGGCTTTTGGTACGTGGAATGTCACCTCTCTGGTGGGGAAGGAGCCTGAGCTGGTGTACGAGATTGAGCGATACCGGCTAGATATAGTCGGCCTCACCTCAACACACAGCTCCGGTTCCGGAACCAGTCTCCTGGAGAGGGGCTGGAGCTTGGCCTTTTCTGGAGTTGCCCCGGGCGAGAGGCGACGAGCAGGGGTAGGTATTCTTGTATCGCCCCACCTTGCTGCCTCTATATTGGAGTTTTCCCCGGTGGACGAAAGGGTTGCTTCCCTGCGCCTTCGGGTTGGGAAACGGGTCCTGACCATCATTTGTGCCTATGCACCAAATGATGTTTCAGAGTACCCACCCTTTTTGGAGTCTGTGACTGGGGTGCTGGAGGGTGCTCCTCCTGGAGACTCCATTGTCCTACTGGGGGACTTCAATGCGCACGTGGGCAACGACAGTGAAACCTGGAGGGGGGTGATTGGGAGGAACGGCCTGCCCGATCTGAACCTGAGTGGTGTTCAGTTATTGGACTTCTGTGCTAACCACAGTCTGTCTATAACGAACACCATGTTCAAGCATAAGGGTGTCCATATGTGCACCTGGCACCAGGACACCCTAGGCCGCAGGTCGATGATCGATTTTGTCATCGTATCATCAGACCTGCGACCGTATGTCTTGGACACCCGAGTAAAGAGAGGTGCAGAGCTGTCAACTGATCACCACCTGGTGGTGAGTTGGATCCGATGGCAGGGGAGGAAGCCATTCAGACCTGGTAGACCCAAACGTATAGTGAGGGTGTGCTGGGAGCGTCTGGCTGAGGCCCCTGTCCGGGAGGTCTTCAACTCCCACCTCCGGAAGAACTTCAACCACATTCCGAGGGAGTCTGGAGACATGGAGTCTGAATGGGCCATGTTCTCCACCTCTGTTGTTGAAGCGGCAGCCCAGAGCTGCGGCCGCAAGGTGGTCGGTGCATCTCGTGGTGGCAACCCCCGAACCAAGTGGTGGACACCAGTGGTGAGGGGGGCCATTAAGCTGAAGAAGGAGTCCTATCAAGCTTGGTTGGCTTGTGGGACTCCCGAAGCAGCTGAGGTGTACCGGCAGGCCAAGCGGAGTGCAGCTCGGGTGGTTGCTGAAGCAAAAACCCGGGTATGGGAGGAGTTCGGTGAGGCCATGGAACAAGACTTTCGGTCGGCTTCAAAGAGATTCTGGCAAACTGTTCGGCGGCTCAGGAGGGGAAAGCAGCTCCCCGTCCACACTGTGTATGGTGCGGATGGGACACTGTTGACTTCAACTGGGGATATCGTCGGGCGGTGGAAGGAATACTTCGAGGATCTCCTCAATCCCACTGATACGCCTTCCACAGAGGAAGCAGGGTTTGGGGACGAGGGGGATGACTCGCCTATCACAGGGGCTGAGGTCGCCAAGGTGGTTAAAAATCTCCTTGGTGGCCGGGCCCCGGGGGTGGACGAGATTCGCCCCGAGTACCTCAAGGCCCTGGATGTTGTTGGGTTGTCATGGTTGACACGCCTCTGCAACATTGCGTGGAGGTCGGGGGCAGTGCCTTTGGCATGGCAAACCGGGGTGGTGGTTCCTCTCTTCAAAAAAGGGGACCGGAGGGTGTGCTCCAAGTTTAGAGGGATCACACTCCTCAGCCTCCCTGGGAAGGTCTATGCCAAGGTACTGGAGAGGAGAGTCCGGCCGTTGGTCGAACCTCGGATTCAGGAGGAGCAATGTGGTTTTCGTCCTGGCCGTGGCACATCGGACCAGCTCTTTACCCTCTCGAGAATTCTTGAGGGTTCGTGGGAGTTTGCCCAACCAGTTTACATGTGTTTTGTGGACTTGGAGAAGGCATTTGACCGCGTCCCTCGTGGATTTTTGTGCGGGGTGCTTCGGGAGTATGGGGTATCGGGCTTGTTGTTACGAGCTATTCGGTCTCTGTACGACCGTTGTGAGAGTTTAGTTCGCATTGCCAACACTCGGTCGGAGTCATTCCCAGTGAGAGTTGGACTCCGCCAGGGCTGCCCTTTGTCACCGGTCCTGTTCATAATTTTTATGGACAGGATTTCTAGGCGCAGCCAGGGAATGGAGGGTGTCATGCTTGGTGACCACAGGATCTCATCTCTGTTGTTTGCAGATGATGTTGTCCTGTTGGCTTCATCCAGCAATGACCTACAGCTCTTGCTGGGACGGTTTGCCGCTGAGTGTGAAGCGGCTGGGATGAGAATCAGCACCTCCAAGTCCGAGTCCATGGTCCTCAGCCGGAAAAAGGTGGATTGTCCTCTCCGGGTTGGGGACAGGCTCCTGCCCCAAGTGGAGGAGTTTAAGTATCTTGGGGTCTTGTTCACGAGTGAGGGGAAAATGGAGCGAGAGATCGACAGACGGATTGGAGCAGCATCTGCAGTGATGCGGACGTTGTACCGGTCTGTTGTGGTGAAGAGGGAGCTTAGTTCTAAGGCAAAGCTGTCGATTTACCAGTCAATCTACGTTCCTACTCTCACCTATGGTCACGAGCTTTGGGTAATGACCGAAAGAACGAGATCGCGGATACAAGCGGCTGAAATGAGCTTTCTCCGTAGGATTGCTGGACTCACCCTCAGAGATAGGGTGAGGAGCTCAGTCATCCGGGAGAGGCTCAGAGTAGAACCGCTGCTCCTCCACATTGAAAGGAGTCAGTTGAGGTGGTATGGGCATCTGATTAGGATGCCTCCTGGACGCCTCCCACTTGAGGTGTTTCAGGCACGTCCCACTGGGAGGAGACCCCGGGGCAGACCCAGGACTCGGTGGAGAGACTATGTCTCCCAGCTAGTCTGGGAACGCCTTGGTATCCCCTCCGAAGAGCTGGAGCAGGTGGCTGGGGAGAGGGAAGTCTGGGCTTCTCTGCTTGAACTGCTGCCTCTGCGACCCGGACCTCCGGAAAAGCGGTAGAAGATGGATGGATGGATGGATGAATATTGTTGAAAAGTCTGTGAGTTTCTGTGGACATTTTAACAAATTCACCAGCTCTCTGTTCTGATTAGCTCAGCTGCTGCCTGCATCGCATACACACAGAGAAAGAAAAGCACACATACTTGTTCGTGTAACGGGCCCTGTTGGGGACCTGTCAGAGCTCACTTAAGTGCAACACTTTCAAGCTACATGATATTATGAAGATCCAAATCGTTGTTTAGCCCTCCTTGCCATGTTTTTGCCTTTGACTGCAGTCTGTACCATCAGCTGTCCACATAGGCAAGACAGAAAATGAAGGAGGTATGCTGTTCTGATAGGTATGCCAAATTGTCAGAACATCAGCTAATTAGCTTTTGGCTTTGAGGATTATTACAAGTACCTGAGAGTCTACAAATCAACTGCTTATTGTTAACAATGAGGATAACGATTAGACACCAAGACAACGATGTCTAACTTCATCTGAAAGCACCTGGATAGGTGAGTGTGCTAAAGCTAGCCTTTAGCTAATGCTAATTCAAATTTGATCACATCTCAAAAAAACTGAGAGCAAAAACAGAGAAAAACAAACAGGAGAAATTAAGTTGAGGGTTCTGTGAATATTTTATAGCAGGGCTATTAAATTGCAAAATCAGATGGGCCACAATTTGAAATCAAGACATGTAACTGGGCCACACATGTTCAGCGATCTGTTGAATATGACAAATTTCAAACCAACACAGATCAATATGATGAAAAATATGCACTTTTTATTCATTGTCTTGGTTTTAAATGTATGCTTGACACATGACAAAGGCACATCAAAAGTACATAAAAACACAATAACAATGCTGGGGTTGAGCAGAACTTGAAGTCGTAGAAATATTTTTTCCTCTTGAACAACAATTAAACAAACAATATGAAAAAAATAAAATTCTGTAAATAACCATTTCTTAAAGTGCATAAAAACTCAGTGTGCACTGTTAGTAGCTGTTATGTCCAGAAAAACTTCAACTATACACAAAAGTTATTGAGTGGTAGTATAGGTCATATGTTGGGAGGCGGAGTGCACGCAAAAGACTCCGTGCTCTCGCCGTCCCTGGCTTTTATAAGTCGGTGTGATGACGTCACTGGCTGGTCGCTGTGAGATATGTAAGATGGACACGCACCTCCAGGTGGCACCTCCACCACGCCTTATATAAGACCGGGTAAGCCATCTTACTACTCTCTCTCGCCTGAGCTTGGCCAGTGACCTGTCAGTGGCTGTCAACGTGAGTGTGCTAAATAAAGCTGTGAATCAAGGGTAATTATAGACATAACACTGGTGACGTCGGATAAAACCATGGAGGCGTGCATTGTCCTTATCCGCCCTTTCCTCAAGGTGCCCGGAGACCCACCAGTGCCCTGGCCTAGGTGGTTTGAGGCCTTTCTGAAGTACGTTGTCGCGCTGGGTCATGGGGAGCTCAACAAGCTGAGAGCCCGGGCGCTGTTGGTTCACAGTTTGGGCATAGAGGGCCAGCGAATCCTGAGAACGCTTGGTGCTTCTGACACGTATGAAGAGGTAGTGGAGCTACTAGCTAGCCATTTCCACACCCTGGATAACGTGACGGTCCGGAGGATCTGCTTTCGGCAGCGGCATCAGTGAGTAGGTGAACCCTTTCAGCAGTTCGTCACCGACCTTGAAGCAGCCTAGCTAGCGAGTGTGGTTTTGAGACACTGGAGGAAGAAATGATTCGTGAGCAGCTGGCAGAGCATACTTGTAGTGCTGCATTGCGAGCTAGGCTACTCACGGCATCAAATGAGCTCACGTTAGCCAGAGCAGTCAAGCTAGCACTCCAAATGGAAGCCGTGGACAAGCTAGCTCTAGAGCAAACTGGGCGCCAGTCCCAGCAGCCGCTAGAGCCCCTTGTCGCGGCAAATGCCACGGACCTGGATAGTGAAGATAGCTGGGACGGCGAGGAGATAGAAGCCAACGCTACGAGCTGGCGGTCAGCCCCGGGAAAGTCCCTCTGTATGAGTTGTGGGTCTAAGACACACCAGATAAAGGCTAAGGACTGCCCAGCGAGAGGAGAGCAGTGCAACAGATGTGGTCGCTTGGACTATTTTGCCAGGATGTGCCGTGAATTTAAACCGGAGAGCCCACAAAAGAAATCACTCCGCCCACCCCAGACAACCATCCACATGGTGTCCCCAGACATTAACAGGTACACACTTTGCACGGTGAGGCTGGACGACGTGGAGGTGCCACTGTTGATTGACAGAGGAGAGGAGGGTTCACTGATTAATTGGGCCATGGTGAAGAGGTTTTTTCCCCACCACAGGGTTAGAGGAATCACAGCGCCGTTATACGGTTATGGAGGTGGTAGGCTAGACACGGTCAGGACTTTGGAGCTGACTGTTCAGTACAAGTCTGCAATGGTGCTCAACTTCACATTCCACGTGACAGCACGGGGCGATAACATCATGGGCTGTGATTTATTTTACAGGCTGGGTTTCGCCATCAAAGACAACACTGGGGAGGAGTGGTCGGGCTGTGGTCAGTGGAACCCCCTGATTCCCGTGACTGATGAAGATGTGGTGTGGGATTAAGAACTACCGGATGCCATAGCTGTCAAGCGGGACCAATTTGCTCAGGGCCAGCGCAGGAGGGTCTCAGTGCCAGTGCACGGGAAATGGTCGAGGGGAGTACTGAGCAGGACGGAGAGGTGCTTGCGCCGGCGAGTGGTGTTGATGGGTTAGCCCTGGATGTCTCCAGAGTCTGGCCGCAATAGGACAGAGGGTCTGCGGCTACGATGGCGCAGGTTACACAAGCATTAGAGGAGGTCAGGACAAGACCTTGGTATCTTCTCTGAAGAGCTGGAGCAGGTGGCTGGGGAGAGGGAAGTCTGGGCTTCTCTGCTTGAACTGCTGCCTCCACGACCCAGACCTCTGGAAAAGCAGTAGATGATGGATGGATGGATGGATGGATGGATGGGACAAGACCAATAAGCTCAAGGGATCGGCGGGCTCGGCAACAACGCCTCAAGTCGAGCCGGGCCCTGTTGAGGGTCCTGGATTGGGTCTGGGTGCGAGGTGAGGAGCGCCCGCAGCAAAGATGGGCCAGACAACAACCTCAGGAGCGTCGGCTGCGTCTGCGCATTGTGGCCAGACTGGACGCAGTGCACTTCAGGCTCCCTGACGGCTCAGTGTGGCACACGAACCGGCTTCGGTGTGTCTGGGAGGAGGCCCCGGGAAACGTGGCTAGACGTGGGACGAGGTCGATGGAGGGGAGGAGCAGCTTCAGCGTCCGGAGGGCCAGCCATCACCACGAAGACTGGCTGTTTCCAGGGATACATCTGCTGAGAGGGTGCCCGGGGCCCCCATGCCACTTCTACCCTTGCATCCAAAGAACTGAGTGTAAATAGTATATATTGAAGTTCTGTTGTTGTGTTGGTGCTGTTTTTAAAAAAAAGTTATAGAAGGGATTATTTTGGGGTGGGTTTTTTTTTTTTTTTGTTCTAGTTTTGGAGCACGGCATGCAATTTTAGTTAGTAATGGACTCTAATTTACCCTAGCAGGTGGCAGAATAATCCACCTTGCCATGTGGGCAGGACAGCAATCCACCCGTCCTCCCTATTTTAGGTTTTGTTGTGTGAATGTGTTAGGCCATTTAGAGATATTAGCTTTCGTTTATTAGTGTGTGATTTGGGTCCCAAATTGGGGAGGGTCTTAATTGAGTGAGTGGTTTTGGACTTTGGGGGCGGGGGTGAGATATTTAAGATAGACATGCACCTCCAGGTGCCACCTCCACCCCGCCCTATATAAGGCCGGGTCGGCCATCTTATTACTCTCTCTCACCTGAGCTTAGCCAGTGACCTGTCAGTGGCTGTCAACATGAGTGTGCTAAATAAAGCTGTGAACCAAGGGTAATTACAGACATAACAGTGGCGTCGTCACGCCGGCAGTGAAACACAAGTGTGGGTTTTTGAACACCACATTCATCCCCCCCCTCCCAGAAAAAAACAGAACAACACATATAGCCAAAGCGACCCTTCCCAATTTGGTACAGTGAAACCCTCAAACTAGCTAGGGCCAGTGGGTAGACTGCAGCGTGACCCGGCGCTGCTGAATGGTTTAGAACCCCACACTTGTGTTTCAGCGCCGGCTTGATGACGTGACCAGCCGGTGATGTCATCACTCGACTTATAAAAAAGCCAGGGATGGCAAGAGCGCGGGGTCTTTTGCGCACTCCGCCTCCCAGCATACGACCTGTATTACCGGTTAGTAACTTTGGTGTATAGTTGAATAAAGTTCGTGTTCCCAGCAAACTCCACTCCCCGTTGGTCATTCCACGTTTTTTCCAGACATAACAGCAGCATTAACATTTGTTTTCCTTTTGAAATATAATATACTACATCTTGGTGATAACTGACCTTGGCACATCACAAAGTGCATTTAGCTGTATATAAAATGAACTGTCAAACACTGAAGTGCACAACCCCCCCAAAAAAAAAGATTGATTACATTAACAAACATTGTGCATCCACTATTATGGTTTGTTTTGTTTTAAATCACAACGTGTGAGTAGCAACCTCTTTTTATAACTGCACATTCCATTACACACACACACATCAGTCCAGGCAGGGTTAAACCGATAATTTTCATCATCAATTTTACGCTTCAGTTGACAATGACATATTTTAAGGTACCGTCACACCAAACGCGAAAGGGTGAATTTTTCACGTGACGCGATTACATTATAACCCAATGTAAACACACGAATAGACATGAATTCACCATCTGAGTGAGTTGCAGACAGGCTAAGCTGCCTTTATAACTTCTGCAGCTGTGTTCAACCTGCTGCTGAAATCCCCACAAAAACGTCATGCTTAGGTATACATTATCCAACAGGGGGCTCACCTGAAAAAGTTGTCCCTACCTCCAAAACTTCACAAGATGTTAGGCGTTTACATTGCTAGCCTGCAAGCCTTGTTAGCACGGCCGTGGCATGAGTCTGTGGGTAAATAACAACAACATCTCAATTCAGCTGAAGAGCTCCCAGTCCTTCTTTCTCCAGGTGAGTGTCAAGTCTCATTTTCAAACTAGTTTACTCTCCAATGTTGATACTTTTAATCCGATGATGGCAGAATCTCAAAGCTTGCACTATCCCTCGGACACGAATGTACGATTTTGCATGTGTTCGCCTCTTTCCATTGACTTTGTATGTATTTGAGTCGCCCGTTTGCATTTGGTGTAGGCTTGGTATCTTGCCACAAGCGCCATTAGCCACAGTCATAGAGCCCACACTTCAAAACAAATGCGCTGCATTGAGGGTTGACGGTCACTAGGCTACGTGAAGTGTTACATTTATGGTTTGTAGTAATTAATGGATTTCTGCAATTCTGTGAAATGTATTGGCCTTTGCTTCTCTGGCTGGACCACAGACTGGGCCTGGGCCACTCAGAGGTTGGTTCTGGGCCGCATGTGGCCCGCAGGCTGCTAATTGAATAGGCCTGATTTATGGGCTGATATATGGATAAACATGCATGATAAGAGAATATTTGACTGTTTTTTTAAATTATGCTCTGGTTTTTAAAACAGTATTGACTAGCCTACTGGAGCATGAGTCTAATTTTAATTTGACAGTTTTCTTAATTTGTACATGTTTAACATAAAAAAACACAACAGGTGCTTAGGCCCCAGTTTTACAGCCTTTAAGTACTTTGTGTAAAGCTTTACAAAATATTTGCAAGTGAACAATCTAATTTTTTTTTTCTTTTCACTCCCCAAAATGGTTATTTTTTAAAATTTTATATCCTTTATTAATCCCCAGAGGGAAATTACAGGGCATCTACCTGGATGGATGAGGCAGCCATGGTACGGCGCCAATCCCTTCACCATTCACACCTAGGGCCACTTTAGCATCTCCATTTCACCTAACTTGCATGTTTTTGGCCTGTGGGAGGAAACCGGAGTACCTGGGGTAAACCCACGCAGACACGGGGACAATATGCAAACTCCACACAGAAAGGGCACTGATGGTCAGGCAGTAGGAGCGAACCCACGATGGTCAGGGGTGGAATCGATCCCGTGACCTTCTTACTGTGCTGCCTCAGTGCTCACTGTTCCACCGAGCTGCCCTAAAATTAAATGTTTTGTTTACTTTGGCTACAGGCACACAAAGGTTGTTGATTTCACACACTGCCATGTATCAGACCCAGCCGCTTACAAACTGGATGTAAGCTTCGAGACTTTATAGGATCTTATGCCACTTTCCATGAGCACCTACTCCGCTGGACTCGCCTCGACTCTACCCAGCCTGATGCGGTTTGTACCACCTCATGGTGGGTGGATTCATTACAGGAAGGCAGCCCGTAATCCCGTTATGTTGTTGACATGCTGATGTTTTCACTGACAAGTAATGTAAAAGCTGCCTAAAAACACAAAACACTCACCATCTTTCCCGTGAACAGCCATCAGTTCGGAGATCTCCTGGTATACTTTTTCATTTCGGGTCGCTCTGCTGGCGACGGAGCTGAAAAGTTCATAGTTGTCAAATTTGACCAAATGTAGTTTATTTTTCAAGTGCAGGGATCCAAGAGCTGCAACATCGATGGAAGAATGGACGGGGGACGTGGAGACAGGGAGACAGGGAGAAATAACCACATTTGGTCAAATTTGACCACTATATGAACTTCTCAGCCTATGAACTTTTCAGCCCCATAGGTCCTTACGGATTGTTTTGTCAGCCAGAAAAACACAGAAGAGTCCGTATCTCATCATTGGACCACGATGTTGATTTGTGTGTAACCATTTATCTCATTGATTATCACAGAAAAAATAAAAACTCACGGCCAAATTTACAAATGGTGGTTTTGAATCTTGTAAAGACATCACTCTCATCCACTGATGTTACGCCCTGGCCAATCAGTGGCCTGCAATCTGTTGACGTCACATTTTCTGCTCGACTCAGCACAATTGGAACCCAATTGGAGTAGGTACCAAAATAGTACCTGGTACCAGGTACTAGGTACTAATGGAAAACCCTACAAACCAAGAAGAGTCGAGGCGAGTCAGACTAAGTAGGTGCTCGTGCAGGGGTGTCAAACTCATTTTAGCTCGGGGGCCACATACCACTGGATTTAATGTCAAGTGGGCCGGACCAGTAAAATAATAGCAAAACAACATAATGGCAACTCCAAATTTAGTACAAAGAAGTACAAGTACATTGTGAAATGTTTATTGTTTATTGAACCATTGATCTTTTACAAAACATGAACAACCTGAATGAGTTGGAGTAATGACCCCAGTTACATAGCCTTTATTGGATTATTCTGTTTACATGGCCACTTGAATAATCAGATAACTGCAGAAATCCAATCATAACTGGTTTATTAGTGTACATGTAAACTTGATCACTGACCATGTTTACATGCACATGAATAAACCAATTATGATTGGATTTCTGGAGTTTCAATCCAGATTAAGAACATTAATTAATTTTTGGCAGGTGAAATACAGAATTATGGTCCTTTGAGACTATTTCACAAGTGCGAGATAGCAAATTATAGTATTATATTCCCAATTTAACCCTGAACCAAATAAAGTCATTTTTTTAAAGCATGCAAATTGTTTCAATCAATATTAAGACCCTTAATCAATTTTTGGCAGGTGAAATAACATTTATAAACTACAACAGCCCTCTGAGACTGTTTGACATGCGTGACAGAGCAAGTTATAGTATTATATTCATAATTTAACCCTGAACAACCAAATCAAGTTATTTTTAAAGCATGAAAACTGTTTCAATCAACATGAAGACCCTTAATCAATTTTTGGCAGGTAAAATAACATATTTATAAGCTATAGCAGCCCTTTGAGACTATTCACAAGTTGGACAGAACATGTTATAATCTTCACAATACAACCTTGAAGAACCAAATGAAGTTTTGTTTTTTTTTTCAGATAAAATGTTTGAATCCAAAATGGGAGCCTTAATGAATTTTTGGCAGGTGAAGCATACATTTTATGGATTCTACTTACAATATATATTTTTAGGAGGTAAATAATGCACAAACTCTAGTATTCATTGGAAAGAAAAGCTTTATTTATTTTTACAGCGTTATACACAGATTTTGTTAATTTCGGCACACTTTTCCTAACATATACTGTGACAAAAATCATTAAAAGTTGCTACAGGACTACAGGGGTTGGCCGGTCTGGGGGCACAGGGCCGCCGCCCCGGCTGCTTGGTGGCCTGGCCCCCCTCGGCTGTACCTCCTGGGGCAGGTGCCTGTCTGTCTTTGGACCTGTTGGCCTCGGGACACCTGTGCCCGGTGGGTGTTGGTGGCGTTGTCCTGCTTGCTCTGGGTTTCCGGCGAGGAAGGGGGAGGTTGCTGTGACCAGTCACCCTCTTTGTATGTTCCCTGATAAACTACTCACATGCACACACTTATTTTGTGCACGCTCTCATACACACGCACATGTATGCACACACACATATGTCTCTCCTTTAACAGGTGCAAATACCAGATTCGTGTTGAAACCTCTTCTGTAGAAGAAACAGTCTGTCTTCCATTTGTTTCAGCTGTTAGTTTGTCTTCTTTGTTTGCCCTTCTCCCTTTTTTTCTCCCCACCCCTCCTTTCCCCATTCCTCCTTGTCGGGACCTTCATGGGTAAAACAATTTAAATAAAGTATTAAAAGTTATTACAATAGGAGTTTATAAACAATATACAGTACATATACAGTTAGGCCCAGAAATATTTGGACAGTAACACAAGTTTTGTTATTTTAGCTGTTTACGAAAACATATTCAGGATACAATTGAATCGGTGAATTCAAAAGGGGCCCAAGTCCCAATTGAAAAAGTGTGGACTTGGGCCCTTTTTGAATTCACCAATTCAATTATATAATCAATATGGGCTTAAAGTGCAGACTCTCAGCTGTAATTTGAGAGTATTCACATCCAAATTGGAGCAAGGGTTTAAGAATTACAGCTTTTTAATACGTAGCCACCTCTTTTTCAAGGGACCAAAAGTAATTGGACAATTGACTCAGAAGGCTGCAAAAAAAAAAATAATAATAATAATAATAACAAGGCTGCGTGGGCTCTTCCCTTGTTAACCTGTCATCAATTAAGCAGCTAAAAGGTCTGGAGTTGATTCCAGGTGTGGCGTTTGCATTTGGAAGCTGTTGCTGTGAACACACAACATGTGGTCCAAGAAGCTCTCAATGGAGGTGAAACAGACCATCCTGAGGCTGAAAAAAAAGAAGAAATTCATCAGAGCGATAGCAGAAATGTTAGGAGTGGCCAAATCAACAGTTTGGTACATTCTGAGAAAAAAAGAGTGCACTGGTGAGCTTGGGAACTCAAAAAGGCCTGGACGTCCGATTGCAGAATCCTTTCCATGGTGAAGAACAACCCCTTCACAACATCCACTCAAGTGAAGAACACTCTCCAGGAAGTAGGTGTATCAGTATCTAAGTCTACCATAAAGAGAAGACTTCATAAGAGTAAATACAAAGGATTCACCACAAGGTGCAAACCATTAATCAGCCTCAGAAATAGAAAGGCCAGAAATGACTTTGCCAAAAAACACCTGAAGAAGCCAGCCCAGTTCTGGAACAGCATTCTTTGGACAGATGAGACTAAGATCAACCTGTACCAGAATGATGGGAAGAAGAAAGTTTGGAGAAGAATTGGAACAGCTCATGATCCAAAGCACACCACATCTTCTGTAAAACATGGTGGAGGCAGTGTGATGGCATGGGCATGCATGGCTTCCAATGGCACTGGGTCACTTGTGTTTATTACCTCCGCCAAAGGGGGAGGTTATGTGATCATCGGCATTGGTTTGTCTGTTTGTCTGTTTGTCTGTTTGTTTGTTAGCAAGATAACTCAAAAAGTTATGGACGGATTTTCATGAAATTTTCACAGATTGTCAGAAATGGGGTATCCTATAGATGATTAGATTTTGATGGGGATCCGGATCAGCGTCCACAAGAAAACCGCCATTACACAAAATGCCATTTTCGTGAATAACTACTAAACCACTAATCCTATCATTGTCAATCCAATTGTTGTGAATCCAATTGCTAGTCATATGTTTTCACGGTCAAGGAATCTGAAAACGTACACACAAACACTGTATGGGGGGAACTGTGGCGCTAAACTGCCATTACGGAAAATGCCATTTTCGTCAATAACTACTGAACCACTAATCCTATCGTTGTGAATCCAATTGCTAGTCATATGTTTTCATGGTTAAGGAATCTGAAAACGTACACACAAACACTGTATGGGGGGAACTGTGGCCGCCATTACTGAAAATGCCATTTTCGTGAATAACTACTGAACCACTAATCCTATCATTGTCAATCCAGTTGCTAGTCATATGTTTTCATGGTCAAGGAATCTGAAAATGTACACACAAACACTGTATGGGGGGAACTGTGGCGCTAAACCGCCATTACGGAAAATGCCATTTTCGTCAATAACTACTGAACCACTAATCCTATCATTGTGAATCCAATTGCTAGTCATATGTTTTCATGGTCAAAGAATCTGAAAACGTACACACAAACACTGTATGGGGGGAACTGTAGCCGCCATTACGGAAAATGCCATTTTCGTCAATAACTACTGAACCACTAATCCTATCATTGTGAATCCAATTGCTTGTCATATGTTTTCATGGTCAAGGAATCTGAAAACGTACACACAAACACTGTATGGGGGGAACTGTGGCCGCCATTATGGAAAATGCCATTTTCGTCAATAACTACTGAACCACTAATCCTATCATTGTCAATCCAATTGCTAGTCATATGTTTTCATGGTCAAGGAATTTGTCATATGTTTTCATGGTCAAGGAATCTGAAGACTGTATGGGGGGAACTGTGGTGCTTGGCGGAGGCCTGCGCTCTACGAGTGCTTCTCTAGTTGATGATGTGACAAAAGACAGAAGCAGCCGGATGAATTCTGAAGTGTATAGGGATATACTTTCTGCTCAGATTCAGCCAAATGCAGCAAAGTTGATTGGACAGCACTTCACAGTACAGATGGACAATGATCCAAAACATACTGCAAAAGAAACCCCGGAGTTTTTTAAAGCAAAGAAGTGGAATATTCTGCAATGGTCGAGTCAATCACCAGATCTCAACCCAATCGAGCATGCATTTCACTTGCTCAAGACAAAACTTAAGGCAGAAAGACCCACAAACAAGCAACAACTGAAGACAGCTGCAGTAAAGGCCTGGCAAAGCATCACAAAGGAGGAAACCCAGCGTTTGGTGATGTCCATGAGTTCCAGACTTCATTCAGTCATTGCCTGCAAAGGATTCTCAACAAAATATTGAAAAGTAACATTTTACGTGGGGTTATGTTTATTTGTCCAATTACTTTTGAGCCCCTGAAATGAGGAGCGTTTGTATAAAAATAGCTACAATTTCTACATGTTTAATCATATATTTTTGTTCAACCCCTTGAATTAAACCTTAAAGTCTGCACTTCAATTCCGTTGTAGTTGTTTCATTTCAAATCCAATGTGGTGGCATGCAGAGCCCAAATCATGAAGATTGTGTCACTGTCCAAATATTTCTGGGCCTAACTGTATACAATGGAGTGAAAAAATGTTTGCCCCCTTCTTGATTTCTCATTTTTTTGTATGTTTGTCACACTTAAATGGTTCAGATCATCGAACAAATTTAAATATTAAACAAAGATAACACGAGTAAACACAAAATGCAGTTTTTAAATGAAGGAGTTTATTATTAAGGGTAAAAAAATCCAAACCTACATGGCCCTGGGTGAAAAAGTGGCTGCCCTCCTTTTAAAACATAAACTGTGGTTTATCACATCTTTGTAAAGCTGAGTTCAATTTCTGTAGCCATACCCAGGCCTGATTACTGCCACATCTGTTCTCAATCAAGAAATCACTTAAATAGGGCCTGCCTGACAAAGTGAAGAAGACCAAAAGATCCTCAAAAACTAGACATCACGCTGCGATCCAAAGAAATTCAGGAAAAAATGAGAAACAAAGTCACTGAGATCTATAAGCCTGGAAAAAGTTATAAAGCCATTTCTAAAGCTTTGGGACTCCAGTGAACTACAGTGAAAGCCATTATCCACAAATGGTGAAAACATGGAACAGTGGTTAACCTTCCCAGGAGTGGCCGGCCGACCCAAATTACCCCAAGAGGGCAGGGACGACTCATCCAAGAGGTCACAAAAGACCCCACAACAACATCCAAAAAACTACAGGCCTCACTTGCCTCAATTAAGGTCAGTGTTCATGACTCCACCATAAGAAAGAGACTGGGCAAAAATGGTCTGCGTGGCAGAGTTCCAAGATAAAAACCACTCCTGAGCAAAAAGAACATAAAGGCTAGTCTCAGTTTTGCCAGAAAACATCTTGATGATCTCCAAGACTTTAGGGAAAATACTCTGTGGACTGACAAGACAAAAGTTGAACTTCTTGGAAGGTGTGTGTCCCATTACATCCTGCGTAAAAGTAGCACAGCATTTCAGAAAGGAACATCATACCAACAGTAAAATATGGTGGTGGTAGTGTGATGATCTGGGGCTGTTTTGCTGCTTCAGGACCTGGAAGACTTGCTGTGGTAAATGGAACCTTGAATTCTGCTGTCTACCAAAAAATCCTTAAGGAGAATGTCCGGCCATCTGTTTATGACCTCAAGATGAAGTGCACTTGAGTGTCATGTCCAGGTGAGCGCATGCCCCTCCTTGCTGTTTAGGATTCACCAACTCCTCAGGTAATCAGCACACCTCTGTGATTAGATGCACCTGCCGCTCCTTCCTCGCCAGTGCATAAAGGATCATCGAGTGGAGGCTTCAGCAGTGGCTCATTGGGTATACTGCCTGCAATGTAGCAAGTAAGTTACTTTATTGTGTCAGAGGATTTATGCTGAATTCCTCTCTCTTCTTCTCCTCACAGGTTGCTGCCATCAGTGCGGTGCGTCTTCGGGGATTGTTGTGTGCTCACCTGCTCCATCATCCTCATCCCGCTTCGGCTACTTGTCTCCACTCAGTCAGACACCACCCAGCTCCTTCTCCTCTCCTACTCCCAGCCGGCTTCACCCTGCTGGTTCGTTTATTCCTGCTGGGTCTCTCTCTGTCGGGCTCTCTGCGCCACTCACATAAATGGCAGATTTGTCTTTCCACTTCCCTTCCTCCCTCCTCATACTAATTTGCTCTCGTCTCTCTCCAGAGGCCTAGTTTTCCTCTGGCGAGTGACGATTTCCTTAACTGTGCTCCACGTTTTGAAATTAATAAATTGTGCAAACTTTGCTTCTCTGTATCGAGTGAGTTTTTCTCTGGTGTGGTCCCTGCGCGTGAGCTGACTAGTCTATCAATATGACACAACGAGCCAGCCAAAACGTAAGCTCAGCGGGGGCTGCATCCGCGGAACACTCCTCTCTTCACCGCCTCGACGCTGCAGAGAGGCAGGTGGTCATGCTCACGCAGCAGCTGAGCACGATCGCCAAACATTTAGCCCACATATCTCGCCCAGGTCCTTCCACTCCACCTGCTGCTCCTGTTTCTTCCAGTGTTTGCAGAACAATTTCCGTTCCCTCACCTGCCCCGTACTCAGGGGAGGTGGGGAAATGCATGGACTTTTTGTGCAATGTTTGGCTTTATTTGGACCAGGTGGGCGGGGAGTACCCAGACGATATTTCCAGAATTCATTTTATGACCCTCCTGCTGCAGGACCGAGCCCTTAGTTGGGCCCAATCTGTCCTCGACACTCCGGAGGGCCCCAATTATACATTTGATCGTTTCGTTTCTGAATTTTCCCATACCTATGACTGAACAGAGAGTGAGGGCAATGTTATGAGCCGCCTTCTGTCTCTCGGCCAGGGAAGTTGGTCTGTTGCCAGTTTTTCAGTGGCGTTTCGAGTCATCATGGTGGATTCTGGATGGAATGATGTTGCGTTACGCAGCGCCTTCCTCCAGGGTCTCAACGCCAACCTCCATGACGACCTGCCGGTTCACGCTGTTCCCTCCTCGCTGGACGATTTAATTGATCAGGCTGTTGGTTTGGACAACCAGTACCGCGAGTGCACGAAGGAGCATAAATCCTCTTCTCTCCCACCCTTCACACATGTGCCTGTCCAGGCTACTGACACAGGTGGCACCGATCCTTCCTCCGAACCGATGGTGCTCGGCCAGGCTTGTTTGACCCTGGAGGAGTACCAGCGGTGGAGGATGGCCGGTGCATATCTCTACTGTTGCTCATTAGAGCACAAATTGGATGAGTGCCACCTGAAGCCAAAAAACGTGGCCCATCAGTAACCATGGGGAGTCTGATGGGCGGGACTCTTCTTCATCCCCCCCAGTCATTTCTCCATTTCAACCCTTATTCAATTGCCGGGGGTCAAGAGGAGGGTTATGGCATTTATCGATTCAGTGGCTGAGCAGAATTTGGTTTCTTCCCGGCACGTGTGGGAGATGGGCTTTCTTACTACTAAATTGTCCAATCCACTCAATGTCACCACTTTATCTGGCAAAAATGTGGCCTCAGTGTCTGAATGCATGGCGCCGATCTCCATCCTTCTTTCCGGGAACCACCGGGAGGAGCTGTTGTTCCTTATTCTCCTAAATTCATGTTCCCCGATGGTTCTGGGTTATCCATGCTCCAGAGGCACAATCCTATAATTAATTGGGCACAAAACTCAATTTCCTTGTGAAGTCCTCACTGTTTGGGATCATGTCTCAGTTCGACCTAGTGTTCGCTGTCCTTACCCATTTCCTCCCCTCTGGTGGAGCTGTCGGACCTCACCCTCTTGCCCGAGGTCTATCATGACTTTGGGGTGGTTTTTAGCAAATCGAGAGCGCTCTCCCTACCACCTCACTGCTCATAGGATTGTGCTATAGACCTCCTCCCGGGTGCACGGCTGCCGTTCAGCCGGCTCTATAGCATTTCTGGTCTGGAGAGGGAGGCGATGGAGAGGTATATTAAGGACTCGGTGAACGCCGGCCTTATTCAGCCCTCCTTGGCTCCTCTTGGGGCAGAGTTTTTTTTTGGTCTGCAAGAAGGATGGATCCCTCCACCCGTGCATTGATTACTGGGAGCTTAATGCGATCACCATCAAATACAAATATCCTATGCCCCTGATTAACTCTGTGCTTGAGCTCCTTCAACGAGCGCGGGTGTTTACTAAATTGTACCTATGCAATGTGTATCATTTAGTCTGAATGTGGGAAGGAGACGAATGGAAGACAGCTTTCAAAACACACCTGGGGCAGTTCGAGTATCTTGTAATGCCCTTTGGACTCACTAATGCCCCTGCCGTCTTCCAATGCCTCATTAACGACGTCCTCCATGACATGGTTAATCAGTTTGTCTTTGTTTATCTCCATGATATCCTGATTTTTTTCCCACATGCCAGAGGAACACAAGGTCCACGACAGGGCCATGTTACAACGGCTTCTGGAGAACCAACTGTTTGTGAAGGCAGAAAAGTGTGAGTTTTCCACTTGCTCCACTTCCTTCCTTTGATTTATTGTGGCGGAGAGGGAGCTGAGAGCCGACCCAGCCAAGGTGAAGGCTGTGCTGGATTGGCCTACACCCCACACCCGCAAGGAGCTCCAGCGCTTCTTGGGGTTTGCAAATTTTTATCGCAGGTTCATCAGGAACTATAGTGGGGTAGCACAGCCGCTCACACAGCTGACGTCCGTTAAGATGCCATTTCTCTGGTCCGAGCAGCCGAACAGGCTTTCTCAAAATTAAAAAGCCTGTTCTCCAATACGCCAATCTTGGCTCAGGTCGACCCTCAGCTCCAGTTCACCCTGGAGGTGGATGCTTCTGACTTGGGGGTGGGTGCTGTTTTCTCACAGCGCTCAACCTCCGACCAGAAGCTCCAACCAGAAGCTCCACCCATGCGCGTATTTCTCTCGGCAACTCACCCCAGCTGAGCGGAATTACGACGTAGGGGATCGGGAGCTTCTTGCCATAAAATTGGCTCTTGAGGTGTGGAGGCATTGGTTTGAGGGAGCAGTCCATCCCGTAGTCGTGTGGACCGACCACAAAATTTAGAGTTCCTTCAGTCAGCCCGCCAACTTAATGCCAGGCAGGCCCGCTGGGCCTTATTCTTTTTGAGATTCAATTTCGACACTACATACAGGCCTGGCATGTGTAACATCAAACCGTACGGTCTCTCCCCACAGTTTTACTCAGACCACTCAGCCCCCCCCCCCCCCCGTCCCACTTCCGGACGATTTTGCCACCTTCATGCATCCTCGGAGCCCTTACATGGGGGATTGAGCAGGGGGTCTGACAGGCCCAGACCCTGGGGGCTAAACCAGCGAGGGTTCCCCAAGGTCGTCTGTTTGCCCCAGCCACCCTCTGCAGTGACATCATCAAGTGGGGCCACTCCAGCCACTTCGCCTGCCACCCTGCAGTGTCTTGGACCATCGATCTAGTCAAATGTGTGTTCTGGTGGCCCACGCTGTGGAGGGATATTCAGGACTATGTGAAAGCATGCCATACCTATGCGTGCAACAAGACCAACTCCTCACCACCGACTGGCCTGCTTCACAAATTACCCGTCCCCAGTCGACCTTGGTCCCATATTGCCTTGGACTTTGTCACAGGACTTCCTCCTTCACAAGGCAATATAGCAATCCTCACCATTGTTGACCGTTTTTCTAAAGCTATTCACTTGGTTCGCCTCCCCAAGCTGCCCTCCGCATCACAAACCATGAACCTTCTCTCCACCCATGTTATTCGCCTTCACGGTATTCCCCTCGACATTGTGTCTGACCGGGGCCCACAATTCATGTCACTGGTTTGGAAGTCTTTCTGCAGATCGTTGGGTACTTCAGTCAGCCTCACTTCTGGTTATCATCCCCAGAGCAACAGGCAGGCTGAGTGTACAAACCAATCCCTGGAGGCCACCCTCAGATGCATAGCAGCCAACAACCCCACACCTTGGAGCACTCATCTGACCTGGGTGGAATATGCCCATAATTCTGCTGTCTCTGCTGCCATGGGTCTCACACCCTCGAGGCCTCCATGGTATACCCCCCCCCCCCGTCTATGGCAGAGAGGAAGATCGTTGTGCCATCCATGGGGGCTCGCGCACACCACTGCTGCCGACTTTGGAGAGCCACCTCAACCACCCTTCTTCACTTTACGGAGCGCAACCGCCGGTATGCGGAACGGAAGCAGACCCCTGCCCCCAAATATAGGGTCGGGCAGCAGGTCTGGCTGTCTGCGGAACAGGTACCCTTGAAGACGGACTCTAAAAAACTATCACCCCACTTTTGGGCCCGTTTCCCATCATCAAGATCATTAATGATGCCACGGTCAGCTTCCATGGACTCTTCGTATCCATCCAACGTTTC
The DNA here is from genome assembly GCA_020510985.1 of Pholidichthys leucotaenia. NCBI lineage: Eukaryota > Metazoa > Chordata > Actinopteri > Cichliformes > Pholidichthyidae > Pholidichthys > Pholidichthys leucotaenia. The sequence goes on along the minus strand of CM035840.1, from coordinate 55,277,303 downwards.
ACGTCTCAAAAATCAAACCCCTCTCCGCCAGTCCTCTCTACCCCCCCCCCCCCCCGCCCGAGCCGCCTCCTCCTCCTCAGACCCTCAACGGCCATACCATCTACACAGTCCAGAAGATTCTGGACGTTTGACGCTGGGGCCGAGGCATGCAATATTTGGTTCACTGGAAGGGCTACAGCCCCGAACATCGATCATGGATCCCTAAGTTCAATTTCCACGACAAAAGGATGGTTCGGGCCTTCCATCAGGCTCACCCTGAGAAACCCAGTTGACTGCCAGGAGGTGGCCGTTGGTGGGGGGAGGGGTGTACTGTCATGTTCAGGTGAGCGCACACCCCCTCCTTCCTTTTTAGGATTCCTAGACTCCTCAGGTAATCAACGCTCCTGTGTGATTAGATGCACCTGCCGTTCCTTCCTCGCCAGCGCATAAAGGACCATCAAGTGGAGGCTTCAGCACTGGCTCAATGGGTATACTGTCTGCAACGTAGCAAGTAAGTTACTTTATTGTGTCAGAGGATTTATGCTGAATTCCTCTCTCTTCTTCTCCTCACAGGTTGCTGCCATCGGTGCGGTGCGTCTTCGGGGGCTGTTGTGTACTCACCTGCTCCATCATCCTCATCCCGCTTCAGCTACTTGTCTCCACTCAGTCAGACACCACCCAGCTCCTTCTCCTCTCCTACTCCCAGCCGGCTTCACCCTGCTGGTTCGTTTATTCCTGCTGGGTCTCTCTGTCGGGCTCTCTGCTCCACTCATGTAAGTGGCAGATTTGTCTTTCCACTTCCCTTCCTCCCTCCTCATACTAATTTGCTCTCGTCTCTCCCCACAGGGTTAGTCTTCCTCTGGTGAGTGACAATTTCCTTAACTGTGCTCCACATTTTGAAATTAATAAATTGTGCAAACTTTGCTTCTCTGTGTTGAGTGAGTTTTTCTCTGTTGTGGTCCCTGCGCCTGAGCTGACTAGTCTATCAATATGACATTGGGTTCTGCTGCAGAACAATGATCCAAAACACGCCAGCAAGTCCACCTCTGAATGGCTTAAGAAAAAACATAATAAAGACTTTGGAGTGGCCTAGTCAAAGTCTTGACCTGAATCCAATTGAGATGCTGTGGCATGACCTTAAAAAGGCGGTTCATGCTCGAAAACCCTCTAATGTGGCTGAATTACAACAATTCTTCAAAGATGAGTGGGCCAAAATTCCTCCACAGTACTGTAAAAGACTCATTGCCAGTTTTCGCAAATGCTTGATTGGAGTTGTTGCTGCTTAGGGTGGCCCAACCAGTTATTAGGTTTAGGGGGCAATCACTTTTTCATACAGGGCAATGTAGGTTTGGATTTTTTCCCCTTAATAATAAACACCTTCATTTAAAAACTGCATTTTGTGTTTACTTGTGCTATCTTTGTCTAATATTCAAATTTGTTTGATGATCTGAAACATTTAAGTGTGACAAACATACAAAAAAATGAGAAATCAGGAAGGGGGCAAACACTTTTTCACACCACTGTATGTACTGCAAAAAGCTCCTTTTGGCACAGTAAATCTGTTTGGCACAATAAGGGAAGCAGATTTCTGTCCTGCTCACCTAGCTGCCTGACAGGACAAAGGGGAAAAAAAAAAAAAAGCTGCTACAGGATAAAATGTCATATCTGATTATTGTAACACAAAATTCATGGCACTACAAAGATGACTAATTCCTCACCGTGTTAAATATTCACAGACATACCTTTGCTAATTGCATGGACAAAGGTTACATCCACTTTGCTCAAAAGCAGCCGTCAGCCTCAGAATCAGAAGAGAAATGGCTTTAGCTAAGTGAGGTGCTATCCCGCAGTGAGCCAATCAGTTTCTGGTGGCCCATCACTTTTTGGCAAGACACCTGCAGCTTCTTTTGTTTTGAACATGTTCAAAAGATTTTGTGACAAGAAGAACTGGTTCCAACCTTAAAAACATTGGCAAACAGCGGAGAACTGCCCTCCCCCATCCCCGCTGAGCTGCGAGACATGGGGATAAATGTATGTTAAAGAATAGTTATTAAATACAGTAAATACCGTGGCATTTCAATGTGTGCTGGATCTGGCATCCATTAAAAAGACTTGTTGCATATTTTTAGGGATGGGTGAGACGGGATTATAATAGAGACAGGTGGGAAAGGTTTGCTTTAGAGTTTTTCTGTAAGAAATCCTGCCCTCCCGACCTGATGCATAGCAGACTCCCTCATTCGAAATCAGGGATCACTTTTGTGTCTGCTACTCTTGCGCGACCCCAAATGGACAAATTGGGAATAGCAGTTTGTGCTTGTGTATTATACTATTTAATTTTCAAACTTTGCAAATTCATCCCGTTGACTGGTTTGGACTCTGGCTGGCTGAATATGGCCCACGAGCCGCACGTTGTCCTCAACACAGGACACATATTGCTGACTTTTTTGATTAAAAAAATCCTTATATGGGCAGAGATGTTAACCCCCCCCACCACCACCACCATGTTTATCCCAAAGTTACACCCTTGTCACTACCTCTTTATCTTGCTTATCAATGGTTTTCCCATAGAGTGGCATCATTTGCACTCGTAAGAGTTGGCTGAGGTGGATTAATCTTTTTGCTTGTTGATTCGCTCATAATGTAAACGTCCATGTGGCAACAGTACATAGTGCATATGCACCACACTACTTTGCTGCTACTCTGGCTGCGCTTAGTGCATACACATGCAGCGCATGCACACATGACCGCCGCAAGTACTAGCATCAGAAAACAACCTCTGGCAGACAGGAAGAATTGACTCCTTCAGGTGGGATGGATTTCAGTGCAACATGATATATTAACAAAATGGTAAATGGCTTTCACTTATATAACACTTTTTTCATCTCTAGATGTACAAAGCCGGGCAGCGCGGTGGCGGAGTGGTTAGCACTGTGGCAGCACAGCAACTCACCCTTGGCCGGGGGATCCTGGGTTCGATCCCAGCCCCCAACCAACAGTGATCTGTGTGGAGTTTGCATGTTCTCCCTGTGTCTGCGTGGGTTTACTCTGGGATTTCTCCGGTTTTCTCCCACATGCCAAAAACATGCAAGTTAGGTTAATTGACATCAAACTGGGGATTCTAAATTGTCCTTAAGTGTGACTGTGAGAGTGAATGGTTGTCTGTCTCTCTGTGTTGGCCCTGCGATGGACTGGCAATCTGTCCAGGGTGTACCCTGCCTCTCGCCCAAAGATGCTGGGATAGGCTCCAGCGCCCCCGCGACCCAAAAAGGATTAAGCGGAAGAAGATGAATGAAAAAAAAAAAAGATGTACAAAGCGCTTTACAGATCCTGCTAGCCACCCATTCACACACTGATGCTGGCAGAGCTGCAATGCACAGGCGCTGGCCTGACCCACCAGGAGCAACTGGGGGTTCAGTGTCTTGCTTAAGGACACTCTGACATGCAGACAGCAGACAGAGCGGGAACTGAACCCCTGACCCTCTGATCAGTAGTCGGCCAAACTACACCTGTGCCACAGTTGCAGGTGTGCTACTAAATTTGTAGGGGGTGGCTGTGGTACAGGTGTAGTGTGGCCAACTACTGATCAGAGGGTCAGGGGTTCGATTCCCACTCTGTCGTCTTCTGGTGAAGCCATTCTTTTTGTGCTTTGGGTCATTGTCATGCTGGAAAATTAAGTTCCTCTTCACCTTCAGCTTTCTAGCAGAAGCCTGAAGGTTTTGTGCCAACAATGACTGGTATTTGGAACTGTTCATAATTCCCTCCACCTTGACTAAGGCCCGAGTTCCAGCTGAAGAAAAACAGCCCCGAAGCATGATAGTGCCACCACCATGATTCACTGCAGGTATGGTGTTCTTTTGGTGATGAGCAGTGTTGTGTTTGCACCAAAACGTTCAACCTTGGTTTCACTGGACCATAACACATTTTCCCACATGCGTTTGGAAGATTTCAAATGTGTTTCTGCAAAGTGTAGCCGGGCTTGGATGTTTTTCTTACATCTTATCTTACGAATGTTTTTCTTTGTAAGATAAGACTAATGTCTTGCCACCCTATCCCATAGCCCAGACATATATGAAGAAGATGGGAGATTGTTGTCACATGTACTAAACAGCCAGTACTTGGCAGAAATTCCTGCAGCTCCTTCAGTGTTGCTGTCGGCCTCTGGGCAGCCTCCCTGACCAGTTTTCTTCTCGTCTTTTCATCAGTTTTGGAGGGACGTCCAGTTATTGGTAATGCCACTGTTGTGCCATATTTTCTCCACTTGATGATGACTGTCTTCATTGTGTTCCATGGTAAATTTAATGCCTTGGAAATTTTGTTGTACTCTCCTCCTGAGTGATACCTTTGAAAAATGAAATCCCTCTATTGCTCTCTTTGGACCAGAGCTTGTGCTGTAAGATGTGACTACAAAAATGTCAGGAAAAGCCTACTAGAACAGCTGAACTTTATTTGGGGTTAATCAGAGGCACTTTAAATGGTGACAGGTGTGTGATGACTCCCATTTAACATTAGTTTGAATGTGATTTGTTAATTCTGAACACAACCACATCTCCAGTTATAACAGAGTGTGCATATTTATGCAACCAGGTTATTGTAAGTTTTTTTATTTTTTCGCTTAAATGATTTCAGTTTGTTTTTCAATCAGGTTGTACATGTTATAGGTCACATTACTGGTGGAAAATGTTTTGAAATGACTTATCTTGGTCTCTTTTTTTACATCACAAAAATCTGGCATTTGAACAGGGGTGTGTGGATGTTTTATACTCACTGTATGCCTTGTAACATTTGTTACGTTTACAAATACTGAAAAGCAATATAAATCAAAGCAGTATAAATGGAATACTGAAATGATGATTAGAAAGAACTGTACAAATGTTATTTTAGCAATCACAAAAATATACATGCTGTACATGGGTGTAATGTTTGTATTTTTTTAATATATACAGTATATATGCACAGTGTATATACATTAAGATGCATAAAATAGTGGTATATTAACATACTGGTAAACCCTCAAGATATTGCTCAGATTAATCTGTATTATATGTACCACCTAACCAAACTCCAACTGCTTTATGGTCATGAATGGATGCAAGCTTTTAAATACAAACTTCATTCCAGCTCCGTGTCAGTGGGTTTTCCTGGCAAGGAGCGGAGAGCGAGCAGGTTGGTAAAACCTCAGAGCTACCAGTTGCTGTCATTGTCTAAAAAGAATGAGCTCATATTTAAATATCAGTCATTTTTAGCTGGGTTTTGTGAGTTAAAAAATGGATTAAATTTAGCCTGCAAGACTGCTAGCATTGCACTAATATTCAACTAATAATAATAAGCTAATATTACTATCACTAACAGAGATGGTGCTGTTTGGGAATCAGGTGCAGGTGCACTTTGTAGGCTGTCGAACACATTGCAGTCTTCCATTTTATCCCATGTTGTCGTGTCAAGAGATGTTTCAACTTATATTTACCGGTCCACACGCTTCCGCAATTATCCCGTAGTAATTACCAAGCAATGCGTCATGGCGTTGCTTGGTAATGGCAGCGTGTGATGTCATGATGCATTCCATTTTTAGAAAAAACACGGAAGGGTTTAAACCCTCAGCATCAATAAGAAGAATTGACAACATCAGCAACGTATGATTCCAAGGGCTCGAAAAATGTAGAACCGTTCCCAAAAGGAACCGGTTCTCAATTCCCTTCCCTGTCATAAACGGGGTTGATGTCTCAGCCCGTTCCATGATTTGTGGCTGTATTTTCCCTGGTCGTTGTTTTCTTAATTCTCAGCTAGCAGGTTTTAGGAGCCTCCGGGTCCTGGGTTCCCTGCCAGTCTACAGTCATGCCTCCTCCTCTCTGCCGGCACCCACCAACTGACTGTCATTTTCATTTGTACATGCACACACACACACACACACACACACACACACACACATTCATTCTTACTCACATATGTTGACACTCACGCACCGGCTGCCGCCACACACGTAAGTCAACACTAGATGTCCAGGCTCCTCACAGTTGGTGTCTCCTCCTTTGTATTTAGATGGTGTTGTTGTTCCCAGAGTCCGTAGCGCTCCGACGCTCTGTAAGTAATTTGCCCACCGGTCCACCGGGGGCTATTTCCTCAGTATTATTCGCCCTTCTCCTTCGCTGCTCAGTTCCGTCTGGGAGCGCATGGGGCTTATTCCTTTTTCTTAGCCAACAGAGTTTGTAGCCAGTCATCTGTATCTTTACTCATCTTGGACAGTTTACATGGACACCTTGTTTGTTGTTTTTCTGTTAGTAAACACATTCACTTCACCTGCATTTGGGCTCAAATCCTTTTCACCTGTGCGCTGCAGCGCACGTACATGACAATCCTTAGTTGCTGGCCACCATTATCTTGCCATCCAACTGCCCAAATGTAAATATTATAATTGTTTTGCACCCATAAAAATGTTTTAAGTATTTTATTCAGTGATAATATTATTGTTTTGAAAAATATAAAGACTATAATTCTTCACCTTTCTAAACCCTTTGTTGATGTATTTTTTGGTTAATATTTGTTTTCATGAAGAGACTATCTCGTATACATTCAAATGACAGAAGATTTGTCTAACTCTGTGTTTTTCAGTGTTAGATAGATAGATAGATAGATAGATAGATAGATAGATAGATAGATAGATACTTTATTTCGAACAAAAAAGTAAAACAAAAACAAAACAAATGACAAATGCAATAAAGTAACAGTATACAGTGTTCGAAAGGGAGAAGGAAGAAGTGAGCACTTATTAATTCCAACTCCTCTTTTCCATAAATACACCCATGTGAATTATATACAAATTACCACATTTAAGACCCCAAGTAAACAATTAACTGTATTTTGTACATATCAACATTAACACCCATCCATCCTAACATACATTGATGTCCATACATCAAAACCAGCCTCAAACAACACAGATATACACAGTGCTGTCCCACCCACCATTCCATAGTGTCCCATAGTGTCCCAGAGTGAGCATAGTGAATCGTACATATAAATACTACCCTTCTAACATATATCCTTTCAGCAAATAATGTTTATACCTCTTTTTGAATTGATTTCTGTTTGTACATAGTTTCAGTTCCGGCTCCAGACTGTTCCACAAATCCACCCCACAGACAGATATGCACATACTTTTCTTGGTTGTTCGTATCTTGGGTTTTGTAAAGTTTAAGTCTCCTCTCAAATTATAATCATTGTCTCTTTTTTTAAATATTCTTTGTATATTAGTTGGGAGTTGATTATTAATTGCCCTGTACATGACTTGTGCCGTCTTAAATTTAACTAAATCGATGAACTTTATGACATGTGACTTTAAAAACAACGAATTGGTATGGTCTCTATATCCTACATTATTTATTATCCTTATAGCTCTTTTTTGTAATGTGCATATTGACTGTAGGTTGCTCTTGTAGGTGCTTCCCCAGACTTCTATACAGTAGTTAAGATAAGGTAGAAACAGTGAATTGTACAGTAAGAACATTGATTCATAGTCCAAGATGTGTCTTGTCTTCCCCAGTATCCCTATACATTTTGTCAACTTGGCCCGGATGAGACTGATGTGAGGTTTCCAGCAGATTTTATTGTCTAGCGTCACCCTCAGAAACTTATTTTCCTGTACTGTTTCTATTCTGGTATCATCTATCGTTACCATTATTTCATGATTTATTTTATAATTTCCAGACAACATAATCTTTTTTTTTTTCAGATTTAGAGATAATTTATTTTTGTTGAACCACTGTGTTAACCTTTTCATTTCAGTTGTGACCACCTCTAAAACCTGCTGCAAATTCTCACCAGTGCAAAGGATATTTGTGTCATCCACAAACAAAATAAATTTCAGAATTTTTGATACTTGGCATATGTCATTTATATACAAAATAAAGAGTTTGGGTCCCAAAACTGACCCCTGGGGCACACCACAAGTTGTGTCCATGAAGGGTGATTTGTGCTCACTAATTTGTACAAATTGTTGTCTGTTACTTAAATAACTTTCCACCCAACTCAGTCCGACCCCTCTTATCCCATACCTTTCCATTTTCCTTAGTAGTATTCTGTGGTCAATGGTGTCAAAAGCTTTCTTTAAATCTATAAATACTCCGACAGCAAACTTTTTTTTATCCATACAACTAGTAATTTCTTCAATAAGTTCGATCAGTACCAAAGATGTAGATTTATCTGCTCTAAAACCATACTGTTCATGCACATGTTCACGTTTCTGTGGGAAATTATCTAATTTCACTTCTTAATTGGTCCAAAAAATTTCAAATAATTTGTCATTGTTTAGCTTGGGTGCCTACAGAACCCATACACAACAGGTGGCCAAGCACACAGAAGCCCATATTCAATCTATTTTAATCATGTGCATGCAGGAAAAAAAATATGGGGTGCTTTATGGGGATAATTTCCTAATATTTTAGACTTGACTGAGTAAAAAAAATACTTAAGTCTCTGTGATTTATGTCTTCATTTAAGCAACATAATATCTCCCTTTGTGCTTTAGAGAAAAACCAAAACATCCACTCACATTACAGTTTTGTGGCTAGAGATAAAGATTGGAAATAGAAGGACTGATTGTTTGCTGAATTGACAGTTTTCTTTTGTGTTTTGTTTTTTCGCAACTGTAGTGTTAAACCATGCAGCCAGATGTCTATCCTTTGCTCTTTGCCGAGGTTGACCTCACAAAAATAACAAGAAATTGTACAATATGTTTCAGTGGCAGTAAGAAATAAATTGCAGCAATATGTTCAGTTCATCCTTGGAGTCCATTAACACAATACACTCATTAAAGTCTACAATGCACACATCAGCATGGCTTTCCAAAGCCACTCAATGCTCTGTCAGTCATCTGTCATCCATTGTTGTCCTCTTAATCTCACCATTGACAGTGAGGGTCATTTCCACCATTGGGGACCCAGAATTAATCAGGGGGCTTAAATTAGCCCAGGGTAATTAAAACACCCAGTGAATGGTTAATTAATTGACCTTGGCTGTCATTAAACAATTCATGAAATCAATGAGAGATCAATGACCACCAGCAGCCTTTTAATGCATGGAGCAGATGGGCGGTGGCCACTTAGATGAAACTGTAACTGGATGACAGTGAAGATGAACTGATTGTGCTTTATTGCCTGGACAGATGGAAGCATATAGCCCCCATTCCCCCCATCAGCCCTTCACCCCCACCTTCTCATTCTTTTTCCTCATCCCCAACTCTCCCCGATGAGTAAGGGTTTATGTTTTCATCCCTAAGGAAACAGTGAAGTTAAGCCCAGGCTTAACCTAAGATGGGTGTTTTCTCCAAATGCATTATAAAAAGGTTCCTTCCTTCACTTTTTAGAGTAAAACCACAAAAGCACTCAGACAGCGCATACCTTCACCAAGGCTCCTTCTGTCTCTCATGGATCACCTCCAAAATATAATGGGTTTGCATGAAGGCCTAGAGCCACTTCTGGTGAAAATTGCATCAATGTCTGTCCATTAGTTTTTGAGTATTGTTGCTAACACACTGTGAGAAGATAAAAGCCTTGGCTGAGCTATGCATTCTCAGATCATCACCAACATGTAATGGGTTCCTCTGCAGCCCAAGAACCACCTCTGGTGAAAATTTCATCCGACTCCATCCAAGTTTTGGAGTATTGTTACTAACACACTGTGAGAAGATAAGAGCTTTGGCAGAGGCATGCATTCTCAGATTATCACGAAATGTAATGGGTTCGTCTGCAGCCCAAGAACCACCTCTGGTGAAAATTTCATCCAAATCCATCCAGTAGTTTTTGTGTAATCCTACTGCACAAATACAAATGGACACATCATAATATAATTTAAGAAATCTCTGTGTGTCTGTCTGTTCTGCGTATATCTCCCGAACAGTTCGTCGGACTGGCCTCAAATTTGATACGTGCTGCGCTGAGGTTATGGGAGTATGCATCCCCAAATTTCAGACTCCCTGGATATGCGGAAGTTTAGGAGGGGAAATCTTTAATGAATGTCCATAGGGGCACTATGGAGTTTGCTCAGGGAGTAGGCAGGCATGGTTACTGTGATGTCATAGATCAAGGGCAGGCATCATCATGGTTACTGTTGCCAGGCAGACACATCATCAAAGATCAAAGGCAGGCATCACTGAATGAGTGGTGATGTCAAAGATCAAAGGCAGGTTTCACCATGGTTACTGTTGCCATGGTAACCATGTCAAAGATCAAAGGCAGCATCACCATGTTTACTGTTGCTATGGTAACAGTAACTTTCTACGGGCATGCAGAAATGCTTGCTTACACTTGCCTTCTGCGGGAATGCAGAAATAGTTGCTTATACTTGGTCTCTAGGGGCATGCACGGGGATGCACTAGTTTATGTAAAGGAACGTCTGCAGCCCGGACATTGAACTGCTCACCATCAGCATGGGACCTTATTATATGCCAAGACGGCTCACGTGCGCCATTGTTATCGCTGTTTACATTCATCTGTCAGCTAATGCAGTGGCGGCCTGTGATGTCATCAGCTCCACTGCTTCCACTTTATTGGCCCAACACCCTGGAGCATTTATGGCCATCACAGGAGATTTTAACCATGTTCTCACCAGACAAAACATTACCAAACTTCCACCAGTTTGTTGACTGTCTCACCAGAGAAAATAAAATGCTGGATTGTCTGTATGCCAATGTCAGCGATGCATACAGCGCCACAGCTCTGCCCCCCGCCCCCAGCAGATCCGATCACAACCTGGTTCTGTTAACCCCCAGGTACATTCCTCTTGTGCAAAGGCAGCCTGCTCACACGCGGACTGTGAGAAGGTGGACACAGGAGGCTGCTTATGCACTACAGGACTGCTTCGAGACGACGGAGTGGGATGTACTCTGTGGGCCACATGGGGAGAACATAGACAACATGACTTACTGCATCACAGAATACATCAAATTCTGTGAAAACATAACCATGCCAGCCCAGACTTTGCACTGTTTCTCCAACAACAAACCATGGATCACCAGTGACCTGAAAGCACTTCTTAACAAGAAGAAGAGAGCGTTTAGGTCTGGAGACGGGAAGGAACTGAGAACAATGCAGAAGAGAGACAGACAGACATCGGGGAACCTTGAAAGAGCTGATAAGCTGAATCTGTTTTTTAATAGGTTCAACTCACCATCTGTCACCTCCACAACACAGCCAGACCCCCACACACCTCTCCCCCCTCACTTCCCTGTGCAGCACCTTTCTCCCCCCCACACCCCCTCCTCTCCACTGAAGACATCAGCACCAACCCCCACATCACTGTGACTGCTGGCCAGGTGAGGAAACAGCTGGAGACACTTCACCAGCGGAAGGCTGTGGGCCCTGATGGCATCTCTGCCAGGATCTGAAGACCTGTGCCAACCAGCTAGCTCTGGTACTGAAACACCTATACAACCTAATCCTGGGTCTGTGGAAGATGGAAGATGTGGAAGATGCCCTGCTTGGTTCCTGTCCCCGAGAAGTAGTCTCTATCGGACCTGAATGACTACTGACCAGTTGCCCTCACATCTCATGTGATGAAGGTCCTGGAGAGACTTGTCTCAGCCCACCTGAGGCCGCAGGTGAAGACGTGGCTGGACCCTCTGCAGTTTGCATATCAGCCCCATATAGGACTTGAAGATGCTGTCATCCACCTGCTGCAACGAGCTCATTTGCACCTTGATGGAGGAGGAGACACTCTGAGAATCATGTTCTTTGATTCCTCTCCAGTGCATTTAACACCATTCAGCCATTGCCGCTGGGTGAGAGTGTCATAAAGTGGGTTTAGGTGGTGAAAAGGATTCAAATGCAGGCAGGAGTATGGTGCAAAAGAAACAATTTATTAAACTCTGGAACAAAATAACTGGCAGCACATGGGCTGAAAACAAAACTTAAACAAGGGGAAAATTCACAGGAGAACAGGAATCATGGCAGGAACAGGGCACAGTGTCATGAACGGTGCTGTTGTATCCTGCCCCGTTTCATGGCCTGTGTCTTAGCCTCTGATTGTTATCATCTCCAGCTGGCAAATTATTGGTTCCTCTGCCAGTCTGCATTCACAGCCATCCTCTCACATCTCTCTCTGGCAGGCATCTATCAGCTGACTGCCATCACCTGGGGTTTCACACACACACACACACACACACACACACACACACACACACACACACACACACGCACATGCACATGTACACACACACACATTCATTCAGGCACACATATTTGCTTTCATTACCGCTCCTGCCACCACACCTGCATCCACTTGTCACTCATTAGGATTCAGAGTACTTATGGGTAACGGTGTGAAGCAGTCAATGTGGTAGCATTCGTCGATGTTGGATGTCCTGGCTCCTCTATGGGTTCCTCCTCGAGTCAGACTGCGTATGGTGTTGTTTTCCCAGAGCGAGCTGCTCCAACCCTACATATAAGTCACTCCTGTTTCTTTGCCCTTCCTGTCCACCCTGTCCCGTCAGGAGCCTGTGGGGCTAGCTAGCCTATCGAGTAGGAGCCGGTCATCTTCCTCTAACTCTCATTCTGGGCAGCACTCATTGGACATTTGGTGTATAAATGTTTTTCCATAAATAAACACATCGACTTCACCAGCATTTGTGTTTAATTCTCTTTTACCTGTGCGCTCTGGCGCACGTACATGACACACAGGCATAAACATCAATGACGCCACACTCGACACAGACTGAATACTGGTACATATAGACAATCAGGACAACACAAAACAGATGGGAAGATTAATCACTGACGACAGAAGGGTGGGGCTAAGCACACACACGCATACACTCACACAGACACAGACAGGGAACCCACGCAAAACATGACAACCGGACTCAGGACAACGTGAGGATAATTAATACAAAATACAACCACAACAGGAACTAGAACATAAACAGAAAGCACTGTCAAGTAAATCCCAAACTAATGATGACAGGAATAATAGTAATACAGAAAATAAAACCCCAATGCAAGTAACACAAAACACAGAGAACACAGAAATAAATTCAAAGAATGGGAATGACCCTGCGGTCATCCCCCAGACAATGACAGAGATCTGCTGGTGATGGGGTTTGACAGCTCTGTGATCTCCTGGATTACTGACTACCTGACAGGCAGGCCACAGTTTGTCCGGCTGGGCAGTGTCTTGTCTGATAAGGTGGTTAGTGATACAGGAGCTCCACAGGGGGCTTGTGCTTTCTCCTTTTCGCTTCACCTTATACACCAAAGACTTTCAGTAAAACTCTGAGTCATGCCACCTGCAGAAATTCTCTGATGACTTGGCTATTGTTGGGTGTATAAGAGGGGGAGAGGAGGAGGAGTACAGGGCACTGGTAGACAGATTTGTGGACTGGACTGAGCAGAATCACCTGAGGCTGAACGTCAGCAAGACCAGAGAGATGGTGATTGACTTCAGGAAGAAGAGGATGCATTCACAGCCATTACGGATTAGGGCGGGGATATGGGGGTAGTGGAGGACTACAAATACCTGGGTGTCATGATCAGCAATGGACTGGACTGGAAATCTAACACCAATGCTGTGTACAAGAAAGGAATGAGCAGATTCTACTTTCTGAGGAAGCTGAGATCCATCAATGTGCACAGCGAGATGCTGGAGCTTTTCTACCAGACCGTCGTTGGCAGCACCATCTTCTTTGCTGCTGTTTGTTTGGGTAGCAGTATCAGAGCCAGTGACACCAACAGACTTGACAAGATTATCAAGAAGGCTGGCTGTGTAATTGGTCTCAGACCAGACAGTGTTTCCTCTGGCTTAAAGACCTTGGCGCGGTGGCTGCATATTTTTCCAGGAAGGCAGAAAACACATGACACTATTGTAACCGGAATATGTTAACTTTATACTTTTTGTTTCTTTTTTAAAAATTTTGCACAGTAACTTTGCACATGGAACCTACCATATGAAGTATTGTACAACCAAGGCTTGAATCTTGGAATATTGGTCCAGTTGGGGTCCCACCCAGACATCACGTTTGGACTTTTTACTGGTTATCCTTCTCTCCTCCCTGTGCTCTCACCTCTCCTGGACCCTCTGCTTGAACACTTTCCTCTCCTTGGCTCATCTCATCTGTCTCATCTTTCTCTCTCCGAGCCCTGTCTAACTGGGGTTTTCTCTCTGTCTATGGCGGTTTACAAATAGGTTAGAAAATACCAAGTGTCCTGTTTTGTCCTGCAGGATTTTTTTTGTCATGGTTTACATAAATGACAAAAATATGTGTATTTTTTTTTTGTATTTTTATTCTAGTGGGGTTTTTTTTCCATTGAGAAAGAGTAGGAAAGGGAAGAGAAACAAAATTCATAATAGTAATTTACACATGCATACTTAAATTATATGATCAGAGGTGGGTATAGTAGCCAGAAATTCTTCTCATGCAAAAGCAGTGCTATGAAATTAATAATTTTAAGTAAACAACCAAAAATTTCTAGTAAGGATGCAAAAATTTATTAATTTTATTAATATTTATTATTTAATTTATTCCACCTAGCTGCAATGCTCCGTACTATGGGTGTTTATATATTTACATATTTATTCCATCTAGCTACAATGCTCTGCACTGTGTGTTCATATATTCATATATTTATTCCATCCAGCTACAATGCTCTGCGCTGTGTGTCTGTGTGTGTGTGTATATACGTATATATACGTATATATTTTATAGTAATATGTACATATGTATATTAGCTGCTCTTGCTTGCTTGTTTTTTTCTTGCCTTCTGATTGTTGCTCTGAGTGTTGCTATCCCTGTGCTGTTGCAATCCTGGAATTTCCCCGTTGTGGGACTAATAAAGGCTTATCTTATCTTATCTTATCTTATCTTAAAAGAACCCACTTAAAAACCTGAGTAATGACTTCAGTCTTGAAGGTTTGGGGTTTTTCCTCCAAAATTTATAACAATTTTCTTATAGTTTTCTACTTTTCTTTGTAAATTTATCTAAATTTGAAACCATTTTCCTCAAATTTGTAATTTCCTCTTTTAAAACTGACTTTTCTTGTACATTTGAGACTTTATTATAAATTTGTGGATTATTTTATGGCTAATTTTTGTCTATTTTTTAAATAAAATTACTGTTTTGGGTTTTTTTTTATAAATTTGAAACAGACTGTGGTAAAATGTTGACTTTTTTTCCTTATACATTTTATGCCTTTGACCATAATTTTGCCGAGCCAGAGCAGAACAATAATTTAACTCTGATTTCAAAGAAAAAATATTAATAAGATTATATTTAATGAAATAAATTAACTTAAATTACCAAAGATGCAGCTATTTCTGTTAAAATATTTATATATATTTATATATTTTTTAGAACTCTCCTCACCAACCAAACAGCAGGAAAAACCTCCCTTATTTTGAAATCCAAATCTTGGCAACTTTAGTTTGTCTGAAGACTGTTGATGGATTAAAGTCATTGACTTTGTGAATTTTGGTCATCTTAACTTGCCAGGTACATAATAATGACCATAAATTATTAACTCCGCAAAGGGAGGAGGTAATGCTTTAAGTGGCGTTGGTTAGTTTGTTGGTCTGTCTGCCTGTCTGTCTGTTAGCAACGTAACTCAAAAAGTTATGAATGGATTTTGATGAAATTTTCAGGAAAGGTGTGTAATGGCACAAGGAACAGATGATTAGATTTTGGTGATGATCTGAGCGTGCATACCTCCACCAAGGGCTTTGTTTGTATATGTGCAGTAGGATTACACAAACACTACCCGATGGATTTAGATGAAATTTTCACCAGAGGTGGTTCTTGGGCTAGAGAGGAACCCATTACATTTTGGTGATGATCTGAGAATGCATGCCTCAACCAAGGCTCTTATCTTCTCACAGTGTGTTAGCAAGAATACTCCAAAACTACTGCATAGATTTGGATGAAATTTTCACCAGATTGGTTCTTGAGCTAGAGAGGAACCTATTACATTTTGGTGATGATCTGAGAATGCATACCTCAGCCAAGGCTCCATGAGGGACAAAAGGAGCCTTGTTGAAGGTATGCACTCTCTGAGTGTTTTCTAGTAAGTTAATATTGTAGTGGCTGGTGAAGTAAATCCTCAGCGATTCATTCACTCTTGCCTTTCTCTGCATATGAAGCCTAACCACACCTGTTTGCTAAGTGACTTTTCATTATTTTTCCTGTCACCAGCGGGTTAAAACCATGATAAATGCCTCCACTGCTTACATACCTCTTCTGCTTTTTTCTGCATTTAAAGTACTTTAATAAGCTAATGCTTCTCTCGGACAGCAATGCTGGCGAGACACTTTGCCTGCAGACTGGAACGGTCACACGGGCGGTGGGCGGGGCACTTCTGAACTCTGTGTGGGTGATGGTTACATGCGTTGTTCGTATGCACGCTTGCGGACCATCATTCCTTCATGTCTTTTCTTAAATTTATATTTCCTTGGTGTGGAAGCATAACTTAAAGGGTGGCAACCCGCCACGTGGAAATGTTACCAGAGGAAACCCTGCCGGAGACCTTTGAGACTGTGGTGGAGAGGAGGACACTGAACAAACTGCTATCCATCACAGACAATCCTGATCACCCCACCACCACCACCACCACACACTGGACAGACCCTTTCTCCAGCAGACTGCTACACCTCCACCGCCGAACAGTAAGGTGCAGAAAATCTTTTCTGCCACATGCCATTTCGCTGTGCAATAACTCACTCTAATGTTGAATTTTGGTCATAACAAAGCTGCCATAATGCATCTTACAGTCTAATACCTCACATTTCACCCTGCGTCTTATAATCCTTCTTTGTACAGTTGGTACTATCCATAGATTCATAAGGAGCATTGTCTATTTAACCTAGTAATAGACTATGTAGTATATAAAGTTATCTAAGCTGTTGTATAGTTCAATGTTGTTTAAAGATGCTCTTATTTGTGAAGTGTGGTGTAGTGGTGCCCACTTCCGTTTCCACCACTACACCGCTCCGATAAATATTAGCGGGCAGGAAAGCTGGGCCTCTTTGCCAAAGCCGCTGCCTGGCGGCTGTATTGTGGAGTTTGCAGCATCAATAAAGCTAAATTCAACCGTGCACCTGGCTCATTCTTAAAGGAGTATTTTGAGACATAACCTAGTAATAGCCTATGTAGTGTATAAAGTTATCTAAGCATTTTTACTTCCCTGGGTAACTCTTTTTCTATTACACTGTGTGTATTTCTGTTGGTTTTGGTTATCTGCTGTGTCATGCTGCTGTTACACTGTAATTTCCCAGTTTGGGATCAGTAAAGTACATCTATCTATCTATCTATCTATCTAACAAGGCCCTTGGTGGAGGTATGCACTCTCAGATCATCACCAAAATCTAATCATCTGTTTCCCGTGCCATTACACATCTTTCCAGAAAATTTCATTGAAATCCATTTATAACTTTTTGAGTAATGTTGCTAACGGACAGACAGACAGACAAACAAACAAACAAACAAACCAACACCGGCAAAAACGTAATCTCCTTGGCGGAGGTAATAACCTGATTTTTTTTTTACCTGATTTTTCTGATTTTTTTTTTCTAACATTTTGGATACAATGGAGGGAAATGACAGGAAAAAAAAGATTTTTTTCTGTGAGGTAGTGGGAAAAAACTGTAATCTTACTGTTAGATGCAAATAGTGACTTCTGCACTGTTGCTGTCAATATTGTTGCAAATCCTTGTTAATATTGCATTTTTTATTTTTATTTGTTAATATTTTTTATCATTTTATTTATTATTACTGTAGGTGTAGTGTGAGTACTGTATTACTGCACTATATGAAGGATAGCTATTTATTGTGTCCAGAAGGAGTTTTTATTCTTGTTTGTATTTTTTAATGGCTCACTTACTCGTATCAGGTATTAGAGTCTAAAAACATTCCAGTACTGAACAGTATTTAAAGGACCAATGGCTTGCCGTCGTAAACTGCTCCTGTTTTTGTTTTTTTTTGTTTTTTTAATTTAAGTGCGGGGATCTCAGCGATGTCAGGAAGTGTTGGTCTTCAGGGAGCGAAAAGGGACAAGGTGGAGTCGAGCTAGCTATAATCAGGAGTTTGGATGGCGGAAGCTAAAATCAAACTATAAGATAAATTATTAATATATTAATGCTAGTGGAGAGTTTTTAGCACATTTTTTAAAATTGACTTTTGTGTTGTTTGTTGAAAGAAGTGCACCGATTGGTCCATTCAGTGTTAGCAGAAGAAAAGTGTACTGTAACAAAAAGAGACTGTAGCATCAGTTTACTCTATTTTTTTTGTGTACATACAGATGTTAACGGCGTCAACAGATGGGAGATGAGATTCATTTTACATTATTGCTATAAATTAAATCTTATTTTTTATGGGAATAATATAGATTATAAAGTGGGGTTTTTGCAATTGTGCATTTGAAGAGAAGCTGTGTAACCTCACTGACGACACGTTGACAACTGTTAAAGATGGCTGACATTGAGGAAGCGTGGTCTGGTTTGAACTGAGCGGCGTCGCTCTGCTGTAGCATGACTAGCTTACGACAGACGTCCAGTTTAATTATCGTTTCAGTGTAAATTCACTAGGCCTCTAAGGATAATTAATATATCAACTTATCATATGAAAATTATTTTTTACACTTGTACAAAATGAGGAGGAAGAATATGAAGGCAGCTCATTTCAGTGTAAACAGCATTATATCATAAGTTCATTTTTTAAAATTATACTTAACACACTGATTTATCGAGGTAATTTTTATAACGTTTGTATACCACTGTTAATAGTCTCTCGGCGCCACACCAGTCGGCTGCCTTTTGCAACAGCGGCTCGATTCCGAGTTTTTTTTTTTTTTCCCCTTCCTCTCTCTTTTGATGCTCTGAGTGTTGCTATCCCTGTGCTGTTGCAATCCTGGAATTTCCCCGTTGTGGGACTAATAAAGGCTTATCTTATCTTATTATTATCAGATAGCATATGAGTATTTTTGACAAGCTTTGTCTACATTAAAGGGGTCACTGACTGAAAAATTGTGTTTTTGTAGTTTTAACTTTCTGAAATGTGTCTATTGATCACATAGACATTTTTAATTTAGCTGGAATTGCCTGGTTTTGATGGTGATTGTTTTTCTTAATAGTCAGGTGTCTACACTAGTATGACTTCCAGTCTACTCTTCAATACTTTACTAAAATTAGAATTAGTCCTCACTACATACTATAGACCAGAGTGGTGGGCTTTTGGTAAAGCACCCACCCCTCAGCTGGAAGGTCATGGGTTCAAGTCCCAGCTGGGTCATACCAAAGACCATATAAAAATGGTACTTTCCACCTTTTAGCTTGGTGCTCAGCATAATACAATGGAGGAAGGAAAAATTGTAAACCACGGACAACAGATGGAAATTAGCCACTGGCTGCAATCTGGCAAGTTTACATTGATTGATTTCAGTGCTCATCAACTTGCACTGTCCTTAAAAACAGCATTTTACATTTTTTTTAGACAATTTCCACTTTTCTATCCATTTTCATAGTTTTAAGATGATGTCACACGGCTGCCAGTCGCTATATGGGTGGCCATATTGGGAGTGAAGCTGCAAGGGGTGATTCTATTTCATTAAAGCCAAAAATTATGTAAATATAATGCACTTCTCTGGAATAACTGGTTCTGCAAACACTGGTGGGATGGAGAAAGTGTTTTTTATCGATTACCTGCAATTATTTTGAACCAAGGCGAGTCAACTTGGGAACTATGAGAGAAACAGAGGAGAATTCGGCTTTCGCCTATTAGTATTAGTAGAACTGACGTGGCGCCTTCCTTGTATTCCAACTTGCGGGTCCTCTACCCATTTTGTAATAGGTTTGTAGAAATAATCAGTGTTGGGCAAGTTACTAAAAAATAGTAACTAGTTACAGTTACTAGTTACTTCTTTTCAAAAGTAACTGAGTTACTTACCAGTTACTGCATGATTAAAGTAACTTTCACATTACTTTTAAATACATACGTAAATCATCTTGCACACATAACAAGATATCATTTAATTAATGGATTACATTACCGGCTTCTTAATGTCAGGCTGAAAACAGACTGTTTCAGACAGTAGCTTATAGAGCATGTTCAGTCCGCTTTATCCTGGCTTGAAAGCTTATTGTGGGAAAAATCTGAAGAAAATCAACACACAATTGCCAGTAATTTCCTCATTTTGGAGTGAGAAATAGGGTTTGTGGAGTGAGAGAGAGGGAAAAAGAGTGACAGTCACCTCAAAAGAGTGAGTTGGCAACACTGCATAAAGCTGTCAATGTCAATGTTTCTTACCTTCAATATTATGGATTTAATCCAATGTACAGTGATCTATAATGTATTAAACTAGTGCATACCCATGCATGCTTGTAGAAACCCATGCATGCCCATAGAGGGGATGCATTGGAACAGAATTCTTGCCTGTTACAGGACAGTTGGTGTAGCAACACAGCACTAAGTGGCAATCACATGTGATGGCTTTTGTATGCAGCAAAACATAAAAATCACACAAAATATGCGCTGCAATCTGGGGCTGTTTGCCCCTGCTTGTTACTTCTTCTCCTGCCTGTCACTGTTCTGTGTTATGTTGCTTACCTGTGTCTATATGTCTTGTAGGGAGTCATGTGCTCTGTCTATGTGCCGTCATATAGACATCATCTGGTGGGTCTTCTTGTTTGTTCAGACCACTGAAGGGTCTCCTCCTGTCTCAGACGGCTGTGTCGTTCAGTCATGCCTGCAGACCTAAATGAAACAGTCATTGTTACCCACGACAGACTGCTATGATGATGATGATGATGAGTTCTCCTCATTCTATTGCTCTCTATCTGGTGGGTCTTCTTCTTCTTCCTTCAGACCACTGGTTGAGGGATAGGTGCGTCGTAATTCCAGTTCATGGGCACGATCCTGAAAAAGTGGCTTTCAACCCTGTTCAGGAAGGCCCGTGCATGCCAGTAGAAACCAAGAAACCGGAGCACCCAGAGAAAATCAACGCTTTGCTTGGCATTTTACACATTTGTAGTGTAGACTGGCATTCATCAAAGTTACACATTTGCCGTCATATAGGCATGGCGAGTTGTCCTATGATGCCTGGGTTCGTAGGACGTGCTATGATGATGAGGCAGAGATCATAGGCCATCCTATGATGTCCTACAAACGTGCTTTAAAGTCTACCGTACCCTATGCTGGTGAAGGGTGTCCTCCTGTCTTAGACGGGTGCGATGTACTGCTGGAACCTCAGGTGTTTCATCTTCATGGCATCTTTTCTGACGTGCAGTTGTTGTCGTCATTATATTGCTCTCCATCTGGTGGGTCTTCTTCTTCTTCTTCTTCTTCTTCTTCTTCTTCTTCTTCTTCTTCTTCTTCTTCTTCTTCTTCTTCTTCTTCTTCATTGAGACCACTGGTTGAGGGATAGGTCCATCGTAATTCCAGTTCATGGACAGGATCATGAAAATAGATCTGAGCAAAAAGAGGCTTTCTGGCATGGACTCACTGTATATGACATCATAAAGACATGTTGCTGGATGTCTGTCACCGTATATGACATCATAAAGACATGAAGGCAGGCTTGTTGTATATGACATCATAAAGACAATTTTGTTTATGTGCTGTGGGCTTGATGTATATGACATCATAAAGACACATTTGTCTATGTGCCGTCATATAGGCATCGCGAGTTGTCCTATGACGCCTGAGTTCATGGTCTATATGACATCATAAAGACACATTTGTCTATGTGTCCTATGATGCCTGAGTTCATAGGACGTCCTATGATGTTCAGGCAGAGATCATAGGTCATCCTATGATGTCCTATGAAGCGTGACAGACAGACACACACACACAACTTTCTTGCTTTTATAGAGTGATGTTATTATTATGTGTGATGGGTGATGGCTACACCTTTCCGGTTCCTCCGCTACCTAGGGTATAAAGGGCCAACCAGGAAGAGTCTCTTTTCGACCAGCACCTCTGTCTCGATGGGAGCGCCTTCGTGTTCAGTGAGTTTGCATAATAAAGTTCCATTCTACTGCACCTTCGGCCTCATTATTGAAGTCTTGGTTATGGACATAACATTTGATGACGAGGATAAAGTTATGGATAAATAAGTTTCTAGTATTCTGCCATTTTTGGAGCTCCCAGGCAAGCTGCCAGTTCCCTGGGTAAGGTGGTTTGCAGTGTTCCAAAAGTATTTGGTGGCATTGAACCTCGGCGAATTGGAGAAACTATGTGCACAAGCAATACTGGTCCATAATCTCGGCATGGAAGGGCAACGTATTCTCAGCACACTGGGTGAGAGTGATAATTTTGAGGATGTGGTTGAGCTAATGGTGCGCTACTTTTGCGCTCCTGAGAACGTCATTGTCCAACGGATCCATTTCCGACAGCAACGCCAGCGGCCGGGAGAGTCAGTGCAATGGTATGTTGTGGACCTGTGCCAACTGGCTGGAGAGTGCCAGTTCGGGGTTTTGGAGGAAGAAATGGTCCCCGATCAGTTAGCGGAGCACATGCTATGTTCTGTGGCATGGTCAAGACTCCTCATGCACTCCAGTGAACTGACGATGAGTGCGGCTGTGGAAATAGCTCAGCAGTACGAAGCAGCAGATAAACTATCAAAGGACTTTGGTGAGAGAACAACATTGAGGCAGTCTGACTCACAATCAGCGGCACAGGCTGTGGACCCGGGTAGCGATGGCAATGCAGAAGACAAAGAAGACTATGCTACCGCTATTAAGATTAGGTCCGCTGTGGGGTCGCCCAGATGTTTGGGCTGCAGGTCCACCAAGCACCGATACATGGCGAGAGAACGTCCGGTGAGGGGTAAACGCTGCAGCAAGTGTGGACTCATCATTTTGCCAGGACCTGCAAAAAGTTTGAGCAAGGGGAACGATGACACAGAACAGATTCCCCTGCCACGTCTCCTATGGTTATTTCACATCGTCTCGCTGAGCCACAGATGGCCGCATATACTGTGAGGTGATTCTGAATGGTGTGGAAGTGCCGTTGTTGGTTGACATGGGCGCAGCAGTGTCTGCGTTGAACTGGCATACTGTGAGGAGTTTGTTTCCACATTACCGTGTGAGAGGACCGTCAACACCATATTAAGTAACAGGTTAGCCATCGTGGGTTCGCTGGAGCTGACAGCGACATACAAGTTGGCTGTGGTGTCCAATATCCAGTTTGTGGTGACTGTCAGGGTGTTGAATGTGATGGGCTGCGACCTATTCTACAGGACTGGGCTTCATGATCACCAGTGGCATCAGAGAGGAGTGGTCGGGCTGTGGTTTGTGGGACCGACCAGTTCCGAGCGTGGTGGACGATGCGAAATGGGACAAAGATTGGCTGAGTATTCTGGGAGATAGACAGGACCAATCCCACCCAGGGCCATCCCGGGAGGGTTCCGGTGCCAGGGCCCAAGTTACCCTGGATGTGGGAACTAGGCGGCATGATGGAACACCCGTGACGGTGAGTGGAGCTATGAGGACGGGGCAGGACCGGCTGGCATGGTGGACAGACGTGCCACACAGGAGCACTGAAGGCCGAGTTGGGCTTCTCAAGGGGTCGCTGGAGTTGTTCGACCCAGAGAAGAAGCCCGGTTTAGACGTTTTTTTTGGGGGGGGGACTTATTTTGTACCCGTAGGTAGATTTGTTCTGCAGTCCGGTGACAAGCCACCAGCTGCCGGTCACTGCGTGCGCAAGCGCCCCTTAACTCCCTAACCTGCATGTTTTGGCATGTGGGAGGAAACCGGAGAAATCCCGGAGTAAACCCACGCAAACACGGGGAGAACATGCAAACTCCACACAGATGCCGAGTCAAGCTCCCCTTGGGATTGCTGATGTGGTTCGACCCAGGGAGGAGGCTCAGCTAAGAGGGGTTCACAGCAAGCGAAAAAGACGAGAGGTCCAGGGATGGCTGGAGGTGGTGGCCGTCCGAGAGGACAGTTATCTTCAAATGTCCGATTGTTCATGGAGACACCCCAACGAGCTGAGGCGAGCCATTGAGGAGAAGGAGGTGTCCGGGGCTCCAATGTGGTTCATCTCTGGGGGTGAAGCGAAAAAGAAGTTCTGGTCGGGACCCGCCAGATGGGTCTCCGGAGGGTGGTCTCCCCATCGAGACTGTATGGTGGCGAGGGGCGATGTGTTTTGGGGTTGACTTACTAACATGATAATGACTGAATCGTTGATGTGTGCACTGCCAGGGCTGCATTGTTGTTTTGTCAACGTGGTAGATGCATAAAAGTGGCTGGGTTAAGTGCTCATGTTGAAAAAAAAGATAGTGAGAGCCGCTTTTATCGGGGGGGGGGGGGCTTGTGCAGAAATGTTAATATATGCATATATTTCACACATAGTAAGCCCAACACTGTTTGTATACTGCATTTACTTGCATGACTGATGTGTGATCTGCCTGGGTTATGGGGTGAGTGTGTTGGGGTGGGGGGCTGGCACAGCGGGGTGTGGATGTACATATTAACTGATTGATTGAGTGAATTGAAATGTTTTGGTTGTACATACACTACCGTTCAAAAGTTTGGGGTCACTTAGAAATTTCCTTATTTTTGAAAGAAAAGCACTGTTTTTTTCAATGAAGATAACTTTAAACTAATCAGAAATACACTCTAATATCTAATATACATTGTTAATGTGGTAAATGACTATTCTAGCTGCAAATGTCTGGTTTTTGGTGCAATATCTACATAGGTGTATAGAGGCCCATTTCCAGCAACTATCACTCCAGTGTTCTAATGGTACAATGTGTTTGCTCATTGCGTCAGAAGGCTAATGGATGATTAGAAAACCCTTGTGCAATCATGTTAGCACAGCTGAAAACAGTTTAGCTGGTTAGAGAAGCTATAAAACTGACCTTCCTTTGAGCAGGTTGAGTATCTGGAAAAAAATATTATTTCAAATACAAATCATTATTTCTAACCTTGTCAATGTCTTGACTATATTTTCTATTCATTTTACAACTCATGGTGGTAAATAAGTGTGACTTTTCATGGAAAACACAAAATAATTGTCTGGGTGACCCCAAACTTTTGAACGGTAGTGTATGTTTTGGGATTACTTTAGGTATTATATTAGGACCACGGCAGCTTTCTTTGTCCTACAGACTGTATTATAATAAAGACGGCAGAATAACCCATCTGGCCATGTGGGGGTGGGACAGTTTTCCACCCATCCCCCTAGTTTTATTTATTTGTGTGCATGGATAGGCCCTATTATTATACTTACTGTTAGTGTGTTGGCAGTTAGTGTTAGCTGGGAGTCTACAAATCAACTGCTTATTATCATCAATAAGGGATAGCGATTAGACACCAAGACAACGATGTCTAACTTCATGTGAAAGCACCTGGACAGGCGGGTGTGCTGAATGAAGCCAGCCTATAGCTAATGCTAAATCAAATTAGATCACATATTAAAAAAAAAAAAATCTGAGAGCAAAAACAGAGAAAAACAAACAGGACAAATTAAGCTGAGAACTCTGTGAATAATTTATGGGCTGATGTGGACAAACATGCATGATAAGTGCTATGAAGATGAAGAAATATATTTAGCTTTGTACATGTGTGAACAGGTGACGCTAGCCCACTTCTCCATGTCTTTTGGTCAGTTTTGTTTTGGAATGAGACAGGGGCCTGCTTATCAATTAAAACTAATTTGTCGTCATACCGCTGTCTGTCATTATCAAGAGTTTCATAACAAATTTCAGATGTTTTCACTTTTTACTACGTGATTATCCCATCCATAATGGCTGGTGATCTCTACGGAAGTCACGTGATCGAAAACTATGACTACATCCACCTTGTTTCCTCCTTCTCCTGGACTTCTGCTCTTTAAAACTCCCCATCCCCAACTCATAATCAATGGCATCAACCTCCCCCCCCAAACCTTCCCACACTCTTAGCTACAATACCTACTGCATCTAAATTTATATGGATGAAATTCGAGAGATGCTCTGACGTTATCTTGTTAATTTAACAATGACAATAAAGTGATTGAATTGAATTGGCAAAACTCTCATCGACATATTAAAAAATAATCTTCTAATGGTCATAAAGTTGTATATCTTCTGGGGATGCACCACTATATCAATGACTGACACTGGGCTATCGACAAATAAGGTGGGACTGACCAATGGCAGTGATAAATCAGTTAATTTCCATTGCATTAGACATATAAGACATAAGAAAAAAGAAAAAAAAAAGTAAAAACAGTCAGCATCCGCTATTGGCTCTCAGTCATTATTTTAAATATATGATACTGGTGCATCACTGATATTTTCATGATATTTTTGTGAGTTTTATGGAAACATAAATTTATAAGAATGAAAGAAAGAAAAGTTGTGTATAAATGTATACACATTAGAAACATATATTTGTTTTTCTCTATAAGTTGCATTAATGTGTTATACTTTAGCCCATTCTATTTATAAAATGTGACTGATTTCATTTATTGCGTACATATGATGAAAAATAAACTAAACAATACAGTCTGCCCCACTTCAAGCGCTAGAGCATTGTCTATACACAACATAGACATTGCAACTGAAGATTTTCAGTCAGTAAATTAAAAAATGTCACAGTAAAATATCCAATTCTTTCTATTATATGCAATACCGTATAGAGGGTAAAACGCATTTTGCATGTATAAGAGAAGTAAAAGAAACCAAAACAAAGAAAGTGTTTTTAAAAGGATAAAAATAGTGTATATGTAAATGTGCTTAAAAGCATCTCGTTGGTAGTGACGTCACCGGTGCTTTGTCTCCTTGCAAATTATAAACACACCCTCCTCTTTCTGGCAGCATCAGCCAGCTGTCTCTCCTGCTGCTTTCAGCTGATGGAGCATGGGTGACTGGGAGGATATGAAGGAAGTGGAGTGGGGGTGGGAGGGTAACAGCTGAGTAGATGAAGTAGCCCACCCCCCCTTCCCCGGTTTAATGGGGAAGGGCTCTTTCCCAGCCACCCAGCAGCCGTGCAGCTGCCGAGGCACCAGCTGTCCCGATGGTCGCGGAAAACATGGCTGCATGGGGACTTGCTCGGTGTGGGCTGTGGTCTGAGGATGGAATAGAGGTGGAGTAGTGTAGTTTGATTACTGTATGGACCACCTGACACTGGCACCCCCACCACTCCTCAAGACCTGAAATATCCGAGGCAAAACAAACATGGAAATGTGCAGAGCGTCACATCTGATTAACATAACAATGCATTTAAATGACGATCCAGAAGTGTTTATTCATGTGGGTAAAATACGGCAAAACAGGCAGATTTAAGGTTTTAGCATATTGAAAGCCCACATATTGCAATGTGTTGCTTTGTAAAGTGATACTCTGCCAAAAATATTGTTTTTTCTGCTGTTAATGTTATGTCCACAAACCTGGTGATGAATGAGACGAAGAGAGTGGTAACATCGAACACAGCTTTATTGATGTTATAAGTTGGCAGTACACGGCAAGCACCTAGCGCGGTCATCCAGCACAAGAAGCGCCGATGATGACCCATCCCACTATATAGAGCAGGGCGGTGACACAACAGGAAATCAGCGTCACCACACTGCACTTCACACTAACTGCGCCAGCACATTCCTCCCCCCTTTACCAAGTCCAAACACACACACACACACACACACACACAATGAAACCCACCCCAATTTGGAACCCAAATCACACTCTAAAATAACGAAAACTAAGGTACTAAAAGGGCCTAACACACTTACACAAAACAACCTAAAATAGGGCCGGTGGGTGGACTACCACATGACCCGCACGGCATGGTGGATTATACTGCCACCGAATTAAACTAAAAGTCCTTCATTCAAACTAAAAAAATATCCGCCGTGCTCCTAAACTAAACATTTCAACGCACAATAACAACAGAACTATAAACAGTTAGCAACAGCACAGTCACTTGGGTGGGAAAGGTGGAACCGGCATGGGGGGCCCAGGGCAGCCCCTCAGCAGGCACGCCCCTGGCAGCAGCAGGCCCCTGAAGGATGGCTGATCTTCTGGACAATGGAGCCTGGATCCTACACCGCCATCACCGACTCCGGTCCAGCCTCGCCACCTGGAGCATCCTCCTGGACACGCCGAACCTGATTGGCATGCCTCGATGAGCCGTTAGAAAACCATAGAAGTCGTAGAAGTACGCTGCGCCCAGCTTTGCCACTATCCACAGACATTCTTGATGTTTCACTGGCTGTCGTCTGGACCATCTTCGCCATGGTCATTCATCACCTTGAACCCGAACCAAGTCCATACCCCTAAGTGGGGCCCTGCTCGGCCTAATGTGCTGTTGTTGAGCATGCGGTAACTCCATGCTCGTCGGTCTGGCCCCGTCCTCTTATAAAAATGTCATAGCAGTCACCGTAGTAGCTGCAGACTCCCATCCCACTGCGGCCAAGCTCCAGAGGCATCTGGGGCTAGCATGATGTCACTTGCCGATGCGAGTGCCCCGCTGCCACACTCAGTACCCCCCTCTACTATTTCCCGAGCTCCAGCACTGAGACTTTCCCTCGCCGAACCTGAGTGAGGCTTGTCCTGCTTGACTGTTAGAGTGTCCAGTAGCTCTTTGTCCCACACCATGTCCTCTTCGACCACCGGAACCGGAGGGTTCCAGCGGCCATAACCTGACCATTCGTCCCCAGCACTGTCTTTAATGGCAAAACCCAGTCCACAGAATAGGTCACAGCCCTTGATGCTATCGCCGCGCGCCGCCACTTCGAAAGTGAAGTAAACCATCATTGCAGACCAAAGACCATAGGGGCGGTAGTGGAGCAACAGGTTGCTGGGGCTTGGCAGCCGCTAGCCTTTTTCAGCAGGACCTTGCGCGAGGCCGAGCGAAAATACAGCGCGTTCGACAGGGAGTTGTTAGCGCTCCACTTAGCCATTCGTCACTTCCAGTTCTGGCTGGAAGGTCGGCGTTTCACCGCGTTTGTCGACCACAAATCGCTCGCTTTTGCGATGGCCAAAGTTTCGGAACCATGGTCGGGCCGGCAGCAGAGGCAGCTGGCTGCAATTTCAGAATTTACTACCGATATTCAACATGTAGCGGGTAAACTTTATGTGGTGGCAGACTGCCTCTCTCGCGCCGTAACCGCTCCAGCCCGCGCAGAGGTAGATTATACTACCGCGGCCGCAGAGCAAAATAGCAGCGCGGAAGCGTACGCAGCCCCAGTCCACGTGGGGATAGATTATGCAGATTATTTTTTGCTAGATTTAGGGGACAGGAGGGAAACAATTGGTATAGACAGACTTAAACCTGCTTTTGTGATGGCTGATGATACTGTGCAAGTGGCGAGGGCTCCTCGACGCGGCAGACCCCCCAGAGAGCATGCCCCAGAGCCCCCTCAGGGATTGACTAACAGTTCTCATCCTCAGATAGCGGATCCACTGCAGGATGGCGCCGCGGGAGCGGCTAAGCCCGCTTACAGCAAGTTCGGAAGACCGTTGAAGCCCAGACAGCTTATGGACTGATGTTTGTGATTTTATCATGTGGTGTAGACTATGTTGTATTGTTTCATCTTCGACGTTTAGGGGGGTTCATGTGGTACACATATGGGTGGTTTTTTTGGGGGGGGTCCAGTGCACTATATCAGGGGTATCCGACTTTCAAGCGCTCTCTCTTTTTCTGTAATTTGCAGATGTCGGTTTCGTTTTTATAATATGCAAGGGAACATAAAAGAGTTTCAGACTTGCATTGCAATTTTAAAAAAAAATCATTGATTTTGCCGTTAGAATCGAAACTATTGGTCGTGTCCCCTCATTTTTCCCAGTTTTTGTGTGACATGAAAATCGCATCAATTTCAAAGTACTGTAAAGTGATCTCTGAGTAACTCTTTCTACTCATTTATGCAAGAGATAACAGAGTTGTAATGCAAATTCAAAATAAAACATTCCCCAATGTGATCAGATCTATGGTTTTTGTACGGCGACCCCTGCAAATTTACTCGTACAACGTAAATTTCCTTGTCCCCGAATTTACGCAGCAACATGCAAGTTATTTGGTAAAGTAACAAGAAAAAAGGAAGTGCTGATGCTTTTCACTTTGCACCTTTCAAATCCCAAACCATACACGTAAAAAGGAGATCAGTCTTTGTGAAGCTCAGATGTAGAATATTTCAATAAAATCTCAAACATTTATGACACATCGAATATGGTGTCCTTTAAAAAATTTACGTCTTCGGTCTTGGTTGGCCGCGCGCAGCCCCATCTGGCGAGGTGACCGCCCTGGGAAAGCACTTTTATTTTCTCTACCCCGGATGTGCTCAACCCATGTGGAGAGGATTAACCGTGGTCACTTTATATTGAAGTTATCGAAGGTCCAAACTTCCGTGTCCCGCATTTACACCTTTTGTGATTTTACGTCTTATCCAACAAACAGGGAGAATTTGAAGGTATGTATACACGTTATCACATCTTAATATGTCATGAAAATGTAGCTGTTGATGAGTTTTGATGCGTGAAAAATACTGGAAGTGTTGAAGTTGTTTCGTGTAAAACGTGTGCCATTGCAAAGTGCATTGGCACACGGGGAAACAAAAGCCCGAGTGTCCCGTTTACGTCTCCATTTACAAGTAGTTGAAGTGAGCGCTCATCCTCAAGAGTTCCTGAACGCGAATGCCGTTACGAAAATAGTTAATAGTTTCATAAACCTGACACAATTGGATAGTGATTAGTCAATTTCATGTGCAGATTTGATCAGTTTTAAATTTTGCCACCAATGTCACACATTGGACCCCTAATAAATAAAAACACCCATATTTGAGATGCTTAGGCTGCATATGTATATTACTGTTACCTCACGTCTTAGAAGGAACAATAAGTCTGGACCTCCTAGGGATAACAGGAGGGTGTGAAATCTGTCTTTAGAAATGGTTCTGAGAAGACTTCCTGACCACCAGGGTTTTAGGTGGAGAAGAGAAGACCTGGGGGGTGATGTATTGTCTCTGGGGATTGAATGACAATGTGACTCTGTACTTTGATGTCCCGGGTATAAAAAGGGGAGATGTGGGAAGTTCTTTCTCTTTTCTGTTTGAGAGGATGTTAGAGACACGTGATTGTTAATAAACCTGAATTGAGAAATAAAATTCAGCCTCTTCATTTCACGCTCTCCACAAAAACTAGATTTTTTTTAGAGAGGCCTTAGTGACGAAATATTTAGGTGGACTGTGCCAACTGTGCCAATCAGCACAGTTGGCATCATTTATGCCATTTTAGATTTCTCAGGTCAGACAATAAAAATAATTATATTTCACTACAGATATTGATTCCATGTAATTCCAGCTGTTTGGTTTTGTTCTTAAAACCCACTGTAACCATCTGTGCCAAGTGTGTCTTATGTGATGTGAGATTTTTTATTTTTTTTTTTTATGAGCAGTGACGTCAGGCCCCAAATTTGGGGGCTCTGGTGCTTAAGAGGGGTATGAAATTAATATGTTCATCATTTATGCAGTAATGTGAGTGAAAATAAAACCTTTTTGTACCTACTGTATTCACAATTAGAGCAATAAAACTAAAACATTAATTTAGGCTTTCTAAAATCCTATTTGGGATATTAAGCTCAATAATATTGAAATACCTCAACTAAACATGCACTGCAACTGAAAGTCTATAGGATTTATTGCCATAATAAACATTATGAGTTGGAGCACACTTGACTGCTTTCTTCTATGCTGGAATTTTCTATTTTAGGACATGAAACAAAATTAGGAGAAAGCTGATCATGTCTTTAAAAGGATTTTTGTTGCCCAGCCTGACCTTGGCTGTGGCCACATCTACTTGGGTTCCACCTAATGAGCCCATTAGCACAGCTGGATACACCGCCGTGACAGGACTAATATATCAGAGCAGAGACATGATATCTGCCCCTCTGCCTGATTTATTTTAGCTTTTATTCACGTCAGGTCCATTGGCTGTTTATTGTGTTTTAAGAGCCTGCAGTCACAGCTGCACTTCTAGTTGTGTGCTTTTTTTTTAGGCAAACAGTTACATTCTATAAATACAGTGGTCTGATTTCTCATTTTTTTGTATGTTTGTCACACTTAAATGTTTCAGATCATCAAACATATTTAAGTATTAGACAAAGACAACACAAGTAAACACAAAATGCAGTTTTTAAATGAAGATGTTTATTATTAAGGGGGAAAAAAAATCCAAACCTACATGGCCCTGTGTGAAAAAGTGATTGCCCCCTAAACCTAGTAACTGCTTGGACCACCCTTAGCAGCAGCAACTGCAATCAAGCATTTGCAGTAATTGGAAATAAGTCTTTTACAGGGCTGTGGAGGAATATGGGCCCACTCATCTTTGCAGAATTGTTGTAATTCAGCCACATTGGAGAGTTTTTGAGCATGAACCTCTTTTTTAAGGTCATGTCACAACATCTCAATCAGATTAAGGTCAGGACTTTGACTAGCCCACTCCAAAGTCTTCATTTTGTTTTTCTTAAGCCATTCAGAGGTGAACTTCCTGGTGTGTTTTGGATCATTGTCCTGCTACAGGACCCAAATGCGCTTCAGCTTGAGGTCACGAACAGATGGCCGGACATTCTCCTTCAGGAATTTTTAGTAGACAGCAGAATTCATGGTTCCATTTACCACAGCAAGTCTTCCAGGTCCTGAAGCAGCAAAACAGCCTCAGACCATTACACTACCACCACCATATTTTTTCTGTTGGTATGGTGTTCCTTTAATGAAATGCTGTGTTACTTTTACGCCAGATGTAATGGGACACACACCTTCAAAAAAGTTCAACTTTTGTCTCGTCAGTCCACAAAATATTTTCCCAAAAGTCTTGGGAATCATCAAGATGTTGTCTGGCAAAACTGAGATGAGCCTTTATGTTCTTTTTGCTCAGCAGTGGTTTTCGTCTTGGAACTCTGCCATGCAGGCCATTTTTGCCCAATTTCTTTCATATGGTGGAGTCATGAACACTGACCTTAACTGAGGCAAGTGAGGCCTGCAGTTCTTTGGATGTTGTTGTGAGGTCTTTTGTGACCTCTTGGATGAGTCATCGCTGTGCTCTTGGGGTAATTTTGGTCGGCCGGCCACTCCTGAGAAGGTTCACCACTGTTCCATGTTTTTCCCATTTGTGGATAATGGCTCTCACTGTGGTTTGCTGGAGTCCCAACGCTTTAGAAAAGGCTTTATAACCTTTTCCAGACTGATAGATCTCAGTTACTTTGATTCTCATTTTTTCCTGAATTTCTTTGGGTTGCAGCATGATGTTTAGCTTTTGAGAATCTTTTGGTCTACTTCACTTTGGCAGGCAGGTCCTATTTAGGTGATTTCTTGATTGAGAACAGCCGTGGCAGTAGTCAGGCCTGGGTGTGGCTAGAGAAATTGAACTCAGCTTTCCAAAGATGGGATAAACCACAGTTAATTTACATTTTAACTGTGTGTGTGTGGGGGGGGGGGGGGGTCACTTTTTCACCCAGGGCCATGTAGGTTTGGATTTTTTTTACCCTTAATAATAAACACCTTCATTTAAAAACTGCATTTTCTATTTACTTGTGTTATCTTTGTCTAATATTTAAATTTGTTTGATGATCTGAATCATTTAAGTGTGACAAACACACAAAAAAAGAGAAATCAGGAAGGGTGCAAACACTTTGTCACACCACTGTATAGAAAATGGCTCTTTCTTCATGGGCTCCTTTACATGGGAGAGGATGAGCAAAGGGAGAGGAGATGCTTCTGTGAGAGGGGAAAGGAGTTGAGGGGGTGGACGAAGGGAGATTAGAGGAGCCCAGTGGGATGTTGGCTAGGAACGGGGTTCATGGACTTTTTACAGGTAGGGATAGATATGTTATCACCAGTGGGAGACCATTGCGTTGAAGTTGATAACAACAATGTATCCCGCAGACCATCAAAAAAATGGAATCGAAGTGTTTGTTAATAAAAAAAATCTATCCAGGTAACTGTAATTTATTGTTTTCAGTCCATTTTGTGAAACAAAAAGAGGTTATGTTTTCAGTGCCATTTGTCTGTCTGTCTCTCTGTTATTGGAATTATGCAAAAAATACTGACATAGTTTCAGTGAATTTGGTGAGAAGATGGAGCAGAAGAACCCATTAGACTTTGATGTGGATCAGAATCAAGAAGTGGATTCAGCAATTCTTTTCTTCCCCCACTTTCTTTAAAGAAACTATAACAAACTTTATGTCATAAACTACTAGTGCATTGCCCGTAGAACACAAGTATCCCTGTCTGAAACAGGTAGCTCAATTAGGCTTTACAGGCCCAAATGTAGACTGTGTCTGAAAGTGGAATACAAAGAAGTGTAGTCTATATGCAGGCAATCACACGTTTGACTTTGACAAATATGAAAGGAACTGAATGGCACTAAGATTTATTTGATTGTGTGAATATTAATTACAGAATTCCTAATTATTGAAAACAAATGGGACATTCAATATTAGCGACTTTTTCAGATCCCTTGCTTATTTGTTTCTCAGATCACTTATTTGTGTGATCTTTTATAATAGTATATCTTGCACTTTGGGGTATAGGACTTGCTCAATTACCATCATAATTATTTTAGTTTGTATTACTGTTCAGTGATGGAGTTATGTAAGTGTAATACTAAATTTCTTTTGTGTATAGTCAATAAACTCATGCAGTACTATAAGAGGACACATTTACAAATATTTGAGACCACTGTAGTGCATCCTTTTATATTTTAGCAATATTTTTTTTGTTAAAAGATTTTTAAAGCTGTAATCAATCAAATTAACTACAAAACACCCAGCATTATTATACACAGCAGAAGGACCTGTTTGACTACAAACATTGCATCAGTGCTGTCCATTTGTCAGTAAATATTTAACTAAAAATGATTTATTTCATTATTTGGGCATTTCTGTGTCCTGTTTGGTCATTAAGCCATTCCGGCCATTCTGCTCCACAATCATAGCGGTATCATTATTAAGTTTTTAATCTTTAGATACTTGCGTGGGAGGAGCGCCATTGGGGAGTCGCAGCCCTGCAAAGGACAGTGGTACCACACGGGTGAAGCAGCAGCCGGCTGGGCTTTGCTTCCCCGCAAAGGACCGTGGTCGGGCTGCTGCTTCTCCCAGCATGTCCTGTGTTGGATACAGCGGTGTTCTTTGCCAGACCCCGCTGGTGCTCCTGCCAGTCTGCTCAGGTGCCTCATGTTCTCCACATATGCCAAATTAACCTTTAGACCTAGGCAATCACAGCAACTTTGTGGTATAATTTTCAGTATAATCTTCAATATTATCTTTTTCTAATCAAATTTACCACTTTTCACTTCCTTGTTTTGTTCACTGAGCACTGTTGTGACTGGTCATGATTATCCAATCAGTAGGGAGTCAGTCTGAAACCCCGCCCACACTTCATGAAGCCAGGGCAATGAGACAGAGCAGTGGCTCAACTTTTACTGATAAAAATTACATATTTTGACTGAACATCTCCAAACTCGGGGATGCACACCCTCGTCCCCTCAGCAAAGCACTTATAAAACCTGAGGTCAGTCTGATGAATGGTTTGAGAGATATGCAAGGAACAGACACACACACAGACACACAGACAGACAAAGAGTCCTTGCATTTATACCCTAACCCTAAAAAGACTCATCATTCAGTAAAAGAGCTGTCATCCAAACAGAGCACTATGCTCCCAAAATGCAAGATTACTTGTAATACCTAGAATCTCTAAAGGTACAATGGGAGGCAGAGCTTTCAGTTATCAGGCTCCGCTCCTTTGGAACCAGCTGCCAATCTGGATTTGGAAGACATACTCAATCTTTGTTTTTAAGGATAAAGTAAGATAAGATAAGATAAGATAAGATAAGATAATAAGCAAACTGAAGTGGGTCCATTGCTGGTTCCACCAGGGGGCGGAGGCAGGTAAGGAGCAGCTTCTCCAGGGTCTTCATCAGGTGTGATGTGAGGGCCACTGGTCTGTAGCTGTTCAGGTCCTTGGGGTGCGAAGTCTTTGGTACGGGTACCATGTAAGCTGTTTTCCGCAGCTTTGGTACCCTCCCTAGCTTCTGGCTCAAGGTGAAGATGTGCTCCACAGCCCACCCCGCAAAGCTGGTCTGCACAGGACTTGAGGAGCCTCGAGCTGATGCCGTCTGAACCTGCAGCCTTCCTCGCCTTGATTTTCTTCAGCTCAGCTCTCATCTGGGTCTTAGTGAAAGTCAGACTAGGGTAGGGGGGCTGTGTGCTGGGAGGAGGGGGTGCTGGGCCTGTGAGGGGAAAAACAGCTGGGGGGGGTGTACTGAAAACTGATGGATGTAGTAGGGGTGGAGGGGGGGTAGTGGACAGGGAGACTAGATGAGGGTGGAGGTAGCAGGGGTTGGTGGGAGGGTGGAGGAGAGGGCGGTTGGTCAAACCTGTTGAAGAATAGATTCAGGTCATTCACCCACTCCCTATCCCCTACCTCCTGGTGCCCAGAGATGGTTTTGAGGCCTTTCTAGACACCGCTGTCACTCTGCTGCACCTTGTCCTCCATCTTCGTCCTGTAGTTGTCCTTCCCCTCTCTGATCTTCCTCCTCAGCTCCCTCTGTACTGATTTCAGTAACTCCTTGTTTCCCAACCTGAAGATCCTTTTCTTCTCCTTCAGCAGCGTATTTATCTCAGGGTTGATCCAGGGCTTGTTGTTTGAGAAACATTGTATGGTCTTGTTGGGTATGGTGTTTTCCACACAGAAGTTGATGTAGTCTGTGATGGTGTATGTGAGGCCATCGATACCCTCCCCATGTGCTTCAAAACAGTCCTTCAGAGCGTCCTCTGCCTCCTTGGACCATCTCGTGACTGTGCGGGTAACAGGAGATTATCTGTATACAAGGTATTTGGCTGTATTCAGACCAGGATAGTCCGGGGGTCTCGATTCGACTGTTCAGGGAATGCCAAGAATTTTCACACCTTCGTTTGGTTTGGTTTGCATTCACACTGCAGCAGTACCAAACTGCCTGGACAATGTCACACAGTTACAACAACACACAGTTACAACAACTGCTCATTTGGGGGTGCTGTAGCCGAATCCACCGCTGATGAGGAAGAAAAATTCTCTGCGAAGAAGAAGAAAAATCAGGCTCATCAATTAGCCAGGACGGAAAACGGAAATCCAAAAAAAAAAAAAAAGGAAACCCATTCCCTTCAGCCAGGTTGTTTATCCACCACAAATGAGACATTTTTTTTTTTAACTTTTCTCCTCAGCTTTCACTGGTAAAAGGATTTCTCGGATTTGCATGGTTGTCTTTGTTATTTTCTACCCAAAATGTACTACAGTAAATGCCACTTCCTCTTGTCAGACTATATGTCGCTATGGTTACACAAACACCAAGGGGCATTTCTGTCCTTTGGTCTGCTGGATACTCCGTTTGGATTCACACTGCAAGAGGAGCGCACCAGACTTCATTTACAAAAGAACCAAGACCCCCGTTTTCAGGGGTCCAGACTTTGCTTGTTTGGTGCGTACCAGAGTTCCAGCGCGTGTTCAGATGGCACCAAATGAACCTAACTATCCGCGGAATCCACTGTTTGGTTCTTTGGTCTGGAGCAAACAGTGGCCGTCTGAATGTGCCCTTTGTACACAAGCAGGAGGTGAACCAGACTATGATCAGATCTTCCAAGGGGTGGAGGGGTGATGAGGTGTATGCCTCTTTGGCATTTGCATACAATATTGTATACAGTATACAATATTTGCATACAGTTGTTTTATTGTCTCTGGTGTGGCACATGACATACTGGGTGAAAGTAGACAGAGTGGAGGACAGACAAGCAGGGTTAAAGTCACCGGAGATGAGCTGGAGAGCAGTCTATAGCCTGCTGGTGACTGAGTGGATGACATCACATGCTGCCTCAGCGCTTGCGGAGCGGGGTACGTAGATAGCAATCACAATAATGTGTGAGAACTCTTTTGGTAAATAAGTCGGTGTCATGCTAATGGCTAGCAACTCAATGTCCTTGCTATAATGCTGTTGAATAGGGCTAAAACTTTCCTTTTTGACAAAGCCTGTAGTTAGGGTTGGATCGGATGACCTTGAACCCTCCCTTAGTTATGCTGCTAATAGTTTTAGATAACCGTGGGACCTCCAATGATGCATTGGGCTTCACTCTTGATCTAATATTTTTGCTGGTCATTAACCATTGTCCTCTTCCTGAGATTGAGTCCCCGTCGTGCTGTTTCCTCTCTACATGTCTGTTCTTTTCTACCCCCCCCCCCCCCACCGAGCCTAATTTTGCTGGAGGTTTCGTCCTGCTAAAAGGGAGTTTTCCTCTCCACCATCGCCAAGTACTTGCTCACAGGAGCTCGCCTGATTGTTGGGGTCTTTCTGCAATTGTGGGGTTTTTCCCTACACTTTGACTGTGCTATGATATGACTGTTGTTGTAAAATAGCACTATAGGTTAATTGGAGACTCTAAAGTGGCCCTAAGTGCCTCATCCATCCAGGTAGATGCCCTGTAGTTTCCCCATTGTGGGACTAATAAAGGATTATAAAATAAAAATAAAATATACTAAATAAAACTGAATTGAATTCATTTGATACAGACATAACACTTTAAAACTGTGTCTTCTCCTTCTTGATTTTGGGACAAAAAGTCTTCCACCTAATGCTGGACAACAAGGAGAAGCAATCTACTGAGTTACTTAAAAATGAAAACAGGACAGAGTGATGCTCTCTGTGATTACAACCAAACTGAAGATAACATCATTCTTTAATAAGTGGCACGATATACAGTATATTAATGTTGAAGTAGAGAACCTTCATTACAACACCCATGGGTGTTGATCTCACGTATCTAAGTATACCAAAACACTGCTCTAATCCTGCTTTGTCGTAAGTGAACTCAATAAAGACAGAAGTCAGAAAAGGCCCATTGGAGGTTGGGTTCTTGGGGGGTCAGTTTCTCTATAGATCAGGTTCCAGCAGTACCCCAGCTGTAGACATCCATCACAAAGGGCAGAGGCTGTGGATCTGGAGCCCCTGGACCAACAAAGACCTGATGGTTGACTATGTAGTCGCCTGCACTGGTGGCCCAGTCCCTCCCTCTGTCACCTGTCACCTGTTACTGCCGTCACACATCAGCAGCCCTTTGACTCCTCTGGCTAAAAACAGGGGCAGCAGCTGGTCCAGCAGAGCATCCTCTGTGCTCACTTCTTTCTACTGTAGATGAAAGTCTCATTTTGCCCAGAGGGGAGAATTGAAGCAAATCACAGTGATCATTGATTGAATGCAAATGACTGTTGTTTAGCTCCATTTAGGAAGGGGCAGCTGTGTCTTTACCAGAGTCAGTGTTCAAAAGCTTGCTGTGCTTTGAAGTTTCTATCAGCTTTAACAGCTTTGTACTGGTCCATGGAGTCTTTTTCTTTATGATTCATACCCATAAATATTTTGCAACAGAACAAGAAAAAACAAACTGAAAGATAGCAGAAGTTAGGCTTCACCTTTACATTTTATTATCTGCTTCATGAGAACCTCCCCGACTTCTAATTGCACAAAGGATTCAGCTAAAAATGTTAACTGAAAATGTAAATCAATTAAAAATGGACTGTTGATAAGAGTTGGAGCCTAAAAAGTAGCAGTGATGAAATATGTGACTGCAAAAAGGGCTTAGAATGGATAATGAAACCTGGACTGTTCTGTGTGTCCACTGGTTCAACATTTGTTGATTTTTTTTTTTTAACTGTTTCACATATAGAGGCTAAACTGAGGTTTAAGATAGGATCAACCCAAATTCAAGGTCTCAAAGATTGGCTGCATGATGTAGCATTCCTCAAACTATGTAAACTGAGTACATAGAATTAAGATACCAATTTTAAAGTCCATAACTGACTGAGGTCTGTAATTGTTGAATAAAGACAGTCCCATTGGAAATTCATCTGTAGTTTTTGCTCTATTTTTTTTTATGATGTGGGCTGCAAATCTTTAGTTGTAGCTTCAACTTGAATGCAAATGTCAATGTTTCTCATATTTCAGAGAATATCTGAGATTATCTTGAATTTTCCTCTCAACAAAGTATTGATGGAATGGATTTTATGCTTGGCTCAGGGTAAGAACAATTGATCTGCAGCTGGTTAGTAAATGCAGGACAGATCGCCAGCTGGGAACCAGCAATTAATACAACTCAGCCAGGGCTGCTGCTGCTGCTGCTGCTAAGGGTGCAAAATGAGTAATAATGGCAATCAAATGAAGTTAGATAGGGATTATTTGTTATCCTTTTTCATACCTGTCACCTCATAACAGAACACAGCAGGATGCTGTTGACAGTCTTCAAGGAGATCAGAGTATTGGAGTGAAACCTGACTGCAATGCCTCACTTCCATGTTTTACTTCCTGTGGTGGTGGGATGGGGTTACAGTTGGCTTTAGCACCTGAGGGTAACAAAATCTTCACCAGAGGCAGGTGCTGACTGTCACAGGAAGTCATCTAAACCTGCCCACATGTTACTGCAGCTTGAGATGATGTTTGTGACAAACATGCAAGTAAAGAACGCCTAACAGATTGGGTTGATACTGATATTTTATTGTTGTGAACTTCAAATAACTATGATGATGATTTATGGTCAAATTGCCCTATCCCAGTTCAGCATTTCTAAGGCTGCATTCAGACCAGGATAGTCGGGG
Organism: Pholidichthys leucotaenia; assembly: GCA_020510985.1. Lineage (NCBI taxonomy): Eukaryota > Metazoa > Chordata > Actinopteri > Cichliformes > Pholidichthyidae > Pholidichthys > Pholidichthys leucotaenia. The sequence continues at coordinate 55,236,762 of CM035840.1, read as the reverse complement.
GGTCTCAGTTCGATTGGGCGGGGAATGCTAAGAATTTTCATATCTTCGTTTGGGTTGGTGTGCATTCACATTGCAGCTGACCAAACTGCCTGGGCAACATCATGCAGTTACAGCAACTGCTCATTTAGGGCACTGTAGCCAAAACCACCATTTACCAGGAAGAAAAAATCCGGCAAAGAGGAAAAATCAGGCTCAATGATTGGCCAGGACTGAAAATGGAAATCCGTTCCCTTCGGCCAGGTTGTTTGTTCACCACAAATGAGACATTTTTTAACTTTTCTCCTCTACTTTCACCGGTAAAAGGATTTCTCGGATTTGCACGGTTGTCTTTATTGTTATTTTCTACCCAAAATGTACTACAGTAAACGTCACTTCCTCTTGTCAGACTAGGTGTTGCTATGGTTACACAAACGCAGAGGGGAACTGCCACCCTTTGGTCCGCTGGATACTCCATTTGGATTCACACTGCAAGAGGAGTGCACCAGACTTTGCAAGACAACCAAAACCCCCATTTTCAGGGGGACCAGACTTCGCTTGTTTGGTGTGCACCAGAGTTCCAACGCACATTCAGACTGCACCAAATGAACTGAACTATCTGCGGAATCCACTGTTTGGTCCTTTAGTCTGGACCAAACAACGGCCGTCTGAATGCGCCCTAAAAGTTGGCACTATGAATATACAGTGGTGTGAAAAAGTATTTGCCCCCTTTCTGATTTCTCATTTTTTTGTATGTCACACTTAAATGTTTCAGATCATCAAACAAATTTAAATATTAGACAAAGATAACACAAGTAAACACAAAATGCAGTTTTTGAATGAAGGTGTTGTGGTGGACACACTCATGGAGATTCTGTGACTCACATTTTAGGTCAGAACAAAGGCAGGAAGCTGCAGGAATATTAGCTTTGGTATGCAAGGCCTGAGACTGTGGGGGTGCAATTAAAGGATTAAGGAAAGGATGCATGGGAGACAGTGGAAGTGATATCATGGAGAGAAATGCATTGTGACTGTCTTTATAATGCAAAGTGGTCTGTGTGACATGTGATCTACGAAGTGTGAAGTCCCTGATATTTAAGGACGAGAGTTTACTGTTTCATTCTCTTTTTTCTCTCTGCTTTGAGATGATGGTGTTGTGAATAAAGTTGACTTTGAGAGAGAACTCTCTCTCGTCATTTTCACATCACCACACTAGTGACCCGAGACGTATCATGCAAGAAGAAAATTCCCCCGGGCCAGCCACATCAGGGGCCCCCAGCCAAACGAATGCCGCTACAGTCCAGCTACCGGACTTCTGGCAGAACAATCTGCACTTCTGGTTCAACGCGGTTGAGGCGCAGTTCAACCTCCGGGGGATATCGGTAGATGCCACGAAATTCTACCACGTAGTCGCAAAGCTGGACAACAACACGGCCCAGCATGTGGAGAGCCTGATTGACCAGCCACCGGAGAGCGACAAATACGACGCGTTGAAGGCTGCACTCATCCAGCAATTCACCCCCTCGGCGGAGAAGCGAGCAGAGTGGCTCTTGGCGCTGACGGAGGGGGAAAACGACATGCCCGCGAGCCTGATGGAGAAGTTGTTGAGGCTGAAAGACTCTGACGATGATCACTTTATTTTCACCCACCTCTTCCTCAGGACTCTACCGTCAGCAGCGAGAGCGACCCTGGCCAGTTCGCCACTGTTGGCCCTACAGGACTATCGCGCGCTGGGCCGGGAGGCGCAGCGGATTGTCAACACCACCAAGCGGCATGCAGCCATGGCCGCTGCAGCGGAACGCGGCGCGATGACCGGAGACGACAAGGGGCAAGAGGCAGCGGTGCCAGACTCACCAACGACAGCGGCGGCAAGGGCCAGAGAACGTGGACCGGACGTCCTTTGTTTCTACCATCGCCACTTCGCAGAGAGGGCACGCAAGTGTGTACCGCTGTGCCAGCTCGGGCGTTCGGGAAACGCCAAGACCGGGGGTCGGTAGCAGCCGCGGCCCTCGGGGAAGAGAACAAGCTGCTCTACTTGTCGAACGCACGCTCGGGGAGGCAGTTCCTCGTTGACACAGGCTCCCAGTTGAGCTTCATCACACCTTCCTACGCGGACAGACTAGCTGGTTCCGGAGATCCCCGGGTGACGGCAGCGAACGGCTCGGAGATTAAGACCTTTGGTGAGAAGACTCTGCTTCTGTCTCTACACGGCCGTACATTTGAGTGGACTTTTGTTGTAGCAGCAGTAAATTTCAATATGCTGGGGGCTGATTTTTTGTGCTCACATGGTTTGTTGGTTGATCTCGCTAACGGGCGCCTGGTTAATGCACTTTCTTTTGATTCTGTCCCCTGTACAGCGCGAGTGGCCCCGCCAACAGCTCAAGCCAACGTCACAGCAGCAAGCAGTAAGTTCCACACACTGCTCACTCAGTTCCCAGCACTCACGGTCCCCACATTTTCAGCAACAGTCGCTAAACACGGGGTGGAGCATTTTATTACCACTACCGGACCGCCCGCTTTTGCAAAAGCTCGGCGCTTGGACGTAGTTAAACTAGCCATAGCGCGCGAGGAGTTCGCCAACCTGGAGAGGTTGGGCATTATCCAACGTTCAAACAGTCCGTGGACTTCCCCCCTGCATATGGTCCCGAAAGCTGACGGATCATGGCGCCCTTGCAGGGATTTCCACAGGTTAAACAACGCTACAGCGCACGACCGCTACCCAATCCCACATATCCAAGATTTTTCCGTTCATTTGGCAGGGACACGCATTTTTTCTAAAATAGACTTGGTCCACGGTTACCACCAAGTCCCAGTGCGCACTGAGGACATATCCAAAACAGCGGTAATAACTCCGTTTGGTCTATTCGAGTTTTTACGCATGCCATTCGGACTTAAAGGGGCTGCTCAGACGTTCCAGTGCATGATGGACGCGGTGCTTCGCGATCTCCCTTTCGTGTTCGTCTACCTGGATGATATTTTAGTAGCCAGCGCGTCCGAAGATGAACACGAAAAACACCTGGCCACAGTTTTCCGAAGGTTGGGAGATCACAGGTTAATATCAACCCAGCGAAGTGTCAGTTCGGGGTGGCGCAGATAGATTTTTTAGGACACCGCGTCTCCCTCGAAGGAGTAGTTCCGCTGCCTGACAAAGTGCGCGCTGTGGCAGATTTTCCCCGGCCACAGACGGTCAGGGCATTGCAGGAGTTTTTGGGAATGGTGAATTTTTATAACCGTTTTCTCCCCCGCGTGGCGCAACTCATGCAGCCGTTGTATGCCGCGCTCAAAAAAAAGAAACCCGCGGATAAGATCGAGTGGCCCCCGGAGCGGGACCAAGCGTTCTCGGAGGTGAAAGCAGCCTTGGCAAAGGCTGCGTTGTTGGCACATCCAGACCCAACGGCCCACATAGCGCTCACCATTGATGCGTCAGAGGTAGCCATAGGGGCGGTCGTGGAGCAACATGTAGCCGGGGTTTGGCAGCCCCTCGCCTTTTTCAGCAGGACCTTGCGCGATAGTGAACATAAATACAGCACGTTCAACAGGGAGCTGCTCGCTCTCCATTTGGCCATCCGCCACTTCCAGTTCTGGCTGGAAGGATGCGCTTTCACCGCGTTCGTTGACCACAAACCGCTAACGTTCACGATGGCCAAGGTTTCTGAACCGTGGTCAGGCTGGCAGCAGAGACAGCTGGCCGCCATGTCAGAGTTTACCACTGATATTCGGCATGTGGCGGGCAAACTCAATGTAGTGGCAGATTGCCTCTCGCGCGCCGTGGTGGCCCCAGTCAGCGTAGGGGTAGATTATGCAGCCATGGCCACGGAGCAGGTTAATGACGCGGACGTGCGCACGCTCCAGTCTGGACCAACAGGGTTAAGGCTGGAGAACAGGGTGCTGCAAGACGGTATGCCCCCCCCAATCTGCGATGTCTCCACTGGACGGCCGCGTCCAGTAGCACCGGCCGCATGGCGCCGCCGCGTTTTTGACTCGGTTCATTCGTTAGCGCACCCTGGAGTGCGCGCATCGGTCAAAATGGTGGGAGAGAAATTTGTGTGGCTGAGCCTCCACAAACAGGTCAAAGAGTGGGCAGCAGCCTGCACAGCGTGTCAACGAGCCAAAGTACACAGGCACACGAGGGCTCCTTTGGAACCATTTCACATTCCGGCCAAGAGGTTCGATCACATTCATGTGGACCTCGTCGGACCTCTCCCGCTGTCACAGGGGTGACCACACCTTCTGACAATGGTGGACCGCACCACGCGCTGGCCTGAAGTGGTCCCGCTGGCATCAACCACGGCTGAGGAGGTGGCGCGCGCGTTTTTAACAGCTTGGGTGGCGCACTTTGGTGTTCCGTCGGACATTACGTCCGACAGAGGCCCTCAATCTCTGTCCGAGTTTTGGTCGACAATGGTCCGCAGCCTGGGTGTCACAATTCACCGCACAACCGCTTACAATCCGCAGGCTAACGGGTTATGCGAACGTTTTCATAGGTCATTGAAAGCGGCTCTCAGAGCGGCACTGACGGATTCAAATTGGGTTGACAAGTTACCATGGGTATTACTGGGGTTACGTTCTGCGCCTAAAGAGGATCTAGAAGCCTCCCCAGCTGAGCTAGTGTTTGCGCAGCCACTCCGGCTGCCTGGGGAGTTTCTCCCAGATAACCCTGCGCCAGACGCCTCCCCGTCTCAGCTGTTGCGGAGTAACATAGAATCAAGCACGCTGCCTGGCCCCAAGCACTACAGTTTTCCGCGCGTTTTTGTGCCTAAAACTTTGAAGAACGCAGAGTTTGTTTTTGTTAGACACGATGCGCATCAAACCCCATTGCGACTGCCTTATGACGGACCATTCAGAGTGCTAGAAACGGGGGACAAGCAGTTTTTGCTAGATTTGGGGGGTAGGAAAGAGAAAATTGGCATAAACAGACTTAAACCCGCTTTTGTGGTGGCAGATGAGCAAGTGCTGTTGGCAAGGGCCCCGCGGAGAGGTAGACCACCTCGTGGGGCTTCACACAGTAATGTTTCCCACAAGAATGTTTCCCCAGAACACCCGCAGAGACTGACAAAGGGTTTTCGCCCCCAGACGGCAAACCCCCAGCGTGACAGCGCCACAGAGACGTTGAACCCCAACTTCAGCAGATACGGCAGGAGGCTGAAGCCTATGCAGCATGTGGACTGATGTGTATTCTCTTGTTGTTCTGTTGTCTAAAATGCTGGGGGGGCTTGGTGTGGTGGACACACTCATGGAGATTCTGTGGTTCACATTTTAGGTCAGAACAAAGGCAGGAAGCTGCAGGAGTATTAGCTTTGGTATGCAAGGCCTGAGACTGTGGGGGTGCAATTAAAGGATTAAGGAAAGGATGCATGGGAGACAGTGGAAGTGATATCATGGAGAGAAATGCATTGTGACTGTCTTTATAATGCAAAGTGGTCTGTGTGACATGTGATCTACGAAGTGTGAAGTCCCTGATATTTAAGGACGAGAGTTTACTGTTTCATTCTCTTTTTTCTCTCTGCTTTGAGATGATGGTGTTGTGAATAAAGTTGACTTTGAGAGAGAACTCTGTCTCGTCATTTTTACATCACCACAGTGTTTATTATTAAGGTAAAAAAAAATCCAAACCTACATGGCCATGTGTGAAAAAGTGACCCCCCCCCCCACGTTAAACCATGTAAAAAAAATATTTTTACATCACAAAAACCTGGCATTTGAACAGGGGTGTGTAGACTTTTTATATCCACTTTATATGTTAAAATGTTTTGTTATAGTGGCTGGTATAGGACAAAAATCACATTAATTTATAATTAATTATAAATAACATTATAGCTGCTACTGTGATGCCCTATCACATATGTTATTTTTATATGTAGCTGTATAGAAATAAATCCTTGCCTTTTGAAATTCCTTTGAAATTATGTTGTATGTCTATATTTTACTCTATCATCCAACCCAGTCTCATCAAAAGTAATATAAGTAACATGCTTTCCACCCATTAAAAAGTACTATTTCCACTAAAATTGATCAAAAGGTACAGTATATACTGCAAAAACCAATACTATTACTGCTCTTGCTTAATATACACTCACCATTTCAACCAATTCTGACACAGAGGAGGGTGGGTGATGGTTAAGGTTAGGCGCTCCTCAACAACATATGCTTTTTTGTCCACTTCTCAAAGCTCACATGTGCTATGCTTCTCAAAGTTGCAAAATTGTATTATTTACACTCCTTTTTTTTTGGTTAGATTGGGCTCAGGGAGAGTGGAGAGGAAGTGATCATAACCTGCTCCTAGGAATGCCTGGAAATTAACTAATGCTACTCTGAAAAAAGCATATGAAACATTTTTGGGGAACATTGTACCAAAACTGAGCATATTTCTTTGTTGTTGTCAGCACTTCCTTCCAGCAGCTGACGGGTAATTTCCTGACATTTTATAAATGGCTTTGCACAGTTTTAATCATTTTTCTTGTGAAATTCCTTTAAAGTTTGCTCTGCTTTAAAAAAAGTTATGATCCAGTCATGTCATGGTGAATGTTTTAGTTACTGCTTTCTTATTTGCTGAGAGCAGATTGTCTTCAAAAAATCTGCTTAATTACTTGTGACAAGCGTATTCATTTAAATTAAGGTGATAACAGAAAAGTAGAAGAAAGTGACAGAATTAAATAGACTCTGCGATTATCATGAGAGTAAAACAAATGGGGAAAACAGTTAGCGTCATTTGGACCCCACACACAGACAAAGGCCGGTTAGCACTTTTCCTGTCTGTTCACAGGTAGGTGTCAGAACCAGGAGTTAAAACATGAATGGACCACACAGGAGAATTTCAACCCACAAGTCATCAAAAAGAGACCTTTTAAAAAGGCAGGTTGGCAGATCTTACTTTCATGGGTTTATTTGTTCTCTCTAGTTAGACTGTAGTTTTACTAAAAGAGCAATACACAGATGGGGTTGAAAGAACAGATTCTTTCAACTGATAATTTCCCTCTTCATACTGTTACTGAAATTAATTTTACAAATGTACAACATTGCATCAGGAAACTATTCACAGCGCTTCACTTTTTCCACATTTTGTTATGTTACAGCCTTATTCCAAAAGGGATTAAATTCATTTTTTTCCCTCAAAATTCTACATACAATACCCCATAATGACAAAGTGATTTTTTTTTTTGAGATTTTTGCAAATTTATTGAAAATAAAAAACTAAGAAGTCACATGTACATAAGTATTCACAGCCTTTGCCATGAAGCTCAAAGTTGAGCTCAGGTGCATCCTGTTTCTGCTGATCATCCTTGAGATGTTTCTACAGCTTAATTGGAGTTCACCTGTGGTAAATTCAGTTGATTGGACATGATTTGGAAAGGCACACACCTGTCTATGTAAGGTCCCACAGTTGACAGTGCATGTTGGAGCACAAACCAAGCATGAAGAAAAGGAATTGTCTGTAGACCTCCAAGACAGGGTTGTCTCAAGGCACAAATCTGGGGAAGGGTTCAGAAAAAATTTCTGCTGCTTTGAAGGTCCCAATGAGCACAGTGGCCTCCATCATCCATAAATGGAAGAAGTTCAGAACAACCAGGACTCTTCCTAGAGCTGCCTGGCTGTCTAACCTGAGCGATCGGGGGAGATGGGCCTTAGCCGAAGGACAACCATCTCTACAGCAATCCACCAATCAGGCCTGTATGGTAGAGTGGTCAGACGGAAGCCACTCTGTGGTAAAAGGCACATGACCGCCCGCCTGAAGTTTGCCAAAAGGCACTTGAAGTACTCTCAGACCATAAGAAACAAAATTCTCTGGTCTGATGAGACAACAGTTGAACTCTTTGGCATGAATGCCAGGTGTCATGTTCGGAGGAAACCAGGCACCGTTCATAACTACGCCAATGTTGGTAGCAGCATCATGCTGTGGGGATGTTTTTCAGTAGCAGGAACTGGGAGACTAGTCAGGATAGATGGAAAGATGAATGCAGCTATGTACAGAGACATCTTGAATGAAAACCTGCTCCAGAGCGCTCTTGACCTCAGACTGGGGCGACAGTTCATCTTTCAGCAGGACAATGATCCTAAGCATACAGCCAAGATATCAAAGGAGTGACTTAAGGTAGTGATGACCAGATGAGGCTTTCTGGAGGACTTGAAGCCTTTCATCAAAATGGCTCATATAGACGAGGCCTCATGTGAAATTTCATTTACTCTACTAGGCCATCTAGTGGACAAAACATATGCAACATGCAGATTTTTACAAGAGTGTGATTGGTTTGTGTATTTTTTTTTCATTTCAATAAATGCACTGTCTTTTAAGAAATATCAATGATCGTAAGGGAAAAAGAAATGATAAAACTGAGGTGACTACAGTGAATGTGCTTGTACTACTTGTCCATTTTTTTAAGAAATAACTTTTCAGCAGTCTTATACTGTCTTTCCCAGTGCATTCATCTATGTCCTTATTGTCATGCAGGGCACAATAGTGCCTCAGCAAAATGATGTGTTATTGTTGTATCCAAGCTTTTTGAAACACAATGGACACTTCACCTTGCAAATAAAAATAAATAAGAATAACCCCACTGGGACTTGATCACCAGCTTTCCAGACACAAGACAGATATTTTACTGCTAGGCTACCACTCCGTGATGACTAGATAAGGCTTTCTTGAAGACTTGAGCCTTTCCATCAAAATGGTTCATATTGACAAAGCCTCATGTGAAACTTCATTTGCTCCACTAGGCCACACAGTCGACAAAAAGCTTACAGCATGCAGACTTTTACAAGGGCATTATTGGTTTAATGTGTATTTTTTCAATTTCAATAAATGTGCTGTCTTTTAAGAAATATCAATGATCATAAGGAAAAAAAAAGAAATAATAAAACTGGGGTGACTACGGTGAATGTGCCTGTGTTACTTGGTGTGCGTGTACCATTTTTATTAAGAAATAATACATTTTCAACAGTCTTATACTGTCTTTACCAGTATATTCAACTCTGTCCTAATCCTCATGCAGGGCACAATACCAATAGTGCCTCAGCATAATGATGCGCAATAATGATCCAAGCTCCTTGAAACACAATAGACACTTCACCTTGCAAATAAAAATACAAGAACGACTCAGCTGGGATTTAAACCTCAGTCTCCCACTTGTAGAGCACATGCTATACCACTAATCCATTTTCTCAGGTACAATAAATTACCACTAAAATTCCATTTGTGAAAAATACATCAATGGGAGAAATGTGCTCAAAATGTTCCCTAACGGGAGAAGTCCATGTATTTTGTGCTGCCTGTGAAAATTGGCTGTGACAAATCTCTTACACAGTCAGACATGACAACACAAAATGTGAAGACGGGGATTTCCATTTTGTACTGCTGCTCACTTTATTTCACGTTGTGTGCAAAATCATGAATGGCTTCCTGACCCAGTCACATGGTACAACGTCAACACATACATCAGCAATACATGCCTCGAAACGCGCTTCGCCAAATATTTCCTGGATAAACTCAGAGCATCCTCGGAGCTCTGGAGCCTGCCGTACCATCACTAGCTTCAGGACAACTCTGTGAATGTCCTTGAGTGGCCCAGCCAGAGCCCAGACTTGAATCCAATTGACCATCTCTGGAGACATCTGAAAATGGCTGTGCATCGATGCTTCCATTCAACCTGGTGGAGCTTGAGAGGTGCTGCAAAGAGGAATGGGCAAAACTGCCCAAAGATAGGTGTGCCAAGCTTGTGGCACCATATTCAAAAAGACTTGAGGCTGTAATTGCTGCCAAAGGTGCACCAGCAAAGTATTGAGCAAAAGCTGTGAATACTTATGTACATGTGATTTCTTAGTTTTTTATTTTTAATAAATTTGCAAAAATTAACAAAAAAAAAACTTTTTCACATTGTCATTATGGGGTATTGTGTGTAGAATTTTGAGAAAAAAATGAATTTAATCCCTTTTGGAATAAGGCTATAACGTAACAAAATGTGGAAAAAGTGAAGCGTTGTGAATACTTTCTGGATGCACTGTGAATAACAGGTCTTCACTTAATGTTTTATGGAAGACTTTATGCACTAAAAAGCTTTGAAAAATGAAATGTGTGTAATAAAACAGTGTCCATGTAAAATTCAGCTTGCAATCTGATAACACAGCAATTAATTTTAAGTCTCGTATGACTGAAAAAAATTGCAATGTGTCGACTTCTATATTGGTCAAATAAAACCAATAGCATTTCTTTTAAGAGTCTTTGACTGACCTTTTTCCACATTTTAACAGCTCACATAGGCCTTAATGAAATGTTTGTGATATATTTTGGTCAAATTTTCTTTAATTATTAAATGATTGTGTAATTGTGAATCATCCTTTGCAGCCTTTCTCAAAATGGCTGGTTTTGGTGCATGTCGCTTTAAATCTCCAAAAAAGTATTTTACACTGAAATCCCTCTTACATCTCTATTGCTAATCATAGCTGGCTAGCTCCTGGTTCAGACATTGAGCCTGAGCCGGCTAACGTACAGTGGTGTGAAAAAGTGTTTGCCCCTTCTTGATTTCTCTTTTTTTTTTTTGGTATGTTTGTCACACTTAAATGTTTCAGCTCATCAAACAAATTTAAATATTAAACAAAGATAACACAAGTAAACACAGAATGCTGTTTTTAAATGAAGGTGTTTATTATTAAGGGAGAAAAAAAATCCAAACCTACATGGCCCTGTGTGGAAAAAGTGATTGCCCCCTAAACCTAATAACTGCTTGGGCCACCTTTAGCAGCAACAACTGCAATCAAGCATTTGCAATAACTGGAAATAAGTGTTTTACAACACTGTGGAGGAATCTGGGCCCACTCATCTTTGCAGAATTGTTGTAATTAAGCCACATTGGAGAGTTTTCGAGCATGAACCGCCTTTTTAAGGTCATGTCACAACATCTCAATTGGATTCAGGTCAGGACTTTGACTAGGCCACTTCAAAGTCTTCATTTAGTTTTTCTTACGCCATTCAGAGGTGGACTTGCTGGTGTGTTTTGGATCATCATCCTGCTACAGAACCCAAGTGTGCTTCAGCTTGAGGTCACGAACAGATGGCCGGACATTCTCCTTCAGGAATTTTTAGGTAGACAGCAGAACTCATGGTTCCATTTACCACAGTAAGTCCTCCAGATCCTGAAGCAGCAAAACAGCCCCAGATCATCACACTACCACCACCATATTTTACTGTTGGTATGATGTTCCTTTTCTGAAATGCTGTGTTACTTTTACATCAGATGTAATGAGACACACACCTTCCAAAAATTTCAACTTTTGTCTTGTCAGTCCACAGAGCATTTTCCCAAAAGTCTTGGGGATCATCAAGATGTTTTCTGGCAAAACTGAGATGGGCCTTTATGTTCTTTTTGCTCAGCAGTGGTTTTCATCTTGGAACTCTGCCATGCAGGCCATTTTAGCCCAGTCTCTTTCTTATGGTGGAGTCATGAGCACTGACCTTAACTGAGGCAAGTGAGGCCTACAGTTTTTTGGATGTTGTTGTGGGGTCTTTTGTGACCTCTTGGATGAGTCGTCGCTGTGCTCTTGGGGTAACTTTGGTCGGCCAGCCACTCCTGAGAAGGTTCACCACTGTTCCATGTTTTCGCCATTTGTGGATAATGGCTCTCACTGTGGTTCGCTGGAGTCCCAAAGCTTTAGAAATGGCTTTATAACCTTTTCCTGACTGATAGATCTCAAATGCTTTTTCTCATTTGTTCCTGAATTTCTTTAGGTACAGCATAATGTCTAGTTTTTGAGGATCTTTTGGTCTACTTCACTTCTTTTTCTTCTTCTTCTAGATTTGATTGGCGGTTGGCAACCAGCTTAAAGGTGCATTACCGCCACGTACTTCACTCTATATCATCACTCTATCTGATCAGGAGCTTCTTCTTCTTCTTCTTCTTCTTCTTCTTCTTCTTCTTCTTCTTCTTCTTCTTCTTCTTTAAGATTTGATTGGCGGTTGGCAAATCAAATCTTATAAGGACTTCTGAACAACTCCTTATGTGTAAAAAAAAAAATATATATCTTTGTATAAGGAGTTCTGAACAGGCAGGTCCTATTTAAGTGATTTCTTGATTGAAAAGAGGTGTGGCAATAATCAGGCCCTGGTGTGGCTTGAGAAATTGAACTCAGCTTTCCAAAGATGTGATAAACCACAGTTAATTTATGTTTTAACATGGGGGGCGGGGGGGGGGGTCATTTTTTCACACAGGGCAATGTAGGTTTGGATTTTTTTTACCATTAATAATAAACACCCTCATTTAAAAATTGCATTTTGTGTTTACTTGTGTTATCTTTGTCTAATATTTAAATTTGTTTGATGATCTGAAACATTTAAGTGTGACAAACATACAAAAGAATGAAAAATCAGGAAGGGGGAAACACTTTTTCACATTACTGTACGTTGGCCAAAAATAGAGCAGCTTGCAGGTATCAAGGCTAGTGACATTTACTTTTTAGTAATGGAAGAGTTAAAATGACTTCTTGGAGAAAAAAAAAAGATATAAAGGCTGTGTGTTTTTAAGAGAAGTGAACATTTTGATTTATTTTTTTGATTATCACCAAGAGATACATTTCTGAAGGTTAAAACCTACAAAAAAACATTTTTCAGTTAATGACCTCTTTAACGTTGGTGTGGTTTGGCATTGACTTGAACTAAATAATGTGTGGTCTTGATGTTTGTTTTTGACTGTTTATATATGATACAAATAATACAAAATGCTACAAATAGGAAAAACAATAGAACTACTTCTGCATTTAAATGTGCCATACTGGGAAAAAGTCGCGCTTCATGGGTCTTATGTACACCATTCAAATGAAATGCATCCTGACTGTCCCGGTGCTTATGACTGGCCATTCAAAAAACCTTTACCCAATCAGAATAGGAGATCATAATAGACAGGCTAAAACCAGACTGTGACAGACAGAATGACACAGACAGCATTTTTAATTGAGCTGTAAAACAACCCTGAAATTGTTTATCTATAAAACTAAAAATAATATATATCGTATATATATATATATATATATATATTTATCAAGGATGCCAACATTAAAATTTAACCCAAGGAAAATGCACACTGTGATGGAAGAAAGCTCAGATGTTAGCTAGGCTATTATCCAAATTTCCAGCATTTCAATCCCCAGCGTCTTTTTGGTCGCACATACAGCTGGTGGCACCAACCAACAACCACCAATCTCAAACCCTAATGAGAGCGATAACAGATGGAGACACGTTTGCATTCCCGAGCAGTTGGAGCGAACAAGACGGCAGATGCTTTGCTTTCATCCTCATGTGTTCACTCAGTCATTTGGAGGTATCGCGGTCTGAGCAGGACAAAGAGCCAAGGCCAAATATCTTGGCTTTGCAGGGACAACAGCTGGGAGGAACAATCCAGGAAGTCATGTCACTTCATTAAAAACCCAGCATGGGGGCAGCAGAGCTTTTCTTGTGCTCCCCACCCTTTTTTATGACTCTACTCCTCCCTACAGCCGGTCATTGTCATTACATGGACATATACAGGCCTTCACTGCCCAGCATTGGTTAGTATTATAACCTTCATTGCAATCAGAACATTGAAGTATTTTTAAATTGATACATTCTTAACTTTATAGAGAGCCCAAGTCACGCTCCTCTGCTTCCGCACGTGGGACCTTAAATCAGAAAAAAATGTCATTTGAAATAAATAGCAAGTGCGAAATTGTCTTTTGATCCAGATCGAATTTTGCCACAAGTTGCACATGACGTTTGGCAATTTAAGAGATAATTTTCCACATAAATCATGATGTACTGTAGGTTGTTGTCTAACTGTTAAGGTATAAGGTTGTGAAAATACATAAATTTAAAGACTACAAACACAGAGATGCTCAGAGCTGTAGTAGCTACAGAGACACAAAGTTGATCAGTCACACTATGAAGATATGGGAAAGAATTGTTGAAGCCAGGTTAAGAGGAGAGGTGAGCAGCAGTATGGTTTCATGCCAGGAAAGACTATTACAGATACATTGTTTGCTCTCAAAGTGCGTTCACACCAAACGCGAACGGGCAAATTTTTCGTGTGGCACTATTATATTATAACTCAATGTAAACACGCGAACAGACATGAATTCCCCTTATGAGTGAGATGTAGACAGGCGAAATTGCCTTTAAAACTTCTCCAGCTGTGTTCACCTTGCTGTGGAAATTCCCAAAATAACGTCATGCTTAGGTTTACATTATCTGATGGAAGGCTCACCTGAAAATGTTGTTCCTGCCTCCAAAAGTTCACAAGATGATGGATGTTTCCCTTGCTAGCTTGCAAGCTTTGTTTAGCACGTCCGTGGCAGGAATCCATGGGTAAATAACGCCGACATACCGATTCAGCTGAAGAACTCCCGGTCCTCCTGTTTCCAGGTGAGTGGCAGTCTCATTTTAAAACTAGTTTACTCTGCAATGGCGATACTTTTAATCCGGTGATGGCAGAATCTCAAAGCTAGTAGCTAGCTAGCTAGCTAGTCTCAGATGCAAACACGCAAATGCACAATTTCACATGTACTCACCTCTTTCCATTCACTTCGTACGGATTTGCGCCACCCGTTCACATTTGGTGTGAACGCACCTTAAGAGTACTGATGGAGAAGTATAGAGAAGGTCAGAAGGAGTTGCACTGCATCTTTGTGGATCTAGAGAAAGCATATGATAAAGTGCCAAGAGAGGAAGTGTGGTACTGTATGAGAAAGCCAGGAGTGGCAAAGAAGTATGAGGGTGGTGCAGGACATGTATGGGGACAGTGAGACAGTGGTGAGGTGTGCTGTAGGAGTGACAGATGGGTTCAAGGTGGGGGTGGAGTTGCATCGGGGATCAATTCTGAGCCCCTTCTTGTTTACCATGGTGATGGACAGGCTGACAGATGAGGTAAGGCAGGAGTCTCTATGGACCATGATGTTTGCAGATGACATTGTGAGCTGTAATGACAGTAGGGAGCAGGTGGAAGATAACCTGGAGATGTGGAGGTATGCTCTGGAGAGAAGAGGAATGAAAGTCAGTAGAAGCAAGACAGAATACATGAGTGTGAAGGAGAGGGAGACAGGTGTAATGGTGAAGAGGGAAGGAGTAGAGGTAGTGAAAGTAGATGAGTTTAAATACCTGGGGTTAACCATCCAAAGCAATGGAAAATGCACGAGAGGTGAAGAAGAGAGTGTAGGCAGAGTGGACTGGGTGGACACAAGTGTCAGGGGTGATTTGTGACAGAAGGGTAGCAGCAAGAGTGAAAGGGAAGATTTACAAGACAGTAGTGAGACCTGCTATGGTGCATGGTTTGGAGATGGTAACGCTGACAAAAAGACAGAAGAGTGAGCTGGAGGTGGCAGAGCTGAAGATTTTCATTGGAAGTGACTAGGAGGGACAAGATTAGAAATGAGTATATTAGAGGGACAGCTCAGGTTGAGCGGTTTGGAGACAAAGTAGGAGAGGCAAAGCTGAGATGGTTTGGACATGTGCAGAGGAGGGATAGTGGATATATTGGACAAAGGATGTTGAAGATGGAGATGCCAGGCAGGAAGAAAAGAGGAAGACCACAGGGAAGATTCATGGATGTAGTGAAGGAGGACATGGAGAAGGCTGATGTTACAGAGGAAGATACAAGGGATAGGGTGCGATGTAGGCAGATGATCAGCTGTGGCGACCCCTAAAGGGAGCAGCTGAAAAAAAACAGAAGAAGAAAAGACTACAAACACAGAGGCACGTACCTTATGTCACATGTTCAAAGCACACCCAGGATGAAGTATCTAACAGTCCTCTGGATCAGCTGCAGCTCTCAAAATGCAAAACAATACATTTGTGTTGTTTTTCTCCTCTATGGAGCTTTCTTTCATCAGTCAGGAAACAGGAGGTGGGGTTTTAATAAACTCCCGCCATGATCATGTTTGGTGATGTGGGATGATGGGAGATGTTGTCCGCTAAACTTTGTCACAAAAACTAAATATTACTCTGTTATTATATGACAGCTGACAACTTTAATTACGTGGAAAATTATCTATTAAACTGAAAAGCATCATACATGTATCTCGTGGCAAAATTCTATCGGGATCAAAAGATAATTTTGCTCTTGCCATTAATTTTAATGGAGATTTTTTCTGATTTAAGGTCCCTTATGTGGAAGTAGAGGGGGTGTCATAAATCTCCCGTTTCACGGGCGAAAGTAGGACAGCAAACGCTCTCTGTGAGTTCACGCGTTTATTAGCATAAAAACAGACAAGAACATAAACATACAAAAACTAAATAATGACGTGCAAGGCATAACAAACAAGTACAAACGTGGTAGACGCTGGAGGAGAGTGGGGCTCAACGTCCAGAGGGATGGAATCCAGGGGACGCCTGGCCAAAGGCGGAATCCAGCGGGAGCTCTCCCAAAGGCAGCAGGACTCACGGCTGGAAATAGGGGGAAAACATACCTAGATGGAGCTCTCCAACTCTCCTCAACAGCAGGACCCAAAACACCCAAGCAGCAGCTCCTGAGGATGGGTACACATGGTAGAAGGACACGACAAACCACAGAGGTTTGCCGTGCCCTTATATGCAGTACATAATCAGTCACAGGTGTGGACGCATGAGTGGAGAAAATAACAGAATGAATAACAGGTGTGCAGCTCCGACCTGTTTGACAACCGGAAGCTGCACAGCGCTGTCAAAATAAAACATAACCGGAACCATAACAACACAGCCCCAACATGTGTACATAACTACAAATGCACAATGACAATAACTGGACAAAATAACAATGGAACAGACAGAAAAAGACTGAACTGAAACTAAAGACTGGGCACGGCACCAACCGTGCCCCAGGATCATGACAGGGGTGTGTGATTTATGCTCTCTATTTTTTTCCACAAATGCAACTCAGTTGTTATTACATGGTTCACATGGTTGTATACACATCAAATGGAATATCATCTATGCTCAGAGGTTGATAGTAACTAGTTAGGCTACATATACTCAACTACAAGTACTCAAGTAATGCTTTCACAAATTGTGCTTTTTTAACTTTTACATTTTTTTGATGAAAAAAAATGCACTTTTAATCAAGTGCATTTGGTTGTATTCATGACATGCCTATCACAGGGGCTGAGGTTGCTGAAGTGCTTAAAAAACTCTTCGGGGTGGACAAGATTCGCCCTGAGTACCTCAAGGCTC
The DNA here is from genome assembly GCA_020510985.1 of Pholidichthys leucotaenia. NCBI lineage: Eukaryota > Metazoa > Chordata > Actinopteri > Cichliformes > Pholidichthyidae > Pholidichthys > Pholidichthys leucotaenia. The sequence continues at coordinate 55,219,631 of CM035840.1, read as the reverse complement.
TGGATATTGTAGGGTTGTCATGGCCGACACACCTTTGCAATATTGCGTGGAAGTCGGGGACAATACCTTTGGCATGGCAAACCAGGATGGTGGTTCCTCTCTTTAAGAAGGGGGACCAGAGGGTGTGTTCCAACTTTAAGGGGATCACACTCTTCAGCCTCCCTGGGAAGATCTATGCCAGAGTACTGGAGAGGAGAGTCCGGCTGTTGATCAAACCTCGGATTCAGGAGGAGCAATGTGGTTTTCGTCCTAACGGTGGCACATCGGACCAACTCTAACCTCTCGAGAATCCTCGAGGGTTCGTGGGAATTTGCCCAACCAGTTTACATGTGTTTTGTGAACTTGGAGAAGGTATTCAACCGCATCACTTGTGGTTTTTTGTGTGTGTGTGGGGGGGTGCTTTGGAAGTATGGGGTATTGGGCTTGTTGCTACGAGCTATCCGGTCCCTATATGACGATTGTGAGAGTTTGGTTCGTATTGCCAACACTCAGTCGGACTTGTTTCCAGTGAGAGTTGAACTCATCTGGTACAGAGCATCTTTACCCTGTGTTTAATGTTTTTTTGTTTTCTGTACATGGTCCCTGACAAATAAACTAACTCTGCCAGGGCTGCCCTTTGTCACCGAACCTGTTCATAATTTTTATGGACAGGATTTCTAGGCATAGCCAAGGAATGGAGGGTGTCATGTTCGGTGATCACACGATCTCATCTCTGTTGTTTGCAGATGATGTTGTCCTGTTGGCTTCATTGAGCAATGACCTACAGGTCTTGCTGGGACGGTTTGCTACTGAGTGTAAAGTGGCTGGGATGAGAATCAGCACCTCTGAGTCCGAGTCCATGGTGCTCAGCCGGAAAAGGGTTGGTTGTCCTCTCCGGGTTGAGGACGAGCTCCTGCCCCAAGTGGAGGAGTTTATGTATCTTGGGGTCTTATTCATGAGTGAGGGGGGAATGGAGCGTGAGACTGATAGACGGATCGGTGCAGCATCTGCAGTGATGTGGACGTTGTACCTCTGTTGTGGTGAAGAGGGAGCTGAACTCTAAGGTTAAATTTATGAGAAAGAAGTTGCAAATTTATGTGAAAAGAGTCACAAATTTATAAGACAAAGCTTTAAAATTTATTAAAAAAAAATTGTGCATTTAGAACAAGAAAGCTTGGAATTTCAACAGAAAAGGTAGGTAAATTAGAAAATGAGAAATTTTTGAGATATTCAAGCAACCCCTTAACATTTTTCTTTGAAATTTATAACTTTTTCCCTGGCATATTTACAAATTTTCTAATAAATTTATGACTTTTGACCTTAAATTCATCACTTTTTGTGATAAATTTATTAGCCCTTTTTCCACAAGAATATGCATTTATATACTGTTTTCTTTTTTCTCATTAATTTTCAATATGTTTCTTGTTTGCAACTATACGCTCAATGATATATTCTATTGTACTATCCTTGCAATCTTTATGGGGATGGGGGTGGCAATGGGGATGGTTTGGGGTCATTTTGCTAACAAAGGGGGATGGCATCGCCCTCAAATCTTCTACTGCCCACCGCACTCTAAGCTTTTCCCTGTGTCTCAGCATCGTGACAATTTGTTCTGCTCCGCCTATAGTGTGAAAGTGCTGTTCTCCAGCCTTGGCCACACTAATCTCCTCCACACAGCTCCTGCTTCATAACCAAAACAAATGCCCAGTTGCTCTAAGTTTGATTCTAAAAATAATCCCACAAATTATTACCTGTTTTTTCTTTTAAGCCTCCCTGTGTTGTCAAACTTATTTCTACACATTCATGCTTTGGTCAGCAAGTCTACCGCACAAAAAAGTCCCCAAACAAACACTGACCAGCACACACTCGTACAGATCATGCCCTTTTGGCTTTGCCGGCCCCAACGGTAATAGCCAATCACTTCATGATTTGCTCGTTGACTGAGTGATAGACAAACCCCCCACCCCCACCCCCAGCACCACAAAAGAAAACACCTGTTAAAATCTGGTTAATCCTAGCCAGCGGCCCTGCTCTCTCAGCTTTGTGGGGCCCATTCTAATCCACACAAGGGCACTGGGCCAAGGCCGGGGCAGATTAGACAGAACCACCCAACCATCCATCCATCCATCCATCCATCCATGCACATATGCACGTCTGAGTCTGCCCCTATAGCAAGTGTTTGAATTGGCCTCTTAATCCTTAGACTCAGAGGAGCCCCCACCCAATGCACAGCCACCTCCCCCCCTCAACCTAGTCTTTATGCAATCCCTTCGTAGTCTCTAGCAGACCTGGCCCAACCCAGTGGACCCACCCCTCTACCATCACCACCCCAAACCCTACCCCTTCCTCCTTCCCCCTCCCCTGACAGGCCTGAAAGCCCATTGATTTGTTGATTTCTCTGCTTTTGTCTGCGGTTGGCTGAGTGTTAACGGGACATCCAGGGTCCCGAGTAGAGTGCCAGCACTTTTGGCATGGCGGATGGAGGTCCTAATCTGGGCATCTGTCAATGTCCAGTCCTCCTTCTCCCTCACGTCTCAGAAAGAGTCCTTCCCTTGAGTTTTTTTTTTTTTTTTTTAAGGTAAATGAGCTGTTCAAGACAGAGACTGGTCTTAAACAACAGAGGGAAAGGGTCATTCCACAATGCAAAAAACAGCAGACAGCCAGCTGACAAATGAAACTGCAGCTCTGAAAATAATTTGCTTAAAATCTGCAGAAATGAATGACTTTGATGCACAAGATTGAATTAAAGACAAACTCAGATACAGTTGAAACCAGAAATTCACATACACTGTATAAAAAGACACATAGCCTTTTTTCCTCACTGTCTGACATTAATTCAGAGTAAACTTTCCCTCTTTTAGGTCAGTTAGGATTACCAAAATTATTTCTATTTGTTAAATAATTTTATATTTACCTTATAATTTTTTAGAGATTTTTTTATTACTTTCTTCAAAGTCAAAAGTTTACATACTGTACATTTCCTTAGTATTTGGTAGTATTGCCTTTAAACTGTATAACTTGGGTCAAACATGTTGAGTATCCTTCTACAAGCGTCTCACAATAGTTTGGTGGAATGTTGCCCATTCTTCCTGGCAGAACTGGTGTAACTGAGTCAGGTTTGTAAGATGTCTTGGTCACACCTGTGTTTAGCTCTGTCCATAGATTTTCTGTTGAGATGAGGGCTTTGTGATGGCCACTCCAAAACACTGACTTTGTTGTTGTTAAGCTACTTTGTACCTAATTTGACGGTATGCTTAGGGTCATTGTCCATTTTGAAGACCCATTTGAGCCCAAGATTTAACTTCCTGGCTGATGTTTTGAGATGTTACTTCAATATTTCCACATAATGTTATTTCCTCATGATACCATCTATTTTGTGAAGTGCACCAGTCCCTCGCTCCGGTCAATGATGGGGTTGTGAATGTATAACCAAGGGTATCCTAGCACTACTGGGGAAGTGGAGGCCCAGAGAACAAAAAACGATAGCTCCTCCTGGTGGTTACCGGAGGATAGTACTGTTAGCAGGACCGTGCACTTAAGCACCTGACACAGGGATTGACCAGAGAGAGTAATGAGGTTCTGGGATTGAGTTAACTGGGTACAAGGGATTTTAAGCTCGGTTGACAGACTCTCAGAAATAAAACTTTGTTGAGCCCCTGAATCAACCAACGCTGAGCCAACAAACTCGGTAGACTGGAGCATAATGGGCAACATGATTTATAGGGAGATTATTGACTCCACCCATCAGTCCCCCTATTAGGCTCACCAGTGTGACATCATGTTTACAAAAGTGACCAAGTGCATTGTGGGAAAGGTAGGTCAACGGCAGTTCACTGAGATTACGTCTACACCTAGCATCACAAAAAAGCAGACATGGGGAAGTATTGCTGCGTTGTAAACTGCAATAGTCATTCTCACAGCCACCGTGGAAAAAAGATAAACAACAGAATAGGCTTTTATCGTTTTCCAACGTGAAAGAAAAAAAGCACAGCCGACCCATGTTTTGGATCTAACAAACAGGCGACGTATGGCCTGGATTGCAGCTGTGAGAAGACCCAACATAACTTTCAACCACATTCCTTTTTCAATGGTGGTGTGTTCAAAGCATTTTCATAAAGGTACAGTATCTTACATAAGTGAGTACACCCCTCACATTTATTGTAAATATTTTACTATATCTTTTCATGGGACAACACTGAAGATATGACACTTTGATACAATGTAAAGTAGTCAGTGTACAGCTTGTATAATAGTGTAAATTTGCTGTCCCCTCAAAATAACTCAGCACACAGCCATTAATGTCTAAACTGCTGGCAACAAAAGTGAGTACACCTCTAAGTGAAAATATCCAAATTGTGCCCAAAGTGTCAATATTTTGTGTGGCCACCATTACTTTCCAGCACTGCCTTAACTCTTTTGGGCATGGAGTTCACTAGAGCTTCACAGGTTGCCACTGGAATCCTCTTCCACTCCTCCATGACGACATCATGAAGCTGGTGGAAGTTACAGACCTTGCGCTCCTCCACCTTCTGTTTGAAGATGCCCCACAGATGCTCAGTAGGGTTTAGGTCTGGAGACATGTTTGGCCAGTTCATCACCTTTACCCTCAGTTTCTTTAGCAAGGCAGTGGTCGTATTGGAGGTATGTTTGGGGTGGTTATCATGTTGGAATACTGCCCTGCAGCCCAGTTTCCGAAGGGAGGGCATCATGCTCTGCTTCAGTATGTTACACTACATGGTTCTCTCAATGAACCGTAGCTCCCCAGTGCCAGCAGCACTCATGCAGCCCCAAACCATGTTACTCCCACCACCATGCTTGACTGTAGGCAAGACACACTTGTCTTTGTACTCCTCACCTGGTTGCCACCACACACACTTGACACCATCTGAAACAAATAAGTTTATGTTGGTCTCATCAGACCACAGGACACGGTTCCAGTAATCCATGTCCTAAGTCTGCTTGTCTTCAGCAAACTGTTTGTGGGCTTTCTTTCTTGTGCATCACGCCACTGCACGGTGGCGCAGTGGTTTAGCACTGTGGCAGCACAGTTTTACCCTCGGCCGGGGGATCGTGAGGATCATGAGATCGTGGGTTCGATCCCAGCCCCCGACCAACAGTGAGCTGTGTGGAGTTTGCATGTTCTCCCCGTTTTGTGTGGGTTTACTCCGGGATTTCTCCGGTTTCCTCCCGCATACCAAAACATGTAGGTTTAGGGCGCTCGCGCACGCAGCGACCAGCAGCCAGTGGCTTGTCACCAGACTGCAAACCAAATCTACCTACGGGTATAAATAAGTAACAAAACAAAAAAAAAAAATCTTTAAAAGGGGCTTCCTCTGGGACGACAGCCATGTAGACCAATTTGATGCAGTGTGCGGTGTATGGTCTGACCACTGACAGAAAGAGGACCACAACAGATAAAATAAGACTTTAACTCATGTTAAAGTCATCAGGTAAAATTAAGGTAAATTAAAATCACAAAATAGATAAATTAATTTTTATTTCTTTAAATACATATACCAATTAGATTGAACTCTAATATATATTCTTAATTACATGACTAGTAGAAAATATAACTGTTTACTGTTATCATTTATGATCATTTATTAACATTATGTAGCTAAATAATAAGATGTTCTGTCTCGTATCAGCTCTGACATTTAGTTTTTAATGTTCTAAAGGAGACCACAGTCCTATACTGTAGGATGACCCTTGATGACTTTCAGTGGCAGTAAAACAGATTCCATCTTCAGCTTTCATCTCAGTTGTACCAGTGCATCTCAGTAAATTAGAAAATCAGGATTTGTCATTTAATTTTAAAAAATATCATCATTATCTCAAAATCAATAAAAATCAATAGAGGATGTCTACAAGGCTGTCCACTTTCACCCTTATTGTTTACTATGGCAATTGAACCTTTAGCGATGGCAGTACGTTTACATCCACAAATATATGGAATTAAAGTAAGACCAACAGAACATAAAATCTCCTTGTATGCCGATGATATAATTTTGTTTATGTCGAATTTTAAAAAATCAATTCCGACCTTGTTAAATTTAATGAAGAACTTTGGGGAAATATCAGGATATAAAATAAATAAAACAAAATCTTCAATATTAATGCTAAATGAGACCCAGAGAAATCACCCAGCTCCTGAGGTAAATCAATTCAATGTTGTAAATCAGTTTAAATATTTAGAAATTCAAATTTTGCCTAAGCTAGAATCAGTCGCCAGTGCCAACTATGAAGCCTTAATGACAGACATTAATGAGTTACTTCAGAGATGGATGTCACTACCAATGTTGATGATCGGGAGAATTAATATACTTAAAAGTAATATCTTACCAAAAATACTTTATTTATTTCAATACATTCCTTTACCACCACCTTCAGATCTATTCTCAAGAATTAAAAAAAAGTTAGTGGAATTTATATGGAACAATAGGAAGGCTAGATTACGTTTGTCCCTACTATATTTACCATTTGATCGTGGAGGTCTGAAATGTCCAAACTTTATGTTGTATTACTGGTCAGCACAAATGAGGTCTATGACATATTATTTTTCATCAAATGATCCTCCTCACTGGACTGAAATGGAATCATACAATTTACCTTTACCTCTTCCCTTATTCATATACTCAGACTAGGCTAAAAAATTACAGAAACAAGTTAAAAATCCAATTGTAAAGCACATGATCAAAATATGGTGTGAAACCAAAAAAATATTTAAAAGAACCACACTTATTGTCACAATTTAGTCCAATATGGGGTAATCAATATTTTACACCAGGGAGAGCGGATGCTGTATTTAAAGTATGGAATTTAAAAGGGATTCAAAAGATTCAAGACTTATATTTGTCACGTTCAGATAACATAATGTCTTTTGAAGAACTGAGGATTAAATTCAATCTTAATAGAACACATTTTTTTTAAATATCTTCAGCTTAGAAATTTTATTCGATCAAATCAAAATAATGCTCTCACCTGACCTACTTATTCATCCTTGGAAAATTTTTGATGAAAGATAGTAAGAGAAAGGGTATTATTTCAGAGTTTTATAACTCATTGACACTATTCTCAAGTGAAAACTCACAGAAAAGACTGAATTATTGGAAAGAAGACCTGCAAATTGAAATTTCAGAGGAACAATGGGAAATGGCTTGTGCAGAAGCTCAAACCAAATCAATAAATGTACGTCTTAAACTGATACATTTTAAATGGTTAATGCAGATGTATGTTACACCAGTGGAGTTAAATAGATATAACAAAAACATACCAGATACATGCACAAAATGTATGGAAAGTAAAGGAATCCTATTTCACTGTTTATGGGAATGTAGAAAAATCAGAATGTTTTGGGAAGAGGTGAGGGTAACAATTGAAAAAATAATTTCAAAATGATTCACATTGACCCCTAAATTGTTTTTGTTCGGTCTGTATCCAAAAAAACATAACTTTAATAAGAGTGAAAGAGCATTCATAGACCTCGGTTTGCTTAATCCCAAAAAATGTATTGCACTATTGTGGAAAAAGACTCATAGACCAGATGTGACTCAGTGGTTAAGACAGATGTTAACAAACCTTCCATGAGAAAGAATAACATAAATACTGAAATCAAAGGAAAATGTGTTTGAGAATATATGGAGACCTTTCATTGATTATGTAAAGAAATTAAACATAACTTCTGAAGAAGAAGGTGAATGATATGTGTGGACCTTGCAAATTCCAAACTGGTGAATGTATATTATGTATTCTTATGTAATAGATTACCTAGACTAAACAGAGGAGCATTTTTGTTGACTTGCCTTTGTTAATGGTTGTTGGTGTTTTTAGTACATTTTTTTGTAGTTAGTGTTTTTTTTTTTTTAATTTTTAAATTACTTTAGTGTTAGTGTTTGATTGTTTGTGCCATGTTTGTAAAAAAGGTTCAATAAAAAATATTGTGGAAAAAAATATCATCAATATAAAATCAGGTTTAAAATGTTTCACTCTGTGTGTAATAAATATATGAAAGTCTCTTTTAGAATTAGCTTGCAAAAAAATAATCTTTTTCAAAAAGCTGCTTCATTGAAATGCAGTTTTTCTAATAACATTAAACATGCAATATTTTTATTTAGCTTGCTTCAGTTTGCAAAGTAAAGTGCTACAAAAGAAACAATCAATAAAACAATTCATCAAATCTCTTTTATTGTGGTTATTTCAGTCAAATATCAGATTTATAAATCCTGAGTCGAGCCCGTTCTCTCCACAGCTGACCCTTGGTTCCTGCAGGTTCTCCACTGTGGACCTCAGAAATAACTGAGAAAAAAAGGGGGGGGGAATCATTGAAATCTGATTATCACTTTAGATGTGATGGACATTTTTAAGATCAGCATAATAAAATTAGTACAGATATCCTGTGCTCCTCAGCTTCAGCTGCCCCGTTTTCTCTAAAAATAACCTTAGGTGTTTGTTTTGGTTTTTTTTACAGCACCACATAAGCAAATAAATAACATCAACTTCCCGATGTCTCTATGGGACTTTAAAAGTGACCTTAAAGCAAGTTATTTCAACCACATCATATTGTATTTTTATATTACTGACATTAGTTAATAAACTGACATTAATAGAAAAAAAAAGGTTTCACTTCAGAAAAAAATAACAGTTCAGTAAGTTTAATACATTAAGCGAAGCATACAGCACATCAGAAAAAGCAATGTCACGTAACATGAGCTTAAATAATCAGTTGTTGCTGTTTTCTGGATTATTGTTTTTACATTCAAACTGCTGCATAATTCAAACAAAATATGTAACATTATCATGAGGTGGGGACACCATTGATATGTATATGATTATTCATAATAAAAAATTGGAATTAATAATTATTCATAACTCTTGCATTACCTCATTTGTAACACTAGTTGGGGCACCATTCATGTTTTATAGAGGTGGAAACTCTTATAAACAAAGACTTAAGCTTAAGAATTTGGCAGATGGTAAGTTAAGCCTTAGTTAATAATTCTATTGACTATATTTGATCAGTCTCGTAATCTGGGCATCAGTTCTTGACATTGTGTGATTCTAAAATCTGGACAGAGAGGACACCGATGAAGAGGTTAGTAAATTTATTACAGAAAAAAACAAAATAACAATCGACATCTGTATAGCTTGTAAAATGGGAAGATAACCAAAAATAGCATGAACACTGGTAATTTTGCATATATGAAGAAACAGCAGTATTTACATATTTACAGGTCTTGCATATGTGGAATAAGAGTGAAGTAAGAATAGTGGTAAAAAAATAAGTGTAATGCAAAATTAAGCAAAAGGGAATTTGGAAAAATGTTATGAAAAGAAAAAACAGATTAACTATACCTTATGCTCAGTAAGGGGCGGTAGTTACAGAAAAAGGTTATGGCTTTCCATGGAGCAAATGCTGTTAACTGCCTTACTGCCTTGGTGTTGCTTGGTTACCAAGAGGCTTAGAATAGGACGAAATGGTCGCACCTTCAGGAGGGGTCACAGGCATGGGAGGAATGATACTGGGCAACCCGGCTTTGGTCCAACCTGGGCTGGAGATAAACCTTGTTGGCAATGGTTCTCCCTGCCATCCTGTGCCCCGGGGTCTTGGCCTGGAAATCCTTGGTGAAGTGGGGCCTGGTTCAGGCCCAGAGCTTGCGTCTGCTGGAGGTGGCTGGAACAATGGATTTCCTCTAGGCCTGTGTTTGGCAGTGCAGGATAGTCAGAAGGAAGCCTTAAAAATGGAATTAGTTCTAGAATAGTGATCATGCTTGACTTACAGAAAAAATAAGATTAAAGAAGAACATCATGGCTTGCTTGGCTTTAGAAAAGATAAAATTTGAAGATTATTTCCACTAGTCATGAATCGCTAGAGGTATCGAAGTTTTAAAGAAAAATCCAAAAAGTATCAAAGTTTAGGTAGTTAAGGTGTGCTAGGAAAAAAAGAAAGCTTCAAGTGTTACCTTCAGTCAGATAAAAGAGCTGGAGCAGAGGCTTTCCAGCCTCTGAGGAGGGGGAGAGAGCTGAAAAACCTCTCCCTCCATGAAACAGGCAGCAAAAGAGAACAAATTCTTGTCTAGACACGTGATGAAGGCACATACCCACAGGGCGGTCCTGAGGGGTCGGCCAATCAGGGCTTTGCATGACTATCTCACTGCCCCTTGGGTAAACTCGCTCATCCCAAATGGGGAGTGACATCACAGACACTTATCACAAACTAGGCACACATTATCAGAACACCTCTATCTGAATTTTCTAATCTATGAGGATTCATAAGTAAGAAAAGCATGCATAAATAAAACATTAATGACAACAGATAATGCAGCAACATTGTAACCACATTTAGGAAGTCTTTAGGAAAAAATCCTGTTCTGCAGGAATTTTACTGCTGTGGTCCTAAAACAATGTTTTAGTGAGGGAGTCTGCTTGCCGCTTCTCTCTTCTCCATGTCAAGAATCTGTGTTGAGTCAAAGAAATAGGGGGAGCAGGGCTGCTGCATGCGGTCCTCCATCACAGCTGAATCCTGTTGGGGGTGGTGAAACTGGGCAGAGGTTAGACAGTTTGTTCATACATGAAGCAAAGTTCCAATTTTAATATTCAATCCAGCTTGAGTCTGCTACAGTCCTCCCCCTCCCCCTTGGGTTCCAAGATGACATTCGTGGTGGCATTGGAACCCACTTGGAAGCTGGTTGAGGTGAAAGGCAGTTGAACTAGCTGCTTCAGCATTGTTTCTCATGTCTCTGACACTGAGCAAAAAAAAAATATAAATAAATAAATAAATAAAAAAATCTAATACTAAGGAAAACTTTGACTATAGCTACAGTAACTATGAAACAAACAAAGTGGCACAATTTCTAGTTGGCTGCAAGCAAGGTTAATAAAAAAAAAAGGGGGAAAAGGAATATCAATCTATTGAAGGACACAAACATTAATTTACAGAGTTAAACTCATGTGCTTAAGGTAGGTGCTTAGCCTAAATGGTGTTGGTGTAGTCTAGCCTATGTGAGGCCAAATTTGGATCAGTTTGGCTGAAACCAGCTTTGGTTACACAGATGTCAGAGTCAGAGTAGGACAGAGCGGTTAGTAAGTGGAGAATGTTAGACCGCGGAGCAGGTGCATCATCATCCTCGCAAGGTGGCTAGGAATGAGGGGTGTCAGAAGCTTGCTATCTTCTTCTCTTGCTTACAAAGTGCTCTGGATTGTAGACCAAAGTTCTACTCAATGGTGGAAATGACTCTGTATATGTGGCTCTATTTAAGGAAGATTTATTGTTAGTGTCCTGCTAGCTTGTTGGAACATTTAAGGTTATTAGCTCAAGGCTAGTTACCTATTCTAATGGAGCTTTAAGGTTTAGATTTCTGCGTGGGCTATTTTAAAGTGAGAAGATGATTGTTGGTTTATCAGGTTCATTTAAAATAGTTATTCATGTCAGTTAGAGAAACCTATTTTGAGTTGGGAAATTCTTTGCAGTTTTTGAGTGTTAGCAACTGACTTTTATTTGGAAAATGCGGCCAAATTCACCTAAGGCTATTAGCCCATTAGGGTAATTTACTAGGACGTGCGGAGTCTAAATTTATCCTATTTGTGGGCTTACTGTGACAGCGTTGTCCTCAGCAAGTCCCATGGAGGATTATGTCACTTGCTTTGCTTATGGCGGACCCAGGAGCGAGTGGGGTCCGATTGACCTTGGCACACTTTGACCTTGTCCCCTCCTTGGTGTCTTTCATGGGAGGATTTTGGGCAGAAATGGTCCGGTAAGTTAGACTCCTTCACCCTGGGTCAAGGATTGACATGAGCGCAGTTGCCTGAGAAGGCTTAGCATGCACAGCTTGGGATTCGGGTGTGTCAGCCCGTGAAGGGAGTGGGGCACTCCCAAGTCCAAGAGTGATCAGCTCAGAGTTGTGAGTGTCTAAGCCAGCCGAAAGGCATGTTTTTGGGTATGACTACGGCTTCAGCCATTGGGTTGTGCACCGTATGGATGGTAGTTTGGGAGCCAGTACTTAAAAGTGGTGTAGCTCTCAAGGTCAAGCCTAGACTGAGAAGTCGAGGGGCAGGTTGAAAGGAAACGAGAACAGTCGAGTTTTTGTTTACAATGGATTAAGCCACCCGGGCCAAGGAGCTGGAGAGTTCAGGGGGGCGACCAAATTCCCAGGCCTGGCGGACGGCAAAGTGGAACGTGTCAGGTGGCCTGCCAGAGAACATTGGGCACCTGACCCTACAGTCCAGTCCGTTAGGCGGTCGACCAGGGTTTTTCAGCCACCTGAACAGTGAGGGTGGCCCAGGGGGCGGCTGCCCAGCAGGAGGAGCCGCAGGAACCAGGATGGCATCGGGGGATGGAGGGGGAACCACAATAGTGTCTGGCAGCGGAGGATGAACCACAATAGCGTCTGGTAGTGGAGGAGGAACCATGACAGCGGCGTTGAGAGGGTTTTAAGCAGGTTTATTAATCATACCGCCGTCACGAAGCTCGCCCTAAAGGGCGGCTCGGAGGCTCTCCAGCAAAGAGACACAGAGTGTGTGTCTCAACAGCAGTTGCAGAGTGAGAGAGAGAGTGAGAGCAGATTTCAGTGCAGTATATATACCCATCTACAACAATACATAAAAGAGCATTCCCAGCAGTTGGTATGATCAAAGAGACTGCAGAACAGGCATGAGACATTTGCATTTGAGAGACATACATCACAATAGGCAGATTGCTGGCCTCTGCTCCAGCTGCAAGACAAAGAGGTTACAAGGCACATCTACTTATTGATCTCAGTCTCTAGGTCACAGTAAGGACAGGGCGCATGAACACAATGAATGAATGGCACCTTAACATCACAATGCATGCATGGCACATTACATCGCAGTAGTGCAGTGGAAAAAACCAGGAGTGGCGAGCTGACTGTCCTTAGTCTGTTGTGGGGGTTTTTCCAAACCCGCCACACTAAGGCTATTAGCCCATTAGGGTAATTTACTAGGACGTGCGGAGTCTAAATTTATCCTATTTGTGGGCTTACTGTGACAGCGTTGTCCTCAGCAAGTCCCATGGAGGATTATGTCACTTGCTTTGCTTATGGCGGACCCAGGAGCGAATGGGGTCCGATTGACCTTGGCACACTTTGACCTTGTCCCCTCCTTGGTGTCTTTCATGGGAGGTTTTTCGGGCAGAAATGGTCCGGTAAGTTAGACTCCTTCACCCTGGGTCAAGGATTGACATGAGCGCAGTTGCCTGAGAAGGCTTAGCATGCACAGCTTGGGATTCAGGTGTGTCAGCCCATGAAGGGAGTGGGGCACTCCCAAGTCCAAGAGTGATCAGCTCAGAGTTGTAAGTGTCTAAGCCAGCCGAGAGGCATGTTTTTGGGTACGACTACGGCTTCAGCCATTGGGTTGTGCCCCGTATGGATGGTAGTTTGGGAGCCAGTACTTAAAAGTGGTGTAGCTCTCAAGGTCAAGCCTAGACTGAGAAGTCGAGGGGCAGGTTGAAAGGAAACGAGAACAGTCGAGTTTTTGTTTACAATGGATTAAGCCACCCGGGCCAAGGAGCTGGAGCGTTCAGGGGGGGCGACCAAACTCCCAGGCCTGGCGGACGGCAAAGTGGAACGTGTCAGGTGGCCTGCCAGAGAACATTGGGCACCTGACCCTACGGTCCAGTCTGTTAGGCGGTCGACCAGGGTTTTTCAGCCACCTGAACAGTGAGGGTGGCCCAGGGGGCGGCCGCCCAGCAGGAGGAGCCGCAGGAACCAGGATGGCATCGGGGGATGGAGGGGGAACCACAATAGTGTCTGGCAGCAGAGGATGAACCACAATAGCGTCTGGTAGTGGAGGAGGAACCATGACAGTATCTGGCAAAGAGGGACAGAGGACCACGACATTGTCTGGTGGCGGCGGACAACCCACGACAGCCTTGGTCTGGCCAACAGCACCCTTGGTGGTCCCAGATTGGGACATGGTAGCACCTGCAGTGGCTCTGAGCTGGAGCATAGCAGTACCAGTGGTGGCTCCAGGCTGCAGCGTAGCAGCACCCGCGGTAGCTCCAGGATGGAGCGGGGCTGCACCCTCGGTGGCTCCAGGCAGGAGTGGAGCTGCACCCTCAGTGGGTCTGGGCTGGGCCAAAGCTGCACCCTCGGTGGGCCCGGGCTGGGCCAAAGCTGCTCCCACGGTGGGCCCCGGACTGGAGCACAGCACCCATTGCAGACCCATACTGGAACGCAGCACCCACAATGGCTTCAGGCTGGGGTGCAGCACCCACGGAGACCCAGACAGGGGAGGAGGGACCCAAATGATGGCCTTGGGCAGAGGAGGGGCTGCACCCACTGTGGACCCGGCCTAGGCCGAGGCTGCACCCACGGAAGTCCCGGGCTGGGACAGGGCACCCGCGATGACCTCCACTGTGAGAGAAGCTGGACCTGTGGTGACCTCAGGCGGCGAACCCGGACCCACGGAGACCTCTTGCTGTGCTGGAACATCTCCGGTGACCCTAGGAGAAAGCTCAGAGGAGATAGACAGAGGAATATGTTCAGGGTCACGGGCAGTGGCAGAGCCCGGTGAGGCAAGCTCAGGTGCAGTGGACTGCTGCACCTGGCTCTCCTCACCAAGAGAAAGGCAGGACCTCTCCAAAAATGATAAGAGAAAAATAAGAAAGAGCACTTGCCTTAGCTCAAGCTCCACCGCTGTCCAGGACTCCATCAATCCAGATAACGACAATGTCTCAGGGCCGGCCTTTTGAAGGTCCAGCTCAGACTTGAACTCTGCTGCGGCAGCCTCCGCAGAAGGCATGATGGTGGATGCAGTCTCGTTCCCCTCAGGAGAAGTGACCCACACTGGTGGCTCGACCGGCGTGGCTGCTGGGGGTTTGCTCACCGCTGGGACTGGAATTGGGTTCTCCAGAACCTCAGGCTCCTCCTGTGTCCGGCGGATCAGTTCCGAGGCCGATGGACACTCGGGGAAAAGAAGGAGACACGGAGAGGGCTGGTGAGCAATTGGTGGCTGCAGGAGGAGAGAGAGGAGAGGAATGATTAATGATGAGTGTAACACACTGGGAAATAACTACTGAAGAAATGGATCTTACAGTATTGGCAGAGAGCCCGGCAATTAACTCCAGTTCAAGGAAAAGTGAAGGGGATCTGGAGACTGCAGGAAAGCAGGAGGAATGACTGGAGGACCTGGGTGGAGAAGTCGTAGTCTTGGAGAGGATTGGTTCAGGCAAGCAAGCACACATAGCCCCGGAGACACACTGCTGGAGGTGGCAGCAAACCTGAGAGAGGAGAGGACAAAAGGTATGATTACTTGAGACAAAAGATAAGTTTGCCAAGCAACAAGAACTGTAGTTGATCGGTGGCACACACCCAATGATCCAGTGGAGAGCTCTCCACACACTGGCCCTTAAATACGCTGGTGAATTAGGAAACAGCAGGTGTGTAATCACGCAGGTGTGCTGATGAGCTCCGGAGCCGGGAAAACAGAAGCTCCTGATCATGACAATGCTAAGATGGCTGCCAGTAACTTCTGGGTCGTCACCACAGATATAAAATGGCGTCCTGTGACTATGTGTTTGGAATAATAGGAAAACAGCTCTAGTTTGGAAGATACCGTAAAGTCAAGCGATCAACACACAGAAAGCAGATAAAAAGTTACATAGGTGATTTCTATGTCCAGAATAAGAACATCCAGGCCTCACTCGGGCTACACCAGAAAACACATCAGATGCTGCATGCTCGCTCTCTGGCATTTAAATCAGGTTGAGTACAAAGCTGCAAAATATGGACTGAGGAGGGCTTTAACAACAGCCAAGAGGTAGTACAGGGAAAAGCTGGACAGCCTCTACTCCACTCTTGACCCAGGGCGCATATGGCAAGGCCTGCAACACATCACAGACATCAAGAGGACCAATGGCAACACCACTAGCTCCACAAACAGCCTGCCAGATGATCTCAGCATCTTTTACACCCGCTTTGAGACCACCAGCTACAGTGCAGAGAGGAGACACGCACACACGCACCCTCCCCCTCCACTAAAAGTCTCATCAGGCCAGGTAAACAAAGCACTGAGGAATATCAACCCCCGCGAGGGGGTTGATGTTCCTCAGTGCTTCAACCTCTCCGTCAGCCAGAACATAGTCTCCTCCTGCTTCAAAAGCACGACCATCGTCCCCCTCCCCAGCCTGTCTGAATGATTACAGACCGGTAGCACTCACTCCAATCATCATGAAGTTCTTTGACAGAGTGGTGCTGCCCCTCATTCAGGACAGTATGCCAGATACCCTGGACTCCCTGCAGTATGCCTACCGGCTCAACAGGTCCGCCTCAGATGCCATTGTTGCAGCACTCCATTATTCTCTCTCGTACCTGGAAGATAAAGACTCCTACATTAGGATGCTCTTTGTTGACTACAGCTCCACTTTCAACATGGTGATCCCCCACAAACTCACCGCCAAACTGTCTTCACTTGGCCTGCACCCTACCCTCTGTGACTGGCTACTGGACTTTCTGACAGGCAGGCCCCAGTCAGGTGTCCCACAGGGTTGTGTTCTCAGCCCTATCCTCTACAGCCTCTTCACCCATGACTGTGTCACCTCCCACAAGGACAATATCATCTTAAAGTTTGCGGATGACACAGCAGTGATGGGACGCATCACTGGTGGTGATGAAGCATCCTACAGAAGGGAGGTGGCCAGCCTGGTGTCATGGTGTGAGGACAACAATCTCACCCTCAAAACGGACAAAACAAAGGATGATAGTGGACATGAGGAAGGGGAGGAGGAGACCCCATCGGCCACTGTTCATCCGGAAGCTTGAGGTGGAGATGGTGAGCAGCTTTAAATACCTGGGCATCCACATCAGCGAGGACCTTTCGTGGACACATATCACCACAGAGCTGGTTAAGAGAGCTCAACAGTGGCTCTACTTTCTGAGGAGACTGAAGAAGTTTGGAATGTTCCCCAGGATCCTCAACAATTTCAACAGCTGCATCATCGAGATCATCCTGACCAACTGCATCACTGCGTGGTACGGCAGCACTACTGCCCTGGATTGCAAACGCCTGCAGAGAGGGGTGAAGACAGTGGAGAAGATCATCAGGACTCCACTCCCCTCTCTGCAGAGCATCTACCACCGCAGAGTCCAAAGGATAGCTGCCGCCATCCTCCAGGACCCCACCCACCCCAGTACAGAATGGTCACACTTCTACCCTCAAGCTGGAGGTACAGAAGTGTGAAATGCCGGACAACCAGACTAAAAAACTCTTTCTTTCCCACTACCATTAGACTCCTGAACAAATAAACTCCCAAACAAACTCCCTATTTGCAAACACAGCTTGCAAATAGGAATTCACATACTGGTTGCTGGATTTGCACATTGCTGACTTGCACAGCATACATAGTCTCACCCCATCTCATCTCCATGTCATCTCTGCTGCTAAATTACCATTGTACAGTCCACTGGGTATTATCATTACAGAGAAATTATAGAGAAATTCTCACACTGGGTGGTAATTGCAATTTGCACATTGCTCATTTGCACACTGTACATAGGCTTATAGCATCTCAGGTTCATATCATCTCTGATATTATATATATATTTTTTTTTTTGTTACTTATTTGTACCCGTAGGTAGACTTGGTTTGCAGTCTGGTGACAAGCCACCGGCTGCTGGTTGCTGCGTGCGCGAGCGCCCTAAACCTACATGTTTTTGGTATGCGGGAGGAAACCGGAGAAATCCCGGAGTAAACCCACGCAACACGGGGAGAACATGCAAACTCCACACAGCTCACTGTTGGTCGGGGGCTGGGATCGAACCCACGATCTCATGATCCCCGCGATCCCCCGGCCGAGGGTAAAACTGTGCTGCCACAGTGCTAAACCACTGCTCCACCGTGCAGCACATATACCATTGTCCATTATAGTCATTCAGTGAACTTTCAATTTTCATTCTTCTTGTTTCCTCTAGTTTAACTGCTTTAACTGCCCTAATTGCCTAATGTGTGTTATTAGTGTGTGTTATTAGTATTCATTAGTATTAGATGTGTTATTACCTTATTAGAATTGATGCATATCTATTACCTTGGCATTCGTCAGAGAGCAGAGTAAGAATTTCATTGCTCAGGAAATGTTGCATTTCTTAACTGTGCATATGATAATAAAGCCTTTGAATCTTGAATCTTGAAAAAACTTACTTTGAACTGCTTCTGACCTCGTTCTGCTTCTGCCTGAGCCGAGAGAAAAAAGCCAGGCTGAGCCACGTGCTGAATGCTGGGATATGTTAGGGCCACAAGGATCCTCTTCATGTATCCTCCCTTTTCGAAGTTTTGATGGCTGCATCTGTCAGCCGCATGTGAAGGAGCCCACGGAATGAGACAGCCTTGGACACAGCACAGTGACATATCTGGCCTAGAAATGTGCACTTAGAGGATGCAGAACCTGAATTAAGACACAGCCAACGTTTCACTGTAGCCAACTGAAGTAGCTCAGAGTGAGAAATCACACTTTTCCCAGCTCTTTGGTGCGCTGACAGAGCATGTGCACTAGTGACTGGCAACAGAGCAGGGAAAGCAGCACCATGGCAGAGGCTGAAGCGGAGCTCATGCGAAACAAATGTTCCAGAGTTTGTGAACATTTTGTACTTGACTCAGCCAACAAAACTGTTCAATACAAGCTCTGTAAAGGGAGCCTTGCATACCAGTGGGCAGTGGTGGGCAGTGGTGGCCTAATGGTTAGGAAAGTGGACTTGTGAGTGGAGGGTCGTGGGTTTGATCCCTGGACTGGCAGGATTAGATCTGGGTGGGACAGATAACATAGCAGTGTTTTCCCCATTCTCCTTAATTCCACTGTGGTGCCCTTGAACAAGGCCTTTAACCCCGACTGCTCCATTGGAGCTGCTCAGTGGCCACAGGTGAGTCTAGTGGTTGTATTGGGCAGCTTCCTGGTGTGTGAGTGTGAACAGGGCATCCTTGAAAAAGAGAGGTTGCTCTTAATGGAACTACACTGTATAAATAAATAAAAATACCATGGGGCCACTACTGCGATGCACGAGCATTTGAAGAGGAAACACATTCAGATGCCCCTCAGTAAGATAATTAGCTCCCATGCTAGTAGCTAGCCTATTACTGTAGGTGCGTGTGTGAAGAATCATGACAGTTTAAAGCATGGCTATTCAATTACAAAATCAGTTTGGCCACAATTTGAAATCAAGACATGTAACTGGGCTGCACATGTTCAGCGATCTGCTGAATATGACAAATTTCAAATCCACACAGAACAATGAGATGAAAAATATGCACTTTTTATTCACTGTCTTGATTTCAAATGTGCACTTGGCACATGACAAAGGCACATCAAAAGTGCATATAAACACAATAACAGTGCTGGGGTTGAGCAGAACTTGAAGTAGTAGAAATACGTTTCCTCTTGAACAACAATTAAATAAATAGAATGAAAAAATAAAATTCTGTAAATAACCATTTTGTCACATCTTACTCAGGCATATCTCAAAGTGCATAAAAACTCAATGTGCACTATTAGTAGCATTAACATTTGTTTCCCTTTTGAAATAAAATGTACTACATCCTGGTCATAACTAACCTTGGCACATCGCAAAGTGCATTTAGCTGAATAAAAAATGAGCTGTCAGACACTTCAGTGCACAAACCCCCCAGGAAAATACTGATAACATTAACAAACATTGCACATCCACTATTGTGTTGTTTTGGGGGGTTTTTTTTGTTTTAAATCACCACATGTGTGAGTGTAGGAAGCTCTGCAAAAAGCATCCACTTAAAAACTTGAGTAATGACTTCTGTCTTGAAGGTTTGAGGTTTTTCTCCAAAATTTATAACAACTATTTTATAGTTTTCTACTTTTCTCTGTAAATTTATCTAAATTTGAAACCATTTTCCTCAAATTTGTAATTTCCTCTTGCAAAATTGACTTTTCTTGTACATTTGAGACTCTGTGGATTATTTTATGGCTATTTTTTTGTCTATTTTTTTAAATAAACTTTGTTTTTTTATAAATTTGAAACAGATTGTGGTAAAGTTTTGACTTTAGTTCGTCATACAATTTACACTTTTGACCATAATTTTGCAGAGCAAGAACAGAACAATAATTTAACTCTGATTTCAAAGAAAAAAAATATTTAAAAAATTATATTTAATGAAATAAATTACCAAAGGTGCAGTTTTTTTTGTTATAATATTTCTATAATTTTATAGATTTTTGGAACTCTCCTCACCACCCAGAGAGCAGGGAAAAAAACCTCCCTTATTTTGAAATCCAAATGTTGGCAGGTTTAGTTTGTAAGGAGGCTGCTGACAAATTAAAGTCATTGACTTTATGAATTTTGGTAATCTTTTTTTTTTTTTTTTTTTTTTTTTTTGTAACTTAAGATTTTTATTTATTTTTCATTATATATATTGCATTCAGATCACAGTCTACATTTAAAAAAAACAAAGGGGCTAGAGTAAAAAAGAAAAAGGAGAAAAAAAAAAAAAAGGGGGGGGGGGACAAATGTTGGAGCATCAAGTTTTTAGTTTCCATCTTTTAATTCTTCTGGTTTTTCCAGCGTCTTTGGTTATTCTTTCAATATCTGTCTCGTTGTTGCACTTTGTAGTGTGTCCATTTCCGCCATTTTTTTCCCATAGTCCTTCTTGCATTCTTTGTCGATATGTTAGTTTTTCCATCATACGTATGTCCTCAATAATGTCAGTCCATTGCTCTTGGTCAGGAAGAACTTCTGATCGCCATTTTTTTGTGATTGTTTTTTTACATGCAATCAACAAGATTTTAACTAGATATCTGTCCTCAGCCTGTATAACATTGTCTCTTTTAAGATCACATAGGTACATCAAGTTACAGTTCATTGGTATATTATATCCTAATATCCTCTGTATTGTCACATGTATAGATTTCCAGAATGATGAGATTTTGCAGCATTTCCAAAACATATGCGAGTGGTCTGCATTTTGAGCCCCACATCCCCTCCAGCATATAGATTGGGTATTTGTATACTTTCCTTGAATCTGTGGTGTAATGAAAAAGCGAATCAGGTTTTTCCATCCAAATTCCCTCCATGTTCTTGAATTTGTTGACGTGTGTTGTGTTTTCCATATTTCCTGCCAGCTTTCTTCTGTTATGTTTAAATTGAGCTCTTTCTCCCATTTCTCCTTTATATAGTTACTTGAATGATTGTTTGCCATAAGTTTCTGATATAGCTTTGAAATAATTCTTGTTTTATTTCCTGTATATGAGCTTAAAATAATCTCGCTCACATCTGTTTGGAGGTTATGCCTAATCTTCTTCATATAATAGTCTCTCATCTGCAGATATCTGAAGAATTCCAATCTTTCTAGTTTAAATTTTCTCCTGATGTTTACAAAGCTCCCGAGATCTTTTTTTCCGATATTGCCCCATGCTGTGATTCCCTTGTTCACCAGATTTTTGTATCCCCTATCTTGTTTTGCCGGTTCAAACTGACTGTCAAATGCTACCCATTTCAATAGTTTTATGTCTTCCTTTATATTATACTTTTGTACTATTTTATACCACAGTTCTAAAGTAAATTTAGTGATTGGGTCTATTTGTTTGATTTGCTTATATGCATCTTTATCTCCTATTATGCTTTGTACTGGGAGTCCCTCAGTTTCCTTTTCCATTTCTTTCCATTTTGCCTCATATCCCTCGTCGCACCAACATATGATATATCTTATTTGTGCTGAGTAGTAATATTCCTTTAGACTCGGTAGGCCCATTCCTCCTTTCTCTTTTGGTAACTGGAGAGTTTTATATTTCACTCTTGGTTTTTTACCTCCCCAAACAAATCTCGATATCATCCTGTCCCACTTTGAGAATTGGGCATCTGGAATCTCTGTTGGTATAGCCTGGAAGAGGTAAAGTAATCTAGGTTGTATGCTGATTTTGACTGTCTCAATTTTTGAATTCAGATCCATATTTAAGATTGACCATCTATCAATATCTTTTTTTATTTCTTGTTCCAACCTATCATAGTTTGCTTTATAGATTTTGCTTAGATCTTTAGGTATGTTCACTCCAAGGTATTTTATTTCTTTTTGTTTCCAGTTTAGTTTGATCTTATCAGTTATCTGGTTTAGAGGGTTATAGTGGAATGTCAGTATTTGTGTTTTTGTTATGTTTATCTTGTATCCTGATAATTTTCCAAAATTTTCTATCAAGTTCATCATTTCCATTATTGATTCATCTGGTTGTTCAAGGTAAACTATAATATCGTCTGCAAATAGCCCAATCTTGTGTTCCGCCCCCTTTATTGTTACACCTTTTAATTTCTTATTTTGTCATATCGCTTGAGCCAATGGTTCTATGAACAGAGCAAACAAGGTGGGCGATAAGCAGCATCCCTGCCTAGTTGATCTTTGTATATTTACTTTGTCTGTTAAGCTACCGTTTATCTTGATTCTTGCCACAGGTTCTTGATACAGCGTCCTTATGCATTGTACTGATTTTTCGTTAAATCCAAAGCGTTCCAGCACACTATATAGGAATTTCCAGTTAACCCTGTCAAATGCTTTTTCTGCGTCTAAACTCATTATTACTGCGCTTTTCTTTTCTTTATGTATTTGATTAATTATATGTATTGTTCTCCTGATATTGTCATGTGTTTGGCGTCCCTCTATGAAACCAGTTTGATCATCTTCTATCAATTCCGTCAAGAATGTCTTTATTCGTTTACATATAATTGTTGTATATATTTTATAATCCACATTTAATAAAGAGATTGGCCTATAGTTTCTGCATTGTTCTCTATCTTTCCCTGGCTTTAAAATGACTGAAATAATGGCTTCGTTCCATGATGGAGGTATTTTGTTGTTGTTCAACGTCCAATTAAATGACTTTAGAAGCTGTGGCGTGAGTTCTTCTATAAACAGTTTATAAAACTCAGATGGGTATCCATCACTACCTGGTGATTTACCGTTTTTAAGTGACTTAATCACATCTCTAATCTCTTGTGTTGTTATTTCTGCTGTTAGCTTTTCATTTTGTTGATTTCCTATTGATGGCAAGTCCAATGTGCATAGAAATTTTTTAATATCTTTAGTATTTGTTTCTTCAGGTTGCGAGTATAGTTCTTGGTAGAAATTATGGAATATTTCTTCGATGTTTTCTGGGTTAACTGTGGTTTTATTTGTGGTGGGGTCTTTAATCTTATATACATTATTCATTGTTTGTTGTTTTCTTAACCGTTTTGCCAGCAGTTTTGTGGCTTTTGGTCCCGTTTCATAATATTTTTGCTTTAGATATCTATTTTTCCTTTCAATTTCATCCATTTGTGTTTCTTTTATCTTTATTTTTTCTTCTTTAATTTCTTGATATATTTTTGGGTCATTTGTGCTTTGATGTTTATGTTCTAATTCCCTCAGTCTCTCACATCTTTGTTCATATGCTTCCAGTTTAGTCTTATTTGCTTTTCCTGTTTCAACAATTAATTTACCTCTTAACACGGCTTTTAGTGCATCCCATAGTATTGTTGGGTCCACTTCTTCATTGTCATTCTCTTGGATATATTCATTTATGTTTACTTTTATTCTTTCTTTCATTTTATCATCATTTAACAGTCCTACATTAAGTTTCCATGTTGTTTGTCGTTTTCTATTGTTTAAATTTATTTCCATGTATATAGGATTATGATCTGATATTTCTGCCCCTCCAATCCAACAATTTCTCACCCTGTGTCTGTCATCTTCATTCATAAGGAAGTAATCTATTCTAGAGTGTACTTTATGGACTGCTGAATAATGTGTATAGTCTTTTTCGAGTGGGTGCAGGTCCCTCCAAATGTCTACCATACCCATTTCTGCCAGTGAGGTTCTTATGAATTTTGTTACATGTTTTTTTGTCTTCTTAACACTTGTTGTATCAATTTCATGATCCATGACAGCATTTAAGTCTCCTCCACAAATTAGGACTCCTTCACTGTGTGTTGCTATGAGATCAAACAGATGTTGAAAAAAACCCTTGTCACTTTCTGGTGGGGCATAGATGCTCACTAATGTGATCTGCATTCCATCTATGCTACCCTTTATTATTACATACCTGCCTTCTTTATCCTGGATTTCCTGTTCACATTCAAATTGTATTTTATTTGAGATTAGTATCATAACCCCCCTTTTAGTTCCTCCCTTAAATGAACTGTAGTAGGAGTTCTTATAGCCAAATCTCTTTAGTTTCACATGTTCTGTCTTGCTCAAATGTGTCTCTTGCATAAATATAATTTCGGCTTTTTCTTTCTTGAATTTTCTTATTATTCTTTCCCTTTTAACAGGTGAGTTCAGACCATTCACGTTTAGTGTTATTATCTTAAGATTTTTACCCATAATCATGTTTTTCCATTTTTTTAACTTGTGCTCCTAGCCCCTTTAACAACAAAAATAACACATATTTATATAAAAACACATTAAAAAATCTCGACCTCCGTACTTTGGGCCTTTCTTCTGCCCACTGGTCCCTGTTGGTGGGTGGAGGGATTGTCCTCACCGAGTGTAGGGCCCTCCCTAGACCTGTATTTACTATCCAAGAAATAGTCATTAGTCTAGAAATGTCCAACAAATATCACTTAAACCTCTCCTAGCCGTCTGTTTCTCTTTTACCTTGTCTTCTTGGCCTTCATTTCTTCTGTGTCTTTCTTAATCTTTGTTATAATCTAGGCTTTCAGTTGAAAGCCTTGTAGTCTTTCCTGGGCCCGCTGCGCCACGTCTCCCCCCGTCTTTTGCCGTTCACTCGCCTCCACTCCGTCTGTCGTGATGCGTTCAGGGCCTCCGCTGCTCCTACCGTTTCCTCCGGCACGTACACCTCAAGGCCCCGCTCCATCATGTCCTGCGCTGCCTCTCTGGCTGTGTTGTAGGTTCTTACGCCGTTCTCCCAATGAATCCTCATCTTCGTTAGCGGCGTTTGGAATCTAATTTTTTTTTCTTTCAGCGTTTTTTTAATGTTGGCATATTTCTTCCGCTGCTGCACAATTTCCGCCGGGTAGTCATGATCAAAGAATATCTGCTTGTCGCCGATTCGTATCTTTTTTTTCCACGCTCGTGTCAGGATTCTTTCCTTTACATCATATTTCAGAAAGTTTACCACAACTGACCTGGGTGTAGAGCGTGGGTTCGGGTTCTGTGCCGAGGCTCTGTGCGCTCGTTGAATCTGCAGATCCGCTTCGCTGGGCAGTTCCAGCTCTTTTTTTAAGAACTGATCCATGAATTTCGTCATCGAGTTGCCTTCAATGCCCTCCGGGATCCCGAAGATGGTTATATTGCCCCATCTGGACCTGCTCTCCAAGTCGGTTACTTTCTCCTGCATCCTCTGCATTTGTGCCGTCAGGGTCTGCAGCTGTTCGCTTGCCTCGCTATTCCAATCTTCCAGCTCTGATATTCGGGCCTGCGCTTCTGTCATACACGCCCGCTGGGAGCGCAGCTCCTCCATGTTTTCTGCTAGCTTGCGCTCCATTTCTCTTCGGAGGCCCATAATTTCTTCCTTAATCTCTTTTTTCAGCTCCTCCTTAAGAGCCGCTAAATCCTGTTGTAGCTGCCGTTTGAAGTCTCTCAACTCTTTACCCAAACTGGCGATGCCAGTGTTCATGGTATCGAGTTTTGTGTCTTCCATTTTCTCTGCTGCGGTCACCTCGTTTTTTTGGGCCCCGTGTTCAGCGGTTTCTCCTGCGTTGTTGGAGAGGAATTCTTTAATTTTACTCTGCTTTTGTCCTTGTGCCCGGCTCCTTCGTGTTTTCATCCCTTAGTTTATTGATCCGCTTATGTCGAGTTGGCCATTTACCGATGATTTTTAATCCGGCTAGGGAGAGCTCTCTGTTTAAGCGTTATGTCTCTCCGCCATCTTCCCGGAAGTCCATGAATTTTGGTAATCTTAACTTGCCAGGTGCACAATAGTGAACATAAATTATTAGTTAACCCCTTGCACTCCGGTCAATTTTCCTAAAAACGCCAAAAAATAATGTGCCCAAAGTAAATCGAAAGCTGTTCTTCAACCCTTTGCAGCATCTTCATGGGGTTGGTCTCATTTAAAAGAAAACACTTTGAATTTTTTGGCAAAACAGTCCTAATCTCTCTAAGTGCTCCGGCCACTGAGTTACAGTCATCTAGACATACTGAACTTGAAGAAAATAAATTTGGCCTGGGTGTTTTTTTGGATACAAATGCTTGCAAATAACACACAGCTTCAGATCCGGGCTGGAAAATGCAACAGCAATGTAGAACCAAGTGTTATCCAGCTGAGGTCCAAATTTTGTAACAATACCACAAAAAATGAATATATTACACAGCTTTGTTCTCAGGTAGTTCCCAGGCATTTTGGAACTGTGCCAAATTGTGCCAAATGGCACAGTTTGGAAAAACGTCTGTAACTTTTGAATGATTCAATGTAGAAGCTTCATTTTGGGCTCTAATGAAAGGTGACACTCAGGGCTGTGTCTGTGTGTGTGTGTGTGTGTGGGGGGGGTTGTCTCCCCCCCCCCCGCTACAGAGGACGGAGATCGGCCATTGCTACATGACGGATTACACTTGGATGTGGCGATGTGGCCACAGCAGCGCTGTCACCGCGGCTCCCCCCCACTTTCTACTGTGTGTGTGTGTGTGGGGGGGTGTCCACCCCCCCCTCGCTACAGAGGATGGAGATCGGCCATTGCTACATGACGGATTACACTCCTGGGGAGCAGGACTCGATGTCTTCAGAGGCAGCAGTGGTTGTTGTGCAGTCGGGGGGGAGGGCGGTTGGTCAAAACTATTGAAAAAAAGATTCAGATTGTTTACCCACTCCCTGCGCCCCGTGGCCTGGGGGGAGGTATTCTGGACCCCAGAGATGGTTTTAAGGTTTCTCCAGACCCCACCGATGTCGCTCTGTTACAGCTTGTCCTCCATCTTCTTCCTGAAGCTGTCCTTGCCTTCTCTGATCTTCCTCCTCAGCTCCCTCTGTACAAACTTCAGCATCTCCCTGTTCCCCGACCTGAAGATCCTCTTCTTCTCTCTCAGAAGTGTTTTTATCTCAGGATTGATCCGGGGTTTGTTGTTCGAGCAACACCGTATGGTCTTGGTGGGTACGGTGTTGTCCACACAGAAGCTGATGTAGTCCATGATGGTGTGAGTGAGGCCATCGATGTCCTCACCATGTGGATCGCAGAGCTGCTCCCAGGCAGTGGTTTCAAAACAGTCCTTTAGAGCATCTATTTGTTCACTGATTGTGCATCTGCCGGTTCATACTCCCGTGAAGAACTACTAAATATCAGGACTCTCACCCCCATGGACCTTCTTCCAGTTTTTTTAGCTCCTGCTGCTGATCTGATCCATTGTTTGGCCAAAAAAGCAAGACGGCGGAAAAGAGGGAAGGGAGGAGGGATTCTCGCTCGGCTACGAAAAAGAGGCTCGCGAACAGCCTTGCCTGGCATATTTCTATCCAATGCCAATTCTCTCCTGAACAAGGTAGAAGAATTAAGACTGCTGATGCGTTTCAAGGACCTCGCTTCCTCGTCTGTCATCTGCTTCTCTGAGACCTGGCTTAATGAGAACATTCCAGATAGCGCGATCAGCCTCGAGGGTTTCCAGCTGATTCGTGCTGACCGCGTCACAGAGCTGTCCGGTAAGTCTATCGGAGGAGGAGTGTGCTTCTATATTAACAACAGCTGGTGCTCTGATGTAACGGTGATTTCCAAACACTGTTCTCCCGCCCTGGAATTTCTTTTCATTAACTGCAAGCCATTTTATTCCCCGCGGGAGTTTGCCTCATTCATTCTCGTCGCTGTGTACGCCCCTCCTGACGCGGACACGCGCAAAGCTCAGCGCGTGCTCGCAGATCACATCCAACTTACGGAGCGGAACTTTCCAGACTCCCTGGTTATCGTGGTGGGCGATTTTAACCAGAGCAATCTGAGTCACGAGCTCCCCCGCTACAAACAGTTTATTAAATGTCCAACCAGAGGAAATAACACGCTAGATCACTGTTATACTTCAGTAAAGGACGCATATCGCGCTGTTCCCCGCGCTGCGCTGGGACTATCTGATCACGTGATGGTTCACCTCATCCCCACATACAGACAGAGACTGAAACTCACTAAACCTGTTGTGACCACCACAAAGAAATTGACCAGTGAAGCTGGAGAGAAACTGAACACATGCATGGAAATAACTGACTGGGACATGTTTAAAAGAGCCACACATGATCTTAATGAGTACACATACACTGTGAACTCATATATCAACTTCTGTGAAGAGCACATTCTCCCATCGCGCACCAGGATAAGATATTCTAATGACAAGCCTTGGTTCACAGCTAAGCTCAGACGGATCAGGAAGG
This sequence comes from Pholidichthys leucotaenia, assembly GCA_020510985.1. Classification (NCBI taxonomy): domain Eukaryota; kingdom Metazoa; phylum Chordata; class Actinopteri; order Cichliformes; family Pholidichthyidae; genus Pholidichthys; species Pholidichthys leucotaenia. Next base: position 55,191,361 of record CM035840.1, on the reverse strand, counting down.
AGAAGGAAGCAGCGTTGAAAAGTGGAGACAGGGACTGCTACAGGGAGGTCAAATATCGGTTTAACAGAGAGCTGAGGAGAGCTAAATCTGTATATTCTGAGAGACTCCAGCAGCAGTTCACTGCTAATGACTCGGCTTCTGTGTGGAGAGGACTGAGGCAAATCACCAACTATCGGCCTCAGGCTTCTAAAGGTCAGGATGACAAAGCCCTTTGTCAAAGACTGTCCCAACACTATGCCCGTTTTGACACCTCGTCAGCTGTGTCCAACTCACCCACTCCACCCAGCTCCTCTGCCTCCTCAGCCCCTAATTCATCAAGAGCGGTCCCCCCCTCCTCCTCCTCCTCCTCCCCCCCTCCCCTTGTCATCAGTGAGCAGGACGTGCACAGACAGTTCTCCAGACTGAACCCGCGCAAGGCCCCTGGGCCGGACGGTGTGTCTCCCTCCACCCTGAGACACTGTGCGAAAGAGCTGGCTCCTGTCTTCACAGACATTTTTAACACCTCCCTTAAGCAATGTCACGTGCCGACCTGCCTCAAATCCTCCACCATCATCCCTGTCCCCAAGAAGCCACGGATTACTGGACTTAACGACTACAGACCTGTAGCGCTCACCTCTGTAGTCATGAAGTCCTTTGAGCGCCTGGTCCTGTCTCACCTCAAGTCCATCACCACACCCCTCCTAGACCCGGAGGGTCTAGGAGGGGTGTGGGATTCTGTTTGTGGACTTCAGCTCCGCATTCAACACCATCCGCCCCGATCTGCTCCAGGACAAGCTGTCCCTGCTCAACGTGCCTGACTCCCTCTGCAGGTGGATCACCGACTTCCTGACGGACCGGAGACAGCATGTGCGGCTGGGGAAGTCTGTCTCAGACTCTGTTAGCATCAGCATTGGATCACCCCAGGGCTGTGTACTTTCCCCCCTACTCTTCTCCCTTTATACCAACTCCTGCACCTCCTCCCACCAGTCTGTTAAGCTGATTAAGTTTGCGGACGACACCACCCTCATCGGGCTCATCTCCAACGGCGACGAGTCCGCCTACAGGGAAGAGGTGGCCCAGCTGGTGTCCTGGTGCAGCCACAACAACCTGCAGCTGAATGCTCTGAAGACAGCGGAGATGATTGTGGACTTCAGGAAAGTCACATCCCCCTTGCCCCCCCTCACCATCACAGGCTCTCCCATCACCTTTGCAGACTCCTTCCGCTTCTTGGGCACCACCATCACCCGAGACCTCAAATGGGAGCCAACCATCAGCTCCCTCATCAAAAAGGCCCAGCAGAGGATGTTCTTTCTGCGGCAGCTGAGGAAGCTCAAGCTACCCACCAAGATGTTAGTGCAGTTCTACACGGCCATCATCGAGTCCATCCTCACCTCCTCCATAACTGTGTGGTACGCAGGAGCCACTGCCAGGGACAGACTAAGGCTGCAGCGCGTCGTGCGCACTGCTGAGAAGGTGATAGGCTGCAAGCTCCCATCTCTCCAGGACCTGTACATCTCCAGGACCCGGAGGCGTGCTGGCCGGATCATAGCCGATCCTTCACATCCTGGTCACGTGCTGTTTGCCCCCCTCCCCTCAGGTAGAAGGCTTCGGTCCATTCGGACTAAAACCTCCCGGCACATGAACAGCTTTTTCCCCTCTGCCATCAGACTGCTGAACACTAAGTGACTTTTGACTCTCGTGCACTATGTACAGCAGCTCAACCAGACTCATGTCAATCATCACTGTTTTTCTGTTGCATTATTGACTGCACTATGTGGTACTTCACATTATCTGCTACATGCTAATTTTTTAAAACTGCCTTGACTAGTACTACTCATTATTACTAGTATTATTATTATTATTACTTATTATTACTTATTTTTCTACACTTATTGCACGTTTCTAGTCCTTTAGTTTTTTAGTTTATCCCTTTTTCTCATTATGTTTTTAATGTTGCAGCATGGCACCGAGACAAATTCCTAGTTTGTGTATCACATGAACAATGGCAATAAACCTGATTCTGATTCTGATTCTGATTCTGATCTATTGCCTCCTCAGACCATAACTTCACTGTGCGCATGACCGGAGGTTGTCTGTGCACTAGGGGTTTGTACACTGGCCGGAGATGAACCAAGTTGTGATCCGATCTCCCGAGTGGGAGTGGTGATGAGGTGTACGCCTCCTTAGTGTTTGCGTAGAATAAGTCTAGTGTTTTGTTGTCTCTAGCGTGGCATGTGACATACTGGGTGAACGTGGGTAGAATGGGAGACAGTGAAACATGGTTGAAGTCGCCTGAGATGAGGAGAAGAGCATCTGGGTGTTCTGTCTGCAGCCTGCCAGTTACTGAGTGGATGACGTCACGCGCTGTCCCAGCGTTCGCCGTCGGATTTGCATAAATAACAATGCAGATCACGTGGGAGTATTCCCTCGGGAGATATGTAGGCCGCATGCTAACAGCTAGCAACTCCATGTCTTTGTTGCAGTGTTGTTGTTTAACCGTGATATGTCCCGGTCTGCACCAGTTGTTATTAACATACATTATCACTCCACCGCCCCTTGCCTTGCCACTGTCTGGTGTTCGGTCTGCCCGTATCGCGTGGAAACCCTCCAGTTCAATGTTAGCATCTGCTGCTAGTTCAGTTAGCCACGTCTCAGAGAATAGCATAAGGCAGCACTTCCGGTATATGCTCTCGTAGCGGGAGATAGCCGCTAGCTCATCTATCTTTCCTAATATCGATCGTACATTCCCCATAACAACGGATGGGAGGGTGGGTCTGTACCTTATATTCCTTGCCCGCCGTCTTACACCAGCATGACACCCACGTCGTCTTTGTCTTATTTCTCCCGGTATGTCGAGTTTTTTCGTTAGCACCGAGTGGCGGTTAAGTGCTAACAGCTGGTCCCTGTTGTACCGTCTCCTGCTGTAAACAGTGGCTCCGTCCACCGGCTCGGGAGACATTTGGGGCGATCTGTGTGTCCGTGATGTATACGGTGTCGCCGGATCAGAAAGTTGTCGCCGGATCAGAAAGTTGGAGGAAGAAAAAAACTCAGAATTGAGCCGCTGTTGCAAAAAGGCAGCCGACTCGTGTGGCGCCGGAAGTATCCGCATTAACGCATTATTAATCACGATTAACTCAACATTCCAAACGATTAATCGCAATTAAAAATTTTAATCATCCAACACCACAAATTTTTTTCTGACCTCCACTTCCGTTATCAACAGCTCAGTGTCACACTCCGTGAAGTAATTATTAGCTTTGCCAAGAAGAGGAGGTAATGTTTTTGGAAGCACTGGTTGGTTGGTTGTTTTGTCTCTCTGTCAGCAACATAACTCAAAAAGTTCTGAGCGGATTTTGATTAAATTTTCATGAAAGGTGTGTAATGGCATGGTGAATAGATGATTAGATTTTAGTGGTGATTTGGTTCACAATGTGCATGCAGGAATTTTTTGGAGGAAAATAATAATAATATCGGTTTCCCCTTTAAGACGTGTCCACGGAGTTACATTCCCCTCCGCATCCATACCCAGTAGGCACTGTCTATGGATAAGTAAGCCGGAGCTCAATACACATTGTCTTTGTATATGTAAGCTGTAGCCCGAGAAGCATTATCTATTGCTATGGAACAGTTGATCAATCCGACAAAACCTTTCAGATCAGCTCATCATCACTGCCATCACAGTAGTGTTTAGTTTAGTTTGGTTTATTGATTTATTTGTCAGGGACAATGTACAGGAAAAAAAAAAAAAACATTAAACACAGGGTAAGGATGCTCTGTACCAGATTATAGCGTTCTCACTAATTTCCATCTGTAGTCCCTGGGGCAGACAGGAAGATTGTAAAAGAAAAAAAAAAACATATAGAAAGCAATTCAGGTCGGGTTTCAGAAACTGTTGACCCTGAAACAAGCAGGGAGTAAGTTTAGAAGGTAAAAAGAAAAGAGAGACAGCAAACATAAAAACAATTTAAGAGTGCAATTTCAAATCACATTTAAGGGAAAGAGTCAATGCTGGCAGGCTTGATTACTTAAAATCCATTTCTTAGTCTCTGTGGAAAAGTCTGTAATTTGTTCTGGTCTTCAAAGTCATGGGGACCTTAGGGGAAGAGTGTAGTGTACTGTGATCAAAAGGTGTGGAGTTCATCTCCCGCTGTCTTTGTAATGTTCAGTGCTGGGAGTAATGTGTTACAAAGTAACGTGTTACTGTAACGCCACTACTTTTGCAGTAACGTGCTGTGCAACGAATTGAAAATTCAGTAATGCATTAAGTTACTGAAATTTGATCAGATGCATTACTCGCGCTACTCGTTTTATTAATATGGATAGACATTTTAACGCAAATAGATAATCATACAGCTTGCAGTTGCTAGACACCCTCCTCATCAGCTGCCAACTGGGGATGAATACACAGTTTCGGTGGCTGTGGGCGGGACTGCCATCCCCGGCACCACCACCGGCCTCAAGCCACTGGAGGTTGTCGTGCCAAAGACAAAGGCAAGCAAATAAATATAAACTGACCCTACTGTAACTGACGCAGCCCTCACACAGTCTCCTCCGCGGGTCCGTTTCCTGTCCTGCCCCAGTTCGCATCACAGCCCTGTGAAGAAATGTTGTGGCGGTGGCGACTTCTCATGTCGAGCCCTGATCACCTGTTGTCCGAGCGGTGAGTAGCCCCTACCAGCTCCTACCTCTGTGGTCAAACATGAGTATTTTTTGAGCAAGAAGCTCGCATTTAATGTCCGCATTAAATGCATTTAAAGTTTTCTTTCGCACAGAGAAAAAGTGATTGTGATTTGTTGCAGTAAAGAACAGCTTCTTGTATGCGGTGAACTTTCATTTACCTGTGCTTTCTATTTTATTTTATCTCATTTATTCACATGCTGTTGTGATATGCAACTATTTTGTGGAAGTAAATCCTCTAAATATGCATTTTTAATGGGCTGGTCCCGGAGTGTCAAACATACGGCTTGTGGGCCAAAAAAATGGCCCACCAGGGGGTACAAAATTTTCTCTGTGATTTCATAGCTTTATTTCTAGTAAATTTCTGACTTTCCACTGATTACAATAGTTTGTTTAAATCTGAGACATTTTTTCTCTGTAAGATGAGATTTTTTTTCTCATCAGTTTTCTTTTTCTTCTTTTTTCTGATGAGAACAAGGGGCCCTTGATCTTGCTGTGTGTGCAAGATGATTTAAGTATGCATTTAAAAGTAATGTGAAAGTTACTTTTCCAAGTAACTAGTTACTTTAATCATACAGTGACTCAAAAGTAATTCAGTTACTTTTGAAAAGAAGTAACTAGTAACTGTAACTAGTTACTGTTTTTTTAGTAACTTGCCCAACACTGGTAATGTTGTGTGTGAATATATGAAGGGGTAGATAACCGAATCTGTTAAGTGCTTTGGTCATCCAGAGATTAAAAAGAAGGGCTATATAAACAAATACCGTTTTACTTTTACATGAGATGGAATTTATAATCCTAAATTAACATTAAGAGGTTTGTCTTTAGGATTTACAAAAGGGTCAGGTTAAAAAGGCAATGGACATTAATGTAAAAAATCAAAACAAAATATGGGTTAATGTAATACTGTGGTGGTTCGGTTAACCCCCACAACAGATTAAGGACACTCAGCTCTCTTCTCTTGGTTTTTTCTGCTGCACTACTGATATGTAGATGTGCTTTGGTGTAACCCCCACAAACAGACTGGTCAAACACAGCGCTCGGCTAGAGCAAATAGCAGAACAGTGAAATGTGTATTAATGTCTACAGGCAGACTCGTTTCGTCTGGCTCACTTCTGTGATGTTAATGTTGCCTTTCATGCATTGTGCTCATGCGTCCTGTCCTCACTGTGACCAAGGGACTGAGATCAATATGTCTCTCAAATGCAAATGTCTTATGCCTGTTCTGTTATCTCTTTGATGATACCAACTGCTGGGGTATGCCCTTGATGTATTGTTGTAGTCGAGTATATATGCTGCAACCCTGTAACGCAAACTCTCTCTCTCTCATTCTCTCATTCTGGTTCTGCATCTGCTGCGAGACACACACACTGTCTCCTCTTTGAAAGCCTGAGGAATTCGGCTTCAGCCTGCTCACACTATGGGCTGGAGCCGAGTTCTGATGAAGGCGGGTGATAATAAAGCTACTTAAAAATCCAACGCTGCCTTTATTTTATCATCCTCTTCACTGGTGACCCTGGAATGCACACGTTTTGTGCAAACGCAACCTTCTGATTTGGACAGCTGCACTGGTGACCCGTTCTTCAGGATGAGATCTGCACGTCTGAGATCTGCTCATCCACGCTGGACCGGCCGCGCTCGCAGCTCCTCCACACGTGAGCGCAGGCGTCCTCCATGGCTGGCGGAGAACGCAACACGTGGACCTGAACGCACCACGGCCGAGCGGTGGCAAAGATCGTCTATTCCCTCCCACCGCTCCAACACATCTGCACGAGCCTGAGGGACAAAAGATTGTCTATTTCCTCTCACCGCTCCAACGCACCATGGCCAATCTGCAGCCACAGTTCAATCCGGATTTTATCGGCGCCGTCTGCGCCGATCCCCACCAAGATTCTGCACCCTGGTTCTCCTCTCCAGCTGGCCCACCCACGCACGAGCCCCGGCGCAAGCACCGGGGAGTTATGAGGACGGCGCATCACGCACGGGACAAATAACGGCTCCAGAGACCGCCATCGTCCTCCGCCGCTGCTCACAGAACCCTCAGGGCTGCTCGTTCCCCTGAAGCAAGCACGCAGCTCGCCACTGGATTTTTTTTAATGGTCTCAGCCACGGCACATAAGGGATTTCAGCCGTCAGCTGTTCCCGGGGGGCTTTAGGGTTGCTCCTGCACCTAAAGCCAACAAGCCGAGTCCCTCTGCTTCTTTTTTTCTTACAGCCACTACGCAGCCTCGCCACTCCTGTTTTCTTCATGGCCACGAGAGGAGCCAGAGACTAATTTTTCTTCTTGTGGACCTCTGCACGTTCAACGGGACAGCCCTTCGACATCACGGACCCACAAGCAATTTTTGCGCGGCTCGGACGAGTTCACCGTCCCCCTGCCGGCACTTACCCCCCTCCTCCCTCCCCCTCCACCTGCAGTGAGCTTCTCCCACAGCTCGCTCCCATAGAGGGATTATCGAGGTCTCGGCCCCCTGCCGTGCCCTCTGGGGGGGAGCGTGTGTGGCAGTTCGGTTAACCCCCACAACAGATTAAGGACACTCAGCTCTCTTCTCTTGGTTTTTTCTGCTGCACTACTGATATGTAGATGTGCTTTGGTGTAACCCCCACAAACAGACTGGTCAAACACAGCGCTCGGCTAGAGCAAATAACAGAACAGTGAAATGTGTATTAATGTCTACAGGCAGACTCGTTTCGTCTGGCTCACTTCTGTGATGTTAATGTTGCCTTTCATGCATTGTGCTCATGCGTCCTGTCCTCACTGTGACCAAGGGACTGAGATCAATATGTCTCTCAAATGCAAATGTCTTATGCCTGTTCTGTTATCTCTTTGATCATACCAACTGCTGGGGTATGCCCTTGATGTATTGTTGTAGTCCAGTATATATGTTGCAACCCTGTAACGCAAACCCTCTCTCTCTCATTCTCTCATTCTGGTTCTGCATCTGCTGCGAGACACACACACTGTCTCCTCTTTGAGAGCCTGAGGAATTCGGCTTCAGCCTGCTCACACTATGGGCTGGAGCCAAGTTCTGATGAAGGCGGGTGATAATAAATCTACTTAAAAATCCAACGCTGCCTTTATTTTATCATCCTCTTCAATACTTCTGTTTTATTCTGTTTCTTCAGGGGGTCGTTGTGTAATAAAATTCTGCAGAATCATACCAGCTCGTTCTGATAACTTCTCTTGGTTCTCCTCTTTACATTCCGTCAAAACCTCACTGCACACATCTGATGTCCTACATTAACACGAGAAATATCGTTCTTCAATTGTTGATAAAAGCCTTCGATTTCCGTAGCTCCAGCCTCCGTGTTCTGCAGATACAGAAGACGTTCCTCCAAACGGAGTGTCTATAAACACGGAAGTCATATCCTCAAACGGACTCTCAGGTCCAGTTTAAAGCACAAGCGGACAACAACTCCCATCATCCCACATCACTAAACTGTAATGGTGTTTAGTGCTGTTACTTACGCAGAATGTACACGTCTTTTCTTTTGATCAGAGTTTAAAATTTAATTTATTCAGTTTTTATGTTGACTGTGTTTACTATAAATTTGCTGTTTCTTTTGCAGAATGCATATGTATTTTCCTTTAATTAGAGTTTATAAAATTCTGTTATTCAGTGCTGACTGTGTTTACAGTTAACTCACTGCAAACAAAAACAAATCTATATATCGATATATGTTATCGAGCAGCCTCTCTTTTACGCAATGTGGTAGGTTGCCTGTTGGGCTTTTTTGGGCTTGTTTCTCTCGTGAAACCTGGCAACACTGCGCAGCCTCCAGTTGTGCAGGAATCCCCTCGTGCCGGAGCAAGGAAAGCGCCCACTAAGTCTGTGAAGGCCAGCAGGGGGCGCATGAGCCCCACCCAACCATTAGTCACCACAGAAACTCCCTGCAATGGATTACAACCTTATTACAAAAACAGAAAAATATTACAGTTGGAGAACATAATGACAAATTACTGGCAAGTGGAACAATTAGCTCTGCTACATGTCTTTAACACTTGTTTTGATAAAAAAAATATATTTATAAAAATTTGATTTTAAAAATGTAAGATTTGCAGATTATAAAACCATACAAGCTTTCACCTGCATGTTAAATTTAAGTTTACTCTGTTGGGTTTGTATATTTGTAAATCTGACTCTGAAAGCATCAGAGCGTCACCAGCCATGAACCTCACTGCGCGTCACTGGAAAGAAGGACGCCAAAGCCTAAAATGCACATCATGGGACCATTAAATTAATGGCATTTTGATACATTTAATAATTTTGCCTGATGACTCATGTTCACCCCTACAGTTTCCAGCAGGATTTTTAAGACGTGTCCTCTTGGTAGTACTTCAGACAAACTCCCCTTCAAGGCGTGCAAAGATTTTTGAACATCCTATAAGCTACCACCACCTAAACTGAGCCATCTGATCCACACCATCTCCATAAGTTGATATGCTTTTATAGGCAGTTTTTGCTCTGTTGTATATTCCTGTCTTCTTTTTATTACAGCCTTTTCCTCGGTCTTTCTCTATGTCCCTATTTCAGTCTCACAGGCTTGACCACATAATGACAGACCTGCTGTGTATTAAAGGAACCTGCCCATGCATCCTCTCCCTGCCACCTCCCTCTTCATCGGCCTTTAAAAGCCTCCCACATGGAGGGGGTTGCTACTTTGAAAAGAGGAACCAAGCATCCTTAAGGCTTGTTGTTTCACCGAGCCACCCATTCACCTACAGACCGTATTATCCTCTAGCTAATCATGGACAACCACTCGTACAACTTCCCTTCCGACTGCACCCCACTCACCAACTGCAAATCTGCCCGAAAGCCAGCTGGATCCACAGTGGTGAACATGGGGAACAGTGGCAAGAACCCTCCCCGGGATTATCTGATCTGGTCTCTCTGCAACACCCTGTATGTGAACTTCTGCTGCCTTGGTTTCATGGCACTCATCTACTCCATCAAGGTGAGGCCTTGTACTCTTCAACTGTGACACTCTGTTTGTACCATTTTTTTTTTAAATAAGGAATGCTGTGTTTTTTTAAATTAGAGAGGCCAAACTGAAAAATATGCTGGTCAGATGCATGTCCAAAAATGTTGTTGTGAGCCTTCCAAAAAAGCCTGCTTTTTGAAAATTTTTGTGCTCTTTTTCTATAATTTTGTACACACTATTTGAATCATGTAGCAACAAATCAGTACATTCAACTTTTTAATAGAAACCTGTTATTGTCCTGCTGCAATGGCTCTCATAGTGGAAGGATGGCGTGCCCTTTACCACAGGAATGGGGCTGGACAGAAACCTAAACCAACACAGAAAGTCTGCTCTCTGAAAACATGACTGAAAGATTCTTGAAAATGCCATTTCCATCACAGGACTGGAAACACTACCTGAGTAAAATGTTTTTTGAAAAGCTCACCACAAAAGGGGGCGTATACCCTTCATTTTTTTTCCCCCTGCATGCCTGGGAGCAGCTCAGAATCGCAGGCCCGCTATTGGCTCAGCGCACAAATTAAAGACAGTGACTGGCTACTTTTCTAGGGAGTTAAAAACGGCGTAATTGGCAACTATCTAATGGGTGAGTACTCAGGGGAAATTAGAGGGAAGCAAAGGATGGACTCTGCCTGGTCCTAGTTGGGCACACTTTGAAAGAATCCAAGGATTTATAACATGCTGGCCTTCAGAATGAAATGTCTGAAAATCATAACATGCTGGAACATCCTTCTCACTCATATTTTAAAGCTTGCTGGGGTTCTTCCTCATTGTAAATGTATGTCTCCATGCAGGCAAGAGACCAGAAGACTCAGGGCAACTTACAGCTGGCCCAGGAGTGTTCAGACAAGGCCAAATGGTACAACATCCTGGCGGCTGGCTGGAACCTACTGATCCCACTTCTGGCCATCGTCCTGCTCGTCCTCTTGCTTGTCCACCTGGGCTCGTCCAAGGGCTCCTTCGACTTCTTTGGAGAAGATGGCTTCCAGAACTTCATGAAATTGTTCAGCTGGTAGATAAGAGGAAAGGACAGAGCTCAAGTTCAGTTCATTCGCAGTGACTGTGGAAAAGGGAGTCTGATTAGATTGAGAAGATGGAGAATGATGTGACGGCGTCTAATAAATCCCTTCCTTTCCACACAGGAATCAGGACCAGTCCACTCAGCAGTAAAATAACACTAATTGGCAAGAAGGAAAAGTCAATGAGGGTCAGCATGTTAAAAGAATGCTGTAAAAAAATGAAACAAAATTAATAAAACATGAAATAGGGTGTAAAAAACAAATCACACTTTTTTTCTGACAAGGTGTCCTAACTACAAAGCCGGCATAAGTGGAAATGCAGATAGAATGCAGCTAATCAGCAAAAAAAATATGAAAATTAAAATCAAAGTGTGTAAAAAGACTAAAAGATGAATCCATGTTGGGGGATTTATTATTTATTGTATTTATGATGAGTGAATTTGAATAATCTGTAAGCACGTGTCTCACAGAGTGGCAAATGCTTACGAATTTTGAGATTTTTGGATTTCCTCAGGGTTCGTAAACGGTTGCCAAACCAGTTCATACACAGTTTTTGAGGTTGCAAACAGTTTTTCTTGTTGCTAAGAAATTTTGATGTTCATAACAACTGTAAGCGTTCGCCGCTCCGTGAGATAAGTGCTTTAGTCAGGGTAGAAGGAGAGAAAGCAGAGGGAACAGTTGTGGAGCCACTGTCTGCCTGTATAATACATCTATTTTCTTCATGTACTTTATTTTATTAGTGTTTAGTTTTGTTAAGTATTTCAGTTTTGCAGCTTATTACTACTAATCTAATGTACTGTAAGTGCTAAGAGAATGAAATAAATCAGATAATATTAAATCAGTATTGTTCTGGGGGGGGGACCTCGTTCTCCTGTTTACTTAATAAGAAAACACTTTCGGGAATTTTTCTTTTCAGCCAACAGGAACATGGATGAAGGAAGACTGGTCTGTTATGGCTCTTGTGGATCTGCTTCTACACCAACACCCAACTTTAAAGCCATCATTTTGGGCTTTGCATATTTTTGACTCTGGGGCGTGTCAGAGAGAACGGGGCCAGTCTCGATTGTTTTCATCCCAGCTGTGAGCCTGCTGCTTTGTCAACTATACACAGCAGGTCCCATTTTTAGGAGACTGTATAAATGTGCCCTCCAGTTGGGAGGCACAGGCCGCCCAGGCAGACCACTACAGAGGACTCAGCAGCAATGTGGAGGCCTGCAGCGGAAAGACATGCCTCGTGTGCCGTGAACTGCTCTTAGTTCAATGGATTATTACAGACTAAAATGTTTGCCATTTTTTAATTAGTCACTGGATGGTATAGCCCACAGTACACTCTACATAGGCAGTTTGCTAGAATGAGATTAAAACGGCAACCTCCATCTTTTTAAAGAAACCAAATATGACTTTGAAAACATTTAGAAATATAGAAATGACTTTTTAAAATTGTTGCTGAGCAGAAAAAGTGAACACTAATATAACATTCGATTACAGATATAGTTCAGCTTTTCCCTTTTAATTATGTGATACTAATAAACGTGTTGCTCATCTAGTATTGAATAGAACAGAACAAATTTGCTTTCATTGCACAGGCGTGCAAATAAAACAAAAGCTATACCTAAAAAAAGGTTGCATTAATGTTCACACACATGTCGTGCACAGTCACGCAGGTTGTTTTCCACCCTTTAGTGTGCATGCAATGTGTTTATTACTAAGAGGCATTAAAAAATGAAACAAAGAAAGCAAAAAAAAAAAAATCCTCTATCCTTATAATGATCCAGTTCATGCAGAATTGAGGCTTTGCTGGAAACAAATAGAGGTCACACACATGAAATTAATGAACGATAAAATCAGGAAAGATGATTAAGGCTTAAGTTTTGTTGCATATCTGTACATCCAGATAACCTGACGTTGTGCACTAATAATTATTAGTCAATAAATATGAAGTGTACTTTCATTTGTGTTTTAGTCAACACCACTTTCTGAAATTGATGCAATGTTGCATTTTTAATGCATCTCAGTATATATGCCACAATCACTTTTCTTAATGGATACACACTTCATTCTCATTAGCTGTATTTAATATGATGATTGAACCAGTAAGTAAAAACTTTTTGTCCATGCTGTTCACATCCTGCTCTTGTTTATCAATGTTCACTTTCACCTCCATGTTTCACATTGAATTTTTGGGTGGTTAGGGTAATGGTTTGTTAAGGGTCTACTACAGACACATGACTAATGCAATTCTCTGCCATGTCACTTCATGTAGGTAGTTTCACAATCACCAGAGGTTCTTTCCCCCCAAACTGAATTAAAATAGCAGTGAAGGGCGTGGGGAAAAATATGCTATTTGTACATATGCATTTGGGCTGGGACAGTTGACATAGTGATGCTATGACCAGAGCTTTATGTGAAATTTTTTTATGTTAAACATGTCAAAAACAAATAAACAACAGAACACACATTTGAAAGGTCAGACAAAACCCTTTTCTAAAACAGGCTCCATTTGTCTTTGAAGACTTGGGTGTCCCAGTCCTACCGACCGCCCACCCTTTGGACTCTTGCTACATTAGCAGCCTCTCCTCTTCTTTCAGCTTTATTTATACATACTTAAATGACAGCCTCTTGCTTCCAACTTTCTATTTTTCTCTTGTGGTCTGAGAGAAATGCTTACAGATGTCTGAGCCTTGGAGAATTACAGGAAGAAGAGGCAGCTCTGCAAAAAGAGGGAGGGCCAAGTTCTCTGGAACTGCAGCTGAAGCACGGTTGGACATTACATTTTGTGATCATAAGTCGCCGTCACTAGTTTACCCACAATTAGTGGCCACTCAGCTCTTTCACTAGCCATGGAATGAGAAATTTCTCATGACTGATACAATAATTCAGCCCACGTGCGAGATGCAGCAACAAAGAGACAATAACACAGTAACACATGTTTGAGTTTACTTTATTAAATAGCAAACACACAGCTACTGAAACAGTCACTTGCCAGACGAAGGAGCCTGTGGAGAGAAGACAAGAGCAGTGAGAGGAGGAATGGAGTAAGGGGGATAATGGGCTAGCCAAATTACCACTTATGTGGGCTCCAAGGGAGCACCTGCAGGACTCCAGCGGCGAATAGACGAACCAGCAGGGTAGTGGAATGAGCTGGTAGTGCCTGACTGGGTGGAGGTTACTGTTGGTGATGGTGAAGTGGCAGGAGAGCGCGCGCACTCCCGGCGACACACCCACACAATGGCAGCAACCTGAACAAAGGGGAAAAAAGCACACTGGTTAATAACTTTTTTCACCAGCGTGAGCGTGACCTGCTGTCTTACGGCAGTATACCCAGATGAGCCAGCATTGAATCACTGAAGGATGCTTCTTTAAGTACGCTGGCTGATGAGAGGGTGCAGGTGTGTCCTCTCCCTCAGGTGTACTGATGAGCTGGGGAGAGATGAACGGGAAGGAGGGGGCGCGCTCTCGCTGCCCATGACAGAAATTAAAGCACTGTTGTGCCAGAAAACCCTACATGAAGCCATAAAAAAAATCTCTGGCATTAAAATAAAGGTTTTCAATTTTGTTGTGCTCTGGTACAAAAGCAATAAATTCCTTTGTATTACAACTCTTTTCATCAGCTTCCCATAGAATTTAGAAGTAAGTTTAAAATCCTTCTCATTTACAAAGCTCTAAAGGGTCAGACCCCTTGTTATTTAGAATATCTGATGGTACCTTATCATCTATGCTACCAAAATGCAGGATTACTTGTAATACCCAGAATCTCTAAAAGTACAATGGGGGGCAGAGCTTTCAGTTATCAGGCTCCTCTCCTTTGGAACCAGCTGCCAGTCTGAATTCAGAAGACAGACTTGATCTCTGGTTTTAAGAATAGAAATAAAACTTCCATTTTTGACAAAGGCTGTGGCGCACATATTTTGACTGCATATGTATAGCACAGTGAGTGAGATGCTTAAGACTGCATGTGTATTTTGTGACCTCATGTCTTTGAAGGAACAATACGTCTGGACCTCCTGGGGATAACAGCAGGAGGTGGAGGTGCCTTTGGTGAGGACTCTGAGAGGACTTCCTGACCTCCTGGGGTCAGATGGAGGACGAAGGGACTTGGGGGGAGAATTACTGTCGATGGGGGGTTTGATGACAATGTGATTCTGTTCTTTGATGTCCCAGGTATAAAAGTGGGGGTTTGGGGGAGTTCGATCTCTTTTTGCTGTTGAGAGAATGCTGGAGATGTGAGATCGTCAATAAACCTGAATTGAGAAATAAATTCAGCCTCTTCATTTCACGCTCTCCACATTGGTGACCTAAGACGTGCAATGACCAGAGACGATTCCCCCGAGCCAGACTCGTCAGGGACCACTCAAGCAAGCGCGGTCTCGGTCAAGCTACCAGAGCTCTGGCAGGACAACCCAGACTCGTGGTTCCTCCTGGCCGAAGCCCAGTTTGCACTTTTTTTTTTTTTTTTTTTTTTTTTTTTGTTACTTATTTGTACCCGTAGGTAGACATGGTTTGCAGTCTGGTGACAAGCCACTGGCTGCTGGTCGCTGCGTGCGCGAGCGCCCTAAACCTACATGTTTTTGGTATGCGGGAGGAAACCGGAGAAATCCCGGAGTAAACCCGCGCAACACGGGGAGAACATGCAAACTCCACACAGCTCACTGTTGGTCGGGGGCTGGGATCGAACCCACGATCTGATGATCCCCGCGATCCCCCGGCCGAGGGTAAAACTGTGCTGTTACAGTGCTAAACCACTGCGCCACCGTGCAGCCCGGTGGCGCAGTGGTTTAGCACTTGGGGGAATAACAGCCAATGACACAAAATTCTACCACGCCATCGCCAAGCTCGACAACCGCACAGCTCGATACGTGCAGAGCCTGGTGCAGCAACCGCCCGCTGGCGACAAATACAGCGGGCTGAAAGCTGCCCTCATCCAGTGTTTTACGCCCTCAGCCAAGGAGAGAGCTAGGAGGCTCCTAGCTTTGCACGACTTGGGAGGACGCAGGCCTGTCGACCAGATGGAAGACATGCTGCAGCTGAGAGGCACAGACAACGATGATTTCCTCTTCACGCACATCTTCCTGAGAACCCTTCCATCGCAGACAAGGGCGACCCTGGCAGGCACTCATTTCGTGACCCAGCGGGACTTCCGCGCGCTGGCCCGAGAAGCGCAGCGGATCCTCGAATTCCAGCGAGGAGCATGCGACCATGCGGCAGACCTCGGCGCGGCGACCAGGAGCAGCGGTGGGCCAGAGGCAGCGAAATCGATCCCACCAACAGTGGCAGCAGTGAGGTCCCGACGCAGCGGAGGAGACGACTGCTGCTTCTACCATTGGCGTTTCGCAGAGAGGGCGCGCAAGTGTGTACCGCCATGCCAGTTCAAGAGCTTAGCAGCAGCGGCCCTCAGCGAGCGGAACAAGCTGCTCTACCTCACAGATGCGCGCTCTGGGTGGCACTTCCTCGTGGACACGGGCGCCCAAGTGAGTTTCACCACCTCAACCTACGCTGACCAGCTGGCAGGTCCTCATGGTGACGGGGCGACAGCGGCAAACGGCTCAAGCATTAAGACCTTCGGCGAAAGGACTCTGCTTCTGTCCTTGCACGGCCGCACTTATGAATGGACTTTTATTATAGTGGCGGTGAGTTTCAACATGTTAGGTGCTGATTTTCTGTGCTCACATGGGTTGTTAGTTGATCTTACCAATAGGCGCCTAGTTAATGCACTCTACTTTTACTCCATTCCTTGTGCAGCTCAAGTGTCCCCGCCACCAGCACAGACCAACGTCGCCACAGCAGGCGGTAAGTTTCACACACTCTTCACCCAGTTTCCAGCACTCACAGTTCCCACCTTTTTGGCAACAGTTGCGAAACACGGGGTGGAGCACTTTATCACCACCACTGGCCCCCCCGTCTTCACGAAAGCTCGGCGCTTGGATGCAGCTAAACTGTCCATAGCGCGCGAGGAGTTCGCCAACCTGGAAAGGTTGGGCATCATCCGCCGTTCAAACAGCCCATGGGCTTCCCCACTGCACATGGTCCCTAAGGCTGACGGCTCGTGGAGGCCTTGCGGTGACTTCCGCAGATTAAACAATGCTACAGCGCATGACCGCTATCCAATCCCGCATATTCAGGATTTTTCGGTCCATCTGGCGGGGGCTCGCGTTTTTTCTAAAATAGACTTGGTCCGCGGCTATTATCAAGTCCCAGTGCGTGCTGAGGACATTCCCAAAACAGCGGTGATAACCCCGTTTGGACTTTTTGAGTTTTTACGTATGCCGTTTGGCCTCAAAGGCGCTGCGCAAACCTTCCAACGCATGATGGGTGCCGTTTTACGCGATCTCCCTTTTGTGTTTGTCTACCTGGATGACATTTTGGTTGCCAGCACATCCGAAGAGGAACACGAAAAACACCTCACAACAGTTTTTCGGAGGTTGGGAGAGCACGGGTTAATAATCAATCCAGCTAAGTGCCAGTTCTGGGTGGCGCAGATCGATTTTTTGGGGCACCGCGTCTCCCCAGAAGGGGCTGTTCCGCTACCGGACAAAGTGTGCGCAGTGGCAGATTTTCCCCGGCCACAAACCGTCAAAGCACTACAGGAGTTTTTAGGAATGGTGAATTTTTATAACCGTTTCCTCCCCCACGCAGCGCAGCTCATGCAACCACTGTATGCCACGCTTAAAAAGCAAAAACCCTCCAATGCAATCGAATGGTCCCCGGAGCGGGAGCGCGCATTCGCAGAGGTAAAAAAAGCCCTTGCAGACGCTGCGTTGTTAGCTCATCCAGACCCAACGGCCCGCATAGCGCTCACCACTGATGCGTCAGATTTGGCCATAGGGGCGGTTGTGGAGCAGCACGTTGCCGGGGTTTGGCAGCCGCTGGCCTTTTTCAGCAGATCCTTGTGCGAGGCCGAGCGTAAATACAGCGCGTTTGACAGGGAGCTGTTAGCGCTCCACTTAGCCATTCGCCACTTCCAATTCTGGCTAGAAGGTCGGTGTTTCACTGCGTTTGTCGACCACAAACCGCTCACTTTTGCGATGGCCAAAATTTCGGAACCTTGGTCGGGCCGGCAGCAGAGGCAGCTGGCCGCAATTTCGAATTTACTACTGATATTCAACACGTAGCGGGTAAACTCAATGTAGTGGCAGACTGCCTCTCTCGCACGGTAACAGCACCAGTCCGCGCAGAGGTAGATTATACTACCACAGCCACAGAGCAAAATAGCAGCACGGAAGCGCACGCGGCCCCAGTTCACGTGGGGATAGATTATGCAGCCATGGCAGTGGATCAGGGTAGAGATGCGGACGTGCGCGTGCTCCAGTCTGGACCAACAGGGTTAAGGCTGGAGAGCAGGAGCTTGCAAAATGGTATGCCCCCCCCTAATCTGCGATGCCTCTACTGGGTGACCGCGTCCGGTGGTGCCGGCCGCTTGGCGCTGCCGCGTTTTTGACTCGGTTCACTCCCTGGCACACCCGGGGGTGTGCGCGTCTGTGAAAATGGTAGCAGAAACGTTTGTTTGGCCGAGCCTGCGCAAGCACGTGAAAGAGTGGGCAAGAGCCTGTATGGCTTGCCAGCGGGCCAAAATTCACAAGCACACAAAAGCCCCCTTAGAGCCGTTTCACATCCCGGCCAAGAGATTTGATCATGTACATGCCGACCTCGTGGGCCCCCTACCGTCATCGCAGGGGTTCACACATCTTTTGACAATGGTGGACCGAACCACGCGTTGGCCGGAAGTGGTCCCACTGGCATCGACCATGGCTGCAGAGGTGGCCTGCGCATTTTTGACGGCTTGGATAGCGCGTTTCGGGGTTCCGTCGGATATTACGTCCGACAGGGGACCTCAATTTGTGTCTGAGCTTTGGTCAGCGATGGCTCACAGCTTAGGTGCGACAATTCACCACACTACCGCTTACCACCCCCAGGCTAATGGTTTATGCGAGCGTTTTCATAGATCATTGAAGGCAGCCCTCAGAGCGTCGCTTACGGATGCAAATTGGGTAAACAGACTACCATGGGTTTTATTGGGGTTGCGTTCTGCGCCTAAAGAGGACTTAAAGGCCTCCCCAGCGGAGTTGGTTTTTGCGCAGCCTCTCCGGCTGCCAGGTGAGTTTCTGCCAGATCATCCGGCGCCAGGGCGTCCCCCGGCTCAGTGGTCATTGATCGGCAGGGGAGCGGACATGCTTCCAGGCCCCGTTCATCACACTTTTCCGCTTGTTTTTGTTCCCAAATCTTTAAAAAATGCCGAATTTGTTTTTGTCAGGCACGAGGCTCTGCGCCCAGCCCTGCGCCCACCTTACGATGGCTCATATAGGGTGCTGGAAACAGGGGATAAGCATTTCGTGCTAGATTTGGGGGACAGGAGGGAAACAATTAGTATAGACAGACTAAAGCCTGCTTTTGTGATGAACGACAAGTCTGTACGGGTGGCGAGGGCTCCTCGACGTGGCAGAACCCCAGGAAGCATGTCCTGGAGCTCCCGCAGGGATTAACTAACGGTTCTCATCCTCAGTTAGCAGATTCACTGCAAGATGGCGCCGCAGGGGCTGCGAAGCCCGCTTACAGCAAGTTTGGAAGATGTTTGAAGCCCAGACGGCATATGGACTAATGTGTGGTTTTATCATGTTGTGTGGACTATGCTGTATTGTTTCATTCTTCGACGTTTGGGGGGGGGGGGTTATGTGGCGCACATATTTTGACTGCATATGTATAGCACAGTGAGTGAGATGCTTAAGACTGCATGTGTATTTTGTGACCTCACGTCTTTGAAGGAACAATACGTCTGGACCTCCTGGGGATAACAGCAGGAGGTGGATGTGCCTTTGGTGAGGACTCTGAGAGGACTTCCTGACCTCCTGGGGTCAGATGGAGGACAAAGGGACTTGGGGGGAGAATTATTGTCGATGGGGGGTTTGATGACAATGTGATTCTGTTCTTTGATGTCCCAGGTATAAAAGTGGGGGTTTGGGGGAGTTTGATCTCTTTTTGCTGTTGAGAGAATGCTGGAGATGTGAGATCGTCAATAAACCTGAATTGAGAAATAAATTCAGCCTCTTCATTTCACGCTCTCCACAAAGGCTATATTTATTTAGGGTTGGATCAGGTGACCCTGAAACCTCCCTTAGTTATACTGCTAGTAGGATTAGACAGCCATGGGACCTCCCACAATGCACTGGGGTTCACCCCTTTCTTCACTGTCAATGTAATATCTTTGCTGGTTAATAACATCTTTTTGCTCTCTCCCATAGACTGAGTCCCCATCATGTTGTTTGCCCTCTACTTGTCTGTTCTTTTCTTCTCCACCCCCGCCTTTCCCCAACCAGTCGCAGCAGACGACTGCCCCTCCCCAAGCCTGGTTCTGCTGGAGGTTTCTTCCTAAGGAAAAAAAAAAAAAAAAAAAAAGAGTTTTCCCGCTCCACCATCACCAAGTGCTTGCTCATAGGAGATTGCCTGATTGCTGGGATCTTTCTGCAATTGTGGGGTTTTCCCTTACAGTTTGAAAGTGCTGTGAGATGACTAATGTTGTGAAATGGTGCTATATACATAAAATTTAATTGACTGCCCTTACGAAAGGAAAATATATTTACCAATATATTACTTGAAATATATTGCAATATATTCTAATATATCATTTTCCCGATACATTTCCCAACATATTATATGTTTTAAATACATGGACATATATTGATGATACATATATTACACAATATATTATATATTCATGTAATATATTGCAATATATTGCAAAATATACAAATGATTGCCGCTTTCCATATATTGCAATATATTAAACATGAAGGAATAATATACAGTATGTGTTTATATATCCCAAAATATATGTAATTTTATATTTATAAATATCCACCATCATGTATTGTGATTTATATGGGAAAATGTATTGGTAATATATGTAAATATAAAGTGTCACATATATGTTCAATATATGATAAATGTATTTTACATATATGGAAAATTATATGAAAACATAAATGAAATATATGTAAAGATAAATGAGCAATATATGGTAGAATGTATTGTAAATGTATGTAATAATATATGGAAAAAATTTGTACATATATATGTTTAATACATGGTAGAATATATTTTAAATATATGTGAAATTATATGGAAATATGATATATGTGTGTGTATATATACGGGTATATATATGAGCAAACCTTTATATGAAAATTAACACAGACTAATGGATATCTATCAAAAGTCACCTTTATTGTCTTTTAATCAGATCAAAAACAAATCCTGAGGATGTAGGAGAGAGGTACATTTTTAAAAGTGCAACATTAAACAGTTCAAATTTTTAACAGTGCAAAATCTTAATAGTGCAAACTTTAAACAAACTTTAAACTCAACTTAACATCCTGCAACCGTGCAACATACCAGTACAAAATATAAATTAAACTTGCAGCTTGCGCTTCACCTGGTGAAAACATATTTACCAATATATTACTTGAAATATATTGTAATATATTCTCATATTTATTTTTTCCCAATACATTTCACAATATATTATATGTTTTAAATACATGGAATTATATATTAATGATACATATATTACACAATATATTATATATTCATGTAATATATTGCAATATATTGCAAAATATACAAATGATTGCTGCTTTCCATATATTGCAATATATTAAACATGAATGAATAATATATGTGTTTATATATCCCAAAATATATGTAATTTTATATTTATAAATATCCACCATCATGTATTGCGATTTATATGGGAAAATGTATTGGTAATATATATAAAGATAAAGTGTCACATATATGTTCAGTATATGGTAAATGTATTTTACATATATGGAAAATAATATGGAAACATCAATGAAATATATGTAAAGATATATGAGCAATATATGGTAGAATGTATTGTAAAAGTATGTAACAATATATGGAAAAATATGTACATATATATATTTAATACATGGTAGAATATATCTTAAATATACGTGAAATTATATGGAAATGTGATATATATACGTATATATATATATATATATATATATATATATATATATATATACTGTATATACATATATATATATATATATATATATACTGTATATACTGTATATACGTATATATATATATATATATATATATATATATATATATATATATATATATATATATATATATATATATATATATATATATATATCTGTATATATATATCTGTATATATATATGAGCAAACCTTTATATGATAATTAACACAGACTAATGGGTATCTATCAAAAGTCACCTATATTCTCTTTTAATCAGATCAAAAACAAATCCTGAGGATGTAGGAGAGAGGTACATTTTTAAAAGTGCAACATTAAACAGTGCAAATTCTTAATAGTGCAAACTTTAAACTCAACTTAACATCCTGCAACAGTGCAACATACCAGTACAAAATATAAATTAAACTTGCAGCTTGCGCTTCACCTGGTGTCTTAGCTCACAGATTCGACTGTTGATGGACTTTTTCACATCAGCTTCCTTGGCCCTCGGAAACTGTTTTACAACAGCATCTGTGGAACAGAACCACAATGATTACCCACCTGCTTGCTGCCCCCCCCGCCCCCACTCCTTCCTCCTGCCCCATACCCCTTGCTCTGGTTTGTTGTATAACCAAAGAGAAAATCCCCCCTCCTGGCAGAGATGCAATCATAACTGGAAGGCAACCAACTCTGAGAACTACTTACCTTGCAAAGCTTGAAGTTTCCTTGGGTCGAGAGCCTGCCAACGCTCAGCATTGGGATCCAACTTGCTGACCCCTCCTTTTAGGTTGGACTTGAGGAGGACTTCAACATCAAAGAGCCCCATCAGTAGCACCCGTGCCATACCATTGGGGGTGGTACAACTTTTTGCAGTCTCCCAACAATGTGATGAGATAGTGACATTGTCGTTCCCGATTTTCACCTTATGTAAACAAAAGTAATATAAAAAATAAGAGCATGAGCAAGGATGAAACAAGGAAAGTCACTCCAAGCATTAGAATGCATAGACAGAAAAAAAAGAAGAAAACGCCACAAGCAATAAGATGCCAATAATGCTGTAAGTTTTAATGTTAGAAATTTTCCAAATAACAAATACTTACATGTGAAGGTCTGCAAGGTGTGCAAAGTGATGTTTCACCTGGGCCGTCACTCTCAGCCTAAGGTTCATCAGCATGTTTGGTGGGGTGGTTGTCAACATCTTTGTTGGTGGTGGTGGTGGTGGTGTTGAAGGAGACAAGTTTTCTCACCTCCACCAACAGAGCTGGAATTTCTGAGAAAAAAGTACAAGATTATTCAGACAGCAACCATGAAGACCAATATTGTCCAAGATGCTACAAATCAATTGACGTATCATTAAAGTAATCGTAACAGGAGCAAGTTATAGAATTGACACTGACTTCATGTACAGTATATCATGCTCGTTTACCCTGGGCTCATTAACAGTAACAAACAGTATAAATGATACAGACTGTGACTGATGGTTGTTACTTGCACAATCATTTAGACAAATTGCAACCTCATTTTTC
Organism: Pholidichthys leucotaenia; assembly: GCA_020510985.1. NCBI lineage: Eukaryota > Metazoa > Chordata > Actinopteri > Cichliformes > Pholidichthyidae > Pholidichthys > Pholidichthys leucotaenia. The sequence continues at coordinate 55,168,177 of CM035840.1, read as the reverse complement.
TGCTTATTATGCCTGTGTAAGTGATAAATATGCTCGTGATTCTTCAAACATGCTCTTAAAATACCTGTAGCCCACCTATCTGACCACACATGGGCTGATATGGGCGATTGCTTTTTAGATTTAGATAGCATCTTTAGAATCACCCTCAGGTCTAAATGGATTAATACCATATGATATATAATAATATTTGATAGCATAATACTCAATACATGCCTTTATGTTCCGCAGTTGGAGTTTTCTTTATGTAAAGCCTTGATCTGGCTCTGCAGATCTCTGGTAAAGTCATTACTTTCCTGGCTTGACGATTCTGCTGGACCGGGGCTGAACTGACTGTTCTCTGACAGTAATTCCTCCTCCACCCGTCTTTGAGCAGCAACTTTGGCCTTTTTCTATAGGGCAGGGGTTTTCAACCTTGGGGTCGCGACCCCACGTGGGGTCGCGTGGAATTCAAATGGGGTCGCCTGAAATGTCTAATAATTGATAAAAAAAAATTACTGATAAAAATTTTTTTCAACTAATTATTATTCTTTTAAAAATTTTGATTAAAGCTCCACACACACTCTTAAAGAACTGTATTCTTTCACTTTCAATATAAATCAGTTCAAATAAAATGTAGTATATAAAAATATTGGAGCTGGCACATCTTGATTGACAGCGGCGATCACGTGACCCCTATTTGAGTTCCCGCTAACTGTGTAAACACAACCTAGTCAGTAGGGAAAAATGGAGAGATTTCTTCATCCGCCTGCCCCTGTGAAGACAGTTCCAGGAGGAAAAAGACAGAGAAAATATGACAAAAGCTACCTGAAATATGGATTTACGAGTGTCATGATGCAGGCGCAGTGGACCTGCCTGCCACCGCTGTTGAACAGCTGATTGAACTGTCATGTGACAAAACGCATCAGGGAATACATTCGCGAGTGGCCGTGGACGAATTCTGGTTTGGAGCAAGAGATGAGTACCCAGAGATCTCACTGTGTGCTTTAAAAATGTTGGTTCCTTTTGGAAGCACATATTTGTGTGAAGCTGGATTCAGTGCCCTTGTGTGTATGAAGTCAAAGTATCGTTCCCGACTGGATGTTACGTCAGAGATGAGATGCGCTGTGTCTACTACAGCACCCAACTTTGAAAAGCTGCAGCGAGGTGTGCAGGCTCAGCCATCCCATTAAATGTGGTGAGTTGAGAGGATAATAACATATAAAAGACATGACTGAAGCTGAAACTGAAGCACTATGATACTGTCCATCTTTTCAAATGTTCACTGTGGCCAGTTTAAGATGCTGCAGCTTTTTTTCCCCACAATTTATTGTTTGAGAAATTGTTTGCTCAATATTAATTTTAAGCCTTTTAAATACAAGTAGCACTAACTGTACATCCTGATCAGAGAAAATAAAATGACACTTTGTGCACTAATCTGGCTACTCTGTATTTGTAAGACAGTATAACAAACATGATCAAAAAATAATTATAGCAAAAAAAATGTCTCTGGGGTCGTGAGATATTTGTGATGTCAAAATGGGGTCACGACCCAAAAAAGGTTGGGAACCCCTGCTATAGGGCAAAGATATTAATTTTTATTATTTAGTCATGGATAATCCATTACACAAATGATGCATAATGTGATATCAATCTCTAATGAATTACCGGTTTTGGATTTCCAGAGCCAGAGGCTTTGTCACCAGTACCAAAATATTCTTCACCAAAGTCCAGGCGTTTTCCTTTTCTCACCCTCTTGGCCAACATGTTCCCACTCATTTCCTGCGCTTCCAGTTCCCGCTCAGCAGCTCTCAGTGTAGCCTCTTTTTCTACATTAATTTATAAGGATAGATTTAATATCAAACTAAACACCACTGTATTAATAAATGCTACAGAATAAATAATTATGTGCCAAATTTTAGACTGCAAAATAGTGAAATACGGGATACACATTTTGACATAATAAACAGAACATTTTGTTGCTGTATTTGATAATACAGTAACTGGTAGGAAATAAGTGATAGGTCCAGTGTAAGAGTGTGTGTAAGACCGACTTGCCTGCTAACTGAAGAACAACAGCATCTTCAATGGGCATCCATTAACAGGCTTCTTGCTGTTAGTTGTTTGACATTCAACAAGATATGTCGTGTCAGTAGTAGCAGCTGGGTCAAAATCAATTATCCAGCTGATGGGAACGATGCTGGTTTTATCTTTGACAGGTCCCTTCGCCCAGGTAACAAGGGCAAACCTATATTTTGATATTTTTGCTAAATATATATTATGGTTGTGCCTCTCCGTTTCTTCTTCCCGCTTAAAGCAACCGACATTCGCGCCTAGCATTGTGCATGCGTGAAAGACGTCATTGTGCTATGATTGGCTGGCTTGTTCGGGGCAATTGTTATGCGCATGCGCCATTCGCGCTGAGCACTCTGGTAAAAGTAGTCATGTATCTCATCCCATCCTTTTTCAAATCAAAACAACCTAACGTTACGTTAGCTAGCTCAGAGTACAGACAAACGTAGAAAATGGACCGAGTCCGACTGAAAAGGAAATATATCCTCCCTGGTTCTGAAACGGATATTCCAAGAAGAACAAGACGATTATGGAAAAAAAGGTTAGTCGTTTCTGCTTGATTCTGGCTATTTATACAGCACACGATAATTATATCTGCTGCAAACAAAACTGATAGACAGGGATGATGGAGGGGACAATTCTTTTTTATTGCTTTGAATGTGACTCTAGCCATGATGTCGCCTAGGGATGATAGACAAGAGGATTATTGTAATTATTATTAATATTATTATATTTTATTATTTTCATTGCTTTGGATGTGACTCTAGCCATGATGTTGCCTAGCCGAAGAGACGTAACTTGGGGTGACATAACATTATTTACAACACGGCTACTATCTTCTATTTGCATTTAGCATTACACCATTTATCATTTTGCATCTATTGATATGATCATGTCACAGTAACATTTTTATTTAATAGATCTATGTATTTCCTCAGGGGGAATTAAGCTTGAGAATCAAGTATTCAAAGATTAATATGAATCTATGTTTTCTATCACTTTAGGGAAGCAATGAGAGATACCAAGATTGATCAGCCAAACCAGGATCTGGTAAGTCATGAACTTTAAACATGTAGCATTAAACTATACTGTACTTGGCTATATGTAGCCAGATCTACTTCTCACAAAATAGAACTATTTTTTCTTATTTTTAATAATTACTATTGTATTGCCAGATGCATCTCCAGCAACAGATGTCTTCATCAATATCTTAAAATATGTGTAGTCTATGTGTAGAGTACACTTTGGCAATGACGATATTGTGACTGAGTTACAGATACATATTTTTGTCAAATTTGTTGCAGTCATTAGATGGAAACTGTCATCTTTTGTTCAGACAAGAGCTCATGCCAGTTCTGATGCCTGGATCCCCCTAAGTGAACCATCTTCAGAAAGATTATGGGGAACTACAGAAGAGGGCCATGTAAGTTTCAGATTCTGGAAAACCTTAAATAGCAGATCGACAAGCTCGTTGATCGGCTATTTTCAAATAAGGTATTTCATGTAGATCACAGAAAAATCACCAGAGCACTGAGGCACTCAGCTCTACAATGTGACAGTGTTTAATATTGCACTGACAATAGGACTTTTTAAGAATGAATTGGTCTGCTTTAATAATGCTAACATAGGCCCCACATATTGATGCCCACTTGAGATATATAAAGAAAAAGCACAATGTGTTTGTGCTTTTGTAACGGATGTCAACTAGTACTGTTCGGCGTAGAACGTTAGTAAAACCTCCCTCCCAAAGCCTCATACAGTATCGGTAGCGCTGAGCTATCGGTCGGACCTTTAGCTCAGCGCGATCGTGCTGTGTCTCCCATGCTCGAACTGTGTAGTTGACTGAGAGGTCGCGGGTTCGTGTCCCGTGTGGGGCGAACTGCGCAGGATGAGCTCTGTCACACTGGTGCCGTGACCCGGATGGGAGTGAGGTTTAAGGGGGAGAGTGTAACGGATGCCAACTAGTACTGTTCGGCGTAGAACGTTAGTAAAACCTCCCTCCCAAAGCCTCATACAGTATCGGTAGCGCTGAGCTATTGGTCGGACCTTTAGCTCAGCGCGATCGTGCTGTGTCTCCCATGCTCGAACTGTGTAGTTGACTGAGAGGTCGCGGGTTCGTGTCCCGTGTGGGGCGAACTGCGCAGGATGAGCTCTGTCACACTTTGGCAGAGAGATGGAGTGCACCACTGCCAGAGAAAGGTATGTGCTGGATTTTCAACACAAGACGAAGCCATTTCATCCTCTGTGTGCATGATCCATGTTAATAAAACACTTACAGTATTATTCATTGTATTTCAGGCAGTCTTTAATTGTGCAGATTTAGTGTTCAGTATATTTTAGGTTTTGTATTAAAAATATATTGTGGAGTTAGCATGTTACATACATCATGGTAACTTGCAGATTGGTTTGTAGACTGTATGGGTGATCATTGTTGTTTACTGGCATTTTGTTATTTTTTTCTGTTTTATTAGGATGATGATTCTGAACCTTGGGTTCCACTCAGTGGACGACAAAGTTTTTCAGGAGCAGAAGACTCTGTAAGTTTCAACTTTTGCAAGAATCTGGCCTCTGTAGCACTTGCATTATAGTCCAATATTAACATATTTGTTTTTTGCTGGGGGGGGGGAGGGTTCGGAGATCTGTTTGTGTGTTTATTACAGTTTAGGCAGCGATAGGTTACGGATAGTCAGTAGTCAGAAGTGTTGTGATGTCATGGTAAAGCTACACCGGTATCTCCCTACTAACTGAGATGATACTTCTGATTTGGGGATGTGGAGTATCTCTTTAATCAAACTTGTAGGTAGGCAGAAGTGGGAGTGCTGCACTTGGTCAATACAGTTGTGGTTTTTTAAAAGCTTAAAAATGGATAAAATGGTCCAACCAGGTGCTCTTCAAGGATACATAAATAAATACTGTAGATTATCTAGCTGATGGGATTTTTGTCGCTCTGCCAACCCATGTATCTCTTTAATCAAGTTTGGAGGGAAGGCAACTGGTTGGAATAGCATCTCCCACATGCTAGATCCTGTTGGTGGCTGGTGACTGCGTGTATTGTGTAACAAAGGTTTATCAATACTTTGTATTCTTTTCTGCAACACAGAATCTGAATGAAAATTCCTCTCACTATGACTCTGACAATGGCTCTGAAGATGCACATGATGTCAGCCACATTATGGTGAGTATAGTGTACAGTGACCACAGGATCTCATCTCTGTTGTTTGCAGATGATGTTGTCCTGTTGGCTTCATCCAGCAATGTCCTACAGCTCTTGCTGGGACGGTTTGCCACTGAGTGTGAAGCGGCTGGCACCTCCAAGTCCGAGTCCATGGTCCTCAGCCAGAAAAAGGTGGATTGTCCTCTCTGGGTTGGGGACAGGCTCCTGCCCCAAGTGGAGGAGTTTAAGTATCGTGGGGTCTTATTCACGAGTGAGGGGAAAATGGAGCAAGAGATTGACAGACGGATCGGAGCAGCATCTGCAGTGATGCGGACGTTGTACCGGTCTGTTGTGGTGAAGAGGGAGCTTAGTTCTAAGGAAAAGCTGTCGATTTACCAGTCAATCTATGTTCCTACTCTCACCTCACAAGCTTTGGGTAATGACCGAAAGAACAAGATCGTGGATACAAGTGGCTAAAATGAGCTTTCTCCGTAGGATTGCTGGACTCACCCTCAGAGATAGGGTGAGGAGCTCAGTCATCTGGGAAAGGCTCAGAGTAGAACCGCTGCTCCTCCACATTGAAAGGAGTCAGTTGAGGTGGTATGGGCATCTGATTAGGATGCCTCCTGGACGCCTCCCACTTGAGGTGGAGACCCCGGGGCAGACCCAGGACTCGGTGGAGAGACTGTGTCTCCCAGCTGGTCTGGGAACGCCTTGGTATCCTCTGTGAAGAGCTGGAGCAGGTGGCTGGGGAGAGGGAAGTCTGGGCTTCTCTGCTTGAACTGCTGCCTCCGTGACCCGGACCTCCGGAAAAGCGGTAGAAGATGGATGGATGGAGGTTTGTGTGATCAGTGACGTGACAGATCTTCACCATTTGAGAGCGTTTTGCGAGGAAAAGAAAGAAAGTCACAACTCGAGTCTACTGAACAGAAATGCGTTGATTTTGCAATCCACTCAGTTTAGCTTCTATTGCTAAGGACGCAACACTGTTGTCGTGCTCATGACGACATGTGCATAACCTCTATAGTGTACATTTTGTAAAGTGTGTAAAGTTTCTGTAGTTTGCATGTTGTAACATGCAGGTTGGTTTGTAAACTTTCTATGGGTTTTTATTTTCTAATGTGTTTTTTTTTTAGTTTGATTATGATTCTGAACCATATTCTCCTCTCAGTGGACAACAAAGTTTATCAGAAGGAGCCGAAGTCTGTGTAAGTTTCAACTGTGTGGAACATATTTGTAGCTGTCTGCAGGTTGGAAGCTAGGATGAATGCTCAGTCCAGGTCACTGCACCGTCAGTCAGGACGGAGCATGCTGGTGAAGCTACATCCTGTCAGTTTAAAAGTAGTGGTTGGCAATTGTCAGAGGAAGCATTAGTGCTTACTGCTCTCTCCAGATCAGCAAAGGGGTAGAGCAGCAACTGTGACAGTAAAGTGAAATTGGTATAAAGTGTTTCAGTTTATCGTCACTAGCTCTACTGGATTGTGTGTAGTTAAACTTTTGACTAATTCACTGAAGGTACTGAAGAACTAAAGTGACAGTAAGTAAGTGAATCAAACAACATTTCTCTAACCAGAATTTTTTTCTTTTCTCCATATATAGAGCCTCCATGTTGACTGCAGCGATTCTGTTCCCAGATGTCTTACTTCCCCACTCTTGTTTGAGGATGAATGTTCCACAGAAAGTGAACATCCGTTCAGTGATGAACCTAATTGCAGCCAAGTGTCACCAAATACCAGTGACTATATTCATAATGACTTGGATGACAGTCTTGGATCCATTATTGGAAGTGAAGAAGAATCTTCCCTTTTATTTGAAGATAGCCCTGATGAGTCAGTAAATGAGGAATCACATTTTGGAAAAGTCGGTCATGAACTGGAAAACGAAGAGACACTTTACACTGGTTCACGACTAACCCAAGCTCAGAGTTTTTTACTTATACTTTCATTTGTTTTGAGACACGGACTCACAGGCATGGTTCTCTCAGATCTCCTAGATTTGATCAATATTCACTGTCCAGAAAACACACAGTTAACCTCAAAGCATCTGTTCTTAAAAGAGCTTAAGCCAATAGAAAGTCACCTACAATGTCACATATATTGTCCAAACTGTGAGTACTATATTGGTGAACAGGATAGTGAAGGACAATGTGTTGTATGCAACACAACATGGGATGAAAACAACTCACTGAAGAATGGAAACTACTTTATATACTTACCAATCCAAACACAGTTGGAACATCTTCTTCAAAGAGAAGATATTGCACATTGTATCAAGTCAAGAGATGGCACATGTCATTCTGAAATTTTTGATGATATTGGAAGTGGTAAAATGTACCGTAATCTGAACAAAATTGGAGGCCTGCTTGACTGTACTCATGGATACTCCTTAACACTCAACTGTGATGGAGTGCCTGTATTCAAATCATCACTCTTTGGTATTTGGCCATTATATGGGATTGTAAACGAGCTTCCTTACCCTGTGCGTAAAGACAGTGTTCTGCTTTTTGGCTTGTGGTTTGGTGATAAAAAGCCAAATGTTAATACATTTTTAAAGCCTTTAATTTTAGAGTGTCAGACGTTGTCAACTGAGAGCTTTAAAATAACAAGAAATGGCATTTCGGAACAATGTAGAGTTGTGGCTGCTCTTATGATGTGTGATTCGGTAGCTAGGCCCATACTTCAAAACATGACCCAATTTAATGGCCAGTATGGATGCAGCCTCTGTTTACATCCCGGTGAACAAGTTGAAAAGGGTCATGGTACTGTCAGGGTTTACCCATACAAAGATGTTCCAAAGAGGGACCACGCTTCAACCATAAGTGATGCAAGGGAGGCTTTATGTACAAAAAAATCTGTGAGGGGTGTTAAAGGGCCCACATGTCTGATTAATATTCCACACTTTGACATCATATCTGGCATGCCTCCTGACCACATGCATAATATACACTTGGTGTGGTTCGCCAAATGGCAAGCATGTGGCTGGACAGTGATAACCATGAAAAGCCTTATTATATTGGCAATAGAGTGAATGAACTTGATCAACAGCTCTTACTAATTAAGCCTCCTTGCAATATCACAAGAGTGCCCCGATCTCTTCAGCAGAGAAAGTTTTGGAAGGCTTCTGAATTGCAGAACTGGTTACTGTTTTATAGTGTATTTGTGCTAAAAGGAATTCTGCCCCAGGTATTTTACCAGCACTGGTTTGTCCTTGTCACATTCATGTTCTTACTTTGTAAGGACATTATTACAACAGAGGATGTACAAAAATGTGAAAAACTTATTGTAGATTTTGTCAAACAATTTGAAACACTGTATGGGAAAACAAATGTGTCATTTAATGTACATTTATGTCTTCATTTGCCAGAGTCTGTCAGGAATTGGAGACCTTTGTGGGCCCATTCTGGGTATATTTTTGAGTCATATAATGGTGAAATACTGAAAATGTTTCATGGCACTCAGTTTGTTCCTTTACAGATAATGAAACAATTCACATATGGAGTTTTTGCGTAGGGCCATAAAAGTCACGTGACTCGCGGGGGTAAACATAAACACGCCGTAGGTGCCGCCATCTTGGATGGCAAGAGCAGCAGGTGCACTGTGACAACCCAGGCGTAAATTGTACTGTTTAGCGATCAGAATGAGTGAGGAGAACACACAGTCACAGTCTGACATAATAACATCCCTATCATCCTCTTCAACAACTGACACTGTGGCCTCTGACACTGTGTCTGCGATGTCTGTGTCAGATTCAGCGGAGTCATTGTCAGCAGTCATAACAGCAGACAAGTCCAGTAGTCCTGCTGCAGCTTCTTTCCGGCTTTCCTGCTCCCTTCTGCCTCTCATTGCTCATGATAGGGTTGCCACATCTTTTTTTTTTTTTTTAAAGTTCAGGACCAAAATCCTTAGTCCAGGGGTGTCCAATCATGTGCCATGGAGGGCCAAGACCCTGCAGGTTTTCTCTTCTACCCAGTTGCTTCAGCAGGTGTTTTCACTGATCAGCAATCAGTGGGAAGAAGTTCAGTGAAATCTTGTGCTGAACACACTGGTTGGAGGTAAAGCCTGCAGGGTCTTGGCCCTCCATGGCACATGATTGGACATCCCTGCCTTAGTCGTTTAGCACACTGCAGAGCAAAATTTAAATGTGGATTAATTACGCAGCGCCCGACATGGACGGGATCACGATCAGAGGATGAAAGAGGAGTTTTGAATCATGGACGTTTCCCTGCAGTAGTCTGTTTCTTTTTCCAGCCCAGGACAGCAGCAGCACGTCTGGACAACACCGATCAGACAACAACAACAAAAAAAAAAGGTTGATTGTTTTCGCGTTTGTTTTTAATCTTGCTCCCGTGCGCTCCTCTGGTGTGCCGAAATGCCTCAGTTGAACAGAGGTGGCGGGGATGATTTGGGGGCAAACGATGAGATGATATCTTTCAAAGACGAAGGGGAGCAGGAGGAAAAGATATCGGAAAACGTGTCAGTGGAAAGGGATCTGGATGATGTGAAGTCCTCGCCGGTGAACGAGTCGGAAAACAACAGCAGCTCGTCGGACTCGGAGTTGAGTGAAGCGCGCTGCGTGTGTTTTTTTTAAAAGGCTCTCCACGGCGCGCCGCGTTAAAACGCACCTGATTTTATGCACATTTACAATAGTTTTCTCCCCTTTCATGTGTGCATTGTCCTTTGTAGCAAGCAGAGAGGTGCCCCCAAACCAGACCCGACTCAGAAAGTTATGAGAAAGCAAGAGATTACGTCAGTGAAGGTAATTATTCAAAAATCCAACTTTTTTTTTTTTTTTGCATTTCACACCGGCCATTTAATTCCCCGCTAATCCCCATATCATTAATGACAACTTTCCCCTCATCCTTGCAGCACTGAGAAGGCAGCAAGATGGATCTCTGCATGTTTCCAAGCCAGTCATTTCTGCGATTTTCATCTGCTGGGAACCTGTAGAATGACACATTTTCCAGTCCTAGTTGGCCGTATCTGTTGGTACATCCATGGGCAGCACAGGAGTACACCATTTTGCCGAGTTTGTAGGTACACGTGAGCTATGTTGTTTGTTTCACCCTGCTGCTGCTGTTGTTTCTTGCCATCCAATATGGCGGCACACTCTGGCTGGGCCAGTGCGGCACGCCCCCTTACGTCATACGCAAAAACTCCATAGACAAGTATTGCCTCTTTTAAGGAATGATGCACTGAGAAATGCTGTTCTTGAATGCATCCAGCTATTTAGTAAGTTAACTGGCCGAAAAAGGAAGCAGTTTGAAAGAGTAGGTGATCAACTTGTTACCCTTGGTTTGCATTATTGTCGAAAACTTTCAAGCGAAGAGTTATTGGTCATGAGAGAGCAACTTTCAGTCACCACGGATACAGTCGTGAAAATATTCAGGCGACTTCTAGTCAGCGGAGAGCTGTATTATTCTCAGGAGTTCACAAGGGTAGTGAAAAGGAACAGCTTCACTATGCTGTTGCAGAATGGACACATCATCACTGTATACTATTACATTGTAGTAGAGCAACATGGTAGCAGAAAATGCTTTGCTTTTGGGAGAAAGTATGATAGATCACATAGTACACTGATTCATGTTGAAAATGTTGTTGGTCTGAAAAGGGAATTCCGGGGCAGGAAACAGATATTTGATGTGACACTGTTCAAAAGAAAATGTATGTTAATTGATCTGCCACAATATGCAAGCCTCTATGCATGCATACCTCCAAGATCCAGTGTCGTGGATTGAAAATGTAATGGCAAAGTACATTTCAATTCTCAAGATTGTCAACAATAAATCTTATTTGTGTAATGCAGATTTTTGTCTTCATTGTATTTGCTTTAGGGTGTATACATATATATATATATATATATATATATATATATATATATATATATATATATATATATATATATATATTGCAGTATGTTGTAGCATATAAAGACAGACTATATTACATGTAAAAATATAGTGCTCTTATTGCAATACATTTTTTTATATTTATCAATACACATATATGGTCTATGCTTACATTGCAATATATTGGAAAAATATAAATACTAAATCTCATATATGGGAATATATTGCTTAATGTATTGCATGACATTTTCCTATATACTGCAATATATTTTTGTTTCATAAGGGTGTCCTGTTAGCACTAGTGTAACAGGTCAAGGGTAGTTAAAAAAAACAAAACACCTTACTTGCAAGTTCTTTAAAGCCAGGTGAAGAGTCAGGAGGAACCAAAGGGAACATTTAAAATGTGTTCAACAAGGGAATTACATAAAATATCTATTACTGCTCACTTAAAAAGCTAAATCTAGACTTCCGGTTATGGCTGCCACGTAGGACGGACGTGTCTCGCTCTGCTCTGCTCCTGGAGAAAAAAAATCGGCAAATAACTCTCTCATTTGGGACAGAACGTATCCCAGCATTTGGGCGAGGATATGTCGGCGAAGCCTAAGGCTGGAAAACCAGGAAAAGGAAAAAGCGAGCCGCCGAAACAGTCCAAATTAACGGACTTTCAGGTCTGTGACGCAGCAAACAAAACTCCATATATGGCGGAGGAAGCTGGCGGCGGTGCGATGTTTGCGGGGAATGGCGCAGATGCGCTGATGGCTGCCATGAGTTCAATGAGAGCGGACTTTTCCTCTAGATTTGATGGGATTATGACAGCGTTGGAAGGAATAAGAAAGGAATTGGGTGACTGTGTAGAACGAACGGCGCAGATGGAGCTCCGTCTCGCTAGTGCTGAAGATGACGTCACCCGTCTTCAATTAAAGGTGCGCACTTTGGAAAAAAAAAATAAATCTCTGGAAGATAATATTTTGGATTTGGAATCTCGGTCGAGACAGAATAATTTGAGGCTGGTGGGTCTTCCAGAGGAATCAGAAGGTCGGGACGTATGTTCCTTTCTGGAAAAGTGGATTCCGGAGGTGCTGGGCAGCGAGGAGTTGCAATCAGCAGTGGTTCTGGAAAAAGCACATCGTATTGGCCCACGGAGAGATAAGGGACCGCCGAGGACCTTAATTATGAAGTTTCTTAGCAACAGAGACAGGATGAAGATCTTCAACGCTGCACGTGCTAAAGGAGAGATTAAACACCAGGACCAGCAGGTGCGGTTCTACCCAGATTTGGCCACAGGAATCCAGCAATTGAGGAAGCAGTTTGATCCCGTACGTAAGGAGCTGCGCAACCTTGGGATTCGTCATGGTGTAATCTATCCTGCGAGACTGCTGACCACGTATGAGGGCAGAACCCACATCTTCAAGACCCCAGAGGAGGCGCAGGAGTTCATCAAGAAGATCAAAGAAGAAGAAGAGACTGGTGGGAGCTAAGCATGAACAAAATATAAGGTAGAATAATTAAGCATTTGCACAGGCATCTGACTGACTTGAAGTAAATAGTAAGTTTACAAAATATAGATTGTATTATATATTAAAAAAACAAAACAAAAACAAAACAAACAAAAAAAAAACTATGATGTACAAAGTTGTTAAAAATTTTGGAGTTAAGTTGGAAAACTACAGAGGAGAGTTAATGTTACGTCATTAAAAACAGTAGAGTTGGGGTGATTGGGAGGATGAAGAAGGAGTGGCTTAGGCTGTTCCCCGTGGGTGTGGAACAGTCGATGGCTATATCGGGAGACAGAATTTTTCTTTTGATTTTGGGGGGTTTGCCACAAGTGTGGGAAGGGGAAATTTGTTTGTGTGTAGTTTGTAGGATGAATGTTCAACCACTCATGTTTTTGCTTCTCTGTATGAGCATGTTTACACTGCAAGGTAATCCCAAACTCTCTATTGATCATGGACCAAAGTGTTAATCTTAATTTAACTTCATGGAATTGCAGAGGTCTACAAAATTTAAAAAAACTTAAACAAGTTATGAATAAAATAAAGGACATGGGTTCAAGAATTGTGTTTTTACAAGAAACTCATCTGATAGAGGAGGATGTTAAAAGAATTAGGAGTAGATGGCAGGGAAGTGTATTCACCTCTTCATTTTCATCCCGAGCCAGGGGAGTTATGACTCTCATACATAAATCAGTTCCTTTTCAGGTGAAAAATGTAATTGGAGACAAATTTGGAAGATATGTAATCATTCAAGGTTCTTTGCTATTAGAAAATATAAATCTTGTGAACTTATATGGTCCCAATATAGATGATCAGAAGTTCTTTGCTAATTTATTTCTCATCTTATCATCACTTACAGGGCAACATATAATAGCAGGGGATTTTAATTGTACATTGAATCCAGGTGTGGATAGATCAACAGGACTGGATTGTACGCACATTGGATGTAGGATGACTATTAATCATTTTATGAAAGAATTGAGATTGTTAGATATATGGAGAGAAATGAAACCACAAGTTAAAGCCTATTCTTGTTATTCCAGTACCTACAAGACATTCTCACGTATTGATTATTTTTTGATTTCCACAGAATTAAGGTCCAAGATTCAAAACTGCTTTTATGATAACATCGTGATTTCTGATCATGCACCCTGTTGTCTAATATATGTAGATAAAAAATTGACAAAGGAATCAGGTAGATGGCAATTTCAGCATAAATGGCTTCAGGATGAGGAATTTGTCAAGTATATAGAAAAACAGATAGACGAGTTCTTTGACATCAATACTACACAAACATCAGCATGTGTAAAGTGGGAGGCTTTCAAAGCTTTTATTAGGGGACATATTATTAGTTATACAGGATCAAAATCTAAGAAGACTCGAGAGGAGAGAGCTAAATTGGAACATAAAATAAAAAGTCTTCAGGAAAAAGTGTATGCAGGAAGTGACCCAAGGTTGGAGAATGAATTACTGATTTTGAGAGCTGAATACGACAAAAAATCAGCGAATAGAGCTGCCTCGAGTCTTCTAAGATTGAAACAATCTTTTTATGAACAAGGTGAAAAATCAGGAAAATTATTAGCATGGCAGATTAAACAATTGGAAATTAAAACACCAATTACCAGTATTATAAGTAACAGACAGGTAGTTATAGATCCTTTAGAAATTAATAGAGCCTTTAGAGATTACTATGAAAAATTATATGATACCAAAAATGAACCTGATTTAACAAAACTAAATGGGTTTTTGAACGAACTATCTATACCGTGTATTCCAAATGAAAACAGGGAGATATTGGAGTCTAAAATTAGTCAAGAAGAAGTTGGGCTAGCCATTGATAATATGAAATCAGGAAAAAGTGCAGGACCAGATGGTCTTCCAGTTGACCTTTATAAAAAATTTAAGAATAAATTAATAAAACCTTTTTTGGAAATGGTTTTAGAAGCATTTCAAAATAATAATTTACCATCATACATAAATAATGCCTTAATTATACTGTTGCCAAAACCAGGTAAGCCCTCTAATAAATGTGAAAATATGAGACCAATAAGCCTATTAAACGCCGACCTTAAGATAATCTGTAAAATTTTAGCAAGACGAATACAAGAAATTTTACCAAATATTATTAATCGAGATCAGAATGGCTTTATAAAGGGTAGACAAGGCTTCCATAATGTAAGAAGACTATTTAATATTATTTATTTTAATAAAGAAGCACCGGATACAGCTCTCCTATCATTGGACGCCGAAAAGGCCTTTGATAGAGTTGAATGGCCCTTTCTTTTTGAAGTCCTACAAAGGTTTGGACTTGGAAATAATTTCATAAAATGGGTTCAAATAATATACAATAATGCTACAGCAGAAATCCTAACAAATAACAATATTTCAAAACCAATAAAAATCAATAGAGGATGTCGACAAGGCTGTCCACTTTCACCTTTACTGTTTATTATGGCAATTGAACCTTTAGCGATAGCAATACGTTTACATTCACAAATATATGGAATTAAAGTTGGACCAACAGAACATAAAATCTCCCTGTACGCCGATGATATAATTTTGTTTATGTCGAATCTAAAAAAATCAATTCCAACCTTGTTGAATTTAATAAAGAATTTTGGGGAAATATCAGGATATAAAATAAATAAAACTAAATCTTCAATATTAATGCTAAATGAGACCCAGAGAAATTACCCAGCCCCTGAGGTAAATCAATTCAATGTTGTAAATCAGTTTAAATATTTAGGAATCCAAATTATGCCTAAGCTAGAATCAGTCGCCAGTGTCAACTATGAAGCCTTAATGTCAGATATCAATGAGTTAACTCAGAGATGGATGTCACTACCAATGTCGATGATCGGGAGAATCAATATACTTAAAAGTAATATTTTACCTAAAATACTTTATTTATTTCAATACATTCCCTTATCACCACCTTTAGATCTATTCTCAAGAATAAAAAAAAAGTTAGTGGAATTTATATGGAACAACAGGAGGGCTAGATTACGTTTGTCTTTATTATATTTACCATTTGATCGTGGAGGTCTGAAATGTCCAAATTTTATGTTGTATTATTGGTCGGCACAACTGAGGTCTATGACATATTATTTTTCATCAAATGATCTCCCTCACTGGACTGAAATGGAATCATACAATTTACCTTTACCTCTTCCCATATTCATATACTCAGATTCGGCAAAAAAATTACAAAAACAAGTTAAAAATCCATTTGTAAAGCATATGATCAAAATATGGTGTGAAGCTAAAAACTATTTAAAAGAACCACAGTTATTGTCACAATTTAGTCCAATATGGGGTAATCAATATTTTAAACCAGGGAGAGCGGACGCTGTATTTAAAGTATGGAATTTAAAAGGGATACAAAAGATTCAGGATTTATATTTGCCATGTGCAGACAACATAATGTCTTTTGAAGAGCTGAGGATCAAATTTAATCTCAATAGAACACATTTTTTTAAATATCTTCAACTTAGAAACTTTATTCGATCAAATCAAAATAAAGCTCTCACTCGACCTATTTATTCATCCTTGGAAAAAATGATGATGAAAGATAGTAAAAGAAAGGGTATTATTTCAGAGTTTTATAACTCATTGACACTATCTTCAAGTGAAAATTCACTGAAAAGATTAAACTACTGGAAAGAAGATCTGCAAATTGAAATTTCAGAGGAACAATGGGAATTGGCTTGTACAGAAGCTCAAACCAAATCAATAAATGCACGCCTTAAATTGATACATTTCAAATGGTTAATGCGGATGTATGTTACACCGGAGGAGTTAAATAGATATAACAAAAATATACCAGATACATGCACAAAATGCATGGAAAGTAAAGGAACCCTATTTCATTGTTTATGGGAATGTAGATTAATAAGAATGTTTTGGGAGGAGGTGAGGGTAACAATTGAAAAAATAATCTCAAAACAAATCATATTGAATCCTAAACTGTTTTTGTTGGGTCTGTACCCAGAAAAGCATAATTTCAATAAAAGTGAAAGAACATTCATAGACCTCAGTTTGCTTAATGCCAAAAAATGTATTGCACTATTATGGAAAAAGACTCATAGACCAGATGTGACTCAGTGGTTAAGACAGATGTTAACAAACCTTCCATTAGAAAGAATAACATATATACTGAAATCAAAGGAAATTGTGTTTGAGAATATATGGAGACCTTTTATTGATTATGTAAAAAATTTAAACATAACTCTTGAAGAAGAAGGTGAATGATGTGTGTGGACCTTGTAAATTCCAAACTGGTGAACATAATATGTATACTAATGTATTGGATTGTCTAGACTAAACAGAGGAGCATTGTTGAAGACTTGATTTTGTTGGTGGTTGTTGGTGTTTTTAGGGTATTTTTTTTTTTTTTTGTAGTACTTTAGTGTTAGTGTTTGATTGTTTGTATCATGTTTGTTAAAAAAAAAAAAAAGGTTCAATAAAGATATTGTGGAAAAAAAAAAGCTAAATCTAAAACCCAAGCATTAAAATTAAGTTAGAATAAAATGAGGCTAAAACACTAATACTAAGCTAAGAAAAACTAAAAGTGGGCTAAAAGCAAAGAATCAAAGTTCATAAAAGCTGAGGAGGAGGATTCACTATTCAGAGCATACCCCATCTGCCACCATGACACCAGATGTCTGCAGGTAACCTGTACGTGAGTCTGGAGATGACACTAGCCAGCAGTATGGCCATGATTCTCATTATCATCATCATGATGGGGTGCTGCTATCTGGTTCCCAGATACTTACAGCGAAGGCAGAGCTCCTCATTCCACCTTATGCCTTTCTTCACCTGCAGCACCCCAGTCACTCCACACAGAAGTGTCTCCCCCAAAAGGCCGTGTCATGGTGGTCCTGGACTGCTACTAGCGATGGAACGACTGGCACTGGAGCTTCAGAGTTTGCACCGAGTAATCTAGGAAATATTTGGCGAAGCGCGTTTCGAGGCGTGTATTGCTGACGTATGTGATGACATTGTTAACCTCCCTGGCCGGTTGTACCACATAACTCTGTCAGGAAGCTGTTCATGATTTTGCATGCAACATGAAATAAAGTGAGCAGCGATACACAATGGAAATCCCCGTCCCTCACATTTTGTGTTGTCAGATCTTAGATGTATTTATTGATCCCAAACTGGGAAATTACAGATCTTTGACTGTGTATGGAATTTGTCACAGCCAATCTTCATTTTCAGATGGAGCCAGCACTTAAGATGCATTTCTGCCGTTTGGGAACATTTATTTGCAAGGTGAAGTGTCTTGTGTTTGAAAGAGCTTGGATGCAACAATAACACATCTATGCTGAGGCACTATTGTGCCCTATATGAGAATAAGGACAACAGAGGTGACTGTACTGGGAAAGAGAAATGTGTCTACCCTACACTGTACAAACTTACAGTAGCCTTCCTTTGCACATCTGCATCATCTGTGCCCGGACTGATCCAAGATGGCGCCCACAGTGGTCGCCATGGTGCTTCGCTGCGCTTTTTTTTGTTTGTTTTTGTTCGTCAATTGTGTGTCTGCCTGCTCTTACACCCGTGAAGAGCTACTAAATATCAGGACTTTCACTCCCATGGACCTACTCCCAGTTTTTTGGCTCCTGCCGCCGATCTGGTTCACTTTTTAGCCCAAAAAGTGAGACGGCGAAAGAGAGGAAGACGAGCGGGCGCCCTCGTGCAGCTTCGCAGGAGAGGCACGCGCACGGCTTTGCCTGGAATCTTTCTGTCCAACGTCAACTCTCTTTATAACAAGGTAGATGAACTGAGACTGCTGATGCGATTTAAGGACCTCTCCACCTCGTGTGCCCTCTGCTTCACTGAGACCTGGCTCAAGGAAAAGACATCGGACAGCGCGCTTCTCCTCGAGGGATTTCAGCTGTTTCGTGCTGATCGAGACACGGGGCTCTCCGGCAAGACCACATGCGGAGGAGTCTGCTTCTACATCAACAGCAGCTGTTGCTCCGATGTAACTGTGATCTCCCAACACTGTTCTCCCGCTCTGGAATATTTATTCATCAACTGCAAGCCATTTTATTCCCCGCGTGAGTTTGCTTCATTCATCCTGGCCGGCCACTGTTTACGTCCCGCCCGACGCGGACGTGCACGAGGCTCAGCGCGCGCTCGCGGATCACATTCAGCAAACGGAGCGGACTTTCCCGGACTCTCTGGTTATTGTGGTTGGCGACTTTAACCAGAGCAACCTGAGCCACGAACTACCCCGATACAAACAGTTTATTAAATGCCCCACCAGAGGAGAGAACACGCTGGATCACTGTTACACTACAGTGAAGGACGCGTATTGCGCTGTTCCCCGCGCTGCGCTCAGACTATCTGATCCCGTGATGGTCCACCTGATTCCCACATACAGGCAGAGACTGAAGCTCACAAAACCTGTTGTGAGCACTACGAGAAAATGGACCAGTGAAGCTGGGGAGGAGCTGCGCACGTGCTTGGAAATAACTGACTGGGACATGTTTAAAGGAGCCACGCATGATCTGGATGAATACACGGACACTGTGACCTCATATATCCATTTTTGTGAGGAGAGCATTCTTCCATCGCGCACCAGGGTGAGTTACTCCAACGACAAGCCCTGGTTCACAGCTAAGCTCAGACAGATCAGGAAGGAGAAGGAAGCAGCGTTGAAAAGTGGAGACAGGGACTTCTACAGGGAGGTCAAATACCGGTTTAGCAGAGAGCTGAGGAGAGCTAAATCTGTGTATTCTGAGAGACTCCAGCAACAGTTCACTGCTAACGACTCTGCTTCTGTGTGGGGAGGACTGAGGCAAATCACCAACTATCGGCCTCAGGCTTCTAAGGGACAGGATGACAAAGCCCTTTGTCAAAGACTGTCCCAACACTATGCCCGTTTTGACACCTCGTCAGCTGTGTCCAACTCCCCCCCTCCCCCCAGCGCCACTGCCTCCATGGTCCCCACTTCATCAAAGGCGCCCCCCCCCCGCCCTTGCCATCAGTGAGTAGGACGTGCACAGACAGTTCTCCAGACTGAACCCGCGCAAGGCCCCCGGTCCGGACGGCGTGTCTCCCTCCACCCTGAGACACTGTGCGGAGGAGCTGACTCCTGTCTTCACAGACATTTTTAACATCTTCCTGAAGTCATGCCACGTGCCGGCCTGCCTCAAAACCTCTACCATCGTCCCTGTCCCCAAGAAGCCACGGATCACTGGACTTAACGACTACAGACCTGTAGCGCTCACCTCTGTAGTCATGAAGTCCTTTGAGCGCCTGGTCCTGCCCCACCTCAAGACCATCACCACTCCCCTCCTGGACCCACTGCAGTTTGCCTACAGAGCCAACAGGTCTGCGGACGACACAGTCAACCTGGCCCTCCACTCCATCCTGCAGCACCTGGACTCCCCGGGAACCTACGTCAGGATCCTGTTTGTGGACTTCAGCTCTGCATTCAATACCATCTGCCCCGCTCTGCTCCAGGACAAGCTGTCCCTGCTCAACGTGCCTGACTCCCTCTGCAGGTGGATCACCGACTTCCTGACGGACCGGACACAGCATGTGCGGCTGGGAAAGACTGTCTCAGACTCTGTTAGCATCAGCACTGGATCACCCCAGGGCTGTGTACTTTCCCCGTTGCTCTTCTCCCTGTACACCAACTCCTGCACCTCCAGCCACCAGTCTGTCAAGCTGATCAAGTTTGCGGACGACACCACTCTCATCGGGCTCATCTCCAATGGCGACGAGTCCCTCTACAGGAGAGAGGTGGCCCAACTGGTGTCCTGGTGCAGCCTCAACAACCTGCAGCTGAACGCTCTGAAGACAGTGGAGATGATCGTGGACTTCAGAAAAGTCACAGCCCCTCTGCCCCCCCTTACCCTCACAGACTCTCCCATCACCACTGCAGATTCCTTCCGCTTCCTGGGCACCACCATGACCCGGGACCTCAAGTGGGAGCCGACCATCAGCTCCCTCATCAAAAAGGCCCAGCAGAGGATGTTCTTCCTGCGGCAGCTGAGGAAGCTCAAGCTACCCACCAAGATGTTAGTGCAATTCTACACGGCCATCATCGAGTCCATCCTCACCACCTCCATCACCGTGTGGTACGCAGGAGCCACTGCCAGGGACAGACTAAGACTGCAGCGCGTTGTGCGCGCTGCTGAGAAGGTGATCGGCTGCAAGCTCCCATCCCTCCAGGACCTGTACATCTCCAGGACCCGGAGGCGTGCAGGTCGGATCATAGCCGACCCTTCACACCCTGGACATGCACTGTTTGCCCCCCTCCCCTCAGGCAGAAGACTTCGGTCCATTCAGACTAAAACCTCCCGCTACATGAACAGCTTTTTCCCCTCTGCCATCAGACTGCTGAACACTAAGTGACTTATTAGACTCTCGTGCACTATGTACAGCAGGTCAACCGGACTCATGACAATTATCACTGTTTTCTTTTTGCACTACCGACTGCACTATGTGGAACTCCACAATATCTGCTGGTTGTTAATATATTTAAAAATTGCATAGATTAGTATTACTTATTCATATTCTACCTTT
Source organism: Pholidichthys leucotaenia (assembly GCA_020510985.1). NCBI lineage: Eukaryota > Metazoa > Chordata > Actinopteri > Cichliformes > Pholidichthyidae > Pholidichthys > Pholidichthys leucotaenia. Next base: position 55,147,092 of record CM035840.1, on the reverse strand, counting down.
TATTGCATGCATAGTTTTTTATTTTTATCTTTAGTGCTACTCCATGTTTAATGTTGCAGCATTGCACCGAGACAAATTCCTAGTTTGTGTACTACATGAACAATGGCAATAAATCTCATTCTGATTCTGATTCTGATTCTGTGAGAGAGTATTCTCAAAAGCTGGTGAAATAATCTAAAAAAAATAAAGAAATCGCCTTAGTCCAAAGACTGTTGAAAAGTTATTTCTTAACAAAAATGGATAAGTAGCACAAGCACACCGAGTAACACAAGCACATTCACTGTAGTCACCCCAGTTTTATTTTTTCCTTATAAGGGACGAACCCACTTGCAGGTGAAGAGTGTGTTTTTATTAACAAGGAGTCAAAAATACAACAGTGTCCAACATAAGTAATCAAAATGATCAGCTACGCAGCAGGTGAGCACAGTTCAGCAGAGTCTGGTTTGGATACGAGAAAAACAGTTCATATCACGCCCCGGGGTTACACTGGCCGCTGGGGGAAAATAAGAAATGTAAACTGGGAAAGGAGGACTTACATGAATGTGTCGGAGTGCAGCTGGGCTCTGGGAAAAATAGTCCAAACACAGAAAGTAGGCTGATCAGAGAGGCTAACTGCATGCAGGATGCCGACTAACTCTGTGACAAAGAGAGAATGAACTGACAGGAAATAAATACACAGCCAGCTAACGGTGCTGAGTGAATACAGGTGCACGATAGTAACAGGTGTACCGATAACAGGATGCACAATGCAGTGGCAGGCTGAGCAGCCAATGGGAAGTGCCTGGAGGAAGAGGGAGAGGCAGAACAAAACACAGAATAAATCCAGACAATAAGTGGGCAAGCAAAGAGACAAAATACAACAGCAGCCTGTGTCTGAGGTCAAGGATAACAAGGAACCTCAGACACATGACATTAGCATTGAGAAATGTAAGAGAATGCATGTGGGGAAAACAGAAATTCTAAGTTCAACTATACTCTAGAACAGGGGTTCCAAAACTTTCAGCCCGCGACCCCCAAAATAACAGTGACAGAGACTGGCGACCCCCATTATCCCTGGAGGTGACTGATACATAAGAAAGCACAGTTTGATATATCTGTAGATTCATCTAACTGCAAAGCATATTTCCCTTTCTTCATTCTGTCAATTAGCTGACACTTTATGTCCTGGGCCATGTCTTCGATGTGCTGGGATATGGTCCTGTCAGACAGTAGCACTGCTTCCAGCTCCCGCGCCCGTTTACCCCCATGCATTGTCTGACTCATAACAATTGCCTATGCAATTAAATATGCCACCTTTGAGCTTTAGTAGTGGTTGTTGTTTGATTTGTTATGACTTTCTTTTGGCCTTGCAATTCTCTCTCCTTTTGGCAGAAAAAAATCTGCTGGTTTAGCAGCAAGAGATGGGTGCTTAGTTTTCAAGTGTTTGAATATTTTTACGGGCTTTAACCCTCATCCTACCAACATATTTTACATACAAATAGTACCAACTGGGGTCCGTTTGGACCCCACACAAAATTTAACTGTTAATTGGATTATTAAGCAATACCAAAGTATTTTTTTCACTTAAAATGTTTTATTTGGTTAAAACAAAGAGTTGTGCTTGAAACATGATCCAAAAATCCCGGAATGGGGATAGTTTGTCGGTTGCCTGCCTTTCAGCACGAGTAGCCCGGTTGTAATGTGTTTTTCAACCAGTGTGCCCTGGTGCGTTCAGGTTTTTGTGGGAAATTATCTAATTTCACTTCTTAATTGGTACAAGAAATGCAAATACTTTGCCATTGTTGTGCATGTGTTCTGTAGGGCCTACAGAATACAATGCTACATGCTACATGTAGCATGTACTACATGTATGTAGCATGCTACATGCTAGTATACAATGCTACTTTGCTACAATGGCAAAGTATTTGCATATTTGCATGGCAAAGTCTACCTCGTTGAGCCATCATTCACTGAAATATAACACAAAATTCATACATTTAATATCATTAACATCATATTTTTCCCTGGGGTCCGATCGGACCCCAATGAAAAATCTGAACTGACAGTACAGAAGAAAACTGTATTTTAAATCAGATTTATTTTTTGTGATTCACAGATGATGACAAACAAAGTCAGAAAGCATGATAGCTGTGATCGATAATATGTCCGTGTTGTGCATAAGAACATATGTGTGGGGTCAATTGGGACCCCACTCGGTAGGATCAGGGTTAAACTCTCATCTGCAAGCACCTGGGTACACTCTACACATTGGGGATGTTGTACTTCACTGATAACGATGCATGAATCCATACTGAATATATTCCTCTCGATACTTGTAGCACTTGGCGGCTGGTCCAACTGCTTATGGAGCCATGTACAGTGCTGTCCTCCTCCTCCTCCCCTGTGACAGAAGTTGATGGCCTTTCTGACAGCTTTTCTCCACTCTCTGCTGCTGTCTCCGCTGGTGTCTCTGCATTGTCTTTGGTCAGTATTAACAACTATTTCATTTTTAAAAATAATATCCTAGGCTTAAAGCGTAGTATGTTGATTTGAGCTGTTCAGACGAAATCTACTGGTGCACACTGACCTATGTGGGACTTGGAACGTTACTGTGGCACAGTTAAAGTGACATGTCACCTGCATAATCACCTCAGGAGGATTCTGAAAATCATCTCGCGACCCCCCCCCCCTCCCCTTAGCGTCTCAGGACCCCCCGGGGGTTCGGGACCCCCACTTTGGGAATCTCTGCTCTAGAAGACAATAGTGGAATCAGAAGAGTATTAGAAGAGACATCAGCTGAGAAAGACCTACGCATCTGGGTATCAAATGACCTAAAGCCGTCCCTGCATTGTGCCAAATTGGCTGAGAAAAGCATGAAGATCCTCAGGATGATTAAAAGAAGTTTTGAAGCCTGTACAGGACATTTGTTAGGCCACATCTAGAATATGCTGTGCAAGTTTGGAACCCATTCTATCAGAAAGATATCCAGATTTTGAGAAAGTCCAGAGATGTGCTACCAAATGAGTACCTAACATTAGACATTTATCCTATGAAGAGAGACTGAAAAAGTTGAACAACACAATACTGGAGAGATGAAGACTCAGAGGGGACTTAACTGAACCTTGGACGATTCTAAACAATGTTGATATAGCACGATGAGACTTCTTTACAAAGCTTACATCACACCACCTGAGAGGCCAGGAGATGAAACTGTACCAACACTTTTCTAGATTACAAGTCAGATTTTTTTTTTTTTTCCAGCGAATAGTCAAGGAATGGAACAAGCTGACAGTAGAAATAGTCACAGCCCAGTCACTGAATGTCTTCAAAAGCAACCTGGACAAATACTGGGAACAGAACATAACTTGGACAACATATTTGCATCGCTATTTAAGTCCAATACCCTGTGACTATGACTACATTTTAGATATTACAGGGGCCAGGACTCACGGTGCGCTGTTTACAGGGAAAAAGGAAACTGTAGTGTCCAGTAATGTGCCGTTACAAGGACCACATAAGAAAGTGGCCTGGGCTTGGTGTGAAAAAATTGGATGTGTGCTGTTCAGACTGTGTCTTAAATTACCCTGGCAGGGCAAGATTAAAGACTCCAATCGCCATCTGTGAGTTTGCACATTTAATAAGGAAAAACACAAAATACACAAAAACAAAATTACTTACAAAGCAAGAGGACTGGGAGGTAATGGCATGCAGAAACGCCAGAGGTCTGAGAAAAAACAAGAGAACAGCCTGGCCAGACCCAGGCTGGGCGTATAGAAATGCCAAGGAAAAAGAGAAATGACAGTTGGACGGAGTTCATCCGTAAGAGAGGAAAATGACTGGGGATACCCATCCGGACAAACAGTCCGCCACTGCAACGGACTGCACTTCAGCCAGGTGTAAAAAGGTACAGAGGATTGATACAAATGATTACAGGTGTGGGTGCACAAGCAAGGATAATCAGATACAACCAAATAGCTGTGACAGCCTGCAAACAGATTTTGACACACGGAAGAAAACACACAGCACTGTCAAAATAGAACTACAGACCGGGAATATGGCAAAAGGTGAATAAATATGGAATGAATACAATAATAGAATGAATACAAAGTGAGAACCGCTCAGATTATAATAAACAGGGAAAATTAACCATAAGGGCAAGGACACGATGAATACACATACAAATATTGAAATACAATTCAATTCAACTTTTTTTATATCACCATTTCACATCAACAGTCATCTCATAGCACTTTCAACTGTACGGGAAACCCCCACAATTGCAGAAAGACCACAGCAATCAGGTGATCCCCTGTGAGCAAGCACTTGGCGACGGTGGAAAGGAAAAACTCCCTTCTAACCCTCTAACTGTCCACATTAAATGGATTGGTCGCACCCCCCCCCAGTGACGCAGTGCAGCAACTGCACCTGTCAACTTAAGGTGCTTTTCCATTAGCCCCGATTAGAAAACCCGACTCGACTCACTTCGATTCGGTTCTGCCTCGGTTGCTTTTCAACATTACTGCTGGCACACCTGCTGGCACACCTGTGGTGGGTGGGATTTCTTGAACAGCGAGGCGGCGCCGAGGCGGCGCCACACTCTCATGATGTGAAACACGCGACCGAATCCTCCACAACAAAGAAAATGGCTGATGACAAGAAGAGAAGAAAGGAGGAAGGAGAGAGGAATGACTGTGACATGAAACTGGTGAAATCAATCAATCAATCAATACATCAGATTTATATAGTGCTTTATCATAGACACTCAAAGACGCTTTACAGAAATTAAGGGTCATCCACCACCTGGATGGATGAAGCAGCCACAATACGGCGCCATCCCTTTTAACCATTCACACACACATTCACACAAAGGGCCAATTTAGAGTCTCCAATTAACCTAACCTGCATGTTTTTGGCATGTGGGAGGAAACCGGAGAAATCCCGGGGTAAACCCACGCATACACGGGGAGAACATGCAAACTCCACACAGATCACTGTTGGCCGGGGGCAGGGATCGAATCCCCGATCTCATGATCCCCGCGATCCCCCGGCCGAGGGTAAACTGTGCTGCCGCAGTGCTAACCACTGCGCCACCGTGCAGCTCAATCTATGGTGCTGACTTGTTGTACTCTGCACAATCTGTGTGAGAGTCATGGAGAGACGTTTGACACTACATTGGATGATGCAGTAGATGAACCAGTGGTGGCAGCGGCACAGGGAGCAGAGGAGCAGGGTGCTGATATACGAGATGCTGTGATGCAGTAGAAATGTAATTTCGCCCACATTTATGTGCATACATATTTCAAAAATGTTTTTTGTAAATAAAATGTTGTGCATGTTCCATCTACCTGTCCTCTGTTGTTCATAACGCTTATCTGTTAAGCCATCAGCATAATGATGAGTCCACACTTCTCACTGTTGTGATAATTGCTCACGCTGAGCGCTCTGCCAGCCCCGTAAGCTGTGGCGGTCACACACACGACATGTTCCTCCACACTCTCAATAATTTTTTTTTTCCCGTATATTTTTCTTTTTGGCGTACAGAAATGGCAATACGCCCGTATTTGCTAAAATTGCATTTTCCCCGTATTAAAATACAGCGAAACCGTTTCACTTGACAGGTATACAATTACATGCAGAAACACCACACAGGCCATCTTCACAAAAATCCAGCTCGACAAGCCACTTTTGCTTAGGTGGAAATGCAAATTGAACTATAAATCATGTGCTGATACATGTCATATTCCCATGTAAAGGTCTTCCACTTTTACTCACAAATTGATTTTTAATTTTTGGGAAAAGGGAATATAAATTTTGCACAACTTGTTGGTAACAACAGTTGTGTGCAACAAAAACACAGTTGTGTCTAATGTTATTAGTGCCAAATTTTTGCTAGGTTCCTTCTTAATTTATTAAATTTTGACTGGTGATGCAACATTCAATTTACATGTACTTACCTTTATCAGTGTCTACTGTACAAGTTAAAGTACACCTGTACAACTGCTTATAGCATAAAAAATGTACCCATTCAAGAGAAATGGATTCAGCATTGCAAATTTGTTTAAAAAAATAAAAAAAAAACTACCAAGACATTACATTTCGTTGTGTTGTTAAAAATTAAATTACCATTAGAAGGCTATACACCTGACCTGATGAACAGCAGCATGTGGAGTGAACAGAGAATGGAATGTGTATGTAATTATTGGCTTTTCTCATATGGTGTCATAACAGATAAACCAGTCTTTTGATGCAAACAATACAATTTTATTCCAGAAGCAAAATTTACAAACAAAAAAACAGACTGGGCGTGGGGAGACATGGTTAGACACGCCGACTGCTAAATGCGTCCACAAGCCTGCCAAATAGGGTCAGGAAATCTCTGTTGAATGATGACATCTCTGCGAGCTCTTCCCTTCGGAACGCAACGTCCTGCTCCAGGGCTTCACGCGCATCTGCCCGCACATCTGCGGCCACCTGTTGCAAATGCTGCATGTACTCCTGATTCTTGCCGCTGGTCATGTTGCCTTTCCAAGAGCCGCATCTCTTCGTTATGCATGTTGACCATCGCTGATGTAAGGTCAGCGATGGAGTTGTCCGTTTTCCTCTTGCCTAGATGGAAAGACAGAAAGGCATGGTCGTTAAAGCTGGATCACTACATATATTATGGAATTACACTGGTGAAAGTCTGTGGTAGAATGTCACTATTATAATATGCTTCATTGCTGTATATAAGCTGAACTGTCATGTTGCTGCCCCTCAGTAGAGCGGATTTTGCAACACGCAGGGTGCTGTCTTTGACTGCAGCCCCCCTGCAAAACTAAAAAGGATTAAGATTAAGAATATGGATGGATGGATGGATGGATGGATGGATGGATGGATGGATGGATGGATGGATGGGTAATGTTTAAAATCGTTGCTTGTAGTGTGGCCGCAGAAATCTGAATGGGTTAATACAGTCAGCTGACGCGAAGCATTTCAATGAAGCATGTTGATTTCAACGGCAGTTCATGAGCTTTATTTGATTTTCTAAAACAGGAGTTACAACAGCACTTCAATCACCACACCTAAAAATGGGACCGCGTTGTGGAACACCGGTAAGTGAAGACCAAAGAATAACCTTTTTGTACATTTAACAAGACATTTTCAATTAATTAATATGCAGCTACAGGAAATTGCATTAATCAATTTGGTACATAACTTGTTAGGCTCCAGCACCCCCGCGACCCACAAAGGATTAAGCGGTAGAAGATGGACGGATGGATGGATGGATTTTCAACCCTGGTTTCCGCTGGACCTGTTTCACCAAAAAAAAAAAATCGTGGTTATTGTGCCTTACCGGCACTTGAACGTGATCCAGATGGAGCTGGTGATGTGGCTGACATCGGAGTCGATCCAGCTGGCGCTCCGCCAGACGCAGAGGCAGACGCAGACGCAGGAGAGTCCGCTGTGTCCATGTCCACTGAGGTGGACCCCTGTGATATGAACTGCGATTCTAGAAAGAAAATGCACGCAATTTAAAACTTAACACCAAAGTGCAACATGTACACAACACTCTAAAGTTTTTAACCGGAATACAATAAGCGTAATTCAGCGTTTTGTTCACGCTAATACTTAACACAAAGCAAGCGTGAAGCTGCAGTTGGCTGCAAAACAATAGGCAAGCCTCAGTAACAACCATTACCCACAATCTAACAACCTTCCTATTTCTTAAAAACAGTGAGCTTGGCACAGAAAGGATAAAGTGGCGAAAAGACGTGCAATATCAAAACAACACTCACCATCCACGGTTTTCAAGGCCGTGACTGTGGCCGTGTCAAGCCCAATGTCTCTCAGCGAACCACTTCCACTCCTTCCGATCCGCTCAACTTCGAGCATTGTGGTCCTTCACTGCTCGGTAATCGCTTTTCATCTTTTTCAGCTTCTCCCGACACTGTTTGGCAGTACGGATGTGCCCTTGGGAAACCATCTGCTCGGACACCTGCTGGTATATTTTTTCATTTTGAGTAGATCCGTCCAATTCACGCTGGATGCGATCGTCGGCTAATATAGAAAGAAAATTGCGCACCTCCTAATATATAATATTAGGAGTATATTATTATATAAGTATATTATACAGTATATTAATATAATATACTGTATTAAAGGGGCGCACTGTGTTCACTGGCTGAACAACTATAAATGGCGGTCGTGGAGTAGATTCAGCAGAAAAAGTCGCTTTTGTGATGTTACAACCTGACCAATCAGCAGCGACCAGTCTGTTAAAGTCATATCACAGCCATACTCAGCCCTACTCAGCTCGGTTAGACCCTGCCCTGGATCAGGTACTAAAAAAGCACCTGCTAACTGGTGCTGGGGCTAATGGAAAATGCTCAAACGCGGGCTGAGTGGTGCGATGTAGAGCTAAGTGAGGCTAGTGGAAAAGGCCCTTTATTGATGTCTCCCAGCTATACTGAGAATTTGTACTGATCTGACAGTTCAGAAGGTGGCAGACATGCACCGGAGGAATCATGGCTGACATGGAATACAGCAAAGAAGAAGAAATCCTCATTATTATTCTTCCTTTTTCCACTTTGAGCTCCCAGCACTAATGTGGTCACCGGCATGTTCGGTCATGGCGGCGGCACTTCTCACTGAAACTGCATCAAACAGGGAAAATAGCCACGTAACACAAACAAAATTCACGTGGGATAATCATAAGAGTAAATGACCGACCAAATGTGGAACTATGACCACGATGGGCGAAACACTGAGCTACCAGCTGCCAGATGGCAGTGCCCATGCCGTCATGGATTCCCACACAAAAAATGCATCAAACAGGAAAAATAGCCGAGAAAAACAAAGGAAATTCACGTGGGATAATCATAAGAGTTTGTAGATGTGGTAGAGAGTGTAAATGACCGAGCAAATGCTGAACATCAACCATGATGGACGAAAACGAACCGGCCACATGGGCGGGCGAGCCCCTTCCTCCGGTAACAGGTAGGAGAAAAATATATATTTTTTTTTAACATTTTATTGATTTTCTGGTTCATATACTTTGAAGATTAGATAAAAACATACCCCTGTAGACAAAACGGCATCAAAAAATCTGAACCATTCTTTGTGTAAATGTGTCCAAAGTCCACTTTTGACCGAGTTATGTAATTTATATAGCTGCCCGACATTATGCAAATTAGATGTGTAAATTTATTACTATCTGAAACTTTGGATCATATTCTACATCTTTCTAATTGACAGTAAGCCATTATCTTTTGCAACTTTCAAGTTATAGCCTTGGAAATCTGAACTATTTTATTGACAAAAAATATTTACCACTCTTGACCACTAGGGGTTATGTTTACCCCTTAACTGCTCCTGTCACCATGCGGCACCTGGGGCAGCTAAAGGGTTAACGGGAAGAATCCTCCAGCAGAACCAGGCTCAGGGAGGGGCAGTCATCTGCTGCAACTGGCTGGGGGGTGAGGGGATAAAGAAGAAGAAAAGAAAAGGCATGTAGAGAGCAAACAGCACGACAGGGACTCAGTCTATGGGAGAGAACAAAGAGATGTTAATGACCAGCAAAAATATTTCATTGAGAGTGAAGAAAGGAGTGAAGCCCAGTGCATTGTTGGAGGTCCCCCGGCTGTCTGAACCTATTAGCAGCATAACTAAGGGAGGGTTCAGGGGCACATGATCCCTCCCTAATTATAGGCTATATCAAAAAGGAAGGTTTTAACCCTTTGAGTGTGAGAATTTGCATGCCCCTAGTGGCAGAGCGCGGCACTGTGCCTGCCTTCTCACTCTGACTTTGTCAAAAGTAAGTGAGAAATTTCTGTTTTTTTTTTAAATGGACTGATTTCTTGTTCATATACTTTGAAGATAAGATGATGAGGTACCTATATACAAAAAATTGTGTCAAAAGACTGAACCATTTTTTTGTGTAAATACATCCAATGTCCAGTTTTGACTGAGTTATGGAATTTAACCACTTGCACCCCGGGCAATTTTCCTAAAAATGCCAAAAAATAACGTGCCCAAAGTAAATCGAAAGCTGTTATTCAACCCTTTGCAGCATCTTCATAGGGTTGGTCTCATTTAAAAGAAAACACTTTGAATTTTTTGGCAAAAAAAACATAATCTCTCTACGTGCTCCGGCCACTGAGTTACAGTCATCTAAACATACTGAACTTGAAGAAAAAAAAATTGGACACAGTGTTTTTTTGGATACAAATGCTTGTAAAAAACACACAGCTGTCCGATCCGGCTGGAAAATGCAACAGAAATGTAGAACCAAGTGTTATCCAGCTGAGATCCAAATTTGGTAACAATACCACAAAAAATGAATATTTTACACAGCTTTGTTCTCAGGCTGTTCCCAGGCGTTTTGGAACTGTGCCAAATTGTGCCAAATGGCACAGTTTGGAAAAACGTCTGTAACTTTTGAATAATTCAATGTAGAATCTTCATTTTAGGCTCTAATGAAAGGTCACACTCAGGGCTGTGTCTGTGTGTGTGTGTGTGGGCGGGGGGTCGTCCCCCCCCCCCCGCTACCAAGGACCAAATTCGGCCCTCTACATGACGGATTACACTCCTTGCATGCTTTCACAGCGGCTCCCCCCCCTCGCTACTGTGTGTGTGTGTGTGTGGGGGGGAACCGTGAACGGACCGTGAAGGCCCCCCCCCCTCGCTACAGAAGAGGGCCATCGCTACATGATGGAATAGACTGATATGCTTCCTCCCGCGGACCGGGGGGCGTTCGGACCGTGCCCCCCCCCGCTCCTCTTCTGCAGCGGGGGGGGGGGGGCATTCACGGTCCGAACACGGCAAATGAACCTTTTATCGCGGCGCACGTACTTCGTGCGCAGTACAGTTGTAATTTACCGATCGGTCAAAAGTCATTTTTGGATTACAGTTTTCAGGGATAAATAATAATTTAGCTTATAACACCTTACCTCTTCAAAGCAGCAGAGTTGCGGCGAACAGCTCTTCCCCCATTGTCAGACGAACGCGACGCTACTCCGCTCATGGATCCCGATCAACATAATTCCATTATTGCCGTTTTGGCGAATGATTTACGACTTTTGTCGTTGGCCTCCGTCTATTCTGCTGGAATGAGTGCAGGTCCCACTTTTTTTTTTTCTTTTTTTTTTTTTTTTTTTACTTATTTGTACCCGTAGGTAGACTTGGTTTGCAGTCTGGTGACAAGCCACTGGCTGCTGGTCGCTGCGTGCGCGAGCGCCCTAAACCTACATGTTTTTGGTATGCGGGAGGAAACCGGAGAAATCCCGGAGTAAACCCGCGCAACACGGGGAGAACATGCAAACTCCACACAGCTCACTGTTGGTCGGGGGCTGGGATCGAACCCACGATCTCATGATCCCCACGGTCCCCCGGCCGAGGGTAAAACTGTGCTGCCACAGTGCTAAACCACTGCGCCACCGTGCAGCCAACACTTGTGGGTGTTCTCCATGCTGCTGGGTGAGCCTGGGTCTGTAGTAGATTCGTACAGAGTCCTTCTGCAGCAGTAAATATCGCTTCACCCAGCCTGAATTTCTGTGCTTCAATTGGCTCCTGCATTCACAGTAGGTGGGTCCTCCTTCCTAGATTTTCATTCATTGGCTCCTCAAGGTTTCAGAAACCCAATTCAAGGCTCTTATTAGTTGAATGAGAGGTCAATCAGATGAACTAATCTGTTCGCGGCTGTGTTTGCAGATTTTTTTTTCAGTGGCGCTTGGAGGGCACACCACCTACACCATCACCATCAATATCCTTATCATGCGTCATGCGCACGAGGGCGCACGAGCGCGCTCTCGTGCGCCCTCGTGCGTCATAGGACGCAGAGACTTTCCCGCCCGCGGAACAACGGAGCGCAAGTGGTTAAAGAGGTGCCGTGACATTATGCAAATTAGATGCATAAATTTATTCCTATCTGAAACTTTGGATCATATTTTACATCTTTCTAAATGACAGTAAGCCATTATCTCTTACCACTTTCAAGTTATAGCCTTGGAAATCTGAACTATTTTATTGACAAAAAATATTTACCACTCTTGACCACTAGGGGTTATGTCGCAGTTCTGCAACATACACACTCAGAGGGTTAACCCTGTTTTTAAAAATAGAGATCGAGTCTGACTCCCGAATCCAGATTGGCAGCTGGTTTCAAAGGAGAGGAGCTTGATAACTGAAGGCTCTGCCTCCTATTGTACTTTTGGAGATTTTAGGTATTACAAGTAATCCTGCATTTTGGGAGCGTAGTGCTCTGTTAGGATAATAGGGTAGTATCAGATCTTTTAAATAAAAAGGGACCTGGTTATTTAGAGCTTTGTAAGTAAGAAGAATGATTTTAAACTTAATTCTAAACTCTATGGAAAGCCAATAAAGGGTGGCCAGAACCGGGGAGATGTGATCTCTCTTTCTAGTACCTGTTAAAACTCTTGCTGAAGCATTTTGGATCAGCTGAAGATTTTTTAAAGATGTTTTAGGACAACCTGATAATTAAGAGTTACAATAATCTAATCTAGAGCTAACAAAAGTGTGGAATAGTTTCTCTGCATCACTCTGAGACAAGATGCTCCTAATCTTGGCAATATTACACAAATGATAGAAGGCATTCTTAGAAACAAGTTTAATATGTGAATTGAAAAACAGATCTTGATCAAAAACAACTCCAAGATTCCTCACAGAGCTATTAAGAGAAGAGTAACTGCATCCAAGCTGAGAGTTTGATTTGGAAAGGTATTTCTAAGGTTTTTTGGACCAACTAGAATGAAATACTAATAACAAGATACAGAAGAGAAGACTGAGGGTAACAGATAAGGGAAGGCTCATGTCTAAACCAGTGAATAATAATAATTCAAAACTAGATAGGCACAATAAGTAATAAGACGAGACTGGAAATAACTAAACTAAGAAACAGGAATCATAGTGAACAAACAAAAACAAAAGGCAACTCAAATACTGTAATACATATTAAATACAACACAGAAGAGGGAAGATCACAAAAAAGTAAGACTAACAAAGGAATATGAGCAGCCTTCCCCAACAGTGCTCTACATCATGACAGAGCCCTTCCTCAAGGGGTGGAGTCCAGACACCCCAACGTAACATCAAAAGAAAAAAGGAAAGAACCACAAAGACCCCTTCCCCCCACCAACAAGAACAGAAAAAATAACCCACCCCAGGAGGGCGGTGAGGGAACCCAGGCTTGGAGGCACCAAAACAACAACAAAAAATGCTCATGACCAACAAAGCTGGACAGATTAGATGTACAGAACTCTAGGACAATTGGGTGGAAAAATTAGGCAGTTCAGGTGGTTTATACGAGTCCCAGAACCACCCGATCACATGGTGGAATGAACTGGGTGGCCTCCCACAGTTTCAGAGCCACCCAACAGATGACGTAGTCCATTGGGTGGTCTCCCAGCATCCCTGAGCCAACAGTCGCCAGGGCACAATGTGCCCCCTCCTGGAGGTGGCAGTTGGAACCCATGCCTCCTGCGGACAGCAGGGACCACGGCATGGATGGAATGAGTCAGTGGCTGCAGGGAGTTGACATCCAACGATGATTGCTGGCCAACGGCGAACCCAGACAGTGATGGAGGCTGACCAGTGAAGAAACCAGAAGGCAAAGACAGAGGACCCTCAATGACCTCAGGCAATGGCGGAGGACCCTTGACAACCTCAGGCAAATGTGGAGGACCCTCAACAACCTTAGGCGAAGGTGAAGGACCCATGGTGACTTTAGGTGAAGAAGGAGGACCCACGGCGACCTCAGGTGAAGAAGGAGGACTCACGGCGACGTCAGGCGGAGAAGGAGGACCCACATTGACCTCAGGTGGAAAAGGAGGACCAGCGAGGAACCCAGGTGAAACAAAACAGCTGACCCGTGAGAAAACCAGGCAAAGAAGACGATTGATCAGTGGGGAACCAGACGAAGGTGGAGAAGGAGGACCCACGGTGACCTCAGATGGAGATGGAGGACCCATGGTGACCTCAGGGGATGGGACGGGCAAAACAGCAGAGACAGATACCAGGTCAGAATCACCAGCAGCAGTGAAGCCCGGTGAGGAAAGCTCAGAAGCAGCTGGCTGCTGCGACTGGCTCTCCCCACCAAGGGTCAATCAAGACCTCTCCAATACCAACATAGTGAATACAAAAAAGAGGACATGCCTGAGCTCAAGCTTCACCGCCAACCAGGACTCCGACGGCCCAGGCTGGGGCGTCCCGAATCCACTCGTCTGAGGATTCAACCCCGACATGGTCACCTCGGATGGAGAGGAAGAAAAAAGCACCGGAAAACAGTTACCAGCAGCAATGGAGCCCGGCGAGGAGAGCTCAGGAGCAGAGGACGTCTGCACCTGATTCTCTCCACCACAAGCTAAACAAGATTTCTCTAGATCTGCAGGTGTAAAAACAGAACAGATGACTTGCCTAGATTTGAGCTCCACCGCCGTCCAAGACTCTGGTGACTCTGCTGCGGCAGCCCCACCAGCAGGCGTGATGGTCTGTGCAGAACCCCCAGGCGTTGTGGCTGACTCTGGTGGAACTCCCGAAGTGGTGGCTGACGCTGGAGATTGCCTCACCTATGGTGCAGAGACCCTTGCAACTGAACCCAGGGGACACTCTCCTGTCGGCTCAGTCTTCAGGGTGCAGGGGGCACTCTTCTCCTCTCCAAGACATGGCTGCAGGGCTGGAATAGGATCCTGGGTTCAGTACCTTCCTGGGCCACAGGCCAAGGACTGGCGGACATTCAGAGGAAACAGGAGAGGACATGGGAGAAGCAGGTGAGGGAAAAATAACAGCAGCAGGCAGTGAGAACACAGCTAAATTAGACTGCAACTGCTGAGCCTCACCGCCGGGAATAGGGCAAGACAGTTCATTTTAAAATGAAGGACAATGAAAAGAAACTTGCCTTAATTCCCAGGGCGCGATAGTTGCTGCTGCTGCGGGTTCAGACGAGGTCTTTCTGAGAACTGCGGAGGTCATCTGGCCAGGAGGGGGAGGTTTCCGTGCCCAAGGACGCTTCTTCGTCAGCTCAGGTATGGACAGGACACAATGAAGAGCAGAGGTTGACTCTGGAGGCGTCTGCACCAGGGGATGCTCTCTTGTCAGCTCAGGTACAGACAGTAGTGAGCCCCTCTTCAGCCTGCGGAGCATTCGTTGGGAGTTGGAGACTGACACGAGGAGGGACGTGAGTTCTGGATAACTCCACAGGCTGGGGTATGCCTCTATGACTTGTGCCCCACTGTCAAAAACTTGCAGAACCTCCTCAGGAGTGTGGGGAACGTGAGCATCCAATATAATGTCCTCCAATAACTCTGCTGCCCAACACTCCACCTCATCTTGCCCAAAAGCGCTAAAGTCCGTGTGAGCTGACATCCTTGCAAAAATGGACTTTAACAAAAAAATAAGAAGGGAAAAAGGAAAAAGGAAAAGCGCAAACTCACAGCTGCTGGTGTCTAAACTGGCAGCGATGTTCTGTCATAAATTGCCCAGGCAGGGGCGGATTAAAGACTCCAATCGCCAGCTGTGAGTTTGCCCCTTTAATAAGGAAAAACGCAAAATACACAAAGACAAAAACACTTACAAAGCGGGAGGACTGGGAGGTAATGGCATGCAGAAACGCCAGAGGTTCGGGGCTCATGTCCGAGAGAAAACAGGAGAACAGCCTGGCCTGATCCAGGCTGAGGCGTACACAAAAGCCAAGGGAAAAGAGAAATGAGAGCTGGACGGAACTGCCCCCCCCCCCCCCCCCAAGAGAGGAAAGTGACGGGAGATGCCCATCCAGACAAACAGTACGCCACTGCAATGGACTGCATTGCAGCCATGCTTAAATAGGTACAGAGGATTGACACAAATGATTACAGGTGTGGGTGCATGAGCGAGCATAATCAGATACAACCAAACAGCTGTGACAGCCCTCGAACAGATTTTGACACATGGAAGAAAACACACAGTGCTGTCAAAATAAAAGTACAGACCGGGAATATGGCAAAAGGTGAATAAATATGGAATGATTACAAAATAGAATGAATACAAAGTGAGAACAGATCAGCTAATAATAAAAAGGGAAAATGAACCATAAGGGCAAGAACACAATGAATACAAATACAAATACTGAAATACTGATAACAAGATACAGAAAGGAGGACTGAGGGTAACAGATGAGGGAAGGCTCTGTCATGGCGGCTGCTGGGCCGTCATCATCATCATCATCAGCTGCGCACACACCGGCAGGTGACAATCAGCGACCTTTAAAAGCCAGAACCGCAGACGGCTCGGCACGGAGTCATCTGTCGCCTTTGCCCAGCAATGCACCGAGATTACGACCTCAAGCCAAAGCCAAGACCAGGACATCACGCCAAGCCAAACCAAGTAAGCAACCTCAGCACTCATCCTCTCCTAGCCTTTTCCCCTGTGCACAGGTGGACCTCCCAGGCGGCGGACTAGCCACCCCAGCTGACGGGGCACCATCTCCTCCACCTCGGAGTTCCTCCTCACCTCCGCTACGTCGAGCACCACGAGCACTGCATCGCACGAGCACTCGGAGTCAGCAGGATTTACTCTGTGGCACCTGCAAGGTTGCCAGGTCGCCACAGGATATGTTCAGCTCCAGTGACCAGACAGCCACGCTCTCACTTTCCCACGCACTACACACACATTATATCAATAAAGAATAATTGTCTAATATCTACTCATGTCAGCGTCTATCTCCTGGGTCCCTAACCATGTCAGTACGACTCCGTCAAGTTGACCCAGCTGACAGCGCGCTGTCGTGCCGCCTAAACACTCTTAGCGCTCGAGTAGATATGATTGCACACCAGCAGACAGTCATTCTAAACCAATTAACACAGGTTAACAGTCGGCTGGACCGTCTGGAAGGACGCCAGACGTTCCCCCCGGCAACCGGGGTTTTTTCAGCCCCCGTAGCCGCTCCTACTAGCCAAGCTAATGCACCATCTACACATCATCTCACTCCCGTGCCAACCCCCGCCCGCTTTAGCGGAAAGCTCGGGGAAGCGCGAGGGTTCATACTCCAGTGTAAGTCAGTGTTTCTCCGCGTCCTGGGGGACTTTGCCACCGATCAGAGTAAAATAGGGTACATCATCAACTTGTTGGGGGGTAGAGCCTTAGACTGGGCCTACACAGTTATGGCAAAACCAAGTTATCCTCTTTTGACTTACCAGCAGTTCGAGGCAGAGTTCATGGAGGTGTTTGATCATACAGACCGGGGCGCGGTGTTAACCGAACGGCTGCTAAGTCTTCGGCAGGGCAGTAGATCTGCCGCTGATTACGCCATTGACTTCCGGGTGTTAGCCGCTGAGGTTGGGTGGGGGGAGCCAGCGCTTTGTGGTATCTTTCTCCGCAGTCTTAGTTCCGAGTTGAAAGATGAGCTAGTGGCACGGGACAAACCAGATAAGTTAGGGGAGTTAATTTCCCTCACCATCAGCTTGGATAGTAGGCTAAAGGAGCGAGCGGCCGAACGGCAGACAGCTCCCTGTTCGAGTAAACCCCATCCTCGCTCCACTAGCTCTCCCCTCCTTGCTCTGCCCTCGTCGGAGGAACTTCTGGAGCAAGAGGATATGATTATAGGGCAATCGAGAGTGTCAGCGGCTGAAAGGCAGCGCCGCAGGGATCTGGGCCTATGTTTTTATTGTGGCAATGGGTCTCATGGGGTTGCTGAATGCCCAAATCGGTTAAAAAGGGGCGGTCCGTGGATCACAGTAGGGGGATTCATGGACAAGAAACAGAAAAAGCCCCTTACTAGTTGCTGCATTCCCATTAGGCTACTTCATAAACACAGAGAACACTCCACACATGCCTTAGTTGACTCTGGAGCTGAGCAAAACTTTATCTCCAGAGACCTGGCAACCCAGATGGGCCTCAGCTGTCAACCTCTATGTCCTGTCAATCTCGTCACCCTGTCCAAGGCGTCACTGACATCTGTTTCCCATCAGACAGCCCCTGTGTCAGTTATAGTCTCTGGGAATCACAGAGAGGAAATTCGGTTTCTGATTTTGCCCATCTCCTCCTCACCCATCATCCTGGGGTACCCCTGGCTTAGGCTTCATAACCTCACCTTTGACTGGCAAGTTGGGAGTATTACAGCGTGGAGTCCGTTCTGTCTGAGTGCCTGCCTTCAATCTGCGGCGTGTACCCCATCGGTCTCGGCACCCCTACCTTCGTCGCCACCCCCGGACCTGTCCAAGGTACTGGAAGTCTACCACGACCTGGGGCCGGTGTTCAGCAAGTCACGGGCGCTGTCCCTTCCCCCCCACCGTCCTTATGACTGTGCTATCAACCTCAAGGCTGGGGCCCCTCTCCCCGCGAGCTGCCTATACAGCCTGTCCGCCCCGGAGCACGAGGCCATGGATACATACATAAAGGAGTCCCTGACATCTGGGATTATTCGTCCTTCGTCCTCAGCTGTGGGTGCAGGGTTCTTCTTCGTGGGGAAGAAGGACGGTTCGCTACGCCCCTGCATCGACTTCCGGGGCCTCAACGAAATCACGGTCAAGGACAAATACACACTGCCTTTGATGAACACAGCCTTTGACTCCCTCCAGGGGGCGTCCTGGTTCACTAAGCTAGACCTGCGGAACGCCTACCACCTGGTGCGCATCAGAGAAGGTGATGAATGGAAGACGGCTTTCCGGACCCCAAGCGGCCACTTCGAATATCTGGTGATGCCATTTGGGTTAACCAACGCTCCGGCTGTGTTTCAGCGCTTGATAAATGACGTCCTCCGAGATTTCTTCAACTCCTTCGTGTTCGTCTACCTCGATGACATTCTCATCTTCTCACGCACGTTGGAGGAACACCAGGTGCATGTACGACGGGTTCTGCAGCGCCTCCTGGAGAACCAGCTGTTCGTTAAGGCAGAAAAGTGCGAATTTCACACTGACCAGACCTCCTTCCTTGGGTTCATCATCGCCCGGAATCAGGTGCTTCCCGACCCGGCCAAGGTCAAAGCGGTGGTGGACTGGCCCACGCCCACGTCCAGGAAACAGTTACAGGGGTTCCTGGGCTTCGCCAATTTCTACCGTCGCTTCGTGCCCATTTTGGGAACATCGCCTGCCCCCTAACTGCTCTCACTTCCCCTAAGGTCCCCTTTCGTTGGAATGAGGAGGCTGCAGCGGCGTTCGGGAGACTGAAGGAGGAGTTCGCTTCTGCCCGCATGCTGACCCAGGTGGACCCGGAGCTGCAGCGCCTGGTGGAGGTGGACGCTTCTGATTCAGGGGTTGGGGCCGTTCTCTCCCAGCGCTCTCCAGTGGATGGCAAGATTCGACCGTGTGCATACTTCTTCCACCGCCTAACGCCCGCAGAAAGAAATTACTGCATTGGAGACAGGGAGCTGCTGGCCGTGAAACTCGCCCTGGAGGAGTGGAGACACTGGCTGGAGGGGGCTGCCCAGCCGTTCGTCGTTTGGACTGATCACCGCAACCTTGAGTACCTCAGGACGGCCAAGCGTTTGAATGCCCGCCAGGCCCGTTGGTCGTTTTTCTTCAGCCGGTTTAATTTCCCCATCACCTACCGGCCGGGGAGCAAGAACGGTAAGCCTGACGCCCTCTCGCGGCAGTTCGACGCACCATCCACCGAAGAGCAGGAGGTGACCATCCTGCCGCCCTCTTGTGTGGTGGGTGCGCTGTCTTGGGGAATCCGCAAGAAGGTCCGAAGAGCACAGGAGACGGAGCCTGATCCGGGTGGGGGCCCCCCGGGTCGTCTGTTCATTCCCCGCTCTGTCAGGGGTCAGGTAATCGAGTGAGGTCAGGCGTCCAAGCTGGCATGTCATCTGGGAGTGGGCCGAACCACTGATTTTCTCCAGAGGACTTTCTGGTGGCCAGGGTTGAGAAAGGATGTCAACAGCTATGTCTGGGCCTGCACCCAGTGCGTTACTGGGAAAACATCATCATCCCCCCCGGCGGGTCTTCTGCACCCTTTTCCCATTCCTTCTCGCCCCTGGTCCCACGTAGCCATGGACTTCGTAACTGGCCTACCTCCCTTTGATCAATTCACGACAGTTTTGACAATAGTGGACCGTTTTTCTAAGGCGGCCCATTTTGTGCCCCTCCAAGGGCTGCCTTCGGCGCGGCAGACGGCGGACCTTCTCGTCCAGCATGTGGTCCGTCTTCACGGAATCCCTGCTGACATTGTTTTGGACCGAGGACCACAGTTTGTATCCCAAGTCTGGAAGGCATTCTGTACAGTGCTCGGGGCCATGGCCAGCCTCTCCTCTGGGTACCACCCGCAGAGCAACGGCCAGTGCGAGCATGCAAACCAGGAGCTGGAGGCTGCACTGCGCTGTGTCATCTCCTCCTGCTCCTCTTCTTGGAGCACGCATCTACCTTGGATTGAATACGCTCATAACACCACGGTGTCCTCTGATACGGGGATGTCCCCTTTCAAGGCGTTACTAGGGTTTGATCCACCGTTGTTCCCTGACGAGGAGAAGGAGGTAGCGGTTCCTTCAGTACAGGTCCACGCCAGGCGTTGTCAACGGGTTTGGTCCATCACCCGCAGAGCCCTTCTGAGGACCACAGAACACAACATCCAGGTGGCCAACCGCCACAGGAGACCTGCCCCGGACTATAAGGTGGGTCAAAAAGTCTGGTTGTCCACTAGGAACATCAGTGTGCCGGCTGAGAAGGGCAAGCTAACCAAGCGCTTCATCGGCCCCTATGTTATTTCTTGTATTGTCAATCCTGTGTCTGTGCACCTTGTTCTCCCCCCTTCCATGCGCATCTGCCCCACCTTTCATGTCTCCCAGGTCAAGCCGTGCATCTCTGACCCTCTGTGCCCGCCCCCCGCAGCTCCTGCCCCCCGAGGATGATCGATGGCCATCAGGCCTGGGGGGTGACTGCCATCTTGGATGTCCGCTGGAGGGGTCGGGGCCTTCAGTATTTGGTTGATTGGGAGGGGTTTGGTCCTGAACATCGCTCCTGGATTCGCCCGGCGTTGATCCTCGACAAGCAGCTGATTTTCATCGGGCGCATCCAGGTAGGATAGGGCAGGTGCCTGGAGGCACCTCTAGAGGGTGGAGTACTGTCATGGCTGCCGCTGGGCTGTCATCATCATCATCATCAGCTGCGCACACACCAGCAGGTGTCAATCAGCGACCTTTAAAAGCCAGAACCGCAGACGGCTGGGCACGGAATCGTCTGTCGCCTTTGCCCAGCAATGCGCTGAGATTACGACCTCAAGCCAAAGCCAAGACCAGGACACCACGCCAAGCCAAGCCAAGTAAGCAACCTCAGCACTCATCCTCTCCTAGCCTTTTCCCCTGTTCACAGGTGGACCTCCCAGGCGGCGGACTAGCCACCCCAGCTGACGGGGCACCATCTCCTCCACCTCGGAGTTCCTCCTCACCTCCGCTACGTCGAGCACCACGAGCACTGCATCGCACGGGCACTCGGAGTCAGCAGGATTTACTCTGTAGCACCTGCAAGGTTGCCAGGTCGCCACAGGATACGCTCAGCTCCAGTGACCAGACAGCTACGCACTCACTCTCCCACGCACTACACACACATTATATCAATAAAGAATAATTGTCTAATATCTACTCGTGTCAGCGTCTGTCTCCTGGGTCCCTAACCATGTCAGGCTCATGTCTAAACCGGTGAATAATAATAATACAAAACTAGATAGGCACAACAACTAATAAGAGCAGACTAGAAATAAGTAAACTAAGAAACAGGAATCCTAGTGAACAAACAGAAACAAAAGATAACTCAAATACCATAATACATATTAAATACAACACAGAAGTGGGGAGATCACAAAAAAGTAAGACTAACAAAGGAATGTGAGCATGGCTCCCCAACCATGCTCTTCATCATGACAGACTGTAATTAAAAAAAACAGATATGGGTCACATGTGTGCAAAAAATCGGAATTGAGCATTAAGACTTGCAGTGTGAACGTAGCTTTAGTGACATATGTAGCGTGCTGGACTCTGGTATGAGTTGGAGACCCAGCTTGGATATCCTTTGGGTCAAATTTATTTTCCATAAAAATAGTAAGTATTTAGAATAATGTGATAAATCGAGGGCATTGCAAGGCAGCAGGCTATTTTACAACCTTTATCATAACATACAGATATAATGGCTTTTGTTATAAAGATTTTTTTCATGTAAATTTGTACCTTTTTTCATAAATTTAAAGCTTGTTGTGTAAATTTGAGAGCCTTTTTTCTTGTAATTCTGCTTTTTTTTTTATAGTAAATATGCAATTTTTCCATGTAATTTTAAATAATTTTCCAAAGATATTTGTTTCAGATATTTTTTTGTAAATATATTTTTTTTTGTTTTTAAGTTTGCATTTTTTGTCACATAAATTTGAAGTTTTTTCGTTATATATTTCTAAATTTATTCATGCAGCTTTGTGACCTTTTTTTTAAATGTAGTAAATCAGAATTAGCATAGTTAAAATTGAGAAGTTTGGGTGAAGATGTAAATATGCAAATACCAAATTTAAAAAATGAATCCCACTGTCATGAACAGATATCCAGATTAGAGAATATTTGGGTTCTGCCCTGGCAAAATGTAAGAAAGTCTGATGATTCAATCCTTCATTGTTTATTTTGTGAAGCTCTGTTAAGGCTTTTTAACTTTCCCCACATGCTTAGATATTCAGATTATACAGTATGGATTTGATTTTTTCCCCCATATTGCAATTACTATAAGGCATCACTATGCAAGTCTGTTGTGTGTGACTGTCGTGTGTGTTTCTGTTGTTTGGCTGTCAACTGTCATGCTGCTGTTACACTGTAATTTCCCAGTTTGGGATCAATAAAGTACATCTAAGTCTTGCTGTTGTGTTAATTTATGCAAACCTTTTTGAGGTTTTTTTCTGTTCAACCAATTTCCCTCACAAGCCCATCTTTTTTCATTGCATCTATGTGGGTTTTTTAAGTTTTTATAATTTTATCACCGTCACAGTCCACGATGGTGTCCTTGTCTTGTAATCTAAATGTAGTTTTGTTTTTTTTCCCTTTTTGACAAATTATCCTTCATTATGCAAAATGCCATAAGACTGTTAATGCAATTAAAAGGCTGAAGAGGAGACTGCATTAGCTTTGACAGAAGTGGACATAGAGGGTCCAGAGGTTCCACTAAACTATAGGGGCAATATATGTCAAGCATCCAGTATATGACTGTGTTGTTTGAAGATGGAGGATTTGCCGCAGAACTTATTTCTGTTCCATAAGAGACTGAACAGGGCAATGTAGTGGATCCTCCTCCAAAATCTGTGCAGCAATTTGACAATGTAAGAAACAATTTTATTAATCTCAATGTGAGACAAATTACTGCTAAACAGAAATTAATATTTACCTTTAAGATTGTCTGGGTATCTTTGGATAATCTGTTTTTTCAACCATATGAAAAAATGGTAAAAGAAAAAAAGAAGACTATTATTTTCATTCAAAAATTTATTGTTTCGTTTCAAATAAAATACTGAAAAACCAATCACATTTGCTCTGTTTTTCTGTTCTTTCCCATTTGTTTTCTCTGTTTTCATTTTTGAACAAACACATAAAACACAGAGACTAGTCTCACTCACTTTTTTCTGCATTCATACATGAATAAAGCAAGCTCTAACCTTCCTCACTATTTGTTCAGAAGACCACAAACTAATTTCCAGACCACGTGACAGGAAGTTGTAATTCAATAGTGTCATGTCAGTATCCACCTTATCCTAGCCCCCATGATGCCTTGCATGAGTTATGGGCACAACTTCCGGTACTAGTTTAGAAAGTGTGGTTGTCATTGAAACGGGACACTTTTCTTTGTTAAAAAAAAATAATGACTGTGGCATCAAAAATGCGGGAACACGCCATGGGCTGCACGGTGGTGCAGTGGTTTAGCACTGCAGCAGCACAGTTTACCCTCAGCCGGGGGATCGCGGGAATCATGAGATCGTGGGTTCGATCCCAGCCCCCGACCAACAGTGAGATGTGTGGAGTTTGCATGTTCTCCCCGTGTTGCGTGGGTTTACTCCGGGATTTCTCCGGTTTCCTCCCGCATACCAAAAACATGTAGGTTTAGGGCGCTCGCACACGCAGTGACCGGCAGTCAGTGGCTTGTCACCAGACTGCAAACCAAATCTACCTACGGGTACAAATAAGTAAAAAAAAAAAAAAAATTGCACCTCAGAAACAGGAATATAGTCCTACCACTTCCCGCGTCAATCGAGGGATGGGAAGATGACCTTAAAAAGTGGCCTCGTAGGCAGTAGCCCATAGTCCGTTTGTTAGCTCCGCTGCTAAGATGCTAACCCTGTAAACAAATAAAAGCTCTGAGATATATCAATATCTCCACCGCAGTAAAGTCGGATGCGATTTGTGAAAAGATATTGGACATAATCAAATTTACCTTAGAGCAGACAGACTCTAGTCAGGGCCGCAAAGAACCACAACACCGTGCTTGGGTGTTTTAATGTCGGGGTAAATACAGACAGCTGCAGATGTTTGTTTTACCCCAAATTAAAATGCTCATGCTGCTGTCATGCCATTAATGCTTGTTATTGAACATAACACATACAGACCTTTTCTGACAATTGTTCAAAATTTTGTTGCTCTATATTTTGTAATAATTTAAAAATTAATGCATGCTGAAGCTGCTAATATGAAGTCCATATCGTTCCAACACAGTGCAACAAATGCAAAAAGAACTGACATGTTTGGACAAACTCAGATGCAGACACAGACTCTGAATAAACACAGTTATGTTTATTTGATGAGTGAGTGAGTGTGTGTGTGGGAGTGTGAATGAAGATGAGTGCAGGGGAGCAAGCAGAGCGAGGACAAGTCTGGCAACCCTAGGAGAAAGGAGAGACAAGAGTATGAGCTCTCTGTAAATGGATTGCATAAACAAGTGGTTAATCAGTCTTACGGTGCAGGTGAGAAGCTGTGGCGCCAAAGAACATCCAAGCTGCCCCATGCCTGCCTCGGTCCGCCACGTGTCCATGCTGGTGTAGATGGTTTAGGTGTGGAAAGAATAGTCCAATGAACAGTCAATGAATAGTCAATGCAGAATAGTCCATTCATGGAATACAGTGTATCCTCAGAGTGTAGGTGAGAGTCCTGGTCCGCCGCCAGGAGGAGGAGGTCCGTCCAGGGGAATCCACCTGTGCACAGGGGAGAAGAGGGAAGGAGCGAAGAGGAAGGATTTCTTGAAAAAAGCTTACTTGGTGTTGGGGAGATGAAACTCCCAGATGATCCGGCATTGCAGGAAAGATGAGGGAGGCGAAACTTCCTAGTAGGAGAAGTAGATGACTCTAGCACAGAGTTCTTACATCCAAGTGGAGCGTTGACATCTCTGTGCAGAATGAGAGGCAGCGCTCCTTAAGAAGGCTGCCTAATGGGGAGAGCAGGTGTGCGCGCAGCTGTGGAGACAATTAAGGGAGCAGACACAGAGCAAATCACCACAAAAACTCCACAAATCTATTTCACATCTTTCTTAAATCATTAAGCCTTAGGAAGCAAACAGTTACTATTTTTTATTTATTATTTTATTTTATGCAGCCTTGTATCTGGTGACATATATGACATAAACGTCAGATCTGTGACATTCATACAAGTGAAAACATACCTGGTACTCTTGCGTCTATACCACCAATCACACCAACAGTCCTTTTTAGTTTTCAGTGCATGATCTATGCATTGCTGGTGAGAAGCCAACATTTATACAGTCTATGGCATAACCACGAACACCAGCAACAAGTACCAGAACAACACCAATCATTCAAAAATACAAAAACTACAAGTGCTGAAATTAGCTGCCAATTGAGTGCAAAACACATATGTGGGCTATACATTAAATGAATTTGAAAAACTTTTAAAAATGCTATTTTAAATGCCCCACTACAGCACGCTTGCTGACTGATTTAACACTACTTCAGCCAAAACCGGAAGTTTCACCCATAATCGTTCCTACAGCAGCACCCCCAGGAAAAAAGGTGGATAAAAGCCTTTGCCTTTTTTAACAAATGGGCAAAGTTTAAGCTTTAACTACCAGATCTGCAGCATGCTAAATATAGGCAGAAGGACAGGCAACGTAATCATTTCTAGTATATGGCTATATATTTACTGTAATGTAGCTTCAGGAAATCCTGTATCATAATTCCTGTTCCCACTATGGTCAGCAGAGGGCGACCTGGTCACACAGAACAGAGTTAGTTTGGGCTTCAAAAAGTGCCACCACCTTCCTCTGCAAAGAAGAAATGAATCCATAAAATTACCTTTTCTTATATTCCTTTTACAGTGAGGAGCAAGACAATGCATAACTTTAACCTTCCATATAATAGCTCTTCACTGTTTGAAAGCACCATTTATTTCCTTTAGAGATGAATTTCTGGGACAACAGAAGCTGAAAATTAAAATTATGTGCTAGTGCCTCTCAATAAATGATGACTGTGAAAAATTTATTTATTAGGATAAACCCTTTGACATGTAATATCTCGTTTTCAAGGGGGTCCAAACAAACACTTAACAAAATTCAAAATAGAATAAAGAAAATACAAATATTAAATCAGAACAATATAACAAACAAAATACATAACACCAGCTCATACGCAAAGAAAGCACTTGGAAAACTACAGTAAATGCATGTGTCTATACATATAAATATATGTACAACACACAAATATAAACACACTGTTATGTTGGGAAATAAAGCAGGCAGAGAGTGTCTTGGCAAACATACAACTGAACTTTATTTGGCGCACATTACTACTGTATTTATACTCCCCGCCGTAGCCCACTTGACATCATCCCGTTCCCCGCCCCAGCAGTGCTACGGCAAACCCTAAAAGCCAATCTCCATACAAAACATCCCCCCCCACAAGGTTGAACTATAACACAGTGAACAATATTCCAAAACCACAACACAAAATCACATAAAACAAAATCGTCCATTTATACATATATACAAATCCATCAGTGGGCAAACACGCATGCTACCAATATACCCAACTGAAACTGTCCATAACATCCTTGCCACATAGTCCTCCAAATAAGCAGGCCTCCGACGCACTCTAGCCGGGCGTCCCCCCCTAGGGGACACTGCCCCAGGCACCGTCGGAATCACCCGCGAGTCCACACCTGGCGTGGCTGACCACTCCAAAGATCTGTCAAAACCTCTGACAACGTCCGAACCCCGGATAGATGTTGCACTCCCCAGCCTGCTGGCGTGCCACCAGGACCCATCGTCCAGTTCAAATGTGTCAGGGCCCACGATCACTGCAGTCATGGAAAAGGAAGAAGCTGGACTTGCTGCAGCAGGAACCATCATACCCTGGGAAAACAGGCAAGTGCTTTTTCACTCTATATCACAATCTGATGACTTACCTTGTCTGATTCCCGGGGGTGAGGCTCAGTTTATGCAGTCAACTGGGCCCTCACCACCTGCTGCAGCCACAAAAATGTTACCTGCTCTCTCTGTGTTTCCTCCAATACCCCTCGAGTGTCCGCTGGTTCCAGGATCAAGCCGCCAGATGGAGGAGGAGCCTGCAGCGCTAGAGAACCTTGTTTCAGCAATGCAGCTGTAGTACGGACAGAGGAGAAGGGCTGTCTGCAATCCAGAGCCTGAGCCGACGAAGAAGCATCCCCAGGCTTCACCCGTGCAGAATTCAGCTTCAGCAGGAAGCAGATCTCCTGTTGCCACGCTGGGCAAGCCACCTGTGTGGGTTACATTGCCAGGGGGTTCCGGGACTGCAGAACCCATCATGCCTGCTGTTGGGGCTGCCACAGCAGAGTTCAAGTTGGACCTCCAGGGGCCCAGGCCTAAGACATCGCCATCCGGATCAACAGAGTCCTGGAGGGCGGTGGAACTTGAGGTCAAATCATGCCGTTCGGGTCCACCATCCTCAGGACAACAAACACTGGCACGGGATTACCCCCCCCCCCCCCCCCGCAGTCAGCATACTAAGGTGCTGGCGGTGTCCATCTTCACCCAGAATGGGCCACCCAAAGTCCCAAACTTCATCGCCACTTCCCACGTAGAAAGGCCGGTCCCATAAGCCACCACCTGACCACTCCTCCACTTCACCGCAGGTGATGGTGAAACCGAGCACATAGAATAAATCACAGCCCATTAGGTTATTACTGTCCCGCGACACCATGAACTCTTTAGCGCACATTTAGGCCCCTTTGTACCTCACCAACGGCCACACCGAGCCCACAACATCCAGCGGGTGGCTACCATAACCACAACAGGTAATGTTAGTGTTACTCATTCTGTAGTGGGGAAAACACCGACTTACAGTTGCCAAGTTGAGGATGGAGACCGCTGACTCAGTGTCCACCAACAGTGGTATCGGTGTCCCGTACAACAAAATGTCACAGATGATACGACTATCTGGGTCAGGCGAGACTGTGTGGACCACCATAGGAATCTTCTTAACAGTCTTAACAGTCCCTTTTGCTGGTCTCTGTTCCTCCTTGTCAAAATTGCAGCAAACCCTGGTGAAGTGATGGAGCAGACCACTCCGTCCACAACGCTTGCCCCTCGCTTTACACTCCCTGGCTTGATAGCGGTGCAGGCTGGATCTGCAGTCGTAGCATCGTGGTGATCCCGGGGTGGACCGTATCTTGACAATGGCCGCATACTCGTCATCACTGCCATCGTCTGAATCCAAGGTCAGGGCCTTCCCATGTGCCTCGCTCTTCTGCAGAGCGTCATCGCAGCTGAGGTGTTTCATCAGCCGCTCTGTTGCCTTGTGCTGTTGTGCTAGCTCCATGGCCGCTAGCAAAGTTAGCTCACCAACGTGAGTTAGCAGGTGAACCCTCTCCGAGGAGTGGGCCACATGCTCGGCCAACTGGTCTCGGACCATCTCCTCCTCTAGGGCCCCAAACCTGCACTCACCCACCAGCTGTCGGAGGTCTGCCACGAACTTCTTGACCGATTCTCCGGGTCACTGGCGCCGTTGTCAGAACTGGATGTGTCACATTATGATGTTTTCTGGGGCGTGAAAGTAGCTGGCGATGAGCCTCACGACGTTGTCGAAGCTGTCACCTCCTCCCAAGGTGCTGAGGATTTTCTGGCTCTCCCTGACCAGGTTATGGACCAGAATCACCCTCGCTCTCAATTTGTCTAGGTCTTCGAGATCTAACGCTAGTAGATAATTCTGGAAGGCCGCAAACCACCTGGCCCAAGGGACCAAAGGACATAATGTGGTTGCAGCCCTCTCCATCTCCGTTTGTCCTCGTCGCCAAATGTTGTGTCCGAATAAACGAGGAGGTGAGGTGATGTTTTATAATGTTTATTATCAAGAACTATGTACACACAGGGAGACCCTACCGCGAGTACAGGAGTCCTAGTGAAGAGACAATATGTCTCCCACTCCAGGCTTATATACTCCAGGTGACGCCACTCCCCAAAGGCGGGGCATCACCCCTCCCTAGCCTAGAGCACCGCCATACTAATATTATATATGTATATTACGATCCCACAATGCTGACTTAAAGAACCTTGTAAGTGATGGTTTTAATTACCCCCATCAGCCTATACACACGTTACATAATGAAAATTTAATAAATATACGCTTTGTAATCACGATTTAAACACCCTACAGTCATAGGTGTAAATCAAGATGGGCAGGGAGGACATGCCCCCCCCAACCTGGAAAAAATAGAAAATTGCACCCCCCCCCCCCATTCGTCATAAACCATTTTTATATTATGTTACATTACAGAATAAAATGAACCTGAAGCACCAATTTTAAATCTGAAACTAGCCACTTTCTTGTAAAATTACTTATTTTTTCTGGCAAATCTGCAATTTTTCCCTATAATTCTGCAACCTTTTTTTTGAAAATTTGCAACTTTTTCATCATAAATGTAAAACTTTTTTCTCAAATTTGCAGCTTTTCTTTTAAATGTGCAACTTTTTTTCTTGCACATCTGCAACTTTTTAATCATAAATTTGCAATTATTTCTAGTAAATTTACAACGTTTTTCTCATACATTTAAAACTTTTTCATAAATTTGCAACTTTTTTCTGGTAACTTTTCAACTTTTTTCTTTTAAATCTGTAACTTTTTCTTGTAAATTTTAACATTTTTTTTCCTCATGAATGCTATTTTTTCTTCATAAATTAACTATTTTTTTGTCGGAAATCTGCAACTTTTTGGCAGAAAATATTTAACATATATATTTGTGGCCATACTGAAGCATGATTGAAGCCCAAACTGTTCTATGTGAACCGGTTGCCCTCAGGGTGTCTGTTACAACTCACTCTGGGCCGTCACCTGCCTCAGCTGCGCGCACACCTGTGGGTAATCAGCCCTGGGCTATATAGCCCGCTCTGCCTGGAGCTTCGGCACAGAGCCGTCTGCTTTGCTATGCTCTTCGTCCCGCGCACGCCCTGATTCCTTTCAGCCCTGCGCATCATCGTTGGACTCTCCGTTGGCACGTAAGCTCAACATTCCAACTTACCTCTTCTCCCAGGCTCTCCCCTGTGCACAGGTGGATCCTTTTGGTGGCATTTCTCTCCCTTGCGGCGGCGGAATCACTCCTCTCACCACGTCACGCATCACAGCGCTTCACCGGGTGCTCTCAGAAGACGCTGTCTCCCTGGCAGGAGGCCCAAAGCCCAAACCGACGACATCACCAGAACATCTGCAAGTAAGCCCTGTTAGGTTCCCATTCATTATAACACGGCTGAATCTTATATCTGTGTTTGGCTCTGTCTCTAAGATTGCAGGCTGTACGGCGCTCTGTTTCACCCCCGGCTGCAGCTCGTTCACCCACAAAACACTCACAAACCGCATACACGCACCCACACACCTACTGGTAAACCAATAAAGATTATTGTATTGCACTTGAGCCTCTGTGTGTGTGTGTGTGTTCCCTGGGTCCGACATTATGTCAGTGTCGGAGTTTGGGGTATTGGTGATCAATAGGAGGTAGGGTGGAGGAGTATTGGCCAACAGCCTGTTTAGGCCCGGTAAGACAGTGCCCTAAAGCTCTGCCTATTGATGGTCTCTAACCAAGGAAGAGGAGGAAGTTTAGCATTTTGAAGAGGAGGAAGGAGGAGGACTGAATGAACAGGCAGTAGTTAGCTACCTGATAACTAGCCTCGGAGTTACAGCTAGCTGCAACTGACACTGACACAAGAAAATGGTCAGTACTCAGAAAAAAGCCAAAAATGGAGTTTCAGGACAAGAAAAAAGTGGTAGACAGGGGCGGGATACAAACAACGATGGTGGACGCAACACCACAACAGGACAAGTGAGTGGCCAAACTGACTCTGGTGAAAATATGACATGCCCTTTGTGTTCACAAGAAGTTACTAATGAAGAAAAAGACATGATGTGTGAGAAATGTGATAGTTGGCCCCATATAGCTTGTGTGAACGTGTCAAATGCCAATTACAAGCTAGTCCAGAAGTGGAAAGCTAACTTTATGTGGTTTTGTGATGACCGCCAACCACAAGTAAATCCTGCATTACTTGAGCATAGCTCTCTTACAAATTCTGTAAACCAGAAAAGATGAAGGAGATGCGCATAAGAATGGACAATTTAGAGGAGGGTAGTGTTACAGGAAACATCTTAACTGACAATGTCATAGAAAACAAAGTTGAACATTTTGAGGAGAAACGAGAGAAAGAGAGGCATAAAACCAATTGAATCATTCACAACACCAAAGAAAGCACTGATGTGGCCATAGAGAGAAGGAAGAAGCATGACATAAATGTCTCATAGGAAATCTTCACCAAGCTGGAGCTGCACAATTCTGAAATAGTAAAAGTGACCAGATTAGGAAAGAAAAGACATGATGGTAAACCAAGAAGTATTAAAGTCATATAAGATAAGATAAGATAAGATAAGCCTTTATTAGTCCCACAACGGGGAAATTCCAGGATTGCAACAGCACAGGGATAGCAACACTCAGAGCAACAATCAGAAGGCAAGAAAAAAAACAAGCAAGCAAGAGCAGCTAATATACATATGTACATATTACTATAAAATATATATATACACACACACACACACACACAGACACACAGTGCAGAGCATTGTAGCTGGATGGAATAAATATATGAATATATGAACACACAGTGCAGAGCATTGTAGCTAGATGGAATAAATATGTAAATATATAAACACCCACAGTACGGAGCATTGCAGCTAGGTGGAATAAATATGCAAGTATATAAACACACACAATGCGGAGCAATGTAGCTAGATGGAATAATATGTAGATATATAAAAACACAGTGCGGAGCATTGTAGCTAGATGGAAAAAATATATAGATATATAAATATAAACACACCCAGTGCTGAGCATTGTAGCTAGATGGAATAAATATATAGATACATAAATATAAACACACCCAGTGCAGAGCATTGTAGCTAGATGGAATAAATATGTAAATATACAGTATAAACACACACAGTGCAGAGCATTGTTGCTAGGTGGGATGAAACAGCATAACCGTCTATTTAGTTATCCTACATGGTATGATTATGTGCCCATACATATTCTCACCCTCCATAGCGACCGGTATGTTCCTAGTTGTATGCCGGAGAGGACCATTGTGTAAGTCTATTGCATCTTTTGCATTCAAAAAACTATTAGTTTGTTACGTCTTTTTGCTATCTCTGCGAGCAGCCCTGCTTAGGTTGTACAGTCTGACAGCCGTTGGTAGGAAGGACCTACGAAACCTCTCGGTTGTGCACCTGGGATGATGTAGTCTGCTGCTAAATGAGCTCCTCAGTGCATCCAGTATGTCCTGCATAGGGTGGAACTCGGACTCCAGCAGAGATGACAGTTTAGCCACCGTCCTTCTCTCTCCTATCTCCTCCATCGGATCAAGGCGTTGCCCCAGGACAGAGCTAGCTTTCTTAATCAGTTTGTTCAGTCTCTTCCTATCGGCTGCAGTAATGCCACTGCCCCAGCAGACCACTCCAAAAGTGATGGCTGATGCCACCACCGTGTCATAGAATGACTTCAGCAGCGCCCCTTGTACACCAAAAGACCTGAGTCTCCTCAGCAGGAACAGCCTGCGCTGTCCCTTCTTGTAGAGTGCGTCAGTATTGTGTGACCAGTCTAGTTTATTGTTCAGATGAATACCCAGGTACTTGTAGGATGTCACCATCTCGATGTCTGTTCCCTGTATATTTACTGGTGCTGTGAGGGGCTGCCCATGCCTGCGGCAGTCCACCACCAGCTCCTTAGTTTTCCTCGCGTTGATCTGGAGGCAGTTCCGATGGCACCAGTCCACAAAGTCCTGGATAAGCCCTCTGTACTCAGCTTCATCTCCGCTGGAGATGAGACCAACGATCGCAGAGTCATCAGAGAACTTCTGTAGATGGCAATGTGTTGTGTTGTGTGAGAAGTCCGCAGTATAAAGAGTGAACAGGAAGGGAGCCAGCACCGTTCCCTGGGGGGCCCCCGTGCTACTGATGATCGTGTCGGAAACACAGTCCCGGGTTCTCACAAACTGAGGCCGGTTCGTGAGGTAGTCCAGGATCCATGATGACAGGTGCTGGTCCACCCCTGCGCGCAGCAGCTTGTCCTTCAGGATCATCGGTTGGATGGTGTTGAAAGCACTGGAGAAGTCAAAGAACATGATCCTCACCATATTCCCGGGCTTCTCCAGGTGGGACAGAGAACGGTGAAGGAGGAAGATCACCGCATCCTCCACCCCAATGCCATGCTGGTAGGCGAACTGGAGTGGATCCATCGCTGGTTCCACCAGGGGGCGGAGATGAGCAAGGAGCAGTCTCTCCAGGGTCTTCATCAAGTGGGACGTCAAGGCCACCGGTCTGAAGCTGTTCAGGTCTTTGGGGTGGGAAGTTTTTGGTACAGGTACCACACAAGATGTTTTCCACAGCTGTGGTACCCTCCCCAGTTTCAGGCTCATGTTGAAGATATATGTCACAATCCCACACAGCTGGTCTGCACAGGACTTGAGGAGCTTTGCGCTGATGCCGTCCGGTCCCGACGCCTTCCTCGCCTTGATCTTCCTCAGCTCCGTCCTCACCTGGGTCTTGGTCAGGGTCAGGATGGGGGGCTGTGTGTTGGGAGTGGGGGGGGGGTGTCGGTGGAGTGGGGAGTGGGTAGCAGGACTTGATTTCTTAGAGGCAGCAGTGGTTGTTGTGCAGACAGGGGGGAGGGCGGTTGGTCAAATCTATTGAAAAACAGATTCAGGTTGTTCGCCCACTCCCTGCCCCCCGTGGCCTGGGGGGAGGTATTCTGGAGCCCCGAGATGGTTTTGAGGTTTCTCCAGACCCCGCTGATGTCGCTCTGTTGCAGCTTGTCCTCCATCTTCTTCCTGAAGCTGTCCTTGCCTTCTCTGATCTTTCTCCTCAGCTCCCTCTGTACGGACTTCAGCATCTCCCTGTTCCCCGACCTGAAGATCCTCTTCTTCTCTCTCAGAAGTGTTTTTATCTCAGGGTTGATCCAGGGTTTGTTGTTTGAGTGACACCGTATGGTCTTGGTGGGAACGGATTTGTCCACACAGAAGCTGAGGTAGCCCGTGAAGGTGTGAATGAGGCCATCGATGTCCTCACCATGTGGATCGCAGAGCTGCTTCCAGGCAGTGGCTTCAAAACAGTCCTTTAGAGTGTCCATTATCTCCTCAGACCATAACTCCACAGTGTGCATGGCCGGAGGTTGTCTGTGCACTAGGGGTTTGTACACCGGTCGGAGATGAACCAAGTTGTGATCCGATCTCCCAAGTGGGGGGAGTTGTGATGAGGTGTACGCCTCCTTAGTGTTTGCGTAGAACAAATCCAGTGTTTTATTGTCTCTAGTGTGGCATGTGACATACTGGGTGAAAGTGGGCAGAATGGGAGACAGTGAAACGTGGTTGAAATCGCCTGAGATGAGGAGAAGAGCATCTGGGTGTTCTGTCTGCAGCCTGCTGGTTACTGAATGGATGACGTCACGCGCTGTCCCAGCGTTCGCCGTCGGATTTGCATAAACAACAATGCAGATCACGTGTGAGTGTTCTCTCGGGAGATATGTAGGCCTCATGCTAACAGCTAGCAACTCAATGTCTTTGCTGCAGTGTTGTTGTTTAACAGTGATATGTCCCGGTCTGCACCAGTTGTTGTTAACATACATTATCACTCCACCGCCCCTAGTTTTGCCACTCTCTGGTGTTCGGTCAGCTCGTATCATGTGAAAACCCTCCAGCTCAATGTTAGCATCTGCTGCTAGTTCAGTTAGCCACGTCTCAGTAAACAAAAGGAGAGAGCACTCCCGGTAAGTGCTATCATAACGGGAGATAGCCGCTAGCTCATCTAACTTTCCCAGTATCGACCGTACATTTCCCATGACAACAGATGGAAGGGAGGGTCTGTACCTTATATTTTTTGTCCTCCGCCTTACTCCAGCCCGGCAGCCGCGGCGTTTTCACCTCAGTTCTCTCGGTATGTCGAGTTTTTCCAGTGGGACCGCCACACCAGTCGGCTGCCTTTTGCAACAGCGGCTCGATTCCGAGTTTTTTTTTTCCCTTCCTCTCTCTTTTGATCACTTTTTTTTTTTTCACCCCACTTATATCACGGACACACAGATCGTCCCAAATGTCTCCTGAGCCGGTGGACGGAGCCACTGTTTATAGCAGGATTCGATACAACAGGGAAGAGCTGCTAGCATTTAACCGCCACCCATATTGGGGGATACTGCCTCTAGGTTCAACATTTTAAAGAACGCAAAGACTTTAGCTGAAAGTGAAAGGTTCTTCAAGGTGTACCTTTCACCAGACATGACACCCAAAGAATGAGAAAAATACAATGAACTCAGGAGGCAGTTAACATATTGACATGAGGCTGGAGAAGACAATCCTGTATTTCAAGATTGTAATGAGGAGAAGAGAAAACATGATTGCTCCAGGGGATGATTAAATAGAGAGAAATCAACCATTACTGTACATACACATAAGCACAGACTTCCAGGCACTTTGGCACTGAATTGCTTTTATGCAAATGCACAAAGCATTGTTAATAAGTTCAGAGAGCTACAAGCATTTGTTGTAGAGGAAAAACCTCGTATTATTGGAATCACAGAGACTTGGTGTAATGAAGACATAAGAGATGCAGAAGTGACAGTGCCTGGATATGATATATTTAGAAATGACCACATTGGTGAAAGGTTGTTCATTGGCTGAAACCCTCCACGTGCTTGGAAATGCAGGAGATAGACTTCCAAGACTGAACATGGTGTGAAATACCTTTGGTTCAGTCACATAAATTGTTGGTTGGTATGTGTTACAGAAGCTCAAGTAGCAGCGATGAGAACAATGGTTGCTTGATTGAACTCTTCAAGAAGATTGATACCATTGGAGACTTTCCTCATATCCTCATTTTTGGAGATTTCAATATGGGTAGATTGGCTTAACCTTACAGCAACCCCTGGACTTTGTCAAGACTTTTATGGAAGCACTCAAGACATGTTTTTGTTATAGCATGTAAACTTTCCCACTAGATTCCGAGATGACCAAGAACCCACAATGCTTGACCTGATATTTATTTCTGGGGAACACATGGTTGAGGAATTGAACAATACAGCCCCACTTGAGAAAAGTGACCACTTAGGACTGATTTGGAGTTACATTGTTGCCAATGTACCACCCAAGCCAGCTGAGGAAGCGTATCGTTTAAACTTTGCAAAAGGGAACTATTAAAAGAAAAGTTTTCAGTTTGTAACTGGAGGGAAATGATGCAGGGAAAAATGCTGGAGGAGAAATGGACCACTCTCAAAAGCACATACACAGACTTGATAAATGACTACATCCCTAGCCAAAAAAACTAGATCCTCATCATCATCATCATAGCAGTCTGTCGGGGGCGACATTGACTGTTTCATTTAGGTCTGATCAGATTCCTCCACGCAGCTCTGTCCTTCACCTTCCACTTCCAGGAACTCCTGACCTTGTTAACCCGGGCGATGTCTGAGCCGGTATGAGTTGCTCTCTGACTGACCATTTCATGAAACTGCTTGCAAAGTATTTGAGTACCGCTAGCTTTTGCTGGACTAGTGGCACATTCTTGACAGACAGAGGTATTATCAGTGGCAAGGACAGGCCAAGACAAACTGACTCCAGTATCTGTTGCAGTGACTGACCAGATGATAGGTTTGTTCATCTCTGCACTTTGTGTAGTGCATGTCACGATGCACCGACTGGCAAAAGTCCACCACAGACCTTGTGAAGACCAAATATACCATGGATGAAATCAAGAGTGAAGAAAGCTGTGAAAAGGAAACATCAATTTTGGGCAAAGTATTTGAAAAAAGAAGGCATTCAGACCTAGTCAAATACAGAGTTGAGAGGAATAAAACTACAGATATTGTAAGACAAGCCCAAAAAGATTATGAACAACAACTGATCTCCAACTTTAGAGAAAACCCTAAGCCTCTGTACAAGCACATCGGGCAACACCAGAATGTCAAGGCTGCTGTTCCTCAACTAACTATAGAAGACAGTTCATTAACCTCAAATGATCAGGAAGCTGCTGAAGTCCTGGGCATATTTTTTCACTCTGTCTACACAAGGGAATGCGATGGTGCCGTCCCCACTTTGGAAGACAGAAGTGAACCAGAACACAGTCTGTTAGATGTGATATTCACTACTCAGGACATTGAGAAAAAACTAAGGAAGATGAAGGCTGGCAAGGCACCAGGAGTACATCCCACAGTCTTGAAAGAGTGTGCAGGAGAACTGGCTATAATGCTCTATGAGCTCTTTAGAACATCTTTAGACAGCAGCAAGATTCCAGAAGATTGAAGAGTGCCAAGGGTATCCCCCATTTTTAAGAAAGGTTTGAGAAACCGAGTGGAAAACTATAGGCCCATTAATTGCTGTTACGGGATGCCCTTGTGCAACACATGGAATCCATCCATCCATTCATCCATCCATCTTCTTCTGCTTAATCCTTTTAGGGTCGCGGGGGGGTGGGGTGGGGGCTGGAGCCTATCCCAGCATCTTTGGGTGAGAGGCAAGGTATACCCTGGACAGATCACCAGTCCATCGCAGGGCCAACACAGACAGACAGACAACCATTCACTCTCACAGTCATACCTAAGGACAATTTAGAATCCCCAGTTTGATGCCAATTAACCTAATGTGCATGTTTTTGGCATGTGGGAGGAAACCGGAGAAATCCCGGAGTAAACCCATGCAGACACGGGGAGAACATGCAAACTCCACACAGAATATCTTGTCTGACTAACCTTCTGGAGGCCTTGGAGGATATAACATGAGCACCGGATGAAGGACACTGTGTTGATGTCATACACCTTGACTATAAAAAGGCTTTTGACTCAGTTCCATACCACAGGCTTGTACGCAAGTTAGTAGCTTATGGTATAAGAGGAAAGGTACAAAGATGGATCGCAAATTTCTTAGCCAACAGAAAGCAATTTGTGTCTGTTAGAGGAGCTGTTTGAAGTTGGACTGAATTTCTGAGTGGTGTCCCTTAGGGATCAGTGGTTGGACCGACCGTCTCTCTCATTTATGTAAACAATATACCTGAAATGACTACATCTAAAACAAAGCTATTTGCTGATTATACCAAGATATGTATGTAGTGTTAACCCTTTTGGTTCCAATCCATAAAATCATTTTTTGCTGAAGAAAATTGTTTCAACTCAAAAGTCTGGTTATGAACTGTTTCTATCACCCAAGGACCAGAGCTGTAACACTATCCATCGGCCATAAAGTGAATCAGAATCAGAGAATCAGAATCAGATTTATTGCCATTGTTCATGTGATACACAAACTAGGAATTTGTCTCGGTGCCATGCTGCAACATTAAAAACATAATGAGAAAAAGGGATAAACTAAAAAACTAAAGGACTAGAAACGTGCAATAAGTGTAGAAAAATAAGTAATAATAAGTAATAATAATAATAATAATAGTAATAATGAGTAGTACTAGTCAAGGTAGTTTTAAAAAATTAGCATGTAGCAGATAATGTGAAGTACCACATAGTGCAGTCAATAATGCAACAGAAAAAACAGTGATGATTGACATGAGTCTGGTTGAGCTGCTGTACATAGTGCACGAGAGTCAAAAGTCACTTAGTGTTCAGCAGTCTGATGGCAGAGGGGAAAAAGCTGTTCATGTGCCGGGAGGTTTTAGTCCGAATGGACCAAAGCCTTCTACCTGAGGGGAGGGGGGCAAACAGCACGTGACCAGGATGTGAAGGATCGGCTATGATCCGGCCAGCACGCCTCCGGGTCCTGGAGATGTACAGGTCCTGGAGAGATGGGAGCTTGCAGCCTATCACCTTCTCAGCAGTGCGCACGACACGCTGCAGCCTTAGTCTGTCCCTGGCAGTGGCTCCTGCATACCACACAGTGGTACGCAGGAGCTTCCACTTCCAAAGTGGAAGTTAATCCCTTCTCCAGGATTTAGTCATTCACCCTTTTCTGCTCTTTGGCAAGTGAATGCCCCAATGACAGACTTATGGTTGATATAATCCAGACTTGGAAGTCAAGATTCCTCATTAACTAACCAGACAGTTTTACAGTGCCATCTGGTGGACGATGC
This sequence comes from Pholidichthys leucotaenia, assembly GCA_020510985.1. Taxonomy (NCBI): domain Eukaryota; kingdom Metazoa; phylum Chordata; class Actinopteri; order Cichliformes; family Pholidichthyidae; genus Pholidichthys; species Pholidichthys leucotaenia. The sequence goes on along the minus strand of CM035840.1, from coordinate 55,107,633 downwards.
AGGGATATTTAATAATTTTTTTCCTCTCTCTGAAATGGAATCTCTGCAGTTGTGAACAATAAATAAATCCATATTCTTTCTCTCAAGACAGCATCCGCTGCTGAAGACATGGTTGAACTCTGGAATGGACAATTGTGGTTTTAAATGCTTTTATTGATATAATTTGCAATGTGTTGCTTTATTTTCAGGAAGAAATTAATTTTTGCATGCTTACTATCACAAATTAATTACAGTTACAATGTAGAGATGTATGTTCCCTTATTATTGAGTAGAATATCTTAGTCACTAAAGTTTAAGGAATTTGTGTTTTATTCAGAAACATATGTGTCTTAAGGGGGGTCTCACTTTTCATATCAAATGTCTCTCCCCCTCGTCTTTCTGCTGTGAGACCTACAAAGCCCTGAACTTTGAAATGACCAATGGGCCTCCAAGCGCATTTCCTTTTTTAGGTTGAGTTTATGACTTCTGCTGGAAAAAGAAGCAATGTAACTGGGCCAGCTCAGATTTCATGAAAGTCAGTGAAATTCTGTCACACCCGAAAAAATCTCCTTTTGTTTCAGTTTTGGGGTGGTGGTCAAGCTGTAAGGAGCAGACTTCTCTGCTCTCCCATTTTTTTCTATCTTCCAAGTAAGGCCCAGAGCCTGTCATGCTCTGTGAAAATGTTTTCTTTGCTTTAATGTTCACTTTTTCCTTATTTTAATCTTTTTCTTTAAATTATCTTGCAAGGAGATTTTATTTGAGTTTTTCTAAGCTTAAATCAACTCATTCCAGCCACAATACATCAGAAGAAATGGATCTGTGGCTTGTTTTGGTCTCAATTTGATTTTCTGATGAGACTTTGTACAATAAACAAACTCCTTCTTCAGTGCAAAAGAGAAGACCGCAGCCAGCCTGCTGAAGAACAAGCCCCTTTGTGATCTCCATAACCATGCCACACATGTGCCAACATAGCCATATATTCAAATACAATTTCTACCAATGAGGCTAAAATGAGTGGTCCATGGCTACCAAACAATGTGCTGTGCCACCCTACGGACTAGTGGTCAAGGACCTTCACCAATGGATGGTCAATAGCACATGGAGTCTAGGGTGGCACAGTGTTTAGTTTGGTAGCCATGGACCACTCAATTTAGCCTCATTGGTAGAAATTGTATTTGAATATATGGCTATGTTGGGACATGTGTGGCACAATACATAAACACTGTGCACCCTAGACCCCGTGAGGTTTTGACCATCCATGGGTGAGGGTACTTGACCACTAGTCCGTAGGGTGGCACAGTGCATAGTTTGGTAGCCATGGACCACTCCTTTTAGCCTCATTGGAAGAAATTGTATTAGAATATATGCATATGTTGGCGCATGTGTGGCACATTACATAAATACTATGCCACCCTAGACTCCATGGGGTATTGACCATCCATGGTTGCGGGCCCTTGACCACTAGTCCATAGGGTGGCACGGTGAATGGTTTGGTAGCCATGGACCACTCATTTTAGCCTCACTGGTACAAACTGTATTAGAAAATATGGGTATGTTGCCACATGTGTGGCATATTTCATAAACACTATGCCACCCTAGACTCCATGAGGTTTTTACGATCCCTGGGCGAGGGTAATTGACCACTAGTCCGTAGGGTGGCACAGCGCATAGTTTTGGTAGCCTTGGACCACTCATTTTCGCCTCACTGGTAGAAACTGTATTAGAAAATATGGGTATGTTGGCACATGTGTGGCACATTTCATAAACACTGTGCCACCCTGGACTCCATGGGGTTGAGGGTTCTGGAGGACTAGTGCCTAGGATGGCACAGCGCATGGTTTGACAGGCATGTATACTGCTCCCACACCATCAGCCCAATATTCGAATATGAATATCAAACCTGATGCTAACTTCACAGTGCTGTTTGGGAAAGCGTCCCATGCCGATCATGCCTGGGAACAGCTGGTCAGCCGCCGGCAGGACAACAAGGATAGCCTGGGAGCCTATGCAGCAGACGTGCGGCTGCAGACATGGTGTGGCTACCTGGATTTCAAGCCGGAGGTGGTGGAGAAGCTGGCTTTACAGAACTTCATCTGTTGGCTCCGCCCTTCCTGGCTCCAGGAACACATCCAGATTCATGCAGCGAGCAGCTGGGAGATGGCCATGGCAGAGGCGGAGCGGGTGGTGCCAATGATGGATCATGCAGTTGACGAGTCAACACTGAGGCAGAGAGCTTTACAGGCCACAGCTGAGAACGAGGATGAGGAGGAATGGGAATTTCACTGGACCACAGCTGCGCAGTCGGCGAGAGTACAACGACGGCGGCACAAGGAGGGATGATCCCAATGTGGAGAACCAGGACACATCGTGCGCTACTGCCCTGCACCCACCCCGCAACAGCCAGTCTCCTCACCGGCTTTAACTCGAGAGCAAGGTGGCACAGATGGGGACCTGCCACCTCCCACAGACATTTTCCCCGATGGACGGCTGGGCGGACTTGGACAATCACCAGGGCTGTATCTACAGTGCAGTCTGGACAGCACACCAATCTGGGCCCTGATCGACACCGGTTCCACCATTTCCCTGGTCCGACCCGGGGCACTGCCCGGTACAGATGGACTCAGACCGCAAGGGTGGGAACCTACCAGGCACTGCATCCTCACTGCCACCGGTGAGTGTCCCCAGGCTGGGGGGTCCTTGGGGTAGGAGTGGCCGGTCAGAACCACCCGTTCTGGCTGGCTGACATCCAGGACCCGTGCATCATTGGGCTAGATCTGCTCGCAGCATGGGGAACGAAGATCAACACTCCCAGCTCTTCTCTCCTGCTGGGGGCTCAGACCATCATGCTCTGTGGCAACAGCCAGACGAGGTACCAGGGGCCCACGAGATCAAAGGGCTGGTGCTGTCAGTGTATGCCGAGGATCGTGACCCAGCGGTCTCACGGGCTTTCCAGACTGCTACGGCCCAGGATAGCGCAGCAGTTCAAAGTGCTTCTTCAGCTCATCGGGCAGCTCTCCCCGGCAATGACATCACGGAGGCCTTTGGCACGCAGCAGCTTTGGAGCTAGCAAGATAGCGATCCTGCCTTCTCCCGGGTCCGGCAGTGGCTGGACATGGACCAGTGGCCCGCCCGGAAGGCTGTAGCTGCGCTGGACCCAGAGACCAAGGCCCTGCATTCCCAGTGGTCCAACCTCTGCTGTCATGATGGTGTTGTCTATCAGCGGTGCCACTCTCCAGTTGGGCAGCGTCACGTCTGGCAACTGCTGATCCCCCGACAGCTCCACTCCAAGGTGCTCCAGTTGGTCCACGGGTCAGTGGGGGCAGGCCACTTCGGAGTGAGGAAAACTCTGCAGCAGCTTCAGGCTTGGTTCTACTGGCCCGTGTGTTGTCAGGACGTGAAGCGCCACGTCCACCACTGTTCCACCTGCATGGCTCAGAAAGGACAGACGCAGCAATTCCACACCCATCCTGCAGCAGTATCAGATGGACAGCAAACTGGGGTTGGATTATTTGTTGCGCTCGAGAGGACGCCTGCACACAGTACTCAAACTGGCTCGGGAGACCCTGGTAGCAATGGGGAGTTGACAGAAGCAAGCATACAACTCCCGCTGCCAGGGAAGGGACTTTGCTGGACTTTTTCTGCCCAGAGCAGAAAGAGGGACTGTCACCAAAGCTGGCGAGCCACTGGTCGGGACTGTGCATGCTGGTCCCCGACAAAGGCAACCGCCCCAACGTCTGGGTGGATTTGTGTTGGACTTTTGAGATGGACTTATTATTGTGGGGACAGAAACCAGTCCGGGGGGGGACAGTGTAACATTGGGGCTGTGATAAGGGGCGGGGAATTCTCCCGGCATGCTTTGCGCCACAGAGGATTCAAAGACCGTTATCCGTGTGTTCTAAGTGTTATTGCTTTGCCACTATACAGTGGGGAAAAAAAGTATTTAGTCAGCCACCAATTGTGCAAGTTCTCCCACTTAAAAGATGAGAGAGGTTTCCAATTTTCATCATAGGTATACCTCAACTATGAGAGACAAAATGAGAAAAAAAAATCCAGAAAATCACATTGAAGGATTTTTAATGAATTAATTGGTAAATTCCTCAGTAAATAAGTATTTGGTCACCTACAAACAAGCACGATTTCTAGCTCTCACAGACCTGTAACTTCTTCTTTAAGAGGCTCCTTTGTCCTCCACTCGTTACCTGTATTAATGGCACCTGTTTGAACTCTTTATCAGTATAAAAGACACCTGTCCACAACCTCAAACAGTCAGACTCCAAACGCCACCATGGCCAAGACCAAAGAGCTGCCAAAGGACACCAGAAACAAAATTGTAGACCTGCACCAGGCTGGGAAGACTGAATCTGCAATAGGTAAGCAGCTTGGTGTGAAGAAATCAACTGTGGGAGCAATTATTAGAAAATGGAAAACATACAAGACCACTGATAATCTCCCTCGATCTGGGGCTCCACGCAAGATCTCACCCCGTGGGGTCAAAATGATCACGAGAACGGTGAGCAAAAATCCCAGAACCACACGGGGGGACCTAGTGAATGACCTGCAGAGAGCTGGGACCAAAGTAACAAAGGCTACCATCAGTAACACACTACGCCACCAGGGACTCAAATCCTGCAGTGCCAGACGTGTCCCCCTGCTTAAGCCAGTACTTGTCCAGGCCCGTCTGAAGTTTGCTAGAGAGCATTTGGATGATCCAGAAGAGGATTGGGAGAATGTCATATGGTCAGATGAAACCAAAATAGAACTTTATTGTAAAAACTCAACTTGTTGTGTTTGGAGGAGAAAGAACACCATACCTACTGTGAAGCAAGTGGGTGGAAACATCATGCTTTGGGGCTGTTTTTCTGCAAAGGGACCAGGACAACTGATCTGTGTAAAGGAAAGAATGAATGGAGCCATGTATTGTGAGATTTTGAGTGAAAACCTCCTTCCATCAGCAAGGGCATTGAAGATGAAACGTGGCTGGGTCTTTCAGCATGACAATGATCCCAAACACACCACCCGGGCAACGAAGGAGTGGCTTCGTAAGAAGCATTTCAAGGTCCTGGAGTGGCCTAGCCAGTCTCCAGATCTCAACCCCATAGAAAATCTTTGGAGGGAGTTGAAAGTCCGTGTTGCCCAGCAACAACTCCAAAACATCACTGCTCTAGAGGAGATCTGCATGGAGGAATGGGCCAAAATACCAGCAACAGTGTGTGAAAACCTTGTGGAGACTTACAGAAAACGTTTGACCTCTGTCATTGCCAACAAAGGGTATATAACAAAGTATTGAGATGAACTTTTGTTATTGACCAAATACTTATTTTACCGAAGAATTTACCAATTAATTCATTAAAAATCCTTCAATGTGATTTTCTGGATTTTTTTTTTTCTCATTTTGTCTCTCATAGTTGAGGTATACCAATGATGAAAATTGGAGACCTCTCTCATCTTTTAAGTGGGAGAACTTGCACAATTGGTGGCTGACTAAATACTTTTTTCCCCACTGTAACTGGTAATAAGACCAGTTGTTATAGCGTTGTTTTTCCCTGTATGTGACAAATCATGTGTTTGTGCCACCATGAGTGAGATGAGGGTCTGTGTAAATGACCTCCCCTCCATTCTGTGTAGTGAGTGTGTGAAGAATAAAGCCTGTTGTGTCAAGATCAGCTCTCATTATTTGTGTAAACCCCATGAAGCGTAACAATATGAAATATGGCGACTAGTCTCACTCACTTTTGTTCCGGCATTCATGCATGAATAAAGCAAGCTCCAACCTTTCTCATTATTTGTTCAGAAGACTATTGTGATAGTCACCGTGACGTCACGCAAGTATGTCACGTGATGTAAACACTGCGCTGGTGGGCAAGACGCCAAGCACGTGTTGCATGTTGAGCAGACGCTTCTGCCGATTCGGAGACGTTTTGCGGCAAAATGCCACAGTCTTGTGTTGTTAAAGACTGTACCAACAGGTGGGAGAAGGGGGGGGGGAAATTGTCCTGGAATAGGATTCCTGCAGATCCAGAGTGCAGGCGAGTGTGGCTGGCAGCATTGAACCGCAAAGACTGGGTCCCAGGGGAGGATGTCCGCGTGTGTGGAGACCACTTCACGACTGGGTTGGTAAATTTTTTATCACCCGAGATGGTAGACTGTGCTGTATTAAATTCCGACTGATTCTGGGGTCAGTTTATTCCTAGAATGTCAGTTGTGGCCCATTTTTAATAGTTTGTTTTCCTTTTTTTGTTTCAGTATTTCCATAAGTCTGCAGTGCTGTAGTCAGAGTCTACTCTAGTCTAGATAAGATGAACTGTGGCGCTGAGCGTGCAGGCACGGCATTTTCAGACTCAGAGCTGACCTCTGTTGAATGAAATAGTCGTTGTGTTCTGGTTTGTTCTCTGTAGATTCACTAGGTGTCGCAAACATCAGTTCAGTGTTGACATCTGTTGACTGAGTCTGAAGTAAAACTTTATAAACCTTCCAGCAGATTCACTAGGTGTCACCACTATTTCTGACTGTGACTGCTCATCAGTACAGAGGACCTCTATACAAGTGGATATTGCTGATTAAAATTTCTAAACTTAAATCTCTGCAATTGGGTTCCTCCAAACAAAACGATTTACTGTCACTGCATCAACAGATAATCCCTGTTCGTGGGAACTTGATGGCTGGACATATTCAGTAATTAACCTGATCTGATTAATATACATTATCCCTTCAGTAGGCCATACATTTGCTCTGTATTTTTAAATAACTGCAGGTACCCCAGCCTAGATCCAACCCACCCTGACTACTTCCCAACCCAAAACATGGGGTATGATTTGAGGCTGACACCTGTGGCAGACAGGGTGAACAGACATGAACGGGCTGAGAGCAGAGCCAGGCTGAAACTGGAGAAAGAGCTGGAGAAACAGGAGCGAGAGTCTGCTGCATCCATTCTATGTAGCGAGTCTTTGCCACACTGTCCAAGGACTTGACATATGCAGAAAGCTGTGGCGACGGTGTTGTCACATATGCCGTGGTTTTGACAGACTTGTCATCACTGGAAAATATAATATGGGGTCAATTCCAACACTACTAGTCACTGACCAAACTGACACTCAGACACTGGCCTTTCAATGTTAGGCTGGACATTTTTAATAAAAAAATAAATAGTTGGCCGCTCCGTACTGAAACCACAGTAAAAAAAAAATTATTGTTGTTTAAGTCACGGAGTATTTATTTGCCAAAAATGCAAAAAAAAAAAAAAAAAGGCCTAGACGGGTCTAATTTAGGCCAAGTATAAATAGGCGACCAACTAGTCTAAACCATGGCCCCAGCAGCCCAGGCCTAGGCCCAGGCCTAGCTTTGACTGCCTGACCCTGAGGCTGAGATGTTCTTTGCTTTAACTTCAATTCATCATTCAAGAATCAAGTCATTGCAATTGGACTTCAACCGTCACAAACTAGAATTGACTAGATGACTCACTGTCACTGACACTGACACAGTGACAGTGAGCGTGACTGTCAGGCCAGAGATGGAAACGTGCAGGCAGGTCAGTTTCATCCTTTTTCAGAGAGTGAACCGCAGGACTCAGGCATTGACAAGGAACCTCTGCGATGCCACGATATCTCATAATCTTTGTCCAATAAATGCCAGTGTCTTATTATTTTGTTAACATAAGATATTGAGCAAAATATGAGCGTTTCTGTGGATTGTTTCGCTCACCAAACATGGCGCGGAGATCACGTCAAAAGAGCGAAACAATACACTGAAGTACAGCGGATGCGTCCAGTCCACGCAAAAGGCGTTGCAACGCTGCAATGTTTTCTTGCCCACCAGCTGACTGCGCATGCGCTAGAATTACGCTTTGTTTACCAACAATGAACAGCGCTATAAAAATTTCCAGACCACTTGACAGGAAGTTGTAATTCAAGAGTGTCATGTCAGTATAAAAGCCTCTGCCTTTTTTAACAAATGGTCAAAGTTTAATCTTTATCCACCAGATCTGCAGCATGCTAAATATAGACAGAAGGACAGGCAATGTAATCATTTCTAGTATATGGCTATACAGTATATTTACTGTAATGTAACTTAAGGAATTCCTGTATCGTAATTCCTGTTCCCACTATGGTCAGCAGAGGGCGACCTGGTCACACAGAACAGTTTGGGCTTCAATCATGTTTCAGTATGGCCACAAATATATTTTCTGCAAAAAAGCTGCAGATTTCTGACAAAAAAGTAGTTAATTTATGAAGAAAAAATAGCAAATTCATGAGGAAAAAAAGTTCAAATTTATAAGGAAAAGTTGCAGATTTTAAAGAAAAAAGTTGCAAAGTTACCAGAAAAAAGTTACAAATTTATGAAAAAGTTTTAAATGTATAAGAAAAAAGTTGCAAATTTACTAGACAGAAGTTGCAGATTTAAAAGAAAAAAATCTGCAAATTTATGAGAAAAAAGTTATGAGGAAAAAGCTGCAATTTTTTTTTTTAAAAGGTTGTAGAATTAAAGGGGAAAAAATGCAGATTTGATGAAAAAAAGCAAATTTACAAGAAAATGACTATAGATTTAAAATTAAAAAGGATGCAGATTACAAGAAAATTGTTTCAGATTTAAAACTGGTGCTTCAGGTTCATTTTATTCTGTAATGTAACATGATATAAAAATGGTTTATGATGAATGGGGGGGGGGGCAATTCTCTATTTTTCCAGGTTGGGGGGGATATGTCCTCCCTGACCCCCTCCCCTTGGTTTACACCTATGATTGTAGGTGTTTACATCATGATTACAAAGCCTATATTAATTTATTATATTTTCTTTATGTAACGTGCATAAGCCAATAGGGGTAATTCAAACCATCAATGGCAAGGTTCTTTAAAACCAGGCGAACTGCCAAAGGTAACAATCCAAGGGAAAATTTAAAATGGTTCAAAGGAATTTACATAAATTTATGTGCACAAAATGCCCACTTAAATTAAAACCTAAATTAAACCTTAAATAAAATTACATTGGTGGCCTAATGGTTAGAGATGTGGACTGGTGAACGGAGGGTCACGGGTTCGATCGCTGGACCGGCAGGATCAGATCTGGGTGGGACAGATTAAATAGCAGTGTTTGCCCCGCCCTCCTTAACCCCACTGTGGTGCCCTTGAGTAAGGCCCTTAACCCCAGCTGCTCCAGTGGAGCTGCTCAGTGGCCACAGGTCAGTCTGGGCAGTTTCCAGGTGTGAATGTATGAGTGTGAACAGGGTGTCCTTGGAAAAAGAGAGGTTGCCTCTCAGTGGAACTTCCCTGTATAAATAAAGGTAAAATAAAATAAGCTAAAAACTAAAATAGAATAAAATACTAATTAAAAAAAAAAAAACTAAAAGTGGTATAAAAGACAAAAGTCCATAAAAGCTGTGGAGGAGGATCCACTCTTCCAGCCCGGGCTCCACCTGCCACCACAACATTGACGTCCTCAGAAAACCTGTACAGAGGAAGACACTTTCCAGCAGTATATCCATATTTCGCATTCTCATCATCATCTTGGGGTGCTGCTATCTGGGAACCAGATACTTACAGCGAAGGCAGAGCACTTCACTCTGCCTCTTGCTGTCTCTTGCTAGCAGCACCCCAACTGCTCCCCACAGAAGTGTCCTCCCCCACATCCTAGCGTCATGGTGGTCCTGGACCATTACCGCTTCTTCTCAATCATGCCTTGCCCTCCTTTTACCATTTTCTCTGGGGCCAACAGCATGCTCTCATCCAGCAGGGTTCTGCTGTGGCCAGGGTTTCATCCAAGCAGGCTCTCCTCTGCCCAGGCTCTCATCCAGGCAGGACGTCTTCTGGAAGGGCCCCCGTCCGGCTGGCTCCCCTAAGGCCAGGCTCTTTCCCAGCAAGCCCTCTTCTGGCTGGGGCTCTCTTCCATGCAGGCAGGCCATCATCAGGCAGGACTCTCTCCCTCTGGACTGCCAAAGCACCTCTTATAAAGTCTGCAGTCACAGGTGCTGCACATCCCCAATCAACACAGGTGTTAAGGATCACCAACAGGGAGACACAGGGTGGAAGTAGACAACATTTCCCATTAAAAGCACACTGTCAAAATATAAAAACTACAAAACATGCAAACTTAAAACTATATAAAACCCCACAACACAATACAATACTTCCACTGAAGTATTGTATTGTGTTGTGGGGCCATCTTCATACTGCTGCTGAAGATGGCGACCGGGATGGTCACACTTTTTCAGTGCTGAGACAAAGTCACTGATTTTGCCATTAAAAGTGGCTGGCCTGCAGCGATCGGCGCTCGTGGCGAACACGCACGGGCTGAATTGCCACCTCCGTTGGATTGCCCTTTAATCGCCTTTCTCCAGCGACTTCCTGCGCCTTCCTGAAGCGATTGCTCAGCTAACACTAGTTAGCTTAATGCTACCTGAAGCGATTGCTAAGCTAACACTAGTTAGCTTAATGCTGGCGCCAGTCTCTAAATAACTACCTACAGCGATCGGATATACCTCCGGTGGATTACCCCTTTGATCGCTTTTATCCGGCCACTGTGAGTAAACTGACCAGCGATTCCAGCGCTTCCTTGTGATTCACTGATGTGCCCTACCTGAAGCGATTGCTAAGCTAACGCTAGTTAGCTTAATGCTGGCGCCAGCCATTCCACCTAACACCAGCCTGAATCAAAGCCCAGCTGCGAGGCCCAGCGGGGATACTACCAGGCAGGCGGCTATTTGTTTGACGGGGCTCAGCAGAGATTTCACCCAGGCAGACGGCAGTAGGCGGCGGTGCCCAGCGGAGGACTTACCGTGACTGCAGCGGCGGTGTGCGACGAGACTACCCGAAGCGATTGCTAAGCTAACGCTAGTTAGCTTAATGCTGGCGCCAGTCATTCCACCTTACACCAGCCTGAATCGAAGCCCAGCTGCGAGGCCCAGCGGAGATACTACCAGGCAAGCGGCTATTTGTTGACGGGGCTCAGCAGAGATTTCACCCAGGCAGACGACGGTAGGTGGCGGTGCCTAGCGGAGGATTTACCGTGACCTCAGCGGAGCTCGGTGGCAGCGGCGGTGTGTGACGAGACTCGGTTGGAGGAGCGGGACGGGAGACCAGTTACGGCGACTATGAGCAACGAGACCAGCAACGGAAGGGGCTAGTTGGCTAGCTGAGGCCCAGCTGGATTCGAGGACGATCGGATCAGATTCTGGCGATATAAGCAGAATTTATTTTACTATCCACAGATTTTCCTTTTCCTTCTTTCCAAGAAGGACTGAAGATGGCTGCCACCGGATTAAAAAGTGGGCTGATGGGCACCACTAATAAGCCTTCTCTACTTATCTACTTCCTCTTCGTTTTGTCTTTGTGTGTCTGGACCTGCAACAAGAAGGATTTTCCGACAAACTCAACCAAAGGTGAAGTTAAAAAGTTTTATCTGTATGGATTTGGGCTTGGACATCTCACCCTACACTCTATGTGGTCTTTAAAAGCCCTGAGCAAAAACTTCCAAATTAAGGCAAACATGGCTGTTAAGCAAAAATCACAATATGGCAGAGGATATACAGTTAAAGTTCTGTTAGTTCTGCTACTTCTGGCAGGAGATATTCACCTTAACCCTGGACCTGCCACTATTAAACAGCAGACCACTGGGTTAGCACAAAACCGAGCTGTACAAAAGCAAAAACAACATTTATTTTTCCAAACTGTTAATCATGCACGAGTTCTTTGGGACACCAAGGCTAAACCAAAGGGGATCCTCGGCGGTCATTTAAACATACGGAGCATAATCCCCAAAAGAGATGAGATTTCGGTGTTGCTGTTGGACTCAAATCTGGACTACCTTTGTCTCTCAGAAAGCTGGCTACACAGTAACATAGACACTAATATGATCAATATTGTGGGCTACCAGTGTTTTAGAAAAGACAGGCAGGTAGGGAGGGGAGGAGGTGTTTTAATTTACATCAAAGAGAAATATAAATGTCAACTGGTTGATTTGAATACTTCACTTGAATGTTTAGCTGTTAATGTATGTCTCTCTCCGGTAATGAATTTCAACATTGCAGTAGTGTACAACCCACCGTCACACAACTCTTCCTTTTATAATGAATTAAGTGATCTGGTTAAACAACTTGAGAAGAACAGAGAAACAATAATTCATGGTGACTTTAATATCAACTGGTCTGATAAAAAAGACAAACAAAAACTGAAAAGCCTCATGACTAAATTTAATTACCAGCAAATCATCAAAGGACCCACCAGGATAACCAAACAATCCAGAACACTTATTGACATGGTATTTACTAATAAACCAGAACGAATAACCAGAACCTATAATCTTGTAACTGGTCTCTCAGATCATAACATGGTTCTTGCTGTCAGGAAACTTACTAAAAAGCGACTACAGTATTTTGGGGGAGTCGATATTGACAAATCAAATTTTATTATCCCCAAATCAAAAAATGAGGAGTTTGAACATTACTTAGAGAATCAAAATTGGGAGCAGCTCATGGCAACATGTGAAGTAGATGATTGTTGTAATTTTATAACTGCAACAATCACAAAGTCTATAGAAAAATTTTCAAAGCAAATTAAAAGTAGACAACAGAAGATTAGCCTACCATGGTTAAATAATGAAATAAGAAAACTTATGAAGAGGCGAGACTATGCACTGAAAACATCACTAACCTCCAAACTACAAAATGATCACCTTGTGTACAAAAGTTTAAGAAATAAAGTGGTACATGAGCTGCGAAAATCAAAAATATCTTATTACAATAAACTGATAGATCATGCAAAGGGTAACAACAGTTCCCTATGGAGGCATTTAAATAACTTAACTAATAAAAAAAACGATCAGAAGGGGGTAAAGGAACTTAGAATCAATGGCAAGACCGTCAGTGACAAGGCTACTTTGGCAAATGAATTTAATTCACACTTTGTGGGCTCTGTGGAAGACTTAACAAAAATTTTTGTGCTGCCAAATGTGCTCAACAACACAAATTCCATACTCCCAACAGATACTTTTCACATCGATGAGGTAAATGAGAAGTTAATTGCTGGTATTGTTAAAACACTGTCAAACTCAAAAACTAGTGATATCTACAATATGAGCACCTCCTTTCTCAAAATGCACAGCAAAATATTAATCAAACCACTGACTCATCTCATTAATCTCTCCATTAGGTCTAGTACATTTCCATCTGGCTGGAAAAAAGCTGTCGTCATACCAGTTCATAAATCAGGCAGTAAAGACGATATATGCAATTACCGCCCAATCTCTATCTTACCAGTCCTATCTAAGGTTCTTGAAAAAGTTGTAGCTACACAGCTGATAGACTACTTACAAGACAGTCAACTTCTTCATCCACATCAATTTGGTTTTAGACCAGGATACTCAACAGAAACAGCAAATTGTTGCCTTATTGAAAACGTCAAACAGTCCTTGGACAGGGGTAATGTGGTAGGAGCTGTTTTTCTAGATCTCAAAAAAGCTTTCGATACTGTAAACCACAGTTTGCTTTTATCCAAAATGGTATCTTTTAACTTCTCCCCAAATACATTAGAATGGTTTGCATCTTATCTCCAGAATAGAGAACAGTGTGTAAAAGTTCACCAGGATAAATCCTCATTTTTAAACAACCGCATGGGTATCCCACAAGGGTCCATTCTTGGTCCTTTACTTTTCAGCATTTTTATTAATGACTTGCCGTTACACTGCTCAGCTGCAACATGCCAACTTTATGCAGATGATGCAGTTATTTACACAGCTGCCAAGACTCCAGCACAGGCTGCAGATGTACTGTCTACAAGTATGGTTGATGTCCAAGAGTGGCTCCTCAAGAACCATCTATTGCTGAACCTTCAGAAAACAGTCTCAATGTGCTTTTCAATCAAAAAATGTAACCTGCAACATTTTAAAGTTAATATACATGATCATGACATCAGTTTAGCTACAGAATTCAAATACCTTGGCATTGTACTAGATCCTCAACTCAAATTTAATCTTCATATAAAGAAAATTTCAAAAACAGTAAAAAAAAATCTGAACTGCTTTAAATTAATTAGATATTACATACCTTACGAAGCAGCTGCACTGTATATGCATTCTATGGTTTTTTCTCATATATCATACTGTTTGACAGTCTGGGCTCAAGCAGCCCCTTCCACAATAAGACATATAGGTTCATTATATAATCAAACCCTAAAAATCTTGGACAAAAAGCCCATTAGGTGGCATCACTGTAATGTTTTAAAAAAATACAACCTATTGAGTTTTGAGAGCTTCATTGACCTCTGTCTTCTGAAATTAACGTTCAAATGTTTCCATAAATCAGCACCCGAGCCACTTGCTGGTTTCGTCCAAAGACAGGACAGCAGCAGAGCCACCAGGAGTTCTGTTAACAATAACTGTAAAATATTCCACCGCAGAACCACATTTGGACAAACAGCTTTCTCTATAAAGGGCAGTCACATCTGGAACACAATGCCAAATGAAATTAAAATAATAACGGACTTTAAAACATTCACTAAAAATGTTAAAAACTGGCTGAAAAATAAACAAGAATGTACTCATGTATGAATTATTTGTCTGCAAAGTGAGAGTGAATGAAGGGAAGGAATAAATGTGTTTGTTTATAGTGAGTGACGGAGGGAGGAAGGCCTGAAATAGGCAAATGTGAGTTATGTTATATGTGTTAAATGTGAGTCAGGCTGTTTTATTTGTGTATTTATAATATTTATGTTAAAGGTGAGTCAGGCTGTTATATTTGTGTATTTATAATATTTATAATATTTATAATTGTGTATTTATAATTTTTCTGCATTGATGTATGTGGTTATTGTGTATATTTTTATCTTGATTCTTTTTTCTAAAGCCCATCCAGGGACAAGAGTTGCAAATTAGCTAATAGCTATACACTCTATGTGCAACACATCATATTGATTGTCTTTGATTAATTGTCTATGTTTATTGCACTGTCCCTGTCAAATAAACTAATCTACTACTACTACTACCCTGTGACAATTACACCAGTGAAAAGTGTGTTGTCGTGAGTGTGGCTTGTGTGTATGCTGCCGTACCCACCCCTGGTGTGACGTCAGGCGGGCACGGCCCCTTGTATGTAAATAGTTCTGTGTCCTATAATAAAATGTTCGCGTTGTTGGTTCCCACATGAACATGACTGACTCCTTTATTCATACATAACAGTTTGGGGGCGAGGATAATTATGGCAGCGTATAGGCTACCTCAACCATTAATTCCATTTCTGGAGTACGCGGGAGAGCTGGTGGTCTTGTGGCCAAAGTGGTGGGCCACGTTCGAGGATTACATCGGGGTGCTGGGCCTAAGCGGGCTCAACGGGAGAAGATGACAAGTGCCTCTGGCTCATCATCTCGGCCCGGTGGCCCGAAGAATTCTTGCTACGTTGGGAGCTATGGAGGAGTATGAGGATGCTGTTGAGCAGCTGGACGAATTTTCCACCAGGCAGGCGAGCACCACGAAGCTGTGGGTGGCGGGAGTTTTGGCGCCAAGGGAGGCTAGGCTAGTTAGCTTGGGGAAGCTATCAGCCCATTCGCTATCTATGGGCAGGCTAGCAGCAAGGCTAACTGTGCGCCGAAAAAGAGCTCTGGGCTGCCGGCTAGACTTTGAGGTGGGACCGGGACCGCGAGAGGGGGGAGTCCCTGGTCACTGAGGATGGCGAGCCAGCCACAAAGCGAAGGGAGGTGGAGGACCGGTGCGCTGATGAGTTGGATGGTGCGGTGTGCGACGACAGCGGAGAGGGAGAGCAGCAGGAGTCATCCCCGCAGCTGGAGGCTAGGCAGCGGGAGAGCGGGACTATGGTGGCTGAGGGCCCCAGGTAAGAGCAGTGACAGTTGGGCGCAGAGACGACGCAGCAGAGCGCCTTGGACGAGGGTGCTGAGGGCAGCAACAAAGCACCTGGGTCGGACAGTGGCGCCGATGGGAGTGACACTGGGAGCCCCGAGGGAGAACAGCAACGACCAGGCATGGAGACAGCACAGCGGAGTGCTTGGAATGAGGGTGCTAGGAGCAGCAGCGAGGGGCCCAGATCGACAAGCGGAGCCCATGAGCGAGCTTTGGGTCTCCCTGGAGTTTGGCCACAGTCAGCCGGAGTGTTTGGGGCTATGACGGCGGTGCTGAAAGCGGTCGGGGGTGGACTGACGTGCACGGAGGGACGGTGTGCCAGACAGCAGCATCGCGGGGCCCGAGCAGTAAGGCAGTCAGTGGTGAAGAGGGACGGTATCACGGACAAGGTGGTTTTTGATCCCGGAGGCAGACGGCGGCCAGGGGCGCACGTGTTGTGGGGCTGCCTGGGGCCCCTGGGCCGATCCTACCACTGACTGCCAATGGACATAGATGTGAATTGAGTAACTTTAATGTAAATATATGTGTATATAGTGCTGGTGTGCATGAGAGTATGTATGTGGTGTGTTATGGGATTATTTTACGTATTTTAAGAGACTTGGCCTAATTTTTGTTGTTTTGTGTGAATGTGGTAGGCTATTTTATTACAGTTAATTATTCCCCTTTTCTCTTAGTGCAGGATTCGGGTCTTAAATTGGGGAGGGTCTCAATTGTGTGTGTGGTTTTGCATTATTGTAAGGGGGAGGGGAAGTGTGGTGTCGTGAGAGTGGCTTTTGTGTGTGCTGCCGTACCCACCCCTGACGTGACATCAGGCGGGCATGGCCCCTTGTATATAAATAGTTCTGTCCTATAATAAAATGTAGGTGTTGTTGGTTCCCACATGAACGTGACTCCTTCCTTATTCATACATTACAAAAAGCTTTCCAAAATCAGCCCAGATGTTGGTGCAGAATGTCCAAGATGTAATCTTGTCCCAGCCATAGCAGGTCGCATATTAGTCATGTTTTTTCTTAATTTTTTTTATTTGTTTTACTATTTTACTTTTACATTTCTGTCTGCTGCTCTGTTCATTGTCCATTTACAAAACTGCCTGTTTTAATTGTGTGTAATGCTGAAGTATTCCATCCATCCATCTTCTCCTGCTTATCCAAGCTCCAGGTCACGGAGGCAGCAGTCCAAGCAAAGAATCCCAGACTGCTGCACAGTACACATAGCACCATGAACTCATGATCCCTCATGCATTTCTTTAACCCACTGGAGGGCGGACCATGTGGCTCCTTTCTGGCCCCAAACGAGGTGTAGAATATTGGATCCTTGTTGTGACTTTTGTATTGGGATCCACTGGACTGAAAGTCTCCAATAACACCTGAGAAAGTTGGTAGATTTGTCACTAGTTGCTCTTTTGACAAAGAGTCACTAGTGGCATCTGAATACTCACCAAATATAGCGACAAGTCACTAAGTTGGCAACTCTGCTCACACCTGCTTTGCTTTCATTTTAATAATAAACAAAAAGTTTTAAACATATATGCTGCTCTTTCAAGCAGGTAATATGTGTGATATGAAAATTCCAAATTAAAAGGGTTCACATTTAGAGTTTTGACATTTTTCACTGAAGGACTGTGTTTTGTTTTTTTTTACTTTGTGAAACACAAATGAGAACAAAAATGTGCCTGCAAAACATATTCCTGAAGTATTACTGACTGTGTTGACCTTATGTTTAACCCCTACTAACCACTGAGGACAGGTTACCCACTAAATCCACAACACAAAGTAGGTGGCTCTCTGCAGATGTGGAGGTGACAATTACGGGGCCTCCAGTCATGACTGTTGCAGTGTTAGGGTGCCATGGTGATTGTTAAGAGATGTGTCATATTTTGCTGTATAGGAGGGGAGTGCAATCTTGATTCATTATAGGCACTGCTGAACACAAACTCTGTTTACTGAACCATATTGTTATTGTGTGATTAACGTAATTTGTGTAACTTTTCCACTGAGTATCCTCGCTCCAGCTCATTTGCTATGGCTCCAGTGACAGCTTTATATCACCAAGACGTTCACCATCTCAGACATCAACACAGAAGGATCTTGTAATCTGCAGCTTTCAAACAGGACTTCATCTGCACAGAACTGTATAAAGTCCACTTAAGCCTTTTTCTTCTTTCTTGTTGTAATGAGCAAATCAGTTTTTGATTCTTTTCTATGTAACATTTGATATTATTTGAGCTATGTACTGTTTTAAAAAATCTCAGTAAAGTACCATTTTATGGCCATGTGTCAATACTTCTGTCACATTGTTGTAGGAGCAGGACCCACTCACAGGACTCAAGTTGAACAGTTTTTACGTGAGCAGGTTACCAAAACGCAGCTCACGGGCCAAAACAGAAAATAAAAAGGATTGCAGGCAAAACTGAACATGAAATAATAATCCAGCCAGTGCAAAAACAGGCAGGCAGAAGTGTGTGAGGCATGCCCCAGCCGATGGAGCTATCCAGGACTCACGGTTCTCCTTGCCTTTGTTTCTGAGTCACAATATAAACTCCGTGAGTGGGTGAGAAGCTCTCCATCTATCGTGCCTGCGCCGATGAAGAAGAGTCCCCAGGCATGGAAGTCCACTACCTCTTACCGCTCTCCAGCAGCAGCCCTGCCTTCACCTCCCAAACAGGGGCCCGTACCATCTGCAGTTGCTCCGGCTCCAGCGGAGCCCGCAGCCTGCCCCATTGGATACACAGCACTCGTGCCCTCCGACAGTCCCAGTGCTGTGGAGCTGGAGTAGCCCCAGCGGGTATTGGCAGTGGAAAAGGAGCTATTATTGGAGTACGAGCCATGGCTCCTTCCTGAGTTTGTGCTGCGGGAGGATGAAGTTTCATCAGGTGTCCCAAAACCTGTACTGACAAACAAGTGTCCCCTGGTTTCAGTATTGCGGGACCCGGTGCCATCAGTGAGGCGCTCCCTGGCTCCGCTACTCAGGGCTGGGGTTCAATCTGCTTCCGCCCCACAGTCATGCCGCGAGAGGAGGCCAAGTAAACTATCTGTGCCAACAAACCAGTGTCCCTGGACTCCGGTGTCTCACCTGTCTCCACCTCCTCACCAGACAACCTCCGCTACTCCCAGGAGGACATTGTCTGGTCCAGCAGCAGCAGCTACCATCATGTCCTGGGAAATAAGGCAAGTGTCTTTTCATTCACCTACTTTTAAAAATGAACTGTCTTGCCTTATTCCCAGCAGTGAGACTCAGCAGCTGCCGCCCAATTTAGCTGAGTCCTCACCACCTGCTGCTGTTACAGTGGTGTGAAAAAGTGTTTTCCCGTTCCTGATTTCTTATTTTTTTGTATGTTTGTCACATTTACTCAGTTACTCAATTACTTTTGTTTCTCATTTGTTCCTGAATTTCTTTGGATCGCAGCATGATGTCTGGCTTTTTAGGATCTTTTGGTGTACTTCACTTTGTCAGTCAGGTCGTATGGAAGTGATTTCTTGATTGAGAAAAGGTGTGGCAGTAATCAGGCCTGGGTGTGGCTAGAGAAATTAAACTCAGCTTTCCAAAGATGTGATAAACCACAGTTAATTTATGTTTTAACCGGGGGGAAGGGGGGGCAATCACTTTTTCACACATGGCCATGTAGGTTTGGATTTTTTTCCCCTTAATAATAAACACCTTCATTTAAAAACTGCATTTTGTGTTTACTTGTGTTATCTTTGTCTAATATTTAAATTTGTTTGATGATCTGAAAGATTTAAGTGTGACAAACATACAAAAAAAAAGAGAAATCATGAAGTAGCAAACATTTTTTCACACCACTGTATTTTCCCCTCACCTGCTTCTCCCGTGTCCTCTCCTGTTTCCCCTGAATGTCTGCTGGTCCTGGAAGAGAGCCGCCAGATGGCGGAGGGGCCTGCGGCCCTGGAAGATCCTGTTCCAGCCCCACAGCCACGTTGAGGATGGGAGAAGAGTGCCCCCTGTGCCCTGAAAACTGAGCCAACAGGAGAGTGTCCCTGGCTTCTGCTGCACGGGTCTCTGCACCATCAGTGAGGCAATCTCCAGCATTGGCTGCCGCGCCAGAAGTTCCATCGGCATTGGCCGCCATGCCTGGGGGTTCTGCGGCTGCACCCACCATCATGCCTACTGTCGAGGCCATCGCAGCAGAGTTGCCGAAGTCCTGGACGGCAGTGGAGCTCGAGTCTAGGCAAGTACTCTGTTCTGTTCTTACACCTTCAGATCTCGAGAAATCTTGTCTAGCTCGTGGTGAGGAGAATCAGTTACAGATGTCCTCTGCTCCTGAGTCCTCCTCACTGGGCTCCACTGCTGCTGATAATTGTGTTCCGGTGTTTTTTCCTCTTTCTTTATCCAAGGTGACCATGTCGGGAATAGACGTCCAGATGAATGGGTCCGAGATGTCCCAGCCTGATTCGCCGGAGTCCTGGACGGCAGTGGAGCTGGAGTCAAGGCAAGTACTCTGTTCTGCTTCTGCACTATCAGTTCTAGAGAATCCTTGTCTTGCTCTTGGTGGGGAGAATCAGTTGCAGATGCCCTCTGCTTCTGAGTTCTCCTTGTTGGGCTCCACTGCTGCCTGTAACTGTATTCTTATGTCTGTCGCCTGCTCCCCGTCTGAGGTGGTCACGTTGGGGATGGACTTCCAGACGGATGAACCGGAGACACCCCTGCCTGGACTGTCAGAGTCCTGGACTGCGGTGGAGCTCAAGTGAAGGCAAGTATTCTGTTCTGTTTCTATGTCATTAGTTCTAGAGAAACCTTGTCTTGCTTGTAGTGGGGAGAACCAGTTGCAGATGCCCTCTGCTTCTGAGGTCCCCTCGCCGGGCTCCACTGCTGCTGGTGATTCTGATCCGGTGTCTGTCTCTGTTCTCTTGCTTGAGCCATCACCTGAGGTCACCGAGGTCCCTCCATCTCTGACAGAGGTCACTGTGGGTCCTCCACCTTCACCCAAGGTCACCGTGGGTCCTCCATCTTTGCACAAGGTCACTGTGGGTCCTCAGCCTTCACCTGAAGTCATCGTGGGTCCTCTGCCTTCACCCAAGGTCACTGTGGGTCCTCTGCCTTTGCCCGAGGTCACTGTGGGTCCTCCACCTTTGCCCGAGGTCACCATGGGTCCTCTGCTTTCACCTGAGGTCACTGTGGGTCCTCCAGCTTTGCTTGAGATCAACATAGTTCCCCCTTCTCTTTCTGAGGTTGCCATAGTCCCTCCTTCTCCCCCTGAGCTCACTGTAGTCCCTCCTTCTCTGCCAGAGGTCGCTATAGTCTCCCCTTCTTCGCCTGAGGTCGCCGTTGTTCCACAGCCTTCACTTGAGCTCACCAGTGATCATCAGTCCCCCTCATCTAGTTCCCCCACTGATCAGCAGTGCCCATCATCTGGTTCCCTCGCTGGTCAGTCATCCCTTTTGTCTGGTTTTCTCACTGATCCGTCATCCTCCTCATGGGGTTTCTACTTCTCGGCTCCTGTGGTCAGCAAAAGGCACTGACTCCAGCTACTGCCTCCAGGTGGGGGCGTGTTGTGCCCTGCGGCCCACTGGCTCAGGGATGCTAGGAGACCACCTGATGGATCACGCCATCTGCTTGGGGTGGCTCTAGGATGCTGGGAGGCCACCCGATGAACTAGTCCATCTGTTAAAGGGGTCCTGGAATTCTGGTAGGCCACCCAACCTATTCCATTCCCAGTTCTGGGATACTGGGAGACCACCTGGGAGACCACCTGAACTGTGTTAGTTTTTTATCTGGTGTCATTGATATTCTGTTGCGCTCCTTCCTTGCCTGGGTTGTCCCTCCTCCCTTCCGGAATGAGTTACTTTTTCCTGCTTTTGTTGGGGGGGGGGGCGGTGTTGTGAGTGGGTCCTTTTTTCTTTTTTGATATTATGTTGGGTTGTCTGCAATCCACCCCTTGAGGAAGGGGCTCTGTCACAATACTGAACACGAGTGGGGAGCTGTGCTTAGCCTTTTAGTTTGTTTAATTTATCTTCAGTATTTCTGTATTTTTGTGTATTTTTGGTATCTTTGTCCTCTGGTTTCTGTTTTTATTTCCTGTTATTTTATCTTAGGGTGGTTATGATGTATTTCTGTATTATCTTGTTTTCTAATTTATTCCCCTTGTTTATATTTGTCCTAGTTTTCCTTGTAGACTCAGTATTTATTAGTATTGCACTATTTCTTCTTCTCGGTTTTGTATTTCTTATTATCCTCACTCTCTCCTTAGGTCCCTCTTTAAAGTGTATTCATGTTCATTGATTTAGTTCTTGATTTTCCGTCATCCTGGTTTGTGCTTTGACAGTCACGTTTCTTTACTTCCTTCTGTCAAACCCCGTTTGCAGGCTGTCACAGCCGTCACTAATTGTGTCTGATTATTCTTGCTCTTGTATCCACACCTGATCAGAATGTGTAATCAGTCTTGTTTTGTTATTTAAGGACTGTTGCTCAGTTTATTCTTCGCTGTGTCATTGATCTTTCCCTCATCCCGAGATGAACTCTCCGTCTCTTTCTGCCGTAGTCGTATGTCCAGCTTCCATGCTGGGAAGTCGTAGTCTCCTGCTGTAAGTCTAGCCCTGGTGCTGGGAAACTGTAGCATCCTGCCTTAGTTGTAAGTTTTGTGTTTTCATTATTAAATAGTGCAAACTCACAGCTTGTGTTTGGTATCATCAGTCTGCCTTTAACAGGGCAATTTATGACAAAATGCTGCTGCAAAGTTTATTCTAAGTCACAGGTGTCAAACTCATTCCATGGAGGGCCAAGACCCTGCATGTTTTACTTCCACCCAGTAGCTTCAGTAGGTGTTTTCACTGATCAGCAATCAGTGGGAAGACATTCAGTGAAATCACTTGTTGAAGGCACTGGGTGGAGGTAAAATCTGCAGGGTCTTGGCCCTCCATGGAATGAGTCCATGGAATGCTAAATAATGCTACAGATCTGGTGGAAAAAGATTAAACTTTGCCCATTTGTTGAAAAAGGCAGAGGCTTTTATACTAACATGACATTCTGGAATTACAACTTTTTGTCACATGATCTGGAAATTAGTTTGTGATATTCTGAACAAATAATGAGGAAGGTTGGAGCTTGTTTTTTTTTTCATGTGTGAATGCCGGAACAAAAGTGAGTGAGACTAGTCTCCGCATTTCATGTTTGTTCAAAAATTGAAAATTGAGAAAACAAATTGGAAAGATTAGAAAAACAGAGAAAATTTGATTAGTTTTTCAATATTTAATTTGAAACAAAACAATGAATTTTTGAATGAAAATAATAATAATCTGTTTTTTCCTTTTACCGTTTTTTCATATGGTTGAAAAAACAGATTATCCAAAGGTGCCCAGAGTTAAGATCACTAAATGTAAGAATTTCATTGCAGTTACTGTTATGCATGAGGAATGAGGGACTGGAGTCTCTTCTGTCATGCAGCCAGCCAACACTTTATTGAGAACACAGAACAATATTTACTGAACGACTGTGCCTGCCTGACACGTTAGGGGTGGGTACGGCAACACATACACACCACACAACATTCCCCTCCCCCTTACAAAAGTGTAAAACCACACACATAATCGAGAAAACAGGGAACCATGAACTGTAATAAAATAGCCTATTGCATTCACACAAAAAATAACCCAAATTGGACCATGTCTCTAAAATAAGTAAGATAATCCCATATCATACATACTCACAGGCACACCAGCAGAATATGTACATATTTACATCAACAGTATTGAAGTAACACCTATGTCCACCGGCAGCCCGAGGTAAAACCAGCCCGGGGGCTCAGGGCAACCCCAAAGCATGCACGCCCCTGGCCGCCGAAGATAAGACTGGCTTGGAGGCACTGGGTAGCTCCATGACATGTGCGCCCCTGGCCGCCGTCTGCCTCCGGGATCAAAACTGACCTCTCCTGCCAAAATGTCTCTCTTCACCACCGACTGCCTCACTCCTTGGGACCTGCAGCGCTGCTGTCTGGCACGCAGTCCCGCTGTGCTAATTGGTCCACTCCCGACCGCTTTCCACACCACTGCAGCTGCCATTGTTGCCCCAGACACTCTGGCCCCCTGTGGCCCCACTCCAAAGAAAACTGAAGCTCGCTTGTCAATGCCGCTCGCTGCCTCGGGCGTCTCGCCATAACGCCTAGCACCCTTGTCCAGGGCATGTTGAGCTCTGGCACTGAGGCCCTGCCCGACCTCCGTGGTGCCCGGCTGTAGCTGCTTTCTCCCGGGGCTCCCAGTGTCACTCCCACCGGCATCACTCACCGACCCAGGCACCTCGCCACCACTCCCAGCACCCACATCCCAGGCGCTCCACTGTGCTGTTTCCGTACCCGGCTGTTGCTGCTCTCTCTCGGGGCTCTCAGCGTCACTCTCGTCAGCATCACTGTCTGACCCAGGTGCTTTGTTGCTGCTCCCAGCACCCTCATCCAAGGTGCTCCGCTGCGCCATCTCCATACCCGGCTGTAGCTGCTCCCTCCTGGGGCTCTCAGCTTCGCTCTTGTCAGCGTCACTCTCTGACCCAGGTGCCTCATCACTACGCCCAGCACCCTCAACCAAGGTGCTCCGCTGCGTTGTCTATGTGCCCAACTGCCGCTGCTGCCTCCCAGGGTTCTCAGCCTGCATGTTCCCGCCCTCCTGCTGTCCACCCTCCAGCTGCAGGGATGACTCCTGTTGCTGCTCTCCCTCTCTGCTGTCGTCGCTCACCGTGCTGTCAAACTCACCAGCGCTATGATCCTGTACCATGCTGGACTTCTTGGCCGGCCCACAGTCTTCAGTGACCGGGGACTTTGTGGCTAACTTGCCCATAGACACTGAGTGGGCCGTTAGTTTCTCAGAGCTAACTAGCCTAGCTCCATTTGGCTCCAACACTCCCGCCACCCACAGCTTCATGGTCCTCATCTGCTCGGCGAAGTACTCGGCCAGACGCTTGACAGCATCTGCATAGCACTCTGTTTCACCCAGCATACTTGAAAGGCTGAATTCTTCAGCCTTCCGCGCTGAGATGGTGGGTCAGAAGTGCTCGTCTCCGTCTCCCGTCGAGTCTACTTATGCCCAGTGTCCCAATGTAATCCTCCAACATGGCCACCAACTTAGGCCACAGGATCACTGGCTCTCCCGTGTACTCCAGACACGGTAGCAGAGATGGAGGTGACCCATACGCTCCCATAATTTCTCTCTTGTTGCCAAAATGTTATGTATGGGGAATGAGGGACTGGAGTCTCTTCTGTCATGCAGCCAACCAACACTTTATTGAGAACACAGAACTATACAGACGTGGACAAAATTGTTGGTACCCCTCTGTTAATGAAAGACAAACCCACAATGGTCTCAGAAATATCTTGAATCTGACAAAAGTGGTAATAAATAAAAAGTCTATGAAAATGAACCAATGAAAATCAGACAATGCTTTTGAATTGTGGTTCAACAGAATTATTTTAAAAAACAAACTCATGAAACAGGCCTGGACAAAAATGATGGTACCCTTAACTTAATATTTTGTTGCACAAAGTTTTGAGGCAATCAAACGATTTCTGTAACTGTCAATGAGACTTCTGCACCTCTCAGCAGGTGTTTTGGCCCACTCCTCATGAGCAAACTGCTCCAGTTGTCTCAGGTTTGAAGGGTGCCTTCTCCAGACGGCATTTTTCAGCTCCTTCCACAGATGTTCAATAGGATTTAGATCAGGGCTCATAGAAGGCCACTTTAGAATAGTCCAATGTTTCGCTCTTAGCCATTCTTGGGTGTTTTTATCTGTGTGTTTTGGATCATTATCCTGTTGCAAGACCCATGACCTGCGACTGAGATCAAGCTGTCTGACACTGGGCAGCACATTTCTGTCTAGAACACCTTGATAGTCTTGAGATTTCATTGTACCCTGCACAGTTTCAAGACACGCTGTGCCAGATGCAACAAAGCAGCCCCAGAACATGACATAACCTCCTCCATGTTTCACAGTAGGGACAGTGTTCTTTTCTTGGTATGCTTTATTTTTGTATCTGTGAACATAGAGCTGATGTGCCTTGCCAAAAAGTTACAGTTTTGTCTCATCTGTCCATAGGACATTCTCCCAGAAGCTTTGTGGCTTGTCAACATGCAGTTTGGCAAATTCCAGTCTGGCTTTTTTACGATTTGTTTTCAACAGTGGTGTCCTCCTTGATCGTCTCCCATGAAGTCCACTTTGGCTCAAACAACGATGGATGGTGCAATCTGACATTGATGTACCTTGACGTTGGAGTTCACCATGAATGTGTTTAGAGCAGGGGTCACCAACCTTTTTGAAACCAAGAGCTACTTCATGGGTATCGAGTCATGTGAAGGGCACCAGCTTGACACACTCCTCTAAAATAACAAATTGTGTGTATATATATATATATATATATACTGTATATATATATATATATATAAGATAAGATAAGATAAGATAAGATAAGCCTTTATTAGTCCCACAACGGGGAAATTCCAGGATTGCAACAGCACAGGGATAGCAACACTCAGAGCAACAATCAGAAGGCAAGAAAAAAAACAAGCAAGCAAGAGCAGCTAATAAACATATGTATGTATTACTATAAAATATATATATATACACACACACACAGACACACAGTGCAGAGCATTGTAGCTGGATGGAATAAATATATGAATATATGAACACACAGTGCAGAGCATTGTAGCTAGATGGAATAAATATGTAAATATATAAACACCCACAGTACGGAGCATTGCAGCTAGGTGGAATAAATATGCAAGTATATAAACACACACAGTGCGGAGCAATGTAGCTAGATGGAATAATATGTAGTATTTATATAGTATTTATATGTAGTAGTATATATATATATATATATAAATAATCATCAATAACTTAGAGTGGGTAACAGACAAGATCAATATTCAACACTTTATTTTTATTAATCTCAGCAATTGTTCAGATGATCACTTCTACATTAAAAAAATGTCCAGTTTTCACCAGTCCCTTTTAACCATAAAAAACTAAACCCTGTTAATTCATGAACTATGTTGAACCATGTTTGAAAAAGTTATGCAACATTTAAGAAAAATCAACTTTCATATTAAATAAATCTTATCACATTTTTAACTGAACAAATCTGCTGCAATTCTGCTCAAAATCTGTTACATTTAATAAACACACTTTTGTGTGTTCTTCTTCACTGGAATTATATCCATACAGTTCTTGCCAAGAATCATGCTGGAGAAGAAGTTAAACAGCACAGAGTGCTTATATGCATGGTGGCACCGCGGCAGCACAATTTACCCTCGGCCGGGGGATCGTGGGTTCGATCCTTGCCCCCAGCCAACAGTGATCTGTGTGGAGTTTGCATGTTCACCCCGTGTTTGCGTGGGTTTACTCCGAGATTTCTCCGGTTTCCTTCCACATGCCAAAAACATGCAGGTTAGGGAGTTAAGAGGCACTTGCGCACACAGCAACCGGCAGCTAGTGGCTTGTCACCGGACTGCAGAAGAAATCTACCTTCCGTCAAAAAAAAAAAAGGAGTGGGCAGCAGTGGGCCACAGTCGCCCCGCAAATGAAACACACGCAGCTTCCTTTCACGGTAGTAAAAAAGAACTCTTCCTCCTGCTCACTTTGAAAATGATAAATTTTCTGTCTTTTTTTTTTGGAAAAAGAACTGTGTAGGAAACAGCACCCCACTCACATCTTCACTGCCCGATAACTTACTCTCCACAAGCGCGAAGGTTTTGTCATGCCACAATACTGACCTTTGAACTAGGTCAGAGTTCACATTAACTTTACGTATAATAAACATATTTTCATTTTTTTTTATTTTTAAGACATTGTCATTTTAAAATCTATAAAAATGCAAGTGTGATTTTAAAAACTAGCGGCAGAAAAAATTACATCTTAGACGCAGCTCACTTGCGAGTTGTGCTATTTTTAGAACAGGCCTGCGGGTGACTCATGTGGTCCCTGCGGGTGACTCATGTGGTCCCTGCGGGCGACATGGTGCCCGCGGGCACCGCGTTGGTGACCCCTGGTTTAGAGGTTGTTCTGGGCTTTTTTGTTGCCATTCATATTATCCGTCTCCTCCTGCGGCCACATCCAGGGAGGTTGGCTACAGTCCCGTGGATCTTAAATTTCTGAATAATATGTGCAACTGTAGTCACGGGAACATCAAGCTGCTTGGAGATGGTCTTATAGCCTTTACCTTTAACATGCATGTCTATAATGTTCTTTCTAATCTCCTGAGACAACTCTCTCCTTTGCTTCCTCTGGTCCATGTTTAGTGTGGTACACACCATGTCACCAAACAGCACAGTGACTACTTGTCACCCTTTAAATAGGCCAACTGACTGATTACAAGTTTGTAGACAGCTGTGATGTTAATTAGAGGACACATCTTGGTTGAACATGTCCCTGTGGTCACATTATTTTCAATCTTTTCTAGGGGTACCATCATTTTTGTCCAGGCCTGTTTCATGAGTTTGTTTTTTAAAATAATTCTGTTGAACCACAATTCAAAAGCATTGTCTGATTTTCACTGGTTAGTTTTCATAGAATTTTTATTTATTACCACTTTTGTCAGATTCAGGTTATTTCTGTGACCATTGAGGGTTTTTCTTTCATTAATAGAGGGTTACCAACAATTTTGTCCACGTCTGTATATACAGAACAACCGTGCCTGCCTGACATCACGTTAGAGGCGGGTAGAGCAACACACACACACACACACACACACACACACACACACCACACAACAGTTACCAGCAAAGGATCTGTACAAAATCTGTCTCAATAAAAAAAAATCAGAAAATAGATTTGGAGATTAAGTATCTACATGTAAAGATAGAGGGAAAATGATGTTTGTTCAGGAAATAAAGAAGGCTTGTTAAAAACAAATTTATTAAAGGTGATTTTTAATGACAAGTTCTCTGATTCTCTGTATTCACGTTTCTGTCTGTGGATGTGGTTCCTCTTAAGTTTAAATATTTTAAAGATACCCCCAGCATAACCTAGTCAGGAGCAGGTTATATTCACAGCCTTTGTTACCATAGTTACAAATATGCTCTGACTTTTTGGAACCAAAAACTCAGTTGCCACAAACTCTGAGTTGACTTACACAGGCAAGCCAATAAACCTGATTTCTGGAATACCCCCCTTTCAGTTCTCTCTGTGTACACTTCAAACTTAACTTTATCAAAGAAATACCAGTGATGAATACATCAATAAAAGTATTTCAGTTCGGGATTGTTTGAGTTTCACGCCTCTCATAATGTTTTATATACCAGCTATGCATTGATGTTGAAAAAAGTTTTAAAAAGAGGCTATTATTTACAGAAGTATATTGCATTCACCCCCCCCCCCAAAAAAAAAATGTTTTTTCTGAATTAATGAGATACATTTTCACAAAAAAATTGCTCTTTTTTTTCTGAATTAATGAGATAAATTTTCAAGGAAAAAAAAATTGCTTTGTTTTTCTGAATTAATGAGATAAATGTTAAAGGAAAAATCCCGCTTCGGCGAAAACAGTTGCTTTTGTTTCCTCATGATGTGTCATGTTCTGAGCTCAGACCCTTATTTTATGTTTCAGTATTATTTATCTATAAAGTCTGTTTTTGGTTATTTTCTGTACTTGTGTCTTGGTTTACTTTCTTGTTTCTTGTCAGAGCTCTGCTCTCATCTCACTGACACACTTACCAGCTGATTGCTGTGCTTCAGGTTTCCTCAGCTGCAGTCAGCTGGTAATTAGGTCACCCTGCCACTTGCACCTGCAGCTCGTTATTGCCCCACTATTTATTTGACCTCTGAACTTTCCTTCAGGGCAGTAGCCAGCCATGATGTTTGGACTGGCCTAGTTTCCCTGTTTTCAGTCTGCCCCTCCTCTTCTCCAGAGTTTTCTGCAACACTGGAGACTCATCTGTGTGTAAGTTAGCCTTGTTTTTGTATGTGTCCACACAGTTATTTTTTGGACAGTCCTGTTTTTCTGTTAATAAATGTTCCTCACTGCAGTTAAAGCACTTGAGTTTGTCTCTTGCCCTGGAGGGGTTTTGTCTCTCCTGCCTGAGGGAGGCAGGAATTCATGACATGATGGCTTGGGAGCCATCATGTCCCCCATGTTTAGTTTAATAAAAGAATAAACATCCCAATGTCACTACATTATCATGATTTCTACTAATAACATACCTTTGGTTTGTGATTCCAGTATGCTGCCGCTGCTTTCTGCTGATGAGCGCTTCTGACAGGGCTTTAAAGTATGTCATTAATTCAGAAAAACAGAACTGGATTTTTTTTTTTTTTTTTGGAGGGGGGGGGGGTGAATGCAATACGCTTCCGTAATTATTAAATAATTTAGGTTATGTATCCACCTAATTCCTGGGGGTGCCACTGTGGTAACAATTACACTGGTCAACACCAAATTTATTGTCTAAGTTTTCTTGGCCGATTTAGGACAATTTTGATGTGCTGAATCCAAAAATCACATTGGTTTTGCTCAATCAGATCAACTTTTTGAACTATGGCCAAGTGTTTTTTACGTTTTTGTTTACATGTACAGGTATTTTCGCTTTATATGATGCAAAATTCTTTTTTATTCCTTGAAATTCTCTGAATTTTGAACAATGATTGTGGGGAGACTTGAATAACGAAACCGAATTGTCTTTCATTCCAGTTTATTCAAGTAATCATTCCACTGTCTGCTCTCATTCCTGAGCAGCGAACCAAGAGGGTGAACACACCAAAGTTCTCTCATTTAAACATTCTGACATCAAACCATTTCCCTCGCGGGGGAAATCACACATCTCTCTCAAAATCTCTTTATTCACATTCATTAGCCTTTTATTTACATAACTCCCCCTTCTCTCTTCTCGAGCCTCAGTGGTCAGGAAGTCTTCTGTCCCCTGTCCTCCGCAGGGGGTCCAGGCTCTGTGGCTCCGCACCGCAGGGGGCTGGCTCTCCTTCATCGTGGTTAAATCACATATGCAGTGTCCAACATATACATGTCTCACAACACAGCCATAATGATGACATAACATTCAGTTTACACGTACTTACCTTTATCAATGTCTGCTATTCAATTTACAGTACAACTGCTTACAACTTAGCATAAAAACCTGACCTGATCAAGAGAAACGGATGCCATTTTCTGATTCGGCGGTGCAAAATTGTTTTAAATCAGTTGAAAAAACACAGACAACTTGCAAAAAATTTTTTTTGTTATGTTGTGTTATGGGCGGAGCTTCCGGTTTCAGCTGACCTAGTGTTAAATCAGTAAGAGTGGAGTAGCAGGGGCACTTAAAATAGCATTTTCAAAAGTTTTTCAAATTCAGTTTAATGTATAGTCCACATACATGTTTTACACTCAAGTGGCAGCTAATTTCAGCTCTTCTAGTTTTTGTATTTTTTTTTAATGTTTTTGCATAGTTCTGGTGCTTGCTGGTGTTCGTGGTTGTGCCAGACTGAATAAATGGAGGCTTCTCACCACACGGTGACAGATGCCATCAAAGCATGGTGTTGTGGCGTGCGTCTGCTCTAAGGTAAATTTGATTATGCCCAACATGTTTTAACAAAATGCAGTCAACTTTATTGCGGTGGAGACGTGCTGGTCGGAATGCGCACCGCGTCATTATGAGTACAGGCAATGAGAAGTCATAAATCATGACTCCTTCTTTCTTTGGTAGTGGCAAGTCCCAGAAAATCCCCATGAGTTCCTGGTATCATTGGAAAGCTTAGAACTCGTACATTCTAAAAATACCTATGTTTTTGTGGAAGACGTAACTCCCGACTGATTGAATGTGTTTTCAACCTAGCTAAAATATAAACAAACCATCTTTTTCTGGGTCAGTTTTTGCGCACTACCTACAAATTAAATATCATTTTGAAGGTCTTTCAATACAGTATATAGAAATAACGCTACATCAGTTTTGAAAATGTCCTCAAAGTGACTCATTTTGCCAGCACTTGTCATTTGTTTACACCATTAGCATCTTAGCAGCAGTGCTAACTAACGGAGCTACTGCGTACGAGGCCACTTTTTAAGGTCACCTTTTTGTCCCTTGATAGTCGTGGAAAGTGGTATGATTATGTTACTGTTTTGAGGTGCAAGAGGCCATGTTCCCGCATTTCTGATGCCGAAGCAGTTGTTTTTTTTAACAAGGAAAAGTGTCCTGTGTCAGTGACAACCATATGTTCTAAACTAGTACCAGAAGTTGCTACCATAATTCACGTAAGGCATCATGGGGCCTAGGAATAAGGTAGATTGTTTAAAATGCTAATGTAGGTTTGGAGTAGTCAACATAAGGAGTAACACTGCCCTCTGCTGGACAGAAGTACTACTAACACTATGTAGGGATTGCCAGTAAACTATATGCTGTATATCTCGGACTGACTAACCAGCTAGCGAACAAACTACTAACCATATCAGGTGGATTTACAAACTCCAGATCTATCTAAAGCCAAGTAGATGGATGCTTTAACAAATTAAATGATTCTGGTGTTTAGAAACATTCAGCGAAAAGCTGAAGTTTTTTTTCTACTGAATAAATAGATTGTTGGAGCGGAACAAGAAAAGTACTGTGTAACAATGACATTTCCTCCTTTTAAAATGAAACCAATGACTCAAATCTTTCATGTTATATGAAATCTAAAAAGGCAGTTTTACGCATCAAGTGTGGAAGAGCAGAATGGTGCAGCAGGAAGCGTGCTGGGCCCATACCCCAGAGGTCAATGGGTTGAAACCATCCTCTGCTAAGCCTTTTCTTTTTTTTCCTTCTACCAGTGTAGCAAGAAAATTGTTTATAGTTTATAAAATAACATGGTGCTACCATATTTAGTAATGAAGTGTTAATCAGACCTCCATCAAAATTAAATTCTTAAAACTAACTAACTAACTAACCTGCACTTATATAGCGCTTTTCTAGTCACAAAGATAAAAATATAGACGCTCATCGGCAAAGGGAAACATAGACCTACGATCAACAGTAGTTTATGATGGGGTCTCTTAATTGAATAGAAACTGTAGGCTTTTAAAGATTTCTTGAAGCTAAAATGATTCACTTAGGTTTAGTTCAAAATCAGAGACATTATGAGCAGAAGAATTCTCTATTTTTATATCTTAATTCAGGTTTCTGAAATAGAATATGCACATTTTTATATGAATCCAGTCTGCTTAAACCTATTTTTGGTTATCACATCTTTTAAAATAATAATAATATAATTATTATTATTAATTACTACTCTGAATAAATAGAGGAATAACAGCAAAAAATAATTCTAATGAAGCTGGTATTTATGTTAAAGAAAATGGCATTAAATAATGGCATTTTTCTGCAGTAATATTTTATTGAGTTATTGCAACACTAATATTGCCATGCTTAAGATGAATTTGAAAAACAGAAAGCAATTATAATATGTTGTGCACACCACAACATTGCTTCAAAAAGAGTTTTGATTTGAAATACAATTGCTTTTGACAAAGTGAAGATTACATCATTCGAGACTTCTAAGTATTAGATTACTTGCAGATTGAGTACACCCCTCCACCCCACCTCCCTGTTGTGCAAAAAAGTTAAGCAATGCTTCACTTAATCAAAAAGCTGAGATAAGCAACTCCCTCAAGACAAGCCATATGAAATCTATCTACAGCTGACAAATGATGTAAGCATTCAGAGAACATTCCCGGGTGACTTCCCAGATGCCGTTTTCTGATACCCTGGTGCACCCTGTATCTTGGATTGATTTGTCTGGTTGCCCTTCATTCCATTTTGTAAAGGTCAGGGGTCGGTTTTTCATATCGACCTCAAAACTCCCCTCTGCATTGTTGTTGACAGAGATCCAGACAGATTTGTGAAGATCTCCAGACACTTGTGTCAATGCTGTATTTTCCTCCTCATCCTGGGGCAAAGCCAGCTCCAATCCTTTCTGGGAACAGAACTTCAGCGCACTGGAGAAAGGCCCTCTCTCTCTGGTGGAAACAAAGAACTTCTGACCCACTCTCCGGACAAAATCATAGCTGATAGCTGAGGAAGAAAAACATAAACCTATGAACTCAATAACAAAACACATGGTGATTACTTTTGTTGTGTTGCAAGAAATATATTTTTTTTGTATTTTGAGTACATATTTGTTTTTGTGTGTAAAAGAAACACTAAACAACACTGTGTGTTTTATATGTGAATGTATTTGTCCTGTTTAAGATTGGTTTTGGGGTTTGTTTCAGAAATTACTTTCTGAGACTCAGGGAAACAAGCTCAGGGCCCACTGATTCTGCATTAAGGTGAGTTTTTTTTTTTTTTGACACTTTGTTCGTATGCTGATGTATTCCATTAACTTTAACTGGCCATTGCTGCTGCACCACAGTTTGCATTGTTAGGGTTCCAAGCAGCTGTGCTGTGGGAAACCTAGTGTTTTTGTTCTGATTCTTCTTCTTTTTCTCTGCTAAAAGTGCATGGACAGCAAAAATAGTAATACGTAGAAACTTCAAATTTTAGAGTCTTATCAGAAATTCTCCCCACTATTCAGAGAACAAAAAGCAAGACACTGCATACATAAGTGGCACTATGATAAATATTTTTACATTTTAGCAAATATCTCAAGAATGGCTGGGCTTTGACTAAAAATTCAACTTTTCTTCCCTGGTCTGATGCTCTGAAACTGACACTTTCTGTACCATTTTCTTTTCAAAAATGTGCAAGTGAACTCAAAATGAACTCCTCCTAGGCCGTTTATCCAAATTGCTTTAAATTAAGCAGAGATCAACTAAATGGTGTTTACTTAAATAGCACTTTTTTCCTCATCTCTAGATGACCAAAGCACTTTGCAGATCCTGCTATCCACCCATTCACACACTGATGGATCGTTTGGATCAGCCTTTGATTTATAATCCTTCAGAGATTGAGTCTGTCTCCCGTTGCCCTAAATATTGTAACCCAGGACTATTACAACAAAACCTGAAAAACACTCGGACTTCTGCAGCTCCTCCTCATCCACCACCCTTCAACTTTGCCCCTCTTTCCTCCCTTAGAGAACCTTTTTCTGCTCCCTCTAAAGTTAATAAAGTTAAAAAAAAAATAGAATGCATAAACTTCCCAGATTGATTAAACAAAATGTTGGGAAAATTCTAATCCAGCCTCAAGTCTCTAAAATTAATAAAATTAATAATTTGGCCTCTCTCCCCCCCAAAGTTTAAAAATTAAATGTGGCTTATTAAACATTAGGTCTCTATCCTCTAAGTCCCTTCTGGTCCATGATCTATTAATTGATCACCAGATCGATCTACTATCCCTCACAGAGACCTGGCTCGGGCTTGATGATTATGTTGGTCTGAATGAATCAACTCCCTCTGGGTATTTAAACTGTCATAACCCCAGAGGGTCTGGTCATGGTGGTGGAGTGGCGGCAATTTTCCATTCTATATTGCTGGTTAATGTTAAGCAGAAATTATGTTTTAATTCCTTTGAAGGTTTGGTCCTCAGTGTGGGGCCTGTTGGCAATCTTGGTTTGAACCCAATTCTCTTTGTCGTAGTTTATCATCCTCCCATGGCCTATTCAGAGTTTCTATCGGAATTTGCCGAATTTTTAGCTGATTTGGTGCTGAAAGCCAATAGAATAATTATTGTAGGGGACTTTAATATACATGTTGATGTTGAGAGTGACTGTCTTAATAAGGCTTTCAATTCAATTTTAGACTCAATGGGGTTTTCCCAAAAAGTAAAAAATTCTACCCATTATTTCCACCATACATTGGACCTTGTTTTGACATATGGTATAGATATCGAAAATCTGGTTGTGTCTCCTCATAATCCTGTACTGTCTGACCATTGTCTGTTAATTTTTGATTTCATTATCTCTGATCACTTATTTCCTAAAGAAAAATACTACTACAGCAGATGTCTTTCTGATGATGTTGTTGCTAAATTTTTGCAGATTGTCTCCTCTATGCCATGGGTCAACACAACAGAAACACCTGAAATAAGTGATGGAGAGTCTGCTCCATTCGTGATTGATAGCATGGTTGATGGTGTTACTGCCTCTCTGCATTGGACTCTAGATTTGGTAGCCCCTTTTAAAAGAAAAAAGTCTAACCAGAGATTTCTTACTCCTTGGTTTAACTCAGAAACTCGTGGCTTGAAACAGAAGGCTCGTCAATTAATGGTGTTCAACTAATTCAGATGAATTCTACTTGGCGTGGAGAAATCATCTCTTAATCTACAAAAAATCTCTTAGAAAAGCTAGATCAAGCTATTATTCTGCATTAATAGAAGCAAACAAGAATAATCCCAGGTTTCTCTTCAACACTGTAGCCAGGCTTACAAAGAGCCATGACTCGGTCAATCCTCGCATCCCCCCTGAGCTTTCTAGTCAGGACTTTCTGAACTATTTCAATCTTAAAATTTTATCTATTAGAGATGAAATTAGTCAGATTCTTCCTACCGTAAACTCTGGTACATTAACTACTGCAGCTCCCTCAATTGATATCTGCTTGGATAGATTTACTCCAATCGACTTCTTGGAGTTGGATAGGGTAGTTTCCTCTTCTAAGCCTTCATCTTGCCTTCTGTACCCTATTCCTTCCAGGTTATTTAAAATTATTTTCCCAATTATTAGTAGCCGTATTCTTCTTATCATTAATTCTTCTTTAACTCTGGGTTACGTTCCACTGGCTTTTAAAACTGCTGTAATTGAACCTTTACTTAAAAAACCGATGCTCGATCCTGGAGTTTTGGCCAATTATCGACCAATCTCCAATATGCCTTTCATTTCACAAATCTTGGAAAGAGTTGTTGCTGTGCAATTATCTGACCATTTGCAGGGAGTTGGTTTGTTTGAGGTGTTTCAATCTGGGTTCAGAGCTCATCACAGCACTGAAACTGCCTTAGTGAAGGTCTCTAATGACCTCAGAATCAGAATCAGAATCAGAATCAGGTTTATTGCCATTGTTCATGTAGTACACAAACTAGGAATTTGTCTTGGTACAATGCTGCAACATTAAACATGATAGGATAAGAGAAATAGACTATACATGTAATAAAGTGTAGGATAAGATTAAGTGATACTGGTCAACAGTTAAAATATATATTAGCCAGCAGCAGATACTGTGGAGAACTATATAGTGCAGTCGGTAATGCAGGAAGAAAAACAGTGATGATTGACATGAGTCTGGTTGAGCTGCTGTACATGGTGCACGAGAGTCAATAAGTCACTTAGTGTTCAGCAGTCTAATGGCAGAGGGGAAGAAGCTGTTCATGTGACGGGAGGTTTTAGTCTGGATGGACCGAAGTCTTCTACCAGAGGGGAGGGGGGCAAACAGTATGTGACCAGGGTGTGAGGGATCGGCTATGATCCGGCCAGCACGCCTCCGGGTCCTGGAGATGTACAGATCCTGGAGAGATGGGAGCTTGCAGCCGATCACCTTCTCAGCAGTGCGCACGACGCGCTGCAGCCTTAGTCTGTCCCTGGCAGTGGCTCCTGCGTACCACACGGTTATGGAGGTGGTGAGGATGGACCTCCTGACTGCATCTGATAATGGACTTGTCTCTGTTCTTGTTCTTTTAGATCTCAGTGCAGCCTTTGACACTATCGATCATGCCATTCTACTTGATAGATTGGAACACTTTGCTGGACTCAGTGGAACTCCGTTGCAGTGGTTTAGATCTTATTTGTCTGATAGATTTCAGTTTGTCCATGTCAATGATGGATTTTCTTCCAGCTCTAAGCTCACTCACGGAGTTCCACAGGGATCTGTGTTGGGCCCTACTCTTTTTAGTCTATATATGCTCCCGCTGGGTAATATCATCAGAAAGCACTGTATACATTTTCATTGTTACGCTGATGACACACAACTATACCTGTCAATGAAGCCCGATGATTGTGATCAGTTGGCCAAGCTAGATGCCTGTCTTAAGGACATCAAAGCTTGGATGACTTGTAATTTTTTACTATTGAACTCTGTTAAGACTGAAGTCATTGTTGTTGGCCCAAAATATCTTAGAAATTCCTTTTCAGATTATGCCCTTAATTTAGATGCTGCCACTCTCACTCTGAACAGTTGTGTGAGGAACCTTGGAGTGATTTTTGACCAGGATTTGTCCTTTAATTCACATATTAAAACTGTTTCTAGGACCACCTTATATCATCTGCACAATATTGCTAAGATCAGGACCATCTTGTCTCTGGGTGATGCTGAGAAACTGATTCACGCCTTTGTCAGTTCACGATTAGATTATTGTAATTCGCTATTGTCTGGTTGTCCTAGAGTATCTTTAAAAAGTCTTCAATTGATTCAAAATGCTGCTGCTAGAGTTTTAACTGGTTCTAGCAAAAGAGATCATATTTCCCCGGTTCTGTCCTCCCTCCATTGGCTTCCCATTGAATCCAGAATCAAGTTTAAAATCCTTCTTCTTACTTTCAAAGCTCTTAACAATCTGGCCCCCCAATATATAAAAGATCTGATATTACCTTACCATCCTAACAGAGCATTACACTCCCAAAATGCTGGCTTACTTGTGGTGCTCAGAATCTCCAAAAGTATGGTGGGAGGCAGAGCCTTCTGCTACCAAGCCCCTTCTCTCTGGAACCAGTTACCACTCTGGGTCTGGGAGTCAGACTCAGTCTCTGTCTTTAAGAACAGGGTAAAATCCTTCCTTTTTAATATAGCTTTCGTTTAAGGAGGGTATTTGTGTCTTTTAACCCCACTCTTGTTCTATTGTTATCTGAGCCATACTGCTTGTTGACCTCCAATATTGTACTTGGCATCTTACTGCTACGTTCTTTATGTCTGTCCTTCCATCCTCCCTATCCCCTCATCCCCAGCAGACGACTGCCCCTCCCTGAGCCTGGTTCTGCTAGAGGTTTCTTCCTTCCAAATGGGAGTTTTTCCTCTCCACTGTCACCTAGTGCTTGCTCATAGGGGATCGTCTGATTGCTGGGTCTTTCTGTGACTGTGTGATTTTTTTTATCTGCACTGTGGTGCCACGAGATGGCTTTTGTTGTGATGTGGCGCATTATAAATAAAGCTGAATTGAATTGAACTGAATTGATGGCAGAAGAGCTGCCACGCACTGGCCTGACCCACCAGGAGATTCAGTGTCTTGCTCAAGAACACTTCAACATGCAGACTGCAGCCAGAGCAGGAATTGAACCCCTGACCCTCCAATCAGTAGTCGGCCACACTACACCTGCACCACAGCCTCCACGTTAAAGACACTGATAATGAAAAGTTGTTAAAATTGTCTAAAAATGTCAATCCATTTTGTACAATAATACTTTGGCATGTATTTTTGAGTTTACTGTAACTCCTGATATAGTGATTCAAATTTGTTGAAACTTCACACTCACAATTACAACAGTATTCTTCAGCAAAACACCAAATTTCATGTTTGAATTCTGTTAATGTTCCAAAAATCATGTTTATGAACTGTCTTCAGCCATTTTGTCTTGTTAATGGAACATTTTGTTAGTGTGTGAGAAAGTCGGTGTGTGACCCAAATCAATTGTGTGGCGTAGAGCCGTGCTTTTCAACCAGGGTCCCCTAATATGTTCATGTTTCCGTGGGAAATTGTCGAATATTGCTTCTTAAGTGATCTAAAAAAAATACAAATATTTTGCCATTATTGTGCATGGGTGTACAGGTGCCTACAGAGCCCATGCACAAAAGCAACAAATTAATTGCATTTGTTTTTTGGGGGGAGGGGGGGCAATTAACAACTGAAAATAAAAAAAATTCCCACAGAAACCTTAATGTACCAGGGCACCCTGGTTGAAACACACCGGTGTAGAGGTTGAGGTGCTCATCTGCCACGTAAGAGACCTGTTCTTCTGAAGTGCAACATACCACTTTTGTGTATTTTAAAACAATGTGTGGTGCAAGTTAACTTTTAAATGCTGTACTACTGCTGCCTTTCAAACATTTATCATGTGAGAACATTAGAGTGTTGGCTAAAATAGTTGTGTGATGTTGTGGTTAAGGTGAGTCCCAGGCTTGGCTATTGCCAGGGAAGTCTAAAGCTGGATTTACACTGACTCCGGATGCAGTGCAAATGCAGCCTTGCGTCCATCCCTACCAGCTCTGTTTGTGTTTTGAAGAGGCATGCATAAGAACAGGGTTTGAAATA
Source organism: Pholidichthys leucotaenia (assembly GCA_020510985.1). NCBI lineage: Eukaryota > Metazoa > Chordata > Actinopteri > Cichliformes > Pholidichthyidae > Pholidichthys > Pholidichthys leucotaenia. Next base: position 55,067,768 of record CM035840.1, on the reverse strand, counting down.
CAAGATCGCAAGAGAATTATATAAAATAATCCAAGACCTCGAGAAAGACCCGAGAAGGACCAATTGTGATCACGTGATAACAACAAGGAAGCACGACATACCAGCTCCCCACCTGGATTTGTGTGCTTTAATAATACATAAGTAGCCTGTTAATTTTAATTAACAGGCTATTAACAATTAACAGGCTATTAACAATTAACAGTATGAAGTGTTTGTATGTTATTTTTAAAGTTAATACCTTCTCTAACACAGTGGTGGAGTAGACCTCAGAAAATAAAAGATGATCCTTAAATAGTTTTTAATGACCAAACAGTTATTAAACACACTAGGTAGCGGGACTTTTCCTTGTGAGTTTCCTTGCGTCAAAAATAGATTTGTTGCATTTCATTAGCGATCCGAATCTGACGAGCTGGATTCGTTCCATAGTGGTCTGGACCAGGAAGGGATTAGAACATTAATTAGAATGGAAACTATTTGCTGCGGAGACTGTATCGCAACTGTAACTATGACAAGATCCGGAGTGCTAAATTATTTTGATGGTACTGTTGTAAGATGTGCCTAATTCATGTGTTTAGATAGGGCAGCTCAGTGCGTGAACGTGAGTGAGTGCGTGCGCGCGGCCAAGGCGCGCCCCCGGGTGTGTGTGGAATGACCCCGAGAGCGAACGGTGTGTGTGATTTGGTGCGGATGAATAGAAAGAGAGCGAGGCGACCGGAGCAGGTAGAATTTGTTGCTAACAGTGCGGTATATAAATAAAACTCCCAACGCTTCAGCAAAACGGCCTGTGCTTCTGTGTACCACCATATCCTGTTTAACAAGAGTGAGGTTTTACTCGGGAGTTGACCCCGGAGGAAGAGCCGCCTCCGGCCCTGGAGAAGACAGATCTCCCCTGTGTCCCCCAACCACGGTTAGGAGACGAAAGGCAGGAACGGTCAACACTGGCGACCACGAAGGGACACTCACGTTGTTAAGAGGGTGGTGAGTACAGAAAGAAAAGGACAGCGGCAGCTGGGCCAAGTGACTGTGGTAGCAGCTAAGCTAATGAGACATGGCGGCCACTCGCTATCCCGCCGATATCTACAAACAAGAAACTAACTACTCAAACCCGTTCATGTCGCTGGTTAATCATCAGGAATACAGACGAGGTACTGTGGAAGCTCATGAACGTCGGGCTGAGACAGGGTGTGGACATTGTGGCCCATTTCTGTGTGATGAGAGCTGCGCGGGCACACTTGTTGATGGAGAGGATTTGTTCGCGCCATTTGGCAGCCCCGCTCAATTTGCCACCGGCTGTGGACGGGGACCCAGCAGACCAGGACCTCAGCCTGTACAACTTGTTCGCTACTGCCTCCAGTGATGGCCCCAGCAATTCCTGGCCGTCTACTCCACCTGCTAATGTTCCCAATGTGATTGGGTCTCTTCCACCCACTCCTTCCCAAGTGATATTTGGCCATGGTGGGGGTGCGGTGGGAGAACCACACCATTAGGCTCAGCCCGTGTCACGGCCCAAACGTCGGCGCAGAGGACCGGACCGTTACGGGGACTGGGTTACTGAGTGAGCCAACTGTAGCAGTTCACATTTGCACTAGAGACTCTCCAGTTCACATTTTTGGACTCTAGTCTAGTTATAATGTTCTATATGTTTGTTTAAAAAAAAAAAAGCTGAAGAGACAATGCTTTCATATACCAACATGCACTTTATTTCATTTGAATGTATTGTATTCTGATTATTTGTTCAGTAATACTCCCGGTCGCCAAGGAATAGGGTTTCAAAATGTAATGTACTCCTTGTTTAATTAGAAACAATGGTATTTCAATGTATTTGTCCCTCATGTTTTCACTGCTAAATGAGCTAATTTTATCACTGCATAGACACTCGTAACCTACCTACCTATTTGGATTCATGTTATATATTGGACACTGCTACTGCTAGGCGTATGAATGTAGAGAGTGTGTACCAATTTTATATTATTTAGATGGAATGGAATTAGTATTAATAGTATTAATTGTATTAATTGTCAATCCATGGTGGGGGTAGTGTTGTAAGAAGTGCCTAATTCATGTGTTTAGATAGGGCAGCTCAGTGCGTGAACGTGAGTGCGTGCGCGCGGCCGAGGCACACCCCCGGGTGTGTGTGGAATGACCCCGAGAGTGAACGGTGTGTGTGATTTGGTGCGGATGAATAGAAAGAGAGCGAGGCGACCGGAGCAGGTAGAATTTGTTGCTAACAGTGCGGTATATAAATAAAGCCCCCAACGCTTCAGCAAAACGGCCTGTGCTTCTGTGTACCACCATATCCTGTTTAACAAGAGTGAGGTTTTACTCGGGAGTTGACCCCGGAGGAAGAGCCGCCTCCGGCCCTGGAGAAGACAGATCTCCCCTGCGTCCCCCAACCACGGTTAGGAGACGAAAGGCAGGAACGGTCAACAGTACACTGCATTTGACTGAGTGAATGTCACTTCCTCCCTAGGCTGAGTTGACCCACACTGCCAGCAACAACTTTTTTGTGGTGTGGTCCCTGGAAGGGCAGCAACCGTGGCAGCTTTGGCCTCAGTCCTAGCAGCAAATCACAAGACACGACTTTAATCACCAGCAATAAAAAGCCATGTGGTTGGCTGTTGGGACTGGGGTCGTGGTCGCTGTGGTTGTGGCCTTTTCAGTTTTCCTATAAAGAACGAGAAAGTTACGTAGTGTTGCTTTAAACACTAATGTGTAGCAGACCTTAGGTTTTAAATCCTCTTGCTAAGCAATACAAGACCTTGAAGACTAAACCTGCTTGGAACCTGATGATCGTCGCTTGCAGCTATATTTTTATTTGTAACTGGTCCCTTGAGGCAAAAAAGGTCAGAGATCACAGCTCTAAATTGAAGACCCATATCAAGATACTTGCCCAGCTCTAACTGTGCCAGTCTGTCCTCTAAGACTTTGATGTTTGGGCAGCTTGCACCTGGATCAAAAACACCACATATAGTCAGCACACTTTGCAGAAATGGATCCCAAAAAACTTTGATGTTCAAACTTTTTTAAAGCTACATTTCTATTAGTATCTTATATAAAATAAAATCCTTTCAGTGCCCATTTAAAAGTGCTGTATACTTTTGGAAACTAGGACTTTAGTGCCATCTTGTGGTAACTTATCAAACTTTTTTTTTTTTTTTCTCTCTCCCGGCGCCACACGAGTCGGCCGCCCTTTGCAACAGCGGCTCGATTCCGAGTCTTTTTCCCTTCCTCTCTCTTTTTGATCCGTCTTTTTCTCGCTCCACTTATATTACGGACACACAGATCGTCCCAAATGTCTCCTGAGCCGGTGGACGGAGCCACTGTTTATAGCAGGATACAATACAGCAGGGAAGAGCTGCTAGCATTCAACCGCCACCCGGTCCCATTGGAAAAACTCGACATACCAAGAGAACTGAGGTGAAAACGCCGCGGCTGCCGGGCTGGAGTAAGGCGGAGGACAAAAAATATAAGGTACAGACCCTCCCTTCCATCTGTTGTCATGGGAAATGTACGGTCGTTACTGGGAAAGGTAGATGAGCTAGCGGCTATCTGCCGTTACGATAGCACATATCGGGAGTGCTCTCTCCTTTTGTTTTCTGAGACATGGCTAACTGAACTAGCAGCAGATGCTAACATTGAGCTGGAGGGTTTTCACATGATACGGGCTGACCGAACACCAGACAGTGGCAAAGCAAGGGGCGGTGGAGTGATAATGTATGTTAACAACAACTGGTGCAGACCGGGACATATCACTGTTAAACAACGACACTGCAGCAAAGACATTGAGTTGCTAACTGTTAGCATGCGGCCTACATATCTCCCGAGAGAACACTCACATGTGATCTGCATTGTTGTTTATGCAAATCCGACGGCGAACGCTGGGACAGCGCGTGACGTCATCCATTCAGTAACCAGCAGGCTGCAGACAGAACACCCAGATGCTCTTCTCCTCATCTCAGGCGATTTCAACCATGTTTCACTATCTCCCATTCTACCCACGTTCACCCAGTATGTCACATGCCACACTAGAGACAATAAAACACTGGACTTATTCTACGCAAACACTAAGGAGGCGTACACCTCATCACAACTCCCCCCACTCGGGAGATCAGATCACAACTTGGTTCATCTCCGGCCGGTGTACAAACCCCTAGTGCACAGACAACCTCCGGCCATGCGCACAGTGGAGTTATGGTCTGAGGAGACAATGGACACTCTAAAGGGCTGTTTTGAAGCCACCGCCTGGAAGCAGCTCTGCGATCCACATGATGAGGACATCGATGGCCTCACTCACACCTTCACAGACTACCTCAGCTTCTGTGTGGACAAATCCGTTCCCACCAAGACCATACGGTGTTGCTCAAACAACAAACCCTGGATCAACCCTGAGATAAAAACACTTCTGAGAGAGAAGAAGAGGATCTTCAGGTCGGGGAACAGGGAGATGTTGAAGTCCGTACAGAGGGAGCTGAGGAGAAAGATCAGAGAAGGCAAGGACAGCTTCAGGAAGAAGATGGAGGACAAGCTGCAACAGAGCAACATCAGCGGGGTCTGGAGAAACCTCAAAACCATCTCTGGGCTCCAGAATACCTCCCCCCAGGCCACGGGGGGCAGGGAGTGGGCGAACAACCTGAATCTGTTTTTCAATAGGTTTGACCAACCGCCCTCCCCCCTGACTGCACAACAACCACTGCTGCCTCTAAAGAAATCAAGTCCTGCTGCCCACTCCCCACTCCACCAACACCCCCCCACTCCCAACACACAGCCCCCCATCCTGACCCTGACCAGGACCCAGGTGAGGACGGAGCTGAGGAAGATCAAGGCGAGGAAGGCGTCGGGACCGGATGGCATCAGCGCAAAGCTCCTCAAGTCCTGTGCAGACCAGCTGTGTGGGATTGTGACGTACATCTTCAACCTGAGCCTGAAGCTGGGGAGGGTACCACAGCTGTGGAAAACATCTTGTGTGGTACCTGTACCAAAAACTTCCCACCCCAAAGACCTGAACAGCTACAGACCGGTGGCCTTGACGTCCCACTTGATGAAGACCCTGGAGAGACTGCTCCTTGCTCACCTCCGCCCCCTGGTGGAACCAGCGATGGATCCACTCCAGTTCGCCTACCAGCATGGCATTGGGGTGGAGGATGCGATGATCTTCCTCCTTCACCGTTCTCTGTCCCACCTGGAGAAGCCCGGGAATATGGTGAGGATCATGTTCTTTGACTTCTCCAGTGCTTTCAACACCATCCAACCGATGATCCTGAAGGACAAGCTGCTGCGCGCAGGGGTGGACCAGCACCTGTCATCATGGATCCTGGACTACCTCACGAACCGGCCTCAGTTTGTGAGAACCCGGGACTGTGTGTCCGACACGATCATCGGTAGCACGGGGGCCCCCCAGGGAACGGTGCTGGCTCCCTTCCTGTTCACTCTTTATACTGCGGACTTCTCACACAACACAACACACTGCCATCTACAGAAGTTCTCTGATGACTCTGCAATCGTTGGCCTCATCTCCAATGGAGATAAAGCTGAGTACAGAGGGCTTATCCAGGACTTCGTGGACTGGTGCCATCGGAACTGCCTCCAGATCAACGCAAGGAAAACTAAGGAGCTGGTGGTGGACTGCCGCAGGCATGGGCAGCCCCTCACAGCACCAGTAAATATACAGGGAACAGACATCGAGATGGTGACATCCTATAAGTACCTGGGTGTTCATCTGAACAATAAACTAGACTGGTCACACAATACTGACGCACTCTACAAGAAGGGACAGCGCAGGCTGTTCCTGCTGAGAAGACTCAGGTCTTTTAGTGTACAAGGGGCGCTGCTGAAGACATTCTATGACACGATGGTGGCATCAGCCATCACTTTTGGAGTGGTCTGCTGGGGCAGTGGCATTACTGCAGCCGATAGGAAGAGACTGAACAAACTGATCAAGAAAGCTAGCTCTGTCCTGGGGCAGCGCCTTGATCCGGTGGAAGAGATAGGAGAGAGAAGGACGGTGGCTAAACTGACATCTCTGCTGGAGTCCGAGTTTCACCCTATGCAGGACATACTGAATGCACTGAGGAGCTCATTCAGCAGCAGACTACATCATCCCAGGTGCACAACCGAGAGGTTTCGCAGGTCCTTCCTACCAACGGCTGTCAGACTGTACAACCTAAGCAGGGCTGCTCGCAGAGATAGCAAAAAGACGTAACAAACTAATAGTTTTTTGAATGCAAAAGATGCAATAGTCTTACACAATGGTCCCCTCCGGCATACAACTAGGAAAATACCGGTCACTATGGAGGGTGAGAATATGTATGGGCACATAATCATACCACGTAGGATAACTAAGTAGACGGTTATGCTGTTTCATCCCATCTAGCAACAATGCTCTGCACTGTGTGTGTTTATATATCTACATATTTATTCCATCTAGCTACAATGCTCTGCACTGTGTTTATATATATCTACATATTATTCCATCTAGCTACATTGCTCCGCACTGTGTGTGTTTATATATTTACATATTTATTCTACCTAGCTGCAATGCTCCGTACTGTGGGTGTTTATATATTTACTAACTAACTAACTAACTAACCTGCACTTATATAGCGCTTTTCTAGTCACAAAGACCACTCAAAGCGCTTTCATTAATACTAACCCTCTATTCTAAGGGCCTATAGGAAACAGATATCTAGGGACAATTTAGAACAGCCAATTAACCTAACATGCATGTTTTTGGCATGTGGGAGGAAACCGGAGAAATCCCGGAGTAAACCCACGCAACACAGGGAGAACATGCAAACTCCACACAGATCACTGTTGGTCGGGGGCTGGGATCGAACCCACGATCCCACGATCCCCACAATCCCCCGGCCAAGGGTAAACTGTGCTGCCGCAGTGCTAACCACTGCGCCACCGTGCAGCCCATATTACATATTTATTCCATCTAGCTACAATGCTCCGCACTGTGTGTTTATATACTCATATATTTATTCCATCCAGCTACAATGCTTCAATGCTCTGCACTGTGTGTCTGTGTGTGTGTGTGTATATACTGTATATATTTTATAGTAATATGTACATATGTATATTAGCTGCTCTTGCTTGCTTGTTTTTTTTTTTGCCTTCTGATTGTTGCTCTGAGTGTTGCTATCCCTGTGCTGTTGCAATCCTGGAATTTCCCCGTTGTGGGACTAATAAAGGCTTATCTTATCTCTTAACTGTAGTGCTATTCAGGCTATAAACTTCTCTGAGTTCTACAGTTCACTGGGCGACCACAGGGTGTCACCAAAACCCAAGTTTTCAAAAGTTTCACACGGTACCTTTGAGCACAAATGTGATCATTAGCAACAACAATCAAGAAAAAAGAACACCGTCCTTGGGTAAAATTTAGACTAGAAAAACCCAATTAAAATGATGAAAACACACTGAAAAACAAGGTTGTTAAACTACAGTTGTCTAAAGGCACCTCTTTTCTAGCTAAAATAAAAACTTGCTAAAGTTACCATCACTGCAAACTCCAGGAATCCCAGGACGTCCTTTCAATCATGGTCCATGTGGAAGAATAGGGAAACAAACATTAAATTAGAATTTACAATTCTATAATACAGTTCTATAATTTTACAATTATGTGATTATTATGAAAGCAAAACAAATGCATTTTTTTGTTTGCTGAAAAATTATATTTGTTTTCTTTTCAACTTTTGCACCTATAAGCCCAGGAACCCCAGGATACCCAGCTCGCCCACGAGGACCAACAGGTCCTGGAGGCCCTGGAGACCCTGGAGGTCCTGGAGGCCCAGGAGGCGCAGGAGGCCCAGGCGGTGGAGGTGGCCCACATGGCAGAGGAGGCCCTCCCATGTCACTTCTGGACATGGCCATGGAGCAGAGGACACAGGATAAGAAGAGCAGTCTCATCTTCCCCAACAAAAACTGAAATTCAAGTTTCAAAACGTTATTACTGATTCACACCAAAGCTTAAGTTTTCCTTTAAAAAAACTATTTGAAAATTGTAGAAATTGCAGGTGATTACTGGCAACACCAGATGGCAGTAATGAACAACACCAACCTTCATTCACTAGGCCAAAGTGAATTTGCTATTTTTTTTTTTTTTCATGACTTCAAGTTTGTCTAAGCCAAGTGAGTTGGTAATTAACTGGCATTATTGCATATTCTGCCCTACTCTAGAAATTAACATAATAAAGTTACAAAACATGCTTTTTGACTCTGAGCTGAAAATTGGCTTATGCTCGCCCCACTGGTGTACAGTGGTATTTATCACTTTATCAGACCTTCCAAAAATCATAAATGAATTAATAGCTCTGCAATATCATAAGTTATCATATTTTCTATGACAGCATAAGAGATGTTTCTTTACAATCTCATTATATTTTTAGCCATTTCTGGAATACCTGAAAGCAGAAAATACTGCATATTCTACCTTAAAATGTATGTGAGGTTTTGAATGTGCATATTTGTAAACTCAGTATAAGAAATACCATACATAATTACATACTGTAGATGTTGATCATTGTTGATCATATTGATTTCAGAGAACTTAAAATGCACAGTGCTATTATAAAGAAACAGAATAAGACAAAAAAAACAACAACAACTTACCGACCAAATGAGAGTGAGGTGTTGGTTGTGCTGCTGCTCTGTGTTTTCCACAGAAAAATAACTGAGATTTTGTAGGAGGGGCTTTATTCTGTGCAGAGAAAAGAACATCTGCAAAATACATTCATCTGGGAACTGAGGGAAACAAAAGTTATATGAGCCATAAATCTTGAGTATCGGAACTTAATTTTTAACGAGACTAAATTTAAACATATTCCGATGGATTACAATACCACTACACTTTCACAAATTTTAATCACCAGTTTAAGGAAAGAAATGGTTTGTTTAAAGGTCCCATTTACTGCACTTTTCCCACATATTGACTATATTGATTAAGTCTTAATGAAATATATGTGATATCTTTTGCTCAAATTTCCTTTAGTTATTTGATTATTGTAGCATCATTGTAAATCATCTTCTGCAGTCTTCCTCAGAACGGCTACTTTTAGGTCATGTCTCTTTAAATGCCTAAGAGCTGCGTTTAACCCCCCCCCCCACCACCACCACCACCACTATTGCTAATCTTCGGCTGGCCACACACATTTTAAATCTTTACCAATTTTTAAAAAATGTGTACGACCGCAGACAGCTTAGAAGGATTTTTAATTTTCTAATCCTGCGCACACACACACACACACACACACACACACACACACGATTGCTCTGGGGCAAATCAGGCAAAAATCCGGGCATAAAATCCTCCTGTGTGTGGCTGCCTTTAGTTGGCTATAGCGCCTATCTCGGAAAATGAGTCCGGGCCAACTAACAGAAATCTGTGTGTTAAAGGATGAATGAAATAATCCACCACTGGTGGACAGGAGTGTATGGTTTCAGTTTATGACCAGTCCCTGGATTACAATAAGCACAGAAAAATTCCTGAATGAAGATAACCGCTAATTGCTGAAAATAACATCTAAGAGCAACATATGGTCAAGTGTTGCTAGATGAATAAGGATTCCACTGGGAAGTGAATAGAATTTATAGAAAACAGTGATCAAAACCGGCTAGGTTGACAGTTAAGCTAACGCCAGGTGGCCTTTTTGCCAACTTCTCTCCTCTGAGGTGAGCTCTGTCTGTCAGACAGACAGCTCTGGCAAGAACAAGGACTGGACTGGTTCAGTTATGCTGGCCAATGAAAAAGGAGTGGGTGGGTATCGTAGTAGATTTTCTTTATATTAATACATGTCTTGCTGATCTGGTTAATCAATACAGTGCAGAGTCTAAGATGTCTTTTCTTGGTATTTATTTACATCTTGGCCAAGAAGAGAAATGTGTCCTGCACGCAAGTGAGTACCACAAGAAAATTCAAAGTCTCAGACCAGAGCAGAAAAAGTGGACAGCCTTGTCGACATCCTCTATTGATATTTATTGATTTTGAGATATTGCTGTTTGTTAGGATTTCTGCTGTAGCATTATTGTATATTATCTGAACCCATTTTATGAAATTATTTCCAAGTCCAAACCTTTGTAGGACTTCAAAAAGAAAGGGCCATTCGACCCTATCAAAGGCCTTTTCGGCGTCCAATGATAGGAGAGCTGTATCCGGTGCTTCTTTATTAAAATAGATAATATTAAATAGTCTTCTTACATTATGGAAGCCTTGTCTTCCTTTTATAAAGCCATTCTGATCTCGGTTAATAATATTTGGTAATATTTCTTGTAGTCGTCTTGCTAAAATTTTACAGATTATCTTAAGGTCGGCGTTTAATAGGCTTATTGGTCTCATATTTTCACATTTATTAGAGGGTTTACCTGGTTTTGGCAACAGTATAATTAAGGCATTATTCATATATAGTGGTAAATTACTATTCTGAAATGTTTCTAAAACCATTTCCAAAAATGGCTTTATTAATTTATTCTTAAATTTTTTTATAGAGGTCAACTGGAAGACCATCTGGTCCCGCACTTTTTCCTGATTTCATATTATCAATGGCTAGCCCAACTTCTTGACTAATTTTAGACTCCAGTATCTCCCTATTTTCATTTGGAATACACGGTATAGATAATCCGTCCAAAACCCCATTTAATTTTGTTAAGTCAGTTTCATTTTTTGCATCATATAGTTTTTCATAATAATCTCTAAAGGCACTGTTAATTTCTAAAGGATCCACAACTGCCTGTCCGTTACTTATAATACTGGTAATTGGTGTTTTAAATTCCAATTGTTTAATCTGCCATGCCAATAATTTCCCTGATTTTTTCACCTTGTTCATAAAAAGATTGCTTCAATCTTAGAAGACTCGAGGCAGCTCTATTTGCTGATTTTTTGTCATATTCAGCTCTCAGAATCAGTAATTCGTTCTCTAATTTTGGGTCACTTCCTGCATACACTTTTTCTTGGAGAATTTTTATTTTAAGATAAGATAAGATAAGATAAGCCTTTATTAGTCCCACAACGGGGAAATTCCAGGATTGCAACAGCACAGGGATAGCAACACTCAGAGCAACAATCAGAAGGCAAGAAAAAAAAAATGTTAAAATGATAAAATGATAAAATTTTATGTTCCAATTGGACGCTCTCCTCTCTAGTCTTCTTAGATTTTGAACCTGTATAACTAATAATATGCCCCCTAATAAAAGCTTTGAAAGCCTCCCACTTTATACATGCTGATGTTTGTGTAGTATTGATATCAAAGAACTCATCTATCCGTTTTTCTATGTACTTAACAAATTCCTCATCCTGAAGCCATTTATGCTGAAATTGCCACCTACCTGGTTCCTTTGTAAATTTCTTATCTACATATATTAAACAGCAGGGTGCATGATCAGAGATCACAATGTTATCATAGAAAGAGTTTTGATTCTTGGACCTTAATTCTGTGGAGATCAAAAAATAGTCAATACGCGAGAATGTCTTGTAGGTATTAGAATAGCAAGAGTAGGCTTTAACTTGTGGTTTCATTTCTCTCCATATATCTAGCAATCTCAATTCTTTCATAGTGTGGGTAACCCCCACAACATACTGGGACAAGCAGAGCGCTCAGCTGGAGCAATTGGCAGAACAAGGGCTGATATCAATAGGCAGCCTCTCTTTGTCTAGTTCAGGCGCCAGTATCCTGCTGTTATGTATGACTTCCTGCTCTGTACTCAAATGCAAATGTCCCATGCCTTCCTGCAGTTTCTTTGATGATAACATGCCTTTCATGTATTGTCTGTAACTGGGTATTTAAGTGAGTGAATATCATACAGTATGTTCACTCTCTCTCTGACTGCTCATCTGACTACACGCATTGCCTGAGAGCCTGAGGACCCGCTCCAGCCCGCCTGCACAGGGCTGGAGTGAGTTCTGTGATGGAGGTATGATTAATAAACACCCTTAAAAACTCTCAGTTCGCTCCTTATTATTTCATGCCGCCACACTGGTGACCCCGTGAAAGAACACGCTGACCACGAACGACGCAGCCCCAGCGGTGACTCTCCGACGACAAGCGAACGCAGCAGCCTGACACAAATGATCTGCCCTCCCTTCTGCCACACAGGAGACCTCGACGCAGAGCCAACACCAGGCGAGCTCCCTCGGAGATCATCCACGACCGGGAAAGCTGCAGAAAGCGTCATTCTGCGACCCTCGCCTGAGATTCTAGATCTCCACGCTGAGACCTGCTGAGGGACAAAGCTCATCCGCTCCCTCTCATCGCGCTGTGGATCCCAGAGACAGAGAATCGCCCACATCCTCTGCATCTACACGAGCGCGCATGCACCATGACCCGGCACGAGCGACAACCAACAGCCCAAACAGGGAAGACCATCGGCGCCGACTGCGCAGATTTCCGTCAAGCCCCCTGACCCTGATTCGCCTCGCGACAGCGGACCTGCCATGCACAGAAGCCTCGCATCAGAACAGCGCAGCTGGAAGGTACGTGGCCACAGCGCGTGCTGCGCACCAGAGACAAGCTGGATCTATGGACTTATACATCATCCTCCGCTGCTGCACACGGCTCTTCAGGACTGCTCACACACCTGAAGCACACTCGCAGCCCGCACATAGGATTTTGTGTAGGTCTCAGACACGGCGTACGACAGGAATCCAGCCGTCAGCTGTCCCCGAGGGCTTTAGGGCCGCGCACGCACCTAAAGCCAAAACGCCAAGTCCCTCACACAGCTTCAGCTCCTGTTTTTCTTCATTGCCGGACTGAATCGCGAGAGGAATCAGACTAATTTTTCTTCTCACAGCCGCTGTGGACCTCAGCCCCTCAACATCGCGGATCCACATGCAATTTTTGCGCGGCCCAGACAACGGGCCGGCACTAGCTTCCCCCACCCTCCTCCGGCACAGACTTTCCCAGCAGCTCGCTCCCAAAGCTGGACGATCGAGGCCTCAGCCCCCTGCTGAGCCCTCTGGGGGGGGGGGGTAGTGTGGGTAACCCCCACAACATACTGGGACAAGCAAAGCACTCAGCTGGAGCAATTGGCAGAACAATGGCTGATATCAATAGGCAGCCTCTCTTTGTCTAGTTCAGGCGCCAGTATCCTGCTGTTATGTATGACTTCCTGCTCTGTACTCAAATGCAAATGTCCCATGCCTTCCTGCAGTTTCTTTGATGATAACATGCCTTTCATGTATTGTCTGTAACTGGGTATTTAAGTGAGTGAATATCATATGCTCACTCTCTGACTGCTCATCTGACTACACGCATTGCCTGAGAGCCTGAGGACCCGCTCCAGCCCGCCTGCACAGGGCTGGAGTGAGTTCTGTGATGGCGGTATGATTAATAAACACCCTTAAAAACTCTCAGTTCACCGCTTATTTCATGCCGCCACAGTAGAATGATTAATGATCATCCTGCATCCATTGTGCGTACAGTCCAGTCCTGTTGATCTGTCTATACCGGGATTCAATGTACAATTAAAATCCCCTGCTATTATATGTTGCCCTGTAAGTGATGATAAAATAAGAAATAAATTAGCAAAGAAGTTTTGATCATCTATATTGGGACCGTATAAGTTCACCAAATTTATATTTTCTAATAACAAAGATCCTTGGATGATTAGATATCTTCCTAATTTGTCTCCAATTACATTTTTCACTTGAAATGGGACTGATTTATGTATGAGAGTCATAACTCCCCTGGCTCGAGATGAAAATGATGAGGTGAACACACTTCCCTGCCATCTTCTCCTAATTCTTTTTACATCCTCCTCTATTAGATGAGTTTCTTGTAAAAACACAATTTTTGAACCTATGTCTTTTATTTTATTCATAACTTGTTTAAGTTTTTTTTAAATTCTGTAGACCTCTGCAATTCCATGAAGTTAAATTAAGATTAACGCTTTGGTCTATGATCAATAAGGAGTTTGAGATTACCTCGCAATATAAACATGCTCATACAGAGAAGCAAAAACATGAGTGGTTGAACATTCATCCTACAAACTACACACAAACAAATTCCCCCTTCCCACATTCGTGGTAATCCCCCCAAAATCAAAAAAAAAATTCCGTCTCCTGCTATAGCCATTTACTGTCCACACCCACGAGGATCAGTCAAAACCACTCTTTCTCCTCTCAATCACCCTGACTCTACTGCTTTTAATGACATAACATTAACTCTCTTCTGTAGTTTTCCAACTTAACTCCAAAATTTTATAGCAACTTTGTACATCATAGTTTTTTTTATATAATACAATCTATATTTTATAAACTTGCTATATGCTTCAGATCAGTCAGATGCCTGTGCAAATACTTAAATATTCTACCTTTATATTTTGTTCATGCTAAATGCTTAGCTCCCACCAGTCTCTACTTGGATCTGCTTGATAAGCACCTACGCCTCCTCGGGGGTCTTGAAGGTGTGGGTTCTCCCTTTATATGTGACCAGCAGTCTTGCCGGATAATTCACTCCATGACGAATCCCAAGGTTGCGCAGCTCTCTACGGGCGGGGTCAAACTGTTTCCTTAATTGTTGGATTCCTGTGGCCAGATCTGGGTAAAACCGCACCTGTTGATCCTGATATTTAATTTCTCCTTTAGCTCGCGCCGCATTGAGATCATCATCTTGTCTCTGTAGCTGAGGAACTTCATAATCAGCGTCCTCGGTGGTGCCTTATTATCTCTCAGTGGGCCGATTCGGTGGGCGCTCTCTAAGACGACCGATGACTGCAGCTCTGCGTTGTTCAGAGCTTCTGGAATCCACTTTTCCAAAAAGGAACATGGTCCCGTCCCTCTGTTCCCTCCGGGAGGCCCACCAGCCTCAGATTGTTCCGTCTCGACCGGGATTCTAAGTCCACGGCACTATCTTCCAGACGTTTATTTTTTAATTCCAATGTGAGCACCTTTAATTGTAGGCTGGTGACGTCATCCTCAGCGCTGGAAATTCGGAGCTCCACCTGCGATACTCGCTCCATACAGTCACTTATCTCCTTCCTCATTCCTTCTATCACTGCTATAATCCCATCAAATTTAGCGGAAAAGTCCGCTCTCATTGCGCTAATGGCAGCGAGCACCGCACCTGTGCCCTCGCCAGCAGTCACTGCTCCGCCGCTAGCTTGCTCCGCCGCTAGCTTGCTCCGCCATATCTGGAGATTTTTCTGCTTCGTTACGAACGTGGAAGTCCGTTAACTTGGACTGTTTCGGCAGTTCAGTTTTCCTCCACCTAATTTCCCAGCCTTAGGCTTTACCGACATATCCGCGCCCAAACGCTGGGATAGATTTTGTTCCAATTGGGAGAGTTATTTGCCAACTTTTTATTTTTAGGAGCAGAGCAGAGTGAACCACGTCTTCCTACGTGGCCGCCATAACCGGAAGTCCAGATGCAAGCATTTTAATGTTTTTATATCCACATGGCCAATAGATGTATTTCAGCAGGTTAAAACCTATAAAAATAACATCTTTCTGTTAATGGGACCTTTAAGGCAAAAGTGAGTACTGCAAAGCTCTGTACTCAGGTAAAGCTGTACAACACTGAAGTTTTAATTTGAACAGAATTATAACATCAGCAAAGCTGACGCATAAGAGCATTATAGTGCGAGAATAGTTAGTACAAAAAATGTAATACTTAATCCTTGTTTCTCTACAAAAATATATTACTGAATCAGTGCTAGAAATACACTGCAATCATATGGGATTGTTTTTATTATTGATGTGATTGCAAAATAATAGGGGAATTGTTCCAACAAAAATGATCTAATGTAAAAAATTAGCCATGGAAGTAGGTTGATATGCAAAATATAATGTCCTGTCAGTTTGTACAGTCTGTTTGTTCTGTTTATTGTGGTATTACAGTATTACACATCGTAGTAAGTATAGGGGTCATCAGATTTCTACCTACTAGGCTCTTGCTAGTTTACTGAAGTACCATTTGTGCAGACATGTTTCCTGTGAAACC
The DNA here is from genome assembly GCA_020510985.1 of Pholidichthys leucotaenia. Lineage (NCBI taxonomy): Eukaryota > Metazoa > Chordata > Actinopteri > Cichliformes > Pholidichthyidae > Pholidichthys > Pholidichthys leucotaenia. Next base: position 55,051,839 of record CM035840.1, on the reverse strand, counting down.
ATTATTTATAATTAGTGTTGAAAAAAAGATAAAAAACATAACATGGGAAAAATTGTCTATTTTGCATTTCATTATGTTTTGTTGAGGTAAAATTGCATCTTGATTACTGTTTGGGGAGGCTGTGGTGCAGGTGTAGTGTGGCCAACTACTGATCGGAGGGTCAGGGGTTTGATTCCCGCTCTGTCTGCAGTCTGAATGTCAAAGTGTCCTTGAGCAAGACATTGAACCCCCAGTTGCTCTTGGTGGTCAGGCTAGCGCCTGTGTGTGTATGGCAGCTCTGCCGCCATCAGTGTGTGAATGGGTAGACAGCAGGATCTGTAAAGCGCTTTAGTCATCCATAGATGAGAAAAAGCACTATATAAGTGAACGCCATTTTACTGTTATGCACCCCAGAAAATGTGTTTAATGTGTGTTTTTGTTAGGAGATGTGTTGTTGCCGCAGTTCGGTACATTTATTCATTTTTGTGGTTAGAAACTACAAAAAAAACTACAAACATGGCGGTGTGTATGCTGACTCCATCCATCCATCCATCTTCTTCCACTTAATCCTTTTCGGGTCGCGGGGGGGCTGGAGCCTATCCCAGCATCTTAGTGTTATGTCCGTGGGTTTCTACTTTAGATTACCACTCGGAGGAACAAACACAAAGACACACACGGCTGCAGGTCATTAGCTTGCTCGTTTACTCAGGCATACGCACACATACACGTCAGTTCAGTTCAATGAGCACACTCTTATACTATTGGCTATGCCACAAGGTACAGCGCCCACCAATGGGGTGGCATATGCAAATGCAACTCATACAACTCATACAACTCCCATACATCACGTCTCCTCCCCACTAAATGTTGTACCCACCCCCAAGATACACAAAGCAGACAACTTTTATTATTTTAAAAACACACACTAGCCTTGAGGCTGGGAGTAGACGATCCCAAACCCCTGAGTCAGTCAAGGGTTTATTCTGCCCTTTTGGTGAGACGTGACTCTCTCATCTAACACATAAAAAAGGTCTCTTATTCAAAAATGTCCAATATATGTCTCTTAAAAGTATCTTAAACAAAGTTTATGGAACATAACACTCTGGTGGTCTAGTAATACGAGAAGGATATCTCTTACCAGTCTCTGGAGGTGATGTGGTGTTTCCCTCTGAGGTTACCTGAGGTAATGGTGAGGGGTCACTCACAGGAACCGGAGTAGCTGGTTCTGGAACAGTCTTTTCCAGCACAGGCAGGTCTGCTGAGATGCACGACGATGCAGCTCCGCCGTCGTCTGTAGAAGTATCCAATTCAACAACCCTGGCCAGCATCTGGTCCGCGTGTCGCCTCCAGTGCTGCGATGCGCCGATGTCGACGGTGTAGGATACAGGGCCAGTCTCAGCTGAAACAACCCCTGGTATCCACTTCTTCTCTCTTCTCCCGTAATCCCGAACAAGAACTGGGTCTCCCACCTTGAACGTTCTGGCTTTTGCATGCATTCCTCGATACGCACACTGTGCCTCTTGTGCTTTCTCTACCTCTGATGTCACGCTAGGCTTCAGCAGGTCCAATCGAGATCGCAACTTGTGATGCATGAAAAGCATAGACGGGGACTCCTTCGTTGTAGAGTGTGGAGTGTTACGGTACGTGAGTAGAAAGGCGTCCAGTCGGTGTTGTATGGAAGTGGTTCCAGTGGAACGCTTCAGTGACTGCTTGAATGTCTGTACAAAACGTTCTGCAAGACCATTTGTTGATGGATGGAATGGTGCAGAGCGAATGTGCCTTGCTCCATTGCCTTTCATAAAAGTGTCAAACTCGTGTGAGGTAAACTGAGGACCATTATCGCTCACTAACACCTCAGGGAGCCCATAGCGACTAAATAACCCTCGGAGCACCTGGATGGTATTAGCCGTTGTAGTGGAACTCATAAGGTGTGCCTCAGGCCATTTTGAATGGGCGTCCACAACCACCATAAACATTTGGCCTTGGAACGGCCCAGCAAAGTCAACATGAATTCTCTGCCACGGGGATCCAGGCCAGGTCCATGGATGGAGTGGTGCTGGTCCCGGTGCTTTCTGTGTGAATTGACAGGACTGGCATGTTTTTGAGACCTGTTCAATTTGAGCGTCAATTCCGGGCCACCACATGTAACTGCGGGCGATAGCTTTCATTCTGACAACACCTGGGTGTCCAGTATGCAGTTCCGACAGCACTCGTGATCTCAGTTTTGAGGGAATGATGACGCGCACACCCCACATAAGGCAACCTTGCTGGAGTGTCAACTCATCCCTCCGGCTGATGAATGGCGCCAATGTGCTGGCCACATCCTGGACCCTCGGAAAGCGACCTGTGGAGACCATCTCCAGGACTTGAGCAAGGACAGGATCACCCCTGCTCTCTCGGCAGATTTCTCGACAGTTCACAGGTAAGGCTTCTAGGTGTTTAATGTGAAAACTGTCCACAGTACTGATTCTCTCTCTTGATGATGTTGGTAATGGAAGGCGTGAAAGCCCATCCGCATTTCCATGACGAGCTGCCTCTCGGTACTGTATGGTGTAATTATGAGCAGCTAACAGGAGAGCCCACCGCTGCATTCTAGCAGCAGCCATAGATGGTGTGGCTTTGCACGGACTCAGAATAGTGGTCAATGGGCGATGATCTGTAAGGAGTGTAAACTGCCTGCCATACAGATAATGATGGAATTTACGAACTCCAGATATAATGCCAAGAGCTTCGCGCTCAATATGGGCATAATTGTGTTCTGCCTTATTCAGAGTCCTTGATGCAAAAGCTATGGGCCTCTCTTGTCCATTCGGGAGAATATGTGAGATGACACTACCTACACCATAAGGTGATGCATCACACGCCAGCCGAATGGGAAGTTGTGGATCATAATGGGTTAACACGCTTTGAGAGAGTAACTGCTCTTTTGCCTCTTTGAAAGATGCAGCACATTCAGATGTCCATTGCCATTGTTTTCCTTTGCACAACAGAGTATTCAGTGGGCTTAGGATAGATGACAAGTTCAATTCAATTCAATTCAATTCAACTTTATTTATATAGCGCCATTTCACAACAACAGTCATCTCATAGCACTGTCAACTGTAGGGGGGGAGCCCCCACAGTTGCAGAAAGACCCCAGCAATCAGGCGATCCCCTGTGAGCAAGCACTTGGCGACGGTGGAGAGGAAAACCTCCCTTTTAACAGGAAGAAACCTCCAGCAGAATCAGGCTCAGGGAGGGGCAGTCATCTGCTGCGACTGGCTGGGGGGTGAGGGGATAGAGAAGAAGAAAAGAACAGACATGTAGAGAGCAAACAGCACGATGGGGACTCAATCTATGGGAGAGAACAAACAGATGTTAATGACCAGCAAAAAAAAAAAAAAATTCATAGAGAGTGAGGAAAGGAGTGAGGCCCAGTGCATTACTGGAGGTTCCCCAGCTGACTAAACCTATTAGCAGCATAACTAAGGGAGGGTTCAGAAACACATGATCCCTCCCTAATTGTAGGCTATATCAAAAAGGTAGGTTTTAGCCCTATTCTTAAAAACAGAGATCGAGTCTCTGTTGGGGATAAATCTGCTGTAATAATTAATTAGCCCCAAGAAAGAACGTAACTGACTCACATCTGTAGGTGCAGGAGCCTCCACAATTGCCCTCACTTTCTCTGGTGCCTTGTGTAGACCCTGGGCATCAATGACGTGACCCAGATATTCCAGCGAATCCTTGAAAAATTCACATTTTTCCTTCCGTACTCGCAAACCGAATTCTTCCAAGCATCCTAGGACTGCATCCAGATTTTTCAGATGCTGCACACGATCCTGTCCACTGACCAATATATCGTCCAGGTAACAGTGAACATTCGGCAGACCCTGGAGGACTTGGTCCATGGCACGCTGGAATATCGCTGGTGCTGAGGTAATTCCAAATGCCAGCCTGTTGTAACAAAACAGACCCTTGGATGTGGTTATTGTGAGATATTTTCTGGAATTTCCCTCTATCACCATTTGCAAATAGGCATGAGATAAGTCCAGTTTACTAAAATGCTGCCCCCCCGAAAGTGATGCGAATAGATCTTCAATGCGTGGAATTGGGTATTTCTCCACACACAGGGCAGGATTAACTGTGACTTTAAAATCCCCACATATCCTAACATCTCCGTTCTTTTTCACAACGTGCACAATGGGTGTTGCCCATTCACTGAATGTGACAGGGGATATAATGCCCTGCTCACACAATCGGTCAATTTCAGCCTCCACTTTTGGCCTAAGGGCATAGGGAACGACTCTCGCTTGACAGAACCGTGGCACATGATCCAGCTTCAGCGCTATGGCTACTTCCATGCCTTTCAGAGTGCCTAATTCTTTTTTAAAGACCTCTGCATGTCTTTGTAGCACGCCCTCTAGCGTCTCCTCCCGGACCGTCTTTATTTCTCGCCAGTCAATTCGAATCCTCCGCAGCCACTCCCAACCAAAAAGTGGGGGTGAACTTCCCCGAACCACATACAGTGGTAGTCTAGCCCTCTGCTTATTCATCCTCACTGAAACGGTGATGACACCCTCTGCTGGAATCACCTCGCCCGTGTATGCTTTAAGCATTATATGGGTTTGGCGCAAGGGCAAGTCCTTAAGATAAGATAAGATAAGATAAGCCTTTATTAGTCCCACAACGGGGAAATTCCAGGATTGCAACAGCACAGGGATAGCAACACTCAGAGCAACAATCAGAAGGCAAGAAAAAAACAAGCAAGCAAGAGCAGCTAATATACATATGTACGTATTACTATAAAATATATATATATACACACACACACAGACACACAGTGCAGAGCATTGTAGCTGGATGGAATAAATATATGAATATATGAACACACAGTGCAGAGCATTGTAGCTAGATGGAATAAATATGTAAATATATAAACACCCACAGTACGGAGCATTGCAGCTAGGTGGAATAAATATGCAAGTATATAAACACACACAGTGCGGAGCAATGTAGCTAGATGGAATAATATGTAGATATATAAATATATAAACACACCCAGTGCTGAGCATTGTAGCTAGATGGAATAAATATGTAAATATATAAACACACACAGTGCAGAGCATTGTTGCTAGATGGAATGAAACAGCATAACCGTCTACTTAGTTATCCTACATGGTATGATTATGTGCCCATACATATTCTCACCCTCCATAGCGACCGGTAAGTTCCTAGTTGTATGCCGGAGGGGACCATTGTGTAAGTCTATTGCATCTTTTGCATTCAAAAAACTATTAGTTTGTTACGTCTTTTTGCTATCTCTGCGAGCAGCCCTGCTTAGGTTGTACAGTCTGACAGCCGTTGGTAGGAAGGACCTACGAAACCTCTCGGTTGTGCACCTGGGATGATGTAGTCTGCTGCTAAATGAGCTCCTCAGTGCATTCAGTATGTCCTGCATAGGGTGGAACTCGGACTCCAGCAGAGATGACAGTTTAGCCACCGTCCTTCTCTCTCCTATCTCCTCCATCGGATCAAGGCGCTGCCCCAGGACAGAGCTAGCTTTCTTAATCAGTTTGTTCAGTCTCTTCCTATCGGCTGCAGTAATGCCACTGCCCCAGCAGACCACTCCAAAAGTGATGGCTGATGCCACCACCGTGTCATAGAATGACTTCAGCAGCGCCCCTTAAAGTGTGCATCATACAGTTTTCTTGAAATCAGAGAAACGGCAGCACCGGTATCTAATTCCATGATAATCCTTTTACCTTCAATTTTTGGTTTAACACACATGTATGACAAATTACTCTGCTGAGACACCATATGCAGGCTCACTTCAGTGTCTGTAGTGCTACCATCACTAGATATTTCTTTTACATCCAATTGGTGCACCCTTTTTTTCTTTTTAGCTTTATACTCCACTGGTTTCTCCTTATTTACAGTCTCTTTGTTCCTGCACATTTTCGAGATATGTCCTCTCTTACCACATTTATGGCATTTTTGCTCCTTATAAAAACAATCGCTCTCTTTGTGGTTCATTTTTCCACAGCGCGAACATTTCGTGTGTTGTTTGTCATATGGTGACAGTACATGCACTTTCAGCGCGTTGCTCAGCTGATGTGTCTCGCGAGCTACTGTCTCCGTTGACACGGCTAGTTCCATTGCTTTGGAAAAAGTAAGCTTCTCCTCCGTCAGCAATTTTTTCTGGATAGCTTCTATATTCAGTCCACAAACGAGCCTATCCCTCAATGCATTCTGCAGGTGCATACCAAACTCGCAGTGTTCAGAAAGCTTTTTAATGACTGCTATGTATTGCGTCACAGTTTCTCCTCCTTGTTGGTTCCGTTTATGAAAGCGAAATCTTTCAGCAATCACAATTGGCTTTGGGGAAAAGTGGTCTTTCAAAACTTCCGTGAGTTGAGCATATGTCTTAGCCCCTGGCTTATCTGGAGCTACGAGACTACGTAAAAGTCCATATGTTGACGCACCAATTACACTTAAGAAAACAGCAAGCTTTTTCTAATCTGCAATACCATTTGCCGTTACAAAATACTCAAACCTCTCAACGTAGGTTGTCCACTGCTCCACCGACTCGTCGAATGGGTTAATGTGTCCAATAAATCCAGCCATGGCGTGCAGTTAGCTAGCGTTTAGCAATCTTGTCACTTGGCGTCCTGTCACCTGGCGTGCCGCGCCCAGCCAAACTCCCACCAGGACAAACGTTCCTCTTCCTCCGTCACTCGCAGTCAATACCGCGGCGAGACTTGGAAACCTAAAGTTATTCTCGTCGCCAATGATGTTATGTCCGTGGGTTTCTACTTTAGATTACCACTCGGAGGAACAAACACAAAGACACACACGGCTGCAGGTCATTAGCTTGCTCGTTTACTCAGGCATACGCACACATACACGTCAGTTCAGTTCAATGAGCACACTCTTATACTATTGGCTATGCCACAAGGTACAGCGCCCACCAATGGGGTGGCATATGCAAATGCAACTCATACAACTCATACAACTCCCATACATCACACTTTGGGCGAGAGGCAGGGTACACCCTGGACAGATCGCCAATCCATCGCAGGGCCAACACAGAGAGACAGACAACCATTCACTCTCAGTCATACCTAAAGACAATTTAGAATCCCCAGTTTTGATGCCAGTTAACCTAACTTGCATGTTTTTGGCATGTGGGAGGAAACCGGAGAAATCCCGGAGTAAACCCACGCAGACACGGGGAGAACATGCAAACTCCACACAGATCACTGTTGGTCAGAGGCTGGGCACTTGTTGTTTTATCAGTTGAAAAAACAATTTATTGCATAAAATGTGTAGTTCGTTTAGCTAGGCTGTGATATTTTACTTGAACGCCATGATGCTCGACGCACATATTAATTCAAACTTTGTACTGTATTGTGTTACAGTTTCACAAGCTTCTCATTAAATTCTATGGAATTCAATCATCTGTTTCCTGGAGTTTTTTGGGGGGAGTGTTTAAACTGATTGGAAATGACCCATGACAGTTACACTTAACATATCATTAGTGAGTGAAGATGCCACTAAGGTGACTGGATTGTTCGTTGATCAGCCAGATTATCTCAGCTGGAATTCTGTTTATATCCACCAGATATCATCCCATGCCTAGCTTTAGGTGAGTGGTTTGCCTACAAAACAACATATTGTATTACTTTTTTATGTGAAAGTCCTGAAACTGAGAACTTCCTAATAACTCCTTTATTATAGTTCAGTGCAAGTGTTGTTTATGGCTTCAGAGTTTGGTAGTTCTACAAGGATTCATTTTGACATGAAAAACAAATGTATTTTATTTAGGAATATGCTCTACAGTCATACTACTAAAGAGAATATACATTTCAAATAATAGTGAGTAAATTAGAATTTCTTGATTCGCAATTAAGCTTTAAATAGTATTACATAATCATCAAAATCAAATGATAAAGGCCAGAAAGATTCCACTGTGTGTAATGAATACTGAGTGTATCAGTTTATTTTTGGAATTATTTTGCAAAAAACATTTTCACAATATTCTGAGACTGACATAGACCATTGCTGAGAAATTATTACACACTTGAATCAAGGAAAATTATCCTGGAGACATCTAACACCTCAGCAGATATTGTTGTTTAAATTGGACATTTTTATGTGCTTGTGAATACTGTATCTACTCATCTATGCATACTGGGGACATAAAAAACAGGAAGACAGAACTGAGCCCTGAGGGAGAATTAACGTAAATGTGTCTTTTCAGGCTCTTTGAAGTCACTGCATTGCTGAAAAAACCTTAAATCTCACAAATGATGTAAGCATTCAGAGAGCAATCAGGTGTCACTGTCCAGAGGCCATTTTCAGACAGCAGGGCACAGCCTGTGTCCCTGACAGATGTGTCGGGCTGACCTTCATCCCATCTCACAAAACTCTCTTTGTCCTTTTGATTTTTGATGTTGATCCAGGTCTTTCTATCAACTTTACCAAACATCTGAGTCAGTACGCTGTTCTCCTCCTCACTCAGGGGCAGAGCCACCTCTAACCCATGTTGGGTGCAGAACTCTGTAGCCTTTGAAAAAGAGCCTCTTTCCTTGTTGGACACAAAGTACTTTTGGCCCACCTTGCGGACAAAGTCAAAGTTTATAGCTGTAAAAAGGAAAACAAGAAGCAAATGAGAAATATATCATTAGGTTTAAACTAGGGATACACAATATACGAGGGGGGGCTGAAAAGTTCATAGGCTGAAAAGTTCATAGTGGTCAAATTTGACCAAATGTGGTTTGTTTTTCAGCTTAGTCTTCATTTCGGTCAACCCACTTCTTCCATTGGTGTTGCAGTGCTTGGATCCCTGTGGTTTAAAAATAAACATCATTTGGTCAAATTATGACACTATGAACTTTTCAATTTCAGCCTATGAACTTTCCAGCCGCCCCCCCACCCCCAATATATCTTGTATGCTATCAATTTCGGTATAAAGCAGTCCCTGCAGGATTTTGCAGGATGTTTTTCATTGTTGCAACCCAAAAAGCTTGAATTTGCAGGAGCTTTTTTACAGACGTGGACAAAATTGTTGGTATCCCTCTATTAATGAAAGAAAAACCCACAATGGTCACAGAAAAAACCTGAATCTGACAAAAGTGGAAATAAATAAAAAATCTATGAAAATTAACCAATGAAAATCAGACAGTGTTTTTGAATTGTGGTTCAACAGAATTATTTTAAAAAACAAACTCATGAAACAGGCCTGGGCAAAAATGATGGTACCCCTAGAAAAGATTGAAAATAATGTGACCATAGGGACATGTTCAACCAAGATGTGTCCTCTAATTAACATCACAGGTGTCTTCAAACTTGTAATCAGTCAGTTGGCCTATTTAAAGGGTGACAAGAAGTCACTGTGCTGTTTGCTGATATGGTGTGTACCACACTAAACATGGACCAGAGGAAGAAAAGGAGAGAGCTGTCTCAGGAGATTAGAAAGAAAATTACAGACAATCATGTTAAAGGTAAAGGCTATAAGACCATCTCCAAGCAGCTTGATGTTCCTGTGACTACAGTTGCACATATTATTCAGAAATTTAAGATCCACTGGACTGTAGCCAACCTCCCTGGACATGGTCGGAGGAGGAAACTTGATGAAAAATGGAAGAGACGGACAATATGAATGGCAACAAAAGAGCCCAGAACAACCTCTAAACACATTCATGGTGAACTCCAAGGTCAAGGTACATCAGTGTCAGATCACACCTTGGTTGTGATCTGACATCTTGGTTGAACATGTCCTTATGGTCACATTATTTTCAGTCTTTTCTAGGGGTACTATCATTTTTGTCCAGGCCTGTTTCATGAGTTTGTTTTTTAAAAAAATAATAGTTGACCCTATTAAGATCCAAGAGAAGACAAAAAAGTCACAGACCAAGTGTTCAACAATAAGAAAAAGTCAAAACAAACAGGCATTGAGATGATAATTTAGCATTTGGCTGTGTACTAGCAGCCATTAACATGCAACAGACCCTATTAAGATCCAAGAGAAGACAAGGAAGTCACAGACCAAGTATTCAAAAATAAGAAAAAGTCAAAACAAATAGACATTCACATCTAGTGACAATGTTTTGCACATTTTGAATAGTGTACTCACCCTGGTCTAACTTGGCAGTCATCTTTTTTAGAGTGTCAATGTCCTGGTCAATTGGGCCCAAAAGAAAAGCTAGAAAAAAAGCAAAGAAATGTCATTTACCAAATCTAAATAATTGTGTTAATATCTTAAGTTCTTAACATCTTGAATTCCTTTACATTGATGTGAACCTTAACACTAAATTTTAAGGTTTGGGTTTTGTAGCTTATAATTTGACAAACTGCTAACAACTACTTTCTTTAGTGCAAAGGGTAAGTTAATCCCTTCCACACCTTTGGTGTATGGGGAGGTGCCTATCTCTGTTTCACTGACCCTAGACCACACAACTACTGTGAGTAGTGAAAGCTACAGTGGGGGTGGGGGTCAGTCCTTTGGTAGCTCTGTGCATTAACTTTCCTTTCCCCATTCCATTATGCTGAGTGCCAAGCTAGAAGGCGGAAAGTACCATTTTTATATGGTCTTTGGTATGACCCGGCTGGGATTTGAACCCTGGCCTCCCAGTTGTGGGGCGGATGCCCTACCAACTAGGCTATCATTCTGACATACTGCCTTGTTTTTGTGGAACTCTTTGCTGTCTTCACAGTGCTTGAATCCAAAATACGGTACTGTCACACATCAGTCTTCAGGCTTGATGATGGCACCACCATGATGATCAACACCCACTCACGGGTGATCTCTTGCATGAATGTTGAGTCACGCAAGAGTTCAGCCAGCCTAGAGACCTCTTGCAAGTTTGTACAGTGGTGTGAAAAAGTGTTTGCCCCTTCCTGATTTCTCATTTTTTTTGTATGTTTTTCACACTTAAATGTTTCAGATCATCTAACAAATTTAAATATTACACAAAGATACAAGTAAACACAAAATGCAGTTTTTAAATGAAGGTGTTTATTATTAAGGGTAAAAAAAAATCCAAACCTACATGGTCCTGTGTGAAAAAGTGATGTCCCCAGTTAAAGCATATATTAGCTGTGGTTTATCACATCTTTGGAAAGCTGAGTTCAATTTATTTAGCCACACCCAGGCCTGATTACTACCACACCTATTCTCAATCAAGAAATCACTTAAATAGGACCTGCCTGACAAAGCGAAATAGACCAAAACATCCTCAAAAGCTAGACATCATGCTGCGATCCAAAGAAATTCAGGAACAAATAAGAAACAAAGTAATTGAGATCTATCAGTCTGGAAAAAGTTATAAAGCAATTTCTAAAGCTTTGGGATTCCAGCGAACCACAGTGAGAGCCGTTAGCCACAAATGGTGAAAACATGGAACAGTGGTGAACCTTCCGAGGAGTGTCTGGCCCACCAAAATTACCCCAAGAGCGCAGTGATGACTCATCCAAGAGGTTACAAAAGACTCACAACAACATCCAAAGAACTGCAGGCCTCACTTGTGGTCAGTGTTCATGACTCCACCATAAGAAAGAGGCTGGGCAAAAATGGCCTGCATGGAAGAGTTCCAAGATGGAAACCACTGCCGAGCAAAAAGAACATAAAGGTTGGTCTCAGTTTTGCCAGAAAACATCTTGATGATCCCCAAGACTTTTGGGAAAATACACTGTGGACTGACGAGACAAAAGTCTAACTTTTTGGAAGGTGTGTGTCCCATTACATCCGGCGTAAAAGTAACACAGCATTTCAGAAAAGGAGCATCATACCAACAGTAAAATATGACGGTGGTAGTGTGATGGTCTGGGGCTGTTTTGCTGCTTCGGGACCTGGAAGACTTGCTGTGGTAAATGGAACCATGAATTCTGTGGTCTAACAAAAAATCCTGAAGGGGAATGTCTGGCCATCTATTTTGACCTCGAGCTGAATGTTGAAACAAAAAAAAAAAATTTAAATGTTCTGCTAATAAAAGCAACATAATTTCCTCCAATAACTTGGGTTCTGCATCAGGACAATGATCCAAAACACACTAGCAAGTGCACCTCTGAATGAGATGCTGTGGCATGACCTTAAAAAGGCGGTTCATGCCCGAAAACCCTCCAATGTGGCTGAATTACAACAATTCTGCAAAGATGAGTGGGCCAAAATTCCTCCACAGCGCTGTAAAAGACTCATCACCAGTTATCGCAACCAGTTATTAGGTTTAGGGGGCCATCACGTTTTCACACAGGGCCATGTAGGTTTGATTTTTTTTCTCCCTTAATAAACACCTCCATTTAAAAACTACATTTTGTGTTTACTTGTATTATCTTTGTTTAATATTTATATTTGTTTGATGATCTTAAACATTTAAGTGTGACAAACATACAAAAAATGAGAAATCAGGAAGGGGACAAACACTTTTTCACACCACTGTATAAAGTAAACAAATGCAGTGGACCCCCTCAACCCCTAGGGAGTGTTCAAGCTGCAAGTTCTACCTCAGTATTTTGTTTAAATTACCTTCAAAACTTAAATTTACCTCCAAAAGTGCTATGAGATGACTGTTGTTATGAAATTGTACTATATAAATAAAGCTGAATTAAATTGAATTAAAAACTAAAAGAATTGTGTTTCTGTTAAACTACACTGCTCAATAAACACTGTTTACACTATACCTTTTTTCTTATGGAAATTACTGGATCTTTGGTCATTTTAGTGAATTTATTTATTCTATTTCATTAATCTGAGTTGAAATCATTGCTCCTGTGTTTTAGCTCAGGAATTATTTATTATTTTATTAGATTATATTTTAGCCAGTGATTATATTATTGATTATATTGGAGGTCATACTGTATATGGATAGTTTATATTTTATTTTCACCAGACTAAAGACGTTTAAGAGACAATATTGAAACTAAATTTACAAGAACATGTAAATGATGCAAAATTACACACAAATAGTTAAAAATGTATAGTTAAAGCTTAAAATCTATGATTTAACACCAAATTTATGTACAAGAAGTCACAAATTTATCAGAAGAAAAGTGGGAATTTAAAAAATTAGGAGACAATTGGAAATATAATTGGCAACGCGTGGTGGCGGCCTAGTGGTAGAGCATCCGCCCCAACAACAGAGAAGTTGTGGGTTTAAGCCATACCTAAGACCATATAAAAAAAGGTATTTCCTGCCTTCTAGCTTGGTGCGCAGTATAATAGAATGTGGGGGGGGGGGAGTTGGTTTCCCAGCCCTGGGGGAACATAAACCAGTGTACTCTGTGCTGGTCCCAAGCCCATATAAATGGGGAGGGTTGTGTTAGGAAGGGCACCTAGCATAAAAATCCTTGCCAAAATGACATGTGAATCATCGCAATATCAAGTGATGATATGCTGTGGCGACCCCTGATAGGGAGCAGCCAAAAGGGGGAAAAAATAAAGGGGAGCCAATTGGGAGTATGAGTAAGATGTCATAGATTTACTGGGGGGGGGGGGGGGGGTAAAACTCATACAAGTGAGTCACAAATTTGAGACAAACTCCTCCCTTAAAATTGATGACAGTAAAGCCCCTGCACACTACTTAACTTTTTAATGGATACTTTTATATGCAATATTTTTCCTACTCTTGCATATGAGTAATAATTGGCAAAGTATGGGGTGGTAATGGATAAATCAAAGCTTTCTGAAGCACTGAACCACTTTGAACCCTTTGCCCTGAAAATATGTAAGTCACCACTTCGAACCATTCGATGCGGTCTTTGAACTGATGACTGCACTTGTGCCACATTTGTTGGTGGTGTTGGAAGACAGCTTCTGACTGAGAGTTTGAGGAAGCCTGTAATAAGACTCAAAATGCTAATGGCTGACAGATTCCTGTTTGATCAAGTGTGCAATAAAAGTTATTTTTGGAAAATCTGGTAAAATGTGTGTTTTTCATAATATTATTTTGACACATGTATGTCACAAGTCCTTGTTTTGGAATGGTCACATGATTATTGGCCAACCCGAAGCAGGTATCCAATTGCATCTCCATGACACCTATGCTTCAAATGCTCAACACAGTATAAAACAGTGTGGCTCAAGTGTCGCATCACTATGGGGTTGATATGTGGGGATTTACTGCCACCGATTGGTTGTTTTCAGTAATTGGTTTTAAAAAGGGCTTTTTTTCAGTTCAGTTCGTTATAAGGAAAGGTACTGAGCACATTTTATTTTCAATCAGTGTCCTGAGTGCGTCTGACTTAGACAATATTTGTAAGTAATTTCTTTACATTTGAGTATTATGAGCCTAATTTCAGCATGTTTCCAATAATTCTTCATTCTGTTGAGTTTATATAAGAAGTGAGGCATGTTTAAATGTCTGCTAAACTAGCTTATTGTTACTTTGCGGTTTTTGCAATTAGTGCAGAGTTTACCACAGACACAGTATGCAGTTTGCATATTTATTTGGGATGCTATATGCTTCATTTAAATTTGCATCTTTACTGCTTCAGTTTTTTACACTATTGGAACTGGAGTTTATTCATTCATTCATTCATCTTCTTCCGCTTAATCCTTTTCGGGTCGCAGGGGGGCTGGCGCCTATCCCAGCATCTTTTGGGCGAGAGGCAGGGTCCACCCTGGGCAGATCGCCAGTCCATCGCAGGGCCAACACAGAGAGACAGACAACCATTCACTGTCACAGTCATACCTAAGGATAATGGAGTTTAAACTTTACAAAAGTCCAGCCTCCAATGTGTTAACTAGCTGTATAACTCCCAAGGGTAGCACAGTAACACAAATTTTACTTGGTCATTTTCTGGCTTCCTTACTTACTGAACCTGTACTTACTTTTCAACTAGCTTTGCACAGATATCATCTTTGTTTGAATAATGAATTATATATGTTACAATTATGATTTTTTTCAAACTACAAGATAAGAATTTTCTTGTGGTTTTACTTTAATTGTTTGGAGCTTAAAATACATTGGGGAAAAAAGTTATTTGAATTTACTTGATTTTAATATGTACATTGATCCCACATGATCTAAATGTGTCCAACCAACTTACTTTTCCTCTTCCTCTCAGTTAATTATTGCTTGTTAAACCAAAGTATCTCATTCACGTCACGCTGTTCGAAATAATCATGTTGCCTTAACAAAATATTTTCCAGTTACCATAATACCATTAAAAAGTTAACCCCCCTCCCACAGCATGTAGGACACCATGTGGTGTATGGGGCGGCACCCATCTCTGTTTCACTGACCCTAGGCCACACAGGGGTGTCCAGTCATGTGCCATGGAGGTCCCAGACCCTGCAGGTTTTCTCTTCTACCCAGTCTCTTCAGCAGGTGTTTTCACTTATCAGCAATCAGTGGGAAGAAATTCAGTGAAATCTGCTGCTGAAGACACTGGTCCAAGGTAAAACCTGCAGGATCTTTGCCCTCCATGGCACATGATTGGACACCACTGATTTAAGCAGTCTATATAATACATTTTTGTTACGGTAATTTAAAAATACAGGGCGGGGCGGTGGCGGAGTGGTTAGCACTGCGGCAGCACAGCAACTCACCCTTAGCCGGGGGATTCTGGGTTCAATCCCAGCCCCCGACCAACAGTGATCTGTGAGGAGTTTGCATGTTCTCCCCGTGTCTGCGTGGGTTTACTCCGGGATTTCTCCGGTTTCCTCCCACATGCCAAAAACATGCAAGTTAGGTTAATTGGCATCAAACTGGGGATTCTAAATTGTCCTTAGGTATGACTGTGAGAGTGAATGGTTGTCTGTCTCTCTGTGTTGGCCCTGCGATGGACTGGCGATCTGTCCAGGGTGGACCCTGCCTCTCGCCCAAAGATGCTGGGATAGGCTCCAGCACCCCTGCGATCCGAAAAGGATTAAGCGGAAGAAGATGAATGAATTTAAAAATACTGGAGTGGTGGCCAATAGTTGGTAAAGCATCTGCCCCACAACCGGAAGGTCTTGGGTTCAAATCCCAGAACAGGGAAAGGAAAGTTCACACCCAGAGGTACCAGAGGACTGACCTCCCACTGTAGCTTTCACTACTCACAGTAGCTGTGTGGCCTGGGATCAGTGAAACGGAGATAGGCGCCACCACAGTGTCCCACATGCTGTGGAAGGGGGATTAACTTTTTAACGGTTTTACACAATCAATTAGTGTGTTACTATCACGGTAACTGGAAAATATTAATTTCAGACAACATGATTATTTTACACAGTGTGACGTGAATGAGATACTTTGGTTAACAAGCAATAATTAACTGAGACAGAGGAAAAGTATGTCGGTTGGACACACTTGGATCATGTGGGACCGATGTACACATTAAAACCAAGTAAATTCAAAGAACTTTTTTTCCCAGTGTAGATGCTTTTATTGTATCTTTAATTTATGTAATATATTTTATTTTGTTGTTTTTTTATCTTGTGCTGTTGCTTGCATGTTCAAATGGATGCTGGCTTTTTTTCCCATTGTCTGTAGTAATTTAATTTATTCTTTTGTCATCAACACAATGACTCATTTTATTATTATTTTTTAATTGTTTTTGGTGTGTGGAAGAATTTTTTTTCTTGAAAGAATTTGAATTCTGCCACATTACAAAATGGGGAGGGCTCCCAAACCCCCAGAAAAGCTAGAAATGGCCTTGGTTACACAACTAGTAAAGATCTCTACAGTTAAAAAAAAGAGAGACCTCTGGGACTGCAGATATCCACTATGACTCATTGTGTGGTAAGGAAAAACAGCTAAAAGAAAAGAGGTACACGCTGACGGAGGAAAAAAAAAAACCAAAAGACTGGTAAAAAAAAAAAAAAAACTGAGTGGACAGAAGTTAATGGAATGCAAAAGTGAAAAAAGTACAGAGCTTGAAAGAGTAATCACCGCGACTGCACACTCCAGGACGTCCTGGTAGTCCATAAGTTCCCATTAATCCTGCCTTTCCGACTGGCCCACGATTTCCAGGAAATCCTGGGGCACCTGGTTCCAAATGAAAAACAAATCTGGGTAAATAATATAATGGATAAAAGGGGGATGCAATATACCAGCACTGAGGTCAATCATAAGGGAAGTAATTTAAATTTTGATATGATATATTAATTTTGATGATGCAAAAACACAAATTATCAACAAAATTACACAGCAAAAAATATGGAAGCTATGATTATAGTCTGTAATGCACATGACTATCATCATATAGTGTTGACAAAATAGTAATCGTCTACTTGTTTTGTAAAGCTTTTGGTAACAGCACATTCTTTTTTTGTGATGGTTCAGTTTGTAATTACAGCTCCTTGTTTGGCATGAGGCCCCCGGTGCTGAATACAACTCATCATTTCTGCCAAAGGACCTTTATTGTGACTACTGTTGTGATTATTATTATTTTTGGTGAGAACTGTTGATGATGCCAGGTGAAACAAACTCCCAATATATGATGTCATCTGCTGGTTTTATCAAATCCAAAGTCAGTGCAGCCATCTGCCGGGAAATTTTTAGACCACTTGATGCTTCCCTCTGCTGACAAGCTTTATGGAGATGCTGATTTCATTATCTAGCAGGACCTGGCATCTACCCACACCACAAAAAATACCTGGTTTACTGGCCGTGGTATCACTGTGCTTGACTGGCCAGCAAACTGGCCTGACCTAAACCCCACAGAGAATCGGAGTATTGTGAAGAGGAAGATGAGAGACACCAGACCCAACAATGCAGACGACCTGAAGGCTGCTATTAAAGAAACCTGGGCTTTGATAAGACCTCTGTGGTACCACAGGCTGTTCACCTTCATGCCACGCCACAGTGATGCAGTAATTCATGCAAAAGTAGCAAGTATTAAGTGCACACATGAACATACTTTTCAGTCGGCCAACATTTCTGTTAAAAATCCACTTCTAAAAATTGATGTTGTGTAATATTCAGATTTTTTGAGAAACTGACTTTTGGGTTTTCATTAGCTGTAAGACATAATCATCAAAATTAAAAGGAAAAAAAATGCTTAATACTTCAGTCTGTATGAAAGGAATCTATATAATATAAAAGTTTCAGTTTTTGAATTGAATTATTGAAATAAATTAACTTTTTGATGATATTCTAATTTATTGAGATGCTCCTGTACATCGGCAGGTGTACCATCAAAAGCTGCCAAAACCATGCCATCACCATCTGGGCTTTCCCAAACTGTTTAAAGGCATAGTAATCTTAGATTTAGTAAATATAAAAATGATTTAGCAAATAGAAATCATTTTGGAAATCCTAACTGACCTAAAACAGGAAAAGTTTAGTCTGATTTAATGTCAGACACTGAAGGAAAAAAAAAAAGGTTATGTTGTGGTGACCCAGCACAATGCAGAGTGACTCTTATTCACGCTCAGCAGGCTGGAGGAAACGGAAGACAGTTAGCATACAGAGAACAATGCACAGACGGACAAAGAGCCACAGGAGGCAGTCAGACAGGACTGTATGCAGGTGTCCTCGAGCCAACCAATGTCATACTAATCATGTGTATTTACTGTGATGCTAATGTGCCATGCATTCTCTCTTCCTGTATCACTGCATAAAAGAGCTTGTGTGACATGTCTCAATAGCACAGTAGTTCACAGAGCTGCAAAGTGCATCTCATGATGATGGAAAAAATAAAACTCTGCATCCTTCCAGCTCATCATATCTCGCCTGAACTTATTCCTCCACACTGGTGATCCAATGTGTCATGGTGCACCCCTCGCCTGATCCTTTTCCCTCCACACTGGTGACCTGACGAGAGAGAATGACCGTCTGCTCCCTCTCACCGCGCTGTGGTCCCCAGAGGACCAGAGAACACCTGCAACCTTTTCATCCACACCGGAGCGTGCTCTCTGGAGTGGGCAGCGCTGGGACTGACATGCACCATGAACGGCGACACAAGCAAACCGAAGGAAGCAGCCTGAATGGGGAAGGACATTGGCACCGACTGCGTTGATTTCCACCAAGCTCCCTGAATCTGATTCAACTCGCGACAGCGGACCTCCGGCGCACAGAAGCCCCACACGCACACCACAGGATTACGAGGACAGCGCAACTGCCAGTTGTGGTCACTGCGCCAAGTGCACGCCACGCACAGGGACAATCCGGCTCCACAGACTGATACATCGTCCTCCGCCGCTGCACATGCCCGAGAAACACGGCCGATCACCAGCCTCGGAACCTTCAGAGCTGCTCACACACCTGAAGCAGACGTGCAGCCCACACACAGGACTTTGTATGGGTTTCTCAGCCACGACGCACAACGGGAGCCTCGTCGATTGCTGTCCCCGAGGGCTTTAGGGCTGCGTTTGCACTGAAAGCCAAACTGCAAAGTCCCTCACACAGCTGCAGTTGTTTCACACCCGCTATGCATCCTCGGGGAATTTGGCCGTTCGCCTTCCCCACATTCTCACTGGACTGAGCGGCGAGAGGAGCCAGAGACTTTTTTTTTTTTCCACAGCTGCTGCGGATCACTGCCCCTGATTTACAGGGAAAGTCCCTCACCATCGCAGATCCACACACAATTTTTGCGCGGCCCAGCCACCTTTGAAGTCCCGGGCCGGCACTCACTCCCGCCACACTCCCCCTCCTCCTCCACAGCGCTCTTCCCGCACCTCACTCCCTAAAGCCGGCCGATCGCCGTCTGGTTCCAATACGCACGACGCACACTGGCACCCACGATCCATGGCCGTTCAACGTGCTGGAACTTGGAGCAGAGCACACTGCACCCCCCCCCCCCCCCCCCATGGACTGACATGCCCTCCGGCACTCCTTTACAGCAGGACAGTTCTACCAGAGCTGGAGCCCAAACGAGGGGGGGGGGCACAGCCCCTTCTGAGCGTTCTGGGGGGAGCCCTGTGGTGACCCAGCACAATGCAGAGGGACTCTTATTCACGCTCAGCAGGCTGGAGGAAACGGAAGACAATTAGCATACAGAGGACAATGCACAGACAGACAAAGAGCCACAGGAGGCAGTCAGACGGAACTGTATGCAGGTGTCCTCAAGTCAACCAATGTCATGCTAATCATGTGTATTTACTGTGATGCTAATGTGCCATGCATTCTCTCTTCCTGTATCACTGTATAGAAGAGCTTGTGTGACATGTCTCAATAGCACAGTAGTTCACAGAGCTGCAAAGTGTGTCTCATGATGATGGAGGAAATAAAACTCTGCAACCTTCCAGCTCGTCATATCTCGCCTGAACTTATTCCCCCACAATGTGTCTTTTTATATACAGTGTATGTAAACATCTGGTTTCAACTGTATTTATTGTGCTATCTCTCAAGTGCACTCTATGGATCAGTGTACAGTTTGCTTCTAATTAATAAATACTTCTCCTTGCCAGAGAGCAACACTGAGTTAAAAGTCATATCATGTGAAAAAAATTAACTAATTGCGAACTCTGGAACAGTGAATACATGCGTGACCATTACAGCTCACCTTCTCATGCAATTACGTAAATATGTTGACTTACATATGCTACATCAATGCATCGCAGTGTTTACCATAGTAACCAAACTAGGACTTTCGAGCCTCACGGTATGCAGAAATCAGTCCCTCCAGGATTTCGCAATGTTGCGATTCTACCAATTCCCGTGACTTCAGCAGGTCCTGCATAATTTGAATTTTGTCCAATCACTGCAACTTTACCACAATTTTTGCCAATTGTTGTCAACTTCCGGCATTTTCACCAATCAAATTTGTCTCTCAGTAGTGCGCAGATGTGTACGTCATCAGTCTGACCAATCAAATGTGGCGCTGCACTGCACTCACTTCTGTGTCTACAGTGAGTATACAGTATATCAAGCACATCAGAAAAAAGTGTGTGATTAAAAAAAGCACACTTACCTGCGAGTTTTCCCACATTGTTCCTTCCTCCGTCTCCTCTGGCCCGTCGGTGAACGTCTCCTCGAGTTTCCGTAATGACCATGTGTATGAAGTGCCGGGTTTGTATTGAAAAATGTTCACCTGCCTGAAAGCACCTCCATCTCGGGAGCGCGTGTGGTTGAAACCACACAAAAAACAAGTGAATCTAATATTACAGCAAGTGTTGTAGCAGTTTATACATCTTTAGAGGTAAAAGTCACTAATACATCATGTCATTGAGTTTTAAAGTTGTGACTCTCCAGTCTGGACATGAGCCAATGCGCGATTCTGGCAATACCCAAGGATAGCCCCGCAACTTACCACAACAATAGAAAAAAAAAAATCCCGCGAAATCCTGGAGGGACTGCAGAAATCTGCAATCAACTTGCAGAGTGAGCATTTCTTACCATCAGTGTTGGTGTTTGGTCTTAGTGCCTAAGATCTGTCAATGTTTAATTATTTGATGTATTTAAAACTACTGTAGTTTAACGTTAACTCAGCAAATTAGCACATGACCAGATGCTCCCTCCATCCGGTCATATGCTAATTGCTAATGCCACCGACCATTTTCCATGAAGTTTATCTAAATTCCTCTTATTTCATTATTTGAAATTAAAGGACTTTACTTCGTTGTTCATTATATGACACAGATGTTGACAGTTTTATTTTGTGGACACAATTTTATGTTGAATGAGGGAAAAAATAAAATGTATGGTATGCTTATCAAATTGCTTAAAACACATATAATATTTTTGCCAGGAAATTTTAACTTGTTTCAAGCAATCTGATCAGTAAATTTTTTTTGCTCCTTTGGCAGACGTTTTTCACTTAAAATCAGATTAAATTGCTTAAAACAAGTAAAAAACTGTAAGTCAAATTTTCTTACAGAAAACTGCACAAGAAAAAATATCTTGTCAGACACAAACAGGAATTATGTCTTTGATTTAAGATATTTTGTCTTACTAAGATTTATTTTTTTGCAGTATAGTCATAGTTTCATAATTGTATTGCATCATGACGTCTCTGCCAGTTCCCATCCCAGGAAAGACTAAGAAACTTAATGTAACTCATTGTCTTCAAAATATGTAATTAGAAGTAGTATGTCACTGAAACATTTTTACTGTAAAGTAACCCAAATCATTTTCTTTCACCTGGTTTTCCTGGGGGCCCCCGGCGTCCTTTGGCACCTTTGGGTCCAGGAGGACCCGCAAACTGACTGAAGCCAGAATGAGCCACTAGGTAGAGGATGCCCAACAGGAGACTCAGTCTCATCTTCCTCGTGCAAGAATAAAATCTATATGGTATAAAAATGAATATTTACTGGTAGATCCTGGTTACATATTTTTGTGTCAATTATTATAAAATATAGCCACAATAACTAACTGTAGGATTTAGACAATAAAAGTATATCTTCTAACAAATGTTACAAAAAGCAAACTACTTTAAACACCTTGAATTTTCCTTTAAAATGTAAAGATGAACAGTATTAATCTACTGATATTTATAAAAAATAAAATAAACTTACAGTTCAGACAGAAATCATCAGACGAATGTGTCGTTTCTTTGCTGTGTCCAAAGGCAAATGGTAACGATAACTGTCAAAACCCCAAAATATGAGAACACCAGTCCACAGGAAATGAAAAGCACTATGAGGGAACATCACACACTAAACAGAACCAGAGGCATAACAGTCGAAGAACAAAAGGGACATTATGACAGAGTATTATTCTAACAAAAGGACACATTGTGACATAGTTTTTTTACATTTTCAGAGTTAAGCACTTTATGCTTATAACTTTATTGTTTAGTGATATGTGGAAAGAATTACTTCTGACAGCAGACAGTGGCAGTGGTGCTTTTAACATTTAGACCTTAAAATCCTGTCGCAGCTAAATCCTAGTTGAGTGCGTTCACATGAACCTCAGTATCCAGGTTATGATCACGTTTTGAAGCATATGTACATATGTAAACATGATCCCATTTATGAGAAATAAATTAAAAAAAAACATGCTACTTGGGAGTATTTTGACAGTAACTGGGCTTTTAATGCTTACAGTATATACACATTTTCTCGGTTACTGACATTTGCACTGCAACTCTGTCCCACCAGTCATCTTTGTATCCTCATCCACTATTTCATGGGAATGTCAACATCTTCCTGACAGCTGTCACTGTGCAATGTGAACACCATAGCAGGAATATGATCATAACCAGAATAAGGCTCATAACTTTGATAGGAGAGGGATGATGCTCATTTGCAGCATTTGCACAACTACTTAAAGACAGTTTTTATCAGTGTACACTGACAGTTAGTTGTTCGCCATTGAGTGTCAGTCAGGACACAAGATGCAGACTTTTAGCCTTAGTTTAGGTTCTTTATTGCAGGGTTGGTTAACAAGTACAGTACACTCTGATTGACCATATGTGCGCATGTGTGGTCCTAAAGAATAAATATACAACATATACGTGTCACTTTACTGTTGAAGTACACCCAGGAATATCCAGTAACCATTAGACATTCTAATTAAACAACTCAATAAAATAGACATGTACAGTGCATCCGGAAAGTCTTCACAACGCCTCAGTTTTCCACATTTTATGATACAGCCTTATTCCAAAAGGGACTAAATTCATTTTTCCCCTCAAAATTCTACACACAATACCCCATAATGAGAATGTGAAAAAAGTTTTTTGGTTTTTTTTAGATTTTTTTGAAATTTATTAAAAATAAAAAACTAAGAAATCACATGTACATAAGTATTCACAGCCTTTGCCATGAAGCTCAAAATTGAGCTCAGGTGCATCCTGTTTCCACTGATCATCCTTGAGATGTTTCTTCAGCTTAACTGGAGTCCACCTGTGGTAAATTCAGTTGATTGGACATGATTTGGAAAGACACACACCTGTCTATATAAGGTCCCACAGTTGACAGTGCATGTCAGAGCACAAACCAAGCATGAAGTCAAAGGAACTGTCTGTAGACCTCCGAGACAGGATTGTCTCGAGGCACAAATCTGGTGAAGGGTACAAGAAAATTTCTGCTGCTTTTAAGGTCCCATTGAGCACAGTGGCCTCCATCATCCGTAAATGGTAGAGGTTCTGAACTACCGGGACTCTTTCTAGAACTGGCCAGCCGTCTAAACTGAGTGATCAGGGGAGAAGGGCCTTAGTCAGGGAGGTGACCAAGAACCCAATGGTCACTCTGTCAGAGCTCCAGCATTACTCTGTGGAAAGAGGAGAACCTTCCAGAAGGACAATCATCTCTGCAGAAATCCACCAATAGGGCCTGTATGGTAGAGTGGCCAGACGAAGCCACTCCTTAGTAAAAAAGCACATGGCAGCCTGTCTTGAGTTTGCCAAAAGGCACCTGAAGGACTCTCAGACCATGAGAAACAATATTCTCTGGTCTGATGAGACAAAGATGGAACTCTTTGGCGTGAACGCCAGTTATCAGGTTTGGAGGAAACCAGGCACCGTTCATAACCATGCCAATGCTGGGAGCAACATCATGCTGTGAGGATGTTTTTCATCGGCAGGAACTGGGAGACTAGTCAGGATAGAGGGAAAGATGAATGCAGCAATGTACAGAGACATCCTGGATGAAAACCTGCCCCAGAGTGCTCTTGACCTCAGACTGGGGTGACGGTTCATCTTTCAGCGGGACAACAACCCTAAGCACACAGCCAAGATATCAAAGGAGTGGCTTCAGGACAACTCTGTGAATGCGCTTGAGTGGCCCAGCTAGAGCCCAGACTCGAATCCAATTGAACATCCCTGGAGAGATCTGAAAATGGCTGTGCACCGATGCTTCCCATCCAACCTGATGGAGCTTGAGATGTGCTGCAAAGAGGAATGAGCGAAACTGCCCAAAGATAGGTGTGACAAGCTTGTGGCATCATATTAAAAAAAAAAACCTTGAGGCTGTAATTGCTGCTAAAGGTGCATCAACAAAGTATTGACCAAAGGCTGTGAATACTTATGTACATGTGATTTCTTAGGTTTTTATTTTTAATAAATTTGTAAAAATTTCAAAAAAATCTTTTTCCACATTGTCATTATGGGGTATTGTGTGTAGAATTTTGAGGAAAAAATGAATTTAATCCCTTTTGGAATAAGGCTGTAACATAAAAAGTGGAAAAAGTGAAGCGCTGTGAAGACTTTCCGGATGCACTGTAATTAACACACAACTTAAATAAACATATTTACCTAAATAGAGCAAATAAATTAACCTTAAAGATGCACTGCAGTGGATATAAATCCCAAAACAAGTCTAAATTGTCTAAAATGGTATTTTATGTCCTTTTTTTGTTAAAAAAAAAACAAAAAAAAAACTTTTATGGTCTTTCAATTGCTTGTGAAAATCTTTTCCCTTTTCCTCCTCCACAGGGATCTATGAATTTTCTAAGTAGGTCCACCCACATCCCTGTGATAAAATACAGACTTGCCTGTTGAACAACATGCCCACTTATATGCACAGTGGCCCAGGATAATGGCAGAAACTGCACTGGTCCTTAAAAGTAGTTTAATGGTAAAACCCATCTTAATTTGTATCAAATGTTCAGACCAGCTGTCCAAAAATGCCAACTGGCCCAGGAGGGTGCCCAGGAGGGTAAGTTGACTAGTTCCGCCTTCTTCCTTTGAGGCCATAGCCAGTGCTTAGCTCTGATTGGTTGGCCTGTTATAGTAACATCATGAAAGCTGCCTGTTTAAACTTGCCCTTTTCCAAGTAGAGGAGCTTAACTGAACTTTAACAGCAGAAAAACACAGACATGATGAAACATAGGAGAGATTTTGATCCTGATATGTCTTGTAAGTCATAAAAACATATTGCAGATATGTTAATAAAAAATAAAACTTGATTTTGACCGGTGTATGACTTTATCATATGTCTACACAGCAGGTATGGAAAGAGTACCCCCTGGTGGTAGAGATCAAAAGGGTGACTCTAAAGTGGCCATGTGGCTTGTAAAGTGTTGTTTTACCATGCAAATAACCCATTTATTTAGTGCATGTGTACCTTTTAAGCTTAAATCGTCTTTAACTGCACATTTGCAAATATTCAATTCAACTTTATTTATATAGTGTGGAAGATGTGTTCAATGACGAGACATGAGTGTATTCCTCAGGTTCGGCTTTATTGCAGAACACAATCATCCAACATTCTCAAAAAGCAAGAAGAGGCAGAATCACGTTACATCACACTCTTATACCTCCAGGGGATTAAGAACTCAAGTCACATGGTGCTTCTGCAAACATTCAATCACAATGCAAGTCTCTGAAGATTCACCATTGTTTCTTATTCTCTGGTGTTCCGAGAAACCCCCCAGGGCCTCCTCTCTGAGACAAGGGTCCGACTTCACACCTCCTCGACATCTCCTGTCGGCCCCCGTCGATCCAGACTCTTTGTTCCTCCAGACGTGAAGCCCCAATCCACATAAGCCATACATTTGTGGGAGATATGAACCAGACATATGTGCCACACTCTTGTGGGAAATATGAACCAAACATATGTGCCACATGACCCCCCCCCCAAACGTCTGCATAGGACAAACATACTCATAAATACATAACATAAAAGACATTACCACATAACCAACAATCAATCCCCCAATCTCTTAGGTCTTAGCTTCCTGCCGAATCTGCTGTAGGCCGGCTTCGCTGCGTCTGCAGCGTCTCTTCGCACCTGGGGATTAGATTTGTTAGCACATCTCTGTGGGAGCTCTGGAGCATGCCTTCTCAGTGGTCTGCCCCGGCGGGGGGCTTTCGCCAACTGCACGCGCTCATCAGCCAGGACAAAAGCGGGCTTGAGTCTGTTTATGCAAATTAGTTCCCTTCTGCCCCCCAAATCTAGCAAAAAATGCTTTTCATTTTTTTCCAGCACCCTGAACGGTCCATCGTAAGGCGGACGCAGCCCTGGGCGTTGTGCATCATGTCTAACAAAAATAAACTCTGCGTTTTTCAAAGCCTCTGGCACAAAAACTCGTGGAAAACTGTGATGCACTGGGCCAGGCAGCGTGTTTGATCCTGTGCCGCTCTGCAACAGCTGAGCGGGGGGGCAATTGGGTGCAGGATTTTCCAGGAGAAATTCCCCCGGCAAACGGAGAGGTTGTGCGAACACTAACTCCGCTGGGGAGGCTTGCAAATCCTCCTTAGGTGCAGAACGCAACCCCAATAAAACCCATGGCAGTTTGTCCACCCAATTTGTATCCGTGAGCGATGCTCTGAGGGCTGCTTTCAATGACCTATGAAAGCGTTCACATAAACTGTTGGCCTGCGGGTTATACGCGGTAGTGCGGTGTACCTTCACCCCTAAGCTGCGGGCCATAGACGACCACAGTTCGGAAACAAATTGAGGGCCTCTGTCTGACGTTATATCTGACGGAACTCCAAAACGCGCGACCCAAGCTGTTAAAAACGCGCGCGCAACCTCTTCCGCCGTTGTTGACGCCAGAGGTACCGCTTCCGGCCAACGTGTGGTGCGGTCCACCATCGTCAAAAGGTGTGTGTGCCCTTGAGACGAGGGAAGCGGGCCCACCAGATCAACATGCACATGATCGAACTGCTTAGCCGGGATGTGAAAAGGCTCCAAAGGGGCCCTCGTGTGCTTGTGTATCTTAGCCCTCTGGCACGCTACACAAGCTGCTGCCCATTCCTTGACCTGTTTGCGCAACCCCGGCCAGACAAATTTCTCCCCCACCATCTTGACCAATGCGCGCACCCCCGGGTGCGCCAGCGAATGGACCGAGTCAAAAACGCGGCAGCGCCACGCGGCTGGAACCACGGGACAAGGCCAACCCGTGGAAACATCGCATATTAAGGGGGGCATACCTATTTGCTGCACCCTGTGCTCCAGCCTTAACCCTGTTGGTCCAGACTGGAGCGCGTGCACATCCGCGTCACCAACCTGCTCCGCAGCCATGTCTGCATAATCCAAACCTACGTGGACCGGGGCTGCGCGCGCTCCCGCATCACTGCCCTGGCCCACAGCCACCGAGTCTGCCCCCACGTGGCCTGGCGTTGCCACAGCACGTGAGAGACAGTCCGCCACTACATTGTGTTTGCCTGCGACATGCTGGATATCGGTGGTGAACTCCGATATTGCGGCTAGCTGTCTTTGTTGTCGGCCTGACCAAGGTTCTGAGATCTTGGCCATCGCAAAAGTTAACGGTTTGTGGTCCACGAAAGCGGTGAAACGACGCCCTTCCAGCCAGAACTGGAAATGGCGGATGGCCACGTGTAGGGCTAAAAGCTCCCTGTCAAACGCGCTGTATTTACGATCTGTGTGTCCGTGATATAAATGGAGTGAAAACCGGATCAAAAAGAGAGAGGAGGGGAAAAAAAAAGACTCAGAATTGAGCCACTGTTGCAAAAGGCAGCCGACTTGTGTGGCGCCGGAAGTGATAAAAAAAAACAAAAAAACAATACCACATTTGGGTGGTGCGGTGGCACAATGGTAAGCATTGTGGCAGCACAGCAACTCACCCTTGGCCATGGGATACCTGGTTTCAAATTGAAAGATCTGGTTGATTTTAAAACTGCAGTAATAATGTTTAAAGCGAAGAATCTATCACTGCCCGCAAATATCCAAAAGTTGTTCCAAATAAGGGAGAAACAATATAATTTCAGAGGAACATGTATATTTCAAAAACCTTCAGTGAGAACTACCACCAAGCAACACTGTGTCTCAGTGCAAGGAGTCAGACTGTGGAACGCTTTTGGACCCAAATTAAAATCATGTACAACGCTTGGACAATTTAAACAAAAACTAAAGGAAGAAATACTCCAAACATACATACAAAACGATTTGTAAAATCGTCAAATAGGTTCATTTTGTCTTCTTTTAATTATTTATCTTTTGTTCATATGAAAGACAAAAAATAAAATAGAAAGATGTCTTTACCTTCTTTACATGTTTCAACTGCACTGCAGCCTTCGTCAGAAGAGTCAGCTGATTGCTGCCAGGTGACATTTATCAGCTGATTTTCGTAGGTGTGATTTTGTAAAATCACATAAGGATTATCATATCCAGTCTGTGTTGTGCTGTTGCTTAGTTTTTCGTCACGTTTTGTCTTGGCTTTGTTCTGATTTGTAATCACTTTTATTTTATTTTATTTTATTTTTGAATTCTTAGTTGGAACATGGGTGGGCAATATAAGCTGCGGCTTCAGCCATCACTCATTTCGGATAACTTATGTTGAATTGTATAATCCGAGGAATTATTGTTTAATTTGACCTTGTTGGGGGGGGGGGTTTCCCTTTGTTATTTCTGTTCTTTTCTTTTAATCTAACCTATCCAAAATAAAGATTCATTCATTCATTTCTCAAATATGTTTTAAACTTACTTTATCTACCACCCATTTCTGTTTTTCATCTAGGCAAGAGGGAAACGATCCACCCAAACCAGACCTTGCTTCACTATTTACAGAGATGCAGGCTGAAGATCTGCTGAACTGGGACCAGTACGAGGGGCCGATCCAGTTGCTGCTCAGTGAGGCAGCCTGGCCAGCATGTGTGACCCATTCCAATTTCTTTTTTTTTTTTTTTACAGTTTGAATTTTGCATATTCTAAATAATCTGGAATTTGCTGCTGATTGTAATAAACAATTTAGCGACATGCGTTTGCATCATGATTTTCTATTTTGACTGTTAAGACACCAGTGTGAAAAGAGTCAATAGTACAAACCATTTATCAGTGACTTTGAAAATAATGGCTCACTTTTAAGAAAAGTAACCAAAACAATTATTTGCTGAAGACTGTATTGTTGGATGTGCCAGTGCAGAAGACACTGCACACTTTAGTGATAGTCCCAGTATATGGAGGAATTCTGGGCCATATTAGCATCTGTGTTTCCTAATAATGGGATAGAAGAGAGAACCTGCAGGGTCTTGGCCCTCCATGGTACATGATTGGACACCCCTGAGTTTGGGTTTAATGGGATTTAACATTTTAACACAAACTGCTTTATGGTTCATAATTCTGTTAGCAGACTTACACCAAACCAAAAGTGATTTCTCAAAGTACTGGATTGTTCTTAGACAGCTTTTCCAGTCTTTTAGTATTTGTCACTTGGTGGTAACCTTCACACATAAAACAAAAGTAGAGACACATCTGCAAAAGTACAAAAGTTACTGTCAAAATTCCCAGGGTAATACTACATGAATACATGTATAGTTTACTGTTGATGCAGAGAAAATATATTTATACAGTATCTACATGTAGTCAACAATACTCAACATGATATATTTCCAGTTAATCCATGTATTTCTCCATGGAACCTTGTGACTGCATTATTTTAATTTATTTTAATCCTAGAGCCATTTGTTTTGGCTTAAAATGCATCATGATTGTTAAATATATCTTATTATGCAATTATGATGCATTTTAAGCCCAAACAAATGGATCTAGAATTAAAAGTAATTAAAATAATGCTATCTTATTATGCGGATGGCGCAGTGGCTGGAGTGGTTAGCACTGCGGCAGCACAGCAACTCACCTTTGGCCGGGGGATCCTGGGTTCGATCCCAGCCCCCGACCAACAGTGATCGGTGTGGAGTTTGCATGTTCTCCCCGTGTCTGCGTGGGTTTACTTCGGGATTTTTCCGGTTTCCTCCCACATGCCAAAAACATGCAAGTTAGGTTAATTGGCATCAAAACTGGGGATTCTAAATTGTCCTTAGGTATGACTGTGAGAGTGAATGGTTGTCTGTGTCTCTCTGTTGGCCCTGTGATGGACTGGCGATCTGTCCAGGGTGTACCCTGCCTCTCGCCCAAAGATGCTGGGATAGGCTCCAGTCCCCCCCCCCCCCCCGCGACCCGAAAAGGATTAAGCGGAAGAAGATGGATGGATGGATCTTATTATGCCTAACTCAGTACTGTTTACCAGTTGAAATATATATTTTATGGCTCATATACTACAATATGGCACCTGGCGATCAAGTTTGGCAGCTAGCTGATCCATGTTTTGCCACGACACCACTGGCTGGAGCAGGTAAATCCATGATGTCCCAACAGTCTCCATGATTTTGACACAGATCAGAGCAATTTGTTGCACAGGAAGCTAAACATTCCTACAGACATTCTTCAGTTCTGTAACCACTTCACGTTCCTGAAACTGGGGTGACATCACTGTGTTGAACGTTCAGACTGAAGGTTTGAAGCGATATTTTTGCCACAAGAGAGCCATCTGAAACACACACACACAGAGAATACATATCTTAGTACCTAATACCAATAACTTGCCGACATTACAATGTTGTATGGCGGACTTAAAAGCAAAGTAGCATTAGCAATCATTAGCTTACTGTCATATGTGATGTAATCCGTATCCTCATGTCTTCCCCTTTATACTGCTCTATGGTTTGCTAAACTCCCCAGTACTTTTCCAGAGTGTGTCGTATTGCTGCCTTTGCCTTCTGTTCTCCTTTTTTGCCTTTATTCTGGCAAAAAAAGCCAGAGAACACAGACGCCTCTATCCTGCCAGCTTGTGTTTTGCGTAATGTTACGCTTGTTTTACACCAGTTACATTTGTTTTAGGTAACGGGAGGGAGAGGGTTGTGCCGCCTCCCTGTAACAATTCCCACCCACTTCAAGTGGGACCTAGTGCAGTGGAAACACAAAGCGGGTCAAACTGTACCGTCCTGTCCCATACCGAACCGTACCGTACTGACCCTAGTGGAAAAGGGCTTTAAAACAGGCTTTATGTGAAGCCAATGCAGGGAGGCCAGAACTGGAGAGATATGATCTCTCTTTCTAGTACCTGTTAAAACTTTTGCTGCAGCATTTTGGATCAGCTGAAGACTTTTTAAAGATGTTTTAAGACAGCCTGATAATAAAGAGTTACAATAATCTAATCTAGAGCTAACAAAAACGTATATTAGTTTCTCAGCATCACTCTGAGACAAGATGCTTCTAATCTTGGCAATATTACACAAATGATAGAAGGCAGTCTTAGAAACAAGTTTAATATGTGAATTTAAAACAGATCTTTATCAAAAATAACTCCAAGGTTCCTCACAGAACTATTTAAAGAAAGAGTAACCACATCCAAACTAAGAGCTTGATTTGGAAAGGCATTTCTAAGGTTTTTTGGACCAACTAGAATGACATCAGTCTTATCTGAATTTAATAGCAGGAAATAACAAGTCATCCAAGCTTTGATTTCCTTAAGACAGGCCTCTAACTTGGCTAATTACCTCCGCCAAAGGGGGAGGTTATGTGATCATCGGCGTTGGTTTGTCTGTTTGTTTGTCTGTTTGTTTGTTTGTCTGTTTGTTTGTCTGTTAGCAAGATAACTCAAAAAGTTATGGACGCATTTTCATAAAATTTTCACAGATTGTCAGAAATGGGGTATCCTACAGATGATTACATTTTGGTGGTGATCCGGATCACCGTCCACAAGAAAACCGCCATTATGCAAAATGCCATTTTCGTCAATAACTACTGAACCACTAATCCTATCATTGTCAATCCAATTGCTAGTCATATGTTTTCATGGTCAAGGAATCTGAAAACGTACACACAAACACTGTATGGGAGGAACTGTGGCCGCCATTATGGAAAATGCCATTTTCAACAATAACTACTGAACCACTAATCCTATCATTGTCAATCCAATTGCTAGTCATATGTTTACATGGTCAAGGAATCTGAAAATGTACACACAAAGACTGTATGGGGGGAACTCTTGCCGCCATTATGGAAAATGCCATTTTCGTGAATAACTACTCAACCACTAATCCTATCATTGTCAATACAATTGCTAGTCATATATTTTCATGGTCAACGAATCTGAAAACGTACACACAAACACTGTATGGGAGGAACTGTGGCCACAATTATGGAAAAGGTCATTTTCCACAATAACTACTGAACCACTAATCCTATCATTGTCAATCCAATTGCTAGTCATATCTTTTCATGATCAAGGAATCTGAAAACGTACACACAAACACTGTATGGGAGGAACTGTGGCCGCCATTACAGAAAATGCCATTTTCGTCAATAACTACTGAACCACTGCTTGTCATATGTTTTCATCATCAAGGAATCTGAAGACTGTATGGGGGGAACTGCGGCGCTTGGCGGAGGTCTGCGCTCTCCGAGTGCTTTTCTAGTTGATTACTATCATCTGGTTTCATTGACAAGTATAATTGTGTGCCATCTGAATAACAATGAAAATGTCTGGCCTGGGAGAACATTAGTGCAGACCAACCCACATGGTGCAGCCTTATTCACAGCAGAGCTCTTTCAGCCGAAGACAACAGAACCAATGCTGCAGAGAAGAAACGTGAGACACGCAAGGTCAGAGCTGCAAGCACCCAGCACTCCACTCCCACCCAGATGTGTCCCAGATGCGGGAGAGGATTTCATGCCCAGATTGGGCTCATCAGCCACCTCCAGACACATTGAACCAGATCTTCCAACATCTGATGATGTCATGGTCATCTTTGATTAAGAAGGACAAACAACATGAGGATGGAGGGTGGCAGGTTAACATATTGGCTCATTGTGCTGACAAAGGTAGTGGCCTTTTTTTTTCTTTTTGAAAGGATTTACTTATATAAATGGAGGTTTATTTTATTTAGTGAAAGAAAAGCCTTTTTTTCAGATTTTTGCAAATCTGAAAACACAGTGGACCAACACCAGCAGATGACATGGTTCCTCAAATCATCACTGACTGTGGAAACTTCACACTGAACCTCACGCAACTTAGATTCTGTGCCTCTCCACTCTTTCTCCAGTTTCTAGGACTTTGATTTCCAAATGAAATGCAAAATTTACTTTTATCTGAACAGAGGTCATCTGCTGGTGTTTGTTCACTGTGTTTTATCAAGACCAAAGTCAGCACAGTTGTCTACCAGGACATTTTAGAGCACTTCGTGCTTCCCTCTGCTGCCAAGCTTTATGGAGAAGCGGATTTCATTTTCCAGCAGGACTTGGCACCCCCCCCCCCCCCACACACACACACTGCCAAAAGTATCAAAACCTGGTTTAATGACCATGGCATCACTGTGTTTGATTGGCCAGCAAACTCTCCTGACCTAAACCCCATAGAGAATCTATGGAGTATTGACAAGAGGAAGATGAGAGACACCAGACCCACCAATGCAGACGAGCTGAAGGTCACTATCAAAGCAACCTAGACCTTCATAACACCTCAGCAGTGCCACAAGCTGATCACCTCCATGCCATGCCACATTGATACAGTAATTAATCCAAAAGGAGCCCCGACCAAGTATTGTGTGTGTACATGGATGTACTTTTCATTTGGTCAACACTTCTATTAAAAAAATATATTTTTTAAAATTAATTTTATGTAATATTCTAATTTTTTTGAGAAACTGAATTTGGGGTTTTCATGGGCTGTAAGCCATAATCATCAAAATTAAAATAAATAAACACTTGAAATATATCATTCTCTGTGTAATGACTCTATATAATAGAGAAGTTTAATTTTTTTTAATTGAATTACCTATGTAAATAAATCAACTTTTGTTAACATTCTAATTTATTGAGATGCACCTGAACCTTCGATCAATCAGTCTCGAATATTCATGAATTCTATTCGGGACTTTAGAAACATGAGACAGGAAAGAAATCACTGAAAACTTCTCTCTATACCATTAACCATTTATTAATCTGACTCAAGTTGACTTACATTACATTCAAATGATTTGTAAGTAGGTGAAATGATCAGATATCAAGCCATACATTCACTGATGATTGATCAACAGAGTATAACCATATTTGTGGAACCAAGGAACTTTAGTTTGAATTTGTAACTGTGATGAAGATGGGAGACTGTGAAATGACTTTAACAGGAATTTATTGGATGTCAATTTATGAAGAAAATTATGAAACTATATGAAAAAGGACTTCTAAATTACTCTAAATTAATTAAAACGGAAAATCTAAATTAAATAAAATGGAATTTAATGAAAAGATGAATATTAATTCTTTCTAATTCTATATCTGTGATCAGATTTATGAACCATTTCCAAACTTAAGACCAATCATGGCATATTGAGGCGATGGACATCTCATTATACAGCAGATGAAACAAGGGATTACGGTTCACGTGACTCTCCTTGAGTTGAAGTTTGTTGTCCTCTTCAGCTGAATGCTTAGCTGAAGACTGATCTGAAGATGGTTCCAGAATATCTTGCCAGCAGATATTTGGACAAAATCCCGCAGCTTTCAGAGTTCACAGTCCCAAGCAGAGATTTTACCGCAATGATGAGGCGTCTGCACTCCGCCCGTGTTGAAGCTCTTTCAGGGCAGCTGTGGTGGCTAGCTGCTTCTTTCCCAGGTGGCTGCTGATGCTGGATGCCAGGGAGACAGATGAGAGGCTTTCATGGTTCGGCAGCTTCCCTCCAGGGTCCAGATAAACTGGGAATAATTCAAAATCTGATCAGGATCACAGAATTTAGATAAGGTAAAACTCAAGCCACAAAATCTGAGGTCTTCTGACTTCGTGGGTTTGGCAAAAATAGCTTCCAGTGTGAGGAAATGAATGGTCAATCAGTCTTCTAAACACAAGCACGGTGGATTTAGGGGAAAAGGTTTAACAGAATAAAAATAGAAAAACACCTGTGAACAGGAGTTT
The DNA here is from genome assembly GCA_020510985.1 of Pholidichthys leucotaenia. Taxonomy (NCBI): domain Eukaryota; kingdom Metazoa; phylum Chordata; class Actinopteri; order Cichliformes; family Pholidichthyidae; genus Pholidichthys; species Pholidichthys leucotaenia. The sequence goes on along the minus strand of CM035840.1, from coordinate 55,016,425 downwards.
GACTCCAAAAAAGTTGAGCTCAAAGGAAAAGTATTTCAAAGATGTTTTAAGGAAAAGACATTAAAAGCAGAACGCACACAGACTTTCACAAGACAATAGCAAACATGTTCTCTCCTTACACTAAAACAAGTATGGCCGTTCTCCTCTTAAAGGGCCTATATCATGAAAAATCAACTTTTTTGAGCTTTTAAGCATGTTATAATGATAATCCCTCACCAAAAACACCCCCAAAGTGGTATTTTGCTCCATTCACGCGCATCTGAGTATTCCTCCTCAACCCTGCTCTCTGAGCTGCTGCTTCGCCCTGTCCCTGATAATGACTGGGTCCCCACGTTCATACGTATGAACGTGGGGCGTTCATACGGGGAACATGGGGCGGCTCACCCACGTTCATACGTATGAACGTGGGTGAGCCGCCCACTCCAGGAAGTGCCTGTGCTGCCAGCACCGCCCCCAGGCTAACGCACACACCCACTTTCTCCGCGCAGCTAACGGAGCGGTGATCGGCAAACTCTTTCACTTTAGCATTGACGCTGTGAAGAAGTAGTTCCTCTCGCACCTAATCTGCTCAGTGACAACAACTGTTTGCTTTTTACGTAAGACAATGTCTTCTAAGTTTTCGTGGGCAGAACCCAGTGACACGCTGCAGCAGCCAGCTCAGGGGTTACGTCATGAAATGGGTGGCAGCCAGAAGAAGGAGAGGCGGAGCCTCAGAGATCAAGGCATCTTACTTCCGGGTTGGAAAAGTAGCTCGCGAAAATAACTTATATTTCATAAGAAATTCATTCTCCAGTATACCAAAGGTAATATACTATCACATACATGCATATAGTTGACTCTTAAAGGCTTAAAATACCATGATATAGGCCCTTTAAAACAGTGAGATCCAACTGTGACTGACATGAAAGTGAACCAATATTCTTAGGTCATGGGTGGGTTGAATGAACATTAGGCCAACAGGAGAACAGTCCTTTGTCTGTAAACAACCAATAGAATGCAAAGGGGGTTTTGTCCCACAGAGACTAGCTTCTGATTGTCAGAGCCAGTCAGATGAGTTGAGTAGACTATCCAACATGAGAAACACATCATTATTAATATGAAACTTTACTTTATGCTTGTATATATATAAAACTAAGCTAACTTCAATGATTCATGCACTTTTATAATGGTCCTTCTAAAATTGCATGCAGTGGAATAAAATTCATTTCTACATTTTCAAACATACACATATTTAAACTCAATGATTACTGAGATTTCAAGCCCATTATGATTGTCCATCACAGAATGGTATGTCAGAGTTCTGCTTAATCTCCTAGGGTGGCCTGAAACAAAAAATAATCTGAGAATTCATGTAAAAAGACAGTATCCATCCATCCATCCATCTTCTACCGCTTTTCCGGAGGTCCGGGTCGCGGAGGCAGCAGTTCAAGCAGAGAAGCCCAGACTTCCCTCTCCCCAGCCACCTGCTCCAGCTCTTCAGAGGGGATACCAAGGCGTTCCCAGACCAGCTGGGAGACATAGTCTCTCCACCGAGTCCTGGGTCTGCCCCGGGGTCTCCTCCCAGTGGGACGTGCCTGAAACACCTCAAGTGGGAGGCGTCCAGGAGGCATCCTAATCAGATGCCCATACCACCTCAACTGACTCCTTTCAATGTGGAGGAGCAGCGGTTCTACTCTGAGCCTCTCCCGGATGACTGAGCTCCTCACCCTATCTCTGAGGGTGAGTCCAGCAATCCTACGGAGAAAGCTCATTTCAGCCGCTTGTATCCGCGATCTCGTTCTTTCGGTCATTACCCAAAGCTCGTGACCATAGGTGAGAGTAGGAACGTAGATTGACTGGTAAATCGACAGCTTTGCCTTAGAACTAAGCTCCCTCTTCACCACAACAGACCGGTACAACGTCCGCATCACTGCAGATGCTGCTCCAATCTGTCTGTCGATCTCTCGCTCCATTTTCCCCTCACTCGTGAACAAGACCCCAAGATACTTAAACTCCTCCACTTGGGGCAGGAGCCTGTCCCCAACCCGGAGAGGACAATCCACCTTTTTCCGGCTGAGGACCATGGACTCGGACTTGGAGGTGCTGATTCTCATCCCAGCCGCTTCACACTCAGCGGCAAACCGTCCCAGCAAGAGCTGTAGGTCATTGCTGGATGAAGCCAACAGGACAACATCATCTGCAAACAACAGAGATGAGATCCTGTGGTCACCAAGCATGACACCCTCCATTCCCTGGCTGCGCCTAGAAATCCTGTCCATAAAAATTATGAACAGGATCGGTGACAAAGGGCAGCCCTGGCGGAGTCCAACTCTCACTGGGAATGACTCCGACCGAGTGTTGGCAATACGAACTAAACTCTCACAACGGTTCTACAGAGACCGAATAGCTCATAACAATAAGCCCGATACCCCATACTCCCGAAGCACCCCCCACAAAAATCCACAAGGGACGCGGTCAAATGCCTTCTCCAAGTCCACAAAACACATGTAAACTGGTTGGGCAAACTCCCACGAACCCTCAAGAATTCTCGAGAGGGTAAAGAGCTGGTCCGATGTGCCACGGCCAGGACAAAAACCACATTGCTCCTCCTGAATCCGAGGTTCGACCAACGGCCGGACTCTCCTCTCCAGTACCTTGGCATAGACCTTCCCAGGGAGGCTGAGGAGTGTGATCCCTCTAAAGTTGGAGCACACCCTCCGGTCCCCTTTTTTGAAGAGAGGAACCACCACCCCGGTTTGCCATGCCAAAGGCACTGCCCCCGACCTCCACGCAATGTTGCAGAGGCGTGTCAACTATGACAACCCAACAACATTCAGGGCCTTGAGGTACTCAGGGCGAATCTCGTCCACCCCCGGGGCCCGGCCACCAAGGAGATTTTTAACCACCTTGGCGACCTCAGCCCCTGTGATAGGCGAGTCATCCCCCTCGTCCCCAAACCCTGCTTCCTCTGTGGAAGGCGTATCAGTGGGATTGAGGAGATCCTCGAAGTATTCCTTCCACCGCCCGACGATATCCCCAGTTGAAGTCAACAGTGTCCCATCCGCACCATACACAGTGTGGACGGGGAGCTGCTTTCCCCTCCTGAGCCGCCGAACAGTTTGCCAGAATCTCTTTGAAGCCGACCGAAAGTCTTGTTCCATGGCCTCACCGAACTCCTCCCATACCCGGGTTTTTGCTTCAGCAACCACCCAAGCTGCATTCCGCTTGGCCTGCCGGTACACCTCTGCTGCTTCGGGAGTCCCACAAGCCAACCAAGCTTGATAGGACTCCTTCTTCAGCATAATGGCCCCCCTCACCACTGGTGTCCACCACTTGGTTCGGGGGTTGCCACCACGAGATGCACCGACCACCTTGCGGCTGCAGCTCTGGGCCGCCGCTTCAACAACAGAGGTGGAGAACATGGCCCATTCAGACTCCATGTCTCCAGACTCCCTCGGAAAGTGGTTGAAGTTCTTCCGGAGGTGGGAGTTGAAGACCTCCCGGACAGGGGCCTCAGCCAGACGCTCCCAGCACACCCTCACTATACGTTTGGGTCTACCAGGTCTGAATGGCTTCCTCCCCTGCCATCGGATCCAACTCACCACCAGGTGGTGATCAGTTGACAGCTCTGCACCTCTCTTTACTCGGGTGTCCAAGACATACGGTCGCAGGTCTGATGATACGATAACAAAATCGATCATCGACCTGCGACCTAGGGTGTCCTGGTACCAGGTGCACATATGGACACCCTTATGCTTGAACATGGTGTTCGTTATGGACAGACTGTGGTTAGCACAGAAGTCCAATAACTGAACACCACTCGGGTTCAGATCGGGCTATTACTGTCTTTTTCAGACCGATCTGAACCGATCTGGAAAAGACAGTAATTTCATTCAATTCAGCTTGTACAGTCAAAAGTGAACGTCTATTCCAGAGACTTCCACCAGGGTGTAGTGTTGAGCAGTGGATAATTCCTATTGACCGTAAGATGCACTTCAGAGTCTGTGAAATGTCAAAGATTGCGAACACATAAACCTTTATTTATGATGTAAACTAATCCGTTCCTGGCATGAGATGGGATCCTTATCATACCTTCTTAACAAAGGAATATTGTCCCAGTGGTGGGGTCCTTGGATGAAAGGCAAGCAATTCTCTGACCAGGCTTTTGGATGAAACAGTTTCAACAGTAACTTTATTGATGCCAAAGGGAATGATCTTTTATGGACCTTTATTATTTTTAGCCCAATTTTAGCTTTTTATGCCTCAGTGAAAAAGAAGGCATACGGTAATCAGTCAATGTGTCTGTGTGTGTGGTTGTATCTGTCTGTCTGTTACCAGCTTTTCAGCTCACCCAGTCAGAATTAAGTGCAACTAAAGGCTTGTATCATTGTATGGCCATATTTTCTTGACTTCTGATTTGTCAGAATTTAGATAAGGCTTTGTTTTCAAAATAAACACATTTAACTCACCTTTACCATCAATGAAGCCGGGAAAATGGTATTGTAATAACTATGCCGGGCCACTAGAGCTGGCAATGCGACTTTTTTTTTTTTTTTTTTTACAGCACATGGATGACTTCCTGTCACAGTTGATCCTTAGCTGAGAGATAAATAGTAGGGATAAGCCGATACCACCTTTTCAAGTCCAATACCGATACTGTGGCCTTGAGTATCGACTGATGCAATTCAAAACCGATACCATCTCTCTTAAGTACAGAACATACTTTGGTAATGACTGGCTGCATTTTGCACACATAAAAACATACAGTCATATGAAAAAATTTGGACACCCTTGGTGGACGTCGGTGATGCATGCAACATTCATCAGCGACGGGCTCATTCAATTGACCGAAACTCCACGAATATTCAGCCTAGAAATTTCATTCAAAGTGCTCCTGAAAGCTGACAAGTTTGCCTTTACCATAATACTGGAATTGGGGTCATACATCACACCAGATGTTTATTAATCGGAACAAAGGTGAAGCTAATGGGAAGCTAATGGGATTAGCATGCCGTCATGAAGCGGCTGTGTGGCACAAGTGAGCTTTTTGTGGTGTTTTAGCGGTGTTTATAGTGTAAATAATAGCTTAGCATTGTAAATAGTAGTTCTAGTATTGTTTGTGAGAGGTCTGGAGTCTTTTTTATTGTTTTTGTAATGTGTTTTATCAATGTTTGCAAGGAGCATCTATTCTGTTGTTTTTGCCCGTTTGTCTCTGTCTGGTTGACTCCGTGTTTTTAGATACTTCAGAGATTTTTTTTTGAGTAATAATTTGTAAATAGTTTAGCAAAAAATGTTGAGTTGATCAGCTAGAAAGGCAAAGACCTGTGGATGAAGAGGATTATTAGAAGTATCCAAGTTTCAGCCACATGGGGAAAAGTGTTTCAGGAGATCAACTAGAAAGGAGGAATGTCATGCTCACTGCATAGCTTCGCAGCAAACATATGAATTAGCAGCAAGCCCAAAACGCAGAGTAAGTAACATGTTTATTTACAATGGGTGAAAGTGTTGAATGTCCAAAAACAGTCACAGTGAAAAGGGGAAGACACCCCGCTACAAACTCAGTTGGTGTACAGGTTTGCCTAATGCGCTCCCATTAGGCAGGAGTGGAGAAAAAGGCACAAGGAAGGACTTACAAACGGTGTTGGAGCGGAAAGGCTCTGAGAGAAGAATCCGATTTGGTCCCGGGGTAAACCAACGAAAGCAAGACCGGATGTCCAGAGTTGACATTGCCAAGTTACCACACCAGCTGGTCACATTCTACCCTATAAACACACAAACCCAGAATGAGGGCAAATGGATACCGCCGTGTGGCCACCCGGTGCATGACTGATTGAACAGTGTGTGTGCGTGCATGACAGTGCCCCCCCCCCCCCAAGGGGTGGAGATCAGACACCCATCGTACCATCAAAGCAAAGAAAAAACCTGCCCCCCACCCAAAAGACCAACACACCAAACCAAGGCGGGAGGTGGGGGGAAACAGGTTAGGAGGGATCAATCAAAGATGGGGAACACCACAAAACAACACAATGGCAACACACTCCCCCACCCCAAAACTAACTAACCCACCCCACCCCAAAGAGTCCCATGGTTCGAGGGGCCAGCCAGAGTCCAAGGCCCAGCAGGTTGCCCTAAGTTCGGGGGGCTGGCCCAAATCCCAGGGCCAGCAGGCAGCCTGCAGAGCAGTATCAGGTGGCTTGCCAGGGCATACGGGCCACGCAGCGAGGGACACCTGTGTTTCGGGCAGCCTGCCCACACGATTAGGCCACCAGGACCAGAAGGGCAGATGAGGTGGTGGACTACCCACCGGAAGGCTGAGAGGTGGGTGGCCAGACAGGGGAAGAGGAACCCTTGCAGTCACTGGCGACGAAGGGAGAAAGACCCTGACGGTGCCCATCAGAGGGAGGGGGAACACCCACAGGGCCTCTAAAAGGGAAAAGAAGGCTCCAGCATCCCCAAACTGCCCTGTGGCACCCCCGGTGGTCCCGATGAAGGGCTGGGACTCTATTGACCCCGCGGTGGACCCGGGCTGGGCCATGGCTGCATCTGCAGTGGTCCCGCCCTGGGACAACGTTGCGCCAGCGGTGGCCCCTTCCCGGGACCTCATTGCTCCCGCGGTGAGCCCCGACTGGGCCTGTGTTGCACCCACGATGGACCCCAACTGAGCCATGGTTGCATCCACGATGGAGTCCAGCTGGACCCGTACTGCACCCGTGGTGGAACCCGGCTGGGCCACTGCTGACCCCAACACCATGTTGGCCATGGGCCAGCCGACCTGTATGAGCACCCAAGCAAGGAGGTGGTTGATCACAGGCACCCTGGACTGGGACCAGGTGCCTCCGACAACCGCCTCAACTGGAACCTCGGTGGCCTCTGGGTGCAGACCTGGATCCACGGACTCGTCCGGCGATGGAGGACTCTTTCCGGCAACTCTGAAAAAGGACTTAGAAAGAGAGGGGGAAGGGTCAGAGCCACCGGCAGTGGCAGAGCCCGACCAGGCGAACTCAGGTGCAGCGTTTGGCTGCAGCTGGCTCTCCTCACCGAAGGCTAGGCAAAAATGCTGAATTATGGACAGGAGAAAGACAAAAGAGAGCACTTGCCTTAGCTCAAGCTCTACCACCATCCAGGACTCTGGCGAGCCGGGTGATGTGTCCTCAGGTTCAGCCTCCACAAGGTTCCGCTTGGGTGCTGACTCTGCTGTGGCAGCCTCCACAGCAGGCGTGATGGTCTCTGCAGTCTTAATTCTCCCAGCTGCCATGATCCAGGCTGGTGACTCCTCCGGCATGGTGGCTGGGATCTGGTTCACCGTGGCTGCGAGAGGATACCCCTCCCAGACCTCTGACTCCTCCTGATTCTGACTGCTCCAGTTCAGGCAGGCAAACAAAGGAGAGAGGAGAGAGGGCTGGTGAACAGTTTTTAACAGCAGCAGGCGGGGAGAGCTCAGACGAAGAAGGGCGTCTCTTCCGTTCACCTGTGGAAGGAGCGGGAATGCTGCGGAAGGAGGAAAACTTCTTTTCCCGCGAGCACCTCTTCCGTCTAGGAGACAGTTCCTGTGCTGGGAATTCCCTCCCTGGCTCCTCTTCACGCAGTGTGAGGATTGCGTGGAGTATGTCGGTTGACTCAGGGAAAAACAGAACATCGGGAAAACGCTCCAGGACCTCCGCTGCTGTGTTTCGAGCAGCGCGAACAGCCTCGGGAGAATACTTCCCTTGTATCCGGGAAAAGGCATCCTCCAGACAGGCCAGTCCGTGCAGCTCCGCGTCGCTCCAGTAATCCATCATAACTCCAGTGGCAGGTAGGAAAAACACAAAAATGAAAATATCACGCTACTTACTGCTTGGGTTCTATTGTTGGCAACTTTCTGTCATGTTCACTGCATAACTTTGCAGCGAACATATGAATTAGCAGCGAGCCTAAAACGCAGAGTAAGTAACGTGTTAATTTACAATGGGTGAAAGTGCTGAATGTCCAAAAACAGTCACAATGGAAAAGGGGAAGACACCCCGCTCAATCTCAGTTGGTGTACAGGTTTGTCTAATGTGCTTCCATTAGGCAGGAGCAGAAAAAAAGGCACAAGGAAGGACTTACAAACAGTGTTGGAGAGGAAAGGCTCTGAGGGAACAGCACAATTTGGTCCTGGGGTAAACCAGCGAAAGTGAGGCTGGATGTTCAGAGTTGACATCGCAAAGTTGCCACACCAGCTGGTCACATTCTACCCTATAAATACACAAACCCAGAATGAGGGCAAATGGACTCAGCCGTGTGGCCACCCGGTGCGTGACTGATTGAACGGTGTGTGTGCGTGCGTGCATGAGTGTGTGAGTGTGTATGTGGCGAACCAGAAAACTGGTGAATGGCTGGTAAGAGGAGGGGCGTGGCTGTGGGACTGATGGAGAGCAAGGATCAAACCATCAGCTGGAATTAATAATCAATAATTAAACCCAACAGCCACAAGTCATGCTTGGGGTGACGGCCCCGAACATGACAAGGAAGCCCTGTGGATGAAGAGGGTTCTTTAGAAAAAGTGTCCCAAGCTCAACCAGAGTAATACATTTTGAATTTCTGGATATTTGTTCCCAGCTTTGTTACAATAATTTTTTCAATATCTATTTATTGTATTTTGTATTATCTCTATTTTTTCAATGTCTAGTGTATTGTTTTCTTATCAGCTTTGTTTCAAATTGTTTTATCATTGCTATTTATTGCTTTTCCTATGCTATATTTATTACTTTACCAATTGCTATACTGTTGAACATTTTTTTCTAGAAACACAAGTTTATCTTGGATAAATCTCATCTAATCTTGTTATATCTTGATATTTTTAGAGATTCTTCAGATGAAGAGTCATCCACCATGACCACGAGTGGCTGGAGAGGAACTGATTCCTGGACTACAAAAGAGATAAGACAACGCCTAGATATAGACACACAAAACAGCCTGAAAATTGGACACTGTAAGTTCTGGGCAAAGATGGATATTTGAGAAGATGTATAAAGGGTTCAGTTTCATTTTTGCTATCTCAAAACTGTTGTTCATGGGCATTTAAAATATTTAGGAGAAAACTGATGAAAATTCAATTCCACTTTGTGTATTTTTAGTTATTAAATACTGTTTTAAGCAACTGAAACATATAATAATGACAAATACATGGCAGATTTTGAAATTTACACTTCTCCTGAAGAAAAGAGCAAAATCTTTTACTCAAAGACCATTTTATGACACATTTATTGACAAAAAAGGTTTTAAAAAATTACCGGATGAACTATTATAATTACAGGGGTTAAATATTCAATTCTTTATTAAGAAATGTTCTCATATCTACAGTGGTGTGAAAAAGTGTTTGCCCCCTTCCTGATTTCTCCTTTTTTGTATGTTTGTCACACTTAAATATTTCAGATCATCAAACAAATTTAAATATTAGACAAAGATAACACAAGTAAACACAAAATGCAGTTTTTAAATGAAGGTGTTTATTATTAAGGGTAAATAAAAATCCAAACCTACATGGCCCTGTGTGAAAAAGTGATTGCCCCCTAAACCTAATAACTGGTTGGATCACCCTTAGCAGTAACAACTGCAATCAAGCGTTTGCGATAACTGGCAATGAGTCTTTTACAGTGCTGTAAACTCCTGCGGAACCATCTTCCCAGTTCAGTTTGGGGGGACAGATACTCTCTCTTTATTCAAGAGTAAGCTGAAATCTTTTCTCTTTGATAAGGCCTGTAGTTAAAAATGTTGTGACTGCCAGGCCTTCACTCACATGTGCAGCCTAACAAGGCTTGATAGTGGAATGTCTGACTTTGAATATTGTATTTGTTATTTTTGTTTTGAATGTAGTTGCTGCCAGGACTCCTACTTTTTGTCTCTTTTTTCAACCCAGCCGGTCGAGGCAGATGGCCGTCCTCTATGCGCTATGGTTCCTCTTGAGGTTTCTGCCCATTAAAGGGAAGTTTTTCCTCTCCTGTGTCGCTGCAGTGCTTGCTCTTAGGGGTCTCTGCTGGGTTCTATAAATTTGAGAGCATGGCCTAAACCCACTCTTTTCTGAAAAGTGCCTTGAGATGACCTGTGTTGTGATTTGGCACTATATAAATAAAATTGAATTGAATTGCTGTGGAGGATTTTTGGCCCACTCATCTTTGCAGAATTGTTGTAATTCAGCCACTTTGGAGGGTTTTTGAGCATGAACCTGTCATGATTGCCCCTTCGGGGCAGAAGGACAACCCCAGGCGCTGAATGATATTTGCGGCATTTTATTAACAACTAGAAAAGCACTCGGAGAGCGCAGACCTCCGCCAAGCGCCACAGTTCCCCCCCATACAGTGTTTGTGTGTACGTTTTCAGATTCCTTGACCATGAAAACATATGACTAGCAGTTGGATTCACAATGATAGGATTAGTGGTTCAGTAGTAAAAGCATTACCTCCTCGGCGGAGGTAATAAACTGAAGTGTTGGTGTTGTGTCCATCTCCTCCATCCGCAAACTCCCAGGCTGCGGGCGTTGCAATTCATTGCACAACTGCGTACAACCCACAGGCCAATGGGTTATGCAAGCGTTTTCATAGATCACTGAAAGCAGCACTCAGGGCTTCACTGACGGATGGAAATTGGGTAGACAGGTTGCCGTGGGTTTTATATTGGGGTTGCGCTCCGCGGCAAAAGAGGATTTGGAAGCTTCCCCGGCAGAGAGCTTGTTTTTGCGCAGCCACTATGGCTGGCCGGGGAATTTCTGCCAAATAATCCGGCGCCGGACAACTGCCCGTCTCAGCTTTTGCAGCGTAGAGCAAACACAGGCACACTGCCGGGCCTGGCCCACCACTGTTTTCCGCGTGCTTTTGTGCCTAAAACTTTGAAGAATGCGGAGTTTGTGTTCGTCAGACACGTCGACCAGCGCCCTCCATTGCGCCTGCACACATGTTGAAAATGGCCGTATCTCACAATGTTAAAGAATCCTTTAAAAAATTCCTGTATCCAGACGGTGATCCGGATCATCCCCAAAATTTAATCAGTTCCTCCTTGTACTATTTCCATCAACACCTGAAAGTTTCATCGAAATCCGTCCAAAACTTTTTGAGTTATCTTGCTAACGAACAGACAGACAAACAGGCAAACAGACAAACGCTGGCAAAAACATAACCTCCTGGCCTGCAGCCTGGCGGAGGTAAAAAGTAACTTAAGTCCAAAAATAGTGCACAATATACAATATACAAAAACAAGAATAACTTACAAGGAAATACTCTCCTGAGCAGCCTTGCTCAGGAGGAAACAAGGATGACAGGAATAGTCCAGAGGAGAAATCAGACTGAACATTCAATGTAACTGTAACAATGCAGGGGAAAGGCAGTGCTTAAGTATACACAGGTACATGTGCTGCAGGTGTGAATCAATGAGAGAACAGAAGCCTAATTAAACCAACTGCTCTCAGCTGAGCTGAGAGGGTAGGCTGTGAACAGTGGAAGGGACCGTCTGGGAAAGGGGAGGCACAAGTGTAAACAAACCCCAAAATACATACAAGAAACTAACAGAATCAAACTTATCAGACAAACAACACTAGGAATAGAGTGAGGGTCTGAGCTCAGAGAAAACCTGAGCTCAGTATATGACTTGAACCACCTTTTTAAGGTCATGCCACAGCATTTCAATTCGATTCAGGTCAGGACTTTGACTAGGCTACTCCAAAGTCTTCATTTTGTCTTTCTTAAGCCATTCAGAGGTGGACTTGCTGGTATGTTTTGGATCATTGTCCTGCTGCAGAAACCAAGTGCACTTCAGCTTGAGGTCACAAACAGACAGCTGTCCTTCAGGATTTTTTAGTAGACAGCAGAATTCATAGTTCCATTTACTACAGCAAGTCTTCCAGGTCTTGAAGCAGCAAAACAGCCCCAGACCATCACACTACCACCACCATATTTTACTGTTGGTATGATGTTCCTTTTCTGAAATGTTATGTTACTTTTACGTCATATGTAATGGGACACACACCTTCCGAATGTCACAACTCGCTCCCGCCTGTCATCCGCTCCAGCCGTACGCACACCTGGGCTTCATCAGGCTGCTACTATTTAACCTGCTCTGCCCGCAGCCTCGGTCTGGAGCCGTCAGCTCTTCTCCACGCTCAAGCTCTGCGTTCGCCTACTCCTCTCGGCCAATGCCGCTACTCATTGCCCTCATGTAAGGTATTCTTACCTGTTGTCTTCAGTTATTCCCCTGTGCACAGGTGGACCCTCCTGGCGGCGGAATTTCCCTTCATCGCCTTCCCTCTCATCTCTCCTGCATCGAGCGCAGCTAGGCGCTGTCTCCCAGGCAGGAGCTCTTCTTGTCAACGCCAGCCACCAGTACATCTACAAGTAAGCCACATCAAAACTTTCACCGCCTTGCTATGACAATTGCTCATCCCCTGCTCTCTGTTCTGTCCTCAGGGTTGCCTGGCTGTACGGTGTCTGTTCTGCCCTCGGTGCTCTCCTGTCCCCAAGACTACATTCACATTTCCCACTCACTCATCCATACACCTGCTGTTAATAAACTCTTAAATCTTACCCGAGCCTGTGTGCGTGTTTCCTGGGCCAGAAATCATGTCAGTACGGCTCCAGCACAGCGGCCCAGCGAACAGCGGGTACGTACGCCGACTTTCCAATCTTGAGGCTCGGGTGGACTTAATTGTTCATCAACAGCAGGTAATTCTCAACCAGCTTACCACCATTAATAGCGGTTGGATCGTCTTGATCCTCCGCAGGCGCTCCCTCCGTCTCAGCTCGGTGGGTCAGCTCCTCCCATTCCTCAGCCCAGCCTCTCTGCCCCGGGTCCACCGACCCGTCTCACCCCAATTCCCACTCCCGCGCGCTTTAGCGGAAAACTCGGCAGAGCGCGTGGGTTTATCCTACAGTGTGAGACGGTGTTTCAGCGCATGCCCGGGGATTGCCCGTCAGACCAAAGCCAAATTGGGTATGTTTCCAATCTCCTGGAAGGGCGAGCGTTAGCCTGGGCTTACGCCGTTATGGCGAAGGCCAGCTACACGACCCTGACCTATACCCAGTTCGTGCAAGACCTTCTGGAGGTCTTTGATCATTCGGATCGTGATAGCGTGTTGGCCGAGCGGCTTCTTAGCCTTCGGCAGGGTAGCCGCTTAGCGGCCAACTACGCTGTCGACTTCCGGGTGGCGGCGGAAGAGGTTGGTTGGTGTGATGCTGCCCTTTGCAGCCTATTTGTCCGTAGTCTAAATTTTGATTTGCGGGATGAGCTGGCTAGCCGGGACCAGCCGGATTGGCTGCCAGAGTTAATTTCTTTAGCCATCAGCTTGGATAACAGGCTGAGGGAGCGGGCCGCCAAGCGGAAGCCATTCAGCCGCTCGCGCGGAGCCCTTTCCCATGCTCCTCAGTATCGCCCCCTGGCGTTACCTCCTCCGGAGGCCGACGACGACTCCGATGCTATGATCATCGGGCGGGCTTGACTTCCCTCAGCGGAGAAACGGCACCGCCGGGAGTTGGATCTCTGCATGTATTGCGGAGATGACCAACATCCCGTGGAGGTCTGCCCGGTGAAGCCAAAAGGGGAGGTCCACGAGTCAATGTAGGGGGCCTCGCGGACGCTTCTCAATCTAATCCCCTCTCCAAATGTCAAGTTCAAATCACACTCTGCCACAACTCCATCGGTCATACATCTCATGCACTGGTGGACTCGGGGGCAGAACAGTGTTTTATTTCTAAGAGCCTGTCAACCCGCCTGGGCATCCACTGCCAAGCCTTGCCCACTCCCCTCCATCTCGTCGCCCTGACCAGTTCTCCCCTGGAAAAGGTCACTCACATTACCAAACCCATCTCCGTCATTATCTCTGGCAACCATCGTGAGGACCTCAGTTTCTATGTCCTTCCCACCTCGGCAGCACCCATCATCCTTGGCTATTCTTGGCTATGCCTCCACAACCCAGTGTTTGATTGGCAGACCGGTTGCATCCTATCGTGGAGCACCTTCTGTTTGGGAACCTGTCTCCAGTCTGCGGCCTGTGCCCCATCTGTGCCCGCACCCGCCCTGGACTCCACCCCGCCGGACCTTTCCGCTGTGCCATCAGAGTTTCACGACCTGGGCTGGGTTTTCAGCAAGTCGAAGGCGTTATCCCTCCCACCCCATCGCCCATACAACTGTGCCATCGACCTCCTGCAGAGGGCGCCCCTCCCTTCTGGTCGCCTGTATAGCCTTTCTGCCCCAAAACGTGAGGCCATGGACACCTATATCCGGGAATCCCTCAGTGCTGGGATTATCTGCCCCTCTTCATCCCTCCTGGGGGCTGGGTTCTTTTTTGTGGTGAAGAAGGATGGTTCCTTGAGGCCTTGTATCGATTTCAGGGCCCTTAATGACATCACGGTTAAGGATCGCTATACTCTGCCGCTTATGGACTCAGCCTTCAATTCCCTCCAGGGGGTGTCCTGGTTCTCCAAATTAGACCTCCGCAGTGCGTATCATCTTGTCCAGATCCGGGAGGGTGACGAGTGGAAGACGGCCTTCCGAACACCCAGCGGCCACTTTGAATATCTTGTTATGCCGTTTGGGCTCACCAACGCTCCTGCTGTCTTCCAACGCCTGATTAATGATGTGCTTTGTGACTTCCTGGGGGTCTTCGTTTTCGTCTACCTGGACGACATATTGATCTTCTCTCGGTCTCGGGAGGAGCATCTGGTCCATGTGAGGTGGGTCCTGCAACGCCTGTTGGAGAACAAGCTTTATGTCAAAACCGAGAAGTGTGAGTTTTTTACTAAAACCACCTCTTTCCTGGGGTTTATTGTCTCGCACAATCAGCTCCTCCCCGACCCTGCCAAGGTCAAAGCTGTGGTCGAGTGGCGTACTCCCTCCTCTAAGAAGCAGGTGGAGCAATTTTTGGGGTTCGCTAATTTTTACCGTCGCTTTGTTCCTGGTTACAGTGCCATCACCCCTCCTTTGACCCACCTCACCTCACCGAAGGTGCATTTTCAGTGGACGATGGAAGCGGAGACAGCCTTTGAAACCCTCAAGAAGGAATTCGCATCCTCCCGGGTCCTGTCTCTTGTGGATCCTGAACGCCAGTGTTTTGTCGAGGTGGACGCGTCTGACACTGGGGTCGGGGCGGTCTTGTCTCAGCGCTCCCCGACTGACGGCGCTGCGCCCCTGCAATTTCTTCTCCAAGCGTCTCTCCTCGGCCAAGCGCAATTATGACATCGGCGACAGAGAGCTCCTGGCCGTGAAGCTTGCGCTGCAGGAGTGGCGTCACTGGTTGGAAGGGGTGGCTCAACCTTTCGTGGTTTGGACCAACCATAAGAACTTGGAATACATCAGGACGGCCAAGCGCCTGAATGCCCGCCAGGCGCGTTGGTCGCTGTTCTTCGCCAGGTTCAAATTCACCATCACTTACCGCCCAGCTTCCAAAAATAAGAAGTCTGATGCACTGTCCAGGCTGTACGCCCCTGAAGCCCCAGAGGATGAGGTCCATACTGTCATTCCTGCTTCGTGCATCATGGGGGCTGTTTCCTGGGCCATCAGAGATAAGGTCCTTAAGGCTTTGGAGTCCGAGCCTGATCCTGGCGGCGGCCCAGCGGGAAGATTGTTTGTGCCCTCATCAGTCCGTGGCGTCGTCATTCACTGGGCTCACACTTCTAGGCTCGACTGCCATCCTGGTGTCTCCCGGTCGGTTGATCTTCTCCAGCGGTCCTTTTGGTGGCCTGGACTCCGGGAGGATGTCTCCAACTATGTGCGTGCATGCCCACAGTGTGCCATGAATAAGTCATCCAACACTCTTCCTGCGGGTCTTCTCCATCCCTTGCCGGTTCCCGGGAGGCCCTGGTCACACATCGCTTTGGACTTCGTCACCGGTCTGCCGGTCTCCAACTCTTTCAACACCATCTTGACTATTGTAGACCGGTTCTCCAAGGCGGCCCACTTTGTGCCTCTCCCTGGGCTTCCTTCGGCACGCGAGACGGCCGATCTGTTGGTGCAGCATGTGGTCAGGCTGCATGGCATCCCCACTGACATTGTCTCTGATAGGGGGCCACAATTTGTGTCCAAAGTCTGGAGGAGCTTCTGCACCGCGCTGGGGGCCACCGTTAGTCTGACTTCTGGACACCATCCCCAATCTAATGGACAGTGCGAACGCACCAACCAGGAGCTGGAGGCTGCTCTGCGCTGCATCACCTCCTCCAACCCCTCTACCTGGAGCATTCATCTTCCCTGGGTGGAGTATGCCCATAACTCCACTTTGTCTTCGGCCATTGGGATGCCCCCCTTTCGGGCGTCTTTAGGCTACGACCCCCCACTGTTCCCTGAGGAAGAAGGTGAGGTGGCAGTTCCATCCGTTCAGGCCCACGTGAGACGGTGCCGTCGGCTGTGGGCCAAGGCGCGTCAGGCCCTGGTTCATGCCGCATCATGCAACGCCAAGTCTGCGAATCGCCACAGGAGGCCTGCGCCACGCTACCAGATGGGTCAACAAGTTTGGTTGTCTGCTCAGAATATTAATTTGAAGGGGGAGAAGAAGAAATTGGCTCAGCGCTTCATGGGACCTTACCCTGTCACGAAGGTGGTTAACCCGGTGGCTGTATGTTTGGAGCTCCCCCCTCCCCTCCGTGTTCATCCCACATTTCATGTGTCTCAGGTTAAACCTGTGGTTTCTAACCCTCTCTGCCCCCCCCCCCCCAGAGTGCTGCCTCCCCCTAGGATGATCGATGGACACCAGGCATGGAGCGTCACTGCCATCTTGGACTCCCGGGGCCGGGGGTTGCAGTATTTGGTGGACTGGGAGGGTTATAGTCCTGAGCACCGACGCTGGGTGCGCCCATCCTTCATGCTGGACAAGCAGCTTATTGAGGTGTTTCATCGGGTGCATCCGACAAGCCAGCGCCAGGAGGCGTTGCTCGGGGGGGGGGGGGGGGTACTGTCACAACTCGCTCCCGCCTGTCATCCGCTCCAGCCGTGCGCACACCTGGGCTTCATCAGGCTGCTACTATTTAACCTGCTCTGCCTGCAGCCTCGGTCTGGAGCCGTCAGCTCTTCTCCACGCTCAAGCTCTGCGTTCGCCTACTCCTCTCGGCCAACACTGCTACTCATCGCCCTCATGTAAGGTATTCTTACCTGTTGTCTTCAGTTATTCCCCTGTGCACAGGTGGACCCTCCTGGTGGCGGAATTTCCCTTCATCACCTTCCCTCTCATCTCTCCTGCATCGAGCGCAGCTGGGCGCTGTCTCCCAGGCGGGAGCTCTTCTTGTCAATGCCAGCCACCAGTACATCTACAAGTAAGCCACATCATAACTTTCACCGCCTTGCTGTGACAATTGCTCATCCCCTGCTCTCTGTTCTGTCCTCAGGATTGCCTGGCTGTATGGTTCTGCCCTCGGTGCTCTCCTGTCCCCAAGACTACATTCACATTTCCCACTCACTCATCCATACACCTGCTGTTAATAAACTCTTAAATCTTACCCGAACCTGTGTGCGTGTTTCCTGGGCCAGAAATCATGTCACCGAAAGGTTCAACTTTTGTCTCATCTGTCATGGTCCGAGCGCCGATCTCGTCCGCGCTTGGGCCATGCATCATCTCCGCCAGGTTTTGACAGCAGTGTTTACCTTCTGGCTCCCTCTTATTGTGACAGCGCTCGGAGGGTCTTCCTGCTGTAAAAGCCTGCCAGCTGTGTTGCATTTGCAGCTCATCAGTGGCTCGGCATTTAAGCGGGCGCTGAATACAGCCCAATGCAGCAGTCTCATCGATTATCCCTATTCAGACATTGAGCGAGCGTTCCTCGCCTCAGACGTCAATATTCCTCTACAGTTCCACAGCAACGGATCGTCTACATTCCCTGTTCGTGGTCAAGATTGAAAGTGTGCTTCTTGTCAGCCTTACGATCCCCTATGTCTAGTGTTGTGTGTTTTAGCCCACCGAGGCTCATTACTTTCTGTTACTTTGTATGTCATCTTGTGTTCGTGAATTAAACATCATGCAAACCTCACCGGCGACTTTTGGCATCTTATGGTGGCTCGCGAGGGCTACCGCTTGACAGTAGACTGCTGCCAGGGCACCTAAACGGAGACGCCAAACCGAGACGCCATTCCCGGTGAGTTTGCATTAAGTGGACATTTGTTCTTCCCTGTCTGGGTACTGCATGCTGAGAGAATGCCATCGCGGAGGGGCCGCGCTCAGAGTCTGGGCTACGAGCTGTTGGACGCTCTGGAATATGTAGATGAAATGCTCATCTCCACCTCCCTCCTCGACTATCACAGCGACGTACGCTGGTACCTGGACTGCGCTGAGGATGTCTTAAATCATCTTCTCCGCTACGCTGACCACCCTGAAGTCAGCGCGAGGAGGGATGACATCGCCGCACAACGCGAGATACTCTGTATGGTGGAGGAGGACTACGGCAGGAAGCAGAGGAAGAGGCATCCCCGCTCCCCGCTTTGGGATCCCGTTCCTGTCCTCAATCCAGTCCAGGAGTTCGCGCCATCCTGGGGCCGTCGAAGACGTCGGCACCACGGCCAAGGTAAACCTCAGCAAGAACCCCGTCCGGATTCTGTTCCAGGCCGCCAGAAAGATTCTACCTCACAGTCAGCTGCCTCTTCGGCGTCTCACCAGGGGGGAATTCCCGCAGCCGTTCCCCCCAGGTCATCTTCTCCTGCTGTTCCGTCAGCGCTCCGTGCCCGGTTCTTCTTGGCTGTCACCCCCTCCTCCTCGACGCCTTCCCCGGCTGCTGTGTGTGCCAAGAGTCCTGCTTCGGCGAGCCCTGTCCCTGATCCATCGCGAGCGGCTCCTCCTCATCCTTCCAGGGGGCCCTCTGTCACCATCCAGCGGGGAAAGGGAGGAGCAACGTCCCCTACAGCAGGCACCATCCTCCCTCTGGGAGACAGGCAAGTGCAAGTTCCTTCTTCTCATCAAAGTTGTGATTTGTCTTGTCTGACTCCTGGGGGTGGAGTTCAGGGTTCGCAGTCCCCTGAGCTCCCACCACCTGCTGTAGCCCTGATTACTGAACCTGCTGCCTCTGTGTCTCCCTCCACTGAGCGGTCCACAATGCCAGGCCTACATCGCCGGATGGGGGGGGGGGGGGGCTGCGGTTCTGGAGAGCCTGGTTCCAGCCCCGCAGCCACGTCATGGGCAGAGGAGAAGAGCAAACTGCAGAATGGAGCTTGCGCTGACAATGAAGCGTCCCCGGGTCTCCACAGCTGAGCGGGTTGCTCCAGCGGGTCAAGGGTCCCCTGCCACCACGCCATGCGGGTAGTCGGCATGGACATCAGCGTCAGAGGGTCCTCAGGCTGCAGAGAACATCATGCCAGCTGCGGAGCCCGACGCAGCTGAGTGGGAGCCAGATGACGATCTTCTTCCGTCTGAGCCCGGATCGTTGAAGTCCTGGATGGCGACAGAACTCGAGTACAGGCAAGTGCTCTGCTTTGTTTTTCTTCTTTCTATTTTAGAGCATTTTTGCCTGTCTCTCGGGGAGACAAGCCCGGGGCAGCCATCCACTGCACCTGAGCTCGTCTTGCTGGGCTCTGTTGCTACCGGTGATCCTGATCCCGGTTCTTTTTCTTCTCCTGAGCCTTCTCCCAGGGTCACCGGTGTGGAGTCTATCCCAGTCACGGTGCTGGAGGTTCCAGATTCAGGGTTGGAGGTCGTTATCGGTGCTGTGCCGACCCAGTCGGGGTCCGACATGGGTGCTGCTCTGGCCCAATCGGGGTCCATCGCAGGAGCTGCCTTGGCCCAATCGGGGTCCGACGTGGGTACACCCGAGACCCAATCGGGGTCCATCGCAGGAGCTGCTTTGGCCCAATCGGGGTCCGACGTGGGTGCAGCGCCGGTGTGGTTCAAGCTTGGGGAAGGAGCTGCAGATCCCCTGCCATCTGACACGGGACTGGCTCGTCATCATCTTGATTCCCCTCATCCAAGTCACCGCCCCTGCTCATCATCACCGGGGTCCGTTGGGGGCCTTCTACACTCGGCCCGGCTCTCCCATGTTTTTCCTCCGCCAGGGAGGCCGTTGCGGGCTGTCTACCCACAGTGCTGGTGGCTGAGGGACGCAGGTCGGCCACCCGAGGAACTGCTTTGCCGGTTCGGCACCTTGGGTCGGCCACCCGACACTGTGCTTGCTGTGGGGTGACCTGGTTCGGCCGCCGGAGAATTGGACTATCCGGGCCTTGGACTGGGGCAGACCACCCGATCATGTACTGTTCCCCGTATTCCCCTGTTGGCCTTGGGACGCAGGGAGACCACCGGAACTGTCCCCGTGGGTTTTGGTCTCTGCCTGTCACCATTTTCCTGGATTGTCTGGGTTAAAGGTAATGCAGGGTGATGGTTTTGCTCTGTGTTTTGCCTGTGTTAATGTGGGTTTTCTTTTTCTGTCTTGGCTGTTCTGTGTGTTTTTGTGCTTTTGGGAATATTGTATTTCCTGTTATCGTGCCCTGTAATTGTTTCATTCGTAGTCTGCCTTAATCATGGTTTTTACATTCGGGAATATTGTATTTTCTGTTATCGTGCCCTGTAATTGTTTCATTTGTAGTCTGCCTTAATCATGGTTTTTGCATTTGGGAATGTTGTGTTTTCTGTTATCGTACCCTGTGTTCAGTGTATTTCATGTATTTGGGAGTTTTCTTTTTCTTTCTGGTTGTCTCTGTGCTCATCATGGCTGCTGGTCCTTGGCTGATCCTCTCCCTCCAGGCCTGTTCCCCTATCCGCCCGCCCTGGGGTGTGGGGTGTGGGGGGGGCTTGGGTGTCATTGGGTGTTCAGTGCCCGCCCTCGGGGGGGAGATACTGTCATGGTCAGAGCGCTGATCTCATCCGCGCTCGGGCCATGCATCATCTCCGCCAGATTTTGACAGCAGTGTTTACCTTCTGGCTCCCCGAGCTCTTATTGTGACAGCGCTCGGAGGGGCTTCCTGCTGTCAAAGCCTGCCCGCTGTGCTGCATTTGTGGCTCATTAGTGGGCCGGCATTTAAGCGGGCGCTGAATGCAGCCCAATGCAGCAGTCTCATCGATTATCCCTTTTCAGACGTTGAGCGAGCATTCCTCACCTCAGATGTCAATATTCCTCTACAATTCCACGGCAACGGATCGTCTACATTCCCTGTTCGTGGTCAAGATTGTAAGTGTGCTTCTTGTCAGCCTTACGATCCCCTATGTCTAGTGTTGTGTGTTTTAGCCCACCAAGGCTCATTACTTTCTGTTACTTTGTATGTCATCTTGTGTTCGTGAATTAAACATCATGCAAACCTCACCGGCAACTTTTGGCGTCTTATGGTGGCTTGCGAGGGTATCACTTGACATCATCAGTCCACAGAGTATTTTCCCAAAAGTCTTGGGGATCATCAAGACATTTCCTGGCAAAATTGAGACAAGCCTTTATGTTCTTTTTGCTCAACAGTGGTTTTCATTTTAAAACTCTGCCACGCAGGCCATTTTTGCCCAGTTTCTTTCTTATGGTGGAATCATGAACACTGACCTTAACTGAGGCCAGGGAGGCCTGCAGTTCTTTGGGTGTTTTTGTGGGGTCTTTTGTGACCTGTTGGATGAGTCGTCGCTGAGCGCTTGGGGTAATTTTGGTCGGCCGGCCACTCCTGGGAAGGTTCACCATTATTCCATGTTTTCACCATTTGTGGCTAATGGCTCTCATTGTTGTTCACTGGAATCTCAAAGCTTTGGAAGTGGCTTTATAACTTTTACCAAACTGATAGATCTCAATTACTTTGTTTCTCATTTATTCCTGAATTTCTCTGAATCATAGCATGATGTCTAGCTTTTGAGGATCTTTTGGTTTATTTCACTTTGTCAGGCAGGTCCAATTTAAGTGATTTCTTGAATGAGAACAGGTGTGGAAGTAATCAGGCCTGGGTGAGGCTCGAGAAATTGAACTCAGCTTTCCAAAAATGTGATAAATCAAAGTTAATTTATGTAGAGGATGTGCTTGAATGATGAGGCTGAGTTTAGTTCTCAGGTTCAGCTTTATTGACAGAACACATCGTCTAGCATTCTCAAAGTAGGAAGAAGAGGAAGAATCATATCACATCACCCTTTTATATGTTTCCAGCATCAGAACTCAAGTCACATGGTGCTTCAGTAAACATACAGTCACAAAGCATCCCTTTGAACCTTCACCATTGTCTCTCATTCCTTGATGGACCGGAAATCCCTCCGGGGCATCTTCTGTGGGACAAAAAGACAAATCTCACACCTCCTCGTTATCTTCTGCAGATTCGAGTCCTTTGTCCTTCCAGACGTGAAACCCCCAATACGCATGCAGTCATATCACTGTGGAAATGTGAGCCCACCATGTGTGTCACCCACACTACCCCCCCCCCCAAACGTCTATTCAGGGCAAAACATGCATGGCATAAAAAAAAAAAAAGAAAAACACAAAACACTCCACATATCACTAATCAATCCACCAACTGCCTGGGTTTTAACCTTCTGCCGAATCTGCTGCAACTTGGCTTTGCTACCCCTGTAGCATCTCTCTGCATCTGTGGATTAAAGCTGTTAGCACGTTTCTGTGAAGAGTCTGGAGAATGTCCTTTCGGCGGCCTGCCACGGCGGGGGGGCCTCGCGAGCTGCACTTGCTCATCAGCCAAAACAAAAGCGGGTTTGAGCCTGTTTATGCAAATCAACTCCCTTCTGCCCCCTAAATCTAGCAGAAAATGCTTCTGCCCGGTCTCCAGCACTCTGAACGGTCTGTCATAAAACGGTCGCAAACTTGGACTCTGAGCATCATGTCTAACAAAAACAAACTCTGCATTTTTTAAAGCCTTTGGCACAAAAACGTGTGGGAAACTGTGATGGACTGGGCCAGGGAATGTGTTTGTTCCCGAGTCGCTCTGCCACGGCTGAGCAGTGGGGCCATTTGGTGCGGGATTATCGGGGAGAAATTCCCCCGGCAAACGGAGAGGCTGTGCAAAGACTAACTCAGCTGGGGAGGCATGCAAATCTTCCTTAGGTGCAGAACGCAACCCCAATAAAACCCATGGAAGTTTGTCCACCCAATTTGTATCCGTCAGCGACGCTCTGAGGGCTGCTTTTAATGACCTGTGAAAGCGTTCGCATAAACCATTAGCCTGGGGGTTATACGCAGTAGTGCGATGAATCTTCACCCCCAATCTGCGGGCCATCGATGACCATAGTTCGGAAATAAATTGGGGACCCCTGTCGGACGTTATGTCCGACGGGACACCGAAACGTGCAACCCACGCTGCTAAAAATGCTCGTGCAACTTCTTCCGCTGTGGTTGATGTCAGAGGAATCGTCTCTGGCCAACGCGTGGTGCGATCCACCATCGTCAAAAGATGTGTGTGCCCGTGTGATGGTGGGAGCGGGCCCACCAAGTCAACATGCACGTGATCAAAACGCTTAGCGGGGATGTGAAAAGGTTCTAACGGAGCCTTAGTGTGTCTGTGTATTTTGGCTCGCTGACACGCTACGCAGGCCGCCACCCATTCCTTGACCTGTTTGCGCAACCCGGGCCAAACAAATTTCTCCCCCACCAACTTAATCGATGCGCGCACCCCCGGGTGCGCGAGGGAATGGACCAAGTCAAAAACGTGGCGACGCCACGACGCCACGCGGCTGGCACCACGGGACAGGGCCGTCCCGTGGAGACATCGCAGATTAGTGGGGGCATACCAATTTGCTGCACCCTGTGCTCCAGCCTTAACCCTATTGGTCCAGACTGGAGCGCGCGCACGTCCGCATCGTTAACCTGCTCCGCGGCCATGGCTGCATAATCTAACCCTACACAGACCGGGGCTGCGCGCGCTCCCGCATTGCTGCCCGGGCCCGCGGCCACGGCTATAGAGTCTGCCCCCATGGGGCTTGGTGTTGCTACCACGCGCGAGAGACAGTCTGCCACAACATTGTGTTTACCCGCGACATGCTGAATATCAGTGGTGAACTCCGATATTGCAGCTAGTTGCCTTTGTTGCCGGCCTGACCAGGGTTCTGAAATTTTGGCCATCGCAAACGTTAGCGGTTTGTGATCCACAAACGCGGTGAAACGTCGCCCTTCCAACCAGAACTGAAAATGGCGGATGGCCAAGTGTAGGGCCAAAAGCTCCCTGTCAAACGCACTGTATTTACGCTCACTATCGCGCAAAGTCCTGCTGAAAAACGCGAGAGGTTGCCAGGTACCTGCCACAAACTGTTCAACTACCGTCCCCACTGCTACATCGGAAGCGTCAGTGGTGAGCGCCATGTGGGCCGTTGGTGTGCTAACAAAACTGCGTTTGCCAGGGCTGATTTGACCTGGGCAAAAGCGTGCTTCCGCTCTGGAGACCATTCAACTTTATTTGCGGGCTTTTGTCTTTTTAACGCAGTGTACAATGGCTGCATGAGCTGTGCTGCGCTTGGGAGGAACCGGTTGTAAAAATTAACCATCCCCAGAAACTCCTGTAGCGCCTTGACCGTTTGAGGTTGCGGAAAGTCTGTTATTGCGCGCACCTTATCGGGCCAAGGAACCGCTCCTTCTGCCGAAACGCAATGCCCAAAAAAATCAATCTGCACCACCCCAAACTGGCACTTCGCTGGGTTAACTATTAACCCGTGCTCTGTCAGCCTCCGAAAAACTGCTGTGAGGTGGCTTTCGTGTTCGCCTTCGGACGTGCTGGCTACCAAAATATCGTCCAAATAAACTAACACGAAAGGGAGGTCGCGTAAAACTGCATCCATCGTGCGTTGGAAAGTCTGCGCGGCCCCCTTGAGGCCAAAAGGCATGCGCAAAAACTCAAAAAGGCCGAAAGGAGTTATGACCGCTGTTTTGGGTACATCCTGCGCGTGCACTGGAACCTGGTGGTAACCGCGCACCAAGTCTATTTTAGAAAAAATGCGCGCCCCCGCCAAATGAACAGAAAAATCCTGAATGTGCGGAATCGGGTAGCGGTCATGTGCTGAAACGTTGTTCAACCTGCGGAAATCGCCACAAGGTCGCCACGAGCCATCAGCTTTTGGGACCATGTGTAACGGCGAGGCCCAGGGGCTTTTGGAGCGTCTAACAATGCCCAGTTTTTCCAGATTAGTGAACTCCTCACGCGCGATGGCCAGTTTAGCTGGGTCCAAGCGCCGAGCTTTTGCAAAGACGGGAGGCCCGGTGGTGGTAATAAAATGCTCCACCCCATGTTTAGCCACCGTCGCCGAAAACGTGGGGACTGTGAGTGCTAGGAACTGAGCGAGCAATGTGTGAAACTTACCACCCGCAGCTGAGACGCTGGCATGTGCAGTCGGCGGGGCCACCCAAGCTGTGCAGGGGATAGAATGAAAAGACATTAATTGCATTAATCAGATGTCTATTAGCAAGGTCAACCAATAAACCATGTGAGCACAAAAAATCAGCCCCTAACATGTTGAAACTGACTGCTGCTACAATAAAAGTCCACTCAAATGAACGGCCCTGTAAGGACAGAAGCATGGTCCTCTCACCGAACGTTTTAATCGTGGAGCTGTTTGCTGCTGACACTGACACCCAGGGAGCTTTAGACGGCATCAGCCGTTCCGCGTGGGTGGGTGTGACGAAACTCAGCTGGGAGCCTGTGTCCACGAGGAACTGTTTCCCCGAGTGTGCATCCGTCAGGTAAAGCAGCTTGTTCTCATTGCCGAGAGTCACAGCTGCTACCGGCCCTCAGTCTTGACGTTTCCCTGGTGCTTGAAGTTGCGCGGCGGGACGCACTTGTGCGCCCTCTCTGCAAAACGGCGGTGGTAGAAGCACCGGCCGTCCTCCGCTCCGCGCCGCCTGGTCCCCATCGCCGCCATCGTTGGTGCGTCTGGCGCCGCGGCCGCTGGATCTGCACTGTCTCCGGCCACCGTTCCTGGGCTATCTGCCGCGGCCGAAACCGCGTTCCGCTTGTGGGCGTCGACAAGTCGCTGCACCTCTTTGCTCAGCCCCTGGTAGTCTCGCCTGGCCAATCGGGGCGACTCTGCCAGGGCCACTCTCACTGCTGGCGGCAGGGTCCGAAGGAAAAGGTGGGCGAAAATGAATTTGCCATCCTCAGAGTCTTTCAGCCTCAGCATCTTCACCATCAGGTCCGCAGGTCTATCGTTCTCTGACTCCATCAACGTCAGGAGCCCCTCTGCTCGCTGTTGGACCGAAGGGGTGAAATGGCTGATCAGCGCGTCCTTCAATGCGCTGTACTTGTCGCTGTCTGGTGGATGATTAACCAGATCCTCCACTCTCTGGACCGTGTTGCTGTCCAGCTTCGCTACCACATGGTAGAATCTTGTGTCGTCGTTGGAGATTCTCCGGAGGTTGAACTGCGCCTCGACTGCGCTAAACCATGAGCGCGGGCTGTGCTGCCAGAAATCGTGCAGCCGGGTCGTGGAGGCGGCCATCAGGCTGGCTTCCGCCGAGCCCCGCTCAGGAGAATTCTGTCTGCTCATTCTTTGTCCTAGGTCACCAGTGTAGAGGATGTGCTCGAATGATGAGGCTGAGTTTAGTTCTCAGGTTCAGCTTTATTGACAGAACACATCGTCTAGCATTCTCAAAGTAGGAAGAAGAGGAAGAGTCATATCACATCACCCTTTTATATGTTTCCAGCATCAGAACTCAAGTCACATGGTGCTTCAGTAAACATACAGTCACAAAGCATCCCTTTGAACCTTCACCATTGTCTCTCATTCCTTGATGAACCGGAAATCCCTCCGGGGCATCTTCTGTGGGACAAAAAGACAAATCTAACACCTCCTCGTTATTTTCTGCAGATTCGAGTCCTTTGTCCTTCCAGATGTGAAACCCCTAATACACATGCAGTCATATCTCTGTGGAAATGTGAGCCCACCATGTGTGTCACCCACATTTATGTTTTAACGGGGAAGGGGGGGAACCACTTTTTCACACAGGGCTATGTAGGTTTTGGATTTTTTTCCCCCCTTAATAATGAACACCTTCATTTAAAAACTGCATTTTGTGTTTACTTGTGTTATCTTTGTCTAAAATTTAAATTTGTTTGATGATCTGAAACAGTGAAGTGTGACAAACATCAGGAAGGAGGCAAACACTTTTTCACACCACTGTATGTCTCATCTTGTTTTTGTTTTTATTTGCATTTAAAAAATATTTTAGCCTTTTTAAGTGGGAATGGAGGTGGAGTGTCCTAATAAAGATGGGGGGTGTCCAAATTTATTTCTCACTATTTGTTTAGAATTACATTTTACAGAAAAAAGTCTTTTATTCATTTTTAATTGTTTAGTTATAGTATGTGAATCTCCCAGTATTAACATTGATATTAAATATCCATATGTCCAACTATGTTAAACACACACACACACACACACACACACACACACACACACACACACACACACACACACACACACACACACACAGACTTATACAGTATGTCCTAATTTTTTCACGACTGTAAATCTAAAAGTCAAACAAGAAATATATTACAAATTTGACTGTTCAGCAATGCTGCTACTTTTTTTTTATTTTAAACTTTGGTTCACTGAAGCTTAGAGCTGGGATTTCTAATAAATGTCTTGAGATATATGTGCATACTTCCTTGTACTTACAGTAACTGGGACTGCTATCTGAAAAACAGCTCCAGTGTGGCAGCGTGTACTGAGGCTCCAAATACTCCATTAAATGTCAGAAACCCTTGTTTTCCACAAGAGCAAAGGCTTGTCGTCGAGCACAAAAAATTCAACAATTTTATCTCTATCATCTTTGCTTTTTTGCTCTCAGGAGGTACCTGGTCATGTTTCGGAAAAGAGTCTAGCAGTGTCTGTTGCAGTGCAGGATTTCTCTTCCTTGTGTTCGGCGTTTGGCAGAATTTGGCATATTCTTTACCATGATACTTCCCTAAATGTTTTATCAAGTTTGTAGTGTTAAAATTGGAAATGCTGGTACCACCCTGCGAAATAGTTGCATGACACAAGTTGCATTCTGGAGTCCTGCTTTTTACCCCCTTCACTCAGAAATTTAATTCCACACTGCAGACATGTTGACATGTTCAGGTAAGTCCTACCCACCGCAGTGCAGCTCTAGTGACACTGCTTCTGTCTACGGCAAGACACGTGGATGAGAACAGTTACCGCACTTTCATTTTAATATTATTATTAATGTATCGGATCAGTAAATTATTGTCATTCCTTACTGATACCAATCCAGGCAAAATGGCTGGATCAAACCCAATACTGATACTTCGGATCGGATTGGCTCATCTCTAATAAACAGTGGTTAATAAAAATAATATAAATATTTCTAATATAAAAATAGCAGTTATTGAAAAAAAAACCACATATTCAGCAACTACACCATTTATTCATCACATCCATTGTTTTCACACTGGTTTTGAGGTTTAGTTTTTTCAGACGAAGGATGAGGTATTTTCTTCCTGGAGTTTGCAGTTCACTAAAAACTACATCTAAACATTCCTCACTCCAAAAACATGGCGGACCACAGCAGACCACTGCAGCAGATGCCTGCGCGGAGTAAGTTTTGTGCTTAAATTATGCAGCGATGTCAACATTAAAACAACAACTCCTACAACTACAATATTTGATTATTAAAGATTATGTTACGTTGTGGTGACCCAGCACAATGCAGATCAACTCTTATTCACCCTCAGCAGGCTGGAGGAAACGGAAGACAATTAGCATACAGAGGACAATGCACAGACGGACAAAGAGCCAACCAATGTCATGCTAATCATGTGTATTTACTGTGATGCTAATGTTCCATGCATTCTCTCTTCCTGTATAAAAGAGCTTGTGTGACATGTCTCAATAGCACAGTAGTTCACAGAGATGCAAAGTGCGTCTCATGATGGAGGAAATAAAACTCTGCAACCTTCCACCTCGTCATATCTCGCCTGAACTTATTCCTCCACACTGGTGACCCTAGACGTGTCATGGTGTGCCCCTCGCCTGATCTTTTACCTCCACACTGGTGACCTGACGAGAGAGAATGAACGCCTGCAACCTCTTCATCCTCACCGGAGCGCAGCACTGGGACCGACACCCACCATGAACGGTGACACAAGCGAAACGAAGGAAGCAGCCTGAACAGGGACGATCACCGGCGCCGACTGCGTTGATTTCCACCAAGCTCCCCGACCCTGACTCAGCTCGCGACAACGAAGGCCCGCACACACACGGCAGGATTACGAGGACAGCACAACTGCCAGCTATGTGGTCACTGCGCCAAGCGTGCGCCACGCATAGGGACAATCCGGCTCCACAGACTGGTACATCGTCCTCCACCACTGCACATGCCCGAGAAACACGGCCGATCGCCAGCCTTGGAACCTTCAGGGCTGCTCATGCACCTGAAGCAGACATGCAGCCCACACACAGGACTTTGTATGGGTTTCTCAGCCATGGCGCACAAGGGGAATTTAGCCGATTGCTGTCCCCGATGGCTTTAGGGCTGCTTCCGCACCTAAAGGCCAGACCGCCAGGTCCCTCACACAGCTGCAGTTGTTTCACAGCTGCTACGCATCCTCGGAGAATTTGGCCACTCACCTTCCCCACATCCTTGCTGGATCAAGCCACGAGAGGAGCCAGAGACTTAATTTTTTTTTTTCACAGCCGCTGTGGATCTCCGCCAGGTTTACCAGGAAAGTCCCTCACCATCGCAGATCCACATGCAATTTTTGCGCGGCCCAGACACCTTTGACGTCCCGGGCCAGCACTCACTTACTACCACCCTCCCCCCCTCCTCCTCCACAGCACTCTTCCCACACCTCACTCCCTAAAGCCGGCCGATCGCCGTCTGGTTCCATTACGCATGACGCACACCGGCCCATGCGCCCACGATCCACGGCCGTTCAATATGCTGGAACTTGGAGCGGAGCACACTGTCTTTTCCACCACCCCTCCCCCACGGACTGACGTGCCTTCCGGCACTCCTTTACAGCAGGACAGTTCTACCAGAGCTGGAGCTGAAATGGTGGGTGGGGGGAGTCACAGCCCCTTCTGAGCATTCTGGGGGGAGCCCTGTGGTGACCCAGCGCAATGCAGATCGACTCTTATTCACGCTCAGCAGGCTGGAGGAAACGGAAGACAATTGGCATACAGAGGACAATGCACAGATGGACAAAGAGCCAACCAATGTCATGCTAATCATGTGTATTTACTGTGATGCTAATGTGCCATGCATTCTCTCTTCCTGTATCACTGCATGAAAGAGCTTGTATGACATGTATCTATAGCACAGTAGTTCACAGAGCTGCAAAGTGCGTCTCATGATGATGGAGGAAATAAAACTCTGCATCCTTCCAGCTCGTCATGTCTCGCCTGAACTTATTCCTCCACACTGGTGACCCTAGATGTGTCATGGTGCGCCCCTCTCCTGATCTTTTACCTCTACAATGTCACTTTTGTTTTTCCAATGTCTGATTTTTTTTTTCCCACATGGAGACTGCTTGGTTACATTAATTTAACATGTTAAATAGTTTTCTCTGAAGTTCAGCTCATTTTT
Organism: Pholidichthys leucotaenia; assembly: GCA_020510985.1. Lineage (NCBI taxonomy): Eukaryota > Metazoa > Chordata > Actinopteri > Cichliformes > Pholidichthyidae > Pholidichthys > Pholidichthys leucotaenia. The sequence goes on along the minus strand of CM035840.1, from coordinate 54,986,063 downwards.
TTTAAGTCTTAATATTAATTGTAGCAGAATCAATAAAAGCATTCCTACTTGGCTTGCTCAACCCTGTTGGGGACACAAGGAGAGTGCTGGACTCTGGAGCTGGAGGTTGTGGGTTCGAACCCCCGGTTAGATGTTACCAGTTGGGGCTTCACTGCCCATCCCCTTGGCTACACTTGGCGCTGGTGAGCAGGATTTACTGGTGGCATATTAGTTCCTTTCTCCATATCACACTAGTGTCAGAATGCGGCGATGGAGCCTGAAAGCTTAAATGCACCTCTGACGTCAGGGCGATGCCAAAAATCTGGAGGGAAATATGTAGCAGAATCAATTAAAAGCATTCCTACTTAGCTTGCCAAGTGGGTCGACCCTTGTGGCGACACAGGTAGCATGCTGGGGCTTCATGTACAAAGACTTGCGTGAATTTCCCACTGAAAGATGATGCATGTTTAAATCAAGAAAACGCCGTAAGCAAAAAAAAATAAAAAAAATCCAGATGTATGAAACAGTGTGTACGCAGGAATCCAAGCACATTTCCTTTGTACAATCCAATCTACTTGAAATTAAACACACGTGAGGAAATACTGGACTCCTCCCTTGACACCCCTCCATTTGAATTTGCAATTACATGCAAATAGATATGCAAACAGATATATATATATAAGCCCTGCATGTTTGATTCTCCTGTATCCACAATCAAAAATAATGGATTTAATGGAATTTCAAGGACTGTGAGTTGGAGGCACTCCTGAATGAGGTAGAGGCATGTAAAAGCATTTTGCTTGGCATGCTGTCCTCCGGCATTAGCGCCGGATACAGGTAATTCAATAGTCTACTCACAGCCCTATAAGATTAGTTTACTGTTTTCCTTTATTCAGACAGGGATGAGAAGGAGATGCTTATTTAACCTTGGCATGTTTCGACTGACGTCTGCAGTTGTCCTCAGTTGATCACTGTGATATGTAACCAGCCAGGTGGATCAGCTCGTTGAATAAAGGAAAACAGTAATGAAAAAGAAGACAATATGAACCTATTTAGTGGGTAGCCATGGTCACCTGTCAGTTGAAAGCAGATCATATTAGACTCAACAAGTACATATTTTATGTCTAAAATGAAAATCTCATCTTTTATAGTTATAAACCATGGATTACACGCACTAATGAATGAAGTGCACTGGGGAAAGGGTGACACTGTTGCATTTCAAACTTTACGCATGTGTTTATTGACATAACTACTGTACACACAGATGCAATTGGGAGCTTGGTAGAATGCTGCGAAACTGTAGTTTAATCAATAAAAAAAGGAAGTCACTTACTCGAACCACTGACTTGTAATGAAGCCTTGAAGACAGGATGATATTTGGCGGCGCACAAGTGTGTTGCACATGAGGTGGGTTATTTAAAACAATTACATGAATTTACTGACCAAGAAGTCACCCATCCACACAGTGCCAGCTTGTAGCTTGTTCCCAACAATGCTGTTTATTAGAATGAATGAATCATGGGTTGAACCAGGCCACCTTGCAACAATGTTGGTTAGTCGCATTTGAGCATCACATATAATTTGTATATTGATAAAATGAAAATGTTTCCTGTTAACATACAGGCATTCATCTTGTGAAGGTGATTTTATAGCAATGTGTGTGCAGTCCATAGCTCTGATTACTTTAGGAACTGGCTCTCACTGTAAATTGCACTTTGATGTTGGCCTGTTCAACTGCATTGTATGGGAATATGATGTACCTGGGTGACAGCCAGATAATGCCATTACACACAGCTGGACTAGCTTGGCTCAGGGTTGACTGGAAAATTCTCGATGCATCTACCAGCTCCCTCTGGAATGCCTCTGTTGCCAGGAACACCAGTGTTGTCAGCACCTGCACTGGGACGGGCAGCACATGGCTTTTTGCCGTGTCACGCTCAATGAGCGGCCGTAGCTCTGAGCACAGTTCCACAAGAACTGCCAGTTGAAACCTAAACCGGCTGATAAGCCAGTCATCATCCTGAGCCAGTAAATCTTCTCTGTCTCAGAATACCCTTTCTCTTCTCACTGCACAATTTGCAATATCCTCTAATAATGTTAACGCCATTGTTGTTAGAGGCATTTTCTGCACTTCTTTGTGATTGCTTTTATATCTACTCATCTAATTGCACATACCTGGATGTTTGTTCATCAAGTGTGTCTTGTGTGTACAATAATTTTCACATCATTATCAGTCTCCCAACATCACCTTGAAGTGTCGCCAAAGGACCAATAACAGTAGAAATGTATGTATGCCAGCCATGAAGTGGCCATGGGGCTGCATATATTTCCATGGTCATTTCATTCTTGATACATCGGAAATTTTCTGTGAAAAAGGACATACATCATGTTTTTGTGCGTGAGTACCCTTTGTACACAGGGCTGTGCGATTTGGCAAAAAACTCATATCCTGATATAAGTCATCTTATATCATGATCGCAATATGTATCACGATATACATGTTCTGTAAATTCTACAGTTTAGATAATCACATAAAAAGCACTCTTTTTAACTTTTTTTTACATCTACCATTTTCCCTTGTAATTTTGCAGTGTTGTTATAAAGTAGTTTTGTAATGTGCAATTGAGACTTGATTCTCATAAATTTAAGGTTTTTCTTCTAAATCGTATATGAATAAAGAGTAAACATCAGCAAGTTAAATATTTCCTTAGCCAGAGGAGAATAGCAAAAAAACACAAACAAACAAACATAGCGTAACATAAAAAATGTCTGAAAATGAGAAAACTACCCATTTTTTATTTATTTTTTTTTCCGGTTCCGGTTCCGCCGGACTGGCGGCGCCACACGAGTTGGCTGCCCGTTGCAACTGCCTTTTTTTTATCTTCCTTCTTCTTTCTACACCTTTCACTCTATATATATCACGGACACACAGATCGCCCCAAAGGTCTCCCGAGTCGGCAGACGGAGCCTCTGTTTACAGCAGGAGACGATACAGCAGGGAAGAGCTAGCTAGCACTCAACCACCACCCGGTGCTAACGGAGAAACTCGACATACCGGGAACTGTAGCGAAAACGACGCGGGTGCCGGGCTGGAGTTTAGGCGGCGTGCAAGAAATATAAGACAGAATAATAAAGAGCAATGGCAAGAACCAAGCAGACCGCCTGTAAATCTACTGGAGGAAAAAGCCCCCCAGGAAGCAGCTAGCCACCAAGGCTGCTCGGAAAAAGCGCTCCGGCCACCGACGGAGTGAAGAAGCCTCACCGTTACAGGCCCGGTACTGTGGCTCTGAGAGAGATCCGTCGCTACCAGAAATCCACGGAGCTGCTCATCCGTAAGCTGCCCTTCCAGCGCCTGGTGAGGGAGATCGCTCAGGACTTCAAGACCAACCTGCGCTTCCTGAGCTTCGCCGTCATGGCTCTGCAGGAGGCCAGCGAGGCCTACCTGGTGGGTCTCTTCTCTTCGTGGACACCAACCTGTGCGCCATCCACGCTAAGAGGATCACCATCATGCCCAAAGACTTCCAGCTGGCCCGTCGCATCCACAGAGAGAGAGCTTAGACTTTCTGCTGCACATCCACCAACCACAATGCTCCGCACTGTGTGTCTATATATATATATATATATATATATATAGTAATATGTACATATGTATACTAGCTGTTCTTGTTTTTTCTTGCCTTCTGATTGTTGCTCTGAGTGTTGCTATCCCTGTGCTGTTGCAATCCTAGAATTTCCCCATTGTGGGACTAATAAAGGCTTATCTTATCTTATCTAAAGGCTTATCTTATGGCTGCCATCTACAGAAATAAATTAGCTGTTAGTTTAAATAAATTAAAATTTAAGTGTGGACCTGCAGCCTGCCATTCTGGCCTGATTAAACCTGTTTGCTTCCTAGTAAAAATATTTCAGATTGGACATGATCTTAAAAAATCAAAAACACAAAAGGTAGTGGAATAAAATACGTGATGGCTTTAACTTTATTCATTATCACTACTTGACTAATTAAAATGATTGCAAATCAAATAAGTTACATTAAGAGCCAACTTACTCCTCCGACCCAATTTAATTTATTTTTTATTTTGCATGTATGTACCACCATCATGCACTTTTGCAGCTTTAATACATTTTTTTTTCAGACAAAACTAAAACTCAGCAATAATTTAAACCAAAGAAACAATGGTCTGCTACATGTTTCCAGTTAGCACAACTTAGCATCGTCATTTAGCATTCTATAAGTAGACATGGTGTTAACATTACTTACCTCCTATTAAAACAAGGTTAGCGAACTATCCTCTCTGACACAGCATGATGAAAAACAGTCCCACATCCCTGGCAAACAGGAGTAGCAGCTATCTGAACTGGTAGTTTAGAGTTAGCATTAGCAACCACTGGAATGAAGCCTAGCCACCCACCACACCTGTTTTCACACTGTGGGGGAGAGACGGGGTGCTGACAAGTAGTGGTGAGGAGTGTTACTGAATAATAGGGGGTATGTGCAATTTAAATACAATATAAATGATAGAGTATTTTATGAAACGATAGATGCATTTATATCGTCATCCAATATATATCATCATATCGCACAGCCCTATTTGTACATGAGGCCCCTGGACTCTGGAGCCAGAGATTGTGGGTTCGAATCCCCGGTTGGATGTCGCCAGTTGGGGCTAAACTGTCCATCTCCTTGGCTACATAATGTTAGTAATAATAAAAACACCACGGTGAGACATGCTTCATTCACTCACTTTAAAACGATTCACTCACTAAACCAAGCATTTTTTTAGGCCGAGGAGAAACATGATATCTGTATATTTTATATATGTCACATCTCTGACAATAATCACATTTTATACTGTTTTTCTTTCCTCTTTGTATCTCTGGTGACCTGAGGGTCATCAGTCAGAGCAGCTGTGAAGATAACAGACTTGAAGCTAAATAAGAATGTTACATGTTTACTGTTTACAGCAGAGAAAATAAGTATGGAATATGTCAACATTTTTCTCATTAAACATATTTCTACTGGAGCCATTGACCTGAGATTTTCACCAGATATCAGTAACAACCCAAGTAACCCATACATACAAAGAAATCAAGGCAACTGTGCTCACAAAACAAGTTATATTTTAAAAAGTGGAATCACACAGGGAATAAGTATTGAACACGCTGAGTGAAATTCATTTAATATTTATTAAAAAAGCCTTTGTTGGTAATAACAGCTTCCAGACACCTCCTGTATGGAGAAACTAGGTGCAGGCATTGCTCAGGAGTGATTTTAGACCATTCTTTCACATAAACTGTAAAATCTTGAAGGTTCTGTGGGTGTCTTCAGTTTGTTCCATAGATTTTCAATTGGATTTTGGTCAGGTGACTGACTGGGCAATTCTAGCAGCTATATTTTTCTTCTCTGGAGCCAGTTGTTTCCTTGGCTGGGTGTTTGGGATCATTGTCTTGCTGAAATGTTGACCCTCGTTTCATCTTTAGCATCTTGGCAGATGACAACAGGTTCTTATCAAGGATGTCTCTGTATATGTGTCCATTCATCTTTCCCTCAATTATATGGTCTGCCTGTATCATGTGCTGAAAAACACCCACACACCGTGATGCGATGTGCAGTGCCATTTCTCCTTCAAACATGTTGTGTGTTGTGGCATCGAAAAAGTTCAATTTTGATCTCATCTGACCAGACTACATTCTCCCAGTATTTTACTGGCTTGCCCAAATGCTGTGTAGCAAACTTTAAACAAGCTTCAACATGCTTTTTCTTCAGCAATGTAGTCTTGCGAGGTGAGCGGGCATAGAGCCCATGTAGGTTGAGTGCATTACTGTTGCATTAAAATTGAATTGAATGAGACTGAGTCAAAAAATCAATAGGCGGTTTCCAAGTTATGAGCCATTTATTTTATCTCTGGCTAGAGGGGAAAACAGGTACATCTCAACCGTCCCACAGAGTCACACATGCACCTCTTCTCTACCATGAATTCTAAGTCTGGTGTTTTTATAGCTGTAGGTAAACAAGGGGGAGAAAACCTTGAGCTATCTGGAGACATTTAATGAAGACAGTTTGTCTAATCTATAGCACATTCCTGGTATCCTAAACAGGGCAGGTCAATATAACAAGAGCTTATCCTGGGTCATTATTTACGTCTTTGCTGACCTAACCTCCACAGGCATCCGCACGCACATCCATTCTGCACTCAAGACTCTGGGGCATGAAATTCACATAGACAAATGATGGCTCATACAACACACCAAAAATACATCAGATATAATATATAAAAGAATAATACAGAGATGAAATAATATAGAGTAATATAGAATAAAATGGAATTAACCTTTCATTCCTCCCTTGATGCTTTAAAAAAGCATCAGAGATGAAAAATTATGGCCTGTAAAACCTCATAGGGCAGCTTGCTAAGTTCTGGAGTGTTTTTATGCAAAAACATTTTATTGCAAAAGATCCTAACTCGCTTTTAATGAGGAAAGTCAACCATCGACCCCGCAGCCACTCCTAAGCGCCCCTGGAATGTTTCATTTCCTGGGGAGCATGAAACGGTAATGTCATGGTGGCCACTGGGCCGTCATCATCATCATCATCATTGTCAGCTGCGCACACATCGGCAGGTGTCAATCAGTGGCCTTTAAAAGCCAGAACCACTGATGGCTCAGCACGGAGTCGTCTGTCGCCTTTGCCCAGCAATGAGCCGAGACCACGACCTCAAGCCAAGACTAGGACCTCTCGCCAAGCCAAGCCACGTAAGCAATCTCTACATTCATCTTCTCCTAACCTTCTCCCCTGTGCACAGGTAGACCTCCCTGGCGGCGGACAAACCACCCCAGCTGACGGGGCATCACCTCTTCCTCCTCGGAGCTCCTCCTCACCTCCGCTACGGCAAGCACCACGAGCGCCGTTTCACACGGGCACTCGGAGCCAGCAAGACATACCCTGTGGCACCTGCAAGTAAGCGTTACCATCTGCAGATCCTCCATCTTCACGAACAGCTGTAATTGTTTGTGCTTGTGTGTTCCAGGGTTGCCAGGTCGCCATCAGAAATGCTCAGCTCCAGTGACCAGACATCCACACACTCATTCACTCACACACTACACTCACCAATTATTAATAAAGAATAATTGTCTGATATCTACTCGTGTCAGCGTCTGTCTCCTGGGTCCTGAAACATGTCAGGTAAAGCCTTTTGTTCAATAAAAGAAATCAATCATCCAACAAAATGATAATAAAGAAAAGTAAGGTCACTAATGATGATCAATTGTAAAATGATATGTGTATGTAAGTATCTATTTGTCATTTTGTGTTAGCAGATTAGCAGTAATTTAATGAAGTAAGTTAGTGTACAAATGAATAATTATAAGTGTAATTTGAGTATATATGTATATTGTGTGTGTGATAAGGATATGTGTGTTCACATCTTAAACCTATGAATGTTAGTATCTTAATGTATAAAAGTGTAATTAAGCAATCAAGAAACAAAACAATAATCACAACAGTAAAACTGCATAATGAGATAAATAGTGATTAACAATGTGATGATTAAAAATATAATGTGCTAAAAATAAAGTGAAATGAAAAACCCCAAACAATAATGAAAAGCAATATCTCAGAACTTCAGAAATGTTTTTTTTTTTTTTTTAAATAGTACATTTCAAATTCACATCATGAGTATGCATTTCCTCTCAGTTTTCTGCATGCCAGTCATACTTTTACTCTGTACTCATGAAAAAGACATTTTAGGTTGGTGTTGTTTCCCCATCATCCCCAGTTGTGGCTTCATGATACATCACCAAGTTCACACGAACAAGTCTCACCATCATGTCGTGGATGCAAGGAATTGCACATGAAAAAATCAAAACTGTCACCACAAGAATCACCACCAGGTTTATGACAAAACTCCTCCATGAGGAAAACAACCAATTTATCCAAGGCTGTGCATCATTAACATTATCCTTGGCCCCAGCAACTTGTAGAGCAGTAAGATTGTGTATGGCTGAAGCAATGACATATCCATATCCATCTCCATCTCCACGCGGAAAGCGTGGCGGCATGAAATTATGCCTGAGGAAACATCAGTTTGGTAACATTCCTCTTCCTTCTATGATTTTTGGGAACGTACAATCTCTGAGGAACAAGGTGGATGAAATTCAAGGGAATGTACGCTACCAGAAGGACTTTAAGAACTGCTGTGTCATGGCTTATACTGAGTCTTGGCTTACTGCGCATGACCAGGATGCGGACCTGTGGATTGACGGCTTTGGAGCCCCACTCCGCTCTGATCGGCAGGAAGAGGTAACGGGGAAACGTCAGGGGGGCGGCGTATGTTTATATATTAATAAACAGTACTGCACATCTGTCACGGTCAGAGAGCGCATCTGTACACCCGATGTGGAGCTTCTGTCCGTGTCACTACCCCTCTTTTATTTGCCTCGCGAGTTCCCCCAACTCTTTATCACGACTGTGTGCATTCACCCGAGGGCAGACGCTGACTCTGCCTCCAGCACCATCTTTGATGTGGTGCAGCGACTGCAGTCAATTTCTCCAGAGGCGCCAAACTTTATTCTTGGGGATTTTAACCATGTTTCTTTAAAGAAGACACTTAAAAAGTTTTATCAGTATGTCTCCTGCCCAACCAGGCGAAAAAAGACATTGGACCTGTGCTATGGATCCATAGAGAGGGCCTATAAATCACTCCCCCTTCCTCCTGTAGGATCCTCAGATCACAACTGTGTACATTTGCTGCCCACATATAAAACTGCTCTCAGAAGAGGCAAGGTGGAGACCAGAGACATAGATATGTGGACAGAGGATTCAGTGCACAGTCTCCAGGAATGCTTTAACTGTACAGACTGGGAGATATTCACACTGGCCTGCGGGGATGATTTGGACTCTTTGGTGGACGTCACATGCTCATACATGGCTTTCTGTAAAAATACAATCGTTCCACGTAAACGTGTCAAAATATATCCCAACAACAAACCATGGGTTACAAAATCAGTTAAATCCTGCTTACAGAGGAACGCACTTGCCTTTAAACAGGGGTCTGTTTCTGAGCTACAGGTTGCCACAAAAAAGCTGAAGGCCGAAATTTTAAGAGCAAAACAGAATTATAAATCAGAATTGGAAAGCAAGATGGCAACAAAGAAACTTGGTTCGGCCTGGGCCAGTATAGAAACTATTGTAGGCCTTCAGAGCACAGAACGCAGCAATCGTGTGTTTTTAGATGGTTTTAATTCAGACGCAGAGCTGGCTAATGCTCTTAATTGTTTTTATGGTCGTTTTGACTCCTTTGATTTTAGCAGTGAAACCCAAGATTTGAAACAGAAACTCAAAGACAATCAGCACTTTAATATTGAGGTGCAGGATATTAAAAGGGAGTTCTGCGCTGTAAAAGTGAACAAAAGTCAGGGTCCTGATTAGGGATGGGCATAATTTACCGATTAACCGATAATTGATCATTAAGAATTTCACAGAGGAAGTTCATTTTCGTCGACAAACCGTTTTTTTTTTTAAACAATCCGAGGTTATTAGGCCTAGTGCACGGCCGTCCTCAAACAATGGAATGGCAAAATTTGGGCACCAGGGGGCAACATTACACCATCGCCATACCCTGGCGTGCCTCAGTTGATACATGCGAGCTTCCGTAGGGCAATCGCCAAATCATGAAGCGGTTACGGCGAAGTGTTGCGTGGGACCATTTCAGTTTAAAAAATGACCAGGTGTACTGCAATCACTGCAATGCAGCATACAAATATACCTCATCGACAGGGTCCATGGAACACCCTTATTACGCGAAGAAACCGCCAACAGTGGTTGCGCGCTGAGTAATGGCGGTCGTGAAGATTCTTTTTTTTTTTCAGAAACTTTATTGAGAAGGTCATGAAGATTCGGTAGAAGACACACACACACGTGTGTGTGTGTGTGTGTGTGTGTGTGTGTGTGTGTGTAAGTGTACATACATACGTAGATGTAAATAAAGTGTACATAAATATGTTTTTAGAACTTTTTTATTCTTATAACAAGATACGTAACTCAAGATGAAAATGATTTACTGCACAGGTTAATAAGAGCTTTACTGCTCCTCAGGTGCTAGAGGCGCAGAATCGTCGAGAGAAGCTGCAGGAGGCGGCATAGTGGCTCGACGGGAAGACTATTTCGCACAAAATGGCACAAGAGAACAGCAAAAAGTTCCGCGCGGCTAGACTAAGTAACACGAGCGATAGAGCAATGAATGCGGTCTTCGTTTGTTGGGTGGCGAGCGGCACAGAAGCTGGGTAAAACGTGTCGGCCAATCAGCTTGCGGGGTGAAACGTGTCGGCCAATCAGCTTGCGAGATTCCTGAGCGAGCCAACACGAGAACAGCGAACAGAGAGAGAGAGATTTGAGAGAGAGAGGTGGATTTGAGTTGTGCGGCTCTCCGTGCACCTGATGTTCTAATGTAGTCTACCTGCCTTGTTACGTACCTAAAAATGTTAATGATTAACCGATTATTAATCATTAATTCTCCCGACGATCGGTGAAGAAAATTTCACCGAATGCCCATCCCTAGTCCTGATAATATATGTGGGTGATTGGTAAAGTCCTCTGCACATGAACTGAGTCCTATATTTCATTACATTTTCAGTAAGTCCTTACAGACACAACATGTGCCTAAGATCTGGAAAGAAGCCGTGGTTGTTCCCGTTCCAAAATCCAGCTGTCCTAAAACGGTAAACAACTTGAGACCAGTTGCTTTGACTTCAATTTTACTGAAAATTTTTGAAAAACTGGTCAGATGTGAGGTCCTAAAGCAGACTGAGCATGCACTGGATCCTCTGCAGTTTGCCTATAGGCCTCACAGAGGAGTGGAGGACACCACTGTCACTCTGTTTAACATGCTTTTTAAACATCTGGATTTTAATGGGACACACGCCAGGCTTTTATTTGTGGACTTTTCCTCTGCCTTTAATACAATCCAACCTCATATTTTAGTTGAAAGGCTCCTGCAACAATTTGATTTGAGCAATAATCTGATGGGTTGGATTCTGGATTTCCTAACCAACAGGACGCAGAGAGTAAGGGTCAATGGTACATTGTCTGACCTAAAGTGCTCTTCTACTGGCTCTCCTCAGGGGTGTGTGTTGTCACCACTACTCTTCATCCTGTACACAAACATGTGTCGGAGCAGACATGACAACAGACACATTATAAAGTATGGTGATGACTCAGTTATTGTCAGTCTCCTCCAGGATGGTGAGAGTGGCCACGGCCCAGTAGTTGATGATTTTGTTCACTGGTGTGAGGATTCCTACCTGCAGCTGAATACGACAAAAACTAAAGACATGATTATTGACTTTAGGAGGAAAACTCCCAGGCACAAAGTCACCGTAAAAGGCCAGACCACCGAATGTGTACAATCGTACAAATATCTTGGGACGATTATTGATAATAATTTAAACTTTGAAGAGAACTGTGAAAGGGTGTGCAAAAAGGGTCAGCAACATTTGCATTGCTTGAGAAAACTTGCACGCTTCCAAATTGACCGAACCATAATGACAATGTTTTATCGGGCTTTTATTGAATCTGTTTTATCCTTTTCTTTAGTGTCATGGTTTGGTCAGATAAAACTGAAACAGAGGAAATCCTTGGATCAGGTAGTTAGATGGTCCAGTCGTTTGCTTGGTGAGTCACAGCTGAGCCTGACATCCCTGTACACCAGACAGTTACAGAGGATGGCTACCTCCATTTTAAATGATGACTCCCACCCTTTGCACTGCAACTTTCAGCTTCTTCCCTCAAGACGGAGGTTTGCTGTCCCAAAAAGTAAAACTCAGCGCTACAAAAACAGCTTTGTTCCTGCTGTTGTCAAAGAGTTGAACAAGTTGTAACAATATATTGCACATAATTTAGGTACCTATTTATTAACTCCATTTTATATTTACTTATTTTTGGAGGATGTTATTTGGGTTCTAAATATTTTATTGGGTTTGAAACCTTTGAGTTTTTAACCTCTTTGACTAGTTTTTAACTTTTTAATATGACCCTTATCTCTTACCTCTGGTTTTTCTGTCATCTCTTTGTCTTTATACCCTGATTGATGGAGCCTTGAGTATTTTTATCATGTTTATAGTCAGCTTCATGTGTACCTGCTTGTGTCTATGTTGAATGTAATTGTGGCTTGTAAATATGGATGTCACCAGACTGCAAAACAAATCTACCTACGGGTACAAATAAAGTAACCTGAACCTGAACCTGAACCTGATCTGCATCATTTGCAGGAATAAAAGTACAACAGTACTGACCCACGATAGTGCACACGCCCCCACAGGCAGCAGTCAGCTGATCAAGTACCATTCTATTTTGTATCACCATAAGTCTCGTAGTTGTCATTTCTTCCCTTTCACCTCTCCAAGCAGCTAAGGAAAAATTCACAAAAGACTGTAGTATGTAATTAAGGGTCTCAACCCACAAAGTGTTCTTTGCCACTCCCACCCAAGGGCACAGCGACTAAAGAACCTTTTGTCCTGTGGTTTGTAGTTTAAACTGCTCCGGCACGTTCGTACCCCAGATAGAGTCATGTGGTGTAAAAGTAGCATCCTGTGGTAGGTAAGCATCTCTTTTCACCCTGCCCACCTGACCTGCTGACATAATGAGGGTGTGATCAGTCACAAAGACAAAGGCACAGACTCCTGCCTATCCCATAGTTAAATGGGGATATGCCCTATGACCACGCAGCCACCAACCGCCTGTCACCATGTGTGCACCATACATGTGAAAGTTGCAGATAGCAGCACTGCAAAGCTCTAGCAGCATGACAGGCCTGTAATGACGATTAATTTGTGGGCACCACCTGCCCACTTTGTTGGTCAGGGTGTTGGCAGTACAGGGGCGAGATACACTGTACACCGCTGCACACCGAGAAAGGGGTAAGTCACCCAGAGGGTTATTGCCCCTTCCCCTCAAACAGAAAGAAAAGTTCTCTGATGAAACTAACCTCGCCCTTACAGAGTAAGGGGTGCCATAGGTTTTCTGATCAGTGGAGTGATGAAAGGTCTTACAAGTGCAATTCAGAATAATCTTTCTTGTGTAGTCTTTTTCCATAGCCTTCTGTAAGAAGCAGACAGCTTGTGATGGCTCCATTGTTCTAGTCATAACAGAAGTCTGCCCAGTTGATAGTGGCACCAAGGAACAAACATACTGTAACAGTTGGAACGATTAGCTGACCTAGCTGTGTAGTTAGTATATCTCCACCAAGTATTGGCAGCATAATCATGGTCCCAATGCCCTTGAATTTCCAGCCAGTCATGTTGGACGTGTGTAATATCTCTCGCCCTATGGTGTATGGGTTGTGGAGTAGCCAAAAGTAACCAAAGCAAAAATGTCACCCCAAGGATAATGATGCTAAGGAAACAACAGCAACCACACCGTTTAATGATTGACCGTCTTTCTCCCGCTTCGTGTCTCTCCATGAGAGACAAACACTTGCTTCGCTATCTTTAGCTGGTACTGGGTGCCTGGGGGCGCCATCAGTCAACACTTGTATAGAGAAACAATTAACCAGTCACTTACTTAAGGTAGTTAATGAGATAAAGCTTGTAGTGTTGATTAAACAGTCTCTGGCTGTGAGTTCTGAGTGGGGTAAAGTTTGCAATGTGTTAAGTGCACCCAAGAGTCCCATCCTTCAGCTCTCACTACTGTTGGTGTTGACAAGACAACTCTATGTGGTCCTTGCCAAGGTGAATTAGTCCAGTTCTTCTTTTTGATGACTTTGATAAGGACAAGATCCCTTGGCTTGGCCAAGATTGGTGCAGCTTCCTCATGAACCCTCCTGGGGAGAGTAGCAGCAATAACATTTCTGTTAGTCAGCATCCTTCTCATGTAATCAGCTAAACACACCTCCTCATCACTTGCGCTGAATGGTCTTAAATGTGGGAGCAAGTATGGTTTGCCATACATGATTTCAAATGGAGACAATCCCCTTTGGTGGGAATTACCCTCATGTAGAACAAAACTAATGGAAGGCAATATATCCAATTTTGCCCTGTTTCTGCGATTGCTTTTCTAAGCCTTTCTTTAATGGTTCCGTTTGTGCGTTTCACCAATTCTGCACATTGTGGATGGTAGGCTGAATCATTTTTTAAATTAATGTTGAGTGCTGTGCCTAAGTGTGATATGAATTGATTTACAAAGTGTGTACCATTATCTGAGTAAATTTTCTCAGGTATTCCAAACCTAGGTACAATTTCAGCCAGCAATTTCTTTGCCACTGTGATTGCATTTGGATGGGTACAGGGAAAAGCCTCTGTCCATTTGGAAAACATATCACAAATGACCAAACAGTATTTCTTGCCTTTACCCTTATTAAGCTCAATGAAGTCCATGCAAATGTTCTGAAATGGATAAATGGAGGATGGAAAAGTGCCTCTTTCAGGTCTGAAATTTCCTTGTGCATTGTTTTTTTGCACAAATCAGACATTTTTTACAGAACTGAGTGGCAAACTGGCTAAACCTGTAGGCAGTAATGGTTTTATTTAATTTAGAAACCATCCCCCCCTTTGCTGCATGCGAGATGGCATGCAGCAAGGTGGAGACTTGGTGGAACAGTTTGTGTGGCAGAATGGGCTTGTCTTTGCTACATTTGTAGAGCTTTGAGGTGTCATCAAAAATGGCTCCCTTCTTTATCCACCTGTAGAATTCAGCTTGTGGTGCTGCTTTTTGTGCCTCAATGAGAATGTCATGTGACAACTCTTCTGTCAGTGTCAAAATGGAATCAGATTTGTTTTGTGCTGATTTTAAGCCTTGTGCAACAGCTTTAGCTCTAGCTTTAGCTTTAGCTCTGCAAAGTGAATTCCTTGAGAAACTGGATCTGTCATGATGGCCGCTAGGCCGTCATCAGCATTATCAACATCAGCTGCGCTCACTTCAGCAGGTGGCAATCAGCGGGCTTTAAAAGCCCAACGCGCGGACTCCTCAGCACGGAGTCGTCTGTCACTCTTGCCAAGCAACGCGCCAAGATCTCGACCACTCATCAAGAAACCAACGCTTTGCCAAGCCAAGTCACGTAAGCCATCTCAGCATTCATCCTCTGCGAGTTCTATCCCCTGTGCACAGGTGGACCTCCCTGGCGGCGGACTACCCTCCTCAGCTGACGAGGCACCGTCCCCCACTCCTCGGAGCTCCTCCTCACCCCCGCAGCACTGGACACCTCGAGCACTACGTCACACGGACACCAAGAGCCAGCCAGCCTCTCATTGTGGCACCTGCAAGTAAGCACCTGCAGCATACTCGCCAAACATTGCTGCTGTGCAGCAGTAACCCTGTGCTTGTATATTTCCAGGGTTGCCAGGTTACCACAAGACGGGCTCAGCTCCAGTGGCCAGACGAGCATACACACATCCACTCACACTCCACACTCACCAAATCCACAATAAAAGATAATTGTCTGTAATCACTCATGCCAGCGTCTGTCTCTTGGGTCGTAAATAGTAGTAGTAGATTAGTTTATTTGACAGGGACAGTGCAATAAACATAGACAATTAATCAAAAACAATCAATCTGATGTGTTGCACATAGAGTGTATAGCTATTAGCTAATTTGCAACTCTTGTCCCTGGATGGGCTTTAGAAAAAAGAATCAAGATAAAAATATACACAATAACCACATACATCAATGCAGAAAAATTATAAATACACAATTATAAATATTATAAATATTATAAATACACAAATATAACAGCCTGACTCACCTTTAACATAAATATTATAAATACACAAATATAACAGCCTGACTCACATTTAACACATATAACATAACTCACATTTGCCTATTTCAGGCCTTCCTCCCTCCGTCACTCACTATAAACAAACACATTTATTCCTTCCCTTCATTCACTCTCACTTTGCAGACAAATAATTCATACATGAGTACATTCTTGTTTATTTTTCAGCCAGTTTTTAACATTTTTAGTGAATGTTTTAAAGTCCGTTATTATTTTAATTTCATTTGGCATTGTGTTCCAGATGTGACTGCCCTTTATAGAGAAAGCTGTTTGTCCAAATGTGGTTCTGCGGTGGAATATTTTACAGTTATTGTTAACAGAACTCCTGGTGGCTCTGCTGCTGTCCTGTCTTTGGACGAAACCAGCAAGTGGCTCGGGTGCTGATTTATGGAAACATTTGAACGTTAATTTCAGAAGACAGAGGTCAATGAAGCTCTCAAAACTCAATAGGTTGTATTTTTTTAAAACATTACAGTGATGCCACCTAATGGGCTTTTTGTCCAAGATTTTTAGGGTTTGATTATATAATGAACCTATATGTCTTATTGTGGAAGGGGCTGCTTGAGCCCAGACTGTCAAACAGTATGATATATGAGAAAAAACCATAGAATGCATATACAGTGCAGCTGCTTCGTAAGGTATGTAATATCTAATTAATTTAAAGCAGTTCAGATTTTTTTTTACTGTTTTTGAAATTTTCTTTATATGAAGATTAAATTTGAGTTGAGGATCTAGTACAATGCCAAGGTATTTGAATTCTGTAGCTAAACTGATGTCATGATCATGTATATTAACTTTAAAATGTTGCAGGTTACATTTTTTGATTGAAAAGCACATTGAGACTGTTTTCTGAAGGTTCAGCAATAGATGGTTCTTGAGGAGCCACTCTTGGACATCAACCATACTTGTAGACAGTACATCTGCAGCCTGTGCTGGAGTCTTGGCAGCTGTGTAAATAACTGCATCATCTGCATAAAGTTGGCATGTTGCAGCTGAGCAGTGTAACGGCAAGTCATTAATAAAAATGCTGAAAAGTAAAGGACCAAGAATGGACCCTTGTGGGATACCCATGCGGTTGTTTAAAAATGAGGATTTATCCTGGTGAACTTTTACACACTGTTCTCTATTCTGGAGATAAGATGCAAACCATTCTAATGTATTTGGGGAGAAGTTAAAAGATACCATTTTGGATAAAAGCAAACTGTGGTTTACAGTATCGAAAGCCTTTTTGAGATCTAGAAAAACAGCTCCTACCACATTACCCCTGTCCAAGGACTGTTTGACGTTTTCAATAAGGCAACAATTTGCTGTTTCTGTTGAGTATCCTGGTCTAAAACCAAATTGATGTGGATGAAGAAGTTGACTGTCTTGTAAATAGTCTATCAGCTGTGTAGCTACAACTTTTTCAAGAACCTTAGATAGGACTGGTAAGATAGAGATTGGGCGGTAATTGCATATATCGTCTTTACTGCCTGATTTATGAACTGGTATGACGACAGCTTTTTTCCAGCCAGATGGAAATGTACTAGACCTAATGGAGAGATTAATGAGATGAGTCAGTGGTTTGATTAATATTTTGCTGTGCATTTTGAGAAAGGAGGTGCTCATATTGTAGATATCACTAGTTTTTGAGTTTGACAGTGTTTTAACAATACCAGCAATTAACTTCTCATTTACCTCATCGATGTGAAAAGTATCTGTTGGAAGTATGGAATTTGTGTTGTTGAGCACATTTGGCAGCACAAAAATTTTTGTTAAGTCTTCCACAGAGCCCACAAAGTGTGAATTAAATTCATTTGCCAAAGTAGCCTTGTCACTGACGGTCTTGCCATTGATTCTAAGTTCCTTTACCCCCTTCTGATCGTTTTTTTTATTAGTTAAGTTATTTAAATGCCTCCATAGGGAACTGTTGTTACCCTTTGCATGATCTATCAGTTTATTGTAATAAGATATTTTTGATTTTCGCAGCTCATGTACCACTTTATTTCTTAAACTTTTGTACACAAGGTGATCATTTTGTAGTTTGGAGGTTAGTGATGTTTTCAGTGCATAGTCTCGCCTCTTCATAAGTTTTCTTATTTCATTATTTAACCATGGTAGGCTAATCTTCTGTTGTCTACTTTGAATTTGCTTTGAAAATTTTTCTATAGACTTTGTGATTGTTGCAGTTATAAAATTACAACAATCATCTACTTCACATGTTGCCATGAGCTGCTCCCAATTTTGATTCTCTAAGTAATGTTCAAACTCCTCATTTTTTGATTTGGGGATAATAAAATTTGATTTGTCAATATCGACTCCCCCAAAATACTGTAGTCGCTTTTTAGTAAGTTTCCTGACAGCAAGAACCATGTTATGATCTGAGAGACCAGTTACAAGATTATAGGTTCTGGTTATTCGTTCTGGTTTATTAGTAAATACCATGTCAATAAGTGTTCTGGATTGTTTGGTTATCCTGGTGGGTCCTTTGATGATTTGCTGGTAATTAAATTTAGTCATGAGGCTTTTCAGTACGACTCCGTCAAGATGACCCATCAGACAGCGTGCTGTCGCGCAGCATAGAAACACTCAGCGCACGAGTTGACATGATTTCCCACCAGCAGACAGTCATCTTAAACCAATTGACTCAAATTAACAGCTGGCTGGATCGCCTGGAAGGACACCAGGCGTTCTCTCCGGCTAGCGGGGTGCCTTTTGCACCCGCAGCTGCTGCTACTAGCCAAACCAACTCACCTTCCACACATCGCCTAACTCCCGTGCCAACCCCCGCACGTTTTACTGGTAAACTGGGGGAAGCGCGAGGATTTTTGCTACAGTGTGAGTCAGTGTTTCTCCGCGTCCCGGGGGACTTTGCCACTGATATGAACAAGATTGGGTACATCATCAACTTGCTGGGAGGCAGAGCCCTAGATTGGGCGTATACCATCATGGCCAAACCAAATTATTCATTGTTGACTTACCAGCAGTTCATGGCAGAGTTCATGGAGGTGTTTGATCATGTTGACCGGGGCGCGGTGTTAACTGAACGGCTGCTTGGACTCCGGCAGGGCAGTAGATCTGCCGCCGATTATTCCATTGACTTCCGGGTGTTAGCTGGTCAGGTTGGGTGGGGGGAGCCAGCACTCTGTGGAATTTTCCTCTGCAGCCTTAACTCAGAGTTAAAAGATGAGCTAGCGGCAAAGGAGAAACCAGACAGACTTGGGGAGTTAATCTCCCTCACCATCAGTTTAGATAGCAGACTAAGGGAGCGAGCAGCCGAACAGCGAACCGCTGCCCGTGCGAGTAAGTCTCGCTCTCGCCCCGCTAGGTCCCCCCTCCTCACTTTGCCCGCATCTGAAGAACTTCCGGAGCAGGAGGATATGGTTGTGGGGCAATCGGGTCTTACAGCGGCCGAAAGACAGCGCCGCAGGGAGCAGGGGTTGTGTTTCTACTGTGGGAATGGGGCACATAGTAGTAGTGGATTGCCCGTTAAAAAAGGAAGGTCCGCGGATCACGGTAGGGGGATTCACGGACAAAAATCAGGAAAAACCCCTCACTAGTTGCCACATCCCCATTAGGCTCATTCATAAACACAAGGAACACACCACACTCGCCTTAGTTGACTCTGGAGCTGAGCAGAACTTCATCTCCAGAGACCTGGCAACCCTGATGGGCCTCAGCTGTCAGCCCCTACGCCCCCCTGTCCATCTGGTCACCCTGTCAAAAGCATCTCTGATGTCAGTCTCCCACCAGACAGCACCTGTGTTAGCGATAGTTTCTGAAAACCACAAGGAGGAAATACGGTTCCTGGTCTTGCCCATCTCCTCTTCACCCGTCATCTTGGGGTATCCCTGGCTCCGGCTGCATAACCCCACTTTCGACTGGCAAGTTGGGAGAATTACGGCTTGGAGCTCATTCTGTCTGAGCGCCTGTCTCCAGTCCGCTGCATGCGCTCCCTCGGTCCCGATGATGCCTCCCTCAACACCCCTTCCGGACCTGTCAAAGGTGCCTGACGTCTACCATGATCTGGGCCAGGTGTTTAGTAAGTCACGGGCATTGTCCCTTCCCCCCCATCGCCCGTATGACTGTGCGATCAACCTCAAGGCTGGGGCCCCTCTCCCGGCGAGCCGCCTGTACAGCCTGTCAGCTCCGGAACGCGAGGCCATGGATACGTACATCAAGGAATCTCTGGCTTCCAGTATCATCCGTCCATCCTCCTCAGCCGTTGGGGCGGGGTTTTTCTTCGTTGGGAAGAAGGACGGGTCGCTGCGGCCCTGCATCGATTTCCGGGGACTCAACGACATCACAATTAAAGACAAATACACTCTCCCCTTGATGAACACTGCCTTCGATTTCCTCCAGGGGACGTCCTGGTTTACCAAACTAGATCTACGGAACGCCTACCACCTGGTGCGCATTCGAGAAGGTGATGAATGGAAGACTGCCTTCCGGACCCCAAGCGGCCACTTTGAATATTTAATGATGCCATTTGGGTTAACCAACGCTCCGGCGGTGTTCCAGCGCCTAATAAATGACGTTCTCCGGGACTTTTTGAACTCCTTCGTCTTTGTTTACCTTGATGATATCGTCATCTTCTCGCGCTCACTGGAGGAGCATCAGGTGCATGTATAGCAGGTCCTGCAGTGTCTCCTGGAGAATCAGTTGTTCGTCAAGGCGGAGAAATGTGAATTCCACACGGATCGCACCTCTTTCCTGGGGTTTATCATCGCCCGTAACCAGGTGCTCCCCGATCCGGACAAGGTCAAGGCGGTGGTGGACTGGCCCACGCCCACATCTAAGAAACAGCTACAGGGATTTTTGGGGTTTGCCAATTTTTATCGGCGTTTCGTGCCAAATTTTGGGAACATCGCCAGACCCCTGACTGCACTCACATCCCCGAAGGTCCCTTTCCATTGGAGTGAGGAGGCTGCCACGGCATTTGGGAGGCTGAAGGGAGAGTTTGCTTCGGCCCGTGTGTTTATTTATTTAGCGAATGCAAAGTCCTTAAGCCAAGCAGTTGCCTCCTGGTTTGCTGTATGGAGGGTGTGTAATCCTCCTTCCAGTCTTTGGAGCGGGCAAGCCTCTATGATGTGTTCCATAGTTTGCTCCTCTCCACATGCGCACAGCGGGCTAGGGCTACTACCCCATCTGTGAAGGCTGGCCAAGCAGGGGCCATGTCCAGTCCTAAAGCGATTGAGTGTAGACCACTGTCTCCTTGGGAGGTTGGTGCCCGGGACCTGTTGGTTGGGGTTTATCACCAGCTGTTTGTTTGGGACCTCCTTGGTCTCCCATTCCTCTTGCCAAGCTGTCTGGATGGTAAAGTCAGCTGGGGGAGGGTTTTTCCAAATCGGCCGTCTGGATGAAAGTCGGGCAGTGGGTGGGGTGTAGATATCTGCATGGATTGGTAAGTGAGGAAAATCTTTAACTTTTTGGAGCATCCTTTGAGTTAATGCTGCTCGCCGGATGTGTGGAGGGGCTATGTTTGACAGTACAGAGAGCCAGGGGAGTGGTGTTGAGCGGATTGTTCCAGTTATAGTTCTCATGGTTGAGTTGAGCTGGGTGTCTACATGGTGTGTGTAAGATGACCTGGACCAGACAGGGGCACAATATTCTGCTACAGAGTATGAAAGGGCCAGTGTTGAGGTGCGCAGGGTGGAGACTGCCACCCCCCATTTTGCACCAGCGAGCTTGCAGAGCAGGTTGTTTCGTACTTTCACCTTAGCAGCCATCCCCTTTAGATGTTCCTTGAAGGATAAGGTCCTATCAAGGGTCACTCCAAGATAAGTTGGATTTGGGGCATGCTTAAGCTTGAGTCCGCTCAGGTGGATGTTTAGTTCTCTGGCAGCTTTTGCATTGTGGAGATGAAATACACTGGAGACGGTTTTTGCTGGGCTTGGTTTTAGGCGCCAGATTTTGCAGAACTGGTCCAGTTTAGCAAGATCTTCCGTGAGCACCCGTTCCAGTGGTTCAAAGTCTGGTGCTTGGAATGCCAAACAGATGTCGTCTGCATAGATGAATTTGCGGGATTTTGTAGTAGGCAGGTCGTTTATGTAGAGGTTGAACAGAGTTGGAGCTAGAACTGAGCCTTGTGGGAGTCCGTTTTTCTGCATTCTCCATGTACTTGTGTTCTGACTGAGGTGGACTCTGAACCTTCGGTTGGTCAGCAGGGTTTTTATAATTGCTGTTGCCCAAGCAGGGATCGCCTTTATAAGTTCCAGGAGGAGGCCTTTGTGCCAGACCGTATCATAGGCGGCTGTAAGATCGAGAAACACAGCCCCTGTCTTCAGTCTGCTCTCGAAGCCATTTTCAATGAAGGTGGTTAGGGCCAGTACTTGTTCTCCTGTACTGCGGTCCTTGCGGAAACCTACTTGATCCACACTTAGAATATCCTCTATTTCTGGGGAAATGCGTTGCAGTATTAGGCGCTCCATGATTTTGTAAGGAACGCTGAGTAGGGAGATTGGGCGGTAGCTTGCTGGTAGTTTGTGGTCTTTGCCAGGTTTTGGGATGGCAATGACCTTTGCTGCCCGCCATTTCTTTGGGATCGAGTTCGTTTGTGTGATCCTTGTGTAGAATTGTGTCAACCAGGTTAGGGCTCGGGGGCCAAGATTTTTCATGAATTCTGGGAAGATGTTATCGTATCCTGCTGCCTTTCCACATTTCAGACCCTGTAGGACTTTTTCCAGTTCAGCAGCCTCGAAGGGTTCAGGGTTCGTTTCCTCTACAGGCATTTTTTGGTGTTTTTTTAGCTCAGTTGTAACTGCTCTTCTGGTGTCTTTGTCTTGGGGTGCTTTGGCGATAGTCAGTAGGTGGGATGCAACTTGGTTGGGTGTGACGGATGCTCGGCTTTGGCTAGGGGGCTTCTGTGCAGCTCCTAGGCGACGGATGAGGCTCCAACATTTCCTGCTAGAGTGGGTAAAGCTCCGGTCAGCAACTGTCTCCTCCCATTTCTTTCGCCGGGCTGTATTTAGCGATTCAATGAGATGGTCTGCTATCTCTGGGTCCCCTGATGTTTGATAGGATTGTAGGAGGGCAGCACTTTCTCCGTCCAAACATGGGACATAGAGGGGTTGGTAGCCTCGTGGGATTGCAGTATGGGCAGCCTTGAAGATTGCGCTGCAGAAGCGGTTGTATGCTTCATCTACAGTGATGGTGTGGAGTGGGATGGTAACAACGCTCCTGTCCAGAGTTTCACTGAATTTCTTCCAGTTGGCTTTGCGGAAGTTCCAGCGCATCTTCCTTGGGCTGTATATGACTGGAAGTTGTAGGCCAATGTGTACAAGCAGGGGCCGGTGTTGGCTGTGTGGAAAATCATCAAGAATGAGGATCTGTGTAGGATATGGCTCCCCATTCAAAGAGCTGACCCAACACAGGTCAGGAGAATAGTCCTTCTTCCACCTAGCAGAGTGGAAGGTTCCTCTTTGTTTGGGGTTGTATATCAAAGCGAGGTCATTTCTGGATGCCCAGTCTGAAAGTGCCTCCCCATCACTGTCCACTGCTGGGTACCCCCAGTCAGGGTGATGGCTGTTAAAGTCCCCCACATAGATGGCAGGGTGGGGTAGGGTGGGTAAGACCTGCAGATCCCAGTTGGCATTAGGGGGCTTGTACACATTGACAATATGGAAGCCACCAATGATTATGGTGTCTGAGAAATGTGTTGTTATCAGGTGATTTGCTTCAACTATGTCAGAACGCACATAGGTGGCACGTCCATGTTTAGCATGTAGAACATAGCACAGGAGGTCAAAGCCTTTGATGGTGAAGCGGCCAGCTTCCTCTGTGCCAATATGAGTCTCTTGGAGGCAGATTACATCAATTGAATGTTGGAAGGCGAGGACTTCAATCAGGCTTCGCTTGGCTGCAGATAGGCCTTCAACGTTTAGTTGTAATATGCGAAGGGCAGATCCTACCACAAAGTGCTCTTGGGGCTGTTTGCTTTCGGCTTTAGGACTGTGACTAGGATTCTTCTTTGACTTGGCACAGTGTGTTGACCCAGGTGGACCCGGAGCTTCAATGCTTGGTGGAGGTGGACGCATTGGTTTCGGGGGTGGGGGCGGTACTCTCTCAGCGCTCCCCGACGGACGGGAAGATCCGCCCCTGTGCTTATTTCTCTCATCGCCTGACACCTGCTGAGAGGAACTACAGCATCGGCGACAGGGAGCTACTGGCTGTCAAACTCCCGCTGGAGGAGTGGAGACACTGGCTGGAGGGAGCTGCCCAGCCATTTGTCGTCTGGACTGATCACCGCAATCTTGAATACCTTAGGACTGCCAAGCGGTTGAATGCACGTCAGGCCCGCTGGTCACTCTTCTTCGGTCGCTTTAATTTCACAATCACCTACCAGCCAGGAAGCAAGAATGGTAAGCCTGATGCCCTTTCCAGGCAGTTTGACGCACCCTCCTCTGACGAACAGGAGGAGACTATCCTGCCGTCTGCTTGTGTGGTGGGTGCGTTGACCTGGGGCATCTGCGATAAGGTCAGAAGAGCACAGGAGGTGGAGCCCGATCCGGGTGGGGGGCCCCCGGGTCGTCTATTTGTTCCTCGCCCTGTTAGGGGCCAAGTGATAGAGTGGGGTCACGCGTCCAAACTGGCGTGCCATCCGGGTGTGAGTCGGACCATTGACCTCCACCAGAGAACCTTTTGGTGGCCAGGACTGCGGAAGGACGTTAACAACTATGTCCGGGCCTGCGTTCAGTGCGCCACTGGGAAGACGTCATCATCGGCCCCGGCGGGCTTTCTACACCCTTTGCCCGTCCCTTCCCGCCCCTGGTCCCATGTAGCTATGGACTTCGTGACCGGTCTGCCCCCCTCCGGCCACTTCATGACTATTTTGACCATCGTGGACCGCTTTTTTAAAGCTGCTCATTTTGTGCCCCTCCGGGGGTTGCCATCAGCACGGGAGATGGCGGACCTTCTCGTCCTTCATGTGGTTCATCCTCACGGGATCCCCGCTGACATTGTCTCTGAACGAGGGCCTCAATTTGTCTCGCAAGTTTGGAAGGCGTTCTGTACGGCATTAGGGGCCACGACCAGTCTCTCCTCTGGATACCACCCGCAGAACAATGGCCAGTGCGAGCGAGCCAATCAGGAGCTGGAGGCTGCACTGCGGTGCGTCATCTCCTCCTGCTCTTCTTCTTGGAGCATGTATCTCCCGTGGATCGAGTACGCTCATAACACCACGGTGTCCTCGTCCACGGGGATGTCCCCCTTCAAGGCATCATTGGGGTATGATCCACCCTTGTTCCCTGAGGAGGAGGGAGAGGTGGCAGTCCCGTCTGTCCAGGCTCACACCAGACGCTGTCGGCGGGTTTGGTCCATTGCCCGCAGAGCCCTTCTGAGAACCACGGAATGGAACATTGAGGTGGCCAACCGTCACAGGAGGCCCGCCCCGGATTACAAGGTGGGTGACAAGGTATGGTTGTCCACGAAAAACATCAGTGTTCCTGCCGAGAAGCGTAAGCTGACCAAGCGCTTCATTGGTCCTTTTGTCATTTCTCGCTTTGTCAACCCTGTGTCTGTGCGTCTCGTTCTCCCCCCCCCACATGCGCATCTGCCCCACTTTCCACGTCTCCCAGGTCAAGCCCTACATCGCCGACCCACTGTGCCCGCCCCCTGCGGCTCCTGTTCCCCCGAGGATGATCGATGGGCATCCGGCCTGGGGGGTGACAGCAATTCTGGACGTCCGCAGGAGGGGTTGGGGCCTTCAGTATTTGGTGGACTGGGAGGGGTTCGGCCCTGAGCATCGCTCCTGGATACGCCCTGCGTTGATCCTCGATAAGCAGTTGATCCGCGATTTCCATCGGGCGCATCCAGGTAGGATTGGGCAGGTGCCTGGAGGCACCTCTAGAGTGGGGAGTACTGTCATGATGGCCGCTAGGCCGTCATCAGCATTATCAACATCAGCTGCGCTCACTTCAGCAGGTGGCAATCAGCGGGCTTTAAAAGCCCAACGCGTGGACTCCTCAGCACGGAGTCGTTTGTCACTCTTGCCAAGCAACGCGCCAAGATCTCGACCACTCGTCAAGAAACCAACGCTTTGCCAAGCCAAGTCACGTAAGCCATCTCAGCATTCATCCTCTGCGAGTTCTATCCCCTGTGCACAGGTGGACCTCCCAGGTGGCGGACTACCCTCCTTAGCTGACGAGGCACCGTCTCCCACTCCTCGGAGCTCCTCCTCACCCCCGCAGCACTGGACACCTCGAGCACTACGTCACACGGACACCAAGAGCCAGCCAGCCTCTCATTGTGGCACCTGCAAGTAAGCACCTGCAGCATACTCGCCAAACATTGCTACTGTGCAGCAGTAACCTTGTGCTTGTATATTTCCAGGGTTGCCAGGTTACCACAAGACGGGCTCAGCTCCAGTGGCCAGACGAGCATACACACATCCACTCACACTCCACACTCACCAAATCCACAATAAAAGATAATTGTCTGTAATCACTCATGCCAGCATCTGTCTCTTGGGTCGTAAATCATGTCAGGATCAGTGCCATTCGTGTGTGCTGCACATTTGCATATGGTCAGTTGTGATGGAAGTTTGACACTTTCGAGCAGCTCCAAAATAAGATGTTTATGCTGAACTGATTTCCCTGTTGATGTGATCATGCCTCTGTTTTTCCACTGTTGTGCAAAGTGATGAATGGTTGAAAATGCATACTGGCTATCAGTGTAAACAGCAAGTTTTTTTTAAATTTTTGCCTAATTTGCATGCTTCAGTCAGAGCAATCAGCTCTGCTGCTTGTGCTGAGTAATGTGATGGAAGTTTTTGGGCTTTCAAAACAGTGTCATGAGTGACAACTGCATAGCCAGACAGATTTAATCCATCACAGTCATGTTTTGATGATCCATCTACAAACAATGTGAGATCTGAATCATCCAAAGGTGTGTCCTGCAAATCAGGACGTGGTAGTGTTTCATTTTCAATTTCTGCCAAACAGTCATGAGGTTCACCCTCTGTGGAAATTGGTAAAAAGCTGGATTTAGTACTGTGCAACACTCAATGGTTAAATGTGGCTGCGACGGTAACACTGTCATGCATGCAAGGTGTCTGGATGGGGAGAGAACTGATATTTTGCTCTGAGATAAAATGACTGACACTGCATGTGTGACCTTTAGGGTCAAAGGATGGAAAAGAACAATCCCTGCAGATGCTTGAACTGCCATGGATGCAGCTATTATGGCCTGCACACATGGAGGCATTCAAGCCTTGTGGAGTAGTATGCCACTGGATGCATTTTTGTACCGAATGGCTGAAGGAGCACTGACGTCATGTGTCCCTCCCTACAACCTGTCATTTGAATAAATGTTTTTTTGTAGTCAGGGAGTGCCAAAACGGCAGTGCTGACCAAAAGTTTTTTCATCCTGACAAATGCCTCTTCTGCCTCAGATGTCCACTCAATTTTGTCCGCCTGTGCCATGGGCTTGTTGTAAATGAGGTCAGACAATGGTTGCACTTCAAATGAATAATTTGCAATCCAGGAGCAACAGTAATTTAGAGTTCCCAAAAATGACATGATGTCTCTCTTTGTAATTGGTTTAGGCGCTACCAAAATAGCCTCTTTGGGAGCGGGATCAACATGTTTTCCTTCTACTGACAAAATGTGGCTTAAGTATTTAACTTCTGTTTTCCACAATTGCAGCTTGGCTTTGTTTACCTTGTGACCCTGCTAAGCTAAAAATTTCAGTAGGGCAATGGTGTCCTTTTTGCACGTGTTTTCATCAGGAGATGCCAGCAAAATGTTGTCAACATATAGAAGCAACTGACTCCCATGAGGAGGAACAAACTGTGCCAAGTTTGCTGACACTGCCTGTGAAAAAATGGTTGGTGATTCAAAATACCCTTGTGGTAATCTTGTGAATGTGTACCTTTTGTTTTCAAATGTGAATGCAAACCAAAATTGATGATCTGGATGAATGGGAATGCTGAAAAAGGCATTGCTTTGCTAATGTCAATCACTGTGAAAATTTTCATTTGTGGTTGTAGATCATTTAACAAAGTGTGAGGGTCTGGGACTGTAACAGCCCTAGGAACAACATGTGTGTTACATGGTGATTTTGGACATGGTACAATGACCCCTGCTTCTATCATCTCCTGTAAAACAGGTTTGATGTCTTCCTGTGCTTCTGGGCATAGAGGATACTGTCTCTGGTAAGGCCTAAAATGAGATTTGGCATTTATTGTTACCAATTCTGCATTTTTTATTAAGCCAACATGCCGCCAGGTTCTCTGTCACCCCAATTGATCAGGCCGGTACGAAGTGGAGTGAGTATGAGTACCTTGGCATAGGAAAACCCTGCAGCACATTAGATTCTGCCACATGTGGAAAGTGTGATGCTGTCATACTGCCCTCTGTTGGAATTATGGCGATATTGACAGTTGTAAGCAAATCTCTGCCTAATAGGTTAACTGGGCATGCTTGTGATAAAATGAATGAACCTTCTGCAATGTTCCCTGTGACGGGATCCTTTACTTTTACAATTTCAGAGAGATATTCTGTATTCAATTTACCATTTGCTGATTTGACAATTACTGTGTTCTGATTTTTGGAACCCCTCAACATCCAGCCCTGAAATGACTGATCTACAAGCACCTGTGTCACAAAGAAATCTCAGTGGAGTCCCCTGAACCTCTAGAGTAACCTCTGGTAAACACTCTAGTGTCATTATTAGATCAAAGTCAGGTAAATGAAAAATGTCAACTGTGTCATTGTCATTTTCTGCTGTTGTACTTAGCTTTGGTTCGGCTAGTCACATGTTGGGATGTGTCGGGTCTTGTCGTGGTGGCTGGGTGGCGTGCACTCCCCTCCCCTCCTCCCAGCTCAGCGGGCCGACAGGAGAGTCCTTGTTCCAGTGGCTCCGCTGTCCACAACGCCGACAGACATCGTGGTCCCACTGTGGCGGGTAGGCAGCCCCAGCCCCAGCCCCACGGCCCCTCCTCCCTCCTCCACGTGGTGGACCCTGAAAAAATACAGAAGTGGGGGAAGCTAAGGTCTCCCCCAGAGGGTCAGCAATTACATAAACTGGAGTAGGCCTTGATTTAGCTTTCTTTTCCTCTATCTCCAGCCGGTCCTCCTCAAGCCTCTCTGCATGTTTTGCATAAGTTAGCACATCAGCAAATGCACATGTACGATATGTCACCAAATGTTTACGTATGTATTGTGCCATATGTCGATGCATGTTCTGCAAAAACACACTTTTCAAATGTTGCCAGTAGGGTTCTGACCCTGTATCTTGACCAGGTTTGATTGTCAAAAACTGTTACAACTCGCCGCTCATTAGCGGCGCCAGCTGAGCGCACACCTGCACCTCGTCAGCAGCGTGGCATATAAGCCACTCTGCCCTGGGCCTCGGCCTGAAGCCGTCTGTTCCCTTCGGCTACTTGCTTCAGAGGAACCCCCTCGCCTACCAGCAAGATTACCCGCGTAAGCATACCTCCTCTTGTGTTCCAGTTTCTCCCCTGTGCACAGGTGGATCTTCCCCGGCGGCGGACTCCGCCTCTGCATCACCATCTCATTGCTGCTGTCAAGTGCATCGTCAGGTTGCTGTCTCCTGGACTCGCCCTTGTGCACACCTGCCACCTGCCCTGCCAAGTAAGCCAACAAATCCCTTGTTACCTGTTGTACTGGTTTGGTGCCCGTCACCTTCTCCCTGTGCTCTCTCCCCAGGGTTGTCTGGCTGTATGGTTTCCTGCCTCCATGCCTGACGCTGACGTCCGGCATCAGTACATCCACATACCACAGACACGCATCCACACATCCTTGTTGTTAAATAAAGCTGTTAAATTCACTCTGAGCCTGCGTGTGTGTCTCCTGAGCCGTGCGTTATGTCAGTACGGCTTCAGCAGAGCGGCTCGGCGGACAGCGGGCTCGCACGCCGATTTTCCACCCTCGAGGCTCAGGTGGATTTAATAGCTCATCAGCAACAAGTGATTCTCAACCAATTAACCCTAATAACTGACCGGTTAGACCGCCTGGACCCCTGACAGCCATTCCCCCCGGCTCGTCAGTGAGGTGTAGTTCCTGCTGCTTCAGCGGCCGTCCAGCCAGCTCCGGGTGTCCCAGCCCGACTCACACCCATTCCTACCCCCGCCCGCTTTTGCGGTAAGCTCGGTGGAGCGCGGGGATTCATTATGCAATGTGAGTCGGTGTTTCTGCGTGTCCCCGGGGATTTCCCCTCAGACCATAGTCGAATTGGCTATATAGGTAACCTCCTGGAGGGTTGTGCACTCACCTGGGCTTATGCTGTAATGGCGAGGCCGGGTTATGCCACCCTCACCTATGGCCAGTTCGTTAAACATTTTCAGGAAGCCTTTGATCACTCCCGTATGGAGAGTGTCCTGACCAATTGCCTCCTCAGCCTCCAGCAGGGGAGCCGATCGGCCGCGGACTACGCCATTGACTTCCGGGTTACAGCGGAGGAGGTTGGCTGGGAGGAACGTGCCCTCTGCGGCATCTTCCTTCGCAGTTTAAACTCTGGTCTGAGGGATGAACTGGCTGGTCGGGACATCCCTGAAACGTTGGCGGAGCTAATTTCCCTTACTATCAGCTTGGACAACTGGCTGCGCGAGCGCGCCTCAGAGCGGAAGTTGCCTTCTCGCTCGCGGGCGGCCTCGCCACGCTGGTCTCAAGCTCGCCCCCTGGCGTTACCGCCACCGGAGGTTTCCGAGGAGTCGGAGCCAATGGTGACGGGCCGGGCAAAGCTCCCTCTAGCGGAGAGACAACGCCGACGTGAGCTGGGTCTCTGCATGTATTGCGGAGACAACCAGCACACGGTGGAGCGATGCCCGGAGAAGCCAAATGGGGAGGTCCGCGAGTCACTGTAGGGGGCCTCGCGGAGGCTAACCGGTCAACTCCCCTCACTCATTTGTCACTGCCCATCCGTTTCTGCCACAACATCACAGGGCATCTCACTCATGCACTGGTGGACTCAGGCGCGGAAGGCAGCTTCATTTCACAAAGCCTGGCAACCCGATTGGGCATCCATTGCCAGCCCCTTAAAACTCCTCTCACCCTCATCAATCTCTCCCGTGCATCTCTGGGGAAAGTGACCCACCGGACAAACCCCGTCTCTGTCATCGTCTCTGGAAATCACCGGGAGGAAATCTCCTTTTACATCTTGCCATCCTCTTTGTCTCCGGTGATCCTGGGTTATCCGTGGCTCCATCTCCATAACCCCGTCCTGGATTGGAAGACCGGAAGGGTGACAGCCTGGAGTACCTTTTGTATGAGCACCTGCCTCCAATCCGCTGCCTGCTCTCCATCTTCTCCTCCCGTGGTCAAGGATGCCGCGCCCCCGGACCTCTCCTTGGTGCCCGTGGAGTTTCACGACCTGGGCGGGGTCTTTAGTAAGTCCAAGGCGATGTCTCTTCCTCCACACAGGCCTTACGACTGCGCCATAAATCTCCGCCAGGGGGCGCCTCTTCCCTCGGGACGTCTCTACAGCCTGTCAGCGCCGGAGAAGGAGGCTATGAACACCTACCTTAAAGGCCAAATGTCAAGTAATTTTTTTTTCTAAATGACAACGAATTTAGATAAAATACACATAGCTTAAACCAAATATTCATACCGGAGACCATATCACCCACCTGCATTTACATAATTGCACAAAATACACCAGGTGAAGGCCCCACCTTGCTCGCTGGCTTGTGACAGCCAGTCCAGACCACGCCCATGTTTTTGACGTCACAAGTTGTACCCTGGCTGCCCTGCCTATCCACATTCACACTTATCAACATTGGACAATCATGACGGAAAGTGACAGCGATTGTGAACAAATTAGTTTAGTTTTGTCTTTTTTTTTTTTGTCTTTTTTTTGTCAGTGGTTCAGACAGTGACAGAGGCATAGAACCTTACAGGTTCGAGCCGTCCGAGACGGAATCAGATGCTTTGTCTGATGACAACAGTTCCGACGATGACCAGAGAGCAGAACCAGTGGAAAATGTCATTGAACTGGACATTAATCGCCTCCAGAGTTGGGAAGCCGAAGGGGGTCTGTCGAGGGCGCCCCATAAATATTGATTTTTCGGAAGCCATTATTATTACAGTGGAGGAGAGCCGCTGCTGTCAAGAAATTGACCAGATCAATATGAAAATGGAGGCGCATACCTGTCAAGAGAGACGTTTTCGCCGTATTTTAATACCGTAAAACGCGGCTATAAGGGACGGCGGAGTAATAATGGACATTTCTCTGGGAAATGTTTTCATACCCGTCAAGTGAGACGTTTTCGCCGTATTTTAATACCGTAAAACGCGGCTATAAGGGACGGCGGAGTAATAAGGGACACTTTTCTGGGAAATGTTTTAAATGTAATTCGTGTTGTTATTGTCAAATATTTTAAGGAAAATACGGGGAAAATGCAATTTTAGCAAAAACGGGCGTATTGCCATTTCTGTACGCCCAAAAGAAAAATATATGGGAAAAAAATTGAGTGTGTTGAGGAGCACGTCGTGTGTGTGATCCCCCACAGCTAGGGTGCTGGCAGATGGCTCAGCCTGAGCTATTCGCACTACATTGAGAAGTGTGGACTCAATCATTAGTCTGATGGCCGCGGCGGGCAGATCGCTCAGCGGGAGCTATTATCACTACAATGAGAAGTCATTAGGATAATGGTTTAACACTTTCAGCTGTGCTGCGGCTGCGGAACAGAGAGGAATCGCCTTACAAATACAGAATTCTGCTTTTTTTTATTTTTGCGCCGGACGCTGAGTTGTGTTGTTATTGTCAAATATCCATGAATCCTTAAAATATTTGACAATAACAACACGAATTACATTTAAAATATTTCCCAGAAAAGTGTCCCTTATTACTCCGCTGTCCCTTATAGCCGCGTTTTACGGTATTAAAATACGGCAAAAACGTCTCACTTGACAGGTATGAAAACATTTCCCTGAGAAATGTCCCTTATTACCCAGCTGTCCCTGATAGTCCCGTTTTAAGGTATGGGTGAAATATCCAATTTTTTCTTTCTTGTTGCTTACTTCAATCTTCCAGTCTCCATATAAACAATTAATCGAAATACCCCAAGCATCAAACTAGGGTGCAATCTATTTCGTCACTTCCGCCTTCTTCCCCAGGCGATTCCAGGGGCCGTGAGTAGGAACGTCAGGCCAAGCGCGGCAGTTTTAAATTAATGAATATTCCGGCGTTACTGAAGCATATGCACCAAGACCCGAACGGATCGGTTCCCTTTTATATCTAATTTCAAGACATTTAAAGTATCCTGTTACGTGACATTTGGCCTTTAAGGAATCTCTCAGTGCAGGTATTATTCGCCCATCATCATCTCCATTAGGTGCAGGGTTCTTCTTCGTGGGCAAGAAGGATGGCTCTCTTCGTCCATGCATCGACTTCCGTGCCCTCAATGACATCACGGAGAAGGACCGTTACACCCTGCCCCTGACGGACACTGCCTTCCACTCCCTCCAGGGGGCGACCTGGTTTACCAAGCTGGATCTCCGCAGCGCGTACCACCTCGTCCAGATCCAGGAGGGAGATGAATGGAAGACAGCCTTCCGTACCCCGAACGGCCACTTTGAATACCTGGTCATGCCGTTCGGGTTAACCAACGCTCCAGCCGTCTTTCAGCGCCTGATTAATGACGTTCTCCAGGACTTCATCGGTCTGTTTGTGTTCGTTTACCTGGATGATATTCTCATCTTCTCCAAGTCCAAGGATGAGCACCAGGTGCATGTGAGACGGGTCCTTCAGAGGTTACTGGAGAATCGGTTGTATGTGAAGGCGGAGAAGTGCGAGTTCTATGCCAAGAAGACGTCATTTCTCGGGTTTGTCATCTCCCATGACCAGGTGCTCCCAGACCCAGCTAAAATTAAAGCAGTGGTAGATTGGCCGACTCCCACATCTAGAAAGCAGGTGCAACAATTCGTCGGCTTTGCCAACTTCTACCGCCGCTTTGTGCCCAACTTTGGAGCCATCGTCGGCCCTCTGACCCGTCTCACCTCCCCTAAAACCCGGTTCCAGTGGACTGAAGAGGCCGCGGCGGCCTTCCAGGCGCTGAAGGCGGAGTTTTCATCCTCCCGGGTCCTCAGCCAGGTCGATCCCTCTCTGCAGTGCATCATGGAGGTCGACGCCTCGGATACGGGGGTGGGGGCAGTGTTGTCTCAGCAGTCACCTGCTGATGGGGTCAAACGGCCTTGCGCCTTCTTCTCCCGGCGCTTGTCCCCGGCGGAACGCAACTACGACGTGGGGGACAGGGAGCTTCTCGCCATCAAGCTCGTGCTCCAAGAGTGGCGTCACTGGCTGGAGGGGGCCGTCCTGCCCTTCGTGGTGCTAACGGATCACAAAAACCTGGAATATTTAAGAACTGCCAAGCGTCTGAATGCCCGCCAGGCCCGTTGGTCCCTGTTTTTTGCGAGATTCCGTTTCACCATCACATTCAGGCCGGGCTCCAAGAACGGACTCCCTGATGCCCTCTCCAGGCAATTCGCCCCTGAAGACTCGGGGGGCGCTGTACACACCATCCTGCCCAGGTCGTGCATCGTGGGGGCCGTTACCTGGGAGATCGAGGATAAGGTCCGGAAGGTGCAGGAATCGGAGCCAGACCCAGGCAGCGGACCGGAGGGGAGGCTCTTCGTTCCATCCTCTGTTCGGGGGGAGGTCATCCATTGGCTTCACACGTCCAAGCTAGCCTGCCATCCTGGGACCTCCCGAATGATTGACCTGCTCCAACGCTCCTTCTGGTGGCCAGGACTGCACAAGGACGCTGCCCGCTACGCCCGGGCCTGCCCCATCTGTGCCACCAGTAAAGCTGGCAACTCTCCCCCTGCGGGTTTGCTCCAGCCCCTGCCCATTCCTAGTAGGCCCTGGTCGCACATCGCATTGGACTTCGTCACCGGTCTCCCCGTCTCTAACAACTTCGACACTGTCCTGACCATCGTCGACCACTTCTCCAAGGCCGCCCACTTCGTGCCATTATGGGGGCTCCCCTCTGCCTTGGAGACGGCAGATCTTCTCATCCAACATGTGGTCAGGCTGCACGGGATACTAGTTGATGTGGTCTCCGACCGGGGTCCCCAATTCACCTCGGACGTCTGGCAGGGTTTTTGCAAAGCATTAGGAGCCCAGGTAAGCCTCTCCTCCGGCCATCACCCTCAATCTAACGGGCAGTGTGAATGAACCAACCAGGAGCTGGAGGCTGCTCTCCGCTGCGCCACCGCCTCGAAGCCTGCGTCATGGAGCAAACACCTTGCCTGGGTAGAATACGCCCACAACACCGCTCGCTCCTCAGCCACAGGGATGTCCCCCTTCAAGGTGTCCCTGAGTTACAACCCCCCTCTGTTCCCCTCGCTGGAGAACAAGTCGGCAGTCCCCACGGTTCAGGCTCACCTCAGGCGGTGCCGCTCCATCTGGACAGCTGCGCGCAATGCGCTTTTACGCACGGCAGAGCGCAATAAGGCCACGGCGGATCGGCATAGAAGACCTGCTCCTGCCTACCAGGTAGGCCAACCGGTCTGGGTATCCACGCAAGATGTGAACCTGAAGGGTGAGAGGAGGAAGTTGGCTAAACATTTCATGGGTCCATACCCCGTCACCAAGATTATCAACCCGGTGGCTGTGCGTGTTGCTACTCCCCCCTCCCTCCGCATCCATCCCACCTTCCACGTCTCCAAGGTGAAACCGGTGGTGTCTGATCCCATCTGCCCTCCTCCTGCTGCGCCGCCCGCGCCTCGGATGATTGATGGCCATCCGGCTTGGACTGTCTCTACCATCTTGGACTCCCGACGCCGGGGTCGCAGGCTACAGTATTTGGTGGACTGGGAGGGCTATGATCCAGAATGGAGGCAGTCGGTTCGCTCCTCGTTCGTGTTGGATCGCTCTCTCATCACGGAGTTTCACCGGAAGCACCCCGATAAACCATGGCCAGGAGGCGCTGCTAGAGGGGGGAGTACTGTTACAACTTGCCGCTCATTAGCGGCGCCAGCTGAGCGCACACCTGCACCTCGTCAGCAGTGTGGCATATAAGCCACTCTGCCCTGGGCCTCGGCCTGAAGCCGTCTGTTCCCTTCGGCTACTTGCTTCAGAGGAACCCCCTTGCCTACCAGCAAGATTACTCGCGTAAGCATACCTCCTCTTGTGTTCCAGTTTCTCCCCTGTGCACAGGTGGATCTTCCCCGGCGGCGGACTCCGCCTCTGCATCACCATCTCGTTGCTGCTGTCAGGTGCATCGTCAGGTTGCTGTCTCCTGGACTCGCCCTTGTGCACGCCTGCCACCTGCCCTGCCAAGTAAGCCAACAAATCCCTTGTTACCTGTTGTACTGGTTTGGTGCCCGTCACCTTCTCCCTGTGCTCTGGGTTGTCTGGCTGTACGGTTTCCTGCCTCCGTGCCTGACGCTGACGTCCACCATCAGTACATCCACATACCGCAGACACGCATCCACACATCCTTGTTGTTAAATAAAGCTGTTAAATTCACTCTGAGCCTGCGTGTGTGTCTCCTGAGCCGTGCGTTATGTCAAAAACATCTTGTAATCTGCCCCTATAGTCTTCAATGCCTTCTGTCTTGTTCTGAGTCATGTTCTGTATAGCACTCCAATCATGCTTCAATCTCCACTTATTTCCAATGCGGTCATTTAACTGACTCACCTGTTGACCTAATAATGCATTTGTTGGTAAAAGGATATGACCTCCATCATCTTTTGGGTTCCAATCACCTGAAAACCGCACACCAATCCCCTTTTAGGACCCTCCTATAGGCCCTCTCTGTCTCGACCATTTAATTTAAAACTTTGAAGGAGGTTTGCCATCCCTTCAAAAAACTGTGTAGGTTTATCTTTAGGGTGTGGAATTTCTTTAACCGCTTCAGAAAAATCTGCATCAGTCCAAGGTCGATAGACCAGAATTGTGGGTTGGTGTTCAATGGCATCTGGCTGACCATCCCATGCAGGTGGACTTGTATAAGCTGGATTGGAAAGCTCAATCATGGGATACTGGTCTATAATGTTATACCCATCACACTGTTCTTTCTTAATGGATTTAACTGTAAATGAAGATGGGTGTGTGTTTGAAATTGCATAGTGAGAGGGTGCATAAATACTTATCTCTTTTGCAATCCTTGGGGGCTGTTCCCTGGAACCCCAGTCCTTTCTAACTTTTGGCTTCACGTCACAGTCTAGGCTGTGAGGAGGAGGGGGTGCAGCAGCAGCAGCAGCAGGAGAGGGAGGGGGAGGAGGGAAATCCGCACTTGGAGCCGTGGGAGCTGGCACCGCTTCAAGGCTGGGATAGAGAGGGGGAGGGGCCTGCCACTGGTCCTGGCCCCCACAAGCATCATCACCTCAGAAAGTAGGAGAGATAGGACACATATCAGTCAAGTCTTTCTTTCTTGTAAACATCTGAGTCCTTGGAGGTCTGGTTTTGTCTGTTCACTATCACCTGATCTATATCAGCCTGACACTTCCTTGCAACCTGAAGCCATTGTTCAGCTTCAATAAGACCATATTAATAGAATAATATGGAATTAACCTTTCAATTACTTATTGTTTTCTTTGAAAGAGCAGTACCTGCTAACTCCAGGTCTTTCTGGAGCTCTCCACGAGTGGGCTTTGGCTGTTTGATAACTATTCTGATAACTGTTTTGACTCTTCTGTCAGAAATC
The DNA here is from genome assembly GCA_020510985.1 of Pholidichthys leucotaenia. Taxonomy (NCBI): domain Eukaryota; kingdom Metazoa; phylum Chordata; class Actinopteri; order Cichliformes; family Pholidichthyidae; genus Pholidichthys; species Pholidichthys leucotaenia. The sequence goes on along the minus strand of CM035840.1, from coordinate 54,948,731 downwards.
TTGTGAGGAGCTCCTGGTCATGGCCGGTTTATTGTAAAATGATGTTCTTTCCACTTACGAATGATGGCTCCATTAATGCTCACTGGAACATTCAGCAGTTTAGAAATGCACCTGTAACCAATGCCACCATTATGTTTTGCAACAATAAGTTACAGAGGTCTAGAGAGAGCTCTTTGCTTCTACCCGTCATGTGTTCTTTGTGGTGTGACAATCTGATATTCACAGACCTTTTTAAAGGCTATCAGTCAGGACTTAACCAGCTGAAATTAATTTGCACTGATGGGGGATGGGATGGCTTCCTAAATTCTGATAAATTGCAACTGGTTTCTTGGCTTTCTAAGCCATTTTGCACCTCTTTTTCTTCATGTGTTCAATACTTATTCTCTGTGTCATTTGACTTTATTAAATATAACTTGTTTTGTGAACACAATTGCCTTGATTTCTTTGTAGGTATGGATTACTTGGGTTGTTACTGATATTTTGTGAAAATCTCAGGTCAGTGGCTTCATCAGAAATATGTATAATGACAAAAATGTTGATGTTGTGGAAATGTGAAAATGACGAGGCAGAGTTTATCTCTCGAGTCAGTTTTATTCACATCTTCCAACATCACGAAGCAGAATAAAAGAGCATGACAAAGGGAACGCTCGTCCTTAAATACCAGGACTCTTACAGTTAACAGGTCACATGTCTCACAAAACCATTGCATTATAAAGACAGCAACAATGCATCCTCTCTGCATGATATCACACCACTATCTACAATGCATTCCCTCATTAATCCTTTAATTATGTCCCACAGTCTCAAGCTTTGCTTACCAAAGCTAACTCTCCTGCAGCTTCCTGTAATAACCACAGAAGCTCTGCCCTTGCTCTGGTCTAAAATGTGAGTCTAAAAGCAGGTCACGAATGTGTGTCCCCACACAAAGCCCTCCCAGCATTTTAGAACAAACAAGGGAAAAACAACATGCATGCCGTGATAGTATCAATACACATTAGTCCACCAGCTGTCTGGGCTTCCGTCTCCTGCCGTATCTGCTGTAGCTGGGGTTGGACGTCTCTGCGGCGCTGTCACGCTGGGGGTTTGCCGTCTGGGGGTGGGAACCTTTTGTCAGCACCTGTGGGGGTTCTGGGGAAACATTACTCTGTGAAGCCCTCCGCGGGGGTCTGCCTCGCCGCGGGGCCCTCGCCAACAGCACTTGCTCATCTGCCATCACAAAAGTGGGTTTGAGTCTGTTTATGCCAACTTTCTCTTCCCTACTCCTCAAATCTAGCAAAAACTGCTTGTCCCCTGTTTCCAGCACTCTGAAGGGTCCATCATAAGGTGGTCGCAGCGGGGTTCGGTGCGCATCATGTCTGACAAAAACAAACTCTGCGTTCTTCAAAGTTTTAGGCACAAAAACGCGTGGAAAACTGTGGTGCGCGGGGCCGGGCAGCGTGTTTGATTCTATGTCACTCCGCAACAGCTGAGACGGGGAGGTGTCTGGCGCAGGGTTATCTGGGAGAAACTCCCCAGGGAGCCGGAATGGCTGCGCAAACACGAGCTCTGCTGGGGAGGCTTCTAAGTCCTCTTTAGGCGCAGAACGCAACCCCAACAACATCCACGGTAACTTGTCTACCCAATTTGCACCCGTCACCGACGCCCTGAGAGCTGCTTTCAATGACCTATGAAAACGTTCGCATAACCCGTTAGCCTGCGGATTGTACGCGGTTGTGCGGTAAATTGTGACACCCAGACTGCGGGCCATTGTCGACCAAAGCTCGGAAACAAATTGAGGGCCTCTGTCGGACGTAACATCCGATGGAACGCCGAAGTGCGCCACCCAAGCTGTTAAAAACGCGTGCACAACCTCCTCAGCTGTGGTTGCGTAATCTATTCCCACGCTGACTGGGGCCGCTACAGCGCGCGGGAGGCAGTCTGCCACTACATTGAGTTTGCCCGCCACATGTTGGATATCAGTGGTAAACTCTGATATCGCGGCCAGCTATCTCTGCTGCCGGCCTGACCACGGTTCGGAAACCTTGGCCATCGCGAATGTGAGCGGTTTGTGGTCAACGAACGCAGTGAAAGAGCGTCCCTCCAGCCAGAACTGAAAGTGGCGAATGGCCAAATGGAGAGCAAGCAGCTCCCTGTCGAACGCGCTGTATTTACGTTCGCTATCACGCAAGGTCCTGCTGAAAAAAGCGAGGGGATGCCAAACCCCAGCTACATGTTGCTCCACGACCGCCCCTATGGCCACCTCTGAAGCGTCAGTGGTGAGCGCTATGCGGACAGTTGGGTCTGGATGTGCCAACAATGCAGCCCTTGCCAAAGCTGCTTTCACCTCCGAGAACGCTTGGTCCCACTCCGGGGACCACTCAACCTTATCCGAGGGGTTTCTTTTTTTTGAGCGCGGCATACAGCGGCTGCATGAGTTGTGCCGCGCGGGGGAGAAAACGGTTATAAAAATTCACCATTCCCAAAAACTCCTGCAATGCCCTGACCGTCTGTGGCCGGGGAAAATCTGCCACCGCGCGCACTTTATCAGGAAGTGGAACTGCTCCTTTGGGGGAGACGCGGTGTCCTAAAAAATCGATCTGCACCACCCCGAACTGACACTTCGCTGGGTTGATTATTAACCCGTGATCTCCCAACCTTCGGAAAACTGTGGCCAGGTGTTTTTCGTGTTCGTCTTCGGACGCACTGGCTACTAAAATATCGTCCAAGTAGACGAACATGAAAGGGAGATCGCAAAGCACCGCGTCCATCATGCGTTGGAACGTCTGAGCAGCCCCTTTAAGTCCGAATGGCATGCGTAAAAACTCGAAGAGGCCAAACGGAGTTATTACCGCTGTTTTGGGTATGTCCTCAGTGCGCACTGGGACTTGGTCGTAACCGCGGACCAAGTCTATTTTAGAAAAAACGCGCGCCCCTGCCAAATGAACGGAAAAATCTTGGATATCCGGGATTGGGTAGCGGTCATGATTGCCATGATCCGTCGGCTTTCGGGACCATGTGCAGCGGGGAAGCCCACGGACTGTTTGAACGTCTGATAATGCCCGACCTCTCCAGGTTGGCGAATTCCTCGTGCGCTATGGCTAGTTTAGCTGCGTCCAAATGCCGAGCTTTTGCAAAAACGGGCAGTCCAGTAGTGGTAATAAAATGCTCTACCCCGTGCTTAGCGACTGTTGCCGAAAATGTGGGGACCATGAGAGCTGGGAACTGAGTGAACAGTGTGTGGAACTTATCGCTTGCAGCTGTGACGTTGGCTTGTGCTGCAGGCAGGGCCACTCGCGCTGTGCAGGGGATAGAATCAAAAGAAAGTGCATTAACCAAGCGCCTGTTAGCGAGATCAACCAACAAACCATGTGAGCACAGAATATCAGCCCCCACCATATTGAAATTTACTGCTGCTACAACAAAAGTCCACTCAAATGTACGGCCGTGTAGAGACAGAAGCAGAGTCTTCTCACCGAAGGTCTTAATCTCCGAGCCATTCGCTGCTGACACCCGGGGACCTCCGGAACCAGCCAGTCTGTCCTCGTAGGAAGGTGTGATGAAACTCAACTAGGAGCCTGTGTCGACGAGGAACTGCCTCCCTGAGCGTGCGTCCAATAAGTAGAGCAGCTTGTTCTCCTCCCCGAGGGCTGCGGCTGCTACTGACCCCCGGTCTTGGTGTTTCCCGAACGCCCGAACTGGCACGGTGGTACACATTTGCGTGCCCTCTCTGCGAAGCGGCGATGGTAGAAACAAAGGACGTCCGATCCGCGTTCCCTGGCCCCTGCCGTCGCCGTCGTCGGTGCGTCTGGTTCCGCTGCCTCTGGCCTCCTGTCGTCTCCAGTCGCCACGCTGAGTTCTGCTGCAGCGGCCGCAGCTGCGTGCCGCTTGGTGGCATTGACAATCCGCTGCGCTTCTCGACCCAGCGCGCAGTAGTCCCGTTGGGCCAACAGTGGCGAACTGGCCAGGGTCGCTTTCACTGCTGACGGTATAGTCCTGAGGAAGAGGTGGGTGAAAATGAAGTGATCATCGTCAGAGTCTTTCAACCTCAACAACTTCTCCATCAGGTTTGCGGGCATGTCATTTTCCGACTCCGTCAGCCCCAGGAGCCTCTCTGCTCGCTCCTCCGCCGAGGGGGTGAATTGCTGGATGAGTGCAGCCTTCAACGTGCCGTATTTGTCGTTGTCCGGCGGCTGGTCGATCAGGCTCTCCACATGCTGGGCCGTGTTGTTGTCCAGCTTTGCGACTATGCGGTAGAATCTTGTGGCATCTACTGATATCCTCCAGAGGTTGAACTGCGCCTCAACCGCGTTGAACCAGGAGCGTGGATTGTTCTGCCAGAAGTCCGGTAGCTGGACTGTAGCGGCATTTGCTCGGCTGAGGGCTCCTGACGAGGCTGGCCTGGGGGAATTCTCCTCATGCATGATACGTCTTGGAGTCACCAGTGTGGAAATGTGAAAATGACGAGGCAGAGTTTATCTCTCGAGTCAGTTTTATTCACATCTTCCAACATCACGAAGCAAAATAAAAGAGCACGACAAAGGGAACTCTCATCCTTAAATACCAGGACTCTTACAGTTAACAGGTCACATGTCTCACAAAACCATTGCATTATAAAGACAGCAACAATTCATCCTCTCTGCATGATATCACACCACTATCTACAATGCACCCCCTCATTAATCCTTTAATTATGTCCCACAGTCTCAAGCTTTGCATACCAAAGCTAACTCTCCTGCAGCTTCCTGTAATAACCACAGAAGCTCTGCCCTTGCTCTGGTCTAAAATGTGAGTCCAAAAGCAGGTCACGAATGTGTGTCCCCACAATGTGTTCAATATTTATTTTTGCCGCTGTATACAAGAAACTACTACGATATATCAATAAATTAATGTTTGGACAGTTTTTGCGATGATCAGGTGAGCGTGCTCCCCCTTCCCTCCTGTGTGTTTTCTCTGTGTGTTTTCCCTCTGTCTGTTTCCCGACTCCAGAGCTGATCAGCACACCTGTGTGATTGGACACACCTGCTGCTTCCTCATTTGCCAGCGTATAAAAGAACCAGTCTGTGAATGCTTCTCCACTGGACCGTTGGGTATTGCTGCCTCAAACAACTGATGTTAATGTTGTTTGGTGTTTATTCTCTCCAGTTGCCTTACCTTGTATGTCTTCTCCTCTTCAGGTTTACTGCCATATCAGCGGAGTGTTCCGGGGGCTGTGCATGCTCACCTTAACGACTCATCTCTTTAAGACAACTTCTACTCCACCCAGGTCTACCCATTCCTCTACTTCATCATGCCATCTCCCCTCATCTGCCTTCCTGCTGGTCATCTCTCCACCAGCTCCTACCATCTCACACTGGAGTCCACACCCAGGCCCTCTGCTTGTGTAGTGAGTCCCTCCTCTTCCCTCTTGATATTCTCTCTCTTACTAATTCTTGTCATTAATCATTTCTCCTTTTTCCTCTGTTGCAGGCTGTGCGCTGCTCCAGCGTGCCCACTTGTGTTTTGTGTTAATTAAGTTTGTGTTGTTGTGCGTTTTTGTGTTTAATAAACTATGCTAAACACAACCACCTGAGTCTGAGTGTTCATCCGATGTTGCTTGCTCTGCATTTGAGCCTCTGGGTATTAAATCATGACAGAACGGTCCAGCCAGGATTGAGGCTCAACGGGCGCTTCACCAGGAGAGCAGTCAGCACTCTCCCATTTAGATACCACAGAGCGCCAGGTTATGTTTTTGTCTGAACAATTACAAACTATTACTCAGCAATTGGCCGCTGTTACAGACTGTCACGCCGCGCCGCTCATCAGCGGCACCACCTGCACGCACACCTGCACATCATCAGCGGCAAGGGATTTAAGCCGCCTCGCCCTGAGCTTCGGCCTGAAGCCGTCAGACTTCCCTACGCATCGCTGTGAGTTCCTTCTCATTCTCAGCTGATCATTCCGGTAAGAAGGTCTTACCTTTTTCCCCTCCAAGTCTGCTCCCCTGTGCACAGGTGGATTTCCCGGCGGCGGACTACTCCTTTCCATCGCCTGTTCCTCGCTGCTGCACCGGGCTCTCCAGGTGGCTGTCTACCAGACTTCGTCCCTTGCTGTGCCAGTCATCCGTCCTATCCAAGTAAGCTCCTCTCTCGCTCATTTATCTCCTGTGTTGGTGTGTACCCGTCACCCTTCTCCCTGTGCTTTTCCCATAGGGTTGTCCGGCTGTACGGTCTCCTGCCTCTGTGCCCGAAGCAGACGCCGCCACCAACACATTCACATCCCGCAGACACACATTCATACACTCCTGTTGTTAATAAACTATTTGAACTACTCTGAGCCTGTGTGTGTGCGTCTCCTGAGCCGTGCGTTATGTCACCGACTTCCTGGTGTGGCATCTTGAGTAGTTCAGAGGGGCCCCATTACACATATGACCGGTTTGTGCAGGAATTCACCCGGGCATTCGACCATACAGAAAGTGAGGGTAATATCGCCAGCCAATTGATGAGACTCTGGCAGGGAAATCGGTCGGTTGCCAGTTTCTTGGTCGAGCTCCAGGTCGTCACGGTGGATTCCAGATAGAATGACTTTGCTCTACGCAGTGCCTTCCTCTGGAGTCTCAATTCCAACCTCTGCGACGAACTGGCTGTCCACGCTAATCCCTCCTCTCTGTATGAATTAATTGAGCAGGCCATGTCATGGATGGCCCTCACAAGCCATCAATAAGACGTTATATTTCAGCCAGTGAGTTTGCACAGTTTATTAAAGGATAGGAAAATAACAAAATAACAAGCCACGGGGGGCTAAAACACACTATAATGATAACTCAGGCTATGACAAGGGAGAACAGATTCGTAACGAAACACACTTACAATAAAGGACGAAGATGAAAGGTAGTTAACGTCTGACCAGGAAGCTCGACGAGGAATGCTCGGCAGTGTCAGACAAGGGATAGTTTGACGGGAAATCTCTGACAAGACTGCAGCAACATTTCACCCTCAGCTGCCCTCTTAAATAGGGCTCAGGGTGGAACAGCTGATGAGGCGATTGTTAATGCAGCTCAGCTGTCAGAGCCTCAGCTCTGACAGCCGGAAGCCCCTCCGAGCGCTGTCACAATAAAAGCTCGGAGAGCCATAGGGAACACACACACGCCAGATGGGAGGAAAATACTGCATGGCCCGAGCGCGGACGAAATCGGCGCTCAAACCACAACAGTACCTCCCCCTGAGGCGGCGAACTCTGGGCGCTGTATGACACCCAAGCCCCCCCACCCCCCCAGGGTGGGAGGATGGGGGAAAGGCCTGGAGGGTGAGAACCAGAAAAGACAAAAAAAAAAAAAAAACACCAAGACGATGACATGGGAAAACACAGGGAACAAACAAAGCAATTACAGAGTATGGTAGGAAAAAAAAACACAGTACTCCATAAAGCACGGATCATACATAGACAGGACAAAAATGCAAATAACAGAAGGAGGCCTATAGCTAAAATGCACAGGCCCATGAGACACAATGGGGCAGATGCAAATCATCCCTCAGACAGGGGACGGGAGAAAAAAAAGACACACTAAACAGCGGTGAATACACAGATCAAAATAGAACAAATGACAATACACTAGAGCGACCTTAATATTTATAGCAATAAGAAACACACGGGGATGATGGCAGGCAGAGTCCAATGTGAGGAAAAACAACAAGTTCAGGCGGTCTGCCTGCGTCCAATGTCCAGATAACCAATAGGTGGAAAAGGGAGCGTTCGGGCGGCCTACCCCAGTCCCAGGCCCAGAAAAACAGGATCTCTGGCGGCCGGACCAGGTTGCCAAGCAGACAGTCCAGTTGGTCGGGTGGCCGACCCAGAATGCCAAACAGGCGAGGCAGTCCTTCAGGCGGCCGACCCGCATCGCTCAGCCACCAGGACCGCAGGGGAGAAAACGACAACAGCTTCCCTGTAGAGGGGAACAGCGAGGGCGAGCTGGGCCGAATATGAGGAACCCCAACGGCACCCGGTGGAGAAGGCTTAGAGGAAGGATGAGGGACCAGTCCAGCATCACTCAGCAGAGGATCTGCAGCTCCACCTCCGAACGTTACCCAAATAGGCACTGTCCTCCTGCGGGACCTAGGGTGAGCCCGCGCTGCACCCACAATGGACCCCGATCGGATCGCGGCTGCACCCACGTCGGACCCCGCTTGGGTCTCGGCTGCACCCCCAATGGACCCTGACTGGGTCGGAACAGCTCCATAGATGACCTCCAACCCCGAACCCCGAACCTCCAGCACAGCGACCGGGGTTGACTCCACACCGGTGACCCTAGGAGAAGGCTCAGGAGAAGGAGAAGAACCGGGATCAGGATCACCAGTAGCGACAGAGCCCAGCGAGACGAGCTCGGATGCAGCGGACAGCTGCCCCTAGCTCGTCTCCCCGAGAGACAGGCAAAAATGCTCTAGAACAGATAGTAGCAAGGAAAAATAGAGCACTTGCCTGCACTTGAGTTCTGTCGCCGTCCAGGACATTGACGATCCGGGCTCAGGACGAAGTAGGACGTCTTCTTGCTCCCACTCGGCTACGGCGGGCTCCGCAGCCGGCATGATGTTTTCCGCAGTCTGAGGACCCTCCAACGCTGATGTCCACGCCAACGACCCGCACGGCGTGGTGGCAGGGGATCCTCGACCTGCTGGATCGAGCGGCTCACCGATGGAGACCCATGGACGTTTCGTCGTCAGCGCAGGCTCCACACAGCAGTCTGCTCTCCTCCTCTGCCCATGACGTGGCTGCGGGGCAAGAATCAGGCTCTTCAGAACCGCAGGCCCCCTCCCCATCCAGCGACGTAGGCATGGCATCGTGGAACGCTCAGCGGAGGGAGACACAGAGGCAGCAGGTTCAATGTCAGAGGCTACAGCAGGTGGTGGGAGCTCGGGGGACTGCGAACCCTGAACTCCGCCCCCAGGAGTCAGACAAGGCAAATCACAACAACGAGGAGAAGAATGAAATTGCACTTGCCTATTCCTCGGAGGGCCGATGGTGCCTGCTGTAGCGGGCAGAGTTCTTCCCTTTCCCCTCCAGATGGTAACGGCAAGCCCCTCGGGAAGACAAGGAGGAGCCGCTCGCAGTGGATTGCAGACGGGCCTCGCCGAACCAGGACTCGTGGCCCTCACAGTAGCCGGACATGATGTCGAGGAGGAGGGGGTGACAGCCGAGGTGATCCGGGCACGAGAAGCTGATGGGACAGCAGGGACAGATGACCCGCAGGGAGCGGCTGCAGGGATTCTCTCCTGTTGTGACATAGGAGAAGCAGCTGACTGGGAGGCTGAGTCCCTCCAACGACCCAGAACTGGATCCGGACGGGATTCTCGCTGAGGCCTATTTGGGGCATGGCGATGACGTTTCCTGGCTGATGGTGAGACGATGGGACCAGTAACACATGACACCGGGGCTGGATGGGTGGGGATGCTTCTCCGTTGGCCTCCTGCCGGGGTTCCCCTCCAGTCCGCAGATCTCCACCCTCGTCGGGGACGCCGTACTTGGGGGAGAAGGAGAGGGTCCCTGAGCCGCCTTTTCGATCAGTTCACATTGTGCCACAATCCATGTCACCCTCTCCTTTCCTTTCGGAAAGGAGGTAAGGTGATATTTTAATAAAGCCCTCTGGGCGAGAAACAAGTAGTCATGTGCCGTGTGGGTGGGCATGAGGAGATGGGCCTTGGCCAGGTAGCCGTCAATCTCCTGGAACCACTTAGGGCAAAACCCACACTCAAGGACGGACATACTTATAACAACAAGCCTTAGCGAAGGGAAAAAACGGCAAACTCACAGGGACAGGCGTCTCAGTCTGGCTGCAGTCTACTGTCATGGATGGCCCTCACGAGCCATCAATAACACACAGCCGGTGAGTTTGCACAGTTTATTAAAGGATAGGAAAATGACAAAATAACGAGCCACGGGGGGCTAAAACACACTATAATGATAACTCAGGCTATGACAAGGGAGAACAGATTCATAACAAAACAAACTTACAATAAAGGACGAAGATGAAAGGTAGTTAACGTCTGACCAGGAAGCTCGACGAGGAATGTTCGGCGGTGTCAGACAAGGGATAGTTTGACGGGAAATCTCTGACAAGACTGCAGCAACGTTTCGCCCTCAGCTGCCCTCTTAAATAGGGCTCAGGGTGAAACAGCTGATGAGGTGATTGTTAATGCAGCTCAGCTGTCAGAGCCTCAGCTCTGACAGCCGAAGCCCCTCCGAGCGCTGTCACAATAAAAGTTCGGAGAGCCATAGGGAACACACACACGCCAGATGGGAGGAAAATACTGCATGGCCCGAGTGTGGACGAAATTGGCGCTCAAACCACGACAGGCCATAGCCCTGGTAATCGGTACCATGAGCGCGCGAGGGAGCAGAAGGCTTCTGCTTCTTCGTCTGCATCACACCCGTTTCCTCCGTCCTCTTGCGCTGCCAGGTCAGCTTCTCCACCGGAGCCAATGGTCCTTGGTCAGACTCATATGACTCCGGAGGAACGCCGGCACCGGGAGAAGGTGGGGGCTTGTATGTATTACGGTTCTACTGAACATACACTGTTGAAATGCCTCATTCAGCCAAAAGATCCGGCTGTCAGTAGCCATGGGGGGGGGGGGGGGGGTCTGGCGGCCAGATCTTCTCCAAATCCTCCCAGCAGTTTTACTCTTCCGACCCTCATTCAGCTACCAGGGGCCGAGTGTAAAACCTCAGCTCTCATTGATTCCAGAGCTGAGCAAAATTTCATCCTACAGGGTCTGGTCCAAAAATTCAAGATTCCCAGCAGGAACCTCCCGTCACCCCTAAACATCTCAGCCCTTTCTGGCTGTAGACTCGCCACGGTTTTCCTCCAAACCAAGCCCATCTCCATCATTCTGTCCAGTAATCAATGCAAAACTATCCAGTTTTTTGTCCCATCTAGCTCATCTACACCTGTGATTTTGGGGTATCCGTGGCTCTGCAAACATAATCCTACTATTAACTGGGATCAGGGCTCCATTTCTTCCTGGAGTCCCTTTTGTCTCTCATCGTGCCTCCGCTCAGCCGCATGCTCGCCCACTCTTCTTATCTCCTCCCCTCCGGTTGAGCCGCTGGATCTCAGCCTCGTCTCCAAGGTCTACCGTGACCTTGGGGAGGTCTTTACAAAGTCTAGGGCCCTCTCTTTACCACCTCATTGGTTCTATGACTGTACTATAGACCTCCTTCCTGGCACGTGGCTGCCATCCAGTCAGCTCTACAGTTTGTCTGGGCCAGAGAGGGAGGCGATGGAGAGTTACATCAAAGACTCCCTGAGCGCCGGTCTTATTCGTCCGTCATCCGCTCCTCTCAGCGCTGGATTCTTTTTTGTGGGGAAGAAAGACAGGTCACTGCGACCGTGCATTGATTATCACGAGCTGAATGCAATTACCATCAAAGATAAATATCCGTTGTTGCTTATTAATTCGGCAGACACATCTGGGGCAGTTCAAGTTCCTGGTCATGCCCTTTGGGCTCACCAACGCCCCCACCGTCTTTCAGCAGTTAATAAATGACGTCCTTCGGGACATGGTGAACCACTTTGTTTTTATCTATCTGGATGATATCCTCATTTTTCCCACACACTGGATAGCACACAGTCCATGTCCTGGCAGTCCTGCAATGGCTGTTAGAGAATCGTCTTTGTGAAAGCCGAGAAGTGTGAGCTTACTTCCAGCTCCACTTCTTTCCTGGGGTTTATTGTGGCTGAGGGCACATTAAAGGCCGACCCAGCGAAAGGGAAGGCAGTGGTAGACTGGCCTACCCCCCAGTCCAGGAAGCAGCTCCAGCGCTTCCTGGGCTTTGCTAACTTCTACCACCAATTTAATCATAATTATAATAAAGTAGCCCTGCCATTAAGTCAACTCACTTCTACCAAGATCCCATTTAATGGTCTGAAGCTGCTGAACAGGCTTTCACTAAATTAAAGGCCCTCTTCACTGACATACCTATTTTGGCCCAGGTTGACCCTCAATCCCAGTTTGTGGTTAAGGTTGATGCGTCTGATTTGGAGTTGGGCGCTGTCCTTTCCAAGTGCTCTGGCTCCAATCAGAAGTTTCCGCTGTGTGCATATTTCTCTCAGTGGTTGACCCCAGCTAAGAGGAATTACGACGTAGGAGACCATGAGTTGTTGGCCATTAAGTTAGCACTGGAGGAGTGGAGGCACTGGCTAGAGGGAGCTACCCAACCTGTAGTAATCTGGACAGATCACAAAAACTTAGAATATCTCAGATCTGCCAGATGTTTAAACTCTTGTCAAGCCCGGTGAGCTTTGTTTTTTCTCAGGTTTAATCTCTCCATTATCTACCATCCAGGGTCTCATAATTTCAGGCCCGATGCTCTCTCTCACCAGTTTTCCTCCAACTCCTCTTCTTCCTCTCTCTTTGCAGCTGCTGCTTCTCCTCCGGAGACTATTCTGCCTTCCTCCTGTGTTTTAGGAGCCTTCTCTTGGGAAATCGAGCAGAGGATCCAGCAGGCCCATTCCTCCGAACCCATCACTGAGGGAGGCCCATCGAACCTACTTTATGTTCCCTCTGCCCTCCGCAGTAGTTATCCAGTGGGGACACACCAGTTTTTTCATCTGTCACCCTGGAATTTCCCGGACTATAGAACTGCTGCAATGAGTGTTTTGGTGGCCGCTCGAGTAGGTTCAGTTTGTCTTCTTTTCAATTACTAACCTTTTGTTTTCTGATTAAAAACAAGGATAGAAAGGAGATGTTCTTACTTTTTCAAGTTTTGACTGTACACTGCAGTCTTCATGCAGTGGGCAGTCGAAACATGTAAAGGTAAAAACATCACCTTTCTATCCTTGTCTTTAATAAGAAAACAAAAGGATAATTTTTTGGTGGCCGCAAGGGCGTAACTTTGTTTCAGACATTGGAGGGGTTGAGATCTCTGCCCATAGAAAGAGTCTAAGTCACGCCCCCTCCAGTTCTGCATATTGGACCTTAAATAAAAAAAAAAATCTCTATTGAAATGAATGGGAAGAGCAACACTATCTTTTGATCCCGATCAAATTTTGCAACGACTTACCCATCTGATGTTTGTCAATTTAAAAGATAACTTTCTATATAATTAAAGTTGACGGCTGTCTTATAACAACAGAGTAATATTTAGTTTTTGTTTAAACGACTAGTGGACAACAACTCCCATCATCCCACATCACTAAACACAGTTACATTTTAATGATGTGAAAAGCACTGATTTCTCATTGCATTGACCCCTGCACTGACAGACAAGTCACTAGGATTAATCTTAACCTGACTCTTAGCTAAATCATTATATAGTGGTAATAACAGAATGGATTTGCCTGACTGCTGCCCTCATCCTGTGTCTCTCTGTGAAGAACTCACCTGAACAAAAAGAAAATGTCTATCACTTATCAGGACAAGTCTAAAATTCATTAGTTTGTCCAACAGTACATTATTATGATGATCTAGTCAGCACTCTGTTCTCTAAGGCGCAAAGTTCATTTTTTATTGTTACCTGGTCACTTGTGCCACCTGTGCTGCATCGCTCTCACTGATCCTTTATGCTGCCTCACTCTCCCTCCGGTCACCTGAGCCACCTCTCTCCTCCCTCTTTCCCTCTTTGTTATACCTGCTGCTGTTGCTTTCACATTCTTGCTCCTGACATACAGTCATGTGAAAAAAATTAGGACACCCTGTATAAGCCTGTGGGTTTTTTTTTTTTTTTTTTACATATTTGGAAATATGGATAGTTAATATCAATGTTAAAAATACTGTGAGATTCACGTATTACAACTACACAATTAAAAATGAATTAATGACTTTTTTTCAAATTTTCTGTAAAATGTAATTCTCAACAAAGAGTGAGGAATAAATTAGGATACCCCCTGTAGAAGAGCTTGGAATAACGAGGCGATGTGACTTATAAACCAAAGTTTATTATCAGCTTCGCTCCTCTAACAAGTCTCATCTTAGTGCAGCAGCAGAAGTAGAATAAGAGAGCGAACACATTTGGCTCTACATACTTATACTTACACATAACAAAAGACATGCATATCAAAGCTGACATTCCGCATTATCTTAATCCCCTTCCTTTGTCTTCGTACCCCTCCACCTGGCCCTGGGAGGTCAGGGCGACCTATCTGGTCTCCACCGCAGCGCCTCGGATGCTCTTTGATCTCCACTGGCGGTTGAGACCTTTTGTCCTGTTCTGAGGTGTGAAGTCGCTTTACATATGTAATCACCAAACATTCTCACATGCTTATACATATGTACACTACCGTTCAAAAGTTTAGGGTCACTTAGAAATTTCCTTATTTTTGAAAGAAAAGCACTGTTTTTTTCAATGAAGATAACTTTAAACTAATCAGAAATACACTCTAATATCTAATATACATTGCTAATGTGGTAAATCTATTCTAGCTGCAAATGTCTGGTTTTTGGTGCAATATCTACATAGGTGTATAGAGGCCCATTTCCAGCAACTATCACTCCAGTGTTCTAATGGTACAATGTGTTTGCTCATTGTGTCAGAAGGCTAATGGATGATTAGAAAACCCTTGTGCAATCATGTTAGCACAGCTGAAAACAGTTTAGCTGGTTAGAGAAGCTATAAAACTGACCTTCCTTTGAGCAGGTTGAGTATCTGGAAAAAATTATTATTTCAAATACAAATCATTATTTCTAACCTTGTCAATGTCTTGACTATATTTTCTATTCATTTTACAACTCATGGTAGTAAATAAGTCTGACTTTTCATGGAAAACACAAAATAATTGTCTGGGTGACCCCAAACTTTTGAACGGTAGTGTAGGTTATGGGATATATGATTAATATAGACCACACCCCCCATCTTTTTTTGGACACCCCCACATTCATTCCCACTTACAGTGGCTGAAATAAATTAAAAAAATGCAAATAAAAACAAAAACAAGGTTAGACATAGATACGTGAACATTTCTTAATAATGAACTGAATATTTAAAGGGGTGTTCAAATTTTTTCACGACTGTAAAACAAGCTCAATTAATCTTCAAGTGGTTTAAGACAGGTACTTCTCTGACAATTTTGAAAGATGTATTTCATGCAAGAATTTCCCACGCAAAAAACTTGGAAAGATGTAAATGTTTCCCCCCTTCCTCCCTCTTAATAGAATCTTAACAGTGCTATCAGTAAGTGCATTAGGTTGTCTAGTTTATCATCATCGTTCTATCCACAGAACTGTGGTTAACGCAGCTGCTGATTGTGGATGAGGCTTAACGCTGTGTAGCCAATTTTTACCAAGTAGATGAACTAAGGGCACTATGTGTGATTTAGTCACATAGTTGGACTATGACAAAAGTAACAGTTATCCTGCTAAATCTGTAAATGTACAAATTTAGGAGAAAATAGTAAAAATTCACAAGAAAAAAAGTAGCAACTTGATAAGTCAAAAAAATTATTGAAAAAATGTGAAACTTAAATTATTTTGCAAATATGTAAGGAAAAAATGCTTATTTTCCATGACAAACTTAAGAAAAATGCTACACTGTTGTGAGAAACTGAATTTAGGGGGAAAATAACATGGGGGAAATACTGCATATTTGTACAAAAAATAGGTAAAATTACAAGAAAAAAATGTCTCTGATTTACAAGAAAAGCTGTAAAACTATGACAAAAAGTTGCACACACGAAAAAGTGACATTAGAAATGTCACAGTGCTACATAAAACACTGATGAAGTTTATTAAGGGAGAAAAAAGATTGGACAGAATATTTGGAGCCCACAAAGTTGGTAGTGAGGACAGCTCTAACTTTAAATGGGTTTATAATTTGCTTTCTCTAGGTGCAGCGCAACATTCTGCAGAGACCCCTACTTGACAGAAAAAGCAACAGGCTAGAGGAGGAGACAAATGCTGAAAAAATGATGAAAGAAGCATTGCAACTTTTTAGTTAGCAATTTATTTATTTTTTTAGTGCTCCCTTTATTGCAGATGGACCTTTAAACACCAACAAACTCAAAAGATACAGTGTTAAGGTGATGAATCATACTAGGAGCTAAATCACTATACACTGATAATATAATATCTCAATACAATATCTCAGTGTTTGGTCACTGCCTAATTTGTGTAATGCTGTCTCGTGATTAAATAAAATGGGAATGGAAAACTAGAAATGTGATTATAAGCTCAATAATTAAATAAATAAATCAGTGATGCTGTATTGTAGTGCTTTTGAACTCATTTTAACACTTGTAAAAAAATTTATAAAAAGTTTAGGAATATGAAATGCATTTATTCTTTCATTCATCTATTTGGTGTTTATTTCTTATATATATGTTTAGATACTCTGTTGTACGGTTGTGGTATTTTAACAGAGGATAGAAGATCTGAAAATGATCTGTAGGGAAAATAATCAATGTCTTTTAACGTGGATATTTAAGAATAGCCTTCAGAGTGACTTAGCCTGTAATCAGAAGTGGAAAAACTAGTTTTTTAATTGAATTTCATAATTATCAGAATCGTGATGTTTTAAAAATACAGAACAGTTAAAAGTTAACTTTAATTTTGTGTGGATGACAAGCAATATTTAAACATATTTATATTTAAGGACCGGTGGTTGGGGGAGATTTTGTTTGTATTTGATAAATATTCGGAGCTGCTACATTTTGATGAGTACTGAAACACATAAATTTCACTCTAACAGTTGACTAACAAATCCATTCTGATCACATTTCATGAATGATTAATACAATGTTAAGACCAAATTTGCATGAGAAAAGCTGATCATTTCTCAGATCAGCTAAATCCTACCAGGCAGCACATTTATTCAAGGATTCAAGGATTCAAAGATTTTTGTTATGACCCGAGCGCCGGTTCTGATCTCGCTCGGGCTAAGTTATGTTTTGCTGCCGGCCTTGACAGTTGCGGGCTGTATTCTGGCCTCACCGGGCTCTTATTGTGAAAGTGCTCGGTGGGGCTTTCGCCTGTCAACGGTCGGTCAGCTGTTTGTAATTATCATCGTTAGTGCTTCGCCTTCTTAAGCCCGGCACTGGCGGCGGTAAGACGCAGCAGTGTCAGTCGTTCTACGTCTGAGCTACGGATGCGTTTGGACTGTTACCTACCTCGTCTGCCTGTGGTTGACCGTCGCTTCCCCAGGACCAGTAAGTGAGCTGTTAGCCTTACCCCTCCCAGTGTGAGTAGACCTCTGTGTGTCTCTGCCTCAGCAGCCTGTGTAGTTATTACTCCAACAACCTTGCCTGTGTATGACCATCTCCCCCTATGGACCTGTATGAGAGCTGTTTAGCCTTACGCCTCCGGATGTGTGTAGACTTATGTGTCATTGCCCCTGCATCTTGTGTTGTTACTTTTTCACCGTAATAAAACTCACTGAAAACTCACTGGTGACTGTGTGGCGTCTTATGGTGGCTCGCGAGAGCCACCACATGACAGTACACTGCTGCCAAAACCAGCGTTTACGGTGACGCCAACCCGAGACGCAATTCACCAGTGGGTTCGAGTTTTTGGACATTTGCTTTTTCCTGTCTGGGTACTGTGTATGTGAAGAATGCCGTCGCGGAGGGGCCGCGTTTGGAGTCCAAGCCGCGAGCTGACAGGTGTGCTGGAAGTCGTGGATGAGCTGCTCATCTCCGCTTCCCTGCTGGATTATGACCACGGCATACACTGGTACCTGGACGCCGCCGAAGACATTCTTTGTCATCTCTCTCCCCGCTACGCCGACCACCCGGAAGTCGACGCGAGGAGGGAAGACATCGCCGCGCAACGCGAAATATACCTGATGATGGAGGAGGAACGCGGCATGAAGCAGGAGAAGAGGCACTCCTGCTCTTTGCCTACAGATCCCAATCCTGTCCTCGATCCGTTTCGGGAGTTCGCACCGTCTGGGGGCCGGCGAAGGCATCGGCGTCATGGCCGGGCGCATCTTCGGCAAGCTCCTGCTCCGGATCCAGTTCCGGGCCATCGGGATGACCCCCTCAATCAGCCAGCTGCTGTGAGTGAGCTGAGTCCTGTGCCGGTGGGCTCCGTCCATGGGTCCTTTTCTACCACCCAGCGAGCGAGGGAAGGAGCAATGTCCGCTACAGCTGATACCATCTTTCCTCCGGGAGACAGGCAAGTCCAATTTCACTGTCCTATTTTTCATAGTGATCTGTCTTGTCTGACTCCTGGGGGTGAAGCTCGGGGTTCGCAGCTCCCTGAGTTTCTTTCCCCAGCTGTAGCCATTTGTATTAAACCTGCTGCCTCTGTGTCTCCTCCTGCTGAGCGGTCCTCGGCGTTAGTCCCACGCCGTCGAACGGGGGGGGAGGCCTGCGGCTCTGGGAAATATCCCGGCCCTGCAGCCTTGTTTTGGACAGAAGAGGAGAACGGACTGCGATGAGGAGCCAGAGCCGACGAGAGAGCGTCCCCAGGGGTCCTCAGGGATGCAGCCCGAGTCAGCAGGTCCAGGGTCCTCTGCCCCCACGCCATACGGGTTATTGGCGTGGATGCCAGTGCGAGAGGATCCAGCTGCAGAGACCATCAGGCCGGCTGTGGAACCCGACGCAGCCGAGTGGGAGCCCGACGACGAGCATCTTCTTGAACCTGGATCGGCGAAGTCCTGGACGGCTCCAGAGCCCGAGAGCAGGCAAGTGCTCTTCCTTGTTTTCCTGTATGGTGTGTTAGAGCATTTTTGCCTGCCTCATGGGGAGGCGAGTGAGGGGTAGCCATCCGCTGTACCGGAGCTCGTCTCGCTGGGCTCTGGCGCTGCCGGTGGAACTGATCCCGGCCCTCTCCTGTTTTCTGAGCACCTCCACAGCGTTACCGGTCCGGAGCCAGTCAAGGTCACGGGACTGGGGGGTCCAGGTTCAGAGATGGAGGTCATCGCCGGAGCAGTCCTGACCCAGTCGGGGTCCGACGTGTGGGCTGAGATGACCCAGTCGGGGTCCGATGCGTGGGCCGAGGTGACCCAGTCGGGGTCCGACGCGTGGGCCGAGGTGACCCAGTCGGGGTCCGACGTGGGTGCAGCGATGACCCAATCGGGGTCCGACGAGGTCCGGTGTGGGTCCAGCGCAGGTGCGGCTGCAACCCAATCAGGATTCAAGGGGGTCCAAGTTTTTGGTTGTCCCCCTCTCAGGAGCCACCAGCTGGGGGCCGTTAGAGGTTTGTTTTTGGCAGACTGGCACTCTCCTGTCTTGTCGTCTTCAGGCGGGCGGCTGCATGCATTTCCTCCACGGTCCTGGTGGTTGTGGGATGCGGGTCGGCCACCCGAGGAACTGCTTCGTGCGTTCGGCGTCTTGGGTTGGCCACCCAATAAACTGTGTTTGCTACGGGGTGACCTGGTTCGGCCACCAGAGGACTTGTTTCTGGGGGCCTGGGACTGGGGTAGGCCACCTGATCATGTACTGTGTTTGTGGGACTATTTGTGGGCCCATACGGTGCCTAGTCATGTCAAGTACGTTTAGCAATTTTTTTTTGTTGTTTCACGTAGTCATAGTCATAGCAATTTTAGATTGCCTCATGTTTCTTTTTTTTGTAAGCCACAGTCTATCTATAGCTAAGTTATGTCAGAGCAATTTTAGATTGCCTCATGTTTCTTTTTTTTTTGTAAGCCACAGTCTATCCATAGTCAAGTTATGTCAAAGCAATTTTAGATTGCTCCATGTTTGTTTGTATGTATTTCTTGTTTTGTTTGTGTTTAGGTTGCCTCATGTGTTTTTGAAAGTCACAGTCTAGTCTTAGTCACGTTATGCTAAGCAATTTTAGATTGCTCCATGTGTGTTTCCATGTATTTCTTGTTCCATAGTTATCATGTGTTTCCATGTATTTTTTGTTCCATAGTTATCGTGTGTTTCCATGTATTTTTTGTTCCATAGTTATCGTGTGTTTCCATGTATTTCTTGTTCCATAGTTATCATGTACTGAGGTTGTTTGGGAGTATGATTTTTGACATGTTAAGTTTGTGTTTTTGAAGAGATCCTTACTTTGAGTTCTTTACCACGTGGGGTTATGTACTTTGGAGTTAGACGGGTTGTCTGTTGTCCCTGTGGGAAAATGTTCGTGTCAGGTACTTATGCTCTTCATGGTTTTGTATCCCTTGTATTATTTTTGGTCATGTCTTGTTTTTTCTGGTTTCGTCATGGTTCTGGGGGAAATTGATGTATTTTTTTTTCCTTTTGGTTTAGGGTTGGTATCTCTCCCTCCGCACCGGTCCCCCAACCTCCCACCCTGGGGGGGCGGGGGGGGGCAGGGTGGTTCCTTGGGGCGTTCTGAGTCCGCCCGTGGAGGGAAGGTACTGTCATGACCCGAGCGCCGGCTCTGATCGCGCTCGGGCTAAGTTATGTTTCGCTGCCGGCCTTGACAGTTGCGGGCTGTATTCTGGCCTCACCGGGCTCTTATTGTGAAAGTGCTCGGTGGGGCTTCTGCCTGTCAACGGTCAGTCAGCTGTTTGTAATTATCGTCGTTAGTGCTTCGCCTTCTTAAGCCCGGCACTGGCGGCGGTAAGATGCAGCAGTGTCAGTCGTTCTACGTCTGAGCTACGGATGCGTTTGGACTGTTACCTACCTCGTCTGCCTGTGGTTGACCGTCGCTTCCCCAGGACCAGTAAGTGAGCTGTTAGCCTTACCCCTCCCGGTGTGAGTAGACCTCTGTGTGTCTCTGCCTCAGCAGCCTGTGTAGTTATTACTCCAACAACCTTGCCTGTGTATGACCGTCTTCCCCTATGGACCTGTATGAGAGCTGTTTAGCCTTACGCCTCCGGATGTGTGTAGACTTATGTGTCATTGCCCCTGCATCTTGTGTTGTTACTTTTTCACCGTAATAAAACTCACTGAAAACTCACTGGTGACTGTGTGGCGTCTTATGGTGGCTCGCGAGAGCCATCACATGACAATTTTATTGTCAATACTACTATACATGCAGGACATACAGGAGAATTGAAATGGCCTTTCTCTCTCTCTCTACATTGGTGTTCATTTTATAAAAAGAAGGAAATTGGGCTGGATTAAAAAAAAGAAAAAAGAAAAACGAAAAACAAGAACAAACAGTGACAGCAGCAGTCTATGTACAGTCTATATACAGTGATGCAACCCGTGGTGCCGATGGCAGCCAGAAGGACTCTGACCTCCATAGTGGTAAACAATTGGTTTAGGTAAGCGATTAGTGGTAATAAACCCAGCAATCCTAAATTTGGACAGCTAGAGATGAATAGCCGTAGTGCATTTTAATGTGGTAGTGTAGGTGCAGATCGTGACAGATATGATTGCACATGATCAGTATTGCAGTGATATACAGGCGGTGCGGTGGCACAGTGGTTAGCACTGTGGCAGCAAAGCAACTCACCCTTGGCCATGGGATCCCTGGTTCAATCCCAGCCCCTGACCAACAGTGATCTGTGTGGAGTTTGTATGTTCTCCCCGTGTCTGCGTGGGTTTACTCTGGGAGTTCTCCGGTTTCCTCCCACAGGCCAAAAACATGCAGGTTAGGTTAATTGGAGACTCTAAAAGTGGTCCTAGGTGTGAATGTGTGTGTGAATGGTAAAGGGATAGCGCCGTACCGTGGCTACTTCATCCATCCAGGTGGATACCCTCAATTTCCCCTCTGGGGATCAGTAAAGTATACATAATCAAAATAAATAAATAAATAAATAAAAATATACAGACAGCAGCAGAAATGGCATTTGTGCAAATGGTTGCAGTTAAAGTGCAGAGACATATAGCAGTGAAAGTCCAACAGAGCAACAGTATTATTGTTGGTGTGCCAGTCTTACTGTGCCAACATCTGACGTAGTTATTGTGCAGGTGTTACCGCCTGGGAAGCGGGGGGGGAGTGAACAGAGTTCAGGGTCCTGCTGGCCTGATGAACGTAGCTGTTCAGCAGCCTTGTGGAGCGGTACCGGAGGTTACAGTACCTTTTCCCCGAGGACAGGGGGCTGAAGAGGGAGTGTAGGGGATGGGAGGTGTTGCCTCTGATGTTGGTGGCTCTGTGGGTGAGGTGAGTGAGGTAGATGTCCAAAAGGGGGGGGCAGGGGGAAAGGGGGCACCGATGATCTTGCTGGTTGCATCCACTATGCGTTGTAGTGTCTTCCGGCAGGTGGCAGTTCCATACCACACCGTGATGTAGTTAGTGAGGATGCTCACAATGGTGCCCTGGTAGAAAGACTACATGATGGGGGGTGGGACTCATGCTTTCCTCAGTCTATGGAGGAAATGGAGGCGAGTTTAAGCCTTCTTGGCCAGTGATGTGGCATTGTTGGTCCAGGTGAAGTCCTCAGAGATGTGTACCCCCAGGAACTTGGTGCTGTCCACTATCTCCACAGCTGCACCGTCGATGATCAGAGGGGGGCGCTATGTGTGACCCCCTCCTGAAGTCCATCACAATCTCCTTGGTTTTTCCCTTGTTCAGGAAGAGGTTGTTGTCTTTACACCACTGGACCAGTTGGCTCACCTCATTTCTGTAGTTGGCCTTGTCGTTGTTGGTGATGAGGCCCAATACTGTTGCGTCGTCTGCAAACTTGACGATGTGGTTGGTGTTGTAGGCTGGCACACAGTCATAGGTCAGCAGGGTGAAGAGCAACGGGCTGAGCACGCACCCTTGTGGGGCCCCTGTGCACAGTGTGATGGTCTGGGAGGTGTTGCTGCCAACCCACACGTTCTGTGGCCTCCCTGTGAGAAAGTCCTGCACCCGTTTGCAAAGAGAAGTTTTAAGTCCTAAGTGTCTGAGCTTTTGTATCAGGTGCTGGGGGGTGATTGTGTTGAATGCTGAGCTGAAGTCCAACAACAGCATGTGCACATACGAGTTTTTTGAATCCAGGTGAGTGAGAGCTGGATGGAGAGCAGCAGCGACGGCATTATCTGTGGATCTGTTTGACCTGTATGCAAACTGGAATGGGTCGTGAGAGGGAGGCAGGATGGACTTGATGTGCTGCATGACTAGCCACTCAAAGCACTTCATTATAGTGGGGGTCAGTGCCACCGGCCGGTAATCGTTGTAGGTGGATGGGACGGGCTTCTTCGGGACTGGTATTATGGTGACAGTCTTGAAGCATGTGGGGACAACAACTTGAGACAGGGAGATGTTGAAGATGTCAGCCAGGACCATTCTTAAGCTCCTGTGTGCAGTCTTTCAGGACGTGACCCGGGATGTTGTCTGGGCCAGCTGCCTTACGTGGGTTGGTCCTGCAGAGGGTCCTCTTCACTCTAGCTGGATCCAGACTTAAGGCCAGCTCGTCCGGAAGAGCAGTGCCCTTCTGTGCTGGTCTGCTGTTTTGTGCTTCAAATCAGCCAAAGAAGTTGTTTAGATTGTTGAGCAGTGTGATGTCACTCGCACAGGTCTGAGGTGGAGGTTTGTAGTTGGTGAGGGTCTGTATGCCACGCCAGAGAGAACGTGCATCTCTGGTGTTGCTGAAGTGTCCAGATATTTTCTTGCTGTACTGTCGTTTTGCCTCCTTGATGCCACGGGACACGATGGCCCTAGCTGTTGTTAGTCCTGCAGTGTCACCAGCCCTGAAGGCTGCCTCTCGAGCCCTCAGCAGTCTGTGGACCTCTGCTGTCATCCATGGTTTCTGGTTGCCACGAACAGTGATGGTCTTGCAGTGAGTAACATCATCAGTGCATTTGGCTATGTATGCCACTACAACCTCAGTGTACTCCTCTAGGTTTGTGTGTCCATTGTGAGTGGCTGCATGCTTGAAAATGTCCCAGTCTGTGGTGCTGAAGCAGTCTTTCAGAGCATCCAAGGCCCCCTCTGGCCACACACGTACCTGCTTCTTTGTAGGTTTAATGGCTCTCACTCTGGGTTTGTATGCCGGCCTTAGTAGAACGGTGATGTGATCAGAGAGGCCGGGGGGGGGGGGGGGTTGTATGCATTCTTATGGGTTGTGTACACCAGATCCAGCAGGTTGTCTCCCCTCGTTGCAAAGTTTACATGTTGATATAGACTCGGTAGGAGGGCCTTTAAATTTGCATGGTTGAAGTCACCTGCTGTGATGAGAAATCCACCTGGATGCACTGTTTGTGTCTCACTTATAGCTTGATAGAGTACTTTCAGTGCTTCCCTCCTCTCACTGGCGCCGGTGGGTGGGACATGCACGGCGGCAAGTAGAACCGATGAAATTTCTCTAGGCGTGTAAAAGGGTCTGCACTTGATTATCATAAACTCTACCAAATTACAGCAATGTCTGTGAACAACAACAGAGTCACGGCACCAGGCATCACTGATGTACATACACACGCCTCCACCCCGGGTTTTTGCTCCTACTGTTAGCACTCTGTCGCTGCGATAGCATGTTCACCCTGCTAGGAGAATGGCAGAGTCCGGTATGTTGTCGTTTAGCCACGTTTCCGTAAAGATAAAAACACAGCAGTTCTGCGCATCACATTGTGTGGATCTCAGGAGCTGTATGTAGTCTATCTTGTTGTCAAGTGAGCGCACGTTGGCCAGAATCAGTGAAGGGATCAGGGGTTTTTGCGAGTTAGCAGTTAGCTTTACCCGTATACCTCCGCGTTTACCTCGCTTCTGTCTCCTCTTACACCGTCTACAGCGTCTCCATCTGGGATGGGGCACAGCAGTGGAGTCCGAGGATGTGGAAGACTGGTGGAAGATCCCTAGGCCACGTAGCTTCTCTTTGCTGCTTTCATCTAAGACATAATCTGTGGCTTTACTCCTTATCTCCAGAAGGCTGTGGTGACTGTAGCTCATGCACAACATTGCATGTATACAATAAACAGTTTAGCAACACTAAGTGACACAAAACACGAAAAATAGAAAACCTGAAGAGAGAAGAGAGAGAGGCCGCTGCGTGTTCACATGCCGCCATCATCCCATCATTCAGTGGTGTAACTCTTATTAGCAAACTAGCAACCAGCTAACTTCACACAGTTCACAAGCTAAATCAGTAATATGATATTTACCTCGTTTTGGACAGAGGAGTTTGTCCTTTTGTTTGACAAGTTCGACCAATTTAAAATGGTTTATTGCCCTTGTGGAGCTTGTTTCTTGTTTTCTCACTGAGCTGAATGCATTCCATACCAGCATCCCCACCTGCCACCCTTACAACTGACTCCTCCTCAGTGAAGGCGCAAGTACCGGTTGGGCAATACCAAGTCTGCAGCGGGGGGGGGGGGGGAGGATACATTGTCTGATTATTAGAAATGTTACTTTTTGTTGCTTGCAAATGAAAAAAAAACCAAACAACTTCTTCATACTTGATTGAGTTGTAGATTTTTTTAAAATAATTATAATGATATGATTATGGGGGGGGGGGGTATATTGGCTGGATTTTATAATGGGGGGCTTATAACCCCTCTACATCCCCCACAAATTACGCCTATGGGTGGCCAACTCTCAGAATGGATGTTCAGAATTATGTTAAAGCATGCCAGGTCTGTGCCACCAATAAATCTGATTCTTCATCACCAGCCGGCCTCCTTCATCCCTTACCTGTCCCTAGTAATCCCTGGTCTCATATTCCCATAGACTTCGTTATGGGTCTCCCTCCATTACAAGGCAGGCAACACTGTCATCGTCACCATCATCGACCGGTTTTCCAAGGCAATCCATTTAGTTCCCCTGTCCAAACTACCCTCTGCTGCCGAGACCACCAACCTCCTCACTCTCCACGTTATCTGCCTGCATGGGATCCCGGTGGACATCGTTTTGGACCGAGGACCACAATTTACATCGCAGGTCTGAAGAACGTTCTGACATTCCCTGGGTACCACTGTCAGCCTCACATCCAGTTTTTATCCTCAAAGTAACGGTCAGGTCAAGCGTGCCAACCAGTCTCTGGAGGTGACCCTGAGGTCTGTAGCATCCTGCAACCCAACCACCTGGGTCTCCCACCTGACCTGGGTGGAGTATGCACATACAGTGCAGCCAGAAAGTATTCACAACGCTTCACTTTTTCCACATTTTGTTATGTTACAGCCTTATTCCAAAAGGGATTAATTTCATTTTTTCCTCAAAATTCTACACACAATATCCCATAATGACAACGTGAAAAATGTTTTTATGAGATTTTTGCAAATTTATTAAAAATAAAAAACTAAGAAATCACATGTACATAAGTATTAACAGACCCCTGGTCTGTTAATACTTGCTCAAAATGTTGAGCAAGACCCCTGGTCTGTTAACCACTTGCCCTCCGTTGTTCCGCGGGCGGGCAAGTCTCTGCGTTCTAGGGCGCACGAGGGCGCACGAGAGCGCCCTCGTGCGCGCTTGGACGCATGACGCATGATGGTGGTGATGGTGATGTAGTGGAGTCCAAGCGCCACTAAAAAAAAAAACTGCAGAGACAGCCGCGAACAGATTAGTTCATCTGATTGACCTCTCATTCAACTAATAAGAGCCTTGAATTGGGTTTCTGAAACCTTGAAGAGCCAATGAATGAAAATCTAGGAAGGAGGACCCGCCTACTGTGAACGCAGGAGCCAATTGAAGCACAGAAATTCAGGCTGGGTGAAGAGATTTACTGTTGCAACAGATGAAAACAAAGGACGCTGGACGAATCTACTAGACCCCGCAGCATGGAGACCACCCACAAGTGGGACCTGCACTCATTCCAGCAGAATAGACGTTTAGGATTCTCTTCCGTCATCATAGACCGACGGAGGCCGACGACAAAGGTCATAAATCATTCACCAAAACCGCAATAATGGAATTATGTTTTGATCGGGATCCACGAGCCGAGCAGCGTCGCGTTCGTCTTACAATGGGGAAGAGAAGTTCGCCACGACTCTGCTGCTGTGAAGAGGTAAGGTGTTATAAGCTAAATTATTATTTCTCCCTGAAAACTGTAATCCAAAAATGACTTTTGACCGATCGGTAAATTACAACTGTACTGCGCACGAAGTACGAAGTGCGTGCGCCGCGATAAACGGTTCATTTGCAGAAGAGGAGCGGGGGGGGGGGCGTTCACGGTCCGAACGCCCCCGGTCCGCGGGGGGAAGCATATGAGTCTATTCCTTCATGTAGCGATGGCCGTCTTCTGCAGCGAGGGGGGGGGGACAACCCCCCCCCCACACACACACACAGTAGCGAGGGGGGGGGGCGCTGTGAAAACATGCAAGGAGTGTAATCCATCATGTGGCGAGGGCCGAACTCCCGTCTTTTTTAGCGGGGGGGGACAACCCCCCCCCACACACACACACAGACACAGCTCTGAGTGTGACCTTTCATTAGAGCCCAAAATGAAGATTCTACATTGAATTATTCAAAAGTTACAGATGTTTTTCCAAACTGTGCCATTTGGCACAATTTGGCACAGTTCCAAAACGCCTGGGAACTACCTGAGAACAAAGCTGTGTAAAATATTCATTTTTTGTGGCATTGTTACCAAATTTGAATCTCAGCTTGATAACACTTGGTTCTACATTTCTGTTGCATTTTTCAGCCGGATCGGACAGCTGTGTGTTATTTGTAAGCATTTGTATCCAAAAAAACACTGTGTCCAAATTTATTTTCTTCAAGTTCAGTATGTTTAGATGACTGTAACTCAGTTGCCGGAGCACGTAGAGAGATTATGTTTTTTTTGCCAAAAAATTCAAAGTGTTTTCTTTTAAATGAGACAAACCCCATGAAGATGCTGCAAAGGGTTGAATAACAGCTTTCGATTTACTTTGGGCACGTTATTTTTTGGCATTTTTAGGAAAATTGCCCGGAGTGCAAGTGGTTAATACTTGTTCAAAATTTTGTTGATGCACCTTTGGCAACAATTACAGCCTCAAGTTTTTTTTGAATATGATACCACAAGCCTGGCACACCTATCTTTGGGCAGTTTCCCCATTCATCTTTGCAGCACCTCTCAAGCTCCATCAGGTTGGATGGGAAGCGTGAGTGCATAGCCATTTTCAAATAACTCCAGAGATGTTCAGTTGGATTCAGGTCTGGGCTCTGACTGGGCCACTGAAGGACATTCACAGAGTTGTCCTGAAGCCACTCCTTTGATATCTTGTGTGCTTAGGATCGTTGTCTTGCTGAAAGATGAACCATTGCCCCAGTCTGAGGTCAAAAGCGCTCTGGAGCAGGTTTTCATCCAGGATGTCTCTGTACATCGCTGCATTCATCTTTCCCTCTATCCTGACTAGTCTCCCAGTTCCTGCCGATGAAAAACATCTCACAGCATGATGCTGTCACCACCATTGGCATGGTTATGAGCGGTGCCTGATTTCCTCCAAACATGATGCCTGGCATTCACGCCAAAGAGTTCAATCTTTGTCTCATCAGACCAGAGAATTTTGTTTCTCATGGTCTGAGAGTACTTCAGGTGCCTTTTGGCAAACTCCAGGTGGGCTGCCATGTGCCTTTTACTAAGGAGTGGCTTCTGTCTGGCCACTCTACCATACAGGCCTGATTGGTGGATTTCTGCAGAGATGGTTGTCCTTCTGGAAGGTTCTCCTCTCTCCACAGAGGAACACTAGATCCCTGACAGAGTGACCATCGGATTCTTGGTCACCTCCCCGACTAAGGCCCTTCTCCCCTGATTGCTTAGTTTAGACTGTCGGCCAGCTCTAAGAAGAGTCCTGGTGGTTCTGAACTTCTTCCATTTATGGATGATGGAGGCCACTGTGCTCATTGTGACCTTCAAAGCAGCAGAAATTTTTCTGTACACTTCCCTAGATTTGTGCCTTGAGACAATCCTTTCTCGGAGGTCTACAGACAATTTCTTTGACTCCATGTCTGGTTTGTGCTCAGACATCACTGTCAACCGTGGGACCTTATATAGACAGGTGTGTGTCTTTCCAAATCATGTTCAATCAACTGAATTTACCATTGGTGGACTCCAATTAAGCTGTAGAAACATCTCAAGGATGACCAGTGAAAACAGGATGCACCTGAGCTCAATTTTGAGCTTCATGGCAAAGGTTGTGAATACTTGTGTACATGTGATTTCTTAGTTTTTTATTTTTAATAAATTTGCAAAAATCTCCAAAAAACTTTTTTTTCACATTGTCATTATGGGATATTGTGTGTAGAATTTTGAGGGAGAAATGAATTTAATCCCTTTTGGAATAAGGCTGTAAAAACACAATGTGGAAAAAGTGAAGCCCTCTCCGGATGCACTGTAACACCACCATCGCCTCTGCCACCGGCCTGATGCTCTTCAAGGCTTCTATGGGATACACTCCACTTTTATTACCTATGGCAGAGAGGGAGATTGATTTGCCATCCGTGGAGGCTCACGCTCGTCGCTGTCGCCGTCTGTGGAGGTCCACTTGGGCTTGCTCTTCTCTGTTCATCCGAGCGGAACCGCTTCTATGCCAATTGCAGACGTGTGCCAGCGCCCAAGTACACCATGGGTCAGAAGGTCTGGTTGTCTGCCGAACAGGTGCCTTTGAAGACAGAGTCATGGAAGCTGTCACCGCGCTTTCTGGGCCCGTAGTCCATCTCACGCATCATCAACGATGTCACCGTTCAGCTCAAGATACCTCCAACTCCCCGCATCCACCCAACCTTCCACATGTCAGGGATTAAACCCCTCTCCGCCAGCCCCCTCTGTCCTCCCCCTCCCATGGTCCTCGACGGCCATACAACCTACACCATCCAGAGGATTCTGAACGTCCGTCGTCGGGGCCGGGGTCTTCAATATCTGGTCCACTGGAAGGGTTATAGACCGGAGGAGAGGTCATGGATCACTGGGTCATATTTCCACGATAAGGGCATGGTTCAGGCTTTCCATCGGGCACATCCTAACAAGCCCGAAGGGATGCCAGGAGGTGCCCCTTGGGGGGGTTGGAGCACTGTGATGATCAGGTGACCATGCTCCCCCTCCCCTCCTGTGTGCTTTCCCTCTGTCTGTTTCCCGGCTCCGAAGCTGATCAGCACACCTGCGTGATTGGACACACCTGCTGCTTCCTCATTTGCCAGCGTATAAAAGAGCCAGTCTGTGAATGCTTCTCTGCTGGACCGTTGGGTATTGCTGCCTCAAACAACTGATGTTAATGTTGTTTGGCATTTATTCTCTCCAGTTGTCTTACCTTGTATGTCTTCTCCTCTTCAGATTTGCTCCCATCTCAGTGGTGTTTCTCTGGGGCTGTGCATGCTCACCTGAACCACTCATCTCTTCAAGACAACTCCTACTCCACCCAGGTCTACCCATTCCTCTACTTCATCCAGCCATCTCCCCTCATCTGCCTTCCCGCTGGTCATCTCTCCACCAGCTCCTACCATCTCACTTTGGAGTCCACAGCCAGGCCCTCTGCTTGTGTAGTGAGTCTCTCCTCTTCCCTCTTGATACTCTTCTCTCTCTTACTTTGTGTTTAATAAACTGTGCTAAACGTAACCACCTGAGTCTGAGTGTTCATCTGGTGTTGCTTGTTCTGTGTTTGAGCCTCTGGGTATTGATTCCGCCAGTGTCACGTAGTGTCTGCAGAATTGACCAAGTGCATTCTGGGTAGTGTAGGACTCGTTAGTTCGCTGAGATCACATCAACGTAGGAGACATTGTCACAAAGCAGATATGGGGAAGTATTGCTGTGTTGTAAACTGTAATAGTCGTTCTCACAACCGCCGTGGAGAAAAGGTAAACTGTGCACACACCTGCTTCCAATCTTCAGCAGGCCATAAAAGCCAGATCCACTGACAGCTCAGCACGGAGTCGTCTGTCATTACCACAGTGCAACGCTCCATGCTCTCGACCTCGTACCAGAGCTCCAGCGCATCAAGCCTCGTCACGTAAGCCACATTCATCCTTACCTTGCCAAAGTATTCTCCCCTGTGCACAGGTGGACCTCCCTGGCGGCGGACCAATTCCCCAAAGCAGCGGGGCTTTGCCTCCTCCTCCTCGGAACCTCTCCACCTCACCACGATGCCAAGTTTCCCGCTCACCTCCCAGCACTCGCTCCCGGAGCCAGCAAGAGTCTCCTGGCAATACCTGCAAGTAAGCAGCAGTCATCATTACACCTCTCAGCTGCGAACAGTATTAACACCTGTGCTTTGTGTGTTCCTAGGGTTGCCAGGTCGCGGCGGGACTCACTCAGCTCCAGCACTGCCCCAGCATCACACTCACTCTCACATTCACACACCCACACCACTCATTGAGTTAATAAATTATTGTTAACTGTCCTACTCATGTCTGTTGTCTGTCTCCTGGGTCAAGAATCATGTCAGTACGATTCCGTCAAGACGACCCAGCAGACAGCACACTGACGTGCCGTCTTAACACCCTTAGCACTCGAGTAGACCTAATTGCTCACCAACAGACAGTTATACTTAATCAATTAACTCAGATTAATAGCCGGTGGATCGCTTGGAAGGAAACCAGGCATTCCCCCCGGTCGCCGGGGTACCTCCTGCCTCCGCTAATCCTCCTGTTAGCCGGGTACACCAACCTCCCTTACCTCGCCTCACCCCTGTGCCTACCCCAGCTCACTTCAGCAGAAAACTCGGGGAGGCACGGGGTTTTCTGCTCCAGTGCGAAACGGTCTTTCACCGTGTCCCGGGAGATTTTCCCTCTGACCACAGCATGATCGGGTATATTTCCAACCTACTCGAGGGTAGAGCGCTAGCTTGGGCGTATGCGGTTATGGCTAAGCCCAGCTACGCCGCCTTAACCTACCAACAATTTGTAGCCGATTTTGCTGAGGTTTTTGATTACACCGACAGGGATGCGGTGTGTCAACTGAACGCTTGTTAAACCTTCGGCAGGGCAGTAGATCTGCCGCCGATTACGCTGTGGACTTCCGGGTGTTAGCTGCAGAGGTGGGGTGGGGGGATCCTTCACTCTGTAGCATTTTTGTCCATAGCCTCAGCTCAGAGTTACGAAACGAGCTAGCGACACGGGATAAGCCTGATTGTTTAAGTGAATTAATCTCACTCACCATTAGTTTAGACAACAGACTGAAGGAGCGGGCAGCCGAGCGAAGGGCTGCTGGCCGCTCGGGCAAGCCACACCCCCACTCCTCTCGTTCTCCCTTGTTGGCTCTGCCCCCGTCAGAGGAACTACCGGGGCAGGAGGAGATGATTATTGGGCGATCAGGAGTTTCGGCGGCTGAGAGACAGCACCGGAGGGATTTAGGACTGTGTTTCTACTGCGGCAGTGAGTCGCACGAGGTAGCTGAGTGTACTAATTGGGTAAAAGGGGAGGTCCATGGGTCACAGTAGGGGGATTCATGGATGTAGATCAGTCAAAACCCCTCACCAGTTGCCTTGTTCCCATCCATCCATCCATCCATCCATCCATCTTCTACCGCTTTTCCGGAGGTCCGGGTCACGGAGGCAGCAGTTCAAGCAGAGAAGCCCAGACTTCCCTCTCCCCAGCCACCTGCTCCAGCTCTTCAGAGGGGATACCAAGGTGTTCCCAGACCAGCTGGGAGACATAGTCTCTCCACCGAGTCCTGGGTCTGCCCCGGGGTCTCCTCCCAGTGGGACGTGCCTGAAACACCTCAAGTGGGAGGCGTCCAGGAGGCATCCTAATCAGATGCCCATACCACCTCAACTGACTCCTTTCAATGTGGAGGAGCAGCGGTTCTACTCTGAGCCTCTCCCGGATGACTGAGCTCCTCACTCTATCTCTGAGGGTGAGTCCAGCAATCCTACGGAGAAAGCTCATTTCAGCCGCTTGTATCCGCGATCTCGTTCTTTCGGTCATTACCCAAAGCTCGTGACCATAGGTGAGAGTAGGAACGTAGATTGACTGGTAAATCGACAGCTTTGCCTTAGAACTAAGCTCCCTCTTCACCACAACAGACCAGTACAATGTCCGCATCACTGCAGATGCTGCTCCAATCCGTTTGTCGATCTCTCGCTCCATTTTCCCCTCACTCGTGAACAAGACCCCAAGATACTTAAACTCCTCCACTTGGGGCAGGAGCCTGTCCCCAACCCAGAGAGGACAATCCACCTTTTTCCAGCTGAGGACCATGGACTCGGACTTGGAGGTGCTGATTCTCATCCCAGCCGCTTCACACTCAGCGGCAAACCGTCCCAGCAAGAGCTGTAGGTCATTGCTGGATGAAGCCAACAGGACAACATCATCTGCAAACAACAGAGATGAGATCCTGTGGTCACCAAGCATGACATCCTCCATTCCCTGGCTGCACCTAGAAATCCTGTCCATAAAAATTATGAACAGGATCGGTGACAAAGGGCAGCCCTGGCGGAGTCCAACTCTCACTGGGAATGACTCCGACCGAGTGTTGGCAATACGAACTAAACTCTCACAACGGTCGTACAGAGACCGACTAGCTCGTAACAACAAGCCCGATACCCCATACTCCCGAAGCACCCCCCACAAAAATCCACGAGGGACGAGGTCAAATGCCTTCTCCAAGTCCACAAAACACATGTAAACTGGTTGGGCAAACTCCCACGAACCCTCAAGAATTCTCGAGAGGGTAAAGAGCTGGTCCGATGTGCCACGGCCAGGACGAAAACCACATTGCTCCTCCTGAATCCGAGGTTCGACGAACGGCCGGACTCTCCGCTCCAGTACCTTGGCATAGACCTTCCTAGGGAGGCTGAGGAGAGAGGAACCACCACCCCAGTTTGCCATGCCAAAGGCACTGCCCCCGACCTCCACGCAATGTTGCAGAGGCATGTCAACCATGACAACCCAACAACATCCAGGGCCTTGAGGTACTCGGGGCGAATCTCGTCCACCCCCGGGGCCTGGCCACCAAGGAGATTTTTAACCACCTTGGCGACCTCAGCCCCTGTGATAGGCGAGTCATCCCCCTCGTCCCCAAACCCTGCTTCCTCTGTGGAAGGCGTATCAGTGGGATTGAGGAGATCCTCAAAGTATTCCTTCCACCGCCCGACGATATCCCCAGTTGAAGTCAACAGTGTCCCATCCGCACCATACACAGTGTGGACGGGGAGCTGCTTTCCCCTCCTGAGCCGCCGAACAGTTTGCCAGAATCTCTTTGAAGCCGACCGAAAGTCTTGTTCCATGGCCTCACCGAACTCCTCCCATACCCGGGTTTTTGCTTCAGCAACCACCCGAGCTGCATTCCGCTTGGCCTGCCGGTACACCTCAGCTGCTTCAGGAGTCCCACAAGCCAACCAAGCTTGATAGGACTCCTTCTTCAGCTTAATGGCCCCCCTCACCACTGGTGTCCACCACTTGGTTCGGGGGTTGCCACCACGAGATGCACCAACCACCTTGCGGCCACAGCTCTGGGCCGCCGCTTCAACAACAGAGGTGGAGAACATGGCCCATTCAGACTCTATGTCTCCAGACTCCCTCGGAATGTGGTTGAAGTTCTTCCAGAGGTGGGAGTTGAAGACCTCCCGGACAGGGGCCTCAGCCAGACGCTCCCAGCACACCCTCACTATACGTTTGGGTCTACCAGGTCTGAATGGCTTCCTCCCCTGCCATCGGATCCAACTCACCACCAAGTGGTGATCAGTTGACAGCTCTGCACCTCTCTTTACTCGGGTGTCCAAGACATACGGTCGCAGGTCTGATGATACGATAACAAAATCGATCATTGACCTGCGACCTAGGGTGTCCTGGTGCCAGGTGCACATATGGACACCCTTATGCTTGAACATGGTGTTTGTTATGGACAGACTGTGGTTAGCACAGAAGTCCAATAACTGAACACCACTCGGGTTCAGATCAGGCAGGCCGTTCCCAATCACCCCCTCCAGGTTTCACTGTTGTTGCCCACGTGTGCATTGAAGTCCCCCAGTAGGACAATGGAGTCTCCAGGAGGAGCACCCTCCAGCACCCCAGTCACAGACTCCAAAAAGGGTGGGTACTCTGAAACATCATTTGGTGCATAGGCACAAATGATGGTCAGGACCCGTTTCCCAACCCGAAGGCGCAGGGAAGCAACCCTTTCGTCCACCGGGGAAAACTCCAAAATAGAGGCAGCAAGGTGGGGCGATACAAGAATACCCACCCCTGCTCGTCGCCTCTCGCCCGGGGCAACTCCAGAAAAGGCCAAGCTCCAGCCCCTCTCCAGGAGACTGGTTCCGGAACCGGAGCTGTGTGTTGAGGTGAGGCCGACTATATCTAGCCGGTATCGCTCAACCTCGTACACCAGCTCAGGCTCCTTCCCCACCAGAGAGGTGACATTCCACATACCAAAAGCCAGTTTAGAAAGCTTGGGATCAGTCCGCCAAGGTCTCCGCCTTTGACCGCCACCTAATCCACATAGCACCGGACCCCCATGATCCCTCCTGCAGGTGGTGAACCCACTGGAGGGCAGACCCATGTAACTCCTTCGGGCTGAGCCCGGCCGGGTCCCATGGGTGGAAACCCGGCCACCAGACGCTAGCCTTCAAGCCCCTCCCCCAGGCCTGGCTCCAGGGTGGGGCCCCGGTAACCCCATACCGGGCGGGGTACACTGAATCCTTGATATACAATTTATCATGAGAGTCTGTTGGATTGTTCTTAGTCTGGCCCTTCACCCAGGACCAGTTTGTCTTGGGAGACCCTATCAGAGGCAAATTGCCCCGGACAACATAGCTCCTGGGATCACTGGGGCACGCAAACCCCCCCACCACGATAAGGTGATGATCCATGAGGGGGGGGATTTATAATCACAGAGAACATACCACACATGCCCTCATTGACTCTGGAGCTGAGCAAAGTTTCATTTCAGGAGACCTGGCAACCCGCCTGGGCCTCAGCTGTCAACCCCTTCCCCCTCCTGTCAATCTCATCACACTGTCAAAGGCCCTGCTAACCGCTGTCTCCCACCAGACGGCCCCCGTGTCAGTGATTGTTTCTGGGAATCATCAGGAGGACATTCGGTTTTTGGTGCTGCCCACCTCCACCTCTCCTGTTATCCTGGGGTACCCATGGCTACGGCTACATAATCCCACTTTTGACTGGCAGGCAGGGAATATCACCGCTTGGAGCTCCTTCTGCCTCAGCGCCTGCCTCCAGTCTGCAGCGTGTGCTCCCTCTGTGCCAATAACTCCTCCCACGTCACCGCCCCCGGATCTGTCCAAGGTACCAGAGATCTACCACCATCTGGGAGCAGTGTTCAGCAAGTCACGGGCGCTGTCCCTTCCCCCCACCACCCTTATGACTGCGCGATCAATCTCCGGGCTGGGGCCCCGCTTCCGGCAAGCCGCCTATACAGTCTCTCAGCCTCTGAGCATGAAGCCATGGACACTTATATAAAGGAGTCCCTCAGCTCCGGAATTATTTGGCCATCTTCCTCTGGGGTGGGGGCCGGATTCTTCTTCGTGGGGAAAAAGGATGGCTCTCTTCGTCCCTGCATCGATATCCGGGGGCTCAACGATATAACCATCAAGGACAAGTACACGCTGCCCCTGATGAACTCGGCCTTTGAAACTCTCCGGGGGGCGTCATGGTTTACAAAACTGGACTTTTGAAATGCCTATCATCTGGTGCGAATCAAGGAGGGCGACAAGTGGAAGACGGGCTTCCGGACCCCAAGCGGCCACTTCGAATACCTAGTGATGTCGTTTGGGTTAACCAACGCGCCGGCCGTCTTCCAGCACTTAATTAAAGACGTCCTCCGAGATTTCCTGAATTCCTTCGTGTTTGTATACCTGGATGACATCCTTATCTTCTCGCGGACGTTGGAAGAGCACCAGGTGCACAACAGACGGGTCCTTCAATGCCTCCTGGAGAATCAGTTATTTGTCAAGGCCGAAAAGCGTGAATTTCATACTAGGTCAACGTCATTCTTGGGATTTGTGATTGCACATAATCAGGTGCTCCCTGACCCGGCCAAGGTTAAGGCGGTAGTGGACTGGCCCACCCCCACTTTCAGGAAGCAGTTGCAGGGTTTTTTGGGTTTTGCCAACTTCTACCGTCATTTTGTGCCCAATTTTGGGATTATTGCCCCGACCCCTGACCAGCCTCACATCCCCCAAGACCCCCTTCTGTTGGAGCGAGGAAGCTGCTGTGGCATTTGGAAAATTGAAGGAGGAGTTCGCCTCGTCCCGCATCTTGACCCAGGTGGACCCAGACCTTCAGTGTTTAGTGGAAGTGGACGCCTTGGATTCTGGAGTCGGGGCAGTCCTGTCACAACACTCTCCTGTGGATGGAGTGATTCGCCCATATGCCTTTTTCTCTCGCCGCCTGCAACCCGCCGAGAGGAACTACAGCATTGGTGACAGGGAATTGTTGGCGGTCAAGCTCGGGAGTGGAGACACTGGCTGGAGGGGGCTGCTCAGCCGTTTGTCGTCTGGACGGACCATAAGAACTTAGAATATCTCCGGACGGCTAAACGGCTGAACTCCCACCAGGCCCGCTGGTCCCTTTTTTTGGAACGTTTGGATTTCACAATCACCTATCGACCTGGGAGTAAGAACGTGAAGTCGGACGCCCTCTCTAGGCAGTTCGAGGCAGAGACGTCTGAGGATCAGGAGGAAACCATCCTGCCTTCATCCTGTGTTGTGGGCGCCCTCGTGTGGGAGATCCGGGATAGAGTCAGGAGGGCTCAGGAGGGTGAGCCCAACCTCGGGGGGGGGGGGGATTGTTCGTTCCCACCTCTGCCAGGAGTGAGGTTATCCAGTGGGCCCACGCCTCCAAGCTGGCGTGCCATCCTGGAATCGCCCATACCATTGCCTTGCTCCAGAGAGCCTTTTGGTGGCCAGGCTTGAGGAAGGATGTCACCAGCTACGTCCGGGCCTGCGCTCAGTGCACCACCGGGAAATCTTCATCTTCCCCCCCCAGCGGGTCTTCTCCATCCCCTGCTGGTCCCTTCCCGCCCCTGGTCTCATGTGGCTTTGGACTTAGTGACGGGCCTGCCTCCTTCTGACCACTTCACCTCGATCCTGACCATAAGATAAGATAAGATAAGATAAGATAAGCCTTTATTAGTCCCACAACGGGGAAATTCCAGGATTGCAACAGCACAGGGATAGCAACACTCAGAGCAACAATCAGAAGGCAAGAAAAAAAAAAACAAAAAAAAAAACAAGCAAGCAAGAGCAGCTAATATACATATGTACATATTACTATAAAATATATATATACACACACACACACACAGACACACAGTGCAGAGCATTGTAGCTGGATGGAATAAATATATGAATATATGAACACACAGTGCAGAGCATTGTAGCTAGATGGAATAAATATGTAAATATATAAACACCCACAGTACGGAGCATTGCAGCTAGGTGGAATAAATATGCAAGTATATAAACACACACAATGCGGAGCAATGTGGCTAGATGGAATAATATGTAGATATATAAAAACACAGTGCGGAGCATTGTAGCTAGATGGAATAAATATATAGATATATAAATATAAACACACCCAGTGCTGAGCATTGTAGCTAGATGGAATAAATATGTAAATATATAAACACACACAGTGCAGAGCATTGTTGCTAGATGGGATGAAACAGCATAACCGTCTACTTAGTTATCCTACATGGTATGATTATGTGCCCATACATATTCTCACCCTCCATAGCGACCGGTATGTTCCTAGTTGTATGCCGGAGGGGACCATTGTGTAAGTCTATTGCATCTTTTGCATTCAAAAAACTATTAGTTTGTTACGTCTTTTTGCTATCTCTGCGAGCAGCCCTGCTTAGGTTGTACAGTCTGACAGCCGTTGGTAGGAAGGACCTACGAAACCTCTCGGTTGTGCACCTGGGATGATGTAGTCTGCTGCTAAATGAGCTCCTCAGTGCATCCAGTATGTCCTGCATAGGGTGGACCGCTTTTCCAAGGCAGCCCATTTTGTGCCCCTCCGCGGGTTGCCTTCGGCTCGGGAGATGGCTGATCTCCTGGTGCAGCATGTGGTCCACCTTCTGTCACGCCGCGCCATTCATCAGCGGCGCCACCTGCTCACGCACCTGCTACTCGTCAGCGGCGAAGGATAAAAGCCGCCTCGCCCTGAGCGTCGGCCTGAAGCCGTAGACTTCGTTTCCTTTGCATGGACTTCTACCACATTCTCTTCAGCATCCTCTTTACCGGTAAGAAGTTCACTTACCTCATCTCTCCAGTCTGCTCCCCTGTGCACAGGTGGATTCCTCGGCGGCGGACAATCCCGTCCCTCGTCTCTCCTCGCTGCTGCACCGAGCCCTGCAGGTGGCTGTCTCCCGGGCTTCCATCCTTGAAGCGCCAGTCATCTGCCCAAACAAGTAAGCTTCTCTCCCTCGCCTATTCTCCTCCCGTGTTGGTGTGTGCTCATCACCCTGTGTCTGATTTCTCCCATAGGGTTGCCGGCTGAACGGTCTCCTGCCTCTGGGTCCGAAGCAGACGCCCCCACCAACACATTAACATTCTGCAGACACGCACCCAAACATCCCTGTTGTTAATAAACAGTTTGAACTACTCTGAGCCTGTGTGTGTGCGTCTCCTGAGCCGAACGTTATGTCAGTACGGCTTCAGCAGAGCGGCTCGGCGGACGGCGGGCTCGCACACCGGTTTACCATCCTCGAGGCTCGGGTGGATCAGATTGTTTATCAGCAACAGGTGGTTCTTAACCAATTATTAGAACTGACTAACCGATTGAACCGCTTGGACCCCCAACAGCCGTTCCTCCCGACTCGCCAGGGTGGCGCGGCTCCTGCTGTTCCAGCGGCCGTCCAGCCGGCTCCAGTGGCACCGGTTCGGCTCACGCCGATTCCGACCCCCGCCCGCTTTAGCGGTAAGCTCGGCGGAGCGCGGGGGTTTATTATGCAGTGTGAGTCCGTGTTCCACCGTGTGCCCGGAGATTTTCCCTCGGATCACAGCCGAATTGGTTACATAGGGAATCTTTTGGAGGGGCGTGCGTTAACTTGGACCTACGCCGTAATGGCGAGGCCCAGTTATGCCACCCTCACCTATGACCAATTCGTGAGGCGCTTTCTGGAGGTCTTTGACCACTCACAAACCGAAACGGTCCAGGTCGATCGGCTTCTCGCTCTCCAGCAGGGAAGCCGGTCGGCAGCGGACTACGCGGTCGACTTCCGGGTAGCGGCGGAGGAATTGGGCTGGGAGGAACGCTCCCTCTGTGGCCTGTTCCTCCGCAGCCTCAATAGTGATCTGAGGGATGAACTGGCTGGTCGGGATATCCCTGGGACGCTAGCGGAGCTGACGTCCTTAGCGATAAGTTTGGATAACAGGCTGCGCGAGCGCTCCTCGGGGCGGAGGTCTTCTTCTTCTCGCCCTCGTGGAGCCTCGCCGCACCTGTTCCAAGCTCGCCCCCTGGCGGCGCCGCCAGCATCGCGCCCCGAGGAGTCGGAGCCGATGGTGACGGGCTGGACTAAACTTTCCCCTGTGGAGAAACAACGCCGCCGTGAGTTGGGCCTCTGCATGTATTGCGGAGGCGACCAACACACCGTGGAGTGTTGCCCACGGAAAGCCAGTCGGTGGGGTCCGCGAGTCACTGTTGGAAGCCTCGCGGATGTCAATCGGTTAGGATCACTGACTCAATTGAAGCTGCCCATCCGTTTCTGCCATAACCCTACTGGGCACCTCACCCACGCACTGGTGGATTCGGGCGCAGAAGGCAGCTTCATTTCACAAAGCCTGGCAACCCGATTGGGCATCCGCTGCCAGGCACTCAATACTCCCATCTCCCTAATCCACCTCTCCCGTGCCACCCTCGGGAGAGTGACACATCAAACTGTTCCCCTACCGGTCATCATCTCGGGAAACCACCGGGAGGAAATGACCTTTTACGTCCTTCCCAACTCTGTGTCGCCCGTCATCCTGGGGTATCCCTGGCTCCGCCTTCACAATCCGGTCCTGGATTGGAAATCAGCTGGGATCTCGGCATGGAGTACGTTCTGTATGGGCACCTGCCTTCAGTCCGCTGCCTGCTCTCCGTCCGCTCCTCCCCCTGCGACGGACGCTGCACCCCCGGACCTGTCTCTGGTGCCCCCAGAATTTCACGACCTGGGTATGGTGTTCAGCAAAGCGAAAGCTATGTCTCTTCCCCCTCATCGGCCCTATGACTGCGCCATCAACCTCCGCCAGGGGGCTCCCTTACCTTCTGGTCGCCTTTATAGCCTGTCTGCGCCGGAGAAGGAGACGATGAACGCCTACCTGAAGGAATCTTTAAGTGCTGGGATTATCCGCCCATCATCGTCACCCGTGGGGGCAGGGTTCTTCTTCGTGGGGAAAAAGGATGGGTCCCTCCGCCCTTGTATCGACTACCGGGCCCTCAATAATATCACGGAGAAGGACCGTTACACCCTGCCTCTCATGGACACTGCTTTCCACTCCCTCCAGGGGGCGACCTGGTTCACCAAGCTGGACCTACGCAGCGCTTACCACCTCGTCCGGATCCGGGAGGGAGATGAGTGGAAAACGGCCTTCCGTACCCCGAACGGCCACTTTGAATATCTGGTGATGCCGTTCGGGTTGACCAACGCTCCTGCAGTCTTCCAGCGCCTCATAAATGACGTCCTCCGGGACTTCATTGGCCTTTTTGTGTTCGTCTACCTGGACGATATTCTCATCTTCTCCAAGTCCAGGGATGAGCACCAGGTCCACGTGAGGCGGGTCCTCCAAAGGCTGCTGGAGAACCGTCTGTACGTTAAGGCAGAAAAGTGTGAATTTTACGCCAGGAGCACGTCCTTCCTGGGGTTCATCATCGCCCACGATAGGGTGCTCCCCGACCCAGAGAAGGTAAAGGCGGTGGTGGAATGGCCCACACCTGCATCCCGGAAACAGGTGCAGCAATTTGTTGGCTTCGCCAATTTCTACCGCCGCTTTGTCCCCAACTTCAGTGCCATCGTGGGACCACTGACCCGCCTCACGTCCCCGAAGGTCCCGTTCCGGTGGACCGAAGAGGTCGCTGCCGCCTTTGAGGCGCTGAAGGCGGAATTCTCCTCCTCCCGGGTCCTTCGCCAGGTCGACCCCGCGCTGCAGTGCATTGTAGAGGTAGACGCCTCGGACACGGGAGTGGGAGCAGTGCTGTCCCAGCGGTCACCGGACGATGGCGCCAAGCGACCGTGCGCCTTCTTCTCCCGGCGCTTGTCCCCGGCGGAGAGAAACTACGATGTGGGGGACAGAGAGCTCTTGGCCATCAAGCTCGCCCTGCAGGAGTGGCGCCACTGGTTGGAGGGGGCAAGCCTGCCGTTTGTGGTCCTCACGGACCACAGGAACTTGGAATACTTACGATCTGCCAAGCGCCTGAACGCCCGCCAGGCGCGCTGGTCCCTGTTCTTCGCCAGGTTCCAATTTTCCATCACCTTCAGGCCTGGCTCTAAGAACGTCCTGCCTGACGCCCTCTCCAGGCAGTTCGCCCCCGTGGAGTCGGAGGAGGCGCCCCACTCCATCCTGCCCAGGTCGTGCGTCGTGGGAGCCATCTCGTGGGACATTGAGAGCAAGATCCGGAAGGCACAGCAGGTGGAACCTGACCCTGGCGGCGGACCGGAGGGGAGGCTGTTCGTGCCATCCGCGGTCCGAGGAGAGGTCATCCACTGGCTCCACACCTCCAAGCTCACCTGTCACCCTGGCACCTCCCGGATGATAGATCTCCTCCAACGGTCCTTTTGGTGGCCAGGCCTGCGGAGGGATGCAGCCCGCTACGCCCGGGCTTGCCCAATCTGTGCCACCTGCAAATCGGGAAATGCCCCTCCAGCGGGTCTGCTCCAGCCCCTGCCCGTCCCTGGCAGGCCCTGGTCGCACATCGCTCTGGATTTCGTCACCGGACTCCCCATCTCCAACTCCTATGACACCATCCTGACCATCGTGGACCGCTTCTCCAAGGCCGTGCACTTCATCCCCCTGCGAGGCCTCCCTACTGCCCTGGAGACGGCGGACCTCCTCGTCCAACACGTGGTCAGGCTGCATGGGATTCCGGTGGACGTGGTCTCGGACCGGGGCCCCCAGTTTTCATCTGAGGTTTGGAGGTCATTCTGCAACGCCATCGGAGCCAAGGTGAGCCTCTCCTCCGGCCATCACCCCCAATCCAACGGGCAGTGTGAGAGGACCAACCAGGAGCTGGAGGCTGCGCTCCGCTGTGTGTCCAGATCCAAACCCGCGTCCTGGAGCAACCATCTTGCCTGGGTTGAATATGCCCACAACACCGCTCGCTCTTCTGCTACAGGGATGTCCCCCTTCAAAGCGTCCCTGGGTTACGACCCCCCGCTGTTTCCGGAGCAGGAGAGTGAGGTAACTGTCCCGTCAGTTAGGGCCCATCTCAGGCAGTTCCGCTCCACCTGGGCTGCCGCGCGCCATGCGCTATTACGCACAGCGGAGCGCAACAGGACTGTGGCGGACCGGCGTAGGAGACCTGCCCCGGCGTACAGAGTTGGGCAGCTTGTTTACATTTCCACCCAGGACGTCACTCTAAAAGGCGAGAGGAGAAAGCTGGCACAGCGCTTCATGGGTCCCTACCCCATCACCCGGATCATCAACCCGGTGGCTGTGCGCGTGGCTATTCCCCCCTCCCTCCGCATTCATCCTACTTTCCACGTGTCGAAGGTGAAACTGGCGGTTTCTGACCCCCTTTGCCCTCCTCCTGCAGCGCAACCCGCGCCCCGGATGATTGGTGGCCATCCGGCCTGGTCCGCTTCCTCCATCCTGGACTCCCGGCGCCGGGGTCGTGGGTTGCAATACTTGGTGGACTGGGAGGGCTATGGGCCCGAGCATCGACAGTGGGTGCCCCCGTCGTTTGTGTTGGACCCATCGCTCATCGCGGACTTCCACCGAGCGCACCCGGATAAGCCATCGCCAGGAGGCGCTGCTAGAGGGGGGAGTACTGTCACGCCGCGCCATTCATCAGCGGCGCCACCTGCTCACGCACCTGCTACTCGTCAGCGGCGAAGGATAAAAGCCGCCTCGCCCTGAGCGTCGGCCTGAAGCCGTAGACTTCGTTTCCTTTGCATGGACTTCTACCACATTCTCTTCAGCATCCTCTTTACCGGTAAGAAGTTCACTTACCTCATCTC
Organism: Pholidichthys leucotaenia; assembly: GCA_020510985.1. Lineage (NCBI taxonomy): Eukaryota > Metazoa > Chordata > Actinopteri > Cichliformes > Pholidichthyidae > Pholidichthys > Pholidichthys leucotaenia. Next base: position 54,905,042 of record CM035840.1, on the reverse strand, counting down.
TCCAGTCTGCTCCCCTGTGCACAGGTGGATTCCTCGGCGGCGGACAATCCCGTCCCTCGTCTCTCCTCGCTGCTGCACCGAGCCCTGCAGGTGGCTGTCTCCCGGGCTTCCATCCTTGAAGCGCCAGTCATCTGCCCAAACAAGTAAGCTTCTCTCCCTCGCCTATTCTCCTCCCGTGTTGGTGTGTGCTCATCACCCTGTGTCTGATTTCTCCCATAGGGTTGCCGGCTGAACGGTCTCCTGCCTCTGGGTCCGAAGCAGACGCCCCCACCAACACATTAACATTCTGCAGACACGCACCCAAACATCCCTGTTGTTAATAAACAGTTTGAACTACTCTGAGCCTGTGTGTGTGCGTCTCCTGAGCCGAACGTTATGTCACCTTCGTGGCATCCCGTCGGATATTGTGTTGTATCGGGGCCCCCAGTTCGTCTCCCAGGTCTGGAAGGCGTTTTGCTCGGTGCTGGGGGCCACGGCGAGCCTCTCCTCAGGATACCACCCACAGAGCAACGGCCAGTGTGAGCGAGCCAATCAGGAGTTGGAGGCTGCACTCCACTGCGTCATATCTTCATGCTCCTCTTCCTGGAGTACGTTCCTGCCTTGGATTGAGTACGCACATAACTCCACGGTGTCTTCGGCAACTGGGATGTCCCCCTTCAAGTCATCATTGGGGTATGATCCACCGTTGTTCCCGGAGGAGGAGAAGGAGGTGGCTGTTCCCTCGGTTCAGGCTCACGCCAGGCGTTGTCGCCGAATTTGGACCATCACCCACAGAGTCCTTCTCCGAACCACTGAACATAACATCCAGGTAGCCAACTGTCACAGGAAACCAGCCCCGGATTATAAGGTGGGTCGACGAGTCTGGCTTTCTACAAAGAATATTAATGTACCGGCCGAGAAGCGCAAATTTACCAAGCACTTTATCGGTCCCTTTGTCATCTCTCGCATTGTTAACCCTGTGGCTGTGCTCCTAGCTCTCCCCCCTTCCATGCGCATCTGTCCCACTTTTCATGTCTCCCAGGTGAAGCCTTACATCTCTGACCCTCTGTGCCCACCCCCGGCGGCATCACCCCCTCCGAGGTTGATGGATGACCACCCGGCTTGGGGGGTTACCACCATCTTGGATGTTCACAGGCGGGGACGGGGTCTTCAGTACCTGGTGGACTGGGAGGGATTCTGTCCTGAACACCGTTCCTGGACTCGCCCAGCGTTGATCCTCGACAAACAGCTCATCCGCGACTTCCATCGGGTGCATCCAGGTAGGATGGGACAGGTGCCTGGAGGCACCTCTAGAGGGGGGAGTACTGTCATGGCAGCCGCCGGGCCATCATCAGCCCCGGCTGTGCACACACCTGCTTCCAACCTTCAGCAGGCCATAAAAGCCAAATCCACTGACAGCTCAGCACGGAGTCGTCTGTCATTACCACAGTGCAACGCTCCATGCTCTCGACCTCGTACCAGAGCTCCAGCGCATCAAGCCTCATCACGTAAGCCACGTTCATCCTTACCTTGCCAAAGTATTCTCCCCTGTGCACAGGTGGACCTCCCTGGCGGCGGACCAATTCCCCAAAGCAGCGGGGCTTCGCCTCCTCCTCCTCGGAACCTCTCCACCTCGCCACGACGCCAAGTCCCCCGCTCACCTCCCAGCACTCGCTCCCGGAGCCAGCAAGAGTCTTCTGGCGATACCTGCAAGTAAGCAGCAGTCATCATTACACCTCTCAGCTGCGAACAGTATTAACACCTGTGCTTTGTGTGTTCCTAGGGTTGCCAGGTTGCGGCGGGACTCGCTCAGCTCCAGTACTGCCCCAGCATCACACTCACTCTCACATTCACACACCCACACCACTCATTGAGTTAATAAATTATTGTTAACTGTCCTACTCGTGTCTGTTGTCTGTCTCCTGGGTCAAGAATCATGTCACTAAATTGTTTATTACAATCAGCAGCAAATTCCAGATTAGTCAGAATGTGCAAAATTCATACTGTAAAAAAAAAAAAAGAAAAACTTAGAATGGGTCACACACGCCGGCCACACTGCCTCACTGAGAAGCAGCTGGGATGTGCCGCTCAAGCTGGTCCCGGTTCAGCAGATCTTAGGCCTGCATCTCTGTAAATAGTGAGACAAAGTCCAGTGTGGGTGGATCATTTCCCTCTTGCCTAGACAAAAGACAGAAATGGGTGGTGGTTTATTAAAGTAAGTTTAAAACATATTTGGGAAATACACTTGTTGCTAAAAGCCAGTGGTGGAATGTGAATGAATGAATGAATCTTTATTTTGGATAGATTAAAAGTAAAGATTAAAAGAAAATAGAATAATATAACAAAGGGGAAAAAAATCTAACCGTCAAATTAAACAATAACTCCTCTGATTATACAGTTCAGCACAGGTTATCCGAAATGGGTGATGGCTGAAGCCGCAGCTTATATTGCCCACCATATTCCATCCAAGAATTCAAAAGAAAAACAAAACAGGAGTGTTTACAATTTGAATGTGACAATAAAGTACTTCGTTGTTGTATTTAACCACAATTTTCATGTAGCTGCACTTCAGTAAAGTAGATTTTACAAGGGCAGGGTTACATTTAAAATCATCTGTTTTTACTGTGGCCTCAGCAATCAGAATGAATCAATACATTCACTTGAATGGAATCTGGTACTTTAACTGAGAGTGTGCATCACCGAGAATGGAGTCGCTCAGTCAAAATATGGAATTTTTAATCAATAAAAGTTTAGCCACCGCTGTGTCTCTTCTTGCACTGGCTTCAAGTATGGGTGGTGTTTTGTACTTTTATTGCTAAAATATAAAAGGAAGCACTACAATGGGTCTCAAATATTTGTAATGTGTCCTGTTACTGCATGAGTTTATTGATAGACTATAAACTACATATATAAACTAAATTATATTGATGACTGAACAACTCCCATTCCCCAAAGTGCAACATACAGTTATGAACATAACTCACAAAGGATCACACAAGTGATCTGACAAAAAAAAAATACATTATCAAGCGGTTTATTTTACAGTTGATGTGCCAGTCATTTTCAATTATTCTGTAATTAATATTTACACAATCAAATAAATCTCAGTTCAGTCACTTTTATATTAAGTGGAAATTGTGCTACTTTGGTTTTGGCACTTTACCTATAAAAGCAAAGGATTTCAGTACTTTCCACAGTGGCAAGGTCCGTTGCGGGCTGGCTGCTTTTCCTTTCCTCTTGCCTAGACCAAAGACAGAAATGGATGGTGGTTAGTTCAAGCAAGTTCAAAACATATACAGGCACATCTCAACAAATTAGAATATCGTGAAAAAGTTCAATATTTTTTGTCACTCATTTCAGAAAGTGAAACCCATATATAGATTCTGTTACAACCCGAGTGCCGGTTCCGTCCGCACTCGGATCTTATATCATTATTTCCAGGCTTTGACAGCAGAGGGTTCTTTCTAGCTCCCCGGGCTCTTATTGTGACAGCGCCCGGTGGAGCTCCCTGCTGTCAAAGTCAACAGCTGTGCTGCATTCGGGGTCATTAGTGACCGGTGTTAAAAGCGGGCACTGAATGCACCCCGATGCAGCAGTCTCTGTTTGGATACGTTCTGTTATAATACGGTCTGTTAAGATAGTCTCGGTTATACTTCCTGTTAAACTACCTTCTGTAAGACTCCCGCACTCAGAGTCCGAGCGATGTCCTTGCAGACGCCCTCGAGTGCGTGGACGAAATCCTTAACACCGCCTCCCTCCTCGACTTCAGCAGAGACGTGCACCGGTACCTGGACCAAGCTGAGGAGATCCTCGACTATCTTCCCTGCTTCGCCGACCATCCTGAGGTGAGCGCGAGGAGGTTGGACATTGCTGCACAGCGCGAGATACTCCGCGGGCTGGAAGGAAATCCCGGCAGGAAGCCGAAGAGGAAGAAACGCCGTCTTTGCTTCGGGAACCCGCTCCTGCCTCCGTTCCGGCCCGGGAATTCGCACCATCCAGAGGTCTTTCTCCATTCAGCATGACGTCACTTGGGATTCCCCCGGAGGAGCTGCAGCTGACAGCAATCAAGGTCCAGGACCGAGTGTCTGCTGCTCGCTCCGCTGTGCATCCGTCTATAATCATTAAGCATGTGACGGTGGCAGTCAGACTGGTGGAGAGGAATCCAGAGCTGCGTGATTTCCCCGAGTTCGACGCACTCCTCGCCTCTGTCTCCGCACAGGAGCAGCGGTTCCCGGACCTCACCTTCGCTTCGCCTTCCACCAGAGACCGTCGTAACCTCCATAACCCTCCTCAGCATGAACCCCGTCCGGATCCAGCTCCAGGTCGCCGCAAGGGCTCAATCCCTCGCACAGCTGCCTCTCCTGTGCCTCGTCAGAGGGGATTTCCCGCAGCCTCATCTCCCCCCGGGCCATTTCCTGCTCTCTCGTCAGCGTCCCGTGCCCGGCTCATTTCGGCTGTCGCCCCCTCCTCCTCGACGCATTCCCCGGCCGCTGTGTGTACTCCGAGTCTAGCCCTGGTGAGTCCCGTCTCGGAACCATCTCCAGCGGATCCACCTCGTCCTTCCAGGAGGCCCGCTGTCACCGTCCGGCGGGGAAAGGGAGGAGCAACGTCCGCTACAGCAGGCACCACTCAACCTTCAGGAGACAGGCAAGTCCAAGTTCATTCACACTCTCGTTATTGTGATTTGCTCTGTCAGACTCCTGGAGGTGGAGTTCGGGGTTCGCAGCTCCCCGAGCTCCCACCACCTGCTGTGGCTGTCATTATTAACCCCGCATCCTTTGTGTCTCCCACCGCTGAGTGGTCCTCGACGCCAGGCCAACGTTGCTGGATGAGGAGGGGGCCTGAGGTTCTGGAGAGCCTGGTTCCGGTTCCGCAGCCACGTCGTGGGTGGAGGAGGAGGGCGGACTGCAGCGTGGAACCTGCGCCGACGAGGAAGCATCCCCGGGTCTCCACGGATGAGCGGTCCGGTCCAGTGGGTCAAGGGTCCTCTGCCACTACGCCCTGCGGGCCGTCGGCATGGGCTTCAGTGCATCATACCAGCTGCGGAGCCTGCCGTAGCTGAGTGGGAGCCTGAAGACGACCTCCTGCCGTCTGAGCCCGGATCATTGAAGTCCTGGACGGCATCAGAATTCGAGATCAGGCAAGTGCTCTGTTTTGTCTTTCTTTACTCCATCTTTGAGCATTTTTGCCTGTCTCTTGGGGAGGCGAGCCGGGTGCGGCCACCCGCTACATCCGAGCTTGTCTCGCCGGGTTCTGGTGCTGCCGGTGATCCTGATCCCAGTTCTTTTCTCTCTCCCGAGCCTTCTCCCAGGGTCGTCGGCACGGATCTGAATTCGCCCGCTGTGCCAGAGGTTCCGGGTTCGGGGTTGGAGGTCGGTCCTGGTGCGGCACCTACCCAATCGGGGTCCGACGCGGACGCAACTGAGACCCATTCGGGGTCCTTCGCGGGAGCAACCGCGACCCAATCGGGGTCCGACGAGGGTGCGGCACCAGCAGTTTCCAGGTTCGGTGAGGGAGCTGCAGATCCCCTGCCGCTAGATACTGGACGGGCTCATCTCCATCATCACCATCGTCACCCTCCTCGTTCTCCTGAGGAGCGCAACCCATCTCCACCTGGGGCCGTTGGGGTTCCGAACGCTCCGCCCGGTTCTCCCTCGTCTTACCCTTCTCCAGCGAGACCGCCGGCTACTTCCCCCCTATGGTCCTGGTGGGCAAGCGATGCGGGTCGGCCGCCTGAAGGACTGCCGTGCTCATTTGGCTCTCTGGGCTGGCCTCCCGACCCATTGGACCCCCTGTTTGGCGACCTGGTCCGGCCGCCTGAAATTTACTGTTTCCGGGCATGGGACTGGGGTAAGCCGCCCGAACTGTCCTTTTCCACCCTGCCTGCATTGTGGACGCTTGATGCCGGACGGCCCCCCGAACTGTCAGCCTCCATGCCTCAGAGCCGGGACTGCCGTCATCCGGGTTTGTTCATTGTGTTCATGTCTGTAACCTCTGGGATGTGCGGGGGGGCCTGATATGTGATTTTGTATCTCGCTTTTTTTTCCTTAGCTGTGATCTGTGTTTTTTCCCTCCTGTCTAATGTCCATTTATTGTTTAAAACCGATATATGTACTGCCTGTTGGGTTCTGTCCCTGTTACCCACACGTTAGGGAGTAATGTTTTTTTTTTTTCTCTCCACCTGTCTCTGTAGTTGCTTTGTTGGTCCCCTGTTATCATTTTGTTCTTTTTGACTCTGCCGGCGCCCCATCCGCCCACCCTAGGGGGGTGGGGTGGGGGGTTGGGTGTTATTTGGGCCGGTCAGGAGCACGGCCGTGAGGGGGAGGTACTGTTACAACCCGAGTGCCGGTTCCGTCTGCACTCGGATCTTATATTATTATTTCCAGGCTTTGACAGCAGTGGGTTCCTTCTAGCTCCCCAAGCTCTTATTGTGACAGCGCCCGGTGGAGCTCCCTGCTGTCAATGTCAACAGCTGTGCTGCATTCGGGGTCATTAGTGATCGGTGTTAAAAGCGGGCGCTGAATGTACCCCGATGCAGCAGTCACTGTTTGGATACATTCTGTTATAATACGGTCTGTTAAGATAGTCTCGGTTATACTTCCTGTTAAACTACCTTCTGTAAGACTTCACCTTCTTCATTACATCGTCTGACGCATCGGGCGTTCCCCGGCTCAGACGCTGTCCATTCATCATCCATTGTGAGTTATCCTGTGATTGTCCTACCCGCACGGTTGTGTGTATTATTCTCTGTTCCTGCACTTCCTAATAAAACATCACTGCAACTCACTGGTGACTGCTGGCGTCGTATGGTGGTTCGTGAGGGCCACCGTGACAGATTCATTACATGGACAATGATATATTCCAAGTGTTTATTTTAATTTTGATGATTATGGCTACAGCCCATGTTAACCAACATTTCAGCGGCCAACATTTCTTTTTAAAAACTTTTTTAAAATTAATTTTACGTAATCTAATTTTTTGCCAAACTGAATTTGGGGTTTTCAGGGGCTGTAAGCTATAATCATCCAAATTAAATTAAATAAACGCTTGAAATATATCACTGTCTGTGTAATGAATCTATATAATATACGGATTTCACTTTCTGAAATGAGTGACAAAAAATATTGAACTTTTTCATGACATTCTAATTTTTGGAGATGTACCTGTATTAGGGAAATACACTTATGAAAGTCAGTGGTGGGATGTGACAAAAATGCTTCGTTTCCCTGACCAGTCAGCACCGCAGGAGCCACTCTGTACATGTACAAGTACATTATCAATATAGGGATTTATGGTGGAACAGCACAACAACACTGTTCCAACATCTTTTATGGAAAATCCACAGAATAGGTGTGTGGGTCTATTCTGACGCTTTAGAAAATTATATGAATCACTTTATAAATCACTGGTTTGAAAATGCACTTGAATATGTTGAGATTTTGGATCCTGGGGTCCTCTTGACCTGTACCCACAATATAAACACAACATGCTGAGGGCAGCTAACCCCTGGCATGCGGAAACAGATTCTAGAAAGAAATTACACATAACTTAATGCACGGCACCAAAGTGCAACACGTACACAAACCAGGACTTTAACCAGGATTAACATATTTCATCATTTTGCTCTCACAAGTGAATACTTAGGACAACACAAGCTCGAATCAGCAGTTGGCTACTAGCTAGCTACTAACACTCGTTAGCCAGGACAGGATGGCGCTGTATCACTCAAAAAAAGTGAGCTTACCACCAACAGGATAAATAAGCGAACAGATGCACAATCACAAATCACTCACCATCGATGGTTCTCTCACGTTCATCTTCAGCGTTGTCCGTAGTCCGGTTCTATGCTGGGCTGCCATCTGTATCAGTGCGGGTCACTCCCCTCACTGTGGATCTGCCACCAAGCACAGAAAACTCCACACCTCTTCGTTGGACCACGATGTAGATTTCCGCGAAATCTACAATGCCATCTCTATTAACCACTTGCACTCCGTTGTACCGCGGGCGGGCAAGTCTCTGCGTCCTAGAGCGCACGAGGGCGCACGAGAGCACCCTCGTACGCTCTAGGACGCATGATGGAGATGGTGATGTAGGACTGATGGAGATGGTGATGGCGTCCAAGCGCGCACTGAAAATAAAAGCTGCAGACACAGCCGCGAACAGATTAGTTCATCTGATTGACCTCTCATTCGACTAATAAGAGCCTTGAATTGGGTTTCTGAAACCTTGAAGAACCAATGACTGAAAACCTAGCAAGAAGGACCCGCCTACCAACGCTGCGAATGCAGTGAGCCAATTGAAGCAGAGAAGTTCGCGAGCTGTTTTTTTTTAAGGCTGGGTGAAGACAGACTGCTGCAGCAGATGACAAAAAGGACCCGCAGGAAGAACCCCACAGACCCAGCAGCATGGAGACCATCCACAAGTGCAACCTTTGTGACAGCGATTGCCATTCGCGCATCGGCATGTTTGGCCAGGCGGTGCTTATTTTGTTTTTGTCCCAGCAGAATAGATATTAGGATTGTCTTCTATGGTCATCATAGACCGACGGAGGCCGATGACAAAGGCTGAGCGACACACACGCGTTTGCCAGTCTATTTTTAATTACTACTGTTATTTGTTTTGAAAAATCGTTCGCCAAAAACCGCAATCATGGAAGCGCAAAACCACAATAATGGAATTATGTTTTGATCGGGTCGCGAGACCAGCGTCGCGTTCATCTGACAATGAGGAAGAAGTTCACCAGCTCCGCTTCTGCTGTTAAGAGGCAAGGTGTTCTAAGCTAAATTATTCTTTACCCCTGAAAATTGTAATCAAAATGACTTTTGACCGATCGGTAAATTACAGCTGTGCGTCATCGCTGCATGACGGACTGTGGCGCAACGGTCGATGTCTTTCCTCTGTAGCGAGGGGGGGGACAACCCCCCCCCCCACACACACACACACAGACACAGCCCTGAGTGTGACCTTTCATTAGAGCCCAAAATGAAGCTTCTACATTGAATCATTCCAAGGTTACAGACGTTTTTCCAAACTGTGCCATTTGGCACAATTTGGCACAGTTCCAAAATGCCTGGGAACTACCTGAGGAAAAAGCTGTGTAATATATTCATTTTTTGTGGTATTGTTACAAAATTTGGACCCTCAGCTGGATAACACTTGGTTCTACATTTCTGTTGCATTTTCCAGCCCGGATCTGAAGACGTGTGTTATTTGCAAGCATTTGTATCAAAAAAAACACCCAGGCCAAATTTATTTTCTTCAAGTTCACTATGTTTAGATGACTGTAACTCAGTGGCCAGAGCACTTAGAGAGATTATGACTGTTTTGCCAAAAAATTCAAAGTGTTTTCTTTTAAATGAGACCAACCCCATGAAGATGCTGCAAAGGGTTGAAGAACAGCTTTCAATTTACTTTGGGCACATTATTTTTTTTGCATTTTTAGGGAAATTGACCGGAGTGCAAGGGGTTAATATCGTATTTACTTGGTGACCGAGTTTAGTCCATGAACTATTGCAAATGGCAGTCATGTAGATTCCACAGAAGATGGACGCTTTGTGAAGTTACGCCCTGACCAATCAGTGGCTCACAGTCTGTTGACGTCACATCTCAGCTCGACTCAGCACGGTTGTACCCTGGCCTCAAATAGGTACGAAAATAGGACCTGTTAACCGGTGCTGGGTATAATGGAAAAGGCTACAGACCGGGCCGAGTCGTACCGTGTAGGGTCAAGTGGGGACTAGTGGAAAAGGGGCTTAAACCTTGGGCATGCAGAGCTTCCAGCTACCACTCCTGACAGGTTTAACCGCTTATGCAGACGGGCGAGATTACGACAAAAAGAATCGGCAGGGCATGCAAGCGAACCCCCATCATCACTGGCCCCATGACTGAGATGGTTAATGTAGCTCCTTTATATTCAGGTAGTCTTTTTTTTTTAACCTATGTTTTTCTTTCTAAAATGTGTCTTGGGATTCCTTTTTTATTTCAAAATATATTAACTATAGTTGTTTATTGTCCTGATCACCAACAGATAACACCACAACTCTGGCTGAGATAGAGGAGACAACATCTGATGAAGCATTACAGATCTGTCAGGCTGATGATGCTCCAGTGGAAAATGCGCAAGAACTACAGAACTGTAGCATGTGTCACCTTAAGCTTAAAGAAATTTTACTCTTGCAAGAGAAGAACAGAAAGTTAAAGGAAGAGCTCTCCAGAAATACTCTGGATGAGAATTTCCTCAAAGATAATGACGCAAAGGTCATTATCTGCACTGCGGCAGCACAGTTTACCCTCGGCCGGGGGATCGCGGGGATCGTGGGTTCGATCCCTGCCCCCAGCCAACAGTGATCTGTGTGGAGTTTGCATGTTCTCCCTGTGTTTGCGTGGGTTTACTCCGGGATTTCTCCGGTTTCCTCCCACATGCCAAAAACATGCAGGTTAGGGAGTTAAGGGGCGCTTGCGCACGCAGCGACTGGCAGCTGGTGGCTTGTCACCAGACTGCAGAACAAATCTACCTACGGGTACAAAATAAGTCAAAAAAAAAAAAAAGGTGAAATACTACACTGGGCTTCCATCTTTCAGTTTGTTAATGGCTCTGCTGATGCAATTTTTTCCCAGCCTAACAAAGACAGACAAGATTTCCCATTTTCAAATTCGCCTTTTAACTATGATACGTTTGCAGCTTAATTTGCCTCTTGAACATACTGCACACCTTTTTGACATAAGCAGACAAACCGCGTTCATCCTGTTCTGCAACACCATAAATGTACTCTATGCACACCTCAGCCCTTTTGAGTACTGGCCAAAGAGACATTGCTTGCAGGCTAGCATGCCACATCAGTATATTGAAATGTTTGGCAATAAGGCCACAGTTATTATTGACTGCTTTGAACTTTTCATTGAGAAAGCGCAAACTCTTAAGTGCAAAGGCACAGACGTATTCAAACTACAAAAGCAGGCACACTATGAAATATCTGATAGGCATTACCCCACAAAGAGGCATATCTTTTATTTCCAAAGGCTGGGGGAGGCGTGCCAGTGACAAACAGATAACAAGAGAACTGTGGCTTTCTTCAGAAACTGTCACCAGGAGACATAGTATTGGCAGATCTTGGATTTGACATTAAGGAAAGCATTGCCCTTGTAGGCGCCACATTGAAAATACCTGCATTCACCAGGGGCCGCAGCCAGCTTGATGCCAGAGATGTAGAGGAGACGAGGAAACTAGCTCATGTCAGAATCCATGTGGAGAGAGTAATCGGCTGCATGCGCTCCAAATATACAATACTCAATGACACTATACGTCTTGTGTTTGTGGTGCCATGTGAAGGTGAGGACATGACTTTACTGGATAAGATTGTTACTGTATCCTGTGCTTTGACCAATATGTGTCCAAGTGTCGTTATAAAGCCATAGTTTTAGAATGTTGATCATGACATGTTTTTGGTGTGGTTTAGCCCTTTTGACATAATGTCTTTATCTGCGTCAATAATATTGAAGCAGTTAAAGCAGCACCTCTTCAATTTTTCTTATTGCTCAAGCATTTTGCTTTCTTTCCTCTTATTTTTATATATGTAAATTACACTGAGTTGCCCCTGTGTATGAAATGTGCTGTATAAATACACTTGCTTGCTTTGTAACAATTTTTGGAATAATGAACACAATGGCTTACAAACTCCAGCTCTTTATTTCAAAGATGCAAAACTGTAACCATGACTTAAGTGGTGGAAAACACTGTACAGAATGTGTGCAAAGGATAGCCCAACTTAAATTACATTATGTGTACAGGTACATATCAAAAAATTAGAATATCATGAAAAAGTTCAATATTTTTTGTCACTCATCTCAGAAAGTGAAACCCATATATTATATAGATTCATTACACAGAGAGTGATATATTTCAAGTGTTTATTTATTTTAATTTTGATGATTATGGCTTACAGACCATAAAAACCCCAAATTCAGTTTCTCAAAAAATTAAAATATTACATAAAATTAATTTAAAAAAATATATTTTTAATAGAAATGTTAGCCGACTGAAAAGTATGTCCATGTACACACTCAGTACTTGGTCGGGGCTCCTATTGGATTAATTACTGTATCAATGTGGCGTGGCATGGAGGTGATCAGCCTGTGGCACTGCTGAGGTGTTATGAAGGCCCAGGTTGCTTTGATAGTGACATTCAGCTTGCCTGCATTGTTGGGTCTGGTGTCTCTCATCTTCCTCTTGACAATCCTCCATAGATTGGGGTTATCTGTCCAGATAAAAGTAAATTTTGAATTTCATTTGGAAATCAAAGTCCCAGAATCTGGAGAAAGAGTGGAGAGGCACAGAATCTAAGTTGATTGAGGTTTAGTGTGAAGTTTCCACAGTCAGTGATGATTTGAGGAACCATGTTATCTGCTGGTGTTGGTCCACTGTGTTTTACTAAGACCAAAGTCAGTGCAGTCGTCTACCAGGAAATTTTAGAGCACTTCATGCTTCCCTCAGCTGACAAGCTTTATGGACAAGCTGATTTCATTTTCCAGCAGGACTTGGCACCTGCCCACACTGCCAAAAGTATCAAAACCAGATTTAATAACATTGGCATCACTGTTTGATTGTCCAGCAAACTCTCCTGACCTAAACCCCATAAAGAATCTATGGAGGATTGTCAAGAGGAAGATGAGAGACACCAGACCCAACAATGCAGACGAGCTGAAGGTCACTATCAAAGTAACCTGGGCCTCCATAACACCTCAGCAGTGCCACAGGCTGATCACCTCCATGCCACACCACACTGATACAGCAATTAATCCAAAAGGAGCCCCGACCAAGTATTGAGTGTGTACATGAACATACTTTTCAGTTGGTCAACATTTCTATTAAAAAACTATTTTTTAAAATTAATTTTATGTAATATTCTAATTTTTTGAGAAACTGAATTTGGTGTTTTCATGGGCTGTAAGCCATAATCATCAAAATTAAAATAAACACTTGAAATATATCACTCTCTGTGTAATGAATCTATGTAATATATAGGTTTCACTTTCTGAAATGAATGAAAAAAACATTGAACTTTTTCATGATATTCTAATTTTTTGAGATGTACCTGTAATGTTGAACACTTTCAAGTCAAAGAAAACCTATAGTGGACACAAGAATATAAATTGACATGCATGAGCAACATGCATCATTGTTCACACAGCAATGTTATAGTGCATAACTGTCTCATGCTACAGCACTACTCTAATGTGCACATGTCACAAAACCACGGCTGCTATGGGGCTGGTGCTTCACTGAGTCCCACACATCTTAAATGGAACCACTGAATTGCACAGTCTTGGTTATCACAGGCAGCCATGTCATCCAGCTCTTCTGGCTGCCTGCAAGTACACAACACTTCTGCTGTATTTTGTGCCTGTCTTTTGGGATTGTGTGTGGGATCTGGCTGTAATGCAATTAGACGTCATCTTTTGGGCTTCTGGGTGGGTTTATCAACTACAGCTTCTCTCTTTTGTGTTGTAGGGTAAAAGTCAGTAAAGTGACGCTTGCTTGCTTCAAAGACCTGGGCTGCACGGTGGCGCAGTGGTTAGCACTGTGGCAGCACAGTTTACCCTCGGCCGGGGGATCACGGGGATTATGAGATCGTGGGGTCAATCCCCGCCCCGACCAACAGTGATCTGTGTGGAGTTTGCATGTTCTCCCCGTGTTGCGTGGGTTTACTCCGGGATTTCTCTGGTTTCCTCCCACATACCAAAAACATGCAGGTTAGGGATACGGGGCGCTTGCGCACGCAATGACCGGCAGCTGGTGGCTTGTCACCAGACTGCAAAACAAATCTACCTACGGGTACAAAATAAGTAATAAAAAAAATTAAAATTAAAAAAAGACCTAAAGTTACTAAAAACATCACGTGTGTATGGACTTATGCTTAAAATCATATAATTATAAATGGAGGTTTGGTCGAAGTTAGGCAGAATGTTTATGTCCGAACTCCATGTGGTATGTTGGTAGGGACCTAGCGTTATGACCCGAGCGTCGGTTCTGATCGCGCTCGGGCTAAGCTATGTCTCGCCGCCAGCCTTGACAGCTGCGGGCGGTATTCTGGCCTCTCCGGGCTCTTACTGTGAAAGTGCTCGGTGGGGCTTCCGCCTGTCAACGGTCGGTCAGCTGAGTGTCATCATCGTCATTAGTGCTTCGTCCATTTAAGCCCAGCACTGGCGTCGGTAGGACGCAGCAGTGTCTGGTCGCTTAACTGGTCACTAACCTGTTCACTCTTCTGTTCACCCACCGCCACGTTGCGGATGCCTGGACTACTTTCACACCTCGTCTGCTTTGGGTTTGGCCGTCGTTCCCCGGTACCAGTAAGTGTGCTTGTTAGCCTTATTCCTGCCGGCGTGAATTGACCTGCAGTCCCGCCTTAGCAGCCTGTGTGTAATTATTACCAAGCCTGTCTGTGTGTGACTGTCTCCTGCTCTGGACCTATAGTGTGCTGTATAGCCCTATGCCTCCTGTTAGGTGAAGACTCTTGTCATTATCTCAGCAGCTTGTGTATCACCGTAATAAAACTCACTGAAAACTCACTGGTGACTCTGTGCGTCTCATGGTGGCTCGCGAGGGCCACCGCATGACAGTACACTGCTGCCAAAACAGCGTTTACGGTGACGCCAACCCGAGACGCTATTCACCAGTGGGTTCGAGTTTTGGACGTTGTTTTTTCCTGTTTGGGTCCTGTGTATGTGAGGAATGCCGTCGCAGAAGAGCCACGTACTGACAGGTGTTTTGGAAGTCGTGGATGAGCTGCTCATCTCCGCTTCCCTGCTGGACTATGACCACGGCATACATTGGTACCTGGACGCCGCCGAAGATGTTCTCTGTCATCTCTCTCCCCGCTATGCCGACCACCCGGAAGTCGACGCGAGGAGGGAGGACATCGCCGCACAACGCAAAATATTCCTGATGATGGAGGAGGAACGCGGCATGAAGCAGGTGAAGAGGCACTCCTGCTCTTCGCCTATGGATCCTGATCCTGCCTTCAATCTGTTTCGGGAGTTCGCACCATCTGGGGGCCGGCGAAGGCGTCGGCGTCACGGCCGGGCGCATCTTCGGCAAGCTCCTGCTCCGGATCCAGTTCCGGGCCGCCGGGATGACCCCCTCAACCAGCCAGCTGCTGAGAGTGAGCTGAGTCCTGTGCCGGTGGGCTCCGTCCTTGGATCCTTTTTTACCATCCAGCGAGCGAGGGAAGGAGCAACGTCCGCTACAGCTGACAACATCCTCCCCCCCGGGAGACAGGCAAGTCCAAGTTCACTTTCCTATTGATAATAGTGATCTGTCTTGTCTGACTCCTGGGGGTGAAGCTCGGGGTTTGCAGCTCCCTGAGTCACTTTTCCCAGCTGTAGCCACTTGTATTAAACCTGCTGCCTCTGTGTCTCCTCCTGCGGAGCGGTCCTCGGCGTCAGTCCCACGCCGTCAAACGAGGGGGAGGCCTGCAGCTCTGGGAAATATCCCGGCCCTGCAGCCTTGCTTTGGACAGAGAAGAACGGACTGCAGTGAGGAGCCAGAGCCGACGAGAGACCGTCCCCAGGGTTCCTCAGGGATGCAGCCCGAGTCAGCAGGTCCAGGGTCCTCTGCCCCCATGCCATACGGGTTATTGGCGTGGACGCCAGCGCGTGAGGATCCAGCTGCAGAGACCATCAGGCCGGCTGTGGAACCCGACGCAGCCGAGTGGGAGCCCGACGACGAGCTTCTTCTAGAACCTGGATCAGCGAAGTCCTGGACGGCTCCAGAGCCCGAGTGCAGGCAAGTGCTCTTTCTTGTTTTCCTGTATGGTGTATTAGAGCATTTTTGCCTGCCTCATGGGGAGGCGAGTGAGGGGCAGCCGTCCGCTGCACCCGAGCTCGTCTCGCTGGGCTCTGGCGCTGCCGGTGGAACTGATCCCAGTCCTCTCCTGTTTTCTGAGCACCTCCACAGCGTTACCGGTCCGGAGCCAGTCAAGGTCACGGGACTGGGGGTTCCAGGTTCGGAGATGGAGGTCGTCGCCGGAGCAGTCCTGACCCAGTCGGGGTCCGACGCGTGGGCTGAGATGACCCAGTCAGGGTCCGACGCGTGGGCCGAGATGACCCAGTCGGGGTCCGACGCGTGGGCCGAGGTGACCCAGTCGGGGTCCGACGTGGGTGCAGCAGTGACCCAGTCGGGGTCCGACGTGGGTGCAGCGATGACCCAATCGGGGTCCGACGAGGTCCAGTGGGGGTCCAGCGCAGGTGCGGCTGCGACCCAATCAGGATTCGAGGGGGTCCAAGTTTTTGGTTGTCCCCCTCTCAGGAGCCGCCAGCTGGGGGCCGTTAGAGGGTTTTGTTTGGCAGATCGGCGCTCTCCTGTCTTGTCGTTTTCAGGTGAGCGGCTGCATGCAATCCCTCCACGGTCCTGTTGGTTGTGGGATGCGGGTCGGCCACCCGAGGAACTGCTTGGTGCGTTCGGCGTCTTGGGTTAGCCACCCAATAAACTGTGCTTGTTACGGGGTGACCTGGTTCGGCCACCAGAGGACTGGTTTCTGGGGGCCTGGGACTGGGGCAGGCCACCTGATCATGTACTGTGGGACTATCTGTGGGCCCACACGGTGCCAAGTCATGTTTAGTACGTCTAGCAAATTTTGGTGTTTCACATAGTCACAGTCATAGTTGAGTCTAAGCAATTTTAGATTGCCACTTCTTTTTTTTTTGTAAGCCACAGTCATAGTTATAGTCAAGTCTAAGCAATTTTAAATTGCCTCTTGTTTTTTTTTTTTGTTGTAAGCCACACTCTTAGTCATAGTCAAGTCTAAGCAATTTTAGATTGCCTCTTGTTCTTTTTTTGAAAGCCATAGTTAGTTATAGTCAAGTCAGAGCAATTTTTAGATTGCCTCATGTTCTTTTTTTTGGAAAGCCACAGTCTTGCCATAATCAAGTTAGGTCAGGGCAATCTGGTTTGCCCCATTTGTTTTGCAATCCTTAGTCTGGTTTTGTTTTGCTATTGTTCTTTTCTCCCCTCTTCTTTTTGAGGGGCTATGGTCAAGTTTTGTCTTTGTTGTTTTGTTCTCCACTCCTTCTTTGAGGGGCTATTGTATGGGGGTTTTGTTCTTAGTTTCCAGGTGTTTACATGTATTTTTGGTCTCGTGTGTCTTTGTTTTTTCATAGTCACCGTGTTTAGATCGTATTTCTTCGTTTCCATAGTTATCGTATGTTTCCATGTATTTCTTGTATGGTTTTTTTGGTCTGGTCTTTGTCTTGTTCATAGGTTGGTTTCTCTCCCTTCGCACCTGTCCCCCAACCTCCCACCCTGGGGGGGCGGGGGGGGGCGGGGGGGGGGCAGGGTGGTTCCTTGGGGCGTTCGGAGTCCGCCCGTGGAGGGAGGGAACTGTTATGACCCGAACGTCGGTTCTGATCGCGCTCGGGCTAAGCTATGTCTCGCTGCCGGCCTTGACAGCTGCTGGCGGTATTCTGGCCTCTCCAGGCTCTTACTGTGAAAGTGCTCGGTGGGGCTTCCGCCTGTCAACGGTCGGTCAGCTGAGTGTCATCATCGTCATTAGTGCTTCGTCCATTTAAGCCCAGCACTGGCATCGGTAGGACGCAGCAGTGTCTGGTCGCTTAACTGGTCACTAACCTGTTCACTCTTCTGTTCACCCACCGCCACGTTGCGGATGCCTGGACTACTTTCACACCTCGTCTGCTTTGGGTTTGGCCGTCGTTACCCGGTACCAGTAAGTGTGCTTGTTAGCCTTATTCCTGCCAGCGTGAATTGACCTGCAGTCCCGCCTTAGCAGCCTGTGTGTAATTATTACCAAGCCTGTCTGTGCGTGACTGTCTCCTGCTCTGGACCTATAGTGTGCTGTATAGCCCTATGCCTCCTGTTAGGTGAAGACTCTTGTCATTATCTCAGCAGCTTGTGTATCACCGTAATAAAACTCACTGAAAACTCACTGGTGACTCTGTGCGTCTCATGGTGGCTCACGAGGGCCACCGCATGACACCTAGTCCATTAACCCCTTCAAGATTCACCAAATAGCGTGCCTTTGCAGTCCCATTCAATTTGGCATAGTATGGTCCCTTTAAATTTTCCTTCGCACGGTCCATTTTGTGATTTTTTTTGGTCATTCACGAGAAATGCCGAGGTGCTGTGTGCTTACAGTCTGTCTACAATCGCTGAACCTACTCATGCCAGAATGCATTGCACGTTTGTCACGTGGGCTGGCGAGCTCAATTAATTCATGACAGTTTTTTGCTAGATTATTTAAGAAACTCTCAATATCCATTACACATAAGTGTGAAACATTCCAAACTGTTCTGATTTAATATTTATAATTATGCTTTTTACTTTTGGAAATTTTGACATTATAGAGGGTAAAAGGGAAAGATGTGAAGGCGAGGCACGAGCATAGGACGACACAGAATCTTTATTGACCCTCTAACATATATGTACAGCCTGTGGCCAATAGCGTGGCCCACTGGGGCCGAGTATCTGTAGAAAAGCCTCCCCAATTTCTCTGCGTTCTCTTTATATAGCTTTAATGACCTCGCATAGAAACTGGGGCTGGTGCATTATGCATTGGGTATGACAAAGGCAATGTGTGGCGCGATTATCATAACACGTTACATTCATCACACTATATTCACCCCCCCTGCCCTTCATGCAGCAGCTTGGAGCAGCAGGGGGTGAAGGCACCTCGTTGTCTGGTCTAGTTACTCCTCGGGGGGGCTTCCCCCTTCAGTCCATTATTCTGCCCCCTTACTGCTTCTTTGTGTAAGAGAATGTCCCACGCTGTGTCTGGTGTCCACCATAATATGTTTACCTGCTATTGCACAGCATTGTGTAACTATCCATGCATTCAATTAATAAAATCTGTTCCTCCAGCATTTTTTTGTGCTTATATTTTTTCCCCTTTCTTTTCCCCTTGTTCTGTCAGGCAGCTAGGTGAGCAGATCAGAAATCTGCTTCCCTTATTGTGCCAAACAGATTTACTTTGCCAAAAGGAGCGTTATACAGTACATATAAATGTAAATAATGTATATAAACTCCTTGTAATAACTTTTAATACTTTATTTAAATTGTACCACCCATGAAGGACCCGGCCGGGGGGTGGGGGGGAGGAACAGACAAAGAAGACAAACTAACAACTGAAACAAAAAGAAGACAGTTTCTTCTACTGAAGAGGTCTCAACACGAGTCTAGTATCTGGACCTGTTAAAGGAGAGACATAAGTGTGTGTGCATACATGTGCATGTGTAGAGAGCACATGCAAAACTAAGTGTCAGGAAACATACGATGAGGGCAGCCGGTCAAAGCAACTTCCCCCCAGCCCGAAAACCCCGAGCAAGCAGGACAATACCACCAATCCCCACAGAGCACAAATGTCCTGAGGCCAACAAGCCCCAGGACAGCCATGCATCCACCCCAGGAGGGATGGCCAAGAAAGGATGGGCTGCCAAGCGGCTGGCGTGGCCAGCCCATACCCTCGGACCAGCCAACCTCCACCCACCAGCAGGGTCAACACCAGCCCCTGGGTCCCAGGTGCCAGGAGGCCAGCACCACTACCACACACCCCGGGGACCCCACGCCCAAAGAAGGCAGCAGCAAGGCACAGGGGCCCCACGGGGGGGGGGGGGGCATCCAAGGGAGCCCATGCAGCAAAGAGGCACTACCCCTTCAGTCCAGTACCTCCTGATCAGCACACACACCTATTCCCACGCACTGAAAACCCTCATGTTCTCATACGCAGCCACTTGCACCCACACACACTCACTCACTCTCACTTGCCCTCACCCCCACACAAATTCCACACTCGCACTCCCGGACCCACCTACTCTCTACCACTCCTGTACCAACTCAATCTCACTCACACTCGCCCTGAGAGTTACCTACACTCACTCACGTTCACCCATACAACACACTCACTCATGCTCTGACCTACTCACATCCATTCGTGCTCTCCCCCACACACTCACCCACACTCATTCACCCTCATTACTTAGGGCGGCCGAGGTGCAGATGCAGCAAGCATGAATACACACCAGTGCCCAGCAATGGCCGGGCAGACCACTGGCACAGGCGAGCAGCCATGCCCCCGCCAATTACCTCAGGGTGTCCGCGGACACAGGAGCAGACCCCCACCCCCAATGCCCACCCGAGCGACTGATCAGCGGACCACCGCAAGTGCCCCGAGATGCCACCTGACACTCAAAGCGCCACACAAAACTAACCCACCATCACCATCTCCACTCATCACTCCCTCACTCTTGCTTACGCCCTTGTTCACTCTCTTACTCCCTTGCTCACATCTATTTTTTTGGCAGCACCCAGGGATTTTGACAACATGATGGGCCCGCCCCAGGGGTCCCCCTGGGCCCCCATGCCCCCAGCAGAAGGAGGGCAACAGGGGTAGGGGAGCCCCCCCCCCCCCCCCCCATGCACGGATCATGATGGATGTGCATTAGTGTGTTATCTGATTGTGTGCAGGTCTGTGAACTACCAGAGTACAGTTAAAATTGGGGGGATGGTGGTTGGAGCACTGCTAGCCATTGCTATAGGCAGCAGGGCTCCCAAACCCCCAAGCCCTCAGTGTCTATAATGCAATTAAAATTGAGGTGAGTGCGGTCCAACTGCACAGCAGACAGAGATCCCCTTCACCAACACAATAAGGCACACCCCCACCTCAAAACCCTAAGTGTATCCAATAAGATGTATGTTCCACCCAGAATCAGGGGGAGGGGGGAGAGGTAAGACTGGGAGGGAGGCGGTCCAAAAGGGAGCCCATTTCCCCCAGAAGCCAGCTTGCAAACTGGTTCAGGAGGCCACTCACTACCCCAAGATCCCAACCCAGGATAAAGGCTGCCAGGCTGAGCAGCCCCAGACCCGCCAGCGTCACACCCTGGTGCTCCCAGCACCACAGGCATGATGGAGCAGCCACAGCCACACCCACTCCCACATATCTTGCACACACAAACATGCACAACAACAATAATAACAATAATGAACAAATGGCCGGACCCATACGGTGCCCACACACCAAGCGACACCCCAGAGCACCCACCGCAAGCCCACCAACCACACACGCCAGACACACACTGACACCGGCAGACCACGCCGCAGCCACAGCCACAGCCACCCCGGAGCACACCAACGGCAACACGGGGGCCAACCCATGCACCCCCCCTCCCGAGCACCCACACACACCCGGCACGAAGGAAACTGGAGGCAATGCAACAAAGCACCCCAACCAGTGATACAATGACAGGGCGGCGGGGGAAAGCAGGCCCCGAACCACCAGCCCCCAGGCCACTGGATGGCCCGCCCCACCCCCGCCACCCAATGAGGTCACCCCACCCACATACACATCCTCCACCCCTGCACGTCCACCCACAGGTACCTGCATACACACACACCATCACACATGCCCACTTACACCCACACACAACCCCGCATGCCCACACACAACACACACACGTGCACTCACCAACATCCACACACACACACACACACACACACACACACACACACACTCACTCACCTGCATGCGCATACACACACACTTGCATGCACACTCACACCCGCAGGTCACAGAGGATGGGGGGCCGGGGGGGGGGCATCCTAGGACGCAAGCACCAGTCTCCGGAGTGCAACCAGGGCCCTGGGGAGGGTGACCCTGGCGGCGCCTGCCCCAGCGCATTCTTGCAAGGCACAAGGACACGCCGGGGCTGGCCCGCACCACCAGCACACTCCCGACCCCAGTCCAGAGGGTAAATGCCTCCCCCCCACCCAGCACCAGGGGCCCAGGGCCAGACCCAGCCCCACCCGGGAGGTAAGACCAGCCAGCCCAAGGCCACAGGCCACCTCCCCGGCTTACCCCACAGCCCCCCCACCAACCCCCCTCTCCCAGGCCAGACACACAGCCACCCCGGAACAGGCTCCCCAGACATTGGCCCCAGTGGGTCACAGAAACTCCTCATGGTCAGGACGCCAGAGGCGCCAAGGAGTGTGAGCCACCACCAGCCACCACTCAGGTTTTAGAATTAATAATAACTGAATTCATCCAATTGGTTTTTTGAGGAGGCAAACATTCTCTCCAGGCTAATATAATCTGAGAGTAGGTTATTATAGTGAGTTGTACACAAATTATTTCTTGATTTCCAATTCATGAGGATAATTTTCTTTGTGATGCATAAGACAGTGAGAATCATATGTCACATCCTTACCTCTATATTCATTTCACTTAAATCACGAAGTATGCAAAGCGTGGGTGAGGATGGGATATAATACCCAAGCCATGCTGATAAGTCTTCACGTCTTCTGCCAGAACTTTTGGATCAGTGTACAGGACCACATACAGTTAGGCCCAAAAATATTTGGACAGTGACACAAGTTTTGTTATTTTAGCTGTTTACGAAAACATATTCAGGATACAATTATATAATCAAAATGGACTTAAAGTGCAGACTCTCAGCTGTAATTTGAGAGTATTCATATCCAAATTGGAGCAAGGGTTTAGGAATTACAGCTCTTTAATACGTAGCTGTCTCTTTTTCAAGGGACCAAAAGTAATTGGACAATTGACTCAGAAGGCTGCAAAAAAAAATAAGGCTGCATGGGCTCTTCCCTCGTTAACCTGTCATCAATTAAGCAGTTAAAAGATCTGGAGTTGATTCCAGGTGTGGCGTTTGCATTTGGAAGGTGTTGCTGTGAACACACAACATGCGGTCAAAGGAGCTCTCAATGGAGGTGAAACAGACCATCCTGAGGCTGAAAAAAAAAAGAAGAAATCCATCAGAGAGATAGCAGAAATGTTAGGAGTGGCCAAATCAACAGTTTGGTACATTCTGAGAAAAAAAGAGTGCACTGGTGAGCTTGGGAACTCAAAAAGGCCTGGACGTCCACAGAAGACAACAGTGGTGGGTGATCACAGAATCCTTTCCTGTGAAGAACAACCCCATTCACAACATCCACTCAAGTGAAGAACACTCTCCAGGAAGTAGGTGTATCAGTATCTAAGTCTACCATAAAGAGAAGACTTCATGAGAGTAAATACAAAGGATTCACCACAAGGTGCAAACCATGAATCAGCCTAAAAATAGAAAGGCCAGAATTGTCTTAGCCAAAAAACACCTGAAGAAGCCAGCCCATTTCTGGAACAGCATTCTTTGGACAGATGAGACTAAGATCAAACTGTACCAGAATGATGGGAAGAAGAAAGTTTGGAGAAGAATTGGAACAGCTCATGATCCAAAGCACACCACACCTTCTGTGAAACATGGTGGAGGCAGTGTGATGGCGTGGGCATGCGTGGCTTCCAATACCACTGGGTCACTTGTGTTTATTGATGATGTGACAAAAGACAGAAGCAGCCGGATGAATTCTGAAGTGTATAGGAATATACTTTCTGCTCAGATTCAGCCAAATGCAGCAAAGTTGCACGGTGGCGCAGTGGTTTAGCACTGTGGCAGCACAGTTTTACCCTCGGCCGGGGGATCGCGGGGATCATGAGATCGTGGGTTCGATCCCAGCCCCCGACCAACAGTGAGCTGTGTGGAGTTTGCATGTTCTCTCCGTGTTGCGCGGGTTTACTCCAGGATTTCTCCGGTTTCCTCCCGCATACCAAAAACATGTAGGTTTAGGGCGCTCGCACACGCAGCGACCAGCAGCCGGTGGCTTGTCACCAGACTGCAAACCAAGTCTACCTACGGGTACAAATAAGTAACAAAAAAAAAAAAAAAAAAAAAAGTTGATTGGACGGTACTTCACCAATGATCCAAAACATACTGCAAAAGCAACCCAGGAGTTTTTTAAAGCAACGAAGTGCAATATTCTGCAATGGCCAAGTCAATCACCAGATCTCAACCCAATCGAGCATGCATTTCACTTGCTCAAGACAAAACTTAAGGCAGAAAGTGTCATGGCGGCCTCTGGGCCGTCATTTGTCTCATCAGTCCCAGCTGCGCACAGACCAACAGGTGCCAATCAGCGGCTGTTAAAAGCCAGTGTTGCTGACAGCCCGGCACGGAGTCGTCTGTCCTCCTCATCGGAGCATGAACCAGAACTTCGTTCCCAAGCTCAGTCAAGAACATCTCGTCAGGAACTGCCACGTAAGAGAACGCTCTGTTATTCTACTCCTTGCCTTTACCCCTGTGCACAGGTGGCCCTCCCAGGCGGCGGACTAACTTCCCCAGCCGACGGAGCGTTGCCACCTCAACCATGTAGCTCCTCGCTACCACCACGGCTACGGGTACGTCTAACACCACAGCCTCAGGAACTGTTACTGTTTCAGCTCCAGGAGCTGTCATCATCACGGTCATTGGAATCACTACCATCTCCACCACAAGAATTATCATCGTCACAGCAACAGGTGTATTCACCCCCACAGCCACTAGCACATTCACCTCCACGCTGCACGGCCGCTGGAAGTCAGCAGGACGCCACCTGTGGATCGCCCAAGTAAGCCCCACCATCCACAATTACTTGCGAGTGCTGAACAGCTGTAATTGTATCTGCTTGTGTGTTACAGGGTTGCCAGGTCACCATCCGGACTGCTCAGTTCCAGCGACCAAACTACCATTCTTGCACTCACTCACGCACTACACTCTCTCACATTACAATACAGTGATCCCTCACTTATCGCGGTTAATGGGTTCCAGAACCGACCGCGAAAAGTGAAAAACCGCGAAGTAGCGTCACCCCTAATGACGTCATCCATAAATAATACATACGTTCATTCTCTCTCACTCTCTCTCTCTCATATGATACGTGTGTGTGTGTGTACGTGTACATACATACGTAGATGTAAACAAAGTGTACATAAATATGTTTTTAGAACTCTTTTATTCTTATAACAAGATACGTAACTCAAGATGAAAATGATTTACTGCACAGGTTAATGAGAGCTTTACTGCTCCTCAGGTGACGCCTCATCGTGAGATGCTGGAGGCGCAGGATCATCGAGGGCAGCTTCCGATAGAGCTGAAGCTGCAGGAGGCGGCGTAGTGCCTCGACGGGAAGACTATTTCGCACAAAATGGCACAAGAGAACAGCAAAAAGTTCCATGCGGCGAGACTAAGTAACACGAGCGATAAAAAGCAATGAATGCGGTCTTCCTTCCCTTCATGGGTGCTCGGCAGGGAGAGGAGGTGGGTGAAACGTCTCGGCCAATCAGGTTGCAGGGTGAAACGTCTCGGCCAATCAGCTTGCGAGATTTCCGAGCCGAGCCAACACGACAACAGCGAACAGAGAGTTGTGCGGCTCTCCGTGTTGATACCTGATGTTCTAATGTAGTCTCCCTGCCTTCTGCTAGCGCCTGCCCATTATTTCTCAATTTTGAATTTTTGATGAATATTTTTGAAAAATCCGCAATGCACTGATGGCGCGAAAGGTGAAGCGCGAAGTAGCGAGAGATCACTGTAAAGGAATTATTGTCACTATCTACTCGTGTCAGTGTCTGTCTCCTGGGTCCTGAAACATGTCAGTACGACTCCGTCATGTTGACCCAGCGGACAGTTCACTGCCGCGCAAACTGAACACACTTAGCGCTCGGGTAGATATGTTATCTCACCAGCAGACAGTAATCCTTAATCAATTAACCCAAATAAACAGTCGGCTGGATCGTCTGGAAGGACATCAGATGTTCTCCCCGACCGCAAGTGTTTCAGCCCCTGCAGGCTTAGCGTCAGGTCAAGCTAACACCTCATCGACCCCTCGCCTCACCCCTGTTCCCACACCTGCCCGGTTCAGCGGAAAACTCGGGGAAGCCCGAGGATTCATCTTACAATGTGAATCAGTTTTTCTGCGCGTTCCGGGAGACTTCGCCATAGACTCGAGTAGGATTGGTTATGTCATCAATTTGTTGGGGGGTAGAGCTTTAGATTGGGCATATTCCGTCATGGCTAAACCAAGCTACCCCATGTTAACTTACCAGGAGTTTGTGGCGGAATTCATGTCCGTGTTTGATCATACAGATAGGGGTGAGGTATTGACAGAACGGCTGTTGAGTCTGGAGCAGGGTAACAGATCAGCTGCTGATTATGCTATTGACTTCCGGGTCCTGGCCGCAGAGATTGGGTGGGGGGAGCCGTCACTGTGTGGTATCTTCCTCCGCAGTCTTAATGACGAGTTAAAGGATGAATTAGCGGCACGGGACAAACCGGACAACTTGCGTGAATTAATTGCCCTAACTGTTAGCCTAGATAGTAGATTAAGGGAGCGGGCGGCCGAACGGCGAGCTACTTCCCGTTCAGTTAAACCCCGCCCCCGCGTCACTAGCTCTCCTCTGCTCGCTCTACCCGCATCAGAGGAATCCCCGGATCAAGAGGCTATGGTTGTAGGGCAGTCTAAAGTGTCAGCGGCTGAGAGACAGCGCCGCAGGGATCTAGGCCTTTGTTTCTACTGTGGGAAAGAGTCACATGGGGTTTTCGAATGTCCCAGTCGGTTAAAAGGGAAGGCCCGTGGATCGCAGTAGGGGGATTCACGGGCAAGAACTCAGGAAAACCCCTTACTAGTTGCTGTTTACCCATTAGATTGATCCACGCACATACAGAACACTCCACGTTGGCATTAATAGACTCAGGAGCTGAGCAGAATTTTGTTTCTAGGGACCTGGCAACATGGATGGGCCTCAGCTGTCAGACTCTAGATCCCCCTGTCAAACTCATCACCCTGTCCAAAGCGTCACTGACCACCGTCGCCCATCAGACGGCCCCAGTTTCTGTAATTGTGTCAGGTAATCACAGGGAGGAGATTAGGTTCCTGGTCCTGCCCGTCTCTTCCTCGCCCGTCATCCTGGGGTACCCCTGGCTTCGGCTGCATAATCCCACCATTGACTGGCAAGCGGGGAGTATTTCAGCGTGGAGTACGTTCTGTTTGAGTGCCTGTCTTCAATCTGCGGCGTGCACCCCATCTGTCAAGGTGCCTCCACCCTCCTCGTCACCACCGGACCTGTCCAAGGTACCAGAGGTTTACCATGACTTGGGGTTAGTTTTCAGCAAGTCTCGGGCGTTGTCTCTACCCCCCCCCCATCACCCTTATGACTGCGCAATTAATCTGAAGGCTGGGGCCCCTCTTCCTGCTAGCCGCCTGTACAGCCTATCAGCCCCGGAGCGCGAGGCTATGGACACTTACATCAAGGAGTCCCTAGCCTCTGGAATCATCCGCCCGTCGTCCTCAGCTGTGGGTGCCGGGTTCTTCTTCGTTGGGAAGAAGGATGGCTCACTACGCCCCTGCATCGACTTCCGGGGTCTCAACGTGATTACGGTAAAAGACAAATACACTCTGCCCTTGATGAACACAGCCTTTGACTCCCTCCAGGGGGCATCCTGGTTTACCAAGCTAGATCTCAGGAATGCTTATCACCTGGTGCGCATTAGAGAAGGTGACGAGTGGAAGACGGCGTTCCGGACCCCAAGCGGGCACTTCGAGTACCTTGTAATGCCGTTTGGGTTAACCAACGCTCCGGCCGTCTTCCAGCGATTAATAAACAACGTTTTGCGGGACTTCCTGAACTCGTTTGTGTTTGTATATCTTGATGACATACTTATCTTCTCTCGCACACTAGAAGAGCACCAGGTGCATGTTCGCAAGGTACTACAGCGCCTCCTGGAGAATCAACTGTTCATCAAGGCAGAAAAGTGTGAGTTCCATACTGACCAGACCTCCTTCCTAGGGTTCATTATAGCCCGGAACCAGGTGCTCCCCGACCCGGCCAAGGTCAAGGCAGTAGTGGATTGGCCCGCACCAACCTCTAAGAAGCAGCTTCAGGGATTCTTGGGCTTTGCTAATTTCTATCGGAGGTTTGTGCCCAACTTTGGTAATATTGCTCGCCCCCTGACTGCGCTCACCTCCCCTAAGACCCCGTTTTGCTGGAGTGAGGAGGCAGCCAGGGCGTTTGAGAGATTGAAGAAGGAGTTTGCTTCGGCCCGTGCCCTAACCCAGGTGGATCCGAAGCTACAGTGCTTGGTGGAAGTGGACGCCTCTGATTCGGGGGTAGGAGCGGTGCTCTCTCAACGCTCTCCCGAGGATGGTAAGATCCGCCCATGTGCTTACTTCTCTCATCGCCTGTCTCCAGCAGAGAGGAATTATAGCATAGGAGACAGGGAGCTACTGGCAGTGAAGCTCGCCTTGGAGGAGTGGAGACACTGGCTGGAGGGGGCTGCTCAGCCGTTCGTGGTATGGACTGATCACCGTAACCTGGAGTACCTCAGGACGGCGAAGCGCCTGAATGCACGCCAGGCTCGTTGGTCCCTCTTCTTCGGCAGGTTTAATTTTTCCATCACTTATCGGCCGGGAAGCAAGAACGGTAAGCCGGATGCCCTCTCGCGGCAGTTTGACTCACCATCCTCTGAGGATCAGGAAACTCCCATCCTGCCGCCTTCCTGTGTCGTGGGCGCTCTGTCCTGGGGTATTTGCAAGACGGTTCGTAGAGCTCTGAGGACGGAGCCAGACCCGGGAGGGGGTCCCCCGGGCCACCTGTTTGTTCCACGCGCCATTCGGGGCCAAGTGATTGAGTGGGGTCACACCTCCAAGTTGGCTTGTCATCCGGGGGTGGGTCGGACTGTGGACCTTCTCCAGAGGACCTTCTGGTGGCCAGGGCTACGGAAGGACGTTGTGGGTTACATCCGGGCTTGCGCTCAGTGCGCCACTGGGAAGACGACATCATCCCCCCGGCGGGCCTGTTACATCCGTTGCCGGTCCCTTCTCGCCCTTGGTCCCATGTTGCTATGGATTTTGTGACTGGTTTGCCCCCCTCAGATAACTTCACCATAGTCTTGACCATATTGGACCGTTTCTCGAAGGCAGCCCACTCTGTGCCTCTTCGGGGTTTGCCTTCAGCTCAGGAAACAGCGGACCTCCTCGTTCAGCATGTTGTCCGTCTCCACGGCATCCCCGCCGACATAGTGTTGGACCGGGGACCACAGTTCGTCTCGCAGGTCTGGAAGGCGTTCTGCGCAGCGCTGGGAGCCACAGCCAGCCTCTCCTCTGGTTATCATCCTCAGAGTAATGGCCAGTGTGAGCGGGCTAACCAGGAGCTTGAGGCCGTGCTGCGCTGTGTCATCTCCTCCTGTTCATCCTCCTGGAGCAAGCATCTTCCTTGGATTGAGTATGCTCATAACACCACGGTCTCTACGGCTACGGGCGTCTCCCCTTTCAAGGCATCATTTGGTTTTGATCCACCACTGTTCCCGGAGGAGGAGAGGGAGGTAGCGGTCCCATCTGTCCAAGCTCACATCAAGCGCTGTCGGCGAGTTTGGCTCATCGCCCGCCGAGCCCTGTTAAAGACCACGATACGCAACATCCAGGTGGCCAACCGGCATAGGAGACCCGCCCCGGACTACAAGGTGGGTCAGAAGGTTTGTTTGTCTACCCGGAATATTGGTGTACCGGCTGAGAAGCGTAAGCTTACTAAGCGCTTCATTGGTCCTTACACCATCTCTCGTATTGTTAATCCTGTGTCTGTGCGCCTGTCTCTCCCCTCTTCGATGCGCATCTGCCCCACCTTTCATGTCTCCCAAGTCAAACCGTACATCTCTGATCCCCTGTGCCCGCCTCCTGCGGCCCCCGCCCCCCCGAGGATGATCGATGGCCATCCGGCCTGGGGGGTGACTGCCATCCTGGACGTTCGCAGGCGAGGTCGTGATCTGTTCAGTATTTGGTGAACTGGGAGGGCTTTGGACCAGAGGATCGTTCTTGGATTCGCCCAGCGTTGATCCTGGATAAGCAGTTGATCCGTGATTTCCATCGGGCGAATCCAGGTAGAATTGGGCAGGTGCCTGGAGGCACTGCTAGAGGGAGGAGTACTGTCATGGCGGCCTCTGGGCCGTCATCTGTCTCATCAGTCCCAGCTGCGCACAGACCAACAGGTGCCAATCAGCAGCTGTTAAAAGCCAGTGTTGCTGACAGCCCGGCACGGAGTCGTCTGTCCTCCTCATCGGAGCATGAACCAGAACTTCGTTCCCAAGCTCAGTCAAGAACGTCTCGTCAGGAACTGCCACGTAAGAGAACGCTCTGTTATTCTACTCCTTGCCTTTACCCCTGTGCACAGGTGGACCTCCCAGGCGGCGGACTAACTTCCCCAGCCGACGGGGCGTTGCCACCTCAACCACGTAGCTCCTCGCTACCACCACGGCTACGGGTACGTCTAACACCACAGCTTCAGGAACTGTTACTGTTTCAGCTCCAGGAGCTGTCATCGTCACGGTCATTGGAATAACTACCATCTCCACCACAAGAACTATCATCGTCACAGCAACAGGTGTATTCACCACCACAGCCACTAGCACATTCACCTCCACGCTGCACGGCCGCTGGAAGTCAGCAGGACGCCACCTGTGGATCGCCCAAGTAAGCCCCACCATCCACAATTACTTGCGAGTGCTGAACAGCTGTAATTGTATCTGCTTGTGTGTTACAGGGTTGCCAGGTCACCATCCGGACTGCTCAGTTCCAGTGACCAAACTACCATTCTTGCACTCACTCACGCACTACACTCTCTCACATTACAATAAAGGAATTATTGTCACTATCTACTCGTGTCAGTGTCTGTCTCCTGGGTCCTGAAACATGTCAGAAAGACCCACAAACAAGCAACAACTGAAGACAGCTGCAGTAAAGGCCTGGCAAAGCATCACAAAGGAGGAAACCCAGCGTTTGGTGATGTACATGGGTTCCAGACTTCAGGCAGTCATTGCCTGCAAAGGATTCTCAACAAAATATTGAAAAGTAACATTTTACTTAGGGTTATGTTTATTTGTCCAATTACTTTTGAGCCCCTGAAATGAGGAGCGCTTGTATAAAAATAGCTACAATTCCTGCATGTTTTAATCATATATTTTTGTTCAACCCCTTGAATTAAACCTTAAAGTCTGCACTTCAATTCCATTGTAGTTGTTTCATTTCAAATCCAATGTGGTGGCATGTAGAGCCCAAATCATGAAGATTGTGTCACTGTCCAAATATTTCTGGGCCTAACTGTAGCATGCATATAACTATCTGGGACATTGCTGGTGCAATGGGAGCAGATATTTGTGTGATTCAGGCCCATTTTGAACATCCTTTGTCTTGTGTAATGAGTTCTACGTATGTAGAACTTTGCACTGTATGAGTTGTAAATTAGAGCTTTTAGGCATCATAAAGTGTTTAAATATATTTGTGTCCAGAAGCTTTCATCTTTATTGACTGATAGGTCTGTCTCCCATTTTGATTTTGGAAGAGATACTGACTCATCCAGTTTTGATAATAGTCCGTATATTTTTGATATCAGTTTAGGGGAACAAAGATCTAGAAACTGTCACCTGAACTGGTACCTCTTAATCTGTCTGATTGAGATTGAATCTTGCTTTTATTATGGATTTCAGCTGTTGGTATTCAAGAAACTTTTTATCACTGATGTCATACTGTGACACCAGTTCCTGAAATTGGATAAAATTTCCACCTCAAATAAGATATTCTAAGTTTTTTATTCCTTTCTCATACCATAGTGGAAAATTTAACGTCCTCTTTTGTTGCAGGATATCAGGATTATTTCAAATGGGCGTGAGTTTGCAAGGGACAAGTGAAGACCCCGTTATTATTTTTTTTTTTTTAATTCCACCAGGCTGTCAGAGAAGAGCAAATGTTATTGCCTTTAAAACAGTCATGGCGTTTGATACAGGGACTCATGAAAGGTAAATCAGAGCTATTTAGCAACTCACAGAGAGCCTGTTCAGCATCTAACCATGGGTTTCCTAGGGGGGTTGATTTTGTCGATTTAGAAATAAACTGCAGTCTATTAGCTAAGAAGTAATTAAAAAAAACAACAACTAGTAAATCTAAATCTCCACACTCTTTTGCTTTTTAAAGAGTTTTTAAACTAATCCATGATGGTTTATTCTTCCATAAAATTTTACTTATATTTGAGTCTAGAGACTTAAAGCAGGCCATAGATGGTTGAATAGGAATCATTGAAAATAAATAGTTGATTTTAGGAAGGATCATCATTTTAATGGTTGGGACGCTTCCCATTAGTGATATACTGTACAGTCATGTGAAAAAATTAAGGACACCCTGTATAAGCCTGTGTGTTGTCATTTTTAACATATTTGGACATATGGATATTTAAAATCATCTTTTCATCTTCTTCCGCTTAATCCTTTTCGGGGGGGCTGGAGCCTATCCCAGTATCTTTGGGTGAGAGGCAGGGTACACCCTGGACAGATCGCCAGTCCACTGCAGGGCCATCACAGAGAGACAGACAACCATTCACTCTCACAGTCACACCTAAGGACAATTTAGAATCCCCAGTTTTGATGCCAATTAACCTAACTTGCATGTTTTTGGCATGTGGGAGGAAACCGGAGAAATCCTGGAGTAAACCCACGCAGACACGGGGAGAACATGCAAACTCCACACAGATCACTGTTGGTCGGGGGCTGGATTCGAAACCAGGATCCCCCAGCCAAGGGTGAGTTGCTGTGCTGCCATGTTAAAAACACTGGGAGATTCATGGAACGCAACTAAACAATTAAAAATGAATTAAAGATTTTTTTCAAATTTTCTGTAAAATGTAATTCTAAACAAATAGTGAGGAATAAATTAGGACACCCCCCATCTTTTTTAGGACATCCTCACATTCATTCCCACTTCAAATGACTAAAATAAATGTTAAAAAAATGCAAATAAAAACAAAAACAAGGTCAGACATAGATATACATTTCTTAATAAAGAACTGAGTATTGAATGGAGTGTCCTAATTTTTTTTACATGACTGTAGGTAATGCCCTCCAATGTGCAAGGTCATGTATTGTTTTTAGAAGGGGAATGTGATTTAGTCACAGTAACTCTGAGAGCCGGGGAGAAATAGCTATTCCTAAATATTTAATATTACATGACTGTATATAGTGGATATATTTGAAAAATTACAATTTATAGGTAAGACTGTTGATTTACCCCAGTTAATAGGGTAGTCTGATAGTGATGAAAATTTATCAATGAGCGCCACTGTCTGAAGAAAAGATCTTTGTGAGTTTTCAAGGAAAATTAATACATCATCAGCATAAAGACTTATCTTGTGTTCTCTTTCTCTGGTTTGGATACCTCTAATATCAACATTTTGTTGTATGGCTGCTGTTAATGGTTCGACAAAGATGGTAAAAAGTGAAGGAGAGAGTGGACAACCCTGCCTGGTGCCTCTCTGGAGATTAAAGCTTTGAGAAGTTTTATCATTTGTTCAGACAGATGCAATTGGACAGCTATATAGTGTTTTAATTCAGTTTATAAAAGATGAACCAAACCCAAACTTGTTTAACACCATAAAAAGGAATTTCCGATTAACACGGTAAACAAAGGCTTTCTCTGCATCCAAAGATAAAATTGTGGTTTCTAAGTTATTAATTTAACAGCAGTTATTAAATTAAATACTTCTAATTTTATTCTTGTGCCTCTGTATTTTAATGCCTTGGCACAAAGGCAATGTCGGCATACGGTAATCACTCCATGTGTCTGCATATGTATGCATGTCTGTCTGTTACCAGCTTTTCAGCTCACCTGCTCAAAATCAACTGTAACTAAAGGCTTGTATCATTGTGTTGTCATATTTTCTCGACTTTTAATTTGTTACAATTTCCAGATAAGGCTTTGTTTTCAAAATATACACAAATTTAACTCACCTTTACCATCAATGCAGCTGCGAAAAAAGCTATTGTAATAACAATGCCGGGCCACTAGAAGTGGCAGGGTGCCTTTTTTACAGCCACCTATGCTACCATGTCACAGGCACCGAGGCGTCAGCACCTTGGTGCTTTCATTTAGCTTGGTTTTTAGTTAGCATTTTATTCTAATTTTAGCTTATTTTAACTTAATTTTAATTCATAGGTTTTAGATTTACCTTTTTATTTTAGGGAGCAGTTGTGTATATTTTATCTATTAAATTCCTTGTTTGAACAAACGTTTTAAATTCCCCCTTTGATTCCTCCTGTGACTCTTCACCTGGTTTATGAAGAACTTGCAAGTGTGTTTTTAATTACCTCTCAGCTACGTTACACTTATGTATTTCTCTTTTTTATTAGATAGATAGATAGATAGATAGATAGATAGATAGATAGATAGATAGATAGATAGATAGTGTCAGAATCTGGAAACTTTGAGTGATCGTATGTTGGTTCGTTACCTCAAATAAGATTCATGACACAAGTATATTCCTCATATGAGCTCTTTACTGCGCAGGAGTGCACACTTGTAACAGCAAAATCCAGCACTGGCAATAAAAAACAATCAGGAAGTTTTTATACATAATCAGTCATACAAACATCTCCTGGGTACAATTCTCAGTCATAATACAAGTACACAAAACATTGGCCTGGACCGAAAACAACATGGCCTTGCAGGTGTGCTCCAGGCTCCAAGTTAATCATAGTCACAGCATTTTATAAGAAAACAAGGTCAATTTTCCCTTACTCCCAGACCCCTTATCATGCACATAGTCTGGTCTGGTGAGACACTTTGACTTCTAAGCACATCTTAATGAAGGACACTCAATAGGCCCACTTATTACCCAGAAACAATACAGTATGCTATAAACTCATAGAAGATGCATGTAGTATACATTTTAATCATATAAGATGGTTATGCAATGATAATGATAATGATGTTAGTAATTATAAAATGATTAACAATTATAAAATGATTTGTTAGTAATAGTAATTATAAAATGATAAATGATTAAACATGCATGATAAACAATTTTCTGACATTTCCCTCCTGTTTTATCATTTTTATCAGTTTTTATTTAGGGATGCCTTTATTCATCAGAAACATGGAACTTCTCTCAATTTTCTACATGCCCGTCATTTCCATTATATTCCAATTACACAGGAGATTATTCACAACTTTCACAGTCATCATCAGTTTTTGAAAGAGCTGCATATTGTCTTTTACACTCAAGTTTCAACATAGCAGTTTGCAACAAAAAAGTGTGATGAGCAATGGCTTGTGTAATCATAGATCTCATGCAGGGGATAACACACATGAAAAGCACACTGAATAAGACCAATAATACAATCAATGGGGTTAACCACTTCAAAAGAATCTGCCACCAAGTTCCACTTTGAAACCAATCCCAGGGACTCCAACCCTTATCTTCATCTAAAGTGTGTTGTAAGTGTAGAATGTCATTTAAATGGCTAATAACGTGAGAAAGATTCTGATTCAAATCCGGTATGTATGTGCAGCATTCCTGACCAATAATGTGACACACCCCTCCTTGTGCAGCTAATGTTACATCTAAAGCCATTCTATTTTGCAATATCATCATCTTTGAGAATTTCTGCTCCTCAGTTAAAGTTGTGAGACCTTGTTCCGTTAATACAGTTAGATTTTCCATTGTCCATGCTAATGCATTTATGTGATATGTAGCCAGGTAACTGCCATACATTGGAAAAAGAGTGCTCATTACAATTTTGAAATCACTAATCCTCTGTTTCCCAGACAGCCTATTAGTTGTTGCATATCTGGGGTTGTACTTCTTCGTGCCCTAGTGTGAATTTCAGTTTGATCAGGATGGTAATAATAAAGAGTATGATGTTTTCATTCTATGTGTGAGATTTGAACTTATGCTAATGTGTGGGATTAAAATAGCCATGTAGCATCTACCACACCACCCTGGAGGAAGTAATGAATAAACATTAGACCCACAAACCCAGACATGGTTCTCCAAACATCCATATCCATCATCATTTGGCCACATAATATTAAGGTTATCACTACATTTACCAGTACAGTTCTTGCTTTTTAAGGTAAAACTCCCAGCAGCAAGATAAGGGAGATGAAATGCATTTCTACAAACAGAATCATGGTATCTTACTCCACAGGTTGCCTCCTTCACATCATTACACCTTGGTGAAAAACCTAGATTGAAATTATTTTCATTACAAGCTTTATTAAAACAGATTGGTGAAGTAAACAGTGTAGGATTTACCTTCATCAAGGGCTTTTTAACAGCAAGCAAAGACTTCCCAATTCCAGTAGTATTGAATATTCTTAACTTAGACCCAGTGTAATCAGTAACAGTGACATTCAATTTATTCAGATACCCTTCAGACAAATTTCTTACCAACCAATGTCTAACACCATTACTTGAATTAAGCAGATTGAGACGTGAGGTCATCGCTATGGTCACTCCGGCTGTCTCCTCTTCGCTCAGCGGCACAGGGATCATGGGGATTGCAGTCTTGTTGTTATGACCCGAGCGCCGGTTCTGATCGCGCTCGGGTTAAAGTTATGTCTCGCTGCCGGCCTTGACAGCTGCGGGCTGTATTCTGGCCTCACCGGGCTCTTATTGTGAAGGTGCTCGGTGGGGTTTCCGCCTGTCAACGGTCGGCCAGCTGAGCGTCATTACCGTTGTTAGTTTCGCCATATAAGCCCAGCACTGGCGACGGTATGACGCAGCAGTGTCAGTCGTTATACGTCTGAGCTACGGATGACTTGGACCATTATCTACCTCGCATGCTTGTGGTTGACCGTCGCCTCTCCAGCACCAGTAAGTTAGCTGTTAGCCTTGCTCCTCCCGGTGAGAGTGGACCTTTGTGTGTCTTGCTTCAGCAGCCTGTGTAGTTAATTATTTAAACAACCTTTGCCTGTGTATGACTGTCTCCTCCTATGGACTCGTAAGTGAGCTGTCTAGCCTTACGCCTCCGGAAGTGTGTAGACTCTTGTGTCATTGCCCCTGCATCTTGTGTTGTTCACTTTTCACTGTAAATAAAACTCACTGTAAACTCACTGGTGACTCTGTGCGTCTCTAGCTGGCTCGCGAGGGCCAGCGCATGACACTTGTGTGAATGGGGTAGCAATGAACACACATAGCAGGAAGTGTTGATTCCCAGTCCTCTCACCGAAACCACCATTGTTTGGTACCACAGGTTGTGCGTATAGTCCACGTATTGTCCATTGTCCATGTTTTGTGGGTTCCTCGTCCTGGAATCAGAAATGGTCCCCCACCCCACAGTCATGAAAAGTATGCAACACAGAGTCATCAGTACCTTCGGTGTCATGCCTCCACCTGAGGGAGTACCCATCCGGGCCCCTATCTTCACCAGGTTTGAGACGGCTCTGTCCTTAGAAGGACAAAGCCCCCTTTGTAACTGGACTTACTCAGGGAAACAAGTTAGTTCACTTACAGGCACCCGTAGTCTCTTAACTTGTGAAAGGTGAATCCAAGATGGTCGTTCAGCAATGCGTATGGCAGTGGGGGTAATTAACAACACCTGGAATGGTCCGATCCACCTTACGGAATCCCAGTGCAGTCAATGGTGGTTCTTTATGAAGACATAATCTCCAGGTTGCAACGGGTTATCTGCTTCCTCCTGTGGAGCAGAAAGAGCCTGAACAGAATCAACATATTCTCTTTTTTCCGAACATTCTCTAAGATGTACTCCAAGATCAGTGTATTTGTTAGGTGTGGTTAGTGGTGAGAGGACAGGCAATACATAAGGACGGTCAAAAGCACATTCAAAAGGTGACAACCCTGTCTTAGGATCCGGTATAGAGTTAATGGTTAGCTTGATTAATTTCAGGGCTTCTGGCCAAATGATACCCTTTCCATGTGTGGTCTTTGCCAACATTTGTTTGATTGTACCATTTTTTCTTTCTACCAACCCTGCACTCTGTGGATGGTAAGCTGTATGAAACTTTAGGCACGTGCCGGTGCTTTTAGCCAAATCTTTAACTATTTGAGCTGTAAAATGTGGGCCATTGTCAGCATAAATAGTTTCTGGTATCCCAAAGGTTGGGAAAATATTATTCTGTAACACTTTACAAACAAACTTTGCGTCTGCTTTGGCAGTGGGGTGGATTTCTGTCCATTGCGTGAAAGTGTCAACGAGGACAAGACAATATTGGAGCTGGCCCACCTTTGATAGCTCTATAAAATCCATGCACCATTGAGAAAAAGGTGTTTTTGGTGGTGGGAAACTTCCTTGCCTTGTTCTCATTGCACCTTGAGCATCGTTTTGTATGCACACCGTGCATTGACTGCAAACCTTTTTTACTTCTTTTTGTATCCCAGGACAGAAAAAATATTTTTTGGCTTGGCTAATTATCCCTCCTGTCGAGACATGGCAAAAGCCATGGATCGAGAGCACCACCCAGCGGTACAACGAGGGTGGGAGGATAATTTTGCCATCAGTAGTACAATAAATTTTCTTGTCATTTAAAATAGCATCTGGTGGAAGTGTCATTTTTTCTTGTGCGTCATGCAAGATGTCCAGGTCAAATGCATTTCACTTTTGCAACAATGCTGACTCTGTGTGGCCTTCAGCAGCACAGCGGGCAGCATGGTCAGCCAATGCATTTCCCCTGGCCAGTAAATCAGCTCCTCGTGTGTGTGCAGGACAGTGAACGATTGATAGTGATTTAGGAAGTGTTAAAACATGAGTCAGCTCTTTCAAAAGATCAGAATGTTGGACTGGTTTTCCAGTAGATGTTACAAAACCTCTAATATTCCACAAAGCAGTGTGTGAGTGTGCTGCAATTAAAGGCATACTTGCTGTCTGTACAAATGGTGACATTTAAATCCTTAGACCATTTTAAAGCTGCGATGAGAGCCAAAAGTTCTGCCCTTTGAACAGATGCTGGTTGAGGTACATTTTTTACAATCAGAATTTCTGTCAGTGTAGTGACAGAATATGCAGTTGACGTGTTGCCATTAGGCAATTTAACTGATGAGCCATCAATGAACAGCCAAAGAGAATCATGTTTTACAGTCTGAGAGAGATCTGGTCTGGGGAGAAATTCCATCAGCGATTGTTGAACGCAGTCATGGTCTAAAGATTCTGGTGTGTTGCCACCAGAAGGAAGCAATGTAGCAGGATTCAATGTAGTGCATCTGGTGAATGTAAGATGTGGTTGTGTCAGCAAGGTCATTGTGTATCTTAAGCATCTGGCATTAGAGAGCATTGTATGACCATTTTCAGAGAGCAAAGCTTCAACTGCGTGAGGCACATGCACAGTTAAAGGATGAAATAACACTACGTCAAGAACAGCATTTATTGCGTCAGAAACTGCGGCGACTGTTCGCATGCATGGGTGTAAGCCAGCCGCGACTGAGTCAAGTTTTCGTGAATAATAGGACAATGGTTTGTATTGTCGTGCATGAATTTGTGTCAAAACTGCTGACATGTGTCCATTAACTGTATCACAAAACAGATGAAATGGTTCTTCATAATTTGGAATTTGTAACGCACATATTGACGACAGGATTTCTAGGCGCAGCCAGGGAATGGAGGGTGTCATGCTTGGTGACCACAGGATCTCATCTCTGTTGTTTGCAGATGATGTTGTCCTGTTGGCTTCATCCAGCAATGACCTACAGCTCTTGCTGGGACGGTTTGCCGCTGAGTGTGAAGCGGCTGGGATGAGAATCAGCACCTCCAAGTCCGAGTCCATGGTCCTCAGCCGGAAAAAGGTGGATTGTCCTCTCCGGGTTGGGGACAGGCTCCTGCCCCAAGTGGAGGAGTTTCAGTATCTTGGGGTCTTGTTCACGAGTGAGGGGAAAATGGAGCGAGAGATCGACAGACGGATTGGAGCAGCATCTGCAGTGATGCGGACGTTGTACCGGTCTGTTGTGGTGAAGAGGGAGCTTAGTTCTAAGGCAAAGCTGTCGATTTACCAGTCAATCTACGTTCCTACTCTCACCTATGGTCACGAGCTTTGGGTAATGACCGAAAGAACGAGATTGCGGATACAAGCGGCTGAAATGAGCTTTCTCCGTAGGATTGCTGGACTCACCCTCAGAGATAGGGTGAGGAGCTCAGTCATCCGGGAGAGGCTCGGAGTAGAACCGCTGCTCCTCCACATTGAAAGGAGTCAGTTGAGGTGGTTTGGGCATCTGATTAGGATGCCTCCTGGACGCCTCCCACTTGAGGTGTTTCAGGCACGTCCCACTGGGAGGAGACCCCGGGGCAGACCCAGGACTCGGTGGAGAGACTATGTCTCCCAGCTGGTCTGGGAACGCCTTGGTATCTTCTCTGAAGAGCTGGAGCAGGTGGCCGGGGAGAGGGAAGTCTGGGCTTCTCTGCTTGAACTGCTGCCTCCGCGACCCGGACTTCCGGAAAAGCGGTAGAAGATGGATGGATGGATGGATATTGACGACAGCGTGTTCTTGAGAGTAGAGATCAATTCCATGTGCTCTGGAGACAATTCTACTTTTTCATGTAAGTTTCCATGAGGACCCTGAAGAAGTGTATATAGTGGGGCAGTGTATTGGGAATAATTTGGTATCCACTGCCGGCAGTAATTCAGGGTGCCCAACAGAGACATTAGCTCCTTTTTAGTGTGTGGTGTAGGTAAGTTTTGAATAGTTTGTATCCTATCTTTTTCCAGCTTTTTCCCATCAACTGTGAGTGTATGTCCAAGAAACTTAACATTAGTTTTGCAGAATTGCAGTTTATTTCTGCTACATTTCAGACCATTTTGATGCAGAAATTGCAACAGTGCAATGGTATCCTGTTTGCATTGATCCTCATTGGTAGATGCTACCAGGATATCATCCACATAAAGCAATATTTTAGAACCTGCAGGTGGATCAAATCTAGCCATTAAAGATGCCATTTCTTGAGAGAAAATAGTTGGACTTTCACAATAGCCTTGGGGCAATCGGGTGTAGGTGTATCTCTTGCCATCAGATGTGAATGCAAACCAAAACTGACTATCCTCGTGAATAGGGATAGTAAAATATGCATTACTGAGATCTATAACTGAAAAAACCGATGAATGTCCCACAGCATTCACCAATGTATGGGGGTCTGGGACAGATGGAGGGCGGGGAATGATTGCAGCATTCA
Organism: Pholidichthys leucotaenia; assembly: GCA_020510985.1. Classification (NCBI taxonomy): domain Eukaryota; kingdom Metazoa; phylum Chordata; class Actinopteri; order Cichliformes; family Pholidichthyidae; genus Pholidichthys; species Pholidichthys leucotaenia. Next base: position 54,864,266 of record CM035840.1, on the reverse strand, counting down.
CTGCTTGAAGGTCCTGCACTAGCCTCCAGCCGATGCTAGGTGGAGCCTTCTTAGCAGGGAATAGTGGAGTGTTCACTGGTGAACTCTGGCATGGGATTATTACTCCACTCTGTAAGAGATCAGCAATGATAGGTTTGATGCCCTCAAGTGCCTCAGATTTCAGTGGGTATTGTTTTTTATATGGAAATCCTCTCCCATTAGATTTTACAATTACAGGAGTAGCATTTTTTAAGAAACCCACGTCTGCAGGGCTCTTAGCCCACAATCCTTCAGGTAAAACGGTTAGTTCTTCTCATGTTGAGGCAGTGTAAGTTGGTGCATATGTTATTCCCACAGCATCAGGTGGACATTCAGTCCCACAGGCATAATGGATCTCAAAATGAAGAGTCATCATGACTCTGAGAGGAACTTTAAAAAGGCCTGTGGAAGGTGAACGCTGCACCCTCTGCTCCGTGGTGTTTTCCCAATCAGTAACACCATTTGCTTTTTGAATCATTTTTCCACAATCAGCCCAAAAATAATTTTCCGGGCCCCACAGAGACATGTGAGGTGGTGTGGGCACGCAATGCAAAGAGAAAACCTCTGGGGGCAGTTTTAATGACACTGCTGCCACCCCTTGAGCATCAAAAATCAGGTTTTCAGTACATACATTTATACCACAAAAATTTTGCAATCTATCAGCCAATGGTGAGTCAAAAGGCTCATTGCAGTGAATGTATTTCATGGTAACATGCAGTGGTTGTGGCCCCACCAGGTTCTGAAAAACATCTTCTGGCAGCAGAGCAGACATAGCGGTCGTGCTCTCCGTACGGAGGGCAGTTACGGCTGTGCTGCTGTCAGGCAAATCAAAGCTAAACAGGGTACCACACCCTTGATCATCCAATTCATCCTCATTTGTAAGAAATGACTGTGTAGTCATCCTTCTTTAAATCTGGACCCAATGTAATGTCAAGTCTGAACAGCACATCCCTTCCCAGCAGGTTCACTGGGCAGGAGGGGGCAACCACAACATCAGACACACAGGAGTTTCCTGTCTCTTTATCTGTCAAAGTGACTGGGCCATACAGGCTTTCTGTGGTTGTGCTCCCTCCCGCATTTTGGACCTTTATTGTCTGTCCAGTGAATCTAGCACTGTTAGGGATTTTACGAACAGTAGTGCGTGTGGCTCCTGTGTCACAGAGAAATTCAACTTCCTTTCCATTCACCAATAACCATATTAAGGGAGCAGACAACGCACTGCTGTACATGGTCAGGTCCAGGGTCTCATTAGGTTGAGTCAACACCTCAGATAGTCTTTTTTGCTGGTCAAGTACTGTTTGCTTGTCCTTGGGAAAGAGTCTGTCTATGTCGGTTAGTCATGCTCTCCCGTCTGCAGGTCTTTGACCCCCTGAGGGTCTTTGTCTTTGGTCATTCTCATAATCACCTTGATACTCCTCTCCTCTACCTTGTTGAAAACCACCTCTCTGAGTGTTTTGAAACCTTCTCCTGCCTGCACCACGTCCTCTTCCTCTGAATCCACCTTTATTACTGCTACGGGCCCAGTGACCAAGCTGGCCGCACCTGTAACAAGCATTCTGATCATACACCCAGTCAGGTTCTGCATTCCATTGCCTTCGCCCCCTCAGGCGTGCTCCACCTCGGGGCAGCTCAGCCTCATACAAGCCATCACCACACTCCTCATTCATATAGATGTCCACTTTTTTCTTACTTTTGTCTCTCCGCTGTCTAGCCTCAGCTACATGGAATACATGCTGTTTAAACTCCTCCATGCCACATGTTTTCAAAGTCACACAGGACACTTTTATAGCCTCCCTAAGGTCCGCAGGCAGGGTGTCTAAGAAGGTATGCTTAAACAGCAGGCACTCCTTTGCATCTGCACTCAAATTGATATAACCTCCAAAGACTACATCAAACACTTCTTTAAAGTGCACCCAGTAATCAACAATGTTTTCATCAGGCTTCATTCTCAGCATGGCCACATCAGTCATAGACTTAGGGAGCCCATAATGCTCTGTAGCCCTTTTTAGCACCTTTTCAACAGCTCTTTCCCAGTCCACACAGTGTTCATCTGGATCATAGTCATCTACCCATGCATGCTCAATCAATTCATCAGTAAAGAACTTCTCCTTTTTCCCAAACACTATCCTAAAGATCTTTAACATTTCTGCTGGGCTGGGATTATACAAATCCATAATGCTGTTCAATTCCTCCACACAACCATCTATATCAACATCAACATGTTTAATTTCCCTTACAGAGACTTGGTTAGGACAAGAGGATTATGTTGGTTTAAATGAATCAACTCCCTCTGGTTATTTAAACTGTCAAAATCCCAGAAGTTCTGGTCGTGGAGGAGGAGTAGCAACAATTTACCATTCCAAATTACTAGTTAATGTAAAGCAAAAAACATGTTATAATTCCTTTGAAGGCCTGGTCCTCAGTATTGGGTACTTTAGCAATTTTAGGTTAAACCCAATTTTATTTGCCATAGTTTATCGTCCCCCATCAACCTACTCAGAATTTTTATCCGAATTTGCTGATTTCGTAGCTGATTTAGTGCTGAAATCTGATAGAATAATTATAGTAGAGGACTTTAATATACATGTGGATGTAGATAGTGACTGCCTTAATGTGGCATTCAATTCAATATTAGATTCGATTGGGTTTTCTCAGAAATTAGGAAATTCTACTCATTACCTCCACCATACATTGGACCTTGTTTTGACATATGGCATAGAAATAGAAAATCTTGTAGTGTCTCCTCGTAACCCTGTACTGTCAGACCATTGTCTGCTAACCTTTGATTTTACTATTTCTGACTATTTGGCTCCTAAAGAAAAATATTATCACAGTAGATGCCTCTCAGATGATGCTGTTTCCAAATTTATGCAGATTGTTTCCTCTATGCCATGTGTCAACACAACGGAAATAAGCTATAGACAGCTTGCTCCTTCTGTAATTGATAACATGGTGGATAGTGTTTCAGCTTCTCTGCATCAGACTCTAAACTTGGTGGCCCCCTTAAAAAAGAAAAAGTCTAATCAGAGATTTCTAACTCCTTGGTTCAACACAGAAACTCGTACCTTAAAACAGAAGACTCGTCAATTAGAAAGAAAATGGCGCTCTACTAATTTAGATGAATTCTATTTAGCTTGGAGAAATCATCTTTTAATTTATAAAAAATCTCTTAGAAAAGCTAGAACGAGTTATTACTCTGCATTAATAGAAGAGAACAAGAATAATCCCAGGTTTCTTTTCAGTACTGTAGCCAGGTTGACAAAGAGTCAGGACTCTGTCAATCCTAGCATTCCCTTAGAGCTTACTAGTCAGGACTTTATGAACTTTTTCAATAATAAAATTTCATCCATCAGAGATAAAATCAATCAGATTCTTCCCACAGTTAACTTAAATACTGTAACTACTACAACTCCTTCTATTGATGTCTGTCTTGATGAGTTTACTCCAATCGACCTTTGTGAGTTAGACAAAATAGTTTCCTCATCCAAACCTTCAACTTGTCTTTTAGACCCTATTCCTACCAGGTTATTTAAAGAAGTCTTCCCACTTATTGGTAGCTTTATTCTTCATATAATCAATTCTTCATTAACTTTAGGCCATGTACCGCAGGCTTTTAAAACGGCTGTAATTAAACCCTTACTCAAAAAGCCAACGCTAGATCCAGGAGCTTTAGCTAACTATAGACCAATCTCTAATCTCCCTTTCATTTCAAAAATCTTAGAAAGAGTTGTTGCTACGCAATTATTTGACCACCTGCAGGGAAATGGTTTACTTGAAGAGTTTCAATCTGGGTTTAGAATCCATCATAGTACTGAAACAGCCTTAGCGAAGGTCACTAACGACCTCCTCATTGCATCTGATAATGGACTAGTTTCTGTACTTGTCCTTTTAGACCTTAGTGCAGCTTTTGATACTATCGATCATAATATTCTACTTGATAGATTAGAACACTATGTTGGACTTAATGGAACTTCGTTGCAATGGTTTAGATCTTATTTATCTGATAGGTTCCAGTTTGTTCATGTAAATAATGAGTTTTCTTTCAACTCAAAGCTTAGTCATGGAGTTCCACAGGGATCTGTGCTAGGCCCTACTCTTTTTAGTTTATATATGCTTCCGTTAGGCAACATTATTAGAAAGCACTGTATACATTTTCATTGTTATGTAGATGACACACAATTATACCTGTCAATGAAGCCAGATGATAGTAATCAATTAGCCAAGTTAGAAGCCTGTCTTAAGGAAATCAAAGCTTGGATGACTTGTAATTTCCTGCTATTAAATTCAGATAAGACTGAAGTCATTCTTGTTGGTCCAAAAAACCTTAGAAATTCCTTTCCAAATCAAACTTTCAGTTTGGATGCGGTTACTCTTTCTCTTAATAGCTCTGTGAGGAACCTTGGAGTTATTTTTGATCAGGATTTGTCCTTCAATTCACATATTAAATTTGTTTCTAAGACTGCCTTCTATCATTTGCGTAATATTGCCAAGATTAGGAGCATCTTGTCTCAGAGTGATACTGAGAAACTGATCCACGCTTTTGTCAGCTCGAGATTAGATTATTGTAATTCTTTATTATCAGGCTGTCCTAAAACATCTTTAAAACGTCTTCAGCTGATCCAAAATGCTGCAGCAAGAGTTTTAACAGGTACTAGAAAGAGAGATCATATCTCTCCGGTTCTGGCCTCCCTTCATTGGCTTCCCATAGAGTTTAGAATTAAGTTTAAAATCCTTCTTCTTACTTACAAAGCTCTAAACAATCAGGCTCCTTTTTATTTAAAAGATCTGATACTACCGTATTATCCTAACAGAGCACTACGCTCCCAAAATGCAGGATTACTTGTAATACCTAGAATCTCCAAAAGTACAATGGGAGGCAGAGCCTTCAGTTATCAAGCTCCTCTCCTGTGGAATCAGCTGCCAATCTGGATTCGGGAGTCAGACTCGATCTCTGTTTTTAAGAATAGGGCTAAAACCTACCTTTTTGATATAGCCTACAATTAGGGAGGGATCATGTGTTTCTGAACCCTCCCTTAGTTATGCTGCTAATAGGTTTAGTCAGCCGGGGGACCTCCAGTAATGCACTGGGCCTCACTCCTTTCCTCACTCTCTATGAAATATTTTTTTTTTTTTTTTTTGCTGGTCATTAACATTTGTTTGTTCTCTCCCATAGATTGAGTCCCCATCGTGCTGTTTGCTCTCTACATGTCTGTTCTTTTCTTCTTCTCTATCCCCTCACCCCCCAGCCAGTCGCAGCAGATGACTGCCCCTCCCTGAGCCTGGTTCTGCTGGAGGTTTCTTCCTGTTAAAAGGGAGTTTTTCCTCTCCACCGTCGCCAAGTGCTTGCTCACAGGGGATCGCCTGATTGCTGCGGTCTTTCTGCAACTGTGGGGGGTCCCCCCTACAGTTGATAGTGCTATGAGATGACTGTTGTTGTGAAATGGCGCTATATAAATAAAGTTGAATTGAATTGAATTGAATATCAACATCAGGTTTTGGAACAGCCTTGGCAATCCCATGCATTTCAACAAGAGTCCATGGTTTAAAAATTTGTCTTTCCTGGGGTGCTGCTTTTGATGTCCCCTTACTAGTTTGTGGGGTCTCTTCTTCCTCATCTTCCTCCTCCTTTTTTTACGGGTCTAAGGCAAGGCTTTTCAAGAAATGGATAATTTGCCTGATGATTCTGAAATTCTTTTTCCACCTGTTGTGCCTCTTTCAGCAGTTTAGAATATGGACCCTCCTTAGGATCTATTACAGGATGGGGGGGGGGGGGAGCGCTCGGTTTTTTCCCGTCCAGCTGTGACAGAGAATTTTCACTGTTTTGATTCTCACATGGTTTTTTCTGATCCACTCCTTTCTTACTATTTTTGCATCCTTGGTTGGCTTTTATTCGGGCATCTGCAGCTGCTGCCATCCAAAGATTTGCACATTTAAGTTCAGAATTTGGCTTCCTCTTATCTCCTTTGGTTACTAATTTTACCGTCGACGCTAAGACTGCGCACTCATCCACATCTAATGTGGGTTTGAAGGAATAGTCCTTTTCCCATTTGTTCAGATATTTTTCAGGATCCTTTATCTGTTCTTTTTCTTTTAACCGGTCATTATAATTTCTAACTGTTCGACGTGCTGTCTGTTCCCTTTTCTGCTGTTTAGTTTTTTGCTTATTCTCTTTTTTCTCCACACAGTTACCCCTTTTTCCCTTTTTTGCTGTTTTTATTATTTTTTTAAACCCCTTGATAATTCCACAGGAATTAAAATACTTTACCAGGAAAAGTGTGAAGCGCCGTCACACTACCATTACATCATAACCGCGACCTGATATTTATTTTTAGTTCCAAAACCCGGGAATTTCAACCCAAAACTTATTTTCAGTTCCAAAACTCGGGGATCTCAACCCAAAACTTATTTTTGTCCCTGACCGGGGATTTCAACCCAAACTTTTACCTTGTTGCAACTACTTCCGCGCACTTTATTTACCTTTATTTACTTTTCGCGTTAAGTCACTCGTAGTTGGATTTGGAGAGTCTTGTAACATATTTAAGAATACATTCTATTTTACATTACTCACTCAAGGCTGGATTTTAGAGAGTCTTCTAAACGCACATATAGTAAATAATAAAAAGACGTCACTTACTTTTCTTACTTTTTATCGAGGAGGATGGGCTTCACTAGACGACGTCTAGAGTCCCGCACCGTCCAGATTTCCTCAATGGGGAGTCCAATACTGACTGTATGCAGTCAGACCATGCGTATGGATTTCCAACCTGGAGAGCGCATCGCCTCTATCCGTCATCCAGATATTGCCCAACCGGGTCACCGGCACCAAGTATGTCAGAATCTGGAAACTTTGAGTGATCGTACGTTGGTTCGTTACCTCAAATAAGATTCATGACACAAGTATATTCCTCATATGAGCTCTTTACTGCGCAAGAGTGCACATTTGTAACAGCAAAATCCAGCACTGGCAATAAAAAACAATCAGGAAGTTTTTATACATAGTCATACAAACATCTGCTGGGTACAATTCTCAGTCATAATACAAGTACACAAAACATTGGCCTGGACCGAAAACAACATGGCCTTGCAGGTGTGCTCCAGGCTCCAAGTTAATCATAGTCAGAGCATTTTATAAGAAAACAAGGTCAATTCTCCCTCACTCCCAGACCCCTTATCATGCACATAGTCTGGTCTGGTGAGACACTTTGACTTCTAAGCACATCTTAATGAAGGACACTCAATAGGCCCACTTATTACCCAGAAACAATACAGTATGCTATAAACTCATAGAAGATGCATGTAGTATACATTTTAATCATATAAGATGGTTATGCAATGATAATGATAATGATGTTAGTAATTATAAAATGATTAACAATTATAAAATGATTTGTTAGTAATAGTAATTATAAAATGATAAATGATTAAACATGCATGATAAACAATTTTCTGACAGACAGACAGATAGATAGATAGATAGATAGATAGATAGATAGATAGATAGATAGATAGATAGATAGATAGAACTTTATTTATCCAAAACTGGGAAATTACAGTGAAACAGTAGTATGACGGTAGATGACCAAAATGAAAGCAAACCTGTCTAGATAACTTTATATACAGTGGGGCAATAAAGTATTTAGTCAGCCACCAATTGTGCAAGTTCTCCCACTTAAAAGATGAGAGAGGTCTCCAATTTTCATCATAGGTATACCTCAACTATGAGAGACAAAATGAGAAAAAAAAAATCCAGAAAATCACATTGAAGGATTTTTAATGAATTAATTGGTAAATTCCTCGGTAAAATAAGTATTTGGTCACCTACAAACAAGCAAGATTTCTGGCTCTCACAGACCTGTAACTTCTTCTTTAAGAGGCTCCTCTGTCCTCCACTCGTTACTGTGGGGAGCATGAAATAAGAAGGCTGAATTATTTCTTAATTCAGGTTTTATTGTCACGATCACATCCCCAGCTATCTCTCAAGAACAGAAGAGAGAGAGCTGAGTCAAAACCTTCTCTTTTATACACCCAAGGACAAAGGAAGAATCACATATCACCGTCAAAACCCCCTATTGACAATAACTCTCCCCCCGCACCCTTCAGTCCTCCGCCTGGGCCCCAGGAGGTCAGGAAGTCCTTTCAGCTCCTTATCGCCGTACCTCCATCTTCTTGTTGTTATCCACAGGCGGTCCAGACATATTGTCCCATCCAAGACGTGAGGTCAATCCACACATGCAATCTCAAGCATCCCATAGTGCTTATACATATGTAGGTAAAAATACATGAGCTACATAAACCCCCCCCCCCCCAAACGTCAAAGAATGGACAATATATCAGAGTTAATAAAACATGATCACCTCAATAGCACAGTCTATACCACATGATCATATCAAAAATCAGTGATAACATCAATAGCATAGTGTATACCACATGATCACATTAAAATTCAGTCTGTGCGCCGTCTGGGCTTCAAACGTCTCCCGAATCTGCTGTAAGCAGGTCTCGCTGTCCCTGTGGTGCCGTCCTGCAAAGAATCTGCTGACTGAGGAAGAGAGTGGTTATTTGATCCCTGCGGGGGCTCAGGGACGTGTTCCCTGGGGAGTCTGCCACGTCGAGGTGCCCTCGCCACCCGTACAGACTCGTCGTTCATCACAAAAGCAGGCTTTAGTCTGTCAATACTAACTGTCTCTTTTCTGTCTCCCAAATCTAGCACAAAATGCTTATCACCTGTTTCCAGCACCCTATATGGACCATCATATGGCGGGTGGAGGGTCGGTCTCAGAGCCTCGTGCCTGACAAAAACGAACTCGGCATTTTCAAAGCTTTGGGAACAAAAACGAGCAGAAAAGTGTGATGAACGGGGCCCGGGAGCATGTCTGGTCCCGTGCCAATCAGTGGCCCCAGAGCCGGGGAGTGCCCCGGCTCTGGATGCTCTGGTAGGAACTCACCGGGCAGCCTGAGAGGCTGTGCAAAAACTAACTCGGCTGGGGAGGCATTTAAATCCTCTTTGGGCGCAGAACGCAACCCCAATAAAACCCATGGTAGTTTGTTTACCCAATCTGCATCCATAAGCGATGCTCTGAGGGCTGCCATCAAAGACCTATGAAAACGCTCGCATAAACCATTAGCCTGGGGGTGATAAGCGGTAGTGCGATGAATTTTCGCTCCTAAGCTGCTGGCCATCGCCGACCAGAGCTCAGAGACAAATTGAGGCCCTCTGTCCGACGTAATATCCGACGGAACACCGAAACGCGCTACCCAGGCTGTCAAAAAAAACGCGAGACACCTCTGTAGCTGTGGTCGATGCCAGTGGGACCACTTCCGGCCAACGTGTGGTTCGGTCCACCATTGTCAAAAGATGTGTGAAACCCTGCGACGATGGTAGGGGGCCCACGAGGTCGACGTGCACGTGATCGAAGCTCCTGGCCGGAGCTTTCGTGTGCTTATGAATTTTGGCCCGCTGGCAAGCCATGCAGGTCCTTGCCCACTCTTTCACGTGCTTGCGCAGGCTCGGCCAAACAAACTTCTCCGCTACCATTTTCACGGAAGCGCGCACTCCCGGGTGCGCCAGGGAGTGAACCGAGTCAAAAACGCGGCGGCGCCACGCGGCCGGGACTACCGGGCGCAGTCGCCCAGTCGATACATCGCAGATTAGGGGGGGCATACCATTTTGCAAACACCTGCTCTCCTGCCTTAACCCTGTTGGTCCAGACTGGAGCGCGCGCACGTCTGCATCTCTACCCTGTTCCGCTGCCATGGCTGCATAATCTATCCCCACGTGAACTGGGGCCGCGTGCACTTCCTCACTGTTATTTTGCCCTGCGGCTGCGGTAGTATAATCTGCCTCCCCGCGCACCGGTGCTGTGACCATGCGAGAGAGGCAGTCTGCCACTACGTTGAGTTTACCCGCTACGTGCTGAATATCAGTGGTAAACTACGAAATTGCGGCCAGCTGCCTCTGTTGCCGGCCCGACCAAGGTTCTGAAATTTTGGACATCGCAAAAGTGAGCGGCTTATGGTCGACAAAAGCGGTGAAACGCCGACCTTCCAGCCAAAACTGGAAATGGCGGACCAAATGGAGCGCTAACAGCTCCCTGTCAAACGTGCTGTATTTCCGTTCGGCGTCGTTCAAGGATCTGCTGAAAAATGCCAGCGGCTGCCAAACCCCGGCAACGTGCTGTTCCACGACCGCCCCTATGGCTAAATCTGATGCGTTGGTAGTGAGCGCTATGCGGGCCGATGGATCTGGGTGAGCCAGAAGCGCGGCGTCAGCCAGGGCTTTTTTTTACCTCCACGAATGCGCGCTCCCGCTCCGGGGACCACTCGATAGGATTGGAGGGTTTTTGTTTTTTGAGCGCGGCGTATAATGGTTGCATGAGCTGCGCTGCGTGGGGTAGGAAACGGTTATAAAAATTTACCATTCCTAAAAACTCCTGCAATGATTTGACCGTTTGTGGTCGGGGAAAATCTGCCACTGTGCGCACCTTATCCGGTAGCGGGATTGCCCCTTCTGGGGAGACACGGCGTCCCAAAAAATCGATCTGCGCCACACCAAACTGGCACTTGGCTGGATTAATTATTAACCCGTGCTCTCCCAACCTCTGAAAAACCATAGTGAGGTGTTTTTCGTGTTCCTCTTCTGAAGTACTGGCGACTAAAATGTCGTCGAGGTAGACGAACACAAAAGGGAGATCGCGTAACACGGCATCCATCATACGTTGGAATGTTTGTGTGGCGCCTTTAAGACCAAACGGCATGCGCAAAAACTCAAAAAGTCCAAGAGGGGTTATTACCGCTGTTTTAGGAATGTCCTCAGGCTGGACTGGAACCTGATGGTAGCCGCGAACCAGGTCTATTTTAGAAAAAATGCGCGCCCCCGCTAAATGCACCGAGAAATCTTGGATGTGTGGGATTGGGTAGCGGTCATGCGCTGTAGCGTTGTTTAGTCTGCGGTAATCGCCGCAAGGTCTCCAGGAGCCGTCAGCTTTAGGGACCATATGCAGTGGCGAAGCCCATGGGCTTTTCAAACGACGAATAATGCCCAGCCTTTCTAGGCTGGCGAACTCCTCGCGCGCTATGGAAAGCTAAGCACCTTCCAAACGCCGAGCTTTCGCGAAGACGGGGGGGCCCGCTGTAGTGATAAAATGCTCCACCCCGTGTTTCGCAACTGTTGCCGAAAAAGTACGAACCGTGAGCGCTGGAAACTGGGTGAGGAGTGTGTTAAACTTACTGCCTGCTGTGGCGACGTTGGTCTGCACCGGTGGTGGGGACACTCGAGCTGCACAAGGAATAGAATAGAAAGATAGTGCATTAACTAAGCGCCTGTTGGCAAGATCAACTAACAAACCATGCGAGCACTTCTTCACTTCCGCCTCCCAAAGAGAGCAGACGCCTTTTTCTTCTCTCCTGCTCTGACTTATCTCCTTCCTCCTCTAACTAACTGGATCCCAGCTTGCTATCGTCTGTCTGTGTGTCCTTACTGCTGATCATCGAACGAAACTATGGATTTAATAAGCTGGGCTTTGAACGCAATTGACACTATTTTTTCAACGAGGAAAAGTGCCCCGGGGGAGGTTGTTTGCCCCGCAGGAACGGCTGCTGTGGGCTATTTGAGGGACACAAGTAATTGGAAACTCTTGTGCCTGTCTGATCTTTCCATCGAAGATGTCGAAGATTTGTACGTCTTCGTAGTAATGGTCATCGGGATCGTTCTGATTGGATCTGGGATTGTCCTGGTGTACCGTAAATTGATGAAGATGGACTTAACCTATCAAAACGCTGGCCAAGCGAGGTTTAACCATCAAATTGAAAAATGGAGAGGACTCTGACAGCGGCAAATGGAGAACTGTCTAGGAAAATGGATTACATCATGATTACGCTGAGAGCCGTCCATGAAGGATTCAACGTCCAGCAATGAAGGATTAAGTACTGAATCTGTAAGAGGATATAAAGTTTCTTTCTCTGGGATCAGCACTATTCGACTAATCTGACCCCCCTCACACAAGTCCTCCAGATTATCTGCAGTTTTTTGCTTTCAAAACATTTGAGCTGCACTGACTCCACAGACAGCCAGCTGCATGGCCCAAGGACAATGCCAGCAGCTAAGACAAAACATCTCCTGCCAAAGAGACTTTGTTGTTCTTAACTGATACAAACACCTACATTCAACACTACACCCACACTGACTCAAAAACTGATGAAAAAGATCACTCACTCACTGCTCTCTTTGTGTCCTTGTGTACTTTTTTGTCTGCTGACTGTGCATTGAGGGCTTTTTTCTTGTAATCATAATATTGATCATATATGACCAGTATTCTGACAATCAATGGTTTTTTGCTCCTTCCTATTGTGTTATCCTTTTCTTCCCTATGCATCCTGTACCCATCTGATGACAGGCGCGTTCACAGATGCTGCCGTGTCACCGGAAATGCAGGTCGTTTTCTGTGTCAAGTCAAATCCCTCGTATGTTATCAGTCATATCTGTTAATGTACTTGGCAATAAATCCTTTCTGAGTCTGAGTCTGAGCACAGAAAATCGGCACCTAACATGTTGAAGCTCACTGCCGCTATGATAAAAGTCCATTCATAAGTGCGGCCATGCAAGGACAGAAACAGGGTCCTTTCTCCATAGGTGTTGATGCTCGAGCCGTTCGCCGCCGTTGCCCCGTCACCACGGGGGCCAGCCAACCAGTCAGCATAGGTCGGGGTGATGAAACTAACTTGGGCTCCGGTGTCTACGAGGAAGTGCCGCCCGGAGCTCGCATCTGTGATGTACAGCAGCTTATTTCTTTCACCGAGAGCCGAAGCTGCTAACGGGTCCCGGTCCTGGAGTTTCCCGAGCTCTTGTAGCTGCACGGTGGCACACACCTGTGTGCCTTCTCTGCGAAACGCCGGTGATAATAACAGAGGCCATCTCCTCCGCTGCGCCGGGGCCGCGTCATTGCCATTGTTGGTGGGGCTGGCTCCGCTGTCTCTGGCTCTTCGTTGCCTCGGGTCGCCGCACCTAGGTCTGCCGCTGCTGCTGTGGCCGTCTGCTCGCCGCAGGAGTCGAGCAGCCACTGCGCCTCTCGGGCCAGTGCACGGAAGTCCCGCTGGGTCACACAAGGCATGCCGGAGAGGGTCCCTCTCATGTGCGACGGGAGGTTACTTAGGAAGATGTGCATAAATAGGAAATTACCTATTGCCCACCCGGGCAACGAAGGAGTGGCTTCGTAAGAAGTATTCCAAGGTCCTGGAATGGCCTAGCCAGTCTCCAGATCTCAACCCCATAGAAAATCTTTGGAGGGAGTTGAAAGTCCGTGTTGCCCAGCGACAGCCCCAAAACATCACTGCTCTAGAGGAGATCTGCATGGAGGAATGGGCCAAAATACCAGCAACAGTGTGTGAAAACCTTGTGAAGACTTACAGAAAACGTTTGACCTCTGTCATTGCCAACAAAGGGTATATAACAAAGTATTGAGATGAACTTTTGTTATTGACCAAATACTTATTTTACCGAGGAATTTACCAATTAATTCATTAAAAATCCTTCAATGTGATTTTCTGGATTTTTTTTTCTCATTTTGTCTCTCATAGTTGAGGTATACCTATGATGAAAATTGGAAACCTCTCTCATCTTTTAAGTGGGAGAAGTTGCACAATTGGTGGCTGACTAAATACTTTTTTGCCCCACTGTAAATCACAGATGATGACCCGTATAGATAGATACGTCATACTTGCTGTACAGTACAGGGCTATCAGTTGTAGGGTGCAATGTGAGGTACCAATTAGACTGCAAGGTGCAGTATGGCAGCATAGTTATGACCAGAATTCAACAGTAGAGTGAGTTATTGTACAGTGAAATGGCATGTGGAAGTAAAGCTTTCCTGTACCTGACAGCGAAGCTGTAGCAGTCTGCTGGAGAAAGTGCTTCGCTGTCTGTCCTGTGTGTGGTGGAGGGGGTGATCAGGGTTGTCCATGATTTTTAACAGTTTGTTCAGTATCCTTCCCTCCACCACATTCTCAAAGGTCTCCAGCTTGAGACCAATTACAAAGCCAGCCTTCTTGATAATCCTGTCAAGTCTGTTGGTGTCGCTGGCTCTGATACTGCTACCCCAACAGACAGCAGCAAAGAAGATGACACTGGCAACAATGGGCTGATAGAAAAGCTCCAGCATCTTGTTGCACACAAAGGATCTCGGCTTCCTCATAAAGTAGAGTCTGCTCATCCCCTTCTTGTATGCAGCATCGGTGTTAGATTTCCAGCCCAGTCCATTGCTGATCATGACACCCAGATATTTGTAGTCCTCCACTACCTCCACATCCACCCCCTAATCTGCAATGGCTGTGCAGGTGTCATCTTCTTCCTGAAGTCAGTCACCATCTCTCTGGTCTTTATGACATTCAGCCTCAAGTGGTTCTGCTCTGTTCACTCCACAAATCTGTCTACCAGTGGCCAGTACTCCCCCTCCGCTCCCCCTGTTATACACCCAACAACAGCCAAGTCATCAGAGAATTTCTGCAGGTGGCATGACTCAGTATTGTACTGAAAGTTGGTGGTGTATAAGAGGAAGAGAAAAGGAGAAAGCACAGTCCCCGGTGGCGCTCTCGTATCATTAACCACCACATCAGACAAGACACTGCCCAGCCAGACAAACTGTGACCTGCTTGTCAGGTAGTCGGTAATCCAGGAGATCACAGAGCTGTTGATCCCCATCACCCGCAGCTTCTCACCCAACAGCAGTGGTTGGATGGTGTTAAACGCACTGGAGAAATCAAAGAATGTGATTCTCACAGTCTCCTCTGCCATCCAGGAGCAAATGGGCTCATTGCAGCAGGTAGATGATTTTTATTTTTTCTCATGCTTTGCAAACAACCACAAAAAAGAAACGATCACGACCAGTATTATGGCTTTATTTTTTTTTAAATTTGATATCTATAGTTTTTAGTTAGATGCATATGTGTAATACCCAGTGTTGGGGGTAACTTGTTACAAAGCAACCCGTTACTGTAACGCCACTAGTTTTGCAGTAACGTGCTGTGTAACAGAATTACTGTTTAAAAATTCAGTCATCCATTCCAGTTACTGAAATTTGATCAGATGCGTAACTTGTGTTACTTGTTTTATTAATATGGATAGATACTTTTAGAGCAAATAAATACAAACTGTCCCCTACGTAGCTAACACAGCCGTCAGTCAATGTAACCTTTTTGCAAAGAATCTCTTCACTGCTGCAGCCAGCAGCCACAAATGGAGCTTGCTCCTGCTGGGAAAAGATGAAGCTCTTTTTTTTGTGGAAATAGACAGATTACTTTTCCTTTGTCACATTAAGGGCAAAAGCATACTGGTGGTTTGCAAGCTAAAGTGCGGTTGAGACTGACTGCAGTCTTCAGAAGCGCCTGAGAACAGCGACAAGATCCAACCAAGCGACGCATTGCTAACAACACCCTGTTAGTGGATCTACATTACCTGAAAAGCCACGGCTGGATTTAAAGTGGAAATACTCTTATCTGAACACCCACGGTTGGATTTCAAGCACAGGCATGCATCTGGACAGTTTGTGACCCAGCAAGAATTAAACTGACTGATTGCCAGATGCTTCACTTTTTCCACATTTTGTTATGTTACAGCCTTATTCCAAAATGGATTAAATGCATTTTGTTCCTCAAAATTCTATATACAATACCCCATAATGACAATGTGAAAAAAGTTTTTTTTTTTTTTTTAGATTTTTGCTAATTTATTAAAAATAAAAAACTAAGAAATCACATGTACATAAGCATTCACAGCCTGTGCCATGAAGCTCAAAATTGAGTTCAGGTGCATCTTGTTTCTGTCATGAACCCTCCCGTGCACTTCTCCAATGTGCACGGCGAGGGGAGAAAGGATGAGGATTTACGTGCTGAGTGAACACCAACACACATTTATTTATACAACACGCAGACAAACAGTTAGTTATAGTTTCCTCAGAAGCAAACGGAGTCCTACTGGACGCTCAACAGTCTACAGGGGAAAGACACCAGGGAAAAACACATGCGGTAATTATTCACTGAGCTGGAGCAGTCCAGTAGTTCAAATAAGCCCCGAGGGAAACCGTCCTTGACATCATCAGACGACAGGTGATCAAATGAAGCACAATGACCCAGCAATGCATGACAGGAAGCAGGCTTCTTATGAACATGAATTGCTGGATCCACAAATTGGGTACACCTGGGCGAGGAGCGGGGAGATGGCATATGGGAGTGGGAACAGCTAGCAGTAATAAAGGGGGGGCGTGGTCTGACCGGCAGACAGTGCTCACTCCAGCGTGAGCCCAAGAGGCTGCCTCACCGCTGCCGACCAGACAGCAGTGGCTATGGGTATGGCAGAGTACACAGAAATACATATAAACATAAATGCAACGTGGCACATACCCACAGAGAGGTCAGGACCGAGCTGAGGGAAACCAAGCCAGCTCAGTTCCTGACAGAGCCCCCTCCCCTCCCAAGGGGTGGAAACCCAGACACCCAAGGAACCCCCCCCCCCCAACAGGAACAAACAACCCAAACCCAGGTGGGAGGTAGGGTGAACAGGAAAGGTGGGAACACCACACCCCGCCCAGGGACCACAATTAACCCCCTCAAGTCCCAAGATGTGGAAGCTCGGGAGGCTGCTCAGAGTCCCAGAAGCAGCAGGCAGTTTGGCGAACCCAGTCTGGTGGCCTGCCGGAAAACACGAGCCATCTGGACCAGAGACTCAGTCCCTCAGGCAGTTGGCCAACGTTGTTAACCCACCAGGGCCGACCGGGTGAGGCAGAAGGCGGCCTGCCTACCGGGAAGCTTGCTGGTGGGTGACCGGACTGAAGGGAGGGAGCCCCCATGGCGTAGGAGTGGGAGGAGAAGGGGACCACAGCATCCTTATGGCGATCCGCAGCACCCTCGAGGATCCCGGCTTGGGACCCAGCTGCACCCACGGTGGACCCCGACCAGGCCATCTCCGCTGCATCCACGATGGCTCCTGACCGGGCCGGCTTTGCTGCACCCACGATGGACACCAGCGGGAGCCTTGCTGCACCCGCGGTGACCTCTGGCTGAGGCTCTGCAGCGCCCATGGTGACCTCCGGCTGAGGCTCTGCAGCACCCGTGGTGGGCCCCGATTGGGCCAGCACTGCACCCATGATGGTCCCTGTCTGGGACGTGGCTGCACCCATGATGGGCTCCAGTTGGAGCATTGTTGCACCAGCGGGGACCCGCATCGGGTCACCTCTGGTCCCTCTCCCCTCAAGTGACCTGGATCTGGTGCTGGCAAGCTCGTGGGGGTATACAGAAGGGGTTGGGTGAGGTTAGGCATGGGCGCACCGCATGCTGCTGGGGCGGAGCACTCAGAGGGTTGCTCACCCTGAGTCTCCTCGCCAGGAGGCAGGTAAACTTGTTCATCAAGCATAATAGTTAAATGAGAAGTAACTTGCCTGTCCTCCTGACATGAGATGTCCTCCACAGACTTAGAGACATCTCCCCCCTCCGGGCATTCCTCCTCGTGCAGCACCGGCGAGACTGGAGGCCTCCTCCAGCGGGGGTTCCTCCTCTTCTTCCTCCCGGATGGCTCAGGAATCAGGTTGTCCGGGACATGAAGCGATATGCTGGACAGCTCCGTCTCCTCCAGGGGGGTGGGGGAAGTGGAGTGGCTGCGAGGAGTTTGAGCGCTGGGGGAACCTCATCCAACGTCTCCTCAACCCGGTAGTTGAGCGCAGCAAGCAGGTTTGACCATTCTTCATCCTTTGGTAGGCCCATGGATTGAGCAGGCGTGGGGAGTGGAGCCCTCACGGCCAGGGAAGCACGTCCTCGGGCCTCCCTCTCACAGTACTCCTCCTCGACCCAGCGATTGAGTGCGGCGAGCAGGGTTGACCACTCTTCATCCATCGGCAAGCCCAGTCTCTTCTCCTCCGTCATGACATCCAAGGACTGGGCAGGCGCCGGACCGGGAGAGGATGCAGACGACTCCAACGTTGTGGTTGCAGGAGAGCACCTCTGTGTGGGCCCCTTGGCAGACCTCACGACTGCTGCCACATCCTCCACAGCAGGTGAGATGCTCCCAACATTCCTAATCTCCCCCTGCAGTGGTTCCAATATTGGGAAATCCTCCGGTGTGGTTGCAGGGGGACTTCTCTATGCTGGCTCTGGGAAGGACTCCTCCGAAGCCACTGGCTCCTCCGCCATCTGATGGCCCTGACCTTGGGTCGACAGGTCCTCAGGGAGAATTGGAGGACACACGGAGAGGGGAAAAAATGAATTAATATATGCAGCTGTAGGAGAGGACCCAGCAGACTGCTTAACCTGGGCCTGTCCCTCAGGAGACAGGCAAGATTCAGTGTTATTAGATGGTTCACAATGAAAAAATACTTTCCTGTCATCTCGGCCCTTGTTGTTCCCAGCTGCAGGTGGCAGACAGTCATCCCTGTCCGTGTCAGTGGTGACGTGGGCTCCTTTGAAAGCTTTTGGAGGAGCCGTCTCCATGACGACGGAGGTGGGCGTTACCGGGGTGAGCTCAGCGGACTTCACGGCAGCTGGAGGGCAGAGGGCTGCCATAGGCGATGAGAGATTCTCCGGGTGTCTCCGAGCTGGATGACGCCATCTTTGGAATGCGGGAGAGGCCCGGCCCAACGCTGGCAAAGTGGAAGACAGAGAGGCTGCTGGCTGTGGAGTGCACACCCACTTAGGCTCAGTGAGGAATGCCACTCTCCCTACGCCAGGGAACTCCCGCTGGAGCACGTAGGCCAAGGCGATCAGGTCTGCGTACTGAGGGTAATTCCAGAGTCCTGGATGCGCCTCCAGAATCCCCTCAGCTGCGTCCAGACTGCTCCATTTCACCCTTGGTCAGCAGGCTTTATGGGCTTCCTCCATGAACTCCCGAATGAAGAATGCCGCCCATTCCTCCTCTACCGTGGGACTCCCTGCCGATCCTCTGCCTCAGCCGGTGCAGGAGCGGTGCGTTGAGGGCATCGTGGGCAACACAGGTGGATGAGGAAAAAATGTTCAAAACTAGAAAAGCACTCAGAGAGCGCAGACCTCCACCAAGCGCCACAGTTCCCCCCATACAGTGTTTGTGTGTACGTTTTCAGATTCCTTGACCATGAAAACATATGACTAGCAATTGGATTGACAATGATAGGATTAGTAGTTGAGTAGTTATTGACGAAAATGGCATTTTCCGTAATGGCGGTTTTGTTGTGGACGGTGATCCGGATCATCCCCAAAATTTAATCAGTTCTTCCTTGTACCATTGTACAAGGAACCATGTACCACAACCATTGTACCTTGTACCACATACAACGCCTGAAAGTTTCATCGAAATCCATCCAAAACTTTTTCAGTTATCTTGGTAACCAACAGACAAACAGACAAACAGACAGACAGACAAACCCCAGCAAAAACATAACCTCCTGGCGGAGGTAAAAATCAATAAAATAAAACTAAGCTCGACGAGCTTCAATAGCATGTGGGGCTAGCCCTTGCCTGAGTCGCTGCATTTCTTCTCTCGCTGCAGCACGGTGATTCTCCGCATCCTCTGTATTATCTCCCTGCCTTTTTTTCTTTCTCATGCACTCTGCACTTTGTTGCCTTCTGTTTCACACTTTTAGACTTTGAACGAGGCATGACTGGCAATATCAAGCAGATCTTCTTTAAAAAAAAAAAAAAAAAAAAAAACATAACCTCCTGGCGGAGGTAATAAGAAAAAAAATAAATTAAAAAAAAAAATAAATAAAACTAAGCTCGACGAGCTTCACTAGCATCTGGGGATAGCCCTTGCCTGAGTTGCTGCATTTCTTCTCTCGCTGTAGCACCGTGATTGTCCGCATCCTCTGTGTTGAAAATGGCCCTATCTCACAATGTTAAAGAATTATTAAAAAATTTCTGGATCTAGACGGTGATCCGGATCATCCCCAAAATTTAATCAGTTCTTCCTTGTACCATTTCCAACAACGCCTGGAAGATTCATCGAAATCCGTCCAAAACTTTTTGAGTTATCTTGCTAACCAACAGACAGACAGACAAACAAACAGACAGACAAACCCTGGCAAAAACATAACCTCCTGGCCTGCGGCCTGGCGGAGGTAAAGAAGGGGGAAAAAAGGAATGTGTGGGTGAACCCGCTAAATCCTTTTTATAATGGCTGGGTCATTCTGTCATGAACCCTCCTATGTGCTTCTCCAATGCACACAGCGAGGGGAGAAATAATGAGGATTTATGCGCTTGGTGAACACAAACACATATTTATTTATACAACACGCAGACAAACAGTTATAGTTTCCTCGGAAGCAAATGGAGTCCTACTGGACGCTCAACAGTCTACAGGGGAAAGACACCGAGGAAAAAAAACACACGGTAATTACTCACTGAGCTGGAGCAGTCCAGTAATCCAAATAAATAATAATAACAGTAATAATGCCGACCAGACAGCAGTGGCTATGGGCATGGCAGAGTACACAGAAATACATATAAACATAAATGAATCGTGGCACGTACCCACAGAGAGGCCAGGACCGAGCTGGGGGAAACCAAGCCATCTCGGTTCCTGACAGTTTCCACTGACCATCCTTGAGATGTTTCTATAGCTTAATTGGAGTCGACCTGTGGTAAATTCAGTTGATTGGACATGATTTGGAAAGGAACACACCTGTCTATATAAGGTCCCACAGTTGACAGTGCATGTCAAACCACAAACCAAGCATGAAGTCAAAGGAATTGTCTGTAGACCTCCAACACAGGATAGTCTCGAGGCACAAATCTGGGAACAGAAAAATTTCTGCTGCTTTGAAGGTCCCAATGGGCACAGTGGCCTCCATCATCTCTAAATGGAAGAATTTCGGAACCACTAGGACTCTTCCTAAAGCTGGCCGGCTGTCTAAACTGAGCGATCAGGGAGAAGGGCCTTAGTCAGGGAGGTGACCAAGAACCAGATGGTCACTCTGTCAGAGCTCCAACGTTCCTCTGTGGAAAGAGGAGAACCTTCCAGAAGGACAACCATCTCTTCAGCAATCCACCAATTAGACCTGTATGGTAGAGTGGCTAGATGGAAGCCACGCCTTAATAAAAGGCACATGGAAACCCACCTGGAGTTTGCCAAAAGGCACCTGAGGGACTCTCAGACTATGACAAACAAAATTCTCTGGTCTGATGAGACAACAGTTGAGCTCTTTGGCATGAATGCCAGGCGTCATGTTTGGAAGAAACCAGGCACCGCTCATCACCAGGCCAATACCATCCCTACAGTGAAGCATGGTGGCAGCAGCATCATGCTGTGGGGATGTTTTTCAACCGCAGGAACTGGGAGACTAGTCAGGATAGAGGGAAAGATGAATGCAGCATTGCTGCCAAAGATGCATCAACAAAGTATTGAGCAAAGGTTGTGAATAGTTATGTACATGTGATTTCTTATTTTTTTATTTTTAATAAATTTGTAAAAATCTCAAAGAAACGTTTTTCACATTGTCGTTAAGGGGTATTGTGTGTAAAATTTTGAGGAAAAAAAAATTCCATTTTGGAATAAGGCTATATCATAACAAAATGTAGAAAAAGTGAAGCGCTGTGAATACTTTCCGAATGCACTGTATGTCGTTACAGAATGAAGATCTGACAACAGCCTTTTCCCATCAAACAGCTGAGACTGTGAACCACTGAAGTTAAAACACATTTACTTGCTACCTGGATAAACATTATTCAAAAATGGATTTGATCTCCAAAAGGAATTTAAGGAACTGGATCGTGTCTCTGCCACAGCAAACATTTGGACTGTAGATAATGGACATTTTCATTGAATCACTGCACATCGGATTAAATCCATAACATAAAGCTAAGATATACATTGACAGCTTTATGCAGTGTCGCCAAGTTACTCTTTTGGAGTGATTCTTACTCTTTTTCCCTCTCTCTCA
Source organism: Pholidichthys leucotaenia (assembly GCA_020510985.1). NCBI lineage: Eukaryota > Metazoa > Chordata > Actinopteri > Cichliformes > Pholidichthyidae > Pholidichthys > Pholidichthys leucotaenia. Next base: position 54,842,361 of record CM035840.1, on the reverse strand, counting down.
CTCCACAAACCCTATTTCTCACTCCAAAATGAGGACATTACTGGCAATTTTGTATTGATTTTCTTCAGGTTTTTCCCACAATAAGAGCTCTCAAGGCGGGATTAAGCAGACTGAGCATGTTCTAAAAGCTCTGTCTGAAACAGTTTGTTTTCAGCCTGACATTAATAAGTCCGTAATGTAATCCATTAATTAAATTATCTTGTTATGTGTGCAAGATGATTTACGTATGCATTTATAAGTAACACGAAAGCTACTCTTCCAAGTACAGTATCTCACAAAAGTGAGTACGCCCCTCTCATTTTTGTAAATATTTTATTATATCTCTTCATGGGACAACACTGAAGATTTCGTCATGTTTACATGGACACAAGTAACCAGATTAAAAGCTTGATCGGAATAAAAATGCTTCATGTAAACACACCAGTCTGAATATTCTGATCCGATCACACTCATTCGGATCAGCATTTATTTCCAATTGAGACGGGTGGGTTATGCCGATTATTAATCCAATGGGTGCGCATATAAACACTTATTCCGAAGTCTGGGTAGAAAATATGTTTACTGCGCATGTCTGTATGTCAGCCACACGTCGACGTGATGTATTTCCACATTTACAGCAGCTAGCGGAAGACATGGCGGGAGTAAAACAAAACTGTATCCTCCTGCTGTCTCCCTCTGTCCGTCATATGCAGTAATATGCAGAAGTATGTACCGCTGGATTTGTAGCTTCATTACAGAGACCAGCAGTACAGTCTGAATAACACAATACAGGTCCATTTCAAAAAGAGACACGAAGCGGGGTTTGTTTACATCGGAAGTTGCTTCTTCTACTATTTCCGTAATGTCGGATAATTGTGCGCATGTCAAAATGATTTAGTCCATTCAAACGTGTGACACATGGAAACGCACATCCTAATCAGATCACTTTTTTCAGGATGCATGTAAACAGTAAAGTTCTGATCTGAAATTCTTTTAAAAGTTCTTTTAAAGAGGACTTGCTGAAGCAAGACTGGACAGAAGTCTATGTATCAGATGTAAATGAAGCCTATGACACATTTACAAACATTGTAATCACTCTTTATGAAAAAAACTGCCCATTAGTTAAAAAAAAGCTTAAACACAAATTTACTGACAAACCATGGCTAACCAAAGGACTACAAAAGGCGTGTAAAAAGAAAAATTTATTATATAAAGCTTTCATAAAGAAAAGGACAAAAGAAGCAGAGCAGCGGTATAAAACATACAAAAATAAGTTAACATATATAATAAGATGTAGTAAAAGAGACTGTTACAGTAAAGAACTGGAAAAAAACAAAGACAATATTAAAAATACATGGACAATAATCAACAGTATCCTTGGAAATAAAAGCAGAAATACCAGCTACCAAACTAACACTCCAAAAAATAATAAATCGACTCCGAATGTGAATATAGCTTCACCTGCAGATGAATTTAATAATTTTTTTGTTAACATTGGACCTAAACTGGCCCGAGAAATACCCACTACGGTGCCAACAGGTGATTCAATATGCAATAACACTGCTGTAAAAGACGCCATCTTCATAAAGAACACAGACGAAAGAGAGGTCATTGAAATTGTTAAATCGTTCAAAAGTAAAACATCTACTGACTGCGATGGTATTGATATGCTACTAGTCAAAACTGTTATCGAATGCATAGTGAAACCACTGACGTATATCTGTAACCTGTCTCTCCAATCAGGTATATTTCCCAATGCAATGAAAATAGCTAAAGTAATTCCGATTTACAAGACAGGCGACAGAGGGGAACTCTCCAACTACAGACCAATTTCACTATTACCGCAATTTTCCAAGATACTTGAAAAAATATTCTATGAGAGAATTGACAACTTCATACTGAAGAATGATTTATTGTGTGAGCAGCAATATGGGTTCAGACACAAAAGGACAACAGCATATGCCTTAATTGAATTTACAGAAAAAATATCAACAGCCATTGAAAATAAAGAGTATTCAGTTGGAGTATTCCTGGATCTTAAAAAAGCATTTGATACAGTAGATCACAATCTATTATTAAAGAAACTACAAAATTGTGGTATCAGAGGGGTAGCACTGTCCTGGTTAAGAAGTTACTTAAAGAATAGATATCAGTTTGTATGTGTTAACAACAAAAACTCAGAGCTACTGAAGGTCACCTGTGGAGTCCCACAGGGTTCAGTTTTGGGACCATTATTATTCAATATGTATATAAATGATATATGTAAAGTTTCAGAAAAAATGGACTTAATATTGTTTGCTGATGACACTAACCTGCTATGCAGTGGAAACAACTTGGAACAACTTCTGGATACACTCGGAAAGGAATTAGGAAAGCTGAAACTGTGGTTTGATTCAAACAAATTAACGCTCAATTTAAGCAAGACAAAATTTATAGTCTTTAACAACCATCACAACTACCCAGTACCCAAACTCAGTGTAAATGGTGTAGAGATTGAAAGGGTATCCGAAACTAAATTCCTTGGAGTAATAATTGATAACAAACTGTGTTGGAAGCCACATATTAATTATATAAAAGGTAAAGTATCCAAATCAATTGCAATATTACACAGAGTGAAAAATTTGCTGAATCAACCCACACTATACACCTTGTATCATTCATTAATACTCCCATACATGACATATTGTAATGAAGTATGGGGAAATACATATAAAACAAACATATATCCACTCTTTATGCTTCAAAAGAGAGCTATTAGAATAATCAACAAAGCAGCTTACAGGGAACCAACAAACTCACTTTTTCTTAAACAAAAAACTCTCAAGTTGAAAGATCTGATCGACTTTAAAACCGCAATAATAATGTTCAAAGTGAAGAATCTATCACTGCCCGCAAATATCCAAAAGTTGTTCCAAACAAGGGAGAAACGATATCACTTCAGAGGAACATGTATATTTCAAAAGCCTACAGTGAGAACAACTACCAAGCAACACTGTATTTCAGTGCAAGGTGTCAGATTATGGAACGATTTTGGACCTGAATTAAAATCATGTACAAAGCTTGGACAATTTAAACAAAAACTAAAGGAAGAAATACTCCAAACATATTTACAAGACGACATGTAAACTCACATAAGGATTGACATTTCCAGCCTGTGTTGTGTTATAGCTTAGTTTTTCTTTTTTCTCTGTGACACTATGTCTTAGATTTGTTTTTGAATAGTAACCGCTTAACTTAGACTAGCTCAGTTTTCTTTTTCTCTCAGTCATATTTTGTCTTAGCCTCGTTTTAAATTGTAATCGCTCTTGTCTTGTTTTCTCTTTTTTCTCCTTTGAATTCTTGGATGGAATATGGGTGGGCAATATAAGCTGCGGCTTCAGCCATCACCCATTTCGGATAACTCACGTGGAATTGTATAGTAGAAGGAGTCTTTGTCTAATTTGACCTTGTTGTTATATTATACAGTTTCTTTTAACCTGTAATGTACTATCCGAAATAAAATAAAATTCATTCATTCATTCATTCATTCAAATGTAATCAGATTGAAGAAATTTCACACATGTAACTGTGGCTTTTGATACCAATGTAAAGTAGTCAGTGTACAGCTTGTATAACAGTGCAAATTTGCTGTCCCCTCAAAATAACTCAACACACAGCCATTAATATTGAAACCGCTGGTAACAAAATTGAGTATACCCCTAAGTAAAAATGTCCAAATTGTGCCCAAAGTGTCAATATTTTGTGTGGTCCCCATTATTTTCCAGCACTGCCATGGGAATGGAGTTCACTAGAGCTTCACAGGTTGCCGCTGGAATCCTCTTCCACTCCTCCATGACGACATCATGGAGTTGGTGGATGTTGGAGACTTTGCGCTCCTCCACCTTCCATTTGAGGATGCCCCACAGATGCTCAATAGGGTTTAGGTCTGGAAAAATGCTTGGCCAGTCCATCACCTTTACCCTCAGTTTCCTTAGCAAGGCAGTGGTCGTCTTGCAGCTGTATTTGGGGTCGTTATCATGTTGGAATACTGCCCTGTGGCCCAGTTTCTGAAGGGAAGGGATCATGTTCTGTTTCAGTATGTCACAGTACATGCTGGCATTCATGGTTCCCTCAATGAACTGTAGCTCCCCAGTGCTGGCAGCATTCATGCAGCCCCAAACCATGACACTCCCACCACCATACTTGACTGTAGGTAAGACTTGTCTTTGTACTCCTCACCTGGTTGCCACCACACACAATTGACACCATCTGAACCAAACAAGTTTATCTTGGTCTCATCAGACCACAGGACATGGTTCCAGTAATCCATGTCTTTAGTCTGCTTTTCTTCAGCAAACTGTTTGCGGGCTTTCTTGTGCATCATCTTTAAAAGGGGCTTCCTTCTGGGACGACAGCCATGCAGACCAATTTGATGCAATATGTGGCGTATGGTCTGAGCACTGGCAGGCTGACCCCCCCACCCCTTCAACCTCTGCAGCAATGCTGGCAACACTCATATGTCTATTTTCAAAAGACAACCCCTGGATATGATGCTGAGCACATGCACTCAACTTCTTTGGTCGACCATGGCGAGGCCTGCTCTGAGTGGAACCTGTCCTGTCAAACGGCTGTGTAGTCTTGGCCACCATGCTGCAGCTCAGTTTCAGGGTGTTGGCAATCTTCTTATAGCCTAGACTATCTTTATGTACACCAACAATTCTTTTTTTTTTTCAGCTCCTCAGAGTTCTTTGCCATGAGGTGCCATGTTCAACTTCAAGTGACCAGTATGAGACAGTGTGAGGACGATAACACCAAATTTAACACACCTACTCCCCATTCATATCTGAGACCTTGTAACACTAATGAGTTACAGTACATGACACCAGGGAGGGAAAATTGCTAATTGGGCACAATTTGAACATTTTCGCTTCAGGGTGTACTCACTTTTGTTGCCAGTGGTTTAGACATTAATGGCTGTGTGTTTAGATATTTTGAAGGGGACAGCAAATTTACACTGTTATACAAGTACTACTTTACATTGTATCAAAAGCCACTTTTCCACTAGCCCAGCTCGCCTCACCTCGTTTCGTTTCGCTACTACTCAGTTCGGCCACGATTGTGTCTCCATAGCAGCCAGGTAAAGCGGGGTTAAGCTGTGGTGGGCGGGATTTTTTTTACAGCAAGGCGGCGCCACACTCTCGTGACGTAAAACACGCGACCCAAGCCAAACATAACATGGCGGCTGTACAAGGCGACTCCTCGGTCTGTGGCTTTTTTCACCGTAAATGCCAAAAAGGACCGCCAGACAAGGGTACAGGCAATTCAATTCAATTCAATTCAACTTTATTTATATAGCGCCATTTCACAACAACAGTCATCTCATAGCACTATCAACTGTAGGGGGGACCCCCACAGTTGCAGAAAGACCCCAGCAATCAGGCGATCCCCTGTGAGCAAGCACTTGGCAACGGTGGAGAGGAAAAACTCCCTTTTAACAGGAAGAAACCTCCAGCAGAACCAGGCTCAGGGAGGGGCAGTCATCTGCTGCGACTGGCTGGGGGGTGAGGGGATAGAGAAGAAGAAAAGAACAGACATGTAGAGAGCAAACAGCACGATGGGGACTCAATCTATGGGAGAGAACAAACAAATGTTAATGACCAGCAAAAAAAAAAAAAAAAAAATATTTCATAGAGAGTGAGGAAAGGAGTGAGGCCCAGTGCATTACTGGAGGTCCCCCGGCTGACTAAACCTATTAGCAGCATAACTAAGGGAGGGTTCAGAAACACATGATCCCTCCCTAATTGTAGGCTATATCAAAAAGGTAGGTTTTAGCCCTATTCTTAAAAACAGAGATCGAGTCTGACTCCCGAATCCAGATTGGCAGCTGATTCCACAGGAGAGGAGCTTGATAACTGAAGGCTCTGCCTCCCATTGTACTTTTGGAGATTCTAGGTATTACAAGTAATCCTGCATTTTGGGAGCGTAGTGCTCTGTTAGGATGATACGGTAGTATCAGATCTTTTAAATAAAAAGGAGCCTGATTGTTTAGAGCTTTGTAAGTAAGAAGAAGGATTTTAAACTTAATTCTAAACTCTATGGGAAGCCAATGAAGGGAGGCCAGAACCGGAGAGATATGATCTCTCTTTCTAGTACCTGTTAAAACTCTTGCTGCAGCGAGACGAAACACTCTGGAATAATTCTGCAGCTTCTGGGAGAGCCGTAAGATGTGAGGATACAAACTAGATCATATATGACGGTAAGCTAATGTTGCTAATGCTAGTTTGCTATAAGTACGTCGTACTACACTGTAACCTCTGCAAGTTATCACTGTTAGGTACTAAAATATGTACACTGTGTGTGTTTCAGATGGCTCTGTTGTGGGAAAATTACCGCTTCAAACGGTCGGTCTGGTGTTCAGCACAGCCTGTCACTGATGTCAACACAGCTTCACAAACGATCAGTGGTTGTAGAGTTTAAGAATGTCTGTAGAAACGTTTATTTCCTGTGTAACAAATTGCTCTGATCTGCATGAAAATCATGGAGAGACTGTTGAGACATGATGGGACGTACCTGCTCCAGCTGCACTGAGTCTGAGGTGGTGTCATAGCAAAAAATGATCAGCTGACACAACTTGATCGCCATGTTAATAACTATATTAGCCACAAAATATATATTCAAAAAGTAAACAGTACTGAGTTAGGTATAATAAGATATATTTGACAGTTATGATGCATTTTAGGCTAAAACAAACTTGCAGTTAAAATAATGCAGTCACAAGGTTACATGGAAAATGCTTGATTTACTAGATACATGTACTGTAGAAATATATATCCTCTGCATCAACAATGTACTATACATGCATTCATGTAGTATTGCACTGGGAATTGCACTGACAATAAACCTCTGAAGTTTTTGCAGATGTCTCTTTTTTTTATATGTGAAGGTTACCACCATATGACACAAATTTAATACTGACAGATTGGAAAAGCTGTCTAAGAACAATCCAGCAGTTTGAGAAATCACTTTTGGTTTGGTGTAAGTCTGTCAACAGGGTTATGAACCATAAAGCAGTTTGTTTTAAAATGTTAAATCCCATTAAACTCTAACCCACAGGTGTCCAATCATTGTGTCATGGAGGGCCAAGACCCTGCAGGTTCTCTCTTCTACCCAGTCTCTTCAGCAGGTGTTTTCACTGATCTGCAGTCAGTGGAAGTAGTTCAGTGGAATCTGCTGTTGAAGACACTGGTTGGAGGTAAAGCCTGCAGGGTCTTGGCCCTCCATGGCACATGATTGGACACCCCTGCCCAAACCCATTATGATGAAGAGTAGATGCTAATATGACCCAGAATTCCTCCATATACTGGTACTATCACTAAAGTAGGCAGGGTCTTCTGCGGTGGCACATCCAACAATACAGTCTTCAGTTAATAAAATAATTGTTTTGGTTACTTTTCTTAAAAATGAGCCATTATTTTCAAGGTCACCCATTAATGGTTTGTACTATTGACTCTTTTCCCACCAGCGTATTAACAGACAAAAATAGAAATCATGATGCAAACACATACAGTGGGGGAAAAAAGTATTTAGTCAGCCACCAATTGTGCAAGTTCTCCCACTTAAAAGATGAGAGAGGTCTCCAATTTTCATCATAGGTATACCTCAACTATGACACACAAAATGAGAAGAAAAAAAATCCAGAAAATCACATTGAAGGGTTTTTAATGAATTAATTGGTAAATTCCTCAGTAAAATAAGTATTTGGTCAATAACAAAAGTTCATCTCAATACTTTGTTATATACCCTTTGTTGGCTGTAAGTCTTCACAAGGTTTTCACACACTGTTGCTGGTATTTTGGCCCATTCCTCCATGCAGATCTCCTCTAGAGCAGTGATGTTTTGGGGCTGTCGCTGGGCAACACGGACTTTCAACTCCCTCCAAAGATTTTCCATGCGGTTGAGATCTGGAGACTGGCTAGGCCACTCCAGGACCTTGAAATGCTTCTTACGAAGCCACTTCTTCATTGCCCGGGCAGTGTGTTTGGGATCATTGTCATGCTGAAAGACCCAGCCACGTTTCATCTTCAATGCTCTTGCTGATGGAAGGAGGTTTTCACTCAAAATCTCACAATACATGGCCCCATTCATTCTTTACTTTACACGGATCAGCTGTCCTGGTCCCTTTGCAGAAAAACAGCCCCAAAGTACGATGTTTTCACACCCATGCTTCACAGTAGGTATGGTGTTCTTTCTCCTCCAAACACGACAAGTTGAGTTTTTACCAAAAAGTTCTATTTTGGTTTCATCTGACCATATGACATTCTCCAAATCCTCTTCTGGATCATCCAAATGCTCTCTAGCAAACTTCAGACGGGCCTGGACATGTACTGGCTTAAGCAGGGGGACACGTCTGGCACTGCAGGATTTGAGTCCCTGGTGGCGTAGTGTGTTACTGATGTAGCCTTTGTTACTTTGGTCCCAGCTCTCTGCAGGTCATTCACTAGGTCCCCCCGTGTGGTTCTGGGATTTTTGCTCACTGTTCTCGTGATCATTTTGACCTCACGGGGTGAGATCTTGCGTGGAGCCCCAGATCGAGGGAGATTATCAGTGGTCTTGTATGTCTTCCATTTTTTAATAATTGCTCCCACAGTTGATTTCTTCACACCAAGCTGCTTACCTATTGCAGATTCAGTCTTCCCAGCCTGGTGCAGGTCTACAATTTTGTTTCTGGTGTCCTTTGACAGCTCTTCGGTCTTGGCCATAGTGGAGTTTGGAGTCTGACTGTTTGAGGTTGTGGACAGGTGTCTTTTATACTGATAACGAGTTCAAACAGGTGCCATTAATACAGGTAATGAGTGGAGGACAGAGGAGCCTCTTAAAGAAGAAGATACAGGTGTGTGAGAGCCAGAAATCTTGCTTGTTTGTAGGTGACCAAATACTTATTTTACCAAGGAATTTACCAATTAATTCATTAAAAATGCTTCAATGTGATTTTCTGGATTTTTTTTTCTCATTTTGTCTCTCATAGTTGAGGTATACCTATGATGAAAATTGGAGACCTCTCTCATCTTTTAAGTGGGAGAACTTGCACAATTGGTGGCTGACTAAATACTTTTTTGCCCCACTGTAAGTCACTAAATTGTTTATTACAATCAGCAGCAAATTCCAGATTATTCAGAATGTGCAAAATTCAAACTGTAAGACTGGGTCACTCAGCAGCTGGGATGTGCAGCTCACACTGGTCCCAGATCAGCAGATCTTAGGCCTGCATCTCTGTAAATAATGACGCAAGGTCCAGTTTGGGGTGGATCGTTTACCTCTTGCCTAGACAAAAGACAGAAATGGGTGGTGGTTAAATAAAGGAAGTTTAAAACATATTTGGGAAATACACTTGTTGCTAAAAAGCCAGTGGTGGAATGTGAATGAATGAATGAATCTTTATTTCGGATAGATTAAAAGAAAATAGAATAATATAACAAAGGGGAAAAAAATCTAACAAGGTCGAATTAAACAATAACTCCTCTGATTATACAGTTCAACATAGGTTATCTGAAATGGGCGATGGCTGAAGCTGCAGCTTATATTGCCCACCATATTCCATCCAAGAATTCAAAAGAAAAACAAAACAGGAGCGATTCCAATTCCAGTGTGACAATAAAGTACTTCGTTGTTGTATTTAACCATAATTTTCATGTAGCTGCACTGATGTAAAGTCGATTTTACAAGGGCTGCGTTACATTTAAAATCATCTGTTTTTACTGTGGCCTCAGCAATCAGAATGAATTAATACATTCACTTGAATGGAATCTAGTACTTTAACTGAGGGTGTGCATCACCGAGTATGGAGTCGCTCAGTCAAAATATGGAGTTTTTATCAATAAAAGTTTGTCTTGAATATAAAAGTGTCTCTTCTTGCCCTGGCTTCAAGTGTGGGTGGTGTTTTGTACTTTTATTGCTAAAATATAAAAGGATGCACAACAATGGGTCTCAAATATTTGTAATGTGTCCTGTTACTGCATGAGTTTATTGATGATAGATTATAAACTACACATATAAACTAAATTATATTGATGACTGAACAACTGCCATTCCCCAAAAGATAGTTGTGATCATAACTCACAAAGGATCACACAAGTGATCTGACAAAAAAATAAATACATTAACAAGTGGTTTATTTTACAGTTGATGCGCCATTCTTTTTCAATTATTCTGTAATTAATACTCACACAATGAAATAAATCTCAGTTCAGTCCCTTTTATATTAAGTGGACATTGTGCTACTTTGGTTTTGACACTTTACCTAAAAAAGCAAAGGATTTCAGTACGTTCCACAGTGGCAAGGTCCGTTGTGGGGTGGCTGCTTTCCTCTTGCCTAAACGAACAACAGAAATGGATGGTGGTTAGGTTCAAGCAAGTTCAACACTTATACAGGCACATCTCAAAAATTAGAATATCATGAAAAAGTTCAATATTTTTGTCACTCATTTCAGAAAGTGAAACCCATATATAGATTCATTACAGGGACAGTGATATATTGAAAGTGTTTATTTTAATATTGATGATTATGGCTACAGCCTATGTTAACCAACACCTCAGCGGCCAACATTTATATTTAAAAACTATTTTTTGAAGTTAATTTACGTAATATTCTAATTTTTTGCCAAATTGAATTTGGGGTTTTCAGGGGCTGTAAGCCATAATCATCCAAATTAAAATAAATAAATGCTTGAAATATATCCCTGTCTGTGTAATGAATTGATATAATATAAGGACCTGTACTTCAATAGCGCTTTTCTAGTCACAAAGACCACTCAAAGCGCTTTCACTAGTACTAACCCTCTATTCTAAGGGCCTATAGGAGACAGATATCTAGGGACAATTTAGAACAGCCAATTAACCTAACATACATGTCTTTGGATTGTGGGAGGAAACCGGAGCCCCCGGAGTAAACCCACGCAGCACAGGGAGAACATGCAAACTCCACACAGAAAGGTTCCAACCCCTGCCAGCCTGGGGATTTGAACCTGGAACCTTCTAGCTGTAAGGCAACAGTGCTAATCACTGCCCCACCGCACTGCCCAATAATCCATAATATATGGATTTCTCTTTCTGAAATGAGTGTCAAAAAATATTGAATTTTTTCATGACATTCTAATTTTTGGAGATGTACCTGTATTAGGGAAATACACCTGTGAAAGTCAGTGGTGGGATGTGACAAAAATGCTTCGTTTCCCTGACAAGCACCGCAGGAGCCACTCTGTACAAGTACATTATCAATCCAGGGATTTATGGTGGAACAGCACAATACTGTTCCAGCACCTTTTATGGAAAATCCACAGAATAGGTGTGTGGGTCTATTCTGATGCTTTAGAAAATTATATGAATGACTTGTAGGAACCATGAAATGAAGAGACTGAATGATTTCTCAGTATTGGTTTATTTCATCTCACGTCCTACAGCTCCTCTCTCAGTCAGGGAATGAAGAGGGCGAGCTGCGGTAAACCACATACCTTTATACTTTCACATCAAACACGAATCACATTCACATCAAACACAGAATTACATTCACATTTAATCCTCCCATTGTCCTCTCGGCTTCTCTGTCTGACCCCAGGAGGTCAGACAGTCTTTTCAGGTCCACTCCCAGATCCACTCCCAGATCTTCTCACTTCTTCCCCAGTCCGCAGGGGGTCCAGACTCAATGTCCGTTTGAGGCGTGATGTCAATACACACTGCGAGCTCAAAGTTCCCTCATGTCTGGGTCTCTGCCAAGGAATACATGAGCTACATAATATTACGCCACAGACTTTATAAATCACTGGTTTGAAAATGTACTTTTATATTGTTGAAATTTCGGCTCCTGTGCTCAACTTCACCTGCATCCACAATATAAACACTGAGGGAGGCTAAACCCTGGCATGTGGAAACACATTCTAGCATTAAATTGCACACAATTTAATGCGCAGCACCAAAGTGCAGTACATACACAAACCAGGACTTTAACCAGGATTAACATATTTCCTCGTTTTGCTCTCACAAGCGAATACTTAGGAGAAAACAAGCACGACTCAGCAGTTGGTACTAGCTAGCTACTAGCTAAAACTCGTTAGCCAGCACGCTCAAAAAAAGTGAGCTTACCACCAACAGGATAAATAAGCGAACAGATGCACATTATTACAAATCACTCACCATCGATGGTTCTCTCACGTTCGTCTTCAGCTTGTCCGTAGTCCGGTTCTATGCTGGGCTGCATCTGTATCGGTGCGGGTCACTCCTCACTGTGGATCTGCCACTAAGCAGAGAAAACCCCGCACCTCTTCGTTCGACCACGGTGTAGATTTCCGCAAAACCTACAACACTGTCTGTATTAATATCGTATTTACTCCGTGACCGAGTTAGTCCGTGAAATATTGCAAATGGCGGTCATATAGATTCCACTGAAGACGGACGCTTTCGTGACGTTACGCCCTGACCAATCAGCGGCTCGCAGTCTGTTGACATCACATCTCGGCTGGCTTCAGCACGGTTGTACCCTGGCCTCGAACAGGCACGAAAATAGCGCCTGTTAAACCGTGCTGGGTACAGTGGAAAAGGCTAGAAAGCGAGTCGAGTAGAAGTGAGTAAGGCCAAAGCGATACTAGTGGAAAAGGGCCAAAAGTGTCACATCTTCAGTGTTGTCCTATGAAAAGATAACAAAATATTTACAAAATTGTGAGGGGTGTACTCACTTTTGTGAGATATTGTAACTAGTTAGTTTAATCTTGCAGTAATTGGTAAGTAACTCAGTTACTTTTGAAAAGAAGTAACTTGTAACTGTAAATAGTTACTATTTTTAGTAACTTGCCCAACACTGGTAACGCCAAAGTAATGTAGGAGTTCACAGTTGAAAGTAAATGAAGATATGTAAATGATACTTGTACCTTTTCTTGTATTTTAAAATACTAGTACATACCAATCAATCAATCAATCAATCAATTAACCACTTGCACTCCGGGCAATTTTCCTAAAAATGCCAAAAAATAACGTGCCCAAAGTAAATCGAAAGCTGTTATTCAACCCTTTGCAGCATCTTCATGGGGTTGGTCTCATTGAAAAGAAAACACTTTGAATTTTTTGGCAAAAAAAACATAATCTCTCTACGTGCTCCGGCCACTGAGTTACAGTCATCTAAACATACTGGACTTGAAGAAGAAAAAATTGGACACAGTGTTTTTTTGGATACAAATGCTTGTAAATAACACACAGCTGTCCGATCCGGCTGGAAAATGCAACAGAAATGTAGAACCAAGTGTTATCCAGCTGAGATCCAAATTTGGTAACAATACCACAAAAAATGAATATTTTACACAGCTTTGTTCTCAGGCTGTTCCCAGGCGTTTTGGAACTGTGCCAAATTGTGCCAAATGGCACAGTTTGGAAAAACGTCTGTAACTTTTGAATAATTCAATGTAGAATCTTCATTTTAGGCTCTAATGAAAGGTCACATTCAGGGCTGTGTCTGTGTGTGTGTGTGTGGGCGGGGGGTCGTTCCCCCCCCCCCCCCCGCTATCAAGGACCGAGTTCAGCCCTCGCTACGTACATGACGGATTACACTCCTTGCATGTTTTCACAGCAGCCCCCCCCCCTCGCTACTGTGTGTGTGTGTGGGGGGGGGGGAACCCTGAACGGACCGTGAACACCCCCCCCCCCCTTGCTACAGAAGAGGGCCATCGCTACATGATGGAATAGACTGATATGCTTCCCCCCGCGGACCGGGGGGCGTTCGGACCGTGAAGGCCCCCCCCGGCTCCTCTTCTGCAGCGGGGGGGGGGGGGGGCGTTCACGGTCCGAACACGGCAAATGAACCGCTTATCGCGGCGCACGCACTTCGTACTTCGTGCGCAGTACAGTTGTAATTTACCGATCGGTCAAAAGTCATTTTTGGATTACAGTTTTCAGGAATAAAGAATAATTTAGCTTATAACACCTTACCTCTTCAAAGCAGCAGAGTCGCGGCGAACATCTCTTCCCCCATTGTCAGACGAACGCGACGCTGCTCCGCTCGTGGATCCCGATCAACATAATTCCATTATTGCCGTTTTGGCGAATGATTTACGACTTTTGTCGTCGGCCTCCGTCTATTCTGCTGGAATGAGTGCAGGTCCCACTTGTGGGTGGTCTCCATGCTGCGGGATCTGTAGTAGATCTCTCTTCACCCAGCCTGAATTTCTGTGCTTCAATTGGCTCCTGCGTTCACAGTAGGCGGGTCCTCCTTCCTAAATTTTCATTCATTGGCTCTTCAAGGTTTCAGAAACCCAATTCAAGGTTCTTATTAGTCGAATGAGAGGTCAATCAGATGAACTAATCTGTTCGCGGCTGTCTCTGCAGGTTTTTTTTTTGGACGCCACTACATCTCCATCACCACCATCATGCGTCATGCGTCCAAGCGCGCACGAGGGCGCTCTCGTGCGCCCTCGTGCGTCATAGGACGCAGAGACTTGCCTGCCCGTGGAACAACGGAGTGCAAGTGGTTAAGTTTATTGTCAATACCACCATACGTAATACATACATACATGAGAATTGAAATTTGACTTGGCATTTGGGCGTACTCTATGTCAGCGCACATCCAAGGCCGAGGCCGCCATTACAGCACCAGTCATAGTGGGGGTAAGAAAGGGGGGTGGGGAAATGACACAGTAGGCGAGAGAAAAAAAACATGTTTATCAGAATAGCGCTCAGTGAGCGGGATTATGATTACAAGAAAAAAAACCCTCAATGCACATTTAGCAGACAACAAGAGATCACACACAAAAGTTGAGAGAGGCAGTGTATTGTATGAGTCAATATTTGTATCAGTCGTGTAATGTTGTATGCATTGTGTAGTGTAAGTGTGACAGTTGTTAGTGAGCAGCAGAGGGCGCCTCCTGGCAGTGGATAGATGATACCCGTGCATATCCGTGCATGCCCATAGAAACCAAGTATAAGCAAGTATTTCTGCATGCCCATAGAAAGCAGGTGTGTAAGCAAGTACGTCAGCACTCATTCAGTGATGCCTGCCTTTGATCTTTGATGGTGTCTTAATGAGTCCTATGATCTGTGATGATGTCATAGCGAGTGCTATGATCGTGAGTCATGCCCACGTTTGATCTTTGAAGATGTCCTAGGTCCTATGATCTTTGATGATGGCATAGCGATGATGTACTGCTTCGAATGGGTGTAAGTCAGATTTCCAGATTTACACACAAACTGACAGAGATTTCTTGAATTTATCGTGTTTTTTTTTTTAAGATTTCCAGATTTACTGCTTCGAATGGGTGTGGTTTAAAGTGCTGTGTCCTATTGTGTATATGACAACGGCATGGTGCTTTTGTCTATATGATGGCATCGCGAGTCCTGATGTTCACTGTATATGACATCATAAAGACATCAAGGACAGCATCATATCATACGCTGTCAGGCAGGCATCACTGTATATGGCATCATAAAGAAATGAAGGTAGGCTTGATGTCCTATGATGCAGACCTCATAGGGACATCATAGGCTCTGATATAATGCAGACATAGAGACATCATAGGCACATCATAGGCTGTGCTATGATGTCCTATGGTCGTGATACACATACAAGACACACACAGATTTCTTGAATTTATAGAGTGAAGTGATATGACGGCATCGTGAGTCCTACAATGCCTGAGTTCATAGGGGCATCATAGGACATCATGCAGACGTCACCGGCCGTCCTCTGAATGCCTGAGATCATAGGATCATCATAGGTCATAGCAAGTGCTTACATAGTCAAAGACACCTGTCTACATGTCTCTATGATGTCATGTAGACATCATATCTATATGATGGCATCACGAGTCCTATGTCTGAGATCATAAGATCATTGTGAGTGATGCCTGCCGGTGATCATAGTCCAAAACACCTGTCTCTATGTCTATATGACGTCATATAGACAAAGACACCTGTCTCTATGCCTATTTGACGTCATATAGACTCTACATGCCGTCACCTGTCTCTATGTCTATCTGACATCATATCTTTCTGACGGCATTGCGAGTCCTATGATGCCTGAGATCATAGGATCTTCGATGAACATCAGGCAGACATCATAGGCCGTCCTACATAGGTCATAGCAAGTCCTATGATTGTGAGTGATGCCCGCCGTTGATCACATAGTCAAAGACACCTGTCTGTATATCTCTATGACGTCATGTAGACATATTTATATGACAGCATCGCAAGTCCTATGATGCCTGAGATCATCGGCTCATCATGAGTGATGCCTGCCATTGCCACTTTTCCACTTGGAACCCAAAGGCCTCCTTTGGCCTGGAACCGAACAGTACCGTTCGGCACCCATGGTTTTCCACAGCACAAGGCTCACTGTAGCATGGGTGGGAGAAGGAGGGAGTAAGCCAGCAAGACTATTATTATCCTCTGTGTTGGTGTGGTGCCCGTTACCCTTCTCCCTCTGCTTCCTCCCATAGGGTTGTCCGGCTGAACGGCCTCCTGCCCCCGTGCCTGACGCAGACGCCACCACCAACACATTCTTATTCCACAGACACGCAGCCACACATCCCTGTTGTCAATAAAGCTGTTAAATCTACCCTGAGCCTGCGTGTGTGTCTCCTGAGCCGTGCATTATGTCAGTACGGCTTCAGCAGAGCGGCTCAGCAGACAGCGGGCTCGCACGCCGTCTTTCCACCCTCGAGGCTCGGGTGGATTTAATAGCCCACCAACAACAGGTGATATTAAACCAATTGACTGTCATTACTAACCGATTAGACCGCTTGGACCCCCAGCAGCCGTTCCCCTCGGTTCGTCTGGGTGGCGCAGCTCCCGCTGCTCCGGCGGCTGTCCAGCTTGCTCCGGGTGCGCCGGCACGGCTCACACCAATCCCCACTCCTGCTCGCTTTAGCGGTAAGCTTGGTGGAGCTTGGGGTTTTATCATGCAGTGTGAGTCCGTGTTCCTTCGCGTTCCCGGAGACTTCCCCTCAGACCACAGCAGAATTGGCTATATTGGTAATCTCCTGGAGGGTTGTGCGCTTACCTGGGCTTACGCCATCATGGCGAAGCCCAGCTACGCCACCCTCACCTATGGCCAATTCGTGCGACAATTTCTGGAAGTGTTCGATCATTCGCGTTTGGACAGTGTCCAGGTCGACCGCCTTCTCAGCCTCCAACAGGGGAGCCGATCGGCGGCCGAATACGCGATCAACTTCCGGGTTACTGCGGAGGAGGTTGGCTGGGAAGAGCGCGCGCTCTGCGGCATCTTCCTCCGCAGCCTAAACTCTGGTCTGAGAGATGAGCTGGCCGGCCGGGATATCCCGGAGACTCTAGCGGAGCTGATCTCCCTTGCCATCAGCTTGGATAACAGGCTGCGTGAGCGCGCCTCAGAGCGGAAGCATCCTTCTCGCTCGCGGGGCGCCTCTGCGCGCTTGTCCCAAGCTCGCCACCTGGCGCTGCCGCCGCCGGAGGTCTCCGAGGAGTCGGAGCCGATGGTGACGGGTCGGACAAAGCTCCCCCTGGCGGAGAAACAACGTCGCCGTGATCTGGGCCTTTGCATGTATTGCGGGGGTAGCCAGCACACGGTGGAGCATTGTCCGGAGAAGCCAAACGAGGAGGTCCGCGAGTCACTGTAGGGGGCCTCATGGACGCTAATCGGTTAAATCCCCTCACACATTTGACGCTGCCCATCCGCTTCTGTCACAACCTCACAGGGCACCTCACACATGCACTGGTGGATTCAGGCGTGGAGGGTAGCTTTATTTCACAGAGCCTGGCAACCCGATTGGGCATCTGTTGTCACCCCCTCGACCCTCCTCTCGCTCCTGGTTAATCTCTCCCGTGTCTCATTGGGAGAGGTGACCCACTGGACATCTCCCATTCCGGTGATCATCTCAGGAAACCACCGGGAGGATATCTCCTTCTACGTCCTGCCCACCTCGGTCACTCCTGTCATTCTCGGATACCCCTGGCTCCGCCTCCACAACCCCGTCTTGGACTGGAAGACCGGAAAAGTGTCAGCTTGGTGCACCTTCTGTATGGGCACCTGTCTCCAATCCGCTGCCTGCGCCCCGTCCTCGCCTCCCACAGCCAAGGACACCGCGCCCCCGGATCTCACCCTTGTGCCCTCAGAGTTCCACGACCTGGGTGCAGTCTTCAGCAAGTCCAAGGCGATGTCTCTGCCTCCTCACCGGCCCTATGACTGTGCCATCAACATCCGCCAGGGGGCGCCCCTACCCTCAGAACGCCTCTATAGCCTGTCAGCGCCAGAGAAGGAGGCCATGAACACCTACTTGAAGGAGTCGCTCAGCGCTGGGATTATCCGACCATCTTCCTCACCAGTAGGCGCAGGGTTCTTCTTCGTGGGAAAGAAGGACGGCTCCCTTCGTCCTTGCATAGATTATCGAGCTCTCAATGACATCACGGAGAAGGACCGGTACACCCTGCCCCTCATGGACACCGCCTTCCACTCCCTCCAGGGGGCGACCTGGTTTACCAAGCTGGATCTCCGCAGCGCTTACCACCTCGTCCGGATCCGGGAGGGAGATGAGTGGAAGACAGCCTTCCGCACCCCTAACGGTCATTTTGAATATCTAGTGATGCCGTTTGGGTTGACCAACGCTCCAGCCGTCTTCCAGCACCTCATTAATGACGTCTTCCAGGATTTCATCGGCCTGTTTGTGTTCGTCTACCTGGACGACATCCTCATCTTCTCCAGGTCCAGGGATGAGCACCGGGTCCACGTGAGGCGGGTCCTGCAGAGGCTGTTGGAGAATCGCCTATATGTCAAGGCGGAGAAGTGTGAGTTCTACGCCAAGACAACTTCCTTCCTGGGGTTCGTCATCTCCCATGACCAGGTGCTCCCGGACCCAGCGAAGATTAAAGCGGTGGTGGATTGGCCCACACCTACCTCTAGGAAACAGGTTCAGCAGTCCGTCGGGTTCGCCAATTTCTACCGCCGCTTCGTCCCAAACTTTGGAGCCATCGTCGGGCCTCTGACCCGCCTCACCTCCCCTAAGACCCCGTTCCGGTGGACTGAAGAGGCCGCAATGGCCTTCCAGGCGCTGAGGACGGAGTTTTCCTCCTCCCGGGTCCTCAGCCAGGTCGATCCCGCGCTGCAGTGCATAGTGGAGGTGGACGCTTCGGACACGGGGGTGGGGGCGGTGCTGTCCCAGCGGTCTCCAGCCAACGGAGTCAAGCGACCCTGCGCCTTCTTCTCTCGACGCCTGTCCCCGGCGGAGCGTAATTATGACGTGGGGGACAGAGAGCTTCTGGCCATCAAGCTTGCGCTTCAGGAGTGGCGTCACTGGCTGGAAGGGGCCGCCTTGCCTTTCGTGGTCCTAACTGACCACAAGAACTTGGAATACCTAAGATCTGCCAAGCGTCTGAACGCCCGCCAGGCGCGCTGGTCCCTGTTCTTCGCAAGGTTTAAATTTAACATCACCTACAGGCCTGGCTCCAAGAACGGCCTGCCCGACACCCTCTCCAGGCAATTTGCCCCGGAGGCCACGGAAGACGCTGTTCACACCATCCTGCCCAGGTCGTGCGTCGCGGGGGCTGTTTCCTGGGACATAGAGGATAAGATCCGGAGGGCGCAGGAGTCAGAACCGGATCCTGGCGGCGGACCGGAGGGGAGGCTCTTCGTGCCATCTGCCATCCGGGGGGACGTTATTCACTGGCTCCACACCTCTAAGCTCACCTGCCATCCTGGAGCTTCTCGGATGATCGACCTCCTCCAGCGATCCTTTTGGTGGCCAGGTCTGCGGAAGGATGCCGCCCACTACGCCCGGGCCTCCCCGTCTGCGCCACCAGTAAGTCAGGTAACGCTCCCCCTGCGGGTCTGCTCCAGCCCCTGCCCGTCCCTGGCAGGCCCTGGTCGCACATCGCCCTAGACTTTGTCACCGGGCTTCCTGTCTCCAACAACTTCGACACAGTCCTGACCATCGTTGACCGTTTTTCCAAGGCCGCCCACTTTGCGCCCCTACGTGGACTCCCCTCAGCCTTGGAGATGGCGGACCTCCTTATCCAGCACGTGGTCAGACTGCACGGAATACCGGTCGACGTGGTCTCCGATCGTGGCCCCCAGTTTTCCTCAGACGTCTGGAGGTCCTTTTGTAACGCCCTGGGAGCTAAAGTTAGCCTCACCTCCGGCCATCACCCCCAGTCCAACGGGCAGTGTGAACAGACCAATCAGGAGCTGGAGGCTGCGCTCCGCTGCATTACCACATCCAAGCCCACGTCCTGGAGCTCTCACCTCACCTGGGTGGAGTACGTCCACAACACCTCTCGCTCATCTGCCATCGGGATGTCTCCCTTCAAGGCATCCCTGGGTTATGATCCACCTCTATTCCCCGCGCAGGAGGGCAAATTGGCTGTCCCCTCTGCCCAGGCGCACTTCCAGCGGTGCCGCTCCCTTTGGACTACGGCGCGCAATGCGCTTTTAAGCACGGCGGAGCGCAATAAATCCACGGCGGATCGGCACAGGAGACCTGCCCCTGCCTACCAGGTGGGACAACAAGTCTGGGTATCCACACAGGACGTCAGCCGAAAGGGTGAGAGGAGGAAGCTGGCCCAACGATTCATCGGCCCGTTTCCCATAACTAGGATTATCAACCCGGTGGCTGAGCGTGTGGCTATTCCCTCCTCCCTCCGCATCCATCCCACCTTCCACGTCTCCAAAGTCAAACCGGTGGTCTCTGACCCCCTCTGCCCTCCACCTGCAGCGCACCCCGCTCCCCGGATGATTGGTGGCCATCCGGCCTGGACTGTCTCTGAGATCTTGGACGCCCGGCGCCGGGGTCGCGGGTTGCAGTATTTGGTGGACTGGGAGGGCTATGGGCCCGAATGGAGACAATGGGTGCCTTCCTCGCTGGTGTTGGACCGGTCCCTCATCACTGAGTTCCATCGAGCGCACCCAGAGAAACCATCGCCAGGAGGCGCTGCTAGAGGGGGGAGTACTGTCATGCCAGCTGCGCGCACACCTGCTCCTCGTCAGCGGCGAGGTACTTAATCCACTCTGCCCTGGGCTTCGGCCTGAAGCTGTCTCTCTACTTCGGCATTGTTTGCTACAACGGTACTCAAGCCTTCTAGCAAGATTTTCTGGGTAAGCTCCCCTTACCTCTTTCCTCCAGCCCTCTCCCCTGTGCACAGGTGGACTTCCCCGGCGGCGGACTTCCTCATCTTGCCGCTGTCTCTATGCTGCTGCTACAGGCACTGCAGGTCGCTGTCTCCCGGGCTCCGCCCTTGTCAACGCCAGCCACCTGTCGTAACCAAGTAAGCCAGCAAGACTATTATTATCCTCTGTGTTGGTGTGGTGCCCGTTACCCTTCTCCCTCTGCTTCCTCCCATAGGGTTGTCCGGCTGAACGGCCTCCTGCCCCCGTTCCTGACGCAGATGCCACCACCAACACATTCTTATTCCACAGACACGCAGCCACACATCCCTGTTGTCAATAAAGCTGTTAAATCTACCCTGAGCCTGCGTGTGTGTCTCCTGAGCCGTGCATTATGTCAAGCACATGAATATCAAAAATTACTTTTCTCGACAAATAGATGGTTAGGTAAAAATACATGATCTGTGTCAAAATCATGGAGAGACTGTTGAGACGTCATGGAATTTATCTGCTCCAGCCAGTGGTAAAACATGGATCAGGTGCCATATGAGCCGTTAAATATATATTTCAACAGGTAAACAGTACTGAGTTGGGCATAAGATATATTTAACAATTATGATGCATTTTAAGCCAAAACAAATGGATCTAGGATTAGAAGTAATTAAAATAAAGCAGTCCCAAGGTTACATGGAGAAATACGTGGATTAACTGGAAATATATCGTATTGAGTATTGCTGACTACATGTAGATACTGTATAAATATATATTCTCTGCATCAACAGTGAACTATACTTGTATTCATGTAGTATTGCCCTGGGAATTTTGACAATAAACCTTTGTACTTTTGCAGATGTCTCTATTTTGTTTTACAGTCTTCAGCAAATAATTGTTTTGGTTACTTTTCTTAAAATGAGCTATTATTTTCAAAGTCACTGATAAATGGTTCGTACTGTTGATTCTTTTCCCACCGGTGTCTGAACAGACAAAATAGAAAATCATGATGCAAACAAATAAATCACTAAATTGTTTATTCCAATCAGCAGCAAATTACAGATTATTTAGAATGTGCATAATTCAAATTATTAAAAAAAAGAAACAGACAAAACGTGACAAAAAATAAGCAACAGCACAACACAGACTGGATATGATAATCCGTGTGTGATTTTTTTTTTTTATTAAAAAGACTTATTTGTTTCAAATATTATGACTGTTCCATGAAATGTTTTACCACATGCTGAATATGCATCTCCTTTAATGTTTGTTACCTTGTATGAGGGGGGTTGGATGAGCAGATTGACTCAAAAAAAAAAAAAAAAAAAAGGTCGCTATTCCAACCTGAAAACGGCCAGTTTATCC
The DNA here is from genome assembly GCA_020510985.1 of Pholidichthys leucotaenia. Taxonomy (NCBI): domain Eukaryota; kingdom Metazoa; phylum Chordata; class Actinopteri; order Cichliformes; family Pholidichthyidae; genus Pholidichthys; species Pholidichthys leucotaenia. The sequence continues at coordinate 54,819,947 of CM035840.1, read as the reverse complement.
GCGACGCTCTGGCGCTGGGTTTCCTGCTGCTGGCCCGTGGATTTTGAAGGTTTCTGTGTTGTCCATGTTTGCGCTTTGATCTTTTCACTCGGGTCTGCTGCGGGTTTAAATACCGTTACCGGGAGCCCTCTTCTCGCCATGTCAGCTGTTGTTTCTTCCGCCGAATTATAGAGACATGTTTCTTCGCCGTAGAAGACCCTTAACTTCGCAGGAAATGGCGTCTGAAAGCGCAGTTTCTTCTCACGTAGCACCTTTTTGGCGTCATTATATTCCCTGCGCTTTTTAAGGACCTCCGGGGCGTAATCGTGTTCCACGAAGACTTTTCTCTCCTGGTGCATAAATCCTTTTTTCTGCCAAGCCAGTCTTACAAACTCTTGTTTCATTTTGAAATTGGAAAATCTTACCAACACCGAACGTGGGGGTGCTTCCGCCGCTGGCCTAGCGGCTAATGAACGATGTGCCTTTTCTATCTTCAAGTCGGTGGTTTGTGGAATATTCAATTTCTCTCTTAGTAAAGATTCCACGCATTCTGCCATTGAGTTAAAACGGTTTTCGGCTCCTTCTATCAGACCATGAATTCTTATATTGTCTCTTCTCTGTCTTCCTTCTTGGTCGGTTAGCTTAGCCTCTATAGATGCTTGTCTTTTGCGTAGGTCCAGCACAGAATCTTCGAGCACTTTTATTCGTTCCTCTGCTTCCAAGATTCGGTTCTCGCCTGGTCCACTCTGCTGTTTGTCTTTTTCAATTCGTCTCTGAATTCCTGAAATTCGGCCGTAACCTCTCGGCGAAATCGTCGTAGCTCTTCAAATAGCGATTTCAAGCTAACCTTTTTCTTAGCTACAACCAGTTCCTCGTTTTCTGAACGGAGATCTTCCAGTTCAGATTATCCGGCCGATACGTGTCCTGGCCTGGAAAATTTCAGTTTCTTCTGTTTTCCTTTAGACATGATGATTTTGTCTTTTGATTTTCACTCCTCCAAAAATCCGTTGAGTTTGATTTTCAAAGTATTTTCTTGGATTGGGTCTGAGCTTCAACGTTAAGCTGCAGTCGCCATGGCGTCCAGACCGGAAGTCTCCCGTGTGTGATTTTACAAGTCGTTTTGTATATCCAGCCGTGGACAAAATTGTTGGTACCCCTCTGTTAATGAAAGAAAAATCCACAATGGTCACAGAAATAACTTGAATCTGACAAAAGTGGTAATAAATAAAAATTCTATGAAAATTAACCAATGAAAATCAGACAATGCTTTTGAATTGTGGTTCAACAGAATTATTTTAAAAAACAAACTCATGAAACAGACCTGGACAAAAATGATGGTACCCCAGAAAAGATTGAAAATAGGCCATAGGGACATGAACATGATCATAGGGACATGTCCAACCAAGATGTGTCCTCTAATTAACATCACAGGTGTCTACAAACTTGTAATCAATCAGCCTATTTAAAGGGTGACAAGTAGTCACTGTGCTGTGACCATTGTGGGCTTTTCTTTCATTAACAGAGGGGTACCAACAATTTTGTCCACGTGTGTGTGTTTGGAGTATTTATTCCTTTAGTTTTTGTTTAAATTGTCCAAGCTTTGTACATGATTTTAATTCAGGTCCAAAAGCGTTCCACAGTCTGACTCCTTGCACTGAAACACAGTGTTGCTTGGTAGTAGTTCTCAGACCCCAGGGCAGACCCAGAACTCACTGGAGAGACAACATCTCCCAGTTGGTCTGGGAACGCCTTGGTATCCTCTCTGAAGATCTGGAGCAGGTGGCTGAGGAGAGGGAAGTCTGGGCTTCTCTGCTTGAACTGCTGCCTCTGCGACCCGGACCTCTGGAAAAGTGGTAGAAGATGGATGGATGGATGTCATGTATGGGAGCATTAATGAATGATACAAAGTCTATAGTGTGGGTTGATTCAGCAAAATATTTCACTCTGCGCAGTATTGTGACTGATTTGCATATTTTACCTTTAATATAATTAATATGTGACTTCCAACAGTTTATTATCAATTATTACACCAAGGATTTTAATTTTGGATACCCTTTCAATCTCTACACCATTTATACTGAGTTTAAATACTGAGTTGTTGTGATGGTGTGAAATAACGTTATCAATAAAATTTAGCCACCGCTGTGTCGCCCTGCTTTCAAGTGTGGGTGGTGTTTTGTGCTTGTATTGCTAAAATATAAAAGGAAGCACTACACTGGCTCTCAAATATTTGTAATGTGTTCCATTACTGAATGAGTTTAAAGATGAAATACTATACACATATAAACTAAATTCTAATGGTGACTGAACATCTCCCATTCCCCAAGGTGCAAGATACACTATTATGACTATAACTCATAAAGGATCTGTTAGGATGAAAAATTCAGTAGAAAAAACCATCTAAGTCTACTCTTAAAAGCTTGTCTATGTGTGTAGATGGTTTACCCAGATTCGTTTTTCAAGGAAGAGATTGAGTTTACTTGGAACCTGTATTTATTAAGTAAGCAAGTTGAATATAGTAGGTTACAGCGCCGGGTCAAACATTCTCTCTCTGACAGCAACAGATCGTGTCAGTTCATGAAGTCTGACTGACTATGCTGGCCCTGACCCAGAATATTTATACACAAATGAACAAAGAAGAAAGCATGCATTTAATGAGTGGACAGTCCAGGTGTCTGGTCCAGGGAGGATCCGTTCCTGGCGCCGAATGTATCCACATGAAGGTCACTTCACCTCCCAGGTCAGCGTAGGCCAGGCTCAGCCATTCCTTATCGCAACTGTGCCTCCTTCCCATAAATCCCAGGCATTTGTTATCCTCTCTGATGAGACAAAGGTCCACTATTTTGCAGAGAGTGAAGCACACACTTGGCAATATATATTCCATTATGGTATATTGGTCATTTTACCTAGATATAAGCAGAATACAAACATTTTGAGTCACACAAATAACTGTTATATGATTATATTGAACACTTTTATCTCATCAATTTCCCCCTTTTGGTCTCATCCAAATGAGACCAATAACTCAAACCCTTTAAGCCTTCAGAGCCACGTCATAATCCTCCTCATCATCATCTTTGTCTGATTCCATGTCAAGTGCAATTGATCCATCAGGTTTTAGTAGTGGCATTTGATATGGAGGAGGTTGTTTGCCTTCCACTGCTGTAGTGATGACCCTGAGGCAAAGAGATCGAATACAAGGGACACAACAACACCCACAACATGCAAAGATAGCAATAACACTTACAATGGATATAATTATAGAAACAATCCCATTTTTCCATTTTCCAAGCATTCTCTCCAGTCATCCATCCAGGGGATCATTAATGCCTGAGGCCATTCATCATACAATCACACAGTTATGCAATTACACAGTTCACTAATTACTGATTATATGATGATTGATACTTATTAGCAAGCAAATGACAAAACCTTTAAGCCATAACAGACTACAGAACACTCTTATTATATAAAAAGTCACTGGTTACTGTCCTTTAAGTCCTTTCTGATATTATCCAATGTTCTTCCTGGTTCCTCAGCGGGTGTGCACATGCTCCAGTGATACCATGTGTCCCCTTTACCTTTTAACCTCACTGCGTGTGAAGTTTTTTTTTCCACCACTTGAAATGGTCCTGTCCACTTTGGTTCTGACCACTTCCTCTTTATGCACTTCAGGAGAACCCACTCTGTTGTGATTGGTTCCGTGGGTTTTAAATCACCTCCTGGCTCCTTCTTTTCCTGTACCTGTTGTGAGAAAGCTGACACAAAAGCTCTTAGCTGGTCATAGAATGGTTTATAGCCCATCTTGGGCTCTCCTTCCTCACACAACTGCAATCGTGCTCCCGGTCCCGGGAACTGACGACCTGTTAAAAGTTCATAAGGAGTAAAACCTGTTAAGCTGTTAATAGAACTTCTAACCGTCAATAGGGCAACAGGCAAAGCATCCAACCAGTTCATTCCTGTCTGGCTACAGATCTTAGCAAGCTTCACCTTAATGTGATAAACTGTTCCAAATGGATATTTTAGATCTAACATTTTTTCCACTTTTTGTAGGTCTTGATTTTTGAAATGTGTTCCATTATCTGATCTAATTCTCCTAGGAAATCCGTAAGTAGGGATATATTGATTTATCAAAAATTTGTTCACTGTTTTGGATTGTAAGAAACACAAATGGCACAACTTTTTACAAAATTTTGTATCATATCAGGGAGAAAAGGATGCCACCAGTGACTCAAATGTCTGTTCATTTGTTTAGCTCCTACATGTGCTAACCCGTGAGCTTCATGTAACACATTTTCTCTGATTCCTGGGGGTAACACTGGTCTACCATCCTGTGCTCTCCACAACCCTTCTTTTTCTGTGGCGCCTCTCTGTTTCCACACTGTTTTTTCTTCAGGAGACGCTTTTCTCTGTTCATCTATTAACATATTTACATAAATCTGTGGCAAAATGTCCTGAACCTCCTTGCCTGTCTGTGTCAACATTAACGATGGCTGATATCCTGCTGCCTTTTTTGCTGCTTTGTCTGCCTCATGATTACCTCTGGCCACATCTGTTTCTGTTTTGTTGTCATGACCTTTACACTTAACCACTGCTAGCTGTCGTGGTAACATTAGCACTTCTGCTAATTCCTTCATTTCTGTCTCATGCTTTATAGGAGTCTGAGATGCTGTCAAAAAACCTTGTCTAATCCATTGTGCTAATTCTGTGTGAATTGACCCAACAACATAAGCTGAATCTGTATAAATAGTGACCTTTTTTCCTGCTGACCACTCCAATGCTTTGATCATAGCTGTCAATTCGGCCAACTGAGCTGATTGTCTGTCCTGCAATGTCCCATTTAGCACTTCCTCATATTCATTTGCTTTTTGCCTCACAACTGCATATCCTGCCTTCAATCCTTCTGTGGGGTGACGAAAACAACATCCATCTGTGAACAAAACTTCATCTGGGTCAGTCAGTGGTGTCACAGATAAATCTATCCTCACCTTCACATCTCTTCTGACCCTTTTTTTCACATTCATGTGGTTCCCCATCCAACATCTGATCTGCCATGTTTATTCCTTCATGTGTGAATGTGATGTGTGGTGCTGATAGGATTTTTTCCATTGGGTCTAATATTATGCTGACATAGAGGAGTATCTTTCTTTCTCCCCCTTTTTTCTGAAACAGAACACCATTTACTGTGTGTTCTGCTTCAGAAACATCCAAATAGAAACGTTTGTTGTAATCAGGTATTGCCAAATCAGCTGCATGTGAGAGTTCATTTTTCAAAGCAATGAATGCTTCCTCAGCTTCCTGTGTCCACAATAACTGTGCAGCAAGATTTCTCATGCCTTGTTCATTAACCAGTGCACGCAATGGTTTTGTCCTTTCACTGTACTGTGGTATATAATGTCTACTGAACCCTGTCAGACCCAAAAATGATAACATTTGTTTTACCGTGCACGGTTTGGGGTGATGAAGGATGGAATCCCTGTGTGACGCAGAAAGGCCAGAACCTGTGGGTGTTATGACACGGCCCAGAAAAGAGACATAACGTTGTGCACATTGTAGTTTTTGTCTTGACACTTTAAATCCACGTTCCAACAATCTCAACAACACACTCTTTGTAGCTTTCAGACAACTGTCAGGATTTGGTGCTGCTATCAATATGTCATCTACATACTGTATCAGAATTACGCCTGGAGGAAGAGGACAACCTTGTAGTTGTTCCTTCAAGACCTGATTGAAAATACCTGGTGACAAAATGAACCCCTGTGGTAGCCTGGTGTAGCGCAGCTGTGTGCCCTTGTAGGTGAATGAGAAGAAATCCCTGCACTCCTCTGCTAAAGGAAGACAGAAAAATGCATTAGCCAAATCAATACATGTAAACCATGAATGTTGTGATGTGAGTGCAGATAAAGCAGTGTATGTGTATGGCACGGGTACTGTGGGGGTGGAAATCCGTGAATTGACACGCCTCAAATCATGGGCCATTCGATATTTACCGGTATTTTGCTTTTCAACTGGGAGAATAGGAGTGTTCCAGGCAGAGTGAGAATTTTCTAATACCCCTGCCTGAAACAGCCCTTCAATGGTATCAGCAATACCCTCCTGTGCCACAGGCTTATGTGCATACTGATTTTGCCAAATAGGTTGACCTTGTAGTACCTGAAATGAGATGGGAGAGATATTAATACATTTACCAACGTCTGTGGGTCCCTGTGACCATAAATTTTGTGGCAGTGAATTCAACATATCTGCTGCTGATTCATGATCAGTGCGTTCCCTACCATGCTCCCTCTCAATTTGTCTGTGTTCAAACAAAAGCTCATCAGTTGTGTCAATTTTAATGTGATAGGCCTGATGTTTTGCAGAGTATTCAACATTTGGGATCTGTGTCACCTGCCAATCAGTGGCTTCAGCCAGTGTTTTAACCATAGGCCCGAACTCTTTAGCTTGATGATTAGCATGTATGAGCAAGGTAATGTGTGGAGCTGATTCCTCTGACATTTCATACCACTGTAATTGCTCTGCACTTAATACAGCATCTGCGGCGACACCCTCTTGTCCTACGTACAAAAACCTAGATTTGATGGTCCAAGTTTGACCATCAGAATCAGAATCAGAATCAGATTTATTGCCATTGTTCATGTAGTACACAAACTAGGAATTTGTCTCGGTGCAATGCTGCAACATTAAACATGATAAAATAAAAGAAATAAACTATACATGCAATAAAGTGTAGAATAAGAGTGAGTAATACTGGTCAGCAGTTAAAATATATTAGCGAGCAGCAGATAATGTGGAGAACCATATAGTGCAGTCGGTAATGCAGGAAGAAAACAGTGATGATTGACATGAGTCTGGTTGAGCTGCTGTACATAGTGCACGAGAGTCAATAAGTCACTGTTCAGCAGTCTGATGGCAGAGGGGAAGAAGCTGTTCATGTGACGGGAGGTTTTAGTCTGGATGGACCGAAGTCTTCTACCTGAGGGGAGGGGGGCAAACAGTACGTGACCAGGGTGTGAGGGATCGGCTATGATCCGGCCAGCACGCCTCCGGGTCCTGGAGATGTACAGATCCTGGAGAGATGGGAGCTTGCAGCCGATCACCTTCTCAGCAGTGCACACGACGCGCTGCAGCCTTAGTCTGTCCCTGGCAGTGGCTCCTGCGTACCACACGTTTATGGAGGTGGTGAGGATGGACTTGATGATGGCTGTGTAGAACTGCACTAACATCTTGGTGGGTAGCTTGAGCTTCCTCAGCTGCCGCAGGAAGAACATCCTCTGCTGGGCCTTTTTGATGAGGGAGCTGATGGTCGGCTCCCACTTGAGGTCCCTGGTGATGGTGGTGCCTAGGAAGCGGAAGGAATCAGCAGTGGTGATGGGAGAGCCTGTGAGGGTGAGGGAGGGCAGAGGGGTTGTGACTTTCCTGAAGTCCACAATCATCTCCACTGTCTTCAGAGCGTTCAGCTGCAGGTTGTTGTTGTTGCACCAGGACGCCAGCTGGGCCACCTCTCTCCTGTAGGCGGACTCGTCGCCGTTGGAGATGAGCCCGATGAGGGTGGTGTCGTCCGCAAACTTGATCAACTTGACAGACTGGTGGCTGGAGGTGCAGGAGTTGGTATAAAGGGAGAAGAGTAGGGGGGAAAGTACACAGCCCTGGGGTGATCCGGTGCTGATGCTAGCAGAGTCTGAGACAGTCTTTCCCAGCCGCACATGCTGCCTCCGGTCCGTCAGGAAGTTGGTGATCCACCTGCAGAGGGAGTCAGGCACGTTGAGCAGGGACAGCTTGTCCCGGAGCAGAGCGGGGCGGATGGTGTTGAATGCGGAGCTGAAGTCCACAAACAGGATCCTGGCGTAGGTTCCCGGGGAGTCCAGGTGCTGCAGGATGGAGTGGAGGGCCAGGTTGACTGCGTCGTCTACAGACCTGTTGGCTCGGTAGGCAAACTGCAGCGGGTCCAGGAGAGGGGTGGTGATGGACTTGAGGTGGGGCAGGACCAGGCGCTCAAAGGACTTCATGACTACAGAGGTGAGCGCTACAGGTCTGTAGTCATTAAGTCCAGTGATCCGTGGCTTCTTGGGGACAGGGATGATGGTGGAGGATTTGAGGCAGGACGGCACGTGGCATAGCTTAAGGGAGGTGTTAAAAATGTCTGTGAAGACAGGAGCCAGCTCTTTCGCACAGTGTCTCAGGGTGGAGGGAAACACGCCGTCCGGACCGGGGGCCTTGCGCGGGTTCAGTCTGGAGAACTGTTTGAGCACGTCCTGCTCACTGATGACAAGGGCAGGGGGGGAGGAGGGGGGTGCCTTTCATGAAGTAGGGATCGTGGAGGCTGTGGAGCTGGAGAGAGGGGGGGAGTTGGACACAGATGACGAGGTGTCAAAACGGGCATAGTGTTGGGACAGTCTTTGACAAAGGGCTTTGTCATCCTGACCTTTAGGAGCCTGAGGCCGATAATTGGTGATTTGCCTCAGTCCTCTCCACACAGAAGTGAGAAGTCAGACCATCCAGTTGTGAGAAAAATCTATCATGATAAACATCATCTGAATTTCTGTCATAATACAGAGTGACATGTAGGGGATCAATGGGAGGTGTGTAGGGTGCAAGGAGAGCAATCCACGGCTTCCAGGCCATGAACACTGGCAACACGCCAGTCTGTGAGGGCGAGTCAGGCGATAACAGGCCCCAGTAAATGTCAGCCCAGGTGTTTGTCGCTTGTGGTGTCACATCAGGTTTCAACAGCATTTGTCCATGCACAGAAAGTCCTTGCACTGAACAGTTCATAGCAACACCATTAGGGAATGACAAGATGACTCCATCGGCCGAGCACAGCACCGATGCTCCCAGTTTAATAAGCAGGTCTCTCCCCATCAAGTTTGTGGGAGAGCTTTTTGAGCAGGCATAACGTTGTTTCACAGTTTGACCAGCAACACAAGTGTCCAAAGGCTTTGTCACAGGCAGTCTTTCAGGAACCCCAGAGAAACCAATAACCTCCACAGTTTTAGCCAATAACAGTGTAGGCTCAATGTCACAGTTCAAAGTGGAATAGGTTGCCCCCGTATCAACCAGAAAAGGCAGGTCACAGTCCATAACCTTTAGTGTGACCATGGGATCTGCCATTCCCACGTCACTTTTTCTCTGTGGGCCCCGTCATTGTTCCTCATATTGTGTGAGGTACACTTCCCCCGCAGTTGAAGTGTATGCTGGATATTGGCCAGCAGGTGGAGCTGCCGCTGCATAAGGTGCTTGATGTCCCGCACTTGCTTGTGCCACTGGTGGTGGGTAAGGATTAATTGGACAATCCTTCCTCCAATGACCATTTTGACCACAGCCATGACATGCATTCAGGCCCATGACCTTTCGACCCTGAAAGCTTCTCACACCTCGCCTTCCACGAGATACCCCTCGATAATAATTGAAACCACGTGATACACCCTGATAATATTGTATTTGGGGTGTCCAAGCTGTGGGTGCCGGGTACACAAGGGCAGGTAAGGCTGCCATTCCTGGTGTGAGCGTTGGCCCTGAGGGTGTTTCCAGAGCCTGCTGTACCAACTGCTTAGCTGGTTTGTTTGTCTTTTTAACCTCAGCCATTTCTTGTTTAGCCTTTTGTAACTGCAATTTTAACAGTTGCAGTTCTTGATTATCTCTGTCAACCTTTTCTTTTTCTGCTTTTTCCTGTTCCTTACGCATATGATGTGTGAAGTGCCTTTCCCACAATTCCACAGAGCTATTGGGAATGTCAGGGTTACTGTCCATGGCTTCTCTCACTGCCTGAGGCACTCCTTTTAACACTGCCTGCCTAAATACGTCCCTTTGAAAATCAGATGTATTAGGATGAGAGCCAGCAGCCGCTGTCCACTCCATTTTACATCTACTGATAAATGCCATAGGAGACTCATTCTCCTTAATTGAAAAAGTTAAAGCTCTTAAAGCTCCTGGTGGAATTGGAAATTTGTGTCTCATTGCTGTGCCTAAGGCTGATGCTACAGGGGTGAAAGGTGCTGAATCTGAAACTGCTTGGGTTCCTGCCAACTGTTCAATTTGAGAGACTTCCACAACACTTAATTGTCTCCCAAGCAAAGCTCTAAAATCTCCCATTGCCACGGTAACTCCTTGAGTTAACTGATCAAATTTTGTCATCCACTGACCTCCACCCTCACAGGGCGGGGGCATTTTTTCTGAAATGCCATTTATGTCTGTCCATGAGAACGGCTGATATGTTCTGCCTCTGCTTTTCATTACCAGTGGTGCCTGTGTGTGTATGCGGTGCTCTGTGGCCTGTTGTGTGTTTCCTCGTGCAGCTGAATTAAGACGGCAGCCTGTAGAAGGGTCACATTCATCATCATCCCAAACTCTTCGACATAAGTCTCTATTTCTGAAACTGTAAGGCCTACCTCGCACGTGCCATTCCCGATCTCCTAATTCTCTTTTGTCTTCATTTGCCATTCTAACCTGCCCTATCAATTGATAAAATCTATTTTCTTGCAATGGCCTGCTTTCATGTTTTTGTGCATTATTTATTTTTGTAAGAGCTGCAGTCATAGCATCTGAACTTTCTCTCCTCTGCCTGCTCTTAAAATCATCTTGACCATAAGGAGTAGATGAAGCAAATACTTTAGGGGAAAGGAGATGTATTTCCTCACTGTCTGTGTGTTCACTCCACTGACCACAGTCATCCTTACAACCCCTGTCACTTATCTGTTGATCGACTGTACCTTCATCCTCTGCTACACCAGATTCCACACTGCCAGTATTAGACCATAAACTATGCTGAAAATCCTGTGTTTGTCTTTGCAAATTAGTTACACCAGCTTCAACATTCTGCAGCCGTTCTCCCACAGTCTTTTCCAACCTTAATCTTTCAAGCTCTTCCTGCAACCTGTCCATCTCCCGTCTGTCTGCCTGCATTTTCTGTTTCTGAGTTTCCAGCCAACCTTTCAACTGTTCACATTGTTCCTGTGATGTCACCTCCTCAACTTCCACTAATCCTTCTTTTAACTTCACCAAAGGCATCTGATTAACACAATATGGTGGTGGGGGCAATTCCCCTTTCAAATCTTCCAAATTAGGGTAGAGGGACAGCACCCCTCCCTTCTGTTTGTCCAGCTTCTTATCAACCAGTAAATCTTTATTCTTCTCTGTCTCACTCACACACCTCATTGGGCCAACCGCTGCTGACTCCTGCATCAAACCACTGTCTATCTCCATCTTCATCATGTGCTGATTCTGCTCCTTCTCAGACACCTGTGCCTTCATCAATTTCACCCCATTCATTGCAGCAGAGCATGTAGCCAAATTATGAATCAACCTGCGCTCACGTTCACACTTCTCAATATGATACTTATGTTTTCTTTTCACCAAAAACCCTGTAACATCCATATCTTTCATAGATTGTATATCATCTAGTCTTCCTTGTTCCAAATCCATTAAAAACTGGGTTAAACTGTCCTCCTTATTTAAATTTAGAATGTCATCTTCCCTCAATTTCTGATACAATTTATGACATTCTGCTTTAACCCCCTTTCTGTCTTTGGGTAATGTACCACTGAGCATTTGAGTCACTGTTGAATCCCATTGTTTTTTCATATTTCCTTTATATAACTCAGCATCTGGCTGCACGGTGGCGCAGTGGTTTAGCACTGTGGCAGCACAGTTTTACCCTCGGCCGGGGGATCGCGGGGATCATGAGATCGTGGGTTCGATCCCAGCCCCCGACCAACAGTGAGCTGTGTGGAGTTTGCATGTTCTCCCCGTGTTGCGCGGGTTTACTCCGGGATTTCTCCGGTTTCCTCCCGCACACCAAAAACATGTAGGTTTAGGGCGCTCGCGCACGCAGCGACCAGCAGCCGGTGGCTTGTCACCAGACTGCAAACCAAGTCTACCTACGGGTACAAATAAGTAACAAAAAAAAAAAAAAAAATCTCCCAAGCTTTGTGAGGCACACAGCCCCGCCTTTTGCATTCTTCAACTGAGCTGAGCAAAAATTCACACTTCTGTTTTTTCTCTACAGGCCAAATCTGCCTCTCCCCTGCCCCTGAGGCAAAAGGAGAGAGAGAGAGAGAGAGAGAGAGAGAGAGAGAGAGCACTATCCCTCGCCCGCCCCCTTTGGGAGAGCAAGGAACAGAGAGAGAGAGAGAGAGAGAGAGAGAGAGAGAGCTGCTGCTCACCCCTCCCCTTGCTGATGGGAGAGAGAACAGCCGCTCGCACCTCTGTTGCCCCTTTTTTTTTTTAAACTTTTACCTTCTCACTTACAGCGTTCCCAATATAACACAAATAGCAATACCTTACCAATATAAACCAAATAGCAATTGAAGCAGTGATTAAATAGTATTCTGGGTGCACTACGTCCAGGGAATTTCACCGGTTCTTGATTAACGTCTTAATCAACGTGCAAGGGAACTGTTTGAGGGCGCCACTTTCCCGGGGCGTTACCCCAATTCTTGCCTTCCCGTCGGACTGCAAAGGATTCTCTCCTTGGCGCTGGACTTTTTCGGGTACTAAACCGAGGGCGTCACTTTTATATGACCCAGGTTTTATAGCCTTTGTCAAGGCTAAGGGAGTCCAACCCAGTTCCTGTCCTCACAAGTCACGGACCAATTTGCTCAGTCCGTGAACCTGTAGTCAGGCCGGATGACCATGAATAAATATACAGCGATATCATCCGGGCCGGGGGGCCTTTCACCTCCCCGGTCTTACAATCTTTCTTTCACCAGTCTCTCAGTCTTATAGTTTTTTCTTTAATCTAATAAGCATGCATTCATCTGTTTTTAACCAAACATCTTTCTTTTACCAAGCATCTTTTTTAACCAAGCAAGTATTCATCAAAAAACATTTACCATATTCAACTGCTTTTTTTTAACCTAGAACACACATCAAACCGTTTGACAACACAAAACTTTTGGTTATAGCCAATAGCAGAGCTTTTGATATAACAGGCGTCTGCTTACCTGGTTTTTTATAGGGCGCCCTTGTGTTGTCATCCGGTGATGCAGGTCCGTTGTCCAGACAAAGATCGATCCAAATCAGATGATAATCTCCCCCTTTCACCGGACGAAGCCCCCAAATTGTTAGGATGAAAAATTCAGTAGAAAAAACCATCTAAGTCTACTCTTAAAAGCTTGTCTATGTGTGTAGATGGTTTACCCAGATTCGTTTTTCAAGGAAGAGATTGAGTTTACTTGGAACATGTATTTATTAAGTAAGCAAGTTGAATATAGTAGGTTACAGCGCCGGGTCAAACATTCTTTCCCTGACAGCAACAGATCGTGTCAGTTCATGAAGTCTGACTGACTATGCTGGCCCTGACCCAGAATATTTATACACAAATGAACAAAGAAGAAAGCATGCATTTAATGAGTGGACAGTCCAGGTGTCTGGTCCAGGGAGGATCCGTTCCTGGCACCGAATGTATCCACATGAAGGTCACTTCACCTCCCAGGTCAGCGTAGGCCAGGCTCAGCCATTCCTTATCGCAACTGTGCCTCCTTCCCATAAATCCCAGGCATTTGTTATCCTCTCTGATGAGACAAAGGTCCACTATTTTGCAGAGAGTGAAGCACACACTTGGCAATATATATTCCATTATGGTATATTGGTCATTTTACCTAGATATAAGCAGAATACAAACATTTTGAGTCACACAAATAACTGTTATATGATTATATTGAACACTTTTATCTCATCAGATCACAGAAATGATCTGATAAAAATAAATAAACAAGCGGTTTATTTTATGGTGGCTACTATTGGATGTGCCACTCATTTTCAATTACTCTGTAATTAATATTCACACACATAAATCTCAGTTCAGTCCCTTTCATATTAAAGGTGAACTGAACTCAACGGCATTGAACGGCACTGGGTGATAGTACATACAATTATAAAGATAATTTATCATTGGCACCCCCTCCACAAATCCCGGAATCTTGGAGAAAATCGCGATTTAGAATTTCCCGCCCTGAAAAATCAGAAAAATCCGCCGAAGCGCAGCCGGAGTTCCGCGTGACGTCACGAGTGTGACCCAGTCCTCATGTTTACCATTGCGAGCACGTCAACACTGGTTGTTTTTGGTGCATTTTGTCGTGATAGTCGACTACAAAACACTTCCAACACCTGGGAAGATCTGTTCAGTGGCCAAGGAAAGCTGTCATGGCGACGAAAGAAAAGAAAGGGGGAGGAAAAGCGACCGGGAAGCGATGCGTTTCTAGATATACAGTGATCCATCACTTATCGCGTTTAATGGGGACCAGAACCGACCGCGAAAAGTGAAAAACCGCGAAGTAGCGTCACCCCCCCCCCCCAAGGGCGTCACAAGCACTATTTTGCACAAAAAGGCACAAGAGAACAGCGAAAAGTGCCACTAAGCAACACGAGCGATAAAGAAGGCGCTCTGCAGGGAGAGAAGCTGTGTAAAACGTCTCGGCCAATCAGCTTGCGAGATTCCCGAGCGGTGAAGAGGTGGGCGGAGAGGAGTGGAGCGGTGGTCAGAGAGGTAGATTTTGAGCTGTGCGGGCTCTCCGTGTTGATACCTGATGTTCTAATGAGAAGGCAGGGAGACTACATTAGAACATCAGGTATCAACACGGAGAGCCCGCTCTCCCCGGCTCCCCAGCCCGCTCGGGAATCTCGCAAGCTGATTGGCCGAGACGTTTTACCTCGCAAGCTGATTGGCCGAGACGTTTTATCTCGCAAGCTGATTGGCGGAGACGTTTTACCCAGCTTCGCTCCCTGCCGAGCGCCTATACCCAGCGAAGGAAGACCGCATTAAACGCGATAAGTGAGGGATAACTGTAATAAGTTGGAAAAATGCTGATGTTTTTTTTTCCCCCTTTCTTTTTTATTGTTAATTTTCCTTATCCTGACACCCCAAACATGCCAAAGTAAAGACTCACCATTCTGTATTCAATAAGCGACTCTCCTCCCCATCACTGCTGCGGTCTGAGTCGGTGCTGGAATCCCCCGAAAATTCTGGCTCTAATCTGTACGGTTCGATGCCTCCCTCGCTCTCTTCCTGTTCACTTGACACTCCTGCATCCTCCTCTGTCTCGTCACCGATCCTGAATGCCTCTTCACTCTGAAAACTCTGGTGTTCTTGACTGCTGGAACTGCTATCATCTGCCATTGTTGTTTTGATAAGGATCACACTCGTGACGTCACGCAGCGTCGTCTGCACTACTTCCGGTTTGTTTGGCACTGCCAGCCAGAGGCAAAAGTTTATCGGCTTATAGCTTGGCCATCGCACAGCCTAAAAATTTCTTTTATGTGTTGAAAAATACAATAGGTAATAAGGAATTAATCTGCTATTCTACTTTTTTGGCAAAAAGGTGAGTTCAGTTCACCTTTAAGTGGAAATTGTGCTCCTTTAAATTTGGCACTTTACCTAAACTTTAACATAAAGCGAGGTAGTCGGATCCGAAAAAAAAAAATGCTTTTTTTGCGTGCATGGAAAGAAAATCCTACAGACACATATAGCGCGATAGTCTGCAAGTGTGAATGACCTGTTCCATGAGCAAATGTACGTTTTTTGGTCCTTGGCTGTTTAAATTGAATTCTTTCCTCCCGAAAATATCATTTTTGAATATTAATTACAGCTAAATGGGAGCAGTTTCGATGCCGACATTTCACATCCTAATATATGTGTTCTATACACCATCGGCTTTTGCGTATCCGACTACCTCGCTTTAAAAAGCAAAAGATTTGACTATAAATATGTGTTGTTTACCTGTCAGAATACATTGGTGTCAAAACGTTGCCATTCTGAGCAGATCCTGTTTGGACTCTACAATGAAATACACACAAATTAAGTACATGCACAGCACGAAAGTGCAACATGTAAAAAATAAATAAATAAATAAAATAAACTTTTTACCAGGATTACAACTAGCTTATTTCATCAGATATTGTCAACACAAAAAAACAACATACAAGGACGGACATAGCATTAAGCTAGGTCATCGTTTAAACACGATTAAGTTTTCGTCTGTCCTAAGTGAACTTTCCACTGTTGGAAAAAATAACATAAAGCATGAATATCACATCACTCACCGTCCTGTATATCACAATATCACGGCTTCAACTGCTGAAGTTGGGTGCGTCGCGGCTGCACATTCAATTCAATTCGGGTGGCTGGGTCTAATTCCCGGTGCGTGTCCGTGTAATTTCTGGTGCGTCTGTTTGTGCACACCAATGCAGGCTCAGTCTGCTTCCCTCTGCATTCTCTCATCAGCCGAAACGCACAGGAAACTCTGCTGGACTGCGGTGTTGGATTTCTGCTGATTTCTGTTAAGCCATTCTATCACAATATCACGGCTTCAACTGCTGAAGTTGGGTGCGTCGCGGCTGCACATTCAATTCAATTCGGGTGGCTGGGTCTAATTCCCGGTGCGTCTCCGTGTAATTTCTGGTGCATCTGTTTGTGCGCACCACTGCAGGCTCAGTCTGCTTCCCTCTGCATTCTCTCATCAGCCGAAACGCACAGGAAACTCTGCTGGACTGCGGTGTTGGATTTCTGCTGATTTCTGTTAAGCCATTCTCTCGTTGTGGTTTATAATATCACTTGTTCGCGGGCTCACTGACGAAAAATTGCAAATGGCGACCAGCACGCGATTCTGGAAAGTCAGTGTAACGCTCACGTAACGCCCACTCTGATGACGCTACGCACAGACCAATGAATGGCCAGCAGTGGTGTGATGAAACGGGGCCGGTACCCTTCGGACCTGCTTTTTTACGGTGCCGAAAAAAGTGTCGGTAATACTGGAACTGTTCCGAAAAAGGGAACTGTGAGGCCTTTGGGTTCCGAGTGGGAAACCGGAGGCCGATCGGGGCCAAACGGGGCCTTTGGGTTCCAAGTGGAAAAGTGCCTACACCGGTCTATGTCTATATGCAGTCATATAGACTCTACACTCTACTCTATACCGGTAGCTACGGAGGGTGACAATATGTATGGGTACA
Organism: Pholidichthys leucotaenia; assembly: GCA_020510985.1. Taxonomy (NCBI): domain Eukaryota; kingdom Metazoa; phylum Chordata; class Actinopteri; order Cichliformes; family Pholidichthyidae; genus Pholidichthys; species Pholidichthys leucotaenia. The sequence continues at coordinate 54,803,027 of CM035840.1, read as the reverse complement.
TAATCATACCATGTAGGATAACTAAGTACAGTGATCCCTCACTTATCGCGGTTAATGGGTTCCAGAACCGACCGCGAAAAGTGAAAAACCGCAAAGTAGCGTCACCCCTAATGACGTCACCCATAAATAATACGTACATTCATTCGCTCACTCTCTCTCGTGTGATACGTGTGTGTGTGTGTAAGTGTACATACATATGTAGATGTAAATAAAGTGTACATAAATATGTTTTTAGAACTCTTTTATTCTTATAACAAGATACGTAACTCAAGATGAAGATGATTTACTGCACAGGTTAATGAGAGCTTTACTGCTCCTCAGGTGACGCCTCATCGTCAGGTGCTAGAAGCGCAGGATCGTCGAGGGCAGCTTCCGATAGAGCTGGAGAAGCTGCAGGAGGCGGCATAGTGGCTCGACAGGAAGACTATTTCGCACAAAATGGCACAAGAGAACAGCAAAAAGTTCCATGCGGCGAGACTAAGCAACACGAGCGATAAAGAGCAATGAATGCGGTCTTCCTTCGCTGGGTATGGGCGCTCGGCAGGGACAGAAGCTGGGTGAAACGTCTCGGCCAATCAGCTTGCGAGATTCCCGAGCCGAGCCAACACGAGAACAGCGAACAGAGAGATTTTGAGTTGTGCGGGCTCTCCGTGTTGATAGCTGATGTTCTAATGTAGTCTCCCTGCCTTCTGCTAGCGCCCGCCCATTATTTCTCAATTTTGAATTTTTGATGAATATTTTTGAAAAATCTGCGATGCACTGAGGGCGCGAAAGGTGAAGCGCGAAGTAGCGAGGGATCACTGTAGATGGTTATGCTGTTTCATTCCATCTAGCTACAATGCTCTGCACTGTGTGTGTTTATATATTTATATATTTATTCCATCTAGCGACAATGCTCCACGCTGTGTGTTTATATATTTACATATTTATTCCATCTAGCTACAATGCTCCGCACTGTTTATATATTTACATATTTATTCCATCTAGCTACAATGCTCCGCACTGTGTGTTTATATATTTACATATCTATTCCATCTAGCTACAATGCTCCGCACTGTGTTTATATATTTACATATTTATTCCATCTAGTTTATATATTTACATATTTATTCCATCTAGCTACAATGCTCCGCACTGTGTGTGTTTATATATTTACATATTTATTCCATCTAGCTACAATGCTCCGCACTGTGTGTTTATATATTTACATATCTATTCCATCTAGCTACAACGCTCCACACTGTGTTTATATATTCACATATTTATTCCATCTAGCTACAATGCTCCACACTGTGTGTTTATATATTTACATATTTATTCCATCTAGCTACAATGCTCCGCACTGTGTTTATATATTCATATATTTATTCCATCTAGCTACAACGCTCCACATTGTGTGTGTTTATATATTCACATATTTATTCCATCTAGCGACAATGCTCCGCACTGTGTTTATATATTTATATATTTATTCCATCTAGCTACAATGCTCCGCACTGTGTGTCTATATATTTATGTTTATATGTACATATGTATACTCGCTGCTCTTTTTTTTTTTTTTGCCTTCTGATTGTTGCTCTGAGTGTTGCTATCCCTGTGCTGTTGCAATCCTGGAATTTCCCCATTGTGGGACTAATAAAGGCTTATCTTACAGTATATCTTATGTAGACATATCTTTATGACGGCATCACGAGTCCTGTGATGCCTGGGATCATAGGATCATCACAGGACATCAGGCAGACTTGTCCTATGATGTCCTATGATCGTGACAGAGACACAGATTTCTTAAGTGATATACAGTATTTTTCTTATACGCCGTCCTACATATGTCATAGCAAGTCCTATGATCATGAGTGACGCCCGCTGTTGATCACAGACACTTGTCTATATGACGTCATACAGACATCCTATCTTTATGATGGTATTGTGAGTCCTATGATGCCTGAGATCATAGGATCATCATAGGACATCAGGCAGACATCATAGGCTGTCCAATGATGTCCTATGATCGTGACAGACACACACACACTATAAATTCAAGATGTCTTGAATTTAGTCTTATTATCTTTATTTCTTCTCAAGCAAGGTTGACTAATTGCAGTATATATAAGACCTTTAAAATGCATATTTAAAGATTATTACTTTTAGTTATAATTACAGCCTTAATTTTCTGTAAAACAAAGACTTTGTAAGGATCTGCAGACACCCTGTGATGTCTTTTCGAAGCTTTTTGGAATAAAACACGAGCATGTTAGTGAAAACATAATTAAATTCACGTTATTTAAATCAAAATAAGCTTATTGAACATTTACACTTTTAGTATATGTAAAAGTTATTTCCGGCTTCCATCCATCTTCTTCCGCTTAATCCTTTTCAGGTTGCGGGGGGGCTGGAGCCTATCCCAGCATCTTTGGGTAAGAGGCAGGGTACACCCTTGACAGATCGCCAGTTCATCACAGATGGATATTTCCGGCTTCCACAATGTATTTACATTAAATGGGGTTTACTTATAGTGCATTTTTACTCATCTCTGGATTATCAAAGTGCTTTACAGATCGTGCTATCCACACATTCACATACTGATGGTGGTGGAGTTGCCATACACAGGTGTTGGCCTGACCCACCAAGAGTAACTGGGGATCCAGTGTGTTGCTCAAGGACACTTCAACATGCAGACTGCAGACAGAGTGGGAATCGAGCCCCTCACCCTCATGATCAGCTGTTGGCCACACTACACCTATGCCACAGCTGCCCCCATTTTCCTGGCCCTTGGACACACATTTTTCTGAAGGTTTTAAAGGAGATAATTTTAGCATGAAAGTCTGCATCTAGGATTGAACCAGTAACCTTTGTATCCAAAGCTGCACAGGGGTCAAGCTGCAAATTGTTACATTTTTCACAAGTTATTGAGATTCAACACAAATCTTGGGGCAGCTTGGTGGCACAGTGGTTAGCACTGTGGCAGCACATTAAGAAAGTCACTGGACTGATTCCACCCCTGACCATTGGTGACCCTTTGGTTTGGAGTTTGTATATTCTCCCCGTGTCTGTGTGGACTTACTCTGATTTCCTCCCACAGGCCAAAAAAGATATGTAATATTGGATCATTTCCCTCAATAAATAAATGAAAAAGTAAAATATTTTTGTCTCATTTATTTAACTTTTTCTTTATGCACTTTTAAGACGTGTGGAAATTTGATGATTTAGGTCACATTTATGCTTCTAAAGGGTTCACAAATTTTCAAGCACCACTGTATATCATTTTTACTGTATCAATTTGCTTATCGGGTAACAAAGCCACACTAACGATGCATTCAAACTGTACTGTTTATTGATATGTGTTGTCACTCTACAGCTGTATAAAATTAAAATGTCAATGTGCCTTAACCCCTTGACGCCTGTCGTCGCGAATTCGCATCAAACCGCTTCCGCTCCAAATGCAACCAAAATACCGTCTGTATTCCTCCACTTCCGGTTGGAGCACTTCCAACACATACCTAGGAACCTTTTGCAAGCATTAGTTTCTCGTACGAACGGTCAGAGACGGAGCACCATCCATTTCCTGATTGCTAGGGTTAGGGTTAGGGTTATAGTTTGGCAGTCATGAGAGTTGAAAAAACTGAAAATAACTTTGTTGCATAAATAAAAGACTCTTCATACTCGAGATGGGAACAGATGCTTTTTTACCATTTTTTTTTACCATAGATGCCTGTTGTCGCTAATTTGCATCCTACCTAAAATTGTATCTATTTTATGTGCTATAGTCAAATTAACTTTCTCAACTTAATTTAGCATCTACTGGAAAGCAAAAACACAAGTGAAATTTTTTTTTTTCATAATTGGAAATAAATTCAGGCGTTAAGGGGTTAAAACAACAAAAAATCTTTAAAGAAAATATAAAACTTGTCCAAAATACAAAGCAAATTACAATAGGTTGATGGAATTGTTTTTAATCCCTTAGGAGCAAATATGCAGTAAAACTCTGATGGCAGTTTAACAATTACCACTTCAACATGGTTAGAGTAATAGTGATTATATATATAAATGTATGTTTTGAGGGTTATTATAATTACTAAATTGCAGACACCTTTTTAAAACTGGCAAATGATGTAAATATTCAAGGAGCAATCACTTGTCATTGTCCAGATCCCATTTTCAGACAGCATAGTGCAGCCTGTATCCTGGATAGATTTGTCTGGCTGCCCTGCTCCCCAGTTGGTAAAGGTCAGAGTTCTTTTTTTCACATCCGCCTCAAGGTTACCCTCTTCCTTTTGATTGTTGTTGATGTTGATCCAGGCCATTTTATCTGCTCCACAAAAGGCTTGAGTCAGTACCCTGTTCTCCTCCTCACTCTGGGGAAGAGCAAGCTCCAAACCATGTTGAGAGCAGAACTCTGCAGCCTTTAAGAAAGAACCTGAACTTCCCTTGTTGGTCACAAAGTATTTCTCACCCACTTTCCGGACAAAGTCAAAGTTTATTGCTGCCAAAAGGAAAACACCAAAAAGAATGCCATCAGATAAACATGCATTTCTTCGTAAAGAACAAGATCATGGAACGGTTGTGAGTCTGCAAATCAAACTTAGGACTGGAAAATAGGGGTTAAATATAATATCATCATCATCATCATCATCATCATCATAGCAGTCTGTCGTGGGCGACAATGACTATTTCATTTAGGTCTGATCAGATTCCATCACACAGCTCTGTCCTTAGCCTTCCACTGTCAGGAACTCCTGTCTATATCCAACTTCTTCAAGTTTCTTTTTACAGTGTCTTTAAATCTGAGCCTTGGTCTACCCTGATTGCATTTGCCCTTGCATAACTGTGAGTAGAGTAACTGCCGAGGGAGACGCTGGTGGTCCATCCTCTCAACATGTCCGAGCCACCTCAGGTTCATCTGTATTATCATGTCCTCCATTGATGGTAGACCAGCTCGTTTCAACACTTCTATGTTGGTTAACTTGTCTTTCCATGAGATGTTCATTATGGCTCGAAGGTGTCTCATCATGTACGCGTGGAGTTTCTTCACCTGTACTCTGTAGACAGTCCAAGTTTCAGCACTGTACAATAGAGTAGCCAGTACTGTCACTCTGTACACTTTGCATTTCACACAGATAGACGCATGTCTAGAGTACTGATGCACTCTACAAGAAGGGACAGCGCAGGCTGTTCCTGCTGAGGAGACTCAGGTCTTTTGGTGTACAAGGGGCGCTGCTGAAGTCATTCTATGACACGGTGGTGGCATCAGCCATCACTTTTGGAGTGGTCTGCTGGGGCAGTGGCATTACTGCAGCCGATAGGAAGAGACTGAACAAACTGATTAAGAAAGCTAGCTCTGTCCTGGGGCAGCGCCTTGATCCGATGGAGGAGATAGGAGAGAGAAGGACGGTGGCTAAACTGTCATCTCTGCTGGAGTCCGAGTTCCACCCTATGCAGGACATACTGAATGCACTGAGGAGCTCATTTAGCAGCAGACTACATCATCCCAGGTGCACAACCGAGAGGTTTCGTAGGTCCTTCCTACCAACGGCTGTCAGACTGTACAACCTAAGCAGGGCTGCTCGCAGAGATAGCAAAAAGACGTAACAAACTAATAGTTTTTTGAATGCAAAAGATGCAATAGACTTACACAATGGTCCCCTCCGGCATACAACTAGGAACATACCGGTCGCTATGGAGGGTGAGAATATGTATGGGCACATAATCATACCATGTAGGATAACTAAGTAGACGGTTATGCTGTTTCATTCCATCTAGCAACAATGCTCTGCACTGTGTGTGTTTATATATTTGCATATTTATTCCATCTAGCTACAATGCTCAGCACTGGGTGTGTTTATATATTTATATATCTACATATTATTCCATCTAGCTACATTGCTCCGCACTGTGTGTGTTTATATACTTGCATATTTATTCCACCTAGCTGCAATGCTCCGTACTGTGGGTGTTTATATATTTACATATTTATTCCATCTAGCTACAATGCTCTGCACTGTGTGTTCATATATTCATATATTTATTCCATCCAGCTACGATGCTCTGCACTGTGTGTCTGTGTGTGTGTGTATATATATATATATTTTATAGTAATACGTACATATGTTTATTAGCTGCTCTTGCTTGCTTGTTTTTTTTCTTGCCTTCTGATTGTTGCTCTGAGTGTTGCTATCCCTGTGCTGTTGCAATCCTGGAATTTCCCCGTTGTGGGACTAATAAAGGCTTATCTTATCTTATCTTATCTTAGGAAGCAGCTTCAGGGATTCTTGGGCTTTGCTAACTTCTATCGTTGGTTTGTGCCCAATTTTGGAAATATTGCTCGTCCTCTGACTGCGCTCACCTCCCCAAAGACCCCATTTTGCTGGAGTGAGGAGGCAGCCAGGGCGTTTGAAAAACTTAAGGAGGAGTTTGCTTCTGCCCGTGTTCTAACCCAGGTGGACCTGAATCTACAGTGCTTGGTGGAGGTGGACACCTCTGATTCGGGGGTAGGAGCGGTGCTCTCCCAACGTTCTCCTGAAGACGGTAAGATCCGCCCATGTGCCTACTTCTCTCATCGCCTGTCACCAGCGGAGAGGAATTATAGCATAGGAGACAGGGAGCTGCTGGCGGTGAAACTCGCCTTGGAGGAATGGAGACACTGGCTGGAGGGGGCTGCTCAGCCGTTCGTTGTATGGACTGATCACCGCAACCTGGAGTACCTCAGGACGGCGAAGCGCCTGAACACACGCCAGGCTCGTTGGTCCCTTTTCTTTGGCCGATTTAATTTTACCATCACTTATCGGCCGGGGAGCAAGAACGGTAAGCCGGACGCCCTCTCGCGGCAGTTCAATGTACCATCCATTGAAGATCAGGAAGCACCCATCCTACCGCCCTCCTGTGTTGTGGGCGCCCTGTCCTGGGGTATTTGTAGGACAGTCCGAAGAGCGCTGAAGACGGAGTCAGATCCGGGGGGGGGGGGTCCCCCGGGCTGCCTGTTTGTCCCACGCTCTATTCGGGGTCAAGTGATTGAGTGGGGTCACGCCTCCAAGCTGGCTTGTCATCCGGGAGTGGGTCGGACTGTGGACCTTCTCCAGAGGACCTTCTGGTGGCCAGGGCTGCGGAAGGACGTTGTAAGTTACATCCGGGCTTGCGCTCAATGCGCTACTGGGAAAACGACATCATCCCCCCCGGCGGGTCTGTTACATCCTCTGCCGGTCCCTTCCCGCCCCTGGTCCCGTGTTGCCATGGATTTTGTGACTGGTTTGCCCCCCTCAGATAATTTTACCACAGTTTTGACTATTGTGGATCGTTTCTCGAAGGCGGCCCATTTTGTGCCTCTTCGGGGTTTGCCCTCGGCCCAGGAAACGGCGGACCTCCTTGTCCAGCATGTGGTCCGTCTCCACAGCATCCCCACTGACATAGTGTCGGACCGGGGACCACAGTTCATCTCTCAGGTCTGGAAAGCATTCTGCGCAGCGCTGGGAGCCACAGCTAGCCTCGTATCATCCACAGAGTAATGGCCAGTGTGAACGGGCTAACCAGGAGCTTGAGGCCGCGCTGCGTTGTGTCATCTCCTCCTGTTCGTCCTCTTGGAGCAAGCACCTTCCTTGGATAGAGTACGCCCATAACACCACGATCTCTACGGCCACGGGTTTCTCTCCTTTTAAGGCATCGTTTGGGTTTGATCCACCACTGTTCCTGGAGGAGGAGAAGGAGGTAGCGGTCCCGTCTGTCCAGACCCACATAAGGCGCTGTCGGCGAGTATGGTCCATCGCCCGCAGGGCTCTTTTTTTTTTTTTTTGTAACTTAGATTTTTATTCATTTTTCATCATACATATTGCATTCAGATCACAGTCTACATTTAAAAACAAAGGGGCTAGAGTAAGAAGGAAAAAAAAAAGAAAAAGAAAAAAAAGGGGGGGGACAAATGTTGGAGCATCAAGTTTTTAGTTTCCATCTCTTAATTCTTCTGGTTTTTCCAGCGTCTTTAGTTATTCTTTCAATTTCTGCCTCGTTGTTGCGCTTTGTAGTGTGTCCATTTCCGCCATTTTTTTCCCCATAGTCCTTCTTGCATTCTTTGTCGATATGTTAGTTTTTCCATCATACGTATGTCCTCAACAATGTCAGTCCATTGCTCTTGGTCAGGAAGAACTTCTGATCGCCATTTTTTGTGATTGTTTTTTTACATGCAATCAACAAGATTTTAACTAGATATCTGTCCTCAGCCTGTATTACATTGTCTATTTTAAGATCACATAAGTACATCAGGTTACAGTTCATTGGTATATTATATCCTAATATCCTCTGTATTGTCACATGTATAGATTTCCAGAATGATGAGATTTTGCAGCATTTCCAAAACATATGTGAGTGGTCTGCATTTTGAGCCCCACATCCCCTCCAACATATAGATTGGGTATTTGTATATTTTCCTTGAATCTGTGGTGTAATGAAAAAGCGAATCAGGTTTTTCCATCCAAATTCCCTCCATGTCCTTGAATTTGTTGATGTGTGTTGTGTTTTCCATATTTCCTGCCAGCTTTCTTCTGTTATGTTTAAATTGAGCTCTTTCTCCCATTTCTCCTTTATATAGTTACTTGAATGATTGTTTGCCATAAGTTTCTGATATAGCTTTGAAATAATTCTTATTTTATTTCCTGTATATGAGCTTAAAATGAATTGTATAATCTCGCTCACATCTGTTTGGAGGTTATGCCTAATCTTCTTCATATAATAGTCTCTCATCTGCAGATATCTGAAGAATTCCGATCTTTCTAGTTTAAATTTTCTCCTGATGTTTACAAAGCTCCCGAGATCTTTTTTTCCAATATTGCCCCATGCTGATTCCCTTGTTCACCAGATTTTTGTATCCCCTATCTTGTTTTGCCGGTTCAAACTGGCTGTCAAATGCTACCCATTTCAATAGTTTTATGTCTTCCTTTATATTATACTTTTGTACTATTTTATACCACAGTTCCAAAGTAAATTTAGTGATTGGGTCTATTTGTTTGATTTGCTTATATGCATCTTTATCTCCTATTATGCTTTGTACTGGGAGTCCCTCAATTTCCTTTTCCATTTCTTTCCATTTTGCCTCGTATCCCTCGTCGCACCAACATATGATATATCTTATTTGTGCAGAGTAGTAATATTCCTTTAGACTCGGTAGGCCCATGCCTCCTTTCTCTTTTGGTAACTGGAGAGTTTTATATTTCACTCTTGGCTTTTTACCTCCCCACACAAATCTCGATATCATCCTGTCCCACTTTGAGAACTGGGCATCTGGAATCTCTGTTGGTAGAGCCTGGAAGAGGTAAAGTAATCTAGGTTGTATGCTGATTTTGACTGTCTCAATTTTTGAATTCAGATCCATATTTAAGATTGACCATCTATCAATATCTTTTTTTATTTCTTGTTCCAACCTATCATAGTTTGCTTTATAGATTTTGCTTAGATCTTTAGGTATGTTCGCTCCAAGGTATTTTATTTCTTTTTGTTTCCAGTTTAGTTTGATCTTATCAGTTATCTGGTTTAGAGGGTTATAGTGGAATGTCAGTATTTGTGTTTTTGTTATGTTTATCTTGTATCCTGATAATTTTCCAAAATTTTCTATCAAGTTCATCATTTCCATTATTGATTCATCTGGTTGTTCAAGGTAAACTATAATATCGTCTGCAAATAGCCCAATCTTGTGTTCCGCCCCCTTTATTGTTACACCTTTTAATTTCTTATTTTGTCGTATCGCTTGAGCCAGTGGCTCTATGAACAGAGCAAACAAGGTGGGCGATAAGCAGCATCCCTGCCTAGTTGATCTTTGTATATTTACTTTGTCTGTTAAGCTACCGTTTATCTTGATTCTTGCCACAGGTTCTTGATACAGCGTCCTTATGCATTGCACTGATTTTTCGTTAAATCCAAAGCGTTCCAGCACACTATATAGGAATTTCCAGTTAACCCTGTCAAATGCTTTTTCTGCGTCTAAACTCATTATTACTGCACTTTTCTTTTCTTTATGTATTTGATTAATTATATGTATTGTTCTCCTGATATTGTCATGTGTTTGGCGTCCCTCTATGAAACCAGTTTGATCATCTTCTATCAATTCCGTCAAGAATGTCTTTATTCGTTTACATATAATTGTTGTATATATTTTATAATCCACATTTAATAAAGAGATTGGTCTATAGTTTCCGCATTGTTCTCTATCTTTCCCTGGCTTTAAAATAACTGAAATAATGGCTTCATTCCATGATGGAGGTATTTTGTTGTTGTTCAACGTCCAATTAAATGACTTTAGGAGCTGTGGCGTGAGTTCTTCTATAAACAGTTTATAAAACTCAGAGGGGTATCCATCACTACCTGGTGATTTACTGTTTTTAAGTGACTTAATCACATCTCTAATCTCTTGTGTTGTTATTTCTGCTGTTAGCTTTTCATTTTGTTGATTTCCTATTGATGGCAAGTCCAATGTGCATAGAAATTTTTTAATATCTTTAGTATTTGTTTCTTCAGGTTGCGAGTATAGTTCTTGATAGAAATTATGGAATATTTCTTCGATGTTTTCTGGGTTAACTGTGGTTTTATTTGTGATGGGGTCTTTAATCTTATATACATTATTCATTGTTTGTTGTTTTCTTAACCGTTTTGCCAGCAGTTTTGTGGCTTTTGGTCCCGTTTCATAATATTTTTGCTTTAGATATCTATTTTTCCTTTCAATTTCATCTATTTGTGTTTCTTTTATCTTTATTTTTTCTTCTTTAATTTCTTGATATATTTTTGGGTCATTTGTGCTTTGATGTTTACGTTCTAATTCCCTCAGTCTCTCACATCTTTGTTCATATGCTTCCAGTTTAGACTTATTTGCTTTTCCTGTTTCAACAATTAATTTACCTCTTAACACGGCTTTTAGTGCATCCCATAGTATTGTTGGGTCCACTTCTTCATTGTCATTCTCTTGGATATACTCGTTTATGTTTACTTTTATTCTTTCTTTCATTTTATCATCATTTAACAGTCCTACATTAAGTTTCCATGTTGTTTGTCGTTTTCTATTGTTTAAATATATTTCCATGTATATAGGATTATGATCTGATATTTCTGCCCCTCCAATCCAACAGTTTCTCACCCTGTGTCTGTCACCTTCATTCATAAGGAAGTAATCTATTCTAGAGTGTACTTTATGGACTGCTGAATAATGTGTATAGTCTTTTTCGAGTGGGTGCAGGTCCCTCCATATGTCTACCATACCCATTTCTGCCAGTGAGGTTCTTATGAACTTTGTTACATGTTTTTTTGTCTTCTTAACACTTGTTGTATCAACCTCATGATCCATGACAGCATTTAAGTCTCCTCCACAAATTAGGACTCCTTCACTGTGTGTTGCTATGAGATCAAACAGATGCTGAAAAAAACCCTTGTCACTTTCTGGTGGGGCACAGATGTTCACTAATGTGATCTGCATACCATCTATTCTTCCCTTTATTATTACATACCTGCCTTCTTTATCCTGGATTTCTTGTTCACATTCAAATTGTATTTTATTTGAAATTAGTATCATAACCCCCCTTTTAGTTCCTCCCTTAAATGAACTGTAGTAGGAGTTCTTATAGCCAAATCTCTTTAGTTTCACATGTTCTGTCTTGCTCAGATGTGTCTCTTGCATAAATATAATTTCGGCTTTTTCCTTCTTGAATTTTCTTATTATTCTTTCCCTTTTAACAGGTGAGTTCAGACCATTCACGTTTAGTGTCATTATCTTAAGATTTTTTACCCATATTCATGTTTTTCCATTTTTTTAACTTGTGCTCCTAGCCCCTTTAACAACAAAAATAACACATATTTATATAAAAACACATTAAAAAATCTCGACCTCCGTACTTTGGGCCTTTCTTCTGCCCACTGGTCCCTGTTGGTGGGTGGAGGGAATGTCCTCACAGAGTGAAGGGCCCTCCCTAGACCTCTAGTTACTATCCAAGTAATAGCCATTAGTCTAGAAATGTCCAACAAATATCACTTAAACCTCTCCTAGCCGTCTGTTTCTCTTTTACCTTGTCTTCTTGGCCTTCATTTCTTCTGTGCCTTTCTTAATCTTTGTTACAATCTAGGCTTTCAGTTGAAAGCCTTGCGGTTTTTCCAGGGCCCGCTGCTCCCCATCTCCTCCCGTCTTCTGCCGCTCACTCGCCTCCACTCCGGCTGTCGTGATGCGTTCAGGGCCGCTGCTGCTCCAGCCGCTTCCTCCGGCACGCTCACCACAAAGCCTCGCTCCGTCATGTCCCGCGCTGCCTCTCTGGCTGTGTTGTATGTCTTCACGCCGTCCTCCCAATGAATCCTCATCTTCGTTAGCGGCGTTTGGAATCTAATTTTTTTCTCTTTCAGCGTTTTTTTTAATGTTGGCATATTTCTTCCACTGCTGCACAATTTCTGTCGAGTAGTCATGATCAAAGAATATCTGTTTGTCGCCGATTCGTATCTTTTTTTTCCACGCTTGTGTCAGGATTCTTTCCTTTATGTCATATTTCAGAAAGTTTACCACAACTGACCTGGGTGGAGAGTTTGGCTTCGGGTTCTGTGCCGAGGCTTTGTGCGCTCGTTGAATCTGCAGATCCGCTTCACCGGGCAGCTCCAGCTCTTTTTTTAAGAACTGATCCATGAATTTAGTCATCGAGTTGCCTTCAATGCCCTCCGGGATCCCGAAGATGCGTATATTGCTCTGTCTGGACCTGCTCTCCAGGTCGGTTATTTTCTCCTGCATCCTCTGCGTTTGTGCCGTCAGGGTCTGTAGCTGTTCGCTTGCCTCGCTCTTCCAATCTTCCAGCTCCGATATTCGGGCCTGTGCTTCTGTCATACACGCCCGTTGAGAGCGCAGCTCCTCCATGTTTTCTGCTAGCTTGCGCTCCATTTCTCTTTGGAGGCCCATAATTTCTTCCTTGATCTCTTTTTTCAGCTCCTCCTTAAGAGCCGCTAAATCCTGTTGTAGCTGCCGCTTGAAGCCTTTCAACTCTTTACCCAAACTGGCGATGCCAGTGTTCATGGTATCGAGTTTTGCGTCCTCCATTTTCTCTGCTGCAGTCACCTTGTTTTTTTGGGCCTCGTGTTCAGCGATTTCTCCTGCGTTGTTGAAGAGGAATTCTTTAATTTTACCCTGCTTTTGTCCTTGTGCCCGGCTTCTTCGTGTTTTCATCCCTTAGTTTATTGATCCGCTTATGTCGAGTTGGCCATTTACCGATGATTTTTAATCCGGCTAGGGAGAGCTCTCTGTTTAAGCGTTATGTCTCTCCGCCATCTTCCCGGAAGTCCCCGCAGGGCTCTTTTGAAGACCACTGAACGCAATATCCAGGTGGCCAACCGTCACAGGAGACCCACCCCAGACTACAAGGTGGGTCAGAAAGTTTGGTTGTCTACCCGGAATATTGGTGTACCGGCTGAGAAGCGCAAACTCACTAAGCGCTTCATTGGTCCTTACACCATTTCTCGAATTGTCAATCCTGTGTCTGTGCGCTTGTCTCTCCCCCCTTCCATGCGCATCTGCCCCACCTTTCATGTCTCCCAGGTTAAACCGTACATCTCAGACCCTCTGTGCCTGCCCCCCGCGGCTCCTGCCCCCCCCGAGGATGATCGATGGCCATCCAGCCTGGGGGGTGACTGCCATCTTGGACGTTCGCAGGTGGGGTCGTGGTCTTCAGTATTTGGTGGACTGGGAGGGCTTTGGACCGGAGGATCGTTCTTGGATTTGCCCAGCGTTGATCCTGGATAAGCAGTTGATCCGCGACTTCCATCGGGCGAATCCAGGTAGAATTGGGCAGGTGCCTGGAGGCACTGCTAGAGGGGGGAGTACTGTCATGACGGCCGCTGGGCCGTCATCTGTCTCATCAGCTCCAGCTGCGCACAGACCAGCAGGTGCTAATCAGCGGCTGTTAAAAGCCACTGTTGCTGACAGCCCGGCACGGAGTCGTCTGTCTTCCTCGTCAGAGTATGAGCCAGAACTTCGTTCTCCAGCCAAGCCAAGAACGTCTTGTCAGGACCGGCCACGTAAGAGAACTCTTTGCTTTTCAACCCCTTGCCTTTACCCCTGTGCACAGGTGGACCTCCCAGGCGACGGACCAACTTCCCCAGCCGACGGGGCGTTGCCACCTCCATCACGGAGCTCCTCGTTACCACCACAGCTACGGGTACAATCATCACCACAGCTACAGGAACTATCCTCATTACAGCTACAGGAGCTATCGTCATCACGGCTACTGGTACAACCACCACCTCTGCTACGGGAACAATCATCATCACAGCTACAGGTGCAATCACCACCACAGCTACGGGCACAATCACCTCCACGTTGCACGGGCACTGGAAGTCAGCAGAACATAACCTGTGGCACATCCAAGTAAGACTTACCACCTACAGTTACCGGCCATCGTTGAACAGCTGTAATTATTTCTGCTTGTGTGTTCCAGGGTTGCCAGGTCGCCACCTGAACTGCTCAGTTCCAGTGACCAGACTTCAATACTTGCACTCACACACGCACTACACTCCCTCACTATACAATAAAGAATAATTGTCTATATCTGCTCGTGTCAGTGTCCGTTTCCTGGGTCCAGAACATGTCAGAACCACTGGTGCTGCCCACTCAGCATATTTGACTGGCTCAAATATTACCTGAGCTAGGAGATGATCGAGTTCAGCTTAAATCCTGCCTCTCATTGCATAGGGACAGGCCTAGCTTTAAAAAAAATTTGGTGCTGCTTCTCTGTCAACTTAGCTGAGGGACCCTGAAATTTGCCTAGACCCTCCTTGAAAACTTTGTTTTCTTTTAAGTACTTCATCTAAGGTCTCCTCTCTGACATGGTGTATTTGGGGCTCTGGTCTCCACTGTAAGCCTAGCTCTTTGATCTAACCTCTGCCAGTTAGACTTGGGCCTGTCCCTGACACTGCAACCACAGGTACAAATTTTGTTACATTTTTACCCACTACCCTTACCTTGGCTGCTCCCAGAACATTTACTGTGTGACCTGTGTATGTTCTAAGTCTCACTCTGCATGGTCGTAGCTCTGGTGCCTCTTCCTGCCTCAGAGATTTTATATTATACAGACTGATTCATCACTGTTACACCACACCCTGATTCTACTTCAAACTGCATTTTCTTCTCATTAACTGTCGATGTTTCTACAAATGGCTCCTCTGTTGGAATCTCCATAGCCTCAATTTTGTACAGTGTAAACATAACTTTGTCTGTGTCTATGTCCTGCATTTCTTCCTCTCCCCGACTGACTTAACTTGCTCCCTGAGTTTTTTCTTTCTTAAATGTTTGTTGCCTTCCATCCCCTTTATCTTTAGCTTCCCCTGATGGGTGCTTAGATCTGCACATTTTCTGAATATCTGTACACATCTGCACATTTTCTGAATATGAAGTCTCCAACCCTATATTGCTCACTGCCACACCTGCAGCAAGCTTTATTTTTGTGCTTACTAGGGTTCTGTTTTATGGACATGGGCATTACTGTGTCATTTTTAATTGTGGGTGCGTGGGCTCTAAAGACTGAAAGTCGTTCACATCTTTGCTGGCTGTTTAAATCACTTGGGCCAGCTTCAGGGCCTTGTCAAAGGTGAGGTTGCGCTCCGACAGTAACCACTGCTGTATGTAGTCATCTCCAATGCGGCACACTGCTAACTTGTCACCGTAGTTGCAGTCATGTGCTAACTTCCGCACTAACTGCCACATATGCCATAACAGATTCTCCAGGCTTTATTCCTCTGGAATTAAATTTGTAACGTTGTACAATTTTGCTTGGTTTGGGGTTAAAGTGGTCTTTTAGCAGCTTCACCAGCTAGTCAAAACTCATATCCTTCGGTTTAGCTGGGCTAAGGTTTTTCATAAGGCTGTATGTCTGACTGCCAACTGAGCTGAGTAAAATAGCTTTCTTACAAGTTACTTCTGTTATATCATTAGCATCAAAAAATGTTGGAGGACTTCACAATATTCTTCCCATGTCTGGGTTTGGCCATCAAAAGGAGCAGTGCTTCCTACCATTGCTGCTGCCATTTTGTTTGTCGTCTCCATCGAGCCTTCACCTTTTTCAGTCATATATGCAGTCTCTCTGCATTCTCATCTTGCCAAGACACTTACTGGTACTTTTTCCTAGTTGCCATTTATGTAATAACTTGCATTACGTGCTTTACTTTGGGAGAGGCTTTTATTTTCGGAGGCCTGAGTGAACACCCATAACTAGCTCTTAGCTTAGCAGAACAAAAACATGGAAGGTTTTCTTCTTCACTGCTTTTGTAAGGTGAATGCAACACACTTATGCCCCCTAGTGGACAATCTTAAGTATCTTATTCACTTTACCACAAAAAGTATTTGCAAACTGTTTCGGAACCCTGACAAAACTTCAACAACCACATTCTTTGTGAGTGTTTTTCAGCATTCACTGCTCTGTGAGATACGGGCTTGAGAAAGTTTGTTGGAAGCCGTGTGCCTCAGATGACCAACATGAAAATATACATTAAGTTCCTTCAAGCATAGACAAAAAAAAAAAAAAAAAAAAAAAAAACTTATGAAGCTTTTGCATTTTGAAAGCATTTCATAGTATACTTACCCAGGTCTAACTTCGCAATAGTCCTCTTTAAAGTATCAATATCTTGGTCAACAGGAACCAGAATATCTGCAAAATACAAAGGAAGATTCACCAAAAGGAAACATAAATGCTAATACCTTTAAATTAATCATTTAGTGGCCCTTTCCTTTAAGATAATATTGTGGGACACATATGTGGGTTTCATATACTTCATATGTATATTACTGTATGCTTACTGTATGCTTCACGTCTCAGATGAACAAAAGGACTGAGCCTCCAAAGAGATAACAGGAGGATGTGAAATGTGGTCTTTGGTATGCAAAGAGATGGCCTTGGGGGATTTCCTGGCCGCCAGTGGTTTTAGGTGGAGGTGCTAAGGCCTGGAAGAAGACGCATTGTGACTTGGGATTAAATACAATGTGACTGTGTGCTTTGATGTCCTGGGGTATAAAGGGACTAATGTCTGGGGGTTTCTTTCTCTTTCTGTTTTTGATGATGTTGGAGAATGTGAATAAACCTGACTCGTGAGATAAACTCAGCCTCGTCATTTCCACATTCTCTACACTGGTGACCCTAAGACGTATCATGAGTGAAAGAAATTCTCCCGAGCCAGACTCGTCAGGAGCCAGCCAAGAAAATGCAGCCACAGTTCAGCTACCGGACTTCTGGCAGAACAATCCGCGCTCCTGGTTTAACGCGGTTGAGGCACAGTTCAACCTCCGGAGGATTTCGGTAGACGCCACAAAGTTCTACCATGTGGTTGCAAAACTGGACAACCACACAGCCCAGCATGTGGAGAGCCTGATCAACCAGCTGCCGGACAGCGACAAGTACGGCGCGTTGAAGGCTGCACTCATCCGGTACTTCACCCGCTCGGTGGAGGAGCGAACAGAGGGGCTCCTGGCGCTGACTGAATTTGAAAGCGACAGGCCTGCGGACCTGATGGAGAAGCTGTTGAGGTTGAAAGACTCTGACGATGATCACTTCATCTTCACCCACCTTTTCCTCAGGACCCTACCGTCAGCGGTGAGAGTGACCCTGGCCAGTTCGCCACTGTTGGCCTGACGAGACTACTGCGAGCTGGGCCAGGAGGCACAACTACTCATCAACGCCACCAAACGGTGCGCAGCCACCGCCGCAGCAGCGGAGCACGGCGCAACATCCGGAGATGGCAGGGGGCCAGAGGCAGCAGTACCAGACTCACCGACGACGGCGGCAGCAGGGGCCAAGAAACACAGAACAGACGACGTCCTTTGTTTCTACCCTCGCCGCTTCGCAGAGAGGGCACGCAAATGTATACCACCGTGCCATTTCAAGCGCTCGGGAAATGCCAAGACCGGGGGTCGGTAGCAGTTGCGGCCCTCGGGGAGGAGAACAAGCTGCTCTACTTGAAGGATGCGTGCTCGGGGAGGCATTTCCTCGTGGACACAGGCTCCCAGCTGAATTTCATTACACCTTCCTCCGCTGACCGGCTGGCGCCTTCCAGTGGTCCCGGGGTGTCAGCAGCGAACGGCTCGGCGATTAAGACCTTTGGTGAGAGCACTCTGCTTCTGTCCCTACACGGCCGTATATTTGAGTGGACTTTTGTCATAGCTGCAGTCAATTTCAATATGTTAGGGGCTGATTTTCTGTGCTCACATGGTTTGTTGGTTGATCTTGCTAACAGGCGCCTGGTTAATACACTCTCTTTTTATTCTATTCCCTGTACAGCTCGAGTGGCCCCGCCAACAGTACAAGCCAACGTCACAGCTGAAAGTGGTAAGTTCCACACACTGCTCACTCAGTTCCCAGCACTCACGGTCCCAACATTTTCGGCGACCATGGCTAAACACGGGGTGGAACATTTTATTACTACCACCGGACCGCCCGTTTTTGCAAAAGCTCGGCGCTTGGATTCAGCTAAACTGACCATAGCGCGCGAGGAGTTCGCCAACCTGGAAAAGTTGGGCATCATCAGGCGTTCGAAAAGCCCATGGGCTTCACCGCTTCACATGGTCCCGAAAGCTGATGGCTCGTGGCGACCTTGCGGAGATTTCCGCAGGTTGAACAACACTACAGCGCACGACCGCTACCCAATCCTGCATTTCCAAGATTTTTCAGTTCATTTGGCGGGGGTGCGTGTTTTTTCTAAGATAGACTTGGTATGCGGTTACCACCAGGTCCCAGTGCGCGCTGAGGACATACCCAAAACAGCGGTAATAACTCCGTTCGGGCTATTCGAGTTTTTGCGCATGCCATTTGGGCTTAAAGGCGCGGCGCAGACGTCCCAACGCATGATGGACGCAGTGTTGCGCGATCTCCCCTTCGTGTTCGTCTACCTGGATGACATATTGGTAGCCAGCGCGTCCGAAGACGAACACGAAAACCACCTCACGGCAGTTTTCCGGAGGTTGGGAGAGCACGGGTTACTAATCAACCCAGCGAAGTGTCAGTTCGGGGTGACGTAGATTGATTTTTTGGGGCATCGCGTCTCTCCAGAAGGAGCGGTTCCTCTGCCTGACAAAGTACATGCAGTAACAAATTTTCCCCAGCCACAAACGGTCAAAGCGTTACAGGAGTTTTTGGGAATGTTGAATTTTTATAACCAATTCCTCCCCCGCGCAGCGCAGCTCATGCAACCATTGTATGCTGCACTAAAAAAACAAAAAAACACAAATAAAATCGAATGGTCTCCGGAGCGAGAGCGCGCATTCTTGGAAGTCAAAACAGCCCTGGCAAACGCTGCATTGTTAGCACATCCAGTCCCAACGGCCCGCATAGCGCTCACTACTGACGCGTCAGATGTGGCCATAGGGGCAGTCGTGGAGCAGTATGTAGCCGGAGCTTGGCAACCGCTCGCCTTTTTCAGCAGGACCTTGCGCGATAGTGAACGAAAATACAGCGCATTCGACAGGGAGTTGTTAGCTCTCCACTTGGCCATTTGCCACTTCCAGTTCTGGCTGGAGGGACGCCGTTTCACCGCGTTCGTTGACCACAAGCCGCTGACATTCACGATGGCCAAAGTTTCAGAACCGTGGTCGGGCCGGCAGCAGAGACAGCTGGCCACGATCTCAGAGTTTACTACCGATATCCAGCATGTGGCGGGTAAACTTAATGTAGTGGCAGACTGCCTCTCGCGCGCCGTGGCAGCTCCAGCCCACGTAGGGGTAGATTTTGCAGCCATGGCCGCAGATCGGGTTAGCAACGCAGAAGTGCGCGCGGCCCCAGTCCGCGTAGGGATAGATTATGCAGCCATGGCCGCGGATCAGGTTAGCAACGCGGACGTGCGCGCGCTCCAGTCTGGACCAACAGGGTTAAGGCTGGAGAACAGGGTGCTGCAAGACGGTATGCCCCCCCTAATCTGCGATGTCTCCACTGGGCGACCGCGTCCTGTGGTACCGGCCACGTGGCGCCGCCGCATTTTTGACTCGATCCATTCTCTAGCACACCCGGGAGTGCGAGTGTCGGTCAAAATGGTGGGAGAGAAATTTGCATGGCCGAGCCTGCGCAAACAAGTTAGAGAGTGGGCAGCAGCCTGCATGGCTTGTCAACGAGCCAAGGTACACGGACACACGAGAGCTCCTTTGGAGCCGTTTCACATCCCGGCTAAGAGGATTGATCATGTTCACGTGGACCTCGTAGGCCCCCTCCCGCCCTCACAGGGGTGCGCACATCTTCTGACAATGATTGACCGCGCCACGCGCTGGCCGGAAGTGGTCCCACTGTCATCAACCACAGCCGAGGAGGTGGCGCGCGCGTTTTTAACTGCATGGGTAGCGCGTTTTGGAGTCCCGTCTGACATAATGCACGGCTCAGGAGACACACACGCAGGCTCAGAGTAGCTCAAATAGCTTTATTAACAACAAGGGTGTATGAATGTGTGTCTGCGAGATGTAAATGTGTTGGTGGTGGCGTCTGCTTCGGGCACAGAGGCAGGAGACTGTACAGCCGGACAACCCTATGGGAAAAGCACAGGGAGAAGGGTGACGGGCACACACCAACACAGGAGATGTACAAGTTAGAGAGGAGCTTACTTGGAACGGGCAGGTGGCTGGCACAGCAAGGACGAGGTCCGGTAGACAGCAACCTGGAGAGCCCGGTACAGCAGCGAGGGAATGGAGACGGAGAGGAATGGTCCGCCGCCGGGGAATCCACCTGTGCACAGGGGAGCAGACTTGGAAAGGGAAAAAGGTAAGGGCTTCTTACCGCGATGATTTGCTGAAGTGTTGAGGTTGCTCACAGCAATCCTAGGAGCGAAGTCTGACGGCTTCAGGCCGAAGCCCAGGGCGAGGCGGCTTAAATCCCTCGCCGCTGATGATGTGCAGGTGTGCGTGCAGCTGGCGCCGCTGATGAGCGGCGAGGTGTGACAGTACTCCCCCCTCTAGCAGCGCCTCCTGGCGATGGTTTCTCTGGGTGCGCTCGGTGGAACTCAGTAATGAGGGATGGGTCCAACACAAACGACGAGGGTACCCACTGCCGATGTTCAGGCCCAAAGCCCTCCCAGTCCACCAAGTACTGCAACCCACGACCCCGGCGCCGGGAGTCCAGGATGGAGGAGACCGGCCAGGCCGGATGGCCATCAATCATCCGGGGCGCGGGTTGCGCAGCAGGAGGAGGGCAAAGGGGGTCGGAGACTGCCAGCTTCACCTTGGATACGTGGAAGGTGGGGTGGATGCGGAGGGAGGGGGGAATAGCCACACGCACAGCCACCGGGTTGATGATCCTGGTGATGGGGTGTGGGCCCATAAAACGCTGTGCCAGCTTCCTCCTCTCGCCCTTTAAAATCACGTCCTGGGTTGACACATAGACTTGCTGATCAACTCGGTACGCTGGGGCAGGTCTTCTGTGCCGGTCCACCACGGCTCTGTTGCACTCCGCCATGCGTAAAAGCGCATTGCGCGCTGACGCCCAGATGGAGCAGAACTGCCTGAGATGCGCCTGAACTGAGGGGACAGTTACCTCACTCTCCTGCGCCGGGAACAGCGGGGGGTCGTAACCCAGGGATGCCTTAAAGGGGGACATCCCTGTAGCAGAAGAGCGAGCGGTGTTGTGGGCGTATTCAACCCAGGCGAGGTGGTTACTCCAGGACGTTGGTTTGGACGCCGTGACGCAGCGGAGCGCAGCCTCCAGCTCCTGGTTGGTCCGCTCACACTGCCCGTTGGTTTGGGGGTGATGGCCGGAGGAGAGGCTCACCTTGGCTCCCAGGGCGTTGCAGAATGACCTCCAAACCTCTGAAGAAAATTGGGGCCCCCGGTCCGAGACCACGTCCACCGGAATCCCGTGCAGCCTGACCACGTGCTGGATTAGGAGGTCCGCCGTCTCCAGGGTGGTTGGGAGACCTCGTAGGGGGACGAAGTGTGCCGCCTTGGAGAAGCGGTCCACGATGGTCAGGACGGTGTCGAAGGTGTTTGAGACTGGGAGTCCGGTGACGAAATCCAGGGCGATATGCGACCAGGGCCTGCCAGGGGCGGGCAGAGGCTGGAGCAAACCCGCTGGAGGGGCATTACCTGATTTGCCGGTGGCACACACTGGGCAGGCCCGGGCGTAGCGGGCAGCGTCCCTCCGCAGGTCCGGCCACCAGAAGGACCGTTGGAGGAGGTCAATCATCCGGGAGGAACCAGGGTGGCAGGTGAGCTTGGACGTGTGCAACCAGTGGATGACCTCCCCCCAAACCGTGGATGGCACGAACAGCCTCCCCTCCGGTCCGCCGCCAGGGTCAGGTTCCACTTCCTGCGCCTTCCGGATCTTGCTTTCAATGTCCCAGGTGACGGCTCCCACGACGCACGACCTGGGTAGGATGGTGTGAACCGTGTCCTCCGACTCCTCAGGGGCAAATTGCCTAGAGACGGCGTCGGGCAGGCCGTTCTTGGAGCCAGGCCTGAAGGTGATGTTGAATCGGAACCTGGCAAAGAACAAGGACCAGCGCGCCTGGCGGCCATTCAGACGCTTGGCAGATCTCAGGTACTCCAAGTTCTTGTGGTCCGTCAGGACCACGAACGGCAGGTCCGCCCCCTCTAGCCAGTGACACCACTCCTGCAGCGCGAGCTTGATGGCAAGGAGCTCTCTGTCCCCCACGTCGTAATTCCGTTCCGCCGGGGACAAGCGCCGGGAGAAGAAGGCGCAGGGCCGTTTGACTCCATCATCTGGCGACCGCTGGGATAGAACCGCCCCCACTCCTGTGTCTGAAGCGTCCACTTCCACGATGCACTGCAGCACAGGGTTGACTTGGCTAAGGACCCGGGAGGAGGAGAACTCCGCCTTCAGCGCCTGAAAAGCAGCCGCGGCCTCTTCGGTCCACCGGAACAGGACCTTAGGGGACGTGAGGCGGGTCAACGGGCCGACGATGGTGCCAAAATTAGGGACAAAGCGGCGGTAGAAATTTGCAAACCCGATGAATTGCTGCACCTGTTTTCTCGATGCAGGTGTGGGCCATTCCACCACCGCCTTCACCTTCACTGGGTCCGGAAGCACCTGGTCGTGGGAGATGATGAACCCGAGGAAGGACGTAGTCTTAGCGTAGAACTCGCATTTTTCGGCCTTCACATACAACCGGTTCTCCAGCAGTGTTTGGAGGACCCGCCTCACATGGACCCGGTGCTTGTCCCTGGATTTGGAGAAGATGAGAATGTCATCCAGGTAGACGAACACAAAAAGGCCAATGAAATCCCGGAGGACGTCATTAATTAGGCGCTGAAAGACGGCTGGAGCGTTGGTCAACTCGAACGGCATCACAAGGTACTCGAAGTGGCCGTTCGGGGTACGGAAGGCTGTCTTCCACTCATCTCCCTCCCGGATCCGGACGAGGTGGTATGTGCTGCGTAGATCCAGCTTGGTGAACCAAGTCGCCCCCTGGAGGGAGTGGAAGGCGGTGTCCATGAGGGGCAGGGTGTAGCGATCCTTCTCCGTAATGTCGTTTAGGGCGCGATAGTCGATGCAAGGACTGAGGGAACCGTCCTTCTTGCCCACGAAGAAAAATCCTGCCCCCAATGGTGATGACGAGGGACGGATAATCCCAGCACTCAGCGACTCCTTGAGATAAGCGTTCATGGTCTCCTTCTCCGGCGCCGACAGGCTGTAGAGTCGCCCAGAGGGTAAGGGTGCCCCCTGGCGGAGGTTTATTGCACAGTCGTAGGGCCTGTGTGGAGGAAGAGACATCGCCTTGGACTTGCTGAATACCATACCCAGGTCGTGAAATTCCGATGGCACCAGGGATAGGTCCGGGGGCGCAGCGTCTGTAGGTGATGGGGAAGAGGACGGAGAGCAGGCAGCGGACTGTAAACAGGTGCTCATACAAAATGTGCTCCATGCCGACACCCTGGCGGACTTCCAATCCAAGACGGGGTTGTGGACGCGTAGCCAGGGGTACCCCAGGATGACGGGCGACACAGAGTTGGGCAGGACGTAGAAGGTTATCTCCTCCCGGTGGTTCCGAGAGATGATAACCGGGACGGGGACGGTCTGGTGTGTTACTCTCCCCAGGGAGACATGGGAGAGGTTGACCAGGGAGAGAGGAGTTTTTAGTGCCTGGCAGCGGATGCCCAATCGGGTTGCCAGGCTTTGTGAAATAAAGCTGCCTTCCGCGCCCGAATCCACCAGTGCGTGAGTGAGATGCCCAGTGGAGTTGTGGCAAAATCGGACAGGCAGCTTCAATTGGATGAGAGAACTTAACCGATTGATGTCAGCGAGGCACCCTACAATGACTTGCGGACCCCGCCATCTGGCTTTCCGTGGGCAAAGCTTCACCGTGTGTTGACTATCTCCGCAATCCAACTCACGGCGGCGTTGTTTCTCCGCAGGGGGAAGCTTTGTCCAACCCATCACCATCGGCTCCGACTCCTCGGGGCACGATGGTGGCGGCGTCGCCAGGGGGCGAGCTTGGAACAGGAGCGACGAGGCACCCCAAGAGCGAGAAGAAGAAGACTTCCGCCCCAAGGAGCGCTCGCGCAGCCTGTTATCCAAACTGATGGCAAGAGACATTAGCTCCGCTAGAGTCTCCGGGATATCCCGCCCAGCCAGTTCATCCTTCAGATCATCGTTGAGACTGCGGAGGAAAAGGCCGCAGAATGAACGTTCATCCCAGCCCAATTCCTCCGCCGCTACCCGGAAGTCGATCGCAAAGTCCGCTGCCGACCGGCTCCCCTGCTGGAGACTGAGAAGCCGATCGACCTGGACGGTCTCAGTACGAGAGTGATCAAAGACTTCCAGGAACTGTCTCACAAATTGGCCATAGGTGAGGGTGGCGTAACTGGGCCTCGCCATTACGGCATAAGCCCAAGTTAGTGCTCGCCCCTCTAGGAGATTCCCTATGTAGCCAATTCGGCTGTGATCTGAAGGAAAATCCCCGGGCACACGGTGGAACACGGACTCACACTGCATTATGAACCCCCGCGCTCCGCCGAGCTTGCCGCTAAAGCGGGCGGGGGTCGGAATGGGCGTGAGCCGAACCGGTGCTACCAGAGCCGGCTGGACGGCCGCTGGAGCAGCAGGAGCCGTGCCACCCTGACGAGCCGGGGGGAACGGCTGTTGGGGGTCCAGGCGGTCCAATCAGTTATTTATAATAATCAATTGATTAAAAATCACCTGTTGCTGAAAAGCTATCTGGTCCACTCGAGCCTCGAGAGTGGTAAATCGGCGTGTGAGCCCGCCATCTGCCGAGCCGCTCTGCTGAAGCCGTACTGACATAATGCACGGCTCAGGAGACACACACGCAGGCTCAGAGTAGCTCAAATAGCTTTATTAACAACAAGGGTGTATGAAAGTGTGTCTGCGAGATGTAAATGTGTTGGTGGTGGTGTCTGCTTCGGGCACAGAGGCAGGAGACCGTACAGCCGGACAACCCTATGGGAAAAGCACAGGGAGAAGGGTGATGGGCACACACCAACACAGGAGATGTACAAGTTAGAGAGGAGCTTACTTGGAACGGGCAGGTGGCTGGCACAGCAAGGACGAGGCCCGGTAGACAGCAACCTGGAGAGCCCGGTGCAGCAGCAAGGGAATGGAGACGGAGAGGAATGGTCCGCCGCCGGGGAATCCACCTGTGCACAGGGGAGCAGACTTGGAAAGGGAAAAAGGTAAGGGCTTCTTACTGCGATGATTTGCTGAAGTGTTGAGGTTGCTCACAGCAATCCTAGGAGCGAAGTCTGACGGCTTCAGGCCGAAGCCCAGGGCGAGGTGGCTTAAATCCCTCGCCGCTGATGATGTGCAGGTGTGCGTGCAGCTGGTGCCGCTGATGAGCGGCGAGGCGTGACACCGTCGGACATTACGTCCGACAGAGGCCCTCAATTTGTTTCCGAACTTTGGTCAGCGATGGCCCGCAGCCTGGGGGCAACGATCCACCGCACGACCGCATACAATCCGCAGGCTAACGGGTTATGCGAACGTTTTCACAGGTCATTGAAGGCGGCCGTCAGAGCGTCGCTTACAGATGCAAATTGGGTGGACAAGCTTCCATGGGTTTTATTGGGGTTGCGTTCTGCACCTCAAGAGGATTTAGAAGCCTCCCCGGCTGAGCTAGTTTTCGCACAGCCACTTCGGCTGCCCGGGGAATTTCTCCCAGATAATCCGGCGCCAGAGTGCTCCCCAGCTCAGCGGTTGCAGAGTAGCACGGAATCGAGCACGCTGCCTGGCCCCGTTCACCACAGTTTTCCGCGCGTTTTTGTGCCTAAGGCTTTAAAAAATGCAGTTTGTTTTTGTCAGACACGATGCCCATCGCCCACTGTTGCGACCACCTTATGATGGACCATTTAGAGTGCTGGAAACAGGAGATAAGCATTTTTTGCTAGATTTGGGGGGCAGAAAAGAAATGATTGGCATAAACAGGCTCAAACCCGCTTTTGTGGTGGCTGACGAAGGTGTGCAGTTGGCCAGGGCTCCTCGGCGCGGCAGACCCCCTAGGGAGCATTTCCCAGAGCACCCACAGAGATTGACTAACAGTTCTCATCCTCAGACAGCAGCAACCCACAGGAGGGCGCCGCGGAGGTGGTAAAGCCCGCTTACAGCAGATACGGGAGAGGACTGAGGCCCAAGCAGCATGTGGACTGATGTGTGTGATTTTATCATGACATGCAGACTGTTATTACGTTGTTCCATCTTAGACGTTTGGGGGGGGGGGGGGGGTCATGTGGGACACATATGTGGGTTTCATATGCTTCATATGTATATTACTGTATGCTTACTGTATGCTTCACGTCTCAGATGAACAAAAGGACTGAGCCTCCGAAGAGATAACAGGAGGATGTGAAATGTGGTCTTTGGTATGCAAAGAGATGGCCTTGGGGGATTTCCTGGCCGCTAGTGGCTTTAGGTGGAGGTGATAAGACCTGGAAGAAGACGCATTATGACTTGGGATTAAATACAATGTGACTGTGTGCTTTGATGTCCTGGGGTATAAAGGGACGAATGTCTGGGGGTTTCTTTCTCTTTCTGTTTTTGATGATGTTTGAGAATGTGAATAAACCTGACTCGTGAGATAAACTCAGCCTCGTCATTTCCACATTCTCTACAATATAACCTTATTGTAAAAGATTATGTAGATGCCAACAATCAAATTTGTGTTGGAAAGTTTTTGTTTGCATTCAGAGTTACCTGAAATTGGTTCAATCACCAGTTAGACTCTGTCAATGGCATTCACTTATATAGCGCTTTTTCTCATCTATAGATGACCAAAGTGCTTTACAGATCCTGCTATCCACCCATTCACACACTGATGGTGGTGGAGCTGCCATGCACAGGCACTGGCCTTACCCACCAGGAGGTTCAGTGTCTTGCTCAACGACACTTTGACATGTAGACTGCAGACAGCGTGGGAATTGAACCCCTGACCCCCTGATCAGTCACACTACACCTGCACCACAGCCGACCCCACAGCAGCTTCTGTATTATAAAATCAAAACTTTATCATTTTGTCTGCTGGGGATGTATTCATTTTGACATCAAGCTATCTGTTTTCAATAGTGTACATCAATTTCTTCATTTAAGAAGACTGAGGGGTTCACTCTGTCACGGTAAGACTGCTGCCAAAATTTTTAATTATTTTAAAATATGCACAACACCTCATGCTGGACAACCCCAGATGCTCAAACCCATTACAACAGCAGCCTAGTGTATGTGACAGTAAAGACAAGAGCACTCTGAGGCAAGTGCAATATCCCCCACCTCCATTTTCTTTGATAAGATAAAATAAGCCTTTATTAGTCCCACAATGAGGAAATTACAGAATTGCAGCAGCAAAGGGATAGCAGCACTCAGAGCAATTGTAAATAAGATAAGATTGTCACGACTCGCCGCTCATCAGCGGCACCAGCTGTGCGCACACCTGCGCCTCGTCGGCGGCGAGGGATTTAAGCCGCCTCGCCCTGGGCTTCGGCCTGAAGCCGTCTGATCTCATCGGCATCTCTTGCTGCAAGGAACCCCCTTCTCCAAGCAAGGAAACCTGAGAAAGCTTCACTTACCTCTCTTTCTCCCAGCCTTCTCCCCTGCGCACAGGTGGATTCCCCGGCGGCGGAACTCGTCTCCTCGCCGCTGCTTCCTCACTGCTGCTACAGGCGCTCCAGGTTGCTGTTTCCCGGGCTACGCCCTTGTTAACGCCAGCCACCTGCTCAAACCAAGTAAGCCAGCAAACTGTCTTAGTCATCTGTATTGGTGTAGTGCCCGTTACCCTTCTCCCTCTGCTTCCTCCCTTAGGGTTGTCCAGCTGAACGGCTTCCTGCCCCCGTGCCTGACGCAGACGCCCACCACCAATACATTCTTATCTCACAGACACGCAGCCACACACTCTTGTTGTTCAATAAAGCTATTAAATCTACCCTGAGCCTACGTGTGTGTCTCCTGAGCCGTGCGTTATGTCAGTACGGCTTCAGCAGAGCGGCTCGGCAGACAGCGGGCTCGCACGCCGTCTTTCCACCCTCAAGGCTCGGGTGGATCTAATAGCCCACCAACAACAAGTGATCCTTAATCAATTAACAATAGTAACTAACCGATTAGACCGCCTGGACCCCCAACAGCCGTTCCCCTCGGTTCGTCTGGGTGGCGCAGCTCCCGCTGCTCCGGCGGCTGTCCAGCCTGCTCCGGGTACGCCGGCACGACTCACACCCATTCCTACCCCCGCCCACTTTAGCGGCAAGCTCAGTGGAGCGTGGGGGTTTATCATGCAGTGTGAGTCCGTGTTCCACCGCGTTCCCGGAGACTTCCCCTCAGACCACAGCCGGATTGGCTATATAGGTAACCTCCTGGAGGGTCGAGCGCTTACCTGGGCTTACTCTGTAATGGCGAAGCCCAGCTACGCCACCCTCACCTATGGCCAGTTCGTGTGACAATTTCTGGAAGTGTTCGATCACTCACGTATGGATAGTGTCCAGGTCGATCGCCTTCTCAGCCTCCAGCAGGGGAGCCGATCAGCGGCCGATTACGCGATCGACTTCCGGGTTTACGCGGAGGAAGTCGGCTGGGAAGAGCGTTCGCTCTGCGGCATCTTCCTTCGCAGTCTTAACTCTGGTCTGACGGATGAGCTGGCCGGCCGGGATTTCCCGGAGACGCTAGCGGAGCTGATTTCCCTAGCTATTAGCTTGGATAACAGGCTGCGCGAGCGCGCCTCGGAGCGGAAATCCTCTTCTCGCTCACGGGGTGCCTCTTCGCGCCTGCCCCAAGCTCGCCCCCTGGCGTTACTGCCGCCGGAGTCCTCCGAGGAGTCGGAGCCGATGGTGACGGGCCGGACAAAGCTCCCCCTAGCGGAGAAACAACGTCGCCGTGAGTTGGGCCTCTGCATGTATTACGGGGGCGGCCAGCACACGGTGGAGCATTGTCCGGAGAAACAAAACAGGGAGGTCCGCGAGTCACTGTAGGGGGCCTCGCGGATGCTAATCGGTTAACTCCCCTCACTCATTTGACGCTGCCCATCCGCTTCTGCCACAATCTCACAGGGCATCTCACTCACGCACTGGTGGATTCAGGCGCGGAGGGTAGCTTCATATCACAAAGCCTGGCAACCCGATTGGGCATCCGTTGCCACCCCCTCGATCCTCCTCTCGCCCTAGTCAATCTCTCCCGTGTCTCCCTGGGAAAAGTAACACACCGGACGACCCCTGTCCCAGTAATCATCTCAGGAAATCACCGGGAGGATATCACCTTCTACGTCCTACCATCTTCAGTAACACCTGTGATTCTTGGATACCCATGGCTCCGCCTCCACAATCCTGTCCTGGACTGGAAGACCGGCAGAGTGTCTGCCTGGAGCTCTTTCTGCATGGGCACCTGCCTCCAATCCACTGCCTGCGCCCCGTCCTCTCCTCCCACTCCCAAGGACGCTGCGCCTCTGGATCTCACCCTGGTGCCCTCGGAGTTCCACGACCTGGGCATGGTCTTCAGCAAGTCCAAGGCGATGTCTCTTCCTCCACACCAGCCCTATGACTGCGCTATTAACATCCGCCAGGGGGCACCCTTACCCTCGGGACGTCTCTACAGCCTGTCAGCGCCGGAGAAGGAGGCAATGAACACCTATTTGAAGGAGTCGCTGAGTGCCGGAATCATCCGCCCCTCATCATCACCATTAGGTGCAGGGTTCTTCTTCGTGGGCAAAAAGGATGGCTCCCTTTGTCCTTGTATTGACTACCGTGCCTTCAATGACATCACGGAGAAGGACCGCTACACCTTGCCCCTAATGGATACCGCCTTCCACTCCCTCCAGGGGGCGACTTGGTTCACCAAGCTGGATCTTCGCAGCGCATACCACCTCGTCCGGATCCAGGAGGGAGACGAGTGGAAGACAGCCTTGCGTACCCCGAACGGCCATTTCGAATACCTGGTTATGCCGTTCAGGTTGACCAATGCTCCAGCCGTCTTTCAGCGCCTTATTAATGACGTCCTCCGGGATTTCATCGGCCTGTTCGTGTTCGTCTACCTGGACGATATCCTCATCTTCTCCAGATCCAGGGACGAGCACCAGGTCCACGTGAGGCGGGTCCTTCAGAGGCTGCTGGAGAACCAATTACAGTGGGGAAAAAAAGTATTTAGTCAGCCACCAATTGTGCAAGTTCTCCCACTTAAAAGATGAGAGAGGTCTCCAGTTTTCATCATAGGTATACCTCAACTATGAGAGACAAAATGAGAAAAAAAAAATCCAGAAAATCACATTGAAGGATTTTTAATGAATTAATTGGTAAATTCCTCGGTAAAATAAGTATTTGGTCACCTACAAACAAGCAAGATTTCTGGCTCTCACAGACCTGTAACTTCTTCAAGAGGCTCCTCTGTCCTCCACTCGTTACCTGTATTAATGGCACCTGTTTGAACTCATTATCAGTATAAAAGACACCTGTCCACAACCTCAGTCAGACTCCAAACTCCACTATGGCCAAGACCAAAGAGCTGTCAAAGGACACCAGAAACAAAATTGTAGACCTGCACCAGGCTGGGAAGACTGAATCTGCAATAGGTAAGCAGCTTGGTGTGAAGAAATCAACTGTGGGAGCAATTATTAGAAAATGGAAGACATACAAGACCACTGATAATCTCCCTCCATCTGGGGCTCCAAGCAAGATCTCACCCTGTGAGGTCAAAATGATCACGAGAACGGTGAGCAAAAATCCCAGAACCACACGGGGGGACCTAGTGAATGACCTGCAGAGAGCTGGGACCAAAGTAACAAAGGCTACATCAGTAACACACTAAGCCATCAGGGACTCAAATCCTGCAGTGCCAGACGTGTCCCCCTGCTTAAGCCAGTACATGTCCAGGCCCGTCTGAAGTTTGCTAGAGAGCATTTGGATGATCCAGAAGAGGATTGGGAGAATGTCATATCGTCAGATGAAACCAAAATAGAACTTTGTGGTAAAAACTCAACTTGTCGTGTTTGGAGGAGAAAGAACACCATACCTACTGTGAAGCATGGGGATGAAAACATTATACTTTGGGGCTGTTTTTCTGCAAAGGGACCAGGACGACTGATCCGTGTAAAGGAAAGAATGAATGGGGCCATGTATCGTGAGATTTTGAGTGAAAACCTCCTTCCATCAGCAAGGGCATTGAAGATGAAGCGTGGCTGGATCTTTCAGCATGACAATGATCCCAAACACACTGCCCGGGAAACGAAGGAGTGGCTTCGTAAGAAGCATTTCAAGGTCCTGGAGTGGCCTAGCCAGTCTCCAGATCTCAACCCCATAGAAAATCTTTGGAGGGAGTTGAAAGTCCGTGTTGCCCAGCAACAGCCCCAAAACATCACTGCTCTAGAGGAGATCTGCATGGAGGAATGGGCCAAAATACCAGCAACAGTGTGTGAAAACCTTGTGAAGACTTACAGAAAACGTTTGACCTCTGTCATTGCTAACAAAGGGTATATAACAAAGTACTGAGATGAACTTTTGTTATTGACCAAATACTTATTTTACCGAGGAATTTACCAATTAATTCATTAAAAATCCTTCAATGTGATTTTCTGGATTTTTTTTTCTCATTTTGTCTCTCATAGTTGAGGTATACCTGTGATGAAAATTGGAGACCTCTCTCATCTTTTAAGTTGGAGAACTTGCACAATTGGTGGCTGACTAAATACTTTTTTTCCCCACTGTATATGTTAAGGTGGAAAAATGTGAATTCTACGCCAAGACTACATCCTTCCTGGGATTCGTCATCTCTCGTGACCAGGTGCTCCCGGACCCAGCGAAGGTCAAAGCGGTGGTAGAGTGGCCCACTCCTACATCAAGGAAGCAGGTACAACAGTTCATTGGGTTTGCCAATTTCTACCGCCGCTTCGTCCCTAATTTTGGAGCCATCGTCGGTCCCCTGACCCGCCTCACCTCCCCTAAGACCCCGTTCCGGTGGACTGAAGAGGCCGCAGCTGCCTTCCAGGCGCTGAAGGCGGAGTTTTCCTCCTCCCGGGTCCTCAGCCAAGTCGACCCCGCGCTGCAGTGCATCGTTGAGGTGGACGCTTCGGACACGGGGGTGGGGGCGGTGTTGTCTCAGCGGTCGCCTGCCAACAGCGCCAAATGGCCCTGCGCCTTCTTCTCTCGGCGCTTGTCCCCGGCGGAACGTATTTACGACGTGGGGGACAGAGAGCTCCTCGCCATCAAGCTTGCGCTTCAGGAGTGGTGCCACTGGCTGGAGGGGGCTGCCCTGCCGTTCGTGGTACTCACCGATCACAAGAACTTGGAATATTTAAGAACTGCCAAGCGTCTGAATGCCCGCCAGGCGCGTTGGTCCTTGTTCTTCGCCAGGTTTCATTTTAACATCACCTTCAGACCTGGCTCCAAGAACAGCCTGCCCGACGCCCTCTCCAGGCAATTTGCCCCTGAGGCGTCAGAAGACGCGGTCCACACCATCTTGCCCAGGTCATGCGTCATGGGGGCTGTCTCTTGGGACATCGAGAGCAAGATCCGGAAGGCGCAGAAATTGGAACCGGACCCTGGCGGCGGACCGGAGGGGAGGCTTTTTGTGCCATCTCCTGTCCGGGGGGAGGTTATCCACTGGCTTCATACATCCAAGCTCACCTGCCATCCTGGGTCCTCCCGGATGATCGACCTCCTCCAACGCTCCTTCTGGTGGCCGGGTCTGCGGAGGGACGCCGCCCGCTACGCCCGGGCCTGCCCCGTCTGTGCCACCAGCAAGTCAGGTAACGCTCCCCCGCGGGCCTGCTCCAGCCCCTGCCCGTTCCTGGTAGGCCCTGGTCGCACATCGCCCTAGACTTCGTCATCGGTCTCCCTGTCTCCAACACCTTCGACACAGTCCTGACCATCGTTGACCGTTTCTCCAAGGCTGCTCACTTCGTGCCATTACGGGGGCTCCCTTCTGCCTTGGAGACGGCGGATCTCCTCATCCAGCACGTGGTCAGGCTGCACGGGATTCCGGTAGACGTGGTTTCGGACCAAGGCCCCCAGTTTGCCTCGGACGTCTGGAGGTCCTTCTGCAACGCCCTGGGAGCCAAGGTAAGCCTCTCCTCCGGCCATCACCCCCAATCCAACGGGCAGTGTGAGCGGACCAATCAGGAGCTGGAGGCTGTGCTCCGCTGCGTTACTGCATCCAAGCCTGCGTCCTGGAGCACACACCTCGCTTGGGTGGAGTACGCCCATAACACCGCTCGCTCTTCTGCCACCGGGATGTCCCCATTCAAGGCATTCCTGGGCTACGATCCTCCTCTGTTCCCTACGCAGGAGAGCGAGTTGTCTGTCCCCTCAGTCCGGGCGCACCTCAGGCGGTGCCGCTCCATCTGGTCTTTGGCGCGCAGCGCACTTTTACACACGGCGGAGCGCAACAAGTCCACGGCGGACCGGCACAGGAGACCTGCCCCTGCCTACCAGGTAGGCCAACGAGTCTACGTGTCCACTCAGGACATCTGTTTAAAGGGTGAGAGGAGAAATCTGGTCCCTGGAGAAATCTGGAGAAGTCTGGTTCATCGGTCCATTTCCCATCACCAAGATCATCAACCCGGTGGCTGTGCGTGTGGCTATTCCCCCCTCCCTCCGCATCCACCCCACCTTCCACGTCTCCAAAGTGAAACCGGTGGTCTCCGATCCCCTCTGCCCTCCACCTGCGGCGCAGCCCGCGCCCCGGATGATAGATGGCCATCCGGCCTGGACAGTCTCTACCATCCTGGACTCCCAGCGCCGGGGTCGCGGGTTGCAGTACTTGGTGGATTGGGAGGGCTACGGACCTGAATGGAGACAATGGGTGCGCTCCTCGTTTGTGTTGGATCCGTCCCTCATCGCTGAGTTCCACCGAGCGCACCCGGAAAAACCATCGCCAGGAGGCGCTGCTAGAGGGGGGAGTACTGTCACGACTCGCCGCTCATCAGCGGCGCCAGCTGTGCGCACACCTGCGCCTCGTCAGCGGCGAGGGATTTAAGCCGCCTCGCCCTGGGCTTCGGCCTGAAGCTGTCTGATCTCATCGGCATCTCTTGCTGCAAGGAACCCCCTTCTCCAAGCAAGGAAACCTGAGTAAGCTTCACTTACCTCTCTTTCTCCCAGCCTTCTCCCCTGTGCACAGGTGGATTCCCCGGCGGCGGAACTCGTCTCCTCACCGCTGCTTCCTCACTGCTGCTACAGGCGCTCCAGGTTGCTGTCTCCCGGGCTACGCCCTTGTTAACGCCAGCCACCTGCACAAACCAAGTAAGCCAGCAAACTGTCTTAGTCATCTGTATTGGTGTGGTGCCCGTTACCCTTCTCCCTCTGCTTCCTCCCTTAGGGTTGTCTGGCTGAACGGCTTCCTGCCCCCGTGCCTGACGCAGACGCCCACCACCAATACATTCTTATCTCACAGACATGCAGCCACACACTCTTGTTGTTCAATAAAGCTATTAAATCCACCCTGAGCCTGCATGTGTGTCTCCTGAGCCGTGCGTTATGTCAAAGATAAGATAAGAATAGGTTAGCCAAAGCAGTAAATAAATATACATATGTACACAGTTATATACACAGTGCAGGAGCATTGCAGCTAGATGGTATCAACAGCAACACAGTTAAATTACCCAACAAAATATAAATATGGACCCAGACAGTATATTTCACATTGAATGAACAGTATTGTTGCAACCCCCAATAATAATTGTAATTGTCTTAGTTGTGTATTGGAGGGGACAATGTCTATTGTGCAAAGTTGTGACGTTTAATACGGCCTCTATCAGCAGTATTTATATTATAAAGTCTGACAGCCGTAGGTAGGAAAGACCTGCGGAATCTCTCTGTTGAGCATTTAGGATGGCACAGCCTACTATTAAATGAGCTCATCAGTGCGTTCAGCGTGTCCCGCATGGGGTGGGACTCTGACTCCAGCAGAAATGACAGCTTAGCTACCGTCCTCCTCTCTCCTATCTCCTTATCTCCTCCACTGGGTCGAGGCATCACCACAGAACAGAGCTGGCTTTTCTGATTAGCCTGCTCAGTCTCTTCCTGTTGGCTGCGGACCACTCCATACGTAATGGCTGATGCCACCACAGAATCATAGAAGGTCTTCAGGAGTGTCCCCTGCACTCCAAATGACCTGAGTCTCCTCAGGAGGAACAGCCTGCATCTGCCCCTTCTTGTTGAGCACACTGGTGTTGTGTGGCCAGTCCAGTTTATTGTTCAGGTGAACACGCAGGTACTTGTAAGATGTCACCATCTTAACGTCTGTTCCCTGGATGTTTACTGGTGCTTTGGGGGGTTGTTCACGCCTGCGGCAGTCCACCACCAGTCCTTAGGTTTTCCTCACATTGATCAGCAGGCACCAGTCCACAAAGTCATCGATAAGTCCTCTGTACTCTGCGTCATCCCCTTCAGAGATGGGACCGACAATCGCAGAGTCATCAGAGAACTTCTGTAGATGGCAGTGTGGTGTGTTGTGTGTAAAGTCAGCAGTGTAGAGGGTGAACAGGAAGGGAGCCTGAACTGTTCCGTTGGGGGGGGGGCATTCCTGGGTCCTCACAAGCTGTGGTCAGTCTGTGAGGTAGTCCAGGATCCACTCTGAAAGGTGCTGGTCCACTGATCCCAATACTTACTGACAGAAATCAGTTTTCAACGTTTCAATATAATTACTGTGGCAGAACCAGATTATGATAAGCCCATCATCCATGAATATACAACAAAGTATACAACCCATAGTTGTAGGTCAGGATCCCAAGGTGAACCCATGTAGAAAGTATGGTGACCCTAGAGAGCATTACACATTCTAAAGTAAGAGATCATAGGGAGTGCCAACCTTGACCTTGGAACTTTTGATGCCAAAATTGTAGTCAGAGGTTATGGTCTCAGAGTGAACCTGTGTACCAAGTTTGGTGGCACTAGCTTTACTCGATGTAAAGTAATAAGGCATAAGGAATATTACCTCTTAACTGTCACAGGCGCCAAATGGCGCCTAACCCCTAGTGGTCAAGAGTGGTAAAGATTTTTGTCAAGAAAATATTCAGATCAGATGTCAGAGATTTCCAAGGCTATAACTTGAAAGTGCGAAGAGATAATGACTTACTGTCAATTAGAAAGCTGTAGCATATGATCCAAAGTTTCAGATAGGAGTAAATTTATGCATCTAATTTGCACAATGCCACGGCAGCGATACTGAATTACATAACTGTCAGTCAAAAATGGACTTTGGACATATTTACACAAAGAATGGTTCTGCTTTTTGTCACAGTTTCGTGTTTTGGTTTTTTTTCTTATTTTATCTTTAAAGGGGACCTGTGTGGTCGTGAAAAAAAAGATATTATATTGAGCCCCTGTCTCACGTTCTAGTTCAAGTTTAAGTTCAAGTTCAAGTTCAAAGCAATGCGATATAAATCCATTGCTGATGTGCTGGTTCAGCTATGTCAGCAAAACATGGGCACAGCCATACTAGCGGCTACATGGCCTGCCAGGATGCTTCCTGTGACGTAGTGTCGTGGATACCGCGATCTGGATCAATATTGGCTGAGCTTGGAGTGCCCGGATGAGCAGTGGCTTTCGGGATATTCAAATTCAAATTCAAACGTTTATTTCAAACTCAGGGTTCATATTAAATGCAGAACTAAAACGAGTAGAAAATAAATAAATAAATGCTTAAATTCAGCGGGTCGTCTCGTCTGATCTGAGGTCATAACGGCCGCCAGACGGCCGATGATTCGGCGCTGGGCTCTTCCCTCGCTGCTAAAAGTATATACAGATCAGCAGACACTCGGCGCTCTTGTAACAACAAAAACATACAATGCGATATGGATATCGCAACATGGCGGAATGTAAAGCCTTTGGATGTCTCAATAATAAGCGATAAAACAAAGATAAACACTGCTTTTGTGTACCCAAACCCAGCTCACCTTGTCGGAAGATCGTAGCGGAAAAGTGGTTGCGCAATCTCGGAACAGGGCACAGACGTTTCCTTTCAGACGAAATTGCATTGTGTGTGAGGACCACTTCGTCACTTTCACCCTCAGAAGACCTTTCTGGCTCAAACCTGTAGCCATGTTGGACGAATTCTTCCTCAGAGTCTGACAATTCAGCCATAATAGAATAAAAACACTCACAAAAGCACCCTAGTCGCTCATACAGGTGGAGTATTGACTTTTCAGTATCAGCGTGGTGACGTCACATCCGCATGTGTCATGGCTGCGCACATAGTTTTCATTGGCTGGCCATGCC
Organism: Pholidichthys leucotaenia; assembly: GCA_020510985.1. NCBI lineage: Eukaryota > Metazoa > Chordata > Actinopteri > Cichliformes > Pholidichthyidae > Pholidichthys > Pholidichthys leucotaenia. Next base: position 54,765,436 of record CM035840.1, on the reverse strand, counting down.
TGCGGTCGTATTTGCATATTTCTCTGGTGGTATATGGCTGGCAATAATTATTTAACCAAATAACGAATACTTTGCCTAGTGTTTTCAAGTTGAATGCGTTTAGACGACCACCACAGGTCCCCTTTAAAGTATATGAACCAGAAAATCAGGAGAATGTGTACCGCTCGTCGCGTCTTTTTATTCGTCATCCACGGTCCTTATTTCATCTTCTGCCAGACAATTTTGCTTTCTCTCCCACATCCAGAAAGTCTCACATGAATCTTGTGATTTATCCCAGCTCAATTTCGGTTACAAAACGCCACAGAACCGCTGTTATTGATCCAGCAATCCAGCGGCGAGTGTTCTCTGTCGTCATGTACAGCGCTATCGATGGCAGAAAAAACTGGACACGAGACATGGTCCAGACTGTGTTCTCCTGTCACAAAAAGTAAATATTTCCCATCATAAGCTAAATAACCTTTTTTTTGAATCATAGTTGGCAAATTCGGGAGCAAATGCTCCATTTCAGCTCCATTTCAGTCCATCAGTGGCGATCGGTAGCATCTATATTGGATTGTCTTCTTCTTCTTCTTCTTCTTCTTCTTCTTCTTCTTCTTCTTCTTCTTCTTCTTCTTCTTCTTCTTCTTCTTCTTCTTCTTCTTCTCTTGGTTTCTCAAAGAACAATTTCTTCCTCTGTGGTGTATTCCATGTCAGCCATGATTCCTCCAACACATGTCTGCCACCTTGTGAACAGGCAAAATCAGTACAAATCCTCAGTACAGCTGGGCAGTGTTTCTGCATGTTATATCAGTTGACAGTTGTGCCACTAGAGGCGTGCGATCTGTCCATGAAATCTTGCCTCACAAAGGGCAAGCTTGGTGGTACTGTGGGAGCACAGTAAGAAGGTTACAGGATCGATTCCACCCCTGACCATCATGGGTTCAATTCAATTCAATTCAACTCAATTCAACTTTATTTATATAGCGCCATTTCACAACAACAGTCATCTCATAGCACTATCAACTGTAGGGAGGACCCCCACAGTTGCAGAAAGACCCCAGCAATCAGGCGATCCCCTGTGAGCAAGCACTTGGCGACGGTGGAGAGGAAAAACTCCCTTTTAACAGGAAGAAACCTCCAGCAGAACCAGGCTCAGGGAGGGGCAGTCATCTGCTGCGACTGGCTGGGGGGTGAGGGGATAGAGAAGAAGAAAAGAACAGACATGTAGAGAGCAAACAGCACGATGGGGACTCAATCTATGGGAGAGAACAAACAAATGTTAATGACCAGCAAAAAAAAAATATTTCATAGAGAGTGAGGAAAGGAGTGAGGCCCAGTGCATTACTGGAGGTCCCCCGGCTGACTAAACCTATTAGCAGCATAACTAAGGGAGGGTTCAGAAAACACATGATCCCTCCCTAATTGTAGGCTATATCAAAAAGGTAGGTTTTAGCCCTATTCTTAAAAACAGAGATCGAGTCTGACTCCCGAATCCAGATTGGCAGCTGATTCCACAGGAGAGGAGCTTGATAACTAAAGGCTCTGCCTCCCATTGTACTTTTGGAGAATCTAGGTATTACAAGTAAACCTGCATTTTGGGAGCGTAGTGCTCTGTTAGGATGATACGATAGTATCAGATCTTTTAAATAAAAAGGAGCCTGATTGTTTAGAGCTTTGTAAGTAAGAAGAAGGATTTTAAACTTAATTCTAAACTCTATGGGAAGCCAATGAAGGGAGGCCAGAACCGGAGAGATATGATCTCTCTTTCTAGTACCTGTTAAAACTCTTGCTGCAGCATTTTGGATCAGCTGAAGACTTTTTAAAGATGTTTTAGGACAACCTGATAATAAAGAATTACAATAATCTAATCTCGAGCTAACAAAAGCGTGGATCAGCTTCTCAGCATCACTCTGAGACAAGATGCTCCTAATCTTGGCAATATTACGCAAATGATAGAAGGCAGTCTTAGAAACAAATTTAATATGTGAATTGAAGGACAAATCCTGATCAAAAATAACTCCAAGGTTCCTCACAGAGCTATTAAGAGAAAGAGTAACTGCATCCAAACTGAAAGTTTGATTTGGAAAGGAATTTCTAAGGTTTTTTGGACCAACAAGAATGACTTCAGTCTTATCTGAATTTAATAGCAGGAAATTACAAGTCATCCAAACTTTGATTTCCTTAAGACAGGCTTCTAACTTGGCTAATTGATTAGTATCATCTGGCTTCATTGACAGGTATAATTGTGTGTCATCTGCATAACAGTGAAAATGTATACAGTGCTTTCTAATAATGTTGCCTAACGGAAGCATATATAAACTAAAAAGAGTAGGGCCAAGCACAGATCCCTGTGGAACTCCATGACTAAGCTTTGAGCTGAGAGAAAACTCATCATTTACATGAACAAACTGGAACCTATCAGATAAATAAGATCTAAACCACTGCAACGAAGTTCCATTAAGTCCAACATAGTGTTCTAGTCTATCAAGTAGAATATTATGATCAATAGTATCAAAAGCTGCACTAAGATCTAAAAGGACAAGTACAGAAACTAGTCCATTATCAGATGCAATGAGGAGGTCGTTAGTGACCTTCGCTAAGGCTGTTTCAGTGCTATGATGGATTCTAAACCCAGATTGAAACTCCTCAAATAAACCATTTCCCTGCAGGTGGTCAAATAATTGCATAGCAACAACTCTTTCTAAGATTTTTGAAATGAAAGGGAGATTAGAGATTGGTCTATAGTTAGCTAAAGCTCCTGGATCTAGCGTTGGCTTTTTGAGTAAGGGTTTAATTACAGCCGTTTTAAAAGCCTGCGGTACATGGCCTAAAGTTAATGAAGAATTGATTATATGAACAATAAAGCTACCAATAAGTGGGAAGACTTCTTTAAATAACCTGGTAGGAATAGGGTCTAAAAGACAAGTTGAAGGTTTGGATGAGGAAACTATTTTGTCTAACTCACAAAGGTCGATTGGAGTAAACTCATCAAGACAGACATCAATAGAAGGAGTTGTAGTAGTTACAGTATTTAAGTTAACTGTGGGAAGAATCTGATTGATTTTATCTCTGATGGATGAAATTTTATTATTGAAAAAGTTCATAAAGTCCTGACTAGTAAGCTCTAAGGGGATGCTAGGATTGACAGAGTCCTGACTCTTTGTCAACCTGGCTACAGTACTGAAAAGAAACCTGGGATTATTCTTGTTCTCTTCTATTAATGCAGAGTAATAACTCGTTCTAGCTTTTCTAAGAGATTTTTTATAAATTAAAAGATGATTTCTCCAAGCTAAATAGATTTCATCTAAATTAGTAGAGCGCCATTTTCTTTCTAATTGACGAGTCTTCTGTTTTAAGCTACGAGTTTCTGTGTTGAACCAAGGAGTTAAAAATCTCTGATTAGACTTTTTCTTTTTTAAGGGGGCCACCAAGTCTAGAGCCTGATGCAGAGAAGCTGAAACACTATCCACCATGTTATCAATTACAGAAGGAGCAAGCTGTCTATAGCTTATTTCCGTTGTGTTGACACATGGCATAGAGGAAACAATCTGCATAAATTTGGAAACAGCATCATCTGAGAGGCATCTACTGTGATAATATTTTTCTTTAGGCGCCAAATAGTCAGAAATAGTAAAATCAAATGGTCAGGGGGTGGTTCGATCCCACCCCCTGACCATTGGTGACCCTTCTGTGTGGAGTTTGCATGTTCTTCCCTGGTTTGTGTGGGTTTACCCTGGGTGCTCCGGTTTCCTCTCACAGGCCAAAAAACATGCAAGTTAAGTTAATTGGAGACTTTAAAGTGGCCTGTGGTGTGAATGTGTGTGTGAATGGTGAAGGGATTGGCACCACACAGTGACTGCCACATCCATCCAGGTGGACACCCTGAATTTCCCTCTGGGGATTAACCCTTTAACTGCCCAGAATAAATGGAAGGGTCACGCGCCCCCAGTGGCACAGTGCAGCAACTGCATATGTCAACTTATTGACGTCCCCTGGCTATACTGAGAATTTGTACTAATCTCTATTGATCTGACAGTTTAGAAGGTGGGAGACACATGCCGGATGAATCATGGCTGACATGGAATATAGCAAAGAAGGAGAAATCCTCATTATTATTCTTCCTGCTTTGAGCTCACACACACCGATGTACATGTCTTCACGATCAGTCACCATGGCAATGTTGATGACGGAAACTGCATGAAACGGGAAAAATAGCCGCATAATACAAACGAAATTCACGTGGGATAATCATAAGAGTTTGTAGATGTGGTACACGGGTGTAAATTACTAAGTAAACGTGTTACATCAAGGTCGATTTAACAAAAAACGGAGCTCCCAGGATCAAGATGGCGGCGCCCAACATCATCATGCATTCTCACAGGAAAAATGCATCAAACAGGAAAAATAGCCGTGTAATACAAACGAAATTCACGTGGGATAATCATAAGAGTCTGTAGATATGGTACACTGGTGTAAATGGCTGAGCAAACGCACAGACATCGGCTACAATGGACGAAAACGGACCGGTCACGAGGGCGGGCGAGTCCCCTCCCAGTAACAGGTAAGAGAGAAATATGTTTTTTTTTTTACTTTTTATTGATTTTCTGGTTCATATATGGCATCAGCCATCACTTTTGGAGTGGTCTGCTGGGGCAGTGGCATTACAGTAGCCGATAGGAAGAGACTGAACAAACTGATCAAGAAAGCTAGCTCGTCCTGGGGCAGCGCCTTGACCCAGTGGAGGAGATGGGAGAGAGAAGGATGGTGGCTAAACTGTCATCTCTGCTAGAGTCCGAGTTCCACCCTATGCAGGACACACTGAATGCACTAAGGAGCTCATTTAGCAGCAGACAACATCATCCCAGGTGCACAACCGAGAGGTTTCGCAGGTCCTTCCTACCAACGGCTGTCAAGACTGTATAACCTAAGCAGGGCTGCTCGCAGAGATAGCAAAAAGACGTGACAACCTAATAGTATTGAATGCAAAAGACGCAATAGACTTACACAATGGTCCCCTCCGGTATACAACTAGGAAAATACCGGTAGCTACGGAGGGTGACAATATGTATGGGTACATAATCATACCATGAAAGATAACTAAGTAGACGGTTATGCTGTTTCATTCCATCTAGCTGCAATGCTTCGCACTGTGTGTGTTTGTATATTTATATATCTATTCCATCTAGCGACAATGCTCCACACTGTGTGTTTATATATTTACATATTTATTCCATCTAGCTACAGTGTTCCGCACTGTGTGTGTTTATATATTTACATATTTATTCCATCTAGCTACGGTGCTCCGTGTGTGTTTATGTGTTTGCATATTTGTTCCATCTAGCTACAATGCTCCGCACTGTGTGTGTGTTTATATATTTACATGTTTGTTCCATCTAGCTACAATGCTCCGCACTGTGTGTGTTTATATATTTGCATGTTTGTTCCATCTAGCTGCAATGCTCCACACTGTGTGTGTGTTTATATATTCACATATTTATTCCATCTAACTACAATGCTCCACACTGTGTGTGTGTGTTTATATGCTATCCCTGTGCTGTTGCAATCCTAGAATTTCCCCATTGTGGGACTAATAAAGGCTTATCTTATCTTATATACACTACCGTTCAAAAGTTTGGGGTCACTTAGAAATTTCCTTATTTTTGAAAGAAAAGCACTTTTTTTCAATGAAGATAACTTTAAACTAATCAGAAATACACTCTATACATTGCTAATGTGGTAAATGACTATTCTAGCTGCAAATGTCTGGTTTTTGGTGCAATATCTAGATAGGTGTATAGAGGCCCATTTCCAGCTACTATCTCTCCAGTGTTCTAATGGTACAATGTGTTTGCACATTGCGTCAGAAGGCTAATGGATGATTAGAAAACCCTTGTGCAATTATGTTAGGTCTGCAATGCTGTAATTGCTGCAAATGGAGGATTCTTTGACGAAAGCAAAGTTTGAAGGAAAAAATTATTATTTCAAATACAAATCATTATTTCTAACCTTGTCAATGTCTTGACTATATTTTCAATTCATTTTACAACTCATGGTGGTAAATAAGTGTGACTTTTCATGGTAAAACACAAAATAATTGTCTGGATGACCCCAAACTTTTCAACGGTAGTGTACTTTGAAGATTAGATAAAAACATACCCCGTAGACAAATCAGCATCAACAAAAACAAACCATTCTTTATGTAAATGTGTCCAAAGTCCACTTTTGACTGAGTTATGTCATTTATATAGCTGCTGTGACATTATGCAAATTAGATGCGTAAATTTATTCCTATCTGAAACTTTGGATCATATTCTACATCTTTCTAGTTGACAGTAAGCCATTATCTCTTGTAACTTTCAAGTTATAGCCTTGAAGTTCTGAATTATTTCATTGACAAATTTTTTACCACTCTTGACCACTAGGGGGCCCTTCCATCGCCACATGGCGAATTTGGCAGTTAAAGGGTTAATAAAGTACACAAAAAACCCTTGACCTTTGACCTTTTGACCCCAAACCCACAGTCTGAGGTCAGGATCCCAAGGAAAACCTATGTAGCAAGTTTGGTGACCCTAGCTTTCTTTGTTGTTGAGATATAGTTTATAAGCCATTTTGATCTTGACCTTAGACCTTGTGACCCCAAACCACCAGTCAGAAGTCAGGATTCCAAGGTGAACCTGTGTACCATGTTTGGTGACCCTAGCTTTATGTGTTGTACAGTAATAAGGCATAAGGAATGTTAACACTGACCTTTGACTTTTTGACTCCAAACCCATAGTGAGAGGTTGGCATCCCAAGGTGAACATGTGGACTGGGTTTGGTGGCCCTAACTTTGCTCATTTTATAGTAATAGTGCAAATGGAATGCTAACCTTGACCTCTGACCTTTTGACCCCAAACCCATAGTCAGAGATCAGGATTCCAAGGTGAACCTGTGTAACAGGTTTGGTGGCCCTAGCTTTACTCATTTTAGAGTAATAGTAAATGTAGCATTTACCATTTACCATAGTCCAACTGCAATGTTAACCCCTTGAGTGTGTGAATTTGCGTGCCCCTAGTGGCAGAGTCCCAGTGGCACTGCGCCTGTTGTCTCACTCTCACATGATTGCCTGCATTGGGGATTTGTACTGATTTGTACTGATTTGCCAGTTTCAAAAGGTGACAGACATCCATTGGAGGACTCAATGGATGACACGTAATACACCAAAGAAGAAGAACTCCTCATTTCCTTTTCCTGTTTTTAGCATTGTAGCCCAGAAAGCTAATATGTCCGCGATCGGTCACCGTCACTTTTATTGGCTTTGTACGCGGAAAATAGCCACAGGACACAAGCGAAATTTATGTGGGATAATCATAAGACTGTGTAGATGTGGTAGAGACTTTAAATGACCTACAGAATGCAAAATAACAACCATGAAGGGTGAAAACGCAGTGACCACGCCAGCCAACCAGCCTGCTAGCCCCCCTTTGTCAAAAGTAAGTGAGAATTTTCTGGGTTTTTTGTGGGTTTTTTTTTTATATTGTACTGATTTCTTGTTCATATACTTTGAAGATAAGATGATGAGGTACCTCTGTACAAAAACGGTGTCAAAAGACTGAACCATTCTTTGTGTAAATATGTCCAAAGTCCAGTTTTGACTGAGTTATGGAATTTAAAGAGGTGCAGCGACATTATGCAAATTAAATGTGCAAATTTATTCCTATCTGAAACTTTGGATCATATTTTGCATCTTTCTAATTGACAGTAAGCCATTATCTCTTACCACTTTCAAGTTATAGCCTTGGAAATCTGAACTGTTTTACTGACAAAAAATAATTACCACTCTTGACCACTAGGGGTTATGTCGCAATTCGGCGACAAACACACTCAAAGAGTTAACTTTGAACTTTGGCCCCTTGACCCCAATGTCATAGTTAGTTGAGGGTGTAAGTCATCCAAGGTGTGTATTAGCTACAACTATAGTATCGATTTGAAAAGCCTCCGAGGGGGGGCTGAAAAGATCATAGGCTGAAAAGTTCATAGTGGTCAAATCTGACCAAATGTGGTATATTTTTGAACATAGTCTCCCCTTCGGTCCACACACTTCTTCCATCAGTGTTGTAGCGCTTGGATCTCTGTGGTTGAAAAACAAGACACATTTGGTCAAATTTGACCACTATGAACTTTTCAGCACCCCCCGCCCCCATCTCTGCGTACATCATTTCTTTTAGTAGTTATTGTTTAGGAGATTTAGGGAAAAATCTGACCTCTGACCTTTGACCTCAAGATCATCCGATGAGAGTGAAATTACATTATGCACATCATCAGAGTACATCAAACCATGGTGCCAAGTTTCAAAACAATCAGAACAAAACTGTAGGAGGAGTTGATTTCACAAGGCAGTTAACTGTCTATGAAGTGAGGTGAAACAGGAGGTCATAGGTCAGGGGCTACAATTTCTGCAAAAATCATCCAATCAGAGCCAAATTGCAATATTACACATCATCAGCGTATAGCAAATCATAGTACAAAGTTTCAAAACAATTGGACCAAAACTGTAGGAGGTGTTGATTTCACAAAAGTGGGACGGACAGATGGACTGACCCATAACATAATCCCCTTAGGTCTTCGCCCAAAGTGCTCTTTGACCCCTTTGGGCTTCGACCGGTGGGGGATAATGATTCTGTTTTACAGAGTGAGAAAGAGTTTCTCTAATTCAGTGATCCAATGTATTGAAGGAGGACATGGTGAGGGTTGGTGTTACAGAGAAAGATCATGGGATCAGGTGAGACTAGAGGCAGAAGATCTGCTGTGGCGGTCCCTAAAGAGACCAGCCAAAAGAAGAAGTAATCCCCTATGAGCAAGCATATGCAAAAGGGGGAAAGAGCACACTCAAAATAGAAATTGAGCAGACTGAGGGAGAAAAAGTGAACAAAAGCTGTTGAGATGCAAAAGTGGCATTAGCGTGTAACGTTTGAAAAACATGAACTTTGAGCGCAATGTGCTTGGACATGATAATATACAGTATGAAGGGAGCAATACCAAATTCACAAGGTCATGATCTAACTGGCCTTTTTATGTATGGACTTAAAATGTAATTCTGGATTATACAGTGAGATAATGAAGTGAAGGTGACATGGGAAAAGTAAAATTGTCAAATAATCACCTCGACTGCACACTTCAATTTCTCCAGGTGATCCTGGTGGTCCCATAGGACCAGGCGGGCCACGTTGTCCTGCAGGTCCAGGAAATCCTCGCGCACCTAGTTCCAATTAAAGCAGTAAAAACATTTCATCATATAATGATGAATATCGTGTCAACATTTATGAAGTTCTTACTTATTGTGAAAATTTGGTAACAGTCTATTATAACACGTCTGCACTTTGGCTTCTCCCTTTAAGGGTGGCCAAGTTGAACTGCCAAAACACACAAATCATAGTTTAATGTTATGCATGAGGATGCTTGATAGAATTGCTGCTTAGTCTTTTTTTCCCCATAGACATTGCAATCATATTGTTATTCATCTTACAATCTTTTGGCCACAATAATCACAAAGTAAAATCCTGACATTTCTTAAGGAAAAAGGATTACACAGTCATCTAAAATCGTCTTCAAAATATATAATACAATGGCGTTTAGTATGACTGAGTCGAAAATAGTTTTTATTGCAAAGTCAGTGAGACCATTTTCTTTCACCTTGTGCTCCTGGGGGCCCTGGGTCTCCTTTTTCACCTTTGAGACCAGGAAAACCAGGATAACTAGAAGCATACCCAGAAGCAGCCTCCAGACACAGGATGCCCAGTAGGAGACACAGCCTCATCTTCCACATGCAGGATTAAAAGCTATGTGATATAAAAATAATAGTTAATATTTAAAAATATTTCCAGGATATCCTTGACTAATTATTGCAAACCAGAGATATTTATATTCATAATAATTACAGAATTTAGACTGTCATAACTTTCTTTTCTCAGAGATGACTCGAGTAGTTTGGAGTGTAACAAGCAGAAAACAGAATTTTCATTGTAAGTAAAAAGTTACATAATCATTAATATTTATCAAATATTAATTATTAATTTATTTTAAAAAAGGAAGAAACTTACAGTTAAGCTCAGCTTCAACTCCCAAATGTGCTGCTTGTATCCAAACACAAGTGGCAAGGAAAATAGTTCAAACCCAAAATATGAGCACTCCAGCCCACAGGAAATTAAAAGCACATACTAGGGAGCGTCACACACAAAAGAGAACCAGAAACACCGCAGTCTGACAACAAAAGAGAACATTGTTACAGTCCTTGTATAACCTTTTTGTAATTCAATACAAAGAAAAAAAATGGTTCTCTGCATTTTGTGCTTTATATGACTTGTTTAAAACCATTTAGTGATGGCTAGAACGAGACACTTCAGATCACTGTACATCACTGCACCCTGAAAATTTGTTGTAAATGCTCTTTTTCTTCCCTGGAGTCAAATGCTGCGGTCCTGTAAGATGCATCACAGATACCAAAACATTTTCCTTAGTCATGATATGGAGCAACTTTGCCATTGCCGGTCCCAAGCCTGGATGAAAAGAAGGAGGGTTGGGGGTGGGGCCAGCTCCCCCAACCCGTAAAACCCTGTGAGCTACGTAAACGTCAGCAGAAGATCAACATGCCCTATTTCATAGGAGACACTGGAGGACTGCTGTTGACGGCCTATGCCCCAGGAGGGGTGGAAGGCCTAAGTAAGTATGATATGGAGCCTAAGAGATAACATTCCTCTTTTAGGACAGTGGCAAAGAGGGGGTGGATTACAAACCAAGTTTGTCTGTAAGGAGATATTTTATCTAAAACAATATCTAATCCCATATACAGTAGATATTAAAAGTCTACACACCCCTTTTCAAATACCAGGTTTTTGCAATGTTAAAAAAAAAGAACAAGATAATCATTTCAAAACTTTTTCCACCATTAATATGACCTACACCCTGTATAACCCAATTGAAAAACAAACTGAAATCTTTCAAGGGAAAAAATAAAAAATAAAAAACTTACAGTGACCTGGTAGTATAAATACGCACGCCCTTAAACTAATACTTTGTTAAAGCACCTTTGGCTCGTATTACAGCACTCAGTCTTTTTGGATAGGAGTCTATCAGCATGGCACACCCTGATGTTGCAATATTTGCCCACTCTTCTTTGCAAAAACGTTCCAAATCTGTTAGACTGCAAGGGCATCTCCCGTGCACAGCCCTCTTCAGATCACCCCATAGATGTTCGATCGGATTCAGGTCTGGACTCTGGCTGAGCCATTCCAAAACCTTAATCTTCTTCTGGTGAATCCATTCTTTTGTTGATTTGGATGTTTGCTTTGGGCCATTGTTGTGCTGAAAGATGAAGTTCCACTTCATCTTTAGCTTTCTAGTAGAAGTCTGAAGGTTTTGTGCCAACACTGACTGGTATTTGGAATTGTTCATAATTCCCTCCACCTTGACAAAGACCCCAGTACCAGCTGAAGAAAAACCACTTCAAAGCATAATGCTGCCACTACCATGCTTCACTGTAGGTATGGTGTTCTTTTGGGGATGAGCAGTGTTGTATTTGTGCCAAAAATACCTTTTTATTTAATAAATAAAATTTATTATGGCCAAATAGTTCAACCTTGGTTTCATCTGACCATAACACATTTTTCCACATGCATTTGGGATATTTCAAATGTGTTTTTGCAAAATGTAGCCCGGCATGGATGTTTTTCTTCATATGATAAGGCTTCCATCTTGCCACCCTACCCCATAGCCCAGACATATGAAGAAGACAGGAGATTGTTGTCACATGTACTAAACAGCCAGTACTTTACAGAAATTCCTGCAGCTCTTTCAGTGTTGCTGTTGGCCTCTTGGCTGCCTTCCTGACCAGTTTTTGTCTTGTCTTTTCATCAGTTTTGGAGGGACATCCACTTCTTGGTAATGTCATTTTTGTGCCATATTTTCTCCCCTCATGGATCGTCACCTTATCGTGGTGGGGGGGTTTGCGTGTCCCAGTGATCCCAGGAGCTATGTTGTCCGGGGCAATTTGCCTCTGATAGGGTCTCCCAAGACAAACTGGTCCTGGGTGAAGGGCCAGACTAAGAGCGATCCAACAGACTCTCATGATAAATTGTATATCAAGGATTCAGTGTACCCTGCCCGGTATGGGGTTACCGGGGCCCCACCCTGGAGCCAGGCCTGGGGGAGGGGCTCGAAGGCTAGCGTCTGGGGGCCGGGTTTCCACCCATGGGACCCGGCTGGGCTCAGCCCGAAGGAGTTACATGGGTCCGCCCTCCAGTGGGTTCACCACCTGCAGGAGGGATCATGGGGGTCCGGTGCTATGTGGATTAGGTGGCGGTCAAAGGCGGAGACCTTGGCGGACTGATCCCAAGCTTTCTAAACTGGCTTTTGGTATGTGGAATGTCACCTCTCTGGTGGGGAAGGAGCCTGAGCTGGTGTACGAGGTTGAGCGATACCGGCTAGATATAGTCGGCCTCACCTCAACACACAGCTCCGGTTCCGGAACCAGTCTCCTGGAGAGGGGCTGGAGCTTGGCCTTTTCTGGAGTTGCCCCGGGCGAGAGGCGACGAGCAGGGGTGGGTATTCTTGTATCGCCCCACCTTGCTGCCTCTATATTGGAGTTTTCCCCGGTGGATGAAAGGGTTGCTTCCCTGCGCCTTCGGGTTGGGAAACGGGTCCTGACCATCATTTGTGCCTATGCACCAAATGATGTTTCAGAGTACCCACCCTTTTTGGAGTCTGTGACTGGGGTGCTGGAGGGTGCTCCTCCTGGAGACTCCATTGTCCTACTGGGGGACTTCAATGCACACGTGGGCAACGACAGTGAAACCTGGAGGGGGGGTGATTGGGAGGAACGGCCTGCCCGATCTGAACCCGAGTGGTGTTCAGTTATTGGACTTCTGTGCTAACCACAGTCTGTCCATAACGAACACCATGTTCAAGCATAAGGGTGTCCATATGTGCACCTGGCACCAGGACACCCTAGGTCGCAGGTCGATGATCGATTTTGTTATCGTATCATCAGACCTGCGACCGTATGTCTTGGACACCCGAGTAAAGAGAGGTGCAGAGCTGTCAACTGATCACCACCTGGTGGTGAGTTGGATCCGATGGCAGGGGAGGAAGCCATTCAGACCTGGTAGACCCAAACGTATAGTGAGGGTGTGCTGGGAGCGTCTGGCTGAGGCCCCTGTCTGGGAGGTCTTCAACTCCCACCTCCGGAAGAACTTCAACCACATTCCGAGGGAGTCTGGAGACATGGAGTCTGAATGGGCCATGTTCTCCACCTCTGTTGTTGAAGCGGCAGCCCAGAGCTGCGGCCGCAAGGTGGTCGGTGCATCTCGTGGTGGCAACCCCCGAACCAAGTGGTGGACACCAGTGGTGAGGGGGGCCATTAAGCTGAAGAAGGAGTCCTATCAAGCTTGGTTGGCTTGTGGGACTCCCGAAGCAGCTGAGGTGTACTGGCAGGCCAAGCGGAGTGCAGCTCGGGTGGTTGCTGAAGCAAAAACCCGGGTATGGGAGGAGTTCGGTGAGGCCATGGAACAAGACTTTCGGTCGGCTTCAAAGAGTTTCTGGCAAACTGTTCGGCGGCTCAGGAGGGGAAAGCAGCTCCCCGTCCACACTGTGTATGGTGCGGATGGGACACTGTTGACTTCAACTGGGGATATCATTGGGTGGTGGAAGGAATACCTCGAGGATCTCCTCAATCCCACTGATACGCCTTCCACAGAGGAAGCAGGGTTTGGGGACGAGGGGGATGACTCGCCTATCACGGGGGCTGAGGTCGCCAAGGTGGTTAAAAATCTCCTTGGTGGCCGAGCCCCGGGGGTGGACGAGATTCGCCCCGAGTACCTCAAGGCCCTGGATGTTGTTGGGTTGTCATGGTTGACATGCCTCTGCAACATTGCGTGGAGGTCGGGGGCAGTGCCTTTGGCATGGCAAACTGGGGTGGTGGTTCCTCTCTTCAAAAAAGGGGACCGGAGGGCGTGCTCCAACTTTAGAGGGATCACACTCCTCAGCCTCCCTGGGAAGGTCTATGCCAAGGTACTGGAGAGGAGAGTCCGGCCGTTGGTCGAACCTCGGATTCAGGAGGAGCGATGTGGTTTTTGTTCTGGCCGTGGCACATCAGACCAGCTCTTTACCCTCTCGAGAATTCTTGAGGGTTCGTGGGAGTTTGCCCAACCAGTTTACATGTGTTTTGTGGACTTGGAGAAGGCATTTGACCGCGTCCCTCGTGGATTTTTGTGGGGGGTGCTTCGGGAGTATGGGGTATCGGGCTTGTTGTTACGAGCTATTCGGTCTCTGTACGACCGTTGTGAGAGTTTAGTTCGTATTGCCAACACTCGGTCGGAGTCATTCCCAGTGAGAGTTGGACTCCGCCAGGGCTGCCCTTTGTCACCGATCCTGTTGGATGGAGGGTGTCATGCCTGGTGACCACAGGATCTCATCTCTGTTGTTTGCAGATGATGTTGTCCTGTTGGCTTCATCCAGCAATGACCTACAGCTCTTGCTGGGACGGTTTGCCGCTGAGTGTGAAGCGGCTGGGATGAGAATCAGCACCTCCAAGTCCGAGTCCATGGTCCTCAGCCGGAAAAAGGTGGATTGTCCTCTCTGGGTTGGGGACAGGCTCCTGCCCCAAGTGGAGGAGTTTAAGTATCTTGGGGTCTTGTTCACGAGTGAGGGGAAAATGGAGCGAGAGATCGACAGACGGATTGGAGCAGCATCTGCTGTGATGCGGACGTTGTACCGGTCTGTTGTGGTGAAGAGGGAGCTTAGTTCTAAGGCAAAGCTGTCGATTTACCAGTCAATCTACGTTCCTACTCTCACCTATGGTCATGAGCTTTGGGTAATGACCGAAAGAACGAGATCACGGATACAAGCGGCTGAAATGAGCTTTCTCCGTAGGATTGCTGGACTCACCCTCAGAGATAGGGTGAGGAGTTCAGTCATCCGGGAGAGGCTCAGAGTAGAACCGCTGCTCCTCCACATTGAAAGGAGTCAGTTGAGGTGGTATGGGCATCTGATTAGGATGCCTCCTGGACGCCTCCCACTTGAGGTGTTTCAGGCACGTCCCACTGGGAGGAGACCCTGGGGCAGACCCAGGACTCGGTGGAGAGACTATGTCTCCCAGCTGGTCTGGGAACGCCTTGGTATCCCCTCTGAAGAGCTGGAGCAGGTGGCTGGGGAGAGGGAAGTCTGGGCTTCTCTGCTTGAACTGCTGCCTCTACGACCCGGACCTCCGGAAAAGCGGTAGAAGATGGATGGATGGATGGATTTTCTCCACTTGATGATAACTGTCTTCACAGTGTTCCATGGTATATTTAATGCCTTGGAAATTCTTTTGTACCCTTTTCCTGACTGATGCCTTTGAACAATGAGATCTCTCTGATGCTTTGGAAGCTCTCTGCAGACCATGGCTTGTGATGTAAGATGTGACTACAAAAATGTCAAAAAAAAGCCTACTAGAACTGCTGAACTTTATTTGGGACTAATCAGAGGCACTTTAAATGGTGGCAGGTGTGCTGACTCCCATTTAACATGAGTTTGAATGTGACTGGTTAATTTTGAACACAGCCACATCCCCAGTTATAAGAGGGTGTGCATATTTATGCCCAGGTTAGGTCAGGCATTGGTTTGCTTTCTACCAGATAACCACAAAAACCAGTACTACTTGTCTCATGTGTTGGGCCGTCGGCAACTCAACCGGCAACCCCGCCCTTCCAAGGGCACGGAGGGTGAAACTGGGCATCCTGGCAGAACTAAAAACAATATCTGTCACAGGTCTGTGGTGGACCACTCCCAGTTACACAGGGTGAGATTGGACATCCTGGCAGATAAGCACATCTGTCGCAAGGTCTGTGATAGACTTTTGCCAGTTGGTGCATCGTGACATGTGCTACACAAAGAGCAGAGATAAACAAACCTATCATCTGGTCAGTCACTGCAACAGATATTGGAGTCAGTTTGTCTTGGCCTGTCCTTGCTACTGATAATACCTCTATCTGCCAAGAATGTGCCGCTAGTCCAGCAAAAGCTAGCGGTACTCAAATACTTTGCAAGCAGTTTCATGAAATGGTCAATCAGAAAGCAGGAATCTGATCAGATCTTATTGAAACAGTCATTGCCGCCCCCGACAGACTGCTATGATGATGATGATGCATATTTATGCAACGAGGTTATTGTAAGTTCTTTATTTTGTTTTTGTTTTTTTTCTCTTCAAGGATTTCAGTTTGTTTTTCAATTGGGTTGTACAGGTTATAGGCCACATTAATGGTGGAAAAAGTTTTGAAAGGATTTATCTTGGTCACATTTTTTTACATCACAAAAACCTGGCATTTGAACAGGGGTGCATAGACTTTTTATATCCACTGTACATTGTCTTATTCCCATAGACACAAACAGCTACCATTCTATTTTTGTTCCTAGAACTAAAAAAAAAGTTAAACATGCTTTTAAATTCAAACATCCATCTGACTGGAACAAACTACCTGGAAACTAGTCATGGCCAGATGACGCTTTCTTGAAGCTTGAAGCTCTTCATCAAGTCGATTCATATGGACGAAGCCTCATGTGAAACCTCATTTGCTTTACTAGGCCATCTACTGGACAAAAAGTATACAACATGCAGATTTTTACAAGAGTGTTTTTGGTATAATATGTATTTTCCATTTCAATAAAGGTACTGTCTTTTCAAAAACATCAATGATCATAAGGGGTAAAATAAAACTGAGGTGACTATAGTGAATGTCCTTGTGTTACTTGGCGTGCTTGTGATACTGTTCCGTTTTTATTGAGAAATAATAACTTTTCAACAGTCTTTGGGACTAAGGTGATTTTTTTTTTTTAGATTAATTCACCAGCTTTGTAGAATACTCTCTCACACGGCACAGAGCCTGCAGGTGTGCCAAAGAAGGCTACTGCAAGTTTGTACAGTGTAGGGTAGACACGTTTCTGTCTTTCCCAGTACTTTCACCTCTGTTGTCCTTATTCTCATGCAGGGCACGATAGTGCCTCAGCATAGATGATGTGTTATTGTTGTATCCAAGCTCTTTGAAACATAACAGACACTTCACCTTGCAAAAAAATTGCAAGAATAACATGACCCAGTCGGGACTTGAACCCCAGCCTCATGGTTGTGGGGCAGATGCTCTACCTCTAGACCACCACTCCAATTACAAGATATACAGTGGTGTGAAAAAGTGTTTGCCCCCTTCCTGATTTCTCTTTTTTTTCTGTTTGTCACACTTAAATGTTTCAGATCATCAAACAAATTTGTATATTAGACAAACATAACACAAGTAAACACAACATGCAGTTTTTAAATGAAGGTGTTTATTAATAAAGCTGAGTTCAATTTCTGTAGCCACGCCCAGGTCTGATTACTGCCACACCTGTTCTCAATCAAGAAGTCACTTAAATAGGACCTGCCTGACAAAGTGAAGTAGACCAAGAGATCTTCAAAAGCAAGACATCATGCTGCAATCTAAAGAAATTCAGGAACAAATGAAAAACAAAGTAATTGAGACCTATCAGTCTGGTAAAGGTTATAAAGCCATTTCTAAAGCTTTAGGACTCCAGCAAATGACAGTGAGAGCCATTATCCACAAATGGTGAAAACATGGAAAAGTAGTTGTAGCGTCAACCCCTTTGGTTCCAATGTATAAAATTACTCTTCACTTTAAAGAAATTGTTTCACCCATAAGTCTGGTCATGAACTGTTTCTCTCACCCAAGAACCAGAGTTGTAGAGAGTTTTAAACAATTTTATAATTTTTATATTTTTCCATATTCAAATTATTTTTGAAGACTTTTAGAAGGGTTTTTATTTTTTATTTTTTTTATTTTTTTGTAAGCCAAACCCAAAGATCCACCAAGCCACCAAGGATGTGTACCAATGCTGACCAAAGCTCACATTGATACAGAGGGGGTAAATGTGTAGCGTTGACCCCTTTGGTTCCAATGTATAAAATTACTCTTCACTTTAAAGAAATTGTTTCACCCATAAGTCTGGTCATTAACTGTTTCTCTCACCCAAGAACCAGAGTTGTAGAGAGTTTTAAACAATTTTATAATTTTTATATTTTTCCATATTCAAATTATTTTTGAAGACTTTTAGAAGGGTTTTTATTTTTTATTTTTTTTAATTTTTTTGTAAGCCAAACCCAAAGATCCACCAAGCCACCAAGGATGTGTACCAATGCTGACCAAAGCTCACATTGATACAGAGGGGGTAAATGTGTAGCGTTGACCCCTTTGGTTCCAATCTATAAAATTACTCTTCACTTTAAAGAAATTGTTTCACCCATAAGTCTGGTCATGAACTGCTTCTCTCACCCAAGAACCAGAGTTGTAGAGAGTTTTAAACAATTTTACAATTTTTATATTTTTCCATATTCAAATTATTTTTGAAGACTTTTAGAAGTTTGTTGTTTTTTTTGTTTTTGTTTTTTTTTTTTTGTTTTGGGTTTTGTTTTTGTTTTTTTTGTTTTTTTTGTAAGCCAAACCCAAAGATCCACCAAGCCACCAAGGATGTGTACCAATGCTGACCAAAGCTCACCATTGATACAGAGGGGGTAAATATGTAGCGTCGACCCCTTTGGTTCCAATCTATAAAATCACTCTTCCCTTTAAAGAAATTGTTTCACCCATAAGTCTGGTCATGAACTGTTTCTCTCACCCAAGGACAAGAGTTATAACACAACCCATTGGCCATAAAATGGAAGTTAATCCCTTCTCCAGGAGTTAGTGATTCTCCCTTTTCTCTATTTGGCAATGGAATGCCACAAATGACATATTTATGGCTGATATAGTCCAGGCGGGGATGTCAAGAGTCTTCAGTCAACAGCCAGACAGTTTCACAGTGCCATCTGGTGGATGGCACAAGGATATTTTTTTTTTCTCGTTGTGAAAAGAGAAATTTATAATTTGTGCATTATGGAC
Source organism: Pholidichthys leucotaenia (assembly GCA_020510985.1). NCBI lineage: Eukaryota > Metazoa > Chordata > Actinopteri > Cichliformes > Pholidichthyidae > Pholidichthys > Pholidichthys leucotaenia. The sequence continues at coordinate 54,746,519 of CM035840.1, read as the reverse complement.
AAATAAATTAATTTATATTCTTTCTCTCAAGACAGTATCTGCTACTGAAGACCTGGCTGAACTCTGGAATGGACAGTTGTGGTTTCAAATGCTTTTATTGATATGATTTGATATGTGTTGCTTTATTTTCAGGAGGAAATTAACTTTTGCATGCTTACTAACACAAATTAATTACAGTTACAATGTAAACACATTGTTTGTTCCCTTATTATTGAGTAGAACTTTTTGCTGTCCCAAAAAGTAAAACCCAGCGCTACAAAAACAGCTTTGTTCCTGCTGCTGTCAAAGAGTTGAACAAGTTGTAACAATATATTGCACATAATTTAGTTACCTATTTATTAACTCCATTTTATATTTACTTATTTTTGTAGGATTCTTATTTGGCCTCTTTGACTAGTCTTTAACTTTTTAATATGACCCTTCTCTCTTATCTCTGGTTTTTCTCCAATCTCTTTGTCTTTATATCCTGATTGATGGAGCATTGAGTATTTTTATCATGTTTATAGTCAGCTTCATGTGTGCCTGTGTTTGTGTTTATGTTGAATGTAATTGTGGTTTGTAAATATGGATGTCACCAGACTGCAAAACAAATCTACCTATGGGTACAAATAAAGTAACCTGAACCTGAACCTGAGAATTAAGGAATTTATGCTTTCATAGCCAACATATGTGTTGTAGGAGGATCTCACTTTTCATATCAAACGTCTCTCCCCGTCCTCTCTCTGCTCTTTGGGAGACCATAGCTGGACTTTGACTGACCAATTGAGTTCCAGGCTTCACTGCATTTCCTTTTTAGTCCGTTTATGACTTCTGTTGAACAGGAAGCTCCATGTAATTTGTCCAGCTCAGCTTTCATGAAAGTCAGTGAAATTCTGCCACATCTGGAAAAAATAAATCTTCTCTTTGTTCAGTTTTTTGGGGGTCGTCAAGCTTTAAGGAGCATGTTTCTCTGTTCTCCCCTTGTTTCCTATTTTCAAGTAGGCCCAGAGTTCCCATGCTCTGTGAATTTTTTTCTTCTTTTCTTTAAAGTTCACTTTTCCTTATTTTAATCCTTTTCTTTAAATGACTGTGCAAGAAGATTTTGTTTGATTTTTCTTAGCTTAAACCAATGGATTCAAGCCACATACACTGGAAGAAGTGGATCTGTGGCTTGTTTTTGTCCCAATTTGGCTTTCTGATCGGACCTTGTACAATGAACAAATTCTTTCTTTTTCAAATTCCCCTACTCAAAGCGCCACTCACCCACAGACTGTTTTTTTTAAATCATGCTAACAGTTCAAAAAGTGCTATTATACACTAAATTAATTAAAATAATGCCTGAAAAGAGGCAAATTCATGACGAAACCCAATCCGTCTCTTGTTAATTTAACTTGTTCGATGAGAATTCCTTGCAGCATAAATTGAATTAACCATTATTTTTTATATACAGTATATACCTCATTTGTAGAGCAGTGAAATTAGCTATTTCATGCTAAACAACAGTAATGAAAGTTACTGAGGGGAAATTGTTTGAGGCAATAGCGCCAAATCGTACACAAAGTTAAAATTATGAGATTATTCTTGCATGAATAATCTGCATAATTGCTAGAATTGTTACTGGAGTTTGGCTCATGACAAACCAGATTAAAGGGAGCCCATCCTCCATTCTTTTAAAAAGTTTGCTGGCAGAAGCATAAAACAAAGCAAAGGTGTGGTCAGCAGGCCGCATTCACATCTGGGGTGATGAATTACCACATTGCCCATTCCATTTTCCTTAACATGCAGTGAACATGCGCAGACAAAGCAGTGCAACTGCCACCTTACAAACTACCATTGTGAGTCATCCTGGCATCCATTTTGGAGCTAAGAAAGACCGCGTCCAAGCGACAACACTGTGTCTCCTCCTTCTTGAGTGCAGAAGGAACTGCCTCCATCTTGTGGTCAACCACAAGAACTGCATCCTTTATAAAATTACATCTAAAACTTTTAATCTGTTCAGCCTATTTTTAACCAAATCGAGCTTCCAAATTAACTTCAGAGCAATCCATATTATTCAGAATAACCTAAATTTAAAACCAATCTAAAGTTTCAATGCCAAAACAACAAAAAGGGAACTTTTGGGGTCTTGAAGGCTTATTGTCACGGGTGGACCAGATTGGCCAATGATGAATACCAGAAGTGAATGAAGCATACACTATGTGTTTAATCACTTATTTTAACCACACATTTAAATCTTTAAAATTAATAAGATAAGATAAGATAAGATAAGATAAGCCTTTATTAGTCCCACAACGGGGAAATTCCAGGATTGCAACAGCACAGGGATAGCAACACTCAGAGCAACAATCAGAAGGCAAGAAAAAAACAAGCAAGCAAGAGCAGCTAATATACATATGTACGTATTACTATAAAATATATATATATATACACACACAGACACACAGTGCAGAGCATTGTAGCTGGATGGAATAAATATATGAATATATGAACACACAGTGCAGAGCATTGTAGCTAGATGGAATAAATATGTAAATATATAAACACCCACAGTACGGAGCATTGCAGCTAGGTGGAATAAATATGCAAGTATATAAACACACACAGTGCGGAGCAATGTAGCTAGATGGAATAATATGTAGATATATAAATATATAAACACACCCAGTGCTGAGCATTGTAGCTAGATGGAATAAATATGTAAATATATAAACACACACAGTGCAGAGCATTGTTGCTAGATGGAATGAAACAGCATAACCGTCTACTTAGTTATCCTACATGGTATGATTATGTGCCCATACATATTCTCACCCTCCATAGCGACCGGTATGTTCCTAGTTGTATGCCGGAGGGGACCATTGTGCAAGTCTATTGCATCTTTTGCATTCAAAAAACTATTAGTTTGTTACGTCTTTTTGCTATCTCTGCGAGCAGCCCTGCTTAGGTTGTACAGTCTGACAGCCGTTGGTAGGAAGGACCTACGAAACCTCTCGGTTGTGCACCTGGGATGATGTAGTCTGCTGCTAAATGAGCTCCTCAGTGCATTCAGTATGTCCTGCATAGGGTGGAACTCGGACTCCAGCAGAGATGACAGTTTAGCCACCGTCCTTCTCTCTCCTATCTCCTCCATCGGATCAAGGCGCTGCCCCAGGACAGAGCTAGCTTTCTTAATCAGTTTGTTCAGTCTCTTCCTATCGGCTGCAGTAATGCCACTGCCCCAGCAGACCACTCCAAAAGTGATGGCTGATGCCACCACCGTGTCATAGAATGACTTCAGCAGCGCCCCTTGTACACCAAAAGACCTGAGTCTCCTCAGCAGGAACAGCCTGCGCTGTCCCTTCTTGTAGAGTGCATCAGTATTGTGTGACCAGTCTAGTTTATTGTTCAGATGAATACCCAGGTACTTATAGGATGTCACCATCTCGATGTCTGTTCCCTGTATATTTACTGGTACTGTGAGGGGCTGCCCATGCCTGCGGCAGTCCACCACCAGCTCCTTAGTTTTCCTCGCGTTGATCTGGAGGCAGTTCCGATGGCACCAGTCCACGAAGTCCTGGATAAGCCCTCTGTACTCAGCTTCATCTCCATTGGAGATGAGGCCAACGATCGCAGAGTCATCAGAGAACTTCTGTAGATGGCAGTGTGTTGTGTTGTGTGAGAAGTCCGCAGTATAAAGAGTGAACAGGAAGGGAGCCAGCACCGTTCCCTGGGGGGCCCCCGTGCTACTGATGATCGTGTCGGACACACAGTCCCGGGTTCTCACAAACTGAGGCCGGTTCGTGAGGTAGTCCAGGATCCATGATGACAGGTGCTGGTCCACCCCTGCGCGCAGCAGCTTGTCCTTCAGGATCATCGGTTGGATGGTGTTGAAAGCACTGGAGAAGTCAAAGAACATGATCCTCACCATATTCCCGGGCTTCTCCAGGTGGGACAGAGAACGGTGAAGGAGGAAGATCACCGCATCCTCCACCCCAATGCCATGCTGGTAGGCGAACTGGAGTGGATCCATCGCTGGTTCCACCAGGGGGCGGAGGTGAGCAAGGAGCAGTCTCTCCAGGGTCTTCATCAAGTGGGACGTCAAGGCCACCGGTCTGTAGCTGTTCAGGTCTTTGGGGTGGGAAGTTTTTGGTACAGGTACCACACAAGATGTTTTCCACAGCTGTGGTACCCTCCCCAGTTTCAGGCTCATGTTGAAGATATACGTCACAATCCCACACAGCTGGTCTGCACAGGACTTGAGGAGCTTTGCGCTGATGCCGTCCGGTCCCGGCGCCTTCCTCGCCTTGATCTTCCTCAGCTCCGTCCTCACCTGGGTCCTGGTCAGGGTCAGGATGGGGGGCTGTGTGTTGGGAGTGGGGGGGTGTTGGTGGAGTGGGGAGTGGGCAGCAGGACTTGATTTCTTTAGAGGCAGCAGTGGTTGTTGTGCAGTCAGGGGGGAGGGCGGTTGGTCAAATCTATTGAAAAACAGATTCAGGTTGTTCGCCCACTCCCTGCCCCCTGTGGCCTGGGGGGAGGTATTCTGGAGCCCCGAGATGGTTTTGAGGTTTCTCCAGACCCCGCTGATGTCGCTCTGTTGCAGCTTGTCCTCCATCTTCTTCCTGAAGCTGTCCTTGCCTTCTCTGATCTTTCTCCTCAGCTCCCTCTGTACGGACTTCAGCATCTCCCTGTTCCCTGACCTGAAGATCCTCTTCTTCTCTCTCAGAAGTGTTTTTATCTCAGGGTTGATCCAGGGTTTGTTGTTTGAGTGACGCCGTATGGTCTTGGTGGGAACGGATTTGTCCACACAGAAGCTGAGGTAGCCCGTGAAGGTGTGAATGAGGCCATCGATGTCCTCACCATGTGGATCGCAGAGCTGCTTCCAGGCGGTGGCTTCAAAACAGCCCTTTAGGGTGTCCATTGTCTCCTCAGACCATAACTCCACAGTGTGCATGGCCGGAGGTTGTCTGTGCACTAGGGGTTTGTACACCGGCCGGAGATGAACCAAGTTGTGATCCGATCTCCCGAGTGGGGGGAGTTGTGATGAGGTGTACGCCTCCTTAGTGTTTGCGTAGAATAAATCCAGTGTTTTATTGTCTCTAGTGTGGCATGTGACATACTGGGTGAACGTGGGTAGAATGGGAGACAGTGAAACATGGTTGAAATCGCCTGAGATGAGGAGAAGAGCATCTGGGTGTTCTGTCTGCAGCCTGCTGGTTACTGAATGGATGACGTCACGTGCTGTCCCAGCGTTCGCCGTCGGATTTGCATAAACAACAATGCAGATCACGTGTGAGTGTTCTCTCGGGAGATATGTAGGCCTCATGCTAACAGCTAGCAACTCAATGTCTTTGCTGCAGTGTCGTTGTTTAACAGTGATATGTCCCGGTCTGCACCAGTTGTTGTTAACATACATTATCACTCCACCGCCCCTAGCCTTGCCACTGTCTGGTGTTCGGTCAGCTCGTATCATGTGAAAACCCTCCAGCTCAATGTTAGCATCTGCTGCTAGTTCAGTTAGCCACGTCTCAGTAAACAAAAGGAGAGAGCACTCCCGGTATGTGCTATCATAACGGGAGATAGCCGCTAGCTCATCTAACTTTCCCAGTATCGACCGTACATTTCCCATGACAACAGATGGAAGGGAGGGTCTGTACCTTATATTTTTTGTCCTCCGCCTTACTCCAGCCCGGCAGCCGCGGCGTTTTCGCCTCAGTTCTCTCGGTATGTCGAGTTTTTCCAATGGGACCGGGTGGCGGTTGAATGCTAGCAGCTGTTCTCTGCTGTATCGTATCCTGCTATAAACAGTGGCTCCGTCCACCGGCTCAGGAGACATTTAGGACGATCTGTGTGTCCGTGATATAAGTGGGGTGAAAAAAAAAGACGGATCAAAAGAGAGAGGAAGGGAAAAAGACTCGGAATCGAGCCGCTGTTGCAAAAGGCAGCCTACTCGTGTGGCGCCGAGAGAAAAAAAAATATAATATAATATAATATATAATAATAGCGCATATATTTACACATTTTAAGCATCAATTGCATGTTGAAGCTGTGTGTGTGTGTGTGTGTGTGTGTGTGTGTGTGTGTGTGTGTGTTTAAAGCTACACTGTTTGTTGTTGTTTCCCCCCCCCCCCACAGGAAGTTCATTTCAGCTTAAGGGTTTCAATAAATACCAATATTTATTCAAAAGCGATCTTAAAGTAGTGTTAACCCCATGCATGATGGTAAAGGATTTAGTGATTCACTGAATATTTACCTTTTTTAAAAAAAAAAAAATAGGAAACCACATTACTCAGTTTACATTTAAAGCCCTGTTATTTAAATTCATTGTGCTTTTCTTGGTTCATGTTTTTCTCCACAGGAAAAGGAAAAGATTAACCAACTCCTTATTTCTCACCAGGATTTAAAAGAGAAAACTCAAAAGGTGAAAAAATTGATTATTGTGTAAATACAAAAACTTTATAGATAACAATCAAGTAAATCACCATTGCCATTTCCATGCCACCAATTGCCATTTCCATGTTTAATGTTGCAGCATTGCACCGAGACAAATTCCTAGTTTGTGTACTACATGAACAATGGCAATAAATCTCATTCTGATTCTGATTCTGATTCTGATTGGCTTCAATCCTAAGAAATCCTTGGTAGCAAAATACACAAAACAATTCACTTGTGTTTCTTAATCTGTAAATATTAAAATATTTAAAGCTTCAAATGAAAATATGGTTTAACAGCAAAGACAAAGTCAACCCTAACTAAAAGAAAATAAAAACTTATAACCTTAAATCTCGAAAGCATTTAACCTTTTCTAGTTTTGTTGTTTCCCTTTTTTGTAAATAAAATCATCACTTTTAAAGTGGCATTCAACAAAATTCGAAAGCTAGTTATTGATGACAGTTACAATACTAGGCTTTGAAAATTTCAGTAAAGAATTCAATCCACACAAATTTTAAACTACAAATCAAAGTACAGTTTCAACAAACAAATAAATTAACACATCTCCATATTTCTAGAATAATTCCAAAATTCCACCTCCTTTCATACAAGCCTGTAAGTTGGAACAAGTTCTAAAAGAGCTTATAACTACCACTAATATAAAATAACAATCAACTTTAACCCTTGACTAACAAATTTAGCTGTAATCAACAAGTTGATTTTAAGCTAACTAGCAAAAAATGGTAAAACATGGTGGGTCTACGAACAAACGACCGATTTAGCAAACTGGATGACCTTCAAGCAACATTGGAAGAATGGACTTCTGATTTTATATCTAGCTTCACAACACGGGTCAAGAAAACACAACCCAAAGACCTGAAGCAACTCACTGAAGAATTTTTGGATGATTACACAGAAAACCCACAAAAAGGGAGGTATCTCCCCAGTGCATTGGGAAAGTTTGTGATAGTATTAGTCGCAAGTTTAAAAGTAGCTGAAACTAAAGCATAATGCACCAAGAATGAGCTAAGGAATCAACAATCAACAACCCTCTCTCTCCAAGAAGAGAACAAATCATTAAGGAAGAAACTGGAACTATCCCAAGCAGAAAACGACGATACTCAAGTTCAACTTGATAATGCGTTACGAGATTTGAACCAGGTAAAGCCAGAAAAGTGATGGTTGACTCATGACAACGACTTGCTTCGCCAAGAGAAAGGTGAACTTGAAGATGCCCTTCAGGACACAAAGAAGGAACTCAGAAGAGTTGAAGGTCAACTTGAAAACGTAAAGTCTGACTACAAGGAATGTCAACTGCTTCTACAGGAAGCACATCAACATCTAAATGATTTAAAAGAAGAAGTGGAGGAATACAGACAACAAAAGGAAGCAAAACCACATTCGCTTCCATGACCTCCAGAAACTCTGACTGCTCCCCAACCAAGGCCACTATAGGCGCTTTTCCACTTGGCACACTTTGGCCTCGTTTGGCCTCGTTTTGCACGGTTCGGCCTCCTTTGTCCGCTTTTCCTTTTGGCACCCAATGGCCTAACAGTTCCGTTATTTCGGAACTGTTCCACTTTTATCGGCACCGATAAAAGTAGGTCCGAAGGGTACCGGCACGGTTTCGTCATGCCACTGCTGGCCATTCATTGGTCTGGGCGTAGCGTCATGAGAGTGGGCGTTACGCTGACTTTCGAGAATCGCTTGCTGGTCGCCATTTGCAATTTTTCGTCAGTGAGCCTGCGAACAAGTGATATTATAAACCACAACGATAGAATGGCTTAACAGAAATCAGCAGAAATCTAACACCGCGGTCCAGCAGAGTTTCCTGTGCATTTCGGCTGATGAGAGAATGCAGAAGGAAGCAGACTGAGCTTGCAGTGGGGCGCACAAGCAGACCCACTACAAAATAGACAGAGATGCACCGGGAATTAGACCCAGCCACCCGAATTGAATTGAATGTACAGCCGCGACGCACCCAACTTCAGCAGTTGAAGCCGTGATATTGTGATATACAGGACGGTGAGTGATGTGATATTCATGCTTTATGTTATTTTTTCCAACAGTGGAAAGTTCACTTAGGACAGACAAAAACTTAATCGTGTTTAAACGATGACCTAGCTTAATGCTACGTCCGACAATATCTGCTGAAATAAGCTAGTTGTAATCCTGGTTAAAAAGTTTATTTTATTTTTTTTTTTTTACATGTTGCACTTTCGTGCTGTGCATGTACTTAATTTGTGTGTATTTCATTGTAGAGTCCAAACAGGATCTGCTCAGAATGGCAACATTTTGACACCAATGTATTGTGACAGGTAAACAACACATCATATTTATAGTCAAATCTTTTGCTTTTGAAAGCGAGGTAGTCGGATACGCAATAGCCGATGGTGTATAGAACACGTATATTAGGATGTGAAATGTCGGCATCGAAACTGCTCCCAATTAGCTGTAATTAATATTCAAAAATGATATTTTCGGGAGGAAAGAATTCAATTTAAACAGCCAAGGACCAAAAAACGTACATTTGCTCATGGAACAGGTCATTCACACTCTCAGACAATCGCGCTATATGTGTCTGTAGGATTTTCTTTCCATGCACGCAAAAAAAGCATTTTTTTCCCGGATCCGACTACCTCGCTTTAAGTTAAAGTTTAGGTAAAGTGCCAAATTTAAAGTAGCACAATTTCCACTTAATATGAAAGGGACTGAGTTGAGATTTTTTTGTGTGAATATTAATTACAGAGTAATTGAAAATGAATGGCACATCCAATAGTAACCACCATAAAATAAACCGCTTGTTTATTTATTTTTATCAGATCATTTCTGTGATCTTTCATGAGTTATAGTCATAATAGAGTATCTTGCACCTTGGGGAATGGGAGTTGTTCAGTCACCATTAGAATTTAGTTTATATGTGTAGTCTATAGTATTTCATCTTTAAACTCATCCAGTAATAGAACACATTACAAATATTTGAGACCCACTGTAGTGCGTCCTTTGATATTTTAGCAATACAAGCACAAAACACCACCCACACTTGAAACCAGGGCGACACAGTGGTGGCTAAATTTTATTGATAACGTTATTTCACACCATCACAACAACTCAGTATTTAAACTCAGTATAAATGGTGTAGAGATTGAAAGGGTATCCAAAATTAAAATCCTTGGTGTAATAATTGATAATAAACTGTGTTGGAAGTCACATATTAATTATATTAAAGGTAAAATATGCAAATCAGTCACAATACTGCGCAGAGTGAAATATTTGCTGAATCAACCCACACTATAGACTTTTTATCATTCATTAATGCTCCCATACATGACATCCATCCATCCATCTTCTACCACTTTTCCAGAGGTCCGGGTCGCAGAGGCAGCAGTTCAAGCAGAGAAGCCCAGACTTCCCTCTCCTCAGCCACCTGCTCCAGATCTTCAGAGAGGATACCAAGGTGTTCCCAGACCAACTGGGAGACGTTGTCTCTCCAGTGAGTTCTGGGTCTGCCCTGGGGTCTGAGAACTACTACCAAGCAACACTGTGTTTCAGTGCAAGGAGTCAGACTGTGGAACACTTTTGGACCTGAATTAAAATCATGTACAAAGCTTGAACAATTTAAACAAAAACTAAAGGAATAAATACTCCAAACATACACACATGGACAAAATTGTTGGTACCCCTCTGTTAATGAAAGAAAAACCCACAATGGTCACAGCACAGTGACTACTTGTCACCCTTTAAATAGGCCGATTGATTACAAGTTTGTAGACACCTGTGATGTGATGTTAATTAGAGGACACAGCTTGGTTGAGCATGTCCCTATGGTCATGTTCATGTCCCTATGGCCTATTTTCAATCTTTTCTAGGAGTACCATCATTTTTGTCCAGGTCTGTTTCATGAGTTTGTTTTTTAAAATAATTCTGTTGAACCACAATTCAAAAGCATTGTTTGATTTTCATTGGTTAATTTTCATAGAATTTTTATTTATTACCACTTTTGTCAGATTCAAGTTATTTCTGTGACCATTGTGGGTTTTTCTTCGATTAACAGAGGGGTACCAACAATTTTGTCCATGGCTGTATATACAAAACGACATGTAAAATCACACAAGGAATATCATATCCAGTCTGTGTTGTGCTGTTGCTTATTTTTTGTCACGTTTTGTCTTGGCTTTGTTCTGATTTGTAATCACTCTTATTTTATTTTATTTTTGAATTCTTAGCTGGAACATGGGTGGGCAATATAAGCTGCAGCTTCAGCCATCACCCATTTCGGATAAGTTATGTTGAATTGTATAATCTGAGGAGTTCCTGTTTAATTTGACCTTATTGGATTTTTTTCCCCCTTTGTTCTATTATTCTGTTTCTTTCTTTTAATCTAATTATCCGAAATAAAGATTCATTCATTTCTCAAATATGTTTTAAACTTTCTTTAATTATCCACCACCCATTTCTGTCTTTCATCTAGGCAAGGGGAAAACGATCCACCCAAACCGGACCTTGCTTCACTATTTAGAAGTGCAGGCTGAAGATCTGCTGAACCGGGACCAGTATGAGGGGCCGATCCAGTTGCTTCTCAGTGAGGCAGCGTGGCTGGCGTGTGTTACCCATTCCAGTTTCTTTTTTTTCTTTCTTTTTTTTTTTACAGTTTGAATTTTGCACATTCTAAATAATCTGTAATTTGCTGCTGATTGGAATAAACAATTTAGTGATTTTTGTGTTTGCATCATGATTTTCTATTTTGTCTGTTCAGACACTGGTGGGAAAAGAGTCAACAGTACGAACCATTTATCAGTGACTTTGAAAATAATGGCTCATTTTTAAGAAAAGTAACCAAAACAATCATTTGCTGAAGACTGTAAAACAAAATAGAGACATCTGCAAAAGTACAAAGGTTTATTGTCAAAATTCCCAGGGCAATACTACATGAATACATGTATGGTTCACTGTTGATGCAGAGAATATATATTTATACAGTATCTACATGTAGTCAGCAATACTCAACACAATATATTTCCAGTTAATCCACGTATTTCTCCAAGTAACCTTGGGACTGCTTTATTTTAATTACTTCTAATCCTAGATCCATTTGTTTTGGATCATATGCTACTATATGGCACCTGATCCATGTTTTGTCACGACACCACTGGCTGGAGTAGATAAATTCCATGACGTCTCAACAGTCTCTCCATGATTTTGACACAGATCAGATCAATTTATTTCACAGGAAGCTAAACATTTCTACAGACATTATAGCCACTTCTCGTTCGTGAACTTGGGGTCACATCACTGTGATGAACATTAACGCCGACCGTTTGAAGCGATATTTTTGCCACAAGAGAGCCATCTGAAACACACACACAGAATACAGATTTCTAATATCGATAACTTGCCGACATTACAATGTTGTACGGTGGACTTAAAAGCAAAGTAGCATTAGCAATCATTAGCTTACCATCATACGTAATGTAGTTTGCATCCTCATGGCTTCTAAATGCTCCAGTACCTTTCCAGAGTGTGTCGTATTGCGGGTTTGCCTTCTGTTCTCCATTTTTGCCTTTATTCTGGCAAAAACGGCCAGAGAACACAGACGCCTCGCATCCTGCCAACTTGTGTTTTGCGTAACTTTACGCTTGATTTACGCCAGTTACGCTTGTTTTACATAGCGGGAGGGAGAGGGTTGCGCCGCCTCCCTTTTAACTATTTCCCACCCACTTCAAATGACACGTAGTGCAGTAGAAAAACATGCGAGCCGAACTGTACCTTGCAAAACGAGGCCAAACGAGGCCAAACTGGACCAAGTGGAAAAGTGCCTTATGTCTCCCAGCTGGTCTGGGAACGCCTTGGTATACTCTCTGAAGAGCTGGAGCAGGTGGTTGGGGAGAGGGAAGTCTGGGCTTCTCTGCTTGAACTGCTGCCTCCGCGACCCGGACCTCCGGAAAAGCGGTAGAAGATGGATGGATGGATGGATGGGTGGTATGTTCACTCTCGTCTCATTTTTCATTACCACTGTTATTATATCACCTTCCCAGTTACATTTGTATGTTGTATATTTTCCCTGCATCATCATTTCTGGGTTGCCTTTTATTTTGGCAGTGTTGTTTGTTTAATTCCCTTCTAGCATAGCTCATCCTCGGTTTCTAATTATTGTTCACGGTTGTTCCTCATTAGCAAATTATGTTCTCCCCTATCAATTGATGTCACTCCCTTATCTCTGTGTTGGGGTTTTTTTTGTAGTGTTTGTAACAGCACATCATTCCTCATCGCTGTTTGGGTTTCCTTCTCCAGCATTTGTATGACTGCCGTTATGGCTTATTTTGTGTTCAGCTCCCATGCTGCTTTATTCTCTAATAAATTATGGTTCAATGTTGCCCTGCGAGTGAGTCCGTCCGTCAGCCTCGTAGGGGCAGACGTGACAGTAGAACCCACCCAAAGGAGGACTAAGCGGGCAAAACCGCCAAGGAAAGGAAGAAGTGGAGAATGGAGTAGCTCTTTATTGTTATCCAGGTGCTGGACTATGTGGCCATTGAGTGACACTGCTATTGTCTGGAAGACAATATGGTTCACTGGGAGGCAGCCGCAGCATTGATGGAGGCTAATCTGGACATCCGTTTCCACCCTTGGGTGAGGGAACTCCCTATTCCTATCACACCACCTTCACCAACTATCTCCCCTTGTCAGAAATGACCGGCCTGTCTCTGCCAGTTTATCCCGTGGAGCTGGGAGATTTCGGCGGTGTTTGGTCAGTATTCAGGAAGCCTGAGCGCAAGGCAGGATCAAGAAGATGGCGCTCTCAAGCTGTCAAGACTGGTTTTCTGGCATACTTCATGGCTCATCCTTCGGTGTGTCCCACAGCTGAATCTTCGGTAGTCCCCACATCTGCTCCCCCAGCCGTGGATCCGTGGATGTTCCCAGTCGAATCACTATGGGTGTCCCCATCTGCGTCTCCCAGTTCGTCCCCAGTTGGGCTCACAAAGGACTTCACCGTCCACTCTCCCATTCCAGCGCCAGCCCTGGCTCCTCTCCAAGCCAGTTCCACTGCCACCCGGAGAGATTCGTCTGGTTCTCCAGCTTCAGGTTCGTCAGCAGCAGCAGCCTCCGCAGCAACAGAGCTGAGGACAAGGTAAGTACTATTTTCTCATTTTTTTAACATCTAATAGTGAGAGGTCTTGTCTTGTCCCCAGTGAGGACACTCAGCTTCTACCTCTTATTGCTGCTGAGCCCTCAAATGTTTTTTTCTGCTGCTACCCCCTTGTGCATTTCACCACTCACCTCAACCCCTTGTTTCTCCGAGGTCATTTTCAGCTCAGCTGGGTCCATAACAGAGGAGGTGAGCTCAAGTGTAGCTACTCTCCTCTTCATGTGCACGCTTCAGCAGACTGTTCCGCCTCACGTGCATGCTTCAGCAGAGACTCCTCTGCCTCATGTGCACACTCCTGCAGATACTTCTTCACCTCACATGCACACTCCAGCAGTCACTGTTCCACTTCACAGGCATGCCCCTGCAGAGACTGCTTCTCTTGAGACCGCCATTCAACATTCTCAGCACTGGGGTCCTCACGAGCAGAGGAGCAGGAGTTAAGGCAAGCCCTCTTCGTTTTCTTAATATCTGTATTAGAGAGGTCTTGTCTTACTCCTGGTGAGGAGACCCAGTTGCAGCTTCCATCTGCTTCTGAGCTCTCCCCACTGAGCTCTTCTGCTGACTTTTTGGGTGTGATTCCTGCTTCAACCTCAGGTTCAGGTTCAGGTTACTTTATTTGTACCCGTAGGTTTGTTTTGCAGTCTGGTGACATCCATATTTACAAGCCACAAATTACATTCAACATAGACACAAACACAGGCACACATGAAGCTGACTATAAACGTGATAAAAATACTCAAGGCTCCATCAATCAGGGTATAAAAAGACAAAAAGATGGGAGAAAAACCAGAGGTAAGAGAGAAGGGTCATATTAAAAAGTTAAAAACTAGTCAAAGAGGTTAAAAACTCAAAGGTATAAAACCCAATAAAATATTTAGAACCCAAATAACATCCTACAAAAATAAGTAAATGGAGTTAATAAATAGGTACCTAAATTATGTGCAATATATTGTTACAACTTGTTCAACTCTTTGACAGCAGCAGGAACAAAGCTGTTTTTGTGGCGCTGGGTTTTACTTTTTGGGACAGCAAACCTCCGTCTTGAGGGAAGAAGCTGAAAGTTGCAGTGCAAAGGGTGGGAGTTGTCATTTAAAATGGAGGTAGCCATCCTCTGTACTTGTCTGGTGTACAGGGATGTCAGGCTCAGCTGTGACTCACCAAGCAAACGACTGGACCATCTAACTACCTGATCCAAGGATTTCCTCTTCCTCCCTGTCTGAAGTGGCGATGTTGGAGGAGGATTCCTAGGCATCTGGCCTAGATACGCTCCTGCGGTCTCAACCTGAGGTCAGTGCACCCCAGCCGTTTCATTCGAGAATCAGAGCACCCAAACCATCACCACATGAGGTTGGTGCACTTCAGTCATCTCATCCAGAGGTCAGTGCGTCCCAGCCGTCTCATTCAGAGGTTAGTGTGTCTCAGTCATCTGTTGTTGAGCAAGAGACTCTGTTATTACCCCTACAGCTGAAGGCTCCTATGTTAGATCCTTGGTTCGGAGCCTCTGTTATTATCATCTGAGGTTAAAAGTTCCATGTTACTTCCTGAGGTTAAAGGCTCCAGGATGACTCCTGAGTTTAAAAGTTCCATGTTGTCATTTTCTGTGTAAGGGTTCTATGTCATCATTTCCTGAATACAAAATTTCCATGTCATCTCCTGAGTTTAAGACCTCAGTGTTGTTCTTTTTTTCTCCCTCTTGTTGGTGTTATCCTAGGGTCATCTGGGTTATGCCTCTTAAAGGGTGGGGGGGTGGTACTGTAGTGATCTGAACAGGGCTGTTGCTTCTGTCCTCACTTTATTTGTTGGATTCATTATGATCATTATTAGTATTATCATCATTGGTATTTTCAGTGTTATTATATCACCTTCCCAGTTGCGTTTGTATATTGTCCCCGCATCATCATTGTTTCTGGGTTGGCTTTTATTTTGACCGTGTCATTTGTTTACTTCCCTTCTAGCATAGCTCATCCTCTGTTTCTAATTATTGTCCACGGCTGTTCCTCATCAGCAAATTATGTTCTCCCCTATTTGTTGATGTCACTCCCTTATTTCTGTGTTGGGTTCTTGTCGTAGTATTTGTCACAACACATTATTCCTCATCGCTGTTTGGGTTTCCTTCCCCAGCGTTTGTATGACTGTCATTGTGGCTTATTTTGTGTTCAGCTCCCACGCTGCTTTATTTTCTAAGAAATTATTGTTCAACATTGCCCTGCGAGTGAGTCTGTCCTTAACCCCCATTGGGGTAGACGGCACAGAACAAAAATGCACATATACAGAGAAGGGAGCAAATGAAATGATACAGGACAGGTGAGCACCATCAAACACAATCAGGCGGAACAGGCTCGACAGGGCTGGACAAATACAGAGGGGATGCACACCAAAAATGACAAATGACTCAAAAAATAGCATAAAACGTGGACAGGGGCTGCAGCCCTGTCCAGATAACTACACAACCAAGGAAACTCTCAACTGGCTCCAAAGAAAGAAAATACAGCTTCTAGAATGGCCCAGTCAGTCACTTTACCTGAATCCAACATCTGTGGAATGAACTGAAGATCAGTTCACAGAAGACACCCATGGAACCTTCAAGATTTGAAGACAGTTTGTGGGGAAGAATGGGCTAAAATTACTCCTGAGCAATTTCCTGGGCCTACTTTCTACATACAGAAGGTGTCTGGAAGCCGTTATTACCAACAAAGGCTTTTCTACTAAATATTTAATGAATTTCACCAAGTGTGTTCAATACTGTCACCATGGGTTGAGATGCCGTCTCGGCACTCAGCCCATGTTTTCCCTCATCCCTGCTTCCCATTGAGCAGCGTCTCAGCTGGCCCCCAGCTGGCAGCATTATGGACGGCTGGGGCCAATTAGTCTTCATCAGCTGGGGCGCTGCCAATGAGGATAAATAGGAGCAGCCTCGATGACTCGGGGCTGCGACATAAACACATTGCTAAGCTGAAGCCCCTTTGTCTGGTGTCAGCTTATACTCCTCTTGCAGCATTCCTGTGTTGACAGTATGTCGCAGCCAGAAGAGTTGCCGGCGGCCGTGGGTCGCTGTGGAAATGTACCTTTCTGTCCGAGTGTCAGCGCTGCTAGCATGCCGTTTCCCAGGAGTCACTTCCGGCGCCAGGGCGACGAGCTAAGGTCCATCTCGGAGGCTGTCGACGGGACATTCTTCACCCTGCACGACGCCTCCAACGCGAGACGCTGGCATCCGGGCCGTGCTGAGGAACTCCTGGACTGTCACCCTCACTCTCTGTACCATCTGGAGGACAGTGCCAGGATAGACGCTGCAGGTACACAGCGAGAGAAGCTCCACGGGGTGGATGGAAATCCCGGCAGGGAGTCGAAGTGGGCGACGTCTTTCCCCGCTTCGGAGTCCCGTTCCTGCCGCCATTCCAGTCCGGGAGTTTGCGCCAACCAGAGGACTTCCCCCGACCTGCGCCACGTCACTCGGGATTCCCTTCTAGGAGCCGCAGCTGACAGCAGTTATGTCCGGGGTCGAGTGGCTGTCGCGAGCTCTACTGTGTTTCCTGTCACCACCTTAAGGCATGTGGCGGCGGCAGTGAGATTGATGGTGAGGACTTCAGGGCTACGAAGCTTTCCCGTGCTCGACGCCTTCCTCGTCTCGATCTCCGATCTGGAGCGGCGAATCCTGGGTTTCCCCCTCGCTTCGTCCCCTGGGAGTAGTCGTCATCACATCGCCGAGTCACCTCTGCACGAACCTCGTCCGGATCCAGTTCTGGGTCATCGTCAGGACCGTTCCTCCCACGCAGCTGTCATCCCTTCGCCTCGTCAGTGTGGAGATTCTACAGCCTCGTCCCCTGAGCCTCGTTCCCCCGCTGTCATTCCTGGACATTCGGGCTGGCTCACCCCGGCTGTTTCCCCCTCCTCCTCGACGCGCTTCCTGACCGCTGTGTGTGCCTGGAATCCCGGCCTGGTGAGCTCTCTGCTGGAGACAATGCGAGCGACCCTCAGACGAATTCCCGGGGGGTCCTCCGTTATCGCCGGGCGGGGAGAGGAAGAAGCAGAATCCACTACAGCAGGCGATACTCAACCTCCAGGGGGCAGGCAAGTCATTGTTTTTTCACACCTGCTTAATGATTTGCTCTGTCACATCCCTGGAGGAGAAGTTCAGGGTTCGCAGCTCCCTGAACTCTCCCCACCTGCTGTAACCTGTATGCCTAATCCCGCATCCTCTGTGTCTCTCTCCGCCGAGCGGTCCCCGGCTCCGGGTCAACGTGGTGGGATATGGAGAGGGCCTGTGGTTCCGCAGCTACATTGCGGACGGAGGAGGGGGACTGACTGCTGCGTGGAGTCTACGCCGACGACTGAGCGTCCCCGGGTCTCCACAGAGGAGCGGTTCGGTCCGGCGGGACGAGATTCTTCTGGCTTCACGCCGAGTGGATCGTCGGCGAGGTCACCTGAGCTGGAGGAATCTCAAGCTGCGCTGACCATCGTGCTGGCTGCAGGGCCCGACGCGGCTAGATGGGAGCCTGACAACGACCTCCTGACGACGGATCCTGGATCTTCGCAGTCCTGGACGGCGTCAGAACCCGAGATCAGGCGAGTGCTCTCCTTTCTTTTCTCTCTTTTTATCCCCGAGCACTTCAGCCTATCTCCAGGGGAGACGAGCCGGGTGCAGCCGTCCGCTGCGTCTGAGCTCGTCTCGCCGGGTTCTGGCGCTGCCGGTGATCCTGATCCCGGTTCTGTTTTCTCTTCTGAGCCTTCTTCCAGGGTCACCGGCAAGGAGTTGCTGTTCCTCGTGGTGCTGGAGGGTCCGGGTTCAACGTTGGAGGTTGGTTCTGGTGCAGTATTCAACGTGGGTTCGCCCGAGACCCAGTCGGGGTCCAACGTGGGTTCGCCTGAGGCCCGATCGGGGTCCGACGTGGGTGCTGCCCCAGTATTGTCCAGGTCCGGTGAGGAGGTGGCCGTTTTCCTGCGGCCTGACGCCCGCCGCCCTCGTCATCGGCTCTCCCCTGAGCCTCTTCCACCGGGATCCGCTCTGATCCTTCGCCCGTCTCAACGGTCCTGGTGGTTGAGTGATGCGGGTCGACGACCCGACCCACAGAACTTTCGGTTCGGTGATCTGGTTCCCCCCACTGGTCTGTGTTTCCCTCTGGGCAGCCTGGTTCGGCTGCCGGTGGACTGGATTCCTGGGATCTGGGTCCAGAGTTCGCCGTCCGAACACTTCTCTTTCCCTGATTCGCCAGCTGGACGATGGGCGGGGAGATCTCCGGAGCCATCTCGGCCATTTTTGGACTCTGCCTGCCATTCACCTCGGGTGTCACTTTTTCTTTTGTTATTAAGGTCACTCGGGTGTAATGTTTTGTCCTGTTGGTGGATTCGTTTTTATAGTGCTGTTTTCCATCGCTCATGCTCAGCATTTTACTTTTTGTGCCATGTTTTTAGCCTCGTTTTTTGTATTGTAGAGTTATGTTTTGTTTTCCGTAACACCATGCTCTGCAGTTATCCATTTATTCCAGTCACTTTCATTTCTTTAGGTGACTGGGTATTTATATATTCGTGTGTGTGGGTTTTTCTTTGCCTGCACTCAGTATTTCTTTTTTGTCCTGTTGGTTCATTATAGAGTCATGTGCCTTGTTTTCCGTAACACCATGCTCTATAATTGTCATTTGTTCCAGTCACCCTCACTTTTCTTGGTGACTGTGTGTATGTACTTAAATTAGCGCTGTGTATAGGTTCCCCTTTATCTAACCGTACTCAGCATTTTTTGCCCTGTACCTTTTTGGTGGTTCTTTTTTCCTTGCTCTGGGTCACGCATGGTTGGTACTCTCTGGGTAGTATGTAACCGGCGTGCTGACCCAGTTCTTCTCCCCATCTGTACCTGGGTTAATTATTCTGTTTTGTCAGTATTGTATTTGGGTTTTTCTTTCCCGCTACCCTACATTGCCCCATTGGTGTTGTCCTTCCCTTGGCTTCTTCCCCTCCGGTCCGCCTCTCTTCCTCCCACCCTAGGTGGGGGGGGGGGGCTGGGATGTTCCTGGTCGTTCAGGAGCCCGACCTTGAGGGAGGGGCTCTGTCACCATGGGTTGAGATGCCGTCTCGGCACTCAGCCCATGTTTTCCCTCATCCCTGCTTCCCATTGAGCAGCGTCTCAGCTGGCCCCCAGCTGGCAGCATTATGGACGGCTGGGGCCAATTAGTCTTCATCAGCTGGGGCGCTGCCAATGAGGATAAATAGGAGCAGCCTCGATGACTCGGGGCTGCGACATAAACACATTGCTAAGCTGAAGCCCCTTCGTCTGGTGTCAGCTTATACTCCTCTTGCAGCATTCCTGTGTTTGTATCCCGCTGTGAGGATGTACGTCTTGTTACCTCCACGTCCGGTACGAGCTGCTTACCTCTGCGCTGTGCAACCTGTGAGTGTACCTCTGCATGAGTATCTGTGCTCTCCTCATCCCTTCCCCTTTTCCCTGAATAAAATATCACGACTCACTGGCTTGCCCCTGGCTCTGATTGCCCGGCTCCCTAGAGCCGGATATGA
Source organism: Pholidichthys leucotaenia (assembly GCA_020510985.1). Classification (NCBI taxonomy): domain Eukaryota; kingdom Metazoa; phylum Chordata; class Actinopteri; order Cichliformes; family Pholidichthyidae; genus Pholidichthys; species Pholidichthys leucotaenia. The sequence goes on along the minus strand of CM035840.1, from coordinate 54,726,484 downwards.
CAAATACTTATTCCCTGTGTCATTCCACTTTATTAAATATAACTTTGTGAACACAGTTGCCTTGATTTCTTTATATGTATGGATTACTTGGGTTGTGACTGATAACTGGTGAAAATCTCAGGTCAATAGCTCTGTCAGAAATATGTTTAATGAGAAACATGTTGACGTGTTCAATAATTATTTCGCTGCTTACAGCGGGGAAAATAAGCTAGCTAGCTTCCACAGAAGAGGAACAACCCAACATCCAGGTGAAGTTTTGGAGGAGGCTGTAACAATTATCCAGGTGAGAGCTCCGACAGATAACTTTGTAAACTTAAGCATGACAGCACTTTGGGGATATCATGGCTGTAGTCCAGCTTGTTTGACTTTGCAATGTCTGCATAGCGTGCACAGTGTCTGTGGCCAGAATGGCTTTGGTACAGAGGGCCGCTAGGCCAAAAAGTACTGTTTGCACTTTCTGCTGTAAACTGCCACCGTTAATGGGCAATTAACGTGATAACACCAATACCACTAATATACATATATACAGTGGTATAAAAAAGTGTTTACCCCTTCATGATTTCTCATTTTGTTGTATGTTTGTCACACTTAAATGTTTCAGATCATCAAACAAATTTACATATTAGACAAAAATAACACAAATAAACACAAAATGAAGATTTTAAATGAAGGTGTTTATTATTAAGGGCAAAAAAAATCCAAACCTATATGGCCCTGTGTGGAAAAAGTGATTCCACCCCCACCCCACCCCGCCCCGTTAAAACATAAATTAACTGTGGTTTGTCTCATCTCTGAAAGCTGAGTTCAATTTCTCTAGCCACACGCAGTCCTGATTACTGCCACAACTGTTCTCAATCAAGAAATCACTTAAATAGGACTTACCTCCACAAATGTCAAAAACATGGAACAGTCGTGAACCTTCCCAGGAGTGGCCGACTGACAAAAATTACCCCAAGAGCGCAACGGCGACTTATCCAAGAGGTCACAAAACATCCAAAGGCCACAACAACATCCAAAGAACTGCAGGCCTCACTTGCCTCAGTTAAGGTCAGTGTTCATGACTCCACCATAAGAAAGAGACTGGACAAAAATGGCCTGCATGGCAGTTCTAAGACAAAAACCACTGCTGAGCAAAATGAACATAAAGGCTCGTCTCAGTTTTGTCAGAAAACATCTGGATGATTCCCAAGACTTTTGGGAAAATACTCTGTGGACTGACGAGACAAAAGTTGAACTTTTGGGAAGGTGCATGTCCCATTACATCCGGCATAAAAGTAACACAGCATTTCAGAAAAGGAACATCATACCAACAGTAAAATATGGTGGTTGTAGTGTGATGGTCCGAGGCTGTTTTGCCGTTTCTGGACATGGAAGACTTGCTGTGGTACATGGAACCATGAATTCTGCTGTCTGCCAAAAAATCCTGAAGGAGAATGTCTGGCCATCTGTTCGTGACCTCAAGCTGAAGTACAGTTGGGTTCTGCAGCAGCACCATGATCCAAAACACACCAGCAAGTCCACCTCTGAATGGCTTAAGAAAAACAAAATGAAGACTTTGGAGTGGCCTAGTTCAAGTCCTGACCTGAATCTGATTGATGCTGTTTAGAATTTAGAAATGGTATGGAAAAGATGTATTCAAAAATAAGACAAAAAGTTATATTTATTTGTGGTGACTTTAATATAGATTTAATTAAAACAAAACAACATAAACCAACTGAATATTTCTTAGCTTAACCTTATTTCCAAAAATTACAAAACCTACAAGAGTAACGACACACTGTGCTACCTGGATAGACAACATTTTTACCATTGTTATTTAATATAATATGGTGTACAGTGATCCCTCGCTACTTCACGCTTCACCTTTCGCGCCCTCAGTGCATCGCGGATTTTTCAAAAATATTCATCAAAAATTCAAAATTGAGAAATAATGGGCGGGCGCTAGCAGAAGGCAGGGAGACTACATTAGACCATCAGGTGTCAACACGGAGAGCAGCACAACTCTCTGTTCACTGTTCTCGTGTTGGCTCGGCTCGGAAATCTCGCAAGCTGATTGGCCGAGACGTTTCACCCCGCAAGCTGATTGGCCGAGACGTTTCACCCACCTCCTCTCCCTGCCGAGCACCCATGAAGGGAAGGAAGACCGCATTCATTGCTTTTTATTGCTTGTGTTACTTAGTCTCGCCGCGTGGAACTTTTTGCTGTTCTCTTGTGCCATTTTGTGCGAAATAGTCTTCCCGTCGAGCCACTACGCCGCCTCCTCCAGCTCTACCGGAAGCTGCCCTCGATGATCCTGCGCCTCTAGCACCTCACGATGAGGTGTCACCTGAGGAGCAGTAAAGCTCTCATTAACCTGTGCAGTAAATCATTTTCATCTTGAGTTACGTATCTTGTTATAAGAATAAAAGAGTTCTAAAAACATATTTATGTACACTTTGTTTACATCTACGTATGTATGTACACGTACACACACACACGTGTGTGTGTGTGTGTGTACGTGTATGAGAGGGAGAGAGTGAGAGAATGAACGTACGTATTATTTATGGATGACGTCATTAGGGGTGACGCTACTTCGCAGTTTTTCACTTTTCGCAGTCGGTTCTGGAACCCATTAACCGCGATAAGTGAGGGATCACTGTATACTAATAAATGATATTAGTGACCACTTGCCTGTATTTGTTTCTATAGATGTTAATTATGGAGTTAATGAGAGTAAGAATAAAAATCAACAATGTAAAAAAAGTTATTTATAAAAGAATACTTACAGAAGATGCATGCATTAAATACATTTAAAGATGACTTAATGTTACAGAATTGGGATGTTGTCTATCAAGAGAAAGAAGTGGACATGGCATTTGATAAATTTGATATATTTAAATCATTATGTGATAAAAACTGTCCAATTAAACAAATTAATAAAAAATAAATATAAACATTGACCGTGGTTAACCAGGGGGCTACAAAATGCTTGTAAAAAGAAAAATCTTTATAAAAACTTTATTAAATTAAGTACTAAAGAATCTGAAAAAAAAATATAAAACATATAAAAATAAATTAAATGAAATAATATGGACCAGTAAAAAATTGTACTATTGGAAAATGTTAAATGAAAATAAGTGATAAAAAAGGAGTCTGGGACATATTAACCTGTTGCACTTCTGTGTACCGCGGGCGGGCACGTCTCTGCGTCCTAGGACGCACGAGGGTGTCCAAGTACGCACACTGTGCGTCCTAGGAGGCACTGAAAAAAAAAACACCTGCATTTCCGTTCTTCCACTACAGACACAGCCGCGAACAGAAAGCCAAAGGAGCGCTTTCATTGGTTTAGATGTGATTGACCTCTCATTCGACTAATAAGAGCCTTGAATTGGGTTTCTGAAACCTTGAAGAACCAATGACTGAAAACCTAGCAAGAAGGACCCGCCTACTAACGGCTGTGAATACAGCCAGCCAATTGAAGCACAGAAGTTCGAAAGCTGTTTTGTGTAAGGCTGTGTGACACACAGGCGTTCGCCAGTCTTTTTTTCTAACTACTGTTCTTATTTGTTTTGAAAAATCGTTCGCCAAAACCGCAATCATGGAAGCGCAAAACCGCAATAATGGAATTATGGTTTGACCGGGTCGCGAGACCAGAACCCCGAGTCCATAACAAGCAGACCAGCTTCATGTTCGTCTGACAATGAGGAAGAGAAGTTTGCCAGCTATGCTGCTGTTGTGAACAGGTAAGTGTTATAAGCTAAATTATTCTTAATCCCTGAAAATTGTAATCAAAAATGACTTTTGACCGATCGGTAAATTACAGCTGTGCGTCGTAGACCGCAGCGCACCGAGACCGCGGCGCAACGGGCGATGTCCGTCCTCTGTAGCGGCAGGGGGGGGCACCCCCCCCCCACACACACACACACTCACACAGCCCTGAGTGTCACCTTTCATTAGAGCCCAAGATGAAGCTTCTATATTGAATCATTCAAAAGTTACAGACGTTTTTCCAAACTGTGCCATTTGGCACAATTTGGTACAGCTCAAAAATGCCTGGGAACAACCTGAGAACAAAGCTGTGTAATATATTCATTTTTTTGTGGTATTGTTACAGCATTTTGACCTCAGCTGAATAACACTTGGTTCTACATTTCTGTTGCATTTTCCAGCTCAGATCTGAAGCTGTGTGTTATTTGCAAGCATTTGTATCCAAAAAAACACCCAGGCAAAATTTATTTTCTTCAAGTTCACTATGTTTAGATGACTGTTACTCAGTGGCCGGAGCACTAAGCGAGATTATGACTGTTTTGCCAAAAAATTCAAAGTGTTTTCTTTTAAATGAGACCAACCCCATGAAGATGCTGCAAAGGGTTGAAGAACAGCTTTTGATTTACTTTGGGCACATTATTTTTTGGCATTTTTAGGGAAATTGACAAGAGTACAAGGGGTTAAATAAATTAAGGAAAAATGGAGCTAAGAAAACAATATATCCAGAGTCGTCGGACTCCGTCGGTCTATGATGACCATGGAAGAGAATCCTAAACGTCTACTCTGCTGGAACAGCACCGCCTGTGGCTGAACAGGCCAATGCGCGAATGGCAGTCCCTGTCACACAGGTCGCACTTGTGGGTGGTCTCCGTGCTGCTGGGTCTGTGGCGGTTCTTCCTGCGGGTCCTTTTTTCATCTGCTGCAGCAGTCAGTCTCTCTTCACCCGCCTTGAGCTGTCTGGTCAGGGTGCCTCTCCATTTGGAGTGGTCCATTGCAAAGTCCTCCCAGCGCTCTGTGTTGATCTCTAGAGTCTTCATGTCTCTCTTGCAGACGTCTGTAAAGCGCAGCTATGGGCGGCCAACATCTCTCCTGCCAGACGCCAGTTCTCCGTAGAGGACGTCTTTAGGGATTCTGCCATCCTCCATACGGTGAACGTGGCCTAGCCAGCGGAGCCTGCGCTGCCTGAGTAGAGTGAACATGGAGGGAAGGCCAGCGCGGGACAGAACTTCTGTGTTGGGCACTTTGTCCTGCCAGGATATGTCCAGGATGTGGCGAATGCAGCGCAAGTGGAAGGAGTTCAGTCTCTTTTCCTGCCGGGCGTATGTTGTCCACGTCGCACTCCCATAGAGCAGTGTGCTGATGACGCAGGCGTTGTACACTGCCATCTTCGTCTTGACAGAGAGTTTGGGATTCTTCCACACTCGTGTGGTGAGGCGAGCGAGTGTGAAGGCTGATTTTCCAATCCTCTTGTCGATCTCTGTATCAAGGGAGAGGTTGTTGCTGATCGTGGACCCCAGGTACGTGAACTGATTCACGACCTCCAGCTCGTAGTCGTAGATGGTGATGGTTGGTGGTGCTTCCATGCCTTGCGCCAAGACATTAGTCTTCTTCAGGCTGATGGTAAGCCCGAAGTCCTTGCATGCCTGGGAGAAGTGGTCCATCAGGGTCTGAAGCTCCTGCTGTGTGTGGGTTGCAACAGCAGCGTCGTCTGCGAACAGCATGTCTCTGATTAGAGCCTCGCGTACTTTGGTTCTGGCTTTCAGGCGGGTGAGGTTGAAAAGCCTGCCGTCAGATCTTGTGTGCAGGTAGATTCCCTCTGTTGCTGTGCTGAAGGCATGCCTCAGGAGCATAGCAAAGAAAATCCCAAAGAGGGTTGGCGCAAGTACACAGCCCTGTTTCACTCCGCTGCGTATGTTGAATGGCTCTGAGACGCTGCCATCGTGCTGCACTATCCCCTGCATGTTGGTGTGAAACGATTCAATGAGGCTTTGCAACTTTGGTGGGCATCCCATCTTTTGCAGGATCTTGAAAAGGCCCTCTCTGCTGACCAGATCGAACGCTTTGGTGAGGTCGATGAAGGCGACGTACAGGGGCATGTTCTGTTCTCTGCATTTCTCCTGGAGTTGGCGGATGGAGAATATCATGTCTACCGTCGATCGCACAGCGCGGAAGCCACACTGAGACTCGGGGTAGACACGTTCAGCAAGCTTCTGTAGATGAACGAGAACAACTCATGCGTAGACTTTGCCAACAACGCTGAGGAGGGAGATGCCCCTGTAGTTGTTGCAGTCGCTTCTCTCCCCTTTGTTTTTGTAGAGGGTGATGATCTTGGCGTCCCTCGTGTCCTGTGGTACGGCACCTTCCTTCCAGCACTGGCAGAGGACGTCATGCAATGGCAGCAGTAGGGCGGTCTTGCAATGCTTGATCAGGTCGGGGGGTATGCCGTCGTTGCCGGGTGCCTTGCCAGCGGCCAAGCTATCAATGGCCTTGCTGAGTTTGTCGATGGTTGGCTCGGCGTCAAGTTCGTCCATGGATGGCAGGCAGTCGATGGCATCAAGGGCTGATGGTGTCACGGTGTTCTGTCTGGCGTAGAGGTCGGAGTAGTGTTCCACCCATCTCTCCATCTGCTTGTTCTTTTCTGTGATCATCTCCCCAGTGGAGGATTTGAGGGGGGCCGTCTTGCTCTGAGCCGGACCAAGTGCTTTCTTGATGCCATCGTACATACCACGGATATTCCCTGTTATGGCAGCGGTTTGAATGTCTTGGCTGAGCTGAGTCCAGTACTCGTTGGCACAGCGCCGAGCAGTCTACTGAGCTTTGCTTTTCGCAGCCCTGAGAATCTGGAGATTCTTCTCGTTTGGGTACTTCTTGTACTCAGCAAGTGCTGAGCGCTTGGCTTCAATGACGGGGGTCATCTCCGTCAACTTGGCATCAAACCAGTCCTGTGACTTCGAGGTCTTCCTCCCAAAGGTAGCCAAGGCTGTGCGGTGGATGGTGTTTCGCAGCTTTTCCCACTTCTGCTTTGCAGATTCTCCTTCTTGTGGTACACCAAGTTCCTTCTCAAAGGTGGAGGCAAACTGCTCAACAAGTTCTGGTTGGGCCATCTTGCTGGTGTCAATCCATGCCTTTCCAGGCTGTCTAGCATGATGGAATTTCTTCAGCTGCAGCTTGACCTTGCAACACACCAATGAATGGTCTGTGTCGCAATCTGCACTCTGGAACGAATGGGTGATTAGCATGTTCTTCAGTGAGGTGCGCCTGGTCAGGATCAAGTCCAGCTGGTGCCAGTGCTTTGAGCGCGGATGTCGCCAGGAAACCTTGTGTTGGGGCTTGGTCTTGAAGAACGAGTTTGTGATGCACAGATCGTGATATGTGCAGAACTCGAGCAGCCGCTGTCCGTTGTCATTCATTCTGCCCACGCCAAATGGTCCAAGACAGGAGGGCCAGGAGTCGTGGTCAGCACCCACTCTGGCATTGAAGTCTCCAAGGAGAATGAGTTGTTCAGAGTTGGGGATGATCCTGACAGTTGTTGCAAGATTCTCGTAGAACTCGTCTTTTGCCTCTGGTGTGGCTGTCAGTGTTGGGGCATACACACTGACGAGGGTGACTGGGCCCTGAGTGGTGTTGAGGTGGAGGGTGAGGAGTCATGCAGAGCCATTGCTGCCCAGTTCCACCATCTTCAGCAAGGTGTTCTTCACTGCGAAGCCCACTCCGTGTTCCCTGTGTTCGTCACTGCCCTTTCCCTACCAGTAGAACGTGTAGTCCTTCTCTCTCAGTGTGCCTGCATCAGCCAACCATGTTTTCTGGAGAGTGGCGATATCCACTTCCAGTCTCTTCAGCTCATTATTGATGATGGCAGTCTTCCTGGTGTCACTGATGTCCTTGAGGTTAGCAGCGAGCCCTGTCATCATAGTGCTGACGTTCCGAGTTCCCAGTTTTAGAGTTGGTCTCTTTTGTTTTTTTGTCTTGCCTGGTGCGAAGGTTCTCAGCCTGCTGTTCGGACTTCTCCTCATCCCCATGCACCCAATGAGGAAAGCAAGCTGTGGCGGGACAACACCTTATTGGCTGGTGGCTGCCCAGCTTGAGGCGGTTGGTAGCTGTCCAGTGAGATCCGATGATCCCTCCCACCGTCAGGAACAACCCCTGGCGCTGCGCTCTACGCCAATTGAGCGGTGGCTTATAACCGGTAACTGTCATTCCCCGTGTTTTGACTACGCCAAAGGCGAAGCTGGAGTATCCTCTCCAGTGATCCGGTGTTCTACCTTCCAGCGTTGGGCGTTGATAAGATTCAAGCCTGGGCAGGAAGATATGGAGGACAAGATGTTGCCCATGCAGCATGTCCCCCCTCTCCACGTCACTGATGAATCCAAAGGAACAGCAGGGCTGCTACAGTTTGGCACCAGCGCCATCGCAGGAGCTGCCAGAACGATGTTGAGAACAACAGAGAACTGCCTTAGGGGCTCCAACTCCGGGTTTTTCCTCAGGGTTGACTCCCGAAACCTTTCCCGTGACCGGGTGTGCCGCAAGGCAGCGGAGGTTTGAAATCAGGGTTTACCTAGATGGGCTACCTTCCCAGGTTGACGAGCCACCATCTACGCGACGCATCTGGTTTTAAGGTGCCAGAGATCCGCCCTCGCCCCTTCTCCTATTAGTAAAAGTAGTTCCGCCGGGCTTAGAGACTAAACCACACAGGCAGGCTAGGAGTTGGACTTAGTTGTCAGAGGCTTTTCGAGACGCACGCCATAAGGAGCATTTTATGAACACTGGGAGCTTAACCCCAGTGCCGCTCCTGGCTATGACAACCTTAGAACCATATATCCAGAGTATTTTACTGATAATTGTGGTGATAATTATGATAAGAACATGATAGTAAATAGAATGAATAAATTTTTTGCAAATGTTGGACCGGAGTTGGCAGCAAAAATTATAAACCAAGGAAGAGACACCATGAGTGAAACATTGATTGGAAATAACCCTCAGTCAATCTTTCTCTCAGCAGTGGATGAATTAGAGGTAAAATCTGTTGTTGAAAAGTGTAAAAACAAATTATCTACTGATTGCAATGGTACTGATATAGTAATAGTAAAAAGAACTATTGATGGCATATTAAAACCATTTACATATATTTGTAATCTCTCATTTCAAACTGGCTCACTCCCACAGAAAATGAAAATAGCAGAAGTAATACCATTATTCAAACATGGAAATAAACACCACTACACAAACTACAGATCAGTATCGCTCCTCCTACAATTTTCAAAGATTGTGGAAAAACTTTTCAACAGCAGATAAGAAAACTTTTTAAATAAACATGATCTGCTTAATCAGAATCAATATGGATTTAGAGCAAAGAGTGCAACATCATTAGCAATAATAGAAGCAACAGAGGAAATAATAAATGCATTTGATCAAGGAAAATGTGAAATTGTGTGGAGATTGTGTGGAAAGGATGAGGCAGAGTTATTTCTCAGGTTCCATTTTATTCTCAACACACTCTCCAACATTCAAAAGCAGAAGAAGGAAAAATCCCCAACATCTGCCAGTCTTATACCCCTGACATCAAAGTACAAAATCCCGTTGTCTTTAAATCCCAAACACAATGCATCCCCCCTGCAGTTCCTCTCTCTTCCACCCCAACCTGGGTGGTCAGGAAACCATTCATGTCCATCTCTTTGCATATCAAAAGGCCAACTCTCTCGTCCTCCTCTTGTCCCCAGGAGGTCCAGACCTTTTGTTCCTCTTCAGACGTGAAGCCAAAATAAGCACACAGGAATATACATGAGAGAATATGAACAGTCATATACATGTGAGCCCATGAAACTACATATGTGCACCACATATAACCCCCCCAAACGTCTAAGATGGAACAAACAAACACAGATTGCATGTCATAATAAAATCGCCACACATCAGTCCACATGCTGTCTTGGTCTCAACCGTCTGCCGTATCTGCTGCAGGCGGGCTTAACTTCTTCCGCGGTGTCCTCCTGCTGTGGAGCTGCTGTCTGGGGATTAAAACTGTTAGTCAATCTCTGTAAGTGTACTGGGGAATGCTCCCTAGGGGGTCTGCCCCGTCGCGGGGCCCTCGCCAACTGCACAGTTTCATCAGCCATCACAAAAGCAGGTTTGAGTCTGTCTATGCCAATCATCTCCTTTCTGCCCCCCAAATCTAGCAAAAAATGCTTATCACCTGTTTCTAGCACTCTAAATGGTCCATCGTAAGGCGGTCGCAGAGCTGTGCGGTGGGCATCATGTCTGACAAAAACAAACTCCGCATTTTTTAAAGCTTTAGGCACAAAAACACGCGGAAAACTGTGGTGAACGGGGCCTGGTAGGACACTCGGGCCATTGCTATTCTGCAACCGCTGAGCCGAGGAGAACTCTGGCGCTGGATTGTCAGGGAGAAATTCTCCAGGCAGCTGAAGTGGCTGTGCGAACACTAACTCCGCTGGGGAGGCATCTAAATCCTCTTTAGGTGCAGAATGCAACCCCAATAGAACCCATGGTAGTTTGTCAACCCAATTTGCATCCGTAAGCGACGCTCTGAGAGCCGCCTTCAGCGACCTGTGAAAACGTTTGCATAACCCGTTAGCCTGCGGGTGATACGCGGTCGTGCGGTGGATCGTTGCCCCCAGGCTGCGGGCCATCGCTGACCAAAGTTCGGAAACAAATTGTGGGCCTCTGTCAGACATAATATCCGACGGAATTCCAAAACGCGCTACCCATGCAGTTAAAAAAGTGCGCACCACCTCCTCGGCTGTGGTTGATGACAGGGGAACCACTTCTGGCCAGCGCGTGGTGCGGTCAACCATGGTCAGAAGATGTGTGCACCCTTGCGAGGGCGGTAGGGGGCCTACGAGGTCCACATGGACATGATCAAACCTTTTAGCTGGAATATGAAACGGCTCCAAATTAGCTCTCGTGTGTCTATGCACTTTGGCCCACTGACAGGACATGCAGGCTGCTGCCCACTCTCTAACTTGCTTGCGCAGGCCCGGCCATACAAATTTCTCCCCTACCATTTTGACCGAAGCGCGCACCCCCAGGTGCGCCAGCAAATGGATCGAGTCAAAAACGCAGCGGCGCCACGAGGCCGGAACCACCGGACGGGGTCACCCGGTGGAAACATCGCAGATTAGGGGGGGCATATCGTCTTGCAGCACCCTGTCCTCCAGCCTTAACCCTGTTGGTCCAGACTGGAGTGCACGCACGTCCGCGTCACCGCCCTGCTCCGCGGCCATGGCTGCGTAATCTATCCCTACGCGGACTGGGGCCGCTCGCACTTCTACGCCGCTACCCTGGTCCGCGGCAACAGCTGCGAAATCTACCTCTACGGGGGCTGGAGCAGCCACGGCACGCAAGAGGCAGTCTGCCACTACATTAAGTTTACCCGCTACATGCTGGATATCGGTAGTGAACTCCAAAACTGTGGCCAGCTGTCTCTGCTGCCGGCCCGACCAAGGTTCCGAAATCTTGGCCATCGCAAAAGTCAGCGGCTTGTGGTCCACGAACGCGGTGAAACGGCGTCCCTCCAGCCAAAACTGGAAGTGACGAATAGCCAAATGGAGAGCTAACAACTCCCTGTCGAATGCGCTGTATTTTCGCTCACTATCGCGCAAAGTCTTGCTGAAAAACGCGAGTGGCTGCCAGGCTCCAGCCACATACTGTTCAACAACCGCTCCTATGGCCACATCTGACGCGTCAGTAGTGAGCGCCATGCGGGCCGTTGGGACTGGATGCGCTAACAACGCAGCGTTTGCCAAGGCTGTTTTGACTTCAGAGAATGCGCGCTCCCGCTCGGGAGACCATTCGATTTTATTTGCGGGTTTTTGTTTTTTAAGCGCAGCGTACAATGGTTGCGTGAGCTGCGCCGCGCGGGGGAGGAAACGGTTATAAAAATTCACCATTCCCCAAAACTCCTGTAACGCTTTGACCGTTTGTGGCTGGGGAAAATTTGCCACCGCGCGCACCTTGTCAGGCAGAGGGTCTGCTCCTTCGGGAGAGACACGATGCCCCAAAAAATCAATCTGGGCCACCCCGAACTGACACTTCGCTGGGTTGATTATTAACCCATGCTCCGCCAACCTCCGGAAAACTGCCGTGAGGTGGTTTTCGAGTTCGCCTTCGGACGCACTGGCTACCAAAATGTCGTCCAGTTAGATGAACACGAAAGGGAGATCGCGCAACACCGCGTCCATCATGCGTTGGAAAGTCTGCGCTGCGCCTTTAAGCCCGAACGGCATGCGCAAAAACTCCAAAAGCCCGAAAGGAGTTATTACCGCTGTTTTGGATATGTCCTCAGCGCGGACTGGGACCTGATGATAACCGCGTACCAGGTCTATCTTAGAAAAAATGCACGTCCCCGCCAAATGAACTGAAAAATCCTGGATATGTGGGATTGGGTAGCGGTCGTGTGCTGTAGCATTGTTCAGCCTGCGAAAATCACCGCACGGCCGCCACGAGCCATCAGTTTTAGGGACCATGTGAAGCGGTGAAGCCCAAGGGCTCTTTGAACGTCGGATGATGCCCAATTTTTCCAGGTTGGCAAACTCCTCGCGCGCTATGGCCAGTTTAGCTGAATCCAAGTGCCGAGCTTTTGCAAAAACGGGCGGTCCGGTGGTAGTAATAAAATGCTCCACCCCGTGCTTAGCCACAGTCGCCGAAAATGTTGGCACCGTGAGTGCTGGAAACCGAGTGAGGAGTGTGTGGAACTTACCACCTGCAGCTGTGACGTTGGCTTGTGCTGTTGGCGGGGCCACTCGCACTGTGCAGGGAATAGAAGAAAAAGAGAGTGCATTAACCAGGCGTCTGTTAGCAAGATCGACCAACAAACCATGTGAGCACAAAAAATCAGCACCTAACATGTTGAAATTGACTGCCGCTATGACGAAAGTCCACTCAAATGTGCGACCGTGTAAAGACAGAGACAGGGTCTTCTCTCCGAAGGTCTTAATCGCTGAGCCGTTCGCTGCTGACACCACAGGGCCATTGGAAGACGCCAGCCGGTCAGCGTAGGAAGGTGTGATGAAACTCATCTGGGAGCCTGTGTCCACGAGGAAGTGCCTCCCCGATCGCGCGTCCTTCAAGTAGAGCAGCTTGTTCTCCTCACCGAGAGCCGCAGCTGCTACCGACTCCCGGTCTTGGCGTTTCCCGAGTGCTTGAATTGGCACGGTGGAATGCACTTGCGTGCCCTCTCGGCGAAACGGCGATGGTAAAAGCAAAGGACGTCGTCCGCTCCGCACCTCATGGCCTCCGCCGCTGGCGTCGTCGGTGAGCCTGGTGTTGCAGCCTCTGGCCCCCCACCATCTCCGGATGTTGCGCCCAGCTCCGCTGCTGCGGTCATAGCCGTGTGTCGTCTATGGGCGTCGATGAGTTGTTGCGCCTCCTGGCCCAGCTCATGGTAGTCTCGGTGGGCCAGCAGCTGTGAACTGGCCAGGGTAACTCTCACCGCTGGCGGTAGCGTCCTGAGGAGAAGGTGGGCGAAAATAAAGCCATCATCTTCAGCGTCTCTCAAACTCAGCATCTTCGCCATCAGGTCTGCAGGTCTGTCAACTTCACACTCTGTCAACCTCAGGAGCTTCTCTGCTCGCTCTCCCAGCGAGGGGGTGAAAAAACGGATGAGAGCAGCCTTCAAAGTGCCGTACTTGTCGTCGTCTGGCAGGTGGTTGATCAAGCTCTCTACACGCTGGGCTGTGTGGCTGTCCAGCTTTGCAACTACATGGTAGAACTTCGTGGTGTCTGCTGAAACCTTCCGAAGATGGAACTGTGCCTCGACTGCGTTAAACCAGGAGCGCGGACTGTTCTGCCAGAAGTCCGGGAGCTGGACTGTGGTAGCTGCATCAGCTTGGCTGGCTCCTGATGAGTCCGGTGCAGGAGAATCGTCTCCGGCCATAATACGTCTTAAGGTCACCAGTGTGGAGATTGTGTGGAAAGGATGAGGCAGAGTTATTTCTCAGGTTCCATTTTATTCTCAACACACTCTCCAACATTCAAAAGCAGAAGAAGGAAAAACTCCCAACATCTGCCAGTCTTATACCCCTGACATCAAAGTACAAAATCCCATTGTCTTTAAATCCCAAACACAATGCATCCCCCCTGCAGTTCCTCTCTCTTCCACCCCAACCTGGGTAGTCAGGAAACCATTCATGTCCATCTCTTTGCATATCAAAAGGCCAACTCTCTCGTCCTCCTCTTGTCCCCAGGAGGTCCAGACCTTTTGCTCCTCTTCAGACGTGAAGCCAAAATAAGCACACAGGAATATACATGAGAGAATATGAACTGTTATATACATGTGAGCCCGTGAAACTACATATGTGCACCACAGTTGGTATATTTATAGATTTTAGGAAAGCATTTGATACAGTAAATCGTTCAATAGTTCTTAATAAACTGCAATTGTATGGCATTAGGAGAGTGGCACTGAATTGGGTTACAAGTTATTTATCTGAGAGACAACAGTTTGTGAAGATGGGAGAATATCTGTGTGGATGTATGGGAATTGCCTGTGGGGTCCCCCAGGGGTCAGTATTGGGCCCCAAATTTTTTAACATTGTATGTATATATATATATATATATATATATATATATATATATATATATATATATATATATATATATATATATATATATATATATATATATATTCCAAGTTTCTAAATTATTAAAAATAATATTTGCTGATGATACTAATATATTTTATTCTGGAAACAATTATAAGGAACTAATCCATACTCTAAATAATGATTTAAATAAGCTAAAAAATGGATGGATAGTAATAAATTATCACTAAATATACATAAAACTAAGGCAATGATATTTGGTAACTGTAAAAGTAAAGAAGATATACATATTCATATAGAAAATGTAATAATTGAAAATGTTAAAGAGATCAAATTTTGGGATGTAATACTAGAAGATAAAATTATTTGGAAACCACACATTGGATACATACAAAACAGCATGGCAAAAAATATCGCAATTATAAATTAAATTAAGCAAGTCCTAGATTACAAGTTGCTTCATATCTTGTATTGCTCATTAGAACTTCCATACTTTGTCATGGGTCGTGTGCTGACTCTGTCAGCACTCAGGCTGTGCGGTAGTCTCCGTTGTCTCCTCTGGCATGGTTCTAGATGTTTATTTTGACAGCGCCTCGGCAGGGCTTCCTGCTGTCAGTGGAGCCCCGCTGAACAACCTGTTTCTAATCAGCTGATGACCCTTCATCAGCTGATCAATCTATTCCTCCCTATTTAAGGGAGCAGCCCTGTTTGCTCAGGGCTGCGACCTACACAGGCATTTACGTTCCCACGTTTCCTTCCCAGTCTGGCTTCCCTAACCCTGAGGTCAGTTCCCACAACGTTCAGGTTCCGTCCTCGCTGTGCATATGTAAGTGTTTGTATTTATTTGTGTTTGCCCCACGAGGCTTGTTATTTTGTCATTGTGTGTCTTTATTTAATAAATGTACAAACCCACGGCTGCCTATAGTGTCTCACTGATGGCTCGTAAGAGCCATCCATGTCAGTAGGTCACAGCCCAAAGAGACGCCAGTGGCCGTAGTTTGTTTAATTGGACTTGTTGTTTCCCCTGTCTGGGTACCGGTGTGCTGGGAGAGTATGTCGTCACGCAGGGGCTGCGCTCGGAGCCTGGGCTACGAGCTGGTGGAGGCTCTGGACTACATTGATGGAACTATCTTCACGGCTGGCCTCTACGACACTCCCAGCGATGTACGCCAGCACCTGGACCTTGCTGAGGATATTATTAATCACCTTCCCCGCTATTCCAACCACCCGGAAGTCACAGCGAGGAAGGTTGACATCGCTGCGCAGCGGGAGAGACTCCATGGGCTGGAGGGAAACTCTGGTAGCAAGCCGAAGAGGAGGTATCCTCACTCCTCGCTTCAGGATCCCATTCCGGTCCCCGCTCCAGGCCAGGAGTTCACACCGCCCAGGGGTGATCCCCGAGAGAGTGTGTCGTCAGTCGGAATTCCCCCGGAGACGCTACGTCTGACAGCTGTTTCTATCAGGGACCGAGTGGCAGCTGCTCACTCCGCCGTTCACCCTACGCAGGTTATTAAGCATGTGGCAGCGGCAGTCAGGCTGGTGGAGAGGAATCCAGTGTCGAAGGACTATCCTGAGTTCGCCGACCTGCTTGCTTCTGTTTCCGCACAGGAGCGGCGTTTCCCAAATCTCTCCTTCGCCTCTCCCTCTGCCGGTAACCGTCGTCACATAGCTAACAAGAAGCCTCAGCAAGAACCCCGTCTGGATCCTGTTCCGGATCGTTAGAAAGACTCCACTTCTCTGACAGCTGCCGCTCCTATGTCTCGTCAGGAGGGAATTCCCGCAGCCCCTCTCCCAGGGTCACCTCCTCCGGCTGTTCCGTCAGCTCCTCGTGCCCGGATCACCTCGGCTGTCATCCCCTCCTCCTCGACGTCTTCCTCGGCTCCTGTGAAGGTTACGAGTCCTGCTTCGGCGACGCCCGTTGTGGATCCACCGCGAGCGGCTCCTCCTCGTCCTCCCAGGGGGCCCTCCATCACCATCCAGCGGGGCAAGGAAGAAACGAAGTCCACTGCAGCGGGTTCCATCGGGCCTCCACGGATCAGGCAAGTAACTTTTCATTCTGTTCCCATATTAGATGAATTGTCTTGCTTGATTCCTGGGGGCGGAGCTCGGGGTTCACAGTCCCCTGAACTCCCTCCACCTGCTGCAGTAAATAGTAATGGACCTGCTACCTCTGTGTCTCCTTCCTCTGAGCGTTCCGCGGCGCCAGGCCTACACCGCCGGACAAGGTGGGAGCCTGGGGCCCTGGATAGCCTGGTTCCAGCCCTGCAGCCACGTCATGGGCAGAGGAGGAGAGCAGACTGCAGTTTGGAGCCTGCACCGACGATGAAGCGTCCCTGGGTCTCCATGGAAGAGCGGTCCAATCCAGCAGGTCGAGGTACCCCTGCCACCACGCCGTGCAGGTCGCCAGTGTAGACGTCAGCGTTGGAGGTTCCTCAGGCTGTGAAGAACATCATGCCAACTGCAGGGCCCGCTGTAGCTGAGTGGGAGCCAGACGACGACCTTCTTCGTCCTGAGCCCGGATCGTCGAAGTCCTGGACGGCGACAGATCTGCCAGCGATATGGACGCTAGATGCACGGTGGCACAGTGGTTAGCACTGCGGCAGCACAGTTTACCCTTGGCCGGGGGATCGTGGGATCGTGGGTTCGATCCCAGCCCCCGACCAACAGTGATCTGTGTGGAGTTTGCATGTTCTCCCCGTGTTGCGTGGGTTTACTCCGGGATTTCTCCGGTTTCCTCCCACATGCCAAAAACATGCATGTTAGGTTAATTGGCTGTTCTAAATTGTCCCTAGATATTTGTTTCCTATAGGCCCTTAGAATAGAGGGTTAGTATTAATGAAAGCGCTTTGAGTGGTCTTTGTGACTAGAAAAGCGCTATATAAGTGCAGGTTAGTTAGTTAGTTAGTTAGATGCAGGGCGGCCCCCCCGAACTATCGGCTTTCATGCCGTGGTGTTTAGACTGCCTTCATCCCTGGGGTTCTATTTTGGTGCTCCTGTAACCATTTGGGATGTGCGGCGGTCTTATGTATAAAATTGTATGTGTATGAAATGGTATGTCACAGCTTCCTAGCAGGTGTTTTTTGTTTTTCCTCTGTTTTAATATCCATTCATTGCCTGTACAGTTTGTGTGTATGGATTTAAAACAGCAGGGTTTCAACGTTTGTAGTGTTTTTTTTTCTCTCCCCTCCTTTCCTTTGTTGGGGGATGATACAGTATGTGGTTTTTAACTCCGCCAGGCCGAAAAGGCCAGGAGGAGGTTATGTTTTTGCCGGGGTTTGTTTGTCTGTCTGTCTGTTTGTCTGTTTGTCTGTTGGTTAGCAAGATAACTCAAAAACTTTTGGACGGATTTCCATGAAACTTTCAGGCGTTGTTGGAAATGGTACAAGGAAGAACTGATTAAATTTTGGGGATGATTCGCATCACCGTGTGGATACAGGATTTTTTTAAAGCATTTTTTTAACACTGTGACATACGGCCATTTTCAACATGTGCGCAGGCGCAATGGAGGGCGCTGGTCGTCGTGTCTGACCAACACAAACTCTGCGTTCTTCAACGTTTTAGGCACAAAAGCACGCGGAAAACACTGGTGGCCTGGGCCCGCCAGCGTGCCTGTGTTTGCGTGCAGCTGCAAAACCTGACATGGGCAGCTGTCCGCCACCGGATTATTTGGCAGAAATTCCCCGGCCAGCCATAGGCGCTGTGCATTTGGCAGAAATTCCCCGGCCAGCCATAGGCGCTGCGCAAAAACGAGCTCTCTGCCGGGGAACCTTCTAAATTCTGTTTTGCAAATAATATAATATAAAAACCACGGCAACCTGTCTACCCAATCTGCATCCGTCAGTGGAGGAGATAGACACAACAGCAACACTTCAGTTTATTACCTCCGCCAAGGAGGCAATGCTTTTACTACTGAACCACTAATCCTATCACCATCACATTGATCGTCATTGATTAATTGTCTATGTTTATTGCACTGTCCCTGTCAAAGAAACAAATAATCATTGTGAATCCAATTGCTAGTCATATGTTTTCATGGTCAAGGAATCTGAAAACGTACACACAAACACTGTATGGGGGGAACTGTGGCGCTTGGCAGAGGTCTGCACTCTGCGAGTGCTTTTCTAGTTTTTTTGGGGTTTTTTTCCTTGGAACTATTTATCTTGGTCTTTTGACCCGAGCTTCTGTTTATGGCCGGTAGGCTTAATACTTCTTATTTGAGCGTAGTATTCCACCTGTTGGTACATTATGGAGTGTTTGTGGGCTTTTTTTTTTCTTCATACTCTGTAGTGTCTCCTGTTGTTTTTTTTCTCTACTCTGGTCGCCAGGATCTAGCCCTCCACAGCCTTTTCTTTCCCCCTTCTCCCTCCCTGGGGTGGTTTTGTTGGCCTCCCAGTTGGGGCGGGGGGGAACCCGGTGTTACACTGCGTCTAGAATCCACGTCAGAAACGGGGGCAACTGTCATGGGTCGTGTTCTGACTCTGTCGGCACTCGGGCTGTGCGGTAGTCTCCGTTCTCTCCTCTGGCGCGGTTCTAGATGTTTATTTTGACAGCGCCTCAGCAGAGCTTCCTGCTGTCAGTGGAGCCCCGCTGAACAACCTGTTTCTAATCAGCTGATGACCCTTCATCAGCTGATCGATCTATTCCTCTCTATTTAAGGGAGCAGCCCTGTTTGCTCAGGGCTGCAACCTACACAGGCATTTACGTTCCAACGTTTCCTTCCCAGTCTGGCTTCATTAAACCTGAGGTCAGTTCCCACAACGTTCAGGTTCCGTCCTCGCTGTGCATATGTAAGTGTTTGTATTTATTTGTGTTTGCCCCACGAGGCTTGTTATTTTGTCATTGTGTGTCTTTATTTAATAAATGTACAAACCTACGGCTGCCTATAGTGTCTCACTGATGGCTCATGAGAGCCATCCATGTCATACTTGACCTATCATATAGAGGTCTGGGGTAAGAATTATAAAAGCACACTTAACTCATTGTTAATATTACAAAAAAAAGGGCAGTCCATGTTATACACAAAGCCGGATATCTTGAACATACTAATTTATTGTTTTTACAATCAAAAATATTGAAATTACTGGAACTTGTTGATTATTATGCAGCACGGTTAATGTTTAAAGACAGCAAAAACTTTTGGCCATGCAAGATACAAAATCTTTTTAGTCAGAGAGAAGGGAGATACATTTTATGGAGGAACACATTTAAAATGCACCTAGTAAGATCTACTAGGCAAAGTTTTTGTGTCTCTGTGTGGGGTAAAGTTGTGGAATGGGTTGGGAGAGAAACACAGGCGATGTCCAAACATCCATATATTTAAATCAACATATAAAGAACTGATTTTCGAACAACATAAAAATAAAGGACAGTAATATTACAATGTGTCTTTAATGAAGAAAGGTTGTTTTGGTTGAATATATATGCTGTGTTATTGTTGAATATATATATGCTGAGTGCTATTGATATTGTCATTATTACTAGACTAATACATTGCTATTATAGCATTACACACATCACATTACACACACACATCACAACTCCCCCCACTCGGGAGATCGGATCACAACTTGGTTCATCTCCGGCCGGTGTACAAACCCCTAGTGCACAGACAACCTCCGGCCATGCACACTGTGGAGTTATGGTCTGAGGAGACAATGGACACCCTAAAGGGCTGTTTTGAAGCCACCGCCTGGAAGCAGCTCTGCGATCCACATGGTGAGGACATCGATGGCCTCATTCACACCTTCACGGGCTACCTCAGCTTCTGTGTGGACAAATCCGTTCCCACCAAGACCATACGGCGTCACTCAAACAACAAACCCTGGATCAACCCTGAGATAAAAACACTTCTGAGAGAGAAGAAGAGGATCTTCAGGTCAGGGAACAGGGAGATGCTGAAGTCCGTACAGAGGGAGCTGAGGAGAAAGATCAGAGAAGGCAAGGACAGCTTCAGGAAGAAGATGGAGGACAAGCTGCAACAGAGCGACATCAGCGGGGTCTGGAGAAACCTCAAAACCATCTCGGGGCTCCAGAATACCTCCCCCCAGGCCACAGGGGGCAGGGAGTGGGCGAACAACCTGAATCTGTTTTTCAATAGATTTGACCAACCGCCCTCCCCCCTGTCTGCACAACAACCACTGCTGCCTCTAAGAAATCAAGTCCTGCTGCCCACTCCCCACTCCACCAACACCCCCCCACTCCCAACACACAGCCCCCCATCCTGACCCTGACCAGGACCCAGGTGAGGACGGAGCTGAGGAAGATCAAGGCGAGGAAGGCGCCGGGACTGGACGGCATCAGCGCAAAGCTCCTCAAGTCCTGTGCAGACCAGCTGTGTGGGATTGTGACGTATATCTTCAACATGAGCCTGAAACTAGGGAGGGTACCACAGCTGTGGAAAACATCTTGTGTGGTACCTGTACCAAAAACTTCCCACCCCAAAGACCTGAACAGCTACAGACCGGTGGCCTTGACGTCCCACTTGATGAAGACCCTGGAGACACTGTTCCTTGCTCACCTCCGCCCCCTGGTGGAACCAGCGATGGATCCACTCCAGTTCGCCTACCAGCATGGCATTGGGGTGGAGGATGCGGTGATCTTCCTCCTTCACCGTTCTCTGTCCCACCTGGAGAAGCCCGGGAATATGGTGAGGATCATGTTCTTTGACTTCTCCAGTGCTTTCAACACCATCCAACCGATGATCCTGAAGGACAAGCTGCTGCGCGCAGGGGTGGACCAGCACCTGTCATCATGGATCCTGGACTACCTCACGAACCGGCCTCAGTTTGTGAGAACCCGGGACTGTGTGTCCGACACAATCATCAGTAGCACGGGGGCCCCCCAGGGAACGGTGCTGGCTCCCTTCCTGTTCACTCTTTATACTGCGGACTTCTCACACAACACAACACACTGCCATCTACAGAAGTTCTCTGATGACTCTGCGATCGTTGGCCTCATCTCCAATGGAGATGAAGCTGAGTACAGAGGGCTTATCCAGGACTTCGTGGACTGGTGCCATCGGAACTGCCTCCAGATCAACGCGAGGAAAACTAAGGAGCTGGTGGTGGACTGCCGCAGGCATGGGCAGCCCCTCACAGTACCAGTAAATATACAGGGAACAGACATCGAGATGGTGACATCCTTTAAGTACCTGGGTATTCATCTGAACAATAAACTAGACTGGTCACACAATACTGATGCACTCTACAAGAAGGGACAGCGCAGGCTGTTCCTGCTGAGGAGACTCAGGTCTTTTGGTGTACAAGGGGCGCTGCTGAAGTCATTCTATGACACGGTGGTGGCATCAGCCATCACTTTTGGAGTGGTCTGCTGGGGCAGTGGCATTACTGCAGCCGATAGGAAGAGACTGAACAAACTGATTAAGAAAGCTAGCTCTGTCCTGGGGCAGCGCCTTGATCCGATGGAGGAGATAGGAGAGAGAAGGACGGTGGCTAAACTGTCATCTCTGCTGGAGTCCGAGTTCCACCCTATGCAGGACATACTGAATGCACTGAGGAGCTCATTTAGCAGCAGACTACATCATCCCAGGTGCACAACCGAGAGGTTTCGTAGGTCCTTCCTACCAACGGCTGTCAGACTGTACAACCTAAGCAGGGCTGCTCGCAGAGATAGCAAAAAGACGTAACAAACTAATAGTTTTTTGAATGCAAAAGATGCAATAGACTTACACAATGGTCCCCTCCGGCATACAACTAGGAACATACCGGTCGCTATGGAGGGTGAGAATATGTATGGGCACATAATCATACCATGTAGGATAACTAAGTAGACGGTTATGCTGTTTCATTCCATCTAGCAACAATGCTCTGCACTGTGTGTGTTTATATATTTACATATTTATTCCATCTAGCTACAATGCTCAGCACTGGGTGTGTTTATATATTTATATATCTACATATTATTCCATCTAGCTACATTGCTCCGCACTGTGTGTGTTTATATACTTGCATATTTATTCCACCTAGCTGCAATGCTCCGTACTGTGGGTGTTTATATATTTACATATTTATTCCATCTAGCTACAATGCTCTGCACTGTGTGTTCATATATTCATATATTTATTCCATCCAGCTACAATGCTCTGCACTGTGTGTCTGTGTGTGTGTGTATATATATATATTTTATAGTAATACGTACATATGTATATTAGCTGCTCTTGCTTGCTTGTTTTTTTCTTGCCTTCTGATTGTTGCTCTGAGTGTTGCTATCCCTGTGCTGTTGCAATCCTGGAATTTCCCCGTTGTGGGACTAATAAAGGCTTATCTTATCTTATCTTATCTTATTATGATTGTTTTAGGATGGAATTATTTAAAGTATTATATAGGCCAGGTGTTGTTGTTGTTATTGTAACTACTATATGGTTATTATATGGTTACCTATGTTGCAGCATTGCACCGAGACAAATTCCTAGTTTGTGCACTACATGAACAATGGCAATAAATCTCATTCTGATTCTGATTCTGATTCTGACTTAATATGCCTAAGTATTGTAAGCCATGTGGGGGTATATGGTGATTATGATGACGATAATATTGTCTATAATTATATTAAACATACCAGAAGTATTTTCTTATTACAATTATAATTAGATGTTGGTATTATTGTCATTGTAGGGAGCTTGAAATGAAGAAGCGATGTGATTTTATAAATCAAGTTTTATTATCAGCTTCACCTCCCAAACATGTCTCATCTCGATGCAGAAGCAGAAGGAGAGGTCGAGCGCAGTCAGACCTTCATACTTATACCCACACTCAACAAAAGATATTGCATATCAAAGCTGATATCCCGCATTAACATAATCCCCCTCCATTGTCCTCTATCTCCTCCACCTGACCCTGGGTGGTCAGGAAGTTCGATCCGGTCTCCACCGCTGCGACTCAGTCTGTTCTTTGATCTTCGCCGGTGGTTGAGACCTCTTGTCCTGTTCTGAGGCGTGAGGTCATTCCACATATGTAATCACTAAACATTCTAATATGTCTATACATATGTAGGTATGGAATATATGATTAATATAAGCCACAGCCCCCCCCCCAAATGACTAAGAAAAGAACAATCGAATTAAGTTTACAGTTTAAGATAATCTCCATGACATATTATACTGTTAAACATCTTGACAGGGAAAACCAGGAAAAAAAATCTTTCCAGCAGTCATGTTACCCCTCCGGTTATGCAGCCTGATCCTGTAGAAAATTCAGTGGTAACAGCAACAGTATAGTAATGTCACAAATCAGCCTTAAAACTGTCACAGCACAATCTGACAACATAGTTAACAACTCTTTGTCAATTTTGCATCAGTCCCTGTGCCGTCTGGGTTTTAATCTTCTCCCGAATCTGCTGTAGGTCCACTTGGGCGTCCTGGTGGGACCATCCTGTAAGGAATCTGCAGTTTGGGGAGGAGAGTGGTTATTTGTTCCCTGCAGGGGGGCTGAGTCTTTTTTCTTGGGGGGGTCTACCCCGCCGAGGTGCTCTCGCCACCCGTGCCGGCTCGTCGCTCAACAAGAAGGCAGGTTTAAGTCTGTCAATGCTGACTGTTTCTTTTCTGTCCCCAAAATCAAGCACAAAATGCTTATCACCAGGTTCCAGCACTCTGAATGGTCCGTCGTATGGTGGATAGAGGGTTGGTTTTAAGGCTTCGTGTCTAACGAAAACGAACTCGGCGTTTTTCAAAGCTTGGGGGACAAAAACCCACGGAAAAGAGTGATGTGCAGGACCAGGGAGCGTGTCCGGTCCGGTGCTGCTTAAGGGCCTCAGGGCTGAAAGATGCTCAGGCTCTGGATGTTCTGGTAAGAACTCACCTGGGAGTCTGAGAGGTTGTGCAAAAACTAATTCTGCTGGGGAGGCATCTAGATCCTCTTTAGGCGCAGAACGCAACCCTAATAAAACCCAGGGAAGTTTATTCACCCAATCTGTATCCGTTAGTGAGGCCCTGAGGGCGGCCTTTAAAGATCTGTGAAAATGCTCGCATAACCCATTAGCCTGAGGGTGATACGCGGTGGTGCGGTGAATTGTCGCTCCTAAGCTGCTGGCCATGGCTGACCACAGCTCTGAGACAAATTGAGGCCCCCTATCGGACGTGATGTCCGATGGGATGCCGAAACGTGCCACCCAGTTTGTTAAAAAAAACACGAGCGACTTCCGCGGCTGTGGTTGACGCCAAAGGGACCGCCTCCGGCCAGTGCGTAGTACGGTCTATCATTGTTAACAGGTGTGTGAACCTTTGAGACGAGGGGAGTGGTCCCACGAGGTCGACATGAACGTGGTCAAACCTCCTGGCTGGGATTCGAAAAGGCTCTAGAGGAGCTTTTGTGTGCTTGTGTATTTTGGCGCGTTGGCAAGACATGCAAGTCTTTGCCCATTCCTTTACATTTTTGCGCAGGCCCGGCCAAACAAATTTTTCCACGACAATTTTAACCGAGGCACGCACCCCTGGGTGCGCGAGGGAGTGAACCGAGTCAAATATACAGCGGTGCCATGCGGCTGGAACTACCGGGCGAGGTCGGCCGGTTGACACGTCGCAGATTAGGGGGGTACACCGTCACGTAAACCCCTTTCCTCCAGTCTTAACCCTGATGGTCCAGACAGGAGCGCGCGCACGTCCGCGTCACTGCTTTGTTCCTCTGCCATGGCAGCGTAATCTATCCCTACGTGAATTGGGGCCGCGTACGTGTCCGCGTTGGCGAAGAGTTCTGCGGCTGAGGTAGCATAATCTGTCTCCTCATGCTCTGGCGATGTCACAGCGCGAGAGAGGCAGTCTGCTACCACGTTAAGTTTGCCTGCCACATGTCGAATGTCTGTGGTGAACTCTGAAATTGCAGCTAGCTGTCTTTGTTGCCTGCCTGACCATGGTTCTGAAATTTTAGCCATCGCAAAAGTGAGTGGTTTATGGTCTACAAAAGCTGTGAAACGCCGCCCTTCCAGCCAGAACTGAAAGTGGCGGATGGATAAATGAAGCGCTAGCAGCTCCTTGTCAAAAGTGCTGTATTTGCGCTCGGTTTGGTTTAAGGATTTGCTAAAGAATGCTAACGGTTGCCAGGTTCCGCCAACTTGTTGTTCCACAACTGCCCCTATGGCCAGGTCTGAAGCGTCTGTGGTTAGCGCTATACGGGCCGAGGGATCAGGGTGAACCAACAAGGTGGCATTCGCTAGAGCACTCTTTACTTCTGTGAAGGCGCTTTCGCGCTCCGGGGTCCATTCGACCGCGTTGGAAGGCTTTTGTTTTCTGAGCGCAGCATATAGGGGTTGCATGAGTTGAGCTGCGCGGGGGAGGAAACGGTTGTAAAAATTCACCATTCCCAAAAATTCTTGCAGCGATCTGACCGTTTGTGGTCGTGGAAAATTTTTTACCGCGCAGACTTTGTCTGGCAATGGGACTGCCCCCTTTGGTGAAACTCTGTATCCCAAAAAATCAATTTGTGACACGCCGAATCGGCATTTGGCTGGGTTGATTATTAACCCGTGCTCCTCTAGTCTCTGAAAAACTGTAGTGAGGTGTTGTTCGTGTTCTTCCTCTGACGGGCTGGTTACCAGAATATCGTCGAGGTAGACGAACACGAAGGGGAGGTTGCGTAATACTGCGTCCATCATACGCTGAAAGGTTTGAGCAGCGCCTTTGAGGCCGAACGGCATTCGTAAAAATTCAAAAAGACCAAAAGGGGTTATTACAGCCGTTTTAGGAATGTCTTCCGCTCGAACGGGGACTTGGTGATAGCCGCGGACCAGGTCTATTTTAGAAAAAATGCGCGCACCCGCCAGATGTAGAGAAAAATCTTGGATGTGAGGAATTGGGTAGCGGTCATGTGCTGTCGCATTGTTTAATCTGCGATAATCGCCGCAAGGTCTCCAAGAACCGTCGGTTTTCGGGACCATGTGTAGTGGTGATGCCCACGAGCTTTTTGAGCGCCTAATAATGCCTAATTTTTCCAGGCTTGCGAACTCGTCAAGTGCTATGGCGAGCTTGGTCGCGTCTAAGCGCCGAGCTTTGGCAAACACGGGTGGGCCTGTTGTGGGGATGAAGTGTTCAACCCCGTGTTTTGCTACTGTTGCTGAGAATTTGGGAACTGTGAGTGCTAGAAATTGGGTGAGGAGTTGGTCAAACTTACCTCCTGCTGTAGTGACGCTGGCCTGCACGGGTGGTGGAGAAACTCGAGCTGAGCAGGGGATAGAAGAAAATGACAGTGCATTAACCAAGCGTCCATTTGCAAGATCAACTAACAACCCATGTGCACACAAAAAATCGGCACCCAACAAGTTAAAACTCACCGCCGCTATAATAAACGTCCATCTATAGTTGCGGCCGTGAATGCAAAGAGGCAGGTTCCTTTCACCGAAGGTGTCGATGATCGAGCCGTTGGCTGCCATCGCTCCGTTTCCCCGGGGTCCCATGGCCTGGTCTGCATTGGAAGGGGTGATGAAGCTCACCTGAGCTCCGGTGTCGATGAGGAACTGCCTCCCTGTGTGTCCGTCAGTCACATAAAGCAGCTTATTCGTCTCGCCGAGAGCCGCAGCTGTTAACGGGTCCCGGCTTTGGCGTTTCCCGAGTTTTTGAAATTGCAGGGGGGCACACATTTGTACGCCCTCTCGGTGAAATGATGGTGATAATAACAGAGGTCGTTCCGCCTGCTGCGCCTTGGTCGTGTCGCTGCCATGGTGGGAGGGCTTTGCTCCATTGTCTGCAGTTCTCCGCTGTTCTGGGCTTCCGCGCTGAGATCTGCAGATGCTGCTGTGGCCATCTGTTCGCCGCAGGCATTGATGAGCCGCTGTGCTTCTCGGGCCAGCGCACGGAAGTCCTGCTGGGTGCTGCACCGCATGTTGGTCAGTATCCAACATGTGTGGCGGCAGAGTGCTGAGGAAGATATGCTGGAAAAGGAAGTTGTCGTCCGCTTCCTTAAGCTGCAGCATGTCCTCCATGAGGGCCTTTGGTCTGCATCCTCTGTGGCCGTAGATCGCCAGAATCTTCTCTGCTCTCTCCTCGGCTGAGGGGACGAAGTTCTCGATAATGGTCGCCTTTAGTTCTCTGTATTTGTCGTGGGCGGGCGGTTGTCGAATTATGCTCCGCGCGCATCTTGACGTGGCGGCGTCGAGTTTGGCGACAATGTGGTAAAATTTCGTCTCGTCCGCCGTTATGCCCGCCAGCGCAAACTCAGCCTCAGCTTGCTGGAACCATGAGCTCGGGTCGTTTTGCCAGAACTCTGGCAGCTTGATGGTGACGGTGCTTGTGTGGGCCGTCTCTGATGAGTCCGCCGGGTGAGAACGCCTTTCTTCTGTCCTCACGGTGGAGCTGGGGATGGTGCTCGGTTGAGCCCTCTCTGTGGATTCTGCCGTGGGGGAATGTCTTCCATCCGTTCCCCTGTCTGCATGGGCGACGGCGCTTGCCTGGGTCGCCTCCGATGAGTTCGTCGCGGGAGAACGTCTCTGTTCCATCCTCACGTCTGGTCACCAGTGTAGGGAGCTTGAAATGAAGAAGCGATGTGGTTTTATAAATCAAGTTTTATTATCAGCTTCACCTCCCAAACATGTCTCATCTCGATGCAGAAGCAGAAGGAGAGGTCAAGCGCAGTCAGACCTTCATACTTATACCCACACTCAACAAAAGACATTGCATATCAAAGCTGATATCCCGCATTAACATAATCCCCCTCCATTGTCCTCTATCTCCTCCACCTGACCCTGGGTGGTCAGGAAGTTCGATCTGGTCTCCACCGCTGCGACTCAGTCTGTTCTTTGATCTTCGCCGGTGGTCGAGACCTCTTGTCCTGTTCTGAGGCGTGAGGTCATTCCACATATGTAATCACTAAACATTCTAATATGTCTATACATATGTAGGTATGGAATAAGATAAGATAAGATAAGATAAGATAAGCCTTTATTAGTCCCACAATGGGGAAATTCCAGGATTGCAACAGCATAGGGATAGCAACACTCAGAGCAACAATCAGAAGGCAAGAAAAAACAACATCTAGTAAACATATGTCCATATTACTATAAATGTATATATATATAGACACACAGTGCAGAGCATTATGGCTGGTGAATGTGCAGCAGAAAGTCTAAGCTCTCAGCGAATATATGATTAATATAAGCCACATCATTAAAATTATCATTGTTGTATTATTTCTTCTGCATAACTTAATTATAAGATGCATTATAGACCATGGTATTGTATAAGGAATGTAATGGATGGATCATGACTATAATGATATCATAATTCATTGGGTGTGGAGAAGGGGTGGGACTATATACGTGTTGGCTTCTTCCCGCTCCTTTTGAACAAGGACATTTTTTACTTTTTTAATGTTTGTTTTTAATTTTTTTGTCTTGATGTTCAAATAAATAAATCAATCAAATCAATCAATGCTGTGGCATGAACTTAAAAAGACAGTTCATGTTCGAAAACCCTCCAGTGAGGCTAAATTACAACAATTCAATTTGGCCAAAATTCCTCCACAGCACTGTAAAAGACTCATTACCAGTCATCACCAACGCTTGATTGCAGTTGTTGCTGCTAAGGGTGACCCAACCAGTAATTAGGTTTAGGGGGTAATCACTTTTTCACACAGGGTAGGGTTGGATATTTTTTCCCTTAATAATAAACACCTTCATTTAAAAACTGCATTTTGTGTATACTTGTGTTATCTTTGTCTAACATATAAATTGGTTTGATGATCTGAAACATTTAATTCATTTTTAATTGTTAGGTTGTATTACGTGAATCTCCCATTATTTTTAACATTGATATTAAGATAAGATAAGATAAGATAAGATAAGATAAGATAAGCCTTTATTAGTCCCACAATGGGGAAATTCCAGGATTGCAACAGCACAGGGATAGCAACACTCAGAGCAACAATCAGAAGGCAAGAAAAAAAACAAGCAAGCAAGAGCAGCTAATATACTGTACATATGTACATATTACTATAAAATATATACACACACACACACACAGTGCAGAGCATTGTAGCTGGATGGAATAAATATATGAATATACTGTATAAACACACAGTGCAAAGCATTGTAGCTAGATGGAATAAATATGTAAATATATAAACACCCACAGTACGGAGCATTGCAGCTAGGTGGAATAAATATGTAAGCATATAAACACACACAGTGCGGAGCAATGTAGCTAGATGGAATAATATGTAGATATATAAAAACACAGTGCGGAGCATTGTAGCTAGATGGAATAAATATATAGATATATAAATATAAACACACATATTAACACACAAACACACATATTAAATATCCATATGTCCAGATATGTTAAAAACACAGGCTTATACAGGGTGTCCTAATTTTTTTCACATGACTGTACATGCATGCATACACATACATTTATCATTTTGTATACTTTATTAATCCCAGAGGGAAAATCAGGGCATCCACCTAGGTGGGTGAGGCAGCCAAGGTGCGGCGCCAATCCCTTCACCATTCATACCTAGGGCCACTTTAAGATAAGGTAAGATAAGATAAGCTTTTATTAGTCCCACAATGTGGAAATTCCAGGATTGCAACAGCACAGGGATAGCAACACTCAGAGCAATAATTAAGAAGATACGGAAGATATAAATAAGAGCAGTGGATATACATACATACACATCAATATATAAATATACATACAAAGTGCGGAGCATTGTAGCCAGATGGAATAAACAGCATAACCGTCTACTTAGTTATCCTACATAGTATGAATATGTACCCATACATATTGTAACCCTCCGTAGCAACCGATACTGTCCTAGCTGTATATACTGGAGGGGACCATTGTGTAAGTCTATTGCGTCTTTTGCATTCAGTACTATTAGGTTGTCATGTTTTTTTGCTATCTCTGCGAGCAGCCCTGCTTAGGTTATACAGTCTGACTGCCGTAGGTAGGAAGGACCTGCGAAACCTCTCGGTTGCGCACCTAGGATGATGTAGTCTGCTGCTAAATGAACTCCTCAGTGCGTTCAGTATGTCCTGCATAGGGTGGGACTCAGACTCCAGCAGAGATGACAGTTTAGCCACCATCCTTCTCTCTCCTATCTCCTCCACTGGGTCAAGGCGTTGCCCCAGGACAGAGCTAGCTTTCTTGATCAGTTTGTTCAGTCTCTTCCTATCGGCTGCTGTAATGCCACTGCCCCAGCACACCACTCCAAAAGTGATGGCTGATGCCACCACCGTGTCGTAGAATGTCTTCAGCAGCACCCCTTGTACACCAAAAGACCTGAGCCTCCTCAGTAGGAACAGCCTGCACTGTCCCTTCTTGTAGAGTGCGTCGGTATTGTGTGACCAGTCTAGTTTATTGTTCAGATGAACACCCAGGTACTTGTAGGATGTCACCATCTCGATGTCTGTTCCCTGTATGTTTACTGGTGCTGTGAGGGGTTGTCCTTGTCTGCGGCAGTCCACCACCAGCTCCTTAGTTTTCCTCGTGTTGATCTGGAGGCAGTTCCTATGGCACCAGTACACGAAGTCCTGGATAAGTCCTCTGTACTCAGCTTCATCTCCGTTGGAGATGAGGCCGACGATTGCAGAGTCGTCAGAGAACTTCTGTAGATGGCAGTGTGTTGTGTTGTGTGAGAAGTCCGCATTATAAAGGGTAAACAGGAAGGGAGCCAAAACCGTTCCCTGGGGGGGCCCGGTGCTACCGATGATCGTGTCGGACACACAGTCCCAGGTTCTCACAAACTGTGACCGGTTAGTGAGGTAGTCCAGAATCCATGATGACAGGTGCTGGTCCACCCCTACACACAGCAGCTTGTCCTTCAGTATCATCGGTTGGATGGTGTTGAAAGCACTGGAGAAGTCAAAGAACATGATCTTCACCGCATTCCCGGGCTTCTCCAGGTGGGACAGAGAACGGTGAAGGAGGAAGATCACTGCATCCTCCACCCCAATGCCATGCTGGTAGGCGAACTGGAGTGGATCCAACCCTGGTCCCACCAGGGGGCGGAGGTGAGCAAGGAGCAGTCTCTCTAGGGTCTTCATCATGTGGGACATCAGGGCCACTGGTCTGTAGCTGTTCAGGTCTTTGGAGCGGAAGGTCTTTGGTACAGGTACCACACAAGATGTTTTCCACAACTGTGGTACCCTCCCCAGCTTCAGACTCAGGTTGAAGATGAGCTCCACAATCCTACATAGCTGATCTGCACAGGACTTGAGGAGCTTTGCGCTGATGCCGTCCGGTCCCGACGCCTTCCTCGCCTTGATCTTTCTCAGCTCTGTCCTCACCTGGGTCTTAGTGAGGGTCATGTTGGGGGGCTGTGTGTTGGGAGTGGGGGGGTGTTGGTGGAGTGGGGTGTGGACAGCAGGACTCGATGTCTTTAGAGGCAGCAGTGGTTGTTGTGCAGTCGGGGGGGGAGGGCGGTTGGTCAAACCTATTAAAAAACAGGTTCAGATTGTTCGCCCACTCCCTGCCCCCCATGGCCTGGGAGGAGGTGTTCTGGAGCCCAGAGATGGTTTTAAGGTTTCTTCAGACCCCACCAATGTCACTCTGTTGCAGCTTGTCCTCCATCTTCTTCCTGAAGCTGTCCTTGCCTTCTCTGATCTTCCTCCTCAGCTCCCTCTGTACGGACTTCAGCATCTCCCTGTTCCCCGACCTGAAGATCCTCTTCTTCTCTATCAGAAGTGTTTATATCTCAGGGTTGATCCAGGGTTTGTTGTTCGAGCAACACCATATGGTCTTGGTGGGTACGGTGTTGTCCACACAGAAGCCGATGCAGTCTGTGATGTGTGGGTGAGGCCATCGATGTCCTCACCATGTGGATCGCAGAGTCTCCAATTAACCTAACTTGCATGTTTTTGGCCTGTGGAAAGAAACCAGAGTACCCAGAGTAAATCCATGCAGACACGGGAAGAACATGCAAACTCCACACAGAAGGGTCACCGATGGTCAGGGGGTGGGATCGAACCCACGATGGTCAGGGGTGGAATCAATCCCATGACCTTCTTACTGTGCTGCCACAGTACTAACCAGTGCACCATAAAGCTGCCCCTCTTATTAAAAAATATTTTATAGACACACACACACACACACACACAAACTTATGAATAAGAGTTAATTTCACATTCATACTGTATTCATGCATGAAAAAAAATTTAAATGCAGTAAGAGTATTACACTGAAACAATATATGATTACCTCCGCCAGGCCGAAGGCCAGGAGGAGGTAATGTTTTTGCCGGGGTTTGTCTGTCTGTCTGTCTGTCTGTCTGTCTGTCTGTGTGTTTGTTTGTCTGTCTGTTGGTTAGCAAGATAACTCAAAAAGTTTTGGACGGATTTCGATGAAACTTTCAGGCGTTGTTGGAAATGGTACAAGGAAGAAATGATTAAATTTTGGGGATGATACGGATCACCGTCTTGATACAGGAATTTTTAAAAGGATTCTTTAACATTGTGAGATACGGCCATTTTCAACATGTGTGCAGGGGCAATAGAGGGCGCTGGTCGTCGTGTCTGACGAACACAAACTCCGCCTTCTTCAAAGTTTTAGGCACAAAAGCACGCGGAAAACTCTGGTGGGCAGGGCCCGCCAGCGTGCCTGTGTTTGCGCCACGCTGCAAAAGCTGACACGGGCAGCTGTCCGCCGCCGGATTATTTGGCACAAATTCCCCGGCCAGCCATAGGGGCTGCACAAAAACCAGCTCTCTGCCGGGGAAGCTTCAAATCCTCTTTTTTTCCGCGGAGCGCAAACCCAATAAAACCCACGCCAACCTGTCTACCCAATTTGCATCCATCAAAACAGTGGTGGCCCGGGCCCGCCAGCGTGCCTGTGTTTGTGCTACGCTGCAAAAACTGAGACGGGCAGCTGTCTGCTGCCAGATTATTTGGCAGAAATTCCCCGGCCAGCCATAGGGGCTGCGCAAAAACTACTAACTAACTAACTAACCTGCACTTATATAGCGCTTTTCTAGTCACAAAGACCACTCAAAGCGCTTTCACTAGTACTAACCCTCTATTCCAAGGGCCTATAGGAGACAGATATCTAGGGACAATTTAGAACAGCCAATTAACCTAGCATGCATGTCTTTGGATTGTGGGAGGAAACCGGAGCCCCCGGAGTAAACCCACGCAGCACAGGGAGAACATGCAAACTCCACACAGAAAGGTTCCAACCCCTGCCAGCCTGGGGATTCGAACCAGGAACCTTCTAGCTGTAAGGCAACAGTGCTAACCACTGCACCAAACCAGCTCTCTGCCGGGGAAGATTCAAAATCCTCTTTTTTTCCGTGGAGCGCAAATCCAATAAAACCCACGGCAACCTGTCTACGCAATTTGCATCCGTCACTGAAGCCCTGAGTGCTGCTTTCAGTGATCTATGAAAACGCTCGCAGCCTGGGAGTTTGCAGATGGAGGAGATGGACGCAACACCAACACTTCAGTTTATTACCTCCGCCAAAGAGGTAATGCTTTTACTACTGAACCACTAATCCTATCATTGTGAATCCAATTGCTAGTCATATGTTTTCAGGGTCAAGGAATCTGAAAACGTACACACAAACACTGTACAGGGGGGAACTGTGGCGCTTGGCGGAGGTCTGCGCTCTCCGAGTGCTTTTCTAGTTTATACTTGCCATAATAAAATGTCCAACAGTGATCTCAATGTTTTCTTAATTCTATATCCAACCTAGTTTTTAACATTTTATTTTAAAATGAAATTGCAAGCTGTATTATAAGACATACCTTTCGGCTGCTCCCTATCCAGGGTTGCCACTACTATTTCCACTTTTACGAGAGGTTTCTTAATGTCTGAATGTACATAAAGGGTGTAAGATGCTGCAGAACATATTGGGAGGGCAAAAGAGACACAAACACTTTCCACCTTGAAACAATTTTTAAAGAGGTATTATAGGAGGAAGATAGTCACGTTAAATGTCCCAACAACAGAAAGTTCTTCTGCTTTAAAATCTATAGTAAAATGTGGGATTGTTGTAAACCATTAAAAATGTTAAAATAGTCTCTTTTTGTCATCAGGCCATATGAGGTCTCTGACTCTCTCTCTCTCTCTCTCTCTCTCTCTCTCTCTCTCTCTCTCTCTCTGTTGCCTTTTCTTCAACTGCTTTTAATTTCCTGTGAACTGACTGTCATATTTGGGGCTTTGTTTTATACTCTTTGCCACTTGTGTTTGGGAACAGCAAAGAAGCAACACATTTTCGAACAAATTCCCGTTAGAAATGTGAGTTTTTTTCCTTATTAATAATTTGCATGAGAACAGCATTAGTCATTATAACTTTATGATTACCTTTGGCTTTTTAATGCATTTTAAAATGTTGAAGCAAATGTTTGATGAACAAGCTGTAAAGGCAATTTGTGCTATAAATAGTAAAACAATGAATTCTGCTCCATATAAATTTCCCTTTTACTTTAAGATTACTGTAGAATGCTTTTTGCACTCTTCATCCTCTGCCTGATGCCTTCAACAAGCTACAGTCAGCCTCCCGGTGTCCCTGGTTTACCTGGACCCAAAGGTGACCCTGGAGACCCAGGGCCCCCAGGACCACCAGGTAAAAAGTTTTAAACGGCCGTTTTTATTTCAGTGCAGATTGTGCAGACCAACAAAACCAGTGGTGGGCAGCGAGGGCCATTCCACTGCAGCTTTTTTGTTCCACCCAGTCTCTTAAGCAGGTGTATGCTCTGATCAGCTTCAAGGACTGCTCATCAGGGAAAACACCTGCTGAAGACACTGGGTGGAAGAGAAAACCTGCAGTAGGATGGCCCTCCATGGCACATGACTGCCCACCTCTGAACTAAACCCAACTGGGCACCACATGGGTTTAATGCGGAATAGCAGGGTTCAGTAAAACTGGCACCACAGATAAAGTCTATGTGTGCAAACACACATGGGGCCAATGTGGAACCCATGGACAAGCCCACATGGGGCCCATAAGAAAACCCAGGTTAAACCTATGGTGGGGCCCACATGGACAGGCTGGCTGGGCAACTCTGCCATTAAAACTGCTCATGTCATCTTAAACGGTTATGTGTCAGAGGGAGTTCTCCATAATCATCAAAGCCATGTCCAATTTTTACTATTTTTCCTCATGTAAAAAAAGTTTTTTATCATAATATTTCAACTGATGAAAGTATATTTTAGGTTAAGAGGTTTTTTTTCCCAATGGGTAGCATGACAATACATGCTATAATTCTGAAATAGTGTGACCACCGCTACAGCTCTTTACACCAAGTATGTCATAATCTGCCCTCTGGGCAGTTGAAAGTCTAAAGGCAGGACTCATGGCGCAGGCAGATGATTCAAAATGACAATTTATTAACAAAATAAGGACACAAATAAAAGTCTGCACAGGGGCAGAAAACAACACAACTCAGGAGACTAAATAAACTCATGGGGATTAATTTGAGAACAGGCAGTCACAGGGAGACAACAATGAAGACACCAGACAAAGCACCTGCACACATTCACATAAATAGGGTAACTGATAATTAACTAAATGTCAGACAGCCAAGCAAACAATTAAGGGTAGCAGGTGAGGAAAACAGGGTGGGCGGGGCTACACACACAGACACTCACTGACAGGGGACACACAGGAGACATGACAATGAACATGCAGGACACCCTACAGAGAAGGAAGTGACAAAACATAACCGAACATAATCATAAATAATCAGTGATTATTTATGATTATTTACGTCTCAAAGTTTGAAACTTTGAGACAATTGCTTCATGAGTAACACAGTGTTGTGAAACATCTAATAAAGACTGCCATCTGGTGACTGACTGTCAGAACTGCATCTAGGTTAAAAAAAAATCTCAAAACTTTTTTTTTTTTTTAGCATTTGGCCATCTGAGGTTTATTCAAAATTGGATGGCAGGAACAGACAATACAGACCAAACAAACAAACAAAAATAATCCCTCTCAAACTTCACGCGTGCCCTCAAGTCACGTGATGTAACCGACATAACGAGGCCTCACTTGCTACGGTCTCATGACTGTGGGCATGTTGACACATAGTGCTCGACACTCTGCTCACAACACTTGCGCGTTATATTGCTCGAGTCAGTGTCAAGTGGGCGGTCTTGAGCATAACATCACTATTAGTGTTGGGCGGCATGGTGGTGCGCTGGTTAGCACTGTTGCCTAACAGCTAGAAGGTTCCAGGTTCGAATCTCCAGGCTGGCAGGGGTAGGAACCTTTCTGTGTGGAGTTTGCATGTGCTGTGTGGGTTTACTCCGGGGACTCCGGTTTCCTCCCACAATCCAAACACATACATGGTAGGTTAATTGGTTGTTCTAACTTGTCCCTAGATATCCGTCCCCTATAGGCCCTTAGAATAGAGGGTTAGTACTAGTGAAACGCTTTGAGTGGTCGTTGAGACTAGAAAAGCGCTATATAAGTACAGGTCCTTATTAATCACAAAGAGAACAATGAATGAACACAAAGCATGAGCATAATCCTAAGATCCTTTCCAGATATGACAAAGTGAATGACATTTGATCATCTTCTGGCACACTCAGGGCACATAAGGACAATAACATTTTGTCTTTCTTTCAAGTGTCCACATATTTCCACCTGTTTCTGTGTAACTCTAGGCTTTAAATAATGAATTTCTTTGACTTGATTTTACTAAAATCAGGGCAAAAGGGATTTTCCGGACAACAAGGAAGTATGGGGTACGTTGGATTCCCAGGACAACCTGGACACGCTGGAGCAGTTGTGTTATGTGGACAAGGTGATTCCTTTTTGTTCAAGTTTTTCCCCACATATTAGCTCCCATTTATAGGTTCACTAAGAGGAGGGGACTACAGCCTACATTAACCTTGCCTCTTCTCCTAACTTCTGTTCTTAGTTCTATTTAGGGTTCCAAGCAGCTGTGCTGTGGGAATTTTTTTTTTCTTCTTCTTCTTCTCTTTCTTCTTCTTCTCTTTCTTCTTCTTCTTCTTCCTCCTCCCACCACACAGAGATCCCAAGTCAAGGCACTGCATCCATAGGTGGTGCTCTCATAAACAGTTTTACATTTTTAGAAATATGTCAAGAATGACTGGGCCTAGATTCAAAATTCTTTCATCATTCTATTCTCTGAAATTTTCTGTAACGCTTCTCTACTGGTCTTTTGCTCTAAAAGTGAAGGTTTTTGCATCATATTTTCAGCCAGACCATCAATGACAGAGGAGCTCATTCCAGCCTGACAAAATCACGCAGGGGTGCTCAGCTAATCCGACCATTGGTCTTAACCTTTATAGCACAGCGTAGATACAGACCAATCTAGGAGTCAAGGTCAATGGCCTAGGAGGAGAAATGTTTTGGAAAATCATATATGCCCAGATCTTCTGACTTTTGACAATGACCTTGACCTCAGCCTGGATACAGACCTACCTGAGGGTCATTGTGAGTGAGTTTCATGAGAATCGAGGTAATTGCCTAGGAGGAGTAGTGAGCTTTCTAAAATCACGTAAGTGCCCACATCTCCAGACCTTTGACCTTGACATTGACTTGACAACATGGATGCAGACACTCCTGAGGATCCTTGTGAGTGAGTTTGGTGACCACTGGGGAAGTTGCCTAGGAGATTTTTCTGAAATCACATAAGTGCCCAGTCCTCCTGACTTTGGACCTTGATCTTGAGCACAATCTGGAGGAAAAACCACCTGAGGATCATTGTGAGGTTGGTGAGCATCGGGGCAAATGCCTAGGAGGAATAGGGATTCCAGTGAAATATAGACAGATGACGGACGCCACATCATCACATTAGCTCCTTTTAGCTTTGCCGGAATGAGCTAAAAAAAAATGTGCAAGTGAACTCAAAATTAACTCCTCCTCGGTCATTTATCCAAATTGCTTGAAATTCAGCACAGATCGTCTCCAGATGTTGATAAGCAAAAGTTGTTAAAATTATCCAAAAATGTCAATCCGTTTTAAGCCAATCAAGTTGTAGTTTCTCTTTGTCACGTGTTTGCTATAATGTATCTTCTGATGTAGTGATCCAAGTTTGATGAAACTTCCCACTCACAATCACAACAATGTTCTTCAACAAAACACATGATAAAAGCATGAGATCTGGGTCACTGCTTTTAAACTGCATCCTCTAAAAAAAGCTAAAATTTCAATTCTCAAATATTTTCTAAATATTAATAGTTCAATATTTTATTTACTTTAAGTGAATTATGTCCAAAGGAAATAAACTTTGCTTGATCCTCATTAAAACATGCAATGTATATTGATTGGACTGAATATGCTATTGAAGATTTTACTGCTTGCTGTTTTAGTAACTGGGCTTTATTTGCTCGTTCCAGATGTTCTGAGAATTGACCAGGAAGTTGAGCTCTTAAAGAAGACTACTGCTAAGTTAGACCAGGGTAAGTACCCTATTTGGAGACTCTAGCGTTATAGGAAGTTCGTCTGTCTGGATAATAATACACTAATAATAAAACTTTGAATAATGCTCAAAATATGCTACGACCCCTCTTGAAAAGTAATGTACTGGCCCAGTGGTTATTAGGTTAGCATTATATTCAATCTTGCAATGGACG
This sequence comes from Pholidichthys leucotaenia, assembly GCA_020510985.1. Lineage (NCBI taxonomy): Eukaryota > Metazoa > Chordata > Actinopteri > Cichliformes > Pholidichthyidae > Pholidichthys > Pholidichthys leucotaenia. The sequence goes on along the minus strand of CM035840.1, from coordinate 54,687,691 downwards.
CAAAGCAGAGAAGAGGAGAGAGAGCTACATCCAAACACAAACTTCTTTCAAGTATTTTCCTTTAAAAATACCATATGTAGACTGCATGGAATATGGTTGGTAGTTCATCAATGTGGATGACAACTTGATAATGTTAGCTTTTATAGGAGCGTTGGTGGTTCACAAGGCTTGCACGTGAGCGGCAGAGTTGCCCGCAAATAGTGCACGCCAATCCAGCTATGTTTTAACTGTGTTTTCAGTTGGTTAATATAGACATTTAAGTATCCAGTTGGGTGTGTTGTTAGAATTTTTTCAACTAACACACACCAATATAATTTTGACAACCTCATCTGCTTCAAGGGTCAATGTGGTGTCCCTTCAGAGATGGTCTTTGTATACCTCGGTTGTAATGAGTTGTTACCCAACGCCAATGAGATGGTGTGGGTAAAGTGGTGTGGTTGGCTGACCAGCCAGCCAGCCATATCTGTGTTCTAACTGGACAGGGAATGAGACTACAGCCATCAAACTTGGTACATAGATTGACCTTGGGACTAGCACCTATGGCTATACTTTTTGTGTCAAAAGGTTAAAGGTCAAGGTCAGAATGCCATATAAACTCTATCTCAACACCAAAGACAGCTAGGGCCACCAAACGTGGTACACAAGTTCATCATGAAACCCTGATCTGTGACTATGGGCTTGGGGTCACAAGGTTAATGTTTGCATTCCCTATGCCCTATTACTGTACAACGAGTAAAGCTTGGGTCACCAATCTTGGTATGCAGATTCATCTTGGGATCCTGAACTATGACTATGGTTTTGAGATCGCAAGGTCAAAGGTCGAGGTCAGCATGCCATATAAACTGTATCTTAACAACAAAGACAGCTATGGCCACCAAACTTGGTACATAGGTTCATCATGAGACCCTGACCTCTGATGATGGGCTTGGGGTCAAAAGGTTAATGTTTACATTTCCTATGCCCTATTACTCGAGAATGAGTAAAGCTTGGGTCACCAAACTTGGTACACAGGTTCACCTTAGGATCCTGAACTGTGACTATGGTTTTGAGATTGCAAGGTCAAAGGTCGAGGTCATAATGCCATATAAACTATATCTCAAAACAATGAAAGCTAGGGTCACCAAACACCCTTACCTCTGGCTATGGGCTTAGGGTCAAAGGTCAAAGTTTTAACTCTATAGGGCTGCAAAAGGCATGGGTCTGCATCTCAATGGAGTGCATTCTAGTAATTTGAGGTACTGTTGCCCTTCTTTCATCTCGAGCCATTCTGGTCATTCTCCTCTGACTTGTGGCATCAACAAGGCATTTACGCCCACAGAACTGCTGCTTGCTGGATATTTTCTCTTTTTCAATCTCTGTAAAGACTGTGTGCAAAATCTCAGTAGAACAGCAGTCTCTGAAATACTCCTGTATAGCAGTTCATCTGGCACCAACAACCATGCCATCTTTAAAGTCACTTAATTCACCTTTCTTCCCCATTCTGATGTTCAGTTTGAACTTCAGCAGCTCATCTTGATCTTGTCTACCTTCCTAAATACATCAAGTTTCTGCTATGTGATTGGTTGATATTTGGACTGACAATCAGTTGAACAGGTGTACCTAGTTTTTGAAAGTGGACTGATCAAATCATAGCTAAAGTGTAGTTAAGGGAAATATTTTTTTCCAGACTCAGAAATACATGTCAGAAAGAAGGATACGATATTTTTGTTATTTTATTGTGGGAAAACAAATCTAATTTGCTTCATTGTCTTTTTCAGTGATAAACTTTGACTTTGTCCGGAAGGTGGGTCAGAAGTACTTTGTGTCCAACAAGGAGAGAAGCTCTTTCTCAAAGGCTGCAGAGTTCTGTGTCCAACAAGGTTTCGAGCTGGTTCTGCCTCAGAATGAAGAGGAGAATAGCGTACTGACTCAAGTGTTTGATGAAGAAGATAAAATAATCTGGATCAATGTCAACAATAAAAAAGAAAATGGCAACTTTGTGACCGATATGAAAGAGAGACCTTTAAGCTTTACCAGATGGGGAGAAGGACAACCAGACAAATCCATCAGGGATACAGGGTGCACCTTACTGTCTGAAAACGGGATCTGGAGAGCGACACCCGACTGCACTCTGGACGCTTACATCATTTGTCAGTTATAGAAAGATCTCTGCATTGCAGTCCAATCAATGAGATTCCAGTGACACACTGACATCTTCCTTTTTTAAACCTTTTTGTGGTCTATATTAACCATATATTCCATAACCTACATATGTTGAAGCATGTGGAAATGTTTGGTAATTACATATGTAAAGGACTTCACACCTCTGAAAGGACAAAGGGCTCTCAACCGCCGAGTGAAGAACAAAGACGTTCCCGGACGCGGTGGAGGAGACCGGAGGAGCCACCCTCACCCCCCAAGGCGAGGAGAGGAAATACCAAGACAATGGGGGGATTAAGATAATGAGGGATGTCAGCCTTTGTTATGCATGTCTTTTATTGTGTGCCAGTATAAAGTCAGTGAGCTGGAGACATTCTGTCTCTTTTCCCTTCTGCCACTCTCTGCACCAGATGAGACTTGTTAGAAGAGCTGATTATGCTGATTATTAAACTTGGTTTATAAATCAAATCGCCTCTTCATTTCCAAGCTCTTCTACACTGGTGACCCCTGACGCGAGTATGGTCCTGAGGCATACCCCCGCAATCGACTCATCCGTGGCGACCCACGCAGACGAGGGAACAGATGGACAACTGTTCCCCCCGGCAGAAGAGATTGAGAGGGCTCAACCGAGCACCAGCACCGCCGTGAGAGCCGAGGCAAGGCACTCTCACCCGGCGGGCACAGCAGTGATGGTGTGCACGAATGCCGTCGCTGTCCAGCTGCCAGACTTCTGGCAAGAAGACCCCGCCTCTTGGTTTCAGCAGGCTGAAGCCCAGTTTACTCTGGCGGGCATCACGGCTGACGATACCAAATTTTACCATATCGTCTCCAAACTCGATGCCGCCACTTCGAAGTGTGTGCGGAGCATGATCCGGCGGCCACCGGCCCGGGACAAATATGAGACGCTCAAAGCAACCATCGTGGCGAACTACGTCCCTTCAGCGGAAGAGAGAGCCGAGAAGATCCTGGCGGTCTACGGCCACAGAGGGTGCAAACTGAAGGCCCTCATGGAGGATTTGCTACAGCTCAAAGAAGAGGACAATGACAACTTCCTCTTCCAGTTTATATTCCTCAGCACGCTGCCGCCACACATGAGAGGGACACTCACCAGCATGAAATGCAACAACCACCAAGACTTCCGCGCACTGGCCAACGAAGCTCATCGGCTCGTCAACGCCTGCAAGGAGCGGACACCCACAGCAGCATCCGCAGACCTCAAAGCTGACGCCCCGAGCCACGGGGAGCCACAACCCACTGAGCAGACCCAGCCCACGGTGACAGCGACACGGCCCAAACTTAGCAGACAGAGCGACGCCTGTTATCATCACCACCGCTTCGCCGAGAAGGCCCACAAATGCGTTCCCCCCTGCAAATTTGCGATTTCGGGAAAACGCCAAAGCCGAGAGCCGTTAACGGCAGCGGTTCTCGGCGAGAAGAATAAGCTGTTGTACGTGACGGATGGACACACAGGCAAGCAGTTTCTCATCGACACAGGAGCCCAGCTGAGTTTTGTCATGCCCTCCCACGCAGATCGAGCCACGGGCACCCGGGGCAACGGAGCCGTGGCAGCCAACGGCTCTAGCATCGACACGTTCGGCGAAAAGAGCCTGCACCTCCTCATCCACGGCCGCAGCTACAGATGGACATTTGTTGTAGCAGCGGTGAGTTTTAACTTTTTAGGCGCAGATTTTTTGTGTGCACATGGGTTATTAGTGGATCTAGCAAATTGGTGCACTGTCCTTTGCTTCTATTCCCTGCTCAGCCCAAGTTTCTCCACCACCTGTGCAGGCCAACGTCACCACGGCAGGAGGTAAGTTTGAGCAACTCCTCACCCAATTTCCAGCACTCACAATTCCCAAATTCTCAGCCACTGTGGCTAAACACGGGGTTGAACACTTCATTCCCACAACGGGACCTCCCGTTTTTGCCAAAGCTCGCCGCTTAGACGCGGCCAAGCTCAACATAGCACGGGACAAGTTTACAACTCTTGAAAAATTGGGCATTGTTAGACGCTCGAAGAGCCCCTGGGCCTCACCACTTCACATGGTTCCGAAATCCGACAGTTCTTGGAGACCGTGCAGAGATTACCGCAGATTAAACAACGCTACAGCGCATGACCGTTACCCAATCCCTCACATTCAAGATTTTTCACTACATCTGGCGGGTGCGCGCATTTTTTCAAAAATAGACTTAGTCCGCGGTTATCACCAAGTCCCAGTCCGAGCAGAAGACATTCCTAAAACAGCAGTAATAGCCCCTTTCGGCCTATTTGAATTCCTGCGAATGCCTTTCAGCCTCAAAGGCGCTGCTCAAACTTTTCAACGAATGATGGATGCGGTCCTACGCGACCTTCCTTTTGTCTTCGTCTACCTCGACGACATGCTGGTAGCCAGCTCGTCTGAGGTAGAACACGAGCAGCACCTCACTACGGTTTTTCAGAGGCTAGAAGAGCACGGGCTAATAATCAATCCAGCCAAATGCAAATTCGGCGTGTCACAAATTGATTTTTTAGGACACAAAGTCTCTCCGAAGGGGGCAGTTCCACTTCCAGACAAAGTTCACGCGATAGAAAGTTTCCCACGGCCACAAACGGTCAAATCGCTACAGGAATTTTTAGGGATGGTTAATTTTTACAACCCCTTCCTCCCCCACGCAGCTCAGCTCATGCAGCCCCTATATGACGCGCTCAAAAAAAAGAAAGCTTCCAACGCGGTCGAATGGACCCCGGAGCGCGAACGCGCTTTCGCGGGAGTAAAAAGCGCCCTAGCTAACGCCACATTGTTAGTTCACCCAGATCCCTTGGCCCGCATCGCACTAACCACAGATGCTTCAGACCTAGCTATAGGGGCAGTTGTAGAACAGCTTGTCAGCGGGGTCAGGCAACCTTTAGCATTCTTTAGCAAATCGCTAAACCAAACTGAACGTAAATACAGCACTTTTGACAGAGAGCTGCTGGCGCTTCATCTATCCATCCGCCACTTCCAGTTCTGGTTAGAAGGGCGGAGTTTCACGGCTTTTGTAGACCATAAACTGCTCACCTTTGCTATGGCTAAAATTTCAGAACCATGGTCAGGCAGGCAACAAAGACAGCTAGCTGCGATTTCAGAGTTCACCACAGACATTTGACACGTGGCAGGAAAACTTAACGTAGTAGCGGACTGTCTTTCTCGCGCTGTGACACCACCAGAGCGCGGGGAGACAGATTATACTACCTCAGCAGCAGAACTCTTCACTAACGCAGACACATATGCAGCACCTATCCATGCAGGGATAGATTATGCAGCCATGGCGGAGGAACAAAGCAGTGACGCGGACGTGCGCGCACTCCTGTCTGGACCAACAGGGTTAAAGCTGGAGAAAAAGGGTTTACGCGACGGCGTGCCCCCCCTAATATGCGATGTCTCAACCGGCCGACCTCGCCCGTTAGTACCAGCTACATGGCGCCGCCGTATTTTCGACGCAATTCACTCCCTCGCACACCCAGGTGTGCGCGCCTCGGTTAAAATGGTCGCCGAAAAGTTTGTGTGGCCAGGCCTGCGCAAAAACGTAAAAGAATGGGCAAAAACTTGCATTTCTTGTCAACGCGCCAAAATACACAGACACACAAAAGCCCCTCTGGAGCCTTTTCCAATCCCTGCTAGAAGGTTCGACCACGTTCATGTCGACCTCGTGGGGCCACTACCTTCCTCCCAAGGTTTCACACACCTGTTAACAATGATAGATCGCACCACACGCTGGCCAGAGGCAGTCCCTCTAGCGGCAACCACAGCGGAGGAAGTCGCTCGCGTTTTTTTGACAAACTGGGTGGCACGTTTCGGCGTCCCATCGGACATCACGTCCGATAGGGGGCCTCAATTTGTCTCAGAGCTCTGGTCAGCCATGTCCAACAGCTTAGGGGCAACAATTCATCGCACCACCGCTTATCACCCTCAGGCTAATGGGTTATGCGAGCGTTTTCACAGGTCTTTAAAGGCTGCCCTCAGAGCCTCACTAACGGACACAAATTGGGTAAATAAACTTCCCTGGGTTTTATTGGGGTTGCGTGCTGCACCTAAAGAGGATCTAGACGCCTCTCCCGCAGAATTAGTCTTTGCACAACCTCTCAGGCTTCCAGGTGAATTTTTACCAGAGAACCCAGAGCCAGGGCGCCTTCCAGTCCCAAGGATTTTAGGCAACAACGGACCGAACTCTCTCCCCGGTCCAGCTCATCACTCCTTCCCACGGGTTTTTGTCCCTCAGGCTTTAAAAAACGCTGAGTTCATTTTTGTTAAGCATGAAGCTTTAAAACCTACCTTTTGCCCAGCATACGATGGGCCATACAGAGTGCTGGAACATGGTGATAAACACTTTGTGCTTGATTTTGGGGATAGAAAAGAAACAGTCAGCATTGACAGACTTAAACCTGCCTTCTTGTTGAAAGACGAGCCTGCACAGTTGGCGAGAGCACCTCGGCGGGGTAGACCCCCCAAGAGAAAAGACTCAGCCCCCCAGCAGGGAACAGTTAACCTCTCTCCTTCCCACACTGCAGATTCCTCACAAGAAGGTCCCAGCAGGGTGCCTAAACCAACCTACAGCAGCTTTGGGAGAAGATTAAAACCCAGACAGCACAGGGACTGATACAAACCACTCCACAATTGTTCACTAATTGTGCTGCAACAGTTTAGGACTGACTTATGATTTTACTATGCTGTTATGATTACCACTGAACTCTCTTAGGAGCATGGCTGCTGGAAAGTTTCTTCCGTGGCAACAGATGTAACACTTAGTATGTCATAATAACTATCTTAGACTGTGAACCTTTCTGTTGTCCTTTCTTAGTTGTTTGGGGGGCCTGTGGTCTATATTAACCATATATTCCATAACCTACATATGTTGAAGCATGTGGAAATGTTTGGTAATTACATATGTAAAGGACTTCACACCTCTGAAAGGACAAAGGGCTCTCAACCGCCGAGTGAAGAACAAAGACGTTCCCGGACGCGGCGGAGGAGACCGGAGGAGCCACCCTCACCCCCCAAGGCGAGGAGAGGAAATACCAAGACAATGGGGGGATTAAGATAATGAGGGATGTCAGCCTTTGTTATGCATGTCTTTTATTGTGTGCCCGTATAAAGTCAGTGAGCTGGAGACATTCTGTCTCTTTTCCCTTCTGCCACTCTCTGCACCAGATGAGACTTGTTAGAAGAGCTGATTATGCTGATTATTAAACTTGGTTTATAAATCAAATCGCCTCTTCATTTCCAAGCTCTTCTACACTTTTGTCTTTTTTCTGGAGGGCTGGTACAAAAAAGCTGGCTCAGTTTATAAATACATTATCTAGATCTGATACAAGAGATGAAAAATAAAAGTATCAAACTCCAAACAATTTACTTTTGTGTTGAAATACTGCTGCTGGCAAACACAAGCACCAGCAGCAGCCCCTGACTGATGTCACTGAGGAGGAAACTACTCTAAGTGGTGTGCACACAGGCACACTTTCTATACTTAAGAGGATCCATAGTCTGTAGCGCCTCACCCAATAAATGCACTTTCTTTTCATTTTTTTTCCTTTAAATCAAATCAATCAAATCAACCTTTATTGTCATATTGCTGTACATACAACTGTAGTGCAGGCAAGATGAAATTGCGTTTCTCTCGGCATCCATATAAGTAAAAAAAAAAGAACATAATTTAAGACACACTCACACACACCCTCACCCCTCACCCCAACACAGCCATTCACACTTCCCTGAGACATACCTGAAAACAAACCAGAACTATAATATACAAATAATATACATAATGTCCATAGGTGCAGTAGTATGTACTGTATGAGAGATTCCGGATCAACTGTTCAGCATCCTAACAGCTTGTGGAAGGAAGCTGTTAATCAGCCTGGTGGTTCTGCCTCTGATGCTCCGGAATTGTTTGCCAGATGGCAGAAGTTCAAAGTGTTTATGCAGAGGGTGAAAATGGTCCTTGACAATGTTCATGTCATGGATGGCCCTCACGAGCCATCAATAAGACACCACATATCAGCCGGTGAGTTTGCACAGTTTATTAAAGGAAAGGATAAATGACAAAATAACCAGCCACGGGGGGCTAAAACACACTATAACAATAACTCAGGCTATGGCAAGGAAGGACAGACTCACAATGAAATACACTTACAATAATAGATGAAAGGTAGTTAACGTCTGACCAGGGAAGCTCGGCGAGGAACGCTCGACGATGTCAGACGAGGGGTTGTCCGACGAGACTGCAGCAATGTTCAGCCCTTAGCTGATCCCTTAAATAGGGCTCAGGATGGGACAGCTGATGGCAATCGCTAATGCAGCTCAGCTGTCAGAGAGCTCTGCTCTGACAGCCGGAAGACCCTCCGAGCGCTGTCACAAAAAGAGCTCGGAGAGCCATCGGGTACACACACATCAGCTGGGAGGAAAATACTGCATGGCCCGAGCGCGGACGAAATCGGCACTCGAACCACGACAGTACCCCCCCCCCCCCGAGGCGGGGAACTCCGGACGCCGCATGACACCCAAGCCAACCCCCCCACCCCACCCAGGGTGGGAGGATGGGGGAAAGGCCTGGAGGGTGAGAACCAGAAAAGACAAAAAACCACCAAGATGATGACACGGGAAAACACAGGGAACAAACGAAGCAATTACAGAGCAAGGTAAAAAAAAAAAAAAAAAAACCCACAATACTCCATAAAGCACGGATAGAACATAGACAGGACAAAAAATGCAAATAACAGGAGGAGACCTATAACCAAAACACACAGGCCCATAAGACATGATGTGGCAGACACAAATCATCCCTCAGACAGGGGAGGGGAGAAAAAAAAGGCACGCTAAACAGCGGTGAATACATAAATCAAAATAGAGCAAATGACAATACACCCGAGTGACCTTAATATTTAATGGAAATAAGAAACACATGGGGTGACGGCAGGCAGAGTCCAATGTGACAGGAACAGTTCTGGTGGTCTCCCTGCGTCCAATGTCCAGATAGCTAATAGTGGAAAAAGGGAGCATTCTGGTGGCCTACCCCAGTCCCAGGCCCGGAAGAACAGGATCTCTGGCAGCCGGACCAGGTCGCCAAGCAGACAGTCTAGTTGGTCGGGTGGCCGACAGAACGCCAAACGGGCGAGGCAGTCCTCCAGGCGGCTGACCCGCATCGCTCAGCCACCAGGACCGCAGGGGAGAGTTCGGAGACGGCCTCTTAAGGGCGAGGAGCGACAAGGGAGAGCCGAGCCGATTATGGGAAACCCCTGCAGCACCCGATGGAGGGAAGGAGGGAATGGGAAAGGAATAAGGGACCAGTCCGGTGTCGCTCAGCGGAGGATCTGCAGTGTCACCTCTGAACGTTACCAGAATAGGCGCTGTCCTTCTGTTGGACCCCGGATGAGCCCGCACTGCACCCACGATGGACCCCGACTGGGGCGCGGCTGCACCCATGATGGACCCCGACTGGGTCGGAACAGCACCATGGACGACCTCCAACCCCGAACCCGGAACCTTCAGTGCTGAAACCAGGACCGACTCATCACCGGCGACCCTTGGAGAAGGCTTAGGTGAGGGAACAGAACCGGAGTCAGGATCACCGGTAGCGACAGAACCCGGCGAGACAAGTTCAGATGCCGCGGACGGCTGCACCCGGCTTGTCTCCCCGAGAGACAGGCAAAAATGCCCCAAAGAAGAAAGAAGGAAGACAAAGTAGAGCACTTGCCTGATCTTGAGTTCGGTTGCCGTCCAGGACTTCGGCGATCCGGGCTCAGGACGAAGAAGGACTTCCTCTGGCTCCCACTCGGCTACGGCAGGCTCCGCAGCCGGCATGATGTTTTCCATAGTCTGAAGACCCTCCAACGCTGACATCCACGCCGACGACCCGCACGGCGTGGTGGCAGGGGATCCACAACCTGCTGGATCAAACCGCTCATTGATGGAGACCCTGGGACGTTTTGTCATCGGCGCAGGCTCCACACTGCAGTCCGCTCTCCTCCTCTGCCAGTGACGTGGCTGCGGGGCTGGAACCAGGCTCTCCAGCACCGCAGGCCCCCTCCCCGTCCGGCGACGTAGGCCTGGCGTTGCGGAACGCTCAGTGAAGGGAGAGACAGAGGCAGCAGGTTCAATGTTAGAAGCTACAGCAGGTGGTGGGAGCTTGGGGGACTACGAACCCTGAACTCCACCCCCAGGAGTCAGACAAGGCAAATCACAAGAATGAGGAGAAGAATGAAATTGCACTTGCCTGTCCTCCAGAGGGCCGATGGTGCCTGCTGTAGCGGGCGGAGCTCTTCCCTTTCCCCTCCGGATGGTGACGGGAGACCCCTCAGGAAGACGAGGAGGAGCCGCTAGCGATGGATCGCAGACGGGCCTCGCTGAAGCAGGACTCGTAGCACTCACAGCAGCCGGGGATGACATCGAGGAGGAGGGGGTGACAGCCGAGGCGATCCAGGCATAAGAAGCTGACGGGGCAGCACAGACAGATGACCCGGGGGGAGCAGCTGCGGGAATTCCCTCCTGGTGTGACGCAGAAGAAGCATCTGACTGGGAGGCTGAGTTCCTCCAACGACCCGGAACTGGATCCAGACGGGATTCTCGCTGGGGCTTATTTGTGGCATGGGGACGACGTCTACTGGCTGATGGTGGGACGGAGATGGGACTAGGAACACATGGCACCTGGGTTGGATGGGTGACAGGAGCTGAATCCCGAGGCGAGGAGCGGGGATGCCTCTCCGTCGGCCTCCTGCCAGAGTCCCCCTCCAGCTCGCAGGTCTCCACCCTTGTTGGGGACGCTGTACTCGGGGGAGAAGGAGAGAGTTCCTTGGCCGCCTTTTCGATCATCTCACGTTGTGCCACAATCCATGTCACCCTCTCCTTTCCTTCCGGAAAAGAGGTAAGGTGATATTTTAATAAAGACCTCTGGGCAAGAAACAGGTAGCTGTGTGCCACATGGGTAGACATAAGGAGACGGGCCTTGGCCAGATAGCCGTCGATCTCCTGCAACCACTCAGGGCAAAACCCACGCTCGAGGGTGGACATACTTATACCAACAAGCCCTAGCAAAGGGAAAACACTCCAGCCCACGGCAAACTCACGGCAACAGGCGTCTCAGTCTACTGTCATTGATGGCCCTCATGAGCCATCAATTAGCCAGTGAGTTTGCACAGTTTATTAAAGGAAAGGATAAATGACGAAATAACCAGCCACGGGGGGCTAAAACACACTATAATGATAGTGTGTTTTAGTTAACGTTTTAGTTAGTGTGTTTAGTTAACGTCTGACCAGGGAAGCTCGGCGAGGAACGCTCAACGATGTCAGATGAGGTGTTGTCCGACGAGACTGCAGCAACGCTCAGCCCTTAGCTGATCCCTTAAATAGGGCTCAGGATGGGACAGCTGATGGCAATACGCTAACGCAGCTCAGCTGTCAGAGAGCTCCGCTCTGACAGCCGGAAGCCCCTCCGAGCGCTGTCACAATAAGAGCTCGGAGAGCCATCGGGGACACACACATCAGCTGGGAGGAAAATACTGCATGGCCCGAGCGCGGGCGAAATCGGCACTCGAATCACAACAGTTCAATGCCCTACTCCTACAACGGTTCTGAAAAAGTTCTTGGACTGAGGGGAGGGAAACTCCAATTACCCTCTCAGCTCCCTTAACTATCCTCTGCAGGGCTTTTTTGTCTGACATACTGCAGCTGGAGTACCATGTTGCAATGCAGTACATCAGAACACTCTCCACCACACCTCTGAAGAAGGTCCTGAGGATGCAGATGGGGAGGGAGGCCTGTTTGAGTTTCCTCAAGAAGTGCAGTCTCTGCTGGGCCCGCTTCCTGATCCCCAAGGAATTCTTGCTCCAGGTCAGGTCCTCCGAGATCTGCACTCCGTGGAACTTGATGTTCTCCAATCTCTCCGCTAAACGGCCGCCGATGCTGAGAGGGACGTGTTCAGGCTGTGACCGCTGGAAGTCGATAATCATCTTCATTTTGTCCGCGTTGAGCACCAGATTGTTTTTGTTTTATAGGACAGTATTTGTTGTACAATGATTGAAATATTTGTAAAAATTTATCATATACTCTATTTATGTCATTTTCATCATAAACTATCTTCCAATCTTGTATTAATAATTCCTTTGTCAGTAAATACATTGATTCTTCGGTTCTTATTCTTTTATATTTAATATTTTTGGTATACTTTTTCTTCCTATAATCACATTGATAGACAACAAAAATCGGCAGGTGGTCACTGATATCATTCAATAAAAGCCCACTCCTGATATTATTTTCCATAATGTTTGTGAATATGTTATCTATTAGTGTGGCACTGTGTGACGTGATTCTGCTAGGTCCAGTAATTGTTGGATGTAAGCCCATACTGTACATTGTGTTGATAAATTCTTCTGTCAAACTATGTTGTTTTGAGTTCATCAGATCTATGTTGAAATCCCCACAGATGAACATAACTTTATGAGTTAGTTTTGCATACATTTTTTCCATCCAGTCCTTAAATAAGTCAGTGTTTGATCCAGGTGTTCTATATACACAGCTCACTACTACATTCTTCACATCGTCCAGACAGATTTCTATTGTAATACATTCAAATAAATCATCCACAGTTACTGACAGATTTTCAACAACCTTGTATTTCAAGCTCTTGTCAACATAAATTGCAACTCCTCCTCCTTTTTTCACTTTTCTATTTATATAATTTAATTCATAGCCATCCATGGTAAAATCCACTCCTTTCTCTTCACTGAGCCATGTCTCTGATATTGCCACAATATTGAATGGCTCTTTAAATTGATGTAAATAATCTTTAATGTTATTAAAGTTGGCATAGAGACTTCTGCTGTTGAAGTGGATCATAGAAATATTGAAATCAGATGTGACCATTGTGTTAAACTGATCATCTGTGTAGTAATTACAGTCATTATTGATGGAGCTAAATAAATTATTACCAGGGTCTATGTTATATTCTACGTCCTGTGGGTTGTGATCTGTATATTCAAAAACTTTCAGTTCCTGTTGTTCCTGTTTGTTGATCTTTTGATTCATGTTGTTGAATGTCTTGTAGCAGATGAGTATAATTCTTCAGTGTCCTACAGTTGTCTGATTGTTACTGTGACTCCAGTTCATAAAATTCATTGATATTACTTCCGGTTATGGCTGCCACGTAGGACGGACGTGTCTCGCTCTGCTCTGCTCCTGGAGAAAAAAATCGGCAAATAACTCTCTCATTTGGGACAGAACGTATCCCAGCATTTGGGCGAGGATATGTCGGCGAAGCCTAAGGCTGGAAAACCAGGAAAAGGAAAAAGCGAGCCGCCGAAACAGTCCAAATTAACGGACTTTCAGGTCTGTGACGCAGCAAACAAAACTCCATATATGGCGGAGGAGGCTGGCAACGGTGCGATGTCTGCGGGGGGAGGCGCAGATGCGCTGATGGCTGCCATGAGTTCAATGAGAGCGGACTTTTCCTCTAGATTTGATGGGATTATGACAGCGTTGGAAGGAATAAGAAAGGAATTGGGTGACTGTGTAGAACGAACGGCGCAGATGGAGCTCCGTCTCGCTAGTGCTGAAGATGACGTCACCCGTCTTCAATTAAAGGTGCGCACTTTGGAAAAAAAAAATAAATCTCTGGAAGATAATATTTTGGATTTGGAATCTCGGTCGAGACAGAATAATTTGAGGCTGGTGGGTCTTCCAGAGGAATCAGAAGGTCGGGACGTATGTTCCTTTCTGGAAAAGTGGATTCCGGAGGTGCTGGGCAGCGAGGAGTTGCAATCAGCAGTGGTTCTGGAAAAAGCACATCGTATTGGCCCACGGAGAGATAAGGGACCGCCGAGGACCTTAATTATGAAGTTTCTTAGCAACAGAGACAGGATGAAGATCTTCAACGCTGCACGTGCTAAAGGAGAGATTAAACACCAGGACCAGCAGGTGCGGTTCTACCCAGATTTGGCCACAGGAATCCAGCAATTGAGGAAGCAGTTTGATCCCGTACGTAAGGAGCTGCGCAACCTTGGGATTCGTCATGGTGTAATCTATCCTGCGAGACTGCTGACCACGTATGAGGGCAGAACCCACATCTTCAAGACCCCAGAGGAGGCGCAGGAGTTCATCAAGAAGATCAAAGAAGAAGAAGAGACTGGTGGGAGCTAAGCATGAACAAAATATAAGGTAGAATAATTAAGCATTTGCACAGGCATCTGACTGACTTGAAGTAAATAGTAAGTTTACAAAATATAGATTGTATTATATATTAAAAAAACAAAAAAAAAACAAAAAAAAACAAAAAAAACTATGATGTACAAAGTTGTTAAAAATTTTGGAGTTAAGTTGGAAAACTACAGAGGAGAGTTAATGTTACGTCATTAAAAGCAGTAGAGTTAGGGTGATTGGGAGGATGAAGAAGGAGTGGCTTAGGCTGTTCCCCGTGGGTGTGGAACGGTCGATGGCTATATCGGGAGACAGAATTTTTCTTTTGATTTTGGGGGGTTTGCCACAAGTGTGGGAAGGGGAAATTTGTTTGTGTGTAGTTTGTAGGATGAATGTTCAACCACTCATGTTTTTGCTTCTCTGTATGAGCATGTTTACACTGCAAGGTAATCCTAAACTCTCTATTGATCATGGACCAAAGTGTTAATCTTAATTTAACTTCATGGAATTGCAGAGGTCTACAAAATTTAAAAAAACTTAAACAAGTTATGAATAAAATAAAGGACATGGGTTCAAGAATTGTGTTTTTACAAGAAACTCATCTGATAGGGTAGGTGGGCGGTGGGCGGTGGGTGGGCGGTGGAGTGATAATGTATGTTAACAACAACTGGTGCAGACCGGGACATATCACTGTTAAACAACGACACTGCAGCAAAGACATTGAGTTGCTAGCTGTTAGCATGAGGCCTACATATCTCCCGAGAGAACACTCACACGTGATCTGCATTGTTGTTTATGCAAATCCGACGGCGAACGCTGGGACAGCACGTGACGTCATCCATTCAGTAACCAGCAGGCTGCAGACAGAACACCCAGATGCTCTTCTCCTCATCTCAGGCGATTTCAACCATGTTTCACTGTCTCCCATTCTACCCACGTTCACCCAGTATGTCACATGCCACACTAGAGACAATAAAACACTGGATTTATTCTACGCAAACACTAAGGAGGCGTACACCTCATCACAACTCCCCCACTCGGGAGATCGGATCACAACTTGGTTCATCTCCGGCCGGTGTACAAACCCCTAGTGCACAGACAACCTCCGGCCATGCACACTGTGGAGTTATGGTCTGAGGAGACAATGGACACCCTAAAGGGCTGTTTTGAAGCCACCGCCTGGAAGCAGCTCTGCGATCCACATGGTGAGGACATCGATGGCCTCATTCACACCTTCACGGGCTACCTCAGCTTCTGTGTGGACAAATCCGTTCCCACCAAGACCATACGGCGTCACTCAAACAACAAACCCTGGATCAACCCTGAGATAAAAACACTTCTGAGAGAGAAGAAGAGGATCTTCAGGTCAGGGAACAGGGAGATGCTGAAGTCCGTACAGAGGGAGCTGAGGAGAAAGATCAGAGAAGGCAAGGACAGCTTCAGGAAGAAGATGGAGGACAAGCTGCAACAGAGCGACATCAGCGGGGTCTGGAGAAACCTCAAAACCATCTCGGGGCTCCAGAATACCTCCCCCCAGGCCACGGGGGGCAGGGAGTGGGCGAACAACCTGAATCTGTTTTTCAATAGATTTGACCAACCGCCCTCCCCCCTGACTGCACAACAACCACTGCTGCCTCTAAAGAAATCAAGTCCTGCTGCCCACTCCCCACTCCACCAACACCCCCCCACTCCCAACACACAGCCCCCCATCCTGACCCTGACCAGGACCCAGGTGAGGACGGAGCTGAGGAAGATCAAGGCGAGGAAGGCGCCGGGACCGGACGGCATCAGCGCAAAGCTCCTCAAGTCCTGTGCAGACCAGCTGTGTGGGATTGTGACGTATATCTTCAACATGAGCCTGAAACTGGGGAGGGTACCACAGCTGTGGAAAACATCTTGTGTGGTACCTGTACCAAAAACTTCCCACCCCAAAGACCTGAACAGCTACAGACCGGTGGCCTTGACGTCCCACTTGATGAAGACCCTGGAGAGACTGCTCCTTGCTCACCTCCGCCCCCTGGTGGAACCAGCGATGGATCCACTCCAGTTCGCCTACCAGCATGGCATTGGGGTGGAGGATGCGGTGATCTTCCTCCTTCACCGTTCTCTGTCCCACCTGGAGAAGCCCGGGAATATGGTGAGGATCATGTTCTTTGACTTCTCCAGTGCTTTCAACACCATCCAACCGATGATCCTGAAGGACAAGCTGCTGCGCGCAGGGGTGGACCAGCACCTGTCATCATGGATCCTGGACTACCTCACGAACCGGCCTCAGTTTGTGAGAACCCGGGACTGTGTGTCCGACACAATCATCAGTAGCACGGGGGCCCCCCAGGGAACGGTGCTGGCTCCCTTCCTGTTCACTCTTTATACTGCGGACTTCTCACACAACACAACACACTGCCATCTACAGAAGTTCTCTGATGACTCTGCGATCGTTGGCCTCATCTCCAATGGAGATGAAGCTGAGTACAGAGGGCTTATCCAGGACTTCGTGGACTGGTGCCATCGGAACTGCCTCCAGATCAACGCGAGGAAAACTAAGGAGCTGGTGGTGGACTGCCGCAGGCATGGGCAGCCCCTCACAGTACCAGTAAATATACAGGGAACAGACATCGAGATGGTGACATCCTATAAGTACCTGGGTATTCATCTGAACAATAAACTAGACTGGTCACACAATACTGATGCACTCTACAAGAAGGGACAGCGCAGGCTGTTCCTGCTGAGGAGACTCAGGTCTTTTGGTGTACAAGGGGCGCTGCTGAAGTCATTCTATGACACGGTGGTGGCATCAGCCATCACTTTTGGAGTGGTCTGCTGGGGCAGTGGCATTACTGCAGCCGATAGGAAGAGACTGAACAAACTGATTAAGAAAGCTAGCTCTGTCCTGGGGCAGCGCCTTGATCCGATGGAGGAGATAGGAGAGAGAAGGACGGTGGCTAAACTGTCATCTCTGCTGGAGTCCGAGTTCCACCCTATGCAGGACATACTGAATGCACTGAGGAGCTCATTTAGCAGCAGACTACATCATCCCAGGTGCACAACTGAGAGGTTTCGTAGGTCCTTCCTACCAACGGCTGTCAGACTGTACAACCTAAGCAGGGCTGCTCGCAGAGATAGCAAAAAGACGTAACAAACTAATAGTTTTTTGAATGCAAAGATGCAATAGACTTACACAATGGTCCCCTCCGGCATACAACTAGGAACATACCGGTCGCTATGGAGGGTGAGAATATGTATGGGCACATAATCATACCATGTAGGATAACTAAGTAGACGGTTATGCTGTTTCATTCCATCTAGCAACAATGCTCTGCACTGTGTGTGTTTATATATTTACATATTTATTCCATCTAGCTACAATGCTCAGCACTTGGTGTGTTTATATATTTATATATCTACATATTATTCCATCTAGCTACATTGCTCCGCACTGTGTGTGTTTATATACTTGCATATTTATTCCACCTAGCTGCAATGCTCCGTACTGTGGGTGTTTATATATTTACATATTTATTCCATCTAGCTACAATGCTCTGCACTGTGTGTTCATATATTCATATATTTATTCCATCCAGCTACAATGCTCTGCACTGTGTGTCTGTGTGTGTGTGTATATATATATATTTTATAGTAATACGTACATATGTATATTAGCTGCTCTTGCTTGCTTGTTTTTTTTTTGTTTTTTTTTTTTTTTTCTTGCCTTCTGATTGTTGCTCTGAGTGTTGCTATCCCTGTGCTGTTGCAATCCTGGAATTTCCCCGTTGTGGGACTAATAAAGGCTTATCTTATCTTATCTTATCTTATAGAGGAGGATGTTAAAAGAATTAGGAGTAGATGGCAGGGAAGTGTATTCACCTCTTCATTTTCATCCCGAGCCAGGGGAGTTATGACTCTCATACATAAATCAGTTCCTTTTCAAGTGAAAAATGTAATTGGAGACAAATTTGGAAGATATGTAATCATTCAAGGTTCTTTGCTATTAGAAAATATAAATCTTGTGAACTTATATGGTCCCAATATAGATGATCAGAAGTTCTTTGCTAATTTATTTCTCATCTTATCATCACTTACAGGACAACATATAATAGCAGGGGATTTTAATTGTACATTGAATCCAGGTGTGGATAGATCAACAGGACTGGATTGTACGCACATTGGATGTAGGATGACTATTAATCATTTTATGAAAGAATTGAGATTGTTAGATATATGGAGAGAAATGAAACCACAAGTTAAAGCCTATTCTTGTTATTCCAGTACCTACAAGACATTCTCATGAATTGATTATTTTTTGATTTCCACAGAATTAAGGTCCAAGATTCAAAACTGCTTTTATGATAACATCGTGATCTCTGATCATGCACCCTGTTGTCTAATATATGTAGATAAAAAATTGACAAAGGAATCAGGTAGATGGCAATTTCAGCATAAATGGCTTCAGGATGAGGAATTTGTCAAGTATATAGAAAAACAAATAGACGAGTTCTTTGACATCAATACTACACAAACATCAGCATGTGTAAAGTGGGAGGCTTTCAAAGCTTTTATTAGGGGACATATTATTAGTTATACAGGATCAAAATCTAAGAAGACTCGAGAGGAGAGAGCTAAATTGGAACATAAAATAAAAAGTCTTCAGGAAAAAGTGTATGCAGGAAGTGACCCAAGGTTGGAGAATGAATTACTGATTTTGAGAGCTGAATACGACAAAAAATCAGCGAATAGAGCTGCCTCGAGTCTTCTAAGATTGAAACAATCTTTTTATGAACAAGGTGAAAAATCAGGAAAATTATTAGCATGGCAGATTAAACAATTGGAAATTAAAACACCAATTACCAGTATTATAAGTAACGGACAGGTAGTTATAGATCCTTTAGAAATTAATAGAGCCTTTAGAGATTACTATGAAAAATTATATGATACCAAAAATGAACCTGATTTAACAAAACTAAATGGGTTTTTGAACGAACTATCTATACCGTGTATTCCAAATGAAAACAGGGAGATATTGGAGTCTAAAATTAGTCAAGAAGAAGTTGGGCTAGCCATTGATAATATGAAATCAGGAAAAAGTGCAGGACCAGATGGTCTTCCAGTTGACCTTTATAAAAAATTTAAGAATAAATTAATAAAACCTTTTTTGGAAATGGTTTTAGAAGCATTTCAAAATAATAATTTACCATCATACATAAATAATGCCTTAATTATACTGCTGCCAAAACCAGGTAAGCCCTCTAATAAATGTGAAAATATAAGATAAGATAAGATAAGATAAGATAAGCCTTTATTAGTCCCACAACGGGGAAATTCCAGGATTGCAACAGCACAGGGATAGCAACACTCAGAGCAACAATCAGAAGGCAAGAAAAAAAACAAGCAAGCAAGAGCAGCTAATAAACATATGTACGTATTACTATAAAATATATATATATACACACACACACAGACACACAGTGCAGAGCATTGTAGCTGGATGGAATAAATATATGAATATATGAACACACAGTGCAGAGCATTGTAGCTAGATGGAATAAATATGTAAATATATAAACACCCACAGTACGGAGCATTGCAGCTAGGTGGAATAAATATGCAAGTATATAAACACACACAGTGCGGAGCAATGTAGCTAGATGGAATAATATGTAGATATATAAATATATAAACACCCACAGTACCAAGAGCCTCCTGCAAATACGGGGGGAGCAGTCCCCCCGTCGCCCTTCCCTCCCCCGCCGCCGGAGGTCCGGCGCGCGGCCCGCCGCCTGGGGCCCCCGTCGCCGCGGCGCTTAATACTAAGCGCAGCCGGCGGGGCGTCTCCGTTCTCCTCATCCTCGGAGCTCGGCTTCCTGGCCTCCCACACCGGCGGCAGTGCCGGCAGGTTCTCATAGTCCAGCAGGGCGGTCCGCCGCTGGGCTGAGTTGTTGACATTCTGTAGGTCGGGGGTGAGGGGGGGCGGCCGGTGGCGGCGGGGGGCTGAGGACTGATATGAGACCAATAAGCCTATTAAACGCAGACCTTAAGATAATCTGTAAAATTTTAGCAAGACGAATACAAGAAATTTTACCAAATATTATTAATCGAGATCAGAATGGCTTTATAAAGGGTAGACAAGGCTTCCATAATGTAAGAAGACTATTTAATATTATTTATTTTAATAAAGAAGCACCGGATACAGCTCTCCTATCATTGGACGCCGAAAAGGCCTTTGATAGAGTTGAATGGCCCTTTCTTTTTGAAGTCCTACAAAGGTTTGGACTTGGAAATAATTTCATAAAATGGGTTCAAATAATATACAATAATGCTACAGCAGAAATCCTAACAAATAACAATATTTCAAAACCAATAAAAATCAATAGAGGATGTCGACAAGGCTGTCCACTTTCACCTTTACTGTTTACTATGGCAATTGAACCTTTAGCGATAGCGATACGTTTACATTCACAAATATATGGAATTAAAGTTGGACCAACAGAACATAAAATCTCCCTGTACGCCGATGATATAATTTTGTTTATGTCGAATCTAAAAAAATCAATTCCAACCTTGTTGAATTTAATAAAGAATTTTGGGGAAATATCAGGATATAAAATAAATAAAACTAAATCTTCAATATTAATGCTAAATGAGACCCAGAGAAATTACCCAGCCCCTGAGGTAAATCAATTCAATGTTGTAAATCAGTTTAAATATTTAGGAATCCATATTATGCCTAAGCTAGAATCACTCGCCAGTGTCAACTATGAAGCCTTAATGTCAGATATCAATGAGTTAACTCAGAGATGGATGTCACTACCAATGTCGATGATCGGGAGAATCAATATACTTAAAAGTAATATTTTACATAAAATACTTTATTTATTTCAATACATTCCCTTATCACCACCTTTAGATCTATTCTCAAGAATAAAAAAAAAGTTAGTGGAATTTATATGGAACAACAGGAGGGCTAGATTACGTTTGTCTTTATTATATTTACCATTTGATCGTGGAGGTCTGAAATGTCCAAATTTTATGTTGTATTATTGGTCGGCACAACTGAGGTCTATGACATATTATTTTTCATCAAATGATCTCCCTCACTGGACTGAAATGGAATCATACAATTTACCTTTACCTCTTCCCATATTCATATACTCAGATTCGGCAAAAAAATTACAAAAACAAGTTAAAAATCCATTTGTAAAGCATATGATCAAAATATGGTGTGAAGCTAAAAACTATTTAAAAGAACCACAGTTATTGTCACAATTTAGTCCAATATGGGGTAATCAATATTTTAAACCAGGGAGAGCGGACGCTGTATTTAAAGTATGGAATTTAAAAGGGATACAAAAGATTCAGGATTTATATTTGCCATGTGCAGATAACATAATGTCTTTTGAAGAGCTGAGGATCAAATTTAATCTCAATAGAACACATTTTTTTTAAATATCTTCAACTTAGAAACTTTATTCGATCAAATCAAAATAAAGCTCTCACTCGACCTATTTATTCATCCTTGGAAAAAATGATGATGAAAGATAGTAAAAGAAAGGGTATTATTTCAGAGTTTTATAACTCATTGACACTATCTTCAAGTGAAAATTCACTGAAAAGATTAAACTACTGGAAAGAAGATCTGCAAATTGAAATTTCAGAGGAACAATGGGAATTGGCTTGTACAGAAGCTCAAACCAAATCAATAAATGCACGCCTTAAATTGATACATTTCAAATGGATAATGCGGATGTATGTTACACCGGAGGAGTTAAATAGATATAACAAAAATATACCAGATACATGCACAAAATGCATGGAAAGTAAAGGAACCCTATTTCATTGTTTATGGGAATGTAGATTAATAAGAATGTTTTGGGAAGAGGTGAGGGTAACAATTGAAAAAATAATTTCAAAACAAATCATATTGAATCCTAAACTGTTTTTGTTGGGTCTGTACCCAGAAAAGCATAATTTTAATAAAAGTGAAAGAACATTCATAGACCTCAGTTTGCTTAATGCCAAAAAATGTATTGCACTATTATGGAAAAAGACTCATAGACCAGATGTGACTCAGTGGTTAAGACAGATGTTAACAAACCTTCCATTAGAAAGAATAACATATATACTGAAATCAAAGGAAATTGTGTTTGAGAATATATGGAGACCTTTTATTGATTATGTAAAAAATTTAAACATAACTCTTGAAGAAGAAGGTGAATGATATGTGTGGACCTTGTAAATTCCAAACTGGTGAACATAATATGTATACTTATGTATTGGATTGTCTAGACTAAACAGAGGAGCATTGTTGAAGACTTGATTTTGTTGGTGGTTGTTGGTGTTTTTAGTGCATTTTTTTTTTTTGTAGTACTTTAGTGTTAGTGTTTGATTGTTTGTATCATGTTTGTTAAAAAAAAAAAAAGGTTCAATAAAGATATTGTGGAAAAAAAAAATTCATTGATATTTGTCCAGTTCCATAATATTACAGATGTTAATGACATTGGCTTCTTCAGGTGATCCGTTTAATTTGATGAATATTTTACAGTTTGATGTCCAGGTGTTTTGAATCTTTTTCTGCTTTTTCATGTATCTTGCTTTTCTGGCTATTTCTCCGTTTTCCTTCGTGAGGTGCTCGTTTATGTAAATGTTTGTTCCTTTCAATTTCCTACCTTGTTTCAGCAGCGCAGTCTTGTGTTTTCTGTTCAAACCTCATGATCACAGCCGGTTTGTCGCCATTTTTCCTGGGCAGAGGGTGGCAGGACTCAATGTTGTTGCAGTCCAGCTGAATTCCTTTGGACTGCATGAAGGCCGCCACTTGTTGCTCCGTAGATTCCTCTTCTAGCTCACTTCCACTGCTGTCCGCGGCCACTGCTCTCGCGTATGATCGGGGTTAAATGTGGAGCCCCGTGATGATCACGTCATTCACCCGAGTGTTCTGCTCCATTTCCGACATTCTGCTCTCCAGATACGCCAGCCTCTTTTCCTTCTCAGCGTTCTGGCTCCGCAGCGCTTTTATCCCCTCTACCAGGTCCAGAATGAAATCTCTTCCGCCAAGAAATCCAGTGCTTTTTTTATTTCGTCCACCTCCTCAGTCTGCAGAGTTTTCCTGGGAGCCATGATCCCGGCCGATGAACGTTGATTATGATCTTAGGGAAAAAAAAAAAAACAACATGTGGGAGAAATCCCTTTGTTCTCCCTGAGCGTGAGGGGCCTGATTGCTTCACCAGCCACTACTGGCAATTTCTCCTTTTTTCGCACGAGCAGGTTTATTCTCCAGTGGTAGTAACAAAAAAAAAGCTCAAAACGCCAGCTCTAAACTGCGTTTTAAACAGAAACGAACTGGGAGCCTTTACTTGTGCATCCTCACTTTATGAATAAGAGTTAATTTCACATTCATACTGTATTCATGCATGAAAAAAAATTAAATGCAGTAAGAGTTTTACGCTGAAAGAAAATATAATTTATACTTGCCATAATAAAATGTCCAACAGTGATCTCAATGTTTTCTTAATTCTATATCCAACCTAGTTTTTAACATTCTATTTTAAAATGAAATTGCAAGCTGGATTATAAAACATAATAATAATAATAATAGCAGTTTGATTCAACCCCCACAACACAGAGACAGAACACACAGGACAGTCAGCTCTCTTCTCTTGGTTTTTCCCGCTGCACTACTGAGATGTAATGTGCCATTCATGTATTGTGATGTAATGTGCCATGCATGTATTGTGATGTAATGTGCCATTCATGTATCGTGATGCAATGTGCCATTCATGTATTCTGATGTAATGTGCCATTCATGTATAGTGTGCATGCGTCCTGTCCTTACTGTGACCTAGAGGCTGAGATCAATATGTAGATGTGCCTTGTAACCTCTTTGTTCTGCACCTGGAGCAAAGGCTAGCAAATCTGCCTATTGTTATGTAGGTCTCTTACAAATGCAAATGTCTCATGCCTGTTCTGCAGTCCCTTTGATCATACCAACTGCTGGGGAATGCCCTTTGATGTATTGTTGTAGTTGGGTATACGTATATGCTGCAACTCTGTAACGCAAACCCTCTCATTCACTCACTCTGCAACTGCTGCTGCTGGACACAGACATTGTGTCCTCCTTCTCTGAGAGCCGTGGGCTCACTCCCGGCGTGCATGCACGGCACCGGGAGCGGAGCCCGTGACGGCGGTATGATATAATAAACTTCCTTAAAACCACAGCATCGCTGCTTATATTTTTTATCATCCGCTGCAATAATAATAATTTTATTTATAGAGCACTTTTCACAGACAGTCACAAAGTGCTTAACATGGTAAAAAACAAAATAAAAACACAGGCCCACAAAACAGTAAAAAAAAAACAAAGTAGACAGTAAAAGCACATAAAAATACAATCAGCACATAGTTAATTAAAAAGCCAGGCTAAAAAGGTGGGTCTTGAGTTGCTTCTTAAAAACACCAATGGAAGGTGCAGATCTAAGTTCAAAAGGCAAGGAGTTCCACAGTCTGGGAGCAACAGCAGCAAAGGCTCTATCGCCTTTGGTTCTGAGCCGAGTGCTAGGGACTACCAATAGATTCTGATGAGAAGACCTGAGAGACCTGCTGGGCTGGTGTAGAGAGAGCAGGTCACTAATATAAAAAGGCGCCTCTTCATGAATGGCTTTGTAGGTAAGAACAAGAACTTTAAAATCAATTCTATAATTTACAGGAAGCCAATGCAAGGAGGCCAAAACAGGAGTGATATGACAGAATCTACTGGACCTAGTTAGTAATCTTGCAGCAGTGTTCTGGACTAACTGTAGGCGGTGTAAAGAGGATTTGCTAAGACATGGAAAAAGAGCATTACAATAGTCCAAACGTGAAGAAACAAAGGCATGAATAATGATTTCTAACTGACTGTAGGAAACCAATGACCTAATTTTGGATATATTCCTAAGGTGGAAAAAACAACTCCAGGTCAGAGATTTGACATGCTGATCAAAACTCATTGATTGATCGAAAATGACACCAAGATTTTTTAGATTAGACCGTACGTTAGAGCTTAATGAGTCAATGCTATTAACCAACTTAGGAATTAGATTATCAGGTGCTACAATAAGGACTTCAGTTTTATCAGCATTAAGTTGCAAAAAGTTACTAGATATCCAGTCCTTAATTGCGGACAGACAATCATGAATAATTTTTAAATTGTCAGCATGGTCAGGCTTAAAAGAGAAAAGTAGCTGTAAATCGTCAGCATAGCTGTGATAAGACACACCTTTAAATTTGCTGATAATAGAACCAAGTGGCAGCATATATAGGGAAAATAAAAGTGGACCCAGAATAGAACCCTGAGGCACTCCACAGGTTAAAGGAGCAGAATCAGATGAATAAGAGCCAACAGCCACGGAAAAACTCCTACCAGAAAGGTAGGAGAAAAACCAATCCAGAGCTTTTCCAGAAATACCTACCCAATCTCTAAGCCTTTGTAACAAAATACAATGATCAATAGTATCAAATGCTGCAGTAAGATCTAATAACACTAAAACAGAGCATTTGCCAGAGTCTGATGATATTAAAATATCATTTGACACCCTGAGAAGAGCGGTCTCTGTCGAGTGTTTCTAACGAAAACCTGACTGAAATTTGTCGAAAATATTGTGTTCAATCAGAAAGTCAGTGAGCTGCTTGGCAACAACTTTTTCTAAAAGCTTAGAAATAAAAGGAAGCTTAGAAATTGGCCTGAAGTTTTTAAAAACAGATGAATCAAGGTTAGGTTTTTTTTAAAAGTCGCTGCACAACTGCATGTTTAAAATATGAGGTTACACAACCAGATTCAAGTGAACTATTAATGATATTAACCAAAGACGTACCCACTGAGCCAATTACCTCTTTTAACGATGAGGAAGGAAAGATATCTAAAATGCAGGAGGAGAACATACCTTTCGGCTGCTCCCTATCCAGGGTTGCCACTACTATTTCCACTTTTACGAGCGGTTTCTTAACGTCTGAATGTACATAAAGGGTGTAAGATGCTGCAGAACATATTGGGAGGGCAAAAGAGACACAAACACTTTCCACCTTGAAACAATTTTTAAAGAGGTATTATAGGAGGAAGATAGTCACGTTAAATGTCCCAACAACAGGAAGTTCTTCTGCTTTAAAATCTACAGTAGAATGTGAGATAGCTCCTCTATCCCCTCACCCCCCAGCCAGTCACAGCAGATGACTGCCCCTCCCTGAGCCTGGTTCTGCTGGAGGTTTCTTCCTGTTAAAAGGGAGTTTTTCCTCTCCACCGTCGCCAACTGCTTGCTCACAGGAGATCACCTGATTGCTGGGGCCTTTCTGCAACTGTGGGGGTTCCCCCTACAGTTGATAGTGCTATGAGATGACTGTTGTTGTGAAATGGCGCTATATAAATAAAGTTGAATTGAATTGAGATTGTTATAAACCATTAAAAATGTTAAAATAGTCTCTTTTTTTAACCAACAGGACACAGAGAGTAAGGGTCAATGGTACATTGTCTGACCAAAAGCGCTCTTCTACTGGCTTTCCGCAGGGGTGTGTGTTGTCACCTCTACTCTTCATCCTGTACACAAACATGTGTCGGAGCAGACATGACAACAGACACATTATAAAGTATGCTGATGATTCAGTTGTTGTCAGTCTCCTCCAGGATGGTGAGAGTGGCCATGGCCCAGTAGTTGATGATTTTGTTCACTGGTGTGAGGATTCCTACCTGCAGCTGAATACGACAAAAACTAAAGATATGACTTCCGGTTATGGCGGCCACGTAGGAAGACGTGTTTCACACTGCTCTGCTCCTAAAAGTAAAAAGTAGGCTAAAACTCTCTCAATTTGAACAAAAACCCATCCCAGCGTTTAGGCGCGGATATGGTAAAGACTAAGGCTGGGAAATCAGGTGGAGGAAAAAGTGATTCATCAAAACAATCCAAATTAACAGACTTCCACGCTCGTGACGAAGCAGAAAAATCTCCAGAGACAATGGCGGAAGGAGCTAGCAGCGGAGCGGTGACTGCTGAGGAGGGTACGAGTGCGGATCTTGCTGCCATCAGCTCCAAGAGAGCAGACTTTTCTTCTAAATTTGATGGGATTATAGCAGCGATAGAAGGAATGAGAAAAGAAATAAGCGACTGTATGGAGCGAGTATAGCAGATGGAGCTCCGAATCTCGAGCGCTGAAGATGACGTCACCAGCCTACAATTAAAGGTGCAAACATTGGAATTAAAAAAGAAACGTCTGGAAGATAACGTCCTGGACTTAGAATCCCATTCGCAAAGGAATAATTTGAGGTTGGTGGGCCTCCCGGAGGAAGCGGAGGGACGGGACCCATGTTCCTTTTTGGAAAAGGGGATTCCAGAAGTGCTGAACAACGTGGATCTGCAGTCATCGGTCGTCTTAGAGAGCGCTCACCGAATCGGCCCACCGAGAGATAATAAGATACCACCGAGGACGCTGATTATGAAGTTCATCGGCTACAGAGACAAGATGACGGTCTCCAACGCGGCGCGAGCTAAAGGAGAAATTAAATACCAGGATCAACAGGTGCAGTTCTACCCAGATTTGGCCACAGGAATTCAACAATTAAGGAAACAGTTCAACCCCACCCGTAAAGAGCTGCACAACCTCGGGATTCGTCACGGAGTGATTTATCCGGCAAGACTGCTGTACAGGCATCTGATTGATCTGAAACATATAACATGTCTACAAAATACAGATTGTATTATATATATAAAAAAAGCTATGATGTACAAAGTTGCAATAAACTTTGAAGTTATGTTGGAAAAACTACAGAAGAGAGTTAATGTCATTAAAAAAGTAGTAGAGTCAGGGTGATTGAGAGGAGAAAGAAAGAGTGGTTTGACTGATCCTCGCAGGTGTGGAACAGTCACTAGCTATAACGGGAGACTGAATTTTTTTGATTTTGGGGGGATTACCACGAATGTGGGGAAAGGGAATTTGTTTTTGTGTAGTTTGTAGGATGAATGTTCAACCATCCATGTTTTTGCTTCTCTGTATGAGCATGTTCATATTGCAAGGTAATCTCAAACTCATTATTGATCATAGATCAAAGCGTTAATCTTAATTTAACTTCATGGAATTGCAGAGGTCTACAAAATCTAAAACAAACTTAAACAAGTTATGAATAAAATAAAAGACATAGATTCAAAAATTGTGTTTTTACAAGAAACTCATCTAATAGAGGTGGGTGTAAAAAGAATTAGGAGAAGATGGCAGGGAAATGTGTTCACCTCATCATTTTCATCCTGAGCCAGGGGAGTTATGACTCTCATACATAAAACAGTCCCATTTCAAGTGAAAAATGTAACTGGAGACAAATTAGGAAGATATCTAATCATCCAAGGATCTTTGTTATTAGAAAATATAAATCTGGTGAACTTATACGGTCCCAATATAGATGATCAAAACTTCTTCGTTAATTTATTTCTTACTTTATCATCACTTACAGGGCAACGTATAATAGCAGGGGATTTTAATTGTACATTTAATCCCAGTATAGATAGATCAACAGGACTGGACTGTACACACAATGGATGCAGGATGACCATTAATCATTTTATGAAAGAATTGAGATTGCTAGATATATGGAGAGAAATGAAACCACAAGTCAAAGCCTATTCTTGTTATTCTAATACCTATAAGACATTCTCACGTATTGACTACTTTTTGATCTCTACAGAATTAAGGTCCAAGATTCAAAACTGTTTCTATGATAACATTGTGATCTCCGATCATGCACCCTGCTGTCTAATATATGTAGATAAGAAATTGACAAAGGATCCAGGTAGGTGGCATTTTCAGCATAAATGGCTTCAGGATGAGGAATTTGCTAAGTTCATAGAAAAACAGATAGATGAGTTCTTTGATATCAATACTACACAAACATCAGCATGTATAAAGTGGGAGGCTTTCAAAGCTTTTATAAGGGGGCATATTATTAGTTATACAGGTTCAAAATCTAAGAAGACTTGAGAGGAGAGAGTCCAATTGGAACGTAAAATAAAAATTCTTAAAGAAAAAGTGTATGCAGGAAGTAACCCACAGCTAGAGAACGAATTACTGATTCTGAGAGCTGAATATGACAAAAAAAATCAGTGAATAGAGCTGCCTCGAGTCTTCTAAGATTGAAGCAAACTTTTTATGAACAAGGTGAAAAAACAGGAAAATTATTGGCATGGCAGATTAAACAATTAGAATTTAAAACACCAATTACCAGTATTATAAGTAACGGACAGGCAGTTGTAGATCCTTTAGAAATTAATAGTGCCTTTAGAGATTATTATGAAAAACTATATGATACAAAAAATGAAACTGACTTAACAAAACTAAATGGGTTTTTGGATGGATTATCTATACCGTGTATTCCAAATGAAAACAGGGAGATACTGGAGTCTAAAATTAGTCAAGAATAAGTTGGGCTAGCCATTGATAATATGAAATCAGGAAAAAGAGCAGGACCAGATGGTCTTCCAGTTGATCTCTATAAAAAAATATAAGAATAAATTAATAAAACCACTTTTGGAAATGGTTTTAGAAGCATTTCAAAATAGTAATTTACCACCATACAGGAATAATGCCTTAATTATACTGTTGCCAAAACCAGGTAAACCCTCTAATAAATGTGAAAACATGAGACCAATAAGCCTATTAAATGCTGACCTTAAGATAATTTGTAAAATTTTAGCAAGATGACTACAAGAAATATTACCAAATATTATTAAATGAGATCAGAATGGCTTTATAATGGGAAGACAAGGCTTCCATAATGTAAGAAGACTATTTAATATTATTTATTCCAATAAAGAAGCACCGGATACAGCTCTCCTTTCATTGGACGCCGAAAAGGCCTTTGATAGGGTTGAATGGCCCTATCTTTTTGAAGTCCTACAAAGGTTTGGACTTGGAAATAATTTCATAAAATGGGTTCAGATAATATACAATAATGCTACAGCAGAAATCCTAACAAACAGCAATATCTCAAAATCAATAAAAATCAATAGAGGATGTCGACAAGGCTGTCCACTTTCACCCTTATTGTTTACAATGGCAATTGAACCTTTAGCGATGGCAGTACGTTTACATCCACAAATATATGGAATTAAAGTAGGACCAACAGAACATAAAATCTCCCTGTATGCTGATGACATAATTTTGTTTATGTCGAATTTTAAAAAATCAATTCCGACCTTGTTAAATTTAATAAAGAACTTTGGGGAAATATCAGGATATAAAATAAATAAAACTAAATCTTCAATATTAATGCTAAATGAGACCCAGAGAAACCACCCAGTGCCTGAGGTAAATCAATTCAATGTTGTAAACCAGTTTAAATATTTAGGAATTCAAATTGTGCCTAAGCTAGAATCAGTCACCAGTGCCAACTATGAAGCCTTAATGACAGATATTAATGAGTTACTTCAGAGATGGATGTCACTACCAATGTCGATGATCGGGAGAATTAATATACTTAAAAGTAATATCTTACCCAAAATACTTTATTTATTTCAATACATTCCTTTACCACCACCTTCAGATCTATTCTCAAGAATTAAAAAAAAGTTAGTGGAATTTATATGGAACAATAGGAAGGCTAGATTACGTCTGTCCTTACTATATTTACCATTTGATCGTGGAGGTCTGAAATGTCCAAACTTTATGTTGTATTACTGGTCAGCACAACTGAGGTGTATGACATATTATTTTTCATCAAATGATCTCCCTCACTGGACTGAAAATGGAATCATACAATTTGCCTTTACCTCTTGTCACGACAGCCCTCACGGACCGTCACAAGACGCCTCAGTCACCAGAGAGTTTGCAGTGGTAATTTATTGAGGATAAGGCAGAACACTCACAGAACACATACAGAGGCTGGGTGACGTCTGAGCCGGGGAGCACCCGATGCGCCAGACGGACAACAGTGAGAGTAAAGTCTCAAAGGAACATACCTGAGAATAACAGGAGCACAATCGGAACGTAGATGAACACCACAGAAGAGCATAGCAGGTGATCATAACAGGATATAACAGAGACTGCCGCGCTGGAGGACATTTAGCACCCGCTTATATCTCTGGCGGCTAATGACCCCAACGCGGCACAGCTGCTGCTAATGACAGCAGAGCAGCAGCTGACTTTGACAGCAGGGAGCTCCCCCGGGCGCCTTCACAATAAGAGCCCGAGGAGCTGGAAGGAACCCTCAGCTGCCAAAGCCAGGGAACAAAAAGATATGAGACCCAAGTGTGGCCAGAACCGACACTCGGGTTATGACAGTACCTCCCCCTCAAGGCCGAGCTCTGAGCGGCCAGAGTAACACCCAAGCCCCCCACCCCACCCCCCCTAGGGTGGGTGGATGGGGCGCTGGCAGGAGGGAGAGAGAAACAACCAACAAGGCTATAGAGAAAAAAAAAAAAACATAATCCCTTAAACGTGGGTAACAAGAACAAAACCACGGGCAATATATATATATATATATATGGGCAAACAACAAATTGACATAAGGTGGAGGGAAAGGACCACCAAACATTGGAACAAGAAAGGAGTGAGCCACAAAAATCACAGATCAAACCCCCCACCCCCCACCCCAACAGTCTCACAGACATAAACAGAAACCCCGGGAAGAGTGTAGTTCTGACCCAGAGGGGCGGAGGCAGAAAGTTCGGGGGGCCGACCGGCAACAAGAGGCCACAAAACAGGCAGGGGGAGAAAGAACAGTTCGGGCGGCCTACCCCGGTCCCATGCTCGGAAGCAGAGAATCTCAGGTGGCCGGACCAGGTCGCCACACAGGGAGTCCAAAATGTCTGGAGGCCGACCCAGAGAGCCAAATTGGCGAGACAGTCTTTCGGGCGGCCGACCCGCATCGCTAGCCCACCAGAACCGTTGAGTCAAAGTAGCCGGCGGTTCCGCTG
This sequence comes from Pholidichthys leucotaenia, assembly GCA_020510985.1. NCBI lineage: Eukaryota > Metazoa > Chordata > Actinopteri > Cichliformes > Pholidichthyidae > Pholidichthys > Pholidichthys leucotaenia. Next base: position 54,655,497 of record CM035840.1, on the reverse strand, counting down.
AAAAGGGGAGAGATGAGGGAGAACCGGGCAAAGCAATCGGAACCCCAACGGCCCCAGGTGAACATGGGCAGCGCGCCTCAGGGAGACGAGGAGGATGACAATGGAGATGAGGGTGAAGAGGGGAATGAGTCTGTCCAGCATCCGGTGGCCGGGGACCTGCAGCTCCCTCACCGAATCCAGGACCTGCTGGTGCTGCACCCACGTCGGACCCCGATTGGGCCTCCGGAGCCGAACCCGCGACGGACCCCAACTGGGCCTCCGGAGCCGAACCCGCGACGGACCCCGACTGGGTCGGCGTGGCACCAAACTCGACCTCCAACCCCGAAACCGGAACCTCTGGCACAGCAGGCGAAAGCAGCCCCTCGCCGGTGACCCTGGGAGAAGGCTCGAAAGAGAGAGAAAACCCGGGATCAGGATCACCGGCAGCGCCAGAACCCGGTGAGATAAGCTCGGACGCAGCGGGCGGCTGCACCCGGCTCATCTCCCCTTGAGACAGGCAAAAATGCTCTAAGAGGTGAAAAAGAAAGACAAAGTAGAGCACTTGCCTGAGCTTGGGTTCTGACGCCGTCCAGGACTGCGAAGATCCGGGCTCAGATGTCAGGAGGTCGTCATCAGGCTCCCACTCAGCTGCGTCGGGCTCCGCAGCTGGCATGATGGTGCGTGCAGCCAAAGAGTCCTCCGGCACCGATGTCCACGCCGGTGGCCCGCATGGCGTAGTGGCAGGAGAATCTCGCCCTGCTGGACCGGACCGCTCCTCCGTGGAACCCCGGGGACGCTTCTTCACCGGCGATGGCTCCACGCTGCAGTCCGCTCTCCTCCTCCGCCCGTGGCGTGGCTGCGGAACCGGAACCAGGTTCTCCAGAACCGCAGGCCCCCTCCTCATCCAGCGACGTTGGCCTGACGTCGAGGACCACTCAGCGGAGGGAGACACAGAGGAAGCAGGGTTAATACTTTCTTCCACAGCGGGTGGAGGGAGCTCGGGGGGCTGCATACCCCGAACTCCACCCCTAGGAGTCAGACAAGGCACAACAATGTCAAGAGGAGAGAAATTATCATGCACTCGCCTTTCCCCTAAGGGTAAGATGGTCTCCACTGTGGGGGACGTCATTCCTTCCTTTCCCCGCTGGATGGCGACAGAGGGCCCTCTGGCAAGACGAGATGAGGCCACTCGAGGCGGATCCGGGATGAAGCTCGCCGAAACGGAGCTCTCGTGACACACAGCAGCCAGGATAGGCGACGAGGAGGAGGGGGCGACAGCCGGGGTCAGTCGGGCATGGGGCGCTGACGGGACAGCGGGCGAGGGCCCGGGAGAAGACGAGGCTGCGGGGATTCCCCTCTGACGAGGCGCAGGAGTGACAGCTGTGTGGGGGGTTGAGCCCTTGCGGCGACCCGGAACAGCATCCAGACGGGGCTCTAGCCGAGGTTGGAAGCCGGAGTGACGACGGTTCCTTGTAGGGGGAGAGGCGAAGGTGAGGTCCGGAAATCGCTGTTCCTGTACAGAAACAGCGGCAAGCAAGTCGGCGAACTCAGGAAACTCACGCAGCGCCGGATTCCTCTCCACCAGTCTGACCGCCGCCACCACATGCTTCATACACGCTGGAGGATTTTTAGCGGAGCAAGCAGCAGCCACCCGGTCCCAGATCTTGTCTGCTGTCATCTGCAGCTTCTCTGGGGGAATCCCGAGTGACGACATGCCCGATGGGAAAAACCCTCCGGGTGGTGCGAACTCCCGGGCCGGAACAGAGGCAGGAGCAGGATCCCGAAGCGAGGGGCGACGTCTCCTCCGCTTCGGCTCCCTGCCAGGATTTCCCTCCAGCCCTCGGAGTCTCTCACGCTGGGTGGAGAGGTCATCTCTCCTCACGCTTACCTCTGGATGATCGGTGAAGCGGAGAAGAGAATCCAGAATCTCCTCGGCTAGGTCCAGGTGTCTACGAGCGTCGCTGGGAGCGTGCAACAGCGTAGCGGTGAAGATGGTGTAGTCGACCTCCTTCAGGAGCTCCGCTTGCTGCCTGCCAAGGCGCTGACAATGGCCCCTGGATGACGGCATACTCCCCGCTGCAGACACTCAGACAGGTAGGAATTAACAGTCCACTACTGCAAACTACACGGTGAATGGCGTCTCGAAACAACGCCTCCTCTCCGGGCGTTAGGCGGCAGTCTACTGTCACGACGGCCCTCACGGACCGTCACAAGACGCCTCAGTCACCCGGAGAGTTTGCAGTGGTAATTTATTGAGGATAAGGCAGAACACTCACAGAACACATACAGAGGCTGGGTGACGTCTGAGCCGGGGAGCACCCGATGCGCCAGACGGACAACAGTGAGAGTAAAGTCTCAAAGGAACATACCTGAGAATAACAGGAGCACAATCGGAACGTAGATGAACACCACAGAAGAGCATAGCAGGTGATCATAACAGGATATAACAGAGACTGCCGCGCTGGAGGACATTTAGCACCCGCTTATATCTCTGGCGGCTAATGACCCCAACGCGGCACAGCTGCTGCTAATGACAGCAGAGCAGCAGCTGACTTTGACAGCAGGGAGCTCCCCCGGGCGCCTTCACAATAAGAGCCCGAGGAGCTGGAAGGAACCCTCAGCTGCCAAAGCCAGGGAACAAAAAGATATGCGACCCGAGTGTGGCCAGAACCGACACTCGGGTTATGACACCTCTTCCCTTATTCATATACTCAGATTCTGCTAAAAAAAAATTACAGAAACAAGTTAAAAATCCAATTGTAAAGCATATGATCAAAATATGGTGTGAAACCAAAAAATATTTAAAAGAACCACACTTATTGTCACAATTTAGCCCAGTATGGGGTAATCAATATTTTACACCAGGGAGAGTGGATGCTGTATTTAAAGTATGGAATTTAAAAGGGATTCAAAAGATTCAAGACTTATATTTGTCACGTTCAGATAACATAATGTCTTTTGAAGAACTGAGGATCAAATTCAATCTTAATAGATCACATTTTTTTAAAATATCTCCAGCTTAGGAATTTTATTCGATCAAATTAAAATAATGTTCTCACCCGACCTTCTTATTCATCCTTGGAAAAAATTTTGATGAAAGATAGTAAGAGAAAGAGTATTATTTCAGGGTTTTATAACTCATTGACACTATCCTCAAGTGAAAACTCACAGAAAAGACTGAATTATTGGAAAGAAGACCTGCAAATTGAAATTTCAGTGGAACAATGGGAATTGGCTTGTACAGAAGCTCAAACCAAATCAATAAATGTACATCTTAAATTGATACATTTTAAATGGTTAATGCAGATGTATGTTACACCAGTGGAGTTAAATAGATATAACAAAAACATACCAGATACATGCACAAAATGTATGGAAAGTAAAGGAACCCTATTTCACTGCTTATGGGAATGTAGAAAAATCAGAATGTTTTCGGAAGAGGTGAGGGTAACAATTGAAAAAATAATTTCAAAACAATTCACATTGAACCCTAAACTGTTTTTGTTGGGTCTGTATCCAGAAAAGCGTAACTTTAATAAGAGTGAAAGAGCATTCATAGACCTCAGTTTGCTTAATGCCAAAAAATGTATTGCACTACTGTGGAAAAAGACTCATAGACCAGATGTGACTCAGTGGTTAAGGCAGATGTTAACAAACCTTCCACTAGAAAGAATAACATACATACTGAAATCAAAGGAAAATGTGTTTGAGAATATATGGAGACCTTTCATTGATTATGTAAAGAAATTAAACATAACTTCTGAAGAAGAAGGTGAATGATGTGTGTGGACCTTGCAAATTCCAAATTGGTGAATGTATAATATGTATACTTATGTAATAGATTACCTAGACTAAACAGAGGAGCATTGTTGATTACTTGCCTTTGTTAGTGGTTGTTGGTGTTTTTAGTACATTTTTTTGTAGTTATTTTTTTTTTTAATTACTTTAGTGTTAGAGTTTGATTGTTTGTGCCATGTTTGTAAAAAAAAAAAGGTTCAATAAAAAATATTGTGGAAAAAAAAAAACTAAAGATATGATTATTGACTTTAGGAGGAAAACTCCCAGGCACGACGTCACTGTACTAAAAGACCAGACCATTGAATGTGTACAATCCTACAAATATCTTGGGACGATTATTGATAGTAATTTAAACTTTGAAGAGAACTGTGAAAGGGTGTGCAAAAAGGGTCAGCAACATTTGCATTGTTTAAGGAAACTTGCCGCTTCCAAATTGACCGAACCATAATGACAATGTTTTATCAGGCTTTTATTGAATCTGTTTTATCCTTTTCTTTAGTGTCATGGTTTTGTCAGATAAAACTGAAACTGAGGAAATCCTTGGATCAGGTAGTTAGATGGTCCAGTCGTTTGCTTGGTGAGTCACAGCTGAGCCTGACATCCCTGTACACCAGACAGGTTCAGAGGATTGCTGCCTCCATTTTAAATGATGACTCCCACCCTTTGCACTGACACTTTCAGCTTCTTCCCTCCAGACGGAGGTTTGCTGTCCCAAAAAGTAAAACCCAGCGCTACAAAAACAGCTTTGTTCCTGCTGCTGTCAAAGAGTTGAACAAGTTGTAACAATATATTGCACATAATTTAGTCACCAATTTATTAATTTCATTTTATATTTACTTATTTTTGTAGGTTCTTTATTTGGGTTCTAAATCTTTTATTGGGTTTTAGACTTTTGAGTTTTTAACCTTTTTGACTAGTCTTTAACTTTTTAATATGACCCTTCTCTCTTATCTCTCTGTTTTTTCTCTCATCTCTTTGTCTTATGTCCCGATTGGTGGAGCCTTGAGTATTTGTATCATGTTTATAGTCAGCTTCATATGTGCCTGTGTTTGTGTTTATGTTGAATGTAATTGTGGTTTGTAAATATGGATGTCACCTGACTGCAAAACAAATCTACCTACGGGTACAAATAAAGTAACCTGAACATAAGATAAGATAAGATAAGATAAGATAAGATAAGCCTTTATTAGTCCCACAATGGGGAAATTCCAGGATTGCAACAGCACAGGGATAGCAACACTCAGAGCAACAATCAAGAAGACAAGAAAAACAAGAGCAGCGAATATACATATGTACATATAAATATATAAACACACAGTGCGGAGCATTGTAGCTAGATGGAATAAACAGCATAACCGTCTGCTTAGTTATCCTACATAGTATGAATATGTACCCATACATATTGTCACCCTCTGTAGCGACCGATATTGTCCTAGTTGTATACTGGAGGGGACCAATGTGTAAGTCTATTGCGTCTTTTGCATTCAATACTATTAGGTCATCACGTTTTTTTGCTATCTCTGCAAGCAGCCCTGCTTAGGTTATAGTCTGACAGCCGTTGGTAGGAAGGACCTGCGAAACCTCTCGGTTGCGCACCTAGGATGATGTAGTCTGCTGCTAAATGAGCTCCTCAGTGCGTTCAGTATGTCCTGCATAGGGTGGGACTCGGACTCCAGCAGAGATGACAGTTTAGCCACCATCCTTCTCTCTCCTATCTCCTCCACTGGGTCAAGGCGCTGCCCCAGGACAGAGCTAGCTTTCCTGATCGGTTTGTTCAGTCTCTTCCTATCGGCTGCTGTAATGCCACTGCCCCAGCAGACCACTCCAAAAGTGATGGCTGATGCCACCACCATGTCGTAGAATGTCTTCAGCAGCGCCCTTTGTACACCAAAAGACCTGAGTCTCCTCAGTAGGAACAGCCTGCACTGTCCCTTCTTGCAGAGTGCGTCAGTATTGTGTGACTAGTCTAGTTTACTGTTCAGATGAACACCCAGGTACTTGTAGGATGTCACCATCTCAATGTCTGTTCCCTGTATGTTTACTGGTGCTGTGAGGGGTTGTCCTTGCCTGCGGCAGTCCACCACCAGCTCCTTAGTTTTCCTCGCGTTGATCTGGAGGCAGTTCAAAAAAACCTGAACCTCTTATTGTCATCAGGCCACGGTCGTCCGTCCGTCCGGTCCGGTCCGGTCGGTCGGTCGGTCGGTCGGTCTCTCTCTCTCTCTCTCTCTCTCTCTCTCTCTCTCTCTCTCTCTCTCTCTCGTGCGCATGCGTGGGTGTTTGTGGGAGCAGGGGTGTGGAGTGGTGTCGAGTGAGTACTTTAAACTTTGTATTTTCTAACTTTTTCTCTATCTTGTGTGTTTGAGGTGTGTGTGTTTAATATAGTGGGTTGAGTGTGGGTGTGTTGGGGTGTGAGTGTTGGAGTGAGTGTGTTGGGGAACGGTAGCTTCTGCTGCCGGTTTTTCCTGGCCGGCATCATGCCGGTGATTGATGGTGGTGTGGAGTTTGAGCGCTTAACCCGGCGTCATGGTGTGAGAATCCTCCCGACAGTTCCCTGTTCTGTGGAGGAGGCCAGCCTCGCTGTAGGACAGGTGGTTGGGCATGGCAGCATAAAATCAGCATCGAGGATGAACAGCGCAATTGTGATCTTTCTGGATTCGACTGAAAAAGCTGATCAGGTGGTGGCACAGGGAGTGGTCCTAGGTGACACTTTTACTTCCGTTTTACCGCTGGCGAATCCGTCTAGGAGGATCACCATCTCAAACGCTCCTCCTTTCATTAAAAATGATCAGCTGATTAGAGAGTTGTCCCGTTTTGGCCAGGTTGTGTCCCCTATCAGAATGGTCTCTCTGGGTAGTAAATCACCCCTGCTGAAGCATGTTGTATGTCATAGGAGGCAGTGTTTCATGGTGTTGAAAGACAGCTCTGCTGAACTGAACGCGTCTTTTAATTTCAGGATTGACGGCTTTAGCTACTTGGTGTTTGCAACATCTGAAACCATGAAGTGTTTTGCGTGTGGCGCAGAAGGCCATCTTATTAGGTCATGTCCTGAAAAGGTGAACACAAAGAGCACTGGCGGTAAGAAAGGTGACGCCGCTGTTTCTGGTGGTCCGGAGGGTAGCGCTACATGTGGTGCGGCGGATGCCGCTGCGGCGCCCGCTTCTGCTGGGGCGGTCGCGGCCGCGATTGCGGCCGCGTCCGCGTCCGCATCCGCGTCCGCGTCCGCTTCTACTTCTGCGGGGGCGTCCGCGTCCGCGTCCGCTTCTACTTCTGCGGGGGCGTCCGCGTCCGCATCCGCGTCCGCGTCCGCTTGTGCTGGGGCGGCCACGGCCGCCTCTGCTGGGGTGGCCGCGGCGGGCGCGGTAGTTGTCCCCCCAAACAGTGATGGTGGGGAATTTCTGTCTGGCGGCAGCTCTGATCATTGTGACGAGCCTGTCGCCCGGGGTAAACAGGTGGAGGGTGTAAGTAAAAGTGCAGTTAAACGAAGGAACCTGAATGAACAGACTTTGCAGGCGGGGGAGGAGCGGTTTGAGGCTGTAGCGGACACACAGAGCAAACACTGCATGACAAACGTTGCGTTTCATGAAGAAATGCAGGAATGTAGTTTTGTTGAAGAGGATCCTTTTAAAGCTGCACAAAAAAGGAAAAGTGCGGAAAACTTGCAGAGCTCTGCTAAATCTAGTAGGGTTGGGAATTTAGATTTACTGAATGAGAGCGCTTCTGACGAAAGTGGAGATGAGTCTGAACTGATGCAGACGCAGACGCAGGAGGAGCAAAGCTCCTATTGTTTTACTAAAATTAGGCAATTTCTCCAGGTGACTAAGGGGAGCAGAGCTGTGAAAGTGGAAAATTACTTTCCAGACCTGGAGTTATTCGTGGCATCAGCTCGCAAATTTATGAAACTGAATGATGGGAATGAGACTTTCACTGATCAGGAAATTTATCGTTTAAAGAAACTGGTTGCTAAACTGAAATTGCAAATTACTAACAGTCATGTTGACTCTTAGTTTGTTTCTTCCCTTTTATGCTATGTGTGTGTTTTTTTACTGTACCCTATTTTTATCCTTTTTAATGCCCCACCTTAGAATTGGCACTCTCAATATTAATGGGGCCAGGGATGATGTAAAAAGGGCCTCTTTATACAAGCTTTTTAATTTAAAGAAACTTGACGTGCTGATGGTCCAGGAGACTCACAGCACTGTGGACATTGAGAGCCATTGGAGAAAAGAGTGGGATGGCTGCTTTTTTTTTAGCCACAAATCCAGTAGCAGTGGGGGGGTGGCTGTACTTTTCTCTAGGGGTTGTGTGCCTGTCTCTTATGAGGTAGAAGAGGTGGTGAGAGGTCATTTCCTCTTATTAAAGGTACAGTTTGAAAACGTGAACTTCGTTTTTATAAACGTGTATGTGCCAACACAGAGAGCAGAGAGGATCAGGGTCTTTGACGTGCTTTCGGATACGGTTAAGTCCTGTGATCCAAATAGTTTTTTATTTCTGGGGGGTGATTTTAACTGTACATTAAACCACAGACTAGACAGGAACCATCAGGAGCCTCACCCTGCTTCTGCCAATAGGCTGAGAGAACTGGTGAAAACACATGAAATGGCCGATGTGTGGAGATCACATCATGGGGACCAGAGGCAGTACACCTGGAGCCATGTCAAAGATAACCTTTTATCTATGGCTAGGTTAGACCGTTTTTATGGTTTTAAACATCAAATGAGTGTTTTTAAAAATAGTTGTATCTGTCCTGTTGGTTTCACTGATCACTGCCTGCTGTTTTGTTCTGTGTTTATTGAAAATGTAAAGTGTAAGAGTGCTTTTTGGCATTTTAACAATACACTTTTAAATGATGTGTTTTTTAAAGAGGTTTTTCATGATGTTTGGAAGTCACACAGGGAACAAAAACCCTCTTTTAGTTCTCTCCAATTGTGGTGGGATTTTGGTAAGGCCCAGATAAAACAACTCTGCCAACAGTACACTCAAAATGTCACTCGTAGCTTGACCCAATCCTTGAAAGTTCTGGAGACTGAGGTGGTAGAACTAGAGGAGTTGCTCAGTTCCACAGGAAAACAGGAGCACTTAGAGGCTCTCGAGTCAAAAAGGTCAGCCTTGGCTAGCTTGCTAGGGGTCACCGCACAGGGTGCTCTGGTCCGCTCACGCTACATGGATGTAGCTCTGATGGACTCGCCCTCCCAGTACTTTTTTGGACTGGAGGGGAAAAATGGACAGAGAAAGCTCATTCACTCCTTGTTGGGCGATGACGGGAGAACAATCTCCACAGCAGCAGAGATCAGGAAACACGCTGCTAGCTTTTACAGTGAATTGTTTAGAGCAGAGTGGAGGGAGGACACGTCACTGGGCCAGGTTTTCCTTGATGGTCTTCCAGTGCTCTCAGAGGACCTTGTTGCCGGCTTGGATGCTCCACTGTCTCTGTCTGAGCTGCATACGGCGCTAATGAGCCTCCAGAATGGAAAATCACCAGGCATAGATGGTCTCTCTGTGGACTTTTTTAAGGAATTCTGGCCCCTGCTTGGTCCAGACCTGCTGGAGGTTCTCCAAGATAGCTTGGAAAGGGGGACCCTACCCACGACCTGCAGGAGGGCCATCATCACACTGTTGCCGAAAAAGGGGGACCTCCAGAGCCTAAAGAACTGGAGGCCAGTCTCTCTGCTCTGCACAGACTACAAGATTCTCTCAAAAGCTCTGGCCCGAAGACTGAGAAAGGTGATGAGCAAGCTCATTCATGTAGACCAGACTTACTGTGTGCCTGGCAGGCTGATTAGTGACAACGTCACTTTAATTCGGGATATTTTGGAGGTCTCTGGTTCATTGGCGGTAGAAACTGGTTTGATTTCTATTGACCAGGAAAAGGCGTTTGATCGGGTTGAACACCAATATTTATGGACAGTTTTAACAGCTTTTGGGTTCAGCCCAGGCTTCATAGCCAGGATACGGGTCTTGTACAGTGACATTGAGAGTGTGCTGAAGATAAATGGGGGCCTGTCTGCCCCTTTAAAAGTCCAGAGGGGGGTTCGGCAGGGCTGCCCTCTCTCAGGGATGCTGTACTCCCTCGCCATAGAGCCTTTGCTTCACTGCCTGAGAAGGGATCTATCAGGAGTTACTTTTCCTGGCTGTGACACCACGTTCAAGCTGTCGGCCTATGCAGATGATGTAGTCATTCTGCTAAACAAGCAGAGTGACATTGACGTTCTGGTTAGGAGTGTCAATCTTTTTGGCCAACTTTCCTCTGCAAAGATAAACTGGGGAAAAAGCGAGGCTCTGATGGTGGGGGAGAAACTAGAAAATCAGCTTACGCTGCCGGGTGGGTTGATTTGGAAAAAAGGAGGTTTTAAGTATCTTGGTGTCTTTATTGGAAATCAGCAGTTTGAGCAAAAAAATTGGGATGGGGTCATAGAGAAGATTAACGGGAGACTAAACAAGTGGAAGTGGCTAATGCCAAGAATATCTTTTAGAGGAAGAGTGCTCATTTTAAATAATCTTGTTTCCTCATCCCTGTGGCACCGCCTCATGTGCATGGACCCCCCTGCTGGTTTGTTGTCCAAAATTCAGTCTGTTTTGGTGGACTTTTTTTGGGGGGGTGGACTCCACTGGGTTCCTCAAGCCCTGTTATTTCTTCCCAAAGAGGAGGGGGGGCAAGGAGTGATTCATTTAGCTAGTAGAGGTGCTGCTTTTAGACTGACTTTCATACAGAGACTGCTGACGGGCCCCCAGGACCTGGTATGGAGGCCTTTGGCCTGTGTTATTTTACAGAGAGTCCTTGGGCTTGGGCTAGACCTCCCTGTGTTTTTAATGGATTTTAAGAACTCTAATGCACTGTCTTTACCCAGTTTTTACCGCAGTCTCTTTTCAGTGTGGACTCTTTTTAAAAAACAAAGAGGGCCATGCGATTCCCTCTACTGGTTGTTGAGGGAGCCGCTGGTTTTTGGTGGTCGCCTTGGTGTCCTGCCGGGAGTTGGAAGGACCTTCCTTGATAGGCTGTGTTCCAGGAACATTCTCACTCTGAAGCAAGTGGTGGAACTGGCTGGTCCTGGCCTCAACAACGCCTCAGCTTTAGCAGCTCATCTTGGTGTCAGGTCGAATCGTTTCATCGATGGTCTTCTTGCACACTGGAAACAGGAGCTTCATGGACTTGAGCACTCCCTACTCTTGGACTTTAGCAATGGCACGCTGCAGCCAGAAAGCACTGACCCCTTTCCCTCTCTCACGCTCTATATGGACTTTGACGTCGCTCCTTGCTCCTTACTGGCATTCTGTGCTCCCACTGGTGTGGACTTTGGAGGAGCCAGTGGTACGGCACTCTACAGACTGGTGGTGATGGCACTCAACAAGGACCGATTGAACACCTGTGTGGACACTCCTTGGAGAGCCTATTTTAAACTAGGAAAAGGGCATCGGCCTGCCTGGAGGGCTCTTTACAAAGCCCCTCTCCCTAAGAGGCATGGAGACTTACAGTGGAGGGTCCTGCATGGTATTATAGCTGTCAATGCTTTTGTTTCTGTGATTAACAGCAGTGTCAGTGATCAGTGTGTTTTTTGTTCCTCTAGGGAGACTGTTTTTCATTGTTTTATTGAATGTCAGCGCCTGAGTGGCCTCTTTGAACTTCTCACAAAACTTTTTCATATTTTTAAGGAAGTTTTCTCTAAGCAGGTTTTCATTTGTGGTTTTATGTACAATCGTCGTTTTAAGCAGAAGTGTCAACTACTGAACTTTGTTTTAGGGCAGGCAAAGTTGGCTATCTATGTAAGCCGGAGAAGAAAACTTGAAAATGTTGAGAATGATGTTGATGTCAAAATTTTATTTGTGAGGCTACTTAAAGCCAGAATCAGGCTGGACTTTCAGTTTTTTATGGGGAATGGGGATGTGGAAGGTTTCAGGACCCTCTGGTCCCTGGAGAATGTCCTCTGTTCAGTTCATGATGGACAGCTTTTTTTTGGGCGTTTTTTGGGGGATTAATTTTCTGTGTAACATAGCATGATATAGAAATTGTATTGACTGATGGACAAGTGTGTTTATTAAAGATCTTTTAAAAATCAAAATCTCTCTCTCTCTCTCTCTCTCTCTCTCTCTCTCTCTCTCTCTCTCTCTCTCTCTCTCTCTCTCGCCTTTTCTTCAACTGTTTTTAATTTCCTGTGAACTGACTCTCATATTTGGGGCTTTGTTTTTTCTCTTTGCCACTTGTGTTTGGGAACAGCAAAGAAGCAACACATTTTCGAACGAATTCCTATGAGAAATGTGTTTTTTTTCCTTATTAATAATTTGCATGAGAACAGCATTAGTCATTATAACTTATGATTACCTTTGGCTTTTTAATGCATTTTAAAATGTTAAAACAAATGTTTGATGAACAAGCTGTAAAGACAATTTGTGCTATAAATAGTAAAACAATGAATTCTGCTCCATATAAATTTCCCTTTTACTTTAAGATTACTGTAGAATGCTTTTTGCACTCTTCATCCTCTGCCTGATGCCTTCAACAAGCTACAGTCAGCCTCCCGGTATCTCTGATTTTCCTGGACCCAAAGGTGACCCTGGAGACCCAGGGCCCCCAGGACCACCAGGTAAAAAATTTTAAACGGTCGTTTTTATTTCATTGCAGATTGTGCAGACCAACAAAACCAGGGGTGGGCAGCGAGGGCCATTCCACTGCAGCTTTTTTGTTCCACCCAGTCTCTTAAGCAGGTGTATGCTCTGATCAGCTTCAAGGACTGCTCATCAGGGAAAACACCTGCTGAAGACACTGGGTGGAAGAGAAAACCTGCAGTAGGATGGCCCTCCATGGCACATGACTGCCCACCTCTGAACTAAACCCAACTGGGCACTACATGGGTTTAATGCGGAATAGCAGGGTTCAGTAAAACTGGCACCACAGATAAAGTCTATGTATGCAAACACACATGGGCCTAATGTGGAACCCGTGGACAAGCCCACATGGGGCCCATAAGAAAACCCAGGTTAAACCTATGGTGGGGCCCACATGGACAGGCTGGCTGGGCAACTCTGCCATTAAAACTGCTCATGTCATCTTAAACGGTTATGTGTCAAAGGGAGTTCTCCATAATCATCAAAGCCAAGTCCAATTTCTACTATTTTTCCTCATGTAAAAAAAGTTTTTATCATAATATTTCAACTGATGAAAGTATTTTTAGGTTAAGAGGTTTTGTTTTTTTTTTCCCCCAACAGGTAGCATGACAATACATGCTATAATTCTGAAATAGTGTGACCACCACTACAGCTCTTTACACCAAGTATGCCATAATCTGCCCTCTGGGCAGTTGAGAGTTTAAAGGCGGGACTCAAGGCACAGGCAGATGATGCAAAATGACAATTTATTAACAAAATAAGAACACAAATAAAAGGCTGCATGGGGGCAAAAAACAACACAACTCAGGAGACTAAATAAACTCATGGGGATTAACTTGAGAACAGGTAGTCACAGGGAGACAACAACAAAGACACCAGACAATGCACCTGCACACATTCACATAAATAGGGTAACTGATAATTAACGAATTGTCAGACAGCCAAGCAAACAATTAAGGGTAGCAGGTGAAGAAAACAGGGTGGGCACGGCTACACAGACACTCACAGACAGGGGACGCACAGGAGACATGACAATGAACATGCAGGACACCCTACAGAGAAGGAAGTGACAAAACATAACTGAACATAATCATAAATAATCAGTGATTATTTATGTCTCAAAGTTTGAAACTTTGAGACAATTGCTTCATGAGTAACAGTGTTGTGAAACATCTAATAAAGATTTTCATCTGGTGACTGTCAGAACTGTATCTGGGTTAAAAAAAAAATCTCAAAACTTTTTTTTTTTTTTTTTTTTTAGCATTTGGCCATCTGAGGTCTATTCAAAATTGGATGGCAAGAACAAACAATACAGAGCAAACAAACAAACAAAAAAATTCCCTCTCAAACTTCACGCAAGCCCTCAAGTCACGTGATGTGACCGACATAACGAGGCCTCTCATGACTGTGGACATGTTGGCACATAGTTCTCGACACTCTGCTCACAACACTTGCGCGTTATATAGCTCGAGTCAGTGTCAAGTGGGCGGTCTTGAGCATAACATCACTATTAGTGTTGTGCAGCATGGTGGTGCGCTGGTTAGCACTGTTGCCTAACAGCTAGAAGGGTTCCAGGTTCAAATCTCCAGGCTGGCAGGGGTAGGAAACTTTCTGTGTGGAGTTTGCATGTGCTGCGTGGGTTTACTCCGGGGACTCCGGTTTCCTCCCACAATCCAAACACATGCATGGTAGGTTAATTGGCTGTTCTAAATTGTCCCTAGATATCTGTCTCCTATAGGCCCTTAGAATAGAGGGTTAGTATTAGTGAAACGCTTTGAGTGGTCGTTGAGACTAGGAAAGCGCTATATAAGTACAGGTCCTTATTAATCACAAAGAGAACAATGAATGAACACAAGGCATGGGCATAATCCTAAGATCCTTTTCAGATATGACAAAGTGAATGACATTTGATCATCTTCTGGCACACTCAGGGCACATAAGGACAATAACATTTTGTGTTTCTTTCAAGTGTCCATATATTTCCACCTGTTTCTGTGTAACTCTAGGCTTTAAGTAATGAATTTCTATGACTTGATTTTACTAAAATCAGGGCAAAAGGGATTTTCCGGACTACAAGGATTTGTGGGGCCTGATGGGAAAAAGTGATCAATATAGCCATATATATAACAGTTGTCTGTGTGACTCAAAATATGTGTACTCTGCTTATGTTTAGGTAATATAACCAATATACCACAATGGAAATATATTGCCAACTGTGTGGCTCATTACCTGCAAAAAAGGAGTGGACCTCTGTCTCAGCACAGAGGATAACAACATCTTGTGATGTATGGGAGGAAACAGAGAACCGGCTGTGTTAAGGAGTGACCGAAACTCAGCCACTTTGACCCAGGATGAGGAATGGCCTTCAGTTTTTACACCCTGTGCAAGGAACAGACTGCTACTCCCACGGGCCGCTGTAGCTGCTCGCTGTAGCTGCTCCTGATAATGCATGCTTGGACTATATAACTGGGTCAGGGAGAGCATAGTCAGTCAGACTTCACGACCTGATAATATCTGTTGTTGTCAGGGAGAGAACATTTGACCCAGCGCTGTAATTGTTATATTCAACTTGCTTAATGTGGGCTGTAGTCCCCTCCTCTCAATGAACCTGTAAATGGGAGCTAATATGTGGGGAAAAACTTGAACAAAAATGAATCACCTTGTCCACATAGCACAACTGCTCCAGCGTGTCCAGGTTTTCCTGGTAGTCCAGGGGGCCTGAAAGAACCACCTAAGTCTACCCTTCAAAGCTTGTCTATGTGTGTAGATGGTTCACCCAGATTCATTTTCAAGGAAGAGATCAATTTACTTGGAAGATGTGTATTTATTTAACCTAGTCTCTTCTCCTAGCTTCTGTTCTTAGTTCTATTTAGGGTTCCAAGCAGCTGTGCTGTGGGAATTTTCTTCTTCTCCTTCTTCCTCCCACTACACAGAGATCCCAAGTCAAGGCACTGCATCCATAGGTGGTGCTCTCATAAACATCCATTCATCCATCCATCTTCTACCGCTTTTCCGGAGGTCCGGGTCGCGGAGGCAGCAGTTCAAGCAGAGAAGCCCAGACTTCCCTCTCCCAAGCCACCTGCTCCAGCTCTTCAGAGAGGATACCAAGGCGTTCCCAGACCAGGTGGGAGACATAATCTCTCCACCGAGTCCTGGGTCTACCCCGGGGTCTCCTCCCAGTGGGACGTGCCCGAAACAGCTCAAGTGGGAGGCGTCCAGGAGACATCCTAATCAGATGCCCATACCACCTCAACTGACTCCTTTCAATGTGGAGGAGCAGCGGTTCTACTCTGAGCCTCTCCCAGATGACTGAGCTCCTCACCCTATCTCTGAGGGTGAATCCAGCAATCCTACGGAGAAAGCTCATTTCAGCTGCTTGTATCCACGATCTTGTTCTTTCGGTCATTACCCAAAGCTCGTGACCATTGGAACGTAGATTGACTGGTAAATCGACAGCTTTGCCTTAGTTAGAACTAAGCTCCCTCTTCACCACAACAGACTGGTACAATGTCCGCATCACTACAGATGCTGCTCCGATCCATCTGTCAATCTCTCGCTCCATTTTCCCCTCACCTGTGAATAAGACCCCAAGATACTTAAACTCCTCCACTTGGGGCAGGAGCCTGTCCCCTACCCGGAGAGAACAATCCACCTTTTTCCGGCTGAGGACCATGGACTCGGACTTGGAGGTATTGATTCTCATCCCAGCCGCTTCACACTCAGTGGCAAACCATCCCAGCAAGAGCTGTAGGTCATTGCAGGATGAAGCCAATAGGACAACATCATCTGCAAACAACAGAGGTGAGATCCTGTGGTCACCAAGCATGACACCCTCCATTCCCTGGCTGCGCCTAGAAATCCTGTCCATAAAAATTATGAACAGGATCGGTGACAAAGGGCAGCCCTGGCGGAGTCCAACTCTCACTGGGAATGACTCCGACCGAGTGTTGGCAATACAAACCAAACTCTCACAATGGTCATACAGAGACCGACTAGCTCGTAACAACAAGCCCGATACCCCATACTCCCGAAGCACCCCCCACAAAAAACCACGAGGGACGCGGTCAAATGCCTTCTTCAAGTCCACAAAATACATGTAAACTGGTTGGGCAAACTCCCATGAACCCTCGAGAATTCTCGAGAGGGTAAAGAGCTGGTCCGATGTGCCACGGCCAGGACGAAAACCACATTGCTCCTCCTGAATCCGAGGTTCGACCAACGGCCGGACTTTCCTCTCCAGTACCTTGGCATAGACTTTCCCAGGGAGGCTGAGGAGTGTGATCCCTCTAAAGTTGGAGCACACCCTCCGGTCGCCTTTTTTGAAAAGAGGAACCACCACCCCGGTTTGCCATGCCAAAGGCACTGCCCCCGACCTCCACGCAATGTTGCAGAGGTGTGTCAACCATGACAGCCAAACAACATCCAGGGCCTTGAGGGTGAATCTCATCCACCCCTGGGGCTCGGCCACCAAGGAGATTTTTAACCACCTTGGCGACCTCAGCCCCTGTGATAGGCGAGTCATCTCCCTCGTCCACAAACCCTGCTTCCTCTGTGGAAGGCATATCAGTGGGATTGAGGAGATCCTCGAAGTATTCCTTTCACCGCCCGACAATATCCCCAGTCGTAGTCAACAGTGTCTCATCCGCACCATACACATTGTGGACAGGGAGCTGCTTTCCCCTCCTGAGCCGCCGGACAGTTTGCCAGAATCTCTTCGAGGTCAACCGAAAGTCTTGTTCCATGGCCTCACTGAACTCCTCCCATACCTGGGTTTTTGCTTCAGCAACCACCCAAGCTGCACTCCGCTTGGCCTGCTGGTACACCTCAGCTGCTTCGGGAGTCCCACAAGCCAACCAAGCTTGATAGGACTCCTTCTTCAGCTTAATGGCTCCCTCACCACTGGTGTCCACCACTTGGTTCGGGGGTTGCCACCACAAGATGCACCGACCACCTTGCGGCCACAGCTCTGGGCCGCCGCTTCAACAACAGAGGTGGAGAACATGGCCCATTCAGACTCCATGTCTCCAGACTCCCTCGGAATGTGGTTGAAGCTCTTCCGGAGGTGGAAGTTGAAGACCTCCCAGACAGGGGCCTCAGCCAGACATTCCCAGCATACCCTCACTATACGTTTGGGTCTACCAGGTCTGAATGGCTTCCTCCCCTGCCATCGGATCCAACTCACCACCAGGTGGTGATCAGTTGACAGCTCTGCACCTCTCTTTACCCGAGTGTCCAAGACATACAGCCGCAGGTCTGATGACACGATAACAAAATTGATCATCGACCTGTGACCGAGGGTGTCCTGGTGCCAGGTGCACATATGGACACCCTTATGCTTGAACATGGTGTTCGTTATGGACAAACTGTGGTTAGCACAGAAGTCCAATAACTGAACACTACTCAGGTTCAGATCGGGCAGGCCATTCCTCCCAATCACCCCCCTCCAGGTTTCACTGTCATTGCCCACATGCACATTGAAGTCCCCCAGTAGGACAATGGAGTCTCCAAGAGGAGCACCCTCCAGCACTGCAGTCACAGACTCCAAAAAGGGTGAGTACTCTGAAACATCATTTGGTGCATAGGCACAAATGATAGTCAGGACCCGTTTCCCAACCCGAAGGCGCAGGGAAGCAACCCTTTCGTCCACCGGGGAAAACTCCAATATAGAGGCAGCAAGGTGGGGGGATACAAGAATACCCACCCCTGCTCGTCGCCTCTCGCCCGGGGCAACTCCAGAGTAGGCCAAGCTCCAGCCCCTCTCCAGGAGACTGGTTCCGGAACCGGAGCTGTGAGTTGAGGTGAGGCCGACTATATCTAGCCGGTATCTCTCAACCTCGTACAACAGCTCAGGCTCCTTCCCCACCAGAGAGGTGACATTCCACGTACCAAAAGCCAGTTTAGAAAGCTTGGGATCAGTCCGCCAAGGTCTCCGCCTTTGACCGCCACCTAATTCACATAGCACCGGATCCCCATGATCCCTCCTGCAGGTGGTGAGCCCACTGGAGGGCGGACCTATGTAATTCCTTCGGGCTGAGCCCGGCCGGGTCCCATGGGTGGAAACCTGGCCACCAGATGCTAGCCATCGAGCCCCTCCCCCAGGCTTGGCTCCAGGGTGGGGCCCCAGTAACCCCATACTGGGCTGGGTACACTGAATCCTTGATATAGAATTTATCATGAGAGTCTGTTGGATCGTTCTTAGTCTGGCCCTTCACCCAGGACCAGTTTGTCTTGGGTGACCCTATCAGAGGCAAATTGCCCCGGACAACATAGCTCCTGGGATCACTGGGGCATGCAACCCCCCCCCCCACCACCACCACAATAAGGTGACGATCCATGAGGGGGCTCTCATAAACAGTTTTACATTTTTAGAAATATGTCGAGAATGACTGGGCCTAGATTCAAAATTCTTTCATCATTCTATTCTCTGAAATTTTTTGTAACGCTTCTCTACCGGTCTTTTGCTGTAAAAGTGAAGGTTTCTGCACCATATTTTCAACCAGACCATCAATGACGGAGGAGCTCATTCCAGCCTGACGAAATCACGCAGGGGTGCTCAGTTAATCCGACCATTGGTCTTAACCTTTATAGCACAGCGTAGATACAGACCAATCTAGGAGTCAAGGTCAATGGCCTAGGAGGAGAAACGTTTTGGAAAATCATATATGCCCAGATCTTCTGACTTTTGACAATGACCTTGACCTCAGCCTGGATTCAGACCTACCTGAGGGTCATTGTGAGTGAGTTTCATGAGAATTGAGGTAATTGCCTAGGAGGAGTTTTGAGCATTCTAAAATCACGTAAGTGCCCACATCTCCAGACCTTTGACCTTGACATTGACTTGACAACATGGATGCAGACCCTCCTGAGGATCCTTGTGAGTCAGTTTGGTGACCACTGGGGCAGTTGCCTAGGAGATTTTTCTGAAATCACATAAGTGCCCAGACCTCCTGACTTTGGACCTTGATCTTGAGCACATCATCATCATAGCAGTCTGTCGGGGGCAACAATGACTGTTTCATTTAGGTCTGATCAGATTCCTCCACACAGCTCTGTAATCCGCCTTCCGCTGCCAGGAACTCCTGACCTTGTTAACCCGCGCGACGTCCGAGCCGGTATGAGTTGAACCTGGAGGAAAAACCACCTGAGGATCATTGTGAGGTTGGTGAGCGTCGGGGCAAATGCTTAGGAGGAATAGTGATTCCAGTGAAATATAGACAGATGATGGATGCCATGTCATCACATTAGCTCCTTTTAGTTTTGCCAGAATGAGCTAAAAAAATGTGCAAGTGAACTCAAAATTAACTCCTCCTCGGTCATTTATCCAAATTGCTTGAAATTCAGCAGAGGTCGTCTCCAGATGTTGATAAGCAAAAGTTGTTAAAATTATCCAAAAATGTCAATCCGTTTTAGGCCAATCAAGTTGTAGTTTCTCTTTGTCACATGTTTGCTATAATGTATCTTCTGATGTACTGATTCAAGGTTGATGAAACTTCCCACTCACAATCACAACAATGTTCTTCAACAAAACACATGATAAAAGCATGAGATCTTAGTCATTGCTTTTACATTGCATCCTCTAAAAAAAAGCTAAAATTTCAATCCTCAAATATTTTCTAAATATTAATAGTTCAATATTTTTTTTTAATTAAAGTTTTTATAAAGGCTATACATGTCATTACAGCATTGCATTGTTTACATTTTCATCACATGTTCCCTTTTTTTGTTTTTTGACAACATTGGAAGAGTAATTATTACAACACCCTTTTTTTAAGTGAAAGAAAAAGAAAAATTAAAGAAAGAACAAAAAAACAAACAAAAAAAACAGGAAAAAAAACAAAAGAGAAAAAGAAAAAAAAAATGAAAGTGTACCTGAGTAGGAACAAAGAGAGGTGCCATTATTGAAATGGTATTTGTCAAAGATTAGATCTAATGGAAGACACATATGCGTTCCAGGGTTGCCAAAAGTTCAAGAACCCATCCATGTCCAGTCTCAGTGCGAATGTCAACTTTTCCATCGAATAAATGTCTTGAATCACGTTAATCCAATCTTCAGGTGTAGGACAGTCCTTCAACATCCATTTTTTTGTTAGAGCTTTTTTACTTGCCAATATTAAAACAATGAATAAGTATTTTTCTCCTCGTCTTTCCAGTGATTCCAGTAGTAAACCCAAATACAAAGTTACCGTCATCACCCGCAGCTCACGGGCTTCCACCTCAGCTGCACGCACACCTGCTCCTCTTTATCTTTAGTGCGCAGCTATTTATTCCATCCTGCCCTGAGCTGCAGCCTGGAGCCGTCTGTCTCCCTGCGTACTCAACTCAGCAACATCCTATCCTTCAGGCCTGCTGACGACTCTCCTGGACACGTAAGCTGTCTGTATTGCCTTACCTTCTCCTGTTCAGACTTCCCCTGTGCACAGGTGGATTCCTTGGCGGCGGACTCACTTCCCCTCATCTTGCTGCTCCTCTACCTCGCTGCATCATCCCGGACGCACAGCAAGACGCTGTCTCCCAGGCTTGGGACCTTGCCAACGCCAGCCACCGCGCCGCTACAAGTAAGCACAGAACATCCTCACTCTCCCGTGTGGTTGCCCAGCTAATCCCTGCTCTTCTCTCATTATAGGGTTGCCTGGCTGTACGGCGTACTGCTCTGTCCTGACTGCATCCTCCACCCACATCACACTCGCATCTCACATACACGCATCCACACACGAACACTGCTGTCAATAAAGCTTTCAAATCTGCCTGAGCCTGCATGCGTGTTTCCTGGGCCGAACAATATGTCAGTACGGCTCCAGCAAAGCGGCCCAGCGGACAGCGGGCTCGCACGCCGTTTTTCCACCCTCGAGGCTCGGGTGAATATGATAGCTCATCAGCAGCAGGTGATATTAAACCAACTCACCTCAATTACTAACCGGTTAGACCGCCTGGACCCTCCACGGGCTTTCTCTCCGGGTCCTCTTGGCGTTGCGGCTCCGGGTGCCTCCACAGCCGGCCGGCCTAGCTCGGGAGGGCCAACCCGCCTCACACCTATTCCAACTCCTGCTCGCTTCAAAGGGAAACTCGGTGGAGCGAAGGGGTTTATCCTGCAGTGTGAGTCGGTGTTTCCGCGCGTTCCCGGGGATTTTCCCTCAGACCATAGCCGAATCGGGTACATGGCTAACCTTCTCGAGGGGCGAGCGTTAGCTTGGGCTTACACTGTAATGACGATGCCCAGCTACGCAAACCTCTCGTATGACCGGTTCGTGCGGGACTTCTTAGAAGTCTTTGATCATTCCCATCTCGACAGCATCCTCCCTGATTGGCTCCTTAGTCTCCAACAGGGAAGCTGGTCAGCGGCAGAATACGCGGTCGACTTCCGGGTGGCAGCGGAGGAGGTGGGCTGGGGAGGGGCTTCTCTCTGCAGCATTTTCCTCCGTAGCCTCAATTCTGGTCTGAGGGATGAGCTAACTGGTAGGGATCTCCCAGTGCGACTCTCTGAGTTGATCTCGCTCACGATTAGCCTGGACAACAGGCTACGTGAGCGGGCTGTGGAGCGGAAGTCTGTCAGCCGCTCGCGCGGAGCTTCCCTCCATCCAGCTCAGTCGCGCCCCCTGGCGTTACCGGCTCTGGAGTCCGCCGATGAACCAGAGGACATGGCCATCGGGCGCACTAGGCTCCCTCTAGCGGAGAGACAACGCCGGCAGGAACGGGGTCTCTGCATGTATTGCGGAGATGACTGGCATCCCGTGGAGCTGTGCCCGGTAAAGCCAAACAGGGAGGTCCGCGAGTCACTGTAGGGGGCCTCACGGACTCTAACCGACCAAATCCCCTATCTTCATGCACACTGCCCATACGTTTCTGCCACAACTCCACCGGGCATTCCACTCACGCACTGGTGGATTCTGGGGCAGAGCAGAATTTTATTTCTAAGAGCCTGGCAACCTGTTTGGGCATACCCTGCCAACTGCTGCCTACCCCCCTGAACTTGGTGACGCTCTCACGCTCTTCTCTGGGTACAGTTACACACCGCACTAAGCCAATTCCCATCATCGTCTCCGGCAACCACCGGGAGGATCTGACCCTCTACGTCCTGCCCTCCTTGTCGGACCGTGTCATTCTGGGTTACCCTTGGCTGCAGCTGCATAACCCTGTCCTGGATTGGAGAACCGGCTGCGTCCTGTCCTGGAGCACCTTCTGCCTGGGCACCTGCCTCTAGTCGGCGGCTTGTGCTCCATCTTCTCCTCCGCCGGCTTCGGTCTCTGAGCCCCCGGACCTGACTCTAGTGCCGCAGGAGTTCCATGACTTGGGGGCAGCATTCAGTAAGTCCAGAGCATTGTCCCTTCCGCCGCATCGACCATACGACTGTGCGATTAACATCCGCCCGGGGGACCCCCTGCCGTCTGGCCACCTATACAGTCTCTCTGCACCGGAATGCGAGGCGATGGACACTTACATTAAGGAGTCACTCAGCGCTGGGATCATCGGACCGTGCTGGGATCATCCGCCCCTCCTCGTCCCTGCTTGGCGCGGGTTTCTTCTTCGTGGGTAAGAAGGATGGGTCCCTACACCCTTGTATTGACTTCAGAGCGCTTAACGACATCACGATAAAGGACCACTACACACTGCCGCTCATGGACACTGCTTTCCACTCCCTCCAGGGGGCGACCTAGTTCACCAAGCTTGACCTCCGCAGCGCCTACCATCTCGTTAGGATCCGGGAGGGAGACGAGTGGAAGACGGCCTTTAGGACACCCAGCGGCCATTTCGAATATCTCGTGATGCCGTTCGGGCTCACCAACGCACCTGCCATCTTCCAGTGCCTTATAAACGATGTTCTGCGGGACTTCCTCGGAGTTTTCGTCTTCGTTTATCTAGACGACATACTCATCTTCTCCATATCACAGGAGGAGCACCAGGCCCATGTGAGGCGGATCCTGCAAGGTCTGCTGGAGAATCGCTTGTTTATAAAGGCCGAGAAGTGTGAATTCTACGCCCAGACCACCTCCTTCCTGGGGTTCGTGATCTCCCACAATCAGATCCTCCCCGATCCCGCTAAGGTTAAAGCGGTAGTCGAGTGGCCCACGCCTACCTCCAGGAAGCAGGTGCAGCAATTCATTGGGTTTGCAAACTTCTACCGGCGCTTTGTTCCCAACTACAGTGCCATCGTCTCCCCCCTGACCCGCCTCACGTCATCGAAAGTGCCCATTCAGTGGTCTGAGGAAGTGGCCATCGCCTTCAAGACTCTCCAGGCGGAGTTCTCGTCCTCCCAGGTCCTGACCCAGGTAGATCCCGCACTTCAGTGTCTGGTGGAGGTCGACGCGTCCGACACGGGGGTGGGAGCGGTGCTCTCCCAGCGATCACCAGTGGATGGTGTCAAGCGGCCCTGCGCCTTCTTCTCCAGGAAGCTATCAGCGGCAGAGCGTAACTATGACGTCGGCGACAGGGAGCTCCTCGCGGTCAAACTCACACTACAGGAGTGGCGTCACTGGTTAGAGGGGGCAGCCCAGCCCTTTGTGGTCTGGACGGACCATAAAAACCTCGAGTACTTGAGGTCAGCAAGGCGCCTGAATGCCCACCAGGCGCGCTGGTCCCTATTTTTTACTCGCTTTAACTTTACCATCACGTACCGACCAGGCTCGAAGAATGGGTTGCCCGACGCCCTGTCCAGACAATTCGCCCCAGAAGGTCCGGAGAAGTCCGAGCATACCATCCTGCCCGATTCGTGCATTGTGGGGGCGATTGCATGGTCCATCAGGGGCAAGATTCTGAAGGCTCAGGAGGCGGAGCCGGATCCCGGCGGGGGGCCAGAAAGGAGGCTTTATGTTCCTTCAGCGGTTCGGGGTGAAGTGATCCATTGGGCCCATACCTCCAAACTCTCCTGTCACCCAGGCATCACCCGCTTGGCAAGTTGGCTGCAACACTCGTTTTGGTGGCCGGGTCTCCAGAAGGACATTACCAACTATGTCCAGGCCTGTCCCCAGTGCACTACCAGCAAGTCCCAGAACTCTCCACCTGCGGGTCTACTCCAGCCCCTGCCGGTCCCGGGCAGGCCCTGGTCACACATCGCCCTTGACTTCGTCACCAGACTCCCTGTCTCTAACACCTATGACACGGTTCTGACCATTGTGGACAGGTTCTCCAAAGCCGCTCATTTTGTGCCTCTTCAGGGTCTCCCTTCGGCGCGTGAGACGGCCGATCTCCTGGTCCAGCATGTTGTCAGGCTGCATGGGATCCCGCTGGACGTGGTCTCGGACCGAGGTCCGCAGTTTGTCTCCCAGGTTTGGAGGAGCTTCTGCAGCGCCTTGGGGGCTACAGTCAGTCTCTCCTCTGGTTACCACCCCCAGTCTAACTGGCAGTGCGAGCGCACGAACCAGGAGTTGGAGGCCGCCCTGCGCTGCGTAACATTGCCTAACCCTTCGTCCTGGAGCTCCTACCTGACCTGGGTGGAATACGCCCATAACTCGGCCCGGTCCACTGCTACTGGAGTGTTGCCATTTAAAGCGTCCTTGGGGTACGACCCCCCCGTTTTTCCTGAGTAGGAGGGTGAGCTGGCCATTCCTTCCATCTAGTCACACATCAGGCGCTGCCGGAGCGTGTGGACCAAGACCAGAGACGCGCTTTTAAGCACAGCGGCGCGCAACAGCTCCACCGCCAATCGCCACAGAAGGCTGGCTCCTGCCTACCAGGTGGGTCAGCGGGTTTGGCTCTCATCCCAGGACATCAGCCTGAAAGATGAGAAGAAGAAGTTGGCACCGAGGTTCCTCGGCCCCTTCACTATTTCCAAAATCATCAACTCGGTGGCTGTGCGTTTGGCCCTCCCCCCCTCCCTTCGTGTGTGTCCCACTTTCCACGTTTCTAAGATCAAGCCTGTCCTTTCCAATTCACTCTGCCCTCCTCCTAGGTCCCCCCCCTGTGCCTAGGATGATCGACGGTGACCCGGCGTGGGGTGTTACTGCCATCCTGGACTCCCGGCGTCGGGGTCGTGGGCTGCAATATCTGGTGGATTGGGAAGGTTATGGTCCGGAGTGGAGATCCTGGGTGCGCTCTTCATGGGTGTTGGATCGAGACCTCATCGCGGAGTTCCATCGGACACACCCAGGTAGGCCAGCGCCAGGAGGCGCTGGTGAGGGGGGGGGGGTACTGTCATCACCCACAGCTCACGGGCTTCCACCTCAGCTGCGCGCACACCTGCTCCTCGTTAGTGCGCAGCTATTTATTCCATCCTGCCCTGAGCTGCAGCCTGGAGCCGTCTGTCTCCCTGTGTACTCAACTCAGCAACATCCTATCCTTCAGGCCTGCTGACGACTCTCCCGGACACGTAAGCTGTCTGTATTGCTTTACCTTCTCCTGTTCAGACTTCCCCTGTGCACAGGTGGATTCCTTGGCAGCGGACTCACTTCCCCTCGTCACGCTGCTCCTCTACCTCGCTGCATCATCCCGGACGCACATCAGGACACTGTCTCCCAGGCTTGGGACCTTGCCAACGCCAGCCACCGCGCCGCTACAAGTAAGCACAGAACATCCTCACTCTCCCATGTGGTTGCCCAGCTAATCCCTGCTCTTCTCTCATTATAGGGTTGCCTGGCTGTACGGCGTACTGCTCTGTCCTGACTGCATCCTCCACCCACATTACACTCGCATCTCACATACACGCATCCACACACGAACATTGCTGTCAATAAAGCTTTCAAATCTGCCTGAGCCTGCGTGCGTGTTTCCTGGGCCGAACAATATGTCAGTTACAAAAGAAAAGGGAACTTTTATTTTGAATATTTTCTCCAATATTGTCTGTACATTGGTCCAATATTGGTGGATAACTGGACATGACCAAAACACATGAAAATGATTTGCAGTCTCATCACCACACAAGCGCCAACAATTCAACCCCTTATGAGTAAATTTGTTTTGTGCAGGTGTTCTGAAAAATCTTACAAAATTTTTCCATCCATATTCTCTCCACTGCAGGGATGAGGTACTTTTTCCCATTACTGTTTAGCTTTTCCCATATTTCCAGTTGTAAAGTGAAATTCCCCTCTTTTTCCCATCTTTCTTTTATATATGATGTGTTGTCTCCTTTTAAGTCTTGAAGACCTTGGTATATTTTAGAAAAGTATCTGATCCCTGGGATCCCTTTATATGCCATTAAGAAGACCTTCAGAACACCTGACTGGGCCCTTTCCAAATCTTCCTTTTTAAGTATTTTGTTTATGTGGTGTCTAAGCTGAAAGAACCTGAAAAGGTCTTGATTTATTAAACCTTGTTTTTTCAAATCTTCGAAACTTCTTAAAATTTGCCCTTTAAAAAAATTGTAATATTTTATCAGTCCGTTCTCTTTCCACTTTTTAAATCTAGTGTCTGTTTTATTAGGAGTAAAGTCTTGATCATAGGCAATCCATTGCAGTAATCGATAGGGTTCTTTGGTTTGATTCTCTCTGACTATCTTAAACCAAATTTTTAGCGGGGTCTCTATCCACGGGTTAGTGTTATTCAAAAGTTTAGGTAAGGCATTGTTCCCTATTATCGCCTGTAGGGGGATGTCACTTGATATTTGGCATTCTATCTCCTTCCATTGTGCAGTGTAGACTGGGTTACATATCTCTACTAAAGTTTTAATTTGTGCGGCTTTAAAATAGTCCCTGATATTTGGCAGTGCGAGCCCACCTTTGTCTTTGTTTAGCTGTAGGGTTCTATATCTGATTCTAGGTCTCTTGCCCTGCCATATGAATCTTGAGATCCTTCTGTCCAGTTTTTGCCATGTTTTTTTGGGAGGTTCTACCGGTATTATTTGGAAAAAGTATAGAAGACTTGGAAGTATATTCATTTTGACTGCTTCAATTCTTTGTGCGGTACCCAAGAATGGTATCATATTCCATCTTGCTAGGTCAGATTTTATTTTTGCCATCAGTGGATCATAGTTTAGTGTTATAATATTGTTGAGTTGTTTCGGGATATTGACCCCCAGATATTTCATAGATTCCATCTCCCAGTTAGTTTTGAGTTTGCTTAGTAAATATTGATTTGGGTCATAGTTGAATGTTAAAACTTGGGTTTTATGCATGTTTAATTCGTACCCCGATAAATCTCCAAACTCTGAAAAAACTGAGATTAGTTCTGGAAAAGAGGTGTCCAGCTGCCCCAGGTATATTAAAATGTCATCAGCAAAGAGTGCTATTTTATGTTCCTTCTGACTAAGTGTAATACCTTGAATTTTTTGATTCTGTCTTATCCATTGGCTCAGAGGTTCTATGAAGATTGCAAAGAGCAGTGGAGACAAGGGGCAGCCCTGATGACATCCTCTTTCCAGTTCAAAAGATGATGATAAATTACCGTTAATCCTTATTTTAGCTGTTGGTTTTTTATATAATGCCTGGATAGTTCTAATGAAGTTGTTATGAAAATTGAAACTGGATAAGATTCTATATAGGAAAGACCAGTCAACCGAATCAAATGCTTTTTCAGCATCTAATCCCAATATAGCTGCATTTAAGTTATATTTTTTTATATGATGAATTATGTGCAAAGTGCGTCTAATGTTGTCTTGTGTCTGTCTTTGTCTTATAAAACCTGTTTGGTCTAAATGAATTAAGTCTGTCAGTATATGTTCTAACCTTTTGGCAAGGATAGTGGTAAAAAGCTTATAGTCCTGATTTAACACACTGATTGGTCTGTAGTTGGAGCAGTCTAGTTTATCCTTTTCAGGTTTAGGTATGACTGCAATGACCCCTTCTCTCCAGGAAGGGGGGATTTCCCCTGTGTGGAGGACATAGTTAAATGTTTGCAGGAGGAGAGGAGATAGTTGCTGTTTAAAGGTTTTGTACCACTCTGCTGTATAGCCATCTGCTCCTGGGGATTTGTTAGCTTTAAGTTTCATAATTGCTTTTTCTAATTCTTTAGGTTGTATTTCTGACAGTAGTGTTTTATTTTGTGACTCAGTAAGTTGGGGAAGGTTTAATGTGTTTAGGAATGCTTCGGATGCGTTTTTATGTTTTTTTTGAGGGAGTACAAGTTCTTGTAGTAGTTCTCGAAGCTTTTAAGAATATTCTGAATTCTAAATTTTATTTCCTTTGATACTGGGTCTCTGATTTTGTAGATTGCTCTCTCCGTTTGTTGTTTCCTCAATTTATAGGCTAGTAATTTTGCCGATTTGCTGCCTGTTTCATAGTATTTTTGTTTCAGAAATGTAAGTTTCTTCTGGATTTCTATTATGTAGATCTCATTTATTTGTTTTTTAATTTCCTTAATTTTGAGTGAGTCATTAGAATGAGTGTTGTCTTTGTGCTCTTTTTCTAGGTTCTTAAGTTCTGACTCTAATGTGATTAGTTTTTCTTGTCTCAGTTTCTTTTGGAGTGCCAGTTTTGCGATAATCTTTCCCCTTATTACAGCTTTGAATGCTTCCCACAGTATTAAAGGGGATACTTCTCCATTATCATTTTCTTCCAAATATCTGAGAATATCTGATTCCAATTCATCTTTCAGTGGTCCTTTCAGCATATTTGAATTTAACCTCCAAGAAAATGTATTATTTGTGTATTTTTGGATACTTAAGTCTATATAGATCGGACTGTGGTCAGAGAGATCCATCAGTCCTATTTTACATGTTTTTACTCTTCCAATGTTTCTATTAAACATAAAAAATAGTCAGTCCTTGAGTATGATGAATGTGGTGCTGAGTAAAATGTATAATCTTTTACACTGGGGTTGAATTCCCTCCACACGTCACAGATTCCCATTTCTTTTAGTAGCATCCGAGTTTTTCTATATTTAATTTACTTTAAGCGAATTATGTCCAAAGGAAATTAACTTTGCTTGATCCTTATTAAAACATGCAATATATATTGATTGGACTGAATATGCTATTGAAGATTTTACTGCTTGCTATTTTAGTAACTGGGCTTTATTTGCTCATTCCAGATGTTCTGAGAATTGACCAGGAAGTTGAGCTCTTAGAGAAGACTACTCCTAAGTTAGACCAGGGTAAGTACCCTATTTAGAGACTCTAGCATTATAGGAAGTTTGTCTGTGTGGATAACAATACACTAATACTAAAACTTTGAATAATGCTCAAAATATGCTACAACCCCTCTTGAAAAGTAATGTACTGGCCCAGTGGTTATTAGGTTAGCATTATATTCAATCTTGCAATGGATGCAAAGCAGAGAAGAGAAGAGAGAGCTACATCCAAACACAAACTTCTTTCAAGTATTTTCCTTTAAAAATACCATATGTAGACTGCATGGAATATGGTTGGTAGTTCATCAGTGTCGATGACAACTTGATAATGTTAGCTTTTATAGGAGCGTTGGTGGTTCAGAAGGCTTGCACGTGAGCGACAGAGTTGCCCGCAAAGAGTGCAGACCAATCCAGCTATGTTTTAACTGTGTTTTCAGTTGGTTAATATAGACATTTAAGTATCCAGTCGGGTGTGTCGTTAGAAGTTTTTCAACTAACACACACAAATATAATTTTGACAACCTCATCTGCTTCAAGGGTCAATGTGCTGTCCCTTCAGAGATGGTCATTGTATATCTCAGTTGTAATGAGTTGTTACCCATGCCAATGAGATGGTGTGGGTAAAGTAGTGTGGTTGGCTGACCAGCCAGTCAGTCATATCTGTGTTCTTACTGGACAGGGAATGAGGCTACGGCCATCAAACTTGGTACATAGATTGACCTTGGGACTAGCACCTGTGGCTGTACTTTTTGTGTCAAAAGGTTAAAGGTCAAGGTCAGAATGCCATATAAACTCTATCTCAACACCAAAGACAGCTAGGGCCACCAAACGTGGTACACAGGTTCATCCTGAAACCCTGATCGGTGACTATGGGCTTGGGGTGACAAGGTTAATGTTTGCATTCCCTATGCCCTATTATTATACAACGAGTAAAGCTTGGGTTGTGGTGGACACACACATGGGACCTGTTTTGTGACTCACATTCTTGGTCAGAACAAAGGCAGGAAGCTGCAGGAATCTTAGCCTTGGTATGCAAGGCTTGAGACTGTGGGGGGTTCAATTAAAGGATTAAGGAAGGGATGCATTGGAGACAGTGGAAGTGATATCATGGAGAGAAATGCATTGTGAGTGTCTTTATAATGCAAGGTGGTCTGTGTGACATGTGATCTGTGAAGTGTGAAGTTCCTGATATTTAAGGACGAGAGTTTACTGTGTCATTCTCTTTCTCTGCTTTGAGATGATGGTGTTGTGAATAAAACTGACTTTGAGAGAGAACTCTGCCTCGTCATTTTCACATCACCACACTGGTGACCCGAGACGTATCATGCAAGAAGAAAATTCCCCCGCTCCAGCCGCGTCAGGAGCCCCCAGCCAAGCGAATGCCGCTACAGTCCAGCTACCGGACTTCTGGCAGAACAATCCGCGCTCCTGGTTCAACGCGGTTGAGGTGCAGTTCAACCTCCGGGGGATATCGGCAGATGCCACGAAATTCTACCACGTAGTCGCAAAGCTGGACAACAACATGGCCCAGCATGTGGAGAGCCTGATCGACCAGCCGCCGGATAGCGACAAATACGGCACGTTGAAGGCTGCACTCATCCAGCAATTCACTCGGCGAAGGAGCGAGCAGAAAGGCTCCTGGCGCTGACGGGGAAGGGGGGAACGACATGCCCGCGAGCCTGATGGAGAAGTTGTTGAGGTTGAAAGACTCTGACGACGATCACTTCATTTTCACCCACCTCTTCCTCAGGACTCTACCGTCAGCAGCGAGAGAGACCCTGGCCAGTGTTGGCCCTATGGGACTACCGTGCGCTGGGCCGAGAGGCGCAGCAGATTGTCAACGCCACCAAGAGGCGCGCAGCCACGGCCGCTGCAGCAGAACTCGGCGCGACGACCGGAGACAACAGGGGGCAAGAGGCAGCGGTGCCAGACTCACCGACGACGGCGGCAGCAGGGGCCAGGGAACGTGGACCGGACGTCCTTTGTTTCTACCATCGCCGCTTCGCAGAGAGGGCACGCAAGTGTGTACCGCCGTGCCAGTTCGGGCGTTCGGGAAACGCCAAGACCGGGGGTCGGTAGCAGCCGCGGCCCTCGGGAAAGAGAACAAGCTGCTCTACTTGTCGGACGCACGCTCGGGGAGGCAGTTCCTCGTCGACACAGCCTCCCAGTTGAGTTTCATCACACCTTCCTACGCGGACAGACTGGCTGGTTCCGGAGGTCCCCGGGTGACGGCAGCGAACGGCTCGGAGATTAAGACCTTTGGTGAGAAGACTCTGCTCCTGTCTCTACACGGCCGTACATTTGAGTGGACTTTTGTTGTAGAAGCAGTAAATTTCAATATGTTGGGGGCTGATTTTTTGTGCTCACATGGTTTGTTGGTTGATCTTGCTAACAGGCGCCTGGTTAATGCACTTTCTTTTGATTCTATCCCCTGTACAGTGCGAGTGGCCCCGCCAACAGCACAAGCCAACGTCACAGCAGCAAGCGGTAAGTTCCACACACTGCTCACTCAATTCC
This sequence comes from Pholidichthys leucotaenia, assembly GCA_020510985.1. NCBI lineage: Eukaryota > Metazoa > Chordata > Actinopteri > Cichliformes > Pholidichthyidae > Pholidichthys > Pholidichthys leucotaenia. The sequence goes on along the minus strand of CM035840.1, from coordinate 54,623,673 downwards.
CAGCACTCACGGTCCCCACATTTTCGGCAACAGTCACTAAGCACGGGGTGGAGCATTTTATTACCACTACCAGACCGCCCGTTTTTGCAAAAGCTCGGCGCTTGGACGCAGTTAAACTGGCCATAGCGTGCGAGGAGTTCGCCAACCTGGAGAGGTTGGGCATTATCCGACGTTCAAACAGTCCGTGGGCTTCCCCCCTACACATGGTCCCAAAAGCTGATGGATCATGGTGCCCTTGCGGGGATTTCCGCAGGTTAAACAACGCTATAGTGCACGACCGCTACCCAATCCCACATATCCAAGATTTTTCCGTTCATTTGGCAGGGGTGCGCATTTTTTCTAAAATAGACTTGGTCCGCGGTTACCACCAAATCCCAGTGCGCGCTGAGGACATACCCAAAACAGCGGTAATAACTCCGTTTGGCCTATTCGAGTTTTTATGCATGCCATTCGGACTTAAAGGGGCCGCTCAGACGTTCCAACACATGGTGGACGCAGTGCTTCGCGATCTCCCTTTCGTGTTCGTCTACCTGGACGATATTTTAGTAGCCAGCGCATCCGAAGACGAGCATGAAAAACACCTGGCCACAGTTTTCCGAAGGTTGGGTAGATCACGGGTTAATAATCAACCCAGCGAAGTGTCAGTTCGGGGTGGCGCAGATCGATTTTTTAGGACACCGCGTCTCCCCCGAAGGAGCAGTTCCGCTGCCTGACAAAGTGCGCGCAGTGGCAGATTTTCCCCGGCCGCAGATGGTCAGGGTGTTGCAGGAGTTTTTGGGAATGGTGAATTTTTATAACCGTTTTCTCCCCCGCGCGGCGCAACTCATGCAGCCGTTGTATGCCGCGCTCAAAAAAAAGAAACCCGCGGATAAGGTGGAGTGGCCCCCGGAGCGGGACCAAGCGTTCTCGGAGGTGAAAGCAGCCTTGGCAAAGGCTGCGTTGTTGGCACACCCAGACCCAACGGCCCGCATAGCGCTCACCACTGACGCATCAGAGGTGGCCATAGGGGCGGTCGTGGAGCAACATGTAGCCGGGGTTTGGCAGGCCCTCGCCTTTTTCAGCAGGACCTTGTGTGATAGCGAACGTAAATACAGCGCGTTCGACAGGGAGCTGCTCGCTCTCCATTTGGCCATCCGCCACTTTCAGTTCTGGCTGGAAGGACGCGTTTTCACCGCGTTCGTTGACCACAAACCGCTAACATTCGCGATGGCCAAGGTCTCTGAACCATGGTCAGGCCGGCAGCAGAGACAGCTGGCCGCGATATCAGAGTTTACCACTGATATTCAGCATGTGGCGGGCAAACTCAATGTAGTGGCAGATTGCCTCTCGCGCGCCGTGGAGGCCCCAGTCAGCGTAGGGATAGATTATACAGCCATGGCCGCGGAGCAGGTTAATGACGTGGACGTGCGCGCGCTCCAGTCTGGACCAACAGGGTTAAGGCTGGAGAGCAGGGTGCTGCAAGACGGTATGCCCCCCTAATCTGCGATGTCTCCACTGGACGGCCGCGTCCAGTAGTACCGGCCGCGTGGCGCCACCGAGTCTTTGACTCGGTTCATTCGTTGGCGCACCCTGGAGTGCGCGCGTCGGTCAAAATGGTGGGAGAGAAATTTGTGTGGCCAAGCCTCCGCAAACAAGTCAAAGAGTGGGCAGCAGCCTGCACGGCGTGTCAACAAGCCAAAGTTTTGTATACTATCACTTTGTATCACTATCACTGTATACTATCACGGCCAGCCACAGCTGGTGGCTTGTCACCGGACTGCAGAACAAATCTACCTACGGGTACAAAATAAGTCCAAAAAAAAACCAAAGTACACAGGCACACGAGGGCTCCTTTGGAATCGTTTCACATTCCGGCCAAGAGGTTCGATCACGTTCAAGTGGACCTCGTGGGCCCCCTCCCACCATCACAGGGGTGCACACACCTTCTGACAATGGTGGACCGCACCACGCGCTGGCCTGGAGTGGTCCCGCTGGCATCAACCACAGCCGAGGAGGTGGCGCGCTTCAGCGTTCCGTCGGACATTACGTCCGACAGAGGCCCTCAATTTGTGTCCGAGCTTTGGTCGGCAATGGCCCGCAGCCTGGGTGTCACAATTCACCGCACAACCGCGTACAATCCGCAGGCTAACGGGTTATGCGAACATTTTCATAGGTCATTGAAAGCGGCTCTCAGAGCGTCACTGATGGATACAAATTGGGTTGACAAGTTACCGTGGGTGTTATTGGGGTTGCGTTCTGTGCCTAAAGAGGATCTAGAAGCCTCCCCAGCGGAGCTCGTGTTTGCGTAGCCACTCCGGCTGCCTGGGGAGTTTCTCCCAGATAACCCTGCGCCAAACGCCTCCCCGTCTCAGCTGTTGCAGAGTAACATAGAATCAAGCACGCTGCCCGGCCCCGCGCACTACAGTTTTCTGCGCGTTTTTGTGCCTAAAACTTTGAAGAATGCAGAGTTTGTTTTTGTTAGACACGATGCGCATCGAATCCCACTGCGACCGCCTTATGACGGACCATTCAGAGTGCTAGAAACAGGGGACAAGCAGTTTTTGATAGATTTAGGGGGTAGGAAAGAGAGAATTGGCATAAACAGACTCAAACCCGCTTTTGTGGTGGCAGATGAGCAGGTGCTGTTGGCGAAGGCTCCGCGGCGAGGTAGACCACCGCGGGGGGCTTCACAGAGTAATTTATTTAGCGAATGCAAAGTCCTTAAGCCAAGCAGTTGCCTCCTGGTTTGCTGTATGGAGGGTGTGTAATCCTCCTTCCAGTCTTTGGAGCGGGCAAGCCTCTATGATGTGTTCCATAGTTTGCTCCTCTCCACATGCGCACAGTGGGCTAGGGCTACTGCCCCATCTGTGAAGGCTGGCCAAGCAGGGGCCATGTCCAGTCCTGAAGCGATTGAGTGTAGACCACTGTCTCCTTGGGAGGTTGGTGCCCGGGACCTGTTGGTTGGGGTTTATCACCAGCTGTTTGTTTGGGACCTCCTTGGTTTCCCATTCCTCTTGCCAAGCTGTCTGGATGGTAAAGTCAGCTGGGGGAGGGTTTTTCCAAATCGGCCGTCTGGATGAAAGTCGGGCAGTGGGTGGGGTGTAGATATCTGCATGGATTGGTAAGTGAGGAAAATCTTTAACTTTTTGGAGCATCCTTTGAGTTAATGCTGCTCGCCGGATGTGTGGAGGGGCTATGTTTGACAGTACAGAGAGCCAGGGGAGTGGTGTTGAGCGGATTGTTCCAGTTATAGTTCTCATGGTTGAGTTGAGCTGGGTGTCTACATGGTGTGTGTAAGATGACCTGGACCAGACAGGGGCACAATATTCTGCTACAGAGTATGAAAGGGCCAGTGCTGAGGTGCGCAGGGTGGAGACTGCCGCCCCCCATTTTGCACCAGCGAGCTTGCAGAGCAGGTTGTTTCGTACTTTCACCTTAGCAGCCGTCCCCTTTAGATGTTCCTTGAAGGATAAGGTCCTATCAAGGGTCACTCCAAGATAAGTTGGATTTGGGGCATGCTTAAGCTTGAGTCTGCTCAGGTGGATGTTTAGTTCTCTGGCAGCTTTTGCATTGTGGAGATGAAATACACTGGAGACGGTTTTTGCTGGGCTTGGTTTTAGGCGCCAGATTTTGCAGAACTGGTCCAGTTTAGCAAGATCTTCCGTGAGCACCCGTTCCAGTGGTTCAAAGTCTGGTGCTTGGAATGCCAAACAGATGTCGTCTGCATAGATGAATTTGTGGGATTTTGTAGTAGGCAGGTCGTTTATGTAGAGGTTGAACAGAGTTGGAGCTAGAACTGAGCCTTGTGGGAGTCCGTTTTTCTGCATTCTCCATGCACTTGTGTTCTGACTGAGGTGGACTCTGAACCTTCGGTTGGTCAGCAGGGTTTTTATAATTGCTGTTGCCCAAGCAGGGATCGCCTTTATAAGTTCCAGGAGGAGGCCTTTGTGCCAGACCGTATCATAGGCGGCTGTAAGATCGAGAAACACAGCCCCTGTCTTCAGTCTGCTCTCGAAGCCATTTTCAATGAAGGTGGTTAGGGCCAGTACTTGTTCTCCTGTACTGCGGTCCTTGCGGAAACCTGCTTGATCCACACTTAGAATATCCTCTATTTCTGGGGAAATGCGTTGCAGTATTAGGCGCTCCATGATTTTGTAAGGAACGCTGAGTAGGGAGATTGGGCGGTAGCTTGCTGGTAGTTTGTGGTCTTTGCCAGGTTTTGGGATGGCAATGACCTTTGCTGTCCGCCATTTCTTTGGGATCGAGTTCGTTTGTGTGATCCTTGTGTAGAATTGTGTCAACCAGGTTAGGGCTCGGGGGCCAAGATTCTTCATGAATTCTGGGAAGATGTTATCGTATCCTGCTGCCTTTCCACATTTCAGGCCCTGTAGGACTTTCTCCAGTTCAGCAGCCTCGAAGGGTTCAGGGTTCGTTTCCTCTACAGGCATTTTTTGGTGTTTTTTTAGCTCAGTTGTAACTGCTCTTCTGGTGTCTTTGTCTTGGGGTGCTTTGGCGATAGTCAGTAGGTGGGATGCAACTTGGTTGGGTGTGACGGATGCTCGGCTTTGGCTAGGGGGCTTCTGTGCAGCTCCTAGGCGACGGATGAGGCTCCAACATTTCCTGCTAGAGTGGGTAAAGCTCCGGTCAGCAACTGTCTCCTCCCATTTCTTTCGCCGGGCTGTATTTAGCGATTCAATGAGATGGTCTGCTATCTCTGGGTCCCCTGATGTTTGATAGGATTGTAGGAGGGCAGCACTTTCTCCGTCCAAACATGGGACATAGAGGGGTCGGTAGCCTCGTGGGATTGCAGTATGGGCAGCCTTGAAGATTGCGCTGCAGAAGCGGTTGTATGCTTCATCTACAGTGATGGTGTGGAGTGGGACAGAGTAATGTTTCCCCAGAACACCAACAGGTGCTGACAAAAGGTTTCCACACCCAGATGGCAAACCCCCAGGACAGCCCCGCAGAGATGTTGAATCCCAGCTACAGCAGATACGGCAGGAGGCTGAAGCCTATACAGCATGTGGACTGATGTGTATTGATACTATCACGGCATGCATGTGGTTATTCTCTTGTTGTTCTGTTTGTCTAAAATGTTGGGGGGGCTTTGTGTGGTGGACACACACATGGGACCTGTTTTGTGATTCACATTTTAGGTCAGAACAAAGGCAGGAAGCTGCAGGAATCTTAGCCTTGGTATGCAAGGCTTGAGACTGTGGGGGGTTCAATTAAAGGATTAAGGAAGGGATGCATTGGAGACAGTGGAAGTGATATCATGGAGAGAAATGCATTGTGAGTGTCTTTATAAAGCAAGGTGGTCTGTGTGACATGTGATCTGTGAAGTGTGAAGTTCCTGATATTTAAGGACGAGAGTTTACTGTGTCATTCTCTTTCTCTGCTTTGAGATGATGGTGTTGTGAATAAAACTGACTTTGAGAGAGAACTCTGCCTCGTCATTTTCACATCACCACAGGGTCACCAATCTTGGTATGCAGATTCATCTTGGGATCCTGAACTGTGACTATGGTTTTGAGATCGCAAGGTCAAAGGTCAAGGTCAGCATGCCATATAAACTGTATCTCAACAACAAAGACAGCTATGGCCACCAAACTTGGTACATAGGTTCATTGTGAGACCCTGACCTCTGATGATGGGCTTGGGGTCAAAAGGTTAATGTTTGCAATCCCTATGCCCCATTACTATAGAATGAGTAAAGCTTGGGTCACCAAACTTGGTACACAGGTTCACCTTGGGATCCTGAACTGTGACTATAGTTTTGAGATTGCAAGGTCAAAGGTCGAGGTCACAATGCCACATAAACTATATCTCAGAACAATGAAAGCTAGGGTCACTAAACACCCTTACCTCTGGCTATGGGTTTAGGGTCTAAGGTCAAGGTTTTGACTCTATAGGGCTGCAAAAGGCATGGGTCTGCATCTCAATGGAGTGCATTCTAATAATTTGAGGTACTGTTGCTCTTCTTTCATCTCGAGCCATTCTGGTCATTCTCCTCTGACTTGTGGCATCAACAAGGCATTTATGCCCACAGAACTGCTGCTTGCTGGATACTTTCTTTTTCAATCTCTGTAAAGACTGTGTGCAAAATCTCAGTAGAACAGCAGTCTCTGAAATACTCCTGTATAGCAGTTCATCTGGCACCAACAACCATGCCATCTTTAAAGTCACTTAATTCACCTTTCTTCCCCATCCCGATGTTCAGTTTGAACTTCAACAGCTGATCTTGATCTTGTCTACCTTCCTAAATACATCAAGTTTTTGCTATGTGATTGTGTAACCCAGCTGAGAAAATTACCCTTTTTCTCAGATTTCATTTGTATTAATGAAAGTGTGTGATTTTATTTTGAAAAACGGTTATTTTGGGAAGAGGAAGTGCGATCCTCGTTATCCATCTTTTAAATTCCCATTTCATGGTCACGTTGGGTGATCTGGGTCTTTTCATTCGTTAAGAGCGATATTAGCCCCGCCTTCTGAGCAGAGTGCCGAGGCGCTCTGCTGGGTGTTGGTCTTTCACGATATGAGAGTGGACGAGAGAGGCTGTGAGCGGTCTGGTTCACACTGATACCTCTTCTTGGTGAGTTAATTCAGAAAGATGCTATAAATGGATCTAAACACTCTCCAAACGCTAATTTGCAACCTTTATTATCCTAAGTTGACAGGAGCACGAGCTTGAGAGGCCGTGAAGCGGTGACTTTTGCTGTGTTCACACTGAGACCTCATCTTGGTGAGTGAAATACATGCTAATGTTAGCGTTATGCTAATGCTAATTGCGAGTGGATTTTTTCCTGTTTAAAAGCAATGGAAAAGGCTGTCTTTGTGTCTGTATGGTTTTCCTAAATGTGATTTCATTTCCCAACAGTATGCTGAAGTACTTTTAGTTCTTATGCACCATTTCTGTCAAATGTAATGCGTAGTTTGATGCTAAAAGCACATGGTGTTGGTCTCCTATGTAAAAGCATAGGTTATGCTAAACCCAGTAGCTCAGACCAGGTTTTACTGATTTTAAAAGGGAATATTGGAAGTAATGGGACAGTATATTCCCTGGTTATGTGATAAATTAATTGTATTTCATTTCATGAATTACAAAGACAAGGTTAGAAAGGATTAATCATAATTTCATAGTTAAATGATGCAGAGATAAAAAGAGGAATTCATTTAATTGGTTACATGAAAAAAGGGTATTTCATGTGCTACCAGAGAGATTGTGAGAAAAGAACACATGCATGTAAGATCTAAGATGTGAAACGTAAGATATTACTATATTGATGGATTGTAATAATAGTAATATGAGAGAAGAATTTAAACACTAAGCTATGGTGTTATATAAGAAGGGATTGGAAGACGAATTACTCTAGCTGTAAACAATAATACCGTTATTGTTGTGCAGGCTAGGTTTTTTTTGGTTGCCGACCAAAAACCTTCTGGATCCTGGATTCTCTCCGAATGGAGATGGCGAGCCTGACCCGAGATTGAACAGAGGTCTGACCAAGGTCTCAATTGAAGGACATCCCTCTTCTCTCCAGTGCACAACATTGAAGTGGTAACAACTCAAGCTGCTGCTTTAAAAGAGGAAAAGAAACCTGGGCCGGGAGATACAAGATATCTTGACTGGTCAAACGGCTAAACCAAACAGACAAACAAACACTGAGCTCAGTAGGACATTTTTGGGGTTTTATTTCATGCTGGCCGTTGTTATATTTGTATATTTGTAAGATGTTTGTATATTTTGTTCCTTTTATCTTTAATAATAAAGGATATGAATTGCTCATTTCCTGCCTCCAGCTATTTCATTCCACATTCACTTTAATTCCCTATAGGGGATTTCCATGTGACATCATGGATCTAGGTCACAGGCCGGTGCCGCCATGCTGCCGGTCAAGCGCTGGCGGGCATAGTACACAAGCTTGTGTAAACAAACCACTTTCACACGTTTTCTAAGCCCTGTCATTGCCGTTTTTGTCATTGTTGTCATGCCGGAGACGTGTTGTGCTGTTCACTGCCATAACAGGCGTGGACAGAGAGAGAATTTTTTTTTTTTTGTTACTTATTTGTACCCGTAGGTAGATTTGGTTTGCAGTCTGGTGACAAGCCACCGGCTGCCAGTCGCTGCGTGCGCGAGCGCCCTAAACCTACATATTTTTGGTATGCGGGAGGAAACCGGAGAAATCCCGGAGTAAACCCACGCAACACGGGGAGAACATGCAAACTCCACACAGCTCACTGTTGGTTGGGATCGAACCCACGATCTCATGATCCCCGCGATCCCCCGGCCGAGGGTAAACTGTGCTGCCGCAGTGCTAAACCACTGCGCCACCGTGCAGCCCAGAGAATGTGAACTTCTACAGGATTCCTGCACTGAGTCAAGAGCCTGACCGTAGAAACATGTGGATTGCTGCAATGGACAGGAAAGGCTGGACTCCCACAGAGTACACTCGCTTGTGAGTCTCGCTTGGTCTTGTGAGCCTCAAAATTCTCCAGACTGTATGGTGAAGGGTGCATGATCAGGTAAATCATCAAGTCACTGAACTCAAAGTCTGGCAGTGTGACATCCTCAGCTGTGATGGGGGAGAACAACACGCCAGGTGCAGTGTAAGGATCACAGCCTCCTAGAATGGCTATTTTATCCTGATACTGCTTCAATTTGATGCCAGAGCGGTGTTTGGTCTGTTCACTCAGACCTCCTTCACGTTCAGACATGATAAATAGTGATAAACTACCAGCTAACCTGTCCCACACTTCCAGAAGACTCAGAAGTTAGCAACACTCACGATCTTTGTTATGTAAACAAGCCTGGCGGGCGTCGCGCTTGACCGGCAGTATGGCCGCCGGCTGCATCGCTGGGCGCGCGGGTCACGTGACTGAAAAACCTCTATTGTAACCCTTACGAACCTAGCAACTGGTCTACACTTAATAATTTCCCTTACCTAATTAACATAAGCCAAGGGCTACAATTGGTTGATTAGATATTTGGATTGACAGATGATCAGGTGTACCTAGTTTTTGAAAGTGGACTGATCAAATCATAGCTAAAGTGTAGTTAAGGGAAATATTTTTTTTTTTCCAGACTCAGAAATTCATGTCAGAAAGAAGGATACAATATTGTTTTATTTTATTGTGGGGAAACAAATCTAATTTGCTTCATTGTCTTTTTCAGTGATAAACTTTGACTTTGTCCGGAAGGTAGGTCAGAAGTACTTTGTGTCCAACGAGGAGAGAAGCTCTTTCTCAAAGGCCGCAGAGTTCTGTGCCCAACAAGGTTTCGAGCTGACTCTGCCTCAGAATGAAGAGGAGAATAGCGTACTGACTCAAGTGTTTGATGAAGAAGATAAAATAATCTGGATCAATGTCAACAATAAAAAAGAAAATGGCAACTTTGTGACCAAAATGAAAGAGAGACCTTTAAACTTTACCAAATGGGGAGAAGGACAACCAGACAAATCCATCAGGGATACAGGGTGCACCTTACTGTCTGAAAACGGGATCTGGAGAGCGACACCCGACTGCACTCTGGATGCTTACATCATTTGTCAGTTATAGAAAGATCTTTGCAGTGCAGTCCAATCAATGAGATTCCAGTGACACACTGACATCTTCCTTTTTAAAACCTTTTGTCTTTTTTCTGGAGGGCTGGTACAAAAAAGCTGGCTCAGTTTTTAAATACATCATCTAGATGTACTAGGACGCACACTGTGCTTCCTAGGAGGCATTGAAAAAAAAAAAAAAAAAAAGCTGCATTTCCATTCTTCCACTACAGACATGTAACGAAGCTGGATGAGGCGGCTGTCAATCATCAATTTTTCATTTTATTCCAAAAACTCTTCACAGATAACATCTTCAGCGTACATACCAAATCTTCACACTGACATGACACTCTCTTCCCAATAACTAACACCTGTTATATTATGTGAGACAATTAGGGCTAATTAGCCCCTACCATAACCCCAGGTAAAACAATAAAACATTTTCCATTTTTCACACATACCCAATAGCATCTAAAAGTCCATAACAATTTCCCACCTATTTACAAAATACATATAAATAACACAGAATAAATAAGACACCATAAATAATTCAATAAATAATTTAAACCCCTATTTACAAAATCTAAATCACCCCTAAACTTACCATCACATGCTCCCTTCCTGCTGGTATCCTTTAAAAAGCATTCAACCCCTAAAAAGTCTTTTGCCCGGACATTATCAGGGAGCATGCTGGCAAAGGTATGTGGATTAATGATCACCACTTGTTTTAACCAAATAATTAGACATAACAATTATCTCACCAAAGGCATTCCAATTAGTCAAAAGCAGATCTTAAAGTAATATGTGCAAATTTAACAATAATTAACATTAACAAATATTACCCAAACAATATAATTAAACATACAATAAACCATAACAGTGGTGACACTCCGTCGTCACAAGACACAGCCGCGAACAGAAAGCCAAAGGAGTGCTTTGATTGGTTTAGATGTGATTGACCTCTCATTCGACTAATAAGAGCCTTGAATAGGATTTCTGAAACCTTGAAGAACCAATGACTGAAAACCCAGCAAGAAGGACCCGCCTACCAACAGCTGCAAATACAGCGAGCCAATTGAAGCACAGTAGTTCAAAAGCGTGCCTCCCTTGCAAAATCTGTTTTGTTTTAGCCACTGGGTGACACACACGCGTTCGCCAGTCTTTTTTTCCTTACTACTGTTCTTATTTGTTTTGAAAAGTCATTCGCCAAAACCGCAATCATGGAAGCGCAAAACCGCAATAATGGAATTATGGTTTGACCGGGTCGCGTGACCAGAACCACGAGTCCGTAACAAGCGGACCAGCGTCATGTTCGCTTGACAATGAGGAAGAGAAGTTCGCCAGCGACACTGCTGTTGTGGACAGGTAAGTGTTATAAGCTAAATTATTCTTTATCCCTGAAAACTGTAATCAAAAATGACTTTTGACCGATAGGTAAATTACAACTGTGCGTAGTCGACCGTGGCGCACCGTGACCACGGCGCACCGGGCGATGTCCGTCCTCTGTAGCGGGGGGGTGGGAGTTGTTATCTTCTACATTACAGATATTTTAGAATAATTTTTAGTGCACTGTAGGTTATTTTTTCTTGTAAAAAAAAAACGCCACACATTTTTTACGTGGCATGCTTCTTTGTGTGTGGGGGCTTGTTTGTTCATTCATGAATGAATAAACAAACCCCCCCCCACACACACACACACACACAGCCCTGAGTGTCACCTTTCATTTGAGCCCAACATCAAGCTTCTATATTGAATCACTCAAAAGTTACAGACGTTTTTCCAAACTGTGCCATTTGGCACAATTTGGCACAGTTCAAAAACGCCTGGGAACAACCTGTGAAGAAAGCTGTGTAATATATTCATTTTTTGTGGTATTGTTACAAAATTTTGACTTTAGCTGGATAACACTTGGTTCTACATTTCTGTTGCATTTTCTAGCCCAGATCTGAAGCTGTGTGTTATTTGCAAGCATTTGTATCCAAAAAAACACCCAGGCGAAATTTATTTTCTTCAAGTTCAGTATGTTTAGATGACTGTTACTCAATGGCCGGAGCACTTAGAGAGATTATGACTGTTTTGCCAAAAAAATCAAAGTGTTTTCTTTTAAATGAGACCAACCCCATGAAGATGCTGCAAAGGGTTGAAGGACAGCTTTTGATTTACTTTGGGTATGTTATTTTTTGGCGTTTTTAGGGAAATTGACCAGAGTGCAAGGGGTTAAATATTCAGTTCTTTTTAAAGAAATGTTCACGTATCTATGTCTGACCTTGTTTTTGTTTTTATTTGCATTTTTTAAAATTTATTTTAGCCATTGTAAGTAGAAATAAATGTGGGGGAGTCCTCAAAAAGAAGGGGGTGTCCTGATTTATTCCTCACTATTTGTTTTGAATTACATTTTACAGAAAATCTGAAAAAAGTCTTTAATTCATTTTTAGCTGTTTAGTTGTATTACATGAATCTCCCATTATTTTTAACATTGATATTAAATATCCATATGTTCAGATATGTTAAAAAGAACAGGCTTATACAGGGTGTCCTGATTTTTCCACATGACTGTACATGCATGCACATACATTTATCATTTTGTATACTTTATTAATCCCAGAGGGAAAATCAGGGCATCCACCTGGATGGGTGAGGCAGCCAAGGTACGGCGCCAATCCCTTCACCATTCACACCAATGGCCACTTTAGAGTCTCCAGTTAACCTAACTTGCATGTTTTTGATCTGTGGAAAGAAACCAGAGTAAATCCATGCAGACACGCGAAGAACATGCAAACTCCACACAGAAGGGTCACCGATGGTCAGGGGGTGGGATCGAACCCACGATGGTCAGGGGTGGAATCAATCCTGCAACCTTCTTACTGTGCTGCCACAGTACTAACCAGTGCACCATAAAGCTGCCCCTCTTATTAAAAAGTATTTTATAGACACACACACGCACATGTGCACACGTGCACACAAACTTATGAATAAGCGTTAATTTCACATTCATACTGTATTCATGCATGAAAAAGAATTTAAATGCAGTAAGAGTTTTACACTGAAACAAAATATGATTTATACTTGCCATAATAAAATGTCCAACAGTGATCTCAATGTTTTCTTAATTCTATATCCAACCTATTTTTTCAACATTTTAATATAAGTGGAGATGGCTGCTCCCACAGATGTCCTACAGAGGGAGGGTGCTTGTGCTTAGTAACCTGGTTGCCTCCCTGCTTTGGGACCGATTAACCTGCCTAGATCCCCCATCAGGTTTACTGTCCCAGATCCAGACAAAAATTGTAAATTTTTTCTGGGACAATTTGCACTGGGTGCCATGGAGGTGGTGTTTTTACCCAGAGATGAGGGGGACAGGGCCTCATACACTTGGCCATCAGAACTGCCACCTTTAGGTTACAGTTTGTGCAGAGGTTTCTGATGGGGCCGGCAGATCTAATGTGGAGAGAAGTGGCCAGCTGCATCTTCAGGCGTGTGAGTAATATGGGACTGGATTATGATCGGTTTTTAATTAATTCAAAATATTTGATAAAATGGAGGCAACCCACTTAAATTGAATGTGATAAGTCCCGGAACCTTTTTAACACTAAAAGATGTAAAAACTCTGACTCTGTCTTTTGGCTCTTGAGGGAGCCATTGATTCATAGAGCAAGGATGGACATCTGCACTGACACCACTCCTGGGCTGATGGCAGCACTCCTGAGGACAAAGACTGTGACTCTGCAACATCTGGTGAATTCAGCAGGATCAACATTAATGGACTCCCTGGCTGTAGCCACCTTACTGGATATCCGGTCTGCCAGAGTGGCTCAGAGGGTCCTGGAGCTTTGGAGGCAGAGGCTCGATGGGAGGGAAAGACTGCTTCTGGTGGACCACAGCAGAGGAGCCACAAAACCCAACCACAGCGACCCTTTCCCAGAGATCTCCGTGAGCCCTGATCTTGGTCATTTATTAAGAACACACAACTCCAGACAGCTGACCTTGCACAATGCTGACAAAAAGATGCTGTACATCAATTGTCAAGGTCATCAACAGAGCAGGATTGCACAGCAGATCCCCCACTGTGTGGACTGAGAAACTGATCAGGGAAGGAGTGAGTCCACAGTGGAGAGTTTTATACAAACCCCTAATTAAAAAAAAAGTATAGCAGATCTCCAGTGGAGAATTTCACATGGAGCTACTGCCTCGGATGCTTTTATTTCTGTTCTTAACCCTGCTGTTTCAAACCAGTGCCCTTTCTGCAGTCTTTGAGAGACTGTTTCATGTTTTTAGTGAGTGTGAGAGGCTTACAGTGCTCTTCACTCTTTTAACAAAAGTTTTTAATTTATTTGTTGAAAAATTTTCTGTGGGTAATTTTTTTTATGGTGCAGGATACAAAAAAAAAAAAAGTAAGGAAAAGTGGCAACTGCTGAATTTTATTATTGGTGAAGCCAAGCTGGCAATACATGTTAGCAGAAAAAATAAAGTCTAAGGCAAACTAGTTCAAGAACTGGCATCTGTGTGGCGCTGCAACATTCAGTCCAGACCGAAACTGGAGTTCAGCTTTTTCAAGATGACTGGGAGCAGGGATGGTTTTAGGCAAACATGGTGTTATAGAGATGTCCTTTGTAGTGTATGTGAGAATGAACTGTGTTGCACATTTTTTAGTTGGCTGATTTATTTTGTGTTCAGCATGTTTGAAAAATTTTGTACACACTTCTTACTTTGCTTTGTCCTTGTAAATATGTAAATAGTGTTTTTGTGAAAATTAAAAAAAATCTTCTTCTCCTCCTCCCCCTCCCCACCACACAGCGAGCCCAAATCAAGGCACTGCATCCATAGGTGGTGCTCTCATAAACACTTTGAGAAATGTGTTGAGAACGACTTCTTTCGTCATTCTATTCTCCGAAATCATCTGTAACTTTTTGCTAATGATCTTATGCTCTAAAAGTGAAGTTTTCTGCACCATATTTTCAACCAGACCATCAATGATGGAGTAGCTCATTTCAGCCTGACAAAATTGCCCCAGGGTGCTCAGCTCTCCCGACCATTGAGCTTAACCTTTATAACACAGCCTAGATACAGACCAATCTAGGAGTCAAGGTCAATGGCCTAAGAGGAGTAACGTTTTGGGGGAAATCATATATGCCCAGATCTTGTGACTTTTGACAATGACCTTGACCTTAACCTGGATACAGACCTACCTGAAAGTCATTGTAAATGAGTTTCATGAGAATTGAGGTAATTGTCTAGAGCAGTGATTTTTCTAAAATCATGTAAGTGCCCAGATCTCCAGACCTTTGACAATGACTTGACAACATGGATGCAGACCCTTCTGAGGATCCTTGTGAGTGAGTTTGGTGACCACTGGGGCAGTTGCCTAGGAGATTTTTCTGAAATCACATAAGTGCCCAGACCTCCTGACTTTGGACCTTGATCTTGAGCACAACCTGGAGGTAGAACCACCTGAGGATCATTGTGAGATTGGTGAGCATCGAGGCAAATGCCTGGGAGGAATAGGGATTCTCATGAAATATAGACAGACGATGGACACCACGTCATCACATTAGCTCCTTTCAACTTCACCGGAATGAGCTAAAAAAAAGTGCACGTGAACTCAAAATTAACTCCTCCTCGGTCATTTATCCAAATTGCTTGAAATTCAGCAGAGATCATCTCCAGAAGTTGATAAGCAAAAGTTATTAAAATTATCCAAAAATGTCAATCCGTTTTAGGCCAATCAAGTTGTAGTTTCTCTTTGTCATGTGTTTGCTATAATGTATCTTCTGATGTAGTGATCCAAGGTTGATGAAACTTCCCACTCACAATCACAACAATGTTCTTCAACAAAACACATGATAAAAGCATGAGATCTTAGTCATTGCTTGTGCATTGCATCCTCTAAAAAAAGCTAAAATTTCAATTCTCAAATATTTTCTAAACAATATTTCAATATTTTATTTACTTTAAGTGAATTATGTCCAAAGGAAATTAACTTTGCTTGATCCTCATTAAAATATACAATACAGACGTGGACAAAATTGTTGGTACCCCTCTGTTAATGTAAGAAAAACCCACAATGGTCACAGAAATAACTTGAATCTGACAAAAGTGGTAATAAATAAAAATTCTATGAAAATTAACCAATTAAAATCAGAAAATGCTTTTGAATTGTGGTTCAACAGAATTATTTTAGAAAACAAACTCATGAAACAGGCCTGGACAAAAATGATGGTACCTTAACTTAATATTTTGTTGCACAACCTTTTGAGGCAATCACTGCAATCAAACGATTTCTGTAACTGTCAATGAGGCTTCTGCACCTCTCAGCAGGTATTTTGGCCCACTCCTCATGAGAAAACTGCTCCAGTTGTCTCAGGTTTGAGGCGAACTCAGGTGCAGCGTTTGGCTGCAGCTGGCTCTCCTCACCTAAGGCTAGGCAAAAGTGCTCAGTTATGGACAGGAGAAAGACAAAAGAGAGCACTTGCCTTAGCTCAAGCTCTACCGCCATCCAGGACTCTGGCGAGCCGGGTGATGTATCCTCAGGTTCAGCCTCCACAAGGTTCCGCTCGGGTGCTGACTCTGCTGTGGCGGCCTCCACAGCAGGCGTGATGGTCTCTGCAGTCTTAATTCTCCCAGCTGCCATGATCCAGGCTGGTGACTCCTCCGGCACAGTGGCTGGGATCTAGTTCACCGTGGCTGCGAGAGGATACCCCTCCCAGACCTCTGACTCCTCCTGATTCTGACTGCTCGGCTCCAGTTCCGGCAGGCAAACAAAGGAGAGAGGGCTGGTGAACAGTTTAACAGCAGCAGGCGGGGAGAGCTCAGGGGACTGCTTTCCCTGAGCCTCGCTACTGGGAATCAGGCAAGACCTTTCATTAAGATAAGATAAGCCTTTATTAGTCCCACAACGGGGAAATTCCAGGATTGCAACAGCACAGGGATAGCAACACTCAGAGCAACAATCAGAAGGCAAGAAAAAAAAACAAGCAAGCAAGAGCAGCTAATATACATATGTACATATTACTATAAAATATATATATATACACACACACACACACAGACACACAGTGCAGAGCATTGTAGCTGGATGGAATAAATATATGAATATATGAACACACAGTGCAGAGCATTGTAGCTAGATGGAATAAATATGTAAATATATTAAACACCCACAGTACGGAGCATTGCAGCTAGGTGGAATAAATATGCAAGTATATAAACACACACAGTGCGGAGCAATGTAGCTAGATGGAATAATATGTAGATATATAAAAACACAGTGCGGAGCATTGTAGCTAGATGGAATAAATATATAGATATATAAATATAAACACACCCAGTGCTGAGCATTGTAGCTAGATGGAATAAATATGTAAATATATAAACACACACAGTGCAGAGCATTGTTGCTAGGTGGGATGAAACAGCATAACCGTCTATTTAGTTATCTTACATGGTATGATTATGTGCCCATACATATTCTCACCCTCCATAGCGACCGGTATGTTCCTAGTTGTATGCCGGAGAGGACCATAGTGTAAGTCTATTGCATCTTTTGCATTCAAAAAAAACTATTAGTTTGTTACGTCTTTTTGCTATCTCTGCGAGCAGCCCTGCTTAGGTTGTACAGTCTGACAGCCGTTGGTAGGAAGGACCTACGAAACCTCTCGGTTGTGCACCTGGGATGATGTAGTCTGCTGCTAAATGAGCTCCTCAGTGCATCCAGTATGTCCTGCATAGGGTGGAACTCGGACTCCAGCAGAGATGACAGTTTAGCCACCGTCCTTCTCTCTCCTATCTCCTCCATCGGATCAAGGCGCTGCCCCAGGACAGAGCTAGCTTTCTTAATCAGTTTGTTCAGTCTCTTCCTATATTCCTATTTGAATCACTTAATGTGATTCAAATGAAAATGTACTTGTCTGTTCCCTCGGTTTATGGTGTTACTTGCATCTGCTGCTGTTTGGACGTCTTCACCCATCCGTCCAGGAAAGGCGGTGCCAGGCTCCTTGATAGAAAGTATGGGAGCCGCCCCTCTCGCCTCAGGAACGGGAGACCGCAGTGAGGAAAAACAGGCGCCCCACTGCTACCGTTGAACAACCCGAGGAAGAAGACCTCACAGGGGATGCAGAGGGAGATCCTGCAGATGGGACTGCTTGGGACTGATGATCCGCTGCAGAGGTGACTGGGCTCGGTGTTGGAGTGGGAGCAGATCGTGGGGCGAAATCGTTCCTCCGGGATTCCGGGTGATGCTGACATGATGGCTGCCGGCTTGGAGCAGGAGATGGAACGGAGGGGAAGATGGCCACCGACGAAGAAGGGCGTCTCTTCTATTCACCCGTGGAAGGAGCGGGAGAGCTGGGGAAGGAGGAAAACTTCTTTTCCCGCGAGCGCCTCTTCCGTCTAGGAGACAGTTCCTGCGCTGGGAATTCCCTCCCTGGCTCCTCTTCATGCAGCGTGAGGATTGCGTGGAGTATGTCGGCCGACTAGGGGAAAAACAGAACATTGGGAAAACGCTCCAGGACCTCCGCTGCTGTGTTTTGAGCAGTGCAAACGGCCTCGGGAGAATACTGCCCTTGTATCCAGGAAAAGGCATCCTCCAGACAGGCCAGTCCGTGCAGCTCCGCGTCGCTCCAGTAATCCATCATAACTCCAATGGCAGGTAGGAAAAACACAAAAATGAAAATATCACACTACATACTGCTTGGGCTCTATTGTTGGCAACTTTCTGTCATGTTCACTGCATAACTTTGCAGCGAACATATGAATTAGCAGCGAGCCCAAAACGCAGAGTAAGTAACGTGTTAATTTACAATGGGTGAAAGTGCTGAATGTCCAAAAACAGTCACAATGGAAAAGGGGAAGACACCCCGCTACAACCTCAGTTGGTGTACAGGTTTGCCTAACGCGCTCCCATTAGGCAGGAGCAGAAAAAAAGGCACAACGAAGGACTTACAAACAGTGTTGGAGAGGAAAGGCTCTGAGGGAACAGCACGATTTGGTCCTGGGGTAAACCAACAAAAGCGAGGCTGGATGTTCAGTTAACATCGCAAAGTTGCCACACCAGCTGGTCACATTCTACCCTATAAATACACAAACCCAGAATGAGGGCAAATGGACACAGCCGTGTGGCCACCCGGTGCGTGACTGATTGAACGGTGTGTGTGCATGAGTGTGTGAGTGTGTATGTGGTGAACCAGAAAACTGGTGAATGGCTGGTAAGAGGAGGGGCGTTGCTGTGGGACAGATGGAGAGCAAGGCTCAATCCATCAGCTGGAATTAATAATCAACTAGAAAAGCACTCGGAGAGCGCAGACCTCCGCCAAGCACCACAGTTCCCCCCATACAGTGTTTGTGTGTAAGTTTTCAGATTCCTTGACCATGAAAACATATGACTAGCAATTGGATTCACAATGATAGGATTAGTGGTTCAGTAGTTATTGACGAAAATGGCATTTTCCGTAATGGCGGTTTTCTTCTGGATGGTGATCCGAATCACCACCAAAATGTAATCATCTGTAGGATACCCCATTTCTGACAATCTGTGAAAATTTCATGAAAATCCGTCCATAACTTTTTGAGTTATCTTGCTAACAAACAAACAAACAGACAGACAGGCAAAGACAGACAGACAGACAAACAAACAGACAGACAGACAAACCAACGCCGATGAAAACATAACCTCCTTGGCGGAGGTAATAATTAAACCCAACAGCCACAGGTCATGCTTGGGGTGACGGCCCCGAACATGACAAGGAAGCCCTGTGGATGAAGAGGGTTCTTTAGAAAAAGTGTCCCAAGCTCAACCAGAGTAATAAATTTTGAATTTCTGGATATTTATTCCCAGCTTTGTTACAATATTTTTTTCAATATCTATTTATTGTATTTTGTATTATTTCAATTTTTTTTCAATGTCTAGTGTATTGTTTTCTTATCAGCTTTGTTTCAAATTGTTTTATCATTGCTATTTATTGCTTTTCCTGTACTATATTTATTACTTTAGCAATTGCTATACTGTTGAACATTTTTTTCTAGAAACACAAGTTTATTTTGGATAAATCTTTTCTAATCTTATGTTATATCTTTATATTTTTAGAGATTCTTCAGCTGAAGAGTCATCCACCATGACCACGAGTGGCTGGAGAGGAACTGATTCCTGGACTACAAAAGAGATAAAACAACGCCTAGATATAGACACACAAAACAGCCTGAAAATTGGACACTGTAAGTTCTGGGCAAAGACGGACATTTGAGAAGATGTATAAAGGGTTCGGTTTCATTTTTGCTGTCTCACAACTGTTGTTCATGGGCATTTAAAATATTTAGAGGGAGAAAACTGATGAAAATTCAATTCCACTTTGTGTATTTTTAGTTATTAAATACTGTTTTAAGCAGTTGAAACATATAATAATGACAAATACGTGGCAGATTTTGAAATTTACACTTCTCCTGAAGAAAAGAGCAAAATCTTTTACTCAAAGACCATTTTTTTTTTTTTTTGTACTTATTTTGTACCCGTAGGTAGATTTGTTTTGCAGTCTGGTGACAAGCCACCAGCTGCCGGTCGCTGTGTGCGCAAGCGCCCCGTATCCCTAACCTGCATGTTTTTAGCATGTGGGAGGAAACCGGAGAAATCCCGGAGTAAACCCACGCAACACGGGGAGAACATACAAACTCCACACAGATCATTGTTGGCCGGGGGCAGGGATCGAACCCACGATCTCATGATCCCCACGATCCCCCGGCCGAGGGTAAAACTGTGCTGCCGCAGTGCTAACCACTGCGCCACCGTGCAGCCCCTATGACACATTTATTGACAAAAAAAGGTTTTAAAAAAATTCCAGATGAACTATTATAATTACAGGGGTTAAATATTCAATTCTTTATTAAGAGATGTTCTCATATCTACAGTGGTGTGAAAAAGTGTTTGCCCCCTTCCTGATTTCTCCTTTTTTGTATGTTTGTCACATTTAAATATTTCAGATCATCAAACAAATTTAAATATTAGACAAAGATAACACAAGTAAACACAAAATGCAGTTTTTAAATGAAGGTGTTTATTATTAAGGGTAAATAAAAATCCAAACCTACATGGCCCTGTGTAAAAAAGTGATTGCCCCCTAAACCTAATAACTGGTTGGATCACCCTTAGCAGTAACAACTGCATTCAAGCGTTTGCGATAACTGGCAATGAGTCTTTTACAGTGCTGTAAACTCCTGCGGAACCATCTTCCCTGTTCAGTTCGGGGGGACAGATACTCTCTCTTTATTCAAGAGTAAGTTGAAATCTTTTCTCTTTGATAAGGGCTGTAGTTAAAAATGTTGCAACTGTCAGGCCTTCACTCACATGTGCAGCCTAACCAGGCTTGATACTGGAATGTCTGACTTTGAATATTGTATTTGTTATTTTTGTTTTGAATGTAGCTGCTGCCAGGACTCCTACTTTTTATCTCTTTTTTCAACCCAGCCGGTCAAGGCAGATGGCCGTCCTCTATGCGCTATGGTTCCTCTCGAGGTTTCTGCCCATTAAAGGGAAGTTTTTCCTTGCCTGTGTCGCTGCAGTGCTTGCTCTTAGGGGTCTCTGCTGGGTTCTATAAATTTGAGAGCATGGCCTAAACCCACTCTTTTCTGTAAAGTGCCTTGAGATGACCTGGGTTGTGATTTGGCACTATATAAATAAAATTGAATTGAATTGCTGTGGAGGATTTTTGGCCCACTCATCTTTGCAGAATTGTTGTAATTCAGCCACTTTGGAGGGTTTTCGAGCATGAACCTGTGATGATTGCCCATTTGGGGCAGGAGGACAACCCCAGGCACTGAATGATATTTGCGGCATTTTACTAACAAAAAGTAACTTAAGTCCAAAAATAGTGCACAATATACAATATACAAAAACAAGAATAACTTACAAGGAAATACTCTCCTGAGCAGCCTTGCTCAGGAGGAAACGAGGATGACAGGAATAGTCCAGAGGAGAAATCAGACTGAACATTCAGTGTAACTGCAACAATGCAGGGAAGGCAGTGCTTAAGTATACACAGGTACATGTGCTGCAGGTGTGAATCAATGAGAGAACAGAAGCCTAATTAAACCAACTGCCCACAGCTGAGCTGAGAGGGTAGGCTGTGAACAGTGGAAGGGACCGTCTGGGAAAGGTGAGGCACAAGTGTAAACAAACCCAAAAATACATACAAGAAACTAACAGAATCTAACTAATCAGACAAACAACACTAGGAATAGAGTGAGGGTCTGAGCTCAGAGAAAACCTGAGCTCAGACATATGACATGAACCACCTTTTTAAGGTCTTGCCACAGCATTTCAATTGGATTCAGGTCAGGACTTTGACTAGGCCACTCCAAAGTCTTCATTTTGTCTTTCTTAAGCCATTCAGAGGTGGACTTGCTGGTGTGTTTTGGATCATTGTCCTGCTGCAGAGACCAAGTGCACTTCAGCTTGAGGTCACGAACAGATAGCTGGACATTGTCCTTCAGGATTTTTTGGTAGAAAGCAGAATTCATAGTTCCATTTACCACAGCAAGTCTTCCAGGTCTTGAAGCAGCAAAACAGCCCCAGACCATCACACTACCACCACCATATTTTACTGTTGGTATGATGTTCCTTTTCTGAAATGTTATGTTACTTTTACATCGTATGTAATGGGACACACACCTTCCGAAAAGTTCAACTTTTGTCTCATCTGTCATGGTCCGAGCGCCGATCTCGTCTGCGCTTGAGCCATGCATCATGTCCGCCAGGTTTTGACAGCAGTGTTTACCTTCTGGCTCCCCGAGCTCTTATTGTGACAGCGCTCGGAGGGGCTTCCTGCTGTCAAAGCCTGCCAACTGTGCTGCATTTGCGGCTCATCAGTGGCCCGGCATTTAAGCGGGCGCTGAATGCAGCCCAATGCAGCAGTCTCGTCGATTATCCCTTTTCAGACGTTGAGCGAGCATTCCTCGTCTCAGACGTCAATATTCCTCTACAATTCCACGGCAACGGATCGTCTACATTCCCTGTTCATGGTCAAGATTGTAAGTGTGCTTCTTGTCAGCCTTACGATCCCCTATGTCTAGTGTTGTGTGTTTTAGCCCACCGAGGCTCATTACTTTCTGTTACTTTGTATGTCATCTTGTGTTCGTGAATTAAACATCATGCAAACCTCACCAGCAACTTTTGGCGTCTTATGGTGGCTCGCGAGGGCCACCGCTTGACAGTAGACTGCTGCCAGGGCGCCTAAACAGAGGCGCCAAACCGAGATGCCGTTCCCGGTGAGTTTGCATTAAGTGGACATTTGTTCTTCCCTGTCTGGGTACTGTGTGCTGAGAGAATGCCGTCGCGGAGGGGCCGTGCTCGGAGTCTGGGCTATGAGCTGGCGGACGCTCTGGAATACGTAGATGAAACGCTCATCTCCGCCTCCCTCCTCGACTGTCACAGCGATGTACGCTGGTACCTGGACTGCGCTGAGGATGTCTTAAATCATCATTCCCACTATGCCACTCAACTGAAGTCAGCGCGAGGAGGGATGACATCGCCGCACAGCGCAAGATACTCCGTATAGTGGAGGAGGACTACAGCAGGAACCAGAGGAGGAGGCATCCCCGCTCCCCGCTTTGGGATCCCATTCCTGTCCTCGATCCAGTCCAGGAGTTCGCGCCATCCTGGGGCCGTTGAAGACGTCGGCGCCACGGCCAAGGTAAACCTCAGCAAGAATCCCGTCCGGATCCTGTTCCAGGCCGCCAGAAAGATTCTACCTCACAGTCAGCTGCCTCTTCGGCGTCTCGCCAGGAGGAATTTCCCGCAGCCAATCCCCCCGGGTCATCTTCTCCTGCTGTTCCGTCAGCGCTTCGTGCCCGGTTCGTCTCGGCTGTCGCCCCCTCCTCCTCAACGCCTTCCCCGGCTGCTTTGTGTGCCAAGAGTCCTGCTTCGGCAAGCCCCGTCCCTGATCCATCGCAAGCGGCTCCTCCTCATCCTTCCAGGGGGCCCTCTGTCACCATCCAGCGGGGAAAGGGAGGAGCAACGTCCCCTACAGCAGGCACCATCCTCCCTCTGGGAGACAGGCAAGTGCAAGTTCCTTCTTCTCATCAAAGTTGTGATTTGTCTTGTCTGACTCCTGGGGGCGGAGTTCGGGGTTCGCAGTCCCCCGAGCTCCCACCACCTGCTGTAGCCCTGATTACTGAACCTGCTGCCTCTGTGTCTCCCTCCACTGAGCGGTCCACGATGCCAGGCCTACGTCACCAGATGAGGGGGGGAGGCTGCAGTTCTGGAGAGCCTGATTCCAGCCCCGCAGCCACGTCGTGGGCAGAGGAGAAGAGCAAACTGCAGCATGGAGCCTGCGCCGACTATGAAGCGTCCCCGGGTCTCCACAGCTGAGCGGGTCGCTCCAGCCGGTCAAGGGTCCCCTGCCACCATGCCATGTGGGTTGTCGGCGTGGACGTCAGCATCAGAGGGTCCTCAGCCTGCGAAGAACATCATGCCAGCTGCGGAGCCCAACGCAGCTGAGTGGGAGCCAGATGACGATCTTCTTCTGTCTGAGCCCGGATCGTCGAAGTCCTGGATGGCGACAGAACTCGAGTACACGCAAGTGCTCTGCTTTGTTTTTCTTCTTTCTATTTTAGAGCATTTTTGCCTGTCTCTCGGGGAGACGAGCCCGGGGCAGCCATCCGCTGCACCTGAGCTCGTCTCACTGGGCTCTGTCGCTACTGGTGATCCTGATCCTGGTTCTTTTTCTTCTCCTGAGCCTTCTCCCAGGGTCACCGGTGCAGAGTCTATCCCAGTCGCAGTGCTGGAGGTTCCGGGTTCGGGGTTGGAGGTCGTTATCGGTGCTGTACCGACCCAGTCGGAGTCCGACATGGGTGCTGCTCTGGCCCAATCGGGGTCCATCGCGGGAGCTGCCTTGGCCCAATTGGGGTCTGACGTGGGTACACCCGAGACCCAATCGGGGTCCATCGCGGGAGCTGCTTTGGCCCAATCGGGGTCCGACGTGGGTGCAGCGCCGGTGTGGTTCAAGGTCGGTGAGGGAGCTGCAGATCCCCTGCCACCTGACACGGGACTGGCTCGTCATCATCTTCATTCCCCTCATCCAAGTCACCGCCCCTGCTCATCATCGCCGGGGTCCGTTGGGGGCCTTCTATGCTCGGCCCGGCTCTCCCACATTTTTCCTCCGCCAGGGAGGCCGCCGCAGGCTGTCTACCCAGGGTGCTGGTGGCTGAGGGACGCAGGTCGGCCACTCGAGGAACTGCTTCGCCAGTTCGGTGCCTTGGGTCGGCCACCCGACGCTCTGCGCTTGCTGCGGGGCGACCTCGTTCGGCCGCCGGAGAATTGGACTATCTGGGCCTGGGACTGGGGTAGGCCACCCGATCATGTACTGTTCCCCGTATTCCCCTGTTGGCCTTGGGATGCAGGGAGACCACCGGAACTGTCCCCATGGGTTCTGGTCTCTGCCTGTCACCATTTTCCTGGATTGTCTGGGTTAAAGGTAATGTGGGGTGATGGTTTTGCTCTGTGATTTGCCTGTGTTAATGTGGGTTTTCTTTTTCTGTCTTGGCCGTTCTGTGTGTTTTTGTGCTTTTGGGAATATTGTATTTCCCTTGTTTCATTCGTAGTCTGCCTTAATCATGGTTTTTACATTCGGGAATATTGTATTTTCTGTTATCGTGCTCTG
Organism: Pholidichthys leucotaenia; assembly: GCA_020510985.1. Taxonomy (NCBI): domain Eukaryota; kingdom Metazoa; phylum Chordata; class Actinopteri; order Cichliformes; family Pholidichthyidae; genus Pholidichthys; species Pholidichthys leucotaenia. Next base: position 54,598,514 of record CM035840.1, on the reverse strand, counting down.
TAATTGTTTCATTTGTAGTCTGCCTTAATCATGGTTTTTGCATTTGGGAATATTGTATTTTCTGTTATTGTACACTGTGTTCAGTGTATTTCATGTATTTGGGAGTTTTCTTTTTCTTTCTGGTTGTCTCTGTGCTCATCATGGCTGTTGGTCCTTGGCTGATCCTCTCCCTCCAGGCCTGTTCCCCCATCCACCCGCCCTGGGGTGTGGGGTGTGGGGGGGCTTGGGTGTCATTGGGCGTTCAGTGCCCGCACTCGGGGGGGAGGTACTGTCATGGTCCGAGCGCCGATCTCGTCTGCGCTCGGGCCATGCATCATCTCAGCCAGGTTTTGACAGTAGCGTTTACCTTCTGGCTCCCCGAGCTCTTATTGTGACAGCGCTCGGAGGGGCTTCCTGCTGTCAAAGCCTGCCAGCTGTGCTGCATTTGCGGCTCATCAGTGGCCTGGCATTTAAGCAGGCGCTGAATGCAGTCCAATGCAGCAGTCTCGTCGATTATCCCTTTTCAGACGTTGAGCAAGCATTCCTCGCCTCAGACGTCAATATTCCTCTACAATTCCACGGCAACGGATTGTCTACATTCCCTGTTCGTGGTCAAGATTGTAAGTGTGCTTCTTGTCAGCCTTACGATCCCCTATGTCTAGTGTTGTGTGTTTTAGCCCACCAAGGCTCATTACTTTCTGTTACTTTGTATGTCATCTTGTGTTCATGAATTAAACATCATGCAAACTTCACCAGCAACTTTTGGTGTCTTATGGTGGCTCACGAGGGCCACCGCTTGACATCATCAGTCCACAGAGTATTTTCCCAAAAGTCTTGGGGATCATCAAGACATTTCCTGGCAAAATTGAGACAAGCCTTTATGTTCTTTTTGCTCAACAGTGGTTTTCATTTTGGAACTCTGCCATGCAGGCCATTTTTGCCCAGTTTCTTTCTTATGGTGGAATCATGAACACTGACCTTAACTGAGACAAGGGAGGCCTGCAGTTCTTTGGATGTTTTTGTGGGGTCTTTTGTGACCTCTTGGATGAGTTGTCACTGAGCGCTTGGGGTAATTTTGGTCGGCCGGCCACTTCTGGGAAGGTTCACCATTATTCCATGTTTTCACCATTTGTGGCTAATGGCTCTCATTGTTGTTCACTGGAATCCCAAAGCTTTGGAAGTGGCTTTATAACTTTTACCAAACTGATAGATCTCAGTTACTTTGTTTCTCATTTATTCCTGAATTTCTCTGAATCATAGCTTTTGAGGATCTTTTGGTCTATTTCACTTTGTCAGGCAGGTCCTATTTAAGTGATTTCTTGAATGAGAACAGGTGTGGAAGTAATCAGGCCTGGGTGTGGCTAGGGAAATTGAACTCAGCTTTCCAAAAATGTGATAAATCAAAGTTAATTTATGTTTTAACGGGGAAGGGGGGAACCACTTTTTCACACAGGGCTATGTAGGTTTGGATTTTTTCCCCCCTTAATAATGAACACCTTCATTTAAAAACTGCATTTTGTGTTTACTTGTGTTATCTTTGTCTAAAATTTAAATTTGTTTGATGATCTGAAACAGTAAAGTGTGACAAACATCAGGAAGGAGGCAAACACTTTTTCACACCACTGTATGTCTAATCTTGTTTTTGTTTTTATTTGCATTTAAAAAAATATTTTAGTCTTTTTAAGTGGGAATGGAGGTGGGGGTGTCCTAATAAAGATGGGGGATGTCCTAATTTATTCCTCACTATTTGTTTAGAATTACATTTTACAGAAAAGAAAAGTGTCACGGTGGCCCTCGCGAGCCACCATAAGACGCCACAAGTCACCGGTGAGTTTGCAATGATGTTTTATTGAGGATAAAGGAACAGGGGGGGATATCACACAGTGACAAAGTAAAGAGCCACGATGGGCTAAAACACACTACACGAGAACAGAGGCAGTAAGGCTGAACAAGCACACTTACGATATTGTCCGTGGACGAGGGATGCTTGTTAATGATGAAAAGACGGGGAATGAAAAGGGAAGTTTGACGGGAAGTTCGATGGAGACTGCTGCATTAGGCTGCATTCAGTGACCGCTTTAAATGCCGGCCGCTAATGAGCCCTGAATGCACCACAGCTGGCAGGCTTTGACAGCAAGAAGCTCCCCCGAGCACTGTCACAATAAGAGCCCGGGGAGCCAGAAGGTACTCACTGCTGTCAAGCCTGCAGGAGATGACGTATGACCCGAGCGCAGACAAGATCGGCGCTCGGATCATGACAGTATCTCCCCCTCGAGGGCGGGCTCTGAACGCCCAATGACACCCAAGCCCCCCCCACCCCCCCACCTCCAGGGTGGGCAGAAGGGGGAGCGGACCAGCAAAGACCAAAAAAAAACATGATGACAAGAGGAGCGCGCAGGCAGACAAGAAAAAAGAAAAAAAAAACAACACTCCCATGCACAAATTACAATCAAGGTAAAACATAGAGGAGACGATCACAGGGCAAAAACAGAAAATACAATGTTTCCAAGATGCAAAAAAAAAAAAAAACCCTGACAAAGGCAGATCACAAATGAAGGAGGGAAAAAAAAACACATGAGGGAACAGGGGATAAACAAGACAATCAGAGTACGGCTAACGAAAAACGCTATACTCCAAAAGGCACACAGGAATAATTAGGACAGGGGAAACAAAACACCAACTATTACAGGCAGCGTACTGACATTTAACAGAGAAAAAATGAACAAAAGCACCCGCTAGGAAAGGGTGAGATGCACAATTACAAACACAAGACCCCCTGCACATCCCAAAAGGTTACAGAACCAACAAAAATGAAGACTCGGGATGATGGCAGTCCTAGCATTGTGGCATGAGGGCCGATAGTTCGGGGGGCCGCCCTGCATCTAGCGTCCACATCGCAGGCAGGGGGAAAAGAGGCAGTTCAGGCGGCCTACCCCAGTCCCATGCCCGGGAATACAGTTCCTCTGGCGGCCGGGCCCGATCGCCGAAAGGGCGGAAAAGTTCGTTGGGTGGCCGATACAGAACGCCGAACCGGCAAAACAGCTCTCCAGGCGGCCGACCTGCATCACACAGCCACCAGGGCCATAGGGGGGAAGTAGAAGGCGGCCTCCCTGGAGAGGGGGAAGACGAGGGAGAGCCGGGCGGAGCATTCGGAACCCCAATGGCCCCAGGTGGAGATGAGCTGTGATAATAAACTGGAGGATGAGGATGATGAAGATGAGGATGAAGATGAGCCAGTCTAGTGTCCGGTGGCAGGGGATCTGCAGCTCCCTCACCGACTTTGGATTCTGCTGGCGCTGCACCAGTGATGGACCCCGATTGGGTCACGGCTGCACCTGCGATGGACCCCGACTGGGTCGGCGCTGCACCAGTACCGACCTCCAACCCCGAGCCCGGAACCTCTGGCGCAACGGTTGGAATCAGCTCCGCGCCGGCGACCCTGGGAGAAGGCTCAGGAGAGAAAAAAGAACCAGGATCAGGATCACCGGTGGCGCCAGAACCCGGCGAGACAAGCTCGGATGCAGCAGATGGCTGCACCCGGCTCACCTCCCCAAGAGACAGGCAAAAATGCTCTAAAATGGAAGAGAAAGACAACACAGAGCACTTGCCTGATCTTGAGTTCCGACGCCGTCCAGGACTTTGATGATCCAGGCTCAGACGGGAGGAGATCATCCTCTGGCTCCCACTCAGCTACGTCGGGCTCCGCAGCTGGCATGATGGTGTCCGCAGCCTGAGGACCCTCCAGCACTGACGTCCACGCCAACGACCCACACGGCGTGGTGGCTGGGGATCCTCGACCCGCTGGACCGGACCGTTCGTCTGTGGAGACCCGGGGACGCTTCTTCATCGGCGCAGGCTCCACGCTGCAGTCCGCTCTCCTCCTCTGCCCACGGCATGGCTGCGGGACTGGAACCAGGCTCTCCAGAACGGCAGGCCCCCTCCTCATCCGGCGACGTTGGCCTGGCGTCGAGGACCACTCAGCGGAGGGAGACGCAGAGGAAGCGGGTTTAATAATAGAAGCTACAGTAGGTGGTGGGAGCTCGGGGGACTGCGAACCCCGAACTCCGCCCCCAGGAGTCAGACAAGACAAATCACAACTTTGATGAGAAGAAGGAACTTACACTTGCCTGTCTCCCGGAGGGAGGATGGTGCCTGCTGTAGGGGACGTTGCTCCTCCCTTTCCCCGCTGGACGGTGACAGAGGGCCCCCTGGAAGGATGAGGAGGAGCCGCTCGCGATGGATCAGGGATGGGGCTTGCCAAAGCAGGATTCTTGGCACACACAGCAGCCGGGGAAGGTGTCGAGGAGGAGGGGGCGACAGCCGAGACGAACCGGGCATGGAGCGCTGACGGAACAGCAGGAGAAGATGACCCAGGGGAAGAGGCTGCGGGGATTCCCTCCAGACGAGGCGCGGGAGTGACAGCTGTGTGAGAGGTGAAAGCCCTTGCAGCGACCCGGAACTGGATCCGGACGGGGTTCATGCTGAGGCTCATGGCTGATGTGACAATGGTTTCTTGCAGGGGGCGAGGCGAAGGTGAGGCCCGGGAATCGCCGCTCCTGAGCGGAAACAGAGGCGAGCAGGTCGGCGTACTCAGGGAAGCCTCCCAACTCTGGGTTCCTCTCCACCAGTCTGACTGCCGCCGTCACATGCTTAATTATTTGCGTGGGATGCACAGCGGAACGAGCTGCCGCCACTCAGTCCTGGATGGAAGCAGCTGTGAGTTGTAGCTTCTCCGGGGGATTCCCGTATGATGACACTCTCCGGCGGGGATCACCCCTGGGCGGTGCAAACTCCTAGACCGGAATGGAGGAAGGAATGGGATCTGGACATGAGGAGCGAGGATGCCTCCTCTTCGGCTTCCTGCCGGGGTTTCCCTCCAGCCCATGGAGTATCTCGTGCTGTGCGGTGATGTCATCCCTCCACACGCTGACTTCTGGGTGGTCGGCGTAGCGGGGAAGATGATTTAAAACATCCTCAGCACAGTCCAGGTACCAGCGCACGTTGCTGTGGTAGTCGAGGAGGGAGGCGGAGATATGAGCGTCTCATCGACATATTCAAGAGCGTCCACCAGCTCGTTGCTCTGACTCTGAGCGCGGATCCTCCACGACGGCATGCTTCCAGCACGCGGTACCCAGACAGGAAGGAGCACAGTCCAAATGCAAAATTCACTGAGAACAGCGTCTCGGTGTGGCGCCTCCATTTAGGCGCCCTGGCAGCAGTCTACTGTCACTGTGGCCCTCGCGAGCCACCACACGACGCCATAAGTCACCGGTGAGTTTGCAATGATGTTTTATTGAGGATAAAGGAACAGGGGGGATATCACACAGTGACAAAGTAAAGAGCCACGATGGGCTAAAACACACTACACGAGAACAGAGGCAGTAAGGCTGAACAAGCACACTTACGATACTGTCCGTGGACGAGGGATGCTTGTTAATGATGAAAAGACGAGGAATGAAAAGGGAAGTTTGATGGGAAGTTCGACGGAGACTGCTACATTGGGCTGCATTCAGTGACCGCTTTAAATGCCGGCCGCTAATGAGCCCTGAATGCACCACAGCTGGCAGGCTTTGATAGCAGGAAGCTCCCCTGAGCGCTGTCACAATAAGAGCCCGGGGAGCCAGAAGGTACTCACTGTTGTCAGGCCTGCAGGAGATGACGTATGACCCGAGCACGGACGAGATCGGCGCTCGGATCATGACAAAAAGTCTTTTATTCATTTTTAATTGTTTAATTATAATATGTGAATCTCCCAGTATTTTTAACATTGATATTAAATATCCATATGTCCAAGTATGTTAAACACACACACACACACACACACACACACACACACACACACACACACACAGAGGCTTATACAGTATGTCCTAATTTTTTCATGACTGTAAATCTAAAAGTCAAACAAGAAATATATTACAAATTTGACTGTTCAGCAATGCTGCTTTTTTTTATTTTAAACTTTGGTTCACTGAAGCTTAGAGCTGGGATTTCTGATGAATGTCTTGAGAAACTAATCTACTACTACTACTAGATATATACTCACCGGCCACTTTATTAGGTACACCTGTCCAACTGCTCGTTAACACTTAATTTCTAATCAGCCAATCACATGGCGGCAACTCAGTGCATTTAGGCATGTAGACATGGTCAAGACAATCTCCTGCAGTTCAAACCGAGCATCAGTATGGGGAAGAAAGGTGATTTGAGTGACTTTGAACGTGGCATGGTTGTTGGTGCCAGAAGGGCTGGTCTGAGTATTTCAGAAACTGCTGATCTACTGGGATTTTCACGCACAACCATCTCTAGGGTTTACAGAGAATGGTCCGAAAAAGAAAAAATATCCAGTGAGCGGCAGTTCTGTGGGCGGAAATGCCTTGTTGATGCCAGAGGTCAGAGGAGAATGGCCAGACTGGTTCGAGCTGATAGAAAGGCAACAGTGACTCAAATAACCACCCGTTACAACCAAGGTAGGCAGAAGAGCATCTCTGAACGTACAGTACGTCGAACTTTGAGGCAGATGGGCTACAGCAGCAGAAGACCACGCCGGGTGCCACTCCTTTCAGCTAAGAACAGGAAACTGAGGCTACAATTTGCACAAGCTCATCGAAATTGGACAATAGAAGATTGGAAAAACGTTGCCTGGTCTGATGAGTCTCGATTTCTGCTGCGACATTCGGATGGTAGGGTCAGAATTTGGCGTCAACAACATGAAAGCATGGATCCATCCTGCCTTGTATCAATGGTTCAGGCTGGTGGTGGTGGTGTAATGGTGTGGGGAATATTTTCTTGGCACTCTTTTGGCCCCTTGGTACCAATTGAGCATTGTTGCAACGCTACAGCCTACCTGAGTATTGTTGCTGACCATGTCCATCCCTTTATGACCACAATGTACCCAACTTCTGATGGCTACTTTCAGCAGGATAATGCGCCATGTCATAAAGCTGGAATCATCTCAGACTGGTTTCTTGAACATGACAATGAGTTCACTGTACTGAAATGGCCTCCACAGTCACCAGATCTCAATCCAATAGAGCATCATTGGGATGTGGGGGAACGGGAGATTCGCATCATGGATGTGCAGCCGACAAATCTGCGCCAACTGTGTGATGCCATCATGTCAATATGGACCAAACTCTCTGAGGAATGCTTCCAGCACCTTGTTGAATCTATGCCACGAAGAATTGAGGCAGTTCTGAAGGCAAAAGGGGGTCCAACCCGTTACTAGCATGGTGTACCTAATAAAGTGGCCGGTGAGTGTATATATATATGCATACTTCCTTGTACAGTGGGGCAAAAAAGTATTTAGTCAGCCACCAATTGTGCAAGTTCTCCAACTTAAAAGATGAGAGAGGTCTCCAATTTTCATCATAGGTATACCTCAACTATGAGAGACAAAATGAGAAAAAAAAAAATCCAGAAAATCACATTGAAGGATTTTTAATGAATTAATTGGTAAATTCCTCGGTAAAATAAGTATTTGGTCAATAACAAAAGTTCATCTCAATACTTTGGTATATACCCTTTGTTGGCAATGACAGAGGTCAAACGTTTTCTGTAAGTCTTCACAAGGTTTTCACACACTGTTGCTGGTATTTTGGCCCATTCCTCCATGCAGATCTCCTCTAGAGCAGTGATGTTTTGGGGCTGTCGCTGGGCAACACAGACTTTCAACTCCCTCCAAAGATTTTCTATGGGGTTGAGATCTGGAGACTGGCTAGGCCACTCCAGGACCTTGAAATGCTTCTTACGAAGCCACTCCTTCGTTGCCCGGGCGGTGTGTTTGGGATCATTGTCATGCTGAAAGACCCAGCCACGTTTCATCTTCAATGCCCTTGCTGATGGAAGGAGGTTTTCACTCAAAATCTTCCGATACATGGCCCCATTCATTCTTTCCTTTACACGGATCAGTCATCCTGGTCCCTTTGCAGAAAAACAGCCCCAAAGTATGATGTTTCCACCCCCATGGTTCACAGTAGGTATGGTGTTCTTTCTCCTCCAAACACGACAAGTTGAGTTTTTACAATAAAGTTCTATTTTGGTTTCATCTGACCATATGACATTCTCCCAATCCTCTTCTGGATCATCCAAATGCTCTCTAGCAAACTTCAGACGGGCCTGGACATGTACTGGCTTAAGCAGGGGGACACATCTGGCACTGAAGGATTTGAGTCCCTGGCGGCGTAGTGTGTTACTGATGGTAGCCTTTGTTACTTTGGTCCCAGCTCTCTGCAGGTCATTCACTACGTCCCCCCGTGTGGTTCTGGGATTTTTGCTCACCGTTCTCGTGATCATTTTGACCCCACGGGGTGAGATCTTGCGTGGAGCCCCAGATCAAGGGAGATTATCAGTGGTCTTGTATGTCTTCCATTTTCTAATAATTGCTCCCACAGTTGATTTCTTCACACCAAGCTGCTTACCTATTGCAGATTCAGTCTTCCCAGCCTGGTGCAGGTCTACAATTTTGTTTCTGGTGTCCTTTGACAGCTCTTTGGTCTTGACCATAGTGGAGTTTGGAGTCTGACTGTTTGAGGTTGTGGACAGGTGTCTTTTACACTGGTAACGAGTTCAAACAGGTGCCATTAATACAGGTAACGAGTGGAGGACAGAGGAGCCTCTTAAAGAAGAAGTTACAGGTCTGTGAGAGCCAGAAATCTTGCTTGTTTGTAGGTGACCAAATACTTATTTTACCGAGGAATTTACCAATTAATTAATTAAAAATCCTTCAATGTGATTTTCTGGATTTTTTTTTTTCTCATTTTGTCTCTCATAGTTGAGGTATACCTATGATGAAAATTGGAGACCTCTCTCATCTTTTAAGTGGAAGAACTTGCACAATTGGTGGCTGACTAAATACTTTTTTCCCCACTGTACTCACAGTAACTGGGACTGCTGTCTGAAAACCAGCTCCAGTGTGGCAGCGTGTACTGAGGCTCCAAATACTCCATTAAATGCCAGAAACCCTTGTTTTCCACAAGAGCAAAGGCTTGTCGTCGAGCACAAAAAAATTCAACAATTTCATCTGTTATCATCTTTGCTTTTTTGCTCTCAGGAGGTACCTGGTCATGTTTTGGAAAAGAGTCCAGCAGTGTCTGTTGCAGTGCGAGATTTCTCTTCCTTGTGTTCGGCGTTTGGCAGAATTTGGCATATTCTTTACCATGATACTTCCCTAAGTGTTTTATCAAGTTTGTAGTGTTAAAATTGGAAATGCTGGTACCACCCTGCGAAATAGTTGCATTACACAAGCTGCATTCTGGAGTCCTGCTTTTTACCCCCTTCACTCTGAAATAATTCCACACTGCAGACATGTTGACATGTTCAGGTAAGTCCTACCCACCGCAGTGCAGCTCTAGTGACACTGCTTCCATCTACAGCAAGACATGTGGATGAGAACGGTTACCGCACTTTCATTTTAATATTATTATTAATGTATCAGATCGGTAAATGACTGTTGTTCCTTACTGATACCAATCCAGGCAAAATGGCTGGATCAAACCCAATACCGATACTTCGGATCGGATTGGCTCATCTCTAATAAACAGTGGTTATAAAATAGCAGTTATTGAAAAAAAAAACATATTCAGCAACTACACCATTTATTCATCATATCGATTGTTTTCACACTGGTTTTGAGGTTTAGTTTTGCAGAGGAAGGATGAGGTATTTTCTTCCTGGAGTTTTCAGTTCACTAAAAACTACATCCAAACATTCCTCACTCCAAAAACATGGTGGACCACAGCAGACCACTGCAGCAGATGCCTGCGCGGAGTAAGTTTTGTGCTTAAATTATGCAGCGATGACAACATTAAAACAACAACTCCTACAACTGCAATATTTGATTATTAAAGGTTATGTTACGTTGTGGTGACCCAGCACAATGCAGATCGACTCTTATTCACGCTCAGCAGGCTGGAGGAAACGGAAGACAATTAGCATACAGAGGACAATGCACAGACGGACAAACAGCCAACCAATGTCATGCTAATCATGTGTATTTACTGTGATGCTAATGTGCCATGCATTCTCTCTTCTTGTATAAAAGAGCTTGTGTGACATGTCTCAGTAGCACAGTAGTTCACAGAGATGCAAAGTGCGTCTCATGATGATGGAGGAAATAAAACTCTGCAACCTTCCAGCTCGTCATATCTTGCCTGAACTTATTCCTCCACACTGGTGACCCTAGACGTGTCATGGTGTGCCCCTCGCCTGATCTTTTACCTCCACACTGGTGACCTGACGAGAGAGAATGAACGCCTGCAACCTCTTCATCCTCACCGGAGCGCAGTGCTGGGACCAACACGCACCATGAACGGCGACACGAGCGAAACGAAGGAAGCAGCCTAAACGGGGACGATCACCGGCGCCAACTGCGTTGATTTCCACCAAGCTCCCCGACCCTGACTCAGCTCGCGACAACGAAGGCCCGCACGCACACCGCAGGATTACGAGGACAGCGCAACTGCCAGCTATGTGGTCACTGCGCCATGCGGCTCGCAACGCATAAGGACAATCCGGCTCCACAGACTGATACATCGTCCTCCGCCGCTGCACATGCCCGAGAAACACGGCCGATCGCCAGCCTTGGAACCTTCAGGGCTGCTCATGCACCTGAAGCAGACGTGCAGCCCGCACACAGGACTTTGTATGGGTTTCTCAGCCACGGCGCACAAGGGGAATTTAGCCGATTGCTGTCCCCGATGGCTTTAGGGCTGCTTCCACACCTAAAAGCCAGACTCGCCAGGTCCCTCACACAGCTGCAGTTGTTTCACAGCTGCGACGCATCCTCGGGGAATTTGGCCACTCGCCTTCCCCACATCTTCGCTGGATCAAGCCGCGAGAGGAGCCAGAGACTTTTTTTTTTTTTTCACAGCCGCTGTAGATCTCCGCCAGGTTTACCGGGAAAGTCCCTCACCATCACAGATCCACACGCAATTTTTGCGCGGCCCAGACACCTTTGATGTCCCAGGCCGGCACTCACTTACTCCCCCCTCCCCCCTCTTCCTCCACAGTGCTCTTCCCACACCTCACTCCCTAAAGCTGGCCGATCGCCGTCTGGTTCCATTACGCGTGACGCACACCGGCCCTGGCGCCCACGATCCACGGCCGTTCATGCTGCAACTCGGAGCGGAGCACACTTATTTTCCACCCCCACCCCACCCCCCACGGACTGACGTGCCCTCCAGCACTCCTTTACAGTAGGACAGTTCTACCAGAGCTGGAGCTGAAACAACGGGTGGGGAGGGGGGGGGGGGTCACAGCCCCTTCTGAGCATTCTGGGGGGAGCCCTGTGGTGACCCAGCACAATGCAGATCGATTCTTATTCATGCTCAGCAGGCTGGAGGAAACGGAAGACAATTAGCATACAGAGGACAATGCACAGACGGACAAAGAGCCAGCCAATGTCATGCTAATCATGTGTATTTACTGTGATGCTAATGTGCCGTGCATTCTCTCTTCCTGTATCTCTGCATAAAAGAGCTTGTGTGACATGTCTCAGTAGCACAGTAGTTCACAGAGCTGCAAAGTGCATCTCATGATGATGGAGGAAATAAAACTCTGCAACCTTCTAGCTCATCATGTCTCGCCTGAACTTATTCCTCAACACTGGTGATCCTAGACGTGTCATGGTGCGCCCCTCGCCTGATCTTTTACCTCCACAATGTCACTTTTGTTTTTCCAATGTCTGATTTTTTTTCCCATATGGAGACTGCTTGGTTGCATTAATTTAACATGTTATAGAGTTTTCTCTGAAGTTCAGCTCATTTTTTTAAGTCTTAATATTAATTGTAGCAGAATCAATAAAAGCATTCCTACTTGGCTTGCACAACCCTGTTGGGGACACAAGGAGAGTGCTGGACTCTGGAGCTGGAGGTTGTGGGTTCGAACCCCCAATTGGATGTTACCAGTTGGGGCTTCACTGCCCATCCCCTTGGCTACACTTGGCGCTGGTGAGCAGGATTTACTGGTGGCATATTAGTTCCTTTCTCCATATCACACTAGTGTCAGAAGGCGGCGATGGAGCCTGAAAGCTTAAATGCACCTCTGACGTCAGGGCGATGCCAAAAATCTGGAGAGAAATATGTATCAGAGTCAATTAAAAGCATTCCTACTTAGCTTGCCAAGTGGGTCGACCCTCATGGCGACACAGGTAGCATGCTGGGGCTTCATGTACAAAGACTTACGTGAATTTCCTTACTGAAAGATGATGTATGTTTAAATCAAGAAAATGCCGTAAGAAAAAAAAATCCAGATGTATGAAACAGTGTGTATGCAGGAATCCAAGCACATTTCCTTTGTACAATCCAATCTACTTGAAATTGAACACGTGAGGAAATACTGGACTCCTCCCTTGACACCCCTCCATTTGAATTTGCAATTACATGCAAATAGATATGCAAACAGATACAGTATATATAAGCCCTGCATGTTTGATTCTCCTGTATCCACGATCAAAAATAATGGATTTAATGGAATTTCAAGGACTGTGAGATGGAGGCGCTCCTGAATGAGGTAGAGGCATGTAAAAACATTTTGCTTGGCACACTGTCCTCCGGCATTAGCGCCGGATACAGGGAATTCAATAGTCTACTCACAGCCCTATAAGATTAGTTTACTGTTTTCCTTTATTCAGACAGGGATGAGAAGATATTTATTTAACCTTGGCATGTTTCGACTGACGTCTGCAGTTGTCCTCAGAACCATCAGTTGATCACTGTGATTTGTGACCAGCCAGGTGGATCAGCTCGTTGAATAAAGGAAAACAGTAATGAAAAAGAAGACAATATGAACCTATTTAGTGGGTAGCCATGGTCACCTGTCAGTTGAAAGCAGATCATATTAGACTCAACAAGTACATATTTTATGTTCAAAATGAAAATCTCATCTTTTATAGTTATAAACCATGGATTACACACACTAATGAATGAAGTGCGCTGGGGAAAGGGTGACACTGTTGCGTTTCAAACTTTGTGCATGTGTTTATTGACATAACTACTGTACACACAGATGCAACTGGGGGCTTGGTAGAATGTTGTGAAACTGTAGTTTAATCAGTAAAAAAAGGAAGTCACTTACTCGAACCACTGACTTATAATGAAGCCTTGAATACAGGATGATATTTGGGGGCGCACAAACGTGTTGCACATGAGGTGGGTTATTTAAGACAATTACATGAATTTACTGACCAAGAAGCCACCCATCCCCACAGTGCCAGCTTGTAGCTTGTTCCCAACAATGCTGTTTATTAGAATGAATGAATCATGGGTTGAACCAGGCCACCTTGCAACAATGTTGGTTAGTCACATTTGCGCATCACATATAATTTGTATATGATAGAATGAAAATGTTTCCTGTTAACATACAGGCATTCATCTTGTGAAGGTGATTTTATAGCAATGTGTGTGCAGTCCATAGTTCTGATTACTTTAGGAACTGGCTCTCACTGTAAATTGCACTTTGATGTTGGCCTGTTCAACTGCATTGTATGGGAATATGATGTACCTGGGTGACAGCCAGATAATGCCATTACACACAGCTGGACTAGCTTGGCTCAGAGTCGACTGGAAAATTCTCGATGGGTCTACCAGCTTGCTCTGGAATGCCCCTGTTGCCAGGAACACCAGTGTTGTCAGCACCTGCACTGGGATGGGCAGCACATGGCTTTTTGCCGTGTCACGTTCAATGAGCGGCCGTAGTTCTAAGCACATCATGTGTGTCTTGTGTGTACAATAATTTTCACATCATTATCAGTCTCCCAACATCACCTCGAAGTGTCGCCAACGGACCAATAACAGTAGAAATGTATGTGTGCCAGCCATGAAGTGGCCATGGGGCTGCATATATTTCCATGGTCATTTCATTCTTGATACATTGGAAATTTTCTGTGAAAAAGGACATACATCATGTTTTTGTGCGTGAGTACCCTTTGTACATAGGGCTGTGCGATTTGGCAAAAAATTCATACCCCGATACAAGTCATCTTATATCACGATCGCAATATGTAGCACGATATACATGTTCTGTAAATTCTACAGTTTAGATAATCACATAAAAAGCACTCTTTTTGACTTTTTTTACATCTACCATTTTCCCTTGTAATTTTGCAGTGTTGTTATAAAGTAGTTTTGTAATGTGCAATTGAGACTTGATTCTCATAAATTTAAGGTTTTTCTTCTAAATCATATATGAATAAAGAGTAAACATCAGCAAGTTAAATATTTCCTTAGCCAGAGGAGAATAGCAAAAAAACACAAACAAACATAATGTAAAAAATGTCTGAAAATGAGAAAACTACCCATGGCTGCCATCTACAGATATAAATTAGCTGTTAGTTTAAATAAATTAAAATTTAAGTGTGGACCTGCAGCCTGCCATTCCGGCCTGATTAAACCTGTTTGCTTCCTAGTAAAAATATTTCAGATTGGTCATGATCTGAAAATCAAAAACACAAAAGGTAGTGGAATAAAATACGTGATGACTTTAACTTTATTCATTATCTCTACTTGACTAATTAAAATGATTGCAAATCAAATAAGTTACATTAATAGCCAACTTACTCCTCCGACCCAATTTAATTTATTTATTATTTATTTTGCATGTATGTACCGCCATCATTCACTTTTGCAGCTTTAATAATTTTTTTAGACAAAACTAAAACTTGTCACAACTCGCTCCCGCTTGTCATCCGCTCCAGCCGCGCGCACACCTGTGCTTCATCAGGCTGCCACTATTTAACCTGCTTTGCCTGAGGCCTCGGCCTGGAGCTGTCAGCTCTTCTCCATGATCAAGCTCTGCGTTCACCTACTCCTCTCGGCCAACGCCGCAACTCGTCACTTGCACGCTTTCCAAGATCTTCCCCTGTGCACAGGTGGATCCTCCCAGCAGCGGAAGAATCCCTTCATCGCCTCTCCTCTTCAGTCCCTTCCCCGTCGAGCGTAGCAGGGCGCTGTCTTCCAGGCGGGAGCATTTCTTGCCAACGCCAGCCATCCACCAAGACACCTGCAAGGTTGCCTGGCTGTACGGTGTCCTGTTCTGCCCTCGGCGCTCTTCAGTCCCCAAGAAGACATTCACATTCCTCACTCACGCATTCATACACCTGTTTGTTGAATAAAACTCTTAAATCTCACCCGAGCCAGCGTGCGTGTTTCCTGGGCCAGATAACATGTCAGTACGGCTCCAGCACAGTGGTCCAGCGAACAGCGGGTTTGCACGCTGGCTTTCCACCCTCGAGGCTCGGGTGGACTTAATTGTTCATCAACAGCAGGTCATCCTCAATCAGCTAACCAATATAACTCACCGGTTGGACCGCCTTGATCCTCCGCAGGCGCTTCCTCCGTCCCAGCTTGGTGGGCCAGTTCCTCCCGCTTCCCAAGCCAACCCTTTTGCCCCGGGTCCGCCGACCTGTCTCACTCCTATTCCCACCCCTGCGTGCTTCAGCGGAAAGCTCAGCGGAGTGCGCGGGTTTATCCTGCAGTGTGAGACGGTGTTCCAGCGCGTGCCCAGGGACTTTCCTTCAGACCAAAGCCGAATTGGGTACATCTCTAATCTTCTGGAAGGCGAGCATTAGCCTGGGCTTACGCTGTTGTGGCGAAGCCCAGCTACGCAACCCTAACCTATACCCAATTTGTGCAAGATTTTTTTGAGGTCTTTGACCACTCGGACCGTGATAACGTGTTGGCCGAGCGGCTACTTAGCCTTCGCCAGGGTAGCCGCTTAGTGGCTGACTATGCTGTCGACTTCCGGGTGGCGGCGGGAGAGGTTGGTTGGTGCGATGCCGCCCTTTGCAGCCTATTCCTCCGCAGTTTAAACTCTAATTTGCGGGATGAACTGACCTGCCGGGACCAGCCGGCTCGGCTGCCAGAATTAATTTCTTTAGCCATCAGTTTGGATAACAGGCTGAGGGAGCGGGCCGCCAAGTGGAAATCATACAGCCGCTCGCGCGAAGCTCTCACCCGTGCTTCTCAGTCTCGCCCCCTGGCGTTGCCTCCTCCGGAGGTCACCGATGATCCCAATGCGATGATTATCGGGCAGGCAAGACTTCCTTTAGCGGAGAAACAGCGCCGCCGAGAGCAGGGTCTCTGCATATATTGCGGAGACGACCAGCATCTCTTGGAAGCCTGCCCGGTGAAGCCAAAAGGGGAAGTCCGCGAGTCGTTGTAGGGGGTCTCGCGGACGTAACCTGATCAGATCCCCTCTCCAGATGTCAGATCCCAATTAGACTTTGCCACAACTCCATTGGTCACGCTTCTCAAGCACTGGTGGACTTGGGGGCGGAACAGAGTTTTATTTCTAAAAGTCTGGCAACCCACCTGGGCATCCAGTGTCAAGCCTTGCCCACTCCTCTCCATCTTGTCGCCCTCACCCGCTTCCCCCTTGAGAAGGTCACTCATAAAACCAGGCCTATTCCTGTCATCATCTCCGGCAATCACCGTGAGGACCTCAGCTTTTATGTCCTTCCCACCTCTGCTGCATCCATCATCTTAGGCTACCCGTGGCTGCGCCTCCATAATCTTGTTTTTGATTGGCAGACCGGCTGTGTCCTTGCTTGGAGCAACTTTTGTTTGGGTACCTGTCTCCAGTCTGCTGCCTGTGCCCCGTCTGTGCCTCCCCCTGCCGCTAATCCCGCCCCGCCGGACCTCTCCTTAGTCCCACCGGAGTTCCACGACCTGGGTCCTGTGTTCAAGTCTAAGGCACTCGCCCTCCCACCCCATCGCCCCTATGACTGTTCCATCAATCTCCGGCCGGGGGCGTCCCTTCCATCTGGCTGCCTCTACAGCCTGTCAGCCCCGGAACGGGAGGCTATGGACGCATATATCCGGGAGT
Organism: Pholidichthys leucotaenia; assembly: GCA_020510985.1. Taxonomy (NCBI): domain Eukaryota; kingdom Metazoa; phylum Chordata; class Actinopteri; order Cichliformes; family Pholidichthyidae; genus Pholidichthys; species Pholidichthys leucotaenia. The sequence continues at coordinate 54,581,714 of CM035840.1, read as the reverse complement.
CCCTCAGCGCCGGCATCATTCGCCCCTCTTCTTCCCCCCTGGGTGCCGGATTCTTTTTTGTGGCGAAGAAGGACGGGTCCTTACGGCCATGTATTGATTTTAGAGCGCTTAACGACATCACAGTGAAGGACCGTTATACCCTGCCTCTGATGGATTCAGCTTTCAACTCCCTCCAGCGGGCGTCCTGGTTCTCCAAGTTGGACCTCCGTAGCGCTTACCACCTCGTCCGGATCCGGGAGGGTGATGAGTGGAAGACGGCCTTCCGAACGCCCAGCGGCCACTTAGAATACCTAGTGATGCCGTTTGGGCTCACCAACGCTTCCGCCGTCTTCCAACGGTTAATCAACGGCGTACTTCGGGATTTCCTAGGGGTCTTCATTTTCGTCTACCTAGATGATATTCTGATCTTCTCCCGTTCTCGGGAGGAGCATCTAGTCCACGTGAGGCGGGTCCTTCAACGCCTTCTGGAAAACAAACTGTACGTCAAAGCTGAAAAATGCGAGTTTTTCACTAAACAAACCTCCTTCCTGGGCTTCATTGTCTCGCACAATCAGCTCCTCCCCGACCCGGCCAAGGTCAAAGCGGTGGTCGAGTGGCCCACCCCCTCCTCCAGGAAGCAGGTTGAGCAATTCCTGGGGTTTGCTAATTTTTACCGCCGCTTTGTCCCGGGGTACAGCTCCATCACTCCTCCTCTGACCCGCCTCACTTTGCCTAAGGTGCGTTTCCAGTGGACGGCGGAAGCAGTGGCAGCCTTCGAGACCCTGAAGAAGGAATTCTCATCCTCCCGGGTCCTCACTCAGGTGGATCCAGTGTTACAGTGTTTAAGGTGGATGCGTCTGACACTGGGGTGGGGGCAGTTTTGTCGCAGCGTTCCCCAGTGGACGGGGTGCTGAGTCCCTGCGCCTTCTTTTCCAAGCGTCTGTCCTCGGCTGAACGTAATTATGACATCGGTGACAGGGAGCTCCTGGCCGTTAAGCTCGCGCTGCAGGAGTGGCGCCATTGGCTGGAAAAGGCAGCTCAGTCTTTCGTGGTCTGGACTGACCATAAGAACTTGGAGTACATCAGGATGGCCAAGCGCCTGAATGCCCGCCAGGCGTGCTGGTCACTGTTCTTTGGGAGGTTCAGATTCACAATCACCTACCGTCCGGGCTCCAAGAATAAGAAACCAGACGCGTTGTCTAGGCAGTTCGCCCTGGAGGCTCCAGAAGAGGAGGTCCACACCATTTTGGGGACTGGGCTGGGCTGCACGGTGGTGCAGTGGTTAGCACTGCGGCAGCACAGTTTACCCTTGGCCGGGGGATCGTGGGGATCGTGGGTTCGATCCCAGCCCCCGACCAACAGTGATCTGTGTGGAGTTTGCATGTTCTCCCCGTGTATGCGTGGGTTTACCCCGGGATTTCTCCGGTTTCCTCCCACATGCCAAAAACATGCAGGTTAGGTTAATTGGAGACTCTAAAGTGGCCCTAGGTGTGAATGTGTGTGTGAATGGTTAAGGGATAGCGCCGTATCGTGGCTGCTTCATCCATCCAGGTGGTAGATGACCCTCAATTTCCCCTCTGGGGATCAATAAAGTATACTAAATCTAAATCTAAAAAAAAAAAAATTACCTACTTTGTGCGTCGTGGGGGCCGTATTCTGGTCTATCAGAGACAAGGTCCAGAAGGCACTGGAATCCGAACCCAACCCTGGCGGCGGTCCACCTGGGAGGTTGTTTGTGCCCTCGTCAGTCCGGGGGGACGTTATCCATTGGGCACACACCTCCAAGCTCGCTTGCCATCCTGGTGTCTCCCGGTTGGTGAATCTCCTCCAGCGGTCCTTTTGGTGGCCCGGGCTCCAGGATGATGTCTCCAACTATGTACGTGCCTGCCCCCAGTGCGCCATGAATAAATCATCCAACTCTCCCCCTGCGGGTCTCCTCCACCCTCTGCCGGTCCCCGGTAGGCCCTGGTCCCACATCGCCCTGGACTTTGTCACTGGTCTTCCCGTTTCCAACTCATTTAATACCATCTTGACCGTCGTGGACCGGTTCTCCAAGGCCGCCCACTTTGTGCCACTCCCCGGGCTCCCCACGGCGCGTGAGACTGCCGATCTGTTGGTGCAGCATGTGGTCAGGCTGCATGGTATCCCAGCCGACATCGTCTCCGACTGGGGGCCACAATTCGTATCCAGAGTATGGAAGAGCTTCTGTAACGCTCTGGGAGCCACAGTTAGCCTGTCTTCGGGACATCATCCACAATCTAATGGGCAGTGCGAGCGCACCAATCAGGAGCTGGAGGCCGCTCTGCGCTGCGTCATCTCCTCCAGCCCCTCTTCCTGGAGCACCCATCTTCCCTGGGTGGAGTACGCCCACAACTCCACCTTATCTTCGGCCATCGAGATGTCCCCCTTTCGGGCATCCCTAGGGTATGACCCCCCGCTGTTCCCTGAGGAAGAAGGTGAGGTGGCTGTCCCCTCCATCCAGGCTCACCTGAGACGGTGTCGGCGGCTGTGGACCAAGACGCGCCAGGCCCTGTTACGCACGGCAGCGCGCAATTCCAACTCTGCTAATCGCTGTAGGAGGTCCGTGCCACGCTACCAGGTGGGTCAACAAGTGTGGTTGTCAGCCCGGAATATTAACCTGAAGGCTGAAAAGAAGAAACTGGCTCAACACTTCGTCGGCCCCTATTCCGTGACTAAAGTAGTCAATCCGGTGGCTGTGCATTTGGCCCCCCCCCCTTCGTGTTCATCCCACTTTCCATGTCTCTCAGGTCAAACCCGTGGTGTCTAATCTTCTCTGTCCTCCCCCCAGGGTGCCGCCCCCTCCTAGAATGATCAATGGACACCCAGCGTGGGGCGTCACTGCCATCCTGGACTCTCGACGTCGGGGCCGGGGGTTACAGTATTTGGTGGACTGGGAGGGTTATGGTCCGGAGCAGAGATCCTGGGTGCGCCCCTCCTTCGTGCTGGACAAGCAACTCGTTGTGGACTTCCATCGGGCGCACCCGGACAAGCCAGCACCAGGAGGCGCTGCTCGGGGGGGGAGTACTGTCACAACTCGCTCCCGCCTCTCATCCGCTCCAGCCGCGCGCACACCTGTGCTTCATCAGGCTGCCCCTATTTAACCTGCTTTGCCTGTGCCCTCGGCCTGGAGCTGTCAGCTCTTCTCCATGATCGAGCTCTGTGTTCGTCTACTCCTCTCGGCCAATGCCACAACTCGTCGCTCGCACGCTTTCCAAGATCTTCCCCTGTGCACAGGTGGATCCTCCCGGTGGCGGAAGAATCCCTTCATCGCCTCTCCTCTTCAGTCTCTTCCCCGTCGAGCGCAGCAGGGCGCTGTCTTCCAGGCGGGAGCATTTCTTGCCAACGCCAGCCATCCACCAAGACACCTGCAAGGTTGCCTGGCTGTACGGTGACCTGTTCTGCCCTCGGCGCTCTTCAGTCCCCAAGAAGACATTCACATTCCTCACTCACGCATTCATACACCTGTTTGTTGAATAAAACTCTTAAATCTCACCCGAGCCAGCGTGCGTGTTTCCTGGGCCAGATAACATGTCAAAACTCAGCAATAATTTAAACCAAAGAAACGATGGTCTGCTACATGTTTCCAGTTAGCACAACTTAGCATCATCATTTAGCATTCTATAATTAGACATGGTGTTAACATTACTTACCTCCTATTAAAACGAGGTTAGTGAACTATCTTCTCTGACACAGTATGATGAAAAACAGTCCCACATCTCTGGCAAACAGGAGTAGCAGCTATCCGAACTGATAGTTTGGAGTTTGCATTAGCAACCACTGGAATGAAGCCTAGCCACCCACCACACCTGTTTTCACACTGTGGGGGAGGGACGGGGTGCTGACAAGTAGTGGTGAGGAGCGTTACTGAATAATAGGGGGTATGTGCAATTTAAATACAATATAAACGATAAGTATTTTATGAAACAATAGATTTTTTTATATCGTCATTCAATATATATCGTCATATCGCACAGCCCTATTTGTGCATGAGGCCCCTGGACTCTGGAGCCAGAGATTGTGGGTTCGAATCCCCAGTTGGATGTCGCCAGTTGGGGCTAAACTGCCCATCTCCTTGGCTACATAATGTTAGTAATATAAAAACACCACGGTGAGACATGCTTCATTCACTCGCTTCAAAAAGATTCACTCACTAAACCAAGCAGTTTTTTAGGCTGAGGAGAAACATGATATCTGTATTTTTTTATATATGTCACATCTCTGACAATCACATTTTATACTGTTTTTCTTTCCTCTTTGTATCTCTGGTGACCTGAGGGTCATCAGTCAGAGCAGCTGTGAAGATAACAGGCTTGAAGCTAAATAAGAATATTACATGTTTACTGTTTACAGCAGAGAAAATAAGTATTGAATATGTCAACATTTTTCTCATTAAACATGTTTCTATTGGAACCACTGCCCTGAGATTTTCACCAGATATCAGTAACAACCCAAGTAACCCATACATACAAAGAAATCAAGGCAACTGTGCTCACAAAACAAGTTATATTTTAAAAAGTGGAATCACACTGGGGTAAGTATTGAACACGCTTAGTGAAATTCATTTAATATTTAGTAAAAAAGCCTTTGTTGGTAATAACAGCTTCCAGACACCTCCTGTATGGAGAAACTAGGTGCAGGCATTGCTCAGGAGTGAATTTAGGCCATTCTTCCACATAAACTGTAAAATCTTGAAGGTTCTGTGGGTGTCTTCAGTTTGTTCCATAGATTTTCAATTGGATTTTGGTCAGGTGACTGACTGGGCCATTCTAGCAGCTATATTTTTCTTCTCTGGAGCCAGTTGTTTCCTTGGCTGGGTGTTTGGGATCATTGTCTTGCTGAAATGTTCACCCTTGTTTCATCTTCAGCATCTTGGCAGATGACAACAGGTTCTTATCAAGGAAGTCTCTGTACATGTGTCCATTCATCTTTCCCTCAATTATATGGTTTGCCTGTATCATGTGCTGAAAAACACCCACACACCATGATGCGATGTGCAGTGCCATTTCTCCTTCAAACATGCTATGTGTTGTGGCATCGAAAAAGTTCAATTTTGATCTCAAAATTGAACAATCTACATTCTCCCAGTATTTTACTGGCTTGCCCAAATGCTGTGTAGCAAACTTTAAACAAGCTTCAACATGCTTTTTCTTCAGCAATGTAGTCTTGCGAGGTGAGCCGGCATAGAGCCCATGTAGGTTGAGTGCATTACTGTTGCATTAAAATTGAATTGAATGAGACTGAGTCAAAAAATCAATAGGTGGTTTCCAAGTTATGAGCCATTTATTTTATCTCTGGCCAGAGAAGAAAACAGGTACATCTCAACCGTCCCACAGAGTCACACATGCACCTCTTCTCTACCATGAATTCTAAGTCTGGTGTTTTTATAGCTGTAGGTAAACAAGGGGGAGACATCCTTGAGCTATCTGGAGACATTTCCTGAAGACAGCCTGTCTAATCTATAGCATATTCCTAGTATCCTAAACAGGGCAGGTCAATATAACAAGAGCTTTTCCTGGGTCATTATTTACATCTTTGCTGACCTAACCTCCACAGGCGTCCGCACGCACATCCATTCTGCACTCAAGACTCTGGGACATGAAATTCACATAGACAAATGATGGCTCATACAACGCACCAAAAATACATCAGATATAATATATAAAAAGAATAATACAGAGATGAAATAATATAGAGTAATATAGAATAAAATGGAATTAACCTTTCATTCCCCCCCTTGATGCTTTAAAAAAGCATCAGAGATGAAACATTATGGCCTGTAAAACCTCATAGGGCAGCTTGCTAAGTTCTGGAGTGTTTTTATGCAAAAACATTTTATTGCAAAAGATCCTAACTCGCTTTTAATGAGGAAAGTCAGCCATCGACCCCGCTGCCACTCCCAAGCACCGCTGGAATGTTTCATTTCCTGGGGAGCATGAAACGGTAAAGGCTTTTGTTCAATAAAAAAAATCAATCATCCAACAAAATGATAATAAAGAAAAGTAAGGTCACTAATGATGATCAATTGTAAAATGATATGTGTATGTAAGTATCTATTTGTCGTTTTGTGTGTTAGCAGATTAGCAGTAATTTAATGGAGTAAGTTAGTGTACAAATGTATAATTATAAGTGTAATTTGAGGGCGCATGCACATGCAGCGACCAGCAGCTGGTGAAAAAGTTCGTCGTCTGTGTGTCTGTTTTTATTTACTTTTATATGTTTTTTACGAAATCCTCTGTGTCGTTTCTGCCCTGGAGTGTTTGTGGACTATATGGCGAAGAGCTCCCTGGTTCCAACAACATGGACTTCCTTCCCTTTCTTGCTTTGCTGCTACTTTTCCTCCGGCTCTTTGTCTGAGGTAAACGCGTTCGGCATCATGGCGGGCAGGATACCTTATTCCAGGGACATGTTGCTGCATTTAAACACGGTTGATGCAGCGGCTGTGATTGAGCCTAAGCCGCAACTGCCGGACTTTATTTTGAGAGATGGGCACAGCGGTGAAAAGAGAGACGGGAGAGATGGGAGAGACGGCAGAAGGAAGCGCGGAAGGAGTGGAGGTGTGAAATTGCGCCTGAGAAGACATCAGTTTGGTAACATTCCTCTTCCTTCGATGATTTTTGGGAACGTACAGTCTCTGAGAAACAAGGTGGATGAAATTCAAGGGAATGTACGCTACCAGAAGGACTTTAAGAACTGCTGTGTCATGGCTTTCACCGAATCTTGGCTTACTGCACATGACCGAGACGCAGACCTGTGGATTGACGGCTTTGGAGCCCCGCTGTGCTCGGATTGGCAAGAAGAGGTAACGGGGAAACATCAGGGGGGCGGCGTATGTTTATACATTAATAAGCAGTACTGCACATCTGTCACGGTCAGAGAGCGCATCTGTACACCCAATGTGGAGCTGCTGTCTGTGTCACTACGCCCCTTTTATTTGCCTCACGAGTTCCCCCAGCTTTTCATCACAACTGTGTATATTCACCGGAGGGCAGACGCTGACTCCGCCTGCAGCACCATCTTTGATGTGATCCAGCAGCTGCAATCAATTTCTCCAGAGGCGCCAAACTTCATTCTTGGGGATTTTAACCATGTTTCTTTAAAGAAGACACTTAAAAACTTTTATCAGTATGTCTCCTGCCCAACCAGGCGAAAAAAGACATTGGACCTGTGCTATGGATCCATAGAGAGGGCCTATAAATCACTCCCCCTTCCTCCTTTAGGATCCTCAGATCACAACTGTGTACATTTGCTGCCCACGTATAAAATTGCTCTCAGAAGAGGCAAGGTGGAGACGAGAGACATTGATGTGTGGACAGAAGATTCAGTGCAGAGCCTCCAGGAATGCTTTGACTGTACAGACTGGGAGATGTTCACACTGGCCTGTGGGGATGATTTGGACTCTTTGGTGGATGTCACATGCTCATACATGGCTTTCTGTAAAAATAAGATTGTTCCACGTAAACGTGTCAAAATATATCCCAACAACAAACCGTGGGTTACAAAATCAGTTAAATCCTGCTTACAGAGGAAAGCACTTGCCTTTAAACAGGGGTCTGTTTCTGAGCTACAGGTTGCTACAAAAGAGCTGAAGTCCGAAATTTTAAGAGCAAAACAGAATTATAAATCAGAGTTGGAAAGCAAGATGGCAACAAAGAAACTTGGTTCAGCCTGGGCCAGTATGAAAACTATTGCAGGCCTTCAGAGCACAGAGCGCAGTAATCGTGTGTTGTTAGATGGTTTTAGTTCAGACACAGAGCTGGCTAATGCTCTTAATTGTTTTTATGGTCGTTTGCCTACCAGCAGACTAAATTCGAAGAGACGACGCCTCTGTGCCAAGTCAAAGAAGAATCCTAGTCACAGTCCTAAAGCCGAAAGCAAACAGCCCCGAGAGCACTCTGTGGTAGGATCTCCCCTTCGCATATTACAACTAAACGTTGAGGGCCTATCTGCAGCCAAGCGAATCCTTATCGAAGTCCTCGCCTTCCAACATTCGATTGATGTAATCTGCCTCCAAGAGACTCATATTGGCACAGAGGAAGCTGGCCGCTATACCATCAAAGGCTTTGACCTCCTGTGCTATGTTCCACATGCTAAACATGGACGTGCCACCTATGTGCGTTCTGACATAGTTGAAGCAAATCATCTGAAAACAATACATTTCTCAGACACCATAACCATTGGTGGCTTCCATATTGTCAATGTGTACAAGCCCCCTAGTGCCAACTGGGATCTGCAGGTCTTACCCATCCTACCCCACCCTGCCATCTATGTGGGGGACTTTAACAGCCATCACCCTGACTGGGGGTACCCAGCAGTGGACAGTGATTGGGAGGCACTTTCAGACTGGGCATCTAGAAATGACCTCGCTTTGATATACGACCCCAAACAAAGAGGAACCCTCCACTCTGCTAGGTGGAAGAAGGACTATTCTCCTGACCTGTGCTGGGTCAGCTCTTTGAATGGGGCGCCACATCCTACACAGATCCTCATTCTTGATGATTTTCCACACAGCCAACACCGGCCCCAGCTTGTACACATTGGCCTACAACTTCCAGTCATAAACAGCCCAAGGAAGATGCGCTGGAACTTCCACAAAGCCAACTGGAAGAAATTCAGTGCAGCGGAATCTTCAAGGCTGCCCATACTGCAATCCCACGAGGCTACACACCCCTCTATGTCCCATGTTTGGATGGAGAAAGTGCTGCCCTCCTACAATCCTATCAAACATCAGGGGACCCAGAGATAGCAGACCATCTCATTGAATCGCTAAATACAGCCCGGCGAAAGAAATGGGAGGAGACAGTTGCTGACCGGAGCTTTACCCACTCTAGCAGGAAATGTTGGAGCCTCATCCGTCGCCTAGGAGCTGCACAGAAGCCCCCTAGCCAAAGCCGAGCATCTGTCACACCCAACCAAGTTGCATCCCACCTACTGACTATCGCCAAAGCACCCCAAGACAAAGTCACCAAAAGAGCAGTTACAACTGAGCTAAAAAAAACCACCAAAAAATGCCTGCAGAGGAAATGAACCCTGAACCCTTCGAGGCTGCTGAACTGGAGAAAGTCCTACAAGGCCAGAAATGTGGAAAGGCAGCAGGATACGATAACATCTTCCCAGAATTCATGAAAAATCTTGGCCCCCGAGCCCTAACCTGGTTGACACAATTCTACACAAGGATCACACAAACTCGATCCCAAAGAAATGGCGGACAGCAAAGGTCATTGCCATTCCAAAACCTGGCAAAGACCACAAACTACCAGCAAGCTACCGCCCAATCTCCCTACTCAGCGTTCCTTACAAAATCATGGAGCGCTTAATACTGCAACGTATTTCCCCAGGAATAGAGGAAATTCTATGTGTGGATCAAGCAGGTTTCCGCAAGGACCGCAGTACAGGAGAACAAGTACTGGCCCTAACCACCTTCATCGAAAATGGCTTCGAGAGCAGACTGAAGACAGGGGCTGTTTCTCGATCTTACAGCCGCCTATGATACGGTCTGGCACAAAGGCCTCCTCCTGAAACTTATAAAGGCGATCCCTGCTTGGGCAACAGCAATTATTAAAACCTTGCTGACCAACCGAAGGTTCAGAGTCCACCTCGGTCAGAACACAAGTGTATGGAGAACGCAGAAAAACGGACTCCCACAAGGCTCGGTTCTAGCTCCAACTCTGTTCAACCTCTACATAAACGACCTGCCCACTACAAAATCCCGCAAATTCATCTATGCAGACGACATCTGTTTGGCACTCCAAGCACCAGACTTTGAGCCACTGGAACGGGTGCTCACGGAAGATCTTGCCAAACTGGACCAGTTCTGCAAAATCTGGCACCTAAAACCAAGCCCAGCAAAAACCGTCTCCAGTGTATTCCATCTCCACAATGTAAAAGCTGCCAGAGAACTAAACATCCACCTGAGCGGACTCAAGCTTAAGCATGCCCCGAATACAACCTACCTTGGAGTGACCCTTGATAGGACCCTATCCTTCAAGAAACATCTAAAGGGGACGGCTGCTAAGGTGAAGGTACGAAACAACCTGCTCTGCAAGCTTGCTGGTGCAAAATGGGGGGCGGCAGCCTCCACCCTGCGCACCTCAGCACTGGCCCTTTCATACTCTGTAGCAGAATATTGTGCCCCTGTCTGGTCCAGGTCATCTTACACACACCACGTACACACCCAGCTCAATACAACCATGAGAACTATAACTGGAACAATCCACTCAACACCACTCCCCTGGCTTCCTGTACTGTCAAACATAGCCCCTCCACACATCCGGCGAGCAGCATTAACTCAAAGGATGCTCCAAAAAGTTAAAGATTCTCCTCACTTACCAATCCATGCAGATATCTATACCCCACCCACTGCCCGACTTTCATCCAGACGGCCGATTTGGAAAAACCCTCCCCCAGCTGACTTTACCATCCAGACAGCTTGGCAAGTGGAATGGGAGACCAAGGAGGTCCCAAACAAACACCTGGTGACAAACCCCAACCAACAGGTCCCGGGCACCAACCTCCCAAGGAGACAGTGGTCTACACTTAATCGCTTCAGGACTGGACATGGCCCCTGCTTGGCCAGCCTTCACAGATGGGGCAGTATCCCCAGCCCACTGTGCGCATGTGGAGAGGAGCAAACAATGGAACACATCATAGAGGCTTGCCCGCTCCAAAGACTGGAAGGAGGATTACACACTCTCCATACAGCAAACCAGGAGGCAACTGCTTGGCTTAAGGACTTTGTATTCGCTAAATAAATAATGGTCGTTTTGACTCCTTTGATTTTAGCACAGAAACCCAAGATTTGAAACAGAAACTCAAAGACAACCAGCACTTTAATATTGAGGTGCAGGATGTTAAAAGGGAGTTCTGCGCTGTAAAAGTGAACAAAAGTCAGGGCCCTGATAATATATGTGGGTGCTTGGTAAAGTCCTGTGCACATGAACTGAGTCCTATATTTCATTACATTTTCAATAAGTCCTTACAGACACAACATGTGCCTAAGATCTGGAAAGAAGCCGTGGTTGTTCCCGTTCCAAAATCCAGCTGTCCTAAAACGGTAAACGACTTTAGACCAGTTGCTTTGACTTCAATTTTAATGAAAAGTTTTGAAAAACTGGTCAAATGTGAGGTCCTAAAGCAGACTGAGCATGCATTGGATCCTCTGCAGTTTGCCTATAGGCCTCACAGAGGAGTGGAGGATGCCACTGTCACTCTGTTTAACATGCTTTTTAAACATCTGGATTTTAATGGGACACACGCCAGACTTTTATTTGTGGACTTTTCCTCCGCCTTTAATACAATCCAACCTCATATCTTAGTTGAAAGGCTCCTGCAGCAATTTGATTTGAGCAATAATCTGGTGGGTTGGATTCTGGATTTCTTAACCAACAGGACGCAGAGAGTAAGGGTCAATGGTACATTGTCTGACCTAAAGTGCTCTTCTACTGGCTCTCCTCAGGGGTGTGTGTTGTCACCACTACTCTTCATCCTGTACACAAACATGTGTCGCCGCAGACATGACAACAGACACATTATAAAGTATGCTGATGACTCAGTTATTGTCAGTCTCCTCCAGGATGGTGAGAGTGGCCACGGCCCAGTAATTGATTTTGTTCACTGGTGTGAGGATTCCTACCTGCAGCTGAATACGACAAAAACTAAAGACATGATTATTGGTTTTAGGAGGAAAAATCCCAGGCACAAAGTCACCATACTAAAAGGCCAGACCACCAAATGTGTACAGTCCTAGAAATATCTTGGGACGATTATTGATAGTAATTTAAAGTTTGAAGAGAACTGTGAAAGGGTGTGCAAAAAGGGTCAGCAACATTTGCATTGCTTGAGAAAACTTGCACGCTTCCAAGTTGACCCAACCATAATGACAATGTTTTATCGGGCTTTTATTGAATTTGTTTTATCCTTTTCTTTAGTGTCATGGTTTGGTCAGATAAAACTGAAACAGAGGAAATCCTTGGATCAGGTAGTTAGATGGTCCAGTCGTTTGCTTGGTGAGCCACAGCTGAGCCTGACATCCCTGTACACCAGACAAGTACAGAGGATGGCTACCTCCATTTTAAATGATGACTCCCACCCTTTGCACTGCCACTTTCAGCTTCTTCCCTCAAGACGGAGGTTTGCTGTCCCAAAAAGTAGAACCCAGCGCTACAAAAACAGCTTTGTCCCTGCTGCTGTCAAAGAGTTGAACAAGCTATAAAAATATATTGCACATAATTTAGGTACCTATTTATTAACTCCATTTTATATTTATTTATTTTTGTAGGATGTCACTTGGGTTCTAAATATTTTATTGGGTTTTAGTTCTTTGAGTTTTTAACCTCTTTGACTAGTTTTTAACTTTAAATATGACCCTTCTCTCTTACCTCTGGTTTTTCTCCCATCTCTTTGTCTTTTTATACCCTGATTGATGGAGCCTTGAGTATTCTTATCATGTTTATAGTCATCTTCATATGTGCCTGTGTTTGTGTCTATGTTGAATGTAATTTGTGGCTTGTAAATATGGATGTCACCAGACTGCAAAACAAATCTACCTATGGGTACAAATAAAGTAACCTGAACCTGAACCTGTATATATGTATATTGTGTGTGTGATAAGGATATATGTGTGTTCACATCTTAAACCTATGAATGTTAGTATCTTATTGTATAAAAGTGTAATTAAGCAATCAAGAAACAAAACAATAATCACAACAGTAAAACTGCATAATGAGATAAATAGTGATTAACAATGTGAGGATTAAAAATATAATGTGCTAAAAATAAAGTGAAATGAAAAAACCCAAACAATAATGAAAAGCAATATCTCAGAACTTCAGACATGTTTTTTTTTTAAATAGTACATTTCAAATTCACTTCATGAGTATGCATCTCCTCTCAGTTTTCTGCATGTCAGTCATACTTTTACTCTGTACTCATGTAAAAGACGCTTTAGGTTGGTGTTGTTTCCCCATCATCCCCAGTTGTGGCTTCATGATACATCACCAAGTTCACACGAACAAGTCTCACCATCATGTCGCATGATGCAGGGAATTGCACATGAAAAAATCAAAACTGTCACCACAAGAATCACCACCAGGTTTATGACAAGACATGAGGAAAACAACCAATTTATCCAAGGCTGTGCATCATTAACATTATCCTTGGCCCCAGCAACTTGTAGAGCAGTAAGATTATGTATGGCTGAAGCAATGACATATCCATCTGCATCATTTGCAGGAATAAAAGTACAACAGTACTGACCCACAATAGCGCACACGCCCCCACGGGCAGCAGTCAACTGATCAAGTACCATTCTATTTTGTGTCACCATAAGTCTCGTAGTTGTCATTTCTTCCCTTTCACCTCTCCAAGCAGCTAAGGAAAAATTCATAAAAGACTGTAGTCTGTAATTAAGGGTCTCAACCCACAAAGTGTTCTTTGCCACTCCCACCCAAGGGCACAGCGACTGAAGAACCTTTTGTCGTGTGGTTTGTAGTTTAAACTGCTCCGGCACGTTCGTACCCCAGATAGAGTGATGTGGTGTAAAAGTAGCATCCTGTGGTAGGTAAGCATCTCTTTTCACCCTGCCCACCTGACCTGCCGACATAATGAGGGTGTGATCAGTCACAAAGACAGGGGCACAGACTCCTGCCCATCCCATAGGCAAATGGGAATACGCCCTATGACCACTCAGCCACCAACCGCCTGTCACCATGTGTGCGCCATACATGTGAAAGTTGCAGATAGCAGCACTGCAAAGCTCTAGCAGCATGACAGGCCTGTAATGACAATTAATTTGTGGGCACAACCTGCCCACTTTGTTGGTCAGGGTGTTGGCAGTACAGGGGCGAGATACTCTGTACACTGCTGCACACCAAGAAAGGGGTAAGTCACCCAGAGGGTTATTGCTCCTTCCCCTCAAACAGAAAGAGAAGTTCTCTGATGAAACTAACCTCGCCCTTACAGAGTAAGGGGTGCCATAGGTTTTCTGATCAGTGGAGTGATGAAAGGTCTTACAAGTGCAATTCAGAATAATCTTTCTTGTGTAGTCTTTTTCCATAGCCTTCTGTAAGAAGCAGACAGCTTGTGATGGCTCCATTGTTCTAGTCATAACAGAAGTCTGCCCAGTTGATAGTGGCACCAAGGAACAAACATACTGTAACAGTTGGAACGATTAGCTGACCTAGCTGTGTAGTTAGTATATCTCCACCAAGTATTGGCAGCATAATCATGGTCCTGATGCCCTTGAATTTCCAGCCAGTCATGTTGGACGTGTGTAATATCTCTAGCCCTATGGTGTATGGGTTGTGGAGTAGCCAAAAGTAACCAAAGCAAAAATGTCACCCCAAGGATAATGATGCTAAGGAAACAACAGCAACCACACCGTTTAATGATTGACCGTCTTTCTCTCGCTTCGTGTCTCTCCATGATAGACAAACACTTGCTTCACTATCTTTAGCTGGTACTGGGCGCCTGGGGGCGCCGTCAGTCAACACTTGTATACAGAAACAATTAAACAGTCACTTACTGAAGGTTGTTAATGAGATAAAGCTTGTAGTATTGATTAAACAGTCTCTGGCTGTGAGTTCTGAGTGGGGTAAAGTTTGCAATGTGTTAAGTGCACCCAAGAGTCCCGTCCTTCAACTTTCACTCCTGTTGGTGTTGACAAGACAACTCTGTGTGGTCCTTGCCAAGGTGAATTAGTCCAGTTCTTCTTTTTGATGACTTTGATAAGGACAAGATCCCTTGGCTTGGCCAAGATTGGTGCAGCTTCCTCAGGAACCCTCCTGGGGAGAGTAGCAGCAATAACATTTCTGTTAGTCAGCATCCTTCTCAAGTAATCAGCTAAACACACCTCCTCATCACTTGAGCTGAATGGTCTTAAAGGTGGGAGCAAGTATGGTTTGCCATACATGATTTCAAATGGAGACAACCCCCTTTGGTGGGAATTACCCTCATGTAGAACAAAACTAATGGAAGGCAATATATCCAATTTTGCCCTGTTTCTGCGATTGTTTTTCTAAGCCTTTCTTTAATGGTTCCGTTTGTGTGTTCCACCAATCCTGCACATTGTGGATGGTAGGCTAAATGAGTTTTTAAATTAATGTTGAGTGCTGTGCCTAAGTGTGATATGACTTGATTTACAAAGTGTGTACCATTATCTGAGTAAATTTTCTCAGGTATTCCAAACCTACAGTGGGGCAAAAAAGTATTTAGTCAGCCACCAATTGTGCAAGTTCTCCCACTTAAAAGATGAGAGAGGTCTCCAATTTTCATCATAGGTATACCTCAACTATGAGAGACAAAATGAGAAAAAAAAATCCAGAAAATCACATTGAAGGATTTTTAATGAATTAATTGGTAAATTCCTCAGTAAAATAAGTATTTGGTCACCTACAAACAGCAAGATTTCTGGCTCTCACAGACCTGTAACTTCTTCTTTAAGAGGCTCCTCTGTCCTCCACTCGTTACCTGTATTAATGGCACCTGTTTGAACTCATTATCAGTATAAAAGACACCTGTCCACAACCTCAAACAGTCAGACTCCAAACTCCACTATGGCCAAGACCAAAGAGCTGTCAAAGGACACCAGAAACAAAATTGTAGACCTGCACCAGGCTGGAAAGACTGAATCTGCAATAGGTAAGCAGCTTGGTGTGAAGAAATCAACTGTGGGAGCAATTATTAGAAAATGGAAGACATACAAGACCACTGATAATCTCCCTCGATCTGGGGCTCCATGCAAGATCTCACCCCGTGAGGTCAAAATGATCACAAGAACGGTGAGCAAAAATCCCAGAACCACACGGGGGGACCTAGTGAATGACCTGCAGAGAGCTGGGACCAAAGTAACAAAGGCTACATCAGAAACACACTACGCCGCCAGGGACTCAAATCCTGCAGTGCCAGACGTGTCTCCCTGCTTAAGCCAGTACATGTCCAGGCCCGTCTGATGTTTACTAGAGAGCATTTGGATGATCCAGAAGAGGATTGGGAGAATGTCATATGGACAGATGAAACCAAAATAAAACTTTTTGGTAAAAACTCAACTTGTCGTGTTTGGAGGAGAAAGAACACCATACCTACTGTGAAGCATGGGGGTGAAAACATTATACTTTGGGGCTGTTTTTCTGCAAAGGGACCAGGACGACTGATCCATGTAAAGGAAAGAATGAATGGGGCCGTGTATCATGAGATTTTGAGTGAAAACCTCCTTCCATCAGCAAGGGCATTGAAGATGAAACGTGGCTGGGTCTTTCAGCATGACAATGATCCCAAACACACTGCCCGGGCAACGAAGGGGTGGCTTCGTAAGAAGCATTTCAAGGTCCTGGAGTGGCCTAGCCAGTCTCCAGATCTCAACCCCATAGAAAATCTTTGGAGGGAGTTGAAAGTCTGTGTTGCCCAGCGACAGCCCCAAAACATCACTGCTCTAGAGGACATCTGTATGGAGGAATGGGCCAAAATACCAGCAACAGTGTGTGAAAACCTTGTGAAGACTTACAGAAAACGTTTGACCTCTGTCATTGGCAACAAAGGGTATATAACAAAGTACAGAGATGAACTTTTGTTATTGACCAAATACTTATTTTACCAAGGAATTTACCAATTAATTCATTAAAAATCCTTCAATGTGATTTTCTGGATTTTTTTTTTCTCATTTTATCTCTCATAGTTGAGGTATACCTATGATGAAAATTGGAGACCTCTCTCATCTTTTAAGTGGGAGAACTTGCACAATTGGTGGCTGACTAAATACTTTTTTCCCCACTGTAGGTACAATTTCAGCCAGCAATTTCTTTGCCACTGTGATTGCATTTGGATGGATACAGGGAAAAGCCTCTGTCCATTTGGAAAACATATCACAAATGACCAAACAGTATTTCTTGCCTTTACCCTTATTTTGCTCAATGAAGTCCATGCAAATGTTCTGAAATGGATAAATGGAGGCTGGAAAAGTGCCTCTTTCAGGTCTGACATTTCCTTGTGCATTGTTTTTTTTGCACAAATCAGACATTTTTTACAGAACTCAGTGGCAAACTGGTTAAACCTGTAGGCAGTAAAGGTTTTATTTAATTTAGAAACCATCCCCCCTTTGCTGCATGCGAGATGCCATGCAGCAAGGTGGAGACCTGGTGGAACAGTTTGCGTGGCAGAATGGGCTTGGCTTTGCTACATTTGTCGACCTTTGAGGTGTCATCAAAAATGGCTCCCTTCTTTATCCACCTGTAGATTTCAGCTTGTGGTGCTGCTTTTTCTGCTTCAATGAGAATGTCATGTGACAACTCTTCTGTCAGTGTCAAAATGGAATCAGATTTGTTTTGTGCTGATTTTAAGCCTTGTGCAACAGCTTTAGCTGATTGATCTGCAAAGTGAATTCCTTGAGAAACTGGATCAGTGCCATTCGTGTGTGCTGCACATTTGCATATGGCCAGTTGTGGTGGAAGTTTGACACTTTCGAGCAGCTCCAAAATAAGGTGTTTATGCTGAATTGACTTCCCTGTTGATGTGATCATGCCTCTGTTTTTCCACTGTTGTGCAAAGTGATGAATGGTTGAAAATGCATACTGGTTATCAGTGTAAACAGCGAGTTTTTTATTTTTGCCTAATTTGCATGCTTCAGTCAGAGCAGTCAGCTCTGCTGCTTGTGCTGAGTAATGTGATGGAAGTTTTTGGGCTTTCAAAACAGTGTCATGAGTGACAACTGCATAGCCAGACAGATTTAATCCATCACAGTCACGTTTTGATGATCCATCTACAAACAATGTGAGATCTGAATCATCCAAAGGTGTGTCCTGCAAATCAAGACTTGGTAGTGTTTCATTTTCAATTTCTGCCAGTCATGAGGTTCACCCTCTGTGGAAATTGGTAAAAAGCTGGATTTAGTACTGTGCAACACTCAATGGTTAAATGTGGCTGCGACGGTAACACTGTCATGCATGCAAGGTGTCTGGATGGGGAGAGAACTGATATTTTGCTCTGAGACAAGATGACTGACACTGCATGTGTGACCTTTAGGGTCAAAGGATGGAAAAGAACAATCCCTGCAGATGCTTGAACTGCCATGGATGCAGCTATTACGGCCTGCACACATGGAGGCAGGGCCCTCACAACAGCGTCAAGCCTCGTGGAATAGTATGCCACTGGATGCATTTTTGTACCGAATGGCTGAAGGAGCACTGATGTCATGTGTCCCTCCCTACAATCTGCCATTTGAATAAATGTTTTTTTGTAGTCAGGGAGTGCCAAAACGGCAGTGCTGACCAAAAGTTTTTTCATCCTGACAAATGCCTCTTCTGTCTCAGATGTCCACTCAATTTTGTCCACCTGTGCCATGGGCTTGTTGTAAATGAGGTCAGACAATGGTTGCACTTCAAATGAATAATTTGCAATCCAGGAGCGACAGTAATTCAGAGTTCCCAAAAATGACATGATGTCTCTCTTTGTAATTGGTTTAGGCGCTACCAAAATAGCCTCTTTGGGAGCGGGATCAACATGTTTTCCTTCTGCTGACAAAATGTGGCTTAAGTATTTAACTTCTGTTTTCCACAATTGCAGCTTGGCTTTGTTTACCTTGTGACCCTGCTAAGCTAAAAATTTCAGTAGCGCAATGGTGTCCTTTTTGCACATGTTTTCATCAGGAGATGCCAGCAAAATGTCATCAACATATAGAAGCAACTGACTCCCATGAGGAGGAACAAACTGTGCTAAGTTTGCTGACATTGCCTGTGAAAAAATGGTTGGTGATTCAAAATACCCTTGTGGTAATCTTGCGAATGTGTACCTTTTGTTTTCAAATGTGAATGCAAACCAAAACTGATGATCTGGATGAATGGGAATGCTGAAAAAGGCATTGCTTTGCTAATGTCAATCATTGTGAAAAATTTCATTTGTGGTTGTAGATCATTTAACAAAGTGTGAGGGTCTGGGACTGTAAGAGCCCTAGGAAATAACAGCTCTGTTCACTGATTAGAGGTCTTGGACCATCCTCCAGCTGGAAGACAGTGCAGCCTTCTTCACAGGGAACAGAGGTGTGTTACATGGTGATTTTGGACATGGTACAATGACCCCTGCTTCTATCAACTCCTGTAAAAAAGGGTTGATGTCTTTCTGTGCTTCCGGGCATAGAGGATACTGTCTCTAATAAGGCCTAAAATGAGATTTGGCATTTATTGTTACCAATTCTGTGTAGGAGTCAAGAGTTGAGGAGACTGGATGATTTTTCCAGTATCTGCTTTAATCCTCATTCATCCTACGTCCTCTCTTGATCGGAGTGAAAAGAGACAAGACGCAGTCACACACATACATTTATACACTCATCTCTAACAATACATCACACAAAAGTCTCAATACTCAGCTACATCCTTTCATCTGTAATAGAACACCCAGAGTCCTTCTGTTCTCCTTTCTGACCCCCAAAGGTCAGGCCGGGTAATCTTCTCCTCTCTCCTGAGTCCCCAGGGGGTGAAGACACGTCTTCCTCTTGAGGTGTGAAGTCAATACACATGGCTAGCTCAAAGTCTTTCTTGGCTGAATTCAGCCAGCCACATGTGAGTCACATAGGTTATAACTATGGGCTCCACATCTGCATTTTTTATTAAGCCAACATGCCGCCAGGTTCTCTGTCACCCCAGTTGATCAGGCCGGTACCAAGTGGAGTGAGTATGAGTACCTTGGCATAGGAAAACCCTACAGCACATTAGTTTCTGCTACATGTGGAAAGTGTGATGCTCTCATACTGCCCTCTGTTGGAATTATGGCGATATTGAGAGTTGTAAGCAAATCTCTGCCTAATAGGTTAACTGGACATGCTTGTGATAAAATGAATGAACCTTCTGCAATGTTCCCTGTGACAGGATCCTTTACTTTTACAATTTCAGAGAGATATTCTGTATTCAGTTTACCATTTTTTTTTTATTTTATTTTTTTTTTCTTGCCTTCTGATTGTTGCTCTGAGTGTTGCTATCCCTGTGCTGTTGCAATCCTGGAATTTCCCCGTTGTGGGACTAATAAAGGCTTATCTTATCTTATCTTATCTTATTTGATGATGTGACAATTACTATGTTCTGATTTTTGGAACCCCTCAACATCCAGCCCTGAAATGACTGATCTACAAGCACCTGTGTCACAAAGAAATCTCAGTGGAGTCCCCTGAACAAGTAATCAAGTAATCTGTGGTAAACACTCTAGTGTCATTATTAGATCAAAGTCAGGTAAATGAAAAATGTCAACTGTGTCATTGTCATTTTCTGCTGTTGTACTTAGCTTTGGTTCAGCTACTCACATGTTGGGATGTGTCGGGTCTTGTCGTGGTGGCTGGGTGGCGTGCACTCCCCTT
Organism: Pholidichthys leucotaenia; assembly: GCA_020510985.1. NCBI lineage: Eukaryota > Metazoa > Chordata > Actinopteri > Cichliformes > Pholidichthyidae > Pholidichthys > Pholidichthys leucotaenia. Next base: position 54,561,385 of record CM035840.1, on the reverse strand, counting down.
CCCTCCTTCCAGCTCAGCGGGCGGACAGGAGAGTGCTTCTTCCAGTGGCTCCGCTGTCCACAACGCCAACAGACGTCGTGGTTCCACTGTGGCGGGTAGGCAGCCCCAGCCCCACGGCCCCTCCTCCCTCCTCCACATGGTGGACCCTGAAAAAATACAGAAGTGGGGGAAGCTAAGGCCTCCCCCAGAGGGTCAGCAATTACATAAACTGGAGTAGGCCTTGATTTAGCTTTCTTTTCCTTTATCTCGAGTCGGTCCTCCTCAAGCCTCTCTGCATGCTTTGCATAAGTTAGCACATCAGCGAATGCACATGTACGATATGTCACCAAATGTTTACGTATGTATTGTGCCATATGCCGATGCATGTTCTGCAAAAACACACTTTTCAAATGTTGCCAGTAGGGTTCTGACCCTGTATCTTGACCAGGTTTGATTGTCAAAAACATCTTGCAATCTGCTCCTATAGTCTTCAATGCCTTCTGTCTTGTTCTGAGTCATGTTCTGTATAGCACTCCAATCATGCTTCAATCTCCACTTATTTCCAATGCGGTCATTTAACTGACTCACCTGTTGACCTAATACTGCATTTGTTGGTGAAAGGACATGACCTCCATCATCTTTTGGGTTCCAATTGCCTGAAAACCGCACACCAATCAACTTTTAGGACCCTCCTATAGGCCCTCTCTGTCTCGGCCATTTAATTTAAAACTTTGAAGGAGGTTTGCTATCCCTTCAAAAAACTGTGTAGGTTTATCTTTAGGGTGTGGAATTTCTTTAACCGCTTCAGAAAAATCTGCATCAGTCCAAGGTTGATAGACCAGAATTGTGGGTTGGTGTTCAATGGCATCTGGCTGACCATCCCGTGCAGGTGGACTTGTATAAGCTGGATTGGAAAGCTCAATCATGGGATACTGGTCTATAATGTTATACCCATCACACTGTTCTTTCTTAATGGATTTAACTGTAAATGAAGATGCGTGTGTGTTTGAAATTGCATAGCGAGAGGGTGCATAAATACTTATCTCTTTTGCGATCCTTGGTGGCTGTTCCCTGGAACCCCAGTCCTTTCTAACTTTTGGCTTCATGTCACAGTCTAGGCTGTGAGGAGGAGGGGGTACAGCAGCAGCAGCAGCAGGAGAGGGAGGGGGAGGAGGGAAATCCGCGCTTGGAGCCGTGAGAGCTGGCACCGCTTCAAGGCTGGGATAGAGAAGGGGAGGGGCCTGCCGCTGGTCCTGGCCCCCGCAAGCATCATCACCTCAGAAAGTAGGATCGATAGGACACATATCAGTCAAGCCTTTCTTTCTTGTAAACATCTGAGTCCTTGGAGGTCTGGTTTTGTCTGTTCACTATCAGCTGATCTAAATCAGCCTGACGCTTCCTTGCAACCTGAAGCCATTGTTCAGCTTCAATAAGACCATATTAACAGAATAATATGGAATTAACCTTTCAATTACTTATTGTTTTCTTTGAAAGAGCAGTACCTGCTAACTCCAGGTCTTTCTGGAGCTCTTCACGAGTGGGCTTTGGTTGTTGGATAACTACTCTGATAACTGTTTTGACTCTTCTGTCAGAAATCTTGTGAGGAGCTCCTGGTCATGGCCGGTTTATTGTAAAATGATGTTCTTTCCACTTACGAATGATGGCTCCATTAATGCTCATTGGAACATTCAGCAGTTTAGAAATGCACCTGTAACCAATGCCATCATTATGTTTTGCAACAATAAGTTACAGTGGTCTAGAGAGAGCTCTTTGCTTCTACCCATCATGCGTTCTTTGTGGTGTGACAATCTGATATTCACAGACCTTTTTAAAAGCTATCAGTGTGGACATAATCAGCTGAAATTAATTTACACTGATGGGGGATGGGATGGCTTTCTAAATTCTGATAAATTTCAGCTGGTTTCTTGGCTTTCTAAGCCATTTTGCACCTCTTGTTCTTCATGTGTTCAATACTTATTCTCTGTGTCATTCGACTTTATTAAATATAACTTGTTTTGTGAACACAATTGCCTTGATTTCTTTGTAGGTATGGATTACTTGGGTTGTTACTGATATTTTGTGAAAATCTCAGGTCAATGGCTCCATCAGAAATATGTTTAATGAGAAAAATGTTGATGTGTTCAATATTTAATTTTGCCGCTGTATACAAGAAACTACTACAATATATCAATAAATTAATGTTTGGACAGTTTTTGTGATGATCAGGTGAGCGTGCTCCCCCTTCCCTCCTTTGTGTTTTCCCTCTGTCTGTTTTCCGGCTCCAGAGCTGATTAGCACACCTGTGTGATTGGACACACCTGCTGCTTCCTCATTTGCCAGCGTATAAAAGAACCAGTCTGTGAATGCTTCTCCACTGGACCATGGGGTATTGCTGCCTCAAACAACTGATGTTAATGTTGTTTGGTGTTTATTCTCTCCAGTTGTCTTACCTTGTGTGTCTTCTCCTCTTCAGGTTTACTGCCATCTCAGCGGTGTGTCCCGGGGGCTGTGCATGCTCACCTTAACCACTCATCTCTTTAAGACAACTTCTACTCCACCCAGGTCTACCCATTCCTCCACTTCATCATGCCATCTCCCCTCATCTGCCTTCCGCTGGTCATCTCCCCACCAGCTCCTACCATCTCACACTGGAGTCCACACCCAGGCCCTCTGCTTGTGTAGTGAGTCCCTCCTCTTCCCTCATGATATTCTCTCTCTCTCTTACTAATTCTTGTCATTAATCATTTCTCCTTTTTCCTCTGTTGCAGGCTGTGTGCTGCTCCACCGTGCCCACTTGTGTTTTGTGTTAATTACCTCCGCCAAGGAGGTTATATGATCATCGGCGCTGGTTTGTTTGTTTGTTTGTTTGTTAGCAAGATATCTCAAAAAGTTATGGACGGATTTTCATGAAATTTTCACAGATTGTCAGAAATGGGGTATCCTACAGATGATTAGATTTTGGTGGTGATCCGGATCACCGTCCACAAGAAAACCGCCATTACACAAAATGCCATTTTCGTGAATGACTACTAAACCCCTAATCCTGTCATTGTCAATCCAATTGCTTGTCATATGTTTTCATGGTCAAGGAATCTGAAAACGTACACACAAACACTGTATGGGGGAACTGTGGCGCTAAACCGCCATTTCGGTAAATGCCATTTTTGTGGGGAGCGTGAAATAAAGAGGCTGAATGATTTCTCAGTTCAGGTTTATTGACAATCTCACATCTCGAGCTTCATCTCAACAGAATAAGAGATCGAACTCCCCCAAACCCCCACTTTTATACTTGGGACATCAAAGACAGAATCACATTGTTATCACATCCCCCCAAGTCCCTTCATCCTCTATCTGACCCCAAGAGTTCAGGAAATCCTCTGAGTCCTCGCCAAAGGCACCTCCACCTCCTGCTGTAATCCCCAGGAGGTCCAGACACATTGTTCCTTCAAAGACGTGAGGTCACAGAATACATATATAATTCTAAGCATCTCAATCCTGTGCTATACATATGCAGTCAAAATATGTTCGCCACATCACCTCCCCCCCCAAACGTCGAAGAATGAAACAATGCAGCATAATCCACACAACATGACAAAACCACACATTAGTCCACACGCCGTCTGGGCTTCAAGCGTCTCCCAAACTTGCTGTAAGCGGGCTTCGCAGCCCCTGCGGCGCCATCTTGCAGTGAATCTGCCAACTGAGGATGAGAATCATTATTTTATCCCTGCGGGGGCTCCAGGACATGCTTCCTGGGGGGGGTCTGCCGCGTCAAGGAGCCCTCGTCACTCATACAGACTCGTCATTCATCACAAAAGCAGGCTTTAGTCTATCTATACTGATTGTTTCCCTTCTGTCCCCCAAATCTAGCACAAAATGCTTGTCACCTGTTTCCAGCACTCTATATGGGCCATCGTAAGGTGGGCGCAGGGCTGGATGCAGAGCCTCGTACCGGACAAAAACAAATTTTGCATTTTTTAAATAATTTGGGAACAAAAACACGTGGAAAAATGTGATGAACGGGGCCCGGAAGCATGTCCGCACCCGTGCCGATCAATGACCACTGAGTCGGGGGATGCCCTGGCGTCGGATGGTCTGGCAGAAACTCGCCTGGCAGCCGGAGAGGCTGCGCGAAAACCAACTCCGCTGGGGAGGCCTTTAAGTCCTCTTTAGGCGCAGAACGCAACCCCAATAAAACCCATGGTAGTCTGTTTACCCAATTTGCATCCGTAAGCGACGCTCTGAGAGCTGCCTTCAATGATCTATGAAAACGCTCGCTTAAACCATTAGCCTGGGGATGGTAAGCGGTAGTGTGGTGAATTGTCGCGCATAAGCTGTGGGCCATCGCTGACCAAAGTTCAGACACAAATTGAGGTCCCTTGTCGGACGTAATATCCAACGGAACCCCGAAGCGCGCTATCCAAGCTGTTAAAAATGCTCGGGCAACTTCTGCAGCCGTGGTCGATGCCAGTGGGACCACTTCCGGCCAACGCGTGGTTCGGTCCATCATTGTCAAAAGATGTGTGAACCCCTGCGACGACGGTAGGGGGCCCACGAGGTCGACATGTACATGATCAAATCTCTTGGCCGGGATGTGAAACGGCTCTAAGGGGGCTTTTGTGTGCTTGTGAATTTTGGCCCGCTGGCAAGCCATACAGGCTCTTGCCCACTCTTTCACGTGCTTGCGCAGGCTCGGCCAAACAAACTTTTCTGCCACCATTTTCACAGACGCGCGCACCCCAGGGTGTGCCAGGGAGTGAATCGAGTCAAAAACGCGGCGGCGCCAAGCGGCCGGCACTACCGGACACGGTCGCCCGGTAGAGACATTGCAGATTAGGGGGGGGGGGCATACCATCACGCAAGTTCCTGCTCTCCAGCCTTAACCCTGTTGGTCCAGACTGGAGCGCGCACACGTCCGCATCTCTACCCTGATCCGCTGCCATGGCCACATAATCTATCCCCACGTGAACTGGGGCCGCGTGCGCTTCCACCCTGCTATTTTGCTCTGCGGCCACGGTAGTATAATCTAACTCTGCGCGGACTGGTGCTGTTACCGCGCGGGAGAGGCAGTCTGCCACTACATTGAGTTTACCCGCTACGTGTTGAATATCAGTAGTAAATTCCGAAATTGCGGCCAGCTGCCTCTGCTGCCGGCCCGACCAAGGTTCCGAAATTTTGGCCATCGCAAAAGTGAGCGGTTTGTGGTCGACAAACGCGGTGAAACGCCGATCTTCTAACCAGAATTGGAAGTGGCGAATGGCTAAGTGGAGCGCTAACAGCTCCCTGTCAAACGCGCTCTATTTACGCTCGGCCTCGCACAAGGATCTGCTGAAGAAGGCCAGCGGCTGCCAAACCCCGGCAACGTGCTGTTCCACAACCGCCCCTATGGCCAAATCCGACGCATCCGTGGTGTGAGCGCTAAGCGGGCCGTTGGGTCTGGGTGAGCTAACAACGCAGCGTCTGCAAGGGCTTTTTTTACCTCCGCGAATGCGCGCTCCCGCTCCGGGGACCATTCAATTGCATTGGAGGGTTTTTGCTTTTTAAGCGCGGCATATAGTGGTTGCATGAGCAACCACTGCCACTGCGCGCACTTTGTCCGGTAGCGGAACCGCCCCTTCTGGGGAGACGCGGTGCCCCAAAAAATCAATCTGCGCCACCCCGAACTAGCACTTAGCTGGATTGATTATTAACCCGTGCTCTCCCAACCTCCGAAAAACTGTTGTGAGGTGTTTTTCGTGTTCCTCTTCGGATGTGCTGGCGACCAAAATGTCATCCAGGTAGACGAACACGAAAGGGAGATCGCGTAACACGGCATCCATCATGCGTTGGAAGGTTTGAGCGGCGCCTTTGAGGCCAAAAGGCATGCATAAAAACTCAAACAGTCCAAACGGGGTTATCACCGCTGTTTTGGGAATGTCCTCAGCACGGACTGGAACTTGATGATAACCGCGGACCAAGTCTATTGTAGAAAAAATGCGCACCCCCGCCAGGTGTACTGAAAAATCCTGAATATGTGGAATGGGGTAGCGGTCATGCGCTGTAGCGTTGTTTAACCTGCGGAAGTCACCGCAAGGTCTCCACGAGCCGTCGGCTTTAGGGACCATATGCAGTGGGGAAGCCCATGGGCTGTTCGAACGGCAGACAATGCCCAACCTTTCCAGGTTGGCGAACTCCTTGCACGCTATGGACAGTTTAGCTGCATCCAAGCGCCAAGCTTTCGCAAAGACGGGGGGACCAGCAGTAGTGATAAAGTGCTCCACTCCGTGTTTCGCAACTGTTGCAGAAAAGGTGGGAACTGTGAGTGCTGGAAACTGTGCAAGGAGTGTGTGAAACTTACCGCCTGCTGTGGCGACGTTGGTCTGTGCTGGTGGCGGGGACACTCGAGCTGTACAAGGAATGGAGTAAAAAGAGAGTGCATTAACCAAGCGTCTATTGGCAAGATCAACTAACAACCCATGTGAGCACAGAAAATCAGCACCTAACATGTTGAAACTCACCGCTGCTATAATAAAAGTCCATTCATAAGTGCGGCCGTGCAAGGACAGAAGCAGCGTCTTTTCGCCGAAGGTCTTAATGCTCGAGCCGTTCGCTGCTGTTGCTCCGTCACCACGGGGGCCTGTCAGCCGGTCAGCGTAGGTTGGGGTGATGAAACTCACTTGGGCGCCCGTGTCCACGAGGAAATGCCGCCTAGAGCGCGCATCCGTGAGGTAGAGCAGCTTGTTTCACTCGCCAAGGGTTGATGCTGCTAACGACTCCCGGTCCTGGCGTTTCCTGAGCTCTTGAACTGGCACGGCGGTACACACCTGCGCGCCCTCTCTGCGAAACGTCGATGGTAAAAGCAGAGGTCGTCTCCTCCACTGCGTCGAGACCTCGCTGCTGCCATTGTTGGTGGGATCGATTCCGCCGCCTCTGGCCCACCGCTGCTCCCGGCCGCTGCGCCGAGGTCTGCCGCTGCTGCAGTGGCCGCCTGCTCCTCGCAGGAGTCGAGGATCCGCTGCGCTTCTCGGGCCAGCGCACGGAAGTCCTGCTGGGTTATGAAATGAGTACCTGTCAGGGTCGCCCTCGTCTGCGATGGAAGGGTCCTCAGGAAGATGTTCTTGAAGAGGAAATCATCGTTGTCTGTGCCTCTCAGCTGTAACATGTCTTCCATCAGGTTGACTGGTCTGCGTCCTCCCAAGTCGTGCAGAGCTAGGAGCCTCCTAGCTCTCTCCTCGGCTGAGGGCGTGAAACACTGGATGAGGGCAGTCTTCAGCTCGCTGTATTTGTCGCCAGCGGGCGGTTGCTGCACCAGGCTCCACACGTATCGGGCTGTGCGGTTGTTGAGCTTGGCGATGACGTGGTAGAATTTCGTGTCATCTGCCGTTATTCCCCCGAGTGCGAACTGGGCTTCGGCCTGGAGGAACCACGAGTCTGGGTTGTCCTGCCAGAACTCCGGTAGCTTGATTGAGACCACGCTTGCTCGAGCGGTCCCTGACGAGTCTGGTTCGGGGGAACTGTCTCCGGCCATTACACGTCTTGGGTCACCAATGTGGGGAGCGTGAAATAAAGAGGCTGAATGATTTCTCAGTTCAGGTTTATTGACGATCTCACATCTCCAGCTTCATCTCAACAGAATAAGAGACCGAACTCCCCCAAACCCCCACTTTTATACTTGGGACATCAAAGACAGAATCACATTGTTATCATATCCCCCCAAGTCCCTTCGTCCTCCATCTGACCCCAGGAGGTCAGGAAATCCTCTCAGAGTCCTCGCCAAAGGCACCTCCATCTCCTGCTGTAATCCCCAGGAGGTCCAGACACATTGTTCCTTCAAAGACGTGAGGTCACAGAATACATATGTAATTCTAAGCATCTCAATCCTGTGCTATACATATGCAGTCAAAATATGTTCGCCACAATTTTCGTCAATAACTACTGAACCACTAATCCTATCATTGTGAATCCAATTGCTAGTCATATGTTTTCATGGTCAAGGAATCTGAAAATGTACACACAAACACTGTATGGGGGGAACTGTGGCGCTAAACCGCCATTACGGAAAATGCCATTTTCGTCAATAACTACTGAACCACTAATCCTATCATTGTGAATCCAATTGCTAGTCATATGTTTTCATGGTCAAGGAATCTGAAAACGTACACACAAACACTGTATGGGGGGAACTGTGGTGCTTGACGGAGGTCTGCGCTCTCTGAGTTTTTTTTCTAGTTAAGTTTGTGTTGTTGTGCGTTTTTGTGTTTAATAAACTATGCTAAACATAACCACCTGAGTTTGAGTGTTCATCTGATGTTGCTTGTTCTGCATTTGAGCCTCTGGGTATTAAATCATGACAGAATGGTCCAGCCAGGATTGAGGCTCAGCGGGAGCTTCACCAGGAAAGCAGTCAGCACTCTCCCATTTAGATACCACAGAGCGCCAGGTTATGTTTTTGTCCGAACAATTACAAACTATTACTCAGCAATTGGCCACTGTTACCGACTTCCTGGTGTGGCGTCTCTCCCTACACCTGCTGCTCCAACAGCTCCTCCCATCTGCAGGACCATTTCCATCCTTTCTCCTGTCCCATACGCGGGGGAGGTGGGGGGATGTAAAGGGATCCTGCTTTATTTCCAGCAGGTGGTGGGGGAATATGGGGACAATTCTTCCAAAATTCAATTCATGACTCTGCTACTCCGAGACCGGGTGCTTAAATGGGCTCAGTCCATCTTAAGTAGTTCGGAGGGGCCCCATTACACATAAGACCTGTTTGTGCCGGAATTCACCCGGGCATTCGACCATACAGAAAGTGAGGGTAATATCGCCAGCCAGTTGATGAGACTCTGGCAGGGAAATCGGTCGGTTGCCAATTTCTCGGTCGAGCTCTGGGTCGTCACGGTGGATTCCAGATAGAATGACTTTGCTCTACGTAGTGCCTTCCTCTGGAGTCTCAATTCCAACCTCTGCGACGAACTGGCTGTCCACACTAATCCCTCCTCTCTGGATGAATTAATTGAGCAGGCCATGTCATGGATGGCCCTCACGAGCCATCAATAAGACGCTATATTTCAGCCGGTGAGTTTGCACAGTTTATTAAAGGATAGGAAAATAACGAGCCACGGGGGGCTAAAACACATTATGATAACTCAGGCTATGACAAGGGAGAACAGATTTGTAATGAAACACACTTACAATAAAGGACGAAGATGAAAGGTAGTTAATGTCTGACCAGGAAGCTCGACAAGGAATGCTCGGCAGTGTCAGACGAGGGATAGTTTGACAGGAAATCTCTGACAAAACTGCAGCACCGTTTCGCCCTCAGCTGCCCTCTTAAATAGGGCTCAGGGTGGAACAGCTGATGAGGCGATTGTTAATGCAGCTCAGCTGTCAGCGCCTAAGCTCTGACAGCCAGAGGCCTCTCCGAGCGCTGTCACAATAAAAGCTCGAAGAGCCGTAAGGAACACACACACATCAGATGGGAGGAAAATACTGCATGGCCCGAGCGCGGACGAAATCGGCACTCAAACCACAACAGTACCTCCCCCCGATGTGGCAAACTCCGGGCGCTGTATGACACCCAAGCGCCCCCCCCCAGGGTGGGAGGAAGGGGGAAAGGCCTGGAGGGTGAGAACCAGAAAAGACAAAAAAAAAACCCACCAAGACGATGACACGGGAAAACACAGGGAACTAGAAAAGCACTCGGAGAGCGCAGACCTCCGCCAAGCGCCACAGTTCCCCCCATACAGTGTTTGTGTGTACATTTTCAGATTCCTTGACCATGAAAACATATGACTAGCAATTGGATTGACAATGATAGGATTAGTGGTTCAGTAGTTATTCACGAAAATGACATTTTCCGTAATGGCGGCCACAGTTCCGCCCATACAGTGTTTGTGTGTACGTTTTCAGATTCCTTGACCACGAAAACATACGACTAGCAATTGGATTGACAATGATAGGATTAGTGGTTCAGTAGTTATTCCCGAAAATGGCATTTTCCGTAATGGCGGCCACAGTTTCCCCCCATACAGTGTTTGTGTATACGTTTTCAGATTCAATTCAATTCAATTCAACTTTATTTATATAGCGCCATTTCACAACAACAGTGATCTCATAGCACGACCATGAAAACATATGACTAGCAATTGGATTGACAATGATAGGATTAGTGGTTCAGTAGTTATTCACGAAAATCGCATTTTCCGTAATGACGGTTTTCTTGTGGACGGTGATCCGGATCATCCCCAAAATTTAATCAGTTCTTCCTTGTACCATTTCCAACAACGCCTGAAAGATTCATGGAAATTTGCCCAAAACTTTTTGAGTTATCCTGCTAACCAACAGACAGACAGACAAACAGACAGACAAACCCCGGCAAAAACATAACCTCCTGGCCTGCGGCCTGGTGGAGGTAACAAACGAAGCAATTACAGTGTATGGTAGGAAAAAAAACACAGTACTCCATAAAGCACAGATGATACATAGACAGGACAAAAATGCAAATAACAGAAGGAGGCCTATAACTAAAATACACAGGCCCGCAGGGGAGAAAACAACAACGGCTTCCCTGTAGAGGGCAACAGTGAGGGCAAGCCGGGCCCAATATGAGGAACCCCAACGGCACCCGGTGGAGAAGGCTTAGAGCAGGGGTGTCAAACTCATTCCATGGAGGGCCAAGACCCTGCAGGTTTTACTTCCACCCAGTCTCTTCAGCAGGTGTTTTCACTGATCAGCAATCAGTAGGACTAAATTCAGAGAAATCACCTGTTGAAGACACTGGGTGGAGGTAAAACCTGCAGGGTCTTGGCCCTCCATGGAATGAGTTTGACACCTGTGGCTTAGAGGAAGGATGAGGGACCAGTCCAGCATCGCTCAGCAGAGGATCTGCAGCTCCACCTCCGAACGTTACCAGAATAGGCACTGTCTTCCTGCTGGACCAAGGGTGAGCCCACGCTGCACCCACGATGGACCCCGATCGGGTCGCAGCTGTACCCACATCGGACCCCAATTGGGTCTCGGCTGCACCCCCGATGGACCCCGACTGGGTCGGAACAGCTCCATAGACAACCTCCAACCCCGAACCCGGAACCTCCAGCACAGCGACCGGGGTTGACTCTGCACCGGTGACCCTAGGAGAAGGCTCAGGAGAAGAAGAAGAACCGGGATCAGGATCACCGGTAGCGACAGAGCCCAGCGAGACAAGCTCGGATGCAGCGGAGGGCTGCCCCTGGCTTGTCTCCCCGAGAGACAGGCAAAAATGCTCTAGAACAGATACGTAGTAGGAAGGAAAAATAGAGCACTTGCCTGCACTCGAGTTCTGTCGCCGTCCAGGACTTTGACGATCCGGGCTCAGGACCAAGTAGTACGTCTTTGTCTCCTACTTGGCTACGGCGGGCTCCACAGCCGTCATGATGTTTTCCGCAGTCTGAGGACCTCCAACGCTGACGTCCATGCCGACGACCCGCACGGCGTGGTGGCAGGGGATCCTCGACCTGCTGGATCGAGCCGCTCACCGATGGAGACCTGGGGACGTTTCGCTGTCGGCGCAGGCTCCACACAGCAGTCCGCTCTCCTCCTCTGCCCATGGCGTGGCTGCAGGGTTGGAATCAGGCTCTCCAGGACCGCAGGCCCCCTCCCCTTCCAGCGACGTAGGCCTGGCGTTGTGGAACGCTCAGCGGAGGGAGACACAGAGGCAGCAGGTTCAATGTTAGAGGCTACAGCAGGTGGTGGGAGCTCGGGGGACTGCGAACCCCAAACTCCACCCCCAGGAGTCAGACAAGGCAAATCACAACAACAAGGAGAAGAATGAAATTGCACTTGCCTGTTCCCCGGAGGGCCGATGGTGCCTGCTGTAGCGGGCAGAGTTCTTCCCTTTCCCCTCCGGATGGTGACGGCAGGCCCCTTGGGAAGATGAGGAGGAGCCGCTCGCGGTGGATTGCAGATGGGCCTTGCCAAAGCAGGACTCGCGGCCCTCACAGCAGCCGGACATGACGTCAAGGAGGAGGGGGTGACAGCCGAGGTGATCCGGGCACGAGAAGCTGACAGGACAGCGGGGACAGATGACCCGGGGGAGCGGCTGCAGGGATTCCCTCCTGTCGTGACATAGGAGAAGCAGCTGACTGGGAGGCTGAGTCCCTCCGACAACCCGGAACTGGATCCAGACGGGATTCTCGCTGAGGCCTATTTGGGGCATGGCAATGACGTTTCCTGGCTGATGGTGAGACGATGGGACCAGGAACACATGGTACCGGGGCTGGATGGGTGGCAGGTGCTGAGTCCCGAGACGAGGAGCAGGGATGCCTCTCCGTCGGCCTCCTGCCGGGGTTCCCCTCCAATCCGCGGATTTCCACCCTCGTCGGGGACGCCGTACTCGGGGGAGAAAGAGAGGGTTCCTGGACCACCTTTTCGATCAGTTCACGTTGTGCCACAATCCATGTCACCCTCTCCTTTCCTTCCGGAAAGGAGGTAAGGTGATATTTTAATAAAGCCCTCTGGGCGAGAAACAAGTAGTCATGTGCCGCATGGGTGGGCATGAGGAGATGGGCCTTGGCCAGGTAGCCATCGATCTCCTGGAACCACTCAGGGCAAAACCCACGCTTGAGGGCGGACATACTTATAACAACAAGCCTTAGCGAAGGGAAAAAACTCCAGCCCACGACAAACTCACGGCGACAGGCGTCTCAGTCTGGCTGCAGTCTACTGTCATGGATGGCCCTCACGAGCCATCAATAAGACGCTATATTTCAGCCGGTGAGTTTGCACAGTTTATTAAAGGATAGGAAAATGACAAAATAACGAGCCACGGGAGGGCTAAAACACATTATAATGATAACTCAGGCTATGACAAGGGAGAATAGATTCGTAATGAACCACACTTATGTAACACCCACTTGTGTGTAACACCTCTTTGTAGCACTTTAGGTGTACAATCTTGTACCCTTGTGGTAATATTGGGTTATGGCAGTGTAGTTACCTTTAACTCTACTACCTGGATGGAAGGGACAATTGGGCCAGGTCAGGTAGACCCTAAGTTCGTAGGAGCCTGGAGGACGTAACAACAGATGACACAACACAGAAGGTGTATGAACTTGCAACTATGTATATTTTTTTAAAATGTGTATTATTTACAGATGTGTACACTTAATAAAAAAAAACACAGCACTTAATAATAAAAAGGAAAAAAAAATAAAAATAAACTACCCCAAAATATATTTACAAGATGTTCAGTCCTTGTGTATCTGTCCCAGGTGACCAACTGGATCACCTTTACCAGTCAATCGGGTCTGGGCTTCAGCTCGCCATCCAGATCTGGAGAATCCACGTTCTGTTCAAACCAGTCCAAAGAAAAAACCTGACCATGCTAATCGACACATGCGTCATGGGGTTCCCTCGTTCAACGGCGTTAACAGCCTTTGGATCCAAGTCAATCTCAAGTTTTATCCGAGACAAAGACTGCTATTAGCACGTTAGCGTCGCCATATCATCAAGTACCGTCTCTCTCTCTTGGTCGGAGCCTTTCGGCGTCTGGCGTAACTGAGCCAAAAAATGCAAGTCATACCCAGACCCGGAGAGAGAGCGCTTAACCCATTGGCTGGAGCTGCCAAACAACGGCGCAGCCATTGGTTGCTCAAAATACCAAATAAAAACATTTGGAACTTTATCAAAACTCCCCAGAAAATGTTCCCTACTGTTTTATGAATATATATTTATTTAAATATTCATCTTTAAATTATTTACTCCCATTGTGAAATGGGTGTTTTTCTTTTTAAAAGCGGTATCAATATTCATATTTTTATTCGCGTTTTTAACACTGGGTTACACTATCCCCCCTTAGAATCATGCAAGTCCCTTTGCATGGGATTAGCTAGATAGTGATGACGAGAGAACCAGTGTTCATGGGAATAATCTTAGGATCTGTCTCTGTTAAGGCTCTGGTAAAAGCCAGGTTTGAATAATCTTAGGATCTGTCTCTGTTAAGGCTCTGGTAAAAGCCAGGTTTATTCCTTGAAACAGGGACTGGGCAACAGTTATGAGAGGATTTCCCAACTGACTATACTGTAGTCTTTCTGGCTGGGAGGTTGTCCTCTCGGAGCATCTCACAGTCTTTGGGATCTCTTTTTCAGGTTCTTTTTCTTCCACAGGTTCATCACAGGTACTTTTATCAGGTAAGTTGGTTTCACTTTCAGTTCCATTCTCATTGTTTGATTGTTCTACATTTGTTTCAGTTTCCTCCAGGTTTCCATCATTCGGTAAGTTGCCACATCCAGGTGAATTGTCATTTCCAGCTAAGTTGTCACATCCAGGTGAAGTGACATTTTCTATTTGGTTGTCATTCTCAGGTAAGTGAGTTTCAACAGGAATGTCTCCTTTAAAGAATGTCTTTGGATGGGGAATTTCATAAACTCGAGTGAGCTTTGTGGGCGTTTGGACTGGTTCTGTTCTGTACCAATAGACATCCTCATTTTCCGGTTCTGAATTCTCACATTCCTCACTTTGTTCAGGTGATTGTCTTGTCTTAGGTTTGGGGACACGTTTTGGTTGGACAGGTTCGTCTTCAACAGGGGCAAGAAAACCACAGGGAAGCAAGAGGTCACGGTGAACGGTGCAAACAGGACCATCTTTTGTCTCAGGTTTTATAGTGTAAACAGGCAAGTCACCTGCTTGGCTCACCACAATGTGGATTTCAGCTTCCCACCTGTCTGCTAGTTTGTGCTTGCCTCTGAGGCGGACTGCACATACCAAAACTCTGTCGCCTGGTTCTAGTTTTGAGGGTTTCACTCGCATATCAAATCTTGTTTTGTTTCTTTCAGCCATCTTGTTAGTATTTTCTGTTGCTAGTTTGTAGCTTTCTTGTAGAGTTGCCTTCAGTTTTTCAATGTACTGGGAATGTGACTTGAAACTTTTGTTGTGAAACGGGAACCCAAATGCAAGATCGATTGGCAATCTCGGCTGACGACCGAACATTAACTCATACGGGGCAAAACCAGTAGTGTTATTCTTCGTACAATTGTACACATGTACAAGTGGTTTCACATAGTTGTGCCAATCAGATTTGTTCTTTTCCTCCAGAGTACCCAGCATGCTCAATAACGTTCTATTGAAACGTTCTACCGGGTTACCTCTGGGGTGATAGGGTGTCGTCCGGATTTTGCGAATGCCCATGATTTTACAAAGTTCTTTTATAATATGGGACTCAAAATCGGGGTCCTGATCACTATGTAACCGTTCGGGTATCCCGTAGTGGACTATAAAGTTGTCCCAAAGTGCCTTTGCAATGGTCTGAGCTTTCTGATTGCTGGTAGGGATGGCTATAGCGTATTTTGTGAAATGATCAGTTAACACAAGCACATCTTTTGTGTTACTTTGATCGGGCTCAATGGACAGGAAATCCATACAGACAAGTTCGAGCAGTCGGGTGGACTTGATGTTGACAAGCGAAGCAGCTCGTTCTGGAGTGGTTTTACGTCTTACGCAGCGATTACATGTCTTGATCTTCTTTTCAATATCTGCCGCCATGCGAGGCCAATAGAACCTTGTTCTGGCGAGATCCAAAGTACGCTCTGTGCCTAAATGGCCCATGTCACATGTCACAGTGTCTTTGAAAGACTGAATCGCGGAGCTGTTCAGGTAAGACGAGCTGGTAAGTAACATTTCCTCCGTATTGGCGAGTGCGGTAAAGGATGTTATTGCATATTTCAAGTCGACTGAGCTCTCGGAGTAACAAGTTGATGTCAGGAAGCTCAGTTCGTACAGTTGGTGGAACTTTTAGCCCAGTTTCAATTTGTGCAATCACTTCTCTTAAACAGGGGTCAGTTCTTTGTTCGTTTTTGATCTGTTCAGGAGTCATGTGGGGTACAACTGGAAGACCACCACAGCCATCTCATCGGCATAGCCATCTGGAATGGGGGCTACAGAGAGGGCTAATGAGTGAACCAAAGGGAAGGTGTTGTCTGGAGAGCTACAAACAAGGTGTTTTTCGCATATAGCAGTGTCAGAATCTGAAAACTCAGAGTGATTGTATGTCAGTTCGTTACCACAATTAAGATTCATGACACAGAATATTAGTTCTCATATATATATATATATATATATATATATATATATTTCGCTTGTCAACATCAAGTCCAAAACTTCCTGTTTTGCTGTCTGCCTGTGTGGTTTGCTCTCCAGCTCTCCAGCCACTAGCTAGCCACTAGCTATGGCTACTACCTCTCTTTCCTCTCCTCCTCTGGTGTGCTCTCTCTGTCAGATGTTTAGCTACACCTCTGCCTCTTTTAGTGATAACGGTAAATGTAATAAATGTTGTCTTTTTGAGGCGCTCGAGGCGAGGTTGTCTGATTTGGAATCCCGGCTCCGCTGCATTGAAACACCGTCTGCGCCAGTTAATCTCGACGGACGCCCATTAGCTGCAGCGGAGCTAGCTAGCTTAGGTCCCACTGTCAGCGGTTCCCCGGCTCTCCTCAGCAGCGAGGAGACTGGGTGGGTGACGGTGAGAAGGAAGCCTAGTCGCAAAGCCCCGGTTCACCACCAACCTGTTCATGTTTCTAATCATTTTTCTCCGCTCAGCGACACACCTGCTGAGGAAAAAACTCTGATCATTGGCGACTCTGTAGTCAGAAACGTGAACCTAGAGACTCCAGCGGCCATAGTCCAATGTATTCCTGGGGCCAGAGCAGGCGACATCGAGTCAAATTTGAAAATGCTGGCTAAAAGTAACTGTAAATACTCCACAATTGTTATTCACGCCGGCATTAATGACATCCGTCTCCGGCAGTCGGAAGTCACGAAACTTAATATAGAATCGGTGTGTGAGTTTGCAAAAACGATGTCTGCCACTGTAGTATTCTCTGGGCCCCTCCCCAATCTGACCAGTGATGACATGTTTAGTCGCTCGTCATCCTTGAACCGCTGGCTGTCTGTGTGGTGTCCTAAAAATGACGTGGGCTACATTGACAATTGGAGCTCTTTTTGGGGAAAACCTGGTCTTATGAGACGAGACAGCATTCATCCCACTTTGGATGGTGCTTCTCATTTATCTAACAATCTGGCATCTTTTTTATCCAAATTTCCAAAACCGTGACTCCTCAGAGTTGGGACCAGGAAGCAGAGTCGCAGTCTTACACGCCTCTCTGCAGCTCCTCTTCATCCGCCACCCCTCAGCTTAGCCCCTGTCTTCCCCATCAGAGAATCGTTGTCTGCTCCCTCCAAAGTGAATAAAAATATAATGTATAAGCATCCCAAAGTGATAAAGCAAAATATTGGTAAAACTCAAATTAAACATAAAGCCTCTAAATTGATTGATTTGGCCTCTGTTCCTCCTCATAATTTAAAAATTAAATGTGGTTTATTAAATATTAGGTCTCTAACTCCCAAGTCTCTGTTAGTCCATGATCTGTTAATTGATCATCAGATTGATTTAATTTCCCTTACAGAGACTTGGTTAGGGCAAGAGGATTATGTTGGTTTAAATGAATCAACTCCCTCTGGTTATTTAAACTGTCAAAATCTCAGAAGTTCTGGTCGTGGAGGAGGAGTAGCAACAATTTACCATTCCAAATTACTAGTTAATGTAAAGCAAAAAACATGTTATAATTCCTTTGAGGGCCTGGTCCTCAGTGTTGGGCACTTTAGCAATTTCAGGTTAAACCCAATTTTATTTGCCATAGTTTATCATCCCCCATCAACCTATTCAGAATTTTTATCCGAATTTGCTGATTTCTTAGCTGATTTAGTGCTGAAATCTGATAGAATAATTATAGTAGGGGACTTTAATATACATGTGGATGTAGATAGTGACTGCCTTAATGTGGCTTTTAATTCAATATTAGACTCGGTTGGGTTTTCTCAGAAAGTAGGAAATTCTACTCATTACCTCCACCATACATTGGACCTTGTTCTGACATATGGCATAGAAATAGAAAATCTTGTAGTGTCTCCTCATAACCCTGTACTGTCAGACCATTGTCTGTTAACCTTTGATTTTACTATTTCTGACCATTTGGCTCCTAAAGAAAAATATTATCACAGTAGATGCCTCTCAGATGATGCTGTTTCCAAATTTATGCAGATTGTTTCCTCTATGCCATGTGTCAACACAACGGAAATAAGCTATAGACAGCTTGCTCCTTCTGTAATTGATAACATGGTGGATAGTGTTTCAGCTTCTCTGCATCAGGCTCTAGACTTGGTGGCCCCCTTAAAAAAGAAAAAGTCTAATCAGAGATTTTTAACTCCTTGGTTCAACACAGAAACTCGTAGCTTAAAACAGAAGACTCATCAATTAGAAAGAAAATGGCGCTCTACTAGTTTAGATGAAATCTATTTAGCTTGGAGAAATCATCTTTTAATTTATAAAAAATCTCTTAGAAAAGCTAGAACGAGTTATTACTCTGCATTAATAGAAGAGAACAAGAATAATCCCAGGTTTCTTTTCAGTACTGTAGCCAGGTTGACAAAGAGTCAGGACTCTGTCAATCCTAGCATCCCCTTAGAGCTTACTAGTCAGGACTTTATGAACTTTTTCAATAATAAAATTTCATCCATCAGAGATAAAATCAATCAGATTCTTCCCACAGTTAACTTAAATACTGTAACTATTACAACTCCTTCTATTGATGTCTGTCTTGATGAGTTTACTCCAATCGACCTTTGTGAGTTAGACAAAATAGTTTCCTCATCCAAACCTTCAACTTGTCTTTTAGACCCTATTCCTACCAGGTTATTTAAAGAAGTCTTCCCACTTATTGGTAGCTTTATTCTTCATATAATCAATTCTTCATTAACTTTAGGCCATGTACCGCAGGCTTTTAAAACAGCTGTAATTAAACCCTTACTCAAAAAGCCAACGCTAGATCCAGGAGTTTTAGCTAACTATAGACCAATCTCTAATCTCCCTTTCATTTCAAAAATCTTAGAAAGAGTTGTTGCTACGCAGTTATTTGACCACCTGCAGGGAAATGGTTTACTTGAAGAGTTTCAATCTGGGTTTAGAATCCATCATAGTACTGAAACAGCCTTAGCGAAGGTCACTAACGACCTCCTCATTGCATCTGATAATGGACTAGTTTCTGTACTTGTCCTTTTAGATCTTAGTGCAGCTTTTGATACTATTGATCATAATATTCTACTTGATAGATTAGAACACTATGTTGGACTTAATGGAACTTCGCTGCAGTGGTTTAGATCTTATTTATCTGATAGGTTCCAGTTTGTTCATGTAAATGATGAGTTTTCTTTCAGCTCAAAGCTTAGTCATGGAGTTCCACAGGGATCTGTGCTAGGCCCTACTCTTTTTAGTTTATATATGCTTCCGTTAGGCAACATTATTAGAAAGCACTGTATACATTTTCATTGTTATGCAGATGACACACAATTATACCTGTCAATGAAGCCAGATGATACTAATCAATTAGCCAAGTTAGAAGCCTGTCTTAAGGAAATCAAAGCTTGGATGACTTGTAATTTCCTGCTATTAAATTCAGATAAGACTGAAGTCATTCTTGTTGGTCCAAAAAACCTTAGAAATTCCTTTCCAAATCAAACTTTCAGTTTGGATGCAGTTACTCTTTCTCTTAATAGCTCTGTGAGGAACCTTGGAGTTATTTTTGATCAGGATTTGTCCTTCAATTCACATATTAAATTTGTTTCTAAGACTGCCTTCTATCATTTGCGTAATATTGCCAAGATTAGGAGCATCTTGTCTCAGAGTGATGCTGAGAAGCTGATCCACGCTTTTGTTAGCTCGAGATTAGATTATTGTAATTCTTTATTATCAGGCTGTCCTAAAACATCTTTAAAAAGTCTTCAGCTGATCCAAAATGCTGCAGCAAGAGTTTTAACAGGTACTAGAAAGAGAGATCATATCTCTCCGGTTCTGGCCTCCCTTCATTGGCTTCCCATAGAGTTTAGAATTAAGTTTAAAATCCTTCTTCTTACTTACAAAGCTTTAAACAATCAGGCTCCTTTTTATTTAAAAGATCTGATACTACCGTATCATCCTAACAGAGCACTACGCTCCCAAAATGCAGGATTACTTGTAATACCTAGAATCTCCAAAAGTACAATGGGAGGCAGAGCCTTCAGTTATCAAGCTCCTCTCCTGTGGAATCAGCTGCCAATCTGGATTCGGGAGTCAGACTCGATCTCTATTTTTAAGAATAGGGCTAAAACCTACCTTTTTGATATAGCCTACAATTAGGGAGGGATCATGTGTTTCTGAACCCTCCCTTAGTTATGCTGCTAATAGGTTTAGTCAGCCGGGGGACCTCCAGTAATGCACTGGGCCTCACTCCTTTCCTCACTCTCTATGAAATATTTTTTCTTTGCTGGTCATTAACATTTGTTTGTTCTCTCCCATAGATTGAGTCCCCATCGTGCTGTTTGCTCTCTACATGTCTGTTCTTTTCTTCTTCTCTATCCCCTCACCCCCCAGCCAGTTGCAGCAGATGACTGCCCCTCCCTGAGCCTGGTTCTGCTGGAGGTTTCTTCCTGTTAAAAGGGAGTTTTTCCTCTCCACCGTCGCCAAGTGCTTGCTCACAGGGGATCGCCTGATTGCTGGGGTCTTTCTGCAACTGTGGGGGTCCCCCCTTCAGTTGATAGTGCTATGAGATGACTGTTGTTGTGAAATGGCGCTATATAAATAAAGTTGAATTGTATTGAATATATATATACTGTATATATATATATATATTTACTGCAGGAGTGCATACCTTTAACAGAATTTTCAGCACTGAAGAGTTTAACAATTCAGAGGCTTTTTATACATCATCAGTCATATAATCACAAGAGAACATCTGCTGAATGTCATAATATCATATACAGTCATAACAGGAATATGCAAAGATCGGCACAAAAGGAGAACATGACCTTGCAGGTGTGCTAAGTCCAGACTCCAAGTTAATCATAGCCACAGCATTTCATAGGAAAACAAGATTAATTTTCCCTTATTTCCAGACCCCTTATCACGTACATAGTTTTATCTAGTGAGACAGTTTTATTTCTCAAACTAAGCACATCTTAGTTTTGTACATGAAGGACATTCAGTAAGTCTTCTCAATATCCAAAGAATGAAACAGTGTGTAATGAACTTATGGTTTGTAAAAGATGATAATATGCATACAATATACACTTGAGTATATAAAATGGATATAAAATGATAACATGTTACAATTTTCTGACATTTCCCTCCTGTTTATCATTTTATCACCTTTTGTATTTTATTTAGGGATGCCTTTATTCTTCAGAAACATGTAACTTCTCTCGATTTTCTATATGCCGGTCATTTGCATCATATTCCAATTACACAGGAGATTAATCACAGTCATCACAGTCCTCTTTGTCGTCATAGTCATTATCAGTTTTTGAAAGAGCTTCATATTGTCCTTTATACTCAAGTTTTTGCATAGCAGTTTGCAACAGAAAAGTATGGTGTGTAATAGATTGTGTAATTATAGATCTCATGCAGGGAATAACACACATAAAAAGCACACAGAATAAGATTAATATCACAATCAATGGGGTTAACCATTTCAAAAGGATCTGCCACCAAGTTCCATTTTGAAACTAGACCCAGGGACTCCAACCTTTATCTTCGTCTAAAGTATGTTGTAAGTGCAAAATATCATTTAAATGGCTAATAACATGAGAGAGGTTCTCATATTGATCCAGAATATACATGCAGCACTCTTGGCCAATAATATGACATACTCCTCCTTGTGCAGCTAATGTTAAATCTAGGGCCATTCTATTTTGCAATGTCATCATTCTTGAGAATTTTTGTTCTTCATTTAAATCTGTGAAACCTTGTTCCATTAATACAGTTAGATTTTCCATTGTATGCTAATGTATTTTTGTGATGTATAGCTACAGCACTGCCATACATTGGAAAAAGAGTACCCATAACACCTTTAAAATCACTAATCCTCTGTTTTCCAGATAGTTTACCCACCAACTGTTGCATGTCTATTTTTGTGCTTCTTTTTGCCCTGGTGTGTATTTCAGTTTGTTCAGGATGATAATAATGGGAGTATGAGGTTTTCATTTCATGTGTAAGATTTGACCTCATGCTAATGTGTGGGAACAATATAGCCATTTAACACCTGCCACACCACCCTGGAGGAAGCAATGAGTAAACATTAGATCCACAAACATGGTTTTCCAAACATCCATACCCATCATCATTTGGCAAAAAAACAGTAGGATTATTGCTACAGTTAAAATTACAATTTTTGCTCTTTAAGGTGAAATTTCCAGCAGCAATATAGGGAAAATGAAATGCATTTCTACAAACAGAATCATGATATCGCACTCCACAGGTCACTTCCTTTGTATCATTGCATCTTTGTGAAAAACCCAGGTTGAAATTGTTTTTACTACAGTTTTTGTGAAAGCAGATTGGTGAAGTAAACAGTGTAGGATTTACTTTCATTAAAGGCTTCTTAACTGCATGCAAAGAAGTTCCGATCCCAGTAGTATTAAATATTCTAATCTTAGACCCAGTGTAATCAGTAACAGTGACATTCAATCTATTAAGATACCTTTCTAACAAATTCCCCACCAACCAATGTCCAACATTATTACTTGTATTAAGCAGACTGAGACGAGAGTTCATCGCTATTGTCGCTCCGGCCGTTTCCTCTTCACTTAGTGGAACAAGAATCATGGGTATTGCAGTCTTGTGTGAATGGGGTAGCACTGAACACACATAGCAAGAAGTATTGATTCCCAGTCCTCTCACCGAAACCACCATTGTCTGGTACCACAGGTTATGCATATAATCCATGCATTGTCCACTGTCCGTGCTTCGTGGGCTCCTTGTCCTTGAATCAGAAAGAGATTACCATCTGTGTTCCGTCATGAGAAGTGCGGAACACAGTCATCAGTACTTTTGGTGCCATGTTTCCACCTGAGAGGGTACCCATCCGGGCCCCTATCTTCACCAGGGTTGAGACGATCTCAGTAAACCGAGGGGGCGTGGCCCCATGCACGGGGCGTGCGTATCCCCTTTGTAGCTGGACTTTTGCTCAGGAAAACAAGTCAGTTCACTTACAGGCACCCGTAGTCTTTTAACGTGTGAAAGGGGAATCCAAGATGGTCATTCAGCAATACGTATTGCAGTGGGAGTGGTTAAAAGTACCTTGAAAGGTCCAAGCCACCTTAGTGAATTCCAGTGTTGTTGGTGGTGGTTCTTTATGAAGACATAGTCTCCAGGTTGCAACGGGTTATCCGCTTCTTTCTGTGGAGCAGAGAGAGCTCTGACAGAATCAATGTATTATTCGGTACTTTAAGCATTCTCTGAGATGTTCACTAAGATTTGTGTATTTGTTAGGTGTGGTTATTGGTGAGAGGTCAGGCAATACATAAGGACGGTGAAAAGCACATTCAAAAGGTGACAGTCCTGTCTTTGTGTCTGTATAGAATTAATCATTAGTTTGATTGTACCATTTTTCTTTTTACAAAGCCTGTACTTTGTGGGTGGTAGGCACTATGAAATTTGATCTTACTTCTTACAGCCTGGGTTAAGTCTTAAACTGTTTGTGCTGTAAAATGAGTTCCATTATCTGCATAAATCAGTTCTGGAACCCCAACAGCGGGAAAAACATGATTCACTAGAGTTTTACACACAAATGCGGCATTTGCTGAGGATGTGGGATGAATTTCTGTCCACTTTGTGAAGGTGTCAATCAACACCAAGCAATATTGTAGCTTTCCATTGCTCCTTGAGCATTATTTTATAAACAAATGATGCACTTTTGGCATGTTTTTGTTACTTCTTTCAAAATATTAGGACAGTTTTTCCAACATCCTCATCATTCCCTCCTGTTGGCACATTGATAGTCCATGTGCCACCAGGGCAGCCCATTTGTATAATGTGGGTGGCAGAACAATTTTTCCATCAGGCAAGCCACATGTAACAGGAGGGAGGTCCATATTATTTTAACAGTCTTTTAAAATATCAACATCAACATCATTAATAAAACAGATGGTTCCTAAAAGATCAATAGCAGTACAGTGAGCAGCGATATCATCCAAGCGATTACTGCAGCTAAACAAGTCAGTGCCATTAGTGTGGGCAGGGCAGTGAATAACTGCCACATAACGTGGTAGTATCAAAACATTACGTAGCTGCAATAATTGCTATCGATATTTTACTGGTTTTCCTGTGGAGGTGACAAACCCCCGCAGGTTCAAGGTAGCGGTATGCAGGTGGCATGCGTTATAAGCATATTTACTGTCTGTACAGATAGTTACATTCAGGTTAGTAGCTCATGTAAATGCTGTAATCAAAGCCAATAGTTCAGCTGTTGGAGGTGATGCAGGTTGTGGAATTTTTCCACAATCAGGACCCCAGACAATGTTGTCCCAACATAAGCAATGGATGTTGACCCATCAGGCTTTTTTAAAGATGAGCCATCAGTAAATAGCCACAAGGAATTTGGTACAAGCTTAATGGGTGGCTGTGATAACAAGGTTATAGTGTACGACAACAGTCTATCTGGTGACAATATGGAATGGTTGTCCTGCTGCAAAACCCCCTCCACGGCATGGGGAATGTGTAGGATAATAGAGGGCATGATCTTATTATTCGTGTTATCCCATGAATAATAAGAAAGTGGTCTGTATTGCCCAGCATGTATTTGAGTTATAACTGCAGCCATATGTTTATCCTGGGCACTACAGAAAAACAGAAAATGAAATGAAATAAAAGTCCTATCATAATTTAGCAAGGCTAACGCACATAAGCATCAATAAGCACTTTATGTTCAGTCCTCAATTCTAAGTTGGAGGCTGGTGTGACGTTTGCATTTTTCAAAATGTCATGCACTGTAGCAGTTTTTTCCCCCTTCTTTTTTTTTTTCATTTTTCCTCCTCTTTAGAGAAAATGACACTTCACTTATTTAGATGAAATCTATTTAGCTTGAAGAAATCATCTTTTAATTTAAAAAAATCTTTTAGAAAGGATAAAACAGGTCATTAGTCTGTATTAATAGAAGAAAACAAAAATTCAAAGTATTTCAAAGTGCAATGAGGTGTTTGTTGTTGTGAAATAGCGCTTATTTGAATTGAATTCATTATCAATCATTTATTGATAATTTTTATGCATTATCTATTTTTCTGAGGATTACTAATTATTTGCTAATTAATTTCTTTGATACCCCCTGCTTTGATACATGGAGACACACATGCAGCAAAGTTACAGGGTATTTGCTTGATTCATTTTACTGAAAGGAAGTGTGCTACCATTTTTAATTTAGATGAAAATGTGTGGGTAGCCCAGTTCCTTCAAAAATAAGATTTCAATAATCATAGCTTCTTTTGTGACTTCTCTTGAACTAGTTTACAGATTCCATTTAAGAAAAACAAAATAACTATATGCTTCAGCATTGATAAATAAGATCAGTTTGTCCAGTTGAACACAGATGGGTTGAATTTGAATAAATGAATAAAGATTGCGTCACGCTCTTTCAGTCAACGGAAAGGTGGACCTTTTGCCTAATTAGAATTTGATTTAAATTTTTACCAGGAATGCCTCATTTTATATATTCCTTGGTAAAGTATGGGGTGAATGTAGTTTACCTTGACCCAGCTTGCCCACCGCCGAATCAGGAAAAAACACATTCCTCATTACTGTCACATTTCTGAAAAAAAATATGATGTTACCGCACCATTATGTGGTGAGTAATATCAGTATAAAATCATATAAACATTACATTTGTAAAGTCAAAGTCATTTGAATCAGTACACCTTATGCTATCTACAATGTCATACAAAGTCATACTTGGCTTCAAAAAATGCTTATCAATTTAAGGATCCTTTCTCCAAGACCTTTGTCTGATAATCCATAGCCTCTGGCAGATCATATGCACAGACACATTAATTATCAATCTCTTTTGAACCTCTGTGCTCTAAATCATGTTATATAGGGTAAACATAAAACCTTCAGTGATTAGGCATTATTAAATGACATCATAATATGATCATAGTATGGCCTGTAGTCACGTTGTCACACGTCAGTCCTTGCTATAAAGTGCACTGTCATGTTTCAGTCAAAGAAAAAAGGTCAGTAATGCGTCAAAATTGCTTTTAAAAATATGTAAACAGTTTATCACGTACGCAACATTAATCAAGACCCCACAAAGTTAGATTGAAAACATAAAAACCCAAAACCTTGTAAAAATACCCATATTTAGACCACTTTTTTCACACAGATCAACCACACACACACACACAGAGGATTGTTATTATTTCCACAAGGTTAAAGTAGCTCCTTCCATTCTGTCTACACTGCCATGACACAAAACTAGTCGACTCCTTTTGCTCAAGGCCGCTATTTTCAGATACCTATAATTTCAAACATTTCTCAGAAGGATAACAATTAGACAATCCTTTTATACCAAAAATTACAACAGTTTAAAAACCTGCTCCTTCCGCCTTCACAGAGAACTCAGAATTCTCATCCCTTTATCTCACACTGGAGCAGTTTACAGAAACAAAAACAATCCAAACTGCAGCTGCCTCTATCTAAGGCTCACACACACAAAAATAAAATAACTGTTTCTTATTGTCCATTTTAGCATTATCCGGTTCTGTTGCCACTTAACCCGACCGTCTTTAGATCTTATAGTCTAGTATCAATATCTTATAACATAGAATAAAGTTATTATTATGATTTACTTCCTCCTTTACTTCCTCCTTTTCCCAACCTCTTGGGCTTCTTTTAATAATTTGCTGTATGGACCCTTCTTAGGATTGTGGCATTGATATGCTGGGGGAGGATTACCTTTTTCATTTAATAATGGTTCAATGCTCGGTTGGTTTTGATATTTATCTTTTTTGTTTTTATTTTTATTTTAGTTGTAAGTTTTACCGTCGACACCAAGACTGCACATTCATCCACATCCAGTGTGGGTTTAAAGGAATAATCTTTTCCCCATTTGTTTAAATACTTTTCAGGATCCTTTATCTGGTCTTTTTCTTTTAACCAATCATTGTAATTTTTTACTGTCTGACGCGCTGTCTGTTCTTTTTTCTGCTGTTTGGTTTTTTTGTTTATTTTCTTTCTTCCCCACACAGTTACCCATTTTTCCCTTTTTTTTAACCCTTGATAATTCCACAGGAATTAAAATGTTTTACCAGGAAAAGCAAGGACGCCGCCTCACTACCATTACATTATAAAATGACCTGATATTCTATTTTTGTCATAGACCGGGTGTCACAACCCAAATAAACCTTTTTATCTTATTACCAGGAAAAGCGTGGATGCCGCCACGCTACCATTACGTCCCAGACGACCCGGTAATTGATTTTTCCTCTTTTTTTGTCCCAGACCGGGGATTTCAACCCAAACAAAACTTTTTTCCCTCGTTGCAACTACTCGTGGTCCCGGACCACTTCCGCGCGTTTCACTGTTTACGGTCCCCGACCGGGTTGTACAACCAAACTGTTAAACTCACTTAGTATTATACTCTTCTCTCATTTATGAGCAACACTCACTTGTTTATTTTAAAAGACTCTTGTGGCTCTTTATTGCGTTAGTCACTCGTGGTTGGATTATGAGGGTCTTGTAATGCATTGAGGATAAATCCTTTTTCTTTTTAATCACGTTACTCACTCGGGGGTGTATTAGGAGGGTCTTGTAACATATTTAAGAATATATCCTGTTTTACATTACTCACTCAAGGCTGGATTAGGAGGGTCTTCTAAACGCATCTGAGAGTATAACTTTTATTCACTTTCGGTCCCAGACCGGGATATAGGAAACTCACTATATCCTTTTCACTTTTAATAATAAAAAGACGTCACTTACTTTATGACTCTACTAGCGAGGATGACCGTCACTAGACAGAGCCAGGATGTCAGCTTCCTCCCCGGCGTTCCCTGAAGGTGGGTTTCCAAAACTGACCGTTGGTCAGACCATGCATGGATTTTCAACCCAGGGAAGACGTCTTCTCCTGGCCCGTCTAGCTGTTGGTCATCCGGGTCTCCGGCACCAAGTATGTCAGAATCTGAAAACTCAGAGTGATCGTATGTCAGTTTGTTACCTCAATTAAGATTCATGACACAGAATATTAGTTCTCATATATATATATTTACTGCAGGAGTGCATACCTTTAACAGAATTTTCAGCACTGAAGAGTTTAACAATTCAGAGACTTTTTATACATCGTCAGTCATATAATCACAAGAGAACATCTGCTGAATGTCATAATATCATATACAGTCATAACAGGAATATGCAAAAATCGGCCCGAAAGGAGAACAACATGACCTTGCAGGTGTGCTAAGTCCAGACTCCAAGTTAATCATAGCCACAGCATTTCATAGGAAAACAAGATTAATTTTCCCTTATTTCCAGACCCCTTATCACGTACATAGTTTTATCTAGTGAGACAGTTTTATTTCTCAAACTAAGCACATCTTAGTTTTGCACATGAAGGACATTCAGTAAGTCTTCTCAATATCCAAAGAATGAAACAGTGTGTAATGAACTTATGGTTTGTAAAAGATGATAATATGCATACAATATACACTTGAGTATATAAAATGGATATAAAATGATAACATGTATATACAATTTTCTGACAAGCAGACACTACCTCGGAATTCAAACTGCTTTCAGGAAGAGACAAGTGAGTTTGAGTGAACTGCTGTATGCGGTCAAACTCCTTTTGGGACACTGCGTCATTAAGTAACTTGCCGTGTGGCCATCTAGAGAGGCCGTCTGCATCTGAGTTAGGCTTGCCTGCTCTGTATTGGAGCTTAAAGTTAAATGTCGACAGAGCAGATAGCCACCTATAACTCATGGCATCCATCTTAGCAGTAGTCAAAATGTACATCAGGGGGTTACTGTCTGTCACGACAGTAAAATGATTGCCATATAAATAGTCTGCGAACTTCTCCGTTACTGCCCACTTTAGAGCTAAAAATTCTTAATTTATGGGCGGGGTAACGGGACTCACTTCTAGACAACCCCCGGCTTGCATAAGCTATGACCCTAGTCTGGCCGTCCTGCTCTTGATAGAGGGCGGTGCCAAGCCCTGTAGTGCTGGCGTCAGTATGAAGTGTATATGGCAACTGAGGGTCAGCGAAACCCAGGACAGGCGCAGTACTGAGCTTTTCAATGATGGTTTTGAATGCAAGATCACAGGAAGAAGTCCATCGCTCGCCAAACTGTGTCTTTGGGTTGTGGTACTGGGCAGGCTTAGCTTTGGGTTTTGTGCTTTCTCGCAAAGGAGGGTAGCCTGCTGTTAAGTCAGTGAGGGGCTTAACGATGCTGGAATAGTTCTTAATGAACCGCCTATAGTACCCTGAAAAGCCTAAGAACGAGCGGAGTTGTTTGAGATCACGGGGCACAGGCCAGGTACTTAAGGCTTTCACTTTTTCGGGGTCGGTCTCAATTCCTTTACTGGACACAATGTGACCGAGGTATCTGACAGAAGTTTGAAAAAAATCTGCATTTCTCAGGAGAGAGTTTAAGCCCATACTCTTTTAGGCGATTAAGAACTTTCATTAAGCGAGCCTCGTGTTCTTCGGGCGTCTTGGAGAATACAATGATGTCATCGAGGAACACAATCACCTCATGCAGATTCATGTCGCCCATACATTTCTCCATGAGGCGCTGGAACGTGCTGGGGGTGTTTGTAATGCCTTGGGGCATTCTATTGAATTCCCAAAAGCCCATGGGACATACGAATGCCGTCTTCGGTTTGTCCAGCTCCTCTACCTCAATTTGGTAGTACCCCAACTTTAAATCGAGGACGGAGAACCACTGCGAACCAGTCAAGGTGGAAAATGTTTCCTCCAAACTGGGGAGGGCGTAAGCATCTTTTATGGTCTGCGTGTTAAGCTTCCTGTAATCAATACAATGGCGGACATCGCCATTTTTCTTTCGCACCACTACATTAATTAACCTGTACTTATATAGCGCTTTTCTAGTCACAAAGACCACTCAAAGCACTTTCAATAATTTATAATAGGCGAAGAAAATGGGGAAGTGGACTCTTATCACGCCTGCTTGTTGGGAGTTCTTTGA
Organism: Pholidichthys leucotaenia; assembly: GCA_020510985.1. Lineage (NCBI taxonomy): Eukaryota > Metazoa > Chordata > Actinopteri > Cichliformes > Pholidichthyidae > Pholidichthys > Pholidichthys leucotaenia. The sequence goes on along the minus strand of CM035840.1, from coordinate 54,531,399 downwards.
GATGCTTACGGACCGCTTCCAGGTCATTTGGATGTATGGGACGTGCTCTGTGTTTGAACGGTGTTTCATCTGATAATTTGATTGTGTGTTTCACTTGATCCATTTTGTCAAAGTCAAGATCGTTTTGTACAAATACTTCGGGCATTTGACTGAGTTTTTCTGTTAGGCGCTCTTTCCATTCAGCGCTAATGGGGGAAGAGTCAAAGTTGAACTTCAGAGTGGACTTTGGTTCAGTTTTGGACTTTGTAACTTTCACGGAGTGTTCTTGCGATAGGACTCGCTGATATGCACAAACTTCTCCAATGACACACTTCTGAGGGATTGTCACGTCATGTTCCGATTCATTGGTGAGTATAACTGGAACAAGGTAAGGTGCTCTTTCAGGTAAGTCTATGAGACATGGTTTTACTAGGATACCACCAGGTAAGGCTGACATTAACGGGTGTTCTAACAAGACAGATTTTTCACTGTAGCCGGCTGACACAGCTACAGCGCCATCTAGAACAACTGTTTGGCCTGCAGGAACTAACTGTGGCTCTTTGTTGCGCATGGTCACTAAACCAAGGCTAGTGTCTTTGGACTGTCTGTGCCGTAGCTCAAGGACTTTTAACTCTGCCTTATAACCAAGTGACATGGTTGGCTGCAGTTCAGAACATGCATCAGAGTACAGCTCGTAAAGTACATCTAATGTGTTTGTCCCTATTAACACTAAGGACTGATCAGCTGCACGTACATCGGGAACCACTAAGGCAAGTGTTGGCACTTCGGCTTCAATACCGAGAAAGTCTTTTGGGAAAGTGACATGCATTTCAATGTAGCCTAAATAAGGTACACTCTGACCGTTAGCTCCCTCCACTTCTAACAGCTCAAAAAGTGGCTTAATCTCATGGTTGGATAAGTACTGTCTGTAATAGGACTCAGGGACAGTAGTCACCTGGGAGCCTGTATCTAACAAACAGCTCACAGTACAGCCATTCACTTTCACTTGTGCTGTACTTTTTGTACCAATTAGACCATTAGGAAAGTTAAAGGGGTCTGTTTTGGAGTGTGACTTTAGTTTAGCACGTGCCTTGAATGGAGCTTTTGGTTTGGGACAGGTCATCTCTGAACTAGCCTCTGTTTGTCCCGCAACAGGGGTAGACTTCAGTTTTAAAGAGGATGTGGGATTCTGAATGTCCCAAATCTGTCTTTTTACTCTTAATCCTTTGCGTTTTGCAGCTACAAGTGCAGGGTTTGGCTCTGACTCACAAGTGGTTACAATATGTCCATCTTCGCCACAGCGGAAGCAATACCATGGTTTGGGCCTAGTATTGGGAGGGCTGGACGAAGGTAAGTTTTCAGGTTTGGCATGGTCAGGTTTTTTATTTCCAGACTTCTTAGTTGGGTCTTTCTTCGGTGGTGCTTGTTTCTTTTGTTTCACGACAGCAGCTAATTGGTTTTTTAGATCAGTGACTTGCTTTTTCAGTTCTTTCAGACTGTCCAACTCCACTTCACTATTTGTACTTGTTTCGGTGACTGTTTGTTCGTAGGAGGCTGTTTTTGGTTTTGTGGCGCCCAAGTGTTTTTTCATGCGGGTGTTTTTAACTTCTTGTCTGTTTTCAACAGTGCGAAGGTGAAGCAATAACTCTGCATATGCAGGTGGATGTTTATCTTTTAGTTACAGCTGTAGCTCCTTTAGCAGATTATCATCCCAACAGCCTCTGTTAAACTGCTTGAGAAGCTGTTTGTTCACTTCTTGTGGCTCTAGACCGCCTCTACGCACTGTGAGATTGAGCGCCATCTGCAAACGATGCAGATATAAGATAAGATAAGATAAGCCTTTATTAGTCCCACAATGGGAAAATTCCAGGATTGCAACAGCACAGGGATAGCAACACTCAGAGCAACAATCAGAAGGCAAGAGAAAATACAAGAGCAGCAAGTATACATATGTACATATAAATATAAATATATATATATATATATATATATATATATATATATATATATATATATATATATATATAGACACAGTGTGGAGCATTGTAGCTAGATGGGATAGATATATAAATATATAAACAGTGCGGAGCATTGTAGCTGGATGGAATAAATATATGAGTATATAAACACACAGTGCGGAGTATTGTAGCTAGATGGAATGAATATGTTGTAGAGGATGCGTTCAATGATGAGGCTGAGTTTTATTTCTCAGGTTCAGCTTTATTGACAGAACACATACTCTAGCATTCTCAAAGCAGGAAGAAGAGAAAGAACTATATCACATCACCTCTTTATATGTTTCCAGCATCGGAACTCAAGTCACATGGTGCTTCAGTAAACATACAGTCACATGGTACTTAATCCCAGCCACAATGTAACCCTTTGAACTTTCACCATTGTCTCTTATTCATTGATGAACCGGAAATCTCTCTGGGGCATCTTCTCCGAGACAAAGGCCAAATCTCACACCTCCTCGTCATCCTCTGCAGATTCGAGCCTTTTGTCCTTCGAGACGTGAAGCCTCCAATAAACATGCAGTCATACCTTTGTGGAAAATGTGAGCCCAACATATGTGCCACATAACCCCCCCCCCCCAAACGTCTATTAAAGGACAAAACATGCATGGCATAAAAAACACTCCACATATTACAAATCAATCCACCAGACGCCTAGGTCTTAACCTTCTGCCGAATCTGCTGTAAACCGGCTTTGCTACCTCTGCATCGTCTTTCTGCCTCTGTGGATTAGAGCTGTTAGCACGTCTCTGTGGGGGTTCTGGAGAATGCCTTCTCGGCGGCCTGCCACGGCGGGGGGGCCTCACCAGCTGCACGTGGTCATCAGCCAGAACAAAAGCGGGTTTGAGTCTGTTTATGCAAGTCAACTCCTTTCTGCCCCCTAAATCTAGCAGAAAATGCTTCCCCCCAGTTTCCAGCACTCTGAACGGTCCGTCATAAAATGGTCGCAAACTTGGGTGCTGAGCATCATGTCTAACAAAAACAAACTCCGCATTTTTTAAAGCCTTCGGCACAAAAACGCGTGGGAAACTGTGATGAACCGGGCCAGGGAGTGTGTTTGATCCTGTGTCACTCTGCAACGGCTGAGCGGGGGGGCAATTTGGTGCGGGATTGTCGGGAAGAAATTCCCCCGGCAAACGGAGAGGTTGTGCAAAAACTAACTCAGCCGGGGAAGCCTGCAAATCTTCCTTAGGTGCAGAACGCAACCCCAATAAAACCCATGGAAGTTTGTCCACCCAATTTGTATCCGTAAGTGACGCTCTGAGGGCTGCTTTCAACGACCTGTGAAAGCGCTCGCATAAACCATTAGCCTGGGGGTTATACGCGGTAGTGCGGTGAATCTTCACCCCTGAGCTGCGGGCCATCGATGACCATAGTTTGGAAATAAATTGGGGGCCCCTGTCGGACGTTATGTCCGATGGGACTCCGAAATGCGCAACCCACGCTGTTAAAAATGCTCGTGCAACTTCTTCCGCTGTGGTTGATGCCAGAGGAACCGCTTCTGGCCAATGCGTGGTGCGATCCACCATCGTCAAAAGGTGTATGTGCCCTTGTGACAACGGAAGGGGACCCACCAAGTCAACATGCACGTGATCAAAACGCTTAGCCGGGATGTGAAAAGGCTCCAACGGAGCTCTAGTGTGCTTGTGTATTTTGGCTCGCTGACACGCTATGCAGGTTGCTGCCCATTCCTTGACCTGTTTGCGCAACCTGGGCCAAACAAATTTCTCCCCCACCATCTTAATCGATGCGCGCACCCCCGGGTGCGCCAGAGAATGGACCAAGTCAAAAACGCGGCGACGCCACGCAGCTGGATCGCAGATTAGGGGGGGCATACCAATTTGCTGCACCCTGTGCTCCAGCCTTAACCCTGTTGGTCCAGACTGGAGCGCGCGCACGTCCGCATCATTAACCTGCTCCACGGCCATGGCTGCATAATCTAAACCTACATGGACCGGGGCTGTGCGCGCTTCCGCGTTGCTGCCCTGGCCCGTGGCCACGGCTACAGAGTCTGCCCCCACGGGGCCTGGTTTTGCTACCGCACAAGAGAGACAGTCTGCCACTACATTGTGTTTACCTGCGACATGCTGGATATCGGTGGTAAACTCCAATATCGCGGCTAGCTGCCTTTGCTGCCGGCCTGACCAGGGTTCTGAAATCTTGGCCATCGCAAACGTTAGCGGTTTGTGATCCACAAACGCGGTGAAACGGCGCCCTTCCAGCCAGAACTGGAAATGGCGGATGGCCAAGTGTAGGGCCAAAAGCTCCCTGTCGAACGCGCTGTATTTATGCTCGCTATCGCACAAGGTTTTGCTGAAAAACGCGAGAGGTTGCCAGGTCCCTGCCACAAACTGTTCAATGACCGCCCCCACCGCTAAATCGGAAGTGTCAGTGGTGAGCACCATGCGGGTCGTTGGAACTGGGTGTGCTAACAAAACTGCATTTGCCAGGGCTGATTTGACCTGGGCGAAAGCGCGCTCCCGCTCCGGAGACCATTCAACCTTATTTGTGGGCTTCTGTTTTTTTAACGCAGTGTATAATGGTTGCATGAGCCACGCTGCGCTTGGGAGGAACCGGTTGTAAAAATTAACCATTCCCAAAAACTCCTGCAGCGCCTTGACCGTTTGAGGTTGCGGAAAATCTGTTATTGCGCGTACTTTATCAGGCAGAGGGACCACTCCTTCTGGCGAAACGCGATGCCCCAAAAAATCAATTTGCGCTACCCCAAACTGGCATTTCGCTGGGTTAATTATTAACCCGTGCTCTGTCAGCCTCCGAAAAACTGCTGTGAGGTGACTTTTGTGTTCGCCTTCGGACGTACTGGCTACTAAAATGTCATCCAAGTAGACGAACACGAAAGGGAGGTCGCGTAAAACTGCATCCATCATGCGTTGGAAAGTCTGCGCAGCACCCTTAAGACCGAACGGCATGCGTAAAAACTCAAAAAGCCCGAAAGGACTTATAACCGCTGTTTTGGGTATATCCTGAGCGCGCACTGGGGCTTGATGGTAACCGCGCACCAAATCTATTTTAGAAAAAATGCATGCCCCCTCCAAATGAACTGAAAAATCCTGAATGTGCGGAATCGGGTAGCGGTCATGTACTGAAACGTTGTTCAACCTGCAGAAATCACCGCAAGGTCGCCACGAGCCATCAGCTTTTGGGACCATGTGTAGCAGCGAAGCCCAGGGGCTTTTAGAGCGTCTAATAATACCCAGTTACATTGTGTATGTATGTATGTAGATATATAAACACACACAGTACGGAGCATTGTAGCTAGATGGAATAGATGTATGAATATATAAACACACAGTGCGGAGCATTGTAGCTAGATGGAATAAATATGTAGATATACAGTATAAACACACACAGTGCGGAGCATTGTAGCTAGATGGAATAAATATGTAAATATATAAACACACACAGTGTGGAGCATTGTTGCTAGATAGAGTAAATATATAAATATATATATAAACACACACAGTGCGGAGCACTGTAGCTAGATGGAATAAATATGTAAATATATAAACACACAGTGCGGAGCATTATAGCTAGATGGAATGAAACAGCACAACCGTCTACTTAGTTATCATACATGGTATGATTATGTACCCATACATATTCTCACCCTCCATAGCGACCGGTATTTTCCTAGTTGTATACCGGAGGGGACCATTGTGTAAGTCTATTGCGTCTTTTGCATTCAAAATGATTAGGTTGTCACGTCTTTTTGCTATCTCTGTGAGTAGCCCTGCTTAGGTTGTACAGTCTGACAGCCGTAGGTAGGAAGGACCTGCGAAACCTCTCGGTTGTGCACCTAGGATGATGTAGTCTGCTGCTAAATGAGCTCCTCAGTGCATTCAGTATGTCCTGCATAGGGTGGAACACGGACTCCAGCAGAGGTGACAGTTTAGCCACCATCCTTCTCTCTCCTATCTCCTGCACTGGGTCAAGGCGCTGCCCCAGGACAGAGCTAGCTTTTTTGATCAGTTTGTTCAGTCTCTTCCTATCGGCTGCTGTAATGCCACTGCCCCAGCAGACCACTCCAAAAGTGATGGCTGATGCCACCACCGTGTCATAGAATGTCTTCAGCAGCGCCCCTTGTACACCAAAAGACCTGAGTCTCCTCAGTAGGAACAGCCTGCGCTGTCCCTTCTTGTAGAGTGCGTCAGTATTGTGAGACCAGTCTAGTTTATTGTTCAGATGAACACCAAGGTACTTGTAGGATGTCACCATCTCGATGTCTGTTCCCTGTATATTTACTGGTGTTGTGAGGGGTTGTCCTTGCCTGCGGCAGTCCACCACCAGCTCCTTAGTTTTCCTCGCGTTGATCTGGAGGCAGTTCCGATGGCACCAGTCCACGAAGTCCTGGATAAGCCCTCTGTACTCAGCTTCATCTCCATTGGAGATGAGGCCAACAATCGCAGAGTCATCAGAGAACTTCTGTAGATGGCAGTGTGTTGTGTTGTGTGAGAAGTCCGCAATATAAAGGGTGAACAGGAAGGGAGCCAAAACCGTTCCCTGTGGGGCCCCCGTGCTACCGATGATCGTGTCGGACACACAGTCCCGGGTTCTCACAAACTGTGGCCGGTTTGTGAGGTAGTCCAGGATCCATGATGACAGGTGCTGGCTCACCCCTGTGCACAGCAACTTGTTCTTCAGGATCATCGGTTGGATGGTCCGAAGAACATCCAACCGATGTAGCCACGTCAATGTAGCCACGTCAATTGTCAATGTAGCCCACGTCCTAAAAATGACGTGGGCTACATTGACAATTGGAGCTCTTTTTGGGGAAAACCTGGTCTTATGAGACGAGACAGCATTCATCCCACTTTGGATGGTGCTTCTCATTTATCTAACAATCTGGCATCTTTTTTATCCAAATTTCCAAAACCATGACTACTCAGAGTTGGGACCAGGAAGCAGAGTCGCAGTCTTACACGCCTCTCTGCAGCTCCTCTTCATCCGCCACCGCTCAGCTCAGCTTAGCCCCTGTCTTCCCCATCAGAGAATCGTTGTCTGCTCCCTCCAAAGTAAATAAAAATATAATGCATAAGCATCCCAAAGTGATAAAGCAAAATATTGGTAAAACTCAAATTAAACATAAAGCCTCTAAATTGATTGATTTGGCCTCTGTTCCTCCTCATAATTTAAAAATTAAATGTGGTTTATTAAATATTAGAGACTTGGGAGTTAGAAACCTGTTAGTCCATGATCTGTTAATTGATCATCAGATTGATTTAATTTCCCTTACAGAGACTTGGTTAGGACAAGAGGATTATGTTGGTTTAAATGAATCAACTCCCTCTGGTTATTTAAACTGTCAAAATCCCAGAAGTTCTGGTCGTGGAGGAGGAGTAGCATCAATTTACCATTCCAAATTACTAGTTAATGTAAAGCAAAAAACATGTTATAATTCCTTTGAGGGCCTGGTCCTCAGTGTTGGGCACTTTAGCAATTCCAGGTTAAACCCAATTTTATTTGCCATAGTTTATCGTCCCCCATCAACCTATTCAGAATTTTTATCCGAATTTCCTGATTTCTTAGCTGATTTAGTGCTGAAATCTGATAGAATAATTATAGTAGGGGACTTTAATATACATGTGGATGTAGATAGTGACTGCCTTAATGTGGCTTTTAATTCAATATTAGACTCGATTGGGTTTTCTCAGAAAGTAGGAAATTCTACTCATTACCTCCACCATACATTGGACCTTGTTCTGACATATGGCATAGAAATAGAAAATCTTGTAGTGTCTCCTCATAACCCTGTACTGTCAGACCATTGTCTGTTAACCTTTGATTTTACTATTTCTGACTATTTGGCTCCTAAAGAAAAATATTATCACAGTAGATGCCTCTCAGATGATGCTGTTTCCAAATTTATGCAGATTGTTTCCTCTATGCCATGTGTCAACACAACGGAAATAAGCTATAGACAGCTTGCTCCTTCTGTAATTGATAACATGGTGGATAGTGTCTCAGCTTCTCTGCATCAGGCTCTAGACTTGGTGGCCCCCTTAAAAAAGAAAAAGTCTAATCAGAGATTTTTAACTCCTTGGTTCAACACAGAAACTCGTAGCTTAAAACAGAAGACTCGTCAATTAGAAAGAAAATGGCGCTCTACTAATTTAGATGAAATCTATTTAGCTTGGAGAAATCATCTTTTAATTTATAAAAAATCTCTTAGAAAAGCTAGAACGAGTTATTACTCTGCATTAATAGAAGAGAACAAGAATAATCCCAGGTTTCTTTTCAGTACTGTAGCCAGGTTGACAAAGAGTCAGGACTCTGTCAATCCTAGCATCCCCTTAGAGCTTACTAGTCAGGACTTTATGAACTTTTTCAATAATAAAATTTCATCCATCAGAGATAAAATCAATCAGATTCTTCCCACAGTTAACTTAAATACTGTAACTACTACAACTCCTTCTATTGATGTCTGTCTTGATGAGTTTACTCCAATCGACCTTTGTGAGTTAGACAAAATAGTTTCCTCATCCAAACCTTCAACTTGTCTTTTAGACCCTATTCCTACCAGGTTATTTAAAGAAGTCTTCCCACTTATTGGGAGCTTTATTCTTCATATAATCAATTCTTCATTGACTTTAGGCCATGTACCGCAGGCTTTTAAAACGGCTGTAATTAAACCCTTACTCAAAAAGCCAACGCTAGATCCAGGAGTTTTAGCTAACTATAGACCAATCTCTAATCTCCCTTTCATTTCAAAAATCTTAGAAAGAGTTGTTGCTACGCAATTATTTGACCACCTGCAGGGAAATGGTTTACTTGAAGAGTTTCAATCTGGGTTTAGAATCCATCATAGTACTGAAACAGCCTTAGCGAAGGTCACCAACGACCTCCTCATTGCATCTGATAATGGACTAGTTTCTGTACTTGTCCTTTTAGATCTTAGTGCAGCTTTTGATACTATTGATCATAATATTCTACTTGATAGATTAGAACACTATGTTGGACTTAATGGAACTTCGTTGCAGTGGTTTAGATCTTATTTATCTGATAGGTTCCAGTTTGTTCATGTAAATGATGAGTTTTCTTTCAGCTCAAAGCTTAGTCATGGAGTTCCACAGGGATCTGTGCTAGGCCCTACTCTTTTTAGTTTATATATGCTTCCGTTAGGCAACATTATTAGAAAGCACTGTATACATTTTCATTGTTATGCAGATGACACACAATTATACCTGTCAATGAAGCCAGATGATACTAATCAATTAGCCAAGTTAGAAGCCTGTCTTAAGGAAATCAAAGCTTGGATGACTTGTAATTTCCTGCTATTAAATTCAGATAAGACTGAAGTCATTCTTGTTGGTCCAAAAAACCTTAGAAATTCCTTTCCAAATCAAACTTTCAGTTTGGATGCAGTTACTCTTTCTCTTAATAGCTCTGTGAGGAACCTTGGAGTTATTTTTGATCAGGATTTGTCCTTCAATTCACATATTAAATTTGTTTCTAAGACTGCCTTCTATCATTTGCGTAATATTGCCAAGATTAGGAGCATCTTGTCTCAGAGTGATGCTGAGAAGCTGATCCACGCTTTTGTTAGCTCGAGATTAGATTATTGTAATTCTTTATTATCAGGCTGTCCTAAAACATCTTTAAAAAGTCTTCAGCTGATCCAAAATGCTGCAGCAAGAGTTTTAACAGGTGCTAGAAAGAGAGATCATATCTCTCCAGTTCTGGCCTCCCTTCATTGGCTTCCCATAGAGTTTAGAATTAAGTTTAAAATCCTTCTTCTTACTTACAAAGCTCTAAACAATCAGGCTCCTTTTTATTTAAAAGATCTGATACTACCGTATCATCCTAACAGAGAACTACGCTCCCAAAATGCAGGATTACTTGTAATACCTAGAATCTCCAAAAGTACAATGGGAGGCAGAGCCTTCAGTTATCAAGCTCCTCTCCTGTGGAATCAGCTGCCAATCTAGATTCAGGGAGTCAGACTCGATCTCTGTTTTTAAGAATAGGGCTAAAACCTACCTTTTTGATATAGCCTACAATTAGGGAGGGATCATGTGTTTCTGAACCCTCCCTTAGTTATGCTGCTAATAGGTTTAGTCAGCCGGGGGACCTCCAGTAATGCACTGGGCCTCACTCCTTTCCTCACTCTCTATGAAATATTTTTTTTTGCTGGTCATTAACATTTGTTTGTTCTCTCCCATAGATTGAGTCCCCATCGTGCTGTTTGCTCTCTACATGTCTGTTCTTTTCTTCTTCTCTGTCCCCTCACCCCCCAGCCAGTCGCAGCAGATGACTGCCCCTCCCTGAGCCTGGTTCTGCTGGAGGTTTCTTCCTGTTAAAAGGGAGTTTTTCCTCTCCACCGTCGCCAAGTGCTTGCTCACAGGGGATCGCCTGATTGCTGGGGTCTTTCTGCAACTGTGGGGGTCCTCCCTACAGTTGATAGTGCTATGAGATGACTGTTGTTGTGAAATGGCGCTATATAAATAAAGTTGAATTGAAATTCAGACGAGTTATCATCAATGCTAAGTACCCTGCAAATAGTGCCATGTTGCTCTAGGAACTTAAAAAGGTCTTTGCCTTTTTCTTTGTCGACCACACCACTGGCAATGACTGCATTTGGAACTTTGACACCATATTTTTCAACAAAATCCATTTTGACAGTATATGAACTGTTTGGTCAGGGGTCAAAACAGAATCCACATCTGTTGTCGCAACGCTCCAGGCTCCTGGCTGCACTCGCCAGATTTTTTGTAACACCCACTTGTGTGTAACAACTCTTTGTAGCACTTTAGGTGTACAATCTTGTACCCTTGTGGTAGTATTGGGTTATGGCAGTGTAGTTACCTTTAACTCTACTACCTGGATGGAAGGGACAATTGGGCCAGGTCAGGTAGACCCTAGGTTCATAGGAGCCTGGAGGGCGTAACAACAGATGACACAACACAGAAGGTGTATGAACTTGCAACTATGTATATTTTTTACAAATGTGTATTATTTACAGATGTGTACACTTAATAAAAAAACACAGCACTTGTCACAATAATAGAAAGGAAAAAAAAATAAACTACCCCAAAATACAGTGGGGCAAAAAAGTATTTAGTCAACCACCAATTGTGCAAGTTCTCCCACTTAAAAGATGAGAGAGGTCTCCAATTTTCATCATAGGTGTACCTCAACTATGAGAGACAAAATGAGAAAAAAAAATCCAGAAAATCACATTGAAGGATTTTTAATGAATTAATTGGTAAATTTCTCAGTAAAATAAGTATTTGGTCACCTACAAACAAGCAACATTTCTGGCTCTCACAGACCTGTAACTTCTTCTTTAAGAGGCTCCTCTGTCCTCCACTTGTTACCTGTATTAATGGGACCTGTTTGAACTCATTATCAGTATAAAAGACACCTGTCCACAACCTCAAACAGTCAGACTCCAAACTCCACTATGGCCAAGACTAAAGAGCTGTCTAAGGACACCAGAAACAAAATTGTAGACTTGCACCAGGCTGGGAAGACTGAATCTGCAATAGGTAAGCATCTTGGTGTGAAGAAATCAACTGTGGGAGCAATTATTAGAAAATGGAAGACATACAAGACCACTGATAATCTCCCTCGATCTGGGGCTCCACGTAAGATCTCACCCCGTGGGGTCAAAATGATCACAAGAACGGTGAGCAAAAATCCCAGAACAACATGGGGGGACCTAGTGAATGACCTGCAGAGAGCTGGGACCAAAGTAACAAAGGCTACATCAGAAACACACTACGCCGCCAGGGACTCAAAACTACCCGTCACAGGAACAGTTTCTTTCCTCAAGCCATCACTCTGATGAACTCCTAACATTCACCTAGTCCTACCTGTTGCTGTACTCATGACTTTTCATCCATTATTACATTGCACATAACTCTCACACTGCTTTTTACTTCATTCACATTATATCACTGAATCTGAGTTCACATTGAAATACTGTGTGACTGTATATTTTTTCATATATTTCTGCAAAGTGTGGTTAGTCTGAGTAAATAACTGCATATATTCCTGTATATATTTGCATCCTTTTATAGAAACGTGGACAGACTGTAATTTACTGTACATACTCTGTTGTCATTGAATCCTTATTTAAATCCTCCACCTGAACAATGAGAGCAAGTTTTTAGCCAAAGTCAAATTCCTTGTATGTGTTGTGCATACTTGGCCAATAAAGCTGATCCTGATTCTGATTCTGATTAATTCGGCAGACACATCTGGGGCAGTTCAAGTTCCTGGTCATGCCCTTTGGGCTCGCCAACGCCCCCACCGTCTTCCAGCGGTTAATAAATGACGTCCTTCAGGACATGGTGAACCACTTTGTTTTTATCTATCTGGATAATATCCTCATTTTTCCCACACACTGGATAGCACACAGTCCATGTCCTGGCAGTCCTGCAATGGCTGTTAAGAGAATCAAATCTTTGTGAAAGCCGAGAAGTGTGAGTTTACTTCCAGCTCCACTTCTTTCCTGGGGTTTATTGTGGCTGAGGGCACATTAAAGGCCGACCCAGCGAAAGTGAAGGCAGTGGTAGACTGGCCTAACCCTCAGTCCAGGAAGCAGCTCCAGCGCTTCCTGGGCTTTGCTAACTTCTACCACCAATTTAATCATAATTATAGTAAAGTAGCCCTGCCATTAAGTCAACTCACTCCTACCAAGATCCCATTTAAATGGTCTGAAGCTGCTGAACAGGCTTTCAATAAATTAAAGGCCCTCTTCACTGACATACCTATTTTGGCCCAGGTTGACCCTCAATCCCAGTTTGTGGTTGAGGTTGATGCATCTGATTTGGAGGTGGACGCTGTCCTTTCCAAGTGCTCCGGCTCCAATCAGAAGTTTCAGTCGTGTGCATATTTCTCAGCGGTTGACCCCAGCTAAGAGGAATTACGACATAGGAGACCATGAGTTGTTGGCCATTAAGTTAGCACTGGAGGAATGGAGGCACTGGCTAGAGGGAGCTACCCAACCTGTAATAATCTGGACAGATCACAAAAACTTAGAAAATCTCAGATCTGCCAGATGTTTAAACTCTTGTCAAGCCCGGTGAGCTTTGTTTTTTCTCAGGTTTAATCTCTCCATTACATACTGTCCAGGGTCTCATAATTTCAAGCCCGATGCTCTCTCTCACCAGTTTTCCTCCAACTCCTCTTCTTCCTCTCTCTCGCAGCTGCTGCTTCTCCTCTGCAGACTATTCTGCCTTCCTCCTGTGTTTTAGGAGCCCTCTCTTGGGAAATCGAGCAGAGGATCCAGCAGGCCCATTCCTCCGAACCCATCACTGAGGGAAGCCCATCGAACCTACTTTATGTTCCCTCTGCCCTCCGCAGTAGTTATCCAGTGGGGACACACCAGTTTTTTCACCTGTCACCCTGGAATTTCCCGGACTATAGAACTGCTGCAACGAGTGTTTTGGTGGCCGCTTGAGTAGGTTCAGTTTGTCTTCTTTTTAATTACTAACCTTTTGTTTTCTGATTAAAGGCAAGGATAGAGATGAGATGTTTTTACTTTTTCAAGTTTTGACTGTACACTGCAGTCTTCATGTAGTGCACAGTCGAAACATGTAAAGGTAAAAACATTTCCTTTCTATCCTTGTCTTTAATAAGAAAACAAAAGGATAATTTTTTGGTGGCCGCAAGGGCGTAACTTTGTTTCAAACATTGGAGGGGTTGAGATCTCTGCCCATAGAAAGAGCTTAAGTCACGCCCCCTCCAGTTCTGCATATTGGACCTTAAATCAAAAAAAAATTCTCTATTGAAATGAATGGCAAGAGCAACACTATCTTTTGATCCCGATCAAATTTTGCAGCGAGTTACCCATATGATGTTTGTCAATTTATAAGATAATTTTCCATATAATTAAAGTTGTCGGCTGTCATATAACAACAGAGTAATATTTAGTTTTTGTTTAAACGACTAGTGGACAACAACTCCCATCATCCCACATCACTAAACACAGTTACATTTTAATGATGTGAAAAGCACTGATTTCTCATAGTATTGACCCCTGCACTGACAGACAAGTCACTAGGATTAATCTTAGCCTGACTCTTAGCTAAATCACTATACAGTGGTAATAACAGAATGGATTTGCCTGACTGCTGCCCTCACCTTGTGTCTCTCTGTGAAGAAATCACATGAACAAAAAGAAGATGTCCATCACTTATCAGGACAAGTCTAAAATTCATTAGTTTGTCCAACAGTACATTATTATGATGATCTAGTCAGCAGTCTGTTCTCTAAGGCGCAAAGTTCATTTTTTATTGTTACCTGGTCACTTGTGCCACGTGTGCTGCATCGCTCTCACTGATCCTTTATGCTGCCTCACTCTCCCTCCGGTCACCTGAGCCACCTCTCTCCTCCCTCTTTCCCTCTTTGTTACACCTGCTGCTGTTGCTTTCACATTCTTGCTACTGACATAGTCATGTGAAAAAAATTAGGACACCCTGTATAAGCCTGTGGTTTTTGTTTTTTTGTTGTTTTTTTTTTACATATTTGGACATGTGGATATTTAATATCAATGTTAAAAATACTGGGGGATTCATGTATCAAGATGCTAGTGCAGTTCTACACAGCCATCATCGAGTCCATCCTCACCACCTCCATAACCGTGTGGTACGCAGGAGCCACTGCCAGGGACAGACTAAGGCTGCAGCGCGTCGTGCGCACTGCTGAGAAGGTGATCGGCTGCAAGCTCCCATCACTCCAGGATCTGTACATTTCCAGGACCCGGAGGCGTGCTGGCTGGATCATAGCCGATCCTTCACACCCTGGTCACGTACTGTTTGCCCCTCTCCCCTCAGGTAGAAGACTTCGGTCCATTCAGACTAAAACCTCCCGTCACATGAATGGCTTCTTCCCCTCTGCCATCAGACTGCTGAACACTAAGTGACTTATTGACTCTCGTGCACTATGTACAGCAGCTCAACCAGACTCATGTCAATCATCATTCATCTGGTGTTGATGAAGTGTCCAGATATTTTCTTGCTGTACTGTCGTTTTCCCTCCTTGATGCCACGGGACGCATTGGCCCTAGCTGTTGTTAGTCCTGCAATGTCACCAGCCCTGAAGGCTGCGTCTCGAGCCCTCAGGAGCCTGTGGACCTCTGCTGTCATCCATGGTTTCTGGTTGCCACGGACAGTGATGGTCTTGCAGTGAGTAACATCATCAATGCATTTGGCTATGTATGCCACAACAACCTCAGTGTACTCCTCTAGGTTTGTGTGTCCATTGTGAGTGGCTGCATGCTTGAAAATGTCCCAGTCTGTGGTGCTGAAGCAGTCTTTCAGAGCATCCAAGGCCCCCTCTGGCCACACACGTACCTGCTTCTATGTAGGTTTAATGGCTCTCACTCTGGGTTTGTATGCCGGCCTTAGTAGAACGGTGATGTGATCAGAGAGGCCCGGGGGGGATGGGGGGGTTGTATGCATTCTTATGGATTGTGTACACCAGATCCAGCAGGTTGTCTCCCCTCATTGCAAAGTTCACATGTTGATATAGACTCGGTAGGAGGGCCTTTAAATTTGCATGGTTGAAGTCACCTGCTGTGATGAGAAATCCACCTGGATGCACTGTCTGTGTCTCATTTATAGCTTGATAGAGTACTTTCAGTGCTTCCCTCCTCTCACTGGCGCCGGTGGGTGGGACATGCACGGCGGCAAGTAGAACCGATGAAATTTCTCTAGGCGTGCAAAAGGGTCTCAGAATCAGAAAAAGATTTATTGCCAAGTACATTAACAGATCACTGATAACATACGAGAGAATTTGACTTGACACAGAAAATGAACCTGCATTTCCAGTGACACGGCTGCATCGGGGACGCGCCTGCCAATAGGATGGTACAGATAAGAAATCATACAATAGGAAGGAGCAAAAAAATCATTGAATTCAGAATATTGACCATAAGTAATCAATATTATGATTACAAAGACAAAAAAAGCCCACGATGCACATTCAAGACCAGAGTTCACAGGACATAAGGAGAGCAGTGAATGTTATCTTGTTGTCAGTTTCTGGGTCAGTGTGGATGTAGTGTTGAAGCAATGTTGTATCAATATGAGCACAAGGACACTTTGGCAGAAGATGTTTTGTCTGGCTGCAGCAATTGTCCTTGGCAATTGTCCCAAGCAGCTACTGTCCAGAGGCCGTGTGCTCAGTGTTTTGAAAAACAAAGACTGGGGATTATCAGGAGGATTTTTGTAAGGGGAAATTGAGCCAAATAGACTGAACACAGAAAGAACTTTATTTTCTTCTGCAGATTCAGTGCTTAATCCTTCATTGCGGGGCTTTGAGTCCGTTGTGGATAGACTTCAGCGTAGATGTAATCCACCTTCCGAGACAGTTCTCCATTTGTCGCTATCAAAGTCTCCTCCATTTTTCCAATTTGATGGATGCACCTCGCGTGGCCAGCATTTTGATAGGTTGTATCCATCTTCAGCAATTTGCGGTACACCAGGACAATCCCAGTTCCAATCAGAACGATCCCAGTCACCATTATTACGAAGATATACAAATCTTCAATATCTTCGATAGAGAAATTACTCAGGCACAAGATCCTCCAAACACTTGTCACCCGTAAATAGCCCGCTGGAGCCGTCCCTGCGGGGCAAACAGCTTCCCCCGGAGCACTATTCCTTGTTGAAAAAATAGTGTCAATTGCGTTCAAAGCCCAGCTTATCAATTCCATAATTTCTTTCGATAATCAGCAGTAGACGCAGACAGACAACAGCAAGCTGGGATCCAGTTAGTTAGGGAAGTGGGGAGCTAGAGCAGAGAGAAAAGAGAGAAGCGTCTACTCTCCTTGAAGAGCGGAAGTGAAGAGATAATAAGTGAAGATAATCCACTTGATTATCATAAACTCTACCAAATTACAGCAATGTCTGTGAACAACAACAGAGTCACGGCACCAGGCATCACAGATGTACATACACACGTCTCCACCCCGGGTTTTTGCTCCTACTGTTAGCACTCTGTCGCTGTGATAGCATGTTCGCCCTGCTAGGAGAATGGCAGAGTCCAGTATGTTGTTGTTTAGCCACGTTTCCATAAAGATAAAAACACAGCAGTTCCGCGCATCACATTGTGTGGATCTCAGGAGCTGTATGTGGTCTATCTTGTTGTCAAGTGAGCGCACGTTGGCCAGAATCAGTGAAGGAATCAGGGGTTTGTGCAAGTTAGCAGTTAGCTTTACCCATATACCTCCGCGTTTACCTCGCTTCTGTTTCCTTTCACACCGTCTACGGCGTCTCCATCTGGGATGGGGCACAGCAGTCAAGTCTGAGGATGTGGAGGACTGGCGGAGGATCCCTAGGCCACGTAGCTTCTCTTTGCTGCTTTCATCTAAGACGTAATCTGTGGCTTTACTCCTTATCTCCAGAAGGCTGTGGTGACTGTAGCTCGTGTGCAACATTGCATGTATACAATAAACAGTTTAGCAACACTAAGTGACACAAAACACAAAAAATAGAAAACCTGAAAAGAGGAGAGAGAGAGGCCGCTGCGTGTTCACGCGCCACCATCATCCCATCATTCAGTGGTGTAACTCCTATTAGCAAACTAGCAACCAGCTAACTTCACACAGTTCACAAGCTAAATCAGTAATATGATATTTACTTCGTTTTGGACCAAGGAGTTTGTCCTTTTGTTTGACAAGTTCAACCAATTTAAAATGGTTTACTGCCCTTGTGGAGCTTGTTTCATGTTCTCTCACTGAGCTGAATGCATTCCATACCAGCATCCCCACCTGCCACCCTTACAACTGACTCCTCCTCAGTGAAGGTGCAAGTATCGGTTGGGCAATACCAAGTCTGCAGGGGGGGTGGGGGGGATACATTTGTCTGATTATTAGAAATGTTACTTTTTGTTGTGTGCAAATGAAAAAAAATCAACAACTTCTTCATACTTGATTGAGTTGTTGATTTTTTTTTATTAATTATAATGATATGATTATTGGGGGGGTTATACTGGCTGGATTTTATTATTGGGGGGGGTTACAACCCCTCTAACCCCCCCCCCCATAAATTACGCCTATGGGTGGCCAACTCTCAGAATGGATGTTTAGAACTATATTAAAGCATGCCAGGTCTGTGCCACCAATAAATTTGATTCTTCACCACCAGCCAGCCTCCTTCATCCCTTACCTGTCCCTAGTAATCCCTGGTCTCACATTCCCATAGACTTCGTTTTGGGTCTCCCTCCATCACAAGGCAGGCAACACTGTCATCTTCACCATCATCGACCGGTTTTCCAAGGCAATCCATTTAGTTCCCCTGACCAAACTACCCTCTGCTGCCGAAACCGCCAACCTCCTCACTCTCCACGTTATCTGCCTGCATGGGATCCCGATGGACATCGTTATGGACTGAGGACTACAATTTACAGGTCTGAAGAGCGTTCTGACATTCCCTGGGTACCACTGTCAGCCTCACATCCAGTTTTCATCCTCAAAGTAACAGTCAGGTCAAGCGTGCCAACCAGTCTCTGGAGGTGACCCTGAGGTCTGTAGCATCCTGCAACCCAACCACCTGGGTCTCCCACCTGACCTGGGTGGAGTATGCACATACAGTGCAGCCGGAAAGTATTCACAGCGCTTCACTTTTTCCACATTTTGTTATGTTACAGCCTTATTCCAAAAGAGATTATTTTCATTTTTTCATCAAAATTCTACACACAATATCCCATAAGGACAAAATGAAAAAAGTTTTTTTGAGATTTTTGCAAATTTATTAAAAATAAAAAACTAAGAAATCACATGTACATAAGTATTCACAGCCCTTTGCTCAAAACTTTGTTGATGCACCTTTGGCAACAATTACAGCCTCAAGTGTTTTTGAATATGATACCACAAGCCTGGCACACCTATCTTTGGGCAGTTTCCCCCATTCATCTTTGCAGCACCTCTCAAGCTCCATCAGGTTGGATGGGAAGCGTCAGTGCATAGCCATTTTCAAATAACTCCAGAGATGTTCAGTTGGATTCAGGTCTGGGCTCTGACTGGGCCATTCACAGAGTTGTCCTGAAGCCACTCCTTCGATATCTTGTGTGCTTAGGATCGTTGTCCTGCTGAAAGATGAACCATTGCCCCAGTCTGAGGTCAAGAGCGCTCTGGAGCAAGTTTTCATCCAGGATGTCTCTGTACATCGCTGCATTCATCTTTCCCTCTATCCTGACTAGTCTCCCAGTTCCTGCTACTGAAAAACATCCTCACAGCATGATGCTGCCACCACCATTGGCATGGTTATGAGCGGTGCCTGATTTCCTCCAAACATGATGCCTGGCATTCACGCCAAACAGTTCAATCTTTGTCTCATCAGACCAGAGAATTTTGTTTCTCATGGTCTGAGAGTACTTCAGGTGCCTTTTGGCAAACTCCAGGTGGGCTGCCATGTGCTTTTTACTAAGGAGTGGCTTCCGTCTGGCCACTCTACCACACAGGTCTAATTGGTGGATTTCTGGAGAGATGGTTGTCCTTCTGGAAGGTTCTCCTCTCTCCACAGGGGAACACTGGAGCTCTGACAGAGTGACCATCGGATTCTTGGTCACCTCCCCGACTAAGGCCCTTCTCCCCCGATTGCTCAGTTTAGACCGTCGGCCAGCTCTAAGAAGAGTCCTGGTGGTTCTGAACTTCTTCCCTTTATGGATGATGGAGGCCACTGTGCTCATTGCGACCTTCAAAGCAGCAGAAATTTTTCTGTACACTTCCCTAGATTGTGCCTTGAGACAATCCTTTCTCGGAGGTCTACAGACAATTCCTTTGACTCCATGTTTGGTTTGTGCTCAGACATGCACTGTCAACCGTGGGACCTTATACAGACAGGTGTGTGCCTTTCCAAATCATGTTCAATCAACTGAATTTACCATAGGTGGACTCATATTAAGCTGTAGAAACATCTCAAGGAGGATCAGTGAAAACAGGATGCACCTGAGCTCAATTTTGAGCTTCATGGCGAAGGTTGTGAATACTTATGTACATGTGATTTCTTAGTTTTTTATTTTCAATAAATTTGCAAAAATCTCCCAAAAATATTTTTTTCACATTGTCATTATGGGGTATTGTGTGTAGAATTTTGAGGGGAAAAATGAATTTAATCCCTTTTGGAATAAGGCTGTAACAACAAAATGTGGAAAAAGTGAAGCCCTTTCCAGATGCACTGTAACACCGCTGTCACCGCCGCCACCGGCCTGACGCCCTTCGAGGCTTCTATGGGGTACACTCCATTTTTATTGCCTATGGCAGAGAGGGAAATTGCTTTGCCATCCGTGGAGGCTCACGCTCGTCGCTGTCGCCGTCTGTGGAGGTCCACTTGGGCTGCTCTTCTCTGTTCATCCAAGCGGAACCGCCTCTATGCCAATTGCAGACATGTGCCAGCGCCCAAGTACACCATGGGTCAGAAGGTCTGGTTGTCTGCTGAACAGGTGCCATTGAAGACGGAGTCACGGAAGCTGTCATCACGCTTTCTGGGCCCGTACTCCATCTCACGCATCATCAACGATGTCACCGTTCTGCTCAAGATACTTCCAACTCTCCGCATCCACCCAACTTTCCACATGTCACGGATTAAACCCCTCTCCGCCAGCCCCCTCTGTCCTCCCCCGGAGCCTCTTCCTCCACCCGTGGTCCTCGACAGCCATACCACCTACACCATCCAGAGGATTCTGAATGTCAGTCGTCGGGGCCGGGGTCTTCAATATCTGGTCCACTGGAAGGGTTATAGACTGGAGGAGAGTTGTGGATCACTGGGTCATATTTCCACAATAAGGGCATGGTTCGGGCTTTCCATCGGGCGCATCCTAGCAAGCCCGACGGGATGCCAGGAGGTGCCCCTTGGGGGGGGGGCACTGTGATGATCAGGTGACCATGCTCCCCCTCCCCTCGTGTGTGCTTTCCCTCTGTCTGTTTTCTGGCTCCGAAGCTGATCAGCACACCTGCATGACTGGACACACCTGCTGTTTCCTCATTTGCCAGCGTATAAAAGTGCCAGTCTGTGAATGCTTCTCCACTGGACCGTTGGGTATTGCTGCCTCAAACAACTGATGTTAATGTTGTTTGGCATTTATTCTCTCCAGTTGTCTTACCTTGTGTGTCTTCTCCTCTTCAGATTTGCTCCCATCTCAGTAGTGTTTCTCTGGGGCTGTACATGCTCACCTGAACCACTCATCTCTTCAAGACAACTCCTACTCCACCCAGGTCTACCCATTCCTCTACTTCATCCAGCCATCTCCCCTCATCTGCCTTCCAGCTGGTCATCTCTCCACCAGCTCCTACCATCTCACGCTGGAGTCCACAGCCAGGCCCTCTGCTTGTGTAGTCAGTCTCTCCTCTTCCCTCTTGATACTCTCTCTCTTACTAATTCTTGTCATTAATCATTTCTTCTTTATCTGTTGCAGGCTGTGTGCTACTCCAGCGTGCCCACTTGTGTTTTGTGTTAAGTTTGCGTTGTGCGTTTTTCTCTACTTGTGCTGTTTTTGTGTATTCGTTAAGTTTGCATTGTTGTGTGATTTTGTGTTTAATAAACTGTGCTAAACGTAACCACCTGAGTCTGAGTGTTCATCAGGTGTTGCTTGTTCTGTGTTTGAGCCTCTGACAGTTTTTTGCTAGATTTATGATGATGATGATGATGATGACTTAAGAAACTCTCAATATCCATTACACAAGTGTGAAACATTCCAAACTGTTCTGATTTAATATTTATAATTATGCTTTTTACTTTTGGTAATTTTGATATTGTAGCGGGTTAAAGGGAAGGATGTGAAGGCGAGGCACGAGCGTAGGACAATACAGAATCTTTATTGACCCTCTAACATATACAGACGTGGACAAAATTGTTGGCACCCCTCTGTTAATGAAAGAAAAACCCACAATGGTCACAGAAATAACTTGAATCTGACAAAAGTGGTAATAAATAAAAATTCTATGAAAATTAACCATTGAAAATCAGACAATGTTTTTGAATTGTGGTTCAACAGAATTATTTTAAAAAACAAACTCATCAAACAGGCCTGGACAAAAATGATGGTACCCTTAACTTAATATTTTGTTGCACAACCTTTTGAGGCAATCACTGCAATCAAACAATTTCTGTAACTGTCAATGAGACTTCTGCACCTCTCAGCAGGTATTTTGGCCCACTCCTCATGAGCAAACTGCTCCAGTTGTCTCATGTTTGAAGGGTGCCTTCTCCAGATGGCATGTTTCAGCTCCTTCCACAGATGTTCAATAGGATTTAGGTCAGGGCTCATAGAAGGCCACTTTAGAATAGTCCAATGTTTCACTCTTAGCCATTCTTGTGTGTTTTTAGCTGTGTGTTTTGGGTCATTATCCTGTTGCAAGACCCATGACCTGCAACTGAGACCAAGCTGTCTGACACTGGGCAGCACATTTCTCTCTAGAATACGTTGATAGTCTTGAGATTTCTTTGTACCCTGCACAGATTCAAGGTACCCTGTGCCAGATGCAACAAAGCAGCCCCACAACATAACAGAACCTCCTCCATGTTTCACAGTAGGGACAGTGTTTTTTCTTGGTATGCTTCATTTTTGCGTCTGTGAACATAGAGCTGATGTGCCTTGCCAAAAAGTTGCAGTTTTGTCTTGTCTGTCCATAGGACATTCTCCCAGAAGCTTTGTGGCTTGTCAACATGCAGTTTGGCAAATTCCAGTCTGGCTTTTTTATGATTTGTTTTCAACAGTGGTGTCCTCCTTTGTTGTCTCCCATGAAGTCCACTTTGGCTCAAACAACGACAGATGGTGCGATCTGACACTGACGTACCTTGACCTTGGAGTTCACCATGAATGTGTTTAGAGGTTGTTCTGGGCTCTTTTGTTACCATTCGTATTATCCGTCTCCTCCTGCGGCCATGTCCAGGGAGGTTGGCTACAATCCCGTGGATCTTAAATTTCTGAATAATATGTGCAACTGTAGTCACAGGAACATCAAGCTGCTTGGAGATGGTCTTATAGCCTTTACCTTTAACATGCTTGTCTATAATTTTCTTTCTAATCTCCTGAGACAACTCTCTCCTTTGCTTCCTCTGGTCCATGTTTAGTGTGGTACACACCATGTCAACAAACAGCACAGTGACTACTTGTCACCCTTTAAATAGGCCGACTGACTGGTTGCAAGTTTGTAGACACCTGTGATGTTAATTAGAGGACACATCTTGGTTGAACATGCCCCTATGGTCATATTATTTTCAATCTTTTCTAGGGGTACCATCATTTTTGTCCAGGCCTGTTTCATGAGTTTATTTTTTAAAGTAATTCTGTTGAACCACAATTCAAAAGCATTGTCTGATTTTCATTGGTTAATTTTCATAGAATTTTTATTTATTAACACTTTTGTCAGATTCATGTTATTTCTGTGACCTTTGTGGGTTTTTATTTCATTAACAGAGGGGTACCAACAATTTTGTCCACGGCTGTATGTACAGCCTGTGGCCCCCAGCGTGGCCCACTGGGGCCGAGTCTCTGTAGAAGAGCCTCCCCAGTTTCTCTGCGTTCTCTTTATATAGCTTTATTGACCTCGCATAGAAACTGGGACTGGCGCATTATGCATTGGGTTTGACAAAGGCAATGTGTGGCGCGATTATCATAACACGTTACATTCATCACACTACATTCACCCCCCTGCCCTTCATGCAGCAGCTTGGAGCAGCAGGGGGTGAAGGCACCTCGTTGTCTGGTCTAGTTACTCCTCGGGGGGGCTTCCCCCTTCAGTCCATTATTCTGCCCCCTTCCTGCTTCTGGGTGTGGGAGAATGTCCCACGCTGTGTCTAGTGTCCACCATAATATGTTTACCTGCTATTGCAGGGCATCGTGTAACTATCCATGCATTTAATTAATAAAATCTCTTCCTCCACCATTTTTTTGTGCTTTTATTTTTTTTCCCTTTTCTTTTCCCCTTATCCTGTCAGGCAGCTAGGTGAGCAGAACAGAAATCTGCTTCCCTTATTGTGCCAAACAGATTTACTTTGCCAAAAGGAGCATTATACAGTACATATAAATGTACTGTATATTGTTATAAACTCCTTGTAATAAATTTTAATACTTTATTTAAATTGTACCACCCATGAAGGACCCGACCGGGGGGGGGGGGGGGAGAGGAACAGACAAAGAAGACAAACTAACAACTGAAACCAAAAGAAGACAGTTTCTTCTACTAAAGAGGTCTCAACACGAGTCTGGTATCTGGACCTGTTAAAGGAGAGACATAAGTGTGTGTGCATACATATGTGTGTGGAGAGAGCACATGCAAAACTAAGCGTCAGGAAACATACGAAGAGGGCATCCGGTTAAAGCAACTTCCCCCCAGCCCGAAAACCCCAAGCAAGCAGGACAATGCCACCAATCCCCACAGAGCACAAATGTCCTGAGGCCAACAAGCCCCAGGACAGCCACGCATCCACCCCAAGAGGGATGGCCGAGAAAGGCTGGGCCGCCAAGAGGCTGGCGCGGCCGGCCCACACCCTCGGACTAACCAACCTCCACCCACCAGCAGGGTCAACACCAGCCCCTGGGCCCCAGGTGCCGGGAGGCCAGCGTCACCATTCCCCAGGCCAGAGACCAGCCCGTACTCCCAGTGTGAGCCCCCCCAGACACCCTAACAGCAAGCCCATCCCCACCCCAGCACCACTACCACACACCCCGGGGACCCCACGCCCAAAGAAGGTGGCAGCAAGGCACAGGGGCCCCATGGGGGGGGGGGCATCCAAGGGAGCCCATGCAGCCAAGAGGCACTACCCCTTCAGTCCAGTACCTCCTGATCAGCACACACACCTATTCCCACGCACTGAAAACCCTCATGTTCTCATACGCAGCCACTTGCACCCACACACACTCACTCACTCTCACTTGCCCTCATCCCCACACAAATCCCACACTTGCACTCCCGGACCCACCTACTCTCTCCCACTCCTGTACCAACTCAATCTCACTCCCACTCGCCCTGAGAGTTACCCACACTCACTCACGTTCACCCATACACACGCTCACTCGTGCTCCGACCTACTCACATCCATTCGTGCTCTCCCCCACACACTCACCCACACTCATTCACCCTCATTACTTAGGGTGGCCGAGGTGCAGATGCAGCAAGCATGAATATGCACCAGTGCCCAGCAATGGCCGGGCAGACCACTGGTACAGGCCAGCAGCCATACCTCTGCCAATTCACCTCAGGGTGTCCACAGCCACAGGACCAGACCACCACCCCCAATGCCCACCCGAGCGACTGATCAGTGGACCACCGTAAGTGCCCCGAGATGCCACCTGACACTCAAAGCGCCACACAAAACCAACCCACCATCACCATCTCCACTCATCACTCCCTCACTCTTGCTTACGCTCTTGTTCACTATTTGCAGCACCCAGGGATTTTGACAACATGACGGGCCCGCCCCAGGGCTCCCACTGGACCCCCATGCCCCCAGCAGAAGGAGGGAAACAGGGGTGGGGGAGGACACCCCCCCCATGCACGGATCATGATGGATGTGCATTAGTGTGTAATCTGATTGTGTGCAGGTCTGTGAACTACCAGAGTACAGTTAAAATTGGGGGGATGGTGGTTGGAGCACTGCTAGCCATTGCTATAGGCAGCAGGGCTCCCATCCCCCAAGCCCTCAGTGTCTATAATGCAATTAAAATTGAGGTGAGTGCGGTCCAACTGCACAGCAGACAGAGATCCCCTTCACCAACACAATAAGGCACACCCGCACTTCAAAACCCTAAGTGTATCCAATAAGATGTGTGTTCCACCCAGAATCAGGGGGAGGTAAGATTGGGAGGGAGGCGGTCCAAAAGGGAGCCCGTCCCCCCCAGAAGCCAGCTTGCAAACTAGTTCAGGAGGCCACCCACTACCCCCAGATCCCAACCCAGGATAAAGGCTGCCATGCCGAGCAACCCCGGACCCGCCAGCGTCGCACCCTGGTGCTCCCAGCACCACAGGCATGATGGAGCAGCCACACCCACACCCACTCCCACATATCTTGCACACACAAACATGCATAACAACAATAATAACAATAATGAACAATTGGCCGGACCCATACGTGCCCACACACCAAGCGACACCCCAGAGGCCCACCAACCACCCACACCAGACACACACTGACAGCGGCAGACCACCTCGCAGCCACAGCCACAGCCACCCCGGAGCACACCAACGGCAACACGGGGGCCAACCCGTGCACCCCCCCCCCCCCGAGCACCCACACACACCCGGCACGAAGGAAACTGGAGGCAATGTGACAAAGCACCCCATCCCATGATACAATGACAGGGCGGCTGGGAAAAGCAGGCCCCAAACCACCAACCCCCAGGCCACCGGATGGCCCGCCCCACCCCCGCCACCCAACGAGGTCACCCCACCCACATACATATCCTCCACCCCTGCACGTCCACCCATAGGTGGACACGCACACACACACCATCACACATGCCCACCTACACCCACAAACAACCCCACATGCCCACACACAACACACACACGTGCACGCACCAACTTACACACACACACACACTCACCTGCATGTGCATACACACACACTTGCATGCACACTCACACCCGCAGGCTGTGGAGGATGGAGGGGGGGCACCCTGAGATGCAAGCACCAGTCTCCGGAGCGCAACCAGGGCCCTGGAGAGGGGGACCCTGGCGGCGCCTGCCCCAGTGCATCCTTGCGAGGCACAAGGACATGCCGGGGCTGGCCCACACCACCGGCACACTCCTGACCCCAACCCAGAGGGGAAATCCCCCCCCCCCCCCCGCCCAGCACCAGGGGGCCCAAGGCCAGACCCAGCCCCACCCGGGAGGTAAGACCAGCCAGCCCAGAGCCACAGCCCACCTCCTAGGCTTACCCCGCAGCACCCCCACCAACCCCCCTCCCCCAGGCCAGACACACAGCCACCCCGGAACAGGCTCCCCAGACATTGGCCCCAGTGGGTCACAGAAACTCCTCATGGTCAGGGCGCAGCCAGCCGCCAGAGGCGCCAAGGAGAACAAGCCACCACCCGCCACCACTCAGGTTTTAGAATTAATAAGCGGGGACCAGAGAGAATTGAATTTGTCCAATTGGTTTTCTGAGTAGGCAAACATTCTCTCCAGGCTAATATAATCTGACAGTAGGTTATTATAGTGAGTTGTACACAAATTATTTCTTGATTTCCAATTCATGAGGATAGTTTTCTTTGTGATGCATAGGACAGTGAGAATCATATGTCACATCCTTACCTCTATATTCATTTCACTTAAATCACCAAGTATGCAAAGTGTGGGTGAGGATGGGATACGATACCCAAGCCATGCTGATAAGTCTTCACGTCTTCTGCCAGAACTTTTGGATCAGTGTACAGGACCACATAGCATGCATATAACTATCTGGGACGTTGCTGGTGCAGTAGGAGCAGATATTTGTGTGGCTCCGGCCCATTTTGAACATCCTTTGTCCTGTATAATGAGTTCTACTTGAGTATAAGTAGAACTCCTGTATAATGAGTTCTACTTGAGTTCTACTTGAGTATAATGAGTTCTGAGTTCTACTTATGTAGAACTTTGCACTGTATGAGTTGTAAATTAGAGCTTTTAGTCATCATAAAGTGTTTAAATATATTTGTGCCCAGAAGCTTTCATCTTTATTGACTGATAGGTCTGTCTCCCATTTTGATTTTGGAAGAGATACTGACTCATCCAGTTTTGATAATAGTCCGTATATTTTCGATATCACTTTAAGGGAACGAAGGTCTAGAAACTGTCACCTGAACTGGTACCTCTTAATCTGTCTGATTGAGATTGAATCTTGCTTTTATTATGGATTTCAGCTGTTGGTATTCAAGAAACTTTTTATCACTGATGTCATACTGTGACACCAGTTCCTGAAATTGGATAAAATTTCCACCTCAAATAAGATATTCTAAGTTTTTTATTTCTTTCTCATACCATAGTGGAAAATTTAACGTCCTCTTTTGTTGCAGGATATCAGGATTATTCCAAATGGGCGTGAGTTTGCAAGGGACAAGTGAAGACCCTGTTATTTATTTTTTTTTTTTAATTTTCACCAGGCTGTCAGAGAAGAGCTAATGTTATTGTCTTTAAAACAGTCATGGCGTTTGATACAGGGACTCATGAAAGTGAAGTCAGAGCTATTTAGCAACCCACAGAGAGCCTGTTCAGCATCTAACTATGGGTTTCCTAGTGGGGTTGATTTTGTCCATTTAGAAACAAACTGCAGTCTATTAGCTAAGAAGTAATTTTTAAAAAAAAATCTGGTAAGTCTAAACCTCCACACTCTTTTGCTTTTTAAAGAGTTTTTAAACTAATCCATGATGGTTTATTCTTCCATAAAATTTTACTTATATTTGAGTCTAGAGACTTAAAAGCAGGCCATAGGTGGTTGAGTAGGAATCATTGGAAATGAATAGTTGATTTTAGAAAGGATCATCATTTTAATGGTTGGGATGCTTCCCATTAGTGATATACTGTACAGTCATGTGAAAAAATTAGGACACCCTGTATAAGCCTGTGTGTTGTTATTTTTAACATATTTGGACATATGGATTTAAAATCAGTGTTAAAAATACTGGGAGATTCATGTAACGCAACTAAACAATTAAAAATGAATTAAAGACTTTTTTCAAATTTTCTGTAAAATGTAATTCTATACAAATAGTGAGGAATAAATTAGGACACCCCCCATCTTTTTGAGGACACCCCCACATTCATTCCCACTTCAAATGGCTATAATAAATGTTAAAAAATGCAAATAAAAACAAAAACAAGGTCAGACATAGATATGTGAACATATCTTAATAAAGAACTGAGTATTGAATGGAGTGTCCTAATTTTTTTCACATGACTGAAGGTAATGCCCTCCAGTGTGCAAGGTCATGTATTGTTTTTAGAAGGGGAATGTGATTTAGTCACAGTAACTCTGAGAGCCTGGGAGAAATAGCTATTCCTAAATATTTAATATTACCTGATTGCATTGGAATAGTGGATATATTTGAAAAATTACAATTTATAGGTAAAACTGTTGATTTACCCCAGTTAACCTCTTGCACTCCGGTGTACCGCGGGCGGACAAGTCTCTGTGTCCTAGAGCGCACGAGGGCACCCTAGAACACACACTGTGTGTCATAGGGCGCACTGAGAAAAAAAAAACCTGCATTTCTGTTCTTCCACTACAGACACAGCCGCGAACAGAAAGCCAAAGGAGTGCTTTGATTGGTTTAGATGTGATTGACCTCTCATTCGACTAATAAGAGCCTTGAATTGGATTTCTGAAACCTTGAAGAACCAATGACTGAAAACCGAGCAAGAAGGACCTGCCTACCAACGGCTGCGAATACAGCCAGCCAATTGAAACACAGAAGTTCGAAAGCGTGCCTCCCTTGCCTAAAATCTGTTTTGTGTAAGGGTGGGTGACACACACGCGTTCGCCAGTCTTTTTTTCTTACTACTGTTCTTATTTGTTTTGAAAAATCATTCGCCCAAACTGCAATCATGGAAGCGCAAAACTGCAATAATGGAATTATGGTTTGACCGGGTCACGTGACTAGAACCACGAGTCCGTAACAAGCGGACCAGCGTCATGTTCGTCTGACAATGAGGAAGAGAAGTTCGCCAGCGACACTGCTGTTGTGGACAGGTAAGTGTTATAAGCTAAATTATTCTTTATCCCTGAAAATTGTAATCAAATTGACTTTTGACCGATCGGTAAATTACAACTGTGTGTTATCGCAACATGACGGACCCGGACCGCTCCGGTCCGGTCCGGACAGCGCACGGACCATGTCCAGTCTGTGTGCCGCATCCGGACCGTGAACACCCCCCCCCCCCCACCACCGCTACTCTTCTGTAGCGGATTGCAGATATTATTGCAGATATTTTAGTACAACTGTGCGTAGTAGACTGCGGCGCACAGTCCCCGCTTTCCGTCATGTGTCGATGGACGATGTCCGTCCTCTGTAGCGGGGGGGTTGGGGGTGGGAGTTGTTATCTTCTACATTACAGATATTTTAGTATAATTTTTAATGCACTGTAGGTTATTTTTTCTTGTAAAAAAAAAACCACACATTTTTTTATGTGGCATGCTTCTTTGTGTGTGGGGGCTTGTTTGTTCATTCATTCATGAATGAATGAATAAACAACCCCCCACACACACACACACACACAGCCCTGAGTGTCACCTTTCATTAGAGCCCAAGATCAAGCTTCTATATTGAATCATTCAAAAGTTACAGACGTTTTTCCAAACTGTGCCATTTGGCACAATTTGGCACAGGTCAAAAACGCCTGGGAACAACCTAAGAAAAAAAGCTGTGTAATATATTCATTTTTTGTGGTATTGTTACAACATTTTGACCTCAGCTGGATAACACTTGGTTCTACATTTCTGTTGCATTTTCCAGCCCGGATCTGACAGCTGTGTGTTATTTGCAAGCATTTGTATCCAAAAAAACACCCAGGCGAAATTTATTTTCTTCAAGTTCAGTATGTTTAGATGACTGTTACTCAGTGGCCGGAGCACTTAGAGAGATTATGACTGTTTTGCCAAAAAATTCAAAGTGTTTTCTTTTAAATGAGACCAACCCCATGAAGATGCTTCAAAGGGTTGAAGAACAGTTTTTGATTTACTTTGGGTACGTTATTTTTTGGCGTTTTTAGGGAAATTGACCAGAGTGCAAGGGGTTAATAGGGTAGTCTGATAGTGATGAAAATTTATCAATGAGCGCCACTGTCTGAAGAAAAGATCTTTGTGAGTTTTCAAGGAAAATGAATACATCATCAGCATAAAGACTTATCTTGTGTTCTTTTTCTCTGGTTTGGATACCTCTAATATCAACATTTTGTTGTATGGCTGCTGTTAATAGTTCGACAAAGATGGTAAAAAGTGAAGGAGAGAGTGGACAACCCTGCCTGGTGCCTCTCTGGAGATTAAAGCTTTGAGAAGTTTCATCATTTGTTCAGACAGATGCAATTGGACAGCTATATAGTGTTTTAATCCAGTTTATAAAAGATGAACCAAACTTGTTTAACACCATAAAAAGGAATTTCCAATTAACACGGTAAACAAAGGCTTTCTCTGCATCCAAAGATAAAACTGTGGTTTCTAAGTTATTAATTTAACAGTAGTCTATTAAATTAAATGCTTCTAATTTTATTCTTGTGCCTCAGTATTTTTATGCCTCGGCACAAAGGCAATGTCGGCATACGGTAATCACTCCATGTGTCTGCATATGTATGCATGTCTGTCTGTTACCAGCTTTTCAGCTCACCCGCTCAAAATCAACTGGAACTAAAGGCTTGTATCATTGTGTTGTCATATTTTCTCGACTTTTAATTTGTTACAATTTCCAGATAAGGCTTTGTTTTCAAAATAAACACAAATTTAACTCACCTTTACCATCAATGCAGCTGCGAAAAAAGCTATTGTAATAACTATGCCGGGCCACTAGAAGTGGCAGGGCGACTTTTTTACAGCCACTTAGCTGTCAGTGTGTGAATGTGTGTGTGAATGGGTGGATAACAGGATCTGTAAAGCACTTTGGTCATCAAGCGATGAGAATAAAAGCGCTATATAAGTGAATGCCATTACCATTTACAGTGGGGCAAAAAAGTATTTAGTCAGTCACCAACTGTGCAAGTTCTCCCACTTAAAAGATGAGAGAGTCTCCAATTTTCATCATAGGTATACCTCAACTATGAGAGAAAAAATGAGAAAAAAAAAATCCAGAAAATCACATTGTCGGATTTTTAAAGAATTTATTTCCAAATTATGGTGGAAAATAAGTATTTGGTCAATAACAAAAGTTCATCTCAGTACTTTGTTATATACCCTTTGTTGGCAATGGCAGAGGTCAAACGTTTTCTGTAAGTCTTCACAAGGTTTTCACACACTGTTGCTGGTATTTTGGCCCATTCCTCCATGCAGATCTCCTCTAGAGCAGTGATGTTTTGGGGCTGTCGCTGGGCAACACGGACTTTCAACTTCCTCCAAAGATTTTCTATGGGGTTGAGATCTGGAGACTGGCTAGGCCACTCCAGGACCTTGAAATGCTTCTTATGAAGCCACTCCTTCGTTGGCCAGGTGGTGTGTTTGGGATCATTGTCATGCTGAAAGACCCAGCCACGTTTCATCTTCAATGTTCTTGCTGATGGAAGGAGGTTTTCACTCAAAATCTCACGATACATGGCTCCATTCATTCTTTCCTTTACACGGATCAGTCGTCCTGGTCCCTTTGCAGAAAAACAGCCCCAAAGCATGATGTTTCCACCCCCATGATTCACAGTAGGTATGGTGTTCTTTGGATGCAACTCAGCATTCTTTCTCCTCCAAACACGACAAGTTGAGTTTTTACCAAAAAGTTCTATTTTGGTTTCATCTGACCATATGACATTCTCCCAATCCTCTTCTGGATCATCCAAATGCTCTCTAGCAAACTTTAGACGGGCCTGGACATGCACTGACTTAAGTGTCTGACACTGCAGGATTTGAGTCCCTGGCGGGGTAGTGTGTTACTGACTACTGATGGTAGCCTTTGTTACTTTGGTCCCAGCTCTCTGCAGGTCATTCACTAGGCCCCCCTGCGTGGTTCTGGGAATTTTTGCTCACCGTTCTCATGATCATTTTGACCCCACGGGGTGAGATCTTGCGTGGAGCTCCAGATCGAGAGAGATTATCAGTGGTCTTGTATGTCTTCCATTTTCTAATAATTGCTCCCACAGTTGATTTCTTCACACCAAGCTGCTTACCTATTGCAGATTCAGTCTTCCCAGCCTGGTGCAGGTCTACAATTTTGTTTCTGGTGTCCTTTGACAGCTCTTTGGTCTTGACCATAGTGGAGTTTGGAGTCTGACTGTTTGAGGTTGTGGACAGGTGTCTTTTATACTGATAACGAGTCCAAACAGGTGCCATTAATACAGGTAACGAGTGGAGGACAGAGGAGCCTCTTAAAGAAGAAGTTACAGGTCTGTGAGAGTCAGAAATTTTGCTTGTTTGTAGGTGACCAAACACTTATTTTCCACCATAATTTGCAAATAAATTCTTTAAAAACCCTTCAATGTGATTTTCTGGATTTTTTTTTTCTCATTTTGTCTCTCATAGTTGAGGTATACCTATGATGAAAATTGGAGACCTCTCTCATCTTTTAAGTGGGAGAACTTGCACAATTGGTGGCTGACTAAATACTTTTTGCCCCACTGTACCTATGCTACCATGTCACAAGCACCGAGGCATCAGCACCTTGGTGCTTTCATTTAGCTTGGTTTTTAGTTAGCATTTTATTCTAATTTTAGCTTATTTTAACTTAATTTTAATTCATAGGTTTTAGATTTACCTTTTTATTTTAGGGGGCAGTTGTGTATATTTTATCTAATAAATTCCTTGTTTGAACAAACATTTTAAATTCCCCCTTTGATTCCTCCTGTGACTCTTCACCTGGTTTATAAAGAACTTGCAAGTGGTGTTT
Source organism: Pholidichthys leucotaenia (assembly GCA_020510985.1). Lineage (NCBI taxonomy): Eukaryota > Metazoa > Chordata > Actinopteri > Cichliformes > Pholidichthyidae > Pholidichthys > Pholidichthys leucotaenia. Next base: position 54,497,947 of record CM035840.1, on the reverse strand, counting down.
TTAATTACCCCTCAGCTATGGTACACTTATGTATTTTTCTTTTTTATTAGATAGATAGGTAGATGTACTTTATTTATCCAAAAGTGGGAAATTACAGTGAAACAGTAGCATGACAGTAGATGACCAAAATGACAGAAACACACACAGCATAGTAGACAAAGGAAATTACCCAGGAAAGTAAACCTATCTAGATAACTTTATATAAATCACAGATGATGACCCGTATAGATAGATACATCATACTCGCTGTACAGTACAGGACTATCAGTTGTAGGGTGCAATGTGAGGTACCAATTAGACTGCAAGGTGCAGTATGGCAGCATAGTTATGACCAGAATTCAACAGTAGAGTGAGTTATTGTACAGTGAAATGGCATGTGGCAGTAAAGATATCCTGTACCTGACAGCGAAGCTGTAGCAGTCTGCTGGAGAAAGTGCTTCGCTGTCTGTCCTGTGTGTGGTGGATGGGGTGATCAGGGTTGTCCATGATTTTTAACAGTTTGTTCAGTGTCCTTCCCTCCACCACATTCTCAAAGGCCTCCAAGCCTGAGACCAATTACAGAGCCAGCCTTCTTGATAATCCTGTCAAGTCTGTTGGTGTCGCTGGCTCCGATACTGCTACCCCAACAGACAGCAGCAAAGAAGATGACACTGGCAACAATGGGCTGATAGAAAAGCTCCAGCATCTTGTTGCACATGAAGGATTTCGGCTTCCTCATAAAGTAGAGTCTGCTCATCCCTTTCTTGTATGCAGCATCGGTGTTAAGATTTCCAGTCCAGTCCGTTGCTGATCATGACACCCAGATATTTGTAGTCCTCCACTACCTCCACATCCGCCCCCTAATCTGCAACAGCTATGCAGGTGTCATCTTCTTCATCTCTCTGGTCTTTCTGACATTCAGCCTCAAGTGGTTCTGCTCTGTTCACTCCACAAATCTGTCTACCAGTGGCCAGTACTCCCCCTCCGCTCCCCCTGTTATACACCCAACAACAGCCAAGGCATCAGAGAATTTCTGCAGGTGGCATGACTCGGTATTGTACTGAAAGTTGGTGGTGTATAAGATGAAGAGAAAAGGAGAAAGCACAGTCCCCGGTGGCGCTCCCGTATCATTAACCACCACATCAGACAAGACACTGCCCAGCCAGACAAACTGTGGCCTGCTTGTCAGGTAGTCGGTAATCCAGGAGATCACAGAGCTGTTGATCCCCATCACCCGCAGCTTCTCACCCAACAGCAGTGGTTGGATGGTGTTAAACGCACTGGAGAAATCAAAGAATGTGATTCTCACAGTGTCCTCTGCCATCCAGGAGAAAATGGGCTCATTGCAGCAGGTAGACTTTTATTTTTTTCTCATGCTTTGCAAACAACCACAAAAAAGAAACGGTCACTACCAGTATTATGGCTTTATTTTTTTTTAATTTGATATCTATAGTTTTTAGTTAGATGCAAATGTGTAATACCCAGTGCTGGGGGTAACTTGTTACAAAGTAACCCGTTACTGTAACTACACTAGTTTTGCAGTAATGTGCTGTTTAACAAAATTACTGTTTAAAAATTTAGTAATCCATTACTGAAATTTGATCAGATGCGCAACTTGTGTTACTTGTTTTATTAATATGGATAGATATTTTTAGTGCAAATAAATACAAACTGTCCCTACGTAGCTAACACAGCCGTCAGTCAATGTAACCTTTTTGCAAAGAATCTCTTTACTGCTGCAGCCAGCAGCCACAAATGGAGCTTGCTCCTGCTGGGAAAAGATGAAGCTCTTTTTTTTGTGGAAATAGACAGATTACTTTTCCTTTGTCACGTTAAGGGCAAAAGCATATTGGTGGGTTGCAAGCTAAAGTGCGGTTGAGACTGACTGCAGTCTTCAGAAGCATCTGAGAACAGCAACAAGATCCAACAAAGCGACGCATTGCTAACAACACCCTGTTAGTGGATCTACATTACCGGAAAAGCCACAGCTGGATTTAAAGTGGAAATACTCTTATCTGAACACCCACAGTTGGATTTCAAGCACAGGTATGCATCTGGACAGTTTGTGACCCAGCAAGAATTAAACCGACTGATTGCCAGATACTTCACTTTTTCCACATTTTGTTATGTTACAGCCTTATTCCAAAATGGATTAAATGCATTTTGTTCCTCAAAATTCTATATGCAATACCTCATAATGACAATGTGAAAAAAGTTTTTTTTTTTTAGATTTTTGCTAATTTATTAAAAATAAAAATCTAAGAAATCACATGTAAATAAGTATTCACAGCCTGTGCCATGAAGCTCAAAATTGAGCTCAGGTGCATCTCGTTTCTGTCATGAACCCTCCTGTGCACTTCTCCAATGTGCACGGCGAGGGGAGAAAGGATGAAGATTTATGTGCTGGGTGAACACCAACACACATTTATTTATACAACACGCAGACAAACAGTTACAGTTATAGTTTCCTCAGAAGCAAACGGAGTCCTACTGGATGCTCAACAGTCTACAGGGGAAAGACACCAGGGAAAAACACATGCAGTAATTATTCACTGAGCTGGAGCAGTCCAGTAGTCCAAATAAGCCCCGAGGGAAACCGTCCTTGACTTCATCAGATGACAGGTGATCAAATGAAGCACAATGATCCAGCAATGCATGACAGGAAGCAGGCTCCTTATGAACATGAATTGCTGGATCCACAAATTGGGTACACCTGGGCAAGGAGCAGGCAGATGGCATACGGGAGTGGGAACAGCTGGCAGTAATAAGGGGGGGCGTGGTATGACCGGCAGACAGCGCTCACTCCAGCGTGAGCCCAAGAGGCTGCCTCACCGCTGCCGGCCAGACAGCAGTGGCTATGGGTATGGCAGAGTACACAGAAATACATATGAACATAAATGCAACGTGGCACGTACCCACAGAAAGACCAGGACTGAGCCGGGGGAAACCAAGCCAGCTCAGTTCCTGACAGAGCCACCCCCCACCCCCAAGGGGTGGAATCCCAGACACCCAAGGAAACACCCCCCCCCCAACAGGAACAAACAACCCAAACCCAGGTGGGAGGTAGGGGGAACAGGAAAGGTGGGAACACCACACCCCACCCAGGGACCACAATTAACCCCCTCAAGTCCCAAGACATGGAAGCTCGGGAGGCTGCCCAGAGTCCCAGAACCAGCAGGCAGTTTGGCAAACCCAGTCTGGTGGCCTGCCGGAAAACACGAGCCATCTGGCCCAGAGACCAACGTTGTTAATCCACCAGGGCCAACAGGGTGACAGGAGGCGGCCTGCCTACCAGGAAGCTCGCTGGTGGGTGACCGGACTGAAGGGAGGGAGCCCCCATGGCGTAGGACCGGGAGGAGAAGGGGACCACAGCATCCTTACGGCGATCTGCAGCACCCTCGAGGATCCTGGCTTGGGACCCAGCTGCACCCATGGTGGACCCCGACCAGGCCGGCTCCGCTGCACCCACGATGGACTCCAGCGGGAGCCTTGCTGCACCCATGGTGACCTCTGGCTGAGGCTCTGCAGCACCCGCGGTGACCTCCGGCTGAGGCTCTGTAGCACCCATGGTGACCTCCGGCTGAGGCTCTGCAGCACCCGCGATGGGCCCTGATTGGGCCAGCGCTGCACCCACGATGGTCCCGGTCTGGGACGTGGCTGCACCCACGATGGGCTCTGGTTGGAGCACCATTGCACCAGCGGTGACCCGCATCGGGTCACCTCCGGTCCCTCTCCCCTCGAGTGACCTGGATCTGGTGCTGACAAGCTCATGGGGGTATACAGAAGGGGTTGGGTGAGGTTAGGCATGGGCGCACCGCATGTCGCTGGGGCAGAGCACTCAAGAGGGTTGCTCACCCTGAGTCTCCTCGCCAGGAGGCAGGTAAACTTGTTCATCAAGCATAATAGTTAAATGAGAAGTAACTTGCCTGTCCTCCTGACATGAGACGTCCTCCACAGCCTTAGAGACATCTCCCCCCTTCCGGGCATTCCTCCTCGTGCAGCACCAGCGAGACTGGAGGCCTCCTCCAGTGGCGGTTCCTCCTCTTCTTCCTCCCGGATGGCTCAGGAATCAGGTTGTCCAGGACACGAAGCAACATGCTGGACAGCTCCGTCTCCTCCGGGAAGGGGGGGGGGGAAGTGGTTGCGAGGAGTTCGAGCGCTGGGGGAACCTCATCCAACGTCTCCTCGACCCGGTAGTTGAGCGCAGCAAGCAGGTTTGACCATTCTTCGTCCGTCGGCAGGCCCGTGGATTGAACAGGCGCGGGGAGTGGAGCCCCCACCGCCAGGGAAGCACATCCTCGGGCCTCCCTCTCACAGTGCTCCTCCTCGACCCAGTGATTGAGTGCGGCGAGCAGGGTTGACCACTCTTCGTCCGTCGGCAAGCCCAGTCTCTTTTCCTCTGTCATGATGTCCAAGAATTGGGCAGGCGCCGGACCAGGAGAGGATGCAGACCACTCCAATGTGGTGGTTGCAGGAGAGAGCCTCTATGCGGGCCCCTTGGCAGACCTCATGACTGCTGCCACATCCTCCACAGCAGCCAAGATGCTCCCAACATTCCTAATCTCCCCCTGCAGTGGCTCCAATACTGGGAAATCCTCTGGCATGGTTGCAGGAAGACCTCTCCATGCTGGCTCTGGGAAGGACTCCTCCAAAGCAACTGGCTCCTCCGCCGTCTGATGGCCCTGACCTTGGGTCAACAGGTCCTCAGGGAGAATTGGAGGACACACGGAGAGGGGAAAAAATGAATTAATATATGCAGCTGGAGGAGAGGACCCAGTGGACTGCTTAAACTGGGCCTGTCCCTCATGAGACAGGCAAGATTCAATGTCATTAGATGGTTCACAATGAAAAAATACTTGCCTGTCATCTCAGTCCTTGTTGTTCCCAGCTGCAGGTGGCAGACAGTCATCCCTGTCCGTGTCAGCGGTGACGTGGACCCCTTTGAAAGCTTGTGGAGGAGCCATCTCCATGACAACAGAGGTGGGCGTTACCGGGGTGAGCTCAGCGGACTTCAGGACAGCTGGAGGGCAGAGGGCTGCCGTAGGCGATGAGAGATTCTCCCGGTGTCTCCAAGCTGGATGACGCCATCTTTGGGATGCGGGAGAGGCCCGGCCCAATGCTGGCAAAGCGGGAGAGAGAGAGGATCCTGGCTGTGGAGTGCGCACCCGCTTAGGCTCAGCGAGGAACGCCACTCTCCCTACGCCAGGGAACTCCCGCTGGAGCACATAGACTGAGGCGATCAGGTCTGCGTACTGAGGGTAATTCCAGAGTCCTGGATGCACCTCCAGAATCCCCTCAGCTGCATCCAGACTGCTCCATTTTGCCCTCGGTCCGCAGGCTTTATGGGCCTCCTCCATGAAGTCCCGAATGAAGAATACCGCCCATTCCTCCTTCACCGTGGGACTCCCTGCAGATCCTCTGCCTCAGCCGGTGCAGGAGCAGTGCGTCAAGGGCATCGTGGGCAACACAGGTGGATGAGGAAAAAATGTTCAAAAAGAAGGGGAAAAAAAGGAATGCATGGGTGAACCCGCTAAATCCTTTTTATAATGGCTGGGTCATTCTGTCATGAACCCTCCCATGTGCTTCTCCAATGCGCACAGCAAGGGGAGAAATGATGAGGATTTACGCGCTTGGTGAACACCAACACATATTTATTTATACAACACGCAGACAGTTACAATTATAGTTTCCTCGGAAGCAAACAGAGTCCTACTGGATGCTCAACAGTCTACAGGGGAAAGACACCAGGGAAAAAAACACATGGTAATTACTCACTGAGCTGGAGCAGTCCAGTAGTCCAAATAAGCGCCAAGGGAACCCGTTCTTGACTTCACCAGATGACAGGCGATCAAATGAAGCACAATGACCCAGCAATGCATGACAGGAAGCAGGCTCCTTATGAACATGCATTGCTGGATCCACAAATTGGGTACACCTGGGTAAGGAGCGGGGAGATGGCATACGGCAGTGGGAACAGCTGGCAGTAATAAAGGGGGGGGCATGGTCCGACCGGCAGACAGGCCTCACTCCAGCGTGAGCCCAAGAGGCTGCCTCACCGCTGCCGACCAGACACCAGTGGCTATGGGCATGTCAGAGTACACAGAAATACATATAAACATAAATGAATCGTGGCACGTACCCACAGAGAGGCCAGGACCGAGCTGGGGGAAACCAAGTCAGCTCGGCTCCTGACAGTTTCCACTGATCATCCTTGAGATGTTTCTATAGCTTAATTGGAGTCGGCCTGTGGTAAATTCAGTTGATTGGACATGATTTGGAAAGGAACACACCTGTCTATATAAGGTCCCACAGTTGACAGTGCATGTCAGATCACAAACCAAGCATGAAGTCAAAGGAACTGTCTGTAGACCTCCGAGACAGGATAGTCTTGAGGCACAAATCTGGGGAAGAGAACAGAAAAATTTCTGCTGTTTTGAAGGTCCCAATGAGCACAGTGGCCTCCATCATCTCTAAATGGAAGAAGTTCGGAACCACTAGGACTCTTCCTAGAGCTGGCCGGCTGTCTAAACTGAGCGATCAGGGAGAAGGGCCTTAGTCAGGGAGGTGACCAAGAACCAGATGGTCATTCTGTCAGAGCTCCAGCATTCCTCTGTGGAAAGAGGAGAACCTTCCAGAAGGACAACCATCTCTGCAGCAATCCCCCAATTAGACCGGTATGATAGAGTGGCCAGATGGAAGCCACGCCTTAATAAAAGGCACGTGGCAACCCACCTGGAGTTTGCCAAAAGGCACCTGAAGGACTCTCAGACCATGAGAAACAAAATTCTCTGGTCTTATGAGACAACAGTTGAGCTCTTTGGCATGAATGCCAGGCATCATGTTTGGAAGAAACCAGGCACCGCTCATCACCAGGCCAATACCATCCCTACAGTGAAGCATGGTGGCAGCAGCATCATGCTGTGGGGATGTTTTTCAGCTGCAGGAACTGGGAGACTAGTCAGGATAGAGGGAAAGATGAATGCAGCATTGCTGCCAAAGATGCATCAACAAAGTACTGAGCAAAGGCTATGAATAGTTATGTACATGTGATTTCTTTTTTTCTTTTTAATTCATTCATTCATTCATCTTCTTCCGCTTAATCCTTTTCGGGTCGCGGGGGGGTAAAAATCTCAAAGAAACGTTTTTCACATTGTCATTATGGGGTACTGTGTGTAAAATTTTGAGGAAAAAATTTTATTCCATGTTGGAATAAATCCGACGGCGAACGCTGGGACAGCGCGTGACGTCATCCATTCAGTAACCAGCAGGCTGCAGACAGAACACCCAGATGCTCTTCTCCTCATCTCAGGCGATTTCAACCACGTTTCACTGTCTCCCATTCTGCCCACTTTCACCCAGTATGTCACATGCCACACTAGAGACAATAAAACACTGGATTTGTTCTACGCAAACACTAAGGAGGCGTACACCTCATCACAACTCCCCCCACTTGGGAGATCGGATCACAACTTGGTTCATCTCCGACCGGTGTACAAACCCCTAGTGCACAGACAACCTCCGGCCATGCACACTGTGGAGTTATGGTCTGAGGAGACAATGGACACTCTAAAGGACTGTTTTGAAGCCACCGCCTGGGAGCAGCTCTGCGATCCACATGGTGAGGACATCGATGGCCTCATTCACACCTTCACGGGCTACCTCAGCTTCTGTGTGGACAAATCCGTTCCCACCAAGACCATACGGCGTCACTCAAACAACAAACCCTGGATCAACCCTGAGATAAAAACACTTCTGAGAGAGAAGAAGAGGATCTTCAGGTCGGGGAACAGGGAGATGCTGAAGTCCGTACAGAGGGAGCTGAGGAGAAAGATCAGAGAAGGCAAGGACAGCTTCAGGAAGAAGATGGAGGACAAGCTGCAACAGAGCGACATCAGCGGGGTCTGGAGAAACCTCAAAACCATCTCGGGGCTCCAGAATACCTCCCCCCAGGCCACGGGGGGCAGGGAGTGGGCAAACAACCTGAATCTGTTTTTCAATAGATTTGACCAACCGCCCTCCCCCCTGTCTGCACAACAACCACTGCTGCCTCTAAGAAATCAAGTCCTGCTACCCACTCCCCACTCCACCGACACCCCCCCCCACTCCCAACACACAGCCCCCCATCCTGACCCTGACCAAGACCCAGGTGAGGACGGAGCTGAGGAAGATCAAGGCGAGGAAGGCGTCGGGACCGGACGGCATCAGCGCAAAGCTCCTCAAGTCCTGTGCAGACCAGCTGTGTGGGATTGTGACGTATATCTTCAACATGAGCCTGAAACTGGGGAGGGTACCACAGCTGTGGAAAACATCTTGTGTGGTACCTGTACCAAAAACTTCCCACCCCAAAGACCTGAACAGCTTCAGACCGGTGGCCTTGACGTCCCACTTGATGAAGACCCTGGAGAGACTGCTCCTTGCTCATCTCCGCCCCCTGGTGGAACCAGCGATGGATCCACTCCAGTTCGCCTACCAGCATGGCATTGGGGTGGAGGATGCGGTGATCTTCCTCCTTCACCGTTCTCTGTCCCACCTGGAGAAGCCCGGGAATATGGTGAGGATCATGTTCTTTGACTTCTCCAGTGCTTTCAACACCATCCAACCGATGATCCTGAAGGACAAGCTGCTGCGCGCAGGGGTGGACCAGCACCTGTCATCATGGATCCTGGACTACCTCACGAACCGGCCTCAGTTTGTGAGAACCCGGGACTGTGTTTCCGACACGATCATCAGTAGCACGGGGGCCCCCCAGGGAACGGTGCTGGCTCCCTTCTTGTTCACTCTTTATACTGCGGACTTCTCACACAACACAACACATTGCCATCTACAGAAGTTCTCTGATGACTCTGCGATCGTTGGTCTCATCTCCAGCGGAGATGAAGCTGAGTACAGAGGGCTTATCCAGGACTTTGTGGACTGGTGCCATCGGAACTGCCTCCAGATCAACGCGAGGAAAACTAAGGAGCTGGTGGTGGACTGCCGCAGGCATGGGCAGCCCCTCACAGCACCAGTAAATATACAGGGAACAGACATCGAGATGGTGACATCCTACAAGTACCTGGGTATTCATCTGAACAATAAACTAGACTGGTCACACAATACTGACGCACTCTACAAGAAGGGACAGCGCAGGCTGTTCCTGCTGAGGAGACTCAGGTCTTTTGGTGTACAAGGGGCGCTGCTGAAGTCATTCTATGACACGGTGGTGGCATCAGCCATCACTTTTGGAGTGGTCTGCTGGGGCAGTGGCATTACTGCAGCCGATAGGAAGAGACTGAACAAACTGATTAAGAAAGCTAGCTCTGTCCTGGGGCAACGCCTTGATCCGATGGAGGAGATAGGAGAGAGAAGGACGGTGGCTAAACTGTCATCTCTGCTGGAGTCCGAGTTCCACCCTATGCAGGACATACTGGATGCACTGAGGAGCTCATTTAGCAGCAGACTACATCATCCCAGGTGCACAACCGAGAGGTTTCGTAGGTCCTTCCTACCAACGGCTGTCAGACTGTACAACCTAAGCAGGGCTGCTCGCAGAGATAGCAAAAAGACGTAACAAACTAATAGTTTTTTTTTTTTTTTTTTTTTTTTTTGAATGCAAAAGATGCAATAGACTTACACAATGGTCCTCTCCGGCATACAACTAGGAACATACCGGTCGCTATGGAGGGTGAGAATATGTATGGGCACATAATCATACCATGTAGGATAACTAAATAGACGGTTATGCTGTTTCATCCCACCTAGCAACAATGCTCTGCACTGTGTGTGTTTATATATTTACATATTTATTCCATCTAGCTACAATGCTCTGCACTGGGTGTGTTTATATTTATATATCTATATATTTATTCCATCTAGCTACAATGCTCCGCACTGTGTTTTTATATATCTACATATTATTCCATCTAGCTACATTGCTCCGCACTGTGTGTGTTTATATACTTGCATATTTATTCCACCTAGCTGCAATGCTCCATACTGTGGGTGTTTATATATTTACATATTTATTCCATCTAGCTACAATGCTCTGCACTGTGTGTTCATATATTCATATATTTATTCCATCCAGCTACAATGCTCTGCACTGTGTGTCTGTGTGTGTGTGTGTGTGTATATATATATATTTTATAGTAATATGTACATATGTATATTAGCTGCTCTTGCTTGCTTGTTTTTTCTTGCCTTCTGATTGTTGCTCTGAGTGTTGCTATCCCTGTGCTGTTGCAATCCTGGAATTTCCCCGTTGTGGGACTAATAAAGGCTTATCTTATCTTATCTTATCTTAATAAGGCTGTATCATAACAAAATGTAGAAAAAGTGAAGCGTTGTGAATACTTTCCGGATGCACTGTATGTCCTTACAGAATGAAGACCTGATAACAGCCTTTTCCCATCAGACAGCTGAGACTGTGAACACATTCAAAACACATTTACTTGCTACCTGGATAAACATTAAAAAAAAATGGATTTGATCTCCAAAAGGAATTTAAGGAACTGGATCATGTCTCTGTCACAGCAGACGTTTGGACTGTAGATAATGGACGTTTTCTTTGGATCACTGCATATCGGATTAAATCCATAACATAAAGATAAGATATATACTGTACATTGACAGCTTTATGCAGTGTTGCCAAGTTACTCTTTTGGAGTGATTCTTACTCTTTTCCCCCTCTCTCTCACTCCACAAACCCTATTTCTCACTCCAAAATGAGGACATTACTGGCAATTTTGTATTGATTTTCTTCAGGTTTTTCCCACAATAAGCTCTCAAGGCAGGATTAAGCAGACTGAGCATGTTCTAAAAGCTCTGTCTGAAACAGTTTGTTTTCAGCCTGACATTAATAAGCCCGTAATGTAATCCATTAATTAAATTATCTTGTTATGTGTGCATGATGATTTACGTATGCATTTATAAGTAACATGAAAGTTACTCTTCCAAGTATAGTATCTCACAAAAGTGAGTACGCCCCTCTCATTTTTGTAAATATTTTATTATATCTCTTCATGGGACAACACTGAAGATTTCACCATGTTTACATGGACTCAAGTAACCAGATTAAAAGCTTGATTGAAATAAAAATGCTTCATTAAACACACCAATCTGAATATTCTGACCCCATCACACTCATTCGGATCAACATTTCCTTCCAATTGAGACGGGTGGGGTGGGTTATGCCGATTATTAATCGAGTTGGTGCGCATATAAACACTTATTCTGAAGTCTGGGTAGAAAATATGTTTACTGCGCATGTCTGTATGTCAGCCACACGTCGACGTGATGTATTTCCACCTTTACAGCAGCTAGCGGAAGACATGGCGGGAGTAAAACAAAACTGGTCTGTATCCTCCTGCTGTCTCCCTCTGTCCGTCATATGCAGTAATATGCAGAAGTATGTACCGCTGGATTTGTAGCTTCATTACGGAGACCAGCAGAAGCAAAAGTACAGTTTGAATAACACAATACAGGTCCATTTCAAAAAGAGAAAGACACGAAGCGGGGTTTGTTTACAACGGAAGTTGCTTCTTGTACTATTTCCGGAATGTCGGATAATTTGCGCTTGTCAAAATGGTTTAGTCCGTTCAAACGTGTGACACATGGAAACGCACGTCCTAATCAAATCAGTTTTTTCAGGATGCATGTAAACAGTAAAGTTCTGATCTGAAATGTAATCAGATTGAAGAAATTTCACACATTAACTGTGGCTTTTGATACAATGTAAAGTAGTCAGTGTACAGCTTGTACAACAGTGCAAATTTGCTGTCCCCTCAAAATAACAACACACAGCCATTAATATTGAAACCGCTGGCAACAAAAGTGAGTCCACCCCTAAGTAAAAATGTCCAAACTGTGCCCAAAGTGTCAATATTTCGTGTGGCCCCCAATATTTTCCAGCACTGCCATGGGCATGGAGTTCACTAGAGCTTCACAGGTTGCCGCTGGAATCCTCTTCCACTTCTCCATAACGACATCATGGAGTTGATGGATGCTGAGAGACTTTGTGCTCCTCCACCTTCCGTTTGAGGATGCCCCACAGATGCTCAATAGGGTTTAGGTCTGGAGACATGCTTGGCCAGTCCATCACCTTTACCCTCAGTTTCCTTAGCAAGGCAGTGGTCGTCTTGGAGGTGTATTTGGGGTCGTTATCATGTTGGAATACTGCCCTGCGGCCCAGTTTCCAAAGGGAAGGGATCATGCTCTGTTTCAGTATGTCACAGTACATGCTGGCATTCATGGTTCCCTCAATGAACTATAGCTCCCCAGTGCTGGCAGCATTCATGCAGCTCCAAACCATGACACTCCCACCACCATATTTGACTGTAGGTAAGACTTGTCTTTGTACTCCTCACCTGGTTGCCACCACACACAACTGACACCATCTGAACCAAACAAGTTTATCTTGGTCTCATCAGACCACAGGACATGGTTCCAGTAATCCATGTCCTTAGTCTGCTTTTCTTCAGCAAACTGTTTGCGGGCTTTCTTGTGCATCACCTTTAAAAGGGGCTTCCTTCTGGGATGACAGCCATGCAGACCAATTTGATGCAATGTGTGGCGTATGGTCTGAGCACTGACAGGCTGACCCCCCACCCCTTCAACCTATGCAGCAATGCTGGCAACACTCATATGTCTATTTTCAAAAGACAACCCCTGGATATGATGCTGAGCACATGCACTCAACTTCTTTGGTTGACCATGGTGAGGCCTGCTCTGAGTGGAACCTGTCCTGTTAAACAGCTGTATAGTCTTGGCCACCATGCTGCAGCTCAGTTTCAGTGTATTGGCAATCTTCTTATAGCGTAGGCCATCTTTATGTATACCAACAATTCTTTTTTTTCAGCTCCTCTGAGTTCTTTGCCATGAGGTGTCATGTTGAACTTCAAGTGACCAGTATGAGACAGTGTGAGAGCGATAACACCAAATTTAACACACCTACTCCCCATTCACATCTGAGACCTTGTAACATTAATGAGTTACATGACACCAGGGAGGGAAAATTGCTAATTGGGCACAATTTGAACATTTTCGCTTCAGGGTGTGCTCACTTTTGTTGCCAGTGGTTTAGACATTAATGGCTGTGTGTTTAGATATTTTGAAGGGGACAGCAAATTTACACTGTTATACAAGCTATACACTGACTACTTTACATTGTATCAAGTGTCACATCTTCAGTGTTGTCCTATGAAAAGATAATAAAATATTTACAAAATTGTGAGGGGTGTACTCACTTGTGAGATACTGTAACTAGTTAGTTTAATCTTGCAGTAATTGGTAAGTAACTCAGTTACTTTTGAAAAGAAGTAACTTGTAACTGTAAATAGTTACTATTTTTAGTAACTTGCCCAACACTGGTAATGCCAAAGTAATGTAGAAGTTCACAGTTGAAAGTAAATGACGATATGTAAATGATACTTGTACCCTTTTTTGTATTTTAAAATACTAGTACATACCCGTGCATATCCGTGCGTGCCCATAGAAACCAAGTATAAGCAAGTATTTCTGCATGCCCATAGAAAGCAGGTGTAAGCAAGGGTGTAAGCAAGCATGTCAGCGCTCATTCAGTGATGCCTGCCTTTGATCTTTGATGGTCTTAGTGAGTCCTATGATCTGTGATGATGTCATAGCGAGTGCAATGATCATGAGTTATGCCCGCATTTGACCTTTGAAGATGTCCTAGGTCCTATGATCTTTGATGATGGCATAGCGATGATGTACTGCTTCGAATGGGTGTATGTCAGATTTCCAGATTTACAAACTGACACAGATTTCTTGAATTTATCGTGTTTTTTTTTTAAGATTTCCAGATTTACTGCTTCGAATGGGTGTGGTTTAAAGTGCTGTGTCCTATTGTATATATGGCGGCATCGCGAGTCCTGATGTTCACTGTATGCGAGTATGTGAGTGTGTGAGTGGATGTATATGTGTTCGTCTGGTCACTGGAGCTGAGCCCGTCTTGTGATGACCTGGCAACCCTGGAAACACACAAGCACAAGGGTTACTGCTGTACAGTAGCAATATCGGCATATATGCTGCAGGTGCTTACTTGCAGGTCCCACAATGTAAGTCCGGCTGGCTCTTGGTGTCCGTGAGACGTGGTGCTCGAGGTGCCCGGCATTGCGGGGGTGAGGAGGAACTCCGAGAAGGTGGAGGCTGTGCCTCGTCAGCTGAGGAGGAATGTCCGCCACCTGGGAGGTCCACCTGTGCACAGGGGATAGAACTTGCAGCTGATGAGTGCTGGGTTTGCTTACGTGACTTGGCTTGGCTTGGCATTGGCTTCTTGACTGGAGATCGAGATCTTGGCGCATTGCTTGGCAAGTAAGACAGACGACTCCGTGCTGAGGAGTCCGTTCGTTGGGCTTTTAAAGCTCGCTGATTGCCACCTGCTGGAGTGAGCGCAGCTGATGATGATGATGATGATGCTGATGACGGCCTGGCGACCATCATGACAGTACTCCCCCCTCTAGAGGTGCCTCCAGGCACCTGCCCAATCCTACCTGGATGCGCCCGATGGAAATCGCAGATCAACTGCTTGTCGAGGATCAACGCAGGGCGTATCCAGGAGCGATGCTCAGGGCCAAACCCCTCCCAGTCCACCAAACACTGGAGGCCCCGACCCCTCCTGCGGACGTCCAGGATTGCTGTCACCCCCCAGGCCGGATGGCCATCGATCATCCTCAGGGGGACAGGAGCCGCGGGGGGTGGGCACAGCGGGTCGGCGATGTAGGGCTTGACCTGGGAGACGTGGAAAGTGGGGCAGATGCGCATGTGAGGGGAGAGAACAAGACGCACAGACACAGGGTTGGCAATGCGGGCAATGACAAAAGGATCGATGAAGCGCTTGGTCAGTTTACGCTTCTCGGCAGGCACACTGATGTTTCTCGTGGACAACCATACCTTCTGACCCACCTTGTAATCCGGGGCGGGCCTCCTGTGACGGTTGGCCACCTCAATGTTGCGTTCCGTGGTTCTCAGAAGGGCTCTGCGGGTGATGGACCAAATCCGCCGACAACGCCTGATGTGAGCCTGTACAGACGGAACTGCCACCTCTCCCTCCTCCTCAGGGAACACAGGTGGATCGTACCCCAATGAAGCCTTAAAGGGGGACATCCCCGTGGCCAAGGACACCGTGGTGTTATGAGCGTACTCGATCCACGGGAGATACGTGCTCCAAGAAGAAGAGCAGGAGGAGATGACACAGCGCAGCGCAGCCTCCAGCTCCTGATTGGCCTACTCGCACTGGCCATTGCTCTGCGGGTGGTATCCAGAGGAGAGACTGGCCGTGGCCCCCAGTACCGTGCAGAACGCCTTCCAAACTTGAGACACGAACTGTGGCCCTCGATCCAAAACGACGTCAGCAGGGATCGCGTGAGGATGAACCACGTGAAGGACGAGAAGGTCCGCCGTCTCCCGGGCTGATGGCAACCCCCGGAGAGGCACAAAGTGGGCAGCTTTAGAAAAGCGGTCCACAATTGTCAAAACAGTCGTGAAGTGGCCGGAGGGGGGCAAACCGGTCACGAAGTCCATGGCCACATGGGACCAGGGGCAGGAAGGGACGGGCAAAGGGTGCAGAAGACCCGCCAGGGCCGATGATGACGTCTTCCCAGTGGCGCACTGAGCGCAGGCCCGGACATAGTTGTTAACATCCTTCCGTAGCCCTGGCCACCAAAAGGTCCTCTGGAGGAGGTCAATGGTCCGACTCACACCCGGATGGCACGCCAGTTTGGACGCGTGACCCCACTCTATTACCTGGCCCCTAACAGAACGAGGAACAAACAGACGACCCGGGGGCCCCCCACCCGGATCGGGCTCCACCTCCTGTGCTCTTCTGACCTTGTCGCAGATTCCCCAGGACAACGCACCCACAACACAGGCAGAAGGCAGGATAGTCTCCTCCCGCTTATCAGAGGATGGCACGTCAAACTGCCTGGAAAGGGCGTCAGGCTTACCATTCTTGCTTCCCGGCCGGTAGGTGATCGTAAAATTAAAGCGACCAAAGAAGAGTGACCAGCGGGCCTGACGTGCGTTTAGCCGCTTAGCCGTCCTGAGGTATTCAAGGTTGCGATGGTCAGTCCACACGACAAATGGCTGGGCAGCCCCCTCCAGCCAGTGCCTCCACCCCTCCAGAGCGAGTTTGACGGCCAGCAGCTCCCTGTCACCAATGCTGTAGTTCCTCTCAGCAGGTGTTAAGCGATGAGAGAAGTAGGCGCAGGGTCGGATCTTTCCATCCGTCGGGGAGTGCCGAGAGAGAACGGCCCCAACCCCCGAATCCGAAGCATCCACCTCCACCAGGCATTGTAGCTCCGGGTCCACCTGGGTCAACACACGAGCCGAGGCGAACTCCTCCTTCAGTCTCTCAAATGCTGCAGCAGCCTCCTCACTCCAGCGAAAGGAGACCTTCGGGGAAGTGAGCACAGTCAGGGATCTGGCGATGTTCCCAAAGTTAGGCACAAAACGCCGGTAAAAATTGGCGAAACCCAAAAACCCCTGGAGCTGTTTCCTAGATGTAGGTGTGGGCCAATCCACCACCGCCTTGACCTTGTCCGGATCGGGGAGCACCTAGTTATGGGCGATGATAAATCCCAGAAAAGAGGTGTGGTCCGTGTGGAATTCACATTTCTCTGCCTTGATGAACAACTGATTCTCCAGGAGGCGCTGCAGAACCCGCCGTACATGCACCTGGTGCTCCTCCAGTGTGCACGAGAAGATGAGGATATCATCGAGGTACACGAAGACGAAGGAGTTCAAAAAATCCCGGAGGACGTCATTTATTAGGCGCTGGAACACCGCCAGAGCGTTGGTTAACCCAAACGGCATCACTAAATATTCAAAGTGGCCGCTTGAGGTCCGGAAAGCAGTCTTCCATTCATCACCTTCTCGAATACGCACCAGGTGATAGGCGTTCCGTAGATCTAACTTGGTGAACCATGATGCCCCCTGGAGGGAATCGAAAGCAATGTTCATCAAGGGAAGCGTATATTTGTCTTTGATTGTGATATCATTGAGACCCCGGAAATCGATGCAGGGGCGCAGCGAGCCGTCCTTCTTCCCCACGAAGAAGAACCCTGCGTCTACGGCCGAGGACGAGGGACGGATGATACCGGAAGCCAAAGACTCCTTGGTATACGTATCCATGGCCTCACGTTCCGGAGCTGACAGGCTATACAGGCGGCTCGCCGGGAGAGGGGCCCCAGCCTTGAGGTTGATTGCGCAGTCATACGGGTGATGGGGGGGGAAGGGACAGCGCCCGTGACTTACTAAACACCGGACCCAGGTCGTGGTAAACGTCAGGCACCTTGGACAGGTCCGGAGGAGGCGTCAAGGGAGGCAGCACCGGGACCGAGGGGGCGCACGCCACTGACTGGAGACAGGCGCTCAGGCAGAACGAGCTCCAAGCCGTGATACTCCCAACTTGCTAGTCGAAAGTGGGGTTATGCAGCCGAAGCCAGGGGTACCCCAGGATGACGGGTGAAGAGGAGATGGGCAGAACCAGGAACCGTATTTCCTCCCTGTGATTCCCAGAGACTATTACAGACACAGGGGCCGTCTGGTGGGAAACTGACGTCAAAGATGTTTTGGATAGGGTGACAAGATGAACAGGGGGGCTTAAGGGCTGACAGCTGAAGCCCATCAGGGTTGCCAGGTCTCTGGAGATGAAATTCTGCTCAGCTCCAGAGTCAACTAAGGCGTGTGTGGTGTGTTCCTTGTGTTTGTGGAGGAGTCTAATGGGGATGTGGCAGCTAGTGAGGGGTTTTTCCTGATCTTTGTCCGCGAATCCCCCTACTGTGATCCGCGGACCTCCCCTTTTAACAGGCAATCCACTACTCCATGTGACCCATTCCCACAGTAGAAACACAACCCCTGCTCCCTGCAGCGCTGTCTTTCAGCCGCTGTAATACCCGATTGCCCCACAATCATATCCTCCTGCTTCGGAAGTTCCTCAGATGAGGGCAGAGCGAGGAGGGAGGACCTAACGGAGCGAGGGCGAGATTTACTCGAACGGGTCGCTGTTCGCCGTTGGGCCGCTCGCTCCCTTAGCCTGCTATCTAAGCTGATGGTGAGGGAGATTAACTCCCCTAACCTGTCTGGTTTATCCTTTGCTGCTAGCTTGTCCTTTAACTCAGGGCTAAGACTGCGGAGGAAGATTCCACAGAGCGCTGGCTCCCCCCACCCAACCTGAGCAGCTAATACCCGGAAGTCAATGGAGTAATCGGCGGCAGACCTACTGCCCTGCCAAAGTCCTAGCAGCCGTTCGGTTAACACCGCACCCCAGTCAACATGATCGAACACCTCCATGAACTCTGCCATGAACTGCTGGTAAGTCAACAATGGATAGCTTGGTTTGGCCATGATGGTATAAGCCCAATCTAAGGCTCTGCCTCCCAGCAAGTTGATAATGTATCCAATCTTGTTCAAATCAGTGGCAAAGTCCCCCGGGACGCGGAGAACCACAGACTCGCACTGTAGCCAAAACCCTCGTGCCTCCCCGAGTTTACCATTAAAACGAGCGGGAGTTGGCACGGGAGTTAGGCAATGTGCGGATGGTGGGTTGGTTTGGCTAGTAGCAGTAGCTGCGGGTGCAGAAGGCACACCCCGCTGGTCGGGGGAAACGCCTGGTGTCCTTCCAGGCAATCCAGCCGGCTGTTAATTTGAGTCAGTTGGTTTAAGATAACTGTCTGTTGGTGGGAAATCATGTCAACTCGTGCGCTGAGTGTTTAAGCGGCGCGACAGCGCACTGTCTGTTGGGTCATCCTGACGGAGTCGTACTGACATGATTTACGACCCAAGAGACAGACCCTGACACGAGTGTTTACAGACAATTATCTTTTATTGGGAAAGTGTGGGTGTAGTGTGTGAGTGGATGTATATGTGCTCGTCTGGTCACTGGAGCTGAGCCCGTCTTGTGATGACCTGGCAACCCTGGAAACACACAAGCACAAGGGTTCCTGCTGTACAGTAGCAATATCGGCGTATATGCTGCAGGTGCTTACTTGCAGGTCCCACAATGTAAGTCCGGCTGGCTCTTGGTGTCCATGAGACGTGGTGCTCGAGGTGCCCGGCGTTGTGGGGGTGAGGAGGAACTCCGAGAAGGTGGAGGCTGTGCCTCGTCAGCTGAGGAGGAATGTCCGCCGCCTGGGAGGTCCACCTGTGCACAGGGGATAGAACTTGCAGCTGATGAGTGCTGGGTTTGCTTACATGACTTGGCTTGGCTTGGCGTTGGCTTCTTGACTGGAGATCGAGATCTTGGTGCATTGCTTGGCAAGGAAGACAGATGACTCTGTGCTGAGGAGTCCGTGCGTCGGGCTTTTAAAGCTTGCTGATTGCCACCTGCTGGATGTGAGCGCAGCTGATGATGATGATGACGGCCTGGCGGCCATCATGACATCATTGACACTATCCTCAAGTGAAAACTCACAGAAAAGACTGAATTATTGGAAAGAAGACCTGCAAACTGAAATTTCAGAGGAATAATGGGAATTGGCTTGTACAGAAGCTCAAACCAAATCAATAAATGTACGTCTTAAATTGATACATTTTAAATGGTTAATGTGGATGTATGTTACACCGGTGGAGTTAAATAGATATAACAAAAACATACCAGATACATGCACAAAATGTATGGAAAGTAAAGGAACCCTATTTCATTGTTTATGGGAATGTAGAAAAATTAGAATGTTTTGGGAAGAGGTGAGGGTAACAATTGAAAAAATAATTTCAAAACAATTCATATTGAATCCTAAATTGTTTTTGTTGGGTCTGTATCCAGAAAAGCATAACTTTAATAAGAGTGAAAGAGCATTCATAGACCTCAGTTTGCTTAATGCCAAAAAATGTATTGCACTACTGTGGAAAAAGACTCATAGACCAGATGTGACTCAGTGGTTAAGACAGATGTTAACAAACCTTCCACTAGAAAGAATAACATACATACTGAAATCAAAGGAAAATGTGTTTGAGAATATATGGAGACCTTTCATTGATTATGTAAAGAATTTAAACATAACTTTTGAAGAAGAAGGTGAATGATGTGTGTGGACCTTGTAAATTCCAAACTGGTGAATGTATAATATGTATACTTATGTAATGGATTGCCTAGACTAAACAGAGGAGCATTGTTGGAAGACTTGCCTTTGTTAGTGGTTGTTGATGTTTTTAGTACATTTTTTTAATTACTTTAGTGTTAGTGTTTGATTGTTTGTGTTATGTTTGTAAAAAAAAAAAGGTTCAATAAAAAATATTGTGGAAAAAAAACTGGGGATTCAGTGTGTTGCTCAAGGACACTTCAACATGCAGACTGCAGACAGAGTGGGAATTGAACCCCTCACCCTCATGATCAGCTGTCGGCCACACTACACCTATGCCACAGCTGCCACCATTTTCCTGGCCCTTGGACACATATTTTTCTGAAGGTTTTAAAGGAGATAATTTTAGCATGAAAGTCTGCATCTAGGATTGAACCAGTAACCTTTGTATCCAAAGCTGCACAGGGGTCAAGCTGCAAATTGTTACATTTTTCACAAGTTATTGAAAGTCAACACAAATCTTGGGGCAGCTCGGTGGCGCAGTGGTTAGCACTGTAGCAGCACATTAAGAACGTCACTGGATTGATTCCACCCCTGACCACTGGTGACCCTTTGGTGTGGAGTTTGCATATTCTCCCCGAGTCTGCGTGGACTTACTCTGATTTCCTCCCACAGGTCAAAAAACATGGTACTCACAGATATGTAATATTGGACCATTTCTCTCAATAAATAAATGAAAAAGTAAAATATTTTTGTCTCATTTATTTAACTATTTATCTTTATGCACTTTTAAGACTTGTGTGAAAATTTGATTATGATTAAGTCACATTTATGCTTCTAAAGGGTTCACAAACTTTCAAGCACCACTGTATATCATTTTTACTGTATCAATTTGCTTATCGGGTAACAAAGCCACACTAATGATGCATTCAAACTGTACTGTTTATTGATATGTGTTGTCACTCTACAGCTGTATAAAATTAAAATGTCAATGTGCCTTAAAACAAAAAATCTTCAAAGAAAATATAAAACTTGTCCATAATACAAAGCAAATTACAATAGGTTGATGGTGTTTAATCCCTTAGGAGCAAATGTGCAGTAAAACTCTGATGGCAGTTTAACAATTACCACTTCAACATGGTTAGAGTAATAGTGAATATAAATGTATGTTTTTGAGGGTTATTAGAATTACTAAATTGCAGAGACCTTTCTAAAACTGACAAATGATGTAAATATTCAGGGAGCAATCACTTGTCACTGTCCAGATCCCATTTTCAGACAGCATGGTGCAGCCTGTATCCTGGCTAGATTTGTCTGGCTGCCCTGCTCCCCAGTTGGTAAAGGTCAGAGTTCTTTTTTTCAAATCCGCCTCAAGATTACCCTCTTCCTTTTGATTGTTGTTGACGTTGATCCAGGCCATTTTATCTGCTCCACAAAAGGCTTGAGTCAGTACCCTGTTCTCCTCCTCACTCTGGGGAAGAGCAAGCTCCAAACCATGTTGAGAGCAGAACTCTGCAGCCTTTAAGAAAGAACCTCTTCCCTTGTTGGTCACAAAGTATTTCTGACCCACTTTCCGGACAAAGTCAAAGTTTATTGCTGCCAAAAGGAAAACACCAAAAAGAATGCCATCAGATAAACATGCATTTCTTCATGAAGAACAAGATCATGGAACAGTTGTTTGTGAGTCTGCAAATGAAACTTAGGACTGGAAAATAGGGGTTAAATACAATACTATCATCATCATCATTATCATCATCATAGCAGTCTGTTGTGGGTGACAATGGCTGTTTCATTTATGTCTGATCAGATTCCTCCACACAGCTGTCCTTAGCCTTCCGCTGCCAGGAACTCCTGTCTATATCCAACTTCTTCAAGTTTCTTTTTACAGTATCTGTAATCTGAGCCTTGGTCTACCCTGATTGCATTTGCCCTCGCATAACTGTGAGTAGAGTAACTGCTGAGGGAGCTGGTGGTCCATCCTCTCAACATGTCCGAGCCATCTCAGGTTTATCTGTATTAGCATGTCCTCCATTGATGGTAGACCAGCTCATGTCAACACTTCTATGTTGGTTATCTTGTCTTTCCATGAGATGTTCATTATGGCTCGAAGGGGTCTCATCATGTACGTGTGGAGTTTCTTCACCTGCACTCTGTAGACAGTCCAAGTTTCAGCACCATACAATAGAGTAGCCAGTACTGTTGCTCTGTACACTTTGCATTTCACACGGATAGACACATGTCGATTGTTCCACAGTCTCTCCCTCAAGTTTCCAAACACAGCGCTCGCTCTTCCCATTCTGATAGTTCATCCTCCATCCTAGCATTCTCTGAAACAGTACTCCCTAGATACTTGAAAGTCTTGCACTTGACTAGTGGCTCTGTACCAGTGCTGATCTCTTCTGGTAGTGATGTTGATAATTGGAACTTTGGTGGTTGATAAAGGCACTCTGTCTTCTTGATGTTGATTTGGAGGCTGAATTGGCTAGCTGCTCTTGCAAATTTCTCCACTAAAGATTGCATATCTTCGGCACTGTGTGCAACAAGAGCACTGTCGTCGGCAAAGAGCATTTCTCTTACTACCTTTATTGATGTCTTACTCTTGGCTTTAAACTGTGCCACACTGAACAAGTCTGGTTCTTTCCTTGTTTGAATGTATACTCCTTCTGAAGTGTCTTTGAAGGCCACCTCAAGCATGGTTGCCAGATATAGTGAGAAGCGTGTAGGCGCCAGCACACACCCTTGTTTCACCCCATTGCTTACTGAAAAGTCTTTAGATGCTGAACCACTCATTGCCACGTTTGCTTGCATACCTGTATGGAGTGCCTCGATCAGGCTGACAAACTTCTCTGTGCAGCCATATTTCTTGAGTACCTGCCAAAGTCCTTGTTGCGAAACAGAATCGAAGGCTTTACTGAAGTCTATGAAGACTACATAAAGCGCCATGTTCTGTTTGATACACTTTTCTTGAACCTGTTTCAAGCAGAAAATCAAGTCCATTGTGCTTCTTCCACTTCCAAAGCCACACTGGGTTTCCGGTAGTACATTCTGTGAGATGTGTTCATTGAGTTTGTTCAGTAGTACACGTGAGAGAATCTTACCAACAGTGGATAGCAGTGATATACCGCAGTAATTTCCACAATCTTTCCTGTCACCTTTCTTGAACAAAGGCACAATACTTGCATCCTTCCAGTCTTGAGGTACTTTCTGGGCATCCCATATCTCTTGGATGAGCTTGTGCAGGCAGTTGGTCAGCTGAACACCACCAGATTTCCACACTTCTGCTGGAATTCCATCCCTTCCTGGAGTTTTACCATCCTGTGTTGTCCTGATAGCTGCCATAGTTCATCAAAATTTGGTGGTTCATCCAGACTTGATACAGCTGGTCACTGTACTAGAGCTTCTTTAGCCACTTCAGTGAGATCTCCAGGGTTGTTTAGCAGTTGGTCAAAGTGGTCTGCAAATCTGTCCAGGATCTTGTCTTTCTCCTGCAAAACCACTTCACCATCCATAGCCTTTAGTTGGATCAGTCCTCTTGGTTTAGGGCCGTAGATTTCTCTCAAACCTGTGAAGAATGTTTTCATGTCCTTCCTGTCTGCTGCAGTTTGAAGTTCCTCCGCTTTGTCATCCCACCAGTTGGACTTCATCTCTCTGGTATACTTCTGTAGCTCACTCTGAGTCTTTGAGTATTTCTTCTTCTTCGACCTTGTGTTACACTGTAGGTTTTCCTGCCTAGCTGTATTCCTCGCTTCTAGTAAGTTTCTTCAGGTGTCCATCATGCTCATCAAACCAATCGTGATGTTTCCTCTTAGGGTGGCCTAAAACATCACTCACAGTCTGATACACCGTATCCTTCAATGTTGCCCATTTCTTTTCTATGTCATTCTCTGAGATGTTGCTGTCCCAGTCTTTCAAGTTTTCATCAATCTCCTGTGTAAGTTCTTCCTGCTTCTTCTGGCCTTTCAGTGCACTAGTGTTTAGCTTCCGTGGTGGCTTCGCACCCATCCTGCAGTGCTGTTTTTGTCTCCAAATCCTTTATCTAGATCTCAGCATAACATTATCAGTACCACAGTCCGCGCCTCTCATTGTTCTGGTGTCCAATACATCCCTTATGTCTCTCTGCCTTACTATGATGTAGTCTAATAAGTGCCAGTGCTTGGATCTTGGGTGCATCCATGTCTTCTTGAGTGTGTCCTTGTGCTTAAATAATGTGTTGGTTATCACAAGGTTGTACTCTGAACATAGTGCAAGTAGAAGTTCTCCATTAGTATTGCACTTGCCTACACCATGACTGCCTAGCACTCCTTTCCATTTCTCAGTGTCCGAATCAACTCTGGCATTAAAATCTCCATCAAGTATCAGCCTGTCATCAGTCAGTACACGCCTGATAGTCTCACGTAAATCACTTTAGAACTCTTCCTTCACCTCCTCTGTGTTGGTCATTGTTGGGGCATATACACTGATGAGTGTGGCATACATCTTCCACTGTATTGGAAGTCTCATAGTCATTATCCTGTCGTTGATTGGCACTGGTTCCTCATCAAGCATTGCTGCTATCTCCTTTCTAACTGCAAAGCCCACTCCTGCTTCTCTCCTTTCTTGAGTTGATATCCCACTCCAAAATGTGAAATATGACTGGCGCCTAGCGGCTGCCCTGGCCTTGGATGCGCTCTGCAGAGCATGCCCAAATGCCAAGTCACATTTCGTTACCTTGTATTCATACATGTGTAATGACAATAAAGTTGAATCTCATCATCATCTCATCAAAAGAAGATGTACCCATGGTCTTCCAAGTTGTCATATCCAGGCAATCTTGTTTCACTAAGTGCAGCTATGTCTACATTGTACCTGTTCATTTCCAGGGCCACAAGCGCGGTCCGTCTTTCTGGGCACTGTGATGTTGTTCTGTCCAACAAAGTGTGTACATTCCATTCTGCTACACACAAGGCTGCTGTTTTCCTCTTCTTTTGTCTTCCTGCTCCTAGCTTACTTTTCGTTGCCTGTTGGACTGTGAACAGATCAGCGTGGACCTTATAAGCATGGGCGACGTCCGAGCTGGTATGAGTTGCTTTCTGATTGACCATTTCATGAAACTGCTTGCCAAGTATTTGAGTGCCGCTAGCGTTTGCTGGACTAGCGGCACATTCTTGGCAGATAAAGGTATTATCAGTGGCAAGGACAAGCCAAGACAAACTGACTCCAGGATCTGTTGCAGTGACTGACAAGATGATAGGTTTGTTTATCTCTGCTCTTTGTGTAGTGCATGTCATGATGCACTGACTGGCACAGTCCACCACAGACCTTGCGACAGATGTGTTTGTCTGCCAGGATGTCCAGTCTCACCACGTGTAACTGTGAGTGGTCCACCACAGACCTGTGGCAGATATTGTTTTTAGTTCTGCCAAGATGCCCTGTTTCACCCTCCACGCCCTCAGAAGGGCGGGGATGCCAGTTGAGTTGCCGATGGCCCGACCCATGAGACAGGTAGTACCGGTTTTCATGGTTATCCGGTAGCAAGCAAGCCAGTGCCTGACCTGATAAATATATGATTCTAGTGCTAATCCTATATCTTGAATAGAAAATAACTCAGTATATCCTCAGAGCTTAATATATGGCCTGTCATGTGTCTGGGGTGTATTGGCCACTCCAGACCCCAGACACAGACTACAGTGATCCCTCACTTATCGCGGTTAATGGGGTCCAGAACCGACTGCGAAAAGTGAAAAACCGCGAAGTAGCATCACCCCCCCCCCCATTTTTTACATACATTTTTTTGTGTATATATAATATCAATAAGTGTATATTAACCTTATAAATGCATATGTTATCATTAGAACATTAAAGAGTAGTTTGAAACATGTAAATAAAATATTAATAATATAAATAATATACATAAAATAATGTATAAATAATACGTACGTTCATTCTCTCACTCTTTCTCTCAACGGGAAGGCGTAGAGGCAGCAGGAGGAGGCGTAGAGGCAGCAGCGACGTCTCGGCCAATCAGCTTGCGAGATTCCCAAGCTGAGCCAACACGAGAACAAAATCTCTTGGGGGGGGGATGCTGGCCAGCGAATCAGAGAGGTGGATTTTGAGTTGTGCCGGCTCTCCGTGTAGTCTCCCTGCCTTCTGCTAGCGCCCGGGCAACTTTTTTCTCAATTTTGAATTTTTGATGAATATTTTTGAAAAATCCGCGATGCACTGAGGGCGCGAAAGGTGAGGCGCGAAGTAGCGAGGGATCACTGTATTATTGTATTTTGCTTTCCTGTTTTGTCCACTTATAACTTAGTTATTCTGTGTTCTGTTTTGCCTCTCCCTCTTCCTCCAGGCACTTCCCATTGGCTGCTCAGCCTGCCGCTGCAGTAGGCAGCCTATAATCAGTACACCTGTGCTATCAACGCAACTGTTTTCACTCTGCACCATTGGTTGTCTGTGTATTTATTTCCTATCGGTTCAGTCACCCATTGTCACAGCATTAATGTGCAACCTGCATGCTGTTAGCCTCTCAGTCAGCCACTCTCAGTGTTTGGACTACAGACGTGGACAAAATTGTTGGTACCCCTCTGTTAATGAAAGAAAAACCCACAATGGTCACAGAAATAACTTGAATCTGACAAAAGTGGTAATATATAAAAATTCTATGAAAATTAACCAATGAAAATCAGACAATGCCTTTGAATTGTGGTTCAACAGAATTATTTTAAAAAACAAACTCATGAAACAGGCCTGGACAAAAATGAAGGTACCCTTAGAAAAGATTGAAAATAATGTGACCATAGGGACATGTTCAACCAAGATGTGTCGTCTAATTAACATCACAGTTGTCTACAAACTTGTAATCAGTCAGTCGGCCTATTTAAAGGGTGACAAGTAGTCACTGTGCTGTTTGGTAACATGGTGTGTACCACACTAAAATACATGGACCAGAGGAAGCAAAGGAGAGAGTTGTCTCAGGAGATTAGAAAGAAAATTATAGACAAGCATGTTAAAGGTAAAGGCTATAAGAACATCTCCAAGCAGCTTGATGTTCCTGTGACTACAGTTGCACATATTATTCAGAAATTTAAGATCCACGGGACTGTAGCCACACCTCCCTGGACGTGGTCACAGGAGGAAACTTGTTGAAAAATGGAAGAGACGGGTAATACAAATGGTAACAAAAGAGCCCAGAACAACCTCTAAACACATTCAAGCTGAACTCCAAGGTTAAGGTACAGTGTCAGATCGCACCATCCGTCATTGTTTGTGCCAGGACACCACTATTGAAAACAAATCATAAAAAAGCCAGACTGGAATTTGCCAAACTGCATGTTGACAAGCCACAAAGCTTCTGAGAGAATGTCCTATGGACAAACGAGACAAAACTACAACATTTTGGCAAGGCACATCAGCTCTATGTTCACAGACGCAAAAATGAAGCATACCAAGAAAAGAACACTGTCCCTACTGTGAAACATGGAGGAGGTTCTGTTATGTTCTGGGACTGCTTTGCTGCATCTGGCACAGGGTGTCTTGAATCTGTGCAGGGTACAATGAAATCTCAAGACTATCAAGGTATTCTAGAGAGAAATGTGCTGCCCAGTGTCAGACAGCTTGGTCTCAGTCGCAGGTCATGGGTCTTGCAACAGGATAATGACCCAAAACACACAGCTAAAAACACCCAAGAATGGCAAAGAGCGAAGCATTGGACTATTCTAAAGTGGCCTTCTATGAGCCCTGATCTAAATCCTATTGAACATCTGTGGAAGGAGCTGAAACATGCCGTCTGGAGAAGGCACCCTTCAAACCTGAGACAACTGGAGCAGTTTGCTCATGAGGAGTGGGCCAAAATGCCTGCTGAGAGGTGCAGAAGTCTCATTGACAGTTACAGAAATCGTTTGATTGCAGTGTTTGCCTCAAAAGGTTGTGCAACAAAATATTAAGTTAAGGGTACCATCATTTTTGTCCAGGCCTGTTTCATGAGTTTGCCTTTTAAAATAATTCCATTGAACCACAATTCAAAAGCATTGTCTGATTTTCATCGGTTAATTTCATAGAATTTTTATTTATTACCACTTTTTTCAGATTCAAGTTATTTCTGTGACCATTGTGAGTTTTTCTTTCATTAACAGAGGGGTACCAACAATTTTGTCCATGTGTGTAAATACACACAGGAGCAATCAAACACAATTGAGCAGGTGGGCACAATCTGGAGTAAACGGGAGACAGCAGAGCATGGTAACAAAGAACAGGACAGGCAGGGCAGAACAGATAATCACACACAGTGGATGCACCAAACATGGGCAGAGCAACCAGGGGAGAAAAGACCATGAAACATTAATAGTAAATAGTGCTAATAACCTTTAACTAAGAGGACGACCATCGGAGAAAGTAAATTTGCAAAACAGAATAATAATAATGGCAAACCAGGATAAGAACAAGAGTGAAATACAGAAAATCCCCCAAATGAACTTAAAAGCGAGGGCGAGGGCTGAGGCCCATGTCCTGAAGACAAGATACTACAGTTATAAATTAGAATGAGGGCATGAGACCCATCCCACACCTTGACACGTCCTCTTGAACTACAGTATACAGTATATTAGGCATTAATGTGGAGGGTGAAACTGGGCATCCTGGCAGAACTAAAAACAATATCTGTCACAGGTCTGTGGTGGACCACTCCCAGCTACACGGAGTGAGACTAGACATTCTGGCAGATAAGCACATCTGTCGCAACGTCTGTGGTGTACTTTTGCCAGTCGGTGCATCATGACATGCACTACACAAAGAGCAAAGATAAACAAACCTATCATCTGGTCAGTCACTGCAACGGATACTGGAGTTAGTTAGTCTTGGCCTGTCCTTGCCACTGATAATACCTCTCTAGGTTAGTTTAGTTAATTCCCTTCACACCATGTTGGTGTATGGGGCGGCGCCTATCTCCGTTTCTCTGACCCTAGGCCATACAGCTACTGTAAGTAGTGAAAGCTACAGCAGGGGGTCAGTCCTCTGGTAGCTCTGTGCGTAACTTTACTTTCCCCGTTCCATTATGTGGAGCACCACGCTAGAAGGCAGAAAGTACCATTTTTATATGGTCTTTGGTTAATACCTCTCTATCTGCCAAGAATGTGCCTCTAGTCCAGCAAAAGCTAGCGGTACTCAAATACTTTGCAAGCAGTTTCATGAAATGGCCAGTCAGAAAACAACTCATAACGGCTCAGACGTCGCCCGGGTTAACAAGGCCAGGAGTTCCTGGAAGCAGAGGGCGAAGGACAGAGCTGAGTGGAGAAATCTGAATCAGACCAAAATGAAACAGTCAATGTCGCCCCCGACAGACTGCGATGATGATGATGATGATGAATGTATTATTTTTTCCGGAAATGAATGAATGAACAGGGATTGTGTAGACATGGCGCACGGAGTTATAGGACACTGTCGGTCATTGGGCCGGTCCAAATCTCAAAATGTTCTACGGTCCCTGGTTACGCCCCAACCACACCTCTGAATAATTAAGAGCAAAAGGACAAACTCTTTACACTTTGTGCCATGTGAAAAATTAATTTTTACACTGCTGTAATAGCAAAATGGATTTGGACACATCCACAAACACACCTTGAACCTCTGACAACTGACTTCTGACTAGAGTGTCAAAATACAGCCCCTTAACATTTCAACCTTTTTTTTATTAGAATCAACAAAGATGAAAGTGGCTTCCTTTCTCTTTTAGAAATGAATCATTTAAAGGTGGGAGTTATAAAATTTTAATGCTTATAATTTGACAAAGAAATCTATTAACCCCACCCCACCCCCACCCCCCTTTCTAAATTATTTTTCTTACTTTCCTTCAGGGTGTTACTGGAAAATTAAGGGTATCTCACTGGGTGGCGAATGCTGACAAATGTAGGATTTTTTTTTTTTTTTGATTTGGCATCTTTTCAAATGACTGTTGTTTAAATTCAAGCTAGTATCTAACGGAGCAATGAATGCTGAGGAACATTCAAGACCATTGCAATTTGAGAGGTTCATCAGGGTCCGTAAAAGACTGCAAAACAGCTTACACACAGTTTTTAAGGTCTTAAGCGGTTTTGTCGTAAAGTTCTTAAACAGTTGCTAGTGTTCACTACTTGACGAACCAAAAAGAACTTTCGCGACACATGTCACAACGTTTGCAAATGTGTTACAACCATTTACAAATACTTTGCAAATATTTGCAACTGTTGATGGAAAAATACTTTCACAAAAATGTTTGAACACTAGTACATACCTGTGCATACCCATCCATGCCCGCAGAAACCAAGTATAGGCAAGTATTTCTGCATGCCCGTTGCTGAAGGGTCCTGTGTTGTTCGCAGTCATGCCTGCGGCATACTGTTGGAACCTGAGGTGTTTCATCTTCACGGCATCTTTTCTGATGTGCAGCAGTTCTCCTCACTGTATTGCTCTCCATCTGGTGGGTCTTCTTCTTCGTTCAGACCACTGGTTGAGGGATAGGTGCGTCGTAATTCCAGTTCATGGACAGGATCATGAAAATAGATCTGAGCAAAAAGTGGCTTTCGACCCTGTTCACAAAGGCCCGTGCATAAGATAAGATAAGATAAGATGAGCCTTCATTAGTCCCACAATGGGGAAATTCCAGGATGGCAACAGCACAGGGATAGCAACACTCAGAGCAACAATCAGAAGGCAAGAAAAAAAACAAGAGCAGCGAGTATACATATGTACATATAGACATAAATATATAGACACACAGTGCGGAGCATTGTAGCTAGATGGAATAAATATATAAATATATAAACACCCAGTGCGGAGCATTGTAGCTAGATGGAATAAATACTTGAATATATAAACGCACATACAGTGTGGAGTGTTGAAGCTAGATGGAATAAATATATTAATATATAAACACACACAGTGCGGAGCATTGTAGCTAGATGGAATAAATATGTAAATATATAAACACACAGTGCGGAGCATTGTAGCTAGATGGAATAAATATGTAAAGTTTATATAAACACACACAGTGCGGAGCATTGTAGCTAGATGGAATAAATATGTACACTACTGTTCAAAAGTTTGGGGTCACCCAGACAATTATTTTGTGTTTTCCATGAAGTCACACTTATTTACCACCATGAGTTGTAAAATGAATAGAAAATATAGTCAAGACATTGACAAGGTTAGAAATAATGATTTGTATTTAAATAATTTTTCCAGATACTCAACCTGCTCAAAGGAAGGTCAGTTTTATAGCTTCTCTAACCAGCTAAACTGTTTTCAGCTGTGCTAACATGATTGCACAAGGGTTTTCTAATCATCCATTAGCCTTCTGACGCAATGAGCAAACACATTGTACCATTAGAACACTGGAGTGATAGTTGCTGGAAATGGGCCTCTATACACCTATGTAGATATTGCACCAAAAACCAGACATTTGCAGCTAGAATAGTCATTTACCACATTAGCAATGTATATTAGATATTAGAGTGTATTTCTGATTAGTTTAAAGTTATCTTCATTGAAAAAAACAGTGCTTTTCTTTCAAAAATAAGGAAATTTCTAAGTGACCCCAAACTTTTGAACGGTAGTGTAAATATATAAACACACAGTGTGGAGCATTGTCACTAGATGGAATAAATATATAAATATTGTATAAACACACACAGTGCGCAGCATTGTAGCTAGATGGAATGCAACAGCAGCATAACCGTCTACTTAGTTATCCTAAATGGTATGATTATGTACCCATACATATTGTCACCCTCCGTAGTTGCCGGTCTTTTCCTAGTTGTATACGGGAGGGGACCATTGTGTAAGTCTATTGCATCTTATGCATTCAATACTATTAGGTTGTCACGTCTTTTTGCTATCTCTGCGAGCAGCCCTGCTTAGGTTGTACAGTCTGACAGCTGTAGGTAGGAAGGACCTGCGAAACCTCTCGGTTGTGCACCTAGGATGATGTAGTCTGCTGCTAAATGAGCTCATTAGTACATTCAGTGTGTCCTGCATAGGGTGGAACTCGGACTCCAGCAGAGATGACAGTTTAGCCACCATCCTTCTCTCTCCCATCTCCTCCACTGGGTCAAGGCGCTGCCCCAGGACAGAGCTAGCTTTCTTGATCAGTTTGTTCAGTCTCTTCCTATCGGCTGCTGTAATGCCACTGCCCCAGCAGACCACTCCAAAAGTGATGGCTGATGCCACCACCGTGTCGTAGAATGTCTTCAGCAGCACCCCTTGTACACCAAAAGACCTGAGTCTCCTCAGTAGGAACAGCCTGCACTGTCCCTTCTTGTAGAGTGCGTCAGTATTGTGTGACCAGTCTAGTTTACTGTTCAGATGAACACCCAGGTACTTGTAGGATGTCACCATCTCGATGTCTGTTCCCTGTATATTTACTGGTGCTGTGAGGGGTTGTCCTTGCCTGCGGCAGTCCACCACCAGCTCCTTAGTTTTCCTCGCGTTGATCTGGAGGCAGTTCCAATGGCACCAGTCCACAAAGTCCTGGATAAGTCCTCTGTACTCAGCTTCATCTCCGTTGGAGATGAGGCCAACGATCGCAGAGTCATCAGAGAACTTCTGTAGATGGCAGTGTGTTGTGTTGTGTGAGAAGTCCGCAGTATAAAGGGTGAACAGGAAGGGAGCCAAAACCGTTCCCTGTGGGGCCCCCGTGCTACTGATGATCGTGTTGGACACACAGTCCCGGGTTCTCACAAACTGTGGCCGGTTTTTGAGGTAGTCCAGGATCCATGATGACAGGTGCTGGTCCACCCCTGCGCACAGCAGCTTTTCCTTCAGGATCATCGGTTGGATGGTGTTGAAAGCACTGGAGAAGTCAAAGAACATGATCCTCACCGCATTCCCGGGTTTCTCCAGGTGGAACAGAGAACGGTGAAGCAGGAAGATCACCGCATCCTCCACCCCAATGCCATGCTGGTAGGTGAACTGGAGTGGATCCATCGCTGGTCCCACCAGGGAGCGGAGGTGAGCAAGGAGCAGTCTCTCCAGGGTCTTCATCATGTGGGACGTCAGGGCCACTGGTCTGTAGCTGTTCAGATCTTTGGGGTGGGAAGTCTTTGGTACAGGTACCACACAAGATGTTTTCCACAACTGTGGTACCCTCCCCAGCTTCAGGCTCAGGTTGAAGATGTACTCCACAATCCCACACAGCTGGTCTGCACAGGACTTGAGCGGTCCCGACGCCTTCCTCGCCTTGATCTTCCTCAGCTCCGTCCTCACCTGGGTCTTAGTGAGGGTCAGGTTGGGGGGCTGTGTGTTGGGAGTGGGGGGGTGATGGTGGAGTGGGGAGTGGGCAGCAGGACTTGATGTCTTCAGAGGCAGCAGTGGTTGTTGTGCAGTCGGGGGGGAGGGCGGTTGGTCAAACCTATTGAAAAACAGATTCAGATTGTTCGCCCACTCCCTGCCCCCCGTAGCCTGGGGGAAGGTATTCTGGAGCCCAAAGATGGTTTTAAGGTTTCTCCAGACCCCACCAATGTCGCTCTGTTGCAGCTTATCCTCCATCTTCTTCCTGAAGCTGTCCTTGCCTTCTCTGATCTTCCTCCTCAGCTCCCTCTGTACGGACTTGCCCGTAGAAACCAAGAAACCGGAGCACCTGGAGAAAATCAGCGCTTTGCTTGGCATTTTACACATTTGTAGAGTAGACTGCCATTCTTCAAGGTTACACATTTTTTACTGTAGTGTGTCCTATTCTTACTTGGGTGATGAGCTCTTCTTTCCTCTCCTCTTCATCTCTT
Organism: Pholidichthys leucotaenia; assembly: GCA_020510985.1. Lineage (NCBI taxonomy): Eukaryota > Metazoa > Chordata > Actinopteri > Cichliformes > Pholidichthyidae > Pholidichthys > Pholidichthys leucotaenia. The sequence goes on along the minus strand of CM035840.1, from coordinate 54,464,229 downwards.
GGTCACCGGAGGACAGCAAACAATTGAAAGGCGCACACTGCCACCCACTGTACAAGAGCGTGTAACATCATGTCATCTGAGCCCGACCCCTAAATTCTATGACTTAATCAAACAGCCCTTCTAGTGATTCTTATTGCCTCTCCATCTCCATCTGTTCCCAGAATCCCAGTTAAATCCCATTCCCTGCTGGCCTTGCTGTTTCTGGCAACTCCCATTCCACAAAATACATCAACACAGGCATCATGAGTGATGGTCTTCTTCTTCTTCTAGATTTGATTGGTGGTTGGCAACCAGCTTACAGGTGCATTACCGCCACATACTTCACTCTGAACAACTCCTTATATTTGCAACTCAGTCAGGAGCTTCTTCTTCTTCTTTTAGATTTGATTGGCGGTTGGCAAATCAAATCTTGTAAGTTTGAAAAAAAATTATATCTTTGTATAAGGAGTTCTGAACAAGAACTCCTGATAGCGTCTTCAGGTTCAGGTTCAGGTTCAGGTTACTTTATTTGTACCCGTAGGTAGATTTGTTTTGCAGTCTGGTGACATCCATATTTACAAGCCACTAATTACATTCAACATAGACACAAACACAGGCACACATGAAGCTGACTATAAACATGATAAAAATACTCAAGGCTCCATCAAACAGGGTATAAAAAGACAGAGATCAGGGAGAAACCAGAGGTAAGAGAGAAGGGTCATATTAAAGTTAAAAGTTAAAAACTAGTCAGAGGTTAAAAAACTCAAAGGTCTAAAACCCAATAAAATATTTAGATCCCAAGTGACATCATACAAAATAAGTAAATATAAGATATGTACAATATACTTTTATAGCTTGTTCAACTCTTTGACAGCAGCAGGGACAAAGCTGTTTTTGTAGCGCTGGGTTTTACTTTTTGGGACAGCAAACCTCCGTCTTGAGGGAAGAAGCTGAAAGTTGCAGTGCAAAGGGTGGGAGTCATCATTTAAAATGGAGGCAGCCATCCTCTGTACTTGTCTGGTGTACAGGGATGTCAGGCTCAGCTGTGACTCACCAAGCAAACGACTGGACCATCTAACTACCTGATCCAAGGATTTCCTCTGTTTCAGTTTTATCTGACCAAACCATGACACTAAAGAAAAGGATAAAACAGATTCAATAAAAGCCCGATAAAACATTGTCATTATGGTTCGGTCAATTTGGAAGCGTGCAAGTTTCCTCAAACAATGCAAATTTTGCTGACCCTTTTTGCACATCCTTTCACAGTTCACTTCAAAGTTTAACTTACTATCAATAATCGTCCCAAGATATTTGTACGATTGTACACATTCGGTGGTCTGGCCTTTTAGTATGGTGACTTTGTGCCTGGGAGTTTTCCTCCTAAAGTCAATAATCATATCTTTCGTTTTTGTTGTATTCAGCTGCAGGTAGGAATCCTCACACCAGTGAACAAAATCATCAACTACTGGGCTGTGGCCACTCTCACCATCCTGGAGGAGACTGACAATGACTGAGTCATCAGCATACTTTATAATGTGTCTGTTGTCATGTCTGCTCCGACACATGTTTGTGTACAGGATGAAGAGTAGTGGTGACAACACACACCCCTGAGGAGAGCCAGTAGAAGAGCACTTTAGGTCAGACAATGTACCATTGACCCTTACTCTCAGCGTCCTGTTGGTTAAGAAATCCAGAATCCAACCCACCAGATTATTGCTCAAATCAAATTGTTGCAGGAGCCTTTCAACTAAAATATGAGGTTGGATTGTATTAAAGGCGGAAGAAAAGTCCACAAATAAAAGCCTGGCATGTGTCCCATTAAAATCCAGATGTTTAAAAAGCATGTTAAACAGAGTGACAGTGGCATCCTCCACTCCTCTGTGAGGCCTATAGGCAAACTGCAGAGGATCCAATGCATGCTCAGTCTGCTTTAGGACCTCACATCTGACCAGTTTTTCAAAAGTTTTCATTAAAATTGAAGTCAAAGCAACTGGTCTAAAGTCGTTTACCGTTTTAGGACAGCTGGATTTTGGAACGGGAACAACCACGGCTTCTTTCCAGATCTTAGGCACATGTTGTGTCTGTAAGGACTTATTGAAAATGTAATGAAATATAGGACTCAGTTCATGTGCACAGGACTTTACCAAGCGCCCACATATATTATCAGGGCCCTGACTTTTGTTCACTTTTACAGCGCAGAACTCCCTTTTAACATCCTGCACCTCAATATTAAAGTGCTGATTGTCTTTGAGTTTCTGTTTCAAATCTTGGATTTCTGTGCTGAAATCAAAGGAGTCAAAACGACCATAAAAACAATTAAGAGCATTAGCCAGCTCTGTGTCTGAACTAAAACCATCTAACAACACACGATTACTGCGCTCTGTACTCTGAAGGCCTGCAATAGTTTTCATACTGGCCCAGGCTGAACCAAGTTTCTTTGTTGCCATCTTGCTTTCCAACTCTGATTTATAATTCTGTTTTGCTCTTAAAATTTCGGACTTCAGCTCCTTTGTGGCAACCTGTAGCTCAGAAACAGACCCCTGTTTAAAGGCAAGTGCTTTCCTCTGTAAGCAGGATTTAACTGATTTAGTAACCCATGGTTTGTTGTTGGGATATATTTTGACACGTTTACGTGGAACAATCTTATTTTGACAGAAAGCCATGTATGAGCAGGTGAGCTCAGCCAGAGAGTCCAAATCATCCCCACAGGCCAGTGTGAACATCTCCCAGTCTGTACAGTCAAAGCATTCCTGGAGGCTGTGCTCTGAATCTTCTGTCCACACATCAATGTCTCTCATCTCCACCTTGCCTCTTCTGAGAGCAGTTTTATATGTGGGCAGCAAATGTACACAGTTGTGATCTGAGGATCCTAAAGGAGGAAGGGGGAGTGATTTATAGGCCCTCTCTATGGATCCATAGCACAGGTCCAATGTCTTTTTTCTCCTGGTTGGGCAGGAGACATACTGATAAAAGTTTTTAAGTGTCTTCTTTAAAGGACAAATGTCACGTAATTTTTTTTTCTAAATGACAACGAATTTAGATAAAATACACATAGCTTAAACCAAATATTCATACCGGAGACCATATCACCCACCTGTATTTACATAATTGCACAAAATACACCAGGTGAAGGCCCCACCTTGCTTGCGGGCTTGTGACAGCCAGTCCAGACCACGCCCATGTTTTTGACATCACCAGTTGTACCCTGGCTGCCCTGCCTATCCACATTCACACTTATCAACATTGGACAATCATGACGGAAAGTGACAGCGATTGTGAACAAATTAGTTTAGTTTTGTCTTTTTTTTTTGTCTTTTTTTTTTGTCAGTGGTTCAGACAGTGACAGAGGCATAGAACCTTACCGGTTCGAGCCGTCCGAGATGGAATCAGATGCTTTGTCTGATGACAACAGTTCCAACGATGACCAGAGAGCAGAACCAGTGGAAAATGTCATTGAACTGGACATTAATCGCCTCCAGAATTGCGAGGCCGGAGGGGGTCTGTCGAGGGCACCCCATAAATATTGATTTTTCGGAAGCCATTATTATTACAGTGGAGGAGAGCCGCTGCTGTCAAGAAATTGACCAGATCAATATGAAAATGGAGGCGCATACCTGTCAAGGGAGACGTTTTCGCCGTATTTTGGTGCCAAGCGCGGCTGTGGAAGACGGCAGAGTGGTTTGGGACACTTTTCTGGGAAATGTTTTAAATGTAGTTCATGTTGTTATTGTCAAATATTTTAAGGAAAATACGGGGAAAATGCAATTTTAGCAAAAACGGGCGTATTGCCGTTTCTGTACGCCCAAAAGAAAAAATAGACTGGAAAAAAAACTGAGTGTCTTGAGGAGCACTCCTGTGTGTGATCACTCACAGCTGGGGCGGGCTGATCGCTCAGCGGGAGCTATTCGCACTACTGTTCGAAGTGTGGAGTCACTCATTAGTTTAATTGTCTGGGCGGGCTGATCGCTCAGCGTCAGCTATTCTCACTACCATGAGAAGTCATTAGGACAATGGTTTAACACGTTGAGCTGTGCAGCGGTTGCGGAACAGACAGAGATCCCAGAGAGGTGTGCCTTGTTGCTCCGCCGTTCCTTATAGCCGCTTTTTACGGTGTTGAAGTACGGCGAAAACGTCTCACTTGACAGGTAAGAAAACATTTCCCAGAGAAGTGTCCCTTATTACCCAGCTGTCCCTGATAGTCCCGTTTTAAGGTATGGGTGAAATATCCAATTTTTTCTTTCTTGTTGCTCACTTCAACCTTCCAGTCTCCATATAAACAATCAATTGAAATACCCCAAGCATCAAACTAGGGTACAATCGATTTCGTCACTTCCGCCTTCTTCCCCAGGCGATTCCAGGGGCTGTGTCAGGCCAAGCGCGGCAGTTTTAAATTAACAAATATTCCGTTGTTACTGAAGCATATGCACCAAGACCCGAACGGATCGGTTCCCTTTTATATCTAGTTTCAAGATATTTAAAGTACCCTGTTACGTGACATTTGGCCTTTAAAGAAACATGGTTAAAATCCCCAAGAATGAAGTTTGGCGCCTCTGGAGAAATTGATTGCAGCTGCTGGATCACATCAAAGATGGTTCTGGAGGCGGAGACAGCATCTGCCCTCGGATGAATGTACACGGTTGTGATGAAAAGTTGGGGGAACTCGCGAGGCAAATAAAAGGGGCGTAGTGACACAGACAGCAGCTCCACATCGGGTGTATAGATGCGCTCTCTGACCGTGACAGATGTGCAGTACTGCTTATTAATGTATAAACATACTCCGCCCCCCTGACGTTTCCCCGTTACCTCTTCCTGCCGATCTGAGCGCAGCGGGGCTCCAAAGCCGTCAATCCACAGGTCTGCATCTCGGTCATGCGCAGTAAGCCAAGATTCAGTCAAAGCCATGACGCAGCAGTTCTTGAAGTCCTGGTAGCGTACATTCCCTTGAATTTCATCCACCTTGTTTCTCACAGACTGTGCATTCCCAAAAATTATCGAAGGAAGAGGAATGTTACCAAACTGACGTCTCCTAAGGAGCAATTTCACACCTCCACGCTTTCCGCACTTCCTTCTCCCGTCTCTCTTCTCACCGCTATGTCCGTCTCTCAAAATAAAGTCCGGCAGTTGCAGCTTAGGCTCAATCACAGCCGTTGAATCAGCCGTGTTTAAATGCAGCAACATGTCCCTGGAATATTGTATTCTGCCCGCTATTCTGCCCGCCATGGAGCCGAACGCGTTTACTTCAGAGACAAAGAGCCACAGCACAGAAAGCAGCAGTGCGAGAAAGGAGAGGAAATCCATATTGTAAATACCAGGGAGCTCTTCGCCATATATTCCACATCCACTCCAAGGCAGAAACGACACAGAGGATTTTATAAAAACGTATAAATGTACATAAAAACACACACACACACACACACATGCACTATTTCACCAGCTGCCGGTCGCTGTTTGCCCCTGCTTGTTACTTCCTTCTCCTGCCAGTCACTGTTCTGTGTTATGTTGCTTACCTGTGTCTATATACAGTATATGTCTTGTAGGGAGTCATGTGCTCTGTCTATGTGCCATCATATAGACATCTGGTGGGTCTTCTTCTTCTTCGTTCAGACCACTGAAGGGCCTCCTCCTGTCTCAGATGGCTGTGTTGTTCACTGTCATGTCTGCAGCGTACTAGTGGGACCTGAGGTGTTTCATGTTCATGGCATCCTTTCTGACGTGCAGCAGTTCTCCTTATTCTACAGCTCTCCATCTGGTGGGTCTTCCTCTTCTTCTTCAGACCACTGGTTGAGGGATAGGTGCATCGTAATTCCAGTTCATGGACACAATCCTGAATAAGTGGCTTTCAACCCTGTTCAGGAAGGCCCATGCATGCCCGTAGAAACCAAGAAACCGGAGCACCCAGAGAAAATCGGCGCTTTGCTTGGCATTTTACACATTTGTAGTGTAGACTGGCATTCATCAAGGTTACACATTTGCCATCATGTAGGCATGGCGAGTCGTCCTATGATGCCTGAGTTCAGAGGACGCGCTATGATGATGAGGAAGAAATCATAGGCCATCCTATGATGTCCTAGAAATGTGCTTTAAAGTCTGCCGTACCCTATGCTGGTGAAGGATGTCCTCCTGTCTCAGATGGGTGCGATGTACTGTTGGAACCTCAGGTGTTTCATCTTCATGGCATCTTTTCTGATGTGCAGCAGTTGTCATCATTCTATTGCTCTCCATCTATACTAGTGGTCTTCTTTGTAAGTGTGTCGTAATTCCAGTTCATGGACAGGATCATGAAAATAGATCTGAGCAAAAAGGGGCTTTCCAGCATGGACTCACTGTATATGACATCATAAAGACAAGTTGCCTGATGTCTCTCACTGTATATGACATCATAAAGACATGAAGGCAGGCTTGATGTATATGACATCATAAAGACGCATTTGTCTATGTGCCGTGGGCTTGATGTATATGACATCATAAAGACACATTTGTCTATGTGCCGTCATATAGGCATTGTAAGTTGTCCTATGATGCCTGAGTTCATAGTATATATATGACATCACAAAGACACATTTGTCTGTGTCCTATGATGTCTGAGTTCAAAGACAAAGACGTTCTTTAGTGGACGTGACATGCTCATACATGGCTTTCTGTAGAGACATGATCATTCCACGTAAACGTGTCAAAATATATCCCAACAACAAGCCATGGGTTACAAAATCAGTTAAATCCTGCTTACAGAGGAAAGCACTTGCCTTTAAACAGGGGGTTGTTTCTGAGCTGCAGGTTGCCACAAAAGAGCTGAAGGATGAAATTTTAAGAGCAAAACAGAATTATAAATCAGAGTTGGAAAGCAAGATGGCTACAAAGAAACTTGGTTCAGCCTGGGCCAGTATAAAAACTATCGCAGGCCTTCAGAGCACAGAGCGCAGTAATCGTGTGTTTTTAGATGGTTTTAGTTCAGACACAGAGCTGGCTAATGCTTTTAATTGTTTTTATGGTCGTTTTGACTCCTTTGATTTTAACACAGAAACCCAAGGTTTGAAACAGAAACTCAAAGACAATCAGCACTTTAATATTGAGGTGCAGGATGTTAAAAGGGCGTTCTGTGCTGTAAAAGTGAACAAAAGTCAGGGCCCTGATAATATATGTGGGCGCTTGGTAAAGTCCTGTGCACATGAGCTGAGTCCTGTGTTTAATTACATTTTCAATAAGTCCTTACAGGGCTCCTTTCCACAAACCGGTTCCAGTGCTTAACTGGAGCCATTGCGTCATTAGCACCAGTTCTTTTGGTTTCCACCGACTTAAGCACCAGTCCCGGGCTCCCAAAAGTGGGGCTATCGCGGCTCCAACTCCTAGCTGGGCCAGCGGCAGCACCAGTTTACATTGGTTAGGTCCACAGCCGTGGGCGTGGTTAACTGACCAGCTTCAAAACATTACTGACCGCCATGTTGCTTTCCAAACAGTGGAGCAGCAACGGATTCCAAAACCAAACAGATTTAGAGCGAAGAGGAGACATACAGTATTTCTTGGCTCTATAGACATAAGCAGAAGTACAAGATCAGCTGGAGGGGGCCACTCATCTGAACTGTTTTGGAGGACAGGCCAGCCAGCCGGACCATTGTCACTGCCGTGGATTAGTCTGGACAACAAACTGCTTAAAACATGCTGGTAAGTGTATTGTCTTTAAAATGCCAGACGTTAACCAATATATGTATACATATACTGTATATCCGCTTGTATTGATATGTAACGGCCAAGTGCGGATATTTTTTTAGTCACTGTTGTGGTTATAGTATTTTCGGTTAGCTATGCTAACAAGCTAACAGTACTTTTACTACGACCAAACGTTTCTCCTCACCATAAAGAAATGAACAGGTCGTCTCTGCTGACAGATGTATACCGCTTGTATTGATATGTAATGGCCAAAGTGCGGATTTTTTTTTTTTTTTTACTCACTTTTGTGGCTATAGTATTTTCGGTTAGCGATGCTAACAAGTTAACTGTTTTTAGCACAAATGTTTCTCCTCGGCAGAAATGTGCATTTGAGAAACTAGAACAGAAATCTTAGCATCTTACAGAATACTTTTTTTTATAAAGACATCCAGCGCAAAATACGTTTTTTGTGGTATGAATACTGTGTATGAATGGGTGCCTTGTGTTGTGTTATGGGAGATTTTTCTACCAGACACTAGTAATGTCGTCTTTTTTACTATTTTGGTAATATTTCCATAATCTTAGGCCATTTTTTTTTTTAAATTTCACTCGTGTTTAATTGTATGTTGTGTAGCCGTATTTTATCTAATCCTTCTCTTACTTTATTGCGCACTAGCCTGGTGGATCACCTACAGTTTCATTGTACTGTACAACTGTACAGTACAATGAAGTTTCATCTATTCCTATTCTTCTATTCCATAATCAGACATGTAAGCTTTGCTAACATTGATATTGAATAAAATTGTCTTCTATGTCTGCACATTTAATGGAAGGCTTAAGTTGTTCACTGCACAAACTAAAACACGTTTTTTTTTTTAATAGATTTATCACAGCTGGATGATGAGGGAGAACCAGCCAGACCTGTGGTGTCCAGCTCATCTTCACCAGCTCCAAGCTTGTCCTCCTCCTGCTCTTCTAATCAGACCAGATTAGGTAACTTATGTTCAGATCATTTTGATTTTGTGTACTTTATTGATCCCCATAGGGGAAATTGAGGGCATCCACCTGGATGGATCATGACTCATTCACACAAAGGAGGGAGTGAATTAAACCAATTATACACTTGAATTGAATGTTGTGATGCCCCTAACAGTAAATGGATGTTGAATAGACACATTCAATCTTGGATTGACGATTCCTGCATTTTTCCGTGTGTGGTTATTTTACATTGCTTATTTTTGTACTTTAAAACAGGGAAACAGAAGTGTGACACAAACATGGACCTCCTTCTTGACTACGGTCAGATGAGACAGCAGGAGCAGAGCAGGAGGGAGGAGCAGCTGAACTTCGCTTTGCTGCAAAGCAGACCAACACCCTTGTTGGACTGATGGGACGTGTTGTGTCTGTGCTTGAGGGACTGTAAAAAAAGTAACTATCACAGCATTGATATTTTTGGCTGTGTGTACATAATATTTCATATGTAGCAGTCTGAAGTTTTTGCACATTTTGGAAATAAAAGCTTTCTTTCCTTAAGTGTTTTTCTTCTTCTACATTGTTATCCTCACACCAAACATATTCAAGTTCAGGTTCCTTTATTTGTACCCGTAGGTAGATTTGTTTTGCAGTCAGGTGACATCCATATTTACAAACTACAGTTACATTCAACATGAACACAAACACAGGCACACATGAAGCTGACTATAGACATGATAAAAGTGCTCAAGGCTCCATCAATCAGGACATAAGACAAAGAGATAAGAGAAAAAACATGAGAGAAGGGTCATATTAAAAAGTTAAAGACTTCACATTTCATATATAAAGTTATTTAGGACAATGCAAATCACTATAACATTGTAGTGGTGGGAAGTGAAAGTACAAGTACTAAATTACTGCACTTAAGTTCATTTTTCCAGGTATTGGACAATATATCAGGTTTTTGTGGACTTACACATATTTTTGAGAACTTCTTTCACATTTTTTAAAGAACAAGCAGCAACAAACTTTAAATCTAGGTACTTTTTCTGTGGAAAATGTTCCAAGTTGCCAGCTTTAAAAATGATAAGTTTATATTCTGTTGACAACGTACCACGTGACATTCTGTCAGCTCTGGACAAGATCATTTCTGGGGAAAGAACTTTGAACTTGAACACTTTACAGTCTGTCTCTTGTTATCCCTACATGAATAAAAACTTGAATCAGTACTTTAACCAGAATAGATGACACAAGTACAGAAGGGTATACCCTTCACAACTCTGTAGTTTGGAGGTGCATAGAATATGCATTTATACAGTATCTTCATGTATATATGCAGTAAATCTATACATTTTTCCATGTAACCTTGTGACTGCATTATTTTAATTGCTTTTAATCCCAGATCAAGTTTGTTTAGGGTTCAAAATGCATCATAAGTGTTAAATATATCTTGTTATACCTAACTAAGTACTGTTTATCTGTTGAAATATATATATTTACCGGCTAATATAACCCATAACAATATGGCCCCGGCGATCATTTTTTGAGACAGCTGATCACTTTTTGGCATGACAGAACAGGCGACCTCCGTCTCGTAATGCGCCGTAACACCACCTATTACAGAAATGACATAAATATTATGTTTAAAAGTGTAGTCAATGTTCGTGCTACAGACTTTATCTAACAACGGCTGATAACTGAAATATTGATGATTACCGGTGTCCTTAAACGTAGCCGCCGTTCTCTGCCATTAAGAATAAAACTGTTTTTGGATGGTAATACAGGTTTGGAATAATAAAAGCAGCGCTCCCATTTAGCCTGTTTTCCACTAGCCCAGCACACCTCGGTACGGCTCGATTCACTTCAGTACGGCTCGGAATGCTTCTGTCTCCATTAGCACGGTGTTGTGCTTGTGCTGTGATGGTTTGTGTTAGGAGGTTTTAGAAGCGGGGCAGCAGCAGATTCTCAGCGAGGCGGGGCCACACTCCCGTGACGTTACACACCCGACTGAGTCCTTATTTACACGAGACAAAAAAGGATCCAAGGATTATTGCCTTGCTCGCTCTGTGGATTTATCTCACAATTAATTTTATCTCATAATTAAGCTGCAACAACACAAGTCACTTTTGTTTTGAATTAACTGCCAAATGACCTAGAAATAATGAGCTGAAACTTGTTTTTTTTTCGTATTAAATAATGAGACGGTGGCACACTGTCCAACACCACATCCTAGGGCATTTTGGATGTACTGAATTAAAAAAAATCATGTTTTTCACCTTCAGGTCAACGTTTGGAACAACAGTATTATTATTTTCCGTTTAGATGATGCTACACTCCTTCTAAAGTATTGTAATTCTCTGAATTTGGAATGCCGATAGAACATTCAATTTACATATACTTACTTTTTTACCTACTTTGACTTGTAAGCTTGATCAGTCTCTCCTGCTGCATTTTAAAGTCCAACTGTGCAACTTCTTATAAGTTAACATAAAAAATGTACCCAAAGTTTAGAACTGGATCATGTGGGGCTAATTTTTTATGATATTTCAATAAAAAGAACAGAAAGCTTACAAAAACATTTGTTTTTTGGTCTAGTTAAAAATTACATTACCTTTACAATGGTTGACCCCTGACAGGAAGATCATCATAATTTTGATCAGATTAGGCAATGGAATTTCTATGTAATTATACTGTTTTATAATTCAGTGTTATAACAGACAAACCACACTTTCCAAAACAATTCCATTTTATTATATACAAAATATTAAAAGAAAAAAAAAACTTTGCAACACAACATGAAGGTTAATCGACATTTTATACACGCCGACCACTGAGTGTCTGCACCACCTTCCCAAACTGGGTCACGACTTGGATGAATGAAGCCGTCTCTGCCAGCTCTGGTTCAGGAAGGCTCGGTTGAATAATCCGTGCGGGCTGTCGCGGCGGACGCGTGGGATGATTCTACAAGGAAAATGCACACAATAAAATACAGCACGAAAGTGCAATATATACAGAAAAGACAATAGTTTTTAACAAGAATACATAAGCTTATTTCAGCGTATTGTTCACATGAATAATTAAAATAAAAGCTTTAGTCCGCAGTGTGCTGCAATAAAGCAGCGATCCATCCACAAATGAACAGCTTTTTTATTGCATAAATAAACTGAGCGTCTTACCGAATATATTTGTGAAAAAACGCACAATAAAAAAAAATTAAAACTCACCGTTAAAGGACTCCGATGTCGAGACCTCCCGGTATATTTTTTCATTCCGGGCGGCTCCGTCTAACTCGCGCTGCATACGTTCGTCTGACAATGCAGTGAGCAGACACTGCAGCTCCTTATTGGTCCATGGAACACCCTTATTACGCGAAGCCATTTTTGATAGAGACTAAATGAAAATAGCACAGCAATACACTGAAAAGGAACCGCCAACAGTGGTTGCATGCTGAGTAAAGGCGGTCGTGAAGATTCTTTTTTTTTTTTTTTCAAAAACTTTATTGAGAAGGTCGTGAAGATTTGGTAGATGAGGAGGAGGAGAGGGGCGGTTACAACCTGACCAATCAGCGCCGGTTACGACCTGACCAATCAGCGGCGACCAGTCTGTTAACGTCACAACACGGCACAGCTCAGCACTGCTGTACCCTGCCCTGGAGCGGGGCTGAGAATCGCGGCTGTTAACCGTGTTGGGGCTTGTGGAAAAGCGTACAAAGCGTGCTGAGCCGTCCCGTGTCGCGCTAAAGCGTGCTAGTGGAAAAGGCCCTAAAGACAACAACTCCTACATGTTGACAAGCTAACGCTGCTACTTCTTCTTCTTCTCTCGGTTACTGGCGGATAGCAAACAAGTGAGAGGTGCATACCGCCACCTTCCGTCTTCTCTGTTGTTCTGCGGGGGTTGGGCGCTTCACACTACGTAATGACGTAGCTCTGACATAATTCCTGACTAGCTCCATATCGGTGGAAAGACAACTGGTTCTTATGAGCACTCTGGTTAAGCACTAGCACCAGCACCAGAACCAAACTAACACTGGTACCGGTTTGGTGGAAAGGAGCCCACAGACACAACATGTGCCTAAAATCTGGAAAGATGTTGTGGTTGTCCCCGTTCTAAAATCCAGCTGTCCTAAAACGGTAAATGATTTTAGACCAGTTGCTTTGACTTCAATTTTAATGAAAATTTTTGAAAAACTGGTCAGATTTGAGGTCCTAAAGCAGACTGAGCATGCATTGGATCCTTTGCAGTTTGCCTACAGGCCTCAGAGGAGTGGAGGATGCCACTGTCACTCTGTTTAACTTGCTTTTTAAACATCTGGATTTTAATGGGACACACACCAGGCTTTTATTTGTGGACTTTTCTTCCGCCTTTAATACAATCCAACCTCATATTTTAGTTGAAAGGCTCCTGCAACAATTTGATATGAATAATAATCTGGTGGTTTGGATTCTGGATTTTTTAACCAACAGGACACAAAGAGTAAGGGTCAATGGTACATTGTCTGACCTAAAGTGTTCTTCTACTGGCTCTCCTCAGGGGTGTGTGTTGTCACCACTACTGTTCATCCTGTACACAAACATGTGTCGGAGCAGACATGACAACAGACACATTATAAAGTATGCTGATGATTCAGTTGTTGTCAGTCTCCTCCAGGATGGTGAGAGAGGCCATGGACCAGTAGTTGATGATTTTGTTCACTGGTGTGAGGATTCCTACCTGCAGCTGAATACGACAAAAACTAAATATATGATTATTGACTTTAGGAGGAAAACTCCCAGGCACGAAGTCACTGCACTAAAAGGCCAGACCACTGAACGTGTACAATCCTACAAATATCTTGGGACGATTATTGATAGTAATTTAAACTTTGAAGAGAACTGTGAAAGGGTGTGCAAAAAGGGTCAGCAACATTTGCATTGTTTAAGGAAACTTGCACGCTTCCAAATTGACCGAACCATAATGACAATGTTTTATCGGGCTTTTATTGAATCTGTTTAATCCTTTTCTTTAGTGTCATGGTTTGGTCAGATAAAACTGAAACCGAGGAAATCCATGGATCAGGTAGTTAGATGGTCCAGTCGTTTGCTTGGTGAGTCACAGCTGAGCCTGACATACCCTGTACACCAGACAGGCACAGAGGATTGCTACCTCCATTTTAAATGATGACTCCCACCCTTTGCACTGCAACTTTCAGCTTCTTCCCTCCAGATGGAGGTTTGCTGTCCCAAAAAGTAAAACCCAGCACTACAAAAGCAGCTTTGTTCCTGCTGCTGTTAAAGAATTGAACAAGATGTAACAATATATTGCACATAATTTAGTTACCCTTTTATTAATTTTATTTTATATTTACTTATTTTTGTAGGTTTTTTTATTTGGGTTCTAAATCTTTTATTGAGTTTTAGACTTTTGAGTTTTCAACCTCTTTGACATAGTCTTCAACTTTTTAATATGACCCTTCTCTCTTATCTCTTTGTCCTATGTCCTGATTGATGGAGCCTTGAGCACTTTTATCATGTTTATAGTCAGCTACATGTGTGCCTGTGTTTGTGTTCATGTTGAATGTACTGTAACTGTGGTTTGTAAATATGGATGTCACCTGACTGCAAAACAAATCTATCTACGGGTACAAATAAAGTAACCTGAACCTGAACCTGAACACATGGTCTATATGACATCATAAAGACACATTTGTCTATGTGTCCTATGATGCCTGAGTTCATAGGCCATCCTATGATGTCCTATGAACGCAACAGTCTCACACACACACACACACACAGATTTCTTGCTTTTATAGAGTGACTGTTCATAGGCTCTCAAAGTTACTGCCCACCTCTGAATCCTCTGCAATGCCATTTGTGGTACAACACGCATCTTACTGAAAAGTGACAGTTTGTGATCAGTCACTATTGAGAACTTTCTCCCATACATCTATTTGTGGGAGCATTTTATTCCAAACATCACAGCTAGTCCTTTGGCGAACTACGAGAAATTTCTCTCTTCAGCACTGAGTGTTCGTGATGTGAATCCTATTGGTCGCTCTGTTCCATCTGGCATACGATGTGATAACACAGCACCAAGTTCAAACGGTGATGCATCACATGCAAGCACCATGTCTTTAGTTGGGTCATAATGTACCAACACTTCTGTGGACTGCATCATTTCTTTTGACTTTCCAAATGTGGCTTTTTGTTCTTCTCCCCACTGCCACTTTGTATCTTTTTGTAGCAGATTATGCACTGGAGCAAGGACAGTAGACAGACTGGGCAAGAGCTTGTTATAGTAATTGAACAGTCAAATACTGTATATGCCTTTAGCTCTGTCACACTTGCTGGTGTAGGTTGCCTCTTGGATTACCTGCACCTTCTCATTGACTGGATGTAAACCAGCTGCATCGACCTTGTGATGCTAAAACATTACTTCTTTACTCATGAATGAACACTTGGTTCCCTTCAGCCTGAGACCAGCATTCTTAAGCCGCTTCAACACTATGGCCATTGTCTGTAGATGCTCTTGGTCATCTCTCCCTGTTAACAAAATATTGTCCAAGAAAATGGCCACATGAGGGTTGCCCTGCAGCAGTCCCTCCATGATCCGCTGGAAGATCACTGGGTTTGAGGATACTCTAAATGGTAGCACCTTGTAAGTGAACAAGCCTTTATGCGTGTTTATGGTCACGTACTTTTTTGCTACTTTATCCAAAGGAATTTGATGATATGTGTGGCTCAGATCAAATTTTGTAAATTTCTGTCCACCTGACAGGTTGGCAAACAAATCATCTATCCTAAGGATTGGGTAGTGTTCCAGTTTTGACTCGTGATTCACTGTCAGTTTGTAGTTGCTGCACAGTCTTACAGAGCCATCTGGTTTAAGAACAGGAACCACTGGTGCTGGCCGCTCAGCATATTTGACTGGCTCAATTATTTCTTGAGCTAGGAGATGATCGAGTTCAGCTTAAATCCTGCCTCTCATTGCATAGGGACAGGTCTAGCTTTAAAAAAAAAAAAAATGGTGCTGCTTCTCTGTCAACTTAGCTGAGGGACCCTGAAATTTGCCTAGACCCTCCTTGAAAACTTCCTCGTTTTCTTTAAATACTTCATCTAAGGTCTCCTCTCTGACATGGTGTATTTGGGGCTCTAGTCTCCACTGTAAGACTAGCTCTTTGATCCAACCTCTGCCAATTAGACTTGGGCCTGTCCCTGACACTACAACCACAGGTACAAATTTTGTTACATTTTTACCCACTACCTTTACCTTGGCTGCTCCCAGAACATTTACTGTGTGACCTGTGTATGTTCTAAGTCTCACTCTGCATGGTCGTAGCTCTTGTGCCTCTTCTTGCCTCAGAGATTTTATATTATACAGACTGATTCATCATTGTTACACCACACCCTCAGTCTACTTCAAACTACATTTTCTTCTCATTAACTGTCGATGTTTCTACAAATGGCTCCTCTGTTGGAATCTCCATAGCCTCAATTTTGTACAGTGTAAACATGACTTTGTGTCTATGTCCTGCATTTCTTCCTCTCCCCGACTGACATAACTTGCTCCCTGAGTTTTTTCTTTCTTAAATGTTTGTTGCCTTCCACCCTCTTTATCTTTAGCTTCCCCTGATGGGTGCTTAGATCTGCACATTTTCTGAATATGGCCAATTTTACCACACTTATGACAAGTTTCATTAATAAACCTACAGTCTCCAACCCTATATTGCTCACTGCCACACCTGTAGCAAGTTTTATTTTTGTGCTTACTAGGGTTCTGGTTTGTGTACATGTTAGGCATTAACTGTGTCATTTTTAATTGTGGGTGCATGGGCTCCAAAGACTGAAAGCCGTTCACATCTTTGCTGGCTGTTTAAATCACTTGGGCCAGCTTCAGGGCCTTGTCAAAGGTGAGGTCGGGCTCCGACAGTAACCACTGCTGTATGTAGTCATCTGCCACACACTGCTAACTTGTCACCGTAATTGCAGTCTTGTGCTAACTTCCGCAGTGACTGCCACATATGCCATAACAGATTCCCCAGGCTTTATTCCTCTGGAATTAAATTTGTAACGTTGTCCAATTTTGCTAGGTTTGGGGTTAAAGTGGTCCTTTAGCAGCTTCACCAGCTAGTCAAAACTCTTATCCTTCGGTTTAGCTGGGCTAAGGTTTTTCATAAGGCTGTATGTCTGACTGCCAACTGAGCTGAGCAATCTGCATGGGTTTACTCCGGGATTTCTCCGGTTTCCTCCCACAGGCCAAAAACATGCAGGTTAGGTTAATTGGAGACTCTAAAGTGGCCCTAGGTGTGAATGTGTGTGTGAATGGTTAAGGGATAGCGCCGTACCGTGGCTGCTTCATCCATCCAGGTGGATGCCCTCAATTTCCCCTCTGGGGATCAATAAAGTATACAAAATAAAAAATTTAAAAAAAATAGCTTTCTTACAAGTTACTTCTGTTATATCATTAGCATCAAAAAATGTTAGAGGACTTCACAATATTCTTCCCATGTCTGGGTTTGGCCATCAAAAGGAGCAGTGCTTCCTACCATTGCCGCTAACATTTTGTTTGTCATCTCCATGGAGCCTTCACCTTTTTCAGTCATATATGTAGTCTCTCTACATTCTCATCTTGACAGGACACTTACTGGTACTTTATCCTAGTTGCCATTTATGTAGTAACTTGCATGATGTGCTTTACTTTGGGAGAGGTTTTTATTTTCGGAGGCCTGAGTGAACACACGTAACTAGCTCTTAGCTTAGCAGAACAACAACATGGAAGGTTTTCTTCTTCACTGCTTTTGTAAGGTGAATGCAACACACTTATACAGCAGTGCCCCCCTAGTGGATAATCTTAAGTATCTTATTCACTTTACTACAAAACGTATTTGCAAACTATTTCGGAACCCTGATAAAACTTCAACAACCACATTCTTTGTGGGTGTTTTTCAGCATTCACTGCCCTGTGAGATACGGGCTTGAGAGAGTTTGTTGGAAGCTGTGTGCCTCAGATGACCAACATGAAAATATACATCAAGTTCCTTCAAGCATAGACAAAAAAAAACCAAAAAAAAAAAACGTATGAAGCTTTTGCATTTTGAAAGCGTTTCATAGTATACTTACCCAGGTCTAACTTTGCAATAGTCCTCTTTAAAGTATCAATATCTTGGTCAACAGGAAACAGAATATCTGCAAAATACAAAGTAAGATTCACCAAAAGGAAATATAAATGCTAATACCTTTAAATTAATCATTTATTGTGCCTTTCCTTTAAGATAATATAACCTCAGTGTAAAAGATTATGCAGATGGCAACAATCAAATTTGTGGTGGAAAGTTTTTTGCTTGCATTCATAGCTACCTGAAATTGGTTCAATCACCAGTTAGACTCTGTAAATGGCATTAACTTATATAGTGCTTTTTCTCATCTATAGATGACCAAAGTGCTTTACAGATCCTGCTATCCACCCATTCACACACTGATGGTGGCGGAGCTGCCATGCACAGGCACTGGCCTTACCCACCAGGAGGTTCAGTGTCTTGCTCAAGGACACTTTGACATGTAGACTGCAGACAGCGTGGGAATTGAACCCCTGACCCTCCGATCAGTAGTCAGCCACACTACACCTGCACCACAGCTGCCCCCACAGCAGCCTCTGTATTATAAAATCAAAACTTTATCATTTTGTCTTCTGGGGATGTATTGATTTTGACATCAAGCTATCTGTTTTCAATGGTGTACACCAATTTCTTCATTTAAGAAGACTGAGAGGTTCACTCTGTCACGGTAAGACTACTGCCAAAATTTTTAATTATTTTAAAATATGCATAACACCTCATGCTGGACAACCCCAGATGCTCAAACCCATTACAACAGCAGCCTAGTGTATGTGACAGTAAAGACAAGAGCACTCTGAGGCAAGTGCAATATCCCCCACCTCCGTTTTCTTTGATAAGATAAAATAAGCCTTTATTAGTCCCACAATGAGGAAATTACAGAATTGCAGCACCAAAGGGATAGCAGCACTCAGAGCAATTGTAAATAAGATAAGAATAGGTTAGCTAAAGCAGTAAATAAATATACATATGTACACAGTTATATACACAGTGCAGGAGCATTGCAGCTAGATGGTATCAACAGCAACACAGTAAAATTACCCAACAAAATATAAATATGGACCCAGACAGTATATTTCATATTGAATGAACAGTGTATTTATATTATAAAGTCCAACGGCCGTAGGTAGGAAAGACCTGCGGAATCTCTCTGTTGAGCATTTAGGATGGCACAGCCTACCGTTAAATGAGCTCATCAGTGCGTTCAGCGTGTCCCACATGGGGTGGGACTCAGACTCCAGCAGAAATGACAGCTTAGCTACCGTCCTCCTCTCTCCTATCTCCTCCACTGGGTCGAGGCATCACCACAGAACAGAGCTGGCTTTTCTGATTAGCCTGTTCAGTCTCTTCCTGTCGGCTGCAGACCATTCCATACATAATGGCCGATGCCACCACAGAATCATAGAAGGTCTTCAGGAGTGTCCCCTGCACTCCAAACAATCTGAGTCTCCTCAGGAGGAACAGCCTGCACTGCCCCTTCTTGTCGAGCACACTGGTGTTGTGTGACCAGTCCAGTTTATTGTTCAGGTGAACACGCAGGTACTTGTAAGATGTCACCATCTTAATGTCTGTTCCCTGGATGTTTACTGGTGCTTTGGGGGGTTGTCCACGCCTGCGGCAGTCCACCACCAGTCCTTAGGATTTCCTCACATTGATCTGCAGGCACCAGTCTACAAAGTCCTCAATAAGTCCTCAGTACTCTGCGTCATCCCCCTCAGAGATGGGACCAACGATCACAGAGTCATCAGAGAACTTCAGTAGATGGCAGTGTGGTGTGTTGTGTGTAAAGTCAGCAGTGTAGAGGGTGAACAGGAAGGGAGCCTGAACTGTTCCGTTGTGTTGGGGGGGGGGGCATTCCTGGGTCCTCACAAGCTGTGGTCAGTCTGTGAGGTAGTCCAGGATCCACTCTGACAGGTGCTGGTCCACTGATCCCAATACTTACTGACAGAAATCAGTTTTCAGTGTTTCAATATAATTACTGTGGCAGAACCAGATTATGATAAGCCCATCATCCATGAATATACAACAAAGTATACAACCCATAGTTGTAGGTCAGGATCCCAAGGTGAACCCATGTAGAAAGTATGGTGACCCTAGAGAGCATTATACATTCTATAGTAAGAGATCATAGGGAGTATATATATATATATATATATATACAGTATATATATATATATACTGTATATACACACATAAATAAATAATTATCAATAACTTAGAGTGGGTAACAGACAAGATCAATATTCAACACTTTATTTTTATTAATCTCAGCAATTGTTCAGATGATCACTTCTACATTTCATAAAAAAATGTCCAGTTTTCACCAGTCCCTTTTAACCATAAAAAACTAAACCCTTTTAATTCATGAACTATGTTGAACCATGTTTGAAAAAGTTATGCAACATTTAAGAAAAATCAACTTTCATATTAAATAAATCTTATCACATTTTTAACTGAACAAATCTGCTGCAATTCTGCTCAAAATCTGTTACATTTAATAAACACACTTTTGTGTGTTCTTCTTCACTGGAATTATATCCATACAGTTCTTGCCAAGAATCATGCTTGAGTAAAACCAGCACTGTCCTTTCATGAGAAGAAGCTAAACAGCACTGAGTGCTTATATGCACGGTGGAGCAGTGGTTAGCACCGCGGCAGCAGCTTACCCTCGGCCGGGGGATCGCGGGGATCGTGGGTTCGATCCCTGCCCCCGGCCAACAGTGATCTGTGTGGAGTTTGCATGTTCTGGTGGTGCATGTTCTCGTTTTTCATGCAAAAACATGCAGGTTAGGGAGTTAAGGGGCGCTTGCGCACGCAGCGGCTGGTGGCTTGTCACCGGACTGCAGAACAAATCTACCTACGGGTACAAGTCCCCCCCCCCCCCAAAAAAAAAAGAGTGGGTAGTGAAGTGGCGCTTCGCCATCGCCCCGCAAATGAAATACACGCAGCTTCCTTTCACGGTAGTAAAAAAGAACTCTTCCTCCCGCTCACTTTGAAAATGATAAATTTTCTGTCTTTTTTTTGCCATGTTTTTGGGCTTGGAAACCGCACTCCGCTCACTATCTTCACCGCCCGCTAGCTTACGCTCCACAAGCGCGAAGGTTTTGTCATGCGCACAATACTGACCTTTGAACTAGGTCAGAGTTCACCTTAACTTTACGTATAATAAACATATTTTCATTTTTTTTATTTTTAAGACATTGTCATTTTAAAATCTATATAAATGCAAGTGTGATTTTAAAAAATATAAAATAAAAAATAGCGGCTGAAAAAATTACATCTTAGACGCAGCTCACTTGCGAGTTGTGCTATTTTTAGAACAGGCCTGCGGGCGACTCATGTGGTCCCTGCGGGCGACATGGTGCCCGCGGGCACCGCGTTGGTGACCCCTGATGTAAAGTAATAAGGGATAAGGAATGTTACCTCTTAACTGTCACAGGTGTCAAATGGTGCCTAACCCCTAGTGGTCAAGACTGGTAAAGATTTTTGTCAAGAAAATATTCAGATCAGATGTCAGAGATTTCCAAGGCTATAACATGAAAGTGCGAAGAGATAATGATTCACTGTCAATTAGAAAGCTGTAGCATATGATCCAAAGTTTCAGATAGGAGTAAATTTATGCATCTAATTTGCATAATGCCACGGCAGCGATATTGAATTTCATAACTGTCAGTCAAAAGTGGACTTTGGACATATTTACACAAAGAATGGTTCTGCTTTTTGTCACAGTTTCGTGTTTTGTTTTGTTTTCTTATTTTATCTTTAAAGTATATGAACCAGAAAATCAGGAGAATGTGCACAGCCGATAAAAAAACAATTAGACCTACCGCTCGTCATGTCTTTTTATTCGTCATCCATGGTCCTTATTTCATCTTAAAACATGCATGTTAGGTTAATTGGCTGTTCTAAATTGTCCCTAGATATCTGTTTCCTATAGGCCCTTAGAATAGAGGGTTAGTATTAATGAAAGCGCTTTGAGTGGTCTTTGTGACTAGAAAAGCGCTGTACAAGTGCAGGTTAGTTAGTTAGTTAGTAATCTTCTGCCAGGCAATTTTGCTTTCTCTCCCACATCCAGAAAGTCTCACAAGAATCTTGTGAATTATCCCAGCTCAATTTCGGTTACAAAACGCCACAGAACCGCTGTTATTGATCCAGCAATCCAGCGGCGAGTGTTCTCTGTCGTCATGTGCAGCGCTGTCGATGGCAGAAAAAACTAGACATGAGACACGGTCCAGACTGTGTTCTCCTGTCACAAAAGGTAAATATTAGTAGTAGATTAGTTTATTTGACAGGGACAGTGCAATAAACATAGACAATTAATCAAAGACAATCAATCTGATGTGTTGCACATAGAGTGTATAGCTATTAGCTAATTTGCAACTCTTGTCCCTGGATGGGCTTTAGAAAAAAGAATCAAGATAAAAAAAAAATCAAGATCAAAAATCAAAAAATCAAGATAAAAAATATACACAATAACCACATACATTTCTCATCATAAGCTAAATAATCTCTTTTTTGAATCACAGTTGACAAATTTGGGAGCAAATGTTACATTTCAGCTCCATTTCAGTCCATCAACGGCGATCGGTAGCATCTATATTGGATTGTCTTCTTCTTCTTCTTCTAATGGTTTCTCAAAGAACAATTTCTTCCTCTGTGGTGTATTCCATGTCAGCCATGATTCCTCCAACACGTGTCTGCCACCTTGTGAACAGGCAAAATCAGTACAAATCCTCAGTACAGCTGGGCAGTGTTTCTCCATGTGTCGTCTGTGTGTTTTGTTTTATGCACTTTAATGTGTTTTTACGATATTCTCTGTGTCGTTTCTGTCCTGGAATGTTTGTGGACTGTATGGTGAAGAGCTCCCTGGTTCCATCAGCATGGACTACCTCCCCTTTTTTGCACTGCTGCTAATTCTCCTCCGGCTCTTTGTCTCTGAAGTAAACGCGTTTGGCACCATGGCGGGCAGGATACATTATTCCAGGGACATGTTGCTGCATTTAAACATGACTGATGCAGCGGCTGTGATTGAGCCTAAGCCGCAACTGCCGGACTTTATTTTGAGAGACGTTCATGGACACAGCGGTGAAAAGAGAGACGGAAGAAAAAAACGCAGAAAACGTGGAGGAGTGAAATTGCGCCTAAGAAGACGTCAATTTGGTAACATTCCTCTTCCTTCAATGATTTTTGGAAATGTACAGTCTCTGAGAAACAAGGTGGATGAAATTCAAGGGAATGTACGCTACCAGAAGGACTTTTAGAACTGCTGCGTCATGGCCTTCACCGAATCTTGGCTTACTGCGCTTGACCGAGATGCAGACCTGTGGATTGACGGCTTTGGAGCCCCGCTGTCCTCGGATCGGCAGGAAGAGGTAACGGGGAAACGTCAGGGGGGTGGCGTATGTTTATACATTAATAAGCAGTACTGCACATCTGTCACGGTCAGAGAGCGCATCTGTACACCCGATGTGGAGCTGCTGTCTGTGGAGCTGCGCCCCTTTTATTTGCCTCACGAGTTCCCCCAACTTTTCATCACAATTGTGTACATTCATCCGAGGGCAGACGCTGACTCCGCCTGCAGCACAATCTTTGATGTGATCCAGCAGCTGCAATCAATTTCTCCAGAGGCGCCAAACTTCATTCTTGGGGATTTTAAACATGTTTCTTTAAAGAAGACACTTAAAAACTTTTATCAGTATGTCTCCTGCCCAACCAGGGAAAAAAAGACATTGGACCTGTGCTATGGATCCATAGAGAGGGCCTATAAATCACTCCCCCTTCCTCCTTTAGGATCCTCAGATCACAACTGTGTACATTTGCTGCCCACATATAAAACTGATCTCAGAAGAGGCAAGGTGGAGATGAGAGACATTGATGTGTGGACAGAAGATTCAGTGCACTGCCTCCAGGAATGCTTTGACTGTACAGACTGGGAGATGTTCACACTTGCCTGCGGGGATGATTTGGACTCTTTGGTGGACGTCACATGCTCATACATGGCTTTCTGTAAAAATGTGATCGTTCCACGTAAACGTGTCAAAATATATCCCAACAACAAACCATGGGTTACAAAATCAGTTAAATCCTGCTTACAGAGGAAAGCACTTGCCTTTAAACAGGGGTCTGTTTCTGAGCTACAGGTTGCCACAAAAGAGCTGAAATCCGAAATTTTAAGAGCAAAACAGAATTATAAATCAGAACTTGAAAGCAAGATGGCAACAAAGAAACTTGGTTCAGCCTGGGCCAGTATGAAAACTATTGCAGGCCTTCAGAGTACAGAGCGCAGTAATCGTGTGTTTTTAGATGGTTTTAATTCAGACACAGAGCTGGCTAATGCTCTTAATTGTTTTTATGGTCGTTTTGACTCCTTTGATTTTAGCACAGAAACCCAAGATTTGAAACAGAAACTCAAAGACAATCAGCACTTTAATATTGAGGTGCAGGATGTTAAAAGGGAGTTCTGCACTGTAAAAGTGAACAAAAGTCAGGGCCCTGATAATATATGTGGGCGCTTGGTAAAGTCCTGTGCACATGAACTGAGTCCTATATTTCATCACATTTTCAATAAGTCCTTACAGACACAACATGTGCCTAAGATCTGGAAAGAAGCCGTGGTTGTTCCCATTACAAAATCCAGCTGTCCTAAAACGGTAAACGACTTTAGACCAGTTGCTTTGACTTCAATTTTAATGAAAATTTTTGAAAAACTGGTCAGATGTGAGGTCCTAAAGCAGACTGAGCATGCATTGGATCCTCTGCAGTTTGCCTATAGGCCTCACAGAGGAGTGGAGGATGCCACTGTCACTCTGTTTAACATGCTTTTTAAACATCTGGATTTTAATGGGACGCACGCCAGGCTTTTATTTGTGGACTTTTCCTCCGCCTTTAATACAATCCAACCTCATATCTTAGCTGAAAGGCTCCTGCAACAATTTGATTTGAGCAATAATCTTGTGGGTTGGATTCTGGATTTCCTAACCAACAGGACGCAGAGAGTAAGGGTCAATGGTACACTGTCTGACCTAAAGTGCTCTGGCTCTCCTCAGGGGTGTGTGTTGTCACCACTACTCTTCATCCTGTACACAAACATGTTTCGGCGCAGACATGACAACAGACATATCATAAAATATGCTGATGATTCAGTTATTGTCAGTCTCCTCCAGGATGGTGAGCGTGGCCACGGCCCAGTAGTTGATGATTTTGTTCACTGGTGTGAGGATTCCTACCTGCAGCTGAATACGACAAAAACTAAAGACATGATTATTGACTTTAGGAGGAAAACTCCCAGGCACAAAGTCACTGTACTAAAAGGCCAGACTGCGTCGGCATGAAATAAAGCGGCATTGTTGGAGGTTTTAAGTAGAGTTTATTATATCATACCGCCGTCACGGGATCCCCTCTCCAGCCCAAGTGTGTGCAGGCTGGATGGGGATCCTCTGGCTCTCAGAGAAGAAGACACAGAGCGCGTGTCTGCAGCAGAGGTTGAAGTGTGAGTGAGAGGAAGTGTTACAGGACCTGTGCAGTATTTATACCCAACTCAAACAATACATCAAAGCAGATTCACAGCAGTTTGTCTCATCAAAGGGACTGCAGAACAGGCATGAGATATTTGCATTTGTGAGACACAGACAGGATGCATGAACACAATGCATGGGTGGCACATTAACCTCACATCAGTGAAATGCATAAATGGCTGATTAGATCACAGCATGCAACGGAAAAAACCAGGAGTAGCGAGTTGTCTGTCCTTAGTCTGTTTGTGGGGGGTTTCCCAAACCGCCACAGCTCCCCCCCAGAGGGCTCGGCAGGTGGTCGAGACCTCGATAGTGCAGCTTGGGCAGCAAGCCGGGAAAAGCTCTGTGCAGGAGGGGGTGGAGAGGGGTGGGGGTAGTAAAAGCCGGCCGGAGACGATGAGAAGTCTGGGCCGCGCAAAAAATTGCTTGCTGCTCCACGACGTCGAGGGGTTGTCCCGTTGCGCGTGCGGAGGTCCACAAGAAGAAAAATTAGTCACTGGCTCCTCCCGCGATTAAGTCCTGCAAGGATTAATAGCGGCCGTGAAGAAAAGACGAGGCTGCTTGGCGGCTGTGATGAGAGCAGAGGGACTGGCATGTTGACTTTAGGTGCGGGCACAGCCTTAAAGTCCTCGGGGATCGCAAAACCGCTGAATTCCCCATGTGTGCCGTGGCTGAGACTATTAACAAATCCTTTGAGCATGCTGCATGCATGCCTCAGGTGAGCGAGCAGCCCTGAAGGGCAGCGGCGAAGGAGGAAGGCAGTCTGTGGAGCCGTATGTGTCCCGTGCGTGGTGCGCCATGCCCGTGACTCCCCGGTGCGTGTGCCGGGGTCCCGTGCGTGGTTGGGCCGCTGGAGAGGAGAACCAGGGTCAGGGAGCTTGCTGGAGATCATCCCTGTTGTCTGTTGCGTCGTTCAGTCGTGGTGCGTTGGAGCGGTGCGAGGAAAGTAGATGCTCTTGTCCCTCGCTCGGTCATGGTGCGTTCAGGTCCACGTGTGCTCCGTCGGCCATGGGAGTCGCCATCGCAGAGAAAGGACCAGGTACATGCGCTCTCGAGTGGAGGAGCTGTGAGCGCGGTCGGTCCAGCGTGGATGTGCCGATCTAGGCGTGCAGATCTCACCATGAAACGTTGCTCAGCTTTCCCGGTCGTGGGTGTTCTCCGTGGAGTTTCGCCTGGAAACTCCGCGTTGCGGTCTCCCTGAAGCAGAAGGGAGGGCAGATCAGTCAGGCTGCCGCGTTCGCTTGTCGTCGGAGAATCACCGCCGGGTGTTGCGTTCACTGGCAGCGTGTTCGTTTCAGCGTCGGGTCACCAGTGCGGCGGCATGAAATAAAGCGGCAATGTTGGAGGTTTTAAGTAGAGTTTATTATATCATACCGCCGTCACGGGATCCCCTCTCCAGCCCAAGTGTGTGCAGGCTGGATGGGGATCCAGTGCGGCGGCAAGAAATAAAGCGGCGTTGTTGGAGGTTTTAAGTAGAGTTTATTATATCATACCGCCGTCACGGGATCCCCTCTCCAGCCCAAGTGTGTGCAGGCTGGATGGGGATCCTCTGGCTCTCAGAGAAGAAGACACAGAGCGCGTGTCTGCAGCAGAGGTTGAAGTGTGAGTGAGAGGAAGTGTTACAGGACCTGTGCAGTATTTATACCCAACTCAAACAATACATCAAAGCAGATTCACAGCAGTTTGTCTCATCAAAGGGACTGCAGAACAGGCATGAGATATTTGCATTTGTGAGACACAGACAGGATGCATGAACACAATGCATGGGTGGCACATTAACCTCACAGCAGTGAAATGCGTAAATGGCTGATTAGATCACAGCATGCAACGGAAAAAACCAGGAGTAGCGAGTTGTCTGTCCTTAGTCTGTTTGTGGGGGGTTTCCCAAACCGCCACACAGACCACCGAATGTGTACAATCCTACAAATATCTTGGGACGATTATTGATAGTAATTTAAACTTTGAAGAGAACTGTGAAAGGGTGTGCAAAAAGGGTCAGCAACATTTGCATTGCTTGAGAAAACTTGCACGCTTCCAAATTGACCGAACCATAATGACAATGTTTTATCGGGCTTTTATTGAATCTGTTTTATCCTTTTCTTTAGTGTCATGGTTTGGTCAGATAAAACTGAAACCGAGGAAATCCATGGATCAGGTAGTTAGATGGTCCAGTCGTTTGCTTGGTGAGTCACAGCTGAGCCTGACATACCCTGTACACCAGACAGGTACAGAGGATTGCTACCTCCATTTTAAATGACTCCCACCCTTTGCACTGCCACTTTCAGCTTCTTCCCTCCAGACGGAGGTTTGCTGTCCCAAAAAGTAAAACCCAGCACTACAAAAGCAGCTTTGTTCCTGCTGCTGTTAAAGAATTGAACAAGATGTAACAATATATTGCACATAATTTAGTTACCCTTTTATTAACTCCATTTTATATTTACTTATTTTTGTAGGATGTTACTTGGGTTCTAAATATTTTATTGAGTTTTAGACCTTTGAGTTTTTAACCTCTTTGACTAGTTTTTAACTTTTAATATGACTCTTCTCTCTTACCTCTGGTTTTTCTCTCTTCTCTTTGTCTTTTTATACCCTGATTGATGGAGCCTTGAGTATTTTTATCATGTTCATAGTCAATTTCATTTGTGCCTGTGTTTGTGTCTATGTTGAATGTAATTTGTGGCTTGTAAATATGGATGTCACCAGACTGCAAAACAAATCTACCTACGGGTACAAATAAAGTAACCTGAACCTGAACCTGCATGTTATATCAGTTGACAGGCACAGTGCTGTGCTGTGCCACTAGAGACACACGATCTGTCCATGAAATCTTGCCTCACAAAGGGCAAGCTTGGTGGTACAGTGGTTAGTACTGTGGGAGCACAGTAAGAAGGTCACAGGATCGATTCCACCCCTAACCATCGTGGGTTCGATCCCACCCCCTGACCATCAGTGACCCTTCTGTGTGGAGTTTGCATGTTCTTCCCTGGTTTGTGTGGGTTTACCTTGGGTGCTCCAGTTTCCTCCCACAGGCCAAAAAACATGCAAGTTAAGTTAATTGGAGGCTTTAAAGTGGCCTGTGGTGTGAATGTGTGTGTGAATGGTGAAGGGATTGGAACCACACTGTGACTGCCTCATCCATCCAGGTGCATGCCCTGAATTTCCCTCTGGGGGTTAACCCTTTAACGGCCCAGAATAAATGGACGGGTCACGCGCCCCCAGTGGCACAGTGCACTGCACATGTCAACTTATTGACATTGCCTGACTATACTGAGAATTTTCACTAATCTCTATTGATCTGACAGTTTAGAAGGTGATAGACACACGCCGAATGAATCATGGCTGACATGGAATATAGCAAAGAAGGAGAAATCCTCATTCTTCTTCTTCCTTTTTCTGCTTTGAGCTCACACACACCAATGTGCATGCCTTCACAATCAGTCATCACGGCAATGTTGATGACGGAAACTGCATGAAACGGGAAAAATAGCCGCGTAATACAAACAAAATTCATTCATTCATTCATTCATTCATTCACGTGGGATAATCATAAGAGTTTGTAGCTGTGGTACACGGGTGTAAATTACTAAGTAAACGTGTTACATCAAGGTCGATTTAACAAAAAACGGAGCTCCCAGGCTCAAGATGGCGGCGCCCAACATCATCATGCATTCTCACAGGTAAAATGCATCAAACAGGAAAAATAGCCACGTAATACAAACGAAATTCACGTGGGATAATCATAAGAGTCTGTAGATGTGGTACACAGGTGTAAATGGCTGAGCAAACACACAAACATCAGCTACAATGGACGAAAATGGACCAGTCACGTCGGCGGGCGAGCCCCCCTCCCTATAACAGGTAAGAGAGAAAAATGCTTTTTTTGACATTTTATTGATTTTCTGGTTCATATACTTTGAAGATTAGATAAAAACATACCCCATAGACAAATCAGTGTAAAAAAAAAACCAAACCATTCTTTATGTAAATGTGTCCAAAGTCCACTTTTGACTGAGTTATGTAATTTATATAGCTGCTGCAACATTATGCAAATTAGATGCATGAATTTATTCCTATCTGAAACTTTGGATCATATTCTACATCTTTCTAGTTGACAGTGAGCCATTATCTCTTGTAACTTTCAAGTTATAGCCTTGAAGATCTGAATTATTTCAATGACAATTTTTTTACCACTCTTGACCACTAGGGGGCCCTTCCATCGCCACATGGAGAATTTGGCAGTTAAAGGGTTAATAAAGCACACAAAAAAATAACCTTGACCTTTGACCTTTTGACCCCAAACCCACAGTCTGAGGTCAGGATCCCAAGGAAAACCTATGTAGCAAGTTTGGTGACCCTGTGGGCCTCAGGTTATTTCACACCTTAGACAGAGACAATGAATACACATGGGAGAACAGTGGGAGTGGGGGTTGAATGAAGTGTGGTGTAGATGTCCTGCTGTTATGAGGAAGTGCCTTGAATCTTCTGAAGTGTAACTTGATGTAGAGAGAAGGATGTTTAATTTGACTAGTCAGTCTGTTCTGTGCTCGTGATGTGACGAGTCATTCTGTTCTGTGCTCGTGAGATGTGAGTGTGCAATAAATCATTTGAAATGGATCTGCCTGTGATTTCACACACTCCACACTGGTGACCCAAGACGTATTATGGAACACGAGGCAAGATCCCCGGAGCCAGCCCGGTCAGGAAGCTACAGTGAGGCGGCAGCCATCCCACAGACAGCCCGGACTGGAACCTCCAGCCACGAGTGTGCGGTTGCAGTCGAGCTACCGGATTTCTGGCAGCACAACCCGCGCTCTTGGTTCCACCTCACCGAGGCCCAGTTTGCCCTCCGGGGAGTAACGGCAGATGACACCAAATTCTACCATGTGGTTGCAGCGCTCGACGCCCGCACAGCTCAACGCCCGCACAGCTCAACAGGTAGCGAGCCTGCTCGATCAGCCACCAGCCAGTAACAGATACGAGGCGCTCTAGGCTGCGCTCATCCAGCGCTACACGCTCTCGGACTGTGAGAGAGCGGAGAGGCTCCTGACGCGGACAGAGCTAGGAGATGGTTTGGCCGTAGACCTGACAGAGAAGATGCTGGCGTTAAGGGGCATGGACGACGAGCACTTTGTTTGCCCGCCTCTTCCTCCGGAACCTTCCGACAGTAGCGAGAGCGGTTCTGGCCAATTCGCCGCGGCTGGCCGCGCGAGACTACCATGCGCTAGCCCAGGAGGCAGACCGGATCATCATCACCACCAAGGCGATCACAGTCAACGCAGCAGTGACGGAGCCCAGCGAGACGACCAGAGGAGGCGAGGAGCCACCAACGGTAGCAGCAGCGGGGGCCAAGGAGCGCCAGAGAGACACGCTCTGTTCCTACCACCGCCGCTTCGGAGAGAACGCACGCAGATGTGCGCCACCGTGCCAATTCCAGCGCTCGGGAAAACGCCAAGGCCGGGGGTCGGTAGCAGCAGCAACCCTCGGTGAAGAGAACAGGCTGCTCTACCTAACGGACGCACGCTCGGGGAGGCGTTTCCTCGTGGACACCGGAGCCCAGAAGAGCTTCATCCGGCCGACCTACGCAGACCGGCTGGCAGGATCTAGTGGCCCCGAGATGTTGGCAGCAAACGGCTCGAATATTAAGACCTTTGGTGAGCGGACTCTGCTCTTATCTCTACATGGCCGTACATATGAGTGGAGTTTTGTCATAGCAGCACTGAATTACCATATACTGGGGGCTGATTTTCTGTGTGCACATGGTTTACTGGTTAATGTTGCTAACAGGCGCCTGGTTAATGCACTGTCTTTTGACTCTCTCCCCTGTATAGCTCGAGTGACCCAGCCAACAGCACAAGCCAACGTCACAGCTACAGGCGGTAAGTTCCACACACTGCTCACTCAGTTCCCAGCACTCACGGTCCCGACGTTTTCCGCGGCCATTGCTAAACACGGGGTCGAGCACTTTATCACCACCACCGGGCCGCCCGTTTTTGCAAGACCTCGGTGCTTGGACGCAGCTAAACTGGCCATAGCACACGAGGAGTTCGCCAACCTGGAAAGGCTGGGCATCATCAGGCACTCAAACAGCCCATGGGCATCCCCGCTACACATGGTCCCTAAGGCTGAGGGATCGTGGCGACCGTGCGGTGATTTCCGCAGGTTGAACAACGCCACAGCGCACGACCGCTACCCGATTCCCCACATACAGAATTTTCCGTTCACCTCGCTGGGGCACGCATTTTTTTCCAAAATAGACCTGGTCCGCGGTTACCACCAAGTCCCAGTGCGCGCTGAGGACATACCCAAAACAGCGGTAATAACTCCATTCGGTCTA
Source organism: Pholidichthys leucotaenia (assembly GCA_020510985.1). Taxonomy (NCBI): domain Eukaryota; kingdom Metazoa; phylum Chordata; class Actinopteri; order Cichliformes; family Pholidichthyidae; genus Pholidichthys; species Pholidichthys leucotaenia. The sequence goes on along the minus strand of CM035840.1, from coordinate 54,432,695 downwards.
TTTGAGTTCCTGCGCATGCCATTCGGGTTAAAAGGAGCGGTACAGACGTTCCAGCGCATGATGGTGATGCGCGATCTCCCGTTCGTGTTCGTCTACCTGGATGATATCCTGGTAGCCAGCGCGTCCGAAGACGAACACGAAACCCACCTCGCGACGGTTTTCCGGAGGTTGGAGGAGCACGGGTTAATAATCAACCCGGCGAAATGCCAGTTCGGCGTAACGAAGATTGATTTTTTGGGGCACCGCGTCTCTCCAGAAGGAGCGATCCCGCTGCCCGACAAAGTGCGCGCCGTGGCGGATTTACCCCAGCCTCAAACGGTCAGGGTGCTGCAAGAATTTTGGGGAATGGTGAACTTTTATAACCGTTTCCTTCCCCGCGCAGCGCAGCTCATGCAACCATTGTACGCCGCGCTCAAAAAACAGAAACCCGCGGATAGGGTCGAATGGACCCTGGATCGAGAGCGGGCGTTCTCCGAAGTTAAAGCAGCCCTGGCAAACGCCGCACTGCTGGCACATCCAGACCCAACGGCCCGCATTGCGCTCACCACCGACGCTTCAGACGTGGCCATAGGGGCTGTCGTGGAGCAGCGCGTCGCCGGGGCTTGGCAGCCGCTCGCCTTTTTCAGCAGAATTTTGCACGACAGCGAACGTAAATACAGCGTGTTCGACAGAGAGTTGCTGGCTCTCCACCTGGCCATTCGCCACTTGCAGTTCTGGCTGGAAGGGCGCAGCTTCACCGCGTTCGTGGACCACAAGCCGCTAACATTCGCGATGGCCAAGGTTTCAGAACCGTGGTCGGGCCGGCAGCAGAGACAGCTGGCCGCGATCTCAGAGTTTACTACCGATATTCAGCATGTGTCGGGTAAACTGAATGTAGTGGCGGACTGCCTCTCGCGCGCCTTGGTGGCCCCGGTCTGCGTGGGGATAGATTACGCAGCCATGGCCGCGGAGCAGATTAGCGATGCAGACGTGCGCGCGCTCCAGTCTGGACCAACAGGGTTAAGGCTGGAGAACAGGGTGCTGCAAGACGGCGCCCCCCCCCCCCCCAATCTGCAACGTCTCCACGGGTCGCCTGCGTCCCGTGGTCCCGGCCGCGTGGCGCCGCCGCGTGTTTGAGTCGGTTCGCACTCTGGCGCACCCAGGAGTGCGCGCATCGGTCAAAATGGTGGGAGAGAAGTTTGCGTGGCCGAGCCTACGCAAACAAGTGAAAGAGTGGGCTGCAGCCTGCGTGGCGTGCCAACGAGCCAAGGTACACAGACACACGAAGGCTCCCTTGGAGCCGTTTCATATTCCGGCTAAGAGGTTCAACCATGTTCACTTGGACCTCATGGGCCCCCTCCCACCATCACAGGGGTGCACGCACCTCCTGACAATGGTGGACCACACCACGCACTGGCCAGAAGCGGTTCCGCTGGCAGCAACCACGTCCGCAGAAGTAGCGCGCGCTTTTTTAACAGCATGGGTGGCGCGCTTTGGAGTCCCGTCGGACATTACGTCTGACAGGGCCCCCCAATTTGTTTCCGAACTTTGGTCTGCGATGGCCCGCAGCCTGGGTGTTACAATTTACCACACAACTGCGTACAACCCACAGGCCAATGGGTTATGCGAGCGTTTTCATAGATCGCTGAAAGCAGCACTCAGGGCTTCATTGACGGATGCAAATTGGGTAGACAGGCTGCCGTGGGCTTTATTGGGGTTGCGCTCCGCGCCGAAAGAGGATCTAGAAGCTTCCCCGGCTGAGCTTGTTTTTACGCAGCCGCTACGGCTGCCCGGAGAATTTCTACCAGATAATCCCCCTCCCTGCAGCTCCTCGTCTCAGCTTTTGCAGCGTAGCGCAAACACAGGCACGCTGCCGGGCCCTGCCCACCACAGTTTTCCGCTTGTTTTTGTGCCTAAAACTTTGAAGAGCGCGGAGTTCGTGTTTGTCAGACACGATGCCCACCGCCCTCCATTGCGCTCACCCTATGATGGACCGTTCAGAGTGTTGGAAACAGGGGATAAGCATTTTTTGCTAGACTTGGGGGGTAGGAGGGAAAAAATTGGCATAGACAGACTCAAACCCGCTTTCGTTGTGGCGGACGAGCAAGTGCTGTTGGCTAAGGCCCCTCGGCGTGGAAGACCCCCACGGAGAGCTCCCCAGGGAAACGATTCATCAGAGCAGCCACACGGGCAGAGTGACCCCCCCACCTCTCCACGGCTCACCCGCAGTCAGACACACTTCCAGCAGCCTCCCACCGGCACAGCAGCGCCACGGAGGTGATAAAGCCCAGTTGCAGCAGATTTGGGAGGAGGCTGAAGCCGAAACAGCGTGTGGACTGATGTTCTATTGTTCTATCTAAGTTGCTGGGGGAGTGGGCAGTGTGGGCCTCAAGTTATTTCACACCTTAGACAGAGACAATGAATACACATGGGAGAACAGTGGGAGTGGGGGTTGAATGAAGTGTGGTGTAGATGTCCTGCTGTTATGAGGAAGTGCCTTGAATCTTCTGAAGTGTAACTTGATGTAGAGAGAAGGATGTTTAATGTGACTAGTCAGTCTGTTCTGTGCTCGTGATGTGACGAGTCATTCTGTTCTGTGCTCGTGAGATGTGAGTGTGCAATAAATCATTTGAAATGGATCTGCCTGTGATTTCACACACTCCACAACCCTAGCTTTCTTTGTTGTTGAGATATAGTTTATAACTTTAGTAGTTTATATATACGACACGGTGGTGGCATTAGCCATCACTTTTGGAGTGGTCTGCTAGGGCAGTGGTGTTACAGCAGCCGATAGGAAGAGACTGAACAAACTGATCAAGAAAGCTAGCTCTGTCCTGGGGCAGCGCCTTGACCCAGTGGAGGAGATGGGAGAGAAAAAACTGTCATCTCTGCTGGAGTCCGAGTTACACCCTATGCAGGACATACTGAATGCACTGGGGAGCTCATTTAGCAGTAGACTACATCATCCTAGGTGCACAACCGAGAGGTTTCGCAGGTCCTTCCTACCTACGGCTGTCAGACTGTACAACCTAAGCAGGGCTGCTCGCAGAGATAGCAAAAAGACGTGACAACCTAATAGTATTGAATGCATAAGACACAACAGACTTACACAATGGTCCCCTCCGGTATACAACTAGGAAAATACCGGTTGCTACGGAGGGTGACAATATGTATGGGTACATAATCATACCATGTAGGATAACTAAGTAGACGGTTATGTTGTTTCATTCCATCTAGCGACAATGCTCCGCACTGTGTGTGTTTATATATTTATTCCATCTAGCGGCAATGCTCCGCACTGTGTCTATATAATTATATTTATATGTACATATGTATACTTGCTGCTCTTGTTTTTTCTTGTCTTCTGATTGTTGCTCTGAGTGTTGCTATCCCTGTGCTGTTGCAATCCTGGAATTTCCTCATTGTGGGACTAATAAAGGCTTATCTTATCTTATCTTATAAGCCATTTTGATCTTGACCTTAGACCTTGTGACCCCAAACCACCAGTCAGAGGTCAGGATTCCAAGGTGAACCTGTGTACCATGTTTGGTGGCCCTAGCTTTATGTGTTGTACAGTACTAAAGCATAAGGAATGTTAACAGTGACCTTTGAGTTTTTGACTCCAAACCCATAGTGAGAGGTCGGGATCCCAAGGTGAACGTGTGGACTGGGTTTGGTGGCTCTAACTTTACTCATTTTATAGTAATAGTGCAAATGGAATGCTAACCTTGACCTCTGACCTTTTGACCCCAAACCCATAGTCAGAGATCAGGATTCCAAGGTGAACCTGTGTAACAGGTTTGGTGGCCCTAGCTTTATTCGTTTTATAGTAATAGTAAATGTAGCATTTACCATTTACCATAGTCCAACTGCAATGTTAACCCTTTGAGTGTGTAAATTTGTGTGCCCCTAGTGGCAGAGTGCAGCACTGTGCCTGTTGTCTCACTCTCACATGATTGCTTGGATTGGGGATTTGTACTGATTTGTACTGATTTGCCAGTGTCAAAAGGTGACAGACATCCGTTGGAGGACTCAATGGATGACACACAATACACCAAAGAAGAAGAACTCCTCATTTCCTTTTCCTGTTTTAAGCATTGTAGCCCAGGAAGCAAATATGTCCGCGATTGGTCACCGTCACTTTTATCGGCTTTGTACACGGAAAACAGCCGCGGGACACAAGCAAAATTTATGTGGGATAATCATAAGACTGTGTAGACGTGGTAGAGACTTCAAATGACCTACAGAACGCAAAATAACAACCATGATGGGTGAAAACCCAGTGACCACGCCAGCCAGCCAGCCAGCTAGCCCCCCTTTCTCAAAAGTAAGTGAGAATTTTCTGGGATTTTTTGTGTGTTTTTTTTTAATATTGTACTGATTTCTTGTTCATATACTTTGAAGATAAGATGATGAGGTATTTCTGTACAAAAAACGGTGTCAAAAGACTGAACCATTCTTTGTGTAAATACGTCCAAAGTCCAGTTTTGACTGAGTTATGGAATTTAAAGAGGTGCAGCAACATTATGCAAATTAAATGTGCAAATCTATTCCTATCTGAAACTTTGGATCATATTTTACATCTTTCTAATTGACAGTAAGCCATTATCTCTTACCACTTTCAAGTTATAGCCTTGGAAATCTGAACTGTTTTACTGACAAAAAATATTTACCACTCCTGACCACTAGGGGTTATGTCACAATTTGGCGACAAACACACTCAAAGAGTTAACTTTGATTATTGATCCCTTGACCCCAAGGTCATAGTTAGTTGAGGGTGTAAGTCATCCAAGATGTGTATTAGCTACATCTACAGTATCGATTTGAAAAGCCTCCGAGGGGGGGGGCTGAAAAGATCATAGGCTGAAAAGTTCATAGTGGTCAAATTTGACCAAATGTGGTATATTTTTGAACATAGTCTCCCCTTCGGTCCACACACTTCTTCCATCAGTGTTGCAGAGCTTGGATCCCTGTGGTTTAAAAACAAGACACATTTGGTCAAATTTGACCACTATGAACTTTTCAGCCCCCCCCCATCCCCCCTACATCATTTCTTTTAGTAGTTATTGGCTACTAACTAGCTACTAGCTACTAGCTATGGCTACTAGCTCTCTTTCCTCTCCTCCTCTGGTGTGCTCTCTCTGTCAGATGTTTAGCTACACCTCTGCCTCTTTGAGTGATAACGGTAAATGTAATAAATGTTGTCTTTTTGAGGCGCTCGAGGCGAGGTTGTCTGATTTGGAATCCCGGCTCCGCTGCATTGAAACACCGTCTGCGCCAGTTAATCTCGACGGACGCCCTTTAGCTGCAGCGGAGCTAGCTAGCTTAGCCCCCCCTGTCACCGGTTCCCCGGCTCTCCTCAGCAGCGAGGAGTCTGGGTGGGTGACGGTGAGAAGGAAGCCTAGTCGCAAAGCCCCGGTTCACCACCAACCTGTTCACGTTTCTAATCGTTTTTCCCCGCTCAGCGACACACCCGCTGAGGAAAAAACTCTGATCATTGGCGACTCTGTAGTCAGAAACGTGAACCTAGAGACTCCAGCGGTCATAGTCAAATGCATTCCTGGGGCCAGAGCAGGCGACATCGAGTCAAATTTGAAAATGCTGGCTAAAAGTAACTGTAAATATTCCACAATTGTTATTCACGCCGGCATTAATGACATCCGTCTCCGGCAGTCGGAAGTCACGAAACTTAATATAGAATCGGTGTGTGACTTTGCCAAAACGATGTCTGCCACTGTAGTATTCTCTGGGCCCCTCCCCAATCTGACCAGTGATGACATGTTTAGTCGCTCGTCATCCTTGAACCGCTGGCTGTCTGTGTGGTGTCCTAAAAATGACGTGGGCTACATTGACAATTGGAGCTCTTTTTGGGGAAAACCTGGTCTTATGAGACGAGACAGCATTCATCCCACTTTGGATGGTGCTTCTCATTTATCTAACAATCTGGCATCTTTTTTATCCAAATTTCCAAAACCATGACTACTCAGAGTTGGGACCAGGAAGCAGAGTCGCAGTCTTACACGCCTCTCTGCAGCTCCTCTTCATCCGCCACCCCTCAGCTTAGCCCCTGACTTCCCCATCAGAGAATCGTTGTCTGCTCCCTCCAAAGTGAATAAAAATATAATGTATAAGCATCCCAAAGTGATAAAGCAAAATATTGGTAAAACTCAAATTAAACCTAAAGCCTCTAAATTGAATGATTTGGCCTCTGTTCCTCCTCATAATTTAAAAATTAAATGTGGTTTATTAAATATTAGGTCTCTAACTCCCAAGTCTCTGTTAGTCCATGATCTGTTAATTGATCATCAGATTGATTTAATTTCCCTTACAGAGACTTGGTTAGGGCAAGAGGATTATGTTGGTTTAAATGAATCAACTCCCTCTGGTTATTTAAACTGTCAAAATCCCAGAAGTTCTGGTCGTGGAGGAGGAGTAGCATCAATTTACCATTCCAAATTACTAGTTAATGTAAAGCAAAAAACATGTTATAATTCCTTTGAGGGCCTGGTCCTCAGTGTTGGGCACTTTAGCAATTCCAGGTTAAACCCAATTTTATTTGCCATAGTTTATCATCCCCCATCAACCTATTCAGAATTTTTATCCGAATTTGCTGATTTCTTAGCTGATTTAGTGCTGAAATCTGATAGAATAATTATAGTAGGGGACTTTAACATACATGTGGATGTAGATAGTGACTGCCTTAATGTGGCTTTTAATTCAATATTAGACTCGATTGGGTTTTCTCAGAAAGTAGGAAATTCTACTCATTACCTCCACCATACATTGGACCTTGTTCTGACATATGGCATAGAAATAGAAAATCTTGTAGTGTCTCCTCATAACCCTGTACTGTCAGACCATTGTCTGTTAACCTTTGATTTTACTATTTCTGACTATTTGGCTCCTAAAGAAAAATATTATCACAGTAGATGCCTCTCAGATGATGCTGTTTCCAAATTTATGCAGATTGTTTCCTCTATGCCATGTGTCAACACAACGGAAATAAGCTATAGACAGCTTGCTCCTTCTGTAATTGATAACATGGTGGATAGTGTTTCAGCTTCTCTGCATCAGGCTCTAGACTTGGTGGCCCCCTTAAAAAAGAAAAAGTCTAATCAGAGATTTTTAACTCCTTGGTTCAACACAGAAACTCGTAGCTTAAAACAGAAGACTCGTCAATTAGAAAGAAAATGGCGCTCTACTAATTTAGATGAAATCTATTTAGCTTGGAGAAATCATCTTTTAATTTATAAAAAATCTCTTAGAAAAGCTAGAACGAGTTATTACTCTGCATTAATAGAAGAGAACAAGAATAATCCCAGGTTTCTTTTCAGTACTGTAGCCAGGTTGACAAAGAGTCAGGACTCTGTCAATCCTAGCATCCCCTTAGAGCTTACTAGTCAGAACTTTATGAACTTTTTCAATAATAAAATTTCATCCATCAGAGATAAAATCAATCAGATTCTTCCCACAGTTAACTTAAATACTGTAACTACTACAACTCCTTCTATTGATGTCTGTCTTGATGAGTTTACTCCAATCGACCTTTGTGAGTTAGACAAAATAGTTTCCTCATCCAAACCTTCAACTTGTCTTTTAGACCCTATTCCTACCAGGTTATTTAAAGAAGTCTTCCCACTTATTGGTAGCTTTATTCTTCATATAATCAATTCTTCATTAACTTTAGGCCATGTACCGCAGGCTTTTAAAACGGCTGTAATTAAACCCTTACTCAAAAAGCCAACGCTAGATCCAGGAACTTTAGCTAACTATAGACCAATCTCTAATCTCCCTTTCATTTCAAAAATCTTAGAAAGAGTTGTTGCTACGCAATTATTTGACCACCTGCAGGGAAATGGTTTACTTGAGGAGTTTCAATCTGGGTTTAGAATCCATCATAGTACTGAAACAGCCTTAGCGAAGGTCACTAACGACCTCCTCATTGCATCTGATAATGGACTAGTTTCTGTACTTGTCCTTTTAGATCTTAGTGCAGCTTTTGATACTATTGATCATAATATTCTACTTGATAGATTAGAACACTATGTTGGACTTAATGGAACTTCGTTGCAGTGGTTTAGATCTTATTTATCTGATAGGTTCCAGTTTGTTCATGTAAATGATGAGTTTTCTCTCAGCTCAAAGCTTAGTCATGGAGTTCCACAGGGATCTGTGCTTGGCCCTACTCTTTTTAGTTTATATATGCTTCCGTTAGGCAACATTATTAGAAAGCACTGTATACATTTTCACTGTTATGCAGATGACACACAATTATACCTGTCAATGAAGCCAGATGATACTAATCAATTAGCCAAGTTAGAAGCCTGTCTTAAGGAAATCAAAGCTTGGATGACTTGTAATTTCCTGCTATTAAATTCAGATAAGACTGAAGTCATTCTTGTTGGTCCAAAAAACCTTAGAAATTCCTTTCCAAATCAAACTTTCAGTTTGGATGCAGTTACTCTTTCTCTTAATAGCTCTGTGAGGAACCTTGGAGTTATTTTTGATCAGGATTTGTCCTTCAATTCACATATTAAATTTGTTTCTAAGACTGCCTTCTACCATTTGCGTAATATTGCCAAGATTAGGAGCATCTTGTCTCAGAGTGATGCTGAGAAGCTGATCCACGCTTTTGTTAGCTCGAGATTAGATTATTGTAATTCTTTATTATCAGGCTGTCCTAAAACATCTTTAAAAAGTCTTCAGCTGATCCAAAATGCTGCAGCAAGAGTTTTAACAGGTACTAGAAAGAGAGATCATATCTCTCCGGTTCTGGCCTCCCTTCATTGGCTTCCCATAGAGTTTAGAATTAAGTTTAAAATCCTTCTTCTTACTTACAAAGCTCTAAACAATCAGGCTCCTTTTTATTTAAAAGATCTGATACTACCGTATCATCCTAACAGAGCACTACGCTCCCAAAATGCAGGTTTACTTGTAATACCTAGAATCTCCAAAAGTACAATGGGAGGCAGAGCCTTCAGTTATCAAGCTCCTCTCCTGTGGAATCAGCTGCCAATCTGGATTCGGGAGTCAGACTCGATCTCTGTTTTTAAGAATAGGGCTAAAACCTACCTTTTTGATATAGCCTACAATTAGGGAGGGATCATGGGTTTCTGAACCCTCCCTTAGTTATGCTGCTAATAGGTTTAGTCAGCCGGGGGACCTCCAGTAATGCACTGGGCCTCACTCCTTTCCTCACTCTCTATGAAATTTTTTTTTTTTTGCTGGTCATTAACATTTGTTTGTTCTCTCCCATAGATTGAGTCCCCATCGTGCTGTTTGCTCTCTACATGTCTGTTCTTTTCTTCTTCTCTGTCCCCTCACCCCCCAGCCAGTCGCAGCAGATGACTGCCCCTCCCTGAGCCTGGTTCTGCTGGAGGTTTCTTCCTGTTAAAAGGGAGTTTTTCCTCTCCACCGTCGCCAAGTGCTTGCTCACAGGGGATCGCCTGATTGCTGGGGTCTTTCTGCAACTGTGGGGGTCCTCCCTACAGTTGATAGTGCTATGAGATGACTGTTGTTGTGAAATGGCGCTATATAAATAAAGCTGAATTGAATTGAATTGAATTGAATTGAATTATTGTTTAGGAGATTTACAGAAAAATCTGACGTCTGACCTTTGACCTCATGGTCATCTGACGAGAGTGAAATTACATTATGCACATCATCAGAGTACATCAAACCATGGTGCCAAGTTTCAAAACAATCAGAACAAAACTGTAGGAGGAGTTGATTTCACAAGGCAGTTAACTGTCTATGAAGTGAGGTGAAACAGGAGGTCACAGGTCAGGGGCTACAATTTCTGCAAAAATCATTCAATCAGAACCAAATTGCAATATACTCAATAACAGAGTATAGCAAATCATGGTACAAAGTTTCAAAACAATTGGACCAAAACTGTAGGAGGCGTTGATTTCACAAAAGTGGGACGGACAGATGGACTGACCCATAACATAATCCCCTTAGGTCTTCGCCCAAAGCACTCTTTGACCCTTTTGGGCTTCGACTGGTGGGGGATAATGATTCTGTTTTACAGAGTGAGAAAGTGTTTCTCTAATTCAGTGATCCAATGTATTGAAGGAGGACATGGTGAGGGTTGGTGTTACAGAGGAAGATGCATGGGATCAGGTGAAATTGGAGGCAGAAGGTCTGCTGTGGCGGTCCCTAAAGAGACCAGCCTAAAGAAGAAGTAATCCCCTATGAGCAAGCACATGCAAAAGGGGGAAAGAGCACACTCAAAATAGAAATTGAGCAGACTGAGGGAGAAAAAGTGGACAAAAGCTGTTGAGATGCAAAAGTGGCATTAGCATGTAACGTTTGAAAAACATGAACTTTGAGCGCAGTGTGCTTGGACATGATAATATATGAAGGGAGCAATACCAAATTCACAAGGTCATGATCTAACTGGACTTTTTATGTATGGACTTAAAATGTAATTCTGGATTATACAGTGAGATAATGAAGTGAAGGTGACATGGGAAAAGTAAAATTGGCAAATAATCACCTCGACTGCACACTTTAGTTTCTCCAGGTGATCCTGGTGATCCCCGAAGACCACCAGGGCCAGGTGATCCTCGTTCTCCAGGAATTCCTGTCCGACCTAGTTCCAATTAAAGCAGTAAAAACACTTCATCATATAATGATGAATATCGTGTCAACATTTATGAAGTTCTTACTTATTGTGAAAGTTTGGTAACAGTCTATTATAACACGTCTGCACTTTGGCTTCTCCCTTTAAGGGTGGCCAAGTTGAACTGCCAAAACACACAAATCATAGTTTAATATTATGCATGAGGATGCTTGATAGAATTGCTGCTTAGTCTTTTTTTCTCCATAGACATTGCAATCACAGTTATTCATCTTATAATCTTTTGGCCACAATAATCATAAAGTAAAACCCTGACAGTTCTTAAGGAAAAGGGGCTTACACAGTCATCTAAAACTGTCTTCAAAATATATAATACAATGGCATTTATTATGACTAGTGATGAATAGTGATTGACTAGTGATTATGACTAGTGATGAATAGTTTTATAGCAAAGTCAGTGAGACCATTTTCTTTCACCTTGTGCTCCTGGGGGCCCTGGGTCTCCTTTTTCACCTTTGAGACCAGGTGAACCAGGATAACTAGAAGCATACCCAGAAGCAGCCTCCAGACACAGGATGCCCAGTAGGAGACACAGCCTCATCTTCCACATGCAGGATTTAAATCTATGTGATATAAAAATAAGAGTTACTATTTAAAAATATTTCCAGGATATCCTTGATTGATTATTGCAAACCAGAGATATTTATATTCATAATAATTACAGAATTTAGACTTTAATAACTTTCTTTTCTCAAAGATGACTCAAGTAGTTTGGAGTGTAACAAGTAGAAAACAGAATTTTCATTGTAAGTGAAAAGTTACATAATCATTAATATTTATCAAATATTAATTATTAATTTATTTTAAAAAAGGAAGAAACTTACAGTTAAGCTCAGCTTCAACTCCCAAATGTGCTGCTTGTATCCAAACACAAGTGGCAAGGAAAATGGTTCAAACCCACAATATGAGCACTCCAGCCCACAGGAAATTAAAAGCACATACTAGGGAGCGTCACACACAAAAGAGAACCAGAAACACCGCAGTCTGACAACAAAAGAGGACATTGTTACAGTCCTTGTATAACCTTTTAGTAATTCAATACAAAGAAAAAAAATGGTTCACTGCATTTTGTGCTTTACAGTTAGGCTCAGAAATATTTGGACAGTGACACAATCTTCATGATTTGGGCTCTGCATGCCACCACATTGGATTTGAAATGAAACAACTACAACAGAATTGAAGTGCAGACTAAGGTTTAATTCAAGGGGTTGAACAAAAATATATGATTAAACATGTAGGAATTGTAGCTCTTTTTATACTAACGCTCCTCATTTCAGGGGCTCAAAAGTAACTGGACAAATAAACATAACACTAAGTAAAATGTTACTTTTCAATATTTTGTTGAGAATCCTTTGCAGGCAATGACTGCCTGAAGTTTGGAATCCCTGGACATCACCAAACACTGGGTTTCCTCCTTTGTGATGCTTTGCCAGGCCTTTACTGCAACTGTCTTCAGTTGTTGCTTGTTTGTGGGTCTTTCTGCCTTACGTTTTGTCTTGAGCAAGTGAAAGGCATGCTCGATTGGGTTGAGATCTGGTGATTGACTCGGCCATTGCAGAATATTCCACTTCTTTGTTTTAAAAAACTCCTGGGTTGCTTTTGCAGTATGTTTTGGATCAGTCCATCTGTACTGTGAAGCGCCGTCCAATCAACTTTGCTACATTTGGCTGAATCTGAGCAGAAAGTATATCCCTATACACTTCAGAATTCATCCGGCTGCTTCTGTCTTTTGTCACATCATCAATAAACACAAGTGACCCAGTGCCATTGGAAGCCATGCATGCCCATGCCATCACACTGTCTCCACCATGTTTTACAGAAGATGTGGTGTGCTTTGGATCATGAGCTGTTCCAATTCTTCTCCAAACTTTCTTCTTTCCATCATTCTGGTACAGGTTGATCTTAGTCTCATCTGTCCAAAGAATGCTGTTTCAGAACTGAGCTGGTTTCTTCAGGTGTTTTTTGGCAAAGTCAATTCTGGCCTTTCTATTTTTGAGGCTGATTCATGGTTTGCACCTTGTGGTGAATCCTTTGTATTTACTCTCATGAAGTCTTATCTTTATGGTAGACTTAGATACTGATACACCTACTTCCTGGAGAGTGTTCTTCACTTGAGTGGATGTTATGAAGGAGTTGTTCTTCACCATGGAAAGGATCCACCACTGTTGTCTTCCGTTGACGTCCAGGCCTTTTTGAGTTCCCAAGCTCACCAGTGCACTCTTTTTTTTCTCAGAATGTGCCAAACTGTTGATTTGGCCACTCCTGACATTTCTGCTATCTCTCTGATGGATTTCTTCTTTTTTTTTTTCAGCCTCAGGATGGTCTGTTTCACCTCCATTGAGAGCTCCTTTGACCACATGTTGTGTGTTCACAGCAACAGCTTCCAAATGCAAACGCCACACCTGGAATCAACTCCAGACCTTTTAACTGCTTAATTGATGACAGGTTAACGAGGGAAGACCCCATGCAGCCTTGTTATTTTTTTTATTTTTTTTTGCAGCCTTCTGAGTCAATTGTCCAATTACTTTTGGTCCCTTGAAAAAGAGGCGGCTACGTATTAAAGAGATGTAATTCCTAAACCCTTTCTCCAATTTGGATGTGAATACCCTCAAATTACAGCTGAGAGTCTGCACTTTAAGCCCATATTGATTATATAATTGTATCCTGAATATGTTTTCGTAAACAGCTAAAATAACAAAACTTGTGTCACTGTTCAAATATTTTTGGGCCTAACTGTATATGACTTGTTTAAAACCATTTAGTGATGGCTAGAACGAGACACTTCAGATCACTGTACATCACTGCACCCTGAAAATTTGTTGTAAATGCTCTTTTTCTTCCCTGGAGTCAAATGCTGTGGTCCTGTAAGATGCATCACAGATACCAAAACATTTTCCTTAGTCATGATATGGAGCAACTTTGCCATTGCCGGTCCCAAGCCTGGATGAAAAGAAGGAGGGTTAGGGGTGGGGCCAGCTCCCCCAACCTGTAAAACCTTGTGAGTTACGTAAATGTCAGCAGAAGATCAACATGCCCTATTTCATAGGAGACACTGGAGGACTGCTGTTGACGGCCTATGCCCCAGGAGGGGTGGAAGGCCTAAGTAAGTAAGTATGATATGGAGCCTAAGAGATAACATTCCTCTTTTAAGACAGTGGCAAAGAGGGGGTGGATTACAAACCAAGTTTGTCTGTAAGGAGACATTTTATCTAAAACAATATCTAATCCCATATACAGTAGATATTAAAAGTCTACACACCCCTTTTCAAAGGCCAGGTTTTTGCAAAGTTAAAAAAAGAACAAGATAAATCATTTCAAAACTTTTTCCACCATTAATGTGACCTACAACCTGTATAACCCAATTGAAAAACAAACTGAAATCTTTTAAGGGAAAAAATAAAAAATAAAAAACTCACAGTAACCTGGTTGCATAAATATGCACACCCTTAAACTAATACTTTGTTAAAGCACCTTTGGCTCATATTACAGCACTCAGTCTTTTTGGGTAGGAGTCTATCAGCATGGCACACCCTGATGTTGCAATATTTGCCCACTCTTCTTTGCAAAAACATTCCAAATCTGTCAGATTGCGAGGGCATCTCCTGTGCACAGCCCTCTTCAGATCACCCCACAGATGTTCAGTCGGATTCAGGTCTGGACTCTGGCTGAGCCATTCCAAAACCTTAATCTTCTGGTGAATCCATTCTTTTGTTGATTTGGATGTGTGCTTTGGGCTATTGTTGTGCTGAAAGATGAAGTTCCTCTTCATCTTCAGCTTTCTAGTAGAGGTCTGAAGGTTTTGTGCCAACACTGATTGGTATTTGGAACTGTTCATAATTCCCTCCACCTTGACAAAGGCCCCAGTTCCAGCTGAAGAAAAACCGCCTCAAAGCACAATGCTGCCACTACCATGCTTTACTGTAGGTATGGTGTTCTTTTGGGGATGAGCAGTGTTGTATTTGTGCTATAATAAATAAAAATTTATTATGGCCAAATAGCTCAACCTTGGTTTCATCTGACCATAACACATTTTTCACATGCATCTGAGGAGATTTCAAATGTGTTTTTGCAAAATGTAGCCCGGTGTGGATGTTTTTCTTCATATGATAAAGCTTCCATCTTGCCACCTTACCCCATAGTCCAGACATATGAAGAAGACAGGAGATTGTTGTCACATGTACTAAACAGCCAGTACTTTCCAGAAATACCTGCAGCTCTTTCAGTGTTGCTGTTGGCCTCTTGGCTGCCTCCCTGACCAGTTTTTGTCTTGTCTTTTCATCAGTTTTGGAGGGGCATCCACTTCTTGGTAATGTCACTTTTGTGCCATATTTTCTCCACTTGATGATAACTGTCTTCACAGTGTTCCATGGTATATTTAATGCCTTGGAAATTCTTTTGTACCCTTCTCCTGACTGATGCCTTTGAACAATAAGATCCCTCTGATGCTTTGGAAGCTCTCTGCGAACCATGGCTTGTGATGTAAGATGTGACTACAAAAATGTCAAAAAAAAGCCTACTGGAACTGCTGAACTTTATTTAGGGATAATCAGAAGCACTTTAAATTGTGGCAGGTGTGTGCTGACTCCCATTTAACATGGGTTTGAATGTGATTGGTTAATTTTGAACACAGCTACATCCCCAGTTATAAGAGGGTGTGCATATTTAGGCTCAGGTTAGGTCAGGCATTGGTTTGCTTTCTACCAGATAACCACGAAAACCGGTATTACTTGTCTCATGGGTTGGGCCGTCGGCGACTCAACCAGCAACCCCGCCCTTCCAAGGGCACGAAAAGTGAAACTGAGCATCCTGGCAGAACTAAAAACAATATCTGTCACAGGTCTGTGGTGGACCACTCCCAGTTACACAGGGTGAGACTAGACATCCTGGCAGATAAGCACATCTGTCGCAAGGTCTGTGATAGACTTTTGTCAGTTGGTGCATCGTGACTTGCACTACACAAAGAGCAGAGATAAACAAACCTATAATCTGGTCAGTCACTGCAACAGATACTGGAGTCAGTTTGTCTTGGCTTGTCCTTGCTACTGATAATACCTCTATCTGCCAAGAATGTGCCGCTAGTCCAGCAAAAGCTAGTGGTACTCAAATACTTTGCAAGCAGTTTCATGAAACGGTCAATCAGAAAGCTGGAATCTGATCAGACCTAATTGAAACAGTCATTGCCGCCCCCGACAGACTGATATGATGATGATGATGCATATTTATGCAACCAGGTTATTGTAAGTTCTTTATTTTGTATTTTTTTCTCTTCAAGGATTTCAGTTTGTTTTTCAATTGGGTTGTACAGGTTCTAGGCCATATTAATGGTGGAAAAAGTTTTGAAATTATTTATCTTGGTCACATTTTTTACATCACAAAAACCTGGCATTTGAACAGGGGTGCATAGACTTTTTATATCCACTGTACGTTGTCTTATTCCCTTAGACACAAACAGCTACCATTCTATTTTTGTTTCTAGAACTAAAAAATAAGTTCAACATGCTTTTAAATTCAAGCATCCATCTGTCTGGAACAAACTACCTGGAAACTAGTCATGGCCAGATGAGGCTTTCTTGAAGCTTGAAGCTTTTCATCAAATCGATTCATATGGATGAAGCCTCATGTGAAACTTCCTTTGCTACTACTAGGCCATCTACTGGACAAAAAGTATACAACATGCAGATTTTTCAAGAGTGTTATTGGTATAATATGTATTTTCCATTTCAATAAAGGTACTGTCTTTTCAGAAACATCAATGATCATAAGGAAAAAATAAAACTGAGGTGACTACAGTGAATGTCCTTGTGTTACTTGGTGTGCTTGTGCTACTTTTCCATTTTTATTGAGAATAACTTTTCAACAGTCTTTGGGACTATTTACCTCTTGTTCTTATTAAAGAAAAAAATAGAAAGGAGATGCCTTTACCTTCTTAACAGGTTTCGACTGTGCACTGCAGCCTTCGAAGGCTTTGTTAACCCTTGACTAACAAATATAGCTGTAATCAACAAGTTGATTTTAAGCTAACTACAGACGTGGACAAAATTGTTGGTATCCCTCTGTCAATGAAAGAAAAACCCACAATGGTCACAGAAATAACTTGAATCTGACAAAAGTGTTAATAAATAAAAATTCTATGAAAATTAACCAATGAAAATCAGACAATGCTTTTGAATTGTGGTTCAACAGAATTATTTTAAAAAACAAACTCATCAAACAGGCCTGGACAAAAGTGATGGTACCCTTAACTTAATATTTTATTGCACAACCTTTTGAGGCAATCACTGCAATCAGACGATTTCTGTAACTGTCAATGAGACTTCTGCACCTCTCAGCAGGTATTTTGGCCCACTCCTCATGAGCAAACTGCTCCAGTTGTCTCAGGTTTGAAGGTTGCCTTCTCCAGACGGCATGTTTCAGCTCCTTCCACAGATGTTCAATAGGATTTAGGTCAGGGCTCATAGAAGGCCACTTAAGAATAGTCCAATGTTTCACTCTTAGCCATTCTTGGGTGTTTTTAGCTGTGTGTTTTGGGTCATTATCCTGTTGCAAGACCCATGACCTGCGACTGAGACCAAGTTGTCTGACACTGGGCAGCATATTTCTCTCTAGAATACCTTGATAGTCTTGAGATTTCATTGTACCCTGCACAGATTCAAGACACCCTGTGCCAGATGCAGCAAAGCAGCCCCAGAACATAACAGAACCTCCTCCATGTTTCACAGTAGGGACAGTGTTTTTTTCTTGGTATGCTTCATTTTTGCGTCTGTGAACTTAGAGCTGATGTGCATTGCAAAAAAGTTCCAGTTTTGTCTCGTCTGTCCATAGGACATTCTCCCAGAAGCTTCGTGGCTTGTCAACATGCAGTTTGGCAAATTCCAATCTGGCTTTTTTATGATTTGTTTTCAACAGTGGTGTTCTCCTTGGTTGTCTCCCATGAAGTCCACTTTGGCTCAAACAACGACAGATGGTGCGATCTGACACTGATGTACCTTGACCATGGAATTCACCATGAATGTGTTTAGAGGTTGTACTGGGCTCTTTTGTTACCATTCGTATTATCCGTCTCCTCCTGCGGCCACGTCCAGGGAGGTTGGCTACAGTCCCGTGGATCTTAAATTTCTGAAAAATATGTGTAACTATAGTCACAGGAGCATCAAGCTGCTTGGAGATGGAGATGGAGATGCTTGGAGATTATAGCCTTTACCTTTAACATGCTTGTCTATAATGTTCTTTCTAATCTCCTGAGACAACTCTCTCCTTTGCTTCCTCTGGTCCATGTTTAGTGTGGTACACACCATGTCAATAAACAGCACAGTGACTACTTGTCACCCTTTAAATAGGCCGACTGACTGATTACAAGTTTGTAGACACCTGTGATGTTAATGTTGTTCTGTGACCATTGTGGGTTTTTCTTTCATTAACAGAGGGGTACCAACAATTTTGTCCACGTCTGTAGTAAAAAATGGTAAAACATGGTGGGTCTATGAACAAACGACCGATTTAGCAAACTGGATGACCTTCAAGCGACATTGGAAGAATGGACTTCTGATTTTATATCTAGCTTCACAATACGGGTCAAGAAAACACAGCCCAAAGACCTGAAGCAACTCATTGAAGAACTTTTGGATGATTATGCAGAAAACCCATGAAAAGGGAGGAATCTCCCCAGTGTGTTGGGAAAATTTGTGATAGCATTAGTCGCAAGATTAAAAGTAGCTGAAGCTAAAGCGTATTGCACCAAGAATGAGCTAAGGAATCAACAAACAACAACCCTCTCTTTCCATGAAGAGAACAAATCATTAAGGAAGAAACTGGAACAATCTCAAGCAGAAAACGACAATACTCAAGCTCAACAGGAAAAGGCGTTATGAGATTTGAACCAGGCAAAGCCAGAAAAGCGATGGTTGACTCATGACAACGACTTGCTTCGCCAAGAGAACGGTGAACTTGAAGATGCCCTTCAGGACACAAAGAAGGAACTCAGAAGAGTTGAAGGTCAACTTGAAAACGTAAAGTCTGACTACAAGGAATGTCAACTGCTTCTACAGGAAGCACATCAACATCTAAAGGATTTAAAAGAAGAAGTGGAGGAATACAGACAACAAAAGGAAGCAAGACCACATTTGCTTCCACGACCTCCAGAAATTCTGACTGCTCCCCAACCGAGGCCACGAAGCGCGAGCAGGTTGGGTAGTCCGAAAAGAGAATGCATCTCACCAGACCAGGACTCTGACCATGCCCCTTTGCCTGATTCCCGTCTTGAGTACGGATGATCGCGGGGACAGCATGTGTGTGCCCCTTCAGACCGCGACCTTGACAAGATCACACAAAATCTCATGAAATTTGATCCAGGCCCTACCGGTTCACCGAATACCAAAGTCTATTTACAAGACATTGACTACTACCTGAGTAAGTACCCTGATGCTATGGACAGCCTTCGTCAGAAGAACTTCTGACGAAGGCTGCAGTGAACAGTTGAAACATGTAAAGAAGGTAAAAACGTCTCCTTTCTATTTTTGTCTTTAATAAGAACAAAAGGTAAATCACAACAAGCACGCTGAGCCTGCCACCGTGCTAGCTATCAGTGCTGCTTCTGACATCTTGGAGTTTGAAGGAGCCCCTCGCCCTACTCTATCCCCCACACCACGATCACGTGAAAATCTGAGACGTTTCTCCAACAAACCCCATCAAGGTCAAAACCAAAATAGGTCCTCTGAATCCCACTCTG
The DNA here is from genome assembly GCA_020510985.1 of Pholidichthys leucotaenia. Classification (NCBI taxonomy): domain Eukaryota; kingdom Metazoa; phylum Chordata; class Actinopteri; order Cichliformes; family Pholidichthyidae; genus Pholidichthys; species Pholidichthys leucotaenia. The sequence continues at coordinate 54,413,346 of CM035840.1, read as the reverse complement.
GACCAACTTTGTGAAAGCCTGACTACCGTCATAGACCAAATCCACCAGATAGATTGCGAGAAACTGAAAGTTTTTGAATATACAGATCACAACCCACAGGACGTAGAATATAACATAGACCCTGATAATAATTTATTTAGCTCCATCAATAATGACTGTAGTTACTACACAGATGAACAGTTTAACACAATGGTCACATCTGATTTCAATATTTCTATGATCCACTTCAACAGCAGAAGTCTCTATGCCAACTTTAATAACATTAAAGATTATTTACATCAGTTTAAAGAGCCATTCAATATTGTGGCAATATCAGAGATGTGGATCAGTGAAGAGAAAGGAGTGGATTTTACCATGGATGGCTATGAATTAATTTATATAAATAGAAAAGTGAAAAAAAGGAGGAGGAGTTGTAATTTATGTTGACAAGAGCTTGAAATACAAGGTTGTTGAAAATCTGTCAGTAACTGTGGATGATTTATTTGAATGTATTACAATAGAAATCTGTCTGGACAATGTGAAGAATATAGTAGTGACCTGTATATATAGAACACCTGGATCAAACATTGACTTATTTAAGGACTGGATGGAAAAAATGTACGCAAAACTAACTCATAAAGTTATGTTCTTCTGTGGGGATTTCAGTATAGATCTGATGAATTCAAAACAACATAGTTTGACAGAAGAATTTATCAACACAATGTACAGTATGGGCTTACATCCAACAATTACTGGACCTAGCAGAATCACGTCACACAGTGCCACACTAATAGATAACATATTCACAAACATTATGGAAAATAATATCAGGAGTGGGCTTTTATTGAATGATATCAGAGACCACCTGCCGATTTTTGTTGTCTATCAATGTAATTATAGGAAGAAAAAGTATACCAAAAATATTAAATATAAAAGAATAAGAACCGAAGAATCCATGTATTTACTGACAAAGAAATTATTAATACAAGACTGGAAGATAGTTTATGATGAAAATGATATAAATAAAGCATATGATAAATTTTTACAAATATTTCAAACGTAAAATAAAAATTATCCTATAAAACAATACAGTGACAGACAACAAAAGAAAAATATTCCTTGGGTCACCAAGGGGTTAATAAATGCATGTAAAAAGAAGAATACATTATATAAACAATTCATTAAGTGCAGAATGATGGAGGCTGAGATCAAATATAAAAGATATAAAAATAAGCTTACTAATATAATGAGGACCTGTAAGAAAGAATACTACAACAGAATATTAGAGGATAATAAAAATAACTTAAGAGGAATATGGCAAGTACTCAGTGGGATTATTAGTAATCGACCTAAGAATGCTAATTATCCAGAATATTTTATTGAAAATGACAATTTGATAAGTAATATGGAGGATGTGGTCAGTGGTTTCAATAAATTTTTTGTAAACGTTGGTCCTGAATTAGCAAAATCAATAGTGACAACAGAAACAAACAACAGTGGTTCTGTAAATGAAATAGAAGATAGAAATCCAAACACAATCTTTTTGGGTGCAGTTACTGAAAAGGAAATTATTGAGACTGTGAGTAAATTTAAGAACAAAAAAATCAATGGACTGGAATGAAACTGACATGACAGTAGTGAAAAAAGTAACTGAAGGAATTGTTAAGCCACTCACTCACATCTATAACCAGTCATTTCAAACTGGTAAATTTCCAAACAAAATGAAAATAGCAAAAGTAATACCTCTGTACAAAACAGGAGACAGTCATTGTTTCACAAATTGCAGGCCAGTCACTTTACTCTCACAATTCTCCAAAATACTTGAAAAAATCTTCACTAAGAGACTGGATGATTTCATTGAAAAACACAGTCTCCTTACAGACAGCCAGTATGGTTTTAGAGCAGATAAATCTACGTCTTTGGCACTGATTGAACTTACTGAAGAAATTACTAGTTGTATAGATAAAAAAAAAGTTTGCTGTAGGAATATTTATAGATTTAAAGAAAGCTTTTGACACCAGTGACCACAGAATACTACTAAGGAAACTGGAAAGGTATGGGATAAGAGGGGTTGGACTGAGTTGGGTGGAAAGTTCAGAAAAAGATTTATTGCCAAGTACATTAACAGAGACTGATAACATACGAGGGATTTGACTTGACACAGAAAACGACCTGCATTTCCGGTGACGCGGCAGCATCTGTGAACGTGCCTGTCATCAGATGGGTACAGGATGCATAGGGAAGAAACGGATAACACAATAGGAAAGAGCAAAAAACCATTGATTGTCAGAATACTGGTCATATATGATCAATATTATGATTACAAGAAAAAAAGCCCTCAATGCATGGTTAGCAGACAAGAATGTACACAAGGACACAAAGAGAGCAGTGAGTGAGTGATCTTTATCATCAGTTTTTGAGTCAGTGTGGGTGTAGTGTTGAGTGTAGGTGTTTGTATCAGTTAAGAACAACAAAGTCTCTTTGGCAGGAGATGTTTTGTCTTAGCTGCTGGCATTTGTCCTTGGGCCATGCAGCTGCCTGTCCGTGGAGTCAATGCAGCTCAAATGTTTTGAAAACAAAAAACTGCAGATTATCTGGAGGACTTGTGTGAGGGGGGTCAGATTAGTCGAATAGTACTGATCCCAGAGAAAAAACTTTATATCCTCTTACAGATTCAGTACTTAATCCTTCAGTGCTGGACGTTGAATCCTTCATGGACGGCTCTCAGCGTGATCATGATGTAATCCACTTTCCTAGACAGTTCTCCATTGGCCGCTGTCAGAGTCCTCTCTATTTTTTCAATTTGATGGTTAAGCCTCGCCTGGCCAGCATTTTGATAGGCTATGTCCATCTTCATCAATTTACGGTACACCAGGACAATCCCAGATCCAATCAGAACGATCCCGATGACCATTACTACGAAGACGTACAAATCTTCGACATCTTCGATGGAAAGATCAGACAGGCACAAGAGTTTCCAATTACTTGTGTCCCTCAAATAGCCCGCAGCAGCCGTTCTTGCGGGGCAAACAACCTCCCCCGGGGCACTTTTCCTCGTTGAAAAAATAGTGTCAATTGCGTTCAAAGCCCAGCTTATTAAATCCATAATTTCGTTCGATAATCAGCAGTAGAGACATGCAGACAGACGATAGCAAGCTGGGATCCAGTTAGTTAGAGGAGGAAGGAGATAAGTCAGAGCAGGAGAGAAGAAAAAGGCGTCTGCTCTCTTTGGGAGGCGGAAGTGAAGGGGTTATTTAAGTAAGAGACAACAATTTGTACAAATTGGTGAGCACAAATCACCCTTCATGGACATCACTTGTGGTGTGCCCCAGGGGTCAGTTTTGGGACCCAAACTCTATATTTTTTATATAAATGACATATGCCAAGTATCAAAAATTCTGAAATTTATTTTGTTTGCGGATGACACAAATATCCTTTGCACTGGTGAGAATTTGCAGCAGGTTTTAGAGGTGGTCACAACTGAAATGAAAAAGTTAACACAGTGGTTCAACAAAAATAAATTATCTCTAAATCTAAAAAAAACAAAGATTATGTTGTTTGGAAATTATAAAATAAATCATGAAATAATGGTAACGATAGATGATACCAGAATAGAAACAGTACAGGAAAATAAGTTTCTGGGGGTGACGCTAGACAATAAAATCTGCTGGAAACCTCACATCACTCACATCCGGGCCAAGTTGGCAAAATGTATACGGATACTGGGAAAGACAAGACACATCTTGGACTATAAATCAGTGGTCTTACTGTACACTTCACCGTTTCTACCTTATGTTAACTACAGTGTAGAAGTCTGGGGAAACACCTACAAGACCAACCTACAGTCAATATGCACATTACAAAAAAGAGCTATAAGGATAATAAATAATGTAGGATATAGGGACCATACCAATTCGTTGTTTTTAAAGTCACATGTCATAAAGTTCATCGATTTAGTTAAATTTAAGACAGCACAAGTAATGTACAGGGCAATTAATAATCAACTCCCAACTAATATACAAAAAATATTTTAAAAAAGAGACAATGATCATAATTTGAGAGGAGACTTAAACTTTACAAAACCCAAGATACGAACAACCAAGAAAAGTATGTGCATATCTGTCTGTGGGGTAGATTTGTGGAACAGTCTGGAGCCGGAACTGAAACTATGTACAAACAGAAATCAATTCAAAAAGAGGTATAAACATTATTTGCTGAAAGGATATATGTTAGAAGGGTAGTATTTATATGTATAATTCACTATGCTCACTCTGGGACACTATGGAATGGTGGGTGGGACAGCACTGTGTATATTTGTGTTGTTTGAGGCTGGTTTTGATGTATGGACATCAATGTATGTTAGGATAGATGGGTGTTAATGTTAATATGTACAAAATACAGTTAATTGTTTACTTGGGGTCTTAAATGTGGTAATTTGTATATAATTCACATGGGTGTATTTATGGAAAAGAGGAGTTGGAATTAATAACTGGTCACTTCTTCCTTCTCCCTTTCGAACACTGTATACTGTTACTTTATTGCATTTGTCATTTGTTTTGCTTTTGTTAAACTTTTTTGTTCGAAATAAAGTATGTATGTATCTATCTATCTAGAATATGGTATGGACTCTCAGGGTGACAGATACCAATATGAACACACGCGTAACTGCGGCAAATGGTCTCCTCCACTTCATCATAGAAGCTCAGAAGTAGAGACAAACCAGAAGCCTTGGAAGAAGAAAGAAACTCCTACTCTCAGAAGAGAAGATATATAAGCTCTCAAACATTTCCTAGTGAAGATTCAAAAGAGAGATGAAACAGCTGACATCCTAGCTATCACAGCTATGCCAACTCAGAAGAAACACTCTAAATCACAAAGAAAAGGCAAAACGAGAACCCCTCCTACAAATGGAAAATAACCAAAGGACCCAATGCAGTCCAGTGCTGTTATGGCAGCCCAACCAAAAGCCAAAGACCACTCCTCCAAAAACAACATTTTTCAAATTCTTGTCAAACCCCCGGTTCCACAATTTCTGTGTGATTTACACGAAAGAGGGGTTGCGCAAAAATTCTATCTTCCACTGACTTTTGAAGACGTGAAGTGTCAGGAGGCTGTTTTAGATGCCGCCGCTGACATCACTCTTATGTCACACAACCTTTTTGACCAACTGCATGTAGCTGCTAAACACGCTCACAAAGACTTAAAACTGGAACTTTATTCATTAGCCATTCGACCATACGTGCTCACTAACATGACTCTGTTGGGGGTGTCACTAATCAAAGTCACCAATGGTCTCATGACCTTGACACATCCGGTCTGTGTGTCCAAACTTGACTCCATTCCATTGCTCATCAGCAAAGACTTACTTAATCGCTTTGAGCCACTGAATTTCTTCAAGAATCTCAAACAATGGGCTCAAACTCAACACCCTCACCCATTCAACCTACCAAGGACAACTGAATCACAGTGCTTTGTTCTTGACACTTCGGACACCCTGAGTCTCACACAACTAGCTCTGCTGGAACAACTGAAACCGATTGAAAGCAACCACAAAAACCACGGTGAACACTGTCCTCAAGAAGTCAAAGGTCACCTTCAAAGACAAGGTCAATACAAGGAATCGAATGACCTTGGGAACTCACTGGCCAAGCGGAAAGCTCCACAAGGCCACCTTTGTACCGTTGACTCAACATTGGCGTCACCTTCTGAATCCCACCCACCCACCCCTGTGGCTAGCGTAGTCACAGGAGCCACATCAACCAGCTCCCCGGACCCTCCTCAACCTAAGGATTCTGCATCGGTGGACCCAACTTTTGCAAACAATAGGCATGCATCTACTCAAGCCCGTGGCCCCATGGTCCATAAAACCGTCAAACACCAGTCAGACCCGACTGTACACACGCTCCCCACGTCAAATTCCTCTACCATACCAAAATCGAAAACAATTCTTGCGACGTGACCTTCTCTGCAGCTATGCAACGGCACTCGTATTCCTGCTTCCGATGAACAATCATCGCCACCGCTCATAGTTCCTCGAAACCAGAGGGGAGTGATGACTGCCACTGCCCATAATCTTCCAGCTGCAGAACACAGAGGCGTCAAAACGATGTGCAATGCTCCCAAGGCCACATTTCAAAAACACTTGGACCAATTCACCAAATGACATAAAGTATACAATGACCAAAAAGCCTCCCATGGCAAACCTCAAGGGGGGACAAGGTCTTCCACTATGCATTTGTACCGCAGACACAACAAATCAATCTACAGGCAGGGAAAATTGTTCCTAAATTCCTTCCTGGGTGGATTGATCCATACATTGTCAACAACAAACTTTAGCCACTTACGTACCAAATCCAGGACCCTATTTTCAAATGGGCCCATCACAATCAGAGTAAACTTTACCAAAACCCCATGGGACTTGTTGGGTAAAGAGTAAAATCAGGCTTACATCCGAGAAATAACAGTGAGCTAACTATTAGCCTCAGGTACACTCGGTCGCATTTCTCCAAACCAGTCAGTTAACTGCATCAAAACTTCCAAAAAGAAAAAGCATAAATTTAAACCAAACTATCCCTTAAACTAATCTTAAAGGCCTCTCTGTAAATTTCTAATCAATTTCAATCAATTTACTATTCTCAAATAGTACACACAAAACATCCAATGCCATCAGCTTGAGCTAACAACATCAAAATCCCCACTAAAGGTGATAATTTTTTTTTTTTTGATTTTGTATACTTTATTGATCCCCAGAGGGGAAATTGAGGGCATCTACCTGGATGGATGAAGCAGCCACTGTACGGCGCTATCCCTTAACCATTCACACACACATTCACACCTAGGGCCACTTTAGAGTCTCCAATTAACCTAACCTGCAGGTTTTTGGCCTGTGGGAGGAAACCGGAGAAATCCCGGAGTAAACCCACGCAGATACGGGGAGAACATGCAAACTCCACACAGATCACTGTTGGTCAGGGGCTGGGATCGAACCAGGGATCCAATGGCCAAGGATGAGTTGCTGTGCTGGTGCAGTGCTAACCACTGCTCCACCGCTCCGCCCCTTTTAAGCATTGTCTGAGAAAAATATAAACAGAAAATATCTAAGGTTTAGAGTTCAATCTCTAAAAGAATTTGTTCCACCTCTGAGAATAATTTTCATCTGCCACTCAGGTGTCTCAAGAAAAAAAAACCAACAAGAAGGTTGAAATTAAAATCACTCACTCCTATTTGTTTTTCAGGATGATGGCCCTCCTGTTTTTCAGTCTAGCAATCACACCGAGCATTCACACCTACTGTCACCCAGGCAGAACTGGGCAGAGCAAAGACAAAAAGTCAACAATCCTTAGGTGAATTCTCAGTCACAGCCTCATCATTAGGGCCTCTTGCTAGCCTTAGCACGTCCACTGTTAACTTGGTCAACACCGCTACATGGAAACACCAGGTAGTTGAACCACAAACCGTTACCAAAACTTTGCAAGATACTGTGTTGGTTTTGAATGTTTGTTCCGAAGCTTCAGTCAAACTCAACAAGGTCTTGAACGTGTTACTCTTCGTGTTAAAGGTTGACTATGCTCACACACAGCTGGTGTCTATGTTACTCCCAGAGGTAGCTAGAAACATTAGTTTTTCAGTAAACACTTTAGCGATGAGCCTGATTTCACCTCATCTTGCCCCTTTTTCAGTAGTCACAAATTTACTCTTCATTGCCATTCAAAGAACAATGATGACATTCCATGTTTGCCCAGTTTTCCAGAGCAAAGGTCCCAAACACCCTACGGCTCAGCCATCTGTGGAATCATGGTTTAGTCTAGCTAAACCAATCCAATTTGAACCGCCTTGAGTTATCTCAATATCACTTATAAAAAACGGCTGTAATTAAACCCTGACTCAAAAAGCCAACGCTAGATCCAGGAGCTTTAGCTAACTATAGACCAATCTCTAATCTCCCTTTCATTTCAGACATCTTAGAAAGAGTTGTTGCTATGCAATTATTTGACCACCTGCAGGGAAATGGTTTACTTGAAGAGTTTCAATCTGGGTTTAGAATCCATCATAGTACTGAAACAGCCTTAGCGAAGGTCACTAATGACCTCCTCATCGCATCTGATAATGGACTGGTTTCTGTACTTGTCCTTTTAGATTTTAGTGCAGCTTTTGATACTATCGATCATAATATTCTACTTGATAGATTAGAACACTATGTTGGACTTAATGGAACTTCGTTGCAGTGGTTTAGATCTTATTTATCTGATAGGTTCCAGTTTGTTCAAGTAAATAATGAGTTTTCTTTCCACTCAAAGCTTAGTCATGGAGTTCCACAGGGATCTGTGCTAGGCCCTACTCTTTTTAGTTTATATATGCTTCCGTTAGGCAACATTATTAGAAAGCACTGTATACATTTTCATTGTTATGCAGATGACACACAATTATACCTGTCAATGAAGCCAGATGATAGTAATCAATTAGCCAAGTTAGAAGCCTGTCTTAAGGAAATCAAAGCTTGGATGACTTGTAATTTCCTGCTATTAAATTCAGATAAGACTGAAGTCATTCTTGTTGGTTCAAAAAACCTTAGAAATACCTTTCCAAATCAAACTTTCAGTTTGGATGTGGTTACTCTTTCTCTTAATAGCTCTGGGAGGAACCTTGGAATTATTTTTGATAAAGATCTGTCCTTCAATTCACATATTAAATTTGTTTCTAAGACTGCCTTCTATCATTTGCGTAATATTGCCAAGATCAGGAGCATCTTGTCTCAGAGTGATGCTGAGAAACTGATCCACACTTTTGTTAGCTCGAGATTAGATTATTGTAATTCTTTATTATCAGGCTGTCCTAAAACATCTTTAAAAAGTCTTCAGCTGATCCAAAATGCTGCAGCAAGAGTTTTAACAGGTACTAGAAAGAGAGATCATATCTCTCCGGTTCTGGCGTCCCTTCGTTGGCTTCCCATAGAGTTTAGAATTAAGTTTAAAATCCTTCTTCTTACTTACAAAGCTCTAAACAATCAGGCTCCTTTTTATTTAAAAGATCTGATACTACCGTATTATCCTAACAGAGCACTACGCTCCCAAAATGCAGGATTACTTGTAATACCTAGAATCTCCGAAAGTACAATGGGAGGCAGAGCCTTCAGTTATCAAGCTCCTCTCCTGTGGAACCAGCTGCCAATCTGGATTCGGGAGTCACACTCGATCTCTGTTTTTAAGAATAGGGCTAAAACCTACCTTTTTGATATAGCCTACAATTAGGGAGGGATCATGTGTTTCTGAACCCTCCCTTAGTTATGCTACTAATAGCTTTAGTCAGGTTTAGTCAGGTCCCAAGGTTGTCATAGCCAGGAGCGGCACTGGGGTTAAGCTCCCAGTGCTCATAAAATGCTCCTTATGGCGTGCATCTCGGAAAGCCTCTGACAACTAAGTCCAACTCCTAGCCTGCCCGTGTGGTTTAGTCTCTAAGCCCGGCGAAACTGCTTTTACTAATAGGAGAAGGGGCGAGGGCGGATCTCTGGCGCCTTAAAACCAGATGCTTCGGGTAGATGGCGGCTCATCAACCTGGGAAGGTAGCCCATCTAAGGGAAGGTAAACCCTGATTTCAAACCTCCGCTGCCTTGCGGCATACCCGGTCACGGGAAAGGCTTCAGGAGTCAACCCTGAGGAAAAATCCGGAGTCGGAGCCCCTAAGGCAGTTCTATGTTGTGCTCAACATCGTTCTGGCAGCTCCTGCAACAGTGCTGGTGCCAGAACACCGGATCACTGGAGAGGACACTCCATCTTCGCCTTTGGCATAGACAAAACACGGGGAATGACAGTTACCGGTTATAAGCCACCGCTCAATTGGCGTAGAGCGCGGCGCCAGGGGTTGTTCCCGACGGTGGGAGGGATCATCGGATCTCACTGAACAGCTACCGCCCGCCTCAAGCTGGGCAGCCCCCAGCCAATAAGGTGTTGTCCCACCACAGCTTGCTTTCCTCATTGGGTGCATGGGGATGAGGAGAAGTCTGAACAGCAGGCTGAGAACCTTCGCACCAGGCAAGACAATAAAACAAAAGAGACCAACTCTAAAACTGGGAGCTTGGAACGTCCGCACTATGATGACAGGACTCGCTGCTAACCTCGAGGACATCAACGACACCAGGAAGACTGCCATCATCAATAATGAGCTGAAGAGACTGGGAGTGGATATCGCCACTCTCCAGGAAACACGGTTGGCTGACGCAGGCACACTGAGAGAGAAGGACTACACGTTCTACTGGCAGGGAAAGGGCAGTGACGAACACAGGGAACACGGAGTGGGCTTCGCAGTGAAGAACACCTTGCTGAAGATGGTGGAACCGGGCAGCACTGGCTCTGCACGACTCCTCACCCTCCGCCTGAATACCACTCAAGGCCCAGTCACCCTCGTCAGTGTGTATGCCCCAACACAGACAGCCACACCAGAGGCAAAAGACGAGTTCTACGAGAATCTCGCAACAACTGTCAGGATCATCCCCAACTCTGAACAACTCATTCTCCTTGGAGACTTCAATGCCAGAGTGGGTGCTGACCACGACTCCTGGCCCTCCTGTCTTGGACCTTTTGGCATGGGCAGAATGAACGACAACGGACAGCGGCTACTCGAGTTCTGCGCATATCACAATCTGTGCATCACAAACTCCGCGCTCAAAGCACTGGCACCAGCTGGACTTGATCCTGACCAGGCGCACCTCACTGAAGAACATGCTAATCACCCGTTCGTTCCAGAGTGCAGATTGCGACACAGACCATTCATTGGTGTGTTGCAAGGTCAAGCTGCAGCTGAAGAAATTCCATCGTGCTAGACAGCCTGGAAAGGCACGGATTGACACCAGCAAGATGGCTCAACCAGAACTTGTTGAGCAGTTTGCCTCCACCTTTGAGAAGGAACTTGGTGTACCACAAGAAGGAGAATCTGCAAAGCAGAAGTGGGAAGAGCTGCGAAACACCATCCACCGCACAGCCTTGGCTACCTTTGGGAGGAAGACCTCAAAGTCACAGGACTGGTTTGATGCCAAGTTGACGGAGATGACCCCCGTCATTGAAGCCAAGCGCTCAGCACTTGCTGAGTACAAGAAGTACCCAAACGAGAAGAATCTCCAGATTCTCAGGGCTGCGAGAAGCAAAGTTCAGCAGACTGCTTGGCGCTGTGCCAACGAGTACTGGACTCAGCTCAGCCAAGACATTCAAACCGCTGCCATAACAGGGAACATCCGTGGTATGTACGATGGCATCAAGAAAGCACTTGGTCCGGCTCAGAGCAAGACGGCCCCCCTCAAATCCTCCACTGGGGAGGTGATCACAGAAAAGAACAAGCAGATGGAGAGATGGGTGGAACACTACTCCGACCTCTACTCCAGACAGAACACCGTGACACCGTCAGCCCTTGATGCCATCGACTGCCTGCCATCCATGGACGAACTTGACGCCGAGCCAACCATCGACGAACTCAGCAAGGCCATTGATAGCTTGGCCGCTGGCAAGGCACCCGACAACGACGGCATACCCCCCGACCTGATCAAGCACTGCAAGACCGCCTTACTGCTGCCATTGCATGACGTCCTCTGCCAGTGTTGGAAGGAAGGTGCCGTACCACAGGACATGAGGGACGCCAAGATCATCACCCTCTACAAAAACAAAGGGGAGAGAAGCGACTGCAACAACTACAGGGGCATCTCTCTCCTCAGCGTTGTTGGCAAAGTCTACGCACAAGTTGTTCTCGTTCGTCTACAGAAGCTTGCCGAACGTGTCTACCCTGAGTCTCAGTGTGGCTTCCGCGCCGAGCGATCGACGGTAGACATGATATTCTCTATCCGCCAACTCCAGGAGAAATGCAGAGAACAGAACATGCCCCTGTACGGCGCCTTCATCGACCTCACCAAAGCGTTCGATCTGGTCAGCAGAGAGGGCCTTTTCAAGATCCTGCCAAAGATAGGATGCCCACCAAAGTTGCAAAGCCTCATCGAATCGTTTCACACCAACATGCAGGGGATAGTGCAGCACGATGGCAACGTCTCAGAGCCATTCAACATACGCAGCGGAGTGAAACAGGGCTGTGTACTTGCGCCAACCCTCTTTGGGATTTTCTTTGCTATGCTCCTGAGGCATGCCTTCAGGAGCATGGGAAGGTCTATGCCAAGGTACTGGAGAGGAGAGTCCGGCCGTTGGTCGAACCTCGGATTCAGGAGGAGCAATGTGGTTTTCGTCCTGGCCGTGGCACATCGGACCAGCTCTTTACCCTCTCGAGAATTCTTGAGGGTTCGTGGGAGTTTGCCCAACCAGTTTACATGTGTTTTGTGGACTTGGAGAAGGCATTTGACCGCGTCCCTCGTGGATTTTTGTGGGGGGTGCTTCGGGAGTATGGGGTATCGGGCTTGTTGTTACGAGCTATTCGGTCTCTGTACGACCGTTGTGAGAGTTTAGTTCGCATTGCCAACACTCGGTCGGAGTCATTCCCAGTGAGAGTTGGACTCCGCCAGGGCTGCCCTTTGTCACCGGTCCTGTTCATAATTTTTATGGACAGGATTTCTAGGCGCAGCCAGGGAATGGAGGGTGTCATGCTTGGTGACCACAGGATCTCATCTCTGTTGTTTGCAGATGATGTTGTCCTGTTGGCTTCATCCAGCAATGACCTACAGCTCTTGCTGGGACGGTTTGCCGCTGAGTGTGAAGCGGCTGGGATGAGAATCAGCACCTCCAAGTCCGAGTCCATGGTCCTCAGCCGGAAAAAGGTGGATTGTCCTCTCCGGGTTGGGGACAGGCTCCTGCCCCAAGTGGAGGAGTTTAAGTATCTTGGGGTCTTGTTCACGAGTGAGGGGAAAATGGAGCGAGAGATCGACAGACGGATTGGAGCAGCATCTGCAGTGATGCGGACGTTGTACCGGTCTGTTGTGGTGAAGAGGGAGCTTAGTTCTAAGGCAAAGCTGTCGATTTACCAGTCAATCTACGTTCCTACTCTCACCTATGGTCACGAGCTTTGGGTAATGACCGAAAGAACGAGATCGCGGATACAAGCGGCTGAAATGAGCTTTCTCCGTAGGATTGCTGGACTCACCCTCAGAGATAGGGTGAGGAGCTCAGTCATCCGGGAGAGGCTCAGAGTAGAACCGCTGCTCCTCCACATTGAAAGGAGTCAGTTGAGGTGGTATGGGCATCTGATTAGGATGCCTCCTGGACGCCTCCCACTTGAGGTGTTTCAGGCACGTCCCACTGGGAGGAGACCCCGGGGCAGACCCAGGACTCGGTGGAGAGACTATGTCTCCCAGCTAGTCTGGGAACGCCTTGGTATCCCCTCTGAAGAGCTGGAGCAGGTGGCTGGGGAGAGGGAAGTCTGGGCTTCTCTGCTTGAACTGCTGCCTCCGCGACCCGGACCTCCGGAAAAGCGGTAGAAGATGGATGGATGGATGGATGGATGCTCCTGAGGCATGCCTTCAGCACAGCAACAGAGGGAATCTACCTGCACACAAGATCTGACGGCAGGCTTTTCAACCTCGCCCGCCTGAATTCCAGAACCAAAGTACGCGAGGCTCTAATCAGAGACATGCTGTTCGCAGATGATGCTGCAGTCGCAACCAACACACAGCAGGAGCTTCAGACCCTGATGGACCGCTTCTCCCAGGCATGCAAGGACATCGGGCTTACCATCAGCCTGAAGAAGACTAACGTCTTGGCACAAGGCACGGAAGCACCACCAACCCTCACCATCGACGACTACGAGCTGGAGGTCGTGAATCAGTTCACGTACCTGGGGTCCACGATCAGCAACAACCTCTCCCTTGATACAGAGATCAACAAGAGGATTGGAAAACCAGCCTTCACACTTGCTCGCAAGACCACACGAGTGTGGGAGAATCCCAAACTCTCTGTCAAGACGAAGATGACAGTGTACAACGCCTGCGTCATAAGCACACTGCTCCATGGGAGTGAGACGTGGACAACATACACCCGGCAGGAAAAGAGACTGAACTCCTTCCACTTGCGCTGCATTCGCCACATCCTGGACATATCCTGGCAGGACAAAGTGCCCAACACAGAAGTTCTGTCCCGCGCCGGCCTTCCCTCCATGTTCACTCTACTCAGGCTCCGCTGGCTAGGCCACATTCACCGTATGGAGGATGGCAGAACCCCCAAAGATGTCCTCTACGGAGAGCTGGCAACTGGCAGGAGAGACGTTGGCCGCCCACAGCTGCGCTTTAGAGACGTCTGCAAGAGAGACATGAAGGCCCTGGAGATCAACACAGAGTGCTGGGAGGACCTTGCAACGGACAGCTCCAAATGGAGAGGCACCCTGACCAGACAGCTCAAGACAGGTGAAGAGAGACTGACTGCTGCAGCAGATGAAAAAAGGACCCGCAGGAAGAACCGCCACAGACCCAGCAGCACGGAGACCACCCACAAGTGCGACCTGTGTGACAGGGACTGCCATTCGCGCATCGGCCTGTTGAGCCACAGGTGGTGCTGTTCCAGCAGAGTAGACGTTTAGGATTCTCTTCCATGGTCATCATAGACCAACGGAGGCCGACGACGACGATGAGGTTTAGTCAGCCGGGGGACCTCCAGTAATGCACTGGGCCTCACTCCTTTCCTCACTCTCAATGAAACTTTTTTTTGCTGGTCATTAACATTTGTTTGTTCTCTCCCATAGATTGAGTCCCCATCGTGCTGTTTGCTCTCTACATGTCTGTTCTTTTCATCTTCTCTATCCCCTTACCCCCCAGCCAGTCGCAGCAGATGACTGCCCCTCCCTGAGCCTGGTTCTGCTGGAGGTTTCTTCCTGTTAAAAGGGAGTTTTTCCTCTCTACCGTCGCCAAGTGCTTGCTCACAGGGGATCGCCTGATTGCTGGGGTCTTTCTGCAACTGTGGGGGTTCCCCCTACAGTTGATAGTGCTATGAGATGACTGTTGTTGTGAAATGGCGCTATATAAATAAAGTTGAATTGAATTGAATTGAATTGAACATAGCCGACACATTAACCTCAAGTATGTAAAATTTACATACTTTTTATTTTTGTACTTTGGTACCCAGAATTTTCTTTTGTACTTGGGTACCCAGAATTTTTGAGTTTTTGCATGCATATATAGTATATTTTAGTATATTTTAGACAATTTTACAATTTTTATATTTGTCCATATTCAAATTATTTTTGAAGATTTTTTTGAAGTTGGTTTTTTTTTTGTTTTTGTTTTTGTTTTGTTTTTTTGTAAACCAAACCCAAAGATCTATTCTTTGGAATACATTCTGTTTACAAGCTAGTGCTTATGGACATCAGAGCCGTTAGCTCAACCAGCCACCAAGGATGTGTACCAACGCTGACCAAAGCTCACCATTGATACAGAGGGGGTAAATATATAGCGTCAACCCCTTTGGTTCCAATCTATAAAATCACTCTTCACTTTAAAGAAATTGTTTCACCCATAAGTCTGGTCATGAACTGCTTCTGTCACCCTAGGACCAGAGTTGTAACACAACCCATCGGCCATAAAGCGGAACTTAATCCCTTCTCCAGAACTTAGTGATTCTCCCTTTTCTCTATTTGGCAATGGAATGCCCCAGATGACAGATTTGTGGTTGATACAGTCCAGGCGGGGAAGTTAAGATTCTTCAGTAAACAACCAGTTTCACAGTGCCATCTTGTGGACGGCTCAGGAATATTTTTTTTTCTCTTTGCCTTGGAATTTATGCATTATGGACAAATATTCCTTCTCTCAAGACAGTATTCGCTACTGAAGACCTGGCTGAACTCTGGAATGGACAATTGTGGTTTCAAATGCTTTTATTGATGATTTGATATGTGTTGCTTTATTTTCAAGAGGAAATTAACTTTTGCATGCTTACTATCACAAATTAATTACAGTTACAATGTAGACACATTGTTTGTTCCCTTATTATTCAGTAGAATATCTTAGTCACTGTTTGAGTACCCCACGACATGATCCTAGCAACCGCAAAAAGGCTGAAAGCAGCAGGCCCTCACAATCACACCGGTTTACCCCCTATGAAAAGAAAATGGGGATCCTTCTTCAAATGGCCTAAGAATACAGAAAACATCACAGGGAGGTCAGCCAGGGTCACGGAGCCATCAGAGAGCACACACTCCTGTGGTCAGAAAGGATGGAAGCAGGCATGGCTGGTGAATCATAGAACTGAATGCAGAGCAATATTGAAAGCATTTGCAATGAAATGTAATATCTTGTGTGATCAGTAGAACAAATGTATACTCATTGATTAAGAATTGTGTGATCAACAATAGAATGAGAGTGATCAACCTGTGTAACCATGATGTATGTATTTTTGATATGCACAATGGAAGGTTTATGTGGGGTCAGACTGTGAAATGTTCTATTGACAGGAAAGCATGTGAGAGAAAGAGGAAATGAAACTGTTTAGGACAGCAAGTTGATTTATTTTGGTAATGGAAAATGATGAGATCAGCAGAACTTGGGAGACAGAGTGCTGAGATAAGCAAAACCAGACGGCCACGAGGGCAAGAAGTTAGCAGTGTATGAGCAGCGCGTGGCTGACTCCTGGAAGCGGGGGGGTGGGGGGGTGGCACATGGCTGTACTGGAACTCGGGAGAGAAATGTGCAGAATGAAGTAATTGTTATATAAAAAGTAACATTAAGCCAATCACAGAAGCCAAAAGCCTATGGGGAGATTGCTAGCCAATAACAGTTGAGTGTAAAAAAGGTATAAAAACTCTGTTCAAAAGCCCCGAAATTGTGGAGAGCGTGAAATGAAGAGGCTGAATTTATTTCTCAATTCAGGTTTATTGATCATCTCACATCTCCAGCCATCTCTCAAACAGAAAAGAGAACGAACTACTCCAATCCCCCACTTTTATACCTGGGACATCAAAGTACAGAATCACATTGTCATCAAACCCCCCATCGACAATACCTCTCCCCCAGGCCTCTTCTTCCTCCATCTGACCCCAGGAGGTCAGGAAGTCCTTTCAGAGTCATCTCTAAGGGTACCTCCACCTCCTACTGTTATCCCCAGGAGGTCCAGACTTATTGTCCCTTCTAAGACGTGAGGTTACAAAATACATATGCAGTCTTAAGCATCTCAATCACTGTGCTATACATATGCAGTCTAAGCATCCAAAATATGTGTGCCACAAAATGTTCATTTTCGGCGGAATCCAAGACCCCATCATCTGACGGCAGAAGATTGAAGATAGGGAGACCACTGCAAGAAAATGGATCAAACACCATCTCAACTCTTCAATTTTTAACAACTCTAAATCTTATGCTGCAAGAAGGGAGAAAATAAC
The DNA here is from genome assembly GCA_020510985.1 of Pholidichthys leucotaenia. Lineage (NCBI taxonomy): Eukaryota > Metazoa > Chordata > Actinopteri > Cichliformes > Pholidichthyidae > Pholidichthys > Pholidichthys leucotaenia. The sequence goes on along the minus strand of CM035840.1, from coordinate 54,396,084 downwards.
ACTTGAGTGAAGAATAGAAGAGGAAGTGGATGCCCTCCTTCCCCTCCCCAGCTGACGAATTCTCCTGCCTCCGGCTTCACAGCGCATGGGCCCCACTGATGGAAGAACAGAAGATGGAGCCTCAAGAGTCCAGCTTCCCTGCCTCGCCTTTCCTTCCCCTTCTCCCCGAGAAGAGGAGCGTCAAAACAGAAGACTAGCTGTTAACCATCCTTCTTAATCTCCCCAGCAAGGCTTTTTAGACATTTATCCACAAATTGATTAGATGTTTTATCAGGTTTTATGATTCAAAGGGTTTTTTTTTTTATTTTGGACTCTCAGATTTTTCATATTTTTGGTTGATTTTAAATTTTGATTTTCTTGGCTGATCAAGGTGATTTTGTATTTTTATATTTTTGAATGATTTCACTTTTTTACAAATACCAACTTTTTGAATCAAGGTTTTTCAATCAGCTTTTGGGTTGATTTTGAATTTTATCATTTTGATTTAATTGACTGTTTTGATGCAAGTATTGTGGCAACCTGGGGAGTGCATAATGGTTTACCACCTTAGACAGGAACAAAGGACGCAAAGTTAACCTTTTGTGTGTGAGAAGTTTCTAGATGCCCTAGTAAGATAACAGGGAGGTGTCAAGAACGAATGGACTGACTGCAGTCAGACGGGGGGATTATCTTTTGTGTGTGAGAAGAGTCTAGAAGGATGTCATGTTATTTAAGGGAAGAGTTCCTACTTGTATGCCATTCTGTCTATGCTCCTTATGCGAGTCGTGTAATAAACCGCTTGAACCAAAGCAGCCTCATTTTTTACACGCTCCACACTGGTGACCCAGGACGAATCATGGAATACGACAGAAGATCCCCGGAGCCAACCTCGACTGGAACCTCCAGCTTCGCGTGCGCTGTAGCGATCAAACTACCTGATTTTTGGCAGCACAACCCGCGCTCCTGGTTCCACCTAACCGAGGCGCAGTTCGCCCTCCGAGGGATATCAGCGGATGATACGAAATTCTACTATGTGGTTGCAGCGCTTGATGCCAGCACGGCTCAGCACATCGAGAGCCTGCTCGATCAGCCACCAGCCGACGGCAAATATGACGCGCTGAAGGCTGCCCTCATCCAGCACTACACGCTCTCGGATGGTGAGAGAGCAGAGAGGCTTCTGACGCGGACCGAGTTGGGAGACGGTTCGGCCGTGGACATGATGGAGAAGATGCTGAGATGAACTGAACTGAACGGCATTGAACGGCACTGTCATGGCAACAAAAGAAAAGAAAGGGGGAGGAAAAGCGACCGGGAAGCGATGCGTTTCTAGATATAGATATTACAGTGATCCCTCACTTATCGCGTTTAATGGGGACCAGAACCGACCGCGAAAAGTGAAAAACCGCGAAGTAGCGTCACCCCCCCCCCCCATGGGCGTCACAAGCACTATTTTGCACAAAAAGGCACAAGAGAACAGCGAAAAGTGCCACTAAGCAACACGAGCGATAAAGAACAATGAATGCGGTCTTCCTTCGCTGGGTATGGGCGCTCTGCAGGGAGAGAAGCTGGGTAAACGTCTCGGCCAATCAGCTTGCAAGGTAAAACGTCTCGGCCAATCAGCTTGCGAGATTCCCGAGCGGTGAAGAGGTGGGCAGAGAGGAGTGGAGCGGTGGTCAGAGAGGTGGATTTTGAGTTGTGCGGGCTCTCCGTGTTGATACCTGATGTTCTAATGTAGTCTCCCTGCCTTCTGCTAGCGCCCGGGCAACTTTCGTGCCATTTTTTCTCAATTCTGAATTTTTGATGAATATTTTTGAAAAATTCGCGATGCACTGAGGGCGCGAAAGGTGAAACGCGAAGTAGCGAGGGATCACTGTATTTATAAATAGCACAGTCAAATGCAGAAGCCAGTTCTGTTCATGTGTATTGCCACTATAGTCTGTAGAAGTATTGTAATACATAGCCCAATTTTTTGAATGAATGAATGAATTTATTTATTTTGGATAGTACAGTACAGGTTGAAAGAAACTGAATGATATAACAACAAGGTCAAATTGAACAATGACTCATCTGATTATACAATTCAACGTAAGTTATCCGAAATGGGTGATGGCTGAAGCCGCAGCTTATATTGCCCACCCATATACCATCTAAGAATTCAAAAGGGAAAAAAGAGAAAACAGGCAAGAGCGATTACAATTCAAAACAAAACTAAGACAAAATGTGACACAGAAAAAAGAAAACTAAGCTACAACACAACACAGGCTGGATATGTTACAACTCGCCGCTCATTAGCGGCGCCAGCTGCGCGCACACCTGCACCTCGTCAGCAGCGTGGGATATAAGCCTGGGCTTCGGCCTGAAGCCATCTGATTCCTTCAGCCCTCTTGCTGCAGAGGAACCCCCTCATCTCCCAGCAAGATCTACAGCGTAAGCATACCTACCTTTGCCTTTCCAGTCTCTCCCCTGTGCACAGGTGTATTCCCCAGCGGCGGACCTCGCCTCTGCATCGCCATCTGCCAGCTGCTGTCACAGGTGCATCAGGTCGCTGTCTCCCGGGCTCGCCCTTGTGCACGCCTGCCACCTGCCACACTCCTGCATCCTCCTCTGTCTCGTCACCAGTCCTGAATGCCTCTTCACTCTGAAAACTCTGGCGTTCTTGACTGCTGGAACTGCTATCATCTGCCATTGTTGTTTTGATAAGGGTCACACTCGTGACGTCACGCAGCGTCGTCTGCACTACTTCCGGTTTGTTTGGCACTGCCAGCCAGAGGCAAAAGTTTATCGGCTTATAGCTTGGCCATCGCACGGCCTAAAAATTTCTTTTATGTGTTGAAAAATACAATAGGTAATAAGGAATTAATCTGCTATTCTACTTTTTCGGCAAAAAGGTGGGTTCAGTTCACCTTTAAGTGGTTTTCGTTTCTTTTTTTTGTATTTTCAACTTTTATTGTGTTTATCTTTTACCCAGTGAGGAAGTTTTTGGTAGAGAATTGCTGGATATTTTGGATGGTAATATGTACTGTTTATGATGTTGGCTAATTGTCAGCGCTTTTTTAATCTTATTACTTGGAATGTTAAAGGTCTTAACCACCCAATTAAGAGGGAAAAAAAATTGGCATTTATTAAATCAAAAAAAGTGGATGTAGCGTTGCTTCAGGAGACCCACCTCACTAATACAGAATCTAAAAAACTCTGTCGGGATTGGGTGGGCCATGGGTTCGCGTCTTGCGGTAATAGCCAGAGCAGGGGGGTGGCAATCCTTATTCATAAACATTTGCAGTTCAAGTGTCTAAAAGAGGTTAGTGATAATGATGGACGACTCCTCATAATCCTTATAGAAATTCAGGGCCATAGGATGATACTCGCTAATGTCTATGCACCAAATATAGTTGATTGTGCATTTTTTGCTCAACTTGAACATAAACTAAGCAAAATGGGTAATTATCCCATTTTAGTAGGTGGGGATTTCAACCAGGTCATGGACAACATTTTAGATCGGAGCACCCCCTCACAGCGTTCATCTAATTCTGGCTCTATATTGAAAGACATGTGCAATGCAATTGGTTTGGTAGATGTTTGGTGGCTTTTTAATCCGTCCACAAGGGATTACACTTTTTATTCCACTGCTCATAATGTGTTTTCCAGAACTGATTTCTTTCTAATGTCAAAATCCTCTGTCTTCTCTGTAAATTCGAGCTCCATTGTAGCATATTACTATCAGACCATGCCCCTGTTTTTTAACATATGATTCCACCTTGTCAGTTAAAAAAAAATTGTAGATGGAAGCTTAATTCAAGTCTTCTTTTTAATCCAGATTTTGTGTCCTCTTTGAAAGCAGAGATCTCCTTATATCTCGAGACAAACTGGGATTCTGCTCCCTCTGCCAGTGTTGCTTGGGAGGCCTTTAAGGCATTTATCAGGGGTCATATTATTCAATATGCATTTTTTATAAAGAAAGCTAACATTGCTAAACGGATTGATTTGGAGAGGAGAATAGCTATATCAGAGATTGCATTCAAACAGGACACAAACTTAGTAAATCTGCCACCTCTTGTGAAGCTTAAGTATGAGCTCAATTCAATCTTAACACAAAAAGCTGAATTTTCCCTATTTCGCCTTAGGCACAAACAATTCGAGGAGGGGGATAAAGCTGGCAAAATTCTGGCTAGATATATCAAAATGAAAGAAGCTCAGTGCACTATATCTGCTATTAGGGCGCAGGATGGTACTCTGGTGTCAGACTCAAATGAAATTAATGGTGCTTTCAGAGAATTTTATACTTCACTTTACTCTTCTGAAATGGAGGCTGGATCTCAAGAGATTTATGCATTTTTGTCTTCCCTGTCTTTGCCCTCCCTAACGAAGGAACAAATAGACCTGCTTGACGCCCCAATTACTAAAGATGAAATTGTGAAAGTTATTAAGAGCCTTCCGACTGGAAAAGCACCGGGCCCTGATGGATTCACTGTAGAATTTTACAGGGCCTGTGTTGATGAGCTTTCCCCTTTACTTTTAGAAAAGTTTGCGGAATCTTTTGAACAAGGCCGTCTGCCTCCTTCTTTAACAGAGGCTTTAGTCTCGCTTATTTTAAAAAGCAATAAAGACCCGTTAGATTGCAAGAATTATAGACCAATTAGTCTTATAAACTGTGACTGTAAAATTCTCTCCAAAATTTTGGCATTAAGATTAGATAAAGTAATGATATCTCTTATAAATCCCGATCAGGTGGGTTTTATTCGTTCCAGGGGTGCGGCAGACAATATTAGGGGATTTATTGATATCATATGGTCAATTCAAAATGATCCCTCACTTGCACACCTCTCTCCAGTAGCAGCCCTCTCCCTGGATGCTGAAAAAGCATTTGACAGGGTTGAGTGGCAGTATCTTTTTGCTACTCTAGAGACTTTTGGTTTTGGTTCAAAGTTTCTTTCCTGGATTAAATTACTATACAATGAACCTAGAGCTTCAGAGACATCAAATCGAGTTACATCACAGCCTTTTAGACTCTATAGGGGCACGCGCCAGGGCTGCCCTTTAAGTCCCCTGCTTTTCGCTTTGGCATTAGAACCATTAGCTGTAGCTATCCGCAAAGATGGCAACTTCCCAGGTATTCAGGTCCATGGCAGTACCCATAAGATAATGTTGTATGCTGATGACGCATTGGTACTGATTACACAACCTCAAAAATCAATTCCAGCTCTCCTTAAAATTATTAACCAATTTTCACGTCTGTCTGGTTATAGAGTTAACTGAATAAAATCAGAAGCTCTCCCCCTAACACCTTATTGTCCTAAAACACTGTTTACATTTGGTCAAAATATAGGCTTTTCTTGGCCAAAATTAGGAATTAAATATCTTGGCATCCTGTTTCCTCATACTTTATTTATTTTATTTTATTTTTTTATTTATTTATTTATTTATTTCGGATAGTACAGTACAGGTTAAAAGAAACTGTATGATATAACAACAAGGTCAAATTAGACAAAGACTCCTTCTACTATACAATTCCACGTGAGTTATCCAAAATGGGTGATGGCTGAAGCCGCAGCTTATATTGCCCACCCGTATTCCATCCAAGAATTCAGAAGAGAAAAAGAGAAAACAAGACAAGAGCGATTACAATTTAAAACGAAACTAAGACAAAATATGACTGAGAGAAAAAAAGAAAACTAAGCTAGGCTAAGTTAAGCGGTTACTATTCAAAAACAAATCTAAGACAAGATGTCACGGAGAAAAAAAAAAAAACTAAGCTACAACACAACACAGGCTGGATATGTCAATCCTTATGTGAGTTTACATGTCGTCTTGTAAATATGTTTGGAGTATTTCTTCCTTTAGTTTTTGTTTAAATTGTCCAAGCGTTGTACATGATTTTAATGCAGGTCCAAAATCGTTCCATAGTCTGACTCCTTGCACTGAAATACAGTGTTGCTTGGTGGTTGTTCTCACTGTAGGCTTTTGAAATATACATGTTCCTCTGAAGTGATATCGTTTCTCCCTTGTTTGGAACAACTTTTGGATATTTGCGGGCAGTGATAAATTCTTCACTTTGAACATTATTATTGCGGTTTTAAAGTCAACCAGATCTTTCAACTTGAGAGTTTTTTGTTTAAGAAAAAGTGGGTTTGTTGGTTCCCTGTAAGCTGCTTTGTTTATTATTCTAATAGCTCTCTTTTGAAGCATAAAGAGTGAATATATGTTTGTTTTATATGTATTTCCCCATACTTCATTACAATATGTCATGTATGGGAGTATTAATGAATGATACAAGGTGTATAGTGTGGGTTGATTCAGCAAATATTTCACTCTGTGTAATATTGCAATTGATTTGGATACTTTACCTTTAATATAATTAATGTGTGACTTCCAACACAGTTTGTTATCAATTATTACTCCAAGGAATTTAGTTTCAGATACCCTTTCAATCTCTACACCATTTACACTGAGTTTGGATACTGGGTTGTTGTGATGGTTGTTGAAGACTATGAATTTTGTCTTACTTAAATTGAGCATTAATTTGTTTGAATCAAACCACAGTTTAAGCTTTCCTAATTCCTTTCCGAGTGTATCCAGAAGTTGTTCCAAATTGTTTCCACTGCATAGCAGATTAGTGTCATCGGCAAACAATATTAAGTCCATTTTTTCTGAAACTTTACATATATCGTTTATAAACATATTGAATAATAATGGTCCCAAAACTGAACCCTGTGGGACTCCACAGGTGACCTTCAGTAACTCTGAGTTTTTGTTGCTAACACATACATACTGATATCTATTCTCTAAGTAACTACTTAACCAGGACAGTGCTACCCCTCTAATACCACAATTTTGTAGTTTCTTTAATAATAAATTATGATCTACTGTATCAAATGCTTTTTTAAGATCTAGGAATACTCCAACTGAATACTCTTTATTTTCAGTGGCTGTTGATATTTTTTCTGTAAATTCCATTAGGGCATGTGCAGTTGTCCTCTTGTGTCTGAACCCATATTGCTGCTCACACAATAAATCATTCTTCAGTATGAAGTTGTCAATTCTCTCATAGAATATTTTTTCAAGTATCTTGGAAAATTGCGGTAATAGTGAAATTGGTCTATAGTTTGAGAGTTCCCCTCTGTCGCCCGTCTTGTATATCGGAATTACTTTAGCTATTTTCATTGCATTGGGAAATATACCTGATTGGAGAGACAGGTTACAGATATACGTCAGTGGTTTTACTATGCATTCGATAACAGTTTTGACTAGTAGCATGTCAATATCATCACAGTCAGTAGATGTTCTACTTTTGAACGATTTAACAATTTCAATGACCTCTCTTTCGCCTGTGTTCTTTATGAAGATGGAGTCTTTTACAGCAGTGTTATTGCATATTGTTTCACCTGTAGGCACCATAGTGGGTATTTCTCGGGCCAGTTTAGGTCCAATGTTAACAAAAAAATTATTAAATTCATCTGCAGGTGAAGCTATATTCACACTCTGAGTCGTTTTATTATTTTTTGGAATATTAGTTGGGTAGCTTGTATTTCTGCTTTTATTTCCAAGGATACTGTTGAGTATTGTCCATGTATTTTTAATATTGTCTCTGTTTTTCACTAGTTCTTTACTGTAATAGTCTCTTTTACTACATCTTATTATATATATTAACTTATTTTTGTATGTTCTATACCGCTGCTCTGCTTCTTTTGTCCTTTTCTTTAGGAAAGCTTTATATAATAATTTTTTTCTTTTTACACGCCTTTTGTAGTCCTTTGGTTAACCATGGCTTATCAGCAAATTTGTGTTTGAGCTTTTTTTTTTACTAATGGGCAGTTTTTTTCATAAAGAGTGGTTACAGTGTTTATAAATGTGTCATAGGCTTCATTTACATCTGATACATAGACTTCTGTCCAGTCTTGCTTCAGCAAGCCCTCTTTAAGAGAACTGATTGCATTTGGTGATTTGTGTCTGAACGATTTTGAAATTTTTTCTGCGTTGGGCCCCGTGTGGCCATGGATAAGTGCAAAGGTTGGCAAGTGGTCACTTATATCATTTATCAATAATCCACTTTCTATTTTCTTATCGGATCTGATTCAGATTAATTTTGAGCCTTTGCTTGAAAAATTTAAAATAGATATAGAGAGGTGGTCGCCCCTTTTTTTTTGTCTCTTTGGGGCAAGGTCAATGTTATCAAGATGATTTGTGCACCCCAATTTAATTACTTTCTACAATCCCTTCCTCTTAGGATCCCAGTTGGTTATTTTCAGCAATTTGATAGGCTATGCAATAAGTTTTTATGGAATGGTAAGCGCCCTAGATTAAAGTTGAAAAGATTACAAAAGGCTACAGATTCAGGAGGTTTGGGGGTTCCAAATCTAGTTTTATATCATTACGCTTTTAGTCTTAGACATTTGATTTATTGGGCTCTCCCCCCTGAGAGAGCTCCCCTTTGTGATATGTTTCGGGACCCAGGAGACAGACGCTGACACGAGTAGATATAGACAATTATTCTTTATTGATGATTAGTGAGTGTAATGAGTGAGTGAGTGAGAGTGTAGATGTCTGGTCACAGGAGCTGAGCGTTTCTGATGGCGACCTGGCAACCCTGGAACTCACAAGCACAAACAATTACAGCTGTTCGTGACGGTGGGAAATTTGCAGATGGTTACGCTTACTTGCATGTGCCACAGGATGTGTTCTGCTGGCTCCGAGTGCCCGTGCGACATGGTACTCGTGGTGCCCGATGTAGCGGGGGTGAGGAGGAACTCCGAGGAGGATGAGGTGATACCCCGTCAGCTGGGGTAATTTGTCCGCCGCCAGGGAGGTCCACCTGTGCACAGGGGAGAAGGCTAGGGGAAGATGAGTGTAGAGATTGCTTACGTGGCTGGTCTTGACGTGTAGTCCTTGACTTGGCTTGAGGTTGTGATCTTGGCTCATTGCAGGGCAAAGACGACAGACGACTCCGTGCCGAGCTGTCAGTGACTCTGGCCTTTAAAGACCGCTGATTGGCACCTGCCAGTGTGCGCGCAGCTGGTGGTGATGATGATGATGATGATGGCCCAGCGGCCGCTATGACAGTACTCCCCCCTCTAGAGGTGCCTCCAGGCACCTGCCCAATTCTGCCTGGAAATCGCGGATCAACTGCTTGTCCAGGATCAACGCTGGGCGAATCCAAGAACGATGTTCAGGACCAAACCCCTCCCAGTCCACCAAATACTGAAGACCTCGGCCCCGCCGACGGACGTCCAGGATGGCAGTCACCCCCCAAGCTGGATGGCCATCGATCATCCTCGGCGGGGGGGGGGGGCTGCGGGGGGCGGGCACAAAGGATCAGAGATGTACGGCTTGACCTGGGAGACATGAAAAGTGAGGCAGATGTGCATGGAAGGGGGGAGAGACAGACGCACAGAAACAGGGTTGACAATACGAGAGATGGTGTAGGGACCAGTGAAGCGCTTAGTTAGCTTGCGCTTCTCAGCCGGCACACCAATGTTCCGAGTAGACAACCAGACTCTTTGACCCACCTTATAGTCCGGGGCGGGTCTCCTATGGCAGTTGGCCACCTGGATGTTGCATTCAGTGGTTCTCAGAAGGGCCCCGCGAGCGATGGACCAGACCCGCCGACAACGCCTGACATGGGTCTGTATTGAAGGGACCGCTACCTCCTTCTCCTCCTCCGGGAACAGTGGTGGATCAAATCCAAGAGACGCCTTGAAGGGGGAAATCCCCGTAGCCGAGGAGACCATGGTGTTATGGGCGTACTCAATCCAAGGTAGGTACTTGCTCCACGAAGAAGAACAGGAGGAGATGACACAACGCAGCGCAGCCTCCAGCTCCTGATTTGCCCACTAACACTGGCCGTTGCTCTGTGGATGATACCCAGAGGAGAGGCTGGCTGTGGCCCCTAATGCTGCGCAGAACGCCTTCCAAACTTGGGAAATAAACTGTGGCCCCCGGTCCGACACAATATCAGCAGAGATGCCGTGAAGACGGACCACATGTTGGACAAGAAGGTCCGCCGTCTCCTGCACCGAAGGCAGCTCCCGGAGGGGTACAAAATGGGCCGCCTTAGAAAAACGGTCCACAATCATCAACACAGTGGTAAAGTTATCAGAGGAGGGCAGGCCGGTCACAAAGTCCATGGCAACATGGGACCAGGGGCGAGAAGGAACGGGCAAAGGATGTAACAGACCCGCCGGGGGGGGATGATGACGTTTTCCCAGTGGCGCATTGAGCGCAAGCCCGGACATAACTGAGGACATCCTTTCTCAGCCCTGGCCACCAGAAGGTCCTCTGGAGGAGGTCAACAGTCTGACCCACTCCCGGATGGCACAACAGTTTGGAAGCATGGCCCCAGTCAATTACTTGGCCCCGAATAGCGCAGGGAACAAACAAGCGACCCGGGGGACCCCCACCCGGATCTGGCTCCGTCTTCTGCGCTCTTCGGACCCTCTTGCAAATGCCCCAGGACAAGGCGCCCACCACACAGGAGGACGGTAGGATGGTTGCTTCCTGATCTTCGGTGGACGATGCATCGAACTGCCGCGAGAGGGCATCAGGCTTACCGTTCTTGCTCCCCGGCCGATAGGTGATGGTAAAATTAAAGCAGCTGAAGAAGAGAGACCAACGAGCCTGGCGTGCGTTCAAACACTTAGCCATCCTGAGGTACTCCAGGTTGCGGTGGTCAGTCCACACAACGAACGGTTGGGCAGCCCCCTCCAACCAGTGTCTCCACTCCTCCAAGGTGAGCTTCACCGCCAACAGCTCCCTGTCTCCTATGCAGTAGTTCCTCTCCGCAGGCGTCAGGTGATGGGAGAAGTAGGCACACGGTCGAATCTTGCCATCCACTGGAGAGCGCTGTGAGAGAACAGCCCCCACCCCCGAATCCGAAGCGTCCACCTCCACCAGGCACTGCAGCTCCGGGTCCACCTGGGTCAGTACACGGGCCGAGGCAAACTCCTCCTTAAGTTTTTCAAACGCCTTGGCAGCCTCCTCACTCCAGCGAAAAGGGGTTTTGGGGGAAGTGAGAGCAGTCAGAGGGCGGGCGATATTCCCAAAGTTGGGCACAAACCGACGGTAGAAATTGGCGAAGCCCAGGAACCCCTGTAATTGTTTCCTGGACGTCGGCGTGGGCCAGTCCACCACCGCCTTGACCTTGGCCGGGTCGGGGAGCACGTGATTCCGGGCGATGATGAACCCAAGGAAAGAGGTCCGGTCGGTGTGAAACTCACACTTCTCTGCCTTGACGAACAGCTGGTTCTCCAGGAGGCGCTGCAAGACCAGCCAAACATGCACCTGGTGCTCCTCCAACGTGCTTGAGAAGATGAGTATGTCGTCTAGGTACACAAACACGAAGGAGTTGAGGAAGTCCCGAAGAACATCATTTATCAATTGCTGGAAGACAGCCGGAACGTTGGTTAACCCAAACGGCATCACTAGGTATTCGAAATGTCCACTTGGGGTCCGGAAAGCCGTCTTCCACTCATCACCTTCTCTGATGCGCACCAGGTGATAGGCGTTCCAGAGATCCAATTTGGTAAACCAGGACGCCCCCTGGAGGGAGTCAAAGGCGGTGTTCATCAAGGGCAGAGTATATTTATCCTTGACCGTGATCTCGTTGAGACCCCGGAAGTCGATGCAGGGGCGTAACAAACCATCCTTCTTCCCAACGAAGAAGAACCCAGCACCCACGGCCGAGGACGATGGGCGGATGATACCTGAGGCCAGAGACTCCTTAATATAGGTATCCATGGCCTCGTGCTCCTGGGCAGACAGGCTGTACAGGCGACTCGCAGGAAGAGGGGCCCCAGCCTTGAGATTAATCGCACAGTCGTACAGCCGGTGGGGGGTAGGGACAGCGCCCGTGACTTGCTGAATACTGGCCTCAGGTCGTGTTAGACTTCAGGTACCTTGGACAGATCCGGGGGTGGCGTCGAAGGTAGAGGCACCGTGACCGAAGGGGCACACGCCGCAGATTGAAGGCAGGCACTCAGACAGAACGAACTCCACGCTGTAATACTCCCAGCTTGCCAGTCAAAGGTGGGGTTATGAAGCCGAAGCCAGGAGTACCCCAGGATGACGGGAGAGGAGGAGATGGGCAGGATTAGGAACCTAATTTCCTCTCTGTGATTTCCAGAGACGATCACTGACACAGGGGCAGTCTGATGGAAAACAGTAGTCATTGACGCCTTGGACAGGGTGACGAGATTAACAGGAGGACTTAGAGGTTGACAGCTGAGGCCCATCTGGGTTGCCAGGTCTCTGGAGATAAAATTTTGCTCAGCTCCAGAGTCAACTAAAGCATGTGTGGAGTGTTCCTTATGCTTGTGTAGTAGCCTAATAGGGATGCAGCAACTAGTGAGGGGTTCTTTTTGATTCTTGTCCGTGAATCCCCCTGCTGTGATCCACGGACCCCCCCTTTTAACCGATTCGGGCATTCAGCAACCCCATGAGACCCTTTGCCACAATAGAAACAAAGGCCCAGATCCCTGCGGCGCTGTCTCTCAGCCGCTGACACTCCCGATTGCCCTATTATCAAAGCCTCTTGTTCCGGAAGTTCCTCTGACGAGGGTAGAGCGAGAAGGGGAGAGCTAGTGGAGCGAGGGCGGGGTTTACTCAAACGGGAGGCTGTCCGCCGTTCAGCCGCTCGCTCCTTTAACCTGCTATCCAGGCTAATGGTGAGGGCAATTAACTCCCCTAATTTGTCTGGTTTATCCCATGCCGCTAGCTCGTCCTTCAACTCAGAATTGAGACTGCGGAGGAAAATACCACAAAGCGATGGCTCCCCCCACCCAATCTCAGCGGCTAGGACCCAGAAGTCAATGGCGTAATCAGCGGCGGATCTACTGCCCTGCTGCAGGCCCAACAGCCGCTCTGTTAACACTGCGCCCCTGTCCGTATGATCAAACACATCCATAAACTCCGTCAAGAACTGCTGGTAAGTTAAAACAGGATAACCCGGTTTAGCCATAACTGTATAGGCCCAGTCTAAGGCTCTACCCCCCAACAGGTTGATGATATATCCTATTTTACTCGAGTCTGTGGCGAAGTCCCCTGGGACGCGGAGGAACACTGCCCGGAACACAGCCCGGGAATATGGTGAGGATCATGTTCTTTGACTTCTCCAGTGCTTTCAACACCATCCAACCGATGATCCTGAAGGACAAGCTGCTGTGCGCAGGGGTGGACCAGCACCTGTCATCATGGATCCTGGACTACCTCACGAACCGGCCTCAGTTTGTGAGAACCCGGGACTGTGTGTCCGACACGATCATCAGTAGCACGGGGGCCCCCCAGGGAACGGTGCTGGCTCCCTTCCTGTTCACTCTTTATACTGCGGACTTCTCACACAACACAACACATTGCCATCTACAGAAGTTCTCTGATGACTCTGCGATCGTTGGTCTCATCTCCAACGGAGATGAAGCTGAGTACAGAGGGCTTATCCAGGACTTTGTGGACTGGTGCCATCGGAACTGCCTCCAGATCAACGCGAGGAAAACTAAGGAGCTGGTGGTGGACTGCCGCAGGCATGGGCAGCCCCTCACAGCACCAGTAAATATACAGGGAACAGACATCGAGATGGTGACATCCTATAAGTACCTGGGTATTCATCTGAACAATAAACTAGACTGGTCACACAATACTGACGCACTCTACAAGAAGGGACAGCGCAGGCTGTTCCTGCTGAGGAGACTCAGGTCTTTTGGTGTACAAGGGGCGCTGCTGAAGTCATTCTATGACATGGTGGTGGCATCAGCCATCACTTTTGGAGTGGTCTGCTGGGGCAGTGGCATTACTGCAGCCGATAGGAAGAGACTGAACAAACTGATTAAGAAAGCTAGCTCTGTCCTGGGGCAGCGCCTTGATCCGATGGAGGAGATAGGAGAGAGAAGGACGGTGGCTAAACTGTCATCTCTGCTGGAGTCCGAGTTCCACCCTATGCAGGACATACTGGATGCACTGAGGAGCTCATTTAGCAGCAGACTACATCATCCCAGGTGCACAACCGAGAGGTTTCGTAGGTCCTTCCTACCAACGGTTGTCAGACTGTACAACCTAAGCAGGGCTGCTCGCAGAGATAGCAAAAAGACGTAACAAACTAATAGTTTTTTTGAATGCAAAAGATGCAATAGACTTACACAATGGTCCTCTCCGGCATACAACTAGGAACATACCGGTCGCTATGGAGGGTGAGAATATGTATGGGCACATAATCATACCATGTAGGATAACTAAATAGACGGTTATGCTGTTTCATCCCACCTAGCAACAATGCTCTGCACTGTGTGTGTTTATATATTTACATATTTATTCCATCTAGCTACAATGCTCTGCACTGGGTGTGTTTATATTTATATATCTATATATTTATTCCATCTAGCTACAATGCTCAGCACTGGGTGTGTTTATATTTATATATCTATATATTTATTCCATCTAGCTACAATGCTCCGCACTGTGTTTTTATATATCTACATATTATTCCATCTAGCTACATTGCTCCGCACTGTGTGTGTTTATATACTTGCATATTTATTTCACCTAGCTGCAATGCTCCGTACTGTGGGTGTTTATATATTTACATATTTATTCCATCTAGCTACAATGCTCTGCACTGTGTGTTCATATATTCATACATTTATTCCATCCAGCTACAATGCTCTGCACTGTGTGTGTGTGTGTGTATATATATTTTATAGTAATATGTACATATGTATATTAGCTGCTCTTGCTTGCTTGTTTTTTTTCTGCCTTCTGATTGTTGCTCTGAGTGTTGCTATCCCTGTGCTGTTGCAATCCTGGAATTTCCCCGTTGTGGGACTAATAAAGGCTTATCTTATCTTATCTTATCTTAATATGAATCCTCGTGCTTCCCCAAGTTTTCCGCTGAAGCGAGCGGGGGTAGGCATGGGAGTGAGGTGAGATGTAGGTGATACATTTGCTTGGCTAGGAGATATGCCTGCAGGGGTTGAAAAAACCCCGGTGGCCGGGGGAAACGTCTGGTGTCCTTCCAGACGATCCAGCCGGCTGTTAATTTGAGTGAGCTGGTTGAGAATAACCGTCTGTTGATGTGCTATCATGTCTACCCGAGCGCTAAGGGTGTTTAGTCTGCGCGACAGCACACTGTCCGCTGGGTCAACTTGACGGAGTCGTACTGACATGTTTCGGGACCCAGGAGACAGACGCTGACACGAGTAGATATAGACAATTATTCTTTATTGATGATTAGTGAGTGTAATGAGTGAGTGAGTGAGAGTGTAGATGTCTGGTCACAGGAGCTGAGCATTTCTGATGGCGACCTGGCAACCCTGGAACACACAAGCACAAACAATTACAGCTGTTCGTGACGGTGGGGAATTTGCAGATGGTTACGCTTACTTGCATGCGCCACAGGATGTGTTCTGCTGGCTCTGAGTGCCCGTGCGACGTGGTGCTCGTGGTGCCCGATGTAGCGGGGGTGAGGAGGAACTCCGAGGAGGATGAGGTGATACCCCGTCAGCTGGGGTAATTTGTCCGCCGCCAGGGAGGTCCACCTGTGCACAGGGGAGAAGGCTAGGGGAAGATGAGGGTAGAGATTGCTTACGTGGCTGGTCTTGACGTGTAGTTCTTGACTTGGCTTGAGGTCGTGATCTTGGCTCATTGCAGGGCAAAGACGACAGACGACTCTGTGCCGAGCCGTTGGTGACTCTGGCCTTTAAAGACCGCTGATTGGCACCTGCCGGTGTGCGCACAGCTGGTGGTGATGATGATGATGATGACGGCCCAGTGGCCGCCATGACACTTTGGTTTCATTTGGAGAGTTATCTGAGCAGCCCTCTTCCCTTAGTACATCTAATCACAATCAAACTTCCTTCTGAATTTCAGTCGCATCCTATAGTATCCTTTTTACAACACGTTTGGAAGAGGGTTGCTTCTATACTAGGGTTTAGCTCTCATCTTCATTCTATGGCTTCTATTTGGCTTAACCCAAGTCTCCACATTGGAAAATCTCCATTTATTTGGAAAATCTGGGTGAAAAAGGACATCTTGATGCTAAAAGATCTGTATGAAGGGGGAGCTCTCAAATCATTTGATGATTTACGGGCACAGTATGGACTACCACAGAATCAGTTCTGGAAATATTTACAACTTCGACATTTGCTGTGTCAAGTCTTTGGATCTACAACTACCCCTCCTCCTGAGGCAGATTGGCTCACCCAGGCATTGAGTTCCTGTGGTAAAAGATGTAAGGTCTCAAATTTTTATTCAATGCTCCTTAAGAGCTCAAATAAAGATTTTTCATTCCTCAAACAGGCATGGGAAAAAGATCTGAATTCACAATTTACTGATGCTGAATGGGCAAATATTCTAAGGAATAGGAAGAAAGTGTCTAGGGAATTGAAAACCAGACTTGTTCAATTAAAAATTTTGAATCGATTCTACTGGACACCCCATAATATGTTAAGAGCAAATCTTATACATTCATCAAGCTGCTGGAGATGTTTACAGGGGAAGGGTACACTTATCCATATGATCTGGAGTTGTCCGGAAATACAGGTCTTTTGGTTGGAGATCCATAGACATATTATGACAATTGTCAAGCAAGAAGTGCCTTTCACTCAGAGACTTTTTGTCCTTGGGGATCCATCTACTATTCAGGACCCAATCGCTGACACCGAGTGGATTCAGACTGCTTTGATGGTGGGCCGAAAGTTGATTACCTCCTATTGGAAATCTTCCTCTGCCCCACCCGTAGCTCAGTGGCTCAGGGAGCTGGGCAAGCTAGCTGCACTAGAACGCCTTTCATATAAACTTTTGGACAGGATGGACAGCTTTTACAATAAATGAGGATCCTATCTCACCTTTATAGGTGTTGTAGATTAAGCCAATCATCTTAGGAGCACTAGGGGGGAACTGGAATGTTTTATCCTCTCACTGGGTATATTCGTTCTTGATGGGGTTTTTTGTTGTTTTTTTTGCTTGTTTTTTTTTTGTTTTATTTTCTAAATTGAAAACCCTATAAAATATTTTTTAATAAGAGGGGCAGCTTTATGGTGCACTGTTTAGTACTGTGGCAGCACAGTAAGAAGGTCACAGGATTGATTCCACCCCTGACCATCGTGGGTTTGATCCCACCCCCTGACCATCGGTGACCCTTCTGTGTGGAGTTTGCATGTTCTTCCCATGTCTGCATGGATTTACTCAGGGTACTCTGGTTTCTTTCCACAGGCCAAAAACATACAAGTTAGGTTAACTGGAGACTCAAAAGTGGTCCTAGGTATGAATGGTGAAGGGATTGGCGCCGCACCTTGGCTGCCTCACCCATCCAGGTGGATGCCCTGATTTTCCCTCTGGGATTAATAAAGTATACAAAATGATAAATGTATGTGTATGCATGCATGTACAGTCATGTGAAAAAAATTAGGACACCCTGTATAAGCCTGTTTTTTTTTAAATATCTGGACATACGGATATTTAATATCAATGTTAAAAATAATGGGAGATTCATGTAATACAACTAAACAACTAAAAATGAATTAAAGACTTTTTTTCAGATTTTCTGTAAAATGTAATTCGAACCAAACAGTGAGGAATAAATCAGGACACCCCCTTCTTCTTTTTGAGGACTCCCCCACATTCATTTCCACTTACAATGGCTAAAATAAATTTTAAAAAATGCAAATAAAAACAAAAACAAGGTCAGACATAGATACGTGAACATTTCTTAAAAAAGAACTGAATATTTAAAGGGGTGTCCAAATTTTTTCATGACTGCATATGCTTATATACATGCATCAATGTCATTATGTTTGAATTTATTAATCCTTTTTCTATGAATTTATGCAAAAATGGATGTTTTGGAGTAGAAATTATTCAACTTTCTATTATTTGTAAAATGCATTTGTGTGGGTGGCTAGTGCTTGGTACGTGGGTGGGTAAAATGAGAGCATATGTATGTTTGTTTTGTGTAATATGTACTTTTTGTTCTTGTTTGTTTTTTGTGTTGAACCCCTTTAAAACGAAATGTTCTCAAGGGACTTTCCGTGAATAAACGTCCAAATACCAAAACATGTAGGTTTAGGGCGCTCGCGCACGCAGCGACCAGCAGCCGGTGGCTTGTCACCAGACTACAAACCAAGTCTACCTACGGGTACAAATAAGTAACAAAAAAAAATAAATAAATAAATAAATAAATTTTGAGTTGAGAACGGCCCCATGTGCATCACTGCACTGACACCAAACACTGACTGGATCTGTGCTCATCAGCAGCATCTTGTCAGGGGAGGCAAGGGAGGCAACATCTCCTCAGAAATTTGAGAAGAAAAACAGAAAATATTATCATTTTTTTCTTTCAGAGTATTGCTATTTCACTAAAGTTAACCTCTGGTTGTGTTGATTATGATATTATTGTGTAACGTTTAGTCAGAAACCTGAGAGAACTCCAGTCGAGGAAAATGTGGGCTTGGTACAGTGGGAAAACTAATCAACCATTCAGAAATTGGTTCATATTTGTTGCTCTGTAAACTCTTCTAACTCTGAAAGGAAAGTATTTATTGGGTGAGGAGCTACAGACTATGGGTCCTCTTATATATGGGTCCTCTTAAGCATAGAAAGTGTGCCTGTGTGCACACCACTTAGAGTAGTTTCCTCCTCAGTGACATCAGTCAGGGGCTGCTGCTGGTGCTTGTGTTTGCCAGCAGCAGTATTTCAACACAAAAGTAAATTGTTTGCAGTTTGATACTTTTATTTTTCATCTCTTGTATCAGATCTAGATAATGTATTTAAAAACTGAGCAAGCTTTTTTGTACCAGCCCTCAAGAAAAAAGACAAAAGGTGTAAAAAAGGAAGATGTCAGTGTGTTACTGGAATCTCATTGATTGGACTGCACTGCAAAGATCTTTCTATAACTGACAAATGATGTAAGCATCCAGAGTGCAGTCGGGTGTCGCTCTCCAGATCCCGTTTTCAGACAGTAAGGTGCACCCTGCATCCCTGATGGATTTGTCTGTTTGTCCTTCTCCCCCTTTGGTAAAGCTTAAAGGTCTCTCTTTCATATCGGTCACAAAGTTACCATTTTCTTTTTTATTGTTGACAATGATCCAGATTATTTTATCTTCTTCATCAAACACTTGAGTCAGTATGCTATTCTCCTCTTCATTCTGAGGCAGAGCCAGCTCGAAACCTTGTTGGGCACAGAAGTCTGCGGCCTTTGAGAAAGAGCATCTCTCTTTGTTGGATACAAAGTACTTCTGACCCACCTTCCTGACAAAGTCAAAGGTTATCACTGAAAAAGACAATGAAGAAAATTAGTTTTGCTTCATTACAATAAAATAAAAAAATATTGTATCCTTCATTCTGACATGCATTTCTGAGTCTGGAAAAAAAGTATTTCCCTTAACTAAACTTTAGCTATGATTTGATCAGTCCACTTTCAAAAACTAGGTACACCTGATCAACTGATTGTCAATCCAAATATCTAATCAACCAATCACATAGCAGAAACTTGATGTATTTAGGAAGGTAGACAAGATCAAGATGAGCTGCTGAAGTTCAAACTGAACATCAGAATGGGGAAGAAAGGTGAATTAAGTGACTTTAAAGATGGCATGGTTGTTGGTGCCAGATGAATTGCCATTCAGGAGTATTTCAGAAACTTCTGATCTACTGAGATTTTGCACACAGTCTTTACAGGGATTGAAAAAGAGAAAGTATCCAGCAAGCAGCAGCTCTGTGGGCACAAATGCCTTGTTGATGCCACAAGTCAGAGGAGAATGA
The DNA here is from genome assembly GCA_020510985.1 of Pholidichthys leucotaenia. Taxonomy (NCBI): domain Eukaryota; kingdom Metazoa; phylum Chordata; class Actinopteri; order Cichliformes; family Pholidichthyidae; genus Pholidichthys; species Pholidichthys leucotaenia. The sequence continues at coordinate 54,376,371 of CM035840.1, read as the reverse complement.
CCAGAATGGCTCGAGAGGAAAGAAGGGCAACAGCACCTCAAATTACTAGAATGCACTCCATTGAGATGCAGACCCATGCCTTTTGCAGCCCTATAGAGTTAAAACCTTGACCTTTGACCCTAAGCCCATAGCCAGAGGTAAGGGTGTTTGGTGACCCTAGCTTTCATTGTTTTGAGATACAGTTTATGTGGCACTGTGACCTCGACCTTTGACCTTGCAATCTCAAGACAATAGTCACAGTTCAGGATCCCAAGGTGAACCTGTGTACCAAGTTTGGTAACCCAAGCTTTACTCATTCTAGAGTAATAGGGCATAGGAAATGCAAACATTAACCTTTTGACCCCAAGCCCACCACCAGAGGTCAGGGTCTCATGTTGAACCTATGTACCAAGTTTGGTGGCCATAGCTGTCTTTGTTGTTGAGATACAGTTTATATGGCATGATGACCTTGACCTTTGACCTTGTGATCTCAAAACCATAGTCACAGTTCAGGATCCCAAGACGAATCTGCATACCAAGATTGGTGACCCAAGCTTTACTCGTTGTATAGTAATAGGACATAGGGAATGCAAACATTAACCTTGTGACCCCAAGCCCATAGTCACAGATCAGGTTTTCAGGTTGAACCTGTGCACCACGTTTGGTGGCCCTAGCTGTCTTTGTTGTTAAGATAGAGTTTATATGGCATTCTGACCTTGACCTTTAACCTTTTGACACAAAAAGTATAGCCATAGGTGCTAGTCCCAAGGTCAATCTATGTATCAATTTTGGTGGCCGTAGCCTCAGTCCCTTTCCAGTAAGAACACAGATATTGCTGGCTGGCTGGTCAACCAACTACACCACTTTACCCACACCATTTCATTGGCGTGGGTAACAACTCATTACAACCGAGATATACAATGACCATCTCTGAAGGGACAGCACATTGACCCTTGAAGCAGATGAGGTTGTCAAAATTATATTGGTGTGTGTTAGTTGAAAAAATTCTAAACGACACACCCGACTGGATACTTAAATGTCTATATTAACCAACTGAAAACACAGTTAAAACATAGCTGGATTGGCGTGCACTATTTGCTGGCAACTCTGCCGCTCATGTGCAAGCCTTGTGAACCACCAACGCTCCTATAAAAGCTAACATTATCAAGTCGTCATCCACATTGATGAACTACCAACCATATTCCATGCAGTCTACATATGGTATTTTTAAAGGAAAATACTTGAAAGAAGTTTGTGTTTGGATGTAGCTCTCTCTCCTCTTTTCTGCTTTGCATTCATTGCGAGATTGAATATAATGCTAACCTAAAAACCACTGGGCCAGTATATTACTTTTCAAGAGGGGTTGTAGCATATTTTGAGCATAATTCAAAGTTTTAGTATTAGTGTATTATTATCCACACAGACGAACTTCCTATAATGCTAGAGTCTCTAAATAGGGTACTTACCCTGGTCTAACTTAGCAGTAGTCTTCTTTAAGAGCTCAACTTCCTGGTCAATTCTCAGAACATCTGGAATGAGCAAATAAAGCCCAGTTACTAAAACAGCAAGCAGTAAAATCTTCAATAGCATATTCAGTCCTCGTCGTCGGCCTCCGTCGGTCTATGATGACCAGGGAAGAGAATCCTAAACATCTACTCTGCTGGAACAGCACCACCTGTGGCTGAACAGGCCGATGCGCGAATGGCAGTCCCTGTCACACAGGTCGCACTTGTGGGTGGTCTCCGTGCTGCTGGGTCTGTGGCGGTTCTTCCTGCGGGTCCTTTTATCATCTGCTGCAGCAGTCAGTCTCTCTTCACCCGCCTTGAGCTGTCTGGTCAGGGTGTCTCTCCATTTGGAGCGGTCCGTTGCAAGGTCCTCCCAGTGCTCTGTGTTGATCTCCAGGGCCTTCATGTCTCTCTTGCAGACGTCTCTAAAGCGCAGCTGTGGGCGGCCAACGTCTCTCCTGCCAGTTGCCAGTTCTCCGTAGAGGACGTCTTTGGGGATTCTGACATCCTCCATACGGTGAACGTGGCCTAGCCAGTGGAGCCTGCGCTGCCTGAGTAGAGTGAACATGGAGGGAAGGCCGGCGCGGGACAGAACTTCTGTGTTGGGCACTTTGTCCTGCCAGGATATGTCCAGGATGTGGCGAATGCAGCGCAAGTGGAAGGAGTTCAGTCTCTTTTCCTGCCGGGTGTATGTTGTCCACGTCTCACTCCCATAGAGCAGTGTGCTGATGACGCAGGCGTTGTACACTGCCATCTTCATCTTGACAGAGAGTTTGGGATTCTCCCACACTCATGTGATGAGGCGAGCGAGTGTGAAGGCAAATTTTCCAATCCTCTTGTTGATCTCTGTATCAAGGGAGAGGTTGTTGCTGATCGTGGACCCCAGGTACGTGAACTGATTCACGACCTCCAGCTCGTAGTCGTCGATGGTGATGGTTGGTGGTGCTTCCGTGCCTTGCTCCAAGACGTTAGTCTTCTTCAGGCTGATGGTAAGCCCGAAGTCCTTGCATGCCTGGGAGAAGCGGTCCATCAGGGTCTGAAGCTCCTGCTGTGTGTGGGTTGCGACTGCAGCGTCGTCTGCGAACAGCATGTCTCTGATTAGAGCCTCGCGTACTTTGGTTCTGGCTTTCAGGCGGGCGAGGTTGAAAAGCCTGCCATCAGATCTTGTGTGCAGGTAGATTCCCTCTGTTGCTGTGCTGAAGGCATGCCTCAGGAGCATAGCAAAGAAAATCCCAAAGAGGGTTGGCGCAAGTACACAGCCCTGTTTCACTCCACTGCGTATGTTGAATGGCTCTGAGACGTTGCCATCGTGCTGCACTATCCCCTGCATGTTGGTGTGAAACGATTTGATGAGGCTTTGCAACTTTGGTGGGCATCCTATCTTTGGCAGGATCTTGAAAAGGCCATCTCTGCTGACCAGATCGAACGCTTTGGTGAGGTCGATGAAGGCGACATACAGGGGCATGTTCTATTCTCTGCATTTCTCCTGGAGTTGGCGGATGGAGAATATCATGTCTACCGTCGATTGCTCAGCGCGGAAGCCACACTGAGACTCGGGGTAGACACGTTCGGCAAGCTTCTGTAGACGAACGAGAACAACTCGTGCATAGACTTTGCCAACAACGCTGAGGAGAGAGATGCCCCTGTAGTTGTTGCAGTCGCTTCTCTTCCCTTTGTTTTTGTAGAGGGTGATGATCTTGGCGTCCCTCATGTCCTGTGGTACGGCACCTTCCTTCCAACACTGGCAGAGGACGTCATGCAATGGCAGCAGTAGGGCAGTCTTGCAGTGCTTGATCAGGTCAGGGGGTATGCCGTCATTGCCGGGTGCCTTGCCAGCGGCCAAGCTATCGATGGCCTTGCTGAGTTCGTCGATGGTTGGCTTGGCGTCAAGTTCGTCGATGGATGGCAGGCAGTCAATGGCATCAAGGGCTGACGGTGTCACAGTGTTCTGTCTGGAGTAGAGGTCGGAGTAGTGTTCCACCCATCTCTCCATCTGCTTGTTCTTTTATGTGATCATCTCCCCAGTGGAGGATTTGAGGGGGGCCGTCTTGCTCTGAGCCGAACCAAGTGCTTTCTTGATGCCATTGTACATACCACGGATGTTCCCTGTTATGGCAGCGGTTTGAATGTCTTGGCTGAGCTGAGTCCAGTACTCGTTGGCACAGCGCCGAGCAATCTACTGAGCTTTGCTTTTCGCAGCCCTGAGAATCTGGAGATTCTTCTCGTTTGGGTACTTCTTGTACTCAGCAAGTGCTGAGCGCTTGGCTTCAATGACGGGGGTCATCTCGGTCAACTTGGCATCAAACCAGTCCTGTGACTTCGAGGTCTTCCTCCCAAAGGTAGCCAAGGCTGTGCGGTGGATGGTGTTTTGTAGCTCTTCCCACTTCTACTTTGCAGATTCTCCTTCTTGTGGTACACCAAGTTCCTTCTCAAAGGTGGAGGCAAACTGCTCAACAAGTTCTGGTTGAGCCATCTTGCTGGTGTCAATCCGTGCCTTTCCAGGCTGTCTAGCATGATGGAATTTCTTCAGCTGCAGCTTGACCTTGCAACACACCAATGAATGGTCTGTGTCACAATCTGCACTCTGGAACGAACGGGTGATTAGCACGTTCTTCAGTGAGGTGCGCCTGGTCAGGATCAAGTCCAGCTGGTGCCAGTGTTTTGAGCGCGGATGTTGCCAGGAAACCTTGTGTTGGGGCTTGGTCTTGAAGAACGAATTTGTGATGCACAGATTGTGATATGTGCAGAACTTGAGCAGCCGCTGTCCGTTGTCGTTCATTCTGCCCACGCCAAAAGGTCCAAGACAGGAGGGCCAGGAGTCGTGGTCAGCACCCACTCTGGCATTGAAGTCTCCAAGGAGAATAAGTTGTTCAGAGTTTTTTTTTGTTTTTGTTTTTTTTTTGTTACTTATTTGTACCCGTAGGTAGATTTGGTTTGCAGTCTGGTGACAAGCCACCGGCTGCTGGTCGCTGTGTGCGCGAGCGCCCTAAACCTACATGTTTTTTGGTATGCGGGAGGAAACCGGAGAAATCCCGGAGTAAACCCGCGCAACACGGGAAGAACATGCAAACTCCACACAGCTCACTGTTGGTCGGGGGCTGGGATCGAACCCACGATCTCATGATCCCCGCGATCCCCCGGCCGAGGGTAAAACTGTGCTGACACAGTGCTAAACCACTGCGCCACCGTGCAGATCATCCAGAGTTGGGGATGATCCTGACAGTTGTTGCGAGATTCTCGTAGAACTCGTCTTTTGCCTCTGGTGTGGCTGTCAGTGTTGGGGCATACACACTGACGAGGGTGACTGGGCCTTGAGTGGTGTTGAGGCGGAGGGTGAGGAGTCGTGCAGAGCCAGTGCTGCCCGGTTCCACCATCTTCAGCAAGGTGTTCTTCACTGCGAAGCCCACTCCGTGTTCCCTGTGTTCGTCACTGCCCTTTCCCTGCCAGTAGAATGTGTAGTCTTTCTCTCTCAGTGTGCCTGCGTCAGCCAACCGTGTTTCCTGGAGAGTGGCGATATCCACTCCCAGTCTCTTCAGCTCATTATTGATGATGGCAGTCTTCCTGGTGTCGTTGATGTCCTTGAGGTTAGCAGCGAGTCCTGTCATCATAGTGCGGACGTTCCAAGTTCCCAGTTTTAGAGTTGGTCTCTTTTGTTTTATTGTCTTGCCTGGTGCGAAGGTTCTCAGCCTGCTGTTCGGACTTCTCCTCATCCCCATGCACCCAATGAAGAAAGCAAGCTGTGGCGGGACAACACCTTATTGGCTGGGGGCTGCCCAGCTTGAGGCGGGTGGTAGCTGTCCAGTGAGATCCGATGATCCCTCCCACCGTCGGGAACAACCCCTGGCACCGCGCTCTACGCCGATTGAGCGGTGGCTTATAACCGGTAACTGTCATTCCCTGTGTTTTGTCTACACCAAAGGCGAAGCTGGAGTGTCCTCTCCAGTGATCCGGTGTTCTACCTTCCAGTGTTGGGCGTTGGTAGGATTCAAGCCTGGGCAGGAAGATATGGAGGACAAGATGTTGCCCATGCAGCATGTCCCCCCTCTCCACATCACTGATGAATCCAAAGGAACAGCAGGGCTGCTACAGTTTGGCACCAGCGCCGTTGCAGGAGCTGCCAGAACGATGTTGAGCACAACATAGAACTGCCTTAGGGGTTCCGACTCTGGATTTTTCCTCAGGGTTGACTCCCGAAGCCTTTCCCGTGACCGGGTATGCCGCAAGGCAGTGGAGGTTTGAAATCAGGGTTTACCTTCCCCTAGATGGGCTACCTTCCCAGGTTGACGAGCCACCATCTACCCGAAGCATCTGGTTTTAAGGCGCCAGAGATCCGCCCTCGCCCCTTCTCCTATTAGTAAAAGCAGTTCCGCCGGGCTTAGAGACTAAACCACACGGGCAGGCTAGGAGTTGGACTTAGTTGTCAGAGGCTTTTCGAGACGCACACCATAAGGAGCATTTTATGAGCACTGGGAGCTTAACCCCAGTGCCGCTCCTGGCTATGACAACCTTGGAATCAGTTCAGTCCAATCAATTCAGTCCAATCAATATATATTGCATGTTTTAATAAGGATCAAGCAAAGTTAAGATAAGATAAGCCTTTATTAGTCCCACAATGGGGAAATTCCAGGACTGCAACAGCACAGGGATAGCAACACTCAGAGCAACAATCAGAAGGGAAGAGAAAAAAAAACAAGAGCAGCAAGTATACATATGTACATATAAATATATATATCAGAATCAGAATCAGAATCAGAATCAGCTTTATTGGCCAAGTATGCACAACACATACAAGGAATTTGACTTTGGCTAAAAACTTGCTCTCGTTGTTCAGGTGAAGGATTTAAATAAGGATTCAATGACAACCACAGTATGTACAGTAAATTACAGTCTGTCCACGTTTCTATAAAAGGATGCAAATATATACAGGAATATATGCAGTTATTTACTCGGACTAACCACACTTTGCAGAAATATATGAAAAAATATACAATCACACAGTATTTCAATGTGGACTCAGATTCAGTGATATAATGTGAATGAAGTAAAAAGCAGTGTGAGAGTTATGTGCAATGTAATAATGGATGAAAAGTCATGAGTACAGCAACAGGTAGGACTAGGTGAATGTTAGGAGTTCATCAGAGTGATGGCTTGAGGAAAGAAACTGTTCCTGTGACGGGTGGTTTTGACCTTCAGTGATCTGTAACGACGACCAGAAGATAGAAGTTCAAACAGTTTGTGGCCGGGGTGTGATGGGTCAGCACAGATGTTTCCCGCCCGTTTCCTGGTTATGGACCGATATAAGTTCTCAATGGAGGGTAGGTCGGTACCAATGATCCTCTCCGCAGACTTAATGATCCGCTGCAGTCTGGTCTTGTCCTGTTTAGTGGCAGATCCAAACCAGACAGTGATGGAAAAGCAGAGGACAGATTGGATGATGGCGGTGTAGAAGACAACCAGCAGCTCCTGAGGCAAATCAAACTTCTTGAGCTGACGCAGAAAAAACAACCTCTGCTGGGCCTTTTTCCGGACAGTGTCAATATGGGAGGACCACTTCAGGTTCCGGGAGATTGTGGTACCCAGAAACTTGAAGGAGTCCACCGTGGACACTGTGCTGTTGAGGATGGTGAGTGGGGGGAATGAAGGGGGGTGTCGCCTGAAATCCACAGTCATCTCCACTGTTTTGGCTGGGTTAAGTTCAAGATGGTTCTGGCTGCACCAGAGGATCAGCTGCTCCACCTCCCGCCTGTATGCAGACTCATCATCATCCCGGATCAAACCGATGACTGTGGTGTCGTCCGCAAACTTCAGGAGCTTCACCGAAGGGTCCTCTGAGGTGCAGTCGTTGGAGTAGAGGGAGAAGAGCAGTGGGGAAAGGACACATCCTTGGGGGGCACCAGTACTAATTTTTCGGGAGCTGGATGTAAATCTCCCTAGCTTCACCTGTTGCCACCTGTCAGTCAGAAAGCTGGAGATCCACTGGCAGGTGGAGGGGGGCACCTTGAGCTGGAGGAGTTTCTGATGAAGAATGCCTGGGATGATGGTGTTGAACGCTGAGCTGAAGTCGACAAACAGGATCCTGGCGTACGTCCCTGGGGAGTCGAGGTGTTGCAGGATGTAATGTAGTCCCATATTCACTGCATCATCCACTGACCTGTTTGACCGGTAGGCAAACTGCAGTGGGTCCATCAGGGGGCCTGTGATGACCTTCAGGTGGTTCAGCACCAATCTCTCCAAGGATTTCATGACCACAGAGGTCAGGGCAACAGGTCTGTAGTCGTTTAATCCTGTAATAGAGGGTTTCTTGGGAACTGGAATGATGATGGAGCGTTTGAAGCAGGAAGGCACTTCACGCAGCTCCAGTGATCTGTTAAAGATCCGGGTGAAGATGGGGGCCAACTCGTTGGAGCAGACTCTCAGGCAGGACGGAGACACACCATCAGGTCCTGCAGCCTTCTTGATCTTTTGTCTCTGAAAGACCCGGCGCACCTCCTCTTCACAGATCATTAGTGCTGGTGGGAGGTCAGAGTGGAGGAGGGATGGAGTTCCTGGGGCTGCAGATAATCCTTTTGTGTGGGTGGGAGGTGAGAACTGTAGGTTCTTTTCAAACCTGCAGTAAAAGCTGTTTAGGTCATTAGCCAGCTGGAGGTTTTCCGCAGGGTGGGGGGATGGTCTCCTGTAGTTGGTGATATTCCGTAGGCCTCTCCAGACAGAAGCAGAGTTGTTAGCTGAGAAGTTTTTTTGTAACTTCACACTGTAGCTCCTCTTAGCAAGCCTGGTCTCCTTCGTCAGCATGTTTCTGGCCCGCTTGTACAGAGTCCAGTCACCAGTCCTGTAGGCCTCCTCCTTGGTCTGACGTAGCTGCTTCAGTTTAGGAATGAACCAGGGTTTATTGTTGTTGTATATGCAGAAGGTCTTGGTCTGCACACACATGTCCTCGCAGAAACAGGTGTATGATGTCACAGTGTCAGTGAGTTCATTTAAGTTAATGGCTGCAGCTTCAAAAACACTCCAATCTGTGCAGTCAAAGCAGGCTTGTAACTTCAGCTTTGATTCCTCAGTCCATTTCTTCACAGTCCTTACAACAGGCTTGGAAGTTTTTAGTTTCTGTCTGTATGTTGGAATAAGATGGAGCAGGCAGTGGTCAGAAAAACCCAGAGCTGCACGGGGGACGGCATGATAGGCATTTCTTAAAACTGTGTAACAGTGGTCAAGTGTATTTGTGTCCCTGGTGGGGCATTTAATATGCTGTCTGTATTTAGGAAGCTCATTTGTGAGATTAGCTCTATTGAAATCACCCAGAATGATAAGCAGAGAGTCTGGATGTTTTTCCTCCACGTCTGCTATCTGGTCAGCGAGGAGCTGCAGTGCCTCCGTTGTACAAGCAGCAGGCGAGATATAAATTCCGACCAGAATAAATGAGGAGAACTCTCGCGGTGAATAAAAGGGTTTACAGTTTATGAACAGTGACTCTAGGTTAGGGCTACAAAACTTCTTCAACACTGTGACATCAGTACACCAACCTTCGTTTATGTAGAAGCAGATTCCACCACCCTTAGTCTTTCCAGAAAATTCTCGGCTGCGATCAGCACGAAACAGCTGGAATCCGTCCAGGCGCACCGCGCTGTCCGGGATGTGTTCACTCAGCCAGGACTCCGTGAAACAAAGGGCGCCAGATCTGCTAAAATCCCGGTTTTTGTGAGTCAGGAGCAGCAGTTCATCCATTTTGTTCGCCAAACTGCGGATATTTGCCAGATGGATCGATGGGAGCGGCGTGCGAAATCCTCGTTTCTTCAGCCTGACTAACGCACCGGCACGTTTACCACGCCGCCTTCGTTTCCGGCCAGCGCCAATAGCCGCTGCTCCCACAGCTAAGATGGACTGAAAAAACTTCAGATCAGCAGCAGTAACTGGCGGAGAAGTTGCATTGGGAGGTAGTCTGAGTGAAAGTAGCTCCTCCCTTGAATAGGTGATTCGGACAGAAGAGCAGAAGTCCAAAAAAACACACAAAATTATCAAAAACATCAGAGAGCAGAAGCCAGTGGCTGCCATCCGCGGCGCCATCTTGGATTTTTTTTTTTTTTTTTTTTTTTTTTTTTTTTTTATACAGTATATATATACTGTATACATACGGTATATTGTGGCGGATGAAATAAGGGAACCCAGTGTGGAGGCACGGAATAGGTGCAGGCACGGCGAAGTGAAGTTTAAAAGGGTATTTTATTTCATCCTCCAGCACGAGACTCACTCCAGCGTTGTGGGAGCGCACTGGAGCGAGCCCTGTGTCTCTAGTCAGCAAACAGGCAATGCGTGTGATCAGAAAGAGAGAGAGCAAGCGATATTCAGTTCACTTATATACCCAGCTAGACAATGCATGCATGGCACATTAGCATCACAGTACAGCAGGAATGCATGGGACATTTACATGAGAGTCACACATATCAATAACAGGATTACTGGCAGGAAGGAGAGGCTGCCCATTGATATCAGTCCATACATCTCACTGTTCTGCTAATTGCTCCAGCTGAACGCTCTGCTTGACCCGAAGGCTGTGGGGGTCACCACCCCACCGCCCGAGGGCTCAGCTGGGGGCTGAGGCGTCGATCGTCCGGCTTTGGGAGCGAGCTGTGGGAAAAGTTCTGTGCCGGAGGAGGGGGAGGGAGGAGGGTGGGGGTAGCAAGTGCCGGCCCGGGACGGCGAAGTTGTCTGGGCCGTGCAAAAATTACATGTGGACCCACGATGTTGAGGGGCTGTCCCGTTGAACGTGGCGGAGGTCCACAGCGGCTGTGAGAAGAAAAATTTGTCTGACTCCTCTCGCGGCTATGAAGAAAAACAGGAGCTGCAGCTGTGTGAAGGACTTGGCGTGTTGGCTTTAGGTGCGCGTGCAGTCCTAAAGCCCTCGGGGACAGCTGACGGCTGAATTCCCATTGTGCGCCGTGGCTGAGACCCATACAAAATCCTGTGTGCGGGCTGCGTGTGTGCTTCAGGTGTGTGAGCAGCCCTGAAGGTTCTGAGGATGGCGGTCAGCTGTGTCTCTCGGGCGTGTGCAGCGGCGGAGGACGATGGCGGTCTGTGGAGCCGGTATTGTCCCATGCGTGGTGCACTGTCCTCATAACCCCCCGGTGTGCATGCGGGGGTTCGGTGCATGGCAGGTCCGCTGTCGAGGCGAGTCAGGGTCAGGGAGCTTGCTGGAGATCAGCGTTGTCGGTGCCGATGGTCCTCCCTGTCTTGGCTGTTGCTGTCGTTCACTCGTGCCGGGTCATGCGGAGGAGCGGTGAAAGGGAGTAGACGATCTTTGTCCTTCGGCCGGTCCCAGCGTGGATGTCCAGATCTCAGGCGAGGGTCGCACCATGACGCTTTGTGCAGCCTTCCCGGTCGTGGATGATCTCCGAGGGAGTTCACCTGGTGTCGGTTCTGCGTCGAGGTCTCCTGTGTGGCAGAAGGGAGGGCAGTCCATTTGCGTCAGGCACCTGCGTTCGCTTGTCGTCGGAGTCACAGCCGGGTGCTGCGTTCGTTCGTCGTCAGCGTGTTCTTGTATTCGGGGTCACCAGTGTGGCGGATGAAATAAGGGAACCCAGTGTGGAGGCACGGAATAGGTGCAGGCACGGCGAAGTGAAGTTTAAAAGGGTGTTTTATTTCATCCTCCAGCACGAGACTCACTCCAGCGCTGTGGGAGCGCGCTGGAGCGAGCCCTGTGTCTCTAGTCAGCAAACAGGCAATGCGTGTGATCAGAAAGAGAGAGAGCAAGCGATATTCAGTTCACTTATATACCCAGCTAGACAATGCATGCATGGCACATTAGCATCACAGTACAGCAGGAATGCATGGGACATTTACATGAGAGTCACACATATCAATAGCAGGATTACTGGCAGGAAGGAGAGGCTGCCCATTGATATCAGTCCATACATCTCACTGTTCTGCTAATTGCTCCAGCTGAGCGCTCTGCTTGACCCGAAGGCTGTGGGGGTCACCCACAATATATATAAACACACACAGTGCAGAGCATTGTAGCTAGATGGAATAAATATGTAAATATATAAACACACACAGTGAGGAGCCTTGTAACTAGATGGAATAAATATGTAAATATATAAACACACACAGCGCAGAGCATTGTAGCTAGATGGAATGAAACAGCACAACCGTCTACTTAGTTATCCTACATGGTATGATTATGTACCCATACATATTCTCACCCTCCATAGCGACCGGTATTTTCCTAGTTGTATGCCGGAGGGGACCATTGTATAAGTCTATTGCATCTTTTGCATTCAAAACTATTAGGTTGTCACGTCTTTTTGCTATCTCTGCGAGCAGCCCTGCTTAGGTTGTACAGTCTGACAGCCGTTGGTAGGAAGGACCTGCGAAACCTCTCGGTTGTGCACCTAGGATGATGTAGTCTGCTGCTAAATGAGCTCCTCAGTGCATTCAGTATGTCCTGCATAGGGTGGAACTCGGACTCCAGCAGAGATGACAGTTTAGCCACCGTCCTTCTCTCTCCTATCTCCTCCACTGGGTCAAGGCGTTGCTCCAGGACAGAGCTAGCTTTCTTGATCAGTTTGTTCAGTCTCTTCCTATCAGCTGCCATAATGCCACTGCCCCAGCAGACCACTCCAAAAGTGATGGCTGATGCCACCACCGTGTCATAGAATGTCTTCAGCAGCGCCCCTTGTACACTAAAAGACCTGAGTCTCCTCAGTAGGAACAGCCTGTGCCGTCCCTTCTTGTAGAGTGCACCAGCATTGTGTGACCAGTCTAGTTTATTGTTCAGATGAACACCCAGGTACTTATAGGATGTCACCATCTCGATGTCTGTTCCCTGTATATTTACTGGTGCTGTGAGGGGTTGTCCTTGCCTGCGGCAGTCCACCACCAGCTCCTTAGTTTTCCTCGCGTTGATCTGGAGGCAGTTCCGATGGCACCAGTCCACGAAGTCCTGGATAAGTCCTCTGTACTCAACTTCATCTCTGTTGGAGATGAGGCCAACGATCGCAGAGTCATCAGAGAACTTCTGTAGATGGCAGTGTGTTGTGTTGTGTGAGAAGTCCGCAGTTTAAAGGGTGAACAGGAAGGGAGCCAAAACCGTTCCCTGGGGGCCCCCCGTGCTACCGATGATCGTGTCGGACCCACAGTCCCGGGTTCTCACAAACTGAGGCCGGTTAGTGAGGTAGTCCAGGATCTATGATGACAGGTGCTGGCCCACCCCTGTGCACAGCAGCTTGTCCTTTAGGATCATAGGTTGGATGGTGTTGAAAGCACTGGAGAAGTCAAAGAACATGATCCTCACCGCATTCCCGGGCTTCTCCAGGTGGGACAGAAAATGGTGAAGGAGGAAGATCACTGCATCCTCCACCCCAATGCCATGCTGTTAGGCGAACTGGAGTGGATCCATCGCTGGTCCCACCAGGGGGCGGAGGTGAGCAAGGAGCAGTCTCTCCAGGGTCTTCATCATGTGGGACGTCAAGGCCACTGGTCTGTAGCTGTTCAGATCTTTGGGGTGGGAAGTCTTTGGTACAGGTACCACACAAGATGTTTTCCACAGCTGTGGTACCCTTTCCAGCTTCAGGCTCAGATTGAAGATGTACTCCACAATCCCACACAGCTGGTCTGCACAGGACTTGAGGAGCTTTGCGCTGATGCCGTCCGGTCCCGACGCCTTCCTCGCCTTGATCTTCCTCAGCTCCGTCCTCACCTGGGTCTTAGTGAGGGTCAGGTTGGGGGGCTGTGTGTTGGGAGTGGGGGGGGTGTTGGTGGAGTGGGGAGTGGGCAGCAGGACTTGATGTGTTTAGAGGCAGCAGTGGTTGTTGTGCAGTCAGGGTGGAGGGCGGTTGGTCAAACCTATTGAAAAACAGATTCAGATTGTTCGCCCACTCCCTGCCCCCCGTGGCCTGGGGGGAGGTATTCTGGAGCCCAGAGATGGTTTTAAGGTTTCTCCAGACCCCGCTGATGTCGCTCTGTTGCAGCTGGTCCTCCATCTTCTTCCTGAAGCTGTCCTTGCCTTCTCTGATCTTTCTCCTCAGCTCCCTCTGTACGGACTTCAGCATCTCCCTGTTCCCAACCTGAAGATCCTCTTCTTCTCTCTCAGAAGTGTTTTTATCTCAGGGTTGATCCAGGGTTTGTTGTTTGAGCAACACCGTATGGTCTTGGTGGGAACGGTGTTGTCCACACAGAAGCTGATGTAGTCCGTGATGGTGTGAGTGAGGCCATCGATGTCCTCACCATGTGGATCGCAGAGCTGCTCCCAGGCGGTGGTTTCAAAACAGCCCTTTAGAGTGTCCATTGCCTTCTCAGACCATAACTTCACTGTGCGCATGGCCGGAGGTTGTCTGTGCACTAGGGGTTTGTACACCGGCCGGAGATGAACCAAGTTGTGATCCGATCTCCCGAGTGGGGGGAGTTGTAATGAGGTGTACGCCTCCTTAGTGTTTGCGTAGAATAAGTCCAGTGTTTTATTGTCTCTAGTGTGGCATGTGACATACTGGGTAAACGTGGGAAGAATGGGAGACAGTGAAACATGGTTGAAATCGCCTGAGATGAGGAGAAGAGCATCTGGGTGTTCCGTCTGCAGCCTGCCAGTTACTGAATGGATGACGTCGCGCGCTGTCCTAGCATTCGCCATCGGAATTGCATGAACAACAATGCAGATCACGTGTGAGTATTCCCTCGGGAGATATGTAGGCCGCATGCTAACAGCTAGCAACTCAATGTCTTTGCTGCAGTGTTGTTGTTTAACAGTGATATGTCCCGGTCTGCACCAGTTGTTGTTAACATACATTATCACTCCACCGCCCCTTGCTTTGCCACTGTCTGGTGTTCGGTCTGCCTGTATCGCGTGGAAACCCTCCAGCTCAATGTTAGCATCTGCTGCTAGTTCAGATAACCACGTCTCCGTAAACAAAAGGAGAGAGCATTCCCGGTATATGCTATCGTAGCGGGAGATAGCCGCTAGCTCATCTACCTTTCCCAGTAACGACCGTACATTCCCCATGACAACGGATGGAAGGGAGGGTCTGTACCTTTTATTTCTTGTCTCTCCAGCCCGGCACCCACGGCGTTTTCACCTCAGTTCTCCCGGTATGTCGAGTTTTTCCGTTAGCACCGGGTGGCAGTTGAGTGCTAGCAGCTCTTCCCTGCTGTACCGTCTCCTGCTATAAACAGTGGCTCCGTCCACCGGCTCGGGAGACATTTGGGACGATCTGTGTGTCCGTGATATAAATGGAGTGAAAACCGGATCAAAAAGAGAGAGGAAGGAAAAAAAGACTCAGAATTGAGCCGCTGTTGCAAAAGGCAGCCGACCCGTGTGGCGCCGGAAGTAAGTTGAAAAAGTAAGCAAGTAAAGCCTGTTTTCCACTAGCCCAGCACACCTCGGTATGGCTCGATTCACTTCAGTACGGCTCGGAATGCTTCTGTCTCCATTAGCACGGTGTTGTGCTTGTGCTGTGATGGTTTGTGTTAGGAGGTTTTAGAAGCGGGGCAGCGGCAGATTCTCAGCGAGGCGGGGCCACACTCCCGTGACGTTACGCACCCGACTGAGTCCTTATTTACACGAGACAAAAAAGGATCCAAGGATTATTGCCTTGCTCGCTCTGTGGTTTTATCTCACAATTAATTTTATCTCATAATTAAGCTGCAACAACACGTCACTTTTGTTTTGAATTAACTGCCAAATGACCTAGAAATAATGAGCTGAAACTTGTTTTTATTTGTATTAAATAATGAGACGGTGGCACACTGGCCAACACCAAATTGTATTATTTTTTACATCCTAGGGCATTTTGGATGTACTGAATTAAAAAAATTCATGTTTTTCACCTTCAGGTCAACGTTTGGAACAACAGTATTATTATTTTCCGTTTAGATGATGCTACACTCCTAAAGTATTGTAAATCTCTGAATTTGGAATGCCGATAGAACATTCAGATACTTGTACCTACTTTGACTTGGTGCTAATTTTTTATGATATTTCAATAAAAAGAACAGAAAGCTTACAAAAAGATTTCTTTTTTGGTCTAGTTAAAAATTACATTACCTTTACAATGGTTGACCCCTGACAGGAAGATCAGCATCATTTTGATCAGACTAGGCAATGGAATTTCTATGTAATTATACTGTTTTATAATTCAGTGTTATAACAGACAAACCACACTTTCCAAAACAATTCCATTTTATTATATACAAAATATTAAAAGAAAAAAAAACTTTGCAATACAACATGAAGGTTAATCGACATTTTATACACGCCGACCACTGAGTTCCTCTACACCAGCTTCCCAAACTGGGTCACGAAGACTCGGTTGAATGAAGCCGTCTCTGACAGCTCTGGTTCAGGAAGGCTCGGTTGAATTAATCCGTGCAGGCTGTCGTGGCGGACGCGTGGGATGATTCTACAAGGAAAATGCACACAATAAAATACAGCACATAAGTGCAAGATATACAGAAAAGACAATAGTTTTTAACAAGAATACATAAGCTTATTTCAGCGTATTGTTCACATGAATAATTAAAATAAAAGCTTTAGTCCGCAGTGTGCTGCAATAAAGCAGCGATCATCATCCACAAATGAACAGCTTTTTTATTGCATAAATAAACTGAGCATCTTACTGAATATATTTGTGAAAAAACGCACAATAAAAAAAAATTAAAACTCACCGTTAAAGGACTCCGATGTCGAGACCTCCCGGTATATTTTTTCATTCGGCTCCGTCTAACTCGCGCTGGATACGTTCGTCTGACAATGCAGTGAGCAGACATTGCACCTCCTTATTGGTCCATGGAACACCCTTTTTATGTGAAGCCATTTTTGATAGAGAATAAATGAAAATAGCACAGCAATACACTGAAAATAAACCGCCAACAGTGGTTGCATGCTGAGTAAAGGCGGTCGTGAAGATTCTTTTTTTTTTTCAAAAACTTTATTGAGAAGGTCGTGAAGATTTGGTAGATGAGGAGGAGGAGAGGGGCGGTTACAACCTGACCAATCAGCGCCGGCTACGACCTGACCAATCAGCGGCAACCAGTCTGTTAACGTCACAACACGGCACAGCTCAGCACTGCTGTACCCTGCCCTGGAGCGGGGCTGAGAATCGCGGCTGTTAAACCGTGTTGGGGCTTGTGGAAAAGCGTACAAAGCGTGCTGAGCCGTCCCGTGTCGCGCTAAAGCGTGCTAGTGGAAAAGGCCCTTAAGTTTATTTCCTTTGGACATAATTCACTTAAAGTAAATAAAATACTGAAATATTAATATTTAGAAAATATTTGAGAATTGAAATTTTAGCTTTTTTTAGAGGATGTAATGTAAAAGCAATGACAAAGATCTCATGCTTTTATCATGTGTTTTGTTGAAGAACACTGTTGTGATTGTGAGTGGGAAGTTTCATCAACCTTGGATCACTACATCAGAAGATACATTATAGCAAACACATAACAAAGAGAAACTACAACTTGATTGGCCTAAAACAGATTGTCATTTTTGGATAATTTTAACAACTTTTGCTTATCAACATTTGGAGACAATCTCTGCTGAATTTCAAGCAATTTGGATGAATGACCGAAGAGGAGTTAATTTTGAGTTCACTTGCACATTTTTTTTAGCTCATTCCGGCAAAGCTAAAAGGAGCTAATGTGATGACGTGGCATCCGTCATCTGTCTATATTTCACTGGAATCCCTATTCCTCCTAGGCATTTGCCCCGATGCTCACCAACCTCACAATGATCCTCAGGTGGTTTTTCCTCCAGGTTGTGCTCAAGATCAAGGTCCAAAGTCAGGAGGTCTGGGCACTTATGTGATTTCAGAAAAATCTCCTAGGCAACTGCCCCAGTGGTCACCAAACTCACTCACAAGGATCCTCAGGAGGGTCTGCATCCATGTTGTCAAGTCAATGTCAAGGTCAAAGGTCTGGAGATGTGGGCACTTACATGATTTTAGAAAGCTCACTACTACTCCTAGGCAATTACCTCGATTCTCATGAAACTCATTCACAATGACCCTCAGGTCGGTCTGTATCCAGGCTGAGGTCAAGGTCATTGTCAAAAGTCAGAAGATCTGGGCATATATGATTTTCCAAAACATTTCTCCTCCTAGGCCATTGACCTTGACTCCTAGATTGGTCTGTATCTACGCTGTTCTATAAAGGTTTAGACCAATGGTTGAATTAGCTGAGCACCCCTGCGTGATTTTGTCAGGCTGGAATGAGCTCCTCCGTCATTGAAAATATGGTGCAGAAACCTTCACTTTTAGAGCAAAAGACCAGTAGAGAAGCGTTACAGAAAATTTCAGAGAATAGAATGATGAAAGAATTTTGAATCTAGGCCCAGTCATTCTCGACATATTTCTAAAAATGTAAAACTGTTTATGAGAGCACCACCTATGGATGCAGTGCCTTGACTTGGGATCTCTATGTAGTGGGAGGAGGAAGAAGAAGAAGTTCCCTCCTCTGTCGGTGAACCTATAAATGGGAGCTAATATGTGGGGAAAAACTTGAACAAAAATTAATCACCTTGTCCACATAGCACAACTGCTCCAGTGTGTCCAGATTTTCCTGGGAATCCAGTGTACCCCACAATTCCTTGTAGTCCGGAAAATCCCTTTTGCCCTGATTTTACTAAAATCAAGTCAAAGAAATTCATTATTTAAAGCCTAGAGTTACACAGAAACAGGTGGAAATATGTGGACACTTGAAAGAAAGACAAAATGTTATTGTTCTTATGTGCCCTGAGTGTGCCAGAAGGTGATCAAATGTCACTCACTTTGTCATATCTGGAAAGTATCTTAGGATTATGCTCATGCCTTGTGTTCATTCGTTGTTCTCTTTGTGACTAATTAGGATAAGGACCTGTACTTAGATAGCACTTTTCTAGTCTCAACAACTACTCAAAGCGCTTCACTAGTACTAACCCTCTATTCTAAGGGCCTTTAGGAGACAGTTTGGAAAAACCAATTAACCTACCATGCATGTGTTTGGATTGTGGGAAGAAACTGGAGCCCCTAGAGTAAACCCACGCAGCAGAAGCAAACTCCACACAGAAAGGTTCCTACCCCTGCCAGCCTGGAGATTCGAACCTGGAACTTTCTAGCTGTTAGGCAACAGTGCTAACCAGTGCACCACCATGCTGCCCAACACTAATAGTGATGTTATGCTCAAGACCGCCCACTTGACACTGACTCGAGCAATATAATACGCAAGTGTCATGAGCAGAGTGTCGAGCACTATGTGTCAACATGCCCACAGTCATGAGACCGTAGCAAGCGAGGCCTCGTTATGTCGGTCACATCATGTGACTTGAGGACTCGCGTGAAGTTTGAGAGGGAATTTTTTTTGTGTTTGTTTGCTCTGTATTGTTTGTTCCTGCCATCCAATTTTGAATAGACCTCGGATGGCCAAATGCTAAAAAAAAAAAAAAGTTTTGAGATTTTTTTTAACCCAGATGCAGTTCTGACAGTCAGTCACCAGATGGCAGTCTTTATTAGATGTTTCACAACACTGTGTTACTCATGAAGCAATTGTCTCAAACTTTGAGACATAAATAATCACTGATTATTTATGATTATGTTCAGTTATGTTTTGTCACTTCCTTCTCTGTAGGGTGTCCTGCATGTTCATTGTCATGTCTCCTGTGCATCCCCTGTCTGTGAGTGTCTGTGTATCCCCGCCCTCCCTGTTTTCCTCACCTGCTACCCTAAATGGTTTGCTCGGCTGTCTGACGTTTAGTTAGTTAGTTAATTATCAGTTACCCTATTTATGTGAATGTGTGCATGTGCTTTGTCTGGTGTCTTCGTTGTTGTCTCCCCGTGACTGCTTGTTCTCAATTTAATCCCCATGGGTTTATTTAGTCTCCTGAGTTGTGTTGTTTTCTGCCCCCGTGCAGACTTTTATTTGTGTTCTTATTTTGTTAATTCAATTTTCAATTCAACTTTATTTATATAGCGCCATTTCACAACAACAGTCATCTCATAGCACTTTCAACTGTAGGGGGGACCCCCACAGTTGCAGAAAGACCCCAGCAATCAGGCGATCCCCTGTGAGCAAGCACTTGGTGACAGTGGAGAGGAAAAACTCCCTTTTAACAGGAAGAAACCTCCAGCAGAACCAGGCTCAGGGAGGGGCAGTCATCTGCTGCGACTGGCTGGGGGGTGAGGGGACAGAGAAGATGAAAAGAACAGACATGTAGAGAGCAAACAGCATGATGGGGACTCAATCTATGGAAGAGAACAAACAGATGTTAATGACCAGCAAAAAAAAAATTTCATTGAGAGTGAAGAAAAGAGTGAGGCCCAGTGCATTATCGGAGGTCCCCCGGCTTACTAAACCTATTAGCAGCATAACTAAGGGAGGGTTCAGAAACACATGATCCCTCCCTAATTGTAGGCTATATCAAAAAGGTAGGTTTTAGCCCTATTCTTAAAATCAGAGATCAAATCTGACTCCCGAATCCAGATTGGCAGCTGGTTCCACAGGAGAGGAGCTTGATAACTGAAGGCTCTGCCTCCCATTGTACTTTTAGAGATTCTAGGTATTACAAGTAATCCTGCATTTTGGGAGCATAGTGCTCTGTTAGGATAATACGGTAGTATCAGATCTTTTAAATAAAAAGGAGCCTGATTGTTTAGAGCTTTGTAACTCAGAAGAAGAATTTTAACCCCTTGCACTCTGGTCAATTTCCCTAAAAACGCCAAAAAATAACGTACCCAAAGTAAATCAAAAGCTGTTCTTCAACCCTTTGCAGCATCTTCATGGGGTTGGTCTCATTTAAAAGAAAACACTTTGAATTTTTTGGCAGAACAGTCATAATCTCTCTAAGTGCTCCGGCCACTGAGTAACAGTCATCTAAACATACTGAACTTGAAGAAAATAAATTTCGCCTGGGTGTTTTTTTGGATACAAATGCTTGCAAATAATACACAGCTGTCAGATATGGGCTGGAAAATGCAACAGAAATGTAGAACCAAGTGTTATCCAACTAAGGTCAAAATTTTGTAACAATATCACAAAAAATGAATATATTGCACAGCTTTTTTCTTAGGTTGTTCCCAGGAGTTTTTGAACTGTGCCAAATTGTGCCAAATGGCACAGTTTGGAAAAACGTCTGTAACTTTTGAATGATTCAATATAGAAGCTTCATCTTGGGCTCTAATGAAAGGTGACACTCAGGGCTGTGTGTGTGTGAAGGGGGTTGTTTATTCATTCATTCATGAATGCATGAACAAACAAGCCCCCACACACAAAGAAGCTTGCCACGTAAAAAATGTGTGGCTTTTTTTTACAAGAAAAAATAACCTACAGTGCACTAAAAATTATTCTAAAATATCTGTAATGTAGAAGATAACAACTCCCACCCCCCTCCCCACCCCCGCTACAGAGGACGGACATCGCCCATCGCCACATTACGGAACAGTCATGTGGCGATGTGGCGATTGCAGCGCACAGTCCCCACGGTCTACTACGCACAGTTGTACTGAAATATCTGCAATATATCTGCAATCCACTACAGAAGAGTAGCGGGGGGGGGGGGCGCATTCACGGTCCGGACGGGGTGCACGAACCGTGTACTGCGGCGCACGGACTTCAGACTTCGTGCGCCGCGGTCTACTACGCACAGTTGTAATTTACCGATCGGTCAAAAGTCATTTTTGATTACAATTTTCAGGGATAAAGAATAATTTCGCTTATAACACTTACCTGTTCACAACAGCAGCGTAGCTGGCGAACTTCTTTTCCTCATTGTCAGACGAACATGAAGCTGGTCCACTTGCTACGGACTTGTGGTTCTGGTCACGTGACCCGGTCAAACCTTAATTCCATTATTGCGGTTTTGCGCTTCCACGATTGCGGTTTTGGCGAACGATTTTTCAAAACAAATAACAGTAGTAAGAAAAAAAGACTGGCAAACGCCTGTGTGTCACCCAGCCTTCATCGTCGGCCTCCGTCGGTCTATGATGACCATGGAAGAGAATCCTCAACGTCTACTCTGCTGGGACAGCACCACCTGTGGCTGAACAGGCTGATGCGCGAATGGCAGTCCCTGTCACACAGGTCACACTTGTGGGTGGTCTCCATGCTGCTGGGTCTGTGGCGGTTCTTCCTGCGGGTCCTTTTTTCATCTGCTGCAGCAGTCAGTCTCTCTTCACCCAGCCTTACACAAAACAGCTTTCGAACTTCTGTGCTTCAATTGGCTGGCTGTATTCGCAGCCGTTGGTAGGCGGGTCCTTCTTGCTAGGTTTTCAGTCATTGGTTCTTCAAGGTTTCAGAAACCCAATTCAAGGCTCTTATTAGTCGAATGAGAGGTCAATCACATCTAAAACAATCAAAGCACTCCTTTGGCTTTCTGTTTGCGGCTGTGGTCTGTGTCTGTAGTGGAAGAACGGAAATGCAGCTTTTTTTTTCAGTGCGCTCTAGGACGCAGCGCCCTCATGTGCCCTCGTGCGCCCTCGTACGCCCTTGTGTGCTCTAGGACGCAGAGACGTGCCCGCTCGCAGTACACCGGAGTGCAAGAGGTTAAACTTAATTCTAAACTCAATGGGAAGCCAATGAAGGGAGGCCAGAACCGGAGAGATATGATCTCTCTTTCTAGTACCTGTTAAAACTCTTGCTGCAGCATTTGGGATCAGCTGAAGACTTTTTAAAGATGTTTTAGGACAGCCTGATAATAAAGAATTACAATAATCTAATCTCGAGCTAACAAAAGCGTGGATCAGTTTCTCAGCATCACTCTGAGACAAGATGCTCCTAATCTTGGCAATATTACGCAAATGATAGAAGGCAGTCTTAGAAACAAATTTAATATGTGAATTGAAGGACAGATCTTGATCAAAAATAATTCCAACGTTCCTCACAGAGCTATTAAGAGAAAGAGTAACCGCATCCAAACTGAAAGTTTGATTTGGAAAGGTATTTCTAAGGTTTTTTGGACCAACAAGAATGACTTCAGTCTTATCTGAATTTAATAGCAGGAAATTACAAGTCATCCAAGCTTTGATTTCCTTAAGACAGGCTTCTAACTTGGCTAATTGATTACTATCATCTGGCTTCATTGACAGGTATAATTGTGTATCATCTGCATAACAATGAAAATGTATACAGTGCTTTCTAATAATGTTGCCTAACGGAAGCATATATAAACTAAAAAGAGTAGGGCCTAGTACAGATCCTTGTGGAACTCCAAGACTAAGCTTTGAGTTGAAAGAAAACTCATTATTGACATGAACAAACTGGACCCTATCAGATAAATAAGATCTAAACCACTGCAACGAAGTTCCATTAAGTCCAACATAGTGTTCTAATCTATCAAGTAGAATATTATGATCGATAGTATCAAAAGCTGCACTAAGGTCTAAAAGGACAAGTACAGAAACCAGTCCATTATCAGATGCGATAAGGAGGTCATTAGTGACCTTCGCTAAGGCTGTTTCAGTACTATGATGGATTCTAAACCCAGATTGAAACTCTTCAAGTAAACCATTTCCCTGCAGGTGGTCAAATAATTGCGTAGCAACAACTCTTTCTAAGATGTCTGAAATGAAAGGGAGATTAGAGATTGGTCTATAGTTAGCTAAAGCTCCTGGATCTAGCGTCGGCTTTTTGAGTAAGGGTTTAATTGCAGCCGTTTTAAAAGCCTGTGGTACAGGGCCTAAAGTTAATGAAGAATTGATTATATGAAGAATAAAGCTACCGATAAGTGGGAAGACTTCTTTAAATAGCCTGGTAGGAATAGGGTCTAAAAAACAAGTTGAAGGTTTGGATGAGGAAAGTATTTTGTCTAACTCACAAAGGTCAATTGGAGTAAACTCATCAAGACAGACCTCAGTTGAAGGAGTTGTAGCAGTTCCTGTATTTAAGTTAACTGTGGGAAGAATCTGATTGATTTTATCTGTGATTGATGAAATTTTATTATTGAAAAAGTTCATAAACTCGTTCTAGCTTTTCTAAGAGATTTTTTTATAAATTAAAAGATGATTTCTGCAAGCTAAATAGATTTCATCTAAATTAGTGGAGCGCCATTTTCTTTCTAATTGACGAGTCTTCTGTTTTAAGCTACGAGTTTCTGTGTTGAACCAAGGAGTTAGAAATCTCTGATTAGACTTTTTCTTTTTTAAGGGGGCCACCAAGTCTAAAGTCTGATGCAGAGAAGCTGTAACACTATCCACCATGTTATCAATTACAGAAGGAGCAAGCTGTCTATAGCTTATTTCCGTTGTGTTGACACATGGCATAGAGGAAACAATCTGCATAAATTTGGTAACAGCATCATCTGAGAGGCATCTACTGTAATAATATTTTTCTTTAGGAGCCAAATAGTCAGAAATAGTAAAATCAAAGGTTAACAGACAATGGTCTGACAGTACAGGGTTATGAGGAGACACTACCAGATTTTCTATTTCTATGCCATATGTCAGAACAAGGTCCAACGTATGGTGGAGATAATGAGTAGAATTTCCTACTTTCTGAGAAAACACAATCGAGTCTAATATTGAATTAAATGCCACATTAAGGCAGTCACTATCTACATCTACATGTATATTAAAGTCCCCTACTATAATTATTCTATCTGACTTCAGCACTAAATCAGCTAAGAAATCAGCAAATTCGGATAAAAAGTCTGAGTAGGTTGATGGAGGACGATAAACTATGGCAAATAAAATTGGGTTTAACCTAAAATTGCTAAAGTGCCCAATACTGAGGACCAGGCCCTCAAAGGAATTATAACGTTTTTTGCTTTAAATTAATTAATAGTTTGGAATGGTAAATTATTGCTACTCCTCCTCCACGACCAGAACTTCTGGGATTTTGACAGTTTAAATAACCAGAGGGAGTTGATTCATTTAAACCAACATAATCCTCTTGCCCTAGCCAAGTCTCTGTAAGGGATATTAAATCAATCTGATGATCAATTAACAGATCATGGACTAGCAGAGACTTGGGAGTTAGAGACCTAATATTTAATAAACCACATTTAATTTTTAAATTATAAGGAGGAACAGAGGCCAAATCATTCAATTTAGAGGCTTCATGTTTAATTTGAGTTTTACCAATTTTTTGCTTAATCACTTTGGGATGCTTATATATTATATTTTTATTTACTTTGGAGGGAGCAGACAGTGATTCTCTGATGGGGAAGACAGGGGCTAAGTTGAGGGGTGACGGATGAAGAGGAACTGCAGAGATGCGTGTAAGACTGCAACTCTGCTTCCTGGTCCCAACTCTGAGTTGTCAAGGTTTTGGAAATTTGGATAAAAAAGATGCCAGATTGTTAGATAAATGAGACACACCATCCAAAGTGGGATGGACGCTGTCTCGTCTCATAAGACCAGGTTTTCCCCAAAATGAGCTCCAATTGTCAATGTAGCCCACGTTGTTTGCAGGACACCACACAGGCAGCCAGCAGTTCAAGGATGACGAGCGGCTAAACATGTCATCACTGGTCAGATTGGGGAGGGGCCCAGAGAATACTCCAGAGTCCGACATTGTTTTGGCAAAGTCACACTCCGATTCTACATTAAGTTTCGTGACTTCCGACTGCCGGAGATGGATGTCGTTAATGCCAGCGTGAATAACAATTGTGGAGTATTTACAGTTACTTTTAGCCAGCATTTTCAAATTTGACTCGATGTCGCCTGCTCTGCCCCCAGGAATGCATTTAACTATGGCCGCTGGAGTCAATAGGTTCACGTTTCTGACTACAGAGTCGCCAATGATCAGAGTTTTTTCCTCAGCAGGTGTGTCGCTGAGCGGGGAAAAACTATTAGAAACGTGAACAGGTTGGAGGTGTACCAGGGCTTTGCGACTAGGTTTGCTTCTCACCGTCACCCACCCGGTCTCGTCGCTGCTGAGGAGAGCCTGAGGACCGCTAACGGGGCCTATGCTAGCTAGCTCCACTGCAGCTAGGGGACGTCCGTCAAGAGTAACTGGTGCAGACGGTGTTTCAATGCAGCGGAGCCAGGATTCCAAATCAGACAACCTCGCCTCGAGCGCCTCAAAAAAACAACATTTATTACATTTACCTGTTGTGTTCGTGTTCGTTGAGGAGAGAAGAGACTTGCAGTTGAACCAACGTAACTTTATTTTTTAGCGGCAGCTCACACAGACACTTTCACATCGGCTCCCATGTTGGCCGTTTCTTATTCTACTGAGTGCATCATTCCAACAAGCGGTAGCAAGGTAGCAGCGACGCCTAGTGGTAAACACTGATCATTACATCCCCCTTTCTTTGAGGTGAATAAACATTAATAAACATTGATGCAAAACAGTGTATATGTATTCAGTATGAATGGACTAATACAAAACACAAATTTCAGTTCTCCCTGAATCAACATGCCCAAAGAAATTAACATCTGTTACATTTTTCTTATTCTTTGCTTTTTGCTTTTTTTTTTTTTTTTTTTCTTATAAGTCCAACCTATCTGGTTTCTTTATTTCTCGTTTTGATCTTCTCGGTTCATCTTTGTCAGGTGGAACATTTGCTTCACAGTTCATAAGAGGTGTGGTTGTGGGAGATTCTGGGTGAGCATTATTGGGCCCACCAGGTGCTTGTGGAGTCTTGAGGAGACTGCGGCGATTGCGCCTGAGCACCTGTCCATCCTCGGTTCTCACTGTGAATGATCTTGGAGCAACTTCCTGTAATACAACTCCTTTAGTGTTCCAGCCAGATGCATCCTCGATCCTAACTGGGTCGTTGTTGGCCAGTGGAGAGAGTGGTTTGGCTGAAGTGTCATAGAATGTCTTTTGTTTCAGTTTCTGCTTCTCAAGCTTGTTTCTGAGTTTTGTATCTTTCCTTTGTGAAGTAGCATTTGGGTAGCTGGGAAGCGTTGTACGCAGCTTTCTGTTCATTAGTATCTCAGCAGGTGACAGTCCGCACTGAAGTGGAGAGGCGCGGTAACTGAGTAGAGCCAAGTATGGATCCGAGTTGCTGTCTGCAGCTTTCTTAAGCAGTTGCTTCAGAATGTGGACGCCTTTTTCTGCTTGTCCATTTGATTGTGCATAGTGTGGGCTTGACGTCACATGCCGAAATTCATACTGTTCTACAAACTGCTGCCATTCCCTGCTACTGAAACATGGTCCATTATCTGTCACCACAAGGTGTGGGATGCCATGCCGAGCAAATGTGGATTTGGTATGAGTGATCACACAGGCTGATGTAGTGCTTGAGAGTAGTGCCATTTCTGGAAAGTTGGAAAAGTAGTCCATGACTACTAAGTAGTCTTTGCCTTTAAGGTGAAACAGGTCCATCCCTACTTTGTGCCAAGGGGATGCAGGACTTTCAGATATCACCATTGGCTCTTTGCTTTGTTTACTTCGGTGTTTCTGGCACGTTTCACAACTACTCACAAGCGTCTCGATGTCTGTTGGTCTTGGCATGTTCAGTATTGCTTTCACTTTATCGCCATCTGGTTGTATGCCTTGAGCTGTGAGTTTGTCTCCGAGGAAGAGAATCTCTTGTACTGCAAACTCACACTTGGCTCTATTGAGTTTCAGCCCGTACTTCTGAATGCGCTCCATCACTTTGTTAAGTCTCTGGTTGTGCTCTTGGAGAGTCGAGCCCCATACAATAATGTCATCTATGTAAACTCTGACTCCCTCTAGGCCTTCAATGATCTGTTCCATCGCTCTGTGGAATATTTCTGGTGCAGATTTTATTCCAAATGGCAGCCTAAGAAAACAGTATCTACCGAAAGGTGTGTTAAAAGTACAGTACTTAGTGCTGCTCTCATCCAATTTTAACTGCCAGAAACCCTGAGAAGCGTCGAGCTTTGTGAAGTAGTTAGCTCCTGCCATCTCACTGACTATTTCCTCACGTGTGGGGATTTGGTAGTACTCGCGCTTAATGTTCTCATTTAGATCTTTTGGGTCCATGCACATTCTCAACTCACCATTCTTTTTCTTTGTGACGACCATCGAGTTGACCCAGTCTGTGGGCTCCTGCACCTTTTTGATCACGCCCAAGTTGGTCATCCTGTCCAGTTCTCGTTTGAGGGCTTCACGCAGTGGAGCTGGGACCCTACGTGGTGCGTGCACAACTGGTTGGGCGCCTTCTTTTAGCTGGATTTTATATGTAAAGGGCAGTGTGCCAAAACCTTTGAACACATCAGAAAAGTTTTGCACAATAGCGTTAGTGTCACACTTGGAATCTGATTCAATGCAGTACACTCTTTTCACTAACCCTAGCTCTTCACAGCTTTTATCACCCAACAGTGATTCACATTTCTCATTCACAACAGAAAAGTTTACATTGTGCACTTTACCTTTAACAACAACATTCAGTTTACAGGTACCAAAACACTGTATGGGTTGCCCATTGTAATCTTTCAACCCTGATTTCTTTCTGTATATGTGTGGCTTAACCTGCATTTCCTTTACATCAGACATGCTAATGAGGTTAGCTTTTGCACCAGTGTCCAGTCTCATAGTGACGATAGTCCCGTTAACCAGCAGAGGAGTGATCCACTTGTCCTCATTGGTAATGCTGTTGACTTTTTCTTCTTCATTTTCACAGTCAACGATGCCCACAAAGAAAGTGTCACTTAAGTCTGTGTCTTCAACTACATTCACGTTTTTGCCTTTCTTTCCTTCCTTTCTTTTGGTGAAGCATTGCTTGGCAAAATGATTCTTTCCATGGCAGTTGGAGCATACTTTACCAAACGCCGGGCATTGCTTTGGCTTGTGCTGTAATCCGCAACGCTTGCAGAAGAACGCGGGATCCTCGGTCCGCTGTGCAGTCCCGGCCCGTGAGCGATGCCTCCCGCTCTGAGATGACACGGCGCCGACCGCTGCTCCTTCACTCGGAGGTGTGGCGCCTGGCATGCCGCAGAACGTTTTCATGTGCTTCTGGGACAGTTCGCTTGCCTGGCAGAGTTTAACAGCCATCTCCAGCGTCAACTCCGTCTCACGAAGCAGTCTCTCTCGTAACTTTTTGTCCTCAACACCAAACACAATTTGATCTCTGATCATTGAGTCCTTCAATGTCCCAAAATTGCAGGATTGTGCTTTCAAACGGAGAGCTGTCAAAAAACTGTCAAAGGGCTCACTCTGTTGCTGCATACGAGATCTAAACATGTATCTTTCATATGTCTCGTTTTTCTTAGGAGTGCAGTGAGCATCAAACTTAGCGAGCACGACATCCAGCTTATTTGGGTCTTCACCCGTTCCGAACACGAACGTGTTGTACACTTCAATGGCCTGTGGCCCCGCTAAGTTCAGCAAAAGTGCTACCTTTCTCAAGTCCGGCTTCGTGTCCAGTCCCATGGCCGTGACATACAAGTTGAACTGCTGCTTGAATGCCCGCCATTTTTCATCCACGTTACCTGCCAATTTCAGGTTTTCCGGCGGCTTCAACTCCATGACGACTTCTCACGTGGTCGCTCAGTTCATGCAGTTTACTCCTGGTACCATGTTGTGTTCGTGTTCGTTGAGGAGAGAAGAGACTTGCAGTTGAACCAACGTAACTTTATTTTTTAGCGGCAGCTCACACAGTAGTAGATTAGTTTATTTGACAGGGACAGTGCAATAAACATAGACAATTAATCAAAGACAATCAATCTGATGTGTTGCACATAGAGTGTATAGCTATTAGCTAATTTGCAACTCTTGTCCCTGGATGGGCTTTAGAAGACACTTTCACATCGGCTCCCATGTTGGCCGTTTCTTATTCTACTGAGTGCATCATTCCAACAAGCGGTAACAAGGTAGCAGCGACGCCTAGTGGTAAACACTGATCATTACATTACCGTTATCACTAAAAGAGGCAGAGGTGTAGCTTAACATCTGACAGAGAGAGCACACCAGAGGAGGAGAGGAAGGAGAGCTAGTCGCCATAGCTAGTGGCTAACCCAAAGCTCAGGAGAGTGAGGAGAGTAAACCACACGGACAGAGAGCAAAACAGGAAGTGACGATACGTTACCACAAGTGACGTTCCCAAGTCCAAGAGACGTGCAACCCAGTATCAAGTTAATAAATTATCATTTTGAATCATCTGCCTGTGCCATGAGTCCTGCCTTTAAACTCTCAACTGCCCAGAGGGCAGATTATAACATACTTGGTGTAAAGAGCTGTAGTGGTGGTCACACTATTTCAGAATTATAGCATGTATTGTCATGCTACCTATTGGGAAAAAAAACTCTAACCTAAAAATACTTTCATCAGTTGAAATATTATGATAAAACCTTTTTTTACATGAGGAAAAATAGTAGAAATTGGATATGGCTTTGATGATTATGGAGAACTCCCTCTGACACATAACCGTTTAAGATGACATGAGCAGTTTTAATGGCAGAGTTGCCCAGCCAGCCTGTCCATGTGGGCCCCACCATAGGTTTAACCTGGGTTTTCTTATGGGCCCCATGTGGGCTTGTCCACGGGTTCCACATTGGCCCCATTTGTGTTTGCACACATAAGGCACTTTTCCATTAGCCCCAGTTAGCCCCGATTTGAAAACATGACTCGTCTCACAATGACTCATTTCGGCCTCGATTGCGTTTCGACAATACTGCTGACATGCCTGCGGTGGGTGGGATTTCTTTAACAGCAAGGCGGCGCCACACTTTCATGAC
The DNA here is from genome assembly GCA_020510985.1 of Pholidichthys leucotaenia. Taxonomy (NCBI): domain Eukaryota; kingdom Metazoa; phylum Chordata; class Actinopteri; order Cichliformes; family Pholidichthyidae; genus Pholidichthys; species Pholidichthys leucotaenia. Next base: position 54,346,352 of record CM035840.1, on the reverse strand, counting down.
GTGAAGCGCGTGACCCAAGCAAACATAACATGGCTGCTCTACAAGGCGACTCCTTGGTCTGTGGCTTTTTTTTGCTGTAAATACCAAAAAGGACCGCCAGATAAGGGTACAGGCAGCGAGACGAAACACTCTGGAATATTTCTGCAGCTTCTGGGAGAGCCGAAGACATGAGGATACAAACTAGGTCATATATGACGGTAAGCTAATGGTTGCTAATGCTAGTTTGCTGTAAGTACGTTGTGCTACACTGTAATGTCTGCAAGTTAGGTACTAAAATATGTATGCTGTGTGTGTGTGTTTCAGATGGCTCTGTTGTTGGGAAATGACCTCTTCAAACGGTCGGTCTGGCGTTCAGCACAGCCTCTCACTGATGTCAACAGCCTGTCACTGATGTCATCAGCCTGTCACTGATGTTAGCACAGCTTCACCAACGATCAGTGGTAGTAGAGCTTAAGAATGTCTGTAGAAACGTTTATTTCCTGTACAACAAATTGCTCTGCTCTGCGTGTAAATCATGGAGAGACTGTTGAGACATACCTGCTTCTGCAGCAGAGTCTGAGGTGGTGTCATAGAAAAAAAATGATCAGCTGACACAACTTAATCGCCAGGTTAATAACTATATTAGCCACAAAATATATATTCAAAAAGTAAACAGTACTGAGTTACGTATAATAAGATATATTTGATAGTTATGATGTATTTTAGGCCAAAACAAACTTGATCTAGGATTAAAGGCAATTAAAATAATGCAGTCACAAGGAAAATAATTGATTTACTAGATACATGTACTGTAGAAATAGATATTCTCTGCATTAACAACGTACTATACATGCATTCATGTAGTATTGCACTGGGAATTGCACTGACAATAAACCTGTGAAGTTTTTGCAGATGTCTCTTTTTTATATGTGAAGGTTACCACCATGTGGCACAAATTAAATACTGAAAGATTGGAAAAGCTGTCGAAGAACAATCCAGCAGTTTGAGAAATCACTTTTGGTTTTGTGTAAATCTGTCAACAGAATTATGAACCATAAAGCAGTTTGTGTTAAAATGTTAAATCCCATTAAACCTAATCCGGGGGCTTCCAATCATGTGTCATGGGGGGCCAAGACCCTGCAGGTTCTCTCTTCTACCCAGTCTCTTCAGCAGGTGTTGTCACTGATCAGCAGTCAGTGGAAGAAGTTCAGTGGAATCTGCTGTTGAAGACACTGGTTGGAGGTAAAGCCTGCAGGGTCTTGGCCCCCCATGGTACGATTGGACACCCCTGCCCAAACCCATTATGATGAAGAGCAGATGCTAATATGACCCAGAATTCCTCCATATACATCCAACAATACAGTCTTCAGTTAATAAAATAATTGTTTTGGTTACTTTTTTCTTAAAAATGAGCCATTATTTTCAAGGTCACCGATAAATCCTTTGTACAGTTGGCTCTTTTCCCACCGGTGTCTTAACAGGCAAAATGGAAAATCATGATGCAAACACTTAAGTCACTAAATTGTTTATTACAATCAGCAGCAAATTCCAGATTATTCAGAATGTGCAAAATTCAAACTGTAAAAAAGAATAAAACTGGAATGGGTCACACACGGCTGCCACGCTCCCTCACTGAGAAGCAACTGGATCGGCCCCTCGTACTGGTCTAGCACATCTTCAGCCTGCATCTCTGTAAATAGTGAGGCAAGGTCCAGTTGGGGTGGACATTTTCCCTCTTGCCTAGACAAAAGACAAATGGGTGGTGGTTAATTAAAGCAAGTGTAAAACATATTTGGGAAATACACTTGTTGCTAAAAGCCAGTGGTGAAATGTGAATTAATGAATGAATCTTTATTTCGGATTGACTAAAGGTAAAGATTAAAAGAAAATAGAATAATATAACAAAGGGGAAAAAATCTAACAAGGTCAAATTAAACAATAACTCCTCTGATTATACAGTTCAACATAGGTTATCTGAAATGGGTGATGGCTGAAGCTGCAGCTTATATTGCCCACCCATATTCCATCCAAGAATTCAAAAGAAAAACAAAACAGGAGGGATTACAATTTGAATGTGACAATAAAGTACTTCGTTGTTGTATTTAACCACAATTTTCATGTAGCTGCGCTTCACTAGATTGTACAAGGGCTGGGTTACATTTAAAATCATCTGCTTTTACTGTGGCTTCAGCAATCAGAATGAATTAATACATTCATTTGAATGGAATATAGTACTTTAACTGATGGTGTGAATCACCGAGTATGGAGTCAGTCAGTCAAAATATGAAGTTTTTATCAATAAAAGTTTGTCTTGTCTGTAAAAGTGTCTCTTCTTGCCCTGGCTTCAAGTGTGGGCGGTGTTTTGTACTAGCATTGCCAAAATATCAAAGGAAGCACTACAATGGGTCTCAAATATTTGTAATGTGTCCTGTTACTGCATGAGTTTATTGATGATAGACTATAAACTACACATATAAAGTAAATTATATTGACGACTGAACATCTCACATTCGCCAAAACATACAGTTATGAACATAACTCACAAAGGATCATACAAGTGATCTGACAAAAAAATAAATACATTAACAAGCGGTTTATTTTACAGTTGATGTGCCATATTCACACAATCAAATAAATCTCAGTTCAGTCCCTTTTATGTTAAGTGGAAATTGTGCTACTTTGGTTTTGACACTTTACCTATAAAAGCAAAGGATTTCAGTACTTTCCACAGTGGCGAGGTAGGTTGTGGGGAGGCTGATTTCATCTTGCCTAGACGAACGACAGAAATGGATGTTGGTTAGTTTCAAACAAGTTCAATACATATACAGGCACATCTCAAAAATTAGAATACCATGAAAAAATTCAATATTTTTGCCAATCATTTCAGAAAGTGAAACCCATATATAGATTCATTACAGGGACAGTGATATATTGAAAGTGTTTATTTTAATATTGATGATTACAGCTATAGCCCATATTAACCAACACCTCAGCGGCCAACATTTATATTTAAAAACTATTTTTAAAGTTAATTTTATGTAATATTCCAATTTTTTTGCAAAATAGAATTTGGGGTTTTCAGGGGCTGTAAGCCGTAATCAGCAAAATTAAAATAAATAAACGCTTCAAATATATCACTGTCTGTGTAATGAATCTATATAATACAGTGATCCCTCGCTACTTCGCGCTTCACCTTTCGCGCCCTCAGTGCATTGCGGATTTTTCAAAAATATTCATCAAAAATTCAAAATTGAGAAAAAATGGGCGGGCGCTAGCAGAAGGCAGGGAGACTACATTAGAACATCAGGTATCAACACGGAGAGCCCGCACAACTCAAAATCCACCTCTCTGACCACCGCTCCACTCCTTTCCGCCCACCTCTTCACCGCTCGGGAATCTCGCAAGCTGATTGGCCGAGACGTTTTACCCAGCTTCTCTCCCTGCCCAGTTGCCCATACCCAGTGAAGGAAGACTGCATTCATTGTTCTTTATCGCTCGTGTTGCTTAGTGGCACTTTTCGCTGTTCTCTTGTGCCTTTTTGTGTGAAATAGTCTTCCCGTTGAGCCACTACGCCGCCTCCTGCAGCTGCCCTCGACAATCCTGCGCCTCTAGCACCTGACGATGAGGCGTCACCTGAGGAGCAGTAAAGCTTTCATTAACCTGTGCAGTAAATCATCTTCATCTTGAGTTGCATAACTTGTTATAAAAATAAAAAAGTTCTAAAAACATATTTATGTACACTTCATTTACATCTACGTATGTATGTACACTTACACACACACACACACACGTATCATATGAGAGAGAGAGTGAGAGAATGAACGTACGTATTATTTATGGGTGACGTCATTAGGGGTGACGCTACTTCGCGGTTTTTCACTTTTCGCAGTCGGTTCTGGAACCCATTAACCGCGATAAGTGAGGGATCACTGTATACGGATTTCTCTTTCTGAAATGAGTCAGTGGTGGGATGTGACAAAAATGCTTCGTTTCCATGACAAGCACTGCAGGATCCACAGAATAGGTGTGTGGGTCTATTCTGATGCTTTAGAAAATTATATGAATGACTTTATAAATCACTGGTTTGAAAAAGCAATTTTAATATGACAAGATTTCGGCTCCTGCGGTCCATTTCACCAGTATCACAGTATAAACAGGGAGGCTAACCCCTGGCATGTGGAAACACTCCTCACTGTGGATCAGCCACCAAGCAGAGAAAACTCCGCACCTCTTCGTTGGACCACGGTGTAGAGTTCCACAAAACCTACAACGCTTTCTGTATTAATATCGTATTTACTCCATGACCGAGTTAGTCTGTGAAATATTGCAAATGGCGGTCGTGTAGATTAATCAGAAGATGGCGAAGACGGTCGCTTTCGTGAGGTTACGACCTGACCAATCAGCGGCGATCGGCGACCAGTCTTTTGACATCACATCACTGCCCGACTCAGCTCGGTTGTACCCTGCCCTCGATCCAGTACGAAAATAGCGCCCATTAAACTGTGCTGGGGCTTATGGAAAATGCTCAAATGCAGGCTGAGCGGTGCCGTGTTGGGCTAAGCGGGGCTAATGGAAAAGGCCCAATAGACTTTATCTGTGGTGCCAGTTTTACTGAACCCTGCTATTCCGCATTAAACCCATGTGGTGCCCAGTTAGGTTTAGTTCAGAGGTGGGCAGTCATGTGCCATGGAGGGCCATCCTACTGCAGGTTTTCTCTTCCACCCAGTGTCTTCAGCAGGTGTTTTCCCTGATGAGCAGTCCTTGAAGCTGATCAGAGCATACACCTGCTTAAAAGGAACTCCGATTATATTGGCATGTTAGCTCTATATGCTTTATTTTTATGTTACTAACATAACTATAATATAATTGTTTTGAAAATAATTCCCAGTTTTATATATTTTTAAAAAACTTTATTACGATTTTTGTTTACGTCGCAATGCATTCTGGGTAGTGACGTAGAATGGTTGCAGCCGTTTTTTCTGTCTTATACAAGCCAAGAAGCGAAGCTCCTAACTACTGCCATTTGTCAGTGAAAATGCCACATTGTGGATGTTGGATGTAATTTGTTGGATGTAATTTCAAATCAAAGGGAAATAAAGAGAGCGGGGTGAGCCTCCATAGCTTTCCTAAAGAGGGAAAGTGGAGGAAAAAGTGGGGCGGCAGCGGCTCAGCAGGTAGAGCAGGTCGTCTAATAACCCGATGGTTGGCGGTTCGCATCACGCTCTCCCCAGATATCCTGCCGTTGTGTCCCTGGGCAAGACACTTCACCCGCATTGCCTCCAGTGCCCATGAAACTGGGTATGAATGTGTAAAAATGTTTAAATGCTCGGTGGTGGCCGGAGAGGCTGCTGGCGCGGATTGGCAGCCACATTTCCCTCACTCTGTCTGTGATCGCGCGCTGTAGCGCATGCCTGATAAAGCTGACATATGTATTAATCACGCTGTGATAATAGCACAATATCGCTCAAAGCGCGCGCATGAGACATGTCTGTGATCGCACGCTTGTGTTGACCTTTCCTCTCCTAACTGTGGTTTTGGGACGCAGGGGAGATGTATCTTCCTCCGCGGTCAATTCCCGAGTAAATCTCACTCTTGTGGTACACAGAAGCACAGGCCGTTTTGCTGAAGTGTTGGGGCTTTATTTATATACCGCACTGTTGTCAGCAACAAATTCTACCTGCTCTGGTCGCCTCGCTTTTTCTACTTATCCGCAAAAAATCACATACCGTTCACCACACACACCGGGGAGGGGGGGGGGGGCGCGCCTCTGCTGCGCAAACGCTATCACTCACTCACGTCCACACACCAAGCTGCCCATCCAAACACACGCACCAGACATCCCACAACACTTGATAGAGCTGACATATGTATTAATCACGCTATGATAAAGTACAATATCGCGCACCAGTGTTGCGGATGAAATAAGGGAACCCAGTGTTGAGGCACGGAATAATTGCAGGCAGGACACGGCGAAATGAAGTTTAAAAGGGTGTTTATTTCATCCTCCAGCACGAAGCTCACTCCAGCGCTGTGGAGCGAGCCCTTTTTTTTTTTATTACTTATTTTGTACCCGTAGGTAGATTTGTTTTGCAGTCTGGTGACAAGCCACCAGCTGCCAGTCGCTGCATGCGCAAGCGCCCCTTAACTCCCTAATCTGCATGTTTTTGACATGTGGGAGGAAACTGGAGAAATCCCGGAGTAAACCCACGCAAACACGGGGAGAACATGCAAACTCCACACAGATCACTGTTGGCCGGGGGCAGGGATCGAACCCACGATCTCCGCGATCCCCCGGCCGAGGGTAAACTGTGCTGCCCACTGCACTTAGTACAAAATAAGTAATAAAAAAAAGGGCTCACTCCATAGCGCTGGAGTACGAAATAAACACCCTTTTAAACTTCAGTTCGTGTGTCCTGCCTGCAATTATTCCATGCCTCCACACTGGGTTCCCTTATTTCATCCGCAACACTGGTGCGCAAAGCGCACACTCGTGCGCTTTGAGCGATATTGTGTTATTATCACAGCGTACAGTGCGTGATCACAGACTCAGAGTGAGGGAAATGTGGCTGCCAATCCAAGCCAGCAGCCTCTCCGGCCACCACCGAACATTAAACATTTTTACACATTCATACCCAGTGTTATGGGCACTGGAGGCAACGCGGGTGAAGTGTCTTGCCCAGGGACACAACGGCAGGATATCTGGGGAGAGCGTGATGCGAACCGCCAACCATCGGGTTATTAGACGACCTGCTCTACCTGCTGAGCCGCTGCCGCCCCACTTTTTCCTCCACTTTCCCTCTTTAGGAAAGCTATGGAGGCTCACCCCGCTTTCTTTATTTCCCTTTGATTGGAAATTACATCCAAAAGCCGCGCAATGTGGCATTTTCACTGACAAATGGCAGTAGTTAGGAGCTTCGCTTCTTGGCTTGTATAAGACAGAAAAAACGGCTGCAACCATTCTATGTCACTACCCAGAATGCATTGCGACGTAAACAATAATGGCGATTTACATCGTAATAAAGTTTTTTAAAAATATATAAAACTGGGAATTATTTTCAAAACAATTATATTATAGTTATGTTAGTAACATAAAAATAAAGCATATAGAGCTAACATGCCAATATAATCGGAGTTCCTTTTAAGAGACTGGGTGGAACAAAAAACCTGTAGTGGAATGGCCCTCGCTGCCCACCCCTGGTATTGTTGGTCTGCACAATCTGCACTGAAATAAAAACAGCCGTTTAAAATTTTTTACCTGGTGGTCCTGGGACCCCTGCGTCTCCAGGGCCACCTTTGGGTCCAGGAAAAACAGAGATACTGGGAGGCTGACTGTAGCTTGCTGAAGGCATCAGGCAGAGGATGAAGAGTGCAAAAAGCATTCTACAGTAATCTTAAAGTAAAGGGGAAATTTATATGGTGTGGGACACATATGTATCACTTTAGGCCTCACATTTCAGATTAGAACAAAGGACTGAGTCTCCTTGGAGATAACAGGAGGATGGAAAGTTTAGCCTTTGGTATGCAGGAGATGGCCTTGGGGGATTTCCGGTGGTGCCGAAGACTATGCAAAGGACGTTATGGGATCAAAGAGTAAATGCATTGTTACTTGTGATTGAAATGCAATGTCATTGTTACTTGTGATTGAAATGCAATGTGACTGTGAACTGGGAGAGTCCTGATATATAAAGGACGGATGCTTCAGTGTTCTTCCTTTTTTTTGCTTTGCTGATGTTGGATGATGTGAATAAACCTGACTCGTGAGATAAACTCTGCCTCGTCATTTTCACATCCTCCACAATGGAGCAGAATTCATTGTTTTACTATTTATAGCACAAATTGTCTTTACAGCTTGTTCTTCAAACATTTGCATTAACATTTTCAAATGCATTAAAAAGCCAAAGGTATTCATAAAGTTATAATGACTAATGCTGTTCTCATGCAAATTATTAATAAGGAAAAAAACTCACATTTCTAACGGGAATTTGTTCATAAATATGTTGCTTCTTTGCTGTTCCCAACCACAAGTGGCAAAGAGAAAAAAACAAAGTCCCAAATATGAGAGTCAGTTCACAGGAAATTAAAAGCAGTTGAAGAAAAGGCAACAGAGAGAGAGAGAGAGAGAGAGAGAGAGAGATTTTTTGATTTTTAAAAGATCTTTAATAAACACACTTGTCCATCAGTCAATACAATTTCTATATCATGCTATGTTACACAGAAAATTAATCCCCCAAAAAACGCCCAAAAAAAAGCTGTCCATCATGAACTGAACAGAGGACATTCTCCAGGGACCAGAGGGTCCTGAAACCTTCCACATCCCCATTCCCCATAAAAAACTGAAAGTCCAGCCTGATTCTGGCTTTAAGTAGCCTCACAAATAAAATTTTGACATCAACATCACTCTCAACATTCTCAAGTTTTCTTCTCCGGCTTACATAGATAGCCAACTTTGCCTGCCCTAAAACAAAGTTCAGTAGTTGACACTTCTGCTTAAAACGATGATTGTACATAAAACCACAGATGAAAACCTGCTTAGAGAAAACTTCCTTAAAAATATGAAAAAGTTTTGTGAGAAGTTCAAAGAGGCCACTCAGGCGCTGACATTCAATAAAACAATGAAAAACAGTCTCCCTAGAGGAACAAAAAACACACTGATCACTGACACTGCTGTTAATCACAGAAACAAAAGCATTGACAGCTATAATACCATGCAGGACCCTCCACTGTAAGTCTCCATGCCTCTTAGGGAGAGGGGCTTTGTAAAGAGCCCTCCAGGCAGGCCGATGCCCTTTTCCTAGTTTAAAATAGGCTCTCCAAGGAGTGTCCACACAGGTGTTCAATCGGTCCTTGTTGAGTGCCATCACCACCAGTCTGTAGAGTGCCTTACCACTGGCTCCTCCAAAGTCCACACCAGTGGGAGCACAGAATGCCAGTAAGGAGCAAGGAGCGACGTCAAAGTCCATATAGAGCGTGAGAGAGGGAAAGGGGTCAGTGCTTTCTGGCTGCAGCGTGCCATTGCTAAAGTCCAAGAGTAGGGAGTGCTCAAGTCCATGAAGCTCCTGTTTCCAGTGTGCAAGAAGACCATCGATGAAACGATTCGATCTGACACCAAGATGAGCTGCTAAAGCTGAGGCGTTGTTGAGGCCAGGACCAGCCAGTTCCACCACTTGCTTCAGAGTGAGAATGTTCCTGGAACACAGCCTATCAAGGAAGGTCCTTCCAACTCCCGGCAGGACACCAAGGCGACCACCAAAAACCAGCGGCTCCCTCAACAACCAGTAGAGGGAATCGCATGGCCCTCTTTGTTTTTTAAAAAGAGTCCACACTGAAAAGAGACTGCGGTAAAAACTGGGTAAAGACAGTGCATTAGAGTTCTTAAAATCCATTAAAAACACAGGGAGGTCTAGCCCAAGCCCAAGGACTCTCTGTAAAATAACACAGGCCAAAGGCCTCCATACCAGGTCCTGGGGGCCCGTCAGCAGTCTCTGTATGAAAGTCAGTCTAAAAGCAGCACCTCTACTAGCTAAATGAATCACTCCTTGCCCCCCCTCCTCTTTGGGAAGAAATAACAGGGCTTGAGGAACCCAGTGGAGTCCACCCCCCCAAAAAAAGTCCACCAAAACAGACTGAATTTTGGACAACAAACCAGCAGGGGGGTCCATGCACATGAGGCGGTGCCACAGGGATGAGGAAACAAGATTATTTAAAATGAGCACTCTTCCTCTAAAAGATATTCTTGGCATTAGCCACTTCCACTTGTTTAGTCTCCCGTTAATCTTCTCTATGACCCCATCCCAATTTTTTTGCTCAAACTGCTGATTTCCAATAAAGACACCAAGATACTTAAAACCTCCTTTTTTCCAAATCAACCCACCCGGCAGCGTAAGCTGATTTTCTAGTTTCTCCCCCACCATCAGAGCCTCGCTTTTTCCCCAGTTTATCTTTGCAGAGGAAAATTGGCCAAAAAGATTGACACTCCTAACCAGAACGTCAATGTCACTCTGCTTGTTTAGCAGAATGACTACATCATCTGCATAGGCCGACAGCTTGAACGTGGTGTCACAGCCAGGAAAAGTAACTCCTGATAGATCCCTTCTCAGGCAGTGAAGCAAAGGCTCTATGGCGAGGGAGTACAGCATCCCTGAGAGAGGGCAGCCCTGCCGAACCCCCCTCTGGACTTTTAAAGGGGCAGACAGGCCCCCATTTATCTTCAGCACACTCTCAATGTCACTGTACAAGACCCGTATCCTGGCTATGAAGCCTGGGCTGAACCCAAAAGCTGTTAAAACTGTCCATAAATATTGGTGTTCAACCCGATCAAACGCCTTTTCCTGGTCAATTGAAATCAAACCAGTTTCTACCGCCAATGAACCAGAGACCTCCAAAATATCCCGAATTAAAGTGACGTTGTCACTAATCAGCCTGCCAGGCACACAGTAAGTCTGGTCTACATGAATGAGCTCGCTCATCACCTTTCTCAGTCTTCGGGCCAGAGCTTTTGAGAGAATCTTATAGTCTGTGCAGAGCAGAGAGACTGGCCTCCAGTTCTTTAGGCTCTGGAGGTCCCCCTTTTTCGGCAACAGTGTGATGATGGCCCTCCTGCAGGTCGTGGGTAGGGTCCCCCTTTCCAAGCTATCTTGGAGAACCTCCAGCAGGTCTGGACCAAGCAGGGGCCAGAATTCCTTAAAAAAGTCCACAGAGAGACCATCTATGCCTGGTGATTTTCCATTCTGGAGGCTCATTAGCGCCGTATGCAGCTCAGACAGAGACAGTGGAGCATCCAAGCCGGCAACAAGGTCCTCTGAGAGCACTGGAAGACCATCAAGGAAAACCTGGCCCAGTGACGTGTCCTCCCTCCACTCTGCTCTAAACAATTCACTGTAAAAGCTAGCAGCGTGTTTCCTGATCTCTGCTGCTGTGGAGATTGTTCTCCCGTCATCGCCCAACAAGGAGTGAATGAGCTTTCTCTGTCCATTTTTCCCCTCCAGTCCAAAAAAGTACTGGGAGGGCGAGTCCATCAGAGCTACATCCATGTAGCGTGAGCGGACCAGAGCACCCTGTGCGGTGACCCCTAGCAAGCTAGCCAAGGCTGGCCTTTTTGACTTGAGAGCCTCTAAGTGCCCCTGTTTTCCTGTAGAACTGAGCAACTCCTCTAGTTCTACCACCTCAGTCTCCAGAACTTTCAAGGATTGGGTCAAGCTACGAGTGACATTTTGAGTGTACTGTTGGCAGAGTTGTTTTATCTGGGCCTTACCAAAATCCCACCACAATTGGAGAGAACTAAAAGAGGGTTTTTGTTCCCTGTGTGACTTCCAAACATCATGAAAAACCTCTTTAAAAAACACATCATTTAAAAGTGTATTGTTAAAATGCCAAAAAGCACTCTTACACTTTACATTTTCAATAAACACAGAACAAAATAGCAGGCAGTGATCAGTGAAACCAACAGGACAGATACAACTATTTTTAAAAACACTCATTTGATGTTTAAAACCATAAAAACGGTCTAACCTAGCCATAGATAAAAGGTTATCTTTGACATGGCTCCAGGTGTACTGCCTCTGGTCCCCATGATGTGATCTCCACACATCGGCCATTTCATGTGTTTTCACCAGTTCTCTCAGCCTATTGGCAGAAGCAGGGTGAGGCTCCTGATGGTTCCTGTCTAGTCTGTGGTTTAATGTACAGTTAAAATCACCCCCCAGAAATAAAAAACTATTTGGATCACAGGACTTAACCGTATCCGAAAGCACGTCAAAGACCCTGATCCTCTCTGCTCTCTGTGTTGGCACATACACGTTTATAAAAACGAAGTTCACGTTTTCAAACTGTACCTTTAATAAGAGGAAATGACCTCTCACCACCTCTTCTACCTCATAAGAGACAGGCACACAACCCCTAGAGAAAAGTACAGCCACCCCCCCACTGCTACTGGATTTGTGGCTAAAAAAAAAGCAGCCATCCCACTCTTTTCTCCAATGGCTCTCAATGTCCACAGTGCTGTGAGTCTCCTGGACCATCAGCACGTCAAGTTTCTTTAAATTAAAAAGCTTGTATAAAGAGGCCCTTTTTACATCATCCCTGGCCCCATTAATATTGAGAGTGCCAATTCTAAGGTGGGGCATTAAAAAGGATAAAAATAGGGTACAGTAAAAAAACACACACATAGCATAAAAGGGAAGAAACAAACTAAGAGTCAACATGACTGTTAGTAATTTGCAATTTCAGTTTAGCAACCAGTTTCTTTAAACGATAAATTTCCTGATCAGTGAAAGTCTCATTCCCATCATTCAGTTTCATAAATTTGCGAGCTGATGCCACGAATAACTCCAGATCTGGAAAGTAATTTTCCACTTTCACAGCTCTGCTCCCCTTAGTCACCTGGAGAAATTGCCTAATTTTAGTAAAACAATAGGAGCTTTGCTCCTCCTGCGTCTGCGTCTGCATCAGTTCAGACTCATCTCCACTTTCGTCAGAAGCTCTCTCATTCAGTAAATCTAAATTCCCAACCCTACTAGATTTAGCAGAGCTCTGCAAGTTTTCCGCACTTTTCCTTTTTTGTGCAGCTTTAAAAGGATCCTCTTCAACAAAACTACATTCCTGCATTTCTTCATGAAACGCAACGTTTGTCATGCAGTGTTTGCTCTGTGTGTCCGCTACAGCCTCAAACCGCTCCTCCCCCGCCTGCAAAGTCTGTTCATTCACGTTCCTTCGTTTAACTGCACTTTTACTTACACCCTCCACCTGTTTACCCCGGGCGACAGGCTCGTCACAATGATCAGAGCTGCCGCCAGACAGAAATTCCCCACCATCACTGTTTGGGGGGGCAACTACCGCGCCCGCCGCGGCCACCCCAGCAGAGGCGGCCGCGGCCGCCCCAGCACAAGCGGACGCGGACGCGGACGCGGACGCCCCCGCAGAAGTAGAAGCGGACGCGGATGCAAAACACTTCATGGTTTCAGAAGTTGCAAACACCAAGTAGCTAAAGCCGTCAATCCTGAAATTAAAAGACGCGTTCAGTTCAGCAGAGCTGTCTTTCAACACCATGAAACACTGCCTCCTATGACATACAACATGCTTCAGCAGGGGTGATTTACTACCCAGAGAGACCATTCTGATAGGGGACACAACCTGGCCAAAACGGGACAACTCTCTAATCAGCTGATCATTTTTAACGAAAGGAGGAGCGTTTGAGATGGTGATCCTCCTAGACGGATTCGCCAGCGGTAAAACGGGAGTAAAAGTGTCACCTATGACCACTCCCTGTGCCACCACCTGATCAGATTTTTCAGTCGAATCCAGAAAGATCACAATTGCGCTGTTCATCCTCGATGCTGATTTTATGCTGCCATGCCCAACCACCTGTCCTACAGCGAGGCTGGCCTCCTCCACAGAACAGGGAACTGTCGGGAGGATTCTCACGCCATGACGCCGGGTTAAGCGCTCAAACTCCACACCACCATCAATCACCGGCATGATGCCGGCCGGGAAAAACCGGCAGCAGAAGCTACCGTTCCCCAACACACCCACTCCAACACTCACACCCCAGCACACACACACTCAACCCACTATATTAAACACACACACCTCAAACACACAAGATAGAGAAAAAGTTAGAAAATACAAAGTTTAAAGTACTCACTCGACACCACTCCACACCCCTGCTCCCACAAACGCCCACGCATGCGCACGAGAGAGAGAGAGAGAGAGAGAGAGAGAGAGAGAGAGAGAGAGAGAGAGAGAGAGAGAGAGTCAGAGACCTCATATGGCCTGATGACAAAAAGAGACTATTTTAACATGTTTAATGGTTTACAACAATCCCACATTTTACTGTAGATTTTAAAGCAGAAGAACTTTCTGTTGTTGGGACATTTAACGTGACTATCTTCCTCCTATAATACCTCTTTAAAAATTGTTTCAAGGTGGAAAGTGTTTGTGTCTCTTTTGCCCTCCCAATATGTTATGCAGCATCTTACACCCTTTATGTACATTCAGACATTATGAAACCTCTCGTAAAAGTGGAAATAGTAGTGGCAACCCTGGATAGGGAGCAGCTGAAAGGTATGTCTTATAATACAGCTTGCAATTTCATTTTAAAATAAAATGTTAAAAAATAGGTTGGATATAGAATTAAGAAAACATTGAGATCACTGTTGGACATTTTATTATGGCAAGTATAAATCATATTTTGTTTCAGTGTAAAACTCTTACTGCATTTAAAATTTTTTTCATGCATGAATACAGTATGAATGTGAAATTAACTCTTATTCATAAGTTTGTGTGTATGTGTGTGTGTGTGTGTGTGTCTATAAAATATTTTTTAATAAGAGGGGCAGCTTTATGGTGCACTGGTTAGTACTGTGGCAGCACAATAAGAAGGTCACAGGATTGATTCCACCCCTGACCATCGTGGGTTCGATCCCACCCCCTGACCATCGGTGACCCTTCTGTGTGGAGTTTGCATGTTCTTCCCGTGTCTGCATGGATTTACTCTGGTTTCTTTCCACAGGCCAAAAACATGCAAGTTAGGTTTATTGGAGACTCAAAAGTGTCCATTGGTGTGAATGGTGAAGGGATTGGCGCCGCACCTTGGCTGCCTCACCCATCCAGGTGGATGCCCTGATTTTCCCTCTGGGATTAATAAAGTATACAAAATGATTAATGTATGTGTATGCATGCATGTACAGTCATGTGAAAAAAATTAGGACACCCTGTATAAGCCTGTTTTTTTTAACATATCTGGACATATGGATATTTAATATCAATGTTAAAAATAATGGGAGATTCATGTAATACAACCAAACAATTAAAAATGAATTAAAGACATTTTTCAGATTTTCTGTAAAATGTAATTCGAAACAAATAGTGAGGAATAAATCAGGACACCCCCTTCTTCTTTTTGAGGTCTCCCCCACATTCATTTCCACTTACAATGGCTAAAATAAATTTTAAAAAATGCAAATAAAAACAAAAACAAGGTCAGACATAGATATGTGAACATTTCTTAAAGAAGAACTGAATATTTAAAGGGGTGTCCAAATTTTTTCATGACTGTATATGTTTATATACATGCATCAATTCCTTTATATTTGAATTTATTAATCCTTTTTCTATGAAGTTATGCAAAAATTGATGTTTTGGAGTAGAAATTATTCAACTTTCTATTATTTGTAAAATGCATTTGTGTGGGTGGCTAGTGCTTGGTATGTGGGTGGGTAAAATGAGAGCATATGTATGTTCGTTTTGTGTAATATGTACTTTTTGTTCTTGTTTGTTTTTGGTGTTGGACCCCTTTAAAACGAGATGTTCCATCTCAAGGGTCTTTCCATGAATAAACGTCCAAATAAATTTTGAGTTGAGAACGGCCCCATGTGCATCACTGTACTGACACCAAACACTGACTGGATCTGTGCTCATCAGCAGCATCTTGTCAGGGGAGGCAAGGGAGGCAACACCTCCTCAGAAATTTGAGAAGAAAAACAGAAAATATTATCATTTTTTTCTTTCAAAGTATTGCTATTTCACTGAAGTTAACCTCTGGTTGTGTTAATTATGATATTATTGTGTAACGTTTAGTCAGAAACCTGTGAGAACTCCAGTTGAGGAAAACGTGGGCTTGGTACAGTGGGAAAACTAATCAACCATCCAGAAATAGGTTCATATTTGTTGCTCTGTAAACTCTTCTAACTCCTTCCATTGAAGAAAAAAAATGAAAGGAAAGTGCATTTATTGAATTCAATTCATTTCAACTCAACTTTATTTATATAGCGCAATTTCACAACAACAGTCATCTCATAGCACTTTCAACTGTAGGGGGGACCCCCACAGTTGCAGAAAGACCCCAGCAATTGGGTAAGGAGCTACAGACTATGGGTCCTCTTATATATTGGTCCTCTTAAGTATAGAAAGTGTGCCTGTGTGCACACCACTTAGAGTAGTTTCCTCCTCAGTGACACCAGCCAGGGGCTGCTGCTGGTGCTTGTGTTTGACAGCAGCAGTATTTCAACACAAAAGTAAATTGTTTGGAGTTTGATACTTTTATTTTTCATCTCTTGTATCAGATCTAGATAATGTATTTTAAAACTGAGCCAGCTTTTTGTACCAGCCCTCCAGAAAAACGACAGAAGATTTAAAAAAGGAAGATGTCAGTGTGTCACTGGAATCTCATTGATTGGACTGCACTGCAGAGATCTTTCTATAACTGACAAATGATGTAAGCGTCCAGAGTGCAGTCGGGTGTCACTCTCCAGATCCCGTTTTCAGACAGTAAGGTGCACCCTGTATCCCTGATGGATTTGTCTGGTTGTCCTTCTCCCCATTTGGTAAAGCTTAAAGGTCTCTCTTTCATATCGGTCACAAAGTTGCCATTTTCTTTTTTATTGTTGACATTGATCCAGATTATTTTATCTTCTTCATCAAACACTTGAGTCGGTACGCTATTCTCCTCTTCATTCTGAGGCAGAGCCAGCTCGAAACCTTGTTGGGCACAGAACTCTGCGGCCTTTGAGAAAGAGCTTCTCTCTTTGTTGGACACAAAGTACTTCTGACCCACCTTCCGGACAAAGTCAAAGTTTATTACTGAAAAAGACAATGAAGCAAATTAGTTTTGTTTCCCCACAATAAAATAAAAAAAATATTGTATTGTGGAGATTGTGTGGCAAGACGAGGCTGAGTTTATTACTCAAAATCAGTTTTATTCACAACACATTCTCCAACATCCAAAAGCAGAAGAGAGTGACATGCCCCCACAGCTGCCCCTTTATACCCCAGGACATCAAAGTCAACAGTCGCATTGTCTTTACATCCCAAATCACAACGCGCCCCCCTTCAGGTCTCCTGTCTCCACCTGAAGTCCTGGTGGTCTCCTCTTGCAGTCCTGGTGGTCAGGAAATCCTTCATGGCCGTCTCCCTGCATACAAAAGGCCAGACTTCACATCCTCCTGCAACCCCTAGGAGGTTCAGACCTTTTGTTCCTCTGAGACGTGCAGTAAACAATAAGCATACAGTAACAAGCATGTGAAGCATATGGAAACCACATATGTGCCCACATGACCCCCCCAAACATCTAAGATGGAACAACATCACCACAGATTGCATGCCATAATAAAATCACTATATATCAGTCCAAATGCCGCTTAGGTCTCAACCTTCTCCCATATCTGCTAAAAGCAGGTTGTATCACTTCCACGGCGTCTTCCCGCTGTGGATCTGTTGCCTGGGTATGAGAACTGTTAGTCAACCTCTGTGGGTGTTCTGGGGAATGCTCTCTAGGGGGTCTGCCACGCCGAGGAACCTTCGCCAACTGCACAACTTCGTCAGGTAACACAAAAGCGGGTTTGAGCCTGTTAATGCCAATCCTTTCTTTTCTGCCCCCCAAATCTAGCAAAAAATGCTTATCCCCTGTTTCCAGCACTCTATATGGCCCTTCATAAGGTGGGCGCAAGGGCGGACGATGGGCATCATGTCTGACAAAAACAAACTCCGCATTTTTTAAAGCCTTAGACACAAAAACACGCGGAAAACTGTGATGAACGGGGCCAGGTAGCATGCTTGGGCCCGTGCTATTCTGTAACCGCTGAACCAGGGAGCACTCTGGCGCTGGATTATCTGGAAGAAATTCCCCGGGCAGCCGCAGTGGCTGTGCGAACACTAGCTCAGCTGGGGAGGCTTCTAAATCCTCTTTAGGTGCAGAACGCAACCCCAATAAAACCCATGGTAGCTTGTCCACCCAATTTGTATCCGTAAGCAATGCTCTGAGGGCCACCTTCAATGACCTGTGAAAACGTTCGCACAACCCGTTAGCCTGTGGGTTGTACGCGGTAGTGCGGTGGATCGTTGCCCCCAGGCTGTGGGACATCGCTGACCAAAGTTCGGAAACAAATTGCGGACCTCTGTCAGACGTAATGTCCGACGGGACCCCAAAACGCGCTACCCACGCCGTTAAAAACGCGCGCGCCACCTCCTCAGCTGTGGTTGTCGACAGCGGGACCACTTCTGGCCAGCGCGTGGTGCGGTCAACCATTGTCAGAAGATGTGTGCACCCTTGTGAGGGCGGGAGGGGGCCTACGAGGTCCACGTGGACCTGATGAAACCTTTTAGCCGGGATGTGAAACGGCTCCAAGGGAGTTCTCGTGTGTCTATGAACCTTGGCCCGCTGGCAGGCTGTGCAGGCTGCCGCCCACTCTCTAACTTGTTTGCGCAGGCTCGGCCACACAAATTTCTCTCCTACCATTTTGACCGACGCGCGCGCTCCCTGGTGCGCCAGAGAATGGATCGAGTCTAAAACGCGGCGGCGCCACGCAGCTGGAACCACCGGACACGGCCGCCCCATGGAGACATCGCAGATTGGGGGGGCATACCGTCTTGTAGCACCCTGCTCTCCAGCCTTGACCCTGTTGGTCCAGACTGGAGCGCGCGCACGTCTGCGTCGCTACCCTGCTCCGCGGCCATGGCTGCATAATCTATCCCCACGCGGACTGGGGCCGCGCGCACTTCCGCGTCGCTAACCTGCTCCGCGGCCATGGCTGCAGGATCTACCTCTGCACGTGCGGGAGCCCCCACGGCGCGCGAGAGGCAGTCCGCCACTACATTAAGTTTACCCGCCACATGCTGGATATCGATAGTAAACTCCGATATCACGGCCAGCTGTCTCTGCTGCTGGCCCGACCAAGGTTCTGAAATCTTGGCCATCGCAAAAGTCAGTGGCTTGTGGTCAACGAACGCGGTGAAACGGCATCCTTCCAGCCAGAACTGGAAGTGGCGAATGGCCAAGTGGAGAGCTAACAACTCCCTGTCGAATGCGCTGTATTTTCGCTCGCTGTCGCGCAGGGTCTTACTGAAAAAAGCGAGCGGTTGCCAGGCTCCAGCTACAAACTGTTCCACGACCGCCCCTATGGCCACATCTGATGCGTCAGTAGTGAGCGCCATGCGGGCCGCTGGGACTGGATGTGCTAACAACGCAGCGTTTGCCAGAGCTGTTTTGACTTCGGAAAATGTGCGCTCTCGCTCCGGAGACCATTCGACTTTATTTGTGGGTTTTTGTTTTTTTAGTGCAGCATACAATGGTTGCATGAGCTGCGCTGCGCGGGGGAGGTAACGGTTATAAAAATTTACCATTCCCAAAAACTCCTGTAATGCTTTGACCGTTTGTGGCTGGGAAAAATTTGTTACTGTGCGCACTTTGTCAGGCAGAGGGACCGCTCCCTCTGGGGAGACGCGATGGCCCAAAAAATCAATCTGCGTCACCCCGAACTGACACTTCGCCGGGTTAATTATTAACCCGTGCTCTGCCAACCTCCGGAAAACTGAAGCCCCAAGGGAGTTATTACCGCTGTTTTGGGTATGTCCTCAGCGCGCACTGGGACCTGGTGATAACCGCGTACCAAGTCTATTTTAGAAAAAACGCGCACCCCCGCCAAATGAACTGAAAAATCTTGGATGTGCGGGATCGGGTAGCGGTCGTGCACTGTAGCGTTGTTCAGCCTGCGGAAATCACCACAAGGCCGCCACGAGCCATCAGCTTTCGGGACCATGTGAAGCGATGAAGCCCAAGGGCTCTTCGAACGCCTGATGATGCCCAACCTCTCCAGGTTGGCGAACTCCTCGCGCGCTATGGTCAGTTTAGCTGAATCCAAGCGCCGAGCTTTTGCGAAAACGGGTGGTCCGGTGGTAGTAATAAAATGTTCCACCCCGTGTTTAGCCACTGTCGCCGAAAATGTTGGGACCGTGAGTGCTGGGAACTGAGTGAGGAGTGTGTGGAACTTACCACCTGCAGCTGTGACGTTGGCTTGTGCTGTTGGCGGGGCCACTCGAGCTGTACAGGGAATAGAAGAAAAAGAGAGTGCATTAACCAGGCGTCTGTTAGCAAGATCGACCAACAAACTATGTGAGCACAAAAAATCAGCCCCTAACATGTTGAAATTGACTGCCGCTATGACGAAAGTCCATTCAAAAGTACGGTCGTGTAAAGACAGAAGCAGAGTCCTCTCACCGAAGGTCTTAACTGCCGAGCCGTTCGCTGCTGACACCCGGGGACCGCTGGAAGGCGCCAGTCGGTCAGCATAGGAGGGTGTGATGAAACTCAGCTGGGAGCCCGTGTCCACGAGGAAGTGCCTCCCCGAGCAGGCATCCTTCAAGTAGAGCAGCTTGTTCTCCTCTCCGAGGGCCACAGCCGCTACCAACCCCCGGTCTTGGCATTTCCCGAGCGCTTGAAATGGCATGGTGGAATGCACTTGCGTGCCCTCTCTGCAAAACGGTGATGATAGAAGTAAAGGACGTTGTCTGCTCCATGTCTCCCGGCCCTTGCAGCTGCCGTCGTCGGTGTGTCTGGTGCTGCAGCCTCTGGCCCCCTGCCGTCTCCGGACGTTGCACCTGGCCCCGCTGCCGCAGCCGCAGCCGAGCGTCATTTACTGGCGTCGACGAGTCGCTGCGCCTCCTGGCCCAGCTCGTGGTAGTCTCATCGGGACAGCAGTGGTGAACTGGCCAGGGTCACTCTCACCTCTGACGGCAGGGTTCTGAGGAAGAGGTGGGTGAAAATGAAGTTATCATCTTCGGAGTCTCTCAAACTCAACATCTTCCCCATTAGGTCTGCAGGTCTGTCGCCCTCAAATTCAGTCAGCGCTAGTAGCACCTCTGCTCGCTCCTGCACCGAAGGGGTGAAGTAGTGAATGAGCGCAGCCTTCAACGTGCTGTACTTGTCGCTGTCCGGCGGATGGTTGATCAGGTTCGCCACCCGCTGGGCTGTGTGGTTGTCCAGCTTTGCAACCACATGGTAGAACTTTGTGTCGTCCACCGAAATCCTCCGGAGGCGGAACTGTGCCTCGACTGCGCTAAACCAGGAGCGCGGATTGTTCGGCCAGAAGTCCGGTAGGTGGACTGTGGCTGCACTCGTCTGGCTGGCTCCTGGCGAGTTTGGCTCGGGAGATTTGTCTCCGCTCATTATACATCGTAGGGTCACCAGTGTGGAGATTGTGTGGAAAGACGAGGCTGAGTTTATTACTCAAAATCAGTTTTATTCACAACACATTCTCCAACATCCAAAAGCAGAAGAGAGAGACATGCCTCCACAGCTGCCCCTTTATACCCCAGGACATCAAAGTCAACAGTCGCATTGTCTTTACATCCCAAATCACAACACACCCCCCTTCAGGTCTCCTGTCTCCACCTGAAGTCCTGGTGGTCTCCTCTTGCAGTCCTGGTGGTCAGGAAATCCTTCATGGCCGTCTCCCTGCATACAAAAGGCCAGACTTCACATCTTCCTGCAACCCCTAGGAGGTTCAGACCTTTTGTTCCTCTGAGACGTGCAGTAAACAATAAGCATACAGTAACAAGCATGTGAAGCATATGGAAACCACATATGTGCCCAAAGTATCCTTTTTTCTGACATGCATTTCTGAGTCTGGAAAAAAAATATTTCCCTTAACTACACTTTAGCTATGATTTGATCAGTCCACTTTCAAAAACTAGGTACACCTGATCAACTGATTGTCAATCCAAATATCTAATCAACCAATCACATAGCAGAAACTTGATGTATTTAGGAAGGTAGACAAGATCAAGATGAGCTGCTGAAGTTCAAACCGAACATCAGAATGGGGAAGAAAGGTGAATTAAGTGACTTTAAAGATGGCATGGTTGTTGGTGTCAGATGAACTGCCATTCAGGAGTATTTCAGAAACTGCTGATCTGCTGAGATTTTGCACACAGTCTTTACAGAGATTGAAGAAGAGAAAATATCCAGCAAGCAGCAGTTCTGTGGGCGTAAATGCCTTGTTGATGCCACAAGTCAGAGGAGAATGACCAGAATGGCTTGAGAGGAAAGAAGGGCAACAGCACCTTAAATTACTAGAATGCACTCCATTGAGATGCAGACCCATGCCTTCTGTAGCCCTATACAGTTAAAACCTTGACCTTTGACCCTAAGCCCATAGCCAGAGGTAAGGGTGTTTAGTGACCCTGTGGGAATGTGCAATTGATGAGGTAGGTTTGTCTCAAGGCAGATTTATTACACATTCACCAACATCTCAAAGTAGAAAAGGGAATATCTCAGAAAAACTCGTTCCATATATACCCCAGTCCCCCACAGTTCACAAGTCACATTCATTCACATCAAAAGTAACAATGCATTTCCTCTTAAATCCTTTAGCATCCCCTCTCACAGACTTTGGCCCCCAAAGGCTCTTCCAAGCAGTCTGTCAGCACACAAAGAATTACGTTTTCACAGCTTCCTGTTATCTCCAAGGGAACTCTGCACTCTGTTCTATCTAAGATGTGGAGTACACTGTAATGCCTCATTTCCACTAGCCCAGTTCGACTCGTCTTGTTTCGTTTCGTTACTACTCGTTTCTGCCGCGGTTGTGCCTCCATTACAACCGTTTAAAGCCGTGTATAGCTGGGGTGGGCGGGATTTTTTTTTACAGCAAGGCGGCGCCACACTCCCGTGACGTAAAACACGCGACCCAAGCCAAACACAACATGGCGGCTTTACAAGGCGGCTCCTTGGTCTGTGGCTTTTTTCACCGTAAATGCCAAAAAGGACCGTCAGACAAGGGTATAGGCAGTGAGACGAAACACTCTGGAATAGTTCTGCAGCTTCTGGAGAGAGCCGAAGACGTGAGGATACAAACTAGGTCATATGTGACGGTAAGCTAATGGTTGCTAATACTAGTTTGCTATAAGTACGTCGTACTACACTATAATCTCTGCAAGTTATCACTGTTAGGTACTAAAATATGTACGCTGTGTGTGTTTCAGATGGCTCTGTTGTGGGAAAATTACCACTTCAAACGGTCAGTCTGGCGTTCATGTACAGCCTGTCAACTGAGTGACAGGCTGAGTGAGCCTGTCAACTGTCAGCACAGCTTCACAAACAATCAGTGGTTGTACAGCTTAAGAATGTCTGGTTTGTTTCCTGTGCAAAAAATTACTCTGATCTAAGTAAAGTAACCCTATTTCACTGTTTATGGGAATGTAGAAAAATCAGAATGTTTTGGGAAGAGGTGAGGGTAACAATTGAAAAAATAATTTCAAAACAATTCACATTGAACCCTAAACTGTTTTTGAGGGTCTGTATCCAGAAGAACATAACTTTAATAAGAGTGAAAGAACATTCATAGACCTGTTTGCTTAATGCCAAAAAATGTATTGCATTACTGTGGAAAAACTCATAGACCAGATGTGACTCAGTGGTTAAGACAGATGTTACCAACCTTCCACTAGAAAGAATAACATACATACTGAAATCAAAGGAAAATGTGTTTGAGAATATATGGAGACCTTTCATTGATTATGTAAAGAAAGTAAACATAACTTCTGAAGAAGGTGAATGATATGTGTGAACCTTGCAAATTCCAAGCTGGTGAATGTATATTATGTATTCTTATGTAATAGATTACCTAGACTAAACAGAGAAACATTGTTATTGACTTGTTTTGGTTTTAGTTTTTAAATTACTTTTGTGTTAGTGTCTGTGTGTGCTGTTTGTAAAAAAAAAAAAAAAAGGTTCAATAAAAATATTGTGGGGAAAAAAAATTGCTCTGATCTGCGTGAAAATCATGGACTATTGAGACATCATCGACGTACCTGCTTCAGCTGCACTGAGACTGAGATGTTGTCATAGCAAAAAATGATCAGCTGACACAACTTGATCACCAGGTTAATAACTATATTAGCTACAAAATGTATATTCAAAAGTAAACAGTACTGAGTTCGGTATAATAAGATGTATTTGACAGTTATGATGCATTTTAGGCCAAAACAAACTTGATCTAGGATTAAAAGCAATTAAAATAATGCAGTCACAAGGTTACATGGAAAATGCTTGATTTACTAGATACATATACTGTAGAAATATACAGTATATTCTCTGCATCAACAATGTACTATACATGCATTCATGTAGTATTGCACTGACAAACCTCTGAAGTTTTTGCAGATGTCTCTTTTTTATATGTGAAGGTTACCACCATGTGACATAAATTTCTTAAAAATGAGCCATTATTTTCAAGGTCACCCATTAATGGTTTGTACTATTGACTCTTTTCCAACCAGTGTATTAACAGACAAAAATAGAAATCATGATGCAAACACATAAGTCATTAAATTGTTTATTACAATCAGCAGCAAATTCCAGATTATTCAGAATGTGCAAAACTCAAACTGCAAGACTGGGTCACTCAGCAGCTGGGATGTGCAGCTCACACTGGTCTCAGATCAGCAGATCTTAGGCCTGCATCTCTGTAAATAGTGACGCAAGGTCCAGTTTGGGGTGGATCGATCGTTTCCCTCTTGCCTAGACAAAAGACAGAAATGGGTGGTGGTTAAAGAAAGGAAGTTTAAAACATATTTGGGAAATACACTTGTTGCTAAAAGCCAGTGGTGGAATGTGAATGAATGAATCTTTATTTCGGATAGATTAAAAGAAAATAGAATAATATAACAAAGGGGAAAAAATCTAATAAGGTCGAATTAAACAATAACTCCTCTGATTACACAGTTCAACATAGGTTATCTGAAATGGGTGATGGCTGAAGCTGCAGCTTATATTGCCCACCATATTCCATCCAAGAATTCAAAAGAAAAACAAAACAGCAGCGATTCCAATTCCAATGTGACAATAAAGTACTTCGTTGTTGTATTTAACCACAATTGTCATGTAGCTGCACTGATGTAAAGTCGATTTTACAAGGGCTGGGTTACATTTAAAATCATCTGCTTTTACTGTGGCCTCAGCAATCAGAATGAATTAATACATTCACTTGAATGGAATATAGTACTTTAACTGAAGGTGTGCATCACAGAGTATGGAGGTGCTCAGTCAAAATATGGAGTTTTTATCAATAAAAGTTTGTCTGGAATGTAAAAGTGTCTCTTCTTGCCCTGGCTTCAAGTGTGGGTGGTGTTTTGTACTTTTGTTGCTAAAATATAAAAGGATGCACTACAATGGGTCTCAAATATTTGTAATGTGTCCTGTTACTGCATGAGTTTATTGATGATAGAGTATAAACTACACATATAAAGTAAATTATATTGATGACTGAACAACTGCCATTCCCCAAAAGATACAGTTATGAACATAACTTACAAAGGATCACACAAGTGATCTGACAAAAAAATAAATACATTAACAAGTGGTTTATTTTACAGTTGATGTGCCATATTCACACAATCAAATAAATCTCAGTTCAGTCCCTTTTATATTAAGTGGAAATTGTGCTACTGCGGCGGCATGAAATAAAAAGCAGTGTGGTGAAGGTTTTAAGCAGGTTTATTAAATCACACCGCCGTCACAGGATCCCCGCTCCGGCCCAAGTGTGAGCAGACCGGAGCGGGATCCTCAGGCTCTCAGAGAAGAGACACAGCGTGTGCGTGTCAGCAGCAGATGCAGGAGTGAGAGAATGAGTTACAGAATCTTGCAGCATAAATACCCAGTTACAACAATACATGAAAGGGCGTTCACAGCAGTTGGTACAGGCATTTGCATATGAGAGACAGTAAGGACAGGATGCATGAACACAATGCATGAATGGCACATTAACATCACAATGCATGAAAGGCACATCACATCACAGCAGTGCAGCGGAAAAAACCAGGAGTAGCGAGCTGTCTGTCCTTTAGTCTGTTGTGGGGGTTATACCAAACCCGCCACACTGCTCCCCCCCAGAGGGCTCAGCAGGGGGCCGAGACCTCGATGTGCAGCTTGGCAGCGAGCAGGGAAAGCTCTGTGCAGGCGAAGGTGGAGGGGGGTGGGGGGTAGTAAATGCCGGCCGGGGACGGTGAAATCATCCGGGCCGCGCAAAAATTGCTTGTTGCTTCGCGATGTCGAGGGGCTGTCCCGTTGAATGTGCGGAGATCACAAGAAGAAAAATTAGTCACTGACTCCTCCCGCGATTAAGTCCTGCAAGGATCAATAGTGGCCGTGAAGAAAAAAGGAGCGGCGAGGCTGCGTAGTGGCTGTAAGAAAAAAAAATAGAAGCAGAGGGACTTGGCGTGTTGACTTTAGGTGCCGGCGCAGCCCTAAAGCCCTCGGGAAAAGCTGACGGCTGAATTCCCTTATGTGCCGTGGCTGAGGCACGAGCAGCCCTGAAGGTTCTGTGTGCAGCGGCGAAGGATGCTGGCGGTCTGTGGAGCCGAATGCGTCCCGTGCGTGGTGCGCCGTCCTCGTAACTCCCCAGTGCGTGTGCCGGGGTTCCGTGCGTGGGTGGGCCATTGGAGAGGCGAGTCAAGGTCCGGAATCTTGGTGGCAATCAGCGCAGTCGGCGCCGATAATATCCAAGTTGAGCTGTGGCTATAGGTTGGTCATGGTGCGTTGGAGCGGTGAGAGGGAATAGACGATCTTTGTCCCTCGGGCTCGTGCAGATGCGTTGGAGCGGTGAGAGGGAGGAGACGATCTTTGTCACCCGCTCGGCCATGGTGCGTTCAGGTCCACGCGTTGCGTTCTCCGCCGGCCCTGGAGGTTGCCGTCGTGGAGAGAGGACGAGGTGCGTGCGCTCTCGTGTGAAGCTGTGAGAGCGGCCGGTCCAGCGTGGATGTGCAGATCTCAGACGTGCAGATCTCACCATGAAGAACGGGTCACCAGTGTAGCTGTCCAGACCAGAAGGTTGCGTCGCACAAAACGTGTGCTTTCTATCGGGGTCACCAGTGCGGCGGCATGAAATAAAAAGCAGCGTGGTGAAGGTTTTAAGCAGGTTTATTGAATCACACCGCCGTCACAGGATCCCCGCTCCAGCCCAAGTGTGAGCAGACCGGAGCGGGATCCTCAGGCTCTCAGAGAAGAGACACAGCGTGTGCGTGTCAGCAGCAGATGCAGGAGTGAGAGAATGAGTTACAGAATCTTGCAGCATATATACCCAGTTACAACAATACATGAAAGGGCGTTCACAGCAGTTGGTACGGGCATTTGCATATGAGAGACAGTAAGGACAGGATGCATGAACACAATGCATGAATGGCACATTAACATCACAATGCATGAAAGGCACATCACATCACAGCAGTGCAGCGGAAAAAACCAGGAGTAGCGAGCTGTCTGTCCTTTAGTTTGTTGTGGGGGTTATACCAAACCCGCCACACTACTCTGGTTCTGACACTTTTACCTATAAAAGCAAAGGATTTCAGTACTTTCCACAGTGGCGACATCCGTTGTTGAGCGGCTGATTCCCTCCTCCCTAGACGAACGACTGAAATGGATGATGGTTAGTTTCAAGCAAGTTCAACACTTATACAGGCACATCTCAAAAATTAGAATATCATGAAAAAGTTAAATATTTTTGTCACTCATTTCAGAAAGTGAAACCCATATATAGATTCATTACAGGGACAGTGATATATTGAAAGTGTTTATTTTAATATTGATGATTATGGCTACAGCCCATATTAACCAACACCTCAGCGGCCAACATTTCTATTTAAAAAATATGTTTTAAAGTTTATGTAATATTCTAATTTTTTGCAAAATTGAATTTGGGGTTTTCGGGGCTGGAATGTGAATTAATGAATGAATCTTTATTTCGGATTGATTAAAGGCAAAGATTAAAAGAAAATAGAATAATATAACAAAGGGGAAAAAATCTAACAAGGTCAAATTAAACAATAACTCCTCTGATTATACAGTTCAACATAGGTTATCTGAAATGGGTGATGGCTGAAGCTGCAGCTTATATTGCCCACCATATTCCATCCAAGAATTCAAAAGAAAAGCAAAACAGGAGGGATTACAATTTGAATGTGACAATAAAGTACTTCGTTTTTGTATTTAACCACAATTTTCATGTAGCTGCGCTTCACTAGATTTTACAAGGGCTGGGTTACATTTAAAATCATCTGCTTTTACTGTGGCTTCAGCAATCAGAATGAATTAATACATTCACTTGAATGGAATCTTTAACTGATGGTGTGCATCACTGAGTATGGAGTCACTCAGTCAAAAGAAAAAGTTTTTATCAATAAAAGTTTGTCTTGTCTGTAAAAGTGTCTCTTGTTGCCCTGGCTTCATGTGTGGGCGGTGTTTTGTACTAGCATTGCTAAAATATAAAAGGAAGCACTACAATGGGTCTCAAATATTTGTAATGTGTCCTGTTACTGCATGAGTTTATTGATGATAGACTATAAACTACACATATAAAGTAAATTATATTGATGACTGAACATCTCACATTCGCCAAAACATACAGTTATGAACATAACTCACAAAGGATCACACAAGTGATCTGACAAAAAAATAAATACATTAACAAGCGGTTTATTTTACAGTTGATGTGCCATATTCACACAATCAAATAAATCTCAGTTCAGTCCCTTTTATATTAAGTGGAAATTGTGCTTTTGACACTTTACCTATAAAAGCAAAGGATTTCAGTACTTTCCATAGTGGCGAGGTAGGTTATGGGGCGGCTGATTTCGTCTTGCCTAGACAAACGACAGAAATGGATGGTGGTTAGTCTCAAGCAAGTTCAACACTTATACAGGCACATCTCAAAAATTAGAATACCATGAAAAAATTCAATATTTTTTTCACTCATTTCAGACAGTGAAACCCATATATAGATTCATTACAGGAACAGTGATATATTGAAAGTGTTTATTTTAATATTGATGATTACGGCTACAGCCCATATTAACCAACACCTCAGCGGCCAACATTTATATTTAAAAACTATTTTTTAAAGTTAATTTTATGTAATATTCCAATTTTTTGCAAAATAGAATTTGGGGTTTTCAGGGGCTGTAAGCCGTAATCAGCAAAATTAAAATAAATAAACGCTTCAAATATATCACTGGCTGTGTAATGAATCTATATAATATACAGATTTCTCTTTCTGAAATGAGTGAGTGGTGGGATGTGACAAAAATGCTTTGTTTCCCTGACAAGCACTGCAGGATCCACAGAATAGGTTTGTGGGTCTATTCTGACGCTTTAGAAAATTATATGAATGACTTTATACATCACTGGTTTGAAAAAGCAATTTTAATATGACGAGATTTCGGCTCCTGTGGTCCATTTCACCAGTATCACAATATAAACAGGGAGGCTATAACCCCTGGCATGTGGAAACACATTCTAGCATTAAATTGCACACAATTTAATGCGCAGGACCAAAGTACAATACAAAACACAAACCAGGACTTTAACCAGGATTAACATATTTCATCGTTTTGCTCTCACAAGCGAATATTTAGGAGAAAACAAGCGCGATTCAGCAGTTGGTACTAGCTAGCTACAAAAAATGTTAGCTTAAAAACGTTAGCTAAAAAACGTTAGCCAGCACAGAACAGCGCTGCATGGCTCAAAAAAAGTGAGCTTACCACCAACAGGATAAATAAGCAAACAGATGCACATTATTACAAATCACTCACCATCGATGGTTCTCTCACGTTCGTCTTCAGCTTGTCTATATAGTCCGGTTGTATGCTGGCCAGCCATCGGGTCACTCCTCACTGTGTAACTGCCACCAAGCAGAGAAAACTCTGCACCTCTTCGTTGGACCACGGTGTAGAGTTCCGCAAAACCTACAACGCTGTCTGTATTAATATCGTATTTACTCCGTGACCGAGTTAGTCCGTGATTGCAAATGGCGGTCGTAAAGATTTCAACGAAGACGGGCGCTTTCGTAACGTTACGCCCTGACCAATCAGCGGCTAGCAGTCTATTGACGTCAAATCACACCTCGCTTTCGCTTGCTTATACCCTGCCTCTTAAGCGGCACGAAAATAGTGTCGGTTAAACCGTGATGGGTATAGTGGAAATGGCGAGAAAGTGAATCGAGTAGAAACAAGTAAGGCCAAGGTGATACTAATGGAAATGGCCCATAAGGCATTAAGTAAGACACATGTGTGGCTAGTGTGGCTACACAACTCCCCCCCAAACATTTTAGATTGAACAAGAGAATAACAGTATGCATGCCGTGATAGAATCAATACACATCAGTCCACTTGCTGCTTGTGCTTCAGTCTCCTGCCGTATCTGCTGTAACCAGGATTCAACGCCTCCGCGGCGCTGTCATGCTGGGGAGCTGCTGTCTGGGGGTGAAAACCTTTTGTCAGTCCCTGCGGGTGTTCTGGGGAAATATTACTCTGTGAAGCTCCCTGTGGGGGTCTTCCTCGCTGCGGGGCCCTTGCCAACAGCGCTTGCTCATCCGCCACCACAAAAGCGGGTTTGAGTCTGTTTATGCCAACTTTTTCTTTCCTACCCCCCAAATCTAGCAAAAAATGCTTGTCCCCTGTTTCCAACACTCTGAACGGTCCATCATAAGGTGGTCGCAGTGGGGGTCGATGTGCATCGTGTCTGACAAAAACAAACTCTGCGTTTTTCAAAGTTTTAGGCACAAAAATGCACGGAAAACTGTGGTGAACGGGGCCGGGGAGCGTGCTTGATTCTATGCTACTCTGCAACAGCTGAGACGGGGAGCTGTCCGGCGCAGGGTTATCTGGGAGAAACTCCCCGGGCAGCCGAAGTAGCTGCGCAAAAACGAGCTCTGCCGGGGAGGCTTCTAAGTCCTCTTTAGGTGCAGAACGTAACCCCAATAAAATCCACGGTAGCTTGTCTACCCAATTTGCATCCCTCAGTGACGCCCTGAGAGCCGCTTTCAATGACCTATGAAAACGTTCGCATAACCCATTAGCCTGCGGATTGTACACGGTTGTGCGGTGAATTGTGACACCCCGGTTGCGGGCCATTGTTGACCAAAGTTCGGACACAAATTGTGGGCCTCTGTCGGACGTAATGTCCAACGGGACTCCAAAACGCGCCACCCATGCTGTTAAAAACGCGCACGCCACCTCCTCGGCCATGGTTGACGCCAGCGGAACCACTTCCGGCCAGCGCGTGGTGCGGTCCACCATTGTCAGAAGGTGTGTGCACCCCTGTGATGGCGGAAGGGGGCCCACGAGGTCCACATGAACATGATCAAACCTCTTGGCCGGGATGTGAAACGGCTCCAAGGGAGCTCTCGTGTGCCTGTGTACCTTGGCTCATTGACACACCATGCAGGCTGCTGCCCACTCTTTAACTTGTTTGCGAAGGTTCGGCCACACAAATTTCTCTCCTACCATTTTGACCGACGCGCGCACTCCCGGGTGCGCCAAAGAATGAATCGAGTCAAAAACACGGTGGCGCCACGCGGCCGGTACTACCGGACACGGTCGTCCAGTGGAGACATCGCAGATTAGGGGGGGCATACCGTCTAGCAGCACCCTGTTTTCCAGCCTTAACCCTGTTGGTCCAGACTGGAGCGCGCGCACATCCGCGTCACTAACCTGCTCCACGGCCATGGCTGCGTAATCTATTCCTACGCTGACTGGGGCCGCCACGGCACGTGAGAGGCAATCTGCCACTACATTCAGTTTTCCCACCACATGCTGAATATCGGTAGTAAACTCTGAGATCGCGGCCAGCTGTCTCTGCTGCCGGCCTGACCACGGTTCGGAAACCTTGGCCATCGCGAATGTTAGCGGCTTGTGGTCAACGAACGCAGTGAAACAGCGTCCTTCCAGCCAGAACTGAAAGTGGCAAATGGCCAAATGGAGAGCCAGCAGCTCCCTGTCGAATGCACTGTATTTACGTTCACTATCGCGCAAAGTCCTGCTGAAAAAGGCGAGGGGCTGCCAAACCCCGGCTACATGCTGCTCCACGACCGCCCCTATGGCCACATCTGACGCGTGAGTAGTGAGCGCTATGCGGGCCGTTGGGTCTGGGTGTGCCAACAACGCAGCATTTGCCAAGGCTGCTTTTACCTCCGAGAACGCTCTCTCCCGCTCCGGGGACCACTCGACCTTATTCGCGGGTTTCTGTTTTTGGAGCGCAGCATAAAGCGGTTGCATGAGTTGCGCTGCGCGGGGGAGGAAACAGTTATAAAAATTCACCATTCCCAAAAACTCCTGTAACGCCCTGACCGTCTGCGGCCGGGGGAAATTTGCTACCGCGCGCACTTTGTCGAGAAGTGGAACCACTCCTTCGGGGAGACGCGGTGTCCTAAAAAATCGTTCTGCACCACCCCGAACTGACACTTCGCTGGGTTGATTATTAACCCGTGATCTCCCAACCTCCGGAAAACTGCCACTAGGTGGTTTTCGTGTTCGTCTTCGGACGCACTGGCTACCAAAATATCGTCCAAGTAGACGAACACGAAAGGGAGATCGCGCAGCACCACGTCCATCATGCGTTGGAACGTCTGTGCAGCCCCTTTAAGCCCGAATGGCATGTGCAAAAACTCGAATAGGCCAGATGGAGTTATTACCGCTGTTTTGGGTATGTCCTCAGTGCGCACTGGGACTTGGTGGTAACCGCGGACCAAATCTATCTTAGAAAAAAACACGCGCCCCTGCCAAATGAACGGGAAAATCTTGGATATGCGGGATTGGGTAGCGGTCATGCGCTGTGGCGTTGTTCAACCTGCGGAAATCCCCGCAAGGTCACCACGAGCCGTCAGCATTCGGGACCATGTGTAGCGGGGAAGCCCATGGGCTGTTCGAATGCCTGATGATGCCCAACCTCTCCAGGTTGGTGAACTCCTCGCGTGCTATGGCCAGTTTAGCTACGTCCAAGCGCCGAGCTTTTGCAAAAACGGGCAGTCCGGTAGTGGTAATAAAATGTTCCACCCCGTGTTTAGCGACAGTGTGGGGACCGTGAGTGCTGGGAACTGAGTGAGCAGTGTGTGGAACTTACCACTTGCAGCTGTGACGTTGGCTTGTGCTGTTGGCCGGGCCACTCGCGCTGTACAGGGAATAGAATCAAAAGAAAATGCATTAACCAGGCGCCTGTTAGCGAGATCAACCAACAAACCATGTGAGCACAAAAAATCAGCCCCCAACATATTGAAATTCACTGCTGCTATAACAAAAGTCCACTCAAATGTACGGCCGTGTAGAGACAGAAGTAGAGTCCTCTCACCAAAGGTTCTAATCTCCGAGCCGTTCACTGCTGCCACCCCGGGACCTCTGGAACCTGCCAGCCTGTCTGCGTAGGAAGGTGTGATGAAACTCAACTGGGAGCCTGTGTCCACGAGGAAATGCCTCTTCGAGCATGCGTCCAACAAGTAGAGCAGCTTGTTCTCCTCCCCGAGGGTCGCGGCTGCTACCGACCCCGGGTCTTGGCGTTTCCCGAATGCTTGAACTGGCATGGTGGTACACATTTGTGTGCCCTCTTTGCAAAGCGGCGGTGGTAGAAACAAAGGGTGTCTCCTCCGCGTTGCCTGGCCCCCACCGCCGCCGTCATTGGTGGTTCTGCTACCGCTGCCCCTGGCCCCCTGCCAACTCGCGCCAAGTTCCGCTGCTGCAGCCGTGGCCGCGCGCTGTCTGCTGGCGTTGACAATTCGATGCGCCTCCCAGGCCAGCGCGCGGTAGTCCCGCTGGGCCAACAACGGCGAACTGGTCAGGGTCGCTCTCGTCGCTGATGGTAGGGTCCTGAGGAAGAGGTGGGTAAAGATGAAGTGGTCATCGTCCAAGCCTTTCAACCTCAGCATCTTCTCCATCAGGTCAACGGGCGTGCCATCTCCCAACTTGGTCAGCGCCAGGAGTCTCTCTGCTCTCTCCTCAACCAAGAGAGTGAAGTGCTGGATGAGTGCAGCCTTCAAAGCGTCATATTTGTCACTGGCTGGCGGCTGCTCCAGAAGGCTCTCCACTTGCTGAGCCGTGTGGTTATCAAGTTTTGCGACCACATGGTAGAATTTTGTGTCATCTACCGATATCCCCCGGAGGTTGAACTGTGCCTCAAACGAGTGGAACCAGGAGCGCGGGTTGTTCTGCCAAAAGTCCGGTAGCTGGACCGTAGCGGCATTCGCTTGGCTGGGGGCTCCTGATGAGGCTGGCCCCGGGGAATTCTCTTCTTGCTGCATGCTACGTCTTGGGTCACCAGTGCGGGAATGTGCAATTGATGAGGCAGGTTTGTCTCAAGGCAGCTTTATTACACATTCACCAACATCTCAAAGTAGAAAAGGGAACATCTCAGAAAAACTTGTTCCATATATACCCCAGTCCCCCACAGTTCACAAGTCACATTCATTCACATCAAAAGTAACAATGCATTTCCTCTTAAATCCTTTAGCATCCCCCCTCACAGACTTTGGCCCCCAAAGGCTCTTCCAAGCAGTCTCTCGGCACACAAAGGATTACGTTTTCACAGCTTCCTGTTATCTCCAAGGGAACTCTGCACTCTGTTCTATCTAAGATGTGAAGTACACTGTAAGGCATTAAGTAAGACACATGTGTGGCTAGTGTGGCTACAACCCTAGCTTTCATTGTTTTGAGATATAGTTTATATAGTATTGTGACCTCAACCTTTGACCTTGCGATCTCAAGACCATAGTCACAGTTCAGGATCCGAAAGTGAACCTGTGTACCAAGTTTGGTGACCCAAGCTTTACTCATTCTAGAGTAATAGGGCATAGGAAATGCAAACATTAACCTTTTGACCCCAGGCCAATCATCAGCAGTCAGGGTCTCACGATGAACCTATGTACCAAGTTTGGTGGCCATAGCTGTCTTTGTTGTTGAGATACAGTTTATATAGCATGCTGACCTCGACCTTTGACCTTGCGATCTCAAAACCATAGTCATAGTTCAGGATCCCAAGATGAATCTGCATACCAAGACTGGTGACCCAAGCTTTACTCCTTGTATATTAATAGGGCATAGGGAATGCGAACATTAACCTTGTGACCCCAAGCCCATAGTCACAGGTCAGAGTTTCAGGATGAACCTGTGCACCATGTTTGGTGGCCCTAGCTGTCCTTGTTGTTGAGATAGAGTTTATATGGCATTCTGGCCTTGACCTTTAACCTTTTGACAGAAAAGGTATAGCCATAGGTGCTAGTCTCAAGGTCAATCTATGTACCAGGTTTGGTGGCCGTAGCCTCATTCCCTGTCCAGTTAGAACACAGATATGGCTGGCTGGCTGGTCGGCTAACCACACCACTTTACCTACACCATCTGATTGGCGTGGGTAACAACTCATTACAACCGAGATATACAATGACCATCTCAGAAGGGACAGCACATTGATCCTTGAAGCAAATGAGGCTGTCAAAATTATATTTGTGTGTGTTAGTTGAAAAAATTCTAACGACACACCCGACTGGATACTTAAATGTCTATATTAACCAAATGAAAACACAATTACAACATAGCTGGATTGGCCTGCACTCTTTGCGGGAAACTCTGCCGCTCACGTGCAAGCCTTCTGAACCACCAACGCTCCTATAAAAGCTAACGTTATCGAGTTGTCATCGACATTGATGAACTACCAACCATATTCCATGCAGTCTACATATGGTATTATTAAAGGAAAATACTTGAAAGAAGTTTGTGTTTGGATGTAGCTCTCTCTCCTCTGCTTTGCGTCCATTGCAAGATTGAATATAATGCTAACCTAATAACCACTGGGCCAGTACATTACTTTTCAAGAAGGGTCGTAGCATATTTTTAGCATTATTCAAAGTTTTAGTATTAGTGTATTATTATCCACACAGAAGAACTTCCTATAACGCTAGAGTCTCTAAATAGGGTACTTACCCTGGTCTAACTTAGCAGTAGTCTTCTTTAAGAGCTCAACTTCCTGGTCAATTCTCAGAACATCTGGAATGAGCAAATAAAGCCCAGTTACTAAAACAGCAAGCAGTAAAATCTTCAATAGCATATTCAGCCCAATCAATATACATTGCATGTTTTAATGAGGATCAAGCAAAGTTCATTTCCTTTGGACATAATTCACTTAAAGTAAATAAAATATTGAAATATTAATGTTTAGAAAATATATGAGAATTGAAATTTTAGCTTTTTTTTAGAGGATTCAATGTAAACGCAATGACTAAGATCTCATGCTTTTATCATGTGTTTTGTTGAAGAACATTGTTGTGATTGTGAGTGGGAAGTTTCATCAAACTTGGATCACTACATCAGAAGATACATTATAGCAAACACATGACAAAGAGAAACTACAACTTGATTGGCCTAAAACGGATTGACATTTTTGGATAATTTTAACAACTTTTGCTTATGAACATCTGGAGACGATTTCTGCTGAATTTCAAGCAATTTGGATGAATGACTGAGGAGGAGTTAATTTTGAGTTCATTTGCACATTTTTTTTAGCTCATTCCAACAAAGCTAAAAGGAGCTAATGTGATGACGTGGCATCCGTCATCTGTCTATATTTCACGGGAATGCCTATTCCTCCTAGGCATTTTCCCCGATGCTCATCAACCTCACAATGATCCTCAGGTGGTTTTTCCTCCAGGTTGTGCTCAAGATTATGGTCCAAAGACAGGAGGTCTGGGCACTTATGTGATTTCAGAAAAATCTCCTAGGCAACTGTCCCAGTGGTCACCAAACTCACTCACAAGGATCCTCACGAGGGTCTGCATCAATGTTGTCAAGTCAATGTCAAGGTCAAAGGTCTGGAGATGTGGGCACTTAACTTGATTTTAGAAAGCTTACTACTCCTCCTAGGCAGTTAGCTCAATTCTCATGAAATTCACTCACAATGACCCTCAGGTAGGTCTGTATCCAGGCTGAGGTCAAGGTCATTGTCAAAAGTCAGAAGATCTGGGCATATATGATTTTCCAAAACATTTCTCCTCCTAGGCCATTGACCTTGACTCCTAGATTGGTCTGTATCTACACTGTGCTATAAAGGTTAAGACCAATGGTCGGATGAGCTGAGCACCCCTGCGTGATTTCGTCAGGCTGGAATGAGCTCCTCCGTCATTGATGGTCTGGTTGAAAATATGGTGCAGAAACCTTCACTTTTAGAGCACTTTTAGAGTAGAGAAGTGCTACAGAAAGTTTCAGAGAATAGAATGATGAAAGAATTTTGAATCTAGGCCCAGTCATTCTTGACATATTTCTAAAAATGTAAAACTGTTTATGAGAGCACCACCTATGGATGCAGTGCCTTGACTTGGGATCTCTATGTAGTGGGAAGAAGAAGAAGAAGAAGAAGAAGAAGAAGAAGAAGAAGAAGAAGAAGAAGAAGAAGAAAATTCCCACAGCACAGCTGCTTGGAACCCTAAATAGAACCAAGAACAGAAGTTAGGAGAAGAGACAAGGTTAATGTGGGCTGTAGTCTCCTCCTCTCAGTGAACCTATAAAAGGGAGCTAATATGTGGGGAAAAATTTGATCAAAAATTAATCACCTTGTCCACATAGCACAACTGCTCCAGGGTGTCCAATAAATCCTGGTGGTCCTGATGGTCCCATTGATCCTCGTTCTCCGGGAAATCCCCTTTGCCCTGATTTTAGTAAAATCAAGTCAAAGAAATTCATTATTTAAAGCCTAGAATTACACAGAAAAAAGGTGGAAATATGTGGACACTTGAAAGAAAGACAAAATGTTATTGTCCTTATGTGACCTGAGTGTGCCAGAAGATGATCAAATGTCACTCACTTTGTCATATCTGTAAAGGATCTTAGGATTATGCCCATGCCTTGTGTTTTTTCGTTGTTCTCTTTGTGATTAATAAGTATAAGGACCTGTACTTATATAGCGCTTTTCTAGTCTCAAAGACCACTCAAAGCGCTTCACTAGTACTAACCCTCTATTCTAAGGGCCTATAGGAGACAGATACCTTGGGACAATCTAGAACAACCAATTAACCTACCATGCATGTGTTTGGATTGTGGAAGGAAACCCACACAGGACATGCAAACTCCACACAGAAAGGTTCCTACCCCTGCCAGCCTGGAGATTTGAACCTGGAACCTTCTAGCTGTTAGGCAACAGTGCTAACCAGTGCACCACCATGCTGCCCAACACTATTAGTGATGTTATGCTCAGGACTGGCCACTTGACACTGACTCAAGTAATATAACACGCAAGTGTCATGAGCAGAGTGTCGAGCACTATGTGTCAACATGCCCACAGTCATGAGACCGTAGCAAGCAAGGCCTCATTATGTCGGTCACATCACGTGACTTGAGGGCTCACGTGAAGTTTGAGAGGGATTTTTTTTTTGTTTGTTTGCTCTGTATTGTTTGATCCTGCCATCCAATTTTGAATAGACCTCGAATGGCCAAATACTAAAAAAAAAAAAAAGTTTTGAGATTTTTTTTTTTTTTTTTAACCCAGATACAGTTCTTACAGTCAGTCACCAGATGGCAGTCTTTATTAGATGTTTCACAACACTGTGTTACTCATGAAGCAATTGTCTCAAAGTTTCAATCTTGGAGACATAAATAATCACTGATTATTTATGATTATGTTCAGTTATGTTTTGTCACTTCCCTCTCTGTATGGTGTCCTGCATGTTCATTGTCATGTCTCCTGTGCGTCCCCTGTCTGTGTGTGTGTAGCCCCGCCCACCCTTTTTTCCTCACCTGCTACCCTTAATTGTTTGCTCGGCTGTCTGACATTTAGTTAATTATCAGTTACCCTATTTATGTGAATGTGTGCAGGTGCTTTGTCTGGTGTCTTCGTTGTTGTCTCCTCGTGACTACCTGTTCTCAAGTTAATCCCCATGAGTTTATTTAGTCTCCTGACTTGTGTTGTTTTCTGTCCCTGTGCAGACTTTTATTTGTGTTCTTATTTTGTTAATAAATTGTCATTTTGCATCATCCGCCGGTGCCATGAGTCCTGCCTTTAAACTCTCAACTGCCCAGAGGGCAGATTATGACATACTTGGTGTAAAGAGCTGTAGTGGTGGTCACACTATTTCAGAATTATAGCATGTATTGTCATGCTACCTGTTGGGGGGAAAAACTCT
Organism: Pholidichthys leucotaenia; assembly: GCA_020510985.1. Lineage (NCBI taxonomy): Eukaryota > Metazoa > Chordata > Actinopteri > Cichliformes > Pholidichthyidae > Pholidichthys > Pholidichthys leucotaenia. The sequence continues at coordinate 54,307,686 of CM035840.1, read as the reverse complement.
TAACCTAAAAATACTTTCATCAGTTGAAATATTATAAAAACTTTTTTACATGAGGAAAAATAGTAGAAATTGGACATGGCTTTGATGATTATGGAGAACTCCCTCTGACACATAACCGTTTAAGATGACATGAGCAGTTTTAATGGCAGAGTTGCCCAGCCAGCCTGTCCATGTGGGCCCCACCATAGGTTTAACCTGGGTTTTCTTATGGGCCCCATGTGGGCTTGTCCACGGGTTCCACATTGGCCCCATGTGTGTTTGCACACATAGACTTTATCTGTGGTGCCAGTTTTACTGAACCCTGCTATTCCACATTAAACCCATGTGGTGCCCAGTTGGGTTTAGTTCAGAGGTGGGCAGTCGTGCCATGGAGGGCCATCCTACTGCAGGTTTTCTCTTCCACCCAGTGTCTTCAGCAGGTGTTTTCCCTGATAAGCAGTGCTTGAAGCTGATCAGAGCATACACCTGCTTAAGAGACTGGGTGGAACAAAAAAGCTGCAGTGGAATGGCCCTCGCTGCCCACCACTGGTTTTGTTGGTCTGCACAATCTGCACTGAAATAAAAACGGCCGTTTAAAATTTTTTACCTGGTGGTCCTGGGACCCCTGGGTCTCCAGGGTCACCTTTGGGTCCAGGAAAACCAGAGATACCGGGAGGCTGACTGTAGCTTGTTGAAGGCATCAGGCAGAGGATGAAGAGTGCAAAAAGCATTCTACAGTAATCTTAAAGTAAAAGGGAAATTTATATGGAGCAGAATTCATTGTTTTATTATTTATAGCACAAATTGTCTTTACAGCTTGTTCATCAAACATTTGCTTTAACATTTTCAAATGCATTAAAAAGCCAAAGGTAATCATAAAGTTATCATGACTAATGATGTTCTCATGCAAATTATTAATAAGGAAAAAAACTCACATTTCTAACGGGAATTCGTTCGAAAATGTGTTGCTTCTTTGCTGTTCCCAAACACAAGTGGCAAAGAGAAAAAAAACAAAGCCCCAAATATGAGAGTCAGTTCACAGGAAATTAAAAGCAGTTGAAGAAAAGGCAACAGAGAGAGAGAGAGAGAGAGAGAGAGAGAGAGAGAGAGAGAGAGAGAGTCAGAGACCTCATATGGCCTGATGACAAAAAGAGACTATTTTAACATTTTTAATGGTTTATAACAAACTCACATTTTACTGTAGATTTTAAAGCAGAAGAACTTTCTGTTGTTGGGACATTTAACGTGACTATCTTCCTCCTATAATACCTCTTTAAAAATTGTTTCAAGGTGGAAAGTGTTTGTGTCTCTTTTGCCCTCCCAATATGTTCTGCAGCATCTTACACCCTTTATGTACATTCAGACATTAAGAAACCTCTCGTAAAAGTGGAAATAGTAGTGGCAACCCTGGATAGGGAGCAGCCGAAAGGTATGTCTTATAATACAGCTTGCAATTTCATTTTAAAATAAAATGTTAAAAACTAGGTTGGATATAGAATTGAGAAAACATTGAGATCACTGTTGGACATTTTATTATGGCAAGTATAAATCATATTTTGTTTCAGTGTAATACTCTTACTGCATTTTAATTCTTTTTCATGCATGAATACAGTATGAATGTGAAATAAACTCTTATTCATCAGTTTGTGTGTGTGTGTGTGTGTGTGTATGTGTGTGCGCACGCGCGCACATGCGTGCACATGTGCGTGTGTGTGTCTATATAATATTTTTTAATAAGAGGGGCAACTTTATGGTGCACTGGTTAGTACTGTGGCAGCACAGTAAGAAGGTTACGGGATTGATTCCACCCCTGACCATCGGTGACCCTTCTGTGTGGAGTTTGCATGTTCTTCCCGTGTCTGCATGGATTTACTCTGGGTATTCTGGTTTCTTTCCACAGGCCAAAAACATGCAAGTTAGGTTAACTGGAGACTCTAAAGTGGCCCTAGGTATGAATGGTGAAGGGATTGGCACCACACCTTGGCTGCCTCACCCATTCAGGTGGATGCCCTGATTGTTTCTCTGGGATTAATAAAGTATACAAAATGATTAATGTATGTGTATGCATGCATGTACAGTTGTGAAAAAAATAGGACACCCTGTATAAGCCTGTTTTTTTTTTAACATATCTGGACATATGGATATTTAATATCAATGTTAAAAATAATGGGAGATTCATGTAATACAACCAAACAATTAAAAATTAAAGACTTTTTTTCAGATTTTTTGTAAAATGTAATTCAAAACAAATAGTGAGGAATAAATCAGGACACCCCCTTCTTCTTTCTTAGGATTCCACCACATTCATTTCCACTTATAATGGCTAAAATAAATTTTAAAAAATGCAAATAAAAACAAAAACAAGGTCAGACATAGATACGTGAACATTTCTTAAAAAAGAACTAAATATTTAAAGGGGTGTCCAAATTTTTCATGACTGTATATACTGATATACATGCATCAATGTCATTATGTTTGAATTTATTAATCCTTTTTCTATGAATTTATGCAAAAATGGATGTTTTGGAGTAGAAATTATTCAACTTTCTATTATTTGTAAAATGCATTTGTGTGGGTGGCTAGTGCTTGGTACGTGGGTGGGTAAAATGAGAGCATATGTATATTCATTTTGTGTAATATGTACTTTTTGTTCTTGTTTGTTTTTTGTGTTGGACCCCTTTAAAACGAGATGTTCCATCTCAATGGTCTTTCCATGAATAAACGTCCAAATAAATTTTGAGTTGAGAACGGCCCCATGTGCATCACTGCACTGACACTGAACACTGACTGGATCTGTGCTCATCAGCAGCATCTCTTCAGGGGAGGCAAGGGAGGCAACACCTCCTCAGAAATTTGAGAAGAAAAAAAGAAAATATTATCATTTTTTTTCTTTCAAAGTATTGCTATTTCACTGAAGTTAACCTCTGGTTGTGTTAATTATGATATTATTGTGTAACGTTTAGTCGGAAACCTGTGAGAACTCCAGTCGAGGAAAACGTGGGCTTGGTACAGTGGGAAAATTAATCAACCATTCAGAATTTGGTTCATATTTGTTGCCCTGTAAACTCTTGTAACTCCTTCCATTGAAGAAAAAAAATGAAAGGAAAGTGTATTTATGGGGTGAGTCACTACAGGCTATGGGTCCTCTTATATATGGGTCCTGTAAAGGTAGACAAAGTGAGGTTAGCTCTATTTACATGTATAGTAATTATGGTGCAAAGATATGCTTTTATTTTGGTTACTTCCTCGTGAGCGGAAGTCAGGTAACGGAAATCAACTTGACGTACAAAAGAAAGACAAAGAAAAGCAAGAAAAGGTTAAGGGCAAAACGGAGAAAAGACCACGGAAAAGGATAAAAACAGCAACGATTTTAGCTTCAGTCGATAAGGGAACAAGCTAAGTGATTGTACAGAAAATGTTTATTGTAAAGTTGTAAATTAGTTATGCTTGTGGAGTGTGTAAATAACGAGGCGGATTTCACTCAGACAGTTTATTACACATCTCACACAGAAGCATAGTCAGAAAGAGGACATCTCAGACAAGACTCTTCTCTTAAATACTATGGCACTCCTTCAGAAGCTTCTACACATAAAAGGTCACATTGCATTCACTTCCTTAATCCTTTAACATCCTCCTAGAAGTTTCTGATACACAAAAGATCACACTGCATTCATCCTTCACACCTCCCTGTTAACTCCAAGGGAAACTCTGCTCTTTGTTCTAGTCTAAGATGCTATACCATTATGCACTCCCCAAACGACCCTCCCGAGCGTCTTGGATAGAACAATAGAATGACAGTCCATATGCTGTGGTAAAATCATTAAACATCAATCCACATGCTGCTTGGGCTTCAGTCTTCTCCTGTATCTGCTGTAACCAGGATTCACCGCCTCCGCGGCGCTGTCATGCTGGGGGGCTGATGTTTCAGGGGTAAAAGTCTGTGCATGTGGGTGCTCTGGGGACTCTTTTCTCTGGGAAACTCCCCGCGGGGGTCTTCCACACCGAGGGACCCTCGCCAACAGCACTTGCTCGTCCGCCACAACAAAAGCGTGTTTGAGTCTGTTTATGCCAATCTTTTCCCTCCTACCCCCCAAATCTAGCAAAAAATGCTTGTCCCCTGTTTCCAACACTCTGAACGGTCCATCATAAGGTGGGCGCAGTGGAGGGCGATGGGCATCGTGTCTGACAAAAACGAACTCCGCGTTTTTCAAAGTTTTAGGCACAAAAACGCGCGGAAAACTGTGGTGAACAGGGCCCGGCAGCGTGCCTGTGTCTATGCTACGCTGCAACAGCTGAGACGGGGAGCTGCCCGGTGCGGGAATATCTGGAAGAAACTCCCCGGGCAGCCGAAGTGGCTGCGCAAAAACGAATTCAGCCGGGGAAGCTTCCAAATCCTCTTTAGGTGCAGAACGTAACCCCAATAAAACCCACTGTAGCTTGTCTACCCAATTTGCATCCGTCAGACACGCCCTGAGAGCCGCTTTCAATGACCTATGAAAACGTTCCCATAACCCGTTAGCCTGCGGATTGTACGCGGTTGTGCGGTGAATTGTGGCACCCAGGCTGCGGGCCATTGTTGACCAGAGTTCGGAAACAAATTGAGGGCCTCTGTCGGACGTAATATCCGACGGGACTCCAAAACGCGCCACCCATGCTGTTAAAAACGCGCATGCCACCTCCTCGGCTGTGGTTGCCGCCAGTGGAACCACTTCCAGCCAGCGCGTGGTGCAGTCCACCATTGTCAGAAGGTGCGTGCACCCCTGTGATGGCGGGAGAGGGCCCACGAGGTCCACGTGAACATGGTCGAACCTCTTAGCCGGGATGCGAAACGGCTCCAAGGGAGCTTTCGTGTGTCTGTGTACTTTGGCTCGTTGGCACGCCATGCAGGCTGCTGCCCACTCTTTCACTTGTTTGCAAAGGCTCGGCCACACAAATTTCTCTCCTACCATTTTGACCGACGTGCACACTCCCGGGTGCGCCAAAGAATGAATCGAATCAAAAACGCGGCGGCGCCACGAGGCCGGTACCACGGGACGCGGTCGCCCCTTGGAGACATCACAGATTAGGGGGGGCATACCGTCTTGCAGCACCCTGCTCTCCAGCCTTAACCCTGTTGGTCCAGACTGGAGCGCGCGCACATCCGCGTCACTAACCTGCTCCGCGGCCATGGCTGTGTAATCTATCCCCACGCGGACTGGGGCAGCCACGGCGCGCGAGAGGCAGTCTGCCTCTACATTCAGTTTACCCGACACATGCTGAATATCGGTAGTAAACTTTGAGATCACGGCCAGCTGTCTCTGCTGCCGGCCCAACCACGGTTCTGAAACCTTGGCCATCGCAAATGTTAGTGGCTTGTGGTCAACGAACGCGGTGAAACAGCGCCCTTCCAGCCAGAACTGGAAGTGGCGAATGGCCAAGTGGAGAGCCAGCAACTCCCTGTCGAACGCACTGTATTTACGTTCACTATCGCACAAAGTCCTGCTGAAAAAGGCAAGCGGCTGCCAAGCCCCAGCTACACGCTGTTCCACGACCGCCCCTATGGCCACATCTGACGCATCAGTAGTGAGCGCTATGCGGGCCGTTGGGTCTGGATGTGCCAGCAACGCAGCGTTTGCCAGGGCTGCTTTGACTTCCGAGAACCCCCGCTCTCGCTCCGGGGACCATTCGATCTTATTCGCGGGTTTCTGTTTTTTGAGCGCGGCGTACAGTGGTTGCATGAGCTGCGCTGCGCGGGAAAGGAAACGGTTATAAAAATTCACCATTCCCAAAAACTGCTGTAATGCCCTGACCGTTTGCGGCCGGGGAAAATCTGCTACCCCGCGCACTTTGTCAGGCAGCGGAACCGCTCCTTCGGGAGAGACGCGGTGCCCCAAAAAATCAGTCTGCGTCACCCCAAACTGACATTTCACTGGGATGATTATTAACCCGTGCTCTTCCAACCTCCGGAAAACCGCCGTGAGGTGGGTTTCGTGTTCGTCTTCGGACGCGCTGGCTACCAAGATATCGTTCAAGTAGACAAATACGAAAGGGAGATCACGCAGCACTGCATCCATCATGCGTTGGAACGTCTGTGCAGCCCCTTTAAGCCCGAATGGCATGCGCAAAAACTCGAATAAACCAAACAGAGTTATCACCGCTGTTTTGGGTATGTCCTCAGCACGCACTGGGACTTGGTCGTAACCGCGGACCAGGTCTATTTTAGAAAAAGCGTGCGCCCCTGCCAAGTGAACGGAAAAATCCTGGATGTGAGGAATTGGGTAGCGGTCGTGCGCTGTGGCGTTGTTCAACCTGCGGAAATCCCCGCAAGGTCACCACGAACCCTCAGCTTTAGGGACCATGTGTAGGGGGGAAGCCCATGGGCTGTTTGAACACCTGATGATGCCCAACCTCTCCAGGTTGGTGAACTCCTCGCACGCTATGGCCAGTTTAGCTGCGTCCAAGCGCCGAGGTTTTGCAAAAACGGGCGGCCCGGTGGTGGTGATAAAATGCTCCACCCCGTGTTTAGCAACGGCTGCCAAAAATGTGGGGACCGTGAGTGCTGGGAACTGAGTGAGCAGTGTGTGGAACTTACCACATACAGCTGTGACGTTGGCTTGTGCTGTTGGCCGGGACGCTCAAGCTGTACAGGGGATAGAATCAAAGGACAGTGCATTAACCAGGCGCCTGTTAGTGACATCAACCAACAAACCATGTGTGCACAAAAAATCAGCCCCCAATATATTGAAATTCAATGCTGCTATGACAAAAGTCCACTCAAATGTACGGCCGTGTAGAGACAGGAGTAGAGTCCTCTCACCAAAGGTCTTAATCTCCGAGCCGTTTGCTGCTGCCATCTTGGGGCCGCTAGATCCTGCCAGCCGGTCGGCGTAGGACGGCATGATGAAACTCATCTGGGCGCCGGTGTCCACGAGGAAATGCGTCCCCGAGCGTGCGTCCATCAAGTAGAGCAGCTTGTTCCCCTCCCCGAGGGTCACAACTGCTACCGACCCCCGGTCTTGGCGTTTCCCGAGCACTTGAACTGGCACGGTGGTATACATTTGCGTGCCTTCTCTGCGAAGCGGCGGTGGTAAAAACAAAGGGTGTCTCCTCCGCGTTCTTTGGCCCCCGCCGCTGCTGTCGTCGGTGGCTCTGCTGCTGCCGTCGACGGCTCCTCGCCTCCTCCGGCCATCGCGCCGAGCTCCGTTGTTGCCGCCGTGGTCATGAACTCTCTGCTGGCCATGATGATCCGGTGTGCTTCTCGGGCCAGCGCACGATAGTCCCTCTTGGCCAGCAACGGCGAATTGGAAAGGGTCGCTCTCGTTGCTGACAGAAGGTTCTGGAGGAAGAGGTGGGTAAAAATGAAATGGTCGTCGTCCGAGCCCTTTAATCTCAGCATCTTCTCCATCAGGTCAATAGCCGACCCATCTCCTAACCCAGTCCGCGTCAGGAGTCTCTCTGCTCTCTCACCAACCGAGAGTGTGTAGTGCTGGATGAGTGCAGCCTTCAGCGCGCCGTACTTGTCACTGGTTGGTGGCTGATCCAGCAGGCTCTCCACATGCTGAGCCGTGTGGGCATCGAGCGTTGCGACCACATGGTAGAACTTCGTGTCATCCGCCGATATCCCCCGGAGGGCGAACTGCGCCTCGACTAGGTGGAACCAGGAGCGCGGATTGTGCTGCCAAAAATCCGGTAGCTTGATTGCAACAGCATATGCTTGGCTGGGGGCTCCCAACGAGGCTGGCTCCAGGGATCTTTCGTCATGTTGCATGATTCGTCTTGGGTCACCAGTGTGGAGTGTGTAAATAACGAGGCGAATTTCACTCAGACAGTTTATTACACATCTCACACAGAAGCATAGTCAGAAAGAGGACATCTCAGACAAGACTCTTCTCTTAAATACTATGGCACTCCTTCAGAAGCTTCTACACATAAAAGGTCACATTGCATTCACTTCCTTAATCCTTTAACATCCTCCTAGAAGTTTCTGATACACAAAAGATCACACTGCATTCATCCTTCACACCTCCCTGTTAACCCCAAGGGAAACTCTGCTCTTTGTTCTAGTCTAAGATGCTATACCATTATGCACTCCCCAAATGCTAACAGAAAAGGTTACTAATGTATGAGCTATGTAACGGTTGAAACAGTTATATGGTAATTATTGTCAATTTTGTTCTTGTCATAGCTCTTACGTTGGTTGATGACACGAAAGGCAATAAAGTCATTTAACCATCAGTTCTGGCCTTCTCAATATTGACTGGATGCTACAGTTAGAGCTTGACCACCGCCACATGCTGCACAACGTGGTCTCAAGGTTCCCGTGGTAATACCCGCGACGTCCAGCAGATGGCAGAAGTTGGTCAAAAAGCAAAATGGTTCAAAGAAAGGAGCTCAAAATGGAAGGTTTACAAGCTGCATCAGTAAGTCAAATGGACATAAATTAACAGATCAGCATGTCAGATCTGCCAAGATGTTCTGAAAGAACTAAAATACAAACAGAGAAGATGATAACATATCAAAAGGAAGAAATGAGTAAAAAGGAAAAAAGGCTATTAACTCTTTATGAACAATGGAGAATGCAGGTACGTGAAACAAGCGAAAAGTTAAAAGTCTGATATCACTGAAAGGGAGATGGCAGAACTTGCAGACATGTTAGAACTGAAAAGAGATGATGTCCTAAAGCTGTACTCAGAAATAAGAAACCAAATGGCACCTTCAGCTGATATAAGGAGAAAAACTGATGCATGTGATGCAGTTACTCATGACATTGTGAGAATAATTCTGGAAAGAATAAGTGGTGTCGATGGAGATTTTGATGCAGAGCGTGAAATAATTCGTTTACATGGACTTTTAGAGAACGACTACGCTATGTCCATATATGGATCAGCCACAGCATCAAATCACAGTCAGCAGTCCTCAGCTTCACACCTCACCATAAAACGAGCTGATGAAGCGGCAGAATTAGCAGCAAAAGAGGCTGAATATGAGTTTGCAAAGGAAGAACAAAGGCAAAGAGAAAGGATTGCAATTCAAACATCAGAGTTGGAACGTTTGAAAGCACAGAAGGATATGAAAGCAGCTCAAGCCAGGTTTGAAGCATATGACAGAGAGTTATCACAGGTGGGTGATGTACAGTCAATAAAAGGCAAACAGGTGAGCCCAAAATTCACACCCAAACCTCCCATACCAGCACCCACTTTCATTCCTGAGCAAACAACTCCCCTTAGTGTCACTCAACTCGCACAAGCAGTTCAAGACAGCATAAAAATGAACAGACTTCCTACACCAGAGCCAACAGTGTTTAGTGGTGAACCAATAGGGTTTATTGAATGGAAATCTACATTTATGTCACTGATTGAACAAAGGGGCATCTCAGCAGCAGATAAACTGTACTATTTGAAATGATATGTAACTGGCCCAGCTCGCAAATGCCTTGAAGGAACTTTCTTTAGAAACAATGAAAAGGCATATAATGATGCTTGGAACAAACTAAACCAGATACGGCCAGCCATTCGTGATGCAGAAGGCATTTAGAGAAAAGCTCTCAAACTGGCCAAAGGTGCAGCCTAGGGATGCTGAAGGACTAAGGACCTTTGCAGATTTCATATATGCATGCATGCTTGCTATGCCACATGTAAAAGGATTACTTTTACATGAACTTCTAAATGATTTACATGAGTTTATAAATGAACTCACTGACACTGTGACGTCATACACCTGTTTCTGCGAGGACATGTGTGTGCAGACCAAGACCTTCTGCATATACAACAACAATAAACCCTGGTTCATTCCTAAACTGAAGCAGCTACGTCAGACCAAGGAGGAGGCCTACAGGACTGGTGACTGGACTCTGTACAAGCGGGCCAGAAACATGCTGACGAAGGAGATCAGGCTTGCTAAGAGGAGCTACAGTGTGAAGTTACAAAAAAACTTCTCAGCTAACAACTCTGCTTCTGTCTGGAGAGGCCTACGGAATATCACCAACTACAGGAGACCATCCCCCCACCCTGCGGAAAACCTCCAGCTGGCTAATGACCTAAACAGCTTTTACTGCAGGTTTGGAAAGAACCTACAGTTCTCACCTCCCACCCACACAAAAGGATTATCTGCAGCCCCAGGAACTCCATCCCTCCTCCACTCTGACCTCCCACCAGCACTAATGATCTGTGAAGAGGAGGTGCGCCGGGTCTTTCAGAGACAAAAGATCAAGAAGGCTGCAGGACCTGATGGTGTGTCTCCGTCCTGCCTGAGAGTCTGCTCCAACGAGTTGGCCCCCATCTTCACCCGGATCTTTAACAGATCACTGGAGCTGCGTGAAGTGCCTTCCTGCTTCAAACGCTCCATCATCATTCCAGTTCCCAAGAAACCCTCTATTACAGGATTAAACGACTACAGACCTGTTGCCCTGACCTCTGTGGTCATGAAATCCTTGGAGAGATTGGTGCTGAACCACCTGAAGGTCATCACAGGCCCCCTGATGGACCCACTGCAGTTTGCCTACCGGTCAAACAGGTCAGTGGATGATGCAGTGAATATGGGACTACATTACATCCTGCAACACCTCGACTCCCCAGGGACGTACGCCAGGATCCTGTTTGTCGACTTCAGCTCAGCGTTCAACACCATCATCCCAGGCATTCTTCATCAGAAACTCCTCCAGCTCAAGGTGCCCCCCTCCACCTGCCAGTGGATCTCCAGCTTTCTGACTGACAGGTGGCAACAGGTGAAGCTAGGGAGATTTACATCCAGCTCCCGAAAAATTAGTACTGGCGCCCCCCAAGGATGTGTCCTTTCCCCACTGCTCTTCTCCCTCTACTCCAACGACTGCACCTCAGAGGACCCTTCGGTGAAGCTCCTGAAGTTTGCGGACGACACCACAGTCATCGGTTTGATCCGAGATGATGATGAGTCTGCATACAGGCAGGAGGTGGAGCAGCTGATCCTCTGGTGCAGCCAGAACCATCTTGAACTTAACCCAGCCAAAACGGTGGAGATGACTGTGGATTTCAGGCGACACCCCCCTTCATTCCCCCCACTCACCATCCTCAACAGCACAGTGTCCACTGTGGACTCCTTCAAGTTTCTGGGTACCACAATCTCCCGGAACCTGAAGTGGTCCTCCCATATAGACACTGTCCGGAAAAAGGCCCAGCAGAGGTTGTTTTTTCTGCGTCAGCTCAAGAAGTTTGATTTGCCTCAGGAGCTGCTGGTTGTCTTCTACACCGCCATCATCCAATCTGTCCTCTGCTTTTCCATCACTGTCTGGTTTGGATCTGCCACTAAACAGGACAAGACCAGACTGCAGCGGATCATTAAGTCTGCGGAGAGGATCATTGGTACCGACCTACCCTCCATTGAGAACTTATATCGGTCCATAACCAGGAAACAGGCGGGAAACATCTGTGCTGACCCATCACACCCCGGCCACAAACTGTTTGAACTTCTATCTTCTGGTCGTCGTTACAGATCACTGAAGGTCAAAACCACCCGTCACAGGAACAGTTTCTTTCCTCAAGCCATCACTCTGATGAACTCCTAACACTCACCTAGTCCTACCTGTTTGCTGTACTCATGACTTTTCATCCATTATTACATTGCACATAACTCTCACACTGCTTTTTACTTCATTCACATTATATCACTGAATCTGAGTCCACATTGAAATACTGTGTGATTGTATATTTTTTCATATATTTCTGCAAAGTGTGGTTAGTCCGAGTAAATAACTGCATATATTCCTGTATATATTTGCATCCTTTTATAGAAACGTGGACAGACTGTAATTTACTGTACATACTCTGTTTGTCATTGAATCCTTATTTAAATCCTTCACCTGAACAACGAGAGCAAGTTTTTAGCCAAAGTCAAATTCCTTGTATGTGTTGTGCATACTTGGCCAATAAAGCTGATTCTGATTCTGATTCTGATTCTGATTACAAATACTCGACGACTGCGAAGAAAATCAAAAACTGTTGCACAAGCTACCGGACTGGATAAACGCAAGATGGAACAGGCAGGTTACAAAGACTTTAATGGAAGGTGGTGAGTTTCCAAGCTTCAGTGATTTTGCATCCTTCCTCTCATTAGAAGCTGAAGTCGCTTGCAACCCAGTCACCTCCATTCACGCACTTCGTGGCAATGAAACAAACAGTGATAAAAGGAACACAAAGGAAATCAAAATGAACTAGAAAAGCACTCGGAGAGCGCAGACCTCCGCCAAGCGCCACAATTCCCCCCATACAGTGTTTGTGTGTACGTTTTCAGATTCCTTGAGCATGTAAACATATGACTAGCAATTGGATTCACAATGATTATTTGTTTATTTGACAGGGACAGTGCAATAAACACACAATTAATCAATGACAATCAATCTGATAGTGATAGGATTAGTGGTTCAGTAGTAAAAGCATTGCCTCCTTGGCGGAGGTAATAAACTGAAGTGTTGCTGTTGTGTCCATCTCCTCCACTGACAGATGCAAATTGGGTAGACAGGTTGCCGTGGGTTTTATATTATATTGTAACGTGCTGCTCGACATGGCGACGTCCCACCGGGAGGTTCGAACTCACGCTCCGGAGTCCCGCACTGTACCTGTGTCACCAATAGGGTCAAGCCACTTGGCAAGCCAAGTAGGGTGCTCATATTGAGTTCGCTACAATATTATTTTTTGGGGGGTTGCGCTCCGCGGCAAACGAGAATTTAGAGGCTTCGCCGGCAGAGAGCTCGTTTTTGCGCAGCGCCTATGGCTGGCCGGTGAATTTGTGCCAAATGCGCAGCTCCTATGGCTGGCCGGGGAATTTCTGCCAAACAATCCGTCGGCGGACAGTTGGCCGTGTGAGGTTTTGCGGCGGGCCCAGGCCATTCATTCATTCATTCCTTCATTCAAGGTGGTAAATCCCTGATGCAGTCACTTTTAGCATTAGAGTGAGACATATCAGGCGCAGCATTACTGGCGCCGGGATTCCTCTCTGTTCCGGAGCCGCTGGACAAAAGAAGGTGCGATAATGGTTGCCGTGGGTTTTATTGGGTTTGCGGTCCGCGGAAAAAAGAGGATTTGGAAGCCTCCCCCGGCAGAGAGCTGGTTTTTGCGCAGCCCCTATGGCTGGCCGGGGAATTTCTGCCAAATAATCCGACGCCGGACAGCTGCCCGTGTCAGCTTTTGCAGCGTAGTGCAAACACAGGCACTCTGGCGAGCCCTGTTTTCTGTGTGCTTTTGTGCCTAAAACTTTGAAGAAGGCGGAGTTTGTGTTCATCAGACACGTCGACCAGCGCCCTCTATTGCGCCTGCGCACATGTTGAAAATGGCTGTATGTCACAGTGTTGAAAAATGCTTTAAAAAATTCCTGTATCCAGACAGTGAACCGGATCACCCCCAAAATTTAATCAGTTCTTCCTTGTACCATTTCCAACAACGCCTGAAAGTTTCATGGAAATCCGTCCAAGACTTTTTGAATTATCTTGCTAACCAACAGACAGACAGACAAACAGACAGACAGAAAAACACACAAACTCCGGCAAAAACATAACCTCCTCCTGGCCTTTTCGGCCTGGCGGAGGTAACAAGGCAACTGTGTTTAACACAAACACCACTGAACAAAGTTGCAGATGGACAATAACAAAAACACCTAACTGCTCTCCTTGCACATTATGCCAGGACGCTCATCAGCTCCACAAGTGCCCAGACCTCTTGAAAATGCCTCTAGAAAACAGAAAGAAACATGTGAAAGACAATAAACTTTGTTACGGTTGTTTAAAACAAGGACACAGTGCTAAGGACTGCAAACGCCGCCTCACTTGTGAAACCTGCACAAAGAGACACCCGACCTGTCTTCACAATGAGAACTATAGTAACATTCAACAAAGAGAAACACACGTGAGTACACATAACGCAACTCAAAGTAACTCACCTGAAACAGCAACAGCCATGTCACTTAATGTTGCCAGATTTGAGCAGACAGTCAGCACCTCAATGATAGTTCCAGTGTGGCTGTCAACTGCTACCAATCCACACAAGGAAAAATTGGTCTATGCGTTATAAGACATGCACAGTGACACTGTCTTCATTGATCAAGATGTGACACATGAACTGCAGGCAAATGTTTGTTCAGTAAAGCTGAAACTGACTACTATGATGGGTAAAAATGCAGTTGTAAGCAGTGGAAAGGTATCTGATCTCTTGGTGAGAGGTTATAACTCAGCCACAGTCATAAAGCTCCCCACTGCATACACAAAAGACTACATACCTGCCAACAGAGAACACATACCAACATGTGAAACAGCAAAACTGTGGAGTCACTTGCTGACTATTGTAGATGAGGTCCCCCCACTCCTCAGTTGTGAAGTAAGTCTCCTCATTGGTTATACTTGTCCTAGAGCTCTCGCACCCAAACAAGTAATCTTAGGCAAAGAAAATGAGCCCTATGCCATTCAAACTGACTTAGGATGGAGCATAGTTGGCAACTCGGTACCTTGCAATGAAACAGACATGGCAAGCAGTCTCTGTCATTGAGTGACCGTTAAGGAAATCCCTCCCTCCACTCCAGCAGATGCAATACGTGCTTTGGAAAGAGATTTTAAAGAGACTGACAGAAATGAAAAAACTGTCACAAGAAGATTTAGTGTTCCTCCAGAAACTTGAGCAAGGCATAACACAAACTGAAAATGGGCATTATAAAATGCCATTGCCGTTTAAAGAAAGGCCACAAATGCCAGATAACAGACTCAACCAGATCAAACACAAATTCATGAAGGATGAAAAATACAAAGAGGATTACAGTGAAATACATGAGTGACATCATCAAAAGAGGTAATAAGATAAGATAAGCCTTTATTAGTCCCACAATGGGGAAATTCCAGGATTGCAACAGCACAGGGATAGCAACACTCATAGCAATAATCAGAAGGCAAGAAAAAACAAGAGCAGCTAGTATACATATGTACATATTAATATAAATATGTATTATATATATTGTGGCGGTTCGTTTTAACCCCACAACAGACTAAGGACACTCAGCCCTCTTTTCTCTGTTTTTCTGCTGCATTACTGAGAAGCAATGTGCCATTCATGTATTTGTGATGCAAACATGCATGTGTTGTGATGTAATGCGCCATTCTTTATAGTGTGCATATGGCTTGTCCTTACTGTGCTTTTTCTGAGCATCTTAGATGTGCTTTGGTGTATTAATGTCTACAGGTAGACGAGTTTCTTCTGTCTCACCTATGTGATGTTAATCGATGCCTTTCATCCTTTGTACTCATGCGTCCTGTCCTTACTGTGACCTAGAGACTCAGATCAATATGTAGATGTGCTTGTTAGCCTCTTTGTCTTGCACTTAGAGCGAGGTCTAGCTAATCTGCCCATTGTGATGTATGGCTTACAAATGCAAATACCTCCTGCCTGTTCTGTTGTCCCTTTGATCATTCTAGACTGTGGGGTATGTCTTTTTGATGTATTGTTATGATCAAGTATTTAAGGTGCAACTCTGTAACGCAATCTCCTCTCTTCTTCTCTCACTCTGATCCTGCAACTGGTAGACACACACGTGTCCTCCTCTCCTTCTCTGAGAGCTTAGGGATCCCGCTCCGGGCTGCTCCGCTATGCACCGGAGAGGGGATCCCGTGAAGGCGACATGATATAATAAAACCCGCTTAAAACCACAGCACGGCTGCTTATTTTTCCATGCCGCCTCACTGGTGACCCCGACGTGATATGAACACGCACACGTTTTGTGCGAAAGCAACCTTCCGAGCTGGACAGCCACACAGCTGCGTTGGTGACCCCGCCTGAAAGCACACGCTTTGTGCAAAGCAACTTCTGGTCTGGACCACTGCAGTGACCCGACGCTGAAACGAACATGCTGCCAGCGAACGCAACAGCTCCCTTCTGCTTCAGGGAGATTTCGACGCAGAGTTTCCAGGTTGAAACCCTCCGGAGACCACCCACGACCGGGAAAGCTGCAGCAACGTTTCATGGTGAGATCTGCACAACCACGCTGGACCGGCCGCTCTCACAGAGAGCGCACGCACCTCGTCCTCTCCACGACGGCAACCTCCAGGGCCGACGGGGAGCGCAGCGCGTGGAACTGAACGCACCATGGCCGCACGAGCGACAACGATCGTCTCCTCCCTCTCACCGCTCCAACGCAGCTGCATGAGCCCGGGGCACGAAGATCGTCTATTCCCTCCCGCCGCTCCAACGCATCTACACGGGCCTGAGGGACTAAAGATCGTCTATTTCCTCTCACCGCTCCAACGCACCATGGCCAATCTACAGCCACAGCTCAACCTGGATTTTACCGGCGCCGTCTGCGCCGTTCTCCACCAAGTTTCTGCACCCTGACTCACCACTCCAGCGGCCCACCCACGCACTGAACCCCCGCGCACGCATCGGGGAGTTACAAGGACGGCGCATCACGCATGGGACAAGTAATGGCTCCACAGACTGCCTTCCTCCTTCGCCGCTGCCTTTCAGGGCTGCTCGCTCACCTGAGGCACGCATGCAGCATACTGGAAGGATTTGTTAACAGTCTCAGCCACGCCACAGACCACCATCGTCCTCCGCCGCTGCCCACAGAACCTTCAGGGTTGCTCGTTCACCTGAAGCAAGCACGCAGCTCGCCACTGGATTTTTTAATGGTCTTAGCCACGGCACAACGGGATTTCAGCCGTCAGCTGTTCCCAGGAGCTTTGGGGTTGCTTCAGCACCCAAAGCCAACAGTCCCTATGCTTTGTTTACTTTTTCTCTTACAGCCGCTCCTGCTTTTCTTCATGGCCACGAGAGGAGTCAGAGACTAATTTTTCTTCTTGTGGACCGCTGCACGTTCAACGGGACCAGCCCTTCGACATTGCGGACCCACAAGCAATTTTTACGCGGCTCAGGACGATTTCACAGCTCCTGCCGGCACTTACTACCCCTCCCCTCCCTCCCCCTCCGCCTGCAGCGAGCTTCTCCCACAGCTCGCTCACACAGATGGATTATCGAGGTCGCGACCCCCTGCCGCGTCCTCTGGGGAGGGGCGTGTGTGGCGGTTCGTTTTAACCCCACAACAGACTAAGGACACTCAGCCCTCTTTTCTCTGTTTTTCTGCTGCATTACTGAGAAGCAATGTGCCATTCATGTATTTGTGATGCAAACATGCATGTGTTGTGATGTAATGCGCCATTCTTTATAGTGTGCATATGGCTTGTCCTTACTGTGCTTTTTCTGAGCATCTTAGATGTGCTTTGGTGTATTAATGTCTACAGGTAGACGAGTTTCTTCTGTCTCACCTATGTGATGTTAATCGATGCCTTTCATCCTTTGTACTCATGCGTCCTGTCCTTACTGTGACCTAGAGACTCAGATCAATATGTAGATGTGCTTGTTAGCCTCTTTGTCTTGCACTTAGAGCGAGGTCTAGCTAATCTGCCCATTGTGATGTATGGCTTACAAATGCAAATACCTCCTGCCTGTTCTGTTGTCCCTTTGATCATTCTAGACTGTGGGGTATGTCTTTTTGATGTATTGTTATGATCAAGTATTTAAGGTGCAACTCTGTAACGCAATCTCCTCTCTTCTTCTCTCACTCTGATCCTGCAACTGGTAGACACACACGTGTCCTCCTCTCCTTCTCTGAGAGCTTAGGGATCCCGCTCCGGGCTGCTCCACTATGCACCGGAGAGGGGATCCCGTGAAGGCGACATGATATAATAAAACCTGCTTAAAACCACAGCACGGCTGCTTATTTTTCCATGCCGCCTCAATATATATATATATATAGACACACAGTGCGGAGCATTGTGGTTGGTGGATGTGCAGCAGAAAGTCTAAGCTCTCTCTCCGCGGATGTGGCGGGCCAGCTGGATGTCTTTGGGCATGATGGTGACCCTCTTGGCGTGGATGGTGCACAGGCTGGTGTCCTCGAAGAGACCCACCAGGCAGGCCTCGCTGGCCTCCTGCAGAGTCATGACGGCGGAGCTCTGGAAGCGCAGGTCGGTCCTGAAGTCCTGAGCGATCTCCCTCACCAGGCGCTGGAAGGGCAGCCCACAGATGAGCAGCTCTGTGGACCTCCAGCAGCGACGGATCTCTCTCAGAGCCACAGCACCGGGCCTGCAACGGTGAGGCCTCCTCACTCCGCCGGCGGCCGGAGCGCCTTTTTGAGCAGCCTTGGTGGCCAGCTGCTTCCTGGGGGCTTTTCCTCCACTAGATTTACGGGCGGTCTGCTTGGTTCTTGCCATCGCTCTTTATTATTCTGTCTTATATTTCCTGCACACCGCCCAAACTCCAGCCCAGCACCTGCGTCACTCCCGCTTCAGCTCTCCCGGTATGTCGAGCCTCTCCGTTAGCACCGGGTGGCGGCCGAGTGCTAGCTAGCTCCTCCCCGCTGCATCGTCTCCCGCTGTAAACAGAGGCTCCCTCCGCCGACTCGGGAGACCCCCGGGGCAATCTGTGTGTCCGTGATACACATAGAGTGAAAGGTGTGCCGGATCAGAAAGTCATCACCGGATCAGAAAGAAGAAGGAAGAGAAAAAGACTCAGAATTGAGCCGCTGTTGCAAAAGGCAGCCAACTCGTGTGGCGCCGGAACCAGAAGTAATGCCGAAGAGACTGATGATTATGGACCGCCTGGTGAGACATGGTACATACCGCACCACGGCATCTATCATCTAAAGAAACCCGATAGGTTGCATGTTGTCTTTGACTGCTCTGCAAAGCACAAAGGTACCTGTCTTAATGAACATTTACTGAATGGTCCCGACATGATTAACAATCTAACTGGTGTTCTTGTGTGCTTCAGAAAGCACCAAGTAGCTCTGATGTGCGACATTGAAAAAATGTTTCACCAGTTCCAAGTCAAAGAAAATGATCGCAACTACTTGCGCTTCTTATGGTGGAAAGATGGAGACATAAACAGCCAACCACAAGCATACAGGATGACAGTACACCTCTTTAGCGCTGTCTCATCGCCTGGCTGTGCGAACTATGGACTCAAACGTTTAGCCAAAGAGAACAGCCTTGCATATCCTCACAGTTCATAACCAGAGACTTCTATGTTGACGACGGAGTCACCAGCGCAGAGACGGTAAACGACGCTACTGAACTGGCGAAGGAAGCATGTGAACTATGTGCAAAAGGTGGACTAAGGTTACACAAGTTTGTGTCCAACAACACTGACGTTCTAAACAGTATTCCAACTTCAGAGCATACAACGAATACTAAAACAAAGGACTTAACATTTGGTGAAACACAAACAGAAAGAGCACTTGGCATTTATTGGAATGTGGAGAAAGATTGCTTTACATTCAGCATTATGCTGAAAGACCAACCACCAACCAGGCGTGGCATCTTGTCCACAGTCACAGCAATATACGACCCCCTTGGATTCATTGCTCCCTATGTGCTCAATGGCAAAGGAATTCTCCAAGAGATGTGTCGTCAAGGAACGGATTGGGATGACCCACTACCTGAACTTATTAGGCCACGGTGGGAGTGCTGGAAAGGAGATCTACACAATCTGAAAAAACTGCAAATAAACAGATGTTATGTTCCTGCAGATTTTGGAGATGTAGTGAAAAGAGAAATACATCACTTTTCCGATGCAAGCACCACAGGATATAGACAATGTTCTTATCTCAGACTCATAAACAAAAACAAAGATGTTCACTGTACCTTCATCATGGGCAACGCACGTGTCTCTCCCACAAAGGTCACCACAATCCAAGGGTTAGAACTTACCGCAGCCGCAGTGTCAGTCACCGTGAGCAACATACTAAAAGAGGAACTGCTCTATAACAACGTTGAGGAGTTCTTTTGGACAGACTCAAAGGTCACTCTAGGATACATAAATAACGAAGCAAGATGCTTTCACACGTTTGTTGCTAATAGAGTGCAGAAAATTCACAACAGTACCACTCCACAACAATGGCTTTATGTGCCTACCAGCGAAAACCCTGCAGACATGGCATCCAGGGGTACATCAGTAAATGAACTGCTTTCATCCAACTGGCTCACAGGTCCTCAGTTCCTGTGGGAAAAGGAGATACGGCTTCCCACAAAAGAGACTATTGAACTTCCAGTAGGAGACCCAGAGGTGAGAAAAGTGCAGACACAAAGTACACAAACTGTTGAATATCCAAGTCTTAGTGACCGCCTCACAAAGTTCTCATCCTGGTCCTGTGCAGTCAGCGCAGTAGCATGTCTTAGACGTTATCTGCTCAAAAACAAATCAAAGACACTTATTACTGTAACTGAAAGACAAAATGCAGAAACTGTGATTATCAAAGATTTACAAAGACAAGCATATCAAAACGAAATAGAGACATTAAGCAAAGGTAAACAACTACCAAAGAACAACAAAATGTACAACTTGGATGTTTTCTTGGACAAGGACAATGTGCTCAAGGTGGGCGGAAGGCTACAACACTCATCTCTTCCCAACTCATTCAAGCATCCAACAATCATTCCCAGAGAATATCACATCACAAAACTGATAATTACTCACTGTCACAAAAGGGTCAACCATCAGGGAAAAGGCTTCACAATGAATGAGATATGATCCAGTGGCTATTGGATTCCAAGGTTAAGTCAAACAGTTGCATCCTACATTCGCCAGTGTGTGTTTTGTCGGAAACAAAGGAGACCTGTGGAAGGACAAAAAATGAGAGATCTGCCCACAGAAAGAATTAAGCTCTCTCCACCTTTCACACACTGTGGTATGGATGTTTTTGGCCTGCTCCTGACCAAACAAGCGCGAAAGGAATACAAAAGGTATGGCCTCCTTCTCACGTTTCTATTCACATGCAGTTCATGTTGAAATTTTAGAGAACCTATCGACAGACGCTTTTATGAATGGACTCAGATGCTTTATTGCTTTAAGAGGCTCTGTCAAGCAAATAAAATGTGATCAGTGTACTAACTTTGTAGGTGCCAAAAATGAACTGAACGCAGCACAAAGTGAAATAGACACTGACAAACTGACATCCTTCCTTGCAGAGAAACAATGTGATTTTGTCCTAAACACACCTCATGCTAGTCACGCAGGTGGAGTATGGGAACGGCAAATACAGACTGTGAGAAGTGTTCTTAATGCAGTATTGGCTCTCACACCAGGTCGACTCACTGATTCTTCACTCAGAACCTTCTTCTGTGAAGCAGCCGCCGCTTAACAACAGACAGTCTCAATGATCCAAACAGTTTGGAGCCACTAACTCCAAATCATCTTGTCACAATGAAAACCTCAACTGCTCTGCCTCCCCCCCAGACAGTTCATTAGGGAAGACTTGTATGCACAAAAACAATGGTGTCAAGTACAGTACTTACTCGAAAAGTTTTGGAGCAGATGGAAAAAGGAGTACCTTTAAAACATCATGGTCAGACAAAGATGGCACACGCCAAAAAGGAATGTGCAAACAGGAGACATAGTAATGGACAAAGATGAAACGCAACCGCGATCTCAATGGAAACTTGGATGAATCGTGGACACTATAAAAGACACAGATGGACTTGTCAGAAAGGTCAAAATCACTTCTGCAGACAGAAATCTTACCAAAAAGGGTCAGCGTGTTAATAAAATGTCTATAGTAGAACGCCCAGTTCATAAGTTAGTTCTGCTATTAGGAGATTAGGAAAAGTAAATGTACAAAGCTAAAGGGTGTTTTGAAATGTTGAAAGTTGTACTTATAACATGTTTACAAAGTTATTGTTTTTGTTAAGTAATTTGAAGAAATTATTTGTGTTTTATATGTGTGACAGCAAATAATTTGGTGGGAGTGTAAGGGTAGACAAAGTAAGGTTAGCTCTGTTTACATGTATAGTAATTATGGTGCAAAGATATGCTTTTATTTTGGTAACTTCCTCGTGAGCGGAAGTCAGGTAACGGAAATCAACTTGAAGTACAAAAGAAAGACGCAAAGAAAAGTAGGAAAAGGTTAAGGGCAAAACGGAGAAAAGACCACGGAAAAGGATAAAAACGGCAAAGATTTTAGCTTCATTCGATAAGGGAAGAAGGTTAGTGATTGTACAGAAAATGTTTATTGTAAAGATGTAAATTAGTTATGCTAACAGAAAAGGTTACTAATGTATGAGCTACGTAACGGTTGAAACAATCATATGATAATTATTGTCAATTTTGTTCTTGCCATAGCTCTTACATTGGCTGATGACACAGAAGGAAATAAAGTCATTTAACCATCAGTTCTGGCCTTCTCAATATTGACTGGATGCTACAGGTCCTCTTAAGTATAGCAAGTGTGCCTGTGTGCACACCACTTAAGGGCCTTTTCCACTAGTCTCGCTTAGCCCTACACCGCACCACTCAGCCCGCGTTTGAGCATTGTCCATTAGCCCCAGCACTGGTTAGCAGGTGCTATTTTAGTACCTGATCCAGGGCAGGGTCTAACCGAGCTGAGTAGGGCTGAGTATGGCTGTGATGTGACTTTAACAGACTGGTCGCCGCTGATTGGTCAGATCGTAACGTCACGAAAGCGACTTTTTCTGCTGAATTTACTACACGACCGCCATTTGTAGTTGTTCAGCCAGTGAACACAGTGCGCGGCTTTAATACTGTATTTTCACACTTTGAAGATGTCTTCTCGTAAGGCTATCCCCTGGTCAAACGAGGAGGTGCGCAATTTTCTTGCTATATTAGCCGACGATCGCATCCAGCATGAGTTGGACGGATCTACTAGAAATGAAAGAATATACCAGCAGGTGTCCGAGCAGATGGGTTCCCAAGGGCACATCCGTACTGCCAAACAGTGTCGGGAGAAGCTGAAAAAGCTGAAAAGCGATTACCGAGCAGTGAAGGACCACAATGCTCGAAGTGGAGCGGACCGGAAGGAGTGGAAGTGGTTCGCTGAGATGGACGCAATCTATGGACATAGGCCTGCTAGCAATGGCAGAGACACTGGGCTCGACACGGCCACGGTCACGGCCTTGGAAACCGTGGATGGTGAGTGTTGTTTTGTTTTGCGCGTCTTTTCGCCAATTTATCCTTTCTGTGCCAAGCTCACTGTTTTTAAGAAACAGGAAGGTTGTTAGATTGTGGGTAATGGTTGTTACTGAGGCTTGCCTATTGTTTTGCAGCCAACTGCAGATTCACGCTTGCTTTGTGTTAAGTATTAGCGCAAACAAAACGCTGAATTACGCTTATTGTATTCCGGTTAAAAACTTTAGAGTGTTGTGTACATGTTGCACTTTGGTGTTAAGTTTTAAATTGCGTGCATTTTCTTTCTAGAATCGCAGTTCATATCACAGGGGTCCACCTCAGTGGACATGGACACATCGGACTCTCCTGCGTCTGCCTCTGCCTCTGCGTCTGCGTCTGCCGGAGCGCCAGCTGGATCGACTCCCATGTCAGCCACATCACCAGCTCCATCTGGATCACGTTCAAGTGCCGGTAAGGCACAATAACCACGATTTTTTTTTTTTGTTGAAACAGGTCCAGCGGAAACCAGGGTCGAAAATCCATCCATCCATCTTCTACCGCTTAATCCTTTACGGGTCGTGGGGGGGCTGGAGCCTAACAAGTTATGTACCAAATTGATTAATGCAATTTCCTGTAGCTGCATATTAATTAATTGAAAATGTCTTTTTAAATGTACAAAAAGGTTATCATACCTGTCAAGGCATACCTCATGCCTCCCTTATTGGGGGAGCTTTCACACCTGTACTGAGTACTTAAAAACTGTATTTATCGGCAGATGAAAGAAAACTGAACCAAAAAAAAAAAAAAAAAAAAAAAACCTAAACAAACAGCAACTGCAACATGAACTATTTCAAACATATTTATTCAAATGATATGGACACAATCTTGAGCCACAACTTTTTGGTAATGTGAAAATAATAAGCCAAGTAGCACAAAAAAATAAATAAAATAAAAAATAAATAAATAAAAAATAAATGATATTAATAATAAATAAATAAAAATAAATAAAAAAAATATTTTTCAAATTTACATTAGCACAAGGTAGATTGCTTAATTTCAAAGCACACAATAAGAATTATTCTGAATATAGTTCTTAATTGTCAGCTAGATACTGTATATACACTTGGAATTAAAGAGTTTTTAATTGTCAGCTTTGTTACACTAATGCACTTGGATGAACTTGAAACAAGAAAATGTTCACTGATGCTGCTTGTTATAGTTCCAAGTAGCAGCCTTTGCTGACTCTAGCATTTCTGAAGTGGCAGATCAGATCAGGTGGCAGATCAGAAGTGATCTGCCACCAATGGGGGTAGATTGTGCTCTGCCACAAAAAAATGACAAACCATCACTTCTGCTAGTGATGCATTGGATTTGGAAGGCGTCGGTTCTCTCACTAGCTGAAAATGTTCATCCATCGATCAATACGTTTTCGATTTGGCTACACAGTTTTTGTGGCCCTGTGTAGCGAAGTACGACTTCAGGTCGAAAATCCCCGATGCAGTCACTTTTATGCTCCTCCTACATGGAACGCAGAAAGAGTGTGTAGGGCCCTCTGGAGAAGCCTTTAGCCATCCAGCGATTCCTCTCTGTTCCGGAGCCGCAGGACAACAGAAGGTGCGAGGCCATCAGCATAATGATCAGTCCACACCTCTCACTGTTGTGATAATTGCTCACGCTGAGCGCTCTGCCAGCCCCGTATGCTGTGGGGGTCACACACGAGGTGTTCCTCCACACTCTCAATAATTTTTTTCCCGTATATTTTTCTTTTCGGCGTACAGAAATGGCAATACACCCGTACTAAAATTGCATTTTCCCCGTATTAAAATACGGCGAAACCGTATCACTTGACAGGTATGGGTTATTCTTTGGTCTTCACTTATTGGTGATCCACAACCTAGTCCCATTTTTAGGGGTGGTGATTGAAGTGCTGTTGTAACTCCTGTTTGAGAAAAACAAATAAATAAAGCTCATGAACTGCCGTTGAAATCAACATGCTTCATTGAAATGGTTCGCATCAGCTGACTGTATTAATCCATTCAGATTTCTGCGGCCACACTACAAGCAACTATTTTAAACATTACCCATCCATCCATCCATATTCTTAATCTTAATCCTCTTTAGTTTTGCAGGGGGGCTGCAGCCGAAGACAGCACACTGCGTGTTGCAAAATCCGCTCTACTGAGGGGCAGCAACATGACAGTTCAGCTTATATACAGCAATGAAGCATAATATAATAGTGAGATTCCACCACACACTTGCACCAGTGTAATTCCATAATATATGTAGTGATCCAGCTTTAACAACCATGCCTTTCTGTCTTTCAATGTAGCCAAGAGGAAAAGGAACAACTCCATCGCTGACCTTACATCAGCGATGGTCCAGATGCATGACGAAGAGATGCGGCTCTTGGAACGACAACATGACCAGCGGCAAGAACACCATCGGGAGTACATGCAGCATTTGTGACAGGTGGCCGCAGATGTGCGGGCAGATGCGCGTGAAGCCCTGGAGCAGGACGCTGCGTTGCGAAGGAAAGAGCTCGCAGAAATGTCCACATTCAACCGAGATTTCCTGACCCTATTTGGCAGGCTGGTGGACGCATTTAGCAGTCGGCGTGTCTAACCATGTCTCCCCACGCCCAGTCTGTTTTTTGGTTTGTAAATTTTTCTTCAGGAATAAAATTGTATTGTTTGCATCAAAAGTCTGGTTTATCTGTTATGACACCATATGAGAAAAGCCAATAATTACATACACATTCCATTCTCTGTTCACTCCACATGCTGCTGTTCATCAGGTCAGGTGTATAGCCTTCTAATGGTAATTTAATTTTTAACAACACAACGAAACGTAATGTCTTGGTAGGTTTTTTTTTTTTTTATTTTAAACAAATTTGCAATGCTGAATCCATTTCTCTCGAACGGGTACATTTTTTCTGTTATAAACAGTTGTACAGGTGTACTTTAACTTGTACAGTAGACACTGCTAAAGGTAAGTACATGTAAGTTGAATGTTGCATCACCAGTCCAAATTTAATAAATTAAGAAGGAATCTAGCAAAAATTTGGCACTAATAACAGTAGACAAAAATCGGACAAGGAGACACAACTGTGTTTTTGTTGCACACAACTGTTGTTACCAACAAGTTGTGCCAAATTAATATTAGCTTTGCATTTCCACCAAAGCCAAAGTCGCTTGTCTGGCAGCATTTTTTGAACATGCTCTGTGAGGTGTTTCTGCATGTAATTCACAGTACCACAACTGTTGTTAACAACAACTTGTGCAAAATTTATATTCCCTTTTCCCAAAAATTAAAAATCAATTTGTAAGTAAAAGTGGGAGACCTTTACATGGGAATATGACATGTATCAGCACATGATTTATAGTTCAATTTGCATTTCCACCTAAGCAAAAGTGGCTTGTTGAGCTGGATTTTTGTGAAGATGGCCTGTGCGGTGTTTCTGCATGTAATTACCCGTACCTTAACAGATAAGCGTTATGAACAACAGAGGACAGGTAGATGGAACATGCACAACATTTTATTTACAAAAAATATTTTTGAAATATGTATGCACATAAATGTGGACGAAATTACATTTTTACCTATTGCTAGACAAGTACTGCATCACAGCAACTCGTATATCGCCACCCTGCTCCTCTGCTCCCTGGGTCACTGCCACCACTGGTTCATCTACTGCATCCATACTCCAATGTAGTGTCATACGTCTCTCCATGACTCTCACACATATTATGCAGAGCACAACAAGTCAGCACCATAGCTTTCACCAGTTTCATGTCACAGTCATTCCTTTTCAGAAGGCAGCACCACCTTCCCTTTAGCCTGCCGAAAGCATTTTCCACAACCACACGTACTCGACTGATGGTCTGGTTGAACGTGTGCTGTTCTGCAGTCAGCCGTCTGGTGTCATGGAATGCTTTCAACAGCCAGTTTTGCAGTGGATATGCAGAGTCTCCAAGGATGTAGTAGCCCACACGTACCGCACCAATGTTCCGGATGTGAGGTGGGAAGAGGTTTCCCTGACTGGCTAAATCCCACAGTGTAGCCAGTCTCAGCACCCTAGCATCATGCACGCTCCCTGGCAGCCCTGGAAACACATTCCAGAACAACCCCTTTCCATCAACAACACCTTGAAGGATTATGGAGTGCCAGCCTTTACGATTAAAGTAGTCGGTGTGAAATTGTTGTGGTGCTATGATGGGTATGTGGGAGCCATCTATAGCACCAACACACAATGGAAGCCCCCACCGATTCTCCATGTAGGCCGAAATTTCTGTGAACCTCCCATCATCCGGAAAACGGAGTTGTTCTGGAACCAGCAATGACTCTGCTGCTGCACAAAAATCCTCCACACACCTGCACACCGTTGTGATACTGACTCCAAACAGATGGCCTATAGTGCGGTACTCTGAACCGGTAGCAAGCTTCCACAGTGCAATGGCCACTCTCTTCCTCACAGGCACACATAGGCGGAATGTTGTATCTTGACGCTCCATGCGTGGACGCAATTTGTGCCACAGGTATGTAAAAGTCTCCTCGGACATCCGGAAGTTTTGCAACCACTCCATGTTTGAGAAACCGGGAACAATACCCTCCCACCACTGCGAGGCACGGTTGACTGTCCACACCGAGGGTCTGCAGCGATTACTTTGCAACGAAGCAGCCAACTGAAACACACACACACAGCATGCATAATGTAATGCATTTAATACCATTGACCTGGCGACATAAAAATGCGGGACATAAAACTGACATGACTATAAAATGACATTTGCAAGCATTAGCATGCGTTAACTTACCAAAATACGCTCCCTCATGTGTCGAGCATTTAAACTCAGAGTTGCAGCTTCATATTCCAATACGGCAGCCGAGAGCCTCCTGTACCCTTCCTCCAACCTTTGTCTCAACGCATGTCGTCTCAGTGCACATCGTCGTCTTATATGGCTCAATTGTCTGGCCTTCATTGTTGTAAAAAGCCACAGAGCGAGAAAAATGAAAATCCTCTCTTCGTCATCAGCCATTTTCTTTGTTGTGGAGGATTCGGTCGCGTGTTTCACGTCCCGAGAGTGTGGTGCCGCCTTGGCGCCGCCTCGCTGTTCAAGAAATCCCACCCACCGCAGGTGTGCCAGCAGTAATGTCGAAAAGCAACCGAGGCAGAACCGAATCGAAGTGAGTCGAGTCGGGTTTTCTAATCAGGGCTGAGCGGGGCTAATGGAAAAGTGCCTTTAGAGTAGTTTCCTCCTCAGTGACATCAGTCAGGGGCTGCTGCTGGTGCTTGTGTTTGCCAGCAGCAGTATTTCAACACAAAAGTAAATTGTTTGCAGTTTGATACTTTTATTTTTCATCTCTTGTATCAGATCTAGATAATGTATTTAAAAACTGAGCCAGCTTTTTTGTACCAGCCCTCCAGAAAAAAGACAAAAGATTTAAAAAAGGAAGACGCCAGTGTGTTACTGGAATCTCATTGATTGGACTGCACTGCAAAGATATTTCTATAACTGACAAATGATGTAAGCGTCCAGAGTGCAGTCGGGTGTCACTCTCCAGATTCCGTTTTCAGACAGTAAGGTGCACCCTGTATCCCTGATGGATTTGTCTGGTTTTCCTTCTCCCCATTTGGTAAAGCTTAAAGGTCTCTCTTTCATATCTGTCACAAAGTTGCCATTTTCTTTTTTATTGTTGACATTGATCCAGATTATTTTATCTTCTTCATCAAACACTTGAGTCAGTACGCTATTCTCCTCTGCATTCTGAGGCAGAGCCAGCTAGAAACCTTGTTGGGCACAGAACTCTGCGGCCTTTGAAAAAGAGCTTCTCTCTTTGTTGGACACAAAGTACTTCTGACCCACCTTCCGGACAAAGTCAAAGTTTATCACTGAAAAAGACAATGAAGCAAATTAGTTTTGTTTCCCCACAATAATAATAAAAAAAAAATTGTATCCTTCTTTCTGACATGCATTTCTGAGTCTGGAAAAAAAAAATTTCCCTTAACTACACTTTAGCTATGATTTGATCAGTCCACTTTCAAATGCTAGGTACACCTGACCAACTGATTGTCAATCCAAATATAAGATAAGATAAGATAAGCCTTTATTAGTCTCACAATGGGGAAATTCCAGGATTGCAACAGCACAGAGATAGCAACACTCAGAGCAACAATCAGAAGGCAAGAAAAAAACAAGAGCAGCTAGTATACATATGTACGTACATATTAATATAAATATATATACACTACCGTTCAAAAGTTTGGGGTCACTTAGAAATTTCTTTATTTTTGAAAGAAAAGCACTTTTTTTCAATGAAGATAACTTTAAACTAATCAGAAATACACTCTATACATTGCTAATGTGGTAAATAACTATTCTAGCTGCAAATGTCTGGTTTTTGGTGCAATATCTACATAGGTGTATAGAGGCCCATTTCCAGCAACTATCACTCCAGTGTTCTAATGGTACAATGTGTTTGCTCATTGCGTCAGAAGGCTAATGGATGATTAGAAAACCCTTGTGCAATCATGTTAGGTCTGCAATGCTGTAATTGCTGCAAATGAAGGATTCTTTGACGAAAGCAAAGTTTGAAGGAAAAAATTATTATTTCAAATACAAATCATTATTTCTAACCTTGTCAATGTCTTGACTATATTTTCTATTCATTTTACAACTCATGGTGGTAAATAAGTGTGACTTTTCATGGAAAACACAAAATAATTGTCTTGGTGACCCCAAACTTTTGAACGGTAGTGTATATATATATATAGACACACAGTGCGGAGCATTGTGGTTGGTGGATGTGCAGCAGAAAGTCTAAGCTCTCTCTCGGCGGATGCGGCGGGCCAGCTGGATGTCTTTGGGCATGATGGTGACCCTCTTGGCGTGGATGGCGCACAGGTTGGTGTCCTCGAAGAGACCCACCAGGTAGGCCTCGCTGGCCTCCTGCAGAGCCATGACGATGGAGCTCTGGAAGCGCAGGTCAGTCTTGAAGTCCTGAGCGATCTCCCTCACCAGGCGCTGGAAGGGCAGCTTACGGATGAGCAGCTCCGTGGATTTCTGGTAGCGACGGATCTCTCTCAGATCCACGGTACCGGGCCTGTAACGGTGAGGCTTCTTCACTCCGCCGGTGGCCAGAGCGCTTTACCGAGCAGCCTTGGTGGCCAGCTGCTTCCTGGGGGCTTTTCCTCAAGTAGATTTACGGGCGGTCTGCTTGGTTCTTGCCATCGCTCTTTATTATTCTGTCTTATATTCCTTGCATGCCGCCTAAACTCCAGCCCGGCACCTGCGTCGTTTTCGCTTCAGTTCCCCGGTATGTCGAGTTTCTCCGTTAGCACCAGGTGGCGGTTGAGTGCTAGCTAGCTCTTCCCTGCTGTATCGTCTCCTGCTGTAAACAGAGGCTCCGTCCGCCGACTCGGGAGACCTTTGGGGCGATCTGTGTGTCCGTGATATATATATAAATATCTAATCAACCAATCACATAGCAGAAACTTGATGTATTTAGGAAGGTAGACAAGATCGAGATGAGCTGCTGACGTTCAAACTGAACATCAGAATGGGGAAGAAAAGTGAATTAAGTGGCTTTAAAGATGGCATGGTTGTTGGTGCCAGATGAACTGCCATTCACGGGTAATTCAGAAACTGCTGATCTACAGAGATTTTGCACACAGTCTTTACAGAGATTGAAAAGAAGAAAATATCCAGCAAGCAGCAGTTCTGTGGGCATAAATGCCTTGTTGATGCCACAAGTCAGAGGAGAATGACCAGAATGGCTCAAGAGGAAAGAAGGGCAACAGCACCTCAAATTACTAGAATGCACTCCATTGAGATGCAGACCCATGCCTTTTGTAGCACTATAGAGTTAAAACCTTGACCTTTGACCCTAAGCCCATAGCCAGAGGTAAGGGTATTTAGTGACCCTAGCTTTCATTGTTTTTTTTTTTTTTTATTTAAGTTTTTGTAAAGGGTATACAGGTCATTATAGCATTGCATTGTTTACATTTTCATCACATGTTCCCTTATTTTTTGCTATTTGACAACATTGGTAGGATAGTTATTACAACAACCCCCCCTTTTTTTTTAAAGTGAAAGAAAAAGTGAAGATAAGGAGAATTAAATAAAAAACAAACAAACAAACGAATAAACAAACAAACAGAACAGCAAAAAACAAACAAACAGAAAATTAAGTAATTAAAAGTAAAAGAGCATCTGAGTAGCCTTGGAACAAAGAGCGGGACCATTATTGAAATGGTATTTGTCAAAGATTAGTTCTAATGGAAGACACATATGCGATCCAGGGTTGCCAAAAGTTTATGAACCCATCCATGTCCTGTCTCAGTGCGAATGTCAACTTTTCCATTGAGTAAATGTCTTGAATCACGTTAATCCAATCTTCAGGTGTAGGACAGTCCTTCAGCATCCATTTTTTAGTTAGGGCTTTTTTACTTGCCAATATTAAAACATTGAATAAGTATTTATCTCCTCGTCTTTCCAGTGAGTCCGGTAGTAAACCCAAATACAAAGTTACAAAAGAAAAGGGAACTGTTATTTTGAATATTTTCCCCAATATTGTCTGTACGTTGGACCAATATTGGTGGATAACTGGGCATGACCAAAACACATGAAAATGATTTGCAGTCTTTTCACCACACAAGCGCCAACAGTTCAACCCCTTATGGGTAAATTTGTTTTGTGCAGGTGTTCTGAAAAATCTTACCAAGTTTTTCCATCCAAATTCTCTCCACTGCAGGGATGAGGTACTTTTCCATTGCTGTTTATTTAGCTTTTCCCATATTTCCAATTGTAAAGTGAAATTCCCCTCTTTTTCCCATCTCTCTTTTATATACGATGTGTTGTCTCCTTTTAAGTCTTGAAGACCTTGGTATATTTTAGAAATGTATCTGATCCCTGGGATCCCTTTATATGCCATTAAGAAGACCTTCAGAACACCTGACTGGGCCCTTTCCAAATCCTCCTTTTTAAGTATATTGTTTATGTGGTGTCTAAGCTGAAAGAACCTGTAAAGATCTTGATTTATTAGACCTTGTTTTTTCAAATCTTCAAAACTTCTTAAAGTTTGCCCCTTAAAAAAATCGTAATATTTTATCAGCCCTTTCTCTTTCCACTCTTTAAATCTAGTGTCTGTTTTATTGGGGGTAAAGTCTTGATCATAGGCAATCCATTGCAGAAGTCGATAGGGCTCTTTAGCTTGATTCTCTCTGACTATCTTAAACCAAGTTTTTAGCGGGGTCTCTATCCACGGGTTAGTGTTATTCAGGAGTTTAGTTAAGGCATTGTTCCCTATTATCGCCTGTAGGGGGATGTCACTTGTTATTTGGCATTCCATCTCCTTCCATTGTGCAGTGTAGACTGGGTTACATATCTCTACTAAAGTTTTAATTTGTGCAGCTATAAAATAGTCCCTGATATTTGGCAGTGCGAGCCCACCTTTGTCTTTGTTTAGCTGTAGGGTTCTATATCTGATTCTAGGTCTCTTACCCTGCCATATGAATCTTGAGATCCTTCTGTCCAGTTCCTGCCATGTTTTTTTGGGAGGTTCTACCGGTATTGTTTGGAAAAGGTATAGAAGACGTGGAAGTATATTCATTTTGACTGCTTCAATTCTTTGTGCGGTACCTAAGAATGGTATCATATTCCATCTTGCTAGGTCAGATTTTATTTTTGTCACCAGTGGATCATAGTTTAGTGTTATAATTTTGTCGAGTTGTTTCGGGATATTGACCCCCAGATATTTCATAGATTCCAACTCCCAGTTAGTTTTGAGTTCATTTAGTGAAAAATGATTTGGGTCATAGTTGAATGTTAAAACTTGGGTTTTATGCATGTTTAATTTGTACCCTGATAAATCTCCATAGTCTGAAAAAACTGAGATTAGTTCTGGTAGAGAAGTGTCTGGCTGCCCTAGGTATATTAAAATGTCATCAGCAAAGAGTGCTATTTTATGTTCTTTCTGACCAAGTGTAATACCTTGAATTTCTTGATTTTGTCTTATCCATTGGCTCAGAGGTTCTATGAAGATTGCAAAGAGCAGTGGAGACAGGGGGCAGCCTTGACGACATCCTCTTTCCAGCTCAAAAGATGATGATAAATTACCGTTAATCTTTATTTTAGCTGTTGGTTTTTTATACTGTATAATGCCTGTATAGTTCTAATGAAGTTGTTATGAAAATTGAAACTGGATAAGATTTTATAGAGGAAAGACCAGTCAACCGAATCGGATGCTTTTTCAGCATCTAATCCCAATATGACTGCATTTAAGTTATATTTTTTTATATGATGAATTATGTGTAAAGTGCGTCGAATGTTGTCTTGTGTCTGTCTTTGTCTTATAAAACCTGTTTGGTCTAAGTGAATTAAGTCTGTCAGTATGTTTTCTAACCTTTTGGCAAGGATAGTGGTAAAAAGCTTATAGTCCTGATTTAATACACTGATTGGTCTGTAGTTGGAGCATTCTAGTTTATCCTTTTCAGGTTTAGGTATGACTGCAATGACCCCTTCTCTCCAGGAGGGGGGGGATTTCCCCTGTGTGGAGGACGTAGTTAAATGTTTTCAGGAGGAGAGGAGATAGTTGCTGTTTAAAGGTTTTGTACCATTCTGCTGTATAGCCATCTGCTCCTGGGGATTTGTTAGCTTTAAGTTTCATAATTGCTTTTTCCAATTCTTTAGGTTGTATTTCTGACAGTAGGGTTTTATTTTGTGATTCCGTAAGTTGGGGAAGGTTTAATGTGTTTAGGAATGTCTCGGATGCGTTTTTATGTTTTTTGTGGGAGTATAAGTTCTTGTAGTAATTCTCGAAGCTTTTAAGAATATCCTGAATTCTGAATTTTATTTCCTTTGATACTGGGTCTCTGATTTTGTAGATTGCTCTTTCCGTTTGTTGTTTCCTCAATTTATAGGCTAGTAATTTTGCCGATTTACTGCCTGCTTCATAGTGTTTTTGTTTCAGAAATGTAAGTTTCTTCTGGATTTCTATTGTGTAGATCTCATTTATTTGATTTTTAATTTCTTTGATCTTGAGCGAGCCATTAGAATGAGTGTTATCTTTGTGTTCTTTTTCTAGGTTCTTGAGCTCTGACTCTAGTGTGATTAGTTTTTCTTGTCTCAGTTTCTTTTGGGTTGCCAGTTTTGCAATAATTTTTCCCCTTATTACAGCTTTGCACGCATCCCACAGTATTAAAGGGGATACTTCTCCATTATCGTTTTCTTCCAAATATCTGAGAATATCTGATTCCAATTCATCTTTCAGTGGCCCTTTCAGGACACTTGAATTCAACCTCCAGGAAAATATATTATTTGTGTATTTTTGGATGTTTAAATCCATATAGATCGGACTGTGGTCGGAGAGATCCATCAGTCCTATTTTACATGTTTTTACTCTTCCAATGTCTCTATTAAACATAAAAAAGTAATCAATCCTTGAGTAAGATGAATGTGGCGTTGAATAAAAAGTATAATCTTTTACATTGGGGTTGAATTCCCTCCATACGTCACAGATTCCCATTTCTTTTAGTAGCATCCGAGTAGTCCTATTTTGAGTGTTATTTTGATGTGAAGAATTACCTGTTGCATCCCAGTATGGATTCAGTCTTAGATTGAAGTCTCCACCACATATCACTAAACCTTGGGCTTTAGTTATCATTAGGTCGAATACATTTTTATAAAATTTCCATTTAGCCCCTGGTGGTGCATATACATTCAGCAGGGTGATATCTTCTCCCTCTAGCCGCCCAGTTACCAAACTGTACCTCCCTTCTTTATCTTTGTGTTCTGATTTTTTTTCAAATGTAATTTTGGTTGATATCAATGTCGCTACTCCCCTCCTCCTCCCTGATTTATATGAAGATGAAGAGATCATTTTAAACCCTTGTCTACTGAGTTTAGTGTGTTCCACGTCTGTTAGGTGGGTTTCTTGTAAAAATACTATTTCTGCTTTGTCTTTTTTCATTTTGCGTAGAATCTTGGATCTTTTAACTGGATTCAGGATCCCTTTTACATTATATGAGGCTATTTTGGTTACACCCTGTTTCTCCATTGTATTTTCTTATTTAGTATAACAGTGTGGTGGCCCTCTTTTTTGCTACTCAGAAATTGAAAGAACATTAAGAACATAAAAAACATTAAGTACATAATGTACGAAAGTTTAAAACAAAAAACTGTCAAAAAAACTTCCTGAGCTGGGGTCTCTTTAAAGACCCTGTAAGAGCCCTGATGGAGTGTGGGCTCTGAGGGAAATTCCTCAAACTCTGTTACGTGTTGAGGGCCCTCTCTTACCCCTGTAAGTTGTCCCATGTTTTTAACGTGAATTTCAGATCCCAATCCGAATTTGTAATGATTTTTTTTTTTTTTTTTTTTTAATGCCTATACCCTATGAGCTTGTGTGCACCCTCCCACCCCCATCACAGCAAACATTCACTCTAATACAGTATTTGTTAGTGTGGGGAGAACATGTGGGTCATTGTTACATTTCTATTTTAACATGATTTTTTTTTCTTTTTTTCTCCTTCCCCTTTAAATTAAGAAGACATTTGTTTCTAATGCTAAAACTGCTCCATGAAAGGTTTTACCACATGCTGATTCTGCATCTTCTTTAATGTTTGTTACCTTGTAGGAGGGGGGATGGAAGTGTAGAGTGACTGAAGAGAGAAAGAAAAAAAAAAAAAAAAAAAACCCAAAAAGGTCGCTATTCCTTCCTGGAACTGGAAAGCTTATCTTTGTAGCTCTGGGGCTGGGTGTTCCCGCTGCTGGCCCGTGGATTTTGAAGGTCTCTGAGTGGACCACGTTTGAGCTCTGATTTTCTCGTTCAGATCCGCTGCGGGTTTAAACACCGTTACCGGGAGTCCTCTTCTTGCCATGTCAGTTGTTGCTTCTTCCGCTGAATTGTAGAGACATGACTCTTCCCCGTAAAAGACCCTTAGCTTCGCCGGAAATGGCGTCTGAAAGCGTAGATTCTTTTCCCGTAAAACCTTTTTGGCGTCGTTATATTCCCGTCGCTTTTTAAGAACTTCAGGGGCGTAATCGTGTTCCACGAAGACTTTTCTTTCTTGATGCATAAATCCTTTCTTCTGCCAAGCCCGTCTTACAACTTCTTGTTTTATTTTGAAGTCGGAGAATCTTACCAACACTGAACGTGGGGGCGCTTCCGGGGCTGGCTTTGCGGCTAATGTGCGATGTGCCTTTTCTATCTTCAAATCGGTGGATTGTGGAATATCCAACTTCTCTCTCAATAAGGATTCCACGCATTCTGCCACTGTGTTGAAACCATCTTCAGCTCCTTCTTTCAGACCGTGAATTCTGATGTTGTCTCGTCTCTGTCTTCCTTCTTGGTCGGCTAGCTTAGCCTCCAGCCTTGACTGTTTTCTGTGTAAATTCAGTACAGAATCTTCAAGCACTTTTATTCTGTCTTCAGCTTCCAAGATTCGGTTTTCGGCCTGGTCCATTCTGCTGTTCGCCTTTTTTAGATCCTCTCTGAATTCAAGAAATTCGGCCCGAAATCGTCGTAATTCGTCAAATAGCGATTTCAAGCTAATCCTTTTGTTAGCTAGGCCCAGGCACTCGTCTTCTGAACGGAGGTCTTCTGGTTCCGATTCCGCGGCCGCTGTGCGTCCTGATCTGGGGAATGTCAGTTTCCTCTGCTTTTGGTTAGGCATGGTGTTATTGTCTTTTGAATTTTAATCTTCCAAAAATCCGTTAGGTCTGATTTTGAGGAGGTTTTCCTTGGATTGAGTCTGGGAGTTTCACCGTTAGGTTGCTATCACCATGGCGTCCAGACCGGAAGTCAGCTTTCATTGTTTTGAGATATAGTTTATATAGTATTGTGACCTCGACCTTTCACCTTGCGATCTCAAGACCATAGTCACAGTTCAGGATCCCAAGGTGAACCTGTGTGCCAAGTTTGGTGACCCAAGCTTTACTTATTCTAGAGTAATAGGGCATAGGAAATGTAAACATTAACCTTGTGACCCCAAGCCCATCATCAGAGGTCAGGGTCTCACGATGAACCTATGTACCAAGTTTGGTGGCCATAGCTGTCTTTGTTGTTAAGATACAGTTTATATGGCATGCTGACCTCGACCTTTGACCTTGCAATCTCAAAACCATAGTCATAGTTCAGGATCCCAAGATGAATCTGCATACCATGTTTGGTGACCCAAGGTTTACTCGTTGTATAGTAATAGGGCATAGGGAATGCAATGATTAACCTTGTGACCCCAAGCCTATAGTCACAGGTCAAGGTTTCAGGATGAACCTATGTACCACGTTTGGTGGACCTAGCTGTCTTTGTTGTTGAGATAGAGTTTATATGGCATTCTGACCTTGACCTTTAACCTTTTGACACAAAAAGTATAGCCACAGGTGCTAGTCCCAAGGTCAATCTATGTACCAAGTTTGGTGGTCGTAGCCTCATTCCCTGTCCAGTTAGAGCACAGATATGGCTGGCTGGCTGGCTGGTCGGCCAGCCACACCACTTTACCCACGCCATCTCATTGGCGTGGGTAACAACTCATTACAACCGAGATATACTAAGACCGTCTCTGAAGGGACAGCACATTGACCCTTGAAGCAAATGAGGTTGTCAGAATTATATTTGTGTGTGTTAGTTGAAAAAATTCTAACGACACACCCGACTGGATACTTAAATGTCTATATTAACCAACTGAAAACACAATTACAAGATAGCTGGATTGGCCTGCACTCTTTGCGGGCAACTCTGCCGCTCACGTGCAAGCCTTCTGAACCACCAACGCTCCTATAAAAGCTAACATTACCAAGTTGTCATCGACATTGATGAACTACCAACCATATTCCATGCAGTCTACATATGGTATTATTAAAGGAAAATACTTGAAAGAAGTTTGTGTTTGGATGTAGCTCTCTCTCCTCTTCTCTGCTTTGCGTCCATTGCAAGATTGAATATAATGCTAACCTAATAACCACTGGGCCAGTACATTACTTTTCAAGAGGGGTCGTAGCATATTTTTAGCATTATTCAAAGTTTTAGTATTAGTGTATTATTATCAACACAGACGAACTTCCTATAATGCTAGAGCCTCTAAATAGGGTACTTACCCTGGTCTAACTTAGCAGTAGTCTTCTTTAACCTGTTGCACTTCAGTGTACCGCGGGCGGACACGTCTCTGCGTCCTAGAGCGCACGAGGGCGCCCTCACTGTGCGTCCTAGTGCGCACTGGAAAAAAAAGCTGCATTTCCGTTCTTCCACTACAGACACAGCCGCGAACAGAAAGCCAAAGGAGTGCTTTTATTGGTTTAGATGTGATTGACCTCTCATTCGACTAATAAGAGCCTTGAATTGGGTTTCTGAAACCTTGAAGAACCAATGACTGAAAACCTAGCAAGAAGGGCCTGCCTACCAACGGCTGCGAATACAGCGAGCCAATTGAAGCACAGTAGTTCGAAAGCGTGCCTCCCTTGCAAAATCTGTTTTGTTTTAGCCGCTGGGTGACACACATGCGTTCGCCAGTCTTTTTTTCTTACTACTGTTCTTATTTGTTTTGAAAAATCCTTCGCCAAAACCGCAATCATGGAAGCGCAAAACCGCAATAATGGAATTATGGTTTGACCGGGTCGCGTGACCAAAACCACGAGTCCGTAACAAGCGGACCAGCATCATGTTTGTCTGACAATAAGGAAGAGAAGTTCGCCAGCGACACTGCTGTTATGGACAGGTAAGTGTTATAAGCTA
The DNA here is from genome assembly GCA_020510985.1 of Pholidichthys leucotaenia. Classification (NCBI taxonomy): domain Eukaryota; kingdom Metazoa; phylum Chordata; class Actinopteri; order Cichliformes; family Pholidichthyidae; genus Pholidichthys; species Pholidichthys leucotaenia. The sequence goes on along the minus strand of CM035840.1, from coordinate 54,269,104 downwards.
AATTATTCTTTATCCCTGAAAATTGTAATCAAAAATGACTTTTGACCGATCGGTAAATTACAACTGTGTGTAGTAGACCGCGGTGCACCGTGACCGTGGCGCACCAGACGATGTCCGGGTCCTCTGTAACCGGGGGGGGGGGGGGGGGAGTTGTTATCTTCTACATTAGAAATATTTTAGTATAATTTTTAGTGCACTGTAGGTTATTTTTTCTTATAAAAAAAAGCCACACATTTTTTTACGTGGCATGCTTCTTTGTGTGTGGGGGCTTGTTTCTTCATTCATTCATGAATGAATGAATAAACACCCCCCCCCCACACACACACACACAGCCCTGAGTGTCACTTTTCATTAGAGCCCAAGATGAAGCTTCTATATTGAATCATTCAAAAGTTACAGACGTTTTTCCAAACTGTGTCATTTGGCACAATTTGGCACAGGTCAAAAACGCCTGGGAACTACCTGAGTATAAAGCTGTGTAATATATTCATTTTTTGTGGTATTGTTACAAAATTTTGACCTCAGCTGGATAACACTTGGTTCTACATTTCTGTTGCATTTTCCAGCCCGGATCTGACAGCTGTGTGTTACTTGCAAGCATTTGTATCCAAAAAAACACCCAGGCGAAATTTATTTTCTTCAAGTTCAGTATGTTTAGATGACTGTTACTCAGTGGCCGGAGCACTTAGAGAGATTATGACTGTTTTGCCAAAAAATTCAAAGTGTTTTCTTTTAAATGAGACCAACCCCATGAAGATGCTGCAAAGGGTTGAAGAACAGCTTTTGATTTACTTTGGGTACATTATTTTTTGGCATTTTTAGGGAAATTGACCAGAGTGCAAGGGGTTAAGAGCTCAACTTCCTGGTCAACTCTCAGACCATCTGGAATGAGCAAATAAAGCCCAGTTACTAAAACAGCAAGCAGTAAAATATTCAGTAGCATATTCAGTCCAATCAATATATATTGCATGTTTTAATAAGGATCAAGCAAAGTTAACCTCTTGCACTCTGGTCAATTTCCCTAAAAACGCCAAAAAATAACGTACCCAAAGTAAATCAAAAGCTGTTCTTCAACCATTTGCAGCATCTTCATGGGGTTGGTCTCATTTAAAAGAAAACACTTCGAATTTTTGGCAAGACAGTCATAATCTCTCTAAGTGCTCCGGCCACTGAGTAACAGTCATCTAAACATACTGAACTTGAAAAAAACAAATTTCGCCTGGGTTTTTTTTTGGATACAAATGCTTGCAAATAACACACAGCTTCAGATACTGGCTGGAAAATGCAACAGAAATGTAGAACCAAGTGTTATCAAGCTGAGGTCAAAATTTTGTAATAATAGCACAAAAAATGAATATATTACACAGCTTTTTACTCAGGTTGTTCCCAGGCGTTTTTGAACTGTGCCAAATTGTGCCTAATGGCACAGTTTGGAAAAATGTCTGTAACTTTTGAATGATTCAATATAGAAGCTTCATCTTGGGCTCTAATGAAAGGTGAAGGACTGTGTGTGTGTGGGGGGGGGGGGTTGTTTATTCATTCATGAATGGATGAATGAACAAACAAACCCCCGCACACAAAGAAGCATGCCACGTAAAAAATGTGTGGCTTTTTTTTACAAGAAAAAATAACCTACAGTGCACTAAAAATTATACTAAAATATGTGTAATGTAGAAGATAACAACTCCCACCCACCCACCCCCCGGCTACAGAGGACGGACATTGCCCATCGCTACATGACGGAAAGCGGTGACGGTGCGCCGCGGTCTAATACGCACAGTTGAACTAAAATATCTGCAATATATCTGCAATCCGCTACAGAAGAGTAGCGGGGGGGGGGGGGATTTACAACATGACGGGGGGCCGTTCGCAACATGACGGAGAGCGGTCCGGGTCCGTCATGTTGCGATAACGCACAGTTGTAATTTACCGATCGGTCAAAGGTCATTTGGATTACAATTTTCAGGGATAAAGAATAATTTAGCTTATAACACTTGCCTGTCCACAACAGCAATGTCGCTGGCGAACTTCTCTTCCTCATTGTCAGACGAACATGACGCTGGTCCGCTTGTTACGGACTCGTGGTTCTGGTCACGCGACCCGGTCAAACCATAATTCTATTATTGCGGTTTTGCGCTTCCATGATTGCGGTTTTGGCGAACGATTTTTCAAAATAAATAAGAACAGTAGTAAGAAAAAAAGACTGGCGAACGCCTGTGTGTCACCCAGCCTTACACAAAACAGCTTTCGAACTTCTGTGCTTCAATTGGCTGGCTGTATTCGCAGCCGTTGATAGGCGAATCCTTCTTGCTAGGTTTTCAGTCATTGGTTCTTCAAGGTTTCAGAAAACCAATTCAAGGCTCTTATTAGTTGAATGAGAGGTCAATCACATCTAAACCAATCAAAGCACTCCTTTGGCTTTCTGTTCGCAGCTGTGTCTGTAGTGGAAGAACGGAAATGCAGGGTTTTTTTTTTCTTTCAGTGCCTTCTAGGACGCACACTGTGCGTCCTATGGACGCCCTTGTGCGCCCTAGGACACAGATACGTGTCCGCCCGCGATACACCAAAGTGCAACAGGTTAATTTCCTTTGGACATAATTCACTTAAAGTAAATAAAATAGTAAAATATTAATATTTAGAAAATATTTGAGAATTGAAATTTTAGCTTTTTTAGAGGATGCAGTATAAAAGCAATGACTAAGATCTCATGCTTTTATCATGTGTTTTGTTGAAGAACATTGTTGTGATTGTGAGTGGGAAGTTTCATCAACCTTGGATCACTACATCAGAAGATACATTACAGCAAACCCGTGACAAAGAGAAACTACAACTTGATTGGCCTAAAACGGATTGACATTTTTGGATAATTTTAACAACTTGTGCTTATCAACATCCTGAGACGATCTCTGATGAATTTCAAGCAATTTGGGTGAATGACCGAGGAGGAGTTAATTTTGAGTTCACTTGCACATTTTTTTTAGCTCATTCCGACAAAGCTAAAAGAAGCTAATGTGATGACGTGGCGTCCGTCATCTGTCTATATTTCACTGGAATCCCTATTCCTCCTAAGCATTTGCCCCGATGCTCACCAACCTCACAATGATCCTCAGGTGGTTTTTCCCCCAGGCTGTGCTCTAGATCAAGGTCCAAAGTCAGAAGGTCTGGGCACTTATGTGATTTCAGAAAAATCTCCTAGGCAACTTCCCCAGTGGTCACCAAACTCACTCACAAGGATCCTCAGGAGGGTCTGCATCAATGTTGTCAAGTCAATGTCAAGGTCAAAGGTCTGGAGATGTGGGCACTTACGTGATTTTAGAAAGCTCACTACTCCTCCTAGGCAATTACCTCGATTCTCATGAAACTCACTCACAATGACCCTCAGGTAGGTCTGTATCCAGGCTGAGGTCAAGGTCATTGTCAAAAGTCAGAAGATCTGGGCATATATGATTTTCCAAAACATTTCCCCTCCTAGGCCATTGACCTTGACTCCTAGATTGGTCTGTATCCACGCTGTGCTATAAAAGTTAAGACCAATGGTCGGATTAGCTGAGCACCCCTGCGTGATTTCGTCAGGCTGGAATGAGCTCCTCCGTCATTGATGGTCTGGTTGAAAATATGGTGCAGAAACCTTCACTTTTAGAGCAAAAGACCAGTAGAGAAGTGTTACAGAAAATTTCAGAGAATAGAATGATGAAAGAATTTTGAATCTAGGCCCAGTCATTCTCGACATATTTCTAAAAATGTAAAACTGTTTATGAGAGCACCACCTATGGATGCAGTGCCTTGACTTTGGGATCTCTATGTAGTGGGAGGAGGAAGAAGAAGAAGAAGAAGAAGAAGAAGAAGAAGATTCCCACAGCACAGCTGCTTGGAACCCTAAATAGAACGAAGAACAGAAGTTAGGAGAAGAGACAAGGTTAATGTGGGCTGTAGTCTCCTCCTCTCAGTGAACCTATAAATGGGAGCTAATATGTGGGGAAAAACTTGAACAAAAATTAATCACCTTGTCCACATAGCACAACTGCTCCAGCGTGTCCATCTTTTCCTGGTGTTCCCGGGATCCCCAGAGCTCCTGGTACTCCGGGAAATCCCTTTTGCCCTGATTTTAGTAAAATCAAGTCAAAAGAAATTCATTCATTCATGAAGAATGATTTATTGTGTGAGCAGCAATATGGGTTCAGACACAAAAGGACAACAGCATATGCCTTAATGGAATTTACAGAAAAAATATCAACAGCCATTGAAAATAAAGAGTATTCAGTTGGAGTATTCCTGGATCTTAAAAAAGCATTTGATACAGTAGATCACAATCTATTATTAAAGAAACTACAAAATTGTGGTATCAGAGGGGTAGCACTGTCCTGGTTAAGAAGTTACTTAAAGAATAGATATCAGTTTGTATGTGTTAACAACAAAAACTCAGAGCTACTGAAGGTCACCTGTGGAGTCCCACAGGGTTCAGTTTTGGGACCATTATTATTCAATATGTATATAAATGATATATGTAAAGTTTCAGAAAAAATGGACTTAATATTGTTTGCTGATGACACTAACCTGCTATGCAGTGGAAACAACTTGGAACAACTTCTGGATACACTCGGAAAGGAATTAGGAAAGCTGAAACTGTGGTTTGATTCAAACAAATTAACGCTCAATTTAAGCAAGACAAAATTTATAGTCTTTAACAACCATCACAACTACCCAGTACCCAAACTCAGTGTAAATGGTGTAGAGATTGAAAGGGTATCCGAAACTAAATTCCTTGGAGTAATAATTGATAACAAACTGTGTTGGAAGCCACATATTAATTATATAAAAGGTAAAGTATTCAAATCAATTGCAATATTACACAGAGTGAAAAATTTGCTGAATCAACCCACACTATACACCTTGTATCATTCATTAATACTCCCATACATGACATATTGTAATGAAGTATGGGGAAATACATATAAAACAAACATATATTCACTCTTTATGCTTCAAAAGAGAGCTATTAGAATAATCAACAAAGCAGCTTACAGGGAACCAACAAACCCACTTTTTCTTAAACAAAAAACTCTCAAGTTGAAAGATCTGATCGACTTTAAAACCGCAATAATAATGTTCAAAGTGAAGAATCTATCACTGCCCGCAAATATCCAAAAGTTGTTCCAAACAAGGGAGAAACGATATCACTTCAGAGGAACATGTATATTTCAAAAGCCTACAGTGAGAACAACTACCAAGCAACACTGTATTTCAGTGCAAGGTGTCAGATTATGGAACGATTTTGGACCTGAATTAAAATCATGTACAAAGCTTGGACAATTTAAACAAAAACTAAAGGAAGAAATACTCCAAACATATTTACAAGACGACATGTAAACTCACATAAGGATTGACATTTCCAGCCTGTGTTGTGTTATAGCTTAGTTTTTCTTTTTTCTCTGTGACACTATGTCTTAGATTTGTTTTTGAATAGTAACCGCTTAACTTAGACTAGCTCAGTTTTCTTTTTCTCTCAGTCATATTTTGTCTTAGCCTTGTTTTAAATTGTAATCGCTCTTGTCTTGTTTTCTCTTTTTTCTCCTTTGAATTCTTGGATGGAATATGGGTGGGCAATATAAGCTGCGGCTTCAGCCATCACCCATTTCGGATAACTCACGTGGAATTGTATAGTAGAAGGAGTCTTTGTCTAATTTGACCTTGTTGTTATATTATACAGTTTCTTTTAACCTGTAATGTACTATCCGAAATAAATAAATTCATTCATTCATTCATTCATTCATTCATTATTTAAAGCCTAGAGTTACACAGAAACAGGTGGAAATATGTGGACACTTGAAAGAAAGACAAAATGTTATTGTCCTTATGTGCCCTGAGTGTGCCAGAAGATGATCAAATGTCACTCACTTTGTCATATCTGGAAAGGATCTTAGGATTATGCCCATGCCTTGTGTTCATTCATTGTTCTCTTTGTGATTAATAAGGACAAGGACCTGTACTTATATAGCCCTTTTCTAGTCTCAAAGACCACTCACAGTGCTTCACTAGTACTAACCCTCTATTCTAAGGGCCTATTGAGTTTTTGCATATGACGTCAGGGGGCGTGCCGCACTGGCCCATTAGAGTGTGCCGCCATATTGGATGGCAAGAAACAGCAGCAGCAGGGTGAAACAAACCACATAGCTCACGTGTACCTACAAACTCGGCAAAATGGTGTACTCCTGTTGTTCCCCCTGATAAGGGGATAAGCGGGGAATTAAATGGCCGGTGTGAAATGCAAAAAAAAAAAAAAAAAAAGTTGGATTTTTGAATAATTACCTTCACTGACGTAATCTCTCGCTTTCTCATAACGGGCTGCACAGTGGCGCAGTGGTTTAGCACTGTGGCAGCACAGTTTACCCTCGGCCGGGGGATCGCGGGGCTCATGAGACTGTGGGCTCGATCCCAGCCCCCGACCAACAGTGAGCTGTGTGGAGTTTGCATGTTCTCCCCGTGTTGCGTGGGTTTACTCCGGGATTTCTCCGGTTTCCTCCCGCATACCAAAAACATGTAGGTTTAGGGCGCTCGCGCACGCAGCGGCCGGTGGCTTGTCACCAGACTGCAAACCAAATCTACCTACAGGTACAAATAAGTAACAAAAAAAAAAAAAAAAACTTTCTGGTTTGGGGGCGCCTCTCTGCTTGCTACAAAGGACAATGCACACATGAAAGGGGAAAAAACTATTGTAAATGTGCATAAAATCAGGTACGTTTTAACGCGGCGCGCCGTGGAGAGCCTTTAAAAAAAAAAAAAAAACACGCAGAGCGCTTCACTCACCTCCGAGTCCGAGGAGCTGCTGTTGTTTTCCGACTCATTCACCAGCGAAGACTTCACATCATCCACATCCCTTTCCGCTGACACGTTTTCCGATATCTTTTCCTCCTGCTCCCCTTCGTCTTTGAAAGATATCATTTCATCGTTTGCCCCCAAATCATCCCCGCTGAGCAGATTACTGGCAGTCATTGTTCTGTTAATTGCTCCAGCTGTGCGCTCTGCTGGTCCATGGGGCTTACTCTACCCCCCCCGTTCAACTGAGGCATTTCGGTACACCAGAGGAGCGCACGGGAGCAAGATTAAAAACACTTGTCTGCTGTTTTGACTGCTGACAATGACTCCACTGAATCTCACAGAGACATCGCAGACACAGTGTCAGTTGTTGAAGAGGATGATAGGGATGTTATTATGTCAGACTGTGACTGTGTGTTCTCCTCACTCATTCTGATCGCTAAACAGTACAAGTTACGCCTGGGTTGTCACAGTGCAACTGCTGCTCTTGCCATCCAAGATGGCGGCACCTACGACGTGTTTATGTTTACCCCCGCGAGTCACGTGAATTTTACGAGCCTACGCAAAAACTCTATAGGAGACAGATATCTAGGGACAATTTAGAACAACCAATAAACCTACCATGCATGTGTTTGGAGTGTGGGAGGAAACCGGAGCCCCTGGAGTAAACCCACGCAGCACATGAAAACTCCACACAGAAAGGTTCCTACCCCTGCCAGCCTGGAGATTCAAACCTGGAACCTTCTAGCTGTTAGGCAACAGTGCTAACCAGCGCACCTCCATGCTGCCCAACACTAATAGTGATGTTATGCTCAGAACCGCCCACTTGACACTGACTCGAGCAATATAACGCGGAAGTATCATGAGCAGAGTGTCGAGCACTATGTGTCAACATGCCCACAGTCATGAGACCGTAGCAAGCAAGGCCTCGTTATGTCAGTCACATCACGTGACTTGAGGGCTCGCGTGAAGTTTGAGAGGGAATTTTTTTGTTTGCTCTGTATTGTTTGTTCCTGCCATCCAGTTTCGAATAGACCTCGGATGGCCAAATGCTAAAAAAAAAAAAAAGTTTTGAGATTTTTTGTTTTTTTAACCCAGATGCAGTTTTTACAGTCAGTCACCAGATGGCAGTCTTTATTAGATGTTTCACAACATTGTGTTACTCATGAAGCAATTGTCTCAAAGTTTCAAACTTTGAGACATAAATAATCATAAATAATCACTGATTATTTATGATTATGTTCAGTTATGTTTTGTCACTTCCCTCTCTGTAGGGTGTCCTGCATGTTCATTGTCATGTCTCCTGTGCGTCCCCTGTCTGTGTGTGTAGCCCCGCCCACCCTTTTTTCCTCACCTGCTACCCTTAATTGTTTGCTCGGCTGTCTGACATTAGTTAATTATCAGTTACCCTATTTATGTGAATGTGTGCAGGTGCTTTGTCTGGTGTCTTCGTTGTTGTCTCCTCGTGACTACCTGTTCTCAAGTTAATTCCCATGAGTTTATTTAGTCTCCTGACTTGTGTTGTTTTCTGTCCCCTTGCAGACTTTTATTTGTGTTCTTATTTTGTTAATAAATTGTCATTTTGCATCATCCGCCTGTGCCATGAGTCCTGCCTTTAAACTCTCAACTGCCCAGAGGGCAGATTATGACATGCTTGGTGTAAAGAGCTGTAGTGGTGGTCACACTATTTCAGAATTATAGCATGTATTGTCATGCTACCTGTTGGGGGAAAAACTCTTAACCTACAAATACTTTCATCAGTTGAAATATTATAAAAACTTTTTTTACATGAGGAAAAATAGTAGAAATTGGACATGGCTTTGATGATTATGGAGAACTCCCTCTGACACATAACTGTTTAAGATGACATGAGCAGTTTTAATGGCAGAGTTGCCCAGCCAGCCTGTCCATGTGGGCCCCACCATAGGTTTAACCTGGGTTTTCTTATGGGCCCCATGTGGGTTTGTCCACGGGTTCCACACTGGCCCCATGTGTGTTTGCACACATAGACTTTATCTGTGGTGCCAGTTTTACTGAACCATGCTATTCCGCATTAAACCCATGTGGTGCCCAGTTGGGTTTAGTTCAGAGGTGGGCAGTCATGTGCCATGGAGGGCCATCCTACTGCAGGTTTTCTCTTCCACCCAGTGTCTTCAGCAGGTGTTTTCCCTGATAAGCAGTGCTTGAAGCTGATCAGAGCATACACCTGCTTAAGAGACTGGGTGGAACAAAAAACCTGCAGTGGAATGGCCCTCGCTGCCCACCACTGGTTTTGTTGGTCTGCACAATCTGCACTGAAATAAAAACAGCCGTTTAAAATTTTTTACCTGGTGGTCCTGGGACCCCTGGGTCTCCAGGGTCACCTTTGGGTCCAGGAAAACCAGAGATACTGGGAGGCTGACTGTAGCTTGTTGAAGGCATCAGGCAGAGGATGAAGAGTGCAAAAAGCATTCTACAGTAATCTTAAAGTAAAAGGGAAATTTATATGGAGCAGAATTCATTGTTTTACTATTTATAGCACAAATTGTCTTTACAGCTTGTTCTTCAAACATTTTCTTTAACATTTTCAAATGCATTAAAAAGCCAAAGGTAATCATAAAGTTATAATGACTAATGATGTTCTCATGCGAATTATTAATAAGGAAAAAAACTCACATTTCTAACGGGAATTTGTTCATAAATGTGTTGCTTATTTGCTGTTCCCAAACACAAGTGGCAAAAAGAAAAAAAACAAAGCCCCAAATATGAGAGTCAGTTCACAGGAAATTAAAAGCAGTTGAAGAAAAGGCAACAGAGAGAGAGAGAGAGAGAGAGAGAGAGAGAGAGAGAGAGAGAGAGAGAGAGAGAGTCAGAGACCTCATATGGCCTGATGACATAAAGAGACTATTTTAACATTTTTAATGGTTTACAACAATCTCACATTTTACTGTAGATTTTAAAGCAGAAGAACTTTCTGTTGTTGGGACATTTAACGTGACTATCTTCCTCCTATAATACCTCTTAAAAATTGTTTCAAAGTGGAAAGTGTTTGTGTCTGTTTTGCCCTCCCAATATGTTCTGCAGCATCTTACACCCTTTATGTACATTCAGACATTAAGAAACCTCTCGTAAAAGTGGAAATAGTAGTGGCAACCCTGGATAGGGAGCAGCCGAAAGGTATGTCTTATAATACAGCTTGCAATTTCATTTTAAAATAAAATGTTAAAAAATAGGTTGGATATACAGTAGAACTAGAAAAGCACTCGGAGAGCGCAGACCTCCGCCAAGAGCAACAGTCCCCCCCAGTATTGTGATTTATACCATAAATATTCTACACTAATTTTATTATTGTTCTTTCCCTGTATCATGTGTTTCTGTATGTCATATGATTGGTCAAGAAAACCAAAAAAATGTTATTTGAACTACACAAATACAATTTATTTAATTTAACAAGAGATACAACATGTACAAGTCTTTAGTTGGAGAACACATTCATGAAATTTATTCCTAATAATAAGTTCTGGATATTGAAAAGCTACCATTAACATAATTTTTCTAACTTCGTTTCTTTCCAGGAAATTAAAAATATGTACATATACGTAGTGTAGAATAGAACAATATTAACTCCAATCTTCTTTTTTAAAAAAAACATAACCTCCTGGCGGAGGTAATAAGAGAAAATCAATAAAATAAAACTAAGCTCGACGAGCTTCCATAGCATCTGGGGATAGCCCCTCATCCTGTCTATGCTGCCGTGTGCTGTCTCTGTCTTTAGCACGGCGAGAAGCAGCAGCCTGTGGACTGTCATTCAGTCTATGCTGCATTTTAGCGGCTCTGTCACAAGCTCGACGAGCTTCAATATGTAGTTCAGTGCTTCCTGCTGGCGGAAGCACTGAACTACACATTACCTCCGGGCCCTATCTCACAATGTTAAAGAATCCTCTAAAAAATTCCTGGATCCAGACGGTGATCCAGATCATCCCCAAAATTTAATCGGTTCTCCCTTGTACCATTTCCAACAACGCCTGAAAGTTTCATCGAAATCCGTCCAAAACTTTTTGAGTTATCTTGCTAAGCATCAGACAGACAGACAGACAAACAGACAAATGCCGGCAAAAACATAACCTCCTGGCCTGCGGCCTGGCGGAGGTAACTAGAAAAGCACTCGGAGAGCGCAGACCTCCTCCAAGAGCAACAGTCCCCGCAGTATTGTGATTTATACCATAAATATTCTACACTAATTACCTCCGCCAAGGAGGTTATGTGATCATCAGCGTTGGTTTGTCTGTCTGTCTGTTTGTCTGTTTGTTAGCAAGATAACTCAAAAAGTTATGGACGGATTTTCATGAAATTTTCACAGATTGTCAGAAATGGGGTATCCTACAGATGATTATATTTTGGTGGTGATCCGGATCACCATCCAGAAGAAAACCGCCATTACGGAAAATGCCATTTTCGTGAATAACTACTGAACCACTAATCCTATCATTGTCAATCCAATTGCTAGTCATATGTTTTCATGGTCAAGGAATCTGAAAACATACACACAAACACTGTATGGGGGGAACTGTGGCCGCCATTACGGAAAATGCCATTTTCGTGAATAATTACTGAACCACTAATCCTATCACTGTCAGTCCAATTGCTAGTCATATGTTTTCGTGGTCAAGGAATCTGAAAACGTACACACAAACACTGTATGGGGGGAACTGTGGCCGCCATTATGGAAAATGCCATTTTCGTGAATAACCACTGAACCACTAATCCTGTCATTGTCAATCCAATTGCTAGTCATATGTTTTTGTGGTCAAGGAATCTGAAAACGTACACACAAACACTGTATGGGAGGAACTGTGGCCGCCATTACGGAAAATGTCATTTTCGTGAATAACTACTGAACCACTAATCCTATCATTGTCAATCCAATTGCTAGTCATATGTTTTCGTGGTCAAGGAATCTGAAAACGTACACACAAACACTGTATGGGGGGATCTGTGGCGCTTGGCGGAGGTCTGCGCTCTCTGAGTGCTTTTCTAGTTTTGTTATTGTTCTTTCCCTGTATCATGTGTTTCTGTATGTCATATGATTGGTCAAGAAAACCAAAAAAATGTTATTTGAACTACACAAATACAATTTATTTAATTTAACAAGAGATACAACATGTACAAGTCTTTAGTTGGAGAACACATTCATGACATTTATTCCTAATAATAAGTTCTGGATATTGAAAAGCTACCATTAACATAATTTTTCTAACTTCGTTTCTTTCCAGGAAATTAAAAATATGTACATATACGTATTGTAGAATAGAACAACATTAACTCCAATCTTCTTTTAAAAAAAAACATAACCTCCTGGTGGAGGTAATAAGAAAAAAATCAATAAAATAAAACTAAGCTCGATGAGCTTCAATAGCATCTGAGGATAGCCCCTCATCCTGTCTATGCTGTCGTGTACTGTCTCTGTCTTTAGCACGGCGAGAAGCAGCAGCCTGTGGACTGTCATTCAGTCTATGCTGCATTTTAGCGGCTCTGTCATAAGCTCAACGAGCCTGTGGGCTCTCATTCAGTCTATGCTGCATTTTAGCGGCTCTGTCACAAGCTCGACGAGCTTCAATATGTAGTTCAGTGCTTCCTGTTGGCGGAAGCACTGAACTACACATTACCTCCGGGCCCTATCTCACAATGTTAAAGAATCCTTTAAAAAATTCCTGGATCCAGACGGTGATCCGGATCATCCCCAAAATTTAATCAGTTCTTCCTTGTACCATTTCCAACAACGCCTGAAAGTGAGATCACTGTTGGACATTTTATTATGGCAAGTATAAATCATATTTTGTTTCAGTGTAATACTCTTACTGCATTTAAATTTTTTTTCATGCATGAATACAGTATGAATGCGATATTAACTCTTATTCATAAGTTTGTGTGTGTGTGTGTGTGTGTGTGTGTGTGTGTGTGTGTGTGTGTGTGTGTGTGTGTGTGTGTGTATAAAATATTTTTTAATAAGAGGGGCAGCTTTATGGTGCACTGGTTAGTATTGTGGCAGCACAGTAAGAAGGTCACAGGATTGATTCCACCCCTGACCATCGTGGGTTCAATCCCACCCCCTGACCATTGGTGACCCTTCTGTGTAGAGTTTGCATGATCTTCCCGTGTCTGCATGGATTTACTCTGAGTACTCTGGTTTCTTTCCACAGGCCAAAAACATGCAAGTTAGGTTAATTGGAGACTCAAAAGTGGTCATTGGTGTGAATGGTGAAGGGATTGGCGCCGCACCTTGGCTGCCTCACCCATCCAGGTGAATCAGAATCAGAATCAGAATCAGATTTATTGCCATTGTTCATGTAGTACACAAACTAGGAATTTGTCTCGGTGCAATGCTGCAACATTAAACATGATAAAATAAAAGAAATAAAAAAACTATACATGCAATAAAGTGTAGAATAAGAATGAGTAATACTAGTCAAAGCAGTTTTTAAATATATTAGCGAGAAGCAGATGTTGTGGAGTACCACATAGTGCAGTCGGTAATGCAAAAAGAAAACAGTGATGATTGACATGAGTCTGGTTGAGCTGCTGTACATAGTGCACGAGAGTCAATAAGTCACTTAGTGTTCAGCAGTCTGATGGCAGAGGGGAAGAAGCTGTTCATGTGACGGGAGGTTTTAGTCTGAATGGACCGAAGTCTTCTACCTGAGGGGAGGGGGGCAAACAGTACATGACCAGGGTGTGAAGGATCGGCTATGATCCGGCCTGCATGCCTCCGGGTCCTGGAGATGTACAGGTCCTGGGGAGATGGGAGCTTGCAGCCGATCACCTTCTCAGCAGCGCGCACGATGCGCTGCAGCCTTAGTCTGTCTCTGGCAGTGGCTCCTGCATACCACACGGTTATGGAGGTGGTGAGGATGGACTCGATGATGGCCGTGTAGAACTGCACTAACATCTTGGTGGGTAGCTTGAGCTTCCTCAGCTGCCGCAGGAAGAACATCCTCTGCTGGGCCTTTTTGATGAGGGAGCTGATGGTCGGCTCCCACTTGAGGTCCCAGGTGATGGTGGTGCCCAGGAAGTGGAAGGAATCTGCAGTGGTGATGGGAGAGCCTGTGAGGGTGAGGGGGGGCAGAGGGGTTGTGACTTTCCTGAAGTCCACAATCATCTCCACTGTCTTCAGAGCGTTCAGCTGCAGGTTGTTGTGGCTGCACCAGGACGCCAGCTGGGCCACCTCTCTCCTGTAGACAGACTCGTCGCCGTTGGAGATGAGCCCGATGAGGGTGGTGTCATCCGCAAACTTGATCAGCTTGACAGACTGGTGGCTGGAGGTGCAGAAGTTGGTATAAAGGGAGAAGAGTAGGGGGGAAAGTACACAGCCCTGGGGTGATCCGGTGCTGATGCTAACAGAGTCTGAGACAGTCTTTCCCAGCCGCACATGCTGCCTCCGGTCCGTCAGGAAGTCGGTGATCCACCTGCAGAGGGAGTCGGGCACGTTGAGCAGGGACAGCTTGTCCCGGAGCAGAGCGGGGCGGATGGTGTTGAATGCAGAGCTGAAGTCCACAAACAGGATCCTGGCGTAGGTTCCCGGGGAGTCCAGGTGCTGCAGGATGGAGTGGAGGGCCAGGTTGACTGCGTCGTCCACAGACCTGTTGGCTCGGTAGGCAAACTGCAGCGGGTCCAGGAGGGGAGTGGTGATGGACTTGAGGTGGGGCAGGACCAGGCGCTCAAAGGACTTCATGACTACAGAGGTGAGCGCTACAGGTCTGTAGTCGTTAAGTCAAGTGATCCGTGGCTTCTTGGGGACAGGGATGATGGTGGAGGATTTGAGGCAGGTCGGCACGTGGCATAGCTTAAGGGAGGTGTTAAAAATGTCTGTGAAGACAGGAGTCAGCTCTTTTGTACAGTGTCTCAGAGTGGAGGGAGACACGCTGTCCGGACCGGGGGCCTTGCGCGGGTTCAGTCTGGAGAACTGTCTGTGCACGTCCTGCTCACTGATGACAAGGGCAGGGGGGGAGGAGGGGGGGGCCGCCTTTGATGAATAGGGACCGTGGAGGCAGTGGAGCTGGGGGGAGGGGGGAGATGGACACAGCTGACGAGGTGTCAAAACGGGCATAATGTTGGGACAGTCTTTGACAAAGGGCTTTGTCATCCTGACCTTTAGAAGCCTGAGGCTGATAGTTGGTGATTTGCTTTGGTGGATGTCCTGATTTTCCCTCTGGGATTAATAAAGTATACAAAATGATTAATGTATGTGTATGCATGAATGTACAGTTGTGAAAAAAATTAGGACACCCTGTATAAGCCTGTTTTTTTTAACATATCTGGACATATGGATATTTAATATCAATGTTAAAAATAATGGGAGATTCATGTAATACAACCAAACAATTAAAAATGAATTAAAGACTTTTTTCAGATTTTCTGTAAAATGTAATTCGAAACAAATAGTGAGGAATAAATCAGGACACCCCCTTCTTCTTTTTGAGGACTCCCCCACGTTCATTTCCACTTACAATGGCTAAAATAAATTTTAAAAAATGCAAATAAAAACAAAAACAAGGTCAGACATAGATACGTGAACATTTCTTAAAAAAGAACTGAATATTTAAAGGGATGTCCAAATTTTTTCTTGACTGTATATGTTTATATACATGCATCAATTCCTTTATATTTGAATTTATTAATCCTTTTTCTATGAATTTATGCAAAAATTGATGTTTTGGAGTAGAAATTATTCAACTTTCTGGCAGTTTTCTGGCAAGTTTTTGCCAGCGTTTGTCTGTCTGTCTGTTTGTCTGTTTGTCTGTCTGTTGGTTAGCAAGATAACTCAAAAAGTTTTGGACGGATTTTGATGAAACTTTCAGGCGTTGTTGGAAATGGTACAGGGAAGAACTGATTAAATTTTGGGGATGATCCGTCTGGATACAGGAATTTTTTAAAGGATTCTTTAACATTGTGAGATAGGGCCATTTTCAACATGTCTGCAGGCGCATTGGAGGGCGCTGCTCGTCGTGTCTGATGAACACAAACTCCGCCTTCTTCAAAGTTTTAGGCACAAAAGCACGCGGAAAACAGTGGTGGGCCGGGCCTGGCAGCATGCCTGTGTTTGCGCTATGCTGCAAAAGCTGAGACGGGCAGCTGTCCGGCGCGGGATTATTTGGCAGAAATTCCCCGGGCAGCCATAGGGGCTGCACAAAAACGAGCTCTCTGCCGGGGAAGCTTCCAAATCCTCTTTTGCAGCGGAGCGCAACCCCAGTATAAAACCCACGGCAACCTGTCTACCCAATTTGCATACGTCAGTGAACCCCTGAGTGCTGCTTTCAGTGATCTATGAAAACGCTCGCATAACCCATTGGCCTGTGGGTTGTACGCGGTTGTGCGATGAATTGCAACGGCAGCAGCCTGGGAGTTTGCAGATGGAGGAGATGGACACAACACTTCAGTTTATTACCTCCGCCAAGGAGGTAATGCTTTTACTACTGAACCACAAATCCTATCATTGTCAATCCAATTGCTAGTCATATGTTTTCATGGTCAAGGAATCTGAAAACGTACACACAAACACTGTATGGGGGGGAACTGTGGCGCTTGGCGGAGGTCTGCGCTCTCTGAGTGCTTTTCTAGTTACCTCCGCCAGGCCGAAAGGCCAGGAGGAGGTTATGTTTTTGCCGGGGTTTGTCTGTGTGTTTGTCTGTCTGTCTGTTTGTCTGTTGGTTAGCAGGATAACTCAAAAAGTCTTGGACGGATTTCCATGAAACTTTCAGGCGTTGTTGGAAATGGTACAAGGAAGAACTGATTAAATTTTGGGGGTGATCCGGTTCACCGTCTGGATACAGGAATTTTTTAAAGCATTTTTCAACACTGTGACATACAGCCATTTTCAACATGTGTGCAGGGGCAATAGAGGGCGCTGGTCGTCGTGTCTGATGAACACAAACTCCGCCTTCTTCAAAGTTTTAGGCAGAAAACAGTGGTGGGCAGGGCTCGCCAGAGTGCCTGTCTTTGCACTACGCTGCAAAAGCTGACACAGGCAGCTGTCTGGCGCCGGATTATTTGGCAGAAATTCCCCGGCCAGCCATAGGGGCTGCGCAAAAACCAGCTCTCTGCCGGGGGAGGCTTCCAAATCCTCTTTTTTCCGCGGAGCGCAAAACCAATAAAACCAGGCAGCTGTCCGGCGCCGGATTATTTGGCAGAAATTCCCCGGCCAGCCATAGGGGCTGCGCAAAAACCAGCTCTCTGCCGGGGGGAGGCTTCCAAATCCTCTTTTTTCCGCGGAGCGCAAACCCAATAAAACCCACGGCAACCATTATCGCACCTTCTTTTGTCCTGCGGCTCCGGAACAGAGAGGAATCCCGGCGCCAGTAATGCTGCGCCTGATATGTGTCACTCTAATGCTAAAAGTGACTGCATCAGGGATTTTCCACCTCAAGTCGCACTTTGCTACACAGCGCCACAAAAACTGTGTAGCCAAATTCGATCGATGGATGAACATTTTCAGCCAGTGACAGAACCGACGCCTTCCAAATCCAATGCATCACTAGCAGAAGTGATGTTTTGTCATTTTGTGGCAGAGCACAATCTACCCCCATTGGTGGCAGATCACTTCAGTGATTTGGTGCCAACATTGTTTCCTGACAGCAACAGCACTCCATTTTTTGGTGCTACTTGGCTTATTATTTTCACAATACTAAAAAGTTATGGCTCAACATTGTGTCCATATAAATATGTTGGAAATAGTTCATGTTGCAGTTGCTGTTTGCTTAGTTTTTGTTTGTTTGTTAGTTTGTTTTTGCTACAGTTTTCTTTCATCTGCCGATAAATACAGTTTTTAAGTACTCAGTACAGGTGTGAAAGCCCCTCCCCCCAATAAGGGAGGCATGAGGTATGCCTTGACAGGTCGCAGCCTGGCACTTTGCACATGGAGGAGATGGACACAACAGCAACACTTCAGTTTATTACCTCCGCCAAGGAGGTAATGCTTTTACTACAGAAACACTAACCCTATCATTGTGAATCCAATTGCTAGTCATATGTTTTCATGGTCAAAGAATCTGAAAACCTACACACAAACACTGTATGGGTGGGAACTGTGGCGCTTGGCGGAGGTCTGCGCTCTCCGAGTGCTTTTCTAGTTTGTAAAATGCATTTGTGTGGGTGGCTAGTGCTTGGTATGTGGGTGGGTAAAATGAGAGCATATGTATGTTCGTTTTGTGTAATATGTACTTTTTGTTCTTGTTTGTTTTTTGTGTTGGACCCCTTTAAAACGAGATGTTCCATCTCAAGGGGCTTTCCATGGATAAACGTCCAAATAAATTTTGAGTTGAGAACGGCCCCATGTGCATCACTGCACTGACACTAAACACTGACTGGATCTGTGCTCATCAGCGGCATCTTGTCAGGGGAGGCAAGGGAGGCAACACCTCCTCAGAAATTTGAGAAGAAAAACAGAAAATATTATCATTTTTTTCTTTCAAAGTATTGCTATTTCACTGAAGTTAACCTCTGGTTGTGTTAATTATGATATTATTGTGTAACGTTTAGTCAGAAACCTGTGAGAACTCCAGTCGAGGAAAAAGTGGGCTTGGTACAGTGGGAAAACTAATCAACCATTCAGAAATTGGTTCATATTTGTTGCTCTGTAAACTCTTCTAACTCCTTCCATTGAAGAAAGAAAAATGAAAGGAAAGGGCATTTATTGAATTCAATTCAATTCAACTCAGCTTTATTTATATAGTGTGGAGTGTGTGAAATCACAGGCAGATGCATTTCAAAGGATTTATTGCACACTCACATCTCACGAGCACAGAACAGAATGAACTTTTTCCCAGAGACTCTCCTCTTAAGTTTCATGGCCTACATCACACACAACAGGACATTTGCATCACACTGCATTCAACCCCCTACATCCTTGACTCCTTCCCACTCTCTCACCAGGAGCCTCCTGCTCTTTTGTCTCCCATGCTTATTCACTGTCTCTTGTCTGAGATGCTAGAAATCTGACGCTCCCAAGGTGCTACAAATACCCCCCCACCCACCAGCATCTTAGATAAGACAATAGAATAACAGTCCACATGCTGTGATAGAACAACAGAACATCAGTCCACATGCTGTTTGGGCTTCCGTCTCCTCCCGTATCTGCTGTAACTGGGTTTTACCGCCTCCGCGGCGCTGTTGTGCCGGTGGGAGGTTGCTGGGAGGGGGGTCACTTCGGTCTGTCCGTGTGGCTGCTCTGGCGAATCGTTTCCCTGGGGAGCTCTCCGTGGGGGTCTTCCACGCCGAGAGGCCCTAGCCAACAGCACTTGCTTGTCCGCCACAACGAAAGCGGGTTTGAGTCTGTCTATGCCATTTTTTTCCCTCCTACCCCCCAAGTCTAGCAAAAAATGCTTATCCCCTGTTTCCAACGCTCTGAACGGTCCATCATAAGGTGGGCGCAATGGAGGGCGGTGGGCATCGTGTCTGACAAACACGAACTCCGCGCTCTTCAAAGTTTTAGGCACAAAAACACGCAGAAAACTGTAGTGGGCAGGGCCCGGCAGCGTGCCTGTGTTTACGCTACGCTGCAAAAGCTGAGACGAGGAGCTGCCCGGAGCGGGATTATCTGGTAGAAATTCCCCGGGCAGCCGTAGTGGCTGCGTAAAAACGAGCTCTGCCGGGGAAGCTTCTAGATCCTCTTTCGGCACGGAGCGGAACCCCAATAAAACCCACGGCAGCCTGTCTACCCAATTTGCGTCCGTCAGTGAAGCCCTGAGTGCTGCTTTCAGTGATCTATGAAAACGCTCGCATAACCCATTGGCGTGTGAGTTGTACGCAGTTATGCGGTGAATTGTAACACCCAGGCTGCGGGCCATCGCAGACCAGAGTTCGGAAACAAATTGAGTGCCCCTGTCGGACATAATGTCCGACGGGACTCCAAAACGTGCCACCCATGCTGTTAAAAAAGCGCGCGCTACGTCTGCGGACGTGGTTGCCGCCAGCGGAACCGCTTCTGGCCAGCGCGTGGTGCGGTCCACCATTGTCAGGAGGTGCGTGCACCCCTGTGATGGTGGGAGGGGGCCCACGAGGTCCACGTGAACATGGTCGAACCTCTTAGCCGGAATACGAAACGGCTCCAAGGGAGCCTTCGTGTGTCTGTGTACCTTGGCTCGTTGGCACGCCACGCAGGCTGCAGCCCACTCTTTCACTTGTTTGCGTAGGCTCGGCCACACAAACTTCTCTCCCACCATTTTGACCGACGCACGCACTCCTGGGTGCGCCAGAGTGTGAACCGACTCAAACACGCGGCGGCGCCATGCGGCCGGGACCACGGGACGCGGGCGACCCGTGGAGACATCGTAGATTAGGGGGGGCATGCCGTCTTGCAGCACCCTGCTCTCCAGCCTTAACCCTGTTGGTCCAGACTGGAGCGCGCGCACGTCTGCATCGCTAATCTGCTCCGCGGCCATGGCTGCGTAATCTATTCCCACGCAGACCGGGGCCACCACAGCGCCGAAAGGTAGTCCGCCACTACATTCAGTTTACCCGACACATGCTGAATATCGGTAGTAAACTCTGAGATCGCGGCCAGCTGTCTCTGCTGCCGGCCCGACCACGGTTCTGAAACCTTGGCCATCACGAATGTTAGCGGCTTGTGGTCCACGAACGCGGTGAAACTGCGCACTTCCAGCCAGAACTGGAAGTGGCGAATGGCCAAGTGGAGAGCCAGCAATTCTCTGTCGAACGTGCTGTATTTACGTTCACTGTCGCGCAAAGTTCTGCTGAAAAAGGTGAGCGGCTGCCAAGCCCCGGCGACGCGCTGCTCCACGACCGCCCCTATGGCCACGTCTGAAGCATCGGTGGTGAGCGCTATGCGGGCCGTCGGCTCTGGATGTGCCAGCAGTGCGGCGTTTGCCAGGGCTGCTTTAACTTCAGAGAACGCCCGCTCTCGCTTCGGGGTCCATTCGACCCTATCCGCGGGTTTCTGTTTTTTGAGCGCGGCGTACAATGGTTGCATGAGCTGCGCCGCGCGGGGAAGGAAACGGTTATAAAAGTTCACCATTCCCAAAAATTCTTGCAGCGCCCTGACCATTTGAGGCCGGGGAAAATCCGCCACGGCGCGCACTTTGTCGGGCAGCGGGATCGCTCCTTCTGGAGAGACGCGGTGCCCCAAAAAATCAATCTCTGTTACGCCGAACTGGCATTTCGCCGGGTTGATTATTAACCCGTGCTCCTCCAACCTCCGGAAAACCGTTGTGAGGTGGGTTTCGTGTTCGTCTTCGGACGCGCTGGCTACCAGGATATCATCCAGGTAGACGAACACGAACGGGAGATCGCGCAGCACTGCATCCATCATGCGCTGCAACATCTGTGCCGCTCCTTTTAACCCGAATGGCATGCGCAGGAACTCAAATAGACCAAACGGAGTTATTACCGCTGTTTTGGGTACGTCCTCAGCGCGCACTGGGACTTGGTGGTAACTGCGGACCAGGTCTATTTTGGAAAAAATGCGTGCCCCGGCGAGGTGAACGGAAAAATCCTGTATGTGGGGAATCGGGTAGCGGTCGTGCGCCGTGGCGTTGTTCAACCTGCGGAAATCACCACACGGTCGCCACGATCCCTCAGCCTTAGGGACCATGTGTAGCGGGGAAGCCCATGGGCTGTTCGAGCGCCTGATGATGCCCAACCTTTCCAGGTTGGCGAACTCCTCACGCGCTATGGCCAGTTTAGCTGCGTCCAAGCGCCGAGGTCTTGCAAAAACGGGCGGCCCGGTGGTGGTGATAAAGTGCTCCACCCCGTGTTTAGCGATGGCCGCGGAAAGCGTCAGGACCATGAGTGCTGGGAACTGAGTGAGCAGTGTGTGGAACTTACCGCCTGCAGCTGTGGCGTTGGCTTGTGCTGTTGGCCGGGTCACTCGAGCTATACAGGAGAGAGAATCGAAGGACAGTGCATTAACCAGGCGCCTGTTAGCAACATCAACCAATAAACCGTGTGCACACAGAAAATCAGCCCCCAGTATATGGTAATTCAGTGCTGCTATGACAAAAGTCCACTCATATGTACGGCCGTGTAGAGATAAGAGCAGAGTCCTCTCACCAAAGGTCTTAATATCCGAGCCGTTTGCTGCCAACATCCCGGGGCCGCTAGGTCCTGCCAGCCGGTCAGCGTAGGTCAGCCGGATGAAGCTCTTCTGGGCTCCGGTGTCCACAAGGAAATGCCTCCCCGAGTGTGCATCCGTTAGGTAAAGCAGCTTGTTCTCTTCACCGAGGGTCGCTGCTGCTACCGATCCCCGGCCTTGGCGTTTTCCCGAGCGCTGGAATTGGCATGGTGGCGCACATCTGCGTGCGTTCTCTCCGAAGCGGCGGTGGTAGGAACAGAGCGTGTCTCTCTGGCGCTCCTTGGTCCCCGCTGCTGCTACCGTCGGTGGCTCCTCGCCTCCTCTGATCGTCTCACTGGGCTCCACCGCTGCCGCGTTGACTGTGGTCACCCTGGTGGTGATGATGATCCGGTCTGCCTCCTGGGCTAGTGCACGGTAGTCTCGCGGGGCCAGCCACGGCGAATTGGCCAGAACCGCTCTCGCTACTGTCGGAAGGTTCCGGAGGAAGAGGTGGGCAAACAGAAAGTGCTCGTCGTCCGTGCCCATTAATGCCAGCATCTTCTCCATCAGGTCTACGGCCAAACCCTCTCCTAGCTCGGTCCGCGTCAGGAGCCTCTCCGCTCTCTCACAGTCCGAGAGCTTGTAGCGCTGGATGAGCGCAGCTTTGAGTGCCTCGTATCTGTTGCTGGCTGGTGGCTGATCGAGCAGGCTCGCTACCCGTTGAGCTGTGCGGGCGTCGAGCGCTGCGACCACATGGTAGAATCTAGTGTCATCTGCCGTTACTCCCCGGAGGGCGAACTGGGCCTCGGTGAGGTGGAACCAAGAGCGCGGGTTGTGCTGCCAGAAATCCGGTAGCTTGACTGAAACCACACATGCGTGGCATTCCGTTCCATTCCGGGCTGTCTGTGGTATGGCTGCTGCCTCGCTGTAGCTTCCTGACCGGGCCGGCTCCGGGGATCTTGCCTCGTGTTCCATAATACGTCTTGGGTCACCAGTGTGGAGTGTGTGAAATCACAGGCAGATGCATTTCAAATGATTTATTGCACACCCACATCTCACGAGCACAGAACAGAATGATTTTTTTCCCAGAGACTCTCCTCTTAAGTTTCATGGCTTACATCACACACAACAGGACATTTGCATCACACTGCATTCAACCCCCTACATCCCTGACTCCTTCCCGCTCTCTCACCAGGAGCCTCCTGCTCTTTTGTCTCCCATGCTTATTCACTGTCTCTTGTCTGAGATGCTAGAAATCTGACTCTCCCAAGGTGCTACAATAGCACCATTTCACAACAACAGTCATCTCATAGCACTTTCAACTGTAGGGGGGACCCCCACTTCAATTTTAATGAAAATTTTTGAAAAACTGGTCAGATGTGAGGTCCTAAAGCAGACTGAGCATGCACTGGATCCTCTGCAGTTTGCCTGTAGGCCTCACAGAGGAGTGGAGGACGCCACTGTCACTCTGTTTAACATGCTTTTTAAACATCTGGATTTTAATGGGACACACGCCAGGCTTTTATTTGTGGACTTTTCCTCTGCCTTTAATACAATCCAACCTCATATTTTAGTTGAAAGGCTCCTTTGAGCAATAATCTGGTGGGTTGGATTCTGGATTTCCTTACCAACAGGACGCAGAGAGTAAGGGTCAAGGGTACATTGTCTGACCTAAAGTGCTCTTCTACTGGCTCTCCTCAGGGGTGTGTGTTGTCACCACTACTCTTCATCCTGTACACAAACATGTGTCGGAGCAGACATGACAACAGACACATTATAAAGTATGCTGATGACTCAGTCATTGTCAATCTCCTCCAGGATGGTGAGAGTGGCCACGGCCCAGTAGTTGATGATTTTGTTCACTGGTGTGAGGATTCCTACCTGCAGCTGAATACAACAAAAACGAAAGATATGATTATTGACTTTAGGAGGAAAACTCCCAGGCACAAAGTCACCATACTAAAAGGCCAGACCACCGAATGTGTACAATCGTACAAATATCTTGGGACGATTATTGATAGTAATTTAAACTTTGAAGTGAACTGTGAAAGGGTGTGCAAAAAGGGTCAGCAAAATTTGCATTGTTTGAGGAAACTTGCACGCTTCCAAATTGACCGAACCATAATGACAATGTTTTATCGGGCTTTTATTGAATCTGTTTTATCCTTTTCTTTAGTATCATTATTTGGTCAGATAAAACTGAAACAGAGGAAATCCTTGGATCAGGTAGTTAGATGGTCCAGTCGTTTGCTTGGTGAGTCACAGCTGAGCCTGACATCCCTGTACACCAGACAAGTACAGAGGAATGCTACCTCCATTTTAAATGATGACTCCCACCCTTTGCACTGCAACTTTCAGCTTCTTCCCTCCAGACGGAGGTTTGCTGTCCCAAAAAGTAGAACCCAGCGCTACAAAAACAGCTTTGTCCCTGCTGCTGTCAAAGAGTTGAACAAGCTATAAAAATATATTGTACATAATTTAGGTACCTATTTATTAACTTCATTTTATATTTACTTATTTTGTATGATGTCACTTGGGTTCTAAATATTTTATTGGGTTTTAGACCTTTGAGTTTTTTAACCTCTGACTAGTTTTTAACTTTTAACTTTAATATGACTCTTCTCTCTTACCTCTGGTTTCTCCCTCATCTCTTTGTCTTTTTATACCCTGTTTGATGGAGCCTTGAGTATTTTTATCATGTTCATAGTCAGCTTCATGTGTGCCTGTGTTTGTGTCTATGTTGAATGTAATTAGTGGCTTGTAAATATGGATGTCACCAGACTGCAAAACAAATCTACCTACGGGTACAAATAAAGTAACCTGAACCTGAACCTGAACAGTTGCAGAAAGACCCCAGCAATTGGGTGAGGAGCTACAGACTATGGGTCCTCTTATATATTGGTCCTCTTAAGTATAGAAAGTGTGCCTGTGTGCACACCACTTAGAGTAGTTTCCTCCTCAGTGACACCAGCCAGGGGCTGCTGCTGGTGCTTGTGTTTGACAGCAGCAGTATTTCAACACAAAAGTAAATTGTTTGCAGTTTGATACTTTTATTTTTCATCTCTTGTATCAGATCTAGATAATGTATTTAAAAACTGAGCCAGCTTTTTTGTACCAGCCCTCCAGAAAAAGGACAGAAGATTTAAAAAAGGAGGATGTCAGTGTGTTACTGGAATCTCATTGATTGGACTGCACTGCAGAGATCTTTCTATAACTGACAAATGATGTAAGCATTCAGAGTGCAGTCGGGTGTCACTCTCCAGATCCCGTTTTCAGACAGTAAGGTGCACCCTGTATCCCTGATGGATTTGTCTGGTTGTCCTTCTCCCCATTTGGTAAAGCTTAAAGGTCTCTCTTTCATATCTGTCACAAAGTTGCCATTTTCTTTTTTATTGTTGACATTGATCCAGATTATTTTATCTTCTTCATCAAACACTTGAGTCAGTACGCTATTCTCCTCTTCATTCTGAGGCAGATCCAGCTCGAAACCTTGTTGGGCACAGAACTCTGCGGCCTTTGAGAAAGAGCTTCTCTCTTTGTTGGACACAAAGTACTTCTGACCCACCTTCCGGACAAAGTCAAAGTTTATCACTGAAAAAGACAATGAAGCAAATTAGTTTTGTTTCCCCACAATAAAATAAAAAAAAATATTGTATCCTTTTTTCTGACATGCATTTCTGAGTCTGGAAAAAAATATATTTCCCTTAACTACACTTTAGCTATGATAAAACTAGGTACACCTGATCAACTGAGTGTCAATCCAAATATCTAATCAACCAATCATATAGCAGAAACTTGATGTATTTAGGAAGGTAGAAAAGATCAAGCTGAGCTGCTGAAATTCAAACCGAACATCAGAATGGGGAAGAAAGGTGAATTAAGTGACTTTTTTTTTTTTTTTCTCTCCTCTCGGCGCCACACCAGTCGGCTGCCTTTTGCAACAGCGGCTCGATTCCGAGTTTTTTTTTCCCTTCCTCTCTCTTTTGATCACTTTTTTTTTTTTTTTCACCCCACTTATATCACGGACACACAGATCGTCCCAAATGTCTCCTGAGCCGGTGGACGGAGCCACTGTTTATAGCAGGATACGATATAACAGGGAAGAGCTGCTAGCATTTAACTGCCACCCGGTCCCACTGGAAAAACTCGACATACCGAGAGAACTGAGGCGAAAACGCCGCGGCTGCCGGGCTGGAGTAAGGCGGAGGACAAAAAATATAAGGTACAGACCCTCCCTTCCATCTGTTGTCATGGGAAATGTACGGTCGATACTGGGAAAGTTAGATGAGCTAGCGGCTATCTCCCATTATGATAGCACTTACCGGGAGTGCTCTCTCCTTTTGTTTACTGAGACGTGGCTAACTGAACTAGCAGCAGATGCTAACATTGAGCTGGAGGGTTTTCACACGATACGAGCTGACCGAACACCAGAGAGTGGCAAAACTAGGGGCGGTGGAGTGATAATGTATGTTAACAACAACTGGTGCAGACCGGGACATATCACTGTTAAACAACGACACTGCAGCAAAGACATTGAGTTGCTAGCTGTTAGCATGAGGCCTACATATCTCCCGAGAGAACACTCACACGTGATCTGCATTGTTGTTTATGCAAATCCGACGGCGAACGCTGGGACAGCGCGTGACGTCATCCATTCAGTAACCAGCAGGCTGCAGACAGAACACCCAGATGCTCTTCTCCTCATCTCAGGCGATTTCAACCACGTTTCACTGTCTCCCATTCTGCCCACTTTCACCCAGTATGTCACATGCCACACTAGAGACAATAAAACACTGGATTTGTTCTACGCAAACACTAAGGAGGTGTACACCTCATCACAACTCCCCCCACTTGGGAGATCGGATCACAACTTGGTTCATCTCCGACCGGTGTACAAACCCCTAGTGCACAGACAACCTCCGGCCATGCACACTGTGGAGTTATGGTCTGAGGAGACAATGGACACTCTAAAGGACTGTTTTGAAGCCACTGCCTGGAAGCAGCTCTGCGATCCACATGGTGAGGACATCGATGGCCTCATTCACACCTTCACGGGCTACCTCAGCTTCTGTGTGGACAAATCCGTTCCCACCAAGACCATACGGCGTCACTCAAACAACAAACCCTGGATCAACCCTGAGATAAAAACACTTCTGAGAGAGAAGAAGAGGATCTTCAGGTCGGGGAACAGGGAGATGCTGAAGTCCGTACAGAGGGAGCTGAGGAGAAAGATCAGAGAAGGCAAGGACAGCTTCAGGAAGAAGATGGAGGACAAGCTGCAACAGAGCGACATCAGCGGGGTCTGGAGAAACCTCAAAACCATCTCGGGGCTCCAGAATACCTCCCCCCAGGCCACGGGGGGCAGGGAGTGGGCGAACAACCTGAATCTGTTTTTCAATAGATTTGACCAACCGCCCTCCCCCCTGTCTGCACAACAACCACTGCTGCCTCTAAGAAATCAAGTCCTGCTACCCACTCCCCACTCCACCGACACCCCCCCCACTCCCAACACACAGCCCCCCATCCTGACCCTGACCAAGACCCAGGTGAGGACGGAGCTGAGGAAGATCAAGGCGAGGAAGGCGTCGGGACCGGACGGCATCAGCGCAAAGCTCCTCAAGTCCTGTGCAGACCAGCTGTGTGGGATTGTGACGTATATCTTCAACATGAGCCTGAAACTGGGGAGGGTACCACAGCTGTGGAAAACATCTTGTGTGGTACCTGTACCAAAAACTTCCCACCCCAAAGACCTGAACAGCTTCAGACCGGTGGCCTTGACGTCCCACTTGATGAAGACCCTGGAGAGACTGCTCCTTGCTCATCTCCGCCCCCTGGTGGAACCAGCGATGGATCCACTCCAGTTCGCCTACCAGCATGGCATTGGGGTGGAGGATGCGGTGATCTTCCTCCTTCACCGTTCTCTGTCCCACCTGGAGAAGCCCGGGAATATGGTGAGGATCATGTTCTTTGACTTCTCCAGTGCTTTCAACACCATCCAACCGATGATCCTGAAGGACAAGCTGCTGCGCGCAGGGGTGGACCAGCACCTGTCATCATGGATCCTGGACTACCTCACGAACCGGCCTCAGTTTGTGAGAACCCGGGACTGTGTTTCCGACACGATCATCAGTAGCACGGGGGCCCCCCAGGGAACGGTGCTGGCTCCCTTCCTGTTCACTCTTTATACTGCGGACTTCTCACACAACACAACACATTGCCATCTACAGAAGTTCTCTGATGACTCTGCGATCGTTGGTCTCATCTCCAGCGGAGATGAAGCTGAGTACAGAGGGCTTATCCAGGACTTTGTGGACTGGTGCCATCGGAACTGCCTCCAGATCAACGCGAGGAAAACTAAGGAGCTGGTGGTGGACTGCCGCAGGCATGGGCAGCCCCTCACAGCACCAGTAAATATACAGGGAACAGACATCGAGATGGTGACATCCTACAAGTACCTGGGTATTCATCTGAACAATAAACTAGACTGGTCACACAATACTGACGCACTCTACAAGAAGGGACAGCGCAGGCTGTTCCTGCTGAGGAGACTCAGGTCTTTTGGTGTACAAGGGGCACTGCTGAAGTCATTCTATGACACGGTGGTGGCATCAGCCATCACTTTTGGAGTGGTCTGCTGGGGCAGTGGCATTACTGCAGCCGATAGGAAGAGACTGAACAAACTGATTAAGAAAGCTAGCTCTGTCCTGGGGCAACGCCTTGATCCGATGGAGGAGATAGGAGAGAGAAGGACGGTGGCTAAACTGTCATCTCTGCTGGAGTCCGAGTTCCACCCTATGCAGGACATACTGGATGCACTGAGGAGCTCATTTAGCAGCAGACTACATCATCCCAGGTGCACAACCGAGAGGTTTCGTAGGTCCTTCCTACCAACGGCTGTCAGACTGTACAACCTAAGCAGGGCTGCTCGCAGAGATAGCAAAAAGACGTAACAAACTAATAGTTTTTTTTTTTTTTTTTTTTTTGAATGCAAAAGATGCAATAGACTTACACAATGGTCCTCTCCGGCATACAACTAGGAACATACCGGTCGCTATGGAGGGTGAGAATATGTATGGGCACATAATCATACCATGTAGGATAACTAAATAGACGGTTATGCTGTTTCATCCCACCTAGCAACAATGCTCTGCACTGTGTGTGTTTATATATTTACATATTTATTCCATCTAGCTACAATGCTCAGCACTGGGTGTGTTTATATATTTACATATTTATTCCATCTAGCTACAATGCTCTGCACTGGGTGTGTTTATATTTATATATCTATATATTTATTCCATCTAGCTACAATGCTCAGCACTGGGTGTGTTTATATATTTACATATTTATTCCATCTAGCTACAATGCTCTGCACTGGGTGTGTTTATATTTATATATCTATATATTTATTCCATCTAGCTACAATGCTCTGCACTGTGTGTGTTTATATATTTACATATTTATTCCATCTAGCTACAATGCTCTGCACTGGGTGTGTTTATATTTATATATCTATATATTTATTCCATCTAGCTACAATGCTCAGCACTGGGTGTGTTTATATTTATATATCTATATATTTATTCCATCTAGCTACAATGCTCCGCACTGTGTTTTTATATATCTACATATTATTCCATCCAGCTACAATGCTCTGCACTGTGTGTCTGTGTGTGTGTGTGTGTATATATATATTTTATAGTAATATGTACATATGTATATTAGCTGCTCTTGCTTGCTTGTTTTTTTTTTTGTTTTTGTTTTTTTTTTCTTGCCTTCTGATTGTTGCTCTGAGTGTTGCTATCCCTGTGCTGTTGCAATCCTGGAATTTCCCCGTTGTGGGACTAATAAAGGCTTATCTTATCTTATCTTATCTTAAAGATGGCATGGTTGTTGGTGCCAGATGAATTGCCATTCAGGAGTATTTCAGAAACTGCTGATCTACTGAGATTTTGCACACAGTCTTTACAGCGATTGAAGAAGAGAAAATATCCAGCAAGCAGCAGTTCTGTGGGCGTAAATGCCTTGTTGATGCCACAAGTCAGAGGAGAATGACCAGAATGGCTCAAGAGGAAAGAAGGGCAGCAGCACCTCAAATTACTAGAATGCACTCCATTGAGATGCAGACCCATGCCTTCTGTAGCCCTATACAGTTAAAACCTTGACCTTTGACCCTAAGCCCATAGCCAGAGGTAAGGGTGTTTAGTGACCCTAGCTTTCATTGTTTTGAGATATAGTTTATATAGTATTGTGACCTCGACCTTTGACCTTGCGATCTCAAGACCATAGTCACATTTCAGGATCCCAAGGTGAACCTGTGTACCAAGTTTGGTGACCCAAGCTTTACTCATTCTAGAGTAATAGGGCATAGGAAATGCAAACATTAACCTTTTGACCCCAGGCCAATCATCAGCGGTCAGGGTCTCACGATGAACCTATGTACCAAGTTTGGTGGCCATAGCTGTCTTTGTTGTTGAGATACAGTTTATATAGCATGTTGACCTCGACCTTTGACCTTGCCATCTCAAAACCATAGTCATAGTTCAGGATCCCAAGATGAATCTGCATACCAAGACTGGTGACCCAAGCTTTACTCCTTGTATATTAATAGGGCATAGGGAATGCGAACATTAACCTTGTGACCCCAAGCCCATAGTCACAGGTCAGAGTTTCAGGATGAGCCTGTGCACCACGTTTGGTGGCCCTAGCTGTCCTTGTTGTTGAGATAGAGTTTATATGGCATTCTGACCTTGACCTTTAACCTTTTGACAGAAAAGGTATAGCCATAGGTGCTAGTCCCAAGGTCAATCTATGTACCAGGTTTGGTGGCCGTAGCCTCATTCCCTGTCCAGTTAGAACACAGATATTGCTGGCTGGCTGGTCAGCTAACCACACCACTTTACCCACACCATCTCATTGGCGTGGGTAACAACTCATTACAACCGAGATATACAATGACCATCTCTGAAGGGACAGCACATTGACCCTTGAAGCAAATGAGGTTGTCAAAATTATATTTGTGTGTGTTAGTTGAAAAAATTCTAACGACACACCTGACTGGATACTTAAATGTCTATATTAACCAACTGAAAACACAGTTAAAACATAGCTGGATTGGCCTGCACTCTTTGCGGGAAACTCTGCCGCTCATGTGTAAGCCTTCTGAACCACCAACCATATTCCATGCAGTCTACATATGGTATTATTAAAGGAAAATACTTGAAAGAAATTTGTGTTTGGATGTAGCTCTCTCTCCTCTTCTCTGCTTTGCGTCCATTGCAAGATTGAATATAATGCTAACCTAAAAACCACTGGGCCAATACATTACTTTTCAAGAGGGGTCGTAGCATATTTTTAGCATTATTCAAAGTTTTAGTATTAGTGTATTATTATCCACACAGACGAACTTCCTATAACGCTAGAGTCTCTAAATAGGGTACTTACCCTGGTCTAACTTAGCAGTAGTCTTCTTTAAGAGCTCAACTTCCTGGTCAATTCTCAGAACATCTGGAATGAGCAAATAAAGCCCAGTTACTAAAACAGCAAGCAGTAAAATCTTCAATAGCATATTCAGCCCAATCAATATATATTGCATGTTTTAATGAGGATCAAGCAAAGTTAATTTCCTTTGGACATAATTCACTTAAAGTAAATAAAATATTGAAATATTAATGTTTAGAAAATATGAGAATTGAAATTTTAGCTTTTTTTAGAGGATGCAATGTAAAAGCAATGACTAAGATCTCATGCTTTTATCATGTGTTTTGTTGATGAACATTGTTGTGATTGTGAGTGGGAAGTTTCATCAAACTTGGATCACTACATCAGAAGATACATTATAGCAAACACATGAAACTACAACTTGATTGGCCTAAAATGGATTGACATTTTTGGATAATTTTAACAAATTTTGCTTATCAACATCTGGAGACGATCTCTTCTGAATTTCAAGCAATTTGGATGAATGACCGAAAAGGAGTTAATTTTGAGTTCACTTGCACATTTTTTTTAGCTCATTCCAACAAAGCTAAAAGGAGCTAATGTGATGACGTGGCGTCCGTCATCTGTCTATATTTCACGGGAATGCTTATTCCTCCTAGGCATTTGCCTCGATGCTCACCAACCTCACAATGATCCTCAGGTGGTTTTTCCTCCAGGTTGTGCTCAAGATCAAGGTCCAAAGACAGGAGGTCTGGGCACTTATGTGATTTCAGAAAAATCTCCTAGGCAACTGTCCCAGTGGTCACCAAACTGACTCACAAGGATCCTCAGGAGGGTCTGCATCCATGTTGTCAAGTCAATGTCAAGGTCAAAGGTCTGGAGATGTGGGCACTTAACTTGATTTTAGAAAGCTCACTACTCCTCCTAGGCAATTACCTCAATTCTCATGAAATTCACTCACAATGACCCTCAGGTAGGTCTGTATCCAGGCTGAGGTCAAGGTCATTGTCAAAAGTCAGAAGATCTGAGCATATATGATTTTCCAAAACATTTCTCCTCCTAGGCCATTGACCTTGACTCCTAGATTGGTCTGTATCTACGCTGTGCTATAAAGGTTAAGACCAATGGTCTGATGAGCTGAGCACCCCTGCGT
The DNA here is from genome assembly GCA_020510985.1 of Pholidichthys leucotaenia. NCBI lineage: Eukaryota > Metazoa > Chordata > Actinopteri > Cichliformes > Pholidichthyidae > Pholidichthys > Pholidichthys leucotaenia. Next base: position 54,236,657 of record CM035840.1, on the reverse strand, counting down.
GATTTTGTCAGGCTGGAATGAGCTCCTCCTTCATTGATGGTCTGGTTGAAAATATGGTGCAGAAACCTTCACTTTTAGAGCAAAAGACCAGTAGAGAAGCGCTACAGAAAGTTTCAGAGAATAGAATGATGAAAGAATTTTGAATCTAGGCCCAGTCATTCTTGACGTATTTCTAAAAATGTAAAACTGTTTATGAGAGCACCACCTATGGATGCAGTGCCTTGACTTGGGATCTCTATGTAGTGGGAAGAAGAAGAAGAAGAAGAAGAAGAAGAAGAAGATTCCGACAGCACAGCTGCTTGGAACCCTAAATAGAACTAAGAACAGAAGTTAGGGGAAGAGACAAGGTTAATGTGGGCTGTAGTCTCCTCCTCTCAGTGAACCTATAAAAGGGAGCTAATATGTGGGGAAAAACTTGAACAAAAATTAATCACCTTGTCCACATAGCACAACTGCTCCAGTGTGTCCATCTTTTCCTGGTGGTCCTGGTAATCCCATTGCTCCTCGTTCTCCGGGAAATCCATTTTGCCCTGATTTTAGTAAAATCAAGTCAAAGAAATTCATTATTTAAAGCCTAGAATTACACAGAAAAAAGGTGGGAATATGTGGACACTTGAAAGAAAGACAAAATGTTATTGTCCTTATGTGACCTGAGTGTGCCAGAAGATGATCAAATGTCACTCACTTTGTCATATCTGGAAAGGATCTTAGGATTATGCCCATGCCTTGTGTTTTTTCGTTGTTCTCTTTGTGATTAATAAGTATAAGGACCTGTACTTATATAGCGCTTTTCTAGTCTCAAAGACCACTCAAAGCGCTTCACTAGTACTAACCCTCTATTCTAAGGGCCTATAGGAGACAGATACCTTGGGACAATCTAGAACAACCAATTAACCTACCATGCATGTGTTTGGATTGTGGGAGGAAACCGGAGCCCCCGGAGTAAACCCACACAGGACATGCAAACTCCACACAGAAAGGTTCCTACCCCTGCCAGCCTGGAGATTCAAACCTGGAACCTTCTAGCTGTTAAGCAACAGTGCTAACCACTGCACCACCATGCTGCCCAACACTATTAGTAATGTTATGCACAGGACCGCCCACTGACTCGAGTAATATAATGCGCAAGTGTCGTGAGCAGAGTGTCGAGCACTATGTGTCAACATGCCCACAGTCATGAGACCATAGCAAGCAAGGCCTCATTATGTCGGTCACATCACGTGACTTGAGGGCTCACGTGAAGTTTGAGAGGGATTTTTTTTGTTTGTTTGCTCTGTATTGTTTGATCCTGCCATCCAATTTTGAATAGACCTCGGATGGCCAAATGCTAAAAAAAAAAAAAAAAAGTTTTGAGATTTTTTTATTTTTTTTAACCCAGATACAGTTCTGACAGTCAGTCACCAGATGGCAGTCTTTATTAGATGTTTCACAACACTGTGTTACTCATGAAGCAATTGTCTGAAAGTTTCAATCTTGGAGACATAAATAATCATAAATAATCACTGATTATTTATGATTACGTTCAGTTATGTTTTGTCACTTCCCTCTCTGGATGGTGTCCTGCATGTTCATTGTCATGTCTCCTGTGCATCCCCTGTCTGTGTGTGTGTAGCCCCGCCCACCCTTTTTTCCTCACCTGCTACCCTTAATTGTTTGCTCGGCTGTCTGACATTTAGTTAATTATCAGTTACCCTATTTATGTGAATGTGTGCAGGTGCTTTGTCTGGTGTCTTCGTTGTTGTCTCTCCGTGACTACCTGTTCTCAAGTTAATCCCCATGAGTAGTGATGGCAGAAATGGAACGATCGAGAGATCGAATTTTTTGGAACAATTGATTCAGAAAAAGAATTGATGTTTTGGAGCATTTGAAACATCTCCCCACAGCGACATCTGGTGGCCAAATGTTATAATACTACAGTGAACCAGTCAAGTGTTTTCGGGTCTTTATCTCAACGTTTCGTGTTTTGTTTGGTTTTCTAGTATTATTTGTCTGAAAATATATATTTTTTCAATTAGTATTTGTAGGGGGTGCTTGTTTACAAAATAGACATCAGTCACTGTTTTTAGGGGGTGCTTGTGTACATTCAGTTCTTTTTGCCTTCCTGTCAAGGAACAACAAAAAGACTGAGTTAGGAGGAATGCTGCCACGCAACTTCATATATTGTAAATATATGTAACTATATTGTGACGTTTGCAGGAGTTCACACAAAAAGACAATGGAGCAGATGGCTGTGATCAACCAGATTTATTTTACACACACCCCGACCCCCAACCTGCTTCTCAGCACAGACAGGAGCGGAGGTCATTCTCACAGACCTCTGTTTACATCACGGTTACACACACATGATACATCTTGCCCTAATCCTGCTAAACACTGCTGGGCCATTATAATGCAGTTATAATGACACAGCAGTATAACTCAGAAGTAACACATTTAACACACACACAGTAACGTTTCAAACTGGCAAAGCATGCTGGGAAATCCCTGGCTCCCTTAAAATGGCCCCGACGTTACACTGCCCCCCCCCCTGGACTGGTTTCTGTCCCCAGAAAATTCAAAGTCCACTTTCAGAAATCCAACGCGAGTCAGCCCGGTGCCAGGGCGGCATGCACGGGCCATCTGAGTCTCGGTCAGAGCATCTGGTTGGGGTAGGGTTCCGGTTTGGTCATCAGCGGGCGGATGGACACATCTGACAGCCTCTGTAGGACCACGCACAGTCCCTTCCCTGGCAGCGGGAGTCCCAGGCCCGCTCCGGCCGACTCCCACCGCTGCCAGTTCTCCCAGGCGGCCGCTGGCCCGCATCCATGCGTCCAGCCTTTGCCGCGCCTGGAAAGTGGCCGCATCTTCGTCCTGCTCGCTCCGCTGCGTCGCTCCTGCGCCTCTGTGACGTCATCTGCCGGGGGAAGCATCTGCAGGAGGCGGCTTTTTTTCCCATCCATGCCACCTCGCTCTAATTTAGCGTCGGCGAGGGGCCAGTTTGTCGTGCGCTGTGTGCGGGGCAGTACCATGCCATGTACCCTGGCTCTGTGCAGCGGAAGCCGTCGTTCCTCGCGTCGCCACGGCTGTCTCCTTCGTGCACGCGCTGCTGTGATCTGCCGTAGCTCCTCCTCCACTCGCTCTCAGCACGGTGGTTTTCTCTGATGATCAGCGCGGCAGCCAACTCGACCTGGGCCAGGCGGTCATCCAACAGGTTCTCGCCGTTGTAGCGGGGAATCTTGGCCCGCTGCTGGATGGATGGGACGGTCATCTCCCGGTAGATTGCCGCTCCTAATTGCTCTGGAATCGCCAGCCCGTCCTGCCCTGAAAAGGGCGGGAAACGGGGCTGGTTTGCTCTGCTCCGTCCATCGCAGCGAAGCTCTCCAGGGGCCGGCGTCTCAGCTCTATACTCCGTTCCCGGCTGAGCGATGAATCGCTCCGGCTGCTGTACCTCCGCCTGGATCCTCATCTCGCTCCATATCCCACTTCTGACACCAGTGTAACGTGCTGCTCGACATGGCGACGTCCCACCGGGAGATTCGAACTCACGCCTCCCGCTCCGGAGTCCCGCACCCTACCTGTGTCGCCAATAGGGTCAACCCACTTGGCAAGCCAAGTAGGGTGCTCATATTGAGTTCGCTACACTACTCCCCTCTGGTTCTCGACATCGTCCCGATGTCAGCGCCCCATTACTGCTTTGGACAGGAGATCCCACTTCTGACACCAGTGTGACGTTTGCAGGAGTTCACACAAAAAGACAATGGAGCAGATGGCTGTGATCAACCAGATTTATTTTACACACACCCCGACCCCCAACCTGCTTCTCAGCACAGACAGGAGCGGAGGTCATTCTCACAGACCTCTGTTTACATCACGGTTACACACACATGATACATCTTGCCCTAATCCTGCTAAACACTGCTGGGCCATTATAATGCAGTTATAATGACACAGCAGTATAACTCAGAAGTAACACATTTAACACACACACAGTAACGTTTCAAACTGGCAAAGCATGCTGGGAAATCCCTGGCTCCCTTAAAATGGCCCCGACGTTACAATATGTAAAATATATAACTATATGTAAAAGTACAACAATGTGGCTTCTTTTAGTGATCACATGCATAATTATATTTATTGTAAATAATAATAAAGGTGTATAAATAATAAATGTATACTCGTATGTGTGTTAAAAGAACATGAATACATACCATAAACATTACGCTGGCCATGGCTTGATTCAGCACTCGGTTATGTTGTGCTAGGAATGCAGGCGTCAGGATGTTTGTCCGTAGGCGTCTCCACCTACTTGTTGTATTGTTACAAAATGCAAGATGTTGCATACAGTGCATATGTAACGGATGCCAACTAGTGCTGTTCGGCGTAGAACGTTAGTAAAACCTCCCTCCCAAAGCCTCATACAGTATCGGTAGCGCTGAGCTACCGGTCGGACCTTTAGCTCAGCGCGATCGTGCTGTGTCTCCCATACTCGAACTGTGTAGTTGACTGAGAGGTCGCGGGTTCGTGTCCCGTGTGGGGCGAACTGCGCAGGATGATCTCTGTCACAATGGTGCCGTGAACCCGGCATGGGAGTGAGGTTTAAGGGGGAGAGTGTAACGGATGCCAACTAGTGCTGTTCGGCGTAGAACGTTAGTAAAACCTCCCTCCCAAAGCCTCATACAGTATCGGTAGCGCTGAGCTACCGGTCGGACCTTTAGCTCAGCGCGATCGTGCTGTGTCTCCCATGCTCGAACTGTGTAGTTGACTGAGAGGTCGCGGGTTCGTGTCCCGTGTGGGGCGAACTGCGCAGGATGATCTCTGTCACACATACATTTAACTTTTTTTCCCTCAAGGTCATAGTGATCCCAAACAGCTGATCTGGGACGCTTTCTACCCCCATCCATTTCCAAATAATGCAAATCCAAAAGCAGCTCAGTACAAGACACTCAGAGAGGCAAGACTTCACGAACAAACTGCACTTCAGAGGAGCTTTTAAATGTTTCAGGCATGTGGGCTGATGAATCAGCAGCCAATCAGGCAAGGATACGAGAAATTAGTATTTTACATATAAAGTATTTATATAATACATAAATTGTGCATAGAATAGGCAATTTAATATTGTGTAATGGCAGCATTTTATTATTCCATTTGAGAAACGGGATAACACAATCACTGCATAAAACAACGGTGGAGTTTGAAAACAGTCGGTGACGTAATGGAAAGCGCAATGGAACAGTCACGTGACATCCTCTTTCTGATACAGACCTCGGAACAATGATTTTTATTTATTTCAGATAGATTAAAAGTAAAGATTAAAAAGAAACAGAATAATATAACAAAGGGGGGAAAAATCCAACAAGGTCAAATTAAACAATAACTCCTCTGATTATACAGTTCAACGTAAGTTATCCGAAATGGGTGATGGCTGAAGCTGCAGCTTATATTGCAATTGAATTGCTTATAATGATTCAATTCAGAAGTTCCACCTAGGTTTTGGTACGCACTAAAACACTGTTTTGACTTTGCCATCACTAGTTTTCATATAATAGGCATTTTAATTTTGTGTAATGGAGGTCAGACATCATAGATAAAACTAGAGACACTTTAAATAACTGATTAAACTCATCACCTACACTAACACTAACACTTCCGGTGTCGCAAAATAATAAACCAAAATAATAACTTAATATTTTTGTTTTGACTATAAAACAATAAGAGCAAAATTAAACACAGGTATGTCCAGAAGTTTGATAATATATTTTTTTTCTACCTAAGTTTAGAAAAGGACAAAACAAAAATGAGACCAAATATTTGTTTATTCTGATTTTATTTTGAATTGGAATTACAAATGAAGGAACCATACACGGATTTGTATTCACTTGCTGAAACAAAAACGACTGTGACGTTTCAAAACAATTGGGGGCGGAATGGAACGCGATATGGAACAGTCACGTGACACCGTCCTTCTGATACAGACCTCGGAACAGCGTTTCGAATCACAAGTTCCGCCTAGGTTCCAGTACGTTCCAAAACACTGTTTCAATTTTGCCATCACTACCCATGAGTTTATTTAGTCTCCTGACTTGTGTTGTTTTCTGCCCCCATGCAGACTTTTATTTGTGTTCTTATTTTGTTAATAAATTGTCATTTTGCATCATACGCCTGTGCCATGAGTCCTGCCTTTAAACTCTCAACTGCCCAGAGGGCAGATTATAACATACTTGGTGTAAAGAGCTGTAGTGGTGGTCACACTATTTCAGAATTATAGCATGTATTGTCATGCTACCTATTGGGGGAAAAAACTCTTAACCTAAAAATACTTTCATCAGTTGAAATATTATAAAAACTTTTTTTACATGAGACAAAATAGTAGAAATTGGACATGGCTTTGATGATTATGGAGAACTCCCTCTGACACATAACCGTTTAAGATGACATGAGCAGTTTTAATGGCAGAGTTGCCCAGCCAGCCTGTCCATGTGGGCCCCACCATAGGTTTAACCTGGGTTTTCTTATGGGCCCCATGTGGGCTTGTCCACGGGTTCCACACTGGCCCCATGTGTGTTTGCACACATAGACTTTATCTGTGGTGCCAGTTTTACTGAACCCTGCTATTCCACATTAAACCCTTGTGGTGCCCAGTTGGGTTTAGTTCAGAGGTGGGCAGTCATGTGCCATGGAGGGCCATCCTACTGCAGGTTTTCTCTTCCACCCAGTGTCTTCAGCAGGTGTTTTCCCTGATGAGCAGTCCTTGAAGCTGATCAGAGCATACACCTGCTTAAGAGACTGGGTGGAACAAAAAAGCTGCAGTGGAATGGCCCTCGCTGCCCACCACTGGTTTTGTTGGTCTGCACAATCTGCACTGAAATAAAAACGGCCGTTTAAAATTTTTTACCTGGTGGTCCTGGGGGCCCTGGGTCTCCAGGGTCACCTTTGGGTCCAGGAAAACCAGGGGCACCGGGAGGCTGACTGTAGCTTGTTGAAGGCATCAGGCAGAGGATGAAGAGTGCAAAAAGCATTCTACAGTAATCTTAAAGTAAAAGGGAAATTTATATGGAGCAGAATTCATTGTTTTACTATTTATAGCACAAATTGTCTTTACAGCTTGTTCTTCAAACATTTGCTTTAACATTTTCAAATGCATTAAAAAGCCAAAGGTAATCATAAAGTTATAATGACTAATGCTGTTCTCATGCAAATTATTAATAAGGAAAAAAACTCACATTTCTAACGGGAATTTGTTCGAAAATGTGTTGCTTCTTTGCTGTTCCCAAACACAAGTGGCAAAGAGAAAAAAACAAAGCCCCAAATATGACAGTCAGTTCACAGGAAATTAAAAGCAGTTGAAGAAAAGGCAACAAAGAGAGAGAGAGAGAGAGAGAGAGAGAGAGAGAGAGAGAGAGAGAGAGAGAGAGTCAGAGACCTCATATGGCCTGATGACAAAAAGAGACTATTTTAACATTTTTAATGGTTTATAACAATCTCACATTTTACTGTAGATTTTAAAGCAGAAGAACTTTCTGTTGTTGGGACATTTAACGTGACTATCTTCCTCCTATAATACCTCTTTAAAAATTGTTTCAAGGTGGAAAGTGTTTGAGTCTCTTTTGCCCTCCCCATATGTTATGCAGCATCTTACACCCTTTATGTACATTCAGACATTAAGAAACCTCTAGTAAAGTAAAAGTGACACCTGTTTCTGGATAATCGAAGCGATGAAGCGACTCAGCCCCCGGTGAGGGCTTACCAGAGGAACTAACCGAGGCGGCAGTTGGACGCGAGCCGGATCGGAGCTCGGGTGCGGCGTTGGTGAGAGACGGGGGCCACCTGGACCCAGCCAAACAATAGCCTGAGTCGGAGCCCAGTTGCGAGGCCCAGCGGAGGAACAACCAGACTGACGGCGGTTGGTGATGGGGCCTAGCGGAGGTACCACCCAGGCAGACGGCGGCAGGCGGCGGTGATCAGCGGAGCATCTACCGTGACCCCAGCGGAGCTCGGCTGCACCGGCGGTGTGCGGCGTGACTCCGTGGAGGAGCTGTACAGGAGCTCGGTTGCGGCAGCGGTGAGCAGAGGGACCAGCAGCGGAGGGGCTAGCTGAGGCCCAGCCGGATTCACTGTTTTTACTAGCCACAGGTCAGTAAAATGCCACCAAAGAAGGAGGAAATGGAAGAGATCAAAAAATCTCTGAACTTCGTGTCAGAAGAACTGGCCAAATTGGTTAGCCAGCAGGCCAAAATAATAGGCTTAATGGAAGCTGTACGAGCCCTACAATTAACAATTCAAGAAAAAGATTAAAAAAAATTAAGGGCCTGGAGCAACGCGTCGAGGATCTTGAACAAGGTTCTCGTATGGATGACCTAGTTATAAGTGGACTAGACATCAAATATCAGTCATACGCCCATGCCACAACAGGACTGAGAGGTGAGGATGCTCCCATGAGCGAATCAGTCTCCCTAGAAAACCAGATGCTTCAGTTCCTGGATAGTAGAGATATTAAGGTAGAAGCTAATGCAATTTCAGCCTGTTATGCTTTACCGAAGAAAGATAACAAAACAAAGAAATCAATTGTGATGCCCTTTGTGAACAGAACGGTAAAGAATGACATACTGAGGCAGGCCAGAAAGCTACGGGGAACACAAGTCTACCTAAATGAACACCTGACAAAAACAAACGCTGAAATAGCACGGCAAGCACGGATGCTGAAAAGACAAAATAAGATACAGGCAACCTGGACAAGAAATTGTAGAATTTGGATTAAACTAAACGGAACACCTGAGCAAGCAAAGAGTATAATGATCAGAGATGCTACTGACTTAGATAAATACAGATGAACACTGATTAAGAAAATTATGAGTCAATGATAATCCATATTCACACACACGGTAAGAATAGTTCTTTTGATACACCATGCCAAAGTACTTTAAAAAAAAATAAGCAAAACAAACAAAAACTTATGACTGACTTGAGTAGACATCAATTATCCCCAGTTGGAGGAAGTCATTTGACACAGAGTGAGGAATCTCAAACTCTGAAAATATGCCATTATGCTGATCATAAACCACAAGAGATGGAGAATGATATTGATCCTGATAACCACTTTTTCAATAATATTCATGACCATTGTGAATATTACACTGAAAAGCAATTCAAAAGTCAAGTGCAACTAGATGGTAAACTATCAGAATCAGAGTCAGCTTTATTGGCCAAGTATGCACAACACAAACAAGGAATTTGACTTTGGCTAAAAACTTGCTCTCGTTGTTCAGGTGGAGGATTTAAATAAGAATTCAATGACAACAGAGTATGTACAGTAAATTACAGTCTGTCCACGTTTCTATAAAAGGATGCAAATATATATACAGTATACAGGAATATATGCAGTTATTTACTCAGGCTAACCACACTTGCAGAAATATATGAAAAAATATACAGTCACATAGTATTTCAATGTGAACTCAGATTCAGTGATATAATGGGAAACTCATGGGAAACTCGACATACCGGGAGCTGTAGCGAAAACGAAGCGGGTGCCGGGCTGGAGTTTAGGCGGCGTGAAAGAAATATAAGACAGAATAATAAAGAGCGATGGCAAGAACCAAGCAGACCGCCCGTAAAATCTACTGGAGGAAGAAGCCCCCCATGAGACAGCTAGCCACCAGGGCTGCTCGGAGAGGCGCTCTGGCCACCGGCAGAGTGAAGAGGCCTCGCCGTCACAGGTCCGTGGCTCTGAGAGAGATCCGTCGCTACCAGAAATCCACGGAGCTGCTCATCCGTAAGCTGCCCGTCCAGCGCCTGGTGAGGGAGATCGCTCAGGACTTCAAGACCGTCCTGCGTTTCCTGAGTTTCGCCGTCATGGCTCTGCAGGAGACCAGCGAGACCCACCTGGTGGTCTCTTCTTCGCTAAGGGGGTCACCATCATGCCCAAAGACTTCCAGCTGGCCCGCTGCATCCGCGGAGAGAGAACTTAGACTTTCTGCTGCACATTCACCAGCCATAATGCTCTGCACTGTGTGTCTATATATATACATTTATAGTAATATGGACATATGTTTACTAGATGTTGTTTTTTCTTGCCTTCTGATTGTTGCTCTGAGTGTTGCTATCCCTGTGCTGTTGCAATCCTGGAATTTCCCCATTGTGGGACTAATAAAGGCTTATCTTATCTTATCTTATAATGTGAATGAAGTAAAAAGCAGTGTGAGAGTTATGTGCAATGTAATAATGGATGAAAAGTCATGAGTACAGCAACAGGTAGGAATAGGTGAATGTTAGGAGTTCATCAGAGTGATGGCTTGAGGAAAGAAACTGTTCCTGTGACGGGTGGTTTTGACCTTCAGTGATCTGTAACGACGACCAGAAGATAGAAGTTCAAACAGTTTGTGGCCGGGGTGTGATGGGTCAGCACAGATGTTTCCCGCCCGTTTCCTGGTTATGGACCGATATAAGTTCTCAATGGAGGGTAGGTCGTACCAATGATCCTCTCCGCAGACTTAATGATCCGCTGCAGTCTGGTCTTGTCCTGTTTAGTGGCAGATCCAAACCAGACAGTGATGGAAAAGCAGAGGACAGATTGGATGATGGCGGTGTAGAAGACAACCAGCAGCACCTGAGGCAAATCAAACTTCTTGAGCTGACGCAGAAAAAACAACCTCTGCTGGGCCTTTTTCCGGACAGTGTCTATATGGGAGGACCACTTCAGGTTCCGGGAGATTGTGGTACCCAGAAACTTGAAGGAGTCCACAGTGGACACTGTGCTGTTGAGGATGGTGAGTGGGGGGAATGAAGGGGGGTGTTGCCTGAAATCCACAGTCATCCCCACCGTTTTGGCTGGGTTAAGTTCAAGATGGTTCTGGCTGCACCAGAGGATCAGCTGCTCCACCTCCCACCTGTATGCAGACTCATCATCATCCCGGATCAAACCGATGACTGTGGTGTCATCCGCAAACTTCAGGAGCTTCACCGAAGGGTCCTCTGAGGTGCAGTCGTTGGAGTAGAGGGAGAAGAGCAGTGGGGAAAGGACACATCCTTGGGGGGCGCCAGTACTAATTTTTCGGGAGCTGGATGTAAATCTCCCTAGCTTCACCTGTTGCCACCTGTCAGTCAGAAAGCTGGAGATCCACTGGCAGGTGGAGGGGGGCACCTTGAGCTGGAGGAGTTTCTGATGAAGAATGCCTGGGATGATGGTGTTGAAATAATCAATAATACACTTTAACAGCAGAAGTCTTAACAAAAACTTTCCACAGATTCAGGACTATTTAAAACAGCTAGACAGAAAATATACAGCTATTGCAGTCTCTGAAACCTGGCTTAATGAAGAGCAGGCTCCCCTGATGGCAATAGAGGGATATCAGATGTTTCATATTAACAGATCTCAAAAAAAAGGGTGGTGGTGTTGCACTGTATATTGATGACCTGTATAGGTGTAAGCTTGTAAATGGAATGTCCTTTGCACTACCAGGGATCTTGGAATGTGTTACTGTTGAGATTGACCAAGATAAAACAAAAAATCTATAAGTTGTATATATAGAACGCCGGGAACTTGCATTGAGACATTCAGAGATAAATTAGTCGAGCTGTACAATAATATTACTAGTAAGAAAATGGTAGCAATTTGTGGAGATTTCAATATTGATTTACTGAATCCACATCAACAAAATGTAATTACAGAGTTCATGAACTCTATGTACAGCATGAGTCTATATCCCACAATAACACATCCCAGTAGAATCACAGTTCACACCGCTACACTTATTGACAACCTGTTTGTCAATGTTATTGATAAGAAAATAGAAAGTGGATTATTGATAAATGATATAAGTGACCATTTGCCAACCTTTGCACTTATCCATGGCCACACGGGGGCCAATAGAGAAAAAAACTCAAAATCGTTCAGATACCAATCTCCAAATGCAATCAGTTCTTTTAAAGTCCTTGTACGGTGACATTTTTTTATTGAACTAATAAACTGATTGTATGAAAATATTCCATTCTGGCCATTCCCGTGATTTAATATGTGTCACCAGCCTCCATAAATGACTTTATTTGGTAATAGCCCATCTTTCACTTAGTGATGCTGCAGTACTGCCATCTGTCGATAGGGGCGGGCAGCAGTGACGTCAGCACAGGAAGAAGTGAGGGTGATATTGCCTGCCTGTGCTGTGAGCCTCATCAGAGAAACATTCCCATCAGATCACTACAAGGCATTTTGCCTACCAAGATTAGATTTGTGAAAAATCAGGTTCAGGTTCAGGTTCAGGTTACTTTATTTGTACCCGTAGGTAGATTTGTTTTGCAGTTGGTGACATCCATATTTACAAGCCACAATTACATTCAACATAGACACAAACACAGGCACACATCTTACAAAATAGGTAAATATAAAATATGTACAATATAATTTTTATAGCTTGTTCAACTCTTTGACAGCAGCAGGGACAAAGCTGTTTTTGTAGCGCTGGGTTCTACTTTTTGGGACAGCAAACCTCCGTCTGGAGGGAAGAAGCTGAAAGTTGCAGTGCAAAGGGTGGGAGTCATCATTTAAAATCGAGTCGGCCATCCTCTGTACTTGTCTGGTGTACAGGGATGTCAGGCTCAGCTGTGACTCACCAAGCAAACGACTGGACCATCTGACTACCTGATCCAAGGATTTCCTCTGTTTCAGTTTTATCTGACCAAACCATGACATTAAAGAAAAGGATAAAACAGATTCAATAAAAGCCCGATAGAACATAGTCATTATGGTTCGGTCAATTTGGAAGCGTGCAAGTTTCCTCAAACAATGCAAATTTTGCTGACCCTTTTTGCACACCCTTTCACAGTTCACCTCAAAGTTCAATCCACTATCAATAATCGTCCCAAGATATTTGTACGATTGTACACATTCGGTGGTCTGGCCTTTTAGTATGGTGACTTTGTGCCTGGGAGTTTTCCTCCTAAAGTCAATAATCATATCTTTCGTTTTTGTTGTATTCAGCTGCAGGTAGGAATCCTCACACCAGTGAACAAAGTCATCAACTACTGGGCCATGGCCACTCTCACCATCCTGGAGGAGACTGACAATGACTGAGTCATCAGCATACTTTATAATGTGTCTGTTGTCATGTCTGCTCCGACACATGTTTGTGTACAGGATGAAGAGTAGTGGTGACAACACACACCCCTGAGGAGAGCCAGTAGAAGAGCACTTTAGGTCAGACAATGTACCATTGACCCTTACTCTCTGCGTCCTGTTGGTTAAGAAATCCAGAATCCAACCCACCAGATTATTGCTTAAATCAAATTGTTGCAGGAGCCTTTCAACTAAAATATGAGGTTGGATTGTATTAAAGGCAGAAGAAAAGTCCACAAATAAAAGCCTGGCGTGTGTCCCATTAAAATCCAGATGTTTAAAAAGCATGTTAAACAGAGTGACAGTGGCATCCTCCACTCCTCTGTGAGGCCTATAGGCAAACTGCAGAGGATCCAATGCATGTTCAGTCTGCTTTAGGACCTCACATCTGACCAGTTTTTCAAAAATTTTCATTAAAATTGAAGTCAAAGCAACTGGTCTAAAGTCATTTACCGTTTTAGGACAGCTGGATTTTGGAACGGGAACAACCACGGCATCTTTCCAGATCTTAGGCACATGTTGTGTCTGTAAGGACTTATTGAAAATGTAGTGAAATATAGGACTCAGTTCATGTGCACAGGACTTTACCAGGCGTCCACATATATTATCAGGGCCCTGACTTTTGTTCACTTTTACAGCGCGGAACTCCCTTTCAACATCCTGCATCTCAATATTAAAGTGCTGATTGTCTTTGAGTTTCTGTTTCAAATCTTGGATTTCTGTGCTAAAATCAAAGGAGTCAAAACGACCATAAAAACAATTAAGAGCATTAGCCAGCTCTGTGTCTGAACTAAAACCATCTAAAAACACACGATTACTGCGCTCTGTGCTCTGAAGGCCTGCAATTTTTTTCATACTGGCCCAGGCCGAACCAAGTTTATTTGCTGCCATCTTGCTTTCCAATTCTGATTTATAATTCTGTTTTGCTCTTAAAATTTCGGCCTTTAGCTCCTTAGTGGCAACCTGTAGCGCAGAAACAGACCCCTGTTTAAAGGCAAGTGCTTTCCTCTGTAAGCAGGATTTAACTGATTTAGTAACCCATGGTTTGTTGTTGGGATATATTTTGACACGTTTACGTGGAACAAACTTATTTTGACAGTGAGCCATGTATGAGCATGTGAGCTCAGCCAGAGAGTCCAAATCATCCCCGCAGGCCATTATGAACATCTTCCAGTCTGTACAGTCAAAGCATTCCTGGAGGCTGTGCTCTGAATCTTCTGTCCACACATCAATGTCTCTCATCTCCACCTTGCCTCTTCTGAGAGCAGTTTTATATGTGGGCAGCAAATGAACACAGTTGTGATCTGAGGATCCTAAAGGAGGAAGGGGGAGTGATTTATAGGCCCTCTCTATGGATCCATAGCACAGGTCCAATGTCTTTTTTCGCCTGGTTGGGCAGGAGACATACTGATGAAAGTTTTTAAGTGTCTTCTTTAAAGAAACATGGTTAAAATCCCCAAGAATGAAGTTTGGCGCCTCTGGAGAAATTGACTGCAGCCGCTGCACCACATCAGAGATGGTGCTGGAGGCGGAGTCAGCGTCTGCCCTCGGATGAATGTACACAACTGTGATGAAAAGTTGGGGAAACTCTCGAGGCAAATAAAAGGGGCGAAGCGACACAGACAGCAGCTCCACATGGGGTGTACAGATGCGCTCTCTGACCGTGACAGATGTGCAGTACTGCTTATTAATGTATAAACATACTCTGCCCCCCTGACGTTTCCCAGTTACCTCTTCCTGCCGATCCGAGCGCAGCGGAGCTCCAAAGCCGTCAATCCACAGGTCTGCGTCTCGATCATGCGCAGTAAGCCAAGATTCAGTGAAAGCCATGACGCAGCAGTTCTTAAAATCCTTCTGGTAACGTACGTTGCCTTGAATTTCCTCCACCTTGTTTCTCACAGACTGTGCATTCCCAAAAATGATCGAAGGAAGAGGAATGTTACCAAACTGACGTCTCCTAAGGCGCAATTTCACACCTCCACGTCTTCCACGCTTCCTCCTGCCGCTTCTCTTTTCACCGCTGTGTCCGTCTCTCAAAATAAAGTCCGGCAGCTGAAATCTGGGCGCAATCAGAGACTCTGCACCAGCTGTGTTAAAGCGCAGCAACACGTCCCTGGAATATTGTATTCTGCCCGCTATTCTGCTCGCCATGGAGCCGAACGCGTTTACCTCAGAGACAAAGAGCCACAGCACAGAAAGCAGTAGTGCGAGATATGACAGGAAATCCATGTTGTAGACACCAGGGAGCTGTTCGCCATATATTCCACCAACGCTCCAGGGCAGAAACGACACAGAGGATTTTCTAAAAACGTAAAAAAGTACAAAAAACACACACACGCACACACGCACTATATCACCAAGCTGCTGGTCGCTGCGTGCGCATGCGCCCAATCAATGAGTGATGAATTTGAAATGATATTCAAATAAAGTTTTGTAAAATCATATATTGAGTTTATTAATGTTCATGTCAATTTTATAATTCTAATATTTCAGCATTCATCAAAGTTGCATGTCATATACATTTGAATCATTTTCCTACCATTTTATGGTATAAAATTCGGGTTCCATTTTTAAAAGCACATTTCTCTTAAAATCTTAGGCTTATATTTGTTTGTCTTAGCAAAATATGTTGCTTCCCTAACAATTGAAAGCTGAACTTTCATTGCTAATTGGAAATTTCTTCTACTTTTACATGTTTGATTTTGAAAATCTAGATACATGTTGCTCAACAGCATCAGCTTTGATGGGACGCTGAAATTTGGCACTCAGTGTGGCAGGAACTCTGGCTTGTACAGAGTGCCACTGCTCCCATAAGTGGGTTGGATCAACCAAGGTTTTGTTGAACAGAGTTTTCATCAGATCATCTACATATTCTGAAAAAAAAATATATTCAATAAAAATTAGACATCCATTTGACTACAGTATGAAATACAAATTTGACCCAAATTAACATAATTTGATAAAAGCTATGAAATGTGAAAGTTGAATGAAGACCAACCCTCCACCCACTGTAAATATCATATACAAGCCTAGAAAATGATACTAATATTTCTAATACTCCCCGAAAGTTGGATTAACTTTCTTTGCTTGCAGTGTATATCCGCCTTTTTTGGGTAATTTTGGGTAATTTTGGGTATTTTATCACAATGATTTATTTTTGGACATATAAGTGATCTGTCTATCAGCAGAAACTCTATGTAATTGGCACTGTTATTATAATTGCATTTCATATTTTTGGTCACATATTGCATCTCCTCACCTTGTCAACATTCCAAGGAATGAGAAGTGTACACTCTTTGGTGCAAAATGAATAATCAGACTGTGGAAAGCCTCCACATTTGAAGTTTGCTGCCCTGGACTCAGCTTTCGCACATCCCTGAGGACCCGTGTTTTGTTGATCATATCAACAACTTTTTCACAGCCCTTTGTCCCTGAAATAAATAAATTGTAGGTGTGAGATATGTGACCAAAAATGATGAAAATCAATGGGATAATAATTTTTATATATATATATAATACATGCACTGTTGTTTCATTGTGTGAAACTGTTTTTTGTGTTAGGTTGCAGTCTCTCAGGAGCTGCGGGATCGTATGTAGTGCTCGCATCTTTGTATTTGTACTACGCAGGTGTGCGCGCAGCTGAAGCCGCTGATGAGCGGCGAGTCGTGACACAAATTGCATCTTATTCTCGAAATCGCTGTCAACGAAATGTCTACTGCACATGTTGGGTGAGTTACCGACATCATTCCAATTTTTTTGCGTTTTCTGAACGAATTTCACCCATGCCGTTCTGATTTTCCCAAGGACGGGAAATTTAAAAACACTCACCGCATGCTCCGCTGGTATAACGTCGCACCCGTAGACAACACAACGCCAAACCATAATTAATTCAATTCCTGAAATCCTAATCTTAATAAATAATCTATTTGTAATCCACAAGTACTCCGAGAAATATCCGTAATTGCCGATTTTAAAACGTAAACAACAAACAATGTCCGCCGAGCGTGTGCGTGTCTCTCCCTGTGATGATGTCACACAGTCAGTGGCCATCTTAGCCGCTGATCGCTCGGCTGAGCCAGACAGCTCTCAAGGACAGCGTACTTCAAGAGCGCATTGTCACCTTATGCGGCATTTGTTGACACCAAAACATGTGCGGTTCAAATTAGCTCGTCTCACACAAAAATTTAAGATATGATTTAGCGATATTGAATTTTCGTCCGGACAAGGCCTTTAAAGAGGACTTGCTGAAGCAAGACTGGACAGAAGTCTATGTATCAGATGTAAATGAAGCCTATGACACATTTATAAACATTGTAACCACTCTTTATGAAAAAAAGGTTAACCAAAGGACTACAAAAGGCGTGTAAAAAGAAAAATTTATTATATAAAGCTTTCCTAAAGAAAAGGACAAAAGAGGCAGAGCAGCGGTATAAAACATACAAAAATAAGTTAACATATATAATAAGATGTAGTAAAAGAGACTATTACAGTAAAGAACTGGAGAAAAACAAAGACAATATTAAAAATACATGGACAATACTTAACAGTATCCTTGGAAACAAAAGCAGAAATACAAGCAACCCACCCAATATTCCAAAAAATAATAAAACGACTCAGAGTGTGAATGTAGCCTCACCTGCAGATGAATTTAATAACTTTTTTGTTAACATTGGTCCTAATTTGGCTCGAGAAATACCCACTACGGTGCCTACAGGTGATGCAATATGCAATAACACTGCTATAAAAGACTCCATTTTCATAAAGAACACAGACGAAAGAGAGGTCATTGAAATTGTTAAATCGTTTAAAAGTAAAACATCTACGGAGTGTGATGGTATTGACATGCTCTTAGTCAAAACTATTATTGAATGCTTAGTAAAACCACTGACGTATATCTGTAACCTGTCTCTCCAAACAGGTATATTTCCCAATGCAATGAAAATAGCTAAAGTAATTCCGATATACAAGACGGGTGACAGAGGTGTAGCATCATCTCACTTTGGCTCAGCAATAATTGTTCTTCTGCTTAAAGACATTTTGTTTCATCCAGGAATAACACAAAGAAATGGATTTTCTTCCCCCAGGCCACAGCTGAAATCCCCTTTGTTTTGTTAAAACCAGCCTAAGGAATTTCCCCAATGTCCGACTTCACTTTTATTGCCCCCATAAAACCTACACAGACCCACAACTCAGCTAATTTCCTTAAACTCTGGACATGCTGGATTTAACCAGTGAACTTTAAAGTACATTATTACAAACTCAATTCTAAACCTTCATTCTTTTCAGAACTATGAAAATGCAGATGGACTCTGATGTTTTTGATGTGGAAAATCAATAATATGTGTGAAATGCATTAATCTGTGATTTTATATATATGCATGTTAATGTTTAAATGAATGTTTATTCCTGCATGTTGATTTAGAAGCACTGCTTATAATTTATACTAATCACTAAAGTTATCTTAGTTTAATACATAAAGGGGAAATATTAACTTCCAGTATGTATCAAAGTTTGCCTCTAAAACCATGTGACTCCAACAGCCAACCTCTGCATGACAACACTTCATCCCAAAGAACTGCAAACAATAGACTGTTTGTTCATTGGACTAAAAGTTCATCGAGCCCGCCCACGAAGGACGCTCATTGGCTGAGATTCCGGTCAGGCCTGAAGCCCGCGAAACTCAACAGAGCTTATATAAAGGAGAGGGACCCCTGCTTCGTCCTCTTTTGCTTCACTCTTTCCCGGATTTGTCTTTCGGCTGGACTCTTTTGCAGATCCTCTGTCCGCCCCCCCACCTTTCGCTGATCTTCTCCATTGTCTACACACAGCAAGGAAGAACAAAGGACCGTCTGAACAAAGACTCGACCACGCGTCGCTTTTCTGAACACAGAGCAGATAACTCGTAATTTGTTTATGTAACTTTGTATCTTAATGTTTTATTTTTCTCTTAAATACCTAGGAATTCCTATTTCTTTGAGCTCAATTCTTAATCGGAGTTAAACTCCAATTTTTATTCATCACTTTTTCTTTGTTAAACTTTCTGTAAAACCACCGTTTGTTTAATTTTAATGTAAACTTTAATCTTGACTTTATTTTTTTTAATAATATTTTTCTTGACCAAGCACCCACCAGAAGCTACTGTTTTTATCTAAAGTCCGAAAGTTTTTTTTTTTTAATTTGAGATCGGATTAGATATCTTTAATTATTCCCGAAGACCTCTGCAGCTGCTCGTCTACCAGGAAGAAAAGACGCAGCTGAGGAATCAGCGCGCAGCTGTCCATCACACGCTGAAGAAGCATCGGCACCATCTGGCTTAGAACCCAGTTTCAACTGTGGGTCATACGGCCAAGATCCAGTCCTTCGACCGCTTGAATTTAAAGGTCGAACTGTGGACCCTGAAATATCTGCGGGCAGATATTTCCCCTAACATCCACGAAATCTTGGACTGAGGACGACTACAGAACCATCATCACCGAGGAATCACGTGAGCTGCAAAACTTTAATTCATCTGCTGAATTAAAAATTTTGAGGTTCGGTAATAATTTGTATATCTAATCAGATGCAAATTAAGAAGCCCTTAACATAACTCTTCTTTTCATTAAAATTCCGTTTTTATTTTCTTAAGATCAATCAAGGACTTTTCATATAATTAGTAAACTTTCTCCATAAATTTGCGTTTTTTTTTAATAATCTGTTAACTCAAACTGATAGAAATTCATTTCTCAGTTTAACCCTGGTTTCGAAAATATTGACATTGTTAATCTATCATTTACAAGATTGATTTTATGATTAAGGAAATTACTGCAATGTCTGTTAATCATTTCGTTTAATAAATATTTAAAAATGAGAGAAGTTGTTGGGAATTTATTTCATTCTGAGTCTGTTTCAAGCCCAGGTATCAAATTCACGGAAAATTTTTGAGACTGATTATTGATTAATTTATTGAGTAATCAAACAGGTATAAAGTGAAATTAAAGATCAAATTGCTTCTTAAAGATAGAAGCTGGTGCCCCTTACGAGTGTTATTAACTTTTCTGATGTATAGGAAATGAGATTTGAGCTCAGATTCCAATACATCAATATAAATTAAATAATTCATACCTGATCATATTTATTACTTATTAATATTTCTATTTTATGCTACACATTTTGGTTTCCCGTGTGAAGGCCTGGTTGAACTTGACACGACTCAGAGTGAAAGAAATTAATACATAAGCTGTGTGGGATTTTGGTCAATTTTAACTCACAAAGGTGGTTCATTTGCCTGCAGCCAGTCTATTGTCTCTGTCTCTGTGTCACAAGGGGGAGGAGGTGAATTTGCCCCCCTGATTACTGCTGTGTGTGTGTGTGTGTGTCTGCTGACCAAGAGAAGGTGGGGGTGAAGAGACCCCACTGCACCCTAGTCAGTTTTTTTTGTTGTTCAATGCATGCTTAAGAAAAGTGATTACACGCTGAATAATTAAAATAGGCCTGGGAACAAAATAGCGAAGAAATCCTATTTGTTTTCCCCATTATTTCAACACCCCGCAGGCGAAGCAAACCCTTGGGGGATTTAATTGAATTAACCATTGTATAAACTTGTTGAATAAAGTTTAGGGAGACCAAAGTTTTCCCGCCTTTGGAAAGCAAGGCGTGGTTTTATGGACTGAAGCTTGAGCTGCATCCACGTGGCACGTGCACGCTCAGTCACGCACGCGACCGTCAAGCTGTGCATGAAAAAACTGCGCATGTGTAGATCAGCTCAGCAACGCCATCTTAAGTCTAGGTAGAGTTCCCTGTAGCCGCCATTTTGAGTAGAGATCCTTGATTCCTTGTGACGTCATTGGGTTTCCTCTTCTGGAAGTGCAGACGAAAACTGCCTCCATCTTGTGGTGAAACATAGGGACTGCAATTTTTATTTAAACTTCTTATCTTTAAAGACGATTTATAACTAAATTAATTCTTCAAAGTAACTTCAAAGCCATTCATATTATTCGGAATAAACTAAATTTAACACTAATCCAAACTTTTATGCCAAGAATTAAAGGAAAAGGACCTGTTGGCTTCTGAAAGTTTGTCTCAGTGGTGAAATCCCACCCATTGCATAGATACCTATAGCAGGAACATTTATAAACACCCCTATTGTATTTAATCACTTATGTAACCACATATTATGATCTTTTAAGCTAAAAGCAAACATATTTACACACTTTTAAGCAAAAAGTTGCAAACTTTGAAGCTATATGTGTGCTTATTTTGCTGTTTTTAAATGTGATATGGTGTGATTCCCTTCTCACAGAAACCGAGTTTAGCTTAAGGATTCTAATGCTGATGTTTACTCAAGAGTAGCATTAAAGTAGAATTAGTCCTGTGCATTTTAACAAATTTACAGACTTATTGAATACTTATAATTTTTCCTCTTTCTCAAATTTAGGAAACCACATCAAGCAATTAACACTTAAGAGAAGCTCTAGGTGTTATTTAAACTCATTGCGTCATTTCTGATTCATGCTTTATCTACAGGAAAAGAAAAACATTTAACCAACCAGCATAATTTTCAAATTTTTCCCAGGATTTAAAAGAAAAGTCAAAAAGGTGCAAACATTGATTATTCTGTAAATAAGAAATTTATAGATCACAATCAAGAAAGATCACTATTGGCTTCAATCTTAAGAAATCCTTGGATATCAAATACTCAAACAATTCACTTGTTTCTAATTTGTAAATATTTTAAACATTAATGCTTCAAATGAAAATAGGCTTTAACAAATAAAACCAAAAGAAAGCCCCAATTTTAAAAGAAAGTGGAAACTTATAATCCTAAATCTTTAAAGCATTTAGCCTCTTTTGCTTTTGGATTTCTTTTGTAAATAAAATCCTCACTTCAAAGTGACATTCTGCAAAATTCCAAAGCTAGTTATTGATGACAAATTCCAATACTAGACTTGAAAATCAAAGGAAAGAAGTCAATCCACACAATTGAAATTCCTGTTTTGTTTTGTGAAACAAATTCAATCCAATTTCAATTCAACTTTATTTATCAACATACGGTTTCAACGAATGAATTATTTGAAGCATCTCTACATTTCTAAATAATTTCAAAATTCTATTTCCCATCCTGCAAGCCTACAAGTCGAAACAAATTCTAAAGGAACTTTCAACTATCACGGTTGTAAAATAAAACACTCAAGTTTAAACCTTGTTGAACAAATTTAAGAATAATCAACAAGTTGAATTTTTTTTTTAAAGCTAAATAACAACAACGGTCAAACATGACGAATCATCAGACAGCCGACCGATTTACCAAACTGGATGACCTTCAAACAACATTGGAAGCATGGACTTCTAATTTAATTTCTAGCTTCATAGCACGGGTCAAGGAAACACCGCCCGAAGAATTGGAGCAACTCGCTGAAGAACTTTTGAATGAACACACTAAAAACTCACCGGAAGGCAAGGACCTCACCAGTGTGTTAGGTAAGTTTGCGCTAACATTAGTCGCAAGATTAAAGGTAGCCAAGAACGAGCTAGCAAATCAACAAACAACGATCCTATCTCTCCAAGAAGAGAACGAGACACTGAAGGAAAATTTGGAACAATCTCAAGAGGAGAATGACAAAACTCTATTTTCTGACTCTGCACGGTCCAAGTCTTGTAATGCTTCATCCAGTTGATTTTGAGTTTTGTTGATAGGTTGATAGGTTGATAGGTTGACAGTTGATAGGTAACAATGACGTGCTTCACCAAGGCAACAATGAACTTGAAGATGCCCTTCAAGACACAAAGAAGGAACTCAGAAGAGTTGAAGGTCAACTTGAAAATGTGAAGAAGGATTACAAGGAATGTCAACTGCTCCTAAAGGAAAGACATGAACACCGGGACATCCACCGCGCTCCCTCGCCCGATTCCCGTTTCGAATATGGACAACCGCGTGGACAGCGTGCGTGTGCCCCTTCAGATCGCAACCTTGACAAGATCGCGCGAAATATCACCAAATTTGATCCAGGACCTACGGGTTCACCTGATGCCAAAGTCTATTTACAGGACATTGATTACTACCTGCGTAAGTATCCTGATGCTACGAGTGACGATCACATCTATCTGATTAAACTAACATCTAACAGGTCAGTATCAAAATTCATAGAAAGACAGCCGACAAACATCAAAGCAAACTACATGCTGCTCCGCAAAGCCATCGAAAAGGAGTTCTCTGACGACTGCCTACACGCAGGGCTAACCGCAGCCCTAGCCGTGAAGCAAGGACGCTCAGAGCCGACACAAGCCTACTACCAGAGACTCCTACTTGCATATTTTGGATCTCAAAATACACCAGGGATGGAAGAAGATCACAATTTCAAGACCCTCTTCATCCAAAACCTCCATCCCACTGTGAGTCATTACCTGGGAGTTACAGCTAACCCAAGGTCAAACTCAATAAGTCAGCTGAGAGAGTTTGCACACTATGCATTCCAAAAACAGCAACAAAGTCGCAACAAGCACGCCGAGCCTGCCACAGTGCTAGCTATTAGCGATGCATCTAACACCTTGGAGTTGGAAGGAGCCCCTCGCTCTACCCCACCTCTTACAACAGCCGAAGCATTTTCCCAAGCGACCTCATCAAGGTCCAAACCACACCAGGTCCTCTGGATACCACTTTGGACCAACTTTGCGAAAACCCGACTACCGTGGTAGACCATATCCACGGGATAGGTCACGAGAACGCGATACGGACTACCATGATGACAGATACCGATACGAAGACACGTGTAACCGCGACAAATGGTCTCCATCTCATCACAGAAGCTCAGAAGCAGAGACCTATCACAAACCTTGGAAGGAAGAAGAAACTCCTACATTCAGTGGAGAAGACATTGAAATTGTCAAACACCTCCTAGCAGAGATTCAAAGCTACAAAGAGAATAAAACTGCCAACATTCTAGCTATATCAGCTGTGCCAACTCAAAACAAGCGTTCCAAACGGAGGAAATGCAAGAAGAAAATCCCTCATGCAAATGAGGAAGGACTAAAGGGCTCAACACAGTCCAGTGCTGTTATGGCAGCCCAACCACAGGTCACAGACCACTCCTCTAACAACATGTCGCAACTCTGTGTCGAACCATCGGTTCCACAATTCCTATGCGACTTAAACGAGAGGGGGGTGGCACGGAAATTCTACCTTCCACTGACCCTTGAAGACATGGTGTGTCAGGACGCTGTTTTAGACACCGCTGCTGACATCACTCTCATGTCACACACCCTTTTTGACAAACTACGTGTAGCCGCGAACCGCGCTAACAAACATTTGAAACTGGAACCCTGTTCATTAGCTGTGCGACCATATGCGCTCACTAAAACAACCCTGTTGGGCGTATCACTACTAAACATGTCCATTGGACCCATGACCTTGACACATCCGGTCTACGTGTCCAAACTTGACGCCATTCCATTACTTGTTGGCAAAGACCTACTGAACCGTTTTGAGCCACTGATTGATTTCAAGAACCTCAAACTATGGGCTCAAATGCAACACCCTTACCCATTTGACCCAACAAGAACAACTGAATCACAGTGCTTTGTTCTAAATACTTTGGACACTCCAAGTCTCACACAACTAGCACTGTTGGAACAACTGCAACCAAGTGAAAGCGACCGCCCAGACCAAGGTGAGTACTGTCCTAAAGAAGTCAAAAGTTACTTTCACATACAAGGTCAAGCCAAACACTCAAATGACCTTGAAAACTCAACGGCCGAGCAGAAAACCCCAAACGGCCCTCTTAAAACCCTTGATACCCATGATTCAATGGTGGTGTCACATTTTGAAACCCACCCACCCGCCCATGAGGCCTGCATGGTCACAAGAGCCACACCAACCGGCTCTCTACACCCTCTAAAACCTCAACTTTTTGCGACAACGAACCCAACTTTTGCAAACACAAGGCGCACAGTCACTCAGCCTTGCAACCAAATGATCCATAAAACCATCAAACACCAGTTGGATAAAACGGTACATGCGCTACCCGCATCTAAACCCTATGACATACCAAAACTGAAACCACTTCATGTGACACAATCTTCTCTGCAGCTATGCAATGGCACTCCTGATCATGCTTCCGACGAACCATCATCGCCACCGCTCAGAGTTCCTCGAAACCAGAGGGGGGTGATGACTGCCAATGCCTATAACATTCCAGCTGCAGAACACAAAAGCGTCAAAACGACATACAAAGCTCCCAAGGCTGTATTTCAAAACCATTCGGACCGATTCGCCAAACGACACAAAGCGTACAACGATCAAAAACTCTCGCATGACAAACTGCGAAGGGGGGACAAGATCTTCCACCCCACATTTGTACCGCAGACACCTGAAATAAATTTACAGGAAAGGAAAATCACTCCTAAATTCCTGCCCAAGTGGACGAATCCACACATTGTCAAAAACAATCTTTGGCCACTCAAGAGCCAAATCCAGGACCCCATTTTCAAATGGGCTCACCAAAATCAGAGTAACCTTTACCAAAACCCCATGGGACTTGTCGGGTACAACACTGTCAAAGTAAGTCCATAAATAAGATTAAAATTAAACCTACGTCTGAGAAATAACTGTAGCTAACTACTAGCCTCAGGTACACTCAGTCAAATCTCTCCAAACAATTAGTTAACTGCATCAAACTTCCAGAAGGAAAGGGTATATTAAAACCATATTAGCCCTTAAACTAATTTCAAAGACCTCTGTAAAATCTAATAAACTTCAATCAACTTACTATTATCAAATAGTACACGCAAATACATTCAACACCACTAGCTTGAGCTAATAATCTTAAAAACTCCCATCAAAGGTGAAAAACAAGCACAAGGTTTAGAGTTCAATCTCTTAATCTCTACTCTGTAATTTCCCAGTTTTGGGATCAATAAACTACATCCATCTAAAAGAAATCATTCTACCTCTAAGAGGAATTTTCATTTGCCAACCAGGTATCTAAAGAAAGATCAACAAGAAGATTAAGATCCAAAACCACTCACTTTTATGTTTGCCAAGATGATGGCCCTCCTGTTTATCAGTTTAGCCATCTGCCTAGCAATCACACCCATTGTTACCCAGTCAGAATTGGGCCAAGCCAAAACGAAAGGTCAAAGATCCTCAGATGGATTCTTAATAACAGCCTCATCGTTAGAGCCTCTTGTTAGCCTTAGCATGCCCACTGTTAACTCTGTCAACACCGCTAAACCGAAACGCCAGGTTGTCGAACCACAAATGGTTACCAAAATCTTACAAGACACTGTGTTGGTTTTGAATGCTTGCTCCGAAGCTTCAATCAAACTCAACAAGGTCTTGAACTCTTTGCTCTTTGTGTTAAAGGTTGACTATGCTCACACACAGCCAATGTATATGTTACTCTCAGAAGTAGCTAGAAACATTAGCTTTTCAGTTAACGCTTTAACAATGAATATGCTCTCTCATCATATCCTTTTTGCAGTAAATCCAAATTTACTTCTCATTGCCATCCAAAGAATGATAACGACATCCTATGCCCACTCAGTTTTTCTGAACAAAAGCCTCAAACACCCTATGATTTGGACATCTGTGGAACCATGGTTTAGTCTAACTAAACAAATTCAATTTGAACCTTCTTGAGTCACCTCAATATTGATTAGTCTGAATCTACCTCAAGTATGAAAGAATTTTATTTTTTGCTTTTGACTAAGATTTTTGGATACATGCTTGTATAAATACAAATAATCCTTTATACTTTATTTAGATTTTATGCACATTTAAACAGTTTTTGAAATTTTGACTAGATATTTTTTCAGCAAACCCAAAACATTTATATCAAGTATGT
Source organism: Pholidichthys leucotaenia (assembly GCA_020510985.1). Taxonomy (NCBI): domain Eukaryota; kingdom Metazoa; phylum Chordata; class Actinopteri; order Cichliformes; family Pholidichthyidae; genus Pholidichthys; species Pholidichthys leucotaenia. The sequence goes on along the minus strand of CM035840.1, from coordinate 54,209,756 downwards.
TAAAACCCACATACTCCTAGTTCACTTTTTTGTACCCAGAATTTTTAAGTCTTTACAGGCTTATACAGAACTTTAGTATATCCTAGACAATTATACAATGTTTATATTTGGTCATGCCCAAATTATTTTTGAAATTTCCAGAAGTTTTTCAGAAAACCAAATTTAAGGACCTACACTTTGGAATAGATACTGTTCACAAGCTTAAGACTTATCGACATCAGAACTTTAGTTTAGCATTTGGATCAATCCTCGCCAAATTGGGATTTGATGCCTAGGATTGCTATCAACGCTGAATCAACGTCACCATTGATACCAGAGGGGGGACTGTAGCATCATCTCACTTTGGCTCAGCAATAATTGTTCTTCTGCTTAAAGACATTGTGTTTCATCCAGGAATAACACAAAGGAATGGATTTTCTTCCCCCAGGCCACAGCTGAAATCCCCTTTGTTTTGTTAAAACCAGCCTAAGGAATTTCCCCAATGTCCGACTTCACTTTTATTGCCCCCATAAAACCTACACAGACCCACAACTCAGCTAATTTCCTTAAACTCTAGACATGCTGGATTTAACCAGTGAACTTTAAAGTACATTATTACAAACTCAATTCTAAACCTTCATTCTTTTCAGAACTATGAAAATGCAGATGGACTCTGATGTTTTTGATGTGGAAAATCAATAATGTGTGAAATGCATTAATCTGTGATTTTATATATATGCATGTTAATGTTTAAATGAATGTTTATTCCTGCATGTTGATTTAGAAGCACTGCTTATAATTTATACTAATCACTAAAGTTATCTTAGTTTAATACATAAAGGGAAATATTAACTTCCAGTATGTATCAAAGTTTGCCTCTAAAACCATGTGACTCCAACAGCCAACCTCTGCATGACAACTCTTCATCCCAAAGAACTGCAAACAATAGACTGTTTGTTCATTGGACTAAAAGTTCATCGAGCCCGCCCACGAAGGACGCTCATTGGCTGAGATTCCGGTCAGGCCGGAAGCCCGCGAAACTCAACAGAGCTTATATAAAGGAGAGGGACCCCTGCTTCATCCTCTTTTGCTTCACTCTTTCCCGGACTTGTCTTTCGGCTGGACTCTTTTGCAGATCCTCTGTCCGCCCCCCCCCTTCTCTGATCTTCTCCATTGTCTACACACAGCAAGGAAGAACAAAGGACCGTCTGAACAAAGACTCGACCACGTGTCGCTTTTCTGAACACAGAGCAGATAACTCGTAATTTGTTTATGTAACTTTGTATCTTAATGTTTTATTTTTCTCTTAAATACCTAGGAATTCCTATTTCTTTGAGCTCAATTCTTAATCGGAGTTAAACTCCAATTTTTATTCATCACTTTTTCTTTGTTAAACTTTCTGGAAAACCACCGTTTGTTTAATTTTAATGTAAACTTTAATCTTGACTTTATTTTTTTCATAATATTTTTCTTGACCAAGCACCCACCAGAAGCTACTGTTTTTATCTAAAGTCCGAAAGTTTTTTTTTTTAATTTGAGATCGGATTAGATATCTTTAATTATTCCCGAAGACCTCTGCAGCTGCTTGTCTACCAGGAAGAAAAGACGCAGCTGAGGAATCAACGCGCAGCTGTCCATCACACGCTGAAGAAGCATCGGCACCATCTGGCTTAGAACCCAGTTTCAACTGTGGGTCATACGGCCAAGATCCAGTCCTTCGACCGCTTGAATTTAAAGGTCGAACTGTGGACCCTGAAATATCTGCGGGCAGATATTTCCCCTAACATCCACGAAATCTTGGGCTGAGGACGACTACAGAACCATCATCACCGAGGAATCACGTGAGCTGCAAAACTTTAATTCATCTGCTGAATTAAAAATTTTGATGTTCGGTAATAATTTGTATATCTAATCAGATGCAAATTAAGAAGCCCTTAACATAACTCTTCTTTTCATTAAAATTCCGTTTTTATTTTCTTAAGATCAATCAAGGACTTTTCATATAATTAGTAAACTTTCTCCATAAATTTGCGTTTTTTTTAATAACCTGTTAACTCAAACTGATAGAAATTCATTTCTCAGTTTAACCCTGGTTCCGAAAATATTGACATTGTTAATCTATCATTTACAAGATTGATTTTATGATTAAGGAAATTACTGCAATGTCTGTTAATCATTTCGTTTAATAAATATTTAAAAATGAGAGAAGTTGTTGGGAATTTATTTCATTCTGAGTCTGTTTCAAGCCCAGGTATCGAATTCATGGAAAATTTTTGAGACTGATTATTGATTAATTTATTGAGTGATCAAACAGGTATAAAGTGAAATTAAAGATCAAATTGCTTCTTAAAGATAGAAGCTGGTGCCCCTTACGAGTGTTATTAACTTTTCTGATGTATAGGAAATGAGATTTGAGCTCAGATTCCAATACATCAATATAAATTAAATAATTCATACCTGATCATATTTATTACTTATTAATATTTCTATTTTATGCTACACATGGGAATTCTCAAACTATAGACCAATTTCACTATTACCGCAATTTTCCAAGATACTTGAAAAAATATTCTATGAGAGAATTGACAACTTCATACTGAAGAATAATTTATTGTGTGAGCAGCAATATGGGTTCAGACACAAGAGGACAACTGCATATGCTCTAATGGAATTTATAGAAAAAATATCAACAGCCATTGAAAATAAAGAGTATTCAGTTGGAGTATTCCTGGATCTTAAAAAAGCATTTGATACAGTGGATCATAATTTATGACCACTTCTGTGTGATTGTATATTTTTTCATATATTTCTGCAAAGTGTGGTTAGTCCGAGTAAATAACTGCATATATTCCTGTATATATTTGCATCCTTTTATAGAAACGTGGACAGACTGTAATTTACTGTACATACTCTGGTTGTCATTGAATCCTTATTTAAATCCTTCACCTGAACAACGAGAGCAAGTTTTTAGCCAAAGTCAAATTCCTTGTATGTGTTGTGCATACTTGGCCAATAAAGCTGATTCTGATTCTGATTCTGATTCTGATTATTAAAGAAACTACAAAATTGTGGTATTAGAGGGGTAGCACTGTCCTGGTTAAGTAGTTACTTAAAGAATAGATATCAGTATGTATGTGTTAGTAACAAAAACTCACAGTTACTGAAGGTTACTTGTGGAGTCCCACAGGGTTCAGTTTTGGGGCCATTATTATTCAATATGTATATAAATGACATACAGTGGGGCAAAAAAGTATTTAGTCAACCACCAATTGTGCAAGTTCTCCCACTTAAAAGATGAGAGAGGTCTCCAATTTTCATCATAGGTATACCTCAACTATGAGAGACAAAATGAGAAAAAAAAAATCCAAAAAATCACAATGAAGGATTTTTAATGAATTACTTGGTAAATTCCTCGGTAAAATAAGTATTTGGTCAATAACAAAAGTTCATCTCAATACTTTGTTATATACCCTTTGTTGGCAATGACAGAGGTCAAACATTTTCTGTAAGTCTTCACAAGGTTTTCACACACTGTTGCTGGTATTTTGGCCCATTCCTCCATGCAGATCTCCTCTAGAGCAGTGATGTTTTGGGGCTGTCGCTGGGCAACACGGACTTTCAACTCCCTCCAAAGATTTTCTATGGGGTTGAGATCTGGAGACTGGCTAGGCCACTCCAGGACCTTGAAATGCTTCTTACGAAGCTACTCCTTCATTGCCCAGGTGGTGTGTTTGGGATCATTGTCATGCTGAAAGACCCAGCCACATTTCATCTTCAATGCCCTTGCTGATGGAAGGAGGTTTTCACTCAAAATCTCATGATACATGGCCCCATTCATTCTTTCCTTTACACGGATCAGTCGTCCTGGTCCCTTTGCAGAAAAACAGCCCCAAAGCATGATGTTTCCACCCCCATGCTTCACAGTAGGTATGGTGTTCTTTCTCCTCCAAACATGACAAGTTGAGTTTTTACCAAAAAGTTCTATTTTGGTTTCATCTGACCATATGACATTCTCCCAATCCTCTTCTGGATCATCCAAATGCTCTCTAGCAAACTTCAGACGGGCCTGGACATGTACTGGCTTAAGCAGGGGGACACGTCTGGCACTGCAGGATTTGAGTCCCTGGCGGCATAGTGTGTTACTGATGGTAGTCTTTGTTACTTTGGTCCCAGCTCTCTGCAGGTCATTCACTAGGTCCCCCCGTGTGGTTCTGGGATTTTTGCTCACCGTTCTCGTGATCATTTTGACCCTACAGGGTGAGATCTTGCGTGGAGCTCCAGACCGAAAGAGATTATCAGTGGTCTTGTATTTCTTCCATTTTCTAATAATTGCTCCCACAGTTGATTTCTTCACACCAAGCTGCTTACCTATTTCAGATTCAGTCTTCCCAGCCTGGTGCAGGTCTACAATTTTGTTTCCGGTGTCCTTTGACAGCTCTTTGGTCTTGGCCATAGTGGAGTTTGGAGTCTGACTGTTTGAGGTTGTGGACAGGTGTCTTTTATACTGATAATGAGTTCAAACAGGTGCCATTAATACAGGTAACGAGTGGAGGACAGAGGAGCCTCTTAAAGAAGAAGTTACAGGTCTGTGAGAGCCAGAAATCTTGCTTGTTTGTAGGTGACCAAATACTTATTTTACCAAGGAATTTACCAATTAATTCATTAAAAATCCTTCAATGTGATTTTCTGGATTTTTTTTTCCTCATACCCCACTGTATGTAAAGTTTCAGAAAAAATGGACTTAATATTGTTTGCCGATGACACTAATCTATTATGCAGTGGAAACAATTTGGAACAACTTCTGGATACACTCGGAAAGGAATTAGGAAAGCTTAAACTGTGGTTTGATTCAAACAAATTAACGCTCAATTTAAGTAAGACAAAATTTATAGTCTTTAACAACCATCACAACAACTCAGTACCTAAACTCAGTGTAAATGGTGTAGAGATTGAAAGGGTATCTGGAACTAAATTTCTTGGAGTAATAATTGATAATAAACTGTGTTGGAAGTCACATATTAATTATATTAAAGGTAAAGTATCCAAATCAATTGCAATATTACACAGAGTGAAATATTTGCTGAATCAACCCACACTATACACCTTGTATCATTCATTAATACTCCCATACATGACATATTGTAATGAAGTATGGGGAAATACATATAAAACAAACATATATCCACTCTTTATGCTTCAAAAGAGAGCTATTAGAATAATAAACAAAGCAGCTTACAGGGAACCAACAAACCCACTTTTTCTTAAACTAAAAGCTCTCAAGTTGAAAGATCTGGTTGACTTTAAAACTGCAATAATAATGTTTAAAGTGAAGAATTTATCACTGCCCGCAAATATCCAAAAGTTGTTCCAAATAAGGGAGAAACGATATCACTTCAGAGGAACATGTATATTTCAAAAGCCTACAGTGAGAACAACCACCAAGCAACACTGTGTTTCAGTGCAAGGAGTCAGATTATGGAACGATTTTGGACCTGAATTAAAATCATGTACAACGCTTGGGCAATTTAAACAAAAACTGAAGGAAGAAATACTCCAAACATATATGCAAGATGACATGTAAAATCACATAAGGATTGTCATATCCAGCCTGTGCTGTGTTGTTGCCTAGTTTTTTGGGGTTTTTTTTCTTATTTTTGTTTTTTTTCTTTTGTCACATTTGGTCTTAGCTTTGTTCTGAATTGTAATCGCTCTTGTTTTGTTTTTCTTTTGAATTCTTGGATGGAATATGGGTGGGCAATATAAGCTGCGGCTTCAGCCATCACCCATTTCGGATAACTTTTGTTGAACTGTATAATCAGAGGAGTTACTGTCTAATTTGACCTTGTTGACCTTTTAACCTGTACTATCCGAAATAAAGATTCATTCATTCATTCATTCATTCATTCATTCATTCATTCAAAGTGGAAATAGTAGTGGCAACCCTGGATAGGGAGCAGCCGAAAGGTATGTCTTATAAAACAGCTTGCAATTTCATTTTAAAATAAAATGTTAAAAATAAGTTGGATATAGAATTAAGAAAACATTGAAATCACTGTTGGACATTTTATTATGGCAAGTATAAATCATATTTATACTTGCCATAATATACTTGCCATATACTGTATATATATAGTGTAGAGGAGCTGGAAATAATGAGGCGGTTTTGTTTAAAAGCAGCGTTTTAATGATCAGCTCTCCTATCTTGTCTCATCAGGTGCAGAGCGTGGCAGAAGGTAAAAAGAGACAGAATTCTGCCAGCTCGCTGATTAAATACAGGCACACATCAAAAGACAGGCATTACAAAGGCTGACATCCCTCGTTATCTTAATCCCCCCATTGTCCTGTTATTTCCTCTCCTCGTCTTGGGAGGTGATGTGAATTCCTCTCCTCGCCTTGGGGGGTGAGGGTGACTCCTCCGGTCTCCGCCATCGCGCCCTGGGACGTCTTTGTTCTTCACACGGCGGGTGAGATTCCTTTGTCCTTTCAGAGGTGTGAAGTTCCTTACATATGCAGTCACCAAACATCTCACATGTTCTAACATATGTCGGTATGGAATATATGAGTAATATAGACCACAGGCCCCCCAAACAACTAGGAAAGGACAACAGAAAGATTCACAGTCTAGAACAGTTACTACGACATACTACGTGTTAAGCTGTTGCCACAGAAGAACTTTCTAGCAGCCATGCTTCTAAGATAGTTCAGTGGTAATCATAACAGTATAGTAAAAATCATAAGTCAGTCCTAAACTGTTGCAGCACAATTAGAGAATAATTGTGGAGTGGTTGGTATCAGTCCCTGTGCTGTCTGCGTTTAATTCTTCTCCCAAAACTGCTGTAGGTTGGTTTAGGCGTCCTGCTGGGACCTTCTTGTGAGGAATCTGCAGTGTGGGAAGGAGAGAGATTATTTGTTCCCTGCCTGGGGGCTGAGACTTTTCCCTTGGGGGGTCTACCTCGCCGAGGTGCTCGTGCCAACTGTGCAGGTTCGTCTTTCAACAAGAAGGCAGGTTTAAGTCTGTCAATGCTGACTGTTTCTTTTCTGTCCCCATAATCAAGCACAAAGTGTTTATCACCATGTTCCAGCACTCTGTAAGGGCCATCGAATACTGGGCGTAACGTTGGTTTTAGAGCTTCATGCTTAACAAAAACAAACTCAGTTTTTTTTTTAAAGTTTGAGGGACAAAAACTCGTGGGAAGGAGTGATGAGCTGGACCGGGAAGAGAGTCCGGTCCGTTGCTGCCTAAAAACCTTGGGACTGGCTCTGGGTTCTCTGGTAAAAATTCACCTGGGAGTCTGAGAGGCTGAGCAAAGACTAATTCTGCAGGGGAAGCATCTAGATCCTCTTTAGGTGCAGCACGCAACCCCAATAAAACCCAGGGAAGTTTATTTACCCAATTTGTGTCCGTTAGTGAGGCTCTGAGGGCGGCCTTTAAGGACCTGTGAAAACGTTCGCATAACCCATTAGCCTGAGGGTGATAAGCGGTGGTGCGATGAATTGTTGCCCCTAAGCTGTTGGACATGGCTGACCAGAGCTCTGAGACAAATTGAGGCCCCCTATCAGACGTGATGTCCGATGGGACGCCGAAACGTGCCACCCAGTTTGTCAGAAAAACGCGAGCGACTTCCTCCGCTGTAGTTGCCGCTAGAGGAACTGCCTCTGGCCAGCGCGTGGTGCGGTCTATCATTGTTAGCAGGTGTGTGAAACCTTGGGAGGAAGGTAGTGGTCCCACTAGGTCGACATGGATGTGGTCGAACCTTCTAGCAGGGATTGGAAAAGGCTCCAGAGGGGCTTTTGTGTGTCTGTGTATTTTGGCGCGTTGACAAGAAATGCAAGTTTTTGCCCACTCTTTTACGTCTTTGCGCAGGCCTGGCCACACAAACTTTTCAGCAACCATTTTGACCGAGGCGCGCACACCTGGGTGCGCGAGGGAGTGAATTGCGTCAAAAATGCGGCAGCGCCAAGTAGCTGGTACTAACGGGCGAGGTCGGCCGGTTGAAATATCGCATATTAGGGGGGGCACGCCGTCGCGTAACCCTTTTTTCTCTAGCCTTAACCCTGTTGGTCCAGACAAGAGCGCGCGCACGTCCGCGTCACTGTTTTGTTCTTCTGCTATGGCTGCATAATCTATCCTTTCATGGATAGGTGCTGCGTATGTGTCTGTGTTAGTGAAGAGTTCCGCTGCTGAGGCAGTATAATCTGTCTCCTCGCGCTCTGGCGGTGCCACAGCGCGAGAGAGACAGTCCGCTACTACGTTAAGTTTGCCTGCTACGTGTCGAATGTCTGTGGTGAACTCTGAAATGGCAGCCAGCTGTCTTTGTTGTCTGCCCGACCATGGTTCTGAAATTTTAGCCATAGCAAAGGTGAGCGGTTTATGGTCTACAAAAGCCGTGAAACTCCGCCCTTCTAACCAAAACTGGAAGTGGCGGATGGACAAATGAAGCGCCAGCAGCTCTCTGTCAAAAGTGCTGTATTTGCGTTCAGTTGGGTTTAGCGATTTGCTAAAGAATGCTAAAGGTTGCCAGACCCCGCTGACAAGTTGCTCTACAACTGCCCCTATGGCCAGGTCTGAAGCATCTGTGGTTAGTGCAATGCGGGCCGCGGGATCTGGGTGAACTAACATTGTGGCGTTAGCTAGGGCGTTTTTAACTTCCGCGAAAGCGCGTTCGCGCTCCGGGGTCCATTCGACCGCGTTGGAAGCCTTCTTTTTTTTGAGCGCGTCATATAGGGGCTGCATGAGCTGAGCTGCGTGGGGGAGGAAGCGGTTGTAAAAATTAACCATCCCCAAAAATTCCTGTAGCGATTTGACCGTTTGGGGCCGTGGAAAACCTTCTATCGCACGAACTTTGTCTGGAAGCGGAACTGCCCCTTTCGGGGAGACTTTGTGTCCCAAAAAATCAATTTGCGAAATGCCGAATTTGCATTTGGCTGGATTGATTATTAGCCCGTGCTCCTCTAGCCTCTGAAAAACGGTAGTGAGGTGCTGCTCGTGTTCCTCCTCGGACGAGCTGGCTACCAGCATGTCGTTGAGGTAGACGAAGACAAATGGGAGGTCGAGTAGGACCGCGTCCATCATACGTTGAAAAGTTTGGGCCGCACCTTTGAGGCCGAAAGGCATTCGCAAGAATTCAAAAAGGCCGAAAGGGGTTATAACCGCCGTTTTAGGAACGTCTTCAGCTCGGACTGGGACCTGGTGATAACCGCGGACTAAGTCTATCTTTGAAAAAATGCGCGCACCCGCTAGATGCAGTGAAAAGTCTTGAATGTGAGGGACTGGGTAGCGGTCATGCGCTGTAGCATTGTTTAATCTGCGGTAATCTCCGCACGGTCTCCAAGAACCGTCGGATTTCGGAACCATGTGAAGTGGTGAGGCCCAGGGGCTCTTCGAGCGTCTAACAATGCCCAATTTTTCAAGAGTTGCAAACTCGTCCCGTGCTATGTTGAGCTTGGCCGCGTCTAAGCGGCGAGCTTTGGCAAAAACGGGAGGTCCCGTTGTCGGAATGAAGTGTTTAACTCCGTGTTTAGCTACAGTGGCTGAGAATTTGGGGGTTGTGAGTGCTGGAAATTGGATGAGGAGTTGCTCAAACTTACCTCCTGCTGTGGTGAAGTTGGCCTGCACAGGTGGTGGAGAAACTCGAGCTGAGCATGGAATAGAAGCAAAAGATAGTGCATTAACCAGGCGCCTATTTGCTAGATCCACTAATAACCCGTGTGCACACAAAAAATCTGCGCCTAACAAGTTAAAACTCACCGCTGCTACAACAAATGTCCATCTGTAGCTGCGGCCGTGGATGAGGAGGTGCAGGCTCTTTTCGCCGAACGTGTCAATGTCAGAGCCGTTGGCTGCCACTGCTCCGTTGCCCCGGATGCCCATGGCTCGATCTGCGTGGGAGGGCATGACGAAACTCAGCTGAGCTCCTGTGTCGATGAGGAACTGCTTGCCTGTGTGTCCATCCGTCACGTACAACAGCTTATTTTTCTCGCCGAGAACCGCTGCTGTTAACAGCCCTCGGCTTTGGCATTTCCCGACATCGCGAATTTGCAGGGAGGAACGCATTTGCGGGCTTTCTCAGCGAAGCGGTGGTGGTAATAACAGACGTCATTCTGTTTGTTACGTTTGGACCGCGCCGCTGTCACCGTGGGCTGGGTCTGCTCCATGGGTTGTGGCTCTCCATGGCTCGGGGCATCAGTTTTGAGGTTTGCGGACGCCGCTGTGGGTGTCAGCTCCTTGCAGGCGTTGACGAGCCGGTAAGCCTCGTTGGCCAGTGTGCGGAAGTCTTGGTGGTTGCTGCACTTCATGCTGGCGAGTGTCCCTCTCATGTGTGGCAGCAGCGTGCTGAGGAAAATAAACTGGAAGAGGAAATTGTCATTGTCCTCTTCCTTGAGCTGCAGCAAATCCTCCATGAGGGCCTTCGGATTGCCCCCTCTGTGGCCGTAGACCGCCAGGATCTTCTCGGCTCTTTCCTCTGCTGACGGGACATAGTTCGCCACGATGGTCGCCTTGAGCGTCTCGTACTTGTCCCGGGTCGGTGGTCGCCGGATCAAGCTCCGCACACACTTCGAAGTGGCGGAGTCGAGTTTGAAGACGATATGATAGAACTTCATATCGTCTGCCGTGATGCCCGCCAGTATGAATTGGGCTTCAGCCTGCTGAAACCAAGAGGCGGGGTCTTCTCGCCAGAAGTCTGGCAGCTTGACAGCGACGGCGTTCGTGCACACCATCACTGTTGTGCCCGCCGGGTGAGGGTGCCTTGCTTCGGCTCTCACGGCGGTGCTGGAGCTCGGTTGAGCCCTCTCAATTCCTTCTGCCGGGGGGAACAGTTGTTCGTCCGCTCCCTCGTCTGCGTAGTTGCTGGTGTCTGCCTGAGTCGCCACGGATGAGTCGCTTGAAGAAGAACGCCTCCGGTCCATACTCGCGTCAAGGTCACCAGTGTAGAGGAGCTGGAAATAATGAGGCGGTTTTGTTTAAAAGCAGCGTTTTAATGATCAGCTCTCCTATCTTGTCTCATCAGGTGCAGAGCGTGGCAGAAGGTAAAAAGAGACAGAATTCTGCCAGCTCGCTGATTAAATACAGGCACACATCAAAAGACAGGCATTACAAAGGCTGACATCCCTCGTTATCTTAATCCCCCCATTGTCCTGTTATTTCCTCTCCTCGTCTTGGGAGGTGATGTGAATTCCTCTCCTCGCCTTGGGGGGTGAGGGTGACTCCTCCGGTCTCCGCTGTCGCGCCCTGGGACGTCTTTGCTCTTCACACGGCGGGTGAGATTCCTTTGTCCTTTCAGAGGTGTGAAGTTCCTTACATATGCAGTCACCAAACATCTCACATGTTCTAACATATGTAGGTATGGAATATATGAGTAATATAGACCACAATACTTGCCATAATATGCGCGCACACATGCGTGCACATGTGCGTGTTTGTGTCTATATAATATTTTTTAATAAGAGGGGCAGCTTTATGGTGCACTGGTTAGTACTGTGGCAGCACAGAAAGAAGGTCACAGGACTGATTCCACCCCTGACCATCGTGGGTTCGATCCCACCCCCTGACCATCGGTGACCCTTCTGTGTGGAGTTTGCATGTTCTTCCCGTGTCTGCATGGATTTACTCTGGGTACTCTGGCTTCTTTCCACAGGCCAAAAACATGCAAGTTAGGTTAACTGGAGACTCAAAAGTGGCCCTAGGTATTATGGAAAAAGACTCATAGACCAGATGTGACTCAGTGGTTAAGACAGATGTTAACAAACCTTCCATTAGAAAGAATAACATATATACTAAAATCAAAGAAAATTGTGTTTGAGAATATATGGAGACCTTTTATTGATTATGTAAAAAATTTAAACATAACTCTTGAAGAAGAAGGTGAATGATGTGTGTGGACCTTGTAAATTCCAAACTGGTGAACATAATATGTATACTTATGTATTGGATTGTCTAGACTAAACAGAGGAGCATTGTTGAAGACTTGATTTTGTTGGTGGTTGTTGGTGTTTTTAGTGCATTTTTTTTTTTTGTAGTACTTTAGTGTTAGTGTTTGATTGTTTGTATCATGTTTGTTAAAAAAAAAAAAAAGGTTCAATAAAGATATTGTGGAAAAAAAAAAAGTGGCCCTAGGTATGAATGGTGAAGGGATTGGCGCCACACCTTGGCTGCCTCACCCATCCAGGTGGATGCCCTGATTTTTTCCCTGGGATTAATAAAGTATGCAAAATGATTAATGTATGTGTATGCATGCATGTACAGTTGTGAAAAAAAATTAGGACACCCTGTATAAGCCTGTTTTTTTTTAACATATCTGGACATATGGATATTTAATATCAATGTTAAAAATAATGGGAGATTCATGTAATACAACTAAACAATTAAAAATTAATTAACGACTTTTTTCAGATTTTTTTGTAAAATGTAATTCAAAACAAATAGTGAGGAATAAATCAGGACACCCCCTTCTTCTTTCTTAGGATTCCCCCACATTCATTTCCACTTATAATGGCTAAAATAAATTTTAAAAAATGCAAATAAAAACAAAAACAAAGTCAGACATAGATGCGTGAACATTTCTTAAAAAAGAACTGAATATTTAAAGGGGTGACCAAATTTTTTCATGACTGTATATACTGATATACATGCATCAATGTCATTATGTTTGAATTTATTAATCCTTTTTCTATGAATTTATGCAAAAATGGATGTTTTGGAGTAGAAATTATTCAACTTTCTATTATTTGTAAAATGCATTTGTGTGAGTGGCTAGTGCTTGGTATGTGGGTGGGTAAAATGAGAGCATATGTATGTTTGTTTTGTGTAATATGTACTTTTTGTTCTTGTTTGTTTTTTGTGTTGGACCCCTTTAAAACGAGATGTTCCATCTCAATGGTCTTTCCATGAATAAACGTCCAAATAAATTTTGAGTTGAGAACAGCCCCATGTGCATCACTGCACTGACACTGAACACTGACTGGATCTGTGCTCATCAGCAGCATCTTGTCAGGGGAGGCAAGGGAGGCAACACCTCCTCAGAAATTTGAGAAGAAAAAAAGAAAATATTATCATTTTTTTTCTTTCAAAGTATTGCTATTTCACTGAAGTTAACCTCTGGTTGTGCTTATTATGATATTATTGTGTAACGTTTAGTCAGAAACCTGTGAGAACTCCAGTCGAGGAAAACGTGGGCTTGGTACAGTGGGAAAATTAATCAACCATTCAGAATTTGGTTCATATTTGTTGCCCTGTAAACTCTTCTAACTCCTTCCATTGAAGAAAAAAAATGAAAGGAAAGTGTATTTATTGGGTGAGGCACTACAGGCTATGGGTCCTCTTATATATGGGTCCTGTAAAGGTAGACAAAGTGAGGTTAGCTCTATTTACATGTATAGTAATTATGGTGCAAAGATATGCTTTTATTTTGGTAACTTCCTCGTGAGCGGAAGTGAGGTAACGGAAATCAACTTGACGTACAAAAGAAAGACGCAAAGAAAAGCAAGAAAAGGTTAAGGGCAAAACGGAGAAAAGACCATGGAAAAGGATAAAAACGGCAAAGATTTTAGCTTCAGTCGATAAGGGAACAAGCTTAGTGATTGTACAGAAAATGTTTATTGTAAAGTTGTAAATTAGTTATGCTTGTGGGAAGTGCGGAATAAAGAGGCTGAATTGCTTTTTAATTCAGGTTTATTCAAGCATCCATTCCCAGCCTTCTCTCTCAATGAGCAAAAAGAGACTGAGTTACAACCAAGCTTCACATTTATACAGTTTCACACAAAGGCTTTTCACACAACTGCATCACACAAAGGAGGGGTCACATATCCTCGTCAAAACTCCTTATTGACATTTGTCCCCTCTCCAGCCTTCAGTCCTCCACCTGCCTCCTGGAGTCGGGAAGTCCTTTCATCGCACCCCCGTCCTCTCGTTGTCCCCCGCAGGTGGTCCAGACCTATTGTCCTCTTCGGTCATGAGGTCAATCCCCATATGTCCTTTTATGCTTAAACATATGTAGTCACAAATACACAGCTACATAACACCCCCCCCAAATGATGAAGAATGGACAATATACAGTATTAAAGTTCAGTGAACATGCTACTATCAGCAGTACGTCCGACATCAAAACACTCAGTCTGTGCGCCGCCTGGGCTTCAACTGTCTCCCAAATCTGCTGTAAGCTGGCCCCGCCTTGCCTGTGGCACCTGTCTGCTCCGGCTCTGTTGACTGAGGAAGAGGGTGGTTATTTGATCCCTGCGGGGGCTCCGAGACGCTCCCCTTGGGGGGTCTGCCGCGTCGAGGTGCCCTCGCTACTGGTACAGACTCGTGATTCATCACAAAAGCAGGTTTTAATCTGTCAGTACTAATTGTCTCCTTTCTGCCTCCCAAATCTAGCACAAAATGCTTATCCCCTGTCTCCAGTACTCTATATGGCCCATCATATGGCGGTCTGAGTGTTGATCTTATAGCCTCTTACCTGACAAAAACGAACTCAGCATTTTTTAAAGCTTTGGGAACAAACATGCGCGGGAAAGCTTGATGAACGGGGCCCGGGAGCATGTCCGCTCCCGTGCCGACTAGTGGCCCAAGAGCCGGTAGAGGGGGTGGCTCCGGGTGTTCTGGTAAAAACTCGCCTGGCAGCCTGAGAGGTTGTGTGAACACTAGCTCCGCCGGGGAGGCATCTAAATCCTCCTTGGGTGCAGAACGCAACCCTAATAAAACCCATGGAAGTTTATTTACCCAATCTGCATCCGTGAGTGACGCTCTGAGGGCTGCCTTTAAAGACCTATGAAAACGCTTGCATAAACCATTGGCCTGAGGGTGATAAGCAGTAGTGCGGTGAATCTTTGCTCCTAATCCGTTGGCCATCGCTGACCAAAGCTCAGAGACAAATTGAGGCCCTCTATCGGACGTAATATCCGACGGAACCCCAAAACGCGCTACCCAGGCCGTTAAAAAAATGCGAGCTACCTCCGCGGCCGTTGTCGACGCCAGTGGGACCACTTCCGGCCAGCGTGTGGTTCGGTCCACCATTGTCAAAAGATGCGTGAACCCCTGCGACGACAGTAGGGGGCCCACGAGGTCAACATGCACGTGATCGAACCTCCTGGCCGGAATGCGAAATGGTTCTAAAGGGGCTCTTGTGTGCTTATGGATTTTGGCCCGCTGACAGGACATGCAGGCCTTTGCCCACTCTTTCACGTGCTTGCACAGGCCTGGCCAAACAAACTTTTCTGCCACCATTTTCAACGAAGCGCGCACTCCCGGGTGCGCCAGCGAGTGGACCGAGTCGAAAACGCGGCGGTGCCACGCAGCCGGAACCACCGGGCGTGGACGCCCGGTCGATACGTCACAGATTAAGGGGGGCGTACCGGTTTGCAAACACTTGCTCTCCAGCCTTAACCCTGTTGGTCCAGACTGGAGCGCGCGCACGTCTGCATCTGCCCCCTGCTCCGCTGCCATGGCTGCATAATCTATCCCCACGTGAACTGGGGCTGCACGCGCTCCCGCGCTGCTACTCTGCTGCGTGGTCGCGGTGGCCTGATCTGCCTCTGCGCGCGCCGGTGCCATGACCATGCGCGAGAGGCAGTCTGCCACTACGTTGAGTTTACCCGCTACATGCCGAATATCAGTGGTAAATTCCAAAATTGCGGCCAGCTGCCTCTGTTGCCGGCCTGACCACAGATCTGAAATTTTGGACATGGCGTACGTGAGCGGCTTGTGGTCCACGAAAGCAGTGAAACGCCGCCCTTCCAGCCAGAACTGGAAGTGGCGAATAGCCAAATGAAGCGCCAACAGCTCCTTGTCAAACGCGCTGTATTTTCGCTCGGCTTCGCTCAAGGATTTGCTGAAAAAAGCCAGCGGTTGCCAAACTCCGGCAACCTGCTGTTCTATCACGGCCCCTATGGCCACATCTGATGCGTCGGTCGTTAGCGCGATTCGTGCCGATGGGTCAGGGTGGGCCAGGAGCGCAGCGTCAGCCAAGGCTTTTTTCACCTCTGTGAACGTGCGCTCCCGCTCAGGGGACCATTCAATAGTATTGGAAGGTTTTTGTTTCTTGAGCGCAGCATATAGTGGCTGCATGAGATGCGCAGCGTGGGGTAGGAAACGGTTATAAAAATTCACCATCCCTAAAAATTCCTGCAATGACTTGACCATTTGTGGTCGGGGAAAATCTGCCACTGCGCGCACTTTATCCGGTAACGGAACCGCCCCTTCTGGGGAGACGCGGTGGCCCAAGAAATCGATCTGCGCGACGCCGATCCGGCACTTGGCGGGGTTAATTATTAAGCCGTGCTCTCCCAACCTCCTAAAGACCACCGTGAGGTGTTTTTCGTGTTCTTCCTCCGAAATACTGGCGACCAAAATGTTGTCGAGGTACACGAACACGAACGGGAGATCGCGTAACACAGCGTCCATCATCCGCTGGAACTTTTCCGCCGCCCCTTTAAGCCCAAACGGCATGCGTAAAAAGTCAAAAAGTCCGAACGGGGTTATTACTGCTGTTTTAGGAATGTCCTCAGGTCGGACTGGAACCTGATGGTAGCCGCGAACCAGGTCTATTTTTGAAAAAATGCGCGCCCCCGCCAGGTGTATTGAAAAATCCTGGATGTGTGGGATGGGGTAGCGATCATGTGCTGTGGCGTTGTTTAGTCTGCGGTAATCACCGCACGGTCTCCAGGAGCCGTCAGCCTTCGGGACCATATGTAGCGGCGAAGCCCATGGGCTTTTCGAACAGCGAATGATGCCCAGCCTCTCTAGGCTGGCGAACTCCTCGCGCGCTATGGAGAGCTTGGCAGCATCCAAGCGCCGAGCCTTCGCAAAGACGGGGGGGCCAGTTGTAGTGATAAAATGCTCCACCCCATGTTTTGCGACCGTTGCTGAAAAAGTGGGTACCGTGAGTGCTGGAAACTGGGTGAGGAGTGTGTGGAACTTACCACCTGCTGCGGCGACGTTGGTCTGTACTGGTGGCGGGGACACTCGCGCTGAACAGGGGAGAGAGTAGAAAGAGAGTGCATTTACCAGCCGCCTATTGGCAAGATCAACTAACAGACCATGTGAGCACAGAAAATCAGCACCTAACATGTTGAAACTCACCGCCGCTATGACAAAAGTCCATTCATATGCGCGGCCATGCAAGCGTAAAGACAAAGTCCTTTTCCCGTAGGTGTTGATGCTGGAGCCGTTTGCCGCCGTTGCTCCGCTACCACGGGGTCCAGCCACTCGGTCAGCATAGGTTGGGGTGATGAAACTCACTTGGGCCCCGGTGTCTGAGGAACTCTCGCCCGGAGCTCGCATCTGTGATGTAGAGCAGCTTGCTGTTTTCGCCGAGAGTCGAAGCTGCTAATGACCCTCGGTCTTGCCGTTTCCCGAACACCTGAAGCTGCATGGCGGCACACACCTGCGTGCCCTCTCGGCGAACCTCCGATGATAAAAACAGAGGTCATCTCCTCCGCTGCGTCGGGGCCGCGCCTCTGCCGCTGAACCATCACCTCTACCGCGTCGAGGCCGCGCTGCTGCCGTTGTTGGCAGGATTGGGTCTGCTGCCTCTGGCTCTCCGCTGCCTTGGGTCGCCGCTGCCGTCGTCTGCTCGCCGCAGGCATCCAGGAGCCTCTCTGCCTCCTGGGCCAGCTCCCGGAAATCTTCCTGGGTCTCACAACGTGCGCTGGCCAGCGTCCCTCTCATGTGCGCCGGGAGGTTAATTAGGAAGATAAACTGGAAAAGGAAACCATCGTTGTCTGATCCCCTCAGCCGCAGCATGTCTTCCATCAGGGCGGTGGGCCTGTGTCCTCCTTGGTCGAGCAGAGCCAGGAGCCTCCTAGCCCTCACTTCGGCTGAGGGCGTGAAAAACTTGATGAGGGCAGCTTTCAACCTGCCGTATTTGTCGCGGGCAGGTGGTTGCTGCACCAAGCTCTGCACGTTCCGAGCTGTGCGATTGTCGAGCCTAGCGATGACATGGTGGAACTTGGTGTCATCTGCCGTTACCCCTGCGAGCGCGAACTGGGACTCCGCTTGTAGGAACCACGACTGTGGGTTGTCACTTCACTTCCGCCCTCCAAAGAGAGCAGACGCTTTTCTTCCCAGCTTCGGCTCCCTATCTCTCTCTCCCTCCCTAACTGACTGGATCCCAGCTTGCTATCGTCTGTCTGCGTGTCTTTACTGCTGATTTATCTAACGAAATTATGGATTTAATAAGCTGGGCTTTGAACGCAATTGACACTGTTTTTTCAACGAGGAAATCTGGCCGGGGGAGCCAATCTGTCCTGCAGGAACTGCTGCTGCGGGCTATTTAAAGGACACAAGCATCTGGAAACTCTTGTGCCTGTGTGATCTTTCTATTGAAGATATTGAAGATTTATATCTTTTCGGAGCAATGGTCATCGGAATTCTACTGATTGGATTTGGGATTGTTCTGGTGCACCGCAAATTGAAGAAGATGGATAGAGCTTATCAAAAAGCGGACCCGGCGAAGCTCACTCATCAAATTGACCAACTGGGCAGGACTCTGACAGTGGTCAATGGTGAACTGTACAGGAAAATGGATTACATCACGATCACGCTGAGAGCTGTTCATGAATCGATTTCAATGCCTGGCCATAATGATGGAATTGGTGCATTGAATCCGTAAGAGAATAGAAAGTTTTTTCTCTGAAGTCAGTGCTATTTTTTGGCACCCCTCAGCACTCAGTCCTCCAGATAATCAACAGTATATTTGTTTTCATAACATTGGCGGGCAGCATCTGACTCTCAGGGACAGCTGTTTGGCAACTATTCCATCTGCCGTGCTCAAGGACACGTGCCTTTGCTTCAGACTGTAGACATAACATCTGCTGGGGAAGAGACTATTGTTGTCCACCTAACTGATTGCCACTGATTGCACCCAACTCACACATACTGATCCACTATACTGACTGATGAAGATATACACTCACTGCTCTCTTTGTGTCATTGTGTGGATTCTATTGTCTGCTAATTGTGCATTGAGAGTTTTTTTCTTGTAATCATAATATCGGTCATATATGAACTTTATTCTGATAAATAATGCTTTTTTCTCTCTCCTACTGTGTCCACCCTCCTCTTCCCCCCACTGCCTTCTGTTCCCCTCCTGCTGACAGGCGCCTCCATGGCTCGTCGCGTCATTGAGAATGTCATTTATGACGTTTTCAGTGTCAAGTCAAATTCCTCGTATATTTACCTGTTATTTACTTGTAAATGTGCTTGGCAATAAACTTATTCTGACTCCTGCCAGAATTCTGGCAGTTTGACGGCTATGGCGCTTGCCAGGGCGGACTCCAGCGAGCCCAGAACTCGGAGATCTTCTCCAGGCATTCTCCACGTCGATGGGTCACCAATGTGGGAAGTGCGGAATAAAGAGGCTGAATTGCTTTTTAATTCAGGTTTATTCAAGCATCCATTCCCAGCCTTCTCTCTCAATGAGCAAAAAGAGACTGAGTTACAACCAAGCTTCACATTTATACAGTTTCACACAAAGGCTTTTCACACAACTGCATCACACAAAGGAGGGGTCACATATCCTCGTCAAAACTCCTTATTGACATTTGTCCCCTCTCCAGCCTTCAGTCCTCCACCTGCCTCCTGGAGTCGGGAAGTCCTTTCATCGCACCCCCGTCCTCTCGTTGTCCCCCGCAGGTGGTCCAGACCTATTGTCCTCTTCGGTCATGAGGTCAATCCCCATATGTCCTTTTATGCTTAAACATATGTAGTCACAAATACACAGCTACAATGCTAGCAGAAAAGGTTACTAATGTATGAGCTATGTAACGGTTGAAACAGTTATATGGTAATTATTGTCAATTTTGTTCTTGTCATAGCTCTTACGTTGGTTGATGACACGGAAGGCAATAAAGTCATCTAACCATCGGTTCTGGCCTTCTCAATATTGACTGGATGCTACAGTTAGAGCTTGACCGCCGCCACATGCTGCACAACGTGGTCTCAAGGTTCCCGTGGTAATACCCGCGACGTCCAGCAGATGGCAGAAGTTGGTCAGAAAACTATAGGCGCTTTTCCACTTGGAACCCAAAGGCCTCGTTTGGCCTGGAACCGAACAGTACCGTTCGGCACCCATGGTTTTCCACAGCACAAGGCTCACTGTAGCATGGGTGGGAGAAGGAGGGAGTTGGAGGCGGGATTTGGAGGGAGTTGGAGGCGGCGCTACGCTCCCCATGAGGCAGCGCCATATTCCTGTTCAGTAAAATCAACATCAAAATATGTAGCAATACATCTCCAAAAATAATGCAAAAGTTAAATATTTTTGGACACTCATGTCAGAAAGTGAGACCCATATATTATACAGAATCATTAATCAGACAGTGAAGTATTGTTAGATTTTAATCATTTATTGGCTTACAGTGCATGAATATCAAAAATTACTTTTCTCAACAAATAGATGGTTAGGTAAAAATACATGATCTATGTTAAAATCATGGAGAGACTGTTGAGACATCATGGAATTTATCTGCTCCAGCCAGTGGTGTCGTGGCAAAACATGGATCAGGTGCCATATGAGCCGTTAATATTTCAACAGGTAAACAGTACTGAGTTAGGCATAAGATATATTTAGCAATTATGATGCATTTTAAGCCAAAACAAATGGATCTAGGATTAGAAGTAATTAAAATAAAGCAGTCCCAAGGTTACATGGAGAAATATGTGGATTAACTGGAAATATATCGTATTGAGTATTGCTGACTACATGTAGATACTGTATAAATATATATTCTCTGCATCAACAGTGAACTATACTTGTATTCATGTAGTATTGCCCTGGGAATTTTGACAATAAACCTTTGTACTTTTGCAGATGTCTCTATTTTGTTTTACAGTCTTCAGCAAAGAAATGTTTTGGTTACTTTTCTTAAAATGAGCCATTATTTTCAAAGTCACTGATAAATGGTTCGTACTGTTGACTCTTTTCCCACCGGTGTCTGAACAGACAAACTAGAAAATCATGATGCAAACATATAAATCACTAAATTGTTTATTCCAATCAGCAGCAAATTACAGATTATTTAGAATGTGCAAAATTCAAACTGTAAAAAAAAAAAAGAGACAAAACGTGACAAAAAATAAGCAACAGCACAACACAGACTGGATATGATAATCCTTGTGTGATTTTACATGTCGTTTTGTATATCCAGCCGTGGACAAAATTGTTGGTACCCCTCTGTTAATGAAAGAAAAACCCACAATGGTCACAGAAATAACTTGAATCTGACAAAAGTGGTAATAAATAAAAATTCTATGAAAATTAGCCAATGAAAATCAGACAATGCTTTTAAATTGTGGTTCAACAGAATTATTTTAAAAAACAAACTCATGAAACAGACCTGGACAAAAATGATGGTACCCCTAGAAAAGATTGAAAATAGGCCATAGGGATGAACATGATCATAGGGACATGTTCAACCAAGATGTGTCCTCTAATTAACATCACAGGTGTCTACAAACTTGTAATCAATCGGCCTATTTAAAGGGTGACAAGTAGTCACTGTGCTGTGACCATTGTGGGCTTTTCTTTCATTAACAGAGGGGTACCAACAATTTTGTCCACGTGTGTGTGTTTGGAGTATTTATTCCTTTAGTTTTTGTTTAAATTGCCCAAGCTTTGTACATGATTTTAATTCAGGTCCAAAAGTGTTCCACAGTCTGACTCCTTGCACTGAAACACAGTGTTGCTTGGTAGTAGTTCTCAGACCCCAGGGCAGACCCAAAACTCACTGGAGAGACAACATCTCCCAGTTGGTCTGGGAACAACTTGGTATCCTCTCTGAAGATCTGGAGCAGGTGGCTGAGGAGAGGGAAGTCTGGGCTTCTCTGCTTGAACTGCTGCCTCTGCGACCCGGACCTCTGGAAAAGTGGTAGAAGATGGATGGATGGATGTCATGTATGGGAGCATTAATGAATGATACAAAGTCTATAGTGTGGGTTGATTCAGCAAATATTTCACTCTGCGCAGTATTGTGACTGATTTGCATATTTTACCTTTAATATAATTAATATGTGACTTCCAACACAGTTTATTATCAATTATTACACCAAGGATTTTAATTTTGGATACCCTTTCAATCTCTACACCATTTATACTGAGTTTAAATACTGAGTTGTTGTGATGGTGTGAAAAAACGTTATCAATAAAATTTAGCCACCACTGTGTCGCCCTGGTTTCAAGTGTGGGTGGTGTTTTGTGCTTGTATTGCTAAAATATAAAAGGAAGCACTACAGTGGGTCTCGAATATTTGTAATGTGGTCTATTACTGAATGAGTTTAAAGATGAAATACTATAGACTACACATATAAACTAAATTCTAATGGTGACTGAACATCTCCCATTCCCCAAGGTGCAAGATACACTATTATGACTATAACTCATAAAGGATCACAGAAATGATCTGATAAAAATAAATAAACAAGCGTTTTTTTTTTTATGGTGGCTACTATTGGATGTGCCATTCATTTTCAATTACTCTGTAATTAATATTCACACAAATAAATCTCAAGGTCATCGTTTAAACACAATTAAGTTTTCGTCTGTCCTAAGTGAACTTTCCACTGTTGAAAAAAATAACATAAAGCATGAATATCACATCACTCACTGTCCTGTATATCCTAATATCACGGCTTCAACTGCTGAAGTTGGGTGCGTCGCGGCTGTACATTCAATTCAATTTGGGTGGCTGGGTCTAATTCCCGGTGCGTCTCTGTGTAATTTCTGGTGTGTCTGTTTGTGCGCACCACTGCAAGCTCAGTCTGATTCCCTCTGCATTCTCTCATCAGCCGAAATGCACAGGAAACTCTGCTGGACTGCGGTGTTAGATTTCTGCTGATTTCTGTTAAGCTATTCTATCATTGTGGTTTATAATATCACTTGTTTGCGGGCTCACTGACGAAAAATTGCAAATGGCGACCAGCAAGCGATTCTCGAAAGTCAGCGTAACGCCCACGTAACACCCACTCTGATGACGCTACGCACAGACCAATGAATGGCCAGCATGGGCGTGGCGAAACGGTGCCGGTACCCGTCGGACCTGCTTTTAACGGTGCCGAAAATAGTGTTGATAAAACTGAAACTGTTCCGAAAAAGCGAACTGTGAGGCCTTTGGGTTCCGAGTGGGAAACCGGACAATGGAGGCCGAACAGTACTAAACGAGGCCTTTGGGTTCCAAGTGGAAAAGCGCCTAAAATGGTTCAAAGAAAGGAGCTCAAAATGGAAGGTTTACAGGCTGCATCAGTAAGTCAAATGGACATAAATGAACAGATCAGCATGTCAGATCTGCCAAGATGTTCTGAAAGAGCTAAAATACAAACAGAGAAGATGATAACATATCAAAAGGAAGAAATGAGTAAAAAGGAAAAAAGGCTATTAACTCTTTATGGACAATGGAAAATGCAGGTACGTGAAACAAGAGAAAAGTTAAAGTCTGATATCACTGAAAGGGAGATGGCAGAACTTGCAGACATGTTAGAACTGAAAAGAGATGATGTCCTAAAGCTGTACTCAGAAATAAGAAACCAAATGGCACCTTCAGCTGATATAAGGAGAAAAACTGATGCATGTGATGCAGTTACTCATAACATTGTGAGAATAATTCTGGAAAGAATAAGTGGTGTCGATAGAGATTTTGATGCAGAGCGTGAAATAATTCGTTTACGTGGACTTTTAGAGCACGACTACGCTCTGTCCATATATGGATCAGCCACGGCATCAAATCACAGTCAACAGTCCTCAGCTTCACACCTCACCATAAAACAAGCCGATGCAGCGGCAGAATTAGCAGCAAAAGAGGCTGAGTATGAGTTTGCAAAGGAAGAACAAAGGCAAAGAGAAAGGATTGCAATTCAAACATCAGAGTTGGAACGTTTGAAAGCACAGAAGGATATGAAAGCAGTTCAAGCCAGGTTTGAAGCATATGACAGAGAGTTATCACAGGTGGGTGATGTACAGTCAATAAAAGGCAAACAGGTGAGCCCAAAATTCACACCCAAACCTCCCATACCAGCACCCACTTTCATTCCTGAGCAAACAACTCCCCTTAGTGTCACTCAACTCGCACAAGCAGTTCAAGACAGCATAAAAATGAACAGACTTCCTACACCAGAGCCAACAGTGTTTAGTGGTGAACCAATAGGGTTTATTGAATGGAAATCTACATTTATGTCACTGATTGAACAAAGGGGCATCTCAGCAGCAGATAAACTGTGTAACGGCAGCAGCTGTGTTTGTTTGATCCATGTGAGAAACATGGCAATTCTTGTGACTGTTGTAATTTCCCTGCTATATATGTCAACAGTGACATCCTTTCCAGTATTTGACTTTTGGTTGTACAGCAATGCCTCCCAAAGATTTGTTTTGGCAGGTATATATACTCACAGCCTGGCTCTGTGTGCCAGTCAAAGTTGTTTACTTTGTGTCTGGGGGAACCCCCAACATGGAAATGACCTTTGACCTCTGGGGAATCCCTTGGGAACTCTCTACCTTTTTTTTTATTCCCTCCATATTTTTTTAAAACCTAGGTTTGGAAATTTGTCCTTTGAGATTTAAAAATTATTGAAATAATTTGTCATCAAAAATACATGAGGTATAAGTATTATTCACAACAGGAAGTAGACGATTTTGAGACTTCCTGCCCAGCAGAATATGGCAACAGACGGATTGGGCATGGCTGGCTAAAACAAAAATCCAAGCCATCCAGCTGCTTACCTCAGCCCAGGTAGGGTGAAACTGTCATAATGATGAAATAATCCCTCATATCCAATTATCTACCCAATATTCTGTAGGTTGTTTGAGAGATGATGATATTTTTGAAGTTTGTTGAAGTGTGACTAGACCATGTGACTGTCAGTGGTAATCCATGCCTATGTAACCCTTCACCTAGTCTCCATGCATGTGCAAAAAACTGTAATAGTTGTGAAAAAGTAATTTTTGAAGCTTCATTTGTGAATAGGGATGTATTTTTGACTTGAAGTAAATGCAGTATTATTCTGGTCAGTCACTGCTACAATTCCCGGCCTGCATGGCCTTGGTAGTTTTTAGAAGTGCAAATCTGGCAATCCTTCATTATTTAGTGGATGCCTAGCTCTAGTCAATTTTATTGTTATGTTTTGAATTGACATCTTGACTTTAAATTAGCTGACATACCAATTTACAAGGTATTTATTCCAGGCTATTAATTGCAGACAAAATGTGAGAGCCTGCAAGGAATTTCTGCCCTCGGAAGGCTGCGACCCGGCAAAGTGGTTAGTGAAATGTTTAACTCTGTTGAAGTTTAATGATGGTTGTTTGAATATGCACATGTCCAAAGAATAGAAACTTTTGTGTGTGTTTCTAATATGAAAATCTGATGTGCACAAGCCATACAATTTTTAAATGTGGATTTGATAATCTGTTGTATTTGTTTACAGTAAATGCTGCATAATTTTTGCTGGTAGCTTTCTTGCAACAACTCAGTAAACCTAAAAAATCTATCAATTTGAGATCATAAATGTTTACATTTGTGTGTATGCAGTATGATTTAATTTCTGCAATACTAGAATTTTGTGTCCACAGCTGAAATAATATTTCTTGTGTTTGATATGTTTCAGTCTTTACGGTGTTTGATGCATTAAAGTCGAAAGCAAGGACATTAAAGATGTGTCAAACTCAGTTATTGCACACCAAAATGCAGCTCATAATCCGGGGCCAGAACAGTAAAGACACTACCTCATACTCGTCTGTACCAAGTCATCGTGGACGAGCATGGGTGTGCAAGCAAGGAACGCTGCAGATTCAAGAGGTTGGGTCGTGCCGTGTCATCGAGATCGTGATGGTGACATCCTGTCGGTGCCACTCACCAGTGTGCTAGTGCTTGTGTATGACAATTGAGTAAGAGACATTCACTTTTCTGCTACAGCCTGCAAATGAAGGACATGTATCCAGTGATTGAACCTTGAGGGCACATTTTAAGTCAAGTCAAGTCAAGTTAAGTTTGTGTTTCTCAAGTGCAAAGTCAAGTTTATTAGTCACTGAATACTGTGTTTATTTTGTGCTGATGTTGAGAGAAGTGTTTGCATTATTCTGTTTTCATTGTACATGTACTGCTTGTGCACATCCTGTTGCTAGAGTATTTCAATCAGTATTTTTGAACATCAATTTAAATCAGGCTAGTAAGATCAAGTAAGATCAAGGGCTGAGGTAAGGGCTGGTTGAGCTTCAATTCAATGATATAAGTATATTTCAAGATTCCTCAAATTTAATTCAATTTTGAATTAATCAAATCAAGTACAAGTTCAAAGTATTTAGGGAATCATATACCCCAAAGATAAGAATTCCCTAATTCAAGTATAGTTTCCATTCAGTTATTTTGAGTGGAAATTTTGAGGTAAACATAAAAAAAAAACACATTGTGTTTCAGGTTTGCATAATATTTTTTATCTCCAGGTTTTCACTCAAGAAATTTGGTTGGTGAAAATCCCAATTACCAAGCCTGGCTAGCATTGTCTGTCAGACCATCCAGATTTACTAAACATTTTTTTTACGGTCATTAGATTGCCAAAACGACTGTCAGGTGGCATATGCTGTCACAAAGAGTTCACCAACTCACTGAAACAGTTGACAGTGTATGTAATACTGCCGGCAATCGAAACTCACTTTATTCAAAGAGGTAATATAAATTACCATTTCATTTTTTGTCCCATTTCCTCACTATTTTCCATAAACACTGTACTGCAACAAAATGGCTGCAGCTGCCAAAAATGCAACTGAGCAAGAATTGCGAGAGCAGATCACAGCTGCCAAAGAGCAATTACAAGCCATAAATGCTGACTTGGCAGTTGAAACCTTGTCTGAGGAAGAGCGAGCTCAACTCAACACTGATGCAAAAACAGTACATGATGAAATAGAAACTCTTGAAATGGAGTTGGCTACAATCAGTGAACAAGAAAAGAATGCGGTGGCTGGAGTTCAAGAAAAAGAAGATGCAAGTGATCCAAAAGATGGCGCCACTGGCAAGACTAACCAGAACACTGCACAAACAAAACTCAGGCATGTCCCACTTCATGAGCTGAAGCAAAGACGAGAGACATGCATGAAGAGACTGAAAGAAGTCAGGCGGTTAGTGAAAACAAAGGGAGAGGATAAGTCTGTCTCACCAGAGATCTCTGCTGAATACGACAGCCTCAATGACAGAGTTGCGACTTTAGATGCTGTCATCAGTAAAAAAGAAGAACAAGAAGCACAGGTAGACAGAGCAAACAAAAAGTTTATGCAAACATACAGTAAAGTAAAGAAGGCTGTGTTCGCTCTTTTTTATGCATACAAAGATGAGGTCTTGGACACAACTGAAGATGACTTGGAAGACCTGATTCGCCTGGACAAAGAAATGACAGCTACATATGAAGCCTGCCGAGATTTGTGCCCGCCAGACAACGAGATGCGGCGCAGAGTCGACAGCGCTAAGCAAATGTGCTCAGACATGGCAAAAACCTTGAAACAAATTGGAGAGAATCCAATGATGGCAGACAAGGAGAGAAAAGGCCTTCTCAAGACTACTTGGGGAATGAATTATTCCAGGTCTCTCTTTGGAAGCAAGTTAGACTATGGGTCTGATATTTCTGCCAAGTCTAAAGTCTCCATTCAGTCAAAGGTATCTGTAAGTACACAGATTTCAGAATCTTCAACAGGCTCTTCAACAGGATCAAGTAATGCCTCAGAAAAGGCCAGGAAGCTGGCTGAATTGAGCGCTAAGCGAAAGTGTGCAGAACTTCACGCAAAGATAAGGAAATACAAGGTGGCCTTGGAAAGTTGTCATGAACAATTAGAAATAGCAGAAGAAGAGGAAAGAGTCCAAAAGTCAGATGACATCTCTTGTTGCAGTGACAAGCCTAGTAAAGGTTATCTGAATCCAGAGGCACCTGCTTTTTCTCCTGAGGCCAAATCACCAAAAGCTGAAGATTGCGTGAGCCAAGCAGAGTCACAGTTGGCCTTCATCGCCCAAACCTTCTCAGATAGCGTCAGCAGATCAAGGCTGCCTGTTCCCACACCTCCTGTGTTTGATGGTGACCCACTCAAGTTCATCGGCTTTCGCAAAAGTTTTGTGACACTTGTTGAGAACAAGGGAATTCCACCATCAGACAAGCTGTATTATCTGCAGCAGTACCTTGCAGGAGAAGCCAGAGCGGCAGTAGAAGGTTGTTTTTTCGGAAGTGATGAAGCTGCCTACAACCATGCATGGACCACATTGGAAGAGCGGTTTGGACACCCCTTCACTGTTCAACTCTCCTTGAGAAACAAGTTGAGAGACTGGCCCAAAGTAACAGGCAAAGATAAGAAAGGTCTTCAAGATTTCAGCGATTTCCTGAGCACCCTCAAAGAAGCTATCCCCTACGTGAAAGGTCTTGAAGTTTTGAACGATTGCGTCCAAATCCAGGAAACAGCAACCAAGTTACCCGAGTATTGCAACACTAGGTGGACACGGCGTGTTACAGAAGACATAGATGTTGGAAAGGGCTACCCTTCGTTTCAAGAATTTGTCGACTTCGTAGCCAGAGAAGCCAGAGTGGCTACCAACCCTATATGCGTGGTCGCTCAAAACCAAGACAAGTTGCCAACTACGAATAGAGGAAACGAGTCTAAGGCAAAGACAAAACGAGCACCTGGCATTACTCATGCCACCAACACCAACACCAGTGCTGAAAAAGAAACCCCTAAAAGTGGAGCCAAAAATTCTCCAGTTTGCACCTACTGCGACAAAGATCACCTCATCTACAAGTGCAATGCTTTCAAAGAGTTGCCTTATGATGACAAAATACAAAGCATTCAAAGCAAGGCCCTTTGCTTCAAATGTCTCAGGCATGGCCACACATCAAAGAAGTGTCTAGTTAAAGTGTCCTGCAACACGTGCAAAGGCAAACACCAAACTCTGCTGCACCTAGACAAGAAGAAAGCAGACACAAAGCTTACAGAGTCAGAAGCCGACAAAGATGAAAACACATTTGAATCTATTTCAAACAAAACCAACCAAGATTACATGAAGAGTTATACTTCAATGATCGTACCTGTTTGGGTCAAGACAGGCCAAGCTGGCTCGCAAGAAGTATTGGTTTATGCACTGATTGATTCCCAAAGCGACAGCTCCTATATCACAGAGGATCTGGCAGCCAAGCTGTGCATGCCACATGAAACAACAAGAATGAAGATAACAACTATGACATCTTCATCGGTGGTCTATTGTAAGAAGTTCTCAGACATCAAACTGAGAGGATACGACTCGACTGTCGAAGTCCAAGTCAAGTCGTGCTACACAAGAGACCACATCCCTCACAATAGGGAGCACATTCCCTCAAAGGTAGCGGCAAGTATGATGCCTCATTTGGCTCGAATAGCCCCCTTCATTCCTCCTATTCAAGACTGTGAAGTGGGACTGCTCATTGGATACTCCTGCCCACAAGCACTCAGACCGGTGGAGATAGTCTCCGGAAATCCCGAAGAAGCCTTTGCTGTGAAAACAGACTTGGGATGGAGCATCATTGGAGGCCCTTGTTATGAACAAGGCAACAATGGTGTATGCCATAGGATTGTCACCAAAGAATTGATAGTGCCACCACCCTGTGAGATCCTGAAGGTTCTCGACCAAGATTTCAGCGACACCAAAGATGAAGCATGCTATTCCCAGGATGATCTCGCGTTTCTGCAAATCATGGAAGAAAACATCCAAATCAATGAAAATGGAAGAATCTCCATGCCATTGCCGATCAAGTCTACCACGAAGTTGCCCAACAACTACGGGATGGCCATGTCTAGGCTAAATTCTCTGAAAAGGAAATTGAGCAAGGATGACAAGTTTAGAAACCACTACTGCGACTTCATGGACCAGATGATTCAAAAGGGCTATGCAGAGCGTGTTGAACCTCCTTCACCAAATCAAGTCATCAATTACATACCACATCAAGGTGTATACCACCCACAAAAACCAGACAAGATAAGAGTGGTTTTCGATGGTTCGGCCAAGTACCAAGGTTTGTGCCTGAACGACATGCTGCTGAAGGGTCCGGACTTGATGAATGGCTTGCTTGGCGTGCTATTGAGGTTTCGTCAGGACAAAATTGCAGTGACCTGTGACATCGAACAGATGTTTTACAACTTCGATGTTCTGCCACAGTACAGAGATCTACTGAGATACTTATGGTGGCCCGATGGGGACTTGACACTCCCGCCAGCGGAGTACAGGCTCACTGTACACTTATTCGGGGCCGTATCATCACCAGGATGTGCCAACTATGGCATAAAGTACTTGGCAAAGACGCACAAAGAGAGCTTTCCTGAAGGAGCAAAATTCCTCACAAGGAACCTTTACATGGACGATGGTTTGAGCAGCCTGTCTGCCGTGGGTGAAGCGAAGGAGCTAATCTGCCAGGCCACTGAAATATGCAAAAAGTGCAAAGTTAGACTCCATAAGTTCCTGTCGAACAGCATAGACATCCTGGAATCTATACCACCTTCAGAAAGAGCCACTACTGTCTCCGAAATAAACTTGGAACTGGAACCTCTCCCAGTTGAGCGCACACTTGGAACAAGATGGGATGTTCAAAATGACTGCTTCAGGTTCAAGATAACACTACAGGATAAACCCAACACAAGAAGAGGCATCCTCTCTACAGTCATGTCAGTCTATGACCCAAATGGATTTGTTAGCCCTGTGGTGTTGCAAGGGAGAAAGATCCTGCAAGAACTGTGCAAGCAAAAGAAATCCTGGGACGAACCTGTCGAGCCTGTCATAATTGAACGGTGGGAGAGCTGGAAAGCAGATATTCAGGAACTGGAGGATCTGAAAATACCCAGATGTTTCAAGCCTGACAAGGAAGTGAAATCTTTCGAGTTGCATCATTTCAGTGATACCAGCACTCAAGGTTATGGGCAGTGCTCGTATGTCAGAATGTGTGACCAAGATGGAAACATAGACTGCGCCTTGCTCATGAGCAAAGCGAGAGTGGCACCATCAAAAGTTGTCTCCATTCCTCGGCTTGTATTGACAGCAGCAACAATGTCAGTGAAAATCAGCAAGTTCCTCAGAAGAGAGCTCGAGATCCAGGTCACCAAGGAATATTTTTGGACAGACAGCAAGATCGTGCTGGGATACATTGCCAACAGTGCAAAGCGGTTTCACGTGTTTGTCAGCAACCGTGTACAGTACATTCGGGAGAACACTGAAGTGCAACAATGGCACCACGTACCGACCAAGTCGAATCCAGCCGATTTAGCTTCGAGAGGCGTGTCGGCCAAAGAACTGGGCACCTCTATGTGGCTGAAAGGCTCAGAATTTCTCTACAAAGCAGAGCTACCACTGACTTCGCCAGACGATACTCTCAACCTTGGCGACCCTGAAGTAAAAGCACAGTGTCTCGGGGCATCTAGCGTTGTTCTACCAACAGGACTGTTGGATGTACTACAAAGGATTTCGAAGTGGCAGACCATGATCAACATCTTGGGAACTATGATAAGAAGAGTGTCTTCGAAGACAAGCCGTCTACTCCAAGACAGAAAAGCACGTAATCTAGCCATCAAGTGGTTACAAGCCAAAGAGTTTCCTGAAGAGATCACAACCCTGGGGAAAGGTGGAAACGTAGCAACATCAAGCTGCTTGAAGACTCTAGATCCCATGTTGGATGAAGAAGGCCTGCTAAGGGTTGGGGGAAGAGTTCGTGAAGCAGAAGACATCACCAAGGAAGAATGTCACCCCATTATCCTTCCAAGAAAATCACATGTCACCGAGGCCATCATCAGGCATGTACATCAAAAGACCAATCATGGAGGTCGCAGCTCAACTTTGAATGAACTACGATCTCAAGGATATTACGTACAAAGGGGCTCCAAGACAGTGGCTCAAGTGATACGCAACTGTATCATGTGTCACAAGCAAAGAAGACCAGCGGAGAGTCAGAAGATGGCTGACTTGCCACAAGAACGTACAGAAGCGCATCCTCCATTCTACAAGTCTGGAATGGATGTCTTTGGCCCGTATCTCATCAAACGCGGAAGATCAGAAATCAAGCGCTACGGACTGCTGTGCACGTGTCTGTACAGTCGTGCAATTCACCTGGAGCTTCTAGACGACCTCTCAACTGACTGTTTCATCAATGCCCTAAGATGCTTCTTGGCATTGCGAGGTGTGGTTAGAAGCATACTCTGCGATCAAGGTTCCAACTTCATCGGTGCTGACAATGAACTGAAACAAGCTCTCACCGAATTGGATCATGACAAGCTGGAGACAGTTCTAGCAAACAAGCAAGTGGAGTTCAAGTTCAATGCTCCTCATGCTAGTGAGCAAGGTGGCGTATGGGAAAGACAGATCCGCACAGTGAGGAAGACGCTGAAGTCGGTGATAGACTTTGCGAACACACGACTAGACGACGCCTCCTTAAGAACACTGTTCTATGAGGCAGCATACATCGTGAACAGTCGTCCATTGTCTCCAACGTCTTTGAATGACCCACTCGCCGAACCTCCCATAATGCCAAACGCTCTACTTCATGGCAAGCTTGAGGGAGTCTTACCTCCACCAGGAGCCTTCTGCGCCCAGGACGTTTATGCACGGAAACGCTGGAGGCGTGTTCAACACCTGAGTCAGCTCTTTCGAAGTAGATGGAAACAAGAATACTTACTGAATCTCCAACATCGCCAAAAGTGGTGCAAACCACAAAGAAACCTCCAAACAGGAGACATTGTTCTCATGATGGATGAAGGGTTGGCGAGAAACCAGTGGCCACTTGGACTTGTGACGAGTGCAATGGCCGACAAGGACGGACTTGTCCGAAAAGTGAGGCTGAGAATTTCGAACGCCAGAAGTGTGGCTCGTGGGGAGAAGATTAAGCCAGTCTCCAAACTGGAAAGACCAGTGCAAAGGGTTGTGCTCTTGCTGCCGGTTAAAGATTAGGTGACATTGTGAAAATTTTATGTTGGCATGACTTTATAGTCTTCCATCATAAAGATTTTGGTGGGAGTGTAACGGCAGCAGCTGTGTTTGTTTGATCCATGTGAGAAACATGGCAATTCTTGTGACTGTTGTAATTTCCCTGCTATATATGTCAACAGTGACATCCTTTCCAGTATTTGACTTTTGGTTGTACAGCAATGCCTCCCAAAGATTTGTTTTGGCAGGTATATATACTCACAGCCTGGCTCTGTGTGCCAGTCAAAGTTGTTTACTTTGTGTCTGGGGGAACCCCCAACATGGAAATGACCTTTGACCTCTGGGGAATCCCTTGGGAACTCCCTACCTTTTTTTTTATTCCCTCCATATTTTTTTAAAACCTAGGTTTGGAAATTTGTCCTTTGAGATTTAAAAATTATTGAAATAATTTGTCATCAAAAATACATGAGGTATAAGTATTATTCACAGCAGGAAGTAGACGATTTTGAGACTTCCTGCCCAGCAGAATATGGCAACAGACGGATTGAGCATGGCTGGCTAAAACAAAAATCCAAGCCATCCAGCTGCTTACCTCAGCCCAGGTAGGGTGAAACTGTCATAATGATGAAATAATCCCTCATATCCAATTATCTACCCAATATTCTGTAGGTTGTTTGAGAGATGATGATATTTTTGAAGTTTGTTGAAGTGTGACTAGACCATGTGACTGTCAGTGGTAATCCATGCCTATGTAACCCTTCACCTAGTCTCCATGCATGTGCAAAAAACTGTAATAGTTGTGAAAAAGTAATTTTTGAAGCTTCATTTGTGAATAGGGATGTATTTTTGACTTGAAGTAAATGCAGTATTATTCTGGTCAGTCACTGCTACAATTCCCGGCCTGCATGGCCTTGGTAGTTTTTAGAAGTGCAAATCTGGCAATCCTTCATTATTTAGTGGATGCCTAGTTCTAGTCAATTTTATTGTTATGTTTTGAATTGACATCTTGACTTTAAATTAGCTGACATACCAATTTACAAGGTATTTATTCCGGGCTATTAATTGCAGACAAAATGTGAGAGCCTGCAAGGAATTTCTGCCCTCGGAAGGCTGCGACCCGGCAAAGTGGTTAGTGAAATGTTTAACTCTGTTGAAGTTTAATGATGGTTGTTTGAATATGCACATGTCCAAAGAATAGAAACTTTTGTGTGTGTTTCTAATATGAAAATCTGATGTGCACAAGCCATACAATTTTTAAATGTGGATTTGATAATCTGTTGTATTTGTTTACAGTAAATGCTGCATAATTTTTGCTGGTAGCTTTCTTGCAACAACTCAGTAAACCTAAAAAATCTATCAATTTGAGATCATAAATGTTTACATTTGTGTGTATGCAGTATGATTTAATTTCTGCAATACTAGAATTTTGTGTCCACAGCTGAAATAATATTTCTTGTGTTTGATATGTTTCAGTCTTTACGGTGTTTGATGCATTAAAGTCGAAAGCAAGGACATTAAAGATGTGTCAAACTCAGTTATTGCACACCAAAATGCAGCTCATAATCCGGGGCCAGAACAAACTGTACTATTTGAAATGATATGTAACTGGCCCAGCTCGCAAATGCCTTGAAGGAACCTTCTTTAGAAACAATGAAAAGGCATATAATGATGCTTGGAACAAACTAAACCAGATACGGCCAGCCATTCGTGATACAGAAGGCATTTAGAGAAAAGCTCTCAAACTGGCCAAAGGTGCAGCCTTGAGATGCTGAAGGACTAAGGACCTTTGCAGATTTCATATATGCATGCATGCTCGCTATGTCACATGTAAAAGGATTACAAATACTCGACGACTGCGAAGAAAATCAAAAACTGTTGCACAAGCTACCAGACTGGATAAATGCAAGATGGAACAGACAGGTTACAAAGACTTTAATGGAAGGTGGTGAGTTTCCAAGCTTCAGTGATTTTGCATCCTTCCTCTCATTAGAAGCTGAAGTTGCTTGCAACCCAGTCACCTCCACTCACGCACTTCGTGGCACTGAAACAAACAGTGATAAAAGGAACACAAAGGAAATCAAAAGGAACAAGGCAACTGTGTTTAACACAAACACCACTGAACAAAGTGGCAGATGGACAATAACAAAAACACCTAACTGCTCTCCTTGCACATTATGCCAGGATGCTCATCAGCTCCACAAGTGCCCAGACCTCTTGAAAATGCCTCTAGAAAACAGAAAGAAACATGTGAAAGACAATAAACTTTGTTACGGCTGTTTAAAACAAGGACACAGTGCTAAGGACTGCAAACGCCGCCTCACTTGTGAAACCTGCACAAAGAGACACCCGACCTGTCTTCACAATGAGAACTATAGTAACATTCAACAAAGAGAAACACACGTGAGTACACATAACACAACTCAAAGTAACTCACCTGAAAAAGCAACAGCCATGTCACTTAATGTTGCCAGATTTGAGCAGATAATCAGCACCTCAATGATAGTTCCAGTAGGGCTGTCAACTGCTACCAATCCACACAAGGAAAAATTGGTCTATGCGTTATTAGACACGCAGAGTGACACTGTCTTCATTGATCAAGATGTGACACATGAACTGCAGGCAAATGTTTGTCCAGTAAAGCTGAAACTGACTACTATGATGGGTAAAAATGCAGTTGTAAGCAGTGGAAAGGTATCTGATCTCTTGGTGAGAGGTTATAACTCAGCCACAGTCATAAAGCTCCCCACTGCATACACAAAAGACTACATACCTGCCAACAGAGAACACATACCAACATGTGAAACAGCAAAACTGTGGAGTCACTTGCTGCCTATTGTAGATGAGGTCCCCCCACTCCTCAGTTGTGAAGTAGGTCTCCTCATTGGTTATACTTGTCCGAGAGCTCTCGCACCCAAACAAGTAATTTTAGGCAAAGAAAATTAGCCCTATGCCATTCAAACTGACAGGATGGAGCATAGTTGGCAACTCGGCACCTTGCAATGAAACAGACATGGCAAGCAGTCTCTGTCATTGAGTGACCGTTAAGGAAATCCCTCCCTCCACTCCAGCAGATGCAATACGTGCTTTGGAAAGAGATTTTAAAGAGACTGACAGAAATGAAAAAACTGTGTCACAAGAAGATTTAGTGTTCCTCCAGAAACTTGAGCAAAGCATAACACAAACTGAAAATGAACACTGCAAAATGCCATTGCCGTTTAAAGAAAGGCCACAAATGCCAGATAACAGATTCAACCAGATCAAACACAAATTCATGAAGGATGAAAAATACAAAGAGGATTACATGAAATACATGAGTGACATCATCAAAAGAGGTAATAAGATAAGATAAGATAAGCCTTTAATAGTCCCACAATGGGGAAATTCCAGGATTGCAACAGCACAGGGATAGCAACACTCAGAGCAATAATCAGAAGGCAAGAAAAAACAAGAGCAGCTAGTATACATATGTACATATTAATATATATATATATATATATAGACACACAGTGCGGAGCATTGTGGTTGGTGGATGTGCAGCAGAAAGTCTAAGCTCTCTCTCCGCAGATGCGGCGGGCCAGCTCGATGTCTTTGGGCATGATGGTGACCTTCTTGGCGTGGATGGCGCACAGGTTGGTGTCCTCGAAGAGACCCACCAGGTAGGCCTCGCTGGCCTCCTGCAGAGCCATGACGGCGGAGCTCTGGAAGCGCAGGTCGGTCCTGAAGTCCTGAGCGATCTCCCTCACCAGGCGCTGGAAGGGCAGCTCACGGATGAGCAGCTCCGTGGACCTCCGGCAGCGACGGCTCTCTCTCAGAGCCACAGCACCGGGCCTGCAACGGTGAGGCCTCCTCACTCCGCCGGCGGCCGGAGCGCCTTTTCGAGCAGCCTTGGTGGCCAGCTGCTTCCTGGGGGCTTTTCCTCCAGTAGATTTACGGGCGGTCTGCTTGGTTCTTGCCATCGCTCTTTATTATTCTGTCTTATATTTCCTGCACGCCACCCAAACTCCAGCCCGGCACCCGCATCGCTCCCGCTTCAGCTCTCCCGGTATGTCGAGCCTCTCCGTTAGCACCGGGTGGCGGCCGAGTGCTAGCTAGCTCCTCCCCGCTGCATCGTCTCCCGCTGTAAACACAGGCTCCCTCCGCCGACTCGGGAGACCCCCGGGGCAATCTGTGTGTCAGTGATACACATAGAGTGAAAGGTGTGCCGGATCAGAAAGAAGAAGGAAGATAAAAAGACTCAGAATTGAGCTGCTGTTGCAAAAGGCAGCCAACTCGTGTGGCGCCGGAACCGGAAGTAATACCGAAGAGACTGATGATTATGGACCGCCTGGTGAGACATGGTATATACCGCACCACGGCATCTATCATCCAAAGAAACCCGATAGGTTGCATGTTGTCTTTGACTGCTCTGCAAAGCACAAAGGTACCTGTCTTAATGAACATTTACTGAATGGTCCCGACATGATTAACAATCTAACTGGTGTTCTTGTGTGCTTCAGAAAGCACCAAGTAGCTCTGATGTGCGACATTGAAAAAATGTTTCACCAGTTCCAAGTCAAAGAAAATGATCGCAACTACTTGCGCTTCTTATGGTGGAAAGATGGAGACATAAACAGCCAACCACAAGCATACAGGATGACAGTACACCTCTTTAGCGCTGTCTCATCGCCTGGCTGTGCGAACTATGGACTCAAACGTTTAGCCAAAGAAAACAGCCTTGCATATCCTCACAGTTCATAAGCAGAGACTTCTATGTTGACGACAGAGTCACCAGCGCAGAGACGGTAAACGACGCTACTGAATTGGCGAAGGAAACATGTGAACTATGTGCAAAAGGTGGACTAAGGTTACACAAGTTTGTGTCCAACAACACTGACGTTCTAAACAGTATTCCAACTTCAGAGCATGTAACGAATACTAAAACAAAGGACTTAACATTTGGTGAAACACAAACAGAAAGAGCACTTGGCATTTATTGGAATGTGGAGAAAGATTGCTTTACATTCAGCATCATGCTGAAAGACCAACCACCAACCAGGCGTGGCATCTTGTCCACAGTCACAGCAATATACAACCCCCTTGGATTCATTGCTCCCTATATGCTCAATGGCAAAGGAATTCTCCAAGAGATGTGTCATCAAGGAACGGATTGGGATGACCCACTACCTGAACTTCTTAGGCCACGGTGGGAGTGCTGGAAAGGAGATCTACACAATCTGAAAAAACTGCAAATAAACAGATGTTATGTTCCTGCAGATTTTGGAGATGTAGTGAAAAGAGAAATACATCACTTTTCTGATGCAGGCACCACAGGATATGGACAATGTTCTTATCTCAGACTCATAAACAAAAACAAAGATGTTCACTGTACCTTCATCATGGGCAAAGCACGTGTCTCTTCCACAAAGGTCACCACAATCCCAGGGTTAGAACTTACCGCAGCCGCAGTGTCAGTCGCCGAGAGCAACATACTAAAAGAGGAACTACCCTATAACAACGTTGAGGAGTTCTTATGGACAGACTCAAAGGTCACTCTAGGATACATAAATAACGAAGCGAGATGCTTTCACACATTTGTTGCTAATAGAGTGCAGAAAATCCACAACAGTACCACTCCACAACAATGGCTTTATTTGCCTACCAGCGAAAATCCTGCAGATATGGCATCCAGGGGTACATCAGTAAATGAACTGCTTTCATCCAACTGGCTCACAGGTCCTCAGTTCCTGTGGGAAAAGGAGATACGGCTTCCCACAAAAGAGACTATTGAACTTCCAGTAGGAGACCCAGAGGTGAGAAAAGTGCAGACACTAAGTACACAAACTGTTGAATATCCAAGTCTTAGTGACCGCCTCACAAAGTTCTCATCCTGGTCCTGTGCAGTCAGCGCAGTAGCATGTCTTAGACGTTATCTGCTGAAAAACAAATCAAAGACACTTATTACTGTAACTGAAAGACAAAATGCAGAAACTGTGATTATCAAAGATTTACAAAGACAAGCATATCAAAACGAAATAGAGACATTAAGCAAAGGCAAACAACTACCAAAGAACAACAAAATGTACAACTTGGATGTTTTCTTGGACAAGGACAATGTGCTCAAGGTGGGAGGAAGGCTACAACACTCATTTCTTCCCAACTCATTCAAGCATCCAACAATCATTCCCAGAGAACATCACATCACAAAACTGATAATTACTCACTGTCACAAAAGGGTCAACCATCAGGGAAAAGGCTTCACAATGAATAAGATATGATCCAGTGGCTATTGGATTCCAAGGTTAAGTCAAACAGTTGCATCCTACATTCGCCTGTGTGTTTTGTCAGAAACAAAGGAGACCTGTGGAAGGACAAAAAATGAGAGATCTGCCCACAGAAAGAATTAAGATCTCTCCACCTTTCACACACTGTGGTATGGATGTTTTTGGCCTGTTCCTGGCCAAACAAGCGCGAAAGGAATACAAAAGGTATGGCCTCCTTCTCACATGTTTCTATTCACGTGCAGTTCATGTTGAAATTTTAGAGAACCTATCGACAGACGCTTTTATAAATGGACTCAGATGCTTTATTGCTTTAAGAGGCTCTGTCAAGCAAATAAAATGTGATCAGGGTACTAACTTTGTAGGTGCCAAAAATGAACTGAACGCAGCACAAAGTGAAATAGACACTGACAAACTGACATCCTTCCTTGCAGAGAAACAATGTGATTTTGTCCTAAACACACCTCATGCTAGTCACGCAGGTGGAGTATGGGAACGGCAAATACAGACTGTGAGAAGTGTTCTTAATGCAGCATTGGCTCTCACACCAGGTCGACTCACTGATTCTTCACTCAGAACCTTCTTCTATGAAGCAGCCGCTGCTTAACAACAGACAGTCTCAATGATCCAAACAGTTTGGAGCTACTAACTCCAAATCATCTTGTCACAATGAAAACCTCAACTGCTCTGCCTCCCCCCGGACAGTTCGTTAAGGAAGACTTGTATGCACAAAAACGATGGCGTCAAGTACAGTACTTACTCGAAAAGTTTTGGAGCAGATGGAAAAAGGAGTACCTTTAAAACATCATGGTCAGACAAAGATGGCGCACGCCAAAAAGGAATGTGCAAACAGGAGACATAGTAATGGACAAAGATGAAACGCAACCGCGATCTCAGTGGAAACTTGGATGAATCTTGGACACTGTAAAAGACACAGATGGACTTGTCAGAAAGGTCAAAATCGCTTTTGCAGACAGAAATCTTACCAAAAAGGGTCAGCGTGTGAATAAAATGTCTATAGTAGAACGCCCAGTTCATAAGTTAGTTCTGCTATTAGGAGATTAGAAAAAGTAAATGTACAAAGCTAAAGGGTGTTTTGAAATGTTGAAAGTTGTACTTATGTTTACAAAGTTATTGTTTTTGTTAAGTAATTTGAAGAAATTATTTGTGTTTTATATGTGTGACAGCAAATAATTTGGTAGGAGTGTAAGGGTAGACAAAGTAAGGTTAGCTCTATTTACATGTATAGTAATTATGGTGCAAAGATATGCTTTTATTTTGGTAACTTCCTCGTGAGCGGAAGTCAGGTAACGGAAATCAACTTGAAGTACAAAAGAAAGACGCAAAGAAAAGTAGGAAAAGGTTAAGGGCAAAACGGAGAAAAGACCACGGAAAAGGATAAAAACGGCAAAGATTTTAGCTTCAGTCGATAAGGGAACAAGGTTAGTGATTGTACAGAAAATGTTTATTGTAAAGATGTAAATTAGTTATGCTAACAGAAAAGGTTACTAATGTATGAGCTACGTAACGGTTGAAACAATCATATGATAATTATTGTCAATTTTGTTCTTGCCATAGCTCTTACGTTGGCTGATGACACGGAAGGAAATAAAGTCATTTAACCATCAGTTCTGGCCTTCTTAATATTGACTGGATGCTACAGGTCCTCTTAAGTATAGCAAGTGTGCCTGTGTGCACACTTTCCCACTAGCCTCACTTAGCCCTACACCGCACCACTCAGCCCGCTAAAGGCGCTTTTCCACTAGCCCCAGCACCAGTTAGCAGGTACTTTTTTAGTACCTGATCCAGGGCAGGGTCTAACCGAGCTGAGTAGGGCTGAGTATGGCTGTGATATGACTTTAAGAGACTGGTCGCCGCTGATTGGTCAGGTCATAACGTCACGAAAGCGACTTTTTCTGCTGAATTTACTCCACGACCGCCATTTGTAATTGTTCAGCCAGTGAACACAGTGCGCCCCTTTAATACAGTATATTATATTAATATACTGTATAATATACTTATATAATAATATACTCCTAATATTATATATTAGGAGGTGCGCAATTTTCTTTCTATATTAGGCGACGATCGCATCCAGCGCGAGTTGGACGGATCTACTCGAAATGAAAAAATATACCAGCAGGTGTCCGAGCAAATGGCTTCCCAAGGGCACATCCGTACTGCCAAACAGTGTCGGGAGAAGCTGAAAAAGCTGAAAAGTGATTACCGAGCAGTGAAGGACCACAATGCTCGAAGTGCAGCGGATCGGAAGGAGTGGAAGTGGTTCGCTGAGACATTGGGCTCGACACGGCCACCGTCACGGTTACGGCCTTGGAAACCGTGGATAGTGAGTGTTGTTTTGATATTGCGTATCTTTTCGCCACTTTATCCTTTCTGTGCCAAGCTCACTGTTTTTAAGAAATAGGAAGGTTGTTAGATTGTGGGTAATGGTTGTTACTGAGGCTTGCCTATTGTTTTGCAGCCAACTGCAGATTCACGCTTGCTTTGTGTTAAGTATTAGCACGAACAAAATG
The DNA here is from genome assembly GCA_020510985.1 of Pholidichthys leucotaenia. NCBI lineage: Eukaryota > Metazoa > Chordata > Actinopteri > Cichliformes > Pholidichthyidae > Pholidichthys > Pholidichthys leucotaenia. The sequence goes on along the minus strand of CM035840.1, from coordinate 54,168,106 downwards.
CTGAATTACGCTTATTGTATTCCGGTTAAAAACTTTAGAGTGTTGTGTACATGTTGCACTTTGGTGTTAAAGTTTAAATTGCCTGCATTTTCTTTCTAGAATCGCAGTTCATATCACAGGGGTCCACCTCAGTGCACATGAACACACCGGACTCTCCTGCCTCTGCCTCTGCCTCTGCGTGTGCGTCTGTCGGAGCGCCAGCTGGATCGACTCCGATGTCAGCCACATCACCAGCTCCATCTGGATCACGTTCAAGTGCCGGTAAGGCACAATAACCACGATTTTTTTTTTTGGTTGAAACAGGTCCAGCAGCGGAAACCAGGGTCGAAAATCCATCCATCCATCCATCCATCTTCTACCGCTTAATCCTTTACAGGTCGCGGGGGGGCTGGAGCCTAACAAGTTATGTACCAAATTGATTAATGCAATTTCCTGTAGCTGCAAATTAATTAATTGAAAATGTCTTTTTTAAATGTACAAAAAGGTTATTCTTTGGTCTTCACTTATCGGTGTTCCACAACCATTTTTAGGTGTGGTGATTGGTGCTGTTGTAACTCCTGTTTTAGAAAAACAAATAAAGCGCATGAACTGCCGTTGAAATCAACATGCTTCATTGAAATGCTTCGCGTCAGCTGACTGTATTAACCCATTCAGATTTCTGCGGCCACACTACAAGCAACTAGTTTAAACATTACCCATCCATCCATCCATATTCTTTATCTTAATCCTTTTTAGTTTTGCAGGGGGGCTGCAGCCGAAGACAGCACCCTGCGTGTTGCAAAATCTGCTCTACTGAGGGGCAGCAACATGACAGTTCAGCAATGAAGCATAACATAATAGTGACATTCCACCACATTCCACCACAGACTTTCACCTGTGTAATTCCATAATATATGTAGTGATCCAGCTTTAACGACCATGCCTTTCTGTCTTTCCATCTAGGCAAGAGGAAAACAGACAACTCCCATCGCTGACCTTACATTAGCGATGGCCAACATGCATGACGAAGAGATGCGGCTCTTGGAACGGCAACATGACCAGCGGCAAGAATCAGAAGTACATGCAACATTTGCGACAGGTGGCCACAGATGTGCGGGCAGATGCGCGTGAAGCCCTGGAGCAGGACGCTGCATTACGAAGGGAAGAGCTCGCAGAGATGTCAGCATTCAACAGAGATTTCCTGACCCTATTTGGCAGGCTTGTGGACGCATTTAGCAGTCGGCGTGTCTAACCATGTCTCCCCACGCCCAGTCTGTTTTTTTGTTTGTAAATTTTGCTTCTGGAATAAAATTGTATTGTTTGCATCAAAAGTCTGGTTTATCTGTTATGACACCGTATGAGAAAAGCCAATAATTACATACACATTCCATTCTCTGTTCACTCCACATGCTGCTGTTCATCAGGTCAGGTGTATAAGATAAGATAAGATAAGATAAGATAAGCCTTTATTAGTCCCACAACGGGGAAATTCCAGGATTGCAACAGCACAGGGATAGCAACACTCAGAGCAACAATCAGAAGGCAAGAAAAAAAAACAAGCAAGCAAGAGCAGCTAATAAACATATGTACGTATTACTATAAAATATATATATATACACACACACACAGACACACAGTGCAGAGCATTGTAGCTGGATGGAATAAATATATGAATATATGAACACACAGTGCAGAGCATTGTAGCTAGATGGAATAAATATGTAAATATATAAACACCCACAGTACGGAGCATTGCAGCTAGGTGGAATAATATGCAAGTATATAAACACACACAGTGCGGAGCAATGTAGCTAGATGGAATAATATGTAGATATATAAATATATAAACACCCACAGTACGGAGCATTGTAGCTAGATGGAATAAATATGCAAATATATAAACACACACAGTGCAGGGCATTGTTGCTAGATGGAATGAAACAGCATAACCGTCTACTTAGTTATCCTACATGGTATGATTATGTGCCCATACATATTCTCACCCTCCATAGCGACCGGTATGTTCCTAGTTGTATGCCGGAGAGGACCATTGTGTAAGTCTATTGCATCTTTTGCATTCAAAAAACTATTAGTTTGTTACGTCTTTTTGCTATCTCTGCGAGCAGCCCTGCTTAGGTTGTACAGTCTGACAGCCGTTGGTAGGAAGGACCTACGAAACCTCTCGGTTGTGCACCTGGGATGATGTAGTCTGCTGCTAAATGAGCTCCTCAGTGCATTCAGTATGTCCTGCATAGGGTGGAACTCGGACTCCAGCAGAGATGACAGTTTAGCCACCGTCCTTCTCTCTCCTATCTCCTCCATCGGATCAAGGCGCTGCCCCAGGACAGAGCTAGCTTTCTTAATCAGTTTGTTCAGTCTCTTCCTATCGGCTGCAGTAATGCCACTGCCCCAGCAGACCACTCCAAAAGTGATGGCTGATGCCACCACCGTGTCATAGAATGACTTCAGCAGCGCCCCTTGTACACCAAAAGACCTGAGTCTCCTCAGCAGGAACAGCCTGCGCTGTCCCTTCTTGTAGAGTGCATCAGTATTGTGTGACCAGTCTAGTTTATTGTTCAGATGAATACCCAGGTACTTATAGGATGTCACCATCTCGATGTCTGTTCCCTGTATATTTACTGGTACTGTGAGGGGCTGCCCATGCCTGCGGCAGTCCACCACCAGCTCCTTAGTTTTCCTCGCGTTGATCTGGAGGCAGTTCCGATGGCACCAGTCCACGAAGTCCTGGATAAGCCCTCTGTACTCAGCTTCATCTCCATTGGAGATGAGGCCAACGATCGCAGAGTCATCAGAGAACTTCTGTAGATGGCAGTGTGTTGTGTTGTGTGAGAAGTCCGCAGTATAAAGAGTGAACAGGAAGGGAGCCAGCACCGTTCCCTGGGGGGCCCCCGTGCTACTGATGATCGTGTCGGACACACAGTCCCGGGTTCTCACAAACTGAGGCCGGTTCGTGAGGTAGTCCAGGATCCATGATGACAGGTGCTGGTCCACCCCTGCGCGCAGCAGCTTGTCCTTCAGGATCATCGGTTGGATGGTGTTGAAAGCACTGGAGAAGTCAAAGAACATGATCCTCACCATATTCCCGGGCTTCTCCAGGTGGGACAGAGAACGGTGAAGGAGGAAGATCACCGCATCCTCCACCCCAATGCCATGCTGGTAGGCGAACTGGAGTGGATCCATCGCTGGTTCCACCAGGGGGCGGAGGTGAGCAAGGAGCAGTCTCTCCAGGGTCTTCATCAAGTGGGACGTCAAGGCCACCGGTCTGTAGCTGTTCAGGTCTTTGGGGTGGGAAGTTTTTGGTACAGGTACCACACAAGATGTTTTCCACAGCTGTGGTACCCTCCCCAGTTTCAGGCTCATGTTGAAGATATACGTCACAATCCCACACAGCTGGTCTGCACAGGACTTGAGGAGCTTTGCGCTGATGCCGTCCGGTCCCGGCGCCTTCCTCGCCTTGATCTTCCTCAGCTCCGTCCTCACCTGGGTCCTGGTCAGGGTCAGGATGGGGGGCTGTGTGTTGGGAGTGGGGGGGTGTTGGTAGAGTGGGGAGTGGGCAGCAGGACTTGATTTCTTTAGAGGCAGCAGTGGTTGTTGTGCAGTCAGGGGGGAGGGCGGTTGGTCAAATCTATTGAAAAACAGATTCAGGTTGTTCGCCCACTCCCTGCCCCCTGTGGCCTGGGGGGAGGTATTCTGGAGCCCCGAGATGGTTTTGAGGTTTCTCCAGACCCCGCTGATGTCGCTCTGTTGCAGCTTGTCCTCCATCTTCTTCCTGAAGCTGTCCTTGCCTTCTCTGATCTTTCTCCTCAGCTCCCTCTGTACGGACTTCAGCATCTCCCTGTTCCCCGACCTGAAGATCCTCTTCTTCTCTCTCAGAAGTGTTTTTATCTCAGGGTTGATCCAGGGTTTGTTGTTTGAGTGACGCCGTATGGTCTTGGTGGGAACGGATTTGTCCACACAGAAGCTGAGGTAGCCCGTGAAGGTGTGAATGAGGCCATCGATGTCCTCACCATGTGGATCGCAGAGCTGCTTCCAGGCGGTGGCTTCAAAACAGCCCTTTAGGGTGTCCATTGTCTCCTCAGACCATAACTCCACAGTGTGCATGGCCGGAGGTTGTCTGTGCACTAGGGGTTTGTACACCGGCCGGAGATGAACCAAGTTGTGATCCGATCTCCCGAGTGGGGGTAGTTGTGATGAGGTGTACGCCTCCTTAGTGTTTGCGTAGAATAAATCCAGTGTTTTATTGTCTCTAGTGTGGCATGTGACATACTGGGTGAACGTGGGTAGAATGGGAGACAGTGAAACATGGTTGAAATCGCCTGAGATGAGGAGAAGAGCATCTGGGTGTTCTGTCTGCAGCCTGCTGGTTACTGAATGGATGACGTCACGTGCTGTCCCAGCGTTCGCCGTCGGATTTGCATAAACAACAATGCAGATCACGTGTGAGTGTTCTCTCGGGAGATATGTAGGCCTCATGCTAACAGCTAGCAACTCAATGTCTTTGCTGCAGTGTCGTTGTTTAACAGTGATATGTCCCGGTCTGCACCAGTTGTTGTTAACATACATGATCACTCCACCGCCCCTAGCCTTGCCACTGTCTGGTGTTCGGTCAGCTCGTATCATGTGAAAACCCTCCAGCTCAATGTTAGCATCTGCTGCTAGTTCAGTTAGCCACGTCTCAGTAAACAAAAGGAGAGAGCACTCCCGGTATGTGCTATCATAACGGGAGATAGCCGCTAGCTCATCTAACTTTCCCAGTATCGACCGTACATTTCCCATGACAACAGATGGAAGGGAGGGTCTGTACCTTATATAGGTAAGCCTTATATAGGTAAGCCTATATAGGTAAGCCGTATAGCCTTCTAATGGTAATTTAATTTTTAACAACACAACGAAACGTAATGTCTTGGTAGTTTTTTTTTTATTATTTTAAACAAATTTGCAATGTGGAATCCATTTCTCTTGAACGGGTACATTTTTTAGGTTATAAGCAGTTGTACAGGTGTGCTTGAACTTGTAGACACTGATAAAGGTAAGTACGTGTAAGTTGAATGTTGCATCACCAGTCAAAATTTAATAAATTAAGAAGGAATCTAGCAACAATTTGGCACTAATAACAGTAGACAAATCGGACAAGGATACACAACTGTGTTTTTGTTGCACACAACTGTTGTTACCAACAAGTGCAAAATTTATATTCCCTTTTCCCAAAAATTAAAAATCAATTTGTAAGTAAAAGTGGGAGACCTTTACATGGGAAAATATGACATGTATCAGCACATGATTTATAGTTCAATTTGCATTTCCACCTAAGCAAAATTGGCTTGTCGAGCTGGATTTTTGTGAAGATGGCCTGTGCGGTGTTTCTGCATGTAATTACATACCTGTCAAGTGATACGGTTTCGCCATATTTTAATACGGGGAAAATGCAATTTTAGCAAATACGGGCGTATTGCCATTTCTGTACGCCAAAGAGAAAAATATACGGGAAAAAAAATTATTGAGAGTGATGAGGAACAAGTCGTGTGTGACCCCCACAGCGTACGGGCGGGCAGAGCGCTCAGCGTGAGCAATTATCACAACAGTGAGAAGTGTGGACTCATCATTAGGCTGATGGCTTCGCACCTTCTTAACAGATAAGCGTTATGAACAACAGGACAGGTAGATGGCCCATGCACAACATTTTATTTACAAAAAACATTTTTGAAATATGTATGCACATAAATGTGGATGAAATAGACAAGTACTGCATCACAGCATCTCTTATTATATTGTAACGTGCAGCTCGACATGGCGACGTCCCACCGGCAGGTTCGAACTCACACCTCCCGCTCCGGAATCCCGCACTCTACCTGTGTCGCCAATAGGGTCAACCCACTTGGCAAGCCAAGTAGGGTGCTTATATTGAGTTCGCTACAATATCACCACCCTGCTCCTCTGCTCTCTGTGCCGCTGCCACCACTGGTTCATCTACTGCATCATCCAATGTAGTGTCAAACGTCTCTCCATGACTCTCACACAGATTGTGCAGAGCACAACAAGTCAGCACCATAGATTTAACCAGTTTCATGTCACAGTCATTCCTCTCTCCTTCCTCCTTCCTTCTCTCCTCGTCATCAGCCATTTTGTTTGTTGTGGAGGATTCGGTCGCGTGTTTCACATCACGAGGGTGTGGCGCCGCCTGCTGTTCAACAAATCCCACCCACAGCAGGTGTGCCAGCAGGTGTGCCAGCAGTAGTTGAAAAGCAACTGAGGCTGAACCGAACCGAAGTGAGTAGAGTCGGGTTTTCAATCGGGGCTGGGCTGGGCTAGTGGAAAAGCGCCTTAGAGTAGTTTCCTCCTCAGTGACCTCCTCAGTAAAAAATTCTAACGACACACCCGACTGGATACTTAAATGTCTATATTAACCAACTGAAAACACAATTACAACATAGCTGGATTGGCCTGCACTCTTTGCGGGCAACTCTGCCGCTCACGTGCAAGCCTTCTGAACCACCAACGCTCCTATAAAAGCTAACATTACCAAGTTGTCATCGACATTGATGAACTACCAACCATATTCCATGCAGTCTACATATGGTATTATTAAAGGAAAATACTTGAAAGAAGTTTGTGTTTGGATGTAGCTCTCTCTCCTCTTCTCTGCTTTGCGTCCATTGCAAGATTGAATATAATGCTAACCTAATAACCACTGGGCCAGTACATTACTTTTCAAGAGGGGTCGTAGCATATTTTGAGCATTATTCAAAGTTTTAGTATTAGCGTATTATTATCAATACAGACAAACTTCCTATAATGCTAGAGCCTCTAAATAGGGTACTTACTCTGGTCTAACTTAGCAGTAGTCTTCTTTAACCTGTTGCACTTTGGTGTACCGCAGGCGGACACATCTCTGCGTCCTAGAGTGCACGAGGGCGCCCTCACTGTGCGTCCTAGTGTGCACTGGAAAAAAAAGCTGCATTTCCGTTCTTCCACTACAGACACAGCCGCGAACAGAAAGCCAAAGGAGTGCTTTGATTGGTTTAGATGTGATTGACCTCTCATTCGACTAATAAGAGCCTTGAATTGGGTTTCTGAAACCTTGAAGAACCAATGACTGAAAACCTAGCAAGAAGGGCCTGCCTACCAACGGCTGCAAATACAGCAAGCCAATTGAAGCACAGTAGTTCGAAAGCATGCCTCCCTTGCAAAATCTGTTTTGTTTTAGCCGCTTCGTGACACACATGCGTTCGCCAGTCTTTTTTTCTTACTACTGTTCTTATTTGTTTTGAAAAATCGTTCGCCAAAACCGCAATCATGGAAGCGCAAAACCGCAATAATGGAATTATGGTTTGACCGGGTCACGTGACCAAAACCACGAGTCCGTAACAAGCGGACCAGCGTCATGTTCATCTGACAATAAGGAAGAGAAGTTCACCAGCGACACTGCTGTTGTGGACAGGTAAGTGTTATAAGCTAAATTATTCTTTATCCCTGAAAATTGTAATCGAAAATGACTTTTGACCGATCGGTAAATTACAACTGTGTGTAGTAGACCGCGGCGCACCGTGACCGCAGTGCACCGTGACCGCGGCGCACCGGGCGATGTCCGGGTCCTCTGTAGCCGGGGGGGGGGGGAGTTGTTATCTTCTACATTATAAATATTTTAGTATAATTTTTAGTGCACTGTAGGTTATTTTTTCTTGTAAAAAAAAGCCACACATTTGTTACGTGGCATGCTTCTTTGTGTGTGGGGGCTTGTTTGTTCATTCATTCATTCATGAATGAATAAACAACCCCCCCACTCACACACACACACACATAGCCCTGAGTGTCACTTTTCATTAGAGCCCAAGATGAAGCTTCTATATTGAATCATTCAAAAGTTACAGACATTTTTCCAAACTGTGCCATTTGGCACAATTTGGCACAGTTCAAAAATGCCTGGGAACTACCTGAGTATAAAGCTGTGTAATATATTCATTTTTTGAGGTATTGTTTCAAAATTTTGACCTCAGCTGGATAACACTTGGTTCTACATTTCTATTGCATTTTCCAGCCCGGATCTGACAGCTGTGTGTTACTTGCAAGCATTTGTATCCAAAAAAACACCCAGGCGAAATTTATTTTCTTCAAGTTCAGTATGTTTAGATGACTGTTACTCAGTGGCCGGAGCAGTTAGAGAGATTATGACTGTTTTGCCAAAAAATTCAAAGTGTTTTCTTTTAAAGGAGACCAACCCCATGAAGATGCTGCAAAGGGTTGAAGAACAGCTTTTGATTTACTTTGGGTATGTTATTTTTTGGCGTTTTTAGGGAAATTGACCAGAGTGCAAGGGGTTAAGAGCTCAACTTCCTGGTCAATTCTCAGAACATCTGGAATGAGCAAACAATATATATTGCATGTTTTAATAAGGATCAAGCAAAGTTAACCCCTTGCACTCTGGTCAATTTCCCTAAAAACGCCAAAAAATAACGTACCCAAAGTAAATCAAAAGCTGTTCTTCAACCCTTTGCAGCATCTTCATGGGGTTGGTCTCATTTAAAAGAAAACACTTTGAATTTTTTGGCAAAACAGTCATAATCTCTCTAAGTGCTCCGGCCACTGAGTAACAGTCATCTAAACATACTGAACTTGAAAAAAATAAATTTCGCCTGGGTTTTTTTGGGGGGGATACAAATGCTTGCAAATAACACACACCTTCAGATACTGGCTGGAAAATGCAACAGAAATGTAGAACCAAGTGTTATCAAGCTGAGGTCAAAATTTTGTAATAATAGCACAAAAAATGAATATATTACACAGCTTTTTACTCAGGTTGTTCCCAGGCGTTTTTGAACTGTGCCAAATTGTGCCAAATGGCACAGTTTGGAAAAATGTCTGTAACTTTTGAATGATTCAATATAGAAGCTTCATCTCGGGCTCTAATGAAAGGTGAAGGGCTGTGTGTGTGGGCGGGGGTTGTTTATTCATTCATGAATGGATGAATGAACAAACAAACCACCACACACAAAGAAGCATGCCACGTAAAAAATGTGTGGCTTTTTTTTACAAGAAAAAATAACCTACAGTGCACTAAAAATTATACTAAAATATGTGTAATGTAGAAGATAACAACTCCCACCCCCCGGCTACAGAGGACAGACATCGCCCATCGCTACATGATGGAAAGCGGTGACGGTGCGCCGCGGTCTAATACGCACAGTTGAACTAAAATATCTGCAATATATCTGCAATCCGCTACAGAAGAGTAGCGGGGGGGGGGCGTTCACAACATGACCGGGGGGCCGTTCGCAACATGACGGAGAGCGATCCGGGTCCGTCATGTTGCGATAACGCACAGTTGTAATTTACCGATCGGTCAAAAGTCATTTGGATTACAATTTTCAGGGATAAAGAATAATTTAGCGTATAACACTTACCTGTCCACAACAGCAATGTCGCTGGCGAACTTCTCTTCCTCATTGTCAGACGAACATGACGCTGGTCCACTTGTTACGGACTCGTGGTTCTGGTCACGCGACCCGGTCAAACCATAATTCCATTATTGCGGTTTTGCGCTTCCATGATTGCGGTTTTGGCGAACGATTTTTCAAAACAAATAAGAACAGTAGTAAGAAAAAAAGACTGGCAAACGCCTGTGTGTCACCCAGCCTTACACAAAACAGCTTTCGAACTTCTGTGCTTCAATTGGCTGGCTGTATTCGCAGCCGTTGGTAGGCGGGTCCTTCTTGCTAGTTTTTCAGTCATTGGTTCTTCAAGGTTTCAGAAACCCAATTCAAGGCTCTTATTAGTCGAATGAGAGGTCAATCACATCTAAACCAATCAAAGCACTCCTTTGGCTTTCTGTTCGCGGCTGTGTCTGTAGTGGAAGAACGGAAATGCAGCTTTTTTTTTTTCTTTCAGTGCCTTCTAGGACGCCCTTGTGCGCCCTAGGACACAGATACGTGTCTGCCCGCGGTACACCGAAGTGCAACAGGTTAATTTCCTTTGGACATAATTCCCTTAAAGTAAATAAAATAGTGAAATATTAATATTTAGAAAATATTTGAGAATTGAAATTTTAGCTTTTTTAGAGGATGCAGTATAAAAGCAATGACTAAGATCTCATGCGTTTATCATCTGTTTTGTTGAAGAACATTGTTGTGATTGTGAGTGGGAAGTTTCATCAACATTGGATCACTACATCAGAAGATACATTACAGCAAACACGTGACAAAGAGAAACTACAACTTGATTGGCCTAAAACAGATTGACATTTTTGGATAATTTTAACAACTTATGCTTATCAACATCCTGAGACGATCTCTGATGAATTTCAAGCAATTTGGGTGAATGACCGAGGAGGAGTTAATTTTGAGTTCACTTGCACATTTTTTTAGCTCATTCCGGCAAAGCTAAAAGGAGCTAATGTGATGACGTGGCGTCCGTCATCTGTCTATATTTCACTGGAATCCCTATTCCTCCTAAGCATTTGCCCCGATGCTCACCAACCTCACAATGATCCTCAGGTGTTTTTTCCTCCAGGCTGTGCTCTAGATCAAGGTCCAAAGTCAGGAGGTCTGGGAACTTATGTGATTTCAGAAAAATCTCCTAGGCAACTTCCCCAGTGGTCACCAAACTCACTCACAAGGATCCTCAGGAGGGTCTGCATCCATGTTGTCAAGTCAATGTCAAGGTCAAAGGTCTGGAGATGTGGGCACTTACGTGATTTTAGAAAGCTCACTACTCCTCCTAGGCAATTACCTCAATTCTCATGAAACTCACTCACAATGACCCTCAGGTAGGTCTGTATCCAGGCTGAGGTCAAGGTCATTGTCAAAAGTCAGAAGATCTGGGCATATATGATTTTCCAAAATGTTTCCCCTCCTAGGCCATTGACCTTGACTCCTAGATTGGTCTGTATCTACGCTGTGCTATAAAGGTTAAGACCAATGGTCGGATTAGCTGAGCACCCCTGCGTGATTTCGTCAGGCTGGAATGAGCTCCTCCGTCATTGATGGTCTGGTTGAAAATATGGTGCAGAAACCTTCACTTTTAGAGCAAAAGACCAGTAGAGAAGTGTTACAGAAAATTTCAGAGAATAGAGTGATGAAAGAATTTTGAATCTAGGCCCGGTCATTCTCGACATATTTCTAAAAATGTAAAACTGTTTATGAGAGCACCACCTATGGATGCAGTGCCTTGGCTTTGGGATCTCTATGTAGTGGGAGGAGGAAGAAGGAGAAGAAGAAGAAGAAGAAGAAGAAGAAGAAGAAGAAGAAGAAGAAGAAGAAGAAGAAGAAAACTCCCACAGCACAGCTGCTTGGAACCCTAAATAGAACTAACAACAGAAGTTAGGAGAAGAGACAAGGTTAATGTGGGCTGTAGTCTCCTCCTCTCAGTGAACCTATAAATGGGAGCTAATATGTGGGGAAAAACACATAGCATGTCCACATAGCACAACTGCTCCTGCATGTCCATCTTTTCCTGGTGGTCCAGGGATCCCCACAGCTCCTTGTACTCCGGGAAATCCCTTTTGCCCTGATTTTAGTAAAATCAAGTCAAAAGAAATTCATTATTTAAAGCCTAGAGTTACACAGAAACAGGTGGAAATATGTGGACACTTGAAAGAAAGACTTTCAAGAGAGAGCAGTCGCATTTTCACTCCTCTCCTCCTCTCGCCTCCCTGATGATTTGATCCCAGCTTGCTGCTTCGTCTGTGTCTGTGTCTTGCTCCTTCTCGCTGATCTCAATCCAAACAGAAAATGGAAAAAATGGAATTTCAGGCTTTAATGCAATTGAAACCACCTTTTCAACAGGAAATCTGGCCCAGGGGAGCCCAAATGTGTGACTCATGGTTAATTGGAACTCATGTGTCTGTGTGATTCGACTGAAGATGCAGAAGACATCTATCTGTTTGGATATGATCGCAGGATTCTACTGTTTGGCTCCGGAGTTTCCTAGTGTATCGAAAGTTAATAAAGTTGGAAGAGCTGGTCAAAATGCAGATCCCGGCGAAGCTCCTTCAACAATTCAACCAGCGATTTAAGCCTGTGAATTGAATTGAATTATTTGTGATGCACAGAATCGCATGAGAGTGGAAATTACTATGCTCCAAGTGACTGTGCTCATCTGGCCTTGATTCGACGTCCTTGGGAACTTGTTCCTCCTGGTGCAGAGATTGTACTGGAAGGTGGTTTGGCTTCTCTTTAACCCAAACAATAACAACAATTGCTGTTGTTCAGCAAACCGGACTCTTCAAGGACAGCGCTATCATGTGTCTAATACAGAACTTTGCCATCTGGCATGCACGAAGAGAGAAAGACTCTGGGACATGCTTATCTGTGTTTTGAATACATGAACATAACAACCATCCGTTGCCAGGAGGCGCCCCTTTGTTGTACAATAGCAACTGAAACATTCAACACTGCACTCACACTGATTATTACATGCTGACTACATACACTGGTCTCTCTTTGCTCCTTTGTTTTGTGTGATCTGTATTAGTCTGCTAATTGTGCTTAGAGGTTTTTTTTCTATGTAATCACAATTTAGATTATCTATGTAATCTTTATTTTGATTAACTATGTTTTTTCTCTCTGCCCATTGTGTCATTCCCTCCCCCATTCCCCCCTCTTTACCCTCCACTGATGACAGGCGCCTTCAGGCTGCCGCAGCCCTGGGATGCGCTTCTGCGCGCCCAAGGTCAAATCATATTCCTCGTATGTTTATTTTGTAAACATGCTTGGCAATAAAGTGATTCTGATTCTGATTCTGAAAATGTTATTGTCCTTATGTGCCCTGAGTGTGCCAGAAGATGATCAAATGTCACTCACTTTGTCATATCTGGAAAGGATCTTAGGATTATGCCCATGCCTTGTGTTCATTCATTGTTCTCTTTGTGATTAATAAGGACAAGGACCTGTACTTATATAGCACTTTTCTAGTCTCAAAGACCACTCAAAGCGCTTCACTAGTACTAACCCTCTATTCTAAGGGCCTATAGGAGACAGATATCTAGGGACAATTTAGAACAACCAATAAACCTACCATGCATGTGTTTGGAGTGTGGGAGGAAACCGGAGCCCCTGGAGTAAACCCACGCAGCACATGCAAACTCCACACAGAAAGGTTCCTACCCCTGCCAGCCTGGAGATTCAAACCTGGAACCTTCTAGCTGTTAGGCAACAGTGCTAACCACTGCTAACCAGCGCACCACCATGCTGCCCAACACTAATAGTGATGTTATGCTCAGGACCGCCCACTTGACACTGACTCGAGCAATATAACGCGCAAGTGCTGTGAGCAGAGTGTCGAGCACTATGTGTCAACATGCCCACAGTCATGAGACCGTAGCAAGCGAGGCCTCGTTATGTCAGTCACATCACGTGACTTGAGGGCTCGCGTGAAGTTTGAGAGGGAATTTTTTTGTTTGTTTGCTCTGTATTGTTTGTTCCTGCCATCCAATTTCGAATAGACCTCGGATGGCCAAATGCTAAAAAAAAAAAAAAAAAAGTTTTGAGATTTTTTTTTTAACCCAGATGCAGTTCTTACAGTCAGTCACCAGATGGCAATCTTTATTAGATGTTTCACAACACTGTGTTACTCATGAAGCAATTGTCTCAAAGTTTAAAACTTTGAGACATAAATAATCACAAATAGTCACTGATTATTTATGATTATGTTCAGTTATGTTTTGTCACTTCCCTCTCTGTATGGTGTCCTGCATGTTCATTGTCATGTCTCCTGTGCGTCCCCTGTCTGTGTGTGTGTAGCCCCGCCCACCCTTTTTTCCTCACCTGCTACCCTTAATTGTTTGCTCGGCTGTCTGACATTTAGTTAATTATCAGTTACCCTATTTATGTGAATGTGTGCAGGTGCTTTGTCTGGTGTCTTCGCTGTTGTCTCTCCGTGACTACCTGTTCTCAAGTTAATCCCCATGAGTTTATTTAGTCTCCTGAGTTGTGTTGTTTTCTGCCCCCGTGCAGACTTTTATTTGTGTTCTTATTTTGTTAATAAATTGTCATTTTGCATCATCTGCCTGCGCCATGAGTCCTGCCTTTAAACTCTCAACTGCCCAGAGGGCAGATTATGACATGCTTGGTGTAAAGAGCTGTAGTGGTGGTCACACTATTTCAGAATTATAGCATGTATTGTCATGCTACCTATTGGGGGGGAACTCTTAACCTAAAAATACTTTCATCAGTTGAAATATTATAAAAACCTTTTTTACATGAGGAAAAATAGTAGAAATTGGACATGGCTTTGATGATTATGGAGAACTCCCTCTGACACATAACTGTTTAAGATGACATGAGCAGTTTTAATGGTAGAGTTGCCCAGCCAGCCTGTCCATGTGGGCCCCACCATAGGTTTAACCTGGGTTTTCTTATGGGCCCCATGTGGGCTTGTCCACGGGTTCCACATTGGCCCCATGTGTGTTTGCACACATAGACTTTATCTGTGGTGCCAGTTTTACTGAACCCTGCTATTCCGCATTAAACCCATGTGGTGCCCAGTTGGGTTTAGTTCAGAGGTGGGCAGTCATGTGCCATGGAGGGCCATCCTACTGCAGGTTTTCTCTTCCACCCAGTGTCTTCAGCAGGTGTTTTCCCTGATGAGCAGTCCTTGAAGCTGATCAGAGCATACACCTGCTTAAGAGACTGGGTGGAACAAAAAACCTGCAGTGGAATGGCCCTCGCTGCCCACCACTGGTTTTGTTGGTCTGCACAATCTACACTGAAATGAATAAAGGCTGTTTAAATTTTTTACCTGGTGGTCCTGGGGGCCCTGGGTCTTCAGGGTCACCTTTGGGTCCAGGAAAACCAGAGATACCGGGAGGCTGACTGTAGCTTGTTGAAGGCATCAGGCAGAGGATGAAGAGTGCAAAAAGCATTCTACAGTAATCTTAAAGTAAAAGGGAAATTTATATGGAGCAGAATTCATTGTTTTACTATTTATAGCACAAATTGTCTTTACAGCTTGTTCATCAAACATTTGCTTCAACATTTTAAAATGCATTAAAAAGCCAAAGGTAATCATAAAGTTATAATGACTAATGCTGTTCTCATGCAACTTATTAATAAGGAAAAAAAACCTCACATTTCTAACGGGAATTCGTTCAAAAATGTGTTGCTTCTTTGCTGTTCCCAAACACAAGTGGCAAAGAGAAAAAAACAAAGCCCCAAATATGAGAGTCAGTTCACAGGAAATTAAAAGCAGTTGAAGAAAAGGCAACAAAGAGAGAGAGAGAGAGAGTCAGAGACCTCATATGGCCTGATGACAAAAAGAGACTATTTTAACATTTTTAATGGTTTACAACAAACTCACATTTTACTGTAGATTTTAAAGCAGAAGAACTTTCTGTTGTTGGGACATTTAGCGTGACTATCTTCCTCCCATAATACCTCTTTAAAAATTGTTTCAAGGTGGAAAGTGTTTGTCTCTTTTGTCCTCCCAATATGTTCTGCAGCATCTTACACCCTTTATGTACATTCAGACATAAAGAAACCTCTCGTAAAAGTGGAAATAGTAGTGGCAACCCTGGATAGGGAGCAGCCGAAAGGTATGTCTTATAATACAGCTTGCAATTTCATTTTAAAATAAAATGTTAAAAACTAGGTTGGATATAGAATTGAGAAAACATTGAGATCACTGTTGGACATTTTATTATGGCAAGTATAAATCATATTTTGTTTCAGTGTAAAACTCTTACTGCATTTAAATTCTTTTTCATGAATGAATATAGTATGAATGTGAAATTAACTCTTATTCATAAGTTTGCGTGCGTGTGTGTGTGTGTGTGTGTCTATAAAATATTTTTTAATAAGAGGGGCAGCTTTATGGTGCACTGGTTAGTACTGTGGCAGCACAGTAAGGAGGTTACAGGATTGATTCCACCCCTGACCATCGTGGGTTCGATCCCACCCCCTGACCATCGGTGACCCTTCTGTGTGGAGTTTGCATGTTCTTCCCGTGTCTGCATGGATTTACTCTGGGTGCTCTGGTTTCTTTCCACAGGCCAAAAACATGCAAGTTAGGTTAACTGGAGACTCAAAAGTGTCCATTGGTGTGAATGGTGAAGGGATTGGCGCCGTACCTTGGCTGCCTCACCCATCCAGGTGGATGCCCTGATTTTCCCTCTGGGATTAATAAAGTATACAAAATGATAAATGTATGTGTATGCATGCATGTACAGTTGTGAAAAAATTAGGACACCCTGTGTAGCATACCCCCCCCGAATGAAGGTTGACACTTTACTGATGATTTTTTAGGTTTAATGGCAGTAAACCCTCAAATTCACCGTAAGAGCTGGGACCCACACAGAAAAACATTGTATAAGCTAAAGTCCATACTCTTACAACTGTTAGCTGAAAATAACCTTAACTCTTGGCAATAAATTCTACAAAATATACATACATGTTAACACAAAAATTCAAATTGTCATATTTACATATTAAACATACCTTGTGCCTCTATCAAGGGGGCTGCTAATAACAAATACGTTTTATTTTTTGTCACAACCTTTTCTTCCCCGTCTTTTGCCGCCGTTAGTTTGCTCACGCTAACGGTTATAACCGGAAGTTCCCTCAAAATAAAAGCACCGAATATCAAACAGGAAGCTAACCGTAACTGATAGTACATAAAAGTAATAAGCTCCAAAATAAAATATAAGCAAATGAAGAAATGTACATAGGGTTATTTACACTCCCACCAAAATTATGAGTATTTGGGTTCCATAAGAACATCAACAAATAATTTTCTCAAGCAAAAGAACCCATATAAAGAGGTCGCCTTAAGAACTTTCTAACAACAAGACCAGTTTTTGTACTGGACGCTCTACAACTGATAGCTTACTAGAGCGTTGACCTTTGTTATTTAGTCTCTTTTCTCCAAGCGAAATCTTTGCGCTTCGCACAAGTCCATCTTTTCCACTAACAGTCTCTAAAACTCTTGCAAGTCTCCATTCACCTCTGGGCGCTAGTTCATCCATGTCTAACACAACATCACCTACTTTCAGATTACCTTTTGGTGAATGCCATTTTTGCCTTGAAATGATGTTGTGAACATATTCCCGTCTCCAGCGACTCCAGAACTGCTCTGCAAGGAACTGCACAAGACGCCATCTCTTTTTGCCATATAGGTCCTCCTTTGGAAACGTGCCAGGTGGGGGCAACGGTGCGTTGGATTTCATGTGGAGCAGGTGATTGGGCGTAAGTGGTTCTAAGCTGTCAGGGTTGTTCAAGTTATCTATAGTTAGGGATCTGCTGTTGACTATAGTCATGGCTTCATAGAATAGAGTCCTTAATGAAGCATCATTGAGTCTACCATGAGCAAGTGACAGAGTGGTATCCAGTACACTTCTGACAGTCTTTATCTGACGCTCCCACACTCCCCCTGCATGACTGGAGTGGGGTGCATTCATAACAAAGTCACATTGTCTTTCGGATAAGTAAGTACTTAGCTTCTGAGTGTCTAGTTCATTTAAGGCTGCTTTAAACTCATTTTGAGCGCCAACAAAGTTTGTTCCCTGGTCACATTGGATTCGTCTAACTGCACCTCTGATTGAAATGAAACACCTTAATGTGTTAATGAATGCATCAGTAGACAAGTCCTCTAATAGCTCGATGTGGATGGCACGAGAGCAAAAGCAAGTAAATAAGAGTCCATGCCGTTTGTGTTGTTTCCTTCCTTCTGTTGTCACAAACGGGCCAAAACAGTCCATGCCGCAGTGTGTGAAGGGAGGAGAGGGCTCTAAGCGCTGTGGAGGTAGGTCACTCATCCTCTGACCCTCTGGAGCTTTGCGGAGTCTGCGGCAGGTCACACACTGACCGATGTATGAAGCAACTGTTTTACTCATTCCTGGAATCCAGTAGCCACTAGATCTGATTTCATTTATGGTAAATCCCTTTCCTTGGTGTTTTACCTTGTTATGACAGTGAGATATTATGAGCTTAGCTGCACAGTGATCCTTTGGGATCACGATTGGATGTTTGAAGGTGTCACTTGTTGGTGAATGTCGAAGTCTCCCTCCCACCTTGAGGAGACCATCTGTGTCCATGAAAATGTCCAGTTTAAACAGTTTGTTGTGACGTGGGAGCTGTTTTCCTTTGTTCAACAGTTTTATTTCTTGTTCGTATGCTTGATGCTGCACATCACAAATGATCACAAGTTCAGCATTTTCCTGTTCACTCACTGTAGCTGGTGCATTTGACTTGATATGTTTAGCCCTTCTTATAAGATGTGCTACAGCTTTGATTGCTCTGGACCATGACGAGAACTTACTTAGACGTTCAGCAAGACTCGCAGTGTTTGTGACTTTAGTTAACATTGTCTGTACTTTTCTGACTTCTGGATCTCCTATGGATAGATCCGGCTCAACAGTTTGTGGTGTGGGCAGTTCATTTTTCTTTATTCCTTCCTTGAGTTTGTCTAGAAAAATGAGATCCTCTTGTGAGACTATTTTGTCGCTTGCCTTTGCATCTTTAAAATCAGACTCAAGAACTTTGATAACATCCATAGGTGTTACAGGAGGTAGTTCTTTTACCATGACTCTGTGGCACAGACTTGTTTCAGTTTCATTTGACTCTGATGTGGAGCCACCAACAATGCTCCACCCCAGCTCTGTCTGGATTGCAAATGGCTCATTGTCCTTTCCAAGTAGAACCTGTTTTGGAGCTAGAGTTATGGAACAGTTAAACCCAATGAGTAGTCCAACATCACAGCTCAGAAGAGGAGGTATCTTATCAACAATCTCTGACAGATGGGGCCATTGCTTTGCAGTTTCGTTCGTGGGTATGTTGTCATAGTTAAACGGAATATAGTCCTTTGTGTAAGAGGGCGGAAGGTCAATACAAACATCTGAGTTGTAACCTCTCACACGTAACCCTGGTACTCTCTGACTTTTGACTGTCATGTGAACTCCCAGCATTGTGGTTAGTTTTAGATTAACTGGATGAGAGTCTGCTTGTAACTGGTTAGTTACCTCTTCACTAACAAATGTATTGTCACTTTGTGTGTCTAATAAAGCATACACTAACTGCTCTTTAGAAGGTCTCTGGGTAGTGGAAACCCACACAGGAATAATCATGGAGGTACTACCTGATTGACCCACCTTTGTGACGTTCAGAGCTGTGACTGCCATAGTATCATTTTCTGTGGTTGGTGTAATGTTTGTGGAGCTCTGAGGTCTTTCATTTGCCTTGTGATTCTCATTGTGCAAACAAGTGGGGTGTCGTCTTTTGCAAGTGTCACATGTGTGGCGATGACGACAGTCTTTGGCATTGTGGCCCACCTTTAAGCACCCGTAGCACAGTTTATTGTCCTTTACAAATGTCCGTTTGTCGTCTAGTGACTTTTCTGAGAAGCTTGGGCACTTTGACAACTGATGCCTTTCATCTTTGCAGAACATGCAGGGTACCTTTAACTTTGTGTCATTTAACTTTGCTTTATCTGCATGTGCCGTAGCTTGTGTTGTAAAGACTTGGGCTGCAAATCTGTTTGGTTTAATCTCTTTTGCATGTCCTTTTTCCAGAGATGAACTGCATGAATGGAGTGCATAGGAAGAAGTCACAGGATTACATGCAATTTCCGCCTCGAGTGCTACAAACTCTGCAAAATCCTTGAAAGAGGGGAAATCTTTACCTTCCATGAGAGCAACTGTGACCTGACGATTCCAACGTGTTGCGAGCAATTCTGGAACCTTTTGCAATAACTTTTGGTTTTCCTCACAGTCACTCAGTATCTCTAAGCCCTTTACATGTGGTGTTGCTTGGAGACAGGTTGTGAGAAAATCAGAAAATGTCCGTAACCCTTCTGCATCCTTTGAGTGGATTTTAGGCCACTTCGACAGTTTGTCTCTGAATGCCTTTTGAACAACAAAAGGCTGACCATAACGTTGGTCAAGCCTTTTCCAGGCATCTTTGTGTGCCTCTTCGTTGCTACGATAAAATGTGCCCTCAAGGCATTTAAGTGCTGGGCCAGTAATATACCTTTTTAACAAGTGCAGTTTATCAGCAGGAGATATACCTTTGCAGTCTACCAGTGAGCTGAAGGAAGCCTTCCATTCGATATAGGTGATGGGATCTCCGCTGAACACGATAGGCACTGGCACTGGGATTCTGTTTACAGCTATGCTGTCTTGGATAGCTTTAGCCAGCTGGGAAATGTCTGTGGGAGGCGATGGAGAAACAACTTGAGAGTGTGGTTGTTGCACAGAATAGTTGACAGGAAGGGATGCATATTGTTGCATGAGCGGGTGGTATGAACCTGTGGAGAGCAATGGGGCTGGTTGTGCAAAGCTTTGGTTGACAGGAGAAGTCCCATTGTTCTGTGACATACATTGACTGTCCGTATCAACTTTCAATTCCTTGTCATAAATCTCTAATTTTGCACGTGCAGCTTGCCTTTCCTTTTCTGCTTGTAAGCGCTCTAGTTCAAACTTTTGTGCATCCAATTCTCTCCTGTATTTCTCTTCCATTTCTCTTAATTTTTCCCTTTGTTTGATTTCCTATGGTGTGAATTTATACTGAGCTTCCTTAGCAGCTAATTCTGCAGCTGCATCAATTCTTTTGGCAGCGATGCTCGCTTCAGAGTGATAACTGGACTGTGATGAAGTGCCAAAAATGGACTTAGCATGGTCATAAGTTAAGAGTTGATGGAGGCGCTGCTTTTCTTTATCTGCATCATATTCATCTATGGCTGCCAAACGCTCTGAAATGATTTTCATAATGTCTTTTGTCACAGATTCACAGGAGTCCATTTTACGCCTTATGACATGGGATGGTGCATTATGCTCTCTTAGTTCACTGTATGCTTTTGTCATGTCATTTACTGTCCTTTCAATATCATCAGCCATTTCTGCTAACTGTGAATCTGACAGATCACTTTTGAGGTCTGCTCTGTAAATTCTGACCTGACCTTTCCAATGTTCATAGATAGTTAACAGCCTTTTCTCTCTTTTAGTCTGTTCATCCTTCTGATATAACAGCATTTTCTCTGTAGGCACACTAGGCCTTTCTGACCGCCTTGGTAACGTTTCATTAACTGTTTCCTCTTGTTGTTCCTTTTCATTTATCTGTTCTGATTTATTATCTTCCATTTTGAGAGTTATTTTATTTATTTAGCGAATGCAAAGTCCTTAAGCCAAGCAGTTGCCTCCTGGTTTGCTGTATGGAGGGTGTGTAATCCTCCTTCCAGTCTTTGGAGCGGGCAAGCCTCTATGATGTGTTCCATAGTTTGCTCCTCTCCACATGCGCACAGTGGGCTAGGGCTACTGCCCCATCTGTGAAGGCTGGCCAAGCAGGGGCCATGTCCAGTCCTGAAGCGATTGAGTGTAGACCACTGTCTCCTTGGGAGGTTGGTGCCCGGGACCTGTTGGTTGGGGTTTATCACCAGCTGTTTGTTTGGGACCTCCTTGGTTTCCCATTCCTCTTGCCAAGCTGTCTGGATGGTAAAGTCAGCTGGGGGAGGGTTTTTCCAAATCGGCCGTCTGGATGAAAGTCGGGCAGTGGGTGGGGTGTAGATATCTGCATGGATTGGTAAGTGAGGAAAATCTTTAACTTTTTGGAGCATCCTTTGAGTTAATGCTGCTCGCCGGATGTGTGGAGGGGCTATGTTTGACAGTACAGAGAGCCAGGGGAGTGGTGTTGAGCGGATTGTTCCAGTTATAGTTCTCATGGTTGAGTTGAGCTGGGTGTCTACATGGTGTGTGTAAGATGACCTGGACCAGACAGGGGCACAATATTCTGCTACAGAGTATGAAAGGGCCAGTGCTGAGGTGCGCAGGGTGGAGACTGCCGCCCCCCATTTTGCACCAGCGAGCTTGCAGAGCAGGTTGTTTCGTACTTTCACCTTAGCAGCCGTCCCCTTTAGATGTTCCTTGAAGGATAAGGTCCTATCAAGGGTCACTCCAAGATAAGTTGGATTTGGGGCATGCTTAAGCTTGAGTCCGCTCAGGTGGATGTTTAGTTCTCTAGCAGCTTTTGCATTGTGGAGATGAAATACACTGGAGACGGTTTTTGCTGGGCTTGGTTTTAGGCGCCAGATTTTGCAGAACTGGTCCAGTTTAGCAAGATCTTCCGTGAGCACCCGTTCCAGTGGTTCAAAGTCTGGTGCTTGGAATGCCAAACAGATGTCGTCTGCATAGATGAATTTGCGGGATTTTGTAGTAGGCAGGTCGTTTATGTAGAGGTTGAACAGAGTTGGAGCTAGAACTGAGCCTTGTGGGAGTCCGTTTTTCTGCATTCTCCATGCACTTGTGTTCTGACTGAGGTGGACTCTGAACCTTCGGTTGGTCAGCAGGGTTTTTATAATTGCTGTTGCCCAAGCAGGGATCGCCTTTATAAGTTTCAGGAGGAGGCCTTTGTGCCAGACCGTATCATAGGCGGCTGTAAGATCGAGAAACACAGCCCCTGTCTTCAGTCTGCTCTCGAAGCCATTTTCAATGAAGGTGGTTAGGGCCAGTACTTGTTCTCCTGTACTGCGGTCCTTGCGGAAACCTGCTTGATCCACACTTAGAATATCCTCTATTTCTGGGGAAATGCGTTGCAGTATTAGGCGCTCCATGATTTTGTAAGGAATGCTGAGTAGGGAGATTGGGCGGTAGCTTGCTGGTAGTTTGTGGTCTTTGCCAGGTTTTGGGATGGCAATGACCTTTGCTGTCCGCCATTTCTTTGGGATCGAGTTCGTTTGTGTGATCCTTGTGTAGAATTGTGTCAACCAGGTTAGGGCTCGGGGGCCAAGATTCTTCATGAATTCTGGGAAGATGTTATCGTATCCTGCTGCCTTTCCACATTTCAGGCCCTGTAGGACTTTCTCCAGTTCAGCAGCCTCGAAGGGTTCAGGGTTCGTTTCCTCTACAGGCATTTTTTGGTGTTTTTTTAGCTCAGTTGTAACTGCTCTTCTGGTGTCTTTGTCTTGGGGTGCTTTGGCGATAGTCAGTAGGTGGGATGCAACTTGGTTGGGTGTGACGGATGCTCGGCTTTGGCTAGGGGGCTTCTGTGCAGCTCCTAGGCGACGGATGAGGCTCCAACATTTCCTGCTAGAGTGGGTAAAGCTCCGGTCAGCAACTGTCTCCTCCCATTTCTTTCGCCGGGCTGTATTTAGCGATTCAATGAGATGGTCTGCTATCTCTGGGTCCCCTGATGTTTGATAGGATTGTAGGAGGGCAGCACTTTCTCCGTCCAAACATGGGACATAGAGGGGTCGGTAGCCTCGTGGGATTGCAGTATGGGCAGCCTTGAAGATTGCGCTGCAGAAGCGGTTGTATGCTTCATCTACAGTGATGGTGTGGAGTGGGATGGTAACAATGCTCCGGTCCAGAGTTTCACTGAATTTCTTCCAGTTGGCTTTGCGGAAGTTCCAGCGCATCTTCCTTGGGCTGTATATGACTGGAAGTTTTGAGAGTGATTGCTTGTCACCGTATCCTCAGACCGTTGCTGCAGCTCGCTGCTCCGCGTCGTTTCCGTGCCGTTCCTTGAAATCGCGGGCAGCTCGTTGTAGCACGTTGGGTGAAGCGTCTCCTCTTGGCCTCGACCAGGCGACAGGCCTTCACCTCTCCCGGAGGTAAGCTCTTACTGTAGCATACCCCCCCGAATGAAGGTTGACACTTTACTGATGATTTTTTAGGTTTAATGGCAGTAAACCCTCAAATTCACCGTAAGAGCTGGGAACCACACAGAAAAACATTGTATAAGCTAAAGTCCATACTCTTACAACTGTTAGCTGAAAATAACCTTAACTCTTGGCAATAAATTCTACAAAATATACATACATGTTAACACAAAAATTCAAATTGTCATATTTACATATTAAACATACCTTGTGCCTCTATCAAGGGGGCTGCTAATAACAAATACGTTTTATTTTTTGTCACAACCTTTTCTTCCCCGTCTTTTGCCGCCGTTAGTTTGCTCACGCTAACGGTTATAACCGGAAGTTCCTTCAAAATAAAAGCACCGAATATCAAACAGGAAGCTAACCGTAACTGATAGTACATAAAAGTAATAAGCTCCAAAAT
Organism: Pholidichthys leucotaenia; assembly: GCA_020510985.1. Taxonomy (NCBI): domain Eukaryota; kingdom Metazoa; phylum Chordata; class Actinopteri; order Cichliformes; family Pholidichthyidae; genus Pholidichthys; species Pholidichthys leucotaenia. The sequence goes on along the minus strand of CM035840.1, from coordinate 54,144,129 downwards.
AAAATATAAGCAAATGAAGAAATGTACATAGGGTTATTTACACCCTGTATAAGCCTGTGTTTTTAACACATCTGGACATATGGATATTTAATATAAATGTTAAAAATAATGGGAGATTCACGTAATACAACCTAACAATTAAAAATGAATTAAAGACTTTTTTCAGATTTTCTGTAAAATATAATTCAAAACAAATAGTGAGGAATAAATCAGGACACCCCCTTCTTCTTTTTGAGGACTCCCCCACATTCATTTCCACTTACAATGGCTAAAATAAATTTTAAAAAATGCAAATAAAAACAAAAACAAGGTCAGACATAGATACGTGAACATTTCTTAAAAAAGAACTGAATATTTAAAGGGGTGTCCAAATTTTTTCATGACTGTACATGCTTATATACATGCATCAATTCCTTTATATTTGAATTTATTAATCCTTTTCTATGAATTTATGCAAAAATGGATGTTTTGGAGTAGAAATTATTCAACTTTCTATTATTTGTAAAATGCATTTGTGTGGGTGGCTAGTGCTTGGTATGTGGGTGGGTAAAATGAGAGCATATTTATGTTTGTTTTGTGTCATATGTGCTTTTTGTTCATGTTTGTTTTTTGTGTTGGACCCCTTTAAAACGAGATGTTCCATCTCAATGGTCTTTCCATGAATAAACGTCCAAATAAATTTTGAGTTGAGAACGGCCCCATGTGCATCACTGCACTGACACCAAACACTGACTGGATCTGTGCTCATCAGCAGCATCTTGTCAGGGGAGGCAAGGGAAGCAACACCTTCTCAGAAATTTGAGAAGAAAAACAGAAAATATTATCATTTTTTTCTTTCAAAGTATTGCTATTTCACTGAAGTTAACCTCTGGTTGTGTTAATTATGATATTATTGTGTAACGTTTAGTCAGAAACCTGTGAGAACTCCAGTTGAGGAAAACGTGGGCTTGGTACAGTGGGAAAACTAATCAACCATTCAGAAATTGGTTCATATTTGTTGCTCTGTAAACTCTTGTAACTCCTTCCATTGAAGAAAAAAAATGAAAGGAAAGTGCATTTATTGGGTGAGGCGCTACAGACTATGGGTCCTCTTATATATGGGTCCTCTTAAGTATAGAAAGTGTGCCTGTGTGCACACCACTTAGAGTAGTTTCTTCCTCAGTGACATCAGTCAGGGGCTGCTGCTGGTGCTTGTGTTTGCCAGCAGCAGTATTTCAACACAAAAGTAAATTGTTTGCAGTTTGATACTATTATTTTTCATCTCTTGTATCAGATCTAGTTAATGTATTTAAAAACTGAGCCAGCTTTTTTGTACCAGCCCTCCAGAAAAAAGACAAAAGGTTTAAAAAAGTTAGATGTCAGTGTGTTACTGGAATCTCATTGATTGGACTGCACTGCAGAGATCTTTCTATAACTGACAAATGATGTAAGCATTCAGAGTGCAGTCGGGTGTCGCTCTCCAGATCCCGTTTTCAGACAGCAAGGTGCACCCTGTATCCCTGATGGATTTGTCTGGTTGTCCTTCTCTCCATTTGGTAAAGCTTAAAGGTCTCTCTTTCATATCTGTCACAAAGTTGCCATTTTCTTTTTTATTGTTGACATTGATCCAGATTATTTTATCTTCTTCATCAAACACTTGAGTCAGTACGCTATTCTCCTCTTCATTCTGAGGCAGAGCCAGCTAGAAACCTTGTTTGGCACAGAACTCTGCAGCCTTTGAGAAAGAGCTTCTCTCCTTGTTGGACACAAAGTACTTCTGACCCACCTTCCGGACAAAGTCAAAGTTTATCACTGAAAAAGACAATGAAGCAAATTAGTTTTGTTTCCCCAAAATAAAATAAAAAAATATTGTATCCTTCTTTCTGACATGCATTTCTGAGTCTGGAAAAAAAAAAATATTTCCCTTAACTACACTTTAGCTATGATTTGATCAGTCCACTTTCAAAAACTAGGTACACCTGATCAACTGATTGTCAATCCAAATATCTAATCAACCAATCACTTAGCAGAAACTTGATGTATTTAGGAAGATAGACAAGATCAAGATGAGCTGCTGAAGTTCAAACTGAACATCAGAATGGGGAAGAAAGGTGAATTAAGTGACTTTAAAGATGGCATGGTTGTTGGTGCCAGATGAACTGCCATTCAGGAGTATTTCAGAAACTGCTGTTCTACTGAGATTTTGCACACAGTCTTTACAGAGATTGAAGAAGAGAAAATATCCAGCAAGCAGCAGTTCTGTGGGCATAAATGCCTTGTTGATGCCACAAGTCAGAGGAGAATGACCAGAATGGCTCGAGATGAAAGAAGGGCAACAGCACCTCAAATTACTAGAATGCACTCCATTGAGATGCAGACCCATGCCTTTTGCACCCCTATAGAGTTAAAACCTTGACCTTTGACCCTAAGCCCATAGCCAGAGGTAAGGGTGTGTAACAAAGTGGTGGGGCCAGAGGCAAGTCTGATTTTCAATTAGTTCAATTTATTTTTTACTCACAAGGAATATCTCCAGTCTCTCAGGAAAAATCTTCTGACACAGTCTTTCAACAAATGTACTTCCTCAAAACAAGAAGCATATCAAGCAATAACAAATTCCTCAATAACCATTTTCATCAATACAACTTCTTACTCGATATCTCACACCTGTTATATAATGGAGAGATAATTAGAGGTGATTAACCCCTACCATAATCCCAGGTAAACACTCATCATTCCTTATTCTAAACACATACCCACTAACATCTAAAAATACATAAATAGTTTCCCCAAACATACACAATATAAATATATAAATAACACACAATAAATAGTAATATAAATAGTTCAATAAATAACCTTAACTCCTATTTACAAATATTAAACCACCCCCTGACTTACCAAACATATTTGCTCCCTGCAGGTGTCCTATATAAGACCCTCAACTCCTAACGGAGTCTTTTGCCTGGACACGCACAGAAAGCATGTTGGCAAAGGTATGTGCAATAAATCCTTCAATAATTATTTCACCAGATTCTTAATCATACTAATTATCTCCCAGGGCATTCAAATTAACAAAGACAAATCCTAAACCATTATGTGCATCTTAACCAACAATCATACAACATTACAACAATACAGATACAACATAATCACACAATATAACCAGACATACAGTGGTGACATCCCATCGTCACATTTCCTCCCCCCTTTCCCGAGAATACAGTACTCTATAGGCGCTTTTCCATTAGCCCCGATTAGAAAACCCGACTCGACTCACTTCGATTCGGTTCTGCCTCGGTTGCTTTTCAACATTACTGCTGGCACACCTGCTGGCACACCTGCGGTGGGTGGGATTTCTTGAACAGCGAGGCGGCGCCACACTCTCGTGACATGAAACACGCGACCAAATCCTCCACAACAAAGAAAATGGCTGATGGCGAGGAGAGAAGGAAGGAGGAAGGAGAGAGGAATGACTGTGACATGAAACTGGTGAAATCTATGGTGCTGAGTTGTTGTGCTCTGCATAATCTGTGTGAGAGTCATGGAGAGATGTATGACACTACATTGGATGATGCAGTAGATGAACCAGTGGTGGCAGTGACCCAGGGAGCAGAGGAGCAGGGTGCCGATGTACGAGATGCTGTGATGCAGTACTTGTCTAGCAATAGGTAGAAATGTAATTTCGTCCACATTTATGTGCATACATATTTCAAAAATGTTTTTTGTAAATAAAATGTTGTGCATGTTCCATCTACCTGTCCTCTGTTGTTCATAACGCTTATCTGTTAAGGTACGGGTAATTACATACCTGTCAAGGCATACCTCATGCCTCCCTTATTGGGGGGCTTTCACACCTGTACTGACCTCATGCCTCCCTTATTGGGGGGGCTTTCACACCTGTACTGAGTACTTAAAAACTGTATTTATCGGCAGATGAAAGAAAACTGAAGCAAAAAAAAAAAAAAAAAACCTAAACAAACAGCAACTGCAACATAAACTATTTCAAACATATTTATTCAAATGTACACTTATATGGACACAATCTTGAGCCATAACTTTTTGGTAATGTGAAAATAATAAGCCAAGTAGCACAAAAAAATAAATAAAATAAAAAATGAATAAATAAAAAATAAATGATATTAATAATAAATAAGTAAAAATAAATAAATATTTTTCAAATTTACATTAGCACAAGGTAGATTGCTTAATTTGAAAGTACACAATAAGAATTATTCTGAATATAGCTCTTAATTGTCAGCTAGATACTGTATATACACTTGGAATTAAAGAGTTTTTAATTGTCAGCTTTGTTACACTAATCCACTTGGATGAACTTGAAACAAGAAAATGTTCACTGATGCTGCTTGTTATAGTTCCAAGTAGCAGCCTTTGCTGACTCTAGCATTTCTGAAGTGGCAGATCAGATCAGGTGGCAGATCAGAAGATCTGCCACCGATGGGGGTAGATTGTGCTCTGCCACAAAATGACAAACCATCACTTCTGCTAGTGATGCATTGGATTTGGAAGGCGTCGGTTCTCTCACTAGCTGAAAATGTTCATCCATCGATCGATACGTTTTCGATTTGGCTACACAGTTTTTGTGGCCCTGTGTAGCGAAGTGCGACTTCAGGTCGAAAATCCCCGATGCAGTCACTTTTATGCTCTTCCTACATGGAACACAGAAGGAGTGTGTAGGGCCCTCTGGAGAAGCCTTTATCCATCCAGCGATTCCTCTCTGTTCCGGAGCCGCAGGACAAAAGAAGATGCGAGGCCATCAGCATAATGATCAGTCCACACTTCTCACTGTTGTGATAATTGCTCACGCAGAGCGCTCTGCCAGCCCCGTACGCTGTGGGGGTCACACACATGACGTGTTCCTCCACACTCTCAATAATTTTTTTCCCGTATATTTTTCTTTTTGGCGTACAGAAATGGCAATACGCCCGTATTTGCTAAAATTGCATTTTCCCCGTATTAAAATACGGCGAAACCGTATCACTTGACAGGTATGTAATTACATGCAGAAACACCGCACAGGCCATCTTCACAAAAATCCAGCTCGACAAGCCACTTTTGCTTAGGTGGAAATGCAAATTGAACTATAAATCATGTGCTGATACATGTCATATTCCCATGTAAAGGTCTCCCACTTTTACTTACAAATTGATTTTTAATTTTTGGGAAAAGGGAATATAAATTTTGCACAACTTGTTGGTAACAACAGTTGTGTGCCACAAAAACACAGTTGTGTCTCGTCCGATGTGTCTACTGTCATTAGTGCCAAATTTTTGCTAGATTCCTTCTTAATTTATTAAATTTTGACTGGTGATGCAACATTCAATTTACATGTACTTACCTTTATCAGTGTCTACTGTACAAGTTAAAGTACACCTGTACAACTGCTTATAACCTAAAAAATGTACCCGTTCGAGAGAAATGGATTCAGCATTGCAAATTTGTTTAAAATTTTAAAAAAAACTTGCCAAGACATTACGTTTCGTTGTGTTGTTAAAAAGAAATTACCATTAGAAGGCTATACACCTGACCTGATGAACAGCAGCATGTGGAGTGAACAGAGAATGGAATGTGTATGTAATTATTGGCTTTTCTCATACGGTGTCATAACAGATAAACCAGACTTTTGATGCAAACAATACAATTTTATTCCAGAAGCAAAATTTACAAACAAAAAACAGACTGGGCGTGGGGAGACATGGTTAGACACGCCGACTGCTAAATGCATCCACAAGCCTGCCAAATAGGGTCAGGAAATCTCTGTTGAATGTTGACATCTCTGCGAGCTCTTCCCTTCGTAACACAGCGTCCTGCTCCAGGGCTTCACGCGCATCTGCCCGCACATCTGCGGCCACCTGTCGCAAATGCTGCATGTACTCCTGATGGTGTTCTTGCCGCTGGTCATGTTGCCGTTCCAAGAGCCGCATCTCCTCGTCATGCATGTTAACCATCGCTGATGTAAGGTCAGCGATGGAGTTGCTCCTTTTCCTCACTGAAAGACAGAAAGGCACGGTTGTTAAAGCTGGATCACTACATATATTATGGAATTACACTGGGGAAAGTCTGTGGTGGAATGTCACTATTATATTATGCTTCATTGCTGTATATAAGCTGAACTGTCATGTTGCTGCCCCTCAGTAGAGTGGATTTTGCAACACGCAGGGTGCTGTCTTCGGCTGCAGCCCCCCTGCAAAACTAAAAAGGATTAAGATTAAGAATATGGATGGATGGATGGGTAATGTTTAAAATAGTTGCTTGTAGTGTGGCCGCAGAAATCTGAATGGGTTAATACAGTCTGCTGACGCGAAGCATTTCAATGAAGCATGTTGATTTCAACGGCAGTTCATGAGCTTTATTTGTTTTTCTAAAACAGGAGTTACAACAGCACTTCAATCACCACACCTAAAAATGGGACGGGTTGTGGAACACCGATAATAAGTGAAGACCAAAGAATAACCTTTTTGTACATTTAAAAAGACATTTTCAATTAATTAATATGCAGCTTCAGGAAATTGCATTAATCAGTTTGATACATAACTTGTTAGGCTCCAGCCCCCCCGCGACCCGTAAAGGATTAAGCGGTAGAAGATGGATGGATGGATGGATGGATGGATGGATGGATTTTCGACCCTGGTTTCCGCTGGACCTGTTTCAACAAAAAAAAAAATCGTGGTTATTGTGCCTTACCGGCACTTGAACGTGATCCAGATGGAGCTGGTGATGTAGCTGACCTCGGAGTCGATTCAGCTGGCGCTCCGCCAGACGCAGAGGCAGACGCAGGAGAGTCCGGTGTGTCCATGTCCACTGAGGTGGACCCCTGTGATATGAACTGCGATTCTAGAAAGAAAATGCACGCAATTTAAAACTTAACACCAAAGTGCAACATGTACACAACACTCTAAAGTTTTTAACTGGAATACAATTCAGCGTTTTGTTCGCGCCAATACTTAACACAAAGCAAGCGTGAATCTGCAGTTGGCTGCAAAACAATAGGCAAGCCTCAGTAACAACCATTACCCACAATCTAACAACCTTCCTATTTCTTAAAAACAGTGAGCTTGGCACAGAAAGGATAAATTGGCAAAAAGACACGCAATATCAAAACAACACTCACCATCCACGGTTTCAAAGGCCGTGTCGAGCCCAATGTCTCTCAGCGAACCACTTCCACTCCTTCCGATCCACTCCACTTCAAGCATTGTGGTCCTTCACTGCTCGGTAATCGCTTTTCAGCTTTTTCAGCTTCTCCCGACACTGTTTGGCAGTACGGATGTGCCCTTGGGAACCCATCTGCTCGGACACCTGCTGGTATATTTTTTCATTTCGAGTAGATCTGTCCAACTCGCGCTGGATGCGATCGTCGCCTAATATAGAAAGAAAATTGCGCACCTCCTCGTTTGACCAGGGGATAGCCTTACGAGAAGACATCTTCAGAGTGTGAAAATACTGTATTAAAGGGGCGCACTGTGTTCACTGGCTGAACAACTACAAATGGCGGTGGTGTAGTAGATTCAGCAGAAGAAGTCGCTTTCGTGACGTTACGACCTGACTAATCAGCGGCGACCAGTCTGTTAAAGTCACATCACAGCCATACTCAGCCCTACTCAGCTCGGTTAGACCCTGCCCTGGATCAGGTACTAAAATAGCGCCTGCTAACCGGTGCTGGGGCTAATGGAAAATGCTCAAACGCGGGCTGAGTGGTGCGGTGTAGGGCTAAGCAAGGCTAGTGGAAAAGCCCCTTTGAGTCATGTATTCTAGAGAGGCTATCAGCCACAAGGTTGGTTTTCCCTGCCACATACCGAACAGTAAAATTATATGGTTGGAGGGACACATACCACCCTGTAAGATGACTGTTCACATCCTTCATTCTGTCTAACCACTGTAAAGCCCGATGATCTGTCTCTAACAAAAAATGACGCCCTAATAAATAATATTTCAAAGACCCTATTGCCCATTTTATGGCGAGACATTCTTTTTCAACCGTAGAATATCTTGTCTCCCGGTCCAACAATTTACGGCTCAAGAACAGTACTGGGTGTCTCTCTCCCTTCTCCTCCTGGAGAAGTACTGCTCCAATGCCAACCCCTGAAGCATCAGTCTGTAAAATGAACGGGCGAGCAAAGTCTGGACTGAAGAGAACCTTCTCCCCAGAAATAGCCCTCTTCAGATCCTCAAACGCTCTGTCACACTCCTCTGTCCATTTTACCTTATTCGGTGCTGCAGCTTTATGGCTCTTTTCCATAGTCACAGTTCTTTTTTACTTGTTTCGATTCTCCACTACTTCTCTCTCCCTGGGTTGTTGACCCATTACAACACTGTAAAGCCGCGTAAACTCTGTAGTGGGCGGGATTGAGGCGGCCCCATACTCTGCTGACGTCATCTCCGGCAACCGACGTCTTCACAACAAAGAAAATGGCGGATTACGAGCGGAGGATTTCCACGTTGGTTCTTCTCTGGCTTTTGAACACAATGAATGTTTTTAAGCGGAGAAGAGAGTTTTACAGGAGAAGTCGACGTGCATTGAGCGAACACACGTTGGAGCAGTACCAGAGACTCGTTGTTGCCATTGGGGAATATGAAGCAGAGAGCTTAATTACCCAGCACATCAGGCACACGAGGAAAAAGTTTTTGGTAATTTAATGCTTTCTATTGTCATTTTATCATCATGTCATTGTTGTGTACAGCATTTTGATGTCGCCAGGTTATCAGTATTAATATGTATGCTGTGTGTGTGTTCTAGTTGGCTGCGTTGTTGCAAAATCAACGCTGCAGACCATGGACCTGGGCAGTAAACCGTAGCTCGCAGTGGTGGGAGAATGTTGTCCCCAGCTTCTCAAGCACACAGTGGTTGCAGAACTTCCTTATAACTTATATGAAGAACTTATATGTGGATACTTGTTATATTTCCAATTAATCATAGCCCTATTTTACGTACAAAATAATTTAAATTACTTTTAAAAAAAAAGCCAATTCAACTGTAGTAAAATTCTTGTTTTTGTGTATCATTTTCCCATTGATAGTTATTTTTAAGGGATATGTGTTCAGGGATGGGAAATTACACGCTAAAACACTGTAGAAAATGACTGCAGAAAAATGCAGCAGCTGAACAACTCCTTTTTGGTTTGATTGAATTGCCAATTGACCTTGGAATTATATGTGGAAACTTGTTATATTTCCAGTTAATCCTAGCCCACTTTTACTTACAAAATAACTTTAAAAATTTTAAAGAAAGGCAATCCAACTGTAGCACCATTTTGCATGTTGAGTGTCATTTGAGTATCTTTTTCCCATCTATTGATATTTATAAGGCATATGTGTTCAGGGATGGGTAATTACACGTCAAAACACCTTAGAAAAATGACTACAACCAACTCACTTTTGGTTTCCACTAGAAAGAATAACATACATACTGAAATCAAAGGAAATGTATTTGAGAATATATGGAGACCTTTCATTGATTATGTAAATTAAGTAAACATAACTTCTGAAGAAGGTGAATATGTGTGGACCTTGCAAATTCCAAGCTGGTGAATGTATATTATGTATTCTAATGTAATAGATTACCTAAACAGAGGAACATTGTTGACTTGTTTTTGTTAATGGTTTCTGTTTTTTAACCTTTTTTTGTCATTTTATTGTTTAGTTTTTAAATTACTTTTGTGTTAGTGTCTGACTGTGTGTGCTGTTTGTAAAAAAAAAAAGGTTCAATAAAAATATTGTGGGAAAAAAAATTGCTCTGATCTGAGTGAAAATCCTGGACTGTTGAGACATCATGGACGTACCTGCTTCAGCTGCACTGAGTCTGAGATGTTGTCATAGCAAAAAATGATCAGCTGACACAACTCGATCGCCAGGTTAATAACTATATTAGCCACAAAATGTATATTCAAAAGTAAACATTACTGAGTTCGGTATAATAAGATGTATTTGACAGTTATGATGCATTTTAGGCCAAAACAAACTTGATCTAGCATTAAAAGCAATTAAAATAATGCAGTCACAAGGTTACATGGAAAATGCTTGATTTACTCGATACATATACTGTAGAAATATATATTCTCTGCATCAACAATGTACTATACATGCATTCATGTAGTATTGCACTGACAAACCTCTGAAGTTTTTGCAGATGTCTTTTTATATGTGAAGGTTACCACCATGTGACATAAATGTCTTAAAAATGAGTCATTATTTTCAAGGTCACCCATTAATGGTTTGTACTATTGACTCTTTTCCCACCAGTGTATTAAAAGACAAAAATAGAAATCATGATGCAAACACATAAGTCACTAAATTGTTTATTACAATCAGCAGCAAATTCCAGATTATTCAGAATGTGCAAAACTCAAACTGTCAGACTGGGTCACTCAGCAGCTGGGATGTGCAGCTCACACTGGTCTCAGATCAGCAGATCTTAGGCCTGCATCTCTGTAAATAGTGACGCAAGGTCCAGTTTGGGGTGGATTGATCGTTTACCTCTTGCCAAGACAAAAGACAGAAATGTGTGGAGGTTAAATAAATGAAGTTTAAAACATATTTGGGAAATACACTTGTTACTAAAAGCCAGTGGTGGAATGTGAATGAATGAATCTTTATTTCGGATAGATTTAAAGAAAATACAATAATATAACAAAGGGGGAAAAATTTAATAAGGTCGAATTAAACAATAACTCCTCTGATTACACAGTTCAACATAGGTTATCTGAAATGGGTGATGGCTGAAGCTGCAGCTTATATTGCCCACCATATTCCATCCAAGAATTCAAAAGAAAAACCAAACAGCAGCGATTCCGATTCCAATGTGACAATAAAGTACTTCGTTGTTGTATTTAACCACAATTTTCATATAGCTGCACTGATGTAAAGTCGATTTTACAAGGGCTGGGTTGCATTTAAAGTCATCTGCTTTTACTGTGGCCTCAGCAATCAGAATGAATTAATACATTCAGTGGAATGGAATCTAGTACTTTAACTGAAGGTGTGCATCACAGATTATGGAGTCGCTCAGTCAAAATATGGAGTTTTTATCAATAAAAGTTTTTCTGGAATGTAAAAGTGTCTCTTCTTGCACTGGCTTCAAGTGTGGGTGGTGTTTTGTACTTGCATTGCTAAAATATAAAAGGAAGCACTACAATATTTGTAATGTGTCCTGTTACTGCATGACTTTATTGATGATAGAGTATAAACTACACATATAAACTAAACTATATTGATGACTGAACAACTGCCATTCCCCAAAAGATACAGTTATGAACATAACTCAAAGGATCACACAAGTGATCTGACAAATAAATACATTAACAAGTGGTTTATTTTACAGTTGATGCACCAGTCTTTTTCAGTTATTCTGTAATTAATACTCACACAATCAAATAAATCTCAGTTCAGTCCCTTTTACATTAAGTGGAAATTGTGCTAATTTGGTTTTGACACTTACCTATAAAAGCAAAGGATTTCAGTACTTTCCACAGTGGCGACGTCCGTTGTTGAGCGGCTGATTCCCTCCTGCCTAGACGAACAATAGAAATGGATGGTGTTTAGTTTTTTCAAGCAAGTTCAACACTTATACAGGCACATCTCAAAAATTAGAATATCATGAAAAAGTTCAATATTTTTGTCACTCATTTCAGAAAGTGAAACCCATATATAGATCCATTACAGGGACAGTGATATATTGAAAGTGTTTATTTTAATATTGATGATTATGGCTACAGCCCATATTAACCAACACCTCATCGGCCCACATTTCTATTTAAAAACTATTTTTTAAAGTTTATGTAATATTCTAATTTTTTGCCAAATGGAATTTGGGGTTTTCAGGGGCTATAAGCCATAATCACCCAAATTAAAATAAATAAATGCTTGAAATATATCATGGTCTGTGTAATGAATGATATAATATATGGATTTCTCTTTCTGACGCTTTAGAAAATTATATGAATGACTTTATAAATCACTGGTTTGAAAAAGCCCTTTTATATTGTTGAGATATACAGTATATCTCACCAGTATCCACTATAAACAGGGAAGCTAACCCTGGCATGTGGAAACACATTCTAGCATTAAATTGCACACAATTTAATGCAAAACAAAAACCAGGACTATAACCAGGATTGATATATTTCAGCGTATTGCTCTTACAAGCAAATGTTTAGGAGAAAACAAGCGTGAATCAACAGTGGGTATTATCTAGCTACTAGCCAAAACTCGTTAGCTAAAACGAGTTAGCCAGCAAAAAACGGCATTAAATTGCACACAATTTAATGCGCAGCACCAAGTGCAATACAAAACAAAAACCAGGACTATAACCAGGATTGATATATGTCATCTTTTGCTCTCACAAGCGAATATTTAGGAGAAAACAAGCGCGAATCAACAGTTGGTATTATCTAGCTACTAGCCAAAATTCGTTAGCTACAACGAGTTAGCCAGCACAGAACGCGGCTGTATGGCTCAAAAGTGAGCTTACCACCAACAGGATAAATAAGCAAACAGATGCACAATATTACAAATCACTCACCATGGATGGTTCTCTCAACTTCGTATTCAGCTTGTCAGTAGTACGGTTCTATTCTGCGCAGTCATCTGTAGGGTCCGGATCACTCTTCTGACTGTGGATCTGCCAGCAAGCAGAGAAAACCCCGCACCTCTTCGTTGGACCACGGTGTAGATTTCCGCAAAACCTAACCTACAACGCTGTCTCTATTAATATCATATTCACTCCGTGACCGATTACAAATGGCGGTCGTGCAGCTTCAACAGAAAACTGAAAACGGACGCTCTCTCTGTGACGTTACGCGCTGACCAATCAGCGGCTAGCAATCGATTGACGAAAAATCACACCTCGCTTTTTCTCGCTTGTCCCCTGCCCCTAAACTGGCACGAAAATCGTATCGGTTAAAGCGTGTAGGGTACTGTGGAAAGAGAGAGAAACTGAGTAAAGTAAAAGTAAGTAAAGCTAAGGTGATACTTGTGGAAAAGTGCCTTTAGTGAGGTCCGTCAATACTGCGGCTCTTTCAGCAAAGTGGGGGATGAACTTACTATACCATCCTACCATTCCCATGAATGATCGCACTCTCTTCTTAGTGGTGGGTACAGGGTATGTCCGAATGGCATCCACTTTACCTATTCGTGGTCTAATGACCCCCTGACCAACCACATGTCCCAGGTACTCCACCTGCTGTTGTCCAAATGCACATTTGCGTGGGTTAACTGTCAGTCCTGCCTTCTTAATTAGCTGAAGGACCTGCCTAATGTGTATCAGATGTTCTTCCCAGGTCTGACTATAAATGACAACGTCATCCAAATAGGCAGCCGCAAAGTTCGATACTCTCCTTAAAATTTGGTCCATCAGCCGCTGAAATGTTGCAGGTGCCCCCTGAAGGCCAAATGGCATGACCCTAAACTGGAAACTGCCATAAGGTGTTTTAAAGGCTGTAAGTTCCTTTATTTCTGGTGCCAATGCCAATGCGTCTGAGTGAGTGTCTGTGCCGTCTCACCATCTTGCTGATCTCAACCCAAATGGAAAATACGGAAAATGGATATAAGCTGGGCTTTAAACGCAATTGACACCACCTTTTCAAACAGAAAATTGGGCCCGGGGGAGCCCAAATGTGGAGAGACCCATGGATTGGAACTCATGTGTCTGTGTGATTTGACTGAGGATGTGGAAAAACATCTACCTGTTTTGGCTACGATCACAGGATTTCTGCCGATTGGGCTTTGGAGTTCTCCTGGTGTATCGAAAATTTAACTGGAGGAGCTAATCAAAATGCGGACCCGGCGGAGCTGCTTCTCAATAATTCGACCAGATGGGGAGTGCACGAAGTAGCGGCAAATGACCAACATGGAATTTACCATCTGCATGCACTGTAGAGAGATGGACTCTTATCGGACATGTTCATCTGTGTTTAGAAGGGGAAACATCTGGAGTCGCTTTGTGCTCTCCAGGGAATGATATGAATTTAAAGCCAGTGAATGTTAATTTGAATTGTAAGCTCAGAATATGACAATAGGGAAATCCTATACTCCTATACTCTGTCTGAGCAGATTCGGCCTTGATCGGCGCCCCTGGATAACTCACTCCTCCAGAGTTGAGATAAGCGGATGTGTCAGCTGGCTCGCTAACCCAAACACCGCTGCTGTGCAATAAACAGAACTCTTCAGGGACAGCGTTCATGAACTATAACATCTATCGTTGCCTAGGAGACTATTTGTTGTGCTCCAGTAACTGATACACTCAACACTGCACACACACTGATATCATCATACTGATATACACACACTGCTCTCTCCCTGCTGTGTGATTTGTCTACTAAATGTCTGCTAAATAAGCATTGAGGGGTTTTTTGCCTGCAATCAAAATTTCGCTTACTTACTCAAGCGTCAATTTGATAAAACATGTTTTTTTTCTCTCGCCTACTGTGTCATATCCACTCTTTTTCTTTTTTTCCTTTCTTCTTTATGACTGGCGCCTAGCGGCTGCCCCGGCCTTGGATGCGCTCTGCAGAGCGTGCCCAAATGCCAAGTCACGTTTCGTTACCTTGTATTCATACATGTGTAATGACAATAAAGTTGAATCTCATCATCTCATCATCATCTCACCTGCCAATACCCCTTACATAGGTCCAAAGTAGAAATAAATCTAGCCTTGCCCACTTTCTCTAATAGTTCAGCAATCCGGGGCATGGGGTATGACTCAAATTTAGATACTGAATTCAGATATCTAAAGTCAATACAAAATCTTAACGAGCCATCCTTTTTGGGGACCAGCACAATTGGGCTACACCACTCACTGACTGACTCCTCAATCACTCCCAGCTGCAACATCAAGTCAATTTCCGTTTTCATTTTTGGGACCAATCGCTCCGGGATCCTATACGATTTTCTACGTGGAACAGTTTCCTCTTTCAAATAAATCTTATGGCGTACCAACGTGGTGAAACCAGGTCTCTCCTGAAACAAATCTGGATCCAGTAATGTCTCTAACTCTCTCCGCTGATCCACCTGCAAATGAGACACTTGAAATGAATAAGGCTCTGACACATTTGTGGGAAAGGACTGTTCCTTCTCCTCATCCACTTCCGTCGCACAGATCAAGAGCTGATGTGTCTCCTGAAGAGCAGGTTGCTGCTGCTGATGGCCAGGCTGCTGAAACTCTTTCAATAAGTTAATATGGAAGGTCTGATACTTTACCTTCCTGTCAGGCATATATAGTTCATATGTCACTGCACTTAGTTTTTTAGAAATTTCATAAGGCCCCTGCCATCGAGCCAACAGCTTACTGTCACACGAGGGCAGCAATAACAAAACCCGTTGTCCTGGGTGAAAAACCCTTTTCCTGGCCTTCTTATCATACCAGGTTTTTTGTTTGGCCTGCGCCGTCCTCATGTGCTCCTGAGCCAAAGCAGTCATTCGATCCAGTTTCTCTCTCATTTTAATAACATAAGAGACCACATTGTCCTGATCACTCGGTGGTCTCTCCCAGTGCTCCTTTAATAAGTCCAGTGGGCCCCTTTCCTGACGGCCATAAAGCAGTTCAAAAGGTGAGAACCCTGTTGAAGCCTGGGGCACCTCCCGGTAAGCAAACAGTAAATAAGGTACCCATTGATCCCAATCTGAGCCTGTTTCATAAACAAATTTCCGCAGCATATTTTTAAGAGTCTGGTTGAATCGCTCCACAAGTCCATCAGTCTGTGGGTGATAAGGGGTAGTCTTAATGCCCTTAATCCCCAACAGTTTATACACTTGCTGCAACAGTCTGGACAAGAAATTTGTTCCACAGTCTGTCAGAACTTCTCTAGGTATGCCTACCCTTGAAAACAACTGGATAAGGCAGTTAGCAACCTGCCTAGCCTTAATAGATTTCAGGGGAAAGGCTTCTGGGTACCAAGTCGCATAGTCCCAAATCACAAGAATGTATTTATTACCCGAGGAGCTTCACTCTAGGGGGCCAACTATATCCATCCCTATTCTGTCGAATGGTGTTCCAATAATGGGTAATGGTTGCAGTTGGGCACGTGCTACTCCCCTAGATGCTGTAACCTGACATACTGAGCATGTCATGCAGAACTCCTTTACCTGGGTATACATTCCCGGCCACACAAACCTTCTAGCAATTCTCTGTAGAGTTTTTTGGAATGCTAGATGACCTGCCCAAGGGATAACATGTCCTAGTTCCATAATTTTTGGTATGAGGTCCTGTGTTAAAGCTATGGCCATAACTCCACCGTGCTGTTGATATAGGATGCCCTTTTTTATGACATACAAGGCCTCAGCCAAACAATCAGTTTTACCCTGTTTCACACCCTCAATCTCCAAGACTTTATCAAACCAGGGCTTAAGTGTTGGGTCAGTTTCTGCAATCTAGCTATGTCAGGAGGGATGTCAAACTCTATTAACTGGCTTAATTGTGGTGTTTCTTCACCCAAATTCTTTGCTGACACTAACACCTTATTGCTTCTCTTCTGAGCCTTGGATTTGTGTTGCTTAATAGGGCCTACCTCTATCTCAGAATCATAAAAAGGTAATTCCTGAAGAGCACTGGCAACCCTCTGTGCCCTCTGTGCCCTAGTTGTCACCATATTACAATTTTTCACCACAGGTGTATTTACTATCTGTTCAACAGCGCCACCTGCCTGTCTCTCCTCCGTTTGTTCCTCTCTAACCTGTTGTATGATGTCTAACAAAGTTGGAACATCATTGCCAAGAATAACAGGATACGGCAAATCAGGCACAAGAGCTACAGGAAGGAGATAAGTTTGACCCCCTACTGTTAAATAAACCTCAGCGGTCGGGTACAGTTTCTTATCCCCATGGACACAACTGATGTTTATTCCTGAATCATTCCATAAATCCCTAGGGATCAAACTAGGTAGCACAACTGTTTGAAAACAGCCTGAATCTAACAGGGCCTCTTCACACTGACCATTAGCAACACTTTTGTTTTATATACTCCACTATGTACTGAGGGTCTAGGAACTGAACATAAAAGTGACGGTTTCTGATTTCTTATGGCAGGACATGAGTATTGGGTGTGGCCGATTTTATTACAGTGATAACAACGTATATCTTTATTTGTAACCACACGTGACTTTTCACTATTATCATATCTACCGTTTGTGTTCTGACTGGGCCTGGAATACAACCTATTTCGAGCTGGGCCACCCTTTTCACCCTCATTAAACTCACTCCGAGTGGTGAAAAAATCTGTCACGGCCGAGAGTAGGTCTCCTGCTCCCAGACCTGGCTGACAGAAAAACCTCTGCCAGACGAGCAGCGTCCTCTGCAGTCTTCGGATCCCGCTCTTGTATCCAGACTCCCAGTTCCGGGTTCACCGTGCGCAAAAACTGTTCCAAAATAAACTGTTCCATAATATCTTTTAACGATAGGGTCTCTGGCTTAATCCATTTATACAACAGGTCTTTCAGGCGTACATACAGTTTGCGAGGGGTTTCGTCCTGAAAAATGTCCAAGGAACGAAACCTCCTCCTATAAGTGTCAGAAGTTATTTCAAATTTGCTCAAGATAGCTTCTTTAACTTTTGCATAATTGTCTGTGTCAGCCACATCCATCAAAACAAATGCGCTCCGCGCTTTACCTGTGAGTAAAGGAGCAAGATGGATAGCCCACTCTTCTTCCCTCCAGCAGCAGACTGTAGCGATCCTCTCGAATGTTGTCAGGTACTGTTCTACGTCGTTCTCAGGTGAGAGAGGGTTCAGCCTGGGCTCGTGGTGCATTGATGTCCTCCTTGGCTGCACCTGCAGCGGCAAATCTTCCTCCTGCGGGCCGACCCGACTGGCCGTCATCCTGGGGTCCTCCCCCGGAGCGCCGTCGTCACCGCCATGCTCCGCCCGGCTCCCGTACTCCTCTCTCAGCTCCGCAACCTGCGACTGTACCCGACGAATTTGTTCATTTACAGCCTGCCACCTTTGGTCATGGAGAGCGGCTTCCTTCTCCATCTGCCAATCTCAGAGCGTCAGCGAACGCACCACCGATTTTACCAGGCTCGTTAGCTCAGTCCGCTGACTCCCGGTTCCTCCTCTGTCATACCTGTATTTAGGTCAAACCGCTCCTCCTGCCTCACTTTTCTTCTGGCCATGGATTCCTCCATCCACCGAACGCCGCGGCGTCCACAGCACATCCCACCGCTGCCACCAAATGTAACAAACTGGTGGGGCCAGAGGCAAGTCTGATTTTCAATTAGTTCAATTTATTTTTTACTCACAAGGAATATCTCCAGTCTCTCAGGAAAAATCTTCTAACACAGTCTTTCAACAAATGTACTTCCTCAAAACAAGAAACATATCAAGCAATAACAAATTCCTCAATAACCATTTTCATCGATACAACTTCTTACTCGATATCTCACACCTGTTATATAATGGAGAGATAATTAGAGGTGATTAACTCCTACCATAATCCCAGGTAAACACTCATCATTCCTTATTCTAAACACATACCCACTAACATCTAAAAATACATAATTAGTTTCCCCAAACATACACAATATAAATATATAGATAACACACAATAAATAGTAATATAAATAGTTCAATAAATAACCTTAACCCCTATTTACAAATATTAAACCACCCCCTGACTTACCAAACATATTTGCTCCCTGCAGGTGCCCTATATAAGACCCTCAACTCCTAACGGATTCTTTTGCCTGGACACGCACAGGAAGCATGTTGGCAAAGGTATGTGCAATAAATCTTTCAATAATTATTTCACCAGATTCTTAATCATACTAATTATCTCCCAGGGCATTCAAATTAACAAAGACAAATCCTAAACCATTATGTGCATCTTAACCAACAATCATACAACATTACAACAATACAGATACAACATAATCACACAATATAACCAGACATACAGTGGTGACATCCCATCGTCACAGGGTGTTTAGTGACCCTAGCTTTCTTTGTTTTGAGATATAGTTTATATGGCATTGTGACCTCGACCTTTGACCTTGCGATCTCAAAACCATAGTCACAGTTCAGGATCCCAAGGTGAGCCTGTGTACCAAGTTTGGTAACCCAAGCTTTACTCATTCTAGAGTAATAGGGCATAGGAGATGCAAACATTAACCTTGTGACCCCAAGCCCATCATCAGAGGTCAGGGTCTCACGATGAACCTATGTACCAAGTTTGGTGGCCATAGCTATCTTTGTTGTTGAGATACAGTTTATATGGCATGCTGACCTTGACCTTTGACCTTGCCATCTCAAAACCATAGTCATAGTTCAGGATCCCAAGATGAATCTGCATACCAAGATTGGTGACCCAAGCTTTACTCGTTGTATAGTGATAGGGCATAGGGAATGCAAACATTAACCTTGTGACCCCAAGACCATAGTCACAGGTCAGGGTTTCAGGATGAACCTGTGTACCATGTTTGGTGGCCCTAGCTGTCTTTGGTGTTGAGATAGAGTTTATATGGCATTCTGACCTTGACCTTTAACCTTTTGACACAAAAAGTATAGCCATAGGTGCTAGTCCCAAGGTCAATCTATGTACCAAGTTTGATGGCCGTAACCTCACTCCCTGTCCAGTTAGAACACAGATATGGCTGGCTGGCTGGTCGGCTAACCACACCACTTTACCCACACCATCTCATTGGCGTGGGTAACAACTCATTACAACAGAGATATACAATGACCATCTCTGAAGGGACACCACAGCGACCCTTGAAGCAAATGAGTTTGTCAAAATTATATTTGTGTGTGTTAGTTGAAAAATTCTAACGACACACCCGACTGGATACTTAACCCCTTGACGCCTGTTGTCGCAAATTCGCATCAAACCGCTTCCACTCCAAATGCAACCAAAATACCATCTGTATTCCTCCACTTCCGGTTGGAGCACTTCCAACACATACCTAGGAACCTTTTGCAAGCATTAGTTTCTCGTAGGAATGGTCAGAGACGGAGCACCATCCATTTCCTGATTGCTAGGGTTAGGGTTAGGGTTATAGTTTGGCAGTCATGACAGTTGAAAATACTGAAAATAACTTTGTTGCATAAATAAAAGACTCCATACTTGAGATGGGAACAGGTGCTTTGTTACTTTTTTTATCACAGATGCCTGTTGTCGCTAATTTGCATCATACCTAAAATTATATCTATTTTATGTGCTATAGTCAAATTAACTTTCTCAACTTAATTTAGCATCTACTTGAAAGCAAAAACACAAGTGAAATTTTTTTTTTCATAATTGGAAATAAATTCAGGCTTTAAGGGGTTAAATGTCTATATTAACCAACTGAAAACACAGTTAAAACATAGCTGGATTGGCATGCACTCTTTGTGGGCAACTCTGCCGCTCACGTGCAAGCCTTCAGAACCACCTACTCTCCTTTAAAAGCTAACATTATCAAGTCGTCATCAACACTGATGAACTACCAACCATATTCCATGCAGTCTACATATGGTATTATTAAAGGAAAATACTTGAAAGAAGTTTGTATTGGGATATAGCTCTCTCTCCTCTTCTCTGCTTTGCATCCATTGCAAGATTGAATATAATGCTAACCTAATAACCACTGGGCCAATACATTACTTTTCAAGAGGTGTTGTAGCATATTTTGAGCATTATTCAAAGTTTTAGTATTAGTGTATTATTATCCACACAGACAAACTTCCTATAACGCTAGAGTCTCTAAATAGGGTACTTACCCTGGTCTAACTTAGCAGTAATCTTCTTTAAGAGCTCAACTTCCTGGTCAATTCTCAGAACATCTGGAATGAGTAAATAAAGCCAGTTACTAAAACAGCAAGCAGTAAAATCTTCAATAGCATATTCAGTCCAATCAATATATATTGCATGTTTTAATGAGGATTAAGCAAAGTTCATTTCCTCTGGACATAATTCACTTAAAGTAAATAAAATATTGAACTGTGGCACACATATTTGAGATGCTTAGACTGCATATGTATAGCACAGTGATTGAGATGCTTAGACTGCATATGTATATTGTGTTACCTCACGTCTTAGAAGGAACAATAAGTCTGGACCTCCTGGGGATAACAGCAGGAGGTGGCGGTGCCTTTGGTAATGACTCTGAAAGGACTTCCTGACCTCCAGGGGTCAGGTGGAGGAAGAAGAGACCTGGGGGAGATGTATTGTCTATGGGGGGTTGAATGACAATGTGTTTCTGTACTTTGATGTCCCGGGTATAAAAGGAGGGGATTGGAGAAGTTGGTCCTCTTTTCTGTTTTAGAGGACGTTGGAGATGTGCGATGATTAATAAACCTGAATTGAGAAATAAATTCAGTCTCTTCATTTCACGCTCTCCACATTGGTGACCTGAAGACGTACAATGACCAGAGACAATTCCCCCGAACCAGACTCGCCAGGGACCAGCCAAGCAAGCGCGGTCTCAGTCAAGCTACCAGAATTCTGGCAGGACAACCCAGACTCGTGGTTCCTCCTGGCCGAAGCTCAGTTCGCGCTCGGGGGAATAACAGCAGATGACACAAAATTCTACCACGTCATCGCCAAACTCGACAGCCGCACAGCTCGACATGTGCGGAGCCTGGTGCAGCACCCGCCCGCTGGCGACAAATACAGCGGGTTGAAAGCTGCCCTCATCCAGCATTTCATGCCCTCAGCCCAGGAGAGAGCTAGGAGGCTCCTGGCTCTGCACGACTTGGGAGGAAGCACGCCTGTCGACCTGATGGAAGACATGCTGAGGCTGAGAGGCTCAGACAACGACAATTTCCTCTTCACGCACATCTTCCTGAGAAGCCTACCATCGCAGACGAGGGTGACCCTGGCGGGCACCCATTTTGTGACCCAGCGGGACTTCCATGCGCTGGCCCAGGAGGCGCAGCAGATCCTCAACGCCAGCGAGGAGCACACGGCCACCGCAGCAGCGGCAGACCTCGGCGCGGCGACCGGGAGCAGCGGTGGGCCAGAGGCGACGGAGGCGGTCCCACCAACAACGGCGGCAGCGAAGCCCCAACACCGCAGAGGAGACGACCTCTGTTTTTACCATCGTCGTTTTGCAGAGAGGGCACGCAAGTGTGTACCACTGTGCCAGTTCAAGAGCTCGGGAAACACCAGGACCGGGAGTCGCTAGCAGCTGCGACCCTCGGCGAACGGAACAAGCTGCTCTACCTGACGGATGTGCGCTCTGGGAGACACTTCCTCGTGGACACGGGCGCCCAAGTGAGTTTCATCACCCCAACCTACGCTGACCGGCTGGCAGGCCCCGGGGGCGACGGAGCAACAGCGGCGAACGGCTCGAGCATTAAGACCTTCGGTGAAAGGACTCTACTTCTGTCCCTGCACGGCCGCACATATGAGTGGACTTTTATTATAGCGGCGGTGAGTTTCAACATGTTAGGTGCTGATTTTCTGTGCTCACATGGGTTGTTAGTTGACCTTCCCAATAGACGCCTGGTTAATGCACTCTCCTTTTACTCTATTCCTTGTGCAGCTCGAGTGTCCCCGCCACCAGCACAGGCCAACGTCGCCACAACAGGCAGTAAGTTTCACACACTCCTCACTCAGTTTCCAGCACTCACAGTTCCCACTTTTTCGGCAACAGTTGCGAAACACGGGGTGGAGCACTTCATCACTACCACTGGCCCCCCTGTCTTTGCGAAAGCTCGGCGCTTGGATGCAGCTAAACTGTCCATAGCACATGAGGAGTTCGCCAACCTGGAAAGGTTGGGCATCATCCGTCGTTCGAACAGCCCATGGGCTTCTCCACTGCACATGGTCCCTAAAGCTGACGGCTCGTGGAGACCTTGCGGTGATTTCCGCAGGTTAAACAACGCCACAGCGCATGACTGCTACCCAATCCCACATATTCAGGATTTTTCGGTACATCTGGCAGGGGCGTGCATTTTTTCTAAAATAGACTTGGTCCGCGGTTATCATCAAGTCCCAGTGCGCGCTGAGGACATTCCCAAAACAGCGGTGATAACCCCGTTTGGACTTTTTGAGTTTTTACGCATGCCATTTGGGCTTAAAGGCGCCGTGCAAACCTTCCAGCGCATGATGGATGCGGTGTTACACGATCTCCCTTTTGTGTTCGTCTACCTGGACGACATTTTGGTAGCCAGCGCGTCCGAAGAGGAACATGAAAAACACCTCACGGCAGTTTTCCGGAGGTTGGGAGAGCACGGGTTAATAATCAACCCAGCTAAGTGCCAGTTTGGGGTGGCGCAGATCGATTTTTTGGGGCACCGCGTCTCCCCAGAAGGGGCAGTTCCGCTACAGGACAAAGTGCGCGCAGTGGCAGATTTTCCCCAGCCACAAACGGTCAAAGCACTACAGGAGTTTTTAGGAATGGTGAATTTTTATAACCGTTTCCTCCCCCACGCAGCGCAGCTCATGCAACCATTATATGCTGCGCTTAAAAAACAAAAACCCTCCAATGCAATCGAATGGTCCCCGGAGCGGGAGCGCACATTCACGGAGGTAAAAAAAGCCCTTGCAGACGCTACGTTGTTGGCTCATCCAGTCCCAACAGCCCGCATAGCGCTCACCACTGATGCGTCAGATTTGGCCATAGGGGCGGTAGTGGAGCAGCACGTTGCCGGGGTTTGGCAGCCGCTGGCCTTTTTCAGCAGGTCCTTGCGCGAGGCCGAGCGAAAATACAGTGCGTTTGACAGGGAGCTGTTAGCGCTCCACTTAGCCATTCGCCACTTCCAATTCTGGCTAGAAGGTCGGCGTTTCACCACGTTTGTCGACCACAAACCGCTCACTTTTGCGATGGCCAAAATTTCGGAACCATGGTTGGGCCGGCAGCAGAGGCAGCTGGCCGCAATTTCGGAGTTTACTACTGATATTCAACATGTAGCGGGTAAACTCAATGTAGTAGCAGACTGCCTCTCTCGCACGGTTACCGCGCCAGTCCGCGCAGAGGTAGATTATACTACCGCAGCCGCAGAGCAAAATAACAGCGCAGAAGCGCAAGCGGCCCCAGTCCACATGGGGATAGATTATGCAGCCATGGCAGCGGATCAGGGTAGCGATGCGGACATGTGCACGCTCCAGTCGGGACCAACAGGGTTAAGGCTGGAGAACAGGAGGCTGCAGAATGGTATGCCCCTCCTAATCTGCGATGTCTCTACTGGACGACTGCGTCCAGTAGTGCCGGCCGCAAGGCGCCGCCGCGTTTTTGACTCGATTCACTCCCTGGCGCACCCAGGGGTGCGCGCTTCGGTAAAAATGGTAGCAGAGAAGTTTGTTTGGCCGAGCCTGCGCAAGCACGTTAAAGAGTGGGCAAGAACCTGTATGGCTTGCCAGCGGGCCAAAATACACAAGCACACAAAAGCCCCCTTAGAGCCATTTCACATTCCGGCCAAGAGGTTTGATCATGTGCATGTCGACCTCGTAGGCCCCCTACTGTCGTCGCAAAGGTACACACATCTTTTGACAATGGTGGACCGGACCACGCGTTGGCCGGAAGTAGTCCCACTGGCATCAACCACAGCTGCAGAAGTGACCCGCGCGTTTTTAACGGCTTGGGTAGCGCGTTTTGGGGTCCCTTCGGATATTACGTCCGACAGGGGGCCTCAATTTGTGTCCGAGCTTTGGTCAGCGATGGCCCACAGCTTAGGTGTGACAATTCACCGCACTACCGCTTACCACACCCAGGCTAATGGTTTATGCGAGCGTTTTTATAGATCATTGAAAGCAGCCCTCAGAGCGTCGCTTTCAGATGCAAATTGGGTAAACAGACTACCATGGGTTTTATTGGGGTTGCGTTCTGCACCTAAAGAGGACTTAAAAGCCTCCCCAGCTGAGTTGGTCTTCGCGCAGCCACTCCGGCTGCCAGGAGAGTTTCTTCCAGATAATCCGGTGCCAGAGCATCCCCCTGCTCAGCGGTCACTGAACGACCCGGGAGCGGACATGCTTCCGAGCCCCGTTCATCACTCTTTTCCGCGTGTTTTTGTGCCCAAATCTTTAAAAAATGCCGAATTTGTTTTTGTCAGGCACGAGGCTCAGCGCCCAACCCTGCGACCACCTTACGATGGTCCATATAGAGTGCTGGAAACAGGTGATAAACATTTTTTGCTAGATTTGGGGGACAGGAGGGAAACGATTAGTATTGACAGACTGAAACCTGCCTTTGTGATGGCCGACGAAACTGTGCGAGTGGCGAGGGCTCCTCGACGTGGCAGACCCCCCAGGGAGCATGCCCCAGAGGCCCCGCAGGGATCAACTAACAGTTCTCATCCTCAGATAGCAGATTCACTGCAGGATGGTGCTGCAGGAGCGGCGAAGCCCGCTTACAGCAAGTTTGGAAGGCGGTTGAAGCCCAGACATCATATGGACTGATGTTGTGATTTTATCATGTTGTGTGCACTATGTTGTATTGTTTCATCTTCGACGTTTGGGGGGGGTTATGTGGCACACATATTTGAGATGCTTAGACTGCATATGTATATTGTGTTACCTCACGTCTTAGAAGGAACAATAAGTCTGGACCTCCTGGGGATAACAGCAGGAGGTGGAGGTGCCTTTGGTAATGACTCTGAAAGGACTTCCTGACCTCCAGGGGTCAGGTGGAGGAAGAAGAGACCTGGGGGAGATGTATTGTCTATGGGGGGTTGAATGACAATGTGTTTCTGTACTTTGATGTCCCGGGTATAAAAGGAGGGGATTGGAGAAGTTGGTCCTCTTTTCTGTTTTAGAGGACGTTGGAGATGTGCGATGATTAATAAACCTGAATTGAGAAATAAATTCAGTCTCTTCATTTCACGCTCTCCACATTGGTGACCTGAAGACGTACAATGACCAGAGACAATTCCCCCGAACCAGACTCGCCAGGGACCAGCCAAGCAAGCGCGGTCTCAGTCAAGCTACCAGAATTCTGGCAGGACAACCCAGACTCGTGGTTCCTCCTGGCCGAAGCTCAGTTTTCTGTTTTAGAGGACGTTGGAGATGTGAGATGATTAATAAACCTGAATTGAGAAATAAATTCAGTCTCTTCATTTCACGCTCTCCACATTTTAGAAAATATTTGAGAATTGAAATTTTAGCTTTTTTAGAGGATGCAGTATAAAAGCAATGACTAAGATCTCATGCTTTTATCATGTGTTTTGTTGAAGAACATTGTTGTGATTGTGAGTGGGAAGTTTCATCAACCTTGGATCACTACATCAGAAGATGCATTACAGCAAACACGTGACAAAGAGAAACTACAACTTGATTGGCCTAAAACGGATTGACGTTTTTGGATAATTTTAACATCTTTTGCTTATCAACATCTGGAGATGATCTTTGATGAATTTCAAGCAATTTGGATGAATGACCGAGGAGGAGTTAATTTTGAGTTCACTTGCACATTTTTTTTAGTTCATTCCGGCAAAGCTAAAAGGAGCTAATGTGATGACGTGGCGTCCGTCATCTGTCTATATTTCACTGGAATCCCTATTCCTCCTAGGCATTTGCCCCGATGCTTACTAACCTCACAATGATCCTCAGGTGGTTTTTCCTCCAGGTTGTGCTCAAGATCAAGGTCCAAAGTCAGAAGGTCTGGGAACTTATGTGATTTCAGAAAAATCTCTTAGACAACTGTCCCAGTGGTCACCAAACTCACTCACAAGGATCCTCAGGAGGGTCTGCATCCATGTTGTCAAGTCAATGTCAAGGTCAAAGGTCTGGAGATGTGGGCACTTACTTGATTTTAGAAAGCTTACTACTCCTCCTAGGCAATTACCTCGATTCTCATGAAACTCACTCACAATGACCCTCAGGTAGGTCTGTATCCAGTCTGAGGTCAAGGTCATTGTCAAAAGTCAGAAGATCTGAGCATATAGAATTTTCCAAAATGTTTCTCCTCCTAGGCCATTGACCTTGACCAATGGTCGGATTAGCTGAGCACCCCTGCATGATTTCATCAGGCTGGAATGAGCTCCTCCGTCATTGATGGTCTGGTTGAAAATATGGTGCAGAAACCTCCACTTTTAGAGCAAAAGACCAGTAGAGAAGCATTACAGAAAATTTCAGAGAATAGAATGATGAAAGAATTTTGAATCTAGGCCCAGTCATTCTCGACATTTTTCTAAAAATGTAAAGCTGTTTATGAGAGCACCACCTATGGATGCAGTGCCTTGACTTGGGATCTCTGTGTAGTGGGATGAAGAAGAAGGAGAAGGAGAAGAAGGAGAAGAAAAAGAAAAAGAAGAAGAAAATTCCCACAGCACAGCTGCTTGGAACCCTAAATAGAACTAAGAACAGAAGTTAGGAGAAGATACAAGGTTAATGTGGGCTGTAGTCTCCTCCTCTCTCGGTGAACCTATAAATGGGAGCTAATATTTGGGGAAAAACTTGAACAAAAATTAATCACCTTGTCCACATAGCACAACTGCTCCAGCGTGTCCATCTTTTCCTGGTGGTCCAGTGGGCCCCTGAGCTCCTGGTGCTCCGGAAAATCCCTTTTGCCCTGATTTTAGTAAAATCAAGTCAAAGAAATTCATTATTTTAAGCCTAGAGTTACACAGAAACAGGTGGAAATATGTGGATTGTCTTTATGTGCCCTGAGTGTGCCAAAAGATGATCAAATGTCACTATGTCATATCTGGAAAGGATCTTAAGATTATGCTCATTCCTTGTGTTCATTCGTTGTTCTCTTTGTGATTAATAAGGATAAGGACCTGTACTTATATAGCGCTTTTCTAGTCTCAAAGACCACTCAAAGTGCTTCACTAGTACTAACCCTCTATTCTAAGGGTCTATAGGAGATAGATATCCAGGGACAATTTAGAACAGGGGTGTCCAACCATGTGCCATGGAGAGCCAAGACCCTGCAGGTTTTCTCTTCTACCCAGTCTCTTCAGCAGGTGTTTTCACTTATCAGCAATCAGTGGGAAGAAGTTCACAGAAATCTGCTGTTGAAGACACTGGTTGGAGGTAAAACCTGCAGGGTCTTGGCTCTCCATGGCACATGGTTGGACACCCCTGATTTAGAACAACCAATTAACCTACCACGCATGTGTTTGGATTGTGGGAGGAAACCAGAGCCCCCGGAGTAAACCCACGCAGCACATGCAAACTCCACACAGAAAGATTCCTACCCCTGCCAGCCTGGAGATTCAAACCTGGAACCTTCTAGCTGTTAGGCAACAGTGCTAACCACTGCTAACCAGTGCACCACCATGCTGCCCAACACTAATAGTGATGTTATGCTCAGGACCACCCACTTGACACTGACTCGAGCAATATAACGCGGAAGTATCGTGAGCAGAGTGTCGAGCACTATGTGTCAACATGCCCACAGTCATGAGACCGTAGCAAGCAAGGCCTCGTTATGTCAGTCATATCATGTGACTTGAGGGCTCGCGTGAAGTTTTAGAGGGAATTTTTTTGTTTGATTGTTTGCTCTGTATTGTTTGTTCCTGCCATCCAGTTTTGAATAGACCTCGAATGGCCAAATGCTAAAAAAAAAAAAAAAGTATTGAGATTTTTTTCAGTTTTTTTTACCCAGATGCAGTTCTGGCAGTCAGTCACCAGATGGCAGTCTTTATTAGATGTTTCACAACACTGTGTTACTCATGAAGCAATTGTCTCAAAGTGAGACATAAATAATTATAAATAATCACTGATTATTTATGATTATGTTCAGTTATGTTTTGTCACTTCCTTCTCTGTATGGTGTCCTGCATGTTTATTGTCATGTCTCCTGTGCGTCCCCTGTCAGTGAGTGTCTGTGTAGCCCCACCCACCCTGTTTTCCTCACCTGCTACCCTTAATTGTTTGCTCGGCTGTCTGACATTTAGTTAATTATCAGTTACCCTATTAATGTGAATGTGTGCAGGTGCTTTGTCTGGTGTCTTCGTTGTTGTCTCCCCGTGACTGCCTGTTCTCAATTTAATCCCCATGAGTTTATTTAGTCTCCTGAGTTGTGTTGTTTTTTTGCCCCTGTGCAGCCTTTTACTTGTGTTCTTATTTTGTTAAGAAATTATCATTTCACTTCATCCACCTGTGCCATGAGTCCTGTCTTTAAACTCTCAACTGCCCAGAGGGCAGATTATGACATACTTGGTGTAAAGAGCTGTAGTGGTGGGCACACTATTTCAGAATTATAGCATGTATTGTCATGCTACCTGTTGGGGGGAAAAAAAAACTAACCTAAAAATACTTTCATCAGTTGAAATATTATAAAAACTTTTTTTACATGAGGAAAAATAGTAGAAATTGGACATGGCTTTGATGATTATGGAGAACTCCCTCTGACACATAACCGTTTAAGATGACATGAGCAGTTTTAATAGCAGAGTTGCCCAGCCAGCCTGTCCATGTGGGCCCCACCATAGGTTTAACCTGGGTTTTCTTATGGGCCCCATGTGGGCTTGTCCACGGGTTCCACATTGGCCCCATTGTAGAGAATGCGTTCAAGGATGAGGCTGAGTTTATTTCTCAGAGTCGACTTTATTGTGTGAACACATGCTCTATCAATCTCTAGGCAGGAAAAGAGACCAAGCAATCAAATACCACATTCTTATACTCTGCTGGATCCACGACCCTCGGTCACATGTTGCTTAAGCAAACATATAATCACATGGTACATAGTCTCAGTCACAATGCACTCTTTCATGTCTCACTATTGTCTCTTATCACTCGATGGTCCGGGAATCCTCCTGGGATGTCCTCTCCAAGACAAGGGCCAAAACTCACACCTACTCGTCATCTCCTGTAGATCTCTCCAAGTCCAGACCTCTTTTGTCCCACGAGACGTGGAGTCCCCAATACACATACAGTCATACATTTGTGGGGAGATATGAACTCAATATATGCGCCACACCATGTGTGTTTGCACACAGACTTTATCTGTGGTGCCAGTTTTACTGAACCCTGCTATTCCGCAGGGCTCTGCAGGGTTCAGGGCAGTCATGTGCCATGGAGGGCCATCCTACTGCAGGTTTTCTCTTCCACCCAGTGTCTTCAGCAGGTGTTTTCCCTGATGAGCAGTCCTTGAAGCTGATCAGAGCATACACCTGCTTAAGAGACTGGGTGGAACAAAAAAGCTGCAGTGGAATGGCCCTCGCTGCCCACCACTGGTTTTGTTGGTCTGCACAATCTGCACTGAAATAAAAACAGCCGTTTAAAATTTTTTACCTGGTGGTCCTGGGGGCCCTGGGTCTCCAGGGTCACCTTTGGGTCCAGGAAAACCAAGGACACCGGGAGGCTGACTGTAGCTTGTTGAAGGCATCAGGCAGAGGATGAAGAGTGCAAAAAGCATTCTACAGTAATCTTAAAGTAAAAGGGAAATTTATATGGAGCAGAATTCATTGTTTTACTATTTATAGCACAAATTGTCTTTACAGCTTGTTCTTCAAATAGTCGCTTCAACATTTTAAAATGCATTAAAAAGCCAAAGGTAATCATAAAGTTATAGACTAATGCTGTTCTCATGCAAATTATTAATAAGGAAAAAAAACTCACATTTCTAAAGGGAATTCTTTCCAAAATGTGTTGCTTCTTTGCTGTTCCCAAACGCAAGTAGCAAAGAAAAAAAACCCAAAGCCCCAAATATGAGAGTCAGTTCACAGGAAATGAAAAGCAGTTGAAGAAAAGGCAACATATATATATAGAGAGAGAGAAAGACAGAGAGAGAGAGAGAGAGTTTTGAGTTTTCCAAAATCCATTTATTCAAGTGAAAATAACAATGCATTGCAACACAAAACTATACACATAAGCAAAAAAAAAAGCCAAAGCAAAAAACAGACTCAAAAGAAAATGAATCATCCTAATCCATCAATGCAGGTAATTTCAGAATCCTTTAAAAAAAAAAAAGTACACCCTTGTGGTCCCACATCTTCCGAAAGGAATCCAAGTTCCTCATTTTAAGGTAGTACTTAAACTCCAACATTACGCAAGCCTTAACATGATTCTGAAAAACTTCTAAGACATCACAACTCTGTCCCCTTTCTAACTGGTCTTTTCTTCTTAGGTAGATTGCAATCTTTGCTTGTCCCATTAAAAAATTCCAAAAAGCTGTCCTTTATTCTTCTTTTTATTACTATAGGAGAAACCAAAAATAAACATATGGTCAGTAAAAATTCCCCCTAATGATGTAACTAAATTATTTAATAGTTCAAACAATGAGTTTTACCTGACACAGTTTTAAAAAAAATGAAAAATTGTCTCTCTAATAGAGCAAAAAGGGCAACAGTCTGAAACTGTAGGGTTAAGCACAGAAATAAAAGCATTTACTGCAACAATAGCATGTAAAATACACCACCGCAGATCGCCAACATTTTTAGTTAAGGGTGGTTTGTACAGAGTGCGCCAAGCGGGTTTAACCTCAGGTTTTAATTTAAAATACTCCCTCCAGGGCATATCTGCACTTTCTTTAATTTTTTCTTTGTTTAAGGTCCCCACACATGCTTGATAAAGTGTTTTTCCAGTCACTGTGTCCAGTGGTAACCAGACTTTTCCATTCACATCCAACAGTGGACCCAGTCTTTCACAGTCAGTAAAATATGGCTGAATACACAGCCTTAGGAAGGGGTCAGAATTATCAGGTGTTTCCTGTCCTTTAAACTAGCATGCCAGAAGAGCTCTATCCGCAGGTGAAAGAGCCTTCCTGAGCTTCTCCAGCGTCACACTGACCACTCAAACAGACCAGACTCCAAGTCCTCTTGCCAGGGTAGGTGCATCATCCAGATCAGCACCATCCAGTTCCACCAAGTGTTGGACCGTGGTTATTCTCTTATTCAGCATGACCTTGAATAGCACCGGCACCTCCTCCCAGGCAGCAGCCAGCCAAGAGCCCCTTAATATAGGCTCTTTCAAAAGCCAATATAAGGACGTGTTTGAGTCCATCCAGCCAACTTCCATGGTTCGCCATATTTTGAGCACACTGACGTAAAAAAAAAACATAACTTATTGAGGACAAACCTACAGCAATCAATAAAAAAGAGCATTCTTCCAAATCCCAAACTGCTCACTTTACAAAAAATATAGTCTGCCACATGTCTCCAAATTAGGTTTTCTGACACATGAAGAAAGCTTTGTAGATACTGTAGCCTAAAGGCTGCTTTTCTACTAGCCAGGTGGACTAAACCTCTGCCCTCCTTCTTCCTTTGGCAGAAATAAAACACTCTGGGGTATCCAGTGTAGCCTGTCCCAAAAAAACCTGACAATAATGCTCTGCAGCTTTGGCAGCAAATCGGCAGGGGGATCCAACACTGCCAAGCGGTGCCACAAAATAGAAGCCACCAGGTTGTTGATGATAAGCATCCGCCCCCTATAAGACATCTGAGGCAAAAGCCAGCGCCACCTCTTTAATCTAGCCTCCATGTTCTCTACAACTCCCTCCCAGTTTTTTATAATCTCTGCGGGACCACCTAGGTGAACCCCTAGGTACCTGACCCCATGCATCACCCATTTAAAACCAGCAGGCGGTGTCGGCTCATTTCCCTACCAACTGCCTACAAGCAGGGCTGTACTCTTGATGTGAATGAGTTTTTGTACATCATTTTGATTCATTACAGCCACCATAATGTCATCTGCATAGGCTGAAAGATGCAATGGAATAGGGCTATCCTTTAGTCTTATTCCTGTCAACTCCCTTCTAAAATAAGAGCATGGGTTCAATGGCTATGGCATACAGCATGCCAGACTTTACACAGCCCTGCCTAACACCTCTGCACACATTAAAAGGGGTGCTTAAACCACCATTAACCTTCAGTACGCTTTCAATGTCACAATACAGGGTCTTGACCAAGGCAATAAAACTAGAGGAGGAACCAAATGCCTTAAAGGTGTTCCACAGGTATTGGTGCGCCACTCAATCGAAAGCTTTCTCTTGGTCATGAGAAATCAACCCATATTTTAAATTCAAAGGACCAGAGATTTCCAAATAATCTTGAATCAGACAAATGTTATCCCTGATTTATCTGCCAGGGATACAGTATGATTGATCAACATGTAAGACATTCCCTATTGCTTTTCTCAGCCTATTGGCCAACACTTTTGAAAATATTTTATAGTCGGCACACATCAGACTCACAGGTTTCCAGTTCTTGATCTCACACAAATCCCCTTTTTTGGGCAGAAGAGTGAGGACTGCTCTCTGACAGCTGAGTGGTAGTCTTCCTCTTGACACGCTGTCATTAAGGACCTCCAGTAAGTCTTTACCCACAGTAGACCAGAAAGATTTGTAGAATTCAGCAGGAAGACCATCTATTCCTGGAGCCTTTACATTTTCCATACTCCCCAGTGCCACCTCAAGCTCTTTTAGTGTAAGTGGCTGTGCCAAGTCTGCATTGTCCTCAGCTGACACCTGGGGAAAACCGGTCAGAAAAATCTCAGACAAAGACAGATTTCCCATGTACTCACTGCAGTACAACTTTGAGAAGAAGTCCACAGCTCTCTTCCTTATCTCAGCTGAGTCTGTAAAATCACATTCATCAGCAGATCTGATGCAGTGCATCAGTTGTTTTTGGCCATTTTTTTTCTAGGCTGAAGAAAAACTTAAGATGGTGCATCCATTTCAGTTATACACTAAAAGTATGACCGGACTAATACACCTTGTGCTCGAGTCCCGAGCAAATGGCCTCCATTTCCCGTGGAATCACACAAAGCTTGGAGTTCCACTATATCAGTCTCCAGACTTCTGATTGATTGCATGATTTCTCTTATGACATTGAAATTGGACTGATTACAAAGCTGTTGGATTTGTATCTTTCCAATATCCCACCATTGCTGCAAAGATGTAAACTGAGTTTTTTTTTGTCTGCCATTGTTTCCAAAAAAAAAGATAAAACAATCCCTAAAATGGCCATCATCAGTCAACACCATATTAAAATGCCAATACGCACTACTGGGTTTTACCCCACTTATAAAAACATTCCCAACTAAAATAGAGTGGTCAGAAAACCCCACTGGACACATAAAACAAGATTTAAAGGATTGCAGGTGATGATCAAAACAATAAAACCTGTCCAATCTTGCTAAAGAGATGCAGTTATCTCTACTATGAGCTCATGAGTATTCCATGTCATTTCCATGTTTGGTTCGCCGCACATCAACCAGATCATAGGTTTCCACAATAGACTTTAGAATTTTCCTAGACTGAGCGTTGGGCTCCACAATTCCTGTCCAAGTTGTCAATAGTGCAGTTAAAATCCCCCCCACCCCCAATTAAAAAGTCCATTGAGGTACAAGAAAGTGTATCTGCTAACTTGTCAAAAAAGACACACCTTTCCCCTGAACTTACAGGGGCATATACATTTAACAGAATTACAGTTAAATTCTCATATTTGGCAGTCTGGTACCACCTCTTCTGACCTCATGGACTCAGGCAAGAAATTCTTTGAAAAAAGAAATTCCACTCCAGCACTTGCAGCACTTGCTGTACTTTTATGGCTAAAAAAACCACCTCCTTCCCATTCCCTCTTCCATTCAACCTCATTTTCATTATTAGTGCGCGTTTCCTGAATAAGTGCAATGTCCACACACTTTATCTTTAAACGATCACAAAACATAGCTGCCTTCTTTACATCTCTGGCTCCATTAAGATTAAGAGATGAAATTTTGAAGCTACTCATAATTACAAAAACAAATAAGAAAACAACATGATTGTTTTGCCTTCTACTTTTGGGGTGCATTAGCAATTTGCATCTTCACCTTTAGCACCAGTTTCCTGAGGCAATAAACTGCTGTGTCCCTAAGACCGTCACCACCTCTGTGGGTCATTAACCACTTGGAGGATTCAACAAACATGGATTGATTTGGGTAAAAAATTTTCCACATTTACATCTCTTTTCCCTTTGGTTGATTCAAGAAAAATGCGTATCTGTTCAAGGATGTAACCATTATTTTTCTGACCATTGGGAAGTGATGAGTCAGACAGTTCCTGCTCACTGTCAGATTTCGCTTCCATGCGCCTTCCTTTCTTTAAAGGGTTTTTTATTTGGCTTTGCCCCTGGAGATTGAGACTTTTTCTTTTAGATGTAGGCACCTTAAAGACACTTTCATCTTCTCCCATTGTTTTTACACCATCATCGGTAAGTTTCTCAATATTCATTTCCTCCTACTCCTCCCCTTCTACGCTGATTTGACTTTCCTCAGAAGAACCTGCAGCTGCAGTGGTGGAGAATTGTCCGTCCTGCTGCATGCTCCTGTCAGACCCCTGAGCTTCCTTTTTCTCCCCCTGCTCCTCAACAGTGCACACTAGACTGTTCCACCCCCGTGCCCCCAGCACTCGGAGCAGGCTCCGCCTCTGTCTCCAGAGCTTTCTCAGGGCAACTACGCGCCAAATGCCCCTCCTGTCCATAGCCAAAACATTTCATAGAGTGAGGTTGCAAAAACCACATAATCAAAACCATCAATTCTAAATTTCAAAATGAAATTTAAGTCATCACTGTTGTCATTCAAAATCATAAACACTTGTCTCGTAAAAGACACAACATGTTTCAACTAATCCGACTTGCATCCCGATGGAAACATTTTCATAAATGAAATAATCAGCCTATACCGTGAAAGTTCCCTTTCCAGCATCTCATTACTAGCAAAAGGTGGCACGTTGGACAATATTACTGTTTAAGCAGGATTTGCGTGGGGGAAAACTGCTGTACTGTGGGGGACCCATGCTGTGGTATTCATCTCAGACTGAAAGGCATGGAGATGCAGTAGTTTCCTCTGACAGAAGAGCATGGAGATCAAAGGGCTGGGGGACAAAAGGAATTGTCGTGGGAGTGAATTGTAATGCAAGACCTCAGGTAGCAGGGACGTGTGAGTGTTGTGATATAAAAGAGAGTCCCTGCTACATGAGGTTAATGTTTCTGATTCTGGAAGATGTGAGAGAGTGAATAAAGTTCATCTGCTCGGAAAGCTCGGTCTGGTTATTCCTTTCTCCACAGTATGCATGTTTCTCAGTACAATACTGTGCTCAACCAGTGTTTTCCTTATCAATTGAATCCCAAAAAATAACAACGGCACTATTCATTCTTGAAGCCGAAAACTCCACGCCAACTGGTATTTTAATACCATGTCGACGGGACAGGTTACTGAAGCCGGCAGCACTGCTGCCAGGCCTGCTGCTGCCTGCCACGGCGCACAGCCACACACCGGCTGCCGCTGCACAGCACACAGCACCACCAACCAAACCCCCGTGAACCTCTACAGTGCTTTAGAAAATCTAATGTGAACAGCGCGAAAACGTGACAGTCACCAGTGATATTTTTACAGATTAACAAGCCTTTGAATAAACGCCCGAAACCACAATCACCCTCCCATACACACTCCACTCTACAGACACTCACGCATGCACACGAGAGAGAGAGAGAGAGAGAGAGAGAGAGAGAGACTTCATATGGTCTGATGACAAAAAGACACTATTGTAAGTCATAGAATTTAGGAGTTGGGCTCAAATGACATAATGTTACACACTCTTGTAGAGTAGGTGGCGGTATGCACCTTTCAGTTGTTTGCTATCCACCAGTAACCGAGAGAAGAAGACGAAGAAGCTGTAGTCCATATCTGCGTCTCATCTCATTCTTCTTCTTCTTCTTTTTTTAGACTTGATTGCAATATTCTATTTTTTTGAGAAAGTGAATTTAGTTTTCATTAGCTGTAAGCCATAACCATCAAAATTAAAAGAAAAACACTTGAAATATGGGGAAATTATTTTATTTTGACCTGTGCGTTTCTCCACATTATTGAGAGATGACAGAATAGAGGAAGAATCTTCTCTGTGTGTGTGACAGAGAGCCACAGCTGAGCTTCATGTGCAGAGCATCAGACAGCTGTCTGGGACGTCTTTCTGCGCTTCTAAATAGTCAGTAATAAATTATGTTGTTTGACAATATGCTGGAAAATGACAACATATACAGTATACTACAGTCGTCAAGAATCCAGTGCTAGCTTCCAGTTCAGCCTCAGGTTTTCTGCAGCACAGCTGTGTCTTCCTGCCGCTTTAACTCCAGTGAAACCACACCCTGCGCATGACGTATACGATGACACGGGTGACGACAACAAAACCTGGAATGCTGTTGATTGTTATGACGTGCACAGTGATGATTTTGTGACATCATAGAAGCCTGTCATAAAAGGAATTTGGAATCTTTGTCAAGAGCACAAAAGTCTCACTCCAAAAGTTTGGTCATGTAGCAGCGA
This sequence comes from Pholidichthys leucotaenia, assembly GCA_020510985.1. Taxonomy (NCBI): domain Eukaryota; kingdom Metazoa; phylum Chordata; class Actinopteri; order Cichliformes; family Pholidichthyidae; genus Pholidichthys; species Pholidichthys leucotaenia. The sequence goes on along the minus strand of CM035840.1, from coordinate 54,107,043 downwards.
TACGCAAAGGTAGACAACGATGTGCCAGATGCTCCGGTGAACATGAATATGGCAGGTGTGAAAGAGGAGCCAAATTAAAGTGCTGTAACTGCGGTGGTGAACATAGCTCTGCATATCGAGGTTGTGAAGCCAGCAAAAGAGCAGCAGAAATTCAGCAGGTAAAAGTCTTCCAGGGATTAACATATGCAGAAGCTGCGAAAAAGGTGCCAGCTAAAAAAGTGGGAGTGGACTCTAACAGGGAAAGTGTGCAGACTTGCAGCGCAAGCAGTAGAATTAAGGAAGATACTCTGGTTTTGAAGGAAAATAATTTTGTCTTACTTGTGATAGATGTGATAAACTGCACTGACTTCCAAGAAAACAAAAAAAAATCAAAATCATTGTGAAAGCAGCAGAAAAATATCTTGGCATTAAGGGCCTACAGTGGGAAACAGTTGAGGACCTGTTAAGTGGAAGACCTTTAAGTTCAAAGGCATTATGGGCTGGTGGATCAACCGCAAATCAAGTCTAATAGAAGAAGAAGAAGAATGAGATGAGACGCAGATACGGACTACAGCTAGAAGAAGAAGAATGAGATGAGACGCAGATATGAGATTAAAAAAGAAGAACATCACAAAGTTATGAGGATCGGTCACGGGTGGTGATATAAAGAGTGATTTTAAACTGTTCAGAACTCCTTATAAGAACTCATGATACAAAGATATACAGTGATGATGTAAAGTACGTGGTGGTAATGCACCTGTAAGCTGGCTGTCAACTGCCAATCAAATCTAAAAGAAGATTTCTGCGCACTTTGGATGAATGAGGGATGAATTTAGAGTTTTCATTAGCTGTAAGCCATAACCATCAAAATTAAAAGAAAAACACGTGAAATATGGGGAAATTATTTTATTTGGCCCTGTGCTTTTCTCCACATTATGAGAGATGACAGAGTAGAGGAAGAATCTTCTCTGTGTGTGTGACAGAGCCACAGCTGAGCTTCATGTGCAGAGCATCAGACAGCTGTTTGGGACAGCTTTCTGCGCTTCTAAATAGTAATAAATTATCGTGTTTGACAATATGCTGAAAAATGACAACATGGACAGCATTTGTTCCACTGACTGAAACTGACCAGATACACACGGTTTCATAAATACCACAGAGACCTTTTTGGACGATCATATTTACACCCAAATGTGTGCAGATTTCTGCGCACTTTTGATGAATGAGGGCTACAGTGTATTCCACCGTATTTTGCTGGTCTGTTTGTTGAAGAGGACAGCTCTTTTCAGTGTTCAGATCACTGTCTCTGTCAGATCAGTTTCAGCAGGAACTCTGTAAATGGCCCTCATTCTTTCTCCTGTAATTCTGACAGCCTCCAGCTGCACAGTTGTGCTCTATAGTCATCAAGAATCCAGTGCTAGCTTCCAGTTCAGCCTCACGTTTTCTACAGCACAGCTCGTCCTCTTCTTTTTCTTCTTCTTTTAGATTTGATTGGCGGTTAGCAACCAGCTTACAGGTGCATTACCGCCACATACTTCACTCTATCTGGTCAGGAGCTGTAGTCCTTCTCCTTTTTCCTCATAGCTTCTTCCTCTTCTTCTCTCGGTTACTGGCGGATAGCAAACAACTGAAAGGTGCATACCACCACCTACTGTACAAGAGTGTGTCACATTATGTCATTTGAGCCCCACCCCTAAATTCTATGACTTAATCCTGTGTTATTTTAAAAAGAGAAAAGAGGCCTTCTCCTGATTCTTATTGCCTCTCCATTTCCATCTGTTCCCAGAATGCCAGTTAAATCCCATTCCCTACCGGCCTCTCGAACTTCATTTTTCATTCTCTCGCTTTCATTTCCATACTTGTGACAGTGTAATAAGATGTGCTTGACATTTTCTTTTACTCCACATTCTCTACATTTGTCACTTTTGCTTTTCCCCATGGTGAATAAAGTGCCGTTTAAACCTGTATGATCCAGTCTGAGTCTTACCAAAATTATGTCGTCCCTCCAGTTTGTTGTTTTATAATTCTTTATTGCAATAGATTTTTGTATTTTGAAATACGATCTACCTTTATGATCTTCATCCTATCTTTTTTTGCCATTGCTCAATTCCTTTTTTCTTGATTACTGCTTTCCCTTCACCTTTTCCAAGTGACAATGGTATAGTTATTTCTTTCCCAAGTGCACTTTTTGCTAATTTGTCTGCACAGTCATTCCTTTTCAACCCTTCACATGCAGGAACCCAACAAAACTAAACTTCTCCACCACCCCTGTGTACCCAAAATAAAGTGCGATATAGCTCAATCACCAAGTCTTCCCTTGTAGATTTTAGCATCTGCATGGTTTTTAAAGCTGCAAGTGAATCTGTGCACACCACCACCTGGTCCAGTCTGACCTCCTCCACCCTCTGCAAACCAATAATTATTGCCACCATCTCTGCTGTAAACACCGATGTATTGTTGGAAAGTCCAGTGTTTCCTCTGGCTTAAAGACCTTGGCGCGGTGGCAACATATTTTTCCCGAGGGGCGGGGGGGCGGCAGTAAACATACTGGAATATGTTAATTTTATACTATTTATTTCTTTTTAAAATTTTACACAGAAACGTTGCATGTGGAACTTACCATTTGAAGTACTGTACAACTGAGGCTTGAATATTGGGCCAGTTGGGGTCCCACCCAGACATCCTGTGTTGAGACTTTTTAGTGGTGTTATCCTTCTCTCCTTTCTCTGCCTGAACACTTTCCTCTCCTTGGCTCCTCTCTTCTGTCTCATCTTGCCCTCTCTCAGCTCTGTCTAATTCAGGTTCTCTCTCAGTCTATGGTGGTATACAAACAGGTTAGAAAATATCAAGTGTCATGTTTTGTCCTGCAGGATTTTTTTGTCATGGTTTACATAAATGACAAAAATATGTGTATTTTTTTGTATTTTTGTTCTAGTGTTTCTCTTTTTTTCCATTGAGAGAGTAGGGAAGGGAAAGAAACATTCACAATAGTAATGTACTCATGCATACTTAAATTATATGATCAGGTGGGTAACCCAAAATTCTACTCATGTAAAAGCAGTGCTATAAAATTAATAATTAAAAGTAGACAACCAAAAATTTCTACTTGAGTTAATGGTACAAAGAGCACCCACTTAAAAACTTGAGTAATGACTTCAGTCTTGAAGGTTTGAGGTTTTTCTCAGAAATTTATAACAATTTTCTTATAGTTTTCTACTTTTCTCTGTAAATCTATCTAAAGTTGAAACCATGTTCCGCAAATTTGTAATTTCCTCTTGTAAAATTGACTTTTCTTGTACATTTGAAACTTCATTATAAATTTGTGGATTATTTTATTACTAATTTTTGTAAGTTTTTTTTAAATAAAATTATTGTTTTGTGGCACATATGTTGGGTACATATTTTCCACAAATGTGTTGCTGAATGTTTATTGTGAGTTTCACGTCTCGAGAGACAAAAGGACTGAGTCTGCAGGAGATATCGAGGAGGTGTGAGATTTGTCCTTTGTCTCAGAGGGATGCCCTGGAGGGATTTCCGGACCATCGAAGGCTGAGAGACAATGGTGGTGTTATGACCCGAGCGCTGGTTCTGATCACGCTCGGGCTAAGTTATTCTCGCTGCCGGCCGTGACAGCTGCGGGCTGTATTCTGGCCTCGCCGGGCTCTTATTGTGAAAGTGCTCGGTGGGGCTTCCGCCTGTCAACGGCCGGTCAGCTGATTGTCATTACCGTCGTTAGTGCTTTGCCCTTTTAAGCCCGGCACTGACGACGGTAGGACGCTGGAGTATTGGTCAACATTCTGTCAACGTCTCGTCTCGTTTTGCTGTTCAAGTCTGGGTCTACGCCTCGCCATGTTTGGGAGTGCCGTGAGACCTTCATGTCAGGTTCGTGTATCATAGTCTTGTCACAGTTAGCTCGTAGCGGCTGGGTTAGCCCTACGAGCCCAAGTCTAGGTCTTGTGTGTGTTTGCCCTAAGGGGTTCATAGTTGTGTTTTGTCACGTCTGTAAATAAATAACATCTCAGCCAAACTCTCTGGTGAACTCTGTGGCGTCTCTTTGTGATCCTCGCGGATCACCACATGACAGGTGGACGATCAAAGGGTTACATTGTGACTGGGGTTAAACACCATGTGACTGTATGTTTGCTTAGACACCATGTGACTTGAGTTTCGATGTTCCGGAGGTTTAAAAAGAGCGATGTGATATTGATCTGTCTCTTTTCTTGCTTGGAGATTGTTAGAGAATGTGTTCTGTTAATAAAGCTGAACCTGAGAAATAAACCCAGCCTAATCATTGAGCACATCCTCTACACTGGTGACCCTACGACGAATTATGGCCGGTGACGATTCTTCTGCACCGGACTCATCAGGAGCCAGCCAGGCTAATGCAGCTACCACAGTCCAGCTACCTGATTTCTGGCAGCATAGCCCGCACTCCTGGTTTAACGCAGTCGAGGCACAGTTCCATCTTCGGGGAATTTCGGCAGACACCACGAAATTCTACCGTTTGGTTGCAAAGCTGGACGGCCACACAGCCCAGCGGGTAGAGAGCCTGATTAACCACCCACCAGACGACGACAAGTACGGCGCATTGAAAGCAGCTCTCATCCGTTCTTTCACCCCCTCGCTGGGAGAGCAAGCAGAGAAGCTCCTGGCGTTGACTGAGGGCGAGGTCGAGAGACCTGCAGACCTGATGGCGAAGATGCTGAGTTTGAGAGACTCCGAAGATGATGGTTTTATTTTCGCCCACCTTTTCCTCAGGACACTACCGTCAGCGGTGAGAGTTACCCTGGCCAGTTCACAGCTGCTGGCCCAACGAGACTACCACGAGCTGGGCCAGGAGGTGCAGCGGCTCGTCGACGCCCATAGACGACACACGGCCATGACCGCAGCAGCAGAGCTGAGCGCAACACCCGGAGATGGCAGGGGGCCAGAGGCTGCAGCACCAGACTCACTGACAACGGCAGCGGCGGAGGCCAGGAGACACGGAACGGGCGATGTCCTTTGCTTTTACCATCGCCGTTCCGCCGAGAGGGCACGCAAGTGCATTCCACCGTGCCAGTTCAAGCACTCGGGAAACGCCAAGACCGGGAGTCTGTAGCAGCTGCGGGTCTCGGCGAAAAGAACAAGCTGAGGGACGCGCGACGACCTGAGGGACGCGCGATCAGGGAGGCACTTCCTGGTGGACACAGGCTCCCAGCTGAGTTTCATCACACCTTCCTACGCTGACCGGCTGGCGCCTTCCAGTGGTCCCCTGGTGTCGGCGGCGAACGGCTCGGCGATTAAGACCTTCGGGGAGAAGACTCTGCTTCTGTCTCTACACGGCCGAACATTCGAGTGGACTTTCGTCATAGCGGCAGTCAATTTCAACATGTTAGGTGCTGATTTTTTATGCTCACACGGTTTATTGGTTGATCTTGCTAATAGACGTCTGGTTAATGCACTGTCTTTTCACTCTATTCCCTGCACAGCCCGGGTGGCTCCGCCGACTGCACAGGCCAACGTCACAGCTGCAGGTGGTAAGTTTCACGCACTGCTCACTCAGTTCCCAGCACTCACAGTCCCAACATTTTCAGCAACAGTGGCTAAACATGGGGTGGAACATTTTATCACTACCACCGGGCCGCCCGTTTTTGCAAAAGCTCGGCGCTTGGACTCAGCTAAACTGGCCATAGCGCGCGAGGAGTTCGCCAACTTGGAAATACTGGGCATCATTAGACGTTCTAAAAGCCCCTGGGCTTCACCGCTACACATGGTCCCAAAGGCTGATGGTTCGTGGCGGCCTTGCAGTGATTTCCGCAGGTTGAATAACGCCTCAGCGCACGACCGCTACCCGATTCCGCACATCCAAGATTTTTCAGTTCATTTGGCGGGAGCGCGCATTTTTTCTAAAATAGACTTGGTGCGTGGTTACCACCAGGTCCCAGTGCGCGCTCAAGATATACCCAAAACTGCGGTAATAACTCCTTTCGAGTTTTTTGAGTTTTTGCACATGCCTTTTGGACTAAAGGGCGCCGCGCAGACGTTCCAGCGTATGATGGACGCGGTCCTACGCGATCTCCCTTTCGTGTTCGTCTACCTGGACGACATTTTGATAGCCAGCACGTCCGAAGACGAGCACGAAAGCCACCTCACAGAGGTTTTTCGGAGGCTGGCAGAGCACGGGTTAATAATTAACCCAGCGAAGTGTCAGTTTGGGGTGGCGCAAATTGATTTTTTGGGGCATCACGTTTTGCCAGAAGGAGCGGTCCCTCTGCCCGATAAAGTACGCGCAATAACAGATTTTCCCCGACCTCAGACGGTTAAAGCGTTACAGGAGTTTTTGGGAATGGTTAATTTTTGCAACCGTTTCCTCCCAAGCGCAGCACAGCTCATGCAACCATTGTATGCTGCACTAAAGAAGCAAAAACCCACAAATAAAATCGAATGGTCTCTGGAGCGGGAGCGCGCATTCTCCAAAGTCAAAACAGCCCTGGCAAACGCGGTTTTGTTGGCACACCCAGTTCCAACGGCCCGCATGGCGCTCACCACTGACGCTTCTGATTTAGCGGTGGGGACGGTCGTTGAACAGTTTGTAGCAGGGACCTGGCAGCCGCTCGCGTTTTTCAGCAAAACCTTGCACGATAGCAAGCGAAAATACAGAGCGTTTGACAGGGAGCTGTTGGCCCTGCACTTGGCTATCCGCCATTTCCAGTTCTGGTTGGAAGGGCGCCGTTTCACCGTGTTTGTGGACCACAAGCCGCTAACGTTTGCGATGGCCAAGATTTCAGAACCTTGGTCGGACCAGCAACAAAGACAGCTGGCCACGATATCGGAGTTCACCACATATATCCAGCATGTCGCAGGTAAACATAATGTAGTGGCAGACTGTCTCTCGCGTGCTGTGGCGGCGCCAGGCCCCGTGGGGGCAGACTCTGCAGCCGTGGCCGCGGGCCAGGGTAGCGGCGCAGAAGCGCACGCAGCCCCGGTCCGCGTAGGTTTAGATTATGCAGCCATGGCCGCGGAGCAGGTTAGCGATGCGGATGTGCGTGCGCTCCAGTCTGGACCAACAGGGTTAAGGCTGGAGGACAGAGTGCTGCAAATGGGTATGCCTCCCCTAATCTGCGATGTCTCCACGGGACGGCCGCGTCCCGTGGTACCAGCTGCGTGGCGCTGGTCCATTCCCTGGCGCACCCCGGGGTGTGCGCATCGATCAAGATGGTGGGGGAGAAATTTGTTTGGCCGGGGTTGCGCAAACAGGTCAAGGAATGGGCGGCAGCCTGCGTAGCGTGTCAGTGAGCCAAAATACACAAGCACACTAGAGCTCCTTTGGAGCCTTTTCACATCCCGGCTAAGCGTTTTGATCATGTGCATGTCGACTTGGTGGGTCCCTTTCCGTTGTCACAGGGGTACACACACCTTTTGACGATGGTGGATCGCACCACATGTTGGCCAGAAGCGGTTCCTCTGGCGTCAACCACAGCGGAGGAAGTTTCGCGCGCGTTTTTAACAGCTTGTGTTGCGCGTTTTGGAGTTCCGTCGGACATAACATCCGACAGAGGTCCTCAATTTGTTTCCGAACTCTGGTCATCGATGGGCCGCAGCCTAGGGGTGAAGATTCACCGCACTACCGCATATAACCCCCAGGCTAACGGTTTATGCGAACGTTTTCATAGGTCATTGAAAGCAGCCCTCAGAGCGTCGCTTACGGATACAAATTGGGTTGACAAACTTCCATGGGTTTTATTGGGGTTGCGTTCTGCACCTAAGGAAGATTTGCAGGCCTCCCCAGCTGAGTTAGTTTTTACACAACCTCTCCGTTTACCTGGTGAATTTCTCCCCGACAATCCAGCGCCAAATTGCCCCCCCCGCTCAGCTGTTGCAGAGCGACACAGGATCAAACACGCTCCCTGGCCCGGTTCATCACAGTTTCCCACGCATTTTTGTGCCGAAGGCTTTAAAAAATGCAGAGTTTGTTTTTGTTAGATGTGATGCTCATCGCCCAAATTTGCGGCCACCTTATGATGGACCTTTCAGAGTGCTGGAAACAGGAGAGAAGCATTTTTTGCTAGATTTGGGAGACAGGAAGGAGTTGATTTGTATAAACAGACTCAAACCTGCTTTCGTTTTGGCTGATGAACAAGTGCAGTTGGTGAGGGCCCCCCGTTGCGGCAGACCACCGAGAAGGCTTTCTCCAGAACCCCCACAGAGTTTGGCTAACAGTTCTAATCCACAGGTGCAGGAAGATACTGCAGAAGCAGCAAGGCCGGCTTACAGCAGATACGGCAGAAGGTTAGACCTAGGCAACTGGTGGATTGATTTTTGATATGTGGTAATGTTTTTTTATGTCATGCATCTCTGATTATGTTTGTCCCATATTAGACGTTTGGGGGGGGGGGGGGTCTGTGGCACATATGTTGGGTACATATTTTCCACAAATGTATTGCTGAATGTTTATTGTGAGCTTTACGTCTCAAGGGACAAAAGGACTGAGTCTGCAGGAGATATCGAGGAGGTGTGAGATTTGTCCTTTGTCTCAGAGGGATGCCCTGGAGGGATTTCCGGACCATCGAAGGCTGAGAGACAATGGTGGAAGATCAAAGGGTTACATTGTGACTGGGGTTAAACACCATGTGACTGTATGTTTGCTTAGACACCATGTGACTTGAGTTTCGATGTTCCGGAGGTTTAAAAAGAGCGATGTGATATTGATCTGTCTCTTTTCTTGCTTGGAGATTGTTAGAGAATGTGTTCTGTTAATAAAGCTGAACCTGAGAAATAAACCCAGCCTCATCATTGAGCACATCCTCTACAGTTTTTTTTTTTTTTTAGATAAATTTGAAACAGACTGTGGTATTTTTTTTTACTTTTTCCTTATAACAATTTACATTTTTGACCATAATTTTGCAGTCATAACTGAACAATAATTTATCTCTGATTACAAAGAAAAAATATTAATAAAATTGTATTTAATGAAATAAATTAACTTAAATGACCAAGGATGCCATTATTTCTGTTTTAATATTTATTTATATTTATAGTTTTGTTTTTTTGTTTGGGTTTTTTTTTTTTGGGGGGGGGGGGGGGTAGAAATCTCCTCACCACCCAGAAAGCAGGAAAAACCTCCCTTATTTTGAAATCAAATGTTGACACGTTTAGTTTGTCTGAAGGCTGCTGACAGAGTAAAGTCACTGACTTCGTGAATTTTGGTCATCTTAACCTGCCAGGTACATAATAGGGAACTGTAGCGGACTCTAAAGACATAATTCACCACAATATGTGTTCATGTACAGAATGATCTGCTTAGGCAGTTATATTTGTGCTCTCAGGCTTTCTCATCAGGCACCTCTCTAGGCAGCTGCTGAAGGACCTGAGTTTAGCGTGAAAAGAGAGCTAGCGTTTTTAGCTGTTGCTTTTTGTCACTGCCGCTGGAGAATAAAAATGGCATGCCTGCTCGTGCAAGAAAAGAGAGAAATTGCCAATCTCTTCATTCCTGCAATTCCTACAGAACAAAACTTAATATTGTAGTGGCTGGTGATATATATCCTCAGCAATTCATCAGTCCCCCTTGCCTTTCCCTTCATATGAAGCCAGCTGCATATGAATTCTAACCACATCTCTTAGCTAAGTGACTCTTCCATTATTGCTCCCATTTCCTGTGGGTTAAAACCATAATAAACGCCTCCAGTGGTTACATACCTCTTGTAATTTTTTTTTTTTTTCCGCGTTTAAAGTACTTTAATAAACTCATGTCTGTCAGACAGTCGCGCTTAGCGAGACACTGCCTGCTGACTGACTGGAAAACTTGTGTGAGCGGGGCGCTTCTAAACTCCGCGCGGATGACGGCCACATGCGTTGTTCATGTGCGTGCTTGCGGAAAGTCATTGCTTCATATATTTTTCTTAATAAATTCATATCGCCTTGGCAAGGCGGTAAAATTTCTGGCGAGGCGGCCCACCACCGAGAAATGTTACCAGAGGAAACCCAGAGAGTCTTTTTGAGATGGTCACTTTAAACTCTGGAATGTATACTCCATTCTTTGAACCGTCAGTACAGAACTGTTAGTTATAATAATTGTTTCTGAGGTAAATGCTTGTTTTAACACCAACTTCACTCATATGCCAATCCTTTTTCCTGATTAGCAGACTAATGTCTACTTCTTTTCCCGGAAACAGCCAAGGGGGAACATTACTCATTGGAATGGTGTTAGCTATATCAATAGTGTGTAGTCCATACATTCTGGCTTTTCTTTCAATTGTCCACCCAAACCCGTGCCCCTAGAAGTTAGAATATTCCCAGCAGTCTTGTAGTGTTGTTTTTGAAATATTCGCTTCCTCACTTCCTTTCAGCTTGACCCAGTATGATAATGCAAGTTTATCTCTTTTCAAATCCATTGACATTTCTCCTGCTTCTATTAAAACTGCATTGTTTGGTGTTGTTTTGACAGCTCCAATGCACAGGCGAAGTGCTCTATGCTGCATTCATGTGGTTTGATTGTGGATACACATGGAGAGTTCATGTTGAAAATCTGGAGACAAAGTGCAAAAAAGTCATTAATCTCATAAAAGCTGTAGCTGGACACGAATGGGGTGCAGATAAACAGGCTTTAATGGACATTTACAGAGCACTAATGAGATCGACAATAGACTATGGATGCATGATTTATGGACCAGCAGCAAAGATGACTCTGGAAAAAATAGAATGCAGCATAGAGCACTTCGCCTGTGCATTGCAGTTTTAATAGAAGCAGGAGAAATGCCACTGGATTTGAGAAGAGATAAACTCACATTATCACACTGGGTCAAGCTGAAAGGAAGCGAAGAAGCAAACATTTCAAAAACAACACTTCAAGGCTGCTGTAAGACTACAAGACATTACTCACTGGAGTAATGTTCCCCCTCGGCTGTTTCCAGGAAAAGTAGTAGACATTAGACTGCTAATGAGGAAAAAGGATTGGCATATAAGTGAAGTTGATGTTAAAACAAGCATTTACCTCAGAACAATTACTATAACTACTTACAGCTCTATACTGATGGTTCAAAGAACAAAGAGGGCTCTGTTGGAGTTGGAGTATACAGTACATTCCAGAGTTTAAAGTGACCATCTCAAAAAGATGCTCCGACAACACATCGGTGTTTACAGCAGAGATGGTGGCAGTAATTATTGGTTTGCAGTGGGTGGAGGTGGTCAGACCGGACAGACTGGAGGTGTGCACAGATTCACTTGCAGCTTTAAAAACCCTACAGACACTAAAATCTACAACGGAAGACTTGGTGATTGAGCTATATCACAGTTTATTTAGGGTACACAGGGGTGGTGGAGAAGTTCAGTTTTGTTGGGTTCCTGCACATGAAGGGTTGAAAGGGAATGACTGTGCCAACAAATTATCAAAGGGTGCACTTGGGAAAGAAATAACTATAGCATTGCCTCTTGGAAAGGGTGAGGGGAAAGCAGTAATCAAGAAGAAAGGAACTGAGCTATGGCAAAAAAGATGGGATGAAGATCTTAAAGGTAGATGGTATTATGGGGGACCCAAGCTGTGGTATTCATCTCAGACTGGAAGGAAGGGAGATGCAGTAATTTCCTCTGACGGAAGAGCATGGGGATTAAAGAGCTGGGGAACAAAAGGAATTGTCATGCGGGAATGAATTGTAATGCAGGACCTCGGGTAGCAGGGACGTGTGAGTGTGTGATATAAAAGAGGGTCCCTGCTACAGGATGTTAATGTTTTCTGATTCTGGAAGATGTGAGAGAGTGAATAAAGTTCATCTGCTCTGAATGCTCAGCCTGGTTATTCCTCTCTCCACACTGGTGACCCTTGAAGAATAATGGAACACGAGGCGAACACCCCGGAGATGACCCGGACGGGAAGCCCCAGCAATGCATGCGCCGTTTCAGTCAAACTACCAGACTTTTGGCTGCACAACCCAAAGTCTTGGTTCCTCCACACCAAGGCCCAGTTCGCGCTCCGGGGAATAACGGCAAATGACACCAGATATTACTACGTGGTCGCAGAGCTGGACGCTCACACGACTCAGCAAGTAGCAAGCCTGCTCCAACAGCCCCCAGCCCACGACAAATACAGGGCTCTCAAAACCGCACTGACCTGGCGCTACACGCTCTTGGACTGCGAGACAGCGGAGAGGCTCCTGACGCGCTCCAAGTTAGGAGACGGGTCGGCGGTCGAACTGATGGAGAGGATGTTGGCGTTGATGGGCACGGACGACGGGCATTTTCTATTTGCCCACCTTTTCCTCCGGAACCTCCCAACGGTGGCCAGAGCGGTCCTTGCCAACTCGCCGTTGCTGGCCACGCGTGACTACTGTGCGCTAGCCCAGGAGGCAGATCGGATCACACTGCTACATTGACAATTGGAGCTCTTTTTGGGGAAAACCTGGTCTTATGAGACGAGACAGCATTCATCCCACTTTGGATGGTGCTTCTCATTTATCTAACAATCTGGCATCTTTTTTATCCAAATTTCCAAAACCATGACTACTCAGAGTTGGGACCAGGAAGCAGAGTTGCAGTCTTACACGCCTCTCTGCAGCTCCTCTTCATCCGCCACCCCTCAGCTTAGCCCCTGTCTTCCCCATCAGAGAATCGTTGTCTGCTCCCTCCAAAGTAAATAAAAATATCATGCATAAGCATCCCAAAGTGATAAATCAAAACATTGGTAAAACTCAAATTAAACATAAAGCCTCTAAATTGAATGATTTGGCCTCTGTTCCTCCTCATAATTTAAAAATTAAATGTGGTTTACTAAATATTAGGTCTCTAACTCCCAAGTCTCTGTTAGTCCATGATCTGTTAATTGATCATCAGATTGATTTAATTTCCCTTACAGAGACTTGGTTAGGGCAAGAGGATTATGTTGGTTTAAATGAATCAACTCCCTCTGGTTATTTAAACTGTCAAAATCCCAGAAGTTCTGGTCGTGGAGGAGGAGTAGCAACAATTTACCATTCCAAATTACTAGTTAATGTAAAGCAAAAAACATGTTATAATTCCTTTGAGGGCCTGGTCCTCAGTATTGGGCACTTTAGCAATTTTAGGTTAAACCCAATTTTATTTGCCATAGTTTATCGTCCCCCATCAACCTACTCAGAATTTTTATCCGAATTTGCTGATTTCTTAGCTGATTTAGTGCTGAAATCTGATAGAATAATTATAGTAGGGGACTTTAATATACATGTGGATGTAGATAGTGACTGCCTTAATGTGGCATTTAATTCAATATTAGACTCGATTGGGTTTTCTCAGAAAGTAGGAAATTCTACTCATTACCTCCACCATACATTGGACCTTGTTCTGACATATGGCATAGAAATAGAAAATCTTGTAGTGTCTCCTCATAACCCTGTACTGTCAGACCATTGTCTGTTAACCTTTGATTTTACCATTTCTGACTATTTGGCTCCTAAAGAAAAATATTATTACAGTAGATGCCTCTCAGATGATGCTGTTTCCAAATTTATGCAGATTGTTTCCTCTATGCCATGTGTCAACACAACGGAAATAAGCTATAGACAGCTTGCTCCTTCTGTAATTGATAACATGGTGGATAGTGTTTCAGCTTCTCTGCATCAGGCTCTAGACTTGGTGGCCCCCTTAAAAAAGAAAAAGTCTAATCAGAGATTTCTAACTCCTTGGTTCAACACAGAAACTCGTAGCTTAAAACAGAAGACTCGTCAATTAGAAAGAAAATGGCGCTCTACTAATTTAGATGAAATCTATTTAGCTTGGAGAAATCATCTTTAATTTATAAAAAATCTCTTAGAAAAGCAAGAACAAGTTATTACTCTGCATTAATAGAAGAGAACAAGAATAATCCCAGGTTTCTTTTCAGTACTGTAGCCAGGTTGACAAAGAGTCAGGACTCTATCAATCCTAGCATTCCCTTAGAGCTTACTAGTCAGGACTTTATGAACTTTTTCAATAATAAAATTTCATCCATCAGAGATAAAATCAATCAGATTCTTCCCACAGTTAACTTAAATACTGTAACTACTACAACTCCTTCTTTTGATGTCTGTCTTGATGAGTTTACTCCAATCGACCTTTGTGAGTTAGACAAAATAGTTTCCTCATCCAAACCTTCAACTTGTCTTTTAGACCCTATTCCTACCAGGTTATTTAAAGAAGTCTTCCCACTTATTGGTAGCTTTATTCTTCATATAATCAATTCTTCATTAACTTTAGGCCATGTACCGCAGGCTTTTAAAACAGCTGTAATTAAACCCTTACTCAAAAAGCCAACGCTAGATCCAGGAGCTTTAGCTAACTATAGACCAATCTCTAATCTTCCTTTCATTTCAAAAATCTTAGAAAGAGTTGTTGCTACGCAATTATTCGACCACCTGCAGGGAAATGGTTTACTTGAAGAGTTTCAATCTGGGTTTAGAATCCATCATAGTACTGAAACAGCCTTAGCGAAGGTCACTAACGACCTCCTCATTGCATCTGATAATGGACTAGTTTCTGTACTTGTCCTTTTAGACCTTAATGCAGCTTTTGATACTATCGATCATAATATTCTACTTGATAGATTAGAACACTATGTTGGACTTAATGGAACTTCGTTGCAGTGGTTTAGATCTTATTTATCTGATAGGTTCCAGTTTGTTCATGTAAATAATGAGTTTTCTTTCAACTCAAAGCTTAGTCATGGAGTTCCACAGGGATCTGTGCTAGGCCCTACTCTTTTTAGTTTATATATGCTTCCGTTAGGCAACATTATTAGAAAGCACTGTATACATTTTCATTGTTATGCAGATGACACACAATTATACCTGTCAATGAAGCCAGATGATAGTAATCAATTAGCCAAGTTAGAAGCCTGTCTTAAGGAAATCAAAGCTTGGATGACTTGTAATTTCCTGCTATTAAATTCAGATAAGACTGAAGTCATTCTTGTTGGTCCAAAAAATCTTAGAAATTCCTTTCCAAATCAAACTTTCAGTTTGGATGCAGTTACTCTTTCTCTTAATAGCTCTGTGAGGAACCTTGGAGTTATTTTTGATCAGGATTTGTCCTTCAATTCACATATTAAATTTGTTTCTAAGACTGCCTTCTATCATTTGCGGAATATTGCCAAGATTAGGAGCATCTTGTCTCAGAGTGATGCTGAGAAACTGATCCACGCTTTTGTTAGCTCGAGATTAGATTATTGTAATTCTTTATTATCAGGTTGCCCTAAAACATCTTTAAAAAGTCTTCAGCTGATCCAAAATGCTGCAGCAAGAGTTTTAACAGGTACTAGAAAGAGAGATCATATCTCTCCGGTTCTGGCCTCCCTTCATTGGCTTCCCATAGAGTTTAGAATTAAGTTTAAAATCCTTCTTCTTACTTACAAAGCTCTAAACAATCAGGCTCCTTTTTATTTAAAAGATCTGATACTACCGTATTATCCTAACAGAGCACTACGCTCCCAAAATGCAGGACTACTTGTAATACCTAGAATATCCAAAAGTACAATGGGAGGCAGAGCCTTCAGTTATCAAGCTCCTCTCCTGTGGAATCAGCTGCCAATCTGGATTCGGGAGTCAGACTCGATCTCTGTTTTTAAGATTAGGGTTAAAACCTACCTTTTTGATATAGCCTACAATTAGGGAGGGATCATGTGTTTCTGAACCCTCCCTTAGTTATGCTGCTAATAGGTTTAGTCAGCCGGGGGACCTCCAGTAATGCACTGGGCCTCACTCCTTTCCTCACTCTCTATGAAATATTTTTTTTTGCTGGTCATTAACATTTGTTTGTTCTCTCCCATAGATTGAGTCCCCATCGTGCTGTTTGCTCTCTACATGTCTGTTCTTTTCATCTTCTCTGTCCCCTCACCCCCCAGCCAGTCGCAGCAGATGACTGCCCCTCCCTGAGCCTGGTTCTGCTGGAGGTTTCTTCCTGTTAAAAGGGAGTTTTTCCTCTCCACCGTCGCCAAGTGCTTGCTCACAGGGAATCACCTGATTGCTGGGGTCTTTCTGCAACTGTGGGGGTTCCCCCCTACAGTTGATAGTGCTATGAGATGACTGTTGTTGTGAAATGGCGGTATATAAATAAAGTTGAATTGAATTGAATTGAATTGAATCATCATCACCACCAGAACCCTCACAGTGAACGCAGCGGCGTCCAAACCCAGCGAGACAGCCAGCGGAAGCGAGGAGCCAGCGATGGTAGCGGCAGCGGGGGCCAGGAAGCGCCAGAGAGACACACTCTGCTCCTACCACCGCCGTTTTGGAGAGGACGCATGCCGATGCGTGCCACCATGCCAATTTAAGCGTTCGGGAAACGCCAGGACCGGAAGTTGGTAGCAGCTGCGACCGCCGGTGAAGAAAGCAAGCTGCTCTACATGACAGACTCATGCTCGGGGAGACGTTTCCTTGTAGACTCCGGCTCCCAAAAGAGCCTCATCCTGCCATCCTACGCCGACCAGCTAGCGGGAACTAGCAGCCCCGAGCTGATGGCCGCAAACGGCTCAGACATTAAGACTGAGTGAGAGGACACTGACTGTATCCCTACACGGCCGTACGTACCAATAGACATTCGTCATAGCGGCATGCAGTTTCCCTATCTTAGGAGCTGATTTTTTGTGTGCACATGGACTACTAGTCGATGTTGCTAACAGACGTCTGATTAATGCAATGTCTTTTGATTCTCTCCCCTGTACAGCTCGAGGAACCGGGCCAACAACGCTAACGTCACAGCTCCAGGTGGTAAGTTCCACACACTGCTCACCCAGTTCCCAGCACTCACGGTCCTGACGTTTTTGGCGGCCATCACTAAACACGGGGTGGAGCACTTTATTACCACCACTGGGCCACCCGTTTTCACACGACCTCGGCGCCTGGACACAGCTAAACTGGCCATAGCGCGCGAGGAGTTTGCCAACTTGGAAAGGCTGGGCATCATCAGACGATCAGACAGCCCGTGGCCATCCTCACTACATATGGTCCCTAAGGCCGAGGGATCATGGTGACCTTGCGGAGATTTCCACAGATTAAACAACGCCACAGTAAACAACCGCTACCCGAGCCCCCATATTCAGGATTTTTCTGTTCACCTCGCCGGGGCACATATTTTTTCCAAGATAGACCTGGTCCGTGGTTACCACCAGGTCCCGGTGCACGCGGAGGATATACCTAAAATGGCAGTAATAACCCTGTTTGGTCTGTTTGAGTTTTGACACAGACATTCCAACACATGATGGATGCAGTGTTGCGCGATCTGCTGTTTGTGTTCGTCTACCTGAATGACATCCTGGTGGCCGGTGCGTCCAAGGACGAACACGTAACCCACCTCAGGATGGTTTTCAGGAAGTTAGAGGAGCACGGGTTAATAATCAACCCGGCGAAATGCCAGTTCGGTGTGACGGGGATCAATTTTTTGGGACACCGCATCTCACCGGAGGGAGCAATACCCTTGCCAGACAAGGTGCGTGCAGTGGCGAATTTTCCCCGGCCTCAGACGGTCAGGGCACTGCAGGAGTTTTTGGGGATGGTTAACTTTTATAACCGATTCCTCCCCCGCGCAGCTCAGCTCATGTAGCCGTTGTATGCCGCACTCAAGAAACGGAAACCGGCGGACAGAGTCAACTGGACTCCTGAGTGGGAGCAGGCATTCTCTGAGGTTAAACTAGCCCTGGCAAACGCCGCACTAGTGGCGCACCCGGACCCGGCAGCTCGGATAGCGCTCACTACCGACACCTCGGACGTGGCCATAGGGGCCGTCGTGGAGCAATGCGTCGCCGGTTCTTGGCAGCCGCTCGCCTTTTTTAGCAGGTCTTTGCGCGACAGAGAGCGTAGATACAGCGCATTCGACAGAGAGTTACTGGCTCTCCACCTGGCCATACGCCACTTCCAGTTCTGCTGGAAGGGCGCACCTTCACTGCGCTCGTGGACCACAAACCGCTAACGTACGCGATGGCCAAGGTTTCGGAACCATGGTCGGGCCGGCAGCAGAGACAGCTGGCCGCGATCTCGAAGTTTACGACCGACATTCAGCATGTGGCCGGTAAACTTAACGTGGTGGCGGACTGCCTCTCGCGCGCATTAGTGGCCCCATTCTACATAGGGATAGATTACACAGCCATGGCCGTGGAGCAGATCAGCGATGCGGACGTGTGCGCACTCCAGTCTGAACCAACGGGGTTAAGGCTGGACAGCAGGGTACTGCAAGACGCCCCCCCCCCCCCAATCTGTGACGTCTCCACAGGACGCCCGCGCCTGGTGGTCCCACGCGCTTGGCGCCGCTGCGTTTTTGGGTCCGCTCACTCCCTGGTACACCCAGGAGTGCGCACGTCAGTCAAAATGGTGGGAGCGAAGTTTGTCTGGCCGAGCCTGCGCAAACAGGTGAAAGAGTGGGCTGCAGCCTGCGAAGCGTGCCAACGAGCCAAAGTGCACAGGCACACAAAGGCCCTTTGGAGCTGTTCCATATCCCCGCCAAGAGGTTCGACCATGTTCACGTGGACCTCGTGGGCCGCCTCCCGCCATCGCAGGGGTTCACGCACCTCCTGACAGTGGTGGACCGCACCACACGATGGCCAGAAGCAGTCCCGCTCGCTTCCACTGCGTCCGCAGACGTGGCACGCGCTTTTTTGACAACATGGGTGGCACGTTTTGGCACCCCTTCGGACATCACGTCCGATCGGGGCCTTCATCTTGTTTCCGACCTCTGGTCCACAATGGCCCTGATCCTGGGTATCACAATTCATTGCACAACCGCATACAACCTGCAGGCCAATGGGTTATGCGAGTGTTTCCATAGGTCACTAAAAGCAACGTTCAGGGCTTCGCTTACGGATGCAAATTGGGTGGACTGGTTGCCATGGGTTCTATTAGGGTTGTGTTCCGCACCGAAAGAGGATTTGGAGGCTTCCCCAGCAGAGCTTGTTTTTTCTCAGCCGCTGCGGCTCCCCAGGGAATTTTTACCAGATAACCCAGCGCTGAACACCCATCCGTCCCCGCGTTCACGACATAGCGCAGACGCAGAGACGCTACCTGGTCTGGCCCACTACTGTTTCCCCTGCATTTTTGTGCCGAAAACCTTGAAGGACGCGGCGTTCGTGTTTGTCAGGCATGATGTCCACTGGCCCCCATTGTGCCCACCCTATGGTGGGCACACTGTGACCCATTTAGAGTGCTGGAACCCAGGGACAAACATTTTGTGTTAGACTTGAGGGGGTCGCCGGGAGGAAATCTGTATAGACAGGCTTAAGCCCGCCTTTGTGGTGGCAGATGAGCGAGTGATGCTGGCCCAAGCTCCTCGGCGCAGAAGACCCCCCAGAGAACTCCCCAGGTAAACGACTCATCAGAGCAGTCACACAAGCATGCTGAATGCCCCCCCCCCTCCACTGTCCACCCACAGACGGACACACCCCCAGGAACCCCCCACCGGCACAGCAGCGCCACAGAGCCGAAGACCCCTTGTTACAGCAGCTATGGGTGGAGGCTGAAGCCGAGAGGATGTGAGGGTTAACAATCAGTCTGAGACTCTGGGGGAGGGGGGGGAGGGGGGACCCATGCTGTGGTATTCATCTCAGACTGGAAGGAAGGGAGATGCAGTAATTTCCTCTGACGGAAGAGCATGGGGATTAAAGGGCTGGGGGACAAAAGGAATTGTGATGCGGGAATGAACTGTAATGCAGGACCTCGGGTAGCAGGGACGTGTGAGTGTGTGATATAAAAGAGAGTCCCTGCTACAGGATGTTAATGTTTTCTGATTCTGGAAGATGTGAGAGAGTGAATAAAGTTCATCTGCTCTGAATGCCTGGTTATTCCTCTCTCCACAGTATTACAAAATACAAAAATCTATTGCAATAAAGAATTATGAAAGAACAAACAGGAGGGAAGACATCATTATGGCAAGACTCAGACTGGATCATACTGGTTTAAACGGCACTTTATTCACCATGGGGAAAAGCGAAAGTGACAAATGCAAAGAATGTGCATGTGTAGACTGATGATACAGAGTGAAGTGATGATATAGAGGGAAGTACGAGGAGACGAAGAACAGTGATGTCTGAAGATAGAGTTGAGGTTCGATTGGACACAGCAATGATGATATAGAGGGAAGTACGAGGAGACGAAGAACAGTGATGTCTGAAGATAGAGTTGAGGTTCGATTGGACACAGCAATGATGATATAGAGGGAAGTACGAGGAGACGAAGAACAGTGATGTCTGAAGATAGAGTTGAGGTTCGATTGGACACAGCAATGATGATAGAAGGACTACAGCTCCTGACCAGATAAGAGTGATGATATAGAGTGAAGTACATGGTGGTAATGCACCTATAAACTGGTTGCCAACCGCCAATCAAATCTAAATATTATAATAATAATCCGGGGAGTCAGGTTGTCCCATGTTGACATTTTAAGCTGCCACGCCAACTTATCGCACTGCCTCGCTATTTGTACAAAAAACCCTAGCGAAGGCAAGTGGACACAGCCGTGTGGCAAGCAGGTGCATGGATAATTAGCAATAAGTGTATGTGCATGTGTGAGTGTGTGTGCGTACGTGAGTGTGTATGTGGTGATGAGAAGAATCCGGTGAATGTCTGGTAAGAGGAGGATGCGTGGCTGTAGGACTGTCAGAGAGCAAGGCTCAATCTGGCAGCTGGAAATAATAAGTAGTAATCAAAACTTACAGCCACAGGTCATGGACGGGGTAACGACCCCGAACATGACACATGTAAACAAAAACGTAAAAAACATGTGGCCATAGTTCAAAAAGTTGACCTGATTGAGCAAAACCAATGTGATTTTTGGATTCAGCACATCAAAATTGTCGTAAATCAGCTAAAAAAAACTTAGACAATAAATCTGGTTTTGACCAGTGTAATTATTGCCACCATCTCTGCTGTAAACACTAATGTATTGTTGGGAGAGTCTTTTTGAGATGGTCACTTTAAACTCTGGAATGTATATTCCAACAGAGCCCTCTTTGTTCTTTGAACCGTCAGTATAGAGCTGTAAGTAGTTATAGTAATTGTTCCTGAGATAAATGCTTGTTTTAACACCAACTTCACTCATATGCCAATCCTTTTTCATTAACAGACTAATGTCTACTTCTTTTCCCGGAAACAGCCAAAGGGGAACATTACTCACTGGACTGGTGTTAGCTATACCAATAGTGTCTAGTCCATACATTCTGGCTTTTCTTTCAATTGTCCACCCAAACCCGTGTCCCTGGAAGTTACAATATTCCCAGCAGTCTTGTAGTGTTGTTTTTGAAATATTCGCTTCCTCACTTCCTTTCAGCTTGACCCAGTATGATAATGTGAGTTTATCTCTTCTCAAATCAAATGGCATTTCTCCTGCTTCTATTGGTGTTGTTTTGGCGGCTCCAATGCACAGGCGAAGTGCTCTATGCTGCATTCTATTTTTTCCAGAGTCATCTTTGCTGCTGCTCCATAAATCATGCAACCATAGTCTATTGTCGATCTCATTAGTGCTCTGTAAATGTCAATTAAAGCCTGTTTATCTGCACCCCATTCGTGTCCAGCTACATCTTTTATGAGGTTAATGACTTTTTTGCACTTTGTCTCCAAATTTTCAACATGAACGCTCCATGTGTATGCACTATCAAACCACAATCCTAGGTATTTGAACTCACTCACTTTCTCTATTGGTTGATTATATGTTAATGGTTCTGTACCAGTTGTGTTTTTTTGCAGGTTTTACTGTTTGAAAATTGAAATCCCCACTCATATGACCACTTTTCCACTTTTTCCATTGCTTTCCTGATGTTTTTGAACACAAATTTCTCATTTCTTCCCCTCGTCCATATGGCTCCATCATCTGCATATAGTGTTGTTTGATGGATCCCTCTTGATCCTCAAACACGTCATTAATCATTATGTTGAATAAAACTGCCCCCTCATGGATCGTCACCTTATCGTGGTGGGGGGGGGGGGGGGGGTTGCGTGCCCCAGTGATCCCAGGAGCTATGTTGTCCGGGGCAATTTGCCTCTGATAGGGTCACCCAAGACAAACTGGTCCTGGGTGAAGGGCAAGACTAAGAACGATCCAACAGACTCTCATGATAAATTCTATATCAAGGATTCAGTGTACCCCGCCCGGTATGGGGTTACCGGGGCCCCACCCTGGAGCCAGGCCTGGGGGAGGGGCTCAAAGGCTAGCGTCTGGTGGCCGAGTTTCCACCCGTGGGACCCAGCCGGGCTCAGCCCGAAGGAGTTGCATGGGTCCACCCTCCAGTGGGCTCACCACCTGCAGGTGGGATCATGGGGGTCCGGTGCTGTGTGGATTAGGTGGCGGTCAAAGGCGGAGACCTTGGCGGACTGATCCCAAGCTTTCTAAACTGGCTTTTGGTACATGGAATGTCACCTCTCTGGTAGGGAAGGAGCCTGAGCTGGTGTACGAGGTTGAGAGATACTGGATAGATATAGTCGGCCTCACCTCAACACACAGCTCCGGTTCCGGAACCAGTCTCCTGGAGAGGGGCTATTGCTTGGCCTTTTCTGGAGTTGCCCCGGGCGAGAGGCGACGAGCAGGGGTGGGTATTCTTGTATTCCCCCATCTTGCTGCCTCTATGTTGGAGTTTTCCCTGGTGGACAAAAGGGTTGCTTCCCTGCGTCTTCGGGTTGGGAAACGGGTCCTGACCATCATTTGGTCCCACCGCCACCGCAGCGGGTGGTGTGGTGGTGCAGTGGTTAGCACTGCACCAGCACAGCAACTCACCCTTGGCCATGGGATCCCTGGTTCGATTCCAGCCCCTAACCAACAGTGATCTGTGTGGAGTTTGCATGTTCTCCTCGTATCTGCGTGGGTTTACTCCGGGATTTCTCCGGTTTCCTCCCACAGGCCAAAAACATGCAGGTTAGGTTAATTGGAAACTCTAAAGTGGCCCTAGGTGTGAATGTGCGTGTGAATGGTTAAGGGATAGCGCTGTACCGTGGCTGCTTCATCCATCCAGGTGGATGCCCTCAATTTCCCCTCTGGAGATCAATAAAGTATACAAAATCAAAAAAAAAAATCAAAATCAAATTTGTGCCTATGCACCAAATGATGTTTCAGAGAACCCACCCCTTTTGGAGTCAGTGACTGGGGTGCTAGAGGGTGCTCCTCTTGGAGACTCAATTGTCCTACTGGGGGACTTCAATGCACACGTGGGCAACGACCGTGAAACCTGGAGGGGGGTGATTGGGAGGAACGGCCTGCCCGATCTGAACCCGAGTGGTGTTCAGTTATTGGACTTCTGTGCTAACCACAATTTGTCCATAACGAACACCATGTTCAAGCATAAGGGTGTCCATATGTGCACCTGGCACCAGGACATCCTAGGTCGCAGGTCGATGATCGATTTTGTTATGTCATCAGACCTGCGACCGTATGTCTTGGACACCCGGGTAAAGAGAGGTGCAGAGCTGTCAACTGATCAACACCTGGTGGTGAGTTGGATCCGATGGCAGGGGAGGAAGCCATTCAGACCTGGTAGACCCAAACGTATAGTGAGGGTGTGCTGGGAACGTCTGGCTGAGACCCCTGTCGGGGAGGTCTTCAACTCCCACCTTCGGAAGAACTTCAACCACAATCCGAGGGAGTCTGGAGACATGGAGTCTGAATGGGCCATGTTCTCCACCTCTGTTGTTGAAGCGGCGGCCCAAAGCTGCGGCCGCAAGGTGGTCGGTGCATCTCGTGGTGGCAACCCCCGAACCAAGTGGTGGACACCGGTGGTGAGGGGGGCCATTAAGCTGAAGAAGGAGTCCTATCAAGCTTGGTTGGCTTGTGGGACTCCCGAAGCAGCTGAGGTGTACCGGCAGGCCAAGCGTAGTGCAGCTCGGGTGGTTGCTGAAGCAAAAACCCGGGTATGGGAGGAGTTCAGAGAGGCCATGGAACAAGACTTTCGGTCGGCCTCGAAGAGATTCTGGCAAACTGTCCGGCGGCTCAGGAGGGGAAAGCAGCTCCCTGTCCACACTGTGTATGGTGCGGATGGGACACTGTTGACTTCGACTGAGGATATTGTTGGGCGGTGGAAGGAATACTTCGAGGATCTCCTCAATCCCACTGATACGCCTTCCACAGAGGAAGCAGGGTTTGGGGATGAGGGGGACGACTCGCCTATCACAGGGGCTGAGGTCGCCAAGGTGGTTAAAAATCTCCTTGGTGGCCGGGTCCCGGGGGTGGACGAGATTCGCCCTGAGTACCTCAAGGCCCTGGATGTTGTTGGGCTGTCATGGTTGACACGCCTCTGCAACATTGCGTGGAGGTCGCAAACCGGCATGGCATGGCATGGCCAGTTTGCCGGTCGCAAACCGGCATGGCAAACCGGGGTGGTTTGCCATGCCAAACTACCCCAGTTTGGCATGGCAAACTGGGGTGGTGGTTCCTCTCTTCAAAAAAGGGGACTGGAGGGTGTGCTCCAACTTTAGAGGGATCACACTCCTCAGCCTCCCTGGGAAGGTCTATGCCAAGGTACTGGAGAGGAGAGTCCGGCCGTTGGTCGAACCTCGGATTCAGGAGGAGCAATGTGGTTTTCGTCCTGGCCGTGGCACATCGGACCAGCTCTTTACCCTCTCAAGAATTCTTGAAGGTTCGTGGGAGTTTGCCCAACCAGTTTACATGTGTTTTGTGGACTTGGAGAAGGCATCTGACCGCGTCCCTCGTGGTTTTTTGTGGGGGGTGCTTCGGGAGTATGGGGTATCGGGCTTGTTGTTACAAGCTATTCGGTCTCTGTACGATCGTTGTGAGAGTTTGGTTCGTATTGCCAACACTCGGTCGGAGTCATTCCCAGTGAGAGTTGGACTCCATCAGGGCTGCCCTTTGTCACCGATCCTGTTCATAATTTTTATGGACAGGATTTCAAGGTGCAGCCAGGGAATGGAGGGTGTCATGCTTGGTGACCACAGGATCTCATCTCTGTTGTTTGCAGATGTTGTCCTGTTGGCTTCATCCAGCAATGACCTACAGCTCTTGCTGGGATGGTTTGCCGCTGAGTGTGAAGCGGCTGGGATGAGAATCAGCACCTCCAAGTCTGAGTCCACGGTCCTCAGCCGGAAAAAGGTGGATTGTCCTCTCTGGGTTGGGGACAGGCTCCTGCCCCAAGTGGAGGAGTTTAAGTATCTTGGGGTCTTGTTCATGAGTGAGGGGAAAATGGAGCAAGAGATTGACAGACGGATTGGAGCAGCATCTGCAGTGATGCGGACATTGTACCGGTCTGTTGTGGTGAAGAGGGAGCTTAGTTCTAAGGCAAAGCTGTCAATTTGCCAGTCAATCTACGTTCTTACTCTCACCTATGGTCACGAGCTTTGGGTAATGACCAAAAGAACAAGTTCGCGGATACAAGCGGCTGAAATGAGCTTTCTCCGTAGGATTGCTGGACTCACCCTCAGAGATAAGGTGAGGAGCTCAGTCATCCAGGATAGGCTCAGAGTAGAACCGCTGTTCCTCCACATTGAAAGGAGTCAGTTGAGGTGGTATGGGCATCTGATTAGGATGCCTCCTGGACGCCTCCCACTTGAGGTGTTTCAGGCACGTCCCACTGGGAGGAGACCCCGGGGCAGACCCAGGACTCGGTGGAGAGACTATGTCTCCCAGCTGGTCTGGGAACGCCTTGGTATCCTCTCTGAAGAGCTGGAGCAGGTGGCTGAGGAGAGGGAAGTCTGGGCTTCTCTGCTTGAACTGCTGCCTCCGCGACCCGGACCTGCAGAAAAGCGGTAGAAGATGGATGGATGGATGAATAAAACTGGGCTTATCACACTCCCCTGAGGAACACCATTTTCTATGTCAAAATCATCTGAAACTTCTGATCCTACTTTAACCCTAATTGTCCCGTATGTTAAAAAAAAATCTATTATCCAATTATACATCCTACCACCAATGCCCATTTTATTCAATTTGATAAGAAGTCCATCCCTCCACAGTGAGTCATAAGCCTTTTCAATATCCAGATAAACTATAACCATTACTTCTTTCATGTTGAGTCTTTTCAATATCATTACTTACCCTAACTAGCACATCCACTGTGGATCTTCCACTTCTAAAACCATTCTGATAGTTGTTTATTAATCGTCTTTCCTCTAGTACATATGGGAGTCTGTAAACTAACACCTTCTCCATCCATTTCCCTAAGTGTGACGTTAGTGCTATTGGCCTGTAGTTGCGTGGATGAGCTGGATCTTTCCCTGGCTTATTAAGTGGTAAAATTACAGCCTTTTTCTACCCGCTTGGGATAACCCCCTCCTTCCATATTCTGTTAAACACATAGCATAGCTGAACTGATCAAATCCTGGAGCTGTGTATCCACTATCTTGCAAAGCTCTCTTTAAGTTCTGACATTGTGAACTCAAGGTCTAATGCAGTGACAAAAGTAAAGAATGTGGAGTAAAAGAAAATGTCGAGCACATCTTATTACACTGTCACAAGTATGAAAATGAAAGAGAGAGAATGAAAAATGAAGTTTGAGAGGCCGGTAGGGAATGGGATTTAACTGGCATTCTGGGAACAGATGGAGATGGAGAGGTACTAAGAATCATGAGAATATCACTGAGAACTTTGCTGTATCCACCATTTCGTTATCTGCATGTCCGTACCCCAACATCTTCACTGCACCCGCACTGATAGCCTTTTTGGGGAACAGTCTCCTCAGTGTGGACATGCATGCAGACAACCATTCACTCTCACAGTCATACCCAAGGACAATTTAGAATCCCCAGTTGATGCCAATTAACCTAACCGGCATGTCATTGGCCTCTGGGAGGAAACCGGAGTACCTGGGGTAAACCCACACAGAAACAGGGCGAACATGCAAACGCCACACAGAAGGGTCACCGATGGTCTGGGGGTGGGATTGAACCCACGATGGTCAGGGGTGGAATCAATCCCGTGACCTTCTTGCTGTGCTGGCACAGTGCTAACCATTGCGCCATCATGCTGCCCTTGCCTGAAACAGCGGTTATTACTTTCTCCTTCATGTCTTCACAGCAACAAGTAACATACAGATCTGCCCCCACCCCCACCCCCACCCCATCTTCTCCTCCAGCTGGCTGGTTCACTGGATTGGTCGACGGGTCTGGCTGTGGCGGTCTTCAACTCTCCACTGCTACCAGACAATATGGCGTCCTTGGTCTCCATATCTTTAAAACAAACCAGCGAAAAGTGTTTCTAATATTGCTTCGTGTGAGAAGTAGTAGGTTAATTAATCTGTTATTTGACATCAAAAACCGCTGGTTTAAAAGTTCAGGACGAGAGTGCTGCCTCTGGTGCATGGCCGTATGGAAAATAGCATGACTGGTCGTAATGTTTATGCAAATGAGCTGTACTCGGCACCTATGCCCAGCACACAGCAGTCCGGTTTTCACCAGTCCGGGCCCAAATACTTTGTGTTGCGTTTCCAATACACAATAAATGGGGAGCAGAAAATGACAGAACCAGTGGACAGGTAGCATCAGTGTGAGCACTGTTGTGGGGAGAACACCCCTCTTCCCTTTTTGAACAACTGAAAAGAGAGAATAAAGTTAGATTATGATGGCTGCTGTTTTAGTATTAAAAGTTGTATTTTTTTTAATCTGTCCTTCATAAAGAACAAATGTGTCCATAAAAGGACGCGGCATATGTGCTGACTTTTACTTACCTGCAGTGTCTGGTAACCGTTAAAGACCCTGACAAGTGAATTCAGGTTCAGGTTCAGGTTCAGGTTACTTTATTTGTACCCGTAGGTAGATTTGTTTTGCAGTTGGTGACATCCATATTTACAAGCCACTAATTACATTCAACATAGACACAAACACAGGCACACATCTTACAAAATAGGTAAATATAAAATATGTACAATATAATTTTTATAGCTTGTTCAACTCTTTGACAGCAGCAGGGACAAAGCTGTTTTTGTAGCGCTGGGTTCTACTTTTTGGGACAGCAAACCTCCGTCTGGAGGGAAGAAGCTGAAAGTTGCAGTGCAAAGGGTGGGAGTCATCATTTAAAATCAAGTCGGCCATCCTCTGTACTTGTCTGGTGTACAGGGATGTCAGGCTCAGCTGTGACTCACCAAGCAAACGACTGGACCATCTGACTACCTGATCCAAGGATTTCCTCTGTTTCAGTTTTATCTGACCAAACCATGACATTAAAGAAAAGGATAAAACAGATTCAATAAAAGCCCGATAAAACATAGTCATTATGGTTCGGTCAATTTGGAAGCGTGCAAGTTTCCTCAAACAATGCAAATTTTGCTGACCCTTTTTGCACACCCTTTCACAGTTCACCTCAAAGTTCAATCCACTATCAATAATCGTCCCAAGATATTTGTACGATTGTACACATTCGGTGGACTGGCCTTTTAGTATGGTGACTTTGTGCCTGGGAGTTTTCCTCCTAAAGTCAATAATCATATCTTTCGTTTTTGTTGTATTCAGCTGCAGGTAGGAATCCTCACACCAGTGAACAAAGTCATCAACTACTGGGCCGTGGCCACTCTCACCATCCTGGAGGAGACTGACAATGACTGAGTCATCAGCATACTTTATAATGTGTCTGTTGTCATGTCTGCTCCGACACATGTTTGTGTACAGGATGAAGAGTAGTGGTGACAACACACACCCCTGAGGAGAGCCAGTAGAAGTGCACTTTAGGTCAGACAATGTGCCATTGACCCTTACTCTCTGCGTCCTGTTGGTTAAGAAATCCAGAATCCAACCCACCAGATTATTGCTTAAATCAAATTGTTGCAGGAGCCTTTCAACTAAAATATGAGGTTGGATTGTATTAAAGGCAGAAGAAAAGTCCACAAATAAAAGCCTGGCGTGTGTCCCATTAAAATCCAGATGTTTGAAAAGCATGTCAAACAGAGTGACAGTGGCATCCTCCACTCCTCTGTGAGGCCTAAAGGCAAACTGCAGAGGATCCAATGCATGTTCAGTCTGCCTTAGGACCTCACATCTGACCAGTTTTTCAAAAATTTTCATTAAAATTGAAGTCAAAGCAACTGGTCTAAAGTCATTTACCGTTTTAGGACAGCTGGATTTTGGAACGGGAACAACCACGGCATCTTTCCAGATCTTAGGCACATGTTGTGTCTGTAAGGACTTATTGAAAATGTAATGAAATATAGGACTCGGTTCATGTGCACAGGACTTTACCAGGCGCCCACATATATTATCAGGGCCCTGACTTTTGTTCACTTTTACAGCGCGGAACTCCCTTTTAACATCCTGCATCTCAATATTAAAGTGCTGATTGTCTTTGAGTTTCTGTTTCAAATCTTGGATTTCTGTGCTAAAATCAAAGGAGTCAAAACGACCATAAAAACAATTAAGAGCATTAGCCAGCTCTGTGTCTGAACTAAAACCATCTAAAAACACACGATTACTGCGCTCTGTGCTCTGAAGGCCTGCAATAGTTTTCATACTGGCCCAGGCCGAACCAAGTTTATTTGCTGCCATCTTGCTTTCCAACTCTGATTTATAATTCTGTTTTGCTCTTAAAATTTCGGCCTTCAGCTCCTTAGTGGCAACCTGTAGCTCAGAAACAGACCCCTGTTTAAAGGCAAGAGCTTTCCTCTGTAAGCAGGATTTAACTGATTTAGTAACCCATGGTTTGTTGTTGGGGTATATTTTGACACGTTTACGTGGAACAATCTTATTTTGACAGTAAGCCATGTATGAGCATGTGAGCTCAGCCAGAGAGTCCAAGTCATCCCCGCAGGCCATTATGAACATTTTCCAGTCTGTACAGTCAAAGCATTCCTGGAGGCTGTGCTCTGAATCTTCTGTCCACACATCAATGTCTCTCATCTCCACCTTGCCTCTTCTGAGAGCAGTTTTATATGTGGGCAGCAAATGAACACAGTTGTGATCTGAGGATCCTAAAGGAGGAAGGGGGAGTGATTTATAGGCCCTCTCTATGGATCCATAGCACAGGTCCAATGTCTTTTTTCGCCTGGTTGGGCAGGAGACAAGCATTGTTCAAGACAAGCATTCAGCATTGTTCTTCTCAACATAATATATACAGTATATATACCAGCCACACATGCACAGTGGTTCTCTGCTTGCTCTTGTGTTTAATGCTGTGGCAATTCTTTTGTACCCTTCCCCTGACTGATAGCCTTGAACAATGAGATCCCTCTAATGCTTTGGAAGCTCTCTGCGGTAATGATGTTACGCTCAACACTGCCCACTCGACACTGATTCAAGTAATATAAAGTGGAAGTGTCGTGAGCAGTGCACCGAGCGCTGTTTCAGCACGCCCAGTCATGTGACCATAGCAAGCAAGGCTTTGTTATGTCGGCCACATCACGTGACTTGAGGGCTCACAGGAAATTTGAGAGGGTTCTATTGGAATGGGGTTTTTTTTTGCTTTGTATTGCTTGTTCCTGCCATCCAAGTTTGAATAAACCTCGGATGGGAAAATGCTCAAAGTATTGAGATTTTTTCAGGTTTTCCACTCAGAAGCAGTTCTGACAGTCAGCAAATGGCACGGTTTATTAAATGTTTCATAACACTGTGTTGATCATGAAGCAATTGTCTCGTTCATTGTTTCATAAGGCCTCAGTTTCACCATCACTATTCTGCGGACCATGGCTTGGGCTGCAAGATATGACTACAAAAATGTCAGGAAAAACCTACTAGAAGAGCTGAACTTTATTTGGGGCTAATCAGAGGCACTTTAAATTGTGGCAGCTGTGTGCTGACTCACATTAACATGAGTTTAAATGTGATTGGTTAATTCTGAACACAGCCACATCCCCAGTTATAAGAGGGTGTGCATATTTATGCAAGCAGGTTATTGTAAGTTTTTATTTTTTTACTTTTCCCCTCAAAAGATTTCAGTTTGTTTTTCCAATTGGGTTGTACAGGTTATAGCTCACATTAATTCATTTATCTTGGTCTCATTTTTTTACATCACAAATCCCTGGCATTTGAACAGGGGTGTGAGACTGCATTAATCTTGGATCTGCTTCCCTGTTGAGTCGATTCTAGATGTCCTGGTGTACCAGTATTAAAAAGTATAAAAATTAAGATTGAGCTGGCTTTGAGCCACATTCTGCGTGAAAAAAAGTCTCATTAAACCTTAGTTTGACTTTAGTTTATTGTGGTGACATGAAACGTAAGGCAACAACACTTCTTCATATACAAACCAGAGCTTTAATCTTAAATGCTGTTGTGACTTGATGCTGCAGCTTGGTCACTGGGCATATGACAAAAAAAACTTAAACTGAGAATAATTGCATTTCAGCACTGCTGCATATTAATCCGTCAGCGACGTGTTCACATGACACTTCCAACAAACACACATTCACTCCTACTGAAACCTCAGATGGACAGAGTCAACCAGCAGTTTCCTGGTCCAGCTAACTCACCTCTACCTACAAGGATGTGCAAATGGGAGCCTAATCTCAAGACTAAACGGACCAAAACTATTATTGCTTCAACGGCAACTAATGTGACCGTTATCCTTCATTGAGGGGCTGTAGTGCATGTTTTTTTTTTTGTTTTTTTTTACTTGGCCTCAAACTTGGGATTCTAAATTGTCCTTAGGTATGACTGTGAGAGTGAATGGTTGTCTGTCTCTCTGTGTTGGCCCTGCGATGGACTGGTGATCTGTCCAGGGTGTACCCTGCCTCTCACCCAAAGATGCTGGGATAGGCTCCAGCCCCACGCGACCTGAAAAGGATTAAGCGGAAGAAGATGGATGGCTGGATGTTACATAACTATGCTTTAATTTTCCACAGCAGTGACATTTTCAGTGAACTGAAAAATCTCAGCAGTGATGTCCAATGAAAATGCTACAGATATCAGTTTAGAATCCAGGGGCTCTTGGTCTTCAGGGTGGCTGGATGGACGGAGGAATGTAGGGATGTTTTTGGAGGTGTGAAAACTTTTAAGCATCCGTCAACATGTTGTTATCCAAAATGATCTTCTCTCCAGGTTTGAACGCCGGCATCCCCACATACGGGCAGCTGGCACATCGGAAAGCATCGCCCAGGTAACACTGTCCGCAAACACAACCAAGAGCATTGTTTAGTCTCTGTTCTGTAGTGATGCAAGACTGACATCTGAGTGGGGTACTCACACTTCCACAGGCAGATTTGGGTAGGTTACTCTTCTGTTTTCCTTTACTCTCCTGCTCCAGTTCCTCCGCTAGCCCACACGAGCTACACAAAACAATACAACATGTAGAACATTAAAACTGATAACTTAAGAACACCTCAGACAAAGAAGACCTGGATTTATGTAAAAGAAGTAAAAATCTCAAGACAGTGAGATTACTACATGAATATTATGTTTGTTTCCTCCTGTGTTACAAGTGAAAACTGGTCCCACAGACTTAAATGAACACAGGCAGAAACAACCTCACTGACTGCTGAGATCTAGTCTCTTAAGGCACTTTTCCACTTGGAACCCAAAGGCCTCGTTTGGCCTTGGACCGAACAGTCCTGTTCCGGCACTGGTGGTTTTCCACAGCACAAGGCTCACTGTAGTATGGGTGGGCGAAGGAGGGAGTTGGAGGCGGTGCTACACTCCCCTTGAGGCTGCGCCATTTTCCCTGGACCAATTACTAGTCCAAGAGCTATTTAATATCATTTTGGTGGTGAGGCTGCTGTGTATTATTATGCATTACTCATCTCATGTAACCTTGTGCCATTGCAATGACGCAATTTTTTCGTATATTTAATGTGGACGTGTGGATCTTTAACATCACAGTTACAAGTACTGGGACAGCCATCTAATAAAAAATATCTTACAAAATTACAAGTCCACATTTTCTTTAAAGTGTACTTGTTAATGCTGAGTACAGAATTGAGTGAGGCGCACCAAAACAGTTGTTGCTGTACACCCCACACTCACCCGTCCTTACAATGGCTAAGTTGAATATTTTGTGCAGATAAAACCATTACCTGGGTATTTCCAAATACAGAACTTAAAATATTAGGTGTCCCTGTTGTTGCACATGGATATAAAGCTTGGTCAGTAGTGTCTGGCTTTTAATGTATGTGTCGGCAGTTATTGGACTCCATAACACACTGCAATGACAAATTTTTCCCAACCTTTTTAAGGATTTTAAGACAGTGTAAAACTTAGTAGTAACAGACAACACATGATGTCAACAGTCACGGGTTTATTCAACATTATTAACACTGGTCATTGATTAATGTACAGTATATACATAATAATGGTTGGGAAAACGGGTCACACACGCCGTGTGAGGGTTTCAAAGACTGCCATGAGAGTGTTATTGAGGGCAGCATTCTGCGCAATTTCCTCCCTTCGTACAGCAACTTCAGCTTCCCTGGACTGACGGACCTCATCCACAAGCAGTGAATTGAGTTCCAACTGTTGCCGCTGGAGCTCCCTCTGCTCACGTTGATGCTCCCGCTGAAGCTCCATCTGTTCACGGTGCTGTTCCCTTTCTGCTTCTTGCATCGATGCAAAAATAGTTGAAAGGTCTTGTTTTGTGTTGCTCCGCTTCCTCTTACCTACAAGACAGAAATGTGAGCTGGTGTCAGTAAAATCAACCTCAAAACATGTAGCAGTACATCCCCAAAAATTAATACAAAAGTTAAATATTTTTGGACACATGTCAGAAAGTGAGACCCATATATTATACAGAATCATTAATCAGACAGTGAAGTATTGTTACATTTTAATCATTTATTGGCTCACAGCGCATGAATATCCAAAATTACTTTTCTCGAAAAATCAATGGTTATGTTAAAAATAGATATTAAAAAAAGAGGAGTGTTCTCAAAAGTATGAGGATTTATGGAGAAACGGATTTCATTTTCCAGCTGGAGTGACCATCGCCCCACAGTGCCTAAACAATCAAAACCTGGTGTAATGGACAAGGCATCACTGTGTTTGATTTGGCCAGGAAACTCTGACATAAAACCCATATGGATTGTCAAGATTATGACAGATACCATCTTATATGACTTTCACTGTCTTTTGTGAGTCACAAAAAACACACTGTACCATGACATTGCAGTTATTTTGAGATGTACCTGTACAAGGGACACACACTGGTGAAAGTCAAGTGCTGGGTTTGAAAAAATTACTTTTTTTTATGAGTATCACAACTGTGTATTTGTACAATACATTTAGTAAAAGCTGGGTTTATGTTTCAAATGCCTAGCTTTTTATGGTGGTCAAAAAATTCTAGAGGTGACCCAAATTCTATGGTGGACAGACCCAGCTGGTCTATCATCTCTGAAGAGCTGGAGCAGGTGGCTGGGGAGTGGGAAGTCTGGGCTTCTCTGCTTGAACTGCTGCCTCCGTGACACGGAGAAGTGGTAGAAGATGGATGGATGGAAAAAATTCTGAATGCATTTATACAGTAGGCTCAACTGAATCATGAAAATGAAGCATGCTGACTTTCAAATAATGAGTTTTGTGCTACAACAGCTCATTAGCTTTTCCATGCCTGTGATTAAATATGCAATTGCATTTTTTTTTTTTTTTTTTTTTTTTTTTTTTTTTTTAAACCGTGATGGCGAGCTATCTAGGGCGGCGACAGCTATGATCCACTCGTGAGCCACGATAACGGCGTGGGACTTGTTATTTATTTATTGTTATACATAATTATAGTTAGCATGAAACAGGCTGGATAAGGTAAAAACATTAATGTCAAGAAAAAAAACACTCACCGTCTGTGGTTAACGTAATTGTCGCTGAGGGGTCCATTCCCAGCTCCGGTTTCCATAAATTTGGTCCATGAGATCAAACCACTTCCAATGCTGCGGTTCGCCTCGCTTCTACTGTTATGATCCTTTATGGATCGGTACGAAAGTGCAACATGTATTAAAAAAAAAAAAAAAAAAAAAAAAAAAAAAAAAAAAATTTAACCAGGATTACAACTAACTATTTCATCAGATATTGTCAACACAAAAAACAACATACAAGGACGGCCATAGCATTGAGCTAGGTCATCGTTTAAACACGATTAAGTTTTCGTCTGTCCCTAGTGAACTTTCCACTGTTGGAAAAAATAACATAAAGCATGAATATCAGATCACTTACCGTCCTGTATATCACAATATCACGGCTTCAACTGCTAAAGTTGGGTGCGTCGCGGCTGCACATTCAATTCAATTTGGGTGGCTGGGTCTAATTCCCGGTACGTCTCCATGTAATTTCTGGTGCGTCTGTTTGTGCGCACCACTGCAGGCTCAGTCTGCTTCCCTCTGCATTCTCTCACCAGCCGAAACGCACAGGAAACTCTGCTGGACTGCGGTGTTGGATTTCTGCTGATTTCTGTTAAGCCATTCTCTCGTTGTGGTTTATAATATCACTTGTTCGCGGGCTCACTGACGAAAAATTGCAAATGGCGACCAGCAAGCGATTCTGGAAAGTCAGTGTAACGCCCACTCTCATGACGCTACGCACAGACCAATGAATGGCCAGCAGTGGCGTGACGAAACGGGGCCGGGAGCCTTCGGACCTGCTTTTTACGGTGCCGAAAAAAGTGTCAGTTAAACTGGAACTGTTCCGAAAAAGGGAACTGTGAGGCCTTTGGGTTCCGAGTGGGAAAGCGCCTTTAATGTTCCCCTCCTACTGTAGGTTCTGCAGTCTCACACATTTTCAATTTTGCCCGTTATGTAAATTTGTGACTTTTTCCACCCATTCTTGTAAATTTGCTACTTTTTCTTGCCCAGCCTCATAAACCTGCAACAGTTTTCTGGATACATGCTAGTATTTTTATCCAATGTTTTTTTTATATTAATAAAAGATAATAACCAGACTGTCATTCTGACCTGATAAAATCACCTCAGAGTGATCAGATCTCCTGACCTTAAGCACAGCCTAGATACGGACCCACCTGAGGATCACTGAACAACGGACAACTGCTTAGGAGTAACAGTTTTCGTGAACTCTTAATGCCTAGCTCTCCTGACCTTGACATTGACCCTGACCTTGAGCACACTCTGGACGTACCCCCACCTGTGGATCCTTGTGAGTGAGTTTGGTGAGCATAGGGACAAATGCCTAAGAAGAGTAGTGATTTCCATAAAATATGGACAGACAGATGCTGCGTCTTCACTTTAGCTCCTCTCAGCTTCACCGGATTGAGCTATAAATGGTTTTCTGTCCTTGTAGGTTGTGCACACCAGGCTGATATATGCTCCAGTGTTCATTTTTTGGGATCAGCTCAGTTTTGATGCCATCAAAGGTGTAGTCATGAGTGAGCGTGGGCGTGTCTGGTCGTCTTAGAGGGAGCTGTCTATGGGAGCCTACGAGGCCGTGATGGGCAAACGTGTGAGTGGGAGGCTGACACCCTGGTTAATCACTGCTGTGCAGTTTGTGGCTCCAAACAGAGCAGGATGACAGCACCCACAATCCAGGAACAGAGCCTCACTTTTCTACAAAGGAAGTAAGCAGCAGCACTTCTGTCGTATTCACATATGGTTCCTATCCAATGAACGCTCAAAAGTACAAAAATACATCTTAAAAATTACCTTAACATGCCTAATATACAGCATATATGCATCTTCACACTTGTGGTGCCCGTGGAAGTCAAACGTAATGTTTTATCACATTTTTAATGACTTCACACCTGACAGAAACCCGGTCAAATATTTATTTGGTCTCACAGTGATGTATCTTACTATTCAGTACATTGCATAAGCCCACCAATACAGACCCTGAATCAGCTGATTGTCAAGTGTTATTTATTGGCCCCTGTGTGATAAACTGCTCCTTCGATGCATCCACAGAGCAGACAGCAGCTGTGGTCTTGTGCTGATCCCAACACATGGACGGCACCATTCTTATTTCTGCTGCCAAAGGAAAGACTGTTGTCAGTTTGAACCGCACACCAATGTTTCATCTCCATCTGATATATGGAGGATTGTTCTGTTTAGTAGACCACCAGGGTGTCAGTCGACTCCCCCGCTTCACCACCTCAGCCCACATGGTGGAAAGACTGCAGGGTCTATGGAAGCCCACTGACTGAATGGGCTTTTTATGAAGGAAGGCGCTACCGTTCATTCCCCCGCCACAGTGGCCAGCAGATTTCCTGCTGCAGTCATGCATGTTAACCAGAGTTCAGCCATGATTAGTAATATGACAGAGTAGTGTACTGAAGCTATATGAATTTGATTTGAAAAAGTGGCAGTTAGCTCTCTGGAAGCTCTGTGGTACTGGTATTGGTGGATAAATGAAACCTCACCAGTTCTTGCAGGCTTTCTTCTTCTTGCTGGCTCCTTCTCCACAGCTGGGGGCTTTCAGAGAAGCTGGATCTGGTTTCTTCAAATCATCTTCATCCAGCAGAGCATCCGAGTCCAACAGATCCTGATTAAAGACACATTTATGAGACTCAGAGGTGGTTTTCCAGCCAATTGGGGATGAAGGGGAAGGGAGTCAAAGGTGTTACTTCTCACATGTATGAGCAATAATTAGTATAATTAGGCTAACCCGTGT
This sequence comes from Pholidichthys leucotaenia, assembly GCA_020510985.1. NCBI lineage: Eukaryota > Metazoa > Chordata > Actinopteri > Cichliformes > Pholidichthyidae > Pholidichthys > Pholidichthys leucotaenia. Next base: position 54,069,724 of record CM035840.1, on the reverse strand, counting down.
CTCCCTTCTTTATTCGTCTATAACATCTACATCCTCCTGTCACTTAGATTTACTGTCTGATACACTGCAGTTTGTAAATGTACTGTGACACAAGGACATTAATGAGTGAAAAAAAAAATCCACACAACTACAAGTTTAAACACTCCCAGTCATATATACGTTAACTATTGGTATGTCTAATATTGAACACTAAGGTTTTATACTGAATACACACTGGAACATTAAACATCCTCCATGAGTTGGAAGAGAAACAAATCAAAACCACAACCGATGGCTGTACGCAAATATTTGATTATGTGGATATTTGTTTATTAAGCCGATATTCATTTTTCAAATTCGGTATTCAGCTTGATTTTAATAAAGGCAGATTACAAATTTGCCACTTTCTTCTTCCAGCTTCATTCCCACGCTCTAGTGGCATCGCTGTGGCAGACATCAATATATCTGCCATATCCATAGGTTGGAGCTGAGTTTTACACCGGATGCCCTTCCTGACACAACCCTGCCCATTTTATCCTGGCTTGGGACCGGCACAGGGACTACACTGGCTTGTGCTCCCCCTGTGGGAGGGTAACCAACATTTCCCTCCTCCATTCCATTTTGCTTAGCACCAAGCTGGACGGCAGGAAGTTCCATTTTTATATGGTTTTTGACATGACCCGGCCGGAATTTGAACCCCGGCCTCCCAGTTGTGGGGCGGATGCTCTACCTCTAGGCCACCACTCTGGTAGATTACAAATTTGCCACATTTACTAAAAATAAAAGCCTTGTAAATTTAGGAGAACAAGAGCTCTCTGAGGCGAGTGCAATATCCCCTGCCTCCGTTTTCTTTGAAGATCCCAATACTTACTGGCAGAGCAGTTTTCAACTTTTCAATATAATTACTGTGGCAGAACCAAATTATGATAAGCCCATCATCAACAAATATACAAACCCATAGTCAGAGGTCAGGATCCCGAGGTGAACCTGTGGACCAGGCTTGGTGGCCCAGGCTTTACTTGTTGTAGTACAGTGGTGGCCTAGAGGTAGAGCATCTGCCCCACAATCAGGAGGCCGGGGTTCAAGTTCCCACCAGGTCATGAACAAAGACCATGTAAAAGTGGAACTTCCTGCCATCCAGCTTGGTGCTCAGCAATAATGAAACAGAGGAGGGAAATGTTGGTTACCCAGCCACAGGGGGTGCACAAGTCAAGTGTACTCCCTGCGCCGGTCACAAGCCCAGATAAAATGGGCAGGATTGTGTCAGGAAGGGCATCCGGCGTAAAAACTCAGCTTCAACTGTAAGAGGACCCGCCCCAACTGTGGGACTAACTGTGTCCTGTAAAAATAAATATGGATAATGATGACAGTAATAAGGCATAAGTAATGGTAACCTTGACCTTTGACCCCACCCCCATGGTAAAAGGTCAGGGTCCCAAGGTGAACCTGTGTACCAGGTTTGGTGACCCTAGCTTTCTTTGTTTTTGAGATATAGTTTATAAGGCATTTTGATGTTGACCTTTGACCTTGCAATCCCAAAACCACAGTCACACTTCAAGGTCACAGCGTGAATCTGTGTACCAAGTTTGGTGACCCTAGCTATACTTGCTGTACAGTAATAGATAAGATAAGCCTTTATTAGTCCCACAACGGGGAAATTCCAGGATTGCAACAGCACAGGGATAGCAACACTCAGAGCAACAATCAGAAGGCAAGAAAAAAAACAAGCAAGCAAGAGCAGCTAATATACATATGTACATATTACTATAAGATATACAGTATATATACACACACACACACAGACACACAGTGCAGAGCATTGTAGCTGGATGGAATAAATATATGAATATATGAACACAGTGCAGAGCATTGTAGCTAGATGGAATAAATATGTAAATATATAAACACCCACAGTACGGAGCATTGCAGCTAGGTGGAATAAATATGCAAGTATATAAACACACACAGTGCGGAGCAATGTAGCTAGATGGAATAATATGTAGATATATAAAAACACAGTGCGGAGCATTGTAGCTAGATGGAATAAATATACAGATATATAAATATAAACACACCCAGTGCTGAGCATTGTAGCTAGATGGAATAAATATGTAAATATATAAACACACACAGTGCAGAGCATTGTTGCTAGATGGGATGAAACAGCATAACCGACTACTTAGTTATCCTACATGGTATGATTATGTGCCCATACATATTCTCACCCTCCATAGCGACCGGTATGTTCCTAGTTGTATGCCGGAGAGGACCATTGTGTAAGTCTATTGCATCTTTTGCATTCAAAAAAACTATTAGTTTGTTACGTCTTTTTGCCATCTCTGCGAGCAGCCCTGCTTAGGTTGTACAGTCTGACAGCCGTTGGTAGGAAGGACCTACGAAACCTCTCGGTTGTGCACCTGGGATGATGTAGTCTGCTGCTAAATGAGCTCCTCAGTGCATCCAGTATGTCCTGCATAGGGTGGAACTCGGACTCCAGCAGAGATGACAGTTTAGCCACCGTCCTTCTCTCTCCTATCTCCTCCATCGGATCAAGGCGCTGCCCCAGGACAGAGCTAGCTTTCTTAATCAGTTTGTTCAGTCTCTTCCTATCGGCTGCCGTAATGCCACTGCCCCAGCAGACCACTCCAAAAGTGATGGCTGATGCCACCACCGTGTCATAGAATGACTTCAGCAGCGCCCCTTGTACACCAAAAGACCTGAGTCTCCTCAGCAGGAACAGCCTGCGCTGTCCCTTCTTGTAGAGTGCGTCAGTATTGTGTGACCAGTCTAGTTTATTGTTCAGATGAACACCCAGGTACTTATAGGATGTCACCATCTCGATGTCTGTTCCCTGTATATTTACTGGTGCTGTGAGGGGCTGCCCATGCCTGCGGCAGTCCACCACCAGCTCCTTAGTTTTCCTCGCGTTGATCTGGAGGCAGTTCCGATGGCACCAGTCCACGAAGTCCTGGATAAGCCCTCTGTACTCAGCTTCATCTCCGTTGGAGATGAGACCAACGATCGCAGAGTCATCAGAGAACTTCTGTAGATGGCAGTGTGTTGTGTTGTGTGAGAAGTCCGCAGTATAAAGAGTGAACAGGAAGGGAGCCAGCACCGTTCCCTGGGGGGCCCCCGTGCTACTGATGATCATGTCGGAAACACAGTCCCGGGTTCTCACAAACTGAGGCCGGTTCGTGAGGTAGTCCAGGATAATAGGGATAATAGGGATAATAGGGCATAGGAAATGCTAATTTTGACCTTTTGACCCGAAACCCAGAGTCAGGTGAGGTGTAAATCGTCCAACATGTGTATTAGATACAACTACTGTATTGATTTGAAAAGCCTGCATCATTTCCTTCAGTAGTTACTGTGTTTAGATTTAGGGAAAAATCTGACCTCTGACCTTTGACCTCAAGGTCATCTGATGAGAGTCAAATTGCAATATGCGCATCATCAGAGTATATCAAACCATGGTACCAAGTTTCAAAACAATCAGACCAAAACTGTAGGAGGAGTTGATTTCACAAAAGTGGGACAGACTGACCCATAACATAATCCCCCTTCAGTCTTCATCCTTCACTTGGCGGGGTACGAAAATCTCAAATTAACAAGAAAAATTAGCAATGTGATGAAATCACAAAATTTACTAAAAAAAAGTCTCAAATTTACACAAGTAAATCTGCATACAGGAAACATTTATGACAAAAACTGCAATTTTATGAGGGAAAAAATGCTTTGGGGAAGAAGAAGAAAATAATTGCATTTTTTAATGGAAAAATTTGGTAAATTTAGAAGAAAAAAACATCTCAAATTTACAAAAATAAGAGGCAAATTTATAAGTAAAAGTTCCAAATTTATTAGAAAAGTCCCATTTGTGTAAAACATTGATGTTCATGCAGTTTACTGAGGGAGAAGAAGACTGGACAGAATATTCCACTTTGGATGGTGCATCTCATTTATCTAACAATCTGGCATCTTTTTTATCCAAATTTCCAAAATCTTGACAACTCAGAGTTGGGACCAGGAAGCAGAGTCGCAGTCTTACACGCCTCTCTGCAGCTCCTCTTCATCCACTACCCCTCAACTTAGCCCCTGTCTTCCCCATCAGAGAATCATTGTCTGGTTCCTCCAAAGTAAATAAAAATATAATGTATAAGATAAGATAAGATAAGCCTTTATTAGTCCCACAAAGGGGAAATTCCAGGATTGCAACAGCACAGGGATAGCAACACTCAGAGCAACAATCAGAAGGCAAGAAAAAAAAAAAAGCAAGCAAGCAAGAGCAGCTAATATACATATGTACATATTACTATAAATATATATACACACAGACACACAGTGTAGAGCATTGTAGCTGGATGGGATAAATATATGAGTATATAAACACACAGTACGGAGCATTGCAGCTAGATGGAATAAATATGTAAATATATAAACACACAGTGCGGAGCAATGTAGCTAGATGGAATAATATGTAGAAATATAAGCATCCCAAAGTGATTAAACAAAAAGTTGGTAAAAATCAAATTAAACATGAAGCCTCTAAATTTAATGACGGCCTCTGTTCCTCCTCATAATTTAAAAATTAAATGCAGTTTGTTAAATATTAGGTCTCTAACTCCCAAGTCTCTGCTAGTCCATGATCTGTTAATTGATCATCAGATTGATTTAATATCCCTTACAGAGACTTGGTTAGGGCAAGAGGATTATGTTGGTTTAAATGAATCAACTCCCTCTGGTTATTTAAACTGTCAAAATCCCAGAAGTTCTGGTCGTGGAGGAGGAGTAGCAACAATTTACCATTCCAAATTACTAGTTAATGTAAAGCAAAAACATGTTATAATTCCTCTGAGGGCCTGGTCCTCAGTATTGGGCACTTTAGCAATTTTAGACTTAACCCAATTTTATTTAATTTTATTTGCCATAGTTTATCATCCTCCATCAACCTACTCAGAATTTTTATCCGAATTTGCTGATTTCTTAGCTGATTTAGTGCTGAAATCAGATAGAATAATTATAGTAGGGGACTTTAATATACATGTAGATGTAGATAGTGACTGCCTTAGTGTGGCTTTTAATTCAATATTAGACTCGATTGGGTTTTCTCAGAAAGTAGGAAATTCTACCCATTATCTCCACCATACGTTGGACTTTGTTCTGACATATGGCATAGAAATAGAAAATCTGGTAGTGTCTCCTCATAACCCTGTACTGTCAGACCATTGTCTGTTAACCTTTGATTTTACTATTTCTGACTATTTGGCTCCTAAAGAAAAATATTACTACAGTAGATGCCTCTCAGATGATGCTGTTACCAAATTTACGCAGATTGTTTCCTCTATGCCATGTGTCAACACAACGGAAATAAGCTATAGACAGCTTGCTCCTTCTGTAATTGATAGCATGGTAGATAGTGTTACAGCTTCTCTGCATCAGACTCTAGACTTGGTGGCCCCCCTTAAAAAACAAAAAGTATAATCAGATGTTTCTAACTCCTTGGTTCAACACAGAAACTCGTAGCTTAAAGGGCCTATATCATGCAAAATCGACTTTTTTGAGCTTTTAAGCATGTTATAATGTTAATTCCTCACCAAAAACACCCCTGAAGTGGTATTTTGCTCCATTCACGCATCTCTGAGTATTCCCCCTCAACCCTGCTCTCTGAGCTGCTGCTCCGCCCTGTCCCTGATAATGACTGGGTCCCCACGTTCATACGTATGAACCAGGGATGAGAATCCTCCGCGGATCCACGGAATTCCGCGGATTTGATCATGTCGAGGGTCATTCTCGTGAATCGTCTAAATTCGAGGAGAAAATTTTAGGGGTGGGGGTGGGTGAGGTATGTTATGAGCGGCGAGTTGTATTTTCGATCGGCTGCTAAAATCCACCACGCAGAACGCGCTACCCAGCGAGATCAGTAATGTAATGTAACAAGGCCACTGATTGGCTGATACTTACTGAAACAACCAATCGGCGATTTTGTTAGATTTCCTTTGTCATATCCAACACGTGGAGCGAAATGCAAATGGCGGACAGTTCAATCAGTTCAATCAACCGAGTTTTCCCGATTTCATGAAAATGGTGAACCTAAAACTCACGAAAGACAACAAAGCAAGAATTTTAGAAATCGACAAAGGGATGAGGAACAAGTTTCGTTGGGAATGGCTCGAAAAAACTGTGTCAGTGACTGTAAAGATCGGTAAAAATACCGAAGTTGTGGTTGAAAAAATGGCCGACTTCATAGCGAAATGCAAAAGTACCAGTGAAATCCCAGTGTGTTTATTGCAACAATTTCTTGAGTTATGGATTTCGTGGTTGTGTTGCATTAGTTGAACACTGTTCAAAACAGAAACATCTCAAAATTGTGGCTACAAGGAGATCGAACTACTCGCTCGGTGCTGCATTCAAAACGATCGATGGACACGGTCAAATTCAGATGCCAGTCAATCAAAGTTCATCACAATCGGCCCCGATTACAGTAATTAGTGATCGGAAGACACATTCCAAGGTAAGATTTTTTTCTCGTTCTAAGTAATGTACTTGAGAATTTTCGCGTAATGAATTTGTTATGAAATAGCATGTGTAAGTTGTGACGTCATGCCTGTTTTAAAACACTAATTTCATTTGAATGCTGATTATCGATTGTTAATAGATAAATGTTATTACATATTTTCTCACAATTTGAAATGCAATCTAAGAATTTTGGATATAATTTATCATTTTTTGTTTCACTAGGAGGAGTTACATAATGCATGTGTAAGTTATTTTGTCATGATAGTTTATTTCAAAAAAAAAAAATAATAAAAACAAACAAATGGCAAATGTAATAAAGTAACAGTATACACTGTTCAAAAGGGAGAAGGAAGAAGTGAACACTTATTAATTCCATCTCCTCTTTTCCATAAATACACCCATGTAAATTTTATACAAATTACCACCTTTAAGACCCCAAGTAAACAATTTACTGTATTTTTTTACAAATCAACATTAATACCCATCCATCCTAACATACATTGATGTCCATACATCAAAACCAGCCTCAAACAACACAGATATACACAGTCCTGTCCCACCCACCATTCCATAGTGTCCCATAATGTCCCAGAGTGAACATAATGAATCATACATATAAATACTACCCTTCTAACATATATCCTTTCAGCAAATGGTGTTTATACCTCTTTTTGAATTGATTTCTGCTTGTACATAGTTTCAGTTCCGGCTCCAGACTGTTCCACAAATAGGTTGCCTTTCCTAAGATATCTTTGATATCTTTGCTTTTATTAGTAAACATAATTTCTTTATGGTCATTGCATAAAAAATATTAAACATCTTTTAGGTTTTATTTACTTTCTTAGATTATCTTTCAAACATTAAAATATACTAATATGCAACTTTTTTATATTCCTAGTAACACTAACAAATGCACACAATAAATCAAAATGTTTGCAGAATGTCAGTATATTTTAATAAATGGGTGATGGGCTTGGTGATGGAATTTTGTTAGTATTTATAATTTATTTTACTTGGTTAAATTATTTTGTCTGTTCTAGAACTATGTAAATGTAATTCTGTGCCAGTTCTAAACATATTAAATAGTAGTAAAATATAATTTAGTATTATTACATCAACATACCATTCAGATATCATAAATTTACACATGTGATGCAGCAGCAGATTAAAAAGGTAAACTATAAATGCATTTGTACTTACTTCTAACTTTAAATATAAGACCACATTTGAGCATTCTAAAACACCAAGGCTCCGCCTTGGATCCGGCTTGGGGACCTGCGAACCCCAAGACCCCCGGCTTAGTTTCCTCTTTTTTTCCCAAACCCCATTCTCATCCCTGATGAACATGGGTGAGCCGCCCACTCCAGGAAGTGCCTGTGCTGCCAGCACCGCCCCCAGGCTAATGCACACACCCACTTTCTCCGCGCAGCTAACAGAGCAGTGATCGGCAAAACTCTTTCACTTTAGCATTGACGCTGTGAAGAAGTAGTTCCTCTCACGCCTAATCTGCTCAGTGACAACAACTGTTTGCTTTTTACGTAAGACAATGTCTTCTAAGTGGCGTAAATGTGTCTTTGGCTGTGAGAGATTTAGGAGTTTGTTCAGCCTTCCTGATTTTCATGGGCGGAACCCAGCGACACGCTGCGGCAGCTGGCTCAGGGGTTACGTCATGAAATGGGCGGCACCCACAAGAAGGAGAGGCAGAGCCTCAGAGATCGAGGCATCTTACTTCCGGGCTCACGAAAATAACTCATATTTCATAAGAAATTCATTCTCCAGTGTACCAAAGGTAAGATACTATCACATACATGCATATACTGTAGTTTACTCTGAAAGGCTTAAAATAGCATGATATAGTGTGGCACATATGTTGGGTTCATATTTTCCACAAATGTATGGCTGTATGTTTATTGGGTGCTTCACGTCTCGAGGGACAAAGAGGTCTGGATCTGCTGAAGTCTGCAGGAGATAACGAGGAGGTGTGAGATTCGGCCTTTGTCTCAGAGAAGATGCCCCAGAGGGATTTCCGGATCATCGAAGAATAAGAGACAATGGTGAAGGATCAAAGAGTTGCATTGTGACTGGGATTAAGTACCATGTGACTGTATGTTTGCTAAAGCACTATGTGACTTAAGTTCCGATGCTCCAGAAGTATAAGAGCGTGATGTGATATTGTTCTGTCTCTTTTCCTGCTTTGAGAATGCTAGAGATGTGTTCTGTTAATAAAGCTGAACCTGAGAAATAAAACTCAGCCTCATCCTTTGAGCACATCCTCTACACTGGTGACCCTACGACAAAGAATGAGCAGAGAGAATTCTCCCGAGCGGAGCTCGGCGGAATCCAGCCTGATGGCTGCCTCCACACTCCGGCTGCCTGATTTCTGGCAGCATAGTCCGCGCTCCTGGTTCAGCGCAGTCGAGGCGCAGTTCAACCTCCGGAGAATCTCGAAGGACGACACGAAATTCTACCATGTGGTGGCGAAGCTCGACAGCCACACGGTCCAGAGGGTGGAAGATCTGGTCAACCACCCACCGGACAGCGACAAGTACAGCGCATTGAAGGACGCGCTGATCAGCCATTTCACCCCTTCGGTACAACAGCGAGCAGAGGGGCTCCAAACGTTGACGGAGTCGGAGAACGACAGACCTGCGGACCTAATGGTGAAGATGCTGAGGCTGAAAGACTCCGAGGATGGCGAATTTATTTTCACCCACCTTTTCCTCCGGACCCTGCCGCCAGCGGTGAGAGTGACCCTGGCAGATTCACCCCGATTGGCCAAGGGAGACTACCATGGGTTGAGCAAGGAGGCGCAGCGACTCGTCGACGCCCACAAGCGGAGCGCGGTTTCGGCCGCGGCAGCTGAGCTAGGAACGACGCCCAGAGACGGCTTGGGGCCAGTGGTTGCGGCGCCAGACACACCGACGACGGCGGCGACAGGTACCAGGCGACGCAGAGCTGATGACGGCCTGTGCTTCTACCATCGCCGTTTTGCAGAGAGGGCACACAAGTGCCTCCCACCGTGCCACTTCAAGCGTCCGGGAAACGCCAAGACCGAGGGTCGGTAGCGGCTGCGACCCTCGGGGAGGAGAACAAGCTGCTTTACCTGACAGATGCACACTCAGGGAAACAATTCCTCGTGGACACGGGCTCCCAGCTGAGTTTCGTCACGCCTACCTACGTGGAACAGCTGATGCCGTCTGAAGTTCCCTGGGTGTCAGTGTCAGCAGCGAACGGCTCAGCGATTAAGACCTTCGGTGAGAGGACTATGCTTCTGTCCTTACAGGGCCGTTCATTTGAGTGGACCTTTATTGTAGCGGCAGTCAGTTTCAACATGTTAGGGGCTGATTTTTTGTGCTCACATGGTTTATTGGTTGATCTTGCTAATAGACGTCTGGTTAATGCACTGTCTTTCCATTCTCTTCCCTGCACAGCCCGGGTGGCCCCGCCTACTGCACTGGCCAACGTCACAGCTGCGGGTGGTAAGTTTCATGCACTGCTCACTCAGTTTCCAGCACTCACAGTCCCAACGTTTTCGGCGACAGTGGCTAAGCATGGGGTGGAGCATTTTATCACTACCACTGGACAGCCCGTTTTTGCAAAAGCTTGGCGCTTGGACTCAGCTAAACTGGCCATAGCGCGCGAGGAGTTCACCAACCTGGAAAAACTGGGCATCATTAGACGCTCTAAAAGCCCCTGGGCTTCACCGCTATACATGGTCCCAAAGGCTGATGGCTCGTGGCAACCTTGCGGTGATTTCCGCAGGTTGAACAACGTTTCAGCACACGACCGCTACCCGATTCCGCACATCCAAGATTTTTCAGTTCATTTGGCGGGGGCGCGCATTTTTTCTAAAATTGATTTGGTGCGTGGTTACCATCAAGTCCCAGTGCGTGCTCAGGATATACCCAAAACAGCGGTAATAACTCCTTTCGGGCTTTTTGAGTTTTTGTGCATGCCGTTTGGTCTCAAGGGTGCCGCGCAGACCTTTCAACGCATGATGGATGCAATTTTACGAGACCTCCCTTTCGTGTTCATCTACTTGGACGACATTTTGGTAGCCAGCACGTCCGAAGACGAACACGAAAGCCACCTTACAGCAGTTTTTCGGAGGCTGGCAGAGCATGGGTTAATAATTAACCCAGCGAAGTGCCAGTTTGGGGTGGTGCAAATCGATTTTTTGGGGCATCGCGTTTCGCCAGAAGGGGCGATCCCTCTGCCCGATAAAGTACGCGCAATAACAAATTTTCCCCAACCTCAAATGGTCAAAGCGCTGCAGGAGTTTTTGGGAATGGTTAATTTTTATAGCCGGTGGGGGAGAAATTTGTTTGGCCCGGGTTGCGCAGACAGGTCAAGGAATGGGCAGCAGCCTGCATAGCATGTCAGCGAGCCAAAATACACAAGCACACTAGAGCTCCTTTGGAGCCTTTTCACATTCCGGCTAAGCGTTTTGATCATGTGCATGTTGACTTGGTGGGCCCCCTTCCGTCGTCACAGGGGCACACACACCTTTTGACGATGGTGGATCGCACCACATGTTGGCCAGAAGCGGTTCCTCTGGAGTCAACCACAGCGGAAGAAGTTGCGCGAGCGTTTTTAACAGCTTGGGTTGCGCGTTTTGGAGTTCCGTCGGACATAACGTCCAACAGAGGTCCCCAATTTGTTTCCGAATTATGGTAGTCGATGGCCCGCAGCTTAGGGGTGAAGATACACCGCACTACCACATATAACCCCCAGGCTAACGGTTTATGCGAACGTTTTCATAGGTCGTTGAAAGCAGCCCTCAGAGCGTCACTTACAGATACAAATTGGGTGGACAAACTTCCATGGGTTTTATTGGGGTTGCGTTCTGCACCTAAGGAGGATTTGCAGGCCTCTCCAGCTGAGTTAGTTTTTGCACAACCTCTCCGTTTGCCAGGGGAATTTCTTCCCGACAATCCTGCACCAAATTGCCCCCCCCCCGCTCAGCTGTTGCAGAGCAGCACAGGATCAAACACTCTCCCTGGTCCGGTTCATCACAGTTTCCCACGAGTTTTTGTGCTGAAGGCTTTAAAAAATGTGGAGTTTGTTTTTGTTAGACATGATGCACAACGCCCAGGTTTGCGCCCGCCTTATGATGGACCTTTCAGAGTGCTGGAAACAGGTGAGAAGCATTTTTTGCTAGATTTAGGAGGCAGAAAGGAGTTTATTTGCATAAACAGACTCAAACCCGCTTTTGTTCTGGCTGATGAACACGTGCAGTTGGCGAGGACCCCCCGCCGTGGCAGGCCTCCGAGAAGGCATTCTCCAGAGCCCCCACAGAGATGTGCTAACAGTTCTAATCCACAGGTGCAGGAAGACGCTGCAGAAGTAGCAAAGCCGGCTTACAGCAGATTCGGCAGGAGGTTAAGACCTAGGCGACTGGTGGATTGATTTTTGATATGTGATAATGTTTATATGTCATGCATCTGATTATGTTTTGTCCCATAGTAGACGTTTGGGGGGGGGGGGGGTCATGTGGCACATATGTTGGGTTCATATTTTCCACAAATGTATGGCTGTATGTTTATTGGGTGCTTCACGTCTCGAGGGACAAAGAGATCTGGATCTGCTGAAGTCTGCAGGAGATAACGAGGAGGTGTGAGATTCGGCCTTTGTCTCAGAGAAGATGCCCCAGAGGGATTTCCGGATCATCGAAGAATAAGAGACAATGGTGAAGGATCAAAGAGTTGCATTGTGACTGGGATTAAGTACCATGTGACTGTATGTTTGCTAAAGCACCATGTGACTTAAGTTTCGATGCTCCAGAAGTATAAGAGCGTGATGTGATATTGTTCTGTCTCTTTTCCTGCTTTGAGAATGCTAGAGATGTATTCTGTTAATAAAGCTGAACCTGAGAAATAAAACTCAGCCTCATCCTTTGAGCACATCCTCTACAATAGGCCCTTTAATTTATAAAAAATCTCTTAGAAAAGCTAGAACGAGTTATTATTCTGCATTAATAGAAGAGAACAAGAATAATCCCAGATTTCTTTTCAGTACTGTAGCCAGGTTGACAAAGAGTCAGGACTATGTCAATCCTAGCATTCCCTTAGAGCTTACTAGTCAGGACTTTATGAACTTTTTCAATAATAAAATTTCATCCATCAGAGATAAAATCAATCAGATTCTTCCCACAGTTAACTTAAATACAGTAACTACTACAACTCCTTCAGCTGATATCTGTCTTGATGAGTTTACTCCAATTGACCTTTGTGAGTTAGACAAAATAGTTTCCTCATCCAAACCTTCAACTTGTCTTTTAGACCCTATTCCTACCAGGTTATTTAAAGAAGTCTTCCCACTTATTGGTAGCTTTATTCTTCATATAATCAATTCTTCATTAACTTTAGGCCATGTACCGCAGGCTTTTAAAACGGCTGTAATTAAACCGTTACTCAAAAAGCCAATGCTAGATCCAGGAGCTTTAGCTAACTATAGACCAATCTCTAATCTCCCTTTCATTTCAAAAATCTTAGAAAGAGTTGTTGCTATGCAATTATTTGACCACCTGCAGGGAAATGGTTTACTTGAAGAGTTTCAATCTGGGTTTAGAATCCATCATAGTACTGAAACAGCCTTAGTGAAGGTCACTAACGACCTCCTCATCGCATCTGATAATGGACTGGTTTCTGTACTTGTCCTTTTAGACCTTAGTGCAGCTTTTGATACTATCGATCATAATATTCTGCTTGATAGATTAGAACACTATGTTGGACTTAATGGAACTTCGTTGCAGTGGTTTAGATCTTATTTATTTGATAGGTTCCAGTTTGTTCATGTCAATGAGTTTTCTTTCAACTCAAAGCTTAGTCATGGAGTTCCACGGGGATCTGTGCTAGGCCCTACTCTTTTTAGTTTATATATGCTTCCGTTAGGCAACATTATTAGAAAGCACTGTATACATTTTCATTGTTATGCAGATGATACAATATTATACCCGTCACTGAAGCCAGACGATAGTAATCAATTAGCCAAGTTGGAAGCCTGTCTTAAGGAAATCAAAGCTTGGATGACTTGTAATTTCCTGCTATTAAATTCTGATAAGACTGAAGTCATTCTTGTTGGTCCAAAAAACCTTAGAAATACCTTTCCAAATCAAACTTTCAGTTTGGATGCGGTTACTCTTTCCCTTAATAGCTCTGTGAGGAACCTTGGAATTATTTTTAATCAAGATCTGTCCTTCAATTCACAGATTAAATTTGTTTCTAAGACTGCCTTCTATCATTTACGTAACATTGCCAAGATTAGGAGCATCTTGTCTCAGAGTGATGCTGAGAAACTGATCCACGCTTTTGTTAGCTCGACATTAATTATTGTAATTCTTTATTATCAGGTTGTCCTAAAACGTCTTTAAAAAGTCTTAGCTGATCCAAAATGCTGCAGCAAGAGTTTTAACAGATACTAGAAAGAGAGATCATATCTCTCTGGTTCTGGCCTCCCTTCATTGGCTTCCCATAGAGTTTAGAATTAAGTTTAAAATCCTTCTTCTTACTTACAAAGCTCTAAACAATCAGGCTCCTTTTTATTTAAAAGATCTGATACTACCGTATTATCCTAACAGAGCACTATGCTCCCAAAATGCAGGATTACTTGTAATACCTAGAATCTCCAAAAGTACAATGGGAGGCAGAGCCTTCAGTTATCAAGCTCCTCTCCTGTGGAACCAGCTGCCAATCTGGATTCGGGAGTCAGACTCGATCTCTGTTTTTAAGAATAGGGTTAAAACTTTCCTTTTTGATATAGCCTACTATAGATCGCTAGATCATGTGCTTCTGAACCCTCCATTAGTTATGCTGCTAATAGGTTTAGTCAGCCAGGGGACCTCCAATAATGCACTGGGCCTCACTCCTTTCTTCACTCTCAATGAAATATTTTTTTTTTTTTTTTTTTGCTTGTCATTAACATCTGTTTGTTCTCTCCCATAGATTGAGTCCCCATCGTGCTGTTTGCTCTCTACATGTCTGTTCTTTTCATCTTCTCTGTCCCCTCACCCCCCAGCCAGTCGCAGCAGATGACTGCCCCTCCCTGAGCCTGGTTCTGCTGGAGGTTTCTTCCCGTTAAAAGGGAGTTTTTCCTCTCCACCGTCGCCAAGTGCTTGCTCACAGGGGATCGCCTGATTGCTGGGGTCTTTCTGCAACTGTGGGGGTCCCCCCTACAGTTGAAAGTGCTATGAGATGACTGTTGTTGTGAAATGGCGCTATATAAATAAAGTTGAATTGAATTGAATATTTGGACTCTGGATCACCCAAGAATATTCAGAGCCACAAAAGTGATATTCACAACAGCCCAAATGTTCTCTAGTGTGATACTCTGATTGGACAGTAGGGACTGCATGGTCCAATCAGCACACTTCAACGCTTCACTGGATAATGTGGATCCCTCCGCTTCAGCTGTGTTGTAATAATCATTAATTACAGTAATGTCTGTGTGGACTGTAGTGTCATGTGTCAGAATTTCCACAGTGAGGCTTTGTTTGAAGACAGACAGCCTCCCCAACCTGGAACCTGCTCTTGTGTTTTGGGCTCATGATAACAGTTACCCCTGTTCACTGTCATCACAGTCAGTCCAAAGTTCTGATTAAATCTTTGTTGTGTACAATTTCTAGTAAAGCCTTATTATCGTAATCCAATCTCCTCACTCTCTACTTTAACTAAAGGTGCTTATTAACCTGATGACGCTGATCGACTAAAGAGACCAGAGTGATGAACTGGGAAAATAGAGCAGCAGCTGGGAACTACTGGTTATTGCATAGTCCTGGCAGAACAGTATGTCGTTAATAAGAATACTGCTTAAATGTTGCTACAACCACAGCCTCCAGGATGAGCTACCACATTCTGCAACAGCTTTTCTTTCAGCTGCGTTGCCCTAACGATGTACCGCTGATATCACATCAGGCTGGGACCTATAACCTACCACATCGTCGTCATTTATGTCGTTGGCCGACAGCGTCCACATCTTCACCGTGTTGGGATCCAGAGCAGGTTTCTCTGCTGAAACGACAGAATAGATCAGTGCTGTTAACAGAGGATTCCCATGAGCCTCCACATTAAAGCATGGTCACACAGGCATACGTCATACACCCACACCAACTTGCACAACTTCACATGTTTCTATCATTTGCCTTTTATTGATTTGGACAGGGTTTTGTTTTTTTGGTTTGCAAACCAGTACATAAAATAATTGGAAGTGTAGGTAGTAGAGAAATTCTGAGATCAGTTATCATTCATACTAACTATGTTATTACTGCTGATAATCCCACGACAACATGAACTACTAAGTGATGGTTCCCTCTTCTTTACTACCAGTTCAACAATAAAGTCAGACACTAACACTTGGTTGGACGTTAGCCTACAGCTATGATTACGGCACTTATTGGCTGTGGCATCATTTTGATAAGCTTATGCAATGTCACATTAATTTTAATCAAGAGCTGCTCGACATTTCCACTAAGATTTTGTATTGCTGATGACAATAATGGTTAACAATGATCGCAAATTTTCATAACTCATTGGACGGTTCTTTCTCTTCCATCAATCTTCTTAGATGTTTTCTCTTGACTTAGGCCACTAACTTGACTCTTGTGAAACCACAGGATACGCCTTCAGACATGGAGTTACTCACTCTGTCAGTCAGGGTTAAGAAACCTGAAGCTGAACCAGATTTCACTGCAGTAATTATTACGTGGAAGACTAACCTATTTGCTTATTCAGATCAAGGTGGGGACTTTTTGTGTTGGCAGTGCATGACAAATGACAAATTAGATATAAAATTCAGAAGACATCTACAGTATTTTTGCATTTTGAGCATTAAAGCAACTTGTTCTAGACAAAGTCCATTTATAGACTTGTGTATACAAAGTTGATATGACATCATCATCCATCCATCCATCCATCTTCTACCGCTTTTCCGGAGGTCCGGGTCGCGGAGGCAGCAGTTCAAGCAGAGAAGCCCAGACTTCCCTCTCCCCAGCCACCTGCTCCAGCTCTTCAGAGGGGATACCAAGGCGTTCCCAGACCAGCTGGGAGACATAGTCTCTCCACCGAGTCCTGGGTCTGCCCTGGGGTCTCCTCCCAGTGGGACGTACCTGAAACACCTCAAGTGGGAGGCGTCCAGATGGCATCATCATAAAAAGGTTAATTTGTGGCCACACGTGACCTACTTTGTGACTTATTTAAGGCCTCACATTTTAGATAAGAACAAAGACAGAGTTTCCTTGGCGATAACAGGAAGCTGTGAAGGTGTTAGCTTTGGTATGCAGGGCCTGAGACTGTGGGGGTGATATTAGGGGATTATAGAGGAGATGCATTGTTACTGGTGATTATAATGCAACGTGACTTGTGATGCAAAGTACTTGTGGCTGTGAGAGTCCCGGGTATTTAAGGGACGAGGGTTTCCTGTGATGTTCTCTTTCTACTTTGAGATGTTGGAGAATGTGTAATAAAGCTGATTTGAGACAAACCTGCCTCATCAATTGCACATTCCCACACTGGTGACCCAAGACGTAGCATGCAGCAAGAGGAGAATTCCCCGGGGCCAGCCTCATCCGGAGCCCCCGGCCAAGCGAATGCCACTACGGTCCAGCTACCGGACTTTTGGCAGAACAATCTGCGCTCCTGGTTCCACTCAGTTGAGGCACAGTTCAACCTCCGGGGGATATCGGTAGATGACAAATTCTACCATGTGGTCGCAAAACTGGATAACCACACGTCCCAGCATGTGGAGAGCCTTCTGGAGCAGCCGCCGGCCAGCGACAAATACGGCGCGTTGAAGGCTGCACTCATCCAGCACTTCACCCTCTCGGTTGAGGAGAGAGTAGAGAGACTCCTGGCGCTGACTGAGTTGGGAGATGACACGCCGTTGACCTGATGGAGAAGATGTTGAGGTTGAAAGGCTCGGACGACGACCACTTCATCTTTACCCACCTCTTCCTCAGGACCCTACCGTCAGCGACGAGAGCGACCCTGCCAGTTCGCTGTTGTTGGCCCAGCGGGACTACCGCGCGCTGGCCCGGGAGGCGCAGCGAATTGTCAACACCAGCAGACAGCGCGCGACCACGGCTGCAGCAGCGGAACTCGGCGCGACGACCGGAGATGGCAGGGGGCCAGAGGCAGCGGTAGCAGAACCACCGACGACGGCGGGGGCTAGGGAATGCGGAGGAGACACCCTTTGTTTCTACCATCGCCGCTTCGCAGAGATGGCACGCAAATGTGTACCACCGTGCCAGTTCAAGCGTTCAGGAAACGCCAAGACCGGGGGTCGGTAGCAGCCGCGACCCTCGGGGAGGAGAACAAGCTGCTCTACTTGTTGGACACACGCTCGGGGAGGCATTTCCTCGTGGACACAGGCTCACAGTTGAGTCTCATCACACCTTCCTACGCGGACAGGCTGGCAGGTTCCAGAGGTCCCGGGGTGGCAGCAGCGAACGGCTCGGAGATTAAGACCTTTGGTGAGAGGACTCTACTTCTGTCCCTACACGGCCGTACATTTGAGTGGACTTTTGTTATAGCAGCAGTGAATTTCAATATGTTGGGGGCTGATTTTTTGTGCTCACATGGTTTGTTGGTTGATCTCACTAACAGGCACCTGGTTAATGCACTTTTTGATTCTATTCCCTGTACAGCGCGAGTGGCCCCGCCAACAGCACAAGCCAACGTCACAGCTGCAAGCGGTAAGTTCCACACACTGCTCACTCAGTTCCCAGCACTCACGGTCCCCACATTTTCGGCAACCGTCGCTAAACACGAGGTGGAACATTTTATTACCACTACCGGACCGCCCGTTTTTGCAAAAGCTCGGCGCTTGGACGCAGCTAAACTGGCCATAGCGCGCGAGGAGTTCGCCAACCTGGAGAGGCTGGGCATAATCAGGCGTTCGAACAGCCCATGGGCTTCCCCGCTACACATGGTCCCGAAGGCTGACGGCTCGTGGTGACCTTGCGGAGATTTCCGCAGGTTAAACAACGCTACAGCGCATGACCGCTACCCAATCCCGCATATCCAAGATTTTTCCGTTCATTTGGCAGGGGCGCGTGTTTTTTCTAAGATAGATTTGGTCCGCGGTTACCGCCAAGTCCCAGCACGCGCTGAGGACATACCCAAAACAGCGGTAATAACTCCATTTGGCCTATTCGAGTTTTTGCGCATGCCATTCGGGCTGAAAGGGGCTGCACAGACGTTCCAACGCATGATGGACGCGGTGCTGCACGATCTCCCTTTCGTGTTCGTCTACTTGGACGATATTTTGGTAGCCAGCGCGTCCAAAGACAAACACGAAAACCACCTAGTGACAGTTTTCCGGAGGTTGGGAGATCATGGGTTAATAATCAACCCAGCGAAGTGTCAGTTCGGGGTGGCGCAGATCGATTTTTTTAGGACACCGCGTCTCCCCCAAAGTAGCGGTTCCGCTCCCTGACAAAGTGCGTGCGGTAGCAAATTTCCCCCAGCCGCAGACGGTCAGGGCGTTACAGGAGTTTTTGGGAATGGTGAATTTTTATAACCGTTTCCTCCCCCGCGCAGCGCAACTAATGCAACCGCTTTATGCCGCGCTCAAAAAACAGAAACCCCCGAATAAGGTCGAGTGGTCCCCGGAGTGGGAGCGAGCGTTCTCAGGAGGTAAAAGCAGCCTTGGCAAATGCTGCGTTGTTGGCACACCCAGACCCAACGGCCCGCATAGCGCTCACTACTGACGCATCAGATGTGGCCATAGGGGCAGTCGTGGAGCAGCATGTAGCCAGAGCTTGGCAACCGCTCGCCTTTTTCAGCAGGACCTTGCGCGATAGTGAGCGTAAATACAGCACGTTCGACAGGGAGTTGCTGGCTCTCCATTTGGCCATTCGCCACTTCCAGTTCTGGCTAGAAGGGCGCTGTTTCACTGCATTCGTTGACAACAAGCCGCTAGCATTCGCGATGGCCAAAGTTTCAGAGCCGTGGTCAGGCCGGCAACAGAGGCAGTTAGCCGCGATTTCAGAGTTTACTACCGATATTCAGCACGTGTCGGGTAAACTGAACGTAGTGGCAGACTGCCTCTCGCGCGCCGTGGCTGCCCCCGTCTGCGTGGGGATAGATTACACAGCCATGGCCGCGGAGCAAGGTAGTGACGCGGATGTGTGCGTGCTCCAGTCTGGACCAACAGGGTTAAGGCTGGAGAGCAGGGAGCTGCAAGACGGCAGGCCCCCCTTAATCTGCGATGTCTCCATGGGACGACAGCGTGACGCTGCCGCGTTTTCGACTCGATTCATTCTCTGGCGCACCCGGGGGTTCGCGCGTCAGTCAAAATGGTAGCGGAAAAATTCGTGTGGCCCGGCCTTCGCAAACAAGTTAAGGAGTGAGCGGCAGCCTGCATGGCGTGCCAATGGGCCAAGATACACAGGCACACGAAGGCTCCATTGGAGCCATTTCTCATTCCTTCCAAGAGGTTTGACCACGTTCACGTGGACCTGGTGGGCCCCTTCTCGCCATCACAGGGGTACACGCACCTTCTGACCATGGTGGACCGCACCACGCGCTGTCCGGAGGCGGTCCCTTTGGCGTCAACCACAGCCGAGGAGGTGGCGCGCGCGCGTTTGTAACGGCATGGGTGGCGCGTTTTGGAGTCCCGTCGGACATTACATCCGACAGAGGTCCGCAATTTGTTTCTGAACTTTGGTTAACAATGGCCCGCAGCCTAGGTGTCACAATTAACTGTACAACCGCGTACAATCTGCAGGCTAATGGGTTGTGCGAACGTTTTCACAGGTCATTGAAAGCAGCGCTTAGAGCGTCACTGACGGATGCAAATTGGGTGGACAAGCTTCCGTGGGTTTTATTAGGGTTGCGTTCTGCGCCTAAAGAAGACTTAAGAGGCTTCCCCAGCGGAACTCGTTTTCGCGCAGCCACTTCGGCTACCCGGGGAGTTTCTCCCGGATAATCCTGCGCCAAGCAGCTCCCCGTCTCAGCTGTTGCAGCGTAGCGTTGATGCAGGCACGCTGCCAGGCCCCGTCCATCACAGTTTTCCGCGCGTTTTTGTGCCTAAAGCTTTGAAAAACGCGGAGTTTGTTTTTAATCAGACATGACGCGCATCGCACACCACTGCGACCACCTTATGATGGGCCGTTCAGAGTGTTGGAAACAGGGGACAAGCATTTTTTGCAAGATTTGGGGGGTAGGAGGGAAAAGGTTGGCATAAACAGACTCAAACCCGCTTTTGTGGTGGCGGACGAGCAAGTGCTGTTGGCAAGGGCCCCTCGACACAGCAGACCACCACGGGGTGTTTCCCAGAGTAATATTTCCCCAGATCACCCGCACAGACTGACAAAAGGTTTGCACCCCCAGACAGCAGCTCCCCAGCATGACGGCGCCGTGGAGGCGGTGAAACCTGGTTACAGCAGATACGGGAGAAGACTGAGGCCCAAGCAGCATGTGGATTGATGTGCAATGATGTTATCACAGCATGCAAACTGTTATTCTGTTGTTCGATCTAAATGTTTGGGGGGGTAGTGTGGCCACACATGCGACCTACTTTGTGACTTATTTAAGGCCTCACATTTTAGATAAGAACAAAGACAGAGTTTCCTTGGAGATAACAGTGAAGGTGTTAGCTTTGGTATGCAGGGCCTGAGACTGTGGGGGTGATATTAGGGGATTATACAGGAGATGCATTGTTACTGGTGATTATAATGCAATGTGACTTGTGATGCAAAGTACTTGTGGCTGTGAGAGTCCCGGGTATTTAAGAGACGAGAGTTTCCTGTGATGTTCTCTTTCTACTTTGAGATGTTGGAGAATGTGTAATAAAGCTGATTTGAGACAAACCTGCCTCATCAATTGCACATTCCCACAAATTACTAATTTCAATAAATGCAAGTTATCATATAAAAATGATTAATCAACTGTATACCCAGTGTTTCCTCTGGCTTAAAGACCTTGGCGCAGTGGCTACATATTTTTCCGGGGGGGGGGGGGGGCAGTAAACATATGACATGATTGTTACCGAAATATGTTATTTTTATACTATTTATTTCTTTTTTAAATTTTGCACAATAACTTTGCATATGGAACTTACCATTTGAAGTATTGTACAACCGAGGCTTGAATATTGGAATATTGGGCTAGTTGGGGTCCCACCCAAACGTCCTGTGTTTGGACTTTTTAGTGGTGTTATCCTTCTCTCCTTCCTCTGCCTGAACACTTTCCTCTCCTTGGCTCCTCTCTTCTGTCTCATCTTGCCCTCTCTGAGCCCTGTCTAATTCAGGTTCTCTCTTCATATATGGTGGTATACAAACAGGTTAGAAAATATCAAGTGTTATGTTTTGTCCTGCAGGATTGTTTTGTCATGGTTTACATAAATGACAAAAATATGACTATTTTTTTGTATTTTTATTCCAGTGGGTTTTTTTTTTTTCCCATTGAAGCAGTAGGGAAGTGAAAAAGCATTCATAATAGTAATGTACTCATGCATACTTAAATTATATGATCAGAGGTGGGTACAGTAGCCTGAAATTCTACTCATGTAAAAGCAGTGCTATAAAATTAATAATTAAAAGTAGACAACCAAAAATTTCTAGTTGAGTTAAGGGTACAAAGAGCACCCACTTAAAAACTTGAGTAATGACTTGTCTTCAAGGTTTGAGTTTTTTTCTCAAAAATTTATAACCATTTTCTTAGTTTTCTACTTTTCTCTGTAAATTTATCTAAATTTGAAACTATTTTCTTCAAATTTGTAATTTCCTCTTGTAAAATTGACTTTTCTTGTATATATGAGACTTTATTATAAATTTGTGGATTATTTTATGGCTTATTTTTATCTGTTTTTTTAACCTCTTGCACTTCGGTGTAACGCGGGCGGACACGTCTCTGCGTCCTAGGGCGCACGAGGAAAAAAAGCTGCATTTCCGTTCTTCCACTACAGACACAGCTGCGAACAGAACGCCAAAGGAGTGCCTTGATTGGTTTAGATGTGACTGACCTCTCATTCGACTAATAAGAGCCTTGAATTCGGTTTCTGAAACCTCGAAGAACCAATGACTGAAAACCTAGCAAGAAGGACCCGCCTACCAACGGCTGCGAATACAGCGAGCCAATTGAAGCACAGTAGTCCGAAAGCGTGCCTCCCTTGCAAAATCTGTTTTGTTTAAGCCGCTGGGTGACACACACGCGTTCGCCAGTCTTTTTTTCTTACTACTGTTCTTATTTGTTTTGAAAAATCGTTCGCCAAAACCGCAATCATGGAAGCGCAAAACCGCAATAATGGAATTATAGTTTGACTGGGTCGCGTGACCAGAACCACGAGTCCGTAACAAGCGGACCAGCGTCATGTTCGTCTGACAATGAGGAAGAGAAGTTCGCCAGCGACACTGCTGTTGTGGACAGGTAAGTGTTATACGCTAAATTATTCTTTATCCCTGAAAATTGTAATCAAAAATGACTTTTGACTGATCGGTAAATTACAACTGTGCGTAGTAGACCGCGGTGCACGAACCGTGTTCAGTCCGTGCGCTGCGGTACATGGTTTGTGCGCCGCGTCCGGACCGTGAAGGCCCCCCCCCCCCGCTACTCTTCTGTAGCGGATTGCAGATATTTTAGTACAACTGTGTGTAGTAGACCGCGGCGCACCGTGACCGTGGCGCACCAGGCGATGTCCGTCCTATGTAGCGGGGGGTGTGGGAGTTGTTATTTCTACATTACAGATATTTTAGAATAATTTTTAGTGCACTGTAGGTTATTTTTTCTTGTAAAAAAAAAAAAGCCACACATTTTTTACGTGGCATGCTTCTTTGTGTGGGGGGGCTTGTTTGTTCATTCATTCATTCATGAATGAATAAACAACCCCACACACACACAGCCCTGAGTGTCACCTTTCATTAGAGCCCAACATCAAGCTTCTATATTGAATCATTCAAAAGTTACAGACATTTTTCCAAACTGTGCCATTTGGCACAATTTGGCACAGTTCAAAAACGCCTGGGAACAACCTGAGAACAAAGCTGTGTAATATATTCATTTTTTGTGGTATTGTTACAAAATTTTGACCTCAGCTGGATAACACTTGGTTCTACATTTCTGTTGCATTTTCCAGCCCGGATCGGACAGCTGTGTGTTATTTGCAAGCATTTGTATCCAAAAAAACACCCAGACGAAATTTATTTTCTTCAAGTTCAGTATGTTTAGATGACTGTTACTCAGTGGCCAGAGCACTTAGAGAGATTATGACTGTTTTGCCAAAAAATTCAAAGTGTTTTCTTTTAAATGAGACCAACCCCATGAAGATGCTGCAAAGGGTTGAAGAACAGCTTTTGATTTACTTTGGGTACGTTATTTTTTGGCGTTTTTAGGGAAATTGACCAGAGTGCAAGGGGTTAAACTAAAATTACTGTTTTTAAATAAATTTGAAACAGACTGTGGTAATTTTTTTACTTTCCTTATAACAATTTACATTTTTGACCATAACTTGCTGTCAGAACAGAACAATAATTTAACTCTGATTTCAAAGAAAAAAATATTAATAAAATTGGATTAAATTAAATAAATTAACTTAAATGCCCAACAATGCCGTTATTTCTGTTATATTTCTTTGCATTTACAGTTGCTTCTGGTTTTTTTTTTTTTTTAGAAATATCACCATCCCGACTGCAGGAAAAACCTCCCTTATTTTGAAATCCTAAGATGGATGGATGGATGGATGGCTGGATGGATAGATAGATACTTTATTTCGAATAAAAAAGTAAAACAAAAACAAAACAAATGACAAATGCAATAAAGTAACAGTATACAGTGTTCAAAAGGGAGGAAGAAGTGAACACTTATTAATTTCAACTCCTCTTTTCCATAAATACACCCATGTGAATTATATACAAATTACCACATTTAAGACCCCAAGTAAACAATTAACTGTATTTTGTACATATCAACATTAACACCCATCCATCCTAACATACATTGATGTCCATACATCAAAACCAGCCTCAAACAACACAGATGTACACAGTGCTGTCCCACCCACCATTCCATAGTGTCCCAGAGTGAGCATAGTGAATCGTACATATAAATACTACCCTTCTAACATACATCCTTTCAGCAAATAATGTTTATACCTCTTTTTGAATTAATTTCTGTTTGTACATAGTTTCAGTTCCGGCTCCAGACTGTTCCACAAATCCACCCCTTTTATTTATTAACCCCTTGCACTCCGGGCAATTTTCCTAAAAATGCCAAAAAATAACGTGCCCAAAGTAAATCGAAAGCTGTTATTCAACCCTTTGCAGCATCTTCATGGGGTTGGTCTCATTTAAAAGAAAACACTTTGAATTTTTTGGCAAAAAAAAACAATCTCTCTACGTGCTCCGGCCACTGAGTTACAGTCATCTAAACATACTGAACTTGAAGAAAATAAATTTGTACACAGTGTTTTTTTGGATACAAATGCTTGCAAATAACACACAGCTGTCCGATCCGGCTGGAAAATGCAACAGAAATGTAGAACCAAGTGTTATCAAGCTGAGATCCAAATTTGGTAACAATACCACAAAAAATGAATATTTTACACAGCTTTGTTCTCAGGCTGTTCCCAGGCATTTTAGAACTGTGCCAAATGGCACAGTTTGGAAAAGCATCTGTAACTTTTGAATAATTCAATGTAGAAGCTTCATTTTGGGCTCTAATGAAAGGTCACACTCAGGGCTGTGTCTGTGTGTGTGCGTGTGTGTGTGGGGGGGGGGGTTGTCCCCCCCCCCCGCTAAAAAAGACGGAGGTCGGCCCTCGCTACATGATGGATTACACTCCTTGCATGTTTTCACAGCGCCCCCCCCCCCTCGCTACTCTGTGTGTGTGTGGTGGGGGGGGTTGCCCCCCCCCCCCTCGCTGCAGAAGATGGCCATCACATGAAAGAATAGACTCATATGCTTCCCCCCGCGGACCGGGGGCGTTCGGACCGTGAACGCCCCCCCCCCCCGCTCCTCTTCTGCAGCGGGGGGAGGGGGGTGTTCACGGTCCGAACACGGCAAATGAACCGTTTATCGTGGCGCACGCAATTCGTACTTCGTGCGCAGTACAGTTGTAATTTACCGATCGGTCAAAAGTCATTTTTGGATTACAGTTTTCAGGGAGAAATAATAATTTAGCTTATAACACCTTACCTCTTCACAGCAGCAGAGTCGTGGCGAACTTCTCTTCCCCATTGTAAGACGAACGCGACGCTGCTCGGCTCGTGGATCCCGATCAAAACATAATTCCATTATTGCGGTTTTGGTGAATGATTTACGACCTTTGTCGTCGGCCTCCGTCGGTCTATGATGACGGAAGAGAATCCTAAACGTCTATTCTGCTGGAATGAGTGCAGGTCCCACTTGTGGGTGGTCTCCATGCTGCAGGGTCTGCAGCAGATTCGTCCAGCGTCCTTTGTTTTCATCTGCTGCAGCAGTAAATCTCTCTTCACCCAGCCTGAATTTCTGTGCTTCAATTGGCTCCTGCATTCACAGTAGGCGGGTCCTCCTTCCTAGGTTTTCATTCATTGGCTCTTCAAGGTTTCAGAAACCCAATTCAAGGCTCTTATTAGTCGAATGAGAGGTCAATCAGATGAACTAATCTGTTCGCGGCTGTCTCTGCAGTTTTTTTTTTTAGTGGCGCTTGGACGCCACTACATCACCATCATCACCTACATCACCACAATCTGGTCTATGCGTCAGAGTGCGCCCTCGTGCGTCTTAGGACAGAGACTTGCCCGCCCGCGGAACAACGGAGCGCAAGTGGTTAAAAGGGGTGGATTTATTAACCCCTTGGTGACCCAAGGAATATTTTTCTTTTGTTGTCTGTCACTGTATTGTTTTATAGGACAGTTTTTATTGTACAATGATTGAAATATTTGTAAAAATTTATCATGCTTTATTTATATCATTTTCATCATAAACTATCTTCCAGTCTTATATTAATAATTCCTTTGTCAGTAAATACATAGATTCTTCGGTTCTTATTCTTTTATATTTAATATTTTTGGTATACTTTTTCTTCCTATAATCACATTGATAGACATCAAAAATCGGCAGGTGGTCACTGATATCATTCAATAAAAGCCCACTCCTGATATTATTTTCCATAATGTTTGTGAATATGTTATCTATTAGTGTGGCACTGTGTGACGTGATTCTGCTAGGTCCGGTAATTGTTGGATGTAAGTCCATACTGTACATTGTGTTGATAAATTCTTCTGTCAAACTATGCTGTTTTGAATTCATAAGATCTATATTGAAATCCCCACAGATGAACATAACTTTATGAGTTAGTTTTGCATACATTTTTTCCATCCAGTCCTTAAATAAATCAATGTTTGATCCAGGTGTTCTATATACACAGCTCACGACCATATTCTTCACATTGTCCAGACAGATTTCTATTGTAATACATTCAAATAAATCATCCACAGTTACTGACAGATTTTCAACAACCTTGTATTGCAAGCTCTTAACATAAATTGCAACTCCTCCTTTTTTCACTTTTCTATTTATATAATTTAATTCATAGCCATCCATGGTAAAATCCACTCCTTTCTCTTCACTGAGCCACGTCTCTAATATTGCCACAATTTTGAATGGCTCTTTAAACTGATGTAAATAATCTTTAATGTTATTACAGTTGGCATAGAGACTTCTGCTGTTGAAGTGGATCATAGAAACATTGAAATCAGATGTGACCATTGTGTTAAACTGTTCATCCGTGTAGTAACTACAGTTATTATTGATGGAGCTAAATAAATTATTATCAGGGTCTATGTTATATTCTACGTCCTGTGGGTTGTGATCCGTATATTCAAAAACTTTCAGTTCCTGTTGTTCCTGTTTGTTGATCTTTTGTTTCATGTTATTAAACATTGGCACGTTTAGTTTGTCTGAAGGCTGCTGACGGATTAGTCATTGACTTGGTGAATTTCGGTCATCTTAATTTGCCAGCTACATAATAGGGAACATAACTTAATATTGTAGTGGCTGGTGAAATATATCCTCAGCAATTCATCAGTCCCCCTTGCCTTTCCCTTCATATGAAGCCGGCTGCATATGAATTCTAACCACATCTCTTAGCTAAGCAACTCTTCCATTATTGCTCCCGTTTCCAGCGGGTTAAACCATGATAAATGCTTCCAGTGCTTACATACCACTTCTGATTTTTTTCCGCGTTTAAAGTACTTTAATAAACTCATGTTTCTCTTGAACAGTCACGCTAGCAACACACTTTGCCTGGTGACTGACTGGAAAGCTCGCGAGGGCGGGGCGCTTCTCAACTCCGCATGGATGACGGCCACATGCGTTGTTCGTGTGCGCACTTGCGGACAGTCATTGCTTCATATATTTTTCTTAAATTTACATTTCCTCATAAGCGCGGCGGAAATTTTTCTGGCACAGTGAGCCCGCCACCCAGAAATGTTACCAGAGGAAACCCTGATATGCTTGTATAAATGAGCTGCCTTCATGTTCTTCCTCCTCATTTTGTTTGATTCTGGCTGTTCAGTTTGGTGGTGCATCGCTGCCATCTACTGTGTGAGTGCATGAACAGCTATTTTTTTTTCTCCACTTTTTAATTCCAGTGTTGAATATTGTTGATAAATAAAAGTTCAATGTTCTTTGAAAATATGTGCGTGGATTATTATCATTATGTCATGTCAGTGCTATAAAATGGTCTTTGTGACATCAGCAATATTGTTTATCATGATTATTTCTTGGACAATTCATCAACCAACAAAATTTGTCATGGTTGCAGGCTACGAGCAGGTCTGCAACCAAAGCATGATCTTTATTTCAAACTGACTAAAAGCCATTATTCAAGGATCAACAGAGGTGGGTACAGCATCCACCAACTGTACTCGAGTAAAAAGCAGTTACCTTATGATATAAATTACTCAAGTGCAAGTAAGAGTGGTCACCAACACACATAGACATTGGAGTAAGAAAATGTCTACTAAAACCACGACTTCAGTAGTAACCACTTCACTGGTGCCAATTTCTGAGCTTCACATTAATACCATTTTCTTATAAATTTGGTACGTTTTTCTCCTCATAAATCAGTATTTTTCCCCAAATTATGATCGTTTTCTTGCCCCATGGTAAAGTTACATTTTTCAGGTAAATTCATGACTAATGATTTAGTGTGATTTTTCACCATTAACAAAATCACTCTCAATTTGTTAGGTTTTTCGCTTTGATGTAGTAGTCTGAGAAATATTAAATATAAACCAGATATATTTTCCCTTTAATATAATATGTATTAGATAAGGAAATATTAATAAATTAAATATTTTCTGTCACAAAAGAAACAAATGAGAAAAACATAACTGACATTAAGTTAATTAAAGAATATGATTAATTATACTTGGATAAAAGTACAATTTTTTTTCTCCAAATATGTACTAAGGTAAGAGTAAAAAAAATATCCTACAATAGAACTACTCATAAAAGTACAACTTTGTGAAAAATTTACTTGAGTAAATTTATCTAGTTACTACCCACTAGGGCTGGGCAATACACTATGCATATTTATTATACCGATACATTCTACTATGCACGATACATAAAATGTCTTTATCACAGATATCGAGCATTGTCAGAGCAGTGTAAGCTGTCAGCTTCTCTCTCACACAGCTGCGCACAGCCCCCCGCTGTTTTTTTATTTCGGGGTCATTGCCAGGTATGTTTTTTTTCCTGCAGTTTTTTTCTTTAGAAACTGCTTCTTTTGAGCCTGTTTTCTTGGAGCAGAGACACTTGTTTTGGCAACACTGGCTGAGCACAGGGAAAGGGGAAAAAAATGAAATGATACACACACACGCTGCAGTGGAAGCAGACTTGAACAAAAGAAGAAAAAAGCACCAGCTCCGTTCTC
Organism: Pholidichthys leucotaenia; assembly: GCA_020510985.1. Lineage (NCBI taxonomy): Eukaryota > Metazoa > Chordata > Actinopteri > Cichliformes > Pholidichthyidae > Pholidichthys > Pholidichthys leucotaenia. The sequence goes on along the minus strand of CM035840.1, from coordinate 54,040,379 downwards.
TGACAGTGGTTCAATCTTCAGAAGGTAGAAACTGAACAAAATACAGCTTTGTGTGTATTATGTTGCACTACCACCAATTTGTTTCACCACTTGAGATGTCATTCACTATAATATGAAGAATGCATTAAAATCTGCTCTCAACATCCCAGGTAGCCCCTACAAAAAAAAGAAACCAACCCTAAGAAAATGACGATAAGGTTTCTTCATTTGGAAAATTTATCCCATACAACAAAAGTGCAAAACATAAAGAGATCACAACTGCAGTCACAAATTATACTGTCAAAGACGTGGCTCCTATTGTTAAAAACCTGAGCAAACAGAAAAAGTGGACCTTAATTTATATGGTTTTAAAATATCTTTCTCTTGAATTCTTGCTTAATGCACTTTTTATTGTGTTGAGTCTTTTTTGTTGTTTGTACTGGTTTTATTACAGGCCATAATAAGAAGGCCTACCATTATTTATTCTGATTTGTTGCAAATTTATGAGTGGGGTTGTCTGACTGGTTCAATAAAGTTTCCTAAATTTAACTTGAATTTATCCCCCCCACCACCACCACCGTCTGTTTTTATTATCATGCTGGTGTCATTTTGTGCAAAGGTTTTACATTTACACAGTGGTTTGGAGGAGATCAAGATACCATGATATATATCATGTATCGCGGTAAAACCCTAAATGTATTGTGATACGTGTTAAAAGCCGTATCGCCCAGCCCTACTACCCACTTCTGAGGATGAATCAATACTCTAGGTGTGCCCTAAACAGGCAGATGGATCAGATGTTCTTTTTCTTCTTTGGTGAACCATAAATGTTGTGTGTTCCTGACCGTGACTAAGCCTACCTGGCTGTGTGGCCTTTTTCCCAAAGGACAGTTTGATCTGACTCGATGATCCCACCTCATAGTTGGGTTTCGAGGCAGATATGCGGATTCTGGACAGTGTGTTTCCTTGGTAACCAGTTGCCGTGCTGAGAGCGCTCAGTGCCTCAGGACTAAGCTCTGCTTTATGGACCTGAGACAAAGGAGTAGGATCAACAGAGATTTTGAGTCTTTATAGACCAATCCATGGAAGTAAACAAAGCTACCACTACTGAGGTGACTGCTTCCAGATATATGCGACTGTTTGAGCACAAGTTGTCCTTACAACACCTCAATTTCTGTCTGTGTGTTTTACTCACCTCTGTCACCGATGTGAAGCCAGACAACTTCAGAGCCGATACCAGTTTCTCAGCGGTCCTCACAGGCTGGGCGTCCATGCCTTCAACACAGACATGCATGGCTCAGACACACCAGCACAAACTCCAACCACAGCTTATAGATCATACAGGGTGTAAGATCTGTTGTCTGGCCATTGGCAAGACAGGAATTTAACTTGCTGACCTTCTGCTTGTGAACTAGTCAGAACAATAAGCTTTATTTCTGCACTATATATTACACCAGTGAATGTCAGCATTGAGCCCCCAGAATATTACTGAATTCAGGAATAGTTTTGTTACAAATGAGGCACACAAGAACCAAACCTAAATAATATCCTCTTAGTCTTAACGATTCATGTGTGGTTTTCTCGGATGAGTACCATCCTGCCCTGACATTTTCACAACAGCTTACTGCACAGGTAATATGAGTCTGTTAATACCGACAAAGGCTAAAAAGTAACATAAATTTGGAAGGAAAATTAATATATCAAATAATAATAATAATAATAATGTCCTGCTGGCTTCATCCAGCAATGACCTATAGGTCTTGCTGGGACAGTTTGTGGCTGAGTGTGAAGCGGCTGGGATGAGAACCAGCACCTCCAAGCCTGAGTCCATGGTCCTCAGCCGGAAAAAGGTGGATTGTCCTCTCCGGGTTGGGGACAGGCTCCTGCCCCAAGTGGAAGAGTTTAAGTATCTTGGGGTCTTATTCACAAGTGAGGAGAGAATGGAGCGAGAGATTGACAGACAGATCAGAGCAGCATCTGCAGTGATGAGGACACTGTACCGGCCTGTTGTGGTGAAGAGGGAGCTGAGCTCTAAGGCAAAGCTGTTGATTTACCGCTCAATCTATGTTCCTACCCTCACCTATGGTCACGAGCTTTGGGTAATGACCGAAAGAATGAGATTGCGGATACAAGCGGCTGAAATGAGCTTTCTTTGTAGGACTGCTGGACTCACCCTTAGAGATAGGGTGAGGAGCTCAGTCATCCGGGAGAGGCTCAGAGTAGAACCGCTGCTCCTCCACATTTAAAGGAGACAGTTGAGATGGTATGGGCATCTGATCAGGATGTCTCCTGGATGCTTCCCACTTGAGGTGTTTCAGGCACGTCCAACTGAGAGGAGACCCCAGGGCAGACCCAGGACACGCTGGAGAGACTAAGTCTCCCAGCTGGTCTGGGAACATCTTGGTAACCTCTCCGAAGGGCTGGAGCAGGTTTCTAGGTGGAGGGAGTCTGGGCTTCTCTGCTTGGGCCACTGCCTCCACGACCTGGACCTCCAGAAAAGCAGTAGAAGATAGATGGATGAATGGGTAATAATATATTACTTGAGAAACAATATTAATTTTATTTTATTTTGGATGAGCATCTGGCCCTCACAGTGTCTGCTGAGAAAAATTTCTGGCACTCATTCATTCATTCAGAAAAAAAATCTTGGATCAGCCCCTTATTGTGGATCTGCTCTGAAATCTAATAGGTTCTTCCGGAGAACAAGCCAAACTTGTTTAATCCTGCTAGCTTAACTTCTTGTGCAGACTTCCTGCTGAGGTTGCGTTAGATGAAAATTGTTCTTCATTGACAGATTTTTTTCAGTAGTAACAGAAAACTCTGAAAGCTGTCATTTTGACAGATTACACTGAGGGTCATCTAATTAAAATCAATTATAATGACAGAATTTTCACAACCCTGTCTGTCAAAGTGACTTTACAAAAAAAGTCTAGCACAGCCTCTGGTGCAGAGGTATATAGAGCAACAGAATCACAGACTTTCCACCACTGATGCAGGGTTACATCCACACTGAGGAGACGTGCACCCACAGGGCTGTACACTACAGCCAGTACATATAAAATATTGGATTAGACGTTTTAGATGCACCCCTGCTGGTGGTGATTTATTAAACCTTTTATATAAGGACACCCCCAAAATCTTTGTCAAACTAGAGGGCACTCAGAGAGTCCATACCTCCACCAAGGCTGTTAAAAACTGAAAAGAAAAAAAAAAAAGTTATGCTGAATTCATATACTGATCTGGATCTTTCCCAAAATCTAATGGCTTCATCCTTGACCCATGGGCCATCTCTGATGAAAATTTCATCTGTGGTTGTCGCTGCACAATCCTGCTAACACAATTCTTGATGGAGGAAATAATAATTATAACCCTTGAAACACAACTTACAATAATAAATCAACAGTTGTAGCTTTCAAGTAAATGGGGAATTTAGCAGATTATTTCTATTACAAATGGTTTCAGAAACATTTTCAACCTTACGCAAGTGCTCCTGTATTCAACTGAAAAGCTAACCTGTCATTCATATATTCTCATACTTGCAGAGGGTCATCCAGCAGGCATGAGTAGAAAAAAAACAGCCCTGTGGACACATATTCTATCAGTCACTACCCACAGTTCATGACCAAAGGTCAAGTTCCTGTATGAACCCAGACTGAGACACATCCTTCTCTACAGCCATAATGCTCTGCAAGAAATCAAACAACTGTTCCCTCCGTGTTTGGAGCTTATTAAGAGTGAACGTGCAAGAAGCAGTAGGCGATTTGAGGGGGGGAGGGGGGTGCAAGCATAGTTAATCCAGATTAACTGAACATGTCAGTGTCATCCCAAATCGTTGATCACTGATCAAGCTGCTGAAGAAGCAGACATGCTTTATGGCTTTCTTCTCAGCCCCACCTCTCTGTTCATTTCTTTTTGGCTCCAAAATAGTTTTAACTCCATCCAAAATATTCTCCACTACATGATAATCATGGAGGAATCAAAAACCTGAGTAAGGTGTGGATTAAAGGCCACTCAGAGTTACATTTACTAAAGTAGCCTTTTTACAATATTGTACTTTAATGACTTGTGTCAAGTTTTTATGATTTTCCTCAGACGCCTACAAAAAAAAATGTCCCAAAAAGCTTTAAATTTATAAGTATATCATTGTACTGCCCCTCCCTGAGCCTGCTTCTGCTGGAGGTTTCTTCCTGTTAAAGGGGAGTTTTTCCTCTCCACCGTCGCCAAGTGCTGCTCATAGAGAATCACCTCATTGCTGGGGTCTGTCTGCAACTGTGGGGTTTCCCCTACAGTTGACAGTGCTATGAGATCACTGTTGTTGTGAAATGGTGCTATATAAATCAAGTTGAACTGAACTGTAAATTTGTGCAGGAAAAGATAACAAATTTAATCACAAAAAGTGGCATTCATAGAGGGGGAAGATAAGATAAGACTTTATTAGTCCCACAATGGGGAAATTCCAGGATTGCAACAGCACAGGGATAGCAACACTCAGAGCAACAATCAGAAGGCAAGAAAAAACAAGAGCAGCTAGTATACATACAGTATGTACATATTACTATAAATATAGACAGTGCGGAGCATTGTGGTTGGTGGATGTGCAGCAGAAAGTCTAAGCTCTCTCTCCGCGGATGGGGCGGGCCAGCTGGATGTCTTTGGGCATGATGGTGACCCTCTTGGCGTGGATGGCGCACAGGTTGGTGTCCTCGAAGAGACCCACCAGGTAGGCCTCGCTGGCCTCCTGCAGAGCCATGACGGCAGAGCTCTGGAAGCGCAGGTCGGTCTTGAAGTCCTGAGCGATCTCCCTCACCAGGCGCTGGAAGGGCAGCCTACGGATGAGCAGCGCCGTGGATTTCTGGTAGCGACGGATCTCTCTCAGAGCCACGGTACCGGGCTTGTAACGGTGAGGCTTCTTCACTCCGCCGGTGGCCGGAGCGCTTTTCCGAGCAGCCTTGGTTCTTGCCATCGCTCTTTATTATTCTGTCTTATATTTCTTGCACGCCGCCTAAACTCCAGCCCGGCACCCGCGTCGTTTTCGCTTCAGTTCTCCCGGTATGTCGAGTTTCTCCGTTAGCACCGGGTGGCAGGACACAAATTTATCAGAAAAAAAGCTGTACATTTACAAATATTACAAATGTAAAAGGAAAACCTCACACACTGTACAAAGGCAATAAAAACATTCATATTTTTATCAAAAAACTGGCCAAAAATTATAAGTGCATTTTTCTTAGATTTGCAGCTTTTTTTTCCCCCCAATGTCAGTCCAGGCATTGGTTTGCTTGCTACCGGATAACCATGAAAACCGGTACTACCCGTCTCATGGGTCGGGCCGTCGGCAACTCAACCGGCAACTCCGCCCTTCCAAGGGCGTGGAGGGTGAAACTGGGCATCCTGGTAGAACTAAAAACAATATCTGTCACAGGTCTGTGGTGGACCACTCCCAGTTACACGGGGTGAGACTGGACATCCTGGCAGATAAGCACATCTGTCACCAGTTGGTGCATCGTGACATGCACTACACAAAGAGCAGAGATAAACAAACCTATCATCTGGTCAGTCACTGTAACAGATACTGTAGTCAGTTTGTCTTGGCCTGTCCTTGCCACTGATAATGCCTCTATCTGCCAAGAATGTGCAGCTAGTCCAGCAAAAGCTAGCGGTACTCAAATACTTTGCAAGCAGTTTCATGAAATGGTCAGTCAGAGAGCAACTCATACCGGCTCGGACGTCGCCCAGGTTAACAAGGTCAGGAGTTCCTGGCAGCGGAGGGCGAAGGACAGAGCTGCGTGGAGGAATCTGATCAGATCTAAATGAAAAAGTCATTGTCGCCACCAACAGACTGCTATGATGATGATGATGCAGCTCTTTTTTGTAAATGTGCAGCTTTTTTCTTGTAAATTTGTTGTTTTTTTTCCAATTAAATTTTTGACTTGTTTTTTTATTATAAATTGATTATTTTTTTCATTGGAAATGTGTTTTGTCTGCTTACTGTATATGTGAATGTTTTTTTTCCAACTAATCTGTAACTTTTTCCCCCCTCATAAATTTGGGACTTCCTTATGGTACATTTGTGACTTTTTAACTTATAAATTAGCATCTTTTTCCATATTTCTACACCTTTATTCTTTCAAATTGGTATACTTACTTTTGCTAAATTAGTTAATATTTCTTACTTAATAACCCCCACTCCCCAACCATGCATGCACTCATGTTGGCTCATCCACCTTGTTTAAAAATAACAAAACTGCCTACTGGAAAAGAGTATACCCACTCTGAAGTTTTGAGTTAAAGGAGCAAGGATGATGACCCAGGAGAGATGATATACAAGTACTGTACAGGTACATCTCAAAAAATTACGAATATCATGAAAAAGTTCAATATTTTTGGTCACTCATTTCAGAAAGTGAAACCCATATATTACATAGATTCATTACACAGAGAGTGATACTGTATATTTCAAGTGTTTATTTATTTTAATTTTGATGATTATGGCCCCCACCCCAACACTGCCAAAAGTGTCAAAACCTGGTTTAATGACAATGGCGTCACTGTGTTTGATTGGCCAGCAAACTCTCCTGACCTAAACCCCATAGAGAATCTATGGAGTATTGTCAAGAGGAAGATGACACCAGACCCAACAATGCAGACGAGCTGAAGGTCACTATCAAAGCAATCTGGACCTTCATAACACCTCAGCAGTGCCACAGGCTGATCACCTCCACGCCACGCCACACTGATACAGTAATTAATCCAAAAGAAGCCCCAACCAAGTATTGAGTGTGTACATGGACATACTTTTCAGTCGGCCAACATTTCTATTAAAAAACAATTTTTTAAAATTAATTTTATGTAATATTCTAATTTTTGAGAAACTGAATTTGGGGTTTTCATGGTCTGCAAGCCATAATAATCAAAATTAAAATGAACACTTGAAATATACAGTATCACTCTCTGTGTAATGAATCTATATAATATATGGGTTTCACTTTCTGAAATGAGTGACCAAAAATATTGAACTTTTTCATGATATTCTAATTTTTTGAGATGTACCTGTATATCTTGTGTAGAGAGCAAATCCTCCTGGAGCCCTTTAAAGAGGGACTGGGAAATGTTTTGGGTGAAAAGACCCATCTGGGCAGCAGGATAAACAATGGAACACATCACCGTCTCTTACCTGTAACTGGCTCCTCCAGGACTAGCTTCCCACCACGTCTGAGCACTCGGACCATCTCTGCTAGAGTATCGGAGCTGTGGATGGGGGAGCTGTCAGCCAGGAGGCACGACAGCACCCAGTCAAAGGTGGAGGCTCTATGAGCGGCTGAGGACAGAATCAATTTAAAGTTGGTTTTCATTGTGTATAGATTGTAAAAAACACAGCACAGTGTGGTGTAAACCACGTACACAGCAGCAGCCTCTCCATGTTCTCCACTGCCACTATGCCCTCCACGCCAACAACAGCACCCAGTTCCTCTGCGTACTGTTTCAAAGCTTCAGGTGCCGACGGCTGAGTCCACACCAGCAGCACCTTGTCTCCTGCTGCGACTCCGAGGTCTGCCATGATTTCCTGGACACAGATTCACTCAGGCTACTTACATGTTCACAAACTGAGCATAACAAGCTTCACAGAGTCAAACTGCAATGGAGCTGTACCAAACTGTGAAGGTGTTGCTGTGTATGGAAAGATGGTGAAAGGAGGTGGACACTCCCAAGCCTCAGAGAAACCCCAAAGCCTGGCAGCAAATTGGAAATCACATGTTCTTCCTTCAAACAGATGTGGGAAAACTGACATCATGGGCTGTTGAAGTGTTGTTTCCATGGTGATAACGTGTTAAAACAGAATATCTTTACATAGTTTGTGTTATTAAAGATTTGGTTTTTGACCCTGGTGGTTTCCATAGTGTACTTCTGCCAGAAACCTGGAAGTCCTAAGTACTCATAAAGCACTGTAGGGGCCTTTTATTCCAGTATTTATGGAATAACAAAATAAGTGTTTTACAGTAACAGTGCTAGGGCAGCGACTTTGTAAGTAAATATGAGTGAGAGTTCACAACATGACTTATACTATCCAGAAAATTCACAAATCGATCACTCAACCCCTGGGACTGATCAAGATGATGATACACGGTCCTATTGTGGCAGAATGGTGTGTTGTTATTGCCTCTGTGCTTTTAAATGCAACATCTGACAAAAGAAAAAACAGCAGCAAGTGTGAAATACTTGGCAATCATGGTATTATATTTGATAAAATGTTACCAAGTGGTTATCTTATGTAAAAACATGTTGAATAATTGCACAAATATAAAGTTAGTAGTTAAAACAGTGGGTTCTGCATATGCAAACTGAGTAGCTTTAATAATTATAAATAAACTATTAATATATGAAAGCATCCAAAATAATTGTGACACCTTCATACACCTGTAATTTCATTTTTTTTTATTTTAACGATCGCAGCGATATTTCTATCACCAGTATATCTGCAGCTATAAGGAAGTTAAATTTAAGATCTTTTAAGACCTTTTTAAGGCTACCTGATAATATTCAAGATCCTAAAATTGCAAAATATCTATGACATTACAATTAGTATTGTCTAATTCAGGGGTGTCCCATCATGTGCCGTGGAGGGCCAAGACCCTGCAGGCTTCACCTCCAACCAGAGTCTTCAACAGCTGATTCCACTGAACTTTCTTCCACTGACTGCTGATCAGTGAGAACACCTGCTGAAGAGAAAACCTGCACGGTCCTGGCCCTCCATGGCACAGGACTGGACACCCCTGCTCTAATTATTCCAGTCACATAAAATTTGCTCTTCATCAGGATCCATTTTTCCACTAATCAAATTATTCAAGTAAAATTCACAAAACTATCTTTTAACTTCATAGCTAAAAAGCTGTAAATTCATGGGGGAAAATGGCAAATTTACAAGTGACACACACACACACAAATGTTTTACATTGAATTGTGGTATCCTAAGAAAAATGGTTGCAAATTTACAAGAAAAAAAGGCAATTTTACAAGCAAAAAGTAGCAGTTTTACAGGAAAAAAAGGGGAAAATTTACAGGGGAAAAAAAATCCCAAACTTACAAGAAAAGGATTACGAAATTACAAGAAAAAAGATAACTGACAAAAAAAGTCACAAATTTATGAGTTGTCATTTATGATTATTTTCATTGCGTTTCATAAACGCAGGAAACCGTCTGTCGTCTTTATCTGTGGTATCTACTAAAATACATATTCAAGGATTATTGTAATTTATTTCTGATATATTTATTTTTTAATGAGCTGCGAACACTGATGGCGGCTTGGACCACAGTTAGGATTCACTATTTTATACCCTAATGGTACAGGCCTGCCCACTGCGCCAAAGGAGCCCAAACACTGTCACGAGGCGTCACATAACGTCAACATGTTCTTGATATTGCGCGAAAATACTTGACTGCAGTGGCAGGGAGCCAGATGCACATAGAAATGTCTCCAAGGACTTCTTCTGTCTCACACTTTCTTTTTGTGTGTTAAAGTTAGTAAACGTGTTAATAACTGTTTTAAAAGGAAACAAATTCAGTGTTAGTTGGTTCTGTTCTCAGGTTAGCTTGTTACCAGGCAGCGTGACGCAGGAGCCGTTGGTTATTGAAGCTCATAAACACGATGTTTATGGAAGAAGAGAACAACACACTACGATGTTTACACCCCTGTCTGTGTGCTGCTGCTCCATAACGTCCCGGACAACCATGTAACTCCAATAATATAAGGTTTAACTGACTGTATTCAGTGACTTACCCGCGACACTCAACGCAGTTTCTTCTTAGGTTTTCTCTCCTTCCTCTTCTTCTCTCGGTTACTGGCGAATAGCAAGCAACTGAAAGGTGCATACCGCCACCTACTGTACCAGAGTGTGTAATATTATGTCATTTGAGCCCGACCCCAAAATTGTTTGACTTAATCCTGTGTTATTTAAAAAAGAAAAAAAGAGCCCTTCTCGTGATTCTTAGTGCCTCTCCATTTCCATCTGTTCCCAGAATCCCAGTTAAATCCCATTCCCTACCTGCCTCTCGAACTTCATTTTCCATTCTCTCTCTTTCATTTCCACACTTGTGACAGTGTAATAAGATGTGCTCTCCATTTTCTTTTACTCCACATTCTCTACATTTGTCACTATCGCTTTTCCCCATGATTAATAAAGTGCTGTTTAAACCTGTATGATCCAGTCTGAGTCTTGCCATAATGATGTCTTCCCTCCTGTTTGTTGTTTTATAATTCTATTATTGCAATAGATTTTTGTATTTTGTAATATGATCTACCTTTATGAGCTTCAGCCTATCTTTTTTGCCATAGCTCAGTTCCTTTTTTCTTGATTACTGTTATCCCTTCTCCTTGTCCAAGTGACAATGGTATAGTTATTTCTTTTCCAAGTGCACTTTTTGCTTATTTGTCTGCACATTCATTCCCTTTCAACCCTTCATGTGCAGGAACCCAACAAAACTGAACTTCTCCACCACCCCTGTGTATCCTAAATAAACTGTGATATAGCTCAATCACCAAGTCTTCCCTTGTAGATTTTAGTGTCTGTATGGTTTTTAAAGCTGCAAGTGAATCTGTGCACACCGCCACCCGGTCCAGTCTGACCTCCTCCACCCACTGCAAACCAATAATTATTGCCACCATCTCTGCTGTAAATATGGATGTATTGTTGGAGAGTTTTTTTGAGATGATCACTTTAAACTCTGGAATGTATACTCCAACTCCAACAGAGCCCTCATTGTTTTTTGAACCATCAGTATAGAGCTGTAAGTAGTTACAGTAATTATTCCTGAGGTAAATGCTTGTTTTAATGCCAGCTTCACTCATATGCCAATCCTTTTTCCTCATTAGCAGACTGATGTCTACTTCTTTTCCAGGAAACAGCCAAGGGGGAACATTACTCACTGGACTGGTGTTAGCTATAGCAACGGTGTCTAGTCCATACACTCTGGCTTTTCTTTCAGTTGTCCACCCAAACCCATGTCCCTGGAAGTTGGTATATTCCCAGCAGTCTTGGAGTGTTGTTTTTGAAATACTAGTGCAAGTGGGATAACCCCCACAACAGACTGGGACAAGCACAGCGCTCGACTAGAGCAATTAACATAACAGTGAAATGTGTGTATTAATGTCAACAGGCAGCCCAGCTTCATCTAGCTTTTCCCTGCTCAGTACTGTGATGTTTATGTGCCATTCATGCATTGTGTTCATGCTTCCTGCCCTTACTGTGTCTATAGACTGATAACAATATGTAGATGTGCCTTGTAACCTCTTTTGTCCTGCAGCTCTGGAGCAGAGGCGAATTCCGGCCAGTAATCTCCTTATTGTTATGTGTGTCTCTCAAATGCAAATGCCCATACCTACTGCTGTGAATGCTTTGTCTGTAACTGGGTATAAAAACTGCATATGTTCTGTAACTCATTCTCTCTTCCACTGCACGCATTGCCTATCTGCTTGAGAGCATCTGGGCTCGCTCTGGCGCACGTGCATCGCGCTGGGGCGAGCTCCGTGATGGCGGTATGATTTAATAAACCTACTTAAAACCCTCAGTTCGCTGCTTATTTTATCATCCGCCACAGTGCATACCCATGCATGCACAAAGAAAGCAAGGGTAAGCAAACATTTCTGCATGCCCGTAGAAAGTTACTGTTACCATGGCAACAGCAACCATGGTGAAACCTGCCTTGGATCTTTGACGTCACCACTCGCTTGTTGATGCCTGCCTTTGAACTTGATTTTTTTTTTTTTTTTTGTAACTTAGATTTTTATTCATTTTTCATCATATATATTGCATTCAGATCACAGTCTACATTTAAAAACAAAGGGGCTAGAGTAAGAAAGAAAAAAAGGGAAAAAAAAGGGGGGGGACAAATGTTGGAGCATCAAGTTTTTAGTTTCCATCTCTTAATTCTTCTGGTTTTTCCAGCGTCTTTGGTTATTCTTTCAATTTCTGTCTCGTTGCACTTTGTAGTGTTGTAGAGGAGCTGAAATAACGAGGCGATTTTTGTATTAAAAACAGGGTTTTTAATGAATAGCTCTTCTATCGAGTCTCATCAGGTGTAGAGCTTAGCAGAAGGCAAGAGAGAGATCTCTGCTCAGCTCGCTGGTTAAATACAAGCACACATAGAGCCACACATTGAAAAAGCTGACATCAGCCACACATTGAAAAAGCTGACATCCCCCCATTATCTTAACCCCCCTATTGTTCTGTTATCTCCTCTCCTTGTCTTGGGAGGTGATGGGAACTCCTCCTCTCGCCTTAGGGGGTTAGGGGGTAAAGGTGTCAAGTCCGTCTCCGCCGCTGTGTCTTGGGAGGTCCAATGTCTTTAACCCGGCGGGGGAGATCCTTTGTCCTTTCCAGGTGTGAAGTTCCTTACATATGCTGTCACAAAACATTTCCACTTGCTCTAACATATGTAGGTATGGGATATAAGAGTCATATATACCACAGGCCCCCCAAACACTAGGAAAGGACACAGAAAGAATCACAGTCTAAGATAATAACTATGAAATACTACGTGTTACAGCTGTTGCCACAGGAGAAGTTTTCTAGCAGCCATGCTCCTAAGAAAGTTCAGTGGTAAACATAACAGCATAGTGAAATCATAAGTAGCCTTAAACTGTTGTAGCGCAATTAGTGAATAATTGCGGGGTGGATGGTATCAGTCCCTGTGCTGTCTGGGCTTTAATCTTCTCCCAAAACTGCTGTAGGTTGGTTTAGGTGTCCTGCTGGGACCTTCTCGTGGTGAATCTGCATTGTGGGAAGGAAAGAGATTATTTGTTCCCTGCCTGGGGGCTGAGACTTTTCCTCTGGGGGGTCTACCACGCCGAGGTGCTCGTGCCAACTGTGCAGGTTCGTCTCTCAGCAAGAAAGCAGGTTTGAGTCTGTCAACACTGACCACTTCCTTTCTGTCCCCATAATCAAGCACAAAGTGTTTGTCACCATTTTCCAGCACTCTGAACGGGCCATCGTAAACTGGGCGTAACGTTGGTTTAAGGGCTTCATGCTTAACAAAAACGAACTCAGCGTTTTTTAAAGTTTGAGGAACAAAAACTCATGGAAAAGAGTGATGAGCTGGACCGTGGAGGGAGTCCGGTCCACTGCTGCCTAAAAACCTTGGGACTGGAAGGTGTCCTGGTTCTATCTGCGTGGGAGGGCATGACGAAACTCAGCTGAGCTCCCGTGTCGATGAGGAACTGCTTGCCTGTGTATCCATCCGTCACATATAACAGCTTATTCTTCTCGCCGAGAACCGCTGCTGTTAATGGCCCTCGGCTTTGGCGTTTCCACAACATCGTAAACTTGCAGGGGGGAACGCATTTGCGGGCTTTCTCTGCGAAGCGGTGGTGATAATAGCAGACGTCGTTCTGCTCGTTGCGCTTGGGCCGCGCCGCTGTCACCGTGGGTTGAGTCTCTCCAAGGCTTGGGGTGTCAGTTTTCAGATCTGCGGATGCCGCTGTGGGTGTCCGTTCTCTGCAGGCGTTGACGAGCCGGTAAGCCTCGTTGGCCAGTGTGCGGAAATCCTGATGATTATTGCACTTCATACTGGCGAGTGTCCCTCTCAAATGCAGTGGTAGCGTGCTGAGGAAAATGAATTGGAAAAGGAAATTGTCGTTGTCCTCCTCCTTAAGCTGCAGCAAATCCTCCATGAGGGCCTTCGGATTGCCCCCTTTGTGGCCGTAGACCGCCAGGATCCTCTCGGCTCTTTCCTCCGCTGACGGGACATAATTCGCCACGATGGTCGCCTTGAGTGTCTCATATTTGTCCCGGGCTGGTGGTCGCCGGACCAAGCTCCGCACACACTTCGAAGTGGCGGAGTCGAGTTTGGAGACGATATGGTAAAACTTAATATCGTCTGCTGTGATGCCCGCCAGTATAAACTGGGCTTCAGCTTGCTGAAACCAAGAGGCGGGGTCTTCTCGCCAGAAGTCTGGCAGGTTGACAGCAACGGCGTTCGTGCACACCATCACTGTTGTGCCCGCCGGGTGAGAGTGCCTTGCCTCGGCACTCACGGCGGTGCTGGAGCTCGGTTGAGCTCTCTCAGTGCCCTCTGCCGTGGGGAACAGCTGTCTGCTTGTTCCCTCGTCTGCGTCGTCGCTGGCGTATGCCCGAGTCACCATGGATGAGCAGCTTGAAGAACGCCTCCGGTCCATATTCTCGCGTCAAGGTCACCAGTGTGGAGGAGCTGAAATAACGAGGCGATTTTTGTATTAAAAACAGGGTTTTTAATGAATAGCTCTTCTATCGAGTCTCATCAGGTGTAGAGCTTAGCAGAAGGCAAGAGAGAGATCTCTGCTCAGCTCGCTGGTTAAATACAAGCACACATAGAGCCACACATTGAAAAAGCTGACATCAGCCACACATTGAAAAAGCTGACATCCCCCCGTTATCTTAACCCCCCTATTGTTCTGTTATCTCCTCTCCTTGTCTTGGGAGGTGATGGGAACTCCTCCTCTCGCCTTAGGGGGTAAAGGTGTCAAGTCCGTCTCCGCCGCCGTGTCTTGGGAGGTCCAATGTCTTTAACCCGGCGGGGGAGATCCTTTGTCCTTTCCAGGTGTGAAGTTCCTTACATATGCTGTCACAAAACATTTCCACTTGCTCTGACATAGTATGTAGGTATGGGATATAAGAGTCATATATACTAACTAACTAACCTGCACTTATATAGCGCTTTTCTAGTCACAAAGACCTCTCAAAGTGCTTTCACTAATGCTAACCCTCTATTCTAAGGGCCTATAGGAAACAGATATCTAAGGACAATTTAGAACAACCAATTAACCTAACATGCATGTCTTTGGATTGTGGGAGGAAACCGGAGCCCCCGGAGTAAACCCACACAGCACAGGGAGAACATGCAAACTCCATACAGAAAGGTTCCAACCCCTGCCAGCCCGGGGATTCGAACCAGGAACCTTCTAGCTGTAAGGCAACAGTGCTAACCACTGCACCACCGTGCTGCCCCACAGTGTGTCCATTTCCGCCATTTTTTTCCCCATAGTCCTTCTTGCATTCTTTGTCGATATGTTAGTTTTTCCATCATACGTATGTCCTCAACAATGTCAGTCCATTGCTCTTGGTCAGGAAGAACTTCTGATCGCCATTTTTTTGTGATTGTTTTTTTACATGCAATCAACAAGATTTTAACTAGATGTCTGTCCTCAGCCTGTATTACATTGTCTCTTTTAAGATCACATAAGTACATCAGGTTACAGTTAATTGGTATATTATATCCTAATATCCTCTGTATTGTCACATGTATAGATTTCCAGAATGATGAGATTTTGCTGCATTTCCAAAACATATGTGAGTGGTCTGCATTTTGAGCCCCACATCCCCTCCAGCATAAAGATTGGGTATTTGTATATTTTCCTTGAATCTGTGGTGTAATGAAAAAGCGAATCAGGTTTTTCCATCCAAATTCCCTCCATGTCCTTGAATTTGTTGATGTGTGTTGTGTTTTCCATATTTCCTGCCAGCTTTCTTCTGTTATGTTTAAATTTAGCTCTTTCTCCCATTTCTCCTTTATATAGTTACTTGAATGTTTGTTTGCCATAAAGTTTTTGATATAGCTTTGAAATAATTCTTATTTTATTTCCTGCATATGAGCTTAAAATGAATTGTATAATCTCGCTCACATCTGTTTGGAGGTTATGCCTAATCTTCTTCATATAATAGTCTCTCATCTGCAGATATCTGGAGAATTCCGATCTTTCTAGTTTAAATTTTCTTCTGATGTTTACAAAGCTCCTGAGATCTTTTTTTCCGATATTGCCCCATGCTGTGATTCCCTTGTTCACCAGATTTTTGTATCCCCTATCTTGCTTTGCCGGTTCAAACTGACTGTCAAATGCTACCCATTTCAATAGTTTTATGTCTTCCTTTATATTATACTTTTGTACTATTTTATACCACAGTTCCAAAGTAAATTTAGTGATTGGGTCTATTTGTTTGATTTGCTTATATGCATCTTTATCTCCTATTATGCTTTGTACTGGGAGTCCCTCAATTTCCTTTTCCATTTCTTTCCATTTTGCCTCATATCCTTCGTCGCACCAACATATGATATATCTTATTTGTGCTGAATAGTAATATTCCTTTAGACTCGGTAGGCCCATGCCTCCTTTCTCTTTTGGTAACTGGAGAGTTTTATATTTCACTCTTGGCTTTTTACCTCCCCAAACAAATCTCGATATCATCCTGTCCCACTTTGAGAACTGGGCACCTGGAATCTCTGTTGGTAGAGCCTGGAAGAGGTAAAGTAATCTAGGTTGTATGCTGATTTTGACTGTCTCAGTTTTTGAATTCAGATCCATATTTAAGATTGACCATCTATCAATATCTTTTTTTATTTCTTGTTTCAACCTATCATAGTTTGCTTTATAGATTTTGCTTAGATCTTTAGGTATGTTCACTCCAAGGTATTTTATTTCTTTTTGTTTCCAGTTTAGTTTGATCTTATCAGTTATCTGGTTTAAAGGGTTATAGTGGAATGTCAGTATTTGTGTTTTTGTTATGTTTATCTTGTATCCTGATAATTTTCCAAAATTTTCTATCAAGTTCATCATTTCCATTATTGATTCATCTGGTTGTTCAAGGTAAACTATAATATCGTCTGCAAATAGCCCAATCTTGTGTTCCGCTCCCTTTATTGTTACACCTTTTAATTTCTTATTTTGTCGTATCGCTTGAGCCAGTGGCTCTATGAACAGAGTAAACAAGGTGGGCGATAAGCAGCATCCCTGCCTGGTTGATCTTTGTATATTTACTTTGTCTGTTAAGCTACCGTTTATCTTGATTCTTGCCACAGGTTCTTGATACAGCGTCCTTATGCATTGTACTGATTTTTCGTTAAATCCAAAGCATTCCAGCACACTATATAGGAATTTCCAGGTAACCCTGTCAAATGCTTTTTCTGCGTCTAAGCTCATTATTACTGCGCTTTTCTTTTCTTTATGTATTTGTACATAAAGAAAGGCTGCGCTGTACAGCGCAGGCTGTTCCTGCTGAGGAGACTCAGGTCTTTTGGTGTACAAGGGGCGCTGCTGAAGTCATTCTATGACACGGTGGTGGCATCAGCCATCACTTTTGGAGTGGTCTGCTGGGGCAGTGGCATTACTGCAGCCGATAGGAAGAGACTGAACAAACTGATTAAGAAAGCTAGCTCTGTCCTGGGGCAACGCCTTGATCCGATGGAGGAGATAGGAGAGAGAAGGACGGTGGCTAAACTGTCATCTCTGCTGGAGTCCGAGTTCCACCCTATGCAGGACATACTGGATGCACTGAGGAGCTCATTTAGCAGCAGACTACATCATCCCAGGTGCACAACCGAGAGGTTTCGTAGGTCCTTCCTACCAACGGCTGTCAGACTGTACAACCTAAGCAGGGCTGCTCGCAGAGATAGCAAAAAGACGTAACAAACTAATAGTTTTTTGAATGCAAAAGATGCAATAGACTTACACAATGGTCCTCTCCGGCATACAACTAGGAGCATACCGGTCGCTATGGAGGGTGAGAATATGTATGGGCACATAATCATACCATGTAGGATAACTAAATAGACGGTTATGCTGTTTCATCCCACCTAGCAACAATGCTCTGCACTGTGTGTGTTTATATATTTACATATTTATTCCATCTAGCTACAATGCTCTGCACTGGGTGTGTTTATATTTATATATCTATATATTTATTCCATCTAGCTACAATGCTCAGCACTGGGTGTGTTTATATTTATATATCTATATATTTATTCCATCTAGCTACAATGCTCCGCACTGTGTTTTTATATATCTACATATTATTCCATCTAGCTACATTGCGCCGCACTGTGTGTGTTTATATACTTGCATATTTATTCCACCTAGCTGCAATGCTCCGTACTGTGGGTGTTTATATATTTACATATTTATTCCATCTAGCTACAATGCTCTGCACTGTGTGTTCATATATTCATATATTTATTCCATCCAGCTACAATGCTCTGCACTGTGTGTCTGTGTGTGTGTATATATATATTTTATAGTAATATGTACATATGTATATTAGCTGCTCTTGCTTGCTTGTTTTGTTTTTTGTTTTTTTTTTTGCCTTCTGATTGTTGCTCTGAGTGTTGCTATCCCTGTGCTGTTGCAATCCTGGAATTTCCCCGTTGTGGGACTAATAAAGGCTTATCTTATCTTATCTTATCTTATTTGATTAATTATATGTATTGTTCTCCTGATATTGTCATGTGTTTGGCGTCCCTCTATGAAACCAGTTTGATCATCTTCTATCAATTCCGTCAAGAATGTCTTTGTTCGTTTACATATAATTGTTGTATATATTTTATAATCCACATTTAATAAAGAGATTGGTCTATAGTTTCCGCATTGTTCTCTATCTTTCCCTGGCTTTAAAATAACTGAAATAATGGCTTCGTTCCATGATGGAGGTATTTTGTTGTTGTTCAACGTCCAATTAAATGACTTTAGAAGCTGTGGCGTGAGTTCTTCTATAAACAGTTTATAAAACTCAGACGGGTACCCATCACTACCTGGTGATTTACCGTTTCTAAGTGACTTAATCACATCTCTAATCTCTTGTGTTGTTATTTCTGCTGTTAGCTTTTCATTTTGTTGATTTCCTATTGATGGCAAGTCCAATGTGCATAGAAATTTTTTAATATCCTTAGTATTTGTTTCTTCAGGTTGCGAGTATAGTTCTTGATAGAAATTATGGAATATTTCTTCGATGTTTTCTGGGTTAACTGTGGTTTTATTTGTGATGGGGTCTTTAATCTTATATACATTATTCACTGTTTGTTGTTTTCTTAACCGTTTTGCCAGCAGTTTTGTGGCTTCTGGTCCCATTTCATAATATTTTTGCTTTAGATATCTATTTTTCCTTTCAGTTTCATCTATTTGTTTCTTTTATCTTTATTTTTTCTTCTTTAATTTCTTGATATATTTTTGGGTCGTTTGTGCTTTGATGTTTACGTTCTAATTCCCTCAGTCTCTCACATCTTTGTTCATATGTTTCCAGTTTAGACTTATTTGCTTTTCCTGTTTCAACAATTAATTTACCTCTTAACACGGCTTTTAGTGCATCCCATAGTATTGTTGGGTCCACTTCTTCATTGTCATTCTCTTGGATATACTCGTTTATGTTTACTTTTATTCTTTCTTTCATTTTCTCATCATTTAACAGTCCTACATTAAGTTTCCATGTTGTTTGTCGTTTTCTATTGTTTAAATATATTTCCATGTATATAGGATTATGATCTGATATTTCTGCCCCTCCAATCCGACAATTTCTCACCCTGTGTCTGTCACCTTCATTCATAAGGAAGTAATCTATTCTAGAGTGTACTTTATGGACTGCTGAATAATGTGTATAGTCTTTTTCGAGTGGGTGCAGGTCCCTCCATATGTCTACCATACCCATTTCTGCCAGTGAGGTTCTTATGAACTTTGTTACATGTTTTTTTGTCTTCTTAACACTTGTTGTATCAACTTCATGATCCATGACAGCATTTAAGTCTCCTCCACAAATTAGGACTCCTTCACTGTGTGTTGCTATGAGATCAAACAGATGTTGAAAAAAACCCTTGTCACTTTCTGGTGGGGCATAGATGTTCACTAATGTGATCTGCATACCATCTATTCTTCCCTTTATTATTACATACCTGCCTTCTTTATCCTGGATTTCTTGTTCACATTCAAATTGTATTTTATTTGAAATTAGTATCATAACCCCCCTTTTAGTTCCTCCCTTAAATGAACTGTAGTAGGAGTTCTTATAGCCAAATCTCTTTAGTTTCACATGTTCTGTCTTGCTCAAATGTGTCTCTTGCATAAATATAATTTCAGCTTTTTGATCTTGATTTTTGATGATGTCATAGCGAGTCCTATGATCGGGAGTGAAGCTTGCCTTTGATGCCATAGCAAGTCCTATGATGTTTTAGCCAGTCCTATGATCGTGACATCATGACATCGTGACAGGCAGAGATTTTTTTTTTTTTTTTTTTTTTTTTTTTTTTTTTTTGTTACTTATTTGTACCCGTAGGTAGATTTGGTTTGCAGTCTGGTGACAAGCCACCGGCTGCTGGTCGCTGCGTGCGCGAGCGCCCTAAACCTACATGTTTTTGGTGTGCGGGAGGAAACCGGAGAAATCCCGGAGTAAACCCACGCAACACGGGGAGAACATGCAAACTCCACACAGCTCACTGTTGGTCGGGGGCTGGGATCGAACCCACGATCTCATGATCCCCGCGATCCCCCGGCCGAGGGTAAAACTGTGCTGCCACAGTGCTAAACCACTGCGCCACCGTGCAGCCCAGAGATGTCTTGAATTATATATAGAGTGATGATATTCCTTGTCTCCAGGGCATGGGCCCCAGCCCACATCCTCGCTTTAGGTTGGGATTTTCTGTATTTCACCTTATTGTTATTATCCTGGGTTTGTGGCGGTTTGGGATAACCCCCACAACAGAATGGGACAGACACAGCGCTCGGCTAGAGCAAATAACAGAACAGTGAAATGTGTGTATTGATGTCTACAGGCAGCCTCGCTCCTTCTGGCTTTTTCCGGCTATGTACTGAGATGTTAATGTGCCATTCATGCATTGTGTTCATGCATCCTGTTCTTACTGTGTCTCTCAAATGCAAATGCCATACCAACTGCTGGGAATGCCCTTTCATGTATTGTGTGTAACTGGGTATAAATACTGCACATGTTCTGTAACTCGCTCTCTCATTCTTCAGCTGCTGCCGCAGACACACACTTTGTGTCTCCTCTCTGAGAGCCTGAGGAATCCCGCTCCAGCCTGCTCACACTATGGGCTGGAGCGGAGTTCCTGTGACGGCGGTGTGATTTAATAAACTCTACTTAAAACTCTCAGTTCGCAGATTATTATTTCTTTGCCGCCACACTGGTGACCCCGAAGACGCACACGCTTTGTGCGACGCAACCTTCTGGTCTGGACAGCCACGCTGGTGACCCGACGCTGAAACGAACACGCTGCCGGCGAACGCAGCACCCGGCGGTGATGCTCCGACGACAAGCGAACACAGCAGCTCCCTTCTGCTTCAGCGAACTCTCCGGACATCACCCACGACCGGGAAAGTCGCAGCAAACTTCATGGTGGGATCTGCACGCCTGACATCTGCACACCCACGCCGGACCGGCCGCGCTCGCAGCTCCTCCACACGAGAGCGCATGCACCTCGTCCCCTCTCCACAACGGCGACCTCCATGGCCGACGGAGAAGGCAGCGCATGGACCTGAACGCACCATGGCCGAGCGAGTGACAAAGATCGTCTCCTCCATCTCACCGCTCCAACGCATCTGCATGAGCCCGAGGGACAAAGATCGTCTATTCCCTCTCACCGCTCCAACGCACCATGACCAATCTACAGCCACAGCTCAACTTGAATGATTATCGGCGCCGACTGCGCTGATCTCTGCCAAGATTCCGGACCCTGACTCGCCTCTCCAGCGGCCCACCCACGCACGGAACCCCGGCACACGCACCGGGGAGTTACGAGGACGGCGCACCACGCACAGGACACATAGAGCTCTTTTCCACTAGCCCCGCTTAGCCTCGAGTTGAGAACCGGACTCTTTTAACCCTGACTCGGTTCTCCCGCGATTGCTTTCCCACAAGCCCACCCTCCCCAGGCTGAGACGCCAGGGGTGGGTGGGATTTCTTGAACAGCAAGGCGGCGCCACACTCTCGTGACGTGAAGCACGCGACCGAATCCTCCACAACAAAGAAAATGGCTGATTACGAGGGGAGGATTTTTATCGTTCTCGCTCTTTGGCTTTTTACGAAAATCAAGGCCATCCAATTTAACCTTTTTAGACGGCGTGCATTGAGACGACGTGCATTGAGACAAAGGTATGAGGCAGGGTACAGGAGGCTCTCGGCTGCCGTATTTGAATATGAAGCCGCAACACTGAGGTTAAATGCTCGACACATGAGGGAGCGTCTGTTGGTAAGCTAACGCATGCTAATGGTTGCAAATTTCATTTTATAGTCATGTTATTTTTAGGTACAGCATTTTTATATCACCAGGTCATTGTTATTAAATGCATTACGGTGTGTGTGTGTGTGTGTGTGTGTGTGTGTGTGTGTGTGTGTGTGTGTGTGTGTGTGTGTGTGTGTGTGTTTCAGTTGGTTGCTTCGTTGCGAAATAATCGCTGCAGCCCGTCGGTGTGGACAGTCGACCGTGCTTCGCAGTGGTGGGAGGATATTGTTCCCCGCTTCTCAAACACGGAGTGGTTGCAGAACTTCCGGATGTCGGAGGAGACTTTTACCTACCTGTGTCACAAATTGCGTCCACGCATGGAGCATCAAAATACAACCTTCCGCCTATGTGTGCCTGTGAGGAAGAGAGTTGCAATTGCACTGTGGAAGCTTGCTACCAGATCAGAGTACCGCACTATTGGCCATCTTTTTGGGGTCAGCATCACAACGGTGTGCAGGTGTGTTCAGGATTTTTGTGCAGCAGCAGAGTCATTGCTGGTTCCAGAACAACTACGTTTTCCTGATGAAGCGAGGTTCACTGAAATTTCTGCCTACATGGAGAATCGGTGGGGGCTTCCATTGTGTGTTGGTGCCATCGATGGCTCCCACATACCTGTTATGTATTTTGGTTTACTACGGCACCCGTCGTAGTGCTTTGCTAAAAGCATTGTGGGTAACCTGTGATGTCAGAGTGTGTTGTCGTTGGCTGTGTGCTATGAGTTGCTGCTACGCTAATAAACCGTGAACATTACGTCGATGGTCCGAGTTATTATTGTTATATTAAGTAACGTAAAGGGTGAAAGATATAACAAAAAGTGGCGACGAGGACGTCTGGACCGACGCTGCAGCCCGCGACGGAGGAGAGTTTTTTTTGTCGTGTTTTTCCCGCCGCTACTTCGTGCTGACAGGGTGATACACCACGCCACTGTGCTGAGGTGGATGCTGCAGGCTGTCTGCTAAGCAGGGAGGAGCGGAGCAGTGGAAATCGTTAAGGACAAAAAAAACCTCCGTGAGTAACGCCGGAGGGAAGAAACGACGTTACAGAAAGGAGCTGCGAGGGAAAGAGCGACATTCAACCAGGAGTGTTAAAATGGCTGGAGTCATTGGCTCTATCGGGCCCTTTGATGAGAGCGCGGAACAATGGAGCTCCTATACTGAGCGCTTTGACTATTTCGTCGCGGCCAATGGAATAACGGATGAAAAGTTAGAGCCCACTTTTCTGAGTGTGATGGGTCCCAAGACATTTAACCTACTACGTAACCTCCTACAGCCAGTAAAGCCAGGCTCTAAAACCTACAAAGAACTGGTGGACACACTGACCCACCACTTCTCACCCAAGCCGCTAGTGATTGCAGAAAGATACAGGTTTCACAGACGTAACCAAGAAGAGGGTGAGTCTGTTAACATGTTTGTTGCAGCGCTACGCAAGTTAGCCGAACACTGTGAATTTAAAGATGTTTTAAATGACACATTAAGAGACAGGCTTGTGTGTGGACTACGGAATGAAGCAGCACAGAAGAAGTTACTCACAGAAAGTGATTTGATGCTTGAAAGAGCCATTAACATTAGTGTGATGATGGAGATGGCTTCCAAAGAAGCACACCAACTGCATGCTACAGGCAGAGTACATAAGCTCAACAGTGGTAAAACCAATGCAACAGGCCCATGTTTCCGCTGTGGCAAGATGGGACACCTTCCTAATGACTGTTGGTACAAAGAGATGGACTGTAACAACTGTGGGAAAAAAGGCCACGTGGAGCGGGCATGTAGAAGCAAAAGGAGCAAAGACAAAGGCCCAAAGACAAGAAATAAAAGTGACATGGTAAAATACAAAAAGAAAAGAAATGTTCACACAGTTAAACACGGCGAGGACAGAGTGAACGACTCCTCAGAGGAAGAGGTGTCAACTGCAATAAATACTGTCCGGATTATGAATGTGAATGAAGGCTCAGAAGGCTTTTGGACTAAACCAAAAGTGGAGGGACATTTTATTAAAATGCAGATAGACACCGGATCAAAGGCATCACTTGTGTCGCATGGCATTTACAAGAAGTTTCTGAAACATCTTCCACTCCGACCTTCAGACACCGTCTTCAGGGCGTATACTGGACACCGAGTGCCCATGAAAGGGATGACAGAGGTAACTGTTCAGTACAATGGCCAAACTGCTGAGCTTCCAGGTTATGTTACCAAGAACAACTGTCCAGCTATAATGGGGCGTGTGTGGCTGAAGAAAATCCAACTTGACTGGCAAGAAGTAAGGAAGCTGTCGCACAGTTCCACTCAGCTGCAGGCCATACTGGAAAAGCACAAAAAGGTTTTTCGTGATGAACTAGGCAGTATGAAAAAAATTATAGTGAAGCTGCATGTCAAACCTGACAGTAAACCAGTGTTTATGAAAGCCAGACCAGTGCCGTACGCCATCAGACCAAAGGTGGAGGCTGACTTAGATGCTCTGGTCAAGAATGGAGTTCTGGAGCCTGTGACAACCAGTGAGTGGGCCACGCCCATAGTTCCAGTACCCAAAAAGGACGGAGGAATCCGGACCTGTGGAGACTTTAAGGTAACAGTAAACCCTGTACTAACAGCAGAGCAGTATCCCCTTCCACTGATTGATGACTTATTTGCGGGGCTGAGTGGGGGACAAAAGTTCAGCAAAATAGATCTCAACCAGGCTTACTTACAAATGCATGTAGACGAGCAGTCACGTGAAATGCTGACTATCAACACCCATAAAGGACTCTTCAGATACTGCAGACTGCCTTTTGGCATCACATCTGCTCCAGCACTTTTTCAGCGAGCTATGGATCAAATCCTGAGTGGATTACCAGGAGTGCAGTGCTACCTGGATGATATCTTGTGTACAGGAGCAGATGATGAAGAGCATCTGCGCAACTTGGATGCAACTCTCACGAGACTGGAGGAATATGGATTGAGAATCCGCAAGGATAAATGCGAGTTTTTCCAGTCATCCGTGGAATACTTAGGTCATGTGATCGATGCTAAGGGACTGCACACTGCACCATCGAAAATCACAGCCATTGTGGATGCACCTCCACCCCAAAATGTCAGTCAGCTGAAGTCTTTCTTGGGACTGCTGAACTATTATGGACGTTTCATACCAAACTTGGCATCACTATTAAAACCACTGCATAACCTGCTGCGCAAAGAGGAAGCATGGAAGTGGACAGCAAGCTGTCAGGAGGCTTTTCAGAAGGCAAAGGATGCGCTGACGGCATCAGAGGTTCTGACCCACTTCAACCCATCACTTCCGATCCAGCTTGCCTGCGACGCCTCTCCTTATGGCGTAGGGGCGGTGATTTCCCACGTAATGCTAGACGGTGAGGAAAAGCCAATCGCTTTTGCGTCAAGGACATTAAACTAGGCAGAAGCTAACTATGCTCAACTAGAAAGAGAGGCTCTGAGCATTGTGTTTGGTGTCAGAAAATTCCACCAGTACTTGTATGGACGGAAGTTTACACTTTTTACTGACCACCGACCTCTCACAACCATCCTTGGACCATACACAGGAATACCATCTCTTGCAGCGTCCCGACTGCAGAGGTGGGCGTTGCTGTTGTCAGGACACTCCTATGACATCAGGTATCGGAAGTCAGACTGTCATGGTAATGCAGATGGGTTATCCAGATTACCACTTCCTGTCATGAAGCCAGAGTCAAGCACTGTGGACATCTTCTACTTCACAGAGGTAGAAAACGCACCTGTTTCAGCTGTGCAGGTGAAAAAGGGGACTAGAAATGACCCTGTGTTGTCTGCAGTCATGGACTTGATCATTAAAGGACAACCTGCGGGTGATGACGCAACCTTGAAGCCCTTCCTTGGGAAGTGGACAGAATTGTCTGTTCAGTCGGGTTGTTTGCTGTGGGGGAGGAGAGTGATTATTCCCCTGTCATGTCGAACAAAAGTGTTACAGCAACTTCATGCAGGACATAGTGGAATCGTGAGAATGAAAGAAATAGCGAGAAGCTATTTTTGGTGGCCAAACATTGACAAGCAGATTGAAGAAATAGCCAAAAGCTGTTCATCTTGTCACAAGGTACGGAACAACCCACCACTGGCTCCTCTCCATCCCTGGTAGTTCCCACAGGAGCCATGGCATCATGTGCACATTGACTTTGCAGGTCCGTTTGAGGACAGAATGTTTCTCGTTGCTGTGGATGCACACAGTAAATGGCCTGAAGTGGCTATTATGAGGTCAACCACCACAGAGAAGACCACAGAGGCATTAGGAGAAATGTTTAGTCGTTTTGGGTCTCCTGCACAACTAGTTTCTGACAATGGACCTCAGTTGGTTTCACAAGAAATGGATGCTTTTCTACAAGCTAATGGAGTGCAGCACATTAAATCAGCTCCATACCATCCTGCGATGAACGGCCTTGCAGAAAGGTTTGTGCAGACAATGAAACATGCATTGAAAGCATCACAAGGTCAAGGAACACTGCATCAGAGGCTGCACAAGTTCCTGCTAAACTACCGCAACACTCCACATGCAATCACAAAGACAACCCCTGCTAGTCTGATGTTCAAGAGAGATCTGCGCACTACCTTTGACCTTTTGAAACCCTCAGGATTAAAGGACACTGTGCAAAAGCAACAAGAGAAACAAATTATGCACAGAGAACATCGGGCAAAGGACAGAGCATTCACGTCAGGAGAATCTGTGCTGGCCAGGAACTACAGAGGTGAACCTAAGTGGGTTCCTGCAACTGTTATTGCACAAACTGGACCAGTCTCATATACAGTTCAAACCACTGACAGTGTTTGGAAAAGGCACGTGGATCAACTCCTGCAGACACCGCCAGCGCCTGCAGAACCGTCTCTTGGATATCCTAACGATGCACTCACCAACTCACCACTTTGTCCACCTACACCAGTACAGAACTCAACCACTTCAGAGACCGGAGTTCCAGCTGGAGATGTGACATCTTCTTCTGCATCAGCACCAGAAGCAACCTCCACATTAGAAAGAACACAGACTCATGTTCCTGCAGAGCGCCGATATCCCACCAGGGAGCGATGACCTCCTGTCCGTCTGAGTTATTAGACTAGATGGTAACTGACCCACATTAATGGGGCAGAATAATCCCCAGGGGTACAGTTATGGGATGAGGTAGTCTACCCTCACTCCTAAGGTAGCATAATAATTAAAAAAAAAAAGAGAGACAAAACAAAGACATTTGGTATCTCCTGTAGGACATCTATTGTAAGGGGGGAGGAGATGTTATGTATTTTGGTTTACTACGGCACCCGTCGTAGTGCTTTGCTAAAAGCATTGTGGGTAACCTGTGATGTCAGAGTGTGTTGTCGTTGGCTGTGTGCTATGAGTTGCTGCTACGCTAATAAACCATGAACATTACGTCGATGGTCCGAGTTATTATTGTTATATTAAGTAACGTAAAGGGTGAAAGATATAACAATACCCATCATAGCACCACCAGAATTTCACACCGACTACTTTAATCGTAAAGGCTGGCACTCGCTTATCCTTCAAGGTGTTGTTGATGGAAAGGGGTTGTTCTGGAATGTGTTTGCTGGGCTGCCAGGGAGCATGCATGATGCTAGGGTGCTGAGACTGTCTACACTGTGGGATTTGGCTAGTCGGGGAGACCTCTTCCCACCTATCATCAGGAACATTGGTGCGGTACGTGTGGGCTACTACCTACTCGGAGACTCTGCATATCCACTGCAAAACTGGCTATTGAAAGCATTCCATGAGACCGGACGACTGACTGCAGAACAGCACACGTTCAACCAGACCATCAGTAGAGTACGTGTGGTTGTGGAAAATGCTTTCGGCAGGCTAAAGGGAAGGTGGCGCTGCCTTCTGAAACAGAATGACTGTGACATGAAACTGGTTAAATCTATGGTGTTGACTTGTTGTGCTCTGCATAATCTGTGTGAGAGTCATGGAGAGACGTTTGACACTACATTGGATGATGCAGCAGATGAACCAGTGGTGGCAGCGTCACAGGGAGCAGAGGAGCAGGGTGGCGATGTACGAGATGCTGTGATGCAGTACTTGTGTATCAATAGGTAGAATTCTAATTTCATACACATTGCTGTACATACATATTGAAAAAAATCTGTTTTTTGTAAATAAAATGTTGTGCTTTATATATCTACCTGACCTCTGTTGTTCATAACGCTTATCTCTTACGGTAGGGGTAATTACATGCAGCAAGACCGCAAAGGCCATGTTCCAAAAATGCCACTGGACAAGCCACTTTTGCTTATGTGGGAATAAAAATTGAACTATAACTATTGGGTTGCTAAATGTCATATTGCCAGGTAATGTTCTCCCACTTTTACTAAAAACTTGATTCTTAACAGTTTGGAAAAGGTAATACAAATTTGTCAAAACTTCTTTTCAAAAACAGTTGTGGTACTGTGAATTACATGCATAAACACCACACAGACCATGTTCAAAAAATGAAGCTAGAAAAGCCACATTTGCTTAGGTGGGAATGCAAATTGTGCCCTTCAGAGGTAAAGTGGGCTATCCCACAAAACCATTATTTTGAGAAAATGAGCTCTAAAGTTGAAATATTCTCAAAAAATCAGTGTGCCTATATCATTAAAAAGGTAACTTTTCAAAATAAAGTTTCTTATTATTATTATTCTTTTAGGTTTGATTGGCAGTTGGCAACCAGCCTATAGGTGCATTACCACCACCTACTGGACTAAGTTCATCTGAAAACATCAACGTTTCCACCTTATTCCTAGGCCCCATGATGCTTTGCGTGAATTATGGTAGGAACTTCCAGTACTAGTTTAGAACATATGGTTGTCACTGAAACGGGACACTTTTCCTTATTAAAAAACAATGACTTTGGCATAAGAAATGCGGGAACACAGCCTCTTGCACCTCAAAACAGTAATATAATCATACCACTTCCCAAGACTATTGAGGGATGGGAAGATGGCCTTATAAAATGGCCTCGTAGACAGTAGCTCTATTAGTTAGCACTGCTGCTAAGATGTTAACGCTGTTAACAAATGACCTGTACTGGTAAAATGAGTCACTTTGAGGACATTATGAAAACTGATGTAACATTATTTCCATGTTTTGTATTGAAAGATCTTCAAAATGGTATTTAATTTGTAGGAAGTGCACAAAAACTGACCCGGAAAAAAGACGATTTGTTTATATTTTGGCTAGGTTGAAAACTTGCGTTCGATTGGTCGGGAGTTACGTCTTCCGCAAAAGCATAGGTATTTTCAGAAAGTACGATTTCAAAGCTTTCCAATGATACCAGACACTCATGGGGGTTTTGTTATGTCCATAATCTGTAATCTAATGACGAGGCCGGAGGTGCAATAGAACTCAAACTTTATTGGTGACTCACAGACACAAGGCGCTCCCGTACAGGCAGAGGCAAAGGTCAAAAGAGACCGTGCCTCTTCTGCATTGGTCTTTTATACCCAGGGTGGCGGCAGAACCGGAAAGGTGGCACTGTAGAAGAGCTTGGAATAACGAGGCGATGTGATTTATAAACCAAAGTTTATTATCAGCTTCGCTCCTCTAACAAGTCTCATCTCAGTGCAGAAGCAGAATAAGAGGTCGAACACATTCAGACCTACATACTTATACCTACACATAACAAAAGACATTGCATATCACAGCTGACATCCCGCATTAGCTTAATCCCCCCTCCTTTGTCTTCTGACTCCTCCACCTGACCCTGGGTGGTCAGGGCGATCGATCTCCTCCATTGTCCTCTGTCTCTTCCACCTGGCCCTGGGAAGTCAGGGCGATCGATCTGGTCTCCACCGCTGCGCCTCGGATGCTCTTTGATCTTCGCTGGCGGTTGAGACCTCTTGTCCTGTTCTGAGGCGTGAGGTTGTTGCACATATGTAATCACTAAACATTCTAATATGCTTATACATATGTAGGTTATGGGATATATGATTAATATAAACCACAGCACCACTACCCTCATCACACAATAACACATCATATTCATATATGACACCCCCCCTTTACAAAAGTCCAAAACACATGCACACTAATTAGGCCCTCTCAAAATTTAATACCTGAGTCACGCCCTAATGACAACAAATAAAATAGGCCTATCCATACACACAAACAACTAAAACTAGAGGGGGACAGGTGGACTGCCGTCCCACCTCCACGCGGCCAGACAGATTATTCTGCCGTCTCTGATGATAAAAGTCCATGAAATAAAATTTGCCGTGTTCCTGTTATAATACAAAATAATCCCATGAATTTATATACATAAAGAAGAAAAATTTCAATGCAATAAACACACAACCAGTTAACATGCGCCTTCATACACCACCATAACATTCCCAATGATACCACCCCAACCCGGGCAAACCCCACAGTAATACACACCCCTAAACATGGTGAGACACACATTACACAGGTATTTTTTTTTCCACATGGGCACTTGTTATAGCAGTCCATTATGAGAAACATGTCAACTACGTAACCCAGGCAATTAACATTTAACCCAGTCCATCGCCCCTTGCTACCATACAGTCTCAGTGGAGAAGCCACCCCCCGGGGGACTTGTCTGGTAGGTCCCACCCAGAGCTCCTTCGTCTCTTTGTCCCTGGAGATGAGCCACGTTGGGACCCCGACACCTCCTTCTCCTCGATAACGCGCCACAGCTCACTGGGGTGTCTCCATGAGTCATCTGTCAGCCAAAGGTATCCATCCTCCCGAACAGCCACCACCTTCAGCCATCCCTGGTCCTCATGTCGCTTCCTCTTTTCGTGGGCATCTCTCAGCCGAGCCGCCTCTCTGGGTCGAACCACGTCACCGACTCTTAATGGAACTCGCCTCAACTTCCCACGTCCACAATGTCTCCATCGGGCCTCCTCACCAGGCAGCGCCACACCGGCGACCTTCCGCGAAGCCCGACTCAGCCTGCGGTGTTCCTGTGTGGCACGTCTGTTTCCCGTGCCAGCCGGTCCTGCCCCACTCTCTTTCATTTTAAACAAACTGGCGTAGCCGTAACAGCCCCATGCTTCTTGGTATCTCCAGGCCAAACCCCGGAAGCAGAGGGGGTCATCTTCACAGCCTCACCCGCCATTACGGGTGTTCCACCATGCCGCCCAGTTCCCTCACCTAGGGTAACATGGGCCCTGGCACCGGAACCCTGCCCTGATGGTCCTTGGTGGAAATTGTCCTGTCCATCTCCCAGAATACTAGGTCATGTGTTGTCCCAAACCGCATTGTTGACCACTCGCAGAACCGGCTGGTCCCACAAACCACAGCCCAACCATTCCTCTCTGCTGCTGCTGGTGATTGAGAAGCCCAGTCCATAAAACAGATCACAGCCCAACACATTTGACCCACTCACGGTCACCACGAACTGTATATTGGACACCACCGTTGTCTTGTACCTCGCCGTCAGCTCCAGCGAACCCAAGATGGACAGCCTATTACCTCCATACCCACAAAATGGTGTCGACAGACCTCTCACACGATGGTAGGGGAAATAACTCTTCACAGTAGACCAGTTCAACACCGACCTCACTGTGCCCATGTCCACCAACAACGGCACGTCCTCGCCATCCAACATAACTGTCAAATATGTACAGCCTTCTGTGCTCTGGGATACGATGTGAATAACCATATGAGTTGTGGCGGGGGAATCCACTTCATGTCGTTGCTCCCCTCGCTCAAACCTTTTACAGACCCTGGCAAAATGATTTAGGGGTCCACCCTTGCTACAGTGTTTGCGTTTTGCCAGACACTCTCTCGCCTTGTACCGGTGCTTGGTAGACCCGCAGTCAAAATACTTTGGCGACCTCGGGGTGGACCTAATTTTTTATAGCGGTAGTGTATTCTTCTTTGTCTTCCACGCTGTCATTGCTATCCAGGTCTACAGCCTGCACCGCTGATTGTGAGTCGGGCTGCTCCAATGCTTCTCACCAAGGTCCCGTGACAGTTTATCCGCTGCTTTGAACTGCTGGGCTATCTCCACCACTTTGGCCAACGTCAGCTCACCAGAATGAGTAAGGAGTCTTGACACACAGCCACACACAACATGTGCTCCATGTGCTCCGCCAACTGATAGCGGACCATTTCTTCCTCTAAGGTCCCAAACTGGCAACCCCCAGCCAGTTGGCGTAGGTCAGCAACATACCGTTGCACCGACTCGCCAGCCCGCTGGCGGCGCTGTCAGAACTGGATCCTCCGGACTATGACGTTCTTAGGAGCGCAAAAGTAGCCTGCCATTAGCCCAACCACATCCTCAAAACTGTCACTCACTCCCAATGTGCTAAGAATGCGCTATCCCTCCATGCCAATATTATGGACCAGTATTGCTCACACACACAATTTTTCCAACTCACCAAGGTTCAATGCCACCAGATAATTGTCGAATGCGACAAACCACCTCTCCCACGGCACTGGCAGTTTGCCAGGAAGCTCCAGAAATGGCCAAATGCCCAAAATACCTTTATCCATACTTTTATCCTCGTCGCCAAATGTTATGTCCATAATCTGTAATCCAATGATGAGGCCGGAGGTGCAATAGAACTCAAACTTTATTGGTGACTCACAGACACAAGGCACTCCCACACAGGCAGAGGTGATGGTCAAAAGAGACCATGCCTCTTCCACATTGGTCTTTTATACCCAGGGTGGCGGCAGAACCGGAAAGGTGGAGCCACCACCCTCATCACACATTCATCATCATAGCAGTCTGTTGGGGGTGACAATGACTGTTTCATTTAGGTCTGATCAGATTCCTCCACGCAGCTCTGTCCTTCGCCCTCCGCTGCCAGGAATTCCTGGCTTTGTTAAACCGGGCGACGTCCGAGCCGGTATGAGTTGCTTTCTGACTGACCACTTCATGAAACTGCTTGCAAAGGATTTGAGTACCGCTAGCTTTTGCTGGACTAGCGGCACATTCTTGGCAGATAGAGGCATTATCAGTGGCAAGGACAGGCCAAGACAAACTGACTACAGTATCTGTTGCAGTGACTGACCAGATGATAGGTTTGTTTATCTCTGTTCTTTGTATAGTGCATGTCACGATGCACCAACTGGCAAAAGTCCATCACAGACCTTGCGACAGATGTGCTTATCTGTCAGGATGTCCAGTCTCACCACGTGTAACTGGGAGTGGTCCACCACAGACCAGTGACAGATATTATTTTTAGTTCTGCCAGGATGCCTAGTTTCACCCTCTACCCTCTCGGAAGGGCGGGGTTGCCAGTTGAGTTGCCAACGAACCAACCCATGAGACAGGTAGTACTGGTTTTCATGGTTGTCGGGTAGCAACCAAACCAATTCCTGACCTGACCACACAATAACACATCATATTCATATATGACAAGTTTTCCTGGGACTTTGCTGCTATCAAACAAAGAAAGCGTCATGATTTATGACTTCTTGTTGCCTGTACTCATAATGATGCGGTGTGCATTCCGACTAGCACATCTCCACTGCAATAAAGTCGGCTGCATTTTGTTAAAATATGTTGGACATAATCAAATTTACCTTGGAGCAGATGTACACCACAGCACCATGCTTGGATGTCGTCTGTCACTGTGTGGTGAGAAGCCTCCCTTTACCCAGTCTGGCACAACCTCACACACCAGCAACAAGTACCAGAACTATGCCAAAACATTCAAAAAATACAAAAACTAGAAGAGCTGAAATTAGCTGCCACTTGAGTGCAAACCCGTATGTGGACTATACATTAAAATGAATTTGAAAAACTTTCAAAAACACTATTTTAAATGCCCCTGCTACTCCACTCTGACTGATTTAACACTACTTCAGCTGAAACTGGAAGCTCCGCCCATAATCATTCCTACAGGGCACCCCCAGGAATGAGGTGGATTATATCCGGGATATATTTTCAAAATAAACTTCTTCTTCTTCTTCTTCTTCTGCTTCTGCTTCTGCTTCTTCTTCTTCTTCTACAGCCCACTCTCAGTCTCCTCCCAAAGCTCTCAAGCCCTGAGCTGATGACCATTAGTAATGGCTGCAGCCATTAGTAGTGTGTGAGTGTGCGAGTCTGTGAGGGCTGGAAATGGTCTAAAAGGAACGGGACACTTTATGACATGTCACCCTACCTTGACAACGTATGACAAACATGCTGCTTAGTATTGTGGGATCCTGACTTTTTTATTTTAAGAATGATTTCATCTTCAAGGCCAAGGAACAGAAGGAATCAACTATCTTGCAGGCATTAGCCTGACAGAGTGAAAGAGAGGTAATTATGAGAAAAATAATTTTACTTTTTTATGAAAATTACACAAAATAGTTGATAATGGGCAGCGCGGTGGCGGAGTGGTTAGCACTGCGGCCGCACAGTAACTCACCCTTGGCCGGGGGATCCTGGGTTCGATCCCAGCCCCCGACCAACAGTGATCTGCGTGGAGTTTGCATGCTCTCCCCGTGTCTGCGTGGGTTTACTCCGGGATTTCTCCGGTTTCCTCCCACATGCCAAAAACATGCAAGTTAAGTTAATTGGCATCAAACTGGGGATTCTAAATTGTCCTTAGGTATGACTGTGAGAGTGAATGGTTGTCTGTCTCTCTGTGTTGGCCCTGTGATGGACTGGCGATCTGTCCAGGGTGTACCCTGCCTCTCGCCCAAAGACGCTGGGATAGGCTCCAGCCCCCCCACGACCCGAAAAGGATTAAGTGGAAGAAGATGGATGGATGGATGGATAGTTGATAATGTCTGCACTATAGTATATTTATTTTTTATTTATTTATCCTTTATTTATATGTTTTGTGTTAAATGCAGTATCTTAAATCCTTAGTTATAGTCATCCACTGGCTTACTAAATAATCATAATCAATAATCAATCAATATACTACCTGAATGCTTACTTGAAACCTTGAGGAGATGCATTTCTGTGACCCGAGAGTTTGGAGTCATGTTCATTATAAAGCTCAATAAACTGTAATGTTTGTTCATTGCTCCCTGTTTGTAAATAAAAAAATGTTTTATTATGCAGCTAGACTCACTGCAGCCCAGTGAGCTACATTAGACTGACATGTAAATATATTTTTAATGATGTTTGTTGTTGTTCCTTCCATGCTTCTGTGTTTGTTTGTTTGTTTGTTTGTTGTGGGGTGGAGTAGGGGTGAAGGGATGGTCAGTGATGAAGAAGTGACCAATCAGGAGCTTTTCCTTGAGAAAGCCTAGCATGGCGCTCTGAACTGTGGGTAATTCCCTTACCTTAAGTCAGCATAGCATGCTGACTTAGAGAAAGGGCTCATTTAAGGGTTCATGGAGTCAGCGAGTGAGCAGTCAGCCACTTCCTGATTTCAGACTGGGACAGCCCTTCACTTCACGTGAATGCGCCTAAAGTCAATGAGTCTGCAAGGGAGGAGAATGAGATTCGGCCTGACATTCGGCCTTCTTCTTCTTCTTCTTCTTCTTCTTCTTCTCTTTAATGGCGGATGTCAAGCAGCTTTTCCGCCACTTTCTGGACTGGAGTGTGGAACAGAATAGGCACAACACCACCCACTACATCATAATGCTGTTTTGAGTGTTTGTCTATGTTGTGTATACCTGGAACATTGTATTAAAATATGCTCTATCGTTTCTGGCGATCCACTGTAACCACAATTTCCTGAAGGCTGTTTCTTTATTATGAATAGAGTACTATTTAGTCCTATATGCCCAAACCTCAATCTTGAAATAATGTCTTCTTCCTTTCTGCTTCTATTACATTCCCTCATTTCTTCAACTTTCTTTTGAATAATATTGTAATATCCACCTTATTCCTAGCTCCCATGATGCCTTGCGTGAATTATGGGCACCGCTTCCAGGACTAGTTTAGAAAGTGGGGTTGTCACAGAAACGAGACACTTTTCCTTGTTAAAAAACAATGACTTTGGCATCAAAAATGCAGGAACATGGCCTTTTGCAAATCAAAACAGTAATTTCAATTGTACCACTTCCCACGACTATCAAGGGATAGGAAGATGACCTTAAAAAGTTGCCTGGCAGACAGTAGCTCCATTAGTTAGCTCCACTGCTAAAATACTAATGCTGTAAACAAATAAAAACTCTGAGATATATCAATGTTTCTGATCAGCATTTTTTCTGTGTTACTATTGCTCATATCGGAGCTCTTATTTGTGTGGTACGGGATGGCAGCCCCGGTTTCCGGTTCCGCCATCTCCGGTGGTATAAGAGGGGATGCTGGTAGAGGGGCGGTCTCTTCCGCCTTTCCTCTGCCAAGCGGCTGCATGTTCGGTCGGGTGTACAGAGTCCTGTTTCATTAATAAAAGTAGTGTTCAACTCCACTCCTGGCCTCGTCCTTGTCTACGAGTAACAACATAACATTTGGCAACGAGAGGTAAACACATGGAAGTGTATGGGCTACCTCAACCCCTATCACCATTCCTAGAGTACACAGGAGAGCCGGTGATCCTGTGGCCGCAGTGGCGGGCCATGTTTGAGGGTTACATCGGGGCACTAGGCCTAAGCAGACTCGACGGGAGACGATGACAAGCGCTTTTGGCTCACCATCTCGGCGCAGAGGGCCGAAGAATTCTCGGTACATTGGGTGTGACAGAGTTATATGAGGATGCTGTCGGACGGCTGGCCGAATATTTCGCTGGGCAGACAAAGACCACAAAGCTGTGGGTGGTGGTTGTATTGGCGCCAGAAGCGGCTAGGCTAGTTAGTTTGGAGAAGCTAACGGCCCATTTGGTGTCATTGGGTAGGTTAGCCGCGAAGCTAACTGCTCGCCAACTGTGCGCCAACTAGCTGCCAGCTAGACTTCGTGGTGGGACCAGGACTGCGAGAGAGAGAGTCCCCGGTCACTGAAGACAGCTGGCCTGCCACGAAGCGCAGGAAGGTGGAGGACCGGAGCGCTGATGAGTTGGACGGTGCGGTGTGCTATAACAGCGGAGAGGGAGAGCAGCAGGAGTCATCCCCACAGCTGGAGGATAGGCAGCAAGTGAGCAGGATCTTGGAGGCTGAGAGCCCCGGAGAAGAGCAGTGACAGTTGGGTGCGGAGACAACGCAGCAGAGCACCTGGGATGAGGGGGCTGGAAACCGCGACGAAGTGCCTGGGTTGGAGAGTGGAGCTGACGAGAGTGACGCTGAGAGCCCCGAGAGAGAGCAGCTGCATTCGGACATGGAGTCGACACAGCAGAGCACCTGGAATGAGGGTGCTGGGAGCAGCGGCGAGGTGCCCGGGTCAGTGAGTTGCGCTGACGAGCAGGCTTCGTGTTTCCCCGGAGTTCAGCCACAGGGGGCCGGAGTGTTTAGAGCTTCAACAGCAGATCTAAAAGCAGTTGGGAGAGGACCGATGAGCACGGAAGGATGGCGTGCCGGACAGCAGCACTGCGGTTCCGGAAAAAGGAGCAGGCGATGGTGAAGAGGGACACTCTCGGGGGAGACATTGTTTTTGATCCCGAGGGCAGACAGCGACCAGGGGCGCATGCATCGTGAGGCTGCCCGGGGGCTCCGAGCCTGGCTTATCTTCAGCGACCAAAGGAGTGGATGGTTTGGGGCTGTCCCGGGCCGGTTTTACCTCTGGCTGCCAACAGACATTGGTGTTACTTAAGTGTCATAATTGTTCAGTTGTTTTGTGTTAATAGTTTGGGGATTATTTTGTTATTGTATTTTATTTAGGAAACATGGCAGTATTTTTTTTTTCTTTACTGGACTGTTATTTTGCATAGGCGGCAGAATAACCCGCCTCGCCGCGTGGGGGGGTAGGACGGCAGTCTACCCGTCCCCCCAAATTTTAGTTTTTAGTGTGACTGTCATATGCTCCTTTTGGTGATTTTAGTTTGTTATGCTTAGTGGATGATTTGGGTTCCAAATTGGGGTGGGTTGATTGTGTGTGTGTGTTTTGGTGTTTTGTAGGGGGGGAGGAATGTTAAGTATTTATTCTGTTGTTATTGTTCATATTGGAGCTCTTATTTGTGTGGTATGGGACGGCGGCCCAAGTTTCCGGTTCTGCCATCTCGGTGGTGTAAGAGGGGTTGCGGGTAGAGGGCCGGTCTCTTCCACCTTTCCTCTGCCAAGTGGCTGCATATTTGGTCGGGTGTGCAGAGCCCTGTTTCATTAATAAAGTAGTGTTCAGCTCCACTCCTGGCCTCGTCCTTGTCTACGAGTTACAACATAACAGTTTCCACCGCAATAAAGTCAGTTGCATTTTGTTTAAGTATGTTGGACATAATCAGATTTACCTCAGAGCAGACGTAGAATCTAGTCAGAGCCACAAAGAACCACAACACTGTGCTTGGGTGTTTTAATGTCAGGGTAAATACAGACAGCTGCAGCTGTTTGTTTTACCCCAAAATTATAATGCTCATGCTGCTGTCATGCCATGAATGCTTATTACTTAACTTAACACATACAGACCTTTTCTGACAGTTGTTCAAAATTTTATTGATCTATATTTTGTGATAATTTAAAAATTAATGCATGCTGTAGTTGCTAAAATCAAGCCCATATTGTTCCAATGCAGCCCAACGAATGCAACCCCCCCCCCCAAAAAA
Source organism: Pholidichthys leucotaenia (assembly GCA_020510985.1). Lineage (NCBI taxonomy): Eukaryota > Metazoa > Chordata > Actinopteri > Cichliformes > Pholidichthyidae > Pholidichthys > Pholidichthys leucotaenia. Next base: position 54,001,896 of record CM035840.1, on the reverse strand, counting down.
ACCACCCATTTGATATCTTTCTTAAATCATTAAGCCTTAGGAAGCAAACTGTTACTATTTTTTTAATTTATTTTACTTCATGCAGCCTTGCATCTGGTGACATATATAAACGTCAGATCTGTGGCATTCATACAAGTGAAAACATACTTGGTGCTGTTGTGTCTGTACCACTGATCACACCAACAGTCTTTTTTAGGATGCCTGATCTACTTATTGCTGTTGAAGCTAGCACAGATTTAGCTGAGGTTTAGGAGTCTCCCACCACGAACAGCAGCAAGTACCAGAACTACGCAAAAACATTGAAAAATACAAAAACTACAAGTGCTGAAATTATCTGCCACTTGACTGCAAAACAGGTATGTGGACTATACATTAAAACAAATTTAAAACACTTTTAAAAATGCTATTTTAAATGTCCCACTACTCCACTGTTGCTGACTGATTTAACACTACTTCAGCCAAAACCAGAAGTTGTGCCCATAATCGTTTCTACAGCAGCACCTTCAGAAATCAAGTGGATAATATATGAATAATATTGTAATAATAGTATTGAATAACATTATAATATTCACTCAATAATGAGAGAGGATTTGGAATGTAGCAGGCATTTATTTCTTCACTACCAAATTACACAGAACAGGGGGAAGGTCATTCTCACACACACACACACACACACACACACACACACACACACAGAGAGAGAGAGAGAGAGAGAGAGAGAGAGAGAGAGAGAGAGAGAGAGAACAGAATGACCCATTTAGCTGCAAGGTTTGCATCAGTGTTGCCCATTTGTCTGTAAATATTTAAATAAAAATGATTTATTTTGTTATTTGGACATTTTTGTGTTTTGCTGTCATTTAGTCAAAGCATGTGTCCACCTGCAATATGCAGTTGATCTTGTTCTTCCGCTCCACAATGAAACAGCAGTCGGGACTTTTGTCTGACCGGGCAGGCTGAGCGTGCCTCCCCCCAAACGTTCGTGGAGCGCACAGTGGGACACCGTTGTTGACCGGTTAACGGGAGTCTCGGCTGCTGCCTTACCCGTGTGCCAGTGATGTCATTGCGGCACCACGGGTCCCCAGCAGCCCCCCGCCCCCGCACCTTGTGTTCTCTATGGCGAATATATCCATTAGACCTACGCAACTTTATGGTATATATTTTGACTAAGGGGCTCTATATTCATGGATGTGCGGATCCCTGGCAGCGCCCCCCTCCCCCACATCTCGTGTTCTCTATGGTGAATATATCCATTACACCTATGCAACTTTATGGTATATAGCGGCTCCATACTCATGGATGCGTGGGACCCCGGCAGCCCCCCCCCCCCACTGGCACCTCGTGTTCTCTATGGCGAATATGCAACTTTATGGTATATATTTTGATTGAGCGGCTCCATACTCATGGATGCACACCCTCGTAACCTCAGCAGCAAGCGTTGTGGTGACTGACAGGTCATGATGCTGTGTTATCCAGTCAGCATGGTCGTGATACTGTGTATTGTCCAATCAGCATGGCCTTGATGCAGCATATTCTCCAATGAGTACGGAGTCAATATAAAACCCCTCCCACACTTCTTGAAGCCAGGGGATGAAGACGTAGCGTGGTCACACAGCAGTGGCTAAAGTTTTATTAATAAAATCACATATTTTAACTCAGTGACTCCATATTCGGGGATGCACACCCTCGTAGCTTCAGCAAAGCATTTTTAAAATCTTAGGACAGTGTGACAAACAGTTTGAGAGATATCTGAGGAACACACACACACACACACACACAGCCACACAAACAGACAGAGATGTCTTGGATTTATAGATAGATTCAGTTTAAGCTGGTTAGAAAGACATCTCCCTGATTTATTACTATGTTCAAACTTCTCCAGATGCAGTCTTTGTATTAAAAGCTGTGTCCTTTTGTTCGTAATTTCTTTTAGTTCCAGCTTGAATTTCCTCAGGTTGTGGACAGGAACAGGAGTGCCTGTTCTTGTGGAGAAACGGCACAGGTCATCTCCAGTGATTTAATTTTCTGTTCTCACTCCAATACCAATGCTTTTTCTTTTTTATTCTTATATGAACAGTAAGAGATTATTTTACCTTGCATGACTTTTTGCTGCTTCCCAGCGAACATATGGCAATATTCCTGGCATGTGACATCCCTCACAATGGGGTTACTGGCCAAAAAAAGTAAAAAGTCTAGACAAGAATATGAGTGGTGCATTGGTGAGAAGAAGGTGTATTCCCTAAGAGTTGGGTGAAGAGAATGTCATTCATCACAAAGACCAAAATCACTCATGTATTGTTTAAGAGTGTCAGTAGCCTGACATTTCCAATAATTCCCCACTGTACTGAGCCTGTCAGTTACAGGATTTAATACCAGATTGAAGTCCCCTCCTATTATGAGTGTGGTGTCCAAGTGCTCAGAAAGAGAAGTGAAAAAAGTGTGAAACTAGGATGGGTTGTCAACATTTGGGCCATAAACAATTGCAATACATACACTACCGTTCAAAAGTTTGGGGTCACCCAGACAATTATTTTGTGTTTTCCATGAAAAGTCACACTTATTTACCACCATGAGTTGTAAAATGAATAGAAAATATAGTCAAGACATTGACAAGGTTAGAAATAATGATTTGTATTTGAAATAATAATTTTTTCCAGATACTCAACCTGCTCAAAGGAAGGTCAGTTTTATAGCTTCTCTAACCAGCTAAATGGTTTTCAGCTGTGCTAACATGATTGCACAAGGGTTTTCTAATCATCCATTAGCTTTCTGATGGAATGAGCAAACACATTGTACCATTAGAACACTGGAGTGATAGTTGCTGGAAATGGGCCTCTATACACCTATGTAGATATTGCACCAAAAACCAGACATTTGCAGCTAGAATAGTCATTTACCACATTAGCAATGTATATTAGATATTAGAGTGTATTTCTGATTAGTTTAAAGTTATCTTCATTGAAAAAAACAGTGCTTTTCTTTCAAAAATAAGGAAATTTCTAAGTGACTTCAAACTTTTGAACGGTAGTGTAGATCCAGATTTTGAACTGAGATTTTTGATATTATAAATCTACCTTCTGGATCTGCTATGGTGCTATTCACAACAAAACATATTCTTCTGTTTACCAATACAGCTACCCCCCTTTGTCTGGAATTAAAACAAGCTGAGTATATATGGGGAAATTCAGGGGAGGTGAATGCATCTGCAGACAACTTAGAAGGAGACTTAGCATGTGTTTCCTGTAATAAGACAAAGTCTGCCTGCAGATCCTTCAGTCGATTACAAACTTTTAGCCTCTTCTCCCTGGTACCAATTCCACGTATGTTCCACGTGACAAACTTTAATGTGGACATGTTTTCACTGATTGGTTTTATGCTGGAGGCTAGCTAAGTTTGCTTACGTGTTTTGTATGTCCGTTGTGTGTGTGTGTGTGTGTGTGTGTGTGTGTGTGTGTGTATGTCCTGTGTACATTGTATGACTGAGTGTGCATAGCCAATTGTGTGTTGTGCATATAGTATATACCTACAGTATATGTGTGTACATGGGTGCTCACGCATGGCATCTCTGTTGCATTTGCTTGTATTTGCAAGTGTGAGTGGGCTGCATGTACTTAAAGTTATTTCCTATAAACTAAATGTGCGAGAGAGAACAGACATGAAGATTAGTATTCGGTGGGAAGATACAGATAACATACAACAACCTAACAACATCAACAAGATTAGCCACAACAGATGAACAAACAAACAGCAACCTCAACAAAAAAGAAAAAAAAGCATTGGACAAACATTAACAAACTAAACAGGGGTCAATAAGAATAAGAGACCTGCGCACAATCACACTCCTTTTTCACATATAGCTAAGGAAACAAACTAGAATCTAAAATAGCCAGGGGCTTATGGTTTCATCCATAAACAGCCTGCCATCTATAAGCAATCTATCCATTGAGATAATAGCTTGTTTACCTTCTTGGATTTTTTGTTTCTTAATGGGAAAAAGCTTTCTTCTTTTTTTTATAATTTCCTGAGGAAATTGATCATTTAGACCATAATTTGTGTTTTTAAGCTGCCTGCCCTGCCTCTGTACAAGAACTTTTTGCTAGAAATGTTCAAATTTGGCAACAGTGGGTCTGGGACATTTGTTTTGGAGATTTTTTCTGTCCAATACGTGGGCTTGGTGAAAGGTAATTGATTTCACAATGTCGGGGGGCATTTTCAGCTGCATAGACATGAATTCAGAGATCAGCTGTTCTGGATTTTCATTGTTTTTTCAGCAGTTCCACAGAAAACTAGGTTATCTCTCATGTTGCGTGATTTCAGATCAAGAATGGTTTCCTTTATTTTCCGGTTTTCTTTTACAACGATGTCAAGTTGCATGGTTAGCATGTTTACTGACTTTTTCAAGCTATTGTTTTCTTCTAAGAGAGAGACGAGCTGTGCCTGGCTGAATTCCAAACTCTCTTGAGAGCCCTGGAATTCTTCATGGAGCAATTCGACCAACGCAAGTCTGGTATCCATACTGGAAAGTTTATTTTCAATGGAGGAAAGAATGTCACGAAGCTCTGGGTCACTCCGTGATTTCACGGGTGTTATTTTTGGTGAATCTGTGGGTCTAAGTCGTTTAGTTGAGGATGAAGGGACGTGAGGCTTATCAGGAGATATGCTCGCTTCTGCCATGTAATAGCAGCACTGATAAAACTCATCAATATAGTCCTCAAGTTCCTCCAGCTCCGTTGAGTAGATGGTGGAAATGATATATGAAAAAAGAAAGCCAAGAACAATCAGTTAGTGGATTAATTACCAGAAAAATCTACCCGTGGAAAAGTTTGCTTATGCTCGGTTGATGCGAGTCGCCATTTTGGATAATTGCGCAACAGTCTTGAAAAGTCTCGCGATCACAGCGTCATCCTCCCTGAGGAGTGGGACAAGCTTTTGTTCTAATGGTGCATTCCTGAGCTTACACCATGTTCCAAATTATTATGCAAATAGGATTTTAGTGTCATAAATATCAATTTTTTTGTTTTTCAATTACATTCATGGATAGTATGTCTCAGGGCTCTTTGGATCACTGGTATCAATCTCAAACACCTGTCATAATTAGTTTGCCAGGTGAGCCCAATTAAAGGAAAACTAAGAAAGATGTTCCACATTATTAAGCATGCCACAGGTTTCAGGCAATATGGGAAAGAAAAAAGAATCTCTCTGCTGCCGAAAAGCATCAAATAGTGCAATGTCTTGGACAAGGTTTTATGTCCACAAACCTGGTGACGGACGAGGTCGAAAGAGATGTAGCGTTGAACACAGCTTTATTAAAGATGGTGATCACAGTACACGACATGCACTCAGCGGAGTCATCTGGCACAAGAGGAAGTGTCTGTGGCAGCTGCCGTGCTATATAAGGCGGTGTGATGATGCAACAGGAAGTTGTGAAGTGCATCACACTGCACTTCACATTAAATGCCACCATAACATCCTCCCCCTCCTTTACAAGGTCCAAAAACACTCACACAATTTGAACCCATCCCAATTTAGAACCCCAATCACACTCTAATTAACGTGAACTAAAATAAACTAAGGCCTAACACTTTTGCACAAAACCAACCTAAAATAGGACCAGTGGGTGGACTACCACACGGCCTGCATGGCACAGTGGACTATTCTGCCACTGGCATTAACTAAAAGTCCTTTTATTCAACAAAAAAAAAATTGCCATGCTCCTAAACTAATTAAACAAAACAAGAGATGGAAGTATAAACATAAGAAGCTGTCACAGCACAGTCACTTTGGTGGAAGAGGTGGAACCGGCATGGGGGGGCCTGGGCAGCCCCACAGCAGGCTCACCCCTGGAGACAACAGGCCCCCAGAGCGAAGGCTGATCCTCTGGAAACTGGAGCCCGGATCCCAAACCACCTTCACCGATTCCTGTCCTGGACACGCTGCAGCTGGTTGGCATGCCTCATCGAGCCATTAGACAACCAGAAGCATGCCGCTCCCAACTTCGCCACAATCCACAGGCATGCATGATGTTTTGTTGGCTGCCATCTGGCCCATCTTCGCCATAGACGTTCATCGCCCCGAACCCAAACCAAGTCCATAACCCGAAGTGGGACCTTCCTCAGCCTGATGTGCTGCTGCTGAACATGCGGTAACTCCATGCTCATCGGTCGTGTCCCGCTGTCTTCTAAGAACGTTGCAGTGGTCACCGTCGTAGCTGCAGACCCCCACCCAACTGTGGCCGAGTACGAGAGGCATCTGGGGCTAGCATGGTGTTGCTCGTCATCACAGGGGCCCCACCATCATGTTCGGTCCCCCCAACTACTCCTTCCCAAGCACAGGCACTGAGACTTTCCCACACCAACTCTGAGCGAAGCTGGTCTGGCTCAAAAGCGAGGGTGTCCATTAGTTCCTCATTCCACACCACGTCCTCTTCGACCACCGGAGCCTGCAAGCCCCAGCGGCCACAACCAGACCATTTGTTCCCAGCGCTGTCTTTGATGGTGAAACCCAGTCCGTAGAATAGGTCACACCCATGATGTTATCGCTGCACTCTGCCACTTGGAAAATGAAGTCAATCATCGTTTTGGACTTGTAACGAACAGTCAACTCCATAGTCCCAACAGTACACAGCTTGCTACCACTGTAGCCATACAACGGTGCCGGGTTACTTCTAATCCTGTGGTGGGGGAAAAACTTCTTCACCGTGGCCCAATTCAGTATCGACTGCACCACCGCCATGTCGAGTAACAGTGGCACCTCCACGCTGTCTAACTCCACTACACAATACGTATACCTGCTGGTATTTGGGCTTATCGAGTGGATAGTTGTCGGGGGTGGGCGGAGTGATTTCTTCTGTGGGCTCTCTGGATCAGATAAACGGCACACCCCAACATAGTAATTCAAGCATCCACATCTACTGCAGCCTTTCCCTCTTGCCGGGCACTCTTTCGCCTTATGGCGGTGCATCGTGGACCCACAACCACTGCAACAGGGGTTCCCCGGGGCAGACCTTTGGCTGGTAGCATTGGTTTCCAAACAATCTTCATCCAAGCTGTCCTCGCTATCAGGGTCTGCAACACTAGCTGAGGTGGGTGGCTCCAGCGGCTTCTGTGACTGATGCCAGTTTAGCTCCGAAGCTAGCTTGTCTGCGGCCTCCAACTGGAGAGCTAGCTCAGCAGCCCTAGCTAATGTCAAGTCAATCAGCGCCATTAATAGCCTAGCACGCAGTCCAGTGTTGCACATGTGCGCTGCCAATTGGTTGCATGCCATCTCATCTTCAAGCGGCCCAAAATGACACTCACTAGCTAGCTGCCTCAAATCAGTGACATACTGGTTGATAGGCTCACCGGCATGTTGATGTCTCTGGTGAAAGCGAATTCTCCGAACAATCACGCTGTCTGGGGTGATGAAATTGTTAGCTAGCAGCTCCATGACATCCTCTAATGAGTCCGACGTACTGAGCGTCCGTAGGACTTGCTGGCCTTCAATACCCAGGTTGTGGATGAGGAGCGCACATGCCCTCACCTTATCGAGCTTCCCGAGATCCAGTGCCTTGATGTAAGTTTCTAAGGCCTTGAAACAACGTGGCCATGGCATCGGTGGCTGGCCCGGGAGCTCAAGGAAGGGACGAAGTGGTGTAACACACACCTCCATATGTTAATCCTCAGTCGCCAAATGTTATGTCCACAAGCCTGATGATGAACGAGGTCGACAGAGATGTAGCGTTGAACACAGTTTTATTAAAGATGGTGAACACAGTACACGGCATGCACCCAGTGGAGTCATCCGGCGCAAGAGTAAGTGCCTATGGCAGCCACCCCACTATATAGGGCGGTGTGATGACGCAACAGGAAGTTGGCGTCATCACACCACACTTCACATTAAATGCTGCCATAACACAAGGTATGAAAACATTAACTACTTCATGAAAACTTAAGCATGATCATTGTACTGTGAAGAAATTTGTGGCTGATTCAAAGCACAGATGGTTTTGTCCAGCTAAAGGGATAATGAGGAAGGTTTCTGCCAGATGAATTCAGAGCAGCTGCTAAAATTCCATTACAAAGCAGCAAACAGGTATTTGAAGCTGCCGGTGCCTCTGGAGTCTCACATACCTCAAGGTGTAGGATCCTCCAGAGGCTATGTACATTGTGCAAATGAACAATGTACAAATTAGCACCCAGTGTGAGACAATGATAATTTAGCAATGTACAATGATAATTTAGCAGCAGAGATGATATGGACATGAGACGGGGTAAGACTATATACATTGTGCAAGTGAGCAATGTGCAAATTTAGCAACCAGTGTGTGAATTCTTATTTGCAAAGCTGTGACCAGAGTTTGTTATTCAGGAGTCTGAGGGAAGTGGGAAAGAAGGAGATTTTCAGTCTGGATGTCCTGCATTTCACACTCTCTGCAGGGGTTTGCAGTCCAGGGCAGTAGTGCTGCCGTACCATGCCGTGATGCAGTTGGTCATGAGGGTGGGAGGCAGTTCACATCAAAACAGCAGCTGTGGGAGGCTATTCTGACATCTTGCAAAGAAATTCAATCAGAAACTCCCCAAAAACTCACAAGTTCAACTGATGAAACAATTGTGAAGACTACAGTGATCCCTCGCTACTTCGCGCCTCACCTTTCGCGCCCTCAGTGCATCGCGGATTTTTCAAAAATATTCATCAAAAATTCAAAATTGAGAAAAAAGTTGCCCGGGCGCTAGCAGAAGGCAGGGAGACTACACGGAGAGCCGGCACAACTCAAAATCCACCTCTCTGATTCGCTGGCCAGCATCCCCCCCCCCCCCACTAAGAGATTTTGTTCTCGTGTTGGCTCGGCTTGGGAATCTCGCAAGCTGATTGGCCGAGACGTCGCTGCTGCCTTTACGCCTCCTCCTGCTGCCTCTACGCCTTCCCGTCGAGAGAGAGAGTGAGAGAATGAACGTACGTATTATTTATATTATTTATACATTATTTTATGTATATTATTTATATTATTAATATTTTATTTACATGTTTCAAACTATTCTTTAATGTTCTAATGATAACATATGCATTTATAGGGTTAATATATACTTATTGATATTATATATACACAAAAAAAATGTATGTAAAAAATGGGGGGGGGTGACACTACTTCACAGTTTTTCACTTTTCGCGGTCGGTTCTGGACCCCATTAACCGCGATAAGTGAGGGATCACTGTATATCAAAGGAGTCCTATGTTAACATGTAACTTGGCCTGTTAAGATCTTTTTGATTGAAATAGTGTCGTAGCCATGCCCTTTAAAGGGCTGAGGAAGGACACCAAGTGCATGCTGTGGTTTGGCACATTTATTAACACAACGGGTGAACCAAAATACACACAGAACACAACCAACATGAAACACAAAGGTGCCAGAGGAGAGTGGAGCTCACGACCAGAGGGGTACAGAACAGCCCAGAAAATAACAGCTGAGGCATTTGGATGTGCCAGGGAAAAACAGACACGATTACAGCCAGAGCACTCTCAAAGAGCAACGGGGCTCACGGCTGAAGGGAAAGGGAAAATGGTCAATTACCTGGTCGGAGCTTACACTATCTCCTTGACGGCGACACACAGCAGCGATCAACTGTGTAGCCATAAAGCAGGACACGACAATGGGAGACGGTTGTCATGCCCTTTCAATACTGTGTTAGATGTTAACCAGGTGTGGATACATGAGTGTAGAAAGTAATCAAAATAACAAGTGACAGCTGTGCAGCCCCCGAAGCAAAGTTTGACAGCCGGAAACTGCACAGCGCTGTCAAAAATAAAAGTACAGACTGGAACACTAAATAAAACAAGAATAAGATACAAAATGGCACAATAAACAAACAGGACAATAAGGACACGACTACGATTATAAGCACCTATTACCAAACAGTGACCAAATACAACAGACAACAACAATAAGGAAATAAACAAATAGGAATAGACTGACCTTAAAACAGGAGACGGCACAGTCCCACCTGTGCCCAGGATCATGAGAAATAGCTTTTGATTTCAGTAAATATTACCTCTTGATGCTGTAAATTCAACAAATGACCATTTTCAGTTTTTTACAACCAATAAAATGTTTTGAAATGCTGTTGTGTGTAATAATTTGGAACAGTGCATTTTGAGTTTTATTTATTATTGTAAAAAATAGTTATCATTGGGAGGTTTGTTCAATAAAATTTGAATTATGCTCTAACGGTTGATGACTTGAAAATTATGCTGACTGTCATATTACGCATTGATCATGTGCAGTCCAATCTGTCACTGTCTGCACCTACACTACCGTATTGATCTTCCAATTACAGGCATTACGGCTCCACTTTTTCTGTATATAGGATTGCTGGGTTTTATTGTTTATCTTTATTTCCACTACGGGATTGCTGGGTTTTATCTTTTATCTTCATTTGCACTATGGGTAACATTAATTTGCATAGACTGCTGTTGTTGTTTTTCATCCTTGCTCCTTCTTTTCTTATATATTGCGCACACCACTGAGAGAGAGAAATGGCATTTCAATTCTCCTGTATGTCTTATATGTATAGAAGTATTGACAAATAAAAATCTTTGAATCTTGAATTTGCATCAATTATTTACAAATATTTATGCAAATATCATTTGCATAATAATTTGGAATGCGGTGTATGTAAAAATTTTATTTGGTGCATTTTATATTCATCATGCACCAATATATTTTGGTTTACATAGAATATTTTTAAACTACAAAACACATCACTACAGCATCATCACATCATCCCAGTGTTTCTCTCTTCCAAGGATCCAGAGACAGGTACATTAATCGATACATGATGCATCAACAGAGCACAGGCAGGCTCAATACAGCAGGTCATTATGGGCCATCTGGCTTTTGCCTTACTCAGTTACTGTCAGATGTCCACTAACTTGATTTTTATTCTCATCTGTTTCCACATCCCTTGAGCCTACTGTGCTTTTGCGTTGAGAGCACAGAAAACATAAGATTTCACAGTATACATTCACAGAGGTACACCTGTTCAGCTGCTTGTTAATGCAGATATTTAACCAGCCAGTCATGGAAGCAACTCAATGCATTTAGGCATCTAGACAAGGTAAAAAAAAAAAAATCACACTCAGCATCAGAATGGGCAAAGAAAGATGACATGAACGTGGCATGGTTGTTGGTTCCAGGTGGGCTGTTATGACTATTTTAGAAACTGCTGATCTACTGGGATTTTCTCAACCATTTCTTACTCAGGTCAGTTACCGGATCCATCCATCCTGTATACAAACTATGTCAATTTCAATAGATGAATTAAAAGGGAAGTAGTATAGGATAGTTTTAGATCAAATGTGCAGAGATGGATAATTAGCATGTAGATATCAATCAATGCTAAACATGCAAATATAAATTCAAGAGACAACTGTAAAACACATTATATATTGATATACTAATATCCAACATCTTTAAATACTTGCTGACTCATTGCTGAGACTTTGTGACGTTGCTAAGAAGAAGAAGAAGACATCCAGGTCAGAATCAGAGTTGTGAGGATATAATAAAACATCAACACAGTACTGGTAAAAAGAGCTTATTGCCATAACCCAGTAATGGTTAAGAAAAAGAAGTTGGAGATTTGCGTTTTTACCTGAAGGGAGAAACATTTTTTCCTGATAAAGGAAACCTAATTGTCCAATTCCTGCCAATTAAACCTATGTCTTCCAAAGCCTCAAGGAAAACCTCATCAGTCAACATGACATTTATGCTCCTAATTAATGGAGATGCAGCAGTTATCTGCAATTACCTGTCCACTGGAAATTTACAGGGAAGTACCAATTAGACTGTTGTTGACCCTTAGCTGTAACCACAGTATTTTATTTCAATGTTATATTTTCTTCCACAAGTCTCTACTTTTTTACTATTTTAATAAATAAATAAAAACAAAAAATACTAATGAAAGTTTGTAAGTTTAATGCCTCTTGTTCAAAGTTGGTAACATCATTTTCTTATTAAAAGTGCATTGTAAATATGTGGATATAAAGATTGGATTATCTAGAAACACATTTTGAGTCAGTGTCAGCTTTATGTATTCAGTCAGTATAAGCATTTCTGAAAAAGCAAAATACTATGCTTTTAATTCAGTTCAATTCAACTTAATTTGTATAGTATCTCATCACAACAAAAGTCATTTCAAGGTGCTAGATACATAAGCACAAACCATAAATAATTCAGAGAAGAAGAAGAAGCCATCTGTTGTCATTCAGTCCATAAAGCCAATCATGTACAGTGGAACGAAATTATATTTCTTCTATCTACAATGCTAATAACATGTAGAATGAAAGAAGTTGCTGCCATAAATAACTTCTCCTTCCCCCATTCTATTACGCTGAGCACCAAGCTAGAAAGCGGGGAGTACCATTTTTTTTGTGCTATGAAATGACTTTTGTTGTGATATGGCGCTATATAAATAAAGGTGAATTGAACTGAATTTTTATATGGTCTTTAGTATGACCCAGTTGGAACTTGAACCCCCAACCTCCTGGTTGTGGGGCAGATGCTCTATCAACTAGGCCACCACTCCAAGAAAAGCTCCACCAATCAAATGATCCCCTATGAGCAAGCACTAGGCGACAGTGGGAAGGACAAGCTCCCTTATAGGAAGAAACCTCCGACAGAGCCAGGCTCAGGGAAGGGCAGTCTTCTGCCACGACTGGTTGGAGGGGGGGTGAGGGGAGAAAGGAAGAAAGAAGAGACATACTATTCATAACATAACAACAACATGCAGATAGACAGATACGGCGTGCAAATTCTATCAAAGCTAATTTGACCTAAGATTACAGCATTTTTATGTTTTTTTCAGGCTTATTAAGCTAAGTAAAGAATCTCACAGGAAACACTGCAAGCAGACACATCCGTAGCTGGACTTGGTGGTGTAATGCCCAAACGCTGTGCACATCGAGCATAAATAGCAGTTTTGTTTTGTTTTTTTATAAGTGGACATAGTAGATACTAATGGTAAAATTCAAAACTATGATATGTAAAATACAATCTACACTTGTGAATGACTTCCAGTTAAACTACAGATGGAAATTAGTGAGAATGCTATAATCTGTTATAGAGCAGTTTTACCCTTTGTTTAATGTTTTTTTTTCTGTACATGGTCCCTGACAAATAAACCAATAAATTAAACTAAACTAACCTAAACATGATCATATCTAGCTAGCCAGCTGTTACACAGCTCATGCACACAATCAAACATAATCAAACGCATGCACAACGGGCCCCATTAATGTGGACTACAACACTACACACACACGTCTAGCAATGGGACAGTATGCATAGTACCGTTATACTACTAGTTACAAACATATAACATGTGGAAAGTCTATTTAAAAGCTTTGTTGAATAGGAAAGTTTTCAGTTTTGTTTTAAAGGCAGAGAGGGTGTCAGCCTCACAAACCCAGGCTGGTAATTGGTTCCATAGAAGAGGGGCCTGATAACTGAAAGCCCTACCCCCCATGGTACTTTTAGGGATTACTAGTCCTGTATGCTGAGAACATAATAATCTGTTAGGTTAATAGGGTACAATCAATTTTTAAAAATAACTGGGGAATAGATTATGTATGGCTTTATATATCAAGAGAAGAACCTTAAATTTGATTCTGGATTCATTTTAACTTACAGTATCTTGCAAAAAGACCATAAAGGATTTTTTAATGTGGAGCTTTATCATGATACTGCAGACTGAAATGGACATGAGTGGATTTAGCAGAAAAATTATGTCCTACTGTATATGTTTCACAACTGCTGACATGGTTCTATAACTTCATATAGAAATCTGCATATAAGATAAGATAAGATAAGCCTTTATTAGTCCCACAACGGGGAAATTCCAGGATTGCAACAGCACAGGGATAGCAACACTCAGAGCAACAATCAGAAGGCAAGAAAAAAAAACAAAAAAAAAAAACAAGCAAGCAAGAGCAGCTAATATACATATGTACATATTACTATAAAATATATATATACACACACACACACACACACAGACACACAGAACTATATCAAGTTCACATGTGACATTAGTAGAAAAAAGAGAAACATATTTATGCTTGTTTAAATCAGTTTGCATACCAGTTAAAGCCTTGTGCGGTAGGCATTTTGTTATTTTTTTTTAACAAGGGGGATGCCTCAGGTGGGGAGTATTCACAAATTTAGGTACAAACATACACACTTAAAATAAGTACAAATTTTCAAGTATAAAGGTGGAATACTATGACAAAAGATGTTAATTTACAATAAACAAAAAAAACAACAACTCATGAATGAGGAAAAAACATATTTCCAAGAAAAAGGTAACCTATTTATCATTAAAAGTTGCAAATTTATCAGAAAAAAATGCATTTTTTTTTAAATCACAAATTTATATTAAAAAATTGTTTACCGCTCTTAACAGCAAAGCCGAGGCCACAGAAGAGGTTGCAGCTCATGATGTTTGCGCCACAGGCCGTCACGACAAATTCCACATCAACTATCTCCGCCGACTTCTACCGAGCCGTCAGTCTGATAGTTCCCACCGTGGCCAAAACTGCAAATTTATGAAAAAAAAAATGCAAATATCCAAGAACAAAAGCTGTAGATTTGTATTAAATTTTGAGTTTTTTCTCCAGTAAAGCTAACCTTTTTGCCAACTTTTTTTTAATATTATCTATACTATTATTGATATTAATAATGTATTATTATATTTGAGAAGTATCATACCTTTTGTATGTCATGTTTAATGTTTATATGTGCATTCCACATAGGATAAGTTTATATATTCTTGGCCTGTTTCTGTGACCAATTTCAGCAAGTTCAGACTGAGGATCAGTACATGCGTATGGAATGATTTAAGCCATTTATTATAATCTCTTTGACATAACCTGTTTTGGGTCACAGGAATGCACAGGAACTTCTCAGCCTGTACAGATCAGTGGTAGATGGACATTCTGTCAGTTTTATGGATCTCATGTCTTCATGACCCATGTCTCCAGAGTGTCTGACGTCCGCCTGGATAAACTTAGTTATCAGGATTGTCCCATTCTGTCCCTTCCTTTATCCTCATCCTCCCTCTCCTTTCTCCTACCTATATATATCAGACTTAGAAGAATGGATCCTTTAGAGATTCTAGGTGTGTCTGAATGTCATGCCTTGTAACCTCTCCCCCATAGTGGCCAATGGGGTGATTTTGTAATAAATGTACATAAATTCAACTTTCCGCCTGATTATTTGACTTTGAATAATTTAAGCTCAAAATTATTCTAACACACATGTAACATGTAACATGGACAAAATTGTTGGTACCCCTCTGTTAATGAAAGAAAAAACCACAATGGTCACAGAAATAACTTGAATCTGATAAAAGTGGTAATAAATAAAAATTCTATGAAAATTAACCAATGAAAATCAGGCAATGCTTTTGAATTGTGGTTCAACAGAATTATTTTAAAAAACAAACTCATGAAACAGACCTGGACAAAAATGATGGTACCCCTAGAAAAGATTGAAAGTAATGTGACCATAGGGACATGTTCAACCAAGATGTGTCCTCTAATTAAATCACAGTTGTCTACAAACTTGTAATCAGTCAGTCGGCCTATTTAAAGGGTGACAAGTAGTCACTGTGCTGTTTGTTGACATGGTGTGTACCACACTAAACATGGACCAGAGGAAGCAAAGGAGAGAGTTGTCTCAATAGATTAGAAAGAAAATTATAGACAAGCATGTTAATGGTAAAGGCTATAAGACCATCTCCAAGCAGCTTGATGTTCCTGTGACTACAGTTGCACATATTATTCAGAAATTTAAGATCCACAGGACTGTAGCCAACCTCCCTGGATGTGGCTGCAGGAGGAGACGGATAATACGAATGGTAGCAAAAGAGCCCAGAACAACCTCTAAACACATTCATGGTGAACTCCAAGGTCAAGGTACATCAGTGTCAGATCACACCATCCATCGTTGTTTGAGCCAAAGTGGACTTCATGGGAGACGACCAAGGAGGACACCGCTGTTGAAAACAAATCATAAAAAAGCCAGACTGGAATTTTCCAAACTGCATGCTGACAAGCCACGAAGCTTCTGGGAGAATGTCCTATGGACAGACGAGACAAAACTGGAACTTTTTGGCAAGGCACATCAGCTCTATGTTCATAGACGCAAAAATGAAGCATACCAAGAAAAGAACATTGTCCCTACTGTGAAACATGGAGGAGGTTCTGTTATGTTGTGGGGCTGCTTTGCTGCATCTGGCACAGGGTGTCTTGAATCTGTGCAGGGTACAATGAAATATCAAGACTATCAAGGTATTCTAGAGAGAAATGTGCTGCCCAGCGTCAGACAGCTTGGTCTCAGTCGCAGGTCATGGGTCCTGCAACAGAATAATGACCTAAAAACACACAGCTAAAAACACCCAAGAATGGCTAAGAGCAAAACATTGGACTATTCTAAAGCGGCCTTCTATGAACCCTGATCTAAATCCTATTGAACATCTGTGGAAGGAGCTGAAACATGCTGTCTGGAGAAGGCACCCTTCAAACCTGAGACAACTGGAGCAGTTTGCTCATGAGGAGTGGGCCAAAATACCTGCTGAGAGGTGCAGAAGTCTCATTGACAGTTACAGAAATCGTTTGATTGCAATGATTGCCTCAAAAGCTTGTGCAACAAAATATTAAGTTAAGGGTACCATCATTTTTGTCCAAGCCTGTTTCATGAGTTTGTTTTTTTAAAATAATTCTGTTGAACCACAATTCAAAAGCATTGTCTGATTTTCATTGGTTAATTTTCATAGACTTTTTATTTATTACCACTTTTGTCAGATTCAAGTTATTTCTGTGACCATTGTGGGTTTTTCTTTCATTAACAGAGGGGTACCAACAATTTTGTCCACGTATATATTTTGTCCACTGTATGTATGTATGTGTGTATATATATATATATATATATATATATATATATATATATATATATATATATATATATACTGTATATATATATATATATATATATACTGTATATATATATATGTGTGTGTGTGTGTGTGTGTGTATGTTGAAATTTCATGAGAAAAAAGTTTCAAATTTATAAGTATGTAGATGCAAATTTGTGTTGAAACAGCTAGCAGATTTATCAGAAAAACTGGCAAATTACAAAAGCTCCAAATTTTCCAGGGAAAAAGTTGCACATGTATATATATATATATATATATATATATATATATATATACTGTATATTCTGATGAATCTGCTAGCTGTTTCAACACAAATTTGCATCTACATACTTATAAATTTGAAACTTTTTTCTCATGAAATTTCAACTTTCATTCATTTGTGCTGTATTACCTAACCTTACATGCTTTTTGGTGACGGGGGAATGACAGGTTAACAAGGGGGATGATTTTGGGTCATTTTGCTAACAAAGAGGTCACCACCGCCGCCCTCCTCAAATTGCCGACTGGTCTTATGTAACCAACTCAATGCATCTTCATTGGATTAGTGGTTTCTTGTGATCATGAGTCATCCTCCAATAGGAGCCTGTTTCAACCTCACAAAAAAAAAAAAAGAGTTGTCATCACTGGCCTTTAAGTTCTTGTGCACATTTCTACTCTCCACAGTGCAGCTGAGGAGAAACGAATGACAGCGATGGATCCTGCAGGTTACTCATCTGAAGGTGTTCCGTTTCAGAAAAGGAGATACAATGGGTCCCCTGGACAGGATGAAACGTCTGTAATTCCACACATGGCTGTGACCATCACCACTGATCCCCCCAAGGACTACATCGTCTGGTCCCTCTGCTCCTTGGTCCATATAAACCCTTTTTGCCTAGGGCTTGCGGCTGTCATCTACTCTATCAAGGTGAATCTTTTATGTGTGATGCTTCTAATTTTCTCAATTTCAAAAACTAGGAAGAGCTCAATATAATCTGCTTGTAAACCATTCTTTTTTTATTTAAGTTAAAATAAATGAAAGAGTAAGAGCATGCCAAACATTAGTGGACACACTAGATCAGTGAATATGTAATGCATTGAAAAGTTCAAAAAACATAAACATTAATATTTTGTAGAAAACTATAGACAAAGACAAATTGAAAGAAGGGAGTGAAAGGCTTCAGGGCAAAAGCTGTTCTCACTATTTGGTAGAAACTGATGATGTTTAAAAAATTTCCCACTTGATTGAGGGTAGCTGTGAATCCTGTTATGATAACTACATTTTTTTGTCCTTCCAGGCCAGAGACCGGAAAGTGGTTGGAGATATGGCTGGTGCACAAGATTATGCCTCAACCGCCCGCTGTCTCAACATTGCTGCTTCTGCTGTGTTTTGTCTCCTGATTGTAATTGTCATTTTAACAATCCCTGTTCTGACTGTTAAAATGAGTAAGCTGTCAGAAACACTCCAACACCAGCATCCTCCCAATTCATACGGATACAGGGGTTAAATTTCAATTATGGGTAACTGCATTTTTTTTACCTGCCAGATAATGACTCTTCTATAGCTCACTAGAAGATGTTTTTGCTTCATAAAATTTCTAATACAGCAAAAACATGAGAGGAAAAATTGCAGTTACATGTTTCAGTCTGTCTCAAGATTCTTAAACTATCATCAGTGAGCCCATCCATCCATCCATCCATCTTCTACCGCTTTTCCGGAGGTCCGGGTCGCGGAGGCAGCAGTTCAAGCAGAGAAGCCCAGACTTCCCTCTCCCCAGCCACCTGCTCCAGCTCTTCAGAGGGGATACCAAGGCGTTCCCAGACTAGCTGGGAGACATAGTCTCTCCACCGAGTCCTGGGTCTGCCCCGGGGTCTCCTCCCAGTGGGACGTGCCTGAAACACCTCAAGTGGGAGGCGTCCAGGAGGCATCCTAATCAGATGCCCATACCACCTCAACTGACTCCTTTCAATGTGGAGGAGCAGCAGTTCTACTCTGAGCCTCTCCCGGATGACTGAGCTCCTCACCCTATCTCTGAGGGTGAGTCCAGCAATCCTACGGAGAAAGCTCATTTCAGCCGCTTGTATCCGCGATCATCAGTGAGCCCTAAGAACAAATACTGTATTGCCTTCGGTGGTTTATTAATTTGCACATCTTTAAGTCTCTTTCAGTCTGTGGCTGTACTGGGCTGCTTCCAGGTGTGAATGTGTAACTATGTGTATGTGAGCAGGGCATTGTCCAGAAAGAGAGGTTGCCTTTCAGTGGACCTCTCCTGTATAAATAAAAGTTGAATTTTAAAAAAAAAGTGTCAAATGTTTCTCAAATGCATTGTTATAGATGAGTCTGTCAGATTAACACAAGTGGTGCTGACATCACAGTTTATTGTCCTTGGTCAGAACAATCTACACTATCTGTTTTTTGATTTATGTAGTAGCAAATGACTTTGTGCTCTGCATTTCAGTCAAATGAACTGTCGCACATAATTACATATTATTCACAGTTTGTCATCTTTGTTTCATTTTTGTGTCTAATGTTTACTCAGGACTGGTTCTAGCTTTTGGTGGGTCCTGTCCAACGTTGTGTTTGGGGGAAACTATTTTTGTAAAAATAATAGGGACGATCCATCCATCTGTCTTCTACTTCTTATCCAGAGATCGGAGTCGCTGGGGCAGCAGGCCAAGCAGAGAAGCCCAGACTGAAGCCCAGTTCACATAGCACCATAAGCCCTCCTACACTTTGTGAGCCCACTGGAGGGTGGACCAGTGTGGCTCCTTTGGGTACACTAGACCAGTGGTCCCCAACCTCAGGTCCCTGGAATGCTCAGGTTTCTGTGGGAAATTTTGTAATTTCCCTTCTTAATTGATCCAAAAAATTGCAAATAATTTACTGTTGTTGTGCATGGATGCCTATAGAGCACTTACAAAACAATGGCAAATCATTTGCAATTTTTGAAAGAAATAAGAAGTGAAATTATTAAATTTTCCATGGAAACCTGAACATTTCAGGGACCAGAGGTTGGGGACGACTGCATTAGACCCTTTTCATGGGGATCCACTGGAGCGCTCTTGGTCTGGCCTTGTACCCAGGACCAATTTGCCTTGGGAGACCCTACCAGGAGCAAGTTGCCCCTGAAAACAGAGCTCCTGGGATCACTGAGGTACGCAAAGCCCTCCACCACGATAGGTGGCACAGTGGAGAAGAGTTCAACCTATTTAAAATGCACTCCAGTGGATATAAATCCCCTCTAAAAACAAATGTACATTGTCTTAAATGGTATCTTATACCTCTTTTTCTACAAAAAATACTTTCACTGTCTTATAGTTTCATCTCAAAATCTTTTCACTTGTCCTCCCCTTTCAGATGCCAGGATCTGTGAATAGGCCCACCCATATTCCACAAGGTGAATGGGTTACATCAAACAGAATACATTCTGTGATAAAAAGACTGATCGGTTGAAGTACATGCCCAATTGTTTGCACAGTGGCCCAGGATAATGAGTGAAACTGCATCTGTTCTTAAATGCAGTTTAATGATAAAACCCATCTTAATTTAGGTTGTTTTCAAAGCAGCAAAAATGCTAACTGACCCCCAAGGCTAAGTTCACTCTTTAGTTCTGCCCTTTTCCTCCGAGGATTGACTCATCACTACGAACCTGTTATAGTGACTTCACCAAAAACGTTCCATCTAAACTTGCCTTTATCAAAGGGAAGGAGCTTAACTGAAATTTCACAGCAAAAAAGCAGAGACTGTTACGATCCGAGCGCCGGTCTTGTCCGCGCTCGGGCCACGCATAGCTCGCTGCCGGCTTTGACAGCTGTGGGTTATATTCTGGCTTCACCGGGCTCTTATTACCTCCGCCAGGCCACAGGCCAGGAGGTTATGTTTTTGCCGGGGTTTGTCTGTTTGTCTGTCTGTCTGTCTGTTGGTTAGCAAGATAACTCAAAAAGTTTTGGACGGATTTCAATGAAACATTCAGGCGTTGTTGGAAATGGTACAAGGAAGAACTGATTAAATTTTGGGGATGATCCGGATCACCATCTGGATCCAGGAATTTTTTAAAGGATTCTTTAACATTGTGAGATAGGGCCTGGAGGTAATGTGTAGTTCAGTGCTTCCGCCAGCAGGAAGCACTGAAATGCAGCGACTCAGACAAGTGCTATCCCCAGATGCTATTGAAGCTCGTCGAGCTTGTGACAGAGCCGCTAAAATGCAGCATACACTGAATGACAGCCCACAGGCTGCTGCTTCTTGCCGTGCTAAAGACAGAGACAGCACACGGCAGCATAGACAGGATGAGGGATTATCCCCAGATGCTATGGAAGCTCGTTGAGCTTAGTTTTATTTTATTGATTTTTTCTTATTACCTCCGCCAGGAGGTTTGTTTTTTTTTTAAAAGAAGATTAGAGTTAATATTGTTCTATTCTACACTATGTATATGTACATATTTTTAATTTCCTGGAAAGAAACAAAGTTAGAAAAATTATGTTAATGGTAGCTTTTCAATATCCAGAACTTATTATTAGGAATAAATTTCATGAATGTGTTCTCCAACTAAAAACTTGTACATGTTGTATCTCTTGTTAAATTAAATAAATTGTATTTGTGTAGTTCAAATAACATTTTTTTGGTTTTCTTGACCAATCATATGACATATAGAAACACATGATACAGGGAAAGAACAATAACAAAATTAGTTTAGAATATTTATGGTATAAATCACAACACTAGGGGGGGACTGTTGCTCTTGGCGGAGGTCTGTGCTCTCCGAGTGCTTTTCTAGTTGTGAAGGCGCTCGGTGGGGCTTCCGGCTGTCAAAGACGGTCAGCTGTTTGTCATCACTGCTCGTTAGCGCTCGGCTTTATTAGGCGGGTGCTGACGGCAGTCAAGTGGCGGGAGTATCGTCAAACAATCGTCAGACCTTCTTCGTCATGTTCATGTCAGGTTGGTGCTTTTTTGTTATGTCATAGTTTAGCTCGTAGTGGCTGGGGTTAGCCCTACGAGCCCCTGTACCTCGTAGTGTGTGTTTTTGCCCTTAGCGGCTCATAGTCTTGTGTCACGTATTGTCCTGTCCTGTAAATAAACATCATTGCAAAACTCACCGGTGACTCTCGGTGTCTTATGGTGATCCGCGAGGATCACCGCATGACAGTATACTCCCGCCAGATGTCTAAACGGAGACGCCACACCGAGACGCCTTTTTCACCGTGAGTTTTTGCTTTTTTTGGACGTTTGTTCTTTTCCTGTCTGGGTACGGTGTGCTGGAGGAATGCCGTCGCGGAGGGGCCGCGCTCGGAGTCCGAGCCACGAGCTGGCGGACGTCCTGGAATACGTGGATGAAACGCTCATCTCTGCTTCCCTCCTCGACTACGACAGCGATGTACGCTGGTACCTGGACTGCGCTGAGGATGTGCTTAATCATCTTTCTCCCCGCTACGCTGACCACCGTGAAGTCGACGCGAGGAGGGATGACATTGCCGCACAGCACGAGATACTCCGTATGGTGGAGGAGGACTACGGCAGGAAGCAGCGGAGGAGGCATCCTCGCTCCCCGTGCTGGGATCCCGCTCCTGCCCTTGACCCGGTCCAGGAGTTCGCGCCATCTGGGGGCCAACGACGATGTTGGCGCCGCGGCCCGGGCAATCCTCAGCAGAATCCCCGGCTGGACCCGTTGCCGGCGAAGCCCGTCAGCGAACCTCTGAGAGCAGCTCCACCTCGTCCTTCCAGGGGGCCCTCTGTCGCCATCCAGCGGGGAGAAGGAGGAACAACGTCCCCTACAGCAGGCACCATCTCTCCTCCGGGAGAAAGGCAAGTGCAAGTTAATTTATTACACCATAATTGTAACCTGCTTTGTCTGACTCCTGGGGGCGGAGTTTGGGGTTCGCAGCCCCCCGAGCTCCCTCCACCTGCTGTAGTGATAATAACTAAACCTGCTGCCTCTGTGTCTCCCCCTGTTGAGCGGTCCGCGATGCCAGGCCTACGTCGTCGGATGAGGAGGGGGCCTGCAGTGCTGGAAAGCCTGGATCCGGCCCTGCAGCCACGTCATGGATGGAGGAGAAAAGCGGACTGCGGCCCGGAGCCTGAGCCGACGATAAAGCGTCCCCGGGTCTCCTCGCCGGAGCGGTCCGAGCCAGTGGGTCAAGTGTCCCCTGCCCCCACGCCATACAGGTCATCGGCGTGGACATCAGCGCAGGAGGAACCTCAGGCTGCAGACGTCATCTTGCCAGCTGCGGACCCCTGACGCAGCTGAGTTGGAGCCTGCTGACGAAAGTTGCCGCCCTGAACCTGGATCGTCGGAGTCCTGGGTGGCAACAGAACCCGAGTGTAGGCAAGTGCTCCCTCTTGTGTCTCTGTCCCCTGTTTTGGAGCATTTGTGCCTGCCTCTCGGGGAGGCGAGTGACGGGCAGCCGCCTGCTGCGCCCGAGCTCGTCTCGCTGGGTTCTGTTGCTACCGGTGATACTGATCCCGGTTTTTCTGTCTCCTGTGAGCTTCTTTGCAGTGTCGCCGGCATGGAGCCAGTCAGCGCCGCTGAATTGGAGGTTCCGGGTTCAGGGGCGGAGGTTGCCAGCGGAGCTGCACCGACCCAATCGGGGTCCAACGTGGGTGCACCAGAGGCCCAATCGGGGTCCACCGCAGGTGCGGTTCTGGCCCAATCGGGGTCCGACGTGGGTGCACCCGAGACCCAATCGGGGTCCATCACGGGAGCGGCTTTGGCCCAATCGGGGTCCGACGTGGGTGCACCAGAAGACCAGTCGGGGTCCACCGCAGGTGTGGTTCTGGCCCAATTGGGGCCTGACGTGGGTGCACCCGAGGCCCAATCGGGGTCCATCGCGGGAGCTGCTTTGCCCCAATCGGGGCCCAACGTGGGTGCAGCCGGGACCCAATCGGGGTCCAGCGGAGGTGCAGCGCCGGTGTAGTCCGCGGACGGTGGAGGAGCTGCAGACCCTTCACCGTCAGACGGAGTACGGGCTCATCCTTGCTTCCTAGTCCCTCGTCAGAGTCATCGCCCCTGCTCGTTATCGCTGGGGGCTGTGGGGGTCCTGCTACGCTCGCCCCAGCTCTCCCATGTTTTGTCTTTGCCAGGGAGGCCGCTGCGGGCTGTTTTCCCCCGGTACTGGTGGCTGAGGGATGCGGGGTCGGCCGCCTGAGGAACTGCTTCGCTGGTACGACGCCTCGGGTCGGCCACCCGATGTGTTACGTGTTCTTCTGGGCGACCTGTTTCGGCCTCCGGAGGAGGGGACTTTCCGGGCCTTGGACTTTGACAAGCCGCCCGGTCATGTTCCGCCTCTCATGACCACCCGCCGGCTGTTGGACGCGGGGAGACCGCCCGAACTGTTCTGGGGCGCTGGGTCTCCGCAGTTCAGCATGAACTGTTGGGGGGGGGATAGAGGTCACTTTTTTTGGTGGGGGTTGATCCAGTAATTGTTCTGTTTTTTGTTTTTTGTTTTCTCTTTTCTATCCTGTGTGTTCTGTGTAATGGTTATTTGGGTATCTGTAGGTATTTGTGATTATGTCTTGCAGGTTGCCTTATTTTGTTCTGTGTGTATCTAGGTAAGAGCCAGTAATTGTGCTGTTTTTTTTTTTTCTTTGTTATCCTGTGTGTTTCTTGTAATGGTTATCTGGGTGTCTGTGGGTATTTGTGTTTATGTCCTGCAGTTGCCTTGTTTTGTTCTATGTGTAGTTAGGTGTGGACCAGTAATTGTTCTGTTTTTCTGTATATGGTTATTTGAAAATTCACATGAGAATTCATGCAGGTGAGAAGCCGTTTTCTTGTGAAACATGCGGACAAAGATTTAATCAGCATGGTCATTTGAAAATTCACACGAGAATTCATTCAGGTGAGAAGCCATTTTCTCGTGAAACATGTGGGCAAGGATTTAATTTTCTCTTGCTGTCCTGTGTGGTTTCCTATAATCATTAGTTGGGCATTTAATTTGATCTGAGTATTTGGTATTTTTTTGTCATTGTGCTGTGTTTAGTTTTTTTTTTTGCCTTGTCTGGTCTTGATTTTGTTCTTATGGCACTGATTCTGGGTTTGGTCTCTCTCTCCCTCCGGACCTACCCCCAGCCACCCACCCTGGAGGGGGTGGGGTGGGGGGGTATGGTGGTCTATGGGCATTCTGGAAGCCCGCCCTTGGAGGGAGAGTACTGTTACGATCCGAGCGCCGGTCTTGTCCGCGCTCAGGCCACGCATAGCTCGCTGCCGGCTTTGACAGCTGTGGCTTAATTTAGGTTGTTTTCAAAGCAGCAAAAATGCTAAATGACCCCCAAGGCTAAGTTCACTCTTTAGTTCCGCCCTTTTCCTCCGAGGATTGACTCATCACTACGGACCTGTTATAGTGACTTCACCAAAAACGTTCCATCTAAACTTGCCTTTATCAAAGGGAAGGAGCTTAACTGAAATTTCACAGCAAAAAAGCAGAGACTGTTACAATCCGAGTGCCGGTCTTGTCCGCGCTTGGGCCACACATAGCTCGCTGCCGGCTTTGACAGCTGTGGGTTATATTCTGGCTTCACCGGGCTCTTATTGTGATGGCGCTCGGTGGGGCTTCCGGCTGTCAAAGACGGTCAGCTGTTTGTCATCACTGCTCGTTAGCGCTCGGCTTTATTAGGCGGGTGCTGACGGCAGTCAAGTGGAGGGAGTATCGTCAAACAATCGTCAGACCTTCTTCGTCATGTTCATGTCAGGTTGGTGCTTTTTTGTTATGTCATAGTTTAGCTCGTAGTGGCTGGGGTTAGCCCTACGAGCCCCTGTACCTCATAGTGTGTGTTTTTGCCCTTAGCGGCTCATAGTCTTGTGTCATGTATTGTCTTGTCTTGTAAATAAACATCATTGCAAAACTCTCCGGTGACTCTTGGCATCTTATGGTGATCCGCGAGGATCACTGCATGACAGAGACATGACACATGAGTGATTTAGCTCTTGATATGTCTAGTAAGTCATAAAAAACATGTTACAGACATGTTAACAAGAAAAAAACAAAATTTTTTGTGGAGTGTCATTTTAAAATAAAAATTTAAAAGACAGTGAAAAGCTTGGGTCATTGTCTAAAGAGAAACAATTTACATAGCAATAAACTTTAACCAGCATCCATATGAATGTTGCAAATTGACAAGAAAAAAGTTGCTAATTTACAAAGCAAATGTGATGAATTTGAGAAAACAGATGAAATTTTTAAAAAAAATATGAAAATTTACAAGAAAGAAAAATGCAAGATTGTAGGGAAAAAATCAAATTTACAATAAAAAGTTTCAAATTTTTGAGAAAAAAGTTACAAGTTTAAAGTGAAACTCTGCCAGAAATCAAGGGTTTTTTCTTGTTAACATGTCTGTAACATGTTTTTAGTGACTTACAAGACATATCAAGTGCAAAATCAGTTGTGTTCCAAGTTTGTGTTTTTCCGCTGTGAAAGTTCAGTTAAGCTCCTCCCTTGGAAAAAAAAAAAGGTGAGTTTAGATGTTTTTAGTTACGTTGCTATAACAGGTCTGTAATGTTGAGCCAATAAGGACTAAGAACTGTCTCTGGCCTCGGGTTAAAAGGATTGAAGTAAAGACTGAAGTTAGCCTCCAGGGCTAGTTAGGATTTTTGGACAGATGCTTTGAAAACTTGACACAAATTAAGATGGGTTTTACCATTAAACTGCTTTTAAGGACTGATGCAGTTGCAGTCATTATCCTGGGCCGCCATACATACAACTGGGCATGTCCTTCAACCAGTAAGTCTTTTTATCACAGGATTTAGTCTGTTTAATGTAGCGCTAGCTACCATTAGCCTTGTGGGATTTGGGTGGGCCTAGGCACAGATCCTAGCATTTGAAGGAGGAAATGTGAAAAGATTTTGATTGACGATGAAAAGTTTTGTTTTGTTTTGTTTTTGTAGAAAAAAGGTTTATAAATAAAATGTATTAATATTATTATTATTATTATGGGGCGGCGGTGGCTCAGGAGGTAGAGCGGGTCGTCCAGTAACCAGAGGTTTGGCGGTTCAAATCCCGGTCTCCCCAGTGATCCTGCTGTTGTGTCCCTGGGCAAGACACTTTACCCAACTTGCCTCCAGTGTCCATGACACTGGGTATAAATGTTCATTAGTGGTCGGAGAGGCTGCTGGTGTGGATTGGCAGCCACACTTCCATCAGTCTGCCCCAAGGCAGCTGTGGCTACAGAAGCAGCTTATCAATGTCTGTCTGGAGTGAATGAATAATGGACTCACTGTAAGCGCTTTGAGATATACTTGACATGTAAAGCGCCATATAAATCTAATCCATTATTATTACATACACAATCATCTCTGCATGATCTCAACATACTCCCAAAGTGTTTTACTGTGCTCCACTGCATCGGGGCAAAACTGTCAAATGACAGAGTCTGAATAGATATCTTTTCTCTTCCTGTCTTCAATGTGCAGGAGTATCTCTCCAAAAAGTCTGAACAAACAAACAAACAACTCGGCTGCTGCTGGGTGTATAAGAGTGGGAGAGGAGGGAGAGTACAGGACACTGGTAAACAGATTTGTGGACTGGACCAAACAGAATCACCTACGTAGGTGATTCTGTTTGTAGTCTGTAGTCATGCTAGCAAGACCAGAGAGATGGTGACTGACTTCAGGAGGAAGAGGACACCTTCACAGCCATTGCAGATTAGGGAAGAGGATGTGGGTGTAGTGGAGGACTACAAAAACCTGGGTGTTGTGATCAGTAACAGACTGGACTGGAAATCTAACACTGAGGCTGTGTACAAGAAGGGGATGAGCCAACAACTTCCGAGATCCTTCAACATGTGCAACAAGATGTTGGAGATCTTCTATCAGGCTGTTGTTGCCAGTGCCATCTTTTCTGCTGCTGTTTGTTGGGGTAACAGTATCAGAGCCAATGACACCAACAGACTTGATAAGATTATCAAAAAGGCTGGCTCTGTAATTGGTCTCAGGCTGGAGACTTTTGAGACTGTGGTGGAGAGGAGGACACTAAACAAACTGTTATCCATCATGGATAACCCTGATCACCCCCTCCACCACACACAGGGCAGAAAGCGGAGCACTTTCTTCATTAGACTGCTACAGCTCTGCTGCCAAATGGACAGATACAGGAAATCTTTCCTGTCACATGCCATTTCACTGTACAATAACTCAGTCTAATGTTTGGAAACTGGTTATAATCCAGCTGTCACTCTGATCTTTTCAGTCTACTTTCTACCTTATATTTCACCCTGCACCTTATGGTTCTATTTTGCACAGTATCAGTTTACCCCTTACTCAGTACCTGTCTTGTCAGTCTGTTGGGTGGTCTCTCAAAGTCCATGGACCACCAGACAGGAGAGCACAGCATGTTGGGTGGCTGCCCAAAGTCCATGGGCCACCAGATGGGAGGACACTGTGTGTTGGGTGGCTGCCCAAAGTCTATGGGCCACCAGACTAAAAAACACTGTCAGGAGGCCGACCAAAGTCCTCGTCCCACCCAGCCAGGGAGCAGACATCTCTGGGAGGCTAATCAGAGTCCATAGTCGGCCTGGCCAGAGGAACACCCAGGTAGCTGGCCACAGAAAGGCCCTGGTGAGGATGCTGAGCAAAAGGCTTCAGGGGATGACGGCTGGAGAGCGTGGACCTCAGGGAGTGATGGCAGGAGAGCGTGGACCTCAGGGAGGGACGCCAGGAGAGCGTGGACCTCAGAGGGTGCAGACTAGAGCGCATGAGCCTCAAGAGATGCAGACTGGAGCACATGGACCTCAGGAGATGCAGACTGGAGAGCATGGGCCTCAGGAGATGCAGACTGGAGAGCGTGGAACTCTGGCACGTGGAACTCTGAAGACGAAGCTGGAGCATGGAACTCCACCCCCAACATAGCCACCTCGGACAGGGAAGAAGAGGCACAGGTTGGTGTCAGGTCACCACAAGCATCAGCAGTAGAGCCCGGCAGAAAGCGCCCAGAAGCAGATGGGAGCTGCAACTGGGTCTCCTCGCCAGAAGCAAGGCAAGACCTCTCAAGTACAGATGTAATGAAAACAAAGAAGAGGACTTGCCTTAGCTCCGGCTCCATTGCTGGCAAGGTCCCAGGTGGTTCTGCTGCTAGGGCAACAATGACCTCGGGAATCGCCACTGGGATTACCACGGCCTTTGGAGACAGTGCTGGGATGACCACAACCTCTGAAGATGCTGGTGGTCTCCGGCAGAGGAGAAAGGACAAGGGTGGGTGATGGTATACAAACAGGGATGACAGCAGAGGCAGGTGGTGAGGGCTCAGCAGTAGAAGGTGGCTGCCACTGAGGCTCCTCACCTGGAACAAGGCAAGGCATCTCATTTGGTGCTAAAAAGAAATGAGTATACTTACCTGTTCCGCTGCTCTGCTGCTGCTGCCAAAGAAGAACCAGCGGTTTCACTCTGGGTGGCATCGGAGATCAGCTGGTGAGGAGAGGCTGGGAAGCAGCGAAGAGCTGGAGCCAGGCGTGGGCCTGGAACTGGTGCTGGAGTGCAAGGAAAATGGCGCAGAGAGGGTTCTGGAGCTGGGGAGCGGTGAGGAGGAGATGCCGATGCTGGAGAGCTCCGCAGAGCTGGAGCAGAAGCTAGAGGGTAGGGAGGAATGGGTGCTGGAGCTGGAGACCGGCAAGAAAGGAGACTGGAGCTGGTGAATGAGTAGATGGTAAGTCCGGAGATGGGAAAGAGTTTCTCACCAGCCTGCAGAGTGTCTGTTATAGATTTGAAACAGCGATAAGCAGACGTGCTTGTTTGGGGTAGCCCTGCAGGCTGGGGTATGCTCCAATCACCCCCGCCACAGCATCCAGGAACTCTAGGACTGCTTCAGGTGTGCGGGAAGAGCGGGTGTCTCCAATTAAGTCTTCTATTAATTGGGCAGCCCAGCTTTCCTCTGCATCTAATCCCATCCTTGTAAAGTCAGTAACTGCTGAGACCATTTCGGGTGGTGACAGACTGTCAGGGCAAACCTCTGGGAGGCAGGGAATAATGGACTCAGGCACAGGCAAAACCTCTGGTCACAACACGATTTATGAACAAATACAAAATAAATACAACACGGGGACTGAGAACATAACGTCAACAAGGCTGAAAACATTCAACAAGACACGAGTAAATTGATGTGAAAACTATCCGGTGAATCCTGTTATGTCACCACACTAGGAAACAGAAAGTCACAACATATATAGATAACTAATAATTAACTAATAATTAGCTAATACAGGACAGCTGGGAAAGGTTACACAATAGAAAATAAAGCAGAGGATTAAAATGATAACGAGGAAGTGAGACTACAACAATAAAACTGAGAACCACAAACCAGAAAAAAAATCAAAATAAGAGTAAACCATGTTTGTGTTTCACTGGTGCAGTAAACATGCCAGAAGTTAAGTGTTATGAATTATGTGTCTTTGTGTTTGTTCCCATAACAGATGTTAGCAAATCTAGCTATAGTGATAGCACTGCATTTAAAAAAAATTATTCCTAATTTTGGCTAAGCCTATTTTTTTTTTTTGATTAAAATTTTCTGAGATTCACTGGCAATCTATACGGTACAAAGGAGTATATGCAAAAAATGGCTAGCACGTGTTGAATAGCATTTTTGATAAAATATTTTGATAATTGGATATTTTGAAATTGATAATATGTAAACACAATTTCTGTAGGGTAAGGAAAAAAATACAGTATTACTAGATACTATATTGTAGGAGCAATTAGTTATAAGGTACAAAGATTATTTAATTTATACCTATAGGTGTGTGTGAAAATGAAGGTCTGCTTCAGGTCCACGCACACACAACAACAACAACAACAAAAAGAACCTCATTTTGGGGCACCAGTCCAAACCTTGGACAATTATTAATTATTAATAACTAATCCTTGTACCTTTCATGAACCAGTCTCAAATTCGTGAATTCTTCTGCCGTGACCCAGGAAAGCAGACACACATACACAAAAAAAAAAAAAAAAAAAATCAAGCAGAAACTTCTGTATACCGTTAACAGTTTTAATGATCAAACTCAAGTTAAATGACATTAGATTCAATTGATTTGTAAGCAGGTGAAATGATCAAGTATCAAACATCATATAAACTTGTAATGGATTAATGAGCCTAAAGTATATAGTTAAACTTTTGTGGCGACAAGAGAAACTAGATTTTGAATTTGTAACTGTAATGTAATGGGAGACTGTGAAGTAACTGTAACAAAAATATGCATAACATTGGATGCAATGTTATGGAGAAAATGATAAAAACTGATTATATGGAAAAGGAAATTCTGAGTTGCTCTACAAAAAAATGGAGGTTATTGAAAAGGAGAATATTATTTTTCCTTCGGCTTCATAGCTCCTATCGTAGCTTATGGACTAACTTTTAACATGAAAAATTGGTCATATTCAATTAGAATTAGACATCACCTTTAGCCCAGCAAATAGAAAGTTGGAGTCAAGTTTACGACCAGTTGTGTCTTCAGAGTTGAGCAATGATCTTGAACGCCAGTAGATGGCAACAAGGGAAAGGCTGCACGCAGTACTTTCCAGTAGGTGCAGTGGTCCACTTATAGGCCTTTTCCACTAGTATCGCTTTGGCCTTACTTACTTCTACTCTACTCACTTTCTTGCCCTTTCCACTGTACCCAGCACAGTTTAACCGACACTATTTTCGTGCCCGTTCGAGGGCAGGGTACAACCGTGCTGAAGCGAGCCGAGATGTGACGTCAACAGACTGCAAGCCGCTGATTGGTTAGGGCGTAACGTCACGAAAGCGTCCGTCTTCAGTGGAATCTTTACGACCGCCATTTGCAATATTTCATGGACTAACTCGGTCACAGAGTAAATACGATATTAATACAGACAGCGTTGTAGGTTTTGCGGAAATCTACACCGTGGTCCAATGAAGAGGTGCGGGGTTTTCTCTGCTTGGTGGCAGATACACAGTGAGAGGAGCGACCCGGGCCGATACAGATGGCAGCCCAGCATAGAACCGGACTACAGACAAGCTGAAGACGAACATGAGAGAACCATCGATGGCGAGTGATTTGTAATAATGTGCATCTGTTCGCTTATTTATCCTGTTGGTGGTAAGCTCACTTTTTTTGAGCGTGCTGGCTAACGAGTTTTAGCTAGTAGCTAGCTAGTACCAACTGCTGATTCGTGCTTATTTTCTCCTAAGTATTCGCTTGTGAGAGCAAAACGATGAAATATGTTAATCCTGATTAAAGTCCTGGTTTGTGTACGTGCTGCACTTTGGTGCTGCACATTAAATTGTGTGCAATTTAATGCTAGAATGTGTTTCCACATGCCAGGGGTTAGCCTCCCTGTTTATATTGTGGATACTGGTGAAATGGACCACAGGAGCCGAAATCTCAACAATATGAAAGTGCTTTTTCAAACCAGTGATTTATAAAGTCATTCATATAATTTTCTAAAGCGTCAGAATAGACCCACACACCTATTCTGTGGATTTTCCATAAAAGGTGCTGGAACAGTATTGTGCTGTTCCACCATAAATCCCTGGATTGATAATCTACTTGTACCTGTACAGAGTGGCTCCTGAGGTGCTTGTCAGGGAAACTGTGGTAGACTGCAAGTCTAAAATAAAACATTACTGGCACATGCCTCTAGGGGGAACTACCTGTATTGTTCAGCACTACTATTAAGGGGACACATTAGAATAAGAGTGTGAAAACCCCGCGCAGAATCCATGTTCAGTCATATTATGTGTGTTGCAGAATAAACGGCAGAGTTAGCCAAAGAAATAACTCAAGTGTGATCATTGCTACACGGTAGGATATCACACAATTGGCGACGAGGATTAAAAGAAAAAAATCAGCGGCGAGAAACAGAGAACATTGCAAGTGTGGCGAACTCAAGTGACTCCAGTAGTTCGAGTGCAAGTTCAGAGGAGGAAAAACGAGGTTTTCCCACCACGACGAGCAATGGCGGCTGTAATCGGAACGGTAACCCCTTTTGATAACTCGACTCAGTCATGGGAAGAATATAGTGAAATGTTGGACTTTTTCTTCGAAGCTAATGATATTGAGGAGCCAGACAAAAGGAAGGCTGTACTGTTGAGTGGAGTTGGTGCAACTACTTACAGCTTGTTGAGAAATTTAATAAGCCCTGCATTACCGAAAGATAAAACATACGACCAGCTTACTGCTGAGCTTCAGAAGCACTTCAGCCCCAAACCGAGTGAAATAGTGCAACGATTCAAATTTAATTCACGCATAAGGAGGAACACTGAGTCCATAGCAGAGTATGTGGCAGAATTGAGGAAATTAGCACTGCACTGTGATTACAAAGACTCATTGGAAGAAATGTTAAGAGACAGACTTGTGTGTGGAGTGAATGATGACCGAATGCAAAGGCGACTTTTATCTGAAACAAAACTCACTTTTGTGAAGGCTTTGGAATTATGCCAAGCGATGGAAACAGCATCTAAAGATGTGAGAGAAATGCAAGGGAAGCTAACAGAGGACACAGCAACGCATGTTCGTGTGCCTAAGACCCAAGTAGGTGTCCACAAAGTGTCGACTGACAAAAATCAGCACAAATTCCCCAGTTGTTATCGCTGCAAAGGCCAGCACAATGCCGCCGAGTGCAAATTTGCCACTGAGCTGTGTCATAATTGTGGCAAGCGAGGGCACATTAAGAAAGCATGTAGAACAAAGGTGGGCAATGCACAGGTGCAGAAGGCAACAGTAAAAGGGCAAAAGAATGAAAACAAGGGCCCTGGAAAGGAACAGCGAGCGAATCAACTTAGAGGGGAGGGAGAAAGTGATACAGAAGACATGGATTTTCACACAATTTACAACACGTCAGAGGAGCTGACCAAGGTAGCGCCCATCATGCGTACCATGAATGTTAATGGAATGAAAGTAACATTTGAAGTTGATACAGGCTGTGGAGTAACCATATTAAGTAAACAGCAATATACACAACTGTGGAAGAAAACAGACACAGCAGAATTAAATCCCTGTTCATTAACATTAAAAACATACACAGGAGAGAAGCTAGACGTGCTAGGCATGGCACAAGTGAAGGTGCAACACAAAAACAAAGAAAAGGACTTACCTGTAGTAGTAGTTGGGAGCGAAGGACCAAATCTACTAGGGCGAAGTTGGCTACAAGAACTGGCCATGATTGATCAGTTGGTGAATAAAGTGGAATCTCAGCCCAAATTGCAGCTGGAGGAGATCCTCGAAAGACACGCTGAGGTGTTCAAAGAAGGCGTGGGACAGCTAAAAGGTGTCACTGCAAAGATTAATGTGGACAAGGAGGCCCAACCACGATTCTGCAAACCCCGACCGGTACCCTATGCAGTCAAGCCACTGGTCGAAAGCGAGCTACAGAGGCTGCTGGATGACAAGATCATTGAGCCAGTGCAGGTTGCAGAATGGGCGGCGCCCATAGTCCCAGTGAGAAAGCCGGATGGCTCCATTAGAATATGTGGAGATTACAAACTCACTGTCAATCGAGCATCACGGGTGGATCAGTATCCAATTCCTAAAGTGGAGGACCTCTTCGCACAGCTGAACGGCGGCCGACACTTCACGAAATTAGACATGAGCCACGCTTATCAACAAGTAGTCTTGGAAGAAGAATCAAGAAAGTATGTAACCATCAATACACACAAAGGCTTATATACCTACACACGCTTACCATTTGGAGTAGCTTCCAGTCCTGCTATATTCCAGAGAACTATGGAGGGCATCCTAGGTGGAATTCCGAATGTTGCCATTTATTTGGATGACATCCTTTGTACAGAACCAAATGAACAAGAACATCTGAAAACGCTGGAGGAAGTGCTTCAACGGTTGGAGAAAAGCGGTCTGAGGTTGAAAAGAAGCAAGTGTGAGTTCATGGGAAAAGAGGTGGTGTTCCTAGGCCACAAGATCAACACCAGTGGTCTACACCCTCTAACAGACAAAGTGGAAGCCATTGCGGAGGCGCCTGAGCCACAAAATGTTACTGAGTTAAAAGCCTACCTGGGCTTGTTGAACTATTACCATAGGTTCCTCCCAAAGCTCTCCAAGCTGCTGGCACCACTACATACCTTACTTAAGAAGGAAGAAAAATGGTCATGGGGGGTCAAGCAGCAGAAGGCGTTTGAAGAGTCCAAAGCGCTACTTCAGTCCTGTAGTGTGTTAGTGTACTATGATTCAAACAAACCACTCATCCTGGCGTGTGACGCATCACCCTACGGTGTGGGAGCTGTACTCTCTCATCGTATGGAGGATGGCTCAGAGAGACCCATAGGGTTCGTCTCAAGAACTCTTAATGCAGCTGAGAAAAACTACTCCCAGCTAGACAAGGAGGGCCTTGCAGTAGTATTTGGTGTAAAAAAATTCCACAAATACCTGTACGGGAGACAGTTCGCTATAGTGACTGACCACAAGCCACTAATTTCACTGTTCAGTGAAATGAGAGCCATACCCCAGATGACATCTCAGAGAATTCAGAGATGGGCCGTTACATTAGCAGCGTATGAGTACACCATCGTTTACAAAGCCGGACGGGACCATACGAATGCTGACGCGATGAGTAGGCTACCCTTGGATGGAGGAAGAGACAGCACGCCTGAGGAGGAGGAGAGAGTGCTATTGTTTGAAGATATCGGCGTGCCCCTGGTGAACGCACAACAAATAAAGAAGTGGACAGACAAAGACCCTGTTCTAGCAAGAGTGCGAGAATACATCTTGCGAGGATGGCCGAAGATGAACAGTCCTGAGTTCATTCCCTATGCCCGACGACAGGATGAGCTCAGCACCCAGGAAGGTTGTATCCTGTGGGGAGGACTCGTGGTTGTTCCACCACCTGGTAGGAATGCCTTACTGCAACAACTACACCAAGCACACCCTGGCATCACTCACATGGAAGCGTTGGCGAGGAGCTACATGTGGTGGCCCAACATGGATGCAGAGGTGGAGGCGCTTGTGAAGTCATGTGCGGCATGCCAGGAGAACAGGAACAGTCCTCCAGCAGCCCCACTACATCCCTGGGAAGTTCCAGATAAACCATGGAGAAGAATTCACATTGACTACGCAGGTCCATGGATGGGAAGAATGTTCCTGATCATAGTTGACGCATACTCAAAGTGGATCGATGCATATTCTGTGAGTAGCTCTACTTCTACTGTTACCATTGAATGTCTTAGAAAGAGTTTCAGCCAACATGGCATACCTGAAATCATAGTATCAGATAACGGTACATGTTTTACGAGTGAACAGTTCCAAGAGTTTTCTGAAAAGAATGGCATACGTCACATCACGACTGCGCCATACCATCCTTCTTCTAACGGCTTAGCCGAGAGGGCCGTGCAGACGTTCAAGTCACTCATGAAAAAGATGACAGGAGACTCTATTGAAACCCGAATGTCGAGAGCTCTGTTCAGCTATCGAATAACACCCCAATCTACAACTGGCAAGTCACCAGCTGAGCTGTTGTGTGGAAGGAAGTTGAGGTCAACATTTGACTTAATACATCCAGACTTCAGAAACAAAGTGCATGATAAACAAGAGAGACAAAAAGGTTATCATGACATTCATGCTAGAGAGAGAATACTGAGAGAAGGAGACGTGGTCTACACCCGCAACTTTGGCTCAGGACCAGCCTGGGTACCAGGAGAAATAACAGAAAAGACAGGCCCTGTGTCATTCAAGGTGACATTAGGCCATGGACAAGTGGTGAGGCGACACATCGACCAAGTTCGTGGTAGGAGCTCCATTCCCCTGCCGATGGCACCAGAGGTGTTGTCTGACACCCATTCTGAGGAGAGCATCAATGAACCACCACGTCAGGTGAAACCTGAGGTAACCGTCTCTGCAGATTCTACGGGCAGCACTGCAGCAGCCGAAACAGTGGAGCAGTCTGAGTCTTCACCTGCAGTTGGCTCACCAGCCGTGAGAAGATCTCAGCGAGCTAGGAGAGCTCCAGACTACTTGAAGGACTATACTTAGTCAGTAGTTAGTTCCCCAGCCACAGGACAAGAATGCGTCCTGGAACCTCACTGGGATGCGGTAGTCAAACCAAATCCCCAGTTAGACTGTTATGTGTGTTATACATGTGAAAAAAAAAAAAGAGAAAGAAATTATGTGTATGACACGTGTTTAAGAAGTTAAAAAGTAACTGTGATAGTTTAGGGTTAAATGGGAGTTCCAGGATGTCTAGTAATTGGCTAGTGTAATTAAGAGTAGTTTAATCTAGAGGGGAGGGATGTGGTAGACTGCAAGTCTAAAATAAAACATTACTGGCACATGCCTCTAGGGGGAACTACCTGTATTGTTCAGCACTACTATTAAGGGGACACATTAGAATAAGAGTGTGAAAACCCCGCGCAGAATCCATGTTCAGTCATATTATGTGTGTTGCAGAATAAACGGCAGAGTTAGCCAAAGAAATAACTCAAGTGTGATCATTGCTACACGGTAGGATATCACAGAAACGAAGCGTTTTTGTCACATCCCACCACTGACTTTCACAAGTCTATTTCCCTAATAAGATAAGATAAGCCTTTATTAGTCCCACAACGGGGAAATTCCAGGATTGCAACAGCACAGGGATAGCAACACTCAGAGCAACAGGTAATACAGGTACATCTCCAAAAATTAGAATGTCATGAAAAAATTCTATATTTTTTGACACTCATTTCAGAAAGAGAAATCCATATATTATATCGATTCATTACACAGACAGTGATATATTTCAAGCATTTATTTATTTTAATTTGGATGATTATGGCTTACAGCCCCTGAAAACCCCAACTTCAATTTGGCAAAAAATTAGAATATTACATAAACTTTAAAAAATAGTTTTTAAATAGAAATGTTGGCCGCTGAGGTGTTGGTTAATATGGGCTGTAGCCATAATCATCAATATTAAAATAAACACTTTCAATATATCACTGTCCCTGAAATGAATCTATATATGGGTTTCACTTTCTGAAATGAGTGACAAAAATATTGAACTTTTTCATGATATTCTAATTTTTGAGATGTGCCTGTATAAGTGTTGAACTTGCTTTAACTAACCACTATCCATTTCTGTCATTCGTCTAGGCAGGAGGAAAGCAGCCACTCTACAACAGACCTCGCCACTGTGGATCGTACTGAAATCCTTTGCTTTTATAGGTAAAGTGTCAAAACCAAAGTAGCACAATTTCCACTTAATATAAAAGGGACTGAACTGAGATTTATTTGATTGTGTGAGTATTAATTACAGAATAATTGAAAAAGAATGGTGCATCAACTGTAAAATAAACCACTTGTTAATGTATTTATTTTTTTGTCAGATCACTTGTGTGATCCTTTGTGGGTTATGTTCATAACTGTATCTTTTGGGGAATGGCAGTTGTTCAGTCATCAATATAACTTTGTTTATATGTGTAGTTTATACTCTATCATCAATAAACTCATGCAGTAACAGGACACATTACAAATATTTGAGACCCATTGTAGTGCTTCCTTTTATATTTTAGCAATGCTAGTACAAAACACCGCCCACACTTGAAGCCAGGGCAAGAAGAGACACTTTTACATTCAAGACAAACTTTTATTGATAAAAACTCCATATTTTGACTGAGCGACTCCATACTCGGTGATGCACACCTTCAGTTAAAGTACTATATTCCATTCAAGTGAATGTATTAATTCATTCTGGTTGCTGAGGCCACTGTAAAAACAGATGATTTTAAATGTAACGCAGCCCTTGTAAAATCGACTTTACATCAGTGCAGCTACATGAACATTGTGGTTAAATACAACAACGAAGTACTTTATTGTCACATTGGAATTGGAATCGCTCCTGTTTTGTTTTTCTTTTGAATTCTTGGATGGAATATGGTGGGCAATATAAGCTGCAGCTTCAGCCATCACCCATTTCAGATAACCTATGTTGAACTGTATAATCAGAGGAGTTATTGTTTAATTCGATCTTATTAGATTTTTTTCCCCTTTGTTATATTATTCTATTTTCTTTTAATCTATCAAAAATAAAGATTCATTCATTCACATTCCACCACTGGCTTTTAGCAACAAGTGTATTTCCCAAATATGTTTTAAACTTCCTTTATTTAACCACCACCCATTTCTGTCTTTTGTCTAGGCAAGAGGTAAACGATCGATCCACCCCAAACTGGACCTTGCGTCACTATTTACAGAGATGCAGGCCTAAGATCTGCTGATCTGAGACCAGTGTGAGCTGCACATCCCAGCTGCTGAGTGACCCAGTCTTACAGTTTGAGTTTTGCACATTCTGAATAATCTGGAATTTGCTGCTGATTGTAATAAACAATTTAGTGACTTATGTGTTTGCATCATGATTTCTATTTTTGTCTGTTAATACACTGGTGGGAAAAGAGGCAATAGTACAAACCATTAATGGGTGACCTTGAAAATAATGGCTCATTTTTAAGAAAAGTAACCAAAACAATTATTTTATTAACTGAAGACTGTATTGTTGGATGTGCCACCGCAGAAGACCCTGCATACTTTAGTGACAGTACCAGTATATGGAGGAATTCTGGGTCATATTAGCATCTGCTCTTCATCATAATGGGTTTGGGCAGGAGTGTCCAATCATGTGCCATGGAGGGCCAAGACCCTGCAGGCTTTAACTCCAACCAGTGTCTTCAACAGCAGATTCCACTGAACTTCTTCCACTGACTGCAGATCAGTGAGAACACCTGCTGAAGAGACTGGGTAGAAGAGAACCTGCAGGGTCTTGGCCCTCCATGACACATGATTGGACACCTGTGGGTTAGAGTTTAATGGGATTTAACATTTTAACATAAACTGCTTTATGGTTCATAATCCTGTTGACAGACTTACACCAAACCAAAAGTGATTTCTCAAACTGCTGGATTGTTCTTAAGACAGCTTTTCCAATCTGTCAGTATTAAATTTCTGTCACATGGTGGTAACCTTCACATATAAAAAAAGAGATATCTGCAAAAACTTCAGAGGTTTATTGTCAGTGCAATACTACATGAATGCATGTATAGTACATTGTTGATGCAGAGAATATATATTTCTACAGTATATGTATCTAGTAAATCAAGCATTTTCCATGTAACCTTGTGACTGTATTATTTTAATTGCTTTTAATCCTAGATCAAGTTTGTTTTGGCCTAAAATGCATCATAACTGTCAAATATATCTTATTATACCTAACTCAGTACTGTTTACTTTTTGAATATATATTTTGTGGCTAATATAGTTATTAACATGGTGATCAAGTTGTGTCAGCTGATCATTTTTTGCTATGACACCATCTCAGACTCAGTGCAGCTGGAGCAGGTACGTCCATGATGTCTCAACAGTCTCTCCATGATTTTCACGCAGATCAGAGCAATTTTTTTTCCCACAATATTTTTATTGAACCTTTTTTTTTTTACAAACATAGCACACACAGTCAGACACTAACACAAATGTAATTTAAAAACTAAAAAGAACAATAACAAAATAATAAAAAAGGGGTAATAAAAACAACAACTTCCATTAACAAAAACAAGTCAACAACAATGCTCCTCTGTTTAGTCTAGGTCAGGGGTGGGCAGTGAGGGCCATTCCACTGCAGGTTTTTTGTTCCACCCAGTCTCTTCAGCAGGTGTGTGCTCTGACCAGCTTCAAGGATTGCTAATCATTGAAAACACCTGCTGAAGAGACTGGGTGGAACAGAAAACCTGCAGTAGAATGGCCCTCCATGGCACATGATTGCCCACCCCTGGTCTAGGTAATCTATTACATAAGAATACATAATATACATTCACCAGTTTGGAATTTGCAAGGTCCACACATATCATTCACCTTCTTCTTCAGAAGTTATGTTTAATTTCTTTACATAATCAATGAAAGGTCTCCATATATTCTCAAACACATTTTCCTTTGATTTCAGTATATATGTTATTCTTTCTAGTGGAAGGTTGGTAACATCTGTCTTAACCACTGAGTCACATCTGGTCTATGAGTTTTTCCACAGTAATGCAATACATTTTTTGGCATTAAGCAAACTGAGGTCTATGAATGTTCTTTCACTCTTATTAAAGTTATGTTTTTCTGGACACAGACCCAACAAAAACAGTTTAGGGTTCAATGTGATTTGTTTTGAAATTATTTTTTCAATTGTTACCCTCACCTCTTCCCAAAACATTCTGATTTTTCTACATTCCCATAAGCAGTGAAATAGGGTTCCTTTACTTAGATCAGAGCAATTTTTTGCACAGGAAATAAACCAGACATTCTTAAGCTCTACAACCACTGATCGTTTGTGAAGCTGTGTTGACATCAGTGAGAGGCTGTGCTGAACACCAGACTGACCGTTTGAAGCGGTAATTTTCCCACAACAGAGCCATCTGAAACACACACAGCGTACATATTTTAGTACCTAACAGCGATAACTTGCAGAGATTACAGTGTAGTACGACGTACTTATAGCAAACTAGCATTAGCAACATTAGCTTACCGTCATATATGACCTAGTTTGTATCCTCACGTCTTCGGCTCTCCCAGAAGCTGCAGAACTATTCCAGAGTGTTTCGTCTCACTGCCTGTACCCTTGTCTGGCGGTCCTTTTTGGCATTTATGGTGAAAAAAGCCACAGACCGAGGAGTCGCCTTGTAAAGCCGCCATGTTATGTTTGGCTTGGGTCGCGTGTTTTACGTCACGGGAGTGTGGCGCCGCCTTGCTGTAAAAAAAATCCCGCCCACCACAGCTTAACCCCGCTTTACCCGGCTGCTATGGAGACACAGCCGTGGCCGAACCGAGTAGTAACGAAACGAAGCGAGGCGAGGCGAACTGGGCTAGTGGAAAAGCGGCTTTAGACTCAGAAGCAGGGACTTCAGTGTAGCAGGCAGCAGAGTGGACTGCTAGCCCCCTGGGCAGGTGATGTCTTCTCCTGATCAACAGGTTTCCCTGACCCGCAACTTTGCGATGTCCACCGGCCGACACAAACCACAGGACTGAAGGAAAAATGGATGTAAAACGGTTTCTCCCATGAAATCCTAGTTCTTCTGACATCGTTGAACGTGGGTGAGAAAGTCTTGAGGAAAAAGTTCAAAATTTAGTATCAGTCCATTTTAATGGTGAGTGAAGGAAAATCATTGGAAAAAGTTCAGCAGAATAAACACGGCATCTGAGGAGAGGGAAAAACAGAGGTTTGGAGTTTTACTGCAAGTAAGAGAGGTTGAACTCAACAAGAAAGGATGATCTCTCCTCAGATACCAGAGAAAAAAAATGCACACAGAAGAGACAAAAAGACTTTAGAAAGACAGCAGAAAGAACTGAACTGCAAGACAACCGAAAGACAACTGAACAAACACTCTCTACTACTAGGGCGTTTCCCTCTTTTAAATGAGAGCAATCCTTTGGTCATGCATATGACTGGCAACAGGAAGAACCAATTATCGGCTATTGTGGAAGATTTGAATGGACCATGGTCCAATAAGAAAGCAGTCCTTTGTCTGTAACTGACCAATAAAATGAGAGGGGCCGTCATCCAACAAAGACGGCCTGGTGATTGGCTGATACCAGTCAGACAAGTTTTTAGAAGAAAAACA
This sequence comes from Pholidichthys leucotaenia, assembly GCA_020510985.1. NCBI lineage: Eukaryota > Metazoa > Chordata > Actinopteri > Cichliformes > Pholidichthyidae > Pholidichthys > Pholidichthys leucotaenia. The sequence continues at coordinate 53,959,444 of CM035840.1, read as the reverse complement.
CATATCAACTGTGAAATTCACATTAATATACTTATATATGAAATCTAAGCTAACTTCAGTGATCCATGACTAACTTTCATGACTACTTCCGGTGAGCATGCACTTTATAAACTTGTTAAAACATATTTCAGACATGCAATACATTTAAAATCAATGATTAATGAAACATTTCAAACCATCAGTGTTCATCACGAGGCGGTCATCTTCAATAGTGTTCTGAGCAGTATTTCCTGGAAAAATAAAGTCTTGAGGAGAGAGGATTATTTTAGGCAGATAAAACATAATCCAATGTTGATTAGAGTATGAGCAAACATGTTCCTGAGTTGAACAGAAAGGGGCACTGTTGGGCTTTGGATAATGGTAGGAGGCTCCAGGAATGTTTGATGATTCTGGTTTGTATCAAGAGGCTTCTTAGCACATAAACTGTCTGAGGCTAAGTGTGCCTAAGGGACTCGTGATAAAAGTCCAGGCATCTTCCTGGCTCTCACAGACCTGTAACTTCTTCTTTAAGAGTCCCCTCTGTCCTCCACTCGTTACCTGTATTAATGGCACCTGTTTGAACTCATTATCAGTATAAAAGACACCTGTCCACAACCTCAAACAGTCAGACTCCAAACTCCACAATGGCCAAGACCAAAGAGCTGTCAAAGGACACCAGAAACAAAATTGTAGACCTGCACCAGGCTGGGAAGACTGAATCTGCAATAGGTAAGCAGCTTGGTGTGAAGAAATCAACTGTGGGAGCAATTATTAGAAAATGGAAGACATACAAGACCACTGATAATCTCCCTCGATCTGGGGATCCACGCAAGATGTCACCCCGTGGGGTCAAAATGATCACGAGAACGGTGAGCAAAAATCCCAGAACCACACGGGGGGACCTAGTGAACGACCTGCAGAGAGCTGGGACCAAAGTAAAAAAGGCTACCATCAGTAACACACTACGTTGCCAGGGACTCAAATCCTGCAGTGCCAGATGTGCCACCCTGCTTAAGCCAGTACACGTCCAGGCCCGTCTGAAGTTTGCTAGACAGCATTTGGATGATCCAGAAGAGGATTGGGAGAATGTCATATGGTCAGATGAAACCAAAATAGAACTTTTTGGTAAAAACTCAACTTAAATCCTTATTTAAATCCTCCACCTGAACAACGAGAGCAAGTTTTTAGCCAAAGTCAGATTCCTTGTATGTGTTGTGCATACTTGGCCAATAAAGCTGATTCTGATTCTGATTCTGATTGTCGTGTTTGGAGGAGAAAGAATGCTGAGTTGCATCCAAAGAACTCCATGCCTACTGTGACGCATGGGGGTGGAAACATCATACTTTGGGGCTGTTTTTCTGCAAAGGTACCAGGACGACTGATCTGTGTAAAGGAAAGAATGAATGGGGCTATGTATTGTGAGATTTTGAGTGAAAACCTCCTTCCATCAGAAAGGGCATTGAAGATGAAATGTGGCTGGGTCTTTCAGCATGACAATGATCCCAAACACACCGCCCGGGCAACGAAGGCGTGGCTTCGTAAGAAGCATTTCAAGGTCCTGGAGTGGCCTAGCCAATCTCCAGATCTCAACCCCATAGAAGATCTTTCAAGGGAGTTGAAAGTCCGTGTTGCCCAGCAACAGCCCCAAAACATCACTGCTCTAGAGGAGATCTGCATGGAGGAATGGGCCAAAATACCAGCAACAGTGTGTGAAAACCTTGTGAAGACTTACAGAAAATGTTTGACCTCTGTCATTGCCAACAAAGGGTATATAACAAAGTACTGAGATGAACTTTTGTTATTGACCAAATACTTATTTTCCACCATAATTTGCAAATAAATTCTTTAAAAATCAGACAATGTGATTTTCTGGATTTTTTTTTTCTCATTTTGTCTCTCATAGTTGAGGTATACCTATGATGAAAATTGGAGACCTCTCTCATCTTTTAAGTGGGAGAACTTGCACAATTGGTGGCTGACTAAATACTTTTTTACCCCACCGTACTTTTTTACCCCACTGTATATACAGTATATATATATATATATACGTACATCACTTTGATGCCTTTGTGTCCTGCAGCTGTGGGATCGTTGGCATAAACAATCATCACCCCCCCTCTGGTTGCGAGGGACCACAAGTGCAGGCATAGGGAGTTCATCAGAAACATGAACCAGAATGCCATTGCGCAGCTGCAGGGAAGATTGCGCGGCATAAAGTGGCTTCAGTCCCGCAATGTCAGCAAGATCTGAGTCAGATGGTGCATGGAGTACAGGATCCAAGAGATATTGTATCATTTTATGGATCGCATGGTCAAGAGCCTTAAGAGAGATAAGGTCAGCGTCAGAGAGCAGGGTCAACCGCCAGAAGACCTGTGGACTGTGGCGGGTCCTGGGTCTTGTTTGCCTGGGCCCTGGTGACCGCACAGACTGTAGGGGTGGATGGGTGGAACTCTGTAGTCGGCACCAGAGTAGAATCATAGGACCAGGGGTTGCCTTGTATGGCTCCCTGTTTCGCAAGTGAGTCCACAAGGTCATTCCATTCTTTGTCCTGACCCGGTGTACGTGAGTGACATCTGACCTTTTTCCAGTACACCTGGAGGTTGTTGGAGGTGATCAGGTGATCACATGCCCTGAAAAGGTCTTGATGTTTAACCGGTTTGCGGTTGGAGGTTACAAAACCCTTGGCCTTCCAGAGTGCCAGATGATACATAAAACTGAGGCGCGCATAGTAAGAATTGGTGCAGATGGCCAATGTGCAAATGCCATGGTCTACAGCAAGTTGCAGTGTAATGAGCACACCTGCGATTTCTGCATATTGTGATGATTGGGACCCCAGTTGAAAGTTGTGGGGTTCACAAGGCTGGTTGTTTAACCATGTCACCCCCACTCCGGCAAAAATGTTGGTTTCATGGTGGAAAGAACAACCATCAATATACACGGTGACCATATCTTGACAGATGTTCTGGTTGAAGTAGTGATCGTTAGGGTCTTCACTGACTGTAGGTAGCTCTGCACAAATGAATGGTCCTGGAGCATCCTCAGAGCACTGTTGGCAGGCTGCCAAGTCCGTTCTGAGAGGGCTTCTTAATTTCTGTGCGTAGCGGACCTCAATATCAAAGCTTTGTAGAGCCATCAACCAGAAAGCTATTCTGGCATTCGTCACAACACCTTCTCTAATACGTTGACTGTTAAGAAAAACCACTGGTTGGTGGTGAGTCTCCACCGTGATTCTCTGGCCACCCACATAGTTGGAGAAATGTTTGATTGCCCATACAGTAGCCGGAAGGGCTTTTTCGCAGTCCGAGTATTTCAATTCCGGATCAGAAAGGGTTTTGCTGGCATAAGCCATGACTCATTTGTCATGGTCATAGATTTGGGATAATCCAGCACTTAAGCAGTTGGCAGAGAACCCCACTGGTAGGAAGAATGGCTGGTCACAGTTGGGATAGGCCAGACGGGTGCTGTGCATAACTTTTGCTTTAAAGTTAGCATAGCCTGTTCTTGAGCCTCAGACCAGATGAAAGGGGTGTCCTTTCATAGGAGATCTGTCAGGAGTTTTGCCAAGTCTGCATAATTCTCAATGAACAGGCGTGAGTAGTTGCATACCCCTAGAAAGCTCCGGAGTTCGGAGATGTTAGTAGGGGTCTTGAGGTTTAAAATGCCTTGGATTCACGACGTTTGCAGTAGGACCCCATTGGATCCCACCAAGAGACCAACATATAGTGGTTTGAAAAAGTGTTTGCCCCCTTCCTGATTTCTTATTTTTTGTATAATTGTCACAATTAAATGTTTCAGATCTTCAAACAAATTTAAATATTAGACAAAGATAACACAAGTAAACACAAAATGTAGTTTTTAAATGAAGGTGTTTATTATTAAGGGGGAAAAAAAATCCAAACCTACATAGTCCTATGTGAAAAAGTGATTGCCCCCTAAACCTAATAACTGAACAATTGCAATCAAGCATTTGCAATAACTGGCAGTGAGTCTTTTACAGTGCTGTGGAGGAATTTTGGCCCACTTATATCTGAAGAATTGTTGCAATTCAGCCGCATTGGAGGGTTTTCAAGCATGAACTGCTTTTTTAAGGTCATGCCACAGCATCGTAATTGGATTCAGGTCAGGGCTTTGACTAGGCCACTCCAAAGTCTTCATTTTGTTTTTCTTAAGCCATTAAGAGGTGGACTTGCTGGTGTGTTCTGGATCATTGTCCTGCTGCAGAACCCAAGTGTGCTTCAGCTTGAGGTCACAAACAGATGGCCAGACATTCTCCTTCAGGATTTTTTGGTAGACAACAGAATTCATGGTTCCATTTACCACAGCAAGTCTTCCAGGTCCTGAAGCAGCAAAACAGCCCCAGACCATTACACTACCACTACCATATTTTACTGTTGGTATGATGTTCCTTTTCTGAAATGCTGTGTTACTTTCACGCCGGATGTAATGGGACACACACCATCCAAAAAGTTCAACTTTTGTCCTGCCAGTCCATAGAGTATTTTCCCAAAAGTCCTGGGGATCATCAAGATGCTTTCTAGCAAAACTGAGACGAGCCTTTATGTTCTTTTTGCTCAGCAGAGGTTTTCGTCTTGAAACTCTGCCATGCAGGCCATTTTTGCCCAGTCTGTTTCTTATGGTGAAGTTATGAACACTGACCTTGACTGAGGTAAGTGAGGCTTGCAGTTCTTTGGATGTTGTTGTGGGGTCTTTTGTGACCTCTTGGATGAGTTGTCGCTGCGTTCTTGGGATAATTTTGGTCGGCCGGCCACTCCTGGGAAGGTTCGCCACTGTTCCATGTTGTTCACTGTGGTTCACTGGAGTCCCAAAGCTTTAGAAATGGCTTTATAACTTTTCCAGACTGATAGATCACAATTACTTTGTTTCTCATTTGTTCCTGAATTTCTTTGGGATTGTAGCATGATGTGTAGCTTTTGAGGATCTTTTGGGCTACTTCACTTTGTCAGGCAGGTCCTATTTAAGTGATTTCTTGATTGAGAATAGGTGTGGTAGTAATCAGGCCTGGGTGTAGCTAGAGAAATTGAATTCTGTTTTCCGAAGATGTGATAAACCAGAGTTAAATTATGTTTTAACGGGGGGGGGGGGGGCACTTTTTCACACAGGGCTACGTAGGTTTGGATTTTTTTTACCCTTAATAATAAACACCTTCAATTAAAAACTGCATTTTGTGTTTACTTGTGTTGTCTTTGTCTAATATTTAAATTTGTTTGATGATCTGAAACATTTAAGTGTGACAAACATACAAAAAAATGAGAAATCAGGAAGGGGGCAAACACTTTTTCACACCACTGTAGTTGACCTTGGTTTTGCACCATTGACACCTGGAAAGAGAAATTTTGGCTCCTGGTCTTGTGAGCTGGCCAAGGACATGATCGATTTCGGTCAGTGGGTGTCCAGAGTTGGACTCTGAAAGAGAATGTCATCGACATAGATGAGATTGCCTCTGTCTCTGGACATGCCTTATTCAAGAAGATGTTGAACTCTGCAGGAGAGTTAGCACACCCGAATGGACATTGGGTGAATGTGTACTGATGATTCACAAACGTGAAGGCCAGTTTGTGTTGGTCTTCAGCTTGGACAGGAATAGTCCAGAAACCAGAAGCAATGTCCAGCGTCGAGAAGTATTTGGCGTCTTTGACTCTAGGAAGTTCTTGCTCCAGTTGAGTCATAGGCCACCTAGAAAGAGTGTTTAGTTTCCTGTAGTCAATGGTGAGCCGCCACTTACCATTGGGCTTCAGAACCGGCCACAGGACAGTGAAGTAGCTACTGTTGCATGGCCTAATTATGCCATGGTCCAGTAGGTCACCGATTATTTCCTGTACTTTGAGACTAGAAAGGCGCTATGTAAGTACAGGTCCTTACCCCTTATCTCCGTACTGGGCCATAGGAGGCCAAGGGAATTTTGTACTGCCTGACGTAGGTGGGAGGAGCGTCAGGTGGCGTTGGAATGCATACAGAGTGGATTGTGCTTAGCCCACAGTCCAAGGAGTCTTTGGAGAATGATGGCTCATACTTAAGAAGAACCTGACGAAGTTTTTGGCATTCTTCATCAGAGGTTATGGCATCAACGTCAGCTACCACCTGTGTAATCTCTTCGGCAATGGTGGTGACCAGTTTTGGCGGAGCATCGCTGGGATTGTAAAGGGTTTGCTGATTGGACGCTGATGGGAGGAGTTCAATGGCTTGGACAAGCATTTGGTCATCATTCACTATGTTGGACTTAATGGAACTTTGTTGCAGTGGTTTAGATCTTATTTATCTGATAGGGTCCAGTTTGTTCATGTCAATAATGAGTTTTCTTTCAACTCAAAGCTCAGTCATGGAGTTCCACAGGGATCTGTGCTAGGCCCTACTCTTTTTAGTTTATATATGCTTCTGTTAGGCAACATTATTAGAAAGCACTGTATACATGTTCATTGTTATGCAGATGACACACAATTATACCTGTCAATGAAGCCAGATGATAGTAATCAATTAGCCAAGTTAGATGCCTGTCTTAAGGAAATCAACAGCTTGGATGACTTGTAATTTCCTGCTATTAAATTCAGATAAGACTGAAGTCATTCTTGTTGGTCCAAAAAACCTTAGAAATACCTTTCCAAATCAAACTTTTAGTTTGGATGCAGTTACTCTTTCTCTTAATAGCTCTGTGAGGAACCTTGGAGTTATTTTTGATCAAGATCTGTTTTTCAATTCACATATTAAATTCGTTTCTAAGACTGCCTTTTATCATTTGCATAATATTGCCAAGATTAGGAACATCTTGTCTCAGACTGATGCTGAGAAACTGATCCATGCGTTTGTTAGCTCTAGAATTTTAGAGTTTAGAGTTTAGAGTGAGCGTCTTGGACTAGGGTGAGAGACCATAAAGCATTGTTTGTGCTATCAGCCTGAGCTCCAAGTCTCACAAGGTTGCTGCCAATGGAGACTGCATGTGGCAAGTTGGGAACGACCAAGAAAGGGTGAGTTAGCAGTCTGTGGTTCCACTGAAGGTGGAAGGCGCAGATGCCTGTGGCGACCATTGTTTTGTTTGATTTGGCCCCAGCAAGGAAACAGAAAGATTTGTTCATTACTATGAGGTCAGGGTATTTCTCGTGCAGAGAATCAAAAAGTTTCTGGCTGATGGCAGATTTATCAGCCCAGAGAGAAAGTACCACGTCTTCTACGTGGGAGCTTTGTACAACCAGGCCTTTGACCACCTGGGGCCAATACTCGTCGTCAGCCGCCTCAGGCTTTAGGGTGCAAAGGAATGAGCTATGTTCATTTAAGGTCGGGTTGTCAGGTGTGGTGACATAGGAGGGGGTGCCTGTTTCGACCCGGTCCTCAACGTCACCTTCGGTCAAACTTGGTTGGGTCAACAGTACGAGTTGAGCGACTCTCAGAATGTCCAAGGTGTCAAGAGTGTAGCATTGTGTTTTGGTTGCCTCTGGTAGAGTGGTTGGGTGAGGCTGCCAAACTTGAGCCCATAGTTTATGATTCTTGAAATCTATCAGAAGCTCAAAGCAATTAAGCAGGTCTTTGCTTATCAGCAATGGAACTGAGTAAGATTGGACACATAGACTGGATGGCTCAAGGTCATGGGTCCAATGGAGATCTTTACCAATGACGTGTGACAGAGTTATGTTGGAGGGTGCATAAGGTCGAACAGCTAAGGAATAAGGTCATAGTTTTAAGTTTGTGCGCACAGTTAGCAGTGACACGTAGGTGGTCAAAAAGGTCCTGCGACATTAGAGTGATGTCCGCAGCGGGTATCCAGTAGAGCTTGATGCATCATAACATCTTCCAAGGTCAATGAAGGAAAGAATTTACGTGTCACCCCCCTCTCGGTCAAGTCACACAGAAATTGTTGGACCGGTGGTTTGACGCAGATTAAGGAGCCGTCTGTTTCGGGCAAGTGAAATTTTTCCGGTAGCTGGACCATCAGAATGGCACTGGACGACATTGGGTTCTTAGGCCCTTCTGGGGCCTCAGGTGGAGGATTCTCTATTGTGTTCACTGTATCTCAAACTGATGCAGTAGGGGCTTCCTCATGGTCAGGTTTTGACAGCCCTGAAGGATCGTTTTGGGTTGTGATGATCATTAGGGTTAGGACGTCTGGCTTCTTGTCCCCCTTCTTGTTCTTCCTTTTGTCTAGTAGACATTTGAGAGCTTCCATGTCTCATGTCTTCCTTACTAAAAGTGGATGTTTCTTTCTTCTCCCAGTTTGTTGAGCCAAACTTACCAGAGGCAGGTCTTGTTTCTCTTCCTGAGTTTCTACAGCAGTATGAGGGATGTGACCATTTACCGCGGTTATGCGAGTCTCGAAATCGATATCTGTCATCCCGAGTATCCGTATCGTATTCTTGTGACCTACCTCGTGGGCTTGGCCTGCGATGGCAGTCAGGCTTGGGTGATGTTGATTTTGAGCTGGGTGTAGAAGATTTGGCCTGATTCTGACCCGAATTAGCTTGGCTAGAGAACTGTCGTGGTTTTACATGTGACCGTGGTGCAGGAGCAGGGGCTGGCCTTGGGGTGCCCTCTAGGTCTAGAGTGTCAGAGGTGGTGTTGACAGCTAGCACTGTGGTAGGCTCGGCTTGCTTATGGTTGCTTTGGCGCTGTTTTTGGAACGCATAATGTGCAAATTTTCTCAGCTGGTTTATTGAGCTTGACTTTGGGTTAGCCGTGACACCAAGGTGGTGGCTGACCGTGGGATGGAGATTCTGAATGAAGAGAGCCTTAAAATTGTGGTCTTCTTCTATCCCTGGCGTGTTTTGAAATCCAAAATATGCGAGAAGGAGTCACTGGTAGTAGGCCTGTGGGGGCTCTGAGAGACCTTGTTCCACAGTTAGGGATGTCGCTAGCCCTGACTGTAGGCAGTCGTTGGAGAATTCCTTTTCGGTGGCTTCGTAGAGTCTCCTGTTGTTCATCTTGATATCCAATGGCTGTCTGTCTATAAATTTTGACACTGCGGCGGATGAAAAAATAATAAGCAGCGATGCCGTGGTTTTAAGCAGGTTTTATTAATCATACCGCCGTCACGAGCTCTGCTCCCGGCGCCATGCATGCGCGCCGGGAGCGAGCCCACAGCTCTCAGAGAAGGAGGACACAATGTCTGTGTCCAGCAGCAGCAGTTGCAGAAGTGAGATTGAGAGAGGTTTGCGTTACAGAGTTGCAGCATATATACCCAACTACAACAATACATCAAAGAGCATTCCCCAGCAGTTGGTATGATCAAACGGACTGCAGAACAGGCATGAGATATTTGCATTTGAAAGACCTACATAACAATAGGCAGATTTGCTAGCCTCTGCTCCAGGTGTAGGACAAAGAGGTTACAAGGCACATCTACATAATGATCTCAGCCTCTAGGTCACAGTAAGGACAGGACGCATGAACACTATACATGAATGGCACACTACATCACAATACATGAATGGCACATTGCATCACGATACATGAATGGCACATTACATCACAATACATGCATGGCACATTACATCACAATACATGCATGGCACATTACATCACAATACATGAATGGCACATTACATCTCAGTAGTGCAGCGGGAAAAACCAAGAGAGCTGACTGTCCTGTGTGTTGTGGGGGGGTTGAATCAACCCGCCACACGCTCCCCCCCAGAGGGCACGGCAGGGGGCCGAGACCTCAATAATCCATCTATGGGAGCGAGCTGTGGGAGAAGCTTGCTGCAGGCGGAGGGGGAGGGAGGGGAGGGGTAGTAAGTGCCAGCAGGGGCGGTGAAATCGTCCGAGCCGCGCAAAAATTGCTTGCTGCTCCGCGACGTCGAGGGGCTGTCCCGTTGCGCGTGCGGAGATCACAAGAAGAAAAATTTGTCTCTGACTCCTCTCGTGGCCATGAAGAAAAGCAGGAGCGGCTGTAAGAAAAAAAAAATAATAAAAGCAGAGGGACTGGCGTGTTGACTTTAGGGCAGGCGCAACTCTAAAGCCTCGGGAACCGCAGACAGCTGAATTCCCCTTGTGTGCCGTGGCTAAGACCATAAAATCCAGTGAGCAAGCTGCGGGCCTCAGGTGTACAAGCAAGCCTGAAGGGCCAGTGTGCAGCAGAAGGAAGGTGGTCAGTGAAGCCGTTATTGTCCCGTGCGTGGTGTGCCGTCCTCGTAACTCCCCGGTGCGCGCGCAGGGGTTCCGTGCGTGGGTGGGCCACTGGAGTGGCGAGTCAGGGTGCAGAATCTTGGTGGAGATTGGCGCAGACGGTGCCGATAAAATCCAGGTTTGGGCTGTGGCTGCAGCTTGGCCATGGTGCGTTGGAACGGTGGGAGGAAATAGACGATCTTTTGTCCCTCAGGCTCATAAAGATGCGTTGGAGCGGTGGGAGGGAATAGACGATCTTTGGCACCGCTCGGCCGTGGTGCGTTCAGGTCCACGTGTTGCGTTCTCCGCCGGCCATGGAGGACGCCGTCGTGGAGAGGGGACGAGGTGCCTGCGCTCTCGTGTGGAGGAACTGCGAGCACGGCCGGCCCAGCATGGATGAGCAGATCTCAGACATGCAGATCTCATCATGAAGAATGGGTCACCAGCGCAGCTGTCCAGATCAGAAGATTGCTTTGCACAAAATGTGTGCGTGTTTGGGGTCGCCAGTGAAGCGTTCACTGGCAGCGTGTTCTTTTCTGCCTTCAGGTCATGGTGCGTTGGAGCGGCGAGAGAGAGGAGACGTCTTGTGTCCCTCGGCCGGTTCAGTGTGGATGTCCAGACCAGAAGGCTGCGTCGCACAAAGCGTGTGCGTCTTCGGGGTCACCCGTGAAGTGGATGATAAAATAAGCAGCGATGCTGAGGTTTTAAGTGAAGCTTTATTATATCATACCGCCATCACGAGCTCCGCTCCCGGCGCCGTGCATGCGCGCCGGGAGCGAGCCCAAGCGGCTCTCGGAGAAGGAGGACACAAAGTCTGTGTCCTGCAGCAGCAGTTGCAGAATCAGAATGAGAGAGGTTTGCGTTACAGAGTTGCAGCATATATACCCAACTACAACAATGCATCAAAGAGCATTCCCCAGCAGTTGGTATGATCAAAGGGACTGCAGAACAGGCATGAGATATTTGCATTTGAAAGACCTACATAACAATAGGCAGATTTGCTAGCCTCTGCTCCAGGTGTAGGACAAAGAGGTTACAAGGCACATCTACATATTGATCTCAGCCTCTAGGTCACAGTAAGGACAGGACGCATGAACACTATACATGAATGGCACACTACATCACAATACATGAATGGCACATTGCATCACGATACATGAACGGCACATTACATCACAATACATGCATGGCACATTACATCACAATACATGAATGGCACATTACATCTCAGTAGTGCAGCGGGAAAAACCAAGAGAAGAGAGCTGACTGTCCTGTGTGTTGTGGGGGCGTTGAATCAACCCGCCACAACACCTCGTTTTCTCGCCGAACCAAGGTATTGTTGTCCTCCAGTCGTCGCTTCTCTTTCTTTCCCTGTTCCAAATCTAGTAACGCATTATCAAGTTCAGCTTGGGTATCTTCATGTTCTCTGTGAGCTTGTTACTGCTTTTTCATTAGTGATTTGTTATTTTCCTGGAGAGAGAAGATTGTTGATTGTTGTTTCACCAGTTCTTCTTCGGCGTATAATGCTTTAGATTCGGCTACTCTTAACCTCACAACTAATGCTAGTGCGAACTTACCTAACACACTGGGAAGTTCCTTTGCTTTTGGAGGGTTGTTAGTGCATTCATCCAAAAGTTTTTCAGTGATTTGCTTCAAATTTTTCGGGGGCATTTCCTTAACATGTGTTGGGAAGCCAGGTATAAGATCGGAAGTCAATCCTTCCAATGTTGCTTCAGGGTCATCCAGTTCGGTAAGTGGATCCAACATGCTTTACTGTTTGTTTAACAGTTAGCTTGAAATCAATTTGCTGATCATAGCTAAAGTTGTTAGGCAAGCGTTAACCTTGAGTGTTATTTTATAGTGATGGTAGTTATAAGCTCTTTTTTTGAACTTGTTCCAACTTACATGCTTGTAAGAAGGGAGGTTGAATTTTGGAATTATTGTAGAAACTGGGAAATGTGATAATTTATTTGTGGAAGCTGTATCTTGGTTTGTAGCTTAAAATTTGTGTGGGTTGACTTCTTTGTTTAGATTTTCAAAGCCTAGTATTGGAATTGTCAGCAATAACTAGCTCTGGAATTTTGTGGAGTGGCACTTTAAAGTGATGATTTTACTTACACAAAAAACAAAAAAATAAAAATATTAAATGGTTTAGAGATTTAAGGTTATAAGTTTTTTTTTTTTTACTTTCTTTTAAAGTCAAGATTGATTTTTTGCCTTTATTGTTAAAGTCTATTCTCATTTAAAGCTTTTTAAATGTTTAATATTTACAGATTAGGAAACACAAGTGAATTGTTTTTGTGTATTGTCACCAAGGCTTTCTTAGGATTAAAGTTAATGGTGATTTGTCTGATTGTTGTCTATAAAGTTTTTTATTTACAGACTAATCAGTGTTTTCACCTTTTGACTTTCCTATTTTAAATTCTGGTGAGAAGTAATGAGTTGGTTAATGTTTTCCTTTTCCTATGGAGAAAAACATGAACCATGAATAACACAATGACTTTGAATAACACCTAAAGCCTTAAGTGTTAATTGATGAATGTGGTTTTCTAATTTTGGAAAATTTTGGTAAATAGTCAATGAATCCCTAAATCCTTTACCAGCATGCACAGGGTTAACACTACTTTAAGGTCACTCTTGAATAGCATTGGCGTTTATTAGAATCCTTAAATGAGATGGTCTAGTCTTTGGAGGATGTATGTGTTACGTTTGAAATTACCCTGGTTCACAGATGAGGCGAGGTGACTTGTGGAATACAACTTTATTGGGCTCACTGGATATGGCGGCCACAGACAGGGCCCCAGCCAAGGCACAGGCGAGACAAGAGAAAGTAAGATGGCCAATCCGGCCTTATATAGGGCTGGACGGAGACTTCACTGGAGGTGCGCGTCACCATCTCACACTTCACAGTAAGATACATATCTCACCCCCCGCCCAAAAAAAAAGTCCAAAACCACTCACTCAATTAAGACCCTCCCCAATTTGAGACCCAAATCATGCACTAACAAAGAAAACTAATGTCTCTAAATGGCGTAACACATTTACAGGACAAAACCTAAAATAGGGTGAATGGGTGGACTGCCGTCCTGCCCCCACGGCAAGGTGGGTTCTGCCACCTGCTAAAGTAGGTCAGAGTTCATTGATAACTAAAATTGTATGACGAGGACGAGGCCAGGTGTACAACTGAACTACGTTTATTAAAAGGTATCACACACCACACTACTACCGCCAGGCAGGGGTGATAAGATAAGATAAGCCTTTATTAGTCCCACAACGGGGAAATTCCAGGATTGCAACAGCACAGGGATAGCAACACTCAGAGCAACAATCAGAAGGCAAGAAAAAAACAAGCAAGCAAGAGCAGCTAATATACATATGTACATATTACTATAAAATATATATATATACACACACACAGACACAGTGCAGAGCATTGTAGCTGGATGGAATAAATATATGAATATATAAACACAGTGCAGAGCATTGTAGCTAGATGGAATAAATATGTAAATATATAAACACCCACAGTACGGAGCAATGTAGCTAGATGGAATAATATGTAGATATATAAAAACACAGTGCGGAGCATTGTAGCTAGATGGAATAAATATATAGATATATAAATATAAACACACCCAGTGCGGAGCATTGTAGTTAGATGGAATAAATATGTAAATATATAAACACACACAGTGCAGAGCATTGTTGCTAGATGGGATGAAACAGCATAACCGTCTACTTAGTTATCCTACATGGTATGATTATGTGCCCATACATATTCTCACCCTCCATAGTGACCGGTATTTTCCTAGTTGTATGCCGGAGGGGACCATTGTGTAAGTCTATTGCATCTTTTGCATTCAAAAGATGGGCTGCACGGTGGCGCAGTGGTTTAGCACTGTGGCAGCACAGTTTACCCTCGGCCGGGGGATCGCGGGAATCATGAGATCGTGGGTTCGATCCCAGCCCCCGACCAACAGTGAGCTGTGTGGAGTTTGCATGTTCTCCCCGTGTTGCGTGGGTTTACTCCGGGATTTCTCCGGTTTCCTCCCGCATACCAAAAACATGTAGATTTAGGGCGCTAGCGCACGCAGCGACCAGCAGCCGGTGGCTTGTCACCAGACTGCAAACCAAATCTACCTACGGGTACAAATAAGTAACAAAAAAAAAAAAAAACTATTAGTTTGTTACGTCTTTTTGCTATCTCTGCGAGCAGCCCTGCTTAGGTTGTACAGTCTGACAGCCGTTGGTAGGAAGGACCTACGAAATCTCTCGGTTATGCACCTGGGATGATGTAGTCTGCTGCTAAATGAGCTCCTCAGTGCATTCAGTATGTCCTGCATAGGGTGGAACTCGGACTCCAGCAGAGATGACAGTTTAGCCACCGTCCTTCTCTCTCCTATCTCCTCCACCGGATCAAGGCGCTGCCCCAGGACAGAGCTAGCTTTCTTAATCAGTTTGTTCAGTCTCTTCCTATCGGCTGCAGTAATGCCACTGCCCCAGCAGACCACTCCAAAAGTGATGGCTGATGCCACCACCGTGTCATAGAATGTCTTCAGCAGCGCCCCTTGTACACCAAAAGACCTGAGTCTCCTCAGCAGGAACAGCCTGCACTGTCCCTTCTTGTAGAGTGCGTCAGTATTGTGTGACCAGTCTAGTTTATTGTTCAGATGAACACCCAGGTACTTATAGGATGTCACCATCTCGATGTCTGTTCCCTGTATATTTACTGGTGCTGTGAGGGGCTGCCCATGCCTGCGGCAGTCCACCACCAGCTCCTTAGTTTTCCTCGCGTTGATCTGGAGGCAGTTCCGATGGCACCAGTCCACGAAGTCCTGGATAAGCCCTCTGTACTCAGCTTCATCTCCATTGGAGATGAGGCCAACGATCGCAGAGTCATCAGAGAACTTCTGTAGATGGCAGTGTGTTGTGTTGTGTGAGAAGTCCGCAGTATAAAGAGTGAACAGGAAGGGAGCCAGCACTGTTCCCTGGGGGGCCCCCGTGCTACTGATGATCGTGTTGGACACACAGTCCCGGGTTCTCACAAACTGAGGCCGGTTCGTGAGGTAGTCCAGGATCCATGATGACAAGTGCTGGTCCACCCCTGCACCCCTGATGGCGTAAGAGGGCCGCCCTTCCTGCCTGCTGGTCGTTAGGTAGGCACGGGTGGTGGCAGAAACAGAAGTGTGTGCCACCACAACCGTGCCTCACAAATAAGAGCACAAGAACAATATATATAACTATATAACATCCCTCCCTTTATAAAAGTCCAAAACACACACACACACACACACACAATTTAGACCCTCCCCAATTTAGAACCTGAATCACACACTAAAATAACGGAAAACAATGTGCTGTGGTGACCCACCACAATCTACATGGACATTCATAACATTCATGGACATTCATAACACTCAGCTAAGGCATGAAGCAGAACAATTTGCATACAGACAGAGAGCCCCTTGGGGGACAACCAGTTAATCACGCGATTGATATGTATTGACTGATATGTATATCAATATGTAAATGTGCCATGCATTCTCTCTTGTCTGTATAAAAGAGCTGACTTTACATGCCTCAAGACATTTACATGCCTCCGCACTCACAACAGCTCACACACAGCACACAGTGCTGCAGTGTGTCTCATGATGATGGAGGAATAAAACTCTTAAACCTTCAGCTCGCCGTGTCTCGCCTGAACTTATTTTGTTCCTCCACACTGGTGACCCTTGACGAAGAATGGAACACGAGGCGAACACCCCGGAGATGACCCGGACGGGAAGCCTCAGAACGCGTCATGGTGCGTTCCTCGCCTGATCTTTTAGCTCCACGATGGCGACCTCCAGGGCCGAGAGCACAGCACTGGGACCGAGACGCACGACGAGGATCAGTAACATGAGCAAACGAAGGAAGCAGCCTGAACGGGGACAATCATCGGCGCCGACTGCGCTGATTTCCATCAAGCTCCCTGACCCTGACTCACCTCTCGACAACGGACCTTCCGCGCACAGAAGCCATGCGCGCACACTGCAGGGTTATGAGGACAGCGCAACTGCCAGCTATGTGGTCGCTGCGCCAAGCGCGCACCATGCACCAGGGACAAACCGGCTCCACAGACTGATACAGCGTCCTCCACCGCTGCACATGCCCGAGTAAAACGGCCGATCACCACCCTCGGAACCTTCAGGGCTGCTCACGCACCTGGAGCGGACGTGCAGCCAGCACACAGGACTTTGTATGAGTTTTTCAGCCACGGCACACAAGGGGAATTTAGCCGATTGCTCTCCCCGATGACTTTAGGGCTGTTTCCCACGTCTAAAGCCAAACTGCCGAGTCCCTGACACAGCTTCAGTTTATCACAGCCGCTACGCATCCTCTGGGAATTTGGCTGCTCGCCTTCCCCACATCCTTGCTGGACCAAAACACAAGAGAAGTCAGAGATATAATTTTTTCACAGCCGCTGTGGATCCCCGCCACGTTTAACGGGAAAAGTTCCTCACCATCGTGGATCCACATGCAATTTTTGCGTGGCCCAGACACCTTTGACGTCCTGGGCCGGCACTCGTTTATTCCCACCCCCTCAACCTCCTCCTGCACAGAGCTTTTCCCGCACCTCACTCCCAAAGCTGGCCGATCGCCGTCTGGTTCCATTACGCACCACTGCACACCGGCCAGTGTGCCCACGATCCATGGCAGTTCAATGTGCTGGAACTCGGAGCGGAGCACACTGCCCTTTCCACCCCTCCCCCATCCCCCTCACGGACTGACATGCCCTCCGACAGTTCTACCGGAGCTGGAGCCAAATGGGGGGAGGGGGGTCACAACCCCTGCTGAGTGTTCTGGGGGGAGCACTGTGGTGACCCACCACAATCTACATGGACATTCACAACACTCAGCTAAGGCATGAAGCACAACAATTTGCATACGGATAGAGAGCCCCTTGGGGGACAACCAGTTAATCACGCGATTGATATGTATTGACTGATATGTATATCAATATGTAAATGTGCCATGCATTCTCTCTTGTCCTATTGTTATACATCCCCTTTTCCATCTGTTTGCCCCGGGGCGGCTGCAGCTGCAGGATAGCCTGCCGCTGTCATTGTCTGCCTGGGGTGGATGGTTGGTGGGCTCGCGTGGGCGCTCTGGGGTGTCGCTTGGCATGTGGAGTGCCTTATGGGTCCAGACCATTTTTCATTATTATTATTATTACTATGTAAGATAAGATAAGATGAGCCTTTATTAGTCCCACAATGGGGAAATTCCAGGATTGCAACAGCACAGGGATAGCAACACTCAGAGCAACAATCAGAAGGCAAGAAAAAAAAGCAAGAGCAGCTAATATACATATGCACATATTACTATAAATATATATATATATATACACACAGACACACAGTGCAGAGCATTGTAGCTGGATGGAATAAATATATGAGTATATAAACACACAGTGCGGAGCATTGTAGCTAGATGGAATAATATGTAGATATATAAACACATGTATGTTTGTGTGTACAAAATGTGTGACAGTAAGTGTGAGTGTGGCTTCTCCATCATGTCTGTAGTGCCGGGGAGTGCTGGGGTGCAACGCTGGTGGGTCCTGAGCTGCTCGGCCTGGCAGCCCTCACCCTCAGATAGGATCTGGGGGCAGTGGGTGACATCCAGAGCCAGTTTTGGAGCTGGCATCTGGGGGGGTGGGGAATGGGTCTCTTTTGGACCACCTCCCTCCCAATCTTAACTTCCCCCCCTCCCCTCAATTCTGGGTGGAACAATCATGTTATTGGATATACTTAGGGTTTTGGGGTGGGGGTGTGCCATACTGTGTTGGTGAAGAGGATCCCTCTGTCTACTGCGCAGTGGGGCCGCCCTCACCTCAATTTTAATTGCACTGTAGACACTGAGAGCTTGGGTAGATGGGAGCCTCACTGCCTATAGCCTCTTCTGTGGCTGCAGCCACCCTGGGGCAAGTTGGCGGGGGTGTGGCTGCTGGTCTGCTCCAGCAGTCTCCCGGGCCACTGCCGGGCATTGGCGCGTGTTGTAACGTTACTCGCTGGGTCCTAATTTATAAAATCATTCTTTGCTGAGGAGAAATTATTTCACCCAAAAGTCTGGTCATGAATTCCCTTCCTTTTACCTTTCACCTACAAAACTACAGATCTGAAGCCACATTTCAGTGGTAAACTGACTATAAAAATCCACTACCAAGGGCCAGGAACTGCTTGGATTTCCTCTCATAAATTCACTGAGGTTTATTTCACAAGAGACAATTTGGATGTTTTAACAGTTGTGTGACACTAGCCAGATAAACAGAAACTCCTCAAATTCCTCACAGAAACCCAAAAGTCCAACACTGCCCTCCAGTGGATAACTCAGGAATATTTTTCCTCTCTCTCTCTGCAGTTGAATTGTGAATTGAACAATTAAGTAATTATCCATCTTCTTAAGACTGTCTTTTTCCAGAAGATACCTATCAGGACATGGGAAGATCAAGCGTGGACTCTGACATGCCATTCTGGTTTGAATGTTTCATTAATCACTGATTTAAATGTATATTTGAAAGTATGTTAAACAAACTTTATTCAATGCATGTTAATATGGAAATGCATGCTTACTGTTGTAATAATGAAAAATAGTCATTAATCAATGAAGTTTAGTTTAGCTTATATATAATGTGAATTCCAAGTTAATCATTTTTTTCTCCCGTCATAAGCTCACGCAAGCCATCTGACTGGTATCAGCCAATAAGATAAGATAAGATAAGATCAGCCTTTATTAGTCCCACAATGGGGAAATTCCAGGATTGCAACAGCGCAGGGATAGCAACACTCAGAGCAACAATCAGAAGGCAAGAAAAAAAACAAGAGCAGCGAGTATACATATGTAACATATAAATATAAATATATAGACACACAGTGCGGAGCATTGTAGCTAGATGGAATAAATATATAAACACACAGTGCGGAGCATTGTAGCTAGATGGAATAAATATATGAATATATAAACACACACAGTGTGGAGCATTGTAGCTAGATGGAATAAATGTATGAGTATATACACACACAGTGCGGAGCATTGTAGCTAGATGGAATAAATATGTAAATATATAAACACACACAGTGCGGAGCATTGTAGCTAGATGGAATAAATATGTAAATATATAAACACACACAGTGCGGAGCACTGTAGCTAGATGGAATAAATATATGAATATATAAACACACACAGTGCGGAGCATTGTAGCTAGATGGAATAAATATGTAAATATGTAAACACACAGTGCGGCGCATTGTCGCTAGATGGAATAAATATATAAATGTATAAACACACACAGTGCGGAGCATTGTAGCTAGATGGAATAAATATATAAACACACAGTGCGGAGCATTGTAGCTAGATGGAATAAATATATGAATATATAAACACACACAGTGTGGAGCATTGTAGCTAGATGGAATAAATGTATGAGTATATACACACACAGTGCGGAGCATTGTAGCTAGATGGAATAAATATGTAAATATATAAACACACACAGTGCGGAGCATTGTAGCTAGATGGAATAAATATGTAAATATATAAACACACACAGTGCGGAGCACTGTAGCTAGATGGAATAAATATATGAATATATAAACACACACAGTGCGGAGCATTGTAGCTAGATGGAATAAATATGTAAATATGTAAACACACAGTGCGGCGCATTGTCGCTAGATGGAATAAATATATAAATGTATAAACACACACAGTGCGGAGCATTGTAGCTAGATGGAATGAAACAGCATAACCGTCTACTTAGTTATCCTACATGGTATGATTATGTACCCATACATATTGTCACCCTCCGTAGCGACCGGTATTTTCCTAGTTGTATACCAGAGGGGACCATTGTGTAAGTCTATTGCGTCTTTTGCATTCAATACTATTAGGTTGTCATGTCTTTTTGCTATCTCTGCGAGCAGCCCTGCTTAGGTTGTACAGTCTGACAGCCGTAGGTAGGAAGGCCCAGCGAAACCTCTCGGTTGTGCAATAACCAACTATTCCAAGTTTATGTGACGCCTCTTGCATTCCATTGATCAGTTTCAGACAAAAAAACTCTTCTGATTAGATAAGAGTCCATTCTAGTCTCCTGCACTAAAAGGTAATTGGTTGTTGTTCCTGCCAGTCAAGTTTTTTTCTCCTGAAAAGCATGCACTTTAAAGGAGGAAACGCCCAAGTTTTCCCAGTTCCAGTTCGAATTCTGATTCTGTTCTATTCTGTGTACTTCTAAGTTCTTGTCTCTGTCTGAGGAGAGACCTTTGTTTTTTCCTTCCTTCATTTTTGAGCTCAAATCTTCTTTATTGTTTGGAGTGAAACTCCATCTTTCTCCCCTCAGACTTGCTTTTAATAATTTGTTAAACTTTCTCTAATTTTTCTTTAAATCACCATGTCAAAGAGAACAGATTTTTTTTCTTCACATTTCACTAGAAGCTTACTCACTCAATTACCACGACATCGGAAGAACTCAGATTTCGTGGCTTAAATCATTTTTATTCTTTCCCTCAAAGTTTGTGACTTTGATCGGCCTTTGAACGACCTACTAATTTCAGGGACCCAGGGAGAAGACCACAAAAATCCTGTGTTGTTCATTTAAATGACATCCCATCAGCAGAGCCAACAGCACCTCACCAGCATATCTGGGTCTCAGCTTAGACAGTTGAGTCTGGGAAGAAATTATCTGCCGGCAGATAATTTTCCATGCCATCTGATGATCAGCTAAGGATCCAGCTGAAGTCAGCCCAATCAACTGATCACGTAAGCAAGACTCAAGTTCTACCTGCTGGGCTAAATGTGATGTCCATCCCAAGTGAAGTATGTCAAAATTTCTCATGTTAAGAGCTAGTTCAGAGGCTCCGACCAGAGTTATAAAATTGAGGAAAAGTAATATCCCTCTTTTCATTAATCTCTGTTCCTTTTTCAGAATAACCCAAAATTTCCTTTTTTCTATAAATCAGCTTTTATCATTTTCTTCATAAAACTGCATCCAGTTTTCTTCACCTTCTTGTTACAGTTATTTCACAGCTTTTCACTTTCCATCACAGGTACCAATTCAAGCTATGGTTTTCCTTGGTTCCACAAATGTTTGACAATATACTTTATGCTCAGTAATCCAGTACCAGTTTAATGTGATGCTTGATACTTGTTGATCATTTCACCTTGCCCTACAACTCATTTGAATGTATTGCTTTATCTAAGGTGAGTTTGATCATTAAACTGTTAACGGTAGACAGAAGTTTCTGCTTGATTTTTTTGTGTGTGTGTGTCTGTTCTCTCGAGTCATGCAGAAGAATTCACAAATGTTTGAGACTGATTCATAGACAGCACAAATATTAGTTATTAATAAAAGTGTCCACTCTTGTGGACTGGTGCCCCACGAGCTTATGTGTGTGGTAATGATGTCAAACCTCATTCCCACCCACACATCAATATGTAAATTAAATAATCTTTGTACCTTATAACAATAAATTCCTACGGTATTCATGCCCATTACATCTGTACCACGGCTGCCCTAAGTAATAAGGGTGAATGAGTGTGGGTGAGTGTGTGGGGGATAGCACGAGTGGATGTGAGTGAGTCAGAGCATGAGTGAGAGTGTGTGTATGGGTGAGCTTGAGTGGGTGTGGGCGACTCTGAGGGTGAGTGGGAGCAAGATTGAGCGGGTACAGGAGTGGGTGGGTCTAGGAGTGCCAGTGTGGGATTGTGTGGGGGAGAGGGCGAGCAAGAGTGAGTGAGTGCATGTGAGTATGTGTGGGTACGTATGAGAGCACGAGGGTGTGAGTATGTGGGAATGGGTGTGTGTGCTGGTCGGGGGGTGCTGGATTAAGGGGGTGGCACCTCCTGGTACTTCCTGGCTGTATGGGCTCCATTGGGTGGGGGGGCTGGCACCCATGGGGCTCCTGTGCCTTGCTGCCATCCTTCTTGGGCATGGGGGCATGGGGGTTCCTGGGGTGTGTGTCGGCGGCACTGGAGTGGGGGCGGGCCCACTATGGGGGTGTCCGGGGGAGCCTGCACTGGGGATGCGGGCCGGTCTCTGGCCCGGGGGGGGAGTGGGGGTGCTGGCCTTCTGACGCCTGGGGCCCAAGGGCTGGCATTGGCCCTGCTGGTGATTGGGGAGGGGGGCAGTCAGGGGGCAGAGGTGCTGCACTGGACAGCCTCTTGGTGGCCTGGCCTCCCTTGGCCATCCCTGCTGGGGTGGATGCCTGGCTGTCCTGGGGCTTGTTGGCCTCGGGACATTTGTGCGCTGTGGGGGTTGGTGGCACTCTCTTGCTTTCTCAGGGTTTATGGGGTGAAAGTGTTACTCTGACCTGCCACCCTCTTTGTGTGTTTCCCAGCAAACCACTCACACGCACACACTTATTTTGCACGCACTCTCATACACACACATGCACACACACATATGTCTCTCCTTTAACAGGTGCAGATACCAGACTCATGATGAGACCTTTTCAGTAGAAGGAACAGTTTGTCTTCTGTTTGTTTCAGTTGTGTTACTCTGTTTGTCTTCTTTGTCTGTTTCTCTCCGTTTTCTTTCCCCATTACCCCCCTGTCGGGTCCTTCATGGGTAAAACAATTTAAATAAAGTATTAAAAGTTATTACAAGAGGAGTTTATAAATTTTATATATATATATATATATATATATATATATATATATATATATATATATATGCTGTATAAAGCTCCTTTGGGCAAAGTAAATCTGTTTGGCACAATTAGGGAAGCAGATTTCTGTTCTGCTCACCTAGCTGCTTGACAGGACAAGGGGGAAAAAGAGAAAAAAAGAACAAAATCCTGGAGCTGCAATGGTCTCTGTGTGTGCTCTATCTCCATGCCACTCTCTCTCCCTGATTAGGCTCACGCCCTGCAGCCTTGTTCATTACCTGCTGTTAATCAGAGGAGGCCCTTTAAATTGGGCACTTTCCCCTCACTCTGCCTGGTGACATTATCCTGCATACAGTCATGTCCTCTCTGAGCTCACAATCTGTTTTATACTGCTTTGCTGTGCTGTCAAAAGCAAAGGTCAAACTTTGCTTGTCCTAGACCCAAGAAACTGCCTTCTGGATTGGAATTGCCTGCCTCCCATTATCTATCTGCTGCCCTCTGACCCTGGCCTGCCTCTGGATTTTGGAAGCAGTCTCTCAGATTGGATTTCGATGTCTTGGACTGTGCACACCCTCACTTCCCCATGTCATGTGCTTCACTGCTCTTCACTCTCACGCCACTGTGCAGGTCTGACCAACCTGTCTCCAACAATCCCCAGGAAGTTCCCCTGCAGCATCACAGCACTTCACCCTCTGGCAACCTACTCTCCCAGCGTGGCGCTCTTTCACCTGCTCCCAGCCACTCTCCTTCCTGTGAAAGAGTAAGCACAAAGACTAACATTAAAATGTCATTATCCCCCTTTGCAGTTGTACTTACCTGTCCCTCTGCTCTCTCCTCACAGGGTTGCTAGATCCTCGAGAAAATCCCTTTTACACGTTATCTTGCACCATTATTGTAATAAAGATTATTATTCACTTCTGTTATCGCTTCCTCCGTTGTCTGCTTTTGGGTCATACACCTCACCCCTAACATGAGCTGCATTCATTTCATTGTTTATACTTCATTTCACAATGGAAACCTGAAGCAACAACTGATAACACTATAGCAGTTCTGCATCACTTCAACTGGTCATCTGCTATTCCATTAGTGTTTGTTTTTATCAGGATAAATAGGAAGGAGGAGAGTTAAAGATGAGCTAAACGGGAGCTGTTGCTGTTCCTTGCAAAAAGAGGCCAGAGAGACTCATTATAATACCAGCTGATTGTTGTTGTCACAAAGCACTGTTTTGTCATGCTGAATTTAAAGAAGTATTCATTTAGCTTCTACAGGGGCATCTCCCTTTTGTCCATAGCAGGAAAGCTCTTCGCCCACATCATCTTGAACAGACTCGTCACACTGTCAGAAGTCAACCTACCTGAAGCACAATGCAGATTCTGTCCTGGTCGCAGCACGGTCAATATTTTTACAGTGAGGCAGGTCCAAGAGAAGTGCCTGGATCAGAATCTTGACCTCTACTCTGTATGCATCGACCTGACCAAGGCCTTCAATACCATCAACGGAGAGGCCTTCTAGTCAGTGCTAGCCCGCTATGGTTGCCCACACATGGTCATCCAGATGATCAGGCTCCTCCACGATGGCATGACTGGGCAAGTGCTTTCCAGCAATGTCCAGTCAGACCCCTTTGAGATCTCCAGTGGGGTGAAGCAGGGCTGTGTCCTGGCACCAGTTCTCTTCAATCTGTTCTTCAATTGCTCAAGTAGGTTCATTTTGTCTTCTTTTAATTATTATTCTTTTGTTCTTATTAAAGACAAGAATAGAAAGGAGATGTATTTACCTTCTTAACATGTTTCGACTGTACACTGCAGCCTTCGTCAGAAGAGTCAGCTGATTGCTGCCAGGTGACATTTATCAGCTGATTTTCGAAAATCGAAATGTTTCCATAGTCTGTATTAGGGACAGCTCCCAAGCTTGAAAAACTATTATTTCCCAAGTAGTAATTTCTACACTTAATATACTCCAGTCTGTCAAATTCAGTGTTTTAACCATTTATTAATTGATGGAAATATTTCATCATAACTTGATAAAAGCTTTTAGTTTCCTAAAACTAAGCAAGTTGGAGTTTAAAAGAAAATATTCAGGGTGGGAAAACAGCAGTGCTCTTACATTGACCAACAGATTTCCCATTCCCTTAAAACTGACAACAGCGATAGACATTATTAATGTATAACCCAGGGAATAGTTGAAATCTCATTTCTTTTGATGTATTTATCATAATTCCCCCAAGGTGAAAAGAAACGATGAAATGCAAAATGGAACAGGCAAAATCAGTCTTTCTGTTGTATTTTATAACTAGGTATGTATAGTGTAACATTCCAAATAAACAACTCTAAACCTTTCAGCTCTTGTGGACAGCATGCCGTTTTATCATTAATGTATGATTTTCTTTCTGTTTTTTTCTGTTCTGTTGTATATGCAACGACTGGAACCTTTGACTCCACAAAGTTACATGCGGCTGGGAGATATAGGAGTTTGGAACGCCACCTAGTGGTCAGATACACCATATACTGATGAGAGGAATTGGAAACGTTGGCTTAAAACTGTTTTTAATCCTATTTCTATAAAAAAGTTTGTTGGGTTTAAAAAAAAAAAAAAAAAAAGCAAACCTCTGCCCATTGTCCATGATGATTGGTATTACCATGTTCTTTATCAGTGGAATGAAAAGGAAAAATATTGGTATAGTAACCTATAGACTATTCCTATTTTTAGATTGGGAATAACAAAAGCATGCTCACCTTAAACTTCACTTTAAAAGGGAAGGGCAGGTAAGAGTCTGAACCCTGTGGTTCTGGAGTGACATGAAGAGGTGTGTGTGTGTGTGTGTGTGTGTGTGTGTGTGTGTGTGTGTGTGTGTGTGTGTGTGTGTGTGTGCGTGTGTGTACAGTCATTTGAAAAAATTAGGATACCTTGTATAAGCCCGTGTGTGTTTTTTAAGCATATTTGGACATGTGGATATTTAATATCAGTGTTTAAAATACTGGGAAATTCATGTAATACACCTAAACAATTAAAAATGAATTAAAGACTTTTTTCAAATTTTCTGTAAAATATAATTCTAAACAAATAGCGAGGAATAAATGAGGATACCCCACATCTTTTTTAGGACACCCCCACATTCATTCCCACTTAAAATGGCTAAAATAAATGTTAAAAAATGCAAATAAAAACAAAAACTAGAAAAGCACTCGGAGAGCGCAGACCTCCGCCAAGCGGCACAGTTCCCCCCATACAGTGTTTGTGTGTACGTTTTCAGATTCCCTGAGCATGAAAAGATATGACTAGCAATTGGATTCACAATGATTATTTGTTTATTTGACATGGACAGTGCAATAAACAGACAATTAATGAATGACAATCAATGTGATAGTGATAGGATTAGTGGTTCAGTAGTGTAAAACGGGGCTATAAGGAACGGCGGGTTAATAAGGGACACTTTTCTGGGAAATGTTTTAAATGTAATTCAGCTTTTTTTATTTTGAGCAGGACGCTGAGTTGTGTTGTTATTGTCAAATATCCATGAATCCTTCATCAAATCTAGGCGGAAGCAAAATTAAAAAAGCAGAATTACATTTAGAAAAGTGTCCCATATTACCCTGCCGTCCCTTATAGCCCCGTTTTACGGTTGTAAAAGCATTGCCTCCTTGGCGGAGGTAATAAACTGAAGTGTTGGTGTGTCCATCTCCTCCACTGACGGATGCAGATTGGTTAGACAGGTTGCCGTGGGTTTTATATTATATTGGGGTTGCGCTCCGCGGCAAAACCGAATTTAGAATCTTCCCCGGCAGAGAGGTCGTTTTTACGCAGCGCCTATAGCTGGGCGGGGAATTTGTGGCAAATAATCGGGCGGCGGACAGGTGGCCGTGTCAGGTTTTGCAGCGTGGCGCAAAAACAGGCATGCTGGCGGGCCCAGGCCAGCAGTGTTTTCCGCATGCTTTTGTGGCTAAAACGTTGAAGAAGGCGGAGTTTGTGTTGGTCAGACACGACGCCCAGCGCCCTCCATTGCGCCTGCACACATGTTGAAAATGGCCGTATGTCACAGTGTGGAAAAATGCTTTAAAAAATTCCTGTATGCAGACGGTGATGCGGATCATCCCCAAAATTTAATCAGTTCTTCCTTGTACCATTTCCAACAACGCCTGAAAGTTTCATTGAAATCCGTCCAAGACTTTTTGAGTTATCTTGCTAACCAACAGACAGACAGACAGACAGACAAACAAACAGACAAACCCCGGCAAAAACATTACCTCCTCCTGGCCTTTTCGGCCTGGCGGAGGTAACAAGGTTAGACATAGATATGTGAATATTTCTTAATAAAGAACTGAATATTTCATGGGGTATCCTAATTTTTTCACATGATTGTATATACATACATACATACATATACATATATATATATATAGACTGTGAGAGTGAATGGTTGTCTGTCTCTCTGTGTTGGCCCTGCGATGGACTGGCGATCTGTCCAGGGTGTACCCTGCCTCTCGCCCAAAGATACTGGGATAGGCTCCAGCCCCCCCGCGACCCGAAAAGGATTAAGCGGTAGAAGATAAATGAATGAATGAATATATATATATATATATATATATATACACACACATATGTACACACATAGATGTGCATCCAGGAAGTATTGACAGTGCTTCACTTTTTCCACATTTTATGTTACAGCCTTATTCAAAAATGGGATTAAATTCATTTTTTTCCCTCAAAATTCAACACATAAATACCCCATAATGACAATGTGAAAAAGTTTATTTGGAGAATTTTGCAAATTTATTAAAAACAAAAACTAAGAAATCACATGTACATAAGTATTCACAGCGTTTGCCATGAAGCTCAAAACTGAGCTCAGGTGTATCCTGTTTCCACTAATCATCCTTGAGATGTTTCTACAGCTTAATTGGAGTCCACCTGTGGTAAATTCAGTTGATTGGACATGATTTGGAAAGGCACACCCCAGTTTATACAAGGTCCCACAGTTGACAGTGCATGTCAGAGCACAAACCAAGAATGAAGTCAAAGGAGTCTGTCTATATACTGTATATATGTATACACTACTCACAAATTCAGGGATATTGGGCTTTTGGGTGAAATTTCAGAAAGAACTTAAAATAATAATGCATCAGATTTATATAGCACTTTATCATAGACACATTATTAATTCACTCCAGACAGACAATGGCAAGCTACTACTGTAGACACAGCTGCCCTAGTGCAGACTGACAGAAATATGGCTGCCAATGGCCTCCACCAAACATTTATACCCCGTGTTATGGACACTGAAGGGAGGTAAAGTGTCTTGCCCAGGGACACAACAGCAGGATATCTGGGGAGAGCAGGATTTGAACCACCAACCATCTGGTTATTTGCACTACCTACTGAGCCACTGCCACCCCAATGTGCTATAGCCTTTAAAGGATAATTTATTTTGACCTTCTCTAACCTTTTGAATGCACATGTCCAACTGTTCAATGTTTCAGTACTTTTTGCATAACTTGCTGTTCTCTAACAAAGTGTTTAATGGCAAAATTCACAACAAGTGATTGATCCATGAATCAATCAATAAATTTTCTGGTTCAATTAGAAATGGTAGAACAGTCCTCTTTATGAGGACTTCATCATGAGACCAAGACGACACCTAACAGTATCTCACCAATGCAAGGCTTCAAATAGAATATTCTCAGAGGGAAGTGGCCACTGAGCTTAGAGTGCCATCAGCAGGTTGCAACAGAGAGACTGGAAGCATCACAGAATGGCATAGAAGTGGACGTCCTTTGGCCACATCCCACACTGATGACCGCTTCATTGTAAACAGTGCCCTGTGGAACTGGATGATGAATGCCATTCAACTCCAGGCACATTTAAGGGAGGTGAGAGGCACCCAAGTGTCATGTCAGACCATTTGAAACCATCTACTGTAATCAGTGTGGTCTGTATGCTAGATGACCTGCAAGGGTGCCTGACCACACCACCAGGCACAGGTGTCATTGCCTTGCATGGGCCAGGGAGCATTTATAAGATAAGATAAGATAAGATAAGCCTTTATTAGTCCCACAACGGGGAAATTCCAGGATTGCAACAGCACAGGGATAGCAACACTCAGAGCAACAATCAGAAGGCAAGAAAAAAAACAAGCAAGCAAGAGCAGCTAATAAACATATGTACGTATTACTATAAAATATATATATATACACACACACACAGACACACAGTGCAGAGCATTGTAGCTGGATGGAATAAATATATGAATATATGAACACACAGTGCAGAGCATTGTAGCTAGATGGAATAAATATGTAAATATATAAACACCCACAGTACGGAGCATTGCAGCTAGGTGGAATAAATATGCAAGTATATAAACACACACAGTGCGGAGCAATGTAGCTAGATGGAATAATATGTAGATATATAAATATATAAACACCCACAGTACGGAGCATTGTAGCTAGATGGAATAAATATGCAAATATATAAACACACACAGTGCAGAGCATTGTTGCTAGATGGAATGAAACAGCATAACCGTCTACTTAGTTATCCTACATGGTATGATTATGTGCCCATACATATTCTCACCCTCCATAGCGACCGGTATGTTCCTAGTTGTATGCCGGAGAGGACCATTGTGTAAGTCTATTGCATCTTTTGCATTCAAAAAACTATTAGTTTGTTACGTCTTTTTGCTATCTCTGCGAGCAGCCCTGCTTAGGTTGTACAGTCTGACAGCCGTTGGTAGGAAGGACCTACGAAACCTCTCGGTTGTGCACCTGGGATGATGTAGTCTGCTGCTAAATGAGCTCCTCAGTGCATTCAGTATGTCCTGCATAGGGTGGAACTCGGACTCCAGCAGAGATGACAGTTTAGCCACCGTCCTTCTCTCTCCTATCTCCTCCATCGGATCAAGGCGCTGCCCCAGGACAGAGCTAGCTTTCTTAATCAGTTTGTTCAGTCTCTTCCTATCGGCTGCAGTAATGCCACTGCCCCAGCAGACCACTCCAAAAGTGATGGCTGATGCCACCACCGTGTCATAGAATGACTTCAGCAGCGCCCCTTGTACACCAAAAGACCTGAGTCTCCTCAGCAGGAACAGCCTGCGCTGTCCCTTCTTGTAGAGTGCATCAGTATTGTGTGACCAGTCTAGTTTATTGTTCAGATGAATACCCAGGTACTTATAGGATGTCACCATCTCGATGTCTGTTCCCTGTATATTTACTGGTACTGTGAGGGGCTGCCCATGCCTGCGGCAGTCCACCACCAGCTCCTTAGTTTTCCTCGCGTTGATCTGGAGGCAGTTCCGATGGCACCAGTCCACGAAGTCCTGGATAAGCCCTCTGTACTCAGCTTCATCTCCATTGGAGATGAGGCCAACGATCGCAGAGTCATCAGAGAACTTCTGTAGATGGCAGTGTGTTGTGTTGTGTGAGAAGTCCGCAGTATAAAGAGTGAACAGGAAGGGAGCCAGCACCGTTCCCTGGGGGGCCCCCGTGCTACTGATGATCGTGTCGGACACACAG
Organism: Pholidichthys leucotaenia; assembly: GCA_020510985.1. NCBI lineage: Eukaryota > Metazoa > Chordata > Actinopteri > Cichliformes > Pholidichthyidae > Pholidichthys > Pholidichthys leucotaenia. The sequence goes on along the minus strand of CM035840.1, from coordinate 53,929,200 downwards.
TCCCGGGTTCTCACAAACTGAGGCCGGTTCGTGAGGTAGTCCAGGATCCATGATGACAGGTGCTGGTCCACCCCTGCGCGCAGCAGCTTGTCCTTCAGGATCATCGGTTGGATGGTGTTGAAAGCACTGGAGAAGTCAAAGAACATGATCCTCACCATATTCCCGGGCTTCTCCAGGTGGGACAGAGAACGGTGAAGGAGGAAGATCACCGCATCCTCCACCCCAATGCCATGCTGGTAGGCGAACTGGAGTGGATCCATCGCTGGTTCCACCAGGGGGCGGAGGTGAGCAAGGAGCAGTCTCTCCAGGGTCTTCATCAAGTGGGACGTCAAGGCCACCGGTCTGTAGCTGTTCAGGTCTTTGGGGTGGGAAGTTTTTGGTACAGGTACCACACAAGATGTTTTCCACAGCTGTGGTACCCTCCCCAGTTTCAGGCTCATGTTGAAGATATACGTCACAATCCCACACAGCTGGTCTGCACAGGACTTGAGGAGCTTTGCGCTGATGCCGTCCGGTCCCGGCGCCTTCCTCGCCTTGATCTTCCTCAGCTCCGTCCTCACCTGGGTCCTGGTCAGGGTCAGGATGGGGGGCTGTGTGTTGGGAGTGGGGGGGTGTTGGTAGAGTGGGGAGTGGGCAGCAGGACTTGATTTCTTTAGAGGCAGCAGTGGTTGTTGTGCAGTCAGGGGGGAGGGCGGTTGGTCAAATCTATTGAAAAACAGATTCAGGTTGTTCGCCCACTCCCTGCCCCCTGTGGCCTGGGGGGAGGTATTCTGGAGCCCCGAGATGGTTTTGAGGTTTCTCCAGACCCCGCTGATGTCGCTCTGTTGCAGCTTGTCCTCCATCTTCTTCCTGAAGCTGTCCTTGCCTTCTCTGATCTTTCTCCTCAGCTCCCTCTGTACGGACTTCAGCATCTCCCTGTTCCCCGACCTGAAGATCCTCTTCTTCTCTCTCAGAAGTGTTTTTATCTCAGGGTTGATCCAGGGTTTGTTGTTTGAGTGACGCCGTATGGTCTTGGTGGGAACGGATTTGTCCACACAGAAGCTGAGGTAGCCCGTGAAGGTGTGAATGAGGCCATCGATGTCCTCACCATGTGGATCGCAGAGCTGCTTCCAGGCGGTGGCTTCAAAACAGCCCTTTAGGGTGTCCATTGTCTCCTCAGACCATAACTCCACAGTGTGCATGGCCGGAGGTTGTCTGTGCACTAGGGGTTTGTACACCGGCCGGAGATGAACCAAGTTGTGATCCGATCTCCCGAGTGGGGGTAGTTGTGATGAGGTGTACGCCTCCTTAGTGTTTGCGTAGAATAAATCCAGTGTTTTATTGTCTCTAGTGTGGCATGTGACATACTGGGTGAACGTGGGTAGAATGGGAGACAGTGAAACATGGTTGAAATCGCCTGAGATGAGGAGAAGAGCATCTGGGTGTTCTGTCTGCAGCCTGCTGGTTACTGAATGGATGACGTCACGTGCTGTCCCAGCGTTCGCCGTCGGATTTGCATAAACAACAATGCAGATCACGTGTGAGTGTTCTCTCGGGAGATATGTAGGCCTCATGCTAACAGCTAGCAACTCAATGTCTTTGCTGCAGTGTCGTTGTTTAACAGTGATATGTCCCGGTCTGCACCAGTTGTTGTTAACATACATGATCACTCCACCGCCCCTAGCCTTGCCACTGTCTGGTGTTCGGTCAGCTCGTATCATGTGAAAACCCTCCAGCTCAATGTTAGCATCTGCTGCTAGTTCAGTTAGCCACGTCTCAGTAAACAAAAGGAGAGAGCACTCCCGGTATGTGCTATCATAACGGGAGATAGCCGCTAGCTCATCTAACTTTCCCAGTATCGACCGTACATTTCCCATGACAACAGATGGAAGGGAGGGTCTGTACCTTATATTTTTTGTCCTCCGCCTTACTCCAGCCCGGCAGCCGCGGCGTTTTCGCCTCAGTTCACTCGGTATGTCGAGTTTTTCCAATGGGACCGGGTGGCGGTTGAATGCTAGCAGCTGTTCTCTGCTGTATCGTATCCTGCTATAGACAGTGGCTCCGTCCACCGGCTCAGGAGACATTTAGGACGATCTGTGTGTCCGTGATATAAGTGGGGTGAAAAAAAAAAGTGATCAAAAGAGAGAGGAAGGGAAAAAAAAAAACTCGGAATCGAGCCGCTGTTGCAAAAGGCAGCCGACTGGTGTGGCGCCTACTCTATGCTGGACAAGGGACCAGTGGGCCTCAGTGGTGTTCTCTGATGAAAGTCGATTCACGCTGAGCAGAAATGATGGCCACCAACAATGTTAGAGACGTCAAAGACAGCGCTATGCACTGTTGTCACCAGACAAGCCTTTGGTGGTGGTAGTGTTACAGTCTGGGCAGGTGTGTCTAGTCAATACAGAAGTGCCCTACACCTTGTGAATGGTACAGTGACAAGCTGATACTACCTGAATAACATCATTAATCCAGTCAATGTGCCCCTGCATAAACAACACAGACCTAATTTCATTTTCATGGATGACAATGACTCCAGCTCATCGAGGTTGCATCATTAATAATGCATCATTAGGGAACGGCTGCTGGAGGCTGGGGTACCTCAAATAGAGTGGCCTGCACTTTCTCCAGATCTGAATCCCATAGAAAACCTATGGGATCAGCTGAGTCGGTGTGAAGAGCAGGGGTGGGCAATCATGTGCCACAGAGGGCCATTCCACTGCAGGTTTTCTATTCTACCCAGTCTCCTCAGTAAGTGTTTTCACTGATTAGCAATCTTTGAAGCTGATCAGAGCAAACACCTTCTGAAGAGACTGAGTGGAACAGAAAACCTGCAGTGGAATGGCCCTCGCTGCCTACCCCTGGTGTAGAGGCTTGTAACCCTGCATCCGACAACCTCAATGACCTGAGGGCCGCCCTTCAAGAAGAGTGGAATGCCATGCCTCAGCAGACAATAAGGTGACTTGTGAAAAGCATGAGATGTCGTTGTCAAGCTGTAATTGATGCTCAAGGACACATGACAGGTTATTGAGACACTGACATTTTTTGTTGTGGTATACCCACCACTGTTATTGGCTTTTGTTTCAATAAATTGAGATGAGGAAATCACCATTGCATGCTTCTTCTTAAATGCCCTACTTTCATGATATAATATCACTGCAATGTGAACGTTTTACATTTTCCATAAATTTCACTTTATGTGAGTAGTGTGTGTGTGTGTGTGTGTGTGTGTGTGTGTGTGTGTGTGTGTGTGTACACACGCACAGAGCGGAGAAAATAAGTATTGAACACGTCAACATTTTTCTCATTAAACATATTTCTGATGGAGCCATTGACCTGAGATTTTTACCAGATATCAGTAACAACCCAAGTAATCCATACATACAAAGAAATCAAGGCAACTGTGTTCACAAAACAAGTTATATTTATAAAGTGGAATGACACATGGAATAAGTATTGAACACATGAAGAAAAAGGTACAAAAAGGCATAGAAAGCCAAGAAACCAACTGAAATCCATCAGAATTTAGGAAGCCATCCCATCCCCCATCAGTGCAAACTAATTTCAGCTGGTTAGGTCCCGACTGATACCCTTTAAAAAGGTCTGCGAATATCAGATTGTCACGCCACAAAGAACTTATGATGGGCAGAAGGAAAGAGCTCTCTCTAGACTTATGCAACCTTATTGTTGCAAAACATAATGGCACTGGTTACGAGCGCATTTCTAATCTGCTGAATGTTCCAGTGAGCACTGTTGGAGCCATCATTCGGAAGTGGAAAGAAAATAATTTTACCATAAACTGGCCACGACCAGGAGCTCCTCACAAGATTTCTGACAGAGGAGTCAAAAGAATTATCAGAAGAGTTATCCAAGAGCCAAAGACTAGTGATGGCAGAAATGGAACATTCGAGAGCTCAAATCATTTGGAACAATTGATTCAGAAAAAGAATCAATCTTTGGGAACGTTTGAAACATCTCCCCACAGCGACATCTGGTGGCCAAATGTTGTAATACTATACTCAAACAGTCGAGTGTTTTCGTATTTTTATCTCTTAAGGTTTCATGTTTTGTTTGGGTTTATAGTATTATTTGTATGAATCAATTAGTATTTGAAGGGGATGCTTGTGTACAAACTAGACATCAGTCAGTATTTGTAGAGGGTGCTTGTGTACATTCAAGTATTTTTATTCAGAACAAACAATCTTTTCAACAGTGCTCGGACTTAAACGTTTTCTCCTTTTGTTTAAAATCTCTCCTGCTTTTGAGAATATTCTCTCGCAAGGGACTGGTGTGGCTGGAATGGAGAGATATGTCTTGGCCCGCTGGAACATTATTATTATTATTATTTGTTCGCCTATGAGGCGAGCGACCACATCTCAGTCGCTTTACAAAGCTAATACAGGGCAGGGGGTCGCCACTCCTCACTGCCCACCTGGAACAGGTGAGGGAATAACAGCATGTTGTTTCCAGTAATCTTGAGGGTCATCTCGTCTGGGCAAGTATGGAGCTGAGAGATAGTGCTGAACCTCGATTGATAGATAAACAGACAGACAGACAAGTTACATAACAATAAATGAGAATCATACACAATTAAACCTGCAAGCAGGTGTAAACGAGCCTTTGCCCCGTGTGCGCCCGCGGAACCCAGCGCCTGTCGTACCTTGCTGTCTCGGAATGTAAAAATGAGCTCAAACTGAGCAGGTCCCTGGGACTAGTTCATTCAAATGTGCGGGGTGCGTTCTCGCCGAATTGGAGGTGGGGCGACTTTGAGGCAAGATGGCGGCCTTCCTGTTGGTGGTGGGTATGGGCCACAATAATATTTGTTGCATGTCTTGAGGTGATGCAGACCTCACCCCAATTTTATGTCTCTACGGCAAAGTTTACGGTTTCCACTCTGCGTAGACCTTGTACGTTTGGCCCCACCCACAACAATTTGGGGTGAGGGGGCACATATCTTTTCCAGTTTATCGAAGTAGATGCGCTTGGGGCGGGACTATTTTCCATCCATTATATTCCATGTTTATATATCATACCTTGCTGGCTCAGAATGTAAAAATTAGCTCAAACGGAGCAGGTTCCTGAGTCTTCCCTGTCAATTATGTGTTGTCCACCCATATAGCACTATATATGACAGTCACCTCAACCTATGTTCCAAATTTCATTACTCCAGGACCTTCCCACACCTCCCCCTAAGCTCACGGATTGAATGGCGAGGAGGGCGTGTCCATGGTAACACGTGTGACATCATGCTAAAGTTGATGTGCAGTTATGATCATCGCTGTGGTTTGATGAATCTCAGAAAATTTCACATCATTCTAGCAAGTGGCACTAGAGTAACAAATAAAACAGTTTTCAGCAATTCTTTTGTTAACCCAGTAGGTGGCGCTATATCTTTTGGCAGGTATTTTGATGTAGACGCATTCCGGGCCAGACTATTTTCCATCATGGAAACTTTGGTGCACATCGGACAAGTTTTGCCCGAGTTACAGCTGCTTGATTTTGTAAAGGGAGGAGTCAAACTTCACCATGGTGCCAGGGCAACACTTCCCTGTCAGTTTTGTGTTGTCCACCTATATAGGACTATATATGGCAATCCCCTCAACCTATGTTCCAAATTTCATGACTCCAGGACCTTCCCACCCCTCCTCATAAGCTCACGGATTGAATGGCGAGGAGGGCGTGTTCATGGTAGCACGTGTGATGTCATGCTAAAGTTGATGTGCAGTTATGATCATCGCTGTGGTCTGATTAATCTCAGAAAATTTCACGTCATTCTGGCCAGCAAAGCATGAGTAAAAAATAAAATAGTTTTCAGCAATTCTTTCAATAACCACTATGTGGCGCTACATCTTTTGTCAGGTATTTTGTTGTAGACGCATTCCGGGCCAGACTATTTTCCATAATGGAAAGTTTGGTGCACATTGGACAAGTTTTTTCCCAAGTTACAGCTGTTTGAAGTTGTTAGGGGAGGAGTCAAATGTCGCCATGGCACCCAGGCCACACCTTTTGAGATTTTGACTTAATTTGTACAATGTTTAATGGCCAATGCCTATAGATGCCACCATGTAAAAATGAGCTCAATCAGAGCAGGTCCCTAGGAATAATTTGTTCAAATGCGAGGTGTGACTTTTTTCCGAATTGGAGGTCAGGGGACTTTGAGGCAAGATGGCGGCCTTCCTGTTGGTGGTGGGTATGGGCCACATTTATGTTTTTTGCATGTCTTGAGGTGATGCACACCTCACCCAATTTTTACGTCTCTACGGCAAAGTTTACGGTCTCCAGTCTCCATTGACCATTTACTTTTGGCCCCACTCACAAAAATTAGGGGTGGTGGGGAACATATGTTTTCCAGTTTATCGAATTTTTCGCCGGGTCTGAGGGGTTTGCCAAAAAAAATTGCATTTTGGTTAATGTTCAGAGGGTGAAATTTGCTTTCGTTTAGGCGGAAGAATTTCTTCGAGCTGAGCAATTACAATAGGGCTTTCACCAACTGCCAAATGACGTCAGTGGCTCAGGCCCTAATTACCACCTCATTCAATCATTCTGAGCATAGTGGGTGTCTGGGGGTTGCCTACCTATGGCTTCTTTTAGTGATCAAATGCATAATAATTATATTTTTTGTAAATAATAATAAAGATGTAGGTCGAAGTGATCCCAGACAGCTGACCTGGGACACTTTCTACCCCCATTTCCAAATAGTGTAAATCCAAAAGCACGCTCAGTGCAAGACACTCAGAGAGGCAAGACTTCACAGACAAACTGCACTTTAGAGGAGCTTTTAAATGCTTTGGGCATGTGGGGTGATGAATCAGCAGCCAATCAGGCAAGGACACGAGAAATTAGTATTTTACATTTAAAGTATACAGTATATACTGTATATAATACCTATATTGTGCATAGAATAGGCATTTTCATATTGTATAATGGTAGTATTTTATTTATTATTCCATTTTAGAAACGGGATAACAAAATCACTGCATATTCACTTGTGTTTCACTGATATAAAACAACTGTGACATTTCAAAACTGTCGGTGACGTAATGGAACACAACATGGAACAGTCACATGACATCCTCTTTCTGATACAGACCTCGGAACAATGGTTCGATTCAGAAGTTCCACCTAGGTTTCGGTACGTACTAAAACACTGTTTCGACTTTGCCATCACTACCAAAGACCACTCGTGGAGAGCTCCAGAAAGACATGGAGTTAGCAGGTTCTGCTGTTTCAAAGAAAACAATAAGCAATGCACTTAATCGGCATGGGCTCTATGCCCGCTCACCTTGCAAGACTCCGTTGTCAAAGAATAAGCATGTTGAAGCTCGTTTAAAGTTTGCTGCACAACATTTGGGTAAGCCAGTAAAATATTGGGAGAATATAGTCTGGTCAGATGAGACCAAAATTGAACTTTTTGGATGTCACAACACACCACATGTTTGGAGGAGAAATGGCACTGCACATCAGCCCAAAATCACCATACAAACAGTGAAGTTTGGAGGAGGGAGCATCATGTGTGGGGGTGTTTTTCAGTACATGGTACAGGTAGCTTTCACATAATCGAAGGAAAGATGAATGGACAAATGTACAGAGACATCCTTGATAAGAACCTGTTGCCATCTGCCAACATGCTGAAGATGAAGCGAGGGTGAACATTTCAGCAATACAATGATCCCAAAGACACAGCCAAGGAACCTCAACTGGCTCCAGAGAAGGAAAATAAAGCTGCTAGAATGGCCCAGTCAGTCACCTGACCTGAATCCAATTGAAAATCTGGAACGAACTGAAAATCAGAGTTCATAGAAGACACCCATAGAACCTTCAAGATTTGAAAACAGTTTGTGTGGAAGAATGGGCTAAAATCCCTCCTGAGCAATGCCTGCGCCTAGTTTCTCCATATAGGAGGTGTCTGGAAGCTGTTATTACCACAAAGGCTTTTCTACTAAATATTAAATGAATTTCACCAAGCGTGTTCAATACGTATTCCCTGTGTCAATATAACTTTTGTGAACACAGTTGCCTTGATTTCTTTGTATGTATAGATTACTTGGGTTGTTACTGATATCTGGTGAAAATCTCAGGTCAATGGCTCCATCAGAAAAATGTTTAATGAGAAAAATGATGTGTTCAATACTTATTTTTCCTGCTGTACACACACACACACACACACACACACACACACACACACACACACACATTATATATACACAGTCATGTGAAAAAATTAGGACACCCCATTAAATATTCAGTTCTTTATTAAGAAATGTTCACATATCTATGTCTGACCTTGTTTTTATTTTTATTTACAGTTTTTAAAATTTATTTTAGCCATTTTAAGTGGGAATGAATGTGGGGGTGTCCTAAAAAAAAGATGAGGGGGTGTCCTAATTTATCCCTCATGATTTATTTAGAATTACAGTTTACAGAAAATTTGAAAAAAAAAAGTCTTTATTTTTAATTATTTAGTTGTATTACACAAATTTCCAAGTATTTTTAACATTGATATTAAATATCCATATGTCCAAATATATTAAAAAAACACACAGGCTTATATAGGGTGTCCTAATTTTTTCACGACTGTATATATAGTTAATTTGAGGTTTTGAATTTTAAGAAAAAGTTGCAAATTTACATTGAAAAACTGCAACTTAATTTTAGTAAGGCTGGCTGAGTTTATGTATCTTATTGAATTACTACTCTGGTTTTTATTGTGTTGATGGTACACTCAGCACTAATCCTAACTCCCCTTGTATTATCTTGTTGCATTGAAAAATTCAATAAGCAAGAGTATTGGAAAAAAATTGCAACTTTGAGATGCATTTCAATTTTACAAGAAAAAACATGTATGAAATGTTTGAGAAGCGTCAAAATTAAAAGGAAAAACGTCAGAAATTTACAAGAAAGGTTGTAAATGTATGCAAGAAAAGATGAAAATTTTAGAAAAAAAAGGTGGGGGGCAAAATTATGAGGAAAATGATCAACTTTTAAGAGGAGCCAAGACAAAAATGTTCTAATTCGTATAACTGGCAAATTATAAAAAATTGTGTCAAAATTAATAGCATATTTAAGAGGAAAAAATACTGCAAAAGAGTTTAAAAAAATCCCCTATTGCCATCATTTTCAGACATCAATTTATAGCTCAGCTGTTTTTTTTTCTTATTTTAATGATTTAGCATATACTGCGCAGTCACTAGACTGGGGCCTAGTGGTAGAGCATCCACCCCACCAACCAGGAGGTTGCGTGTTCAAGCCCCAGCCAGGTCAGACCAAATGAGAATGGTACCTTTTGTCTTGTAGCTTGGTGCACAGTATAACAAAATGGGGGAAGAAAAGTTGGTTACCCAGGCACTGGGGAAGCACAAACCAGTACAGGTACATCTCAAAAAAAATTAGACTATCATGAAAAAGTTCAATATTTTTGTCACTCATTTCAGAAAATGAAACCCATATATTATATAGATTCATTACACAGAGAGTGATATATTTCAAGTGTTTATTTTAATTTTGATGATTATGGCTTACAGACCATGAAAACCCCAAATTCAGTTTCTCAAAAAATTAGAATATTGCATAAAATTAATTTTAAAAAATAGTTCTTTTATAGAAACGTTGGCCAAGTGAAAAGTATGTCCATGTACACACTCAATGCTTGATCAGGGCTCCTTTTGGATTAATTGCTGTATCAGTGTGGCGTGGCATGGAGGTGATCAGCCTGTGGCACTGCTGAGGTGTTATGAAGGTCCAGGTTGCTTTGATAGTGACCTTCGGCTCATCTGCATTGTTGGGTCTGGTGTCTCTCATCTTCCTCTTGACAATACTCTATAGATTCTCTATGGAGTTTAGGTTAGGAGAGTTTGCTGGCCAAACAGTGATGCCATGGTCATTAAACCAGGTTTTGATACTTTTGGCAGTGTGAGGAGGGAGGGTGCCAAGTCCTGCAGCTTCTCCATAAAGCTTGTCAGTAGAGGGAAGCATGAAGTGCTCTTAAATGTCCTGGTAGATGATTGCGGTGACTTTGGTCTTGATAAAACACAGTGGACAAACACCAGCAGATAACCTCTGTTCAAATAAAAGTAAATTTTGCATTTCATTTGCAAATCAAAGTCCCAGAGTCTGGAGAAAGCGTGGAGAGGTACAGAATCTAAGTTGCTTGAGGTTTAGTGTGAAGTTTCCACAGTCAGTGATGATTTGAGGAACCATGTCATCAGCTGGTGTTGGTCCACTGTGTTTTATCAAGACCAAAGTCACCGCAGTCATCTACCAGGAAATTCTAGAGCACTTCATGCTTCCCTTTGCTGAAAAGCCTTATGGAGAAGCTGATTTCATTTTTCATCAGGACTCTGCACCCCCCTCCCCCCGCCACACACACACACACACACTGCCAAAAGTATGAAAACCTGGTTTAATGACCATGGCATCACTGTGTTTGACTGGCCAGCAAACTCTCCTGACCTAAACCCCATAGAGAGTCTATGGAGGATTGTCAAGAGGAAGATGAGAGACACCAGACCCAACAATGCAGACGAGCTGAAGGTCACTATCAAAGCAACCTGGACCTTCATAACACCTCAGCAGTGCCACAGGCTGATCACCTCCAGGCCACGCCACATTGATGCAGTAATTAATCCAAAAGGAGCCCCGACCAAGTATTGAGTGTGTGCATGGACATACTTTTCAGTCGGCCAACATTTCTATTAAAAAACTATTTTTTAAATTAATTTTATGTAATATTCTATTTCCCCCCCCCCCCCCTCATGGATCGACACCTAATCGTGGTGGGGGGTTTGCATTCCCTAGTGATCCCAGGAGCTACAGTATGTTGTCCGGGTCAATTTGCCTCTGATAGGGTCACCCAAGACAAACTGGTCCTGGGTGAAGGGCCAGACTAAGAACGATCCAACAGACTCTCATGATAAATTCTAGATCAAGGATTCAGTGTACCCTGACCGGTATGGGGTTACCAGGGCCCCACCCTGGAGCCAGGCCTGGGGAGGGGCTCGATGGCTAGCGCCTGGTGGCCGGGTTTCCACTCATGGGACCCGGCCAGGCTCAGCCCGAAGGAGTCACATGGGTCTGCCCTCCAGTGGGCTCACCACCTGCAGGAGGGATCATGGGGGTCCGGTTCTATGTGGATTAGGTGGCAGTCAAAGGCGGAGACCTTGGCAGACTGATCCCAAGCTTTCTAAACTGGCTTTTGGTACATGGAATGTCACCTCTCTGGTGGGGAAGGAGCCTGAGCTGGTGCACGAGATTGAGCGATACCGACTATGGGCCTCAGGTTATTTCACACCTTAGACTTAGACACAGACAATGAATACACATGGGAGAACAATGCCCAAGTGGGTGAGAAGGGGTTGAATGAAGTGTAGTGTAGATGTCATGCTGTGATGAGGAAGTGCCTTGAACCTTGTGAAGTGTGACTTGATATAGAGAGAGGAATGCTTGATGTGACCAGTCAGTCTGTTCTTTGCTTGTGAAATGTGAGTGTGTAATAAATCGTCTGAAATGAATATGCCTCTTCATTTACACACTCCACACTGGTGACCCAAGACGTATTATGGAACACGAGGCAAGAACCCCGGAGCCGGCCCGGTCGGGAACCCCCAGAGACGCTGAAGCCAACCCACAGACAGCCAGAACTGGAACCCCCAGCAATGCGTGTGCAGTTTCAGTCAAGCTACCGGATTTCTGGCAGCACAACCCACGCTCTTGGTTCCACCACACCGAGGCCCAGTTCGCCCTCCGGGGAGTAACAGCAGACGACACCAAGTTCTACCATGTGGTAGCAGCACTGGACTCCCGCACAGCCCGGCAGGTAGCGAGCCTGCTCGATCAGCCACCAGCCAGCAGCAAATATGAGGCGCTCAAGGCTGCGCTCATCCGGCGATACACGCCCTCGGAATGTGAGAGAGCAGAGGCTCCTGGCGCGAACCGAGTTAGGAGATGGGTCGGCCGTAGACCTGATGGAGAAGATGCTGGCGTTGATGGGCACGGGCGATGGGCACTTTCTGTTCGCCCATCTTTTCCTCCGGAACCTGCCAACAGAAGCAAGAACGGTTCTGGCCGCGCGAGACTACTGTGCGCTAGCCCAGGAGGCAGACTGGATCATCCTCACCACCAGGGCGATCACAGTCAACGCAGCGGAAGCGGAGCCCAGCGAGACGACCAGGGGAGGTGAGGAGCCACCGGCGGTAGCGACAACGGGGGCCGAGGAGTGGCAGAAAGACACGCTCTGCTTCTACCACTGCCGCTTCAGAGGGAACGCGCGCAGATGCGCGCCACCGTGCCACTTCAAGCGCTCGGGAAACACCAAGGCCGGCAGTCAGTAGCAGCTGCGACCGCCGGTGAAGAGAACAAGCTGCTCTACGTGACGGACTCGCGCTTGGGGAGACGCTTCCTCGTCGACACCGGAGCCCAGAAGAGCGTCATCCTGCCGTCCTACGCTGACCAGATGGCAGGACCTAGCGGCCCCAGAATGGTGGCAGTAAACGGCTCGGAGATTAAGACGTTCGGTGAGAGAACACTGACCTTATCTCTACATGGCCGCTCGTATGAGTGGACTTTTATCATAGCAGCACTGTGTTGCCCGCTCCTGGGCGCTGATTTTCTGTGTGCACATGGTTTACTTGTGGATGTTGCTAACAGGCGCCTGGTTAATGCACTGTCCTTTGAATCTCTCCCCTGTATAGCTCGAGGGACCCAGCCAACAGCACAAGCCAGCGTCACAGCTCCAGGCGGTAAGTTCCACGCACTGCTCACTCAGTTCCCAGCACTCACGGTCCCAACGTTTTCGGCGGCCATCGCTAAACACGGGGTGGAGCACTTTATCACCACCACTGGGCCACCCGTTTTTGCAAGACCTCGGCGCTTGGACACAGCTAAACTGGCCATAGTGCGCGAGGAGTTCGCCAACCTGGAAAGGTTGGGAATCATCAGGCGATCAAACAGCCCATGGGCATCCCCGCTACACATGGTCCCTAAGGCTGAGGGAGCGTGGCGACCGTGCGGTGATTTCCGCAGGTTGAACAATGCCACAGCACACGACCGCTACCCAATTCCCCACATACAAGATTTTTCCGTTCACCTCGCCGCAGCGCGCGTTTTTTCTAAAATAGACCTGGTCCGCGGTTACCACCAAGTCCCAGTGCGCACGGAGGACGTACCCAAAACAGCGGTAATAACTCCGTTCGGTTTATTCGAGTTCCTGCGCATGCCATTCGGGTTAAAAGGCGCAGCACAGACGTTCCAGCGCATGATGGATGCAGTGCTGCGTGACCTCCCGTTCGTGTTCGTCTACCTGGACGATATCCTGGTAGCTAGTACGTCCGAACACAAACACAAAACCCACCTCAGGACGGTTTTCCGGAGGTTGGAGGAGCACGGGTTGATAATCAACCCGGCGAAATGCCAGTTCGGCGTGATGGAGGTTGATTTTTTGGGGCACCGCGTCTCTCCGGAAGGAGCGATCCCGTTGCCCGACAAAGTGCGCGCCATGGCAGATTTTCCCTGGCCTCAGACGGTCAGGGCGCTGCAGGAATTTTTGGGGATGGTGAATTTTTAAAACTGTTTCCTTCCCCACGCGGCTCATGCAACCATTGTACGCCATGCTCAAGAGACAGAAACCCGCGGATGGAGTCGAATGGACCCCGAGAGCGGGCGTTCTCGGAAGTTAAAGCAGCCCTGGCAAACGCCGCACTACTGGCACATCTGGACCCGACGGCCTGGATAGCGCTCACCACCGACACTTCAGACGTGGCCATAGGGGCTGTCGTGGAGCAGCGCGTAGCCGGGGCTTGGCAGCTGCTCGCATTTTTCAGCAGAACTTTGCGCGACAGCGAACGTAAATACAGCGCGTTTGACAGAGAGTTGCTGGCTCTCCATCTGGCCATACGCCACTTCAGTTCTGGCTGGAAGGGCGCAACTTCACCGCGTTCGTAGACCACAAGCCACTAACGTTCGCGATGGCCAAGGTTTCAGAACCATGGTCGGGCCGGTAGCAGAGACAGCTGGCCGCAATCTCAGAGTTTACTACCGATATTCAGCATGTGTCGGGTAAACTGAATGTGGTGGCGGACTGGCTCTCGCGCGCCGTGGTGGCCCCACTTTACGTGGAGATAGATTATGCAGCCATGGCTGTGGAGCAGGTTAGCAATGCAGACGTGCGCGCGCTCCAGTCTGGACCAACAGGGTTAAGGCTGGAGAGCAGGGTGCTGCAAGATGGCGCCCCTCCCCCCCAATCTGCGACGTCTCCACGGGACGCCCGCGTCCGGTAGTCCTGGTCGCGTGGCACCGCCACGTGTTTGAGTCGGTTCACACTCTGGCGCACCCAGGAGTGCGCGCGTCTGTCAAAATGGTGGGAGAGAAGTTCGTGTGGCAGAGCCTACGCAAACAAGTAAAAGAGTGGGCTGCAGCCTGCGTGGTGTGCCAACGAGCCAAGGTACACAGGCACACGAAGGCTCCCTTGGAGCCGTTTCCGGTACCGGCTAAGAGGTTCGACCACGTTCACGTGGACCTCGTGGGCCCCCTCCCGCCATCACAGGGGTGCACGTACCTCCTGACAGTGGTGGACCGCACCTCGCGCTGGCCAGAAGCAGTCCCGCTGGCGGCAACCATGTCCGCGGACATAGCACGTGCTTTTTTAACAACATGGGTGGCGCGTTTTGGAGTCCCCTCGGACATTACGTCTAACAGGGGCCCGCAATTTGTTTCCGACCTCTGGTCCGCGATGGCCCGCAGCCTGGGTGCTGCAATTCATCGCACAGCCGCGTACAACCCACAGGCCAATGGTTTGCACTCAGGGCTTCACTGACGGATGCAAATTGGGTAGACAGGCTGCCATGGGTTTTATTGGGGTTGCGCTCCGTGCCAAAAGAGGATTTGGAAGCTTCCCCGGCAGAGTTCGTTTTTGCGCAGCCCCTACGGCTGCCCGGGGAATTTCTACCAGACAATCCCGCGCCGGGCAGCTCCCCGTCTCAGCTTTTGCAGCGTAGCGCAAACAAAGGCACGCTGCCGGGCCCTGCCCACCAGAGTTTTCCGCGTGCCTTCGTGCCTAAAACTTTGAAGAACGCGGAGTTCGTGTTCGTCAGACACGACGCCCACCGCCCTCCATTGCGCCCACCCTATGATGGACCGTTCAGAGTGTTGGAAACGGGGGATAAGCATTTTGTGCTAGACTTGGGGGGTAGACAGGAAAGAATTGGCATAGACAGACTCAAACCAGCCTTTGTAGTGGCGGATGAGCAAGTGCTGTTGGCGAGGGCCCCTCGGCATGGAAGACCGCCACGGAGACCTCCCCAGTGGAACGATTCATCAGAGCAGCCACACGGACAGAGTGAACCCCCCCCCCCCCCGGCTCACCCGCAGTCGGACACACTCCCAGCAGCCTCTTACCGGCACAGCAGCACCACGGAGGCAGTAAACCCCAGTTACAGCAGATATGGGAGGAGACTGAAGCCGAAACAGCATGTGGACTGATGTTCTATTGTTCTATCTAAGATGCTGGGGGGGGGGGGGGCAGTATGGGCCTCAGGTTATTTCATACCTTAGACAGAGACAATGAATACACATGGGAGAACAATGCCCAAGTGGGTGAGAGGGGGTTGAATGAAGTGTAGTGTAGATGTCATGCTGTGATGAGGAAGTGCCTTGAACCTTGTGAAGCGTGACTTGATATAGAGAGAGGAATGCTTGATGTGACCAGTCAGTCTGTTCTTTGCTTCTGAGATGTGAGTGTGTAATAAATCGTCTGAAATGAATATGCCTCTTCATTTACACACTCCACAGCCTCACCTTAACACACAGCTCCGGTTCTGGAACCAGTCTCCTGAAGAGGGGCTGGAGCTTGGCCTTTTCTGGAGTTGCCCCGGGCGAGAGGCGACGAGCAGGGGTGGGTATTCTTGTATCCCCCCACCTTGCTGCCTCTATATTGGAGTTTTCCCCGGTGGACGAAAGGGTTGCTTCCCTGCGCCTTCGGGTTGGGAAACGGGTCCTGACCATCATTTGTGCCTATGCACCAAATGATGTTTCAGAGTACCCACCCTTTTTGGAGTCTCTGACTGGGGTGCTGGAGGGTGCTCCTCTTGGAGACTCCATTGTCCTACTGGGGGACATCAATGCACACGTGGGCAACGACAGTGAAACCTGGAGGGGGGTGATTGGGAGGAACGGCCTGCCCGATCTGAACCCAAGTGGTGTTCAGTTATTGGACTTCTGTGCTAACCACAGTTTGTCCATAACGAACACCATGTTCAAGCATAAGGGTGTCCATATGTGCACCTGGCACCAGGACACCCTAGGTCGCAGGTCGATGATCGATTTTGTTATCGTGTCATCAGACCTGCGACCGTATGTCTTGGACACTCGGGTAAAGAGAGGTGCAGAGCTGTCAACTGATCACCACCTGGTGGTGAGTTGGATCCAATGGCAGGGGAGGATGCCATTCAGACCTGGTAGGCCCAAACGTATAGTGAGGGTGTGCTGGCAATGTCTGGCTGAGGCCCCTGTCGGGGAGGTCTTCAACTCCCACCTCCGGAAGAACTTCAACCACATTCCGAGGGAGTCTGGAGACATGGCGTCTGAATGGGCCATGTTCTCCACCTCTGTTGTTGAAGTGGTGGCCCAGAGCTGCGGCCGCAAGGTGGTCGGTGCATCTCGTGGTGGCAACCCCCGAACCAAGTGGTGGACACCAGTGGTGAGGGGGGCCATTAAGCTGAAGAAGGAGTCCTCTATCAGGCTTGGTTGGCTTGTGGGACTGCCAAAGCAGCTGAGGTGTACCAGCAGGCCAAGCGGAGTGCAGCCCGGGTGGTTGCTGAAGCAAAAACCCAGGTATGGGAGGAGTTTGGTGAGGCCATGGAGCAATACTTTCGGTCAGCCTCGAAGAGATTCTGGCAAACTGTCCGGCGGCTCAGGAGGGGAAAGCAGCTCCCTGTCCACACTGTGTATGGTGTGGCTGGGGCACTGTTGACTTTGACTGGGGATATCGTCAGGCGGTGGAAGGAATACTTCAAGGATCTCCTCAATCCGACTGATACACCTTCCACAGAGGAAGTAGGGTTTGTGGACGAGGGGGATGACTCGCCTATCACAGGGGCTGAGGTCGCCAAGGTGGTTAAAAATCTCCTTGGTGGCCGGGCCCCAGGGGTGGACAAGATTCTCCCCGAGTACCTCAAGGCCCTGGATGTTGTTGGGCTGTCATGGTTGATACGCTTCTGCAACACTGCATGGAGGTCGGGGGCAGTGCCTTTGGCATGGCAAACAGGGGTGGTGGTTCCTCTCTTCAAAAAAGGGGACCGGAGGGTGTGCTCCAACTTTAGAGGGATCACACTCCTCAGCCTCCCTGGGAAGGTCTATGCCAAGGTACTGGAGAGGAGAGTCCGGCCGTTGGTCGAACCTCGGATTCAGGAGGAGCAATGTGGTTTTCGTCCTGGCCATGGCACATCGGACCAGCTCTTTACCCTCTCGAGAATTCTCGAGGGTTCATGGGAGTTTGCCCATCCAGTTTACATGTGTTTTGTGGACTTGGAGAAGGCATTTGACCGCGTCCCTCATGGTTTTTTGTGGGGGGGTGCTTCGGGAGTATGGGGTATCGGGCTTGTTGTTATGAGCTATTCGGTCTCTGTACAACCATTGTGAGAGTTTGGTTCGTATTGCCAACACTCGGTCAGACTCATTTCCAGTGACAGTTGGACTCCGCCAGGGCTGCCCTTTGTCACCAATCCTGTTCATAATTTTTATGGACAGGATTTCTAGGCACAGCCAGGGAATGGAGGGCGTCATGCTTGGGGACCACAGGATCTCATCTGTTTGCAGATGATGTTGTCCTGTTGGCTTCATCCAGCAATGACCTATAGCTCTTGCTGGGACGGTTTGCCGCTGAGTGTGAAGCGGCTGGGATGGGAAACAGCACCTCCAAGTCCGAGTCCATGGTCCTCAGCCGGAAAAAGGTGGATTGTCCTCTCTGGGTTGGGGACAGGCTCCTGCCCCAAGTGGAGGAGTTTAAGTATCTTAGGATCTTGTTCACGAGTGAGGGCAAAATGGAGCCAAAGATTGACAGATGGATCAGAGCAGCATCTGCAGTGATGCAGACGTTGTACCGGTCTGTTGTGGTGAAGAGAGAGCTGAGTTCTAAGGCAAAGCTGTCAATTTACCAGTCAGTCTATGTTCCTACTCTCACCTATGGTCACGAGCTTTGGGTAATGACCGAAAGAACGAGATCGCGGATACAAGCAGCTGAAATGAGTTTTCTCTGTAGGATTGCTGGACTCACCCTCAGAGATAGGGTGAGGAGCTCAGTCATCCGGGAGAGGCTCAGAGTAGAACCGCTGCTCCTCCACACTGAAAGGAGTCAGTTGAGGTGGTATGGGCATCTGATTAGGATGCCTCCTGGACGCCTCTCACTTGAGGTGTTTCGGGCACGTCCCACTGGGACGAAACTCTGGGGCAGACCCAGGACTCGGTGGAGAGACTGTCTCCCAGCTGGTCTGGGAACGCCTTGGTATCCTCTCTGAAGAGCTGGAGCAGGTGGCTGGGGAGAGGGAAGTCTGGGCTTCTCTGCTTGAACTGCTGCCTCTGCGACCCGGACCTCTGGAAAAGTGGTAGAAGATGGGATGGATGGATTCTGATTTTTTGACAAACTGAATTTGGGGTTTTCATGGCTGTAAGCCATAATCATCAAAATTAAAATAAACACTTGAAATATATCACTCTCTGTGTAATGAATCTATATCTGAGTTTCACTTTCTGAAATGAGTGACAAAAAATATTTAACTTTTTCATGATATTCTTATTTTTTTGAGATGTACCTGTATACTCCCTACACTTGTCCCCAGCCCAGATAAATGGGGACGATTGTTTCATGGAGCACATGTTCACTTTATAAAAAAAAAAAAAAAAAAAAAAAAAAAAAAAAAAAAAAATTCTTGCCAAATCAACATGCTGATCATAGTGATCTGCTGTTGTGACCCCAAAAGGGAGCAGCTTAAATATATTTTGTGGTCTATACAGATGTTATTTTGGGGGAAAAAAATGCTCAAAATGGCATTTTATATAGTAGAGGCTCAAAGTTTAGTCAGAGAAGGATGTATTTTATTGGGAGTTCGTATGCTCAGAGCAGTGCACTGAACAGTCAACTGTTAGTTTACTCCTTTGTCTGGAGAGGGGAAATATGAAATGCACAGGAACTCAAATATCAAAGAAACCGTAAGGAACAAACAAAATTCAGTGGGTTGGCAAGCCAAGAGATTTAACAGACATTTCTAAATGCAAACTTGCAAAGAATAATGATTGAAAACTGTTATTGCACCATTTTTAAAAATGTAGTTTAATAATCAGCTCAATTTAATAGAAGATCTTGACGTGTGCAGATTAAAAAAAAAACAAAAAAAAAAAACACACCTTTCAGTCTGCTGAATGAAATGCTTTAACTCAAAATTCTGAAGGACAAAAAATTAACAGATTCAAACATTTTTAAACGGTAAAAAAACATTAGAAACTTAGCCAGATGAAGGCAGATGAGAAGATTTAATTAAAAACTCTGGCATCTACATACATCAGGTCATCTTTCACAACTGTTTTAGCCCTTATTTTTTTTAAACTTGTATTTAGATCAACATTTGACAGTTCACACTTCATCTCCTGCAGGTTACATGGACAATTCAGAACACGCAGATACATTTAACTGAAACATTCATTCTGTAATTGATCTTTAAGGTCTCTGTACGATATGTGACAAGCATCTATTAATGACAGATTTTGCTTTATACCACTAAACTCTGAAGCAAACCAAAGTTTTAGATTATAGGACAGTTGAAACAAAATCGAAACAACCATTCTTAACCAATTATTCCAGATGGATAATAAAGCAATATGCAAGTTGTAGTTTTTACACAAAAAGGCACAGATAAACTCTTTAATTGATGTTATATTGTAAAATGCTGTATTCTCATCATGCATTCCTTTCTGCAAACAGAGGAATGAGAAGTGCAGAAGGCATTCGATTAGCATTTCTGAAAAAGAGAACTGTTTCCATTATT
Organism: Pholidichthys leucotaenia; assembly: GCA_020510985.1. NCBI lineage: Eukaryota > Metazoa > Chordata > Actinopteri > Cichliformes > Pholidichthyidae > Pholidichthys > Pholidichthys leucotaenia. The sequence continues at coordinate 53,909,197 of CM035840.1, read as the reverse complement.
AATGCTAAAAATGTGATCCAAAGTATGATGATTATACACTGAATGATCAATGCTCTCACTGAAAATGACCTCAAAGCATTTAGCAAAGTTGTAATCCAAACCTGCATAATAAATCTAGGTGTTTATGCAGCTTGTTATTAAAGTCTTCTGATAATTTCTTGATTGTTATGAGTTTTTAAAGTAAACCTAAAATCAGTAGTTTTAGCAATCCAACTTATTAAGGTTCAACTGTCACATTAAAATTACTTTACAAAAGTCAAGTGATACAAACAGCCACAACTGAAAATTAGAGTGTTTTTGTATTTCAATCTGAAGATTTTTTTTCTTCACGTTTTAGTGCAGATCAGAAGCCTTGTGAATGATTCTAGATCAGAAGATGCATAACTGCTTGGAATGACTGAATTCAAGGCAAATCAGCAACACCATGAACATCACATTGTTAGCATTTGCAGCCCGTTATTGATGGAATCAGCAGGTTGAGTCCAATCTTGTTCCTGGTGGTCGTACTTGGTAATCATGTAAGTACATGTGTTCTTTAGAGAAACGAGATGGGGAACCCAGAGTAGACGTTAAAGGTATCACATCTTAGATGATGCAGTAATGGCAGTGGCTCCTCCACGGCTGTACACATGTACGGTTGTGTCCTGAGAAAGTCAGAGTGGAAAAGGGATGATGATTTAATAAACAAATAAATGCATGGCGTGTTTCCAAAATTTCCCCTTGTAATTTTTTTTACCCCAAATTGCACAGGTACAGGTTTCTGCAGCTACAGGAACAATAAATTTAAGACTTTAAGACAATTTTAGGGCAACTTGAGCAAATGTAAGACCTTTCATTTGCAAAATGGTAAAACATATGTGGCCATATGACAACTGGCATTGCCCAGCTTTTTACTGTAACTAAAATTATTGCAGATTTTTGGGTAATTGAAGAACCTTAGCAAGCAAGTATCACATACCCCATGCATCTGCATATCAGCGGCCCCTAAAGAGAATTATGATCAACCTAGAATGGACTGGAAAAAAAATTAAGTCCCCCTCCCCAAAAATGTAATCCATCATTTCAGTCAAAGTTTCAGGAAGTCAATCCTAGCAGAAATGTAGACGCTAGTGGAGACAACATAAAATGATCCCTCCCCAAAATATATGGAACCCTCCCCCCATTAGATGTGTCTGAAAATCGAATGTGTTCATGGTATTGAGGAGTTAAAGCTTCTGTAGACATATGAAGTCAATCCAATCAGAAATGTAGAAGCAAGAGTGGCGACAACATGTTGTTAAAGGAACACACAGGTTAATAATAATAATGGATTGCATTTATATAGCGCTTTTTCAAGATACCCAAAGCGCTTTACAATGAGTCCATTATTCATTCACTCCACAAACAGACAATGGTAGTGGTAAGCTACTACTGTAGCCACAGCTGCCCTGGGGCAGACTGACGTAATCATGGCTGCCAATCCATGCCAACAGCCTCTCTGACCACTACCCAGTCCCTCCAAGATTTCGCAGGATGTTTTTATGATTGATGCAGCCCAAAAAGCCTGAATTTGCAGGAGCTTTTTTAAAAAGTTGCGATAAAATTTGCAATATTTTGAGAGTTTTTTTTGCACTAAAACTTGGGGGAAGAATTACAAATTTTAAAGCAGATGCTTTTTTCCATAATTTACTGCCATGATATTCTATAATGCTACAAGAAAAGCACAAGATTGTCAAACATTTCCTATTAAACTGATTTGTAAATTAAGCAGAAACCTCTGCTATACAGAAAAACTCTTGTGCAACGGCAAATACAGACTTTAACACAATATCCATTACAACAGCTACAGTAAACTGCATTGAATGCATGTTAAAGAGTAGAGATTTGGAAATTATTGGCAGCACATTCATTTGAAAACTCCCTCACCACAGCAGTCCCCGCCCACTCTGTACCGAGCACAGAGGTTACAAAAGAAATGTTATTCTGTTACTCTGTACTGTCTATCGGAGTCTGTGTTTTCTGAAAAAAATTACAGACAATATTCTCTCTTTCCATGCCTAATTCCAACCCATCTGTCTATCTGCTATGGATCTTCACACACACCTGTCTCATCAGATACTGATCTTTCATTTACCGGGAGTCCTATCAGAGAGAACATTTCCATGTCCAGACCAGATATTCACAGTTTTAAAGCTCATTGACAAGATGTAGTCATGATTTTCCCTCTAAAGATGTATAAATTCATCAAACACTGGCTGTAGTGTTAGATTTGCTCGCTTGTTTGTGGTTTTATGGCATCTCTCCTTACGCACGCTCCCGCGACGGGGTGCTTTTCATGCAGGTGGACGTTTTTGAACACAAACCCAGCACTTCGTACACACAGTTAGGATGGAAACGTGAAGAAATGTCCACCAGGGAGACGGAGGAAGGGACAATGTGAGAAAACTCGCAGATGAGGCTATTTTTTTTTTTTTTTTTTTAAATCACACACTGTTTTTTGCTGATGTGTTCTGTTAACCCTTTTAACTGCCCAGATTAAATGGACGGGTCGTGCGCCCCCAGTGGCACAGCGCAGCAACTGCACGTGTCAACTTATTGACATCCCCTGGCTATACTGAGAATTTGTACTAATTTCTATTGATCTGACAGTTTAGAAAGTGGAAGACATGCACCGAAGGAATCATGGCTGACATGGAATATAGCAAAGAAGAAGAAATCCTCATTCTTCTTCTTCTTCCTTTTCCCGCTTTGAGCTCACACACCAATGTGGATGCCGCCATGTTTGGTCATCGCTGCCGCGATGATGACTGAAACTGCATGAAACGGGAAAAACAGCCACGTAATACAAACGAAATTCATGTGGGACAATCAAAAGAGTTTGTAAATGTGGTACACGGGTGTAAATTACAAAGTAAACGTGTTACATCGACCACGATGGATGAAAAACTGAGCTCCCATTACCAAGATGGCGGCGCCCACGGGCAGCATGGATTCCCACAGGAATAATGCACCAAACAGAAAAAATAGCCACATAATACAAACGAAATTCACGTGGGGTAATCATAAGAGTTTGTAGATGTGGTACATGGTGTAAATGGCTGAGCAAACACACAAACATCGACTACGATGGATGAAAACGGACCGGTCACATGGGCGGGCGAGCCCCCCCACCTAGCAACAGGTAAGAGAAATATATGTTTTTCTGACATTTTATTGATTTTCTGATTCATATACTTTTAAGATTAGATAAAAACATACCCCTGTAGACAAATCGGCGTCAAAAAAACAAACAAACAAACAACGGACCATTCTTTATGTAAATGTGTCCAAAGTCCACTTTTGACTGAGTTATGTAATTTATATAACTGCCACAACATTATGCATATTAGATGCATAAATTTATTCCCATCTGAAACTTTGGATCATATTCTACATCTTTCTAATTGACAGTAAGCCATTATCTCATAACTTTCAAGTTATAGCCTTGGAAATCTGAACTACTTTACTGAGAAAATTTTTTACCACTTTTGACCACTGGGGGGGGGGGGGCCTTGAGTTGCCTTGTGTTTCCCCAGGTGCCACATGGCATCTAGGGCAGTTAAAGGGTTAACACTTACCGTAAACACAGAAGTGAGCACAGTGCACCAACGCATTTGATTGGTTAGACTGAGTGTTTCATTCACTCCAGACAGCCATTGATAGTGGTAAGCAGCTACTGTAGCCACAGCTGCTATGGGGCAGACTGACGGAAACATGGCTGCCAATCCACACCAACAGCCTCTCCGACCACTACCAAACATTTATACACATTCATGCCCAGTGTCATGGAGACTGGAGGCAAGGTGGGTAAAGTGTATTGCCCAGGGACACAACGTCAGGATGGCTAGGGAGAGCAGGATTTGAACCGACAACCCTCTGGTTATTGGACGACCCACTCTACCTCCTGAGCCACTGCCGCCCACATTTCCCCTCCTCTGTTCCATTTTTTATATGGTCTTTGGCATGACCCAGCAGAGACTTGAACCCCAACCTCCCAGATGTGGGGTGGATGCTCTACTTCTACGCCACCACTCTGGTGGCCTAATGAATAATTGTCATTTTTAAGTGTAATAATTAGTACTAACTTTGGATAAAATTGAAGTTAAAACCTTTTATGACTTTTTAAGATAAGATAAGATAAGATAAGATAAGCCTTTATTAGTCCCACAACGGGGAAATTCCAGGATTGCAACAGCACAGGGATAGCAACACTCAGAGCAACAATCAGAAGGCAAGAAAAAACAAGCAAGCAAGAGCAGCTAATATACATATGTACATATTACTATAAAATATATATATACACACACACAGACACACAGTGCAGAGCATTGTAGCTGGATGGAATAAATATATGAATATATGAACACACAGTGCAGAGCATTGTAGCTAGATGGAATAAATATGTAAATATATAAACACCCACAGTATGGAGCATTGCAGCTAGGTGGAATAAATATGCAAGTATATAAACACACACAGTGCGGAGCAATGTAGCTAGATGGAATAATATGTAGATATATAAAAACACAGTGCGGAGCATTGTAGCTAGATGGAATAAATATATAGATATATAAATATAAACACACCCAGTGCAGAGCATTGTAGCTAGATGGAATAAATATGTAAATATATAAACACACACAGTGCAGAGCATTGTTGCTAGGTGGGATGAAACAGCATAACCGTCTATTTAGTTATCCTACATGGTATGATTATGTGCCCATACATATTCTCACCCTCCATAGCGACCGGTATGTTCCTAGTTGTATGCCGGAGAGGACCATTGTGTAAGTCTATTGCATCTTTTGCATTCAAAAAAAAAAAAAAAAAAAACTATTAGTTTGTTACGTCTTTTTGCTATCTCTGCGAGCAGCCCTGCTTAGGTTGTACAGTCTGACAGCCGTTGGTAGGAAGGACCTACGAAACCTCTCGGTTGTGCACCTGGGATGATGTAGTCTGCTGCTAAATGAGCTCCTCAGTGCATCCAGTATGTCCTGCATAGGGTGGAACTCGGACTCCAGCAGAGATGACAGTTTAGCCACCGTCCTTCTCTCTCCTATCTCCTCCATCGGATCAAGGCGTTGCCCCAGGACAGAGCTAGCTTTCTTAATCAGTTTGTTCAGTCTCTTCCTATCGGCTGCAGTAATGCCACTGCCCCAGCAGACCACTCCAAAAGTGATGGCTGATGCCACCACCGTGTCATAGAATGACTTCAGCAGCGCCCCTTGTACACCAAAAGACCTGAGTCTCCTCAGCAGGAACAGCCTGCGCTGTCCCTTCTTGTAGAGTGCGTCAGTATTGTGTGACCAGTCTAGTTTATTGTTCAGATGAATACCCAGGTACTTGTAGGATGTCACCATCTCGATGTCTGTTCCCTGTATATTTACTGGTGCTGTGAGGGGCTGCCCATGCCTGCGGCAGTCCACCACCAGCTCCTTAGTTTTCCTCGCGTTGATCTGGAGGCAGTTCCGATGGCACCAGTCCACAAAGTCCTGGATAAGCCCTCTGTACTCAGCTTCATCTCCGCTGGAGATGAGACCAACGATCGCAGAGTCATCAGAGAACTTCTGTAGATGGCAATGTGTTGTGTTGTGTGAGAAGTCCGCAGTATAAAGAGTGAACAAGAAGGGAGCCAGCACCGTTCCCTGGGGGGCCCCCGTGCTACTGATGATCGTGTCGGAAACACAGTCCCGGGTTCTCACAAACTGAGGCCGGTTCGTGAGGTAGTCCAGGATCCATGATGACAGGTGCTGGTCCACCCCTGCGCGCAGCAGCTTGTCCTTCAGGATCATCGGTTGGATGGTGTTGAAAGCACTGGAGAAGTCAAAGAACATGATCCTCACCATATTCCCGGGCTTCTCCAGGTGGGACAGAGAACGGTGAAGGAGGAAGATCACCGCATCCTCCACCCCAATGCCATGCTGGTAGGCGAACTGGAGTGGATCCATCGCTGGTTCCACCAGGGGGCGGAGATGAGCAAGGAGCAGTTTCTCCAGGGTCTTCATCAAGTGGGACGTCAAGGCCACCGGTCTGAAGCTGTTCAGGTCTTTGGGGTGGGAAGTTTTTGGTACAGGTACCACACAAGATGTTTTCCACAGCTGTGGTACCCTCCCCAGTTTCAGGCTCATGTTGAAGATATACGTCACAATCCCACACAGCTGGTCTGCACAGGACTTGAGGAGCTTTGCGCTGATGCCGTCCGGTCCCGACGCCTTCCTCGCCTTGATCTTCCTCAGCTCCGTCCTCACCTGGGTCTTGGTCAGGGTCAGGATGGGGGGCTGTGTGTTGGGAGTGGGGGGGGTGTCGGTGGAGTGGGGAGTGGGTAGCAGGACTTGATTTCTTAGAGGCAGCAGTGGTTGTTGTGCAGACAGGGGGGAGGGCGGTTGGTCAAATCTATTGAAAAACAGATTCAGGTTGTTCGCCCACTCCCTGCCCCCCGTGGCCTGGGGGGAGGTATTCTGGAGCCCCGAGATGGTTTTGAGGTTTCTCCAGACCCCGCTGATGTCGCTCTGTTGCAGCTTGTCCTCCATCTTCTTCCTGAAGCTGTCCTTGCCTTCTCTGATCTTTCTCCTCAGCTCCCTCTGTACGGACTTCAGCATCTCCCTGTTCCCCGACCTGAAGATCCTCTTCTTCTCTCTCAGAAGTGTTTTTATCTCAGGGTTGATCCAGGGTTTGTTGTTTGAGTGATGCCGTATGGTCTTGGTGGGAACGGATTTGTCCACACAGAAGCTGAGGTAGCCCGTGAAGGTGTGAATGAGGCCATCGATGTCCTCACCATGTGGATCGCAGAGCTGCTTCCAGGCAGTGGCTTCAAAACAGTCCTTTAGAGTGTCCATTGTCTCCTCAGACCATAACTCCACAGTGTGCATGGCCGGAGGTTGTCTGTGCACTAGGGGTTTGTACACCGGTCGGAGATGAACCAAGTTGTGATCCGATCTCCCAAGTGGGGGGGAGTTGTGATGAGGTGTACGCCTCCTTAGTGTTTGCGTAGAACAAATCCAGTGTTTTATTGTCTCTAGTGTGGCATGTGACATACTGGGTGAAAGTGGGCAGAATGGGAGACAGTGAAACGTGGTTGAAATCGCCTGAGATGAGGAGAAGAGCATCTGGGTGTTCTGTCTGCAGCCTGCTGGTTACTGAATGGATGACGTCACGCGCTGTCCCAGCGTTCGCCGTCGGATTTGCATAAACAACAATGCAGATCACGTGTGAGTGTTCTCTCGGGAGATATGTAGGCCTCATGCTAACAGCTAGCAACTCAATGTCTTTGCTGCAGTGTCGTTGTTTAACAGTGATATGTCCCGGTCTGCACCAGTTGTTGTTAACATACATGATCACTCCACCGCCCCTGGTTTTGCCACTCTCTGGTGTTCGGTCAGCTCGTATCGTGTGAAAACCCTCCAGCTCAATGTTAGCATCTGCTGCTAGTTCAGTTAGCCACGTCTCAGTAAACAAAAGGAGAGAGCACTCCCGGTAAGTGCTATCATAACGGGAGATAGCCGCTAGCTCATCTAACTTTCCCAGTATCGACCGTACATTTCCCATGACAACAGATGGAAGGGAGGGTCTGTACCTTATATTTTTTGTCCTCCGCCTTACTCCAGCCCGGCAGCCGCGGCGTTTTCGCCTCAGTTCTCTCGGTATGTCGAGTTTTTCCAGTGGGACCGGGTGGCGGTTAAATGCTAGCAGCTCTTCCCTGTTATATCGTATCCTGCTATAAACAGTGGCTCCGTCCACCGGCTCAGGAGACATTTGGGATGATCTGTGTGTCCGTGATATAAGTGGGGTGAAAAAAAAAAGTGATCAAAAGAGAGAGGAAGGGAAAAAAAAACTCGGAATCGAGCCGCTGTTGCAAAAGGCAGCCGACTGGTGTGGCGCCGAGAGGAGGAAAAAAAAAAAAAAAAAATGATTCCAGACACCCTGAACTAGCTCACACAAAGGTGGGGGGAAAAAAAAAACAAAGCTCACACAAAGGTGGGAAAAAAAAACTTAAATTATTCATGTTGCCCCCCCCCTTTTTTTTTTAAACATCACAAACCCATCATTTTAATAATAGTAGGCAGACTTTATATCCACTGTGCTGTATGTATTTTTATAATGCTAGACTCTCAACTTTAATAACTAGTTTTATGGAGAAATAACATTTCAACTGTATTTCAACATGTGTGAGTATCAAATGTTATACAGACTAACCACAAATACCACAGTTACCATTTAGTATTGGATAAGCACTTTGTATTAAATGGCTTAAGCGCCACGTTTACCTTCTTGGCTTCAGCGTTGTACTTGTTGAGAAGAGCTTCAACCCTGTTCCCATAGTCTGGATGGACCGCCTTCAAGTTGGCAACCTACACAGAGAGCCATAATGCTTCACCAAGTTCTTTTCAAGTGAGATTTCCACACTTTAAGCACAAGCTTGTAGTGTAAGCTCAGAACAGTTCAACAGGAAAAGTACTGTGGGTTTCTGACAAGGCGAGGTGTTTATAAATTGTGGGTGAGGCAGGCAGAAATTAAGATTGTGTCAAAGTTTAAATTTAATGAGTGACCATTATAAATAAGTGAATATATGCAGAAGCTCAATATTTAGTTCCCATTTCTGGAGGCATAACATGGACAAAGTGATAATTTATCTCAAAACAAACAGCTCCCCCCACCCCCAACATTCATTTTTGACCTCCATCTCTATATTCATTTAAACACTTTTTTAAAGCCACAATGGTAAAATACCTTGAAACATATTTCACTCACTGCCAAGCACATGGCAATATGCTAATGAAGCATACAGGAGCAATTCTGAAAAGTCACATGCCAGTAGTTTACATGATTGTGACCCAGTTACAAACACTCTTACCATTAGTGATGCACTGTTGATTACACACACACACACTCTCACCCTCACACTCACCATGCGATTCTGGATGAAGAGCTGGGCTGCTTTCAGGGATCCCGCCAAGTTCTGGCAAAGTCTTTGACGTTCCTCTTCATTCAGCACTTTGGTGTAGAAAGTACGAACCTGCAATTGAACATAACAAGGTTGAGAACCAGATTAAATTTGAGCAATATAACAGTAAACCAAATACATATTTACAGTGGCAAGAAAAAAAAAAGTGAACTTCAGGGTTTTCTGCATTAATTTGTCATAAAATGTGATCTGATCTTCATCTAAGTCAAGGGTATTGGCAAATAGAATGTGCCTAAAATAATTTTTTTTTTTTTTTAAATCTTATCTTTCATGTTTTTATTGAGAACAACCATAAAAACCTCATAGTACTGGTGGAAAAAGTATGTGAACCCTTGACTGAATGACCTCAAATAAACTAATTGAGATAGGTGTTTGCATACCTGAACTCTTGTTAAGAAGATGAGTTTGGAGGTGTGGACTAGAGCTACAGTCCATCTGGAAAGTATTCACAGCGCTTCACTTTTTCCGCATTTTGCTACATTTTGCTAGTTACAGCCTTATTCCAAAAGGGATTAAATTCATTTTTTTTCCTCAAAATTCTACACACAATACCCCATAATGACAACATGAAAGAAGTTTGAGATTTTGCAAATTTATTAAAAATAAAAAACTAAAATCACATGTACATACAGTAAGTATTCACAGCCTTTGCTCAATACTTTGTTGATGCACCTTTGGCAGCAATTACAGCCTCCAGCCTTTTTGAATATGATGCCACAAACTTGGCACACCTATCTTTGAGCAGTTTCACCCATTCCTCTTTGCAGCACCTCTCAAGCTCCATCAGGTTGGATGGGAAGTGTCGGTGCACAGCCATTTTCAGATCTCTCCAGAGACAATCAACTGGATTTAAGTCTAGGCTCTGGCTGGGCCACTCAAGGACATTCACAGAGTTGTCCTGAAGCCACTCTTTTGATATCTTGGCTGTGTGCTTAGGGTCGTTGTCCTGCTGAAAGATGAACCATCGCCCCAGTCTGAGGTCAAGAGCGCTCTGGAACAGGTTTTCATCCAGGATGTCTCTGTACATTCTATATTCATCTTTCCCTCTATCCCGGCTAGTCTCCCAGTTCCTGCCACTGAAAAACATCCCCACAGCATGATGCCACCACCACCACTGGCATGGTTATGAGTAGTACCTGGTTTCCTCCAAACATAACGCCTGGCATTCATGCCAAAGAGTTCCAATCTTTGTTTCATCAGACCAGAGAATTTTGTTTCTCATGGTCTGAGAGTCCTTCAATTGCCTTTTGACAAACTCCAAGCGGGCTGTCATGTGCTTTTTACTAAGGAGTGGCTTCTGTCTGGCCACTCTACCATACAGGCCTGATTGGTGGATTGCTGCAGAGATGAATGTCCTTCTGGAAGGTTCTCTTCTCTCCACAAAGGAACGCTGGAGCTCTGACATAGTGACCCTCGGGTTCTTGGTCACCTCCTCAACTAAGGCCCTTCTACCCTGATCACTCAGGTTAGACAGCTGGGCAGCTCTAGGAAGAGTCCTGGTTCTTCTGAACTTCTTCCATTTATGGATGATGGAGGCCACTGTGCTCACTGGAACCTTCAAAGCAGCAAAAAATTTTCTGTACCCTTCCCCAGATTTATGCCTCAAGACAATCCTGTCTCAGAAGTCTACAGACAATTCTTTTGACTTCATGCTGGGTTTGTGCTCCGACATGCACTGTCAACTGTGGGACCTTATATAGACAGGTGTGTACCTTTCCAAATCATGTCCAATCAACTGAATTTACCACAGGTGGACCCCAATTAAGCTGTAGAAACATCTCAAGGATGATCAGTAGAAAAAGGATGCACCTGAGCTCAATTATGAGTTTCATGGCAAAGACTGTGAATACTTGTGTACATGTAATTTCTTAGTTTTGTTATACTAGATGTGCAAAAATCTCAAAAAAGCTTTTTTCACATAGTCATTATGGGATATTGTGTTTAGAATTTTGAGGAAAAAACTGAATTTAATCCCTTTTGGAATAAGGCTGTAACATAAAATGTGGAATATTTTCCAGATGTGCTGCACTTGGACTGATAAAAATCACAAAATTTGAGTTTGTTCCATACAAGAAGAATATGCTTATGTGAGCCATGCCTCGCCAAAAAGAGCTTTCAGAAGATTTAAGATCAAGAGCACACCGACACGCCACAGCGGTATTGGCAAAATGTTTTGTGGACTGATGAAACTAAGACTGAACTATCTGGAAAGAACAGGGAGCTCTACATCTGGTGTAAAAAGTTCATTGCATATCATTATGGAAACATCATCCCAAATGTAAAATATGGTGGATGAAATATGATTTGGGCCTGCTTTGCTGCATCAGGGCCTGGCCAACTTGCAATCATTGAGGGGAAGATGAATTCCCAAGTCTATCAAAAATTCTTCAGGATAATGTGAGTGTCTGTGCATCAGCTAAAACTCTGTAGAAGTTCTATGTTCTGCCAGGAAGAATGGACTAAACTCTTTATAGTTTATATATGCTTCCGTTAAGCAATATCATTAGAAAGCACTGTATACATTTTCATTGTTACACAGACGACACACAACTACACCTGTCAATGAAGCCAGATGATTGTAATCAATTAGCCAAGTTAGATGCCTGTCTTAAGGATATCAAAGCCTGGATGACTTGTAATTTTCTGCTATTAAACTCAGATAAAACTGAAGTCATTCTTGTTGGCCCAAAACACCTTAGAAATTCCTTTCCAAATCATGCTCTTAATTTAGATGCCACCACTCTCACTCCGAATAGTTCTGTGAGGAACCTTGGAGTTATTTTTGATCAAGATCTGTCCTTTAACTCACATATTAAATTTGTTTCTAAGACTGCCTTCTATCATCTGCGCAATATTGCCAAGATTAGGAGCATCTTGTCTCTGAATGATGCTGAGAAACTGATCCACGCCTTTGTCAGCTCTCGATTAGATTACTGTAATTCGTTATTATCAGGTTGTCCTAAAATATCCTTTAAAAAAAAAAAATCTTCAGTTGATCCAAAATACTGCTGCAAGAGTTGTAAGTGGTTGTAGAAAAAGAGATCATATCTCCCCGGTTCTGTCCTGCCTTCATGATAGCTATCTAGCTAGCTATCCATCTATCCAGCTATCCATCTATCCATCTAGCTAGCTAGACAGATAGCTAGCTAGATAGCTATCTGTCAATAAGTGGTTGTAGAAAAAGAGATCATATCTCCCGGGTTCTGTCCTGCCTTCATGATAGCTATCTAGCTAGCTATCCATCTATCCAGCTATCCATCTATCCATCTAGCTAGCTAGACAGATAGCTAGCTAGACAGATAGCTAGCTAGATAGATACTTTATTTCGAACAAAAAAGTATAACAAAACAAATGACAAATGCAATAAAGTAACAGTATACAGTGTTCGAAAGGGAGAAGGAAGAAGTGAACACTTATTAATTCTATCTCCTCTTTTCCATAAATACACCCATGTGAATTATATACAAATTACCACATTTAAGACCCCAAGTAAACAATTAACTGTATTTTGTACATATCAACATTAACACCCATCCATCCTAGCATACATTGATGTCCATACATTTAAACCAGCCTCAAACAACACAGATATACACAGTGCTGTCCCACCCACCATTCCATAGTGTCCCATAGTGAGCATAGTGAATCGTACATATAAATACTACCCTTCTAACATATATCCTTTCAGCAAATAATGTTTGTACCTCTTTTTGAATTTATTTCTGTTTGTACATAGTTTCAGTTCCAGCTCCAGACTGTTCCACAAATCCACCCCACAGACCGATATGCACATACTTTTCTTGGTTGTTCGTATCTTGGGTTTTGTAAAGTTTAAGTCTCCTCTCAAATTATGATCATTGTTTCTTTTTTTAAATATGTTTTGTATATTAGTTGGGAGTTGATTATTAATTGCCCTGTACATGACTTGTGCTGCCTTAAATTTAACTAAATCGATGAACTTTATGACATGTGACTTTAAAAACAACAAATTGGTATGGTCTCTATATCCTACATTATTTATTATCCTTATAGCTCTTTTTTGTAATGTGCATATTGACTGTAGGTTGGTCTTGTAGGCGTTTCCCCAGACTTCTACACAGTAGTTAAGATAAGGTAGAAACAGTGAATTGTACAGTAAGACCAATGATTTATAGTCCAAGATGTGTCTTGTCTTCCCCAGTATGCCTATACATTTTGCCAACTTGGCCCGGATGTGACTGATGTGAGGTTTCCAGCAGATTTTATTGTCTAGCGTCACCCCCAGAAACTTCTTTTCCTGTACTGTTTCTATTCTGGTTTCATCTATCGTTACCATTATTTCATGATTTATTTTATAATTTCCAAACAACATAATCTTTGTTTTTTTAAGATTTAGAGATAATTTATTTTTGTTGAACCACTGCGTTAACTTTTTCATTTCAGTTGTGACCACCTCTAAAACCTGCTGCAAATTCTCACCAGTGCAAAGGATATTTGTGTCATCCGCAAACAAAATAAATTTCAGAATTTTTGATACTTGGCATGTGTCATTTATATACAAAATAAAGAGTTTGGGTCCCAAAACTGACCCCTGGGGCACACCACAAGTGATGTCCATGAAGGGTGATTTGTGCTCACCAATTTGTACAAATTGTTGTCTGTTACTTAAATAACTTTCCACCTAACTCAGTCCGACCCCTCTTATCCCATACCTTTCCAGTTTCCCTAGTAGTATTCTGTGGTCAATGGTGTCAAAAGCTTTCTTTAAATCTATAAATACTCCTACTGCAAACTTTTTTTAATCTATACAACTAGTAATTTCTTCTATAAGTTCAATCAGTGCCAAAGATGTAGATTTATCTGCTCTAAAACCATACTGGCTCTCTGTAAGGAGGTTGTGTTTTTCAATGAAATCATCCAGTCTCTTAGTGAAGATTTTTTCAAGTATTTTGGAGAATTGAGAGAGTAAAGAGACTGGCCTGTAATTTGTGAAACAATGACTGTCTCCTGTTTTATATAGAGGTATTACTTTTGCTATTTTCATTTTGTTTGGAAATTTACCAGTTTGAAATGACAGGTTAGAGATGTGGGTGAGTGGCTTAACAATTCCTTCAATTACTTTTTTCACTATTGTCATGTCAATTTCATTCCAGTCCGTTGATTTTTTGTTCTTAAATTTACTCAGTCTCAATAATTTCCTTTTCAGTAACTGCACCCAAAAAAATTGTGTTTGGATTTCTATCTTCTATTTCATTTACAGAACCACTATTGTTTGTTTCTGTTGTCACTATTGATTTTGCTAATTCAGGACCAACGTTTACAAAAAATTTATTGAAACCACCGACCACATCCTCCATATTATTTATCAAATTGCCATTTTCAATAAAATATTCTGGATAATTAGCATTCTTAGGTCGATTACTAATAATCTCATTGAGTACTTGCCATATTCCTCTTAAGTTATTTTTATTATCCTCTAATATTCTGTTGTAATATTCTTTCTTACAGGTCCTCATTATATTAGTAAGCTTATTTTTATATCTTTTATATTTGATCTCAGCCTCCACTGTTCTGCACTTAATGAATTGTTTATATAATGTATTCTTCTTTTTACATGCATTTATTAACCCCTTGGTGACCCAAGGAATATTTTTCTTTTGTTGTCTGTCACTGTATTGTTTTATAGGACAGTTTTTATTGTACAATGATTGAAATATTTGTAAAAATTTATCATATGCTTTATTTATATCATTTTCATCCTTAACTATCTTCCAATCTTGTATTAATAATTCCTTTGTCAGTAAATACATAGATTCTTCGGTTCTTATTCTTTCATATTTAATATTTTTGGTATACTTTTTCTTCCTGTAATCACATTGATAGACAACAAAAATCAGCAGGTGGTCACTGATATCATTCAATAAAAGCCCACTCCTGATATTATTTTCCATAATGTTTGTGAATATGTTATCTATTAGTGTGGCACTGTGTGACGTGATTCTGCTAGGTCCGGTAATTGTTGGATGTAAGCCCATACTGCACATTGTGTTGATAAATTCTTCTGTCAAACTATGTTGTTTTGAAATCCCCACAGATTAACATACACATTTTTTCCGTCCAGTCCTTAAATAAGTCAATGTTTGATGCAGGTGTTCTATATACACAGCTCATTACTATATTCTTCACATTGTCCAGACAGATTTCTATTGTAATACATTCAAATAAATCATCCACAGTTACTGACAGATTTTCAACAACCTTGTATTTCAAGCTCTTGTCAACATAAATTGCAACTCCTCCTTCTTTTTTCACTTTTCTATTTATATAATTTAATTCATAGCCATCCATGGTAAAATCCACTCCTTTCTCTTCACTGAGCCACGTCTCTGATAGTGCCACAATATTGAATGGCTCTTTAAACTGATGTAAATAATCTTTAATGTTATTAAAGTTGGCATAGAGACTTCTGCTGTTGAAGTGGATCATAGAAATATTGAAATCAGATGTGCTCATTGTGTTAAACTGTTCATCTGTGTAGTAACTACAGTCATTATTGATGGAGCTAAATAAATTATTAAATTTAAATTATTAAATAAATTATTAAATTAAATTTAAATAATCTTAAATTATTATCAGGGTCTATGTTATATTCTACGTCCTGTGGGTTGTGATCTGTATATTCAAAAACCTTCAGTTCCTGTTGTTCCTGTTTGTTGATCTTTTGTTTCATGTTGTTAAATGTCTTGTAGCAGATAGAGATAGAGTTTAGAATTAAATTTAAAATCCTTCTTCTCACTTTCAAAGCTCTTAATAATCAGGCCCCCTTATATATAAAAGATCTGATATTACCTTGCCATCCTAATAGAGCACTACGCTCCCAAAACGCTGGATTACTTGTAATGCCCAGAATCTCCAAAAGTACATTGGGAGGCAGAGCCTTCTGCTATCAAGCTCCTTCTCTGTGGAACCAGTTACCACTCTGGGTCTCAGAGTCAGACTCTGTCTCTGTTTTTAAGAACGTGGTAAAATCCTTCCTTTTTAATATAGCCTACAATTAGGGAGGGATTTTGTGTCTCTTAACCCCGCTTCTGTTTTATGTCTGTCCTCTTCATCCTCTCCATTCCCTCACCCCCAGCCAGTCGCAGCAGATGACTGCCCCTCCCTGAGCCTGGTTCTGCTAGAGGTTTCTTCCTGTTAAATGGGAGTTTTTCCTCTCCACCGTCGTTAAATGCTTGCTCACAGGAGATCGTCTGATTGCTGGGTCTTTCTGAAATTGTGGGGTTTTCTCTGCATTTTGTAGCGCTATGAGATGACTTCTGTTGTGATGTGGCGCTATATAAATAAAGCTGAATTGAATTGAATTAAAAATCCTCCTGAACAATGTGCCGGTCTGATCCACAGTGACAGGAAGCACCCAGTTGAGGCTATTGCTACCGGGGGGGACAATCAGTTATTCATGCAAGGGTTCACATACTTTTTCCACTATCACAATGAGGTTTTTATGCTTGTTCTCCATAATGACATGACAGATCAAAAAAAAATTTTTTGTGTCATTATTTTAGGCATATACCCTCGACTTGGATGAAGATCAGATCACATTTTATGACAAATTAATGCAGAAAACCCTGAAATTCAAAAAGGTTCATACTTTTTCTTGCCACTGTATACCAAATGTTGGTTTAATAAACAAGACTAAACAGACCATGGATGCTAGATGAAATGGTCTGAGTGGCAACATGCCAATGCATCTATGTGACCTATGTAAGAAGTTTCCATTGGCACACATTAACTGGTAATTGGTTGAGGGAGAGCTGACAAAGAGGTGGTTAAATAACTAATTAACAGCCTCCAGTGATCCTCTCCCTTTCTTGTCCTCCTAAAAATTGGTTTAAAAAATACTTTAAAAATAATTTATACCATAATTGCTGAACTGTTGAGGGAAAAAAAAATTTAATTTTTGGCATTTTTATCAATTGCTGCTTAAGGGTGGCCTGTAGGAGTCGGGGGGGGGGGGGGGGGGGGGGGGGCAAATTAGTTCAGTTGTGGACAGAAAAATAAACCGGGTGGAAGTGCAGAACCTGTAAAGTAACAGGACTTCTGCATTTTTAAAAATCCTTTTAACCTAGTCCTTCACCATTTCATTACATGCATAAACCTAGAGCACAATTTTGTGCCTACAGAAAATGCTGATGTTGAGAAGGGCTTCAGTAACAAAGAAGAAATATAGCAGCACCTGTAAAACAAGAGCCTTTCTGTTCTATACTGCAAAATACAGTTTTGAAACATGGAAACTAATCTACAAAATGTAACATCCAACCATTCAACACAGTCTGCAAAAAGCTTGTTTCTAGAGAAAACCAAATCTTTCTTAGACAAGTGCAATTGTGTAGGTGCTGTGTTTCTAGATCTGAAGAAGGCATTTCACACCGCTGACCACAACATCCTTTTAACCAAACTTACTCAGTTTAATTTTTCAGAACATGCCATCAAATGGATGAAATCCTATTTAACCGACAGACAGCAATGTGTAATGGTCAACAGTGTCAAATCGCCATATTTGAAATGTCAAATGGGTGTCCCACAAGGCTCCATACTTGGACCAATATTATTCTCCTTAGACATATATTATTTACCAAATGCATGCAGAAACATTCATATACAAATGTATGCAGATGACACAGTAATATTCACACCTGCAAAAAAAAAGCACAAGAAGCCACCTGTATTCTTACAACAGCAATGACCCAAATCCATGACTGGCTCAATAATTCATGTCTCCTACTAAACACTAAAAAAAAACTGTCTGCATGATGTTTACCAAACAATGATCAAACATTACAAACTCGAACATTTTCTTAAAAGGGGAGGAGCTGCAATAAGTTGAGGAATTTAAGTACCTCAGCGTAATTTTAGATTCCAACAATGATCAAACATTACAAATGCCAACATTTTCTTAAAAGGGGAGGAGCTGCAATTAGTTGAGGAATTTAAGTACCTCGGCGTGATTTTAGATTCCTCATTAACCTTTAAAACACATTAAAAAAAATCTCAAACATAATCAAATTCAATCTGAGAAATTTTAAACAAATTAGACCATCGCTGACAGTTCGTGCGGCCAAAATGTTCCTGCATGCAGTGATCTTCTCATATTGATTACCGTTTTACCAACTGGTCACTCACTGGTGTAACCATAATCAAACCCACTGAACCTTTATACAAAAAAGCCATAAAAATCTTTGTGAAGAAAGATCCTACATTTCATTGTTGTCACATTTACAAGAAATACAATTTTATGTCCTTTGAAAATAATAAAACTTTCAAATTTGCCTGTTCAATTTATAAAATATTAAATGGCTATGCACCGCACCTCCCCCGGGAGAATATGTTACACTGAGGACCGTCACTGGTACAACCACCAGAGCAATAACTAGAGTAGACTGTGAGGTCCCCCACAGATGCACCACATTTGCTCAATCTGTTCTATCAGTGAGGGGCACCAAGAACTGGAATAATATACCACTGGCAATCAGAAAATGTACCGCACTAAACACTTTTAAGACTCACTGTAAATATTGGCTTTTAAACAACCAAAACTGTACCCATAACTAGTGGTTGCTCTGCGGCATGCGCATATACAGTATATCTGTGCCCATGTGTGACACACATATGCCCCACCTCTTGTTTTTTGTGCTGAGAGGTGCATGTGTGCCTGTATGCATACACAGCACTTCATTCATCTGACATTTGAATGTTTTATAACACCATGACTCTTGCACTTTAGCATATCCACTTTGTACAGATTTATTGCAGACGTTCTTCTCGTGTATGATTGTTTTGTTTCTGTGTTTCTGTGACCCACCGGGGCACTACAGATGCAAATTAGCAGTATTGCTAAATCTGACATACTTACATTTGTATTAATGTTCATTAGTATGTAATGTCCCTTTCAAATAAACATTAAACCAAAACACTAACATGCACTTGACAGCTCTTGCAATCAAACAGTTTTAACAAATGCTCAAAGTGCATCATTACCTGTGTGACATTATCTTCATCTGCGCTGTTATAACGAGCCACATCTACAGACACCTTGAACTTGGACTCCAAAAACACAGGCTGCGTCTCCGGAGCACTGAAGCTGTTGGGATAGTAGTTTGGAGCTCCACCTAAACATGACACACACACACACAAAAAAAATTAAATTAAATTAAATTAAAAAAAAGACATTCAGGAATTAACTGTAACATATGAATTCAAACCAGACTGTCGGTGATGGAGTAGCTTATCAGTCCCACCAGGATTTCGTGATGTTGCAATCGCGTCAATTTACGTGAAATCAGCCAATCAGCGCAACTATTGCGCGACCTTGCAACTTTGTCCAATCACCGCAACTTTCCCGCAATTCTGGCCAATCCTCGTCAACTTCCGCCAATTCCACCAATCAAATTTGTCTCTGAAACGCTCAGTCTAACCAATCAAATGCATCGTGCTGCACCGCATTCACTTCCGTGTTTACAGTAAGTATTAATGGAATACGTCAGCAAAAAACAGTGCAATTTAAAATAAATAAATAAATAAATAAATAAATAAATCACCCGCGAGGTTTGCAACACCGTCCCTCCATCTCCCCCAGCCTGCCGGTGGACGTTTTGCCACGTCTCCATCCTGACCACGTGCTGGGTTTGTGTTGAAAGACATCCGCCTGCCCCAAAAGCACCCTGTCGCGGAAGCGCACATGACGAGACAGTCCATAGACCCACAAACAAACAAGCAAATCTAACACTACAGCCAGTGTTTGATCATTTCATACATCTTTAGAGGTAAAATCATTGCTACATCTGGTCAATGAGCTTTAAAGCTGTGAATCTGATCTGGACACGGACAACCCCCAGTAACTGAAAGGGGTGTGCGCGCGTGCGTGTGTGTGTGTGAAGATATGCAGCAGACAGACAGGTAGGAGTTGCGTGGAAAGAGACAGAATATTGTCTGTATATTTTTTTTTTTTCAGAAAAACAGACTCCAATAGACAATACAGACTAATAATAAATTATTTCTTTTTTCCTCTCTGCTCGGTACCGAGTGGTTGGGGACTGTAGGGAGTTTTCAAATGAAGGCACGCAAATAATTTCCAAATCTCTACTCTTTAACATGCATTCAATCCAATTAGCTGTTGTAATGGAGACTGTGTTAAAGTCTGTATTTGCCATTGTACAAAAGAGTTTTTTCTGTATAGCAGAAGTTTCTGCTTAATTTACAAATCATTGTAATAGGAAATGTTTGACAATCCTGTGCTTTTCTTGTATTGTTATACAGAATATCACTGCAGTAAGCTGGAAAAAAAAAAAAACAACTCAAAACATCGCAACTTTTATTGCAACCTTTAAAAAAAAAAAAAAAAAAAAAAAAGCTCCCGCAAATTCAGGCTTTCTGGGCCGCAACAATCATAAAAACATCCTGCGAAATCCTGGAGGGACTGGCTTATTCAGGCCTGATGAAAATTTGAATTACGTGGGTAGGGTGCCCAAAATTTCGTACTTTCCACAATTATGTATTTATTTTCTATTTTGTTCCAGTTTATGAAATAAAGTGACCGACTTAATGTTTGCTGGTAATACAATACTTTTTCCATCATATCCCACAAAGACTGTTTTTACATGTTTTCAATTTAAAAAAAAATGCAAGATGGCCAGTGCAGTCCAATCTACTGTAGTCTACTTTTAGAAAATTCCATTTGTGTATTAAAAAAAAATAAATAAACGAATTAAAACCATTATTACGGTATATCATAAGAGCAGCCACTGCTACACCTGGACTGGTGTCAAGTTATTAATGCCGTTTTTTTTTGTTTTTTTTTAAATCCAGTGTCTCTACTCTCGGGTTATTTCAGGAAGTTGTAATGCTTTTATTTTGGTGGTACAAGGACGTTATCTATGCAACAGTGAAGGAGGCCCTGTTGGTTTTTCTGCACTGGTAGCATGAAATAAAGCAGCGCTCTGCTAAGTAACCGTCGTGGTTATATTTTTTTTGAGCAACACTGGTAGCAGAGGATGGTTTCCAACTACAGAGTACCCCTGAGCTTCAACAAGAAGAAGCCTTATGAAAGTTGGAAAAATTAAGTTACAATCTGGACCAGAGTTACAGAACTCGACAAGAAGCAGCAAGCTCTCGCTGTGGTTTTGGCACAGTCAGGAACAGCGAGGGAGGCTGGAATGGAAATACTGGTAGAAGGCGAATAAAGACAGCGGTATGGAAATTTTGTTAGCAAAACTTGACAGTTTGTTCCTTAAAGAGGAAAAGAACCAGATTTATGAAGCCTATTCGTATTTTGACCAAAATAAGTAGAGGCCGTGAAGTGTCTATGGTGGACTACATAATTGACTGAGTAGCGCTATTCACGAATGCGCAAATACAAGATGGAGTTACCCAACACAGTTTTAGCTTTTAAGCTGCTTGACACCACGTGTTTGGATGAGAAGGATCGTCAGCTAGCACTCATGGCGTGCACGGAACTAACATATTCCTCAATGAAGTTAGCTTTGAAGACGATATTTGGTGGGAAAGCGCCAGTCTCCAGCATGGGAATTAATGAAGATATGGCTTATATGACGAAGCAGAAATGCCAGGGAGGCAAAGTGCAGCCACAGTAGCAGTAGCAGAGAGCACTGCTGCCTGGGAGTAACCCACTGGATAAGTACGGGCACAGATCAAAGTGTGCAGTCTGTCAGTCAACCTTTCACTCAGCTAAGGACTGTTCCCTACAAAGGTGAGCAAGTGAAGTTGACTGAAGAAAGCAGCAAAGAGGAAATGGAAGAGTGTAATATCACTCTTCACAAAAGAGTCACCCACTGAAGCTAAAATCTTAATGACAGTGTTTTGGATCAGCAATTATCAGTCCCTCCAGGATTCTGCGATGCTGTGATCGCACCAATTCACACAAAATCAGCCAATCAGTGCAGCTATTGCGCAACCTTGCAACTTTGTCCAATCCCTGCAACTTTCCCACAATTTTGGCCAATCCTCGTCAACTTCCACCAATTTCACCAATCAAATTTGTCTCCAACTGGCGTTGAAATGCTCAGTCTAACCAATCAAATGCATCGCTGCACCGCGTTCACTTCCGTGTTTACAGTGAGTAGTGAGTCTATAGTTTACAGTGAGTAATGGAACACATCAGCAATTTTTTTTTTTTTTTTTTTTAAAAATCGCACAAACACTCACCCGCGAGGTTTTCAACACCGTCCCTTCCTCATTCTCCCCCAGCCTGCCCATGGACACCTCGCCACGTTTCCATCCTGACTGCATGCACGAAGCACTTGGTTTGTGTTGAAAAACATGCCCCTGCTCCAAAAGCACCCCGTCGCGGAAGCGTGCGTGAGGAGAATACACGACACTACAGCCAGTGTTTGAACATTTATTCATCTTTAGAGGTAAAATCATTACTAGGGATGGGCATTCGGTGAAATTTTCTTCGCCGATCGTCGGGAGAATTAATGATTAATAATCGGTTAATCATTAACATTTTTAGGTAGGTAACAAGGCAGGTAGACTACATTAGAACATCAGGTATCAACACGGAGAGCCGCACAACTCAAATCCACCTCTCTGTTCGCTGTTCTCGTGTTGGCTCGGCTCGGGAATCTCGCAAGCTGATTGGCCGAGACGTTTCACCCTGCAAGCTGATTGGCCGAGACGTTTTACCCTGCTTCTCTCCCTGCCGAGTGGCCACCCAGCAAACGAAGACCGCATTCATTGCTCTTTATCGCTCGTGTTGCTTAGTCTAGCCGCGTGGAACTTTTTGCTGTTCTCTTGTGCCATTTTGTGCGAAATAGTCTTCCCGTCGAGCCACTACGCCGCCTCCTGCAGCTTCCCTCGACGATCCTGCGCCTCTAGCACCTGAGGAGCAGTAAAGCTCTCATTAACCTGTGCAGTAAATCATCTTCATCTTGAGTTACGCATCTTGTTATAAGAATAAAAGAGTTCTAAAAACATATTTATGTACACTTTATTTACATCTACGTATGTATGTACACTTACACACACACACACGTATCATATGAGAGAGAGAGTGAGAGAATGAACGTACGTATTATTTATGGGTGACGCGATAAGTGAGGGATCACTGTACTCTTATGTATTGAGAATAATAATAAAAAAAATACAGTGTTTTTCTTCGAGGATGAATTTATTAACAAGACAAGTTTGCAGTAAAACGTGAACACATGCGCATTGCGCAAACGAGGGAGGCTTCAAGTTGCGAGCCAGACAATAACGGGAGACACATACAGGACACATAACGGAACATATATTTCTTTCTTTTACTTTTTTCTTTTGTATGCTGCATTGCAGTGATTGCAGTACACCTGGTCATTTTTTTAAAATGAAAATGGTCTCACGCAACACTTCGCCGCAACCTCTTCATGATTTGGCGATTGCCCTACGGAAGCTCGCATGTATCAACTGAGGCACGCCAGGGTACGGCGATGGTGTAATGTTGCCCCCTGGTGCCCAAATTTTGCCAGTGGCACAGTTAAATGCATTGCATTGTTTGAGGACAGCCGTGCACTAGGCCTAATAACCTACATTCGGATTGTTTAAAAAAAAAAAAAAAAAAACGGTTTGTCGACGAAAATGAACTTCCTCGGTGAAATTCTTAATGATCAATTATCGGTTAATCGGTTAATTATGCCCATCCCTAATCATTACTACATCTGGTCAATGAGCTTTAAAACTGAATCTCCGGTCTGGACGGACAAATGCACCCCCCCCCCCCACCCATCCCGCCGTAAATGAAAGATGTATGTGTGTAGGCTGACATGCAGCAGACAGATCGGTAGGCATGGAAAGAGAGAGAATATTCTGCTGTTTTTTCCCCAGAAAAACACAGACTCCAATAGCCAATACAGTGCAACGGAATAAATTATTTTTTCCTCTCTGCTCAGTACCGAGTGGTTGGGGACCGTAGGGAGTTTTCAAATGAAGGTGCTGCCAATAATTTCCAAATCTATTTAGCTGTTGTAATGGATGTTGTGTTAATGTTTGTATTTACTGTTGCACAAGAGTTTTTCTGTATAGCAGAAGTTTCTGCTTAATTTACAAATCACTGTAATACGAAATTTTTTACAATCCTGTGCTTTTCTTGTATTGTTATATAGAATATCACTGCAGTAAACTGAAAAAAAAAAAATACACCTGCTTTAAAATCTGGAAATCTTCCCACAACTTTTAGTGCCAGAAACACTCTACAAACATCACAACTTTTAGCGCAACTTTTTAAAAAAGTTCCCACGAATTCAGGCTTTCTGGCCCGCAACAATCATAAAAACATACCATGAAATCCTGGAGGGACTGAATTATAGATAATGCATGTACAAGGACTGTATGTGGACAAGAATGGCTACACAACCTAAAGATATTGCAAAAGCACAGCAATAGACCGTTTAAATCTGGTGATGGACAAATGGTGCATTTGACAGAGAAGCTGAAAATTCCTGCTAAAGTAGGATAGACCAAATGCATTATTGAAACGGAAGTTGTGCCAGCCAACATTCCACTGCTTTGAGCAAGGCTTCAATGAAAAGAGCAGGAACAATACTTGACATGGAAAATGACAGTGCAATAATCTTCAACAAGCCAGTGAGGTTAGAATTCTCAGACTTTGGTCATTACTGTGTGAATATTGTGGATGACAACAATAAAGACACTCAACAACATGATCCTGTTTTAACCACAGAAGATGACCATTTTGAGGATGAAATCCTCACACTATCTGAAGAAAGGAGTCCTGCAGCGAAGTATGACATTCTGCTAAAACTTCACAGACAGTTTGGTCATGCCTCTGCAGACAAACTAAAGAGGCTTCTGAGGAGCTCAGGTAACAAAGATGTTGAGTGTGGTTCAATTATACAGAAGATAGTCAATGAATGTGAATGTCAGAAATATAGCAAAGCAAAGCCCAAGCCAGTTGTTGGCCCACCACTAGCATCACAGTACAATGAGACTGTTGCTGTTGATTTACATGAACTTCAACCAGGTGTGTGGTATCTTCACATTATTGACCAGTTCACACGCTTTAGTGCTGGCAGTATTCTGAAGTCAAAGAAGTCATCTGAAAGACATTTTTTACATGCTTGGATAAGTGTGTATGGTCCACCACAGAAACTCTTCAGTGATAATGGAGAATAGTTTAACCACTTGCGCTCCGTTGTTCCGCAGGCGGGCAAGTCTCTGCGTCCTAGGGCGCACGAGGGCGCACGAGAGCGCACTCGTGCACGCTCGGACGCATGACGCATGATAGAGATACTGATGGTGGTGATGTAGGTGGTGTGGCCTCCAAGCGCCACTGAAAAAAAAAGCTGCAGTCACAGCCGCGAACAGATTAGTTCATCTGATTGACCTCTCATTCGACTAATAAGAGCCTTGAATTGGGTTTCTGAAACCATGAAGAGCCAATGAATGAAAACCTAGGAAGGAGGACCCGCCTACTGTGAATGCAGGAGCCAATTGAAGCACAGAAATTCGGGCTGGTGAAGAGATATTTACTGTTGCAGCAGATGAAAACAAAGGACGCTGGATGAACCTGCTACAGACCCAGGCTCACCCAGCAGCATGGAGAACACCCACAAGTGGGACCTGCACTCAATCCAGCAGAATAGACGTTTAGGATTCTCTTCCGTCATCATAGACCGACGGAGGCCAACGACAAAGGTCGTAAATCATTCACCAAAACCGCAATATTGGAATTATGTTTTGATCGGGATCCACGAGCGGACCAGCGTCGCGTTCGTCTGACAATGGGGAAGAGAAGTTCGCCAGGACTCTGCTGCTGTGAAGAGGTAAGGTGTTATAAGCCAAATTATTATTTCTCCCTGAAAACTGTAATCCAAAAATGACTTTTGACTGATCGGTAAATTACAACTGTACTGCCCACGAAGTACGAAGTGCGTGTGCCGCGATAAACTGTTCATTTGCCGTGTTCGGACCGTGAACGCCCCCCCCCCCCCCGCTGCAGAAGAGGAGCGGGGGGGGGGGGCGTTCATGGTCCGAACGACCCCCCGGTCTGCAGGGGGGAGCATATGAGTCTATTCCGTCATGTAGCGATGGCCGTCTTCTGTAGCAAGAGGGGGGGGGAACCCCACCCCCACCCCCTCACACACACAGTAGCGAGGGGGGGGGGGGGAGCCGCTGTGAAAACATGCAAGGAGTGTAATCCGTCATGTAGCGAGGGCTGAACTCTGTCTTTTGTAGCGGGGGGGGACAACCCCCCCCCCCCCACACACACACACACAGCCCTGAATGTGACCTTTCATTAGAGCCCAAAATGAAGATTCTACATTGAATTATTCAAAAGTTATAGACGTTTTTCCAAACTGTGCCATTTGGCACAATTTGGCACAGTTCCAAAACACCTGGGAACTACCTGAGAACAAAGCTGTGTAAAATATTCATTTTTTGTGGTATTGTTACCAAATTTGGATCTCAGCTTGATAACACTTGGTTCTACATTTCTATTGCATTTTCCAGCCGGATCGGACAGCTGTGTGTTATCTGCAAGCATTTGTATCCAAAAAAACACCGTGTCCAAATTTATTTTCTTCAAGTTCAGTATGTTTAGATGACTGTAACTCAGTGGCCGGAGCACGTAGAGAGATTATGTTTTTTTTGCCAAAAAATTCAAAGTGTTTTCTTTTAAATGAGACCAACCCCACGAAGATGCTGCAAAGGGTTGAATAACAGCTTTCGATTTACTTTGGGCACGTTTTTTTTTTGGCATTTTTAGGAAAATTGCCCGGAGTGCAAGGGGTTAACAATGATGAGTTCCGAGATATGGCAGAAAACTAACAGAGGTGAAGACCACAGCTGCCTATAGTCCATGGAGCAATGGACTCCTGAAACGACACAATCAAACACTGAGATTATGATGAAAGTTAAGCAAAGGAACTGTTGCAACTGGGACACTGCTCTGGACTGGGCCCTTATGGCAAAAAAAAACACCATGCACAACATTCACAGCTACAGTCCTTATTAGTTGGTCTTTGGTCAGAATCCAAACCTGCCCTCAGTGCTGGCAGATAGACCCCCAGCTTTAGAGGGCACCACTAAAAGTGAGTGGGTGGCAAGACACATATTGGCTTTACATGCATCCAGAAAAGCTTTCACTGAAGCAGAATGTTCAGAAAGAATACGTAGAGCTATACAAAAGCAAGTACGTCACACAGATGAGAAATATGAAGCTGGAGACCAAGTGTACTACAAGCGGATTGATTCCCCAGAATGGAAAGGACCAGGAATCATCATCGGCCAGGATGGTGCGGTGGTGTTTGTCAGGCATAGAGGACTCTGCATCAGAGTCATCAACTCAGATTGAAAAGGGTACATCAAGACAACATGAACCAAAGTGACATTGAAAGTGCTACAGACCTGATACAACTACAGGACATCCCTCATTACAACATGGAGGACAGAGACAATGATCAACAGAGAGAAACAGACACTGGAATGGAAGAGGAAACAGACACTCAGGACAATAATGATGAAGAGACACTTTGTGATGAACATCGGACTAGTAATGTAGAGACAAAATATGCAACAGGAAACAAATATCTGTTTGAAACCAGGGCAAGTTGTGACATACAAAGATCTAGTCACAGATATATTAGACAAAGCTAAAGTTTTAGGACATGCATGAAAAGTCACAGGCAGGTTTAAGAATTGGTATAATCTAATTCACACTGAGCCCACTGATGTTGCAGGTAACATACAGTCAGCTGACTTGTCAAGAGTTGGAAACCTTCAGGTACAAAACAGTGTTATAGAACAAAACCACGTGAGAAGATGTTTTAACTAAGGATGTGTCATTTGATGTGCCAAAATGTGCAGAGATTAAAAAACTGGAACGATAATGATGCGTTTGTAGAGGTCAAAGATGAGGGACAAAAGTTTATATCCACAAGATGGGTGTGTACTCTTAAAGAGACCTCTACTGGAGTTGTACCTAAAGCATGTCTAGTCACAAGAGGGTTTGAGGAGTTGGACAGGTCTGACCTTCCAAAAGATTCTCCCACATGTGCCACTGAGGTTACTTGTGGCTGTAATTGTCAAAACAGTGGTCTCTTCACTCTATGGACATAAAATCTGCATTCCTAGAGGGGATGCAACTGTCAAGAGACATTTATATCAAGCCTCCACCAGAGGCTAAGTGTGAAGGTGCGGTGGACACAATACACAGGTCTAGCATTCGCTCACATCCAGAGAGGCAGGAAGAAACAAGGACAATGGACCACAGGAGGAAGCTCACTGGGAGGTTCAGACTGGGCAGAGTTTAGACACCTCCCGGGGAGAGGAAAATTAACAAAGATGCTCCTTTCGCCACCTGCAGCAACAAGTGGGCGCGTGAATACACAGGTGGCGAATGTATGGTAATTTAGGTAGCAAGTGTTATGATAACTGTATCAAACAATTCCTTTGTACATACACGATGCATAATGTGCCAGCCCCAGTTTCTATGCATGATTAATAAAGCTATAAAGGCAGAACACAGAGAAACTGGAGGAGGCTTCGCCCCAGTGTGGCTGCGCTGGGGTTCGTGGCTGTACATGTTTGTGAGAGGGAAATAAAGATTCTGTGTTGTCCATGCTCGTGCCTCGCCTCACATCCTTTCCTTACCCTCTACAAAGGTACATTATGGAAGCTGAAGTAGTGTGTGTATGGTTTAGCTGATGCTTCTCTGTACTCGTATAATAGAGTTAAAGATATAATATCAACAAATGGAAAAAAAATGTCTCAGGTTGACCCAGCTAGTTTCTATTGGCTTGATGAGGACTGTACAGTGAATGGGGTTCTTGCTTGCCATGTTGATGATTTCATATGGGGAGGTACAGATTAATTCTCTAAAACATTGATTCTACAGCTCAGAGCAGCTCTTCACGTTGGGTGTGAGGAACATGTCAACTTCTGTAATGTGGGTATAGATTTTGAAACCATAGGTGGAAAAGTGCAGATACATCAGGCTAGGGCTGTGCGATATGACGATATATATCAGATGACGATATAAAAACGTCTGTCGTTTCATAGAATACACTATGGTTTATATCGTATTTAAAATGCGCATACCCTCGTTTATTCAGTAAAGCTCCTACCTCACCACTACTTGTTAGCGCCCCGTCTCTTTCCTGCAGTGCGCGACTGCATGCAGCGGAACAGGTGTAGTGGGTGGCTAGGCTTCAGTCCGGTGGTTGCTAATGCCAACTCCTCCAAATTACCGGTTCAGATAGCTGCTACTCCTGTTTGCCAGGGATGTGGACCATTTTTCATCGTGCCGTGTCAGACAGGATAATTTGCTAACCTCGTTTTAATAGGAGGCAAGTAATGTTAATACCATGTCTAAATAAAAAATGTTAAATGACGATACTTAGTTGTGCTAACTGGAAACCGTAGCAGACCATCGGGTTTTTGTTTTTTTTTGGGGGGGGGGTTTAAATTACTGCCGAGTTTCTTAGTTTCTTCTGAAAATTTTTTGTTAAAGCTGCAAAAGTGCATGATGGTGGCACACACACACAAAATAAACAAATACATTAAAATGGGTCGGAGGAGCAAGTTGGCTCTAAACCTGTTGCACTTCGGTGTACCGCGGGCGGGCAAGTCTCGGCGTCCTAGTACGCACACTTTGCTTCCTAGGAGGCACTGAAAAAAAACAAAAAAAAAAACCACCTGCATTTCCGTTCTTCCACTACAGACACAGCCGCGAACAGAAATCCAAAGGAGTGCTTTGATTGGTTTAGATGTGATTGACCTCTCATTCGACTAATAAGAGCCTTGAATTGGGTTTCTGAAACCTTGAAGAACCAATGACTGAAAACCTAGCAAGAAGGACCCGCCTACCAATGGCTGCGAATACAGCCAGCCAATTGAAGCACAGAAGTTCGAAAGGTTTTTTGTGTAAGGCTGGGTGACACACAGGCGTTCGCCAGTCTTTTTCTAACTACTGTTCTTATTTGTTTTGAAAAATCGTTCGCCAAAACCACAATCATGGAAGTGCAAAACCGCAATAATGGAATTATGGTTTGACCGGGTCGCGAGACCAGAACCAGGAGTCCGTAACAAGCGGACCAGCGTCACGTTCGTCTGACAATGAGGAAGAGAAGTTCGCCAGCTACGCTGCTGTTGTGAACAGTTAAGTGTTATAAGCTAAATTATTCTTTATCCCTGAAAATTGTAATCAAAAATGACCAATCGGTAAATTACAGCTGTGCGTAGTAGACCGCGGCGCACCGGGCGATGTC
The DNA here is from genome assembly GCA_020510985.1 of Pholidichthys leucotaenia. NCBI lineage: Eukaryota > Metazoa > Chordata > Actinopteri > Cichliformes > Pholidichthyidae > Pholidichthys > Pholidichthys leucotaenia. Next base: position 53,878,960 of record CM035840.1, on the reverse strand, counting down.
CATCCTCTGTAGCGGGGGGGGGGGGGGGGACAAACACCCCCCCCCCACACACACACACACACACAGCCCTGAGTGTCACCTATCCTAGTGTCACATATCACTGTTAAACAACGACACTGCAGCAAAGACATTGAGTTGCTAGCTGTTAGCATGAGGCCTACATATCTCCCGAGAGAACACTCACACGTGATCTGCATTGTTGTTTATGCAAATCCGACGGCGAACGCTGGGACAGCGCGTGACGTCATCCATTCAGTAACCAGCAGGCTGCAGACAGAACACCCAGATGCTCTTCTCCTCATCTCAGGCGATTTCAACCACGTTTCACTGTCTCCCATTCTGCCCACTTTCACCCAGTATGTCACATGCCACACTAGAGACAATAAAACACTGGATTTGTTCTACGCAAACACTAAGGAGGCGTACACCTCATCACAACTCCCCCCCACTTGGGAGATCGGATCACAACTTGGTTCATCTCCGACCGGTGTACAAACCCCTAGTGCACAGACAACCTCCGGCCATGCACACTGTGGAGTTATGGTCTGAGGAGACAATGGACACTCTAAAGGACTGTTTTGAAGCCACTGCCTGGAAGCAGCTCTGCGATCCACATGGTGAGGACATCGATGGCCTCATTCACACCTTCACGGGCTACCTCAGCTTCTGTGTGGACAAATCCGTTCCCACCAAGACCATACGGCGTCACTCAAACAACAAACCCTGGATCAACCCTGAGATAAAAACACTTCTGAGAGAGAAGAAGAGGATCTTCAGGTCGGGGAACAGGGAGATGCTGAAGTCCGTACAGAGGGAGCTGAGGAGAAAGATCAGAGAAGGCAAGGACAGCTTCAGGAAGAAGATGGAGGACAAGCTGCAACAGAGCGACATCAGCGGGGTCTGGAGAAACCTCAAAACCATCTCGGGGCTCCAGAATACCTCCCCCCAGGCCACGGGGGGCAGGGAGTGGGCGAACAACCTGAATCTGTTTTTCAATAGATTTGACCAACCGCCCTCCCCCCTGTCTGCACAACAACCACTGCTGCCTCTAAGAAATCAAGTCCTGCTACCCACTCCCCACTCCACCGACACCCCCCCCACTCCCAACACACAGCCCCCCATCCTGATCCTGACCAAGACCCAGGTGAGGACGGAGCTGAGGAAGATCAAGGCGAGGAAGGCGTCGGGACCGGACGGCATCAGCGCAAAGCTCCTCAAGTCCTGTGCAGACCAGCTGTGTGGGATTGTGACGTATATCTTCAACATGAGCCTGAAACTGGGGAGGGTACCACAGCTGTGGAAAACATCTTGTGTGGTACCTGTACCAAAAACTTCCCACCCCAAAGACCTGAACAGCTTCAGACCGGTGGCCTTGACGTCCCACTTGATGAAGACCCTGGAGAGACTGCTCCTTGCTCATCTCCGCCCCCTGGTGGAACCAGCGATGGATCCACTCCAGTTCGCCTACCAGCATGGCATTGGGGTGGAGGATGCGGTGATCTTCCTCCTTCACCGTTCTCTGTCCCACCTGGAGAAGCCCGGGAATATGGTGAGGATCATGTTCTTTGACTTCTCCAGTGCTTTCAACACCATCCAACCGATGATCCTGAAGGACAAGCTGCTGCGCGCAGGGGTGGACCAGCACCTGTCATCATGGATCCTGGACTACCTCACGAACCGGCCTCAGTTTGTGAGAACCCGGGACTGTGTTTCCGACACGATCATCAGTAGCACGGGGGCCCCCCAGGGAACGGTGCTGGCTCCCTTCCTGTTCACTCTTTATACTGCGGACTTCTCACACAACACAACACATTGCCATCTACAGAAGTTCTCTGATGACTCTGCGATCGTTGGTCTCATCTCCAGCGGAGATGAAGCTGAGTACAGAGGGCTTATCCAGGACTTTGTGGACTGGTGCCATCGGAACTGCCTCCAGATCAACGCAAGGAAAACTAAGGAGCTGGTGGTGGACTGCCGCAGGCATGGGCAGCCCCTCACAGCACCAGTAAATATACAGGGAACAGACATCGAGATGGTGACATCCTACAAGTACCTGGGTATTCATCTGAACAATAAACTAGACTGGTCACACAATACTGACGCACTCTACAAGAAGGGACAGCGCAGGCTGTTCCTGCTGAGGAGACTCAGGTCTTTTGGTGTACAAGGGGCGCTGCTGAAGTCATTCTATGACACGGTGGTGGCATCAGCCATCACTTTTGGAGTGGTCTGCTGGGGCAGTGGCATCACTGCAGCCGATAGGAAGAGACTGAACAAACTGATTAAGAAAGCTAGCTCTGTCCTGGGGCAACGCCTTGATCCGATGGAGATAGGAGAGAGAAGGACGGTGGCTAAACTGTCATCTCTGCTGGAGTCCGAGTTCCACCCTATGCAGGACATACTGGATGCACTGACGAGCTCATTTAGCAGCAGACTACATCATCCCAGGTGCACAACCAAGAGGTTTCGTAGGTCCTTCCTACCAACGGCTGTCAGACTGTACAACCTAAGCAGGGCTGCTCGCAGAGATAGCAAAAAGACGTAACAAACTAATAGTTTTTTTTGAATGCAAAAGATGCAATAGACTTACACAATGGTCCTCTCCGGCATACAACTAGGAACATACCGGTCGCTATGGAGGGTGAGAATATGTATGGGCACATAATCATACCATGTAGGATAACTAAATAGACGGTTATGCTGTTTCATCCCACCTAGCAACAATGCTCTGCACTGTGTGTGTTTATATATTTACATATTTATTCCATCTAGCTACAATGCTCTGCACTGGGTGTGTTTATATTTATATATCTATATATTTATTCCATCTAGCTACAATGCTCAGCACTGGGTGTGTTTATATTTATATATCTATATATTTATTCCATCTAGCTACATTGCTCCGCACTGTGTGTGTTTATATACTTGCATATTTATTCCACCTAGCTGCAATGCTCCGTACTGTGGGTGTTTATATATTTACATATTTATTCCATCTAGCTACAATGCTCAGCACTGGGTGTGTTTATATTTATATATCTATATATTTATTCCATCCAGCTACAATGCTCTGCACTGTGTGTCTGTGTGTGTGTGTGTGTGTATATATATATTTTATAGTAATATGTACATATGTATAAGCCTATTAAACGCCGACCTTAAGATAATCTGTAAAATTTTAGCAAGACGAATACAAGAAATTTTACCAAATATTATTCATCGAGATCAGAATGGCTTTATAAAGGGTAGACAAGGCTTCCATAATGTAAGAAGACTATTTAATATTATTTATTTTAATAAAGAAGCACCGGATACAGCTCTCCTATCATTGGACGCCGAAAAGGCCTTTGATAGAGTTGAATGGCCCTTTCTTTTTGAAGTCCTACAAAGGTTTGGACTTGGAAATAATTTCATAAAATGGGTTCAAATAATATACAATAATGCTACAGCAGAAATCCTAACAAATAACAATATTTCAAAACCAATAAAAATCAATAGAGGATGTCGACAAGGCTGTCCACTTTCACCTTTTCTGTTTACTATGGCAATTGAACCTTTAGCGATAGCGATACGTTTACATTCACAAATATATGGAATTAAAGTTGGACCAACAGAACATAAAATCTCCCTGTACGCCGATGATATAATTTTGTTTATGTCGAATCTAAAAAAATCAATTCCAACCTTGTTGAATTTAATAAAGAATTTTGGGGAAATATCAGGATATAAAATAAATAAAACTAAATCTTCAATATTAATGCTAAATGAGACCCAGAGAAATTACCCAGCCCCTGAGGTAAATCAATTCAATGTTGTAAATCAGTTTAAATATTTAGGAATCCAAATTATGCCTAAGCTAGAATCAGTCGCCAGTGTCAACTATGAAGCCTTAATGTCAGATATCAATGAGTTAACTCAGAGATGGATGTCACTACCAATGTCGATGATCGGGAGAATCAATATACTTAAAAGTAATATTTTACCTAAAATACTTTATTTATTTCAATACATTCCCTTATCACCACCTTTAGATCTATTCTCAAGAATAAAAAAAAAGTTAGTGGAATTTATATGGAACAACAGGAGGGCTAGATTACGTTTGTCTTTATTATATTTACCATTTGATCGTGGAGGTCTGAAATGTCCAAATTTTATGTTGTATTATTGGTCGGCACAACAGGTCTATGACATATTATTTTTCATCAAATGATCTCCCTCACTGGACTGAAATGGAATCATACAATTTACCTTTACCTCTTCCCATATTCATATACTCAGATTCGGCAAAAAAATTACAAAAACAAGTTAAAAATCCATTTGTAAAGCATATGATCAAAATATGGTGTGAAGCTAAAAACTATTTAAAAGAACCACAGTTATTGTCACAATTTAGTCCAATATGGGGTAATCAATATTTTAAACCAGGGAGAGCGGACGCTGTATTTAAAGTATGGAATTTAAAAGGGATACAAAAGATTCAGGATTTATATTTGCCATGTGCAGACAACATAATGTCTTTTGAAGAGCTGAGGATCAAATTTAATCTCAATAGAACACATTTTTTTAAATATCTTCAACTTAGAAACTTTATTCGATCAAATCAAAATAAAGCTCTCACTCAACCTATTTATTCATCCTTGGAAAAAATGATGATGAAAGATAGTAAAAGAAAGGGTATTATTTCAGAGTTTTATAACTCATTGACACTATCTTCAAGTGAAAATTCACTGAAAAGATTAAACTACTGGAAAGAAGATCTGCAAATTGAAATTTCAGAGGAACAATGGGAATTGGCTTGTACAGAAGCTCAAACCAAATCAATAAATGCACGCCTTAAATTGATACATTTCAAATGGTTAATGCGGATGTATGTTACACCGGAGGAGTTAAATAGATATAACAAAAATATACCAGATACATGCACAAAATGCATGGAAAGTAAAGGAACCCTATTTCATTGTTTATGGGAATGTAGATTAATAAGAATGTTTTGGGAGGAGGTGAGGGTAACAATTGAAAAAATAATCTCAAAACAAATCATATTGAATCCTAAACTGTTTTTGTTGGGTCTGTACCCAGAAAAGCATAATTTCAATAAAAGTGAAAGAACATTCATAGACCTCAGTTTGCTTAATGCCAAAAAATGTATTGCACTATTATGGAAAAAGACTCATAGACCAGATGTGACTCAGTGGTTAAGACAGATGTTAACAAACCTTCCATTAGAAAGAATAACATATATACTGAAATCAAAGGAAATTGTGTTTGAGAATATATGGAGACCTTTTATTGATTATGTAAAAAATTTAAACATAACTCTTGAAGAAGAAGGTGAATGATGTGTGTGGACCTTGTAAATTCCAAACTGGTGAACATAATATGTGTACTAATGTATTGGATTGTCTAGACTAAACAGAGGAGCATTGTTGAAGACTTGATTTTGTTGGTGGTTGTTGGTGTTTTTAGGGCATTTTTTTTTTTTTTTGTAGTACTTTAGTGTTAGTGTTTGATTGTTTGTATCATGTTTGTTAAAAAAAAAAAAAGGGTTCAATAAAGATATTGTGGAAAAAAAATATGTACATATGTATATTAGCTGCTCTTGCTTGCTTGTTTTTTTTTTCTTGCCTTCTGATTGTTGCTCTGAGTGTTGCTATCCCTGTGCTGTTGCAATCCTGGAATTTCCCCGTTGTGGGACTAATAAAGGCTTATCTTATCTTATCTTACCTTTCATTAGAGCCCAAGATGAGGCTTCTATATTAAATCATTCAAAAGTTACAGACGTTTTTCCAAACTGTGCCATTTGGCACAATTTGGCACAGTTCAAAAACGCCTGGGAACAACCTGAGAACAAAGCTGTGTAATATATTCATTTTTTGTGGTATTGTTACAAAATTTTGACCTCCGCTGGATAACACTTGGTTCTACATTTCTGTTGCATTTTCCAGCCCGGATCTGAAGCTGTGTGTTATTTGCAAGCATTTGTATCCAAAAAAAAACACCCAGGCGAAATTTATTTTCTTCAAGTTCACTATGTTTAGATGACTGTTACTCAGTGGCCGGAGCACTTAGAGAGATTATGACTGTTTTGCCAAAAAATTCAAAGTGTTTTCTTTTAAATGAGACCAACCCCATGAAGATGCTGCAAAGGGTTGAAGAACAGCTTTTGATTTACTTTGGGCACGTTATTTTAGGCGTTTTTAGGGAAATTGACCAGAGTGCAAGGGTAATGTAATTTGTTTGATTTTAATCATTTTAACTAGTCAGGTAGTGATAATGAAAAAAGTTAAAGTTATCACATGCGTTTTATCAAATTACCTTTTGTGTCTTTAATTTTCAGATCATGACCAATCTGAAATGTTTTTACTAAGAAGCAAACTGATTAAATCAGGCCAGAATGGCAGTTTTTAGGCTGTAGGTCTACATTTAAATTTTCATTGATTTAAACTAACAGCCAATTTATATCTGTAGATGGCAGCCATGAGTAATTTTCTCATTTTCAGACATTTTCAATGTTATGTTTTTTTGCCATTCTCCTCTGGCTCAGAAAATATTTAACTTATTCAGGTTCAGGTTCCTTTATTTGTACCCGTAGGTAGATTTGTTTTGCAGCCTGGTGACATCCATATTTACAAGCCACTAATTACATTCAACATAGACACAAACACAGGCACACATGAAGCTGACTATAAACATGATAAAAATACTCAAGGCTCCATCAATCAGGGTATAAAAAGACAAAGAGATGAGGGAGAAACCAGAGGTAAGAGAGAAGGGTCATATTAAAAGTTAAAAACTAGTCAGAGGTTAAAAAACTCAAAGGTCTAAAACCCAATAAAATATTTAGAACCCAAGTGACATCCTACAAAAATAAGTAAATATAAAATGAAGTTAATAAATAGGTACCTAAATTATGTACAATATGTTTTTACAGCTTGTTCAACTCTTTGACAGCAGCAGGGACAAAGCTGTTTTTGTAGCGCTGGGTTCTACTTTTTGGGACAGCAAACCTCCGTCTTGAGGGAAGAAGCTGAAAGTGGCAGTGCAAAGGGTGGGAGTCATCATTTAAAATGGAGGTAGCCATCCTCTGTACTTGTCTGGTGTACAGGGATGTCAGGCTCAGCTGTGACTCACCTGTGACTCACCAAGCAAACGACTGGACCATCTACCTGATCCAGGTAGTTAGACGTTTACTTTTTATTCATATACGATCCCAGCCTCCGACCAACAGTGATCTGTGTGGAGTTTGCATGTTCTCCCCGTCTGCGTGGGTTTACTCCGGGATTTCTCTGGTTTCCTCCCACATGCCAAAAACATGCAAGTTAGTTTAACTGGCATCAAAACTGGGGATTCTAAATTGTCCTTAGGTATGACTGTGAGAGTGAATGGCTGTCTGTCTCTCTGTGTTGGCCCTGCGATGGACTGGCGATCTGTCCAGGGTGTACCCTGCCTCTCGCTCAAAGATGCTGGGATAGGCTCCAGCCCCCCCGCGACCCGAAAAGGATTAAGCGGAAGAATGAATGAATGAATGAATCTTTATTTCGGATAGATTAAAAGTACAGATTAAAAAGAAACAGAATAATATAACAAAGGGGGAAAGAAAATCCAACAAGGTCAAATTAGACAATAACTCCTCTGATTATACAGTTCAACATAAGTTATCCAAAATGGGTGATGGCTGAAGCCGCAGCTTATATTGCCCACCCATATTCCATCCAAGAATTCAAAAGAAAAACAAAACAAGAAGATGAATGAATGAATGATTTAGAAGAGAAACCTGAAATTTATGAGAATCAAGTCTCAAATGCACATTACAAAACTATTTTATAACGCTGCAAAATTATGAGGGGAAAATGGTACTGTACATATTAAAAAAATTTTTTTTTTAAAAAGTCCTTTTTATACGATTATCTAAACCAGGGGTGTCAAACTCAATCCATGCAGGGCCAAGACCCTGCAGGTTTTACAAACTCCACCCAGTGCCTTCAACAGGTGATTTCACTGAATGTCTTCCCACTGATTGTTAATCAGTGAAAACACCTGCTGAAGATACTGGGTGGAAGAAAACATGCAGGGTCTTGGCCCTCTATGGAATGAGTTTGACACCTCTGATCTAAACTGTAGAATTTACAGAAAATGTATATCGTGACATACACTACCGTTCAAAAGTTTGGGGTCACTTAGAAATTTCCTTATTTTTGAAAGAAAAGCACTGTTTTTTTTTCAATGAAGATAACTTTAAACTAATCAGAAATACACTCTACTATCTAATATACATTGCTAATGTGGTAAATGACTATTCTAGCTGCAAATGTCTGGTTTTTGGTGCAATATCTACATAGGTGTATAGAGGCCCATTTCCAGCAACTATCACTCCAGTGTTCTAATGGTACAATGTGTTTGCTCATTGCATCAGAAGGCTAATGGATGATTAGAAAACCCCTGTGCAATCATGTTAGCACAGCTGAAAACAGTTTAGCTAGTTAGAGAAGCTATAAAACTGACCTTCGTTTGAGCAGGTTGAGTATCTGGAAAAAATTATTATTTCAAATACAAATCATTATTTCTAACCTTGTCAATGTCTTGACTATATTTTCTATTCATTTTACAACTCATGGTGGTAAATAAGTGTGACTTTTCATGGAAAACACAAAATAATTGTCTGGGTGACCCAAAACTCTTGAACGGTAGTGTATATCGTTATCGTGATATAAGATGACTTATATCGTGATCTGAATTTTTTGCCATATCACACAGCCCTACATCAGGCACAAACATCCAGTGCTTATAGCCCATACACATAGATCCTTCACGAGCTGTCGAGAAAGATTCAGCCCTCAGTAAGCAAGAGATTGATCAACTCAGATCCAAGATGGGCCAAATCCTTTGGGTTGCAAGACAGACAACGCCTGATGTTATGTTTGATGCATGCGACCTGGCATCCAACCTAAAACATGCAACTGTGCAAACATTTGTGAAGCAACCAGAATGGTGTGTAAACTTAAGTCTAAAAAGGTGGTTTTGAACTTTCAGCACTTGGGAAAAGACACCGATTTGAAGCTCCTAGTTTTAAGTGATGCTTCATTTGCAAATCTTCCTGATGGAGAAGAAGGTAGATTCTCTCCCCTTACCTGACAGTCAAAAAGAGTGAATGTGGCACACACTTGCTGGTGAAACCCTGGCAATATCCGATGGTATTGATGATGCCATTTTTCAGGCTACCCTTTTCTCTGAGTTAACTACTGGTAAAGTTACAAACTGTCCACAAACAGCATCACTCTTTAGCAGATAATCACTCACTGGTTGCCGCATTAAAATCCACAAAATCAGTCACATAGGAAAGACTTCGTTTCGAGATACGTAGCATTAAAGAACTGATTCAAGTTCAAAAGATCGAGCATGTCCTCTGGTACAACACAAAAGAACAGCTAGCAGTGCCTCACTAAGAAGGGTGCATCAGCTCTTCAGCTACTGAAAGCACTTAAGGGCAATGGAAATGTACCTAAAATGCAGAGTGGTGCTGATGTCATATGTAGAAAGTTGAATGTTGGGTACAATGTAACAAAGCAAAGATTTGGTGATTATATACAGTGGTGTGATAAAGTGTTTGCCCCATTCCTGATTTCTCATTTTTTTTGTGCATTTGTCACACTTACATGTTTTAGATCAAACAAATTTAAATATTAGACAAAGATAACACAAGTAAACACAAAATGCAGCTTTTAAATGAAGGCGTTTATTGTTAAGGGAAAAAAATATCCAAACCTACATGGCCCTGTGTGAAGAAGTGACTGCCACCCCCCCGTTAAAACCGAAATGAACTGTGGTTCATCACATCTTTGGAAAGCTGAGTTCAATTTCTCCAGCCACACCCAAGCCTGATTACTGCCACACTTATTCTCAATCAAGAAATCACTTAAACAGGATCTGCCTAACAAAGTGAAGTAGATCAAAAGATCTTCAAAATCCAGACATCATGCTGCAATCCAAAGAAATTCAGGAACAAATGAGAAACAGTAAATGAGATCTACCAGTCTGGAAAAGGTTATAAAGCCATTGCTAAAGCTTTGGGACTCCAGTGAACCACAGTGAGAGCAATGGTTTCACAAATGGTGAAAACATGGAACAGTGGTGAACCTTCCCAGGAGCGGCCGGCTGACGAAAATTACACCAAGAGCACAGAGACAACTCATCCAAGAGGTCACAAAAGACCCCACAACAACATCCAAAGAACTACAGGCCTCACTTGCCTCAGTTAAGGTCAGTGTTCATGACTCCACCATAAGAAGGACTGGGCAAAAATGGCCTGCATGGCAGAGTTCCAAGACGAAAACCACTGCTGAGCAGAATGAACATAAAGGCTCGTTTCAGTTTTGCCAGAAAACATCTTGATGATCCCCAAGACTTTTGGGAAAATGCTCTGTGGACTGACGAGACAAAAGTTGAACTTTTTGGAAGGGGTGTGTCCCATTAGATCCGGTGTAAAAGTAACAGCATTTCAGAAAAGGAACATCATACCAACAATAAAATATAAATACTTCTACATCAGGATGCCCTTTGTCGAGTACAGCTCCGCCTTCAACACGGTCATCCCCCACAAACTGTCTTCACTTGGCCTGCACCCCACCCTCTGTCACTGGCTACTGGACTTTCTGACTGGCAGGCCCCAGTCTGTTGTGTTCTCAGCCCCATCCACTACAGCCTCGTCACCCATGACTGTGTTGCCTCCCACAAGGACAGTATCATCCTAAAGTCCGCAGATGATACGGCAGTGATGGGATGCATCACTGGTGGTGAGGAAGCATCCTACAGGAGGGAGGTGACCAGCCTGGTGTCATGGTGTGAGGACAACAACCTCACCCTCAACACGGACAAGATGAAGGAAATGACAGTGGACATGAGGAAAGGGAGGAGGAGACTCCATCAGCTGCTGTTCATCCAGAAGCTTGAGGTGGAGAGGGTGAGCAGCCTTAAATACCTGGGCATCCACATCAGCGAGGACCTTACGTGGACACTCAACACCACAGAGCTGGTTAAGAGAACTCAACAGCGGCTGTACTTTCTGAGGAGGCTGAAGAAGTTTGTCATGTCCCCCAAGATCCTCAACAATTCCTGCAGCTGCATCATCGAGAGCATCTTGACCAACTGCATCACTGCGTGGTACGGCAGCAATACTGCCCTGGACCGCAAACACCTGCAGAGAGTGGTGAAGACAGTGGAGAAGATCATGAGGTCTCCACTCCCCTCTCTGCAGAGCACCTACCACCGCAGAGTCCAAAGGAGAGCTGCCTCTATCCTCCAGAATCCCACCCACCCCCAGCACAGAATGTTCACAATTCTACCCTCAGGCCAGAGGTACAGAAGTATGAAATGCAGGACATCCAGACTAAAAAACTCCTTCTTTCCCCACTGCCATCAGACTCCTGAATAACAAACTCCGGACACAGCTTTGCAAATAAGAATTCACACACTGGTTGCCAAATATGCACATTGCTCATTTGCACAGTGTACACAGTCTCACCCCATCTCATGCCCATATCATCTCTGCTGCCAAATTATCATTGCAGAGTTTACTGGGTATTATCATTACATAGAAATTCTCACACTGGGTGCTAATTTGTACACTGTTCATTTGCACAATGCACACAGGCTTATGCCATCTCAGGTTCATATCATCTCTGATATTAATATACCATTGTTCATTATAGTCATCCAGTGAATTTTCAATTTTCATTCTTCTTGTTTCCTCTAGTTTAACTGCTTTAACTGTCCTAATTGCTTACTGTGTGTTATTAGTATTCATTAGTGTTAGTACTTAGTATTAAGGTGTGTTTAAGGTGTCCTAATTGCCTAATGGGTGTTATTAGTGTGTGTTATTAGTATTCATTAGTATTAGATGTGTTATTACCTCATTAGTATTGATGTGCATCGATTACCTTGGCATTCGTTCAGAGAGCAGAGTAAGAATTTTATTGCTCAGGAAATGTTGCATTTCTCAACTGTGCACATGATAAAGCCTTTGAATCCTTGAATATGATGGTGGTAGTGTGATGGTCTGGGGCTGTTTTGCTGTTTCAGGACCTGGAAGACTTGATGTGGTAAATGGAACCATAAATTCTGCTGTCTACCAAAAAATCCTGAAGGAGAATGTCTGGCCATCTGTTTGTGACCTCAGGCTGAAGTGCACTTGGGTTCTGCAGCAGGACAATGATCCAAAACACACCAGCAAGTCCACCTCTGAATAGCTTAAGAAAAACAAAATGAAGACTTTGGAGTGGCCTAGTCAAAGTCCTGACATGAATCCCATTGAGATGCTGTGGCATGACCTTAAAAAGGCGGTTCATGCTCGAAAACCCTCCAATGTGGCTGAATTACAACAATTCTGCAAAGATGAGTGGGCCAAAATTCCTCCACAGCGCTGTAGAAGATTCATGGTCAGTTATTGCAAATGCTTGATTGCAGTTGTTGCTGCTAAGGGTGGCCCAATCAGTTATTATATAATTATATTGCACCGGAGTGGTGGCTCAGTTGGTAGAGCATCTGCCCCACACCCAGGAGGCAGGGGTTCAAATTCCAGCCGGGTCATGCCGAAGACCATATAAAAGTGGAACTTCCTGCCGTCCAGCTTGGTGCTCAGCAAAAATGGAATGGAGGAGGGAAATTTGTGGCGGCGCCTTGCATGGCAGCAGCCCTCTGATTCTACACTTGGGGTGTGTGTGATTAACACAGTAGATAGGTAAAACACAATCTCGTTCTACTGTACATGATTGGTTGTACAGTTGCATGACAATAAAGGGTGATTTATTAGGTTTAGGGGGAAATTACTTTTTCACACTGGGCCATGCAGGTTTGGCTTTTTTTCCCCCTTAATAATAAACACCTTCATTTAAAAACTGCATTTTGCATTTACAGTATGTGTATTATTGTTGTCTAATATTTATATTTGTTTGATGATATGAAACATTTAAGTGTGACAAACATACAAAAAAAATGAGAACTCAGGAAGGGGCAAACACTTTTTCACACCACTGTACATTTTTTGAAAGAGTGAGATTTTGCTGCATTATTAATGCCGTTTTTTGTGTAATACAGTGTCTCTACTCTTGGGTTATTTAAGGAAGTTGTAATACTTTTGTTTTGGTAGTACAAGGAAGTTATCTGTGTAATGGCAAAAGAGGCCCTGCTGTTTTTTTTTCCACAAACAGCGTAAAATAAACCAGGGTTCTGCTAAATAACTGTCATGGTTATTTTCTTCCAGTAACAACTGGGACTTACCTTGGTTGTCAAACACGCACATTGGCCCATCACGCTGATAGTTGGCCACACGGGTCCTGTAGGGGCAGTTGACGGGGATCTGTAGGTAGTTTGCTCCTAACCTGTGACGATGTGTGTCTGGGTAGGAGAAGAGTCGACCCTAGAAATATAGTTATTGAAAGCAGCAACAAGTTAAAAAAAAATAACCATGTACAAATTTTTAAAGAATAAACAGAATGTCATTACCTGCAGCATCTTGTCAGGACTGGCCTCAATGCCTGGTGGCATGTTACTGGGGTCGAAGGCCAGCTGCTCCACCTCTGCAAAGTAGTTCACTGGGTTCCTGTTGAGCACCAGTTTGCCCACAGGGATCAATGGGTATTCTTTATGTGACCATACCTGGACCATGGACAATAATCTTCATTTATTTAATAGAAATGTTGACAAACATGCTTTTATCATCATTAATAATAATAATAATAATAATAATGGATTAGATTTATATGGCACTTTACATGTCAAGTGACATCTCAAAGTGCTTACAGCAAGTCCATTATTCCTTCACTCCAGACAGACATTGATAATGGTACGCTACTACTGTAGCCACAGCTGCCCTGGGACAGACTGACAGAAATGTGGCTGCCAATCCGCACCAACAGCCTCTCCGACTACTACCGAACATTTATACACATTCAAACCCAGTGTCATGGACACGGGAGACGATGTGGGTAAAGTGTCTTGCCCAGGGACTCAACGGCAGGATGGCTGGGGAGAACGGGATTTGAACCTCCAACCCTCTGGTTATTGGACGACCCGCTCTACCTTCTGAGCCACTGCCATCCACATTTCCCTCCTCCATTCCATTTTTGCTGAGCACCAAGCTGGATGGCAGGAAGTTCTATTTTTATATGGTCTTTGGCATGACCTGGCCAGGACTTTAACCCCGATCTCCCAGTTGTGGGGCGGATGCTCTACCTCTGGGCCACCACTCTGCTCCGTTTGATAAAAACAAACAAGCTTTTATCATCATCATTAAAAGGTCCCATAATATGCAAAATGATGTTCAGACTTTAAGATAAATGCATGTTGGGTTTTTTTTTTTTATTTATCAGAAACAATGTCGTGAATCACAGTGGACATACAGAACATCTGATGTTCTGCACAAAGAGTTGATAGCATTTAGCCAATTTGCAGCTCCTGTCCCTGGCTGGGCTTTTCAAGAATGAAATGCATTTACAAGTAAAAACAGTAACGGTATAAACAAACAGTATAAGGATCTAATGCACATCTACCCAATGCAATATAAAACATTCACTCACACACTTCAAAAACAGTCCGTCCGCACCAACATTATACCATTTTGAAGTGGGTACATTCTTGTTTTGCTTTCAGCCAGTTCTTTCTCTCTGCTGTGAATGTTTTGAAATCTGTTATCAGTTTCATTTCATTTGGCATTGTGTTCTAAATGTGACTACCCTTTATAGAGAAAGCCGTCTGATCAAATGTCGTTTCGCAGTGGGATATTTTACAATTATTGTGAACAGAACTCCACAAAGTGGCTCTGGTGCTGATTTATCGATCCATTTGAAAATTAATGTCAGAAAGCAGAGACCAGTGAAGCTTTCAAAACTCAAATTATATTTTTTCAGAATATGATAGTAATGCCAATGAATTAGCTTTTTATCCATTTTCAAAGCTTGATTAAATAACACCGGTCAACACCAAATTTATTGTCTCAGTTTTAGCTAATTTAGGACAATTTTGATAAGATAAGCCTTTATTAGTCCCACAATGGGGAAATTCCAGGATTGTAACAGCACTGGGATAGCAACACTCAGAGCAATAATTTAGAAGATAAGAAAATAAGAGCAGTGAATATACATATGTACACATAAGTATATAAATATACTGTATATACACAGTGCGGAGCATTGTAGCTAGATGGACTAAACAGCAAAACCGTTCATGGTATGAATATGTACCCATACATATTGTCACCCTCCATAGCGACTGATATTGTCCTAGTTGTATACTGGAGGGGACCATTTGTGTAAGTCTGTAGCGTCTTTTGCATTCAATACTACTAGGTCGTCACGTTTTTTTTGCTATCTCTGCGAGCAGCCCTGCTTAGGTTATACAGTCTGACAGCCGTAGGTAGGAAGGACCTGCGAAACCTCTCAGTCACGCATCTAGGATGATGTAGTCTATTGCTAAATGAGCTCCTCAGTGCGTTCAGTATGTCGTGCATGGGGTGGGACTCGGACTCCAGCAGAGATGACAGTTTAGCCACCATCCTTCTCTTGATGTGCTGAATCCAAAAATCACATTGTTTTTGCTCAATCAGGTCAACTTTTTGAACTATGGCCACATGTTTTTTTACGTTTTTGTTTACATGTACGGGTATTTTCGCCTTATATGATGCAAAATTCTTTATTTCTTGAAATTCTCTGAATTTTGAACAATGATGACATAACATTCAATTTACATGTACTTACCTTTATCACTGTCTACTATTCAATTTACAGTACAACTGTACAACTGCTTACAACTTAACATAAAAACCTGACCTGATCGAGAGAAACTGATGTCATTTTTGGATTCAGCGGTGCAAAATTGTCTTAAATCAGTTGAGAAAACACAGACAACTTACAAAAAAAAATATTTTTGTTATGTTGTGTAATTAACCTGCATGTTTTATTGTACGGTACAGGGAGCTGTTTGACCTCAAACTGTTAAAAAATATGAAATATGGCAGAAGATCATTGCATGCATGTACAGTAGGGCTGCCTGGTTTGGTATGCAATTTCTGATTAATATAAAGTAGTTCAGATTTTTTTAATATTATTATTGTTGATTTCAAAACCTTTATACTGTGAATAAATTTGAGTTGAGGGTCTAGCACAACTCCAAGGTATTAGAATTCTGTCACTGGCCTAATTTCTTGATTGTGTAAGTCAACTTTAAAATGCTGCTGGTTAAATTTCTTAATTGAGAAACACAGAGTGCATCTTTTCAGGTTCAACGGTAGATGATTTTTAAACTCTTGGACATCAACCATACATGTGTATGTCACTGCATCATCTGCATAAAGTTAACATGTTGCAGCTGAGCAGTTAATGGCAGGTCATTGATGAAAAGGCTAAAAAGTCAAGGACCAAGAACAGACCCTTGTGGAATGCCCATGTTATTTAAAAAGAAGAATGTGTCCAGATCAACTCTGGCGCACTGTTCCCTCTTCTGGAGATAAGATGTAAATCATTTTATTGCTTTAATAGAGAAATCAAAAGATGAAATTTCCTCATTTCATTGTTTAACCACAGTAAGTTAGTCTTCTTTTGTCTACATTTCATTTGGTTTGTAATTTTTTCTACAGATTTTGTGATTGTTGCAGTTATAGAATTACAACACTCATCTACATCATATATTGACATGAGCTGCTCCCAATTTTGATTCTTTAAGTCACATTCAAATTGCATAATTTTGCCTGATAAAAGTTCCAAAGCCCACCCTTATGGCTGCAGTAGCTCTGGTTGGAGGCTCTGTCATACCTTAGTGAGATCAAACGGGTTGAACTGGAACCTCTCAGCCTGCTCAAAGGTCATGACCTGAATATAAAAAGTCCAGGATGGGTAGTTGCCGTTGGCGATGGCATTGAACAGGTCTGCAATTCCATAATCTGGGTTGGTGGATGCCAGCCGTTCTGCCTCCTCCACTGACAGATTCTTTATTCCTTGGTCAGTCTTTAAAAAAAAAAAAAAAAGTGGACATGACAACACTTTACAGCGCAAAAGCTATGTTAATAATCGCAAGCTCAAACGGACCTTGTAGTGGAATTTGCAGTAGATGGGTTCATCATCTGCACTGATCAGCTTGAAGGTGTGAGAGCCGTAACCATTCATGTGACGGTGGCCATCAGGTATTCCCCGATCACTGAAGAGGAAAGACACCTGTACGTGGAATGAGAGGGAGGGAAAAAGACAAGAGCAGCCATCAGAAACTGTCTGCAACACACAATATACTTGAATAAATTGTGTATTTTAAATTAATAACGATCATGTCAGGTGCCATTAGAAGGAGCAGATACCTGATGGAGACTCTCAGGCCTCAAACTCCAGAAGTCCCACACCATGTCAGGGTCTTTCATGTGGGTTTGGGGGTTGCGTTTCTGGGTATGAATGAAGGACGGAAACTGCAAAAAGGGGAAGTATGAGTCAAAATTTTACATTTGTCAATTATCATATTTTTCTCTCCTCTTCAAGATCATAACCCTTACCATGTCTGTGTACGCTTTTAGTTTTTAATAGCAAACAGACACCAAGAGGTCAAATTTACAAGCAAAATGAGAGGGGGATTAAAAAAAAAGAAAGATGTTTTTTAAGTTTCAGGGTGCTTCACAAAAACAAAACAGCCACATGAAAACAAAGGGCTGAGAAAAGATCTGGACCCCCCCCCTCAAAAAAAAAGTGAAATCAAAAGAAATGCCAAACATTGCTTGCTTTGTTATTATTCAATTTACAGTGCTTTGTTTAAACATGCCACACAAATATCTAGCACCTACAAGCATCTATGATTTTACAAAAATTTATAGGACGTCCTGATTTAAACAGTGGCAGGTTTACAGCCTGGTAAAATGGAAACAGACATTTTTTCACTCTGCATATTGGATTTGTGCTTTTTAATGATGTTTCCTAGGTGAGAAGTGATGGACATAATATAATATTGAAACAATGGGCCGCGTGCAAGAACATGTTAATATTAGTATGAGTAAATCTCCTGTACTTTGCTAGTAAGGGCCCCTTTACACAGCACGGAAATGGTTGGGTGAGGAATGCGAGATCAAAAACTGACCCCATCTCTCAACGATCTCCTAAAGCCTCAAAAAAGCTTTTTCTGTGTAAAGGATTTGGAGATCCTTGTGTATTTTGGACCGAGTCAAAACTTTGAGGAGACCATGGAGATCACTGGAAGATCATTGAGAGATCTTACTGATCATTGTGAGATCTGGCCATTTTTTCCACTGCTCAGCAATCTCTCAATGGCCACCCCAGTGTAAAGGGGGTATAAGCCGTGTTAGTATGAATGAGCCACTCCAGATTCAACAAACGCTTATATGCCCTATAAAGCCTGTAAACAGTGTGTGTAAAATTGGTGAATTCCACCTGTGTGTGAGTGTATGTTCACTAGTACTGAAGATTTTCATAATTGATGTCCTAATATCACTATAAGGCCACGCTTCTCGTAGTATCTGACCAGAAGTTTCATTCACAAAAACAGCTTCACAGTCCAAGAAAAAAAAATTCTCAAGCTCAGAAACTGAAGTTCTCCTGTCTGAGACACAAAATGGGGAAAAAAAACAAAAAAAAAACAAAAAAAAACTGTTTTAAGTAGTATCAGCAGTGGAATTAAAGAGTGGGAATGTATAACCATAGCAGTTAATGCAGCATCACAAGTACAGGGTGTCCTATAAGTCTGGAGTCATAGCCATTTCTAATATTTTTTATTATGTTGTAGAAAGCACTGAAGCAATGGAGATTGTGTCTTCAATTATGTATGCGACACAATGGTGGACACTTGGAACACATTATGTACTAAACTTTGGACTAGGGATATTAGTGATTAATCCACTTTAGTGGATTTCACTTTACTATATCTAGCCGGTATCTCTCAACCTCGTACACCAGCTCAGGCTCCTTCCCCACCAGAGAGGTGACATTCCACGTACCAAAAGCTAGTTTAGAAAGCTTGGGATCAGTCCTCCAAGGTCTCCGCCTTTGACCGCCACCTAATCCACATAGCACCGGACCCCCATGATCCCTCCTGCAGGTGGTGAGCCCACTGGAGGGCGGACCCATGTAACTCCTTCGGGCTGAGCCCGGCCGGATCCCATGGGTGGAAACCCGGCCACCAGACGCTAGCCTTCGAGCCCCTCCCCCAGGCCTGGCTCCAGGGTGGGGCCCCGGTAACCCCATACTGGGCGGGGTACACTGAATCCTTGATATACAATTTATCATGAGAGTCTGTTGGATCGTTCTTAGTCTGGCCATTCACCCAGGACCAGTTTGTCTTGGGAGACCCTATCAGAGGCAAATTGCCCCGGACAACATAGCTCCTGGGATCACTGGGGCACGCAAACCCCCCCACCACGATAAGGTGACGATCCATGAGGATCTTCTGATTAGTTTAAAGTTATCTTCATTGAAAAAAAAACAGTGCTTTTCTTTCAAAAATAAGGACATTTCTAAGTGACCCCAAACTTTTGAACGGTAGTGTATATAGCCAGAATCACTCTGTTAGTTAAGCCAAAGCACTGCGGCAGTCTGTGAAAGCTGTAACTCTGTATTGTCCTCCGCTGATCAGTGCAGATTAAATTTGCTGAAACTTTGAGCCTGCCTGATCATTGACTGAACCTCTCCTATCCTAACAGGGAATTTTTCCAACATAAACGCATTTAGAATTTTAAGTTGAATCCAAGCATAAAATCTGCCAGTTATTAAGTTTACAGGGTGTACACTTTTAAACTTGATTCAGACAGAAAACTGAGCCACTGAGTGAAAACCAAGGTTAGAATAACAGCAAACTATTTATAAGAAAACTCTTACAACTGGTCTAGATCACTCGTAAATTTTGTTAGTGTTCGTAATAAATTTTAAGACACTACCAGATCCCACAAGTTCACCTAAATTGATAGTACGTCACGAACTGTTAGTACGTACATTTCTTGCATGAGGTCCAATGCTGCACATAACTGGAAAACTTAAAATATTACCTTTTAGTATTCCAGTGTTAAACTTACAAAACTACTGGTCAATAATTGCATAGAATAACTCATTATGATGCAAGCCTCCTTTCAGGCC
This sequence comes from Pholidichthys leucotaenia, assembly GCA_020510985.1. Taxonomy (NCBI): domain Eukaryota; kingdom Metazoa; phylum Chordata; class Actinopteri; order Cichliformes; family Pholidichthyidae; genus Pholidichthys; species Pholidichthys leucotaenia. Next base: position 53,858,855 of record CM035840.1, on the reverse strand, counting down.
ACTCACCAGCATGGCATCCTTGATGAAGAAAATCGGGGTGTTGTTTCCCGTCAGGTCCCAGTTGCCCTCTTCAGTGTAGAACTTGACGGCAAAGCCCCGGGGATCTCGCACCGTGTCTGCTGACCCGGACTCTCCAGCTGATATAAAATATACACACAGCACACCAACTCATAATACTTTGTAATGGTGCACATTAGCAATGAATGGTTTATTGGAAATTTAAAAAAAAAAATGTGTATAAGATGTTTTTAGCATTATAAAATAAAATTTATATTTCATAATGAAAATGAAAGTTCAGTCCAACTCTGACCGCTGCATATTTTCTTCAGCAATGATAAACATGTGTAAAAGGCAGATAGGGGGCCATGGTAGGTCTACGGTGGCTGTGGGTGGGGTCACATGCATATGAAGAATGACTGGTGCACCAAACAAATAGCAGTCCCATGCCATCTTGGACATGGTTAACAGATTAATTTTGCTGCTTTAATATTAAATGAAAGTACTGGATGTCTCTTCTATTACAAACTCCCTAACCACTATCATTATTATATTAAAATCACTCAGCAGCTATTCTTACCCACGGTGGAGAAGCGGACGGCAATAGGTGTAGTCTTGCCGACGTGCTCGAACACCTTGGCCTTGCAGTAGCGAGTGATGTCATGGGTGACCTCAAAGTAGCCAAATGCCCCTAAATCATGGAAGAAATACAACAAGTTTCATAACACTATATTTTTCCCCAAAGTAACAGTCAGTGAGCCTGATCTGAAAAGCTTGATAAAGGTTAGGTTATGATGGTGCTAATCCACAAACAAAAGGGATCCTTATTTGCTTCGGTTGTTTTTTTTTCCTCTCCCTTCCCATGTTTAATCACAGTTCCACCAGTGCAAATTAAATATGTTAGAAAACTTCCCATTGTCAAAATTAGACCCTGATTTCTACAAATCGTAAATGTTAAGAAACCAAGAGGGATTTTAAAGAGCATTTCTTAGAGCAAGTAAGTGCACCATCTGCCTAGCATTAAAAGCTTAATAATAATAATGGCTGCTGTACTGACACTTATTCAAATTTAAAAAAAAAAATACATTTGACAAACAAGGACATATTTACACAAGGAATAGTTCAGTATGAGACATCTTTTGCTCTAACATGCAGCTATTGCAAGATATACTAAATTACTTTTTTTTACATACATTGTTATGTGAGTATTTGTGTACATTCATATACATTAGAATAAAAATTTCAATCATTTTGGCCATATTGTTCAAGCTTGCATTTCTTGTTGAAGTCTTTGTGAATTAATCTGTTGTGAAAAGGATTATCAATTAAATTTGGGATAGAAAAAAAAAATCACTTTTAAACCCAAGTGAGTGATCATATATGCTGACATTTACCTAAAAGTACTCTATACCAATTTTCTATTGGATAAATAAAGAGCAAAACACTATTTGAAGTTTACGTGATAATATTAAAGTGTAAAGTTCAATTCAACTTTATTTAAATGGCGCCATTTCACAACAACATTCATCTTGTAGCACTGTCAAACTGTAGGGGAAAACTCCACAATTGTAGAAAGACCCCAGCAATCAGGCGATGCCCTGTGAGCAACCACTTGGCGATGGTGGAGAGGAAAAACTCCCTTTTAGCAGGAAGAAATCTCCAGCAGAACCAGGCTCAGGGAGGTGCAGTTCCATGGATACACCCTCAGTCAGGTGACACAAAATTCAGCTATATAAATAAACAGTAATTTGCACAATGCTGACCTGCCCCTTTGGCATGCACCACTCTCTCTGGGATTCGCTCGCGGTCAAAGTGGGCCATCTCATCAGTGAAAACCACATCCTGGACAAGAAGAGGACCTCTTGGTCCGGCAGTCAGGAGGTTCAACTTGTCTCCAACAGGCTGGCCGCCGCCTGTAGTCAACAGATCTGGTTTCTGATACAAAACAGCAAAGATATAATGTAAAAGTAAAAATTAAAGTATAGAGAAAACACCAATTAGGTAAAGTAATGTTAAAAACATTTATTAGAGATTTTCATGTCATATAAATAAATACTGCATTAGGCTTGAAATGGGTTGGTTTACAGCCAAGTTGACTGGCATTACAACTGGTATTTTTATTACCTCCACCACAGAGGTAATGAGATCGGGTTAGTTTGTTTGTTTGTCCGATCTTTAGCAGCATTACGCAATAACTACTGCATGGATTTTGATTAAATTTTCACCAGAGGTGACTCTTGGTCTACAGATGAGCCCATTAGATTTTGAAGGTGACCTGAGAGTGCATACCTCCACCAAGGCCCTAAATCGCAATGTTAAAAGTGAAAAAGTGATCCAGAATCCACATCCCCTCCAAAATCTAATGGCTTCATCCTAGCCCAAGGGCCATCTTGGCTTAAAATGTCATCAAAATCCATCTAGTACTTTTTGCATTATCCTGCTCACAGACAGACAGGCCTTGGCGGAGGTATGTGCTCTGAGAGTGTCCTCAGGTGGCACCACTGCAGCTGCTACAGAGTTGAAGCTTGCAATACTGCACCATAGGAACTGTAAACACTCTCTTCCTCGTTATAAAACCGTGTAAACAGTGGTGCACTCTGCTGGACTATGATCACATGAATGCCTGCACAGCTGCTCATGGTGGGAGGCCGTGGTCTCAGGCTATTTGCTGAAATGTGCCCTCATTACGTAACTGTCAATGTTGATGTTTAACTGCAACATGGCTTTGGACGATGACCTACTGCTTATCATGATCTTGCACTGGGCTGAATGGGTCCACTTTATCCATTTGCATGTTATATCAAAGCAAGAAACCGTATCAGAATGTTTCTCGAAGCTTTTAAAGAAGTGCAAATAAGGTTAGCTTAGCTTGCTTAACGTTTGCAAATTATCAACTGGCTTAACACGGTTTAACTCGAAAGTTATGTTGAATATCTTCAAAAGTCTGTCTGAAAATATCAGGTAATGAACAAAAGTGCCCTAAAAACACGGATCCGAAGGCTAGCTCAGCGATAGATTAGCGTGTTAGCTCATTTTTATTCAACGTCTGGAAAACCAGTGGAGCCAGCGCAGAGCTGTCAACACAAACCTGCGCGCTTCTGCTCTCTTTCCATGACTCCATTTGGTCGGTAGCTTTGTCTCTGCGGTCAGCCATATCGACGGGTCAGCAGCAGCGGCGGCGGCTGCGGCGACGGACGGACGGACGGTTGCAAACGCAGAGCGACGAAAAATTGATCTATTTTATCTGGTTCTTTCTGCCTGGACTGGGGCCAAATAATCACGCCCCCTTTTGCGCCCCTCTCTTCTAATTGGCTGAGAGGTTCGCCCTGACCTAGTTGTGATCCAGACGAAAGGACGCTGCTCTGCTTAGATAATGTTGTTTTGGCACCATCCTCGGGGCATAAACTTTTAGAGGGAGGGACTCCTAATAATCACGAGTATTACCTTCAAGCTAAGTTTACTGAAAAGCCTTACTAAACCCCAAACACATTATTAAGAAAACCCACCCACCCCTGTTGGAGCTCTATTGTCTTCACAACTGCCTTAATTTTACATGGCATAGATTCAACAATGTGTCGGTGCTCCATGTATGCATTAATTTTATTTTTAAAAAGGCCTCATATATGTATAATATACTTTATATAATATATAATTTTATGTAAGAGATTATTCGTGTATGAGGATGTCAGGAGTGGCAGAGAAGTATGTGAGAGTGGTGCAGGACATGCATGAGGACAGCGAGAAAGGTGGAGGCATGCACTGGAGAGAGGAAGAAGTGAAAGGCGGTTGAAGCAAGACAGAATACGTGTGTGAATGAGACGGAGGCAGGTGTAACGGTGAAGATGGAAGGACTAGCGGTAGTGAAAGTAGATGAGTTTAAATACCTGCGGTCAGCCATCCGAAGCAATGGAAAATGCACAAGGGAGGTGAAAGAAGAGTAAGCAGGCAGGGTGGAGTGGGTGGAGACGAGTGTCAGGGGTGGTTTTGGATAGCGGCTAAAGTGAATGGGAGGATTTGCAAGATGGTAGTGAGACCTGATATAATGTGTGGTTTGAAGACAGTGGCACAGGTGAAAAGACAGGAGCGGGAGGGACAGGATTGGAAATGAGTACATTAGAAAGATAGCTCGGTTTGAGCACTTTGGAGACAAAGTAAGAGAGGCAAGGCTGAGATGGTTTGGACATGTGCAGGGGAGGGATATTGGATCTATTGGACAAAGGATGTTGAAGATGGAGCCGTCAGGCAGGAGAAAAATAGAAAGACCACAAAGAAGATTCATGGATGTAGCAAAGGAGGACATGGAGAGGACTGGTGTTAAGATAAGATAAGCCTTTATTAGTCCCACAACGGGGAAATTCCAGGATTGCAACAGCACAGGGATAGCAACACTCAGAGCAACAATCAGAAGGCAAGAAAAAAAACAAGCAAGCAAGAGCAGCTAATATACATATGTACATATTACTATAAAATATATATATACACACACACACACACACACAGACACAGTGCAGAGCATTGTAGCTGGATGGAATAAATATATGAATATATGAACACAGTGCAGAGCATTGTAGCTAGATGGAATAAATATGTAAATATATAAACACCCACAGTACGGAGCATTGCAGCTAGGTGGAATAAATATGCAAGTATATAAACACACACAGTGCGGAGCAATGTAGCTAGATGGAATAATATGTAGATATATAAAAACACAGTGCGGAGCATTGTAGCTAGATGGAATAAATATATAGATATATAAATATAAACACACCCAGTGCAGAGCATTGTAGCTAGATGGAATAAATATGTAAATATATAAACACACACAGTGCAGAGCATTGTTGCTAGGTGGGATGAAACAGCATAACCGTCTATTTAGTTATCCTACATGGTATGATTATGTGCCCATACATATTCTCACCCTCCATAGCGACCGGTATGTTCCTAGTTGTATGCCGGAGAGGACCATTGTGTAAGTCTATTGCATCTTTTGCATTCAAAAAACTATTAGTTTGTTACGTCTTTTTGCTATCTCTGCGAGCAGCCCTGCTTAGGTTGTACAGTCTGACAGCCGTTGGTAGGAAGGACCTACGAAACCTCTCGGTTGTGCACCTGGGATGATGTAGTCTGCTGCTAAATGAGCTCCTCAGTGCATCCAGTATGTCCCGCATAGGGTGGAACTCGGACTCCAGCAGAGATGACAGTTTAGCCACAGAGGAAGATGCAAAGAATAAGGTGAGATGGAGGCAGATGATCCACTGTGGAGACCCGTAAAGGGAGCAGCCGGAAGAATTTCAGTGATTCTTCAGTGTAATTTATTCATGTTCATCAGCTGTCTTATTTTTATTCCTTTGGTGCTATGCTGAGGATTAAGACCATCAGCTGCAGGTAACTTGCAGCTGACCTTTTTGTTTTTACTTTCTGCCTTAGTGTAGTTGAAAGGCAAAGCCAAAATAATAAAAATCTGCATCCAGGAATTACCCTTATGTCGATGATTCATCCCTGGGTGCTAGAAACTTTAGTGACATTTAGGAGAGTGGAGAGCATACACACAGCTGCAACTCTGTTCAGCTCAAAAATAAACTGCACAAATCACCATGAATCACCACAAAGTTACAGTAAAGAGTGTAGATGACTTTTCAGTTCAGTACCTACAAAAACTCATCACATGTATCCTGCAAGAAAAGTATTTAGGGGCCTTATAAGAAAAAAAAAGATCCACAAGTTAATGTTAAATTGCTTTTTATTTCAAATGGCATACACACAATACATTGTATTCATGAGGCACATTCACATCGAGTGCTAAATAACTTCATGCCTGGTCAAATGTAGGCTACAGCTTTATTGAATCAAATGCAAATACTGACCGTAAATGAAAATATTGCTTTGTTATTTGGCACAGTTGGAAATATTGTCTATTAGATATGACGGGAAGTGAGTTTCTTTTAAAAATGAGGTTAGAAATGCAGAAAAAATGTGCAGTGTGTTTTGTTAGGGGAAAAAAAGTAACAAAAATCACAACAATGCTGTAAGGCTGATTAATGTAGAGTTAGCAGGTAATTCACGTGGTAATTTACATTCAAAAACTACATCTAAGCAGCACTATTGCACAAAGTTGTAGACAGATAAAAAGCCACCTTGACATTCTGACTTCCACCAGACTCTTGTCACATTGTCCTCAAGTTAATAATAATAATAAAACATTTGGTAGATTTATTATTTAGCCTTGGAGCTGCACACAAAATCTGAATGCAGCTTAAAAAAACTAAAATAAATGTGGCAAGTTTCCAGGGGAGAAATAACTACACTCTATTTCAGAATATCAAGGTGTGGCGAACCCATTTAAAAGGGTTAGTATAATCTACACACCATAATTTCCCAGAGGTGATTTTAATAACAATAACTGACTAATCAGCAACAGTTCTAGTGTTAAATACAGTTGTAGAAATGGAAATGGTTTATTAGTAGTCTTAATATGAAACACATTATTTGCACCCAGAATTCTGACAAAAAAAATGTGAACGTGGGGAATACCGTCATAGACTATTTACACTCTTGCTAATTACTAATTACTATTACACTCTTGCTAATGCAAGAAGTATTCCATTAATCATGGTAAAAATCGAATAAAACATAACAGGATATCAATATGCCGATTACATTTTATTTTGCCACCCTGTAACCACTGCTACGAATTACAATTAATTCACCTGGATAAGAATACCTGGATTTTTTTTTTTCTCAAAAGCACAATAAACATCGAACACACTAAAACCTCTATTATGCACATCAGCTTTACTGTTAACAAGTTACGCAAGCTCATCCAACAGAGCCAGCTCGGCTCAGCTCCACAAACCCAAATCAATCAAGGAGGTGCAATCAGCGACTGGTTTGAAGAGACAAATGACTGGTTCCCTGAAAGAGAGGCCTTTTCATTCCTCCGTCCAGTCCACCGCTCCAGACGTTTATAATCGGCTACAACCAGAGTAGGCACCATGCAGAGGGAGGGTTGTGCGCCTGCCAAAGCTAGGCTCCTTTTCTTGATTAAAACTCACTTCAGAGTCCAAACTGAAACATGTGATTAAGGTTTTAGAGAAGGGGGGGGATAATCCATACAGTATATGGTATGTATGTCTGCTTTTGCAGTTGCTCAAACTGAAAGGACAAATGTTAGGAGGAAATATGTACACTATTCGAAAACTTACATTTTCCTATAGTGGGTTTATTAATACTCAGTTCTAAATGAGCCTGACCTGGGAGGAAGTTGAATAACAAATACAGGATTTAAGTGTACATTTTCATATTGGGATCAATGAACAATCCACTTTAAATTCATTCAAAGCCAAATTTGTTACTCACTACCAGACTGACACTACTTCCTCTGAGCGTGGTAGCATACGCTCATATTTTTTTTCCAAAATGCTGTCATAGCTCTGATGATGGCACCAAACAAGATGCGACTTCTAACAGGCCGAGGGTGTGCCCGGAGGACTAGATCCTGCGCAGCGGGTGCCACATGGACACAGGCTTCCTCAGAGTGGCCAACATCTGGTTCCAGTGGGTGATGCCAATCCCGCTGGCCTCGGGACCGATGATCACATGACCCAGATTCTCGCCCCGGCCGTCGTCTGTCGCCTCGGCCACTGTTACCCTCAGGGAGAGCTCCTGCAGACACAAAAAGGGTTATATAATCTGCTCTGCAAGAATGACTCAGCATTTTTCATATGCTGTGGTTCATCTTTAAAAAACAGATACATTAAAGTGTAAAACCATGTTAAATTTGGTATACAAACAACATATTTCAAACAATTTCTTATTACCACTGTTGGGATGTAATATTTTGTACTGCATATTTCAGACAGCAAAAGAAATTATATTCTACTGTCACAATCAGCCTCTTCATTTTTAGCTACACTGACATGTTATGAATCCTCGTGTGCCATTATGCAGCGCACCGAGGGCAGAATGAAAAACCCACGTGCATGAGTAGTTTCGTGCGTTTTATTGAACATAAACCTCAAAAGCATAAGTCCAGCAAACAGTCATGATAAACACAGAGTGCTGGAATGATTGGCTTAAGGCCACCAGACAAATACAGGGACGTCTCCAGGATGCTCTACAGCCCGGGAAGGGAATGCCTAGTGGCGCAGAGCTACTGTCGGCACAGGGTGAAAGGCAAACATAGACTTACGGTGCTGGAGCAATCCGGAGCAGTCCGTGCAGTCTGGTTGGATGAGGTAAGGCAGGCTGACAGAGTAACATAGGTAATGGCAATTTGCATGCACAGAGGTACACGCTGCCGTGTATAAAGCACGTACAGTGGGGCAAAAAAGTATTTAGTCAGCCACCAATTGTACAAGTTCTCCCACTTAAAAGATGAGAGAGGTCTCCAATTTTCATCATAGGTATACCTCAACTATGAGAGACAAAATGAGAAAAAAAAAATCCAGAAAATCACATTGTCTGATTTTTAAAGAATTTATTTGCAAATTATGGTGGAAAATAAGTATTTGGTCAATAACAAAAGTTCATCTCAATACTTTGTTATATACACTTTGTTGGCAATGACAGAGGTCAAACATTTTCTGTAAGTCTTCACAAGGTTTTCATACACTGTTGCTGGTATTTTGGCCTATTCCTCCATGCAGATCTCCTCTAGAGCAGTGATGTTTTGGGGCTGTCGCTGGGCAACACCGACTTTCAACTCCCTCCAAAGATTTTCTATGGGGTTGAGATCTGGAGACTGGCTAGACCACTCCAGGACCTTGAAATGCTTCTTACGAAGCCACTCCTTCGTTGCCCGGGCGGTGTGTTTGGGATCATTGTCATACTGAAAGACCCAGCCATGTTTCATCTTCAAAGCCCTTGCTGATGGAAAGAGGTTTTCACTCAAAATCTCACGATACATAGCCCCATTCATTCTTTCCTTTACACGGATCAGTCGTCCTGGTCCCTTTGCAGAAAAACAGCCCCAAAGCATGATGTTTCCACCCCCGTGCTTCACAGTAGGTATGGTGTTCTTTCTCCTCCAAACACGACAAGTTTTTACAATAAAGTTCTATTTTAGTTTCATCTGACCATATGACATTCTCCCAATCCTCTTCTGGATCATCCAAATGCTCTCTAGCAAACTTCAGACGGGCCTGGACATGTATTGGCTTAAGCAGGGGGACACGTCTGGCACTGCAGGATTTGATTCCCTGGCGGCGTAATGTGTTACTGGTGGTAGCCTTTGTTACTTTGGTCCCAGCTCTCTGCAGGTCATTCACTGGGTCCCCCTGTGTGGTTCTGGGATTTTTGCTCACCGTTCTCGTGACCCCACGGGGTGAGATCTTGCATGGAGCCCCAGATCGAGGGAGATTATCAGTGGTCTTGTATGTCTTCCATTTTCTAATAATTGCTCCCACAGTTGATTTCTTCACACCAAGCTGCTTACCTATTGCAGATTCAGTCTTCCCAGCCTGGTGCAGGTCTACAATTTTGTTTCTGGTGTCCTTTGACAGCTCTTTGGTCTTGGCCATAGTGGAGTTTGGAGTCTGACTGTTTGAGGTTGTGGACAGGTGTCTTTTATACTGATAACGAGTTCAAACAGGTGCCATTAATACAGGTAACGAGTGGAGGACAGAGGAGCCTCTTAAAGAAGAAGTTACAGGTCTGTGAGAGCCAGAAATCTTGCTTGTTTGTAGGTGACCAAATACTTATTTTCCACCATAATTTGCAAATAAATTGTTTAAAAATCCTTCAGTGTGATTTTCTGGATTTTTTTTCTCATTTTGTCTCTCATAGTTGAGGTATACCTATGATGAAAATTGGAGACCTCTCTCATCTTTTAAGCGGGAGAACTTGCACAATTGGTGGCTGACTAAATACTTTTTTTCCCCACTGTATAATGCTCCGGCGGTCTCTCTCTACTCTCACAGCGTTTAAGTACTCGTAATACTAATGAGGGAAGAGACCGCTGGTGAAACGATGCGTGGACTGCACATAATAGAAAGTATGTGCATGAGTGAGTGTATGAGCCTGTGAATGAGAATGAATGAAGTGTGTGGGTGTACGTGTGTGAAACACCCATAATGCAGATCAGCTGGCAATACTGACAGGAGGAGGGGGCGTGCCCGAGCTGTCAGGGAGCGAGAACCCAAAGGACTCCCTGAAGGCCTGATGGAAAATAAATAGGAAAGCGGGCCAAAATAACCACGGGTCAGAACTGGGTTTTGGACCACCAAACCCAGGTTCATGACAGGGCCCCTCCCTCTAGGGGTGGATACTAGACACCCCGGTACCACCAGCTGAAACCCAAAACACACCAGCAGGTGACACCCCCCCCCAGAGACAAACAATTACCTAGGGTGGGAGATGGGGGAAAACAGGTTAGGAGGGAAGCAACTGGTGAAAAATACAAAAAAATAATATGCAAATATAGAACAGTGACCCTCCTAACAACCCCCACCTAGGACACTAACCCCCCTCCCCAGGAGTCCAAAGTTCAGGGGATCGACCAGAGTCCCAGGCCCCCGGCATGGCGAGGGGTAACTGATCGGGTGGCCTGCTCGAGTCCCACATCCAGCAGGCGGCCCGTAGAACAGCGTCCAGCAACCTGCCCGGGCCAATGGGCCACCCGACCCAAATGCCAAGTCTTTCAGGTGGCTGACCAGCATGGTAGAGCCACCAGGACTAGAAGGGAAGGCGGAGAGGCAGCCTACCCACCGGGAAACCTTGGTGGCCAAACCGAGGGACAGGAGCCCCCCTGCCCTCTGAAGCTTGGAGCAGATGGATCGTAGCACCCGTGATGGTCCCGGTCTGGGACGTGGCTGCCCTCGTGACGGTCCCGGTCCAGGACATGGCTGCACCGGCGGTGGACTCCGGCTGGAGCTCTGCTGCACTGGCAGTGGACTCCGGCTGGAGCTCCGCTGCACCTGTGGTGGTCCCCATCGGGGACCTCATTGCTCCCGCAGTGGCCTCCCCAATGAGGGAGGTAGGGTTCTCCATGAACCTCGGCGCTGAACCCAGATCCATGGCGGCTTCAAGTGGTGTTGGCAGCTCTCCAGCGACCCTGAGAGAGAGCTCAGAGACAGGACAGAGAGACAAAGGGTCAGGGTCACCGGGGGCGGCGGATCCCGGCGAGGCGAGACCAGGTGCAGCGGGTGGCTGCATCCGGCTCTCCTTGCCAACAGCCAGCCAAGGTTGCTCTAATTTGGGAGAGAGAGAAACAAATGAGAGCACTTGCCTGGGCTTGAGCTCCACCGCCGTCTAGGACTCCGTCGATCCCAATGACGGCACTAGCCCAATCTCAAGGCGGTCCGGCTCAGGTTCCTCCTCCACTGCGACAACCTCAGTAGCTGGTCTGGTGGTGGTAACGGTCCAGGTGCCCCCAGGCAAGGACCCCAACGCCAGAGACTGATCCAGCGGGGAAGCAGGGGGCTCACTCCATGCTGGCGCTGGTCCGAACTCCTCCAGGGCCACAGGCTCCTCCGTCGTCCAGCGGCCACATTCAGAAGCTGGCAGACACTCAGGGAAAAATGGGGGAGACATGGATAAAGTGGAAACAAATTCAATCTTTGCAGCTGGAGGAGAGGGCCCAGCGGACTGCTGAGACTGGACCTCCCCCTCGGGAGACAGACAAGGCTTATCATAATTAGATGGAGACAAAAGACCAAACACTTGCCTGTCCTCCCGGCTTCTGATGTCCCTAGCTGCAGATGGGAGCCAATCGTCTCTCTCCGTGCCAAAATTGTATTCGGGCCCCCTCGTGGAGAGTGGAGGAGCCGTCTCCATGGTGACGGAGGTGGATGAGATGGGTGGCAGGTCAGCAGAACTCTTGTGGCGGGCCCTCCGGGAACGGCGGTGATGAGAGGAGACAGATGACGGGAGCTCCACTCTCCCTAGTGACAGCCTCTCCTGCGTCTGGGACTCTTCTCCCGGCACAGACAATGGCATGGAAGAAACAGGAGGGACAGGTGGAAAAATACGATCGTCAGCTGACAGTTCATCAGGAACCAGGCAGGCAGTTTCAGGTGACAATAACAGAGACTGAATAAGCACTTGCCTGAATTCCTGGACTGTGATGACGTCAGCTGCTGTCTTGGGGTCAGGAGGGTGTGGAGACTCCATGATTAGAGCATGCTCCTCCTCAGGCTGTGGCTCCCCTTCCCTCGGGGAAAATTCCTCCAATCTTCCGGACATCTCTGGGAGGAGCCACGGCTTCACCTCCAAGATGAGGTCCATCTCCACCTGAAGAGCCAGTCTGCATTCTTCCAACTCTTCCGGGGATGGAGCAGGACACGGCTCGGGACAAGGAGACAGGGCTGTCACCAGCGAGGCTGGAAGCTTCTTCCGGCGGGAGTTCTTCCTCTTCTTTTTCACGGACAGCTTGAGCACCAGATAATCCGGGATACGAAGCGCTGCGCTGGGCAGCGAGTAACCCGTGTGGAGAAGCTCCATATTATCCAAGGAAGAAAGCGGAGTGGCCGCGAGGGGTTCAAACACTGGGAGATCCTCATCCGACCCCTTGCATGGCACAGCAAAGATGTCCTGCAGAATCTCCATCACCTCGGGATGATTCTAGAAGCTGTCTCTCTCCATTACCCTCATCGCTGTGTCCTGAGCCTGTCGAACAGCCTGGGAGGAACAGGGCTTCTGTGTCCACGAAAAAATCTCCAAGAGGCACAGCAAGCGCAGCTCTCTCTCTGTCCGAACTGCTATAGCGCCCGGGAAAAAGAGGGTGGAAAAGAAAAGAAAAATGCATGTCTACTCTGCTGGGTTTTTTCTTGCTGGCCAGAGAATTCTGTTATGAATCCTCGTGCGCCACTACGCGGCGCACCGAGGACAGAATGAAAAACCCACGTGCAGGAGTAGTTTCGTGCATTTTATTGAACATAAACCCCAAAATCACAAATTCAGCAAACAGTCATGATAAACACAGAGCGTTGGAATGATTGGCTTAAGGCCACCAGATATATAGGAACGCCTCCAGGATGCTCTACAGCCCAGGAAGGGAATGCCTAGTGCCGCAGAGCTACTGTCGGCACAGGGTGAAAGGCAAACATAGACTTACGGTGCTGGAGCAATCCGGGGCAGTCCGTGCAGTCCGGTGGATGAGGATAAGGCAGGTTGACAGAGTAACATAGGTAATGGCGATTTGCATACACAGAGGTACATGCTGCTGTGTATGAAGCACATATAATGCTCCGGCGGTCTCTCTCTACTCTCACTGCATTTAAGTACTCGTAATACTAATGAGGGAAGAGACCGCCGGTGTGAGGATGCGTGGGCTGGACATAATAGAAAACATGTGTGCATGAGTGAGTATGAGCATGTGAATGAAAATGAATGAAGTGTGTGCGTGTATGTGTGTCAAACACCCACAATGTGGATCAGCTGGCGATACTGACAGGAGGAGGGGGCGTGCCCGGGCTGTCAGGGAGCGAGGACCCAAAGAACTCCCTGAAGGCATGATGGAAAATAAATAGGAAAGCGGGCCAAAATAACCGCGGGTCAGAACTGGGTTTTGGACCACCAAACCCAGGTTCATGACACTGACAGCTTGGCACAGTTAGAAGAAACTGAACTATTTCAACAACCTCTGCCTTGGGTGTATGCTTTGAGCACTGAGGGCAAAAGTTATTCATAGCTGCATTTGAGTAAATTTCTATGCAAATATTTGCACCTTCTCTGGATGTGCAGCTATATAATGTAAAACCTGCAAACTGGAAAAAACACTTTCAGTCATTGTTTCTCCTGTCGCCTTCAAGGTTATCGACCTTAGTTCAACGAAGAGGCTGTGCATGTAGTATTCCAGGTATGCACACTCTCTCACTGCACTTCACTACTGATTGCCTACCTGATTATCATCAGCGGCACCATTTACTATACTTGTGCCTCATCAGTCCCTGCCTGTAAGAGGAGGATCATTATATGCACCTATGGTTTGCTACTGCCGTACAAAGACTAAGAAGAAGAAGGATCATGACTCCCTCTGATTGTGGGACTGTTGGACTTCACGCTGTGCTGCCAAACGTGACCCGCAACCTGAGTGTGCTCTCCTGCTGCTACATGCTTTTTTCCCCCTCACCTTCTGTTTCTGTGGGAAACAGGTAAGCTTAATAATTTTCTGCCTTTCAAAATCCTTATCTCATCTTCCTTCCCATGGTCTTCTACCTAGATTCCACCTAAGGCGGCCCTCCATTCTCACCTGGATTCCCATCACTGTCAACCTTTAAGTCTCGAGCAAAATCAAAACTTTACACTTGCCCCCAAGTCCCCGGGGCAATCTCTTACCTGAAGTTCCTCTCCTCATTACAAGAAGAAGGCTGAATCCTGCAAAAATATTCTCAGTTTTCCAGCACTCCTGTAAAAGTAAGCAACAATAACTCAAGTTCAAATGCTGGTTGTCTTGCCCATAGTACTCACCACTCTCCCTTGCAGTTTCCCCAGGGTTGTCAGCACCAGCTGACTTTACTATCAATACTTTACTATGGATAAACCATTCATTTTTGCACTTCGTTTGTTCTGTGTCTACATATTGGGTCCATCTTAGTAAAAAACATGTCAGTGTGTACTGATTTAGTGTTTATAGCAAAACAAAATTCCTGTTCTTCATATTTGAGAAGAAAAAGGCCAGTTGTTGAAGTGTGAAGATTGGACCCAGATGCTTTCCTTTCTCCAGCTATCAAGATGCCTGTACTTGACATTTTAATAATAATAATAATAATAATAAATTGTAATGCACTTTACATTAAAAAAATCTCAAAGTGCTACATGTAAAAAACATAAAAGTCAAAATCATAAAAGAAAAAAGGGGGATGAGAAGATAAAACCAAAAATTAAAAAAGAGAAGACGATAAAACAGCAACTCAATGATCAAATGTCTTGCTAAAAAGAAAGGTTTTAAGTCCTCCTTTAAAACCGTCTGACTGTGATGCCCTCAAGGTGTCAGGGAGGGCATTCCACAGCAGTGGGGCAGCAGCACAAAAAACCTTATCCCCATGGTGCTGAGTTTTGTCCTGGGTGTATGAAGGTGATTTGAGTGAGTGGAATGGAGGGAACGTGTTGTGGTTAATGGAGTTTGCAGTTCTTTAAGGTGTGTGTGTGGGGGGGGGGGCATTTCCATGGATACACTGGTGAGTGAGGAGGGAGACCTTATATTTGATCCTGATGGAAACTGGAAGCCAGTGAAGTGATTTAGGAATGGGTGTGATATGTTCATATTTTCGCACCCTCATTAGGACCCTAGCTGCAGAATTTTGGATATACTGCAGTCTCTGAATGAGGAGCGCATTGCAATAATCCAGTCTAGAGGAGACAAAGACGTGGACCAGCTTTTCAGCATCTGGGAGGGTGAGAGAAGGGGCAGAGTTTTGCAATGTTACGGAGGTGGTAGAAAGAGATCTTACAGAGATGATTTACATGGGATTCAAAGGTGAGATTTAAGTCCATTTTTACACTGAGATTGGTGACTGATGAGGAAAGAGGGATATTGTGACCACAGAAGGTGATGCAGGTTATGGATGACTGAATCTGGTGAGGAGTGCCAACCATGATGGCTTCAGTTTTGGAGCTGCTGAGTTGAAGAAAGTTGTGTTCCATCTAAGCCTTTATCTCCTCCAAACAGATGGTGAGAGGCGATGGAGATGATGGTGATGATGATAATGATGACAACGATAGAGATGGAGCTGCAGCAGTGGTTTTGACATACAACTGTGAGTCATCGGCATAACAATGGAATGAAATTCCATGGCGCCTGATGACTTGACCAAGGGGGAGCAGATATGTGATGAAGAGGATGGGGCCAAGTACTGACCTCTGGGGGACCCCGCAGGTCACTATATGTGAGCCTGCCATGGAAAATGTATTCTATCCGGTTGGAGAGATATGAGTGGAACCAATTAAGGGCAGTGTCAGTAAGTCCAGTGAGATGGTGGAGTTGGTTGAGGAGGATGATATGGTCAATTGTATCAAATGCAGCAGACGGGCCGAGGAGGATGAGGAGTGAAGGAAAGTCAGTACCAGCCGCCATTAGGAGGTCATTTGTGACCCTCATAAGAGTTGTCTCTGTACTGTGTCCAGAGAGGAAACCAGACTGGGATTTTTCAAAGAGGTTATTCTGTTTGAGATGATCCTGTAAATACGTAGGTAGCAAATGCTTTCTCCAATATACTGTATATACAGATCACTTTTCAGCTATAATTTATCCTGGTAAACTGGTTGTCTACTAATCATAGGGAGCAGTAAGTACACTTATTTATAGATAGATTTTCACTTCCTATTCTGTTCTTATTCCTACATTCATGCCCTCTTCTTTTAGTAGCAGTGGTGGCAGGATTACATCTGTTATAGAGAATTCCATTCACTTCTAGGTATCATATTCTTTTGTCTTGTGATTTTATTTGTCTAAAAACCAGAGGTAAAGAGATGAGCGTGTTAGAACCGTCTGAATGTGCTGGCCTGCTGATGTTTAGTTATGTAGGGCAGAGGATAACAGGTTACAGAAACTAAAGCACCATTGCTCCTCTTGCCACATCCAGACAAATATTTGATTTTGATTTAATGGCCTTTTATTTGAGCAGGTTTTACCTTGAAAGCCTTCAGCTCTTTCATAAGAGAGCAGTGCACACACATGGAACTAAAACACACAAGAGATTTATAACATGCCATACAGATAAGCATGGAGGAGAGAGGTTTAATGGGAAAATCTCATCTTCACTCTGCCTTTCACACTTAATTTACACTCGATTACAAACAAAGAGACGTTATCTCCACCTATTTAATAATGCCTTTTCTGCAATTAAAGTTATAAATTAAGATCCAGATTCTTGTGCAGTACCTGGAAAAAAATTGGCTTTACCACAGAAACTCAAACCTGGCTCAAAAAGAAAAATAAAATAGAAGTAGCATCTGTGTACAGAGGTTAGGGTGCCTTTCTTCCTCTAATCACAAAGTTATACAGACAAGCTTGGATAGTTGCTGCTATTGTATTACCAGTGTTACCAACTCTCACTCTTTGAGAGTGATGCTCACCCATTTTCCCTTTCACACTCGCTCACACCACACACCTTATTTCTAACTCTAAGATGAGGGTGGAAAAGCCCTTAGCTACTGTATACAGGGCTGGTTAAGCTACAAGCAATACTGAGTAGACTTTCTTTAGAAAATAAAAGCTCTCCAAACAGCTCTGATTACTGTGGTTTATATTTTGAAAGCAAATCAAAACACCTTGAGCACATATTGCAGCTTTAAAGTGCCACTGCACTGTTGCTCATGATAGGAGATTGCAGCAGAGGCTTAGCACCTAGTATTGTTTGAAATAGTTTACAGTATGTACAGTAATGTTAGGTAACTTCGTCTTATCCAAAAGATTACCTTACTTCACAAATTCATTCAGCACAGCTGTTTAATAAAGTAAACTGAACATTTTCTAAAACAACCTGAATTCTCAGTGACTAACCCTGAGTTGTACATGCATATTGTGTGCATGCACATGCACCCCACCACCCCAATTTCCTGTGCACATAATTCACTCTAAATCTCACTCCAAACTTTTCTGTAAAGTTGACAGCTCTGTGTAACCGTTTGACGACAGTGGAATTTGAAAACTTCCTGGGGGTTAATAATGATGAAACCGCTCAAGCTCAGCTGTCCCTCTGATTTACTCATTTCTAATTATGTTCCTCCTAGACACTCCCAATGAAAATCTTTGCATCTTCAACTCTGCCACCTCCAACTCTGCCTCCTGTCTTTTTGTCAGTGCCATCCATCCTTCCATCCATCTTCTACCATATTTCAGGGGATCCAGGTCACAGAGGCAGCAGCCCAAGCAGAGAAGCTCAGACTTCCCTCTCCCCAGTCACCTCTTCCAGCTCTTCAGAAAAGACACCAAGGCATTCCCAGGCATTTCAGTGCCACTGTCTCCAAACTATACATCATAATAGGTCTCACCACCATCTTGAAAATCTTCCCTTTCACTCAAGCTGCTGTCCTTCTGTCACAAATCATTCCTGACACTAATCTCCACCCACTCCACTTTGTCTGCACTCTCTTTTTCACCCTTCTTGTGCACTGACTATTGCTTTGGATGGCTGACCCCAGGTGTTTAAACTCATCTACCTTCACTATCTCTACTCCTGGCATCTTCATCGTTACACCTGCCTCCTTCTCATTCACACACACATATTCTATCTTGCTTCTACTGACTTTCATTCCTCTTCTCTCCAGAGCATACCTCTACCTCTCCAGGTTCTCTTCCCCCTGCTCCCTATTCTCACTACAGATCACAATGTCATCTGCAAACATCATGGTCCACAGAGACTCCTGCCTGACCTCGTCTGTCAGCCTGTCCTTGACCATGGCAAACAAGAAGGAGGTCAGAGCCGATCCCTGATGTAATCCCACCCCCACCTTGAATCCATCCGTCACTCCCACGGCACACCTCACCACCGTCTCGCTGTCCTCATACATGTTCTGCAACACCCTCATATACTTCTCTGCCACTCCTGATTTCCTCATACAGTACAACACTTCCTCTCTTGGCACCCTATCCTATGCTTTCTCTTGATCCACAAAGACACAGTGCAGCTCCTTCTGACCTTCTCTATACTCCTCCATCAGCACTCTTAGAGCAAACATTGCATCTGTAGTACTCTTTCCTGGCATGAAACCATTCTGCAGCTCACCGATTGTCACTTCTCTTCTTACAGATAATACTGGTAAAATTAAAAAAAAAAACAACTAAAAAACAGTTATGATGTTCCTTTCACCTAAATCTCTTTTATGGATTAATAAAGTTCAGTAATTTTAAGTTGAGTGCACCTGCAGAACGATGGATGGCACGGAGAAGATCATGGCTTCATTGAAGATGGGGTTTGTGTCGTCCCGTTTGGTGGACGTCTTCTTCTTGCTGATCTTTCTACCATCTTGCAGGAGGTACACTTTGACAAATGGATCTGAAGATGACAAGGTATGGGTGAGAGTCAAGGAGATCATGTAAGCAAATATATAAAGTACACACCCCCACGTAAAGTATGCAATAAATCCCTCATTAGAAAGTAATCAAGCAGAAACACAGTGTTGCACACATGATTAGCTCCAGAGATAATAATGGCAGTGACCTTTATTAGCTGAACGCAAGCATGGAAAGTAATTTAAGCTCAGTCTGCATTCTTGATGTAGATAAATGTATTATCTTCCATGATAATACATGATCATGATAAGGCTTTTATTAAAAGCCTTTAATAAAATAAACAATGTTTTTTTCAGTAGCAAGAGGAGACATTTAAAATCATTTGCAAGTACGATGATGGAGAGACACAGAGACATCTATTGCATAGTTAATTTGCACAAACACACAGACACACATGCATGCTGACCTGCTGTGTTCTTGTCGTTGGTCCACACCAGATTCTTGCACTTGGCCACAACCACAGTGAGGCGCTCTGCTGTCGGCAAATAGCTGAGCGACAACAAGATCTCCCCAACTGCATCCACTGCCTAGGGAATCAAACAGGACTGGCTCAGACATTAAATTTAACGTAGCACGCAAGAGTCTGCGTGATATTTCAACAAAAATAGAATTTTCACACTGGCAGCAGTGTAGAATTCTGCAGAGCAGTCCAGTGGTTTGGCTGGAGCCCATTCCCCTGACACAGTGTGAGAGGTTAGCTGCAGTCTGGACATATACAGGATTTTACTGTCACATATGAGTACTATACATAAAATGGTGTATGATGATTGATTGATTGATCTGAACATCAAGACAAAAAAAAATTAAAAACAAGGAATCAAAACCAAAAAAATAAACATTAAAAAAATGTCCTTGTTCAAAAGGAGTGGGAAGAAGCCAATGCATGTTCATCATATACTTTGCCAAAGGATCAAATAGTGTGTCTAGTATATGTAGAAGTACAGCAATTCTACAAGCACAGACTTCAGACTGATGTCAGCACTTCATTTTTTCTGTTTTTGACAATAATGGCTGTTAAGAAAGCATACATTTCCTGTTCAAGCTTTGTGTTTATGAGGGCCAGCCAATAAGAGGAAAGTTACCTTAAAGGCTGCGTGTAGTGCACAATGGTATTTTGGTGGAATTTGGCCTTTTAAAATACAGCTTTGTATCATGTTTATACCGTTAAAATGTTAAAGTGCTCACGTTACAGAATAATACACACTGCCTTTATTTAGTTAATTTGTTAAAGAGATGAGCGGAGTGCACTTCCTGCATTTTATGATACCACAAACCAATACCTTCACTTCTCTAAATTAGCAACAACACAAAAAAAAATGAACTACCTCCTTACTTGTCATTGGACCTCACAAAATCTAATTCAAAATTAGGGACTTATTAATATTGAGAAAGCTGAAAACCTAGTATACTGCTCAAAAAATAAAGGGAACACTTTGAAAACACATCAGATTTTAATGGGAATTTTTTTTTTTCCCATTAAAATCTGATGTGTTTTCAAAGTGTTCCCTTTATTTTTTTGAGCAATATATTTCAGGCTGAACTTTAAATACAGCTTTTCTGTCAAGCTGTAAAATAACACTTTTTTTTGCATGTATATGTACTCAAGGATGTCAAAACATAAAATTAATCCTTGCAAAAGGCACAATGTAAGACTTTTAAGGAGGAGAGACAAAAGCAGTTTGGTTCAGATAGTGGACAAAGAGAGGCTGTGCCATAAATGAAAATGATTTTGAACTTGCAAAGCTTCTCCAAGAATAAAAGGACTCATTTAAAATCAAAAGCATAATGACCAATCAGAAACACTATAATTTGAAACTGACAAATAGAAAGCCAATGATTACTATGTTGTAAAAGTAAAATCACTGACTGGGCAGACACACCATCTATCTTTTAAACAGGAAGTGAAGGCTGCTTTCACATGTAATCATGAGCACCGCCATTGATTTATTAATGCAGTGCAATACATTTTAATATTTCTAAATCCTGAGCTGTTTTGCTTCCTCCAGTGCCAAATGAAAGCATATGATGCATTCCTGTCCTGTAGACCGATGACCAGCACACAGACAGGTAGGAGTTAGGCATGGAAAGAGAGAGAATATTGTCTGTAATTTTTTTTTTTCAGAAAAACACAGACTCCTGTAGATAATACAGAGCAATAGAATAAATGATTTATTTTTTAAAAGGGTGTCAGTCCACTTGAGCCTTATCAAAGGCAGGTACTCACCTTTTCTGGTTTGAGTTAATGTCATTATGATTTCTGTTTTGTTTTGTTATTTTTTTATGTGATCTGCCCTTCAGAGCCACAATACATAATTTTTGAGTTAAACTAAATAATGTCATGTTTTTGAAGAAATCCTCGATCCCTTTTTGAATGAGTAGTTCTCATTTATGTCCAGCAGGGAGAATCAGACACCAACATGTTCCCTTACATAGAAACAATATATGTTGATATATCAATCTAGTGTATGCAGCACAAATTAGCTTAAAATGCATTTTAACTCCAGAACAGATGAATTATCATGCTTTACAGACTACTACCCCAGCTCTATCCCAGCGTACCTTATTGACATCTTGGAGATAGAGCCAGGCATTGAATGGTCTGATTGTCAGGTCCAGGTCGGACAACTTTAGCTCTGCTACGCCTGCGCTGATGTTCCTTTCGTCTGCGTCGATACCAAAAGCAGCAAAGCGAAGGCTGTACTCCTCCAAAGCGGACAGGTCCATGGGGATGGAGAAGCGCTCGTCAAATATCACAGTAAATGCATTTGTCTGGACCTGTGGGAAGAAAAGGGGAAAAAACAATGGAAAGCCTCTGCAGTAATTGATTCAAAGGTGTACAGTTATTCTATTTTCCAAGGAGCTCATATAAAGGAAAAGCAAAGCTGGAGAAATTAGCTGACCTGAGGAAGAAATGGGGATAAAAGCACATGTGAGATCAGCATTTGTGTGACCATCCATCCATCCATCCATCCATCCTCTACCACTTTTCCGGGGGTCTGGGTTGCGGGAGCAGCAGCCCAAGTAGAGTAGCACAGACTGCCACCCAGTTCACACAACACCATGATCCCTCTTGCAGATCGTGAGTCCAGTGGAGGGCAGACCCCTGTATCTCCTTTGGATACACTGGATCCTTGTAAATTTTCATGGGGATCCATTGGACTAATAATAATAATAATAATGAATTAGATTTATATGGCACTTTACATGTCAAGTGACATCTCAAAGTGCTTACAGTGAGTCCATTATTAATTCATTCCAAACAGACACTAATAGTGGTAAGCTACCACTGTACCCACAGCTGCCCTGGGGCAGACTGACAGAAACGTAGCTGCCAATCTGCGTCAACGGCCTCTCCGACCACTACCGAACATTTATACACATTCATGCCCAGTGTCATGGACACTGGAGGCAAGGCGGGTAAAGTGTCTTGTCCAGGGACACAACAGCAGGATGGCTGGGGAAAGTGGGATTCAAACCACCAACCCTCTGGTTATTGGACGACCCGCTCTACCTTCTGAGCCGCTGCTGCCTACATTTCCCTCCTCTGTTCCATTTTTGCTGAGCACCAAGCTGGCAACAGGAAGTTCCATTTTTGTATGGTCTTTGGCATGACCTGGCCGGGACTTGAACTCCAACCTCCTGGTTGTGGGGCAAATGCTCTAAGTCTAGGCCACCACTCCTGTCTGGCCCTTCATCCAGGATCAGTTTGCCTTGGGAGACCTACCAGGGGCAAGTTGCCCCCGACAACACAGCTCCTAAGATCTTTACGGCACACAAACCCCTCCACAAAGATAAGGTGGTGATCCACGAACAGGTATTTATATGACATTATCTTTTATTTTATTTAGTTTATGCTCCAAGGGTCTCACACCTTGCACACTTTATATACCTCCCCCCCCCCCAGTTTCTTTCCTTTATTTGCACCAGGAATGCACTAATTTGAACACATACTTTTCTTTAATCTGATGAACCTTAAGATTTTTTTTGACTAAGAATTGCTGAGCCATGATAAATTAAGATTCTATCCTCTTAAAAAGCAAGATGGAATCCGTCAAAATGTACTAAGAAGACAGAAAACAAGACTTTGGGGGCAATAGAAAACCATTAAACACATAAAAAAGGCAGATTTATTAGAGAAGCATCAACCTATCAACACTGTGGGCAATATTTTTTCCCTCTATTTCTAAGTTGTAAAGACTACTTAAAGCACAAGGTCACTGTGAAGGCTGTCTTGGAAAAAAGCACCAGCAAAATATAGTCTGCATACTATTTGTAGGTCATAAAAATGTATGAGCATTTTTATCAACAGCCACAAGCCCAACTAGATTCAAACTGCTGTCCAGTTTGTTTGTTTTTTCTTGTCAGTCCAAAACTGCTTTTGCAGTGATAAACTAAGTGTGGAGGCACTTTGGCCTAACCAGCAGAGCATGCAAGGTCTACTTTAGATCAAACAGAAAGACTCAGCGGTTGCAATGGCTTGCAACAGCTTTTCATATTGATCTTAAACCATCAAATTGTGGGGCACTGCAGTCAGAAGTTACCAGGCAACTAGTGATATGAAGAGGAGCGCAGGTTTAATAATAGCCCCTTTTCACACCATTTTTTCCCTCATGAAGTAAAAAATAAAGCAAATATGTCTTCTACATATATGGGTGGTCTTCTATAAAATTTAGTGGTGTTGGCGTTGTCATGTTAATTGCCCGTTAACGCTTTGCCCCCGTTAACGGTTACAAATTTTGTGATTGTGGTTAACGGCAGTTAAGGGCAGAAAGCGCAAACAGTACTTTTTGGCCTAGCGGCTCTCCATACCAAAGCCGTTCTTGTCATGATCAGGCGAGCGTGCCTCCCGCCTCCCTTCCTGTTTCTGTTTTCCCGGCGCCAGCGCTCATCAGCGCACCTGCATGATTACACAACTGTTGCCTCCTGATTCACCAGCGTATTTAAAGGCAGAGTGTGAAGAGCTCTCCACTGGATCGTTGGGTTTGTGCCGCCTCACAACAGCAGACCACGTTGTTTGGCAGGTTTATTGTTTCCCCGATTGTCTTACCTTCTGTCCTCTCCTCTCCTCAGGTTTGCTGCCGCCTCCAGTGGTGCGTCTCCGGAGCTGTGTGGTGCACGCTTGCCTGAATCATCCATCCTCAAGACAACAGCTTCTCCACCCAGGTTCCCCAGTCATTCCTCTTCCTTCCCTGCAGTCTCCAGTTTCCCTTCACCTTTCCCACGCTGGAGTTCACTGCCGGGCTCTCTGCTCATATCGTAACATCCATTTTCTGAGTTGTCATTTCCCAATGAGCCATACTCAGTATTAATCATTCCTCTCCTCTCTTTTCTCTTAGGCTGCATGTGGCTCCAGCGTGCAACAGTTTTTCTTTGTACATAAGTTGGCATTTTGGTTGCAGGTTTTCATAAATTGTGGTGTGTGTATATGTTCTTTAAGCTAGCATGTTTGTATAGGGTTTTGGGTTTTCATTAAAGTGGTGTTGACTTTTCATCTGAGTCTGAATGTTCTCCTGAAGTGGTTTGCCCTGCACTTAAGCCTCCTCAAAAACATTAAATCATGACAGAACAATCCAGCCAGGATCGAGGCTTAGCGGGCGCTGCCTCGGGGGAACAGCCAGCGCTCTCACGTTTGGATGCCACAGAGCGCCAAGTCATTTTTTTGTCTGAGCAGCTCCAAACTATTACCCAACAATTGGCCACAGTTACGGAGCATTTGTGTCGGCTTCCTGGTGCGGCCGCTCCCCCTCCCGCACCTGCTGCCCTGGCAGCTCCTATTATCCGCAGGACCATTTCTGTTCCCGCGCCTGCCCCCCTGTGTGTGTGTGTGTGGGGGGGGTGGATGTAAAGGATTCCTATTACACTGTCAGATGTATTTCCAGCAGGTGGAGGGGGAGTACAGGGATGATTGGTCTAAGATTCAGTTCCTGACCCTGTTACTTTGTGACTGGGCACTCAAGTGGGCTCAGTCTGTCTTGAGAAATCTGGAGGGGCCCCAGTACACTTTTGAACAGTTCGTTCAGGAATTCACCTGGGCATTCGATCACATGGAGAGCGAGGGTAATATCGCTAGCCAGTTGCTGGGACTCCAGCAAGGAAGTCGGTCAGTTGCCGACTACTCAGTCGAGTTTTGGGTCGCCGCGGCGGACTCTGAGTGGAATGATGCTGTGCTACGTAGCGTCTTCCTCTGGAGTCTGAATGCCAACCTCCCCGATGAACTGGCTATTCGAGTGAACCCCTCCTCTTTGGATGAGCTGATCACACAGGCAGTGGCCCTAGATAACTGGTTCCAGCAGCACGCTAGGGAGCAGAGGACCGCTGCTTCCTCACCTGCTCCACGGCCGGTCCCCCCGCCCCCTTGCGCAGCATCCACAGCGCCGCCTTCTGAGCCGATGGTCCTGGGAAGGATTCATCTGACTCCAGAGGAGTGCCGGTGCCAGGAAAAGGCGGGGGCATGCATGTATTGCAGGGCTACTGATCATGCCATCTCTAAATGCCTAATTCGGCCAAAAGAACCGACTCATCAGTAACCGTGGGGGTCTGGTGGGAGGTTCTTCTCCAAATCCCCCCAGCTGTTTTACACTTCCAGCTCTCATCCAGTTACCGAGAGCCGAGTGCAAAACCTCCGCTCTGGTGGATTCCAGGATGGAGCAAAACTTCATTCACCAGGAACTGATCCACAAGTTTCCCACCAGGAACCTCCCAACACCTGCCAATGTTTCCGCTTTATCTGGTTGTAGTCTCGCAGCGGTGACCCGGCAAAATTGAGCCCATTTCGGTCATTTTGTCTGGTAACCATCGCGAGACAATCCCATTCTTTGTGCTGCCACAGTCTTCTGCTTTCATGATTTTGGGGTATCCGTGGCTTCACAAACATAATCCAGTAATTAACTGGGTCCAGGGTTCAATCACTTCCTGGAGCTCATTCTGTTTGTCATCGTGTCTCCGTTTTACTGCTTGCTCACCCTCTCTCCCTATCTCCTCCTCTCCGGCTGAGCCGACGGATCTCAGCCACGTGCCCGAGGTCTACCATGACATAAGGGAGGTCTTTAGCAAGTCTATCGTTGTCACCTCATTGGTCCTATGACTGCACTACTGACCTCCTTCCGGGTGCGCGGCTGCCATCCAGCCGGCTCTACAGTTTATCTGGACCAGACAGAGAGGGAGGCGATGGAGAGCTACATTAAGGACTCCCTTAGCGCCGGCCTTATTCATCTATCGTCCACTCCTCTCGGCGCGGGGTTCCTTTTTGTAGGAAAAAAGGATGGGTCTCTGCGGCCACGTATTGATTATCGCGAGCTCAGTTCCATCACCGTTAAGGATAAATACCCGTTGCCACTCATTAATTCGGCCTTTGAACTCCTCCAACAGGCGTGGGTGTATACTAAGCTCGATCTCCGGAATGCGTATTATTTAGTACGTATCCGCGAGGGGGGATGAATGGAAGACTGCATTTAAAATGCACCTGGGTCATTTTGAATACCTGGTTATGCCTTTTGGCCTGACCAACGCCCCCGCCGTCTTCCAGCGATTAATCAGTGATGTCCTCTGAGACATGGTGAACAATTTTGTTTTTGTTTACTGAAACCACATATTGATTTTTCTCACATGCTGGAGGAACATGCGGTCCATGTCCGGACTGTCCTGCAGCAGCTGCTTGAGAATCAGCTTTTTTTGAAAGCTGAGAAGTGTGAGTTTTCCACCCGCTCCCCTTCTTTCTTGGGGTTTACCAGTGGGCGGGGGCACGTTAAAAGCCAACCTGGATAAAATTCAGGCAGTAGTAGACTGGCCTACTCCCCAAACCAGGAAGGAGCTTCAACACTTCCTGGGGTTTGCCAACTTCTACTGCCGGTTTATCCGTGATTATAGTAAAACTGCTCTGTCTCTTACTCAGCTTACATCTACCAAGAGCCCATTCCAGTGGTTCGAGGCTGCTGAGCGGGCTTTTGCTACACTTAAAGAAAAATTTACCACCATGCCCATTTTGGCACAGGTAAAACCCCCAAGACCAGTTTGTGGTCGAGGTGGACGTTTCTGATTCGGGGGTGGGCACTGTGTTCTCACAGCGTTCCGGCTCTGATCAGAAGCTCCACCTGTGCACGTTTTTCTCTTGCGGCTGACCCCAGCCGAGAGAAATTATGACGTAGGGGACTGCAAACTGCTGGCCATTAAATTGGCACTGGAAGAGTGGAGACACTGGTTGGAGGGAGTTAATCAGCCGGTGATGGTCTGGACAGATCACAAAAATTTAGAATATCTTAGCTCTTCCAGACGTTTGAATGACCAGCAGGCTCGGTGGGCCCTGTTTTTCCTGAGATTCAATCTCTCCATCACATACCACCCAGGGTCTTGTAACGTTAAACCTGATGCTCTCTCACACCAGTTTTCCTTCGACTCCTCCTCTACCTTCCCTTCTGCAGCCACTGCCCCCTCCCGGACACTATCCTGCCCTCCTCCTGTGTTTTGGCAGCCCTCACTTCGGACATAGAGCAGAGGGTCCAGCAGGCCCAGTCGGTGGAACCTGTTCCCGAGGGAGGCCCGCCCAACAGGCTGTATGTGCCCTCCCCACTACGCAGTGACATTATCCAGTGGCGGCACACAAGTTTTTTTGCCTGCCATCCCGGCATCGCCTGTGCTACGGAATTAATTCAGCGTGTTTTTTGGTGGCCTTCCCTCAGGAAGGACGTGAGAGACTATGTTAAGGCCTGCCACACATATGTCTCCAACAAATCGGACTCTTCACCCCCGGCTGGTCTCCTCCATCCCCTCCCCATCCCTTCCCATCCCTGGTCCCATATTGCCATTGACTTTGTCTCGGGTCTCCCTCCTTCACAGGGTAACATGGCCATTTTCATCATGACTGATTGCTTCTCCAAGGCCGTTCACTTGGTTTCCCTTCCTGGTCTTCCTTCTGCTGCCAAGATGGTGAATCTCCTGTCCATCCATGTCATCTACTTACACGGCATCCCCATAGACACTGCTTCTGATCGAGGACCACATTTCCCTTCACAGGTGTGGAGAGCTTTTTGTCAATCCCTGGGCACCTCCGTCAGTCTCATGTCTGGATACCATCCCCAGAGTAACGGTCAGGCCAAGCGTGCAAACCAGTCCTTGGAGGCCACCCTGAGGTGTGTGACATCCTGCAACCCATCGACCTGGAGCTCCCACCTGACCTGGGTGGAGTATGCACTTAACTCTGCCGTCTCCTCTGCTACAGGACTGACACCATTCGAAGCCTCCATGGGGTACACGCCACTGCTTCTACCGATGATGGAGAGGGGAATCGCTGTACCTTCAGTGGAGGCCCACGCCGGTCACTGTCGCCGCCTCTGGAGGTCCACTCGGGCGGCTCTTCACCGATCATCCGAGCGGAATTGCCTGTATGCCAACCATAGACGGGCGGCAGCACCGAAATACTCCATGGGCCAGGGGCTCTGGTTACCTGCTGAAAAGGTACCGGTGAAAACAGACTCTCAGAAGCTGTCCCCTCGCTTTTTGGGTCTGTTCCCAATCTCCCATATCATCAACGACGTCACTGTTCGACTGAAGTTGACCCCGTCTCTCCGCATTCATCCTACCTTTCACGTGTCACAGCTCAAACACTTCTCCATCAGCCCCTTGTGCCCTCCTCCGGACCCCCTTCCACCTCCCCGGATCATCGACGGACATACCACCTACAGTGGGGCAAAAAAGTATTTATTCAGCCACCAATTGTGCAAGTTCTACCACTTAAAAGATGAGAGAGGTCTCCAATTTTCATCATAGGTATACCTCAACTATGAGAGACAAAATGAGAAAAAAAATCCAGAAAGTCACATTGAAGGATTTTTAATGAATTAATTGGTAAATTCCTTGGTAAAATAAGTATTTGGTCACCTACAAACAAGCAAGATTTCTGGCTCTCACAGACCTGTAACTTCTTCTTTAAGAGGCTCCTCTGTCCTCCACTCGTTACCTGTATTAATGGCACCTGTTTGAACTCATTATCAGTATAAAAGACACCTGTCCACAACCTCAAACAGTCAGACTCCAAACTCCACTATGGCCAAGACCAAAGAGCTGTCAAAGGACACCAGAAACAAAATTGTAGACCTGCACCAGGCTGGGAAGACTGAATCTGCAATAGGTAAGCAGCTTGGTGTGAAGAAATCAACTGTGGGAGCAATTATTAGAAAATGGAAGACATACAAGACCACTGATAATCTCCCTCGATCTGGAGCTCCACACAAGATCTCACCCCGTGGGGTCAAAATGATCATGAGAACGGTGAGCAAAAATCCCAGAACCACACGGGGGGACCTAGTGAATGACCTGCAGACAGCTGGGACCAAAGTAACAAAGGCTACATCAGTAACACACTATGCCGCCAGGGACTCAAATCCTGCAGTGCCAGATGTGTCCCCCTGCTTAAGCCAGTACATGTCCAGGCCCGTCTGAAGTTTGCTAGAGAGCATTTGGATGATCCAGAAGAGGATTGGGAGAACGTCATATGGTCAGATGAAACCAAAATAGAACTTTTTGGTAAAAACTCAACTTGTCGTGTTTGGAGGAGAAAGAACACCATACCTACTGTGAGGCATGGGGGTGAAAACATCATACTTTGGGGCTGTTTTTCTGCAAAGGGACCAGGACGACTGATCCGTGTAAAGGAAAGAATGAATGGGGGCATGTATCGTGAGATTTTGAGTGAAAACCTCCTTCCATCAGCAAGGGCATTGAAGATGAAACGTGGCTGGGTCTTTCAGCATGACAATGATCCCAAACACACGGCCCGGGCAACGAAGGAGTGGCTTCGTAAGAAGCATTTCAAGGTCCTGGAGTGGCCTAGCCAGTCTCCAGATCTCAACCCCATAGAAAATCTTTGGAGGGAGTTGAAAGTCCGTGTTGCCCAGCCCCAAAACATCACTGCTCTAGAGGAGATCTGCAGGGAGGAATGGGCCAAAATACCAGCAACAGTGTGTGAAAACCTTGTGAAGACTTACAGAAAACGTTTGACCTCTGTCATTGCCAACAAAGGGTATATAACAAAGTATTGAGATGAACTTTTGTTATTGACCAAATACTTGTTTTACCGAGGAATTTACCAATTAATTCATTAAAAATCCTTCAATGTGATTTTCTGGATTTTTTTTTCTCATTTTGTCTGTCATAGTTGAGGTGTACCTATGATGAAAATTGGAGACCTCTCTCATCTTTTAAGTGGGAGAACTTGCACAATTGGTGGCTAACTAAATACTTTTTTTCCCCACTGTATACCGTCCAGTGGATTCTGGACATGCGCCGTCGAGGCCGAGGCCTGCAGTATTTGGTGCACTGGAAGGATTATAGTCCGGAGCAGAGATCGTGGATTCCACGATCCAACTTTCATGACAAGGGTATGGTTCGGGTGTTCCACCTTGCCCATCCCCAGAAGCCCGGTGGGTCGCCAGGAGGCGCCCCTTGAGGCGGGGGCACTGTCATGATCAGGCGAGCATGCCTCCCCCCTCCCTTTCTCTTTCTGTTTTCCCGGCTCCGGAGCTCATCAACACACTTGCATGATTACACACCTGTTGCCTCCTGATTCACCAGCGTATTTAAGGCCAGAGTGTAAAAACCTCTTCGCTGGATTGTTGGGTTTGTGCCACCTCACAACAGCAGACCATGTTGTTTGGCAGGTGTATTAATTCCCCGATTGTCTTACCATTTGTCCTCTCCTCTCCTCTCCTCAGGTTTGCTGCCACCTCCAGTGGTGTGTCTCCAGAGCTGTGTGGTGCACGCTCGCCTGAACCATCCATCCTCAAGACAATAGCTTCTCCACCCAGGTTCCGCAGTCATTCCTTTTCCTTCCCTGCAGTCTCCAGTTTCCCTTCACCTTTCCCATGCTGGAGTTCACTGCCGGGCTCTCTGCTCATTTCGTAACATTCATTTCCTCGGTTGTCATTTCCCAGTGAGCCATACTCAGTAGTAATCATTCCTCTCCTCTCTTTTCTCTTAGGCTGCATGTGGCTCCAGCGTGCAACAATTTTTCTTTGTATATAAGTCGGGGTTTTGGTTGCGGGTTTTCATTAATTGTGGTGTGTGTTCTTTAAGCTAGCATGTTTGTATAGGGTTTGGGTTTTTATTAAAGTGGAGTTAACTTTTCATCTGAGTCTGAATGTTCTCCTGAAGTGGTTTGCCCTGCACTTAAGCCTCCTCAAAAACATTAAATCATGACAGTTCTGGCCACAGACACTGTGTGCTCCATGCAGACACTAGCCACGGTTATATGTGCAAAAGTTCTTCAATCTGATTACAATTCAGATCAGAACTTTACTGTTTACATGGATCCTGAAAAAGTTGATTCGATTAGGACATGCATTTCCATGTGTCACACGTTTGAACAGACTAAATCATTTTGACATTTTGACAATTATCCGACATTCCGAAAATAGTAGAAGAAGAAGCAACTTCCGATGTAATTAAACCCCGCTTCGTGTCGTTCTCTTTTTGAAATGGACCTGTATTGTGTTATTCAGACTGTACTTTTGCTTCTGCTGGTCTCCGTAATGAAGCTACAAGTCCAGCAGTACATACTTCTGCATATGACGAACAGAGGGAGACAGCAGGACGATACAGACCAGTTCTGTTTTACTCCTGTCATGTCTTTCACTAGCTACTGTAAAGGCGGAAATACATCACGTCGACGTGTGGCTGACGTACAGACATGCACAGTAAACATATTTTCTACCCAAACTTCGGAATAAGTGTTTATAAGGGCACCAATCGGATTAACAATTGGCATAACCTACCCATCTCAATCGGAAGGAAATTTTGATCTGAATGAGTGTGACTGGGTCAGAATATTCAGAGTGGTGTTTTTACATGAAGCATTTTTATTCTGATCAGGCTTTTAATCCGGTTACTTGTGTCCATATAAACATGGCTATTGCTAAGTCAAACAAGCTGGATTACAGCCATGGATATTCCCAAAGTGCTGTCATGTTTAAGTTTACAGCGTTATTTGTTGGAGCTCTCACCTGGATAATTGTTACAGCCTCCTCCAAAACTTCGCCTGGATGTTGGGTTGTTCTTCTTCTGTGGAAGCTAGCTAGCTAGTACCTACTAGCTACATGCTAGATTATAGCTGACCTCCAGCTGCTGACCTGGACAGAAATTCACCTGTTTTCATCCTCATAGGTCCAACTGTTGGTGAGTACTGTTGTGTTGTTATGGGGACTTATTATTGTGTGACATGGGTGGTGGCTCCACCTTTCCAGTTCTGCTACCACCCGGGGTATAACAGGGCTGTGAGGAAGAGGGGCGGTCTCTTTGGCCTCCTCTCAGCCTGTTGGCAGTGCCCGTATTGTGAGAGTAAGTCACAAATAAAGTCATGTCCAGTTCAACGCTCAGTCTCGTCCTTGGATCCCTTTTACCAACCTAACATTTGGCGACAAGGGTAAAAAATATGGACATGGGGGTTACTTCTATTCGGCCAGTTTTGGAGCTTCCCGGTGAGCCATCCGTCCCTTGGGCGAGGTGGTTCACCGCCTTTCAAAATTATTTAGTAGCACTGGACCTTGGAAGACTGGAGAAGTTGTGGGCAGAGGCACTGTTGATTCACAACTTGGAAATGGAAGCATAACGTATCCTTAGTACCTTAGGTGAGGGTGATAGCTTTCAAGAAGTGACTGAGCTAAAGGCACAACATTTTTGTGCCCCAGAAAATGTCATTGTCCCGAGTATCCAGTTTCAGCAGCACCGCCAGGGGACTGGCGAGTCAGTGCAGTGGTATGTAGCAGACCTACATCAGCTGGTCAAGGACTGTCAGTTTGGAGCACTAGAGGAAGAGATAGTCTGCGACCAGTTGGCAGAACATACTGTTTGCCCAGCGACAAGGTCAAAGCTTCTCAAACACTCGGGTGAGCTGACGTTAGCCATGTCCATCGAGTTAGCTCAACAGTATGAGGCGGCAGACAAGCTATCACGGGAGCTCGGTGAGAGAGCGCCACACCGCCATTTTGAACCACAGTCGACAGCACAAGCAGTGGACCCGGACAGCGACGGTGGCATGGAGGATGACGAAGAATGTGGTAATGCTATAAAGATGAGGTCCGCCTTGGAATTGCCCAGGTGTTTGTGTTGTATGTCCACCAAGCACCGTTATAAGGCTAGAGAGTGTCCGGCAAGAGGAAGACACTGCGGCAAGTGTGGACTCCTGCATCATTTTGCTAGGGCATGTTATAGGTTCGAGCAAGGGGACCCAAGATGCAACCAGGACCCCCCCCCACTCCAACCCCCACGGTCATTCACACCATATCCCCAAGGACCGATGGTCATTCCTATTGCATAGTGGAACTGGATGGGGTAACAGTGCCGTTACTGATTGACACGGGACCAGTGAGATCCGTGTTGAATTGGTTGACCGTGAGGAGTTTCTTCCCACATTATCGAGTGAGAGGTCATTCAGTGCCACTGTGTGGGTATGGTGGAGGAAGATTGGCCACAGTGGGATCAGTGGAACTGACGGCTAGGTAAAAGTCGGCGGAGGTGTCCAGCTTGAAGTTCATTGTGACTGCCCGTGGAGAGAATATTATGGGGTGTGATCTGTTTCATGGATTGGGCTTCACTATCACCAGCAGCGTTGGAGAAGAGTGGTCGGGCTGTGGTTTGTGGGACTGGCCGGTTCCGCGAACAATGGACGGAGCTGTGTGGGATGAACCTTTGCCTAGTATTCTGGACGATGAGCAGGACCAACCCACCCAGGGCCATCGCAGGAGGGTCTCGGTGCCAGTGCCCAAGTAACCCTAGCTGAGGGAACTGGGCGGCGCGGTGGGACGTCCGTGATGGCGGGTGGAGCCAAGTGGATGGCCCATTCTACTCCCAGAGTTTGGCTGGAAGGCACCGGTGAGCAGGAGGTCAGAACGGCTTTGCCAGCAGCGAAAATGAAAGAGAGTGGGCCAGGACCGGCTGGCACAGTGAAATGATGTGCCAAACAGAGACACTGGAAGCTGAGTAGGGCTCCTTTGGGGGTCGCGGATGTGGTCCGACCCAGAGAGGAGGCCCAGTCAAGAGGTGTTCGGGGCAAACGCCGACGAGAAGATGACCAGGGGCAGCTGCAGGTGGTGGCTGTTGGAGAGGATGGCTACCTCCAGCTATCTGATGGCTTGTGGAGGCATTCCAATGAGCTGTGGCGCGCCCGAGAGGAGAAGGAGGTGTTTGGACTTCGATGTGGGTCATCCCCGGGAGTGAGGAAAAGAAGGTGCACCGGAGGGGAGTCGTCTGACGGTTTTCTGGGGGGTGGTTCCTCTACTGGGGCAGACTGATGGTGGGGCAATGTATATAATGCATGGTGATGGAAATGGGGGATAACAGAGTTGTATATTAGTTCTGTTAATGGGATTGTTTTTTGTTTTATATTATTTATTTTAGGAACACGGCAGTTTTCTGTTTAGTGGACTGTTCTTTTAGTATAGATGGCAGAATAATCTGTCTTGCCGTGTGGGGGTGGGACGGTAGTCCACCTGTTCCCCCCCTAGTTTTAGTTGTTTTGAGTGAGTGTAATAGACCTTTAAGCATTTCTGT
This sequence comes from Pholidichthys leucotaenia, assembly GCA_020510985.1. Lineage (NCBI taxonomy): Eukaryota > Metazoa > Chordata > Actinopteri > Cichliformes > Pholidichthyidae > Pholidichthys > Pholidichthys leucotaenia. The sequence goes on along the minus strand of CM035840.1, from coordinate 53,824,366 downwards.
TTAATTTTAGTGCATGAGTCGGGTTCCAAATTGGGGAGGGTCTCGATTGTGTGTATGTGTTGTGGACCTTTTTTTTTTGAAAGGGGAGAAAGTGTTGTGTTGTTATGGGGACATATTATTGTGTGACACAATGTGTGTTATTGTGTGACACAGTGTGGCTCCAGCTTTCCGGTTCCGCTACCACCCGGGGTATAAGAGGGCTGTGAGGAAGAGGGGTGGTCTGTTTGGCCTTCTCTCAGCCTGACGGCAGCACCTGTATTGTGAGAGTGAGTCACAAATAAAGTCGTGTCCAGTTAAATGCTCAGTCTCGTCCTTGGCTCCCTTTTACCGACATAACAAGTACCAGTCTAAAAAAATTCTCAAGCTGTGTTCGTAATGTCCATTCACTCCCCCGATGTTTTTATAGCACAGTAGGGGGTGTCATCACGATTAAGATAGTTGTTTATGTTTGCAATTTTTCTGCTAAAAGGGAAATTGTCTGCTGTGACACACAAGGTTTTGTGTTGATCTCCTTAAAAGTGGTGGATGTTTGCTTCTCTTACCTTTTATTTTATTGATTTTATTGACTGTGGTTTCTACTCGTGCCGAGTTTTATATTGTCTTGTTGATTTTATATTGTTTTTGTGCTGGTGTCCTGCTCCTTGCTTTTATGTTTTTATGTGTGTCCTTGTTGTACAGCACTTTGTGTAGCGAGTGTTGCTTTTTAAAGTGCTTTATAAAGTTGATTAATTGATTTGCTGTGAGAGAAAAAACAAGCTCATTTTTTTGTGGTTGGCTGGTTGTTGTTCAGTGACGTTATTGAGCCCTGGCATTCCGCTGTTTGCACATGTGGTAATACTTTTGAAAATTTTCTGGAGCATATGCTTTTTACCTCCGCCAAGGAGGTTATGTTTTCATCGGCATTGGTTTGTCTGTTTGTTTGTTAGCAAGATAACTCAAAAAGTTATGGACGGATTTTCATGAAATTTTCAGAGATTGTCAGAAATGGGGTATCCTACAGATGATTAGATTTTGGTGATGATCCGGATCACCGTCTGGATCCAGGAATTTTTTAAATGATTCTTTTTTTTTTCAATTTTTTTTTCAATATCTTTTTTTTTTTTTGTGCATGTAACTCTGCCAAAAAATCGTCAGAACACTTGGAAAAAAAACCAAAACACTGTATAGGGGGAACTGTGGCGCTTGGCGGAGGTCTGCGCTCTCCGAGTGCTTTTCTAGTTATTATTTGTGGACCTTTTTGTGTTGTTGTTTTTCTTGATTTCATCTTTGTTATATCAATAATATTACAATACATTCCTGCACATATAAACTACTAAAAGTACTTTTCATTGATGATCTGTAATAGTATGTAACTCATGAGTAAAACAAAGCTTATTTCAAGAAAATCCATCACCCATTAAGGATTTCACAATAAAATTTGTGAAGCAACAATTTGTTCATCCTAAGAAATTTTATAATATCCTCTCCAAAATGATAGAACAATAATAAAATCACTATCTCACATTTTGAAATTACTTATACGTTCTACAAAAGTTTATGATTATTAATGACCTGAAAGAAGTTAAGGAGTCATATTGTTTACATGTACTAAGTTGATCTCAAACATACTGTACAGCTCTGGAAAAAATTAAGAGACCACTACAAAATCTTTGCTAAATTGGCATCTCTACATGTATGGAAGCCATTCAGTTTCATTATTTGTTGAATTCCAACACAAGGACATGTCAATCTACTTAAGGAGGTACTGATTATCTGATCATCTAAGATCATCTTAGATGCATGCAAACTGAATTAAAAATCTGAGTTATTACACAAATAGATTTGAGTTCTTCCCGTTAAAAACTTAAGTATTGAAAGTGTTCAAGAATGATCATGAACTTGTTTTCTTTGCATTATTTGATCTAAACGCACATCTATGAGAAATATTTTTTTTTTTTTGCTGCTTTGGCCAGCTGTCATTTTCTGAAATTAAATGCTCTAAATGACAATATTTTGACTTGGAATTTGGGTGAGTTGTTTTCAGTAGTTTAGAGAATAAAACAAAATTCTTCATTTTACTCAAACATTATCTGTCTATAAATTCACAAAATCTCTGTCTCTGTGTGTGTCTATCTGTGTGCTGTTCCAGAATCAGAATCAGAATCAGAATCAGAATCAGGTTTATTGCCATTGTTCATGTAGTACACAAACTAGGAATTTGTCTCGGTACAATGCTGCAACATTAAACATGATAAGATAAGAGAAATAAACTATACATGTAATAAAGTGTAGGATAAGATTAAGTGATACTGGTCAACAGTTAAAATATATATTAGCCAGCAGCAGATACTGTGGAGAACTATATAGTGCAGTCGGTAATGCAGGAAGAAAACAGTGATGATTGACATGAGTCAGGTTGAGCTGCTGTACATGGTGCACGAGAGTCACTTAGTGTTCAGCAGTCTAATGGCAGAGGGGAAGAAGCTGTTCATGTGACGGGAGGTTTTAGTCTGGATGGACCGAAGTCTTCTACCAGAGGGGAGGGGGGCAAACAGTACGTGACCAGGGTGTGAGGGATCGGCTATGATCCGGCCAGCACGCCTCCGGGTCCTGGAGATGTACAGATCCTGGAGAGAAGGGAGCTTGCAGCCGATCACCTTCTCAGCAGTGCGCACGACGCGCTGCAGCCTTAGTCTGTCCCTGGCAGTGGCTCCTGCGTACCACACGGTTATGGAGGTGGTGAGGATGGACTCGATGATGGCTGTGTAGAACTGCACTAACATCTTGGTGGGTAGCTTGAGCTTCCTCAGCTGCCGCAGGAAGAACATCCTCTGCTGGGCTTTTTTGATGAGTGAGCTGATGGTCAGCTCCCATTTGAGGTCCCTGGTGATGGTAGTGCCTAGGAAGCGGAAGGAATCAGCAGTGGTGATGGGAGAGCCTGAGAGGGTGAGGGGGGGCAGAGGAGTAGTGACTTTCCTGAAGTCTACAATCATCTCCACTGTCTTCAGAGCGTTCAGCTGCAGGTTGTTATTGCTGCACCAGGACGCCAGCTGGGCCACCTCTCTCCTGTAGGCGGACTCGTCGCCGTTGGAGATGAGCCCGATGAGGGTGGTGTCGTCCGCAAACTTGATCAACTTGACAGACTGGTGGCTGGAGGTGCAGGAGTTGGTGTAAAGGGAGAAGAGTAGGGGGGAAAGTACACAGCCCTGGGGTGATCCGGTGCTGATGCTAGTATAGTCTGAGACAGTCTTTCCCAGCCGCACATGCTGCCTCCGGTCCGTCAGGAAGTCGATGATCCACCTGCAGAGGGAGTCAGGCACGTTGAGCAGGGACAGCTTGTCCCGGAGCAGAGCGGGGCGGATGGTGTTGAATGCGGAGCTGAAGTCCACAAACAGGATCCTGGCGTAGGTTCCCGGGGAGTCCAGGTGCTGCAGGATGGAGTGGAGGGCCAGGTTGACTGCATCGTCTACAGACCTGTTGGCTCGGTAGGCAAACTGCAGCGGGTCCAGGAGAGGGGTGGTGATGGACTTGAGGTGGGACAGGACCAGGCGCTCAAAGGACTTCATGACTACAGAGGTGAGCGCTACAGGTCTGTAGTCATTAAGTCCAGTGATCCGTGGCTTCTTGGGGACAGGGATGATGGTGGAGGATTTGAGGCAGGATGGCACGTGGCATAACTTAAGGGAGGTGTTAAAAATGTCTGTGAATACAGGAGCCAGCTGTTTCGCACAGAGTCTCAGGGTGGAGGGAGACACGCCGTCTGGGCCGGGGGCCTTGCGCGGGTTCAGTCTGGAGAACTGTTTGAGCACATCCTGCTCACTGATGATAAGGGGAGGGGGGGAGGTGGGGGGGGTGCCTTAAATGAAGTAGGGAATGTGGAGGCTGTGGAGCTGGAGGGAGGGGGGGAGTTGGACACAGATGACGAGGTGTCAAAACGGGCATAGTGTTGGGACAGTCTCTGACAAAGGGCTTTGTCATCCTGACCTTTAGGAGCCTGAGGCCGATAGTTGGTGATCTGCCTCAGTCCTCTCCACACGGAAGCCGAATCATTAGCAGTGAACTGCTGCTGGAGTCTCTCTGAGTACACAGATTTAGCCCTCTTCAGCTCTCTGTTAAACCGGTATTTAACCTCCCTGTAGCAGTCCCTGTCTCCACTTTTCAGCGCTGCTTCCTTCTCCTTCCTGATCTGTCTGAGCTTAGCTGTGAACCAGGGTTTGTCATTAGAGTAACTCACCCTGGTGCGTGATGGAAGAATGTTCTCTTCACAAAAGTGGATATATGAGTTCACAGTGTCCGTGTACTCATCCAGATCATGCGTGGCTCCTTTAAGCATGCCCCAGTCAGATATTTCCATGCACGTTTCCAGCTTCTCCTCAGCATCACTGGTCCGTATCTTCGTAGTGCTCACAACAGGTTTAGTGAGCTTCAATCTCTGTCTGTATGTGGGAATGAGGTGAACCATCACGTGATCAGATAATCCCAGCGCAGCTCGAGGGACAGCGCGATATGCGTCTTTCACTGTGGTGTAACAGTGATCCAGTGTGTTTAATCCTCTGGTGGGGCATTTAATAAACTGTTTGTAGCGGGGGAGATCGTGGCTCAGATTGCACTGATTAAAGTCGCCAGCCACAATAATCAGCGAGTCTGGAAAACTCCGCTCTGTGTGTTGAATGTGATCCGCGAGCACGCGCTGAGCTTCGCGCGTGTCCACGTCGGGAGGGGCGTACACAGCGATCATTATGAAAGAAGCAAACTCCCGCGGGGAATAGAAGGGCTTGCAATTGATAACAAGAAATTCCAAGGCAGGAGAACAGTGTTTGGAAATTACCGTTACATCAGAGCACCAGCTACAGTTGATGTAGAAGCAGACACCGCCTCCTGTGGTCTTGCCGGAAAGCTCTGTGTCACGATCAGCACGGAAGAGCTGGAAGCCGTATATCGCTTCTACTACTACTACTACTACTACTACTCCTACTACTTCCGCTTCTGAGAGAGAGCAGACGATTTTCTTCCCTCTCCCTCCTAATCCTCTCCCTTCTAATCCCAGCTTGCAATGTCACTCTTCTCCTGGCTGAATCTTAATCCAAATGGAAATTATGGATCTGGAAAGCGGCTTATATGCGATTGTCACCTTTAAAAGAAGAAGCGGGTCAGGGGGAACCCAAGGGAGACTCATGGCATTGGAATTCATGTGTCTGTGTGATTCGACTGAGATTGAACTGATCACAGGATCTTCTGTTTTGGCCCCTGGAGTTTTCCTAGTGTATCGAAATTATCTGGGTGAGCTAATCAAATGCGGACCCCGGCGTAGCTCCCTTAACAAATTCAACAATTCGTCCAGCTGGGGGGAGCACTGACTGTCAGCGGCAGGATTAACATGGAATTTACTACCTGGCATGCATTGATGGGAGAACGAACTCTCTGGACATGTTTTACCTATGTTTCGGTAGGTGGATAACATCTGTGGATCGCTGAGTGCTCTCCAGAGAATGATCTAAAGTATGATTCAAGCCTGTATGAAATTGAAGCACAGAATCGAAGAGAGAGAAATTTTTTTATTCTCTGAGTGCACTGTGCAGATTTGACCTTGTGTTTTGGTGCCCTTGTTTACATTCCTCCTCGATAAGATAACGCCAGAGAAGTGGCTTATGTCTACCCATACATCAACAATCAGTTGTTGTTGTCAGCGGATTGGTCTCTCGAGGACAATGCCCATGTGCCTTCTGCAAGGAAGAGGAAAAGAGAGACAGACTCTGATCTCTGGTCTTGTTTATAAGTCACATGATTATAACATCTATCCACTGCCTGGAGGTGCCCTCTGCTGCCCACTAACAACTGTTACACTCACACTACACAATGACATGCAAATATACACACACTGCTCTCCCTCCCTCTGTTGTGTGATTGTATCTATTGTCTGCTAATGCATGAGGGTTTTTTTTCTGTGTAGTCAAAATTTGGCTCATATACGAGCGTTTATTCTGATTACTATGTTTTTTTTCTCTCTCCTATTGTGTTTTCCTCCCCCTCCCCTCCCCTCTTTACCTCCACTGTTGACAGGCGCCTTGTATGGCGACGCGTCATTGGATGCGCCTAACGTGCGCGTCCAATGTCAAGTCAAATTCCTCGTGTGTTTACTTGTAAATATACTTGGCAATAAAGCTGATTCTGATTCTGATTCTGATTCTGATTCTCTTGAACCGTTCCTCAGACTGACTTAAGATTTTAAACGTGCTTTGCTGAGGTTACGAGGATGTGCATCCCTGAATATGGAGTCACTCAGTCAAAATATGTAATTTTTATCAATAAAAGTTTAGCCACCGCTCTGTCACCACTCTGTGTCTCTTCATGCCTGGCTTCAAGAAGTGTGGGCGGGGTTTTGGATTGACTCCATGCTGACTGGATAATATGTGGCATTACGACTGTGCTGATCACGACCTGTCAGTCACCACAGTGTTCCCTGGACAAAACAAGGAAGTGAAAAAAAAGATAATACTAAAGATTTAATGCTTAAAAAAATTGTACCATGAAGTTGCCGTGATTGCGTAGGTCTAAATGATAATTCGCCATATGTGGAGAACATGAGGTGCGCGAGCAGACTCGGCGGAGCGTCAGTGAGACTGGGTCTGACAAATTAACACAGAACATGCCGGGAGAAGCAGCGGCAAGACACGACCTGGCTCAAAGGCACGCTAACTGATGGCAATAAATATATGTATATATATATATGTATATATATATATATATATATATATATATATATATATATATATGCATCGGCCTGTTCAGCCACAGGCGGTGCTGTTCCAGCAGAGTAGAGGTTTAGGATTCTCTTCCATGGTCATCATAGACCGACGGAGGCCGACGATGATATATATATATATTCAATAAAGTGAAAAAAAAAGATAATGGTGTGTGCATTTGCCCTGAGGCTGATTTATCATGGAAAACAGCTGAGCTTTGTGGTTCAAGCGATCAGCTGACTGGATCCACCTCCTCCGGTGTTCTGACATTTTGGCATATCTATCACAACAACACCGGACAGCTGATGGTACAGACTGCAAAGATTAAAAAAAAAACAACATGGGGGGAAGGTCCTACAGCCCTTGAAGTATCAACCATACGCTGGATTTGTCTGAAAATTTTCAGCATGGGGCACATATTTTTTCCAGTTTATAAAGTTTTTCACTGGGTCTGAGGTGTGTGTGAAAAAAAAAAAGCGTTTTGGTTAATGTTTTGAGGGTCAAAAATGCGATTGTTTAGGCATAATAATAATAATAATAATCATAATAATAAAAATCATCTTCCCGCATCAATAAAAAACAATCCGCTTACAATAGAGCTGCGGCACATCCCATTGTTAGTCTTTGCCAGTCATGACCTCAAGGTTCAGATCATTATTTGGCCTCAGTATCACCCCAGCACAACGATATGAGCATCGCCTCAATCTTAACATTAAAGTTTAAAAAAAAAATACATTTTAATAACAAAATATTGCTAAAATATAAAATGATGCACTACAATGGGTCTCAAATATTTGTAAACGTGTCCTGTTATAGTACTGCATGAGTTTATTGATGATACACAGAAGAAATTCAGTATTACACTGAACTCCATCACTGAACAGTGATATAAACTGAAATAATTATAATGATGACTGAACAACTCCATTTCCCAAAGTCTAACATGTGATTGCCGACATATAGCCTACACCTCTTTGTATTCCACTTTCAAACACAGCCTACATTTGGGCCTGTAAAGCCTGATTGGGATACCTGTTTCAGACAGGAATACTGTTCTACAGGCAATGCACTAGTACATACAAATAGTAAAACCAGATAAACTGATAATTTTGCAGTGGTCTCTTTGGGCTCTTAATTTTTTTCCAGAGCTGTATATGTACTAGAGCAATGAATAATTGTACTGTTTCAAAACAATACTTTCTGTTGTTTGTCCAGTTTATTTACGTCTACTCCATATCTGAACATCCACACATGGTACGGGTTTATGTTAACAAATTTATGATGGACAGACATTTCCTTGCCTGTTTATGACCATAAATCAAGCACTGCAATATTTAATTTGATGCTAAATGTGACTGAAAGCCACATGCAACAGAATGTCCTCTCCAGAATGTTTTTGCATACATATAGTATCTCATAAAAGTGAGTACACCCCTCACATTTTAGTAAATATTTTGTTGTATCTTTTCATGGGACAACACTGAAGATATGACACTTTGATACAATGTAGTCAGTGTACAGCTTACAGTGTAAATTTGCTGTCCCCTCAAAATAACTCAACACACAGCCATTAATGTCTTAACTGCTGGCAACAAAAGTGAGTACACCCCGAGTGAAAATGTCCAGATTGTGCCCAAAGTGTCAATATTTTGTGTGGCCACCATTATTTTCCAGCACTGCCTTGACTCTCTTGGGTTTGGAGTTCACTAGAGCTTCATAGGTTGCCACTGGAATCCTCTTCCACTCCTCCATGACGACATTATGGTGTTAGAGACCTTGTGCTCCTCCACCTTCCGTTTGAGGATGGCCCACAGATGCTCAATAGGGTTTAGGTCTGGAGACATGCTTGGCCAGTCTATCACCTTTACACTCAGTTTCTTTAGCAAGGCAGTGGTTGTTTTGGAGGTGTGTTTGGCATGGTTATCGTGTTGGAATACTGCCCTGCAGCCCTGCGGTCCAGTTTCCGATCATGCTCTGCTTCAATATGTCACAGTACATGCTGACATTCATGGTTCCCTCAATGTACTGTAACTCCCCAGTGCCGGCAGCACTCATGCAGCCCCAAACCATGACACTCCCACCACCATGTTTGACTGTAGGCAAGACACACTTGTCTTTGTACTCCTCACTTTGTTGCTGCCACACGTGCTTGATACCATCTGAATCAAAAAAGTTTATCTTTGTCACAAACTGAGCCGGCTTGGCTTTCCCTGGCTCAGTCTTGATCGCTTTGGGGTTTTTTGGTTTTACCGGTTATGTGCATTTTTGTGTATTATTGTACTGACTTCCTTATCCTTGCCACTGCCTGACCGGCAGCTGTTAGTCTGCGTCTGTGACCTACTTTCTCTCACACTGCTGACAGTCTGTCGGTCCAGCCACGCCCCCTCGCTCTCCCTTGACTCCATCAGCTGTTTCTTACCCCAGTAATCATCTCCCCCGCGTCTCGCCCAGGTGTTCCTTATTTGCAACGCCAGCAGCGTCTGTACTAAAGCAGCTCTTTGCTGGACAGACACTGCTGGATCACTGTATGCGTTAGATGGCTGTGCTCCGCCGTCTAACCGTCACATCACTGAAGGTGTATGCTTGCCAATCTACTGGAGGACCCGGATTGCCTAGGCTGTGTGGAAGTCTAGCATTTCTCTGTTCAGTTGTGCCGCCACGCTGGTAGCATTTCCGAGTGTGGCACAACTGCTTCCCTCTCTCCCTGCACAGCCTAACATTTTGAGAGAACTCTTTATTTGCCCGAGCTGCTCTGCCGTTTTGTATAGTTCCCTTCACTGTCGTTCAATAAATGTGTGTGTGGTAATTCCTGCAGTTAAATCCTTGTTTCTCTTTCTCTCCTCTGTGTGCAAAGATAGGGCGCACGGAGGGTTTATGACAGAATGATCCAGCCAGTCAAAAGGATTTAGCAGGTTAACCCATGCATCCCTTTTTCCCCTTTATTTGTATTTTGCTTGTTGGGACTTACCTGGTGGAGATGTCGTGGGGCTGACGATACCCAGTGAGTCTCGGCTGGGAATGCTGCTGGGCTCTTATCAACATCAATGGCCTGATATCCACGGCGAACGAATATTCCATTCCAGCAGACGTCATGTGGTATGTCAAACTGGCGGAGGCAGAGGTTTAGCGATGCCCTCAGCTCTCCAAATATCCCGAGGGAGTTGAGCGGATATCCCAGCTGGCAGCGCTCCGACATGAGCATGGCGAGAGGGGGAGGAAATCCCCGTGAAAGACTGGGCTCATGCTGAGGGGAGGGCACTCCCAGGACGCCGCTGAGATTGTTCCCTGCCAGCTCTACGCTCACGCTCACGCCAAACCCAACCCAGCAAATCAAGGACAGCATCATTCCACATGGAAGCGCCGGGAGAGGCCCTTTCCTCCGCCAGCTGCCATTGTTTCTCCGGCGGCGGTGAGGTCCGCTGAGGTCACCCCGGGAACGCCCACCTCCGTTGCCACGGAGCCGGCTCCTCCTCCGCCCGTAGAAGAGGGCCGTTTCACCGTGGACACAGAGAGGGATGACAGCCTACCAGCTACAGCAGCAAACATCAAGGGCCAGGATGACAGGCAAGTGTTTTTTCTCTCTTCTCCTCATAATAATAATAATAATAAACCTTGTCTGTCTCCCAGGAAAGGGGCCACAGTTACAGCAGTCCGCTGGGCTCCCCCTACCGGCTGTAGCTAACAACTCTATTTTCTACCCTCTCTGTGCCTCCTCCTTTATTTCTGAGCATCTGCTGGTCCAAGAACCGAGCCACCAGATGATGGAGGAGCTGGTGGTTTCGAATGATTCCTTCCCGGAGCCAGCACGGAGAGGTCCCTCTGCAGTCACACCGGCGGACGAGGAGTGGGCGAACCTGCTCGCCTTTGTCAACCGCCGGGTTAAGGAGGAGCGCTGTGTGAGGGAGGTCCGATGACGCACTTCCCCGGCTGTGAGGGTTCCACCTCCTATGCCTGTTCAGCCCACGGAGTCACCATCCGACAAGGAGTGGGCGAACCTGCTCGCCTTTGTCAACCGCCGGGTCGAGGAGGAGCGTCAAAGGACCAGGTCTGTCAACACCATCCCGCCAGCTACGAGACACCGGGAGAACTCCTCATCGCCTTCGGCAGCCCTCTGCCCTCCAGCTTGCTGTGAGGCCCGCCGAGCTCACCCCGGAAACAACCTCCTCCGTCGTCATGAAAACAGCTCCTCCACAAGCTGTCGAAGGGGCCCATGTCACCACTGACATGGAGAGGAGGATTTTCTCCTGCCTGCAACTGGGAACAGTGAGGACCGGGATGACAGGCAAGTATTTCTTCATTTATCCTTTTTTTTTTTTTTTTTTTTTTTCCCTTTGAAAGACAAAAGTAAAATAGAAAGATGTCTTTACCTTCTTTACATGTTTCAACTGCACTGCAGCCTTCATCAGAAGAGTCAGCTGATTGCTGCCAGGTGACATTTATCAGCTGATTTTCGTAGGCGGGGCCAGCTCAGCAGATCTGTCAGATCCACCGAGCCGGCCCCGCCTCCCGCCGTCAGATGGTCTCTGGAGAATGTGGTCCCAGGTGTGAGAAAGCATAAAGGCCCCCTCATCTCGGTTCATGGTGTCTTTTCCCCGCTTTCTGATCTCTATTGCCTTCTTGATCCAACGTTTGTGTCTGTTGCTCTCCGATCCCATAATTTTTGTGTTGTCCCAGTCCATGATGTGATTATTTCTTTTGCAGTGGTCCGATATAGCTGATTTTAATGTTTCTTGTTCTGCTTTTTCTTTTTGTGATCTTGTGAGTCGTCCTTGCGTTTCCTTCTCACATTCCTTTTGGTGTTCTTTTTTTCTTGTGGTGAATAATCTTCCGGTTTCTCCAATGTAGGTTTTGTTGCATGATCTGCATGATATTTCATATAATACATTGCATTTATTGTCTTGTTCTATTCTGTCCTTGGGGTGTACTAATAACTGTCTTAATTTTTTGTGTGGTTTGACTGCTGTGTTTATTTTGTATTTTTTCATGATCCTTTGAATTGGTTCCGTGATCCCTCGTATGTATGGTATAGTTATGGTGTCCTTGTTTTTGATTTCAGCTTTTGTTCTATGTCTTGTGTCCTGTTTATTTTCTTTGTTTTTGACTTGCTGTCTCCCTTTGTTTATGGCCCATACTGGATATTAGCAGCGTATAAGTGCATGTTTTATGTGGTTTTCCTCTTCCTGTCTGTCTTCTTGTTCCGTGATGATGGTGGCTCGTTCATATAATGTCCTGACGACTGATAGCTTGTGTGCTGTGGGGTGTTCCGATGTCCAAAGTAGGTATTGATCTGTGTGGGTTGGTTTCCTGTAGACTGTGATTTTTATGCTGCCGTCCTCGTTGTGGTGGATTTTCATGTCCAGAAAGGCTATGGTGCCATTTTCCTCCTCTTCGTGTGTGAATTTTATGTTCCCCGTACTGTCTGTACTGTTCAGATGGTCAGTGAGTTCTTGTGTATGTCCTTTCCTTATTTTTTCCAGAATGTCATCTACGTATCTCTTCCAAAGGGTGGGTTTGCATATTGTGGGTGCTGTGTTGATGGCTTTATTTTCCAGATCCTCCATAAAAAAACTGCTCATGATGGCTGATAGTGGGTCTCCCATTGCAAATCCTTCTTTTTGTTTGTAGATTTTTCCTCTGAATTGAAAATAAGTGGATTTTGCAACAAACTGTAGTAATTTGGATATGTCATGGACTGTGAGGTTGGTGCGTCTTTTTAGGGTACTGTCCTTGTTGAGGCGTTCTTGCACTATATGTAGTGTGACGTCAATAGGAGTCTTTGTGAATAAAGAGATGACGTCATGTGAGATGAGGATCTCGTCTGATTCTATTTTTATGTCTTTGAGTTCTTGTGCCAGCTCTTTTGAATTTTTACAGTGAAAGTCTGATAGTCCAAGGAGGGGTCTGATGATTTCAGCTAGGGCTTTTGATAAGTTGTATGTGACTGATCCAATGCTGTCTATTATTGGCCGCAGTGGGATATCCTTTTTATGTATTTTCGGTGTTCCATAAATCCGAGGGGTGATGCTGGCTGTGGGGATCAGGTGATCATATGCGTCCTTTGTGATTTTATTGCTTTCTAATAGAGGTTTTAGAGGTTTCCATCTGACGGCAGGAGGCGGGGCCGGCTCGGTGGCTCTGACAGATCTGCTGAGCTGGCCCCGCCTACGAAAATCAGCTGATAAATGTCACCTGGCAGCAATCAGCTGACTCTTCTGATGAAGGCTGCAGTGCAGTTGAAACATGTAAAGAAGGTAAAGACATCTTTCTATTTTACTTTTGTCTTTCAATGGGAAAAAAAAAGGATAAATAATTAAAAGAAGACAAAATGAACCTGTTTGACGTATTTCTTCATTATACATCATCTAATGACACTGAACCTTGCCTGTCTCCCGAGGGAGGGGCCCAGCATAAGCAGTCCACTGGATCCTCTCCTCCAGCTGCCCTAATTAAGTCATTCTTCCCCCTCTCCGTGTCTCCTCCAATTCTCACCGAGGACCTGTTGGCCCAACGTCAGGGCCATCCAACGGTGGAGGAGCTAGTGGCTTCAGAGGAGTCCTTCTCGGATCCAGCATGGACAGGCTCCCCTGCAGCCATGCCGGAGGAATCCCCAGCATTGGAGCTGCTGCAGGAGGACACTAGGACTGCAATAACCACCTCGCCCACTGTAGAGGCTTCTGCAGCAGATTGGGAGCCAGAGCTGGACCCCTTGGAGGCTGGGTCCGGGTGTTAATAGCCAGGGTCAAAGGAGTCCTGGACAACGGTGGAGCTTGAGCTCAGGTAAGTTTTCTCTCTTGTTTTTATCATGTCAGTTTTAGAGAGATCTCGTATGGCTCTTGTGGGGGAGAGTCAGGTGCTGCCATCAGCCGCATCTGAACTCACCTCACTGGACTCCGCCGCCGCCGGCAACCCTAATCATCTTTCTCCTCCTCCTTCCCCTGAGCCTTCATCTAGGGTCCCCGGAGAGGGTGTGCCTTCGCCAGAGGTCATCGTGGGTCCGGTCCGCCCAGTGGAGGAGGCCGTTGCTTCTGCTCCTCTTGCAGGGGTTGCCTTGGAACCGGGTCCGCCACTCAGCCCTGTAGGTCCAGCATCCCCACTGCCCGAGTCCGTCATGTGGGTCCCTCTGCAGACTGCATCTCCGTGGGCGCGGCAGGCCGACCTTGGACCATCGTGGGGGCTGCACTCCAGGATCAGTTTGACGTGGGTGCTGTGCTCCTGTCCAGACCCGTCATGGAGACCACAATCCAGCACGGGTTCCACCAAGGGTGCAGCTTTGGCCCGGTTGGGGTCCACCGCGGGTGCTGTGGAGTCACCGCCGGAGGGCGCCGAGGGTCTGGCCCTGCCAAGGGAGGACGTTGCTGCTTCAGCCTCTCCTGCCAAGGTCGTCAGGGCCCCTCCCATTGATCGCATCCTCAGCTTGGTGTTTCTGCGGGTCGGCCCGCTCACTGCGGGGGCAGCTTTGACCCAATCGGGGTCCATCATGGGTGCAGCGGAACCAGCCCAGTCAGGGGCCACTGTGGGCACTGCGGTTCACTATGAGGACGCCATGGCCCCCTTCTCCTACCAGTCCTACACCATGGGGGTCAACTCCCTTTGGCTCAGTCACCCACCAGCGAGCTTCCTGGTAGGCAGACCGCCTCCTGCCTCACCCTGTCGGCGCTGGTGGATCAACAACGTTGGCCGACCGCCTGAGGGACCGAGTCTCTGGGCCAGATGGCCCATGTTCTCCAGCAGGCCACCTGACTGGGTTCGCCAAACTGCCTGCTGGGCCTGGGACTCAGGGCGGCCTCCCGAGTCGCTACGGCTTTGGACTTGGGGGGGGGGTAATTGTGGACCCTGGGCGAGGTATTGTGTTCCCTCCTTCCTGTTCCCCCTACCTCCCACCCGAGTTTGTGTTGTTTGTTGTTGTTGCTTGTTGCTCCTGTTGGGGCGGGGGGGTGATGTTACCTGGGGTGTCTGGGTTTCCACCCCTTAAAGGGGGGGGCTCTATCACGAGCCGAGCCGGCTTGGCTTTCCCCGGCTCGGTCTCGATCACTTTGGGTTTTTGGTTTTACCGGTTATGTGCATTTTTGTGTATTATTGTACTGGCTTCCTTATCCTTGCCACTGCCTGACCGGCAGCTGTTAGTCTGCGTCTGTGACCTACTTTCTCTCACGCTGCTGACAGTCTGTTGGTCCAGCCACGCCCCCTCACTCTCCCTTGACTCCACCAGCTGTTTCTTACCCCGGTAATCATCTCCCCCGCGTCTCGCCCAGGTGTTCCTTATTTGCCACGCCAGCAACATCTGTACTAAAGCAGCTCTTTGCTGGACAGACACCGCTGGATCATTGTATGTGTTAGATGGCTGTGCTCCGCCGTCTAACCGTCACGTACCTGAAGGTGTATGCTCGCCGATCTACTGGAGGACCCAGATTGCCTAGGCTGTGAGTAACTCTAGCATTTCTCTGTTCAGTTGTGCCGCCATGCTGGTAGCGTTTCCGAGTGTGGCACAACTGCTTCCCTCTCTCCCTGCACAGCCTAACATTTTGAGAGAACTCTTTATTTGCCCGAGCTGCTCTGCCGTTTTGTATGGTTCCCTTCACTGTCGTTCAATAAATGTGTGTGTGGTAATTCCTGCAGTTAAAGCCTTGTTTCTCTTTCTCTCCTCCGTGCGCAAAGATAGGGCGCACGGAGGGTTTATGACAATCTTGGTGTCATCAGACCACAGGACATGGTTCCAGTAATCCATGTCCTCAGTCTGCTTGTCTTCAGCAAACTGTTTGCAGGCTTTCTTGTGCATAATCTTAAAAATGGGCTTCCTTCTGGGATGACAGCCATGCAGACCAATTTGATGCAGTGTGCGGCGTATGGTCTGAGCACTGACAGGCTGACCCCCCCGCCCCCACCCCTTCAACCTCTGCAGCAATGCTGGCAGCACTCATACATCTATTTTCAAAAGACAAGCTCTGGATATGACGCTGAGCACGTGCACTCAATTTCTTTGGTCGACCATGGCAAGGCCTGTTCTGAGTGGAACCTGTCCTGTTAAACCGCTGTATGGTCTTGGCCACTGTGCTGCAGCTCAGTTTCAGGGTGTTGGTAATCTTTTTATAGCCTAGGCAATCTTTCTGTAGAGCAACAATTCTTTTTCTTCAGATCCTCAGAGTTCTTTGCCATGAGGTGCCATGTTGAACTTCAAGTGACCAGTATGAGAGAGTGTGAGAGCAATAACACCAAATTTAACAAACTTGCTCCCCACTCACACCTGAGACCTTGTAACACTAATGAGTCACATGACACTGGGAAAGGAAAATGGCTAATTGGGCACAATTTGGACATTTTCCCTAGTGGAGTACTCATTTTTGTTGCCAGCGGTTTAGACATTAATGGCTGTGTGTTGAGTTATTTTGAGAGGACAGCAAATTTACATGGTTATACAAGCTGTACACTGACTACTTTACATTGTATCAGTATCATATCTTCAGTGTTGTCCCATGAAAAGACATAATAAAATATTTACAAAAATGTGAGGGGTGTACTCACTTTTGTGAGATACTGTATATTGATTATTACCTCTTCGTGGATCTCCACCTTATCATGGTGGAGGGGTTTGAGTGCCCGAATGATTCCAGGAGCTATGTTGCCGGGGGCAACTTGCCCCTGGTAGAGTCTCCCAAGGCAAACTGGTCCTGGGTGAAGGGCCAGACTAAGAGCGGTCCAGTAGATCTCCATGAAAAATGTTACATCAAGAACCCAGTGTACTCAAAGGAGGCACATGGGTCTGCCCTCCAGTGGGCTCACCATCTGCAGGAAGGATCATGGGGATCATGGTAATATGTGAACTGTGCAGAAGTCTGGGTTACACTGCCTGGACTAATGCCCCCATGACCCGGATCCCTGGATAATCGTGGAAGATGTATGGGTGGATGGATATTGATTATTAAGTAATAAAATTAAGTAATTTCAAGGTTTCTGAATTCTCTGAAAATTTTATTATGAAATCCATGTCTTGAAGTTGTGATTTCTAATTGAATGAGTTTGGTCTACTTTGATTTTTCACCCAATCTGAAACCAAACATGGTCATTTCACGTGAAGGTGCCATTTCAGGAAATACCAGTGATGCTTTCATGCAAGTACAATTACCAGGAATTAGTTTCAATAGTGAGCAATATCTTCAAATAGCTCCACATTCAGAAGGCACAGTGGGGTGTATAAATCAGCATGTGAGGCCAACCTTGGATAATGCTGAATAGCATTATAATAATGCAACACTTACATTCCAAAAAAAGGCAGCTATTATGTAAAGCTGTACACGAAAATATGAAGCACGTCCAGCAGTTTCCCCTTCATCCTCAATGTAAGCCTGTCTGTCTGCACAAGCGTTTTTATTTGGGGGGATTAGAATGGCAATGGGCGTGTGTGGAGGACCTGAGGAAATAATAAAAAGAGAGGGCTTGCCTGTATGTGTGGCTATGTCAGCTACAAGAGACGTGGCAATAGAGAAAGTGGAGAGGTCTCTGCATTACCCTGAACCCTCCCTTAGTTATGCTGCTAATAGGTTTAGTCAGCCGGGGGACCTCCAGTAATGCACTGGGCCTCACTCCTTTCCTCACTCTCTATGAAATATTTTTTTTTTTGCTGGTCATTAACATTTGTTTGTTCTCTCCCATAGATTGAGTCCCCATCGTGCTGTTTGCTCTCTACATGTCTGTTCTTTTCTTCTTCTCTATCCCCTCACCCCCCAGCCAGTCGCAGCAGATGACTGCCCCTCCCTGAGCCTGGTTCTGCTGGAGGTTTCTTCCTGTTAAAAGGGAGTTTTTCCTCTCCACCGTCGCCAAGTGCTTGCTCACAGGGGATCGCCTGATTGCTGGGGTCTTTCTGCAACTGTGGGGGTCCTCCCTACAGTTGATAGTGCTATGAGATGACTGTTGTTGTGAAATGGCGCTATATAAATAAAGTTGAATTGAATTGAATTGAATTGAATTAATAAAAGCAAAACTAAAACAAGAAGAAGTGACGGTGAGTAAAAGGAGAGACGACGACACGAGGGGAAAATGAGCTAAAGAAAGGACAGGCGAGGGGGTGGGGGTGATAGACGCACAAAACAAAAGCAGTGAAAAGATGAAAAACAGTGCAAAAAGCATAGAGAGGGAGACATTCTCGGCCATTTGAGCGACAAGAGCTGATGTCAGCATTTCCTTTGGTCTTCCCTGAAATTAAACAGGGAGACACTAAAGTTGCAGCATCGGGGCTGATCCCATTGTCATTGCACACAGCCTAGAATATTAAAACAACATAAACAACACAAGGAAAAGATGGCCCCCCCACACACACACACAATGTGTCATCCCATGTAAGCCTGCACAAACTGTGCAAAAACCACCAGAGCGATGACTCACAGCCAGGCAGGAATGTGTGAATTTTCTGGCAACGCTAGATGAGAGCAGAAGGCGAGTGGCAGGTGTAGCAGATGGAGGAACGTAACGTCTTTCTGTCCTCATCAGAGAAGTAGCTTTGCAGTGAGGTTTTTATTAAATGCTACACATTTTAATTTAATCATAAACTATCGTAAAAATCCCTACAGATGTACGTAATAAGGACAAAAGTAACTGGCCACTGTCCTACACATGACTTTCATGACATCCCATCCCAAATCGAGAGGCATTAATATGGAGGCATTCCCCATCTTTGCAGCTAAAGCAGCTTCCACTACCTGGAAAGGCTTTCCACAAGATTTCTGGAGTGTGTCTGTGGGAATTTTTGCATATTCATTCAGAGGAGCATTTGTGAGGTCAGACACAGATGCTGGACAAGAGCACCTGGCTCACAGTCTCTGTTCTAGTTCACCTCAAGGTATGTTGGATTGGATAAAGGTCAGGGCTCAGTCAAGTCCTTCTAGATCAAACTCATCCAACCTGCTTTTATAGACTTTGTTTTGTGTAGTGGGCAGGGCTAGATTACATACACCGTGCAATCCAAAAAGAAATTTATTGCAGGAACTGAATTGTGAGTGTTTTTCTGTATCTCGATAGATGACAATGTTGTAGTATATCGTCCCACCTCCAATCTACTCTCTCTTTCCTGTTTCTCTCCACAGTAACCATAAGGCAAAACAAAACAAGCTTAAAAAGATCATACAGGTCAGTTTTATGCTCCCCAATCTACAACTGTAAACCCATCTCACTCAGTGGTGGGTCCATCACAGCCAGCAAAGCCTTCTCTGCTGGACTAAACACTACATTTACACCCTACATTCTAATATTCATTCCATGAGGATGTATTAAATTATTCCGAGTGGTCTATTCTCTTCCTTTCATAGCTTTTTTCTCTTGGTTCCAGTAGTGTAGTGATTGTTAGAGTTTTTGTCCAATCATAGTTCAGCTGTCATGTGTTGCCAGGGTCAAAGAAATCTGCCTTGAGACCTTCAGGAATAAAGATTGCAGGCATCTGTACCTTGGGAATGAATGGTACTGAGACTCTTGCTCTAGCCAATCAGATTTTGAGTTTGCCACACTGGGTTATCATGCAGGCATATGACAATGTTAGCATTTTCACATCCTTTGATTGGATGGTTCATAGTACGTGTTTAAAAAAAATTGCATAACTACTGCCATTTAAATGGAGTGACACTAAATGACTGACACAGTGTGCAACCAATAGTCAAAGAGGTCCTGATGCTGAGAACACAGGCTGCACCTTATTAGTTGACACGTACTGCCATAGGTAGACTTTCATCTCCCGGACAACATGGTGGATTGTGAGTAAACTTTGATATCTTTAAAACAAATTAATAAAAAGTGTTTCTAACAACATTTGGGGTAAGAAATAATAGGTGCAGTTAATGAATTTGTTATGTGACATCATTTGGAACCACAGTCCAGGTGGATTGATGGCACATAGGCATGCGTTTTTCCGTTTTCAATTCATTGCCACAATGCGTTCTTCGGGCATGTGGAGACGATCACTTCCTCATCCTGAACTTTTAAAATACCGGTTGTTAGTAAAAAGTAAAAACATATTCAGCAACTACAACAATTATTTCTCACCTTGACTGTTTTCAGAAACATGATTCGCTGTTTATTTTTGATGCCGTCGCTGCGCCATCTTGGACATGGGGTAAATGGATTTGACAGACCACCCACTGGAGGACGTGTCATAGTGTCAACCAAGGAAGTGCAGATTGTGTGCTTCAGATTCCTTTTTTTTAAATAAACTTTACTGAAGAAAAGACAAAGTACAAATATTGCAGCATGAAGCATTCAACGATAATTTAAAATTATGAGGCCACCAGATCCCTATAGCAGAGGCAGCGGAGGGCTCGAGAGTCAGAAGAAGCCTAGGTGGGCACGTACAGGTAGGACCACTGATGTCTTATAAACACCAGCCAAACTAATTACTGTATATTAAATCTCTGTGGGTTGGACATCCTTGAAGGTCCTGGGGTAAAATATAGGTCCCGCTACAGCCTTTGTTATACAGTAAAAATTGCGACATATTCGAAGGTTTAGGATCAATAAAAGCCCCAAATCATCATGACTACACCCAAAAGAGCAGGTAAACAGTTTTCAAGTTTCAGCCTGAGTGAGCAGAAAGTCAATCACATCTACTGCCCGTGATCGTAAAAGAAGTCAAATCAACCTTCCTGACTCCAGCTCCCAGGGGACTCGACCACTCAAGCAAACGAAATGGCCTCTTTCAACGGACAGGAAAGAACTGGCTTGTCAAGCAGTGGGTTCAAGCTTCTAACCCCACCCCACCCCTCCCCCCCCGGGACGATTCACTGTCTCTTTCTAAAATTCGGCCAGAGCTACAACCTTAAAGACAAGCTGAAACTGCTCCCCTGGGTGAGAAGGATTCAAATGCTATAACCTCATTCATTTTCCACTACTTTTTTTATTTATTTATTTGAAAGGGATAATGCATATTAATGAACATCAATATAGAAGTAAATATGTCGGGATTTAGCAAATTTACTAAATTACATTCGTAGTCCCTTGGCAGGTCACAAAAATGCACATCAAAACAACACTAAATGAACATTTGTAATCAATATTATAGATAATGCATGTATCAAAATGTGAAAGTAAAAATACTGTTATTTTGTCTGTATACAATGCATGTGTTAGACAATTTAAAAACAAGCACAGGTATCCATTATACAAAGTGCAGTGCACACACACATACGCACATGTACATATGCACTGCAGCACAACAACAACAACAATAGACAGTAACAACAACAACAACAACATTGTGCAATAGTGTAAAAGGGATGCATATTTGTGTGACACATGGGCAAATATATATCATATGAGTGAATGGTTGTCTGTCTCTCTGTGTTGGCCCTGCGATGGACTGGCAATCTGTCCAGGGTGTACCCTGCCTCTCGCCTAAAGATGCTGGGATAGGCTCCAGCCCCCCCCCCCCCCCGTGACCTGAAAGGGATTAAGCGGAAGAAGATGGATGGATGGATGTGTCTGCATGCTGCAACGCATCCCCTAACCATGATTACAGTGTTGATTATTTGAAAGCCAGTTTTTAAGATGAGTTTTGAAAGAGTTTAATGTAGAAAGTTCTCTGACTGTAGGTGGTATGTTGTTCCATATCTTGGTGCCCCTCACTGATAGCACAGATTGAGCAAAAGTAGTGCGTCTGTGGGGGACCTCACAGTCTCCTCTGGTGGTGGCTCTACCGGTAACAGTCCTCAGTTTGATGTATTCTCTCAGGGGTGATGTGCATAACCATCAACAGACTGCTATGATGATGATGATATTGAACAAGCGAATTTGAATGTTTTATGGTTTTCAAAAGACAAAAGGTTATATTTCTTGAGAATGTGACAACAGTGATATGAAGTCTTTCTTACCCAAAATTTTAATGGCTTTTTCGTAGAGTGATTCCATGGGTTTGATTGTGGTTATGCCAGTAAGTGACCAGTTGATTAAACAGTAGTTAATGTGGGAAATGATCATTGCATGCAGGAACATTTTTGCTGCCTTGACTGTCAGCGATGGTCTAATTTGTTTAAAATTTCTTAAATTAAATTTGATTATGTTTGAGATTTTTTTAACGTGATTTTTAAAAGTTAGTGTGGAATCGAGAGTCACACCTAGGTACTTAAATTCCTTGAGTAGTTCCAACTCCTCCCCTTTTAAAAAAAATATTTGAGTTTGTAATTTTTAATGTTTGCCAAACATCATACAGCTTTTTGTGTATAACAATAGGTATGAATTATTGAGACAAATATGAATTTGGGTCATTGCTGATGTCAGGATATAAGCTGCTTCTTGTGTGTTTTTTTGCATAAGTGAAAACAATAGTGTCATCTGTGTACATTTGTATGTGAATGTTTCTGCATGCATTTAGTAGATCATTTATGTATTTGGAAATAAAATTGGTCCAAGTATGGAGCCTTGTGGACCTCCCACCTGACACCTCAAATATGGCGATTTGATACCATTGACCACTATACACTGTTGTCTATCTGTTAGATATGATTTCATCCATTTAATAGCATGTTCCGAGAAACTGAACTGAGTAAGACTGTCTAATAAAATATTGTGGTCAACAGTGTCAAATGCCTTCTTTAAATCTAAAAATATGGCACCTACACAGCTATGCTTATCTAAAAAAGATTTCGTTTTTTCTAAAAACAGGCTTATTGCCGATTCTGTTGAATGGTGGGCATGGAAACCAAACTGTGTGTGATGTAGGGGAGTGTCCCCGTTGTTCAGATGTTCATATGACAATTTAACCACCCATTTTTCAATTATTTTGGAGATCACGGCTAATATGTTGATTGGTCTGTAACTGTTTATATCAGTTTTATTCCCAGTTTTGAAAATTGGTCTGACCACTCCCACCTTGCAAGCAGTTAGGATAACAGCATGTTTGATTGACAAATTGATTACGCGTGTAACTGGACAAATGAGAGATTCTCATGTTCTTTTAAAAAGTTGGTGTTAAAACCGTATTCATCCACTGCTTTCGAGCTGTTTAATGAACTGATGATTTTACTTCAAGCAAATGTTTTATCCTTAGTTGTTTTTTGGGGGGCAGTGTTCAGCCTTCATAGTGTAACGCCTAATTATCCATCATCCTTGCATGTTTTACCCTCAGTCCCAGTCTAGACTCGAATATGTTTTGAGTTTTCTCCTGTCCTGTTTTTACATCATGATTAAAAGCTTAAATAATAATATATATTGAAATACATATTGCATTACATCTTCTTTCGCTTACATTATATCAAAATAAGCCCAGCCATATTTATACATGCATTTAGAATGTTTTCCTTAAAGTGACACTCCACCAAAGATCAAGTTTGTTTTTCTTTAACATGTCTGTACCATGTTTTTTTATGACTTACAAAACATATCAAGAATGAAATCACTCAAATGTCTCATGTGTCTGTTTTGTTTTTTTTTTGCTTCAAAGTTTCACCTAAGCCCCGCCCCTTCAAAAAAGACGAGTTGAAACAGAGCGTTTTTGGTGACGTGGATATGTACAGCCGCCGGCACATGAGTAGTGTTGAGCCAATCAGGACTCTCTGGTCTAACTGAAGATAGCCTCTGGCCAGTTAGCATTTTTGGGCTAGCTGCTTTGAAAACTTGACACAAATTAAGATAAGTTTTAACTGCTTTTAACAACTCATGCAGTTTCTGTCATTATCCCGGCCCACTGTGCATACAACTGGGCATGCTCTTCAAATGGTAAGTCAGGATTTATGGTATTTAATGTAGCATTAACCACTATTAGCCTTGTCAGATGTGGACTTGGCCCAGTCATCAATTCTGGTGTTGGGGGGGGGGGGCATTTTGACATGAAACTTTAAGACAATTGAAAGGTTTTGTTTGTAGAAAAAAAAGGGCATAAGATACCATTTTTGACGATGTAGATTTATTTTTATACGGGATTTATAGTCACTGAGTGCGTCTTTAACTTTGTTAAACAAAAAAATGTCTCTGTTACTCTCAAATCCAAGGTTTTTTGATTTAATACTTTTTTTTATTACCTTTTAGGCTTCTGTGACAACTCTAATCTCAACATACCATATACCTTATGAAAAAGCCTTTTATAACACAGTTGCAAGCTTACTTTAAAGGTCCCATATTGTGCAAAATGTATGGTTTGGAGATGGTGGCGCTGACAAAAAGACCGGAGGTGGAGCTGGAGGTGGCAGAGATGAAAATACTAAGATTCTCATTGGGAGTGACTAGGAGGGACAGGATTATAAATGAGTATATCAGAGGGACAGCTCCAGGTTGAGAGGTTTGGAGACAAAATAAGAGAGGCAAGGCTGAGATGGTTTGGACATGTGCAGAGGAGGAATACTGATATATTGGACAAAGGATGTTGAAGATGGAGTTGCCAGGCAGGAGGAAAAGAGGAAGACCACAGAGAAGATTCATGGATGCAGTAAAGGAGGATATGGAGAGGGTTGGTGTCACCGAGGAAGATGCAAGGAATAGGCAGAGATGGAGGCAGGGGATCCGCTGTGGCGATCCCTAGAAGAAGAAGAAGAAGAAGAAGAAGCCTAATAGGGAGCCTAAGTCACGCCCCCTCAACTTCCACACATGGGACCTTAAATTGGAAAAAATCTCCATCTATATATAAATGCACAAAATCAGTGTGTGCGTCTGTCTGTTCCACGCATATCTCTTGAACTGTTCTGCAGACTGACCTAAGATTTCATACGTGTTTTGCTGAGGTTACGAGGATGTGCATCCCAGAGTATGGAAGTGTTCAGAAAAAATGTGTAATTATTATCAATAAAAGTTTTCTCTTCTACCACCGTTCTTATTATTTGGATGTAGTGCCGTCACCAGTCCACACAGGGTCGTAGTAGTTATTCATTGTAGGGATGGGCGATACCAGCATTTTTCCTTTCGATACGATACAATTAATTTATGGGACTTTTTCTTCGATTCCGATACTTTTTGCCTCTTAAAGGAAAATCATATGATTGCAGTTTAATTTATAACATTATTGCAAGGGCAATATGAAATATGAATAAAACTCATGACAAAAACTTGAAAGAAATACCTTTAAAATGATAATAAAATAGAACAATGAGCAAAGTAAATACAAATTAAATGAAATATAATTCAATTATAATAAAAATAATAAGACTTAAAATGAATGCAAAATTAATTCACTTTCTTAATTTGGTGAAGATTCTCAGTCATCCAGGTGGGTAAATATGCTGTATGAAAGCTCAGTCAAGTCAACTGGATTCAAGTATTTTTTACTTCTGAAATGTTTCACCATTCATCCAAATTCCATGGTAATACCAAGCAGCATATATGTGTATTTTTTTTCACAATGCAATGGGTTTTTTTTTTAAATTTAAATTTAATTATTTATTTTAACTGCCGTTGCCTCCCGATCCATGAATCCTAGGTGTGCGAGAGATCATCTCTGTTCAGCCGAGATGATTCTCCCCTCCAGAGACTGCGGTGGGGGGCGTGAACAACCTGGCAGAGCTGTCAATCTATCAGGTCAGTCAACAGCTGACGTGACACGTCAGAAACAGCTGAAGTTGTTGTTGTTGTTGTTGTTGATTTATTCATCGTTTAAAATAACATTGCATAAAAAATACAACATATATTAAAAACAATGGGATAACACAAAAAAATGTGCACACTTATTTCCGTTGTGGTCCCTAACAACAACAACAGACACATCCCCGACAGGTCCCGTTATATGAAAAAGTACATGTGTTTAGCTCTGTGTGTCTGTGTATGCGCTGCATCAATGCTGCAAATCCACCATTTTATAAGGTTGCTGTAAGTTAGAAACCCTTTCAGTAAGTTACACATAGGTTCAAAGAGCGTTACTCACGTACTTCTTCTGCCGCCCGCGACGCTGCTGAGCTCACTCTGCTCTGCACCAGAGTCAGTGACTGTTTGACTGGAGGCTGCCAGTGTGCAGTGAGTCTTTGGCTCTGACATCTGATAGGCTGCCATAATCATGTGACACAGCAGACCATCTCTAAAACATGCCCGGGCTGGTTTTTCACCAATTTTCACACATAAATTTAATGGCTAAAACTCTCAGAAGTGAAAACAAATTGCCAGTTTTGCATTAACACGGTGGTATCCCGATATTTAAAAAAGTATCGACTCCAAAATATCAACCAGCTAGTATCGAAATATTGATACTTTAGTATCGATACGCCCATCCCTAGATGGGAGTCCCGACTGCTGCTTCATATGCGGACACATATGCACGCTTTGACTAAATGACGGCCGTGACCAAACAGGACACAAAAATGCCCAAATAACGAAATAAATCATTTTTATTTAAATATTTACAGACAAATGGGCAACACTGATGAAACAGTTGTAGCCAAACAGGCCATTCTGCTGTGTATAATAATGTTTGGTGTTTTGTACTCATAATATTGCTAAAATAAAAAAGGATGCACCAGAATGGGTCTCAAATATTTGTATTCATTCAAATATATTCATATATACATATATTTTCATATTCATATTTTCATATTCATATTTTCATATTCATACATTCATATATTTGAATTCATTCATTCATTCATTCATTCATTCATTCATGTCCTGTTATAGTACTGCATGAGTTTATTGACGATATACTATAAACTAAATCAATTATAATGGTGACTGAACAGCTCCTATTCCCCAAAGTGCAAGATACAACACTTATGAATATAAGTCATAAAAGATCACACACATAGGTGATCTAACAAAAAAAAAATAAACAAGCAGTTCTTAAACAGTGGCTAATATTGGATGTCCCATTCATTTTCAATTATTCTGTAATTAATATTCACACAACCAAATAAATCTCAGCTCAGTCCCTTTCATATTTGACCCTTCTGTGCGGAGTTTGCATGTTCTCCCCGTGTCTGTGTGGGTTTGCCCTGGGTGCTCTGGTTTCCTCCCACAGGCCAAAAACATGCAAGTTAAGTTAACTGGAGACTCTCAGTGGCCCTAGGTGTGAAGGTGTGCGTGAATGGTGAAGGGATTGGCGCCGTACCATGGCTGCCTCATCCATCCATGTGGATGCCCTGAATCTCTCTCTGGGATTAATAAAGTATACAAAATACAAAAAAAAAAAAAAATATTTGTCAAAGTCTCACAAGTGTGGTTGCCTACATATAGGCTACACCTCTTTGTACTCCACTTTCAGACACAGCCTACATTTGGGCCTGTAATGCCTGATTGGCCGACCTGTTTCAGACAGGAATACTTGCTTTCTACGGGCATGCACTAGCTGAAATGAATGACAAGAGTGAAATTATCTTTTAATCCCAATCAAATTTTGCCACAAGTTACATATATGATGTTTTTCAATTTAAAAGATAACTTTCCACGTAATTATTTAGTTTTGGTCTAAATGACTAGCGGACAACAACTCCCATCATCCCACATCACTAATTTGTAATCGTGTTTAGCAGTTAGCACTGCTCATCACGACTAACTGAGGATCGTCACTTCCTTGTGGTAACGTAACGTATCGTCACTTCCTGTTTTGCTGTCTGCCTGTGTGGTTGCTCTCCAGCTATTAGCTATGGCTACTAGCTCTCTTTCCTCTCCTCTGGTGTGCTCTCTCTGTCAGATGTTTAGCTACACCTCTGCCTCTTTTAGCGATAACGGTAAATGTAATAAATGTTGTCTTTTTGAGGCGCTCGAGGCGAGGTTGTCTGATTTGGAATCCCGGCTCCGCTGCATTGAAACACCGTCTGCGCCAGTTAATCTCGACGGACGCCCATTAGCTGCAGCGGAGCTAGCTAGCTTAGGCCCCCCTGTCAGCGGTTCCCCGGCTCTCCTCAGCAGCGAGGAGACTGGGTGGGTGACGGTGAGAAGGAAGCCTAGTCGCAAAGCCCCGGTTCACCACCAACCTGTTCACATTTCTAATCGTTTTTCCCCGCTCAGCGACACACCCGCTGAGGAAAAAACTCTGATCATTGGCGACTCTGTAGTCAGAAACGTGAACTTAGAGACTCCAGCGGTCATAGTCAAATGCATTCCTGGGGCCAGAGCAGGCGACATCGAGTCAAATCTGAAAATGCTGGCTAAAAGTAACTGTAAATACTCCACAATTGTTATTCACGCCGGCATTAAAGACATCCGTCTCCGGCATTCGGAAGTCACCAAACTTGATGTAGAATCGGTGTGTGACTTTGCAAAAACGATGTCTGCCACTGTAGTATTCTCTGGGCCCCTCCCCAGTCTGACCAGTGATGACATGTTTAGTCGCTCGTCATCCTTGAACCACTGGCTGTCTGTGTGGTGTCCTAAAAATGACGTGGGCTACATTGACAATTGGAGCTCTTTTTGGGGAAAACCTGGTCTTATGAGACGAGACAGCATTCATCCCACTTTGGATGGTGCTTCTCATTTATCTAACAATCTGGCATCTTTTTTATCCAAATTTCCAAAACCATGACTACTCAGAGTTGGGACCAGGAAGCAGAGTCGCAGTCTTACACGCCTCTCTGCAGCTCCTCTTCATCCGCCACCCCTCAGCTTAGCCCCTGTCTTCCCCATCAGAGAATCGTTGTCTGCTCCCTCCAAAGTAAATAAAAATATCATGCATAAGCATCCCAAAGTGATAAAGCAAAACATTGGTAAAACTCAAATTAAACATAAAGCCTCTAAATTGAATGATTTGGCCTCTGTTCCTCCTCATAATTTAAAAATTAAATGTGGTTTACTAAATATTAGGTCTCTAACTCCCAAGTCTCTGTTAGTCCATGATCTGTTAATTGATCATCAGATTGATTTAATTTCCCTTACAGAGACTTGGTTAGGGCAAGAGGATTATGTTGGTTTAAATGAATCAACTCCCTCTGGTTATTTAAACTGTCAAAATCCCAGAAGTTCTGGTCGTGGAGGAGGAGTAGCAACAATTTACCATTCCAAATTACTAGTTAATGTAAAGCAAAAAACATGTTATAATTCCTTTGAGGGCCTGGTCCTCAGTATTGGGCACTTTAGCAATTTTAGGTTAAACCCAATTTTATTTGCCATAGTTTATCGTCCCCCATCAACCTACCCAGAATTTTTATCCGAATTTGCTGATTTCTTAGCTGATTTAGTGCTGAAATCTGATAGAATAATTATAGTAGGGGACTTTAATATACATGTGGATGTAGATAGTGACTGCCTTAATGTGGCATTTAATTCAATATTAGACTCGATTGGGTTTTCTCAGAAAGTAGGAAATTCTACTCATTACCTCCACCATACATTGGACCTTGTTCTGACATATGGCATAGAAATAGAAAATCTTGTAGTGTCTCCTCATAACCCTGTACTGTCAGACCATTGTCTGTTAACCTTTGATTTTACCATTTCTGACTATTTGGCTCCTAAAGAAAAATATTATTACAGTAGATGCCTCTCAGATGATGCTGTTTCCAAATTTATGCAGATTGTTTCCTCTATGCCATGTGTCAACACAACGGAAATAAGCTATAGACAGCTTGCTCCTTCTGTAATTGATAACATGGTGGATAGTGTTTCAGCTTCTCTGCATCAGGCTCTAGACTTGGTGGCCCCCTTAAAAAAGAAAAAGTCTAATCAGAGATTTCTAACTCCTTGGTTCAACACAGAAACTCGTAGCTTAAAACAGAAGACTCGTCAATTAGAAAGAAAATGGCGCTCTACTAATTTAGATGAAATCTATTTAGCTTGGAGAAATCATCTTTTAATTTATAAAAAATCTCTTAGAAAAGCTAGAACAAGTTATTACTCTGCATTAATAGAAGAGAACAAGAATAATCCCAGGTTTCTTTTCAGTACTGTAGCCAGGTTGACAAAGAGTCAGGACTCTGTCAATCCTAGCATTCCCTTAGAGCTTACTAGTCAGGACTTTATGAACTTTTTCAATAATAAAATTTCATCCATCAGAGATAAAATCAATCAGATTCTTCCCACAGTTAACTTAAATACTGTAACTACTACAACTCCTTCTTTTGATGTCTGTCTTGATGAGTTTACTCCAATCGACCTTTGTGAGTTAGACAAAATAGTTTCCTCATCCAAACCTTCAACTTGTCTTTTAGACCCTATTCCTACTAGGTTATTTAAAGAAGTCTTCCCACTTATTGGTAGCTTTATTCTTCATATAATCAATTCTTCATTAACTTTAGGCCATGTACCGCAGGCTTTTAAAACGGCTGTAATTAAACCCTTACTCAAAAAGCCAACGCTAGATCCAGGAGCTTTAGCTAACTATAGACCAATCTCTAATCTCCCTTTCATTTCAAAAATCTTAGAAAGAGTTGTTGCTACGCAATTATTCGACCACCTGCAGGGAAATGGTTTACTTGAAGAGTTTCAATCTGGGTTTAGAATCCATCATAGTACTGAAACAGCCTTAGCGAAGGTCACTAACGACCTCCTCATTGCATCTGATAATGGACTAGTTTCTGTACTTGTCCTTTTAGACCTTAGTGCAGCTTTTGATACTATCGATCATAATATTCTACTTGATAGATTAGAACACTATGTTGGACTTAATGGAACTTTGTTGCAGTGGTTTAGATCTTATTTATCTGATAGGTTCCAGTTTGTTCATGTAAATAATGAGTTTTCTTTCAACTCAAAGCTTAGTCATGGAGTTCCACAGGGATCTGTGCTAGGCCCTACTCTTTTTAGTTTATATATGCTTCCGTTAGGCAACATTATTAGAAAGCACTGTATACATTTTCATTGTTATGCAGATGACACAGAATTATACCTGTCAATGAAGCCAGATGATACTAATCAATTAGCCAAGTTAGAAGCCTGTCTTAAGGAAATCAAAGCTTGGATGACTTGTAATTTCCTGCTATTAAATTCAGATAAGACTGAAGTCATTCTTGTTGGTCCAAAAAACCTTAGAAATTCCTTTCCAAATCAAACTTTCAGTTTGGATGCGGTTACTCTTTCTCTTAATAGCTCTGTGAGGAACTTTGGAGTTATTTTTGATCAGGATTTGTCCTTCAATTCACATATTAAATTTGTTTCTAAGACTGCCTTCTATCATTTGCGTAATATTGCCAAGATTAGGAGCATCTTGTCTCAGAGTGATGCTGAGAAACTGATCCACGCTTTTGTTAGCTCGAGATTAGATTATTGTAATTCTTTATTATCAGGTTGTCCTAAAACATCTTTAAAAAGTCTTCAGCTGATCCAAAATGCTGCAGCAAGAGTTTTAACAGGTACTAGAAAGAGAGATCATATCTCTCCGGTTCTGGCCTCCCTTCATTGGCTTCCCATAGAGTTTAGAATTAAGTTTAAAATCCTTCTTCTTACTTACAAAGCTCTAAACAATCAGGCTCCTTTTTATTTAAAAGATCTGATACTACCGTATTATCCTAACAGAGCACTACGCTCCCAAAATGCAGGACTACTTGTAATACCTAGAGTCTCCAAAAGTACAATGGGAGGCAGAGGCTTCAGTTATCAAGCTCCTCTCCTGTGGAATCAGCTGCCAATCTGGATTCGGGAGTCAGACTCGATCTCTGTTTTTAAGATTAGGGTTAAAACCTACCTTTTTGATATAGCCTACAATTAGGGAGGGATCATGTGTTTCTGAACCCTCCCTTAGTTATGCTGCTAATAGGTTTAGTCAGCCGGGGGACCTCCAGTAATGCACTGGGCCTCACTCCTTTCCTCACTCTCTATGAAATATTTTTTTTTGCTGGTCATTAACATTTGTTTGTTCTCTCCCATAGATTGAGTCCCCATCGTGCTGTTTGCTCTCTACATGTCTGTTCTTTTCATCTTCTCTGTCCCCTCACCCCCCAGCCAGTCGCAGCAGATGACTGCCCCTCCCTGAGCCTGGTTCTGCTGGAGGTTTCTTCCTGTTAAAAAGGAGTTTTTCCTCTCCACCGTCGCCAAGTGCTTGCTCACAGGGGATCACCTGATTGCTGGGGTCTTTCTGCAACTGTGGGGGTTCCCCCCTACAGTTGATAGTGCTATGAGATGACTGTTGTTGTGAAATGGCGCTATATAAATAAAGTTGAATTGAATTGAATTGAAGTTAGCAGCCATTAGCGGTGGCAGATAACTGGTCAAGGAACATCCATCCATCCATCCATCCATCCATCCCAGCTTATCCTGGGATCTGCATCATGGGGACATCAGTCCAGGCATAGCAGCCCAGACTTCCGCCCAGTTCACATAGCCCAATGATCCCTCTGGCAGGTGGCGAGCCCACTGGAGGGCAGACCCATGTGCCTCCTTTGGGAACACTGGGTCCTTGACGTACCCTTTTCCATAGCGATCTTAGTCTGGCTCTTCACTCAGGACCAGTTTACCTTGGGAGACCCAACTAGGGGCACGTTACCCCCTGCAACATAGCTCCTGGGATCATTCGGGCACTCAAACCCCTCCACCACAATAAGGTGGCAACCCACGGAGGGGTCGAGGAGCAATACAATGTAATAAAATCAGCTAAAATAACTAAGAATAAGATATGGTCAACTGCTGGTACATGATTTGACTGAGAGCATGGATGTCTAGTGGAGTTGAACATAATATCATGGCTAAAATATAAGAAAATAAGCTAGATTGCCATGAGATACACAGTATAATTGACTATGGGTTCTTGAATCAACTAGTAAGATGACTAGAATTTACAACAAAGAGTCATAAAACCCCCAGTTGTACTGTTGCATGTTGCAGAGCTACCCACACTAACAGTCTAACTCCCTGAGTCATGCTGGCCAAAAAAAAAAAAAACAGGCCACAGTGACATGAGATATTTTATTGACTGTGGATCAGTGAACAAGCTGGGATCACAGATGTCTAGTGGGATGACTGGCGTTTATAGAGATGAGGTCCAAAAACCTTGGTCGGGCCGCTGAGCTAACTTGCGAGCTCAACTATTTACACTGTGGGTGTAGAGATGTGGGATTCAGGGGGAGATTTCCCTCTCTTCTCCTCCGAGGTTTTATTAAGGGTGTGTGAGACCAGCCAGGGGGTCAGTTCTGCAGTGTTGTGATATGATAGTTCCACAGAAGAGAACAGCAACTCCCAAACAGGCATTTCAGGCAGATTTGTATTTCTAGTTTCTGTGGAAGGGAACTGGGCAGTTAGGCTTGGGACTGTTTGACTTTGCAAATGATATAATGTCACAAAAATCTGACTTAATGCACTAAAAGAAAGGGGAAACCCTAAGAAGCATAATAAGGGCACTTTAAAGAAATGCAGGAATTGCACTTCGTGATTTTATGATATTGCAAACCATTAATTTTACAAACTCACCCTGACAGCCTTACTTTTGATTGGCTTACTCGAAAGCCTTGACCCTAAAAATGAATGCTAAACTGTATGGATGTACATAGCTATATTGTATGCTGTATTTTATAATGGGCACACTGAGTTCACAGAGTATTTAAAGATACTTTTAGCTGTCCTTGCAGATGTAAAAAAAAAAAAAAAAAACCCATAAAAATTAATCAGCCTTTAAGGAAAATGCCATCAATGTGTTCACTACATTGGTCGTGAAGTTTTGCTTATTATACTATTTAATTCCCTCTTGGTTCATATGCATTCTCTGCTGTAATGCTGCCTACCTGTGTGTGACAGCTACCTTGCTGAACTGCTGGGAAAAAAAACCCAACCAAAAACAGCGTGTCTGCTGCTGCCCCAGGAAAAGAGGGAGAGAGAAAATGAGAGGAATGAGCGATGAGCACAAAAAAGTCTCTTCACTTCGGGGTCTGGGAGCTTACTGTAGTAATGTACAGTAATTACAGCCAAAAACTGGATTTCTGGTATGACAGTCTAGTCAAATTCACACTTGCAGTTGCTGCCCTGTTAACAACAATAGACTGAAAAGTGAGGGGCTCTGCAAATGTCACGTACAGGAAACACGTCACTGTGTTACCTGACCCAGTTGCTGTTGGTTCAGTCTGGCTGCTGCAATTTGCCCTGCTTTACCGCCTGCGGCATCTCCTGATCTGATTCCTAGTCTGTTCATTATTTACTCGGTGCATACGTATATGGCAGGCCCACTGCTTCCACCGAGACAAGTCCCTATTCAAGCTCGTGTTTCCTGCTGTTAACTTCCCCATTTGTATTCTTTCTGCTTTTAAACTTGCCTGAAACCCCAGAATTTATCTTCTCTTTTTGCTGTGTTTATTTCTTGTTTCTTGATTCTTGGTTTTGTTTTGTATTACATTTTGTGTTCTGGATATACTGGCATGAGAGTGCCACAATCATAGAAACCTCAATAACTCAATATTATGTAAACCTTTTCCTAGTGTTAATTAGGAGTGAGTTGCAGAACATGATAAACATTAGTTTTCAGAAACTGCACTCCCCAAAAGAAATCAGAGCTCTCCCCGAAGCAATAAAACTACAAGGCCTGGAAGAAGTGCAGTAACCATTAGCCTATCCTACGCTGCAATTAACTGTGTGAGAAATATGTATAATCATGTTAAAATCTGAAATTCTGTCATCATCAGTGGCAGTACATAGTATAATTCCATTAAAAGTAAATATAATAAGCTCCTAATCTTTAAGATATTCATATTTTACAGAGTAGATAAAAGAAAGTGTATGACATTTACGTTGTTTCTAGTTTTACTTGCTACCCCTTAAGCCCCAAGGGTATTTTGAGGTGTTCCTCACCTAAGCAGATCCAAAACAAATCTACTATAACTCCACAAGTCTAAAGGTGTGTTCAGACCAAATGCGAGTCTGAACACATCTTAAGGTCTACACGCATAATCTTGATCACTACAAATAGGCAAGCCCTCACAGGAATTTTCCCTAGCACAGTTAGCATTTTATATTTTACTGTGACTGAGTAAACTGTGATAAACCAAAGCACAAATTCAATTTTTTTTTATCCTCACCTAATTCTTTATATTTCATTGTTTTAATAACATAACAATAAATCTAAATGCAAAAATGCCACTGAATCAATTAGGCAATTTCTTGAATACAACAGGACCAAATTATATGAAATTGACACTTTCTGCACAGTTATTAATGATAAAAGGGCTAAGTGGACTTGAAATATATTTACTGTGGGTGACCCCCACAACAGACTGGGACAAGCAGAGCGCTCAGCTGGAGCAATTAGCAGAACAATGAGATGTATGTATTGAGATCAATAGGCAGCTTCTCTTTGTCTAGCTCTTTCCTGCCAGTATCCTGCTATGTTGACTCAAATGCAGGTGTTCATGACTTCCTGCTCTGTACTGTGATGCAAATGTCCCATGCCTTCCTGCATTTACTGTGATGTAAATGTGCCTTTCATGTATTGTCTGTAGTGGGGTATTTAAACTGCATATCGCTCTGTAACTCTCTCTCTCTGACTGCTCAACTGACCACACGCCTTGCCTGAGAGCCCACTCCGGCGTGCCTGCACGGCGCTGGAGTGAGTTCTGTGATGGCGGTATGATTAATAAACTCCCTTAAAAACTCTCAGTTCGCAGCTTATTATTTCATGCCGCCACACTGGTGACCCCGAGAAAGCACACGCTTTGTGCAACGCAACCTTTTGGTCTGGACAGCCACACTGAAAGCTTCATGGTGAGATCTGCACGCCTGAGATCTGCACATCCACGCTGGACCGGCCGAGGGACACAGAAAGTCCCTCTCACCGCTCCTCCTCCCTCTCACCACTCCTCCGCATCGACACGAGCCCGAGGGACAAAGATTGTCTCCTCCCTCTCACCGCTCCAACGCATCTGCACGAACCCGAGGGACAAAGATCGTCTACTTCCTCTCACCGCTCCAACGCACCACAAGCGAACGACGCAACAGCTTCAGCAGGGATGACCATCGGCGCCGATGACGCTGATCTCCAGCAAGCTCCCTGACCCTGACTCGCCTCTACAGCAGACCTGCCATGCACCGAACGCCGCACGCACACCGGGGGGTTATGAGGACAGCGCACCACACACGGGACAATACCGGCTTCACACAGACCACCATCGTCCTTCGCTGCTGCACAGAGAACCTTCAGGGCTGCTCACACACCTGAAGCACGCACGCAGCTCGCTCACAGGATTTTGTAATGGTCTCAGCCATGGCGCACAAGGGAATTCAGCCGTCAGCTGTCCCCGAGGACTTTAGGACTGCGCGCGCACCTAAAGTCAACACGCCAAGTTCCTCACTGCTGCAGCTCCTTTTTTTCTTCATGGCCGCGAGAGGAGTCCGAGACTAATTTTTCTTCTTACAGCTGCTGTGGACCTCCGTACGTTCAACGGGACAGCCCCTCAACATCGCGGATCCACAGGCAATTTTTGCGCGGCCCAGACAATTTCGCCGTCCCGGGCCGGCACTTGCTACCCCCACCCCCCTCCCTCCACCGCCGCCTGCAGCGAGCTTTCCCCACAGCTCGCTCCCAAAGCCGGACTATCGAGGCCTCAGCTTCCTGCTGAGCCCTCTGGGGGGGGGGAGTACTGTGGGTGACCCCCACAACAGACTGGGACAAGCAGAGCACTCAGCTGGAGCAATTAGCAGAACAATGAGATGTATGTATTGAGATCAATAGGCAGCTTCTCTTTGTCTAGCTCTTTCCTGCCAGTATCCTGCTGTTATGTTGACTCAAATGCAGGTGTTCATGACTTCCTGCTCTGTACTGTGATGCAAATGTCCCATGCCTTCCTGCATTTACTGTGATGTAAATGTGCCTTTCATGTATTGTCTGTAGTGGGGTATTTAAACTGCATATCGCTCTGTAACTCTCTCTCTCTCTCTGACCACTGCTTCTGACTGCACGCATTGCCTATCTGCTGACGAGAGCCTCCGGGCTCGCTCTGGCACGCTTATACAGTGCCGGGGTGAGTTCCGTGATGGCGGGATGAATGATCAATAAAATCCACTTTTAAACCACAGTTCGCTGCTTATTATTCCATGCCGCCACACTTACTATATTAAATAAATTTAAAGAATAAAAATTTTAAATATAAATTTAAATTTAAATAATATAAAACAAGGTAAACTGCACATCATACATCTTTGGAAAGCTCACAAGATGCAAAACAGTACCAACTTGATGCATTCATTTGCAGTACCACTGTTAACCCATCAGGTGGCAGCAAAAGACAGTGTCTGAATTTACACTTCAAAAAAAATCCAGTACAGGGTCCGTGGGGCCACAGGGGTTGAGAAAAATAATAAACATGAGGCAACAATTAAAATTATTTTAACAGTATTTTGTGCGGTTTGCATGTATACTAAATGTTCTGTTTAAATTCAGTGAATTTCAATTAAATAAACTGAATTTTAGTCACTATGTCTCTTTCTCAAAAAGAGGAACAATCATATGAGCCCACTGAAACTTCCATGTCTTAAAACTG
This sequence comes from Pholidichthys leucotaenia, assembly GCA_020510985.1. Classification (NCBI taxonomy): domain Eukaryota; kingdom Metazoa; phylum Chordata; class Actinopteri; order Cichliformes; family Pholidichthyidae; genus Pholidichthys; species Pholidichthys leucotaenia. Next base: position 53,787,378 of record CM035840.1, on the reverse strand, counting down.
TTTAAATTGTTGGCATCTCAGCTGAATTTTGTTACATTTCTGTATTTAATATTTTCCACACAGAATAGTATGAAACCATTCCCATTTTTCCTGCATGCTAGCAAACCGATGTCTATATCCACCTTATTCCTCGGCCCCATGGTGCCTTGCGTGAATTATGGGCGCAACTTCCAGTATTAGTTTAGACTGTATGGTTGTCACTGAAACGGGACATTTTTCCTTGTTAAAAAACAATGACTTCGGCATCAGAAATGCGGGAACACAGCCTTTTGCACCTCAAAAACAGTAATATGATCATACCACTTCCCACGACTATCGAGGGATAGGAAGATGACCTTAAAAAGTGGCCTCACAGACAGTAGTTCCGTTAGTTAGCACCGCTGCTAAGATGCTAATACTGTAAACAAATAAAAGCTCTGAGATAAGTCAATGTCTTCACCTTAATAAAGTTGGCTGCATTTTGTTAAAATATGTCGGATATAATCAGATTTACCTCAGAGCTGATGTAGAATCTAGTCAGAGCCACAAAGAACCACAACACCGTGCTTGGTCGTTTTAATGTTGGGGCAAAACAGACAGCTGCGGCTATTTGTTCTACCCCAAATTAAAATGCTCATGCTGCTGTCATGCCATGAATGCATATTATTTAACTTAACACGTACAGACATTTTCTCACAACTGTTCTGGTGGGGGCGGCACGGTGGAAGAGTGGTTAGCGCTGCGGCAGTACAGCAACTCACCCTTGGCCGGGGGATCCTGGGTTCGATCCCAGCCCCCGACCAACAGTGATCTGTGTGGAATTTGCATGTTGTCCCCGTGTCTGCGTGGGTTTACTCTGGGATTTCTCCGGTTTCCTCCCACATGCCAAAAACATGCAAGCTAGGTTAACTGGCATCAAAACTGGGGATTCTAAATTGTCTTTAGGTATGACTGTGAGAGTGAATGGTTGTCTGTCTCTCTGTGTTCGCCCTGCAATGGACTGTCGATCTGTCCAGGGTATACTCTGCCTCTCGCCCAAAGATGCTGGGATAGGCTCCAGCTCCCCTGCGACCCAAAAAGGATTAAGCGGAAGAAGATGAATGAATGAATGAATGTTCTGGTGGGGAAGTAGCCTGAGCTGGTGCATGAGGTTGAGAGATATCGGATAGATATAGTTGGCCTCACCTAAATACACAGTTCTGGTTACGGAACCAGTCTCCTGGAGAGGGGCTGGAGCTTGGCCTTCTCTGGAGTTGTCCCGGGCGAGAGGCGACGAGCAGGGGTGGGTATTCTAGTATCCCCCCACCTTGCTGCCTTATATTGGAGTTTTCCCCGGTGGACGAAAGGGTTGCTTCCCTGCGCCTTCGGCTTGGGAAATGGGTCCTGACCATCATTTGTGCCTATGCACCAAATGATGTTTCAGAGTACCCACCGTTTTTGGAGTCTCTGACTGGGGCGCTCCTCTTAGAGACTCCATTGTCCTACTGGAGGACTTCAATGCGCACGTGGGCAACGACAGTGAAACCTGGAAGGAGGTGATTGGGAGGAATGGCCTGCCCAATCTGAACCCAAGTAGTGTTCAGTTATTGGACTTCTGTGTAACCACAGTTTGTCCATAACGAACAGCACGTTCAAGCATAAGGGTGTCCATATGTGCACCTGGCACCAGGACACCCTAGGTCGCAGGTTGATGATCAATTTTGTTATTGTGTCATCAGAGCTGTGACCATATGTCTTGGACACTCGGGTAAAGAGAGGTGCAGAGCTGCCAACTGATCACCACCTGGTGGGGAGTTGGATCCGATGGCAGGGGAGGATGCCATTCAGACCTGGTAGACCCAAATGTATAGTGAGAGTGTGCTGGGAACGTCTGGCTGAGGCCCCTGTCCGGGAGGTCTTCAACTCCCACCTCCGGAAGAACTTCGACCACATTCCGAGGAAGTCTGGAGACATGGAGTCTGAATGGGCCATGTTCTCCACCTCTATTGTTGAAGCAGCGGCCCAGAGCTCCGGCCGCAAGGTCGTCGGGGCATCTCGTGGTGGCAACCCCCGAACCAAGTGGTGGACACCAGTGGTGAGGGGGGCCATTAAGCTGAAGAAGGAGTCCTATCAAACTTGGTTGGCTTGTGGGACTCCCAAAGCAGCTGAGGTGTACCGGCAGGCCAAGCAGAGCGCAGCTCGGGTGGTTGCTGAAGCAAAAACTTGGGTATGGGAGGAGTTCGGTGAGGCCATGGAACAAGACTTTCGTTCATATAAAAGACAAAAAAATAAAATAGAAAGGAGATGTCTTTACCTTCTTAACATGTTTCGACTGTACACCTGACGAAGGCTGCAGTGTACAGTCGAAACATGTTAAGAAGGTAAAGACATCTCCTTTCTATTTTATTTTTTTGTCTTTTATATGAATAAAAGATAAATAATTAAAAGAAGACAATATGAACCTATTTGACAACAAGACTTTCCGTCGGCCTCAAAGAGATTCTGGCAAACTGTCCAGCGGCTCAGGAGGGGGAAGCAGCTCCCTGTCCACAATGTGTATGGTGCGGATGGGACGCTGCTGACTTTGACTGGGGATATCGTCGGGCAGTGGAAGGAATACTTTGAGGATCTCCTCAATCCCACTGATACACCTTCCACAGAGGAAGCAGGGCTTGTGGACGAGGGGAACGACTATCCTAGGGGCTGAGGTCGCCAAGGTGGTTAAAAATCTCTTGGGTGGCCGGGCCCCGGGGGTGGACGAGATTACCTCGTCCACCCCCATTACTGAGTACCACCATTACTGAGTACCTCAAGGCCCTGGATGTTGTAGGGCTGTCATGGTTGACACGCCTCTGCAACATTGTGTGGAGGTCGGGGGCAGTGCTTTTGGCATGGCAAACCAGGGCGGTGGTTCCTCTCTTCAAAAAAGGGGACCGGAGGGTGTGCTCCAACTTTAGAGGGATCGCACTCCTCAGTCTCCCTGGGAAGGTCTATGCCAAGGTACTGAAGAGGAGAGTCCGGCCGTTGGTCGAACCTCGGATTCAGGAGGAGCAATGTAGTTTTCGTCCTGGCCATGGCACATCAGACCAGCTCTTTACCCTCTCGAGAATTCTCGAGGGTTTGTGGGAGTTTGCCCAACCAGTTTACATGTGTTTTGTGGACTTGGAGAAGGCATTTGACCGCGTCCCTCGTGGTTTTTTGTGGGGGGGTGCTTTGAGAGTATGGGGTATCGGGGCTTGTTGTTATGAGCTATTAGGTCTCTGTACGACCGTTGTGAGAGTTTGGTTTGTATTGCCAACACTCGATCGGACTCATTCCCAGTGAGAGTTGGACTCCGCCAGGGCTGCCCTTTGTCACCGATCCTGTTCATAATTTTTATGGACAGGATTTCTAGGCGCAGCCAGGGAATGGAGGGTGTCATGTTTGGTGACCACAGGATCTCATCTCTGTTGTTTGCAGATGATATTGTCCTGCTGGCTTCATCCAGCAATGGCCTACAGTTCTTGCTGGGACGGTTTGCTGCTGAGTGTGAAGTGGCTGAGCTGAGAATCAGCACCTCCAAGTCCGAGTCCATGGTCCTCAGCCGGAAAAAGGTGGATTGTCCTCTCCGGGTTGGGGACAGGCTCCTGCCCCAAGTGGAGGAGTTTCAGTATCTTGGGGTCTTATTCATGAGTGACGGGAGAATGGAGCGAGAGATTGACAGACGAATCGGAGCAGCATCTGCAGTGATGCGGACATTGTACCGGTCTGTTGTGGTGAAGAGGGAGCTGAGTTCTAAGGCAAAGCTGTCGATTTACCAGTCAATCTACATTCCTACCCTCACCTGTCGTCATGAGCTTTAGGTAATGACCGAAAGAAGGAGATTGCAAATACAAGCCACTGAAATGAGCTTTCACGGTAGGATTGCTGGACTCACCCTCAGAGATAGGGTGAGGAGCTCAGTCATCCGGGAGAGGCTCAGAGTAGAACCGCTGCTCCTCCACATTGAAAGGAGCCAGTTGAGGTGGTATGGACATCTGATCAGGATGCCTCCTGGACGCCTCCCACTTGAGGTGTTTTGGGCACGTCCCACTGGGAGGAGACCCCGGGGCAGACCCAGTACATGGGTCTGGGAACGCCTTGGTGTCCTCTCTGAAGAGCTGGAGCAGGTGGCTGGGGAAAGGGAAGTCTGGGCTTCTCTGCTTGAACTGCTGCCTCCGCTACCCAGACCTCCGGAGAAGCGGTAGATGGATATTCAGAATATTACTGACCTATATTTTGTGATAATTTAAAAATGAATGCATGCTGAAGTCCATATCATTCCAAGGCAGTGCAACAAATGCAAAAAAACCCCAAAAACTGTTTGATATCTCTCTAAAATCATTAAGCCTTAGGAAGCAAACTGTTACTATTTTTTATTTATTATTTTACTTCATGCAGCCTTCCTGCTGGTGACATACAGTTAGGCCCAGAAATATTTGGACAGTAACACAATCTTCATGATTTGGGCTCTGCATGCCACCTCACTGGATTTGAAATGAAACAACTACAACTAAATTGAAGTGCAGACTTCAAGGTTTAATTCAAGGGGTTGAACAAAAATATATGATTAAACATGTAGGAATTGTAGCTATTTTTATACAAACGCTCCTCATTTCAGGGGCTCAAAAGTAATTGGACAAATAAACATAACCCTCAGTAAAATGTTACTTTTCAATATTTTGTTGAGAATCCTTTGCAGGCAATGACTGCCTGAAGTCTGGAACCCATGTACATCACCAAACGCTGGGTTTCCTCCTTTGTGATGCTTTGCCAGGCCTTTACTGCAACTGTCTTCAGTTGTTGCTTGTTTGTGGGTCTTTCTGCCTTAAGTTTTGTCTTGAGCAAGTGAAATGCATGCTCGATTGGGTTGAGATCTGGTGATTGACTCGGCCATTGCAGAATATTCCACTTCGTTGCTTTAAAAAACTCCTGGATTGCTTTTGCAGTATGTTTTGGATCATTGGTGAAGCGCCGTCCAATCAACTTTGATGCATTTGGCTGAATCTGAGCAGAAAGTATATCCCTATACACTTCAGAATTCATCCGGCTGCTCCTGTCTTTTGTCACATCATCAATAAACATAAGTCACCCAGTGCCATTGGAAGCCATGCATGCCCATGCCATCACACTGCCTCCACCATGTTTTACAGAAGATGTGGTGTGCTTTGGATCATGAGCTGTTCCAATTCTTCTCCAAACTTTCTTCTTCCCATCATTCTGGTACAGGCTGATCTTAGTCTCATCTGTCCAAAGAATGCTGTTCCAGAACTGGGCTGGCTTCTTCAGGTGTTTTTTGGCAAAGTCAATTCTGGCCTTTCTATTTTTGAGGCTGATTGATGGTTTGCACCTTGTGGTGAATCCTTTATATTTACTCTCATGAAGTCTTCTCTTTATGGTAGACTTAGATACTGATACACCTACTCCCTGGAGAGTGTTCTTCACTTGAGTGGATGTTGTGAAGGGTTGTTCTTCCCCATGGAAAGGATTCTGTGATCATCCACCACTGTTGTCTTCCGTGGACGTCCAGGCCTTTTTGAGTTCCCAAGCTCACCAGTGCACTCTTTTTTTCTCAGAATGTACCAAACTGTTGATTTGGCCACTCTTAACATTTCTGCTATCTCTCTGATGGATTTCTTCTTCTTTTTTTTCAGCCTCAGGATGGTCTGTTTCACCTCCATTGAGAGCTCCTTTGACCGCATGCTGTGTGTTCACAGCAACAGCTTCCAAATGTAAACGCCACACCTGGAATCAACTCCAGACCTTTTAACTACTTAATTGATGACAGGTTAACGAGGGAAGAGCCCATGCAGCCTTGTTATTTTATTTATTTTTTTTGCAGCCTTCTGAGTCAATTGTCTAATTACTTTTGGTCCCTTGAAAAAGAGGCGGCTATGTATTAAACAGCTGTAATTCCTAAACCCTTGCTCCAATTTGGATGTGAATACTCTCAAATTACAGCTGAGAGTCTGCACTTTAAGTCCACAGTGATTATATAATTGTATCCTGAATATGTTTTCGTAAACAGCTAAAATAACAAAATTTGTGTCACTGTCCAAATATTTTTGGCCCTAACTGTATATGACGCATAAATGTCAGATCTGTGACATTCATATAAGTGAAAACATACCTGGTGCTGTCGTGTCTGTACCACCGATCACACCGACAGTCCTTTTTCGTTCAGTGCATGATCTACACATCACTGGTGAGAAGCCTCCATTTGTAGTCTATGGCACAACCACCAACACCAGCAAAAAGTACCAGAACCATGCCAAAGCTGCACGGTGCACGGTGCACGGTGGCGCAGTGGTTTAGCACTGTGGCAGCACAGTTTTACCCTCGGCCGGGGGATCGCGGGGATCGTGGGTTCGATCCCAGCCCCCGACCAACAGTGAGCTGTGGGGAGTTTGCATGTTCTCCCCGTGTTGCGCGGGTTTACTCCGGGATTTCTCCGGTTTCCTCCCGCATACCAAAAACATGTAGGTTTAGGGCGCTCGCGCACGCAGCGACCAGCAGCCGGTGGCTTGTCACCAGACTGCAAACCAAGTCTACCTACGGGTACAAATAAGTAACAAAAAAAAAAAAAAAAAGCATTCAAAAAATGCAAAAACTACAAGTGCTGAAATTAGCTGCCGCTTGAGAGCAAAACACATACGTGGACTATACATTAAAATGAATTTGAAAAACTTTTAAAATCACTATTTTAAATGCCCCTGCTACTCCACTCTTACTGACTGATTTAACACAACTTCAGCCGAAACCGGAAGCTCCGCCCATAATCCTCCTACAGTGGCACCCCCAGGAATAAGGTGGATAAGAGGACAGAAGCCAAATTGAATGGGAATCCCCACATAGGAACACAATCTGCTGTGCACAAAAACTCTCATTCATTTTCTCTACTTTTAACTTGGGTTGAGATGGATGAAAACTTGTCAGCAGTTTGCCCTTTTTTAATCATACAATAGAAAGTAGAAAAATACAAAAACACAATAGCTTCCTTACCCTTGTGACTCCCACATTAAGCTCATCTGGCCCCAGTGAGACCCTAATGAAGCAGCCAGGAAAGTCCCCTTCCTCCTTCTCCAGCAGGTCTTTCCCCTGGTGCAGGGTAATGTGGAGCAGTCCCGTCCCTTGACCTGGAACCCTGGAAGGCTCGAACTCCAGGGTCACCTCCAGCTGGCCAACCGTGAAGTCATGGCCAAAGTTGTTGGCAATTGATGAAATGGAGCTGAGCGAGTCGGTGGAGATAGATCGGTTGAGCTGAGCCATGCCAGTCGGGTCCAGTTCTCTGCTCATCAGCTCCAGGTGACCCAGGTCCCTGAAGCCATTTGGGGTGTCGCCAAGGGCCAGGCTTGGCTTGCGGCTGGATGTGGTGGATGCCCGCCGATGGTTGTTGGCAGCCACTCTCTTTAGGAAAATGACAATAAAGGAACAAAATATTATTTTTTCCTAATATGAGCAAACAGCTTACAACACAGGATATTACTTTTTGTTTTATATTAGTGAGACAAATGGTTTTGAATAAAAGATGTTTAATTTATTTAAAGCTTGTTTCACTACTTGAAGCAAAGGAGCAACTTCCTCAGCCTTAATTTTATTTTTGTTATTTTATTTATATACTTTCATATATTTTAGGGATGCACAACAGTAGAATTTTTGCAGATACCGATATATGCACATACTTTTTTCCACACCTATTTACATCCTCTCTGTATTACAGTGATGATTAACTGGCATATAAAGACACACTCCCCAAAGAAAATAAGTCAACTACCTCAACTTATTATAAAAATAAATGCATGTTAAATGCAGGTGCTGTATTCCTATATTTATATACTATTGTGGGGCACATATATGCACATATGTATATGACTGCATGATTCATACGTATACCACCTTAGGCTTCACATCTGAGACAGAACAAAGGACTGAGCCGCTCTGGAGATAACACGAGGATGTGAAGTTTAGTCTTTGGCATGCAAAGAGACAGCCTTGGGGGATTTCGCCCAGCGGCCAGAGACTGAGAGGTGGAGCGTGTTAAGATCGGGGGGAAGTTACATTGTGACTGGGATTAAGTACCATGTGACTGTATGTTTGATGTCCTGGGTATAAAAGGGACAGATGTGAGAAGATTCATTCTCTTTCTGTTTTTGGATGATGTTGGAGAATGTGAATAAATCAGACTTGAGAAATAAACTCAGCCTCGTCTTTCCCCATTCTCCACACTATATTTATATACTTTGAAAAATGTCTGTACTCTAAACAAGCCTGCAACAATGTGTGTGCTACTTGGGGATAGTAAGAAAATGCTATACATAAAAGAATGAGCACACATTTAAGTTTTTTATAAAGTTCTAGTTTGTTGTTGATTGGATTCATTAAAAAGTCTAACTCTAGTTTAGTTTTTGGTGACTTCAAAAACATTACTGACGGAAATGTTTAAATAATGTGTCATTTACCCTATGATTTATGTTCACTTTGTCATGAATTGCCCCATTTTAAGGGCTGTAGGAGGACACCAAACGCACGTTGTGAGTTTGCACATTTATGAACAGAAAGACAAACACTACAAAAAACACTAAACTTGCATATAAGGGAATGATGAAGGGCACTGATGGGAACAGGGCTCACGACCAGTGGTAATGGTGAACAGCCAGGACGGAGCACTGACTGAGGCACTCGGACACGCTGGGGAAAAGAGATGAACCCCAGCCGGAGCACACCCGAAGGGAAACGGGGCTCATGGCTGAGGAAAATATAAATATTACCTGGTTGGAGCGCACCCGTTGCAGCAACCCATGCTCACACAGAGTAAAACTGATTCCTCTGAGGAGGTAAACAGTAGGGCACGGCAACGTTTCCCCTGTTGCCGTGTTCTTAAGTAGGGAAATGAACAGATGATTAATGAGTGACAGGTGTGGATACATGAGTAAGAACGTAACATAACACAACATAACAAAAATAATTTTTTTGTAAGTTGTCTGTGTTTTTTCAACTGATTTAACCCCTTAACGCCTGAATTTATTTCCAATTATGAAAAAAAAAATTTCACTTGTGTTTTTGCTTTCAAGTAGATGCTAAATTAAGTTGAGAAAGTTAATTTGACTATAGCACATAAAATAGATATAATTTTAGGTATGATGCAAATTAGCGACAACAGGCATCTGTGGTAAAAAAAAGGTAAAAAAGCACCTGTTCCCATCTCAAGTATGAAGAGTCTTTTATGCAACAAAAGTTATTTTCAGTAATTTCAACTCTCATGACTGCCAAACTATAACCCTAACCCTAATCCTAGCAATCAGGAAACGGATGGTGCTCCGTCTCTGACCGTTCCTACGAGAAACTAATGCTTGCAAAAGGTTCCTAGGTATGTGTTGGAAGTGCTCCAACCAGAAGTGGAGGAATACAGACGGTATTTTGGTTGCATTTGGAGTGGAAGCGGTTTGATGCGAATTCGCGACAACAGGCATCAAGGGGTTAAGACAATTTTGCACCGCTGAATCCGAAAATGAAATCCATTTCTCTCGATCAGGTCAGGTTTTTATGTTAAGTTATAAGCAGTTGTACAGCAGTTGTCCAGGTGTACTGTAAATTGAATAGTAGACATTGATAAAGGTAAGTAAATGTAAATTGAATGTTACATCATCATTGTTCAAAATTCAGAGAATTTCAAGAAATAAAAAAGAGTTTGCATCATATAACGTGAAAATCTGAAATGAAATGAAATGAAATGAAATCACCCTTATTGTCATTCAACCGTACAACCAATCATGTACAGCAGAACGAGATTGTGCTTTACCTATCTACAGTGTAAATCACATACACCCCAAATACCCGCACATGTAAACAAAAACGTAAGAAAACATGTGGTCATAGTTCAAAAAGTTGACCTGATTGAGCAAAACCAATGTGATTTTTGGATTCAGCACATCAAAATTGTCCTAAATCAGCTAAAAAAACTTAGACAATAAATTTGGTGTTGACCAGTGTAATCAGTGAAAGCTGTGCAACCAGGGAAACAGTCTGACAGCCGGAAGCTGCACGGCACTGTCAAAATAAAAGCACAGACCAGAAGCTAAATAATAATACAAAAATAAGACAACACAACCCCAAAAGATGCAATTACTACAAAATGACACACAATAAATAGACAGGACTATAAGGACAAAACCAAGAATGCAAACAACTCATAAATAAACACAGAACAAATACAGCAGACCATAATAAACAAAGAAACAAACAGAAGAGACTAAACTCAAACTGGAGACTGAGCACGGCTCCCATCCGTGCTCAGGAACATGACACACTTTACAAAAACTGTTATTAGGACTGTAAAAATTATACTATAGCTAGTACATCCTCATCACATAAATTTACCCCAAGCTAGGGCTGTCGTGATAACCGCAACTATGTAGTACCGCGCTATGGTGAAGCCTACCGTAGAGGATAACGAGCAACCGCAACAACCACGGTGTAAATAACCCACTGAAAGGTTTATTATTTTAGGTTAATTACCTGATCACTAATTGTGAGATATGTATTTTTTGATCTTTGCTTAAATGTTTTCCTATTAGTAGTTAATTTTACAAAGTACAGAGGTCTTATGCCATCCTATGCATTTAAGTAAAAAAAGCAGGCTTTTATTTTGATAATGGTGCCTGCCTGTGGAATTGTCAGTAAGGCTACAGTGCTTAGCCAGCCCAGTCTCACCAAAAAAAACGTGAAATTGCACGTTTTGTCACGCAGAGAAAATGTACACAGACATGTAAAAAAGATTTTTCTCGTGCAGTGGATGCGTGGCATTTACAGCTTTAAGAAAGGTGTCTAACGGCAGCTTAACATTTGGCAGTTTGTGTTCCTGTCACATTTATTGTCTTTCACCATCGAGCAACTACCCCACATTTTAATCCCTAACCCTAACCTCACAGGAACCTTTCATTAGTGGAGTGAAAAACAAACTAAGGAAATAAAACAAACAAAAAGGTCACTCACAGATGAGAGTGGGAGTCAAACCATGAACTCCGCTCAAAAAGAAATAACACGCTTTGTGCCCTTTCAGTGTTCACTGTTGTGGCTGTATTTAGCAATTCGTCCAAACGTTTCCGCCACTAACTGCCTGCTGGAGTCCGTCTGGAGAGCGTGCCCCACACGTTGCTGGCAGTGGGAGCACCCAGTGCTGTGGAAGTTTCCACAGCACTGGGTGCAAACATGCTGATGGCAATAAAAATACACTTAACATTTAACAATTGATTTAATAATCAACAGGGGCACATAACTGAATATTGAGATTTAGCCACACACACAAAAAAAGTGAACACTGCAATGTATGGATCCTCCTGATATGTGATGGCAATGGTCTTGACTGCTGGTGAAGTTTACAGTTTTATTTTTCTTATTTTAGCACAGTACACATTAAGTAAAACACAAACTACAACCAAAGTAAGAGCTTGTGCCTGTCACAGCGGCCCTCACGGACCGTCACAAGACGCCTCAGTCACCAGAGAGTTTGCAGTGGTAATTTATTAAGGATAAGGCAGAACACTCACAGAACACATACAATGGCTGGGTGATGTCTGAGCCGGGGGACACCCGATGCGCCAGACGGACAACAGTGAGAGTGAAGTCTCAGAGGAACATACCTGAGCACGACGGAACGTGGCTGAACATAACAGAATATAACAGAGACTGCCGCGCTGGAGGACATTTAGCACCCGCTTATATCTCTGGCGGCTAATGACCCCAACGCGGCACAGCTGCTGCTAATGACAGCAGAGCAGCAGCTGACTTTGACAGCAGGGAGCTCCCCCGGGCGCCTTCACAATAAGAGCCCAAGGAGCTGGAAGGAACCCTCAGCTGCCAAAGCCAGGGAACAAAAAGATATGAGACCCGAGTGTGGCCAGAACCGACACTCGGGTTATGACAGTACCTCCCCCTCAAGGCCGAGCTCTGAGCGGCCAGAGTAACACCCAAGCCCCCCACCCCACCCCCCTAGGGTGGGTGGATGGGGTGCTGGCAGGAGGGAGAGAGACAAACAACCAACAAGGCTATAGAAAAAAAACCCCACAATCCCGGGTAACAAGAACAAAACCACAATAAGTACAAAATAGGCAACACACCCTTGGGCAAACAGAGTGACACAAAAACACAAAACAATCCCCCCCCCCCCCCCCCACAAACACCCCAACAGTCCCACAGACGAGATCAGGAACCCGGAAAGGGCGCAGTCCAGGCCCGGAGGGATGGGGCAGAAGGTTCGGGGGGTTCATCCGGCAACAAGAGGCCACAGAACAGGGAGGGGAAAAGAGGACAGTTCGGGCGGCCTACCCCAGTCCCATGCTCGGGGGAAGAGAGTTTCAGGCGGCCGGAGCAGGTCGCCGCACAGGAAGATAAACAGGTCGGGGGGCCGGCCCAGAGAACCAAACCAACGAGACAGCCCTTCAGGCGGCCGCCCCGCAACACCAGCCCACCAGAACCGTTGGGAGGAAGCAGCCGGTGATCCCGCAGAAAAGGGGGGAGATGAGGGGAAACCGGGCGGAGCGTTCGGGACCCCAACGGCCCCAGGTGGAGATTGGTAGTGCTCCTCAGGGAGACGAGGAGGATGACTGTGGAGATGAAGAAAACGAGCCTGTCCAGCATCCGGTGGCCGGGGATCTGCAGCTCCCTCACCGAACCTAGGACCTGCTGGTGCAGCACCCACGGTGGACCCCGATTGGGCCTCCGGAACCAAACCCACGGTGGACCCCGATTGGGCCTCCGGAACCAAACCCACGGTGGACCCCGATTGGGCCTCCGGAAGAGCACTCCCGGTGGACCCGGTTGGCGTGGCACCAGACTCGACCTCCAACCTCGAAACCGGAACCTCTGGCGCAGCAGGCGAGAGCAGCCCCTCGCCGGCGACCCTGGGAGAAGACTCACACAAGAGAGAAAACCCGGGATCAGGATCACCGGCAGCGCCAGAACCCGGCAAGATAAGCTCGGACGCAGCGGGCGGCTGCACCCGGCTCATCTCCCCTTGAGACAGGCAAAAGTGCTCTAAAAGGTGAAGAAGAAAGATAAAACAGAGCACTTGCCTGAGCTCGGGTTCTGACGCCATCCAGGACTGCGATGATCCGGGCTCAGAAGTCAGGAGGTCGTCCTCAGGCTCCCACTCAGCTGGGTCGGGCTCCGCAGCTGGCATGATGGTGCGTGCAGCTAGAGAGTCCTCCGGCACCGATGTCCACGCCGGTGGCCCGCACGGCGTGGTGGCAGGAGAATCTCGCCCTGCTGGACTGGACTGCTCCTCCATGGAACCCCGGGGACGCTTCTTCATCGGCGATGGCTCCACACTGCAGTCCGCTCTCCTCCTCCGCCCATGGCGTGGCTGCGGAACCGGAACCAGGCTCTCCAGAACCGCAGGCCCCCTCCTCATCCAGCGACGTTGGCCTGACATTGAGGACCGCTCAGCGGAGGGAGACACAGAGGAAGCAGGGTTAATATTTTCATCCACAGCGGGTGGAGGGAGCTCGGGGGGCTGCATACCCCGAACTCCACCCCTAGGAGTCAGACAAGGCAAAACAATGTCAAAAGAAGAGAAATCATCATGCACTTGCCTTTCCCCTAAGGGTAAGATAGTCTCCGCTGTGGGGGACGTCATTCCTTCCTTTCCCCGCTGGATGGCGACAGAGGGCCCTCTGGGAAGACGAGATGAGGCCACTCGAGGCGGATCCGGGATGAAGCTCGCCGAAACGGAGCTCTCGTGACACACAGCAGCCAGGATAGGCGACGAGGAGGAGGGGGCGACAGCCGGGGTCAGTCGGGCATGAAGCGCTGACGGGACAGCAGGCGAGGGCCCGGGAGAAGACGAGGCTGCGGGGATTCCCCTCTGACGAGGCGCGGGAGTGACAGCTGTGTGGGGGGTTGAGCCCTTGCGGCGACCCGGGACAGCATCCAGACGGGGCTCTAGCCGAGGTTGGAAGCCGGAGTGACGACGGTTCCTTGTAGGGGGTGAGGTGAAGGTGAGGTCCGGAAATCGCCGTTCCTGAGCAGAAACGGCGGCAAGCAAGTCAGCAAATTCAGGAAACTCACGCAGCGCTGGATTCCTCTCCACGAGTCTAACCGCCGCCACCACATGCTTCATACACGCTGGAGGATTCTCAGCGGAGCAAGCAGCTGCCACCCGGTCCCAGATCTTGTCTGCTGTCAGCTGCAGCTTCTCTGGGGGAATCCCGAGTGACGACATGCCCGATGGGAAAAGACCTCCGGATGGTGCGAACTCCCGGGCCGGAACAGAGGCAGGAGCGGGATCCCGAAGCGAGGGGCGACGTCTCCTCCGCTTCAGCTTCCTGCCAGGATTTCCCTCCAGCCCTCGGAGTATCTCACGCTGGGCGGCGATGTCATCTCTCCTCACGCTTACCTCTGGATGATTAGTGAAGCGGGGGAGAGAATCCAGAATTTCCTCGGCTAGGTCCAGGTACCAGGGCACTTCGCTGTTGTATTCGAGGAGAGAGGCGGCGACAAGGACTCTGTCCACGCGCTCGAGGGTGTCAGTGAGAACAGCGTCCTGCCTCCGAGCACGAGACCTCCACGAAGGCATGCTTCAACACGGCACCCAGACAGGTAGGAACAAACAGTCCACTACTGCAAACTACACGGTGAATGGCGTCTCGATGCAACGCCTCCTCTCCGGGCGTTTGGCGGCAGTCTACTGTCACAGCGGCCCTCACGGACCGTCACAAGACGCCTCAGTCACCAGAGAGTTTGCAGTGGTAATTTATTAAGGATAAGGCAGAACACTCACAGAACACATACAATGGCTGGGTGATGTCTGAGCCGGGGGACACCCGATGCGCCAGACGGACAACAGTGAGAGTGAAGTCTCAGAGGAACATACCTGAGCACGACGGAACGTGGCTGAACATAACAGAATATAACAGAGACTGCCGCACTGGAGGACATTTAGCACCCGCTTATATCTCTGGCGGCTAATGACCCCAACGCGGCACAGCTGCTGCTAATGACAGCAGAGCAGCAGCTGACTTTGACAGCAGGGAGCTCCCCCGGGCGCCTTCACAATAAGAGCCCGAGGAGCTGGAAGGAACCCTCAGCTGCCAAAGCCAGGGAACAAAAAGATATGAGACCCGAGTGTGGCCAGAACCGACACTCGGGTTATGACAGTGCCTCATTACGGGTCCATAAACCAATTAACGTTAGCCTTCATAGCTCAACTGTCTCTGCTAAGCCAACCAGTCGGGTTTCCACGCAATACGGGCAGACCGGACACCAGACAGTGGGAAGACAAGGGGCGGAGGAGTGATAATGTATGTCAATAACAACTGGTGCAGACTGGGACATATCACGGTTAAGGAACAGTACTGTAGCAAAGACATTGAGTTGCTAGCTGTTAGCATGCGGCCTACATATCTCCCGAGGGAATACTCACACGTGATCTGCATTGTTATTTATGCAAATCCGACGGTGAACGCTGAGACAGCGCGTGACGTCATCCACTCAGTAACTGGCAGGCTGCAGACAGAACACCCAGATGCTCTTCTCCTCATCTCAGGTGATTTCAACCATATTTCACTGTCTCCCATTCTACCCACATTCACCCAGTATGTCACATGCCACACTAGAGACAATAAAACACTGGACTTATTCTATGCAAATACTAAGGAGGCGTACACCTCATCACCACTCCCCCCACTCAGGAGATCGGCTCACAACTTGGTTCATCTTCTGCCGGTGTACAAACCCTTAGTACACAGACAACCTCCGGTCATGCGCACGGTGAAGTTATGGTCTGAGGAGGCAATGGACGCGCTAAAGGACTGTTTTGAAATCACTGCCTGGGAGCAGCTCTGCGATCCACATGGTGAGGACATCGATGGCCTTACTCACACCATCACGGACTACATCGGCTTCTGTGTGGACAACACCGTACCCACCAAGACCATACAGTGTTGCTCGAACAACAAACCCTGGATCAACCCTGAGATAAAAACACTTCTGAGAGAGAAGAAGAGGATCTTCAGGTCGGGGAACAGGGAGATGCTGAAGTCCGTTCAGAGAGGGCAAGGACAGCTTCAGGAAGAAGATTGAGGACAAGCTGCAACGGAGCGACATCGGCGGGGTCTGGAGAAACCTTAAAACCATCTCTGGGCTCCAGAATACCTCCCCCCAGGCCACGGGGGGCAGGGAGTGGGCCAACAATCTGAACCTGTTTTTTAATAGGTTTGACCAGTCGCCCTCCCCCCCGACTGCACAACAACCACTGCTGCCTCTAAAGTCATCGAGACCTGCTGTCCACACCCCACTCCACCAACACCCCCCCACTCCCAGCACACAGCCCCCCAACCTGACCCTCACTAAGACCCAGGTGAGGATGGAGCTGAGGAAGATCAAGGCGAGGAAGGCCGCGGGACCGGACGGCATCAGCGCGAAGCTCCTCAAGTCCTGTGCAGACCAGCTGTGTGGGATTGTGGAGCATATCTTCAACCTGAGCCTGAAGCTGGGGAGGGTATCACAGTTGTGGAAAACATCTTGTGTGGTACCTGTACCAAAGACTTCCCACCCCAAAGATCTGAACAGTTACAGACCAGTGGCCCTGACGTCTCACATGATGAAGACCCTGGAGAGACTGCTCCTTGCTCACCTCCGCCCCCTGGTGGGACCAGCGATGGATCCACTCCAGTTCGCCTATCAGCATGGCATTGGGGTGGAGGATGCAGTGATCTTCCTCCTTCACCGTTCTCTGTCCCACCTGGAGAAGCCTGGGAATGCGGTGAGGATCATGTTCTTTGACTTCTCCAGTGCTTTCAACACCATTCAACCAATGATCCTGAAGGACAAGCTGCTGTGCGCAGGGGTGGACCAGCACCTGTCATCATGGATCCTGGACTACCTCACTAACCGGCCACAGTTTGTGAGAACCCGAGATTGTGTGTCTGGCACGATCATCGGTAGCACGGGGGGCCCCCAGGGAACGGTTTTGGCTCCCTTCCTGTTCACCCTTTATACTGCGGACTTCTCACACAACACAACACACTGCCATCTACAGAAGTTCTCTGACGAGACTGCGATCGTCGGCCTCATCTCCAACGGAGATGAAGCTGAGTACAGAGGACTTATCCAGGACTTCGTGGACTGGTGCCATCGGAACTGCCTCCAGATTAACGCAAGGAAAACTAAGGAGATGGTGGTGGACTGCCGCAGGCAAGGACAACCCCTCACAGCACCAGTAAACATACAGGGAACAGACATTGAGATGGTGACATCCTACAAGTACCTTGGTGTTCATCTGAACAACAAACTAGACTGGTCACACAATACCGACGCACTCTACAAGAAGGGACAGTGCAGGCTGTTCCTACTGAGGAGGCTCAGGTCTTTTGGTGTACAAGGGGCACTGCTGAAGACATTCTACGACACAGTGGTGGCATCAGCCATCACTTTTGGAGTGGTCTGCTGGGGCCACGGCATTACAGCAGCCGATGGGAAGAGACTGAACAAACTGATCAAGAAAGCTAGCTCTGTCCTGGGGCAACGCCTTGACCCAGTGGAGGAGATAGGAGAGAGAAGGATGGTGGCTAAACTGTCATCTCTGCTGGAGTCCGAGTCCCACCCTATGCAGGACATATTGAACGCACTGAGGAGCTCATTTAGCAGTAGACTACATCATCCTAGGTGCGCAACCGAGAGGTTTCACAGGTCCTTCCTACCTACGGCTGTCAGACTGTATAACCTAAGCAGTACTGCTCGCAGAGATAGCAAAAAAACGTGACGACCTAGTAGTATTGAATGCAAAAAGACGCAACAGACTTACACAAATGGTCCCGTCCAGTATACAACTAGGACAATATCAGTCGCTACGGAGGGTGACTTTATTGCATGTATAGTTTATTTCTTTTATTTTATCATGTTTAATGTTGCAGCATTGCACCGAGACAAATTCCTAGTTTGTGTACTACATGAACAATGGCAATAAATCTGATTCTGATTCTGATTCTGACAATATGTATGGGTACATATTCATACTATGTAGGATAACTAAGTAGACAGTTATGCTGTTTATTCCATCTTGCTACAATGCTCCACACTTTGTATATATATTTATATATTTATGTGTACGTATGTATATCCACTGCTCTTATTTATATTTTTTCGTATCTTCTTAATCAGGGGTGTCCAATCATGTGCCATGGAGGGCCAAGACCCTGCAGGCTTTACCTCCAACCAGTGTCTTCAGCAGCAGATTCCACTGAATTTCTTCCCACTGATTGCTGATCAGTGAAAACACCTGCTGAAGAGGCTGGGTAGAAGAGAAAACCTGCAAGGTCTTGGCCCTCCATGGCACATGATTGGACGCCCCTGTTCTTAATTATTGCTCTGAGTGTTGCTATCCCTGTGCTGTTGCAATCCTGGAATTTCCCCATTGTGGGACTAATAAAGGCTTATCTTATCTTATCTTATCTTAAAAACATATCTAATAAACGTTTTCCACCCCTCTAAAATTGTACATTTGCACTTTAAGTCAAAAAATAACGTGCCTTGGCACGTATTTGCAAGTTCACTCACCACATGCGCAAAATACTCCTAAACAGTCCTCAACGCACATGCGCAGAACAATGTAACTTTTACTTTGGTTTCCCAAAGTTCATTCGGTTTGTGGGAGGGGGATGCCAGATGGTTAACTACGCAAAGTGGGTCAGGGGGCCTACCCATGTCCACGGGTCCCCAGACCGGAATACCAGATGTTACAGGAGCGTAGAGCTCAACAGACACAAATAAGGAAGCTTTTGGCTCAGGAGACAATAATACAGGAACTTTAAACTCAGGAGATAATGACATTGAGGCTTTAAACTCAGGAGATAAGGACATGAGAACCTTTTGCTCTGGAGATAAAAAACATGGGAGCTTTTTGCACAGGTTAACAACATGGGAGCCTTTGGTAACAACATAGGAGCTTTTTGCACTGGAAATAACATAGGAGCTTTTTACACTGGAGATAACAACGAAAGAGCTTTTTGCTCAGTAGATAACAAAGGAGCTTCTTGCTCTGGAGATAACAGCAAAAGACCCTTCCACTCAGCAACAGGTGGCTGTGGTGCGCTGACCTCAGAAACAGCTGATAGGGGCATGCTGAACTCAGAAACTGAAGGTTGGCGCGCTCTGATCTCTGGAGCTGGAGGTGCACCGGCCTCTAGCACAAATGGTGGAGGCACACCGGCCTCTGGAACAAATGGCAGAGGGGCACCGGCCTCTGGAACAGAGGCATGGAGGTGAGGTGCAGAGCAGCGGCTGGAGAGGAGACCCCTGTCTCCAATGAGCCGGGAGCTGAAGGATCCTCCACCTCTGGCATGGGGGAGAACTCACAGGGGTGGAAGAATTCATTAAGGAAGGCTGGAATGTCCTCCCTCACATGTGGGTTGGATGCCACCAGCTGGTGTGTTTTCTCCCACACTATGTCCCACCATCCATCCCTCCAGAGGCAGAGTTTGCAGCACTCTCCCAGCTGCCAGATGAGGTCCCACAGTTCCCTGCGGCGGGTCAACTTTCAGGCGTGGAGCTCAGGAGAGAGGAGAGGCGGGTGGGGATGGAAACACTGAGGCGGCAGCAGAGTTGACAGCATTGCCAGGTGGAGGAAGCTCAGCAGCGGTTGATGGCTGCCGCTGAGCCCCCTCCGCAGGGACAAGGCAAGACCTCTCATTACATGGTGTTAAAAAATGAGAAAATGGTACTTGCCTTATCCCCCTGCTTAGCTGCCGCTCGACCACCAGGCAAACACGGTGGAGCGGGCTGCTCAGTTGAAACAGGCAGAGCGAAATGCTCAAGGGAAACAGGTGGAGCAAACTGCTCAAGCGAAACAGGCAGCGGGTAGCTGGTGTGTGCACCATAGAGAAAGATGAAGGTGTGGCACGCACCTCAGGGACAGTTGGAGATATCTGGGGAAGAGCCAGAGCATGTGGTGGTATACGGCATTGAGAGGAGTGGCGTTTCCTGGAGCCTTCTTTCCACCTAAGCATGTGGAACGCCAGCCAAGATCCCTGAAACTCTTATCTCTCTGTGGTGGATCGCTCCCAAGGGACCCGTGGTGCAGCGGGCTCCACAGGAGATAACACTGGTTGGAGGGCTGCCGACTCCCGTGAAGAAGAGGGCGGTGGTTTGGGCAGAGGAGGGAGAGGAAGCCCCTGTAGCCAGGGAATGGAGCGCAGGCTCTGGCGAGCTTCAAGGATGTTGACCACAGCCCCCCAGCGGTCTGTGGCTTCCTGTGGGGAGTGTGTACTGCGGGCTGCAGAGATCAACTCCTGAAGCACCTCGGTGATGGGCCGCTCTCCCCCCTCTTTAACTCCTCCTCCTCTTCTTTTCGCCCGCTAGGTCCTGGACTGGCGTTGTCCTTCTGTTAAGATTGCCCTTCGGGTGCAAGGAAGAGGAGGACCTAAATGCGAGGCGAATTTGATACACCATTTAATGTGGAGTAAATAAACAACAACACAAAATAATGCAGCTCGTGGGCTGAAACAAAAGCAAGAACACAACAAGGCTCAGACACAAAGTCACAGGCAGGATAACTCAGGCTATGGCAAAAACAAGCTCAACAGAAGCGTGGGGAACACACCGACATGAGACAAGGACACCAGACACTGGACAGAGGCTCACACTGACATAAATAAACATGGGGGCAATCAAGACAACACAGAACAGGTGGGAACAATCAGGGGCAAACAGAGACAGCAGGGCATGGACACTGGTAGGGAAAACATGAGGTAGTGGGACAAAAGGTAAACAGAAATGGAGGGTACACAAGAGACATGAACACAGGACCAAGGAATACATGACCATGACAAATAATGATAATAATAAGCAACTAAGACTAACTAAGGCCAGGGACAAATCCTACGGAACATAAGAGACATGATAATGGAAAAACACAATGACCAAACCTAGGCTGAGACAGGGAACATAACACTAAGCAGGGCTGAAAGGAAACACAGAGAAACATAACAAATAAACTCAAAATGTGAGCATGGTCCCCAAACCACGCCCAGACCTTGACAGTTAATTGTTACACTAAGGGATGAGCTTCCCTTTTCAAACAAAATCCACTTGTGGCATACTACATGGTTGTGTTCAAGGACCAATATTTTCTTGATATTTCTATTGCTCCATACATTATATTAAGGTTGATTTATATCATCAGGCAATGTCATTAAGCTGATTAGACTACAAGCATATCCTAAAGACAAGTCCTAGAAATGACCTATTTCATTTTATTGTATTTTATTTTTAATCTTTTTTAGGATATAGGGTTAGAATTTCAAGGTTGTAAATATACCTTCTGTCTGACTTCTGAGAAGGAGGTCCCATATTTTTCTTGTAGATATCGATAATCAAAGTTGGGGAAAGGAGACGGCGCGGGAAAAGTTCCAGATTTCCACAGCTTCCAGATGTTGAGCCCAGCCACACCAAGAAGCACAAGGAATCCCACCAGGTAGATCCCCACCTCCCAGCCCGGCGGGTTACGCACCACTGAGACAGAAAAAGAACAACAAAAACAGATTCAGTTGGTACTCATAACTTTTGGTATTTTAATTAATGCAAATAAGTAACAGGGCAAACTCTTGTGTCACCTTGTGCACCATGCTATCAAGTCCACTGACAGAGTTTACAATTTAAATCTTTCACAATCAACCTGAAGTTAAATCTCGCAAAAAGGTTATCAATTACTGCCAACTGTATTTCCTTCGCCATCTATCACACTTAAACGTTCCACAACATTTCTCAATGACACTGTTTTGACATCATCAAGGACCAACTATATGCAGTTTTAAATTCCAAAAAAATTAGTTTTTGGTTTTGTTTTTTTTTTTTGCCAACTTAGAGAACTGAAAGCAGAACTCATTGGTTTGTGACATCATAAAAGCCAGAAAGTGCAATCCACTCATTTCCTTCACAACGTAACTAAATAAAACTGTGTGTATTTCTTTTCAAACTGACCATTTTAATATTTTAATGCCACACATGTGACCCATGGCTCTATCATAAGGGTAAAACCCACAAAAACAACATTACAAGCAATATAGGACCTTTCAGTAAGGATGAGCCTGAAAAAACAGGTATGCCTTGCACATTTCACACCATCAGGAAAAAACACCTTATATCCCACCTACATACAGTGGCAAGACACATATGTGAACCTTTGGGAATTTCATGGTTTTCTGCATTAAAGTCATAAAATGGGATCTGATCTTCATCTAAGTCAAGGGTACTGACAGATGTAATGTGTCTATAATAATAACATAAAAAATTCTTATCTTTCACGTCTTTATGGAGAACAGCCATAAAAACCTCATAGTGCCGGTGGAAAAAATATGTGAACCCTTGAGTTAATGACTTCAAAATAGCTAATTGGAGACAGGTATTGACATACCTGGGCTCTTGTAAAGAAAATGTGTTTGGAGGTCTGGACTAGAGCTACTTTGACTGATAAAAACCACTGAAATTTCTTGAGTTTGCTCCGTACAAGAAGAATATGCTTATGTGAGCAATGCCTCGCCCAAAAGAGCTTTCAGAGGATCTAATATCAAGAATTGTTGATTTACATAAAGGGTCACAAAGTGATTTCAAAGACTATAGAAATTCACCAGTCTACAGTCAGGCAAACCATCTACAAATGGAGACACTTTGGGGCTGTGGTAACTCTACCAAGAAGTGGGGGCCCAGTTAAATTAACCCCAAGAGCACAACAAAGACTCAATGAGGTAATCAAAGAGGTAAAGAAACAACCGCGAGTGACAACCAGAGATTTAAAGGCATCATTGGAACTGGCTAACATCTCCGTTCATGAGTCTACAGTATGTAAAACATTGAACAAGCAGAGTGTGTATGGCAGGATACCATGAATGAAGCCGCTGCTTACTAAAAAGAACACCGCTGCATTCCTGAAGTTTGTGAAAGAGCACATTGATGCTCCACAGCAGTACTGGCAAAATGTTTCGTGGACTGATGAAACTAAAATTGAGCTACATATTTGGAAAGAACACGTACAGTAGCTCTACATCTGTCGTAAAAAGGGCACTGCATATCATCATGAAAGCATCATCCCAAACGTAAAGTATGGTGGATGAAACATCATAATTTGGGCCTGTTTTACTGCATCAGGGCCAGGCCAGCTTGCAGTCAATGAGGAGAAGGTGAATTCCCAAGTGTATCAAAAATTCTTCAGGATAATGTGAGAATGTCTGTACATCACAGCTGGGTGGCGCAGTGGTTAGCACAGTGGCAGCACAGTAAGAAAGTCACAGAATCAATTCCACCCCTGATCATCGTGGGTTCGATCCCACCCCCTGGCCATCAGTGACCCTTCTGTGTGGAGTTTGCATGTTCTTCCCGTGTCTGCGTGTGTTTACCCCGGTTTCCTTCTACAGGCCAAAAACTTGCAAGTTAGGTTAATCGGAGACTCTAAAGTGGCCCTAGGTGTAAATGGGTGTGTGAATGGTGAAGGGATGGCGCCATACCGTGACTGTTTCATCCATCTAGGTGGATGCCCTGAATTTCCCCTCTGGGGATCAATAAAGTACACAGAAAATATACACTGCTCAAAAAATTAAAGGAACACTTTGAAAACACATAAGATTTTAATGGGAAAAAGAGTTTTAACAGGTACTAGAAAGAGAGATCATATCTCTCCGGTTCTGGCCTCCCTTCATTGGCTTCCCATAGAGTTTAGAATTAAGTTTAAAATCCTTCTTCTTACTTACAAAGCTTTAAACAATCAGGCTCCTTTTTTATCCTTTTTTTTTTTTTCCTTTGAAAGACAAAAGTAAAATAGAAAGATGTCTTTACCTTCTTTACATGTTTCAACTGCACTGCAGCCTTCATCAGAAGAGTCAGCTGATTGCTGCCAGGTGACATTTATCAGCTGATTTTCGTAGGCGGGGCCGGCTCAGCGGATCTGACAGATCTGCTGAGCTGGCCCCGCCTACGAAAATCAGCTGATAAATGTCACCTGGCAGCAATCAGCTGACTCTTCTGATGAAGGCTGCAGTGCAGTTGAAACATGTAAAGAAGGTAAAGACATCTTTCTATTTTACTTTTGTCTTTCAAAGGAAAAAAAAAAAAAAAAAAAAAAGGATAAATAATTGAAAGAAGACAAAATGAACCTGTGACGTATTACAGGCTCCTTTTTATTTAAAAGATCTGATACTACCGTATCATCCTAACAGAGCACTACACTCCCAAAATGCAGGATTACTTGTAATACCTAGAATCTCCAAAAGTACAATGGGAGGCAGAGCCTTCAGTTATCAAGCTCCTCTCCTGTGGAATCAGCTGCCAATCTGGATTCAGGAGTCAGACTCGATCTCTGTTTTTAAGAATAGGGCTAAAACCTACCTTTTTGATATAGCCTACAATTAGGGAGGGATCATGTGTTTCTGAACCCTCCCTTAGTTATGCTGCTAATAGGTTTAGTCAGCCGGGGGACCTCCAGTAATGCACTGGGCCTCACTCCTTTCCTCACTCTCTATGAAATATTTTTTTTTTTGCTGGTCATTAACATTTGTTTGTTCTCTCCCATAGATTGAGTCCCCATCGTGCTGTTTGCTCTCTACATGTCTGTTCTTTTCTTCTTCTCTATCCCCTCACCCCCCAGCCAGTCGCAGCAGATGACTGCCCCTCCCTGAGCCTGGTTCTGCTGGAGGTTTCTTCCTGTTAAAAGGGAGTTTTTCCTCTCCACCGTCGCCAAGTGCTTGCTCACAGGGGATCGCCTGATTGCTGGGGTCTTTCTGCAACTGTGGGGGTCCCCCCTACAGTTGATAGTGCTATGAGATGACTGTTGTTGTGAAATGGCGCTATATAAATAAAGTTGAATTGAATTGAATTGAATTGAATTGAAAAAATAAGCTGGATATCTACACTGATATGGACTGGATAATGTGTTAAGAATGAAAAGATGCCACATCTTTTGATGGAAATGAAAACACTCCAGAACTTAAAGTGAAGAAATTGTGGCAGGCTAGTCCAGCTTACTCAGATTAAAAAGTGTTCCTTTAATTTTTTTGAGCAGTATATATACTGTATATATTGTATATACACTACCGTTCAAAAGTTTGGGGTCACCCAGACAATTATTTTGTGTTTTCCATGAAAAGTCACACTTATTTACCACCATGAGTTGTAAAATGAATAGAAAATATAGCCAAGACATTGACAAGGTTAGAAATAATGATTTGTATTTGAAATAATATTTTTTTCCAGATACTCAACCTGCTCAAAGGAAGGTCAGTTTTATAGCTTCTCTAACCAGTTAAACTGTTTTCAGCTGTGCTAACATGATTGCACAAGGGTTTTCTAATCACCCATTTGCCTTCTGACACAATGAGCAAACACATTGTACCATTAGAACACTGGAGTGATAGTTGCTGGAAATGGGCCTCTATACACCTATGTAGATATTGCACCAAAAACCAGACATTTGCAGCTAGAATAGTCATTTACCACATTAGCAATGTATATTAGATATTAGTGTATTTCTGATTAGTTTAAAGTTATCTTCATTGAAAAAAACAGTGCTTTTCTTTCAAAAATAAGGAAATTTCTAAGTGACCCCAAACTTTTGAACGGTAGTGTATATCAGCTGAAACTCTGTAGAAGTTGTTCTATGTTCTGTCAGGAAGAATGGGCTAAAGAGCCTTCTGAACAATTTGTAGGTCTGATCCACAGCTAGAGGAAGCACCTGGTTGAGGTTATTGCTGCCGGAAGGGGGGGAGGGGAGGTCAACCAGTTATTAATTCAAGGGTTCACATACTTTTTCCACTAGCACTATGAGGTTTTTAATGGTTGTTCTCTATAAAAACATGAAAGATCAGAATGTGTTTGTGTTATTATTTTAGGCACATTATATTTGTCAATACCCTTGATTTAGATGAAGATCAGATCACATTTTCTGATAAATTAATGTAGAAAACCATGAAATTCCAAAAGGTTGACGTACCTTTTCTTGCCACTGCTAGGCAAAGGATCTGAGTTGGTCTCATGAGGCACTTTCTGAGAGAGAAGTTCTAAGAACTCAGTTCTAAGAATAGACAGAAACTGAAATCCTTGCATAGAATCATAAAGCATGGAAACAACTAGTGGTCGCCTGCATTGCAGACAGATTATGGTAATTTGAAATCAAGGATTACATGGATTTTAACACTGGCAGAGGTTTACAGACTTGGAGGATCCCAGAACTAGTTTCAGACTTGTTTATCAGCAAGTGGGGACTTTGTGAGACAGTTTAGCACAAAAAGTTTCAAACAGATGGAAACAGTCAAGAATAAAATCTGATAAAACTGTGACAGACATATTGAAATGCCACTTTGAATTAAATGTCAGAGCATCTCATGCCTTGCATCTTATAGAGGGATTAGGAGTGTGCATTGAGCTGGATGTCTTGAAATGAAATGCCTTCTGTGGAAGGACTTTCCAAGCTTTATCTTTACTTTAAAAAGGAAAAGTAATTAACCCAATTACAGAGTATGTACAGTGAAAACCATCACAACAATTGAGAACAGAGGTGAGACAGCTTTTTTGGGAAATACAGAACATGAAAAAAACTAAAGGTCTCATTCACTACAAAATAGTATATTCATGGGGTTTAATTATCTGAAATGATTTCTTGGGTCATAGAATTACTGTAAAACAATTAAAATACATCTTCACTTAGAAATATGCACAATTAACCAAATCACAGTCGCACTGTCAGTCTCTAGAATTATATAATTGCACATTTGGATTTAAATAATATACAGTAAATGTTATTTTATAAACAATACTGTACGAACTTAGATTTATGTACATTTATGCAACTTAATATTTGAGTTGAGAAATAAACATTTTAAAAAGATCAATTTACTCTGCATTTTCATTGACAGCAAAGAAAGTAGACTCATGAAACCATCTGTTCTTAAACAAAGTTAAAGATGCACTCCAGTGGCTATAAATCCCCTATAAAAACAAATCTACATTGTCTAAAATGGTATCTTAGGCCTTTTTTTCCTACAAAGCCTTTCATTGTCTTACAGTTTTGTGTCAAAATCTTTTCACTCCCTCCCCCCCAGGCCAGAATTAGTGACTACGCCCAACCCACATACAACAAGGCTAATAGTGGTTAGCGCTACATTAAACAGCATAAATCCTGTGATAAAAAGACTTACTGGTTGAAGGACATGCCCAGTTGTATGCACGGTGGCCTAGGATAATGACTGAAACAGCACCAGTCCTTAAAAGCAGTTTAATGGTAAAACCCATCTTAATTTGGGTCAAGTTTTCAAAGCAGCGACCCCAAAAATGCTAACTGGCCAGAGGCTAACTTCAGTTAGGCCAGAGAGTCCTGATTGGCTCAACACTACCTACATGGCAGTGGCTGTACACATCTATGTCACCAAAAACACTCTGTTTCAACAAGCTTTTTTTGAGGGGGCGGGGCTTAGGTGAAACGTTAAAGCAAAAAAACAGACACACAAGACATTTGAGTGATTTCGCTCTTAATATGTTTTGTATGTCATAAAAACATCTTACAGACATGTTAACAAGGAAAAAACTTGATTTTTGGCAGTGTCACTTTAAAATATAAACTAGAAGGGCACTCAGAGAGCGCATACTTCCACCAAGGCTCCTTCTGTCTCTCATGGATCACCTCCAAAATGTAATGGGTTTGTGTGTAGGTCTCGAGCCACTTCTGGTGAAAATTGCATCAAAGTCTGTCCATTAGTTTTGGAGTATTGTTGCTAACACACTGTGAGAAGTTAAGAGCCTTGGCTGAGGTATGCATTCTCAGATCATCACCAAAATGTAATGGGTTCGTCTGTAGCCCAAGAACCACCTCTGGTGAAAAGTTCATCCAAATCCATGCAGCAGTTTTGGAGCATTGTTGCTAACACTCTGTGAGAAGATACGAGCCTTGGCGGAGGTATGCATTCTGGGATCATCACCAAAATGTAGAGGGTTCCTCTCTAGCCTAAGAACCACCTTTGGTGAAAATTTCATCCAAATCCATCCAGTAGGTCTCGGTACGGTTGTTTTGGTGCACACCTGAGTGTGATTGCCAGCAGTGTTGTCTGGTGAGAACCAGTGTTCTTACCAGGCAAAACAAACCGCACTCACAGAGGAAACAAACTCGAGTTTGATTGAAACAAACTAAAGCCTGTAGGTGTGAGAGCACCCTAAAATGCACCCAACCAAGATGCAGACCCATGCCTTTTGCAGCCCTATAGATTTAAAACCTTGACCTTTAACTTTTTGATCCCAAACCCATAGTCAGAGGTCAGGGTGAACCTGTGTACCAAGTTTGATGACCATAGGTTTTGTTGCTCTTGAGATATAGTTTATATAACAATTTGAACTTCATCTTTGACCTTGTGATCCCAAATCCATAGTTCTATGTCAGGATCCCAAGGTGAACCGACAGACCAGGTTTTGTGGCTCTAGCTGTCTTTGTTGTTGTGATATAGTTTATTTAGCAATCTGACCTTGACCTTTGACCCTTTGACCCCAAAAGTATAGCCATAGGTGCTAATCCTAAGGTCAACCTAGTTGGTGGCCGTAGCCTCATTCCCTGTTATGTTAGAACACAGACATAACCAGCCAACCGCAGATGGCACCGACCGCTTTACCTGTGCTTCCTTGTTGTCGTTATGGGTAAATATTTGGGGCCATTATTGCAATCATCCATTTTTCTCAAATTGTGCAGCCCTAATTTATATATTCTGGCAGGAGCCTATTCTGAAAATATTTCAATGCATCACTGAAAGAAAACCCTGCTTTCAGTTACCCTCACCATGTGACATCAATCCAGTCCACACCTCACAATTCCACACAAGCTAGGGCTCTCAGCAGCTCATTAGCATCAGAGCTAATAGCACTGTTGTCTGGACCAAAGGAAATAAAACTGAACGCATTATATTGGGAGGAGAATTTTTTTAATCCACCTCTGTGTTGTTATTTATTGATAAGCACTGTATTTCTGGACACGACAGGGTAGCAGATGTTGGTAGATAAACGTAATAGAGGTTTATGTTCTTGCAGTGCCATTCATCCATTGCCCCACCATGTTCCGCACATCATTGCCTCTCTCCCATCAGGCCAGAAAACTTCCATTCATACCCAGGGAACCGAGTGGCCTGTTAGCTTCAGAACTAAAGTCAGCGCTAACAGCAGGGGTGCCTCCAGAAAGTTTTCATGGGGGGGGGGGCACTGAAAATCTTGTGTTGGTACATCAAAATCAACTTAAAATGTAATCACGCTGTGCGCCCGTTCGCGTTTGGTCTGAATGCACTTTGACAGTGTGATCTGTCTTTCTTTGCTGTATTTTGTTAATATTTGTTAATACTGTAATATACAGCACACATCAATTATTCTTAAACATCTACTACATGTAAAATATGATGTAGAAAAACAAGTTATAAAATTATGCTAGACTGTCCAGTGGCAGGGACCAGGGGTGCCCCCCCCCCACCATGGGGGGTGCCCCTGACTAACAGCTTCACAAAAACAAAGGTTGAGTTTCTCTGTGAAGCTGCTACTTAGGGGTGCTGCTGTCTCCACACTGTTGAGCCATGTTTCAGAACCACAACCTGTATGTAAATTATTTAAACTACTGCACTGACCGTAGAACGCAAGTATTCCTGTCTGAAACAGGTATCCCAATCAGGCTTTACAGGCCCAAATGTAGGCTGTGTTTGAAAGTGGAATACAAAGAGGTGTAGCCTATATGTAGGCAACCACATGTTAGACTTTGACAAATATAAAAGGGAGTAAATGGCACCAAGATTTATTTGATTGTGTGAATATTAACTACAGAATACCTAAATACTGAAAATGAATGGGACATCCAATATCAGCGACTGTTTCAGATCCCTTGTTTAGTTGTTTGTCAGATCACTTATTTGTCTGATCTTTTATCACTTATATTCATGATAGAGTATCTTGCACTTTGGGGAATGGGAGTTGCTCAGTTGCCATTATAATTATTTTAGTTTATCACTGTTCAGTGATGGAGTTCAGTGTAATATCGAATTTCTTGTGTGTATTGTCAATAAACTCATGCAGTACTATAACAGTACATGTTTACAAATATTGAATGAATGAATGAATGAATTTTATTTATTTCGGATAGTACATTACAGGTTAAAAGAAACTGTATAATATAACAACAAGGTCAAATTAGACAAAGACTCCTTCTACTATACAATTCCACGTGAGTTATCCAAAATGGGTGATGGCTGAAGCCGCAGCTTATATTGCCCACCCATATTCCATCCAAGAATTCAAAGGAGAAAAAAGAGAAAACAAGACAAGAGCGATTACGATTTAAAACAAGGCTAAGACAAAATGTGACTGAGAGAAAAAGAAAACTGAGCTAGTCTAAGTTAAGCGGTTACTATTCAAAAA
The DNA here is from genome assembly GCA_020510985.1 of Pholidichthys leucotaenia. Taxonomy (NCBI): domain Eukaryota; kingdom Metazoa; phylum Chordata; class Actinopteri; order Cichliformes; family Pholidichthyidae; genus Pholidichthys; species Pholidichthys leucotaenia. Next base: position 53,756,994 of record CM035840.1, on the reverse strand, counting down.
CAAATCTAAGACATAGTGTCACAGAGAAAAAAAGAAAAAAAGAAAAAACTAAGCTACAACACAACACAGGCTGGAAATGTCAATCCTTATGTGAGTTTACATGTCGTCTTGTAAATATGTTTGGAGTATTTCTTCCTTTAGTTTTTGTTTAAATTGTCCAAGCTTTGTACATGATTTTAATTCAGGTCCAAAATCGTTCCATAATCCGACTCCTTGCACTGAAATACAGTGTTGCTTGGTGGTTGTTCTCACTGTAGGCTTTTGAAATATACATGTTCCTCTAAATATTTGAGACCCATTGTAGTGCATCATTTTATATTTTAGCAATAGTTTATTAAAAGGTTTTTTAAAACTGTAATCAACCAAATTAACTACAAAACACCCAACATTATTATACACAGAAGGACCCATTTGACTGCAACTGTTGCATCAGTGTTGCCCATTTGTCAGTAAATTTAACTAAAAATGATTTATTTCGTTATTCGGGCGTTTTTGTGTCCTGCGTTTAGGCCCTGTCGCACCTAGACAATTTTGGCAGCGTTTGCAAAATGTATGAAAAATTTGGAGAATAAGCTGGTGTACGTCAAATCAGTTATGGCTAAGTTTTGTCTAAGTTAAGAGCACACTGAAGAACACTGAGGCACTGTGGAGTGTCACCACTTTATGGTTCACTATATATGTGATTATATTGTTTGGGTAATATTTGTAAATGTTAATTATTAAGTTTGCACATATTACTTTAAGATCTGCTTTTGACTAATTGGAATGCCTTTGTAAGATAATTGCTATGGTTAATTATTTGGGTAAAAACAATTGGTGATTAAATCCACATACCTTTGCCAACATGCTTCCTGAGGGCGTCCGGGCAGGAAGGAAGCATGTGATGGTGAGTCAGAGGGGTGATTTAAATTTGTAAATAGGGGTTTAAATTATTTATTGAATTATTTATGGTATTATTTATTTTGTGTGATGTATATTTATTATGTAAATAGGTGGGGAATTATTTATGGACTTTTTAGATGTTAGTGGGTATGTGTGGAAAATGAAAATGTTATTGTCTTACCTGGGGATATGGTATGTGCTAATTGACTTTGATTATCTCAGATAGTATATAACAGGTGTTGGTTATTTTGGTTGGGTGGTTATCGTTAAGAATCAATGTGGTCATCGATTGATGGATTGTTGATGAAGAGTCGTGTCGGTGTGAAGATTTGGTATGTACGCTGAAATTGTGACCTGTAAAGATATTTTTGAAAATAAAATTTGAAAATTGATGATTGACAGCCGCCTCGTCCAGTTACGTAACATTTGTTGGCAGCGGTGGTCCGTTCCCTGACGAGTGTTTACATTTGGTGGCAGAAGTGGTCCGTTCCTTGATGAATGCGGACAGTTGGTGACGTTGGTGCTGTCAAAGGAGTGACAACACGGGACGGAAGGAGCGATGTCCAGAAGGAAGATAATGAGGCAAGAAGAAAAATTCGAGGACTTTGACACAGGTATGGCAACTGAGGAGCAGGGAGCCAGTGGACTAAACAAGCTGGAAGAATTAACGTGCTTGGTGAAGTCCTTGGTATGTTCACTGACTGTCAAAGACCATCAGAGGGAAGAAGAAGCCGCTCTTCAAAATCAAAGGTGGCAGACTATGGATAATCAAATTCGTCAGATGGAGTCGCAAGTTGCGGAGCTGAGAGAGGAGTATGGGAGCTGGGCTGAACGCAGTGGTGACGACGGCGCTTCGGGGGAAGGCCCCAGGGTGACGGCCAGTCGGGTCGGCCCGCAGGAGGATAATTTACCGCTGCAGGTGCAGCCGAGGATGACGCGAACGCACCACGAGCCCAGGCTGAATCCGCTCTCTCCCGAGGATGACATCGAGCTCTATCTGTCGAAGTTTGAGAGGATCGCTACGGTCTGCCGCTGGCGTGAAGAAGAGTGGGCTATTCATTTGGCTCCCTTGCTCACAGGTAAAGCGCGGAGTGCATATGTGCTGATGGACATTGCAGACACGAACAATTATGGAAAAGTGAAGGAAGCAATTTTAAGTAAATATGAGATAACATCCGACACATATAGGAGGAGGTTTCGGTCCCTGGGCGTTCATCAGGACGAAACCCCTCATGAATTGTATGTACGTTTAAAGGACCTGTTCTGTAAGTGGATTAAACCAGAGACCTTAACTGTGAAAGACATTACGGAACTATTGATTTTGGAGCAGTTTCTGCGGATGGTGAACCCGGAACTGGGAATCTGGATACAACAGCGGGACCCGAAGACTGCAGAGGGTGCTGCTTGTCTGGTGGAGGTCTTTCTGTCAGCCAGGTCTGGGAGCAGGAGACCTACTCTCGGCCGTGACAGCTCTTTCACCACACGGAGTAAGTCGAATGAGGGTGAAAGGGGTGGTCCAGCTCAGAATAGGCTGTATTCCAGGTCCACTCAGATCACAAATAGCAGATATGATAGTAGCAAAAAGTCACGTTTTGTTTCAAATAAGGATATACGCTGTTATCAGTGTCATAAAATCGATCACACCCAATTTTCATGTCCTGCCACAAAAAATGATAAACCTTCATTATTATGCTCAGTTCCAAGACCCACTCTGTCAGCACCAATTCATAGTGAAATATATAAAACTACCGTTCTGCTTAATGGTCAGTGTGAAGAGGCCTTGTTAGACTCCGGTTGTTTCCAGACTATTGTTTTGCTCAGTTTAGTCCCGAGAGATTCATGGAGTGAGACTACAGTAAATATCAGTTGTGTTCATGGGGATAAGAAGTTGTACCCGACCGCTGAGGTCTATTTAACAGTGGGGGGGGGCAAACTTATCTCCTTCCTGTAGCTCTTGTGCCTGACTTGCCTTATCCAATTATTCTTGGCAATGATGTTCCAACTTTGTTGGACATCATACAACAGGTTAGAGATGAAAAAAATGAGGGACAGACAGGTGGCGCTATTGAGCAGAGGCTTGATGCACCTGTTGGGAAAATTTGTAATATGGTGACAACCAGGGCGCAGAGGGCTGCCAATGTTCTCCAGGAGTTGCCGTTTTATGATTCTGGGATAGAGGCAGGCCCTATTAAGCAGTCTAAATCCAAGGCTCAGAGAAGAAGAGACAAGGTGTTGGCGTCAGTAAAGAACGTGGGTGAAGAAACATCACAGCTAAGCCAGGCAGTAGATTTTGATATTCCTCCTGACATAGTTGCACTGCAGAAAACTGACTCAGCATTAGGACCTTGGTTTGATAAAGTCTCGGAGATTGAGGGTGTGAAACAGGGCAGAACGGATTGTTTGGCTGAGGCCTTGTATGTCATTAAAAAGGGCATTCTGTACCAGCAGCAAGGTGAAGTTATGGCCATAGCTTTGCCACAGGACCTCACACCAAAGATTATGGAACTGGGACATGTTATCCCTTGGGCAGGTCATCTAGCATTTCAGAAAACTTTACAGAGAATTGCTAGAAGGTTTGTGTGGCCGGGAATGTATACCCAGATAAAGGAGTTCTGCACAACATGTCCAATATGCCAGATTACATCACCCAGGGGAGTAGCCCGTGCCCAACTGCAACCATTGCCAATCATTGGAACACCTTTTGACAGAATAGGGATGGATGTAGTTGGCCCCCTAGAGAGAAGCTCCTCTGGTAATAGATACATTTTGGTGATTTGTGACTACGCTACTCGGTACCCAGAAGCCTTCCCCCTAAAATCTATTAAGGCTAGGCAGGTTGCCAACTGCCTTATCCAGTTATTTTCGAGGGTAGGCATACCCAGAGAGATTCTAACAGACTGTGGAACAAATTTTTTGTCAAAACTGTTGCAGCAGGTATACAAGCTGTTGGGTATTAAGGGTATTAAGACCACCCCATATCACCCTCAGACAGATGGACTAGTTGAGCGATTTAACCAGACTCTGAAAAACATGCTGCGGAAATTTGTTTCTGATACGGGCTCGGATTGGGATCAATGGGTGCCATACTTATTGTTTGCTTATCGGGAGGTGCCCGAGGCTTCAACAGGATTCTCACCTTTTGAACTGCTGTATGGTCGTCAGGTGAGGGGCCCACTGGACTTATTAAAGGAGCACTGGGAGAGTCCACCGAGTGATCAGGACAATGTGGTCTCATACGTTATTAAGATGAGAGAGAAACTGGATCGAATGACTGCTTTGGCTCAGGAGCACATGAGGACGTCGCAGGCCAAACAAAAAACTTGGTATGACAAGAAGGCCAGAGAGGGTTTTTCACCCAGGTCAGCAGGTTTTGTTACTGCTGCCCTCGTGTGACAGTAAGCTGTTGGCTCAATGGCAGGGGCCGTATGAAATCTCTAAAAAACTAAGTTCAGTGATCTATTGTGGAGCATATGTAACCAACATATGTGCCTTTGTCAGATATGATGCCCATCGCCCAAACTTGCGGCCGCCGTACGATGGACCGTTTAGGGTGCTGGAAACAGGAGAGAAGTATTTTTTGCTAGATTTGGGAGACAGAAAGGAGGTAATTGGTATAAACAGGCTCAAACCCGCTTTTGTTTTGGCGGATGAAGCTGTGCAGTTGGCGAGGGCCCCCCGTCGCGGCAGACCCCCTAGAAGGCATTCTCCAGAACACCCACAGAGATTGACTAACAGTTCTAATCCACAGGCAACAGTCCCACAGCAGGAGGACACTGCAGAGGCAGTAAAGCCGGCTTACAGCAAATACGGCAGAAGACTTAAGCCTCGGCAACAGGTGGATTGATATGTAGTAATGTTATTATGTCATGCATCTCTAGTTATGATTGTTCCATCTTAGACGTTTGGGGAGGGGTCATGTGGGCACATATGTTGGTTACATATGCTCCACAAATATATTGCTGTGTGTTTATTGTGTGCTGCACGTCTCAGGGAACAAAGGGACTGAGCCTCCTAGAGGTAACGGGAGAGTGGGAGATTTGGCCTTTGTTTCAAGGAGATGACCTGGAGAGATTTCCGGACCACCGGAGACTAAAGGACGATGGTGTGAAGATCAGAGGAGTTACATTGTGACTGGGATTAAGTACCATGTGACTGTATGTTTGATTAAACACCATGTGACTGCAGTTTTGATGTCCGGGGTATAAAAGACAGATGGGAGATGATTCATCCTTTTTTTCTTGCTTTGAAATTGTTGGAGTATGTGATTGTGAATAAAGCTGAACCTGAGGAATAAACTCAGTCTCATCCTTCCACACATTCTCCACAATATGAACTATATATGCCTGACAGGAAGGTAAAACATCAGAACTTCCATATTAACTTGTTGAAAGAGTTTCAGCAGCCTGGTCATCAGCAGCAGCAGCCTGTTCTTCAGGAGACACATCACCAGCTCTTCATTTGTGCGACGGAAGTGGATGAGGAAAGAACAGTCTTTTCCCACAAATGTGTCAGAGCAGTGTTTATTTCAAGTGTCTCATTTGCAGGTTGGTCAGCAGAGACAGTTAGAGGCACTGTTAGATCCAGAATTGTTTCAGGAGAGACCTGGTTTCACCACGCTGGTGCGTCATAAAGTTTATTTGAAAGAAGAGGCTGTTCCATGTAGGAAATCTTATAGGATCCCGGAGCGATTGGTTCCAAAGATGAAGCAGGAGATTGATTTGATGTTGCAGCTGGGAGCGATCGAGGAGTCAGTCAGTGAGTGGTGTAGCCCGATTGTGCTGGTACCCAAAAAGGATGGCTCTTTGAGATTCTGTATTGACTTCAGATATCTCAATTCAGTGTCTAAGTTTGAGTCATACCCCATGCCCCGGATTGATGAACTGTTAGAGAAAGTGGGCAGGGCTAGGTTTATTTCTACACTGGACCTATGCAAGAGGTATTGGCAGGTGGCATTGGCACCGGAGACAAAAGAACTTACAGCCTTTAAAACACCTTATGGCAGTTTCCAATTTAGGGTTATGCCATTTGGCCTTCAGGGGGCATCTGCAACTTTTCAGCGGCTCATGGACCAGGTATTGAGAAGGGTATCGAACTTTGTAGCTGCCTATTTGGATGACGTGGTCATCTATAGTCAGACTCGGGAAGAGCATTTGGTACACCTTGGGCAGGTCCTTCAGTTGATTAAGAGGGCAGAACTGACGATCAATCCACACAAATGTGCGTTTGGACAGCAGCAGGTGGAGTACCTGGGACATGTGGTTGGTCAGGGGGTCATTAGACCACGAGTAGGTAAAGTGGATGCCATCCGGATCTATCCTGTGCCCACTACTAAGAAGAAGGTACGATCATTCATGGGAATGGTAGGATGGTACAGTAAGTTTATTCCCCACTTTGCTGAAAGAGCAGCAGTTTTGACTGACCTCACTAAGGCTTCGGCACCAAATAGGGTAAAATGGACAGAGGAGTATGACAGAGCTTTTGAGGATCTGAAGAGTGCTATTTCTGGTGAGAAGGTTCTCTACAGTCTAGACTTTGCTCGCCCGTTCATTTTACAGACAGATGCTTCAGGAGTTGGCATTGGAGCAATACTTCTCCAGGAGGAGAGGGGAGAGAGACACCCAGTACTGTTGTTGAGCCGTAAGTTGTTGGACCGGGAGACAAGATACTCTACAGTAGAAAAGGAATGTCTTGCCATGAAATGGGCAATAGGGTCTCTGAGATACTATTTATTGGGGCGTCATTTTGTGTTGGAAACAGATCATCGGGCCCTACAGTGGTTGGACAGGATGAAGGACATGAACAGTCGTCTCACAGGGTGGTATGTGTCCCTTCAACCATATAACTTTACTGTTCGGTATGTGGCAGGGAAGACTAACCTTGTGGCAGATAGTTTCTCCAGAGTACATGTCTCTTAGAGTACTGTACTCTTGGGAAAAGGGGGGAGGAAATGTGACGACGGAGTGTCACCACTTTATGGTTCACTGTATATGTGATTATATTGTTTGGGTAATATTTGTAAATGTTAATTATTAAGTTTGTACATATTACTTTAAGATCTGCTTTTGACTAATTGGAATGCCTTTGTGAGATAATTGCTATGGTTAATTATTTGGGTAAAAACAATTGGTGATTAAATCCACATACCTTTGCCAACATGCTTCCTGAGGGTGTCCGGGCAAAAGACTCTGTTAGGGGTTGAATGCCTTTTAAAGGACACCAGCAGGAAGGAAGCATGTGATGGTGAGTCAGAGGGGTGATTTAAATTTGTAAATAGGGGTTTAAATTATTTATTGAATTATTTATGGTATTATTTATTTTGTGTGATGTATATTTATTATGTAAATAGGTGGGGAATTATTTATGGACTTTTTAGATGTTAGTGGGTATGTGTGGAAAATGAAAATGTTATTGTCTTACCTGGGGATATGGTATGTGCTAATTGACTTTGATTATCTCAGATAGTATATAACAGGTGTTGGTTATTTTGGTTGGGTGGTTATCGTTAAGAAACAATGTGGACATCGATTGATGGATTGTTGATGAAGAGTCATGTCGATGTGAAGATGTCAGATATTATTTGGATTATCACCTGCAAGTGTTTTGGAATAAAAAGAAAAATTGCTGATTGCAAATTGCCTCAAAGCCTCCATTCATGAGAGACTGCTCTACGTTTGGCTCAGCTTCGTTACAGGCACCCTGAAGCACGCTGGTATATGACGTAGTTCGCCGAGCTCCTCTGAAAATTTTCAGCATGCTGAAAGTTTTCTGACGTATCCAGCATATGGTTGATACATCCCGCAGTCGCAGAGCAAAGGTTGTAGGGAAGTTATGCGTTCATTCACACACTTGTCAGCAACTCACAGGCTACAGTCACACTGCAGGTCTTAATGCTCAATTCCGATTTTTTGCCAAGATCCAATTTTTTGTGTGGGCGCTCACATTATAATTTAAATGCGACCCACATCAGACTCCAGTGTGAACGGTCTACACCTATGAGGTGACCCGCATGCACAGAAGAAAGCATAACGTCAGACACAGCGTTATGTTTATGGAAGTAAATATGAGCCTAGAATGATTGAGGGGGACAGAACTTCTTCACCTTGATGCAGCGCAGCAAAATAAGTGTTAAAATCATTCAGAAATTATTATGCCCAAAAATAAAGGAGATCAGCTTCATTCCTCTACACGCCAGATGACCGCTGTGATCAGCTCTGCTTTAACAGAACTGATCAATTAAACAACTCTCTTGAAAATGAGACCCCGTGTCACAATGGGATTACCTGTATAAATAAGGTTAATAATAATAAATAATCCTAGCGATTACAATAGGGTTCTCACCCACTGACGTTGTTAGTGGCTTGGGCCCTATTACACAGCGCGGCTAGTCCCAGCAGCACCGGTACCGCACAGGAAGGAGAAGCCACCACAGACTCTCCTCTCCTGAACTGTGGGTCCTCTGGCCATTCCGCTCCACAGTCATGTAGGTATTAACTTTACATTTTAGATATTACAGTGGTCAGGACTCACGGTGTGCCGTTTAAAGGGAAAAAGGAATTGGCAGCATCCTGTAAATGTGCCTGTTTGTCTGACAGTTTCAGCCCCGAACACCCCCCACCACCACCACCACAATTTTGAAGTTGTTATGCAGTCAGAACCGACAAAATTACGATCCAGTGATAAAGGGAATAATTGAACGGGTTTCTATGTTGGAGCTACCCTATAATGGCATATTTCCAGCATTTGTTCACAGGAAAAAACCTGTACAGAGGTCTGTTCAGCTGCTGCCTGCAGTGCACGCGCACGCGCGCGCACACACACACACACACACACACACACACACACACACACACACACACACACACACACACACACACACACACACACACACACAGCTAAACCCCACCCACCCTTCCTGAAGCCAGGGCATGAAGAGAGAGTGGTAACAGAGCGGTGGCTAAACTTTTATTGATAAAAATTACATATTTTCACTGAGCAACTCCATACTCGGGGATGCACACCCTTGTAAACTCAGCAAAGCACTTATAAAATCTGAGGTCAGTCTGACAAACAGTTTGAGAGATATGTGAGGAACACACACACAGACACACGCACACACAGAGACAGAGACAGACAGAGATATGCTGCATTTATAGATAGAGATTTCATCTGCAAGACTGAATAGCCAGTGGCTGTTGCAGCTGAAGCTGCTGTTAGCTTAGCACTGATATGCTTTGCTGTCTATCTCCATAGTGATGCCTTTTTAATTTATATTGTTGAAATTGCTACGATTCTGCTTTTTGTGGTGAGATGGCTCACTAAAGTATAACTATGCAAGTTAGTGTCAGCAGTTAGCAGTAAATTAGCAATTGGTCATTATTTGTGATTGACCTGACTGCACTTCACCTACAAGAAAAACTCTGCCCAATCAGACAAGGGGCTCATGAATATTAATGAACAGATAAAAAGTGAAGCGTCTGAAAATACGGGACACAGGAGCCAATTTTAACAAGCTATAAAATGACACAGAATCAGTTTTTGATTTTTAAACTACATATGCCACAGAGGATGTCAAAGCTTAAAATTAATCCCTTGAAATGCCAAAAAATTGGACTTTTAAATCATCACCATACTCATATCCACATACTGTATTTGTGCAATGTATTGGTGCAAAGTCATGTGGAAAATAAACATAAAATTGTAATGGAAGCAGTCCACTCACCACTCAGATGGTATCCCGATATATCCCCACTTTCAGCGGAGGACATGGTGCTGCAGCCAGCCTGCAAAAACACATCCAAACAATAATTAACTTAAGTAGCTTTTTACATCCAGACCATAACATAACAACATTTAGTGAAGTGTAATTTAAATATCCTTTTCATAGAGCCAGCAAATACATTCATCCTGAAGACTGCAAAAGCTTAGTGCCCATTATAACTTCTTACTTTCAATCATCTCCCATTAGCTTGACTGAGTAAATGTGGCTGCGCTAACCTGATTTAGGCTACAGGACAAAATGCATCACAGGTCCTTAATAACTCCTGACATCCACTGCTGCCTCAAGGAACAAAAACCAGATTGGTGCATGCACATTAGCACGCACACATTAGCTATTGGAATGGGTTCCAAAAAAGAGTAAATCAAATAAATGCATTAGCACTAGAAAATATGTCTCTTCGGTGTGTAATATGTCAAATGAAGACCAGCATGACAATATGAGCTTCCATACAGTCACATTTTTGTTGTCCTGATTTAACCCATAACCAAGAGAAATGAAGAGTGTACAAACCCCAACAGCACACATACATTGTGCCAATGTCAGCAAGTTTTCATTGGGAACACATCTTATAGAGGTCATTTGTGCACTGGCAAGACATCTCCCAGACCATCAACCGACGTATCAAAGCTATAGCAGCTACAGCCACATTCCTCTTCCAGTTGCTTCCTTTTGGAGTCACCACAGCATACCATCATCTAAAATCTTGATGAGCTGCATATTTGATTTGGCAAGGATTTTACACCAGATGCCCTTCCTGACCTGGTTGTGAACCTATGACTTGACTTTCTGGTGGTGGGCATATGTCTCCTCTGCACATGTCCAAACCATCTCAGCCTTGCCTCTCTTACTTTGTCTCCAAACTGCTCAACCTGAGCTGTCCCTCTGATATACTTATTTCTAATCCTGTCCCTCCTAGTCACTCCCGGTGAAAATCTTAGCATCCTCAGCTCTGCTACCTCCAGCTCTGTCTCCTGTCTTTTTGTCAGTGCCACTGTCTCCAAACCATACATCAGGGGTCATCAACTACATTTGTCCAAGGGCCAAAATTTTTCTTGGTAGACACTGTGAGGGCCAGATGCTCTCGTTGTCATAATACTGCCTTCCAGGCAGTACAGGATGGGCGGAAGGAGGACCCAAGGCATGGACTGAACTCCAGAGCATGATGTTTTTTATGAATAATAAACAAAACTCAAGGAATAAAACATAACACGCAAAGCATAATGCACTCGGAGAGCACATACCTCTGCCAAGGCTCCTTACGTCTCTCATGATCTCCAAAATGTAATGGGTTTGTGTGCAGGCCTAGAGCCACTTCTGATGAAAATTGCATCAAGTCTGTCCATTAGTTTTGGAGTATTGTTGCTAACACACTGTGAGAAGTTAAGAGCCTTGGCTGAGGGATGCAATCTCAGATCATCACCAAAATGTAATGGGTTCGTCTGTAGCCCAAGAACCACCTCTGGTGAAAATTTCATCCAAATCTATCCAGTAGTTTTGGAGTATTGTTGTTAAAACTCTGTGAGAAGATACAGTGCATCCGGAAAGTATTCACAGCACTTCACTTTTTCCACGTTTTGTTTTGTTACAGCCTTATTCCAAAATGGATTCACTGAGAGAGACCGATACCTTTGTTGAAATCTCATGAGGTTTATGTTTGGTTAATTACCAGTAAGAAGATCAACTGACATTTTGTGGCACTTTCTTTGAAATGGCACAAAGGGCTGTTGTTAAAAATAACAATAATAAAAAAAACAATATGTTCCTGCACCTCCCCTCCACCTCCGCGAACTGCAAAGAAAAAAAAAAGAAAACCAGTGTCACTAGTGCGTGACTCATTCCTCCTCCCCTCCTCCTTCCCCGTTTGTTGGAATCTCCCCCCATGTCTCAACAGCTTTACGGAAATGGGAGCATTAAACTAATGATATAGGAAAAGACCAGAGGATGGGGGAGGGGGGGGCAGGAGTTGTGTACGCGTGCATGAATGTGTGCGTGTGCATCAATTCTGCTCAGCGCTTTGCAGACCACAACCATGTGGACCAATTAAAGCGGCTGACGCAGTGCAGGGCCCACTGACAGCTGCTGATGTGCCATTAGTAAAGCAAAGAGAATCTCGGCAGAGAGGGGAAGCTCCGAGCATCGGGGCTCAGCCTGGTTCACATCAACTCATCTCGGCTTAAGGTAACATGTGAGCGTAGAGACGGTCGAGAAGAAGCTAAAACAGAAGAGGCAGAAACTGGTGATGGGGATGAAATAATAAGCGAGAGCAGGACAATGCCTCAGACAGATTTGGTTAATAACGGTGGGGTAGTCCTGGCATCAGTGTGCGAATAGAAACAATGAATTCTAACTTGTTTGAAATAGAAATTCACTTATTTATTTCATTGGTCGTGAATTGATGGAAGAGGTTTGACTTTTTTCTAAAAGCACAGTGATTCCTTCTGTTGCATTTTACCATTAGCAGCCATTATACACTTCAATTGTCCTTGGTATCATATTTCATTTATCCATAATCTTGCCGTTCTTCCAAGTGACTGCAAAGATAATTTTGAGCATAAATCCTGGCCGCTTGGTGGTGCTAACAGTAAAATGGGCCTGGGTTTGAACCCAAGAGTGTATGTGGTATTAGCATGTTCTCTCTGTGTCTGCGTGGGTTTTCCCATGGTCCAAAAAACTGGCATTTACTGAGGAAAAACTGTCAGCAGTTGGTGATATGACGGTCGATGAGGGGTGATGCTATCCCACTTGTTAGCAAAATGACTCATGAGCATCTCCCTTGTCAACCTGCCATCCCTGTCCCCATTCATGTGTGTGCATGTGTGTGTGTGCACGCGCATGCGCACGTGCCAAGGTATGGGAGGTTCCCTCAAACCTGGAAAAAGGAGAGAACATTCCCACCAATATCATCATAAATCTTTCTATATCACGTTACATAACTGAATAAAATGACTTTGAACCACCAATTCCAAACAGAAATGCAAAACAACCCAACTTTCATCTTTTTCTTAAATATTTCCAACTTTGTTTCCTCATAAAGCTGCAACTTTTTTCTCGATTTGCAGCTTTTTTCTCTCATAAATTTCTGACTTTTTTCTAAAAACATTTGTGACTTTTTTCTCAAAAAAATTACAAAAATTTCATGCTGGTTAAATTTTTATTCTGTGTTATTAAATTGTAATTTGCAACTTTTTTAATTTTTAAATTGGCATCTTTTATCTATGGGCACCAATGCACAAAGCAAGGTCCAAAAAGACATGGATGAATATTGGTGGGAATCGCGAGGGACCCCGTGATTCGATTCAGATCGTGACACTTGGGTCACAATTCAATCCTATCAAGATTCAACAATAATCACGATATCAAGTATCACAGTCCCATATATTTCAAATTTTTTCAACTTACTCAACCTCAAATCATGTCCCAAAGTAAAACTGTTGACATCTCTTTCATGTAATAAAGCATTCTCGGGACGTGGAGACACGTCTCTGCACACAGGGAGGGCAGTGGACGGTGTTTTAGACTCACATTCCAGATACATTTAACTGACTCTGTGGACTCTTAAAAAACAGCTGAAATCTTATTTTGTTTAACGAGGATTTTCTTTGTTTCAATTCAACTGCTTTTGAATGGTAAGACTGATATTTTTAAATTATTTTAATCTTGTGTTTTAACTTATTTTTTTATTTTTTAAATTATTTTTATCTATCAACTTCCTTTTATTCCATTTTATTGTACAGTGCTTTGTGACTATGTGTCTGTGAAAAGCGCTTCATAAATAAACTTTATTTACTTGGTGCTTGGAGAAAAAGCAAGCTCCGTGCTGGTATGTTTTTAGCTTAGCTGTTGCTAATGCTGCTCCGAGATATGTGTTGTCCCATGTGTTCTGATTTTTTTTTTTTCATGCAGCGCTTTTTGCAGGTTGTGTGTCATGTCAAGGTCTTTCCTTCCATCTTTGTTATAAAATCCAAAAAAGGCCCGACATTTGAGCTAACTTTGAGCTAACTGCTTCCTAACTTTCAAAGCTGGCTGCAAATCTCGCGAGACAAGCTATGACTTCACTTGACTGGGTGCTTGCTTTGCGCCATCTAGTCGACTGAAAACGCAATTGGTTGAATACCTAAGAGAGTATGCAATGTTTACATGATAATTAATAAAAGCTTGATCCATGCGTTTAGGGATTTGTGCGTTGTCATTAGTGTCAAGTATCATGATCCATCACTGAACTGATCTTTTGTCCCACTCCTATGAAAGAGTGAGTTTGGTGTGGAGGAACTTAACTGGCCTGCACAGAGCCCTGACCTCAACCTGATAGAACACCTTTGGGATGAATTAGAGTGGAGACTGTGAGCCAGGCCTTCTCGTCCAACATCAGGGAAAGACATCACAAATGCGCGTTGGTAAGAATGGTCAGAAAATCCCATAAACACACTCCTAAACCTTGTGGTAAGCCTTCCCTGAAGAGCTGAAGCGATTATAGCTGCAAAGGGTGGCTTTCCACAAGGTTTAGGAGTGTGTTTAAGGGAATTTTTGACCAATCTTCCAGAAGCACATTTGTGAGGTCAGGCACTGATGTTGGACGAGAAGGCCTTGCTTGCAGTGTCCGTTCCAGTTCATCCCAAAGGTGTTCTATCAGGTTGAGGTCAGGGCTCTGTGCAGGCCTTCCATGAGTAATTTTCATGCAGGATACTTTTTACTCTTACTTGAGTGAAATTTTAAGGAAAACCCTTTACTTTAACACAACTATATTTGGTTGTAAGCTGGGCAGCCGGCACCATACCCAAGTTAAAGAGAAGTTAAGGTCCAGTATCAGCAAAAAGTGTTAACTCAAATAAAATGTGCTAGTTATTAGCACTATGGACAGAGCAAGCACAACAGTGGCTTTCATAAAGGCATCGAATGCTTTTATGGTCAGAAATCATGCTTTGGGGGTGAGCCATTTGAGAACTTCCAGCAACCGGATTCTCAAACTTGCTATAAAATTGTCCTCCAATGCTGCAGTCGGGGCATTGCCCTGATAATATGGAGGAAATGCTTTCCTCACCCAGAACCTACTCGGGCACAGACTTCATCAAACTAATTGTGTCATTGTAAAATAAACAAGGATTACCTAGGTTATCTCTTAAATCATGTCCCTTCCTTGTCACAGTCTTCGACAACCTCAACTAGAATGTCTTCCTTTAATGGTACTAAGCCATCATGAGCAGTTTTTTTTCTATACATTAGAAATTTTCCTTGACAGCTCTTCAAAACACTGCTTTAGATGGTAATGGTGATCATTTACATAAGAGTTTTCCCTTTGATGTGTCACCATCATGCCCACATGATCCTGACTCATCCCAGCTTCTTAAGCATCCTCAACATCCCCGCGCTGATTCCGCGTCAGATAACATTCATCACAAAGACTAAAAAGATCATCTTCCTCCAAAACACATGGACGCAGCTGCTGAAAGAACATTTTAATTACCAAGATGTGCATGAAATTAATATCTTGTCACATTGTCAGCTTGCTAACACAGGCTGTCATGAGCGTCAAGAGGCAATGGAACAGAGCCTGTGAAATTAAATTTTCTAGAACAGTAATGAGGCTGTAAGGGAAGAATCAAAACAATGGGAAGTTAGAATTAAGAATCATGCATGCTTCTCTCTAATATGAGTGAAGACGCATTTGTCTTTGAGATTCTGAGCTGCTAGATTAAGCTTCACGTTTAGAGTTGGATGTAGTTGCTTTAAAAAAATCTGCCTGTGACTAAGACTATACTGATGCCAGTGCAGGGCTTGAAATGAACCTTTCTGCTCACTGTAGCTAATATTTTTCCAAAGTTATTGGAGACTGGCATCCTCTACTACAGAAAGAGCCATTTTATCCACTTTTTAGCCAAAGAAATCTGCTTAGAGACACAATAAATACTATATGTGACATTAAAATGAAGGTAAACAGTTCTAAACGGTGCAGTGCTGTACAAAGGTAATACAAGCATTCCTATCATAATAGTAACCCAGACCATCAGCATTTTCTTCTTAAATTTTCAAAGACATGCTTGTAAATTTTTCATATTTTTCATTCATTTTTTGCACAAATTTGCGAATTTTTAAATCATAAAATTGCTACTTTTTGACACAATTTTAATTGTTTTTTCTTACAAATTTGTAGTTTTTTTCTTGGAAATTTGTGACTTTCTTATTTTTAAATATGTGACTTTTTTCATAATTTGCCATTTTATTTCATATTTGTCTGTTTTTTTTTCCTCCTAAATTTGCATCTTGGTTATGGTCAACTTTGGATTTTTTTTTATCAAATAAATTCATAAAGTTACTACCTTTTTCTCATACATGCAATGGGATTATTAGTTAAGTTGTCTTTTACAAAAACTGTATTGCATATAACAGAATATGCCACTTTGGCAAGTGGCATATTCTGCAGAATTTTACCAGCATCTGGCTCACTGTAAAACCAAATTAGTTCACGGAACTCAAAACTTTTGTGGAAACCGATTACCTAATAAATTTTACATAAATGCAATTTTTTTTTTGAGTAATCTTAAATTAAAAAATTTAAAACAAAATGCTGAAAATGTAATTTTTAAGTACAGTGTACTCAAAAAAATAATTTCATTTACTTAAAATTTATGAGGTAGTCGGTGTCCACATAGGTTTTGAGTCCTGTAAACTATTTGGTTTTACAGTGTATGTCTCGCCCCCAGAATTTCTGACACAGCAGAACATTTCTACTTTCCAAAGTAGAAACTATGATAAAAGAAGTGAAAAATAATAAAGCATAGTACACTCTGTCAATCTCAAAAGTCACTTTAAATGCAAAAAAACCCACAGTATGGAGATTTGTGCTGTGCAACACCGTTGGTATGATCAGCTGATCTCCATCTGAGGACTATAATATATGTATAGCCGTATTGTTTGACTTAGATGATTGTTTGATTAAATGTTGTCCATTTTGTGCTTTTAAAGCATACTGTACTTGTCAAACATAAGAATTTATTATTTACTTTTAGAAGTTCAGCTGTCTACTCGTACGCATTGATTCAGCTCAGCCACAGCTCTCGCTGGCACCCGGCAATATATTGCAGAAACACACAAGGCAAAATAAAATGATCTCCCCACAACTTCTCTGGTGTGTGCAACAGAATTTCTCTTGCTAATCCTGGGCATTTTTTAAAACCCTGATGCAGTGTATCATCTTGGCGGGGCACTTCTGTGCATAAAGCTGTGTTGTAGTTTACTAGTAAGTTAACAGTTAATTTGTAAGGGATACAGTGGGGGAAATAAGTATTGAACATGTCAACATTTTTCTCATTAAACATATTTCTGATGGAGCCACTGACGTGACATTTTCACCAGATATCAGTAACAACCCAAGTAATCCATACATACAAAGAAATCAAGGCAACTGTGTTCACAAAACGAGTTATATTTAATAAAGTGGAATGACACAGGAAATAAGTATTGAACACACTTCGCAAAATTCATTTAATATTTAGTAGAAAAGCCTTTGTTGGTAATAACAGCTTCCAGACACCTACTGTATGGAGAAACTAGGCGCAGACATTGCTCAGGAGTGATTTTAGCCCATTCTTCCACACAAACTGTCTTCAAATCTTGAAGGTTCCGTGGGTGTCTTCTATGAACTCTGGTCTTCAGCTTGTTCCATAGATTTTCAGTTGGATTCAGGTCAAGTGATCATATATGACCAGTATTCTGACAATCAATGGTTTTTTTGCTCCTTCCTATTGTATTATCCTTTCTTCCCTATGCATCCTGTACCCATCTGATGACAGGCGCGTTCACAGATGCTGCCGTGTCACCGGAAATGCAGGTCGTTTTCTGTGTCAAGTCAAATCCCTCGTATGTTATCAGTTGTCATATCTGTTAATGTACTTGGCAATAAATCTTTTCTCAGTTCTGAGTTCTAAGTGACTGATTGGGCCATTCTAGCAGCTTTATTTTCTTTATCTGGAGCCATTTGAGAGTTTCCTTAGCTGTGTGTTTGGGATCATTGTCTTGCTGAAATGTCCACCCTCGTTTCATCTTCAGCATGTTGGCAGATTGCAACAGGTTTTTATCAAGGATGTCTCTGTACATTTGTCCATTCATCTTTCCTTCAATTATATGAAATCTACCTTTACCATGTGCTGAAAAACACCCCCACACCATGATGCTCCCACCTCCAAACTTCACTGTTGGTATGGTGATTTTGGGCCGATGTGCAGTGCCATTTCTCCTCCAAACATGCTATGTGCTGTGGCATCCAAAAAGTTCAATTGTGGTCTCATCTGATCAGACTATATTCTCCCTGTGCTGTAGCCAATTAGATCAGTGCTGTGTGGGTGTGCTTGGGTGTGATTGACTGCATGTCATCTGCACACCTGGGCATAGAGGGTAATCACTCACTGCATGACCTACATACACAACTCATGGTGCTTCAGTGGGCAGGGGATTGTGGACCAGCGAAGCCACACAGTTTTTCAACCGTGGTTGTGTGAGATAAGTGGGTTTTTATTTGGCTGTACATTTTAATAGTTTTGGTATTATGAGCTTGGGTTTTTAGACATGGATAACGTATCATTTTTTGGACATGTTTTTAAAGGCAATAAATAAAGTATTGCGGCGGCATAAAATAAGGCAGCGTGGTGAAGGTTTTAAGCAGGTTTATTAAATCACACCGCCGTCACAGGATCCCCACTCCAGCCCAAGTGTGAGCAGACCGGAGCGGGATCCTCAGGCTCTCAGAGAAGAGACACAGAGTGTGTGTGTCAGCAGCAGTCAAAGTGAGAGAGTGAGTTACAGGATCGTGCAGCATATATACCCAGTTACAACAATACATGAAAGAGCATTCACAGCAGTTGGTATGGGTATTGATCTCAGACTCTAGGTCACAGTAAGGACAGGACGCATGAACACAATGCATGAATGGCACATTAACATCACAATGCATGAATGGCACATTACATCTCAGTAGTGCAGCGGAAAAAACCAGGAGTAGCAAGCTGTCTGTCCTTAGTCTGTTGTGGGGGTTTTCCCAAACCCGCCACACTGCTTCCCCCAGAGGGCTCGGCAGGGGGCTGAGACCTCGGTAGTGCAGCTTGGCAGCGAGCAGGAAAAGCTCTGTGCCGGCGAAGGTGGAGGGGGGTGGGGGGTAGTAAATGCCGGCCGGGGATGGCGAAATCGTCCGGGCCGCGCAAAAATTGCTTGTTGTCCCGCGATGTCGAGGGGCTGTCCCGTTGAGCGTGCGGAGACCACAAGAAGAAAAATTTGTCTCTGACTCCTCTCGTGGCCATGAAGAAAAACAGGAGCGGCGAGGCTGCGTAGCGGCTGTAAAAAAAAAAAAAAAGAAACAAAAGCAGAGGGACTTGGCGTGTTGACTTTAGGTGCAGGCGCAGCCCTAAAGCCTTCGGGAAAAGCTGACAGCTGAATCCCCTTGTGCGCCGTGGCTGAGACCGTTAGAGAATCCTGTGAGCGAGCTGCGTGCTTGCTTCAGGTGTGCGAGCAGCCCTGAAGGTTCTGTGTGCAGCGGCGAAGGACGATGGCGGTCTGAAGAGCCGTATTTGTCCCGTGCGTGGTGCGCCGTCCTGGTATCTCCCCGGTGCGTGTGCCGGGGTTCCATGCGTGGGTGGGCCGCTGGGGAGGCGAGTCAGGGTCCAGAATCTTGGTGGAGATCAGCGCAATCGGCGCCGATAATCATCCATGTTGAGCTGTGGCTGTAGATTGGTCATGGTGCGTTGGAGCGGTGAGAGGGAATAGACGATCTTTGTCCCTCGGGCTCGTGCAGATGCGTTGGAGCGGTGAGAGGGAGGAGACGATCTTTGTCACCGCTCGGCCATGGTGCGTTCAGGTCCACGCGCTGCGTTCTCCGCCGGCCCTGGAGGTCGCCGTCGTGGAGAGGGGACGAGGTGCATGCGCTCTCGTGTGGGGGAGCTGCGAGCGCGGCCGGTCCAGCGTGGATGAGCAGATCTCAGACGTGCAGATCTCATCATGAAGAACGGGTCACCAGTGTAGCTGTCCAGACCAGAAGGTTGCTTTGCACAAAATAAGATAAGATAAGATAAGATAAGATAAGATAAGCCTTTATTAGTCCCACAACGGGGAAATTCCAGGATTGCAACAGCACAGGGATAGCAACACTCAGAGCAACAATCAGAAGGCAAGAAAAAAAACAAGCAAGCAAGAGCAGCTAATAAACATATGTACGTATTACTATAAAATATATATATATACACACACACACAGACACACAGTGCAGAGCATTGTAGCTGGATGGAATAAATATATGAATATATGAACACACAGTGCAGAGCATTGTAGCTAGATGGAATAAATATGTAAATATATAAACACCCACAGTACGGAGCATTGCAGCTAGGTGGAATAAATATGCAAGTATATAAACACACACAGTGCGGAGCAATGTAGCTAGATGGAATAATATGTAGATATATAAATATATAAACACCCACAGTACGGAGCATTGTAGCTAGATGGAATAAATATGCAAATATATAAACACACACAGTGCAGAGCATTGTTGCTAGATGGAATGAAACAGCATAACCGTCTACTTAGTTATCCTACATGGTATGATTATGTGCCCATACATATTCTCACCCTCCATAGCGACCGGTATGTTCCTAGTTGTATGCCGGAGAGGACCATTGTGTAAGTCTATTGCATCTTTTGCATTCAAAAAACTATTAGTTTGTTACGTCTTTTTGCTATCTCTGCGAGCAGCCCTGCTTAGGTTGTACAGTCTGACAGCCGTTGGTAGGAAGGACCTACGAAACCTCTCGGTTGTGCACCTGGGATGATGTAGTCTGCTGCTAAATGAGCTCCTCAGTGCATTCAGTATGTCCTGCATAGGGTGGAACTCGGACTCCAGCAGAGATGACAGTTTAGCCACCGTCCTTCTCTCTCCTATCTCCTCCATCGGATCAAGGCGCTGCCCCAGGACAGAGCTAGCTTTCTTAAAATGTGTGCATGTTCGGGGTCACCAGTGCAGCGGCATGAAATAAGGCAGCGTGGTGAAGGTTTTAAGCAGGTTTATTAAATCACACCGCCGTCACAGGATCCCCGCTCCAGCCCAAGTGTGAGCAGACCGGTGCGGGATCCTCAGGCTCTCAGAGAAGAGACACAGAGTGTGTGTGTCAACAGCAGCAGTCAAAGTGAGAGAGTGAGTTACAGGATCGTGCAGCATATATACCCAGTTACAACAATACATGAAAGAGCATTCACAGCAGTTGGTATGGGTATTGATCTCAGACTCTAGGTCACAGTAAGGACAGGACGCATGAACACAATGCATGAATGGCACATTAACATCACAATACATGAATGGCACATTACATCTCAGTAGTGCAGCGGAAAAAACCAGGAGTAGCGAGCTGTCTGTCCTTAGTCTGTTGTGGGGGTTTTCCCAAACCCGCCACAGTATTGACTTTTTAAAACTTTAAACTTTTTGAAAGACATTTTCATACAGTATGCATTGGAAAAGCCTCCCAGTCCCATCTAGTGGCAATTTTTTGGGTTTTGGTTGCCACTACACCCAGTATTTTACTGGCTTGCCCAAATGTTGTGCAGCAAACTTTAAATGAGCTTCAACATGATTTTTCTTCAGCAGTGGAGTCTTGCAAGGTGAGTGGGCAGAAAGCCCATGTCAGTTGAGTGCATTACTTATTGTTTTCTTTGAAACAGCAGTACCTGCTGACTCCAGGTCTTTCTGGAGTGCTCTACGAGTGGTCTTTGACTCTCAGATAACTCTTCTGATAATTATTTTGATTCCTCTGTCAGAAATCTTGCGAGAAGCTCCTGGTCATAGCTGGTTTATGGTAAAATGATGTTCTTTCCACTTCAGAATAATGGCTCCAACAGTGCTCACTGGAACATTCAGCAGTTTAGAAATGCACCTGTAACCAATACCATCGTTATGTTTTGCAACAATAAGGCTGCAAAGGTGTAGAGAGAGCTAATAACTTAAATAACTAGTATAATTTAATAACTTAAACCTAATAACTGGTTAGGCCACCCTTAACTCTTTGAGTGTGTCTGTCGCCGAATTGTGACGTAACCCCTAGTGGTCAAGAGTGGTAAATATTTTTTGTCAGTAAAATAGTTCAGATTTCCAAGGCTATAACTTGAAAGTGGTAAGAGATAATGGCTTACTGTCAACTAGAAAGATGTAAAATATGATCCAAAGTTTCAGATAGGAATAAATTTATGCATCTAATTTGCATAATGTCGCAGCACCTCTTTAAATTCCATAACACAGTCAAAACTGGACTTTGGACGTATTTACACAAAGAATGGTTCAGTCTTTTGACACCGTTTTTTTTACGGCGGTACCTCATCCTTATCTTCAAAGTATATGAACAAGAAATCAGTACAATATTTTAAAAAAAACACACAGAAATTCCTCACTTACTGTTGACAAAGGGGGCCTGGCTGACTGGCGTGGTCACTGCGTTTTCACCCGTTGTGGTCGTTATTTTGCATTCTGTCGGTCATTTACGCTCTCTACCACATCTACAAAGTCTTATGATTATCCCACATAAATTTTGCTTGTATCCCGTGGCTATTTTCTGTGTACAAAGCCAACTAAGTGACGGTGATGATGACCAATCACAGCCATATTAGCTTTCTGAGCTAAAAGAAGGGAATACAGGAAAAGGAAATGAGGAGTTCTTCTTCTCTGGTGTATTACATGTCATCCATTGAGTCCACCAACGGATGTCTGCCACCTTCTGAAACTGACAGATCAGTACAAATCAGTACAAATTCTCAATGGAGCAGATCATGTCAGAATGAGATGACAGGCGCAGCGCCGTGCTCTTTCACTAGGGGCATGGAAACTCTCACACTCAAAAGGTTAAGCCTTATTCATGCTGCATTTCCCCTCTAGTCCGCTTTGGTCCACGTGTGCTTTGGACAAGCCCGGCACGCACGCTGCGCTGTACATGCTCACTTTTTTAATCTACCCAGGCCAAGCGGTTGACGCATGCACACAACCAACATTTGTAGTTTGACTCCCGCCCTACAGGTAGCGCCAATGCGCTGACATGCCAGGATTTCCACCAACGAAGAAACACTGCTTGCTTTCTGCTGCTTGATTTCCCGATTTTCACTCCTTTTCCACAAAGATGTTGCTGCTGCTGCTGCTGCTGAAGTATGTATGTATGATTCATGTATGTTTATTCTCATCTTCCACTTCCTTGTTGTCTTCTTCGTCTACTTTGTCTTGGTATGCTGTGTCGATATTGCCACCTCGTGAATGGAACGTTAAGTCTTGCACATGCGCTTTTCAACGCGTTCAGGTCGTGGGCAGGCGGCGTGGTCACAAAATTTGGGCTGCACGTGGTCATTCGCGGTCGAGCACTGCGGACACTAGTGGAGTGGTGACAATGACGTAAATTTTGTCACACGAGGTTTCTGGTTACACGTACGCAGACAGCAGAGGTGCAGCATAAATCCAGCTTTAGCAGCAACAACTGCAATCAAGTGTTTGCAATAACTGGCATGGAGTCATTTACAGCGCTGTGGAGGAATTTTGGCCCACTCGTCTTTGCAGAATTGTTGTAATTTAGCCACACTGGAGGGTTTTCAAGCTTTTTAAGGTCATACCACAGCATCTCAATTGGATTCAGGTCAGGGCTTTGACTAGGCCACTCCAAAGTCTTTATTTTGTTTTTCTTAAGCCATTAAGAGGTGGGCTTGCTGGTGTGTTTTGGATCATTGTCCTGCTGCAGAACCCAAGTGCACTTCAGCTTGGGGTCACAACCGGATGGCCGGACATTCGACTTCAGGATTTTTTGTAGATAGCAGAATTCATGGTTCCATTCACCACAGCAAGTCTTCCAGGTGCTGAAGCAGCAAAACAGCCCCAGATCATCACACTACCACCACTATATTTTAGTGTTGATATGATGTTCCTTTTTTGAAATGCTGTGTTACTTTTACGCCGGATGTAATGGGACACACACCTTCCAAAAAGTTCAACTTTTGTCTCGTCAAGTCCACAGAGTATTCTCCCAAAAGTCTTGGGGATCATCAAGATGTTTTCTGACAAAACTGAGATAAGCCTTTGTAGCCTGTTTTCCACTAGCCCAGCACACCTCGGTACGGCTCGATTCACTTCAGTACGGCTCGGAATGCTTCTGTCTCCATTAGCACGGTGTTGTGCTTGTGCTGTGATGGTTTGTGTTAGGAGGTTTTAGAAGCGGGGCGGCGGCAGATTCTCAGTGAGGCGGGGCCACACTCCCGTGACGTTACGCACCCGACTGAGTCCTTATTTACACGAGACAAAAAATGGAGGATCCAAGGATTATTGCCTTGCTCGCTCTGTGGTTTTATCTCACAATTAATTTTATCTCATAATTAAGCTGCAACAACACAAGTCACTTTTGTTTTGAATTAACTGCCAAATGACCTAGAAATAATGAGCTGAAACTTGTTTTTATTCGTATTAAATAATGAGACGGTGGCACACTGGCCAACACCAAATTGTATTATTTTTTACATCCTAGGGCATTTTGGATGTACTGAATTAAAAAAATTCATGTTTTTCACCTTCAGGTCAACGTTTGGAACAACAGTATTATTATTTTCCGTTTAGACGATGCTACACTCCTTCTAAAGTATTGTAAATCTCTGAATTTGAAATGCCGATAGAACATTCAATTTACATATACTTGTACCTACTTTGACTTGGTGCTAATTTTTTATGATATTTCAATAAAAAGAACAGAAAGCTTACAAAAAGATTTCTTTTTTGGTCTAGTTAAAAATTACATTACCTTTACAATGGTTGACCCCTGACAGGATGATCATTATCATTTTGATCAGACTAGGCAATGGAATTTCTATGTAATTATACTGTTTTATAATTCAGTGTTATAACAGACAAACCACACTTTCCAAAACAATTCCATTTTATTATATACAAAATATTAAAAGAAAAAAAAACTTTGCAACACAACATGAAGGTTAATCGACATTTTATACACGCCGACCACTGAGTTTCTCTACACCAGCTTCCCAAACTGGGTCACGAAGACTCGGTTGAATAAAGCCGTCTCTGCCAGCTGTGGGTCAGGAAGGCTCGGTTGAATTAATCCGGGTGGGCTGTCGCGGCGGACGCGTGGGATGATTCTACAAGGAAAATGCACACAATAAAATACAGCACGAAAGTGCAATATATACAGAAAAGACAGTAATTTTTAACAAGAATACATAAGCTTATTTCAGCCCATTGTTCACATGAATAATTAAAATAAAAGCTTTAGTCCGCAGTGTGCTGCAATAAAGCAGCGATCCATCCACAAATGAACAGCTTTTTTATTGCATAAATAAACTGAGCGTCTTACCGAATATATTTGCGAAAAAACGCACAATAAAAAAAAATTAAAACTCACCGTTAAAGGACTCCAATGTCGAGACCTCCCGGTATATTTTTTCATTCCGGGCGGCTCCGTCTAACTCGCGCTGGATACGTTCGTCTGACGATGCAGTGAGCAGACACTGCACCTCCTTATTGGTCCATGGAACACCCTTATTACGCGAAGCCATTTTTGATAGAGAATAAATGAAAATAGCACAGTAATACACTGAAAAGAAACCGCCAACAGTGGTTGCGTGCTGAGTAAAGGCGGTCGTGAAGATTCTTTTTTTTTTTTTTTTTTCAAAAACTTTATTGAGAAGGTCGTGAAGATTTGGTAGATGAGGAGGAGGAGAGGGGCGGTTACAACCTGACCAATCAGCGCCGGTTACGACCTGACCAATCAGCGGCGACCAGTCTGTTAACGTCACAACACGGCACAGCTCAGCACTGCTGTACCCTGCCCTTGAGCGGGGCTGAGAATCGCGGCTGTTAAACCGTGTTGGGGCTTGTGGAAAAGCGTACAAAGCGTGCTGAGCCGTCCCGTGTCGCGCTAAAGCGTGCTAGTGGAAAAGGCCCTTATGTTCTTTTTGCTCAGCAGTGGTTTTTGTCTTGGAACTCTATCATGTAGGCCATTTTTGCCCAGTCTCTTTCTTATGGTGAAGTCATGAACATTGACCTTAACTGAGGCAAGTGAAGCCTGCAGTTCTTTGGATGTTGTTGTGGGGTCTTTTGTGACCTCTTGGATGAGTCGTCGCTGTGCTCTTGGGGTAATTTTGGTTGGCCGGCCACTCCTGGGAAGGTTCACCACTGTTCCATGTTTTCGCCATTTGTGGATAATGGCTCTCACTGTGGTTCGCTGGAGTCCCAAAGCTTTAGAAATGGCTTTATAACCTTTTCCAGACTGATAGATCTCAATTACTTTGTTTCTCATTTGTTCCTGAATTTCTTTGGATCGCAGCATGATGTCTAGCTTTGAGGATTTTTTGGTCTACTTCACTTTGTCAGGCAGGTCCTATTTAAGTGATTTCTTGATTGAGAACAGGTGTGGCAGTAATCAGGCTTCAGTGTGGCTAGAGAAATTGAACTCAACTTTCCAAAGGTGTCATAAAGCACAGTTAATTTATCTTATAACCGGGGGGCAATCACTTTTTCACACAGGGCCACGTAGGTTTGGATTTTTTTTACCCTTAATAATAAAGACCTTCATTTAAAAACTGTATTTTGTGTTTCTTGTGTTATCTTTGTCTAATATTTAAATTTGTTTGATGATCTGAAACATTTAAGTGTGACAAACATACAAAAAAAATGAGAAATCAGGAAGGGAGCAAACACTTTTTCACACCACTGTACATACGCATATACAATGCATCCAGAAAGTATTCACAGCGCTCCATTTTTTCCACATTTTGTCATGTTACAACCTTATTCTAAAATGGATTAAATTCATTTTTCCCCTCAAAATTCTACACACAGTACCTCATAATTGACATGATTTACGACCCAAGAGACAGACGCTGACACGAGAGATACAGACAATTATCTTTATTGTGAATTTGTGAGTGAAGTGCGAGTGAATGTGTGAATGTTCATCTGGCCACTGGAGCTGAGCCCGTCTTGTGGTAACCTGGCAACCCTGGAAAACACAAGCACAAGGTTACGGTTGTTCAATAACAATGTTCGGCGGGTATGCTGCAGGGGCTTACTTGCAGGTGCCACAATGAGAGGCTGACAGACTCCTGGTGTCTGAGCGACGTTGTGTTCGTGGTGTCCGGTGCTGTGGAGGTGAGGAGGAGCTCCGCGGAGCGGGGGACGGTGCCTCATCAGCAGAGGAAGATGGTCCGCCGCCAGGGAGGTCCACCTGTGCACAGGGGAAAGGGCTAGCAGAGGAATTGTAAGGAGATGGCTTACGTGGCCTGGTTTGGCGAAGCATAGAGTTCTCCACGCGAAGTCGAGATCTTGACACATTGCTCAGTGAGGGTGACAGACGACTCCGTGCTGAGGCGTCCGCGCGTTGGGCTTTTATGGCCCGCTGATTGCCACCTGCTGAAGTGAGCGCAGCTGATGTTGATGATGCTGATGATGGCCTAGCGGCCATCATGACAGTCCTCCCCCCTCTAGAGGTGCCTCCAGGCACCTGCCCAATCCTACCTGGATGCGCCCGATGGAAATCGCGGATCAACTGCTTGTCAAGGATCAACGCAGGGCATATCCAGGAGCGGTGCTCAGGGCCAAACCCCTCCCAGTCCACCAAATACTGAAGGCCCCGACCCCTCCTGCGGACGTCCAGGATTGCCGTTACCCCCCAGGCCGGATGGCCATCGATCATCCTCGGGGGAACGGGAGCCGCAGGGGGCAGGCACAGCGGGTTGGTGACGTGGGGCTTGACCTGGGAGACGTGGAAAGTGGGGCACATGCGCATGTGACAGGGGAGAGCAAGATGCACAGATACAGGGTTGACAATGCGGGAGATAACAAAGGGACCGATGAAGCGCTTGGTTAGCTTACGCTTCTCGGCAGGCACACTGACATTCTTTGTGGACAACCATACCTTGTCACCCACCTTGTAATCCGGGGCAGGCCTCCTATGGCGGTTGGCCACCTCAATGTTCCGTTCCGTGGTCCTCAGAAGGGCTCTGCGGGCAATGGACCAAACTTGCCGACAGCGTCTGGCGTGAGCCTGAATGGACGGGACTGCTACCTCCCCCTCCTCCTCCGGGAACAAGGGTGGATCGTACCCCAGTGATGCCTTGAAGGGGGACATCCCTGTGGACGAGGACACCGTGGTGTTATGAGCGTACTCGATCCACGGGAGGTACATGCTCCATGAAGAAGAGCAGGAGGAGATGACGCAGCGCAGCGCAGCCTCCAGCTCCTGATTGGCTCGCTCGCACTGGCCGTTACTCTGAGGATGGTATCCAGAGGAGAGACTGGCCGTGGCCCCAAGCGCCGTACAGAACGCCTTCCAAACCTGCGAGACGAACTGTGGCCCTCGATCCGAAACAATGTCAGCGGGGATTCCGTGAAGGTGAACCACATGGAGAACAAGGAGGTCCGCCGTCTCCCGCGCTGAAGGCAACCCCCGGAGAGGCACAAAATGGGCAGCTTTAGAAAAATGGTCCACAATGGTTAAAACGGTCGTGAAGTGGCCGGAGGGGGGCAAACCGGTCACAAAGTCCATGGCTACATGGGACCAGGGGCGGGAGGGAACGGGCAAAGGATGAAGCAGACCTGCCAGGGCCGATGATGATGTCTTCCCCGTGGCGCACTGAGCGCAGGCCCTGACGTAGTTGTTAACGTCCCTTCGCAGCCCTGGCCACCAAAAGGTTCTCTGGAGGAGATCAACGGTCCGACTCACACCCGGATGGCACGCCAGCTTGGACGCGTGACCCCACTCTATTACTTGGCTCCTGACAGGACGAGGGACGAACAAACGACCCGGGGGCCCCCCACCCGGATCGGGCTCCACCTCCTGTGCTCTTCTGACCTTATCGCAGATGCCCCAGGTCAACGTACCAACCACACACGCAGGTGGCAGAATAGGCTCCTCCCGGTCGTCAGCGGAGAGCGCGTCAAACTGCCTGGAAAGGGCGTCAGGCTTGCCATTCTTACTCCCTGGCCGGTAGGTGATCGTAAAATTAAAACGGCCGAAGAAGAGAGACCAGCGGGCCTGACGTGCATTCAACCGCTTGGCAGTCCTAAGGTATTCAAGATTGCGGTGGTCAGTCCAGACGACAAACGGCTGGGCAGCCCCCTCCAGCCAGTGTCTCCACTCCTCCAGCGCAAGTTTGACAGCCAATAGCTCCCTGTCGCCGATGCTGTAATTCCTCTCAGCAGGTGTCAAACGATGAGAGAAGTAAGCGCAGGGGCGGATCTTCCCGTCTGTCGGGGAGCACTGAGGGAGTACCGCCCCCACCCCCGAATCCGATGCGTCCACTTCCACCAGGCATTGAAGCTCCGGGTCCACCTGGGTCAACACACGGGCCGAAGCAAACTCTCCCTTCAGCCTGTCAAATGCCGCGGCAGCCTCCTCACTCCAATGGAAAGGGACCTTCGGGGATGTGAGTGCAGTCAGGGGTCTGGCGATGTTCCCAAAATTTGGCACAAAGCGCCGGTAAAAATTGGCGAACCCCAAAAAACCCTGTAGCTGTTTCCTGGATGTGGGCGTAGGCCAGTCCACCACCGCCTTGACCTTGTCCGGGTCGGGAAGCACTTGGTTACAGGCGATTATAAACCCCAGAAAGGAGGTGCGATCCGTGTGGAACTCACACTTCTCTGCCTTGACGAACAACTGGTTCTCCAGGAGGCGCTGTAGGACCCGTCGTACATGCACCTGATGCTCCTCCAGTGTGCGCGAGAAGATGAGGATATCATCAAGATAAACAAAGACGAAGGAATTCAGAAAGTCCCGGAGAACGTCATTAATTAAGCGCTGGAACACTGCCGGAGCGTTGGTTAACCCAAACGGCATCACCAAATATTCAAAGTGGCCGCTCGGGGTCCGAAAAGCAGTCTTCCACTCATCTCCTTCCCGAATGCGCACCAGGTGATAGGCGTTCCGTAGATCTAGTTTAGTAAACCAAGCCGCCCCCTGGAGGGAATCGAAGGCAGTGTTCATCAAGGGAAGAGTGTATTTGTCTTTAATAGTAATGTCGTTGAGACCCCGGAAATCGATGCAGGGGCGCAGCGACCCATCCTTCTTCCCAACGAAGAAAAACCCTGCCCCAACGGCCGAGGAGGATGGACGGATGATACCGGAGGCCAGGGACTCCTTGATGTACGTATCCATGGCCTCGCGTTCCGGAGCTGACAGGCTGTACAGGCGGCTCGCCGGGAAAGGGGCCCCAGCCTTGAGATTAATTGCGCAGTCGTACGGGCGATGGGGGGGAAGGGACAACGCCCGTGACTTACTAAACACCTGACCCAAATCATGGTAGACGTCAGGCACCTTTGACAGGTCCGGAGGAGGTGTTGAGGGAGGCGTCATCGGCACTGAGGGAGCGCATGCAGCGGACTGAAGACAGGCGCTCAGGCAGAATGGGCTCCAAGCCGTTATTCTCCCAACTTGCCAGTCGAACGTGGGGTTATGCAACCGGAGCCATGGGTACCCCAAGATGACGGGTGAGGAGGAGAAGGCCAAGACCAGGAACCGTATTTCCTCCCTGTGGTTACCAGAAACTATCGTTAACACAGGTGCCGTCTGGTGGGAAACTGACGTCAGAGATGCTTTTGACAGGGTGACCAGATGGATGGGGGGGCGTAAAGGTTGACAGCTGAGGCCCATCAGGGTTGCCAGGTCTCTGGAGATAAAGTTTTGCTCAGCCCCAGAGTCAACTAAGGCAAGTGTGGTGTGTTCCTTGTGTTTATGAATGAGCCTAATGGGAATGTGGCAACTAGTGAGGGGCCTTGTCTGATTTTTGTCCGTGAATCCCCCTACCGTGATCCGCGGACCTCCCCTTTTTAACGAGCAATCGACTACTCCATGTGTCCCATTCCCACAGTAGAAGCATAACCCCTGCTCCCTGCGGCGCTGTCTCTCTGCCGCTGTAAGACCCGATTGCCCCACAACCATATCCTCCTGCTCCAGAAGTTCTTCAGATGTGGGCAGAGCAAGGAGGGGGGACCTAGCGGAGCGAGGGTGAGACTTATTCGCACGGATAGCTGTTCGCCGTTCTGCAGCTCGCTCCCTCAGTCTGCTATCTAGGCTGATGGTGAGGGAGATTAATTCCCCAAGTTTGTCTGGTTTCTCCTTTGCCGCTAGCTCGTCTTTTAACTCTGAGTTAAGGCTGCGGAGGAAAATTCCACAGAGTGCTGGCTCCCCCCACGGAAACCTGCCTGGCTAATACCCGGAAGTCTACAGAATAATCGGTGGCAGATCTACTGCCCTGCCGAAGTCCAAGCAGCCGTTCAGTTAACACCGCGCCCCGGTCAGCATGATCAAACACTTCCATGAACTCTGCCACGAACAGCTGGTAAGTTAACAATGAATAATTTGGTTTGGCCATGATGGTATAAGCCCAATCAAGAGCCCTGCCTCCCAGCAGGTTGATGATGTACCCAATCTTATTCATATCAGTGGCAAAGTCCCCCGGAACGCGGAGAAAAACTGACTCACACTGTAGCAAAAACCCCCGAGCCTCCCCCAGTTTACCAGTAAAGCGTGCGGGGGTTGGTACAGGAGTTAGGCGATGCGTGGAAGATGGGCTGGTTTGGCTAGTAGCCGCAACTGCGGGGGCAGAAGGCGCCCCGCTAGCCGGGGGGAATGCCTGGTGACCTTCCAGGCGATCCAGCCGGCTGTTAATCTGAGTCAGTTGGTTTAAGATTACTGTCTGCTGGTGGGAAATCATGTCTACTCGTGCGCTGAGTGTGTTAAAGCGGCGCGACAACGCACTGTCTGATGGGTCATCCTGACGGAGTCGTACTGCCATGATTTACGACCCAAGAGACAGACACTGACACGAGAGATACAGACAATTATCTTTATCGTGAATTTGTGAGTGAAGTGCGAGTGAATGTGTGAATGTTCGTCTGGCCACTGGAGCTGAGCCCGTCTTGTGGTAACCTGGCAACCCTGGAAAACACAAGCACAAGGTTACGGTTGTTCAATAACAATGTTTGGCGGGTATGCTGCAGGGGCTTACTTGCAGGTGCCACAATGAGAGGCTGACAGACTCCTGGTGTCCGAGCGACGTTGTGTTCGTGGTGTCCGGTGCTGTGGAGGTGAGGAGGAGCTCCGCGGAGTGGGGGACGGTGCCTCGTCAGCAGAGGAGGATGGTCCGCCGCCAGGGAGGTCCACCTGTGCACAGGGGAAAGGGCTAGCAGAGGAATTGTGAGGAGATGGCTTACGTGGCCTGGTTTGGCGAAGCGTAGAGTTCTCCACGAGAAGTCGAGATCTTGGCACGTTGCTCAGTGAGGGTGACAGACGACTCCGTGCTGAGGCGTCCGCGCGTTGGGCTTTTATGGCCCGCTGATTGCCACCTGCTGAAGTGAGCGCAGCTGATGTTGATGATGCTGATGATGGCCTAGCGGCCATCATGACAATAATGACAATGTGAAAAAAGTGTTTTTTTGAGACTTCTGCAAATTCATAAAAAAATAAAAAACTAAGAAATCCCATGTACATAAGTATTCACAGCCTTTGTCATGAAGCTCAAAACTGAGCTCAGGTGCATCCTGTTTCCACTGATCATCCTTGAGATGCTTCTACAGCTTAATTGGAGTCCACCTGTGGTAAATTCAGTTGATCGGACATGATTTGGAAAGGCACACACCTGTCTATATAAGGTCCCACAGTTGACAGTGCATGGCAGAGCACAAACCAAGCATGAAGTCAGAGGAACTGTCTGTAGACCTCTGAGACAGGATTGTCTCAAGGCACAAATCTGAGGAAGGGTACAGAAAAATTTCTGCTGCTTTAAAGGTCCCAGTGAGCACAGTGGCCTCCATCGTCCGTAAATGGAAGAAGTTCGGAACCACCAGGACTCTTCCTAGAGCCAGCCGGCCGTCTAAACTGAGCGAACTGAGGAGAAGGGCCTTAGTCAGAGAGGTGACCAAGAACCCAATGGTCACTCTGTCAGAGCTCCAGCGTTCCTCTGTGGAGAGAGCAGAGCCTTCCAGAAGGACAACCATCTCTGCAGCAATCCACCAATCAGGCCTGTATGGTAGAGTGGCCAGATGGAAGCCACTCCTTAGTAAAAGGCAAATAGCAGCCCACCTGGAGTTTGCCAAAAAGCACCTGAAGGACTCCCAGACCATGAGAAACAAAATTCTTTGTATGATGAGACAAAGACTGAACTCTTTGGCATGAATGCCAGGCATCATGTTTGGAGGAAACCAGGCACTGCTCATCACCAAGCCAATACCATCCCTACAGTGACGCATGGTGGTGGCGGCATCATGCTGTGGGGCTGTTTGTCATTGGCAGGAACTGAGACACTAGTCAGGACAGAGGGAAAGATGAATGCAGCAACGTACAGAGACATCCTGGATGAAAATCTGCTCCAGAGCGCTCTTGAACTCAGACTGGGGCAACGGTTCATCTTTCAGCAGGACAACGACCCTAAGCACACAGCCAAGATATCAAAGGAGTGGCTTCAGGACAACTCTGTGAATGTCCATGATTGGCCCAGCCAGAGCCCAGACTTGAATCCAATTGAACATCTCTGGAGAGATCTGAAAATGGCTGTGCACCGACGCTTCCCATCCATCCTGACAGAGCTTGAGAAGTGCTGCAAAAAGGAATGGGCGAAACTGCCCAAAGACAGGTGTGCCAATCTTGTGGCGCCATATTCAGAATGACTTATGTACATGTGATTTCTTAGTTTTTTATTTTTAATAAATTTGCAAAAATCTCAAAAACAACTTTTTTCACTTTGTCATTATGGGGTATTGTGTGTAGAATTTTGAGGGAAAAAAATGACTAATCCATTTTGGAATAAAGATGTAACATAACAAAATGTGGAAAAAGTGAAACGCTTCCCGGATGCACTGTATATACATATATATATATATATATATATATATATATATATATATATATATATATATATACTGTATATATATATACACAAACTAAAAGTTCAATTTTCTACATTCCATCAAATAGCTAGTTTTTTTTTATTCTTCTTAAATCTGATTTAATATTTACTGCAGTGATATAAATGAATGAATTGTAAATATCAAGGTGAATAAACTCAGCATGTCTGCTCTACACTTCAAAATCTCATGTCAGTTTTTAACAAATAAACCAGGCTTATATTGGATTTATTTCCTCAACGCTATATCATCTGAAGATGCCAAGATGAAGCAGGCAAAATGTATGGAAAGTAACAGAAATGGGCTGAAGCTAAATCTCAGTTAGCCTGTAACTGCTATCCACATCACCTTGTCTGCTAACCGTTGATGTGCTGACAACAAAACGGACAAGCTGAAGTTGGATTTACCATCTTTATCAGTGGCTCGTAATACTCACGTAAATGGTAAATGGCATTCACTTATATAGCACTTTATTCTCATCTCTAGATGACCAAAACGCTTTACAGATCCTGCTATCCACCCATTCACACACTGGTGGCGGCATAGCTGCCCAACATGGCGCTGTCCAGACCCACCAGGAGCAATTGGGGGTAAAGTGTCTTGCCCAGGGACACAACGGCAGGATATCTGGGGAGAATGGGATTTGAACCACCAACCATCTGGTTATTGGACGACCTGCTCTACCTCCACCGATCATACTAGGTGAGTATTATCATACTCACGTGGTGATAATATAATCATAGCTTCATAAAGGACCCCGTTAGCACAGCGATTACGCTAACTAGCAGACAACTAGTTAATATGAGTCATCCATCCATCCATCCATCCATCTTCTTCCACTTAATCCTTTTCGGGTCGCGGGGGTGCTGGAGCCTATCCCAGCATCTTTGGGCGAGAGGCAGGGTACACCCTGGACAGATCACCAGTCCATCGCAGGGCCAACACAGAGAGACAGACAACCATTCACTCTCACAGTCATACAAAGGACAATTTAGAATCCCCAGTTTGATGCCAATTAACCTAACTTGCATGTTTTTGGCATGTGGGAGGAAACCGGAGAAATCCCGGAGTAAACCCACGCAGACACGGGGAAAACATGCAAACTCCACACAGATCACTGTTGGTCAGGGGCTGGGATCGAACCCAGGATCCCCCGGCCAAGGGCGAGTTGCTGTGCTGCCGCAGTGCTAACCACTCCACCACCACGCTGCCCCAATATGAGTCATGTGATCCACAAAACCGACTCAAGAGGAAGACTAGATATTTATGTAAACACTGACTTCAGCATGGCACAATATCTAATTTCATTCTACATTTGTGTGAGATGACAATAAGCCTATTCTGTTTTACACTATGTTAATTGTGGTGCTTAGCAACAGTTAACGGTACTGTAACGTGCTGCTCGACATGGCGACGTCCCACCGGGAGATTCGAACTCACGCCTCCCGCTCCGGAGTCCCGCACCCTACCTGTGTCGCCAATAGGGTCAACCCACTTGGCAAGCCAAGTAGGGTGCTCATATTGAGTTCGCTACACTACTCCCCTCTGGTTCTCGACATCGTCCCGATGTCAGCGCCCCATTACTGCTTTGGACAGGAGATCCCACTTCTGACACCAATGTAACGTGCTGCTCGACATGGCGACGTCCCACCGGGAGATTCGAACTCACGCCTCCCGCTCCGGAGTCCCGCACTCTACCTGTGTCGCCAATAGGGTCAACCCACTTGGCAAGCCAAGTAGGGTGCTCATATTGAGTTCGCTACACTACTCCCCTCTGGTTCTCGACATCGTCCCGATGTCAGCGCCCCATTACTGCTTTGGACAGGAGATCCCACTTCTGACACCAATGTAACGTGCTGCTCGACATGGCAACGTCCCACCGGGAGATTTGAACTCACGCCTCCCGCTCCGGAGTCCCGCACTCTACCTGTGTCGCCAATAGGGTCAACCCACTTGGCAAGCCAAGTAGGGTGCTCATATTGAGTTCGCTACACTACTCCCCTCTGGTTCTCGACATCGTCCCGATGTCAGCGCCCCATTACTGCTTTGGACAGGAGATCCCACTTCTGACACCAATGTAACGTGCTGCTCGACATGGCGACGTCCCACCGGGAGATTCGAACTCATGCCTCCCGCTCCGGTGTCCCGCACCCTACCTGTGTCGCCAATAGGGTCAACCCACTTGGCAAGCCAAGTAGGGTGCTCATATTGAGTTCGCTACACTACTCCCCTCTGGTTCTCGACATCGTCCCGATGTCAGCGCCCCATTACTGCTTTGGACAGGAGATCCCACTTCTGACACCAATGTAACGTGCTGCTCGACATGGCGACGTCCCACCGGGAGATTCGAACTCACGCCTCCCGCTCCGGAGTCCCGCACTCTACCTGTGTCGCCAATAGGGTCAACCCACTTGGCAAGCCAAGTAGGGTGCTCATATTGAGTTCGCTACACTACTCCCCTCTGGTTCTCGACATCGTCCCGATGTCAGCGCCCCATTACTGCTTTGGACAGGAGATCCCACTTCTGACACCAATGTAACGTGCTGCTCGACATGGCAACGTCCCACCGGGAGATTTGAACTCACGCCTCCCGCTCCGGAGTCCCGCACTCTACCTGTGTCGCCAATAGGGTCAACCCACTTGGCAAGCCAAGTAGGGTGCTCATATTGAGTTCGCTACACTACTCCCCTCTGGTTCTCGACATCGTCCCGATGTCAGCGCCCCATTACTGCTTTGGACAGGAGATCCCACTTCTGACACCAATGTAACGTGCTGCTCGACATGGCGACGTCCCACCGGGAGATTCGAACTCACGCCTCCCGCTCCGGTGTCCCGCACCCTACCTGTGTCGCCAATAGGGTCAACCCACTTGGCAAGCCAAGTAGGGTGCTCATATTGAGTTCGCTACACTACATTCGGGAGGGACTTCTTTTATCGGTGGAGTAAAGTAACTGGTTAAACAAAGAAAAGATCATAATCTTTAAGGGTTAATGATACATACAGGCTCACACAATGACACCAGAGTGTGTATGCCTGCTTTGTCTGATTTGGCTTTCATCTGGTGGAGGTTTTTCTCTAAACACAAGCACATAATGGGAGGAAACAGTCTTTGAATGCATGAATGCAACCCATTCAACCGCCTCTGTGCCTCCAGCTGACTGTCAGAGCAGCTCAGACACCAAGAACCCAGACTCAGAGGGCAGAAGATTCTGCATACTGGATATAAATATGCCACAACTGCTGCTGCCGATGTCAGGTGCAAAGAAGGAATAAAGAAAACAATGCTTTCTGCTGGTGCAGCATGTTCAAGGCGTGATCAATATAAACAGACTGATTTATGGTTTCACACACATAGAGGACATAAAACAGAACAAACGAGGGAGAATTTAAATAAAGATAGTGGATATACTAAAGAAATGATTTGCTCAGATAAAAGTAGGCTGAATGTATTGGGGGGAAAAAAAGTCAGAAACAGAAGGGTTGTGAGTAATTGAAGAAGAAGCAGCAGCAGCAGCAGGAGGAGGAGGAGGGATCCCGTCATAGTCTTTCTTTCTGGCTCTCCAACACCTGATCAATCAAGTCTGCTTTTAATCTCACCCAGTGATTCATAATCAAATTAACTGCCTCCCTTCTGTGCTCCATGAAACAAACTGATATGACGTGACACTGCGGGCTGCACACAGCCAGCAAAGCAATAAGTCTCTCCCTCGTCTTCTTTCCATTCAGCCTCCTCGCTTTGACTTTCCGGTACAGACAGCTCATTGGGCGCGTGGTTAAGTTAGAATAGCCGCAGGCGTCGGGAGGACTTTGCGTCATGAAGGCAAGCAGTTCAATCAGCCCCGAGATAAAAAAAAAAAAAACAACATAACCAAGTCAAAAGTTTTCTGCTAGAGTACAAAGGCTCATATGCCACTGATGAGCCTCAGTAAACCTCATTCTGATTAAAAATTCCATAATTACTGTACACTGCCCTGGTCAGAAACACACCATTTTGTTTGATGAGGCCGATTTAATTTTCCAACAGGACTTGGCACCTGCCGACACTGCCAAAAGTCCCAATACCTTGTTTATAGTATTAGTATACTTGATATAGTATTACTGTACTTGATCGGCCAGCAAACTGGCCTGACCTAAACCCCACAGAGAATCTATGGAGTATTATCAAGAGGAAGATGAGAGACACCAGACGCAACAATGCAGACGAGCTGAAGGTCACTATCGAAGCAACCTGGGCCTCCATAACACCTCAGCAGTGCCACAGGCTGATCGCCTTCATGCCACGCTGCACTGATGCAGTAATTCATGGAAAAAAGCCCAGATCAAGTATTGAGTGTGAACATGGACATACTTTTCATTCGGCCTACATTTCTATTAAAAATCCATTTTTTAAAAATTGATCTTATGTAACATTTTAATTTTCTGAGAAACTGAATTTGGGGTTTTCATGGGCTGGAAGCCATAATCATCAAAATAAAAGGAAATAAACACTTGAAATATATCTTTCTGTGTGTAACAAATCTATTAGTTTCACTTTTTTAATTGAATTACTGAAATAAATACATTTTTATGATATTCTAATTTATTGAAATGCACCTGGATTTGATCCTTAAAATGAAGATAAAACCGTGAAGTTAGAGAATAAATTGGCCTATAAAATTTTTCTTTCTCTTAAATTTGCAACTCTGTCATCATAAAATTTTCTTTTTTTTCTCTGAAATTTTAAATATTTC
Organism: Pholidichthys leucotaenia; assembly: GCA_020510985.1. Classification (NCBI taxonomy): domain Eukaryota; kingdom Metazoa; phylum Chordata; class Actinopteri; order Cichliformes; family Pholidichthyidae; genus Pholidichthys; species Pholidichthys leucotaenia. The sequence continues at coordinate 53,718,698 of CM035840.1, read as the reverse complement.
TCATAAATTGGTAACTTTATTTTTTTCAGAGGTATATTATTAATCACCTTTTTATTGTAAATTTATGAGGCTTTTCTCTAAAAATGTAAAGATGTTTTCAGAAATTTGTGTGAATTTTCACTTTTTTTTCTTTTTTTTTTTTCATCAATCAATCAATCAATCAAAGACTTTATTCCAGACTCAAGGTCCATCAAAAAAAAAACAAAATAAAATAAAATAAAATTCATTCATAAATTCATTCATTCGTTCATAAAATTGCAACATTTGCTTTCTAATTTTGCAGCATTTCACTCACTTGATAATGGCTCCAGTTTCCTCCTGCAGGCCAAAAACATGCAAATTAGGCTAACTGGAGACTCTAAAGTGGCCCTCGGTGTGAATGTGTGTGTGTGTGAAAGGTGGGGGGATTGGCGACGCACATTGGCTGCTTCATCCATGCAAGTGGATGCCCCGGCTTTCCCTCTGGGATTAATAAAGTGTGCAAAATAAATAAATAAAAAATAACTAAAATAATTTTCAACCTGTTTATTGCAAATATACAGCTCTGAAAGCAAACAACAGACCACTGCAAAATCTTTCCTAAATTACTGTAGCCTCTCTGCGTGTATGGCAGCCATTCAGTTTGAGCATCTGTTGAATTCCAACACAAGGACTCCTCAGTCTACTGAAGGAGGGACTGATTAGGTGATCATCTAAGGCTGAACGGTTTGGAGCCAAAATTTACACGACGGACAAATATTTAAAGATATTACTATAAAACCGAAAGGGACAAATCCTTGGCACCACTGCAATGAAAGAAATGCATGTTTGCGAGTCCAATCACATTCAACTTGGAGTTAATCAAAAAAAGGTATCTTGGAGTGTCACAGCAAGCACGAGACTGTTTGCGCTCCGTCTCTGTGCTTTTTCAGTGGAAGGCTACTTAAACAACTCCTACAACTGGGATTTGATTTGTCTCTAAAAAACTGGAGGTCAAATATTTTCTCTCCTTTGCCAAATGCAGAGAAAAACTGTGGGCAAACTTCAGTGTGAATATTAAACAGCAGAACATCCAAAAGGCTAATATACACAACAACATGGAGAGTATATGAAATAAGTGGAAACACGATAGCTACTGTCTCGCTGACTTAACAGCGGGATGATTATTTGTTAGTTTATGAGCTTGACAGAACACCTGCTTCAAAGAATCTGCTGTATCATGGTTTCACACACATTAATGCATCCCCACATAACCCTGGTCCTCTCATTTTAGGCCATTAAAAGCTGCTGAGTGTTTCATTTTATTTCCACCCCTGAGTGGACTTTTTCCAAGCCACCAATTGTCAGTTTCATAATTAGCCCAGTTTCCCAATATGACAGCAGAAAAGCTAAATCAAAAGTCCTCCACTACTAATTCATTATGGACTTGTCTTAAATATTTTTAATGCAGTTCTTAGATGTATTTATTATTTTTTTGTTTTTTTTATGTAAATATGGTATCATTAGTTTTTGTCCTGTGTCAGAGTATTTCCTGCTTTAATTTCCTCATAGATTCTTTGTATTTTTGATCCCCTTCTATGTCTATTGTCATCTTGGCTGTTGTCATCCATTATTTCCCTCCACTGCACGTCAAAAACAATTTCAGCCTTGCGTGTCTTACTTTGTCTCCAAACCACTCAACCTGTGCTGTCCCTCTGTAATACTGTGATATATGGTTTGGAGACGGTGGCACTGATGAAAAGTCAGGAGGTGGCAGAGTTGAAGATGCTAAGATTCTCTTTGGGAGTGTCTCCAAACTGTTCAGCTTGAGCTGTCCCTCTATTATGCGCATTTCCAATCATGTCCATCCTAGTCACTCTCAATGAGAATCAAAGCATCTTCAACTCTTCCACCTCCAGCTCTGCCTCCTGCCTTTTTGTCCATGCCACCGTCTCCAAGCCATACGTCACAGCAGGTGACACTACTGTCTTGTAAACCTTCCCTTTCACTCGAGCTGCTATCCTTCTGTCACAAACCATCCCAGACCCTCATCTCCACCAACTCCAGCCTCCCTGCACTTTCATCTTCATCTCCATTATGCACTGTTCATTGCTTTGGATGGTTGACCCCAGCTATACGTGCCTTCCTCTCATTCACACACGTGTATTCTGTCTTGCTTCTACTGACTTTCATTCCTCTTCTCTCTAGTGCATACCTCCACCTCTCCAGGTTCTCTTCCACCTGCTCCCTACTCTAGCTACAGATCACAACATCATCTGCAAACATCATGGTGCACAGAGACTCCTGCCTGACCTCATCTGTCAGCCTGTCCATCACCATGGCAAACATGAAGGGGCTCAGAGCTGATCGCTCATGTAACCCCACCCCCACTTTGATGCCATCTGTCACTCCTACAGCGCACCTCACCACCATCTCGCTGTCCTCATACATGTTCTGCAAGACCCTCACATGCTTCTCTGTCTCTGATGGATTCCTCATTTCCTCTCTTGGCACCTTATCATATGCTACATTAAAATACTTTAAAACCAAACTGTTAGATATTTTTTTACTTTGTGCAAGTTGATAAAATAGTTGTTTTTCCTATTTAGAAACATTCATGTAAAAAAAAGTTTCACATGTACATGAGACAAAGCTAAATTGCATTATGTTATATGGTTACAAATTGAATTCAGATTGGTCATTTTATAAGGGAAAATAGCAAATTTATAAGTAATTTACAGTATAAGAAAAAAGTGAACACTTAGTAACATGCCTGTTACTAATGCTGACAGGCCGGTTTAAATTTTTAACACTCAACTGCTGTGTGTAGAATGTTGTGTGTGTGTGTGTGTGTGTGTGTGGCCCTTAGGGCTTGCCGTACCCGCTCTGTGTGGTGACACCAGGCGGGCTACGGCCAGACTGTATATAGTTCTGTGTGTGTTCTTAATAAAGTTCAGTTCACTGCATGGCATAAGAGAGACTCCAACTCTGATTCCAGACGTAACATTTTGGCAACGAGAGAAAACCATGTAGGAGTATGGGCTACCTCCACCTCTGCCATCATTTCTGGAGTGTCCGGGGGAGCCAGCAACCCGGTGGCCAGATTGGATGGTTATGCTTGGGGGGATACATCGCTGGGCTGGGTCTGGGCAGACTTGATGGAGACCGAGGACGGGCGCTTCTGGTCCGTCGTCTCGGCGCAGAGGGTCGGAGAATTCTCACCATGTTGTAAGAGACAGAGCTTTATGCGGATGCTGTCGGGCAGCTGGTTGGAGATTTTGCCGAATGTCCAAGGGACAAGAAGCTGGGGCTGTGGGTAGTGAGGCTGTTGGCGCCAAGAGGAGCTAAGCTAGTTAGCTCGGAGGAGCTAAAGGCTCAGTCTGTGGCAACAGGAAGGTTAGCCACGACGCTAGGTGCATGCCAAAATCAAGCTACAAGCTAACAGCTGGGTATCCAGGGGGGACCTGAGCCCCTGGTTACCGGAGACAGTGAGTTAGCCGAGGAGCTCAGCATGGTGAGTGACCGTAGCGCTGGTGATGGTGACGGCGCGGTGAGCAACGGCAGCATGAAGGGAGAGCAGCGACCGGACTCAAATGAGTCTTCCCTGCAGCTGGAGTCCTGGCAGTGGGAGAGCGGGAGCAAGCAGGCTGAAAGCCCCGGGAGAGAGCAGCGACAGTCGGGCGCAGTGGGAGCACAGCGGAGCACCTTGGATGAGGGTGCTGGGCGCAGCGGCGAGGCGCCTAGGTCGACGACCGATACCGACGACCGATGCCAACGAGTGGGCTGCAGTCTTCCCCGCAGTTCAGCCACAGGGGGCCGCAGTGTCTGGGGCTGCAACGGCGGCAGCTGCAGTGGTGTTGAAAGCGGTTGGAGGTGGACCGACACGGCACGGAGGGACTGCGTGCCGGGCAGCAGCACTGTGGGTCCAGACAACAGAAGCGGGCGAGGGTGAGAAAAAGAGACATTTTCACCAGGGAGGTCAGCTTCCATCCCGGGGGCAGGTGGCTGCCAGGGGCGCACATGCCGTGGGGCTGCCCTGGGCCTCTGAGCTGGCTTTATCTTTGGCTGCCCACGGACTGTGGCATAACATGAACACTTTAATGTAAATATGTTTAAGTAGTGTGTGATGTGAATGTCATGTGAGTTGTTACGGGATTATTTTGTGCAAACACGCTGATTTTAGTTGTTTTTGGGTGAGTGTGTTAGGCCATTCTAGTTCATGGTTCCCGTTATTTCCCTTAGTGCATGATTCGGGTCCTAAATTGGGGAGGATCTTAATTGTGTATGTGGTTTTGGACTTTCTAAAGGGGGGGGGGATGTTGTGTGTATGTGTGTGGTCCTTAGGGCTTGCCGTACCCGCCCTGTGTGGTGACGTCAGGCGGGCTACGGCCAGACTGTATATAGTTCTGTGTGTGTTCTTAATAAAGTTCAGTTCGCTGCATGACATAAGAGAGACTCCGACTCTGATTCCAGACATAACATCAACTACTGTAGTTCGCTCCGTGTACATTTTCCTTGGCCAAAACATTGCCCAAAATGTTTGTTTTTTTTTGTCCCAACAGAAGCGGTTACTGAGCAATGCCTTAGGAGCAAGGATGTGCTGGTGAAGTGAAGGTGGAAGTAAAAAAGAGCAGTGTAATACAGAAAAATAATAGTGTTGCTCTGAGACAACAGTCTTTATAAGCGACTGGTTTTATAGATCGTCAGCACTGCTTAATGCCTGATAAATATGATTCACCTTACATTACTTTATGGTTCATACTGAGTTTAGCGGTGTCACTGAGAGAAGAGTGCTGTATCTATTCGCAGCAAGCTGCTTCAATCACAGCCGTCTGCCATCAAACGAGGCAATCCATCGCATGATCTGCCCTGGAAATATTACCTGTGATGCATTAAAGGTGTGAGCCAATGCTCGTTATAGAAGCGGGGGAAGACCATCTTAACAATGGCTCAGGGCCCAAAGTGTTACAGTAGACTCCCAGAGCCACACGTCTCCCCAGCGTTCATCTACTTTAAGTGCTCTCAGCTTTCCTAATGTAATAACACTTCTCTTGTGAGGAGTTCAGTGGGGATGGAGGAGGCAGAGATTGTCCTGTGACACACACACACACACACACACACACTCAGAGGGAGAGATGGTGTTAAACGAATAGGTGAGATTATTGCGAGCGCTGGTGGAGGAATTGAATTCTGAGCAGGTCGTATTTCAGGGGCAAAAGTCCCACCAACCAGAGCTCACACAGACCTCCAGCCTCATGAGGAAACTGCTGACTGCACACTCTTGAGACTGAATTTGAGTTTTCCCAGTCTGAGATTAAAATATGGTGGTTTTTTTCCTTTTAAATTCTGAATGTGCTCCACATCCTCACCGCACATCTCAGAAGAGAAACAGACAGTCGACTCCTACGCACAGTTTAGATTATATCCAAAAGTATTTTCAGCGATTCGAGTGCAATCGGTGTCCTTGACCTACAATAAAAAACAAGCCACGACTAACCGGCGGCCTCATATCAGCTGAAATTCAGCAGAAAACACAGCAGAAACCTGAATGGAAAGGAGCATTTAGCCAAATTATGCCATTCTGTGCTTTGGGGTGTCATTAGCTGCACCATTTAGTAGCATTACCAAAGGCAACAAAAGAAAATTAAAAGACCAAGTGGTATAATTCTCTTTTCTGTGAAATACTGTAAAAAAAAAAAAAAAATGCCCTCAAGATCTCTTTTTTGGCTTCTGATTTTTTTTTTTTTTTTTAAAGCAAAACACCATTTATGTGACCTGTCCTCACCGTAGGTTGCAGGGGTCATGTTCCTCTACTGTTTGAAGTCTGACAGCAGGTGTGAATGTATGACAAGTTGGATGAGTCTTGGTCAGACTTATAACTTTCAGAGAAGAAGCCGAATAGCAAAATAATTATAATTTTTAAAAAGCGATGAGGTGCCGTAGGAGCAGCTGGGGCACAGCTGGAGTTAAAACCTTCCCATCATGCCAGTCTGCCTCCACAGTGGACTTCTGTCATCATTCAGCAAAGGAAAGCGCTCTTTTCTGGATGCATTTCGCTTTCTAAACCCTCCTTGGCTATGGATTTTATTATTATTTTTGTTATTTATTTATAAAGCTGCATATGTCTTTTTTTTTTTTTTAAAAAAGAGGTGCTGGTTGTGAGCGCGTTGTGCTTAGGGAAGTGTGTGTAGACTGTTTCAAATCTGCGAGTTAAGTGGGGCTTTGATGTCAGCGTTCCCCCCTGAGATCCTTGTTCACGCAAACATGGTACACGCACCCCAGAAAAAAATATTTCACCCTTTAGCCTGAATTCAAATCTTGACCATTTCACGCCTCTGAAATCCTGACGTTGAAATGGCAAGAAAAGCCTGCTAGTTTGAGGTAAAACGCCGTCCTGTACGACATGATGCATGTTGCCATGCTCACGCAGATACACTTTCAGATTCACAAGTGGGATGTACGTAACTTGTTCCTGACTCCAGAGAAATCTGATTAGCAGCAGAGTGATAAGAATTAAGTAACCCGCAGGGGAGGGTAATGGGGGTCAATTTCAGATGAGGAAGGCACAATTGTCAACTGACATTTCAACTTGAAAAGGGCACCTTTTTTGTTTGTTTCTTTGTCACGTTTAACTAAAACTGAACTGTTACACCGTGAGAGGTTGAGGTTGCCAGGACTGGCTGAGCAGTCAGGCAGAGGTTCTGAGCTAACGATGGAAGAAGAGCCACACGGACCCCGTGATGGGGGCTGTCTGCCCACAAAGCTGACAGGCAGAGGGACTCACGGTAGGACTGCACTCCCCTCACTCACACTGACAGCCGAGACCTGTAGTTCTTCAAAATATGCATGACACCCCCATGCTGGACACCCCTAGATGTTTGAAGTCCATGGCAGTAAATGCTGAAGCATGGGGGTGACATCACAGTATTATATAGCCACTACAATGTACTATACGGTACAAAAAAGAAAAATCAAACTATACTGTCATATGTTTGTAACTGAAGAGAAAAAGGAGGAAATATACATCAATAGCTGTAGGTGTCAGCTTATGCGTTAGTTATTATCATTCAATTTTAAAGATGTAACAAAATCACATTAAATAGGGCTTCAATTAACTTTCAGTTCACACTTTCTTCTTGCTTCTGCTTCTAACTTCATTTAGAGTGTCTGTATACTTTAATAAAAATGCTAAACATGTACATTATATCAATTTCTAGCGCAAGAGAAATCATTAAAATCTATATACTTATTGAGTTCATGCTACAAAAGAAATGGCCATATTTGTGTTGTAATGTTTAGAAAGGTAATTTTAGCAGTATGGAAAACCAAGGGGATGCCAAACCTTATAAATGGGGAGTACAGATTTATATTTGTGCTGCCCTAATCTGCAAACTAAAGCTTAAATCCTTCTGAAGGTCAACTGTGGCCCTTGGGAACCTTTTGTGCAGCTACTCTGTGCAACAAGGAAATAATGCAGCTTGAAGCATTCCATCTATTCAGTTTATGCCACACTACTGTATTTGGAAGAATATTGAAGGACACATTGGTTTTTACCACTGATTAATACAATTGGTGACAAGGAATAACAGGGTTCTCTTGAATTGTCCCACAAAAAACTCAGTTCCCAGCAGTAAAACACCAATCTTTGAACAGGTGCTGCATTTTTCCTCTTTGGTCTTGGTGCCGTCTTTCTGAATTTGCACTCCGTTATGACCCAATCCCTGAGCCAAGGCCAGAACCACCTTTCTCCCAGCCTGGGAACGCCAAGTTCACCTCAACCCAGTGTCAACGTGGCCCAGTTCACTAACACATACTTGGTTTCTTTTGCTCACAGCCAGGCAGACCAACACCTACATACCAGGCTGGGATTCAAACCCATGACACTGTGATCTCAAAACCTCTCACTCTACCACTGAGCCAAAGAGGAATTCCTCGCTAGGTCTCAGCTAGTAATGGAGGTGTACTCTGACGGCGTCATGAACTGCACCACTAATTCCCCATGGAGAAGCACATAACAACTCAGCCTTAAAACATTAAAAAGCCCCGTTTTAATTCTTAACATTAAGCTGCTTTTTTTTTTTCTCACTGCTGCTGATCTGCAAGAATTTTTTTTCCAGCTTGTAGCTGAACTCAGTGCTGCATGGACAGACAGCTGCTGTCTGCCTGTGATGCCATTTGTTATCCACCTCGTAACTTTGGTAGCTTGAAGCTGTGAGCATCAGTTCTCTGCCATATAACCAGATGTCAACAACCTCTGCTATGGAAGCAGTCATTCTGAGCATTTTTTTTGGTCCAAAATGCATGCTGCACAGAGATACTTTCAGGTACTAGAAAGAGAGATCATATCTCTCCGGTTCTGGCCTCCCTTCATTGGCTTCCCATAGAGTTTAGAATTAAGTTTAAAATCCTTCTTCTTACTTACAAAGCTCTAAACAATCAGGCTCCTTTTTATTTAAAAGATCTGATACTACCGTATTATCCTAACAGAGCACTACGCTCCCAAAATGCAGGACTACTTGTAATACCTAGAATCTCCAAAAGTACAATGGGAGGCAGAGCCTTCAGTTATCAAGCTCCTCTCCTGTGGAATCAGCTGCCAATCTGGATTCGGGAGTCAGACTCGATCTCTGTTTTTAAGATTAGGGTTAAAACCTACCTTTTTGATATAGCCTACAATTAGGGAGGGATCATGTGTTTCTGAACCCTCCCTTAGTTATGCTGCTAATAGGTTTAGTCAGCCGGGGGACCTCCAGTAATGCACTGGGCCTCACTCCTTTCCTCACTCTCTATGAAATATTTTTTTTTGCTGGTCATTAACATTTGTTTGTTCTCTCCCATAGATTGAGTCCCCATCGTGCTGTTTGCTCTCTACATGTCTGTTCTTTTCATCTTCTCTGTCCCCTCACCCCCCAGCCAGTCGCAGCAGATGACTGCCCCTCCCTGAGCCTGGTTCTGCTGGAGGTTTCTTCCTGTTAAAAGGGAGTTTTTCCTCTCCACCGTCGCCAAGTGCTTGCTCACAGGGGATCACCTGATTGCTGGGGTCTTTCTGCAACTGTGGGGGTCCCCCCTACAGTTGATAGTGCTATGAGATGACTGTTGTTGTGAAATGGCGCTATATAAATAAAGTTGAATTGAATTGAATTGAATTGAATTGAATTGAATAGATAGACTAAAAGAAAAATTGAAAAGTTCTAAGATTAAACCAAGTTGCAAAATGCCTAAGTCACTCGTTAAACTTCCGGTCTTGGCAGTTTTTCTTAATATTTGTGACTTTTTCATCAACCCCCCCCCCCAAAAAAAAATAAATAAATAAAATTGTTTTTGTTTGTACATTTCCTTTTTTTTCAATAAAATCACAAGTTTTTCTTTTGTTTTTCTGAAAGTCTATTTAGTACTGGAAAAACTTAGAATATTACTTCATAAATTTGCAACTTTTCTATTATAAATGTACCTTATTTATTTCACATTTGTAAGCTTTTTTCTTGGAAATTTTTAACTTTTTGAGTAAATTTGAGAATTTTTGCATAATATGCTATTTCTTTTTCTTGTAAATTTGTGACTTTATCAAAATATAACTTTTTCCATGATTTTTTTTCTTATAAATTTACTTTTTTCTTTCTTCTAAATGTGACTTTCTTCAATTGTAAATTTCCGACCAATGGCGTCTCTGCTTTAGGGGCCGGTGGGGTCACGCCCCATCAAATGCCACTGTTGAGCAGGGTGCGCACAGTTAGTAAAGTTACATTTTCAACAATCCTCTCCGTGGACCATCACCTCATCATGGTGAAGGGGTTTGTGTGCCCTAATGATACCAGGAGCTATGTTGTTGTGGGCAATTTGTCCCTGATAGGGTCTCCCAAGGCAAATTGGTCCTGGGGGAAGGGCTCGACTAAGAGCGGTCCATTGAATCTCAATTTAAAAAAAGATACAACAAGGACCCAGTGTACCAAAAGGAGCCATGTGGGTCTGCCCTTCAGTGGGCTTGCTGTGGTATATGGGAAACAGGGTGATGCACCACGCTGCGGCAGCATGTACGCACATGTGACATCATGACGCGCAGGGTACTTAAGACAGTTGCCCAGGGCTAGCCATCCTCTTTGACGCTCCGCCCTTCCATGTTACACCTGCACTGTGTACCCTGTTTAGCCAGCATTCAGTAAAGCTAACCTCAACACATGGACGTGTCCACACTCATATTTTCCAGACATGACAATTGGCGACGAGGATAATGGAAATGTTGCTGACACCTCTACCACCATTCCTTGCTTTACCTGGTGAGCCGCCCATTCCTTGGTCTTGTTGGCATGAGTCGTTCGAGACATTCGTATCCACCATCGACCTAGCTAAAGCTAGCAAGCGTAGGCTGCACGCCATTCTAATTCATTGCCTCGACAGTGAGGGACAGCGTGTCTCTCGAACGCTTGGACCTGCAGATACCTACGACGAGTGTGTTGCTTTGTTGGCTGGATATTTCGCCTGAGAGCGCTTTGGTCAGAAGAATCAAGTTTCGCCAACGCCAACAGCATGTGGGTGAATTGGTCCAGCAATATGTCACCGACCTCTGCTGTTTCGCTAGTATGTGTAGGTTTGCACAACTGGAAGATGAGATGGTGCGGGACCAGTTAGCGGAGCACACCACCAACCCGAAGCTGCGGGAGAAGCTGGTGATGGCGCTGGACGACCTACTGGGCGGTGGAACTGGTGTCCCAGCTAGAGGCAGCGGTTCAGTTAGCAACACAGCTAGGAGTCTCCAGCCCACAATCCCCCCATCCAGCTAGCACAGGCTGTTACCCCAGCTGCTGAGACCACCGACCCCACGTCCTTTCAAGAGGACCCCGAAGTGAACATCGCAGGACAACAGCACACTACAGCACACTGACCATGTGGTAACTGTGGCTCTCCTTCACACTGGACACGCATGCCTGCCTGCCCTGCCAAAGGACAGAAGTGCAAATGCTGCGGTAAGCTAAATCACTTTGCCAAATTATGTTGCTCAGCCCTGGCAAGCCCGCCATCTAGGTCGTTCAGTCGGCCCAGTCAACCACCATTCATTCAGTGGACTCCAATAACACGCCATACAAGTGGTGCACAGTGGAATTGGATGGCGTTAGTCTACCACTGCTGCTGAACACTGCTGCCATGAGGTCCCTGATGGACGAGGCCACAGTTAAGAAATTCTTTCCCCTGCAACAAAACAAGCCAGATGCGGTGGAACTGTTTGGGTATGGACACACGAAAATCAGCATGGTTGGAACCGTTACTCTGTTGGTTTGCTATGGGTCAAAAATCCTTCCAGCATTCACATTCCAAGTGACTCGCCTCAGTGACAACATCCTGGGATGTGATCTATTCCACGAATTGGGCTTTTCCATTGCAGATCACATGGGATTCTCTTTAGCCGCTGACAGCCCGAATCTACTTCACCCAGATGTGGGCGCAGCCGCTCCCTGCTTCACACCACACAACGAGCAGCACACAGGAGAATTTGGAACTGATTTTCACACGGCGTAAGACTCCCCGTGCTGCCACCTCACCGCAGGAGTTCCGGTCTGTGTCTACGCAGGACCCAGGAGAACGCAGGGTCCACCCTGTCAACAGCAAGACCAGCTCACCTCCACGACCATCTACAAACCACTAATGCCCTCCGTTAGACGGCGCTCCAGCAATGGCGCCTTACACCAGCAATCGGACGAGGGAGCAGCAGCACATCGTGAAGTAAAAACAACCATTGCTCATGGTGCTCAACTGGGTCCGGGTCCAGCAATCCAATCACCCGCACGAGCTGCAGATGTTCCAGTCACCGCAGATGCAGATCACTGCTCAACTTGGACCAGCCACCTTCCAGATGGCTGATGGGTCACGATGGCATGCCAGCTGTCTGAGAAAAGTAACACCACCACCTGCCCCCGACCAAGAGACAGCAACAGAGCTAACCCAGCCAGTGTGGGACCCAGACTGGGACTTTGCTGATGAGCAGACCACAATTCCAGCGAGGTGGCCTCCAGAGTCGCCTCAGCCAGCGCTGCCAGGGCCACATCCACCAGGGGCTCGACAGAGGCCCCACTGAGTTCTGAACTGTTGCTGACTGTAAGGGGCAGATTTACTAATGTGCTGTGCCATCGCAAACCCTGTTTTGGTTTTAAAAAACTACTGTTGAGATTTACTAAATGGTGCAGAGCAAAATTTGTGGTTGAAAGGCGTGGATTATGTTAATTTTGTGCCTGGCCTCATTGCATATGTATTTGTGGGAGTTGTCATGTCAACACACAAATTTGAGGGAGGAGAGTATTTAAATGACTGGCGCAATGTGATTTATTAAGGTTTGCAGTTGTCAGTCTCCTGGTAAATGCGCCAGGATTTAATGCCAAAAAAAGCTTGTCTTAATTCATCTGCACCAGACATGATAGCGATGGTTGGTGTCAAGACACCGGCAAGAACTGAGGGCAGAAGCTTCTCTCTGCTCGTGACTTTATTTGGCAGAAGAACAGATTATTTGAATATCAACGGTCTCACAGAGACCGGTGTTATGCTGAACTGGACATCAGCCAGCAAGGTTTTTTTTTAAATTTCATTTGTTTATACTGTATATAGCCTACTACATGAATTTGTATCCATAAAATAGGATACAATATGAGCCCTTATACCTGCAGTGGACATACAGATGTGTCAGCCGATGGTGACTTTCTTTTTCTTTTCTGCGGAGGTTAGACTGGGATCTGGAGTTTTCCTCAGCTCTCCCTCGCTCTTGAAGCAAAATCTTCCACACTGCCAATTTTCTTTGTTTATTTTCTCTATCCATATTTCTATATTTCAGTATTTGTTTTTGCTGTGCATAAAATGGTAATTCATTTCCCTCTTCTCTCTATTTCTCCTTGTTCAGGATACACAATATAGGAGGAAAATAACTATGAGATTGTTAACGAAAAGAGCGCACAGATCCATAAAAACGTCCCCCGAAATTGCAATACTATAACTCAATGGCTTTTACTAAAAGTTGTGAACTGGGAGACCTGTAGATTTTGTTAAAACAAAGTTATTCACATCATAAAACCCCAGAGTCTCCATCGGACCATGATGGTTCTAGTGTTAATAAAATAAACACGTTGGTCAAATAATCAATTTATTCATGAGAAGTCCTTTATTAAATTAGATACAAATGCTTCATTTATACATATTAAACAAAAACGTCTGCCATGTTAAATGAAAATCTAAATTTTGAAATACAATGAACAAAAATAAACTATTTTAGTGGGGTTTGTGCTTAAACAAAAACTTTAAAAAAGAAGTTTTATATATATGCTCCTCCAAACTGGCTGTGGCTGTGTGCAATTTTGCGGTGCTCTTGGCGGATGGTTGGGCATTATTGAAATGAAGTGACTGTGTCTGTGTTCATCATTTTGCGTGTTGTTAGTAGATCATTGGCAAAAACTGGCCACCCCCTGAGGCGCTCTGTCTAATTTGCGCAATCGCTAATTTGCACTGCCTTAGTAAATCTGCCCCATAGTTCATAAGTACACGCTCAGTCGGGGCATGGTCCTTTCAAAGTGGCAAAATAACCCCCACAACCATGCGGGCACAGCGGCAGTCTACTTAGTTGCCCAGTTTAAAAAAAAATGTTATGGTTGGAAATATGCCTTAGGTAGTTATTTATATCAGCCCATTCAGCCCGGTCATGCATGCTCAGTTTTACATTAGCCAGTATGCTAACATGTATGTTCTTACACTTGCTGCCCTTGCTAAGGCTAATTCACAGAAATACGGTTCTAAGCTTTTCAAGGGGGGAGTAAATGTGGTATATGGGAAATGGCGCGATGCACCATGCTGCAGCTGCACGCACGCACGTGTGGCATCATAATGCCACAGGGTACATAAAACGGTCGGGCTAGCCGTCATAGTTGCCAAGTCCGCTTATTATAAGCGACTTTGGGCTTGTTTTTCTCTAAAGTCGCTTGCAAATCTCATCAGTTGCAGGTTGCAAGTTTTTGGGCTTGTTTTTTAACGTGCAGTTGCTTATTTGGGCTTGCTTTGCTGTCTGTGTGACAGATCTCCCAGCTCCCCACAAAACACAAGTGCGATAGTTGTTTCCAGGACCCATCCACACCCCCGTTTCCTGGTTACCGTGCCTGCTCCACTGATCTCTATAGAAAAATTAGACCAGGGGTCACTAACTGGCAGTCTCTGGTCCGGATCCGGACCCCGAGAGTCCTCCATCCGGACCCCGAATCCTTTTGATACAATTTATGTTTTATTTTGGTGGGGAAAAAGCAGAAAAAGCTGAACTGAACTGCTGCATCGGTGACCGCCTGACAGATTATGGCATGAGCCCTTGGGCGTTCTCCTGCTGCAGACTGCCCTCTTCACTGTCCCACGAATGACACTCTCTGCAGAGACTCTGTGGCTCCAACTGCTCCAGAGAGTATGCAGCGGGTTGCAAAATCAGGTTTGCTGTGGGCGCACCCCCCCCCATGCACACACACACACACACACACACACACACACACACACACACACACACACACACAAAACCGACATCCACCCCGGACAGACGCACTGTTGTGAGCTTAGAATAGTCCATGCTGGGATGCAGAGGTGAGGTCACTGGTTATCACGTAAAAACTCTGTAAAAGCTCTGTGTGTTACTGAACATAAAAAGTTCCATCTCCCCTCTCCCTGTAACTATGGAGTTACAGCTCCATCCCTGCTGTAACAGAGTTTATTATTGATAAGAAAATGTTGAGTAATTCTGTCCTGGAACTATATTTTGTGTCTGTTTTTTTTTTTTTTTTAGTCTTAGTTTGAAACTGTTTTTTCTGCACTGAAAATACTGTATAGAGGTGGACTTTTTGTGAAATTTTGTGGGGTTTTTTTTAGATTTTAATCTTTTTTAATGCAATACAATTTAGTTTGTGTTCTCTTGTAAAACATTTTTAGGATTTTAATTGTAGATTTTAGAATTTTATGCCTATTTATTTGGAGTCAACAAACACATTTAGTATTCTCTTGTATTATAACATTTTATATTACGTTTTGTTTGAAATTGAACAAAGAATTCATTTTAATATTTTTTGTTTGTTTAAAAATTAATATACAGCTAAAAGCAGCTAAAACATGAGCTTAATAAAATAATGTGTGAAAGCAAGTTAAAAGATATTGGCCTGTCTGGAGACAGCTGTGGTCTTCTGAAAGAATGTCAATGAAAGGATGACTGTTCTTAAAAGCACATTTTGAGATAATTTTGTCCATGTTTATTTTATTTATACAGGGTAGTTCCATTGAGAGGAAACCTCTCTTTTTCAAGGACGCCCTGTTCACATTCACACCAGGAAGCTGCCCAGTACAACCACAGACTGACCTGTGACCACTGAGCAGCTCCACTGGAGCAGCTGGGGTTAAGGGCCTTTCTCTAGGGCACTACAGTGTTGTGAAGGAGGGTGGGGAAAACACTATGTTATGTGTCCCACCCAGCTCTAATCCTGCTGGTCCAGGAATCGAACCCGCGACCCTCTGCTCACCAGTCCACATCCCTATCCATTAGGCCACCACCACGTGTTAGATTTCTCTTCCATTTGTTTTAATAAGAGATGTTGGAAGTAAATTCATGGCTCATTGCAAATACTTTGCTTTAAAAGGAGTAAGTTGTCACACAGAGGGAGGGAAAAATCTTGAATAGAAAAAAAAATGCATCAAGATGCATTGAGAATTGTTTTAGAATCAAGTCTGAGTTCTGAATCATAAATGAATCATGAGTAGCCTAAAGATCCCCACACCTAGTTCAGACCTCGGCTGGGGAGGAGGACCGACTTATCGGACCTTTTGCAGTTTTAGTTGGTGACCCCTGAACTAGACGGATCATTGGCCGCCAGAAGTGAAGCCACCTGGCTGCCATATTAGTACTCCCAAAACACTGGTACATCCAAATCGACGGCCGCTAAACATACTGTCAACTCGATTTCTATAGTTCACCGGTTGTGCAAGATTATAAGCTGTGTCTCCATACCAAGAAGTTCAAAATCTCTTAGTTTTTGGAGAAGTTATTGAGGTAAAAGTGGCCGGCCAGGGGCTTCACTTCTGGCGGCCAATGATCCATCCAGTTTTTCTATAGAGATCAGTGGCCCGCCTGACTCCACTCGGCTCTGTACTCACTAATGGGGCGTGAGCTATCCAGGGATTTTTTTATACAGATCAGTGCATATGGGACCTTAAATTGAAAAAAATTCTCCACTGAAATGAATGGCAAGAGCAAAATTATCTATTGATCCCAATCAAATTTTGCCACGAGTTACACATATGATGTTTGTCAGTTTAAAAGGTAATTTTCCATATAAGTTGTCGGCTGTCGTATAATAACAGAGAAATATTTAGTTTTTGTTTAAAGGACTAGCGGACAACAACTCCCATCATCCCACATCACTAAACTGTAATGGTGTTTAGTACTGTTACTTATGCAGGATGTACATCTTTTCCTTTGATCAGAGTTTAAAAAATTAAATTGATTCACAGTTTTTATGTTGACTGTGTTTACTATAAATTTGCTGTTGCTTATGCAGAATGCATATGTATTTTCCTTTAATTAGAGTTTTTAAAATTCTGTTATTCAATGCTGACTGTGTTTACAGTCAATTCACTGCAAACAGAAATAAATCTATATATCAATATATGTTATCAAGCAGCCTCTCTTTTACACAATGTGGTAGGTTGCCTGTTGGGCTTTTTTGGGGCTTGTTTCCATAGAGCTGGTTGCTTGTTTCTCTCATGAAACCTGGCAACACTGCTCGCCGTCCTCTTTGGCGTGCCACCCTTCCATGTTACACCTGCACTGTGTACCCTGTTTAGCCAGCATCCAGTAAAGCTAACCTCAACACGTGGACGTGTCCACACTCATGTTTTCCAGACATAACACTTACGACCTTCAGGAAGGATTGTGGGGATCATGGTGCTATGTAAACTGGGCGGCAGTCTGGGTTCCTCTGCTTTAACTGCTTGGATGGATGGCATTTCTAACAATATACTGTATGCCTTTCTTCACAAGTCTTCTTCTTCTTTCGGCTACTCCCTTTAGGGGTCGCCACAGCGGATTATCTGCCTCTATCTCACCCTATCCCTTGCATCCTCTTCTCTCACACCAACCCTCTCCATGTCCTCCTTAGCCTGGGCCTCCACCAATCCACTATGGAACATCACAATAACAAATAATTTTGTGCATGTGCATTTACTGTATACAGTGGGGTAAAAAAGTATTTAGTCAGCCACCAATTGTGCAAGTTCTCCCACTTAAAAGATGAGAGAGATCTCCAATTTTCATCATAGGTATACCCCAACTATGAAAGACAAAATAAGAAAAAAAAAATCCAGAAAATCACAATGAAGGATTTTTAATGAATTAATTGGTAAATTCCTCGGTAAAATAAGTATTTGGTCAATAACAAAAGTTCATCTCAATACTTTGTTATATACCCTTTGTTGTCAATGACAGAGGTCAAATGTTTTCTGTAAGTTTTCACAAAGTTTTCACACACTGTTGCTGGTATTTTGGCCCATTCCTCCATGCAGATCTCCTCTACAGCAGTGATGTTTTGGGGCTGTCGCTGGGCAACACAGACTTTCAACTCCCTCTAAAGATTTTCTATGGGGTTGAGATCTGGAGACTGGCTAGGCCACTCCAGGACCTTGAAATGCTTCTTACGAAGCCACTCCTTCGTTGCCCGGGCGGTGTGTTTGGGATCATTGTCATGTTGAAAGACCCAGCCACGTTTCATCTTCAATGCCCTTGCTGATGGAAGGAGGTTTTCACTCAAAATCTCACGATACATGGCCCCATTCATTCTTTCCTTTACATGGATCAGTCGTCCTGGTCCCTTTGCAGAAAAACAGCCCCAAAGTATGATGTTTCCACCCCCATGCTTCACAGTAGGTATGGTGTTCTTTCTCCTCCAAACACGACAAGTTGAGTTTTTACCAAAAAATTCTATTTTGGTTTCATCTGACTATATGACATTCTCCCAATCCTCTTCTGGATCATCCAAATGCTCTCTAGCAAACTTCAGATGGGCCTGGACATGTACTGGCTTAAGCAGGGGGACACGTCTGGCACTGCAGGATTTGAGTCCCTGGCGGCGTAGTGTGTTTCTAATGTAGCCTTTGTTACTTTGGTCCCAGCTCTCTGCAGGTCATTCACTAGGTCCCCCCATGTGGTTCTGGGATTTTTGCTCACCATTCTCGTTATCATTTTGACCCCACGGGGTGAGATCTTGCGTGGAGCCCCAGATCGAGGGAGATTATCAGTGGTCTTGTATGTCTTCCATTTTCTAATAATTGCTCCCACAGTTGATTTCTTCACACCAAGCTGCTTATCTATTGCAGATTCAGTCTTCCCAGCCTGGTGCAGGTCTACAATTTTGTTTCTGGTGTCCTTTGACAGCTCTTTGGTCTTGGCCATAGTGGAGTTTGGAGTCTGACTGTTTGAGGTTGTGGACAGGTGTCTTTTATACTGATAACGAGTTCAAACAGGCGCCATTAATACAGGTAACGAGTGGAGGACAGAGGAGCCTCTTAAAGAAGTTGTTACAGGTCTGTGAGAGCCAGAAATCTTGCTTGTTTGTAGGTGACCAAATATTTATTTTACTGAGGAATTTACCAATTAATTCATTAAAAATCCTTCAATGTGATTTTCTGATTTTTTTTTTTTTTTTGTTACTTATTTGTACCCGTAGGTAGACTTGGTTTGCAGTCTGGTGACAAGCCACCGGCTGCTGGTCGCTGCGTGTGCGAGCGCCCTAAACCTACATGTTTTTGGTGTGCGGGAGGAAACCGGACAAATCTCGGAGTAAACCCGCGCAACACGGGGAGAACATGCAAACTCCACACAGCTCACTGTTGGTCGGGGGCTGGGATCGAACCCACGATCTCATGATCCCCGCGATCCCCCGGCCGAGGGTAAAACTGTGCTGCCGCAGTGCTAAACCACTGCGCCACCGTGCAGTCTCTCATAGTTGAGGTATACCTATGATGAAAATTGGAGACCTCTCTCATCTTTTAAGTGGGAGAACTTGCACAATTGGTGGCTGACTAAATACTTTTTTGCCCCACTGTATGACAATAGTAGCACTGTCACACAGTCCAAATGTCTTGCTATATTTCTTGCATCAAAATCAGGATTTCTCCTAAATAGTGCTGTTTCATTACATACTATGGGGCTGGGCCTTCAACACCTGTGAAAGTCATCCTGTGGGTTAAAACTGCATTGCGTGCTCCACCTGCTGTTTGTGTTGCATCGACAAGAGTCCTGGCCCCACAGCCAATCAAAAGTTACTCACGAATTTAGTTTATGTCAGTAAGCTCATTGGTTCATATTCACTGGCTATCAAATAGGCTAGTTATCCTCTAGCAGGGGTAATATGAATCAAGTGAGGGCGGCACGGTGGAGGAGTGGTTAGCAGTGCGGCAGCACAGCAACTTACTCTTGGCCGGGGGATCCTGGGTTCAATCCCAGCCCCCGACCAACAGTGATCTGTGTGGAGTTTGCATGTTCTCCCCGTGTCTGCGTGGGTTTACTCCGGGATTTCTCCGGTTTCCTCCCACATCCCAAAAACATGCAAGTTAGGTTAATTAGCATCAAACTGGGGATTCTAAATTGTCCTTAGGTATGACTGTGAGAGTGAATGGTTGTCTGTCTCTCTGTGTTGGCCCTGCGATGATGGACTGGTGATTTGTCCAGGGTGTACCCTGCCTCTCGCCCAAAGATGCTGGGATAGGCTCCAGCCCCCCGCGACCCGAAAAGGATTAAACGGAAGAAGATGAATGAATGAATGAATGAATGGACAATTTAGATTTGGTGCCTTGCCACTAGAGCAGAAATTGGAGATTTCAAGTTTAGGACAACACCAGCCAGAGGATTTAAACATCACACTGAATCGAGAAAAGACAAAAACTGCTTTTTCAACCTGGAATGGATCAGAAAAAACAGGACTTGCTAAACAAGAAAGTAAATAGCAGTGTGGAAAATGCTTAACTCTTTTAACAGGGCAATAGCAGTTCAGTGAAGGTCATTGTCTCCATCTCGGCCTCTGTCTAATCACATGAATGTGTGCTTATGGTTTGAGGAGGTGCGTTTGTCTGTGCATTCATGAAGCAATAGTGTTTACTGTGCCCCACCAGCCTTTCTGTGCCAGACACTGGTTTGCAACTCTTTTCTAGCAAATGCGTGAGATTTTTTTTAAGCATAAATTGTAGAATTTTTGTACAAATTTGCAAATTGTAAACACTTTTTCCAAGTTCATTTGTATTTTTTCAAGTAGTAAATATACGATTCCCCCCGCCCCCATGGGCCTATATTTTAAGGTTTTTCATGCAAACCTTTTTTTGTTTGTTTGTTTCTATAGCTTAAATTTGCCCCCTCCCAGAGCCTCAGGGAGCCACCGGTATTAGCTACCTAAAGGAGCCGCAGGTTGCAGACCCATGCTCCAGCCAATAACCTGCTTGCGTGGTTCAGGTGGGTTTATAACGCCAGTCTACCTGCATGTCTGTGCCGCTTGTTCTAATGCACAGGCGTTTTCATTCAAGCCCGCCCCGGTCAGAGAACACAAAGGACGCGGGTCTCCAAACGACGCGCGCCTGCCGTGTCTTACCCGGACTTTTCTTTTGGTGCAGTAGGGAGGAAGGAGGAGGAAGGAGGAGGAGGAGGAGGAGAGATGTGGACCAACTCCACCGCGCTCCCTTCTTCAGGCGCCCCCCTCCATCCGATGACTCCGGTGCCGGTCGGCTCTGTTTACCCCGGGGTGGAGGGTGCTGGAGGTGGAGCTTTCAGCGCATCCCGAAGCATCCAGGCGCGGCCAGGTGGATGAGGAGCAGGAGGAAAAGAAGGGGGTCTTAAAAAAAAAAAAAATGAAATAAAAACCGTCAGGTCTGCTGTGTCCGTCGGTCCGTGCCGCTCGCTGGAAGCTGCAGCCGACTCCCGACTGCAGGAATAAAGTCCCACCCCTGCAGCGCAACTTCTACCGGCGATCACACAAAACGCGACCGCCGCCCCCTCCTGCCGCTCCTTCTGCTCCGGGGCTTCGCAGCAGCATCACCGGGGAGGACCTCCCCGCTTGTTACACAACGGGGGCGCGGAGGAGGGATGGGGGGGGGGACCAGGACGGGAGGGGCGCGAGTCCAGAGGAGGGGGAGCGCCGAAACTTTCTAAATCGTCCTGCACAATCCGATTAAAAATTCTATTCTGTGCACAGATCTCAGCCGCCTCCTTCCTTCCCCATCCGAGGCTTCATCTGCTGCTGGGCTGATGATTCAGTGCGAAAATTGCGTAACCGGAGGTGGGCAGGTTGCAGTAATGACACCTCTAATAGCGTAAATCCCCCCCCCCCCCCCCTGCAGGGAGGCATTCCTCAGATAATTAAATTAAAGGCAAGAAAACCAGCCTTCAGTCTTCTGCAAGCTCTGTAAAGTCGGTGCACAGTGGAGGCCAGGAGTCTGCAACTCCTGCCACCCAAAGAGCCATTTTGAAAGATTTTTAACCAGCAAATTTGGCCTGGAGCCACTAAAATATCCCAGCCTGGGAACTAAACAGCAAAGTCAACGGTACAAACTGGCCTGACACCATCAATACAGGACGCTTTTCCTCATAAAATTACAACTTTTTCCCCACCTTTTGTGAGATTTTTGGCATACATCTTCTGGTTATCTCATAAATTTGTCATATTTTTTTCTTTGTAAGTTGTCACTCTTTCAGATAAAATTTAGCCTCAGACCTTCCACATAAATAATATAATAACAATGGATTAGATTTATATGGCGCTTTACATGTCAAGTGACATCTCAAAGTCCATTATTCATTCATTCCAGACAGACGATGGTAGTGGTAAGTTACTACTGTAGCCACAGCTGCCCTGGGGCAGACTGACGGAAACATGGCTGCCAATCCGTGCCAACGGCCTCTCCAACATTTATGCACATTCATACCCAGTGTCATGGACACTGGAGGCAAGGTGGGTAAAGTGTCTTGCCCAGGGACACAACGGCAGGATGGCTGGGGAGAGCGGGATTCGAACTAACAACCCTCTGGTTATTAGAACACCCGCTCTACCTCCTGAGCCACTGCCACTTATTTACATAAATAATTCCTCATAAAATCCAGTGTTTCCAGTGATTTTTTGTGGGGTTGTTTTTTTTTTTCAGAAATTTTATTTCTTCTCACAAATTTGCAAACTTGTGTTTGTGCTTGTGTTTCTTACTCATAAGATTTTAACTCTACCCCCTAAATATGTTATGTTTCCACCATACATTTACTGTTTTTCTAATAAATTTGTTCTTTTCTCCCTTGTAAATTTGTTACCTTTTTGAGGTGATTTTGCAGCACTTTTCACATGAATTTGTTACAGAATTTTCCATTTTTTTTTCCCAAAAACTTTTCCAGTAAATTGGTGGTTGGTTTTTTCCCCAAGAATTTTTTTTTTATTTCTTGGAAATTTATTTTGACATTTTCCTCATATTTTGTGCCTAAATATGTAAATGTTGGCATTGACCCTTCTTTAAGGGTTAATGCCAACCCATTAAAGATGGGTTACCCTTCTTTAATGGTTAATTAAGGCTTCTACCCTTTATACTGCGGACTTCTCACACAACACAACACACTGCCATCTACAGAAGTGTCTCTGACGACTCTGCGATCGTCGGCCTCATCTCCAACGGAGATGAAGCTGAGTACAGAGGGCTTATCCAGGACTTCGTGGACTGGTGCCATCGGAACTGCCTCCAGATCAACGTGAGGAAAACTAAGGAGCTGGTGGTGGACTGCTGCAGGCAAGGACAACCCCTCACAGCACCAGTGAACATACAGGGAACAGACCTTGAAATGGTGACATCCTACAAGTACCTGGGTGTTCATCTGAACAATAAACTAGACTGGTCACACAATACTGACGCACTCTACAAGAAGGGACAGCGCAGGCTGTTCCTACTGAGGAGACTCAGGTCTTTTGGTGTACAAGGGGCGCTGCTGAAGACATTCTACGACACGGTGGTGGCATCAGCCATCACTTTTGGAGTGGTCTGCTGGGGCAACGGCATTACAGCAGCCGATAGGAAGAGACTGAACAAACTGGTCAAGAAAGCTAGCTCTGTCCTGGGGCAACGCCTTGACCCAGTGGAGGAGATAGGAGAGAGAAGGATGGTGGCTAAACTGTCATCTCTGCTGGAGTCCGAGTCCCACCCTATGCAGGACATACTGAACACACTGAGGAGCTCATTTAGCAGTAGATTACATCATCCTAGGTGCACAACCGAGAGATTTCGCAGGTCCTTCCTACCTACGGCTGTCAGACTGTACAGTATAACCTAAGCAGGGCTGCTCGCAGAGATAGCAAAAAAACGTGACGACCTAATAGTATTGAATGCAAAAGATGCAACAGACTTACACAAATGGTCCCCTCCAGTATACAACTAGGACAATATCGGTCACTACGGAGGGTGACAATATGTATGGGTACATATTCATACCATGTAGGATAACTAAGTAGACAGTTATGCTGTTTATTCCATCTTGCTACAATGCTCCGCACTGTGTATATACAGGTATATACTGTATTTATATATTTATGTGTACGTATGTATATTCACTGCTCTTATTATTATTATTATTTTTATTTTTCTTATCTTCTTAATTATTGCTCTGAGTGTTGCTAGATAGATGTACTTTATTGATCCCAAACTGGGAAATTACAAATTATCTTATCTTATCTTATTAATTCTGTTTTTTCTTGTAAATTTGTTATTTATTTTATTTATAATTTCTTTTCTAGCTAATCTGTAGCCCTCTTTTCAGTGAATTTTGATTTTTTTTTTTTGTTGTTGTTGCTTGTTTGTTTAAGGCTTTAGAGGGGTCATTGACTGAAAAATGGTGTGTTTATCCGGCGCTACTGTAGAAACGATTATGGGCGCAACTTCCATTTTCTGCTGAAGTAGTGTTAAATCAGTCAGCAAGAGTGGAGTAGTGGGGCATTTAAAATAGCGTTTTTTAAAGTGTTTTAAATTTGTTTTAATGTATATTCATTCATTCATCTTCTTCCGCTTAATCCTTTTTGGGTCGCGGGGGGGCTGGAGCCTATCCCAGCATCTTTGGGCAAGAGGCAGGGTACACCCTGGATGGATCGCCAGTCCATCGCAGGGCCAACACAGAGAGACAGACAACCATTCACTCTCACAGTCATACCTAAGGACAATTTAGAATCCCCAGTTTGATGCCAATTAACCTAACTTGCATATTTTTGGGATGTGGGAGGAAACCGGAGAAATCCCGGAGTAAACCCACGCAGACACGGGGAGAACATGCAAACTCCACACAGATCACTGTTGGTAGTCTGTTATAATAAATAAATAGTGAAGATTAGTTAGATACATATTACACAAAGTGCTTGCATACACATATCTCTTAGATCCACACATACACCCCACACACACACACACACAAAAAAAGTGCTTTAGCTCTACACACACACACACACACACACACACACACACACACACACACACACACACACACACACACACACACACACACACAAACTCCACAGGAAAGTCTCTGTTCCTGTTTCCATATATGGGCATGTGTAGGGCAAAACAGAAGACATAAGGACGTTGAGAAGAAACCACAAAGCCATAAAGGCAGAAACTAGCAGGATAGAGGAGGAGCCATCTGGATGACAAGATGACAGTTTGGACAATGGACATGTATTGTTGGAAAGTTACTGGGAAACGTCCCGCTAACTGGAAGCCTTTTTATAGCTGTGAATTCCTTTGTGCAGGATCCTTTCCAGGAGAGGGAGCTGGGAGGTCCCAAGGCCATGTTCTCTGACTCCCTGCGTGATTCAATAAAAGTTAAGCTGAGAAATAGTATTTCTTTTGCGATTATTGGTTGGTTAACTGAAAAGATTCTGCTGACTGTCCAAAAATTAATTTTTACAAGTCCACATGCCTGTTTTGCAGTCAAGTGGCAGATAATTTCAGCACTTGTAGTTTTTGTATTTTTGAATGTTTTTGCATAGTTCTGGTATTTGCTGCTGTTTGTGGTGTGAGGCTCCTCTCAAATTAGCGCAGCTAAATCTGTGGCTTCAACAGCAATGCATAGATCATGCACTGAAAACTAAAAAGGTGTCACATTCTGAGTGCAGGGGATTCCACTGGGCTCAGGTTATCTGCCTTTTTTTCATATTTGTACTCGGTTATTTTTGAGTTGTCACATATCCTACATTGTTTCTCAGTATGGTTTATATTCCCATTTACATTTGTTATAGTTTGTTTATTGTATTTTTGAATTTGCCTGTCTCCATTTTTTGCCTTATCGTTATATTTCTATTCTGTTATTTCTTTCTGTCAGAGTTGACAGCTGTCAATGGCTTTATGGGGTTTTGCTCTGCATGGGCGTGTCCCTGTCAGCTGTCAGCTCCAATGACTCTCTCATTATTCCCAGCTGGTCCAAATTGTATCTTTATTTTCTCCTGCCCGCTCAGATTGCCCACACCTGTTGATACTTGTTTTAGTTTGTTTGTAGCCTTATTTAAGGGGCTGTGCACCATTGTCAGGCGCAGCACCCTACTATCAACTATCTTCTGACAAACGTAAGTGTCTCAGAATTGTACTTTGTATTTTTCCTAGTGTGCACTCCATGGCTAGTCTCCTCAGATTTAGCCAGTGACTTCGGTTGCCTTAGCCTTTGCTATTTTTGGCTTCTCATGTGTCTCTTTATTTCTACTAGCTTTGGTTTGGTCTTGTTTGTTCTTTTGTGTATCTTTCACGATTAAATTTGCAAACTCACAGCTGGCGTTTGGAGCCTTTATTCTGCCCCAACAAGGGAATTTATGACAGAAGGGTGCTGCCAGTGTGGGCACCAGCAGCTGTGAGTTTGCTCTTTTGTTTTTTCCCACATTTTCTTTTTTCCCCATCTGGAGATTTTGGGTGAAATTTCCACCATGGACTTTCGGGTCTTTGGACTGAGTAAGGAGGAGTGTGCGGTGGCGGAACTTGTTGTGAATTTTGCCTCAAAAGACTCAAGCCACCCACACTCCCAAGATCATTTTTGGGTTCATGGACAGCGCAGCCTGGTTGATTGAGGCGTGCCCCAATCTCTGGAGCTACCTGGGTCTGACTTCTCTACTCACCATGGTGGTTGAGTCTTGTCAACGACTCAGTGAGTTGGTGAAGGATTCTCCCTCAGTGCAACCTGGACCGACAAAAAGACATTCCCGGGAGCGGAAGGCTCGCCACTCTTGCCTGAAGTCCGCATCATCATCCTCCCGCCAGACGGTCCTTGGAGTTCCTGGAGGGACAGTGTCAAACCCTGGAACAGCAACTGATTCCATCACGCCCCAGGAATTCAGGCAAGTTCTCATTCATTCTCTCTCTCTCTCTCTCTACTGAAACTGCTTGCCTAATTCCTGGTGGTGAGACTCAGTTATCACAGTCCACTGGGTCCTCACCATCAGCTGCTGTTGACACCTCTTCACCTCCTTCCCCCAAAATGTCTGCCAGTCCTGGGAGGGAACTGCCAGATGACGGAAAGGTCTGTGGATTCTGGGACCCTTGGATTGGTGCCACCACCACAGCCAGCGAGGGAGAGGAGTGTCCGCTGTGTCCCAAAGCCGGTGTTGACGAGTGAGCGTTCCCTGGTTTTGGCATCGCAGGATCTAGCACCTTCAGTGAGGCATTCCCTGAATCCTCTCCTCAGGGCTAGAGACCCATCCATGTCGAAGTCGATGCCGATGACCAAGTGCCCCCTGACACTGGCGCCTCACCCACTTTGCCAGAAGCCCATGTCTCCACCTGTCTTTGTGCTTGCAGGCACGGCACCTCCAAGTTCTCCTGGGGGGTCCACAATCACTACAGCCAATAAGAGGGATGACCCTGCTCCTGCTGCAGCAAATACCATCATGCCTCCGGAATACAGGCAAGTGAATTCTTGTTCTCCATTGCCTAAGAATGAATTATCTTGCCAGGTTCCTGGTGATGAAACTCAGTCCCTACAGTCCACTGAGTTTTCACCACCTGC
Organism: Pholidichthys leucotaenia; assembly: GCA_020510985.1. Lineage (NCBI taxonomy): Eukaryota > Metazoa > Chordata > Actinopteri > Cichliformes > Pholidichthyidae > Pholidichthys > Pholidichthys leucotaenia. The sequence continues at coordinate 53,691,706 of CM035840.1, read as the reverse complement.
TGCAGACAATTGTCCCATACCTGCTACCCTCGTGTCTGTTCCTATTTTCCTTGAGTGTCCGCCAGCCCCAGGATTATGCCACCGGACGAGGGAGGAGCCTGTGGTCCTGGATAACCTGGTCCCAGTCCCGCAGCCACGAGTTGGACAAGGGGAGAATGCTGCCAGCAACCTGAAGCCTGCGCCGATGACTGAGCGCCCCCTGGCTTCAGCTGTGCAGGATTTTGTGCCAGCACTGGGATGACCTCCAGTTACCATGCCCGATGAGCCATCTGCGCCGGGTGCTTCACTTGGAGGCCCGGGGACTGCAACCTCCATCACGTCAGCTGTTGAGGTCACCACAGCAGGTTCGTCGGAGTCCTGGATGGCGGTGGAGCTCAAGTTCACGCATGTACCCTGTTCTGTTCCTGTTTCTGCAGATTCAGGAAAATCTTGTCTGGCTCGGGGCGGGTGGAGTCAGGTGCAGATGTGCTCTGCTCCTGAGATTCCCTCACCAGGCTCCACTGCTGTCGATGATTCTTCTCCGGCATCTTCTTTGTGTTTTCCTCCCAGGGTGACCACGCTGAGACTAAATGCCCAGAGGGATGGACTCGAGTCACCCCCACCTGGATCGCTGGAGTCCTGGACAGCAGTGGAGCCCAAGACAAGGCAAGTGCTCTGTTCTGTCAGTACCTCATCAGACCTAGAGATGTCTTGCCCTGCTCGGGGTGGGGAGAGCCAGTTGCAGTGGGCAACTGCTTCTGGTCTCTCTCCATCAGGCTCCACTGCTGCCGGTAGTAATAACCTGGTGTATGTTTTCTCTCCCTTGCCCGAGTCCTCATCTGGGTCCATGGTTGGTCATCCACCTCCTCCTCCCAAGATCATCGTGGGTTCAGCTCCTCCCGCTGAGGTCGTCGCAGGTGCTCCGTCCCAGCCCGGGACATCCATGGGCGCTGCTCTCCCTCCGGCTGAGGTCCTCGAGGGGGCTGCTTCCCTTCCAGTGGAGGTCATCATAGGTGCTCCGTTCCAGCCCGGGTCCTCCGCGGGTGCAGCCTTGGCCCAGTCCGGGTCCACCGGGGGTGCAGCCTTGGCCCAGTCTGGGCCCACCGAGGGTGCCTCTCCTCTCCTGCCCGGAGCCACCGAGGGTGCAACTCCACTCCTGCCTGGAGCCACCGAGGGTGCAGCTCCGCTCCAGTCTGGAGCCACCACGGGTGCTGCTGTGCTTCAGTCCCGAGCCACCGCTGGTGCAACTTCGCTCCAGTCCGGACCCACCGCGGGTGCAACCCTGCTCCAGTCCGGAGCCACCGAGGGTGCAACTATGTCCTAGTCCAGGACCTCCGAGGGTGCTGCTGGCCAGTCCGCGGGTGTCGTGGTCCCCCATCCTCTGCCTGATGCCGTCATGGTTCCCCTTCCTCTGCCAGACACCGCCATGGTTCCCCCTCCTCTGCCAGATGGCCTCGTGGTTACCCATCCTCTGCCTGATGCTGTCATGGTTCCCCTTCCTCTGCCAGTCGTCGTCGTGGTGCCTCGTCCTCTGGTCATCCCGGTTAGGCGGCCACCCTCTGGACCACCATCCCCGTGGTGGTGGCTAAAGAACTCTGGCCGACCGCCTGACAGGCATTGCCGTTGGGTTCCCCGGCAGACCACCCGACTCTTACCACCTTGCCATCTGTCAGGCCTGGGACTTCGGCCGACCACCAGAACTGCTTTGTTCTTTGGTCTGGGGGGCCTAGGTGCCCAGTTCTGTATGGGTCCTGAGTGGGATTTTGTTTTGTTTCCCTTCAACATGGGCCTTGCTGGGAACCTATCCTGAGGGTTTTTTCTTGTTCCGTTTAGTTTGGTTTGGTCCCTCCGTGCCTGGGTCCCCCTCCTCCCATCCGGGGTGAGGTTGTTTTTTTCTTGTCGGGGTGGTATTTCTGTGTGTGGGGTTCTTTTCTTTTGATGTTACCCCAGGGTGTCTAGGATCCACCCTTTGGGGGGGGCCTCTGTCACGTTCTGAGTGCAGGGGGATTCCACCGGGCTCAGGTTGTCTGCCTTTTTTTTTTCCATATTTGTACTCTGTTGTTATTTTGAGCTGTCACGTATCCTGTATTGTTTCTCAGTATGGTTTATTTTCCCATTTACGTTCGTTTATTGTATTTTTGAGTTTGCCTGTCTCCATTTTTTGCCTTATTGTTATATTTGTATTCTGTTATGTTCTTTCTCTCAGGGTTGACAGCTGTCAGCGGCTTTATGGGGTTTTGCTCTGCGTGGGCGTGGCCCTGTCAGCTGTCAGCTCCGATGACTCCCTCATTATTCCCAGCTGGTCCAAATTGTATCTTTATTTTCTCCTTCCCGCTCAGATTGCCCACACCTGTTGATACTTGTTTTAGTTTGTTTGTAGCCTTATTTATTTAGAGTGTCAGGTGGGAGAGGAAGTTTTCTCTCTCCTCTACTGGTAAGATGTGGCCCAGTACAACCTGTCGCATTAAGGGAGGAGGTGTGTCCCCCTTGGGCTGGGCCCAAATGTGAGGCACGCAGGCCCACCGGCGTGTGGACACGCCCTGGTGCCACACAAAACAACCCCCAGCTATGGGTAAATAGTACCACTGCCTTGTGGTCGTCACGGGAGTGACAAAGGCCAAAGGAGACAACCCCTACAGAAAATCCGGAGTGGATCCCCGAAGGCGGTTGGTCTTTGCATAGCGGGACCTCCCGGCAACTCCTGTAGCCAAGTTGGTACCAACTGTATCGGCTAGTCCCTTCCATTGGACACTACCAGCAAGGCCGAGAAGGAGGATCTGTCAACTGGGCATCTCAGTTTCTCCACAACTTCGCCCTGGCCTGTGCCCTGGAGAGGTCACTCCAGTGCCGCCTTCTGCGGCAGCTCAAAACGGGGAGACGCAGTTACTGGTTAAAAGTCCAGGGCAAATTGGCGTAAGCTCGGGCACCTAGGGCTGTCTCCCGACGGTGGGAGGGATCGTCGTGTCCCACTGGCCAGCTACCGCCCACCTTTAGCTGGGCAGCCCCCAGTCAGTAAGGTGCTGGCCCGTCACGGTCCGCTTACTTCAAAGGGTGCTTGAAGTGTAGGCCAAAAGCTGAATCACAGACTGTAATCACTGCACCAGTTAATATCAAGAAACCAAAGCCGCCAGCGCTGAGTCTAGCAACCTGGAACGTCAGAACAATGTGTCCTGGCCTCTCTGACGACCTCCAGCAAATCAGCGACGCCAGGAAAACTGCTATCATCGACCGCGAGCTGAGGAGGCTCAATATTGACATTGCAGCACTGCAAGAGACGCGACTCCCAGGCAGCGGCAGCTTGAAGGAGAAGAACTATACGTTTTTCTGGCAGCGACAGGAGCCTGACGAGCATCGCCTGTACGGTGTTGGATTCGCTGTTCAAAACTCCCTTCTGTCCTCTATTGAACCGCCGTCATCAGGCACTCCATGAGTCCTCTCTCTCCGTCTCATAACCTCCTCTGGACCAGCTAATATCCTTAGCGCCTATGCTCCGACGCTCTGCTCTTCAACTGAGGTGAAAGATGCATTCTACGAGGCGCTCGAAACCAGGATCCAGCAGATCCCTGCCAAGGAGCACCTGTTTCTGCTCGGTGACTTTAACGCACGGATAGGAGCAGATCATGACTCCTGGCCCCGCTGCATTGGCCGCTTCAGCATCGGCAAGCTCAACGAGAACGGTCAACGCCTTCTTGAACTCTGCTCCTTTCATGACCTCTGTCTGACCAACACATTCTTCTCCACCAAGCCCTGTCACCGAGTGTCTTGGAGACATCCAAGGTCTCGCCACTGGCATCAGCTGGACTTCGTCATCACCAGGAGATCCCTGCTGAACCGAGTGCTGTTCACGCGCAGTTTCCACAGCGCTGACTGTGACACCGACCATTCCCTGGTCGCCACCAAGGTACGTCTCTGCCTCAGACGTGTCAACCGCTCCAAGCAGAAACCCCGACCCCGCATCAACACAGCTATGATTACAGTACCTGAACTGCGGGAACGCTATGCTAAAGTCATAAATGAAGCCCTGGCGGACTGTCCCACCGATTCTGCAAGGTGGAACCACATCCGTGAGGCTGTGTTTGAGACCACCATAGGTACCTTTGGGGAAAAGGTGGGGAAGAGTGTGGATTGGTTTGAAGCTGGAGCCGCTGAGATGGAACCTGCAATCGCCGCCAAACGTGCAGCCCTAATTGCCCACAAGAAGGAGCCCTCTGTGCGGACGCTTGTTATACTGCGTGCTGCGAGGAACAATGCACAAAAGATTGCAAGGCGATGTGCCAACGACTACTGGCTTAACCTCCGCCAGGACATACAGCTTTCTGCAGATCACGGAAACGTGCGCAAAATGTACGAAGGCATGAAGAAGGCTTTCGGTCCCAGTGTCATCAAGACCGCCCCACTTAAATCAGCTGCAGGAGATGTCATCAAGGATCGCAGTAAACAAATGGAGAGATGGGCTGAACACTACCAAGAGCTCTACTCGAGAGTAACCACCGTCTCGAACACGGCCCTTGAGAACACCCCTCTACTGTCAGTCATGGATGAGCTTGACGCTCCACCCACCATCGAGGAGCTCAGCAAGGCGATAGACTCCATCTCAAACGGCAAGGCTCCAGGCAGTGACAACATCCCCCCTGAAATCATCAAAACCGCAAAGGAGAGCTCGCTCTTCAAACATCTCCATGAGCTCCTGCTGCAGTGCTGAGAGGAAGGGGCTGTGCCCCAAGATATGCGTGATGTCAAAATCATCACTCTCTACAAGAATAAGGGGGAGCGGAGCGATTGTAACAACTATCGTGGTATCTCACTCCTAAGCATAGTTGGCAAAGCCTTTGCCGTGTCGTCCTCAACAGACTACAACTACTTGCCGAACGTGTGTATCCAGAGGCGCAGTGTGGATTCAGAGCAACCAGGTCAACCATAGATATGGTCTTCTCTATGACATAACGTTCGGCTCAGGAGACGCACACACACAGGTTCAGAGTAGTTCAAACTGTTTATTAACAGCAGGGGTGTATGGGTGTGTGTCAGCGGAATGTTAATGTATTGGTGGTGGCGTCTGCTTCGGGCACAGAGGCAGGAGACCGTTCAGCCGGCAACCCTATGGGAAAGAACAGACACAGGGTGACAGGCACACACCAATACAGGAGGAGAATAGGCGAGGGAGAGAAGCTTACTTGAGTTTGACTGATGGCAGGCACTACAAGGACGGAACCCCGGGAGACAGTCACCTGCAGGACTCGGTGCAGCAGCGAGGAAGGACGAGGGATGGAGTTGTCCGCCGCCGAGGAATCCACCTGTGCACAGGGGAGCAGACTGGGAGAGGTAAGGAAAGGAATCTTCTTACCACTAGCTTGACGCTGAAGAGTGAGTTGACGCTTCGCATAGAAGGCGATGAAGTCTAACGGCTTCAGGCCGAAGCTCAGGGCGAGGCGGCTTTTATCCCTCGCCGCTGACGAGTAGCAGGTGCGTGAGCAGGTGGCGCCGCTGATGAATGGCGCGGCGTGACAGTACTCCCCCCTCTAGCAGCGCCTCCTGGCGATGGCTTATCCGGGTGCGCTCGGTGGAAGTCCGCGATGAGCGATGGGTCCAACACAAACGACGGGGGCACCCACTGTCGATGCTCGGGCCCATAGCCCTCCCAGTCTACCAAGTATTGCAACCCATGACCCCGGCGCCGGGAGTCCAGGATGGAGGAGGCGGACCAGGCCAGATGGCCACCAATCATCCGGGGCGCGGGTTGCGCTGCAGGAGGAGGGCAAAGGGGGTCAGTGACTGCCAGCTTCACCTTCGACACGTGGAAAGTAGGATGAATGCGGAGGGAGGGGGGAATAGCCACGCGCACAGCCACCGGGTTGATGATCCGGGTGATGGGATAGGGACCCATGAAGCGCTGTGCCAGCTTTCTCCTCTCGCCTTTTAAAGTGACGTCCTGGGTGGAAATGTAAACAAGCTGCCCAACTCTGTACGCCGGGGCAGGTCTTCTACGCCGGTCCGCCACAGTCCTGTTGCGCTCCGCTGTACGTAATAGCGCATTGCGCGCAGCAGTCCAGGTGGAGCGGAACTGCCTGAGATGGGCCCTAACTGACGGGACAGTTACTTCACTCTCCTGCTCCGGAAACAGCGGGGGGTCGTAACCCAGGGACGCTTTGAAGGGGGACATCCCTGTAGCAGAAGAGCGAGCGGTGTTGTGGGCATATTCAACCCAGGCAAGATGGTTGCTCCAGGACGTGGGTTTGGATCTGGACACACAGCGGAGCGCAGCCTCCAGCTCCTGGTTGGTCCTCTCACACTGCCCGTTGGATTGGGGGTGATGGCCGGAGGAGAGGCTCACCTTGGCTCCGATGGCGTCGCAGAAAGACCTCCAAACCTCGGATGAAAACTGGGGGCCCCGGTCCGAGACCACGTCCACCGGAATCCCGTGCAGCCTGACCACGTGTTGGACGAGGAGGTCCGCCATCTCCAGGGCAGTAGGGAGGCCTCGCAGGGGGACGAAGTGCACGGCCTTGGAGAAGCGGTCCACGATGGTCAGGATGGTGTCATAGGAGTTGGAGACAGGGAGTCCGGTGATGAAATCCAACGCGATGTGCGACCAGGGCCTGCCAGGGACGGGCAGGGGCTGGAGCAGACCCGCTGGAGGGGCATTTCCCGACTTGCAGGTGGCACAGATTGGGCAAGCCCGGGCGTAGCGGGCTGCATCCCTCCGCAGGCCTGGCCACCAAAAGGACCGTTGGAGGAGATCTATCATCCGGGAGGTGCCAGGGTGACAGGTGAGCTTGGAGGTGTGGAGCCAGTGGATGACCTCTCCTCGGACCGTGGATGGCACGAACAGCCTCCCCTCCGGTCCGCCGCCAGGGTCAGGTTCCACCTCCTGTGCCTTCCGGATCTTGCTCTCGATGTCCCACGAGATGGCTCCCACGACGCACGACCTGGGCAGGATGGAGTGGGGCGCCTCCTCCGACTCCACGGGGGCGAACTGCCTGGAGAGGGCGTCAGGCAGGACGTTCCTAGAGCCAGGTCTGAAGGTGATAGAAAATTGGAACCTGGCGAAGAACAGGGACCAGCGCGCCTGGCGGGCGTTCAGGCGCTTGGCAGATCGTAAATATTCCAAGTTCTTGTGGTCCGTGAGGACCACAAACGGCAGGTTCGCCCCCTCTAACCAGTGGCGCCACTCCTGCAGGGCGAGCTTGATGGCCAAGAGCTCTCTGTCCCCCACATCGTAGTTCCTCTCCGCCGGGGACAAGCGCCGGGAGAAGAAGGCGCACGGTCGTTTGGCGCCATCGTCCGGTGACCGCTGGGACAGCACTGCTCCTACTCCCGTGTCCGAAGCGTCTACCTCTACGATGCACTGCAGCGCGGGGTCGACCTGGCGAAGGACCCGGGAGGAGGAGAATTCCGCCTTCAGCGCCTTAAAGGCGGCAGCGACCTCTTCGGTCGACCGGAACAGGACCTTCGGGGACGTGAGGCGGGTCAGTGGTCCAACGATGGCACTGAAGTTGGGGACAAAGCGGCGGTAGAAATTGGCGAAGCCAACAAATTGCTGCACCTGCTTCCGGGATGCAGGTGTAGGCCATTCCACCACCGCCTTTACCTTCTCTGGGTCGGGGAGCACCTTATCGTGGGCGATGATGAACCCCAGGAAGGACGTACTCCTGGCGTAAAATTCACACTTTTCTGCCTTTACGTACAGACGATTCTCCAGCAGTCTTTGGAGGACCCGCCTCACGTGGACCTGGTGCTCATCCCTGGACTTGGAGAAGATGAGAATATCGTCCAGGTAGACGAACACGAAAAGGCCAATGAAGTCCCGGAGGACGTCATTAATGAGGCGCTGGAAGACTGCAGGAGCGTTGGTCAACCCGAACGGCATCACCAGGTATTCAAAGTGGCTGTTCGGGGTACGGAAGGCCGTTTTCCACTCATCTCCCTCCCGGATCCGGACGAGGTGGTAAGCGCTGCGTAGGTCCAGCTTGGTGAACCAGGTCGCCCCCTGGAGGGAGTGGAAAGCAGTGTCCATGAGAGGCAGGGTGTAACGGTCCTTCTCCGTGATATTATTGAGGGCCCGGTAGTCGATACAAGGGCGGAGGGACCCATCCTTCTTTCCCACGAAGAAGAACCCTGCCCCCACGGGTGACGATGATGGGCGGATTATCCCAGCACTTAATGACTCCTTCAGGTAGGCGTTCATCGTCTCCTTCTCCGGCGCAGACAGGCTGTAAAGGCGACCAGAAGGTAAGGGAGCCCCCTGGCGGAGGTTGATGGCACAGTCATAGGGCCAATGAGGGGGGAGAGACATAGCTTTCGCTTTACTGAACACCATACCCAGGTCGTGAAATTCTGGGGGCACCAGAGACAAGTCCGGGGGTGCAGCGTCCGTCGCAGGGGGAGGAGCGGACGGAGAGCAGGCAGCGGACTGAAGGCAGGTGCCCATACAGAATGTACTCCATGCCGATATCCCAGCTGATTTCCAATCCAGGACCGGGTTGTGAAGGTGAAGCCAGGGATACCCCAGGATGACGGGCGACACAGAGTTGGGAAGGACGTAGAAGGTCATCTCCTCCCGGTGATTTCCCGAGATGATGACCGGAACGGGGATGGTTTGGTGTGATACTCTCCCAAGGGAGGCACAGGAGAGATTAACAAGGTAGATGGGATTCTTCAGTGCCTGACAGCGAATGCCCAAACGGGTTGCCAGGCTTTGTGAAATAAAGCTGCCTTCTGCACCCGAATCCACCAGTGCGTGGGTGAGATGCCCAGTGGGATTGTGGCAAAAACGGATGGGCAGCTTCAATTGGGTAAGGGGACTTAACCGATTGACGTCCGCGAGGCCCCCTACAGTGACTCGCGGACCCCGCCGTTTGGCTTATGTGGACAAAGCTCCACCGTGTGTTGATTATCTCCGCAATACATGCAGAGATTCAACTCACGGCGGCGTTGTCTCTCTGCCGGGGAGAGCTTTGTCCAGCCCGTCACCATCGGCTCCGACTCCTCGGAGTGCGATGGCGGCGGCGTCGCCAGGGGGCGAGCTTGGGGCAGGCGCAACGAGGCTCCCCGAGGGCGAGAAGAAGACGACTTCCGCCCAGAGGAGCGCTCACGCAGCCTGTTATCCAAGCTGATGGCGAGAGAAGTTAGCTCAGCTAGCATCCCAGGGATATCCCGACCAGCCAGTTCATCCCTCAGATCATCATTCAGGCTGCGGAGAAACAGGCCACAGAGGGAGCGTTCGTCCCAGCCCAGTTCCTCCGCCGCTACCCGGTAGTCAACCGCATAGTCCGCTGCCGACCGGCTTCCCTGCTGGAGAGCGAGAAGCCGATCGACTTGGACCGTCTCGGTTCGGGAATGGTCAAAGACCTCCAGGAAGCGTGCCACGAACTGGTCATAGGTGAGGGTGGCGTAACTGGGCTTCGCCATTATGGCGTAGGTCCAAGTTAACGCGCGCCCCTCCAGGAGATTCCCTATGTAGCCAATTCGGCTGTGATCCGAGGGGAAGTCTCCGGGCACACGGTGGAATACGGACTCACACTGCATAATGAACCCCCGCGCTCCGCCGAGCTTTCCGCTAAAGCGGGCGGGGGTTGGAATCGGCGTGAGCCGAGCCGGTGCCGCAGGAGCCGGCTGGACGGCCGCTGGAACAGCAGGAGCTGCGCCACCCTGGTGAGCCGGGGGGAACGGCTGTTGGGGGTCCAGGCGATCCAATCGGTTAGTGATGTTAATAAGTTGATTTAAAATCACCTGCTGCTGATAAGCAATTTGATCCACCCGAACCTCGAGAGTGGTAAGCCGGTGCGCGAGCCTGCCGTCTGCCGAGCCGCTCTGCTGAAGCCGTACTGACATAACGTTCGGCTCAGGAGACGCACACACACAGGTTCAGAGTAGTTCAAACTGTTTATTAACAGCAGGGGTGTATGGGTGTGTGTCAGCGGAATGTTAATGTATTGGTGGTGGCGTCTGTTTCGGGCACAGAGGCAGGAGACCGTTCAGCCGGCAACCCTATGGGAAAGAACAGACACAGGGTGACAGGCACACACCAATACAGGAGGAGAATAGGCGAGGGAGAGAAGCTTACTTGAGTTTGACTGATGGCAGGCACTACAAGGACGGAACCCCGGGAGACAGTCACCTGCAGGACTCGGTGCAGCAGCGAGGAAGGACGAGGGACGGAGTTGTCCGCCGCCGAGGAATCCACCTGTGCACAGGGGAGCAGACTGGGAGAGGTAAGGAAAGGAATCTTCTTACCACTAGCTTGACGCTGAAGAGTGAGTTGACGCTTCGCATAGAAGGCGATGAAGTCTAACGGCTTCAGGCCGAAGCTCAGGGCGAGGCGGCTTTTATCCCTCGCCGCTGACGAGTAGCAGGTGCGTGAGCAGGTGGCGCCGCTGATGAATGGCGCGGCGTGACACTCTATGAGGCAGCTGCAAGAAAAGTGCCGGGAGCAGAGACAACCCCTCTTTTTGGCCTTCATCGACCTGACCAAGGCTTTTGACTTGGTCAGCAGGGATGGACTGTTTGCCCTCCTCCAACGAATTGGATGTCCCCCTAAGCTTTTGAGCATGATCAAGTCATTCCACCAGGACATGAACGGCATTGTCCAGTTTGATAGATTATCCTCAGACCCTTTCCCGATCAAGAACAGTGTGAAGCAGGGTTGTGTTCTGGCTTCTACCCTATTTGGCATCTTTTTCTCCCTGCTCCTGTGCTACGCCTTTCGGGACTCTGAAGATGGTGTCTTCCTCCACACCAGGAGTGGCGGAGGCCTCTTCAACATGGCACGCCTCAGATCAAAGACCAAGGTGTGGAGCGTTCTAATCAGGGAGCTGCTCTTTGCTGATGATGCTGGTCTTGTTGCCCACACCGTGGAAGCGCTCCAGCGTCTCATCAACTGCTTTGCTTGTGCCTGCTCTGAGTTTGGCCTCACCATCAGCCTTAAAAAGACCGAGGTCATGGGCCAGGATGTCAGCAGTGCTCCCAGTATCAACATCGGCGACCACACACTTGCGGTGGTGGACAAGTTCACCTACCTCGGGTCGATCATCTCCAGCAATCTCTCCCTAGACGCTGAACTGAACGCCCGTATCGGCAAGGCATCGACGGTGATGGCCCGATGGTGATGGCTAAAAAACAGTAACAGTTTGCTTCCTAAGGCTTAACGATTTAAGAAAAATTTCAAATAGTTGGGTTTTTTTGCATTCCTTGCACTGCACTGGAACAATATGGACTTGATATTAGCAGCTTCAGCATGCATTAATTTTTAAATTATCACAAAATATAGATCAATAAAATTTTGAACAATTGTCAGAAAAGGTCTGTACATGTTAAGTTAAATAACAAGCATCCACGGCATGACAGCAGCATGAGAATTTTAATTTTGGGGTAAAACAAACAGCTGCAGCTGTCTGTATTTAACCCGACATTAAAACACCCAAGCATGACAAACTATAGAAACACAGGTACTCATAAAAATGCCAAATCATATCACAAACATAACATTCTCCCCCTTTTTCCTCAGACTGTTGGACTGTTCCACGTAGCTAGGCACTGTATAATGTGAGAGTTGCGACACTCCGGTAGACTTCTATAGAAACTGTGAAAGGCGGAAGTCACATGGGTCAAGGAGCAGGCAATAGTTCCAAACAGTGGAATTTTCTCCATAGACCACCATTCATTTCACAGAGTGTCTGCTTAATAATCCCGGGTAAGTTAATGAATGGCCGTTGTTTTGGTCATTTTACCACTTAAGCTAACATGTAGATTCTGTAGTCTATGATCTTGTTTTATTTGGCCAGCTTTTTTCTTGTTTATGTGCAGTAAAAGCTCATAAACTTGCAATTGTTGTTAGCCTGTGCTAGCTCAACTAGCTAGCTGGGTCAGCCCTTATTTCAAAAATCTGTTTTACAGTTATTGGGTGAAGACACAGTTTCTGAGAGACATTAGAAATTGGTAGTAGCATTGCATGATGGGACATGACATTAAAACCTGTGACAAAACAGATGTGACTTATTATTTTGTTCATAGCAATTGCAGTAGCACTAGCAGCATAACTGCAGGAGGGATCAGGTCAAGTGGACCCCAGGATCTAATTTGTATACTGTATGTTCAAGTACATTTTCAACCCAGTGATTTACAAAAGGATTCATAATTTCCTTAAGCCTCATTCAAAACATTATAGTCACAAAGAAGTATAAAAGAATATATACATATATACAGTATATGTATTAAAAAACCCAGAGAAGATTTTGGCTCCATTTCTGCTTTCAAAAGGCTTCTCTTTTCCACCGCTGCTGCTTGTCACAGCTGGCTGCCCCCAGATGAAAATCCACAGGATAAGTATGTGGGACTATAATGTTCTGAATGAGGCTTTAGAGAATTGTGAATCAGTTTGTAAATCACTGGATTGAAAATGTACTTGTTCATGTACAGATTGGATCCTGGGGTCCACTTGGGGTGTTCACTTGGTCAGGGGTCCACTTGGCCTGTATCCGTTGTAGACAGTACCACGGATGCTAGCCCATGTTGCTTAAATGACATGCTCACTGTGACAATGGCTACCCTTCGCAGAGGAGGAGATGATGAGGGAACTATATACCACCAGTCTGACCAGTTTGTTTTTGAAGATGACCCATCATTATGGCCTAAGCACCTGGCAGACAAAGAGCATTCCTATTTAGTTCAGAGGGGGCCTGTTTAATATTTTTTGTATTTATCCTTATTTTTTGTGTGATATATTCTCCCTAGTGTCTACATAGTACAAAGGAGGGAGCACAATGGATGCCTCTGCAAAATGGACCAGTAGCAGACCGTGAACAGGACCCTGCTGGCAAATGTTGGGATGTGTAAACAAACAACAGATCTTCCATGTGAACTGTTGTTGTTTTTTTTTAATAATACACAAGTCTAAATTTAATGCATTTGTTAAGATTTGAGATTAGTAATCCACTTCAGTACAAAAACATGATGTCACTGGATAATTAAGTTACTTGAGCTGCAAATGTGCAAACTATTAACCCCCCCCCCCCCCCGCCTCCACCTCAAACACCATTGCAGTTGGAGACATTTTTTCAAAAACCAATGAAACCAATGCAATTATTTTTATTTTTTTCATGTAAATTTTCATCTTTATTCTTCTGAATGGCATTTTCCACAAAATTCATGACTTTCTCAGTAATCTGCAATGTTTTTCTTGTAACTTTGGCCATTTTTTCCTCATATAGTGTCACTTTAAGCTTCTTTGTTTTTCTACAGATGTAATTCCTGATACCTGATGATATCATCATTTGAAGACTTCTGAGGACAATAAGTTTCAGGTAGGATGTCAGTAAGGCCTGACTGACTGAGTGAATGAATGAATGTGAATTTTATTCGGTAATGGACATACAATCAAAACAATTAAAAATATGTACGACACATAAGAACAACCGAAAGGGTGTAAGCTGAAGCTACATAGCACCTACCCCGTCACAGTTTTAAAATCAGTAACATAAAAATTTAAGTCATACCCCAAAAAAGTGAAAAGAAAGTGTAGAACAAAGAAAAAGTAGGGCTGTGGAGCGTGTAAATAACAAGGTGGATTTGGCTCAGACGATTTATTACATATCTCACACAAGAAGCATAGACAGAATGACAACTCAGCAGAGACTCTTCTCTTAAATAGCATGGCATTCCTCTAGAAGCTTCTAACACACAAAAGGTCACATTGCATTCACTTCCTTAATCCTTTACCATTCCTCTAGAAGTTTCCAACACACAAAAGGTCACACTGCATTCATCCTTCACACCTCCCTGTTATCTCCCAGGGAACCTCTGCTCTTTGTTCTTGTCTAAGTTGTTATACAATTATGCTCTCCCCATGTGCCGCCATACGACCCCCCCGAGCATCTTGGATAGAACAATAGAACAACAGTCCGTATGCTGTGGTAGAATCAATAAACATCAATCCACATGCTGCTTGGGCTTCAGTCTTCTCCCGTATCTGCTGTAACCAGGATTCACCGCCTCCGCGGCGCTGTCATGCTGGGGGGTTGATGTTTGAGGGGTAAAAGTCTGTCCGTGTGGGTGCTCTGGGGAATCTTTTCTCTGGGAAGCTCCCCGTGGGGGTCTTCCACACCGAGGGGCCCTCGCCAACAGCACTTGCTCGTCCGCCACCACGAAAGCGGGTTTGAGTCTGTCTATGCCAATCTTTTCCCTCCTACCCCCCAAATCTAGCAAAAAATGCTTGTCCCCTGTTTCCAGCACTCTGAACGGTCCATCATAAGGTGGGCGCAGTGGAGGGCGATGGGCGTCGTGTCTGACAAACACGAACTCCGCGTTTTTCAAAGTTTTAGGCACAAAAACGCGCAGAAAACTGTGGTGGGCAGGGCCCGGCAGCGTGCTTGTGTCTATGCTATGCTGCAACAGCTGAGACGGGGAGCTGCCCGGCGCGGGATTATCTGGAAGAAACTCCCCGGGCAGCCGAAGTGGTTGCGCAAAAACGAGTTCAGCCGGAGAAGCTTCCAGATCCTCTTTAGGCGCAGAACTTAACCCCAATAAAACCCACGGTAGCTTGTCTACCCAATTTGCATCCGTCAGTGAAGCCCTGACAGCCGCTTTCAATGATCTGTGAAAACGTTCGCATAACCCATTAGCCTGTGGATTGTACGTGGTTGTGCGGTGAATTGTGACACCCAGGCTGCGGGCCATTGTTGACCAGAGTTTGGAAACAAATTGAGGGCCTCTGTCGGACGTAATATCCGACGGGACTCCAAAACTCGCCACCCATGCTGTTAAAAACGCGCGCGCCACCTCCTCAGCTGTGGTTGCTGCCAGTGGAACCAATTCTGGCCAGCGCGTGGTGCGGTCCACCATTGTCAGGAGGTGCGTGCACCCCTGTGATGGCGGGAGGGGGCCCACGAGGTCCACGTGAACATGGTCGAACCTCTTAGCCGGGATGCGAAACGGCTCCAAGGGAGCCTTCATGTGTCTGTGTACTTTGGCTCGTTGGCATGCCACGCAGGCTGCCTCCCACTCTTTCACTTGTTTGCGAAGGCTCGGCCACACGAATTTCTCCCCTACCATTTTGACAGACGCACGCACTCCCGGGTGCGCCAAAGAATGAATTGAGTCAAACATGCGGCGGCGCCACACGGCCGGGACCACGGCCGGGACCACGGGACGTGGGCGGCCCGTGGAGACATCGCAGATTAGGGGGGGCATGCCGTCTTGCAGCACCCTGCTCTCCAGCCTTAACCCTGTTGGTCCAGACTGGAGCACGCGCACGTCCGCGTCACTAACCTGCTCCGCGGCCATGGCTGCGTAATCTATCCCCACGCAGACCGGGGCCGCCACGGCACGCGAGAGGCAGTCTGCCACTACATTCAGTTTACCCGAGACATGCTGAATATCGGTAGTAAACTCTGAGATCGCGGCCAGCTGTCTCTGCTGCCGGCCCGACCACGGTTCTGAAACCTTGGCCATCGCGAATGTTAGCAGCTTGTGGTCAATAAATGCGGTGAAACTGCACCCTTCCAGCCAGAACTGGAAGTGGCGAATGGCCAAGTGGAGAGCCAGCAACTCCCTGTCAAACGCGCTGTATTTACGTTCACTGTCGCGCAAAGTCCTGCTGAAAAAGGCGAGCGGCTGCCAAGCCCCGGCTACGCGCTGCTCCACGACCGCCCCTATGGCCACATCTGAAGCGTCAGTGGTAAGCGCTATGCGGGCCGTTGGGTCTGGATGTGCCAGCAATGCGGCGTTTGCCAGGGCTGCTTTGACTTCCGAGAACGCCCGCTCTCGCTCCGGGGTCCATTCGACCTTATCCGCGGGTTTCTGTTTTCTGAGCGTGGCGTACAGTGGTTGCATGAGCTGCGCTGCACAGGGAAGGAAATGGTTCTAAAAGTTCACCATTCCCAAAAATTCTTGTAGCGCCCTGACCGTTTGCGGCCGGGGAAAATCTGCTACTGCACGCACTTTGTCAGGCAGCGGGACCACTCCTTCGGGAGAGACGTGGTGCCCCAAAAAATCAATCCCCGTCACCCCGAACTGACATTTTGCTGGGTTGATTATTAACCCGTGCTCTTCCAACCTCCGGAAAACCATCGTGAGGTGGGTTTCGTGTTCATCTTCGGACGCGCTGGCTACTAAGATATCGTCCAGGTAGACGAACACGAAAGGGAGATCGTGCAGCACTGCATCCATCATGCGTTGGAACGTCTGTGCAGCCCCTTTAAGCCCAAAAGGCATGCGCAAAAACTCGAATAAACCGAACGGAGTTATTACCGCTGTTTTGGGTATGTCCTCAGCGCGCCCTGGGACTTGGTGGTAACCGCGGACCAGGTCTATTTTAGAAAAAACGCGCGCTCCTGCAAGGTGAATGGAAGAATCCTAAATGTGAGGAATTGGGTAGCGGTCGTGCGCTGTGATGTTGTTCAACCTGCGGAAATCCCCGCAAGGTCTACTTCCGCCCTCCCAAGAGAGCAGACGCTTTTTTCTTCTCTCCTGCTGATTTTTTCCTCCCCTCCTGTTATTACTAGATCCCAGCTTGCTGTTGTCTGCCTGCGTCTAACTGCGACCGCCGAAAAGAAATTATGGAGTTAATAAGCTGGGCTTTGAACACAATTGACACTATTTTTTCAACAAGGAAAAGTGCTCCGGGGGAAGCTGTCTGCCCCGCTGGAACGGCTCCAGTGGGCTATCTATGTGACACGGGTAAATGGAAAATGCTGTGTCTCTCTAATCTTTCTATCGAAGATATTGAAGATCTGTTTATCTTCGTAATCTTGGTGATTGGGATAATTCTGATTGGGACAGGAATTGTCTTGGTTTACCGCAAATTGCTGAAGATGGATTCAACCTATCAAAATGCTGGCCAGGCGAGGTGCATCCAACAAATTGAGAAACTGGAGAAGACCATGATAGCGACTACTGGAGAACTGTCTCGTAAGGTGGATTACATCATGGGTTCGCTCAGGTCTTTCCACGACGAATTCAAAGCTGCGCAATGAAGGATTAATGTACTGAATCTACAGAAGAAATACAAGTCTTCTCTGTGATCAGTCCTATTTGGCACTATTATTCCCCATGAAAATTCCTCCTGGCTGTCTGCAGTCTGTGTTTTTTTCAAAATCATGAGCACAAGGCCTTGGACAGCCAGCTGCAGCGCCAGATAAGACTGGGCGCCAGACAGACAAAACATCTTCTGCCAAGGGTCCTTGGGTCTCTCTTATTATCATCAACACTGCTCAACACCGCACACACATTGATTCATGAACTGATTAAAGATACTGTACACTGCTCTCTTGTGTCTTGTGAATTCTATTGTATGCTAATGCATGAGGGTTTTTTTCTGTGTAGTCAAAATTTGGCTCACATATGAGCGTTTATTCTGATTACTATGTTTTTTCTCTCTCCTATTGTGTTTTCCTCCCCCTCCTCCCCCCTCTTTACCTCCACTGTTGACAGGCGCCTTGTATGGCGACGCGTCATTGGATGCGCCTAACGTGCGCGTCTTATGTCAAGTCAAATTCCTTGTGTGTTTACTTGTAAATATACTTGGCAATAAAGCTGATTCTGATTCTGATTCTGATTCTGATTCTGATTCTGAACCTTCAGCTTTAGGGACCATGTGTAGCGGGGAAGCCCATGGGCTGTTTGAGCGCCTAATGATGCCCAACCTCTCCAGGTTGGCGAACTCTTCGCGCGCTATGGCCAGTTTAGCTGCGTCCAAGCGCCGAGGTCTTGCAAAAACGGGCGGCCTGGTGGTGGTGATAAAATGCTCCACCCCGTGTTTAGCGATGGCTGCTGAAAACGTCGGGACAGTGAGTGCTGGGAACTGAGTGTGTGGAACTTACCGCATGTAGCTGTGACGTTGGCTTGTGCTGTTGGCCGGGTCACTCGAGCTATACAGGGGAGAGAGTCAAAAGAAAAACCAGGCGTCTGTTAGCGACATCTACCAACAAACCATGTGCACATAGAAAATCAGCCCTCAGTATATGGAAATTCAATGCTGCTATGACAAAAGTCCACTCAAATGTACGGCCGTGTAGAGACAAGAGTAGAGTCCTCTCACCAAAGGTCTTAATCCCCGAGCCGTTTGCTGCTGCCATCTCGGGGCCGCTAGATCCTGCCAGCCGGTCAGCGTAGGTCAGCCGGATGAAACTCTTCTGGGCGCCGGTGTCCACGAGGAAATGCCTCCCCGAGTGTGCGTCTGTGAAGTAGAGCAGCTTGTTCTCCTCCCCGAGGGTCGCGGCTGCTACCGACCTCCGGTCTTGGCGTTTCCTGAGTCGCTTGAATTGGCACGGTGGTATACATTTGCGTGCACTCTCTGCGAAGCGGCGGTGGTAGAAGTAAGGCGTGTCTCCCCCGCGTTCCTTGGCCCCCGCTGCTGCTGCCGTCGGTGGCTCTGCTGCTGCCGTCGATGGCTCCTCGCCTCCTCCGGCCGTCGCGCCGAGCTCCGTCACTGCCGCAATGGTCGTGAACTCCCTGCTGGCGACGATGATCCGGTTTGCTTCCCGGGCTAGTGCACGATAGTCCCACTTGGCCAGCAACGGTGAATTGGCCAGGGTCGCTCTTGCCGCTGACGGAAGGTTCCGGAGGAAGAGGTGGGTAAAAATTAAATGGTCGTCGTCTGTGCCCTTTAACCTCAGCATCTTCTCCATCAGGTCTATGGCTGACCCATCTCCCAACCCGGTCCAAGTCAGGAGTCTCTCTGCTCTCTCACCATCCGAGAGTGTGTAGTGCTGGATGAGCGCAGCCTTCAGTGCGCCGTACTTGTCGTCGGTTGGTGGCTGATCGAGCAGGCTCTCTACGTGCTGAGCCGTGCGGGCGTCGAGCGCTGCGACCACATAGTGGAATTTTGTGTCATCCGCCGATATCCCCCGGAGGGCGAACTGCGCCTCGACTAGGTGGAACCAGGAACGCGGGTTGTGCTGCCAAAAATCCGGTAGCTTGATCGCAACAGCACATGCGTGGCTGGGGGTTCCCATCAAGGTTGGCTCCGGGGATCTTTCATCGTGTTCCATGATTCGTCTTGGGTCACCAGTGTGGAGCGTGTAAATAATGAGGCGGATTTGGCTCAGACGATTTATTACACATCTCACACAAGAAGCATAGAAAGAATGACAACTCAGCAGAGACTCTTCTCTTAAATAGCATGGCATTCCTCTAGAAGCTTCTAACACACAAAAGGTCACATTGCATTCACTTCCTTAATCCTTTACCATTCCTCTAGAAGTTTCCAACACACAAAAGGTCACACTGCATTCATCCTTCACACCTCCCTGTTATCTCCCAGGGAACCTCTGCTCTTTGTTCTTGTCTAAGATGTTACACAATTATGCTCTCCCCATGTGCCGCCATAGGGCCCCATTTCTGTCTTTGCCTTAGGCCCCAAATGGACTAAGTCCGCCCCGGCACCAATCCCTTCACCATTCACACACACATTCACACCTAGGTCCAGTTTAGAGTCTTCAGTTAACCTAATGTGCATGTTTTTGGCCTGTGGGAGGAAACCAGAGTACCCGGGGTGAACCCATGCAGACACAGGGAGAACATGCAAACTCCACACAGAAGGGTCACCGATGGTCAGGGGGTGGGATCGAACCCACAATGGTCAGGGGTTCTTATCTTAAGTCTTATCATATATTACAGTGGCAGATGATAACATGGCTAAAGTTTCAGATAACCAGGTCAGTGTATGTTCAAGTAGTCCCCATGGGAAACTAGCTCCGGTTTCAAGCATTTTTTTTCCTACTCTTGAATCTCTGTGATGTCATTGAAACACATATCCCTTATCCCTTGGAGAGGGTGAGCAGCACCAAGTTCCTGGGAGTGCACATCTCTGAGGACCTCTCCTGGTCCAACAACACCACATCACTGGTGTTGTTGGTGCAGATGTGGCTCTTGGCTAAGGCTGTGGTGCAGATGTAGTGTAGCCGACTACTAATCAGTGGTTCGATTCCCGCTCTGTCTGCAGTCTGCATGTCGAAATGTCCTTGAGCAAGACACTGAACCCCCAGTTGCTCCTGGTGGGTCAGGCCAGTGCCGGTGCATGGCAGCTCTGCTGCCATCAGTGTGTAAATGTGTGTGTGAATGAGTGGATAGCAGGATCTGTAAAGCACTTTGGTCATCCAGAGATGAATAAAAAGCGTTATATAAGTGAACGCCATTTACCATCGGGCAGCACGGTGGTGCAGTGGTTAGCACTGTTGCCTTACAGCTAGAAGGTTCCTGGTTCGAATCCCCAGGCTGGCAGGGGTTGGAACCTTTCTGTGTGGAGTTTGCATGTTCTCCCTGTGGAGAGAACATGCAAACTCTAGTTTCCTCCCACAATCCAAAGACATGCATGTTAGGTTAATTGGCTGTTCTAAATTGTTCCTAGATATCTGTTTCCTATAGGCCCTTAGAATAGAGGATTAGTACTAGTGAAAGCGCTTTGAGTGGTCTTTGTGACTAGAAAAGCGCTATATAAGTGCAGGTTAGTTAGTTAGTTAGCCAAGAAGGCTCAAACTCATTTCTATTTCCTTCGCGAACTGAGGAGAGCACAAGTCCCACCCCCCATCATGTGCTTATTCTACCGGGGCACCATTGAGAGCATCATCACCAGCTGCATCACAGTGTGGTACAGAAGCTGCACGGCCTTCTGCCGGAAGACACTACAACGCCCAGTGAAAGCAGCCAGCAAGATCATCGGTGCCCCTCTGCCCCCCTCTCATATATCTACCACACTCGCTTTACCCGCAGAGCCATCAACATTGCAGGCGACACCTCCTACCCCTCACACTCCCTCGTCAGCCCCCTGCCCTCGGGGAAAAGGTACCAGAGCCTCCGGGCCTGCTCCACAAGACTGCTAAACAGCTTTGTTCACCAGGCCATCAGGACCCTGAACTTTGCCACCCCCTTCCCCAGACCGTAACACACTCACCCACACAAGAACTGCTTCAGCTGTTTGCACAGAAAGACTTGACACACCAACAGTAATACATCTGCTGCTGTATGTCTCTGCACCTTACTGCAATTATTTGCATAACTGCCACACCTGCTGCTGTCTGTTTGTTATTGAAATATTGATCATGTGCTGTCCAATCTGCCACTGTCTGCACCTACGCTAACGCACTGAACTTGCAATTACGGGTATTATGGCTCCACTTTTTCTGTATATAGGATTGCTGGATTTTATCTTTTATCTTCATTTGCACTATGGATAGCATTACTGTACATAGACGGGTGTTGTTGTTTTTCATCCTTAGTCCTTCTTTTTTTTATATATTGCGCACACCACTAAGAGAGAGAAAAACAGCATTTCAATTCTCCTGTATGTCCTGTATGTATAGAAGTATTGACAAATAAAAATCTTTGAATCTTATACGGTCATATGTGGAAAAGGTCAAACTTGGGAGTCTATAACCAGCTGTTTTTTCCATAGCAAGTGGTTGCCTGCAGCTTCAACAATAAATTTATTATATAAGAACAAGTTTAAATTAATGAGAAAAACTGCAAATTTGCGGGCAGCTCGGTGGCACAGTGGTTAGCACTGTGGGAGCACAGCAATAAGGTCATCAAGAAGGTCAGGTTCGATTACACCCCTGATCATCATGGGTTTGACACCCGCCCCCCTCCCCCTCCGGGACCATCGGTTACCCTTCCGTGTGGAGTTTGCATGTTCTCCCTGTGTTTGCGTGGGTTTTTTCTGGGTACTCCGGTTTCCTCCCACAGGTCGAAGACATGCATGTTAGGTTAATTGGCATCAACTGGGGATTCTAAGTTGTCCTTAGGTATGAATGTGAGAGTGAATGGTTGTCTGTCTCTCCATGTTGGCCCTGCGATGGACTGAAGATCTGTCCAGGGTGTACCCTGCCTCTTGCCCAAACATGATGATATGCTCCAGCACCCCCCCAAACCCAAAAATGATTAAGTGATGATTGGATCGCAGTCGTAACAAACTGGATCTGGAGTCAGTGTAAATCCAGGGTAACCCTGTGTTGGCACATCTGTAGTGTTGAGCCAGTCAGGACTCTCTGGCCTAACTGAAATCAGCCTCCAGGCCACTTAGCATTTTTGGGCAGTCGCTTTGAAAACTTGACCCAAACTGAGATGGATTTTACCATTAAACTGCTTTTAAGGACCGGTGCAGTTTTAGTCATTATCCTGGGCCACCGTGTATACAACTGGGCACATCCTTCAACTGATAAGTCTTTTAATCACAGCATTCATGCTGCTTAATGTAGCGCTAGCCATTATTAGCCTTGTGGGATGTGGGTGGGTAGGGTTGCCAACTGTCCAGGTTTAGCCGGGACGTCCCGTTTTTAAGGCCGCCCGATTGAATGAGCTAAGCTGGGCTGAAGCCCAGGGTTCTACAAACTACGAAGATCAGGACCTATCATGAGCCAATGAAAAAGTTTACCTTGTGGAGGTAAAAGATCAGGCGAGATGCGACGAGCTGGAAGGGTGCAAAGTTTTATTTCCTCCAACATAATGAGATGCACTTTGTAGCTCTGTGCGCTACTGTGCTGCCGAGGCATGTATAGCAAGCTCTTTTATACATGTTATACAGACAGAGAGAGAATGCATGGCACATTAGCATAGTGATATACATATCAGTCAATACATATCATTAGCGTGACCAACTGGCGCCCGGATGTGTTCTCCCTCATCCGGGGATGTATAAACAACAGTCCATTGTTCTGGTTGCCCCCAGGGGCTCTCTGTCCATATGTGAATTGTCCTCTATATGTAAATTGTCCTCTGCTTCCTCCAGACCTGCTGAGTGTGAGAAATGTCCATGTAGAGTGTGGTGGGTCACCACAGGGCTCCCCCCAGAACACTCAGAAGGGGCTGTGACCCCCCCCCTCCCCCCGGTCGTTTGGGATCCAGCTCCGGTAGAACTGTCCTGCTGTAGAGGAGTGTCGGAGGGCATGTCAGTGCGTGGGGGGGATGGGGGAGGGGTGGAAAAGACAGTGTGCTCCGTTCCGGGTCCCAGCAGGTTGAACGGCCGTGGATCGTGGGTGCACGGGGCCGGTGCGCGTCGTACGTAATGGAACCAACTGACGATCGGCCGGCTTTAGGGAGTGAGGTGCGGGAAGAGTGCTGTGGAGGAGGAGGGGGAGGGGGTGAGAGTAAGTGAGTGCTGGCCCGGGACGTCAAAGGTGTCTGGGCTGCGCAAAAATTGCATGTGGATCCGCAATGGTGAGGGACTTTCCCGGTCAACCTGGCGGTGATCCGCAGCGGCTGTGAAAAAATTTAGTCTCTGACTCCTCTCGCGGCTCGGTCCAGTGAGGCTGTGGGGAAGGCGAACGGCCAAATTCCCCGAGGATGTGTAGCGGCTGTGAAACAACTGCAGCTGTGTGAGGGACCTGGTGGTTTGGCTTTAGGTGCAGACGCAGCCCTAAAGCCATCGGGGACAGCAATCAGCTAAACTCCTGTTGTGCGCCGTGGCTGAGAAACCCATACAAAGTCCTGTGTGCGGGCTGCGTGTCTGCTTCAGGTGCGTGAGCAGCCCTGAAGGTTCCGAGGATGGCGGTCGGCCGTGTTTCTCGGGCATGTGCAGCGGCGGAGGACGATGTATCAGTCTGTGGAGCCGGTTTGTCCCTGTGCGTGGAGCGTGCTTGGCACAGTGACCACATAGCTGGAAGTTACGCTGTCCTCATCATCCTGCGGTGTGTGTGCGGGGCTTCTGTGTGCGGGAGGTCCGCTGTCCGGGGTGAGTCAGGGTCGGGGAGCTTGGTGGAAATCAACGCAGACGGCGCTGATGATTTTCCCCATTCAGGCTGCTTCCTTCGGTTCATTCGTGTCGCCGTTCATGGTGCGTGTCGGTCCCAGCGCTGCCCGCTCCGGAGAGCGTGCTCCGGTGTGGATGAAGAGGATGCTGGCGTCACCATGACACGTCTAGGGTCACCACCGTGGAGGTAAAAGATCAGGCGAGATGCGACGAGCTGGAAGGGTGCAAAGTTTTATTTCCTCCAACATAATGAGACGCACTTTGTAGCTCTGTGCGCTACCGTGCTGCCGAGGCATGTATAGCAAGCTCTTTTATACATGTTATACAGACAGAGAGAGAATGCATGGCACATTAGCATAGTGATATACTGTACATATCAGTCAATACATATCATTAGCGTGACCAACTGGCGCCCGGATGTGTTCTCCCTCATCCGGGGATGTATAAACAACAGTCCATTGTACTGGTTGCCCCCAGGGGCTCTCTGTCCATATGTGAATTGTCCTCTGCTTCCTCCAGACCTGCTGAGTGTGAGAAATGTCCGTGTAGAGTGTGGTGGGTCACCACAACCTTGTTTTTAATTGGTCAGATTCTATGTTCATCACTTGATATTCATGTGTGGATGCTGATTGGTCTAATTTACAAGTACCCCACATGGGTACCAGTGACAATAACCTATCAGAGGAATTGTTTTGACATGTAACTATACAAGTGCCAGTGAGAGGTAAGAAGTAATTAGCTTGGTCAAAATGTCCGGAAAAAAGTTTGAAAGTGGTGCTCATCAAATGATTGAGAGGAAAAAGAGCATAGGGAAAACGAACTGCTCAAAAAATCCCAAAGCATAAAGGATTTTTCTAAGCTGGAGCATCGAGTGGAGGAAGCTGCTAATTATGCACAGAGGAGACAGGTGGGCTGTTAAAGCCCTCACCTGGAGGAAAAGGGAGAAGAAAGGCCATGATTGCTTACATCAGACAGCTGTGCGTGGGCCAGTGGACTCCGACCTTGGAAAAAAGTAGACTGGATCAAGCATGCATCCATAGAGTATGACAACATTTGTGAGCTGGACTTAAAGGACATAATAAAGGATTTTTCTTTAAAGAAGGCCAGAAGAAAAAACTTCTAAAAAAGGTAAGACATGCTATTTGCAGTGTTTCCAGCCACCTGTGCAGGTTTTCCATTGCTGCTGTTGTGCTTGTTTGGACCAGAAGTACTTCACTGATGTAATTTTATGCTGAAAGGCAGTATCTGTCACTCTGTAAAAAGGGAAATCTCAGCAAGATAAAATATCCTAAATCAAGGCTTTATGCTTGTTTTTCTCTCACAAGATAACCTGGACAAGAATTTCCGTTTATTGTGCAGTTTTCTGTAAGATTTTACTTGCTTTACAAACGTTTTTACTTGTTTTAAGCAATTTAATCTTACTTTGTTGGCAGATATATTTTTATAATTTTAACTAGAATTATCTATTGCCAGAATTTTTTTTAAAAATAAAATTATCTACCAACAGAGCAAGAAAATTTGACTTATCAAATTGCGTAAAACAAGTTAAACTATTAGAAACATGTAAAATTTTCTTACACATATACGGCACAGCAAGAATAAAACATAACATTGACTATCAGAATCTTTTAAGGTATTATCAAGGTAAAAAAAAAATCCCAGTATTATGACAATACTAATGTCCACAACACTGTGGCACTGAGCAATAGTTAAAACTTTCTGTCACTTATTTGGCTGTGAGAAAGTTGGCAACCCTATGGGTGGGAGTAATCACAGAACCTGGTATTTGAAGGGGGAGGAGGTGAAAAGATTTTGACAGGAAACTGTAAGACAATGAAAGGGATTTTTTTTTTGTAGATGAAGGGCATAAGATGTGCTGTGATTTGTTTTTATAGGGGGTTTATAGCCACCAGTGTGTGTCTTTAAAGATCCTATATTGTGCAAAATTGTGTTTTGTAGGTTTGAACCTAAAATATAACCATGGGTCACATGTATAAAATTGAAATGTTAAAATGCTCAGTTCACAGAGAGAAACACACGGGCCTCGGTTTAAGTTTTTGAAAGATAATGAAAAGCTACTTTGTCTTGGATGGTATGTTTAAGAATGTAATGCTACTTTACATACAGCCCGTCTTCCACACAACTACTATACCATTTTATGTGTGTCTTATTCAATTCTTAAATTTCATTGATTAATGAATTCTCTCCAGTGGGGCCCCCTCTGACCTACAGTTTGCCTGCTATGACCTCACTCAGCCTCATTATCAATTAAGCTGTGGCTCATGATGCAGGCAGTAAAAGAAATTGTATTTCACTGCCCACTGGAACACTTTTCATTCTTTAGTGCAAACAGCAGCACAGACTCCTGGAATAGGTGCAAAATGACATGTTATTATATTTTTATATGCGTCCACGGCGCATTGACAGAATCCACAGTCAATTTTCATTTTCTTTCCTTTTATATCCCCTTGCTGTAGCTGTGCCACTCGGCCTTGTGTTGATAGAAAATGCAGTAGTAACCTTTCCTGTTACTGAGGCCCAGACAGACTAAGACACCTACAGTATTTCACTCTATGACCAGAAATGCTGGAAATGTGTCTCAAATGCAGCATGTAATAGTAGAGGTGTAAGGTTGTTTTCTACTATATTACTAAAATGGGATGTCTTTTTTAAGTAAGAAGAGTGAGGCATCTGAAAGACATATGGAGAAATATGAGAACATAATGGTAAATGCAATGTTTGAAACGCATATTTTCTCTACGGTGCCCATCACTTTTACACAAAAAAAATTCAACAAACAGGAGAGTGAGCCGTTTGTCTTTGCCTTTTTAAATGTCTCCATCTGGTGGTGGATACTGAGAATCATGTCCTAAAGAAGCGATGTTATACACAATTCCTTATCTTGACCAAGCCTCCCTAGAAAAAAAGGCAAACCTGGGAGAAGACATCTGTGCATAATAGGAATAAACAGACCAGGGTGTCAAATGGCTCACGTCTGAGAAGTGGCCTCCCAAAATGGCGTAATGCGGCTCACCACATGCATTAACAAAATGAAAAACACTGAAAAACTAGAAAAGCACTGAGAGAGAGCATACCTCTGTCAAGGCTCCATCCCTCCCTCCCTTTGCCCATACCTCCGTGCCTCGATACATTGAAAGATAGGGCCTTGGTGGAGGAATGTGCTCATGGACGCCTTCCAAAACCTAATGGGTTTGTCTGTTGCCCAAGAGCGACCTCTGGTGAAAATTTAATCAAAATCCATTCAGTAGTTTTTACGTAAAGCCTGCTAACACATTGCTAGAAGACTGAGCCTTGGTGGAGGTATGCACTCATGGATCACCTCAAAAATCTAATCGGTTCATCTGTAGCCCAAAAAGACCACATCTGGTGAAAAATCTGTCCTGTAGTTTTTCAGGAATATTGCGAAAACACTCAAATGATAGGCCCTTGGTGGAGGTATGTGCTCTCGGAGCATCACTAAAATGTAATGGGTCACCTTTGGTGAAAATTTCATCAAAATCCATCCAGTAGTTTTTGTGTAATCCTACTAACTAACAAATGCCGGAAAAAAAATTACCTCATCTGTGGTAAAAAAAAAAAAAGGGGGGGGGGGTTATTGTGGACTAGGAAGCCTTGCGCAAAAGTGGTTGTGCGACTTCATGATCCAGAGGTCTTGAAACTCATTTTATAGTCCTCAGTCATCTTTGACCTGCCATAATAACATAAGGTTGTTAATCTTTACTGACGACTTTATAACAGTGTGGGTTTCTTTGTAGTGCAGCCAAGGCAGTGTAGGCTAACGAGTAGAGGAGGCATTTTCTAATGAGGTTCACACAGTTTGATTTATAGTTTTTGTCAATTTGAAACATCTTCATCTCATCCATAAATTATAAGGGGTCGTTAAAACACATTACAATCTAAAGAGCACTTGCAGAGTGCATACCTCTGCCATGGCTGTTTATTCACTGATTAAAATGTGTGAATTGACAGAGCATCATAAACTGTGTCTAATCTGGGTCACCACTAATACAGGTAGACGTTAAACCTGCTTGACTCTAGGCCTGCTGCACCTCCACTGGTGCCAGTTGAGATGGCTGCAGGGTGATCAGCTGGGGACCACCAATCATTGATGTTTTGCTCCTTGTCCCACAACACCTCCTGGTGGTGGGGCAGTGAACAGGGACAACTTCCTGCAGCGAACCTGCCTCGAGTTGCTAGCGCCCCATAAATTGTCATGTCTCCTCAGCCACAGTCAAAAGCTCGCTTTCTCTGCCTCTTTGGCCACCTCCCTGGGCACCTTACCCATAACTGTCTCCGCTTCCTCAAATCCTCCTGTTTCCACTTCCATAGGATAGACTCGAGCCTTCCATCCACCTTCCCTATACCAGATGTACAGCGGGGAAAAAAGTATTTAACACGTCAACATTTTTCTCATTAAACATATTTCTGATGGAGCCACTGACCTGAGATTTTCACCAGATATCAGTAACAACCCAAGTAATCCATACATACAAAGAAATCAAGGCAACTGTGTTTACAAAGAAGTTATATTTAATAAAGTGGAATGACACAGGGAATACAGTGGTGTGAGAAAGTGTTTGCCCCCTTCCTGATTTCTCATTTTTTGTATGTTTGTCACACTTAAATGTTTCAGATCATCAAGCAAATTTAAATATTAGATAAAGATAACACAAGTAAACACAAAATGCAGTTTTTAAATGAAGGTGTTTATTATTAAGTGTAAAAAAAAATCCAAACCTACATCTCCCTGGGTGAAAAAATGACCCCCCCCCCCGTTAAAACATAAATTAACTGTGATTTATCACATCTTTGGAAAGCAGAGTTCAATTTCTCTAGTCACACCCAGGTCTGATTACTGCCACACCTGTTCTCAATCAAGAAATCACTTAAATAGGACCTGCCTGACAAAGTGAAGTAGACCAAAAGATCCTCAAAAGCTAGACAACATGCTGTGATCCAAAGAAATTCAGGAACAAATGAGAAAAAGTAATTGAGATCTATCAGTCTGGAAAAGGTTATAAAGCCATTTCTAAAGCTTTGGGACTCCAGCGAACCACAGTGAGAACCATTATCCACAAATGGCGAAAGCATGAAACAGTGGTGAACCTTCCCAGGAGTGGTTGGCCAACCAAAATTACTCCAAGACCACAGCAACGACTCATCCAAGAGGTCACAAAAGACCCACAACAACATCCAAAGAACTGCAGGCCTCACGTGCCTCAGTTAAGGTCAGTTTTCATCATTCCACCATAAGAAAGAGACTGAGCAAAAACGGCCTGCATGGCAGAATTCCAAGACAAAAACCACTGCTGAGCAAAACGAACATAAAGACTCGTCTCAGTTTTGCCAGAAAACATCTTGATGATCCCCAAGACTTTTGGGGAAAATACTCTGTGGACTGACGAGACAAAAGTTGAACTTTTAGGAAGGTGTGTGTCCCATTACATCTAGCGTAAAAGTAACACAGCATTTCAGAAAAGGAACATCATACCAACAGTAAAATATGGAGGTGGTAGTGTGATGGTCTGGGGCTGTTTTGCTACTTCGGGACCTGGAAGACTTGCTGTAGTAAATGGAACTATGAATTCTGCTGACTATCAAAAAATCCGTTCGTGACCTCAAGCTGAAGCACACTTGGGTTCTGCAGCAGGACAATGATCCAAAACACACCAGCAAGTCCTCCTCTGAATGGCTTAAGAAAAACAAAAATAAAGACTTTGGAGTGGCCTAGTCAAAGTCCTGGCCTGGTCCTGGCCTGAATCCGATTGAGATGCCGTGGCATGACCTTAAAAAGGCAGTTCATGCTCAAAAACACTCCAATGTGGCTGAATTACAACAATTCTGCAATGATGAGTGGGTCAAAATTCCTCCACAGCACTGTAAAAGACTCACTGCCAGTTATCACAAACGCTTGATTGCAGTTGTTGCTGCTAAGGGTGGCCCAACCCTTAGCAGCAACAACCCCTGTAATTGCCCCCTAAACTTAGGTTTAGGGGGCAATTACATTTTTCACACGGGGCCATCTAGGTTTGGATTTTTTTTCCCCTTAATAATAAATTTTGAAAATAAAATGCATTTTGTGTTGACTTGGGTTATCTTTGTCTAACATTTAAATTTGTTTGATGATCTGAAACATTTAAGTGTGACAAATATACAAAAAAACAAACAGAAATAAGGAAGGGGACAAACACTTTTTCACACCACTGTAAGTATTGAACACATGAAGAAAAAAAGAGGTGCAAAAAGGCACAGAAACCCAAGAAACCAGCTGAAATCCATCAGAATTTAGGAAGCCATTCCATCCCCCATCAGTGCAAATTAATTTCAGCTGGTTAAGTCCTGACCGATAGCCTTTAAAAAGATCTGTGAATATCAGATTGTCACACCACAAAGAACTCATGATGGGTAGAAGCAAAGAGTTCTCTCTAAACCTTCACAACCTTATTGTTGCAAAACATAATGATGGCATTGGTTTCAGGTGCATTTCTAAACTGCTGAATGTTTCATTGAGCACTGTTGGAGCCATCATTCCGAAGTGGAAAGAACATGATTTTACCATAAATCGACCATGACTAGGAGCTCCTCACAAGATTTCTGACAGAGGAGTCAAAAGAATTATCAGAAGAGTTATCCAAGAGCCAAAGATCACTTGTGGAGAGCTCAAGAAAGACCTGGAGTTACTAGGTACTGCTGTTTCAAAGAAAACAAGTAATGTACTCAACCAACATGGCTCTATGCTTGCTCACCTAGCAAGATTCCATTGCTGAAGAAAAAGCAAGTTGAAGCTCATTTAAAGTTTGCTGCACAACATTTGGACCAGCTAGTAAAATACTGGGAGAATATAGTCTGGTCAGATGAGACCAAAATTGAATTTTTTGGATGCCACAACACACGGCATGTTTGGAGGAGAAATGGCACTGCACATCAGCCCCAAAACACCATACCAACAGTGAAGTTTGGAGGTGGGAGCATTATGGTGTGGGGGTGTTTTTCAGCACATGGTACAGGCAGGCTTCATATAATTGAAGGAAAGATGAATGGACAAATGTACAGAGACATCCTTGATAAGGATGTGTTGCCATCTGCCAAGATGCTGAAGATGAAATCAGGGTGAACATTTCAGCAAGACAATGATCCCAAACACACAGTCAAGGAGATTCTCAACTGGCTGCAGAGAAGGAAAATAAAGCTGCTAGAATGGCCCAGTCAGTCACCTGACCTGAATCCAATTGAAAATCTTTGGAACAAACTTTAGATCAGAATTCATAGAAGACACCCACAGAATCTCCCAGATTTGAAGACCGTTTGTGTGGAAGAATGGGCTAAAATCACTCCTGAGTAATGCTTGCGCCTAGTTTCTCCATACAGGAGGTGTCTGGAAGCTGTTATTACCAACAAAGGCTTTTCTACTAAATATTAAATGAATTTCACCACGTGTGTTCAATACGCATTCCTTGTATTATTCAACTTTATTAAAAATAACATTTTGTGAACACATTTGCCTTGATTTCTTTGTATGTATGGATTACTTGGATTATTACTGATATCTGGTGAAAATCTCAGGTCAATGGCTCCATCAGAAATATGTTTAATAGAGAAAATGTTGATGTGTTCAATACTTATTTTCTCCGCTGTATTAGGAAAATGAAAAAAAATGGCCATATTGTGGAATAGGAAGCATTGTGAGAGCGGTTGTGAGACTATGTTATCAGATCAGAGGACTGAAATCTTATGCACCTTTGACCTGCCACAATAACATAAGGTTGTTAAGCTTTATTGAGGAGTTTCTAACAATGCAGAATTTCTTTGTAGTGTTGTGCCTTATTTCAAAGTAGATATCTGGTATAGTGCACTTGAGTTCATGTGGCCCATAAATTAAAGCCTGCATTTTAGAATGATTTACTGAAAGCACAGGCTAAAATGAAAAGTGGTGTTCATGCTCTTAAAATTCACAAGAATGTATTTACTATACAGAGTTTCCTACCGCATACTTTTGGAATTTAGCTCCGGTGGTCAGAGAGCTCAGCACACTACAACCTAACAAAACAATTACAAATAGACAAAATCAAATTAGGAAATTGTCTCCATCAAAATGGCAATACTACAAAAAGCTGTAACGCTCGCAAATAGAGTACAACAGACGTGACTTCTGTTCTGTAAAAATTCAAAACACATGCAAATACAGAAATGACCAACAAAAAACCCTCAACACATGCAAATACAGAAAACCTTTATTGTGTCCCTGGAGTCACTTACGTTCAGTATTTGTGGCATATTTCTCTATTTGTAAGAGCTGGGCAGCACCTGTGTATTTCCATTTTATTGAAGATGCTTTCTTAATTTTCTTTTTTGTCTTTTTGCAGTGGTTTCCTTAAGTTGCAGTGCTTGAACTCTTTCATCCACCATATTTAAGCGTTCAGTTTCTGAGTTACAGCCTATCATAGGGAACCGTCTTAAGGAGCTAAACTGCTTATTTCACACAGAAAATGAGCTAAATCGGCCATACCAATGCCTAGTATAATGCAAATATGGATCCTGTTAACTGGCAAGATGAACAAATATATTCTACTCCAAGAAAAGTTGTGTGGTGCTAGGAATGAGCAAATAAAGCAGAGATTTAGTTGAATTACCAGATTAACGTTTCCAATTTTAGTATGCTCACTAAATAATTTAAAGGCTCATCATCAGCCAGAAGCTTGAGGAGGACTTTTATTCTTCCTGAAGCCAGTGATGCAGACACAGCAAGACAGGAACCAGTTCATTAATAAAAGTGGAACTACAATACTTTGTTGAAGCACATTTTGTTTTAACTACAGCAGTCAGTCTTTTTGGGGGTACGAGTCTATCATCATATCACCATGTCTTCTTGAGTTGGCCATATTTGCCCACTCCTTTGAAAAGCACTCCAAATCTGTCAGAATATGAGGGCTTCTCTTGTGCACAGTCCCTCTTCATGCCACCTCTGGGCTCTGTCTGAGTCATTGTAAATCTTCATTTTTTTCATGTGAAGCGACTTTTTACATTATGTATACCATGGAACACAGTGGAGACAGTTAAAGAAAATGGGAAAATATGGGATATTACAAAGAAATAATAAGAAAGAAGGTGGAATGAAGGACCTCATTAACAGATTTTTGAAAGTAAGAGGAGTGTTTGTCAACCTGAAGATAATTTGGAGTTCTAATGGCATCTCCTGAAAACCATCGTTGAAGCAGTATAAGACACTTGTGTGGCCTGTCTTCCTGTACGGATGTAACACATGGAAGACAGGTGAAGCAGATGATGGAATAATTAATGTCTTTAATAACAAATGTTTGAGGATGATCCTCTGCAACCACTGGCAAGATCATGCATGTACGAATGAGTTGCAGTAAAGAGCAAGTGTGAAACCACTGAGCAAAGAGGTAAAACTTCGCAGATGAAAAATGATTGGCCATATTCTCAGACAAGATAGTGAGAATGATTGTAATGTGGCAATGACCTGGACAGCAGAAGGAAAAAGGAAGAAAGGAAGACCAAAAACAACATTTCTGTTAAGAAATGGGATGGAACATATGGGAAGAGGTGCGTGTTATGGCAACTGACAAGGTGAGCTGGAGGAGATTTGTGAAGGCCTTGTGTGACACCAGGTGTGAGTAGGATAGGTAACAGGTAACATTACAAAGAAATGAGCCCCCCCCCAAACATTGATAAAAAGACAAGATAAAACTGGTCAGACAGGCTGCCAAGAGGCCTACAGTAACACTGAAGGAATTAGTGGCAAGTGTATGACAGTAATCTCCATATGTCTGGACTATGGATGCCTTTTCTCAAAAGAAAAATGCAAAACAAACAAACAACAACAAACAAGTCTCCCAAAAGCATGTAGGAAAGTGTGTTATGCCCTAATGAAACCAAGGTTGAACTTTTTTACCCCTCAATTCCAAAAGGTATGTTTGATGCTCTGCCGGACCGGCGGCGCCACACGAGTCGGCTGCCTGTTGCAACAGCCTTTTTTTTAATCTTCCTTCTTCTTTCTACACCTTTCACTCTGTATATATATCACGGACGCACGGATCGCCCCGGGGGTCTCCCGGGTCGGCGGACGGAGCCACGGTTTGCAGCGGGAGACGTTACAGCGGGGAGGAGCTAGTGCTAGCTAGCACTTGGCCGCCGCCCGGTGCTAATGGGAAACTCGACATACCGGGAGCTGTAGCGAAAACGAAGCGGGTGCCGGGCTGGAGTTTAGGCGGCGTGAAAGAAATATAAGACAGAATAATAAAGAGCGATGGCAAGAACCAAGCAGACCGCCCGTAAAATCTACTGGAGGAAGAAGCCCCCCAGGAGACAGCTAGCCACCAGGGCTGCTCGGAGAGGCGCTCTGGCCACCGGCAGAGTGATGAGGCCTCGCCGTCACAGGTCCGTGGCTCTGAGAGAGATCCGTCGCTACCAGAAATCCACGGAGCTGCTCATCCGTAAGCTGCCCGTCCAGCGCCTGGTGAGGGAGATCGCTCAGGACTTCAAGACCGTCCTGCGTTTCCTGAGTTTCGCCGTCATGGCTCTGCAGGAGACCAGCGAGACCCACCTGGTGGTCTCTTCTTCGCTAAGGGGGTCACCATCATGCCCAAAGACTTCCAGCTGGCCCGCTGCATCCGCGGAGAGAGAGCTTAGACTTTCTGCTGCACATCCACCAGCCATAATGCTCTGCACTGTGTGTCTATATATATACATTTATAGTAATATGGACATATGTTTGCTAGATGTTGTTTTTTCTTGCCTTCTGATTGTTGCTCTGAGTGTTGCTGTCCCTGTGCTGTTGCAATCCTGGAATTTCCCCATTGTGGGACTAATAAAGGCTTATCTTATCTTATCTTATCTTAAAAACAGCATTGATCACCACAAAAAGAACATCAGACCAGTGGTGAAGCATGGTGGTGGCATCATCATGCTTTAGTGTTGCTTTTCTTCAGCTGGAACTGGAGTCAAAATGGAGATAATTATGGACAGTTATAAATACAGTACCAGTTAATTTTCTCCCCAAACCTTCAGGCGTATGTTAGAAAGCTGGTGTGGAAGAGGATTTTCAGATTTTAGCCTGACAATAACCCCAAACATAAATCCAAATCAACACACAACACATCTGCAGGGGTGTGTACACTCTTTATAACTGCAGTATTCATCAGCAGCAATAACACAAGGGAACAAAGTGTATATATAAAAACATATTTTTTATTGTTCTGTTACTGTTGGTTAACTTGATCAAGAATAAATGGCTGCCAGCCAGGAGACATACTGTTCACATTTAGAATGCCTCGGACAGCTTCTGCTTTTGTGGGTTCTGTGGCAATTAACAATGCAAAGAGGAAAAAAAAGAACAGAAAGAAACAGACAGTGTTCAATGGTGCATCCAAAAAGATCCTTCAGCCAAAGTGGTTCTCCTATATGGGTACATTTACAACAGGGGCAAAAATACTGTACACTGTTTTGTGCTAAAGCAGCTGAATAATAAGATCTTCGGGTGTGTGTGTGTAGAACAGTGACAATTATTCACTTTTTTTCTTCACCCAAAAACATGCAAGGTCGAAGAAAGTCAAGTAAAGCTTTAATGGATAAATGAATATCAGACTATAAAGACAGAAATATAGAGTGCTCCAAAACAAAATAAGTGCGGATTAAAATAGATAAAGGTTATAGTTTTACACTATATATTCATACTATATAAAGGTTTAAATCTCTGGATACAGGGACAGCCACCAGTGCTGCTCCCGCACTCACACACATGCATTTCTCACAACACAAACCCACTAACACACCTTTTGCTCTGTGGACCATTTAAGTTTTCTTCTGTACATCTGCAGTAAAACAGACAAAAGGATCCTGATCCCCCAAAGTAAACTTCCCTCGTGATAACGACGAAACTGCTGCAGAGATCAGATATGGAAAGACAAACTTTAACAGAGCAACTGAAGTAAACAAATACGAAGAATTTTTTTTTCCAGAAACTCAGTCTATTAGATGTTAAGTTCTGAGTTAAAGCTGCTATCCGTGCTTGTTGCAGAAGTTGTGTACATGTGCTGCCTCCAGGCTGGCCAAGATGACGACAAACAGAAGATGTAGGAAAATGGGAGCAAGCGTGAGTGGTTGGATAGTTTATATATACGAAACAAAGTGGTTCAGCTGGAAGACGGATGTGTTTCTGAGAGCAAGACCAGGTCCAAATGTCTGTTTCAGTCCATTCAAATCCTTCACATTCCACCCGCCGCAAAATCAAACACACACACATAAAAAAAAAATCAGATCCAGCTCCTCAGATTCACAGAAAATTCCACCTAAAAGTCTCCTGTGCTCAGTCTCATCGGGCTACACCGAGGAGCACCCGCGTTCTGACTGAATGTGCAAAATGTCGACTGTAACGCAGAACCGTTCGAAAACAACTTGACAAAAACAATACAATAGAACAAGAATAACTTTTTTGCAGTCTCCCCAAACATCCCATCCAGTACAAGAAGCTGTTTACAGAGTTTCACTTTGTTTCATAAGTTTCAAGATTGAATGGATGTTTATGTGCCACAAAAGAAATAGAGAGAAGACTAAAATGCATGAAACCGTTGCCTCCAGAGTAAATAACAATTAGATATTAACTACACAAACACTGATAAGAACCAAACTGCAACCAGGACTGTTGTGTTTTGTTTTTAACTTCAAAGCATTAGTTCTGAATTTCTTACCCATCAGAAAACTCTATGCATAAAAATAACATGAAATTGCAGTGTACAAAGAAAGAATTCACCCCAAATCATATCAGCATCCCCCCTCCCGGACTGGAATTTGTTTAATTCATTCAGATTGTTTCCTTGCAATATCAGTTGTGAGTAATCATGTTTTGTTATGAATATAAAGCAACTACAAAAATAGGAAGCAGTGGGTTTGTAATGGAAAAACATGCCAGTCAGAGTTAATGCTTCCTTTAAAGGAGCCATTTGTGGCTTTTAAATGACTTATTATAATTAGACTGTTTAGAAACAGCAGTAACAGCATTATTCCAGACAAGCCCATATATTGCATTACAAAAATCTGTACTAATTTTACAGTTTGGGTTGTCTTGTACTCCCATTGTTTTAAAAGCAGGGTGAGTCTTGAGTGTCAC
Source organism: Pholidichthys leucotaenia (assembly GCA_020510985.1). Classification (NCBI taxonomy): domain Eukaryota; kingdom Metazoa; phylum Chordata; class Actinopteri; order Cichliformes; family Pholidichthyidae; genus Pholidichthys; species Pholidichthys leucotaenia. The sequence goes on along the minus strand of CM035840.1, from coordinate 53,654,903 downwards.
AAGCCTCAGCTGTTTAGTGATCTCACAGGCCGGTTCTGGCACGGTGCTGCCTCCTGATGTTGATAGTTGAAATTAACACAACTGCAAACCCCAATTCCAATAAAGTTGAGACATTACGTAAAATGGAATTAAAAATGTAATACAATTTGCAAATCCTTTTTAACATATATTCAGTTGAATACACTACAAAGACCAGATATTTAATCTTCAAACTGATAAACTGATTGTTTTTCTTTGGAATTCTTGGATGGAATATGGGTGGGCAATATAAGCTGCGGCTTCAGCCATCACCCATTTCGGATAACTTATGTTGAACTGTATAATCAGAGGAGTTATTGTCTAATTTGACCTTGTTGGATTTTTTTCCCCCTTTGTTATATTATTCAGTTTCTTTTAATCTGTACTTTTAATCTATCCGAAATAAAGATTCATTCATTCAAACTTTGTTTTTTTTTTGAAATATTCACTCATTTTGAATTTGATTCCTGCAACAGCTTACAAAAAGCTGGGATAGGAGCAAAAAAAAGACTGGTTGAGGAAAGTTGAGGACTGCTCAAAAAACACCTTTTTGGAAAAATCCACAGGTTGGTGGAATCCTTTCTTATTCTTTCTTGATGTAACACTTCAGTTGCTCAACAGTCCAGGGTCTCTGTTGTATTTTGTGCTTCATAATGCACCACACATTTTCAATGGGAGACAGGTCTGGACTGCAGGCAGGCAGGGATCGAAGGTCATGGGCATTTGATGATGGTTTTCAACCTTGTCACTTAAAGTGCTGTTAAACAGTATTTGCCCTCTTCTTGATTTATTATATTTTTGCATATTTGTTACACCAAAATGTTTTAGATCATCAAACAAATTTTAATATTAGACAAAGATAACTCGAGTAAATACAAAATGCAGTTTTTAGATGATTTAATTTATTAAGGAAAAAAAACTATCCAAACCTACCTGGCCCTATGTGAAAAACTAATTGCCCCCTAACTGCCCCCTAAACCTAATAACTAGTTGTACCACCATCGGTGCCAACAACTGGCAATGAGTCTTTTACATCGCTGTTGAGGAATTTTGACCCACTCTTCTGTGCAGAATTGTTTAAATTCAGTCACATTGGAGGGCTTCATGAACTAATGGCCAGACATTCTCCTTCAGGATTTTTGGTAGAGAGTAGAATTCATTGTTCTGTCTATTAGGACAAGTTGTCCAGGTCCTGAAGCGCCAAAGCAGCCCCAGACCATGACACTACCACCACCACGTTTGACTGTTGATACAATGTTCTTTTTATGAAACTCTGTTAGTTTTATGCCAGATAAAACAAGAGGTCTTCCAGAAAGTTCAACTTTTGTCTCGTCAGTCCCCAGAATATTTTCCCAAAAGGCTTGAGGATCATCTAGCTGTTTTCTGGCAAATGTGAGACGAGTCTTTGTGTTCTTTTTGTCCAGCAGCGGTTTTTGTCTTGGAACTCTCCCATGGATGCCATTTTGCCCAGTCTCTTTCTTATTGTTCCATCAGGGACCAGTGTCCAAACTGAGGCAAGTGAGGCCTGCAGTTCTTTAGACGTTGTTCTGGGGTTTTGTTTCTCATCTGATCTTGAATTTCTTTAGATCACAGTGGGATGTGTTGCTTTTTGAGATCTTTTAGCCTACTTCAGGTTGTCAGACAGGTTCTATTTAAAGGGCCTATATCATGCTATTTTAAGCCTTTCAGAGTAAACTATATGCATGTATGTGATAGTATATTACCTTTGGTACACTGGAGAATGAATTTCTTATGAAATATGAGTTATTTTCGCGAGCCCGGAAGTAAGTTGCCTCGATCTCTGAGGTTCTGCCTCTCCTTCTTGTGGCTGCCGCCCATTTCATAACGTAACCCCTGAGCCGGCTGCTGCAGCGTGTCACTGGGTTCCGCCCACGAAAACAAGGAAGGCTGAACAAACTCCTAAATCTCTCACAGCCAAAGACACATTTACGTCACTTAGAAGACATTGTCTTATGTAAAAAAGCAAACAGTTGTTGTCACTGAGCAGATTAGGTGCGAGAGGAACTACTTCACAGCGTCAATGCTAAAGTGAAAGAGTTTTGCCGATCACCGCTCCGTTAGCTGCGCGGAGAAAGTGGGTGTGTGCGTTAGCCTGGGGGCGGTGCTGGCAGCACAGGCACTTCCTGGAGTGGGCGGCTCACCCACATTCATACGTATGAACGTGGGGACCCAGTCATTATCAGGGACAGGGCGGAGCAGCAGCTCAGAGAGCAGGGTTGAGGAGGAATACTCAGAGTTGTGTGAATGGAGCAAAATACCACTTTGGGGGTGTTTTTGGTGAGGAATTAACATTATAACATGCTTAAAAGCTCAAAAAAGTCAATTTTGCATGATATAGGCCCTTTAAGTGATTTCTTGATTCAACAAGTTTGGTAGTAATCAGCCTTTGGTGTAGCTACTGAAACTTCATTTTATATTTATTCAGGTTATCTCTGTCTGATATTAAAATTTGTTTGATGATCTGAAATATTTAAGCGTGAAAAATATGCAAAAATATAAAATCAGGAAGGGCAAATACTTTTCTGCACTGTACGTGCAGAAATTTCTCCAGATTCTCTGAATCTTTTGACGATATAATGGACTGCAGATGATGAAATCCTTAAATTCCTTCTAATTGTACTTTACGAAATGTTCTTAAACTGCTAGACTATTTGCCTACGCACTTGTTCACAGAGGAGAACCTCCCCTCCATCCTTGGTTGTCAACAACTGAGCCTTTCAGGGATGCTTCTTTTATACCCAATCATGACACTCACCTCATTCCAATTTACCTGTCCACCTGTGGAATGTTCCAAAAAGGTGGTTTTTTTTTAGTGTTCCTAAACTTCCTACAGTCTTTTCTTGCCCCTGCTCCCAGGCATCAAATTCAAAATGAGTGAATATTTGCATAAACAATAGCTTTTATCTGTTTGAACATTAAATATCTTGGCTTTGCAGTGTATTCATCTGAATATAGGTTCAAAAGCATTTGCAAATCATTGTATTGTGTTTTTATTTACATTTTACACAATGTCCCAACGTCATTAGAATGGGTGTTTGCACAAATAGCTCCGTTAGACTGAAAAATTGCTGGACATTTTCATTGAAAACACTTGTATTCATTCCCTTCATTTAAAAAACCCCTTCCTTTTAAAAATCTAATAATTAGTTAAATAATGGACAAAATTCTCCAACTTTAAATATTTCCTTTTATATCTAACATCTTCTAGATGTCTAATGAAACGATCATGTATTTTCTTTAAAAAGGCATCACTGAAAACACCATGCAGATAACATCTCTGCATTCATGCAGATCTATCTAGACTGAACAAATCTCCAAACAATTCCTCAAACCTCTGGATAATCCTAAGTAGTGGTGTTAAAATACACAAGATACAGAGAAATTGACATCACTGATGAAAGCCAAAATCTCTAGTGTTTCATGGTTTTGTTAATTTGAGAACTGTCCGGAAGCTATGTGCTCTGCTTTAATGATCTCGATCATGAGGCTGACTTGTCTCGACTGATTTGCGCATCAAGAAAGCACAAAGACAAGCAGCTGTTTAGTTTCAGATGAGTGCTGTGGCTGCAGGAAAAGCTGACTATTAGCTTACATCACACTTGAGGGATCACACAGGGGAAATGGGATCTGTTGCCATAGTAACAGTTGAGGAGATTAACTCAGAGTGGCTGTGAAGGAGTCAAGTGTAAGGTGTGTGCTAGATGTATTTGGGTTTGGTTCTGTGCCGAGTGCACCGGCTGGTTCTGAGACGGGGGATGCTGCTGCGGCTGCTGCAGGATGTGAACCACCCGACTTAGGCTGTCTGTGGTGGCGAACGCCAGATACTGGCAGCACAGCCAGTCCTCTAGGCTCACACCACAAGCTGTGTCAAGGGAACGTTCCGCAAACTTGATCATCATCAGAGTCCGCTTTAGGTCCAGCCAGTTCTGCAGGGTTGCTTCACGCTGGCTTGAAGTGGCCGCTGACATGGGGCCCATGCTGCTGCAGCCAAGTGCTTGAAACAAGTCCTCCCGGGGGCCCCAGAGGAGGCACTGCAGGCATGCCCGGGCCTCAGACATCCGGATCCTTTCGGAAGGGTTAACAGTGAGCAGTAACCGGGCCAGCTGCTGCAGGCCCTGTGAATAAAGTGATCTGACAGGCAGGGGTGGTAGGTCAGCCCAGGTGTACTCCCGCTCCTTTAGGTCCGGCGTCTCCTCGAAGGGGTTGGGTCTGTGAAGCATTTCATAGATAAGAATCCCAGTCTGGAACTCATCACACTTGCGGTATTGTGTAGCGGTGATGATTTCAGGTGCCAGCCGTGACTGGTCACGCAGTGTACCAGGGTCGGTGGTCGTGCTCTTCTGTTTTGCTTGGGAAAAGTTGCTGATGATGAGACGGGCGGGGCAGGTGGCATTGGCAGCTGCAGCACTGGCAGAGGTTGCACCAGAGCTGCTACTGTTGCTGTTGTTGTTGGGCTCAGTTAAGTCCAGATTCCAGGGATTGCCGGGCTGGCATTGGACCAGCAGTAGGTTTTCCAGTCGCAGGTCACAGTGGGTCACATGGTAGGGTTTCATGTGTTCCAGGCCTGAGCACAGCTGCAGCAGCAGGAGACAGACCTGTCGCTCATACAGCTCAGGGTTGTGAGTGTGTCTGGCCGTGCCTTCTCTAACAAAATCTGCCACAGTCTGGAAGGGCACCTCACGTGTGATAACCACCACTCGGCTCCTCAAGTGGCCCACAGTGTTCATGTGAGTTGCTGTTGGAGGCTCATCTGGTTTACTGTTTGTGGCTTGAGAGTCGGGGATTTTTGTGTCCATCTTAACCTCTTCCTCTTTATCTGTCAGCTCTTCTTTCTGCTCCTTAACGTCTTCCTCCTCCTCTTCGTTGTCCTCCTCCCAGGGCAGTAGGCGGGCAGGGACATCGGCCAGGAAATATCCACAGTCCTGCTGGATGTTGAAGTGCACTGGGAGGCTTTGTCTCACCGCAAGACTGTGAAAGAACTGCTGCTGGGTCTCCTTCACTTGGCTCCGACAGATCTGGAGAAGTAAAGAGGAGGAGATTATCATCAGTGTGTCTGAGATTAAAATGAGCATTCTAATATGCCTGGACTGTGTAACAATTTTCTTACAAAGAAAAAAAATATTTAAAAAAATTCATCATGTCTCCCAAAAGCATGTGGAAAAAAGTGTTATGATCTAATTAAATCGAAGTTGAACCTTTGGGCCATGATTCCACACTGATCATCACCAAAAGAACACCATACAACTGGTGAAGCATGGTGGTGGCAGCATCATGCTTTGGGGTTGCTTTTCTTCAGCTGGAAATGGGGCTTTAGTTAAGGTGGAATTAGTATGGACAGTTCTAAATACCAGCCAATTGTGGCCCCAAACCTTCAGGTGTATGATAGAAAGCTGAAGATGAAGAGGAATTTCACTGCATTGCAGTGCATTTTTGCACTGTGAAGCGAACACCAATAAAACCAAAGTGGTGGCCTAGAGGTAGAGCACCTGCCCCACAACCGGAAGGTCGGGGTTCAAGTCCCGGCTGGGTCGTGCCAAAGACCATATAAAAATAGAACTTCCTGCCATCCAGCTTGGTGCTCAGCAAAAATGGAACGGAGGAGGGAAATGTGGGCGGCAGTGGCTCAGGAGGTAGAGCGGGTCATCTAATAATCGGAGGGTTGGCGGTTCGAATCCTACTCTCCCCAGACGTCCTGCAGTTGTGTCCCTGGGCAAGACACTTTACCCACCTTGCCTCCAGTGTCCATGACACTGGACATGAATGTGTATAAATGTTCGATAGTAGCTTACCACTACCATTGTCTGTGGAGTGAATGAAGAATGTATCCATTGTAAAGCGTTTTTGAGTGTCTATGAAAAGCACTATATATACAGTGCATCCGGAAAGTATTCACAGCGCTTCACTTTTTCCACATTTTGTTATGTTACAGCCTTATTCCAAAATGGATTAAATTTATTTTTTTCCTCAGAATTCTACATGCAATATCCCATAATGACAATGTGAAAAAGGTTTTTTGAGATTTTTGCAAATTTATTAAAAATAATAATAAAAAAAATCCCTGAGAAATCACATCTACATAAGTGTTCACAGTCTTTGCCCTGAAGCTCAAAACTGAGCTCAGGTGCATCCTGCTTCCACTAATCATCCTTGAGATGCTTCTACAGCTTAACTGGAGTAGTTGATTCGACATGATTTGGAAAGGCACACACCTGTCTATATAAGGTCCCACAGTTGACAGTGCATGTCAGAGCACAAGCCAAGCATGAGGTCAAAGGAACTGTCTGTAGACCTCCAAAACAGGATTGTCTGGCGGCACAAATCTGGGGAAGGGTACAGAAAAATTTCTGCTGCTTTGCATGTCCCACTGAGCACAGTGGCCTCCATCATCCATAAATGGAATAAGTTCAGAAGAACCAGGACTCTTCCTAGAGCTGGCTGGCCATCTAAACTGAGTGATAGTGGGAGAAGGGCCTTAGTCAGGGAGGTGACCAAGAACCTGATGGTCACTCTGTCAGAACTTCAGCATTCCTCTGTGGAAAGAGGATAATCTTCCAGAAGGACAACCATCTCTGGTTGAACAATCCTCCAATCAGGCCTGTATGGTAGAGTGACCAGATGGAAGCCACTCCTTAGTAAATGGCACATGGCAGCCTGCCTGGAGTTGGGCTGCACGGTGGCGCAGTGGTTAGCACTGCGGCAGCACAGTTTACCCTTGGCCGGGGGATTGTGGGGATCGTGGGTTCGATCCCAGCCCCCGACCAACAGTGATCTGTGTGGAGTTTGCATGTTCTCCCCGTGTTGCGTGGGTTTACTCCGGGATTTCTCCGGTTTCCTCCCACATGCCAAAAACATGCATGTTAGGTTAATTGGCTGTTCTAAATTGTCCCTAGATATCTGTTTCCTATAGGCCCTTAGAATAGAGGGTTAGTATTAATGAAAGCGCTTTGAGTGGTCTTTGTGACTAGAAAAGCGCTATATAAGTGTAGGTTAGTTAGTTAGTTAGTTAGTAGTTTGCCAAAAGGCACCTGAATGACTCTCAGACCGTAAGAAACAAAATGATCTGGTCTGATGAGACAAAGATTGAACTCTTTGGCATGAATGCCAGGCATCATGTTTGGAGGAAACCAGGCACCACTCAGCACCAGGCCAGTACCATCCCTACAGTGAAGCATGGTGGTGGCAGCATCATGCTGTGGGGATGTTTTTCAGTGGCAGGAACTGGGAGACTAGTCAGGATAGAGGGAAAAATGAATGCAGCAATCTACAGAGACATCCTGGATAAAAACCTGTTCCAGAGCGCTCTTGACCTCAGACTGGGACGACGGTTCATCTTTCAGCAGGACAACGACCCTAAGCACATCCATAAGTATCCATCCGGAATACTTTCTGGATGGATACTATCTGATGCATTATTACCTCCGCCAAGAAGGTAATGTTTTTACCGGGGTTTGTCTTTGTTTGTCTGTCTGTCTGTTACCAACATAACTCAAAAAGTTATGAACGGATTTTGACAAAATTTTCAGGGAAGGTGTGTAATGGCACGGGGAACAGATGATTAGATTTTGGTGATGATCTGAGAGTGCATACCTCCACCAAGGGCTTTGTTTTTATTTGTGCAGCAGGATTACACAAAAAACTACTGGATGGATTTGGATGAAATTTTCACCAGAGGTGGTTCTTGGGCTAGAGAGGAACCCATTATATTTTGGTGATGATTTGGGAATGCATACCTCAGTCAAGGCTCTTCTCACAGTGTGTCAGCCACAATACTCCAAAACTAATTGACAGACTTTGATGCAATTTTCACCACAAGTGGCTCTAGGCCTACACACAAACCCATTACATTTTGGAGGTGATCCATGAGAGACTGAAGGAGCCTTGGCGGAGGTATGCACTCTGAGTGCTTTTCTAGTTATTATTGTTGTTATTATTATTATTATTATTAAACCATAATGATACTCCACATTTTTTGCTAATTAACCCAAAATCAATGAAATTAACTCAAAATATGTAATAAGATATGTCACTATTCCTGAGCGGTTATCCAGTTTTCTTTTTTAAAACTAAAAACATGCTCTTGCTTTATTTTAAGACAGTGTTACACACACTGTGGACCTGTTAGAAACATTTAACAAAGAGTAAGTTGTGTATTGATTCATTGCCAAAACAGCCCCAGGAAATACTTCTTAATCTCCTCTGTGCACCACTTGTTAAAAGAAAAGAAAAAGATGTCCAACAGCTATTAGAAATAGTTTGACCTTTTCAAACATCAAATAAGATTGATTCTAGTTGTTTCATTTAATGCCAATATAAAAATACGAGATTTAGTAGGCATCTGATAAATTTACTTACAGTAATTTGATATTTCACTATGCAATATTTACTGACTGTAATTTATTTATAGGTCAAATAAAAAGATTTCCATTAGCAACAGAAATAGTGTATAGACTGCCACTTGGGACACTTTCAAAACAGCCAGCAACTTTCTATAACATCATTAAGAAAATACACGGCAGAATTCACAGATCAAAGATTTTCTGCTTCTCTCAAACCTCCCAGTCTCACTCTGTTCCTCTGGAACAATTCGGCTCATAGAGTTAATGATATATAGCAGCGACAAGACTGCAGCCTGTCACAGGCAGCAGGGAGAGAGCGTCTCTGTCTCCTAAACCACAGTGACAGACTCTGCAGCTCCCTTCCACACTTTGATCACAGCTCGGCGAGGTGAAGCCAAGTCAGGGACAGGATCCATCTGTGCAGACAACGATCGCAGAAAAATGCCAACAGAAAGAGTCACAGCTTGCTACCGGGATTTCTGTCTTCTAGAAAAATATAAATAGTGAGTTTATGGGTTACTGAACTAAGACCTGTTCAAAAATCCAACAATAGATGTTATTCTAAAATAATGCTTGCAGCTGTTCCCAAAATAGAGAACAAAACAGGGCAACATCATTATACCAAGTGTAGCTTGATCCATAACAAATGGGGAAAAATAGTTATGAGTTCATACAAGTCTTCTGTAAACACACTGTTAAGGCCAAAGTCTTGTCAAACAAGCCCCATTTAAAGGTTCCACATTGTGCTTGTTCCTGTGAATAATTTTAATGTGTGACACCACCTTCAATTACATATGTAGTTTTAAAGACAAAAAACCATATCTCTGTTTTACAACTCCTCAAAACGGCTATCTTCAAAACTAATTCTGAAACAGTAGGTTTTCAGTCTGCTTATTAATATTAAAGAGCCCCTTAACTGATTGGGTAATGGATTTTTGAGTGGGCCAATAACAAGTAACGAGGCAGTCAGAGTGTTTGTTTTGCCAATTTAGAGAACTAAAGGTGGCGCTTGTTGGTTTATGACATCATAAAAACCAGGAAGTGCAATCGCCTCATTTCTTAACCGCTAAACTAAATAAAGCTAGTGTGTATGCTTTGTGACGTGAGCATTTTAATGGTCTACACGAGACCCCACCAAAAATAGTAAACCCCACAAAAACAATATTTTGCACAACATGGGACCTTTAAGAGGTGTCTGTAATAGATTTCAAAAAAGGTGATTTGGGTATGGGATCTGATAATAAATTAGCTACATTTTAATGGCTCAGTATTATGTATTGAAAAAACACATTTCCAATTAATTTGTCAAAACAATGAGACAGTGTCAGTTTCCTCAGTAACAATGCTCAAAAGCTGCTCATACCAATGCCCCAGCATTACACGGTGACAGCAGTACACTGGATGTTTGGATATGAAAGGACAGCACTCTTTTTCAAAAGATTTATTTCTCAACATTTTTGCCTTTATTGGACAAATACAATGAAGACAGACAGAAAATATGTGGAGTGGGAATGTGACATGCAGGTAAGACTGCTCTGGCTGGGAAGTGAAGCAGGGGTCACTGCATTTGAGATAAGCATCATAAGTACAAGGCCACCAGGACGCCCAACAGACGGCACTCTTGATAAAAGTAGCTGCAGAAACCATAGTGGTACAGTAGAAACACCAATTATAGTTATGCTCTTATAAGCTTTCTTTAATTTAAAGGCAAACTAATTACAACTGATGAAGAGGTGTGGCTCAATAGTTTTTGTCCAAAGAGTTTATATATTTTATACTACTAAAGGAGAGTATTGATAAATTATTTCTATTCAACTACAACTTTAACCACTCACCTGTAAAAAAAAAAAAAAAAAAAAAAAAAAAAAAAAAAAAGTTTACTACAGCCATATAGCCACTCTAGATGACTAAAACCTGCAGTTGTCCATTTTTATCTTAAAACCACGAGACTATCAATTATTTCATTTTATTAACTGAATAAAAGGTTAACTTTAAGCGTCGAGGTTTCTGACTTAATTTATGTGGATTTTATTAAACTTCAATGCAGCATTAACAACTCTGCACCTTACAGACACATGTAACTATTCAGGAATGTACTGGAAGTTTGCTTGAACAAGAAGGTTAATTATCAATCTATTGACTATTCTGCAAATACTTTTCACTATTTAGATTCTGTATTTACTTGAGGGTTGTAACACAGCAACCGCTGCCTTTTGGCTTTTTAAAGAGCCACTATGTAACTTTCTTGTTCTGGGTAGGAACATGGAAAAGACTACATTTATGGCGACTATGACCTCGGTCCCAACAGCCAGTCACAGAGTGCTTACTTGTTGGGGGCTACAGTTGTGCCCTGTGATTGGCTGTTGGTACTGCAGTCATAGTCGCCACAGTTGTAGTCTTTTCAGTTTTCCTACCAAGAACAGAGCTCTTGCAGGCAATATAGGTCCACTCAGGTTATGGGGGAAATGACATTCACCCAGTCAAAGGTTGGTGTACCAGCAAAATAATTTTGGAAACATCATTTTAAGATGAAGATCTTACATGTTGTTGCTTTAATGCAGTCATTCAAGTGAGCCTGTAAAACTTTAAAGTACTGGAATTCTTTTGAGAGCCCAGATTCAGATAGATGTGCCCAAGGTGGATTATAAATAATTAGCACGCCATTAAAAACATCACACCATGTAAAATGTGATTTGTGCAAGGATCAGACACATTAGGGGGGAGGAGGTGTTAAGGATGAAGCATAGCTGGGCTGAATTCAAATGAAGAGTTGGGGAAAGTTTAATTGGGGCCTGTTAGTATGCTGCTGCTGATGATTCTGGTAGGCTTATTTATAGATGAGCATCTTAAAAAAACACAAGACTTTCTCTTGAGCCTGATGCTAATATGAGGCTGAAGCTTTGAAGTAGTGTGGAGCAAAGAGAGTTTCATATCCTGTGAATAATGTAACCTTCATCCATATCTGCTTTGTGTGTCGCCTTAGAACTCTCCCGGCAAGCTCTGCTCCCCCCACAACCCCCCACCACTTCTTTTTTTCCTCTATCTCTCACACATCCACAAACACGGTTGCTCTCACACAGTCATGAAGGGAGAGAAAACAAAAAAATAATACATATATATTTAAAAAACTCAACTGCATGAAGTTTTATTGCACACAGTCATGCCCCAAAGGCACAAAGTTTAAGTGGCAGTGCTTCAGTATAAATGCCTTCCAACTTCTGCAAAGGAAAAGGGAAGAGATTTTTCAAAGCTGACAAAAGGAGGGGATTGGTTCATAAATCAACTGTAAGGATGCCAACCACCCAAGAAGTTGAGAATTGAGTTTCTAAAATCTTTGAGAGGTTATCAATACCAAGTACAAAAGAAATCAAGCCTGTGAAGTCAGACCTGTGAATGGGAAGAAGGATAAAATAATTTCATGTTCTGTGGTTTGAATGTGGTCTGAAAATGTATATTGTCTCCTGGTGAGTGCCAAAAAAGTCAATAGATCAACAACAATGCAAAATCATGAAGGGATGAGTCAAAAACACTGACTGCAGAAATTATTTTTTTTCAACGGCTTCATCTGCAAAACCCAAAGATACATGCTCATAGCCAAAACCAGCAGATATCATACACTACTCACAAAAAGTTAGGGATATTTGGCATTCGGGTGAAATTTCAGGATGAACCTAAAATGCACTATAACCTTTATAGGTGAACTTAATTTGACCTTCTCTAACCTTTTGAATGCACATGTCCAGCTGTTCAATGTTTCAGTACTTTTTGCATAACTTGCTGTTCTCTAACAAGGTGCTTAACGGAAAAATTCACAACAGGTGTTTGATCCATGAATTGACCAATAAATTTTCTGGTTCAATTAGAACTGGTATTTAAACAGTCCTCTTCATCATGCTGTTCACATTTTGACATCATGAGACCAAAACACCGAACAATTGCTCAACAGTACCTTGCCATTGCGAGGCTTCAAACAGGATGTTCTCAGACAGATGTGGCCACTGAGCTTAGAATTTCAGTGTCATCAGCAGGTTGCAACAGATATCCGGTTCCGGTTCCGCCGGACCGGTGGCGCCACACGAGTAGGCTGCCCGTTGCAACAGCCTTTATTTTTTATCTTCCTTCTTCTTTCTACACCTTTCACTCTGTATATATATCACGGACGCACGGATCGCCCCGGGGGTCTCCCGGGTCGGCGGACGGAGTCACGGTTTGCAGCGGGAGACGTTACAGCGGGGAGGAGCTAGTGCTAGCTAGCACTTGGCCGCCGCCCGGTGCTAATGGGAAACTCGACATACCGGGAGCTGTAGCGAAAACGACGCGGGTGCCGGGCTGGAGTTTAGGCGGCGTGCAAGAAATATAAGACAGAATAATAAAGAGCGATGGCAAAAACCAAGCAGACCGCCCGTAAAATCTACTGGAGGAAGAAGCCCCCCAGGAGACAGCTAGCCACCAGGGCTGCTCGGAGAGGCGCTCCGGCCACCGGCAGAGTGAAGAGGCCTCGCCGTCACAGGCCCGTGGCTCTGAGAGAGATCCGTCGCTACCAGAAATCCACGGAGCTGCTCATCCGTAAGCTGCCCGTCCAGCGCCTGGTGAGGGAGATCGCTCAGGACTTCAAGACCGTCCTGCGTTTCCTGAGCTTCGCCGTCATGGCTCTGCAGGAGACCAGCGAGGCCCACCTGGTGGTCTCTTCTTCGCTAAGGGGGTCACCATCATGCCCAAAGACTTCCAGCTGGCTCGCCGCATCCGCGGAGAGAGAGCTTAGACTTTCTGCTGCACATTCACCAACCAACCATAATGCTCTGCACTGTGTGTCTATATATATACATTTATAGTAATATGGACATATGTTTACTTGATGTTGTTTTTTCTTGCCTTCTGATTGTTGCTCTGAGTGTTGCTATCCCTGTGCTGTTGCAATCCTGGAATTTCCCCATTGTGGGACTAATAAAGGCTTATCTTATCTTATCTTATATACAGAGAGACTGGAAGAGTCACAGAAAGGCATAGAAGTGGACGTTCTTTGGCCATGTCCCACGCTGATGACCACTTCATTGTGAACAGTGCCCTGCGGAACTGGATGATGAATGCCACTCAACTCCAGGCACATTTAAAGGAGGTGAGAGGCACCCAAATGTCACGTCAGACCATTCTAAACTGTTTATATCAGCATGGTCTGTATGCTAGATGACCGGCAAGGGTACCTGACCACACCATCAGGCACAGGCGTCATCATCTTGCATGGGCCAGGGAGCATTTACACTGGACAAGGGACCAGTGGGCCTCAGTGGTGTTCTCTGATGAAAGTTGATTCACGTTGAGCAGAAATGATGGCCACCAACGATGTTGGAGATGTCAAGGACAGCGCTATGCATCAGCCGCTGTTGTCACCAGACAAGCCTTTGGTGGTAATGGTGGTGTTATAGTCTGGGCAGGCATGGAAAAAGTTCGGAACCACCAGGACTCTTCCTAGAGCTGGCTGGCCGTCTGAACTGAGTGATCAGAGGAGAAAAAGGGCCTTAGTCAGGGAGGTGACCAAGAACCTGAAGGTCACTTTGTCAGAGCTTCAGCATTCCTCTGTGGAGAGAGCAGAACCTTCCAGAAGGACAACCATCTCTGCGGCAATCCACCAATCAGGCCTGTATGGTAGAGTGTCCAGACGGAAGCCACTCCTTAGTAAAAGGCACATGGCAGCCCGCCTGGAGTTTGTCAAAAGGCACCTGAAGGACTCTCAGACCATGAGAAACAAAATGATCTGGTCTGATGAGACAACGATTGAACTCTTTGGTGTGAATGCCAAGCGTCATGTTTGGAGGAAACCAGACACTGCTCATCACCAGGCCAGTACCATCCCTACAGTGAAGCATGGTGGTGGCAGCATCATGCTGTGGGGATGTTTTTCAGCGGCAGGAACTGGGAGACTAGTCAGGATAGAGGGAAAGATGAATGCAGTAATGTACAGAGGCATCCTGGATGAAAACCTGCTCCAGAGCGCTCTTGAACTCAGACTGGGGCGATGGTTCATCTTTCAGCAGGACAACGATCCTAAGCACACAGCCAAGATATCAAAGGAGTGGCTTCAGGACAACTCTGTGAATGTCCTTGAGTGGCCCAGGTAGAGCCCAGAATTGAATCCACTTGACCATATCTGGAGAGATCTGAAAATGGCTGTGCACCGATGCTTCCCATCCAACCTGATGGAGCTTGAGAGGTGCTGCAAAGAGGAATGGGACAAACTGCCCAAAGATAGGTGTGCCAAGCTTGTGGCATCATATTCAAAAAGACCTGAGGCTGTAATTACTGCCAACGGTGCATCAACAAAGTATTAAGCAAAGGCTGTGAATACTTATGTACATGTGATTTCTTAGTTTTTTTTTTATTTTTAATACATTTGCAAAAATCTAAAAAAAAAAAAAAAAACCAAAAAACATTTTTCATGTTGTCGTTATAGGGTGTTGTGTGTAGAATTTTGAGGAAAAAAATGAATTTATTCCATTTTTAAATAAGGCTGTAACAGCAAAATGTGGAAAAAGTGAAGCGCTGTGAATACTTTCCGGATGCAATGTAACTCCAATTCTCAGATCGTTACACTGGCTTCCTGTCTGTCAAAGAATAGATTTCAAAATACTGCTGTTGGTTTATAAAGCTCTGAATGGTTTAGGGCCAAAATACATTTCAGATCTGCTAGTCCATTATGAACCACCCAGAGCCCTCAGATCATCAGGGTCAGGCCTAGTATCTGTGCCCAGAGTTAGAACCAAACATGGTGAGGCAGCATTTCGTTTTTATGCCCCTCACATATGGAACAAACTCCCAGAAAGCATCAGGGCTGCTGAAACTCTCAGCTCCTTTAAATCAAGGTTAAAAACGCTCCTATTTCCAGCCTTTCAGTAGCCTACAATGTACTGTAACTTTTATTTCTGTCGTATTCTATTTTAGCTTGTTTTTGTTTCTCTTTAATTTACTTTTTAGTTTGCTTTTAAATTCTTGTTTTTGTAACATATGTTGCTTTAATATTTTTATGTAAAGCACTTTGAATTGTCTTGTACACAAAATATGCTATACAAATAAACTTGCCATGCCTTGTCTTACAGATTGAACTATTTTTTAATACTGAAAATATAGTACAGAAGTGGACTTTTTGTGACATTTTGTTTTTTTAGATATCTTTTTTAAATGTATGTAATTTGTGTTCTCATGTAAAACTTTACTGTTTTAAGTTGTAGATTTTAGAATTTTAGAGCTATTTGAGTTAAACACATTAAGTGTTCTGTACTATTATGATTAAATTGTTTCATGTTTTGATTGAAATTGAGCAAAGAATTTATTTGATTTTTTTTTTTCCACAATATCTTTATTGAACCTTTTTTTTTTTTAACAAACATAATACAAACAATCAAACACTAACACTAAAGTACTACAAAAAAAAAAAAAATGCACTAAAAACACCAACAACCACCAACAAAATCAAGTCTTCAACAATGCTCCTCTGTTTAGTCTAGACAATCCAATACATAAGTATACATATTATGTTCACCAGTTTGGAATTTACAAGGTCCACACACATCATTCACCTTCTTCTTCAAGAGTTATGTTTAAATTTTTTACATAATCAATAAAAGGTCTCCATATATTCTCAAACACAATTTCCTTTGATTTCAGTATATATGTTATTCTTTCTAATGGAAGGTTTGTTAACATCTGTCTTAACCACTGAGTCACATCTGGTCTATGAGTCTTTTTCCATAATAGTGCAATACATTTTTTGGCATTAAGCAAACTGAGGTCTATGAATGTTCTTTCACTTTTATTAAAATTATGCTTTTCTGGGTACAGACCCAACAAAAACAGTTTAGGATTCAATATGATTTGTTTTGAGATTATTTTTTCAATTGTTACCCTCACCTCTTCCCAAAACATTCTTATTAATCTACATTCCCATAAACAATGAAATAGGGTTCCTTTACTTTCCATGCATTTTGTGCATGTATCTGGTATATTTTTGTTATATCTATTTAACTCCTCCGGTGTAACATACATCCGCATTAACCATTTGAAATGTATCGATTTAAGGCGTGCATTTATTGATTTGGTTTGAGCTTCTGTACAAGCCAATTCCCATTGTTCCTCTGAAATTTCAATTTGCAGATCTTCTTTCCAGTAGTTTAATCTTTTCAGTGAATTTTCACTTGAAGATAGTGTCAATGAGTTATAAAACTCTGAAATAATACCCTTTCTTTTACTATCTTTCATCATCATTTTTTCCAAGGATGAATAAATAGGTCGAGTGAGAGCTTTATTTTGATTTGATCGAATAAAGTTTCTAAGTTGAAGATATTTAAAAAAATGTGTTCTATTGAGATTAAATTTGATCCTCAGCTCTTCAAAAGACATTATGTTGTCTGCACATGGCAAATATAAATCCTGAATCTTTTGTATCCCTTTTAAATTCCATACTTTAAATACAGCGTCCGCTCTCCCTGGTTTAAAATATTGATTACCCCATATTGGACTAAATTGTGACAATAACTGTGGTTCTTTTAAATAGTTTTTAGCTTCACACCATATTTTGATCATATGCTTTACAAATGGATTTTTAACTTGTTTTTGTAATTTTTTTGCCGAATCTGAGTATATGAATATGGGAAGAGGTAAAGGTAAATTGTATGATTCCATTTCAGTCCAGTGAGGGAGATCATTTGATGAAAAATAATATGTCATAGACCTCAGTTGTGCCGACCAATAATACAACATAAAATTTGGACATTTCAGACCTCCACGATCAAATGGTAAATATAATAAAGACAAACGTAATCTAGCCCTCCTGTTGTTCCATATAAATTCCACTAACTTTTTTTTTATTCTTGAGAATAGATCTAAAGGTGGTGATAAGGGAATGTATTGAAATAAATAAAGTATTTTAGGTAAAATATTACTTTTAAGTATATTGATTCTCCCGATCATCGACATTGGTAGTGACATCCATCTCTGAGTTAACTCATTGATATCTGACATTAAGGCTTCATAGTTGACGCTGGCGACTGATTCTAGCTTAGGCATAATTTGGATTCCTAAATATTTAAACTGATTTACAACATTGAATTGATTTACCTCAGGGGCTGGGTAATTTCTCTGGGTCTCATTTAGCATTAATATTGAAGATTTAGTTTTATTTATTTTATATCCTGATATTTCCCCAAAATTCTTTATTAAATTCAACAAGGTTGGAATTGATTTTTTTAGATTCGACATAAACAAAATTATATCATCGGCGTACAGGGAGATTTTATGTTCTGTTGGTCCAACTTTAATTCCATATATTTGTGAATGTAAACGTATCGCTATCGCTAAAGGTTCAATTGCCATAGTAAACAGTAAAGGTGAGAGTGGACAGCCTTGTCGACATCCTCTATTGATTTTTATTGGTTTTGAAATATTGTTATTTGTTAGGATTTCTGCTGTAGCATTATTGTATATTATTTGAACCCATTTTATGAAATTATTTCCAAGTCCAAACCTTTGTAGGACTTCAAAAAGAAAGGGCCATTCAACTCTATCAAAGGCCTTTTCGGCGTCCAATGATAGGAGAGCTGTATCCGGTGCTTCTTTATTAAAATAAATAATATTAAATAGTCTTCTTACATTATGGAAGCCTTGTCTACCCTTTATAAAGCCATTCTGATCTCGATTAATAATATTTGGTAAAATTTCTTGTATTCGTCTTGCTAAAATTTTACAGATTATCTTAAGGTCGGCGTTTAATAGGCTTATTGGTCTCATATTTTCACATTTATTAGAGGGCTTACCTGGTTTTGGCAGCAGTATAATTAAGGCATTATTTATGTATGATGGTAAATTATTATTTTGAAATGCTTCTAAAACCATTTCCAAAAAAGGTTTTATTAATTTATTCTTAAATTTTTTATAAAGGTCAACTGGAAGACCATCTGGTCCTGCACTTTTTCCTGATTTCATATTATCAATGGCTAGCCCAACTTCTTCTTGACTAATTTTAGACTCCAATATCTCCCTGTTTTCATTTGGTATACACGGTATAGATAGTTCGTTCAAAAACCCATTTAGTTTTGTTAAATCAGGTTCATTTTTGGTATCATATAATTTTTCATAGTAATCTCTAAAGGCTCTATTAATTTCTAAAGGATCTATAACTACCTGTCCGTTACTTATAATACTGGTAATTGGTGTTTTAATTTCCAATTGTTTAATCTGCCATGCTAATAATTTTCCTGATTTTTCACCTTGTTCATAAAAAGATTGTTTCAATCTTAGAAGACTCGAGGCAGCTCTATTCGCTGATTTTTTGTCGTATTCAGCTCTCAAAATCAGTAATTCATTCTCCAACCTTGGGTCATTTCCTGCATACACTTTTTCCTGAAGACTTTTTATTTTATGTTCCAATTTAGCTCTCTCCTCTCGAGTCTTCTTAGATTTTGATCCTGTATAACTAATAATATGTCCCCTAATAAAAGCTTTGAAAGCCTCCCACTTTACACATGCTGATGTTTGTGTAGTATTGATGTCAAAGAACTCGTCTATCTGTTTTTCTATATACTTGACAAATTCCTCATCCTGAAGCCATTTATGCTGAAATTGCCATCTACCTGATTCCTTTGTCAATTTTTTATCTACATATATTAGACAACAGGGTGCATGATCAGAGATCACGATGTTATCATAAAAGCAGTTTTGAATCTTGGACCTTAATTCTGTGGAAATCAAAAAATAATCAATACGTGAGAATGTTTTGTAGGTACTGGAATAACAAGAATAGGCTTTAACTTGTGGTTTCATTTCTCTCCATATATCTAACAATCTCAATTCTTTCATAAAATGATTAATGGTCATCCTACATCCAATGTGCGTACAATCCAGTCCTGTTGATCTATCCACACCTGGATTCAATGTACAATTAAAATCCCCTGCTATTATATGTTGCCCTGTAAGTGATGATAAGATGAGAAATAAATTAGCAAAGAACTTCTGATCATCTATATTGGGACCATTTATTTGATTTTTTGTTAAAAAAAGACAGAGCTAAAAGCAGCTAAAACATCTGCTTTATAAAATAATGTGTAAAAGCAAATGACGTTGGCCTGCTGTGGTCTTCTGAATGTCCATGAAATGATGACAGTTCTTAAAAGCACTTTTTCGGATAAATTTGTCCACGTGACTTATCACATTTCTCTTCCATTTGTTTTATTAAAAGATTCATTAGGTATGTACAAAGTAAATTCATGGGTCACTGCAAACAGCTGGCTTTAAAAGAACAAAGCTGTCACACAGTGAGAGGGAAAAAAATCCTGAAAACGGAAAAAAAAAAAGCATTGAGAATTGTTTCAAATCGGAGACCCTGAATCATAATTGTATTGTGAGGTGCCTAAAGATCCCCAGCCCTAATTCGGACATCAGCTGAGGAGGAGGACTGACTTATCGGACCTCTTGCAATTTAGTGTGTACTCTGCTGGTGCATCTCAGTAAACTAAAATGTCATGACCTACAATTTATTTTAAAAACTATAACCAATATCATAAAATGTATTCAAAAAGGTTTGAATTATATAAAAGTTTATATTTTTAGTTCTATTACAAAAAAATAACTTTCACAGTGTTCTAATTTACTGAGATGCTTCATCTGCTGCATGTTAAACATTATCAGCACCCCGGCAATCCAGACAAACCCAGTATGATCTGGCCTCCCTCTGCTGTCTGATAGGGTTATGTGCTCTACATGACGCGGGCTAGATGATCCTGCAAGCAACGTGGGTCATTGGTCACCTCACCTCAGTAGACATTTGAATAAGGAACACGGCTAAACACACGACGAAGTAGGTGTCACTGTCATCATATCGACATAGTGGAAATGAATCAGAAGGCTGGCTGTCATTATTCTGACAGATTATATGCATTTCGAAGCTGCAGCAGACAGCTGCAGCTTCATATCACAAATATCACAGTGACAGAGTGAGAGGCTTCTTTAAGAGGAATTTTTTTCCACTTACTCCCCCGGAGTCTACTGCAGCTCTCTGACTGTCTCTGGCTGTTGTGAAGCCGACACCAGCCTGTCCGGTTAGTCCAAACCCGGCTCCTCTGCTGCTGTGTGTTGAAATGTTACCACTCATGCGTCTTTTTCCTTACTCCGGTCTGTTTCTCCACCATGCTAATTTGAAGCAGGTGGGTGGATCTTCAAACTTGCATGCCATTGGAACTTGTCTTGACTCTCCGACGTACCCCGGACGGATGAGGAATTTTGCTCTGCACAGTGCATACGCTCTGGGGGCTTGGTGTCTTCTTCTGCTCTTTTTCTTAAGTTTCGGTTGAAAGGAGGCAGTGCCCGCGTGTGCCCCTGACTGGACGACAACGCCACTGCATTTCATAGAATAAACTCCTATTGAAAAGGACTGGGGCGGCGCGGTGGCAGAGTGGTTAGCACTGCGGCAGAACAGCAACTCACCCTTGGCCGGGGGATCCTGGGTTCGATCCCAGCCCCCGACCAACAGTGATCTGTGTGGAGTTTGCATGTTCTCCCCATGTCTGCGTGGGCTTACTCTGGGATTTCTCCGGTTTCCTCCCACATGCCAAAAACATGCAAGTTAGGTTAATTGGCATCAAAACTGGGGATTCTAAATTGTCCATAGGTATGACTGTGAGAGTGAATGGTTGTCTGTCTCTCTGTGTTGGCCCTGCGATGGACTGGCGATCTGTCCAGGGTGTACCCTGCCTCTCGCCCAAAGATGCTGGGATAGGCTCCAGTCCCCCACGACCCGAAAAGGATTAAGCGGAAGAAGATGAATGAATGAATGAATGAATGAAAAGGACTGATGAGTTATCAACAATTAATTTAATTTAGTCGACTAAATTCTTATCAACAATTAATCAAAAGTCAATTAATCATTAACCTGACATATTTAAAACTGGGGTAATCTCAACAATTCCAATCCATACTGTAAAAATACACTTAAAGCCATAGATAAAATGTCTTATACAATTAATATAATTCAACATTATATACACATCATAATGTCGGAACTAATTCAACTAAAATAACCCAGTCAGTCTGCTCTTTTATTACAATGACCTGACAGGTTGAGCAAAAAGCCTCCTGAAATGTGACGCATTTAAGTAAAACATACAGCTGATAGACAGGCGACAGAACCAAGAGGGAAGGTGAATGGAGGCGCAATAATTTATTCTCAATTTTTTTTTCCCCAAAATCAGGCTTCTAGAGAAAAAAATTGTTGTTTTCTGGCAACACAAACTGATCACTTCCTGAGCAAAAGCCAATGATGTGTGCCGGCTAATAAAAACATGAATTCCACTCTTCCGCAGATCCAAACTGAGGTTTTGTTTGTCTGCTTTTTAAAAAATAAAGTACCCAGAACATGAGAGCGAAAAAGATATCTCACCTTGATAGCATAGTTGACGAGTGGGTCCTTGGCATAAGAGGCAGTGTAGTAAACGGCATCCCCTGCCTCGCAGCATGGCTTCCCAGTGGTCAGCCTGAAGTGGGACCAGCTGTCAGTGCCAAATCTCAAATGATCCTTCTGGCCGGCCATGAAACGGTCTTCACACTTTGTAGAAAGTTTCCTCAGAGTGTCTGTGTGGAGCCCACGGATCCTCCCCACCACCTCGTCCCAGCTGTCCAACCCCCTGTAGAGAGCAGGTCTCTGGGGTTTGGATCCTCCACCAGTCCCTCGACCAGCACTTCGCCCCCTTCCAGCCAGAGATTCTGTACTCGGGTAGACCCTCCTCTCTCGGCCAGTGGTGGCTGCGGTTGCAGCAGGTGCAGGTTGGGGGACCAGGGAGGACACGCTGTTAGTGAGGCGGCTCTTGTTAGCTGTGGTGGCTGACATCCGTTCTAAGGAGTCGCCACTCTCATGGTCGTGGACTCGATGAGGCTCAGAGCTGAGAGAGGAGCTCTGGCTAGCAGTCTCCCAGGTGGAGTCCAGGTCGTACAGAGGGTTGGCCACACTCAGGTTGGTGCCTCCTGGTTTAGCCTCAGCCCGAGGTCTGTGGGCTCCCTGGATTGGCTCTTTACCTCCGAGGGTGGGCTCAGTAATGGAACGCGGAACAGCCTTCTTGGGCAGAGGTGGCGGTGTACATTTAGGCGTTGGCTGCTCAACGAGGCCATCCAGTTCGATGGAGGTCAAGGTATCGTTGGAGGCTTTTGTGCTCCGTGGATGCTTCTGTGGGATCATGTTGGCTCGAGACTGACCTAGAAGACAGAAAGAGCCACACATGATTAAGAATTAAAGGAATTCAAACCAAAAGACTTCTTAACCTTGTGAGGTCTAACTAAACTAACCCTAGGGTACATGGAATGAACCTGTAATTATAAAGCATTCCACTAATCTTAACTCCTTATCCACTTTCATCTGTTCTACAGGCTAGAGACATCTGCAGCAAATATATAATCATTAACAAACCTAACAAGCATATCTTGGGAAGAAAAACACACAACCAGGAATAAACCCACACAACCCACATGGGGAAGTAACTGTATGGATGAAAAAAATGAGGACAAATTAAAAGGTAAACTGGAGAAGGTGCGCTCTGAGAGAAAGACCAGTTTCTCTGCCTTAAGCTTAAGATGACCATGGGCTGTTTGGAGCAAAATGAGCAGCACCAACAACGGAAATGAGATGGAAGCAGAGCACACCAAGACTCATTTATTGTAGGTCTTCCTACCAATAACTATGATGACAACAACGATGCTTGAGCAAACCTATAAGTTTGTCTTGACTCCCTCTTAACCCAGACGAGCTTAAAAAAACAAAGGCATGTGAAGTTGCTACCAGAATGTCTTTTTTTTGTTTGTTTTGAAGGTTGCTCCTTCAACTCTTTGCAAAAATAAGCAAATATATTTTATGTCCAAAAAAGGCAGACCAACATCCAAGAGAATCTCAGTGTTCATAGAATTTTGTTGCATAACATCACAGAAGATTTCCACTCAAGTTCAAATATTTAATTGCATTAACATAAGCGCTACAAATTCTGAAAGCTTTGTGAAGGTCTGAATGTCACATAACCCAGTAAAATAAGACTCCATGGGCAAGAATAATATCAGTATCATATTTTATTATTTTATTTTCAGTATTTTATGCACAATTTGAGGTATTTGTACTTTCTCCATTTCCATATTTATTTTTCCTATATTGGTTTGACACCTGAACCACATTTAACAGTCAAACCTCCTTTGTTTAAATGCCACTCTAACAATTACAGATGCATAGATATACTGGCTTAACATCGATATTAGCCAATGTTTACCTTAATGACCAATATGGCCTATTGGTAAATAAGATATCCAATGCATGTTAAACATTATCAGTACCCTGGCAACCCAGGTAAACCCAGTACGATCTGGTCTCCCTCTGTTGTTCCTGACAACTACCTCTAGGCCAGAGTGGTGGCCTGGAGGTAGCGCATCTGCCCCACAACTGGGAGGCCAGGGTTCAAATCTCGGTTGGGTCATGCCAAAGACCATGTAAAAGTGGAACTTCCTGCCATCCGGCTTGGTGCTCAGCAGTAATGGAATGGAGGAGGGAAATGTTGGTTACGCAGCCACAGTGGGTGTACAAGTCAAGTGTGCTCCCTGTGCCGGTCCCAAGGCCGGATAAAATGGGCAGGGTTGCATCAGGAAGGGCATCTGGTGTAAAAACTCAGCTTCAATTGTAAGAGGACCCACCCCAACTGAGGGACTAATTGTGTCCTGTCAAAATAAATACGGATGATGATGATGATGATGACAGTGACTGATATTTCTCTGGTCTGTCCCAGGTGTGTGGCGTTGATTTTTGCCTTGAAATGGACAAAAAAACCCACACAGAACTGAACCATTTTGAAGTGTTTCAGCTCAGTTGTTTTCTCATAATCCGTATTTCTTTGTTTCCCTGGCAATGAAGATGGAATAGATGAATGCAAAAACAAAAGAAACATTCAGTATCGACCAGCTTATTATTATTATTTTATTTTTTAACCCGTTCTGTCCAGCAGCTCGGCAAGTGCAACAGATATCTGATTGCCTTGTTGGGACAGACATTTATTTTACCAAGAGGAGCTCTGCTCGTTTGAAGTGGCTGGCGGGGAAGGGAGGCACAAAGACAGAGAAAAGACAAGAAACAATTGCTGCTTCTGAGAAGATCTCAGTACAAGCCTGATATCTGCACCTGAAAGAGAACAGATAGACGTGTGTGTGTGTGTCTGTGTGTGTGGGGGGTCTGGAAACATACTGAAAAATGAGGGTAGGAGGCCATAGCAACGCCCACCCCAGAACTGCAGGAGAGCACCCCCATTGCTCGAGCAACCCACGGCTCCCACAGAACATGAGTGCCCCAAGGCCATCCAGTCCCAAAACTGCCAGGCACCCACCCCGGGAAGAAGGGTAGAGAGAGGCCCTGCATGGAGCGCCCGCAGCCACGGGGCGAGGGCCCCAGAACACGAGGAGCAGTGAGCCGAAAGCTCCGGCTCGCCACCCCAGCACAGGCAGAGCATGGCACCCAAGGCCCAAGCTTGAGCACCCCCCCCCGGCTGAGGCCCTGCCTGCCCCAAGAGACCCGGGCCACTACAGACACCCCCTATGACAGCGGACCAATGCTCACCCCAGAGCCCCAGACATCATAAAGATCAGCCCAAAATTTCACAATTGGTACATCCCTACTAACAATTACATGCAGTAATAAAACACGCACACATACCTTTTAAAATCTGTAATCCTGCTTCAAGCATCAACATGTTTCATATTATTACTTCTGCCAAGGAGTCTGTGTAATTGGGGTGGTTTGTCTGTTTGTCCGTCCGTCTGTCTGTTAGCAAGATTACGCAAAAACTACTGGATGGATTTTGATAAAATTTGGGCCAAGAATGAACCCATTAAATTTTGGTGATGATCTAAGAGTGCATGTTTTTGGCATGTGGGAGGAAACCGGAGAAATCCCGCAGTAAACCCACGCAGACACGGGGAGAACATGCAAACTCCACTCAGATCACTGTTGGTCAGGGGCTGGGATCGAACCCACGATCCCCCGGCCAAGGATGAGTTGCTGTGCTGCCACAGTGCTAACCACTCCGCCAGGTTAATTGGCATCAAAGTGGGGATTTTAAATTGTCCTTTGGTATGACTGTGAGAGTGAATGGTTGTCTGTCTCTCTGTGTTGGCCCTGCGATGGACTGGCGATCTGTCCAGGGTGTACCCTGCCTCTCGCCCAAAGATGCTGGGATAGGCTCCAGCCCCCCCGCGACCCGAAAAGGATTAAACGGAAGAAGATGGATCTAAGAGTGCATACAGTACCTCCCCCAAAGACCTTGTTTGTACTGTATATGTGCAGCAGGATTACACAAAAACTACTTGATGGATTTTTCATGAAATTTTTACCAAAGGTGGTTCTTGGGTTAGAGAGGAATCCATAACATTTTGGTGATGATCCCAAAATGCATACCTCCACCAAGGCTCTTATCTTTGCATACTGTGCTAGCAAGAATCCTTCAAAACAAACCCATTACATTTTGGAGGTGATCCATGAGGGACGGAAGGAGACTTGGCGAAGGTATTCGCTCTCTGAGTGCTTTTCTAGTTGTTTATTTGATACTTCTACAAAAGTAACATGGAAGACTTTTGAATACAGTGGAGTACTTTTTTTAGTTTTGTTTTATGGGAACATTTGCTTTTGATAATTATCCGAGTACAACTGCAAGTCCACACACTGACTACAAAACTAAACGTTAACCATATTTAACATTTAAAAAGAACTTACTAGATAAAACTGCAATAAAGACTTCTGATGCCAAATGCTTTACCATGGCATGTGTCCCTCTTAAAAAAAAATCAGCCTATATTTTAAAAAAATATAAAATGCAAAGAGCTTGTTGCCTCTGATGAGGATCAGACCCAACATGAGTTGTGTGATGCGACACGTGAGGATCTGGTGGCCCAGAGGAGAGTTTTACGAAGAGCAGGACAGCTGGGCAAGAGCTGCTCCTCTGTATATCCAACTGCCCGACTCAATCTGCACTTCTGCTCTGGAGTGAGGCTTAAAGAGGCAGTGTGGTGAGCAAATTTAGCTTGATGTGACCTTATTTTTGTTGGGGTTGCCGGTGAGAGGAAACTGGAGGGTTGCGGGGCTGACAGGACTCCCCAAACACTCTCTGGAGTTGAGGGCCATAGAAGAAGGGTCAGAGACATAAGTGTGAGAAAATGAAAAGAACGGGGGGGGGGGGGGGTCACAGCGTTTGCATGATGAGAATGAAGTAGGATGGTAGTTTTAACTAAGTGGGTGCACAAGATCATAGACAGCTGCACAGCTTCAACTCACAAGGGAGCACCCCAATTTCTTAGAGGGTAATGAGAGGCTGTGGAGTGTTGGAAGATGTCATCTTTCATTGTCACCTATTCTACTAAATTATTTGTGCTATCCCTACGGCTAAGGCATCTGCTTCAACAAACCATTCCCTTTTTTCAATGCCGCAGATTACAAATTCTCTTAAAACAGTATGGGTGACTCCCCACGTGCGAGTCACACTACCATCACCAAGAGTGCAGTAAAAGCCTTCAGATAAACCAGTCAGGATGAAGTAAATGAGTCTCCATAATCCTCCCTGGGACTAATATATTTAATGTGTTCCTTCACCAATCTGCAGTAATCCACCCGAGAGCAGCCTTCTCCCACTTAGCATCCTAAGGATCTTCTACTGCAATGTGGCTGTGACTGAATTACATAACACTTAATGAGTTTACTGCCCACTTCACGAACACTCCAAGCTGTGAAAAAAAAAAAAAAAAAATCTTAAATACAACTACTGGCTGAATGCCCCAAATCTTAAATATTATTAAGATTGCAATAATTTAATTCAATTTTATTTATATAGCGCCAAATCACAACACAGGTCATCTCAAGGTACTTTACAAAAAAAGAGTGGGTTTAGGCCACGCTCTCAAATTTATAGAATCCAGAAGAGATCCCTAAGAGCAAGCACTCTGGTGACACAGGCGAGGAAACTTCCCTTTAACGGGCAGAAACCTCGAGCGGAACCATAGCTCACAGAGGACAAACATCCACCTTGACCGGCTGGGTTGAAAAAGAGGTAAAAAGTAGGCGGCCTGGCAGTAGCTACATTCAAAACAAACATAACAAATACAATTCAACATTAACATTCACAGCCAGTATCAAGCCGGGTTAGGCTCCACATGCAGGTGAAGGCCTGGGAGTGGCAGCATTTTTAACTATAGGCCTTATCAAAGAGACAAGATTTCAACTTACTCTTGAATAAAGAGAGACTGTCTGCCTCCCGAACTGAACTGAGAAGATGGTTCTACAGGAGGGGAGCTTTATAACTGAAAGCTCTACCTCCCAATCTACTTTTGGAGACCTTGGGGACCACCAGTAGTTTGGATTTTTGGGAGTGCAGAGCTCTGGTTGGATGATAGGGAACTATGAGTTCTTGCAGGTAAGAAGGAGCCAGACCATTAAGGGCTTTATAAGTTAGGAGTAATATCTTGAATTCAATTCTATATTTTATTGGGAGCCAATGTAAAGAAGCTAAAACTGGGGTAATGTGATCCCTTCTCCCTGTTCTTGTCAGGATACGTGCAGCTGCATTCTGAATGAGTTGGAGAAACTTTATGGACTTATTAGGACAACCTGATAAAAGTGAATTACAACAGTTTAGCCTAAAGGTGATAAAGGCATGAACAAGTTTCTCTGCATCTTTAGGAGACAGGATAGACCTAATTTTAGAAATATTGCGCAGATGGAAGAAGGCAGTCTTAATGGTTTGCTGTATATGAGAGTTAAAAGACATATCTTGGTCAAAGACAACGCCAAGATTCCTAACAGAAAACTTAGGACCCAGTGCAATGCCATCTAGTATTATTATCTTACTAGAAAGAGTACTAGCGTGTTTGGGGCCAAGAACAATGACTTCAGTTTTATCTGTATTCAACAATAGAAACTTGTAGTTCATCCAGGTTTTAATATCCTTAAGACACTGTCGTCAGCGTAACAATGAAAATGAACAGAATGCTCCCTCATAATGTCTCCCAAAGGCAGCATGTATAATGCAAACAGTATTGGTCCAAGTACCAATCCCTGTGGAACTCCATAGCTAACCGTGGTCTGGATAGAGGACTTGTTATGGACATAGACAAACTGGGAATGGTCTGATAAATAAGACTGTAACCATCTTAGCATTGTTCCTTTCAAACCAATTTGCTGTTTAAGTCTCTCTAGCAGAATATGGTGGTCAATGGTGTCAAAAGCAGCACTAAGGTCCAATAAGACAAGGACAGAGACAAGTCCTTTGTCAAATGCCATAAGGAAGTCATCAGTAACTTTCACTATGGCTGTCTCTGTGCTGTGGCGTTTCCTAAAACCTGACTGAAATTTCTCAAATACAGAATTATTTTCTAAAAAAGTGCACAGTTGATTGGCGACTACTTTTTCGAGGATCTTGGAAAGGTAGGGAGGTTAGATATTGGTCTATAATTGGCCAAAATCCCAGAATGAAGCGAAGATTTTTTTAAATAGAGGTTTAATTACTGCCACTTTAAAAGACTGCGGTACATGTCCTGTTAATAGGGACATATTAATTATGTTCAAAAACGGTGAACTAATCAGAGATAGCGACTCCTTCAGGAGTCTAGCAGATATTGAGTCTAAGAGACAGGTAGTTGGTTTAGAGGCTGAGACTATTAAGGCTAGATCAGAATAACTAATAAGAGAAAATTCAGAAGAACGGAGTTCTGAGCCTGTAGACACAGCAGTGTTAGGCAGAGGCTTGGTATTTTTAAAGGGGCTATTTTTTGGAATATTATTCCTGATACTGACAATTTTATCATTAAAAAAACACAACAATAAAACACTTTCCATCATATTTGAGAAGTTAAGAACCACGCAACAGTTTGATTTATGATTCAGAGAGCTGTGATGTGATGATAGAATTGTTACTGGAGCCTCTTAATGTATTTTTTTTTTACATTCTGAATATCTTTTTTCTAGGGCTGTGCATCAAATAATTTTAACTAGTTAATTGCACATTTTTTAAAATTAACTGTGATTAATCGCTAAACTTGCATAAACAATGAAAAAGTATACTTCAGCAAGTTTTAACTGCATTTTCATTTCACTCATATTCAACAAAAATACTACTAGAGCAACATAAAACACTTGATAATCATGAATGTATCTATATTCAATTAAAAAATTAATTTCTCTGAAAAATACAATTTTTTAAATATTGCTGTCACATGGTCAAAGAGGAAGTCAGTGCTTCTACTTAAGACAACTTTCCTAATTATCCCAACCCTTAAAAGTACAAATGGAGCAATTCTCAATTGATAGCAAGAGCTCCCGACCTTAATGGTGAGTTAAACGCTTTTATTCACTTTATATTGGAGTATGAGTTTTTGTCCGCTCACTGTGACACAAACGCTTTACTACTTTTGAGTGAGCAGCAATAATCAATGACACTAGGTCAGGTGTGTGTGCATGTTTTAAGTTGGGTGTGTGCGCAGGATGAAGTCACCCTGAGTACCAAAGGATCAGTTTAGTGTGGTGTAAATTTAAACAAGACTTCTCTAAGCTGAGCCAGCTGCTGCCACAAACCAGTCACCACGGCTGACACCACCTCAGGGAGTGACCTGACAGGGTAAATGGTCCCACATTAATCAAAAAAGTTAACGTGTTAATTATCCCAGCCGTACTTTTTTCCTCAATGTGACTACTTGATGCTTTCAGTTAAGCAGTTGTAAAGACCATAAAAAATTTATTTCCAATATTGTTTATTGATAAAACACATGGAAGATGAATGTGACAAGTCAACTGAAATGTTAAATTCTAATCTATACAGTATGACACTAAAGCTACTACAGCACCTGACCTTTGACCACAGCGTAGATGCAGACCCACTTGAGGATCATTGTGCATGCTTTTGCTGAACATGAATGTTAAATCATAAATGCCCAGATCTTCTGACCTTTGACAATGACCTTGAGTTCAAACTGGATGCAGACAAAAGACAAACCTGAGGATCATTGTGTGTGAGTTTGTTGAGAGTAAGGGCAATTGCCTAGGAGGAGTATTGATTTTTCTGAAATTACATAAATTCCCAGATCTCCTCACTTTTGATCTTGGGCATAATCTGGATGCAGACCCACCTGAGGATCACTGTAAGAGCTTGGTCAACAATGAGACAAATCCCTAGGAGGAGTTGTGATTCTTGTGAAATGTGGACTGATGGATGTGCGCTATCGCATTAGCAACTTTCAGCTTTGCCAGAATGAGCTGCTGTTTAAATAAAAAACCTTTAATGAAAACAATACTGAATGTTATAATAATATGTTACTTTGGAAGTGAAGCCTACTATTTAATCTACACCAACTCAGTAAGACAACTGAATATAAAAAGAAAGGATTAAATCAACGCCCCAGTACAAAATCTTCTGGAAAGAAGTGTTTCAGCAAGTGAAACTGAAAACCATGATGGCAAAGTTGCTGTGCCAACCCCACTGCTGTTAAACTAAACTTCTTTTGACATGTGTCTATTTGTAGTAGATATAGCAGCTGAGACAGGCACTCTGTCACCAAAAACATTTTTTTCTTCCCCAGCCTACAGCAGGACCTCATGTGAAGTCTCATCAATGTTGTCAGTACAAATAGTACTCTCCGGGCACTAATAAACGTGCCAAAGGCAGTGGGGAAAAAAAATAACGAGATAAAATGGGGGAAGAAAAAGGCAGGGCTGCTCATATAGTAAAAAATATACTTAAAAATTGTGTTTTTGACAGTGCAAAAAGATGTCAAAACTTGAACTGTAATGCTAGTTGGCAACTTTCCTGTTTTGATTGGCAGATGTAAAGAATTCATGCAAATTTTTCACAACATGACATGGATTTTTTTTTAAAAAAATTCATGGCTTCATGAGAGATTTTTCTAGCAGTTACTTTAATTATATTAAAGACAAAGCAGATATTTACACACCTGATGTCTCCAAAAATGGAGAACTCGCATGAATAAATGAATGCAGCGGTGGGTCATAACTAGTTACACTTACTCAAGTACATGTACTCAAGTATCTTTTTCACAAACTCTACAAACTTTACAAATAAATTTCATTGCAGCATACCTTGTACTATTGTGTACATATCTGATGAAAAATCTGTACTTTTACTGGTGTATTTGGCCATACTTAAGAGTTATTGCTGAGTTCATGTGGAGTACATGTGGATAGTTTACATTTTATTTTTTCTTAGACTGATGGATATACCAGTAAAGCCTTACAAATTGACAAGAATAAAGTTGCAAACTAGACAACAGATGCAAATTTATGATGGAATGATGGAAAAATGTCACAAATCTACCAGAAAAGTTAAAAAATTTTCACAAAAAGTTGCAAATTCATTAAGAAAAATATCCCAAATTTATTAGAAAAATAAAAATGTGTATGAAAATTCACAAATTTAGAAGAAAAAACATCAAACAGGCAAAGTCAGTACTCACTACTCAAGTAACATTTTTTAGTAGATAGTTTCTACTCAGGTTTTTTCTAATGAATACTTAACATCATAAGGTAAACTCACTACTACTCGAGAACAATTGTGGCTACTCTCCTCACCAAAGAATAAATGGTAAATGCATGTTTGATAAACACAGAGGACAGGAAATGCACTTTCAATATTTAAATAAAGTATATGCAAAGTTAAAGAAAGAAAGCATATATATACAGTATATATACAATAATATTTCATTTAGGGATGCAAATTATCACTTAATTCATTAATTGTCAATTGATTCACCTTATCGATTGATTAATGATTAATTGATAAGCTGTATTTTTCCTGAGAATTTGAATTTCCCTTGGTACATTATGGTTTATAACATAAAAAAGCCAATTATTGTTTGATATACTAAATAAAAAAATGCAAGTCATATTCCTTGAGGATTTATTTATGTAATCTAATCTGTTGCATGTTAAGCATTAACAACAAAACAAACTCAGGAAAATATTAAGGCTACTATAACATAAAAGTGTGTGCACTGCCTGATATTAAAACTTCAGCAATATAAATTCTGAATAAAAAAACTATTTAGACTTAGTCCACATAATATTAAAAACTATATAAATTCGGACATGCTCTCTGTGAGAACTGCTGATTTTATATGCCATTCATAATCAATGTAGTGGCAAGTCACTGTAATGTAGCTTTCTGTCGTTATCGCAGTCCAACAGTCCGTTGTCAGCGCCACATTTTCAGTGGCTAGCTGTGTTTTCAGGTCAGCTTTTTTCTTCTTGTAGCGTGCTTCCAAGCGGGTAGTTATTGTTCCTCTAGATGGAATATTATACCCTGGCTCCATAAAGTTGATCAGCTCCCAAAAGCCCTCTCCTTCAACATTACTTATTGGCATAATGTATTTTTCAATCATCTTGCAAATCCTCTGAGTAATGCTCTACATCTTCCTCTCATCACATACTGTACCTGCCTCCCCAAGACTGCGGTAACTGTCGGTAGTGATGTTACGCTCGACATTACCCACTCGACACTGATTCGAGCATGAGCAGTGCACTGACTGCCGTTTCAGCACGCCCACAGTCACGTGACTGTAGCAAGCGAGGCCTCATGTCGGTCGCATCACGTGACTTGAGGGCTCAAGGGAAGTTTGAGAGGGAATTAGTTTGTTTTTTTGTTTGTTTTGTATTGTTTGTTCCTGCCATCCAATTTTGAATAGACCTTGGATACCAAATGCTCAAAAAAAAAAAAGTATTGAGATTTTTTTCAGGTCTTCCACTTCCACTTAAATGTTTCATAACACTGTGTCACTCATGAATCAATTGTCTCAAAGTTGCTCATTGTTTCATGAGGACTCAGTTTTAACATCACTAACTGTCGGTTGTGATGAAGCCAAACTAATCGCTCCTTGTAACATGGCTGAATGCGAGTCCTTTAGGTGGTAACTTAGCGAACTGCTTGAGCTGTTGAATTTCATTGTAGTATAAATTTAGCTTCGTTGTTAGCGTTTACCAGTTTAAAATGATCCCATACAGCACCCCGTTTAGACAGCTTCATTTTCTCAAGTGAAGTACGTCATGTGTGGTAGAGATTAGGCTATAGCGCCCTCACTAGGACTGGCGACGCCGCTACATTTAATGAAAAACTGTTGAAAAGAATGACGCCACTTTCAATTAATTGATAACCAATTTAATTTAAGTCAACTAAATTCTTATCAACAATTAATCTAAAGTTAATCATTATTGGCATCCCTAATTCAGTAGACCATAATTTGCATTTCAACCAGTAGTTATTTCTAATAAGAGAAGGGAACTTGTTGCCATAGTGAAATGGCAGCAGCTCAGCTGTTTTGTGCTATAACAACACTAACTCTGTAACAAGAGGCGGTGGTGAAGGAGGTGGGTAGAATAAACGAGGACCAGAGGAGTTAAATGGAGTGAGAATGGAGGAGTGGGTGGGTAAAGGAGGTAAAAGTGGAAGGGAGTAACAAAGAAAGAAAAATAGAAAAAAGAGGCAAAGGGGTGAGAGGGTGCATGATGAACACAGAAACAGTTGATGACAGAGATGAATACTGAGAGATAAGAAAGAAAAACAAGCCTACCTCTATTCCACTAATGCTGTAAAGTTTTTTTGCTGCAGCAGCAGTGTTGGGAGGCAGAGTAAAGCGCTGTTCCCTGCTCCCATCCCTGAGAGTCTGAGAGGAGTCGCTGGTGCCAACAAGCTGGCTCAACGCTCCCACCAATAATGGAGATTTCTCACTTCAAGGCAGCAAGCACTCTGCCTCCTACTGCCTGATGCTCTGATTAAAACCCAACAGTGTGTGTATGGTAAGGGAGCGAGTGAGAGACGTTTGTATTCAAAAAGTGAACCTGAATTTTACCTGAAAACCAACGCAGGTAAAAGTTAACATGTGGGAGAGGGAACACTATACCACGTTCCAAATTATTATGCAAATGATATTTGTCTCTGATTTTCCTAAATAGTCGATGCAAATGACAGTCAGTATAATTTTCAAGTCATCAACTATTAGAGCATAAATCAAATTTTACTGAACAAACCTCCCAATGATAAGATAACCCTTTATTAGTCCCACAATGGGGACATTCCAGAAATTGCAAAATATTTTTTTTTTTTTGCAAAAATAAAAAAAACTCAAAATGCAGTTCCAAATTATTATGCACAACAGAATTTCAAAACACTTTATTGGTTGCAAAAAACTTAAAATGATCATTTGTTTAATTTGCATCATTAGGAGGTCATATTTACTGAAATCAAAAGCTATTTCAATCAAAAACATCTCAACAGGCCAGGATACACGTTAACATAGGACCCCTTCTTTGATATAACCTTCACAATTCTTACATCCATTGAACTTGTGAGTTTTTGGAGAGTTTCTGCTTGAATTTCTTTGCAAGATGTCAGAATAGCCTCCCACAGCTCCTGTTTTGATGTGAATTGCCTCCCACACTCATAGATCTTTTGCTTGAGGATGCGGGCCACACCATGAGTTTCTCTCCTTTTATGCCCATAGCAGCCAGTGGCACAGAGGTATTCTTTGCAGCATGAGATGGTGCATTGTCATTCATGAAAATAATTTTGCTACAGAAGGCACGGTTCTTCTTTTTGTACCATGAAAGAAAGTGGTCAGTCAGAAACTCTATATACTTTGCCAAGGTCATTTTCACACCTTCAGGGACCCTAAAGGGGCCTACCAGCTCTCTCCCCATCATTCTGGCCCAAAACATGACTCCGCTACCTCCTTGCTGACGTCACAGCCTTGTTGGGACATGGTGGCCATCCACCAACCATCCACTACTCCACTCATCTGTACCATCCAGGGTTATACGTAGGGCTGCAACAAACAATTATTTTGGTAGTTGACTAATCTAATGACAAATTTTTCGATTAGTCGACTAATTGCGATTATTTCTCATGTCCACCATCGCTGCTTCCTGTTGGGGCTCTAGTGTGTCTTTTAACTCACCTGCTGTTAAAGCCTTCACACCTGTGAAAATCACCTTGTTGTCAGTCCCTGCTTTAATCTAACATTTTATAAGCAGTTTCCAGAGCTAAATACAAAAAAAAAAAACAAAAAAACAAAAACAAAGCTGTATTAATTATCACAAGTTTAAGACTATATATCACTTTATCAGACAACATAATGTCTAATGTCAGTTAATATCTTACAACTGAATTACTGATCTGCTCCAACCTACAAACTAACATCAGGTGGAAGTTTTCTATAAGTGCATTTTTAACAATATAATTCAGAAAGGTAAACCTTCATATTCAGTATTCATTGCACTTAAGAGTGATATTTCAAGCCATTTGATTTAATTTTGATGATTATGTTTGAAGGTTTTTATTTATTAAATTACAAATTAAGATATTCTAATTAACCCAGATGCACTAATATTCAGAATGAGGACTAATATTAACGAAGATGAAAAAGCGATACTATCCATCCATCCATCCATCTTCTTCCGCTTAATCCTTTTCGGGTCGCAGCAGGGGCTGGAGCCTATCCCAGCATCTTTGGGCGAGAGGCAGGGTACACCCTGGACAGATTTCCAGTCCATCGCAGGGCCAACACAGAGAGACAGACAACCATTCACTCTCACAGTCATACCTAAGGACAATTTAGTTCTCCAGTTGATGCCAATTAACCTAACTTGCATGTTTTTGGCATGTGGGAGGATACCGGAGAAATCCCGGAATAAACCCACGCAGACACGGGGAGAACATGCAAACTCCACACATGGTTGGTGGCTGGGATTGAACCCAGGATCCCCCGGCCAAAGGTGAGTTGCTGTGCTGCCGCAGTGCTAACCACTCCGCCACCGTGCTGCCCTTTACTGCATTCAACACATTAGCCATGACAGCTCAGCCCTCAGCAACCAGAGAGCTTATTGTCAAACAGGTAAGCTAACATAAACAGTACGTACTAACAGTATTGTCATTTTTTTAAAGCTTAAAACAGTTGGCCGTTGAAAATAAGCGGCGCTAACTTTCTTTACTCGCTAAAACTTACCAAGCAAAAGCAGTCGTTAACATCGCGGCTCCCAGGGGCCATCGTTTCAGATGCTCATGCATCACTGTAGTGCTGCCATGATAGGAAAGGTCTGCCTTGCAAAGTCTGCATTTCACTTGTTTCATTTTTTTGTTTTCTGTGAAATGTTCCCATACTATAGAAAGTTTGGGTCTGCTTTTCTCAAGCTCCACTTCGACTTGTTTGTTTTTTTGCTTCACCATGCTGTGCTCCTCTTCTTCATCGCTGGAAACTGTTCACGCATACCAGACAACAGACGCGCTACTGCCCGCAGCATTTCCGGTTGTGCATTACAGTTACAACTGAACATTTCTGTGGCATGTATATAAACTTTAAAATTAAATGATCTGTAGACAATAAAAATCTGCATTGACGGAGAGCAGATGCTGTGTTTAAAGTATGGAGTTTAAAAGGGATCCAAAAAATTCAAGATTTATATTTGTCATGTTCAGATAACATAATGTCTTTTGAAGAGCTGAGGATCAAATTTAATCTTAATAGAACACATTTTTTTAAATATCTTCAACTTAGGAACTTTATTCGATCAAACCAAAATAATGCTCTCATTCGACCTATTTATTCATCCTTGGAAAAAATGTTGATGAAAGATAGTAAAAGAAAGGGTATTATTTCAGAGTTTTATAACTCATTGACACTATCCTCAAGTGAAAACTCACAGAAAAGATTAAACTACTGGAAAGAAGATCTGCAAACTGAAATTTCAGAGGAACAATGGGAATTGGCTTGTACAGAAGCTCAAACCAAATCAATAAATGTACGTCTTAAATTGATACATTTTAAATGGTTAATGCGGATGTATGTTACACCGGTGGAGTTAAATAGATATAACAAAAACATACCAGATACATGCACAAAATGCATGGAAAGTAAAGGAACCCTATTTCATTGTTTATGGGAATGTAGAATAATTAGAATGTTTTGGGAAGAGGTGAGGGTAACAATTGAAAAAATAATTTCAAAACAAATCATATTGAATCCTAAACTGTTTCTGTTGGGTCTGTACCCAGAAAAGCATAACTTTAATAAAAGTGAAAGAACATTCATAGACCTTAGTTTGCTTAATGCCAAAAAATGTATTGCATTACTGTGGAAAAAGACTCATAGACCAGATGTGACTCAATGGTTAAGACAGATGTTAACAAACCTTCCATTAGAAAGAATAACATATATACTGAAATCAAAGGAAAGTGTGTTTGAGAATGTATGGAGACCTTTTATTGATTATGTAAAAAATTTAAACATAACTCTTGAAGAAGAAGGTGAATGATGTGTGTGGACCTTGTAAATTCCAAACTAGTGAACATAATATGTATACTTATGTAATGGATTGTCTAGACTAAACAGAGGAGCATTGTTGAAGACTTGATTTTGTTGGTGGTTGTAGGTGTTTTTAGTGCATTTTTTTTTTTGTAGTACTTTAGTGTTAGTGTTTGATTGTTTGTGTTATGTTTGTTAAAAAAAAAAGGTTCAATAAAGATATTGTGGAAAAAAAAAATCTGCATTGACAAATTCTCATTGTTGACATTATCAACAATGTTGACTAATCGTTTCAGCCCTAACTGCATGGCACTCATCAGTAAACAAGACTGTTTTAATATTAGTCTTCATGTATTTCTGGGCCCATTGCAACCGTTTTTGCTTGTAAGCACTGATTAGGGGTGGCCGAATAGTAGGTTTATGCACAACTGCAAGCCTCTGGAGGATCCTACACTTTGAGGTTCATGGGACTCCAGAGGCACCAGCAGGGCGGTGCGGTGGAGCAGTGGTTAGCACTGCACCAGCACAGCAACTCACCCTTGGCCATGGGATCCCTGGTTCGATCCCAGCCCCTGACCAACAGTGATCTGTGTGGAGTTTGCATGTTCTCCCCGTATCTGCGTGGGTTTACTCCGGGATTTCTCCGGTTTCCTCCCACATGCCAAAAACATGCAGGTTAGGTTAATTGGACACTCTAAAGTGGTCCTAGGTGTGAATGTGTGTGTGAATGGTTAAGGGATAGCGCCGTACCGTAGCTGCTTCATCCATCCAGGTGGATGCCCTCAATTTCCCCTCTGGGGATCAATAAAGTATACAAAATCAAAAAAAAAATAATAATCAAAGCTTCAAATGCCTATTTGCTGCTTTGTAATGGCATTTTAGCAGCTGCTCTCTTCATCTGATGAATTTATCTGGCAGAAACCATCCTCCTTATGCTTTTATCTGCACAAACCCGTCTGTGCTCTGAATCAGCCACAAATTTCAAAGATTTTATTTGTCAATACTATTATATGTACAGGACATACAGGAGAATTGAAATGGCGTTTCTCTCTCTCTTCATTGATGTGCATAATATAAAAAGAAAAAGGAATAAGGCTGGAAAAAAAGAAGACAACAACAACAGCAGTCGATGTACAGTAATACAACCCATAGCGCAAATGGCGACAAAAAATAGACCCAGACCTCCCATAGTGCAATCAGAGATAAATGATTAATGATGACAAAACCCAGCAATCCTATATACAGACAACTAGTGATGTAATACCCATAGTTGCAGTTCATTGCGGTAGTGTTGGTGCAGATAGTAACAGATAGGACTGCGCATGATCAGTATTGCAATGACAGACAGACAGCAGCAGATATGGCATTTGTGCAAATGGTTGTGGTTAAAGTGCAAAGACATACAGCAGCAAATGTATTACTGTTGGTATGCCAGTCTTTCTGTGCCAACAGCTGAGGTAGTTACTGTGTGAGTGATTGCATCACCGTCCGGGACGGAGGAAGTGGACAGAGTTCAGGGTCCTGATGGCCTGATGAATGAAGCTGTAAAGCAGTCTTGTGGAGCAGGCCCGGAGGCTTCGGTACCTTTTCCCCGAGGGCAGAGGGGTGAAGAGGGAGTGTGAGGGGTGGGAGGTGCCACCTGCAATGTTGATGGCTCTGCGGGTGAGGTAGATGTCTGAGAGGGGGGCAGAGGGGCACTGATGATCTTGCTAGCTGCTTTCACTGTGTGTTGTAGTGTCTTGCGGCAGGAGGTGGTGCAACTTCCATACCACACCATGATGCAGCTGGTGAGGATGCTCTCAATGGTGCCCCGGTAGAAAGAACACATGATGGGGGGGTGGGACTCATGCTCTCCTCAGTTTGCGGAGGAAACGGAGGGGAGTCTGAGCCTTCTTGTCCAGTGATGTGGTGTTGTTGGACCAGGAGAGGTCCTCAGAGATGTGCACCCCCAGAAACTTGGTGCTGCTCACCCTCTCCACAGCTGCTCCATCGATGATCAGAGGGGGGTGCTGTGTGTGACCTCTCCTGAAGCCAACCACAATCTCCTTGGTTTTTCCCATGTTCAGGAAGAGGTTATTGTCTTTGCACCATTGAACCAGTTGGCTCACCTCATTTCTGTAGTTGACATCCTCGTTGTTGGTGATGAAGCCCACCACCATCGTGTTGTCCGCAAACTTGATGATATGGTTGGTGTTGTAGGCTGGTACGCAGTCATGGGTCAGCAGGGTGAAGAGCAGTGGGCTGAGCACACACCCTTGTAGGGCCCCTGTGCTCAGTATGATGGTCTGGGAGGTGTTGCTGCCAACCCACACATTCTGTGGCCGTCCTGTGAGAAAGTCCAGCACCTAGTTACAGAGAGAGGTTTTGAGTCCCAATCGTCTTGAGTTTTTGTATCAGGTGGTGGGTGATGATGGGTGACATCATCCTTAAGATGGCGGCGCGCCTAGACGCAGCGGCCCCTCTTGGTATCAGCGAGTGTGAGAGTTTTAATTATCCCAGACGTACATTCTGTAAAACTTACAACCGTGAGACCTTATTAAACATCAAGGTACTGCACGCTGCAAGAATCGCGGCGATCGGTTGTGATTTGGACATTCTACGCCAGTATGGAATTTTGGCGGAGTCTCCGCTGGAAGCTACCCGGGAGAGGAGGAAGCGGAAGCGGTGCGAGCGCAAGCAAAAGCGAGGGAAAAGGGCCGGGATCCATGCTAGGCTAAAGGCTAACCCCTCCAGACCAGCGGTACCGTCGCTTCTTCTATCAAACGTCCGCGCCCTCGAAAACAAGGCAGACGAGCTGCGTTTGCTGAAAGAAACCCGGAGAGAATGGAGGGACTGCTGTGTGTTTGTTTTCACCGAGACATGGCTCCACGACAACATTCCTGACGAGGCCATTCAGCTGGAAGATATGGCGATGTTCCGGGCCGACAGGGAAACGGCGAGCTCCGGTAAGAGCCAGGGGGGTGGGCTATGCATCTATGTTAACAAGAACTGGTGCGTTAATGCCACGTTAGTGTCTAAACACTGCTCTCCGTTGGCGGAGTTCCTTATTGTTAATTGTCGGCCTTTTTATCTGCCGAGGGAATTCAGCAACGTGTTTGTAGTTGGTGTTTACATAGCGCCGAGCGCTAACGCTAAAGCTAATGCTAAGAAGGCACTCGGGGAACTGCACAATGCAATCAGTAAAATCCAAATGTCACACCCGGACAGTTTTGTGGTGGTTGCGGGGGATTTTAACCACACCAGCTTAAAGACTGTGCTCCCCAAGTTTAAACAATGTGTAGACTTTAAGACCAGAGGAGAGAATATGTTGGACTTAGTGTACACAAACACAGATGCATACAAAGCGTTACCCCGCCCCCATCTCGGCCGTTCTGATCACATGTCCGTGATGCTGCTGCCTGCCTACAAACCTTTATTGAAG
Source organism: Pholidichthys leucotaenia (assembly GCA_020510985.1). Lineage (NCBI taxonomy): Eukaryota > Metazoa > Chordata > Actinopteri > Cichliformes > Pholidichthyidae > Pholidichthys > Pholidichthys leucotaenia. The sequence continues at coordinate 53,613,767 of CM035840.1, read as the reverse complement.
CGCAGCAGGCCAGCAGTGAAACAAATCAGGATTTTGCCAGAGAGTGCAACCTCTGCACTGCAAGACTGTTTTCATCACACAGACTGGAGGATCCTCAAAATAGCAGCCTCCCAGGAAGACAGGACAGATGTGGAGGAGTATGCTGATTCGGTCACCAGCTACATCGCGAAGTGCACAGAGGATGTCACTACAGTGAAGACCATCACTGTGCGGGGTAATCATAAGCCCTGGATGACTGCAGAGGTGCGCTCGCTGCTTAAAGCCAGAGATGCAGCGTTCAGAGCGAAGGACAGGATTGCCCTCCGCTCAGCCAGGTCTGCGCTTTCAAAGGGAATTAAGGTGGCAAAGCGCGCCTATGCGGAGAAAATCCAGGGACACCTCTGTGACACTAGGAACACCAAGCAGATGTGGCAGGGAGTTCGGACACTGACGGGCTTTAAGTCTAGGCAGGGGGTCGATGATGACGACGCTTCGCTTCCAGACAGGCTTAACGACTTCTTTGCACGTTTTGAAGCATCAAACTCGACAATCAGAGGGAGGGCCGGCCCACTCCCACCATCGGTCGGACCAGCTTTTACCATTAACACAGCGGACACACGGAGGATCCTATCCAGAATCAACCCACGCAAAGCTGCACGTCCAGACAACATTCCGGGACGTGTGCTCCGAGACTGCGCGAGCGAGTTGGCGGATGTCCTGACTGACATTTATAACATCTCCCTGAGTCAGGCCATCGTTCCCAGATGCTTCAAGACCTCTATCATTGTACTGGTAGCAAAGAAACCAGTGGTGTCCTGTTTGAATGACTATCGTCCTGTTGCACTTACACCAATTGTGATGAAGTGTTTTGAACGGCTTGTCAAACCACACATTACAGCCTGCCTCCCTGCATCACACGACCCGCTCCAGTTTGTATATCGTTCAAACCGCTCCACGGAGGATGCTATAGTCACCACCCTACACTCTGTCATCACCCACCTGGACCAGAAAGACACCTACGCCAGACTCCTGTACATTGATTTCAGTTCAGCATTCAACACCATTATTCCCCAGAGACTGATAGAGAAATTACTCCTTCTCGGTCTGAACACCGCCACATGTCTCTGGATCCTGGATTTCCTGACTGAGAGACCTCAGTCCGTCCGGGTTGGAAACAACATCTCCAACTCTGTCACGCTGAGTACCGGAACCCCTCAAGGCTGTGTACTCAGTCCACTGTTGTTTACACTTCTAACACATGACTGTGTATCCAAACACGAGGGGAACCAGATTATTAAGTTTGCAGATGACACCACGGTGGTGGGACTTATTCAGAGGGATGAGGAATCAATGTACAGGGAAGAAGTGAGAGACCTGGAGGGCTGGTGCAGGGAGAACAATCTGGTGCTCAACGTGGACAAAACAAAGGAGATGATTATCGACTTCCGGCGGTCACAGCCTGAGCACGTCCCCCTCAGCATCGGCGGCCGTTTAGTGGAGAGAGTAGAGAACATCAAGTTCCTCGGAGTGCAGATCTCGCAGGACCTGACCTGGAGCAAGAATTCCTTGGAGATCAGGAAGCGAGCTCAGCAGAGACTACACTTCTTGAGGAAACTCAAACAGGCCTCTCTCCCCATCTGCATCCTCAGGACCTTCTACAGAGGTGTGGTGGAGAGTGTTCTGACGTACTGCATTGCTACATGGTACTCCAGCTGCAGTATGTCAGACAAAAAAGCCCTGCAGAGGATAGTCAAGGGGGCGGAGAGGGTAATTGGAGTCTCTCTCCCCTCTGTCCAAGAACTTTTTCAGAACCGTTGTAGGAGCAGGGCACTGAACATTGTCAAGGACCGTTCTCACCCTCTGCATAAACACTTTGAACTTCTTCCATCTGGTAAACGATTCCGGAGCATCAGAGGCAGAACCACCAGACTGATCAACAGCTTCCTCCCACAAGCTGTCAGGATGCTGAACAGCTGACCCGGAATCTCACATACACACTACTGCACCTATGGACATTTTGTATATTATAGTTAGTTATTCTTTTTCCCCAAGTATGTCTCAGGGATGTGTGAATGGATGGGGGGGGGGGGAGCTATGTGGGAGTGTGTCTTAATCATGCTGCTTCTTATATGGATGCCGAGAGAAACGCAATTTCATCTTGCCTGCACTACAGTTGTATGTACAGCAATATGACAATAAAGTTTGATTTGATTTGATGATTGTGTTGAATGCTGAACTGAAGTCCAAGAACAGCATTTGCACATAGGAGTTTTTTGAGTCCAGGTGGGTGAGGGCTGGATGGATAGCAGCAGCGATGGCATCTTCTGTGGATCTGTTTGACCTGTATGCAAACTGGGATGGGTCATGGGAGGGGGGTAGGATGGACTTGATGTTCTGCATGACTAGCCATGCGAAGCACTTCATTATAATGGGGGTCAGTGCTACGGGCTGGTAATCATTGTAGCTGGATGGGATGGGCTTCTTTGGGACTGGTATTACGGTGGCAGTTTTGAAATATTTGGGATAACAGCTTGAGTCAGGGAGATGCTGAAGATGTCGGCCAGGACATTCTTGAGCTCCTCTGCACAGTCCTTCAGGACGTGACCCAGCATGTTGTCTGGGTAAACTGCCTTGCGTAAGTTGATCCTGCAGAGGGTCTTCTTCACACTAGTCGGATCCAGAATCATGGCCTACTCATCTGGAGGAGGAGTGGTCTTCTGTGCTTATGTGCTGTTTTGTGCTTCAAAGCGGCCCTGAAGGATGCATCCCGAGCCCTCAGGAGCCTGCGCACCTCTGTTGTCATCCATGGCTTCTGATTAGGATGAACAGTGATGGTTTTGCAGTGAGTGACATCATTAATGTATTTCGCTATGTATGCCACAACAACCTCAGTGTATTCCTCTAGGTTTGTGTGTCCAATGTGAGTGGCTGCATGCTTGAAAGTGTCCCAGTCTGTAGTGCTGAAGCAGTCTTTCAGAGCATCAGAGGCCCCCTCTGGCCACACACGTACCTGCTTTTTTGTTGGTCTGACTGTTTTCACTCTGGGTTTGTATGCTGGCCTTAACAGGATGGTGAGGTGATCAGAGAGACCCGGGTGGGGGGGGGGGGGGGGGTCTGTATGCTTTCTTCAAAATTTCTTCAGTTTCTTTGAAATTTCTTCACAGTACGATGATCACACTTAAGTTTTCATGAAATATCTATTCATACCCTGTCATAGGCATTGCCCTATTTGATGCTTTTCAGCAGCAGAGAGATCCTTTTTCTTTCCCATATTGATTAAAACCTGTGGCATGCTTAATCATGTGGAACATCCTTCTTAAGTAGTTTTCCTTTAATTGGGCTCACCTGGCAAAACTAATTATGACAGGTGTCTGAGATTGATATCAGTGATCCAAAGAGCCCTGAGACACAATACCATCAATGAGTTTAATTTAAAAACCAAAAATTGAATGCTTATGACACTAAAATCCTATCTGCATCATACTTTCGAACATAGTGTAAGCCTTTTTCTGCTCAGAACAAAAAACCCTGAGGCATCAGACTCAACAAACAGCCCCACCAAACAAAAATGTCACACTGTTGTGAGCAATGATCATTAGCAGACAAACACCTATCTTCTCCCTCATTCGCGGCATCCAACAAAGACAAAGTAAGGTACAGCAAGCTCATCATGAGTCATCCAGGGAGCTTTTTGGCAATACTAACAAATCGATCCGGAGAGCAGTTATGAATTCTGAACCTCAAAAACATACTGCACACAAAGTTTGGACATACCTGCCAGAAAAGGAAATTTGTGCATAAGTAGCACAGTAACCCTCGTTACAGTGGTTTCTTTATCTAACTTTTTTGTTGTTTTTTTTTTCCACAATATCTTTATTGAACCTTTTTTTTTTTTAAACAAACATGACACAAACAATCAAACACTAACACTAAAGTACTACAAAAAAAAAATGCACTAAAAACACCAACAACATCAAGTCTTCAACAATGCTCCTCTGTTTAGTCTAGACAATCCATTACATAAGTATACATATTATGTTCACCAGTTTGGAATTTACAAGGTCCACACACATCATTCACCTTCTTCTTCAAGAGTTATGTTTAAATTTTTTACATGATCAATAAAAGGTCTCCATATATTCTCAAACACAATTTCCTTTGATTTCAGTATATATGTTATTCTTTCTAATGGAAGGTTTGTTAACATCTGTCTTAACCACTGAGCCACATCTGGTCTATGAGTCTTTTTCCACAGTAATGCAATACATTTTTTGGCATTAAGCAAACTGAGGTCTATGAATGTTCTTTCACTTTTATTAAAGTTATGCTTTTCTGGGTACAGACCCAACAAAAACAGTTTAGGATTCAAAATGATTTGTTTTGAGATTATTTTTTCAATTGTTACCCTCACCTCTTCCCAAAATATTCTTATTATTCTACATTCCCATACACAATGAAATAGGGTTCCTTTACTTTCCATGCATTTTGTGCATGTATCTGGTATATTTTTGTTATATCTATTTAACTCCTCCGGTGTAACATACATCCGCATTAACCATTTGAAATGTATCAATTTAAGACGTACATTTATTGATTTGGTTTGAGCTTCTGTACAAGCCAATTCCCATTGTTCCTCTGAAATTTCAATTTGCAGATCTTCTTTCCAGTAGTTTAATCTTTTCTGTGAATTTTCACTTGAGGATAGTGTCAATGAGTTATAAAACTCTGAAATAATACCCTTTCTTTTACTATCTTTCATCAACATTTTTTCTAAGGATGAATGAATAGGTCGAGTGAGAGCTTTATTTTGATTTGATCGAATAAAGTTTCTAAGTTGAAGATATTTTAAAAAATGTGTTCTATTAAGATTAAATTTGACCCTCAGCTCTTCAATAGACATTATGTTATCTGCACATGGCAAATATAAATCTTGAATCTTTTGAATCCCTTTTAAATTCCATACTTTAAATACAGCGTCCGCTCTTCCTGGTTTAAAATATTGATTACCCCATATTGGGCTTAACTTTTTTGTTTTACTGCTGTTTAGTTGATGCCAATATCCAATTGATTTCTAGTTGGATGAGTATAATACTGTATATCAGTCCCTCCAGGATGTTGTGGGATGTTTTTTATGATTGTTGCGGGCCAAAAAGCCTGAATTTGCGTGAGCTTTTTTTAAAAGTTGTGATAAAAGTTTTTAGGGTGTTTTTTGCACTAAAAGTTGGGGGAAGAATTCCAAATTTTAAAGCAGATGCTTTTTTCCAGTTTACTGTAGTGATATTCTATGTATATAACAATACAAGAAAAGCTCAGGATTGTCAAACATTTCCTATTATAGTGATTTTTAAATTAAGCAGAAACTTCTGCTACACAGAAAAACTCTTGTGCAACGGCAAATACAAACACTAACACAATGTCCATTACAACAGCTAAATTGCATTGAATGCATGTTAAAGAGTAGAGATTTGGAAATTATTGGCAGCACCTTCATTTGAAAACTCCCTACGGTTTCCAACCACTCGGTACTGAGCGGAGAGGACAAAAGAAATAATTTATTCTGTTGCACTGTACTGGCTATTGTAGTCTGTGTTTTTCTGAAAAAAAAAAATACAGAGAATATTCTCTCTTGTTCCATGCCTACCTGTCTGCATGTCGGTCTACACACACACACCTTTCATTTACAGCGGGACGAGGGGGATGGGTGGGTGCGTTTGTCTGTCCACACCAGAGATTATCAGTTTTAAAGCTCATTGACCACATGTAGTCATGATTTTACCTCTAAATATGTATAAAATGTTCAAACACTGGCTGTAGTGTGGTGTACTCTCCTCACGCGCGCTCCCGTGACGGGGTGCTTTTGGACAGGTGGATGTTTTTCAACACAAACCCAGCGCTTCATATACGTGGTCAGGACAGAGACGTGGCGAGACGTCCATGGGCAGACTGGGGGAGATGAGGAAGGGACGGTGTTGAAAACTTCACAGGTGAGTGTTTAAGTCACACACTTTGTTTGCTGATGTGTTCCGTTACTCACTGTAAACTATAAACTCATTACTCACTGTAAACATGGAAGTGAACGCGGTGCAGTGATGCATTTGATTGGTTAGACTGAGCATTTCAGCACATTGGAGACAAATTTGATTGGTGAAATTGGTGGAGGTTGACAAAGATTGCCCAAAATTGCGGGAAAGTTGCGGTGATTGAACAAAGTTGCAAGGTCGCGCAATAGTTGTGCTGATCGGCTGATTTTGTGTGAATTGGTGCGATCACAACATCGCAAAATTCTGGAGGGACTGGTATATAAAGAACATTTATAAAAACTGTAGTAACTCTGCTATGCTAACCTGTTAGCGGGACTACATGTGTGTTAGGGGAGGGAATCACCAGAGGGCGCAAGATACGATATCACGGTACTTGGGCTACAAAGCGATATTATCACAATCTTGCAATATGGTGAGTGTTGCAATATCATATATTGTGATTTTTCATGCTGATTTTTGTCTTGTTCAACTCCTGGTTAGATCTCAAATGTCACTCCTTTGCTGTGCTGACCTAACCAGATAGTGAACATTTACCACCATCTAGTGGACTGAAAAGCATGGTTTTTATTACTCTGGTACCTAAATAGTTAAGTTTGTATTTGCAACATTTATTAATCATTTTTAATAAAGCATCACAATACTGATGTCGCTGAGTCAATACAGCGTCACCACAAAGTATTGCAATATTATGCTATATGAATTTTTTCCTGCACCCCTAATGTACTGTATGTAGACTCAAACGTTCACAGGGAAACACCATTAAAATGGGTGGAGATAAAGTGGAAAGGGTAGTATCATTTCAGTGAGTTCTGGTCCTCATCTCACAACCCGAGGCTGTGAACATCTCACTTAGGGCTGTGTGATACGACGATATATATTGGTGACACGATAAAAAACGTCTCCTGTTTCATATGAAACTTCACCATTTATGTTGGGACACATACCCCGCATCTACTTGCCACCATCCCTCCACTCTGCCGCAGTGCGCCAGGTTCCGTCGGTTAGCACCACAGCAGTAAGCTAATGTTTTGCCACTACTTCTGTGGAGCCGCTACTTCTGTGCCAGGGATGTGGGACTTTTTCCCCACCATGCTGCATCAGAGAGGATAGTCCTCTAACCTTGTTTTAATTGGAGGTAAGTAGCGTTAACACCATCTCTCTCTAATTATAAAACAAGAAATGCTAAATGATGATGCTAACTTGTTGCTAATAGGAAAATTATAGTGTATCAGACCATCGTTCTGGTTTAAATCACTGCCGAGTTAATTAATTTTGTCTGAAAAAATATTACTAAAGCTTCAAAAGTGCATGATAGCGGCTGCATACACACTAAATAAATAATAAAAAAATAAAATGTGTCGGAGAAACAAACTGCCTCTTAATGTAAATTGATTTTTAATAATTTTTAATTAGTCAAGTAACGATAATGAATAAAGTTGAAGTCATCTCAAATGCACATTAAAACAATTTTATAACACTGCAAAATTAAGAGGGAAAAGTACAAAAAATTAATGACAGATGAATCTGTACAATTGATTTTTTTCAGTATGTAATTTAAAATGTAGACAAAGAGATGGTCCTTTAATTGTTTATTGTATATAAACTATAGAATTTACTGGAAATGTATGTCGTGATGTACTGTATATCGTTATTGTCAAATAAGATTACTTATATCGTGATGTGAAAATTTGGTCATATCGCAAAGCCCTAATCTCACTGAATGCAAGCTAGAGAGACCAAGGCGAGTCCTAATACTGAATTTATGTTCCACCCCTGCTCAGCACTCCTATGATGTGCATGCTTTGGACAAGGCCAGCACACGTGGGTGTATACAGTGGTGTGAAAAGGTGTTTGCCCCCTTCCTGATTTCTCATTTATTTGTATGTTTGTCACAAATGTTTCAGATCATCAAATAAATTGAAATATTAGACAAAGATAACACAAGTAAGCACAAAATGCAGTTTTTAAATGAAGGTGTTTATTATTAAGGGTGAAAAAAAAATCCAAACCTACATGGTCCTGTGTGAAAAAGTGATTGCTCCCCCGTTAAAACATAAATTAACTGTGGTTTATCACATCTTTGGAAAGCAGAGTTCAATTTCTCTGGCCACACCCAGGCCTGATTACTGCCACACCTGTTCTCAATCAAGAAATCACTTAAATAGGACCTGCCTGACAAAGTGAAGTAGACCAAAAGATCCTCAAAAGCTAGACATCATGCTGCCATCCATAGAAATTCAGGAACAAATGAAAAACAAAGTAAATGAGATCTATCAGTCTGGAAAAGGTTATAAAGCCATTTCTAAAGCTTTGGGACTGAAGTGAACCACAGTAAGAGCCATTATACACAAATGGCAAAAACATGGAACAGTGGTGAACCTTCCCAGGAGTGGCCGACTGACCAAAATTACCCCAAGAGTGCAATGACGACTCTTCCAAGAGGTCACAAAAGACCCACAACAACATCCAAAGAACTGCAGGCCTCACTTGCCTCAGTTAAGGTCAGTGTTCATGACTCCACTATAAGAAAGAGACTGGGCAAAAATGGCCTGCATGACAGAGTTTCAACACGAAAGCCACTGCTGAGTAAAAAGAACATAAAGACTCATTTCAGTTTTGCCAGAAAACATCTTGATGATCCCCAAGACTTTTGGGAAAATACTCTGTGGACTGACAAGACAAAAGTTGAACTTTTTGGAAGGTGTGTGTCCCATTACATCTGGAGTAAAAGTAACAGCATTTCAGAAAAGGAACATCGTACCAACAGTAAAATATGGTGGTGGTAGTGTGATGGTCTGGGGCTGTTTTGCTGCTTCAGGACCTGGAAGACTTGCTGTGGTAAATGGAACCATGAATTCTGCTGTCTAACAAAAAATTCTGAAGGAGAATGTCCAGCCATCTGTTCGTGACCTCAAGCTGAAGCATACTTGGGTTCTGCAGCTGGATAATGATCCAAAACACACCAGCAAGTCCACCTCTGAATGGCTTAAGAAAAACAAAATGAAGACTTTGGAGTGGCCTAGTCAAAGTCCTGACCTGAAACCAATTGAGATGCTGTGGCTTGACCTTAAAAAGGTGGTTCATGCTCAAAAACCCTCCAATGTGGCTGAATTAAATTCTGCAGAGATGAGTGGGCCAAAATTCCTCCACAACGCTGTAAAAGACTCATTGCCAGTTATCACAAATGCCTGATTGCATTTGTTACTGCTAAGGGTGGCCCAACCAGTTATTAGGTTTAGGGGCAATCATTTTTTCAAACAGGGCCATGTAGGTTTGGATTTTTTTTTTTTTTTTTTACCATTAATAATAAACACCTTCATTTAAAAACTGCATTTTGTGTTTACTTGTGTTATCGTTGTCTAATATTTAAATTTGTTTGATGAGCTGAAACATTTACGTGTGACAAACATACAAAAAAAATGAGAAATCAGGAGGGGGCAAACACTTTTTCACACCACTGTATAGGCTCCATTTTTTTGCATCTACTAGGCCAAGCTTTTCACGCATACACATAACCATCATCTACAGTTTCACCCCAGCCCCACAGATACTGCAAATGGGCTGACACACTAGTTTGTTCAGCTATATAAAGAAGGAAAAACAAGAGCCACACGCATCATAGCAACAACAATGGCGTCTGCATAAAGGCGGAAAAAGGAACTATTACTGCTAATTGTCCTTTCTTTTTCTCGTCACGTTTCATTTTAATTCTGTATCTTCATTTTTAATGCTGTGTCGATGGTACCACCTTTAGGACAGGTAGTTGGATCTTGCACATGTGTAATCAGCACACACAGCCAAAGCAGTCATAAAATTTGGGCTGCATGCACTCAGCTACAGAGGGACTGAGCAGAGCCTAGCGGCTGGAGAGGACAACAAAATTTACGTTGCGCAGAGCAGGGTGGAGCAGAAATCCAGCTTAACAAAGTGACAGGGTTGTATTTTTTCCAGAGTATGTCCATTGATAGCCATTCTAGATACCCCAAATCATGTGAAAAAGCATAAAAAGTGAAATTTTCATCATGCCCCCTCTTTAAAAGTCACCTCAATAGTGTATCTCCTCCACAAACCCACACTCTACCACTCCACTGTTTTTTGTTCCATTTTCACACCACTTGATCACGCAGAGATAATGTCTCCCACAAAAAGCTTCATACAGTATGGTAAGAGGCTAACTGTGCTTAAAGGGACAGCTCATCTCAAAATCTGATTATTGCGAGTTTCCCTGCCCGTAAAATGATTTATCGATCAGTTATTTAGGGTGCTATTAAAAAAAACCCCAAACAAATTGAATTTCAGCTGTCTCCTCTTCAATACACAGGTACATCTCAAATAAATTAGAATATCATGAAAAAGTTCAATATTTTTTGTCACTCATTTCAGAAAGTGAAACCCATATATTATATAGATTCATAACACAGATAGTGATATATTTCAAGTGTTTATTTATTTTAATTTTGATGATTATGGCTTACAGGCCATGAAAACCCCAAATTGAGTTTCTCAAAAAATTAAAATATTATATAAAATTAATTTTAAAAAATAGTTTTTTTTAATAGAAATGTTGGCTGACTTGAAAAGTATGTCCATGTACCCACTCAATACTTGGTTGGGGCTCCTTTTGGATTAATTACTGTATCAGTGTGGCGTGGCATGGAGGTGATCAGCCTGTGGCACTGCTGAGGTGTTATGAAGGTCCAGGTTGCTTTGATAGTGACCTTCAGCTCGTCTGCATTGTTGGGTCTGGTGTCTCTCATCTTCCTCTTGACAATACTCCATAGATTCTCTGTGGAGTTTAGGTCAGGAGAGTTTGCTGGGAAATCAAACACAGTGATGCCATGGTCATTAAACCAGGTTTTGACACTTTTGGGAGTGTGGGGGGTGCCAAGTCCTGGTGGAAAATGAAATCAGCTTCTCCATAAAGCTTGTCAGCAGAGGGAAGCATGACGTACTCTAAAATTTCCTGGTAGACGACTGTGCTGACTTTGGTCTTAATAAAACACAGTGGACCAACACCAGCTGATGACATGGTTCCTCAAATCATCACTGACTGTGGAAACTTCACACTAAACCCCAAGCAACTTAGATTCTGTGCCTCTCCACTCTTTCTCCAGACTCTGGGACTTGGATTTCCAAATGAAATGCAAAATTTACTTTTATCTGAACAGAGATCATCTGCTGGTGTTTGTCCACTGTGTTTTATCAAGACCAAAGTCAGCGCAGTCGTCTACCAGGAAATTTTAGAGCACTTCATGCTTCCCTCTGCTGACAAACTTTATGAAGATGCCGATTTCATTTTCCAGCAGGACTTGGCACCCCCCCACACACAGCCAAAAGTATCAAAACCTGGTTTAATGACCATGGCGTCACTGTGTTTGATTGGCCAGCAAACTCTCCTGATCTAAACCCCACAGAGAATCTATGGAGTATTGTCAAGAGGAAGATGAGACACCAGACCCAACAATGCAGACGAGCTGAAGGTCACTATCAAAGCAACCTGGGCCTTCATAACACCTCAGCAGTGCCACAGGCTGATCACCTCCATGCCACGCCACACTGATACAGTAATTAATCCAAAAGGAGCCCCGACCAAGTATTGCGTGTGTGCATGGACATACTTTTCAGTCGGCCAACATTTCTATTAAAAAACTATTTTTTAAAATTAATTTTACGTAATATTTTAATTTTTTGAGAAACTGAATTTGGGGTTTTCCTGGCCTGTAAGCCATAATCATCAAAATTAAAATAAATAAACACTTGAAATATATCACTCTCTGTTTAATGAATCTATATAATATATGGGTTTCACTTTCTGAAATGAGTGACAAAAAATCTTGAACTTTTTTCATGATCAGTGTTGGGCAAGTTACTAAAAAACAGTAACTAGTTACAGTTACTAGTTACTTCTTTTCAAAAGTAACTGAGTTACTTTTGAGTTACTGCATGATTAAGGTAACTAGTTACTTGGAAAAGTGACTTTCACGTTACTTTTAAATGTATACTTAAATCATCTTGCACACACAGCAAGATCAAGGGCCCCTTGTTCTCAACAGAAAAAAAGCAGAAAAAGAAAACTGATGAGAAAAAAAGTCTCATCTTACAGAGAAAAAATGTCTCAGGTTTACACAAACTATTGCACTCAGTAGAAAGTCAGAAATTTATTAGAAATAATGCTGTGAATTCACAGAGAAAACTTTAGACCCCCTGGTGGGCCATTTTTGGCCCCCAAGCCATATGTTTGACACCCCTGGACCAGCCTATTAAAAATGCATATTTAGAGGATTTACTTCCACAAAATAGTTGCATATCACAACAGTATGTAAATGAATAAGATAAAATAAAAAAGAAAGCACAGATAAATGAAAGTTCACCACTTACTGCAACAAATCACAGTCACTTTTTCTCTGTGCGTAAGAAAACTTTAAATACATTTAATGCAGACATTAAATGCAAGCTTCTTGCTCAAAAAATACTCATATTTAACCACAAAGGTAGGAGCTGGTAGGGGCTACTTACTGCTAACAGGTGATCAGGGCTCGATATGAGAAGTCGCCACCACCACGGCATTTCTTCACCAGGTTGTGATGTGAACTGGGGCAGGACAGAAAACGGACCCGTGGAGGAGACTGTGAGACAGCTGTGTCAGTTATGGTAGGGTCAGTTTATATTTATTTGCTTGCCTTTGCCTTTGGCATGACAACCTCCAGTGGCTTGAGGCCGGTGGTGGCGCTGGGGATAGCAGTCCCGCCCACAGCCACCAAAACTGTGTATTCATCCCCAGTTGGCAGCTGATGAGGAGGGTGTCAGGCAACTGCAAGTTGTATGATTATCTATTTGTCCTAAAATATTTATTCTTATTAATAAAATGAGTAATGTGGGTAATGCATCTGATCAAATTTCAGTAAGTGTAATGCATTACTGAATTTTTAAACAGTAATTTTGTTACACAGCACGTTATTGCAAAAGTAGTGGCGTTACGGTAGCGCGTTAACGCGTTACTCCCAACACTGTTCATGATGATCTACTTTTTTGAGATGTACCTGTAATGAAACTACTGTAGATGGCACTTGTTTTGTAGTGCTCCAAAATATAAAATATTTAAAACTGAACACTTATTTCTCTTCTCAAAAATCTTAACTCCATTACTCAAAAATGTCCAAAAACTCTCTCGAACTGAAAAATGCATTTGTAACCAGCTGGCAGATGGAAATGGAAATTTTATCCTTGATATCCATTAGCTAAACTGGCTGTTGCCTCTGAGGGTTAATCCATGTCTAGCTAATGTGTCCATGTAGAATTAATGGTAACCAAGATTGGAAACTAGCTAAAACAGCAGATTTCAGACTATTGGAAGAACTGTTTCGGCCAGGGGTCTGCAGCCTGCCGCTCTGGAGCCACATGTGGCTCTTTTGCCCATAGCCAGTGGCTCCTTAAAGCTTTGACAAAAAAAAACAAAAAACAACTTTTGGTAAAAAGGGGACACAGATTTGTGGGGAAAATTTGTAAGTGTATTAGAAAAAAACACATTTATGAGAAAAACTGTAACTTTAAGGGAAAAAAAACTCACAAATTTAGAAAAAAGACCGCAATTTTATGAGGAAAACAACAAATTTGCAAAAAAAAAAGTCATAAAATTTCTGGGAAATACAGTAAACACAAATTAACTGGAAAAGTTGCAATTTGAACAAGTTTCAAATTTATGTGAAAGGTTTAGGTGAAAAGGTAACCAATTTACAAGGGATAATAAAACACACTTATTTGAAAAGCAGAAAATTTATGCCAGAAATATGACAAATTTGGGGGGAAGGTTACAATCTTATGGGAAAAACACTTGCAAATTTACAATAAAAATCACATCTGAAAAAAATCACTAACTTAGTAGAAACATTGCTTTTTTTTTAAAGAGGAAAAATTTATGTGGAAAAGAGTGCAATTTTACCAGAAAAAGTAACAAATTTTCAAAGAAAAATATGACAGTGTTAGAAAAGAAGAAAAATTATGCCAAAAAAAAACCCTGACAAATTTTGGAGAAAAGTGCTATGAGATGACTGTTGTTGTGAAATGGTGCTATATAAATAAAGCTGAATCGAACTGAAAAAAATGTAATTTTAAGAGGAAAATCCTGTTAATATTAAGGGTGCTGTTTTACCTTAGTTTTCAGGCTCAGATGTTTTTGTGGCTCCATGTCTATTTTGCTGGTCAAAAGCCTCTTAAAATGGCTCTTTGCTTTGCAGAGGTTGTCGACCCCTGGTTTAGGCTAAGACCAAAATAACAATTACTTTGTGAAAAAATTAAAATGATGGAAAGCAGCTCTTATATGCTTAATATCAAAAGCATATTAAGAACAATAGGACCCCTTTAGCAAACACATTGATAGTATTATAAGAAAAAAATAAGAGGTTAGCTAATATAAAAATGAACAAGCTGAAAAAGGTAAACCCAGATGATTGTGCAATGACGAGGGGAAGTGAGGATAAAAAATAGGATAAAAAAAGCTTAACTGTATAGTAAAGAGGACATATTCAGTTTATTTGAAAATAATTTCTCCACCACTGCAAATGATCTGGGTCAAGACAAAGACAAACAAGAAGAGCCCAAACTAGCAGCATTCCAACATACTGTAGACCAGTCACTGCCGCCTCCTGCACACAACTTCAAATCCGATCCCACACAGTACCATACCAGGGCCTGCTCTTAACACCTGGTCTGTGAACATGCAAACACTGCAGAGTTCCAGGAAAATGAGTCAAACCCTGCAGGTAAGAAATTCAAGCTGTGGAGGTGTCGCTTGATGAAAAAGCATTTTTTAATGTTGGCGCATCAGACTCAACACAAAGGAGAAGAAAAGATATAATTAGTGTCAGTATTGTTGTTAGGCATGTACTGTTTTATAATTGTAAGGATTTTAATAGTGCGGCTCGATTCCAAATGGAAATTTGTAAGGGACAAAAAGCATGACAATGTCAAAGGAAATCAAATAAATTTAGAATTAAAAAAAGGTTGCAGATGAGAGTTGCACACTATATCCATGAAAATCTGAGGCTGTGCCCTCAGTTTTGATCACCATCCCAACAGAAAGCATGGCAGTTTCACAAACAGGAGCATTAACTCCAGGGCAAAGATTTCCAAACTCTGTCTGAATGTCATATTTCAAGTTATTTTAGGGACCGAGCTGCAGGCTGGGGGTGATGAGATGCGCTGAGATTTTGAGCTCCAGCTGTTTTAGCAGTGAATAAATTAAGACTTGTCACATACCGAAGTGTGCTGACACTGGAGAAAAGTTAAAAAAAATCAGCCAGTGAAGAAACTGAAGAGTGACAGGTTTCAGACGTCTTCAATTTCTAACTGAAGAAAAAAAGGCGAGACGATGCAAATAGGATGACTGCACCAAAACTGGAGCAAGGTTCACTGGCGTATGAAGATAAAATTCAAGATAAGCCTTTATTCGTCCCACAATGGGGAAAATCCAGGATTGCAGCACTCACAGATATAGTAAATAAGATAATAAGGTAAGAATTGGTTAGTCAAAGCAGTAAATAAATATACATATGTACACAGTTATATACACAGTGCAGGAGCATTGCAGCTACTGTAGATGGTATCAACAGCATTACATTTTAGCTAAATTACCCAGCAAAATATATGGACCCAGACAGTACATTTCACATTTGACAGTATATTTCACATTTAGGCGATATTATGGGCTTGTGTAAAGAAAAAGCCGGAAAAACCACAAAGTCTTAGGTACACTCACTTACCTACAGCCCCATTATGTACCATTTTAAAACACATGAATGCAGACCTTTCCACATTAAGAAACATTATAATTCTGTCTCCTTACCAAGGTTGCTGTAGGTGGCACTGCAGTGGCTGGAAGCGGGAGAGAGTGAATAATGAGAGTGAATCCCGTCCTCTTCATGCTCTCCGATGCTGGCGGTGCCCTCGCTGGCTGGGGCCAGGGCCGGGGCTGGAGCTGGAGTGGCAACCCGGTTGGCATGGCTCTCCTTGCTGTCCCCAAACACCAGCCCCAAATTCACTTTGGCAGGCAGGGAGGTAGCGCTGGGTAGCTCCTGATCCCGAGCGCTGCTAGCACTGCCCGGTACCTGGCTGCACATGAAAGAGAGGCTTACTGAGCGACCTTTTTTTTTTAACAGCAATTGCAATGTTATTGTTTTTACCTTAAAGTGTGAATGCTTTAGTGTGTTTTATTATGCATAAAATATATTGAGACCCACAGAAAAACTGAAAATGACGTGTTCTTTTGTCCTGTCTGTGAAGATGCAGATACAGTGATAATGAAGGCTGGGCTACCTAGGTGTGGCTCAACCATTATTAAAACATTATCTATGTGATAAACATAGTAATCACAACATGGTAACTGGTATTGCAGAATGCATGAGCTCATCACAAACAAAAAAAAGATCAGACTCGTTATAATGTTAACGAGGTCTGATTTTTCAAACAAGCATCTGCAAAACAAGTGATAAAAGAAGCACAAGATGATATTAGCTAAACGTTACTGAAGAGACAGTAGTGTTGCAGGGTGATAAGCAGGCTGTCTTTGATAAAGTCTGTCATCCGTTTGCCTGTAACAGATAGCTGTATGGACCATCACAGGATATGAAGAAAACAAAAACAATGTCTTTATCTGGTCACTTTTTTTTTTCTGTCTTATCACAGTCTGCTTTACTGTATAACCACACTTCATCTTTTGCAGTAAGTGATAAATAGGGGACTGCACAGCTGTAAGTGGGAGGCTTTTGAAGCCCTGATGAGTTTTGGTATTTTAATTACTCATTAGCTAAACTTTGGTTACTGGACTACCCAAATGTAGCAGATCACAGCCATCACCACCATCTACTCCATGGTCTTCTTCCAGCAGGAGTTTCCTCTCTGTGTCTAGTGGTGACAGTGACATTGAACCATCAAGACCACAGAAACAAATCAGAAGTGAAGAAGAGGCACTTGAGAGTTCTTCAGCCAGAGAGGTAAGATCGATATACGATGTGTAGATATACAGAAGTTTTAATGTTATGACATGATTCAATGGAAGACTTATTATTGTTTCAAAATTTATACTTTGTTAAAAATGTAGTGTCCGTGATAGATTACATTACAATATACGTAGCTTCTGGATACAAGCAGCTAAAATTAGTTTTCTCCATAGGATGGCTACAGAGGGGATGCACTGGAACAGAATTCTTGGCAGTTACAGGTCAGTTACCATAGCAACACAGCACTGAGTGGCAATCACATGTGACAGCTCTATTTTGTATGCAGTAAAACATAAAAATCACACAAAATACTTAGTCACAGCAGTGCACAGAGTAGCCATTTTTACTTTACATGTTAATACCACGGGCGGCACGGTGGCGGAGTGGTTAGCACTGCGGCAGCACAGCAACTCACCCTTGGCCGGGGGATCCTGGGTTCGATCCCAGCCCCCGACCAACAGTGATCTGTGTGGAGTTTGCATGTTCTCCCCATGTCTGCATGGGTTTACTCCGGGATTTCTCCGGTTTCCTCCCACACGCCAAAAACATGCAAGTTAGGTTAATTGGCATCAAAATTGGGGATTCTAAATTGTCCTTAGGTATGACTGTGAGAGTGAATGGTTGTCTGTCTCTCTGTGTTGGCCCTGTGATGGACTGGCGATCTGTCCAGGGTGTATCCTGCCTCTCACCCAAAGATGCTGGGACAGACTCCAACCGCCCCCCCCCCCGCGACTCGAAAAGGATTAAGCAGAAGAAGATGAATGAATGAATGTTAATACCACACCATTTACTTGACTAGTGATGTGTGGGTAAAGACCAAAGAGCACATAGTAGGTGAGGAACTGATTCAGAGCCTTTAATTATTTGTTTAATTTTTTGCCAATTAATACAAGATGCAAT
The DNA here is from genome assembly GCA_020510985.1 of Pholidichthys leucotaenia. Taxonomy (NCBI): domain Eukaryota; kingdom Metazoa; phylum Chordata; class Actinopteri; order Cichliformes; family Pholidichthyidae; genus Pholidichthys; species Pholidichthys leucotaenia. The sequence goes on along the minus strand of CM035840.1, from coordinate 53,595,853 downwards.
GATAAGATTAGCTCTCCACAATGCAAGCAGGTACTCTGTATACTGCTGTAATACAATACTGTGTATTTTTTGTGTTTTAATGTATGCACCCTAATGCTGCCACTCATTTTTGCCAATGTTTTTTAACTGCCATGAGTTCTCTGTTTCTCTTTCCAAGATTTCTTGACACAAAAGGGCTGGTAAGAGTATGTGTCAATATCCTTGTCTGAAACCACAATTTATAGCCATAAAGTTGCACCATGGTGCCCCCTGAGGCAGACGTGTTTGCTCGCTCCGTTCTCGAATGCCAGCTTTTTCTTCTTTTTTGCATGTTTGTTGCTCTTTCTGCAGTGCATAAATGTCACACACTGTTAACATACAACCAACAGGCATTGCTGGACATCGCCAAGACAAGTAGCCATATGGAATTTACTGGCTTTATACCACCTGAACTACAATGCACTGTCCGCTCTCACAGTGATCACCACCACCCCCAGGAAGGCCCTGAAGTACCAAGCCCACGTGAGCATGCTGATTCCAAGAGAGCGCTTCGGAAACGGCACCGCAAGTGAGGCAAGGGGAGGAGGGGGCTCCATGCTAGGCTAAGAGCTCGCACTAGCCGTCCACCGCTACCTAGCCCCCTTCTTCTTCCGGCTTTCAGAGAGAGCAGACACTTTTTCTCTCCTCTCCTCCTTCTCCCTCCCTGACTGACTGAATCCCAGCTTGCTGTACTGTCTGTGTCTGCGTCGCTCTTCTACTGGCTGATTCTTGATCCAAACGGAAAATTATGGATTTGCTAAGCTGGGCTTTGAATACAATTGACACCGTCTTTTCAACTAGGAAATCGGGCCCAGGGGAGCCCAACTGTCCTGCAGGTACTGCTGCTGCGGGTTATGTGAGGGACACATACAATTTTATTTTTATTTGAATTTATTTGAATTTATTTATTTTCGGATAGTACATTACAGGTTAAAAGAAACTGTATAATATAACAACAAGGTCAAATTAGACAAAGACTCCTTCTACTATACAATTCCACGTGAGTTATCCGAAATGGGTGATGGCTGAAGCCGCAGCTTATATTGCCCACCCATATTCCATCCAAGAATTCAAAGGAGAAAAAAGACAAAACAAGACAAAAAAAGAGAAAACAAGACAATTGGAAACTTATGTGTCTGTGTGACCTTTCGATCGAAGATGTGGAAGACATCTACCTGTTTGGCGTCATGATCTCAGGACTACTACTGATCGGCTTTGGTGTGGTCCTGGTGTATCGAAAACTAAAGAAGATGGACAGAGCTAATCAAAATGCTGACCCAGCGAAGCTCTTTCATCAATTTGACCAGTTGGGGAGGGCTCTGATAGCGGCTAATGGTGAACTGAACAGGAAGATTGGTAACATTTCGATGTCGCTAGGAGCTCTCCAGGAAATGATTTTAAAGCCTGGAAATGTACATGGAAATTATGAAGCACTGAATCGCACGAGAGATGAAAATTCCTACTCTGAGTGAACTGTGCTTATTTTTTGACCTTGTTTCGGCTCCCTGCAGCTCTCACTCCTCCTGGATGAAGATAAGGCAGTAGAAGGTTTTGGCTTGACTTCTCTCTAACATAAACAACCTGGCGTACAGTAATCTGAACTCTCAAGGACAGCGCCATGTGACTGGCTTAGGAATTCCATCGGACATGCACTGAGAGTTGATCTCTGGAGGACATGCTCTAAGTTTCAGACACTAAGTCATAACATCTGCTGAGAGAGGATTTTTGCTGTTCACCAGTCTGATACACACACTGCTCACAACACCACATGACTGATACATATACACTGACTATCATACACTCACACTGTCTCTCTCAACTTGCTGTTTGTTAATGTGTGATCCATTGTCTGCTAATTGTGCATAGAGGTTTTTTTTCTGTGTAATCACAATTTGGCTCATTCGAGCTTTATATGAGCTTATACGAGCGTTATTTTGATAACTATGTTTTTATCTCTCTGCCTATTGTGTTCTCCCCCCTCCCCCTCCCCCTCTTTACCCTCCATTGTATGACAGGCGCCGCGTCATGGCTGCCGCGTCATTGGGATGCGCCTATCGTGCGCGCCCAAGGTCAAGTCAAATTCCTCGTATGTTTACTTGTAAACGTGCTTGGCAATAAAGCTCATTCTGATTCTGCTAGCCAACATACGATCTCTGGAAAACAAACTGGATGAGGTAAGAGTAAGGACTGAAGACCAGCAGGAGATAAGAGAGTGCTGCACTCTAATTTTCTGTGAGACCTGGCTCTCAGACAAAGTCCTTGAGTGCGCTGTTCAGCTACAGACCCACTCCGTACATCGGGCAGACCAGACGGGTGTGTGTGTGTGTGTTTATAAATAACTTGTGGTGTGGAGATGTACAGACTGTTTCCAAGCACTGTTCGCCTGATGTGGAGTTTTTACTGTTGAAATGCCATCCCTATTATCTACCGAGGGAGTTCACTGCTGTGTTTCTGGCCGCTGTGTACATTCCCCCACGAGGCAACTACACAGCAGCGCGCCACAAACTCCATGACATCATCAGCGTATTAGAGACGTCCCATCCTGATGCTGTTTTTATTGTTGCTGGTGACTTAAACCAGTGCAATTTACGGACTGCTACTTCCCAAATATTACCAGCATATGGACATTCCCACCCGTGATAAGAACACACTGGACCATGTTTTCACCAACATACATGGTGCATACAGAGCGGCACCCCACCCACACTTGGGACAGTCAGCTCACATCTCCCTGTTCATGTACCCGGCCTACAGACAAAGACTGAAACAAACAAACCCTGTTATTAAACAAATTAAACACTGGACTCCAGAGGCTGAGAGCACCTTGCAAGACTGCTTCGGTAAACATAGAAAACTAGGCAGAGTATGTGACTGGGTACATTAGTACTTGTGTTGATACCATTGTTACCACCATACAAGTCAGGAAGTTCCCCAACCAGAAGCCCTGGATAAACAGTCAGGTACGTCAGATGCTGCGTGCTCGCTCTCTTGCATTTAAATCAGGCAATGAGGCCAGGGAAAAGCTGCAAAGTATGGGCTGAGGATGGTTACAACAACAGCCAAGAAGCAGTACAGAGAAAAGTTGGACAGCCTCTACTCCACTCCTGACCCTGGGTGCATGTGGCAAGGCCTGCAGCACATCACAGACTACAAGAGAACCACCAGCAACACCACTAGCTCCACAGACAGCCTACTGGATGATCTCAACATCTTTTACACCCGCTTTGAGACCTCCAGCTACAGCGGAGAGAGAAGACACACACACACACACGCACCCTCCCCCTCCACTAAAAGTCTCATCAGGCCAGGCAAACAAAGCACTGACGAATATCAGCCCCCGCAAGGCAGCAGGACCAGACAGCATCCCTGGGCGGGCTCTCAGAGCATGTGCTGCCGAGCTGACATGTCCTCACATCCATCTTTAACCTCTCCCTCAACCAGAACATAGTCCCCTCCTGCTTCAAAACCACAACCATCGTCCCCCTCCATAAAAAAGAGCCCGCTGACCTGCCTGAATGATTACAGGCCAGTAGCACTCACTCCAATCATCATGAAGTGCTTCGAAAGAGTGGGGCTGGCCCTCATTCAGGACAACATACCGGATACCCTGGACCCCCTGCAGTACGCCTACCGGCCCAACAGGTCCACCTCAGATGCCATTGCTGCTGCACTCCATTACTCTCTCTCCCACCTAGAAGATAAAGACTCCCACATTAGGATGCTCTTTGTCGACTACAGCTCCGCCTTCAACACGATCACCCCCCACAAACTCACTAACAAACTGTCTTTACTTGGCCTGCACCCCACCCTCTGCGACTGACTACTGGACTTTCTAACTGGCAGGCCCCAGTCTGTCAGAATAGGTAACAGGACTTCAGCCAGCATCATCACGAACACAGGTGTCCCATAGGGTTGTGTTCTCAGCCCCATCCTCTACAGCCTCTTCACCCATGACTGTGTTGCCTCCCACAAGGACAATATCATCCTAAGTTCGCGGATGACACAGCAGTAATGGGACACATCGCTGGTGATGACAAAGCACTGCACAGGAGGGAGGTGGCCAAACTGGTGTCATGGTGTGCGGACAACAACCTCACCCTCAACACGGACAAGACAAAGGAGATGATAGTGGACATGAGGAAAGGGAGGAGGAGACCCCATTGGCCGCTGTTCATCTGGAAGCTTGAGGTGGAGAGGGTGAGTGGCTTTAAATACCTGGGCATCCACGTCAGCGAGGACCTTAACTCTTTGAGTGTATCTGTCACCGAATTGCAACATAACCCCTAGAGCTCAAGAGTGGTAAATATTTTTTGTCAATAAAATAGTTCAGACTTCCAAGGCTATAACTTTAAAGTGGTAAGAAATAATGGCTTACTGTCAATTAGAAAGATGTAAAATATGTATGATCCAAAGTTTCAGATAGGAATAAATTTACGCATCTAATTTGCATAATGCCGCGTCACCTCTTTAAATTCCATAACTCAGTCAAAACTGGAGTTTGGACGTATTTACACAAAGAATGGTTCAGTCTTTTGACACCATTTTTTGCACAAAGGTACCTCATCATCTTATCTTCAAAATATATGAACAAGAAATCACTACAATATTAAAAAAAAAATGAAATTCTTCACTTACCGGCGGCTAAGGGGATTCGCTCGCTGCCGTGGTCGCTGCGTTTTCACCCATCGTGGTTGTTATTTTGCGTTCTGTCGATCATTTACGCTCTCTACCACATCTACAAAGTCTTATGATTATCCCACATAAATTTCGCTTGTATTCCGTGGCTATTTTCCGCGTACAAAGCCGACTAAGTGACGGTGCACGATGACGGACAGCAGCCATATTAGCTTTCTGGGCTAAAATGCTAAAAGCAGGAAAAGGAAATGAGGAGTTCTTCTTCTTTGGTGTATTACGTGTCATCCATTGAGTCCTCCAACGGATGTCTGCCACCATCTGAAACTGACAGATCAGTACAAATCAGTACAAATCCTGAATGGAGCTGATCATGTCAGAGTGAGATGACAGGCGCAGCGTCGCGCTCTGCCACTAGGATTACGCAAAATCTCACACTCAAAAAGTTAAGTGGACACACAAAACCACAGAGCTGGTTAAGAGAGCTCAACAGCAGCTGTACTTTCTGAGGAGGCTGAAGTTGTGCATATCTGTCTGTGGGGTGGATTTGTGGAACAGTCTGGAGCCGGAACTGAAACTACGTACAAACAGAAATCAATTCAAAAAGAGGTACAAACATTATTTGCTGAAAGGATATATGTTAGAAGGGTAGTATTTATATGTACGATTCACTATGCTCACTCTGGGACACTATGGAATGGTGGGTGGGACAGCACTGTGTATATCTGTGTTGTTTGAGGCTGGATTTGATGTATGGATATCAATGTATGCTAGGATGGATGGGTGTTAATGTTGATATGTACAAAATACAGTTAATTGTTTACTTGGGGTCTTAAATGTGGTAATTTGTATATAATTCACATGAGTGTATTTATGGAAAAGAGGAGATGGAATTAATAAGTGTTCACTTCTTCCTTCTCCCTTTCGAACACTGTATGCTGTTACTTTACTGCATTTGTCATTTGTTTTGTTTTTGTTATACTTTTTTGTTTGAAATAAAGTATCTATCTATCTATCTATCTATCTATCTATCTATCTATCTATCTATCTATCTATCTAAGTTTAGCATATCCTCCAGGATCCTCAACAGTTTCTACAGCTGCATCATCGAAAGCATCCTGACCAAATGCATCACTGCATGGTACGGCAGTACCACTGCCCTGGACCACAAACGCCTGCAGAGAGTGGTGAAGACAGTGGTGAAGATCATCAGGACTCCACTCCCCTCTCTGCAGAGCATCTGCCACCGCAGAGTCCAAAGGAGAGCTGATGCCATACTCCGGGACCCCACCCACCCCCAGCATAGATTGTTCACACTTCTACCCTCAGGCCGGAGGTACAGAAGTGTGAAATGCAGGACAACCAGACTGAAGAACTCCTTTCCCACTGCCATCACCGGCTGCTAAATTTGCACACTGCTCACCTGTACAGTAGACATAGTCCCACCTGTCTGATGTCCATATCATCGCTGCTGCTACTTATCATGCACAGTCTACTGGTAGTACTGTTACAGAAATTAGCACCAGGTACTCATTTGTAATTTGTAATTATACACTGCTCCTTGCCCAATGCTCATTTGCACACTACACATAGTGTTATTAGTACTCATTAGTTTTAATATCAAGGTGTGTTTAAGGAGTCCGAACTACCTAACTGTGTGCTGTGTGTAACTAGCATCCATTAGTACTAGTACATACCCGTGCATGCCCGTGCATACCCATAGAAACCAAGTATAAGCAAGTATTTCTGCATGCCCGTAGAAAGCAGGTGTAAGCAAGGGTGTAAGCAAGCACATCAGCACTCATTCAGTGATGCTTGCCTTTGATCTTTGATGGTGTCATAGTGAGTCCCATGATCACTGATGATGTCATAGGGAGTCCTATGATTGTGAGGCATACCTGCGTTTGATCTTTGAAGATGTCCTATGTCTTATGATCTTTGATGATGGCATAGCGAGTCCTATGATGCCTGCATTTGATCCTGGTTTAAATTAGTGTGTCCTATTCTTAATCGGGTGATGAGTATCTCTACTGTTTCTGGCAACTCCCATTCGGTTTAAAGTGCAGTGTCCTATTGGTAATCGGGTGATGAGTATCTCTTCTTGGGGGAGTGATGGTCTATATGACATCTTAAAGACATGAAGGCAGGCACCGTGAGTGATGGTCTATGACATCATAAAGACATCAAGGCAGGCATCACAGGACATCATGCCTACATCATAGGTAGCCAGTCCTATGATGTCCTATGACCATGACACACAGACACCCAAACAGACAGACACACATAGATTTCTTGAATTTACAGAGTGATTCTGTTTTGCATATTTATTTCTTCATTGGTCTTCCTCTTCGTTTAAGTGTATCGGCATTATTATTATTGTTATCGTCACTCTCATCATTCTCATTATTGCCTTGGTCTTGTCTCCCCATGACATTGTGACAGACAGAGATTTCTTGAATTATATCCATCCATCCATCTTCTACCACTTTTCCAGAGGTCCGGATCGCGGAGGCAGCAGTTCAAGCAGAGAAGCCCAGACTTCCCTCTCCCCAGCCACCTGATCCAGCTCGTCAGAGATATAGAGTGATATTCCTTGTCTCCAGGGCATGGGTCCCAGACCATATTATTATCGTCATCATCATCATTATTTAATGCCTTGGTCTTGTCTGCCCTCTGGTCCCCTGTGTGTGATTATCTGTGCAGCCCCGGCCATACCGTTTTCTTATCGTCATCATCATAATCATTACTGCCTTGGTCTTGTCTGCCCTCTGGTCCCCTGTGTGTGATTATCTGTGCAGCCCCAACCATGCCGTTTTCTGTAACCATGCCCTGCCGTCTCTGTTTGCCCCTGCTTGTTACTTCGTCTCCTGCTTGTTACTGTTCTGTGTTATGTTGCTTACCTGTGTCTATGTGTATGTCTTTTAGTCATTCCTGCGCTCTGTATGACATCATATAGACATCCTTCTGAGATCATAGGAACAGCAGCCTTATGGTTTATCTGACGTCATATAGAGTTCGGTATATGTGACGTCATAGAGACATAGGAACAGCAGCCTTACGGTTTATCTGACGTCATATAGAGTTTGGTTTATGTGACGTCATATAGACATCAAGTAAACGGTCCTATGAACACTGACATCATAGGAACATCATAGGACATCAAGCAAGACATCATAGGCCATCCTATGATGTCCTATGATCGTGACAGAGATTTCTTGAATTTGATTTCCTATGATCGTGACAGACAGATGGACAGACACACGGAGATTTCTTGAATGTATAGAGTGATAGAGTGATGAGGATTGAGTTAGTGTTAGCACCCTGCAAGACTATTTTGCAGGGACCTTATTAGAATTGTTGTTTCTGTACCTAGTACCTTGGCATTCGTTCAGAGAGTAAAGTAAGAATTTCATTGCTCAGGAAATGTAACATTTCTTAACTGTGCACATGATAATAAAGCCTTTGAATCTTGAATCCTACATCAGGATGCTCTTTGTCGAGTACAGCTCCGCCTTCAACACGGTCACCCCCCACAAACTCACCTACAAACTGTCTTCACTTGGCCTGCACCCCACCCTCTGTGACTGGCTACTGGACTTTCTGACTGGCAGGCCTCAGACTGTCAGGATGGGTAACAGGACCTCAGCCAGCATCATCACGAACACAGGTGTCCCATAGGGTTGTGTTCTCAGCCCCATCCTCTACAGCCTCTTCACCCATGACTGTGTTGCCTCCCACAAGGACAATGCCATCTTATTGCAGATGACACAGCAGTGATAGGACGCATCACTGGTGGTGATGAAGCATCCTACAGGAGGGAGGTGGCCAGCCTGGTGTCATGGTGTGAGGACAACAACCTCACCCTCAACATGGACAAGACGAAGGAGATGATAGTGGACACGAGGAAGGGGAGGAGACCTCATCGGCCGCTGTTCATCCAGGAGCTTGAGGTGGAGAGGGTGAGCAGCTTTAAATACCTGGGCATCCACATCAGCAAGGACCTTCCGTAGGCACTTAACACCACAGAGCTGGTTAAGAGAGCTCAACAGCGGCTGCACTTTCTGAGGAGGCTGAGGAAGTTTGGCATGTCCCCCAAGATCTTCAACAACTTCTACAGCTGCATCAGTGAGAGCATCTTGACCAACTGCATCACTGTGTGGTACGGCAGCACTACTGCTTTGGACCACAAACGCCTGCAGAGAGTAGTGAAGACAGCGGAGAAGATCATCAGAACTCCACTACCCTCTCTGCAGAGCATCTATCACCAGAGATGATGAGTCCAAAGGAGAGCTGTCTCCATCCTCCGGGACCCCACCCATCCCCAGCACAGAATGTTCACACTTCTACCCTCAGGCTGGAGGTACAGAAGTGTGAAATGCAGGACATCCAGACTAAAAAACTCCTTCTTTCCCACTGCCATCAGACTCCTGAATAAATAACAAAACTCCAGACACAACTTTGCAAATCGGAATTCACACACCTGATGAATAAATTCGCACAATGCTCATTTGTACATTGTACATAGTCTCAGCCCATCTCATGTCCATATCATCTCTGCTGCTAAGTTATCATTATACAGTCTACTGGGTATTACCAGAGTATAGGGCTTTACACAGAGAAATTCTCACACTGGGTGCTAATTTGTACATTGCTCATTTGCACATTGTACATAGTCTCATGCCATCTCAGGTTCATATCATCTCTGATATTAAAATTACCATTGTACAGTCTATTGGGTATTATCAGAGGTGAGTCATACTCATTCAGTGAATTTTTACTTACTCAGGGTCATGTTATAGTCATCCAGTGAATTTTCAATTTTCATTCTTCTTGTTTCCTCTAGTTTTAACTGCTTTAACTGTCCTAATTGCTTTTAATGTGTATTTATTACTATTAGTATTAGTATTTTGTATTAAGGTGTGTTTATTACCTTTATTAGTATTGATGTGTATTTATTACCTTGGCATTCGTTCGGAGGGCATAGTAAGACTTTCACTGCTCAGGAAATGTTGCATTTCTTAACTGTGCACATGATAATAAAGCCTTTGAATCTTGAATCAAATATGTGATTGTCAGATAATGTAAAAAGTTATGTATTTTTTCTTATTGTTGTTGCAGATACTTAAAGATTTTAGCCTCCTCTTTGGACCAGCAAAGTCTGCCAAACTGCTGGAGAAGTGGCATGCGTCATACAAAGGAAAGATAATTCAAGAAGCAGTCCCTTACATCCACTCCTGTGCTCCAGAGTTTGCTAAGGTCTGCCAGAAATCAGTGCACTGATGGACTGTCATTGGACTATCAACCAGGTACTGATTAAACAGTCAGGGGAAATGCATGTTTGATTTGTGGTCATTTACCATAGATAAGATATGTCTTAACACTAAAAAAGTTAGATATGCCCACAAGCCCTGAGAGGGTCAGTGGTCCTCTGGGGGAAAGAAAAGAAGGGGGCAGGCTTTGACTTGCAACTTCTGGATTTTTTGTCTCAATTCTTTTAGAATGGGACAGTGACATGGCATCTTTCCTGCTGCTCCGACATATACTAAGATAAGCCTTTATTAGTCCCACAATGGGGAAATTCCAATACTAACTCCTCAACCTGCTAAAAAGAAAAAAATAGAAGATCAGCACTGCTCAGGCGATGGACCATCTTGTTGTGTTTCACAAGGTTTGTACTGGGCAACTGAATGTGATTGTAGGGGAGGGGGGGAGATGTAGCAAAGACAACATAAAATTTACCGTTACTTTATGTGGTGTCCCACCAGAGTCATGCAAGAGCTTAGATGAACATCTGGAGTGCCGTAAAAATCATCACTAGCTGTACCTCCTTGCCTCTGAAACCAGCAAGCAAGCCACCAGTGCCTACTACATTGTGATGGATAAGAAGCTCATCCCCTGTCAGGAAACCACATTGTTGGCAGCCTTTGATGAACTCTTTAAATTTCACTATGTTTTCAGCACAAGCTATGATGATGTGCTCACAAACATGTATACATTCCTCAGACAAGTCTATAGTATTGATGTTGACACCACTAAAGAAAGTCCAAAGGTGAAAGAGTTGAGGGCCAAATTCATGAGCAGCAGCTCCATAAGTGGCAAGTTCATGAGCAGTGTTTACATGCTACACTTGCAGGTCATTACAAGGTGCACCTTGTGCCAGAGGGTGACAGACACTGGCATTTGCTCTTGCTTTTGTTGCATACAGTAAACACTGTGTTTTCTCAATGTATTACAGAGGGAATGACTGTGTTTTTAAAACATTTTATTGAAGACCATCATAGGCTATTTGTGGATTTGTACCCTCAAGATAATTTGATTCCCAAACATTATTTTGATACATTATCCAGAGTATATACAGCAATTTGGACCCTTGGTGCATGTTTGGAGTATGCGGTACAAAGCTAAACACAAATTCTTTAAGGCCATCATAAAAAATTTTGAGAATATAATAAAGTCCCTTGCAAAGAAACATCAGATAGCTATTGCTTATCATTGGGAATCCTTGTCTGTTAAAGGTATCGAGTCTGGGCCTGTCAAATCGAAAAGACTGGCTGATGTTGAAAATGGTGATTTGGTATCAGAACATTTTTAATTTGATATGTCTAATGAAATAAATTTCACAACTTGGGTCAAACTTAATGGTATTGAATTTCACGCTGGTCTTGCTGTTTGCACAGATGTTGTCAATGAGATGCAAGTTTCCAGTAACATTCTTAATGCATTTCTGAAAGATGAAGTCTTATTTTTTGGTATCAGGAATGAGTCTACATTTGTAGAACATTTTCGTGCATTTCATGTTGCTCAAATGCATAAGGTTTCAGTTGTTATGCTTCATGATATGAGATACATTAAGCCCTTTGATGTTCAAAGGTCTTGTGGTAAAGACTTATTTTTCTGTGTTGTGCCAGATGGCTGTATTTTATAGGGCAAGCAACAACAGTTTTGATGATGATGATAATAATAATAATAATAATTAAAGCTGCAGGCAGCTATAAGCGGGCCTTCGCCCTCCGCGTGCCTGCGGAACCCGGTGCCCGTCGTACCTTGCTGGCTCGGAAAATTTCCCGTCGTCACGGCAAGCACTGCGTGAATAATAAAGAAAACCATTTGGCGCAGAACTTCCTGTGAGCAGCAAGTGGCGCTATAACTTTTGTCAAATATTTTTATATAAGAGCGTGCGGCGCAGACTAATCTCCATCATAGCAATTATGGTGAAAATCCGACACAGTTTGTCCAAGTTACAACTGTCCAACGTATTGCGATAAGGTAAACTTGGACACGTGGCCATGGCAACACTTAGATTTTAGGTACATGTTGCAGACCCATACAGAACTACAGAACAGAGCCACCTTGACTTACGTTCCACATTTGGTGACCCTTGAACTTTCCCAATCCTCCAAAGTATAAAACGTATTGAATGGCAAGGAGTGGGTTTCCATGGCAACTGTGATTATCGCAGGACAAAAGTGACTTCCACTGAGGGTAATCCAAAGCGCTCTGAGAAACCACTGAAAATGTCATGTCATTCTGACTACTGGTCTTTGTGTGAAAGTTGATACAATTTTATGCAGTACCTCATGTCAGCAGTAGGTGGTGGTGTGAGAGTTTTGTGAATATTGATATACAGACGTGTTCAGAATGGGATTAGTATGATTTTCACCGGAGTGGTGGCTCAGTTGGTAGAGCATCCGCCCCACACCCGGGAGACCCAGGTTCAAATCCCGGCTGGGTCATGCCGAAGACCATATAAAAGTGGAACTTCCTGCCGTCCAGCTTGGTGCTCAGCAACAATGGAACGGAGGAGGGAAATTTGTGAAATTTTGTTAAAATTGTGGCGGCGCCTTGCATGGTTAACGACCCCTCTGATTCTATATACAGTATGTGTGTGATTAACACTGTAGATAAGAGAAACATAATTTTGTTCTCCTGTACATGATTGGCTGTATAGATTTGAATGACAACAAAGATGGTTTATCCTTCTCCTTATTTGTGCAAAGTTTGGGCCAAACATACAAGGATTGTCTGAGCTGTAACTGTCATGTTTTGCATGGCGCATGCCGGTCACCATGAAAACAGTTCTGTGCTATGTACATGTACTGTCAATGAGCCCTCGTCATTCCTTCATGTCATTTTTTCACCTGGTGAGAGAAAAATAAAGAAAATAGTTTTCAGCAATTCTTCCTTTAATCACTTGGGGCGCTATTACTTTTGTTTATTATTTTTATATGGATGCGTTCAGGGCGGGACTAATATCGATACTAGAAAATTTGGTGAAAATCGTACAAAGTTTGTCCAATTTATAAGTGTCCGTTGTTCTAACCACAAGGTGGCGCTATAACTTTTGTAAATTATTTTTACATAGGAGTGTGCAGGATGGGACTAATATCCATCATAGAAAATTTGGTGAAAATTGGACATTTGTCCAAGTTACAAGTGTCCATTGGTCTAACCACTAGGTGGCGCTATAACTTTTGTTAAGTATTTTTATAGAGGAGCATGCAGGGTGGGACTAATATCCATCAAAGAAACTTTGGTGAAAATCGGATAAAGTTTATCTAAGTTACCAGTATCCGATGTTGTAACCACTAGGCAGAGCTCTAACTTTTGTTAATTATTTTTATATAGGAGCATTCAGGGTGGGACTAATATCCACTGTAGAAAATTTGGTGAAAATCAGACAAAGTTTGTCCAAGTTACAACTTTCCGATGTTCCATGGCGAGGAGTCAACCTTCGCCATGTCGCCATGGCAACACTTCCCTGTCAGTTATGTGTTGCCCACCCATATAGGACTACATATGACAGTCACCTCAACCTATGTTCCAGATTTCATGACTCCAGGTCGTTCCCAACCCTCCCAACAAGATCACTGATTGAATGGCGATGAGGGTGTGTCCATGGTAACAGCAGTGATGCCATGCTAAAGGTGATACGCAGTTATGATCAACCAGGTGGTCTGAAAAGCCTCAGCAAATTTCACATAATTCTGGCAAGCGGCGCATGAGTAATAATTAAAAGAGTTTTCAGCAATTCTTCCTTTAACCACTCGGTGGCGCTATATCTTTTGTCAATTATTTTTATATAGACGCGTTTAGAGCAGGACTATTATCCATCATTGAAACTCTGGTGGACATCAGACAAAATTTGCTCGAGTTACAGCTGTCTAATGTTGTAAGGGGCGGAGTCAAACTTCGCCATGGTGTCATGGCCACACCTTTTGAGATTGCGACTCATATTTAATAACTTTTGTTGGCCAATGCCTATAGATGCAGCCATGTCAAAATGAGTTCAATGGGAGCAGGGCCCCAGGAGGAGTTTGGTCAAATGCGAGTGGCGCAGTACTTCCCGTGAGCAGTAGGTGGTGCTATAAGTTTTGTCAACCATTTTTACGTAGGAGCGTGCGGGGTCGGACTAATATCCATCCTAGAAAATTTGGTGAAAATAGGATGAAGTTTGTCCAAGTTGCAACTTTTCGATGTTCCATGGCGAGGAGTCAACCTTCGCCATGTTGGCATGGTAACACTTACCTATCAGTTATGTGTTGCTGACCCATATAGGACTACAGATGACAGGCACCTCTACCTATGTTCCAAATTTCATGACTGCAGGACCTTTCCAACCCTCCCAACAAGATCCCGGTTTGAATGGTGAGGAGGGCGCGTCCATGGTAACAAGAGTGATAACATGCTAAAGTTGATGTACAGTTATGATCATCCCTTTGGTCTGATGAATCTCAGAAAATTTCACATCATTCTAGCAAGTGGCGTATGAGTAATAAATAAAACAGTTTTCAGCAATTCTTGCTTTAACCACTAGGTGGCGCTATATCTTCTGTCAGGTATTTTTATATAGACGCGTCCGGGATGGGACTATTTTCCATCATGGAAACTTTGATGGACATCAGACAAGTTTTGCTCGAGTTACAGCTGTTTGATGTTATAAGGGGAGGAGTCAAACTTCGCCATGGCGCCCGGGCCACACCTTTTTGAGATTTTAACTAAAATTGGATAACTTTTAATGGTCAATGCCTATAGATGCTGCCATTTGAAAATGAGCTCAATCGGAGGAGTTCGTTCAAATGCGAGGGGTGGTTTTTGGCCGAATTGGAGGTGGGGCGACTTTGAGACAAGATAGCGGCCTTCCTGTTGGGGCTGGGTAAGAGCCACAATTATGATTTTTGCATGTCTTGAGGTGATGCACACTGCACCCAAATTTTATGTCTTTACAGCAAAGTTTACAGTCGCCAGTGTCCATAGACCTTGTACGTATGGCCCTGCCCACAAAAATTGGGGGTGGGGGGCACATATCTTTTCCAGTTTATCAAATTTTTTACCGGGTCGGAGGGGTTTGCGAAAAAAAAAAATTGTGTTTTGGTTAACGTTCAGAGGGTGAAAAATGCAGTTGTTTAGGCGGAAGAATAATAATAAACACAGCAATTACAATAGGGTTTTCGCCAATGACAACGTCAATTGCTCAGGCCCTAATAATAATAATAATAATAATAATGGATTAGATTTTTATGGAGCTTTACATGTTAAGTGAATTCTCAAAGCGTTTACAATGAGTCCATTATTCATTCACTCCAGACAGACATTGATAGTGGTAAGCTACTTCTGTAGCCACAGCTGCCCTGGGGCAGACTGACGGAAATGTGGTCAAGGTTCAAGGTTATTGCAAAGACTGTGCTCATGCTAATTTTCGTCTTCTTTTAGATTTGATTGGCGGATGGCAACCAGCTTACAGGTGCATTACCGCCACGTAATTCACTCTATATCATCACTCTACAGTGGGGCAAAAAAATATTTAGTCAGCCACCAATTGTGTAAGTTCTCCCACTTAAAAGATGAGAGAGGTCTCCAATTTTCATCATAGGTATACCTCAACTATGAGAGACAAAATGAGAAAAAAAAAAATCCAGAAAATCACATTGAAGGATTTTTAATGAATTAATTGGTAAATTCCTCGGTAAAATAAGTATTTGGTCACCTACAAACAAGCAAGATTTCTGGCTCTCACAGACCTGTAACAACTTCTTTAAGAGGCTCCTCTGTCCTCCACTTGTTACCTGTATTAATGGCACATGTTTGAACTCATTATCTGTATAAAAGACACCTGTCCACAACCTCAAACAGTTAGACTCCAAACTCCACTATGGCCAAGACCAAAGAGCTGTCAAAGGACACCAGAAACAAAATTGTAGACCTGCACCAGGCTGGGAAGACTGAATCTGCAATAGGTAAGCAGCTTGGTGTGAAGAAATCAACTGTGGGAGCAATTATTAGAAAATGGAAGACATACAAGACCACTGATAATCTCCCTCGATCTGGAGCTCCAAGCAAGATCTCACCCTGTGGGGTCAAAATGATCACAAGAACGGTGAGCAAAAATCCCAGAACCACACGGGGGGACCTAGTGAATGACCTGCAGAGAGCTGGGACAAAAGTAACAAAGGCTACATCAGTAACACACTACGCCGCCAGGGACTCAAATCCTGCAGTGCCAGACGTGTCCCCCTGCTTAAGCCAGTACATGTCCAGGCCCGTCTGAAGTTTGCTAGAGAGCATTTGGATGATCCAGAAGAGGATTGAGGAGCGGAGGGATGGGACTCATGTTTCTTTTTGGAAAAGTGGATTCCAGAAGCGCTGAACAACGCGGATCTGCAGTCATCGGTCGTCTTAGAGAGCGCTCACCGAATCGGCCCACCGAGAGATAATAAGACACCACCGAGGACGCTGATTATGAAGTTCCTCAACTACAGAGACAAGATGACGGTCACCAACGTGGCGCGAGCTAAAGGGGAAATCAAATACCAGGATCAACAGGTGCGGTTCTACCCAGATTTGGCCACAGGAATTCAACAATTAAGGAGGCAGTTCGACCCTGCCCGCAAAGAGCTGCACAACCTCGGGATTCGTCACGGAGTGATTCATCTGGCAAGACTGCTGGTCACATATAAGGACAGAACCCACATCTTCAAGACCCCTCAAGAGGCGCAGGAGCTCATTAAGCAGATCCAAGGGGAGACTGGTGGGAGCTAAGCATGAACATGACAAAGGTAGAACATTTAAGCATTTGTACAGGCATCTGATTGATCTGAAACATATAACATGTCTACAAAATACAGACTGTATTAACCTCTTGCACTCCGTTGTACTGCGGGCGGGCAAGTCTCTGTGTCCCAGAGCACACGAGGGCACTCTCGTGCGCTCTAGGATGCACGAGGGCGCTCTAGGACGCACGAGAGCCTGCCTCCAAGCGCACACTGAAAAAAAAAAGTAGTTCTTCCACTACTGACACAGCCGCGAACAGATCAGATATGATTGACCTCTCATTCGACTAATAAGAACCTTGAATTGGGTTTCTGAAACCTTGAAGAACCAATGACTGAAAACCTAGCAAGAAGGACCCGCCTACCAACGCTGTGAATGCAGAGAGCCAATTGAAGCACAGAAGTTCGCGAGCTTTTTTGTGTAAGGCTGGGTGAAGAGAGACTGACTGCTGCAGCAGATGACAAAAAGGACCCGCAGGAAGAACCCCACAGACTCAGCAGCACGGAGACCATCCACAAGTGGAACCTGTGTGACAGCGACTGCCATTCGCGCATCGGCATGTTTGGCCAGGCGGTGCTTTTTTTGTTTTTGTCCCAGCAGAATAGACATTAGGATTGTCTTCTATGGTCATCATAGACTGACGGAGGCCGACGACGAAGGCTGAGTGACACACACGCATTTGCCAGTCTATTTTTAATTACTACCGTTATTTGTTTTGAAAAATCGTTCGCCAAAAACCGCAATCATGGAAGCGCAAAACCGCAATAATGGAATTATGTTTTGATCGGGTCGCGAGACCAGCGTCGCGTTCGTCTGACAATGAGGAAGAAGTTCGTCAGCTCTGCTTCTGCTGTGAAGAGGTAAGGTGTTCTAAGCTAAATTATTCTTTATCCCTGAAAATTGTAATCAAAATGACTTTTGACTGATCGGTAAATTACAACTGTGCGGCGCACGAAGTCCGAAGTGCGTGCGCCGCGGTACACGGTTCGTTCGCCGCGTCTGGACCGTGAACGCCCCCCCCCCCGCTATTCTTCTGTAGCGAGGTGGGGGGGAAGCCGCGGTGACTGCGCTGTGGTCGCCACATCGCCACATGAGTCTAATTTGTCATGTAGCGATGGCTGATGTCCGTCCTCTGTAGCGGGGGGGGGGCAACCCCCCGCCACACACACGCGCACACACACACAGCCCTGAGTGTCAGCTTTCATTAGAGCCCAAGATGAAGCTTCTATATTGAATCATTCAAAAGTTACAGACGTTTTTCCAAACTGTGCCATTTGGCACAATTTGGCACAGTTCAAAAACACCTGGGAACTACCTGAGGAAAAAGCTGTGTAATATATTCATTTTTTGTGGTATTGTTACAAAATTTGGACCTCAGCTGGATAACACTTGGTTCTACATTTCTCTTGCATTTTCCAGCCCGGATCTGAAGCTGTGTGTTACTTGCAAGCATTTGTATCCGAAAAAACACCCAGGCCAAATTTATTTTCTTCAAGTTCACTATGTTTAGATGACTGTAACTCAGTGGCCAGAGCACTTAGAGAGATTATGTTTTTTTTGCCAAAAAATTCAAAATGTTTTCTTTTAAATGAGACCAACCCCATGAAGATGCTGCAAAGGGTTGAAGAACAGCTTTTGATTTACTTTGGGCACGTTATTTTTTGGCGTTTTTAGGGAAATTGACCGGAGTGCAAGGGGTTTAAAAAAAAAAAAAAAAAAAAAAAAAAAAAAAAGAAGCTATGATGTACAAAGTTGCTATAAAACTTTGAAGTTATGTTGAAAAAACTACAGAAGAGAGTTAATGTCATAAAAATAGTAGTAGAGTCAGGGTGATTGAGAGGAGAAAGAGACAGTGGTTTGACTGATCCTCGCAGGTGTGGAACAGTCACTAGCTATAACGGGAGATGGAATTTTTTTTTGATTTTGGGGGGATAACCACGAATGTGGGGAAAGGGAATCTGTTTTTGTTTTTGTTTGGTTTGTAGGATGAATGTTCTATCATCCATGTTTTTGCTTCTCTGTATGAGCATGTTCATATTGCAAGGTAATCTCAAACTCCTTATTGATCATAGATCAAAGCGTCAATCTTAATTTAACTTCATGGAATTGCAGAGGTCTACAAAATCTAAAAAAACTTAAACAAGTTATGAATAAAATAAAAGACGTAGCTTCAAAAATTGTATTTTTACAAGAAACTCATCTAATAGAGGAGGATGTAAAAAGAATTAGGAGAAGATGGCAAGGTAACGTGTTCACCTCATCATTTTCATCCCGAGCTAGGGGAGTTATGACTCTCATACACAAAACAGTCCCATTTCAAGTGAAAAATGTAATTGGAGACAAATTTGGAAGATATCTAATCATCGAAGGATCTTTGTTATTAGAAAATATAAATCTGGTGAACTTATACAGCCCCAATATTGATGATCAAAACTTCTTTGTTAATTTATTTCTTACTTTATCATCACTTACAGGGCAACATATAATAGCAGGGGATTTTAATTGTACATTGAATCCCAGTATAGACAGATCAACAGGACTGGACTGTACGCACAATGGATGTAGGATGACTATTAATCATTTTATGAAAGAATTGAGATTGCTAGATATATGGAGAGAAATGAAACCACAAGTCAAAGCCTATTCTTGTTATTCTAATACCTATAAGACATTCTCACGTATTGACTACTTTTTGATCTCCACAGAATTAAGGTCCAAGATTCAAAACTGTTTCTATGATAACATTGTGATCTCTGATCATGCACCCTGCTGTCTAATATATGTAGATAAGAAATTGACAAAGGATCCAGGTAGGTGGCATTTTCAGCATAAATGGCTTCAGGATGAGGAATTTGTTAAGTACATAGAAAAACAGATGAGTCCTTTGATATTAATACTACACAAACAACGGCATGTATAAAGTGGGAGGCTTTCAAAGCTTTTATTAGGGGGCATATTATTAGTTATACAGGTTCAAAATCTAAGAAGACTCGAGAGGAGAGAGTCCAATTGGAACGTAAAATAAAAATTCTTCAAGAAAAGGTGTATGCAGGAAGTAACCCACAGTTAGAGAACGAATTACTGATTCTGAAAGCTGAATATGACAAAAAATCAGCGAATAGAGCTGCCTCGAGTCTTCTAAGATTGAAGCAAACTTTTTATGAACAAGGTGAAAAATCAGGAAAATTATTGGCATGGCAGATTAAACAATTAGAATTTAAAAACACCAATTACCAGTATTATAAGTAATGGACAGGTAGTTATAGATCCTTTAGAAATTAATAGTGCCTTTAGAGATTATTATGAAAAACTATATGATACAAAAAATGAAACTGACTTAACAAAACTAAAATGGGTTTTTGGGTGGATTATCTATACCGTGTATCCCAAATGAAAACAGGGAGATACTGGAGTCTAAAATTAGTCAAGAAGAAGTTGGGCAAGCCATTGATAATATGAAATCAGGAAAAAGAGCAGGACCAGATGGTCTTCCAGTTGACCTCTATAAAAAAATTAAGAATAAATTAATAAAACCACTTTTGGAAATGGTTTTAGAAGCATTTCAAAATGGTAATTTACCACCATACATGAATAATGCCTTAATTATACTGTTGCCAAAACCAGGTAAACCCCCTAATAAATGTGAAAACATGAGACCAATAAGCCTATTAAATGTTGATCTTAAAATAATCTGTAAAATTTTAGCAAAACGACTACAAGAAATATTACCAAATATTATTAACCGAGATTAGAATGGCTTTATAATGGGAAGACAAGGCTTCCATAATGTAAGAAGACTATTTAATATTATTTATTCCAATAAAGAAGCACCAGATACAGCTCTCCTATCATTGGACGCCGAAAAGGCCTATGATAGGGTCGAATGGCCCTATCTTTTTGAAGTCCTACAAAGGTTTGGACTTGGAAATAATTTCATAAAATGGGTCCAGATAATATACAATAATGCTACAGCAGAAATCCTAACAAACAGCAATATCTCAAAATCGATAAAAATCAATAGAGGATGTCGGCAAGGCTGTCCACTTTCACCTTTACTGTTTACTGTGGCAATTGAACCTTTAGCGATGGCAGTATGTTTACTTCCACAAATATATGGAATTAAAGTAGGACCAATAGAACATAAAATCTCCCTGTATGCCGATGACATAATTTTGTTTATGTCGAATTTTAAAAAATCAATTCCGACCTTGTTAAATTTAATAAAGAACTTTGGGGAAATATCAGGATATAAAATAAATAAAACAAAATCTTCAATATTAATGCTAAATGAGACCCAGAGAAATCACCCAGCTCCTGAGGTAAATCAATTCAATGTTGTAAATCAGTTTAAATATTTAGGAATTCAAATTTTGCCTAAGCTAGAATCAGTCGCCAGTGCCAACTATGAAGCCTTAATGACAGATATTAATGAGTTACTTCAGAGATGGATGTCACTACCAATGTTGATGATCGGGAGAATTAATATACAGTGGGGAAAAAAAGTATTTAGTCAGCCACCAATTGTGCAAGTTCTCCCACTTAAAAGATGAGAGAGGTCTCCAATTTTCATCATAGGTATACCTCAACTATGAGAGACAAAATGAGAAAAAAAAATCCAGAAAATCACATTGAAGGATTTTTAATGAATTAATTGGTAAATTCCTCAGTAAAATAAGTATTTGGTCACCTACAAACAAGCAAGATTTCTGGCTGTCACAGACCTGTAACTTCTTCTTTAAGAGGCTCCTCTGTCCTCCACTCGTTACCTGTATTAATGGCACCTGTTTGAACTCGTTATCAGTATAAAAGACACCTGTCCACAACCTCAAACGGTCAGACTCCAAACTCCACTATGGCCAAGACCAAAGAGCTGCCAAAGGACACCAGAAACAAAACTGTAGACCTGCACCAGGCTGGGAAGACTGAATCTGCAATAGGTAAGCAGCTTGGTGTGAAGAAATCAACTGTGGGAGCAATTATTTGAAAATGGAAGACATACAAGACCACTGATCATCTCCCTCGATCTGGGGCTCCACGCAAGATCTCACCCCGTGGGGTCAAAATGATCACAAGAACGGTGAGCAAAAATCCCAGAACCACACGGGGGGACCTAGTGAATGACCTGAAGAGAGCTGGGACCAAAGTAACAAAGGCTACCATCAGTAACACACTACGCCGCCAGGGACTCAAATCCTGCAGTGCCAGACGTGTCCCCCTGCTTAAGCCAGTACATGTCCAGGCCCGTCTGAAGTTTGCTAGAGAGCATTTGGATGATCCAGAAGAGGATTGGGAGAATGTCATATGGTCAGATGAAACCAAAATAGAACTTTTTGGTAAAAACTCAACTTGTCGTGTTTGGAGAAGAAAGAACACCATACCTACTGTGAAGCATGGGAGTGGAAACATGATACTTTGGGGCTGTTTTTCTGCAAAGGGACCAGGACAACTGATCCGTGTAAAGGAAAGAATGAATGGGGCCATGTATCATGAGATTTTGAGTGAAAACCTCCTTCCACCAGCAAGGGCATTGAAGATGAAACATGGTGGGTCTTTCAGCATGACAATGATCCCAAACACACCGCCTGGGCAATGAAGGAGTGGCTTCGTAAGAAGCATTTCAAGGTCCTGGAGTGGCCTAGCCAGTCTCCAGATCTCAACACCATAGAAAATCTTTGGAGGGAGTTGAAAGTCTGTGTTGCCCAGCGACAGCCCCAAAACATCACTGCTCTAGAGGAGATCTGCATGGAGGAATGGGCCAAAATACCAGCAACAGTGTGTGAAAACCTTGTGAAGACTTACAGAAAACGTTTGGCCTCTGCCATTGCCAGCAAAGGGTATATAACAAAGTACTGAGATAGATAGATTTGTTTATTTGACAGGGACAGTGCAATAAACATAGACAATTAATCAATGACAATCAATCTGATGTGTTGCACAGAGTGTATAGCTATTAGCTAATTTGCAACTCTTGTCCCTGGATGGGCTTTAGAAAGGAGAAACAAGTGAAAAGAAAAAAAAAAAAAAAAAAAAAAAAAAAAAAGGAAAGAAAAGGAATACACAATAACCACATACATCAATGCAAAAAACATAAATACATTATAAATACACAATTATAAATATTATAAATATTATAAATACACAAATATAACAACCTGACACACATTTGCCTATTTCAGGCCTCCCTCCCTTCGTCACTCACTATAAACAAACACATTCATTCCTTCCCTTCATTCACTCTCACCCTGCAGACAATCATTTCATACATAGGTACATTCTTGTTTATTTTTCAGCCAGTTTTTAACCTTTTTAGTGAATGTTTTAAAGTCCGTTATTATTTTAATTTCATTTGGCATTGTGTTCCAGATGTGACTGCCCTTTATAGAGAAAGCTGTTTGTCCAAATGTGGTTCTGCGGTGGAATATTTTACAGTTATTGTTAACAGAACTCCTGGTGGCTATGCTGCTGTCCTGTCTTTGGATGAAACCAGCAAGTGGCTCAGGTGCTGATTTATGGAAACATTTGAAAGTTAATTTCAGTAAACAGAGGTCAATGAAACTCTCAAAACTCAATAGGTTATGAACTTTTGTTATTGACCAAATGCTTATTTTTTTTTCCCACAATATCTTTATTGAACCTTTTTTTTTTTTTTAACAAACATGATACAAACAAACACTAACACTAAAGTACTACAAAAAAAAAAATGCACTAAAAACACCAACAAAATCAAGTCTTCAACAATGCTCCTCTGTTTAGTCTAGACAATCCAATACATAAGTATACATATTATGTTCACCAGTTTGGAATTTACAAGGTCCACACACATCATTCACCTTCTTCTTCAAGAGTTATGTTTAAATTTTTTACATAATCAATAAAAGGTCTCCATATATTCTCAAACACAATTTCCTTTGATTTCAGTATATATGTTATTCTTTCTAATGGAAGGTTTGTTAACATCTGTCTTAACCACTGAGTCACATCTGGTCTATGAGTCTTTTTCCATAATAGTGCAATACATTTTTTGGCATTAAGCAAACTGAGGTCTATGAATGTTCTTTCACTTTTATTAAAATTATGCTTTTCTGGGTACAGACCCAACAAAAACAGTTTAGGATTCAATATGATTGGTTTTGAGATTATTTTTTCAATTGTTACCCTCACCTCTTCCCAAAACATTCTTATTAATCTACATTCCCATAAACAATGAAATAGGGTTCCTTTACTTTCCATGCATTTTGTGCATGTATCTGGTATATTTTTGTTATATCTATTTAACTCCTCCGGTGTAACATACATCCGCATTAACCATTTGAAATGTATCAATTTAAGGCGTGCATTTATTGATTTGGTTTGAGCTTCTGTACAAGCCAATTCCCATTGTTCCTCTGAAATTTCAATTTGCAGATCTTCTTTCCAGTAGTTTAATCTTTTCAGTGAATTTTCACTTGAAGATAGTGTCAATGAGTTATAAAACTCTGAAATAATACCCTTTCTTTTACTATCTTTCATCATCATTTTTTCCAAGGATGAATAAATAGGTCGAGTGAGAGCTTTATTTTGATTTGATCGAATAAAGTTTCTAAGTTGAAGATATTTAAAAAAATGTGTTCTATTGAGATTAAATTTGATCCTCAGCTCTTCAAAAGACATTATGTTGTCTGCACATGGCAAATATAAATCCTGAATCTTTTGTATCCCTTTTAAATTCCATACTTTAAATACAGCGTCCGCTCTCCCTGGTTTAAAATATTGATTACCCCATATTGGACTAAATTGTGACAATAACTGTGGTTCTTTTAAATAGTTTTTAGCTTCACACCATATTTTGATCATATGCTTTACAAATGGATTTTTAACTTGTTTTTGTAATTTTTTTGCCGAATCTGAGTATATGAATATGGGAAGAGGTAAAGGTAAATTGTATGATTCCATTTCAGTCCAGTGAGGGAGATCATTTGATGAAAAATAATATGTCATAGACCTCAGTTGTGCCGACCAATAATACAACATAAAATTTGGACATTTCAGACCTCCACGATCAAATGGTAAATATAATAAAGACAAACGTAATCTAGCCCTCCTGTTGTTCCATATAAATTCCACTAACTTTTTTTTTATTCTTGAGAATAGATCTAAAGGTGGTGATAAGGGAATGTATTGAAATAAATAAAGTATTTTAGGTAAAATATTACTTTTAAGTATATTGATTCTCCCGATCATCGACATTGGTAGTGACATCCATCTCTGAGTTAACTCATTGATATCTGACATTAAGGCTTCATAGTTGACGCTGGCGACTGATTCTAGCTTAGGCATAATTTGGATTCCTAAATATTTAAACTGATTTACAACATTGAATTGATTTACCTCAGGGGCTGGGTAATTTCTCTGGGTCTCATTTAGCATTAATATTGAAGATTTAGTTTTATTTATTTTATATCCTGATATTTCCCCAAAATTCTTTATTAAATTCAACAAGGTTGGAATTGATTTTTTTAGATTCGACATAAACAAAATTATATCATCGGCGTACAGGGAGATTTTATGTTCTGTTGGTCCTACTTTAATTCCATATATTTGTGAATGTAAACGTATCGCTATCGCTAAAGGTTCAATTGCCATAGTAAACAGTAAAGGTGAAAGTGGACAGCCTTGTCGACATCCTCTATTGATTTTTATTGGTTTTGAAATATTGTTATTTGTTAGGATTTCTGCTGTAGCATTATTGTATATTATTTGAACCCATTTTATGAAATTATTTCCAAGTCCAAACCTTTGTAGGACTTCAAAAAGAAAGGGCCATTCAACTCTATCAAAGGCCTTTTCGGTGTCCAATGATAGGAGAGCTGTATCCGGTGCTTCTTTATTAAAATAAATAATATTAAATAGTCTTCTTACATTATGGAAGCCTTGTCTACCCTTTATAAAGCCATTCTGATCTCGATTAATAATATTTGGTAAAATTTCTTGTATTCGTCTTGCTAAAATTTTACAGATTATCTTAAGGTCGGCGTTTAATAGGCTTATTGGTCTCATATTTTCACATTTATTAGAGGGCTTACCTGGTTTTGGCAACAGTATAATTAAGGCATTATTTATGTATGATGGTAAATTATTATTTTGAAATGCTTCTAAAACCATTTCCAAAAAAGGTTTTATTAATTTATTCTTAAATTTTTTATAAAGGTCAACTGGAAGACCATCTGGTCCTGCACTTTTTCCTGATTTCATATTATCAATGGCTAGCCCAACTTCTTCTTGACTAATTTTAGACTCCAATATCTCCCTGTTTTCATTTGGTATACACGGTATAGATAGTTCGTTCAAAAACCCATTTAGTTTTGTTAAATCAGGTTCATTTTTGGTAACATATAATTTTTCATAGTAATCTCTAAAGGCTCTATTAATTTCTAAAGGATCTATAACTACCTGTCCGTTACTTATAATACTGGTAATTGGTGTTTTAATTTCCAATTGTTTAATCTGCCATGCTAATAATTTTCCTGATTTTTCACCTTGTTCATAAAAAGATTGTTTCAATCTTAGAAGACTCGAGGCAGCTCTATTCGCTGATTTTTTGTCGTATTCAGCTCTCAAAATCAGTAATTCATTCTCCAACCTTGGGTCACTTCCTGCATACACTTTTTCCTGAAGACTTTTTATTTTATGTTCCAATTTAGCTCTCTCCTCTCGAGTCTTCTTAGATTTTGATCCTGTATAACTAATAATATGTCCCCTAATAAAAGCTTTGAAAGCCTCCCACTTTACACATGCTGATGTTTGTGTAGTATTGATGTCAAAGAACTCGTCTATCTGTTTTTCTATATACTTGACAAATTCCTCATCCTGAAGCCATTTATGTTGAAATTGCCATCTACCTGATTCCTTTGTCAATTTTTTATCTACATATATTAGACAACAGGGTGCATGATCAGAGATCACGATGTTATCATAAAAGCAGTTTTGAATCTTGGACCTTAATTCTGTGGAAATCAAAAAATAATCAATACGTGAGAATGTCTTGTAGGTACTGGAATAACAAGAATAGGCTTTAACTTGTGGTTTCATTTCTCTCCATATATCTAACAATCTCAATTCTTTCATAAAATGATTAATAGTCATCCTACATCCAATGTGCGTACAATCCAGTCCTGTTGATCTATCCACACCTGGATTCAATGTACAATTAAAATCCCCTGCTATTATATGTTGCCCTGTAAGTGATGATAAGATGAAAAATAAATTAGCAAAGAACTTCTGATCATCTATATTGGGACCATATAAGTTCACAAGATTTATATTTTCTAATAGCAAAGAACCTTGAATGATTACATATCTTCCAAATTTGTCTCCAATTACATTTTTCACTTGAAAAGGAACTGATTTATGTATGAGAGTCATAACTCCCCTGGCTCGGGATGAAAATGAAGAGGTGAATACACTTCCCTGCCATCTACTCCTAATTCTTTTAACATCCTCCTCTATCAGATGAGTTTCTTGTAAAAACACAATTCTTGAACCCATGTCCTTTATTTTATTCATAACTTGTTTAAGTTTTTTTAAATTTTGTAGACCTCTGCAATTCCATGAAGTTAAATTAAGATTAACACTTTGGTCCATGATCAATAGAGAGTTTGGGATTACCTTGCAGTGTAAACATGCTCATACAGAGAAGCAAAAACATGAGTGGTTGAACATTCATCCTACAAACTACACACAAACAAATTTCCCCTTCCCACACTTGTGGCAAACCCCCCAAAATCAAAAGAAAAATTCTGTCTCCCGATATAGCCATCGACCGTTCCACACCCACGGGGAACAGCCTAAGCCACTCCTTCTTCATCCTCCCAATCACCCTAACTCTACTGCTTTTAATGACGTAACATTAACTCTCCTCTGTAGTTTTCCAACTTAACTCCAAAATTTTTAACAACTTTGTACATCATAGTTTTGTTTTTTTTTGTTTTTTTGTTTTTGTTTTGTTTTTTGTAATATATAATACAATCTATATTTTGTAAACTTACTATTTACTTCAAGTCAGTCAGATGCCTGTGCAAATGCTTAATTATTCTACCTTATATTTTGTTCATGCTTAGCTCCCACCAGTCTCTTCTTCTTCTTTGATCTTCTTGATGAACTCCTGCGCCTTCTCTGGGGTCTTGAAGATGTGGGTTCTGCCCTCATACGTGGTCAGCAGTCTCGCAGGATAGATTACACCATGACGAATCCCAAGGTTGCGCAGCTCCTTACGTACGGGATCAAACTGCTTCCTCAATTGCTGGATTCCTGTGGCCAAATCTGGGTAGAACCGCACCTGCTGGTCCTGGTGTTTAATCTCTCCTTTTTTAGCTCGTGCAGCGTTGAAGATCTTCATCCTGTCTCTGTTGCTAAGAAACTTCATAATTAAGGTCCTCGGCGGTCCCTTATCTCTCCGTGGGCCAATACGATGTGCTTTTTCCAGAATCACTGCTGATTGCAACTCCTCGCTGCCCAGCACCTCCGGAATCCACTTTTCCAGAAAGGAACATACGTCCCGACCTTCTGATTCCTCTGGAAGACCCACCAGCCTCAAATTATTCTGTCTCGACCGAGATTCCAAATCCAAAATATTATCTTCCAGAGATTTATTTTTTTTTCCAAAGTGCGCACCTTTAATTGAAGACGGGTGACGTCATCTTCAGCACTAGTGAGACGGAGCTCCATCTGCGCCGTTCGTTCTACACAGTCACCCAATTCCTTTCTTATTCCTTCCAACGCTGTCATAATCCCATCAAATCTAGAGGAAAAGTCCGCTCTCATTGAACTCATGGCAGCCATCAGCGCATCTGCGCCATTCCCCGTAGATATCGCACCGTTGCCAGCCTCCTCCGCCATATATGGAGTTTTGTTTGCTGCGTCACAGACCTGAAAGTCCGTTAATTTGGACTGTTTCGGCGGCTCGCTTTTTCCTTTTCCTGGTTTTCCAGCCTTAGGCTTCGCCGACATATCCTCGCCCAAATGCTGGGATACGTTCTGTCCCAAATGAGAGAGTTATTTGCCGATTTTTTTTTTCCAGGAGCAGAGCAGAGCGAGACACGTCCGTCCTACGTGGCAGCCATAACCGCACCAAATGCTTATTTTACTGAGGAATTTACCAATTAATTCATTAAAAATCCTTCAATGTGGACTTCCGGTTATGGCTGCCACGTAGGACGGACGTGTCTCGCTCTGCTCTGCTCCTGGAGAAAAAAATCGGCAAATAACTCTCTCATTTGGGACAGAACGTATCCCAGCATTTGGGCGAGGATATGTCGGCGAAGCCTAAGGCTGGAAAACCAGGAAAAGGAAAAAGCGAGCCGCCGAAACAGTCCAAATTAACGGACTTTCAGGTCTGTGACGCAGCAAACAAGGCTCCATATATGGCGGAGGAGGCTGGCGGCGGTGCGATTTCTGCGGGGAATGGCGCAGATGCGCTGATGGCTGCCATGAGTTCAATGAGAGCGGACTTTTCCTCTAGATTTGATGGGATTATGACAGCGCTGGAAGGAATAAGAAAGGAATTGGGTGACTGTGTAGAACGAACGGCGCAGATGGAGCTCCGTCTCGCTAGTGCTGAAGATGACGTCACCCGTCTTCAATTAAAGGTGCGCACTTTGGAAAAAAAAAAAAAAATCTCTGGAAGATAATATTTTGGATTTGGAATCTCGGTCGAGACAGAATAATTTGAGGCTGGTGGGTCTTCCAGAGGAATCAGAAGGTCGGGACGTATGTTCCTTTCTGGAAAAGTGGATTCCGGAGGTGCTGGGCAGCGAGGAGTTGCAATCAGCAGTGGTTCTGGAAAAAGCACATCGTATTGGCCCACGGAGAGATAAGGGACCGCCGAGGACCTTAATTATGAAGTTTCTAAGCAACAGAGACAGGATGAAGATCTTCAACGCTGCACGTGCTAAAGGAGAGATTAAACACCAGGACCAGCAGGTGCGGTTCTACCCAGATTTGGCCACAGGAATCCAGCAATTGAGGAAGCAGTTTGATCCCGTACGTAAGGAGCTGCGCAACCTTGGGATTCGTCATGGTGTAATCTATCCTGCGAGACTGCTGACCACGTATGAGGGCAGAACCCACATCTTCAAGACCCCAGAGGAGGCGCAGGAGTTCATCAAGAAGATCAAAGAAGAAGAAGAGACTGGTGGGAGCTAAGCATGAACAAAATATAAGGTAGAATAATTAAGCATTTGCACAGGCATCTGACTGACTTGAAGTAAATAGTAAGTTTACAAAATATAGATTGTATTATATATTAAAAAAAACAAAACAAAAACAAAACAAACAAAAAAAAAAAAAACTATGATGTACAAAGTTGTTAAAAATTTTGGAGTTAAGTTGGAAAACTACAGAGGAGAGTTAATGTTACGTCATTAAAAGCAGTAGAGTTAGGGTGATTGGGAGGATGAAGAAGGAGTGGCTTAGGCTGATCCTCGTGGGTGTGGAACGGTCGATGGCTATATCGGGAGACAGAATTTTTCTTTTGATTTTGGGGGGTTTGCCACAAGTGTGGGAAGGGGAAATTTGTTTGTGTGTAGTTTGTAGGATGAATGTTCAACCACTCATGTTTTCGCTTCTCTGTATGAGCATGTTTACACTGCAAGGTAATCCCAAACCCTCTATTGATCATGGACCAAAGTGTTAATCTTAATTTAACTTCATGGAATTGCAGAGGTCTACAAAATTTAAAAAAACTTAAACAAGTTATGAATAAAATAAAGGACATGGGTTCAAGAATTGTGTTTTTACAAGAAACTCATCTGATAGAGGAGGATGTTAAAAGAATTAGGAGTAGATGGCAGGGAAGTGTATTCACCTCTTCATTTTCATCCCGAGCCAGGGGAGTTATGACTCTCATACATAAATTAGTTCCTTTTCAAGTGAAAAATGTAATTGGAGACAAATTTGGAAGATATGTAATCATTCAAGGTTCTTTGCTATTAGAAAATATAAATCTTGTGAACTTATATGGTCCCAATATAGATGACCAGAAGTTCTTTGCTAATTTATTTCTCATCTTATCATCACTTACAGGGCAACATATAATAGCAGGGGATTTTAATTGTACATTGAATCCAGGTGTGGATAGATCAACAGGACTGGATTGTACGCACATTGGATGTAGGATGACTATTAATCATTTTATGAAAGAATTGAGATTGTTAGATATATGGAGAGAAATGAAACCACAAGTTAAAGCCTATTCTTGTTATTCCAGTACCTACAAGACATTCTCACGTATTGATTATTTTTTGATTTCCACAGAATTAAGGTCCAAGATTCAAAACTGCTTTTATGATAACATCGTGATCTCTGATCATGCACCCTGTTGTCTAATATATGTAGATAAAAAATTGATAAAGGAATCAGGTAGATGGCAATTTCAGCATAAATGGCTTCAGGATGAGGAATTTGTCAAGTATATAGAAAAACAGACGAGTTCTTTGACATCAATACTACACAAACATCAGCATGTGTAAAGTGGGAGGCTTTCAAAGCTTTTATTAGGGGACATATTATTAGTTATACAGGATCAAAATCTAAGAAGACTCGAGAGGAGAGAGCTAAATTGGAACATAAAATAAAAAATCTTCAGGAAAAAGTGTATGCAGGAAGTGACCCAAGGTTGGAGAATGAATTACTGATTTTGAGAGCTGAATACGACAAAAAATCAGCGAATAGAGCTGCCTCGAGTCTTCTAAGATTGAAACAATCTTTTTATGAACAAGGTGAAAAATCAGGAAAATTATTAGCATGGCAGATTAAACAATTGGAAATTAAAACACCAATTACCAGTATTATAAGTAATGGACAGGTAGTTATAGATCCTTTAGAAATTAATAGAGCCTTTAGAGATTACTATGAAAAATTATATGATACCAAAAATGAACCTGATTTAACAAAACTAAATGGGTTTTTGAACGAACTATCTATACCGTGTATTCCAAATGAAAACAGGGAGATATTGGAGTCTAAAATTAGTCAAGAAGAAGTTGGGCTAGCCATTGATAATATGAAATCAGGAAAAAGTGCAGGACCAGATGGTCTTCCAGTTGACCTTTATAAAAAATTTAAGAATAAATTAATAAAACCTTTTTTGGAAATGGTTTTAGAAGCATTTCAAAATAATAATTTACCATCATACATAAATAATGCCTTAATTATACTGTTGCCAAAACCAGGTAAGCCCTCTAATAAATGTGAAAATATGAGACCAATAAGCCTATTAAACGCCGACCTTAAGATAATCTGTAAAATTTTAGCAAGACGAATACAAGAAATTTTACCAAATATTATTAATCGAGATCAGAATGGCTTTATAAAGGGTAGACAAGGCTTCCATAATGTAAGAAGACTATTTAATATTATTTATTTTAATAAAGAAGCACCGGATACAGCTCTCCTATCATTGGACGCCGAAAAGGCCTTTGATAGAGTTGAATGGCCCTTTCTTTTTGAAGTCCTACAAAGGTTTGGACTTGGAAATAATTTCATAAAATGGGTTCAAATAATATACAATAATGCTACAGCAGAAATCCTAACAAATAACAATATTTCAAAACCAATAAAAATCAATAGAGGATGTCGACAAGGCTGTCCACTTTCACCTTTACTGTTTACTATGGCAATTGAACCTTTAGCGATAGCGATACGTTTACATTCACAAATATATGGAATTAAAGTTGGACCAACAGAACATAAAATCTCCCTGTACGCCGATGATATAATTTTGTTTATGTCGAATCTAAAAAAATCAATTCCAACCTTGTTGAATTTAATAAAGAATTTTGAGGAAATATCAGGATATAAAATAAATAAAACTAAATCTTCAATATTAATGCTAAATGAGACCCAGAGAAATTACCCAGCCCCTGAGGTAAATCAATTCAATGTTGTAAATCAGTTTAAATATTTAGGAATCCAAATTATGCCTAAGCTAGAATCAGTCGCCAGTGTCAACTATGAAGCCTTAATGTCAGATATCAATGAGTTAACTCAGAGATGGATGTCACTACCAATGTCGATGATCGGGAGAATCAATATACTTAAAAGTAATATTTTACCTAAAATACTTTATTTATTTCAATACATTCCCTTATCACCACCTTTAGATCTATTCTCAAGAATAAAAAAAAAGTTAGTGGAATTTATATGGAACAACAGGAGGGCTAGATTACGTTTGTCTTTATTATATTTACCATTTGATCGTGGAGGTCTGAAATGTCCAAATTTTATGTTGTATTATTGGTCGGCACAACTGAGGTCTATGACATATTATTTTTCATCAAATGATCTCCCTCACTGGACTGAAATGGAATCATACAATTTACCTTTACCTCTTCCCATATTCATATACTCAGATTCGGCAAAAAAATTACAAAAACAAGTTAAAAATCCATTTGTAAAGCATATGATCAAAATATGGTGTGAAGCTAAAAACTATTTAAAAGAACCACAGTTATTGTCACAATTTAGTCCAATATGGGGTAATCAATATTTTAAACCAGGGAGAGCGGACGCTGTATTTAAAGTATGGAATTTAAAAGGGATACAAAAGATTCAGGATTTATATTTGCCATGTGCAGACAACATAATGTCTTTTGAAGAGCTGAGGATCAAATTTAATCTCAATAGAACACATTTTTTTAAATATCTTCAACTTAGAAACTTTATTCGATCAAATCAAAATAAAGCTCTCACTCGACCTATTTATTCATCCTTGGAAAAAATGATGATGAAAGATAGTAAAAGAAAGGGTATTATTTCAGAGTTTTATAACTCACTGACACTATCTTCAAGTGAAAATTCACTGAAAAGATTAAACTACTGGAAAGAAGATCTGCAAATTGAAATTTCAGAGGAACAATGGGAATTGGCTTGTACAGAAGCTCAAACCAAATCAATAAATGCACGCCTTAAATTGATACATTTCAAATGGTTAATGCGGATGTATGTTACACCGGAGGAGTTAAATAGATATAACAAAAATATACCAGATACATGCACAAAATGCATGGAAAGTAAAGGAACCCTATTTCATTGTTTATGGGAATGTAGATTAATAAGAATGTTTTGGGAAGAGGTGAGGGTAACAATTGAAAAAATAATCTCAAAACAAATCATATTGAATCCTAAACTGTTTTTGTTGGGTCTGTACCCAGAAAAGCATAATTTTAATAAAAGTGAAAGAACATTCATAGACCTCAGTTTGCTTAATGCCAAAAAATGTATTGCACTATTATGGAAAAAGACTCATAGACCAGATGTGACTCAGTGGTTAAGACAGATGTTAACAAACCTTCCATTAGAAAGAATAACATATATACTAAAATCAAAGGAAATTGTGTTTGAGAATATATGGAGACCTTTTATTGATTATGTAAAAAATTTAAACATAACTCTTGAAGAAGAAGGTGAATGATGTGTGTGGACCTTGTAAATTCCAAACTGGTGAACATAATATGTATACTTATGTATTGGATTGTCTAGACTAAACAGAGGAGCATTGTTGAAGACTTGATTTTGTTGGTGGTTGTTGGTGTTTTTAGTGCATTTTTTTTTTTTTGTAGTACTTTAGTGTTAGTGTTTGATTGTTTGTATCATGTTTGTTAAAAAAAAAAAAAAAAAAAGGTTCAATAAAGATATTGTGGAAAAAAAAAAAAAATCCTTCAATGTGATTTTCTGGATTTTTTTTTCTTATTTTGTCTCTCATAGTTGAGGTATACCTATGATGAAAATTGGAGACCTCTCTCATCTTTTAAGTGGGAGAACTTGCACAATTGGTGGCTGACTAAATACTTTTTTACCCCACTGTACTTAAAAGTAATATCTTACCAAAAATACTTTATTTATTTCAAAACATTCCTTTACCACCACCTTCAGATCTATTCTCAAGAATTAAAAAAAAAGTTTGTGAAATTTATATGGAGCAATAGGAAGGCTAGATTACGTTTGTCCTTACTATATTTACCATTTGATCGTGGAGGTCTGAAATGTCCAAACTTTATGTTGTATTACTGGTCAGCACAGCTGAGGTCTATGACATATTATTTTTCATCAAATGATCCTCCTCACTGGACTGAAATGGAATCATACAATTTACCTTTACCTCTTCCCTTATTCATATATTCAGATTCGACTAAAAAATTACAGAAACAAGTTAAAAATCCAATTGTAAAGCACATGATCAAAATATGGTGTGAAACCAAAAAATATTTAAAAGAACCACACTTACTGTCACGATTTAACCCAATATGGGGTAATATGAGGTGGTATGGGCATCTGATTAGGATGCCTCCCGGACGCCTCCCACTTGAGGTGTTTCGGACACGTCCCACTGGGAGGAGACCCCGGGGCAGACCCAGGACTCGGTGGAAAGACTATGTCTCCCAGCTGGTCTTGGAACGCCTTGGTATCCTCTCTGAAGAGCTGAAGCAGGTGGCTGGGGAGAGGGAAGTCTGGGCTTCTCTGCTTGAACTGCTGCCTCCGCGACCCGGACTTCCGGAAAAGCGGTAGAAGATGGATGGATGGATGGGGTAATCAATATTTTACACCAGGGACAGCGGATGCTGTATTTAAAGTATGGAATTTAAAAGGGATTCAAAAGATTCAAGACTTATATTTGTCACAATCAGATAACATAATGTCTTTTGAAGAACTGAGGATTAAATTCAATCTTAACAGAACACATTTTTTAAATATCTTCAGCTTAGAAATTTTATTCGATCAAATCAAAATAATGCTCTCACCCGACCTACTTATTCATCCTTGGAAAAAATTTTGACGAAAGATAGTAAGAGAAAGGGTATTATTTCAGAGTTTTATAACTCATTGACACTATTCTCAAGTGAAAACTCACAGAAAAGACTGAATTATTACCTCCGCCAGGAGGTTATGTTTTTGCCGGGGTTTGTCTGTCTGTCTGTCTGTTGGTTAGCAAGATAACTCAAAAAGTTTTGGACGGATTTCGATGAAACTTTCAGGCGTTGTTGGAAATGGTACAAGGAAGAACTGATTAAATTTTGGGGATCATCCGGATCACCGTCGAGAAGAAAACCGCCATTACAGAAAATGCCATTTTCCTGAATAACTACTGAACTACTAATCCTATCAATGTCAATCCAATTGCTAGTCTTATGTTTTCATGGTCAAGGAATCTGAAAATGTACACACAAACACTGTGTGGGGGGAACTGTGGCAGCCATTACGGAAAATGCCATTTTCGTGAATAACCACTGAACCACTAATCCTATCATTGTCAATCCAATTGCTAGTCATATGTTTTCATGGTCAAGGAATCTGAAAACGTACACACAAACACTGTGTGGGGGGAACTGTGGCAGCCATTACGGAAAATGCCATTTTCGTGAATAACCACTGAACCACTAATCCTATCATTGTCAATCCAATTGCTAGTCATATGTTTTCATGGTCAAGGAATCTGAAAACGTACACACAAACACTGTATGGGGGAACTGTGGCCGCCATTACGGAAAATGCCATTTTCGTGAATAACTACTGAACCACTAATCCAATCATTGTCAATCCAATTGCTAGTCATATGTTTTCGTGGTCAAGGAATCTGAAAACGTACACACAAACACTGTATGGGCGGAACTGTGGCCGCCATTACGGAAAATGTCATTTTCGTGAATAACTACTGAACCACTAATCCTATCATTGTCAATCTAATTGCTAGTCATATATTTTCGTGGTCAAGGAATCTGAAAACGTACACACAAACACTATATGGGGGGAACTGTGGCGCTTGGCGGAGGTCTGCGCTCTCCGAGTGCTTTTCTAGTTGGAAAGAAGACCTGCAAATTGAAATTTCAGAGGAACAATGGGAAATGGCTTGTGCAGAAGCTCAAACCAAATCAATAAATGTACGTCTTAAACTGATACATTTTAAATGGTTAATGCGGATGTATGTTACACCAGTGGAGTTAAATAGATATAACAAAAACATACCAGATACATGCACAAAATGTATGGAAAGTAAAGGAACCCCATTTCATTGTTTATGGGAATGTAGAAAAATCAGAATGTTTTGGGAAGAGGTGAGGGTAGCAATTGAAAAAATAATTTCAAAACAATTCACACTGAACCCTAAACTGTTTTTGTTGGGTCTGTATCCAGAAAAACATAACTTTAATAAGAGTGAATGAGCATTCATAGACCTTGGTTTGCTTAATGCCAAAAAATGTATTGCACTACTGTGGAAAAAGACTCATAGACCAGATGTGACTCAGTGGTTAAGACAGATGTTAACAAACCTTCCACTAGAAAGAATAACATATATACTGAAATTAAAGGAAAATGTGTTTGAGAATATATGGAGACCTTTCATTGATTATGTAAAGAAATTAAACATAACTTCTGAAGAAGAAGGTGAATGATATGTGTGGACCTTGCAAATTCCAAACTGGTGAATGTATATTATGTATTCTTATGTAGTAGATTACCTAGACTAAACAGAGGAGCATTGTTGCTGACTTGCTGGTTGTTGTTGTTTTTAGTACATTTTTTTTTGTTCGTGTTTTTTTTTAATTTTTAAATTACTTTAGTATTAGTGTTTGACTGTTTGTGCCATGTTTGTAAAAAAAAGGTTCAATAAAAATATTGTGGAAAAAAAACAATGCAGTTAGCATCAGAAAAGGTTGAATTTAATGCATGACTAGTTTCGTTGCTGTAGCATACCTCCTTTATCGTCAGCCTATTAACTTATCAAACCCCCCTCATATATGGACCATTTGAAGTCACAGAACTAACCAACTCTTACAGTGTTAATATTTAACACTGTAAGAGTTGGTTAGTTTACACTTTCATCACTCTACATATAAGTCAAGAAAATCTGTGTGTCTGTCTGTGTTACGATCATAGAACTCGCTATGATGTCAAAGATCAAAGGCAGGCATCACTCACGATCATAGGACTTGCTATGACATCGTCAAAGATCATAGGACTCGCTATGACCTCTTCAAAGATCATAAGACTCGCTATGACATCATCAAAGATCAAAGGCAGGCATCTCTAAATGAGTGGTGACATGCTTGCTTACACCTGCTTTCTATGGGCAAGCAGAAATACTTGCTTATACTTGATTTCTCTGGGCATCGCTATGACATCATCAAAGGTCAAAGGACTCGCTTTGACATCATCAAAGATCAAAGGCAGGCATCACTGAACGAGTGGTGATGTCAAAGATCAAAGGGAGGCTTCACCAGCGTTACTGCTGCCATGGTAACTAACTTTCTATGGGCATGCAGAAATGCTTGCTTACACCTGCTTTCTATGGGCATGCAGAAATACTTGCTTACATTTAGTTTCTACAGGCATGCATGGGTATGCACTAGTAGTGCTATAATGTTAACTCTCTCAAAAGTGTTAATTTAACACTGCAGTAGTGGCTCCCATATAAACTCCAAAGGAGTGTTGATTTTAACTCTGATAATAATTCTGCAACTTCAAATTTGCTGTGTAGGACAAGACTAAGATCAAGAAAAGCGCTTTTATAGAGTGGCAGAAAACAGGAAATGAGAGGAAGAGATGAAGAGAGGAAGATAGTGTATATAAAAGCAAAAACAGAAGCAAAGAGAGAAGTGGCCAAGGCCAAACAGGATGCATGGAGTGAGTGGTATGATAAAGTGATGTCTGAAGATAGAGCTGAGGTTCGACTGGATACAGCAGTGATGATAGAAGGACTACAGCTCCTGACCAGATAGAGTGATGATATAGAGTGAAGTACGAGGAGACGAAGAAGAGTGATGTCTGAAGATAGAGTTGAGGTTCGATTGGACACAGCAATAATGATAGAAGGACTACAACTCCTGACCAGATAGAGTGATGATATAGAGTGAAGTACGTGGCGGTAATGCACCTGTAAGCTGGTTGCCAACCGCCAATCAAATCTAAAAGAAGAAGAAGAACCATTTAAAAGGTCACGAAACAGAGAGTTGCCAGCAGGAAGGAAATAGGAGACATGACCGTTATAGGGAGTCAAGAGGGTAACATCATTACAGGTGAAGTGAAGATCTGTGAGAGGTGGAGAGAGCATTTCAAGACATTGTCCAATGCTGAAAATGAAAGAGAGCCTCTTGTTGATGTGCCACTCACAGAGGGACCAGCGCTAAACATCACAGAAGATGAAGCAAAACAGGCAATTGATAAGATGAAGAATGGGAAAGTGCCGGGCTGTTCAGGTTTAACCATTGACCTCATTAATGTCCTCAAGGAGAAGGGTGGAATAATGGTCTCTGAGATCATGGAAGCCATCTGGGGAGAGGAAAATGCGAGAAAAGTGAAATTGTGCCAATATACAAGCAAAAAGGAGACCCTCTGGAATGTGATAAGTACAGAGGAATCAAGTTATTGGAACACCTTATGAAGATCCTAGAGACAGCACTGGACCAGCGATGATGGGATATTATCGAAATTGACAGTATGCAGTTTGGATTTAGCAACGAGAACCACTGATGCCATTTTTGTGGTGAAACGGCTACAAGAGAAACATCTGTAAAAGGAGACCTGTTCTTCACCTTTGTTGATCTTGAGAAGGCGAAGAGGTCTGATGTGGATGTGGTACATGGGGGATGTGGTGGGATGCTGTCAGTCTTCATATTAAACTACAAAACTCTTCTGTGACATAGTATTCCATCCACATACTAATCTATTGTGTCATCATATCACATCATCGTATAGTGTCTGTGCATGCACATGTGTCCCGATTAATGAAAAACACACACTCAGCCCTTGTTTTCTGTTAAATGAGGACAGTTACATAGAAATAAACTATTTGAAGTAACAGAAGACAGAATTTTCCCCTGCACAAAAAAAAAAAAAAAAATGGCGTGTGTGTTTACGATTCAGCGAACTACCTGTTTTTTTTTTTTTTTTTAAATTTAATAACCAGACCGCAGCGGGACCAGTCTGCCCTACCAGGAAAAGAGTTGTCACCCCGGCCAGAGAAGAGCCGACAGGCGCGCATAAAACCGACAATCCTCATTAACTACCTAATTATTTTTTTAAAAACATTTTTTCACCTCATTCACGGTCATTCTATTAACAGAATGAATCAAGATGAAAACATCTTGACAGTTGTTTTGAGTTGTTGAATTCAGCAGAGCAGATTAACAGACCTCAGACTGAGATGAGCGGCTCCTCTTTCTTGGTTTAAAAGAGAAGTTTGAATGAATGATAATATACTAAATCATGGACAAAGAAAAAGACTGGCATAATCTCTGAATTGTAGCCCACAGCTTTCATCCGTGCATAATTATGATCAAGTCTCTCCAGTGCGAGCAGGGCTGTGGAGGAGGTTAAAAAGCTCCATAAAAGCTTCTTGCCCTTAAATGCATTTTCACTTTGTGAACAAGCTTGCATTGTCCTCAGTGCAAAACGGGTTTGTCCTCCCATTTAAACTCTTAAAAGCCTCTGAACGTGCACCTCTTATTTACTAAAGGGAATGAGAGCAAAGATAGCAATTGGTTTCTTTCAAGTTATGCCCCAAACACACCTATGAATAATTAAGAGCATTAGGACAGCCTCTGTCCACTTTTCGCCTGACACAGAATTAATTTTTGAGTTGCTGTAATAGCAAAATGAACTTGGAAAGCCCATAAACGCATTTGGACTATGTCAGTGTAATTTAACCCTATATGTCTCACACAGAAAGTGATAGGTCATAAACCAGTTTGAATTTAAAAGTTCAATTTACAATTTGTGACCTCTAGTAGCCTCATTTAATAGGTTATGTTAATTTACTGTATCCCCACATAAATGGAACATTCATACAATAATGTCACCTTGTTTTATTTTACAAACTCAATGAATAATCAAATAAACTTAAATGACATATGAAAATTTTTAACTCTTGTGCTTTGGACCGTTCTAGAGGGCTAACTGCCTGATTCAAAGTAAAAAAACAAACAAAACAATTTTATGATATTCTGGGTCTTAGCGCATGCCATTCCCTTTAAGCTAAATTTCTTCTGATTGACTACCCAAAGTAAACAAAAGATTTGATCAGCAGGTAGGTTTCTGTGTGTCTGGGAATATGATTATTTTATAATGTACAGTGCATCCGGAACGTATTCACAGCGCTTCACATTTTCCACATTTTGTTATGTTCCAGCCTTATTCCAAAAGGGATTACCTTCATTTTTTTCCTCAAAATTCTACACACAATACCCCATAATGACAACGTGAAAAAAGTTTTTTTTTTTTTTTTGCCAAATTTATTAAAAATTAAAAACTAAGAAATCGCATGTACATACTGTAAGTATTCACAGCCTTTGTCATGAAGCTCAAAATTGAGCTCAGGCGCAACCTGTTTCCACTGATCATCCTTGAGATGTTTCTACAGCTTAAATGGAGTCCACCTGTGGTAAATTCAGTTGATTGGACATGATTTGGAAAGGCACACACCTGTCTATATAAGGTCCCACAGTTGACAGTTCATGTCAGAGCACAAACCAAGCATGAAGTCAGAGGAATTGTCTGTAGACCTCTGAGACAGGGTTGTCTTGTGGCACAAACCTGGGAAAGGGTACAGAAAAATTTCTGCTGCTTTGACGGTAGCAATGAGCACAGTGGCCTCCATCATCTGCAAATGGAAGAAGTTAGGAACCACCGGCACTCTTCCTAGAGCTGGCCGGCTGTCTAAACTGAGCGATCGGGGGAGAAAGGTCTTAGTCAGGGAGGTGACCAAGAACCCGATGGTCACTCTGTCAGAGCTCCAGCGTTGCTCTGTGAAGAGAGGAGAATCTTCCAGAAGGACAACCATCTCTGCAGCAATCCACCAATCAGGCCTGTATGGTAGAGTGGCCAGATGGAAGCCACTCCTTAGTAAAAGGCACATGGCAGCCCGCCTGGAGTTTGCCAAAAGGCACCTAAAGGACTCTCAGACCATTCATTCATTCATCTTCTTCTGCTTAATCCTTTTCGGGTCGCAGGGGGCTGAAGCCTATCCCAGCATCTTTGGGCGAGAGGCAGGGTACACCCTGGACAGATCGCCAGTCCATCACAGGGCCAACACAGAGAGACAGACAGCCATTCACTCTCACAGTCATACCTAAGAACAATTTAGAATCCCCAGTTTTGAGGCCAATTAACCTAACTTGCATGTTTTTGGCATACGGGAGGAAACCGGAGAAATCCCGGAGTAAACCCACGCAGACACGGGGAGAACATGCAAACTCCACACAGATCACTGTTGGTCGAGGGCTGGGATCGAACCCAGGATCCCCCGGCCAAGGGTGAGTTGCTGTGCTGCCGCAGTGCTAACCACTCCGCCACCGCACTGCCCCTCACAAAATTCTCTGGTCTGATTAGACAAAGACTGAACTCTTTGGCATGAATGCCAGGTGTCATGTTTGGAGAAAACCAGGCACCGTTCATAACCACCCCAATGTTGGTAGCAGCATCATGCTGTGGGGATGTTTTTCAGCAGCAGGAATTGGGAGACTAGTCAGGATAGAGGGAAAGATGAATGCAGCAATGTACAGAGACATCCTGGATGAAAACCTGCTCCAGAGCACTCTTGACCTCAAACTGGGGCGACGGTTCATCTTTCAGCAGGACAACGACCCTAAGCACACAGCCAATATATCAAAGGAGTGGCTTTAGGACAACTCTGTGAATGTCCTTGAGTGGCCCAGCCAGCCAGAGCCCAGACTTGAATCCAACTGAACATCTCTAGAGAGATCTGAAAATGGCTGTGCACCGACGCTTCCCATCCAACCTGATGGAGCTTGAGAGGTGCTGCAAAGACGACTGGGCAAAACTGCCCAAAGATAGGTGTGCCAAGCTTGTGGCATCATATTCAAAAAGACTTGAGGCTGTAATTGCTGCCAAAGGTGCAACAGCAAAGTATTAAGCAAAGGCTGTGAATACTTATGTACATGTGATTTTAGTTTTTTTTTTTTTTTAATAAATTTGCAAAAATCTCAAAAAAACCTTTGTTCACACTGTCATTATGGGGTATTGTGTGTAGAATTTTGAGGAAAAAATTATTTTAATCCCTTTTAGAATAAGGCTGTAACATAACAAAATGTGGAAAAAGTGAAGCACTGTGAATACTTTCCGGATGCACTGTATACTGTATGTCACCTTTGAACCTCTAGATAATATAACTTCATGTCATCTGGAGTCAGCTAGCCTGCAAAGTAAATAAAACACTTCTCGTTACTGACTTCTGACCTGATTATTTGAGCCACAGTGTTTTAGTCTGTAATACTGTAAATTTTGACAATACTGCAATACATAACATTTCTGCTAAATACAAGTGTCTCATCCTGAAAAATACTCTAAATTTTCGAATTGGTAATTTTTCTACTGCTCACTATTCTACTACTAACTTTGTGAGATTTAAATATTTTATTATATTTTACAAAGCCATGACAAATCAACAAGGTAAAAGGTCACACAAAGTTCAAAGCTGGTGTCACAGCTGCAGGCCTCGAAATGGGTGGAAAACGTTGGCAAAGTCTGTATTATTCTGAATCCAATGTGTCATTTCCTTTTCACTGTGCTGCTGATGAAACACAATGATATGACTAATGATTTATGTGACCATAGGCAAAAGTCCCTAAAAGCTTAGCTCAAATGAAAGAGTACTAATAGACTTTCTACAGTTTACATGCTATAGCCCTTTTCTTCTGACTGTAGACTAGCTACTAGTTGAGACTAATATGACAAATAATGAAATGAGC
The DNA here is from genome assembly GCA_020510985.1 of Pholidichthys leucotaenia. Taxonomy (NCBI): domain Eukaryota; kingdom Metazoa; phylum Chordata; class Actinopteri; order Cichliformes; family Pholidichthyidae; genus Pholidichthys; species Pholidichthys leucotaenia. The sequence continues at coordinate 53,552,420 of CM035840.1, read as the reverse complement.
TTAAAATGCAACAGATCAACAAATAGTAGGGTGTCCATACCAGTTGATGAAATGCCTCTGGCTTGGCCAGTTTTGAGCAAATGGACACAGAACTGCCTGGGTTTTATTTTTAAACTTTTTACAGGGAAGGTCCATTAACAGGGAACCTCTCTTTTTCAAGGACACCCTGTTCACATTCACACAGATACACATTCACAGCTGTTTGGAAGCTGCCCAGTACAACCACAGACTGAGCTGTGGCCACTGAGCAGCTCCACTGGAGCAGTTGAGGTTAAAGGTGGATCCACACCACAACATTTGAACCGACTTTTACTGACGTTTTGGCAAACGTCTGGCTCTGTTGGCAAAAGTTAATGATTGCTGGTGTTTGCTGGCAAATGCTAGTGAAAGTTGTGCTCTTTGAAAATTTCTAGCCTGCTAAAAATTTACCAACATTTGGAAATACACATTGGTGAAAGTTGTGCTCATTTTGTAAAAGTTCCTGAGCACTGAGCTAAGTTATGCACAGTTTACCTAAGTCAGCCTAAGTTAAAGCTGGGTTCACTCTATAGCGCTTGGACCGACTTTTACAGACGTTTTGAAAATCAGAGAAATACTCAGTGCAGTTCAGCTGACATCAGCTTCAGGTGATGCTCATATAAAGATTAGTGTTTGTGGAGGCTTCCTGCTGTTCTGGACCTGCTTCTGGAGTGAACACATCCCCCTTGGGCATATGTTTCAGTATTTATTTTTGTTTTATATTCCTATGTAGTTACTTCTGCATACCCTTTTCCCCTGTTCATTCATTCATTCATTCATTCATCTAAAAAATAATAAAATAATGCTATAGACTCCAACACTAAGTCCGCAATTAAAATGTGAATGTGGATGGAATTAAAAAAAACTACTAATGAATCATCATATAAATAAAATGATGGGTGATTATACTTTGACTGTTACACCTCTCTCCATTAAAATAACATAAAATCCCATTAAATGTCATTTACTTTTTGACACCACATCATCGCTGTTTGATTCCCACAATGGAAGTGGACCAATAAATCCTGGAGAATGATTATGCATGGAGCAGAAAATTAAGATCAGTAAATTTCTCAGTGAGGAGATTTTTTTGGGAGATTATATATATATGTAGCAGGCAGAGAGTAGACAGACTCTGACTGAAAATTTCATGAAAAACCTTTATTCCACGGACCATGGAAATGTTTTTCCAGACAGCAAAATTAAAAAAAAAAAAAAAAAAAAAAAAAACGGCTGTTGTTTCCAAGGCAACCAGTAATCCATACTGGCAAAAGACACGTTTGCACAACAGCACAGCCTAGTGGTAGAAAAATAACACTGCAAAGACACAAAACCACCCACCAAACCACACCCATCACCTGCAAACAAACCCACAAATGTCTAATATATATATCATACATTAAAAATAAACATGTCATACACACCATGTTGTCACCAAACAAATACTCTACATTGTCTTCTTACATATATATTTTCTTTTTCTTTAACTTCCCCTTCTCTCTATTTCTCTTTGGTTCCTGCATGTCTGTATTATGTTTTGATCAAAAAAACCATCTATTTTCACCAGTATTTCAGTCAACGTTTGCCAATGGAGCTCAACTTAGGCTGACTTAGGCGAACTCTGCATAACTTAGCCCAGTGCTCAGGAACTATTACAGATTGAGGACAACTTTCACCAACGTTTATTTCCAAATGTCAGCAAATTTTCAGCATGCTGAAAATTCGCAACGAATACAACTTTCACCAGCATTTGCCAACAAACACCAACTTTTGCCAGCAGAGCCAGACGTTTGCCAAAACTTTAGTAAAAGTTGGTCCAAAGTTGTAGTGTGAATCCACCCAACAATCAGGTCCAGGATGGCAGGAAGCCTCCACAAAAGCTGATCTTTATATGAGCTTCGCCTGACACTGATGTCAGTTGAACTGCACTGAATATTCCTTTGCTCAAGTTAACCTAAGTTGGGAACTGCTACACATAGGCTAGCCTAAGTTGGCAAAAGTGTGACAACGCTGAATGCAACGCTGGCAAATGTTCGTAAAAGTTTGTAAAAGTTGGTGTGTGTTCACAAACGTAATTTCACCAACGTTTGGACTGATTTCGCTGATTTTTCAAAACGTCAGTAAAAGTCAGTCCAAACATTATAGTGTGAACCCAGCTTAAGGGCCTTGCTCAGCGGTACCACAGTGGGGTTAAAGAAGGTGGGGCAAATACTGCTATGTTAAACATGACTGATACTTTTGAAAGTCCTAGAAACAAATGTTTGGTTTAAACTAAATTTCTAGATAAAGCTGTTTAAGTAGTTCCTGCTTAAAAAAAGACTAAAATTAAAAAAAAAGACAAAAATTGCTTAAAAAAGACAAAAATGTCCCTGACTTCATGTTTTTTTAAACCCAGTGACATGGAAATGTCATGTGGTATTTTTCCTATTAACAAGTGTGAACCACTGGAGTTTTTAAATTTTATTTATTTTAGGTTTTCCGAATAATTCTACAAAGATTAAACCATGATTTTAAGGCACAGTGACACAGTTCAGTTTAAAATGAAAGACCTTATTGAGCAAGCTCACATACCGCACACATCTGCATATCATGGCTCCTAAGGAGAACTGATCAACGTAAAAATGGATGGGGAAAAAAATAAGTCCCCCTGTCAAAAATGAACCCCTCATTTGAGTCAATGGTTCTGTATAAACAGGAACTGAATCTGATCAGAAATGTAGAAGCTATTGGTGACAACATAAAATGGAGTGGAAAAAGTACAAGCCCCCACCGAAAGCATGGATCCCCCTCAGTAGATTCAAGATTCAAAGATTTTATTTGTCAATAGTACTATACATATAGGACAAAAAGAAGAATTGAAATACCTTTTCTCTCTCTTCAGTGGTGTGCGCAATTTAAAAATAAAAGGATTAAGGCTGGAAAAACAACAACGGCAGTCTATGTACAGTAATGCTACCCGCAGTGCAAATAGTAACAAAAGATAAAATACAGACACCCCATAGTGAAAATAAAGAAACGATAAAACCCAGCAATCCTATATACAGAAAAAGTAGAGCAGTAATACAATAAGTATTACTGCTAGCAATACTTGTAATACTTGTAGTAATGTAGTATAAGTAATACTTGTAGTAAAACTTGCAAGTTTGATGCAATATGCACCGTGCACCGGGCTGCACGGTGGCGCAGTGGTTTAGCACTGTGGCAGCACAGTTTTACCCTCGGCCGGGGGATCGCGGGGATCATGAGATCGTGGGTTCGATCCCAGCCCTCGACCAACAGTGAGCTGTGTGGAGTTTGCATGTTCTCCCCGTGTTGCGCGGGTTTACTTTGGGATTTCTCCGGTTTCCTCCCGCACACCAAAAACATGTAGGTTTAGGGCGCTCGCACACGCAGCGACCAGCAGCCGGTGGCTTGTCACCAGACTGCAAACCAAGTCTACCTACGGGTACAAATAAGTAACAAAAAAAAAAAAAAAAAAATAGTGTAGGTGCAGACAGTGACAGATTGGACAGCGACAGCACATTTATTTATTTATTTATTTTTTTTTTCTCCACCCGCAGCACATGATCAATACTGCAATAACAACAACACCAGGTGTGGCATTTGTGCAAATGGTTGCAGTAAGGTGCAGAGACATACAGCAGCAGATGTATTACTGTTGGTGTGCCAGTCTTTCTGTGCAAACAGCTGAGGTAGTTATTGTGCAGGTGAGTGCGTTATGGTTCAGGGGGGAGGAGGGAGTGGACAGAGTTCAGGGTCCTGATGGCCTGATGAACAAAGCTGCTTAGCAGTCTTGTGGAGCAGGCCCGGAGGCTCCGGTACCTTTTCCTCAAGGGCAGGGGGCTGACGAGGGAGTGTGAAGGGTGGGAGGTGTCGCCTGCTATGTTGATGGCTCTGCGGGTGAGGTGGGTGAGGTAGATGTCTGAGAGGGGTGGCAGAGGGGCACCGATGAGCTTGCTGGCTGCTCTCACTGTGTGTTGTAGTGTCTTCCGGCAGGAGGTGGTGCAGCTTCCATACCACACCGTGATGCAGCTGGTGAGGATGCTCTCAATGGTGCTCCAGGAGAATGAGCAGATGATGGGGGGTGGGACTTGTGCTCTCCTCAGTTTGCGGAGGAAATAAGAGTTTGAGCCTTCTTGGCCAGTGATGTGGTGTTGGTGGACCAGGAGAGGTCCTCAGAGATGTGCACTACCAGAAACTTGGTGCTGCTCACCCTCTCCACAGCTGCTCCATCAATGATCAGAGGGGGATGCTGTGTGTGTCCCCTCCTGAAGTCGACCACAATCTCCTTGGTTTTTCCCATGTTCAGAAAGAGATTATTGCCTTTACATCACTGGGCCAGTTGGCTCACCTCATTTCTGTAGTTGGCCTCCTCATTGTTGGTGATGAGGCCCACCACCGTTGTGTCATCGGCAAACTTGATAATGTGGTTGGTACTGTAGGCTGGTACACAGTCATGGGTCAACAGAGAGAAGAGCAGCAGGATGAGCATGCACCCTTGTGGGGCCCCTGTGCTCAGTGTGATGGTCTTGGAGGTGTTGCTGCCGACCCGCACGTTCTGTGGCCTCCCTGTAAGAAAGTCCAGTACCCAGTTACAGAGAGAGGTTTTGCGTCCCAAGTGTCAGAGTTTTTGTATTAGTTGCTGGGGGATTATTGTGTTGAATGCTGAACTGAAGTCGAAGAACAGCATTCACACGTAGGAGTTCTTTGAGTCCAGGTGGGTGAGGGCTGGATGGAGAGCAGCAACGATGGTGTCTTCTGTGGGTCTGTTTGACCTGTATGTAAACTTAGACGGGTCGTGGGAAGGGAGGGATAAACCTGATGTTCTGCATGACCAGCCACTTGAAGCACTTCGTTATGATGCGGGTCAGTGCTATGGGCCGGTAATTGTTGTAGCTGGATGGGATGGGCTTCTTTGGGACTGGTATTATGGTAGCAGTTTTGAAACGTGGAGACAACAGCTTGACTCGGGGAGACGTTGAAGATGTTGGCCAGGACATTCTTGAGCTCCTCCGCACAGTCCTTCAGAACGCAACCTGGTATGTTGTCTGGTCCTGCTACCTTATGTGGGTTGATCTTCGAGAGGATCCTCTTCACGCTAGCAGGATCCAGACTTATGGCCTGCTCATCTGGAGGAGGAGTGGTCTTCTGTGCTGATGTGCTGTTTTGTGTTTCAGAGCAGCCAAAGAAGTCATTTAAGTTGTTAAGCAGTGTGATGTCACTCGCACAGGTCTGAGGTGGAGGTTTTTAGTTGGTGAGGGTCTGTATACCACACCAGAGAGAACGTACAATTAGATGTATAAGTTTGAAGTGTATCTGATTGGAGGTGACAGCAGGAAATGACGACTCCCCATTGGAACCCTTTATTAGATGAGTCTGAAAACTGAATGTGTCCAAGGTATTGATGAGTTAAAGCTTCTGTATAACACTGAAGTGAATCCGATAAGAAATGTAGGAGCTAGAGTGAGTGAACGAACGAACGGACAGACTGGTCAAAAATATTACACGGGATAATAAGTAAAGCAATGCAGTCACTAGCTAAAATATACAGTATATCATGACAAAAAGCATTGGGGGGGGATAATGACAACATTTTTTCAGGGTTTAAGTTTAAATTTAAATAGTAAATTTTATACAACAGCTAGTTCCGACTGAGCAATATGACTGGACAATAGCTATTCCAGGAGTTACTAAAATCCACGGTAATTGCACTCCAATATTTCACTGGATATGTATGACTCCACTTCAAAGATGTTCGTGTAACTGTTAAATACTAACACTAATTTACTGTCAACCAACTCTCAGTTACAACTGCAATACTGTGTTGAATACCTTAATTTCCACAGTGAGGCACTGTTTGAAAGACTTCTTACCTGACCCGGAAGTCCCACCCTTTTGAATATGTAAGTAAGTAAGTAAGTTAAATAAAATTTATTTATATAGCACTTCTTACAGAAAAAAATCACAAAGTGCTTCACAATAAAATAAAACACACAATCACAAATACAACAATAAAGGCACTGAAAACAAGTATAAAGACATTAAAAACATGCAAACCACAATCAAACTAAAAAGCCCATTTAAACAGAAGTGTCTTCAGCTGCTTTTTAAACGCGTCAACAGAGCCTACTAAGCACAAAGACAGTGGTAGAGCATTCCACAATCTTGGTGCCACTGCCTGAAAGGCTCTATCACCTCGAGTTTTAAAATGGGTTTGAGGGACAGCCAGTAAAAGTTGATCCGAGGATCTCAGAGACTGTGAGGGGTTGTACACTTTAAGCAGCTCGGTGATCTATTTAGGGCCCTGGTCATGAATAACTCTAAAAACAAGAACTAAAATTTTAAACTGAATCTTAAAACCAACTGGGAGCCAGTGAAGTGCTGCTAAAACCGGTGTAATGTAAGCCCTTTTCTTAGTGTGAGTTAAAAGTCTAGCAGCCGAATTTTGAACAACCTGGAGGCATTGAATATACTTTTGGCTCAGACAGGTAAAAAGACTAAGCGAGAAGAAATAAAAGCATGTATAATCATCTCAAGTTCCGCCTTCGACACCAGGGTTCTCAACTCAGAAATATTCTTCAGATGGAAGAAACAATTTCTAATTAACTGATTAATGTGGTGCTCAAGAGACATAGCCGAGTCAAAACTAACACCAACATTCCGAAGACTTGCCTGGACAGAGGAACCTAGGGTACCCATGTGGTGCTTAATAAGTGGAATCTTGTTTTCAGGAGTGATAATTAATGTCTCTGTCTTGTCTGAGTTAAGCTGTAAAAAGTTTGCACTTAACCACTGTTTGATGTTAGACAAGCAGTTAAAGATGACAGCATGTGAAACTCAGACTCTTTAAAAGAACAATACAACTGAATATCATCAGCATAAAGATAAGAAATATCTTTGAACTGGCTAATTATCCGTCCCAGTGGCAAAATGTATATTAGAAATAAAATGGGTCCTAAACCTGAGCCTTGTGGTACCCCACATGAATACTGTGCTATTTCAGAAAAGATCTGATTCACGGACACGTTAAAGGTTCTTCCGGTGAGGTACGATGAGAACCATTTTAAAACAGAACCAGACAGCCCTAGCTCTTTGAGTCTGTTGATCAATATACAGTGATCAACAGTATCAAAGGCAGAAGAAAGATCCAATAAAACCAGAACTGTGTATTTACCAGTGTAAGCCGCCATTATAATGTCACTGGAGACTCTGACTGAAGCTGTTTTGGTAGAATGATTTTTCTGAAAGCCAGACTGAAATTTATCCATGATATTACAAATTGCCAAAAAATGACATAAGCTGCTCAGCCACTACCTCTTCCAGAATTTTTGATATGAAAGGGAGTTTAGAGATTGGCCTATAATTATTTGGCTGTGATGGATCCAAGCTCGGCTTCTTAAGAGTTGGTTCAGCCACTGCATGTTTGAAGGAGCTGGGAACCACACCAGCTGCAAGTGAAATGTTTATCAGTTCAACAACTAAAGGACCAATTAACTCAAAAACAGCTAAAAATAGAGCTTAGTAGGGAGAACATCAGCAGGGGAAGAGGAGAGTTTCATCTTCTGAAGAAGAGCCGTGATGTCCTGAAAGGTCATTGGATTAAAAGTGGACCAAGCACAAGGTGAGGGCTTGTGACACAGTTAAGAGAAGGTGATGGCAAAATATTTTCCCTGATATCTCTGATCTTATCAACAAAGAAATTAAGAAATCTGTTACTGTCCGCTTTACACAACACAGGGATTAGAGAGGCAGTAGGTGAGACAAGAGTGTTAACTGTGTCAAATAAGACTCTAGGATTTTTCTTATTTGTGAAAATTATTTTTGAAAAATACAGATTCCTGGCATCCTTCAGCATGTCATTTAAAGAGGCTCTAAGCTCCCTTAAATGGAGTCTGTGAACCTCCAATTGGGTGGATTTCCATAAGCGTTCTACCTTACGACAATTTCTTCTAAAGGATCGAATGGAGTCATTTATCCAGGGATGAGACTTTTTAGGAGAAGCAAGGACAGATTTCACTGGTGCCACTTTGTCTAAAATAGCTATACAGTGTCTGTCTAATGTCTGAGTGAAGGCATCAGGATCTTTAATTAATAAAGCTTTATTCAGATTACAGTCTGCCCTTGTTTAAGCATCGTGAAGCTATTTCACATCTGTTTAAAAAAATGGGCAGTGCTAGAGTTGGATTTATTGTCTTGACGAACAAACCACAATACCTTTGTGGTGATGGACTCTTTGTTTCATCTGATAATGCAAAGAAAAGGGAGCCAAGTGTGCCAAAGTGTGCATGCTAGCTACTAGCCACTGGCTAGCTACCGGCATTGGCTACGTTTTGATCTCAGGTCTTCTGCAGTACTGACTCAACAGGTATGTTTCATAAACACTTGACAACAGTTAACTTGTTTACATGTGTGTGAAATAACAATAGACGTCTTCATGCTGATTGAGATGTTTAGCAACAGTTACTGGCTACATTTAGAAGGGACTATTTTTTATCTCAGCTATGCAAAATAACCGGTTAAACAAACAAATCATAATATTTTGTCTAGGGGTGGGTTCAAAAGATCGATCCAGCGATTTGAATTGATCCACGTTTGACTGAGCCAATATCGATCCACAAAATCCGTGGATCAATCTTTTAATATCATAATTTTACAGTATGTAATGGCTAATTCTTCTGTTTATACAATGTTGGTAATTTTTTTCAATTTTCCTGAGTATTTAATTCTAAATAAATTACCGATGAACAGGAAATTTTTGGCAATCCTGTGCTTTTCTTGTGGTGTTACATAGAATAGCATCATTGTAAACCAGGTCTATTCAGGGCGGGCTTTATGAACTTTAGTCCAATGAACAAACAGACTTTTGTCTGTAAGGAACCAATGGAATGAAAGAGCTGAAGCCCAGCATATGCTGGGTGATGATTGGCTGGTACCGGTCCTCACAGAATGACATATTTTAATACTGAGGATTCATCAATATACTTATGTATAAAATCTAACCTACTTCAGTGATTCATGCACACTTTATAACTAGTGCATTTAAATTAACATGCAAAATAAACATTCATTTAAACATTTTAACACGCACATATTTAAAATCAAGGATTAATATATTTCAAACCCATTATTGATTGTCCACACCGAACATCAGAGTACATTTGCTTCTCCATGGTGTCCCAAAATAGAGGATAATCTGAGAATTGAGTTTTGTAACAAGAATGCAGTCAAAAAAAGTTCACTGGTTAAATCCAGCATGTCCCGGAGTTGCCAGTAGAGGACAATGTTGAGCTGTGGATATTTTGTAGTGACCATATGAGGCACTCCACAAAGGTCTGTTCTTTGTCCATGTTTTATTGGCCAATAAAATGTTCAGGAGGAAGTGCATTAGGAGGAATTCCGGAGACTGGTTTAACAAAGGAATGTTAGTTCAGTTGTGGTCCGAGGATGAAAGAGCAGTTCTTGACTGTCCTTTTCCTGGGTGAAACAATGTCTTTAAGATGAAGAATAATTTTATTGATGAGCCAAAGCAAGATGATGCTACAATATGATGAAAAATATGCACTTTTTATTCATTGTTTTGGTTTTAAATGTGCACTTGGCACATGACAAAGGCACATCAAAAGTGCATAAAAACACAATTACAGTGCTGGAGTTGAGCAGAACTTGTAGTTAAAATATTTTTCCTCTTGAACAACAATTAAATAAATAGAATGAAAAAATAAAATTCTGTAAATAACCATTTTGGTCACATCTTACTCAGGTATATCTCTAAGTGCATAAAAACTCAATGAGCACCATTAGTAAGTAGCATTAACATTTGTTTCCCTTCTGAAATACAATATACTACATCCTGGCGATAACTGACCATGGCACATCACAAAGTGCATTTAGCTGAATAAAAAAAGAACTGTCAAACACTTCAGTGCACAAACACCCCAAGAAAAGACTGACAACATTAACAGACATTGCACATCCACTATTGTGGTATCAGTCCAAACCGACGATTTTCATCAATTTTACACTTCAGAGTTGACAATGGCATGTTTTAAGGTGCCTTCACAACAAACACAAACTGGTAAATTTTTCGCGTGGTGCAATTACATTATAACTCAATCTAAACACATGAATAGACATGAATTCACCATCTGAGTGAGTTGCAGACAGGCAAAGTTGCCTTCATAACTTCTGCAGCTGTGTTCAACCTGCTGTTGAAATCCCCCAAAACAACGTCATGTTTAGGTTTACATTATCTGACGGGGAGCTCACCTGGGGGGTTGTCCCTGCCTCTGGGGTTTTGCGGGATGGTGCACGTTTGTGTTGCAGGCCTTGCTGGCATGTCCGTGCCAGGAGTCCGAGGGTGGGTGGCAGTTGCGTCCCAATTCGGCTGGGGAGTTCCCAGTCCTCCTTTCTCTGGGTAGGTGTCTCATTTTTGAGCTGGTTTGCTATCCAATGTTGATGCTTTTGCTCCAATGACAGTAGCTGTCCCTCGGACGCGAGTGCACGATTTCACATGTGCCTGCCTCTTTCCATTGACTTTGTGTGCATTCGCGTCGCCAGTTCACGTTTGGTGTGGGCTTGGTGTCTTGCCGCTGGCACAGCCACAGTCATAATAATAGAGCCGATGCTTTGGGGAAGGTGCGCTGCGTTGTGGGTTGACAGTTGCTGGGCTGCGCGGAGTGTTGTATTTGCAGTCTGTGGTAATTGATGGATTTTGAATTGAGGGAATTGATTTTGGATTGAGGGAAGAAGTGAGAGACCTGGAGGGCTGGTGCAGGGAGAACAATCTGGTGCTCAATGTGGACAAAACGAAGGAGATGATTATCGACTTCCGGCGGTCACAGCCTGAACACGTCCCCCTCAGAATCGGCGGCAGTTTAGTGGAGAGAGTGGAGAACATCAAGTTCCTCGGAGTGCAGATCTCGCAGGACCTGACCTGGAGCAAGAATTCCTTGGTGATCAGGAAGCGGGCTCAGCAGAGACTGCACTTCTTGAGGAAACTCAAACAGGCCTCTCTCCCCATCTGCATCCTCAGGACCTTCTACAGAGGTGTGGTGGAGAGTGTTCTGACGTACTGCATTGCTACATGGTACTCCAGCTGCAGTATGTCAGACAAAAAAGCCCTGCAGAGGATAGTCAAGGGAGCTGAGAGGGTAATTGGAGTCTCCCTCCCCTCTGTCCAAGAACTCTTTCAGAACCGTTGTAGGAGCAGGGCACTGAACATTGTCAAGGACCGTTCTCACCCTCTGCATAAACACTTTGAACTTCTGCCATCTGGTAAACAATTCCGGAGCATCAGAGGCAGAACCACCAGACTGATCAACAGCTTCCTTCCACAATCTGTCAGGATGCTGAACAGTTGACCCGGAATCTCTCATACACACTACTGCACCTACAGACATTATGTATATTATTTGTATATTATAGTTAGTTAGTTTTTCCCAAGTATGTCTCAGGGATGTGTGAATGGATGGGGGGGGGGTGGGGGTGGGGGGTGAAGATATGTGTGAGTGTGTCTTATGTCATGCTGCTTCTATTTATATGGATGCCGAGAGAAACGCAATTTCATCTTGCCTCCACTACAGTTGTATGTACAGCAATATGACAATAAAGTTTGATTTGATTTGATTTCTGCGGTTCTGTGGGGCGTGTTGGCCTTTGCTTCTCTGGCTGGGCCACGGACTGGGCCGGGGCCACTTGGGGGTTGGTTTTGGGCCGCATCTGGCCCGCGGGCCGCTAACTGAATAGGCCTGCAGTAAACTATGGAAAAAAGCAGCTACTTTAAAATCTGTACTTCCTCACACAACTTTCGCAATCGACACTGTTTTTTCCACGAGGAAATCAGGTCTGGGGGAGCCTATTTGTCCCGCAGGGACTGCTGCTGCAGGTTATATTAAGGATACAAGTAATTGGAAACTCTTGTGTCTGTGCGATCTTTCAATTGAAGATATAGAAGATCTATATCTATTCGGAGCTACGGCCTCAGGACTTCTACTGATCGGCTTTGGGATTGTCCTGGTGTATGGCAAATTAAAGAAGATGGACAGAGCTTATCAAAAAGCGGACCCGGCGAAGCTCTCTCATCAATTCGACTAGCTGGGCAGGACTCTGACAGCGGCCAATGGAGAACTGTATAGGAAGATGGAAAACATCACGATCACGCTGAGAGCTGTCCAGGATATGATTTCAAAGCCTGGCAACGATGGATTTGGAGCACTGAATCCGTAAGAGAATGGAAAGTTTTTTCTCTGAAGTCAGTGCTATTCGACCTGTTTTTTCGGCGCCCTCAGCACTCAGTCCTCCTGATGATGATATCAGTATAAATGTTGACTTTCCTCTTCACAAACATTGGCGAACAGTATCTGATCTCCCAAGGACAGCCATATGTCCGACTCACAGAGAAATCCCATCTGCCGTGCCAAGGACATGTTGCCTCTGACTTTCAGACACTAGTCATAACATCTGCTGAGAGAGAGACCTCTGCTGTTTCACCAGCAACTGATAACACCTCTGCATCCAACACACACACATGACTGATTCATTATACTGACGAAAACAATCATTCACTGCTCTCTACTGCTTCTGTATGTTAAGTGTGATACATTGTCTGCTAATTGTGCATCGAGGGTTTTTTTTCCTGGTGATCATAATTCGGCTCACTTATGAGCATTATTCTGATTAACTATGTTTTTTTCTCTCTACCTATTGTTTTGTTCCTGACCTTTGCCCTCTATTCTCCTCTGTTGACAGGCGCCTTCATGGCTTGCCGCGTCATTGGGATTCGCCTATCAGGCGTTTTCCAATGTCAAGTCAAATTCCTCGTATGTTTACCTGTTGTTTACTTGTAAATGTACTTGGCAATAAACTTTATTCTGATTCTGATTTCAGTGCAAGAAAACTCTAAAATTTGTTGCAACTTTTAGCGCAACCTTTTGGAAAAACTCCCACAAATTCAGGCTTTTTGAGCCACAACAATCACAAAAACAGCCAGCAAAATCCTGGAAAGATTGAAATACAGTGAGATTATGTCTACATGCTTCACGCACTGAATTTGTTTACTTACTCTGGGCTGTTAACTTGACACTACACACCCTTTGCACTAAAGAAAGCACTTGTAAGCACTTTGTGAAATCATAAGATAAATAATAAAAAGTGCATTATTGTAACTGATTTTAGGTCAGTCCTTTATGTAATAATTTATGTATTAAAGTCAGAGTATTCCTTCTACAATTTGCAGCATTAGGTCTTGAAGATTTTTCTTCCTAAAACAGCTATTAAAATGGCAATTTCCCTGACTGAATCGGGATTGAATCAGAATTTAACTGATTCAGAACCTCAAAAATTGGAATCGAATCCATTCTGGAAATAAGTGTTGATTCCCAGCCCTAATTTTGTCCAGTATTGCTTTCATTTAATAAATTGTGCTTTTTTGGGGGTGGGTGGGGGCTTACTTGCTTACTACTCCTGCAGGGTGAGGGCTGGGTGACCATCACCATGCATAGAGCCAATCAGGTTAATCAGTGCCTGCCAACATTGATGGTTTTGGACCAGTTCCTCTGCATCGTCAACAGCAACTCTGAGCTGTCAGAGGTCTCTCTCCACCACACTGAACCATCTAGTGCGTGGCTCACCCCGAGGTCTTTTCCACCCTGACTCCCAGGGGTCAAACATGAGGATGGCTTTTGTTGGATGTTCTGGTGGGAGGCGGAAGACAAACAGGAGGCCAAACCAGTGAATACGCTGCTGTGTAATAAGGTGGGATGCTGCAGGCTGATGTGTGTGGGCTTGGAGCGCATCAATAGAAGTGCGCTGGGGCCACCTGATGTTCTCCATGGTTCTGAGGGCCAGACTATCAAACGCATCCACTCTCGAGGCCAGAGTCTTATTCAGTGACCATGTCTTTGACCCATACAGTAGGATGGAGAGGACTGACACATTGTATATGCAGAGCTTTGTCTTTCAGGAGATCGAACGATGGCGCCAGAGAGGTTTCCATAGTGCCTGCAGGGCTGATGCAGCGAGGCCACGTCTGCGGATGATTTCTGGTTTCACGTCCCCATTGTTGGTCACTGTAGAGCCCAGATACACAAAGGAATTGACAAACTCGACAGCATCCCACAGGGCTGCTCGGAGAGGCGCTCTGGCCACCGGCAGAGTGAAGAGGCCTCGCCGTCACAGGTCCGTGGCTCTGAGAGAGATCCGTCGCTACCAGAAATCCACGGAGCTGCTCATCCGTAAGCTGCCCGTCCAGCGCCTGGTGAGGGAGATCGCTCAGGACTTCAAGACCGTCCTGCGTTTCCTGAGTTTCGCCGTCATGGCTCTGCAGGAGACCAGCGAGGCCCACCTGGTGGTCTCTTCTTCGCTAAGGGGGTCACCATCATGCCCAAAGACTTCCAGCTGGCCCGCTGCATCCGCGGAGAGAGAGCTTAGACTTTCTGCTGCACATCCACCAGCCATAATGCTCTGCACTGTGTGTCTATATATATACATTTATAGTAATATGGACATATGTTTACTAGATGTTGTTTTTTCTTGCCTTCTGATTGTTGCTCTGAGTGTTGCTATCCCTGTGCTGTTGCAATCCTGGAATTTCCCCATTGTGGGACTAATAAAGGCTTATCTTATCTTATCATTCCCAAGCTGTAATGGGGATGGGTCCAGTCCGTCACCGATACGCATTAGCTTAGTCTTCGTCCAGCTCACCTGAAGGTCCAGCTTTGCTGCCTCTTCATGGTAGACAACTAGAACATCTCTCAGCTGACTGTAGGATGGGCTGAACAGGATGGTATCGTCAGCATATTCAAGGTCAGCCAGATGGTAGTTGCCAAACTGCGTGCCAGGGACCCACTCACAGACCTTGGTCATCAGATAGTCTATGACACAATTGAAGGGAACAGGAGCGGCCACACAACCTTCAACCACGGTTGAAGGGAAACCAGCCGGACTCCTTTCCATTCACACGGACACTGCTCTCCAAGCTGCTGTAGAGCCGCTTAAACAAGGCTACGATCTTGGGTGGGGCTCCAAGAGTCTGCAGGATACTCCAAAGAGCAGCATGGTCCACGGTGTCGAAGGCAGCCTTAAGATCTATAAAGCCTACATAGAAATGGCAGTCCTTGCGGAATTCATAGTCCTTCTCTATTAATAAGCGAACAGCAGGCATGTGGTCTGAGGTTGAGCGGTTGGGCATGAAGCCTGCCTGCTGAGGGCGATGGCCACCTCTGATGGCTGGAAGGGCACGACTGAGGAGGATCCTGGTGAAGAGCTTACCACGAATGGACAAAAGGGTGATGCCTCTGATTGCTGCAGACAAGTTTGTCGCCCTTTCCCTTCCAGAAGGGGAGGATAATGCCCCTGGACCAGTCACTGGGGAGCTGCTGTCACCTAAACATGATTGATGATGTGGGTGAGCCACTGGATTGTGCAATTTCTGCCCATCTTCAGCATTTCAGTGGTTATAGCACAAATTCCAGGGGCTTTCCTGTTGTTTATCTTGGTCAGGGCAGCCGCTACTTCTTCAAAAGTGACTAGATCAGCCCTGCAGAAATCACAGGAAGCAGTGGCATTGGCAGTGGCTAAGAGATTGCAGTCAACGGGAACAGGAGGATGATGCAGAAGGTGACTGACGTGGTCTTTCCAGCGGTCGAGGTAGTCTGTCTCAGTGGTGATGAGATTGCTGTTGATGTCCTTCACCTGGGCTGTCTTGGTGTGTGGGCCATTGCATGCTTGACGGAGTATACTGGACACGCGGCTCATGTTGTTATTACTGGCTGCTGACTCCAGGCGCTTGGCTTCTTCCAACCAGTACCTCTCTTTGTCCTCTCCGATGGCCACACTGAGTAGATGGTTTAATCTGTGATACTCCATCAGGTCGCCTCGGAAGTGGGCCTCTCGCCAATGGCCGATGATGTTCAGAGTCCGCTGAGAGATCCAAGGTCATTTTGGGGAAGATTATGAACGTCCCAGGGCATTGCAGGCAGACTGGAAGATGTTTTTCTTAAAAATCTCCCAGTTGCCCACTTTGTCCGTGGCCAAGGCACTGAAGCGGTTGCTGATAGAACATCGGAACACAGTGGAGATGTTGGGATCACAGTGATAGGAGAAGTCCAGGCAGGACTGATACTTGGCAGAAGGATTGGCCCGTAGCTTCAGCTTAAGCTGCACGACCAGCAGGCGATGGTCAGTGTTACTAAATTCTGCTCCTCTGAACACATGGCAGTTTGTCACAAATGACTTCCAGCAGCGGGAGATGATGATGTGGCTAAGGGCCTTTCGGGTTCTGCCATCCGGGCCGTACCAAGTCCAGTGATGGATGAGTTTCCAAGGAAACCAGGTATCGGCTATGCAGAGATTGTGGGAGTGACAGAGCAAAAGGAGATGGTTACCATTGTCGTTTGTAGATGGGTTGGCAAAGGTGGTGCTGACAGGTGGACCGGGAGACTGGGCTGGGAGCAGATCTCTGGAGAAGAGGGTAGTGTTGGTATCGGTAAGAATGATGGTGATGTCGTGCAATGGAACCTGTCCAACAACCTGATGAAGCTGGTCAAAGAAAGCATCCTTCTCTTCTTCATCTGCAACATTGCTGGGGGCATAGGCAGCAATAACTATCATCTTTCCGTGCTGGTGAAGAAAGTGAGTCGAAAGTAGTCTGTCGCTCACCGGTATCCAGCTGATGAGTGACTTGTGGATGGGCTATGGCATGGCAAGTGTTACACCATAGAGGCCCGTCTGCTTCTCAGGGCCGCTCCAGATGAAACAGTAATCGCCTACAATGGTTTCACTACTGCTTTGCCACCGTGATTCGCAGAGACCCACCAGGGTGATGTTGTAGCAGGCAAGCTCTTGGGACAGCAGTGTGGCTGCTCCAGTGCGAAGGAGTGTCTGGACATTCCATGTGGCAACACGGGTGGTGTGGCGAAGGTCAATCTGTACTCGCTGGTCGCGGGCATGCTGGGATCCAATTCTGAAATGGGCAGTCCGGTTCCTTCTGATTAGTTTCATAACAAAGTAGGTTTCTCCTGGGTGGGTTGTTAGCCCTCCGCAGGATAGTCGGATGACGGGGCTGCCATCTAACGGCGTGCCGACACATCGTGGGTCACAGTTTGTCTGGAACCTCCCTGAGAGACCGGCCCACCAAGGGTGACCCTACCAGGAGCAAGTGCCAGACGGTAATGTTCTTCAGATCATTGGAACACACATGCTCTGTCGCCACGACAAGTCCAGACCCCGGGGGAAGGGGGTGGACAATGTAAAAAAATGAATATCATGTAAAGCAATTTTCCCATCCACAATGGTAAATATGATAGCCTCCAACTAGGGATGCAAGTTATCAATTAATTCATTAATTGATAAATGATTCACCTTATCGATCGATTAACGATTAATTGATAAGCAGTATTTTTCCTAAGAATCTGAATTTCCCTCAGTACAATATGGTCTATCTTTAACATGTAAAAAGTTGCTATTTTTAATATACTGATTAAAACATGAACATCATATTCCTCGATGATTTATTGTACCATTTGCAGGTTTTTTTACTACAAACAATGGCATTTTTTGTAGTTTAACAAATTTTGCACTGTGTGTGCTATGTGCTGGTACATCTCAGTAAATTGCAAATGTCATGACTTTTTATTTATTTTAAAAAACTATTACCAATATCATAAAATTTATCGCTTTTAGTTATATTAAAAAACTTTCAAGTTCTAATTTACTGAGATGTACTGGTAGACTGTTTTAACGGGAAAATAAATTGTGAGCTGCTTCATCTGTTGCATGTTAAACATTATCATAGTACCCCGCAATCCAGGCAAACCCAGTACGATCTGCGCTCCCTCTATTGTCTATTACTTTAGTGGGAACTTGAGTCTGGTCTGCTTTTCCGTTTAGCGGCAGATTGAAGGCAGTGGGGAAAGGTTTTTGTGCTCGTGTAATCTTTTTACTTGCTGCAGTCCATTTCTCCACCCTGTTGATTTGAAGTAGGCACGTGGACATTGGAATGTGCCATTGGAACTTGTAGAGATTTGCCGACATTACCTGGCAGGGTTACACACACGCGCTCTGGGAGCTTAGCGTCTTCTGCTTTTTTGGTTGAAATGCGGCAGTGGGTGACCGTGTGTGCCCTCGCCTGGATGGCGACGCCACTAAATTTCATATAATAAGCTCCCATTGAAAAGGACTGTTGAGTTATCAGTTAACTGACAACTAATTTAATCGACTAAATTCTTATTAACAATTAATCAAAAGTTAATTAATCATTAACATCCCTACCTCCAACTGTAACTCCCTCCCCCACCTTTAAAAGTTAATTTTATAAAAGTTTAAGTTGATACTTTATTAATCAGAAATGAGTGGATTCATCAAACCTGGGCTGCACGGTGGCGCAGTGGTTTAGCACTGTGGCAGCACAGTTTTACCCTTGGCCGGGGGATCGCGGGGATCATGAGATCGTGGGTTCGATTCCAGCCCCCGACCAACAGTGAGCTGTGTGGAGTTTGCATGTTCTCCCCGTGTTGCGTGGGTTTACTCCGGGATTTCTCCGGTTTCCTCCCGCATACCAAAAACATGTAGGTTTAGGGCGCTCGCGCACGCAGCGACCAGCAGCCAGTGGCTTGTCACCAGACTGCAAACCAAGTCTACCTACGGGTACAAATAAGTAACAAAAAAAAAAAAAAAAAAAAAAAAAAACCTTTATTACAAAGAATGGTGAAAGCTAGGTTTGCACTTTGTTCCAATACAAAATCATTTTTGTTTGGTGGGTGGGGGGACTTTATCTGCACTCATTCCTTGTCTTCAATCCAAAATACAGACAAAAATCAAAGATTGAATGTGGCAAGAATGCTGTTATACTGTCTAAGCAGTACATTACAATACCTGGACCTTGATGTGAGAGAAAAGTGAGCACCTGAAGGAAACACCTATCTGCTCACGTGTCTGTCTCTAGCCCGGAGCAAACTGTCTGAGGAAAACATCCAATCTAACATGTTTATGATCCCTCTCTGTAGGCCATAAACCCTCTGTGTCTGTTCTGAAAAGAGCCAATCAATAGCTTGTAATATATCACAATGGAATACTTTGGCCAGAAGGAGACAGTTGAAAATAAAAGGACAAATAACGCTGTGGGCCAAATGAAAAAAAAGGAATTAAATTCTGACTAAATGGAAACAGAAACAAAAGAGTGTACAGCAGTAAATGTTTGACTGGCCCATGTCAGCTGAATTTCCTCTCTTATTCTTCCCTTTTATTATTTACTTTAAACAAAGTTAAAGCTGACACTGACACGACTAAGAACTGAACCGTTATTGGTTTACTACCAGCCATAAAACTGCTTCAAAGAGCACTAAAACACGTGAAGACTATCTGCACTACATAATCATGTACAAACAAAACATCCAGTGTGAAACACACCTTGAGAGGCCCTTGACACAGTAAAATACCTTTATGGCTGCTACATGATTCAGTTTCAGGACCTGACTTGTTGAGACACCATAGAGCTGCCTCTGTGTTTTTCACTATTTTTCAAATTTATGCTGTAAAAAATTAATACCTCCTCACCCAAAGCACAGATGTTAAATGTAAAGCCTCTCGTTAAGTTTACTCCGGATGATCTCTGTGACTACAAGGTTGAAGAAGACTATGAAAGCAAAGGATTTCAGCTCTTACCCACTGTACTGGCTCACACAGCTTCCCATCAGGAAATCTTGAAAACACCATGAATGTGGAATCACATTCTGGGAAAAGAAAGCTGGCTGGTTGTAAAAGATGAAAGCGCCTGCTCCTGCATGTGTTCCTTTGTGGTTGTCTTCTGCTTCTTGCTCACAGAATGCTGTTACCTGTCTAAGGTAATGTGTGTTTGCCAATACTCGTGAGCACACCCACCGCTCACCAATAAAACCGCTTCCAGTCACAAAAAAAAAAAAATAAATTCAACATTAACCCCTCATCTACCAACTCCAACAAGACTTTTGAAAACTGATTCAAAACATGTAATCCATAACTTACTGCCTGATGCATTTATCCCGGACAATTCAGATTATGAGGTTATGAAGCGTAAAATCTGAGACATTACAAAATAAACATTTCTTTTGTACCAAAGTTGTTTTTTGTTGCTGGAGAAGGTTTATAACTTTTAGGAAAAGTGGAAAAGATATAAACAGTTAAACCTTAATATCTATTAAATATCATAGGAGAAAAACATTTATTAAAAAAAGACAGTTGAGCAGCAGCAGCCCTCCCATCATGACTATGCAATCCACAAATTTATATGGACTAAATAGGATGATGATACGACAGAACCATCAAAAGCATTACCTGTCCTGATGATGGAATTAATGGTATTGCATGACAAAAATAACATTCATTCATTCATTCATTCATCTTCTTCCGCTCAATCCTTTTCGGGTCGCGAGGGGGCTGAAGCCTATCCCAGCATCTTTGGGCGAGAGGCAGGGTACACCCTAGACAGATCACTAGTCCATCGCAGGGCCAACACAGAGAGACAGACAACCATTCACTCTCACAGTCATACCTAAGGACAATTTAGAATCCCCAGTTTGATTCCCCACTGTGGGACTAATAAAGGCTTATCTTATCTTATCTTGATGCCAGTTAACCAAACTTGCATGTTTTTGGCATGTGGAAGGAAACCGGAGAAATCCCGGAGTAAACCCACACAGACACGGGGAGAACATGCAAACTCCACACAGATCACTGTTGATCGGGGGCTGGGATCGAACCCAGCCCACAAAAATAACATGTCAATTTATTATTTGCTTTAAAAGGTCCCATCATCATTTTATGACATCACAAACTACCAAGCCCCACCTTTAGTTCTCCAAGTGAGGAAAACCACAAATACCTTCATGTAGATGACTCATTCAGCAAATGATACAAGCTTACCTGTTTGCCAAAAAAGGGGTAGTTAACCATCAATAATTTTTTTCGTCTTCATTCGGCTGCTCCCTTTTAGGGTCACCAAAGTGTATCATCACTTGATATCGCAATAATCCGCATGTCGATTTGGCAAGGATTTTTGAGCTGCATGCTCTTCCTGACATAACCCTCCCCATTTATACTGGCTTGGGACCAGCACAGGGAGTAAATTGGCCTGTGCTACCGATGTGGCTGGGTAACCAACTTTCCTTCCCCCATTCTATTATGCTGAGCACCAAGCTAGAAGGCAGGTAGTATCATTTTCTTATGGCCTTTGGGTTGACCAAGCTGTGGTTGGAATCCACGACCTTGTAGTTGTTGGGGCGGATGTTCTACCTCTAGGTCACCACTCCGGTCAGGTTAACCATCAACAAGTAAATGGATATAAACAACATTAGAAAAATGCCTCTGATTTGTTCAGCGTTTGTCTATTCTAACAGGCATCGAGGCATCACTTTTCATAACTGAATTTTTATTGTTTTTAATAATAATAATAATAATTATACATTTAATTTGTAACACACTTTTCATTACATGCAATCTACAATGTAAAGTAGAATAAAAATTAAAAATACTATACAAATATATACTTAAAAACAGAAAAATACTGTAATAACAGCTAAAGGTAAAGCTAAAAGAAGGAAAAAGGCCCTCTTAAAGCAGACGGACAGACGAAAATTCAATATTGCTAATTCATATCTGAAATTGTTGTCTGAGACGAGCTAAAGCGAACTGCACATGTTTTGGTCTCAACAAATGTCGCATATGGTGACAATGTGCTCTTGAAAGTATGCTGCCCTGGACAGCCAAGCGATCAGCGGCTAAGATGGCCACTGACTGTGTGACGTCAGCTCAGCCAAACACACGCACACGGTCGTCGGCCACTGCTGTGTTTTGCTTCATGCAACACTTGATGTTTACGTTTTAAAATCGGCGATTACGGATATTTCTCGGAATTACCAAATATTTTCATGATCATAAGAACAGTTAGGGGGAAAAAACATGCTGAAGAAAGACAGTTTAACTCACCGGTTACTTATATTGGAAGTCCATCCTCCTGTGTTTTTTAGAAGCAAAGTTCTCAATTACAGAGACATACAGTGTTCCCTATTGCTTCAGCTTCTGTATTAAAGCAGACTCCAGTGAAATAGTAACCAGGTTTGTCAGTCTTTCTTGTCCACATATATTTTGCAGGTGTCACGGCTCGCCGCTCTCAGGCATCTGCCTCAGGTGCGCGCACACCTGCACCTCGTCAGCGCCCTACATGTGCAGTAGACATTTCGTTTACAGCGATTTCGAGAATAAGATGCAATTTGAAATGAAATTTGCAAAAAGATTGGTGATAAAGAAAACGGCTATTCCAACTATATATCCCGCGATCCCCCAGTCTGACTCTGAGACAAGTGTCAGTGACAGTGGCGTGAAAAGCAAGGGTGATCTACCGAGGCAATCAGCTGTCAGAAAACGAGAAGTAAACAGGGTAAGTTTTGTATTTTTAATATTCACTGCAAATGTTTACTAAACATTTTAAATGAATTCCAAGCAATGGATGATTTTCAAAATCAAATTATTTCTGGGAAATAATGCGGCGGCGGACAGGTGCCCGTGTCAGGTTTTGCAGCGTCGCGCAAACAGAGGCGCGCTGGTGGGCCCAGGCCACCAGTGTTTTGCGCGTGCTTTTGTGCCTAAAACGTTGAAGAACGCGGAGTTGACAAACAGACAAACAAACCCCGGCAAAAACATAACCTCCTCCTGGCCTTTTCGGCCTGGCGGAGGTAATTACCAATGACAGTTCAGCTTTCAATTTTTAGGGAAGCAACATATTTGCTAAGAAAAATAAATATAAGCCTAAGATTGTAAGAGAAATGTGCTTTTAAAAATGGAACCCCAATTTTCTACCATAAAATGGTGCCCATTATAACTGTGAAATGTTATTTATTGGAATATAATAATTGCTATATCTGGAAACTAGTTATTTTCTTAATCTGTAGTGATACTCCATTGATTTTTGTATTTCTTTGTATATTTCTGCTGTGTTTTCAAACGCTCATACAAAGGTGGTATAGTATGTAATATTTCTTTTCAAATTGAGAAGAATTTAGTGTTCAAATTATTCAAATGTATATGACATGCGACTTTGATGAATGCTGAACTATGAGAATTATAACATTGACATGAACATTAATAAACCCAATATATGATTTTACAAAACTTTATTTACATATCATTGTTCACAAATCTAATCTTGGTAGGCAAAATCCCTTGTAGTGATCAGATGGGAATGTTTCTCTGATGAGGCTCACTGCACAGGCAGGCAACATAACCCTCACTTCTTTCCCACAAATAAGGCTGAATACCCCCTCAGCACCACCCAAAACTACTTCATCATCCGATTCTTCATTTTCAATGTCATCATTTATATTGAGGTCGTCAAACTCGAGAAAATAATCGCTGTCCGAATCACTTTGCTCTCGTTCTGCCATTTACTATGTATTGCTGTTGTGACGTCACCAATGCCCGCACCTATCGAGAGATGGTGGTACTGCAGCCTCACTAAGTGAAGGTTAAGCTATGAGCAAATAAGGTCATTTATGGAAGCTGGTGACACATATTAAATCGCGGGAATAGACAGAATAGAATATTTTCATACAATCTGTTGATTGGTTCAATAAAAAAATGTCACTGTCCGTCTGCTTTAAACAGGAGGTTTTTTCAGTTAAGTTAGCTGGTCAACATGAAATGCTGCTATACATTATCCTGAAAAATAAAAATGTTTGAAGCCCAAATGACAAAGACAAATGTGATTGGTCTATTTATTTGTCACATTTCTCAGTGGTGTTGTATTATACCAGTTGTTCCTGATGTAGCGGAATCGGTACTGGGTGGACTCAGAGACTCAGGGACCTTCATCAACAACAAGACCAAAGGAACTCTGACTGTCCTTCTGTTAACCAACCCCCAACTCTTTCTTCACAGCCCTTTGAACAATGAGGAACAAATGTCCATTGTTATTCTCTTCTCCCAACACCTGACACTGCCTTTGCATTCAGGCAAACCTCTTTGAAGCTTCCCAACACGTAGGTGGGGAATGACTGAACCCTTGCCTCCTCCTCCTGAAAGCAGGACATTTGGACTGTCCTGGAATTCCAGAGTTACCAGAAGGATAACTGTGGATATTTGTCTCAGATAAAAACAATCTTAAATGTCACTATGCATTTGGACTCAATGATCTACCCTTGCTTCCCACAGAAAATGAGAACTCAAAGTCACACAAACTGGGTCATTGATTACCACAATGTTCCTCTTCATTTCTGAAACTGCAATGTATCACAGACGTCTTCCTCTTGTAAATATCTGCATGCTTTATGATCAATTTATTCTTAGTAAAGTTAGATAATTAACCAAGTAGAATTGCTTAGTTTAGGCGGGTGTGTTTTAGGATTAGCTATAATGTTAATATGATGTAGTTACTGCCTTTTTCTTCCAAACTCAATTTCTCAGGAATCACTCTTCTTTGTGCATTGTTGGGTAACCATAGTAACAAAGCCTGCCTCTGTGCAGTTGCTCTCTCCCTGATGCCCCCCCGT
This sequence comes from Pholidichthys leucotaenia, assembly GCA_020510985.1. Taxonomy (NCBI): domain Eukaryota; kingdom Metazoa; phylum Chordata; class Actinopteri; order Cichliformes; family Pholidichthyidae; genus Pholidichthys; species Pholidichthys leucotaenia. The sequence goes on along the minus strand of CM035840.1, from coordinate 53,527,887 downwards.
GACCCGAAACGGATTACGCGGAAGAAGATGGATGGATAGTTTAGCCAACGTTCAGTGAGAGACTGCACATACCAGCATTGTATCCAGACCAGCTGCCCTTATCCAGCATATCGGTGGGTCGAGATCCAAGACCGGGTCTCCCCACTCTTCCTGAAGCAAGCCGACCAGTGCACCAAGCCTGCATCAAGTGACCTAGAAGAGAGCCCATACGGATTTTGGGCCAAAATCCCAACATGGCTTCGAGGAGGACCACCTTCTCTCGGCCTGAAACAACCCTCACCAGGGCTTCGTATCCACAGTAGGTGCTCACCTTTTAAACTTCATCTGTTGTAGCAGTCGTGTTGGTTTAAATTTGTTCCATCAGAAAAGCAGCTGCAAGCCCCATCAGTCAAACCCCGATGGCGCTTGGTCTCAGATACACACCTGATCATGCACATACACTCTCTCCCTCTCTTTCTTACATCCATTAGAATCCAAATTCTACAGTCTAAATTTTTGTAACTATATTTCATTAGAACTGCCTAAATTTTCTTAAGCCTCAGAGAGTGACTGTACAAAGCTAATCTTTAAGTACCAGAGCTTAATCATGATGATAATGTGGTGACCTTAGGGGTATGATATTGTCATGACCCTGAGCACGGGTGGGTGCCATACACAGCCTCAGTTCAAATTTAGTCTTTTTCTGTGTCTTTGTTTTTATGGTCTGCGGTATTTGGTTCCTGTGTGGTTATGAGTTGTCTGTATTCTTAGTCTCACCCTTATTGTCCTGTCTACTTATTGTGTCATTTTGTATTTAGAGTCTTATTTACATCTTGGGGTTGTGTTGTCTTATTCTTCTATTATTATTTAGTTTCTGGTTTTGTGCTTTTATTTTGACAGTGCTGTGCAGCTTCTGGCTGTCAAAACTCTGCTTTGTGGGCTGCTCAGCTGTCACTGATTATGTGTATTTCCTTCTCATGTATCCACACCTGTCATCCATCAATCATCTGTCCCATTTGCCTACTTAAGGGCACATCAATGTTTCCCTGTTGTTGTGTCCTACTGTTATCCTCCTCAGAGGATTCAGCCTTATCCCTGAGTGAGTGTACTGGTTTGGTGCCGAGGTGAACGGGTGACCTCTGTCCATGTTAGTCCTCTTTACCCTTTATTTCCAGCTGTGAGCCCTGCGTCCTTTCTGGTGTGCTCCAGCTGGTTCATTCTCTTTTCCCGGCATTTCCTCAAACCTTGGTCTGCTTCCCTACCAGGCTATTCATCCCACCTGTTGACGTTGAGCCCTGTTCCCCTCCTGCGCCTCCATCTTCCAGTTATATGTAAACTTAGTGTTGTATGTTTGTTTGTGTTTATGTTAATAAATGTGCAGAACTCACAGCGAGCATTTGGTGTCCTTCATAGCCCTTGAAGAGGGCGGTTTATGACTGATACGTTCATATTTCATACGATCAAGTAACCCCCATTATTGCCATGCTTTATTCTGCTGATCTTAAATGGTTCATGTTTGTGCCAGTTTCTTGAGTTTTTAATAAAGAGGTGTTTACTAAAGCTAGAAGGTGTGATTTCTTCTTGTCCATTATTTTAACAACTCAGGGTGAAGAATTCTGCCTCCAGATTATGAGACTGATTAAATATTGTCAATGAAATTATTAACTAAGGCTTCACTTACTAATTCAATTCAATTCAATTCAATTCAACTTTATTTATATAGCGCCATTTCACAACAACAGTCATCTCATAGCACTATCAACTGTAGGGAGGACCCCCACAGTTGCAGAAAGACCCCAGCAATCAGGCGATCCCCTGTGAGCAAGCACTTGGCGACGGTGGAGAGGAAAAACTCCCTTTTAACAGGAAGAAACCTCCAGCAGAACCAGGCTCAGGGAGGGGCAGTCATCTGCTGCGACTGGCTGGGGGGTGAGGGGACAGAGAAGAAGAAAAGAACAGACATGTAGAGAGCAAACAGCACGATGGGGACTCAATCTATGGGAGAGAACAAACAAATGTTAATGACCAGCAAAAAAAAAATATTTCATAGAGAGTGAGGAAAGGAGTGAGGCCCAGTGCATTACTGGAGGTCCCCCGGCTGACTAAACCTATTAGCAGCATAACTAAGGGAGGGTTCAGAAACACATGATCCCTCCCTAATTGTAGGCTACATCAAAAAGGTAGGTTTTAGCCCTATTCTTAAAAACAGAGATCGAGTCTGACTCCCGAATCCAGATTGGCAGCTGATTCCACAGGAGAGGAGCTTGATAACTGAAGGCTCTGCCTCCCATTGTACTTTTGGAGATTCTAGGTATTACAAGTAAACCTGCATTTTGGGAGCGTAGTGCTCTGTTAGGATGATACGGTAGTATCAGATCTTTTAAATAAAAAGGAGCCTGATTGTTTAGAGCTTTGTAAGTAAGAAGAAGGATTTTAAACTTAATTCTAAACTCTATGGGAAGCCAATGAAGGGAGGCCAGAACCGGAGAGATATGATCTCTCTTTCTAGTACCTGTTAAAACTCTTGCTGCAGCATTTTGGATCAGCTGAAGACTTTTTAAAGATGTTTTAGGACAGCCTGATAATAAAGAATTACAATAATCTAATCTCGAGCTAACAAAAGCGTGGATCAGCTTCTCAGCATCACTCTGAGACAAGATGCTCCTAATCTTGGCAATATTACGCAAATGATAGAAGGCAGTCTTAGAAACAAATTTAATATGTGAATTGAAGGACAAATCCTGATCAAAAATAACTCCAAGGTTCCTCACAGAGCTATTAAGAGAAAGAGTAACTGCATCCAAACTGAAAGTTTGATTTGGAAAGGAATTTCTAAGGTTTTTTGGACCAACAAGAATGACTTCAGTCTTATCTGAATTTAATAGCAGGAAATTACAAGTCATCCAAACTTTGATTTCCTTAAGACAGGCTTCTAACTTGGCTAATTGATTAGTATCATCTGGCTTCATTGACAGGTATAATTGTGTGTCATCTGCATAACAGTGAAAATGTATACAGTGCTTTCTAATAATGTTGCCTAACGGAAGCATATATAAACTAAAAAGAGTAGGGCCAAGCACAGATCCCTGTGGAACTCCATGACTAAGCTTTGAGCTGAGAGAAAACTCATCATTTACATGAACAAACTGGAACCTATCAGATAAATAAGATCTAAACCACTGCAACGAAGTTCCATTAAGTCCAACATAGTGTTCTAATCTATCAAGTAGAATATTATGATCAATAGTATCAAAAGCTGCACTAAGATCTAAAAGGACAAGTACAGAAACTAGTCCATTATCAGATGCAATGAGGAGGTCGTTAGTGACCTTCGCTAAGGCTGTTTCAGTGCTATGATGGATTCTAAACCCAGATTGAAACTCCTCAAATAAACCATTTCCCTGCAGGTGGTCAAATAATTGCATAGCAACAACTCTTTCTAAGATTTTTGAAATGAAAGGGAGATTAGAGATTGGTCTATAGTTAGCTAAAGCTCCTGGATCTAGCGTTGGCTTTTTGAGTAAGGGTTTAATTACAGCCATTTTAAAAGCCTGCGGTACATGGCCTAAAGTTAATGAAGAATTGATTATATGAAGAATAAAGCTACCAATAAGTGGGAAGACTTCTTTAAATAACCTGGTAGGAATAGGATCTAAAAGACAAGTTGAAGGTTTGGATGAGGAAACTATTTTGTCTAACTCACAAAGGTCGATTGGAGTAAACTCATCAAGACAGACATCAATAGAAGGAGTTGTAGTAGTTACAGTATTTAAGTTAACTGTGGGAAGAATCTGATTGATTTTATCTCTGATGGATGAAATTTTATTATTGAAAAAGTTCATAAAGTCCTGACTAGTAAGCTCTAAGGGGATGCTAGGATTGACAGAGTCCTGACTCTTTGTCAACCTGGCTACAGTACTGAAAAGAAACCTGGGATTATTCTTGTTCTCTTCTATTAATGCAGAGTAATAACTCGTTCTAGCTTTTCTAAGAGATTTTTTGTAAATTAAAAGATGATTTCTCCAAGCTAAATAGATTTCATCTAAATTAGTAGAGCGCCATTTTCTTTCTAATTGACGAGTCTTCTGTTTTAAGCTACGAGTTTCTGTGTTGAACCAAGGAGTTAAAAATCTCTGATTAGACTTTTTCTTTTTTAAGGGGGCCACCAAGTCTAGAGCCTGATGCAGAGAAGCTGAAACACTATCCACCATGTTATCAATTACAGAAGGAGCAAGCTGTCTATAGCTTATTTCCGTTGTGTTGACACATGGCATAGAGGAAACAATCTGCATAAATTTGGAAACAGCATCATCTGAGAGGCATCTACTGTGATAATATTTTTCTTTAGGAGCCAAATAGTCAGAAATAGTAAAATCAAAGGTTAACAGACAATGGTCTGACAGTACAGGGTTATGAGGAGACACTACAAGATTTTCTATTTCTATGCCATATGTCAGAACAAGGTCCAATGTATGGTGGAGGTAATGAGTAGAATTTCCTACTTTCTGAGAAAACCCAATCGAGTCTAATATTGAATTAAAAGCCACATTAAGACAGTCACTATCTACATCCACATGTATATTAAAGTCCCCTACTATAATTATTCTATCAGATTTCAGCACTAAATCAGCTAAGAAATCAGGAAATTCGGATAAAAATTCTGAATAGGTTGATGGTGGACGATAAACTATGGCAAATAAAATTGGGTTTAACCTGGAATTGCTAAAGTGCCCAACACTGAGGACCAGGCCCTCAAAGGAATTATAACATGTTTTTTGCTTTACATTAACTAGTAATTTGGAATGGTAAATTGATGCTACTCCTCCTCCACGACCAGAACTTCTGGGATTTTGACAGTTTAAATAACCAGAGGGAGTTGATTCATTTAAACCAACATAATCCTCTTGTCCTAACCAAGTCTCTGTAAGGGAAATTAAATCAATCTGATGATCAATTAACAGATCATGGACTAACAGAGACTTGGGAGTTAGAGACCTAATATTTAATAAACCACATTTAATTTTTAAATTATGAGGAGGAACAGAGGCCATATCATTCAATTTAGAGGCTTTATGTTTAATTTGAGTTTTACCAATATTTTGCTTTATCACTTTGGGATGCTTATACATTATATTTTTATTTACTTTGGAGGGAGCAGACAACGATTCTCTGATGGGGAAGACAGGGGCTAAGCTGAGGGGTGGCGGATGAAGAGGAGCTGCAGAGAGGCGTGTAAGACTGCGACTCTGCTTCCTGGTCCCAACTCTGAGTAGTCACGGTTTTGGAAATTTGGATAAAAAAGATGCCATATTGTTAGATAAATGAGAAGCACCATCCAAAGTGGGATGAATGCTGTCTCGTCTCATAAGACCAGGTTTTCCCCAAAAAGAGCTCCAATTGTCAATGTAGCCCACGTCATTTTTAGGACACCACACAGACAGCCAGCGGTTCAAGGATGACGAGCGACTAAACATGTCATCACTGGTCAGATTGGGGAGGGGCCCAGAGAATACTACAGTGGCAGACATCGTTTTTGCAAACTCACACACCGATTCTATATTAAGTTTCGTGACTTCCGACTGCCGGAGACGGATGTCATTAATGCCGGCGTGAATAACAATTGTGGAATATTTACAGTTACTTTTAGCCAGCATTTTCAAATTTGACTCGATGTCGCCTGCTCTGGCCCCAGGAATGCATGTGACTATGGCCGATGGAGTCTCTAGGTTTACGTTTCTGACTACAGAGTCGCCAATGATCAGAGTTTTTTCCTCAGCGGGTGTGTCGCTGAGCGGGGAAAAACGATTAGAAATGTGAACAGGTTGGTGGTGAACCGGGGCTTTGCGACTAGGCTTCCTTCTCACCGTCACCCACCCAGTCTCCTCGCTGCTGAGGAGAGCCGGGGAACCGCTGACAGTGGGACCTACGCTAGCTAGCTCCGCTGCAGCTAATGGGCGTCCGTCGAGATTAACTGGCGCAGACGGTGTTTCAATGCAGCGGAGCCGGGATTCCAAATCAGACAACCTCGCCTCGAGCGCCTCAAAAAGACAACATTTATTACATTTACCGTTATCACTAAAAGAGGCAGAGGTGTAGCTAAACATCTGACAGAGAGAGCACACCAGAGGAGAGGAAAGAGAGGTAGTAGCCATAGCTAGTGGCTAGCTAGTGGCTGGAGAGCTGGAGAGCAAACCACACAGGCAGACAGCAAAACAGGAAGTGACGATACGTTACCACAAGGAAGTGACGATCAGAGATTTCCTGATCGTCATTGCTAAATTCTTAAGCTTAAGTCTTTGTCCATAAGAGTTTCCGCCTCTATAAAATGCAGATGGTGTCCTAGCATTACAAACAAGGTATTACAAGGATTATTAATGAGCATCAACTTAAGTTGATGATTATTGATAATTAGATTTACAAACTGTAGGACTCAATGCTACGCTGACCTCCCCAATATGGCAGCCATGCAGATGTAGCAGCACAAGAAAACAGCAGTTAAAGCAGACTCTACATGTTCATATGAGCAAAAATATCTGGACTGCCTCCTTACCGCCTTACTTAGTGAATGGCCCACTCAAAATACCCTTACCCAATATGATTAAGGGATCAATAATATTAATGAGCATTCTCACTGTTTCAGACAAAACTTTTAAAGACAGTTTTTTTTTGGTTTTTTTTGATGAGCTGGAACACAGAAATAAGAACCAAAAAAGCCTAAAACACAGAAACATTTCTGGTCCTTTAAAGCTTTCCTGGAAAATGTATATGAAAAACTTCTTGTAAAGGTCTACAGAGTAAACAGCATAGCAAAAGTTAATGGAAATGAAGAATTAAACATCAACTCTAGAGTGAACTTGGTATGTATTACAGTTAATTTACTTTACACTGCAAGTTTTGGGTGCATTTACTTAGGAGCACCGTGACTAGCAGTTCCCCATTTGATTTGATTTCATTTGATTTCAGCAAAGTGTAAGAGATGAGAGTGGCATTTTTTTGATCAACTTTCCAACCTTTTTTCAAAGCAAATAACTTACAGAAATTGGTATCAAGCTTTTGGGAAACATTTTCTCCCCATTACATACACCACACATCCTAATGCATCCAGTTTTAGTATAGCGTAAGGTAGGCATGTGATATTAATAACCAAACAAGCCCACACTCAACTCATGCACTTCTTGTTAAACCGTGTGAGAAGAGACAGGAGAATCTGGAATAAAAGAAAAGACGAAGTAACGCTGAAGCTGGAGGAAAGACAAGGCAGGAAAAAAGAGACAGAATGGGGCCGAGCTCTTGACAGGATGGAGGAGTGAAATATTTAGGAGTTCATAGTGCTTTGGGCTCAAATAAGAAAATGGACAGAAAGCACAGACAATGACCACAAAAATTAAATGTAAAACAGAGAAGCAAAGAAAGGGCCAAAGGAAGGCAAAGCACCTTCAATATGAAAAAAAAAAAATACATGGGTGATATTTGAGCAGCAGGGAAAGAAGGAAGAGAAGAAACATCAGTGAGAGAAGGTTAAAAAAAAACTGACATCAGAAGAGAAAATTACTACAATAACATGCAATTGTGATGCACATTATAATATATCAAGTGATCTATTCCAAACAACGTGAATAGTTGTTGAGTGTAGTAGAAATCACTGATATTTTTAAAGAAAAAAAATGAGAGAAGAAGCTACAATACTGGCTTACTATAAAGCAAACAAAAGAAAATGCACATCTTTCACTTAAAAATTGAACTCAGAAAATCCCACTACACCCCCGGAAGGGGTCAAAGAAGAAAAATATCTTTTTTCTTTGCCTATTAAATAAATACATGAAAAATTCTTTGCAGCTGAAATATGACCGCCACAAAATCGTATTTGCTTTTATCTTGGTGGCATACTTGTAACCCGTCAATGACACACTGAAAATAAAACATGCTGTGCAATTTATCAGAAGCAATGACTATCTGTAACAGGGTTCAGGAAGAGATGATTCATTTCTGAATCACTTACTGTAACTATGGTAGGTTGAGGATTTCTTAGTGTTAATGTACATTAAAGCAAACAAATGTACTGTACATAAATGGAAATGCATACTTCATCCAACCAAGTATTGCAATTAATATTACTGCAGGTTATTGCAGCATAATTGTGTGATTATCATTAATCCACTGAAGAAAATATAAGAAAACACGTTTTAAAAATACACACATAAGAAAATACACTTTACATTTAAGGGGCAGAAAAAGCCAAAATTTAAAGCTGAAAATTCTGTGCATTTCACACCATTAATCAAACTGAAGGAAAATACTGCAGGTAATAGCAGATTTAAGAAAAGTAGTGAAGCTATAATACAAGAACATACAGTAGTAGCATCGATGGCAGCAATAACTACTGTTAGAAAAGGTGACAGTGAAGCCTTGATAGAATTAAAAGTAGCTGCAGGGGAAATGCCATCTCGATCAGTGACTGTTGTTGGATGACCCTGGAGAAACCGAGGTCCACATTACTGAAGGGAGGACCACTAATCCCAGAGCCTGCAGTTCAGGTAATGGGGAATATTACAGGAGAGACTGCATAGTCTGCAGAGTTCAGTCAGTGGATGGGGCAAGTAAATGTGACAAACCGAGATGAAAAAACACCTCCAGAATCTGTGACTACAGATTTGTATAAAGGGGAGGAGCAACTCTGACACTTTAGAGCAGCAGCTGGCAAGGCTGAGTGTCTTCATTTTAAACTACAGTACGTCCCATGAGTGCATTGAAGGGAAATATGTAGGTAATGGTGATACCAGCAATGAATACACAATTATTCATTAGCTCACAAGAGGTGGTGCAGGAAGAACATGGTAAAGCTGATCGGAAATATTACAAATAAATCCACTTAGTGTGTTAGGAATGAAGGCATATAAATTAAATTGCCCAAAGGTAATATTTACAGGATTATATTTAATTATATTTGTTATTTATGAATATTAAACTCTTTGTTAAATAGGTAAAATATGTGACTTGTATGTACTGTAATATTAACAAACAAATGTTTTTGTGTTTCAGCATTTATTTTGTGCTTAATGTTCTTTATATTATATACACTCCAATGTGCATTATACCAGTTTCAATAATACCACATGAAGTTCTTGTGTAACTGCCTTCTCAAATGACTTCATCATAAAGTGAGGATGCTTAGTGTTGTTTTTATCGATTAGCAATTTAGCTGCTACTGTGGCTGGTTCAAACTTTGATCATGATGTTTAAAGACTCAGTTTTTATAAACCAATAAGAGTTCCTGGTTAACGGTTAATACTGCTTCAGATGCTAATCTCACTTCTACAAGTCTTAGCTCGCTTGCTAGGAATACCATCAACAATTATTAAGACTTAGCCGAACTAAAGTGCTTAATAAGAACATTGTCAGTTTTCAGTGTGAAACTGGGGATGCCTGTTATCGTTGAAATAGCCCTTTAGACTGGTCTTCTGTGGCAAGGCCATTTAGAATTTAGATATATAATAAAAGGTAGCAACGTTTTCTATATTGGCTTTTAGCACTCATTAGTAACTGCACTGCTTCCATGTTTTGGCTGTGCAGATATTCCATATGTGTGACAAAACAGAGTGGTTACAACTATGCTGCTCAAACTCTGACAGTGGAACCAGAAAATGTGTTAGTATGCCCTGATGCTTCACTTTTGACCGATTTCCATCACAGAAATTCACCTCTTGAAAATGATTCAAAAAACAAGTTTAACTTCTATTCAGTAAGTGCCTATAGCCCTGTCTTTGTATCATCTGTATCCACATTACAATTAGCCTTGTCCTATTGTTCACCAAAACTGAAATTACTGCAAATTCTGGGTCATCAGTCCATCTCACATTAAGTTTCGAAGATATATTTATGTGAAAAACAACTGCAAAAACTGACAATAAAAAAAAAGTCAGACGTTTGAGGGGAAAAACCAGTCATAAATTCACAAAAAAGTTGCAAATTTATGAGAAATAACTTGTTCAGCTCTGCTTATTTCACTTTACTAAAATGTAAAAACAGAAACTAGAAATTCAGTAAGTGCATCTTTGTTCACCCTACAAGGCATGAAAAAATACGCATTTATCATATCTGTAGACTTTTCAAGTCCTTTCAAAGGCAGATTTAAGTATTTTTTAGCAATAATTAAGTTGTGATTTTTGACAAAATAATATACAGTAGCACCACTAACAAAGTGGTATCACAAAAAAATTTAATTAAACCTTAGAAAATGTTGGGCTTACCTGGTGTCCTTGGTGATGAGAGCTTCCTCAGCGGTGTGGGAGGAAGGCGTTGTCCCTGGACTCAATGGTTTTTTGCTTTCGTCAGGTGTTATCACTGTAGTTTCTCTGCATTCCTCTACTCGTAGTTCTTCTATGTCTCCCGTGTTACTGCTGCTGCCAGGTTTGTAGGTGAAGATAATGGTGGGTTTCTGAGTGGGATCCTCTGGTTTGGCTTCAGTAAACCAGTGTTGCTGCTGGGTCGGAGGTGGTGGAAGCACGTGAATGACTGTTCCATCCAGTCCAACCAGCTTGCTCTTCTCCTTATCTCGCTCCACTTTCTCCTTCTGCTCATCCTCATCTTTCCTCCGACGAAAAAAGCTCTTAAAGGAGATCCAGCGTTTTGGTTTGGAGTTTTCTGTTGAGATACGTCTTCCTTCACCACCAGGACTTCCTTCGCCTTCACTGGGTCGCAAGGGAGAACTAGAGGCAGAGCTCTTTGTCCAGTTCCCAAAATGCCTCTGGATTATGTTAGAGGCATGATAAGGAGATGATGTAGATCTAGGTGGAGGAAAAGGGGCACTGGTCTCTGACCTGGGACTGGAGAGCGGGACAGCAGCAGAGGCACTCTGAGATTTAGACAAAACTTTTGAGGGCGTGTCCTTCTTTGGTTTGGAAAGGCAGCCATCCATTGGGGAGAAGAGAGACTTAGGCCGGATAAGGGTCTCCTTCGTGGCATCAGGGGGTAGGGCATAAAGCTCCTCAGAACTGAAGGTTTGGGCTTGTACTGATGGTGACTCTGGAGGAGAATGAGGAGGCTGGATGGATGCTACAATCTGTGAAAGCACAGCACTGGCCTCTTCTCTATGACTTTCCACAGATCCAGAGGATAAAGGTAAGCCTGTATCGGCATCTTTACGACAAGTAGCATCAATACTTGTCTTGCAAGCATTGGCAGTACTGCTGGTTTTAGGTAGGTTTGCAGTAATGGCAAGTTTGGCAGAAGAATTTGTTAACACAGTGGGAGACAAGGCCCCACCTCTGGAGCTTATTACAGTGGTTGTCACAGTGCAAGTCTCTGTAGTGGTTCTAGGTTGTAAAGTTGGTGCCTTTGACATTGCTTCAAGTGGTAACCTTATCTCTTCAAATGAAACGCGCTCTGATGTGCCTCTAGCAGACACAGTTTTCTCTGTGGAGGAGGACTGGACACTTTCTGAGGAGCCGATCTCTTCATAAGTATGGCTGGCAACTCTGTTACCAACTCCTTTTGCCTGTGGAAGTTCCCCACTGAGTCCTAAAAAGCTCTTGTACACAGCAAGGTTGTCATATGCACTTGGATTGATAACAATAGGTACCTTTACGGCATTCTTAGAGCTGCGAGCATAGGCCGGCTCATCTCTAATAATAATAGGAAAAGGAGGCATACCTGCATTATTAAAACTGTTGAACTTGATCTCAGACAGGTTTGGGGATTTGACAGGAACAGTTCGTGAGGAAGACAACCCTGAAATAGGAGAAGTGGGAGCTGACTTGTGGCTGAAGTGTTGCGTAGTCAGTGCGGGGCCAGCATTACTCCCCACTCCTAGATCCACTTTAGGGATCTTTTGGCGTGGACTTGTGCTAGATGTCCACACTTCTTGGTAGCGTATGTTTCCTGTCTTCTTTCGGTAGGCAAGAGGAACAGATGTGGGTGATGTTGGCATCACAGAAGATGATAGAGAAACTGGGGAGGTGGGCGATAACAGCTGGACTGAAGGCATGTTCGAGAAAGATGTAGGGCTTGAAGGCATTGACTGGTTTTTCGGTTTAGGAGAAGAGGCTGGAATCTCTTCATCCTTATGGGCCATGGAAGCTGATACATCCACTACAGTGTATGGCTTACAGATCATTGATTTTTCCAAATTTACCACACGGTATGGTTTAGCTTGCTCCTCTGTGGGACTAAAACTTATGGTGACTGGTTGACCAGGGAGTGCTTGGGGCATTGGCATACCTTCTCTACCATCCTGCTCTTCTAGTCTAATTGCCAGAACAGCTTTGTGTGTTTCACTCACCTTGAGTGGACTAAGTGCTCTGGTGACAGGCTCCTTTTTGGGAGGTGTAGTGCAAGTGGCAGGTATTTTACAAAATGTTGGAGAATGCAAACCATTTCGAAGAACACAGTTGGCACTGCTCTCACTGCTGGGAGTTGTTCGAGAATCCTCTGGTACTGATGACGAAGATTCTGGAGATGTAGCAGACTCTGAATTTGATAGGAAACCACTGCCTTGCATGTCAGCAGGACCATAAGAAAGAATACCTCCATTAGAATCCATTGTGGGGTATCCATTCAAAATCTCATCATAGCTATCGTCGTAGTCCACAGCACAGATGCGCTGCAGTGAACGGTTGCGGAGTGGCACAGTGTTCCACTTTTTACCTGCAGCAAAGGGCACTGGAGACAGTGTGGCGGCACGGAAATTTGCAAATCGTGGCTGGCCTCTCATTCGGATTTCCATTGCTAATAACTCTTCATCACTTTCATCCCAACTCTCATGTTCTTCTTCTTCCTCGTCATCCTCATCCCTTTCAGTGTCCTCTGCCTCGTCTTCGTCCTCCTCCTCCTCATCATCACTTTCACTAGAAAACTCTGGGTAGCAAAACCGACCACCTTCTGTGCTTATAATGGTGGTACTATCACTAAGCGATACACGTTTCTGAGCAGTATTACAGCCACCACCACTGCTGCTTCCCATTGCAAGACAGCTTGACGCTGGTAGGCCTCTTTCTAGGGACCGTCGGTATGAACTACTGATTCGTCCCCAAAATAAGTCCTTGGAACCAGAAAGGGGTGTAGGGCTAGAACCAGGACCCAAACCAGCAATCTCCTTAAGGACATCTGTCAATCCACTATTATTATTATTTCCAGTAGGTGTCCTTGGACTAAGCTGTCCATACCCCTCAATCTCATCATTGCCGTCCTCTCCCTCATTGTTGTTGATGGGTGCACCAGGTATCTTACGATTGAGTCCATTGCGATTCCAGACTGTAAAGGCTGAAGTTTTGCCCTGTTCTATTACACTTGGTGGTTGCTGTGGGTTGCCATCTGTGTCAAGCCCAATGGAGGAGCAGGGCAGCATCATAGTGGGCTTAACAGCAATAGTTGGCTTCTTGGCCACCGGTGGGCGTAAATGTCCTGAACGAGCAGCCCGTTGGGAGTTGGTGATAAGGTTAGGGTTGGCTCTGGCTCCACCAGGGGTGGGATGGTACTGCTGAGTTGTTGGGGGTCTTTGCTCAGAGGGAGGCTTTCCTCCACTACTCTGAGTCAGACAGTGCAGACTCTTGGGTTTAAAGCAGTTCTTGCACTCGCCTGGTTTCCACACGTGCTCTGTGAAGGTGCTGCAGGCTGACATGACTGCTGGTCCTGTAAGTCAGGCTGTGAGGTTAGTGTATAGGATACCCCTCCATGAAGGTCCAGGAATCAGGAGGTGACTGCAGAACAATGAACACTATTCCAACCTCAAATGCGAGAGACACTAGACCTGGAAAAAAGAGAGAGGGAGAAAATTCATACATTAAACTTGTTTTAGAAGTATGTGTTTGATTTCAAAGACACTGCTGTGAGATGAAATTGAGTTGTTACAATGATATGTTTGTGCAGGACAAAAATATTAATGAAAAAAGAAGACTACAACAAAATTATAGTTTTAAAAATATACAGCTGAACTGAAATGAAGAGGTTAAAATGAACAAGAAAGAGAAGAGACTGATGTGGGAAGGCAGTGGTATAATGTCTCCATTAGGTGGCAAACTTTCTCTACAGAGAAGCAAATGCATCCTAAGAGGCAGTGATCAGTTTTCTAAACCACAGCTGGTTCTAAAATTCTCAAAGTAATTATCAGAAATAATGAGATTAAGGAACATATTGGTGATAACATTTTAAGGAATAAGAAGTGAATAAAATAAATATAGCTCTATATTCCACACATCTACGTATATCAAATATCACACAAAAACAACAGAAACTGTAGGTCCTTACATTCCCACAAGATGATCTTGCACTCTGAGCAGTCTTGAGTATTTTGAGCCAATTTAGCAAGACAATAATCCTCAAACTCAATCTCAACAATTAAGGCCTGTCAGTGGACTAACCTTAACACCTAATGTTGCTCTTGTTAAAATTGTGCTCAAGTTTCCAAAGCCCAAGGGCCAGAGGTGATACACACAATATCCAAAACAACATCATAATCTCAAAAATGCTTGCCATTTCCAGATTTCAAGTATTAACTGTAAGAAAATTCAAACAATTCAGTGGCTATAATTTCTATATTCTAAAATGAGTGTAACAAATTTAAACCTTCAAGTTTGAAAAACAGTTTTGACACAAGTTCAACAAAATCTATCAACATCAACCTATTTTTAAAAAAGAATTTTAGCTTAAAAAAACATTCCATCTGTAACATAACAAGGGCTGACATTTAGGACCTGAAAACAAGCTGGGTCTCAGGTTATCAGCACCACAACATTCATATAACACACATCCTGTTTTTTCCCCTTTTTTAGTGATTACACATTCCCTTGTATAGATATTGTATATTAATAGAAATTCAAAATGGAATAAACACAATTTAGATGAATGCAAATCATTAATCTAATGAATGCAAATCATTAATCTAATCAGTTTTTTGAATAACCAACAATGACAAGATCTCCAACCCACAATACCTTGAACTCCCTAGATAATAAGTGGTGAATGCTTCAAAAAAATCAATAACAAATTTCTAAGTTGCATAAATCCATGTTCACTATACTGTGCATAAATTAGTATGAAGTACAACCTGAAGCTACTGATGCAATACTTTGACAATTATTCTCCTCTCTACAGGTCCTTCAAGGGCAGAAAACTCATCAAAATAAAACATTGGATCGAGGAAGAAAAGAGAGCAGAATAAAACAACAAAAAATAGGAAATGTTGGTATTAAGGATGTCCTGATCCAATCTCAAGTATTGAATCGGGAGCCCGATCAAGGCTTTTACGACTCGATTGGTATCGGGTCACTGAGTTCATCTCCATTTAAGTCTCTGTTGTTTTCCATCAGCCACAGTTGTTTTATGTCAGCCTCACCAGAACACAGCAGCTGTACAGAGATGCAATGTGGAATACTGAGTATTTAAGTTTTAAACAAATATGTGACATTGTTTTTTAAAATCACTTTAATGTACTTAATTTTGTGTAGTTTGCAGGAATAAACTAGGAAAATGTATTGGATTGTGAGTGTATTGGCTGCTCCTCAATCTTAAATGACTTGGATCAGATCAGGGACAAAAAAAATCTTGATCGGGACATCCATAGTTGGTAGCAATCCATATATAATGATTAATTGGTCTAACGTAAGGCTGATGCTCTACCACTAGGAACCAACCAGAGTGGTGGCCTATAAGTACAGCTGGGAGGTTGTGGGTTCGTGTCCTGACCAGGTCATACCAAAGACCATATGACAATGGTACTCTCTGCCTTCTACCTTGATGCCAACAAAGTATAAATGTTTAACTGATGTAAAATTAAAATGAATGGGGTTCAAGATACATTTTACCAAACTAATTCAATCAAAATCACTTCAAATCCAGTTTTTACTTCAGTTTAAAACTAAAATTCTTTGAGAAACCTTTAGTAATATCAAAAAAGACCTTACACACGTTAACTGCTCTCTCAAATGCCTCACAGGAGTCAAACTCTAAACATCCTAACCATCACCATAAAAGGTAATCTACTGCAGTGAAAAAAAAAGAAAAAACTAAGATAAATGGCCTACATCCATAAGTGAGTGAAACAGGAATGTTGCACATCTCTGTCTGCTCCTGATTAAGATTTGGAAGCAGATGGGTCAATAGCTTGAAGCACTTTCCCTCAGCTGGCAAAACCTGATTGTGTTACTTGTTCAAACAACATTTCATCTAATGATTGTGATTTGATTGCTCACTCAACTCTGTCTCATATATACATGCTGCCAAAGGATTACTATTCAATATTTGGCCTAAATACGCTATTGAATATGATGCACTTCTGAGATGATCCAAACAGAGAGTGTGAGTTATGTCTGACTAATACAAGTAAGCGCTTAAGCACCATTTGGCTTGATTATAAAAGCAAACATTGCCCTTTCATCTCACCATTCTGCTAATCTAATACCAAAATAAACATTACCTCTTATGTGCTGATTTAATGGTTAGACCAGAACTGCAATTTTTATCAAATAAAGACAAGCCTGACTCATTGCAGGGCTCTTATAGAGGGTGATAGGCAAATCGCTACTGGAGTCATGGATGTCAGATCCTGTGTGGAAGGATGTTACCGTAACAACACCCAGGTCAGGGTGAGACAATAAAACAGGAACACCAGAGTTTAACTTTGCTGACTGAGTCGTGTTGGGTGGGAGACAGTTTATCCTGTTACACCACACAGGACACATAGAAAACAGCAACTGTTTATCAAACAGTATTATTATCAAACAGTATTACAATAGTATTATTATTACACAACTGATGATGTGTCCTGGCAGTGAAGCCTTACAGCAGCCATCTCTCAAGAACTCCCCATGGACTCAGAAGTGGTGCAAACATCAGGAATTGTAACAGCTAGTCCTTTCAGCGAACCATCGAACCATTCAGAACCTACTGTCCCTCTGACAAGTAAGCACTAAAATTTATCTGTACCATTTCTATAAGAATATTCTGCTTATTTACAATGGTAGACAATATTCTAATATTACTGTGAATGTAGGCCTTGACAGTTTTATAGCATGGTATCTGCAGCTGCAAGGAAGTTAATATTAAGAATAGCAGTATACCTGAAACTACATCCTATCACCACAACCAAAAGGGGAAAAAAGCAAAAAAAAAAATGAGTAAAAAGTTCACAAATTTACAAGAAAAAAGGTCCCAAGTTTACATGACAAAAGTAACAAATGTATGTGGGTAAAAGAATAATGAATTTGTAGGAAAAGAGAATCAAGCTTACATGAAAACAGCTGCAATCTTGTAAAGAAAAAAAAAAATCACAGGTTTCCTTGAAAAGTGGTTCCAAATTTCATTGCAAATTTGCAAAATTGCAAATTTTTCCATGAAAAAGTTATGGGATTATCCAATTCCTTAGGAGGACAAAAGTACCGTATTTTTGGGACTATAAGGCGCACCGGATTATAAGGCGCACTATCAATGAACGGTCTATTTGATGGTCTAATTTCATACATAAGGCGCACCGGATTATAAGGCGCATTAAAGCGAGGTAGTCGGAGCCGGGAAAAAAAACATTTTTTGCGTGCATGGAAAGAAAATCCTATCTATAGTCATTATAGACACATATAGCGCGATTGTCTGCGAGTGTGAATGACCTGTTCCACGAGCAGGCGGAACGTTTTTAGTCCGTGGCTGTTCATCGCCATATTGGCCAGAATACTCGTTCGGTACTCGCTCGGGGAGAGCGAGCCGTATTTACAGCCGTAAATATGTATTTACAGCGGTATTTACTGCTCCCGTTTACAGCTAAACGGGAGCAGTTTCGATGCCGAAATTTCACATACAAATCCTAATATACATGTTCTATACACCATCAGCTTTTGGGTATCGACTACCTCGCGAGGTAGTCGGATCTGGGAATTTTTTTTTTTTTTGCGTGCATGGAAAGAAAATCCTATCTATAGTCATTATAGACACATATAGCGTGATTGTCTGCGAGTGTGAATGACCTGTTCCATGAGCAGGTGGAACGTTTTTAGTCCGTGGCTGTTTACATCACCATATTGGCCAGAATACTCGTTCGGTACTCGCTCGGTAATCGATATGGCAGAGAGCGAGCCGTATTTACAACCGTAAATACGTATTTACAACCGTAAATACGTATTTACAGCCGTATTTACTGCTCCCGTTTACAGCTAAACGGGAGCAGTTTCGATGCCGAAATTTCACATACAAATCCTAATATATGTGCTCTATACACCATCGGCTTTTGGGTATCGACTGGGAATTTTTTTTTTTTTTGCGTGCATGGAAAGAAAATCCTATCTATAGTCATTATAGACACATATAGCGCGATTATCTGCAAGTGTGAATGACCTGTTCCACGAGCAAATGTACGTTTTTGGTCCGTGGCGGTTTACATTGCCAGGATACTCGCTCAGTAATCGATACGGCTCGCTCTCCGGCGGCAGCCCCGAGAAGTAAACAATGCAAACAAATGTCGGGACGCTTGAATTCTTTCGTCCCGAAAATATCATTTTTGAATATTAATTACAGCTAAACAGGAGCAGTTTCGATCCACGATCCATTGGTAGATAGTGACATAACTCGCTAGCAATTTAACTTTGAACGACCTGTTGACACCAATATAGCGGTTGGAGTTCTTTGGTTAATCCACCCGGAATGATGGGAAGCTCCAAATTAGTTTGCTTCACTTGGGTTTTGACAGTATCGGTGAGATGGGCGCGCATGGAGGGGCAGATCAATAGGGATGGAGATTTGTGGAAAAAGCCATCCGGCCATTATGTTGAAGCACATATTACTCCGCAAGGCTCCTGACTACCGTAATGCTCCGACAATCCATCAAGCAGTTTGGCTTCGTAGCTTACCAAAGTCGTACTAAAACATTTTTGACAGATTTTTGAGCGCCGTGTACCACATAAAATTGGTTCGAGGTCAGTAAGCACAACCAGAATTAATACATAAGGCGCATCGGATTATAAAGCGCACTGTCGATTTTTGAGAAAATTAAAGGATTTTAAGTGCGCCTTTTAGTCCAAAAAATACAGTAAGTAAGTAAGTAAGTAAGTAAATAAATTAATAACTGTGAATGTTGAAAAGTGTCACAAATTTACAAGTTATACATTTCTGACAAAAGTGTCAGAAATTTACAATAAAAAATGGCAAATTTATGTGAAAAAAAAAATCACAAATTTTTAAGAAAAAAGGTTAAAATTTTTTCAAGAAAAAGTTGCAAATCTACAATAAATGACAGGTGTTTTCTCCGCTCAGTCATTTTCTGCTTTGTTAGAAGGCAAAACATCCATCCCTCCATCCATTTTCTTCCGCTTAATCCTTTTCGGGTTGTGGGGGGGCTGGAGCCTATCCCAGCATCTTTGGGCGAGAGGCAGGGTACACCCTGGACAGATCACCAGTCCATCGCAGGGCCAACACAGAGAGACAGACAACCATTCACTCTCACAGTCATACCTAAGGACAATTTAGAATCCCCAGTTTGATGCCAATTAACCCTAACAGTAACTACAAATTTTTAAAAAAAAATGTTCATATGTGTGGTATTTTTAAGACCTTTGAAATGCAGATTTGAGCATTGATTACATATTTTAAGGATAATTACGTCCGCCAAGGGAGGACGGAGGGAATCTTTTCGGTAGTGTTGGTTGGTTGGTTTGTCTGTTACCAACATAACTCAAAAAGTTATGAACAGATTTTGATGAAATTTTCAGGAAAGGTGTGTAATGGCACGGGGAGCAGATGATTAGAGTTTTTTGGTGATTCAGATCATGATGTGGATGCAAGAATTTTCTAAATATTATTTTATATATTAATCTGAAGCTTTTCATGAACTGCCCCTTTAAGATGTGTCCACTCAGTTACGTGCGTGGTCATGCCATAGGGCCACGTGCCTCGGCAACCCGGAAGCCAAACACTGCAGAAAACGTATTAGGGGCGTGTCCACCAAACTCATTTCTCCTGCAGTGGGCGACTATTTTCCATTCATTCTCTATGTAGTCCAGCGTTTACAGCACTGAGCGCCCTCAGCACTGAAAAGCTTTGAGCGGTGGCCGCTTTTTGGCGCGGTGCTCAGGGCTGAAAAAAGTTCAACTTGTCAGACTACTGTACAGCTGCTCTCGTCAATGTCAGACCTTTCTAAGCAGCCAATCAGAATTAAGAAAGGGCAGGACATAGGATGCCGGCACAGGAAGACGAAAACAGGAGGTGACAGTGGAGGAGATGGAGGCTGAAGTTTGCTGCATCAAACAATGTGAATTTGTAGTTGATAACTGCAAAAAATGGAATGACATTGCACTGTTGTGCAATATTGCTTAATAATAAGAAACCTTGTCAGTAAACTGTAATGAAGAAGAGAAAAGAAAAAACAAAAAAAGAAAACTGACCTGAAAGATTATATAAACCATGATGCTGATTTAAGGTGGAATTGCCCAGCCCCAATGCATGATCAATATAATTACAGTATGACAATCTTATTATTATTATTATTATTATATTATTATTATTATTATTATCATTATGTAGTCATATATAAAGTCTTTTTTTTGCTGTTGTTTCTCTGTCTGTTAATGATAATAATAATAATGATTGCATTTATATAGCACCTTTCATTCAAATTTTCAGGAAAGGTGAGTAATGGCACACTGAATACAATGGTGTGAAAAAGTGTTTGCCCCCTTCCTGATTTCTCTTTTTTGTGTTTGCCACACTTAAATGTTTCAGATCATCAAACAAATTTAAATATTAGACAAAGATAATACAAGTAAACATAAAATGCAGTTTTTTTTAATTAAGGTTAAAAAAAATCCAAACCTACATGGCTCTGTGTGAAAAAGTGACCCCCCCCCCCCATTAAAACCTAAATTAACTGTGGTTTATCACATCTTTGGAAAGCGGAGTGCAATTTCTCTAGCCATACCCAGGCCTGATTACTGCCACACCTGTTCTCAATCAAGAAATCACTTAACTAGGACCTGCCTGACAAAGTGAAGTAGACCAAAAGATCCTCAAAAGCTAGACATAATGCTGCAATCCAAAGAAATTCAGGAACAAATGAGAAACAAAGAAATTGAAATCTATCAGTCTGGAAAATGTTATAAAGCCATTTCTAAAGCTTTGGGACTCCAGCGAACCACAGAGAGAGCCATTATCCACAAATGACGAAAACATGGAACAGTGGCGAACCTTCCCAGGAGTGGCCGGCCGACCAAAATTATCCCAAGAGTGCAGCGATGACTCATCCAAGAGGTCACAAAAGACCCCACAACAACATCCAAAGAACTGCAGGCCTCACTTGCCTCAGTTAAGGTCAGTGCTCATGACTCCACCATAAGACAGATACTGGGCAAAAATGGCCTGCATGGCAGTTCCAACACGAAAACCACTGTTGAGCAAAATGAACATAAAGGCTCGCCTCAGTTTTGCCAGGAAACATCTTGATGATCCCCAAGACTTTTGGGGAAAACACTCTGTGGACTGATGAGACAAAAGTTGAACTTTTTGGAAGGTGTGTGTCCCATTACATCTGATGTAAAAGTAACACAGCATTTCAGAAAAGGAACATCATGCCAACAGTAAAATATGGTGGTGGTAGTGTGATGGTCTGGGGCAGTTTTACTGCTTCAAGACCTGGACGACTTGTGGTAAATGGAACCATGAATTCTGCTGACTAACAAAAAATCCTGAAGGAAAATGTCTGGCCATCTGCTCGGGACCTCAAGCTGAAGTGCACTTGGGTTCTGCTGCAGGACAATGATCCAAAACACACCAGCAAGTCCACCTCTGAATGGCTTAAGAAAAACTAAATGAACACTTCGGAGTGGCCTAGTCAAAGTCCTGACCTGAATCCAATTCAGATGCTGTGGCATGACCTTAAAAATGCGGTTCATGCTCGAAAACCCTCCAATGTGGCTGAATTACAACAATTCTGCAAAGATGAGTGGGCCAAAATTCCTCCACAGCGCCATAACAGACTCATTTCCAGTTATTGCAAATGCTTGATTGCAGTTGTTGCTGCTAAGGGTGGCCCAACCAGTTACTAGGTTTAGGGGGCAATCACTTTTTCCACACAGGGCCATGTAGGTTTGGATTTTTTTTTTTACCCTTAATAATAAACACCTTCATTTAAAAACCGTATTTTGTGTTTACTTGTGTTATCTTTGTCTAATACAGTGGTACCTCTACTTACGAACGTCTCTACATACGGAATTTTCAGGTTACGACACGCCTCAACGGGAAAATATTGCCTCTTGTTACGAACGAAATTTCAGCATACGAAAGGCAAAAAAGTACGCGCTCCTCGCAGCTCCCGTAGTTTACCGAATGTAAACATACCTGTAGCTGCTCTGCCATTGGCTATCGCCTAGCATCTTCCTGGTATCCCATTGGCCACGAAGTGTTCGGGCAGTTTTACGTGTGTGTACAGTACAGAATTAACATTTATTCGCTATGGGCCCCAAGAAAGTGACGGAGATAAGTGGAAAAGGAGAAAAGAAGAAGAGAGTTTTTTTGTCCATACAAACAAAGAAGGAGATAATCGAAAGGTATGAAAAGGGGATGCGTTTGGTTGATCTCGCCAAAGAATATAGCCGTAATACATCAACGATCAGCACGGTATTAAAACAAAAGAAAGCCCTTACAAGCCGACAAAAGCAAACGTCCTTGGATCGTTTCTTCACAAAACGTCAGACAAAAACCACTGATGAGACAGAACATGAACCAAAGAAGGCAAAAGGTGACGACGACGATAGCAGTTAAAAGGTAAATAAACATAATTTTTATTATTCTTTCTCTTTTATTCTTCTCTTTTATTATTCTCTCATTTTAAACTCTCATTTTATGTTTATTGTGCAGTAATCTAATTGTAACATGTATTTGTTACATGTTTTGATGCGTTTTTATGATTTATAAAAAATTTATGCCCGAATTTTGGGAGGCTTGGAACGGATTACGGCATTTACATGTAAAACGCGCCTCTACTTACGGAATTTTCACGTTACGAGAATACTTCCGGAACGAATTAATTTTGTAAGTAGAGGTACCACTGTATTTAAATTTGTTTGATGATCTGAAACATTTAAGTGTGACAAACATACAAAAAAAAATGACAAATCAGGAAGGGGGCAAACACTTCCATACCACTGTACATGATTAGATTTTGGTGATCTCAAAATGCGTATCTCCACCAAGACTCTTATCTTCTCACAGAGCGTTAGCAACAATACTCCAAAACTACTGGATGATTTTGGATGAAATTTTCACCAGAGGTGGTTCTTGGCCCAAAGATGAACTCATTGGATGTTGGAGGTGATCTGTGAGTGCATAGCTCCGCCAAGGCCCTATCTTGCAATGTACAGATGGATGGTGATATGGACAGACAAAGGGATGGGTGGGAGGACAAAGGGAGGGAAGGACGGAGCCTTGGCGGAGGTATGTGCTCTTTAAGTGCCCTCTAGTTAATACCTAATTTAAAATAAACAAATTCAAGCCTTTTTAAGATTTTAAGGATTCACAGACACCCAGCATAAGCAGCATAGACAGGTATGGAATAACTGGTATTAACATGGATGTTTTACCTATACTGTAGTTATTACACAAAGTAAAAATACTACTGTTTTTTGAAAGATCTAACATATTTTAAGTTTGTAATGAGATTTCTTCCCTGACAGATGGCAGAAGGGCTGGCAGAGTAAAACAGTTCTCTTTGAAATCAAGACAAGCCCTGCTATTGTTCTATTTTTGTGAGAAGCCAGAGAGAATTTTGAAAATAAGCTCCCAGAGAGCATTCTGTTGAGATTATTCAATTTTCCATCAGAAGTATCAGATCGGCAGTATAAATTATATGCATTATTTTAATAGTAGAAACTCCCAGTGGTAGATGTGGCAACATATTTTACATTTCTCTCTGCTCATTTAAATTCTGAACTTGTTTTCAGTGTTTGATGATATGGCACTGCATCCAGTAAACAAAGTTTGTTAGGTTTTAGCCAAGGAAAAAAAACTGCTGCATGATTTAACTGAAAAGACTCCTTCCAATGTAATCAAGAAGTAACCGTACAAAGCCTCGACACTTGTCCTTAATAGTTTTAATAATATCATATCATGTAACACATTATTTACAGTATATCTTTGGTTTCACAATGCTAACTTATACTATGAGAATGTCCATTGCTTTCAAAGTGATGTAATGTAATGCCAATACAGCAACTGAAGGGAAAAAGTGTCACTAAAACATTCAAACTATTAGCAAACTTTAGCTATGATAAAGTTTTGTCTTTTTCAAGTTTCTGTGCAAGTGCTGCCTGTTTTTTTTTTTTTTTATCTCAGAGAAAAGTCAGACACATTACACACAAAAAAAGAGCTGTTGTGTCTGTGCGGTTTCTTTCTTTCTTTTCCTCTCTTCAATTCGCTGTCGCTTTTGCTACAATGAGAGGAAAGGGTGTAATGTTGGTTCTTTAGCCCTCCAGTATTCAGCACATACACTTCTAGCATCGCTGCTTTTTCCTTAAGCAATTCCAAATGCTGACTTGAGAGAACAAGGTGTTCTTACTATCCTGTCATGGGTTCTGCATCATGAAGTTTTCTATATGTGTACAATGCAACCAGATATCAAAATCTAAACTGTGACTATAAAATGGTCCAGGTCCCAATTCAAAAAAAGATGGGATGCTGTTTAAATTTTTTTTTTTTTTTTAAAATGAAGGCAATGATTTGCAAATCACCATTACTCACAATAAAACATGCAAACCATGTCAAAATTTGAAAGTGAGACATTTTACAATGTCATGAAAAAATATTAATTCAATTTGAATTTGAAGACCGCAACAAATCTTAAAAGACTTGAGACAGTGTCATGATTACTACTGTCTAGCATGTCCATGAAGGTCTGGGAACTGAGGAGAATGACTTCTGGACCTTTAAGATAGAAATGATGTCCCATTCTTTTCTAATTTCGGGTTGTAGCTGACCAACAGCCCAGGGTCTTCATATTGAATTTAGTGTTTCATGATGGGCCACAGCAAATTTGATCTGGACTGCAGACTAAGCATCCATCTATTAAGACATACTGTTGTGATGGATGCATTATGCAATTTTAGCATTGTCTTACAGAAAAAAAAATGCGATCTGGATGACAATATATGTTACTCTAAAATCTGTATGCACTGTACCTTTCTGGATGGATGGTGCTTTTCTGGATGTGCAAGTTACAAGTTTCATCGGCACTAATGCACCCCCATACCATCAGAGATGAAGGCTTTTGAATTGAGCGCTGTAAACAAGTCAGATAGTCCCTCTCCTCTTAAGTCTGGAGGACAAGGTGTCCATAATTTCCAAAAAGAATTTTAGATTTCAATTTTTCTGACCACAGCAGTTTTTCAAGTTACCTCGGTGCATTTTAAATGAGCTTTGACCTTGAAAAGATGGCAGCATCATTGGATGATAGTCTATGGGGCTTCTTCTTTGCAACACAGAGCTTTAAGAAGCAGAAGCCAACTTTATTGTCATTCATTCCATACAACCAATCATGTAAAGTAGAACAAAATTACGCTTCTCCTACCTACAATGTTAATCACATCAGAATCAGAGCGGCCGCTACCATGCAAGGCGCCGCCACAAACAACTTTCCTCCCCCTTTCTATTATGCTGAGCGCCAAGCTAGAAGGCAGGGAGTATCATTTTTATACAGTCTTTGGTATGACCTGGCCAGGGCTTGAACCCACAACCTCCTGGCTGTGGGGCAGATGCTCTACCATGCGACTACCACTCTGGTGGTAACCTGCATTTGTGAATGGCACAACTGTGTTTACAGACAGTGATTCTGGAAGTGTTCCTGAGTCCATGCAATGATTTTCATGACAGAATAATGCCAGATTCAATGCAGCGCTGCCTGAGGGCAAGAGAATCACAGGCATCTTCTATTCTTGTAATTTTGTATTGCTATCTTACACACAGAGATGGGTATCTCCACAATCTCTAAATCTTTTTAGATTATGTAAATACAAATTATGAAGTATTCAAAGTCTTCACAATTTTACAATGAGGACCAATATTCTGAAACTGCTCCACAATTTGTAGATACAGATTTTTTTCAGACTGCTGATGCTGTGCCTATGTTTATTTCTGAGAGACTCTGTGTGTCTAAGGTGCTCTTTTTTTAAACCCCATCATGTTACTGGCCTGTTAACTTAATGAGCTGCAGCATGTTCTTCCAACTGCCTTTTTTTAGCACCACTTACTTTTCCTTCCAAAACTCTTCAGATGTGTTGCTGCCATCAAATCCAAGATGAACCAATATTTTTCATTAAATGGTAGTAGCATTTCTGAATTTCAACATTTGGATATGCTTTCTATGTTCTACTGTGAAGAAAAGTTTTTTTTTTTTTTAGATTTCCAAATCACTGCATTCTGTTTTGATTTAGATTTTACAGAGCAGCCCAACCTTTTTGGAACTGGGGTTGCTTTGATGGTGACAAGGAGGTGCAGTACCCAATAAATGTGTTACGTGCTGATCTTATTCCATTTCTAGCTGGATTTGATAAAAATGTCTTGTGAAAGCCAAAAATATAACTGTCCACTCAAATGTTACATTATGCTGTATAGTGTTTTTTTGTAAAACATCAACTCAATCTCCATAGTAAAAAAAAAAAAAAAAAAAAAAAAAAAAAAAATTGGGGCAATGCTTTGGCAACCCTTCCAGTTGATGTAATCCTCTTTGTTCCAATTTTTTAAAATCTATATCTGGTTAGGACTTTTGCAAGAAGGTTTCCTTCTTACCACCATCAGCCAAAATGATAAACTGCTATTTTTCCCCTGCTTTCAGTTATGTAACAAATATTATGCAACACAGCTGAGATGTGGTTAATACCAATACAGCAAATTAGTTTCACTCTAAAAAGCCCATCAACACTGAAGATTTTCAATGCTACCAGAGCAATGCTTTGCTTTTGCTTTTCTCTCCAGGTGCAGTGTTTTTTCTGTGACACTGACTTTGTTTTATGGATCCAGTCTTTGTGTATTCACAGTGTGAATCTGCAACACGTTTGATGTGGGTAATACATGTGAACCATCACTAATTAGCATTGAAAAACAGGGTGCAAACACACACATACCTCACATATTCCTATTTTGACAGACATCTCTCAGTTGTATTCCCCTGAATTCTCTGAAAGGTGTTTGGGCGTATGTGAAAGCAGTTTCCTATATTTGTCACCCAATGCAATTACAGATTGTACATTAATTGTTATTAGATGTGTCAATCTGCAGTAAACACTAGATGATTTATTTACCTTTTCATTTCTATCAGCTTTGTTATTCTTGTCCATCTTGTTTTGTTCATTACTGGCTTCTCTTTCATACATATTTAATGAGGCCAAAGTATTCATGTTGACAATTTAAATAAAGACTGATTAAGGGAATCACCACTCTCCTTCACAGCTGTAATTGTTTTCTGGAAAATTTAATTTTCATGTGAATATTGCATCATGTTTAGACCATTTGCATAAGCATACAGAAAAAAATGGTTAGAAATCCTTTTCATTTTTTGCAAATCCCTAACAAATTGCCAGATTTATTGTCAAATGGCCAGTATTTGTTACATGTAAAATCAGATTCCAGCTATTGTGTTATACAGAATAAATGAAAAGGGAAGATAAAGAGCATAAAGTGTCAAAATGAGGATAAAACTGTAGAGAACATCGTCTTTCACGCTCATTTTGTTTGGTCAAGGTCAACAAGGGTTACCCATACTGTACCATTTTCCAGATTACACTGGTCAAAACCATCTGGCTCCACATATTTCTAATTGCATTATTGTGATAGCAATCTGCCTGTTGGTCAGTTCAAATGGAGGTCACAAAGACACGCATGACCAGATTTGTGGTATACAATCCAGTTCCAAAATAGTCAGTGGTGTTTATCATGACCACAGTTTAAACATATCTTCAACTGACAATACTATAAACACATCAAATGCACATTTTCAATTAGCATGATTACATTCTGCTTTTATTCAGTATGATAATACTATCATAACACTTTGATTAGCATCTTTAAATACTGGTGTGCTGCACATCTCCTATTTTACATACAGTAATGAGTACCTTGAGAAAGGTAATACCATAAAATGTCAGGAGAAAATAAAACATGAAGAACAAAAGTAAAATAAAACTAGCATTCATGTTTGGCATTCATAACACTCAACAATTTAACAGGGAACTGAGTTGTGACACCATACCTGCCAACGTCATTTTCAAAATATGTGTGTGTGTGTGTGTGTTTTGGGTTGGTGGGGTTCTTTTTTGGGGTGGAGGGGTGGAATAATAAGCAAAAATATGCATAAAATGTATATTTCATATTTATAGTTGGTGTGTTCCTTTGTGCCTGAGCAGCATGCTTGTGCGATAGAGAGCTAATATATTGGTAAACATTGTTTTTCTCACTGTGCCCCATGTTGAAATCAACCACACACATTTTCCAAAAGGCACAACTGCTAAGAGTTGTAAAAATTATGAAAACTGTTCAGCCCTTTCTTAGGACTTTTGCAAGAAGGTTTCCTTCTTACCACCATCAGCCAAAATGATAAACTGCCTAGGTCTGCAGATGCATTTTTTTTTTTTTTTTTTTGGCATAACACTATCCTCTCCTAACATGTCAGCAACAGCAAGTGAGTTAGCAACCAGAATGGTGGCCTAATGGTAGAGCATCCACCCCACAGTCAAGAGGTTGTGAGTTCAAGCCCCAGCTGGGTCATATCAAAGACCAGATAAATACGGTCCTTTCTGCCTTCTAGCTTGGTGCTCATGTGGCGTGCTGGTGCATTTCAAGGATGATGTAGCAACTCTGGTAACGTCAAACAATGAAAACCTTTTCTGGATTATTGTAAGACAATTAATAAAGTCTGAAGGCCATAAAATTACAGGGGTTTCCAGGGAGAAACATCAAAACAGGTGGGGGCAGGGATATGCCCTTCAAATCAGGGAAAAGCCAGAGCGTTGGCAGGTACAGTGGTGTGAAAAAGTGTTTTCTCCCTTCCTTATTTCTCTTTTTTGGCATGTTTGGCACATTTAAATGTTTCAGATCATCAAACAAATTTAAATATTAGACAACAGGGTTTCCTCTGGTAACATTTCCGGGTGGCGGCCTGCCATGCTTGAATTTATGCCGCCACTCTATGAGGAAATATAAATTTAAGAAAAAAATATGAAGGAATGACGGTCTGCAAGCGCACACACGAACAACGTGTGTGACCTTCATCCGCACGGAGGTCAGAAGCGCCCTGCCCGCGTGACCGCTCCAGTTGGCAGGCGGAGTCACTAGTGTCATTGTCCAAGAGAAACATGAGCTTATTAAAGGACTTTAAATGTGGGAAAAAGCAGAAGAGGTATGTAAGCAGTGAAGGCATTTATCATGGTTTTAATCTGCTGGGAACGGGAGCAATAATGGAAGAGTCGCTGAGCTAACAGGTGTGGTTAGGAGCTCGAGTAGGTTCATTTTGTCTTCTTTTTAATTATTAGTTTTTTGTTTTTCTTATTTCAGACAAGAATAAAAAGGAGATGTTTTTACATTTACCTTAGTTAATATTAACTCATTTATGTTCATTATTATGTACCTGACAAGTTAAGATGACCGAAATTCATGAAGGCAATGACTTTAATCCATCAGCAGCCTTCAGACAAACTAAAGGTGCCAACATTTGGATTTCAAAATAAGGGAGGTTTTTCCTGCTGTCTGGGTGGTGAGGAGAGTTCTAAAAAAATATAAATATATAGAAATATTATAACAGAAATAATTGCATCTTTGGTCATTTAAGTTAATTTATTTCATTAAATACAATTTTATTAATTTTTTTCTTTGAAATCAGAGTTAAATTATTGTTCTGTTCTGGCTCTGCAAAATTATGGTAAAAATGTAAAATGTTATAAGGAAAAAGTAAAAAAAAAAAAATACCACAGTCCGTTTCAAATTTATTAAAAAACAGTATTTTTATTTTAAAAACAGACAAAAATCAGCCATAAAATAATCCACAAATTTATAATAAAGTGTCAAATGTACAAGAAAAGTCAATTTTACAAGAGGAAATTACAAATTTGAGGAAAATGGTTTTTAATTTAGATAAATTTACAGAGAAAAGTAGAAAACTATAAGAAAATTGTTACAAATTTTGGAAAAAGAACCTCAAACCTTCAAGGCTGAAGTCATTACTTAAGTTTTTAAGTGGGTGCTCTTTGTATCCTTAATTGAACTAGAAATTTTTGGCTGTCTACTTTTAATTATTAATTTCACAGCACTATGTTTACATGAGTAGAATTTCTGGCTACTATACCCACCTCTGATCGTATAATTTAACCACTTGCACTCCGTTGTTCCGCGGGCGGGCAAGTCTCTGCGTCCTAGGGCGCACAAGGGCGCACGAGAACGCACTCGTGCGCCCTCGTGCGCATGACGCATGATAAGGATATTGATGGTGGTGGTGTAGGTGGTGTGGCCTCCAAGCGCCACTGAAAAAAAATCTGCAAACACAGCCGCGAACAGATTAGTTCATCTGATTGACCTCTCATTCGACTAATAAGAGCCTTGAATTGGGTTTCTGAAACCTTGAAGAACCAATGAATGAAACCTAGGAAGGAGGACCCGCCTCCCAACGCTTTGAATGCAGTGAGCCAATTGAAGCAGAGAAGTTCGTGAGCTGTTTTTTTTTTTTAAGGCTGGGTGAAGACTGGCTGCTGCAGCGGATCAAAAAAGGACACAGGAAGAGCTCCACAGACCCAGCAGCATGGAGACCATCCACAAATGCAACCTGTGTGACAGGGAGTGCCATTCGTGGATCGCATGTTCGGCCACAGGCGACGCTTATTTTGTATTGGTTCCAGCAGAGTAGACGTTATGTTTTCTTCCATGGTCATTATAGACCGACGGAGGCTGACGACGAAGGCTGAGTGAAACACACGCCTTCGCCAGTCTTTTTTTAATTACTACTGTTATCTGTTTTGAAAAATCGTTAGCCAAAAACCGCAATCATGGAAGCACAAAACCGCAATAATGGAATTATGTTTTGATCGAGTCGCGAGACCAGAACCAGAGTGGACCAGCGTCGCGTTCGTCTGACAATGAGGAAGACAAGTTCGCCCAGACTCCGCTGTGAAGAGGTAAGGTGTTATAAGCTAAATTATTCTCTATCCCTGAAAATTGTAATCCAAAATGACTTTTGACCGATCAGTAAATTACAGCTGTGCGGTTCACGAAGTCTGAAGTTCGTGCGCCGCGGTACAAGGGGTTGCTCGCAGTGTACAGGCTGTGAACGCCCCCCCACCCTCGCTATTCTTCTGCAGCGAGGGGGGGGGAGCCGCGGTGACTGCACTGCTGTCCTACATCACCACATAAGGCTAATCCGTTGTGTAGCGATGGCTAAAGTCCATCCTCTGTAGCGAGCGTGGGGGGGGGGACAAACCCCCCGCCCCCACACACACAGTAGTGAGGGGGGGGGGGGAGCCGCTGTGACAGCGTTGCTGTGGAAACATGCAACGAGTGTAATCTGTCATGTAGCGAGGGCAGAACTCTGTCCTTGATAGCGGGGGGGGGGACGACCCCCCCCCCACACACACAGACACAGCCCTGAGTGTAACCTTTCCTTTGAGCCTAAAATGAAGCTTCTACATTGAATTATTCAAAAGTTACAGACGTTTTTCCAAACTGTGCCATTTGGCACAATTTGGCACAGTTCCAAAACGCCTGGGAACAGCCTGAGAACAAAGCTGTGTAAAATATTCATTTTTTGTGGTATTGTTACCAAATTTGGATCTCAGCTGGATAACACTTGGTTCTACATTTCTGTTGCATTTTCCAGCTGGATCGGACAGCTGTGTGTTATTTACAAGCATTTGTATCCAAAAAAACACTGTGTCCAAATTTTTTTTCTTCAAGTTCAGTATGTTTAGATGACTGTAACTCAGTGGTCGGAGCACGTAGAGAGATTATGTTTTTTTTGCCAAAAAATTCAAAGTGTTTTCTTTTAAATGAGACCAACCCCATGAAGATGCTGCAAAGGGTTGAAGAACAGCTTTCGATTTACTTTGGGCACGTTATTTTTTGGCATTTTTAGGAAAATTGCCCGGAGTGCAAGTGGTTAAGGATGCATGAGTAAATTACTATTATGGATGTTTTTTCCCTTCCCTACTCTCTCAATGGAAAAAAGAAACACTAGAATAAAAATACAAAAAAATACACATATTTTTGTCATTTGTGTAAACCATGAAAAAAAAAAATCCTCCAGACAAAACATGACAGTTGATATTTTCTAACCTGTTTGTATACTAGTATAAACAGAGAGGGAACCTGAATTTGACAGGGCTTAGAGAGGGCAAGATGAGACAGAAGAGAGGAGCCAAGGAGAGGAAAGTGTTCAGGCAGAGGGGTCCAGGAGAGGTGAGAGAAGAGGAAGGAGAGAAGAATGACAACAGTAAAAAGTCAAAACACAGGACGTCTGGGTGGGACCCCAACTGGCCCAATATTCCAAAACTCAAGCCTTGTGTCATGGCTGTAGTAAATAATCAGCCCACGTGTGCGATGCAGCAACAAGAAGGGACAATCACACAATAATACATGTTTGAGGGTTTTTATTAAATTGCAAATCCTTGCACAGCTACAGAAACAGTCACTCGCCAGAGGAAGGAGCCTGTGGAGAGAAGACGAGAGCTGAGTAAGGAGGAATGGAGTAAGGGAAAATGGGCTAGCCAAATTGCCACTTACGAGAGCTTCGAGGGAGAACCAGCAGGGCCCCAGTGGGGAATAGACAAACCAGCAGGGTGAGGGAAATTAGCTGGTGGTGCCTGACCGGGTGGAGGTTTTTGCCGAGATGAGTGATGATGTGGCAGGAGAGCGCACGCAGTCCCAGTGACACATCCGCACGACGGCAGCAACCTGAACAGGAGAAAAAGCACACAGGTTAATAAATTCTTTCACCAGTGTCAACACAACCTGCTGTCTTTCAAGGCAGTATACCCAGACGAGCCAGCATTGAATCAGTGAAGGATGCCTCCTTAAGAACGCTAGTTGATGAGAGGGCGCAGGTGTGTCCTCTCACTCAGGTGCGCTGATGAGCTGAGAAGAGATGAATGGGAAGGAGGGGGCGCGCTCTCGCTGCCCATGACAGGCCCCCCCACTTCTAGGAGCACCTCCTGGCGATCCATAGGGTTTGCTGGGATGGGCATGGTGATAGGACCGGAGCATCTGTTTGTCCAGGATCCGGGACGTGGGAACCCAGGAACGTTCCTCCGGACCGTAGCCCTCCCAATCAACCAGATATTGGAGACCCCGGCCTCGACGGCAAACATCCAGAATCCGGTGAACCGTGTGGGCAGGGTGGCCATTGATTATCCGGGGAGGAGGAGGCGGCTTGGTGGGGGCTTTATGGGGCTTTATGTGGGATACGAGGGGCTTTATGTGGGATACGTGGAAGGTCAGGTTCACCCGTAGGGTCAGTGGAAGCTTGAGTCGGACCGACGCGTCGTTGATGACTCTGGAGATCGGGAAAGGCCCAAGGAAGCAAGGAGACAGCTTCTTTGATGTTGTCTTCAAAGGAACCTGACTGGCCGCCAACCAGACCTGCTGCCCCACAGTGTACTTGGGGGCAGGCACCTGTCGTCTGTCAGCTGTAGCCCGGTTGCGCTCGACAGAGCGGGCAAGGGCGGCGCGCATGGATCTCCAGAGATGCCGGCAGCGGCAAGCATGAGCCCCCACGGAGGGAACCACGACCTCTCTCTCGGCCATCGGTAACAGCGGAGGCGTGTATCCCAGTGAAGCCTCAAACGGGGTGAGACCGGTTGCTGTGGAGATGCCAGTGTTCATGGAATACTCCAACCAGGTCAGATGCGTGCTCCAGGAAGATGGATGTTCGGCTGCTACACATTGCAAGGTGGCCTCCAATGACTGGTTGGCGTGCTCTGCCTGCCCATTGCTCTGGAGTTGATTCCCAGAGGAGAGGCTCACCGTTGTTCCCAGAGTCCGGCAAAAGGCCCTCCAGACCAGCAATGTGAACTGCGGGCCCGCACATACTCCCGCACATCCCGCCGCAGCGTGGGCCACCAGAACACCTGCTGGATAAGGTCCGTAGTACAGGTGATCCCAGGATGACAGGTGAAGCGGCTGGTGTGACCCCACTGGATGCCGTCACTGCGGAGGGCAGCGGGGACGTACAGGCAGTTCCGGGGGCACCCTGCTGGCACAGGCTCCCGAGACTGGGCCTGACGGACCCTCTGCTCGATATCCCATGTAAGGGCACCGAGGTCGCATGAAGAGGGAAGAATGGGTTGAGGGTGGGAAGGGGGAGCTATCTCCACGGAATCAAACTGGCATGATAGTGCGTCCAGTTTGGTGTTCCGAGAGCCAGGCCGGTAAGTGATGGTGAAATTGAACCGCTGAAAAAACAGGGCCCAATGAGCCTGCCTGGCATTGAGTCGGCAGGCCGGCTGCATATAGACAAGGTTTTTGTGGTTGGTCCACACGACAATGGGGTGAATAGCCCCCTCAAGCCAATGCCTCCATTCCTCCAGCGCCAACTTAATAGTGAGCAGCTCTCTGTCTCCTACATCGTAATTCCCCTCAGCCGGCGTAAGCCAATGAGAGAAATACACGCATGGGTGAAGCTTCTGGTCGGCGGATGTGCGCTGCGAGAGGACAGCGCCCACCCCCGAATCAGATGCATCCACCTCAAGGATGAATTGGAGCTGTGTGGTGGACAGGCCCTTTAATTTGGAAAAGGCCTGTTCAGCTGCCTCGGTCCACCAAATGGGGACCTTAACGGAGGTCAGCTGTGTCAAGGGCAGTGCGACCCCACTATAGTTCCGAATGAACCGGTGATAAAAGTTC
The DNA here is from genome assembly GCA_020510985.1 of Pholidichthys leucotaenia. NCBI lineage: Eukaryota > Metazoa > Chordata > Actinopteri > Cichliformes > Pholidichthyidae > Pholidichthys > Pholidichthys leucotaenia. The sequence continues at coordinate 53,493,075 of CM035840.1, read as the reverse complement.
GCAAACCCGAGGAAGTGTTAAAGCACCCTACGGGAGTGGGGAGCTGGCCAATTGAGCACTGCCCTCACCTTGGCCGGGTCGGCAATCAGTCTCCTTTCAGCCACTATGAAGCCCAAGAAGGTGGTAGATGTAGTGGAGAACTCACACTTCTCAGCCTTAACGTAGCACTGGTTCTCCAAGAGCTGTTGTAGGACTGCTCTTACATGGACTTCATGTTCCTCTGGTGAGCGGGAGAAAATCAAAATATCATCCAAACAGACAAACACAAATTGATAAAGCATGTCACGGAGGACGTCGTTAATCAACCGTTGGAAGACAGTAGGGGCGTTGGTGAGCCCAAATGGCATCACCAAATAATCAAACTGCCCCTGGTGGGTCTTAAACACTGTCTTCCACTCGTCCCCCTCACGAATGCGGATTAGATGGTACGCATTGCGTAAGTCTAATTTGGTGAATACCCGTGAGCGCTGAAGGAGTTCAAATGCCAAATTCATCAAGGGCAAGGGTTATTTGTTCTTCACTGTAATAGCGCTGAGCTCCTGGTAGTCGATACACGGGCGCAGCGAGCAATCCTTCTTCCCCATGAAGAAGAACCCGGCCCCGAGAGGGGCTGAAGATGGCCGAATAAGGCCGGCATTCAGTGATTCCTTGATATACTTTTCCATTGCCTTCCTCTCCGGACCAGAAATGCTGTAGAGCTGGCTGGATGGCAGCCTTGCCCCTGGGATGAGATCCACAGCACAGTCATAAGAACGGTGAGGCAGAAGCAACAGCGCTCTTGACTTAGTGAAGACCTCTCCCAAATCGTGGTATGCCCGAGTAATGAGGCTGAGGTCCGGCGGCTTGACCGGAGGGAGAGACAGGGAGAGATGGGGAACACTCAGCTGAACGAAGACAATTAGCCAAACAAAATGGGCTCCAGGAGGAGATGGAATTTTGCCCCCAGTTAATAATGGGGCTGTGCTTCTGGAGCCAAGGATAACCTAGAATCATCGGGGAAGATGAAACTGGGAACCTAGGAACGTGAGTCCTCCCGATGATTCACGGACAGGAGGATGGCGACCCGGCACCGTGTGTTTGGCAACTACCGCAACTACACGGCCAGATATGGTGGTGATCTTTTGGCGATGGGGCAATTTAAATGTGGGAATACCCAGGTTCCGAATGAACCGGGCCGACACGAAATTGCCCTCTGCCCCTGAATCAACTAACGCCATGACCCTCCTCTCGACCCCCGGCAATTGCACGAGGGCCAAAATAGAGAAATTGCCGGGGGAGTTAATTTGGTCCCGCCCGCCAGACCCCCACGGTTACTGACGGGCTGCGTCTTTGGCCGCTGGGGGCACTCGTCCTGACTGTGCTTCGGAGAGAACCACAGTACATGCACATGCCAGTCCTCCTCCTTCGCCAACGCTCATCGTCTGTTAATTGAAAACCGGCTGAGGTCCATTGGCTCGGATGAGGACCGGCCCCCCCGTGTCAGTTCCCACAGCGGGCACCCACTCAGTGGACGGGTGAGAGGAGGCCTGTCACTCCTTCGTGCACTCACGGGTAGCGGTTGTCCAACCCCCACAGCCTGATCAATAAGACCATCGAGAGTGTCTTGCAGTGGAAATGCAAGATCTGCAGTGGAACTGCAGTGATCTGCAGTGGAACCGCATAAACCGCCAGGTCGTCATGGAGGTGCGTGTTTAACCTGTGGAGGAATGCGCTGCGTAACGCAACCTCGTTCCAGCTCGAGTCCGCCGCTTCGACCCGAAACTCCACTGAGTACTCGGCCATGGACCGAGCGCCCTGGCGGAGAGTCATTAGGTGGCTCATAACACAACATAACAAAAATAATTTTTTTGTAAGTTGTCTGTGTTTTTTCCAACTGAGTTAAGACAATTTTGCACCGCTGAATCCAAAAATGACATCCGTTTCTCTCGATCAGGTCAAGTTTTTATGTTAAGTTATAAGCAGTTGTACAGCAGTTGTATAGTTGTACTGTAATTGAATAGTAGACATTGATAAAGGTAAGTACATGTAAATTGAATGTTATGTCATCATTGTTCAAAATTCAGAGAATTTCAAGAAATAAAAAGACTTTTGCAGCATATAATGCGAAAATATCCATACATGTAAACAAAAATGTAAGAAAACATGGCCATAGTTCAAAAAGTTGACCTGAATGAGCAAACCAATGTGATTTTTGGATTCAGCACATCAAAATTGTCCTAATCAGCTAAAAAAAAACAAAAAAAAAACAGACAATAAATTTGGTGTTGACCAGTGTAATGTTCCCTTGACTCTCTGTGTGGTCAAAACACGTGGGAAAAAGCGACCACAAATTGTTCAAACGTGTAATTTCGCCCTTCTGGGCTGTCTGCTGTGGCCCGAGCCCAACTAAGGGCTCAGTCCCGCAGCAAGTAGGGTGAAGAACTGAATTTTCGCAACATCCCCCGGGTACTCCCCCCCCGACCTGCTCCAAATACATCTGTATCTGATGGAGAAATTTCCTACACTTCCCCACTTCCCCCACGTACGGGACAGGTGTGGGAACAGATGTGGTACAGCGCACGGTGGTTGAACAATGGGAGCAGGACTGAGGAGGAGGAGCAGGGAGAGCCGCACTGGCCAAATGCTGCATGAGGGTATCCAATTTGCTGCACCATGGTTTGCAGCTGCTGGGCCATCATGGCTATCTGCTTGCTTGGACGCCTCTAGGCGATCCATAGCTGATTGTCTCGCTGCTGCACTGCTGAGCCGAGGTTCAGGCTGGCTCGTTCTGTCATGGCTGTAGTAAATAATCAGCCACATGTGCGATGCAGCAACTTAGCGACAATCACGCAAATAATACATGTTTGAGGGTTTTTATTAAATTGTAAATCCTCGCACAGCTACAGAAACAGTCACTCGCCAGAGGAAGGAGCCTGTGGAGAGAAGACGAGAGCTGAGTAAGCAGGAATGGAGTAAGGGAAAATGGGCTAGCCAAATTGCCACTTACGAGAGCTCCGAGGGAGAACTGGCAGGGCCCCAGTGGGGAATAGACGAAACCAGCAGGGTGAGGGAATTAGCTGGTGGTGCCCTGACCGGGTGGAGGTTTTTGCCGAGATGAGTGATGATGTGGCAGGAGAGCGCACGCAGTCCAGTGACACATCGCACAACAGCAGCAACCTGAATAGGAGAAAAAGCACACAGGTTAATAAATTCTTTCACCAGTGTGAACACACCTTGCTGTCTTCAAGGCAGTATACCAGACGAGCCAGCATTGAATCAGTGAAGGATGCCTCCTTAAGAATGTGGCTGATGAGAGGGCGCAGGTGTGTCCTCTCACTCAGGTGCGCTGATGAGTTGAGGAGAAATGAACGGGAAGGAGGGGGCGTTGCTCTCGCTGCCCATGACACCTTGGTTGCACAATATTTCAAATGGTAAGTTCCATATGCAAAGTTACTGTGCAAAATGTAAAAAAAAGAATAAACAGTATAAATTAACATATTTCGGTCACAATAGTGTCATGCGTTTTCTGCCAACCCCCGGGAAAATAAGGTTGCCACCACGTCAAGGTCTTTAAGCCAGAGGAAACAATGGACAAAGATAACACAAGTAAACACAAAATGCAGTTTTTAAATGAAAGTGTTCATTATTAAGATAGATAAGATAAGATAAGCCTTTATTAGTCCCACAATGGGGAAATTCCAGGATTGCAACAGCACAGGGATAGCAACACTCAGAGCAACAATCAAGAAGACGAGAAAAACAAGAGCAGCGAAAATACATATGTACATATAAATATATATACACACAGTGCGGAGCATTGTCGCTAGATGGAATAAACAGCATAACCGTCTGCTTAGTTATCCTACATAGCATGAATATGTACCCATACATATTGTCACCCTCCGTAGCGACCGATATTGTCCTAGTTGTATACTGGAGGGGACCATTGTGTAAGTCTATTGCGTCTTTTGCATTCAATACTATTAGGTCGTCACGTTTTTTTGCTAACTCTGCGAGCAGCCCTGCTTAGGTTATACAGTCTGACAGCCGTAGGTAGGAAGGACCTGCGAAACCTCTCAGTTGCGCACCTAGGATGATGTAGTCTACTGCTAAATGAGCTCCTCAGTGCGTTCAGTATGTCCTGCATAGGGTGGAACTCGGACTCCAGCAGAGATGACAGTTTAGCCACCATCCTTCTCTCTCCTATCTCCTCCACTGAGTCAAGGCGCTGCCCCAGGACAGAGCTAGCTTTCTTGATCAGTTTGTTCAGTCTCTTCCTATCGGCTGCTGTAATGCCACTGCCCCAGCAGACCACTCCAAAAGTGATGGCTGATGCCACCACTGTGTCGTAGAATGTCTTCAGCAGCGCCCCTTGTACACCAAAAGACCTGAATCTCCTCAGTAGGAACAGCCTGCGCTGTCCCTTCTTGTAGAGTGCATCGGTATTGTGTGACCAGTCTAGTTTATTGTTCAGATGAACACCCAGGTACTTGCAGGATGTCACCATCTCAATGTCTGTTCCCTGTATGTTTACTGGTGCTGTGAGGGGTTGTCCTTGCCTGCGGCAGTCCATCACCAGCTCCTTAGTTTTCCTCGCGTTGATCTGGAGGCAGTTCCGATGGCACCAGTCCACGAAGTCCTGGATAAGTCCTCTGTACTCAACTTCATCTCCGTTGGAGATGAGGCCGACGATCGCAGAGTCATCAGAGAACTTCTGTAGGTGGCAGTGTGTTGTGTTGTGTGAGAAGTCTGCAGTATAAAGGGTGAACAGAAAGGGAGCCAAAACCGTTCCCTGGGGGGCCCCCGTGCTACCGATGATTGTGTCAGACACACAGTCCCGGGTTCTCACAAACTGTGGCTGGTTAGTGAGGTAGTCCAGGATCCATGATGACAGGTGCTGGTCCACCCCTGCGCACAGCAGCTTGTCCTTCAGGATCATCGGTTGGATGGTGTTGAAAGCACTGGAGAAGTCAAAGAACATGATCCTCACCGCATTCCCGGGCTTCTCCAGGTGGGACAGAGAATGGTGAAGAAGGAAGATTACTGCATCCTCCACCCCAATGCCATGCTGGTAGGCGAACTGGAGTGGATCCATCGCTGGTCCCACCAGGGGGTGGAGGTGAGCAAGGAGCAGTCTCTCCAGGGTCTTCATCATGTGGGACGTCAGGGCCACTGGTCTGTAGCTGTTCAGGTCTTTGGGGTGGGAAGTCTTTGGTACAGGTACCACACAAGATGTTTTCCACAACTGTGGTACCCTCCCCAGCTTCAGACTCAGGTTGAAGATGAGCTCCACAATCCCACACAGCTGGTCTGCACAGGACTTGAGGAGCTTTGTGCTGATGCCGTCCGGTCCCGACGCCTTCCTCGCCTTGATCTTCCTCAGCTCCGTCCTCACCTGGGTCTTAGTGAGGGTCATGTTGGGGGGCTGTGTGTTGGGAGTGGGGGGGTGTTGGAGGAGTGGGGTGTGGGCAGCAGGACTTGATGTCTTTAGAGGCAGCAGTGGTTGTTGTGCAATCGGGTACAATTGCACAGGGTTTTAAGGGTAAAAAAATCCAAACCTACATGGCCCCGTGTGAAAAAGTGACACCCCCCCCCCCCCCCGTTAAAACATAAATTAATTGTGGTTTATCACATCTTTGGAAAGCTGAGTTCCATTTCTCTAGCCACACCCAGGCCTGATTACAGCCACACCTGTTCTCAATCAAGAAATCACTTAAATATAACCTGCCTGAATATAACCTGCCTGGTTCCAAGGTTGTCATAGCCAGGAGCGGCACTGGGGTTAAGCTCCTAGTGTTCATAAAATGCTCCTTACGGCGTGCATCTCGAAAAGCCTCTGACAACTAAGTCTAACTCCTAGCCTGCCCGTGTGGTTTAGTCTCTAAGCCTGGCGGAACTGCTTTTACTAATAGGAGAAGGGGCGAGGGCGGATCTCTGGCGCCTTAAAACCAGATGTTTCGGGTAGATGGTGGCTCGTCAACCTGGGAAGGTAGCCCATCTAGGGGAAGGTAAACCCTGATTTCAAACCTTCGCTGCCTTGCGGCAAACCCGGTCACGGGAAAGGCTTCAGGAGTCAACCCTGAGGAAAAATCCGGAGTCGGAGCCCCTAAGGCAGTTCTCTGTTGTGCTCAACATCGTTCTGGCAGCTCCTGCGACGGTGCTGGTGCCAAACTATAGCAGCCCTGCTGTTCCTTTGGATTCATCAGTGACGTGGAGAGGGGGGACATGCTGTATGGGTAACATATTGTCCTCCATATCTTCCTGCCCAGGCTTGAATCCTACCAACGCCCAACACTGGAAGGTAGAACACTGGTGCGCATAGGCCTGTTCAGCCACAGGCGGTGCTGTTCCAGCAGAGTAGACGTTTAGGATTCTCTTCCATGGTCATCATAGACCGACGGAGGCCGACGACGATCCTGCCTGACAAAGTGAAGTAGGCCAAAAGATCCTCAAAAGCTCAACATCATGCTGCGATCCAAAGAAATTCAGGAACAAATGAGAAACAAAGTAATCTCTCAGTCTGGAAAAGGTTATAAAGCCATTTCTAAAGCTTTGGGACTCCAGCAAACCACAGTGAGAGCCATTATCCACAAATGGCAAAAACATGGAACAGTGGTGAATCTTCCCAAGAGTGGCCGGCCAACCAAAATTATCCCAAGAGCACAGCAACGACTCATCCAAGAGGTCACAAAAGACCCCACAACAACATCCAAAGAACTGCAGGCCTCACGTACCTCAGTTAAGGTCAGTGTTCATGACTCCACCAAAAGAAAGAGACTGGGCAAAAATGGCCTGCGTGGCAGACTTCCAAGATGAAAACCACTGCTGAGCAAAAAGAACATAAAGGCTTGTGACAGTTTTGACAGAAAACATCTTGATGATCCCCAAGACTTTGGGGAAAATACTCTGTGGACTGACAAGACAAAAGTTGAACGTTTTGGAAGGTGTGCGTCCCATTACATCCTATGTAAAAGTAACACACCATTTCAGAAAAGGAACATCATACCAACCGTAAAATATGGTGGTGGAAGTGTGATGGTCTGGGGCTATTTTTCTGCTTCAGGACCTGGAAGACTTGCTGTGGTAAATGGAACCATGAATTCTGCTGTCTGCCACAAAATTCTGAAGGAGAATGTCTGGCCATCGCTTCATGACCTCAAGCTGAAGCGCAGTTGGGTTCTGCTGCAGGACAATGATTCAAAACATACCAGCAAGTCCACCAATGGCTTAAGAAAAACAAAATGAAGACTTTGGAGTGGCCTAGTCAAGGTCCTGACCTGAATCTGATTAAGATGCTGTGGCATGACCTTAAAAAGGTGGTTCATGCTCGAAAACCCTACAATATGGCTGAATTACAACAATTCTGCAAAGATGAGTGGGCCAAAATTCCTCCACAGCACTGTAAAAGACTCACTGCCAGTTATCGCAAATGCTTGATTGCAGTTGTTGCTGCTCAGGGTGGCCCAACCAGTTATTAGGTTTAGGAGGCACTTTTTCACACAGGGCCAAGTATGTTTGTATTTTTTTCCCTTAATAATAAATGCCTTCATTTAAAAACTGCATTTTGTGTTTACTTGTGTTATCTTTGTCTAATATTTAAATCTGTGACAAACATACAAAAAAAGGAGAAATCAGGAAGGGGGCAAACACTTTTTCACACCACTGTATGTGTATTACAGACACTACTGAAAAGCATTACTGTTTCCACATCTTATTAGTTAGAGTCAACTTTTCTTTTCTTTGGAAAAGAAGCAGAAAAATAAAACAGACTGAAATGATGCACTCATGTACTTCATCTCATCAATAAGAAACACACCGTCTCTTTTGGTGCAAAAGCTGCAGAATATGAGTCCTCAATAGAACAATGATTTTGTTTATTCTCATAATCTGGTTGCATTTTATAAACCCTATTTTTAATACCAACAATTTAATCTTTTTCAGCTCAGTATTTGTCCTCGTGTCCCTTCATCTACATCCATTTACTAAGGCTCCTCTGTTCCATCATTGTTTCTTCCACCTCCATTCTGGCTATTTCAAAGTTTTCCTTTGTTGTGTGTCTTTTTCCCTGTGGCCCAAAATTTCCCACTTTCTTCATCTCTACCCACTCGCTTTTTTTTTATTCAGGATGCTTTTTGGAGGATTTTTTTTTTTCCAACTGTAGCTTTCTTCCTCCGAGATATGTAAATCTGTCTCACTTCTGCTTCCCTTTATTTCAAGCAGTACTTCAAGGAAAGGCAGTGCAAAATTATACAAACTACCACCAATAGAAAAACCACCTAAAGTAAAAGGTATCTTACACACAAACATTAAAGACCATGGTGGTGAACTTCAACTCAGAAAGCTACAGCTGTAATCTGTCTACATGATGGGAAATGCAGCGGGGACGCATCTGATTATTACTTCAGCATTTATTGTTAGAAAGTATATATTCTTTTAGAATGTACAGTGAAATTTTCTTCCAACATGTATGCTTTCAGTGGGCATCCCCTTCAGTGTAATCACAGATTTTGGTCAGCCACTTCAGTTCATGTCTAACCATACATGATTCAATCCCAAATACCCACAAAAATGTAAGCAATTCAACATTCCCAATTATGGCTTTCTCTTAATGACAAAAGTCTGAAAACAAAACATTCAGTCAAACATTCCAACAAAGCCTCGCCTCACCAAAGACATTCAAATGAAGGATTGAGGGAACTTTTTTTTTTATTACAGTAAGTGCATTAGCTTGTGCAGAGTTAGCCATTTATATGAGATGCAGGGCTAGCCCGTGATCTGTGACCATCTGCTCCTGATGTGATAGCAGAAAACACTGTCTGGATTTGTGCCAGGCAAGATATCTCACACAGCACCTGCTGCTTGGTGCCACTACCACCAAGACACAAGCCCCTTGAGACTAACCGAGTGAGACCCAGATTTGTACAGGGATAAGGAATAACTTCTGAGGAGGGACTGATGTGTTAGAACTTTATTTACAGAAAGCAACTCGAGTAAGGCTAATACATAAAACATTTCCTTCAGCCTGTGACTCTTTAATGAAAATAGGTCATAAAGTCACTTAAGTATGCTGAAAATCAGTCCTGATATTGGCAAATGGGGAGCCATATCTTTTAGTCACAAATATCAACACAGGTTATATACATAAGCATTGAGGATATTATAGTAAAACTTTGTGAATATCTCAGCATGATATGAAAAACATTAACTTTTTTCTTTTTACTTTTTCTTTAAATAGTACAAAAAAAAATGAAGTCTATGTCACATCCAAATTTAGTTCATTCATAGATTCAGCTATGACATCATGCAGATGTCACCACTGGGACAGTCGACTAGATTTCCCCCTGTAAGGACAATGTTTTGTCTTTCTGTCACAAATTACTAAAATGCCAAACGTTGGAGCTAATGCTGCTCTGGTCAACAAACTAAAGTTCTGCACTAACAAGATGAGATCTGCAGACTTGGTGTTGGTGTCCTGGGATGGTTTTGAGGGCCAGAGTTGACATAATGGGTCAGTTATAATGCAGTAAGATGACATTTGCCCCTCATTTATGCTAACAGCCATCCTACAGAGTAACAGCCGATGCTGCCTAGCTACACTCTCCAATGACACCACCTTGCAGTCTCCTATTTCTTTCAGATTTCTCCTATTACATAAAATGTAGTCCACTTGTGTGCACCTTCCTCCACTCTTGCAAGTCAACCTATGTTCATCTCTCTTCTCGAAATGTGTTCACCACAGCCATTTTCATCCTTTCATCAAAATCCACAGCCATCTGTCCATTCACATTTCTCTCCTTAAGATCATACCTAACCGAGCACCTCCTCATCACCTCAGTTCCCTTCACCTACCTGCTCATACAAGTCGGCTCCAATCACCACTCTGTCTGCGTCGGAATACTCCAGCACTTCATCTAACTTACAATAACATTCAACATCACACCTTCAATTTCTAGCTTCAAACTCATGATCCTGTCTGACTTGTCTTCATCTCCTGAACACTCTTCACGTACGCTTCCTTCAAGATTACTCCTACTCCATTCCTCTTTCTAGCTACACCATGGTAGAATAGTTTAAATCCACCTCCAGTGAGCCTAGCCTTGCTTATCTTCTAACTGGTTTCTTGCACACACAGTATATCTACCTTCCTTCTCTCCATAATATCAGCCAACTCTCTCCCTTTACCAGTCATAGCCCCTATATTTAAAGTCCCTACTGTCACCTCCACACTCCTGCCGTTCCTGTTCTCCCTCTGCCTCCAAACACACCTTCCCCCTCTCATCCTCTGTGATCTTCAACCAGCAATTGCCCAATTTCCATCAGCATCCTGTCAGTTAACAGTACTGGTGGTGGTCGTTGTTTACCCGGGCCTTGACCAATCTGGTATGGAAGTCTTATTCATCATGAGCCACATGTTTGATTTGGCAAAGGTTTTACACCAGATACCCTTGCTGACACAACCTTCCTCATTTACATGTCCATGGGCTTGGGACCAGTACGAGGAGTACACTGGCTTGGGCACCCCACTGTGGCTGGGTTATTTATACCAACAGCCAAAAGGTTTAATTCTTTAAAAATATACAGAACACCCACATGTTGGTCCCCCTGGTTGTTTTGAGCCCATGAGCTTATTATAGGTGATATAAAACACACAGTATGGGGGAAGAATGCAACATTTACTGTATAACCAAAGGGCAAAATAAACCAATGAGTCTATGCGTTTGTAACTTTCATGTTCCAAAAAAAATTCCTTTATTTCCTCTTTTCCAGTCTCCACAAGAGCAACATCTTTTTCACTCACTCAATACACCTGAGATCAGCCTCATCATTCCTCCATCAGTTAGAGCTCAGTGAACTGACATGCCTGAGAATTACTTGTTCTGACGAAGATAAAGCATTTGCGACCCATCTGAGCTAGACTGCAAAGACAAGTCAAAGATGATTGGGCACCAATACTTTTCTGCGAGAGTGGATCAAGACAAGCCCAGCCATACAGTATTTTTCTTTGTTTCCACTTAATTGACCATAATTCAGAGAAACCAATGTCCAAGTGTTTCATTGTCAGTTACAGAGAGAGGGGTTTTGATAATGGGGCTTGTAGATATTTTTCAACAATGTAAAAAGTGGCATGAAGATGAGGTAGCAGGCTAATGTGTGAAATGAGAGATTATGTGAAGGTGAAACATTAAGAATGAAACAACTTCTGTCAATTTAAAGAGAAATTCAAGAGCTTGAGCTTCAAAAGTCATAGTAGACCTCAAGGACATACTGTAAAAGTCTAAAAATAGAACATGGATGTAGCTATCTAGCCATCACCTGTATAACTTTGCTAAACCAGGTGCCAGGTACAGGTGACCAGACTGACATTGAGCAACACTGCATATTTATAGTGACTGGTCCATCCCAAAGCACACCTGTGATAATAGTAGGGCTGGGCGATAAAATGGCAACGATACTGTAATTATCGCAAAATAACTTTTCCTCAATAGAGACATAAAGCATTTGATAGCATTTTGATAGAACTCATTCATTCCATGTTTTGACAGGCAACATGAAAAGCCAATGGAAATGAGAATACACTGCACTGAACCAATCGTGGCTGGAAGTCACATTTGATTGACACACACAACAGCATGCACAGACGCGTACGACCAGCACATAGCCGGGGCTTAGTTTAGCACACCCGCTAATGTTTGAGCTAGCACAGCCATGTAGGAGACGACAGAAAACAATGAAAAGTCCAGTGACAGCGTTACCAAAGAAGACACCGAAACGGATGCCACCCAATGCTCAATAGACGAGGAGATTGTTGGAAAAAAAAAAAAAAAAAAGGTCTGAGAAATTCGGTAATGTGGAGATTTTTTGCCTATTTAAAGTCTGACAAGAAGCAGCTTAGCATGCACTGCAAACTGTCAAGCACGTTCCCACAAAATCAGGAACACTACAAATCTTTTTGTTTTTTTTTTACCATCTGACACAGTGCCATCCTGTTGAGCAGGGTTGTACTAAACAGCGAACGGGACCAAATGGGACTCCCATGACCCCAACCCCCAAGACAACATGCAAGTAATAAATGAAATCATTTTTTATGGGACACCAAAACCCCACCAAACGCCCCAAAAATCAATTAAATCATTTTTATTTGAATATTTAATGACAAATAGCCATTCTTGTAGTTAACTATCATTACACAAAATGCCCAAATAGCACATTAAATTATATCTAACGGGACCAAGTGACATCAAGTCAACCAACGGACACGTTTACAAATATTCCAGATCCATTGTAATATAGTCCTTGAAATTTAATTTAATAATTTCGGCGTTTTGTGTCCTGTTCAGACATGTTTGTTGTTTAATCCAAATACTAACCAGTGTTGTTTGGCTGCAATCATCCTTCTCCACACATGCACTGGGGAGACTTATAATTTCACATGGATGAGAACTGTACTGTAACAGCTACTATGGCAGCAGGTAAAGGTAAACATTTCAGCAGCAGTGTCTGCATTCTGCAGGTAAACTTTCTCCCTTCGCAAGCAAACTTTCAAAATAAGAGCTCTAATCTGGTCTCAAAATAAGAGTGAGTGGATTGTCAAATGAAAAACAGACTGAACACAGATACATAATAAAAAAAACACCAAATTATACTTCTGCCACTTGTTATCACATCACCAAGTTTAAATACTCCCATATATTATATTGACTTGTTTAAAAACCCGCATCTCTTTTGTCAGATGCTGGATTACGGGTTATAATTGATTGTAGGTGCAGCAGTCATTCACTCCCGGCAATACCAAGGAAGGTCAGTGAGTGGCAATAGTACTCCATCTCACTCTAATATTGTGCAAACACCTAACATTTAGGATGCTGTTGCTATCAAGTTATATAAATTATGTACAGAATGACCTACAATCTACAACATGAAATTTATGAATAAAGGTATGCAAAACTCAGTCAAGCAAACTAATTTACTGGTGGAACAAGATTTGATTAGCAACCATTCAGTTAAGGGTATATGGAAAAGGCAACTGATTTACTATTTTTTAATGGAATATGCAACATTTGCACCATGTATTTTTAATAACAAATTATAAACAGCAACAGTGAACTATACTGTATATAATACTCTAAATTGCATTATTTCCATAATTGTTTTGTTCGAAAGAAATAATTGTAAATTAAATACTATAAAACATAAAAAGGGAAATGCACAAAGCCAGATTACTCGAGAAAACTACAGTTTAATTCAATTAACAAAAATGGACAGCTGCTCTGTGGCCGGGATCTAGTTTGTGACGCGGTAACACTTTTTTACTGCTAGTTGCATACATGAGCTTTTTCAAGCACAATGTGCAGAAACCAACACCATATGGCGCTGGCAGAAACAAGCTCCTGGTTCTCTAATTTTTTTGCACCAGCTACCAAAAGGCTTGCCATCTCTGCCCATTTCTTTGATCAATGCCCGGCACCATTTGTTTTTAAGTCCTTTGTCAATAGGACATCTTACCCAGGCTTCAAAAACTTACTCTCCATCCTACAGAATGTATGAAAGGTTGTGTGTGGATGCTGAAGGATGAAACACGTTTCCATTCATTCACTCTCGCTGTCACTGTCCGATTAGGAGCAAGCCACACTGATCTCTATCGAAAAACTGGAAGGATCATTGGCTGCCAGAAGTGAAGCCACGTGGCCACCATATTAGTATTGAGTGATTTGGGTGTATTAATATGGCAGCCAGATGGCTTCACTCGGCTCTGTACTCACTAATGGAGCGTGAGCTATCCAGGTTTTCTATAGAGATCAGTGGAGCTCGATAGTGGTGGAAATCTGGCACGGAGTCGGAAAACTTTAAGCCCAGCTATTTGGATTAAAAAACGAACGGGAACGAACGGGACACAAAATGCTAAAATTATTAAATTAAAATTCAAACAATATTACAATGGGACTTGAATATACTATATATAATATATAATATCTCAATTTCATTGCATTGTTTATTAGCAATGGAATGACAATAAAGGCACTTTGAATATCTGTAAATGTGTTCCATTAGTTGACTTGATGTTACTTAGTCCCATTAGATAGAATTTAATGTGCTATTTGGGCATTTTGTATAATGAAGAATGGCTATCTGTCGTTAAATATTAAAATAAAAATGATTTAATTCATTTTGGGGGCATTTGGTGTCCCATAAAACATGATTTGACTTATTATTTGGATGTTTTCTAGGGGGTTGGGGTGACCCGTGGGTCCTGTTCGGTGCCGTTCGCTGTTTAGTGAAACCGTAAATATTTCTCCCCGATGGCACTTCCCCAGCTGTACATGGAATGTTGAGAAACTGTTGAAAATGAGCTGCAAAGTGTGCCATACTTCGCTACTATGTCAGAGTTGTGGTCAAATTGCACATCTGAATCATACAGCGGTGTGAAAAAGTGTTTGCCCCTTCCTGATTTCTCATTTTTTTGTATATTTGTCACACTTAAAAGTTTCAGATCAAACAAATCTAAATATTAGACAAAGATAACACAAGTAAACACAAAATGCAGTTTTTAAATGAAAGTGTTTATTATTAAGGGAAACAAAAATCCAAACCTACATGGCCCTGTGTGGATAAAGTCATTGCCCCCTAAACCTAATAACTGGTTGGGCCACCCTTAGCAGCAACAACTGCAATCAAGCATTTGCGATAACTGGCAATGAGTCTTTTATAGCGCTATGGAGGAATTTTGGCCCACTCATCTTTGCAGAATTGTTATAATTCAGCCACACATTGAAGGGTTTTCAAGCATGAACCGCCTTTTTAAGGTCATGTGTTGGAACAATTAGTTATAAGGTACAAAGATTATTTAATTTATACCTAGATGTGTGTGTATAAACAACGGTTTGCACACACCAGGAAAAAACTTGTTTTGGGGGCACTAGTCCAAAACTTGCACAATTTATTAACCTCTTGCGCTCCGTTGTACCGCGGACGGGCAAGTCTCTGCGTCCTAGGGCGCACGAGGGCGCACGACGCAGGACGCATGACTCGGACGCATGATCCTGATGGTGGTGATGTAGGTGGTGTGGTGCTGCAGACACAGCCAAACAGATTAGTTCATCTGACTGACCTCTCATTCGACTAATAAGAGCCTTGAATTGGGTTTCTGAAATCTTGAAGAACCAATGAATGAAAACCTAGGAAGGAGGACCCGCCTACTGTGAATGCAGGAGCCAATTGAAGCACAGAAGTTCGGGCTGGGTGACGAGAGACTTACTGTTGCAACAGATGAAAAAAAGGACGCTGGAAGAACCTGCTACAGATCCAGCAGCACGGAGAACACCCACAAGTGCGACCTGCACTCATTCCAGCAGAATAGACGTTTAGGATTCTCTTCCGTCATCATAGACCGACGGAGGCCGACGACAAAGGTCGTAAATCATTCGCCAAAACCGCAATAATGGAATTATGTTTTGACCGGGATCCACGAGTGGACCAGCGTTGCGTTTGTCTGACAATGGGGAAGAGAAGTTCGCCAGGACAATGTGGCTGTGAAGAGGTAAGGTGTTATAAGCTAAATTATTATTTATTCCTGAAAACTGTAATCAAAAAATGACTTTTGACTGATCGGTAAATTACAACTGTACGGCGCATGAAGTACGACGTGCGTGCGCCGCGATAAACGGTTCATTTGCCGTGTTCGGACCGTGAACGCCCCCCCCCCCCCGCTGCAGAAGAGGAGTGGGGGAGGGGGGGGCGTTCACGGTCCGAACGCCCACCGGTCCGCGGGGGGAAGCCGCAGTGACTGCGCAGCGGTCGCCACATAGCCATATGAGTCTATTCCGTCATGTAGCGATGGCCGTCCTCTGTAGCGAGGGGGGGGACAACCCCCCCCCCCCACACACACACAGTAGCGAGGGGGGGGGGGAAGCCGCGGTGACAGCGTTGCTGTGGAAACATGCCACATCCGAGTGTAATCTGTCATGTAGCGAGGGCCGATCTCCGTCCTTTGTAGCGGGGGGGGGGGGACAACCCCACCCCCCCCCACACACACAGACACAGCCCTGAATGTGACCTTTCATTAGAGCCCTAAATGAAGCTTCTACATTGAATCATTCAAAAGTTACAGATGTTTTTCCAAACTGTGCCATTTGGCACAATTTGGCACAGTTCAAAAACGCCTGGGAACAGCCTGAGAACAAAGCTGTGTAAAATATTCATTTTTTTGTGGTATTGTTACAAAATTTGGACCTCAGCTGGATAACACTTGGTTCTACATTTCTGTTGCATTTTCCAGCCTGGATCTGAAGCTGTGTGTTATTTGCAAGCATTTGTATCCAAAAAAACACCCAGGCCAAATTTATTTTCTTCAAGTTCACTATGTTTAGATGACTGTAACTCAGTGGCCGGAGCACTTAGAGAGATCTTTTTTTTTTTTTTGCCAAAAAATTCAAAGTGTTTTCTTTTAAATGAGACCAACCCCATGAAGATGCTGCAAAGGGTTGAAGAACAGCTTTCGATTTACTTTGGGCACATTATTTTTTGGTGTTTTTAGGAAAATTGACCGGAGTGCAAGGGGTTAATAACTAATCTTTATACCTTCAATCAATCAGTCTCAAATATATTTGTGAATTCTTCTGAGTGACTTCATAAACAGACATAGGAAAAAGAAATCACAGAAACTTCCATATACCATTTACAGTTTTAATGATCAGACTCAGATTAAATGACATTATATTCAACGGACTTACTGGTAAGGTGAAATGATCAAGTATCAAGCATCACATTCAACTTGTAACTAATTATTGAGCAAAAAAGTGTAATCACATTTGTGGAACCAAGGAAACTTTAGTATGAATTTGTAACTGTGATGAAAATGGAGACTGAAATAACTAACCAAAATATGAAGAAAATTGAACGCAAATTTTATGGAGAAAATTATAAAAGCTGATTATATGGAAAAAGAAATTCTGGGTTACTCTAAAAGTAAAAACGGAATTTAATGAAAAGAGGGATACTATTTCTCTTTAATACTATAGCTATGGGGGGGGGGGGCAATCACTTTTTCAAACAGGGCCATGTAAGTTTGAATTTGTTTTTACCCTTATTAATAATCACCTTCATTTAAAAACTGCATTTTGTGTTTACTTGTGTTTCCTTTGTCTAATATTTAAATTTGTTTGATGATCTGAAACATTTAAGTGTGACAAACACACAAAAAAATGAGAAATCAGGAAGGGGCAAACACTTTTTCACACCAGTGTATATGAGCCTCACTGTCCACTTCATTGATCAAGATTGGAATTTGAAAAGCAAATGTCTTCAAACTTTCCTGAAGACCATACAGGTGAAGTCATTGCTTTAAGACTGACCGAAGCACTTGAATTCTGGAGACTGAGTGAAGGCAAATCTGAATCCCAGTAGACAATGGGTCAAATATAGTGAAGGCCACATCACTAAACAAGTGGACATACTGTAGCTGCAGTGCTTTGGGCATGTACTTACCTCAGCTATCGGTAAGTTGATGAGCAGAATATTATAAAATATTTATTATTTTATGTCACAGTTATTTTATGTCTTATAATTATTTGAAAAACAGTTGTATAATGTTCGACACTACATTTGTCAGGTTCAACTTCTGACAGAAAATAAATATTTAAAATTAATCTTGTTATAGCTTCACATCTCATTTAAGAGTGAACAGGAACCTTTAAGCTTGACAGAAATAGTAATTTGATTTATATCGCAATATATATATTGATCAATATAAAAAAAATTATTCTGACTGGAATTTTTTCATATCGCCCAGCACTAGGTAATAGAGAGTCTAAGTCACGCCTCCTCTACTTCTGTATATCGGACCTTACTTCGGGAAAAAAATCTCTATTGGAATAAATGGCGAGAGAAATTATCTTTCAATCCCGACTGAATTTTGCCATGAGTTGCATATATGATGTTTGAAACTTTAAAAGATAATTTTCCACATACACTACTCACAAAAAGTTAGGGAAATACTACCTGAATAACACCATTAATCTAGTCACTGTGCCTCTGCATGAACAAAACAGGTCAAATTTCATCTTAATGGACAACAATGCTCCAGCTCATCGAGGTCACATCGCAGGGTTTCCTCTACTAAAATTTCTGGGTGGCAGCCCGCCTCGCCAGAAAATTTACCGCCACGCCAAGGAGATATGAATTTAAGAAAAATATATGAACCAATGACTTTCCACAAGCACGCACACGAACAATGCACTTGGCCGTCATCCGTACGGAGGTTAGAAGCGCCTCGCCCACGAGAGCTTTCCAGTCAGTCAGCAGGCAGTGTCTCACTAGCGGCAGCAGTATCTTTGTGGAAAAGGAGTGAAAACCAGGAAGTCAAACAGTAGAAATGGACTCTATTTGAAGAGAAACTTTGTGAAAAAGTCCGCCGTTTCTTTGTTGGTGAAAATCCTGGCGTGTCAGCGCCTTGGCGCTACCAATCAGGCGGGAGTGAAACTACAAATGATGGTTGTGTGCATGTGTCAACCGCTTGGCGTGGGTAGATGAAAAAAGTGAGCATGTACAGTGCTGCGTACGTGTCGGGCTTGTCCAAAGCACATGCGGACCAAGGCGGACTAGAGGGGAAATACAGCATGAATAAGGCTCGACTGTCTGACAGAAACATGAGTTTATTAAAGTACTTTTAATGCGGAAAAAAAAAAAATCAGAAGAGGTATGTAAGCACTGCAGGCATTTATCATGGTTTGAACCCGCTAGAAATGGGAGCAATAACGGAAGAGTCGCTTAGCTAAGAGATGTGGTTAGAATTCAAATGCAGCCGGCTTCATATGAAGGGAAAGGCAAGGGGGACTACTGAATTGCTGAGGATATAGTTCACCAGCCACTACAATATTACGTTATGTTCACAATTATGTACCTGGCAGGTTAAGATGACCGAAATTCACGAAGTCAATGACTTTAATCCGTCAGCAGCCTTCAGACAAACTAAACGTGCCAGCATTTGGATTTTACAATAAGGGAGGTTTTTCTTGGTGATAAGGAGATTTCTAAAAAAATAAAACTATAACTATATAGAAATATTATAACAGAAATAACGGCATCCTTGGTCATTTAAGTTAATTTAAATCATTAAATACAATTATATTAATATTTTTTTCTTTGTAATGAGAGTTAAATTATTGTTCTGTTCTGACTGCAAAGTTATGGTCAAAAATATAAACTGTTATAAGGAAAAAGTAAAAAAAAAAAATACCACAGTCCGTTTCAAATTTATTCATTTTATAAAAAAAAACCAGACAAAAATAAGCCATAAAATAATTCACAAATTTATAATAAAGTTTCAAATGTACAAGAAAAGTCAATTTTACAAGAGGAAATTACAAATTTGAGAAAAATGGTTTCAAATTTAGATTCATTTACAGAGAAAAGTAGAAAACTATAAGAAAATTGTTATAAATTTTGGAGAAAAACCTCAAACCTTCAAGACTGAAGACATTACTCAAGTTTTAAGTGGGTGCTCTTTGTACCCTTAACTAGAAATTTTTGGTTGTCTCCTTTAATTTACATGGCACTTGATATTTTCTAACCTGTTTGTATACCACCATAGACAGAGAGAGAACCTGAATTAGACAGAGCTCAGAGAGGGCAAGATGAAACAGAAGAGAGGAGCCAAGGAGAGGGAAGTGTTCAGGCAGAGGGTCCAGGAGAGGTGAGAGCAGAGAAAGGAGAGAAGGATGACTCCAGTAAAAAGTCCAAATACAGGACAATTGGGTGGGACCCTAAATGTCCCAATATTCCAACATTCAAGCCTTGGTTGTAAAATACTTCAAACTGTAGTTCCATATGCACGGCAGTGGCTCAGGAGGTAAAGCGGGTCGTCCAATAACCCGGATGGTTGGTGGTTCGAATCCTGCTCTCCCCAGATATTCTGCCATTGTGTCTCTGGGCAAGACACTTTACCCACCTTGCCTCCAGAGTCCATAATACTGGGTAAGAATGTGTATAAATGTTCGGTGGTGGCCAGAGAGGTCGTTGGCCACGGCTTGGCAGCCCACTTTTCCATCAGCCTGCCCCCAGGGCAGCTGTGGCTACAGTAGAGCTTGCCACTACCATTGTCTGTATGGAATGGAATGAATAATGTACTGTATCTGTAAAATGCGTCTATGAGTGTCTATGACCCAAAGCGTGATATAAAATTTGATACATTATTATTATTATATCCAAAGTTACTGTGCAAAATTAAAAAAAAGAAATAAATAGTATAAAATTAACATATTCATACATATGCATTTTCTGCGCCCCCCCCACCCCCCCGGAAAAATATGTTGCCACCGTGCCAAGGTATATAAGGCAGAGGAAACACTGCATCATTAGGGAATGGTTTGCTGGAGGCTGGGATACCTCCAATGGCGTGGCCTGCACTTTCTCCAGACCTGAATCCTGCAGAAAAACTATGGGATCAGCTGAGCCACCATGTAGAGGCTCGCAAGTCTGCACCCCACAACCTCAGTGACCCGAGGGCCACCCTTCAGAAAATTGGAATGCCCATGCCTCAGCAGCCAACAAGTCGACTTGTGAACAACATAAGACGTCGTTGTCAAGCTATAATTGATGCTCAAGGCCACATGACAGCTTATTGAGACATTGATATTTTTGGTTGTGGTATACCCACCACTGTTGTTGGGTTTTGTTTCAATAAGTTGTTTGAGATGAGGAAATCACCATTGCATGCTTCTACTGAAATGCCCCACTTTCGTGATAGAATCTCTCTGTTGTGTGAACTTTTTAAATTTTCCATAAATTTCACCCGAAAGCCACATATCTCTAACTTTTTGAGAGTAGTGTAATTAAAGTTGTTGGCTGTCGTAAATAAAAGCGTAATATTAGTTTTTTGTGAAACTGCTTAGCGGACTACATTGCCTTGTATCAGTCTATACATGTTACCAAACATGATTATGGTGGTTCCCCTCTCAAAGCTCACCTCCAGTTTTCTGACTGATAAAAGAAGCATCCAAAGAAGAGAAAAAAAAAAAGTATTGTATTGTATTTTTGAGAGCTGCAGCTGATCCAGAGGGACTGTTAGTCACTTTCCCCCTGGGGGCGCTTTAAAAACAATGACATACAGTAACTTAGGTAAGAGTTTTTTTGTCTTTCAATTTACAATATTTTCACAACCTTACACCATGTTCCATATTATTATGCAAAATGATACAGTGGGGGGAAAATAAGTATTGAACACGTCACAATTTTTCTCATTTAACATATTTATGATGGAGCCCACTGACCCTGAGACTTTTCACCAGATATCAGTAACACCCAAGTAATCCATACATACAAAAAATCAAGGCAACTGTGTTCACAAAACAAGCTATATTTAATAAAGTGGAATGACAGGAAATACGTATTGAGCACATGAAGAAGAGGTGCAAAAAGGCATAGAAAGCCAAGAACCACCAGCTGAAATTCATCAGAATTTAGGGAAGCCCATCTCATTCCCCATCAGTGTGCATTAATTTTAGCTGGTTAAGTCATGACTGATGGCCTTTAAAAAGGGCTGTGACTATCAGACTGTCACACCACAAAGAACTCATGATGGGTAGAAACAAAGAGCTCTCTCTAGACCATTCGCAACTTTATTGGTGTTAAAACATAATGATGGCATTGGTTACAGGCATATTTCTAAACTTCGGACGAGGAAATGAAACATCATTTTACCATAAACCGGCCACGACCCCCTCCTCGCAAGACTTCTGACAGAGGAGTCAAAGAATTATCAGAAGAGTTATCCAAGAGCCAAAGACCACTTGTGGAGAGCTTCAAAAAGGACCTGGAGTTAGAAGGTACTGCTGTTTCAAAGAAAAAAATGAGTAACTGCCACTCAAGCATAATCTCAACGTTTATTGAACCAAACCTCCAAATGCATAACTTGATATGATAACGATAATATGATAATGATAATGCCACGACAGAGGGAATGAGAAACCCCACAGATGCACATTCCCTTTGGCGTGGCATACAGACCCTCACAAACTACAAACTTCTACCTCAGACCTATGTGACATCACACTGCTTCCAACCTAAATGACCTCTTTGGCCGCTTTGAAGGCAAACACACGCACATCAGCACAGAAGACCACTCCTTCCTCCAGAACAGCAGGCCATAAGTCCTGGATTCAGTTAGCGTGAAGAGGACCCTCTACAGGATCACCCACGCAAGGCAGCTGGACCAGAAAACACAACAGATCGCGTTCTGAAGGACTGTGCGGAGGAGCTCAAGAATGTCCTGGCCGACATTTTCAACATCTCCTTGAGTCAAGCTGTTGTCCCCACATGTTTCAAAACTGCGACCATAATACCAGTCCCAAAGAAGCCCATCCCATCCAGCTACAATGATTACCGGCCCGTAGCACGGACCCCATAATAATGAAGCACTTTGAGCAGTTGGTCATGCAGAACAAGTTCATTCTCCCTCCCTCCCACGACCCATCTCAGTTTGCATACAGGTCAAACAGATCCACAGATGATGCCATCACTTCTGATCTCCATCCAGCTCTCACGCCCCTGGACTCAAAGAACTCCTACGTGTGAATGCTGTTCTTGAACTTAAGTTCAGCATTCAACACAATCATCCCCCAGCAACTAATACAAAAATACAGACACTTGGGTCTCAAAACTTCTCTCTGTAACTGGGTACTGGACTTTCTCGCAGAGAGAACACAGAAGGTGCAGGTTGGCAGCAACACCTCCAAGACCATCACACTGAGCACAAGGGGCCCACAAATGGTAAATGGCATTCACTTATATAGCGCTTTTATTCTCATCTCTAGATGACCAAAGGGCTTTATAGATCCTGCTATCCACCCATTCACACACTGATGGCGGCATCGCTGCCCAACATGGCGCTGTCCAGACCCACCAGGAGCAATTGGGGGTAAAGTGTCTTGCCCAGGGACACAACAGCAGGATATCTGGGGAGAGCGGGATTCGAACCACCAACCATCCGGTTATTGGATGACCTTCTCTACCTCCTGAGCCACTGCCGTCCCCCCACAAGGGTGCGTGCTCACTTGCTGTTTTTCACCCTGCTGACCCTGACTGTGTTACCAGCCTACAGCACCAACCCACATCATCAACTTTGCAGACGACACAATGGTGGTGGGGCTCATCACCAACAATGAGGAGGCCAACTACAGAAATGAGGTGAGCCAACTGGTCAGTGGTGTAAAGACAATAATCTCTTCCAGAATGTGGGAAAAACCAAGGAGATTGTGGGTTGACTTCAGGAGGAGACACACACAGCATCCCCTCTGATCATCGATGGAGCAGCTGTGGAGAGGGTGAGCAGCACAAGTTCCTGGGAGTGCACATCTCTGAGGACCTCTCCTGGTCACAAACACCACATCACTGGCCAAGAAGGCTCAAACTCACCTTCATTTCCTCCGCAAACTGAGGAGAGCACAAGTCCCCACCCCCAATCATGTGCTCATTCTACTGGGGCGCTATTGGACAGCATCCTCACCAGCCTGCATCACGGTGTGGTATGGAAGCTACCCCGCCTCCTCCCGGAAGACCCTACAACGCACAGTGAAAGCGGTCAGCAAGATCATCGGTGTCCCTCTGCCCCCCCCCGGACATCTACCTTACCCGCCTCACCTGCAGAGCCCATCAACATTGCAGGTGACACCTCCCACCCCCTTACACTCCCTCTTCAGCCATCTGCCCTTGGGGAAAAGGTACGGAGCCTCGGGGCCCGCTCCACAATACTGCTAAACAGCTTTGTTCATGAGGCCATCAGGACCCTGAACTCTGCCCCCCCCCCAGTCCATAACACACCCACCCACACAATAACTACCTCAGCTGTTGACACAGAAAGACTGCACACCAACAGTAATACATCTGCTGCTGTATGTTTCTGCACTTTACTGCAACCATTTGCACAAATGCCATATCTGCTGCTGTCTGTTTGCAATACTGTTCATGTGTAGTCCTATCTGTCACTGTCTGCACCTACACTACCACATGGAACTTGCAACTATGACTATTAATGCTCTACTTTTTCTGTATATAGGATTGCTGGGTTTTAACCGTTTATCTTTATTTGCACTATGGGATGTCTGGGTCTATCTTCTGTCACTATTTGCACTGTGGGTAGCATTACTGTACATAGACTGCTGTTGTTTTTCCAGCCTTACCCCTTTTTTATATTGCACACAACACTAAAGAGAGAGAGAAACGCCATTTCATTCTCCTGTATGTCCCTACGTATAGTAGTACTGACAAATAAAATGAATCTTTTTGCAAAAATAAAAAAAACTCAAAATGCACTGTTTCAAATTATTATGCACAACAGAGTTTCAAAACATTTTATTGGTGGTAAAGAACTGAAAATGGTCATTTGTTGAATTTGCAGCAATCAGGAGGTCATATTTACTGAAATCAAAAGCTATTTCAATCAAAAACACCTCAACAGGAAAAGTTACATGTTAACATAGGACTCCTTTGATACAACCTTCACATTTCTTGCAACCCATTGAACTTGTGAGTTTTTGGAGAGTTTCTGCTTGAAGTTCTTTGCCAGATGTCAGAATAGCCTCCACAGCTGCTGTTTTGATGTGAACTGCCTCTGACCCTCACAGACCTTTTTATTGAAGATGCCCCAAAAGTTCTCAATAGGTTGAGGTCAGGGGAGGATGGGAGCCACACCATGAGTTTCTCTCCTTTTATGCCAATAGCAGCCAATGACACAGAGGTATTCTTTGCGCATGAGATGGTACATTGTCATTCATTTAAGATAATTTTGCTACAGAAGGTACGGTTCTTCTTTTTGTACCATGGAAGAAAGTGGTCAGTCAGAAACTCTATATACTTTGCCGAGGTCATTTTCACACCTTCAGGGATCCTCAAGGGGCCTTCCAGCTCTTTCCCTATGATTCCGGCCCCAAAAACATGACTCTGCCACATCTTTGCTGATGTCGCAGCCTTGTTGGGACATGGTGGCTATCCACCAACCATCCACTACTCCATCCATCTGGACCATCCAGGGTTGCACAGCACTCATCAGTAAACAAGACTGTTCGAAAATTAGTCTTCATGTATTTCTGGGTCCACTGCAACTGTTTCTGCTTGTGAGCATTGTTAGGGGTGGCCGAATAGTAGGTTTATGCACAACTGCAAGCCTCGGGAGGATCCCACACCTTGAGGTTTGTGGGACTCCAGAGGCACCAGCAGCTTCAAATGCCTATTTGCTGCTTCGCAATGGCATTCTAGCAGCTGCTCTCTCCATCCGATGAATGTGTCGGACAGAAGCCTTCCTCATTATGCCTTTATCTGCACAAACACCCGTCTGTGCTCTGAATCAGCCACAAATTTCTTCACAGTATGATGATCACACTTAAGTTTTCGTGAAATATCTTTTGTTTTCATACGTTGTCCAAGGCATTGCACTATGTGATGCTTTTCGGCAGCAGAGAGATCCTTTTTCTTTCCCATGTTGCTTGAAACCTGTGGCATGCTTAACAATGTGGAACATCCTTCTTAAGTAGTTTTCGTTTAATTTTTCCTCACCTGGCAAACTAATTATGACAGGTGTCTGAGATTGACATCAGTTATACAAAGAGCCCTGAGACACAATACCATCCATGAGTTGAACTGAAAAACAAAAAATTGAATGTTTGACACTAAAATACTATTTGCATAATAATTTGGAATGTGGTGCAAGCTTTAATAGTTAGACAACAACCTATAATTCAATTTCAATTCAACTTTATTTATATAGTGCCATTTCACAACAACAGTAATCTCATAGCACTTTCAACTGTAGGGGAAACCCCCACAGTTGCAGAAAGACCCCGGCAATCAGGCGATCCCCTGTGAGCAAGTGCTTGGCGACAAGTGGAGAGGAAAAACTCCCTTTTAACAGGAAGAAACCTCCAGCAGAACCAGGCTCAGGGAGGGGCAGTTATCTGCTGCGACTGGCTGGGGGGTGAGGGGATAGAGAAGATGAAAAGAACAGACATGTAGAGACAACACAGAAACAGCACGATGGGGACTCAATCTATGGGAGAGAACGAACAGATGTTAATGACCAGCAAAAAAAAAAAAAAAAATTCTTTGAGAGTGAAGAAAGGAGCGAAGCCCAGTGCATTATTGGAGGTCCCCCGGCTGTCTAAACCTATTAGCAGCATAACTAAGGGAGGGTTCAGAGCCACCTGAGCCACATGATCCCTCCCTAATTGCAGGCTACTGTATATCAAAAAGGAAGATTTTAACCCTATTCTTAAAAACAGAGATCAAGTCTGACTCCCGAATGCAGATTGGCAGCTGGTTCCACAGGAGAGGAGCTTGATAACTGAAGGCTCTGCCTCCCATTGTACTTTTGGAGATTCTCGGTATTACAAGTAATCCAGCATTTTGGGAGCGTAGTGCTCTGTTAGGATAATAGGGTAGTATCAGATCTTTTAAATAAAAAGGGGCCTGATTGTTTAGCGCTTTGTAAGTAAGAAGAAGGATTTTAAACTTAATTCTAAACTCTATGGGAAGCCAATGAAGGGAGGCCAGACCCGGAGAGATATGATCTCTCTTTCTAGTACCTGTTAAAACTCTTGCTGCAGCATTTTGGATCAACTCAAGACTTTTTAAAGATGTTTTAGGACAACCTGATAATAAAGAGTTACAACAATCTAATCTAGAGCTACCCAAAAGCGTGGATCCAGTTCTCAGCATCACTCTGAGACAAGCTGCTCCTAATCTTAGCAATATTACGCAAATGACAGAAGGCAGTCTTAGAAACAAATTTAATATGTGAATTAAAGACAGATCTTGATCAAAAATAACTCCAAGGTTCCTCACAGAGCTATTAGAAAAACAGTAACCACATCCAAACTAAAAGTTTGATTTGGAAAGGTATTTCTAAGGTTTTTTTGGACCAACAAGAATGACTTCAGGCTTATCTGAATTTAATAGCAGGAAATTACAAGTCATCCAAGCTTTGACTTCCTTAAGACAGGCTTCTAACTTGGCTAATTGATTACTATCATCTGGCTTCATTGACAGGTATAATTGTGTGTCATCTGCATAACAATGAAAATGTATACAGTGCTTTCTAATAATGTTGCTTACCGGAAGCATATATAAACTAAAAAGAGTAGGGCCTAGCACAGATCCCTGTGGAACTCCATGACTGAGCTTTGAGTTGAAAGAAAACTCATTATTGACATGAACAAACTGGAACCTATCAGATAAATAAGATCTAAACCACTGCAAACGAAGTTTCATTAAGTCCAACATAGTGTTCTAATCTATCAAGTAGAATATTATGATTGATAGTATCAAAAGCTGCACTAAGTTCTAAAAGGAAAAGTACAGAAACAAGTCCATTATCAGATGCGATAAGGAGGTCATTAATGACCTTCACTAAGGCTGCTTCAGTACTATGATGATTCTAAACCCAGATTGAAACTCTTCAAGTAAACCATTTCCCTGCAAGTGGTCCAAATAATTGCATAGAACAACTCTAAGATTTTTGAAATGAAAGGGAGATTAGACATTGGTCTATAGTTAGCTAAAACTCCTGGATCCAGTGTTGGCTTTTTGAGTAAGGGTTTAATTACAGCCATTTTAAAATCCTGCGGTACATGGCCTAATGTTACATGAAGAATTGATTATGTGAAGAATCAAGCTACCAATAAATGGGAAGACTTCCTTAAATAACCTGTAGGAATAGGGTCTAAAAGACAAGTTGAAGGCTTGGATGAGGAAATTATTTTGTCTAACTCTAAAAGGTCAATTGGAGTAAACTCATCCCAAACAGATATCAATTGAAGGAATTGTAGTAGGTTTCTGTATTTAAGTTAACGGTGGGAAAAATCTGATTGATTTTATCTTCTGACAGATGAAATTTTATTATTGAAAAAAGTTCATAAAGTCCTGACTAGTAAGCTCTTAGGGAATGCTAGGACTGACAGAGTCCTGACTCTTTGTCAGCCTGGCTACAGTGCTGAAAAGAAACCTAGGATTATTCTTGTCTCTCTATTAATGCATAACAATAGCTCGTTCTAGCTTTTCTAAGAGATTTTTTATAAATTAAAAGATGATTTCTCCAGCTAAATAGATTTCATCTAAATTAGTGGAGCACCATTTTCTTTCTAACTGACGACTCTTCTGTTTAAGCTACGAGGTTTCTGTGTTTGAACCAAGGAGTTAGAAATCTCTGATTAGACTTTTTCTTTTTTAAAGGGGTCACCATGTCTAGAGTCTGATGCAGAGAAGCTGTAACACTATCTACCATGCTATCAATTACAGAAGGAGCAAGCTGTCTATAGCTTATTCCGTTGTGTTGACACATGGCATAGAGGAAACAATCTGCATAAATTTGGTACAACATTATCTGAGAGGCATCTACTGTAGTAATATTTTTCTTTAAAGAGCAAATAGTCAGAAATAGTAAAATCAAAGGTTAACAGACAATGGTCTGACAGTACAGGGTTTATGAGGAGACACCCACCAGATTTTCTATTTCTATGCCATATGTCAGAACAAGGTCCAACGTATGGTGGAGATAATGGGTAGAATTTCCTACTTTCTGAGAAAACCCCATCGAGTCTAATGTTGAATTAAATGCCATATTAAGGCAATCACTATCTACATCTACATGTATATTAAAGTCCCCTACTATAATTAATTCTATCTGATTTCAGCACTAAATCAGCTAAGAATTTGGAAAATTTGGATAAAAACTTTTGAGTAGGTTGATGGAGGACGATAAACTATGGCAAATAAAATTGGGTTTAGCCTAAAATTGCTAAAATGCCCAATACTGAGGACCAGACCCTCAAAGGAATTATAACGTGTTTTTTGCTTAACATTAACTAGTAATTTGGAATGGTAAAATTGTTGCTATACTCCTCCTCCACGACCAGAACTTCTGGGATTTTGACATTTTGAATAACCAGAGGAGTTGATTCATTTAAACCAACATAATCCCCTTGCCCTAGCCAAAGTCTCTGTAAGTGACATTAAATCAATCTGATGATCAATTAACAGATCATGGACTAGCAGAGACTTGGGAGTTAGAGACCTAATATTTAACAAACCACATTTAATTTTTAATTATGAGGAGGAACAGATGCCAAATCATTCAATTTAGAGGCTTCATGTTTAATTTGAGTTTTACCAACTTTTTGTTTAATTCCCTTTGGGATGCTTAACATTATATTTTTATTTACTTTGGAGGGAGGCAGACAATGATTCTCTGATGGGGAAGACAGGGGCTAAGTTGAGGGGGTGCGGATGAAGAGGAGCTGCAGAGAGGCGTGTAAGACTGCGGACTCTGCTTCCTGGTCTCAACTCTGAGTTGTCAATGTTTTTGGAAATTTGGATAAAAATGATGCCAGACTGTTGGATAAATGAGACGCATCATATACAGTGGAGCAAAAAAGTATTTAGTCAGCCACCAATTGTGCAAGTTCTCCCACTTAAAAGATGAGAGAGGTCTCCAATTTTCATCATAGGTATACCTCAACTATGAGACACAAAATGAGAAAAAAAAAATCCAGAAAATCACATTGAAGAATTTTTAATGAATTAATTGGTAAATTCCTCAGTAAAATAAGTATTTGGTCACCTACAAACAAGCAAGATTTCTGGCTCTCACAGACCTGTAACTTCTTCTATAAGAGGCTCCTCTGTCCTCCACTCGTTACCTGTATTAATGGCACCTGTTTGAACTCGTTATCAGTATAAAAGACACCTGTCCACAACCTCATACAGTCAGACTCCAAACTCCACAATGGCCAAGACCAAACAGCTGTCAAAGGACACCAGAAACAAAACTGTAGACCTGCACCAGGCTGGGAAGACTGAATCTGCAATAAGTAAGCAGCTTGGTGTGAAGAAATCAACTGTGGGAGCAATTATTAGAAAATGGAAGACATACAAGACCACTGATAATCTCCCTCAATCTGGAGCTCCACGCAAGATCTCACCCCGTGGGGTCAAAATTATCATGAGAACGGTGAGCAAAAATCCCAGAACCACATGGGGGTACCTAGTGAAAGACCTGCAGAGAGCTGGGACCAAAGTAACAAAGGCTACATCAGAAACACACTATGCTGCCAGGGACTCAAATCCTGCAGTGCCAGACGTGTCCCCTTGCTTAAGACAGTACATGTCCAGGCCCGTCTGAAGTTTGCTAGAGAGCATTTGGATGACCCAGAAGAGGATTGGGAGAATGTCATAAGGTCAGATGAAACCAAAATAGAACTTTTTGGTAAAAACTCAATTGTCGTGTTTGGAGGAGAAAGAACACCATACCTACTGTGAAGCATGGGGGTGGAAACATCATACTTTGGGGCTTGTTTTTCTGCAAAGGGACCAGGACAACTGATCCGTGTAAAGGAAAGAATGAATGGGGCCATGTATCGTGAGATTTTGAGTGAAAACCTCCTTCCACCAGCAAGGGCATTGAAGATGAAACGTGGCTGGGTCTTTCAGCATGACCATGATCCCAAACACACCGCCCGGGCAACGAAGGAGTGGCTTCGTAAGAAGCATTTCAAGGTCCTGGAGTGGCCTAGCCAGTCTCCAGATCTCAACCCCATAGAAAATCTTTGGAGGGAGTTGAAAGTCTGTGTTGCCCAGTGACAGCCCCAAAACATCACTGCTCTAGAGGAGATCTGCATGGAGGAATGGGCCAAAATACCAGCAACAGTGTGTGAAAACCTTGTGAAAACTTACAGAAAATGTTTGACCTCTGTCAATGCCAACAAAGGGTATATAACAAAGTACTGAGATGAACTTTTGTTATTGACCAAATACTTATTTTACCGAGGAATTTACCAATTACTTCATTAAAAATCCTTCAATGTGATTTTCTGGATTTTTTTTTCTTATTTTGTCTCTCATAGTTGAGGTATACCTATGATGAAAATTGGAGACCTCTCTCATCTTTTAAGTGGGAAAACTTGCACAATTGGTGGCTGACTAAATACTTTTTTACCCCACTGTAAAGTGGGATGGACGCCGTCTCATCTAATAAGACCAGGTTTTCCCTAAAATGATCTCCAGTTGTCTATGTAGCCCACCATTGTTTGCAGGACACCACACAGACAGCCAGCGGTTGAAGGATGACAAGCGGCTAAACATGTCATCACTGGTCAGATTGGGAAGGGGCCCAGAGAATACTACAGAGGCAGACATCGTTTTTGCAAAGTCACACACGATTCCACGTTAAGTTTTGTGATCTTCCGACTGTCGTAGTCGGACGTCGTTAATGCCAGCGTGGATAACAATGTGGAGTATTTACAGTTACTTTTAGCCAGCATTTTCAAATTTGACTCGATGTCACCTGCTCTGGCCCCAGGAATGCATTTGACCACTGGCCGCTGGAGTTTCTAGTTCATGTTTCTGACTACAGAGTCGCCAATGATCAGAGTTTTTCCACAGTGGTGTGTCCACTGAGCGGGAAAAACAATTGAAACATGAACACGTTGGTGGTGAACCGGGGGGTTTGCGGCTAGGCTTCCTTCTCACCGTCACCCACCCAGTCTCCTCGCTGCTGAGGAGGACCAGAGGACCACTAGCAGGCCGCCCTATGCTAGGAAGCGCCGCTACAACTAAGGGGCATCCCTCATGATTAATTGGCGCAGAAGGTGTTTCAATGCATCGGAGCCGGGATTCCAAATCAGACAACCTTGCCTCGAGCGCCTCAAAAAGACAACAATTATTACATTTACCATTATCACTAAAAGAGGCAGAGGTGTAGCTAAACATCTGACAGAGAGAGCACACCAGAGGAGAAGGGGAAGGAGAGCTAGTAGCCATAGCTAGTGGCTAACCCGAAGCTAACAAAAACACTGATGAAAGGTGAACAGAAGGCTAAAGAGGGTGATTAGATGACACTAAGTGCAAACACGGGTGCAGAGGCTTGATAACATTAGTGAGAGCTAATGGTAGAAGGAAAAAAAGTGATTAAAATACAATTAAAGGCAAAATCCTCAGGAGAAAGAGGAGAGCTAACCACAGAGCAAGCCACACAGACAGCCAGCAGCACAGGAAGTGACGATACGTTACCACAGGAAGCTGAGTCCTCGATACAAGGGCACAGGGCCCTATACTGTTATTTATGTGGAAAATTATCTTTAAAATTGACAAACATCAGAGGCTCCATTTTGATGGTCATCCGCACACTTTTCCGACAGACTTTCTGCCATGCGCCAGGTGGTTTTGTTAGTTTCTGTCAGTGCATAGTCTGTTTTTTATGCCTTCAATCAACTTTATTTATAAAGCACTTTAAAAAGCAACACTTGTTATACAAAGTGCTGTACAACAAGAACACATAAAAACATAAAAGCAAGGTGCAGGACACTAACACAAAAACAATATAAAACCAACAAGACAATATAAAATTGAGCACGAGTAGAAACCACAGTCAACAGAATCAATAAAGTAAAAGGTAAGAGAAGTAAATGAATAAATAAATAAAAATCCCTTTCAGTCAATAAACCCAATGTCTCACACTGGGTCGAAGGCCAGGGAGTAAAAGTGTGTTTTAAGACGGGTTTAAAAAATGGACAGTGAAGGCATTTGTCTAATGCATAATGCATGCGTCATGCCATCAAATTACCAGTAGACAGTGCACCCGCTCTGCGCTGGGAGGAGAAGAGTCATTTCAAAGAGAGGTGTGGTGGTGTGCAATCTAATGTACATTACTATTATAGTGCATTCCATGAGAATCAGCTTTTGATCAGGAAAAAGGAGGTCTATCGTTAGAAGCACACTGTGGCATGTTTTTGACATTGCGCAGCTCCGGAGCTCAGGAAACAGCATGCACTGGGATCTTATTTTAATAGAGAGAGTTGTAACAGTCATAATCGCCCATCATTTTAATTATATGATGATCACACACTAGTTTATTTTTTATTATTATTCCATCCACACTCTCATTTTAATTGCGGACTTACCATTGGAGTCTACAGATAAGGCATTAACATAGGATTTTTTTTAGGGGAATGAATGAACGAACAGGAACCATGTGTGCCAGTGTGTTCCAATGTGATACGCGGCACACGGTGGGGGTGTGCGTGTTTTCATCACGGACTTATTAGGCATTAATGTGTTTATTTTAGGGGAATAAATGAATGAACAAAGTGCCAGATCACCTCCTTCCCGCCTACCCAGGACGGATAGGAGGAAACCCTCGCGTGGTGAAAGCAAGAGGACAGGGAGCACTCCATGTCCCCACAGCCGGAAAAGACTTCCACGTTATCGTTAATGAAAGTTTGCACAGGCATCATCCTCTTTTCCTTAAGTGTCACACCCATTCATGTCTGTGGCATCTGTGTGCATGACATTAAACCATTCAGCTTATTTTTTCAGCCCATTCTTCACCATTTGTTCTTTTTAACATAACTAACTGGGCATCAACTGTGACTGACATCTTCCTTATTACCAGCAGCATTACTATCACATGCATTTTGGCTCACACACCATAGGCTTTGGTCAGCGCAAAACCCATCTTAAACCGTCATGATCACAATTCACTTTAGATAATGCACCTCTCTGCATTAAAGGGATGGGAAGGAACGCTTTGGATTGGATTATCCAAAACACACCTCTGAATGATTAGACCAGCCTCTTGGCATCATGCACTGGCGGAAAGTTAATTTTTACGCCGTTGTGATAAAAAATTAACTTGGAAACACCTCTAAATGTGTTCTGCATCAGTGACAACTGATCAATCAACCTTGTCATTGTAATATGGCCCCATGACTGTTACAAGACCCCAGTGCATGCCGTTTCCTGAGCTCTGGAGCTGCGCGATGTCAAAACACACCACTGAAATATCATTAAACAATGCGCTTCTGACGATAGACCTCCTTTTTCCTGATCAAAAGCAGATTCTCATGAAATGCATTATAACAGTAATGCGAATTAGATTGTGCCCCGCCACACCTCTTTGAAATGAGGGCACCTCCTCCGAGCGTAGAGCAGGCGCACTGTCTACTGGTAATTTGATGGCGTGATGCAAGGTGAAAAAACAGACAATGCACTGACAGA
The DNA here is from genome assembly GCA_020510985.1 of Pholidichthys leucotaenia. Taxonomy (NCBI): domain Eukaryota; kingdom Metazoa; phylum Chordata; class Actinopteri; order Cichliformes; family Pholidichthyidae; genus Pholidichthys; species Pholidichthys leucotaenia. The sequence goes on along the minus strand of CM035840.1, from coordinate 53,459,064 downwards.
AAATAAAAAACACTGGCGCACAGTGGAAAATCTGTCTAAACAGTGTGCAGATGACCGTCAAAATAGGGCCCCATATGTGTAATTCGTGGCAAAATTCTATCGGGATCGAAAGATAATTTCTCTCTTGCCATTCACTTCAGTGATATTTTTTCTGAAGGTTCCATATGCAGAACTAGAGGGGGTGTGACTTAGGCTCTCTATTTTCAGTTCCATGATCAACTGAGAGGAAAAAAGCAAATGTATTGTTAAATATTAAATTATGCATCAAATTATTTTTAAGTATAATGCCACCCATTTGTTTATCCGTTTCAAAAGGTATATAACGTATTTTGAGTCAATATTTTTGGAGGGATGTGGTGGCCTTTTTGGATCATAATCCAGCTCTGGGATTTTTTTTTTTTTTTTTTTTTTTGGATGGATTCAAATGAGTGATAAGCACTGCCTTAGTGGTGAGTTGTGGTCTACAGGTGCTTCTACTGTATACTATTGATCCATTTGGTATTGGTCTGTAATGTCAAAATCATGGAAAGTGAGTTCTGTTGTGCATAAAGAAAATAATCTGTGCCTGGACACTTTGGTGTAGATGTCTATGGTGCTTACTGGTGACAGTAGCCAAGGCTTTAACAGTATGGTGTTCTCAACAATGTTAAAGCAGCACTATGCAACTTTCTTGGAACATTGAAAAGCCTACAACTATAGTGACTATGACCTCTGTCCCAACAGTCAATCACAGGGTCCTTTGTGGCTACAGTTGTACCCTGTAATTGGCTGCTGGAACTGAGGTCAGTCACCATCGTTATACTCTTTTCAGTAAAATAACTGTTGCAGGTAAGGAAGGCCCACCATGGGGGAAGTGACATTCACCCGGTCAAAATAATGTTGGAAACCTTATGTGAAAATCTTACATGGTGTTGCTTTAAAGTTTTTGGAGGTTTTGGAAACACACCCACAGTATTACACCTTTAACAGCTTTGCAATGAAAAAAAGAAGCAATCTTTTATTTATCTAAATCGGAATGATTGTGACATTATGTTGGGGAACACAATAACTACTGGCGAGGTTCTATGGTAGCAGCGATATAAATTATGAATACATTCACTGCTCAAACTGTGACCAGAAAAATTGCTATCTGTATCCTGGTAGGACCATCTTCTGTGGCAACTTATTTTTCTTATAGATATTTTGTGATTACTATAATAAAAAAGTTAACTCTTAGGTAGTTTAATAGTAATGTTTGGATTAAGCTAAGGCTAATGTGATTCAACTTTCTGTAGGTAGTACAAACTAATCTTGGGCTGCCCTTTATTTCACTCTCATTTCATAAGAAAAACACATCATACTATTATAGCATAAGCCTATCTCTCTAACAACTAATGTGAGTTCACCAGTCAGTTATCTTCACAGTTGTTCGATATACTGAATAAAATCTTATGTTCCAGTCACATTTTATCTTCTGTTCTGTAGCATTTTAATTGCTTCAAACAAACAAACAATTTCCTTCTTTCTAGACTTTCTAACAGTCTCAACTTTCAAAATAGTAACACTAAAACGAAAATAATTCATGGACATGAGATTGATGACAGGGAATACAAGGTTTGACCTCAGTTTATCATTTCAATGTAAAACAGTTCCCAGTGATATTTGAAAGATAGCCCTCTGAAGCAAAGAAGAAATTGAGAAATAGAGATGTGAGGAAGAAAGCTATGAAAACCACAGGCAGAAAGCTCACAGTAAAATTTCACATCAGATTCAACTACACTCACCTCTCCACAGAGAGGCAATGTTTTTTCCCCTGGGAAAAGTCAGTGCACAGAGGACAGGAATTAATTTCTCACCCTGAGCACGTCTATTGAGAGGGAGCTTGCTGAGCCTAGTACATAATAGTGGAATAACTGAGGCTGAAAGCTGAGGCTGAGATGGGATGTGGGATTTTCTACCGCCTTATGACAGAGGGCTTGAATGATAAGACAGCCGTGGCAGTGGGATAGACAAGAGCAAAATGGATATAAAACATGAGCAGAAGGGCAGCGGAAGAAGTGAAGGAAGCTGTGTACATTGCTCTTTACTGGGCGAGTGCAACTCACTGTGTTTACCACAAATTGCTTAATGACAAATTGACCATATTTTCTTTCAGCTTCCTGTATATTGAAAAAGGAAACAGCGAAGGAAGGCTACATTCAATTATTGTTAGCAAACAGCAGTTAGTTACATTTTAGTAGCTTTATTATGGTCTACAATCTACCCATCAATTACAATCAAGAACCCCCCCCCCCCAAAAAAAAAGGTATTCTTTAAAGGTATAAGTTAATAATAAATATAAATATTGAGAATGTATCAAAGAGAAACTTGAACTTAAAGCCCTCTGTTCTGCTATATTCTGCTGGGTCTACTTTTCCACTCTTGGTGGTCAGAATTTGCTGTGAGCTTTGATTGCCTCTTCTAGTATGACAATTCCCTGTTTCATGGGACACAAAAGGTCACTGAGGGTTTTGGTGATTTAAGCCAATGAAAGATTTTGGACCAGCATGTCACAAGGCACTACTGTATCATCATTGAAGTTGTTTCGGCAACACATGATAAACCCATCCATCCATCCATCCATCTTCTACCGCTTTCTGGAGGTCCGGGTCGCGGAGGCAGCAGTTCAAGCAGAGAAGCCCAGATTTCCCTCTCTCCAGCCACCTGCTCCAGCTCTTCAGAGGGGATACCAAGGCGTTCCCAGACCAGCTGGGAGACATAGTCTCGCCACCGAGTCCTGGGTCTGCCCCGGGGTCTCCTCCCAGTGGGACGTGCCTGAAACACCTCAAGTGGGAGGCTGTCTAGGGCAGCATGGTGGTGCAGTGGTTAGCACTGTTACCTAACAGCTAGAAGGTTCCAGGTTCAAATCCCTAGGCTGGCAGGAGTGGGGACTTTTCTTTGTGGACTTTGCATGTTCTCCCTGTGCTGCATGGGTTTACTCCGGGTGCTCCGGTTTCCTCCCACAATCCAAAGACATGCATGTTAGGTTAACTGGTGATTCTAAATTGCCCATAGATATCGGTCTCCTATGAGCCCTTAGAATAGAGGGTTAGTACTAGTGAAGTGCTTTGGGTGGTCTTGAGACTAGAAAAGTGCTATGTAAGTACAGGTCCTTATCCCCATGTAGGCTTATCACATGTCCTAAAATGCTGGGTAAATGTAATGTAATTCATATCATGCAAAATTACAAGGTTTCATTAACCTTTCCTTGTCCTTGTACAGCTGAATTGTTAATAAACCCAAATATTACTAGAAAAGTACTCAGAGAGCGCATACCTCCGCCAAGGCTCCTGCCATCCCTCATGGATCACCTCCAAAATGTAATGGGTTTGTGTGTAGGCCATGAGACAGTTCTGGTGAAAATTGCAGCAAAGTCTATCCAGTAGTTCTGGAGGATTCTTGCTAATACACTGTGAGAAGATAAGAGCCTTGGGGGAGGTATGCATTCTCAGATCATTACCAAAATGTAATGGGTTCCTCCTAGCCCAAGGACCACCTCTGGTGAAAATTTCATCCAAATCCACCCAGTAGTTTTTAAGTAATCCTGCTGCACAAAGAAAAACAAGGTCCTTGGTGGAGATATGCACTCTCAGATCATAACCAACATTTAAAGGGTTCATCCTTGGCCCATGGGCTACCTTTGGTGAAAATTTCATCAAAATCCTTCCAGTCATTTTTGTGTAATCCTGCTAACAAACAGACAGACAAACAAACAGACAAACCATCCCGATTACATTACCTCCTTGGCGGAGGTAAATATTCTTTGATGGTTGTAAATATGCATTTCTCAAATGAGGAATAATGTACGATAATTCATCATTACCAACTAGCCAATACACATTTAAAATTATCAAATCAACTTAATTTTCATGTCACCAAATCACAGCAATAATCATCTTGAGGTATTTAACCTGCGCTGTACGAGCAATCAAAACAATTGAGTGGTCTCACTTGAGCAAGAACCAGGACACAGGAGATCTCTTAGAATGTCATAGAACAAAACCGTCAGCAGAACCAGGTTAAGGAATTGGTGAGGGTGTCAGTATTCATAACTGAAACAAGGAGCTGGTTGTTAGCAAATGGGTATGAAGAAGGCAAATAATTCCACAGATTTTTGGATAAATCAATTCCTGGCCACTTGTTGGGTTACAAAGCATGATGCAGTTGGTAGTAGAGCTAGTAAAATTAAAGGCTACAAGCTGCACCTCAGTGCTTTAATGAAGAAAACCCTCACAGCAGTAACTGAAGTACTGGCCACACTTCCTGCCTCCTTCCTCCAGATATCCTCACCTAATCCAGGGATTTAAAGTGATGACCTTCAAGCATATCACTGAGCTATCCAAGCATTGCCTCATTAATAACAGCTAGACGGAAAAAAAAACATCACTGAAGAAAAGGAATATCATACTTGTCACAAAAAATCCCAACGTCTATCAAATTTCAAATTCAGGCTCCTGAGCAAAGGCAAATATTTCACTACATGTCACTCCATTTTTTCAGAAGCATGACTCACATTATCTGCTCACGGTGCTTTAAGTAGAGTCAGCTGCTCAGCTGATATACCCTGTATATCAGGGTAAGTAATACAGATATTGAACTGGACTTTTCTATAAAGAAAGCAACAACTTCTTTACAAAAACAACGTCAAGGGGTACACAAGATTTTTGAACCCCACAACTAAAATAAAATGTTATTCTGGTGCACAAAATAAAGACAAGACAAAGACAGGAAAGACAACCTTGACCCAAGCCCAGAAGGGAGTTTCAGACAAGGTAGAAATATACCGTTTCATCTCTCTATCTTGAAGGCATTTTCAGTATAAGTAAATCTGTTTTGTCAATAAAAGGCTAAAATAATGTTTTATCAGCTTACTTTGAATGAGCAAGTTACTTCTCAAGTTGCATCAACAAATGCTGAGACTGAGCCCTGCTGTCAGTCTTTATAAGTGATGCCAGTGTTCACAAGGATTGACTGATGCAAGGCCAGCAGAATTAAAAAAAAAGTGGTGGTGGATCCATTAATACGTTGCAAGTTCAATGCTAGAGATACTGTAACTGGCCAACCATTACAGGCCAACAATATGCAATTAAGATTGATTCCCTCAACGGATTTATGTGTTGCAAGTACCCTGATTTGTTTTCATAGTAAACTGTGAAATTAAAGTCCACGTGACCTGCTGAGAATGTTAAAGTGACAGAAATAGTCGGGAGGAAAACATACACAGGCAAGTTAAACAAAGCTCAACAACAGGCCGCACTACGACAGTTATGCACCAACAAACAAGCACCAGTGAGTGACATGGTACAGTATGTGATCTACAGCATTTCCTAAAAGACGTTTTCACAATGCAAACAAGTCACGGCACAGACAACAGGCAGACCACCAAGGGAGCCAGACAAGAGAATGAAGGTAAGAGGAGGCACAGAAACCTCAGCTTATTTTAGGTAACATGTAGTGTGAGCAGAAAAAAGTTGAACTACAACTGTATTTTCTCCTTCCTTTAAGATTTATGGTAGTGTTGCACATTATATGGTCTTCTATAAATGTTATTGTCAAGAAACAATCTTACTATGGTCAACTTCAGACAGTGGGACTCTTAAACGAAGGGTCGATAAAAAAGAAAAAGAAAAAAACTGTTCTGGGTCTGGTCAAGTTCAATCACTTCAATCAACCCAACAAATTGATTTGACCGAGAATTGTTTTAGATTTGCACTGAAGCCCCATGAATTGTAATCAAATCATGAGGTACCAAAAAATTCGTACTCCGATTAGACTGCAGAATAGTAACTTACAAAGGTTACATACAAAATCTAATGACTCAAACATAAAGGTGCTGTTGATGCTTTTCCTTATTATCTCAGAATAGCTGCTGTAAAATCAGCTGAAGTGCATATTGCACTGACAACACACACAAATTCCTTCAATTCTCTTGTCTTCCCACAGTAAACATAAACAGACCTTTTGGTAGTAAATTTTGACAGACAGCAATGAGTAATGTGACAAGTTCTGCTCATTACAAGCTCGGCTCCCATTGCTGATTCACTGTCAGATTTAACTCTGAACAACTGATGCAAAAACCAGATGATGCTGTCAAAACAATACCATCACCACAGTTTGGAGGCTCAGTTATTATCCCTCAGCAGTTCCAACTGTCTCAGCTGTTACTGCAGTTTACTATCTGGCCGCTGGAAATCAAAGCTGTGGCTGTCTTGTTTCTGCTGTTTGGTGCTTTTTTAGTGACACAATGCAAATACAAAAGTGGATAGAGACACTGCACAGGCTTGATGTGTCAGCTGTAACGATATAATTATTTAGAACTAAAATTTAATAAAATTTACTTACCTTTATATGACTATTAAAGCAACACTATGTAAGATTTTCACCTAAAAATAATGTTTCCAAAATTATTTTGATGGTGCATCAATCTTTGGATGAATGCCACTCTCCCATAGCCTGAGTGGGCCTGCTATTTTGCAGCAGCTCTGTTCTTAGGTAGGAACACTGACAAGGCTACAACTGTGGCGACTATAACGTCAGTCCCAACTAGGGATGGGAACTGAAAACCGTCTCTAAATTTTTCAAGCCCCCGAAATTGTACGTCGCTGATGTTATCAATTCCTCTTATCAATGCTGTGGGTTTAAACATTTCCGTGTTTTTTTTTTTAAAAATGGCATACGTCATGACGTTGCATGCTGCCGTTACCAAGCAACACATGACGCTGTCACTACCGCGGAATAATGGCGGAAGCGTATGTAAACACGAGCAGCATGGCGTATGATAAACACAAGCTGAAACATCTCTTGAAGTGGCAACATGGGATAAAATGAAAGACTACAATGTGCTCGACAGTCTATGAAGTGCGCCCGCACCTGATTCCCAAACAGTAGCACTGCCGTTAGAATATTAGTGCAATGCTAGCAGCCTTGCAGGCTAAGTTTAATCCATTTTTTAACTCACAAAACCAACGAAAACATCTGATATTTAAATGCGATCTCATTATTTTTAGGCGATGACAGCAACAGGTAGCCAGGGCTTCCTCTGGTAACATTTCCGTACGGCAGCCCACCACGCTTGAAATTATGCCGCCACTCTAACAGGAAATATAAATTTATGAAGGAATGACGGTCTGCAAGTGCGCACATGAACAACGTATGTGACCGTCATCCGTGCAGAGTTCAGAAGCGCCTCGCCCGTGTAACCGCTCGAGTCGGCAGACAGAGTGTCTTGCTAGCGTCACTGTCCAGGAGAAATATGAGCTTATTAAAGTGCTTTAAATGCAGAAAAAAAGCAGAAGACATGTGTAAGCAGTGGAGGCATTTATCATGGTTTTAACCTGTTGGGAACAGGAGCAATAATGGAAGAGTCGCTTAGCTAACAGGTGCGGTTAGGAGCTCGAGTAGGTTCATTTTGTCTTCTTTTTAATTATTAGTTGTTTTTTTTCTTAAGACAAGAATAAAAAGGAGGTGTGTTTACCTTTACCTTAGTTAATATTAAGTAATTTATGTTCATTATTACGTACCTGGCAAGTTAAGATGATCAAAATTCACGAAGGCAAAGACTTTAATCCGTCAGCAGTCTTCAGACAAACTAAATGTGCCAACATTTGGATTTCAAAATAAGGGAGGTTTTTCCTGCTGTCTGGGTGGTGAGGAGATTTCTAAAAAAAAAAAACTATAAATATATAGAAATATTATAACAGAAATAACTGCATCTTTGGTCATTTAGGTTAATTTATTTCATTAAATGCAATTTTATTAATATTTTTTCTTTTAAATCAAAGTTAAATTATTGTTCTGTTCTGGCTCTGCAAAATAATGGTCAAAAATGTGAATTGTTATAAGGAAAAAGGAAAAGTCTGTTTCAAATTTATTAAAAAAATAGACAAAAATTAGCCATAAAATAATCCACAAATTTATAATAAAGTCTCAAATATGCAAGAAAAGTCAATTTTACAAGAGGAAATTACAAATTTGAGGAAAATGGTTTTAAATTTAGATGAATTTACAGAGAAAAGTAGAAAACTATAAGAAAATTGTGATAGATTTTGGAGAAAAACCTCAAACCTTCAAGAATGAAGTCATTACTTAAGTTTTTAAGTGGGTGCTCTTTGTACCCTTAATTCAACTAGAAATTTTTGGTTGTCTACTTTTAATTATTAAGTTCAAAGCACTGCTTTTACATGAGTAGAATTTCTGGCTACTATACCCACCTCTGATCATATAATTTAAGTACGCATGAGTAAATTACTTTCATGAATGTTTTTTCCCTTCCCTACTCTCTCAATGGAAAAAAAAGAAACACTAGAAAAAAGATACAAAAAATACACATATTTTTGTCATTTATGTAAACCATGACAAAAAAATCCTGCATGACAAAACATGACACTTGATATTCTCTAACCTGCTTGTATACCACCATAGACAGAGAGAACCTGAATTAGACAGGGCTCAGAGAGGGCAAGATGAGACAGAAGAGAGGAGCCAAGGAGCCAAGGAGAGGAAAGTGTTCAGGCAGAGGGACCAGGAGAGGTGCAAGCAGAGGAATGAGAGAAGGATGACACCACGAAAAAGTCCAAACACAGGACATCTGGGTGGGACCCCAACTGGCCCAATATTCCAACATTCAAGCCTCGGTTACTTCAGATGGTAAGTTCCATATCCAAAGTTACTGTGCAAAATTGAAAAAAGAAAAAAATAATATAAAATTAACATATTTCGGTTACAATAGCATCATGTGTTCCTTCCCCCCCCCCCCCACAGAAAAATATGTTGCCACCGCGCCAAGGTCTTTAAGCCAGGGGAAACACTGATGATACAGGGTCTCTGAACTGATACAGTCTCGCCACCACAAAGTATCACAACACTATGTTGCATTCATTTTCCCCCACCCCTAATAATTGTAATACTTAAAAAATGTGATCATTAAATCATGTTAATAATTTGCAAAGAATGTCTCATATCAGTTATATGGCTGCCTTTTCACAATTCACTAAAAATAAATTTTACAAATTTTTTTTGTACATTCTTGCACATTTTTACATACAACATAACTAAAGTTTTAGTTTTTTGTTGTTGTTGTTTATTATTAGGTTCTCCATTAGATGCCAAAAAAACTGCTGCCATTTTTCGTGGGGTCCAACAGAATATGCACATATTCAACAAAATATATAATACATATAATTTGCATTACAATATGTACAATAGGTAAAGCATCAGTCATGACAGAGACGTTATCACAAGAATAACCTGATCAGGAAAAGCTGATATCAAATATAGCCAACGTTAGAGGTTTTACTGGGAATTATTTATCTATTTATAATTTTCATTACATTTTCATACTGTGACAGCCCCAGTTCAAATGTGAATTGATGTTTTAAAGCTTTATATTTTTATATAACTTTGTACATATTTTTAATTTATTGTAAAAAACCTTAGTGTGCAAACTCATACCCCACACATTTGCATATCAGGAGCCCTGAATGAGAACTGTGATCGATATAAAATGACCAGGAAAAAAAAAAGCTCCCCCGCAAAAAATGAAACCCCTCATTTGAGTCAAAACTTCTGTATAAATGGGAAGTCAATCTGATCAGATGTAGACATTATTCTGGTGACAACATAAAATGGAGTGAAAAAGTACAAGCTGTGACAACAGAAAAGGCCAGACAGATGAATGGGTCAAAAATATCACACATCGTTTGGGGGGGGGGGTATAATAACTTTAATGCTTGAAAGCTTTATAATTATATAACTGTATTTCTTAAATATATTTTTTAATGTTTAAAAGCTTTATAATCTCATAACAAATCTTACTCTACTACCCTCACTTGTTCAGAAAAGATGGCTCACATAAATAGATGGGGGGGGAGTTCAACAGTTATGACAACACTGCATTGAGGAAAAGAAAATCAACATAAGGAGGAGGGCAAAAAGAAAAAAAGGAAAGAACGCAAGAACATTCCAGAGCAGTGTTTAAAATCATCAAAGTAGCTCTGGGAGAGTTGCTGCAGACTAGCCTGGGAAAAAGCCAGAACAGGTCCCTTGAGAGACCAACCCTCTGACCTCCAGACAAACACCAGTGGAGGAGCAGAGCAGATGTGGCCAGATGTGTGGGGAGTGCACAATACACCAACAAAAAAATGCACAAAACGTGACACACTCACGGTTTGTAAGAAATACAGGTACATCTCAAAAAATTAGAATATCATGAAAAAGTTCATTTTTTTTGTCACTCATTTCAGAAAGTGAAACCCATATATTGTATAGATTCATTACACAGAGAGTGATATATTTCAAGTGTTTATTTATTTTAATTTTGATGATTATGGTTTACAGACCATGGAAACCCCAAATTCAGTTTCTCAAAAAATTAGAATATTACATAAAATTAATTTAAAAAAATAGTTTTTTAATAGAAATGTTGGCCAACTGAAAAGTATGTCCATGTACACACTCAATACTTGATCAGGGCTCCTTTTGGATTAATTGCTGTATCAGTGTGGCGTGGCATGGAGGTGATCAGCCTGTGGCACTGCTGAGGTGTTTTGAAGGTCCAGGTTGCTTTGATAGTGACCTTCAGCTCGTCTGCATTGTTGGGTCTGGTGTCTCATCTTCCTCTTGACAATACTCCATAGATTCTCTGTGGGAAAGGTCAGGAAAGTTTGCTGGCCAATCAAACACAGTGATGCCATGGTCATTAAACCATGTTTTGATACTTTTGGCAGTGTGTGTGGGGGGTGTGTGTGCCAAGTCCTGCTGGAAAATGAAATCAGCTTCTTCATAAAGCTTGTCAGTAAAGGGAAGCATGAAGTGCTCTAAGATTTCCTGGTAGACGACTGCGCTGACTTTGGTCTTGATAAAACACAGTGGACAAACACCAGCAGATAACATGATTCCTCAAATCATCAATGACTGTGGAAACTTCACACAAAAACCTCAAGCAACTTAGATTCTGTGCCTCTCCACTCTTTCTCCAGACTCTGGGACTTGGATTTCCAAATGAAATGCAAATTTTTTTTTATCTGAACAGAGGTCATCTGCTGGTGTTTGTCCACTGTGTTTTATCAAGACCAAAGTCACCGCATTCGTCTACCAGGAAATTTTAGAGCACTTCATACTTCCCTCTGCTGACAAGCTTTATGGAGAAGCTGATTTCATTTTTCAGCAGGACTTGGCACCCCCCCCCCCCCCCACACACACACACTGCCAAAAGTATCAAAACCTGGTTTAATGACCATGGCATCACTCTGTTTGATTGGCCAGCAAACTCTCCTGACCTAAACCCCATAGAGAATCTATGGAGGATTGTCACGAGGAGATGAGAGACACCAGACCCAACAATGCAGACGAGATGAAGGTCATTATCAAAGCAACCTGGACCTTCATAACACCTCAACAGTACCACAGGCTGATCACCTCCATGCCACGCCATACTGATGCAGTAATTAATCCAAAAGGAGCCCCGACCAAGTACTGAGTGTGGTACATGGACATACTTTTCAGTCGGTCAACATTTCCATTAAGAAAACTATTTTTTTTTTTTACATTCATTTATGTAATATTCTAATTTTTTGAGAAACTGAATTTAGGTTTTCATGGGCTGTAAGCCATAATCATCAAAATTAAAATAAATAAACACTTGAAATATATCACTCTCTGTGTAATGAATCTATATACTACATGGGTTTCACTTTCTGAAATGAGTAACAAAAAATATTTAACTTTTTCATGATATTCTAATTTTTTGAGATGTGCCTGTACACATAAGGGGCTTCATTCCAGTAATAAAACCTACACCATTTGGAAACTCTGAACCGCTCCAAGGGAGGTTTGTTATGTAATATTATGAAGTACTTGGGAGCCTTTACTGCTTGCTAATAATATATGCGGTGTGATATGTGTTAAATGTTTTGACTGTGTTAAATCAGTCCATGCCAGCATGCAACTTGAGGCTGTAAATGTGCAGGAACATTTTTTAATAGTGTCTTGAATGTCAAATTTTATGGACAAATAGAGTAAAATTGCACAGGTTCACCCACAAAGCAAATGTTCACACCCTGAAATACATAGAAGTGAGTGCATTACTGCTGCTGCTTTATAGTAATGTTCAATCCGGTTGCAGAGCTATAAATAACAAGTGCTTCATCACATTATTTTTTCCTTTCTTTCACAGCTTTCTCTTTCTCCCACACTGCCACACAAACACATACTCTCTCTCTCATATTCACTTGCGCTCTACACACTTGGCTGTAAAACTGACACAGTGATTAGCCAGGGCAGGCTGGTGATGACTGTGGAGAACTCATGAAGCTCCTTTCTCCCTCTATCCCCTCTTCTCTTTATACCCTGGAGAGTCACAGTCTTGTTTAGAAGCATCGAGGGGTAGCACTGAGAGCCTGATATCCCGAGGGCACCAGCCCGGGTACAGCATACAGAAATCAGTTAGGATCACAGAAAAATTATTTTGGCTTCAAGACTATAACATCACACTTTCGCACACATGGGTAAAAATGCTTTTCTGTGTTACTTGCACTGGCATAAGCAGTCCTTTCAGGCAGGGCAGGATCATTTTGGGGGATTAGGTGTACTTCATATAGTATCCAAGAGATTTTCAACCCCTGTCTCAACTCTAATCTTTCTGGATCATAGTATCAGGACGATTGTTGAGATACAGATACATCTCAAAAAATTAACATATGATTAAAAAAAAAGTTTTAATATTTTTTGCCACTCATTTCAGAAAGTGAAACCCATATATATATAGATTCATTACACAGAGTGAAATATTTCAAGCCATTATTTCTTGAAAGTTTGATGATTAAGGCTTACAAATAATGAAAACCCAAAATTCTGTGTCTCAGAAAAATTTGAATATTGTGAAAAAGTTCAATATTGGAAACGTCATGGTGTCACACTCGAATCAGCTAATTAACTCAAAACCCTGCAAATGTTTCCTGAGCTTTTAAATGGTCTCTCAGTCTGGGTCAGTAGGCTACACAATCATGGGGACTACTGCTGACTTGACAGATGTCCAGAAGACAGTCATTGACACCCTCCACAGGGAGGGGTAAGCCACAAAAGGTCACTGCTAAAGAAGCTGGTTGTTCACAGAGTGCTGTATCCAAGCAATTCGTAGATAATTGAGTGGAAGGAAAAACTGTGGTAGGAAAAGATGCACCAGCAAAAGGGATAACTGCAGCCTTGACAGAATTGTCAAGGCAAAATCCATTCAAGAATTTGGGGGAGCTTCACAAGGAGTGGACTGAGGCTAGAGTCAGTGCATCAAGAGCCACTATGCACAGACAAATCCTAGACATGGGCTACAAATGTCGCATTCCTCATGCCAAGGCCACTCCTGAACCAGAGACCACGTCAGAAGCATCTTACCTGGGCTGTGGAGAAAAAGAACTAGACTGTTGCTCAGTGGTCCCAAAGTCCTCTTTTAAGATGAAAGTAAATTTGCATGTCATTTGGAAATCAAGGTCGCAGAGTCTGGAGGAAGAGTGGACAGGCACAGAATCCACATTGCTTGAAGTCCAGTGTGAAGTTTCCACAGTCAGTGAGGATTTAGGCTGCCATTCATCTGCTGGTGTTGGTCCACTGTGTTTTCTGAAGCCCACAGTCAATGCAACCATCTACCAGGAAATTTTAGAGCACTACATGCTTCCTTCTGCTGACAAGCTTTATGGAGATGCTGATTTCATTTTCCAGCAGGATTTTGGCACCTGCCCACACAGCCAAAGTTACCAAAAGCTGGTTCAGTGACCATGGTGATACTGTGCTTGATTGGTCCAGCAAACTCGCCTTACCTGAACCCCACAGAGAATCCATGGGGTACTGTCAAGAGGAAGCTGAGAGACACCAGACCTAACAATGCAGATGAACTGAAGGCTGCTATCAAAGCAACCTGGGCTTCCTTTACACCTGAGCAGTGCCACAGGCTGATCGCCTCCATGTCACGCTGCATGATGCAGTAATTCATGCAAAAGGAGGCCCAACCAAGTACTGAGTGCATAGAAATGAACTTACTTTTCAGAAGCCTGACATTTCTGTTTAAAATATCAATCCTATGTAATATTCCAATTTTCTGAGACACTGAATATTGGATTTTCATTATCTGTAACCCATAATCAGCAAAATTTCAAGAAATAAAGGGCTTGGAAATATTTTACTCTATGTGTAATGAACTATATATGGGTTTTCACTTTCTGAAATGAGTGACAAAAAATACTGAACTTTTTCATCATATTCTAATTTTTTGAGATGTACCTGTACTTCATATGATGAGTTACGACAATCTACTGAATACTCAGCTCAATGAATTCAGCGAAAACGCAGGGCAGGGTGTGACACACCCCTCCTGCCCGCGTTGTACATACATGGCCTTTCCAGTTTAAGACTTGGTGCATGTGCAATACATGAGCCATGCATATTGATCTTTGTAGCATGAGGACATAACGGGAAATCATATTTTTTTTTTGAAAAGCTGTCGTTTTCTTCACAGATGCCAGACCATCGGTGATCTTTGCTGATTTTTGCTCGTGAAACTAGACTTATCGGGTCACATGGGCATGTGTCTGTTTTCACGCCAACCAGTACAGGGTTCCTTCCTGGTGGTGTCAAATCTAAATGACAACGATGGGGAAAGGCGTTACAGAGACCAAGGGTGCATTGCAACAGTGTAACTACAGTGGTGTGAAAAAGTGTTTGACCCTTCCTGATTTGTCATTTTTTTGTATGTTTGTCACACTTAAATGTTTCAGATCACCAAACAAATTTAAATATTTGACAGAGATAACACAAGTAAACACAAAATGCAGTTTTTAAATGAAGGTGTTTATTATTAAGGGGGAAAAAAATCCAAACCTACATGGCCCTGTGTGAAAAAGTCATTGCCCCCTAAACCTAATAATTGGTTGGGCCACCCTTAGCAGCAACAACTGCAATCAAGCATTTGCAATAACTGGCAATGAGTCTTTTACAGCACTGTGGAGGGATTTTGGCATACTCATCTTTGCAGAATTGTTGTAATTTAGCCACACTGGAAGGTTTTCGAGCATGAACTGCATTTTTAAGGTCATGCCACAGCATCTCAATTGGATTCAGGTCAGGACTTTGACTAGGCTACTTCAAAATCTTCATTTTGTTATTCTTAAGCCACTCAGAGGTGGACTTGTGGTGTGTTTTGGATCATTGTCCTGCTGCAGAGCCCAAGTGTGCTTCAGCTTGAGGTCACAAACAGATGACCGGACATTCTCCTTCAGGATTTTTTTTGTTAGACAGCAGAATTTGTGGTTCCATTTATCACAGCAAGTCTTCTAGGTAATGAAGCAGCAGAACAGCCCCAGACCATCACACTACCACCACCACATTTTACTGTTGGTATGATGTTCCTTTTCTGAACTGCTGTGTTACTTTTACACCAGATGTAATGGGACACACACCTTCCAAAAAGTTCAACTTTTGTCTCGTCAGTCTACAGAGCAGTTTCCCAAAAGTCTTGGGGATCATCAAGATGTTTTCTGGCAAAACTGCAACAAGCCTTTATGCTCATTCTGCTCAGCAGTGGTTTTTGTCTTGGAACTCTGCCATGCAGGCCATTTTTGCCCAGTATCTTTCTTATGGTGGAGTCATGAACACTGACCTTAATTAAGGCAAGTGAGGCCTGCAGTTCTTTGGATGTTGTTGTGGGGTCATTTGTGACCTCTTGGATAAGTCGTCGCTGCGCTCTTGGGGTAATTTTGGTTGGCCGGCCACTCCTGGGAAGGTTCACCACTGTTCCATGTTTTCGCCATTTGTGGATAATAGCTCTCACTGTGGTTCGCTGGAGTTCCAAAGCTTTAGAAATGGCTTTATAACCTTTTCCAGACTGAGAGATTACTTTGTTTCTCATTTGCTCCTGAATTTCTTTGGATCGCAGCATGATGTCTAGCTTTTGAGGATCTTTTGGTATACTTCTACTTTCGGATAACTTATGTTGAACTGTATAATCAGAGGAGTTATTGTCTAATTTGACCTTGTTGAATTTTCTTTCCCCCTTTGTTATATTATTCTGTTTCTTTTAATCTGTACTTTTAATCTATCCAAAATAAAGATTGATTGATTGAATGATTGATTGATTGACTTGACTTTGCCAGGCAGGTCCTATTTAAGTGATTTCTTGATTGAGAACAGGTGTGCAGTAATCTGGCCTGAGTGTGGCCAGAGAAATTGAACTCAGCTTTCCAAAGATGTGATAAACCACAGTTAATTTTGGTTTTAACGGAGGGGGCAATCACTTTTTCTCTGCATCCAATGAGATGATTACAGTGTCATTTTCTTGTGTTTGACAGAAATGAACAATATTTAAAAGCCTCCTAATGTTGTGACTGTGATTGTTGGTGATTTTAACATTCATGTTGACAAGCATCAGGACAGAGGGACCAAAGAATTGTGTTGTGTCCTTGATAACTTTGGACTGACTCAGCATGCAACAGAAAAAAGCACACAACAGAGGACACAGTCTGGACTTGGTCATCTCCAAAGGTCTGACCACCTCTAAGGTTACGGTGATGGACGTTGTTCTGTCCGACCATTCTTGTGTTTTCTTTGAGAGTGCTATTAATGTCTCCATTTTGCAAAAACACATTTGAAATCTCCCAAACACGTGTGGGAAAATGTGTTATGGTCTGATGAAACCAAGGTTGACCTTTTTGGCCATAATTCCAAAAGGTATATTTGGTGCAAACACAACACTGCTCATCACCAAAAGAACATCACACTTACAATAAAGCATGATGGTGGCAGCATCATGCATTGGGGCTGTTTTCTTAAGCTGGAACTAGGGCCTTAGTCAATGTGGAGGGAATTATGAACAGTTCCAAATACCAGTCAGTGTTGGCACAAAACCTTCAGGCTTCTGCTAGAAAGCTGAAGATGAAGAGGAACTTCATCTTGCAGCATGACAATGACCCAAAGCACACATCCAAATCAACAAAAGAATGGCTTCATCAGAAGAAGATTAAGGTTTTGGAATGGCCCAGCCAGAGTCCAGACCTGAATCCAATCAAACATCTGTGGGCTGATCTGAAGTGGCCTATGCAAAGGAGATGCCCTCGCAATCTGACAGATTTGGAGTGTTTTTGCAAAGAAGAGTGGGCAAATAATGCCACATCAAAATGTGCCATGGTGATAGACTCCTACCCAAAAATACTGAGTGCTGTAATAAAAGTCAAAGGTGCTGCAACAAAGTATTAGTTTAAGGGTGTGCATATTTATGCAAACCAGATTATTTTGTTTTTTTTATTTTTCCCCTTAAAAGATTACAGTTTGTTTTTCAATTGGGTTGTACAGGTTATAGGTCACCTTAATGGTGGAAAAAGTTTTGAAATCATTTATCTTGGTCTGTTTTTTACATCACAAAAGCCTGGCATTTGAACAGGAGTGTGAAGACTTTTTTTTATATCCACTGTATTTTGATATGCAGTACTTTATTGTGACTATATGTCTATGAAAAACATTGCATTCAATGAGCTGCAGTTCAATTCACCCGCCCTTTTACAGGTTTAAACTTTACTTACTTTCTTGCTGATGTATTCCGTGAATCAAAAAAATATTCATAACTCGATCCACACACAATTATTTTTTTTTCCTTTCTGTAATTACAATAATAAATGCTGATATCTTAAAAAAAAATGCATTAAACTAGAAAAGCACTCATAGATCGTATACATCTGCCAAGGCTCCTTCCATCCCTCATGGATTACCTCCAAAATGTTATGGGTTTGTGTGTAGGCCTAGAGCTGCTTCTGGTGAAAATTGCATC
Organism: Pholidichthys leucotaenia; assembly: GCA_020510985.1. NCBI lineage: Eukaryota > Metazoa > Chordata > Actinopteri > Cichliformes > Pholidichthyidae > Pholidichthys > Pholidichthys leucotaenia. The sequence goes on along the minus strand of CM035840.1, from coordinate 53,441,243 downwards.
AAAGTCCGTCCATTAGTTTTGGAGTATTGTTGCTAACACTGTGAAAAGATAAGAGCCTTGGAGGAGGTATGTATTCTCAGATCATCACCAAAATGTAATCATTTGCTCCCCGTGCCATTACACACCTTTCCTGAAAATTTCATCAAAATCCGTTTATAACTTTTTGAGTAATGTTGCTAACAGACAAACAAATAAACAAATGCTGGCAAAAATATGACCTCCTCCCTTGGCGGATGTAAAAATGGAGATGCATGAAGATGCATCGTGAATCATTGTGCATTCAAATCAGTAATGCCTGAATCAGAATCAGATCAAATCGTGAGACCACTGAAGATTCACACCTCTAATGAATGAGGACTTGTCCAAAAGTATATGGATGAAATTTTTGTGAAATAAAACTATATTAAACATATTTATGGGACAACTGTAAAATGCAACTTTGTGCCCTGGCTTACCCTACTTCAACACAAAGCCCCCGGCATTATTTAATACTGGAACAGTTAAGACAGTTTTTAAAACTCTTGATTCATCGGGACTGAAGAAAAAAATATGTTTTTTTTTGTCAAGCACATTTTTTAAACACAAAAATTATTTAATGTCTACTTGCTTTTTTATCAAGGAAAATGCAGAGTAAATTGATAATTTTTATGTTTATTGCTCAACTCATAGTGAGTTGCACGAAAATACAAAAATGTACTGTATATTTGTACAGTACTGTTAACAAGACAACATTTATATAATTTAACTTAAAGTGCAACATTTTACGCAATTCTATAATAGTAGAGACTGACTGATTATGATTCCATTAATTGTGAAGCCAGAGTATATACAGTACACTACTCACAAAAAGTTAGGGATATTTGGCTTTTGGGTGAAATTTCAGATGCCCCTAAAATGCATGATAGTGGGGTAAATAAGTACTGAACATGTCAACATTTTCTCATTAAGCATATTTATGATGGAGCCATTGACCTGAGATTTTCACCAGATATCAGTAACAGCCCAAGTAATCCATACATAAAAAGAAATCAAGGCAACTGTGTTCACAAGTTATATTTAATAAAGTGGAATGACACAGGAAATAAGTATTGAACACATTAGGAAAAAGCGGTGCAAAAAGGCATAGAAAGCCAAGAAACCAGCTGAAATCTATCACAATTTTAGGGAAGTCCATCCCATCCCCCCATCAGTGCAAATTAATTCAGCTGATTAAGTCCTGACTGATACCCTAAAAAAGGTCTGTGGAATATCAGACTGTCACACCACAAAGAACTCATGATGAGCAGAAGAAAAGAGCTCTCTCTAGACCTTCACAACCTTATTGTTGCAAAACATAATGATGGCATTGATTACTGGTGCACTTCTAAATTGCTGAATGTTCCAGTGAGCAATGTTGGAGCCATCATTCGGAAGAGGAAAGAACATCATTTTACCATAAACCGACCACAACCTCCTTGCAAGATTCCTGACAGAGGAGTAAAAAGAATTTTCAGAAGAGTTATTCAAGAGCCAAAGATCACTTGTGGAGAGCTCCAGAAAGATCTGGAGTTAGCAGGTACTGCTGTTTCAAAGAAAACAATAAGTAATGCACTCAACCGACATGGGCTCTATGTCTACTCACCTTGCAAGACTGCAATTACTGAAGAAAAAGCATGTTGAAAGCTTGTTTAAAGTGTTGCTGCACAACAGTTTGGGCAAGCCGGTAAAATACTGGGAGAATATAGTCTGGTCAGATGAGACCAAATTGGTACTTTTTGGGATGCCACAACACACAGCATGTTTGGAGGGAAAAAGGCACTCTGTACATCAGCCCCAGAAAGAACACCATACCAAACAGTGAAGTTTTGAAGGTGGGAGTGTCATGGTGTGGGGGTGTATTTTCAGCACATGGTACAGGCAGACTTCATATAACGAAGGAAAGATGAACGGACAAATGTACAGAGACATCCTTGATAAGAACCTGTTGTCATTCTGCCAAGATGCTGAAGATGGAAACGAGGGTGACCATTTCAGCAAGACATTGATCCCAAACACACAGCCAAGGAAACTTTTAACTGGCTCCAGGGAAGGAAAATAAAAACTGCTAGAATGGCCCAGGTTCCCTGATCTGAATCCAACTAAAAATCTATGGAATGAACTGAAGATCAGAGTTCATAGAAGACACTAAGGCTGTGAATCTTTAGAGTCACACGAATCAATTAGGATTTTGATTTTTGAGGTCACGATTTGATTCAGAATCAATTTTCGATTCAAAACAATTTTTGATTCATAGTTTGGCTCCCATTTCAGTACAAAAAACCCACTAATCTCAGGGAAAAAGAAAAAAATCCACCGCACTGCAAAAAAAATGCTGAGGTAAGCTTGAAAGCAGAGTGACAGTGTGTTGATGTCTTGGGGGAGTTTTTTTTTTTTTTAATTACATCAACTGATTTGCAATAAAATACTGTTAAATGAAAAAAGTAGGCTTAGGTTAGTAACTGCTTTTTTATTTATTGAAAACTTGTGAGTTTCAAAAATGAAATTGTACACAAGTGAAATAAATTTTGAAAGTTTTCCTTTTCAGTATATCACAATTCCTAACAGCTTTTACACAGTGTGTAGGTTTGGTCGCCCTTCAGCATTCTAGAATATAGGCTATTCATTTAAAAACAAAAGTAAATTCTATCACAAATACTTTGAACATCCATTTACTATCTACAGTGCTATCTGACTGTTTGCAGTCAATGTACAGTGACCTATACAGTAACATAATGCAATGAACAAATTCAGTAACAACTGACTATAATTGATGCATAAGATAAGTAGCATTAATTTTAAACCTGCACAAATATAAACTTAAGCATCTAAATTCTTCAGAGACAAAAAAACAAATTAAAGTTATAGAACAAAATAAAGCGCTGTTACAATTTTTTATGATTTTTTTGCCTGTTCAGAATTTGCTGGGAGTTTGTTCAAGTGGTGCACTGTGCATTGTTCAGTGGGAGGACTTAAAACTTTTTCCACTTCTTTCAACTCTGGGCGATTATCTGATGATGGTCCTTTGCCTGGTGAAGCTTCTCCAGAAAAAGGTAAAGTAAAAGCAATAATTTAAAACAAACAAACAAAAATAAACTTCCATCCAGTGTTAATTCCGTCAACTAAAACTATATCTATTTTTTCATCCATTAAAGTTAGAAATTAAACTAAAATCACCATTTATGCATTTTACTTTTGACACCTCATTTGAGTCCAGATTTATTGTGATGATTTTATTTTTATATTTTTCTTTTAGTCTGTTCATGATCAATAGTTTTTGTCTACTTTTAGTAAATAAGATGCGGTTTTTATTCAATGAAAAGAACACTGTTTCCATCACTGTCAAAAAATGTTAAAAAAAAAACAAACTCAACTGCGGCTGTCAGGGTTGCTGGACGACAGGGTAGCATATGGTCACGCAAAAAAACATCTTCTAAAGACTAGACTATCAACCTTTTTTTTTTTTTTTACCGTCTACGGACTAAACTCTCTCATTTTTAAATTCTTTTACATTTGTCCTTTGAAATGTGTGGCCACCGTCGGCCCGTTTACAAGGCTACAACACCTGAATTTGTGTATGATCAGCCCAGTGCTGGCTCAGCCATATTTGCACGGTAAGCTACGGCCAGCCATTTTGTGGAGTGACATAACGTGGGGACGTAACTTGCTGAGGGAGCGTAACTAGTTGAAGGGGTGTTGACGGAGTTTGCGAGCTGCAGACGGACCTGTCTCGAATTTCTTGCTGCTCCATTTTTACTTTATTCCGACTGTTTCATCTGGCTGCTAGCTTGGTAAGCTACTCTGCGTGGTTCTCCTGTGTCGACAGCATCAGTGTGTAATTGCGTATCACAAACAGGCAATACATGTCACGTGACGGGATCCCGGCACCACCTGCAAAAAAAAAAGAAAAAAATACATACAGATATACAGTATAATAATATATAATAATAATTTAAAAAATCAATTCCTAATTTTGTCTGTGAATTGGTTTCTGGATCATGGGAAAATGATAATCTAGATTCTGACATGAATTGATTTTTTCCCAACACTCTAGAAGAGCACCTACCGTACGTACCTTCATAGATTTGAAGACAGTTTGTGCTGGGATAGAAATGGGCTAAAATCACTCCTGAGGCATTGCCTGCGCCTAGTTTCTCCATACAGGAGGCGTCTGGAAGCTGTTATTTACCAACAAAGCTTTTGCTACTAAATTATTAAATGAAATTTCACCAAAGCGTACTCAATACTTATTCCCCTGTGGTTAGTTCCACTTTATTAAAATATAACTTTGTTTGTGAACACAGCTGCCTTGAATTTCTTTGTATGTTTCGATTACTTGGGCAATTACTGATATCTGGTGAAAATCTCAGGTCAGTGGCTCCATCATAAATATGTTTAATTAGAAAAAGGTTGAGGTGTTAAACATTTATTTTCCCTGCTGTAGCCTTTACAGGTGAACTTAATTTGACCTTCTCTAACCTTTTGAAGGCACATGTCCAACTGTTCAATGTTTCACCGGAGTGGTGACCTAGTGGTAGAACATCCGCCCCACAACCGGAAGGTCATGGGATCAAGCCCCGGCCAGGTCATACCAGAGACCATATAAAAAAATGGTACTCCCCACCTTCTAGCTTGGTACTCAGCATAATAGAATGGGGGAAGAAAAAGTTGTCTGTGGCGGCACCTTGCATGGCAGCGGCCCATCGATTCTTGATGTGATTAACATTGTAGATATTAGAAGCGTAATTTCGTTCTACTGTACATGATGGGCTGTATGGATTGAATCACAAGAAAGTTGGCTTCTTCTTCTCCAGTACTTTTTGCATAAGTTGCTGTTCTCTAACAAGGTGCTTAACGGCAAAATTCACAACAGGTGTTTGATCCATGAATCGACTAACAAATTTTCTGGTTCAATTAGAATTGGTATTTAAACAGTCCGCTTCATCATGTTCACATTTTGACATCATGAGACCAAGACAATACCTAACAATTTGCCAACAGTACCTCGCCACTGCGAGGCTTCAAACAGGATGGTCTCAGAGGGAAGTGGCCACTGAGCTTAAAGTGCTACAGAGTGTCATCAGTAGGATCCAACAGAGATGCAGAGAGACTGGAAGAGTCACAGAAAGGCACAGAAGTGGACGTCCTTCGGCCACATCCCACACTGATGTCTGCTTCATTTTGAACAGTGCCCTGCGGAACTGGATGATGAATGCCACTCAACTCTAGGCACATTTAAGAGACGTGAGAGGCACCCAAGTTCACGTCAGACCATTCAAAACCGTTTACATCAGCGTGGTCTGCATGCTAGACAACCTGCAAGGGTACTTGACCACACCACCAGTCACAGGTGTCATTGTCTTGCATGGGCCAGGGAGCATTTACGCTGCTGTTCTCTGATGAAAATCGATTCACGCTGAGCAGAAATGACGGCCGTCAACAATGTTGGAGACATCAAGGAGAGCGCAATGCATCAGCCACTGTTGTCACCAGACGAGCCTTTGGTGGTGGTAGTGTTACAGTCTGGGCAGGTGTGTCTAGTCAATACAGAACTGTCCTACACCTTGTGAATGGTACAGTGGCAAGCCGATACTACCTGAAAAACATCATTAATCCAGTCATTGTGCCTCTGCATGAACAACACAGGCCTAATTTCATCTTTATGGATGACAATGCTCCAGCTCTTCGAGTTCGCATCATTAGGAAATAGCTGCTGGAGGCTGGTGTACCTCAAATGGAGTGGCCTTTCTCCAGACCTGAACCCCACAGAAAATCTATGGGATCAGCTTAGTCACCATGTAGAGGCTCGTAACCCTGCACCCCACAACCTCAATGACCTGAGGGCTGCCCTTCAAGAAGAGTGGAATACCATGCCTCAGCAGACAATAAGTCGACTTGTGAACAGCATGAGATGTTGTTGTCATGTTGTCAAGCTGTAATTGATACTCAAGGGCACATGAAAAGTTATTGGAGACACTGACATTTTTTGTTGTGGTCTACCCTCCACTGTTGTTGGCTTCTGTTTCAACAAATTGAGATGAGGAAATCACCACTGCATGCTTCTATTTAAATGCCCTACTTTTCTGATATAAAAATCACTATAGCATGAACTTTTTACATTTTTCATAAATTTCACCCGAAAGAAAAATATCCCTAACTTTTTGTGAGTAGTGTACAGTATATTCATAAAATAAAAGAGCATAGAGGAGCTTTTACTCTTCACACCGAGCCAACACTAACCTACCCAGGCTGTAATTAGTCTTTCTTGAGTACCAGCATTTGAATACATAGGCTGAAAATATAGGAAGTTGCAAGAAACAGAAGCAGCCCCAAGACAAAACTGAAGCAGCTTGGAAAAGAAAAAACTTGTCCTACTTTCTTCAAAGAACAACTGCCTCGTTTCTTCTACCGCTCTCAACTCAGAGAAATGAGAAGAGGGGAACAGATTTGATAACAGTTCCCAATTACCATCAATAAAAAGAAACTCCTTTCTTTGAGTGAAGAAATTTTCTCTCTTCCCATGGTGGTTTTGGGCTGTGTTGGGCCGATTGTTATTGGGGACAAGCCAATTTCACTAATGATTCAGCTATGGCTTTGCCCGTTTTCCTGCTTAACTGTGTTCTCCAGAGAGCAGATGCCCTAATCCAAAAATCTGGCTTCAGTGCAGAATACATTCACAGCTGTCTTTGTGCCTTATGTGAAATCGGAGAACTTAAAAAAGTGACACACTTTAGTAGGGGGCATAAACAACATGGCAAAAAAGATAGTAAAAATCTATGTGGCGATGAATTAGTTTAATTTTGTTTCAAAGATAAACTTCTATGTGCTGATATCATTTGATCGTGGGGGAAAAAATCCTGGGAAGGGCCCCACAGAAACAAAAACAAATCCCTGACCAGTCTAACAATTTTATAGCACCTTTTAATTTGCTGCTATGTGAGGAATCATTTCTTTTGGTAGCTTTGAGGAAGGTGATGACAGGAGTGGGCCAAGAATCAAAGCTGGCATCTAAAGCTCTGGGGAAAACAGCACATCATCCAATTACACCGAGCACCATCCCTGCTCTTAACTGCAGAGTGCAAAACAAACTAACAGCAACAGAAACTAAGTGGATGCTGGAAACAGCATCAGCAGCAGGAGAGCAATAATGCCATCCTACACCACCATAGCTTACAGAAGAAATGCACAGGGAACAAAGGCAAGGGGCTGTCTGCTGGTGAAAAGCTTAGGAGGTGAGAGCCTGTGTAAGCTTTGTAGCGCAGACACAAGGAACATTACCTCTACTTTTGCATGATTATGCATCTCATCCCCCTGCTTCCTCAAAGCAGCCTCAAACGGTGTGAATCTGAGTATGTGTGAAATTAAGCCTGACAGGCTCATTAAAGAGCTGTGTAAAAAAAAAAACTTTCTAAACAAACTTGCAGGTTAGGAAGACATGTTTTCCGCCAGTGTGAACAAGACTTGGTAACAAAGTGAACCAAGGCCCCTCTGGGTCTACAGAGGCAGAGGACACTAAAGACAGATCACCTCTTCATTGCACAGCCAACACAGAGAGACAACAATTCACACACGCATGCATACCTGTGGGCAATTTGGAATCCTCAGTTAATTCTATTTAACCTAATGTGAATGTCTTTGGACCGTGGGAGGAAACCAGAGTGCCCAGTGAAAATCCACCTATGCAACCGAGCTGCATATCCTTGCAGATCTACAAATAAATAAAATAAACTAGAAAAGCACTCAGAGCGCATACCTTCGCCAAGGCTCCTTCCATTTGTCATGGATCACCTCCAAAATGTAATGGGTCTGTGTGTAGGCCTATAGCCACTTGTGGTGAAAATGGCATCAAAGTCTGACCACCAGTTTTGGAGTATTGTTGCTAACACACTGTGAGAAGATAAGAGCCTTGGCCTGAGGGATGCATTCTCAGATCATCACCCAAAATATAATGGGTTCCTCTCTAACCAAGAACCACCTCTGCGTGAAAATTTCATCCAAATCCATCCAGTAAGTTTTTGTGTAATCCTGCTGCACAAATACAAACAAAGCCCTTAGTGGAGGTATGCACTCTCAGATCATCACCAAAATCTAATCATCTGTTCCCCGTGCCATAACACACCTTTCCTGAGAATTTCATCAAAATCCGTTAATAAATTTTTGAGATATGTTGGAAACAGACAGACAGACAGACCGACAGAACGACCCCGGTAAAAACATTGCCTCCTTGGTGGAGGTAAAAATCCTAAAATTCACAAAAAAATTTGTGGAAAAACATTTTTTGCAATGCTTATTAAACTTGTTTCTACCATATGCATCAGACATCCCATGTATTTGTGAGCACCAGTAATGCCTATACATCACACCCTCGACCATACCTATTTTATTACCTCTGCCAAGGAGGTAATGTTTTTACCGGGATATGTCTGTCTGTCTGTTACCAACATAACTCTAAAAGTTATGAACGGATTTTGATGAAATTTTCAGGAAAGGTGTGTAATGGCACGGGGAACAGATGATTAGATTTTGGTGATGATCTGAGAGTGCGTACCTCCACCAAGAGCTTTGTTTGTATTTGTGCAGCAGGATTACACAAAAACTACTGGATGGATTTGGATGAAATTTTCACCAGAGGTGATTCTTGGGCTAGAGGAACCCATTATATTTTGGTGATGATCTGAGAATGCATACCTCAGCCAAGGCTCTTATCTTCTCACAGTGTGTTAGCAACAATACTCCAAAACTGATGGACAGACTTTCATGCAATTTTCACCACAAGTGGCTACAGACCTACACACAAACCCATTACATTTTGGAGGTGATCCATGACAAACGGAAGGAGCCTTGGCGGAGGTATGCACTCTGTGAGTGCTTTTCTAGTTTCTAAGTCTAAAGAGTTGATCAAGGGATGCTCAATGTCAAAATGCAAATTATATGCAGAAGTTTGCCATACAGCGGGGGAAAAAAGTATTGAACACGTCAACATTTTTTTTCATTAAACATATTTATGATAGAGCCATTGACCTGAGATTTTCACCAGATATAGTAACAACCCAAGTAATCCATAAATACAAAGAAATCAAGGCAACTGTATTAACAAAATAGTTATATTTAATAAAGTGGAATGACACAGGGAACACATGAAGAAAATGAAGTGCAAAAAGGCATAGAAAGCCAAGAAAACAGCTGAAATCCATCAGAATTTAGGAAGCCATCCCATCCCCCATCAGTTCAAATTAATTTCAGCTGGTTAAGTCCTGACTGATAGCCTTTAAAAAGGTCTGTGAATATCAGACTGTTACACCACAAAGAACTCATGATAGGTAGGATGGTTACAGGTGCATTTCTAAACTGCTGAATGTTCCAGTGCGCACTGTTGGAGCCATCATTCGGAAGTGGAAAGTCACATCATTTTAGCATAAAGCGACCATGACCTCCTGACAAGATTTCTGACAAAGGAGTCAAAAAAATTATCAGAAGAGTTATCCAAGAGCCAAAGATCTCTTCAGAAAGACCTGGAGTTAGCAGATACTGCTGTTTTAAAGAAAACAATAAGTAAGTCACTCAGCCGACATGGGCTCTACGCCCACTCACCTCGCAAGACTCAATTACTGAAGAAAAAGCATGTTGAAGCTTGTTTAAACTTTGCTGCACAACATTTGGGCAAGCTAGTAAAATACTGGGAGAATATAGTCTGGTCAGATGAGACCAAAACTGAACTTTTTTGGATGCCACAACACACAGCCTGTTTTGAGGAGAAATGACACAGTACTTCAGCCCAAAAACACCATACCAACAGTGAAGTTTGGAGGTGGAAGCATCATGGTGTGGGGGTGTTTTTCAGCACATGGTACAGGCAGACTTCACATAATTGAAAGAAAGATGAATGGACAAATGTACAGAGACATCCTTGATAAGAACCTGTAGCCATCTGCCAACATGCTGAAGATGAAATGAGGGTGGACATTTCAGCAAGACAATGATCCCAAACACACAGCCAAGGAAACTCTTAACTGGCTCTAGAGAAGGAAAATAAAGCTGCTAGAATGACACAGTCAATCCCCTGACCTGAATCCAATTGAAAATCTATGGAACAAACTGAAGATCAGAGTTCATAGAAAGCACCCATGAAACCTTCAAGATTTGAAGACAGTTTATGTGGAAGAATGGGCTAAAATCACTCCTGAGCAATGCCTGCACCTAGTTTTTCCATACAGAAGGTGTCTGGAAGCTGTTATTACCAATAAAGGCTTTTCTACTAAATATTAAATGAATTTCACCAAGCGTGTTCAATACTTATTCCCTGTGTTATTCCACTTTATTAAATACAACTTGTTTTGTGAACACATTGCTTTGATTTCTTTGTATATATGGATTACCTTGGTGCGTTACTGATATCTGGTGAAACTCTCAGGTCAATGGCTCCATCATAAATATGTTTAATTAGAAAATGTTGACGTGTTCAATACTTATTTTCCCCACTGTATTTACTTGGATCCATGCAGTGCACTCATGCTGAATGCACTGAACAGCTTAATTCAGCGGCAGGCTGCTAAATCCAAATTGCATGAGGAGAGGTTTTGCAGGTCCTTCCTACCTGTGCTGCTTAGACCCTTTATCTGCGCTGCTCACAGAGACCAAAACATGTTCCTTTCCAATTCACCTGTATTAAGTTGAAACAACACTGTACTATTCAAATGCTTAAATATACTGTTAATACATATGTATATTGGTGAAAAGTTTAAGCTGCTTACTAGCTCTGTAAGTACTATTTTACTTGTGTTTTTACTGTAAAAACAATTTTACTTTTTTACACTTCTTGCACTGGGTATATACTGTTTCTGCCCTATTTTATTATTGTTCTGTTTGTTGCTATCCCTACCTTATATTTACCATATAAACTTGATCCCACTACAACTGAAGAGCAGCCATCCATAAAAACTTTGACTTGCACGTTAACGCTTCAGACGCTGAGGTGAACACATAGGTTTATCTCTGGGTCCACTGACCCACTTTCAAAACTACATCCAGCATTATTGCACCGCACACAACAAAAATGACTTTCAAAAACAGACTCAAAAAGGTCTCTTTTCTTTGAAGCATTTGACTTCACCAGCTAAAAGTCTGTTATACACAAATTCTCCATTTTAAATACCCCATAACTTCCAGTGTCAACATCAAGGGCCCATTACAAAGCAAAAAGAGCAGCAAATGTTACAAATGAAAATACAGAGAAGGTCAACTGCCTGATGGTCCTATGCAAGATGTCAAGTGCAGCACGAGGTATGTATTGACAACACGCACACGGTGTAACATCTGTGGTGGGAGGTGTGGGGACTGAGCACATGCAAACAGAGCGTTACCCAAAGATGCTGAGACACAACAGCACAGATGGCTGCTTTTTATCCAGATGGCACTAAGACATATGGAAACAGAGATCATTAGCGAGATAATAAGTGTGTGACAATGTTAGTAAAGGTAAGCTGGCAACAACACTAACCTTTACTATTAAACAAAGTACCACTCAAGAATTAGACTTAATGTTTTAAAACTGAAAAGGCAGGTCAAAGTGAGGAGTGAAATGCATCTGCCTCACTGAACACGTCAATGCTTTGTTGGAAAAAAAAAAACAACAAAAAAACAAAACAAAAAAACAAACCTTTGACAAACTAACTATCTGCCAAATGCCAAACATCAAAAATACACATCGGCCAGCTGGCATACATACTGGTGCATGTGGTTGCTTCGGAGCCATTACTGTCACATATTAGGCTCAAGGTTGTTTCACTGTTCCTGATTGTCTTTTATCAGCATTATCAGAAGCATGTCATTTTTCTATATTGTATTAAAGGTGAACTGAAACCACCTTTTTGCGCAAAAAGTAGAATAGCAGATTAATTCCTTATTACCTATTGTATTTTTCAACACAAAAGAAATTTTTAGGCCGTGCGATGGCCAAGCTATAAGCCAATAAACTTTTGCCTCTGGCTGGCAGTGCCAAACAAACCGGAAGTAGTGCAGACGACGCTGCGTGACGTCACGAGTGTGACCCTTATCAAAACAACAATGGCAGATGATAGCAGTTCCAGCAGTCAAGAAAACCAGAGTTTTCAGAGTGAAGAGGCATTCAGGATCGGTGACGAGACAGAGGAGGATGCAGGAGTGTCAAGTGAACAGGAAGAGAGCGAGGGAGGCATCGAACCGTACAGATTCAAGCCTGAATTTTCGGGGGATTCCGGCACCGACTCAGAGTCAGACCGCAGCAGTGATGGGGAGGAGAGTCGCTTATTGAATACAGAATGGTGAGTCTTTACTTCTCTACTTTGGCATGTTTGGGGTGTCAGGATAATGAAAATTAACAATAAAAAAGAAAGAAAAAAAAAAACCATCAGCATTTTTCCAACTTATTATTTATACATAGGGCTAGGACTGTACAATAGCCTGGCCGTGTACACACTTGGCATTGAATAGACACATCCGTGGCGTAGGGTTAACATGTGTATTCAGGACAGGTTCCATGACCATGGGCTATGTATTACAATACTTCTACAGACTATAGTGGCAATACACATGAACAGAACTGGCCTCTGCATTTGACTGTGCTATTTATAAATAATATCTACAGTGATCCCTCACTTATCGCGTTTAATGGGGACCAGAACCGACCGCGAAAAGTGAAAACCGCGAAGTAGCGTCACCCCCCCCCCAAGGGCGTCACAAGCACTATTTTGCACAAAAAGGCACAAGAGAACAGCGAAAAGTGCCACTAAGCAACACAAGCAATAAAGAACAATGAATGCGGTCTTCCTTCGCTGGGTATGGGCGCTCGGCAGGGAGAGAAGCTGGGTAAAACGTCTCGGCCAATCAGCTTGCGAGGTAAAACGTCTCGGCCAATCAGCTTGCGAGATCCCCAAGCGGTGAAGAGGTGGGCGGAGAGGAGTGGAGCGGTGGTCAGAGAGGTGGATTTTGAGTTGTGCGGGCTCTCCGTGTTGATACCTGATGTTCTAATGTAGTCTCCCTGCCTTCTGCTAGCGCCCGGGCAACTTTCGTGCCATTTTTTCTCAATTTTGAATTTTTGATGAATATTTTTGAAAAATCCGTGATGCACTGAGGGTGCGAAAGGTGAAACGCGAAGTAGCGAGGGATCACTGTATATCTAGAAACGCATCGCTTCCCGGTCGCTTTTCCTCCCCCTTTCTTTTCTTTCGTCGCCATGACAGCTTTCTTTGGCCACTGAACAGATCTTCCCAGGTGTTGGAAGTGTTTTGTAGTCGACTATCACGACAAAATGCACCAAAAACAACCAGTGTCGACGTGCTCGCAATGGTAAACATGAGGACTGGGTCACATTCGTGACGTCACGCGGAACTCCGGCTGCACTTCCGGATAATCGGCGGATTCGTAGTATTTTTCAGGGCGGGAAATTCAAAATCGCGATTTTCTCCAAGATTCCGGGATTGGTGGAGGGGTTGCCAATGATAAATTATCTTTATAATTGTATGTACTATCACCCAGTGCCGTTCAATGCCGTTCACTTCAGTTCACCTTTAAGGTCTTCTAAAATCACAAGCTTGGAACAATAATGTGGTTTAAAGTACCAGCATCTTGCAACTGTAGGCTGTAAAACATATGAATTTGGAAATGAAGATTTCTTATTTAAAGGGAAAAAATACCTCAAAGGAGATTTAAATCATTACTACACAAGTGTTTGTATCTGCATAAAGTTGAAGAAATCACCCACTGTTCAATTTTATGCAATAAATGCCATTAAAAGTCACGCAAAATATTCCATTTCATTCACTGGATGCAGTGCATCTTCTGCTTATTCAGATATTACGATAAAAAGATGATAGCACTTTATAATAGCTGGTCATCCAGATGTCTGCTAATGGGGATCCTTTTTAAATAAACAAACAATACAGTTCACCAAATACAGAGTAAGTAGGGCTGTGCGATATGACAATAATATATCAGTGACACAATAAAAAACGTCTACCATTTCATACGAAACTTTATGGTTTATATTGAGACACATACCCTGTTTCTACTTGTCACAGCCCCGCCTCTCCCCTGCAGTGCACCAGGTGAGTTCCGGTGGTTAGCGCCACAGCAGCTAAAACAGCAAGCTAACATTTTTCCGCTACTTCTGTGCCAGGAATGTTGGACTTTTTCCCCACCATGCTGCATCGGAGAGGATAGTCCTCTAACCTCGTTTTAATTGGAGATAAGTAACGTTAACACTATTTTTCTCTAATTGTAAAACGGCAAATGTTAAATGATGATGCTAAATTGTTGCTAATAGGAAACGTGTATCAGACCATCGTTCTGGTTTAAATCACTGCTGAGTTTCTTAATTTTGCCTGAAAAAAACATTACTAAAGCTGCAAAAGTGCATGACAGCGGCTGCATACACACTAAATAAATAATAAATTATTAAAACATGTCGGAGGAACAAACTGGCTCTTAATGTAACTTTATTTCTCATAATTTTTAATTAGTCAAGTAGTGATAATGAATAAAATTGAAGTCATCTCAAATGCACATTAAAAAACAATTTTATAACACTGCAAAATTAAGAGGGAAAAAGGTGCATAAAATTAATGACAGATGAATTGGTACAATTGACTTTTTTTCAGTATGTAATTTAAAATGTAGAAAAAGAGATGTTACCAGGGCCCCACCCTGGAGCCAGGCCTGGGGGAGGGACTCAATGGCTAGTGTCTGGTGGCCGGGTTTCCACCCATGGGACCCGGCCGGGCTCAGCCCAAAGGAGTTACATGGGTCTCCAGTGGGCTCACCACCTGCAAGAGGGATCATGGGGGTCCAGTGCTATGTGGATCAGGTGGCGGTCAAAGGCGGAGACCTTGGCGGTATGATCCCAGGCTTCCTAAACTGGTTTTTGGGACGTGGAATGTCACCTCTCTGGTGGGGAAGAAGCCTGAGCTGGTGCATGAGGTTGAGAGATACTGGCTAGATATAGTCGGCCTCACCTCAACACACAGCTCCGGTTCCGGAACCAGTCTGTTGGAGAGGGGCTGGAGCTTGGCCTACTCTGGAGTTGCCCCGGGCGAGAGGCGACGAGCAGGGGTGGGTATTCTTGTATCCCCCTGCCTTGCTGCCTCTATATTGGCGTTTTCCCCAGTGGACGAAAGGGTTGTTTCCCTGCGCCTTCAGGTTAGGAAACGGGTCCTGACCATCATTTGTGCCTATGCACCAAATGATGGTTCAGAGAACCCACCCTTTTTGGAGTCTCTGACTGGGGTGCTGGAGAGTGCTCCTCTTGGAGACTCCATTGTCCTACTGGGGGACTTCAATGCGCACGTGGGCAACGACAGTGAAACCTGAAAGGGGGTGATTGCGAGGAACGGCCTGCCCGATCTGAACCCGAGTGGTGTTCAGTTATTGGACTTCCGTGCTAACCACAGTTTGTCCATAACGAACATCATATTCAAGCATAAGGGTGTCCATGTGTGCACCTGGCACCAGGACACCCTAGGTCACAGGTTGATGATTGATTTTGTTATCGTGTCATCAGATCTGCGACCGTATGTCTTGGACACTCGGGTAAAGAGAGGTGCAGAGCTGTCAATGATCACCACCTGGTGGTGAGTTGGATCCAATGGCAGGGGAGGATGCCATTCAGACATGGTAGACCCAAACGTATAGTGAGGGTATGCTGGGAACGTCTGGCTGAGGCCCCTGTCCGGGAGGTCTTCAACTCTCACCTCAGGAAGAACTTCAACCACATTCTGAGAGAGTCTGGAGACTGAGTAGAAGTAGAAGTAGACATTCAGTCTAGAGTCTGAATGGGCCATGTTCTCCACCTCCATTGTTGAAGCAGTGGCCCAGAGCTGCAGCCGCAAGGTCGTCGGGGCATCTCGTGGTGGCAACCAAGTGCAAATACCAGTGGTGAGGGGGGTCATTAAGCTGAAGGAGGAGTCCTATCGAGCCTTGGTTGGCTTGTGGGACTCCCGAAGCAGCTGAGGTGTACCGGCAGGCCAAGGGGAGTGCAGCCCGGGTGGTTGCTGAACCAAAAACTTGGGTATGGGAGGAGTTCGGTGAGGTCCTGGAACAAGACTTTCGGTCGGCCTCGAAGAGATTCTGGCAAACTGTCCGGTAGCTCAGGAGAGGAAAGCAGCTCCCTGGCCACACTGTGTATGGTTCGGATGGGGGTGCTGTTGACTTCACTTGGGCATGACGTTAGGCGGTGGAAGGAATACTTCGGGGATCTCCTCCATCCCACCTGATACACCTCTCCATAGAGGGAAGCAGGGCTTGTGGACGAGGGGTACGACACGCCCATCACAGGAGCTGAGGTCACCAAGGTGGTTAAAAATCTCTTTTGGTGGCCGGGCCCCGGGGGTGGCAGAGATTCGCCCCGAGTACCTCATGGCCCTGGATGTTGTAGGGCTGCCGTGGTTGACGCGGCTTTGGCATGGCAAACCGGGGTGGTGGTTCCTCTCTTCAAAAAAGGGTACCAGAGGGTGTGCTCCAACTTTAGAGGGATACACTCCTCAGCCTCCCTGGGAAGGTCTATGCCAAGGTACTGGAGAGGAGAGTCCAGCTGTTGGTCGAACCTCGGATTCAAGAGGAGCAAATGTGGTTTTCTCCTGGCTGTGGCATATCGGACCAAGTCTTTACCCTCTCGAGAATCCTCGAGGGTTCATAGGAGTTTACCCAACCAGTTTACATGTGTTTTGTGGACTTGGAGAAGGCATTTGTCTGCGCTCCTCGTGGTTTTTGTGGGGGGGTGCTTCGGGAGTATGGGGTATCGGGCTTGTGTTACGAGCTATTCGGTCTCTGTACGACCGTTGTGAGTTTGGTTCATATTGCCAACACTCGATCGGACTTATCCCCAGTCAGACCTGGACTCCACCAGGGGCTGCCCTTTGTCACCGATCCTGTTTATAATTTTTATGGACAGGATTTCTAGGCGCAGCCAGGGAATGGAGGGTATGACCACAGGACCTCACCTCTGTTGTTTGCAGATGATGTTGTCCTGCTGGCTTCATCCAGCAATGACCTACAGTTCTTACTGGGACGGTTTGCCACTGAGTGTGAAGCGGCTGAGATGAGAATCAGCACCTCCAAGTACGAGTCCATGGTCCTCAGCCGGAAAAAGGTGGATTGTCCTCTCTGGGTTGGGGACAGGCCTCCTGCCCCCAAGTGGAGGAGTTTAAGTATCTTGGGGTCTTATTCACGAGTGAGGGGAGATTGAAGCGAGAGATTGACAGACGAATCAGAGCAGCATCTGCAGTGATGCGGAGTTGTACCGGTCTGTTGTGGTGAAGAGGGAGCTGAGCTCTAAGGCAAAGCTGTCGATTTACCAGTCAATCTACGTTCCTACCCTCACCTATGGTCACAAGCTTTGGGTAATGACCGAAAGAACGAGATCACGGATACAAGCGGCTCAAATGAGCTTTCTTCGTAGGATCGCTGGACTCATCCTCAGAGATAGGGTGAGGAGCTCAGTCATCCGGGAGAGGCTCAGAGTAGAACTGCTGCTCCTCCACATTGAAAAGGAGTCAGATGAGGTGGGTATGGGCATCGGATCAGGATGCCTCCTGGACACCTCCCACTTGAGGTGTTTCAGGCACATCCCTCTGGAAAGGAGACCCCGGGGCAGACCCACGACTTGCTGGAGAGACTATGTCTCCCAGCTGGTCTGGGAACACCTTGGTATCCTCTCTGAAGAGCTGGAAGCAGGTGGCTGGGTAGAGGGAAGTCTGGGCTTCTCTGCTTGAACTGCTGCCTCCATGACCCGGACCTCCGGAAAAGCGATAGGAGATGGATGGATGGATGGATGGAAAAAGAGATGGTCCTTTTATTGGTTACTGTATGTAAACTATAGGATTCACCGAAAATGTATATCGTGATATACATCGTTATTGCCAAATAAGATTACTTATATCGTGATATGAAATTTTGATCATATCGCAAAGCCTAAGAGTAAGTCCAGGCAAAGTCTTGGGAAAATTGGGTTAAAAACAGAAAAAACAGTGTGAGTAACTGAATCAGCAACATTAAGTACTCTGGATGCTGAAAAAACATTTGACAGAGTTGAACATGTTCAAACATGTTCACATTTGGAACTCTACAGAATTTAGTTTTAGAAATAATTTTATCCACTGGATTATGTGGCAACAATGTCAGATCAAAGTTGAGGCATAATAAGCCTGCAACTCCAGTACTTATTTGGGGTGGGAGAAAATTGTTTTTCCAATGCATCTCGATGCAGACTTGAACGATTTTGAATAGATGCACAAATGTTAATGATTCCAATTCTTATTTACTTATAATGTAATTAATTGTAGCAGAACAAAAAAGCTGACCTTAACACTTGCACTCCGGGCAATTTTCCTAAAAATGCCAAAAAAAATAACGTGCCCAAAGTAAATCGAAAGCTGTTATTCAACCCTTTGCAGCATCTTCATGGGGTTGGTCTCATTTAAAAGAAAACACTTTGAATTATTTGGCAAAAAAAAAACATAATCTCTCTATGTGCTCCGGCCACGTGAGTTACAGTCATCTAAACATACTGAACTTGAAGAAAAAAAAATTGGACACAGTGTTTTTTTGGATACAAATGCTTGTAAATAACACACAGCTGTCCGATCCGGCTGGAAAATGCAACAGAAATGTAGAACCAAGTGTTATCCAGCTGAGATCCAAATTTGGTAACAATACCACAAAAAATGAATATTTTTACACAGCTTTGTTCTCAGGCTGTTCCCAGGCGTTTTGGAACTGTGCCAAATTGTGCCAAATGGCACAGTTTGGAAAAACGTCTGTAACTTTTGAATAATTCAATGTAGAATCTTCATTTTAGGCTCTAATGAAAGGTCACACTCAGGGCTGTGTCTGTGTGTGTGTGTGTGTGTGTGTGGGCGGGGGGTCGTCCCCCCCCCCCCGCTACCAAGGACCAAATTCGGCCCTCTACAATGACGGATTACACTCCTGCATGCTTTCACAGCGGCTCCCCCCCCCCTCGCTACTGTGTGTGTGTGTGTGGGGGGGGAACCGTGAACGGGACCGTGAACGCCACCCCCCCCCCCTCGCTACAGAAGAGGGCCATTGCTACATGATGGAATAGACTGATATGCTTCCTCCCGCGGACCGGGGGGCGTTCGGACCGTGGCCCCCCCCCCTCTCTTCTGCAGACGGGGGGGGGGGGGCGTTCATGGTCCGAACACAGCAAATGAACCGTCTTATCGCGGCGCACGTACTTCGTGCGCAGTACAGTTTGTAATTTACCGATCGGTCAAAAGTCATTTTTGGATTACAGTGTTCAGGGATAAATAATAATTTAGCTTATAACACCTTCCTCTTCAAAGCAGCAGAGTCGTGGCGAACAGCTCTTCCCCCATTGTCAGACGAACGCGACGCTACTCCGCTCGTGGATCCCGATCAACATAATTCCATTATTGCCGTTTTGGCGAATGATTTACGACTTTTGTCGTCGGCCTCCGTCTATTCTGCTGGAATGAGTGCAGGTCCCACTTGTGGGTGTTCTCTATGCTGCTGGGTGAGCCTGGGTCTGTAGTAGATTCGTACAGAGTCCTTCTGCAGCAGTAAATATCGCTTCACCCAGCCTGAATTTCTGTGCTTCAATTGGCTCCTGCGTTCACAGTAGGCGGGGTCCTCCTTCCTAGATTTTCATTCATTGGCTCCTCAAGGTTTCAGAAACCCAATTCAAGGCTCTTATTAGTCGAATGAGAGGTCAATCAGATGAACTAATCTGTTCGCGGCTGTGTTTGCAGATTTTTTTTTCAGTGGCGCTTGGAGGGCACACCACCTACACCATCACCATCAATATCCTTATCATGCGTCATGCGCACGAGGGCGCACGAGCGCGCTCTCGTACGCCCTCGTGCGTCATAGGACGCAGAGACTTGCCCGCCCGCGGAACAACGGAGCGCAAGTGGTTAAACATGGTAGTTGGCGCACACCCGGACGGTCTTTGGCGTGGCGCACAACACCAGCTCCTCGTTTTATTTGGGTCTGGGTGTTCGGGTCGGCTTGCAAAGGGATCACATTTGTGCTGTCTGGACACATGGACCATAGATTAATAACGTAATTAATTTTGTACAGAACAAAAACTGCGGAATCTCAAACGGGGAAGTTATTACCTGCATGGGTAGTGTTTGTTGCGTCACAAATATGTTTATATCTATGGTCAAGACACACAATACCAGCAAAATATTTTATTTTATTTAAGTCTGGGGGTTCAAATCAGTTTGCTGGAGCATCACTGACCCCCGGTTACATGGTCACAATAAACTAATTACTGGGAATAAACAGATAATGACAATAATCAGTTTTCTTGTGTTTACATGCACTGAATAAATGGATTATTAGAGGTTAATTCTCTTGAGTTAATGACCCCGGTTGCATGGCCTTTATTTGATTATTCTGTTTACATGGCTACTTGAATAATCAGATAATGCCAGAAATCCAATCATAACCGGTTTATTCGTGTGCATGTAAACATGGTCATTGTCATCTTATAGACATATGGACTGTAGATTATATTCAGTGTGTGTGTGAGAGAGAGAGAGAGAGAGAGAGAGAGAGAGAGAGAGAAACGTGGTCGTGTGGCAGACAGCTTCAGTGCCTGATGGTGAAGCAAGCGGGTTACTTGACCTGCCCAGCTGCAGCTAGACCAAAACATGGAAAGAATGAAAACAGCAGGTATGAATGCTTCTATTTTCATTAGAAGTCTAACATTTATATCACAGAAGAAAAGAGTCTGGAGCACACTGCCAAATTCATGGTCTTTATTGGTGCCAAGTCTGTTTCAACCCTTGTGTTTCTGAGTCTGAGAAAGAGACACAGAAGTGCTGAAAAGTTATTATATATTATACACTTGATAAATTTTATTGACAATTTCCACTCCCTGCCATATGTGAATTAGAACAGTTAAAAAGTATATAGCAAACATGTTAAAATCAGTAACAGGTCTACGACCATACCTAAAGGTGTGTTCAGGGGCAAATTTTTCACGTGGCGCAATTACATTTTAACTCAATGTAAACACGTGAATAGACATGAATTCACAGTCTGAGTGAGTTGCAGACATGCAAAGTTGATTTTATAACTTCAGCAGTTGTGTTCAACCTGCTGTGAAAATTCTCAAAACACCGTCATGTTTAGGTTTACATTATCCGATGGGGTCTCACCTGAAAAAAATTGTTCCTGCCTCCAAAACTTCACCTGGATGATGGGTTGTTTACACTGCTAGCCTGCTAGCCTTGTTAGCACATCCGTGGCAAGAGTCTGTTGGCAAAAAACTCCAACATTCCAATTCAGCTGCAGAGCTCCCGGTCCTTCTGTCTCCAGGTGAGTGTCTGTCTCATTTTCAAACTGGTTTACTCTCCAATGTTGATACTTTTACTCCGGTGACAGCAGAATCCAGAATCTCTAAGCCATTACTATCTAGCGCTATCCTTTGGACGTGAACACGTGAATGCATGAGATTAACATGTGCTCTCTTTCCATTGACTTTGTATGTATTCGCACCGCCCATTTGCGTTTGGTCTGAAGGCACAACCCCCCCCCCCCCCAGCAAGATAGATACAGCAGTTGACAAGTTAGAGGTTTAGGAGTTGATTATTTGATAAGTGGCATACTTAACATCCAAAAAAAAGCAAGACGAAAACACAGATGGACCCACAGACTGAGACATACAGTGAACTCACAGTGCAATGAATTAAGCAGCAGCAGCAGCACTGGCAGCCATGAAGTCCCAATTGGTGAAGCAGAGCACTTACTGCTGGAACCTAGAGATGACAGGGAGACAGAAGGCAGAGGAAGACAAGATAAACAGAAAGCATAAGAATGCGAGATAAGAATAAAGAGGGATTTTAACAGAAGGCCAAAATGAGAACAAAGATGGAAGGAAAGAAGGAGAGAGAGTATTTTGTTACTTTGCCTGAAGCAGAACTCTGAAGACTGTGTCTCATTTTCAGAGCAAGTCATTGTTCTGGCACAGAGACAAAAGCAGTAACAGATTCACTGGTACAATGATAACCCAGGCAAAATCATCTAAAAGCAACAGACAATTTATTACACAAATGATGATGACTGGAGGGGTAGGAGCTCATTTGAGCTTCAAGTAGTAGCCCCAAGATCTTCTTTGCAACAAGGCATTTTTTTAAAAATGAATTAAATTTCATTTTAATCTCAAACTGAATGAGAGAAAAGGCCTTAAACTTCACTGGTGACATTAAAAAGTTGCCTTAGCTGAGTTGTTTAATGAGCTCATATTTGTAACTGCATATACAAGTGCAGAAATATTATATTATGAAAGTTCTCTTTAAAAACCTTTTCCGGGGTGAATTCTATGTAGATAAAAATGGCAATTCTGGGAGCGGCAAAGGGAAATGAGTTTTGGTTAGTTCCACTACTATCAAACTAAGAGCAAAAATCTACATTCTACTTCACTAACAGAACAGTCATATCAGTGTAGGGCTGGGTGATTAACTGAAATAAAACCATGTCTGGTTTTTTTTTTGGTCGTTCCCTTCTTCCTGTTGTGTGTGTGCATATGAGCTTTCCATGTATTTTCCCTTTAAGACATCTTTGCACGTGGTTGCGTGACGCCACACCCCACAAGAAGTGCAGTCAGCGCTGTTTGGAAGCAGCAGAACACGGCTGAAAAATTAAAACGGCTTGCACCGAAACGACTTTGTCCTTTCATCTGGGGATGTCGGGAAAAGGAGAACGGGGTGTATGGAGATTGGTGCGGAGTGCACTGAGGCTGGGACACTGTTGGCCTCTGAATGTGTCTGTGTTAGGGATGCAAGTTATCAATTAATTCATTAATTGATAACTGATTCCCCTTATCAATCATTCAATGATTAATTGATAAGTGCTGTTTTTCCTGAGAATCTGAATTTCCCTCGGTGTAATATGGTCCATCTTTAACATAAAAATTTACTTTTTTTCATATACAGAATAAAACAAACATTATATTCCTCAATGATTTAGGTTACTTTATTTGTACCCGTAGGTAGATTTGTTTTGCAGTCAGGTGACATCCATATTTACAAACCACAGTTACATTCAACATGAACACAAACACAGGCACACATGGAGCTGGCTATAAACATGATAAAAGTACTCAAGGCTCCACCAATCAGGACATAAGACAAAGAGATAAGAGAAAAAACAAAGAGATAAGAGAGAAGGCTCATACTAAAAAGTTAAAGACTAGTCAAAGAGGTTAAAAACTCAAAAGTCTAAAACTCAATAAAAGATTTAGAACCCAAATAAAAAACCTACAAAAATAAGTAAATATAAAATAAAATTAAAGGGCCTATATCATGCAAAATCGACTTTCTTGAGCTTTTAAGCATGTTATAATGTTAATTCCTCACCAAAACCCCCCCCAAAGTGGAATTTTGCTCCATTCACGCATCTCTGAGTATTCCTCCTCAACCCTGCTCTCTGAGCTGCTGCTCCGCCCTGTCCCTGATAATGACTGGGTCCCCACGTTCATACCTATGAACGTGGGTGAGCCGCCCACTCCAGGAAGTGCCTGCGCTGCCAGCACCGCCCCCAGGCTAACGCACACACCCACTTTCTCTGTGCAGCTAACGGAGCGGTGATCGGCAAAACTCTTTCACTTTAGCATTGACGCTGTGAAGAAATAGTTCCTCTCACACCTAATCTGCTCAGTGACAACAACTGTTTGCTTTTTTACGTAAGACAACGTAAGACAAGTGGCGTAAATGTGTCTTTGGCTGTGAGAGATTTAGGAGTTTGTTCAGCCTTCCTTGTTTTCGTGGGCGGAACCCAGCGACACGCTGCAGCAGCTGGCTCAGGGGTTACGTCATGAAATGGGCGGCAGCCACAAGAAGGAGAGGCAGAGCCTCAGAGATCGAGGCATCTTACTTCCGGGCTCGCGAAAATAACTCATATTTCATAAGAAATTCATTCTCCAGTGTACCAAAGGTAACATACTATCACATACATGCACATAGTTTACTCTGAAAGGCTTAAAATAGCATGATATAGGCCCTTTAATAAATAGGTAACTAAATTATGTGCAATATATTGTTACATCTTGTTCAATTCTTTAATAGCAGCAGGAACAAAGCTGTTTTTGTAGCGCTGGGTTTTACTTTTTGGGACAGCAAACCTCCGTCTGGAGGGAAGAAGCTGAATGTGGCAGTGCAAAGGGTGGGAGTCATCATTTAAAATGAAGGTAGCAATCCTCTGTACCTGTCTGGTGTACAGGGATGTCAGGCTCAGTTGTGACTCACCAAGCAAACGACTGGACCATCTAACTACCTGATCCAAGGATTTCCTCTGTTTCAATTTTATCTGACCAAACCATGACACTAAAGAAAAGGATAAAACAGATTCAATAAAAGCCCGATAAAACATTGTCATTATGGTTTGGTCAATTTGGAAGCGTGCAAGTTTCCTTAAACAATGCAAATGTTGCTGACCCTTTTTGCACACCCTTTCACAGCTCTCTTCAAAGTTTAAATTACTATCAATAATCGTCCCAAGATATTTGTAGGATTGCACATATTCAGTGGTCTGGCCTTTTAGTACAGTGACTTCGTGTCTGGGAGTTTTCCTCCTAAAGTCAATAATCATATCTTTAGTTTTTGTCGTATTCAGCTGCAGGTAGGAATCCTCACACCAGTGAACAAAATCATCAACTACTGGGCCGTGGCCACCCTCACCATCCTGGAGGAGACTGACAACAACTGAATCATCAGCATACTTTATAATGTGTCTGTTGTCATGTCTGCTCCGACACATGTTTGTGTACAGGATGAAGAGTAGTGGTGACAACACTCACCCCTGCAGAGAGCCAGTAGAAGAACACTTTGGGTCAGACAATGTACCATTGACCCTTACTCTCTGCGTCCTGTTAGTTAAAAAAATCCAGAATCCAACCCACCAGATTACTGCTCAAATCAAATTGTTGCAGAAGCCTTTCAACTAAAATATGAGTTGGACTGTATTAAAGGTGGAAGAAAAGTCCACAAATAAAAAGCCTGGCGTGTGTCCCATTAAAATCCAGATGTTCAAAAAGCATGTTAAACAGAGTGACAGTGGCATCCTCCACTCCTCTGTGAGGCCTATAGGCAAACTGCAAAGGATCCATTCTGCTTTGGGACCTCAAATCTGACCAGTTTTTCAAAAACTTTCATTAAAATTGAAGTCAAAGCAACTGGTCTAAAATCATTTACCATTTTAGGACAGCTGGATTTTGGAACGGGAACAACCACAGCATCTTTCCAGATCTTAGGCACATGTTGTGTCTGTAAGGACTTACTGAAAATGTAGGGAAATACAGGACTCAGCTCATGTGCCACAGGACTTTACCAAGCACCCACATATATTATCAGGGGCCCTGACTTTTGTTCACTTTTACAGCACAGAACGCCCTTTTAACATCCTGCACCTCAATATTAAAGTGCTGGTTGTCTTTGAGTTCCCTGTTTCAAACCTTGGGTTTCTGTGCCTAAAATCAAAGGGGTCAAAACGACCATAAAAACAATTAAGAGCATTAGCCAGCTCTGTGTCTGAATTAAAACCATCTAAAAAACACACGATTACTGCGCTCTGTGCTCTGAAGGCCTGCAATAGTTTTCATACTGGCCCAGGCTGAACCAAGTTTCTTTCTTGCCATCTTGCTTTCCAACTCTGATTTATAATTCTGTTTTGCTCTTAAAATTTTGGCCTTCAGCTCTTTTGTGGCAACCTGCAGCTCAGAAACAACCCCCTGTTTAAAGGCAAGTGCTTTCCTCTGTAAGCAGGATTTAACTGATTTTGTAACCCATGGCTTGTTGTTGGGATATATTTTGACATGTTTACGTGGAAACAATCATATTTTTATAGAAAGCCATGTATGAGCATGTGACGTCTGCCAAAGAGTCCCAAATCATCCCCGCAGGACAGTGTGAACACCTCCCAGTCCGTACAGTTTAAAGCATTTCCTGGAGGCAGTGCACTGAATCCTCTGTCACACACGTTTATGTCTCTGGTCTTCGCCTCGTCTCTTCTGAGAGCAGTTTTATATGTGGGCAGCAAATGTACATAGTTGTGATCTGAGGATCCTAAAGGAGGAAGGGGGATAGATTTATAGTCCCTCTCAATGGATCCATAGCACAGGTCCAATGTCTTTTTTCGCCTGGTTGGGCAGGAGACATACAGATAAGAAGTTTTTAAAAGTGTCTTCTTTGAAGAAACATGGTTAAAATCCCCAAGGATAAAATTTGGAGCCTCTGGGGAAATCGACTGCAACCGCTGTACCACATCAAAGACGGAGCTGGAGGCGGAGTCTGCATCCGCTCTCGGGTGAATGTACACAGTCGTTATAAAAAGCTGGGGGAACTCGCGGGGCAGATAAAAAGGGCGTAGCGATACGGACAGAAGCTCCACATCTGGTGTACAGATGTGCTCTCTGACCGTGACAGATGTACAGTACTGTTTATTAATATATAAACATACGCCACCCCCGACGTTTCCCCATCACCTCTTCCTGCCGATCAGAGCGAAGTGGGGCTCCAAAGCCGTCAATCCACAGGTCCGCATCCCGGTCATGCGCCATAAGCCACGTCTCCGTGTAAGCCATGACACAGCAGCTCTTGAAATCCTTCTGATATCATACATACCCTTGAATTTCATCCACTTTATTTCTCAGTGATTGTACGTTCCCCATAATAATGGAAGGAAGAGGAATGCGATTAAGCTGATGCCTCCTCAGTTTAATCTTACGCCTCCACGCTTTCCGCATTTCCTCCTCTTGTCTCTCTTTTCATCGCTGTGTCCATGAAAATCTCTTAAAATAAAGTTTGGCAGTTGCGGCACGGACTCAAACACAGATGCTGCATTACCCATGTTTAAATGCAGTAACATGTCTCTGGAATACTGTATTCTTCCCGGCATGATCGTGATTGCGCTACCTCCAAAACAACGAGCTGGTAGGAAAGAAACACAGAGCAAAAACAAGAAGGAAATCCATACTGATGGAACAGGGAGCTCTTCGTATATAGTCCACAAACATTCAAAGGACAAAAACGCCACAGAGGAATTATGTTGAAACACATAAAGGGCATAAAAACAAAGACACAGACGTCGAACATTTTTCTCCCGCCTGCCGGTCGCTGCGTGCGGCATGCGATGGCAGAAGGTTTTTTTGTTACTACAATGATAATTTTTTTTTTGTAGGGTAACAAATTTGCTCTGTACAGGTACATCTCAAAAAAATAGAATATCATGAAAAGTTCAATATTTAAATTCTCCTGACCTAAACCCCAAGAGGAATCCATGGAGTCTTGTCCAGACGAAGATGAGAGACTCCAGACCCAACAATGCAGACGAGCTGAAGGTCACTATCAACGCAATCTGGACCTTCATAACACGTCAGCAGTGCCACAGGCTGATCGCCTCCATACCATCCCACATTGATACAGTAATAATCCAAAAGGAGACTTGACCAAGTATTGAGTGTGTACATGGACATACTTTTCAGTCGGCCAACATTTCTATTAAAAAACTATTTTTTAAAATTAATTTTATGTAATATTCTAATTTTTGGAGAAACTGAATTTGGGGTTTTCATGGGCTATAAGCCATAATCATCAAAATTAATATAAATAAACACTTGAAATATATCACTCTCTGTGTAATGAATCTATACAATATATGGGTTTCACTTTCTGAAATGAGCGACAAAAAATATTTCACTTTTTCATGATATTAAAATTTTTTGAGGTGTACCTGTATAGTGTGTACTATGTGCTGGTACATCTCAGTAAATTACAAATGTCATGATTTTTAAATTTTTTTTAAAACTACTACCAATATCAAAAAAATTATGTTTTTTAGTTATATAAAAAACGTTCATGTTCTAATTTCCTGAGATGCATTGGTAGACTGTTTTAACAGGAAAATAAATTGTGACCTGCTTCATGTGTTGCATGTTAAACATTATCACAGTACCCCAACAATCCAGGCAATCCCAAGATGATCTGGGCTCCATCTGTTGTCTGCTACCTCAGTGGTGACTTGAGTCCGGTCTGATTTTCCATCTAGCAGCAGGTTGAAGGGAGGCAGCGGGGTTATGTTTTTGTGCTTGTGTAGCCTGCTGCAGTCCGTTTTTCTGCCCTGTTGATTTGATGGGTGGACACTGGAACGTGCCATTGGAACTTGTTGTGGCTCTCCGACGTAACCCGGAAGGGCTTAGTGTCTTCTTCTGCTTTTTCGGTTGAAATGCAGCAGTGGATGACCGTGTGCGCCCTCGTCTGGATGGCAAAGCCACTACATTTCATAGAATAAGCTCCCATTGAAAAGGACTGCTGAGATATCAGTTAATTGACAACTAATTTAAATTAGTCAACTAAATTCTTATTGACAATTAATCAAAAGTCAATTAATCATTAACATCCCTAGTCTGTGTTATTGACTATTTGACAGTGGGGGTGGGTGACAGGGTGGGCGAGCTAAAGCTGTTTTTAATAACCAGATTGGAGATGTGCGGTCCCTGTATGGTGACTGCATGGCTGTGGCTGCATGAAGGGGTCCCCTGGACCAGCTGGCTGGCTGCCAGCACGAGTCACATGGTCCACAGACCCTCAAGAGGAAGTATGTGTGGACACTGACTTCTACACTGGACAGTGTTAGTTTAGGTGCATGTTCGTGGGGTGATAATGATCCTGTTCTTTACTATATTATGCTCATTTATGGCTAAATCACTGCAGTGATGCAATACTCTTCTGGCTTAATTATGAGTCTTGTCAGTGAACTATAAAGGAAAAACCCAGGAAAATATAAAAACCTGAAAGCTTTAAATAACCATGATGCTGATTTAAGGTCCAACACCCAAGCTCAACATCAGTGGTCACAGATATGGCACTGATTAATTCAGACACAACACAAAAAGGAGTTGGGTTTTAAAGGGATATGAAAAGCAACTGTAATTAGTCTAAAACAAAATTAAATAGGATGCAGTTGGATTGACAGAAGAGAATCTTCAATCAATCACCCTTTATTGTCATTCAGCTGTACAACCAATCATGTACAGTAGAACGAGATTGTGCTTTACCTATCCACCGTGTCAATCACACACACCTCAAGTGCAGAATCAGAGGGCCGCTGCCATGCAAGGCGCCGCCACAAATTTCCCTCCTCCATTCCATTTTTGCTGAGCACCAAGCTGGCCAGCAGGAAGTTCCACTTTTTTATGGTCTTCGGCTTGACCCGGCTGGGATTTGAACCCCTGCCTCCCGGGTGTGGGGCGGATGTCTACCAACTGAGCCACCACTCCGGTATATTAATTAAATCACCCTTTATTGTCATTCAACTGTACAAGCAATCATGTACAGTAGAACGAGATTGTGTTTTACCTATCTACTGTGTTAATCACACACACCCCAAGTGTAGAATTAGAGGGCCGCTGCCATGCAAAGCGCCGCCACAAATTTCCCTCCTCCATTCCATTATTGCTGAGCACCAAGCTGGCCGGCAGGAAGTTCCACTTTTATATGGTCTTTGGCATGACCTGGCCGGGATTTGAACCCCTGCCTCCCGGGTGTGGGGCGGATGTCTACCAACTGAGCCACCACTCCGGTACTATCCGGAGCCACCACTCCGAATCAGCTACATAATCAGAGCTAGCATTGTGATCGAATGATCAGTTAGGAGTTTGACTATGAGGTGTGCCTGAATTAATGTCATGCTCGATTCAACACATAGTTGTGATCCTGGGTGGTGTGAATGTGATACCGTGTTCCAGGAGTTGCTGTGGGTCAGGTTTTCCTAGGCAGTCGTTGGAAGCTGTCGAATGACCCATCCCTTGATGTCAAGATTTCTGATCATAAACCCGCTCCAGTACATTTTCCCAAAGTTAGAAAACCAAGATAGGTGCCGCCATGAAATCTGCTAACGTGTTCGCTCTGTAAGAAGTATTAACAAATACAACATCTACTGCTTTCACTTACTGCTTATGATGCACACAATCATTTTGAATCATTGAATCCTCTACAACTTGGGTATGCTGCCAATTGCTCAATATGGTCAGAAATCTAATTTCAGGGGGCATAGCATTCAGCGATTTCTGGTGACTAACTGGGAAATCAAACCTAGGTCAAGCCCTGGAACATGCTATGAGTGAATAACAAAAATGGCTGTGATTCATTGTCACTTAAACTTCAGGTTGTTTTTTCAAATATACACCCAATACAAAACTAAGCAGCCTGCAAACCATTATCCATACCAGACAGTATTACTAGCTTTGCTGAAAATGTCACATAGTCATTGGTCAAACATTCAGCAAGCTTTTTCTTTTTCACCTTCCCCTCAGAAAATAGGTGAAGACATGCCAGTAATTCTGCATTTATGGTTTCAAGAGGATATCCCTCATACACACTACTGCACCTACGGACATTTTGTATATTATTTGTATATTATAGTTAGTTAGTTTTTTTCCCAAGTATGTCTCAGGGATGTGTGAATGGATGGGGGGGGGGTGAGGATGGGGGGGTGAAGCTATGTGTGAGTGTGTCTTAAATCATGCTGCTTCTATTTATATGGATGCCGAGAGAAACGCAATTTCATCTTGCCTGCACTACAGTTGTACGTACAGCAATATGACAAAGTTTGATTTGATTTGATTTGATATATTGGACACAAAATAAATTTATTCACTCTGAGTGCTGTTATGTGACCAGGGAATCGCTCAGAAAATAATGCAATAACATCATATAGTATTAGGGAATCTGTCACTGCAAACCACACTGTAGCACTCTATTTGGATACATAATATTGGGTTTTGTTTTCATTTACTCACTCAAAAATGTGGAGATTAAACCATTAACTTATGATGACGGACAAGTATTGGTAGGTTGATGAAAGGGCAGTTGTTCATCATTAATTTGGTGAAAAACTGAGGGCACCAAGCTAATACTGCTATAAAGTAATTCATTTTTTAAAGTTTCAGTTAAGTAACCAGTTAATACCTGTTGTAAGCACATGCAAAATGGCTAAATAGGTGATGCTCCAGAGAGTTAAAACTTCAGCAAGAGCAGCCAAAGCTAAAGTGTGACCTGAATTACACATCTTATGCTCTGTTATGGATAGTCATACTTATTCAGAATCAGCAGGAATCGAGCAGAACCAGCCGGAATGAAGAATTTTCAAAATTTGTGCCACATTCGAGAGGGAATTTCAAATTGGCTGTGGACTCAGCTGACTGATGTTCCAGCAGCAGCTGGCCACCTTTTTATGTAATTCCACTCTCCCTAGAATGTGATCAGAATGTTTCGGATGCTGTTGGAATGCCGTAAGAATATTTAAAATGCAGTCATAGTACCATTAGAGTACACTTTGAATGCCGTTTGATATTTCCCCACTTCAAATGCACTTAGAAATTTTGAGCATGAGCAAAACATTCAGGCCAGCCACAAGAATGGGTCTGAATATTTGGAATGCACTCAGAATGCAGTCCTAATTTTTGGAGTGCACTTCAAATATCCAGGAATATAATACAAGGAACTTTCATTCTGACGGCATTCTGGCTCATTCTGCCTCTAGTTTGACTACCCCATTAGCTTTTACTGATATTTAAGAATGGCAGATTGACACATTCTCTTCCCGGTGTTGTTCTCCAGCACGCTGTTAGAGCTACATACCTGGAGGCAGCTCAACAATGATTTCATCCCAACTGTAGTTGACCCAAGGAGGTCACTTGAATACACTGGAGGTAAAGGCCTCATCCATTATATGATATAAGGGCAAACTGCCTAAAATACTCTTAGTTGCCAAGTTTTCTCAGCCATGCAGTCAAAAGCACGGTAATAAAATCTTTCAAACAGATCAGCGCAGCACATTTTAAAACTGTTATTTACAAGGTGTTAATGCACACCTGTCCCTGCCTCCGTGAACTCGACCGACTAAAATCCTCCCTTATAGTTGTAAACAACAGCTGATCCCATCTGCTAAGTGTCAGTTCCTTTCCACATGACTCAGAGCTACAGTTTTTATGACTATATCACCTGTGAGGTGGTAGCTTTGAGGGACAATGTTAAGAGCACAGTTTCCACATTTTTGACAGACTTTTCACTGACTTAGCTCTGTTGTGTACAAGTATTACTGTCACCCATTGAAAGCAGTGTATAATGGAGAATTTGGTTAGAGCAGGTTTTATGACTCAGACTTCTAAAGCTGCTAAAACCCTAGTCACACTAGAGTCAGAATGAGCCAGAATGCCGTCAGAATGAAAATTCCTTGTACATTTCTGGATATTCGAAGTGCATTTGAAAAATTCTGACTGCATTCTGAATGCATTCCAAATATTCGGGCCCATTCATGTGGCTGGCATGAATGTTTCGCTCATACTCAAAACTTTCCTGGTGCATTTGAAGTGGAGAAATATCAAATGGCATCTGAAGTGTATTCTAATAGCACTATGACTGCATTCTAAATATTCTTACGGCATTTCAACAGCATCTGAAACATTATGATCGCATTCCAAGGAGAGCCAAATTACATAAAAAGGTGGCCAGCTGCCGCTGGAACGTCATTCAGCTGAGTCCACAGCCCCTCTCCCTGTACAAGGAATTTTCGTTCTGATGGCATTCTGGCTCATTCTGCCTCTAGTGTGACTAGGGTTTTAGGTCAATTTGAAATTTCCTCCTGAATGTGGTGCGAATTTTGAAAATTCTTCATTCCGGCTGGTTCTGCTTGATTCATGCTGATTCTGAATAAGTGTGACAGGGGCATAAGACCCCGTTAAAATACTATAGCACCACCTCTTAAAGGAATCAACAAATTGTTAAAAGGGCAGAATTTGTTCCCTCAAGCACATTCAAATATATTTGAGACGGAGAATTTCAAAACCAGCCAGCCAGCTACAAGCATGATGACTCATTAACAGTGCACATATGCTGAGGATATAGCAGGGAAACACCGTAATTAAACTTCATATTTGTACTTTAAATAAGGATTAAAGGTCAGTGACTCTAAAATCCCCCAACAATCTATCACTTATATGCATACCTGTCAAGAAAAAACATAATTAACCACATGCACTAAACCACAGTTGTTGCACATGTTGTTTGGAAGCAGATAATCAATAAAATATATGTTAAATGTTTTACTTTGCGCTGTACCATGTAAGCAGAATTCAATGATGCAAAACAATCTAAAAACAACACAAAACCCTAAAGTACAAAACTGTTATGTGTCTCTCCATGTTTGACAATCATCTTCTGCTAAATTTAAGGGATTGCAAAACAACCCTGTCTTATAGTGTAAGCCTGTGTTTTTCTTAAATGCCGTGTTCAATACAGTTTAAGACTGTGGTCAAGTACAAGGATGCACAGGAAGCTTTTACACAACAACGTGGCTCAGTGAAACACCACACACAAATCACCAGATAGAATACTGAGCTTAGTGGCAGCGTTGACACCACAAAGTGGAGAGAAACATGACTGATGCTGAATTCATAGGTTTGTTCGACTGACCTTCTTGAATTGAATAGTCTATCACTCCTAGCACGCAGAATGACAGACAATATTTTTTACACATCCTTTAGCTTTACAATTTCTCATACTTTTAAGTCTACAGTGTTGTGTGAATGCATTTAAGAATGTATATTTTGCTTCCCAGGAGCCAGACTTTTGGGTACTTTTAAATGGTCTTGAACAATAGTTACCCAGGCTTTCTGAAGGTCTTTCAAAGTTCTTGTTTGGAAATTGCCTCACAAATTTTCAATGTAATGCTTGTAGCTTCCCTCATTTTTTTTTTTTTTTTTTTTTTTTGAGTGGAGTAAAGGACAGAAGAAGTGACAGGCCTAAAAACTTACCTGTAGAAGATTAACGGCATCTGGAAGTCATGTTGTTAGGAAGTAGAGAAAACCCAACACAGGACCAGAGAGGTGTACCTGATCTTTCAACTGACCCATCTACTGTTCACCATAGTCTCATCAGAAATGGTCTTATGGAAGGATGGCTGTTAAGAAGCCATTCCTAAGGAAGAAAACATGGAAGAAAGACTGAAATATACCAAATTACTTAAGAACAGGACTGAAAATCAGTGGTAATAGGTCTGATAGAGTGGTGAGTACAAATTTGAGATGTGGAACCATCTTGACAGACAACGGAGCAAAACAGCCAACCTCCAAAGAAAGCTTTGGTCTGTCATTCAAGAAGCCTGAGGAAATATTTATGGAAGTTTGCTTAAAGAAATTTCAAGAAAGCTTCCTAAGAGAGTTTAGACTGTTGAAGAAAAAAGTTAGTAATATCAAATGCCGACTTTCAAGCTTGTTAACTACTTGAAGATTTAGGTCCATCTGCATGTACCCTCTGATGGCGATGATTTTTTCAAGAAAATGTTCTGTTTAGATATCACAAATTCCAAAGGCTGTAACTTGAAAGTGGTAAGAGACAATGGCTTACTGTCAATGAGAAAGATGTAGAATATGATCCAAAGTTTATGAGAGAAGTAAATTTATGCATCTAATTTGCATAAGGTGACAGCAGCCACATCAGATTACATAACTTGGGCTGCAAGGTGGCGCAGTGGTTAGCACTGTGGCAGCACAGTTTTACCCTCGGCTGGGGGGGTCGCGGGACCGTGAGATCGTGGGTTCGATCCCTGCCCCCGGCCAACAGTGATTGTGTGGAGTTTGCATGTTCTCCTCGTGTTTGCGTGGGTTTACTCCGGGATTTCTCCAGTTTCCCTCCCACATGCCGAAAACATGCAGGTTAGGGAGTTAAGGGGCTCTTGCGCACGCAGCGACTGGCAGCTGGTGGTGGTGTCACTAGACTGCAAAACAAATCTACCTACGGGTACAAAATAAGTAATTAAAAAAAAACAAAAAAACTTTCGGTCAAAGTGGACTTTAGACATATTTACACAAGGACGGTTTTGTTTTTTTGTCTTTGTTTTATGTTATTTCTATCTTCAAAATATATGAACTAGAAAATCAGTAGAAATGTAAGCAAACCGATAAAAAATATCAGACCTACCACTAGTCATGTGTCGCCATGCGTCCGTGTGCTCATCCGTGGCTATCTGTGTGCTCACCCCGGTCCTTATGTTGTTCTTCTGTCGGTCACTTTCGCTTTCTCTCCCACATCCAGAAACAATCACATTATCTTCTGATTTATTCCACCTCAATTTCGGTTAGTTTACCCCGCAGAACCGGCAGTATTGTCCTCTCCATCACGTGCAGCTTCGTCAATGGCAGACGAAAAGTGTTCCGCTCCAGCTCATCTTGTGCTGTCCAGAAGGTAAATATTTCCCTTCAGAAGCTAAATAATCCCTTTTAGAATCATAGTTGGCAAAATTTGGAGCAAATGCTTCCTCCCTGTGGAATATATGTTGCGCAATTGTTTATACATCTCTTCTTCTGCACCCCGGAAGTGAGATCGGATTTGACGCGGTTCTGGTTTTGCTGATCTCGGTCCTCCAGTGCAGACCAGTAAGCTATATGTGTCTGCCATCTAGTGATGTGAAATGCTTGGTACATCTGGGTTTATTTTGGGTTGTTTTTCCAGACTTTTTGACCAATCACGCGACAGGTGCAGATCTGCAACACCAGCCACAGAGAGGCATATCATGTAATCAAATGTAATCCTTAAGGAGTTTAAAACTGTACAAATGCTTTTGCCCTGAAATGCTGTATTTCCAACTTACTGTATGTTTGCACACATATTTTAAAAAAATCACTGTACCTATTTCCTATTTCCCCCCACAAAATACGCCACCATCTCACCCTGTCCCTTGAATCTTCCTCTGTCACACCAACCCTCTCCATGTCCTCCTTCACTCCATCCATGATCTTCTCTGCTGTCCTTCCTCTTTTCCTGCCTGGCAGCTCCTTCTTCAACATCCTTTGTCCAATAAAGGTGCATCTCAATAAATTAGAATATCAAAGAGTTGATTTATTTTCAGTAATTCAATTCAAAAAGTGAAACTCATATACTAAAAAGACTGATTACACACAGAGGGCCCCATTTTAATGTTCATCAGTAGACTTTTCGACCAGACTTTCCACCGTGGGCCAATGTTTTTATTAGTTTATGTTAGCGCATAGTTTTTTAAGCTTTGCATCACGCCATCTAATTACCGGTAGACTGGCTTGCACTGAGAGGTGGAGGCTCATTTCAAAGAGGTGTGGCGGTGCGCAATCTAATGCACATTACTATTATAGTGCATGTCATGACAATCTGCTTTTGATCAGGAAAAAGGAGGTCTATCGTCACAAGTGCATTATTTAATGCTATTTCAGTGTCGTGTTTTGAAATCGTGTAGCTCCGGAGCTCATGAGCAAATGGCATGCACTAGGATCTTCTTATATTTTAATGGAGACAGTTGTAACAGTCAATATATAAGCGCTCGTCATTTTAATTATATGATGATCATACACTTTTTTTTTTGTTATTCCATCCACACTTAATTTTAATTGCGGATTTACTGTTGGAGTCTATAGATTAGGGCATTTATATAGGATTTTATTTTTAGGAGAATGCATGAATGAACAAGCAGGATGTGGGCGTTCCAGTGTGATGCGCGGTGCATAATAATAATAATAATAATAATAATAATAATAACTAAAGCTGCAAGCATCTGTAAGTGGACCCTTGCCTCCGGGCTACCGCAGATCCTGGAGCCCGTTGTACCTAGCTGGCTCAGAATATTTCCAGTCGTCGCGGCAAGTGCTGCGTGAATAATAACATAAACCCTTTGGCGCAGTACTTTCTTTAGCAGCAGGTGGCACTATAACTTTTGTCAATCATTTTTATGTAGGAGCATGTGGGGCGGGACTGAAATCAAAAGCTATTTCAATCAAAAACATCTTAACAGGCCAAGTTACATGTTAACATAGGACCCCTTCTTTGATATAACCTTCACAATTCTTGCATCCATTGAACTTGTGAGTTTTTGAAGAGTTTTTGTTTGAATTTCTTTGCAAGATGTCAGAATAGCCTCCCACAGCTGCTGTTTTGATGTGAACTGCCTCCCACCCTCATAGATCTTTTGCTTGAGGATGCTCCAAAGGTCCTCAATAGAGTTGAGGTCAGGAGAGGATGGGGGCCACACCATGAGTTTTTCTCCTTTTATGCCCATAGCAGCCAATGACACAGAGGTATTCTTTGCAGCATGAGATGGTGCATTGTCATGCATGAAGATAATTTTGCTACGGAAGGCACGGTTCTTCTTTTTGTACCATGAAAGAAAGTGGTGAATCAGAAACTCTATATACTTTGCCGAGGTCATTTTCACACCTTCAGGGACCCTAAAGGGGTCTACCAGCTCTCTCCCCATGATTCTGTCCCAAAACATGACTCTGCCACCTCCTTGCTGATGTCGCAGCCTTGTTGGGACATGGTGGATATCCACCAACCATCCACTACTCCACCCATCTGGACCATCCAGGGATGCACGGCACTCATTAGTAAACAAGACTGTTCAAAATATAGTCTTCATGTATTTCTGAGCCCACTGCAACCGTTTCTGCTTGTGAGTATTGGTTAGGGGTGGCTGAATAGTAGGTTTATGCACAACTGCAAGCCTCTGGAGGATCCTACACCTTGAGGTTTGTGGGACCCCAGAGGTACCAGCAGCTTCAAATACCTGTTTGTTGTTTTGTAATGACACTTTAGCAGCTGCTCTCTTAATCTGATGAATTTGTCTGGCAGAAACCTTCCTCATTATGCCTTTATAAAACCCGTCTGTGCTCTGAATCAGCAACAAATTTCTTCACAGTACGATGCTCAAGCTTAAGTTTTCGTAAAATATCTAATGTTTCATACGTTGTCCAAGGCAATGCACTATTTGATGCTTTTCGGCAGCAGAGAGATCCTTTTTCTTTCCCACATTGCTTGAAACCTGTCGTATGCTTAATAATGTGGAACATCCTTCTTAAGTAGTTTTCCTTTAATTTGGCTCACCTGGCAAACTAATTATGACAAGTGTCAGAGATTGATATCAGTGATCCAAAGAGCCCTGAGACACAATACCATCCATGAGTTTAATTGAAAAACAAAAAATTGAATGTTTATGACACTAAAATCCTATTTGCATAATAAATTGGAATGCGGTGTATTAGGCATTAATGTACTTATTTTTAGGGGAATAAATGAAAGAACAAGGAGTGTGCGGCCTTTTACTTTTTACTGTAACTCCTCAGAAAGATAGGCGATGCGTCCACATCTGCCTCGGCCGTGTGCCCGGGTTTCTAGCCGCAGTTCTTCCCCAGCAAGCTGTCACCAGTCAGCCCCTGGCAGAGGCCACCGAGAGTGGGCTTGCTTTGTGGCGGGGGTTGGCGGCGGACAGGAAGTCGTGTCAGATCTCCTCCTTCCTTTTCTGCCCAGGAGGGACTGGGACAGAAAGCCGCAAACCTCGGCAGAACCCCACACGAGATAGGGGAGACCCTCAGTCGGTGAAAGCAACAGGAGAGGGAGCACTCCATCTGGGACAGAAAGCCGCAAACCTCAACAGAACCCCGCACAAGACGGGGGAAGTTTGCACACGCATCATCCCCTATTCCTGAAGTTTCAAACCCATTCATGTCTGTGTGTTGTATCCGTACGCACTACATTAAACCATTCAGCTGATTTTTCAGCTCAGCATTCTTCCCCGTTTATTCTTTCTAAAATAACTAACTGGGCATCAACTGTGATTAATGTCTTCCTTATCACCAAGCAGCATTACTATCACGTGTATTTTGGCTCACACACATGGGCTTTGGTCTGCACAAAACCCGTCTTGAACCTTCATGATCAGAGTTCACTTTAGATAATGCGCCTCTTTACATTAAAAGGATGGGCATGAGCACTTTGGATTGGATTATCCAAAACACACCTCTGAATGATTAGACCAGAGGAAAGTTCGTTTCTACATTAGTGTGATAAGGAAATAAACCTGGAAATGCCCATAAACACATTCTGTGTCAGTGACAACTGACTGATTGACCGCGCCGTTGTAATACAGCCCGGAGTGAAATATTGTATTTGAAGTGTTTGTTTCTTTTATGATGTAATGAAAACCCCACATTAGGTTTCTCAGAAAATTTGAATATTACATAAGATCAAAAAAAAAAAAAAAACCCAAGCATGGATTTTAAATAGAAATGTTGGCCTACTGAAAAATATGTAATACTTGGCCGGGGCTCATTTGCATGAATTACTGCATCAGTGTGGTGTAGCATGAAGATGACCAGCCTGTGGTACTACTGAGGTGTGATGAAGGCCCAGGTTGTGTTGATGGTGGCCTTTAGCTTGTCTGCATTGTTGGGTCTGGTGTCTCATCTTCTTCTTGACAATACCCCATAGATTCTCTATGGGATTTAGGTCAGAGTTTGCTGGCCAGTCAAGCACAGTGATACCATGGTCATTAAACCAGGTATTGGTACTTTTGACAGTGTGGGCAGGTGCCGAGTCCCGCTGGAAAATCAAATCAGCATCTCCATAAAGCTTGTCAGCAGAGGAAAGCATAAAGTGCTCTAAAATTTCTTGGTAGACAGCTGCACTGACTTTGGACTTCATAAAACACAATAGACCAAACACCAGCAGATGACATGGCTCCTCAAATCATCAGTGACTGTGAAAACTTTCCACTGGACCCAGCCAACTGGAGCAATTTTGATTCTGTGTCCGTTATTCCTCCAGACTCCGGAACCTTGATTTCCAAATGATGAGACTTGGCACCTGATTTGGGGAGCCATGTCATCTGCTGGTGTTGGTCCACTGTGCTAAACAAGTCCAAAGTCAGCACAGCTGTCTACCAGGAAATTTTTAGAGCACCTCATGCCTCAGTCTGCTGATAAGCTTTATGGAGATGCTGATTTCATTTTCCAGATGAATTTGGCACCTGCCCACGCTGCCCAAAGTACCAATACCTGGTTTAATGATTGTGGTGTCACTGTGCTCAAATGGCCAGCAAACTCACCTGACCTAAACCCCATAGAGAATCTTTGTGGTATTGTCAAGAAGATAACAGACACTAGACCCAACAAATCAGACGAGCTGAAGGCTGCTATCGAAGCAACCTGGGCCTCCATAACACCTCAGCAGTGCCACAGGTTGATCGCCTCCACGCCATGCCGCATTGATGCAGTAATTTATGCAAAAGGAACCCTGACCAAGTATTGAGTGCATACATGGACGTACTTTTCAGTCGGCCAACACTTCTATTAAAAATCTATTTTTTCTTATGTCTCTCATGTAATATTCTAATTTTCTGAGAAATTAAATTTTGGGTTTTCATTAGCAGTAAGCCGTAATCATCAAAATTAAAAGAAATAAACACTTGAAATATATCATTATGTGTGAAATAAATAAACTTTTCAATGATATTCTAATTTACTGAGATGCATCTGTATATCCACTATCCCGCCTCTGCATATGTCCAAACCATCTCAGCCTTCCCTCGCTTACGCTGTCTCCAAACTGCTCAGCCTGAACTGTCCTTCTGATATACTCATTTCTAATCCTGTCCCTCCTAGTCACTCCCAATGAGAATCTTAGCATTGTCAACTCTCCAACCTGTCTTTTTGTCAGTGTCACGGTCTCCAAACCATACATCATAGCAGGTCTCACTACCATCTTGTGAATCTTCCCTTTCACTCTTTCAGCTGCTATCCTTCTGTCACAAATCACTCCTAACACCCACTCCACCCTGCCTGCACTCTCTTAGTCACCTCTCTTGTGCATTTCCCATTGCTTTGGATGGATTCCATTGCTTTAAATTATTCACATAAGTTAACATTTGTAGGCTTATAAATGTTATGTGACCTTTAATTGTTGACCTACTGTAAAATCATCCATTTTGGTCTAGAATACAGCTTGTTTTTAAAAGTCTTACCCAGGATTTACAGTGACTCTGGATGCAGTACGTTGCAGATACAGTGTGGATGGCCCCTTGCGTTTATCCCTAACAGCTCTGTTTGTGTTTTGCAGCGGCATGGATGAGAACAGAGTTTGAAATACAAAATCACGCAAGAATTATACAAAATAATGAGAGATCTCGGGAAAGACCCGAGAGTGACGGAGATGAACCGAACATGATCACGTGATAACAACAAGAAAGTGTGATGTAGCGGCTCCCACCTGGATTTTTGGGCTCTAAATAAAATGTAAGTAGCCCATTAATTTTAATTCTATGAAGCATTTGTATGTTAAGTCAAGTTTTTACCTTCTCTGACACAGCGGTGGAGAAGTAGATCTCAGAAAAAAATGGACGCTCCTTAAATCATTTTTAATGAAAAAACAGCTATCAAATACCATGAGATACTGCAGGATTTCCTTGCGGATTGGATCCGGCATCTGTCAAAAATAGACTCGTTTCATTAGCAAAGCAAATCTGACGAGCCAGATTCGCTCCGCAGTGGTCCAGACCAGGTGGGGATTAGAAAATTGACGGGAATGGGAACTAGATGCTGTGGAGGGCGGATCACAGCCATAACGTACTGCATCCGGAGTCAGTGTAAATCCAGGGTTACTCTCTCTGTTTTTCTCCCTGTTTTCTTGCTTAACAGATCTGAAAAATAGCAGCAGACAAATATCAACAATGTCAGGCAGCTCCCTTTCAAAACTTGTCTGAAGAGACTCACTGCCGATAACCGTTCCAGATTTTATGAATGAAAACTCAGTTTTTAGATGCCACTATAGTGCAAAAGCTGCTCTTATGAAGACAATGAAAGATTTTCTCCCATGAACTGAAACTGGCAAGCCTTCTGGTCTTTTTGTCTTACATAGCAGGGCAGCAGTGGACACAGAAGACGCACTCTATATTCTTTGGCAGGCAATCCAAGGGCAGCACTGGCACAGTTCTTCAATGACTCAAAGGAGAACCTTTATTGTGAGCCATAAAGATCAACACAGTGTAAAACTTTCTTATTTGTCTGTAGTCAGAATATGTAGGCTGTATTAGGCTCTTACAGCTGAAGGTGGATTCACACTACAACATTTGGACCGACTTTTACCGACATTTTGGCAAACGTCTTGCTCTGCTGGCCTAAGTTAATGATGGTGTTTGTTGACAAATGCTGGCGAAAGTTGTGTTCTTTGAAAATTTTCAGCCTGCTGAAAATTTACCGACGTTTGGAAATAATCATTGGTGAAAGCTGTGCTCAGTTTGTACAAGTTCCTGACCACTGGGGTTAAGTTATGCACAGCTTACCTAAGTCAGCTTAAGTTAAAGCTGGGTTCACTCTATAGCGTTTGGATGACTTGTACAGACATTTTGAAAAATCAGACAAACACTCAGCGCAGATCAGATGATGCTCATATAAAGATCAGTGTTTGTGGAGGCTTCCTGCCGTTCTGCTTTTGGAGTGAACGCATCTCCTTTGGGCATAGGTTTCAGTATTTATTTCCATTTTATATTCCTATGTAGTACTTCTGCATACCCTATTCATTCATTCATTCATTCATCTAAAAAATAATAAAATAATGCCATAGACTTCAATACTAAAGTTCACAATTAAAATGTGAATGTGGATTGAAGAAAAAAAAACGTTTAGTGAATCATCATATAAATAAAATGACGGGCGATTATATTTTGACTCCTACTCCTCTCTCTATTAAAATAACACAAAATCCTGTTAATGTCATTTACTATTTGACACAACATCAGCGCTGTTAGATTCCCACACTGGAAGTGAACCAATCCTGGAGAATGATTATGCACTGAGCAGAAAATTAAGAACAGTAAATTTCTCAATGAAACAGGGTTTCCTCTGGTAACATTTCTTGGTGGTGGCCCGATCGCCAGAAATTTTACCACCACACCAAGAAGATATGAATTTATTAAGAAAAATATATGAAGCAATGAGCACGCACATGAACAATGCGAGTGGCTGTCATCCACGCCCAGTTTAGAAGCGCCCCGCCCACGTGAGTTTTCCAGTCAGTCAGCAGGCCTTGTCTCGCTAAGTGCAACTGTCCGAAGAAAACATGAGTTTATTAAAGTACTTTAAACACGGAAAAAAAAAATTAGGAGAGGCACATAAGCATTGCAGGCATTTATTATGGTTTTAACCCACTGGAAACGGGAGCAGTAATGGAAGAGTAGCTTAGCTAAGAGATGTGGTTAGAATTCATATGCAGCCGGCTTCATATGAAGGGAAAGGCAAAGGGGACTGATTAATTGCTGAGGATATATATCACCAGCCACTACAATATTAAGTTATGTTCTATAGGAATTGCAGGAATGAAGAGACTGGCAATTTCTCTCTTTTCTCTCACAAGCAGGTGTGCCGTTTTAATTCTTCAGCGGCAGTGACAAATCCTTGGTTGTTCATCGATCCGATGATGACCGTCCTTCATGTGTTAAGTCCTCTTCTTGTGTGAGCACGCAGATGGCTGTTTAGGCAGATCCTCGATCGGCAGACACAGCTGTATTAGGGGCAAGGAAACTGCCCAGGTAATAACGCCTTTCTTCGTGCCCATGCTTCAGCATCATCAGCTCCCCTCTTCTCTTTAAAGTAGTCTCGTGCCTGGGGAGTGAGGGCGCGCCAGCCTGGCCTGTCCATAGCCCACAGCTGTAATTGTTTGGGAAGGATTCCAGTGTGTCTGATGTTGAGCTTCACGCAGTCTTTGAATCTTTTGCGTGGTCTGCCTTGGTTCCGCTTCCCAGAGCAGAGTTCGCCGTACATGAGCTTGACTGGCCTTGCAGATTCTGGCGTTGATCTCCTTATCCAGGCTGCCATCGTTGCTGATGGTGCTGCCAAGGTATTTAAAGTCGTCTACCGTCTTCAGTTGGGTACCCTCGATGGAGATAGAGGGGGGTAGGACGATGGAGGCGGGTGCTGGTTGGAACAGTACTTCTGTCTTGCCGAGGCTGATAGTAAGACCAAAAAGGCGGGAGGCTTCTGCAAACTTATTCACGATGATCTGGAGATCAAACTCCGTGTGGGCCATGAGGGCACAGTCATCAGCGAAAAGTACTTCCAGGACAATCTTTTCTGCGACCTTGGTCGTAGCTTTCAGTTGGCGGAGGTCGAACAGTAAGCCATCAAGTCTGTATCGCAGGTATACCCCAAGGTCCAAGTCCCTGAAGGCATGGTTGAGGACGCAAGACAAAAAGAGGTTGACGAGGACTGGGGCCAGAATGCACCCCTGCTTGACGCCGTTACTGATACTGAATGGCTCCGATACCTCCCCACCTGAGAGAACCTGCCCAGTCATGTTGTCGTGAAACTGGCGTATGAGGTTTACAAACTTGTCTGGGCACCAAAGCTTGGATAGGATGATCCAGAGGGCCTCCCTGTTCACCGTGTCGAAGGCCTTAGTCAGGTCGATAAAGACCGCGTATAAGTCCATATTTTGTTCTAGCCATTTCTCCTACACTTGGCGGACGGAGAAGATCATGTCCACGATGCTGCGGTTTGAGCGGAATTTGCACTGTGTTTCTGGAAGGTTCCCTTCAGAGATGTTGTTAATCAGTCAGTTGAGGAGGACCCGGGCCAGTATTTTTCCGGCAATAGATAGAAGGGAGATACCTCGGTAATTGCTGCAGTCCGACTTGCTACCCTTATTCTTGAACAGGGAGACAACAGTGGCATCCCTGAAGTCTTTGGGCAGTTGTTCTTCATCCCAGATGCTGTTGAGGAGGGAATGGAAGATTTCAATGGCCACAGGAC
Source organism: Pholidichthys leucotaenia (assembly GCA_020510985.1). NCBI lineage: Eukaryota > Metazoa > Chordata > Actinopteri > Cichliformes > Pholidichthyidae > Pholidichthys > Pholidichthys leucotaenia. Next base: position 53,396,614 of record CM035840.1, on the reverse strand, counting down.
AGGCTGATTTGAATATTTCCGCTGGGATTCCATCCATCTCAGGTGCTTTGCCTGAAATGGTCTGCCTAATCGCCTTCAAGACTTTGTCCATTGTAGGGGGGAGGTCGAGGCAGTGGACAGTGGGTTTTTGTGGGATCAGATCGAGGGCGTGGGGGTCTACAGTGGAGGGCCTGTTGAGCAGGTAGCTGACGTGCTCTCTCCATCGCGCATTGATGCTCCTCTTCTCCTTCAGCAGAGTTAAACCGTCTGCCGACAGGAGTGGGATAGTACATGGCTTGGCAGGTCCATATACTTCCTTGATGACGCTGAAGAACATCTTGGAATTCTGCATGTTGGCATATCTCTGCACCTCATCTTCCTTCTTCTCCCACCATTCATTCTGCATCTTTCGCAGCGCTGCTTGTGCCTGTCTCTGGAGGTGCCTGAAGCGATCACGCTTGGAAATGGAAGTGGGGTCATTCTGCCACTCAACAAAGGCCTTCTGCTTGTCATCCAGGAGTGTCTTGATGTTCTCGTTGTTCTCGTCGAACCGGTCCTGGTGCACTCGTTTCCTGGGGCCGATGGTGGTTTTTGCTGACTCCGTCACCAGTACTCTAAACTGTTCCCACCTTTGTGTTGGGCAGCCAGTCAGAAGTCCATGGGCAATCAGTCGGCTGTCCAGATCCTCTGCAAATTCACTACGTCGCTGAGGTTGTTCAAGTTTGGCGACAGTGAACGCTGGCTTGATGACTTTTGGCGTCTTGCGATGTGTTGGGGCAATATGCAGGGATAGGATGGATCTGACTAGACGGTGGTCTGTCAGCTCCACGCATGGCCCTGGTGATCCTGACGTCACAGATGTCTCTCTGACGGCAAATGGCGAAGTCTATCAAATGCCACTGCTTGGATCTGAGGTGCATCCATGTTGTCTTATATTTGTCTGCTTGCCGGAACAGTGTGTTTGTGATAGCGAGGTGGTTTTCAGCACAAAGGCTCAAGAGCATCAAGCCGTTGGAGTTCAATTTTCCAGTGCCGTGTGGCCCCAGCACGCCTTTCCAGTTACAGCAGTCTGTTCCGACTCTGGCATTGAAATCGCCTAGCAGAATGAGTTTGTCACTGGGGGGGGAGTGTCCTTCACGAGGGTACTGAGCTCCTCATAAAAAGCTTCCTTCACTTCATCGCTGCTGGTGAGAGTTAGGGCATACACGCTGATGAGGGTAACGTGCCAGTTATGGTCAAGGGGGAAACGGAGTTTCATCAGCCGTTCATTAACTGACGTTGGTAGGTCAGGAAGTTGCTTGAGAACCGCTGTCTTGATGGCCAGTCCTACTCCATGGATCCTCTCTTCATCTTTGGCCTTGCCTTTCCAGAAGAAGGTGTAGCCACCTTTTAGTTTGGCCACAGATCCTTCTTCGGCTAGTCTGGTCTCGCTGAGGGCCGCAATGTCAATGCGGTAGCGGGCCAATTCCCTTGCAATGAGGGCTGTTCTTTTGTCAGGCCTCGAGGAGGCATCTCTGTCCTTGAGCGTGCGTACATTCCACGCACCAAGAATTAGTTTTTTTCTTCTTTGGTTTCGACCGCTTGGGGGGTAGAACTGCCAGCCGCGGTATGCTGGCCAGTTGGAAGGAACAAGCATTTGTTTGGGACACATTTTCTAGTCCCCGCCCTCATGTGAGGGTGAGCAGTGCTGTCCTAAAAAGGCTGCTCAGTCGCCTGGGGGAACGCTGAACTCCACTGTTGTCCCGGGATCAGAAGGAGAGCAACTATTGCCACCAAGCCGCCTGCGTGCAGGGTTCAAGCTACAACTGCCAGTGGGCACTGGCAGTGACAAAAAGTAACAGCTAAAAGCGCTAGCTCTCTTTTCACTCTAAACTGAGGTCCTTCAGCGGCTGCCTAGAGAGGTGCCTGATGAGAAAGCCTGCGAGCACAACTATAACCGCCTAAACAGATCATTCTGTACATGAGCACATATTGAGGTGAATTATGTCTTTAGAGTACGCTACAGTTCCCTATTATGTACTTGGCAGGTAAAGATGACTGAAATTCACAAAGTCAATGACTTTAATCCGTCAGCAACCTTCAAACTAAACGTGCCAACATCTGATTTCAAAATAAGGGAGGTTTTTCCTGCTGTCTGGGCGGTGAGGAGATTTCTAAAAAAAAACTACAAATATAAAGAAATATTATAACAGAAATAAGGGCATTCTTGGTCATTTAAGTTAATTTATTTCATTAAGTGCAATTTTATTAATTTTTTTTCTTTTAAATCAAAGTTAAATTATTGTTCTGTTCTGGCTCTGTAAAATAATGGTCAAAAATGTAAATTGTTATAAGGAAAAAGTAAAAAAAAAAATTACCACAGTCCGTTTCAAATTTATTAAAAAAATAGACAAAAATTAGCTATAAAATAATCCACAAATTTATAATAAAGTCTCAAATGTACAAGAAAAGTCAATTTTACAAGAGGAAATTACAAATTTGAGGAAATTGGTTTCAATTTAGATACATTTACAAAGAAAAGTAGAAAACTATAAGAAAATTGTGATAAAGTTTGGAGAAAAACCTCAAACCTTCAAGAATGAAGACATTACTTAAGTTTTTAAGTGGGTGCTCTTTGTACCCTTAATTCAACTAGAAATCTTTGGTTGTCTACTTTTAATTATTAATTTCAAAGCACTGCTTTTACATGAGTGGAATTTCTGGCTACTATACCCACCTTTGATCGTATAATTTAAGCATGCATGAATAAATTACTATTATGAATGTTTTTTCCCCTTCCCTACTCTCTCAATGGAAAAAAGAAACAATAGAATAAAAATACAAAAAATACACATTTTTGCCATTTATGTAAACTATGACAAAAAAAATCCTGCATGACAAAACATGACACTTGATATTTTCTAACCTGTTTGTATACCACCACAGACAGAGAGAGAACCTGAATTAGACAGAGCTCAGAGAGGGCAAGATGAGACAGAAGAGAGGAAAGTGTTCAGGCAGAGGAAGGAGAGAAGGATAACACCACTAAAAAGTCTAAACACAGGATGTCTGGGTGGAATCCCAACTGGCCGAATGTTCAAGCCTCGGTTGTACAATACTTTAAATGGTAAGTTCCATATGCAATGTAACTGTGTAAAATTTTAAAAAGAAATAAATAGTATAAAATTAACATATTCCGGTATGTTTACTGCCCCTCCCTTCCCCGGGGGAAAAATATGTTACCACTGTGCCAAGGTCTTTAAGCCAGAGGAAACTGATGATTTTTTTTTTTTTTTTTTTGGGGGGGGGGGGGGGCTGTCACATTTTTGGTGAGATTACATGCAGCCTAAGGGCCCAGCAAACGCGTTTTTTGTTGCCTGACCGCCCTGAACGTCTTTTTTTTTTCCAGCGTTTGTGCACTGCACTCTGGAAAAAAAAAAAAAAGTCTGTGCCCGGTATCCCAGCAACAGCTCGTCAGTCACAGCTCAGCACTTCCGCTTTTCCTATGGTCAGACTTTCCATTTACTTTTCATAGCAGTCTCTAAATAACAATGGACAAGAAACGTATTTTAGCATTGGTAGCAGCTCTGGATGCAAAATATGATTCCACAGAAAGCAGGAGTCCGAGTACAGATTGTACGACATCCTATGTCCAGCCCTTGCTTAATTCTGATTCAGGTTCCTTTATTTGTACCCGTAGGTAGATTTGTTTTGCAGTCACGTGACATCCATATTTACAAACCACAATTACATTCAACATGAACACAAACACAGGCACACATGAAGCTGACTATAAACATGATAAAAGTACTCAAAGCTCCACCAATCAGGACATAGGACAAAGAGATAAGAGAAAAAACAAAGAGATAAGAGAGAAAGGTCATATTAAAAAGTTAAAAACTAGTCAAAGGGGTTAAAAACTCAAAAGTCTAAAACCCAATAAAAGATTTAGAACCCAAATAAAAAACCTACAAAAATAAGTGAATATAAAATGAAATTAATAAATTGGAAACTAAATTATGTGCAATATATTGTTACAACTTGTTCAACTCTTTGACAGCAGCAGGAACAAAGCTGTTTTTGTAGCGCTGGGTTTTACTTTTTGGGACAGCAAACCTCCGTCTGGAGGGAAGAAGCTGAAAGTGGCAGTGCAAAGGGTGGAAGTCATCATTTAAAATGGAGGTAGCAATCCTCTGTACCTGTCTGGTGTACAGGGATGTCAGGCTCAGCTGTGACTCACCAAGCAAACGACTGGACCATCTAACTACCTGATCCAAGGATTTCCTCTGTTTCAGTTTTATCTGACCAAACCATGACACTAAAGAAAAGGATAAAACAGATTCAATAAAAGCCCGATAAAACATTGTCATTATGGTTCGGTCAATTTGGAAGCGTGCAAGTTTCCTTAAACAATGCAAATGTTGCTGACCCTTTTTGCACACCCTTTCACAGTTCTCTTCAAAGTTTAAATTACTATCAATAATCGTCCCAAGATATTTGTAGGATTGTACACATTCAGTGGTCTGGCCTTTTAGTACAGTGACTTTGTGCCTGGGAGTTTTCCTCCTAAAGTCAATAATCATATCTTTAGTTTTTGTCGTATTCAGCTGCAGGTAGGAATCCTCACACCAGTGAGCAAAATCATCAACTACTGGGCCGTGGCCACTCTCACCATCCTGGAGGAGACTGACAATAACTGAATCATCAGCATACTTTATAATGTGTCTGTTGTCATGTCTGCTCCGACACATGTTTGTGTACAGGATGAAGAGTAGTGGTGACAACACACCCCTGAGGAGAGCCAGTAGAAGAACACTTTTGGTCAGACAGTGTACCATTGACCCTTACTCTCTGTGTCCTGTTGGTTAAAAAATCCAGAATCCAACCCACCAGATTGTTACTCAAATCAAATTGTTGCAGGAGCCTTTCAACTAAAATATGAGGTTGGACTGTATTAAAGGAGGAAGGAAAGTCCACAAATAAAAGCCTGGCGTGTGTCCCATTAAAATCCAGATGTTTAAAAAGCATGTTAAACAGAGTGACATTGACATCCTCCACTCCTCTGTGAGGCCTATAGGCAAACTGCAAAGGATCCAATGCATGCTCAGTCTGTTTTAGGACCTCAAATCTGACCAGTTTTTCAAACATTTTCATTAAAATTGAAGCCAAAGCAACTGGTCTAAAATCATTTACCGTTTTAGGACAGCTGGATTTTGGAACGGGGACAACCACAGCATCTTTCCAGATCTTAGGCACATATTGCGTCTGTAAGGACTTATTAAAAATGTTGTGAAACACAGGACTCAGTTCATGTGCACAGGACTTTACCAAGTGCTTACATACTGTACATTATCAGGACCCTGACTTTTGTTCACTTTTATTGGCCGTTTTAAAAAGGTCTGACATTAACAAGCTCAGCTGCAGTCTGAAAAGTTGAACTTTTTTCAACTCTCAGCGCCCTGAGTGCCGCGACAAAAAGCAGCCACCACCAAGAGCGTTTCAGCGCCGAGGGTGCTCAGCGCTGTAAACGTTGGACTACAGAGAGAATGAATAGAAAATAGTCACCCACAGCTGAAATTTCTCAATAAAGAGATTTTTTTTTTCTTTTGGCTGTCAAATTTTTGGAAGATTAAATATATATATATATATATAGTATATATATATATATATATATATATATATAATAAAAAGTAAAATATCATATTTATAGCAGGCAGAGAGTTGACAGACTCTGACTGCAATTTTCACAAAAAAACCTTTATTCCACGAACCAAGAAAATGTTAAGAAAAATGGCTGTTGTTTCCAAGGCAACCAGTAATCTGTACTGGCAAAAGACACGCTTGCGCAACAGCACAGCCTCGTGGTCGAAAAATAATACTGCAAAGACATAAAAAACAAAAACCAAACCACACCCATCATCTGCAAAAAGAACTCTACAAACCCACAAACAAGTCAGCAATTCAAAATTAATCAAATGTCCATTATATCTATATCTATATGGAGCTCCCGACCAACAGTGATCTGTGTGGAGTTTGCATGTTGTCCTCGTGTCTGCATGGGTTTACTCCGGGATTTCTCCGGTTTCCTCCCACATACCAAAAACATGCAAGTTAGGTTAATTTGCATCAAACTGGGGATTCTAAATTGTCCTTAGGTATGAATGTGAGAGTGAATGGTTGTCTGTCTCTCTGTGTTGGTCCTGCGATTGACTGGCGATCTGTCCAGGGTGTACCCTGCTTCTCGCCCAAAGATGCTGGGATAGGCTCCGGCCCCCCGCGACCCTAAAAGGATTAAGCGGAAGAAGATGGATGGATGGATATATATATCCCATAGATTAAAAAATTTTAAAAAACATGCCATACACACCATGTTGTCACCAAACAAATACTGTACATTGTCCTCTTACATATACAGTATATTTTCTTTTTTTTAAATTACCCCTTCTCTCTATTTCTCTTTCGTTCCTGCATGTCTGAACTGAGTTTTGATCTAAAAACATCTGTTTTCACCAGCATTTCAGACAACATTTGCCAAATGAACTGACTTAGGCGAACTCTCCATAACTTTTACAAACTGAGGACAACTTTCACCACCGTTTATTTCCAAACGTCGGCAAATTTTCAGCATGCTAAAAATTCTCATTGAATACAACTTTCGCCAGCGTTCATCAGCAAACACCAACTACCATTCAGTGCGTGAATGTGTGTGTGAATGGGTGGATAGCAGGCTCTGTAAAGCGCTTTGGTCATCAAGAGATGAGAATAAAAGCACAATATAAGTGAATGCCATTCACCATTTACCATTAACGTTTATCAATTTTTGCCAGCAGAGCAAGACGTTTGCCAAAATGTTCATAAAAGTTGGTCCAAACGTTGTAGTGTCAATCCTCCCAAAAAAGCAGGTCCAGGATGGCAGGAAGCCTCCACAAATGCTGATCTTTATATCAGCATAGCCTGACGCTGATGTCAGCTAACCTGCGCTGTGTATTCGTTTGTTTAAGTTAACCTAAGTTGGCAACTGCTACACATACGCTAGCCTAAATTGGCAAAAGTCTGACAACGCTGAATGCAATGCTGGGAAATGCTACCAAAAGTTCATAAAAGTTTGTAAAAGTTCATAAAAGTTGGTGTGTGCTCAAACGTAATTTCACCAATGTCTGGACTGATTTGAATGAATGAATCTTTATTTCGGATAGATTAAAACATCCCCCTCATGGATCGTCACCTTACCGTGGTGGGGGGGTTTGCGTGCCCCAGTGATCCCAGGAGCTATGTTGTCTGGGGCAATTTGCCTCTGATAGGGTCTCCCAAGACAAACTGGTCCTGGGTGAAGGGCCAGACGAAGAACGATCCAACAGACTCTCATGATAAATTGTATATCAAGGATTCAGTGTACCCCGCCCGGTATGGGGTTACCGGGGCCCCACCCTGGAGCCAGGCCTGGGGGAGGGGCTCGAAGGCTAGCGTCTGGTGGCCGGGTTTCCACCCATGGGACCCGGCCGGGCTCAGCCCGAAGGAGTTACATGGGTCCGCCCTCCAGTAGGTTCACCACCTGCAGGAGGGATCATGGAAGTCCGGTGCTATGTGGATTAGGTGGCAGTCAAAGGCGGAGACCTTGGCGGACTGATCCCAAGCTTTCTAAACTGGCTTTTGGTACGTGGAATGTCACCTCTCTGGTGGGGAAGGAGCCTGAGCTGGTGTACGAGATTGAGCGATACCGGCTAGATATAGTCGGCCTCACCTCAACACACAGCTCCGGTTCCGGAACCAGTCTCCTGGAGAGGGGCTGGAGCTTGGCCTTTTCTGGAGTTGCCCCGGGCGAGAGGCGACGAGCAGGGGTAGGTATTCTTGTATCGCCCCACCTTGCTGCCTCTATATTGGAGTTTTCCCCGGTGGACGAAAGGGTTGCTTCCCTGCGCCTTCGGGTTGGGAAACGGGTCCTGACCATCATTTGTGCCTATGCACCAAATGATGTTTCAGAGTACCCACCCTTTTTGGAGTCTGTGACTGGGGTGCTGGAGGGTGCTCCTCCTGGAGACTCCATTGTCCTACTGGGGGACTTCAATGCGCACGTGGGCAACGACAGTGAAACCTGGAGGGGGGTGATTGGGAGGAACAGCCTGCCCGATCTGAACCCGAGTGGTGTTCAGTTATTGGACTTCTGTGCTAACCACAGTCTGTCTATAACGAACACCATGTTCAAGCATAAGGGTGTCCATATGTGCACCTGGCACCAGGACACCCTAGGCCGCAGGTCGATGATCGATTTTGTTATCGTTTCATCAGACCTGCGACCGTATGTCTTGGACACCCGAGTAAAGAGAGGTGCAGAGCTGTCAACTGATCACCACCTGGTGGTGAGTTGGATCCGATGGCAGGGGAGGAAGCCATTCAGACCTGGTAGACCCAAACGTATAGTGAGGGTGTGCTGGGAGCGTCTGGCTGAGGCCCCTGTCCAGGAGGTCTTCAACTCCCACCTCCGGAAGAACTTCAACCACATTCCGAGGGAGTCTGGAGACATGGAGTCTGAATGGGCCATGTTCTCCACCTCTGTTGTTGAAGCGGCAGCCCAGAGCTGCGGCCGCAAGGTGGTCGGTGCATCTCGTGGTGGCAACCCCCGAACCAAGTGGTGGACACCAGTGGTGAGGGGGGCCATTAAGCTGAAGAAGGAGTCCTATCAAGCTTGGTTGGCTTGTGGGACTCCCGAAGCAGCTGAGGTGTACCGGCAGGCCAAGCGGAGTGCAGCTCGGGTGGTTGCTGAAGCAAAAACCCGGGTATGGGAGGAGTTCGGTGAGGCCATGGAACAAGACTTTCGGTCGGCTTCAAAGAGATTCTGGCAAACTGTTCGGCGGCTCAGGAGGGGAAAGCAGCTCCCCGTCCACACTGTGTATGGGGCGGATGGGACACTGTTGACTTCAACTGGGGATATCGTCGGGCGGTGGAAGGAATACTTCGAGGATCTCCTCAATCCCACTGATACGCCTTCCACAGAGGAAGCAGGGTTTGGGGACGAGGGGGATGACTCGCCTATCACAGGGGCTGAGGTCGCCAAGGTGGTTAAAAATCTCCTTGGTGGCCGGGCCCCGGGGGTGGACGAGATTCGCCCCGAGTACCTCAAGGCCCTGGATGTTGTTGGGTTGTCATGGTTGACACGCCTCTGCAACATTGCGTGGAGGTCGGGGGCAGTGCCTTTGGCATGGCAAACCGGGGTGGTGGTTCCTCTCTTCAAAAAAGGGGACCGGAGGGTGTGCTCCAACTTTAGAGGGATCACACTCCTCAGCCTCCCTGGGAAGGTCTATGCCAAGGTACTGGAGAGGAGAGTCCGGCCGTTGGTCGAACCTCGGATTCAGGAGGAGCAATGTGGTTTTCGTCCTGGCCGTGGCACATCGGACCAGCTCTTTACCCTCTCGAGAATTCTTGAGGGTTCGTGGGAGTTTGCCCAACCAGTTTACATGTGTTTTGTGGACTTGGAGAAGGCATTTGACCGCGTCCCTCGTGGATTTTTGTGGGGGGTGCTTCGGGAGTATGGGGTATCGGGCTTGTTGTTACGAGCTATTCGGTCTCTGTACGACCGTTGTGAGAGTTTAGTTCGCATTGCCAACACTCGGTCGGAGTCATTCCCAGTGAGAGTTGGACTCCGCCAGGGCTGCCCTTTGTCACCGGTCCTGTTCATAATTTTTATGGACAGGATTTCTAGGCGCAGCCAGGGAATGGAGGGTGTCATGCTTGGTGACCACAGGATCTCATCTCTGTTGTTTGCAGATGATGTTGTCCTGTTGGCTTCATCCAGCAATGACCTACAGCTCTTGCTGGGACGGTTTGCCGCTGAGTGTGAAGCGGCTGGGATGAGAATCAGCACCTCCAAGTCCGAGTCCATGGTCCTCAGCCGGAAAAAGGTGGATTGTCCTCTCCGGGTTGGGGACAGGCTCCTGCCCCAAGTGGAGGAGTTTAAGTATCTTGGGGTCTTGTTCACGAGTGAGGGGAAAATGGAGCGAGAGATCGACAGACGGATTGGAGCAGCATCTGCAGTGATGCGGACGTTGTACCGGTCTGTTGTGGTGAAGAGGGAGCTTAGTTCTAAGGCAAAGCTGTCGATTTACCAGTCAATCTACGTTCCTACTCTCACCTATGGTCACGAGCTTTGGGTAATGACCGAAAGAACGAGATCGCGGATACAAGCGGCTGAAATGAGCTTTCTCCGTAGGATTGCTGGACTCACCCTCAGAGATAGGGTGAGGAGCTCAGTCATCCGGGAGAGGCTCAGAGTAGAACCGCTGCTCCTCCACATTGAAAGGAGTCAGTTGAGGTGGTATGGGCATCTGATTAGGATGCCTCCTGGACGCCTCCCACTTGAGGTGTTTCAGGCACGTCCCACTGGGAGGAGACCCCGGGGCAGACCCAGGACTCGGTGGAGAGACTATGTCTCCCAGCTAGTCTGGGAACGCCTTGGTATCCCCTCTGAAGAGCTGGAGCAGGTGGCTGGGGAGAGGGAAGTCTGGGCTTCTCTGCTTGAACTGCTGCCTCCGCGACCCGGACCTCCGGAAAAGCGGTAGAAGATGGATGGATGGATGGATGGAGATTAAAACATTAAAAAAAGAAACAGAACAATATAACAAAGGGGGAAAAAATCCAACAAGGTCAAATCAAACAATAACTCCTCTGATTATACAGTTCAACATAAGTTATCCGAAATGGGTGATGGCTGAAGCCGCAGCTTATATTGCCCACCCATATTCCATCCAAGAATTCAAAAGAAAAACAAAACAAGAGCGATTACAATTCAGAACAAAGCTAAGACAAAACTTGACAAAAAAATTAAGCAACACAACACAGACTGGATATGACAATCCTTATGTGATTTTACATGTCATCTTGTATATATGTTTGGAGTATTTCTTCCTTTAGTTTTTGGTTAAATTGTCCAAGCGTTGTACATGATTTTAATTCAGGTCCAAAATCGTTCCACAATCTGACTCCTTGCACTGAGACACAGTGTTGCTTGGTGGTAGTTCTCACTGAAGGTTTTTGAAATATACATGTTCCTCTGAAATGATATTGTTTCTCCCTTATTTGGAACAACTTTTGGATATTTGCGGGCAGTGATAGATTCTTCACTTTAAACATTATTACTGCAGTTTTAAAGTCAACCAGATCTTTCAACTTGAGAGCTTTTAATTTAAGAAAAAGTGGGTTTGTTGGTTCCCTGTAAGCAGCTTTGTTTATTATTCTAATAGGTCTCTTCTGAAGCATAAAAACTGGATATATGTTTGTTTTATATGCATTTCCCCATACTTCAGTACAATATGTCATGTATGGGAGTATTAATGAATGATACAAAGTATATAATGTGGGTTGATTCAGCAAATATTTCACTCTGTGTAGTATTGCAATTGATTTAGATATTTTACCTTTAATATAATTAATATGTGACTTCCAACACAGTTTATTATCAATTATTACTCCAAGAAATTTAGTTTTGGATACCCTTTCAATCTCTACACCATTTACACTGAGGTTAGATACTAAGTTGTTGTGATGGTTGTTAAAAACTATCAGTTTTGTCTTACTTAAACTGAGCGCTAATTTGTTTGAATCAAATCACAGTTGAAGCTTTCCTAATTCCTTTCCAAGTGTATCCAAAAGTTGTTCCAAATTGCTGCCACTGCATAATAAATTATTGTCATTGGCAAACAATATTAAATCCATTTTTTTCCGAAACTTTACATATATCATTTAAATACATATTGAATAACAGTGGCCCCAAAACTGAACCCTGTGGGACTCCACAAGTAACTTTCAGTAACTGAGTTTTTGTTACCAACACATACATACTGATATCTATTCTTTAAGTAACTACATAACCAGGACAGTGCTAACCCTCTAATACCACAATTTTGTAGTTTCTTTAATAATAAATTATGATCCACTGTATCAAATGCTTTTTTAAGATCCAGGAATACCCCAACTGAATACTCTTTATTTTCAACGGCAGTTGATATTTTTTCCTATAAATTCCATTAGAGCAAATGCAGTTGTCCTCTTGTGTCTGAAACCCATATTGATGCTCACACAATAAATTATTCTTCATTATGAAGTCAGTTCTCTCACAGAATATTTTTTCAAGTATCTTGGAAAATTGCGGCAATAGTGAAATTGGTCTATAGTTTGAAAATTCCCCTCTGTCACCCGTCTTGTATATCGGAATTACTTTAGCTATTTTCATTGCATTGGGAAATATACCTGTTTGGAGAGACAGGTTACAAATATATGTCAGTGGTTTCACTAAGCATTCAATAATAGTTTTGACTAAGAGCATGTCAATACCATCACAGTCCGTAGATGTTTTACTTTCAAACGATTTAACAATTTCAATGACCTCTCTCTCGTCTGTGTTCTTTATGAAAATGGAGTCTTTTATAGCAATGTTTTTGTTTATTGTATCACCCGTAGGTGCCGTAATGGGTATTTCTCGAACCAAATTAGGACCAATGTTAACAAAAAAGTTATTAAATTCATCTGCAGGTGAGACTGCATTCACACACTGAGTCGTTTTATTATTTTTTTTTTTTGAAAAATTGGTTGGGTAGCTTGTATTTCTGTTTATATTTCCAAAAATATTGTGAAGTATTGTCGATATACAGTATTTTTAATATTGTCTCTGTTTTTCTCCAGTTCTTTTTCTCTGATTTCTCAAAACATCAGTAAAAGTCGGTCCAAACATTATAGCATGAACCCAGCTTTAAGGTAAATATGTCAAAAAAGGTATGATATTTCCAAGAGATTTCAAGTGTTATTTGTTTAACCTGTTCTTTGTGTTGTTCTAGGAGTGGGTGACCTGGCAATTTCTCAATTTCGCTTTGGCAGGATCACAATCACAATTTTATTATGATTCTTTTCCATGTTCATTTTTAATACCATTTTACATATTACCAAGGGTGGGGGAAATCATCATTTTTCCGATGCATCATGATGCAGACATGAACAATTTTGAATCAATGGCCAAATGTCAAGGTTCCGATTCTTAACTATTAATTAATGATATTGTTATTTTGACAGAATGGAAAACGTAGAACTCTTCCATACGGATGGTGGCACCTGTCCGGACAGTCTTTGATGCGGCACACAGCAGAGCTGCTCCTGGGGCCCAGCACAGACTCCTCATTTTATTTGGGTCTGGATGTTCAGGTTGGATTGCTGAGGCGTCGGTGTTGTGCTGTGTAGACAAATGGGCCGTAGATTAATAGCGTAATGAATTTTGATGTAATGAAAAAATGGAGCTGTTAAACGTGGAAGTTAGTGCCCACCTGGACAGTCTTCGTGTGCCTCTACCAGTGTTGGGAGTAACACATTACAAAGTAACGAGTTACTGTAATGCCACTACTTTTTTTAGTAACGTGCTGTGTAACAAAATTACCATCCATCCATCCATCTTCTACCGCTTTTCCGGAGGTCCGGGTTGCAGAGGGAGCAGTTCAAGCAGAGAAACCCAGACTTCCCTCTCCCCAGCCACCTGCTCCAGCTCTTCAGAGAAGATACCAAGGCATTCCCAGATCAGCTGGGAGACATAGTCTCTCCACCAAGTCCTGGGTCTGCCCCGGGGTCTCCTCCCAGTGGGATGTGACCGAAACTCCTCAAGTGGGAGGCGTCCAGGAGGCATCCTAATCAGATGCCCATACCACCTCAACTGACTCCTTTCAATGTGGAGGAGCAGCGATTCTACTCTGAGCCTCTCCCGGATGACTGAGCTCCTCACCCTATATCTGAGGGTGAGTCCAGCAATCCTACAGAGAAAGTTCATTTCAGCCGCTTGTATCCGCGATCTTGTTCTTTCGGTCATTACCCAAAGCTCGTGACCATAGGTGAGAGTAGGAACGTAGATTGACTGGTAAATCGACAGCTTTGCCTTAGAACTCAGCTCCCTCTTCACCACAACGGACCAGTACAACGTCCGCATCACTGTAGATGCTGCTCCGATCCGTCTGTCAATCTCTCGCTCCATTCACCCCTCACTCGTGAATAAGACCCAGAGATACTTAAACTCCTCCACTTGGGGCAGGAGCCTGTCCCCAACCCGGAGAGGACAATCCACCTTTTTCCGGCTGAGGACCATGGACTTGGACTTGGAGGTGCTGATTCTCATCCCAGCCGCTTCACACTCAGCAGCAAACCGTCCCAGCAAGAGCTGTAGGTCATTGCTGGATGAAGTCAACAGGACAACATCATCTGCAAACAACAGAGATGAGATCCTGTGGTCACCAAGCATGACACCCTCCATTCCCTGGCTGTGCCTAGAAATCCTGTCCAAAAAAATTATGAACGGGATCGTGACAAAGGGCAGCCCTGGCGGAGTCCAACTCTCACTGGGAATGAGTCCGACCGAGTGCTGGCAATACAACCCAAACTCTCACAACGGTCGTACAGAGACCGAATAGCTCGTAACACAAGCCCGATACCCCATACTCCCGAAGCACCCCCCACAAAAACCACGAGGGACGCGGTCGAATGCCTTCTCCAAGTTCACAAAACACATGTAAACTGGTTGGGCAAACTCCCACGAACCCTTGAGAATTCTCGAGAGGGTAAAGAGCTGGTCCGATGTGCCACAGCCAGGACGAAAACCACATTGCTCCTCCTGAATCCGAGGTTCGACCAACAGCTGGACTTTCCTCTCCAGTACCCTGGCATAGACCTTCTCAGGGAGGCTGAGGAGTGTGATCCCTCTAAAGTTGGAGCACACCCTCCGGTCCCCTTTTTTGAAAAGAGGAACCACCACCCCGGTTTGCCATGCCAAAGGCACTGCCCCCAACCTCCACACAATGTTGCAGGGGCGTGTCAACCATGACAGCCCTACAACATCCAGGGCCTTGAGGTACTCGGGGCAAATCTCGTCCACCCCCAGGCCCGGCCACCAAGGAGATTTTTAACCACCTTGGCGACCTCAGCCCCTGTGATAGGCGAGTCATCCCCCTCGTCCACAAGCCCTGCTTCCTCTGTGGAAGGCGTATCAGTGGGATTGAGGAGATCCTCAAAGTATTCCTTCCACCGCCCGACGATATCCCCAGTCCAAGTCAACAGTGCCCCATCCGCACCATACACAGTGTGGACAGGGAGCTGCTTTCCCCTCCTGAGCCACCGGACAGTTTGCCAGAATCTCTTCGAGGCCGACCGAAAGTCTTGTTCCAGGACCTCACCGAACTCCTCCCATACCCGGGTTTTTGCTTCAGCAACCACCCGAGCTGCACTCCGCTTGGCCTGCCGGTACACCTCAGCTGCTTCAGGAGTCCCACAAGCCAACCAAGCTCGATAGGACTCCTCCTTCAGCTTAATGGCCCCCCTCACCACTGGTGTCCACCACTTGGTTCGTGGGTTGCCACCACGAAATGCACCGACCACTTTGTGGCCGCAGCTCTGGGCCACCGCTTCTACAATAGAGGTGGAGAACATGGCCCATTCAGACTCCATGTCTCCAGACTCCCTCGGAATGTGGTTGAAGTTCTTCCGGAGGTGGGAGTTGAAGACCTCCCGGACAGGGGCCTCAGCCAGATGTTCCCAGCACACCCTCACTATACGTCTGAGTCTACCACGTCTGAATGGCATCCTCCCCCGCCATCGGATCCAGCTCACCACCAGGTGGTGATCAGTTGACAGCTCTGCACCTCTCTTTACCCGAGTGTCCAAGACATACGGTCACAGGTCTGATGACACGATAACAAAATCGATCATCGACCTGCGACCTAGGGTGTCCTGGTGCCAGGTGCACATATGGACACCCTTATGCTTGAACATGGTGTTCGTTATGGACAGACTGTGGTTAGCACAGAAGTCCAATAACTGAACACCACTTGGGTTCAGATTGGGCAGGCCGTTCCTCCCAATCACCCCCTTCCAGGTTTCACTGTCGATGCCCACGTGCACATTGAAGTCCCCCAGTAGGACAATGGAGTCTCCAAGAGGAGCACCCTCCAGCACCCCAGTCACAGACTCCAAAAAGGGTGGGTACTCTGAAACATCATTTGGTGCATAGGCACAAATGATGGTCAGGACCCGTTTCCTAACCCGAAGGCGCAGGGAAGCAACCCTTTCGTCCATCTGGGAAAACTCCAATATAGAGATAGCAAGGTAGGGGGATACAAGAATACCACCCCTGCTCGTTGCAACTCCAGAAAAGGCCAAGCTCCAGCCCCTCTCCAGGAGACTGGTTCCAGAACCAGAGCTCTGTGTTGAGGTGAGGCCAACTATATCTAGCCGGTGTCTCTCAACCTCGTACACCAGCTCAGGCTCCTTCCCCACCAGAGAGGTGACATTCCACTACCAAAAGCCAGTTTAGAAAGCCTGGGATCAATCCGCCAAGGTCTCTGCCTTTGACCGCCACCTAATCCACACAGCACCGGACCCCCATGATCTCTCCTGCAGGTGGTGAGCCCACTGGAGGGTCGACCCATGTAACTCCTTTGGGCTGAGCCCGGCCGGGTCCCATGGGTGGAAACCCGGCCACCGGACGCTAGCCATCGAGCCCCTCCCCCAGGCCTGGCTCCAGGGTGGGGCCCTGGTAACCCCATGCTGGGCGGGGTACACTGAATCCTTGATCTAGAATTTATCATGAGAGTCTGTTGGATCATTCTTAGTCTGGCCCTTCATCCAGGACCAGTTTGTCTTGGGTGGCCTTATCAGAGGCAACTGCCCCGGACAACATAGCTCCTGGGATCAATGGGGCACGCAAACCCCCCACCACAATAAGGTGACGATCCATGAAGGGAAATTACTATTTAAAAATTCAGTAATGCATTACAGTTACTGAAATTAGATCTGATGCATTACTCGCGTTACTCATTTTTTTTTTCCACAATATCTTTATTGAACCTTTTTTTTTTTTTTTACAAACATGATACAAACAATCAAACACTAACACTAAAGTACTACAAAAAAAAAAATGCACTAAAAACACCAACAACCACCAACAAAATCAAGTCTTCAACAATGCTCCTCTGTTTAGTCTAAACAATCCAATACATAAGTATACATATTATGTTCACCAGTTTGGAATTTACAAGGTCCACACACATCATTCACCTTCTTCTTCAAGAGTTATGTTTAAATTTTTTACATAATCAATAAAAGGTCTCCATATATTCTCAAACACAATTTCCTTTGATTTCAGTATATATGTTATTCTTTCTAATGGAAGGTTTGTTAACATCTGTCTTAACCACTGAGTCACATCTGGTCTATGAGTCTTTTTCCATAATAGTGCAATACATTTTTTGGCATTAAGCAAACTGAGGTCTATGAATGTTCTTTCACTTTTATTAAAATTATGCTTTTCTGGGTACAGACCCAACAAAAACAGTTTAAGATTCAATATGATTTGTTTTGAGATTATTTTTTCAATTGTTACCCTCACCTCTTCCCAAAACATTCTTATTAATCTACATTCCCATAAACAATGAAATAGGGTTCCTTTACTTTCCATGCATTTTGTGCATGTATCTGGTATATTTTTGTTATATCTATTTAACTCCTCCGGTGTAACATACATCCGCATTAACCATTTGAAATGTATCAATTTAAGGCGTGCATTTATTGATTTGGTTTGAGCTTCTGTACAAGCCAATTCCCATTGTTCCTCTGAAATTTCAGTTTGCAGATCTTCTTTCCAGTAGTTTAATCTTTTCAGTGAATTTTCACTTGAAGATAGTGTCAATGAGTTATAAAACTCTGAAATAATACCCTTTCTTTTACTATCTTTCATCATCATTTTTTCCAAGGATGAATAAATAGGTCGAGTGAGAGCTTTATTTTGATTTGATCGAATAAAGTTTCTAAGTTGAAGATATTTAAAAAAATGTGTTCTATTGAGATTAAATTTGATCCTCAGCTCTTCAAAAGACATTATGTTATCTGCACATGGCAAATATAAATCCTGAATCTTTTGTATCCCTTTTAAATTCCATACTTTAAATACAGCGTCCGCTCTCCCTGGTTTAAAATATTGATTACCCCATATTGGACTAAATTGTGACAATAACTGTGGTTCTTTTAAATAGTTTTTAGCTTCACACCATATTTTGATCATATGCTTTACACGCGTTACTCATTTTATTAATATGGAAAGATATTTTTAGCACAAATAAATACAAACTGATCCTACGTAGCTAACGCAGTCATCAGTCAGCGTGACCTGTTGCAAAGAGCCTCTTCACTGCTGCAGCCAGCAGCCACAAATGGAGCTTGCTCCTGTTTGGGAAAGATGAAGCTCCTTTGCTTTTGTGTAAACAGACAGATTATTTTCCCTTTGTCACGGTTAAAGACAAAAGCATATTGGTGGGTTGCAAACTAAAGTGCGGTTGAGACCAACTACAATCTTCAGAAGTGCCTTTAAGAACAGCAACCAGATCCAACAAAGCTAGTGCTATGCTATGCTAACAATACCGTGTAGTGGATCTATGCTATCTGAACACCCATGGCTGGATTTCAAGCACAGATATGCATCTGGACAGTTTGTGACCCAGCAAGAATTAAACCAACTGATTGCCAGATATGTCGCTACAGAATGGTGATCTGATAACAGTCATTTCCAATCAGACAGCTGAGACTGTGATCCACTGAAGTTAAAACACATTTACTTGCTACCTGGATAAAGATTATTCAAAAATGGATTTGATCTTCAAAAGGAATTTAAGGGACAGGATCATGTCTCTGTCACAGCAGACATTTGGACTGTGGATAATGGACATTTTCTTTGAATCACTGCACATCGGATTAACCACTTGCGCTCCGTTGTTCCGCGGGCGGGCAAGTCTCTGCGTCCTATGACGAGAGCGCCCTCGTGCGCGCTTGGACGCATGACGCATGATGGTGGTGATGGTGATGTAGTGGCGTCCAAGCGCCACTCAAAAAAAAAACTGCAGAGACAGCCGCGAACAGATTAGTTCATCTGATTGACCTCTTATTCGACTAATAAGAGCCTTGAATTGGGTTTCTGAAACCTTGAGGAGCCAATGAATGAAAATCTAGGAAGGAGGACCCGCCTACTGTGAACGCAGGAGCCAATTGAAGCACAGAAATTCAGGCTGGGTGAAGCGATATTTACTGCTGCAGCAGATGAAAACAAAGGACACTGGACGAATCTACTACAGACCCAGGCTCACCCAGCAGCATGGAGAACACCCACAAGTGGGACCTGCACTCATTCCAGCAGAATAGACGGAGGCCGACGACAAAAGTCGTAAATCATTCGCCAAAATGGCAATAATGGAATTATGTTGATCGGGATCCACGAGCGGAGCAGCGTCGCGTTGGGGGAAGAGATGTTCGCCACGACTCTGCTGCTTTGAAGAGGTAAGGTGTTATAAGCTAAATTATTATTTATCCCTGAAAACTGTAATCCAAAAATGACTTTTGACCGATCGGTAAATTACAACTGTACTGCGCACGAATTACGAAGTGCGTGCGCCGCGATAGACTGTTCATTTGCCGTGTTCGGACCGTGAACACCCCCCCCCCCGCTGCAGAAGAGGAGCGGGGGGGGGGGGGCGCTCACAGTCCGAACGCCCCCCGGTCCGCGGGGGGAAGCATATCAGTCTATTCCATCATGTAGCGATGGCCCTCTTCTGTAGCGAGGGGGGGGGCGTTCACGGTCCGTTCATGGTTCCCCCCCCCCCCACACACACACAGTAGCGAGGGGGGGGGGAGCCGCTGTGAAAACATGCAAGGAGTGTAATCCGTCTGTAGCGAGGGCCGAAGTCGGTCCTTGGTAGCGGGGGGGGGGGGGGGGAACGACCCCCCGCCCACACACACACACACACACAGACACAGCCCTGAGTGTGACCTTTCATTCGAGCCTAAAATGAAGATTCTACATTGAATTATTCAAAAGTTACAGACGTTTTTCCAAACTGTGCCATTTGGCACAATTTGGCACAGTTCCAAAACGCCTGGGAACAGCCTGAGAACAAAGCTGTGTAAAATATTCATTTTTTGTGGTATTGTTTCCAAATTTGGATCTCAGCTGGATAACACTTGGTTCTACATTTCTGTTGCATTTTCCAGCCGGATCGGACAGCTGTGTGTTATTTATAAGCATTTGTATCCAAAAAAACACTGTGTCCAATTTTTTTTTCTTCAAGTTCAGTATGTTTAGATGACTGTAACTCAGTGGCCGGAGCACGTAGAGAGATTATGTTTTTTTTGCCAAAAAATCAAAGTGTTTTCTTTTAAATGAGACCAACCCAATGAAGATGCTGCAAAGGGTTGAATAACAGCTTTCGATTTACTTTGGGCACGTTATTTTTTGGCATTTTTAGGAAAATTGCCCGGAGTGCAAGTGGTTAAATCCATAATATAAAGGTAAGAAACATTGACAGCTTTACGCCGTGTTGCCAACTCACTCTTTTGGAGTGATTCTCATTCTTTTTCCCTCTCCCTCACTCCACAAACCCCATTTCTCACTCCAAAATGAGGAAATTACTGGCAATTTTGTGTTGATTTTCTTCAGATTTTTCCACAATAAGAGCTCTCAAGGCAGGATAAAGCAGACTGAACATGTCTGAAACAGTCTGTTTTCAGCCTGACATTAATAAACCCATAATGTAATCCATTAATTAAATTATCTTGCTGTGTGTGCAAGATGATTTAAGTCTGCATTTAAAAGTAACGTGACTAGTAACTAGTTACTTTTCCAAGTAACTAGTTACTTTAATCATGCAGTAATTGGCAAGTAGCTCAGTTACTTTTGAAAAGAAGTAACTTGTAACTGTAACTAGTTACTGTTTTTTAGTAACTTGCCCAACACTGGTCTCCACACATTGTGGAAACATGCATGCATCTGGGTACAAACTCCTCATTTTTCATTAGATTATTAGAAGCCTATTCAGGCCAAAGTACGTGTTTGAACAGATTTATTAAATGTGTGCAATTGGGCAAAACACAAATTAACACTGGTTCAGAAAATAAACACTGCTCAGATAAAGTGCACTCCATCCATCCATCCATCCATCTTCTTCCGCTTAATCCTTAGCTAGCATATCATGTGATTATTAAACATAGATCCTCAGCAAAATTAGTCTGTTGACATGAAAAAAACTATCAAATAGTGAGCTTTGGGTAAGAAAAAAACTGGAGGCTTAGCTTGTATAAGCTTAGAACTGCAATGGATAGAGTGTGCATTGTGGCACGCTCTAATAATCTGTGATGGCAGATCATTGACACAGTCTTATTCTTCACAATTTCATATAATCATATTGCACACCCTAATGTGTCATTAATACTGTATCTCTATGGAGTCCAAACCATGACTGGAGCCAATCCAAACCATCACACAAAAACATTGCAAGTCACAGCAACCCTTCATTCCAGAACCAAGGAGTGAAAACCTGAACCTCACTGAGTGTGGCTCTGATCTCTGGAACTTTATCCAAACAACTGCACTCATATTTTACTATTAACAACCAAGTGAGAGGTGTACGTTTTATGCACTCAGACATACAGTAGTTATGGTATCATTTTCATATCAATGAACACAGGATTGTTTCTTCTTGTTTTTATTTACCTTCACATTACCAGCCTGAAGCAACTCTTTTTTACAGCTGTCTGAATACACAAATCTGAAGTCAGATCTGCTCTTTCAGAGTACATCTTAGGGGGCTTTCACACCTAACCTGTTTGGTCTGGACTTTCAGACTTTCCAGTTTGGTTTGGACCAAAATTTTATGTGTGAAAGCTCCCCAGAACCACGGTCCGCACCAAAGAGCCGAAATCTGGTTTGGCGAAAAGAGGTGGTCTCGGCCCAGATCAAATTGAACCTTGGTCCTGTTTGTTTAGAGTGTGAAAGCAATTTTTAGAAAGGTTCGGACTTTTGGACCAAACATAGGAAGTTAAGGCAACCAACAAGAGGGAAAATGAGCCATGGAGAAAGGGAGAGATCCAGATTTTAATTTAAATATGGTCTGTTAGTGGCATAAATAGTCAATTAAAACAAAATCATAAAAATGCAGAAACTTGCCAGATATTTTCAGAGGGGAGTGATGGAGAGTAGTGAAAGACTGAAGGAGCAATGCCACCTGGAAATCATCACGGCTGATGAGAAAGGCAAACGTAATACCTGGATAATATTCTAGTTTCACTAAACTAGTTCACTGACTAATATGATGGAGTCTGAACCAGTTTCCACTTAAAGTGCAGTTACTGATGTGTCCAGAGATGCAGAAAACACCTCCGACGGTGAGTTGCACACTTGCTAACTGCAGCATTTGTCATGATGATACAGTATGTTAGTGTGTTACGCAAAGCTGTTTGATCCGATTGGATGAAGAGAGGTGTGAAACCAAACCTAACCGGACCCAAAGTATACAATGTAATACATTAAAAACTTTAGTCCAGACTTTGGTGCGGACTTTCA
Source organism: Pholidichthys leucotaenia (assembly GCA_020510985.1). Taxonomy (NCBI): domain Eukaryota; kingdom Metazoa; phylum Chordata; class Actinopteri; order Cichliformes; family Pholidichthyidae; genus Pholidichthys; species Pholidichthys leucotaenia. The sequence goes on along the minus strand of CM035840.1, from coordinate 53,374,260 downwards.
GGTGTGAAAACACCCTTAGTCATTTTAGTATGTGTTATAGATCAGATATACTTTATATCCAATACATGGTCAAGTAGCTTGAATCATCAATCATCATCATAGCAGTCTGTTGGGGGTGACAATGACTGCTTCATTTAGGTCTGATCAGATTCCTCCACACAGCTCTGTCCTTCGCCTTCCGCTGCCAGGAACTCCTGACCTTGTTAACTCAGGCGCCGTCCAAGCCGGTATGAATTGCTTTCTGACTGACCATTTCATGAAACTGCTTGCAAAGTATTTGAGTACCGCTAGCTTTTGCTGGACTAGCAGCACATCTTGAATAAGAACCATCAAATAGGACTTCATGCAACTTTTTATGTCTCCACAATTAAGTGGCACTGATGTCATTACTTAGCACCATTGTCAGCATCAGTGCTAGCTTCTGTTGCTAAAACAGCTGAAAACACATCCATTTTCACTGTTTATGTTTGAAAAGGATTGAGTGGTCACACAAATATGACACGTAATTTGGTTGCTAATGCAGGCAAAGATATTTCAATGTGGGATATTATGAATACATCAAGGTTTTACTTACTGTAAATTAAAACATAATAACCTACAATGCTGCATGAGCTAAAATCATTGATTTACCTGTAATCATCTAAATAAATCTCACCTGTATCAGTCTTGATGCAGCTCTAATGCTCTTTGAAATACAGTAAGATATTAAATGTCTGAATTAAAGTTTGGGGCTGCACAGCATGAGCTACCACATGAATGAATATTCATCACAACAAAAATTCACAGATAACCCACCAATCAAACTGTGAACATAAATCTGCTTGGAGCACTTTGGTGTGTCCATTTATTCTTCATGCTCAAGAAAACAAAATTCATTATTTAAATACTTCAGTATCAATATGCAGCTCTTTCCCTTGCATGATGAAACTAAAGCAGGATGGTCCAGTATTTTAAAAGTCTGTTTAAGGTAGAATGTTAAAGCAGACAGAAGAACACTGTATTGAAATGTAGAAGAGAGAGCAAATGTGCATTCAACTCTTCCTGCAACCATATCAAGCTTTCTCTTTCTGTAGTCACACATAAAATGATGATTTAATACTTTGAAGGATTAACATAAAAAACTGCATCTTATTGTATAAACTGTATAAAAGAATAAAATAGACTTCACTCTTAAGATGGATGAACATGTAAAATTCACCGTATGAATCACAGAATTGCAATCAGTGAAATATGTGTCCCAATCTACTGAACTAAACAACTAAGCAAGCTACAGCCACTCCAGAGCATCAAGAACACTCATTAAAATGTGTGCCTGCTTGTCCAAAGCCACACATCCAACTTAATTAGCACGAGTCCTCTTTTTCCACAAACTTGACACTCCAGACATTAGATGGTAATGATGCAAACTGCGCCCCGCAACTCCCTCCCAGTTGCCTCTCTCCCCCTGACTTCATTTTATCTAATCCATCACTTTTCACCCTCTTCCCTGTGGATCATCCTGTCCATCTGGGTCTTTGAGCCTGTCAGCATGCTAGTGAGCCTCTGCCATACTGAGCAGACGGCAACAGTTGTTAAAGTCTTGTCGGACACGGAAAGGACGGAGTTGAAAAGTGAACTACTTACAATGCAGCGGTGTGTATCCGGTCAATGGCCGGGCGAATGAGTTGAGGGAGAGAGCCGCATAACAAACGTAACAAAGATGAAGTCACTGCATGAATGAGAGGAGGAAAGGAGAGAGGGAAGAAGAGCTGGAGGGAGGAGGGAGGGAGGGAACGAGTATGAGTGGGGTTGATGATGAGTGAATAAGAACACCAGAGAACAGAAAGAATGGAACGAAGAAGAAAAGACAAGTTTTGCTTGTCCTCTGTTTAAAAGTACTAATTAACATTTAGTTCCTGGGAGCCATGACGCAAATTAAGAATGCCCCATCTTGGTCAGAAGGATTTTTTTTTTTTAAATATAAAAAAAATATATCAAGAGAATCAGAATGATCCTCCCAATAGATTTGAATTCCCACAGAGACCTATCAGTTTCACTATGCCTTTCAGCCTCACATTTTTGTGGGCGGAGACCAAGCGAACAGCTGCCAGCCTCTCATAGATATTGATTTGAGCAAAATAAGGCAACCTCTGGTCAGCTAAGCACAAATCTAATACACGTTTCAGTAGCCAAAGGGTTTGTGAAGTGAATAGGTCTAGACATGAAAGTGATCTCCCCTTCTTGAGAAGTGGTCGACATAAACCAGCAAAGCTAATCGGTAAATCGAAAGAGGAGGACATTTTTCCTCTGGTTGTCCAATATTTCAGTCTGTTACACTTCAGGGGACAGCAAATTATACAGTGTGGTAACAAGAATATTCTATTAGATTCTATAAGATTCACTAGATTGTGTTTATTTAGTCAATCTTCATGGCTTGAGGATTCATCAAAAGCTGTGTTTCAGGAGATTAGTAAAATGTTATGATTATTTAACAAATCAACACTTAACAAGGAAAACAATGCTACTTCAAAGTATGAGTTGCAAATATTTTAGTTTACAGAGAAACTAATATTAGACCAATTCCACCCAGTGAGAGTGCATCACACAAGATAAAAACTGAATACATTTTCTTGCAAATCTTTAGCTTTAAGTACATTAGCTCCTTGGACCTTGAAAAAAACCAACACATGTATATAGATTCTGCATGCTTTTATTAGAAATGTCATCTCCAGCTCTAGAAAAGTGATTTTCCATTTTAATCCAAAAGTGGTACTGCTGCAGCATAACATCTCAGTGCAGTGAAATCAGTTTAGTCTCTATGTAATTATAGAAAATGTCTATCAAACTTCAAAAGGCAATAAAAATGTTTGACCCCCTGAACACAATTCACCTCTTTTCTCATGAGGGTGCGTGGCATATGTCAAGATAATCAGGCAATCCCTTTCAACCATTTGAAATATCTTCAAAAGGGAGGCATATGTTGAGTCAGCATTGTTGTAACCCATCAGTAGGGATGGGCATTACAAGGAAGAACACCAACTGATCACTTGAGGAAATAATTCTACTATTCCTTGAAGATTACATCAATACACTCTTACATTACAGGTCAAAAACTGGTATAGCTGTGAGAGCATTATGATGTGCTAGCTTCATTTCCATAAGACCTCATTTGTGTTTATTATTCAGGATTTTTTTTTTTTTTTTGTGGTGGTGGTGGTAGTAGTCTTTTGCTACCACTAGTTAGTGGTACCTTCTAACAATAGCAGTGAACTGCATTAAAAACAATTTGGACAACACCAGAGGTTGCATTAACTGAACATTGTCCATTATTGACAGTTTTTGTTTTTTTTAAACGATAACAGAAAAATCTGAAGCCAGTCATTCTGACAGATTACACTGAGGGTGATTTATTGTAATTCCCACCTATCCACCTTACAGCGCATATTAAATAGCAGGTGTCTAGTATTGTCTCCCCAGTTTCTGCTCATCATTTTTCTTAATAAATAAATAAATAGATGCATAACTTGCACAACTGTTACAACCCTGTTTGTCAAAATGACAGATAATGACAAAATGTAGGCAAACCTGTGGACCACACCGAACTCACAAACAAGCAACCAACCTGAACAAAAACAATCAGGAGGTCTACACTGACTGGCCTGGATTTAGAGCTTCTTCCACTGTTATTCATGTAAGATTTCTAAGATATTTGTTAAAATAAAGTGGGTTTTGTGCAATTGTTTTAGAAGAACAAAGGCATTTTTACTGAACTCCTCTTACATAAGACACATAACTGCCACATTTTTGTTGTTTAAGGCTAGAGACACACCAAGCTGATGATCAGTCATCTGGCAAGTTTGAGCTGTTGGTGAGCCTTGTTTGCTTGGTGTGTCCCGCACCGTGGGCACAAAACAATCCTCATCCGAGTTTTTATTGACTGATTCAACATGTTGAATCGGTGTTGGACATGCCAGTCAAATTGAGCACTCTGATTAGCTGTTGAGCATAGTGAATGAGAATGAATGCAGAACGTACAGTGTTGTGAAAAAGTGTTTGCCCCCGTCCTAATTTATCCTTTTTTTTGTATGTTTGTCACACTTGAATGTTTCAGATCAAACAAATTTAAATATTAGACAAAGATAACACAAGTAAACACAAAATGTAGTTTTTAAATTAAAGTGTTTATTATTAAGGGAAAAAAATCCAAACCTACACAGCCCTGTGTGAAAAAGTGATTGCCCCCTAAACCTAATAACTGGTTGGGCCACCCTTAGCAGCAACAACTGTAATCAAGCGTTTGTGATAACTGGCAATGACTCTTTTACAGTGCTGTGGAGGAATTTTGGCCCACTCATCTTTGCAGAATTGTTGTAATTCAGCCACACTGGAGGGTTTTCGAGCATGAACTGCCTTTTTAAGGTCATGCCACAGCATCTTAATTGGATTCAGGTCAGGACTTTGACTGGGCCACTCCAAAGTCTTCATTTTGTTTTTCTTAAGCCATTCAGAGGTGGACTTACTGGTATGTTTTGGATGATTGTCCTGCTGCAGAAGCCAAGTGCACTTTAGCTTGAGGTCACGGACAGATGGCCAGACATTCTCCTTCAGGATTTTTTGGTAGACAGCAGAATTTATGGTTCCATTTACCACAGCAAGTCTTCCAGGTCCTGAAGCAGCAAAACAGCCCCAAACCATCACGCTACCACCACCATATTTTACTGTTGGTATGATGTTCCCTTTCTGAAATGCTGTGATACTTTCACGCCAGATGTAATGGGACACACACCTTCCAAAAAGTCTGATCAGTCCACAGAGTATTTTCCCAGAAGTTTTGCGGATATTCCAAGATGTTTTCTGGCAAAACTGAGACAAGCCTTTATGTTCTTTTTGCTCAGCAGTGGTTTTCGTCTTGGAACTCTGCCATGCAGGCCGTTTTTGCCCAGTCTCTTTCTTATGGTGAAGTCATGAACACTGACCTTGACTGAGGCAAGTGAGGCCTGCAGTTCTTTGGATGTTGTTGTGGGGTCTTTTGTGACCTCTTGGATGAGTCATCGCTGTGCTCTTGGGGTAATTTTGGTCGGCAAGCCACTCCTGGGAAGGTTCACCACTGTTCCATGTTTTTGCCATTTGTGGATAATGACTCTCAATGTGGTTTACTGGAGTCCCAAAGCTTTAGAAATGGCTTTATAACCTTTTTTCAGACTGATAGATCTCAATTACTTTGTTTCTCATTTGTTCCTGAATTTCTTTGGATCACAGCATGATGTCTAGCTTTTGAGAATCTTTTGGTCTCCTTCACTTTGTCAGGCAGGTCCTATTTAAGTGATTTCTTGACTGAGAGCAGGTGTGGCAGTAATCAGGCCTGGGTGTGGCTAGAGAAATCAGCTTTCCAAAGATGTGATAAACCACAGTTAATTTATGTTTTAACGGGGGGGGGGGGAATCACTTTTTCACACAGGGCCATGTAGGTTTGGATTTTTTTTTTTTTACACTTAATAATAAACACCTTCATTTACAAACTGCGTTTTGTGTTTACTTGTGCTATCTGTCTAATATTTAAATTTGTTTGATGATCTGAAACATTTAAGTGTGACAAACATACAAAAATGAGAAATCAAGAAGGGGGCAAACACTTTTTCACACCACTGCATACTTTTTGCTGTTGGGTGTAGTCTTCCTAGCTTCTCAGTGTGTGCAGGTTGAACTTTTTTTAAACGCAGAGAAACTCAAAACGGGACGCAGCAGGACGTCATTCATCGGGTTTTGTCAGAGTTGTTGTTTTGGTTTGTCTTAGTCTCTAAGGCACAGTGGCATAAATTTTGCTTAAAAACAATTTCCTATTGATCACAAAGTTACTAAATATGCAAATGTCAGTACAGATAATAGGGTGAAGTCTTCATCATTTGTGCTGACCTTTTTACTTTACAGCGTGTCTTTTATACTGAAGGACCAGAATAAAATGTGGCCACTGGAGGTGGGGTTAGTGCAAGGACCAACAAGGGCACCATTTGTGAGGACTAACAGAGCCTGGAAGGTAGATCATTAAGCAAGAGTGCTTCTCTAGGCATTTTTATGAGGGGCAGCAATGTGCATGAGATTTATGTTGTTAATGAAAAATGCAATTTAGTGCATGAACTACATGATGCTATTAACAAGCTTAAAAAAGTAAACGAGACTGAAAACTTACACAGAAGATATCAAAAACTTACGGATCCCTCAGACCCACAGCTTACAAAGACAATCTCTGAAGAGTGGGTAGAGTAGAAATGAGAAGATAAAAAGAATAGCCACAAACAGAAGGCAGAGGGGATAAAAGTCATCATCATCATAGCAGTCTGTCGGGGGCAACAGTGACTGTTTCATTTAGATTTGATCAGATTCCTCCATGCAGCTCTGTCCTTTGCCCTCCACTGCCAGGAACTCCTGACCTTGTTAACCCGGGCGATGTCCGAGCCGGTATGAGTTGCTTTCTGACTGACCATTTCATGAAACTGCTTGCAAAGTATTTGAGTACCACTAGCTTTTGCTGGACTAGCGACACATTCTTGGCAGATAGAGGTATTATCAGTGGCAAGGACAGGCCAAGACAAACTGACTACAGTAGCTGTTGCAGTGACTGACCAGATGATAGGTTTGTTTATCTCTGCTCTTTGTGTAGTGCATGTCACAATGCATAGATAGATAGATAGATGCTTTATTTCGAACAAAAAAGTATAACAAAAACAAAACAAATGACAAATGCAATAAAGTAACAGTATACAGTGTTCGAAAGGGAGAAGGAAGAAGTGAACACTTATTAATTCCATCTCCTCTTTTCCATAAATACACCCATGTGAATTATATACAAATTACCACCTTTAAGACCCCAAGTAAACAATTTACTGTATTTTTTACATATCAACATTAACACCCATCCATCCTAACATACATTGATGTCCATACAGCAAAACCAGCCTCAAACAACACAGATATACACAGTGCTGTCCCACCCACCATTCCATAGTGTCCCATGAGTGAGCATGTCCCAGAGCATGTCCCAGAGCATGTCCCATAGTGAGCATAGTGAATCGTACATATAAATACTACCCTTCTAACATATATCCTTTCAGCAAATAATGTTTATACCTCTTTTTGAATTGATTTCTGTTTGTACATAGTTTCAGTTCCTGCTCCAGACTTCCACAAATCCACCCCACAGACAGATATGCACATACTTTTCTTGGTTGTTCGTATCTTGGGTTTTGTAAAGTTTAAGTCTCCTCTCAAATTATGATCATTCTCTTTTTTTAAATATTTTTTGTATATTAGTTGGGAGTTGATTATTAATTGCCCTGTACATTACTTGTGCTGTCTTAAATTTAACTAAATCGATGAACTTTATGACATGTGATTTTAAAAACAACGAATTGGTATGGTCTCTATATCCTACATTGTTTATTATCCTTATAGCTCTTTTTTGTAATGTGCATATTGACTGTAGGTTGGTCTTGTAGGTGTTTCCCCAGACTTCTACACAGTAGTTAAGATAAGGTAAAAACAGTGAATTGTACAGTAAGACCAATGATTTATAGTCCAAAATGTGTCTCGTCTTCCCCAGTATCCCTATACATTTTGCTAACTTGGCCCGGATGTGACTGATGTGAGGTTTCCAGCAGATTTTATTGTCTAGCGTCACCCCCAGAAACTTATTTTCCTGTACTGTTTCTATTCTGGTATCATCTATCGTTACCATTATTTCATGATTTATTTTATAATTTCCAAACAACATAATCTTTGTTTTTTTTAGATTTAGAGATAATTTATTCTTGTTGAACCACTGTGTTAACTTTTTCATTTCAGTTGTGACCACCTCTAAAACCTGCTGCAAATTCTCATCAGTGCAAAGGATATTTGTGTCATCCGCAAACAAAATAAATTTCAGAAATTTTGATACTTGGCATATGTCATTTATATACAAAATAAAGAGTTTGGGACCCAAAACTGACCCCTGGGGCACACCACAAGTGATGTCCATGAAGGGTGATTTGTGCTCACCAATTTGTACAAATTGTTGTCTGTTACTTAAATAACTTTCCACCCAACTCAGTCTTACCCCTCTTATCCCATACCTTTCCAGTTTCCTTAGTAGTATTCTGTGGTCAATGGTGTCAAAAGCTTTCTTTAAATCTATAAATACTCCTACAACAGCCTTTTTTTTTATCTATACAACTAGTAATTTCTTCTATAAGTTCGATCAGTGCCAAAGATGTAGATTTATCTGCTCTAAAACCATACTGGCTGTCTGTAAGGAGGTTGTGTTTTTCAATGAAATCATCCAGTATCTTAGTGAAGATTTTTTCAGGTATTTTGGAGAATTGTGAGAGTAAAGAGACTGGCCTGTAATTTGTGAAACAATGACTGTCTCCTGTTTTGTATAGAGGTATTACTTTTGCTATTTTCATTTTGGGAAAATAGACTGGCATCGACTGGCAAAAGTCCACCACAGACCTTGCGACAGATGTGCTTATCTGCCAGGATGTCCAGTCTCACCCCGTGTAACTGGGAGTGGTGCACCACAGACCTGTAACAGATACTGTTTTTAGTTCTGCCAGGATGCCCAGTTTCACCCTCCACACCCTCGGAAGGGCAGGGTTGCTGGTTGAGTCGCCGACGGCCCGACCCATGAGACAGGTAGTACCAGTTTTCATGGTTATCTGGTAGCAAGCAACCCAATGCCTGACCTGACATGGGGGTGGGGGGGGGGGGATAAAAGTAAAGTAACAGAAAAGAGGCTATGCCTAACAAGAGGGTCCCCAGTAATTATCCATTCTCATTAAAGCAGACACCTAAATCAAGCTCAAGTTTCCGGGGAGATGGTATGAAATAACACAGAAAGCCTTTGTAGCCTTTGTGGTCACTGATGCTCCTCTATGATAGTACCATGATGCTATTGCTGATCTAATCCCTCTCTGTGAATCTGTAACACAGTGATGATACTGCATTCTCCTTACACTGTCAAAGATGGTGACCTAAAATTCTGAATAAGGCTACTGGCAAGGAATACACTGATGAGTTTATATGGAGTGGGTAATAGACTGGAAGTAGTGAATTCCATCAAAACTGCACATACATACTGTACTGTATATATACAGGGCATCCAGAAAGTATTCACAGCACTTCCACTTTTTCCACGTACAGTGGGGTAAAAAAGTATTTAGTCAGCCACCAATTGTGCAAGTTCTCCCACTTAAAAGATGAGAGAGGTCTCCAATTTTCATCATAGGTATACCTCAACTATGAGAGACAAAATAAGAAAAAAAAAAATCCAGAAAATCACATTGAAGGATTTTTAATGAATTAATTGGTAAATTCCTCGGTAAAATAAGTATTTGATCAATAACAAAAGTTCATCTCAATACTTTGTTATATACCCTTTGTTGGCAATGACAGAGGTCAAATGTTTTCTGTAAGTTTTCACACACTGTTGCTGGTATTTTGGCCCATTCCTCCATGCAGATCGCCTCTAGAGCAGTGATGTTTTGGGGCTGTCGCTGGGCAACACAGACTTTCAACTCCCTCCAAAGATTTTCTATGGGGTTGAGATCTGGAGACTGGCTAGGCCACTCCAGGACCTTGAAATGCTTCTTACGAAGCCACTCCTTCGTTGCCCAGGCGGTGTGTTTGTCATGCTGAAAGACCCAGCCACGTTTCATCTTCAATGCCCTTGCTGGTGGAAGGAGGTTTTCACTCAAAATCTCACGATACATGGCCCCATTCATTCTTTCCTTTACACGGATCAGTTGTCCTGGTCCCTTTGCAGAAAAACAGCCCCAAAGTATGATGTTTCCACCCCCATGCTTCACAGTAGGTATGGTGTTCTTTCTCCTCCAAACATGACAAGTTGAGTTTTTACCAAAAAGTTCTATTTTGGTTTCATCTGACCATATGACATTCTCCCAATCCTCTTCTGGATCATCCAAATGCTCTCTAGCAAACTTCAGACGGGCCTGGACATGTACTGGCTTAAGCAGGGGGACACGTCTGGCACTGCAGGATTTGGGGTCCCTGGCAGTGTAGTGTGTTTCTGATGTAGCCTTTGTTACTTTGGTCCCAGCTCTCTGCAGGTCATTCACTAGGTCCCCCCATGTGGTTCTGGGATTTTTGCTCACCGTTCTCATGATAATTTTGACCCCACAGGGTGAGATCTTGCGTGGAGCCACAGATCGAGGGAGATTATCAGTGGTCTTGTATGTCTTCCATTTTCTAATAATTGCTCCCACAGTTGATTTCTTCACACCAAGCTGCTTACCTATTGCAGATTCAGTCTTCCCAGCCTGGTGCAGGTCTACAATTTTGTTTCTGGTGTCCTTTGACAGCTCTTTGGTCTTGGCCATAGTGGAGTTTGGAGTCTGACTGTTTGAGGTTGTGGACAGGTGTCTTTTATACTGATAACGAGTTCAAACAGGTGCCATTAATACAGGTAACGAGTGGAGGACAGAGAAGCCTCTTAAAGAAGAAGTTACAGGTCTGTGAGAGCCAGAAATCTTGCTTGTTTGTAGGTGACCAAATACTTATTTTACCATGGAATTTACCAATTAATTCATTAAAAATCCTTCAATGTGATTTTCTGGATTTTTTTTTCTCATTTTGTCTCTCATAGTTGAGGTATACCTATGATGAAAATTGGAGACCTCTCTCATCTTTTAAGTGGGAGAACTTGCACAATTGGTGGCTGACTAAATACTTTTTTGCCCCACTGTATTATGTTACAGCCTTATTCCAAAATGGATTAAATTCATTTTTTTCCTCAAAATTCTACACACAATACCCCATAATGACAACGTGAAAAAAGGTTTTTTGGGGATTTTTGCAAATTTATTAAAAATAAAAAACTAAGAAATTGCATGTACATAAATATTCACAGCCTTTGCTCAATACTTTGTCGATGCACCTTTGGCAGCAATTACAGCCTCAAGTCTTTTTGAATATGATGCCACAAGCTTGGCACACCTATCTTTGGGCAGTTTGGCCCATTCCTCTTTGCAGCACCTCTCAAGCTCCATCAGATTGAACGGGAAGTGTCGTTGCACAGCCATTTTCAGATCTCTGTAGAGACGTTCAATTGTATTCAAGTCTGGGCTCTGGCTGGGCCACTCAAGGACATTCACAGAGTTGTCCTGAAGCCACTCCTTTGATATCTTGGCTGTGTGCTTCGAGTTGTCCTGCTGAAAGATGAACCGTCGTCCCAGTCTGAGGTCAAGTGCGCTCTGGAGCAGGTTTTCATCCAGGATGTCTCTGTACATTGCTGCATTCATCTTTCCCTCTATCCTGACTAGTTTCCCAATTCTTGCCACTGAAAAACAGCCCCACAACATTGAGATTGAGATTCAACTTTATTGTCATTACACATGTAATAGAAGGTAACGAAACGTGACTTGGCATTTGGGCACGCTCTGCAGAGTGCATCCAAGGCCGGGGCAGCCGCTAGGCGCCAGTCAACATGACGCTGCCACCACCATTGGCATAGTTATGAGCAGTGCCTGGTTTCTTCCAAACATGACGCCTGGCATTCACGCCAAAGAGTTCAATCTTTGTCTCATCAGACCAGAGAAATTTGTTTCTCATGGTCTGAGAGTCCTTCGGGTGCCTTTTGGCAAACTCCAGGGGGGCTGCCATGTGCCTTTTATTAAGGAGTGGCTTCCATCTGGCCACTCTACCATACAGGCCTGATTGGTGGATTGCTGTAGAGATGGTTGTCCTTCTGGAAGGTTCTCCTCTCCCCACAGAGGAATGTTGGAGCTCTAACAGAGTGACCATCGGGTTCTTGGTCACGTCCCTGACTGAGGCCCTTCTCCCCTGATCGCTCACTTTAGACAGCCAGCCAGCTCTAGGAAGAGTCCTGGTGGTTCCGAACTTCTTTCATTTACGGATGATGGAGGCCACTGTGCTCATTGGGACCTTCAAAGCAGCAGAAATTTTTCTGTACCCTTTCCCAGATTTGTGCCTCAAGATAATCCTGTCTCAGAGATCTACAGACAATTTCTTTGACTTCATTCTTAGTTTGTGCTCTGACATGCACTGTCAACTATGGGACCTTAAAGAGACAGGTGTGTGCCTTTCCAAATCATGTCCAGTCAACTGAATTTACCACAGGTGGGCTCCAATTAAGCTGTAGAAACATCTCAAGGATGATCAGTGGAAACAGGATGCACCTGAGCTCAATTTTGAGCGTCATGGCAAAGGCTGTGAATACTTATGTACATGTGATTTCTTAGTTTTTTATTTTTAGTAAATTTGCAAAAATCTCAAAAAAACTTTTTTCACATTGTCATTATGGGCTATTGTGTGTAGAATTTTGAGGGGAAAATAAATTTAATCCCTTTTAGAATAAGGCTGTAACATAACAAAACGTGGAGAAAGTGAAGTGCTGTGAATAGTTTCCGGATGCACTGTATATGTGCCCATGCGTCACACACATATGCCCCATCTCTTGTTTGTTGCTGTTGTATGTTGTTGTTGTGAGGTGCTTGGGTGCATGTGTACGCATACATAGCACTTCACTCGTGTGACATTTGAATGTTTTGTAGCACCTGAACTCTTGCACTTTAGCATATCCACTTTGTACAGTTTCATTGCAGATGTTCTTCTTGTGCATGATTGTTTGTGTGTTTTTGTGACCCGCCGGGGGACTACCGATGCAAATTAGCAGCATTGCTAAGTCTGGCATACTTACATTTATACGAATGTTCATTAGTATGAAATGTCCCTTTCAAATAAACATTAAACTAAACTAAATTAAACTGAAGGACAACATGTGCACTTCAAGATGACTATCAAAATGGGACCTCAAGTGTTTTGCATTTGTTTTACTAAAGAAGAATTGTTTTAGCTGATAGTAATTGTCAAGCATCTGTTATTTCACACCTAATATAAAGTAATTCCAAAATCGCAGTATGTTAGAAAACCAGGCCATCAATAACTGAGTAGCTTATTCCGGCCAGATGAAGTGGCCACGTGACGTGGTCATGTCAAGAGCTTTCACTTCTTTTTGGCATGACCACTGACCCTGAACTTGACCTTTAACACAACCTGGATGAACACCCACCTGAGAATCATTGTGTGCGAGTTTGATTATCCATACAATAGCCGAGAAGGCATAAGGATTCTTACAAATTGACAGACGAATGCAGAGCAATGGCATTAACTCATTTTGCCTCTGTAAGAATTAGCTACAATTTACACTGAATTTTATTTTCCTTCTTCTAGATACATTTACCTGTGACTTCTGTACATTCAAAGACTTTTACATTCCATGAGTCAACTGATATAAATCTTTCTCCCAAGAAAAATCCCTGAGGTTAGACACATCACCTATAGCCAACCTACCATTAAGACTTACAGCCTTTCATGTACAGCCTTTCATGTCTCAATGTTGTGTTTGTATGTGAGGTGCTACCTCCTGCACATATGTTGCTGCTGAGTGTACATTCAAAAACAAACATCAGTAAATACTCCCCTAGCAGCTGTTTTTCATCACTATCCTCATAATTTGCACATCTTCTAATCCGTCACCCTAGTCTCTCCCTGTCTGATTAGAAAGAAAATCCCTCATTTTTATTTTGGTTGACTAAACCTGGAATGACAGAACAAAACAGCACCATCCATACTGGGCTGCACGGTGGCGCAGTGGTTAGCACTGCGGCAGCACAGTTTACCCTTGGTGGGGATTGTGGGATCGTGGGTTCGATCCCAGCCCCCGACCAACAGTGATCTGTGTGGAGTTTGCATGTTCTCCCCGTGTATGCGTGGGTTTACCCCGGGATTTCTCCGGTTTCCTCCCACATGCCAAAAACATGCAGGTTAGGTTAAATGGAGACTCTAAAGTGGCCCTAGGTGTGAATGTGTGTGCGAATGGTTAAGGGATAGCGCCGTATCGTGGCTGCTTCATCCATCCAGGTGGTGGATGACCCTCAATTTCCCCTCTGGGGATCAATAAAGTATACTAAATCTAAAAAAAAATCCCTCCGTCCTTCACCATCAGAATTGCAGATTTGTCACCACAATGGCTACCTTTTACATGCTCCATCAAAGCAATTAAGTGAATGGAGGATGTGAGTCCTGACCCATTTATGTGATTTAATTTACACCTCAATAAATCAAGTTTATTGAGTTCTAGAAGCATAAAAGTCTACCGAAAAGGCATTATAGCAAAAACTTTAAACTTTATTTATTTATATTGCACCTTTCATACAACAAAGTACAGCTCGAAGTGCTTTACAGTTAAAAACAGTTCCAGATAAAACACAAACAAAACAATAAAAAGACAAAGAGAGCCCTCCCCTCACCCCCACTGTCATCCAAGACATCCATCCACCTAAAGCTGGATTCATGTTGCACCTCCGCTGTCCATGTACGTGCAACCAGAAACCTTGTGTGACGAAATTTACATCATCATCTCCAGTCCGCTAGTGTACACAGGGCTCTATTGTGGACGACCGCGTGCAGCCCAAATTTTATGACCGCGTGGCCTGCCCACAACCTGAACGCGTTGACAGAGCATGCACAAGACTGAACATCCCATTCACAAGGTGGCACTACCAACACAACATACAAAGACAAAGTAGACGAGGAAGACAACGAGGAGGTGGAAGACGAGAATAAACATACATGAATCCTTTTGCAGCAATAGCAGCTTGAGCGGAGAAGAGCACTGGAAAACGGTAATTCCTCCTTTTCTTTGAAATGACGACACTGTTGTTGCTACAAAAAAAATGTGTATCACTCTCCGTGTTTATAGCCAGTGAACAAACTCGTGTGTTAGCACATCTGCGCTACCCACAGGGCTGGGGCGAAACTATAAATAACAGTTGTGCACATGTGTCAACTGCTTGGCCTGGTATACGAAAAAAAGTGAGCATGTACAACACTGCGTGTGCGCCAGGCTCATCCAAAGTGCACGCGGACCAAAGCGGACCAGAGGTGATTTGCAGCATGAATAAGGCTTAACCTCCACCTCCTCCCACCCTGTTCCACCCCACCCACGAGTAATAACAGGCATAGTTAAAACAGCATGCCTAACAGTATACCATCAAAGTATTATTTCAGTAACTTTTAAAGGTTCCATACTCTGCATTTTCCAGGGATTCATTTTAAGTGTTGACAACCTGAAGGGAACACATGCAGTTTTAAAGATCAAAATCAATTTTTTTGTTGTTCTACAACTCTTCAAAAAGGCTTTCTATAAACTTTCTCTCTGTATCAGTCAGTTTTCCAGTTTTCAGTCTGCTCATTAATAATAAGTCCCTAATAAGCTTGGGTACATTTTTTGTTTGTTTGTTTTTGGGGTTTTTTTTGGGGGGGGGGCAATCACAAGTGACAAGGCAGTAACAGTGCAATTTTTTGCTGAAATTGCTAAAGCTAGTATCTCATGGACTGAAAAATGCTGATGAACGTTGCCGTTTTGGGATTTGCCAACTTTTCTGATGAATATTTACAAAAATCAGGCTTCACCTCTGCCATTAGCTACATTTAGCAATGTTTAGCAACAATTAGCAACATCTGACCTTTTTTTTTTTTTTTTTTTTAAATGGTTAAGATGTCGTTTCTGACAACAACGTCTCCAAGAAGAATTAAAAGCTGTAATACACTGGACAAAATGTATGTCATTCTTCTCTTTTTTAAATATCCAACAATGAATTTTCTTCACAAACACCCCAACCCCTACATCATAAGGAAAATATAAATAAATAATGATAAGAAAAGTGTGGAACTATTCAGTGTTCCATACAAAAACTATGCACAAAGAAAGCTGAAAAAGAGATTGATTTGAAAAAAATCTTGAGGTTACTTGGGTGGTGATTTAATAAATTATCATACCAAATGAGAGAGCATTGCTTAATAATGTTTTGCATTCTTTCACTCAGCTATGGTGCAACAGCTCCTTGTGGGATTTATAAAGTTCATTCTTATCTTATAACAACAGGCCAGTGTGAATTTCAGTGACTACAGAGAATGTTACTGTAATCCATCTTCAACCCCAATGGAGAGGAGGAGGATGAAGAAACAATATGCTGTCTTGGCTCACTTTTGCCCCCCCCCCCAACCCCCACTCCCCCAAATGCTTTTCTTTTTCACCACTGCCAATGAACCAGTAGGGACATCCATTCCAGTCCCTTTCTGGGTCCATACAGAAACAGCCTAGTTCAGGAGCTTTCCCAGGATGGAAATACTGTCCAACAGTGAAGGACGGCATGAAGGAGATAAGGAAAATCCACTCTGAATTCATATAAAAGATGTCAGCAATTGAATAAAATAAAAGATAAGAAGGGTGAATTCATTGTTATTAATCTGAAGTGTTTTCAGGCTAGGAATAGATTGACCTTATTTTTGGAGTGTTTCTCCTTTAGCACAAAGTGTTGCTTCTTCACAAAAGAAATGTGTTAAGACTGTAAAAAAGGGATCAGTTTTCCAAGCCAATATTTACAGTCCCACCCGTTATTGGTTATGTCTAGTCAGTGGTAGTGAGAAGAGAGACGAGTGTTATTAAGAAGTAAATTTGTGTCCAGTTGTTGGAAAATAGACATGGTTACCACAAACAGCACAGTCTCAGAACACAGCAACTAATATATTTTACTTTTACCAAAAGTTAAGAAAAAAAAGCTCATCCAAGCCAATAATGTTGTTTGAAGCCCTTGGGTCATTTCTTCTTTATCATATCGAGTACAAATGTCTGGAAAGGACAATGCGGGGTTGAAACTCCCACATCACAAAGCATTCCAAGTCTCACTACTCCCTCTCAATGTGCCTATCAGTTTGTTGCACTTTCAAACTGCGTCTTCTTCAGCTGCATGGAAATAATTATTAACAGGATCAAAGCATATGAAAGGGCTTCTGCGTCAGTGAGGTTCAGCATAGGAAGCTGGGTGGCAGAAAACGGTAATGGAAATCACTGAACTGTTTGAGAGATTATATGAAGACCTGCAATATTTAAGTTTTGCAATTAGTAATGGTGAAATTAGGAATGTCTTCATAATCAAATCCCTGCTTATGCTTACATTTTCATCAAAATGTGTTTACATTAAAAGGAATAGATAAGAATGAGAAACACATTGAGACCTATTAGTAAAATATAAGAACAGCATACCATACAGTACATTATATGCTCATCCACAGCCATTATCAATAGTGCATACCTAGCACACCAACAAGAGAAAAATCAATTACAAATTCATGAGTCAATATAGTGTAGATCTGTAATAAAACTAATACCCATGTAATTGCAAGGAGTTTTAACAAAGCAAACAATCCACAATTCAAAGTGGAACAAATGTAGAGAAAATATTGGAAAAATATTTAACCACCTACAATATGCAGATCTTCAATACATGTAGAAACACTGTATGAAATTAAAAATGTCCTAGCTGGAAAACTGTAAGAGGAGTAAACTGGACAAACCATGTACCCTCTACTGAAATTTCATTCCAAAATTGATAAAGTTTTAAAACCTGTAATTTTCACAAAAATGATCCAGCCCCCCCGTGACCCAAAAAGGATTAAGCAGAAGAAGATGGATGGATGATCCAAAATCAAAGTCCTAGTAATAGGCACATCTTCAATACATGTATAAAGACTGTGTAACATAAAAAAGTAGCTTGAAAACTGGGGGAAGAATTCGCTAGACAAGTTGTATGGACGGATGGATGGACAGACAGACCTCATCATACCACAATATGTCCTGTCTTTAGAGACAGGCATATAAAAATTAATAATTAAAACAAAATTTCATCCATACAATGTTTACATTGAGTTCCTTTAAACAGAAAGAACTCAGAATCTGCATTTGGGTGACATTTTTATGTACTGTAGCTATATACATTTTCCTTTTAATCCAAAATGTATTTCAGGAAATGTAAAATTTACAGCATCTTAACAGAGTAACAAATCCTAGATAAACCTGGATAAAACAGCCGATGAAACAGCTGATTGTCACAACATCACATGACCCTTCTGACAAAGGCTGCAAGAAGTGGCCAAAACATGTTAAGGCAAAAACAACCTTTTTCACTGTCCGACAGAAAAGAAAATATTTTAATAAATCCTAGATCCACTTCTCAATGGACTAAAAATGTTAAAAAAAGAAAAATCATCTATAAGTTTTATAAACCCACTAAAAATTAGTGTCTGTTGTTTATCAACACACAATCAATACCTTCTCAAACATTCATTCATTCATCTTCTTTCGCTTAATCCTTTTCGGGTCGCGGGGGGCTGAAGCCTATCTCAGCGTCTTTGGGCGAGAGGCAGGGTACACTCTGGACAGATCGCCAGTCCATCGCAGGGCCAACACAGAGAGACAGACAACCATTCACTCTCACAGTCACACCTAAGGACAATTTAGAATCCCCAGTTTGATGCCAATTAACCTAACTTGCATGTTTTTGACATGTGGGAGGAAACCGGAGAAATCCTGGAGTAAACCCACGCAGACACAGGGAGAACATGCAAACTCCACACAGATCACTGTTGGTCGGGGGCTGGGATCAAACCCAGGATCCCCCGGCCAAGGGTGAGTTGCTGTGCTGCCACAGTGCTAACCACTCCGCCACCGTGCCGCCCACATATTTGGTCAAAAGAACCAAAGAGAACCAGAAAAGCTTCCAGAAAGTTTCAGGCAACATGAATCTTGTCCTTTTCATACAGACACTGTATACTGATATTAAGTAATGGTTTATAAAGGTTCTGCAACCATCCAATTGCAGGTCTCTCTTAACATCTTGGCTATCTGGTGGGCAGTGGTTGCAAAATGCTTAGGGATGTGGACTGGTGACCGGAGGGTCACTGGTTCAATCCCTGGACTGGCAGGATCATATCTGGGTGGCACAGATGGGGTGTTTTCCCCACCCTCCTAAGCCCCACTGTAGTGCCCTTCAGCAAAATGTTGAACCCCAACTGCTCCAGTGGAGCTGCTCAGTGGCCACAGGCCTGGGCAGCTTCCAGGTGTGAATGTGAACAGGGTGTCCTCGAACAAGAGAGGTTGCCTCTCAGTGGACCTTCCTTGTATAAATAAAAGTTAAATAAAAAATAAATAAATAAAAAATATCTATGCCATTGTTCTGACAAATGAGCTTCAAGCAAATACATGAGATGTGGATGACAGTTAAGGTTGAAAGCAGTCTGGAAGAGCATGTACTCTTTATTGCTTAGACTTTAAAGTGCACAAAGAAAGTTTATGATAAAAGTAAGGCAAACACTTGCAGTTATCTCCTTTTCCCCACACGCAAGGAAATCTGGGGTCTTGCAATCAACCTAAAAGGTTGGTGACATGTAAAACCCACTGTCTAGAAACTGTATTCAGCATGACAAACTGACAAGATGCAGCTCACTCAGTCGATTACTTAATGTTAAACTCAAGTGGCGGATGATGAAATGCGTTCCAGCATTGTGGAGCACGGCTCACAAGTGACATTTGAACAGGCCTTCATTAAATAGGACTCAGCTGAATGCCAAGAAGAACAAAACAGAATCTCTGGGGGCTTTCAGTCATGTGCTTCATCAATACTGATCTCCTAAAAAGCTAGGCTCATCACCATTTTAACCAGCAGTCTGGTTGAAGCAGTGTTTCCTTGTGTTTCATGATAGATTTGCTTCTATTTTTCCTTCTTTTTAAAGTGACACAGCCAAAAATCATGTTTTTATCTGTTGTTAACTTGTCTGTAACATGTGTTTTGTGATTTACAACATATATCAAAACCAAAATCAGTCTCAAATCCAAAGTCTGTGTTTTTTTGTTGTGAATGTCCAGTTAAGCTCCGCCCCCACCACCCCAAAAATGCGAGCTTAGACAGATCGTTTCTAGCTAGGTAAGCATTCCTGATTAGTCTGATTGGTTAATGTTATAACCAATCAGGCTAAGTACTGGGCATGGCTAAACACCCGAGTTCACTTCTCCTGGGGAAGAGGGAGGAGCCGACATGGCTCCACAGACAGGTGAGGCTCACAGTCTACCTACCACTGACCACACTGACAGTCAGCGTCCCTTCCCGGGGATGGCGTGAAACAGACAGCGGCCGCCCGCAGTTTTCCACCGCTGGGGCTATCGTATTCCAGATGCCCGTAGCACATGTGGGGTGCGGTCAGCTCGGAGACCGGAGTCCACCAGCTGCCGTCCAGTCTTCGATGTTCTCAGGTCAGAGGAGAGGGGAGGGCTAGCCTTGCAGCATCAGTTACTAGTGGGCAGGAGTATGGGTGGAGCTAATTAGAATAGTCATGCAATGGGGAAAATAAGTATTGAACACGTCAACATTTTTCTCATTAAACATATTTCTGATGTAGTCACTGACCTGGGATTTTCACCAGATATCAGTAAAAACCCAAGTAATCCATACATACAAAGAAATCAAGGCAACTGCGTTCCCAAAACAAGTTATATTTAATAAAGTGGAATGACACAGGGAATAAGTATTGAACACATGACGAAAAAGAGGTGCAAAAAGGCATAGAAAGCCAAGAAACCAGCTGAAATCCATCAGAATTTCGGAAGTCATCCCATCCCCACTTGGTACAAATTAATTTCAGCTGGTTAAGTCCTGACTGATAGCCTTTAAAATGGTCTGTGAATGTCAGACTGTCACACCACAAAGAACTCATGATGGGTAGAAGCAAAGAGCTATCTCTAGACCTTTGCAACCTTACTGTTGCAAAACATAATGATGGCATTGTTTACAAGCCCATTTCTAAACTGCTGAATGTTCCAGTGAGCACTGTTGGCACCATCATTTGGAAGTGGAAAGAACATCATTTTACCATACACCGGCCACGACCAGGAGCTCCTCGCAAGATTTCTGACAAAGGAGTCAAAAGAATTTTCAGAAGAGTTATCAAAGAGCCAAAACCACTTGCGGAGGGCTCCAAAAAGACCTGGAGTTACCAGGTACTGTTGTTTCAAAGAAAACAATAAGTAATGCACTCAACTGACATGGGTTCTATGCCCACTTACCTCGCAAGACTCATTGCGAAAAAAAAACAGCATGTTGAAGCTCTTTTCAAGTTTGCTGCACAATAGGGCAAGCCAGTAAAATACTGGGAGAATATAGTCTGGTCAGATGAGACCAAAATTTAATTTTTTGGATGCCACAACACACAGCATGTTTGAAGGCAAAATGGAATTGCACATCAGCCCCAAAACACCATACCAACAGTGAAATTTGAAGGTGAGAGCATCACAATGTGGGGGTGTTTCTCAGTGCGTGGTACAGGCAGACTTCATTTAATTGAAGGAAAGATGAATGGACAAATGTACAGACATCCTTGATAAGAACCTGTTGCCATCTGCTAAGATGCCGAAGATGAAACAAGGGTGGACATTTCAGCAAGACAGTGATCCCAAAGGAAACTCAACTGGTTTCAGAGAAGGAAAATAAATCTGCTCGAATGACCCAGTCAGTCCCCTGACCTGAATCCAATTGAAAATCTGTAGATGAGTTCATGGAACCTTCAAGATTTGAAGACACTATAGTATGTGGAAGAATGGGCTAAAATTACTCTTGAACAATGCCTGAGCCTAGTTTCTCCATACAGGAGGCGCCTGGAAGCTGATATTACCAATGAATGCTTTTCTACTAAACAGTAAGTGAATTTCACCAAGCATGTTCAAAACTTATTCCCTGTGCCATTCCACTTTATTAACTATAACTTGTTTTGTGAGCACAGTTGCCTTGATTTCTTTGTATGGATGGATTATGTGGGTTGGTACTGAAATCTGGTGAAAATCTCAGGTCAATGGCTCCATCAGAAATATGTTTAATGAGAAAAATGTTGACATGTTCAATACTTATTTTCCCTGCTGTAGATCCGCGCATACTTAAGTAGGTGGAAGGTGTAAAAGCTCTTTCCAAGCAATTCTAAGACAATAAAAATTTTTTGTGGATAAAAAGACACAATATGCCATTTTGGGCAATACACATTTGTTTTTGAGGTGGTTTTAGAGCTGCCGGAGCGCGTCTTTAACAATTCTAATGGCAATGTAAAACTTTGCTTTCAAACAATATTTCTGCATTTTTTAAAATGATGCACAAGTTACCTCTACAGTAATGATTGTCCTTTTACTGTACTTAAAATGAAGATGAAAATAACTTAAATTTAATATTTTTACATGGTCACTTGATCAAGTAAATCAGCTAGGGCTGCAGTTATCAATTAATTGATTCATCAAGTTTTTGTTGTTTTTTTTTCCGTGTGTGTGTGTGTGGGGGGGGGGGGGGTTAGTTTGAAGATCTTGTGACCAAAAGCTTGCTATTTGCGTATCAAGGAAACTTGAATTAACAAATCTGTGCTGAACCTTCTTTCCTAAAGAGCAGTAGTTACTGAACAAAACAGTAAATAAGACAGTTACAAGATCAAGGAAAAAAAGTATCTAATTAATCAATAGTTACAGCCTTAAAATTAACAATTAAATAATAAGAGTAATTAAAAAATGGAGCATCTGGTGGCCTCATTTTTACAACACAAACCACAAGAGGATATTGCTCAGCTGTACTGATCCCTGGTTCAATTCTCAGACACAGCAACCTTTCCTGCATGTCTCTCCCCTACTCTTCACCACATTTCCCATCCATCTCTTAAGTGCATCTGTCCATTAATCTAAAGTGACACACCGGCAAAAATCACGTTTTTTCTGTTAACATGTCTGTAATAAGGCTGAAATGATCAGTCGATGCTGCTGATAAAAATTTGTCGATGCAGATTTTTATTGTCGACAAATCGTTTAATTTTAAAGTTTATATGCATGCCGCGGGAATGTTCCATTTAACTGTTCCAGCAAAGAAGAAGAGGAACGCATCATGGCGACACAGAGAAAAAATCACTGACAAGGCCAAAAGTTTCCAAAGTATGGGAGAATTTTACAGAAAAATGAATAAATAAAGCAAGTTAAATGTAGAGTGTGAAGCAGTTTGTCATATCACAGCTGTACTAGATGCATCCATTCCCTCCTCCTCTCTGTTCCTCTGTCTCCGGCCACCTGTCAGCAGACTGCATTGGTAAGGTTTGCAAGCAACATTAGTGCTTCTTATTTTCAATGAGCAACTCTCTCAGCTTTAGAAAACTGACCACACTATTAGTACATGCTGTTTAAATAGTTTACCTGCTGTAGGACAGTAATCTCTCTTACAATAGTTGCTGACAGCTGAGCTGCTTCCGCCGTGCTAGCTATACGTTAACTGCAGTAAATAGGTGAATTACAAGAGCAACTTACGCTTTTTCTCTCTCTGAAGATTGAGTTAAGCACTGAGACCCCTACTCGATTCTCATGGGGGAAGACAGAGGAGCCGTGGAGCAGGCAGAGAGAGCGCATGAGAGGCAGAGAGGAGGGAGTGGGGGGGGCAGCTTGATTGAGGCAGGAAAGATAATGCTCCAGCTCAGAATCAGAATCAGAATCAGGTTTATTGCCATTGTTCATGTAGTACACAAACTAGGAATTTGTCTCGGTACAATGCTGCAACATTAAACATGATAAGATAAGAGAAATAAACTATACATGTAATAAAGTGTAGGATAAGATTAAGTGATACTGGTCAACAGTTAAAATATATATTAGCCAGCAGCAGATACTGTGGAGAACTATATAGTGCAGTCGGTAATGCAGGAAGAAAACAGTGATGATTGACATGAGTCTGGTTGAGCTGCTGTACATGGTGCACGAGAGTCACTTAGTGTTCAGCAGTCTAATGGCAGAGGGGAAGAAGCTGTTCATGTGACGGGAGGTTTTAGTCTGGATGGACCGAAGTCTTCTACCAGAGGGGAGGGGGGGCAAACAGTACATGACCAGGGTGTGAGGGATCGGCTATGATCCGGCCAGCACGCCTCCGGGTCCTGGAGATGTACAGATCCTGGAGAGATGGGAGCTTGCAGCCGATCACCTTCTCAGCAGTGTGCACGACGCGCTGCAGCCTTAGTCTGTCCCTGGCAGTGGCTCCTGCGTACCACACGGTTATGGAGGTGGTGAGGATGGACTCGATGATGGCTGTGTAGAACTGCACTAACATCTTGGTGGGTAGCTTGAGCTTCCTCAGCTGCCGCAGGAAGAACATCCTCTGCTGGGCTTTTTTGATGAGTGAGCTGATGGTCAGCTCCCATTTGAGGTCCCTGGTGATGGTAGTGCCTAGGAAGCGGAAGGAATCAGCAGTGGTGATGGGAGAGCCTGAGAGGGTGAGGGGGGGCAGAGGAGTAGTGACTTTCCTGAAGTCTACAATCATCTCCACTGTCTTCAGAGCGTTCAGCTGCAGGTTGTTATTGCTGCACCAGGACGCCAGCTGGGCCACCTCTCTCCTGTAGGCGGACTCGTCGCCGTTGGAGATGAGCCCGATGAGGGTGGTGTCGTCCGCAAACTTGATCAACTTGACAGACTGGTGGCTGGAGGTGCAGGAGTTGGTGTAAAGGGAGAAGAGTAGGGGGGAAAGTACACAGCCCTGGGGTGATCCGGTGCTGATGCTAGTATAGTCTGAGACAGTCTTTCCCAGCCGCACATGCTGCCTCCGGTCCGTCAGGAAGTCGATGATCCACCTGCAGAGGGAGTCAGGCACGTTGAGCAGGGACAGCTTGTCCCGGAGCAGAGCGGGGCGGATGGTGTTGAATGCGGAGCTGAAGTCCACAAACAGGATCCTGGCGTAGGTTCCCGGGGGTCCAGGTGCTGCAGGATGGAGTGGAGGGCCAGGTTGACTGCATCGTCTACAGATCTGTTGGCTCGGTAGGCAAACTGCAGCGGGTCCAGGAGAGGGGTGGTGATGGACTTGAGGTGGGACAGGACCAGGCGCTCAAAGGACTTCATGACTACAGAGGTGAGCGCTACAGGTCTGTAGTCATTAAGTCCAGTGATCCGTGGCTTCTTGGGGACAGGGATGATGGTGGAGGATTTGAGGCAGGACGGCACGTGGCATAACTTAAGGGAGGTGTTAAAAATGTCTGTGAATACAGGAGCCAGCTGTTTCGCACAGAGTCTCAGGGTGGAGGGAGACACGCCGTCTGGGCCGGGGGCCTTGCGCGGGTTCAGTCTGGAGAACTGTTTGAGCACATCCTGCTCACTGATGATAAGGGGAGGGGGGGAGGTGGGGGGGGGGTGCCTTAAATGAAGTAGGGAATGTGGAGGCTGTGGAGCTGGAGGGAGGGGGGGAGTTGGACACAGATGACGAGGTGTCAAAACGGGCATAGTGTTGGGACAGTCTCTGACAAAGGGCTTTGTCATCCTGACCTTTAGGAGCCTGAGGCCGATAGTTGGTGATCTGCCTCAGTCCTCTCCACACGGAAGCCGAATCATTAGCAGTGAACTGCTGCTGGAGTCTCTCTGAATACACAGATTTAGCCCTCTTCAGCTCTCTGTTAAACCGGTATTTAACCTCCCTGTAGCAGTCCCTGTCTCCACTTTTCAGCGCTGCTTCCTTCTCCTTCCTGATCTGTCTGAGCTTAGCTGTGAACCAGGGTTTGTCATTAGAGTAACTCACCCTGGTGCGTGATGGAAGAATGTTCTCTTCACAAAAGTGGATATATGAGTTCACAGTGTCCGTGTACTCATCCAGATCATGCGTGGCTCCTTTAAGCATGCCCCAGTCAGATATTTCCATGCACGTTTCCAGCTTCTCCTCAGCATCACTGGTCCGTATCTTCGTAGTGCTCACAACAGGTTTAGTGAGCTTCAATCTCTGTCTGTATGTGGGAATGAGGTGAACCATCACGTGATCAGATAATCCCAGCGCAGCTCGAGGGACAGCGCGATATGCGTCTTTCACTGTGGTGTAACAGTGATCCAGTGTGTTTAATCCTCTGGTGGGGCATTTAATAAACTGTTTGTAGCGGGGGAGATCGTGGCTCAGATTGCACTGATTAAAGTCGCCAGCCACAATAATCAGCGAGTCTGGAAAACTCCGCTCTGTGTGTTGAATGTGATCCGCGAGCACGCGCTGAGCTTCGCGCGTGTCCGCGTCGGGAGGGGCGTACACAGCGATCAGTATAAAAGAAGCAAACTCCCGTGGGGAATAAAAAGGCTTGCAGTTGATAACAAGAAATTCCAAGGCAGGAGAACAGTGTTTGGAAATTTCCGTTACATCAGAGCACCAGCTACAGTTGATGTAGAAGCAGACACCGCCTCCTGTGGTCTTGCCGGAAAGCTCTGTGTCACGATCAGCACGGAAGAGCTGGAAGCCGTCGAGGCGCAGCGCGCTGTCCGGTATATTTTCCCGGAGCCAGGTCTCAGTAAAGCAGAGGACAGCTGAGGAGGCGAGGTCCTTAAAACGCATCAGCAGTCTCAGTTCATCCACCTTGTTAGAGAGAGAGTTGGTATTGGACAGAAATATGCCAGGCAGCGCCGTTCGCGAGCCTCTCCTGCGAAGTCGCACGAGAGCGCCCGCTCGTCTTCCTCTCTTCCGCCGTCTCACTTTCCGAGCCAAACAATAAACCAGATCGGCGGCAGGGGCTAGAAAAACTGGGAGGAGGTCCGTGGGGGTCAAAGTCCTGATATTTAAAAGTTCTTCACGGGTA
Organism: Pholidichthys leucotaenia; assembly: GCA_020510985.1. Classification (NCBI taxonomy): domain Eukaryota; kingdom Metazoa; phylum Chordata; class Actinopteri; order Cichliformes; family Pholidichthyidae; genus Pholidichthys; species Pholidichthys leucotaenia. Next base: position 53,347,776 of record CM035840.1, on the reverse strand, counting down.
TAAGTGCAAGCAGACACACAATTGACAAACAAAAACAAACAAAGAGCGCAGCGAAGCACCATGTCGACCGCTGTGGGCGCCATCTTGGGATCATCAGCTCAAACTGTACCTACCACTGACCATGCTGACAGTCAGCCTCCCTTCCTGGGGATGGCGCGAACCGACCGTGGTCGCTGTTGTCCACCGCTGTAGCTACCATATTCTGAAGCCCCATAGCGCACGTGGGGGAAGCTCAGCTCGAAGACCGGAGGCACCCACAGAGGAATGGAAGACACATGGTCGGAAGGCCAAGCCAGAGAGAGACATCTGCTCTCAGGTGATGAAGGCGGCCAAGACCGCCACCCGTCTGTTTTGCATTCATTTGACTCAGTTCGGTGAAGGGTTTTTTTGTTTTTTGTTTTTTTGGGGGGGACACAAAACCTCCCGGGTGCTCCATTCGGGCCCTGCAGGGAAGGGCTGGCCTTGCAGCATACATTACTGATGGGCAGGGGTATGGGTAGAGCTAATTAGAATTTTCATAGATCCGTGCATACTTAAGTAGGTGCAAGATGTAAAAGCTCTTTCCAAGCAATTCTAAGGCAATGAAAGTTTTTTTTTCGTGGGTAAAAAGCCACAATATACTATTCTGAGCAATACATATTTACTTTTGAGGTGGTTTTAGAGTTGCCGGAGTGGCTCTTTAAAGGCAAAATGTCCAAAAATAACCCCAAAAAATCTGGCAAAATTCTGAACCCCTGTCAGGGGTAAAGAATGCATTACATAGCAAAGCTGACAGATCAGTTCAGATGACTCATTTTTACAGAGCATGAGGCTGGCATAAAATATTCAGGGGAGATGGATATTTGATAACCTAGCACAAGTGCAGAACGTAATACACAGAGTGATTAAATGGTGCAATTTCAATCTGTGACCATAAAACTTTTGAATCACAGTTTAAGTATGGACACTTGGGGAAGGGCTCAAAAAATTCTTTATCCACCAAGAAAAACCCTGCAGGGTTGACCTTTGAGAAAATTGTGGGGCTCCAAAGGGTGCAGAGCAAGTTCAATCAGATCATGACTTTAAAGGGTCAAACTTGTTCCCTGGAGGGCCAAGACCCTACATGTTTTAATTCCACCCAGTGTCTTCAACAGGTGTTTTCTCACTGATCAGCAATCAATGGGAAGAAATTCAGTGAAATCACCTGGTGAAGACACTGGGTGGAGGTGAAACCTGCAGGGTCTTGGCCCTCCATGGAATGAGTTTGACACCCATGCTTTAAATATTTTAAATTAATAATGTGCATAAATTGACTCCAACCTCCACTCTTCCTCCAAAATATGCCCATCAATTTATATTTTGGCAAATGGTGACTTGCGTAAATGATTAAAACACACCTGCATCCTGCTTCATTGACCAATATAGTCATTCATTCATTCATTAATCTCCTTAATTGTTTTGAGTCACGGGGAGCCAACACTTATCCCAGCTTCTTCACTGAAGAGGCGGATACATCCTGGACCAATCGCTAGTCCATCACAGGGCCAACACACAGAGACAGACAACCATTCACTTTCACATTCATAGCTAAGGACAATTTAAAATCCCCAGTTAATGCCAATTAACCTACTGTGCATGTCTCTGGACTGTGGAAGCCGGAGAACCCAGAGGAGACCCAAGCAGACATGTCGAGAACATGCAACCTCCACGCAGAAAGGCCTGGGCTGGCCTTATTTGCATATTTTAGAGGTTAATGTAATGTAAGCATAGGTCACAGTTTTTAATGGTAATTTTTGGCTGCTCTGAGTAGTTTGGGGTGGAGCTGTCAGTGGGAAGGTTGTCAGCATGATTGTTTATGATTGTTGACGTGTACTTCATTCGGGAGATTTATGTAGCCAATGCATTGTTAATCTCGAAAATAGACTGTAAACAAGATGAAGGCAAACTGTTCTGATTGGTTTTCATTTTTCCACTTCCCACAGAATTTCTCCTTTTGTACATTAACAGAACACAGTGTCCCTCTTTAGCTGTAAATATTTGAGAGAAACCTCTTACATTGACTGGAAAGGCATCCTTCGTCTGGATCAACTTTCATGACAAAAGCACATTTAGACAGAAATGGATAGCCATAGCAAAGACAGTGACTTCCCATAAACAGAAGAGGTGAGGAGAGGAGGAAGGGGAGGGATAACAGGAAGGGGGAGAGGGGTCACGATTGTTAAGTGTAGAATAATGCTCTCTGCAGAGGCTGCTCATGTTGGCTTCTTGCTCTGGGCTGATTGCAATGGGTCTCTAAGGGCCCGTGTTAGACCAAATACATGATAAGAAATTGTGAAGAGCCCTGTGTGAAAGACAGATACACAGCAAGACAGTTTTAAAAATGCACTTTTGAATATTTTTTTAAAACAAAGGCAGGAATGCATTTGGCATTCAGATAGTAATGGCTAAATGCTTCATAAGTGAAAGAAGGAATGAGTGGGAGAAAGAAACAACCTTGCAAAGTCATCACTTTCTGAATACTTGATAAGTCATATGGATGCCTTCAAGCTGAATATTCAGACATCAGTGATGAGCGCTATAGATCCGATGACTGAGTCACCACAAGACAGGATCACATCAAAATTCATCACTCCTCCTTGCAATGCATAGAAACAGTCATTACATCAGAGCAAAAGCAATCCCTGCTGTGTTTTATACCATTGTCACTCAGCTCTATTTTTGAATGTCAGGCCTGAATCAGCTCACTGAAGTGTAATTCCTTCATTTATCCATTACCAGATGATGAGGAAGTGAATGTATCTGAACAGAGTTGTACAAAAAGTATAAGCAGCATACTTACAGAAAACCAAAATAAAATTTTCAGAGAGCAAGAGCTACATTTTTAGGTCCTTTTATTTAATTCAAAAGATACATAAACTGTACATTCTTTTGGAGAAAAAATTACTAAGGGATACATCAATTGTGCAATTGTAAGTCAACACCAATGCGAATTCATAAACTATGACAATTAGGCTACTGAAAAAATTTCCCAGCAAATATTTTCCTTAGTTCATTTGTACTGTCTTTGTGTGACCATATCTTTGAAATTTTAGCCTCCACAAAATTCATACTGCATCACAAAAGGGCCCTTGGCATTTACTATGTGTCCATCCAATAACATTAATGCAAATTAAAAATATCTCCATGAGAAATCCTGGATGGACATGTATGATAACACTGGTCAACACCAAATTTTTTTTTCCCACAATATCTTTATTGAACCTTTTTTTTTTTTAAACAAACATGACACAAACAATCAAACACTAACACTAAAGTACTACAAAAAAAAATGCACTAAAAACACCAACAACCACCAACAAAATCAAGTCTTCAACAATGCTCCTCTGTTTAGTCTAGACAATCCATTACATAAGTATACATATTATGTTCACCAGTTTGGAATTTACAAGGTCCACACACATCATTCACCTTCTTCTTCAAGAGTTATGTTTAAATTTTTTACATGATCAATAAAAGGTCTCCATACATTCTCAAACACAATTTCCTTTGATTTCAGTATATATGTTATTCTTTCTAATGGAAGGTTTGTTAACATCTGTCTTAACCACTGAGTCACATCTGGTCTATGAGTCTTTTTCCACAGTAGTGCAATACATTTTTTGGCATTAAGCAAACTGAGGTCTATGAATGTTCTTTCACTTTTATTAAAGTTATGCTTTTCTGGGTACAGACCCAACAAAAACAGTTTAGGATTCAAAATGATTTGTTTTGAGATTATTTTTTCAATTGTTACCCTCACCTCTTCCCAAAACATTCTTATTATTCTACATTCCCATACACAATGAAATAGGGTTCCTTTACTTTCCATGCATTTTGTGCACGTTTCTGGTATGTTTTTGTTATATCTATTTAACTTCTCCGGTGTAACATACATCCGCATTAACCATTTGAAATGTATCAATTTAAGACGTACATTTATTGATTTGGTTTGGGCTTCTGTACAAGCCAATTCCCATTGTTCCTCTGAAATTTCAATTTGCAGATCTTCTTTCCAGTAGTTTAATCTTTTCTGTGAATTTTCACTTGAGGATAGTGTCAATGAGTTCTAAAACTCTGAAATAATACCCTTTCTTTTACTATCTTTCATCAACATTTTTTCCAAGGATGAATAAATAGGTCGATTGAGAGCTTTATTTTGATTTGATCGAATAAAGTTTCTAAGTTGAAGATATTTAAAAAAATGTGTTCTATTAAGATTAAATTTGACCCTCAGCTCTTCAAAAGACATTATGTTATCTGCACATGGCAAATATAAATCTTGAATCTTTTGAATCCCTTTTAAATTCCATACTTTAAATACAGCGTCCGCTCTCCCTGGTTTAAAATATTGATTACCCCATATTGGGCTAAATGGTGACAATAACTGTGGTTCTTTTAAATAATTTTTAGCTTCACACCATATTTTGATCATATGCTTTACAAATGGATTTTTAACTTGTTTTTGTAATTTTTTTTGCCGAATCTGAGTATATGAATATGGGAAGAGGTAAAGGTAAATTGTATGATTCCATTTCAGTCCAGTGAGGGAGATCATTTAATGAAAAATAATATGTCATAGACCTCAGTTGTGCCGACCAATAATACAACATAAAATTTGGACATTTCAGACCTCCACGATCAAATGGTAAATATAATAAAGACAGACGTAATCTAGCCCTCCTGTTGTTCCATATAAATTCCACTAACTTTTTTTTTATTCTTGAGAATAAATCTAAAGGTGGTGGTAAGGGAATGTATTGAAATAAATAAAGTATTTTAGGTAAAATATTATTTTTAAGTATATTGATTCTCCCGATCATCGACATTGGTAGTGACATCCATCTCTGAATTGACTCATTGATATCTGTCATTAAGGCTTCATAGTTGACACTGGCGACTGATTCTAGCTTAGGCACAATTTGGATTCCTAATATTTAAACTGATTTACAACGTTGAATTGATTTACCTCAGGGTCTGGGTAATTTCTCTGGGTCTCATTTAGCATTAATATTGAAGATTTAGTTTTATTTATTTTATATCCTGATATTTCCCCAAAATTCTTTATTAAATTCAACAAGGTCGGAATTGATTTTTTTAGATTCGACATAAACAAAATTATGTCATCGGCGTACAGGGAGATTTTATGTTCTGTTGGTCCAACTTTAATTCCATATATTTGTGAATGTAAATGTATCGCCATCGCTAAAGGTTCAATTGCCATAGTAAACAGTAAAGGTGAAAGTGGACAGCCTTGTCGACATCCTCTATTGATTTTTATTGATTTTGAAATATTGTTATTTGTTAGGATTTCTGCTGTAGCATTATTGTATATTATCTGAACCCATTTTATGAAATTATTTCCAAGTCCAAACCTTTGTAAGACTTCAAAAAGAAAGGGCCATTCGACTCTATCAAAGGCCTTTTCGGCATCCAGTGATAGGAGAGCTGTATCCGGTGCTTCTTTATTAAAATAAATAATATTAAATAGTCTTCTTACATTATGGAAGCCTTGTCTTCCCTTTATAAAGCCATTCTGATCTCGATTAATAATATTTGGTAAAATTTCTTGTATTCGTCTTGCTAAAATTTTACAGATTATCTTAAGGTCGGCATTTAATAGGCTTATTGGTCTCATATTTTTACATTTATTAGAGGGCTTACCTGGTTTTGGCAACAGTATAATTAAGGCATTATTCATGTATGATGGTAAATTATTATTTTGAAATGCTTCTAAAACCATTTCCAAAAAAGGTTTTATTAATTTATTCTTAAATTTTTTATAAAGGTCAACTGGAAGTCCATCTGGTCCTGCACTTTTTCCGGATTTCATATTATCAATGGCTAGCCCAACTTCTTCTTGACTAATTTTAGACTCCAATATCTCCCTGTTTTCATTTGGAATACACGGTATAGATAGTTCGTTCAAAAACCCATTTAGTTTGTTAAATCAGATTCATTTTTGGTATCATATAATTTTTCATAGTAATCTCTAAAGGCTCTGTTAATTTCTAAAGGATCTATAACTACCTGTCCGTTACTTATAATACTGGTAATTGGTGTTTTAATTTCTAATTGTTTAATCTGCCATGCCAATAATTTTCCTGATTTTTCACCTTGTTCATAAAAAGATTGTTTCAATCTTAGAAGACTCGAGGCAGCTCTATTCGCTGATTTTTTGTCGTATTCAGCTCTCAAAATCAGTAATTCATTCTCCAACCTTGGATCACTTCCTGCATACACTTTTTCCTGAAGATTTTTTATTTTATGTTCCAATTGGGCTCTCTCCTCTCGAGTCTTCTTAGATTTTGAACCTGTATAACTAATATGTCCCCTAATAAAAGCTTTGAAAGCCTCCCACTTTACACATGCTGATATTTGTGTAGTATTGATATCAAATAACTCATCTGTTTTTCTATGTACTTGACAAATTCCTCATCCTGAAGCCATTTATGCTGAAATTGCCATCTACCTGATTCCTTTGTCAATTTCTTATCTACATATACTATACAGCAGGGTGCATGATCAGGGTCAACACCAAATTTATCGTCTAAGTTTTTTTTAGCTGAGTTAGGACAATTTTGATGTGTTGAATCCAAAAATCACATTGGTTTTGCTCAATCAGGTCAACTTTCTGAATTATGGCCACATGTTGTTTTATACGTTTTTGTTTCCATGTACGGGTATTTTCACTTTATATGATGCAAAATTCTTTTTTATGTCTTGAAATTCTCTGAATTTTGAACAATGATGACGTTACATTCAATTTACATGTTAAGTACATGCACAGTACTAAGTACTAAGTACAGGTTTTTACTTAGCACCTGATCGAGAGAAATGGATGTCATTTTCGGATTCAACAGTGCAAAATTGTCTTAAATCAGTTGAAAAAACAGACAACTTACAAAAAAATTATTTTTGTAACCCTGTGTAATTGATTAAGCTCCTAAATAAGCATTAGAAGTTTATACTATTAGGAAAGGTGCATCAACCCCTGAATCACTTCAAAATGAGGTAAATAAAAAGGCTGAAAACAGCCGAGGTGCAGAAACAATAGCGTAGAAGCAGGTTACTGTGGTTACCACCACATGAAAAACATGAATACTGAAGAGGGAGGTAGTTGACGGTTGGATCGGGTGGTAGGAATCACCAGACACCCCATGACACAATATTATGACACTCCTGAGTTTGTTGACATATACATAGCAATATACATATACATATCATATATTGTAATTTTCCATCCTGGTCTCTGTCTTGTTCAAATCTCACCTAGATCTCATGAGTCACTCCTTTGCTTTGTTGACCGAACTGGACAGTAAGCATTTAGCACCACCTAGTGGATTGAAAAGTCAACTGTTTTTCATTACTCTGCTTAAAAAAAAAACTGAATTTGTATTTGCAACATTAATATTTTTATTCAACCCCTTGAACTCTGTGAATTCCGCGGGCAGTCACGTCTCTGCATCTTAGTGCGTCTCAGTGTGCACTGAAAAAAAAAAAAAAAGCTGTATTTCCGGTCTTCCAGTACAGACACAGCCTTGTTACGACCTGAGAAAAAAGCTGTGTAATATATTCATTTTCTGTGGTATTTTTACAAAATTTTGACCTGAGCTTGAAAACACTTGGTTCTCCATTTCTGTTGTGTTTTCCAGCCAGTATCTGACAGCTGTATGTTATTTGCAAGCATTTGTATCTAAAAAAAAAGCACCCAAGCGAACTTTCTTGTTGCTCAGTGGCAGGAGCACTTAGAGAGATTATGACTGTTTTGCCAAAAAATTCAGTGTTTTCTTTTAAATGAGACTAACCCCATGAAGATGCTGCAAAGGGTTGAAGAACAGCTTTTGATTTACTTTGGGCATGTTATTTTTAGGCGTTTTTAGGGAAGTTGAACAGAGTTCAACAGGTTAAGTATCCCAATACTAGAACAGAACAGAACAGAATAGAATAGAATAGAATAGAATAAGCAAACTTTATTGTCCACAAAGGGCAACTTGTTTTAGGCTCAGTGCCACATCCCGTTGCCACATAAAAACATTCAGACATGATACATAAAACACAACATCAGCTAAATCTTAAAAATTCTATGGACACACAACCACAAAACATTTACAGTTTCTCTGAATCAATACAATATCATTGACACAAAGTATCATGATACTACACAAAATCAATTCTCTCCCCCACCCCTAGTTTGATTCAAACATGGCAGACAACTTCTCAAAAGTTCTTCTGGATAACAGGTATTCTCCCCACACTGAGGATTTTGTCTATGTTTTGATGTAGGAGCTCCATCTTGTATTTTCCTGTCAAAATTTGATGAAGCAGAATGCTACATTAAGTAACATACAATTTAGTCACCCTCCTGGAAATAACATATTTCTTTCGGTAAATTATAAAAAAAAAAAAATGCTCATTAAAATACATATACAGCAAGTAGGATGGATATCTGTCCAGATGGCCAATACAGGCCAATGGGGAATATCAAAACTGGAATTTAAAGGAAGAAAAATAAATATTTAATACATAAAATGTCTTCCATTATTTTGTTGATTATTCACAAACGCATGCTTCATGTAAAGTTCAACTTCTGTTTTGAGAAACTTAAGCCTCTGCAGACCAGCCAATAGTGTTGAACCTCAGTGCCACTCATACATGTAGGCCAGTCTCTAGAGAAATATTTCAACTCTACCAGCCTTGCGTTCCATCAACAGCTGAGCTTGTAAGAGACATGCAGCAACAAGACACCACAGTCTGAACTACGGATCAGGCGATGAAGGCTTAGAGAGTCATATCACGTTGCGACCAGACAGAGTTTGCAGGATTCATAACAATGAAGCAATGAACTGCTGTGAATTTTAACCCCTTTGGATGTCATGATGGTCTTAGGGGACTAGACCCTGTCATATGACTAACTTCATCTGAAATGTGAAACAGACTCAAAGTAATAATTACACTGGTCAACACCAAATTTATTGTCTGAAGTTTTTTTATTAGCTGATTTAGGACAATTTTGATGTGCTGAATCCAAAAATCACATTGGTTTTGCTCAATCTGGTCAACTTTTGGCCACATGTTTTCTTACGTTTTTATTTACATGTACAGGTATTTTCGCTTTATACGATGCAAAATTCTTTATTTCTTGGAATTCTCTGAATTTTGAACAATGATGACGTAACATTCAATTTACATGTACTTACCTTTATCAATGTCTGCTATTCAATTTACAGTACACCTGTACAACTGCTGTGCAACTGCTTATAACTTAACATAAAAACCTGACCTGATCGTGAGAAACGGATGCCATTTTTGGATTCAGCGGTGCAAGATTGTCTTAAATCAGTTGAAAAAGCACAGACAACTTACAAAAAAATTATTTTTGTTATGTTGTGTTATTGTTTATCTGCAAATTATACTGAAAGAGAGGAATTGTGCAGAAAACAAAGCAAAGCACTGACACAAGGTTCTACAGGAAATACAGTTTCTGTATGGGCTGCTGCTGCATATGATGGGGTGGTTGAAAAGTTCATAGGCTGACAAAGAGGGAGTTATGCTTGTAGGTGCTGAGCCAGTAGTATTTGTGCCTCAGTGGCCAAGGAACAAGAGGGCAGAGCAGAGCTGAGAGTGAGAGAACTGTCAAAAGGTACAATGAACCACATTTGGTCAAATTTGACCACTGCATCAGAGAAGAGAAGAGAAGAGAAGAGAAGAGAAGAGAAGAGAAGAGAAGAGAAGAGACGTTTGACGTTTAAAAAGTCCCTTTATTGTACAATTCAAAAATATAAAATCACCATCATACCATCATTCCACCCAAGTGTTCCACATTTCAAAAATTCAAACATAACTCATCCCCCTCCCCCACAGAGCACAAAACACTCCCAACAGTCCATTTGTTGGTGAACTCCTCCAAATTGTCCACCATTTTATAATAAGAATACTCCACCTGGAGTCTGACTTTTAACAGGGCCTTAAAAACAGACACGGGGTCCACATTGCCAGTGTTAATAGTCCGGTTTTTCCTCGTCAGCCAAATGGCAAGTTTAGCGGTACCAGACAAGAAGTTTATCAAAATATGCACAGACTTCTTTGCCACTTTGTACTTCGGACCATAAATAAACAAACCAAAAGAAAAACATTCACCAAAATCATGAAACCAAACTTTCAAAAGATCAAAAAGCCCAGACAAACGAAATCATCCAACAAACAAGTGCTCCAGGGTCTCGACTTGTGAACAAAACAAACAACCCTCCCCAACACTAGGATCCAGGTGTGCTCTGTATTTGTTTGTAGCTATTGCCCCATGCACAATCCTCCACTGGAGATCTGCTGTCCGTTTCTCTATAGGGGGCTTGTACATGGAGCACCAGCTGCCTTTTGGGGAGAATCCCGGCCCCAAAAACCCCGCCCACTTCGACTCTTTTACCCCCGTCAGAGAGCGCAGATTTAAAACTTTCACACAGATGTGATACGCCGCCTTCTTCCCTACAGCCTGGAACTTGCCCAGACGAGGAGTTCTGAAAGACAGCAGGTGGTCTTCTTCCTCCTGCCACTCTCCCACTGCTGGACTTATGGAAAGGGCAGGAAAGCTGAACACAGTGTCCTCATCCCATTGATCAGAAAGAGTGCAGTTTTCCACAAAGGCTCTCAGTGGTCGTGGCAGGGCAGCACACACTTCCTTCACCACCCTATGCACCAGTCTGACGGATGTAATATTGGCTTTCCGCCTCAGCGTTTCTATGGACGTGGTTGACATCTTCATCAGATGGCCAAGCTTGGTGCAGCCCGCCTCTCTTAAACAGGTTCGCAGACTGACAGACTGCAGCATTTGAGTGTCCATGAATCCATTGAAAAACAACGGTTCCTCAAACAGCCACATACCTGGTGTCTCCTCAGGAATACGGGCTACAGTGAAGACTTGCCACGCATGCAAGACAGAGGCATAAAAGGCAGTAAGTCCAGTAAAGTCCACCTCCCCGGATTTCACGAGGAAAAGCTGCTTGTCGTAGCCCAAGCGGCCAACTCTCCTCAGGAGCAGTTTTGCAGTGTCCATCCAGCAGGGGCCACATCCATAGAGGAACCGTTACGCAGTCTGAAGCCTAAAACAAGTGATCTTGGACTGTATGTCAACCAGGCCCTGTCCTCCCTCGGCAACAGGCAGGTAGAGAGCAGCCGCACGCACCCAGTGTCGACCAGACCAAAAGAAGCCCACGATCATCTTCTGGACCTCCTCCACCAGGCTCCTGGGCGGTGTCAAAGCGATACGTCTATGCCAAAGAGCCGAAGCGACCAGATTATTGGCGACCAGAACTCTTCCCCTATATGACAGCTGTGGTAGCAACCAATTCCATTTAGAAAAACGGGCACACACCTTCTCCTTACATCCCTCCCAGTTCTTGCTTTCAAAGTCCTCAGAACCCAAAAACACCCCCAACACTTTAAGACCGGCTTTCCCCCACAGAAGACCTCCAGGTAGATGAGGAATGTCTTGATGTGTCCACTGCCCCACCAATAAACCCTCACTTTTGCCCCAGTTTACCCGTGCAGAAGATGCTTTTTCATAAATAGACAGAGTGTCCACCAAACACTGTACATCCCTGTGGGATGTGATGAAAATGTTAACGTCGTCTGCATAAGCAGACAAGACGAGTGGACGACAACTACTGGAGGGCCCCGGCAGGGTCAAACCACCCAGCTGAGTGCGCAACCTGCACAGCAAAGGCTCAATAGCCAAGCTATACAGTTGACCCGAGATCGGACAACCCTGCCTTATTCCCCGATGTACAGGGATTGGCCGACTCAGCCCTGCCCCCAACTTTACCAAACACTCAGCTCCAGTATATAACATATTAACCCATGTCAAAAAAATATTGCCAAAACCAAACCCCTTAAGTGTGGAAAACAAATAGGAGTGGTCAACCCTATCAAAAGCTTTTTCCTGGTCCAAAGACACAATACCAAACTTTAAATCATAACATTTACTAAGATTAAGAACATCACGTATGAGAAAAATATTGTCCATAATGGTTCGATCAGGAATACAATACGTTTGATCTCTATCTATGATTACATCCAAAACATTTTTTAGTCTATTTGATAGGGCTTTAGAAAGCACCTTATAGTCTGTGCAAAGAAGAGCAACGGGCCTCCAGTTTTTAAGCAAGGCCAAGTCCCCTTTCTTAGGCAGCAGGGATAGTACTGCACGCCGACAGGAAACAGGCAAAGATCCAGTTCTGTAACAGTCAATTAGAACGTCATAAAAATCTGATCCTATAATGTCCCAAAAGTGCTTAAAAAAGTCAGAAGAGAGACCGTCAAGTCCAGGTGCACGTCCCAGAGCCATTTGATTAACTGCTACAGTTAACTCATCCAAGGTCAGTTCGCAGTCCAGAGCAGCCCTTTCCCCTGGGCTGAGCTTGGGAAGACCCTCAAAGAGTTGATTTCGAGATTCTATGCAGCATGGTTCTGCACCAAACAGGGCCCCATAAAAATCCACTGCATGGCTCCTCATCTCAGATGGATCTGTAGTTATTTGACCATGTGGGAGTTTTAAACAAGTCATCAATTTCTTTTTTGTGGCAGACTTCTCCAGATTGAAAAAAAAGGACGTTGGGGCGTCCATGTCCTTCAGCTGAGTAAACTGGGACCTAACAAGTGCTCCCTTCACTCTTTCCCGCAGCAAAGAGCTCAGGGCCGATCTCTTCGCCTGCAACAAAGGACCCGAGGTAGAATCCTGATCCCTAATCAAACTCTCCTCCAGCCTCTTAACAGTGTCCTCAAGTTCACAAACTTTGGTTCTGATGACAGCAGTCGAGTTTGCAGTATACTGCTGACAAAAAATGCGAATTTGCACCTTGCCAACCTCCCACCACTGTCCTAAGGAACTAAAACGAGGCTTTGTAGCCCCCCAGTGTTCCCAGAAACACACAAAATAATGACAAAAAGCGTAGTCTTGAAGGAGCTTATTGTTGAAATGCCAATAGGATCTAGTTCTTTCCCCTGGTGAAATGATTAACATCACAGAAGCTAGATGATGATCTGTAAAACCGACAGGACTTATGTTACTATGAAGAATTCCTGGGCCAAAACTTTGAGAAACATATATCCTATCTAATCTAGCAGCACTGACCGTATTGTCTACGACTCTGACCCAGGTATACTGTCTAGTGTTTGCATGTTTAATTCTCCATGTATCCAAAAGGTCAAACTGTACAGTGATATTTTTTAAAACTTGCGATGACTGAAGATGAGGTTCTGCATTAGTTCGATCCACAGTAAAATCTAAGGTGCAGTTGAAATCACCAGCAACAATAAGCTGATCTTGGTGATAATTCTGCAATTCATTTTTCAGTTTATTGAAAAAGGCAGTTCTTTCAGAACCCTGATTTGGAGCATAGATGTTGATCAGACAAAACACCGAATTCTCTATTTCTGCCCTAACAAAGAGCAGCCTGCCCTTCACTACCTCCACTACAGAAAGAACTGTTGCATTCACAGATTCCCCAAACAAAATAGCTACTCCTGCACAAAAATTTGTACCATGACTGAGTGAAAAAGGGCCCTTCCACCACAAGCCCCAGTCCACTTCATCTGCTGAAGTGGTATGAGTTTCTTGCAAAAACAAAATGTTAAGATTCTTTTGTCTAAACAATTCACCAACTAATCCCCTCTTATGATTGCCCCTCCCACCATTGATGTTTAAGGTTCCTAATTTTATGTTTTGCATAGGGAGATAGAGAAGATAGAAGGCAGGGAGAGACAGCAAAGAGCAGTAAATATATAGGAACACCGTGCTGTGCATACCCATGTACGTTATTTCATCTGTCGGGTGTGTGTGACCTTTTTCCCTCCTGCTGATTTACGCAGGGCCGTTAGGTGTTTTTTAAGGCGAAAACGTTTTCTCTCATCCAGGAGGTCAAGGCCAACCCGCCTTTCCAGCACTTTAACAGATCTAATAAATTTATTGGCGTCACTGAAGTAATCAGTGACTAACTGCTCGTTTGTAGGTTTCGTCCAGGAAAACATTTATTTCATCCAATGAGTACAAGCTTTTGCTTTTACTGCAAGTTTCTCCAATAGACACAGTATCAGAATCAGAATCCATTTCCTCATCACAACTTAATTGACTGTTTGATACAGCTGTCCCAGCTGATTGATCGTGATCTACAGTTTCCTGAACGTCACTTACAGCAGCTGACTGGTGTTGTTCCGTCAGCTGTTCAGAAACGTTAGCAGCCACCGGAACCACAGCTGCTGATTTTACAGGCTTTTTCTCACAGCTAGATTCTGATGCACCATCAGTGACTGTTTGGGCGTCATCACCAGCCACGCTCCCAACCGTAAGCTGGGCTGCGGGCGCCACAGACGGGCTGTCCACAGACACAGCAGCAGGCTCCGGAGCAGGACCGGCGGAAGGCCCCGCAACGTCATTTGTAGTAGCGGCATGAGCGGAGGCTGCACCGCTGGTTTCAGCTGCGGCTTCATCAGAGCCTCCCGCCCGTTGCTTATGCGGACAAGCGAACCGTTTATGGCCCACGTCTCCACATTCAAAGCACTTCATTTGCCCTGAGCTCGCATACACCATGTAGGAGCCGTCCCTATGTTTAACCCGGAAGGACACTTCTAACGTTTGAGTGGGCGAGTCCAAAAACATGAATACCTGGCGCCTAAGTGATTTGACATGTTTTAATTTACTATCCTTACATCCCAAACTCACAGTTCTAAACGGGCCCGCAAATTTCCCAAATCTGCGAAGCTCCGTCTCCAACTGCTCGTTAGTGATGAAGGGAGGAACACCTGAAACGGTGATGCGCGTTGATGGAACAGATAACGGGGACACCTGTACATACGTGTCCCCAATTACAACACCGCTCCCAATCAGACTATGGACATATTCCTCACCAGTCAAAAATACAACGACAGCTTTATTCATTCTTGAGGCAAAGCAGATCATATCATGTCCCACCTTCTCACCCACAGCAAGAAGAACCTCCTCCACAGCAACGCTGCTATCCGGCGGGACTATCCTCACTCCCTGCCGGATAGACGGAGGTGGCGTCTCAAAGGACGCCATCCTCCAGCAAAACGCAAACAAAAACACAAACGCACTCAAAAGACTGAAATAAACTTACCTGAATATGCAGCCAATAACAAAGGATAAAGGAAAAGTCCAAACGTTGTGAAAAAGTATAATCCAAAACTCCTCACTCACACACCCAACACCTCCTCACTCACGCTCTCACTCGCACCCACCGGAAGCGGAAACGAGAGAAGAGAAGAGAAGAGAGGTTTGAGGTTTAAAAAATCCCTTTATTGCACAATTCAAAAATGTAAGATCGCCAATATCATTCCACCAAGTGTCTCACATTTCAAAAGTGCAAACATAACTCATCCCCCTCTCCCACAGAACACAAAATATTCCCTACAGTCCATCTATTGGTGAATACCTCCAAATTGTCCACCATTTCACAGTAAGAGTACTCCACGTTGTAGTCCGTGCAAAGAAGAGCCACAGGCCTACAGTTTTTAAGCAAGGCCAAGTCCCCTTCCTTCGGCAGCAGAGATAGCACTGCACGGCGGCAGCCAGTTCCGTAACAGTCAATTAGAACGTCATAAAAGTCTGATCCAATAATATCCCAAAAGCGCTTAAAAAAGTCAGAAGAAAGACCGTCAAGTCCAGGTGCACGTCCCAGAGACATTTGATTAACTGCTACAGTTAACTCATCCAAAGTCAGTTCACAGTCCAGAACAGCCCTGTCCTCTGGGCTGAGCCTGGGAAGACCTTCAAAGAGTTGGTGTTGAGAGTCTATGCAACATGGTTCTGCACCAAACAGGGCCGCGTAAGAATCCTGGCTCCTCATCTCAGATGGATTTGTAGTCCTTTGACCATGTGGGAGTTGTAAGCAAGTCATCTTTACAGCAGGCTTCTCCAGATTGAAGAAAAAAGATGTTGGGGCATCCATGTCCTGCAGGCGAGTAAACCGTGACCTTGTAGTCCGTGCAAAGAAGAGCCACAGGCCTCCAGTTTTTAAGCTAGGCCAGGTCCCCGTCCTTGGACAGCAGACATCGTACTGCGTGCCGGCAGGAGACCGGTAAAGATCCAGTTCTGTAACAGTCAATTAGAACGTCAAAAGTCTGATCCAACAATATCCCAAAAATGCTTAAAAAGTCAGAGGAAAGACCGTCATTTATTTCTGCTGTTGGGCGCGCTTGACCTTTTGTCCTCCTGCTGCTTTGTGCAGGGCTGTTAGGTGCTTTTTGAGGCGAAAACGTTTCCTTTCATCCAGGATGGTCAAGACCAACCTGCCTTTTTAGCACATTAACAGACCTAATAAATTTATCAGTGTCACTGAAGTAATCAGTGACTTTAATGGCTCTGTTATAGGTTTCATCCAGAAAAACATTTATTTCTTCCAGTGAATACAAACTCATGTTTGTACTGCAAGTTGCCCCAAAAGACTCAGTGTTAGACACAGTGTCAGAATCAGAATCCATTTCCTCGTCAGCGCAACTCAGCTGACTGTTTGATTCAGCTGGCCCAGCTGATTCATCATGAGCCACATTTTCCTGGACGCCACCTACAGCAGCTGACTGGCGGTGTTCCGTCTGCTGCTCTGAAACGGTAGCAGCCACTGGAAGCACAGGCACAGCCGCTGATGTCACACAGCGAGATTCTGACGCACCATCAGTGACTGTTTGGGCGCCATCACCAGCGACACTCCCAGCCGTAAGCTGGGCTGCGGGCGCCACAGCCGGGCTGTCCACAGACACAGCGGCAGGCTCCGGAGCAGGACCGGTGGAAGGCCCCGCAACGTCATCCATAGTAGTGGCGGGAGCGGAGGCCGTACCGCCGGCCTCAGCCACGGCGGAAGGCCCCACAACGCCGTCCGCAGCAGTGGCGTGAGCAGAGGCCGCACTGCCGGCTCCAGCCACGGCTCCATCAGAGCCCCCCGCCCGCTGCCTGTGCGGACAAGCGAACCGTTTATGGCCCACGTCTCCACATTCAAAACACTTCATCGGTCCTGAGCTTGCATACACCATATAGGAGCTGTCCCCGTGTTTGACCCGGAAGGACACTTCCAGAGTTTGAGTGGGCGAGTCCAAAAACATGAACACCTGTCGCCTGAGTGATTTCACATGTTTTAACTTGGTATCCTTGCACCCCAAAGTCACAGTTCTAAACGGGCCTGCAAACTTCCCAAATCTGCGGAGCTCCGTCTCCAACTGCTCGTCAGTAATGAAAGGAGGAACACCTGAGACGGTGATGCGCGTTGATGGGACAGATAAGGGGGACACCTGTACATACGTATCCCCGATAACAACACCGCTCCCAATCAGAGTGTGGACATCCTCCTCAACAGCCAGAAACACAACTACAGCTCTATTCATTCAGGACGCAAAGCAGATCGCATCGTGGCCCACCTGCTCACCCACAGCCAGAAGGACCTCCTCCACAGTAACGCTGCTGTCCGGGGGAACGATCCGCACCCCCTGGCGGATAGACGGAGATGGCATTTCCAAGGTCGCCATCCTCCACCCAAAAAAACAAAAACTGAATATGCGGCCAGTAATAGAAAATCGAAAAAAAGTCCAAAACAAAACACGGAGTTCCCTATTTCCGCCCTCCTCCTTCGGCAGCCAGAAACAGAGAAGAGAAGAGACTTTATTGTTACTGTACAGTTGTACAGCATCAGGGTCAGCCTATGAACTTTTAAGCCCCTCCTCATATGTGGCAAAGAAGTTCAAGTAATGATGAATTAGACATGGACATTCACATTGATATTCATCATCATCATCATCATCATAGCAGTCTGTCAGGGGTGACAATGACTGTTTCATTTAGGTCTGATCAGATTCCTCCACGCAGCTCTGTCCTTTGCCTTTCGCTCCCAGGAACTACTGGCCTTGTTAACCTGGGCGACGTCCGAGCCAGTATGAGTTTCTCTCTGACTGACCATTTCATGAAACTGCTTGCAAAGTAAATACTCAAGTACATTCGTTTTGTCTTCTTTTCAAATAATAAATTTACTGTTTCTTTTTAATCAGACAAAAAGGTAGAAGATGCTTGTTTGTTTTTTACCTTAACATGTTTCAACTGACACCTGCAGTCTTCTTCAGAAGTGCCAGTTGTTCGCTGTAACGTGTTGTTTTATCAGCCGTTTTCCTTAGGTGTGACCAGCCTGATGGACCTGACAGATGCAACGCAGTGGCCACGCCTCCCGTCGTCAGGTGGTCTCTGGAGGATGGAGTCCCAGGTGTGGGAGAGCATGAATGCTTCCTCATCCCAGTTCATGGTGTCCTTTGCACATTTTCTGATTTCTATGGCTTCCTTGATCCAGCATTTGTGTTTATTACCCTCCGATCCAGTGATTTTTGTGTTGTCCTAGTCCATGATGTGATTGTTCCTTTTGCAGTGATCTGATATTGCTGATTTCAGGGTTTTTTGTTCTACCTTTTCTTTTTGTGATCTTGTGAGTTATCCTAGTGTTTCCTTTTCACATTCCTTCTGGTGTTCTTTCTTGTGTTGAGTGTTCTTCCCATTTCCCCGATATATGTCTTGTCACACGAGCCGCATGGAATTTCATATATTATGTTGCATTTTTTGGTCCTGTTCTATTTCATCTTTGGGGTGTACCAGAAGCTGTCTTATTTTTATGTGTGGTTTTACTGCTGTGCTGCTTTCGTGTTTTCTCACGATCCTTTGTATTAGTTCTGTTATCCCTCGGATGAGTATGTACATGGAAATGCGACAAGACTGTGTCAAAGTTTTTCTTCATTTGGAAAAATTGGAAAGAACACAAGCACGATACAGAAACCACCTCAGATTCAACCTCTGCTGCAGAGACAAGGAAATTACACCACCAAGCCTCGACGTCAGAAATCCATTCCAACAAAAAACACTGAAAAAAATAAACAAAGCAGGAAACAACCAATGAGAGGATAAGAGTAAGCGTAAACAAGATCGACAGAATCAACGAAGAAATAAAAGAGCAAATGGTCTTCTTCAACGAACACTTCCCAACAGAGAAAGAGACACAGGACCAAATTAACGCACACCTAAAACACGCACATGATCAGGAATTCATAATAACAAAGGACTGCCACCAGAAAAAAATTAAAAAGCTTCTCAAAAGGAAAAACAAGAATGAACACAGGCATGTGAACATAAACGAGAAGTGGGTGCAAAACTTTAGACTTCTGTCAAAATCAAACTCATCCCGGGTATTGCTGAGTGAAAGCTTAGGTATAAATTTGAAGTCAATCCAAAGAGAAATGTAGGAGCTATACTGGCGACAAAATATCAAATGGAGGGACGGGTCAAAAACATTATACCCTTCGCAAGTTTGTTGCGTGGGGTATCATAAAACACAATTGACTTTTTAAGTCCTGTAACAAGCCTGGCTCACGGGATTAGACAAAGAGGGGAGACCACATGGAGATGCCAATTTAAAACCCAAGTTCATTTATTAAAGGAAAGAAATAAAAGAAAGTGTCTGCAAAAATTAGTGGTGTGTGTGTGTGAATGGGTGCGTGAAACAAACAAAAGAAAACTAATCACTGGCCAGCCCAGCGATTGCATGCCTCTGTCAGGGGCTGCAATAATGCCCAAAAAACAGAAAGCCTCCAGACTACAAACTACAACCAGGGGGCCGCCAGCGCAACCCCCACCAAGCGACAGACCAAACCAACAACCAAGCAAAAGAAACTAGACAAGCACTCAGACAGCGCATACCTCCACCAGGGCTCCTTCCGTCCCTGATGGATGACCTCCAAAATGTAATGGGTTTGTGTGTAGGTCACGAGCCAGTTCTGGTGAAAACTGCATCAAAGTCTATCCAGTAGTTTTGGAGGATTCTTGCTAACACACTGTGAGAAGAGCCTTGTCTGAGGTATGCATTCTCCAATCATCACTAAAATGTAATGGGTTCCTCTCTAACCCAAGGGCTACCTCTGGTGAAAATCTCATCAAAATCCGTAGAGTAGTTTTTGTGTAATCCTTCTAATAAACAGAAAAACAAACAAACCACCCACACTGCATTACCTCCTTGGTAAAAAGAGCATGTCTTACCTTTTTTGTTTTTAGAAGTGCTTTCTTCTGGCCTTCTTTGATGAAAAATCTTTCACTGTGTCCATTAAGTCTAGCTCACAAATAATGTCATATTCTATGGACATCAATGTGAGGTCACACAGTCTGTTTAAGCAGCATGCTTGATCTAGTCTACTTTTTACCAAGATCCGTCTACTGCCCAAAGCACAGCTGTCTGATGTAAGCAATGATGGCCTTTCCAAGTGACTTGGCTTTTCTTGTGCTGGTCTCCATCTCTCAGCTTGCCTTCTCCACTGGCCTGCTCTCTTTCAGCAGGATATGGTGGTTTTCTCCTCCAGCTGAGTGCTTTAATGGTCCACCTGTCTCATCAGCGCAGTAATTAGCAGCCCCGCCTCCACTTGTTGCTCCAGCTTAGAAAAATCCTTTACTCTTCGGGATTTTTTTTGAGCAACTCGTTTTCCCTAAGCTCTTTTTCCTCTCAATAATTTTATGAGTGCCACTCACAAACTTTTTTCCGGACATTTTGACCTAGCCAATCACTTCTTACCTCTCACTGGTGCTTGCATAGTCACATGTCCGTTCATGTCCTTCCGGTTCCGGCGCCACACGAGTTGGCTGCCTTTTGCAACAGCAGCTCAATTCTGAGTTTTTTTTATCTTCCTTCTTCTTTCTGATCCGGTGATAACTTTCTGATCCGGCACACCTTTCACTCTATATATATCACGGACACACAGATCGCCCCAAAGGTCTCCCGAGTCGGCGGACAGAGCCACTGTTTACAGCAGGAGACGATACAGCAGGGAAGAGCTAGCTAGCACTCAACCGCCACCCGGTGCTAACGGAGAAACTCGACATACCGGGGAACTGAAGCGAAAACGACGGGGGTGCCAGGCTGGAGTTTAGGCGGCGTGCAAGAAATATAAGACAGAATAATAAAGAGCGATGGCAAGAACCAAGCAGACCGCCCGTAAATCTACTGGAGGAAAAGCCCCCCAGGAAGCAGCTGGCCACCAAGGCTGCTCGAAAAAGCGCTCCGGCCACCGGCGGAGTGAAGAAGCCTCACCGTTACAGGCCCGGTACCGTGGCTCTGAGAGAAATCCGTCGCTACCAGAAATCCATGGAGCTGCCCATCCGTAAGCTGCCCTTCCAGCGCCTGGTGAGGGAGATCGCTCAGGATTTCAAGACCGACCTGCACTTCCAGAGCTCCGCCGTCATGGCTCTGCAGGAGGCCAGCGAGGCCTACCTGGAGGGTCTCTTCGAGGACACCAACCTGTGCGCCATCCACGCCAAGAGGGTCACCATCATGCCCAAAGACATCCAGCTGGCCCGCCGCATCCGCGGAGAGAGAGCTTAGACTTTCTGCTGCACATCCACCAACCACAATGCTCCGCACTGTGTGTCTATATACAGTATATATATATATATATTTTAATATGTACATATGTATACTAGCTGCTCTTGTTTTTTCTTGCCTTCTGATTGTTGCTCTGAGTGTTGCTATCCCTGTGCTGTTGCAATCCTGGAATTTCCCCATTGTGGGACTAATAAAGGCTTATCTTATCTTATCTTATGTCAAAACAGTTCCTCTGATAGGCTATTGTTACATGGTACCCACATGGGCCACATGTAAATGGGACCAATCAGCAGCCATCCACACACAAATATCAAGTGATGAACATAGAATTTGAGCAATTAACATCAATTTGATTTTTTTATTGGTTCATGATAGGCCCTTGATCTCTGTAGGCCCCTGGGCTTCAGCCCAGCCTAGCCCAGCCTAGCCCATTCATTAAGGCAGCCTTGTTAGCGTGGCAGCATAAATCCAAGCATGGTGGTCTGCCATGCGGAAATGTTACCAGAGGCAACCCTGAGTGGCTCTCACCCCTGCCTTAAACTGGGTCTCCTTTGTTTTGTAATTTTTAGAATTTAGGTGGACAGAGAGAGGTTGGAATGCAATGAGTCACTCATTTATATATCCAAAATATTTCTAAGAAGCCATTTATGGGGGAGCAAGAATATGAGTCAATGCGAGTTATAAACTTTTCTTAATAAAAACCTTAATCAAATTCAGACTTGCTTCAGACTGATTTTATGACATCTATCTTCACAAAGGACAAAGTGGTACTGACCACATTAAAGTGGAATGTTGGAATAATATAATTTATAAGACAGTATCATTTCTTAAGTACTTTATGCTTCATCTTTTATGATGAAAACATTCTTCATCTTCTTTTCACAACATGCTTTCTATCTGCTGTGTGCACTTCTCTGCTCTTACAAAGTTTAATCTGCCATCTATCTTCTTTTTTTCTAAGTTTACTTCTTATCTTGACTGAATACTGAATGAGATATTACATTTATGGTCAATTTTTAACCTTGCCCTACTTTTTTCTACAAAAATAGTTTCCACTTTCCCCCTGCGTCTCCCAGCCAGGCCTTCTAAAATCTAATTTCATTTTGGCTATTTGGCTTCACAAGACAGATTTGGCTTTGTGGGCCTCCTGGCATGGGGTAACACACAGCCATTCCAAAGGAAAGGGACAGACTATCAATCCATGAATGGAAAGTTATTACCTTGTGAAATTGGAAGGAAACAATCACAATATTAGCATTTATGAGGTGCAGCAGAAGCATCCATCCATCCATCTTCTTCCACTTAATCCTTTTTGGGTCGTGGGGGGTGCTGGAACCTATCCCAGTATCTTTGGGCGAGAGGCAGGGTACACCCTGGACAGATCGCCAGTCCATCGCAGGGCCAACACAGAGAGACAGACAACCATTCACTCTCACAGTCATAACTAAGAACAACTTAGAATCTCCAGTTTGATGCCAATTAACCTAACTTGCATGTTTTTGGCATGTGGGAGGAAACCGGAGAAATCCCGGAGTAAACCCACGCAGACACGGGGAGAACATGCAAACTCCACACAGATCACCGTTGGTCGGGGGCTGGGATCAAACCCAGGATCCCCCGGCCAAGGTATTCCAGTGGAGAAAAGTCCTCCAGAAACAAAAAATATTGATGTAGTTCAAACTTTTTTCAAGGTTTCAGAACAGTATGCATTAGTATTGTGGCCTTTTTAAAATATTAGTAGTCATAACTGACAAAAGCTCCCTGTGGCTGTTCACTGAAATATGGCAATTAATTGGGCCTGCTGGCGTGGCCTCAAGTTACAATCCTGAACACTGATATTTATCTGAACCGAATAAACTCCCTCTTCTACATAAACTGATTTGGAATGGAAAACGTAAAAATATTTATAGTGCAAAGTTAAGCTTAAGCCTGCATCTCCAGATAGAGATTTATCTCTGTTTTATTTGTAATGGCAGCAGGATGTTAAACTGCAGCAACCCTTTAGAAAAGATCTTTAAGTCTTTGGTCTAAAAAGTCTGGTAGAACAAGGTTATCCAAATGCTGCAAGAGCAGAACAAAAAGGAAGTTATACTTCTCCAAAAATCCTCCAGGTAATCACTCAATCATCTTTCATTCTTTCCAAGTGACACAGCATGACTGTTAACATCTCGCCAACATTACCCATCTGGTTTCTGCCTTTGTCAGCAGTACTCATTTTTCTCAGCTGTCTGTCTTTATTATAAAAATAACCAGTCATGCTGGGGTTGTTTAAACAAAATGGCTGTATAAAAATATGATTTATGAGGAGAGTTTACCTCATGTGATACACTTTTATCAGTTCTTACGGCTAAGCTAATCACCTATGGCATTCCATTGGTTTTGTTTTTAATGTGCATCAATTTAAGTGAAATTCATTGGCTGTACAATACCCGCCCGAGACCAGTACTAAAGATGTCTGACTGAATTACTGATTACACTGCAGCAAAATAAACCTCAGAGCTGGGGCCTTATGAAATGCAAACAGCAAAATAATAACTCACCAAAAAAAACTAAGTTGGGAAAATTGCATGTAACTGATAGAGATGACGAAAAACTGCCCTGCAATCAGTCTAATTAAAGCCCTCAAACCCTACCTCTAACAGCTGTAGGAAGCTGTAAATTTCAGAAAAAAAATGTGTGCCAATATGAAGCTCATAATAAATACTGTTTATTGTTCTCAGGAGACCAGATATAGTTTGGTTAACAAAAAGGACAGAAATTCAGTGACCACCCACTCATACATACATGCTGTGTGTGCAAACTGACTGATGGACTGAGACAACCACATATTGCCTTTCACCCCAAAATCTCTTTTTCATAGTAGAGTTCTTGCTAGCACAAACTGCATAGAGATGACTCATTATTCTGCATAAATCCTGTCAATTTAGGGTCCAGATATCAATAGTATACTGCATGATAATGTCCAGATATCAATAGGGGTGGCTGTGGTACAGGTGCAGTGTGGCCGACTACTGATTGGAGGGTCAGGGGTTTGATTCCTGCTCTGTCTGCAGTCTGCATGTCGAAGTGCTCTTGAGCAAGACACTGAACCCCCAGTTGTTCCTGGTGGGTCAGGCCAACGGCTATGTATGGTAGCTCCACCACCATCAGTGTGTGAATGCGTGTGTGAATGGGTGGACAGCAGGATCTGTAAAGCACTTTGGTCACCTAGAGAGGAGAAAAAAGCGCTATGTAAGTAAACACTACTTACCATCTAAGAGAAAAGAAGAAGGGGCGAGGACCAAGAATCGGGTTCTTATAGAATTAGGGTACCGAATGTGTGGCACAAAATACTGAGAAATTACTCAGAGGCCCCATTTTCTTACTCATTAATAATGTATGCAGTATAGATTATTTTTCTTCTTCCCTGCTAACTGACTAAATAGCTTCAATTATTGCAAGCATTATACTATAATTATGTAACATAACACGGAAACTTAATTTCAGAGAAGTGACGGGGCTGTTATATAACTTTCTTAATATTTAGGAGTTGTATAATACAATAATGTTCAGGCGAAAGAAATAAACATCAAGATTAAATGTTAAGATGTGGCTAATTACTGTATGTCAAATGCAAAAATGGCACTAAGATTTTAACTTGAGGAATTTGAAGTTATAGTTTCTTCTTATTTTAATTAAAAAAGTTTTTGCAAAGAATTATTAATACAAACATTTAATATAGTTTAATACACACTGAAAGAATCGCCTAAATAATTTATTTAACTTTTAAAAAGAATGATTAAGTTCAATTTGCATGGAACTACATCTGAAGTTTTATCATTTCTGAAATTTCATATTAAAAGAAAACTGAAAGAACCCCAAGAATTGTGTGTATAAGCGTAACATTTTTTTATGTATGAGGTAGATGAACGATGTTAAGTTTTGACATGTGAAGTATAGAAGAATTCATTCATGTCTAAGTTGCACAGAGCTGTCATGTAAACACAGCTGAAAAAACACACAGCAGCGGGTGGCAGAACAAGGTCTGGCGGCCCGTAGGGTCATCACAACGTGACTAACACCACAGAAACTCAACATTCGCTCTGATCTCAACTGTTATACACTGCACTTGTACTTAAATTTGTATTTTCATATAAATCATACTGTTTGGAGTAACTGTGTGGATAAAGAAAACAGCACCTGCATGTTTACATACCCAACACGCCCCATGTATCTCAAAATGTAATGTTAAAGGAATGTTTTTCAAAATGACATTAAATTAAAAAGTGCTTGTAAATAAATTCTGTGTATAGTAAAATAAATGTCTAGGTCCTTTTTTCAGTTATAACATGCACTTAGTTTAATCTCTTCAAAATCTTTTGAAGGCTGCATTCCATCTCTTTCTTATCTAAACTCAGAGTTTCCACTGCTAATATGTCTGCGTGGCGGCCCACTGTGCCTAAAACTCAGCCACCATGCTAAGAAAATAAATGAAGGAATGACGTTCCGCAAGCGCACGACCGTCACCTGTGCATCAGAGTTCTGGAGTGTGCTGCCTGTGTGACCGTTCCAGTGGGCAGGCAGACCTATCTAGCATCGCTGTCCGTGAGGCAAACCTGATTCCACGTCAGAGTAAAGCACAAGCTTATTTATGTACTTTAACAAGGAAAAGACAGCAGAAGAGGTACAATGCATCTGGAAAATATTCACAGCTCTTCACTTTTTCCACATTTTATGTTACAGCCTTATTCCAAAATGGATTAAATTCATTTTTTCCCCTCAAAATTCTACACATAATACCCCATAATGACAACGTGAAAAAAGTTTTTTTTGAGATTTTTGCAAATTTATTAAAAATAAAAAACTAACAAATCACATGTACATACAGTATCTCACAAAAGTGAGTACACCCCTCACATTTTTGTAAATATTCTATTGTATCTTTTCGTGGGACAACACTGAAGATATGACACGTTGATGCAATGTAAAGTAGTCAGTGTACAGCTTGTATAACAGTGTAAATTTGCTGTCCCCTCAAAATAACTCAACACACCGCCATTAATGTCTAAACCACTGCCAACAAAAGTGAGTACGTCCCTAAGTGAAAATGACCAAATTGTGCCCAGAGTGTCAATATTTTGTGCGGCCACTATTATTTTCCAGCACTGCCTTAACTCTCTTGGGCATGGAGCTCACTAGAGCTTCACAGGCTGCCACTGGAATCCTCTTCCACCCCTCCGTGACGACATCACAGAGCTGGTGGATGTTAGAGACCTTGTGCTCCTCCACCTTCTGTTTGAGGATGCCCCACAGATGCTCAATAGGGTTTAGGTCTGGAGACATGTTTGGCCAGTCCATCACCTTTACGCTCAGTTTCTTTAGCAAGGCAGTGGCCATCTTGGAGGTGTGTTTGAGATTGTTATCATGTTGGAATACTGCCCTGCGGCCCAGTTTCCAAAGGAAGGGGATCATGCTCTGCTTCAGTATGTCACAGTACATATTGGTATTCATGTTTCCCTCAATGAACTAAAGCTCCCCAGTGCCAGCAGCACTCATGCAGGCCCAAACCATGACACTCCCACCACCATGCTTGACTGTAGGCAAGACACACTTGTCTTTGTACTCCTCACCTGGTTGCTGCCACACATGCGTGACACCATCTGAACCAAATAAGTTTATCTTGGTGTCATCAGACCACAGACATGGTTCCAGTAATCCATGTCCTTAGTCTGCTTGTCATCAGCAAACTGTTTGCAGGCTTTCTTGTGCATCATCTTTAAAAGGGGCTTCCTTCTGGGACAACAGCCATGCAGACCAATTCGATGCAATGTGCAGTGTATAGTCTGAGCACTGTCAGGCTGACCCCCCACCCCTTCAACCTCTGCAGCAATGCTGCCAGCACTCATCTATTTTCAAAAGACAACCTCTGGATATGACGCTGAGCACGTGCACTCAACTTCTTTGGTCGACCATGGTGAAGCCTGTTCTGAGTGGAACCTGTCCTGTTAAACCGCTGTATAGTCTTGGCCACCATGTTGCAGCTCAGTTTCAGGATGTTGGCAATCTTCTTATAGCCTAGGCAATCTTAATGTAGAGTAACAATTCTTTTTTTCAGATCCTCAGTGTTTTTTGCTATGAGGTGCCATACTGAACTTCCAGTGACCAGTATGAGACAGTGTGAGAGCAATAACACCAAATTTAACACACCTACTCCCCATTCACACCTGAGACTTTTTTTTTTTTTTTTTTACTTATTTTGTACCCGTAGGTAGATTTGTTCTGCAGTCCGGTGACAAGCCACCAGCTGCCGGTCCCTGCGTGCGCAAGCGCCCCTTAACTCCCTAACCTGCATGTTTTGACATGTGGGAGGAAACCGGAGAAATCCCGGAGTAAACCCACGCAAACACGGGGAGAACATGCAAACTCCACACAGATCACTGTTGGCCGGGGGCAGGGATCGAACCCACGATCCCCGCGATCCCCCGGCCGAGAGTAAACTGTGCTGCCGCGGTGCTAACCACTGTGCCACCGTGCAGCCCTTGCACCGTGCAGACCTTGTAACACTAATGAGTCACATGACACCGGGGAGGGAAAATGGCTAATTGGGTACAATTTGGACATTTTCACATAGGGGTGTACTCACTTTTGTTGCCAGCGGTTTAGACATTAATGGCTGTGTGTTGAGTTATTTTGAGGGGACAGCAAATTTACACTGTTATACAAGCTGTACACTGACTACTTTACATTGTATCAAAGTGTCATATCTTCAGTGTTGTCCCATGAAAAGATGTAATAAAATATTTACAAAAATGTGAGGGGTGTATTCACTTTTGTGAGATGCTGTAAGTATTCCTAGCCTTTGCTCAATACCTGTGTAGGAAGTTTGGTGACTAGGGCTGTCACGGTAGAGGAATTTCCCCTGGGATGACAGTGGATAGCTCAACAGTGCGATATGCAATATTATTGCTAAAGTTTTTAGGACCCTATGGTCTCATAATTTAGACAGGGTTCATAACTTATGTGGCAAATGATGAAAGCTATGTTGAGAATCACTGCAGCTGCAGCTCCGCTCTCAACTTATGTGCATGTGTGACAATTGTGCAGAGCTCAGATCTTCCTAATGCGATCATTTTCATAAAGCAGTGGTGCAAACTCCAGCATTTCAACTACAGGGTGTGTGGATTGGTTGAAGACAGCTGCAACATTCAGCTTATTTAAACAGGACAGACTCTGTGCAGGACCCCACATGGTTCTTGTTGCCATGTCTCTCCATAGTGATTTTTGGACAATGCTGCTGTCCGAAAAATCACGTTCACACAGCAAACAAGCAATGTACTATGCAGTAGCAGAGCTTAATCATCAGGATCATCAACACTCCGCTCAGAAGGAGCCCATCCAGCCATTATTTTATTAAATTTAGGATATTTTCTAACCTCACCTGCCCCCCAATCCACCACAAGCAATCTGATCTCGCCAAAAGTACTACAAATAACACGCTTTATGCCCTGCAAACATGCTGCTGGCAATAAAAATACACTTAACATTTAATTTATTTAATATGCAATAGGGGCACATAAGTGAACAACAAGATTTAGCCACACACAAAAAAGTGAACACTGCAGTTGTTGCGGTTGCTTGTTTTCCTCCGCAGTAGGCTTGTCCATAGCGCTGTACTACATAAATGCAGTTATCGCGGCAGCCCTATTGGTGACCCTAGCTTTCTTTGTTGTTGAAATACAGTTTATAAGTCATTTTGATGTTGACCTTTGACCTTGTGATCCCAAAACCATAGTCACACTTCAGGGTCACAGGGTGAACCTGTGTACCAAGTTTGGTGACCCTAACTTTACTGGCTGTACAGGAATAAGGCATAGGGAATGGAATGTTAACATTAACCTTTGACCTTTTGACCCCAAACCCATAGTCAGAGGTCAAGATTCCAAAGTGAACCTGTGCACCAGGTTTGGTGGCCCTAGCTTTATGCATTGCACAGTAATGAGGCATAAGAAATGTTAACCTTGACCTTCTGACCTCAAACCCATAGTCAGAGGTCAGGATTCCAAGGTGAACCTGGATACCAGGTTTGGTGGCCCTGTCTTTACTCGCTTTTATAGTAATAAATTGAGCATTTACCATAGTGCAACTGCAATGTTAACTCTGAACCGCTGACCCCTTGACCCAAAACCCATAGTTAGGTGAGGGTGTAAGTCATCCAAGATGTGTATTAGCTACAACTACTGTACTGATTTGAAAAGCCTACATCACTTCTTTTAGTAGTTACTGTTTAGAAGATTTAGAGAGAAATCTGACCTGACCTTTGACCTCAAGGTTATCCAATGAGAGTGAAACTGCAATATGCGCATCATCAGAGTATATCAAACCATGGTACCAAGTTTTAAAACAATTAAACCAAAACTGTAGGAGGAGTTGATTTCACAAGACAGTTACTGTCTATGAAGTGAGGGGAGACAGAAGGTCATAGGCCAGGGGCTACAATTCCCGCAAAAATCATCTGATCAGAACCTAACTATAATATGTGCATCCTCAGTGTATATCAAACCATGGTACCAAGTTTCAAAACAAACGGACCAAAACTGTAGGAGAAGTTGATTTCACATAAGTCGGACAGACGGCTGGACGGACTGACTGACCCATAACATAATCTCCCTTCGGTCTTCGCCTTGAACCGGCGGGGGATAAAAAAAAAACAACTTACAATTGTATTACATTTTTTAAGTGAGAACGGGCTGACTAGTTTGTGTGTGAGCGCTTGCATGTGTATGGGTGCAAGTGATTTAGTAAGCAGAAAGCTGGATTTATGCACCCGCATCACTTTGACACCATTACCAATGTACAACACCGACGCAGTGATCAGCAATTTTTTCTTGTGTGTCGGGTAGAATGCGTTGTTCCATTGCCAAAATGGGTTTCAGCCGATGTGTAGTGATTTGTGTTTGTCGTGTTTTTGTTTAACTAGCAATGTACAAGAGCAGATTGTGAAGGAGTTGGAGCTAATAAATGTTAAAAAGCAACTTTTCATGCGATCGCTGCACAGAGGAAAAAAAGATACGAAATCGGAGAAAATTGTGCATGTGACCACCGCTGCTGCAGTTATTTGACAATCTGTGTAATTATTGGGGTTATGACGAGTCATTAAATGTTCTGTATGTGCTCACTTCCTAAATATTCTTTTGAATTTTGACCATTCTTTTGCCGATTCCCTTTGTAAGTTGTGCCATCATGAACAAGTAGAGCGGAGTAGAGACAAGAACTAGGAGATGTGAAGGAGGAGACAAAAAGGACCAATCACAGCTCTTGCGGTCTGTGTCGCAGAGGTGCACATCAGGCGAAGACACAGGTGTATATTGTGTCACGCCATTGCAGCTGCACCGCATTGACTTGGGTGCATAAATCCAGCTTTGGACAGTGCCCATCTACCTTCAGATAATAGCTGGAAGAAATACTTTCAAGTATGTGGTTACAGAAACAAGATAAAAGTTAAGGGCTTCCCATTATGTGTTGTGCACTTTTAGAAGTTTCCATACACTTTCACTGGGACTCTATAATTTTTGCTAATGACAACTGAGGGCCCAAGAGTTAAAAACAGTGTTAGCTTGAATCAAACAAATTTTAAACACTGAAGGAACACATCTGAGCATTTGCAAACAAGTAAAGAAATCCTGCAGTCTGGTATTATTTCAGTCGGGACAGAATATCAGCAAAAGCCCTCATGTTAAAAGCCTTGAAAACAGTTATAACATGTTTTAATCTACAAATATCAACTCGCATGATTCAGGGATTTATACTTAATTATATACAGTATAATTATTATATATACCTTCCGGTTCCGGCGCCACACGAGTTGGCTGCCTTTTGCAACAGCGGCTCAATTCTGAGTCTTTATCTTCCTTCTTCTTTCTGATCCAGTGATAACTTTCTGATCCGGCACACCTTTCACTCTATATATATCACGGACACACAGATCGCCCCAAAGGTCTCCCGAGTTGGCGGATGGAGCCTCTGTTTACAGCAGGAGACGATACAGCAGGGAAGAGCTAGCTAGCACTCAACCGCCACCCGGTGCTAATGGAGAAACTCTACATACTGGGAGAACTGAAGTGAAAACGACACAGGTGCCGGGCTGGAGTTTAGGCGGCGTGCAAGAAATATAAGACAGAATAATAAAGAGCGATGGCAAGAACCAAGCAGACCGCCCGTAAATCTACTGGAGGAAAAGCCTCCAGGAAGCAGCTGGCCACCAAGGCTGCTCGGAAAAGCGCTCTCTGGCCACCGGCGGAGTGAAGAAGCCTCACCGTTACAGGCCCGGTACCGTGGCTCTGAGAGAGATCCATCGCTACCAGAAATCCACGGAGCTGCTCATCCGTAAGCTGCCCTTCCAGCGCCTGGTGAGGGAGATTGCTCAGGACTTCAAGACCGACCTGCGCTTCCAGAGCTCCGCCGTCATGGCTCTGCAGGAGGCCAGCGAGGCCTACCTGGTGGGTCTCTTCGAGGACACCAACCTGTGCACCATCCACGCCAAGAGGGTCACCATCATGCCCAAAGACATCCAGCTGGCCCGCCGCATCCGCGGAGAGAGAGCTTAGACTTTCTGCTGCACATCCACCAACCACAATGCTCCGCACTGTGTGTCTATATTATATATATATATATACACTACCATTCAAAAGTTTGGGGTCACCCAGACAATTATTTTGTATTTTCCATGAAAAGTCACACTTATTTACCACCATGAGTTGTAAAATGAATAGAAAATATAGTCAAGACACTGACAAGGTTAGAAATAATGATTTGTATTTGAAATAATTTTTTCCAGATACTCAACCTGCTCAAAGGAAGGTCAGTTTTATAGCTTCTCTAACCAGCTAAACTGTTTTCAGCTGTGCTAACATGATTGCACAAGGGTTTTCTAATCATCCATTAGCCTTCTGACGCAATGAGCAAACACATTGTACCATTAAAACACTGGAGTGATAGTTGCTGGAAATGGGCCTCTATACACCTATGTAGATATTGCACCAAAAACCAGACATTTGCAGCTAGAATAGTCATTTACCACATTAACCACTTGCACTCCGGGCAATTTTCCTAAAAATGCCAAAAAATAACGTGCCCAAAGTAAATCGAAAGCTGTTATTCAACCCTTTGCAGCATCTTCATTGGGTTGGTCTCATTTAAAAGAAAACACTTTGATTTTTTGGCAAAAAAAACATAATCTCTCTACGTGCTCCGGCCACTGAGTTACAGTCATCTAAACATACTGAACTTGAAGAAAAAAAAATTGGACACAGTGTTTTTTTGGATACAAATGCTTGTAAATAACACACAACTGTCCGATCCGGCTGGAAAATGCAACAGAAATGTAGAACCAAGTGTTATCCAGCTGAGATCCAAATTTGGTAACAATACCACAAAAAATGAATATTTTACACAGCTTTGTTCTCAGGCTGTTCCCAGGTGTTTTGGAACTGTGCCAAATTGTGCCAAATGGCACAGTTTGGAAAAACGTCTGTAACTTTTGAATAATTCAATGTAGAATCTTCATTTTAGGCTCTAATGAAAGGTCACACTCAGGGCTGTGTCTGTGTGTGTGTGTGTGGGCGGGGGGTCGTTCCCCCCCACCCCCCCGCTACCAAGGACCGACTTCGGCCCTTGCTACAGACGGATTACACTCCTTGCATGTTTTCACAGCGGCTCCCCCCCCCCTCGCTACTGTGTGTGTGTGTGTGGGGGGGGGGGGACCGTGAACGGACCGTGAACGCCCCCCCCCCCCGCTACAGAAGAGGGCCATCGCTACATGATGGAATAGACTGATATGCTTCCCCCCGCGGACCGGGGGGTGTTCGGACCGTGAACGCCCCCCCCCGCTCCTCTTCTGCAGCGGGGGGGGGGGGCGTTCATGGTCCGAACACAGCAAATGAACCGTTTATCGCGGCGCACGCACTTCGTACTTTGTGCGCAGTACAGTTGTAATTTACCGATCGGTCAAAAGTCATTTTTGGATTACAGTTTTCAGGGATAAATAATAATTTAGCTTGTAACACCTTACCTCTTCAAAGCAGCAGAGTCGTGGCGAACATCTCTTCCCACGCATCAGACGAACGCGACGCTGCTCCGCTCGTGGATCCCGATCAACATAATTCCATTATTGCCGTTTTGGCGAATGATTTACGATTTTTGTCGTCGGCCTCCGTCTATTCTGCTGGAATGAGTGCATGTCCCACTTGTGGGTGTTCTCCATGCTGCTGGGTCTGTATTAGATTCGTCCAGCGTCCTTTGTTTTCATCTGTGGCAACAGTAAATCTCTCTTCACCCTGCCTGAATTTCTGTGCTTCAATTGGCTCCTGCGTTCACAGTAGGCGGGTCCTCCTTCCTAGATTTTCATTCATTGGCTCCTCAAGGTTTCAGAAACCCAATTCAAGGCTCTTATTAGTCGAATGAGAGGTCAATCAGATGAACTAATCTGTTCGCGGCTGTCTCTGAAGTTTTTTTTTGAGTGGCGCTTGGACGCTACTACATCACCATCACCACCATCATGCGTCATGCGTCCAAGCGCGCACGAGGGCGCTCTCATGCGCCCTCGTGCGTCATAGGACGCAGAGACTTGCCCGCCCGCGGAACAACAGAGCGCAAGTGGTTAACAATGTATATTAGATATTAGAGTGTATTTCTGATTAGTTTAAAGTTATCTTCATTGAAAAAAACAGTGCTTTTCTTTCAAAAATAAGGAAATTTCTAAGTGACCCAAACTTTTGAACGGTAGTGTATATATATATATTAATTAATATGTACATATGTATACTAGCTGCTCTTGTTTTTTCTTGCCTTCTGATTGTTGCTCTGTGTGTTGCTATCCCTGTGCTGTTGCAATCCTGGAATTTCCCCATTGTGGGACTAATAAAGGCTTATCTTATCTCATCTTATATTATATACACTAGGGCTTTACCCAATTATTTTATTATCCTGTCATGACACAGGTATTTGGTTTTCAAATAATAATAATGGATTAGCTTTATATGGCGCTTTACATGTCAAGTGACATCTCAAAGTGCTTACAGTGAGTCCACTATTCATTCACTCCAGACAGACACTGACAGTGGTAAGCTACTACTGTAGCCACAGTTGCCCTGGGGCAGACTGACGGAAACATGGCTGTCAATTTGTGCCAACAGCCTCTCCTACCGCTATCAAACATTTATACACATTCATACCCAGTGTCATGGGTAACTTCTCAAGTTTAATAAATTTACAAATTTACCAAAAAAATTCCCTGCAACATAAGGAGAAAAGTCTCAAAGTACCAACTTGATGATAAAGTGATAAATGGTAAATGGCGTTCACTTCTATAGCGCTTTTTCTTATCTCAGGATGACCAAAGCACTTTACAGAGCTTGCTGTCCACCCATTCACACACTGATGGTGGCAGAGCTGCCACGCACCGGCGCTGGCCTTGACCCATCAGGAGCAACAGGGGGTTCAGTGTCTTGCTCAAGGACACTTCGACATGCAGAGCGCAGACAGAGCGGGAATCGAACCACTGATCCTCCGATCAGTAGTTGGCCACACTACATCTGCACCACAGCCAGTGGCACAAAATTTAGTAAGTCATTAATTTACATGAATAAATTTACCAGTATATGAGGATAAATAATCAAATGTGTGACAGACACTGCAAATTTATAAGATAAAAGCTCTATAAGAAAAGCTATAATTCAAGGAAAAAATAACTTTAAAATTACAAGGGAAAAAAAGAGAATTTATAAGAAATTTACAAGGAAAAAATATTTCAAATTTGAAGAACATAAACATCTGCAAATTTATGAGGACAAAATTCCAAGAAAAACATTGTGGATTTGCATGAAAGATTTCCAAATGTATAAGAAAAGTTAAATTTCTGAAGATCATCCATGTTGATGCAGTCCACTGAGGGAGAAGAAAGAAAAATATTTGGATATTCATTCTGGATTGCTCCCAAATATTTGGAGCCCAAAACTGGTATTCGGGACAATCCTAATGTACACGTACAACTTACACTTTAGTATAATTTAATGCCGCTTTGTCAGACCCAAGAGTGCATCAACAGCTGTTTACATTTTCACAACCAGACAGATGCAGTCACAATGCTACTGCTGTAGGACAGCTGGATATATTACTCATTTAGAAAACATGAAAGCATGTTTTACCCATCTTACTTTAACATCAACTCAATAGCATGGAATTCAATTATTCCATTCCAACTTTAAAGCTCCAATCCCACAGTCAGGGGCAGAGGAGGAACAGCTGAGACCTTAGTGTGAGGAGCTAGTAAAAAAAGGTTGACTAAACAGTGAACCAGAAGTGGCCAGACCAAAGGGCTTTGCACAGATCAAGTTGAAAGTCTTTAGGTGCACCAGTGGCTAATAAATCTGAAACATAGATTACATGACAACATGTGAAGTAATTTGACCTGTATTCAAAAATAAATGGACTGATGCCTTGTCCAACCTTGACACAAAACTGAATGAAAAAATAAAGCAGTTTCCATGGAAGAAGTTGGTAATCAATGTGCATTCTAACTGTCAATGGAATTAAGGAAATAATAATTTAACCAGAACATCGATGACAGATGATGAAATTACCCCTCGGTCTCATGACTGTTGACCTTGACTTGAGCACAGCCTGGATGCAGACCCACCTGACTGTCATTGTGTTTGAATTTGTTGAGAATCAGGGCAATTGTCTAGGAGGAGTACTGATTTCTCTGAAATCACGTACAGTTGAACTCATAAGTTTACACAACTCCATGAATGCCACTCATTACTAATGGTTAAAATACAACTGTGCTCATAAATTTACATACCTCCAGGGTATGTAAACTTGTGTAAAGGGTAAAGATGCTCTGTACCAGATTATAGCATTCTCACTAATTTCCATCTGTAGAGGAGGGGTGGAGGAGGAGGGGGCAGGGATGGATGGGTCACTGTAGTGCAGCTGTGATATGATAACTCTGCTTACAGAGTCTACATTTAACTTGTTTCATTTATTTTCAGTAAAATCCTCCCATACTTTTGAAAGTTTTGGCTTTCTCCGTGATTTCTCTCCATGTCGCCACGATGCGCTCCTCTGCTTCACTGGAATAGTTAAACTAAACATTTCCGCGGCATGCACATAAACTTTAAAATTAAATGATGCGTCAACAACAAAAATCTGTGTCGACAAATTTTTATATTGATGTTGTTGACAACATCGACTAATTGTTGTAGCCCTACTGATGACAAAATAATTTGCTAATTAAATGAAGATTCTTAATCATCAACTCTTTTTCCCCCTGACAAACAGCATACTGGTTTGAAAAAGAAACACTAATTAATCAAAGTGGACATGTTTTTTTTTTAAGGTATTCCAAAATAAGCTTTTAGTGCACAAGGACAAACAACTCAGCCACTCACACTCAGATCCTTAATCAAACACTTGATTTATCCAACTGCCCAACCCTGACTAGGGCATGGATTTATTTGGAACCTAGCCTGAGAAACACACACTTTTTCTAGAAAGCCTGGACAAAGCAATGCTATGCAACAAATATCTGCAATTTATTAGCAATAAAAGGAAAGCGGTGCGTGGGAAAGTGTGTTGATATCTTGGAAACCTTGACTAAGCAATGGGAAGAGCAATGGCAGGCCAAAAGGAATGATGACCTCGTCTCATGCAATGGCACATTCTTGCCATAACTAAGCTGAAACCAGACTGGGATAACTATAGCAGGCAGCATGGAGTCACAGCTTGGAGAAATTTATGGGAAACTTCCACCTACGCTTCTCCAACCTCCAATAAGCATGAAGTTTAGATTAATGTATTAAAGGGGTCATTGACTGCACTTTTAACACATTTTAAAGGCTCACTCATGTCTTAATGAAGTGCTTGTGACAGATTTTGTCCATATTTTATTTAATCTTTTAATTATTGAAGCAAATTTGTTTTTTAATTTTTCTTGGCTTTCTTCAAACACTCTGCTTAAAAGCCTGTCACTCACTGTAAGAAACAGACTTCAGCTGTTCAACTCCACCTTTGCTCTGACATCAGTGAGCCATTAGCTGAGTAGCTTCTAGGCAGCTCCTTCCAGCTTGGATGAGCAGCGCTGGTTCATCGATCTGCGGTCCTTTGTGCATCTCGCATCATCCTGCCCCCCCTCCCCCAACAACCCCGCCGAGACGTCACAACAAATTGCCAACCCCAGGCAATCCACCGATCACCACAACCCGAGGCTGCTGGCTGAGCCACAGGATCTCAAAGGGCAATGTCTCGCTCCACAGTATTCGCTCCTACCCACGGCCAGCCAGGGGATGCCGCTTCATGAAGCGGCTCCCCCACGCTTCCTTGAGAGTATGCCCGGAGCTGAGCCAGTAGCTCCAGGCAGCATTCCCGAGTTGTCACAACTGCCTGCGCTGGCAGTACCTGTCTGGAGCTGCTGGCCGTCAGCTCCCGTGACCGGCATGCTGGTGCCCTCCGCGAAATCACTGAAAGACGGGCCAGACGATGCGAGGCGCATTGTAGACCATGGACCGGTGAACCAGGTGGTAACAGGGATGGTTATTAGGGTGACTAAGATCTGAAGAAAATAATAATATAAGCCGCGCTTGGTTTGAGCCCCCTGCTACTAGTGTTAGCTTGGGGGTTATTAACTCCAATTCCATATACAGTGGTGTGAAAAAGTGTTTGCCCCCTTCCTGATTTCTCATTTTTTTGTATGTTTGTCACACTTAAATGTTTCAGATCAAACAAATTTAAATATTAGATAACACAAGTAAACACAAAATGCAGTTTTTAAATGAAGGTGTTTATTATTAAAGGTAAAAAAAAATCCAAATCTACATGGCCCTGTGTGAAAAAGTGATTGCCCCCCCCCCAAAAAAAAACAAAAAACAAAAAACAAAACATAAATTAACTGGTTTATCACATCTTTGGAAAGCTGAATTCAATTTCTCTAGCCACACCCAGGCCTGATTACTGCCACACTTGTTCTCAATCAAGAAATCACTTAAATAGGACCTGCCTGACAAAGTGAAGTAGACCAAAATATCCTCAAAAGCTAGACATCATGCTGCGGTCCAAAGAAATTCAGGAACAAATGATAAGCAAAGTAATTGAGATCTATCAGTCTGGAAAAGGTTATAAAGCCATTTCTAAAGCCTTGGGACTCCAGCGAACTACAGTGAGAGCCATTATACACAAATGGCAAAAACATGGAACAGTGGTGAACCTTCCCAGGAGTTACCCCAAGAGCGCAGCGATGACTCATCCAAAAGGTCACAAATGACCCCATAACAACATCCAAAGAACTGCAGGCCTCACTTGCCTCAGTTAAGGTCAGTGCTCATGACTCCACCATAAGAAAGATACTGGGCAAAAATGGCCTGCATGGCAGAGTTCCAAGACGAAAACCACTGCTGAGCAAAGAGAACATAACGGCTCATCTTGGGCAGCACAGTGGTGCAGTGGTTAGCACTGTTGCCTTACAGCTTGAAGGTTCCAGGTTTGAATCCCCAGGCTGGCAGGGGTAGGAACCTTTCTGTGTGGAGTTTGCATGTTCTCCCTGTGCTGCGTGGGTTTACTCCAAAGACATGCATGTTAGGTTAATTGGTTGTTCTAAATTGTCCCTAGATATCTGTCTCCTATAGGTCCTTAGAGTAGAGGGTTAGTGCTAGTGAAGCGCTTTGAGTGGTCTTTGAGACTAAGAAAAGCGCTATATAAGTACAGGTTCTTATCTTTATCTCAGTTTTGCCAGAAAACATCTTGGTGATCCCCAAGACTTTTGAGAAAATACTCTGTGGACTGATGAGACAAAAGTTGAACTTTTTGGTAGGTGTGTCCCATTACATCCGGCGTAAAAGTAACACAGAATTTCAGAAAAGGAACATCATACCAACAGTAAAATATGGTGGTAGTAGTGTGATGGTCTGGGTCTGTTTTGATGCTTCAGGACCTGGAAGACTTGCTGTGGTGAATGGAACCATGAATTCTGCTGTCTACCAAAAAATCCTGAAGGAAAATGTCCAGCCATCTGTTCATGACCTCAAGCTGAAGCACACTTGGGTTCTGCTGTAGGACAATGATCCAAAACACAGCAGCAAGTCCACCTCTGAATGGCTTAAGAAAAACAAAATGAAGACTTTGGAGTGGCCTAGTCAAAGTCCTGACCTGAATCCAATTGAGATGCTATGGCATGACCTTAAAAAGGCAGTTCATGCTCGAAAACCCTCCAATGTGGCTGAATTACAGCAATTCTGCAAAGATGAGTGGGCCAAAATTCCTCCACAGCGCTGTAAAAGACTCATTGCCAGTTATCGCAAACGCTTGATTGCAGTTGCTGCTGCTAAGGGTGGCCCAACCAGTCATTAGGTTTAGGGAGCAATCACTTTTTCACACAGGGCTGTGTAGGTTTGGATTTTTTTCCCCTTAATAATAAACACCTTCATTTAAAAACTGCATTTTGTGTTTACTTGTGTTATC
Source organism: Pholidichthys leucotaenia (assembly GCA_020510985.1). NCBI lineage: Eukaryota > Metazoa > Chordata > Actinopteri > Cichliformes > Pholidichthyidae > Pholidichthys > Pholidichthys leucotaenia. Next base: position 53,307,877 of record CM035840.1, on the reverse strand, counting down.
TTTGACTAATATTTAAATTTGATGATCTGAAACATTTAAGTGTGACAAACATACAAAAAAAATGAGAAATCAGGAAGGAGGCAAACACTTTTTCACACCACTGTACATGACAGACAGCTCACTGGATCAATAAGAGAGCAGTGGGCTGGTCTCAAGGACGGCGGTGGGTTGACTTTTTCTAAACGTGACATTAACGATTTCCACAAAAAAAGTCAAAAACCTTTCTGCCATTTCTGGAAGAGAAAAACGAGATAAAGGCTGTGTTTTTTAAGATAATTGACTGTTTTGAAAATTTCTGGATAATTAGGTGACCAGTCCACTCACTTCAAACAGTTAAACCCTATAAACACACCATTTTTCAATGACCCCTTTCATGTCTTTATGTCAAAGTGTATGCAATGCAGGATATTATTGTTCAACTGATGTTTGTTTGCGTGGCTTTTGTTTAACTTAAAATGTGGAAGTGCATTTCAAAGTTTCTTTGCAAGTCTATTTTATCATTTTAATAAAGTCATTTAAAAGCTCCCTCACTGAAAGGATCTCTGTGAATAATAGTTGAAGAAATGGAGCAGCTGGCTGACCCATAGATCATTTCGCATTGATTTTTAAGACGTCTGCGACTCCCTTTGTGGAACTAATTCCTGCTCTCTCATGTGCACTGATGAGAACTGCAACAGCTGCCCGTTTCCACAGTCCAGTTAGTAGGGAAAAGTCTGAGAGAGAAGTAGAGCAGAGGTGCGATGGGAATAAACGTTCCAGACTCCTACTAATTTATTGATCTCCACTGACCTTGTCTCTCGTCATACAACGGACATCAAGGACAGACTAGGCCTAGCTTTGGTTTTCCACTTTCACACTAAATTTCCTCTAAGTTAACCATTTTCTGGGGTTTAATGGATTTAACCTTGTCAATAGACTCCTAAAGGGTAGAGTTTACAATGGTTGCAACTAAAGCTATACGCCAAGCACACTTTAAATGAATATGGCTGACTTGGTAACGTTAGAAGCAAAAAGCATGGGACACATTATAAACCATTTATGAAGAACAACTGCTGTCAGGAAATGCAACAGTCAATAAGAGGAGCAAAGTAATGAGCATCCATGCATCAAAAGTATGTCATCTTGATGGATCTACACATGCATGTATACGGCTATCAATATATACTGACTTTCAGAGTGCTCATCAACCCCACTAAGGGACTCAAAGCTTAACAGCTTAGACTCTAGCTTAACAAAACCTAAAATGTATATAGTACAACCTGACAATAACTGACATAAAATGCTTCTAACTGAAAAAAAACTAATTTCTTGATCACTGGTAAAATTTAACTGTAGATTTATCTGTCGGTCTCAAATCTACATATTCATGCTTTTAAAAAATATTTGAAAACAGTTTTTGGACAAAACACCATTAATTAAACAACTTATTGGTGTCTGAATTGTATGGCATATTTATTAACTTTTACTCATTTATAGAGTTTGTTATATATGGTTTTCTTTTACTTATATGGTTTGCCATCTTTTTTCAGTTATTTAATTTTCTTCTTGTAAATTGGTGATTGTCTTGCTGTGTTTGAATTGCATGTTTATGTATGTTCATGTTAATATCTCAGTTTATTTTTTTTAACTGAGGATCCCAGGAAGACTAGCAACTGCTTTGGCAGAAGTTAACAGGGTTCCTAATAAATAAACAAACATCATAAGGTTTATAAAGCAACATTTTCAAGTTTTTGGGTTTGACCTTCATGAACCGCTGTGTTAGAAAATGTAGAAGGTCAGAAGTGTAATTTGAAGTTTCTGAAACATGCAGTGCACAAATTTTTTTTAATTCATAACTAGTGGTGTTGGACGATTAAAATTTTTAATCATGATGAATCTTTTGGAATGTTGAGTTAATCACGATTTAAAACACATGTTTTTCCATACAGATACAGTGTACCTTAAGTCTGTAATTTTTCAAGTTTTTCATACTGTTATGAACATGGGAGTGGACAAATATGCTTGCTGTCTTCACCTGCAGGTTTTAAAGCTCTAAAAATGATGAAAACTATCCAGAATATTCTCCAGAAAATTCTCAAAAGTAGATTGCATGTGCAAACAACGGAATGCCAGGGCTCATTACTGCAACACAACTCAGCATCCAACCAGCAGCCACAAATGGAGCTTGCGCTTTCTCCCATAGCAAACATCCACAGCTTTTAAGCAAATCAACATAAAACCATGGACCTCATGTGTCACAACAGACAATTTCCCTTTTAGCAGAAAAATTGCAAGCATAAACAACTATCTCACCCGTGATGACACCCCCACCGTGCTGCAAAAATGGCGGGGGAGTGAATGGGCATTACAAACACAACTTGAGAATTTCTTTTAGACTGGTACTCACCAACAGTTGGACCCAGAGCTATGAGGAAGAAAACAGGCAAATTTCTGTCCGTGTCAGCTGCTGAAGGTCACCTACAACCTAGCATGTAGCTACTAGCCAGCTTCCACAGAAAAGGAACCCAACATCCAGGCAAAGTTTTGGAGGAGGCTGTAACAATTATCCAAGTGAGAGTTCCAACAGATAACGCTGTCAACTTAAGCATGACAGCACTTTGGGGATTTCCATGGCTGAAATCCAGCTTGTTTGACTTTACAGTGTCTGCATTATGCGCACAGTGTCTGTGGCCAGAGTGGCTTTGATACAGAGAGCCACAAGGCCAAAAAGTACTGTTTGCGCTTTCTGCCGTTAACTGCTGTTAACCGCAATCACAAAATTTGTCGCCGTTAAGGGGGCAAAGCGTTAATGGGCGGTCAACGCAATAATGCCAATACCACTACTTGTAACATGACTACACAATTTTCTTTCAAATAGAAGCACCTTTATAAAGGTTCCTGACCAGTTACATTTCTCTATTTCCTATGCCATGCATTTAACATTGAAAAGTTGTGATGAAAAACTGCTCCAAAATACTGATAGAAAAGTTTCATATTTGTTTCATACATGTGATTTGCTTTGTCTCAGAGTCTGTGTAAAAGTGTCAAGGATGCAGCTACATTAGTTATCATCTTGTTTTGAGTTCATCTTGTGCAGCTCCCGTGTGACTGGCACTGAGTGAGCGTCATGGTTCCTGAGAAAGAGATAATCTGAACACCAAGTTTTGACCAATCATGATGGACAATTGTTCCTCCACCTCTCCGATAACAAATTGCTTAAAGAACTGAGTGATGTGTGTTTGAGTCAAAATGGTCCAGGAATAGGCTCTGGGACTATTTTTGTATTGTTCTCCACTGGCCAGTGTAATTAAATTTGTTGAAACTCTGATCCAGCCTGGTTTCTGACTGAAGGTTAAGAAGGATTTTTCTAACAAATACACACATCTCCAAAAGAATAATGAAATTTAAAATCTGAAATTACATAACATTAGAAGAAAAGAATGCTAGCTAATTAACCATTATGTTGATTCATGCAAATCTTGATTTTTATTTTTTATTTGAATGAATATATCAATCTGTTGAAAGTCAAGAACAGATACAGTGGATATGAAAAATGTACACACTCCTGTTCAAATGCCAGGTTTTTATGATGTAAAAAAAATGAGACCAAGATAAATAATTTCAAAAATTTTTCCACTATCAATGTGACCTATCAGCTGTACACCCCAATTGAAAGACAAACTGAAATATTTTTTTTTCCACAATATCTTTATTGAACCTTTTTTTTTTTTTAACAAACATGATACAAACAATCAAACACTAACACTAAAGTACTGCAAAAAAAAAAATGCACTAAAAACACCAACAACCACCAACAAAATCAAGTCTTCAACAATGCTCCTCTGTTTAGTCTAAACAATCCAATACATAAGTATACATATTATGTTCACCAGTTTGGAATTTACAAGGTCCACACACATCATTCACCTTCTTCTTCAAGAGTTATGTTTAAATTTTTTACATAATCAATAAAAGGTCTCCATATATTCTCAAACACAATTTCCTTTGATTTCAGTATATATGTTATTCTTTCTAATGGAAGGTTTGTTAACATCTGTCTTAACCACTGAGTCACATCTGGTCTATGAGTCTTTTTCCATAATAGTGCAATACATTTTTTGGCATTAAGCAAACTGAGGTCTATGAATGTTCTTTCACTTTTATTAAAATTATGCTTTTCTGGGTACAGACCCAACAAAAACAGTTTAGGATGCAATATGATTTGTTTTGAGATTATTTTTTCAATTGTTACCCTCACCTCTTCCCAAAACATTCTTATTAATCTACATTCCCATAAACAATGAAATAGGGTTCCTTTACTTTCCATGCATTTTGTGCATGTATCTGGTATATTTTTGTTATATCTATTTAACTCCTCCGGTGTAACATACATCCGCATTAACCATTTGAAATGTATCAATTTAAGGCGTGCATTTATTGATTTGGTTTGAGCTTCTGTACAAGCCAATTCCCATTGTTCCTCTGAAATTTCAGTTTGCAGATCTTCTTTCCAGTAGTTTAATCTTTTCAGTGAATTTTCACTTGAAGATAGTGTCAATGAGTTATAAAACTCTGAAATAATACCCTTTCTTTTACTATCTTTCATCATCATTTTTTCCAAGGATGAATAAATAGGTCGAGTGAGAGCTTTATTTTGATTTGATCGAATAAAGTTTCTAAGTTGAAGATATTTAAAAAAATGTGTTCTATTGAGATTAAATTTGATCCTCAGCTCTTCAAAAGACATTATGTTATCTGCACATGGCAAATATAAATCCTGAATCTTTTGTATCCCTTTTAAATTCCATACTTTAAATACAGCGTCCGCTCTCCCTGGTTTAAAATATTGATTACCCCATATTGGACTAAATTGTGACAATAACTGTGGTTCTTTTAAATAGTTTTTAGCTTCACACCATATTTTGATCATATGCTTTACAAATGGATTTTTAACTTGTTTTTGTAATTTTTTTGCCGAATCTGAGTATATGAATATGGGAAGAGGTAAAGGTAAATTGTATGATTCCATTTCAGTCCAGTGAGGGAGATCATTTGATGAAAAATAATATGTCATAGACCTCAGTTGTGCCGACCAATAATACAACATAAAATTTGGACATTTCAGACCTCCATGATCAAATGGTAAATATAATAAAGACAAACGTAATCTAGCCCTCCTGTTGTTCCATATAAATTCCACTAACTTTTTTTTTATTCTTGAGAATAGATCTAAAGGTGGTGATAAGGGAATGTATTGAAATAAATAAAGTATTTTAGGTAAAATATTACTTTTAAGTATATTGATTCTCCCGATCATCGACATTGGTAGTGACATCCATCTCTGAGTTAACTTATTGATATCTGACATTAAGGCTTCATAGTTGACACTGGCGACTGATTCTAGCTTAGGCACAATTTGGATTCCTAAATATTTAAACTGATTTACAACATTGAATTGATTTACCTCAGGGGCTGGGTAATTTCTCTGGGTCTCATTTAGCATTAATATTGAAGATTTAGTTTTATTTATTTTATATCCTGATATTTCCCCAAAATTCTTTATTAAATTCAACAAGGTTGGAATTGATTTTTTAAGATTCGACATAAACAAAATTATGTCATCGGCGTACAGGGAGATTTTATGTTCTGTTGGTCCAACTTTAATTCCATATATTTGTGAATGTAAACGTATCGCTATCGCTAAAGGTTCAATTGCCATAGTAAACAGTAAAGGTGAAAGTGGACAGCCTTGTCGACATCCTCTATTGATTTTTATTGGTTTTGAAATATTGTTATTTGTTAGGATTTCTGCTGTAGCATTATTGTATATTATTTGAACCCATTTTATGAAATTATTTCCAAGTCCAAACCTTTGTAGGACTTCAAAAAGAAAGGGCCATTCGACTCTATCAAAGGCCTTTTCGGCGTCCAGTGATAGGAGAGCTGTATCCGGTGCTTCTTTATTAAAATAAATAATATTAAATAGTCTTCTTACATTATGGAAGCCTTGTCTACCCTTTATAAAGCCATTCTGATCTCGATTAATAATATTTGGTAAAATTTCTTGTATTCGTCTTGCTAAAATTTTACAGATTATCTTAAGGTCGGCGTTTAATAGGCTTATTGGTCTCATATTTTCACATTTATTAGAGGGCTTACCTGGTTTTGGCAGCAGTATAATTAAGGCATTATTTATGTATGATGGTAAATTATTATTTTGAAATGCTTCTAAAACCATTTCCAAAAAAGGTTTTATTAATTTATTCTTAAATTTTTTATAAAGGTCAACTGGAAGACCATCTGGTCCTGCACTTTTTCCTGATTTCATATTATCAATGGCTAGCCCAACTTCTTCTTGACTAATTTTAGACTCCAATATCTCCCTGTTTTCATTTGGAATACACGGTATAGATAGTTCGTTCAAAAACCCATTTAGTTTTGTTAAATCAGGTTCATTTTTGGTATCATATAATTTTTCATAGTAATCTCTAAAGGCTCTATTAATTTCTAAAGGATCTATAACTACCTGTCCGTTACTTATAATACTGGTAATTGGTGTTTTAATTTCTAATTGTTTAATCTGCCATGCTAATAATTTTCCTGATTTTTCACCTTGTTCATAAAAAGATTGTTTCAATCTTAGAAGACTCGAGGCAGCTCTATTCGCTGATTTTTTGTCGTATTCAGCTCTCAAAATCAGTAATTCATTCTCCAACCTTGGGTCACTTCCTGCATACACTTTTTCCTGAAGACTTTTTATTTTATGTTCCAATTTAGCTCTCTCCTCTCGAGTCTTCTTAGATTTTGATCCTGTATAACTAATAATATGTCCCCTAATAAAAGCTTTGAAAGCCTCCCACTTTACACATGCTGATGTTTGTGTAGTATTGATGTCAAAGAACTCGTCTATCTGTTTTTCTATATACTTGACAAATTCCTCATCCTGAAGCCATTTATGCTGAAATTGCCATCTACCTGATTCCTTTGTCAATTTTTTATCTACATATATTAGACAACAGGGTGCATGATCAGAGATCACGATGTTATCATAAAAGCAGTTTTGAATCTTGGACCTTAATTCTGTGGAAATCAAAAAATAATCAATACGTGAGAATGTCTTGTAGGTACTGGAATAACAAGAATAGGCTTTAACTTGTGGTTTCATTTCTCTCCATATATCTAACAATCTCAATTCTTTCATAAAATGATTAATAGTCATCCTACATCCAATGTGCGTACAATCCAGTCCTGTTGATCTATCTATACCTGGATTCAATGTACAATTAAAATCCCCTGCTATTATATGTTGCCCTGTAAGTGATGATAAGATAAGAAATAAATTAGCAAAGAACTTCTGATCATCTATATTGGGACCATATAAGTTTACAAGATTTATATTTTCTAATAGCAAAGAACCTTGAATGATTACATATCTTCCAAATTTGTCTCCAATTACATTTTTCACTTGAAAAGGAACTGATTTATGTATGAGAGTCATAACTCCCCTGGCTCGGGATGAAAATGAAGAGGTGAATACACTTCCTTGCCATCTACTCCTAATTCTTTTAACATCCTCCTCTATTAGATGAGTTTCTTGTCAAAACACAATTTTTGAACCCATGTCTTTTATTTTATTCATAACTTGTTTAAGTTTTTTTAAATTTTGTAGACCTCTGCAATTCCATGAAGTTAAATTAAGATTAACACTTTGGTTTATGATCAATAGAGAGTTTGGGATTACCTTGCAGTGTAAACATGCTCATACAGAGAAGCAAAAACATGAGTGGTTGAACATTCATCCTACAAACTACACACAAACAAATTTCCCCTTCCCACACTTGTGGCAAACCCCCCAAAATCAAAAGAAAAATTCTGTCTCCCGATATAGCCATCGACCGTTCCACACCCACGGGGAACAGCCTAAGCCACTCCTTCTTCATCCTCCCAATCACCCTAACTCTACTACTTTTTATAACGTAACATTAACTCTCCTCTGTAGTTTTCCAACTTAACTCCAAAATTTTTAACAACTTTGTACATCATAGTATTTTTGTTTGTTTTGTTTTTGTTTTGTTTTTTTAATATATAATACAATCTATATTTTGTAAACTTACTATTTACTTCAAGTCAGTCAGATGCCTGTGCAAATGCTTAATTATTCTACCTTATATTTTGTTCATGCTTAGCTCCCACCAGTCTCTTCTTCTTCTTTGATCTTCTTGATGAACTCCTGCGCCTCCTCTGGGGTCTTGAAGATGTGGGTTCTGCCCTCATACGTGGTCAGCAGTCTCGCAGGATAGATTACACCATGACGAATCCCAAGGTTGCGCAGCTCCTTACGTATGGGATCAAACTGCTTCCTCAATTGCTGGATTCCTGTGGCCAAATCTGGGTAGAACCGCACCTGCTGGTCCTGGTGTTTAATCTCTCCTTTAGCTCGTGCAGCGTTGAAGATCTTCATCCTGTCTCTGTTGCTAAGAAACTTCATAATTAAGGTCCTCGGCGGTCCCTTATCTCTCCGTGGGCCAATACGATGTGCATTTTCCAGAACCACTGCTGATTGCAACCCCTCGCTGCCCAGCACCTCCGGAATCCACTTTTCCAGAAAGGAACATACGTCCCGACCTTCTGATTCCTCTGGAAGACCCACCAGCCTCAAGTTATTCTGTCTCGACCGAGATTCCAAATCCAAAATATTATTTTCCAGAGATTTTTTTTTTTTTTCCAAAGTACGCACCTTTAATTGAAGACGGGTCACGTCATCTTCAGCACTAGCGAGACGGAGCTCCATCTGCGCCGTTCGTTGTACACAGTCACCCAATTCCTTTCTTATTCCTTCCAACGCTGTCATAATCCCATCAAATCTAGAGGAAAAGTCCGCTCTCATTGAACTCATGGCAGCCATCAGCGCATCTGCGCCTCCCCCCGCAGACATCGCACCGTTGCCAGCCTCCTCCGCCATATATGGAGTTTTATTTGCTGCGTCACAGACCTGAAAGTCCGTTAATTTGGACTGTTTCGGCGGCTCGCTTTTTCCTTTACCTGGTTTTCCAGCCTTAGGCTTCGCCGACATATCCTCGCCCAAACGCTGGAATACGTTCTGTCCCAAATGAGAGAGTTATTTGCCGATTTTTTTTCTCCAAGAGCAGAGCAGAGTGAGACACGTCCGTCTTACGTGGCAGCCATAACCGGAAGTCCTCCAAACTGAAATATTTTAAGGGGAAAAATAAAAACTTACAATAACCTGGTAGCATAAATATGCACACCCTTAAACTAATACTTTGTTGCAGAACCTTTGGCTTTTATTACAGCACTCAATCTTTTTGGGTAGCAGCCTATCAGTGTGGCACATCTTGATGTGGCAATATCTGCCCACTCTTCTTTGCAAAAACTCTCCAAATCTGTCAGACTGCAAGGGCATCTCCTGTGCACAGCCCTCTTCATATCAACCCACAGATGTTCAATTGGACTCAGGTCTGGACTCTGGCTGGGCCATTCCAAAACCATCTTCTTCTGGTGAAGCCATTCTTTTGTTGATTTGGATGTGTGTTTTGGGTCATTGTTGTGCTGAAAGTTGAAGTTCCTTTTCATCTTCAGCTTTCTAGTAGAAGCCTGAAGGTTTTGTGCCAACACTGACTGGTATTTGGAGCTGTTCACAATTCCCTTCACCTTGACTAAGGCCCTAGTTCCAGCTGAAGAAAAACAGCCCCAAAGCATGATGCTACCACCACCATGCTTCACTGTAGGTATAGTGTTCTTTTGGTGATGAGCAGTGTTTTTGCCTTGGTTTCATCTGACCATAACACATTTTCCCACATGCGTTTGGGAGCTTTCAAATGTGTTTTTGCAAAATGTATCTGGGCTTGGATGGTTTTCTTCATAAGATAAGGCTTCCGTCTTGCCACCCTACCCCACAGCCCAGACATATGAAGAAGACAGGAGATTGTTGTCACATGTACTAAACAGCCAGTACTATCAGAAGTGCAAAGGACAGCAGTGCAGTATATACAGTAATTGACAGTATGTGCAATTTAAGCAAATATATGCAGATAGGTTAGTGTAGAAAGTTAAGAATACCGTTATGTGTAAATAATGTACAATAAGTTAGGTGGGCAGTTATGTACAGGTGAGGATGGTAAGAGATGGGAATAAGTAAGCATAAATTACAGAAGAGCAAAGTACAGGTGAAGTGAGGTAAGTAGCAGACAATCTAACTATACAGAGTGGCAATATGCAGAAAAACAGTATGTAGTTAAATATGTGATGATAATATACAGAAGAGCAGTATGTATCAATATATAATGACAATATGCAGATATGATATATATGTGTACACAGTTTGAGGAAGCACGGGGGAGGGGGGTGTTAAAGGGGAGAGAAGTGGAGGTTCAGCGGGGAACTAAGTTCAATAACGTGACAGCTGTTGGAAAGAAATTCAATTCAATTCAACTTTAGTTATATAGCGCTATTTCACAACAACAGTCATCTCATAGCACTATCAACTGTAGGGGGAACCCCCACAGTTGCAGAAAGACCCCAGCAATCAGGCGATCCCCTGTGAGCAAGCACTTGGCGACGGTGGAGAGGAAAAACTCCCTTTTAACAGGAAGAAACCTCCAGCAGAACCAGGCTCAGGGAGGGGCAGTCATCTGCTGCGACTGGCTGGGGGGTGCGGGGATAGAGAAGAAGAAAAGAACAGACATGTAGAGAGCAAACAGCACGATGGGGACTCAATCTATGGGAGAGAACACACAAATGTTAATGACCAGCAAAAAAAATATTTCATTGAGAGTGAGAAAAGGAGTGAAGCCCAGTGCATTACTGGAGGTCCCCCGGCTGACTAAACCTATTAGCAGCATAACTAAGGGAGGGTTCAGAAACACATGATCCCTCCCTAATTGTAGGCTATGTCCCCCGGCTGACTAAACCTATTAGCAGCATAACTAAGGGAGGGTTCAGAAACACATGATCCCTCCCTAATTGTAGGCTATATCAAAAAGGTAGGTTTTAGCCCTATTCTTAAAAACAGAGATCGAGTGTGACTCCCAAATCCAGATTGGCAGCTGATTCCACAGGAGAGGAGCTTGATAACTGAAGGCTCTGCCTCCCATTGTACTAGGCAGCAGGTTTACCAAGAAACTGTTGGTAAACCTGCTGGTTCTAGTCCGAAGGCTTCTGAAATGCCTTCCAGAGGGGAGAAGCTGGAACAGTCCATGAGCAGGATGGTTGGAGTCCCAAAGAATGCTGCGTGCCCGGCGCAGACATCTTTTCCTGTAGACGTCCTCTATAACTGGAAGTGGAGTCCCTGTGATGCGTTGGGAGGTTTTCACCACCCGCTGCAGCACCTTACGGTCAGCGACAGAGCAGCTCCCATACCAGACTGACACAGTTGGTCAGGGTGCTCTCCATCACGCAGCGGTAGAAGTTGCCCAGGATGTCAGTTGACAGATGGTTCTTCTTCAGTGTCCTCAAGAAGAAGAGGCGCTGATGGGCCTTCTTGATCAGGCTGGTGGTGTTAACTGACCAGGACAGGTCCTCCGAGATGTGGGTCCCCAGGAATTTGAAGCTGGGGACACGTTCAACAGCTATGCCATTGATATGGATGGGGTCATGTGTCTCTCCCCTCTCCTTCCTGTAGTCCACTATGAGCTCCTTGGTTTTGCTGGTGTTAAGGAGCAGGTTATTGTCAGCGCACCAAGTAGCCAAGTGCTCAACCTCTGCCCTGTAATCTGACTCATCGTTGTCCCTGATGAGTCCGATCACCGTGGTGTCATCTGCAAACTTTATGATGGAACTGGATCCATACATAAGCCTGCAGTCATGGGTGAAGAGGGAGTAGAGGAATGGGCTGAGCACACAGCCCTGTGGTACACCAGTGTTGAGTGTGATGATGGAAGAACGGTTGGGGCCTGACCTACCATGCTGGGGTCTGTTGGTCAGAAAATCCATGATCCAGTTGCAGGTGGAGGTACTGATTCCCAGGTCCCCAAGTTTAGTGATCAACTTGGAGGGGATAACTGTGTTGAATGCTGAGCTGAAGTCAACAAACAGTGTTCTTGCGTAGGTGTTCTTGTCATCCAGATGTGAGAGTACACAGTGCAGCGCTGTAGAAACCGCATCCTCTGTACTCCTATTGCTCCAGTAGGCAAACTGGTGAGGGTCCAGTGTAGGGGGCAGGCATTTTTTGAGCTGTGCCAAGACCAGTCGCTCAAAGCACTTCATGACTATGGGTGTCAGTGCCACAGGGCGATAGTCATTTAGGCACGATGGTGTTGAATGTTTCGGCACTGGTGCTATAGAAGTGGTCTTGAAGCATGCTGGTACCACCGCCTAGGCCAGGGACAGGTTGAAGATGTCCATGAAGACCCCTGCCAGCTGCTCAGCGCATGCCCTCAGCACACGCCCAGGAATGCCATCAGAGCCAGCAGCCTTACGTACGTTGATATGACTCAGTGCGTTACGGACGTCGGTGTGGGTGAGTGTGAGGTGGTGGAGGTCGTCAGAGGGTGGGAAATTGATATTCTTTTCATTATTGTCCTTGTCAAAACGAGCATAGAAGTCATTTAGCTCACTGAGAAAGGACACAGTCATGGCTATAGGTATGGAGTTGCTGGGCTTATAATCAGAGATAGCTTGAATGCCCTGCCACATGCGTCGGGGGTCAGAGTCCCCAAAATGTTCCTCCACCTTCAGCTTGTAGCTGTGCTTGGCCTTCTTGATGCCCCTCTTCAGATCTGCCCTGGATAAACAGTAGGCCTGTGCGTCACCAGATCTAAAGGCATTGTTACGTGCCTTTAGCAGAAGCCGCACTTCTCTGTTCATCCATTGCTTCTGATTTGGGTATGTGGTGATCTGTCTTTCTGTGGTGACACTGTCAATAGTGGTGTTGATATGGTCCAGGACTGAGTGGGTGTAAGAGTCAATGTTTATGTGGGAGCCACAAGTAGCCTGAGAGGTGAACATACTCCAGTTTGTGTTCCTAAACTTTTCCTGGAGTACAGAGTCAACCCCCTCTGGCCACACTTTGATGGTCCTCACTGATGGCTTCACCCGGTTGATGAGCGGTACATACTTGGGGGTAAGGAACAAAGACAAGTGATCAGACTGACCTAGGTGGGGGAGGGGAGTTGCTGTGTAGGCTCCCACAATATTGGTGTAAACGTGGTCCAATGTTTTGTCCCCTCTTGTGTGACAGGAGACATACTGGTAGAATTTAGGAAGCACTGTCTTGAGGTTAGAGTGATTAAAATCCCCTGCCACAATAAATGCTGCCTCTCGGTGTGCAGTTTGTTGTTTGCTAATAGCTGCATGCAGTTCTTTCATAGCAAGCTTAGCATTAGCATCCGGAGAGATATAAGCAGCTGTTATGATGGTACAAGTGAACTCCCGTGGCAGATAGAAAGGTCTACATTTAACCATGAGAAACTCCAGGTTAGCTGAGCAGTGTCTCCCAACAGTGACAGAGTTTGTGCACCAAGCCTTGTTAATATAAATGCACACTCCCCCACCTCTGGACTTTATGATGACTGAAAGAGTACTAGATACAATGTTTGCTTTAAGAGTGTTGATGGAGAAGTATAGAGAAGGTCAGAAGGAGTTGCATTGTGTCTTTGTGGATCTAGAGAAAACATATGATAGGGTGCCAAGAGAGGAAGTGTGGTACTGTATGAGAAAGTCAGGAGTGGCAGAGAAGTATGTGAGGATGTTGCAGGACATCTATAAGGACAGCAAGACGGTGGTGAGGTGTGCTGTAGGAGTGACAAATGGATTCAAGGTGGGGGTGGGGTTACATTAGGGATTGGCCCTGAGCCCCTTCTTATTTGCTACGGTGATGGACAGGCTGACAGACGAGGTCAGGAAGGAGTGTCTGTGGACCATGATGTTTGCAGATGACATTGTGATCTGTAGTGAGAGTAGGGAGCAGTTGGAAGAGAACCTGGAGAGATGGAGGTATGCTCTGGAGAGGTGGAATAAAAGTCAGTAGAAGCAAGACAGAATACATGAGTGTGAATGAGAGGGAGGCGTGTAACGGTGAAGATGCAAGGAGTAGAGGTAGTGAAGGTCGATGAGTTTAAATATCTGGGGTCAACCATCCAAAGCAAGGGAAAATGCACCAGAGAAGTGAAGAAGAGTGTGCAGGCAGGGTGGAGACGAGTGTCAGGGGTGATTTGTGACAGAAGGATAGCAGCAAGAGTGAAAGGGAAGATTTATAAGATGGTAGTGAGACCTGCTATAATGTATGGTTTGGAGACGGTGGTGGTGACAAAAAGACAGGAGGCGGAGCTGGAAGTGGCAGAGTTGAAGATGCTAAGATCTTATTGGGAGTGACTAGGAGGGACAGGATTAGAAATCAGTATATCAGAGGGACAGCTCAGGTTGAGCAGTTTGGAGACAAAGTAAGAGAGACAAGGCTGAGATGGTCTGGACATATGCAGAGGAGGGATAGTGAATATATTGGACAAAGGATGTTGACGATGGAGCTGCCAGGCAGGAGGAAAAGAGGAAGCCCACAGAGAAGATTCATAGATGTAGTGAAGGAAGACATGGATAGGGTTGGTGCTACAGAGGAAGATATGGGGGACAGAGTAAGATGGAGGCAGATGATCCGCTGTGGCAACCCCTGAAGGGAGCAGCCAAAAGAAGAAGAAGAAGAAAATGAAGATGATGATGACTGTCTTCACTGTGTTCCATGGTATATTTAATGCCTTGGAAATTCTTTTGTACCCTTCCCCTGATTGATGCCTTTGAACAATGAGATCCCTCTGATGCTTTGGAAGCTCTCTGCAGACCATGGCTTGTGCTGTAAAATGTGACTACAAAAACGTTAGGAAAAGCCTACTAGAACAACTGAACTTTATTTGGGGTTAATCAGAGGTGCTTTACATGGTGGTAGGTGTGTGACGACTCTTAACATGAGTTTGAATGTGATTGGTTAATTCTGAACACAACCACAACCTCAGTTATAACAGGGTGTGCATATTTATGCAACCAGGATATTGTAAGTTTTTTATTTTTGCCCTTAAAACATTTCAGTTTGTTTTTCAATTGGGTTGTATAGGTTATAGGTCACATTAATGGTGGAAAAAGTTTTGAAATGATTCATCTTGGTCTCATTTTGTTACATCACGAAAACCTGACATTTGAACAGGGGTGTGTAGACTTTTTATATCCACTGTATGAGAGTATAGCAGCAATGGTGGAGATGAGTTGAATTTGATGGCCTTTTTGTTATGATTTGGGAAAAAATATGTTTGTACATACATAGTATGTTATTACTATTTTTTTATCTGAAAATGCCAAGAAAAAGTAAGCAAAGTACACGGATACTAGTACTAAAAGGAGCAGAAACTAAGGTGCTGTTGTTTATATCACTGCCATTCCTCATTCCTTCATTTACAACCATATCACCACAGTGATATATTCTTGTGTAATATTGCTTAATGACAAGCCTTGCTAGTCAACTATACGGGAAAAGAAAGGAGAGGAAAAAAGGAAACTGATGTGAAAAATTAAATTAACTGTGATGCTGATTTAAGGTCAAATTGTCCAGTCCTACTACATGAACTGACTTAATACTGTTAGCGCTACAATACACCATTAGCTTGGCAAAGGCTAACTGCAAAATGTTGAATGCTAAAATCTGTTATGTAATGTTGTAACTGTTATTTAACATATCTATTTTAGGAGTGGATGACATGTTAAAATTTTGAAGCTAGTCATCTCAAGCTGAAAAAAATTATGCCTATTGGTGGTATACTGTGGGTTTTCATTAGGGCTGGGCAATTAACTGAAACAAAACCGGAACTGAAGTTATCTTGTTCACGTCAGTTTTCTTGTTTTTCTCCCCTCTTGTTCATGTACTGCTCCTTTACAATGTACCTGTGGAATTACAGGCGTGGGCACATAACTCCTGAAGCAGGAGAATCGGCGCTGTTCAGATGCAGCAGAACACGGGTAGAACAATTAAAGACAGCTTGTAACGAAAACAAACTCTCCATCTACATAGTATGTAATTATTGACTTTTTTTTATCTGAAAACACCAAGAAAAAGCAAGCAAAGTGTACGGATACTAACACTAAAAGGAGCAGAAGCTAAGTCGCTGTTGCTTTTATCACTGCCATTCCAAATACCACTGCATGGGCTGTAATAGACCTGTGAAACTCACTGAAACGCATGTTCGACTCCCAGTTGTTGCCTGACTTCTTTCAATATTACTTGTATATGCAGAATCCCTTGGTTATAGATGTTACCATTACTGTTATTGATGTTAGCTTAGTTAGCTTCCAGTTGCTTGTGTGTTATTTATTCTCATAATAAACTTTGAGTCACTCCTGGTAACGTTCAAATGAACATGAATGAGCTTGTGTAAAGACTCTGCACAATACATGTCCATTATACAAGTCTATCACAACCCATGCAGTATATGGAATGGTACAGACACAAACAAGCACGATAACTGCTAAGCTAACAGGGGAACTATTAAGCAGCTCAGTATGGTTACAAAAACGATCAAAATGTGACACACAAACTTTATAAAGAAAAAACGATCTGTTCACACACTATTTCCAGTATGTACAATGATAAGTGAAAGTGATAAAATCAATTTATTGACAAGAAAGCACAAGGGAATGGGAAAATATAATGGAAGCAGAACCAGAACTGTGGGGGGACTGGAATGCAGAAACACGTTGCTCTACATTGTGCAAGAGGTCCATTACAAGCATTGTCACTAAAAAGAAGGAATGAAAAAAAAAATGACATGAAAAAGCCAATTAACAATGATGCTGAATCAAATTGCCCAGCCCTAGTTTGGAGCACAATATTGTCCTCTTTGTATGTTCTCAGTGTAATAATAATCAGTAAAGCCCGCTTCATGCTACATTTCCCTCTAGTCCGCTGTGGTCCGCGTACGCTTTGGACGAGCCCGGCACACACGTAGCACTGCTCAAGCTCACTTTTTTCATCTACCCAGGCCAAGCGGTTGACGCATGCGCACAACCATCATTTGTAGTTTCACTCCCACCCGATAGGTAGCGCCAAGGTGCTGATGCGCCAGAATTTTCACCAACGAAGAAACGGCGGACTTCTTCACAAAGTTTCTCTTCAAATATAGAGTCCATTTCTGCTGTTTGACTTCCCAGTTTTCACTCCTTTTCCACGAAGATGCTGCTGCCGCTGTGAAAGAAAGTATATATGCATGATTCATGTATGTTTTTATTCTCGTTTTCCACCTCCTCGATGTCTTCTTCATCTACCAATGTATGCTGTGTCGATATTGCCACCTCATGAATGGGACGTTCAGTCTTGCGAATGTGCTTTTCAACGCGTTCAGGTCATGGGCAGGCAGTGCAGTCACAAAATTTGGGCTGCACGCGGTCATCCGCGGTTGAGCACTGCGGACACTAGCGGAGTGGAGACGATGATGTAAATTTCGTCACACAAGGTTTCCGGTTACGCGTTTGCGGACAGCAGAGGTGTAGCATGAAGCAGGCTTAAGTGTAATAAGTGTAAATAAGCAAAATATGAGGGAAAACAACAAAATATTTTCATCTCAAATGAAACCCTACATTTCCTTTCATGGTTGCTCCAAACTTAACCAAGAAGCTGGAAACTCAATCACCCTCAAACCACTGCAAAGTGCATCTAAAGACAACATGGACTTTTCCCCTGGTCTTCACAGCATGGTATCATGAGGGTTAGACCACAGAACTCTAATTTTCTTTATCTTCCCCCATCACAACTGAATGTTTATTTTTGTTATATTTGCATGCAATTGTGAGAATAAGGCAATGTGGTTGCAAAACACAAAAAACAAATCTGATGAAAAGCATCAGCAAGAACAGAAATACATGCAAATAAGCGGTGAAAACACAAGGTAAGACCAATAACAACCACCTCATCATCGCACTGAAATACAGCATAGCCCCACTTGTGAAAATAACTACCACAGCAGAACAAAAACAAAACATGCCCAGAAATAGAGGGTGTGCTTTAGAAGGTGATGCAAAGCCACAATTTTAAGATACCAAAATGTACAAAGTCATGAATTCAAAAAGGGTGAAATCATTCCCCATAAAGGATCAGCATACACTCAAACAGATCTTTCCATGGCAACTGTGCCATTCAAAGAAGCTTAAATTAAATTAAAAGCAGAGGTGTTTAAGGTAGATACACAAGGTTTGTTTTTTTTTTCTGTCATAAATACATACAGTTACAGTGGGGCAAAAAAGTATTTAGTCAGCCACCAATTGTGCAAGTTCTCCCACTTAAAAGATGAGCGAGGTCTCCAATTTTCATCATAGGTATACCTCAACTATGAGAGACAAAATGAGAAAAAAAAAAATCCAGAAAATCCCATTGAAGGATTTTTAATGAATTAATTGGTAAATTCCTCGGTAAAATAAGTATTTGGTTAATAACAAAAGTTTATCTCAATACTTTGTTATATACCCTTCGCTGGCAATGACAGAGGTCAAACGTTTTCTGTAAGTCTTCACAAGGTTTTCACACACTGTTGCTGGTATTTTGGCCCATTCCTCCATGCAGATCTCCTCTAGAGCAGTGATGTTTTGGGGCTGTCACTGGGCAACACGGACTTTCAACTCTATCCAAAGATTTTCTATGGGGTTGAGATCTGGAGACTGGCTAGGCCACTCCAGGACCTTGAAATGCTTCTTACGAAGCCACTCCTTCATTGCCCGGGTGGTGTGTTTGGGATCATTGTCATGCTGAAAGATCCAGCCACGTTTCATCTTCAATGCCCTTGCTGATGGAAGGAGGTTTTCACTCAAAATCTCACGATACATGGCCCCATTCATTCTTTCCTTTACACGGATCAGTCGTCCTGGTCCCTTTGCAGAAAAACAGCCCCAAAGCATGATGTTTCCACCCCCATGCTTCACAGTAGGTATGGTGTTCTTTCTCCTCCAAACACGACAAGTTGAGTTTTTACCAAAAAGTTCTATTTTGGTTTCATCTGACCATTGACATTCTCCCAATCCTCTTCTGGATCATCCAAATGCTCTCTAGCAAACTTCAGACGGGCCTGGACATGTACTGGCTTAAGCAGGGGGACACAACTGGCACTGCAGGATTTGAGTCCCTGGTGGCGTAGTGTGTTACTGATGTAGCCTTTGTTACTTTGGTCCCAGCTCTCTGCAGGTCATTCACTAGGTCCCCCCGTGTGGTTCTGGGATTTTTGCTCACCGTTCTCGTGATCATTTTGATCCCATGGGGTGAGATCTTGCGTGGAGCCCCAGATCGAGGGAGATTATCAGTGGTCTTGTATGTCTTCCATTTTCTAATAATTGCTCCCACAGTTGATTTCTTCACACCAAGCTGCTTACCTATTGCAGATTCAGTCTTCCCAGCCTGGTGCAGGTCTACAATTTTGTTTCTAGTGTCCTTTGACAGCTCTTTGGTCTTGGCCATAGTGGAGTTTGGAGTCTGACTGTTTGAGGTTGTGGACAGGTTTCTTTTATACTGATAACAAGTTCAAACAGGTGCCATTAATACAGGTAACGAGTGGAGGACAGAGGAGCCTCTTAAAGAAGAAGTTACAGGTCTGTGAGAGCCAGAAATCTTGCTTGTTTGTAGGTGACCAAATACTTATTTTATCAAGGAATTTACCAATTAATTCATTAAAAATCCTTCAATGTGATTTTCTGGATTTTTTTTTTCTCATTTTGTCTCTCATAGTTGAGGTATACCTATGATGAAAATTAGAGACCTCTCTCATCTTTTAAGTGGGAGAACTTGTACAATTGGTGGCTGACTAAATACTTTTTTGCCCCACTGTACAATGGTAGCCCCTCATATTAAAGTTTCAAGTTCTAGCAACTCTGTAGCAGCAGAAAATTTTTCCTATACTTGAATGTGTACGATGACAATAAGAGAGCATGTCATTAACAAGGTCATTTCAAGCGAGCTGCTTTGATTGTGGTTCAAACTCAAAAGTTGTCTTAAATGGTACAAACCTAAAGTAAAAAATTGTTTCACACAGTTATTAAATGAACAGCTGTACCAAGGCCCCATATAAGATGAGAAAGTAATTCAAGTGTAAACCAAGCAGAACTCCTTATGTAGTGCCTGAGAGTAAAATATCACATCAAACCTGAGCAAACCCTGCTCAGAAAATAGAGGAAAAAGCTCCATCATGTCTTGTCAAGTTTTTCTATGTTCTGCAGCTTACAGAGTAAACTAAGCATGCAAACAGAATTTGCATGAAATGTAGAAGCAGCTGCTCTAACCTGATTAATTGTGCTCTCCAGCAGAAAACGGCATGGAACAGAAATTCTGACACGGCCTACCTGCCAGGTTATGTGGCTCCCTGTTGCCTTTAGTATTCAAATGTTGAGACCCCCGGGGCTGATTCAGACAAAGTCAAAGGGCATCTTACAGCTGCAGCCAATTTTCCTGCAGGAAGAGCAAACAAGATATGAGAGGGCAGATGTCAGCTTTAAGTTAGCATTATGTACGCCGGTGGGCACCTTCTTCAGGTATCTTTTTTAAAAAGAACAGAGCAATATTATCATTTTGGTTTGGAACTCCCATCAGCAATGTTTTCGGATGCACTTCAACTGGATATTCATGAAAGTACATTTACACAAGGATAATGAACAAAATTTGGAAGTTTAAGCTATCTAACAATGAACCCAGCAGCTAGAGATTACATTTGAAATGAGCCTGAGGGGGGAAAAACAGCTTACTCTTGATCTATGAAACCATCGTTAAAACGTCTGAATCACCGGCCAAAATCTCAGAACACACAATGTCACCATACTAATGAGCCATTCCAAACTCATTTTGTACAACATTATCACATCCTAAATTTCCTTAGTAGACATGACTAAACAAAAGTTAGATGTGAACCACTCCCCTGCTTTAAATTCATCCCTGCGGGCATGGCAATCTCTAATGTGCTCAGGGAAGAAACCAGGCTATATAAGGAATTGTTAAGTGTACAGCACAGCTAGTGGTTCAGTCTAAACTATTAGCGCCAAGGACTTAGAGGGGGGAGTCTGTTTATATTGAAAGCCTTTTTATTTTTTTTTGTTTGTTTTAAGAGGGTCCACTTGCTAAACACGACTCTGACTTTAATGCTAAATCCAACACTAATATTGACTGCCAGTGGGTAGAGCGTGGTGGATGAACAGGGTCATTTTGTGAGAGCACATGCAGGTGTGTGCAGGGTACACATGTCAGTATTAGTGCAAGTACCCACATGTATGTATGCCAGGATTATGTTTTTGTTTTATTAGAGATTAAACCCCAGCATCTGGTATTTTCTTTATTCATTTAATATTAATGCAGCACTCAGGGAAAAGATCCATTGACTTATTTTGTGCATCCATCAGTTTCAAACCCATAGATAACTGATTTACAAATAAAAAGAAGAGAATACCAAGGTAAATTTGTGTTGTCATTTTTATTGGGACATGAACGGCCACAAAAAGTTTTGAGGAGCCTGAAATGAAGAAATCGTAAAAAGACTCAGTCCAATTCTCCTCTGGGCTTCCCTTGACTCCAGGATTCAGTCTTGACCACTTCCTTCCTGTGGCTCTAATTGGCAGATAACTAACGTGGGCAGATTGCTAAACAGCTCCATGTGCCATTTTATGGAGGTAAAGCAGTAATAATCACAACAGATACACATCTGAGTGCTATAGGCTACTGCTACTGTGAGGCAAGCCGTTTTATTACATCCCTACAGTACTACTGCAGTTTGCACCCACTCTTAAGCTTGTGTCTCTATTACAATGTCTCCATAGACATTTGTGATTTATAGCTGCCAATTCCATTATTGGTATTTTTTGACTGAAGTTAGGAAGATGATCACTCTCAGACAAAAAAAAAAACAAAACAACACAAAGCCTGAGTGGATATGCCAAGTTGAGAGTGAAAATGTAAAGGTTAAGACATGAGCTTTGGACACCATGCCTGTGAAGCGAGCCTTTGATCTTCAACTCAAAAGAAGACTAAGACTTCCTATGGGAAGGAAACATGCCAAGCACAACAGAACAGAACCCAAATCAAAGGCTTTCCATGACATGAGCCTCAGAACCACATGTGGCATTAAAATATTTAGCTAGAAACATGCAAAGGCTTAAACACCTTGATGTGCTAATTTATTATGATCCTTGTGATCAGGCTATGGCAAAGGAATTCAATTTCCAAGACTTACAATATATATTTACTGCAGATAAAATCCTCTTTGTTAACTACTTTTCTTTTCATAGCAGACAGACCATTTAATACAATCAAAGAGAGAAAACTAGAACGCACCCAGAGAGCGCAGACCTCCGCCAAGGCTCCTTCCAACCCTCATGGATCACCTCCAAAATGTAACCCCTTGACACCTGTCGTGGCGAATTCGCATCAAACCTCTTCCGCTCCAAATGCAACCAAAATACTGTCTTGTATTCCTCCACTTCCAGTTGGAGCACTTCCAACACATACCTAGGAACCTTTTGCAAGCATTAGTTTCTCATAGGAACGGTCAGAGACAGAGCACCATCCATTTCCTGATTGCTACGCTAGCCTCGTGCTACGTCTGCATTTTCAGAAGACAATCGTGGAAAAATTGTCCAATCTCAGGTAAGTTGTACTAAGATAAAAATATGTACAGGCTTATTGTGTACTTTTATCACTACCACCAAGGAGTGGAGTACCTATGATGAATATTTTTGTAGATATTAGACGATTTCGGTGTGATGCTAATTCGCTACATTCAGCCACATTGGAATGCAATAAGGTGCCGTATTTAGATGGTGTTCAACACTCACACTCATTTTCTTTAGAAACTGCCATTCTACCTCATATCTATAATCATAACAGAAATAATGTGGTGGGATATAAATGCAATTTCTGTCCATTATTTTTCTTTATATCTGTAGATCTAAAAATGAACGCAGCATCATTCTATGGAAAGCCAGCAGGTGGACCTCAGCCCAGGGCTCCACCTGTGGACAGTGACGACAGCTGTCTCAGTGAAAGTGGGGACAGTGATGAGGAATACACTCCTGAACCAGGTGATTACAAAATCATGTTGTGCAGATTTTCAGCCTGTTTGTGATATTTATGGATGTAACTCTGTATACACATTGAATAGATAAAAATGTCTGCTCTTTTCTAAAGTGATTTTTTTTCTACACCAGGTGATGCAAACGGCAGCAGAGACAGATGGGAAGAAATCAAACATTTCATTCATTTCAGTGACAACATGGCACCCGACAATAACGACAGGCTTTTCAAAATCAGGTTGGTTGTTGACTCGCTTCTCCCCAAATTTCAGGCTCTCCCTCAACAACAAATGTTGTGTGCTGATGAGCAAATGGTTCCTTTCCCCTTGTCCAGAAGTTCATTCCACAAATAAACTGAAGCAATGCACACTCTTCGCATTGAAAGGACAGTCAAACTGAGTGGGAGGAAAGAGGTGTTTCCAGCAGGTTTTTGTTCTTGTTCACTGCTTGTGTTTTGTGTTTATAATGTGTTTTTTATAGTTCATTGTAGTGGTTTATGATAGTTTGGCAGTCATGACAGTTGAAAATACTGAAAATAACTTTGTTGCATAAATAAAAGACTTCATACTTGAGATGGGAACAGGTGCTTTTTTACCATTTTTTTTTACCACAGATGCCTGTTGTCGCTAATTTGCATCATACCTAAAATTATATCTATTTTATGTGCTATAGTCAAATTAACTTTCTCAACTTAATTTAGCATCTACTTGAAAGCAAAAACACAAGTGAATTTTTTTTTTTTCATAATGGGAAATAAATTCAGGCGTTAAGGGGGTAATGGGTTTGTGTGTAGGCCTAGAGCCACTTCTGGTGAAAATTGCATCAAAGTCTGTCCATTAGTTTTGAAGTATTGTTGCTAACACACTGTGAAAGATAAGAGCCTTGGCTGAGGTATGCATTCTTAGATCATCATCAAAATGTAATGGATTCATCTGTAGCCCAAGAACCACCTCTGGTGAAAATTTCATCCAAATCCATCCAGTAGTTTTGGAGTATTGTTGCTAACACTCTGTGAGAAGATAAGAGGCTTGGCAGAGGTCTGCATTTTGAGATCATCATATCATCTGTTCAGTGTGCCATTATTCACCTTTCCTGTCTATTATTATTATTAACAGACAGAGGAACAGCAGCAAAAACAATGACTACATTATATGACCACATAATAATAATAATAATAATAATAATAACAACAACAATAACAACAACAACAAGATTGTCATAATTGTATTGACTATACATTGGGGCTGGGCAATTCCACCTTAAATCAACATCATGATTTATTGAATCTTTCAGGTCAGTTTCCTTCTCTCTTCTCCCATACAGTTTACTGACAAGGTTCATAATTATAAAGCAATATTACACAACAGTGCGGTATCATACCATTTTTTTGCAGTTATCACCTACAAATTCACACATTATCCATATTAACTACTGCAACAAACTTGTAAGAAATATGACCATGACAAAGGCACAAACGCTCACCTGGCACGCCGACAGATGTGGACATGGTCCTCTAAGCGTTTGCTTTCAAATTTTGATCAGGATATCCTTTAAGTGTCAGATCAAAGAGTACCGGGTTGTTTGATGCAGCAAAGTTCAGCCTCCATCTCCTCCACCGTCACCTACTGTTCCCGTTTTCCTGTACTGGCGTCCTATGTTCCGCCCTTCCTTCATTTTGTTTGGCTACTTAGAAAGGTCTGACATTGATGAGAGCAGCTGTACAGTAGTCTGAAAAGTTGAACTTTTTTCAGCCCTGAACAGTGTGACAAAAAGCGGCCACCGCTCAAAGCGTTTCAGCGCCGAGGGCGCTCAACACTGTAAACACTGGACTACATAGAGAATGAATAGAAAATAGTCATCCACAGCAGAAAAAACGAATTTGGTGGACGCGCCCCAATACCTTTTCTGCAGTGTTTGGCTTCCAGGTTGCCGAGGTGCATGGCCCTATGGCGTGGCCATGCATGTAACTCAGTGGACACGTCTTAAAGGGGCAGTACATGAAAAGTGCCATACTAATAAATAAAAATAATAGTCAAAAAATTCCTCCATCCAGATCGTGATCTAAATCACCACCAAAATCTAATTATCTGTTCCCTGTGCCATTACACACCTTTCCTGAAAATTTCACCAAAATCCGTTCATAACTTTTTTCAAACCCACAAACCAACAGACAAACCAATGCCTCTAAATCATTACTGCCGTCCTCCCTTGGTGGACGTAAAAAGAAAAAAAGTGTGACTACAAATATGCAACTTCGCCAATGTATAACCATAAGCACTGGACCAGTCCACAGAACCAATGTGCAACAGTTGTTATACAAGGGAGGAAAAATCCACAACAGAAAATTAATCGACAACTAATGCAACAGTCGTCTAATCACCAATGAACCCTTTTTCACCCATCTCTAACTTACAAACAAAAAAAAAACAAAAAAATTGTGTTCACAAAAGATGGCTTGCACAGCGATAACGGTATATTTTATATGCTTTTGGCTTTACATTCTGGCATTTTAGAATGGCATTCACACAGCTGTTGTGTTACACTCCAACAAAGTCAGTGGCGGTAATGCACCTTGACACAGGAGAAAACCTAGGGTGGATGCCAAAAGCAGAAGAAGAGGGAAGAAGGTATAGCACAGAGTGTGGTGATCATTGTGATGGTTGAAGGTACAGAGGTAGGGGAGAAAAATGTGGATGAAGAGGAACTTGTGGCTAAAGCAGAGAGAGATGAAAAATTTATGCTTAAGTATTTGTTTAGATATTGCAAGTCGTATCATTATTGCAATATTTAACAGCAATATCACATTATTTTCCTGTGCAGCCCTACTACAGTCTGTACTATATTACCAAAAGTACTGAGACAACCCTCCAAATGAATGGGCACCAATGCACAAAGCAAGGTCCATAAAGACATGGATAAGTGAATTTAGTGTGGAGGAACTTGACTGGCCTGCACAGAGCCCTGACCTAGACCTGGTAGAACACTTTGGAATGAACGAGAATGGACACTGCGAGCCAGGCCTTCTAGTTCAACATCAGTGCCTGACCTCACAAATGCACTTCTGGAAGAATGGTCAAAAAATTCCCATAAACACACTCCTAAACCTTGTGAAAAGCCACACTATGCAGCTACAACAGCTTCAACTCTTCAGGGAAGGCTATCCACAAGGTTTAAGAGCGTGTTCATGGGAATTTCTGACAATTCTTCCAGAAGCACATTTGAGAGGTGAGGCACTGATGTTGGACGAGAAGGCTTGGCTCGCAGTCTCTGGTCTAATCCATCCCAAAGGTGTTCTATCAGGTTGAGGTCAGGGCTCTGTGCAGACATATCAAATTCCTCCACACCAAACTTGCTAATCCATGTCTTTATGGACCTTGCATTGTGCATTGGTACCCATTCATTTGGAGGGGTATCTCAATACTTTTGGCAATATAGTGTATATAATAAACAACAACATGTTGCTACTGGCTAATGAATTACACTAGTGCATTGCCCGTAGAACCCAAGTATTCCTGTCTGAAACAGGTATCCTAATCAGGCTTTGCAGGCCCAAATGTAGGCTGTGTTTGAAAGTGGAATACAAAGAGGTGTAGTCTACATGTAGGCAATCACATGTTAGACTTTGACAAATATAAAAGGGAGTAAATGGCTCTAAGATTTATTTGATTGTGTGAATATTAATTACAGAATACCTAAATATTGAAAATGAATGGGACATCCAATATTAGCGACTGTTTCAGATCCCTTGTTTATTTGTTTGTCAGATCACTTATTTGTGATCTTTTATCACTTATATTCAAGATAATAGTGCATCTTGCACATTGGGGAATGGGAGCTGTTCAGGAATCATAATTATTTTAGTTCATGTCACTGTTCAGTGATGGAGTTAAGTGTAATATTGAATTTCTTCTCTGTATCGTCAATAAACTCATGCAGTACTATAAACACATTTACAAATACAGTATTTGAGACCCATTGGCTGCTGCTTTACCCGTGTGCCTGCGATCCACCGATTCAGCTGCTGCTTCCCCACCAGCCACCCCCCCTTCCCCCAGGCACCTCGTGTTCTTCATGCCAAATTATCCATTAGGCAATCACGGCAACTTTACGGTATAATTTTTTAAGCATTAAACCTTAAGTCTATCTTTTGTCGCTATTTGCACTACAGGCAGCATGACTGTACATGGACTGCTGTTGTTGTTTTTCCAGACTCATTCCTTTTGTTTTTTATATTGCGCACACCACTGAAGAGAGAGAGACACGCCATTTCAATTCTCCTGTATGTCCTGTACGTATATCAGCTGTTCTGATAGATATGCCAGAATGTCAGAACACTGGTGGATCCAATCAGCTGATCGCTCGAACCACAGAGCTTAGCTGTTTTCCATGATAAATCAGCCTCAGGGCAAAAGCACACTCCATGCATTATCTTTTTTCACTTAATTGAAAATTACTTTTTTTTTTTTTTTTAAATCGCCATCAGTTAGTGTGCCTTTGAGCCAAGTTGTGCCTGGCCGCTGCTTCTCCTGGCATGTTCTGTGTTGATTTGTCAGACCTGGTCCCCACTGACACTCTGCCCAGTCTGCTCGCGCACCTCATTCTCCACATATGGCGAATTATCCTTTAAACCTACGCAATCACGGCAACTTTAAGGTATAATTTTTTTAAACATTAAATCTTCAGTATTATCTTTTTTTAGTCAAATTTGTCATTTTTTTCACTTCCTTGTTTTGTCCAGGGAACACTGTGGTGACTAACAGGTCGTGATGCTGTGTCTTATCCAATCAGTATGGTCGTGATGCCATGTATTGTCCAATCAGCACAGAGTCAATCCAAAACTCCACCCACCCTTCTTGAAGCTATGGCATGAAGAGACACAGAGCGGTGACAGCGTTGGCTAAACTTTTATTGATAAAAATTACATATTTTGACTGAGCGACTCCCTCGTAGCCTCAGCAAAGCACGTTTAAAATCTTAGGTCAGTCTGATGAACGATTCAAGAGATAGGTGTGGAACAGACACACAGACAGACAGAAAGACACACAGAGGTTCTTTGCATTTATAGATGGATGTGCAGCTGACTGTTCTACAAAGCCAAAGAACAGTCAACTGACTGTATGGTCCATGGAATATGTCTTTCAGGAAAGACTCAAAAATTCCCCATGATTTTACTAGTCCCTGGAATGTCAAGTATTCCACACAAAACGCAAGTTTGATGCTTAAATCCAGTTTCTATATATGTGACATTTTAATGCTTTCAAACAAAGACTGCATGTCTTCACAGACTCTTCAGAAACCCAGCATAATCCAGCCAAACTGCCATTAAGGTAAAACACATTATGTCATAACTCAGACATCTTGCAGGCTAAGTAGACTGTGACATGGTCGTGAGTAGATATATGGTACTATTTGTAAGAGAATGGGTATGCAATCCTAAATGAATAACCAAATGACTGGAATGAAGAATTACCCAGTAGTATTAACAATGATGTCATAAAAAGCATCAAACCTTATCCAAGAACCAACATCTTGCATCACATTTAAAATGGCATCAGACACTATATTTAAATGTTGATTCTGCACCAGGACAGAAAAAGAGTCTGACATCTCTTGGATGCATGTTGCCTTCCCAGATCATCTTTTATCACAGCAGCCATAAATTTCTTCAGCAGTGTAGCATCAACCCCTTTGGTTTCAATCTATAAAATCACTCTTCACTTTAAACAAATTGTTTCACCCAAAAGTCTGGTCAAGAATTGTTTTCCTCACCTAAGCACCACAGTTTGAAAACACATTCCATGGTAAAAGGGACGATAAAGGGTCCTGTTTGTGCCAGGAACGGATTGGTCTGCGATCATAAATCCCAGAACTTCCTCCCCAACCAGGCAGTTTTATGCTTTGAACAGTTTGAAACATTCCAGGCTTATTAACAAAATTCCTCAAAGTCTCCCAGGAATTATCCATAGCTCAACATTGCCCCTTTGGACAGCTCAGGAATATGTTTGCATTACTTCTGTCAACTGCTGGACTGTATTTTTGACTGAACATTAACTCTCTCTTCAAGTTTTCATTCCTCAGGATAATTCTCAGGACACTATTTGAAGGGATGACCAACTCTGTGATGAACAATCATGGTTTAAAATGTTTCATTAATCATTGATTTGAAATGTGTTGCATGCCTGAAAATATCCTTAAGCAAACCTTATTTTAATGCATGCTTACGGAAGTAGTAATGAAACTTAGTTATGAATCACTGAAGTTAGTTTAGCATATACTGTATATACAGTATATATATATATATATGTGGCGGGCTGCACGGTGGCGCAGTGGTTTAGCACTGTAGCAGCACAGTTTTACCCTCGGCCGGGGGATCGCGGGGATCATGAGATCGTGGGTTCGATCCCAGCCCCCGACCAACAGTGAGCTGTGTGGAGTTTGCATGTTCTCCCCGTGTTGCGCGGGTTTACTCCGGGATTTCTCCGGTTTCCTCCCGCACACCAAAAACATGTAGGTTTAGGGCGCTCGCGCACGCAGCGACCAGCAGCCGGTGGCTTGTCACCAGACTGCAAACCAAGTCTACCTACGGGTACAAATAAGTAACAAAAAAAAAAAAAAAAAAAAAAAAAAAAAAAAAAAAAAAAATATATATATATATATATATATATATATATATATATATATATATCTTATTGGACCACAGTTCCTTCAAATCTCCTGCGATGGGAGACAACTGGCTCCCTTTCATGTCAGTCAAATTTTTCTCCTTTGAAAGTGCTTAGTTTAAGGAAGAAACGCCCAAGTTTGTCAGTTGTCTTTGTGTCCTGCTCAGTTAAGTTCCTGCCTTGAATTCTTTTTTTCTTTAAAAGGAACTCCGATTGTATTGGCATGTTAGCTCTATATGCTTTATTTTGATGTTAGTAACATAACTATAATATAATTTTTTTGAAAATAATTCCCAGTTTTATATATTTTTAAAAAACTTTATTACGATGTAAATCGCCATTTTTGTTTACGTCGCAATGCATTCTGGGTAGTGACGTAGAATGGTTGCAGCCGTTTTTTCTGTCTTATACAAGCCAAGAAGTGAAGCTATGAGCTACTGCCATTTGTCAGTGAAAATGCCACATTGCGCGGTTTTTGGATGTAATTTCCAATCAAAGGGAAATAAAGAAAGCGGGGTAAGCCTCCATAGCTTTCCTAAAGAGGGAAAGTTGAGGAAAAAGTGGGGCGGCAGCGGCCCAGGAGGTAGAGCAGGTCGTCTAATAACCTGATGGTTGGCGGTTCAAATCACGCTCTCCCCAGATATCCTGCCGTTGTGTTCCTGGGCAAGACACTTCACCCGCATTGCCTCCAGTGCCCATAACACTGGGTATGAATGTGTAAAAATGTTTCAATGCTCGGTGGTGGCCGGAGAGGCCGTTGGCGCGGATTGGCAGCCACATTTCCGTCACTCTATGAGTGTCTATGATCAAGCGCTATAGCGCACGCTTGATAAAGCTGATATATATATTTATCACGCTATGATAAAGCGCTATATCACTCAAAGCGCACGCTTGAGCGTGCGCAAAGCTTGACATGTCGAAGATCTGGCCGGCAGTCATTTGGAACGACTTTGGAGCACTGCTTATGGACGTTCAACCCGCAGTCTGAGAAAGCAACAGAGAAACTGCTTTATGTTGCTGAGAGTCCATGTTTATCAGTTCAGTGCCCATCATGCTTGTAGACAATTTTTTGTGTTTGAGCATTCTATTGTAAGTAAATCAACAATATATAAGTTTCACCTTAAAATAATGCTTCCTCAAGCGTACGCTTGAGACACTCAAAGCGGAGAGACACTCAAGCATGCGCTTTGAGCGATATAGCGCTTTATCATAGCGTGATAAATATATATATCAGCTTTATCAAGTGTGCGCTATAGCGCTTGATCATAGACACTCATAGAGTGACGGAAATGTGGCTGCCAATCCGCGCCTACGGCCTCTCCGGCCACCACCGAGCATTTAAACATTTTTACACATTCATACCCAGTGTTATGGGCACTGGAGGCAATGCGGGTGAAGTGTCTTGCCCAGGGACACAACGGCAGGATATCTGGGGAGAGCGTGATTCAAACCGCCAACCATCGGGTTATTAGACGACCTGCTCTACCTCCTGGGCCGCTGCCGCTCCACTTTTTCCTCAACTTTCCCTCTTTAGGAAAGCTATGGAGGTTTACCCCGCTCTCTTTATTTCCCTTTGATTGGAAATTACATCCAAAAGCCGTGCAATGTGGCATTTTCACTGACAAATGGCAGTAGTTCGTAGCTTCGCTTCTTGGCTTGTATAAGACAGAAAAAACGGCTGCAACCATTCTACGTCACTACCCAGAATGCATTGCGACGTAAACAAAAATGGCAATTTACATCGTAATAAAGTTTTTTAAAAATATATAAAACTGGGAATTATTTTCAAAAAAATTATATTATAGTTATGTTACTAACATCAAAATAAAGCATATAGAGCTAACATGCCAATATAATCGGAGTTCCTTTTAAATGTCTGGGAAAAATACTTTTTCTTCTGTTTTGAGCTCAACCTTCTCTTTTATATGGAGTGAAACGCCGTGTTCTCAGACTTTTTTTTTCTATTTTATAATTTGTTAAGCTTTTTTCTAATTGTTTAACTCACCGTGTTTAAAGTGGACTGATCTTTTTTTCCCCACTCTGGAAGCTACTTTCGCCAATCACTCCGACATCTGAAGAACTCAGATTTCGTGGCTTAATTTTTTTTTTTTTTTTTTGTCTCTTCAATTCTGTGACTTTGATCAGACTTTGAACAATCTCCAATTTATTTGGACCCGGGACAGGCGCTGGAAAAACCCTCTTGTGTTGTCCACATGACATATTGCTTCAGTGGCCAGCAACAGTCATCGTCGTTGTCGGATCTCAGCTCCTAACATTCGCCTCTGGGAATAAATTATCTGCTGACAGATAATTTCCGGTATCATCATCAAATAAAGCTTCAGCGAAGGATCCAGCTGAAAGCCAAAGCAACGGGTCACGTGAGCCAGATCCCTTTGTTTCATCTGCTGAGTTAATGCGATGTTCATCGCCTTAAAGTATGTCATAATTTGTCTCAGGTTTAAAACTAGTTCATAACTCTGATCGGAGCTATATAATTAGGGAGAAATAGTATCCCTCTTTTCATTAAATTCTGTTTTTACTTTTTAGAGTAACTCAGAATTTCTTTCTTCCATATAATCAGCTTTTATAATTTTCTTCATAAAATTTGCATCCAGTTTTCTTCATATTTTGATTAGTTATTTCAGTTTCCATTTTCATCACAGTTACAAATTCACACTAAGGTTTTCTTGGTTCCACAAATGTGATTATACTCTTTTTGCCCAATAATCCATTACAATTTAATATGATGTTTGATACTTGTTGATCATTTCACCGTGCTTACAAATCAACTGAATGTGTCAATTAATCTGAGTCTGATCATGAAAACTGTAAACAATATATGGAGGTTTCTGCTTGATTTATATCTGGTGTCTGCTTCAAAAGTCACGCAGGAGAATTCACAAATATTAGAGACTGATTGATTGATTGAAGTTATAAAGATTAGCTATTAATAAATTGCCCAAGTTTTGGACTGGTGCCCCCCAAAACAAGTTCTTTGTGTGTGTGTGTGTGTGTGTGTGTGTGTGTGTGGACCTGAAGCAAACCTTCATTTCCACACACACCTATAGGTATAAATTAAGTAATGTTTGTACCTTTCAACCAATTTCTCCTACAGCAGCATTTATGCAACATCTCTACTTGGTGCTTTAACTCCCCAACTTACTTTCACCGTATAGAAGGTTCACTGTGTTCAACGACTAGGGTGGGCAGCTGGCTCTACATCTGACACATTTGGGACAAAAGGGAAAATCCAGATTGTCGTGGTGAGGGCAGCCACCCGTGGCAGTGCTCAGCAGGGTTCTACTTGTTTATGGTTGGCACTAATTACAGACTGGGAGGCTCACCAAGCTGTTGAAACTCCAGTTGGTAGCATGGAAAACAGAGAACTGGTTTTAACAGGGGAACACAGGGTAACCATTAAAACTGTCTCTACTTGCAGCAAGCCAGATAAAACATGAAGAGGTAAACTCAGTAGGGTGGTTTAACGATAAAGATATCACTTAGGATCAAACTGGAAATCCTTTAGGGAGTCCATTAACTTCTGCAAAGCACAAACCCTTCTTCTCTATTGCTACCCTGATGTGTTTAGTCATTAAGGGGTGTGCGTTTATAGAACTGAGTGCATGTATAGAATTACAGAATTGAAAGCTTTACGTTTTCCTTTTACAAACATTGTGACAGTGTAATCTTGCACTCAGTTTCATCAAATAACTGAATATTTTTTTTCATCTTGAAGACTTTACTGACAAGTATACACTTACATCACACACTACATCAAATCACCATAAAGGCTGAAAAGTCTAAACAAATAAATGTGGCTACTACGGGATAGATCCTTGATTGAGTTGACAAAAAGAGAGGACTCAAGTATCAACCTAAGAAATTCATCAAATCCAACAGAATGTAAAATCTGCCAGCAGCAGGCCATTTGAAACATGAACTGGAAAGAAATTCTCATTCCAAACAGAGCCAATTCACTGCTTTCCCCTTAAACACTCTGTAACTTTTCTTTTTCACTTTGTCATTTAAGAATCCTTTTTCTCTCTATTAAACTCTATTAAACCTGACTTTCAGATTTATTTTGACTTCTAATACAGAATGCTACCAGATGTTAACTAAAAAAAGGGTACATGCAGGCACTGACCCTGAACCTTTAGTGACATACTGTATATGGGCATTTCTTATTAGGCTTACCGTACTTTAAAGCTGTGATAACCATGTAACAATGCTCCTTGCATGCTTGCACACTGACCCTAACTAATGTGTTTATAGTACAAGTAAACAGACTTGGGTTGCACTTAATGATTGTTTTTGTTCCGGATTAACCCTCTACCTGCCCAGATTAAATGGACGGGTCGTGCGCGCCCAATGGCACAGCGCAGCAACTGCACCGGTCAACTTATTGACGTCCCCCGGCTATACTGAGAATTTGTACTAATCTGTATTGATCTGACAGTTTAGAAGGTGGCAGACACGCGCCAAAGGAATCATGGCTGACATGGAATACAGCAAAGAAGAAGAAATCCTAATTATTATTCTTCCTTTTTCTGCTTTGAGCTCACAGCACCAATGTGGATGCCTTCATGATCGGTCATCGCGGCAGCGATGATGACTGAAACTGCATGAAACAGGGAAAATAGTATAATACAAACGAAATTCACATGGGATAATCATAAGAATTTGCAGATGTGGAAGCAGGTGAAAATTACTAAGTAAACGCAATACATTGACCACGATGGACGAAAAACTGAGCTACCAGTACCAAGATGGCGCCACCCACAATCGTCATGCATTCTCACAGAAAAACTGCATTTTACAGGAAAAATAGCCGCGTAACACAAATGAAATTCACGTGGGATAATCATAAGAGTTTGTAGATGTGTAAGTGGGTGTAAATTACAAAGTAAATTCAAAACATCGGCAACGATGGACAAAAACGGACTGGTCACGTGGGCAAGCGAGCCCCCACCCCACCCGGCAACAGGTAAGAGAAATATATGTTTTTTTGACATTTTATTGATTTTCTGGTTCACATACTTTGAAGATAAGATAAAAATATACCCTTATAGACAAATCAGCATAAAAAAGGACCATTTTTTGTGTAAATGTGTCCAAAGTCCACTTTTGACTGAGTTATGTAATTTATATATCTGCCGCGACATTATGCAAATTAGATGTGTAAATTTATTCCTATCTGAAACTTTGGATCATATTCTACATCTTTCTAATTCACAGTGAGCATTATCTCTTGCAACTTTCAAGTTATAGCCTTGGAAATCTGAACTATTTTATTGACAAAATTTTTTTACCACTCTTGACCACTACGGGGGGCCTTGACCACCCTTTAAGCGTTCTTGTCGCCATATGGCACCTGGGGAAGTTAAAAGGTTAATATGACAATTATTTTTTGATTAGTTAATTAATCATTGGGTCAATAATTTTTTAAAACTGTCTATCCCAGAGCTGGGGATGACCTTGATAAACATCTAGATTTGTTGAAAAATACAAAATTAAATTTATAATGCAAAACACAAGAAAAGTGGCAAATTTTCATGTTTGAGAACCTGAAACAATAACACTTTTTAGAATTTTTTGATCCACGGAGAGCTCAAGGACATGCCAAAAGGAACGGTCATCAACGACATCAAGATCAACAATATCAGGTCCAATGATGATACAGTCCCACTGGCACTGTCTGTTGAACAGCTCCAAAGGCTTTTTGACACTGTAGTAGCCGTGAGTGAACCAGGGATGGCTACAGGAAATTCTGATTTCAGCTGAAATCTAATTTGGTCGATTGACTTATGGGGGTGCCAGGGAGGCACAGCCCCCCTGAAGCTGAGAGGTTTTCAGTAAAACAGAAGTAATTTAGACTGGGAAAAAATGATAAAAAAATGAAATACTAGACTTAGATAAATCATTAAATTTAATGAAAAGTTAACTTACTTTTTCTTCAATGTTGTCTCACTGTCTTTAGTCCAACATATTTAACAGTTCTATAAGAGTTTATTACACTAATTACACTGGTCACCAAGTCACTTCTAAGGTAGTCGGCATGTTTCTTCACTTTTGATGCGTGGTCTGACAGCGCCACACATCCACGCGATCCATAGCTAGTCAAGTCTTTACAATACACACAAAAAGCTTTTCCGGCCACGTCTGGTTTCTTCAGAAATTGTCCGAGTGTTTCTGTTACCTCGTCGAACTTTGAGCCAATTTTCACCTTTACCGTCACTTTTCTCTCAAGCCAATTCCATCGGAACTTATTTTTGACACTTTTGTCTATTTCTAGCACTGATGACTCCTGATCCTTCCATAAAAATCTCATAATTCCACTGAAAACGATACCGAAAGCTCAGAATTTCAACACGAACACGCCGCCATGAATTTTTGACAAAGCATACAATGAGCCATTTGATTGGTCCAATCGTTTGCAACTATCCAATCACAGGGCCGTTTATAATACAGCAGTAGCTTGAGTACAAAACATCGGGGTTATCGCGGGACACTTGACCCGGGGAAGCGCTGAGCGCTTATGTAATCGTGTTGATTTTCGCTAAAATCGGTAACAATAAGGTACCTTACCCCCGCTAAAATTTTCTCAACGGGTTTAGACGATTCACAGAAATGATCAATTTGAAAATAAATCGGCGGAAATCCGCGGATCGGCGGAAAATTGCCATCCCTGGTGAACATCTTGAGTTGCATATCAACAGCAAGAAGACCAAATGCATGGTCAAAGTTGGAAGTTCCATCGGCATGCCATCTGTGACACGGGAATATGACAACAAAACAGGTCTCCTTGTTCATTACCTCAGACCTCTAGTCACCTCAGATGCCCGCTGCAAAAAGGAAATCCAAAGAAGGATCAGCTTAACAAAAGATGCCTTCAACAAGTTTTGGTCTATACCCACGGACAAGAAACTTGCGTTCTCAGTCAAAATTGAACTATTCAAAACCTTCATCTGGTCAACCTTCACGTACACGCGTGAATGTTGGACCTTCACAGCAAAAACTCAATGAAACGTTGACGCGGCAGAAATATGGTTTTACAGCCACATGCTCAGGCTCTTGTATGTGGATGGGGTTACAAACAAAGTGGTTCTACAACGAGCTGGAATGGAGAGAGAGCTGATTTAGACAATCCCACAGAGACAACTGAAGTTTCTTGGCCACTCAACTTGAAAAGAGGGACTCAAAGACCTAAGCCTAAAGCTGGATTCATGGCACGTTTCCAGTCTGGTCCGCTGAGGTACGTGTCCACTTTGGACGAGGCTGTTGTGCACACGGTTGTGTATATGCTTCACTTTTTTTGTCTACCAGGCCAAGCAGCTGACGCATGCGCACAACTGTTATTTGTAGTTTCTCCCCAGCCCTATGGGTAGCGCAAATGCGCCAACACGCCAGTTTGTTCACCGGCTATAAATGTGAGAGCGACACACCTTTTTTTGTAGCAATAACAATGGCATCATTTCAAGGAAAAAGAGGAATTACGGTTTTTCAGTGCTCTTCTCTGCTCAAGCTGCTTCTGTTGCAAAACGATTCATGTATGTTTATTCTTGTCTTCCTCTTTTGTCTTCTTTGTCTACTTTGACTTTGTATGGTGGGTTGGTAATGCCACCTAGTGAATGAGAGGTTCAGTCTTGTGCATGCACAGTCAACATGGTCGGGCGTGTGGTCAGAAAATTTGAGCTGCACACAGACATCCGCGGAGGGGGTTCTGTGGACGTCTGCAAACTGGTGACGATGACGTAATTTTTGTCACACAAGCCTCACCTTCGAGCGGATGCAGACAGCTGAGGTGCAGCATGAATCCAGCTTAAGTAGAAAATTCAATGGACCCCCCCCCCCCCCTTCCTGGCAGGAAGTGGAAAACCTTCTTCAATAACTTCAATTTTGGTCCTGCAAGGCACATCTGGAACGACACAAGAAACAGCTCAAAGTAGTGAGCAGTTTGCCAAAAGTGGACAACTCCATGAAGGCACCTACGATGACAATGAGAATTTTATTAGTGGAAAAGGGGCGTAGGGCGTAGTCAATTATTGCATTAGCTGTTGATCATCTAATTGATTTATTGACTAATCTTTGCAGCACTAAAATAGATTGGTCCTCCTTAACTAGCCGAGATGTCATGAAAGACTGCCATGTGTGTAAATGTGATTGCTGATAATTAAAAAAAAGATCTTATTTAATGTACAGTCAGTGGCAAATGGATTTGGTGTCTATACAAGTCTGTATGTGTGTAAATACGGATGTATGAGACAAAATATGATTTCAAGTGCTTTAAGACTAATGCAAAAAATCATACTTTGGCATAAAGCAATACCGTCCATTTGAAAAAGAACCATTGCCCACTGACAGTTTGTGAGCAACATCGTTTGAAAGATTTAAAATCCAAAAAAAACTCACTTTACATGTTCTGATGCTAAAGGGAGATAAACAGAAAAAGCCTCCTGTGAACTCTTCTCATCACACGTTGGTGCAGGTGTTCCACTGTAATATTCACCCAGAGGGAAGAAGTGCTGGCAAGAAGGAGAAATATGCATGCCAGATATGTGTGTGTGCACTCTATATTTATATCTTACTCTTCAGCAAACAAACACTTTGAACATTTACAATGAACCCCCTCCTTATTACCAGTAGCAGAGAGAGGAAAACCAAAGCAGAAACCAAAATATAAACATCATATTGCATCATAATGTCACTTTGATCTCTGTGTATGCTGTCCCAGCACTGAGTCCTTACATATAAAAACACAACAGTAACTCCATAATGGAGCTTGTTATGCTGTTTGTCAGCCTCAAGCTCACTGGTTAGTTTGTGCACAGCCTCTGTTGCTGTCAGTCAACAGCCCTCTGGATCATAGTGTTTGCAACTCCTCCTCTTCTTCCTTCCATGGCCCAAATGTATGGCAACATGCCAGTATCTGGGCAGGACATCTACTAGCAATCACAATCATATTGCAGCTTCAAAACAACATCCAAACGCTCCTTCTCCTTGGGCAAATAAAGATTTCACTTTACTCTACGTGCCTTCTTTCACACCATTCTCAGACAGACACGTCACACTCATTTCTTCCCCTGCAGACGCTGAGCCAGGGGTCCCCGTTGACCCGCTAGCCTGATATAGCTGTGGTATGGGCCAGGGTGTGGGCCTGGGTCTGAGCAAATCTGTTCAAACTCCATGTGATCCAAATCATGCCATGCACTAAAACAACCAGGAAGGAGAGCATGGATATCGCTAATGAGATCTCACTGTGAATGTGTATGTGTGTAGTATGACACAGTGTGAAACGGGATGGCTGGGGGGCTGCGAGTTAAACAAGTAACCTGAGATGTGCCATCACTCTGCACCGTGCCTTAAAAATGGGGTTGAGTCTGCAAATTTAATTTAAGCAGCACCAATAGGATTATTTGCAGAAACGAGTCTTGCTGTGTCAGGCAAGGTTAGGCAGAGGGATGTTTGTTTACAGGATGTGAGGTGATGAATGTTGGGAGGCATTTTTCACCATGACTGTTGTATAATGTCTTTGAGCAGCCAAATACTTGGAGGTATTTATGATTGTTCTTCCCTTGACAAGTAAATGAGATGACCTAGCAGCATAGATACTGATCTACTTCCTAAGATATTCAATATAAATGTTAAAATCCAACCTATAGCGTGGAGCTTGACACCACTGTAAACATTTAATTGATTGAGTGAGCATCATCACCACTGCTGATTCCTTCCGCTTCCTAGGCACTACCATCACCAGGGACCTCAAATGGGAGCTGACCATCAGCTCACTCATCAAAAAAGCCCAGCAGAGGATGTTCTTCCTGCGGCAGCTGAGGAAGCTCAAGCTACCCACCAAGATGTTAGTGCAGTTCTACACAGCCATCATCGAGTCCATCCTCACCACCTCCATAACCGTGTGGTACGCAGGAGCCACTGCCAGGGACAGACTAAGGCTGCAGCGCGTCGTGCGCACTGCTGAGAAGGTGATCGGCTGCAAGCTCCCATCTCTCCAGGATCTGTACATCTCCAGGACCCGGAGGCGTGCTGGCCGGATCATAGCCGATCCCTCACACCCTGGTCATGTACTGTTTGCCCCCCTCCCCTCTGGTAGAAGACTTCGGTCCATCCAGACTAAAACCTCCCGTCACATGAACAGCTTCTTCCCCTCTGCCATTAGACTGCTGAACACTAAGTGACTCTCGTGCACCATGTACAGCAGCTCAACCAGACTCATGTCAATCATCACTGTTTTCTTCCTGCATTACCGACTGCACTATATAGTTCTCCACAGTATCTGCTGCTGGCTAATATATATTTTAACTGTTGACCAGTATCACTTAATCTTATCCTACACTTTATTACATGTATAGTTTATTTCTCTTATCTTATCATGTTTAATGTTGCAGCATTGTACCGAGACAAATTCCTAGTTTGTGTACTACATGAACAATGGCAATAAACCTGATTCTGATTCTGATTCTGATCATTTAGCATTAATTACAGTGGTGTGAAAAAGTGTTTGCCTCCTTCCTGATTTCTCATTTTTTTGTGTTTGTCACAAAGATAACACAAGTAAACACAAAATGCAGTTTTTAAATGAAAGTGTTTATTATTAAACATTAAAAAAAAAAAAAAATTCAAACCTACATAGTCCTGTGTGAAAAAGTGATTGCCCCTAAACCTAATAACTGGTTGGGCCACCCTTAGCAGCAACAACTGCAATCAAGCGTTTGCGATAACTGGCAATGAGTCTTTTACAGTGCTGTGGAGGAATTTTGGTCCACTCATCTTTGCAGAATTGCTAGTAATTCAGCCACACTGGATGGTTTTCGAGCATGAACCACCTTTTTAAGGTCATGTCACAACACCTCAATCGAATTTAGCTCAGGACTTTGACTAGGCCACTCCAAAGTCTTCATTTTGTTTTTCTTAAGTCATTCAGAGGTGGTCTTGCTGGTGTGTTTTGGATCATAGTCCTGCAGCAGAACCCAAGTGCACTTCAGCTTGAGGTCACGAACAGATGCCCGGACATTCTCCTTCAGGATTTTTTGGTAGACAGCAGAATTCATGGTTCCATTTACCACAGCAAGTCTGCCAGGTCTTGAAGCCGCAAAACAGCCCCAGATCATCACACTACCACCACCATATTTTACTGTTAGTATGATGTTCCTTTTCTGAAATGCTGTGTTACTTTTATGCTGGATGTAATAGCACACACATCTTCCAAAAAGTTCAACTTTTGTCTCGTCCAGAGTATTTTCCCCAAAAGTCTTGGGGCTCATCAAGATGTTTTCTGGTAAAAGCCTTTATGTTCTTTTTGCTCAGCAGCGGTTTTCATCTTAGAACTCTGTCATGCAAGCCGTTTTTGCCCAGTCTCTTCCTTATGGTGGAGTTATGAACACTGACCTTGACTGAGGCAAGTGAGGCCTGTAGTTCTTTGGATGTTGTTGTGGGGTGTTTTGTGACCTCTTGGATGAGTCGTCGCTGCGCTCTTGAGGTAATTTTGGTCAGCCAGCCACTCCTTGGAAGTTTCACCACTGCTCCATGTTTTTGCCATTTGTGGATAATGGCTCTCACTGTGGTTCGCTGGAGTCCCAAAGCTTTAGAAATGGCTTTATAACCTTTTCCAGACTGATAGAGCTCAATTACTTTGTTATTCATTTTTCCTGAATTTCTTTGGATTGCAACATGATATCTAGCTTTTGAGGATCTTTTGGTCTCTTTCACTTTGTCAGGCAGGTCCTATTTAAGTGATTTCTTGATTGTGAACAGGTGTGCCAGTAATCAGGCCTGGGTGTGGCTAGAGAAATTGAACTCAGCTTTCCAAAGATGTGATAAACCACAGTTAATTTATGTTTTAACGGAGGGGGGATGGGAGGGGCAATCACTTTTTCCACAAAGGGCCATGTAGGTTTGGATTTTTTTTTTTACCCTTAATAATACACACCTTCATTTAAAAACTGCATTTTTGTGTTTACTTGTGTTATCTTAATATTTAAATTTGTTTGATGATCTGAAATATTTAAGTGTCATAAACATACAAAAAAAAAAGAAATCTGGAAGGGGGAAACACTTTTTGACACCACTGTAAATGTACCCAACAGAGATATACAGCTCTTGAATTAATTAAAATGCATCCAAGGAAGTCAATGATTAATTGACTTTAGATTGTTTATAAGAATTTAGTCAACTAAATTAAATTAGTTGTTAATTAACTGATAATTCGGCAGTCCTTTTCAATTGGAGTTTATTCTATGAAATGTAGTGGCATCGCAAGCCCAGGTGGTGGCACATGTGGTCACCCATTGCCGCCTTCCAACAAAAACAAAAGAAAAAAAGAGCAGAAGAAGAAGACGCCAACCCCCAAAACGCATGTGCTGTGCAGAGCGGAATACCTTGTTTTTCCAGAGTACGTTGAAGAGCCAAAACATGACAAGTTCAGATGACACACAAAAACTTGGAGGCACAATTGCCTGCTTCAAATCAGAAGTGTGGGGAAACAAACGAGCGGTGGATGAGAGGAAGACGGTGTGTGGACACATGAGTGGAAACATGGAGATACATATCTGACATCACCCAGACTCACTGCTAACCAGAGCAAGGAAAGATGACAGGAGCACAAAAACCCATCCCCACTTCCTTTAACCGACCGCTAAATGCGAGAGCAGACCAGACCTAACTTACCACCAAAGAAAAGGTATTTATTTACATTTCAATACACAGCAGCAGAGGAGCCTGGCTTGGACAAAATCGACATGTTTTGGTTTTTTTTCAAAATTTATTTTACACCATTGAAGTTTAATATTAGTGCACAAATTTTCATGTAAAATTAGCCTAAATAGTTTATTTATTTTTCTGAGTTCAATGTGTATG
Source organism: Pholidichthys leucotaenia (assembly GCA_020510985.1). NCBI lineage: Eukaryota > Metazoa > Chordata > Actinopteri > Cichliformes > Pholidichthyidae > Pholidichthys > Pholidichthys leucotaenia. The sequence goes on along the minus strand of CM035840.1, from coordinate 53,265,344 downwards.
TATTTTATGTTGTTAATCTTGCTATGCTGTTAATGCAACAAATGAAGTAGTTCACAATTTATTTTCCTGTTAAAATAGCCTAGTAGCACATCTCAGTAAATCAGAACACTGTGAAAGTTATGTTTTTTGTAATATAATTCAAAAAGATGAGCTTTGATATATTTATTACACCAAGTGAAATATCTCAATCCTTTTTGAATAAATGTGATAATATAGGTTACAGTTTTTTAAAATAAATTATAAATCACGACATTTTAATTTGCTGAGATGCACCAGCACATAGTACACACTATATAGTACAGAGTTTGTTAAACCACAAAAAATGCCGTTGTCTGGAGTTAAAAAAAAAAAAAAAGGAAGTTGCTATGGGTGCAAAAGTTGTATCTCTATACAAAATGTCTATTGGTACGAAGAGTTGACAGTCCGACAAAACTTTTTCAGACTGATTCCAGCCTGCTGTCGCTGTGGTGTACAGTAATTAAATAGTGTTGTCAACCTCTGATCGGAGGGTTGCTGGTTCGCGTCCTTCTCTCGCCACCATGCTCACACCACTTGGCATGAGATGGAATTTAAAATTAAAATAAAGGTTAGCCTTAGGATTTGGGAGAGAGTAAGGGTTAAAAAGGTAGTAAATAGATATTAATTAAGAAGTTGAAAAAAAATTAATGGCTCAGATTTCTGTACCTGTAGCCTGCTACAGATACAGCATTCATAGAACGTACTGGCCAATCAGATTCAAGCCGTATCTGTAGTAAGCATTCTATAGGTACAAAACCTAACCACAGCCAATCAAAAAATGCTAAAAGGTACAATAAATCATTGAGGAATACAATGTGCATGTTTTATTCAGTATATCAAAAACAGTAATTACCTTTTCATGTTAAAGATAGAAAGACCTGACTTCCGGTTATGGCGGCCACGTAGGAAGACGTGTTTCACACTGCTCTGCTCCTAAAAATAAAAAGTTTATTAAAACTCTCTTAATTGGAACAAAAACCCATCCCAGCGTTTAGGCGCGGATATGGTAAAGACCAAGGCTGGGAAATTAGGTGGAGGAAAAAGTAATTCGACAAAACAACCCAAGCTAACAGACTTTCACGCTCGAGGCGAGGTAGAGAAAACTCCAGAGACTATGGCGGAGGATGTAGCCAGCGGCGGAGCGGGAACTGCTGAAGAGGGGACAAACGCAGTGCTTACTGCCATCAGCTGCATGAGAACAGAGTTTTCGTCTAAATTTGATGGAATTATAGCAGCGATAGAAGGAATGAGAAAGGAAATAAGCGACTGTATGGAATGAGTATCGCAGGCGGAGCTCCGAATTTCAAGCGCTGAAGATGACGTCACCAGCCTACAATCAAAGCTGCAAACACTGGAATTAAAATGGAAACGTCTGGAAGATAACGTCCTAGACTTGGAATCCCGCACGCGACGGAATAATTTGAGGCTGGTGGGCCTCCCGGAGGGAGCGGAGGGACGGGACTCATGTTCCTTTTTTGGAAAAGTGGATTCCAGAAGCGCTGAACAACGCGGACCTGCAGTCATCGGTCGTCTTAGAGAGCGCTCAACGAATCGGCCCACCGAGAGATAATAAGACACCATCGAGGACGCTGATTATGAAGTTCCTCAGCTACAGAGACAAGATGACGGTCACCAACGCGGCGCGAGCTAAAGGGGAAATTAAATACCAGGATCAACAGGTGCGGTTCTACCCAGACTTCGCCACAGGAATTCAACAATTAAGGAGGCAGTTCGACCCCGCCCGCAAAGAGCTGCGCAACCTCGGGATTCGTCACAGAGTGATTCATCCGGCAAGACTGCTGGTGACATATAAAGGGAGAACCCACATCTTCAAGACCCCTCAAGAGACGCAGGAGCTCATTAAGCAGATTCAAAAGGAGACTGGTGGGAGCTAAGCATGAACATGAAAAAGGTAGAACATATAAGCATTTGTACAGGCATCTGATTGATCTGAAACATATAATAAGTCTACAAAATACAGACTGTATTTAAAAAAAAAAACAGCTATTGTAGCGGTTTGATTTAACCCCCACAACACAGAGACAGAACACAGAGACAGTCAGCTCGCACTCCTGGGTTTTTCCCGCTGCACTACTGAGATGTAATGTGCCATGCATGTATTGTGATGTAATGTGCCATTCATTTATAGTGTTCATGCGTCCTGTCCTTACTGTGACCTAGAGGCTGAGATCAATATGTAGATGTGCCTTGTAACCTCTTTGTCCTGCAAGCCGGAGCAGAGGCTGCATCTGCCTATTGTTATGTAGGTCTTACAAATGCAAATGTCTCATGCCTGTTCTGCAGTCCCTTTGATCAGACCAACTGCTGTGAATCTGCTTTGATGTACTGTTTGAGTTTGGTATAAATACTGCACAGGTTCTGTAACACATCCTCTCATTCACACTTCTGCAACTGCTGCTGCTGGACACAGACTTTGTGTCCCTCTTCTCTGAGAGCCGTTTGGGCTCGCTCCCGGCGCGCATGCACGGCGCCGGGAGCGGAGCCCGTGACGGCGGTATGGTAATAAACCCTACTTAAAACCTACAGCATTCGCCGCTTATTATTTTTTAGCATCCGCCGCACTGGTGACCCAACGCTGAAACGAACACGCTGCTGGCGAACGCAGCACCCGGCGGGGATTCTCCGACGACAAGCGAACGCGGCAGCCTGACTGATCTGCCCTCCCTTCTGCTTCAGGGAGACTTCGACGCAGAGTTTCCAGGTGAAACTCTCCGGAGACCACCCACGACCGGGAAAGCCGCAGCAAACTTCATGGTGAGATCTGCACACCTAGATCGGCACATCCACGCTGGACCAGCCGCGCTCGCAGCTCCTCCACATCGAGAGCGCATGTACCTCGTCCTTTCTCCACGACGGCGACTCCTATGGACGACGGAGCACACGTGGACCTGAACGCACCATGACCGAGCGAGTGACAAAAGATCGTCTATTTCCTCTCACCGCTCCAACACACCATGGCCAATCTGCAGCCACAGCTCAACCTGGATTTTATTGGCGCCGTCTGCGCCGATCTCCACCAAGATTCTGCACCCTGACTCATCACTCCAGCGGCCCACCCAAGCACGGAACCCCCGCGCGCGCACCGGGGAGTTACGAGGACGGCACACCACGCACGGGACAATAATGGCTTCGCTGACCACCTTCCTTCTGCTGCACACTGGCCCTTCAGGCTTGCTTGTACACCTGAGGCCCGCAGCTTGCTCACTGGATTTTATGGTCTTAGCCACGGCACACAAGGGGAATTCAGCTGTCTGCGGTTCCCGAGGTTTGGGTTACGTCTGCCCTAAAGTCAACACGCCAGTCCCTCTGCTTTTATTTTTTTTCTTGCCGCCGTTCCTGCTTTTCTTCATGGCCACGAGAGGAGTCAGAGACTAATTTTTTTTTTCCTTCTGATCTCCGCATGTTCAGACGGGACATCGCGGAGAAGCAAACACTTTTGGCGCGACTCGAACGGTTTTCCCGCGCCCGGTCAGCATTTGCTACCCCCCTCCCCCTCCTCCTGCACAGAGCTTTTCCCTGCTCGCTGCCCAAACTGCAACATCGAGGTCACGGTCCCCTACCGTGCCCTCCGGGGGGGAGCAGTGTAGCGGTTTGATTTAACCCCCACAACACAGAGACAGAACACAGAGACAGTCAGCTCGCACTCCTGGGTTTTTCCCGCTGCACTACTGAGATGTAATGTGCCATGCATGTATTGTGATGTAATGTGCCATTCATTTATAGTGTTCATGCGTCCTGTCCTTACTGTGACCTAGAGGCTGAGATCAATATGTAGATGTGCCTTGTAACCTCTTTGTCCTGCAAGCCGGAGCAGAGGCTGCATCTGCCTATTGTTATGTAGGTCTTACAAATGCAAATGTCTCATGCCTGTTCTGCAGTCCCTTTGATCAGACCAACTGCTGTGAATCTGCTTTGATGTATTGTTTGAGTTTGGTATAAATACTGCACAGGTTCTGTAACACATCCTCTCATTCACACTTCTGCAACTGCTGCTGCTGGACACAGACTTTGTGTCCCTCTTCTCTGAGAGCCGTTTGGGCTCGCTCCCGGCGCGCATGCATGGCGCCGGGAGCGGAGCCCGTGACAGCGGTATGGTAATAAACCCTACTTAAAACCTACAGCATTCGCTGCTTATTATTTTTTAGCATCCGCCGCACTATGATGTACAAAGTTGCTATAAAACTTTAAAAAACTACAGAAGAGAGTTAATGTCATAAAAATAGTAGTAGAGTCAGGGTGATTGAGAGTAGAAAGAGTGGTTTGACTGATCCTCGCAGGTGTGGAACAGTCACTAGCTATAATGGGAGACAGAATTTTTTTGATTTTGGGGGGGATAACCACGAATGTGGGGAAGGGAAAATTGTTTTTGTTGGTTTGTAGGATGAATGTTCTATCATCCATGTTTTTGCTTCTCTGTATGAGCATGTTCATATTGCAAGGTAATCTCAAACTCCTTATTGATCACAGATCAAAGCGTTAATCTTAATTTAACTTCATGGAATTGCAGACTACAAAATCTAAAAAATCTTAAACAAGTTATGAATAAAATAGACACAGATTCAAAAACTGTATTTTTACAAGAAACTCATCTAATAGAGGAGGATGTAAAAAGAATTAGGAGAAGATGGCAAGGTAATGTGTTCACCTCATCATTTTCATCCCGAGCTAGGGGAGTTATGATTCTCATACACAAAACAGTCCCATTTCAAGTGAAAAATGTAATTGGAGAAAATTTGGAAGATATCTAATCATCCAAGGATCTTTGTTATTAGAAAATATAAATCTGGTGAACTTATATGGCCTCAATATTGATGATCAAATCTTCTTTGTTAATTTATTCCTTACTTTATCATCACTTACAGGGCAACATATAATAGCAGGGGATTTTAATTGTACATTGAATCCCAGTATAGACAGATCAACAGGACTGGACTGTACACACAATGGATGTAGGATGACTATTAATCATTTTATGAAAGAATTGAGATTGCTAGATATATGGAGAGAAATGAAACCACAAGTCAAAGCCTATTCTTGTTATTCTAATACCTATAAGACATTCTCACATGTTGACTACTTTTTGATCTCTACAGAATTAAGGTCCAAGATTCAAAATTGTTTCTATGATAACATTGTGATCTCTGATCATGCACCCTGCTGTCTAATATATGTACATAAGAAATTGACAAAGGATCCAGGTAGGTGGTATTTTAAGCATAAATGGCTTCAGGATGAGGAATTTGTTAAGTACATAGAAAAACGGATAGATGAGTTCTTTGATATTAATACTACACAAAAAACGGCATGTATAAAGTGGGAGGCTTTCAAAGCTTTTATTAGGGGGCATATTATTAGTTATACAGGTTCAAAATCTAAGACGACCTGAGAGGAGAGAGTCCAATTGGAATGTAAAATAAAAATTCTTCAAGAAACGGTGTACGCAGGAAGTAACCCACAGTTAGAGAACGAATTACTGATTCTGAGAGCTGAATATGATAAAAAAAAAAATCAGCGAATAGAGCTGCCTCGAGTCTTCTAAGATTGAAGCAAACTTTTTATGAACAAGGTGAAAAATCAGGAAAATTATTGGCATGGCAGATTAAACAATTAGAATTTAAAACACCAATTACCAGTATTATAAGTAACGGGCAGGTAGTTATAGATCCTTTAGAACAGGGGTCACCAACCTTTTTGAAACCAAGAGCTACTTCATGGGTATCGAGTCATGTGAAGGGCACCAGCTTGACACACTCCTCTAAAATAACAAATTGTGTGTGTGTGTGTGTGTGTGTGTATATATACATATACACACATAAATAAATAATTATCAATAACTTCGAGTGGGTAACAGACAAGATCAATATTCAACACTTTATTTTTATTAATCTCAGCAATTGTTCAGATGATCCCTTCTACATTTCATAAAAAAATGTCCAGTTTTCACCAGTCCCTTTTAACCATAAAAAACTAAACCCTTTTAATTCATGAACTATGTTGAACCATGTTTGAAAAAGTTATGCAACATTTAAGAAAAATCAACTTTCATATTAAATAAATCTTATCTAATTTTAATAAAAGTGAAAGAACATTCATAGACCTCAGTTTGCTTAATGCCAAAAAATGTATTGCACTATTATGGAAAAAGACTCATAGACCAGATGTGACTCAGTGGTTAAGACAGATGTTAACAAACCTTCCATTAGAAAGAATAACATATATACTGAAATCAAAGGAAATTGTGTTTGAGAATATATGGAGACCTTTTATTGATTATGTAAAAAATTTAAACATAACTCTTGAAGAAGAAGGTGAATGATGTGTGTGGACCTTGTAAATTCCAAACTGGTGAACATAATATGTATACTTATGTATTGGATTGTCTAGACTAAACAGAGGAACATTGTTGAAGACTTGATTTTGTTGGTGGTTGTTGGTGTTTTTAGTGCATTTTTTTTTTTGTAGTACTTTAGCGTTAGTGTTTGATTGTTTGTATCATGTTTGTTAAAAAAAAAAGGTTCAATAAAGATATTGTGGAAAAAAAAATAAATCTTATCACATTTTTAACTGAACAAATCTGCTGCAATTCTGCTTAAAATCTGTTACATTTAATAAACACACTTTTGTGTGTTCTTCTTCACTGGAATTATATCCATACAGTTCTTGCCAAGAATCATGCTTGAGCAACCAGCACTGTCCTTTCATGAGAAGAAACTAAACAGCACTGAGAGTGCTTATATGCACGGTGGCGCAGTGGTTAGCACCGCGGCAGCAGTTTACCCTCGGCCGGGGGATCGCGGGGATCGTGGGTTCGATCCCTGCCCCCAGCCAACAGTGATCTGTGTGGAGTTTGCATGTTCTGGTGGTGCATTTTTCATGCAAAAACATGCAGGTTAGGGAGTTAAGGGGCGCTTGCACACGCAGCGGCTGGTGGCTTGTTACCGGACTGCAGAACAAATCTATCTACGGGTACAAGATAAGTCAAAAAAAAAAAAAGAGTGGGTAGTGAAGTGGCGCTTCGCCATCGCCCTGCAAATGAAATACACGCAGCTTCCTTTCACGGTAGTAAAAAAGAACTCTTCCTCCCGCTCACTTTGAAAATGATAAATTTTCTGTCTTTTTTTTGCCATGTTTTTGGGCTTGGAAACCGCACTGCGCGCACCATCTTAACTGCCCGCTAGCTAAGCTTACGCTCCACAAGCGCGAAGGTTTTGTCATGCGCACAATACTGACCTTTGAACTAGGTCAGAGTTCACCTTAACTTTACGTATAATAAACATATTTTCATTTTTTTTTATTTTTAAGACATTGTCGTTTTAAAATCTATATAAATGCAAGTGTGATTTTAAAAAATATAAAATAAAAATAGCGGCAGAAAAAATTACATCTGCAGCTCACTTGCGAGTTGTGCTATTTTTAGAACAGGCCTGCGGGCGACACATGTGGTCCCTGCGGGCGACATGGTTCCCGCGGGCACCGCGTTGGTGACCCCTGCTTTAGAAATTAATAGTGCCTTTAGAGATTATTATGAAAAACTATATGATAAAAAAATGAAACTGACTTAACAAAACTACAAGGGTTTTTGGGTGGATTATCTATACCGTGTATTCCAAATGAAAACAGGGAGATACTGGAGTCTAAAATTAGTCAAGAAGAAGTTGGGCAAGCCACTGATAATATGAAATCAGGAAAAAGAGCAGGACCAGATGGTCTTCCAGTTGACCTCTCTAAAAAATTTAAGAATAAATTAATAAAACCACTTTTGGAAATGGTTTTAGAAGCATTTCAAAATGGTAATTTACCACCATACATGAATAATGCCTTAATTATACTGTTGTCAAAATCAGGTAAACCCCCTAATAAATGTGAAAACATGAGACCAATAAGCCTATTAAATGCTGATCTTAAAATAATCTGTAAAATTTTAGCAAAACGACTACAAGAAATATTACCAAATATTATTAACCGAAATCAGAATGACTTTATAATGGGAAGACAAGGCTTCCATAACGTAAGAAGACTATTTAATATTATTTATTCCAAAAAAGAAACACCGGCTCTCCTATCATTGGACGCCGAAAAGGCTTTTGATAGGGTCGAATGGCCATATCTTTTTGAAGTCCTACAAAGGTTTGGACTTGGAAATAATTTCATAAAATGGGTCCACATAATATACACTAATGCTACAGCAGAAATCCTAACAAACAGCAATATCTCAAAATCAATAAAAATCAATAGAGGATGTCGACAAGGCTGTCCACTTTCACCTTTACTGTTTACTATGGCAATTGAACCTTTAGCGATGGCAGTACGTTTACATCCACAAATATATGGAATTAAAGTAGGATCAACAGAACATAAAATCTCCCTGTATGCCGATGACATAATTTTGTTTATGTCGAATTTTTAAAAAAATCAATTCCGACCTTGTTAAATTTAATAAAGAACTTTGGGGAAATATCAGGATATAAAATAAATAAAACAAAATCTTCAATATTAATGCTAAATGAGACCCAGAGAAATCACCCAACTCCTGAGGTAAATCAATTCAATGTTGTAAATCAGTTTAAATATTTAGGAATTCAAATTTTGCATAAGCTAGAATCAGTTGTCAATGCCAACTATGAAGCCTTAATGACAGATATTAATGAGTTACTTCAGAGATGGATGCCACTACCAATGTCGATGATCGGGAGAATTAATATACTTAAAAGTAACATCTTACCAAAAATACTTTATTTCAGACTTCCGGTTATGGCTGCCACGTAGGACGGACGTGTCTCGCTCTGCTCTGCTCCTGGAGAAAAAAATCGGCAAATAACTCTCTCATTTGGGACAGAACGTATCCCAGCATTTGGGCGAGGATATGTCGGCGAAGCCTAAGGCTGGAAAACCAGGAAAAGGAAAAAGCGAGCCGCCGAAACAGTCCAAATTAACGGACTTTCAGGTCTGTGACGCAGCAAACAAGGCTCCATATATGGCGGAGGAGGCTGGCGGCGGTGCGATTTCTGCGGGGAATGGCGCAGATGCGCTGATGGCTGCCATGAGTTCAATGAGAGCGGACTTTTCCTCTAGATTTGATGGGATTATGACAGCGCTGGAAGGAATAAGAAAGGAATTGGGTGACTGTGTAGAACGAACGGCGCAGATGGAGCTCCGTCTCGCTAGTGCTGAAGATGACGTCACCCGTCTTCAATTAAAGGTGCGCACTTTGGAAAAAAAAAATAAATCTCTGGAAGATAATATTTTGGATTTGGAATCTCGGTCGAGACAGAATAATTTGAGGCTGGTGGGTCTTCCAGAGGAATCAGAAGGTCGGGACGTATGTTCCTTTCTGGAAAAGTGGATTCCGGAGGTGCTGGGCAGCGAGGAGTTGCAATCAGCAGTGGTTCTGGAAAAAGCACATCGTATTGGCCCACGGAGAGATAAGGGACCGCCGAGGACCTTAATTATGAAGTTTCTTAGCAACAGAGACAGGATGAAGATCTTCAACGCTGCACGTGCTAAAGGAGAGATTAAACACCAGGACCAGCAGGTGCGGTTCTACCCAGATTTGGCCACAGGAATCCAGCAATTGAGGAAGCAGTTTGATCCCGTACGTAAGGAGCTGCGCAACCTTGGGATTCGTCATGGTGTAATCTATCCTGCGAGACTGCTGACCACGTATGAGGGCAGAACCCACATCTTCAAGACCCCAGAGGAGGCGCAGGAGTTCATCAAGAAGATCAAAGAAGAAGAAGAGACTGGTGGGAGCTAAGCATGAACAAAATATAAGGTAGAATAATTAAGCATTTGCACAGGCATCTGACTGACTTGAAGTAAATAGTAAGTTTACAAAATATAGACTGTATTATATATTAAAAAAACAAAACAAAAACAAAACAAACAAAAAAAAAAACTATGATGTACAAAGTTGTTAAAAATTTTGGAGTCAAGTTGGAAAACTACAGAGGAGAGTTAATGTTACGTCATTAAAAGCAGTAGAGTTAGGGTGATTGGGAGGATGAAGAAGGAGTGGCTTAGGCTGTTCCCCGTGGGTGTGGAACGGTCGATGGCTATATCGGGAGACAGAATTTTTCTTTTGATTTTGGGGGGTTTGCCACAAGTGTGGGAAGGGGAAATTTGTTTGTGTGTAGTTTGTAGGATGAATGTTCAACCACTCATGTTTTTGCTTCTCTGTATGAGCATGTTTACACTGCAAGGTAATCCCAAACTCTCTATTGATCATGGACCAAAGTGTTAACCTTAATTTAACTTCATGGAATTGCAGAGGTCTACAAAATTTAAAAAAACTTAAACAAGTTATGAATAAAATAAAGGACATGGGTTCAAGAATTGTGTTTTTACAAGAAACTCATCTGATAGAGGAGGATGTTAAAAGAATTAGGAGTAGATGGCAGGGAAGTGTATTCACCTCTACATTTTCATCCCGAGCCAGGGGAGTTATGACTCTCATACATAAATCAGTTCCTTTTCAAGTGAAAAATGTAATTGGAGACAAATTTGGAAGATATGTAATCATTCAAGGTTCTTTGCTATTAGAAAATATAAATCTTGTGAACTTATATGGTCCCAATATAGATGATCAGAAGTTCTTTGCTAATTTATTTCTCATCTTATCATCACTTACAGGGCAACATATAATAGCAGGGGATTTTAATTGTACATTGAATCCAGGTGTGGATAGATCAACAGGACTGGATTGTACGCACATTGGATGTAGGATGACTATTAATCATTTTATGAAAGAATTGAGATTGTTAGATATATGGAGAGAAATGAAACCACAAGTTAAAGCCTATTCTTGTTATTCCAGTACCTACAAGACATTCTCACGTATTGATTATTTTTTGATTTCCACAGAATTAAGGTCCAAGATTCAAAACTGCTTTTATGATAACATCGTGATCTCTGATCATGCACCCTGTTGTCTAATATATGTAGATAAAAAATTGACAAAGGAATCAGGTAGATGGCAATTTCAGCATAAATGGCTTCAGGATGAGGAATTTGTCAAGTATATAGAAAAACAGATAGACGAGTTCTTTGACATCAATACTACACAAACATCAGCATGTGTAAAGTGGGAGGCTTTCAAAGCTTTTATTAGGGGACATATTATTAGTTATACAGGATCAAAATCTAAGAAGACTCGAGAGGAGAGAGCTAAATTGGAACATAAAATAAAAAATCTTCAGGAAAAAGTGTATGCAGGAAGTGACCCAAGGTTGGAGAATGAATTACTGATTTTGAGAGCTGAATACGACAAAAAATCAGCGAATAGAGCTGCCTCGAGTCTTCTAAGATTGAAACAATCTTTTTATGAACAAGGTGAAAAATCAGGAAAATTATTAGCATGGCAGATTAAACAATTGGAAATTAAAACACCAATTACCAGTATTATAAGTAATGGACAGGTAGTTATAGATCCTTTAGAAATTAATAGAGCCTTTAGAGATTACTATGAAAAATTATATGATACCAAAAATGAACCTGATTTAACAAAACTAAATGGGTTTTTGAACGAACTATCTATACCGTGTATTCCAAATGAAAACAGGGAGATATTGGAGTCTAAAATTAGTCAAGAAGAAGTTGGGCTAGCCATTGATAATATGAAATCAGGAAAAAGTGCAGGACCAGATGGTCTTCCAGTTGACCTTTATAAAAAATTTAAGAATAAATTAATAAAACCTTTTTGGAAATGGTTTTAGAAGCATTTCAAAATAATAATTTACCATCATACATAAATAATGCCTTAATTATACTGCTGCCAAAACCAGGTAAGCCCTCTAATAAATGTGAAAATATGAGACCAATAAGCCTATTAAACGCCGACCTTAAGATAATCTGTAAAATTTTAGCAAGACGAATACAAGAAATTTTACCAAATATTATTAATCGAGATCAGAATGGCTTTATAAAGGGTAGACAAGGCTTCCATAATGTAAGAAGACTATTTAATATTATTTATTTTAATAAAGAAGCACCGGATACAGCTCTCCTATCATTGGACGCCGAAAAGGCCTTTGATAGAGTTGAATGGCCCTTTCTTTTTGAAGTCCTACAAAGGTTTGGACTTGGAAATAATTTCATAAAATGGGTTCAAATAATATACAATAATGCTACAGCAGAAATCCTAACAAATAACAATATTTCAAAACCAATAAAAATCAATAGAGGATGTCGACAAGGCTGTCCACTTTCACCTTTACTGTTTACTATGGCAATTGAACCTTTAGCGATAGCGATACGTTTACATTCACAAATATATGGAATTAAAGTTGGACCAACAGAACATAAAATCTCCCTGTATGCCGATGACATAATTTTGTTTATGTCGAATCTAAAAAAATCAATTCCAACCTTGTTGAATTTAATAAAGAATTTTGGGGAAATATCAGGATATAAAATAAATAAAACTAAATCTTCAATATTAATGCTAAATGAGACCCAGAGAAATTACCCAGCCCCTGAGGTAAATCAATTCAATGTTGTAAATCAGTTTAAATATTTAGGAATCCAAATTATGCCTAAGCTAGAATCAGTCGCCAGTGTCAACTATGAAGCCTTAATGTCAGATATCAATGAGTTAACTCAGAGATGGATGTCACTACCAATGTCGATGATCGGGAGAATCAATATACTTAAAAGTAATATTTTACCTAAAATACTTTATTTATTTCAATACATTCCCTTATCACCACCTTTAGATCTATTCTCAAGAATAAAAAAAAGTTAGTGGAATTTATATGGAACAACAGGAGGGCTAGATTACGTTTGTCTTTATTATATTTACCATTTGATCGTGGAGGTCTGAAATGTCCAATTTTATGTTGTATTATTGGTCGGCACAACTGAGGTCTATGACATATTATTTTTCATCAAATGATCTCCCTCACTGGACTGAAATGGAATCATACAATTTACCTTTACCTCTTCCCATATTCATATACTCAGATTCGGCAAAAAAATTACAAAAACAAGTTAAAAATCCATTTGTAAAGCATATGATCAAAATATGGTGTGAAGCTAAAAACTATTTAAAAGAACCACAGTTATTGTCACAATTTAGTCCAATATGGGGTAATCAATATTTTAAACCAGGGAGAGCGGACGCTGTATTTAAAGTATGGAATTTAAAAGGGATACAAAAGATTCAGGATTTATATTTGCCATGTGCAGACAACATAATGTCTTTTGAAGAGCTGAGGATCAAATTTAATCTCAATAGAACACATTTTTTTAAATATCTTCAACTTAGAAACTTTATTCGATCAAATCAAAATAAAGCTCTCACTCGACCTATTTATTCATCCTTGGAAAAAATGATGATGAAAGATAGTAAAAGAAAGGGTATTATTTCAGAGTTTTTATAACTCACTGACACTATCTTCAAGTGAAAATTCACTGAAAAGATTAAACTACTGGAAAGAAGATCTGCAAATTGAAATTTCAGAGGAACAATGGGAATTGGCTTGTACAGAAGCTCAAACCAAATCAATAAATGCACGCCTTAAATTGATACATTTCAAATGGTTAATGCGGATGTATGTTACACCAGAGGAGTTAAATAGATATAACAAAAATATACCAGATACATGCACAAAATGCATGGAAAGTAAAGGAACCCTATTTCATTGTTTATAGGAATGTAGATTAATAAGAATGTTTTGGGAAGAGGTGAGGGTAACAATTGAAAAAATAATCTCAAAACAAATCATATTGAATCCTAAACTGTTTTTGTTGGGTCTGTACCCAGAAAAGCATAATTTTAATAAAAGTGAAAGAACATTCATAGACCTCAGTTTGCTTAATGCCAAAAAATGTATTGCACTATTATGGAAAAAGACTCATAGACCAGATGTGACTCAGTGGTTAAGACAGATGTTAACAAACCTTCCATTAGAAAGAATAACATATATACTAAAATCAAAGGAAATTGTGTTTGAGAATATATGGAGACCTTTTATTGATTATGTAAAAAATTTAAACATAACTCTTGAAGAAGAAGGTGAATGATGTGTGTGGACCTTGTAAATTCCAAACTGGTGAACATAATATGTATACTTATGTATTGGATTGTCTAGACTAAACAGAGGAGCATTGTTGAAGACTTGATTTTGTTGGTGGTTGTTGGTGTTTTTAGTGCATTTTTTTTTTTTTTGTAGTACCTTAGTGTTAGTGTTTGATTGTTTGTATCATGTTTGTTAAAAAAAAAAAAAAGGTTCAATAAAGATATTGTGGAAAAAAAAAAATACTTTATTTCAAAACATTCCTTTACCACCACCTTCATATCTATTCTCAAAAATTAAAAAAAAGTTAGTGGAATTTATATGGAACAATAGGAAGGCTAGATTACGTTTGTCCTTACTATATTTACCATTTGATCGTGGAGGTCTGAAATGTCCAAACTTTATGTTGCATTACTGGTCAGCACAACTGAGGTCTATGACATATTATTTTTCATCAAATGATCTTCCTCACTGGACTGAAATGGAATCATACAATTTACCTTTACCTCTTCCCTTATTCATATACTCAGACTCGGCCAAAAAATTACAGAAACAAGTTAAAAATCCAATTGTAAAGCACATGATCAAAATATGGTGTGAAACCAAAAAATATTAAAAGAACCACACTTACTGTCACAATTTAGCCCAATATGGGGTAATCAATATTTTACACCAGGGAGAGCGGATGCTGTATTTAAAGTATGGAATTTAAAAGGGATTCAAAAGATTCAAGACTTATATTTGTCACGTTCAGATAATGTCTTTTGAAGAACTGAGGATTAAATTCAATCTTAATAGAACACATTTTTTAAAAATATCTTCAGATTAGAAATTTTATTCGATCAAATCAAAATAATGCTCTCACCCGACCTACTTATTCATCCTTTGAAAAAATTTTGACGAAAGATAGTAAGAGAAAGGGTATTATTTCAGAGTTTTATAACTCATTGACACTATTCTCAAGTGAAAACTCACAGAAAAGACTGAATTATTGGAAAGAAGACCTGCAAATTGAAATCTCAGAGGAACAATGGGAAATGGCTTGTGCAGGAGCTCAAACCAAATCAGTAAATGTACGTCTTAAACCGATACATTTTAAATGGTTAATGCGGATGTATGTTACACCAGTGGAGTTAAATAGATATAACAAAAACATACCAGATACATGCACAAAATGTATGGAAAGTAAAGGAACTCTATTTCACTGTTTATGGGAATGTAGAAAAATCAGAATGTTTTGGGAAGAGGTGAGGGCAACAATTGAAAAAATAATTTCAAAACAACTCACATTGAACCCTAAACTGTTTTTGTTGGGTCTGTACCCAGAAAAACATAACTTTAATAAGAATGAAAGAACATTCATAGACCTCGGTTTGCTTAATGCCAAAAAATGTATTTCACTACTGTGGAACTAGAAAGAATAACATATATACTGAAATTAAAGGAAGGTGTGTTTGAGAATATATGGAGACCTTTCATTGATTATGTAAAGAAATTAAACATAACTTCTGAAGAAGAAGGTGAATGATATGTGTGGACCTTGCAAATTCCAAACTGGTGAATGTACACTACCGTTCAAAAGTTTGGGGTCACTTAGAAATTTCATTATTTTTGAAAGAAAAGCACTTTTTTTTTCCAATGAAGATAACTTTAAACTAATCAGAAATACACTCTATACATTGCTATTGTGGTAAATGACTATTCTAGCTGCAAATGTCTGGTTTTTGGTGCAATATCTACATAGGTGTATAGAGGCCCATTTCCAGCAACCATCACTCCAGTGTTCTAATGGTACAATGTGTTTGCTCATTGTGTCAGAAGGCTAATGGATGATTAGAAAACCCTTGTGCAATCATGTTAGGTCTGCAATGCTGTAATTGCTGCAAATGGAGGATTCTTTGACGAAAGCAAACTTTGAAGGAAAAAATTATTATTTCAAATACAAGTCATTATTTCTAACCTTGTCAATGTCTTGACTATATTTTCTATTCATTTTACAACTCATGGTGGTAAATAAGTGTGACTTTTCATGGAAAACACAAAATAATTGTCTGGGTGACCCCAAACTTTTGGTAGTGTATATTATGTATTCTTATGTAATAGATTGCCTAGACTAAACAGAGGAGCATTGTTGTTGATTTGCTTTTGTTAATGGTTGTTGTTGTTTTTAGTACTTTTTTTGTTGTTGTTAGTGTTTTTTTTTTTTAATTTTTAAATTACTTTAGTGTTAGTGTTTGACTGTTTGTGCCATGTTTGTAAAAAAAAGGTTCAATAAAAAATATTGTGGAAAAAAAAAGAAAGACCGTATTGTACCGAGGGAAATTCAGATTCTCATGAAAATTGTTGCTTATCTTAATCAGTCAATAAGGTCAATCAACTAATGATTGAATTAATCGATAATATGCATCCCTAAATGCGTAAAGGCAATTTAAAATTGCATAAAAACATTTCCAGCAAATCCCATCCTTTCAGTGACACACTTTTGTAGACCCTAAAACCCGAACTGACCATTTTAATGCAACTTGAGTGAGAACAATGTAAAGAAAAGTTGGTTAATTACATCTATCCAGCAGAAGTAAAGCTTACAGTAAGGCTGGAAAGGGGTGAATCTGCAGAGCATCATAAACCAGCAACTGCCTGTGGTTCATAGTGGGTCTGTCATGCAGTCTGCTTAAGCCTCTGAATGTCAGAAGTGTTGTTTAGTTTTCGTCTTCTGATCAGTTACACTCAGGTACTTTTTCAGGCATTCCAAATATGTGGCTCTATGGCTTTAGTGTCTATGAAACGACTGTATCCAAAAAAAAAAAAAAAACATACATTAACACATAATATTCCTTGAAGTAACTGACTTGACCATTATTATTCTCCTTATACATAAATGATTTACCAAATGCATGCAGAAACATTCATATACAAATGTATGCAGATGACACGGTAATATTCACACCTGCAAAAAACACACAAGAAGCTGCCTGTATTCTTACAACAGCGATGACCCAAATCCAAGACTGGCTCAATAATTCATGTCTCCTGCTAAACACTAAAAAAAACTGTTTACAAGGTGTTTACCAAACAACAATCAAATATTACAAACTCAAACATTTTCTTAAAAGGGGAGGAGCTGCAACTAGTCGAGGAATTTAAGTTCCTTGGCGTGATTTTAGATTTCTTATTAACCTTTAAAAAACACATCAAAAAATCTCAAACATAATCAAATTCAATCTAAGAATTTTTTTTTTAATTTAAGTTTTTGTAAAGGGTAGACATATCATTACAGCATTGCATTGTTTACATTTTCATCCCATATTCCCCTTTTTTTGTTTTTTGACAACATTGGAAAAAAATTATTACAACACCCTTTTTTTAAGTGAAAGAAAAAGAGAAATTAAAAAAAGAACAAAAGAAAACAAACAAAAAAAAAAAAAAAAAGCAGAAAAATAAAAGAGAATCTGAGTAGCCTTGGAACAAAGAGAGGTGCCATTATTGAAATGGTATTTGTCAAAGATTAGATCTGATGGAAGACACATATGCGTTCCAGGGTTGCCAAAAGTTCAAGAACCCATCCATGTCCTGTCTCAGTGCAAATGTCAAATTTTCCATCGAATAAATGTCCTGAATCACGTTAATCCAATCTTCAGGTGTAGGACAGTCTTTCAACATCCATTTTTTTTTTGTTAGAGCTTTTTTACTTGCCAGTATTAAAACAGTGAATAAGTATTTTTCTCCTCGTCTTTCCAGTGATTCCAGTAGTAAACCCAAATACAAAGTTACAAAAGAAAAGGGAACTGTTACTTTGAAAATTTTCCCCAATATTGTCTGTACATTGGTCCAATATTGGTGGATAACTGGGCATGACCAAAACACTTGAAAATGATTTGCAGTCTTTTCACCACACAAGCGCCAACAATTCAATCCTTTACGAGTAAATTTGTTTTGTGCAGGTGTTCTGAAAAATCTTACCAAATTTTTCCATCCAAATTCTCTCCACAGAAGGGATGAAGTACTTTTCCATTGTTGTTTATTTAGCTTTTCCCATATTTCCAGTTGTAAAGTGAAATTCCCCTCTTTTCCCCATCTCTCTTTTATATATGATGTGTTGTCTCCTTTTAAGTCTTGAAGACCATGGTATATTTTAGAAATGTATCTGATCCCTGGGATCCCTTTATATGCCATTAAGAAAACCTTCAGAACACCTGACTGGGCCCTTTCCAAATCCTCCTTTTTAAGTATTTTGTTTATGTGGTGTCTAAGCTGAAAGAACCTGTAAAGGTCTTGATTTACTAGACCTTGTTTTTTCAAATCTTCAAAACTTCTTAAAATTTGCCCTTTAAAAAAATCGTAACATTTTATCAGTCCGTTCTCTTTCCACTTTTTAAATCTAGTGTCTGTTTTATTAGGAGTAAAGTCCTGATCATAGGAAATCCATTGCAATAATCAATAGGGTTCTTTAGTTTGATTCTCTCTGACTATCTTAAACCAAATTTTTAGCGGGGTCTCTATCCACAGGTTAGTGTTATTCAAAAGTTTAGGTAAGGCATTGTTCCCTATTATCGCCTGTAGGGGAATGTCACTTGTTCTTTGGCATTCTATCTCCTTCCATTGTGCAGTGTAGACTGGGTTACATATCTCTACTAAAGTTTGCGCGGCTTTAAAATAGTCCCTGATATTTGGCAGCGTGAGCCCACCTCTGACTTTGTTTAGCTGTAGGGTTCTATATCTGATTCTAGGTCTCTTGCTCGGCCATATGAATCTTGAGATCCTTCTGTCCAATTCTTGCCATGTTTTTTTGGGAGGTTCTACCGGTATTGTTTGGAAAAGGTATAGAAGACATGGAAGTATATTCATTTTGACTGCTTCAATTCTTTGTGCAGTACCCAAGAATGGTATCATATTCCATCTTGCTAGATCAGATTTTATTTTTGCCATCAGTGGATCATAGTTTAGTGTTATAATTTTGTTGAGTTGTTTCGGGATATTGACCCCCAGATATTTCACAGATTCCATCTCCCAGTTAGTTTTGAATTTGCTTAGTAAATATTGATTTGGGTCATAGCTGAATGTTAAAATTTGGCTTTTATGCATGTTTAATTCATACCCCGATAACTCTCCATACTCTGAAAAAACTGAGATTAGTTCTGGAAAAGAGGTGTCCGGCTGCCCCAGGTATATTAAAATGTCATCAGCAAAGAGTGCTATTTTATGTTCCTTCTGACCAAGTGTAATACCTTGAATTTTTTGATTCTGTCTTATCCATTGGCTCAGAGGTTCTATGACGATTGCAAAGAGCAGTGGAGACAAGGGGCAGCCCTGACGACATCCTCTTTCCAGTTCAAAAGATGATTATAATTTACCGTTAATCCTTATTTTAGCTGTTGGTTTTTTATACAATGCCTGGATAGTTCTAATGAAGTTGTTATGAAAATTGAAACTGGATAAGATTCTATATAGGAAAGACCAGTCAACCGAATCAAATGCTTTTTCAGCGTCTAATCCCAGTATGGCTGCATTTAAATTATATTTTTTTATATGATGAATTATGTGTAAAGTGCGTCTAATGTTATCTTGTGTCTGTCTTTGTCTTATAAAACCTGTTTGGTCTAAATGAATTAAGTCTGTCAGTATATTTTCTAACCTTTGGGCAAGGATAGCGGTAAGTTTATAGTCCTGATTTAACACACTGATTGGTCTGTAGTTGGAGCAGTCTAGTTTATCCTTTTCAGGTTTAGGTATGACTGCAATGACCCCTTCTCTCCAGGAGGGGGGGATTTCCCCTGTGTGGAGGACATAGTTAAATGTTTTCAGGAGGAGATGGTTGCTGTTTAAAGGTTTTGTACCACTCTGCTGTATAGCCATCTGCTCCTGGGGATTTGTTAGCTTTAAGTTTCATAATTGCTTTTTCAAATTCTTAAGGTTGTATTTCTGACAGTAGTTTTTTATTTTGTGACTCAGTAAGTTGGGGAAGATTTAATGTATTTAGGAAGGCTTCGGATGTGTTTTTGTGTTTTTTGCGGGAGTACAAGTTCTTGTAGTAATTCTTGAAGCTTTTAAGAATTTCCTGAATTCTAAATTTTATTTCCTTTGATACTGGGTCTCTGATTTTGTAGATTGCTCTCTCCGTTTGTTGTTTCCTCAGTTTATAGGCTAGTAATTTTGCTGATTTGGTCCCTGTTTCATAGTATTTTTGTTTCAGAAATGTAAGTTTCTTCTGGATTTCTATTGTGTAGATCTCGTTTATTTTTTTTTAAATTTTCCTTAATTTTGAGCGAGCCATTAGAATGAGTGTTGTCTTTGTGCTCTTTTTCTAGTTTCTTAAGTTCTGACTCTAATGTGATTAGTTTTTCTTGTCTCAGTTTCTTTTGGAGTGCCCGTTTTGCGATAATCTTTCCCCTTATTACAGCTTTGCATGCGTCCCACAGTATTAAAGGGGATACGTTTCCATTATCATTTTCTTCCAAATATCTGAGAATATCTGATTCCAATTCATCTTTCAGTGGTCCTTTCAGCACATTTGAATTTAACCTCCAAGAAAATGTATTATTTGTGTATTTTTGGATATTTAAGTCCATATAGATCGGACTGTGGTCAGAGAGATCCAACAGTCCTATTTTACATGTTTTTACTCTTCCAATGTCTCTATTAAACATAAAAAAATAGTCAATCCTTGAGTATGATGAATGTGGTGCTGAGTAAAATGTATAATCTTTTACACTGGGGTTGAATTCCCTCCACAAGTCACAGATTCCCATTTCTTTTAGTAGCATCCGAGTTTTTCTACTTTGAGTGTTATTTTGATGTGGAGAATTACCTGATGCATCCCAGTTTAGATTCAGTCTTAGATTGAAGTCTCCACCACATATCACTAAACCCTGGGCTTTAGTTATCATTAGGTCAAATACTTTTTTATAAAATTTCCAGTTGGCCCCTGGAGGTGCATATACATTCAGCAGGGTGATATCTTCTCCCTCTAGCCGACCAAGTACCATGCTAAATCTCCCTTCTTTATTTCTTTGAATCTTTATTTCGGATAGATAAAAGTACAGATTAAAAGAAACAGAATAATATAACAAAGGGGGAAGAAAATCCAACAAGGTCAAATTAGACAATAACTCCTAATTATACAGTTCAACATAAGTTATCCGAAATGGGTGATGGCTGAAGCCGCAGCTTATATTGCCCACCCATATTCCATCCAAGAATTCAAAAGAAAAACAAAACAAGAGCGATTACAATTCAGAACATAGCTAAGACAAAATGTGACAAAAAAAAACTAAGCTACAACACAACGCAGACTGGATATGACAATCCTTATGTGATTTTACATGTCATCTTGTATATATGTTTGGAGTATTTCTTCCTTTAGTTTTTGTTTAAATTGTCCAAGCGTTGTATATGATTTTAATTCAGGTCCAAAATCGTTCCATAATCTGACTCCTTGCACTGAAACACAGTGTTGCTTGGTGGTAGTTCTCACTGAAGGTTTTTGAAATATACATGTTCCTCTGATATGATATTGTTTCTCCCTTATTTGGAACAACTTTTGGATATCCTTCTTTATCTTTGTGTTCTGAATTTTTTTCAAATATAATTTTGGTTGAGATCAGTGTCGCTACCCCCCTCCTCCTCCCTGACTTATATGAAGATGAAGAGATCAGTTTAAACCCTTGTCTATTAAGTTTAGTGTGCTCCAAGTCTGTTAGGTGGGTTTCCTGTAAAAATATTATTCCTGCTTTGTCTTTTTTCATTTTGCCTAGAATCTTGGATCTTTTAACTGGATTCAGGATCCCTTTTACATTATATGAGATTATTTTGGTTACACCCTGTTTCTCCATTGTATTGTCTTATTTAGTATAACAGTGTAGTGGCCCTCTTTTATGCTACTCAGAAACTGAAAGAACATTAAGAACATAAAAAACATTGAGAACATAGTATATAAAAGTTTAAAACAAAAAACTGTCAAAAGATCTTCCTGAACTGAGGTCTTTTTAGCGACCTTAGTAGAACCTTGATGGTGCGTTGGCTCTGAGGGAAACTCCTCAAACTTTGTTACGTGTTGAGGCACCTCTCTTACCCCTGTAAGTTTATATTTCAGGTTAAACCCAATTTTATTTGCCATAGTTTATCGTCCCCCATCAACCTATTCAGAATTTTTATCCGAATTTGCTGATTTCTTAGCTGATTTAGTGCTGAAATCTGATAGAATAATTATAGTAGGGGACTTTAATATACATGTGGATGTAGATAGTGACTGCCTTAATGTGGCTTTTAATTCAATATTAGACTCGATTGGGTTTTCTCAGAAAGTAGGAAATTCTACTCATTACCTCCACCATACATTGGACCTTGTTCTGACATATGGCATAGAAATAGAAAATCTTGTAGTGTCTCCTCATAACCCTGTACTGTCAGACCATTGTCTGTTAACCTTTGATTTTACTATTTCTGACTATTTGGCTCCTAAAGAAAAATATTATCACAGTAGATGCCTCTCAAATGATGCTGTTTCCAAATTTATGCAGATTGTTTCCTCTATGCCATGTGTCAACACAACGGAAATAAGCTATAGACAGCTTGCTCCTTCTGTAATTGATAACATGGTGGATAGTGTTTCAGCTTCTCTGCATAGACTTGATGGCCCCCTTAAAAAAGAAAAAGTCTAATCAGAGATTTTTAACTCCTTGGTTCAACACAGAAACTCGTAGCTTAAAACCGAAGACTCGTCAATTAGAAAGAAAATGGCGCTCCACTAATTTAGATGAAATCTATTTAGCTTGGAGAAATCATCTTTTAATTTATAAAAAATCTCTTAGAAAAGCTAGAACGAGTTATTACTCTGCATTAATAGAAGAGAACAAGAATAATCCCAGGTTTCTTTTCAGTACTGTAGCCAGGTTGACAAAGAGTCAGGACTCTGTCAATCCTAGCATCCCCTTAGAGCTTACTAGTCAGGACTTTATGAACTTTTTCAATAATAAAATTTCATCCATCAGAGATAAAATCAATCAGATTCTTCCCACAGTTAACTTAAATACTGTAACTATTACAACTCCTTCTATTGATGTCTGTCTTGATGAGTTTACTCCAATCAACCTTTGTGAGTTAGACAAAATAGTTTCCTCATCCAAACCTTCAACTTGTCTTTTAGACCCTATTCCTACCAGGTTATTTAAAGAAGCCTTCCCACTTATTGGTAGCTTTATTCTTCATATAATCAATTCTTCATTAACTTTAGGCCATGTACCGCAGGCTTTTAAAACAGCTGTAATTAAACCCTTACTCAAAAAGCCAACGCTAGATCCAGGAGCTTTAGCTAACTATAGACCAATCTCTAATCTCCCTTTCATTTCAAAAATCTTAGAAAGAGTTGTTGCTACGCAATTATTTGACCACCTGCAGGGAAATGGTTTACTTGAAGAGTTTCAATCTGGGTTTAGAATCCATCATAGTACTGAAACAGCCTTAGCGAAGGTCACTAACGACCTCCTCATTGCATCTGATAATGGACTAGTTTCTGTACTTGTCCTTTTAGATCTTAGTGCAGCTTTGGATACCATTGATCATAATATTCTACTTGATAGATTAGAACACTATGTTGGACTTAATGGAACTTCGTTGCAGTGGTTTAGATCTTATTTATCTGATAGGTTCCAGTTTGTTCATGTAAATGATGAGTTTTCTTTCAGCTCAAAGCTTAGTCATGGAGTTCCACAGGGATCTGTGCTAGGCCCTACTCTTTTTAGTTTATATATGCTTCCGTTAGGCAACATTATTAGAAAGCACTGTATACATTTTCATTGTTATGCAGATGACACACAATTATACCTGTCAATGAAGCCAGATGATACTAATCAATTAGCCAAGTTAGAAGCCTGTCTTAAGGAAATCAAAGCTTGGATGACTTGTAATTTCCTGCTATTAAATTCAGATAAGACTGAAGTCATTCTTGTTGGTCCAAAAAACCTTAGAAATTCCTTTCCAAATCAAACTTTCAGTTTGGATGCAGTTACTCTTTCTCTTAATAGCTCTGTGAGGAACCTTGGAGTTATTTTTGATCAGGATTTGTCCTTCAATTCACATATTAAATTTGTTTCTAAGACTGCCTTCTATCATTTGCGTAATATTGCCAAGATTAGGAGCATCTTGTCTCAGAGTGATGCTGAGAAGCTGATCCACGCTTTTGTTAGCTCGAGATTAGATTATTGTAATTCTTTATTATCAGGCTGTCCTAAAACATCTTTAAAAAGTCTTCAGCTGATCCAAAATGCTGCAGCAAGAGTTTTAACAGGTACTAGAAAGAGAGATCATATCTCTCCGGTTCTGGCCTCCCTTCATTGGCTTCCCATAGAGTTTAGAATTAAGTTTAAAATCCTTCTTCTTACTTACAAAGCTTTAAACAATCAGGCTCCTTTTTATTTAAAAGATCTGATACTACCGTATCATCCTAACAGAGCACTACGCTCCCAAAATGCAGGATTACTTGTAATACCTAGAATCTCCAAAAGTACAATGGGAGGCAGAGCCTTCAGTTATCAAGCTCCTCTCCTGTGGAATCAGCTGCCAATCTGGATTCGGGAGTCAGACTCGATCTCTGTTTTTAAGAATAGGGCTAAAACCTACCTTTTTGATATAGCCTACAATTAGGGAGGGATCATGTGTTTCTGAACCCTCCCTTAGTTATGCTGCTAATAGGTTTAGTCAGCCGGGGGACCTCCAGTAATGCACTGGGCCTCACTCCTTTCCTCACTCTCTATGAAATATTTTTTTTTTTGCTGGTCATTAACATTTGTTTGTTCTCTCCCATAGATTGAGTCCCCATCGTGCTGTTTGCTCTCTACATGTCTGTTCTTTTCTTCTTCTCTATCCCCTCACCCCCCAGCCAGTCGCAGCAGATGACTGCCCCTCCCTGAGCCTGGTTCTGCTGGAGGTTTCTTCCTGTTAAAAGGGAGTTTTTCCTCTCCACCGTCGCTAAGTGCTTGCTTACAGGGGATCGCCTGATTGCTGGGGTCTTTCTGCAACTGTGGGGGTCCCCCCTTCAGTTGATAGTGCTATGAGATGACTGTTGTTGTGAAATGGCGCTATATAAATAAAGTTGAATTGAATTGAATTAAGTTGTCCCATGTTTTTAATGTGAGTTTCAGATCCCAATCCAAACTTGTAATGATTTTTTTTTATGCCTATACCCTATGAAATTGTGCGCAACCTCCCACCACCATCACAGCAAACAATCACGTTAATACAGTATTTTTTAGTGTGAAGAGTTCATGTGGTTCATTGTCACATTTCTATTTTAACAAGTTTTTTTTTTTCAAGACTTATTTGTTTCTAATATTATGACTGTTCCATGAAATGTTTTACCACTTCATACTTGCTGATTCTGCATCTCCTTTAATGTTTGTTACCTTGTAGGAGGAGGGTTGGATGTGCAGATT
Organism: Pholidichthys leucotaenia; assembly: GCA_020510985.1. Taxonomy (NCBI): domain Eukaryota; kingdom Metazoa; phylum Chordata; class Actinopteri; order Cichliformes; family Pholidichthyidae; genus Pholidichthys; species Pholidichthys leucotaenia. Next base: position 53,239,867 of record CM035840.1, on the reverse strand, counting down.
GATTAAAAATATCGTTATGGACTTCCGGTTATGGCTGCCACGTGAGAAGGACACGTCTCACTCTGCTCTGCTCCTGGAGAAAAAAAAATCGGCAAATAACTCTCATTTGGGACAGAACGTATCCCAGCGTTTGGGCGAGGATATGTTGGTGAAGCCTAAGGCTGGAAAACCAGGTAGAGGAAAAAGCGAGCCGCCGAAACAGTCCAAATTAACGGACTTTCAGGTCTGTGACGCAGCAGATAAAGCTCCATATATGGCGGAGGAAGCTAGCAGCGGTGCGGTATCTGCGGGAAACGGCACAGGTGCGGTGCTAGCTGCCATAAGTTCAATGAGAGCAGACTTTTCCTCTAAATTTGATGGGATTATGGCAGCGTTGGAAGGAATGAGAAAGGAATTGGGTGACTGTGTAGAACGAATGGCGCAGGTGGAGCTTCGTGTCTCTAGTGCTGAAGATGACGTCACCTGTCTTCAATTAAAGGTGCGCACTTTGGAAAAAAAAAATGTCTGGAAGATAATGTCCTGGATTTGGAGTCCCGGTCGAGACGGAACAACTTGAGGCTGGTGGGTCTACCGGAGGAATCCGAAGGTCGGGACTCATGCTCCTTTCTGGAAAAGTGGATTCCGGAGGCGCTGGGCAGCGCGGAGCTGCAATCAGCAGTGGTTCTGGAAAGCGCACACCGTATTGGCCCACGGAGAGATGAGGGACCACCGAGGACCCTAATTATGAAGTTCCTCAGCAACAGAGACAGGATGAAGATCTTCAACGCTGCACGAGCTAAAGGAGAGATTAAACACCAGGACCAGCAGGTGCGGTTCTACCCAGATTTGGCCACAGGAATCCAACAATTGAGGAAGCAGTTTGATCCCGTACATAAAGAGCTGCGCAACCTTGGGATTCGTCATGGTGTAATTTATCCTGCGAGACTGTTGACCACATATGGGGGCAGAACACACATCTTCAAGACCCCAGAGGAGGCGCAGGAGTTCATCAAGAAGATCCAAGAAGAGACTGGTGGGAGCTAAGCATGAACAAAATATAAGGTAGAATATTTAAGCATTTGCACAGGCTTAAATATAGATGACTGACTTGAAGCAAATAGCAAGTTTACAAAATATAGATTGTATTATATATTAAAAAAAAACTATGATGTACAAAGTTGCTAAAAATTTTGGAGTTAAGTTGGAAAACTACAGAGGAGAGTTAATGTTACGCCATTAAAAGCAGTAGAGTTAGGATGATTGGGAAGATGAAGAAGGAGTGGCTTTGGCTGTTCCTCGTGGGTGTGGAGCGGTCGATGGCTATATCGGGAGACGGAATTTTTCTTTTGATTTTGGGGGGATCGCCACAAATGTGGGAAGGGGGAATTTGTTTGTGTGTAGTTTGTAGGATGAATGTTCAACCACTCATTTTTTTGCTTCTCTGTATGAGCATGTTTACACTGCAAGGTAATCCCAAACTCCCTATTGATCATAAACCAAAGCGTTAATCTTAATTTAACTTCATGGAATTGCAGAGGTCTACAAAATTTTAAAAAACTTAAACAAGTTATGAATAAAATAAAAGACATGGGTTCAAAAATTGTGTTTTTACAAGAAACTCATCTAATAGAGGAGGATGTAAAAAGAATTAGGAGTAGATGGCAAGGAAGTGTTTTCACCTCATCATTTTCATCCCGAGCCAGGGGAGTTATGACTCTCATACATAAATCAGTCCCATTTCAAGGGAAAAATGTAATTGGAGACAAATTTGGAAGATATGTAATCATTCAAGGATCTTTGCTATTAGAAAATATAAATTTGGTGAACTTATATGTTCCCAATATAGATGATCAAAAGTTCTTTGCTAATTTTTTTTTCCACAATATCTTTATTGAACCTTTTTTTTTTTAACAAACATGATACAAACAATCAAACACTAACACTAAAGTACTACAAAAAAAAATGCACTAAAAACACCAACAACCACCAACAAAATCAAGTCTTCAACAATGCTCCTCTGTTTAGTCTAGACAATCCAATACATAAGTATACATATTATGTTCACCAGTTTGGAATTTACAAGGTCCACACACATCATTCACCTTCTTCTTCAAGAGTTATGTTTAAATTTTTTACATAATCAATAAAAGGTCTCCATATATTCTCAAACACAATTTCCTTTAATTTCAGTATATATGTTATTCTTTCTAATGGAAGGTTTGTTAACATCTGTCTTAACCACTGAGTCACATCTGGTCTATGAGTCTTTTTCCATAATAGTGCAATACATTTTTTGGCATTAAGCAAACTGAGGTCTATGAATGTTCTTTCACTTTTATTAAAATTATGCTTTTCTGGGTACAGACCCAACAAAAACAGTTTAGGATTCAATATGATTTGTTTTGAGATTATTTTTTCAATTGTTACCCTCACCTCTTCCCAAAACATTCTTATTAATCTACATTCCCATAAACAATGAAATAGGGTTCCTTTACTTTCCATGCATTTTGTGCATGTATCTGGTATATTTTTGTTATATCTATTTAACTCCTCCGGTGTAACATACATCCGCATTAACCATTTGAAATGTATCAATTTAAGGCGTGCATTTATTGATTTGGTTTGAGCTTCTGTACAAGCCAATTCCCATTGTTCCTCTGAAATTTCAATTTGCAGATCTTCTTTCCAGTAGTTTAATCTTTTCAGTGAATTTTCACTTGAAGATAGTGTCAATGAGTTATAAAACTCTGAAATAATACCCTTTCTTTTACTATCTTTCATCATCATTTTTTCCAAGGATGAATAAATAGGTTGAGTGAGAGCTTTATTTTGATTTGATCGAATAAAGTTTCTAAGTTGAAGATATTTAAAAAAATGTGTTCTATTGAGATTAAATTTGATCCTCAGCTCTTCAAAAGACATTATGTTGTCTGCGCATGGCAAATATAAATCCTGAATCTTTTGTATCCCTTTTAAATTCCATACTTTAAATACAGCGTCCGCTCTCCCTGGTTTAAAATATTGATTACCCCATATTGGACTAAATTGTGACAATAACTGTGGTTTTTTTAAATAGTTTTTAGCTTCACACCATATTTTGATCATATGCTTTACAAATGGATTTTTAACTTGTTTTTGTAATTTTTTTGCCGAATCTGAGTATATGAATATGGGAAGAGGTAAAGGTAAATTGTATGATTCCATTTCAGTCCAATGAGGGAGATCATTTGATGAAAAATAATATGTCATAGACCTCAGTTGTGCCGACCAATAATACAACATAAAATTTGGACATTTCAGACCTCCACGATCAAATGGTAAATATAATAAAGACAAACGTAATCTAGCCCTCCTGTTGTTCCATATAAATTCCACTAACTTTTTTTTTATTCTTGAGAATAGATCTAAAGGTGGTGATAAGGGAATGTATTGAAATAAATAAAGTATTTTAGGTAAAATATTACTTTTAAGTATATTGATTCTCCCGATCATCGACATTGGTAGTGACATCCATCTCTGAGTTAACTCATTGATATCTGACATTAAGGCTTCATAGTTGACACTGGCGACTGATTCTAGCTTAGGCATAATTTGGATTCCTAAATATTTAAACTGATTTACAACATTGAATTGATTTACCTCAGGGGCTGGGTAATTTCTCTGGGTCTCATTTAGCATTAATATTGAAGATTTAGTTTTATTTATTTTATATCCTGATATTTCCCCAAAATTCTTTATTAAATTCAACAAGGTTGGAATTGATTTTTTTAGATTCGACATAAACGAAATTATATCATCGGCGTACAGGGAGATTTTATGTTCTGTTGGTCCAACTTTAATTCCATATATTTGTGAATGTAAACGTATCGCTATCGCTAAAGGTTCAATTGCCGTAGTAAACAGTAAAGGTGAAAGTGGACAGCCTTGTCGACATCCTCTATTGATTTTTATTGGTTTTGAAATATTGTTATTTGTTAGGATTTCTGCTGTAGCATTATTGTATATTATTTGAACCCATTTTATGAAATTATTTCCAAGTCCAAACCTTTGTAGGACTTCAAAAAGAAAGGGCCATTCAACTCTATCAAAGGCCTTTTCGGCGTCCAATGATAGGAGAGCTGTATCCGGTGCTTCTTTATTAAAATAAATAATATTAAATAGTCTTCTTACATTATGGAAGCCTTGTCTACCCTTTATAAAGCCATTCTGATCTCGATTAATAATATTTGGTAAAATTTCTTGTATTCGTCTTGCTAAAATTTTACAGATTATCTTAAGGTCGGCGTTTAATAGGCTTATTGGTCTCATATTTTCACATTTATTAGAGGGCTTACCTGGTTTTGGCAGCAGTATAATTAAGGCATTATTTATGTATGATGGTAAATTATTATTTTGAAATGCTTCTAAAACCATTTCTAAAAAAGGTTTTGTTAATTTATTCTTAAATTTTTTATAAAGGTCAACTGAAAGACCATCTGGTCCTGCACTTTTTCCTGATTTCATATTATCAATGGCTAGCCCAACTTCTTCTTGACTAATTTTAGACTCCAATATCTCCCTGTTTTCATTTGGTATACACGGTATAGATAGTTCGTTCAAAAACCCATTTAGTTTTGTTAAATCAGGTTCATTTTTGGTATCATATAATTTTTCATAGTAATCTCTAAAGGCTCTATTAATTTCTAAAGGATCTATAACTACCTGTCCATTACTTATAATACTGGTAATTGGTGTTTTAATTTCCAATTGTTTAATCTGCCATGCTAATAATTTTCCTGATTTTTCACCTTGTTCATAAAAAGATTGTTTCAATCTTAGAAGACTCGAGGCAGCTCTATTCGCTGATTTTTTGTCGTATTCAGCTCTCAAAATCAGTAATTCATTCTCCAACCTTGGGTCACTTCCTGCATACACTTTTTCCTGAAGACTTTTTATTTTATGTTCCAATTTAGCTCTCTCCTCTCGAGTCTTCTTAGATTTTGATCCTGTATAACTAATAATATGTCCCCTAATAAAAGCTTTGAAAGCCTCCCACTTTACACATGCTGATGTTTGTGTAGTATTGATGTCAAAGAACTCGTCTATCTGTTTTTCTATATACTTGACAAATTCCTCATCCTGAAGCCATTTATGCTGAAATTGCCATCTACCTGATTCCTTTGTCAATTTTTTATCTACATATATTAGACAACAGGGTGCATGATCAGAGATCACGATGTTATCATAAAAGCAGTTTTGAATCTTGGACCTTAATTCTGTGGAAATTAAAAAATAATCAATATGTGAGAATGTCTTGTAGGTACTGGAATAACAAGAATAGGCTTTAACTTGTGGTTTCATTTCTCTCCATATATCTAACAATCTCAATTCTTTCATAAAATGATTAATAGTCATCCTACATCCAATGTGCGTACAATCCAGTCCTGTTGATCTATCCACACCTGGATTCAATGTACAATTAAAATCCCCTGCTATTATATGTTGCCCTGTAAGTGATGATAAGATAAGAAATAAATTAGCAAAGAACTTCTGATCATCTATATTGGGACCATATAAGTTCACAAGATTTATATTTTCTAATAGCAAAGAACCTTGAATGATTACATATCTTCCAAATTTGTCTCCAATTACATTTTTCACTTGAAAAGGAACTGATTTATGTATGAGAGTCATAACTCCCCTGGCTCGGGATGAAAATGAAGAGGTGAATACACTTCCCTGCCATCTACTCCTAATTCTTTTAACATCCTCCTCTATCAGATGAGTTTCTTGTAAAAACACAATTCTTGAACCCATGTCCTTTATTTTATTCATAACTTGTTTAAGTTTTTTTAAATTTTGTAGACCTCTGCAATTCCATGAAGTTAAATTAAGATTAACTCTTTGGTCCATGATCAATAGAGAGTTTGGGATTACCTTGCAGTGTAAACATGCTCATACAGAGAAGCAAAAACATGAGTGGTTGAACATTCATCCTACAAACTACACACAAACAAATTTCCCCTTCCCACACTTGTGGCAAACCCCCCAAAATCAAAAGAAAAATTCTGTCTCCCGATATAGCCATCGACCGTTCCACACCCACGGGGAACAGCCTAAGCCACTCCTTCTTCATCCTCCCAATCACCCTAACTCTACTGCTTTTAATGACGTAACATTAACTCTCCTCTGTAGATTTCCAACTTAACTCCAAAATTTTTAACAACTTTGTACATCATAGTTTTTTTTTGGTTTGTTTTGTTTTTGTTTTGTTTTTTTAATATATAATACAATCTATATTTTGTAAACTTACTATTTACTTCAAGTCAGTCAGATGCCTGTGCAAATGCTTAATTATTCTACCTTATATTTTGTTCATGCTTAGCTCCCACCAGTCTCTTCTTCTTCTTTGATCTTCTTGATGAACTCCTGCGCCTCCTCTGGGGTCTTGAAGATGTGGGTTCTGCCCTCATACGTGGTCAGCAGTCTCGCAGGATAGATTACACCATGACGAATCCCAAGGTTGCGCAGCTCCTTACGTACGGGATCAAACTGCTTCCTCAATTGCTGGATTCCTGTGGCCAAATCTGGGTAGAACCGCACCTGCTGGTCCTGGTGTTTAATCTCTCCTTTAGCACGTGCAGCGTTGAAGATCTTCATCCTGTCTCTGTTGCTAAGAAACTTCATAATTAAGGTCCTCGGCGGTCCCTTATCTCTCCGTGGGCCAATACGATGTGCTTTTTCCAGAACCACTGCTGATTGCAACTCCTCGCTGCCCAGCACCTCCGGAATCCACTTTTCCAGAAAGGAACATACGTCCCGACCTTCTGATTCCTCTGGAAGACCCACCAGCCTCAAATTATTCTGTCTCGACCGAGATTCCAAATCCAAAATATTATCTTCCAGAGATTTTTTTTTTTTTTTCCAAAGTGCGCACCTTTAATTGAAGACGGGTGACGTCATCTTCAGCACTAGCGAGACGGAGCTCCATCTGCGCCGTTCGTTCTACACAGTCACCCAATTCCTTTCTTATTCCTTCCAACGCTGTCATAATCCCATCAAATCTAGAGGAAAAGTCCGCTCTCATTGAACTCATGGCAGCCATCAGCGCATCTGCGCCATTCCCCGCAGATATCGCACCGTTGCCAGCCTCCTCCGCCATATATGGAGTTTTGTTTGCTGCGTCACAGACCTGAAAGTCCGTTAATTTGGACTGTTTCGGCGGCTCGCTTTTTCCTTTTCCTGGTTTTCCAGCCTTAGGCTTCGCCGACATATCCTCGCCCAAATGCTGGGATACGTTCTGTCCCAAATGAGAGAGTTATTTGCCGATTTTTTTTTCTCCAGGAGCAGAGCAGAGCGAGACACGTCCGTCCTACGTGGCAGCCATAACCGGAAGTCAGTTCTTTGCTAATTTATTTCTTATCTTATCATCACTTACAGGGCAACATATAATAGCAGGGGATTTTAATTGTACACTGAATCCCGGTATAGATAGATCAACAGGACTGGACTGTACGCACAATGGATGTAGGATGACCATTAATCATTTTATGAAAGAATTAAGATTGCTAGATATATGGAGAGAAATGAAACCACAAGTTAAAGCCTACTCTTGTTATTCCAATACCTACAAGACATTCTCACGTATTGATTATTTTTTGATCTCCACAGAATTAAGGTCCAAGATTCAAAACTGCTTTTATGATAACATCGTGATCCCTGATCATGCACCCTGCTGTCTAATATATGTAGATAAGAAATTGACAAAGGAATCAGGTAGATGGCAATTTCAGCATAAATGGCTTCAGGATGAGGAATTTGTCAAGTACATAGAAAAACAGATAGATGAGTTTTTTGACATCAATACTACACAAACATCAGCATGTGTAAAGTGGGAGGCTTTCAAAGCTTTTATTAGGGGACATATTATTAGTTATACAGGTTCAAAATCTAAGAAGACTCGAGAGGAGAGAGCCCAATTGGAACATAAAATAAAAAGTCTTCAAGAAAAAGTGTATGCAGGAAGTGATCCAAGGTTGGAGAACGAATTACTGATTTTGAGAGCTGAATATGACAAAAAAAATCAGCAAATAGAGCTGCCTCGAGTCTTCTAAGATTGAAACAATCTTTTTATGAACAAGGTGAAAAATCAGGAAAATTATTGGCATGGCAGATTAAACAATTAGAATTTAAAACACCAATTTACCAGTATTATAAGTAATGGACAGGTAGTTATAGATCCTTTAGAAATTAATAGAGCCTTTAGAGATTACTATGAAAAATTATATGATACCAAAAATGAATCTGACTTAACAAAACTAAATGGGTTTTTGAACGAACTATCTATACCGTGTATTCCAAATGAAAACAGGGAGATATTGGAGTCTAAAATTAGTCAAGAAGAAGTTGGGCTAGCCATTGATAATATGAAATCAGGAAAAAGTGCAGGACCAGATGGTCTTCCAGTTGACCTTTATAAAAAAATTTAAGAATAAATTAATAAAACCTTTTTTGGAAATGGTTTTAGAAGCATTTCAAAATAGTAATTTACCATCATACATGAATAATGCCTTAATTATACTGTTGCCAAAACCAGGTAAACCCTCTAATAAATGTGAAAATATGAGACCAATAAGCCTATTAAATGCCGACCTTAAGATAATATGTAAAATTTTAGCAAGACGAATACAAGAAATTTTACCAAATATTATTAATCGAGATCAGAATGGCTTTATAAAGGGAAGACAAGGCTTCCATAATGTAAGAAGACTATTTAATATTATTTATTCTAATAAAGAAGCACCGGATACAGCTCTCCTATCACTGGACGCCGAAAAGGCCTTTGATAGAGTCGAATGGCCCTTTCTTTTTGAAGTCTTACAAAGGTTTGGACTTGGAAATAATTTCATAAAATGGGTTCAGATAATATACAATAATGCTACAGCAGAAATCCTAACAAATAACAATATTTCAAAATCAATAAAGGATGTCGACAAGGCTGTCCACTTTCACCTTTACTGTTTACTATGGCAATTGAACCTTTAGCGATGGCGATACGTTTACATTCACAAATATATGGAATTAAAGTTGGACCAAAAGAACATAAAATCTCCCTGTACGCCTATGACATAATTTTGTTTATGTCGAATCTTAAAAAATCAATTCCGACCTTGTTGAATTTAATAAAAAATTTTGGGGAAATATCAGGATATAAAATAAATAAAACTAAATCTTCAATATTAATGCTAAATGAGACTCAGAGAAATTACCCAGCCCCTGAGGTAAATCAATTCAACGTTGTAAATCAGTTTAAATATTTAGGAATCCAAATTGTGCCTAAGCTAGAATCAGTCGCCAGTGTCAACTATGAAGCCTTAATGACAGATATCAATGAGTTAATTCAGAGATGGATGTCACTACCAATGTCGATGATCGGGAGAATCAATATACTTAAAAGTAATATTTTACCTAAAATACTTTATTTATTTCAATACATTCCCTTACCACCACCTTTAGATTTATTCTCAAGAATTAAAAAAAAGTTAGTGGAATTTATATGGAACAAAAGGAGGGCTAGATTACGTCTGTCTTTATTATATTTACCATTTGATCATGGAGGTCTGAAATGTCCAAATTTTATGTTGTATTATTGGTCGGCACAACTGAGGTCTATGACATATTATTTTTCATTAAATGATCTCCCTCACTGGACTGAAATGGAATCATACAATTTACCTTTACCTCTTCCCATATTCATATACTCAGATTCGGCAAAAAAATTACAAAAACAAGTTAAAAATCCATTTGTAAAGCATATGATCAAAATATGGTGTGAAACTAAAAACTATTTAAAAGAACCACACTTATTGTCACAATTTAGCCCAATATGGGGTAATCAATATTTTAAACCAGGGAGAGCGGATGCTGTATTTAAAGTATGGAATTTAAAAGGGATTCAAAAGATTCAAGATTTATATTTGCCATGTGCAGATAACATAATGTCTTTTGAAGAGCTGAGGATCAAATTTAATCTTAATAGAACACATTTTTTTTTTAAATATCTTCAACTTAGAAACTTTATTCGATCAAATCAAAATAAAGCTCTCACTCGACCTATTTATTCATCCTTGGAAAAAATGTTGATGAAAGATAGTAAAAGAAAGGGTATTATTTCAGAGTTTTATAACTCATTGACACTATCCTCAAGTGAAAACTCACAGAAAAGATTAAACTACTGGAAAGAAGATCTGCAAACTGAAATTTCAGAGGAACAATGGGAATTGGCTTGTACAGAAGCTCAAACCAAATCAATAAATGTACGTCTTAAATTGATACATTTTAAATGGTTAATGCGGATGTATGTTACACCGGAGAAGTTAAATAGATATAACAAAAACATACCAGAAACGTGCACAAAATGCATGGAAAGTAAAGGAACCCTATTTCATTGTGTATGGGAATGTAGAATAATTAGAATGTTTTGGGAAGAGGTGAGGGTAACAATTGAAAAAATAATCTCAAAACAAATCATATTGAATCCTAAACTGTTTTTGTTGGGTCTGTATCCAGAAAAGCATAACTTTAATAAAAGTGAAAGAACATTCATAGACCTCAGTTTGCTTAATGCCAAAAAATGTATTGCACTACTGTGGAAAAAGACTCATAGACCAGATGTGACTCAGTGGTTAAGACAGATGTTAACAAACCTTCCATTAGAAAGAATAACATACATACTGAAATCAAAGGAAATTGTGTTTGAGAATATATGGAGACCTTTTATTGATTATGTAAAAAATTTAAACATAACTTTTGAAGAAGAAGGTGAATGATGTGTGTGGACCTTGTAAATTCCAAACTGGTGAACATAATATGTATACTTATGTAATGGATTGTCTAGACTAAACAGAGGAGCATTGTTGAAGACTTGATTTTGTTGGTGGCTGTGGGTGTTTTTAGTGCATTTTTTTTGTAGTACTTTAGTGTTAGTGTTTGATTGTTTGTGTCATGTTTGTTAAAAAAAAAAAAAAGTTCAATAAAGATATTGTGGAAAAAAAAAATATCGTTATACCCTCCTGAAAGCATCCAGTTTCTCCTTATAGCCCTGGCGCTAGTTTCCCGCTGCTGGCCCGTGGATTTTGAGGGTCTTTGTGTGCACCACGTTGAACCCTTGATTCTTTCGATCGGGGTCTGCTGCAGGTTTAACCACCGTTACCAGGAGCCCTCTTCTCGCCATATCCCTGTTGCTTCTTCCGCCGATTTGTAGAAACATGTCTCTTCCTCCCGTAAAAAACCCCGCAGCTTCGCCGGAAATGGAGTTTGAAAGCGCAGTTTCTTCTCTCTTAGTACCTTTTTAGCGTTGTTGTATTCCCAACGCTTTTTAAGGACCTCCGGGGCGTAGTCATGCTCCACAAAAACTTTTCTTTCTTTGGTGCATAAATCCTTTTTTTCTGCCAAGCCCGTCTCAAAACCTCTTCTTTGTTCTCATTTGGAAAACTTCACCACCACCGATCGCGGGGGGGCTTCCGCCGACGGCCTTGGGGCTAATGAACGGTGCGCCCTTTCTATTTTCAAATGGGTGGATTGGGGAATTTCTAACTTCTCTCTCAGTATGCTTTCCACGCATGCAGCCATTGTGGTGAAACTGTCCTCGACTCCTTCTTTCAGACCATGAATTCTTATGTTGTCCCTTCTTAGTTTTCCTTCCTGGTCGGTTAGCTTAGCCTCCAGTCTTGTCTGTCGTTTGAGTAATTCCAGCATGGTTTCTTCCAGCCCTTTTATTCTTTCCTCTGCTTCCTTGATTCGGGCCTCAGCCTGGTCCACTCTGTTGTTTGTCCTTTTTATTTTGTCTTTAATTTCACGAAATTCGGCCCAACACTCTCGGCAAAATTCTCTTAATTCTTGAAGTACCGTTTTTAAGTTAACCATGTTGCTTGCCTCATTCTGCTCCTCTATTTCCGAGTGGTTGTTGTCCTCCAGGTCAGATTCTCCAGCCGATGCACGTCTTGGCCTGACAAATGTCGATCTCTTCTGTTTTCCTTTAGGCATAATGACTTTGTCTTTTGATTTTCACTCTTCCATAAATCCGTTAAATCTGATTTTCACGGATGGGGTCTGGGAGCTTCAGCGTTAAGCTGCTATCACCATGGTGTCCAGACCGGAAGTCCCCCAGTCTAAGAAATTTTAAGCAAATTAGACCATCGCTGACAGTTAGTGCAGCCAAAATGTTCCTGCATACAGTGATCTTCTCACACATCGATTAATGTTTTACCAACTGGTCACTCACTGGTATAACCATAATCAAACCCACTGAATCCTTATACAAAAAAGCAATAAAAATCTTTGATAAGAAAGATCTCACATGTCATTGTTGTCACATTTACCAGAAATACAATTTTCTGTCTTTTGAAAATTATAAAACTCTCAAATTTGCCTGTTCAATTTAGAAAATATTAAATGGTTATGCACCCCCCCCAAGAAAATATGTTAAACTGAGGACTGTCACCAGCACAACCACCAGAGCAATCACTAGAGGAGACTGTGACGTCCCCCACAGACGCACCACATTTGCTCAATCTGTGCTATCAGTGAGGGGCACCAAAATCTGGAATAATATACCATCTGCAATCAGAAAACGTACCACACTGAACACTTTTAAGGGAGCAGAGGAGCTGCTATCTTTTGGCTGGCCAGAAGGATTTGATGATGCTCCTGCAGCCGCTGACTGACCTTGGCTCGTTTCTACAGTGGAGGTCTCCTTCAGTTCAAGTCTCTCTGTGTCTAAGGCCACGTTGGAAACATCCAGTCTGGCGATTTTGATCTCTTTGGTCTTGCTGACAGAGTTCTCGTTCTTACTAGTGTCAAAGGCAGCAGTGCTACTATCAGCTGCACCAGGCTAAAATAGTTTTAAATTCTGAGAACAGACATCCATCTGTTAAAAATAAGCAGTTATTTGTGAAAGGTGTAGAGATTATGTAAAGCTGTCTGCTGTAATAAAAGACAATTCAGTGGTTGAAAATGCTAAACTGCATTTTCAGAGACAAATTTATCCCATCTTCTCTGCCATATAGCCAGTGCTTTTTCCTGTTGTGTTGGAGTCAGAACTCTATCGAACAGAGTTGTTTGTTGTTGCCGTGAGGTGCTTGGGTGCATGTGTACACATACACAGCACTTCACTCGTGTGACATTTGAATGTTTTTTTTTTTGTAGCACCTCAATTTTTGCACTTTAGCATATCCACTATGTACAGTTTCATTGCAGATGTTCTTCTTGTGTATGATCGTTTGCTTGTGTGTTTTTGTGGCCCGCCTGGGGACTACAGATGCAAATTAGCAGTATTGCTAAATCTGGCATACTTACATTTGCATTAATGTTCATTAGTATGTCAGGTCCTTTTGAAATAAACATTAAAATTTGATGTATAACAAGAATATGATTGAACACAATCAATGCCCTATCATACAGAAAAGGGGCTAGGGATGGGCACTTGACAAAAAAATTAACCAAGACTGACATTTAGACCCTCAAACCAACATAATTTTGCCCATTTGAGTATGGCCATGCACTGTCCACTTACATATAAACACATTTTCAAATTCAGTATGAATTATCAGCACTTTGTGACAGTGAATAATGGAGCAACAATTTGATACTAGCTGATATTTAATGTATTTAATGAGCCTCTTCATGCAAAATACAGTAACCACAGCAACAGCTCTGTTTAGCTCACATCTCTTTTCTTTTGGATTTATCTTCCTAAAAACAAAATACAAATGCAAGACTAGCAGGAGATTAGTTTAAGTGGTGCAGAGCTGCTTTAGTTTTAGTGACAGCTGCTTCAGTTTTTCATTATGAAACTAAATCATAAACCAAATGTGGCAGTATAGAAACGAAAGTAAACTATGCGCGGATGACTGATACATTACTTTCAAAGTAAAAGCCAAGCCTTCACAATAAATGCAAGACATTTTGTTTTAAATTTCATTCTTTCCAATGGCTGAAAAGCAAAAAGTAAAAATTAAGTAAAATATTTAAAGATATTTTACTAATCTGATGAAAAATTACGTTATTTATTGGGCAAATGTCTGTATACCTCTATTTCTGGCCAATCCTGATTGACAGAAAAAATGAAAAACCTGATTTAAGCATTTACAGCACTTAAGGGAAAAATTCCTCATGCAACACCCATAGAATTTTAAGTGGGAGTAAAGTACATGTGTTTGTTTTCCTTGTTGCCCACCATTGATGTGTCACATACAGTGGGGCAAAAAAGTATTTAGTCAGCCACCAATTGTGCACGTTCTCCCACTTAAAAGATGAGAGAGGTCTCCAATTTTCATCATAGGTATACCTCAACTATGAGAGACAAAATGAGGGAAAAAAAATCCAGAAAATCACATTGAAGGATTTTTAATGAATTAATTGGTAAATTCCTCGGTAAAATAAGTATTTGGTCACCTACAAACAAGCAAGATTTCTGGCTCTCACAGACCTGTAACTTCTTCTTTAAGAGGCTCCTCTGTCCTCCACTCGTTACCTGTATTAATGGCACCTGTTTGAACTCGTTATCAGTATAAAAGACACCTGTCCACAACCTCAAACAGTCAAACTCCAAACTCCACTATGGCCAAGACCAAGGAGCTGTCAAAGGACACCAGAAACAAAATTGTAGACCTGCACCAGGCTGGGAAGACTGAATCTGCAATAGGTAAGCAGCTTGGTGTGAAGAATTAAATTAAATCAAATCACCCATTATTGTCATTCAACCATACAACCAATCATGTACAGCAGAACGAGATTGTGCTTTACCTATCTACTGTGTTAATCACACACACCCCAAGTGTAGAATCAGAGGGCCGCTGCCATGCAAGGCGCCGCCACAAATTTCCCTCCTCCGTTCCATTATTGCTGAGCACCAAGCTGGATGGCAGGAAGTTCCACTTTTATATGGTCTTCGGCATGGCCCGGCCGAGATTTGAACCCCTGCCTCCCGGGTGTGGGACGGATGCTCTACCAACTGAGCCACCACTCCGGTAACTGAGCCACCACTCCAGTGAAAGAAATCAACTGTGGGAGCAATCATTAGAAAATGGAAGACATGCAAGACCACTGATAATCTCCCTCAATCTGGGGCTCCACGCAAGATCTCACCCCGTGGAGTCAAAATGATCACGAGAACGGTGAGCAACAATCCCAGAACCACACGGGGGGACCTAGTGAATGACCTGCAGAGAACTGGGACAAAAGTAACAAAGGCTACATCAGTAACACACTACGCCGCCAGGGACTCAAATCCTGCAGTGCCAGATGTGTCCCCCTGCTTAAGCCAGTACATGTCCAGGCCCGTCTGAAGTTTGCTAGAGAGCATCTGGATGATCCAGAAGAGGACTGGGAGAATGTCATATGGTCAGATGAAACCAAAATAGAACTTTTTGGTAAAAACTCAACTTGTCGTGTTTGGAGGAGAAAGAATGCTGAGTTGCATCCAAAGAACACCATACCTACTGTGAAGCATGGGGGTGGAAACATCATGCTTTGGGGCTGTTTTTCTGCAAACGGACCAGGACGACTGAGCCGTGTAAAGGAAAGAATGAATGGGGCCATGTATCGTTAAGTTTTGAGTGAAAACCTCCTTCCATCAGCAAGGGCATTGAAGTTGAAACATAGCTGGGTCTTTCAGCATGACAGTGATCCCAAACACACCGCCCGGGCAATGAAGGAGTGGCTTCGTAAGAAGCATTTCAAGGTCCTGGAGTGGCCTAGCCAGTCTGCAGATCGCAACCCCATAGAAAATCTTTGGAGGGAGTTGAAAGTCTGTGTTGCCCAGCGACAGCCCCAAAACATCACTGCTCTAGAGGAGATCTGCATAGAGGAATGGGCCAAAATACCAGCAACAGTGTGTGAAAACCTTGTGAAGACTTACAGAAAACGTTTGACATCTGTCATTGCCAACAAAGGGTACATAAAGTATTGAGATGAACTTTTGTTATTAACCAAATACTTATTTTCCACCATAATTTGCAAATAAATTCATTAAAAATCCGACAATGTGATTTTCTGGATTTTTTTTTCTCATTTTGTCTCTCATAGTTGAGGTATAGCTATGATGAAAACTGGAGACCTCTCTCATCTTTTAAGTGGGAGAACTTGCACAATTGGTGGCTGACTAAATACTTTTTTGCCCCACTGTATAACAGCTATTTAGTGGCAGGAACCATCAGAAGCCCCATTATATAATATTATCAGAGTACTTGTTTCATAATGTGATATTACCACAATCTTGTGATACACTGAGTACTGCATAATTCAGAATTCAAAGATTTTATTTGTCAATACTTCAAGATGTACAGGACATACAGGAGAACTGAAATGCTGTCTCGCTCTCGCTCTTAGTGGTGTGCGTAATATATCAAAAAAAAAAGAAGAAAGATGAAAACAGCAACAGTCTACATACAGGAGTGCTACCAGTAGTGCAAATAAAGATAACACACAGTAATCCTATGTACAGTGATACCATAATAAAGGTATTGCAAGTTCAGTGCAATAGAGGAGGTGCAGACAGTGACAGTTTGGAATGCGCATGATCAGTAGGGCTATTAACAGACAGCAAGCAGATGAGGCATTTGTACAAATGGTTTCAGTAAACCTCATGGATCATCACCTTATCATGGTGGGGGGGTTTGCATGCCCTAGTGATCCCAGGAGCTATGCTGTCCGGGGCAATTTGCCTCTGGTAGGGTCAACCAAGATAAAATGGTACTGGGTGAAGGGCCAGACTAAGAACGATCCAACAGAATCCCATGATGAATGTAAGAGCAAGGATTCAGTGTACCCCGCCCGGTATGGGGTTACCGGGGCCCCACCCTGGAGCCAGGCCTGGAGGAGGGGCTCGATGGCATGCCCCTGGTGATCGGGTTTCTGCCCATGGGACCCGGTTGGGCTCAGCCCGAAGGAGTTACATGGGTCCGCCCTCCAGTGGGCTCATCACCTGCAGAAGAGACCATGGGGGTCTGGTGCAATGCAGATCAGGTGACGGTTGAAGGCAGAGACCTTGTCAGTCTGATCCCCAGCTTCCAAAACTGGCTTTTGGGACGTGAAACGTCACCTCTCTGGTGGGGAAAGAGCCTGAGCTGGTGCACGAGGTTTAGAGACACCGGCTAGATATAGTCGGCCTCACTTCAACACACAGCTCTGGCTCCGAAACCAGTTTCCTGGAGAGGGGCTGGAGCTTGGCCTACTCTGGAGTTGCCCCAGGTGAGAGGCAACGAGTAGGGCTGGGTATTCTTGTATCCCCCCCCCACCTTGCTGCCTCTATATTGGAGTTTTCCCCAGTGGACGAAAGGGTTGTTTCCTTGTGCCTTCGGGTTGGGAAACGGGCCCTGACTGGGGTGCTGGAGAGTGCTCCTCTTGGAGACTCTATTGTCCTACTGGGGGACGTCAATGCGCACGTGGGCAACGACAGTGAAATCTGGAGGGGGGTGATTGGGAGGAATGGCCTGCCCAATCTGAACCCGAGTGGTGTTCAGTTATTGGACTTCTGTGCTAACCACAGTTTGTCCATAACAAACACCATGTTCAAGCATAAGGGTGTCCATATGTGCACCTGGCACGAGGACACCCTAGGTCACAGGTCGATGATCGATTTTGTTATCATGTCACCAGACCTATGACCATATGTCTTGGACACTCAGGGAAAGAGAGATGAAGAGCTGTCAACTGATCACCACCTGGTGGCGAGTTGGATCCGATGGCAGAGGAAGATGTTATTAAGACCTGGTAGACCCAAACATATAGTGAGGGTGTGCTGGGAACGTCTGGCTGAGGCTCCTGTCCAGGAGGTCTTCAACTCCCACCTCCGGAAGAACTTCAACCACATTCTGAGGGAGCCTGGAGACATGGAATCTGAATGGGCAATGTTCTCCACCTCCATTGTTGAAGCAGCTGCCAAAAGCTGCAGCCGCAAGGTCGTCGGTGGCAACCCCCGGACCAAGTGGTGGACACCAGTGGTGAGGGGGGCCATCAAGCTGAAGAAGGAATCCTATTGAGCTTGGTTGGCTTGTGAGACTCCCGAAGCAGCTGAAGTGTACCGGCAGGCCAAGCGGAGTTCAGCTTGTGTGGCTGCTGAAGCAAAAACTTGGGTGTGGGAGGAGTTTGGTGAGGCCATAGAACAAGACTTTAGGTCGGCCTTAAAGAGATTCTGGCAAACTGTCTGGCGACTCAGGAGGGGGAAGCAGCTCCCTGTCCACACTGTGCATGGTGAGGATGGGGAACTGCTGACTTAAACTGGGGATATTGTCGGGTGTTGGAAGGAATACTTCGAGGATCTCCTCAATCCCACTGACACGCCTTCCACAGAGGAAGCGGGGCTTGTGGACGAGGGAGACGACTCGCCCATCACAGGGGCTGAAGTCACCAAAGTGGTTAAAAAAAACTCTTCGATGGCTGGGCCCCAGGGTGGATGAGAATCGTCCTGAGTACCTCAAGGCCCTGGATGTTGTAGCGCTGTCATGATTGACACACCTCTGCAACACTGCGTGGAAGTTGGGGACAGTGCCTTTGGCATGGCAAACTGGGGTGGAGGTTCCTTCCTTCAAGAAGGGGGACCAGAGGGTGTGTTCCAACTTCAGGGAGATCACACTCCTCAGCCTCCCTGGGAAGGTCTATGGCAAGGTAATGGAGAGTCCGGCCATTGGTCGAGCCTTGGATTCAGGAGGAGCAATGTGGTTTTCAGCCTGGCCGTGGCACATCAGACCAGTTCTTTACCCTCTCACGAATCCTCGAGGGTTCATGGAAGTTTGCCCAACCAGTTTACATGTGTTTTGTGGACATGGAGAAGGCGTTTGACTGCCGCCCTCATGGTTTATTGTGGGGGTGCTTCGGGAGTATAGGGTATTGGGATTGATGTTATGAGCTATCCAGTCTCTATACGACCGTTGTGAGAGTTTGGTTCACATTGCCAACACTCGGTCGGACTCATTCCCAGTGAGAGTTGGACTCCGCCAGGGCTGCCCTTTGTCACCGATCCTGTTCATAACTTTTAAGGATAGGATTTCTAGGTGCAGCCAAGGAATCACCAACTATCGGCCTCAGGCTCCTAAAGGCCAGGATGACAAAGCCCTTTGTCAAAGACTGTCCCAACACTATGCCCGTTTTGACACCTCGTCATCTGTGTCCAACACCCCCCCCCTCCCTTCAGCTCCACAGCCTCCACAATCCCTACTTCATTAAAGGCACCCCCCCTCCTCCCCCCCTGCCCTTATCATCAGTGAGCAGGACGTGCTCAAACAGTTCTCCAGACTGAACCCGCGCAAGGCCCCCCGTCCGGACGGCGTGTCTCCCTCCACCCTGAGACACTGTGCGAAACAGCTGGCTCCTGTCTTCACAGACATTTTTAACTCCTCCCTTAAGCTATGCCACGTGCCGACCTGCCTCAAATCCTCCACCATCATCCCTGTCCCCAAGAAGCCATGGATCACTGGACTTAATGACTACAGACCTGTAGCGCTCACCTCTGTAGTCATGAAGTCCTTTGAGCACCTGGTCCTGCCCCACCTCAAGTCCATCACCACCCCTCTCCTGGACCCGCTGCAGTTTGCCTACCGAGCCAACAGGTCTGTAGACGACGCAGTCAACCTGGCCCTCCACTCCATCCTGCAGCACCTGGACTCCCCCGGGAACCTACGCCAGGATCCTGTTTGTGGGACTTCAGCTCCGCATTCAACACCATCCGCCCCGCTCTGCTCCGGGACAAGCTGTCCCTGCTCAACGTGCCTGACTCCCTCTGCAGGTGGATCACCGACTTCCTGACGGACCGGAGGCAGCATGTGCGGCTGGGGAAAGACTGTCTCAGACTCTACTAGCATCAGCACCGGATCACCCCAGGCTGTGTACTTTCCCCCCTACTCTTCTCCCTTTATACCAACTCCTGCACCTCCAGCCACCAGTCTGTCAAGTTGATCAAGTTTGCGGACGACACCACCCTCATCGGGCTCATCTCCAACGGCGACGAGTCCACCTACAGGAGAGAGGTGGCCCAGCTGGCGTCCTGGTGCAACAACAACAACCTGCAGCTGAACGCTCTGAAGACAGTGGAGATGATTGTGGACTTCAGGAAAGTCACAACCCCTCTGCCCCCCCTCACCCTCACAGGCTCTCCCATCACCACTGCTGATTCCTTCCGCTTCCTAGGCACTACCATCACCAGGGACCTCAAATGGGAGTCGACCATCAGCTCACTCATCAAAAAAGCCCAGCAGAGGATGTTCTTCCTGCGGCAGCTGAGGAAGCTCAAGCTACCCACCAAGATGTTAATGCAGTTCTACACAGCCATCGAGTCCATCCTCACCACCTCCATAACCGTGTGGTACGCAGGAGCCACTGCCAGGGACAGACTAAGGCTGCAGCGCGTCGTGCGCACTGCTGAGAAGGTGATCGGCTGCAAGCTCCCATCTCTCCAGGATCTGTACATCTCCAGGACCCGAAGGCGTGCTGGCCGGATCATAGCCGATCCCTCACACCCTGGTCACGTACTGTTTGCCCCCCTCCCCTCAGGTAGAATACTTCGGTCCATCCAGACTAAAACCTCCCGTCACATGAACAGCTTCTTCCCCTCTGCCATCAGACTGCTGAACACTAAGTGACTTATTGACTCTCGTGCACTATGTACAACAGCTCAACCAGACTCATGTCAATCATCACTGTTTTCTTCCTGCATTACCGACTGCACTATATGGTTCTCCACAGTATCTGCTGCTCGCTAATATATTTTAACTGCTGACCAGTATCACTTACTCTTATTCTACACTTTATTGCATGTATAGTTTATTTCTTTTATTTTATCATGTTTAATGTTGCAGCATTGCACCGAGACAAATTCCTGGTTTGTGTACTACATGAACAATGGCAATAAATCTGATTCTGATTCTGATTCTGAACAGAGGGTGTCATGCTTGGTGACCACAGGATCTCATCTCTGCATTTGCAGGTGATGTTGTCCTGTCGGCTTCACACAGGACAGTTTGCTGCTGAATGTAAAGCGGCTGGGATGAAAATCAGCACCTCCAAGTCCAAGTCCATGGCCCTCAGCTGAAAAAGGGTGGATTGTCCTCTCCGGGTTGGGGATGAGCTCCTGCCCCAAGTGGAGGAGTTTAAGTATCTCGGGGTCTTATTCACAAGTGAGGGGAGAATGGAGTGGGAGATTGACAGATGGATTGGAGCAGCCTCTGCAGTGATGCGGACGTTGTACCGGTCTGTTGTGGTGAAGAGGGAGCTGAGCTCTAAGGCAAAGCTGTTAATTTACCAGTCAATCTACATTCCGACCCTCAGCCATGGTCATGAGCTTTGGGTAATGACCGAAAGAATGAGATTGCAGATACAAGCGGTTGAAATGAGCTTTCTCCGTAGGATTGCTGCACTCACCCTCAGAGATAGGGTGAGGAGCTCAGTCATCCGGGAGAGGCTCACAGTAGAACCGCTGCTCCTCCACATCGAAAGGAGCCAGTTGAGGTGGTATGGGCATCTGACCAGGTAGCCTCCTGGATGCCTCCCACTTTTTTTTTTTTTTGTTACTTATTTGTACCCGTAGGTAGATTTGGTTTGCAGTCTGGTGACAAGCCACCGGCTGCTGGTTGCTGCATGCGCGAGCGCCCTAAACCTACATGTTTTTGGTATGCGGGAGGAAACCGGAGAAATCCCGGAGTAAACCCACGCAACACGGGGAGAACATGCAAACTCCACACAGCTCACTGTTGGTCGGGGGCTGGGATCGAACCCACGAGCTCATGATCCCCGCGACCCCCCCGGCCGAGGGTAAAACTGTGCTGCCACAGTGCTAAACCACTGCGCCACCGTGCAGCCCAACTTGAGGAGTTTTGGGCACGTCCCACTGGGAGGAGACTCCAGGACAGACCCAGGACTCGCTGGAGAGACTATGTCTCCCAGCTTGTCTGGGAACGTCTTGGTATCTTCTCTGAAGAGCTGGAGCAATTGGCTGGGGAGAGGGAAGTCTGGGCTTCTCTGCTTGAACTGCTGCCTCCGCGACCCGGACCTCCGGAAAGTGGTAGAAGATGGATGGATGGTTTCAGTAAGATGCAAAGACATACTGCAGCAGATGTAGTACTGTTGGTGTGATGAGTCTTTCTGTGCAAACAGCAGGTAGGGTTACTGTGTAGGTGAGTGTGTTACAGTCCAAGGGCAGGAGGTGGGGGACGGGGGGGCAGAGTTCAGGGTCCCGATGGCCTGGTGAACAAAGCTGTTTAGCAGTCTCATGGGGCGGGCTTGGAGGCTCCGATACCTTCTCCCTGAGGGCAGGAGGCTGAAGAGGGGGTGGGAGGGGTGGAAGGTGTCACCCGTGATGTTGATGTCCGAGAGGGAGGGCAGAGGGGCACCAATGATCTTGCTGGCTGCGTTCACTGTGCGTCAGAGTCTTCTGGCAGGAGGCATTGCAGCTTCCATACCACACAATGATGCAGCTAGTGAGGATGCTGTCAGTGGCACCCTGGTAAAATGAGCAGATGATGGGGGGGTGGGGGTGGAAGTCATGCTCTCCTCAGTTTGCAGAGGAAATAGAGGTGAGTTTGCACCTTCTTGGCCAGTGATGTGATGTTGTTGGACCAGGAGAGGTCTTCAAAGATATGCATCCCCAGGAACTTGGTGCTCCTCACCCTTTCCACAGCTGCTCCATCGATGATCAGAGCGGGATGCTGTGTGTGTCCCCTCCTAAAGCCAACCACAATCTCCTTGGTTTTTCCCACGTTCAGGAAGAGATTATTGTCTTTACACCACTGAACCAGTTGGCTCCCCTCATTTCTGTAGTTGGCCTCATTACTGTTTATGATGAGACCCACCATCATTGTGTCGTCCGCAAACTTGATGATGTGGTTGGTGCTGTAGGCTGATACGCAGTCATGTGTCAGCAGGGTGAACAGCAGCAGGCTGAGCACACACCCTTGTGGAGCCTCTGTGCTCAGTGTGATGGTTTTGGAGGCGCTGCTGCCAACCCACACGTTCTGTGGCCTCCCTGTGAGAAATTTCAGCACCTGAGAGGTTTTGAGCCTCAAGTGACAGCGTTTTTGTATCAGGTGCTGGGGGGTGATTGACTTGAATGCTGAACTCAAGTCCAAGAACAGCATTCGCACGAAGGAGTTCTTTGAGTCCAGGTGGGTGAGGGCTGGATGGAGAGCAGCAGAGATGGGATCTTCTGTGGATCTGTTTGACCTGTATGCAAACTGAGATGGGTCATGGGAGGGAGGGAGGACGGACTTGATGTTCTGCATGACCAGCCACTCAAAGCACTTCATTATGATTTAGGTCAGTGCTACTGGCCGGTAATCATTATAGCTGGATGGGATGGGCTTCTTTGAGACTGGCATTATGGTAGCAGCTTTGAAGCACGTGGGGACAACAGCTTGACTCAGACAGATGTTGAAGATTTCAGCCAGGATGTTCTTGAGCTCCTCTGAACAGTCCTTCAGAACACAACCTGGTATTTTGTCTGGTCCAGCTGCCTTGCGTGGGTTGATCCTGGAGAGGGTCCTCTTCCCGCTAGCCAGATCCAGACTTATAGCCTGCTTGTCTGGGGAAAGAGTGGTCTTTGCTGATGTGCTGTTCTGTGCTTCAAACTGGGCAAAGAAGTCATTTAGGTTGTTAACCAGTGTGATGTCATTCACACAGGTCTGAGGTGGAGGTTTGTAGCTGGGGAGGGTCTGTATGCCACACCAGAGAGACTGTGCATCTCTGGTGTTGCTGAAGTGGTCGGATATTTTCTTGCTGTACTGTTGTTTTACTTCCTTGATACCACAGGATAGGTTGGTCCTAGCTATTGTTAGTCCTTCAGTGTCTCTGGCCCTGAAGGCTACATCCTAAGCCCTCAGGAGCCTGTGAACCTCTGCTGTCATCCATGGCTTCTGGTTGGCACGCACAGTGATGGTTTTGCAGTGAGTGACATCATTGATGCATTTAGCTATGTATGCTACAACAACCTCAGTGTACTCCTCTGTATTTGTGTATTCATTGTGGGTAGCTGCATGCTTGAAAGTGTCCCAGTCTGTAGTGCTAAAGCAGTCTTTCAGAGCATAAGAGGCCCCCTCTGGCCACACACGTACCTGTTTTTGTGTTGGTGTGATGGCTTCCACTCTGGGGCTGTATGCAGGCTTTAGCAAGATGGTGATGTGATCAGAGAGACCGGGGGGGGGGGGGGGGGGGGGGGGGGGCTTGTACGCTCTCTTGTGGGTTGTGTACACCATGTCCAGCAAGTTGTCACCTCTTGTTGGAAAGTCCACATGTTGGTGTAGTTTTGGTAGGAGGGCCTTTAAATCTGCAGGGCTTAAGAAGTCTCCTGCTGTGATAAGGAATCCATCTGGATACAGTGTTTGTGTCTCACTGATAGCCTGATAGAGTTCATTTAGGCTGCATTCACATCAGGATAGTCCGGGGTCTCGGTTTGATTGGGTAGAGAATGTCGAGAATTTTCACACCTTAGTTTGGTTTAGTTTACGTTCACAATGCAGCAGACCAAACTGCCTGGACAGTGTCACGCAGTTACAACTGCCCCACTGGACAATCCATTTGCATTCACACTGCAAGTGAAGCGCACCAGACGACGTTTGCAAGTGAACCGAGAACCCCATTTTCAGGCAGACCAGACTTTGCTTGTTTGGTGTGCACCAGAGTTCGAATGTGTGTTCAGACAGCACCAAACGAACCGAACAATCCGCAAATAGTCCTTTGGTCTGGACCAAACAGTGGCCGTGTGAATGCACTCTTATGGAGTCTGCCAGTATTATCATCACCTCCTCTCGCCGGTGGTGGTGGGCAGGAGTGCAAGGCAACTACTATTTCACTGGGTCAGGAAGAGTCTAAATAAAACAGAGAGGAAGTGGGGTTATTTAAAACTATTATTATTTCATCATTTTTATCATATTGAATATATGTTGGCCTACCTGCTTGCCGTTTCCCCCCAAACTAGACACTTGTGCAGTAAATGAGCGCTGCATCAGTCCTCTCTCTCCTTCTCAGTTTAATAACACAACATAACAAAAATATTTTTTTTTTGTAAGGTGTCTGTGTTTTTTTTCAACTGATTTAAGACAATTTTGCACCCCTGAATCCGAAAATGACATCTGTTTCTCTCGATCAGGTCAGGTTTTTATGCTAAGTTGTAAACAGGTGTACAGCAGTAGTACAGTTGTACTGTAAATTGAATAGTAGACATTGATAAAGGTAAGTACATGTAAATTGAATGTTACGTCATCATTGCTCAAAATTCAGAGAATTTCAAGAAATAAAAAAGAATTTTGCATCATATAAAGCGAAAATACCCATACATGTAAACAAAAACGTAAAAAATGTGGCTATAGTTCAAAAAGTTGACCTGATTGAACAAAACCAATGTGAATTTTGGATTTAGCACATCAAAATTGTCCTAAATCCGCTAAAAAAAACTTAGACAATAAATTTGGTGTTGACCAGTGTAATAATAATCCATCAGATTTATATAGCGCTTTATCATAGACACTCAAAGACGCTTTTACAAATAGATACATTATTCTTTCACTCCAGACAGGCAATGGTAGTGGCAAGTTACTACTGTAGCCACAGCTGCCCTGGGGCAGGCTGACAGAAACGTGGCTGCCAATCCGTGCCAATGGCCTCTCCGGCCACCACCGAACAGTTATAGCCAGTGTTATGGACACTGGGGGCAGGGTGGGTAAAGTGTCTTGCCCAAGGACACAACGGCAGGATATCTGAGGAGAGCGGGATTCGAACCGCCAACCATCCGGTTATTGGACGGCCTGCTCTACCTCCTGAGCCACCGTCACCCGTTTACCGGTGTTAGAAGTTTCCATTGCACATACAATTCCTGGGACTATTAACAGATTTTTTGTCTCCCCTTTCAGGTGGTTGAATAAATCACACTAAAGCAGCCACAACAGAGCGAAAATAAACCTCTGGACACTTTGGACGTCAAAGTAAAACTTTGCACCACTTCACCACCACTACAAAGTTTTACTTTGCCCTTAAGTGGTGTTGTTGACGTTTGGAAAAAATGTGGGCAGATTATCCGCATCACGGCACCGTTTTTTTTAAAAGATGGCAGCGATCTGAAACAGCCTTAAAACTAAATCACTTCCTCACAACTAGACACAGAAGCACGGAGTGCCGCTTCCCGCACCATGTTTGTTTTGACGTTTCTATGGTAAAGCATAACTTCCACCGGCAACATAACAGACCCAAAATATCGCGACATTCATTTTTACACTGCCATCAAAATTTATGCCGGTATTATCATGAACAATACAATATGGCACACCCCTAATCGCAATGCTGGTGTCTCTGAATTGATACAGTATTGCCACCACAAAGTATCGCAATATTACATTATCAATTTTTTCCCCCCACCCTTAACAGACATGTGCCTCCAAGGACTGCAGCACTGAGATTAACATGAGTAGTGTTTCATCATTTCCCTTTTACTGATGATAGAGCAGCTCCTGCGTCTTCCATTTCACCACACAGATGGATCTACTCAGCTCATAACACACTTTCTGTTCATGTTCTGTTTATGTAAATGCTGACATACTTGCACCATTCTTACAAGGAAATGTATTGTATGGTCAGCTGTGTGTATCCAGCCACTGAAGGACGAAATTATGTTTTGGAAGAAAAGTAAATGTTGATTTTGTCACTATGCAAGTTGTCACTGTCATACAGGTTTGAACAGCTTTAAAGGCTCCAACATATATGCTTAAATGTGTAACAGTGCTGTGACAGCCCTTAAAAAAGGTGCTGAAATTTGATTTACCTCATTGAGGAAAGAAATTAGACCCATATTTTACTTATTTCCACCTTCACTTTGCAGTTTCTTGCCACACCAAATGTCACAACAGCCTACATTGTCACCATACAATTGAGTTACAATCCTTCACCAACATTTTGAATATGACCATGTACAAAAGTATTCCGTAACACGATCTGAAAAATTGGGTTCACTGTCATTACTGTCAGTTGAGGGTCTATGCCATGAAAAACTGCAATAAAACTGCATTTACAGTCACCACCCCACACTGTTGATATATTTCTGTCAGCCTCTCAAGTTCAAAACAGCACTTAACACGATATTCCCAATTGCACAGATCTGCCAAACCAAAAGTGAGTGAAGCCACTAAAGTATTAAAGCCGCCATCCCTGCTCATTAGCAAATTAGAACAAGATTAGAGACTGCCATAAAAAAGGACAAAGGGTCTTGTTGTAACAGATATAAAGTAGATCACTGCAAAATTTTAGAATTTAATGGAAATAAGTGAGTCATGATGACCTAGTTAAGCTTTCAGAACAGTACAGAAGCCTTTATTAAGTATGGATTTGTAGGTAAGCACCATAAAATAACTTTTTGTTAAACAGCAAAAAAAGCTTTATACAGTTACTCTTTTTTTCTCTACTACACCCTGAAGAGGGGTTTTATTTTTGTATGTGTGTGTCAGTCTAATGCATGAAATAGTATTAAATCTTGTAAGTACCCTCATCCAGGCTCATAATCTCCACCAGCAGGCAGGGCTCAGGTTCACCACTATGGTAAATAAGTCCAGCAGCCTCGAGGCACGTCTGACGGATTTCAGCACAACATGTAGCAAGTTATTTTAAGATGCAAGGTGAGTCTGGGAGAGTTGCTGAGGTTAAAACTTGGCCAAAAGTGCTTACAACACATCCCGGCAGGCCAGAATTGTTTGGGCATCACTGAGGCTTCAACCACTCGGTCTTTGACTACAGATGGAAATTAGTGAGAATGCTACAATCTGGTGCAGAGCATCTTTACCCTGTGTAATGTTTTTTTTCTGTACATGGTACCTGACAAATAAAACAATAAACTAAACTTTGTCCCAACTTAAATACTTGAGAAAACCACATCACCACAGACTGATCCTGCAAGGGGAAAAAAAACAAAAACAATTCCTTCATCTATGAAGCTCAATACAAAGACAAAAGTTAACTTATCAAGTAAAACTTTTATTCTCTTTGATCCAATTTTAGATCTGACTTAAAACTATCCAGAAAAAAAACTTCACAATCAACAAAGAAATTGGAAAGAGGACATTTTCTCCCTGGGTAGGCTTTGTGAGGGGTGTTTTTGTTGTCCTGTTCAGTAACATTTGTCTAGTTTAAAAGTCAGTCTGTCAGAGAAAATCCCCCAGAGCAGCAAGAAGGGCAGACTGGTGCCAACACTCTCCTAGATCAAAAGCCAAAGCTGAGAAACACTGTTGGTGCAGGCAGGGGATATTTTTCACCTGTCCCACAGATACTGTACATAATGACAACCTTGGAAAAATGTAGGGTGCATGTGCAGGTGTGTGGTGCACACATGGTAGATGGACTCAAATGCCTCTGCACAATAATTTGGTACAAAAAGGATGTATGCTAGACTTTGAGCTGTTTACCCCATATACATTAGACCAGGGGTGTCAAACTCATTCCGTGCATGGCCAAGACTCTCCGTGTTTTACTTCCACCTAGTGTCTTCAACAGGTGTTTTCACTGATCAGCAATCAGTGGGAAGAAATTCAGTGAAATCCCCTGTTGAAGACAATGGGTGGAGGTAAAACCTGCAGGGTCTTGGCTCTCCATGGAATGAGTTTGACACCTGTGCATTAGACAGTCCCTCCAGGATTTTGCGGGATGTTTTTATAATTGTTGTGACCCAAAAATGCTGAATTTGCAGGAGCTTTTTTGAAAAGCTGTGATAAAAGCTGCAATGTTCTGAGAGGTTTTTTTGCACTAAAAGTTGTGGGAAGAATTACAAATTTTAAAGGGATCACTGACTGAAAAATAGTGTGTTTGCAGGTTTTAACTGTCTGAAATGAGTCTACTGGTCACCTAATTATCCAAAAATTTTCAAAACAGTCAATTCTCTTTAAAAAAAACAAAACACAGCCTTTATCTCAGTTTTCTCACCCAGAAATGCCAGAAACTTTTTGACTTTCCTATGGAACCCATATATGTCACGTCTAGAAAAAGCCAACCAACCGCTGTCCTTGAGACCAGCCCACTGCTCTATTATTGGTCCGCCTAGCTGTCTGTCATGTAGATGGAAGTGGTGCTAAAGGTAGCCTATTATCTCCTGGGCTGTTAGCCCCCAAGCTAACACTGGTACCAGGAAGCTCAAACCGAGCGCTGGGAGCTGGCCGTGACAGCCAGCAGCGCCGGGCAACAACCTTGGGTCACGGCAACCACCTGTGCCGTGACCCGGGGCTGCTGCCTGGAGCTGCTGGCTGTCATGGCCAGCTCCTCCACCGTCCTCCGGGCATACTCTCGGGGCAGTGTGGGGGAGTCGCTTCGTGATGGGGCATCCCTTGGCTGGCCATGGGAGAGAAGCAGAGTACCACGGAGCAAGACACTGCCCTTTGAGATTTCATGGCTTGGCCAGTGGCCTCGGGTTGCGGCGATCAGTGGGTCGCTCGGCACGCGGTGCTGGCAATTTGCTGTGGCATCTCGGCGGGGTTGTTGGGGGTGGGCTGGGGTGACCCAAGATGCACAAACAATTGCAGCTCGATGAACCAGCGCTGCTCATCTAAGCTAGAAGGAAGCTAGAAGCTAGTCAGCTAATGGCTAACTGATGTAAGAAGGAGGGCGGAGTTGAACAGCTGAAGGATGTGGACCACCACCGGAGTGGTGGCTCAGTTGGTACAGCATCCGCCCCACATCCAGGAGGCCGGGGTTCAAATCCCAGCCTGGTCATGCCAAAGACCATAGAAAAGCGTAACTTCCTGCCGTCCAGCTTGGTGCTCAGCAGTAATGGAACGGAGGAGGGAAATTTGTGGTGGCGCCTTACATGGCAGCAACCCCTCTAATTCTAGATGTTATTAACATTGTAGATAAGAGAAACGTAATTTCATTCTACTGTACATGATTGGCTGTATGGATTGAACGACAATAAAGTTGGCTTTTTTGGATGTTTCTTAAAGTGACAGGCTTTAAATTAGAGCGTTTCAAGAAAGCCAGGAAAAATAAAAAACAAATTGGCTTCAATAATTAAAAAATTTAGTCAGTCAATGCAATGACCACTTTAAAGCCCCTTTAAAGCAATTGCTTTTTTCCATAGTTTACTGCTATGATATTCTATATAACACCAAAAGAAAAACAGGATTGTCATAAATTTCCTACTAAACAGTGATTTGTAAATTAAGCAGAAACTTCTGCTATACAGAAAAACTCTTGTGCAACAGCAACCTTGTTAGCACATCTGTGGCAAGAGCACATGAGTGGATAAAAAAGTAGACAGAGCTTCGGGTCTTTCTGTCTGCAGGCGAGTGCCGGCCTCATTTTCAAATTAGTTTACTCTCCAATTTTGATATTCTCACTCCAGTGATGGCAGAATCTCAAGACTGATTACTAGCTATCACTACCAGATCCCTCAGATGCAAATGCGCAAATTTGAGTGTATTCACATGTTTACATTGAGCTAACATGTATTTGCACCACTGAAAAATTTGCTTTGTGTTTGGTGTGAATGAACCCTTACAGCAAGGGTGTCCAATCATGTGCCATGGAGGGCTAAGATCCTGCAGGTTTTCTCTTCTACCCAGTCTCTTCAGCAGGTGTTTTCACTGATCAGCAATCAGTGGGAAGAAGTTCAGTGAAATCTGCTGTTGAAGACACTCGTTGGAGGTAAAGCCTGCAGGGTCTTGGCCCTCAATGGCACATGATTGGACACCCCTGCCTTAAGAGTGTTCTGCAGATATACAGTGCAGATCAAGTCACTGACTCCAGTTCGTTTGACCATAAGACAAAAATCTTACAAGAGAGACAGCAGAACGACAAGAACTGAGAGTAGCTTATTAACCTGACACAAATGCACTTTCAACTGCTCCCTATTTACTGTTGCCACAGAGGATCTTGGGTCTGCATTTTTTTGGTATACTTTATTAATCTCAGAGGAAAATTGCAGGACATCCGCCTGGATGGATGAGGCAGTCAAAGGTGTGGCGCCAATCCTTCACCATTCGCACACACATTCACACCTAGGGCCACTTTAGAGTCTCAAATTAATTTAACTGGCATGTTTTTGGTCTGCGGGAGGAAACCGTACCCGGGGTAAACCCACGCAGACACGGGAAGAACATGCAGACTCCACACAGAAGGGTCACTGATGGTCAAGGGGTGGGATCAAACCCACAATGGTATTTGATTTCGCAAGGTTTTTTTTTTTTTTTTTTTTTACGTGCGATGCCATTCCCGATGCAAACCTCCTCATTTTTCCTGGAATGAACAACTTAAAACTTTTGCAAATAAAGAACTTACAACACCACCTTCAATGTACATCTTGACAGGATTATTTTTTTTTTTACCCTTAGTCAGATCTGCTCATCATCAAGATCATTTATTTTAACTGTCAGACATGCTTCATTTGGAGCTCAGAAGGTAGTGGAGACCAAAGTGAGCTCAGCAAAAGCCAAAAACAAGAAAAACAATCAATTTCTTTTAACATGGGTTAAACACCACTATGAATTGAGGATTACTTTTGAATCAAACTGAATTGAGTCATTGCCAGAGATTCCTAGACCGATAATCAGGAGAAACTGAGAACTGTAGGACCAAGCCGAAAGGCATTTGCTTCTAAATGAAATTAGACACCGGATTCAGCCAGAGATTTAGATCTCCCACCACATACTGCTAGCTCTAACTTGGCCATCTTCTGTTCCAGCCTCAGGCTGTGAGCTGTGTTTGTTCTCACACTGAGGAAAATATTAGGAGCAAGGACTGCAAAACTATAGAGAAGATATTTTATTCAGGCATTACTTTCACATGTCATGTTAGCAAGAAAGAAAAATCTCCTGCCAAACAAGTTAAGAATTTAGAGCAGCGTTCTCTGAAAACCCCTCAGAAAAGTCAATTTGTCAGTTTGGTAGGACATGCAATTAGACAAAAACATTAAAACAAAACAAAAAAAAAAAAAGACTATTGTCAAGTCCATTTCCCATCCCCATCAATTTTCTATTCAAGGATTACTTATGTAGTTCTATGTATTTAATACAGAAATGAATGCAGTGCACCCAATGTGACACTGCAGCCATATGCTTACTTTTTAATGAAACAGTATTGAGAATGCATATTATTCATGCAAGATCAATTTGCCGAGTATGAGAACATTTCTATTATTACTACTATTATTATTTTATTATTCAATGAAAAAAAAAAAAAAATTCTAGTATGTCACTGATGGCATTACAGCAACCCTGGTTCTGAGGTTGCAACTTAAAGTGAAGACTGAAAAAATACACTACCGTTCAAAAGTTTGGGGTCACTTAGAAATTTCCTTATTTTTGAAAGAAAAGCACTTTTTTTCAATGAAGATAACTTTAAACTAATCAGAAATACACTCTATACATTGCTACTGTGGTAAATGACTATTCTAGCTGCAAATGTCTGGTTTTTGGTGCAATATCTACATAGGTGTATAGAGGCCCATTTCCAGCAACTATCACTCCAGTGTTCTAATGGTACAATGTGTTTGCTCATTGCATCAGAAGGCTAATGGATGATTAGAAAACCCTTGTGCAATCATGTTAGGTCTGCAATGCTGTAATTGCTGCAAATGGAGGATTCTTTGACGAAAGCAAAGTTTGAAGGAAAAAATTATTATTTCAAATACAAATCATTATTTCTAACCTTGTCAATGTCTTGACTATATTTTCTATTCATTTTACAACTCATGGTGGTAAATAAGTGTGACTTTTCATGGAAAACACAAAATAATTGTCTGGGTGACCCCAAAGTTTTGAACGGTAGTGTAGCTGGTCAATGTTTTTAATACATTTGTATTAGGGATGCAAGTTATCAATTAATTCATTAATTGATAATTGATTCATCTTATCGATTGATTAACGATTAATTGATAAGCGGTATTTTTCCTGAGAATCTGAACTTCCCTTGGTACAATAAGGTCTATCTTTAACATATAAAAAGTTACTGTTTTTTTCAAATACTGAATAAAACATGAACATATTCCTCAATGATTTATTGTACCAGCTGCCTTTTTTTCTTTTTTTTTTTTCTTTTTTTTTTTTTTACTACAGACAATGGCATTTTTTGTAGCGTAATAAATTTTGCACTGTATAGTGTGTATACAGTAATGTGCTCTGGGGGCTTAGCATCTTCTTCTGCTTTTTCGGTTGAAATACGACAGTGGGTGACCTCGTGTACCCCCACCTGGACGACAAAGCCACCACATTTCATAGAATAAGCTCCCATTGAAAAGGACTGCTGAGTTATCAATTAATTGATAACTAATTAATTAATTTAGTCAACGAAATTCTTATTGACAATTAATCAAAAGTCAATTAATCATTAACATCCCTAATTTGTATGGTTATAAACCTGGGGGGAAGGGCAGTATGCAGTGTTTCCTCTGGCTTAAAGACCTTGGCGCCGTGGCAAAACACATTACACTACTGTTGTCATGAGTCTGAGCTCAAATGTTCTCTCTGAGCTCAGACTCAATTTAGTTTTGAGTATTGCATATCTGTCATTATTTTGTCTGTTTATGTATATATTTTGTTTTTTGTCTTTCGTGCCCCCCTCTCTCCAGACACTCCCACTCGCTGCTCACAGTCTGCTCTCCTGTCAGCTGTGAGCAGTTATGTAATTAGGTCACCTGCCAGCTCAGCTCTCACACCTGCAGTTCATTTGTTTATCTATTATTTAAGGACCGTCAGCT
This sequence comes from Pholidichthys leucotaenia, assembly GCA_020510985.1. NCBI lineage: Eukaryota > Metazoa > Chordata > Actinopteri > Cichliformes > Pholidichthyidae > Pholidichthys > Pholidichthys leucotaenia. Next base: position 53,206,206 of record CM035840.1, on the reverse strand, counting down.
CACTGTTTCTCTGCAGCAGCATTGTTTGAATAATTGACTAGATCACTCTCTCATCTCCTCCAGAACGATCCCAGCTCTGGAGTGCCATTTCCTATAAGTTACTTTGTTTGTATTTTTATGTTTTTACACTGTTCTGGATTTTTTGTTCTCTTCTTGTAATAAAAGTCACAGCTGCAGTTCAGCGTGTGGGTCTGTCTTTCTGCCCTGAAGGGGCATTCATGACAGAATACTGCCACCAGAATTCAGGCCCAGCTGCTGCAGTTAGTGTATTTTTTCTTTTTTTGTGCATCTTTTCACTCACCTGCTCGTTGGAGCGATAATGGATTCAGCAGGTGGATGGGGCTACCCAATGCGTCTGGGATGGGAGTGCTGCCAAGTTCTGATGGCGATAGATGGGCTAATCTCCATGGCACGCACATATTCCTCCCCGGAGGATGCACTGTGGTATGTGGAACTCGCAGAGGCAGCGGCTCACCGGTGCCCTCGGCTTATAGAGCATGCTGAGGCAAAAGAAAGGAGTTTTCTGGTGGCTGCGCTGCAATGTGAGAACAGCGGAATGGTGAAGAATTCCCCAGAAGAGCCTGGGCTCGCGTTGAAGGGGAGGCGCTCCTGGGGTTCCATTGCTTCAGCTCCTTACCGATCTCTGGTGCCTGCTCCACCAACTCCAGCACCAGCATGCGCGTCGTCAGCTCCACGGTGGCACGGTCGTCCCGCTCCAGACCGGAAGAAAGCCTCCTCTTCCTCATCGGCAGCCCTTCCTTCACCGAGGCAGGAAATTCCTGCAGCAGTCTCTTTCTCCGACTCTTCCTCTCCGGCTGTCCCGCCAGCCAACCTCACCGCTGCAATTTTTTCTCTCTCCTCCTCAACGACTCCTCCCGCTGCGGAAGAACTGGGCACCTCCCTCTCAGTCCTGTCTGTCTCTGTGACTGGAGGGGCGGCTCCTCCACAATCCACAGAGGGGCCCAAGTTCACCATGGCCAGGAGAGGGACGACTTTCCACACACAGCAGAAAAACATCAAAACATCAAACACTGGGAAAACAGGCAAGTTACATTTCATTCAATTTCAATTTATAATGATATGCCTTGCCTGATTCCTGGTAGGGAGGCTCAGGAAAAGCAGTGCCCTGAGCTCTCCCCACCTGCTGCTGTTACTAATTGCTCACCAGCCCTCTTTGTGTCCTCTTCTGTAGCCCCTGAGTGTGTGCCAACCCCAGGATTGAGCCGCCAGACGCAGGACGAGCCTGTGGCCCTGAAGGATCCAGTTCCAGTGCCAATGGTGAGCTGACCCCCAGCTGCCACACCGGACGAGTCACCAGCGTGGGCCTCTTCGTCTGGGAAAGCAGAGACTGCAACCACCATCATGCCTGCTGCGGAGTTCGCCGCAGCAGAGTTAGAACCAGAACTGGACCTCCAACACACCGGGCCTGAAACGTCGTTGGTTGTCTGGATTGACGAAGTCCTGGACGGCGGTGGAGTCCGAGTTCAGGCAAATGTTCTCTCTTGTTTTTCTCTTTTCTGTCCTGGAGAAATCTTGCCTGGCTCTTGGTGAGGACAAACGGGTGCAGTCATCAGCTGCACCTGAGCTTACCTTGCCGGGCTCCGCCGCTGCCGGTGGCCCTGACCCTGTTCCTATGTCTGTTATTTCTGACCCTTCTCCCAGGGTCGATGGGGAAGATCCGCCTGTCCCAGATGTCTCCATGGGTGCAGACTCGCCACCTGAGGTTGTCGTGGATCCAGCTCCCCCTGCTGAGGTCATCATGGGCGAAGCCTCCCCTCTGCCCAAGGCCGTCATGTGGGTCCCTCCTCGGTCCAAGTCTCCGTGGGTGCTGCACCCCAGCTTAAATCCAACATGGGTGCTGCGCTCCAGCTTGGACCCGCCATGGGCCCTATGCCCCAGCCCGGGGCCCACCGCGGGTGCTGCAGAGGCTCCAGCCCGGAGCCACCGCGGTGGTGCTGCAGAGGCTCCAGCCAGGAGCCACCGCGGTGGTGCTGCAGAGGCTCCAGCCAGGAGCCACCACGGGTGCTGCAGAGGCTCCAGCCAGGAGCCACCACGGTGGTGCTGCAGAGGCTCCAGCCAGGAGCCACCGCGGTGGTGCTGCAGAGGCTCCAGCCCGGAGCCACCGCGGTGGTGCTGCAGAGGCTCCAGCCCGGAGCCACCGCGGTGGTGCTGCAGAGGCTCCAGCCCGGGTTGCAGAGGCTCCAGCCAGGAGCCACCGTGGGTGCTGCAATCCTCCAGCCCGGAGCCACCGCGGGTGCAACTGTCTTTCAGCCCAGGACCACCGAGGGCATCGAGGCTTCTCCTCCACTGCCAGGCGCCGTCGTGGGTTCTCCCCTGCCACCAGACACGGTCGTGGTTCCCCCCCTTCGGCCCTTCATCCCCCCATTGGGCCTCCCTGTGGGGGAGCCACCTCCTGGGTCACCCCTCCGGTTTTAGTGGCTAAAGAACTCAGGCCGGCCACCCGACAGACTGAGCTGCTGGGTTGGGTGGCCCATATTCTCCTGCAGGCCACCCGACTCATTCCAGCAAGGTGGAAAATTATATCTGCCCTGCAATGGACTTCCAATCTGTCCGGCGTGTACCCTGCCTCTTACCCAAAGATGCTGGGATAGGCTCCATTACCCCACAAACCCTAAAAGGATTAAGCAGTAGAAGATGGATGGATGGATGGATGGATAAATGGATGGATAAATCTGTCTGTGTGTGTGTGTGTATATATATTTTATAGTAATATGTACATATGTATATTAGCTGCTCTTGCTTGCTTGTTTTTTTCTTGCCTTCTGATTGTTGCTCTGAGTGTTGCTATCCCTGTGCTGTTGCAATCCTGAAATTTCCCCGTTGTGGGACTAATAAAGGCTTATCTTATCTTATCTTATCTTAAAATTATATCATGACCTACTTTTTAAAACTGTCTCCATCAAAATGATGACCAAAGAGAAATTCCAGATGATAACTGACAAAAAAAGCCAAGAAGAAAAGGAAATATGATGAGGCTTAGCCTGCTCTTGGATTTATTGTGGGTGTGGAGGGGCAGAGAAATAGCTGTGGGTAGGTGGGCTTTTTAATGGATCCCCAAAATGGGGAATGAACAAAAAGTTTAAGGGCCACTGTTATACTGTAAATAAGCAAACAAACAAAAAAAAAAATCACCAGAATACAATGACCAGAGTCTCTGAACTTTTACTGCTGACATGGATTGAAACTGTCAGTGCTTCAGTTGTGCTCTTTAGAATGAAACCTCAAAGCTTTGAATATTTTTCTGCACAATTAGAAGAAAAGCCTCCGAGCTCCTTGAGGCTTCACCTGCGAAACAAGAATTAATGCTACAGCTCCTCAGTAGTATTTATTCTTGTTTAAAGCAGCCTACTTTGTACATTTACTGCTGTTTACAGCCTATTAATGCAATCTCAGCAGGCAACATACCTTTAAAAACACGTTCTCCAAAAGTGCACTGCTCCTTCTGTGGCTCCCTCATTCTCGATCTCTCCTTGACCACTTGCACACATTACCTACAGCAGGGGTCACCAACCTTTTTGAAACCACGAGCTACTTCATGGGTATCGAGTCATGTGAAGGGCACCAGCTTGACACACTCCTTTAAAATAACAAATTGTATATATATACTGTATATATATATATATATATATATATATATATATATATATATATATATATATATATATATATATAATTACCAATAACTTAGAGTGGGTAACAGACAAGATCAATATTCAACACTTTATTTTTATTAATCTCAGCAATTGTTCAGATGATCACTTCTACATTTCATTAAAAAAATGTCCAGTTTTCACCAGTCCCTTTTAACCATAAAAAACTAAACCCTTTTAATTCATGAACTATGTTGAACCATGTTTGAAAAAGTTATGCAACATTTAAGAAAAATCAACTTTCATATTAAATAAATCTTATCACATTTTTAACTGAACAAATCTGCTGCAATTCTGCTCAAAATCTGTTACATTTAATAAACACACTTTTGTGTGTTCTTCTTCACTGGAATTATATCCATACAGTTCTTGCCAAGAATCATGCTGGAGTACAGTAATAACCAGCACTGTCCTTTCATGAGAAGAAACTATACAGCACTGAGAGTGCTTATGTGCACGGTGGCGCAGTGGTTAGCACCGCAGCAGCAGTTTACCCTCGGCCGGGGGAATCGCGGGGATCGTGGGTTCGATCCCTGCCCCCGGCCAACAGTGATCTGTGTGGAGTTTGCATGTTCTGGTGGTGCATGTTCTGGTTTTTCATGCAAAAACATGCAGGTTAGGGAGTTAAGAGGTGCTTGCGCACACAGCGGCTGGTGGCTTGTCACCGGACTGCAGAACAAATCCACCTACGGGTACAAGATAAGTCCCCCCCCCAAAAAAAAAAAGAGTGGGTAGTGAAGTGGCGCTTCGCCGTCACCGCGCAAATGAAACACACGCAGCTTCCTTTCACGGTAGTAAAAAAGAACTCTTCCTCCCGCTCACTTTGAAAATGATAAATTTTCTGTCTTTTTTTTTGCCATGTTTTTGGGCTAGGAAACTGCACTGCGCCCACCATCTTCACTGCCCGTTAGCTTACGCTCCACAAGCGCGAAGGTTTTGTCATGCGCACAATACTGACCTTTGAACTAGGTAAGATTCACCTTAACTTTACGTATAATAAACATATTTTCATTTTTTTTTATTTTTAAGACATTGTCATTTTAAAATCTATACAAATGTAAGTGTGATTTTAAAAAATAGCGGCAGAAAAAATTACATCTTAGACGCAGCTCACTTGCGAGTTGTGCTATTTTTAGAACAGGCCTGCGGGCGACTCATGTGGTCCTTGCGGGCGACATGGTGCCCGCGGGCACCGCGTTGGTGACCCCTGACCTACAGTATGTAGGTGTGCACCTACAGTATGTTTCAATCAGCGCGCCCTCTGCTGGCAGACTCTATAATTGCATTTAAGAATGAAGTTCCCAATACGGCAAACATCCATCCATCCATCCATTTTCTTCCGCTTAATCCTTTTCGGGTCCCGGGGGGGGTTGGAGCCTATCCCAGCATCTTTGGGCGAGAGACAGGGTACACCCTGGACAGATCGCCAGTCCATCGCAGTGCCAACACAGAGAGACAGACAACCATTCACTCTCACATTCATACCTAAGGACAATTTAGAATCCCCAGTTTGATGCCAATTAACCTAACTTGTATGTTTTTGGCATGTGGGAGGAAACCAGAGAAATCCCGGAGTAAACCTACGCAGACACAGGGAGAACATGCAAACTCCACACAGATCACTGTTGGTCAGGGGCTGGGATCGAACCTGGGATCCCCCGGCCAAGCATGATATAAATAAATAATATATTTTTGGAAACAGACTGGTGGGTGGATGAGGGGGTGGGCCACATGTGGCCCGCGGGCCACCAGTTGCCCATCCTTGGTTTAATACATTGCAGATAGATTATGCTAAGAGCAGAATTTTATCACAAATATTTTTAACAAAAAAACAAGAAAACACAAACAAGCCTCATCTGCTACAAAGTACAATGATGCATAGATTCAAATATAAAAACCCAAACTCTATCTATATACTAATACACAATGTACTGTATGTACATGCAGCAAAGTCTTTAAACAAAGCATATACAGTATATTTTAGTGGTGTTGGCGTTATTGCGTTAATCGCCCATTGACACTTTGCCCCCCTTAACGGCGACAAATTTTGTGATGGCGGTTAACAGCAATTAACGGCAGAAAGCGTAAACAGTACTTTTTGATCTAGTGGCTCTCCATACCAAGCCTGCTCTGGCCACAGACACTGTGCGCACCATGCAGACATTGTGAAGTCAAACAAGCTGGATTACAGCCATGAAAATCCCCAAAATACTACAGGGTTTCCTCTGGTAACATTTCTCGGTGGCGGCGCGCCTTGCCAGAAATTTTACCGCCACGCCAAGGAGATATGAATTTATTAAGAAAAATATATGAAGCAATGACTTTCCACAAGCACGCACACGAACAACGTGCGTGGCCGTCATCCGCGTGGAGTTTAGAAGCGCCCCGCCCATGTGAGTTTTCCAGTCCGTCAGCAGGCAGTGTCTCGCTAAGCGCGACTGTCTGACAGTAACATGAGTTTGTTAAAGTACTTTAAATGCGGAAAAAAATCAGAAGTGGTATGTAAGCACTGGAGGCGTTTATCATGGTTTTAACCCACTGGAAATGGGAGCAATAATGGAAGAGTCGCTTAGCTAAGAGATGTGGTTAGAACTCATATGCAGCCGGCTTCATATGAAGGGAAAGGCAAGGGGGACTGATGAATTGCTAGGATATATTTCACCAGCCACTACAATATTAAGTTATGTTCTGTAGGAATTGCAGGAATGAAGAGACTGGCAATTTCTCTCTTTTCTCACACGAGCAGGCGTGCTGTTTTTATTCTTCAGCAGCAGTGACAAAAAGCAACAGCTAAAAATACTAGCTCTCTTTTCACTCTAAACTGAGGTCCTTCAGCGGCTGCCTAGAGAGGTGCCTGATGAGAAACCCTGAGAGCACAACTATTAACTGCCTAAACAGATCATTCTGTACATGAACACATATTGTGGTGAATTATGTCTTTAGAGTCTGCTACAGTTCCCTATTATGTATCTGGCAGGTTAAGATGACTGAAATTCACGAAGTCAATGACTTTAATCTGTCAGCAGCCTTCAGACAAACTAAACGTGTCAACATTTGATTTCAGAATAAGGGAGGTTTTTCTTGCTGTCTGGGTGGTGAGATTTCTTAAAAAAAAAAAAAAAAAAAAAAACCCTATTAAGAAATATTACAACACAAATAACTGCATCCTTGGTCATTTAAGTTACTATAGTTCATTAAATACAATTTTATTAATATTTTTTCTTTGTAATCAGAGTTTAATTATTGTTCTGTTCTGACTGCAAAATTATGGTCAAAAACGTAAATTGTTATAAGGAAAAAGTAAAAAAAAATTACCAGTTGGTTTCAAATTTATCTGAAAAAACAGTAATTTTATTTAAAAAAAACAGACAAAAATTAGTCATAAAATAATCCACAAATTTATAATAAAGTTTCAAATATACAAGAAAAGTCAATTTTACAAGAGGAAATTACAAATTTGACAAACATGGTTTCAAATTTAGATATAGTTTTCTACTTTTCTCTGTAAATCTAAGAAAATTGTTACAAATTGTTGAGGAAAAACCTCAAACCTTCAAGACTAAAGTCATTACTCAAGTTTTTAAGTGGGTGCTCTTTGTACCCTTAACTCAACTAGAAATTTTTGGTTGTCTACTTTTAATTATTAATTTCAAAGCACTGCTTTTACATGAGTAGAATTTCTGGTTACTATACCCACCTGATCATATAATTTAAGTATGCATGAATACATTACTATTATGAATGTTTCTTTCCCTTCCCTACTTTCTCAATGGAAAAAAAGAAACACTAGAATAAAAATACAAAAAATACACATATTTTTGTCATTTGTGTAAACCATGACAAAAAAAAAATCCTGCAGGACAAAACAAGACACTTGATATTTTCTAACCTGTTTATATACCACCATAGACAGAGAGAGAACCTGAATTAGACAGAGCTCAGAGAGGGCAAGATGAGACAGAAGAGAGGAGCCAAGGAGAGGAAAGTGTTCAGACAGAGGAAGGAGAGAAGGATAACACCACTAAAAAGTGTAAACACAGGATATCTGAGTGGGACCCCAACTGGCCCAATATTCAAGCCTCGGTTGTACAATGCTTTAAATGTTTATAATGTTATCTGTTGAAGCTCTCACCTAGATAATTGTTACAGCCTCCTCCAAAACTTTGCCTGGATGTTGGGTTGTTCTTCTGTGGAAGCTGGCTAGCTGGCTAGTAGCTACATGCTAGGTTGTAGGTGACCTCCAGCAGATGACATGGACAGAAATTCGCATGTTTTCATCCTCAAAGCTTTGGGTCCAACTGTTGGTGACTACCACTCTAAAAAAAATTCTCAAGTTGTGTTCGTAATGTCCATTCACTCCCCCACCATTTTTGCAGCGTGGTGGGGTGTCATCACGAGCGAGATAGTTGTTTATGTTTGCAATTTTTCTGCTAAAAGGGAAATTGTGTCCGTTGTGACACACGAGGTCCATGGTTTTGTGTTGATCTGCTTAAAAGTTGTGGATGTTTGCTATTGGAGAAAGAGTGGCTGCTGGCTGGTTGGATGCTGAGTTGTGCTGCAGTGATGTTAATGAGCTCTGGCATTCCGTTGCTTTTTTTTTTTTTTTTTTTTTTTGTTACTTATTTGTACCCGTAGGTAGACTTGGTTTGCAGTCTGGTGACAAGCCACCGGCTGCTGGTCGCTGCGTGCGCGAGCGCCCTAAACCTACATGTTTTTGGTGTGCGGGAGGAAACCGGAGAAATCCCGGAGAAATCCCGGAGTAAACCTGCGCAACACGGGGAGAACATGCAAACTCCACACAGCTCACTGTTGGTCGGGGGCTGGGATCGAACCCACGATCTCATGATCCCCGCGGTCCCCCAGCCGAGGGTAAAACTGTGCTGCCACAGTGCTAAACCACTGCGCCACCGTGCAGCCACGGTGCATGTGCATGCTTGCACATGCAGTCTATTTTTGAGAATTTTCTGGAGAACATTTTGGATAGTTTTCATCATTTTGGATATGCTGAGAGCTTTAATAAATCTGTGGGTGAAGACAGCAAGCACATTTGTCCACTCCCATGTTCATAACAGTATGAGAAACTTGAAAAATTACCGACTTAAGGTACACTGTATTTGTATGGGAAAAAAAATGTGATTAGCGCACTATTAATCGCAATTAACTCCACATTCCAAAAGATTAATCACGATTAAAAAATTTAATTGTCCAACACCACATATATATATATATATATATATAATTTATTTTTTTTTTGAGTTTTTGAACGAATATATAGTAAAATAGTTTACAAAATTGTGCACATTTTTCAGTGTTTTCTCCTTTAAAAATACAACTTTCTTCATTTATCCAATAAAAAGCTCCTATCATAGCGATAGTTAGACGCTCCAGTCACAGTATCACTTATCATTTACAGTCCACAGTCTGTAAGTTTAAGAAATAACAGGATGCATCAAGTCCAGAATGCAATACTGGTAGAATGGGTACTTGAAGAAATTTTCAAACTTAGTATTTGGCTTCAAGTTTGGTGAGTCTACTTCAGGCACGTGTGAGCAAAGAACACGAACAAAGATGAGAAGTTTATCTAGGCTTTAGTATGACAAATGTTAATAATTTGAATAAAAATATTAATAAGATCCAAAACTCTCATTTATTCTTTCAGTTGAGAGGTGCAAAATAAATCTGAAATGTAGTTTGATTTTATTTGAATCATTTTCAGGTGGGCAAAATTTAGACAAACTGAGGTTGGAGGGACTCTGTCTAAACTGGAATATGCATGCTATCATCCCTTAGGCTTTCAACAAACTACCAAAAGTGACACAACCCACATCAATCAACAATGAAGTAGACATTAATGAGGCACTAGAGTGCCTTTTACAAGCAGAGAGACAGGTGAGAGGTCTGAAAGACGTCAATAACCAAAAGGCCTTACATCACCATTAACCCTGGTTACGCCTTTATTTTATTAACTGCACACAATGATAATAACAGTTGAAAATGTCTCATACCCACTACTTTGTTTTAAAGGAGAATACCTGATGTCATTAATTTACCAAGTCCAGAAACAAGACAGTTTGGAACAAGCTAGACAGGTGAACTCTGCCTCCCTACAAGCAAGAAAAACAATTCCAAATCATACGTTTGGTAACATGTGGTGATCTCTAAATTCAAGCTCTCAGCCAAAGTTAATAATTTAAGTCATAACCCATTTGTATGCACATACAAAAAGCTGTAGCACAGAGGCATACTGAAATGGTGCATTACTTAAAGTGGAAAATATCTGTTTTTTATGGGTTTCTCAAATACGTATTACTTGCGCAATAGAATAAATAATAAAAAGTCAGATGAATGCCTTTATTACATGAAAACTGATGTTGATCATTTCATTGTATCCACATGTACTTTGGCTAAATAAGATAAGATAAGATAAGATAAGCCTTTATTAGTCCCACAACGGGGAAATTCCAGGATTGCAACAGCACAGGGATAGCAACACTCAGAGCAACAATCAGAAGGCAAGAAAAAAAACAAGCAAGCAAGAGCAGCTAATATACATATGTACATATTACTATAAAATATATATATACACACACACACACAGACACACAGTGCAGAGCATTGTAGCTGGATGGAATAAATATATGAATATATGAACACACAGTGCAGAGCATTGTAGCTAGATGGAATAAATATGTAAATATATAAACACCCACAGTACGGAGCATTGCAGCTAGGTGGAATAAATATGCAAGTATATAAACACACACAGTGCGGAGCAATGTAGCTAGATGGAATAATATGTAGATATATAAAAACACAGTGCGGAGCATTGTAGCTAGATGGAATAAATATATAGATATATAAATATAAACACACCCAGTGCTGAGCATTGTAGCTAGATGGAATAAATATGTAAATATATAAACACACACAGTGCAGAGCATTGTTGCTAGGTGGGATGAAACAGCATAACCGTCTATTTAGTTATCCTACATGGTATGATTATGTGCCCATACATATTCTCACCCTCCACAGCGACCGGTATGTTCCTAGTTGTATGCCGGAGAGGACCATTGTGTAAGTCTATTGCATCTTTTGCATTCAAAAAAAAACTATTAGTTTGTTACGTCTTTTTGCTATCTCTGCGAGCAGCCCTGCTTAGGTTGTACAGTCTGACAGCCGTTGGTAGGAAGGACCTACGAAACCTCTCGGTTGTGCACCTGGGATGATGTAGTCTGCTGCTAAATGAGCTCCTCAGTGCATCCAGTATGTCCTGCATAGGGTGGAACTCGGACTCCAGCAGAGATGACAGTTTAGCCACCGTCCTTCTCTCTCCTATCTCCTCCATCGGATCAAGGCGCTGCCCCAGGACAGAGCTAGCTTTCTTAATCAGTTTGTTCAGTCTCTTCCTATCGGCTGCAGTAATGCCACTGCCCCAGCAGACCACTCCAAAAGTGATGGCTGATGCCACCACCGTGTCATAGAATGACTTCAGCAGCGCCCCTTGTACACCAAAAGACCTGAGTCTCCTCAGCAGGAACAGCCTGCGCTGTCCCTTCTTGTAGAGTGCGTCAGTATTGTGTGACCAGTCTAGTTTATTGTTCAGATGAATACCCAGGTACTTATAGGATGTCACCATCTCGATGTCTGTTCCCTGTATATTTACTGGTGCTGTGAGGGGCTGCCCATGCCTGCGGCAGTCCACCACCAGCTCCTTAGTTTTCCTCGCGTTGATCTGGAGGCAGTTCCGATGGCACCAGTCCACAAAGTCCTGGATAAGCCCTCTGTACTCAGCTTCATCTCCGTTGGAGATGAGACCAACGATCGCAGAGTCATCAGAGAACTTCTGTAGATGGCAATGTGTTGTGTTGTGTGAGAAGTCCGCAGTATAAAGAACTTTATATACAACTGTATATACAACTTTAACTTAGCTAATAGCTTACATTTTAAAGGTCAGACACCTTAGTAATACTGCTGTGCGATGTGAAAAAAATTTCTTACCACGATATAAGTCATCTTGTGTCACGATAACAATATGCATCATGATATACATTTTCTGTAAATTCTACAGTTTAGATAATCACATAAAAAAGGATCAAAAACGCAAGGACAACCCCCCACACCACCAGTAAACATCCAGGAAACAGACAATGAGATGGTGACATCTTACAAGTACCTGGGTGTTCTCCCGAACAATAAACTGGACTGGTCACACAACACCAACGCACTCTACAATTAGAGGCAGCGCAGGCTGCTCTTCCTGAGGAGACTCAGGTCTTTTGAAGTGCAAGGGGCACTCCTGAAGACCTTCTACGATTCGGTGGTGGCATCAGCCATCACAATTGGAGTGGTCTGTTGGGACAGCGGCATCACGGAATCCAACAGGAAGAGACTGTACAGACTGATCAAAAAAGCTAGCTCTGTTCTGAGGTGACGCCTCGACCCAGTGGAGGAGATGGGAGAGAGGAGGATGGTGGCTAAGCTGTCATCTCTGCTGGAGTCCGAGTCCCACCCCATGCAGGACACGCTGAACGCACTGAGAAGCTCATTTAGCGGTAGGCTGTGCCATCCTAGGTGCACGACAGAGGTTCCGCAGGTCCTTCCTACCTAGGGCTGTCAGACTTTATAACCTAACCAGGGCTGCTCGTAGAGGTCGTATTGAATGTACTAAATGTAACAATTTTGCACCAGGGTTTCCTCTGGTAACATCTGTGGTTCGCAGCTCGCCGTGCCTGAAAAATTTCCGCCACTCTATGAGGATATATAAATTGAAGAAAAATATATGAAGCAATGACGGTCCGCAAGCGCACACATAAACAACGCGCATGACTGTTATCCGCGCGGAGTTCAGAAGTGCCCCGCCCGCGTGTTCCAGTCATTAAGCAGTGTCTCGCTATGAGCACAGGGATGGCAACAGGAAATTCTGATTTCAGCTAAAATCTAATTTGGTCGATTGACTTATGGGGGGGCCGGGGGGGCCCAGCCCCCCTGAAGCCGAGAGGTTTTCAGTAAAACAGAAGTGATTTAGACTGAAAAAAATGATTAAAAAAATGAAATACTAGACTTAGATAAATCATTAAATTTAATGAAAAGTTAACTTACTTTTTCTTCAATGTTGTCTCACTGTCTTTAGTTCAACATATTTAACAGTTCTATAAGAGTTTATTACACTATTTACACTGGTCACCAAGTCACTTCTAATGTGAAACTTTCTTCCTTTTGGCAGCAAGCTGTGTCAGTCTCTGAACTTTGAACTTCATCTCCTTTTCTGGTTTCTTCAGAAACTGTCCGAGTGTTTCTGTTACCTCGTCGAACTTTGAGCCAATTTTCACCTTTACCGTCACTTTTCTCTCAAGCCAATTCCATCGGAACTTATTTTTGACACTTTTGTCTATTTCTAGCACTGATGACTCCTGATCCTTCGATAAAAATCTCATAATTCTGCTGAAAACGATACCGAAAGCTCAGAATTCCAACACGAACCAGGGATGTGTTCGTGTTGGAATTTCCCCAACCAGGGTTGGGGAAATTATCTGAAAATTTAGCAGGGGGTCTGGGGGACTTAAGTACCAGAACTGTGCTTAAATGACATAAAACAAACAGCTGAATGCCACTTATTACTGTATAATATTGACTTATGTTCCAAGAAGATAGCATTCCTAAAATATTCCAACAAGCATTATCCATCACATGCTTTAACACTTGATCAAATCAAAATCAGTTAATTTTATCTATTCCATAATAGAAATAAAATTCCAACATACCATTACTTTTTATAATTTCAGCATTCATTTCAGATCACCAGTTTCAATCTCCATTGAGTCTTGAGCTGTTCATTTTGCACAATCACTGATGTAGCCAAGTCTTAGAAATATTCAAAAGTTATGAGTCAATGTCCACTGTGCACTGTCAATTTCAAACTGTTTGGAATCATAAAAGTAATGTAACTAAATTGTTTTGCTATTTTTTCTCCTCAACATCAATGTCAGGGCGCTGCAGGAGTTTTTGGGGATGGTTAACTTTTATAACTGTTTCCTCCCCGGCACAGCCCAGCTCATACAGCCGTTGTACGCCGCACTCAAGAAACGGAAACCAGCGGACAGAGTCGACTGGACTCCTGAGCGGGAACAGGCGTTCTCTGAGGTTAAAACAGCTCTGGCAAACGCTGCACTACTGGCGCACCCAGACCCGGTGGCTCGGATAGCGCTCACTACCGACGCCTCGGACATGGGCATAGCGGCCGTCGTGGAGCAATGCGTTGCCGGTTCTTGGCAGCCGCTCACCTTTTTCAGCAGGTCTTTGCACGACAGTGAGCGTAAATACAGCGTGTTCGACAGAGTTACTGGCTCTCCACCTGGCCATACGCCACTTTCAGTTCTGGCTGAAAGGGCACACCTTCACTGCATTCGTGGACCACAAGCCGCTAACGTACTTAACGTACTTTATCTTCCTGGAAGATTAAAAAAAGCGGAATTCCACAAATTAGCGGAAAAATCACATCCCTGAGAACACGCCGCCATGAATTTTTGACAAAGCATGCAACGAGCCATTTGATTGGTCCAATCGTTTGCAACTATCCAATCGTAGGGCTGTTTACAATACAGCAGTAGCTTGAGTACAAAACATCGGGGTTATCGCGGGAGACTTGACCCGGGGAAGCGCAGAGCGCTTATGTAATCGTGTTGATTTTCACTAAAATCGGTAACAATAAGGTACCTTACCCCCCCTAAAATTTTCTCAACGGATTTAGATGATTCACAGAAATGATCAATTTGAAAATAAATCGGCAGAAATCCGCGGATCGGCGGAAAATTGCCATCCCTGCGAGCATTGTTGTCGGCGAGAAACACGAGCTTAGTAAAGTACTTTAAATGTGGAAAAAAAATCAGAAGAGGTACTGTATGTTGGCAGTGAATGCATTTATCATGGTTTTAACTCACTCAAATGTACAAGAAAAGTCAATTTTACAAGAGGAAATACAAATTTGAGGAAAATGTATCAAATTTAGATAAATTTACAGAGAAAATTAGAAAACTATGAGAAAATTGTTATAAATTTTGAAGAAAAACCTCACCCCTCAGTGTTTCCTCTGACTTAAAGACCTTGGCACGGTGGCAACATATTTTTCGGGGGGGGGGGGGGTTGACACGATTGTAACCGGAAATGTTAATTTTACACTATTTATTTTTATTTTTTAAAATTCTGCACAGTAATATTGCATAATGGAACTTACCATATGAAGTATTGTTCAACCAAGGCTTGAATGCTGGAATACTGGGCCAGTGGGGCACCCAGACGTCCTGTGTTTGGACTTTTTACTGGCGTCATCCTTCTCTCCTCCCTCTGCTCTCACCTCTCCTGGACCCTCTGCCTGAACACTTTCCTCTCCTTGGCTCCTCTCTTCTGTCTCATCTTTCTCTCTCTGAGCCCTGACTAATTCAGGTTCTCTCTCTGTCTATGGTGATATAGAAACAGGTTAGAAAATACCAAGTGTCATGTTTTGTACCTGCAGGATTTTTTTTTCCATGGTTTACATAAATAATCAAAATGTGTTGGGGTTTTTTTTGTATTTTTATTCTAGTGTTTCTTTTTTCCACTGACGAGTAGGAAAGGGAAAAAACATTCATAATAGGAATTTACTCAATCATACTCAAATTATATGATCAGACGTGGGTCAAGTAGCCAGAAATTCTACTCATGTAAAAGCAGTGCTTTGAAATTAATAACTGAAAGCAGACAACCAAAAATTTCTAGTTAAGTTAAGGGTACTGAAGGTTTGAGGTTTTCCTCCAAAATTTATAACAATTTTCTTGTAGTTTTCTACTTTTCCCTGTAAATTTATCTAAATTTGAAACCATTTTCCTCAAATTTGTAATTTTCTCTTGTACATTTGAGATTATAAATTTGTGTATTATTTTATGGTTAATGTTTATCTTTTTTAATCCAATCCAACTTTATTTATAAAGTTCTTTAAAAATGGCAGTTGACACAAAGTGCTGTACATCAACAATAAATAAAATACTAGAAAAGCACTCGGAGAGCGCAGACCTCCGCCAAGCGCCACAGTTCCCCCGGTGATCCGGATCACCACCAAAATGTAATCATCTGTAGGATACCCCATTTCTGACAATCTCTGAAAATTTCATGAAAATCCGTCCATAACTTTGAGTTATCTTGCTAACAAACAGACAGACAGACAAACCAACACTGATGAAAACATAACCTCCTTGGCGGAGATAATAAAAACAATAAAATACAGCTAAAGTACAAAACAGCACAAACAAAACAATCGCCATACAATAGAGACAATAAGAACAAATAAAATCAGTGTCTCAAACTGGGTCAAATGCCAGAGAATAAATATGGGTTTTAAAACTAGTCAGTGAAGAGGCCTGTTACAGAATCTCGAGCTGCCGTTTGCAAAGATTTGTCCGTGAGCCAGCCAGCAAGCAAGTGTCAGTATAAACAACGATTGAATGGCTTCACAGAAATCAGACCCACAGAAATCAAAACCGCGGTCCAGCAGAGTTTTCTGTGCCTTCGGTTGATGAGAAAATCCAGAGGGGACTAAACGGAGCCAACCGAAATGAATTTACAGCCACAGGAGCACCCAACTTCAGCAGTTGAAAGCTGTAATATTAGGATATAGAGGATGGTGAGTGATATGATATTATGCATCTTTTACGTTATTTATCCCAGCAGTGGAAAGTTCACTTTGAACAGGCAACAACGTTGTCTCTTTTGTGCTGACAATGAGCTAGCTAGTTAGCCATCAATGCTAACTCCGCGCTCTCCTTGTATTTTGCGCTTGTGTTGACAATATCTGATGAAATAAGCTAGTTCCAATCCTGGTTAAAAAGGTGGTTTTTTACATGTTGCACTTTTGTGCTGTGCATGTACTTAAGTTGTGTGTACTTTCGTTGTAGAGTCCGACCAGCATCTGCTGTGACACTGACAATGTTTAGCACGACACAGCAATGTGTTATGACTGGTAAGTTGCACATCCCGTTTTTTTAGTAGTGGTGGACAAAGCACTCAAATCCTTTGCTTTTTAAGTTAAAGTATAGGTAAAGTACCAAAATTAAAGTAGCACAATTTCCACTTAATATGAAAGGGACTGAACTGAGATTTTTTTGAATGTGTGAATATTAATTACAGAATAACTGAAAATGAATGGCACATCCATTGTAAAATAAACCGCTTGTTTATTTTTTTATTTTTTAATTTTTTGTCAGATCACTTGTGTGATCCTTTATGAATGATATTCATAAGAGTGTATGTTACACTTTGGGGAATGGGAGTTGTTCAGTCATCATTATAATTTAGTTTATATGTGTAGTTTATAGTCCATCATCAATAAATTCATGCAGTAACAGGACACACTGCAAATATTTGAGACCCACTGTAGTGCTTCCTTTTATATTTTAGCAATACAAGTACAAAACACCGCCCACAATTGAAGCCAGGGTGACACAGCAGTGACAGAGCGGTGGCTAAACTTTTATTGATAAAAATTACATATTTTGACTGAGCGACTCCATACTCGGGGATGCACACCCTTAGTTAAAGTACTAGATTCCATTCAACTGAAGGTATCAACTCATTCTGATTGCTGAGGCCACAGTAAAAACTAATGAGTTTAAACATAACCCAGCCCTTGTAAAATCTACTTTACTGAAGCACAGCTACATGAAAATTGTGGTTAAATACAACAACAAAGTACTTTTCTGTCAAATTCCACCACTGGCTTTGAGCAACAAGTGTATTTCACAAATATGTTTTAAACTTGCATTAGCTTAATCACTACCCATTTCTCTCTTTTTATCTAGGCAAGAGGAAAATGATCCCCCCCAAACCGGTCTTGCGTCACTATTTACAGAGATGCAGGCTAAAGCTCTGGTGAACCAGGACCAGCTTGAGCGGCACTTCCAGTTGCTTCTCAGTGAGGCAGCGTGGCCGGCGTGTGTGACCCATTCCAATTTTTTTTTTTTTTTTTTTTACAGTTTGAATTTTGCACATTCTGAATAAGCTTGAATTTGCTGCTGATTGTAATAAACAATTTAGTGACTTACATATTTGCATCATTATTTTCTATTTTGTCTGTTAAGACACCAGTGGGAAAAGAGTCAACAGTACAAAACATTTATCAGTGACTTTGAAAATAATGGCTCATTTTTAAGAAAAAGTAACCAAAAACAATTATTTTATTTACTGAAGACTGTATTGTTGGATGTGCCAGTGTAGAAGACACAGCACACTTTAGTGATAGTACCACTATATGGAGGAATTATGGGCCATATTAGCATCTGGATTTTCTAATAATGGGTTAGGGCAGGGGTGTCCAATCATATGCCATGGAGGGCCAAGACCCTGCAGGCTTTACCTGCAACCAGTGTCATCAACAGCAGATTCCACTGAATTTCTTCTGACTGCTGATCAGTGAAAACACCTGTTGAAGTGACTGGGTAGAAGAGAGAACCTGCAGGGTTTGGGCCCTCCATGGCACATGACTGGACAACCCTGAGTTAGTGTTTGATGGGGTTTAACATTTTAACATAAACTGCTTTATGGCTCATAATTCTGTTGACAGACTTACACCAAACCAAAAGTGATTTCTCAAACTGCTGGATTGTTCTTACCTTTTCCAATCTTTTAGTATTTAATTTGTGTCACTTGGTGGTAACCTTCACACATAAAACAAAAGTGGAGACACATCTGCAAAAAGTACAAAGGTTTACTGTCAGAATTCCTAGCGCCATACTAAATGAATACATGCATAGTTCACTGCTGATGCAGAGAATATATATTTATACAGTATCTACATGTAGTCAGCAATACTCGATATGATATAAGATAAGATAAGATAAGATAAGCCTTTATTAGTCCCACAACGGGGAAATTCCAGGATTGCAACAGCACAGGGATAGCAACACTCAGAGCAACAATCAGAAGGCAAGAAAAAAAACAAGCAAGCAAGAGCAGCTAATATACATATGTACATATTACTATAAAATATATATATACACACAGACACACAGTGCAGAGCATTGTAGCTGGATGGAATAAATATATGAATATATGAACACAGTGCAGAGCATATATTTCCTAATATATGATACACACATGGACAAAATTGTTGGTACCCCTCTGTTAATGAAAGAAAAACCCACAATGGTCACAGAAATAACTTGAATCTGACAAAAGTGGTAATAAATAAAAATTCTATGAAAATTAACCAATGAAAATCAGACGATGCTTTTGAATTGTGGTTCAACAGAATTATTTTTTTAAAAAAACAAACAAACAAAAAAACTCATTTTTGTCACAGGCCTGGACAAAAATGATGGTACCCTTAACTTAATATTCTGTTGCACAACCTTTTGAGGCAATCACTGCAATCAAACAATTTCTGTAACTGTCAGTGAGACTTCTGTACCTCTCAGCAGGTATTTTGGCCCACTCCTCATTGAGAAAACTGCTCCAGTTGTCTCAAGTTTAAAGGGTGCCTTCTCCAGACAGCACGTTTCAGCTCCTTCCACAGATGTTCAATAGGATTTAGATCAGGGCTCATAGATGGCCACTTTAGAATAGTCCAATGTGTCGCTCTTAGCCATTCTTGGGTGTTTTTAGCTCTATGTTTAGGGTCATTAACCTGTTGCAAGACCCATGACCTGCGACTGAGACCAAGCTGTCTGACACTGGGCAGCACATTTCTCTCTAGAATACCTTGATAGTCTTGAGATTTCATTGTACCCTGCACAGATTCAAGACACCCTGTGCCAGATGCAGCAAAGCAGCCCCACAACATAACAGAACCTCCTCCATGTTTCACAGTAGGGACAGTGTTCTTTTCTTGGTATGCTTCATTTTTGCGTCTGTCAACATAGAGCTGATGTGCCTTGTCAAAAAGTTCCACTTTTGTCTCGTCTGTCCATAGGATATTCTCCCAGAAGCTTTGTGGCTTTTCAACATGCAGTTTGGCAAATTCCAGTCTGGCTTTTTTATGATTTGTTTTCAACAGTGGTGTCCTCCTTGGTCGTCTCCCATGAAGTCCACTTTGGCTCAAACAACGACGGATGGTGCGATCTGACACTGATGTACCTTGACCTTGGAGTTCACCATGAATGTGTTTAGAGGTTGTTCTGGGCTCTTTTGTTACTATTTGTATTATCCGTCTCTTCCATTTTTCATCAAGTTTCCTCCTGCGGCCATGTCCAGGGAGGTTGGCTACAGTCCCGTGGATCTTAAATTTCTGAATAATATGTGCAACTGTAGTCACAGGAACATCAAGCTGCTTGGAGATGGTCTTAAAGCATTTACCTTTAACATGCTTGTCTATAATTTTCTTTCTAATCTCCTGAGACAACTCTCTCCTTTGCTTCCTCTGGTCCATGTTTAGTGTGGTACACACCATGTCACCAAACAGCACAGTGACTACTTGTCACCCTTTAAATAGGCCGACTGATTACAAGTTTGTAGACACCTGTGATGTTAATTAGAGGACACATCTTGGTTGAACATGTCCCTATGGTCACATTATTTTCAATCTTTTCTAGGAGTACCTTCATTTTTGTCCAGGCCTGTTTCATGAGTTTGTTTTTTAAAATAATTCTGTTGAACCACAATTCAAAAGCATTGTCTGATTTTCATGTTTTGGCTTAAAATACATCATAATTGTTAAATATACCTTATTATACCTTTATTATACCTAACTCAGTACTGTTTACCTGTTGAAATATATATTTTACAGCTAATATAACCCCATAACTACAATATGGCACCTATGGCAATATGGCTGCCAAACCAAGTTTTGGCAGCTGATCACTTTTTGTCACAATACCACTGGCTGGAGCAGGTACATCCCATGATGTCTC
The DNA here is from genome assembly GCA_020510985.1 of Pholidichthys leucotaenia. Lineage (NCBI taxonomy): Eukaryota > Metazoa > Chordata > Actinopteri > Cichliformes > Pholidichthyidae > Pholidichthys > Pholidichthys leucotaenia. Next base: position 53,185,664 of record CM035840.1, on the reverse strand, counting down.
AACAGTCTCGCCATGATTTTCACACAGATCAGAGCAATTTGTTGCACAGGAAGCTAAATGTTTCTACAGACATTCTGAAGTTCTGTAACCACTGTACGTTCATGAAGCCAGGGTGACATCACTAGGAGCCTGTGTTGAACTCCCAGACCCACAGTTTGAAGTGATAATTTTGGCACAAGCGAGCCATCTAAAACACATGCACAGAGAATACATATTTTAGTACCTAATAGCGATAATTTGCCGACATTACAATGTAGTACGGCGGACTTAAAGCAAAGTAGCATTCGCAAACATTAGCTTACCTTTATATGTGACGAAGTTCGTATTTTCATGTCTTCCGCCTTATACTGCTCTGTATGGTTTCCTAAATGCTCCAGTATTTGTCCAGAGTGTGTCGTTCCGCCGCCTATAGCCTTCTGCTCTACTTGTTTGCCTTTACTCTGGCAAAAAAAAAAAAAAAAACAGAGACCGCAGTCACCTCATATCCTGCCATCTTGTGTTTTGCCTGGGTCACTTGTTTTTTACGTAACGGGAGGGTTGTGCCGCCTCCCTGTAACAAATATCACCCACATCAAGCTGTCTCTGGTGTAATGGAAAGAGAAGCGGACCGAACTGAACTGAACCGTACTGTACCGGGCCAAAAAGGTACTAGTGGAAAAGGGCCATCACTGTGGAAGCACCATCACTAGGAAGCCATCACCAGCAGGGAAAGTGCCATGTCCATGGCTACAGGAACGTCACCTCTGAAACCGCCCAAGTCCAACCCGAGGGGTCGACACTGCAGGTATGATGCCACAGCGCACGATCCCTTCAGCCGGGTAGACCAGGACAATCACAGGCCAGCGCCCTGCAGCCAGAAAACAGGCACAATTTCCCCGTGGGAGGGCTCCCTAGGTCAACTCCCTAGGGAGTTTGGGCAGGGTGATTAAAAAAAACGGTCACTGATAAATAAGAAGATAATTTGCTGATAAAAAGACTAGAAAGTTAAGATGACTCAAAGAATAAAACACTTAAATACAAACAGGCATATATTCATACGTATTAATAATTTGCAGTAAGATAACTGTGACATAAAATAGGTTTTAAATCATAAATCAAGACAATTACAATAGGAAACTAATCAAAAGCAAGTTTAAAATAGTAGGTCTATTTGAAGAAAATGATCAAAGTAAAGAATAGTTTTACTGATAAATATGCTACATTTCTGGTTTAAATTAGTCATTTTTTTTGCAAATCTATATTTTACTTTGCTATTAGATGTGCAAGCTGCTACTGATAAATTTGCATCATTTTATATAAAAATGTATAATTTTTTAGTTGTACTGGGGTTTTTTCAGTGTGAAACTTGTTATTGTAAATACTCCTCAGTGAGGAGCTGTAGCATTTATTGTGGTTTAAAAACAGCCTACTCTACATTTACTGCTGTTGACAGCCTATTAATGCGGTCTCAGAATGCAACACATTCTGTACATACCTTAAAGGACGTACTCCGGGGCACACTGCTCCTTCTATCTGGCTCCCTCACTCTCCTGTGACCACTCACACCTAGGTTTCGAGCTCCCTCTGCTGGCGGACTCTATAACTGCATTTAAGAATACAGTTCCAAATACATGTACGTTCAAATAGGATATAAATAAATAACTGATTTTTGGAAATGACAGTGAATGACGTTGGGAGCCGCATGCAGCCCATGGGCCACCAGTGACCCATCCCCGCATTAGATATTTCATGAAACCTTAAGCGTGATCATTGTACTGTGAAGAAATTTATGGCTGATTCAGAGCACAGACTGGTTCGTCCAGATAAAAGCATAATGAGGAAGGTTTCTGCCCGACAAATTCATCGGATTAAGAAAGCAGTTGCTAAAATGCCATTACAAAGCAGCAAACAGGTATTTGAAGCTGCTGGTGCCTCTGGAGTCTCACGAACCTCAAGGTGTCGGATCCTCCAGAGGCTTGCAGCTGTACATAAACGTACTATTCGGCCACCCCTAACCAATGCTCACAAGCAGAAATAGTTGCAGTGGGCCCAGAAATACATGAAGACTAATTTTCAAACAATCTTGTTTACTGATGAGTGCCGTACAACCCTGGATGGTCCAGATGGTCCAGATGGATGGAGTAGCAGATGGTTGATGGATGGCCACCATGTCCCAACAAGGCTGCAACGTCAGCAAGGAGGTGGTGGAGTCATATTTTGGGCCGGAATCATGGGAAGAAAGCCGGTAGGCCCCTTTAGGATCCCTGAAGGTGTGAAAATGACCTCCGCAAAGTATACAGAGTTTCTGACTGACCACTTTCTTCCATGGTACAAAAAGAAGAACCGTGCCTTCCGTAGCAAAATTATCTTCATGCATGACAATGCAACATCTCATGCTGCAAAGAATACCTTTGTCATTGGCTGCTATTGGCATAAAAGGAGAGAAACTCATAGTGTGGCCCCCATCCTCCCCGACCACAACCCTATTGAGAACCTTTGAAGCATCTTCAAGCAAAAGATCTATGAGGGTGGGAGGCAGTTCCCATCAAAACAGCAGCTGTGGGAGGCTATTCTGACATCTTGCAAAGAAATTCAAACAGAAACTTCAAAAATTCACAAATTCAATAGATGCACGAATTGTGAAGGTTATATCAAAGAAGAAGTCCTATGATAACATGTAACTTGGTCTGTTAAGATGTTTTTGATTGAAATAACTTTTGATTTCAGTAAATATGACCACCCAATGCTGCAAATTCAACAAATCACCATTTTCAGTTCTTTACAACCAGTAAAATGTTTTGAAACTCTGTTGTGCATAATAATTTGGAACAGTGAATTTTGAGGGTTTTTTTATTTTTGCAAAATAAATAGTTATCATTGGGAGGTTTGTTCAATACAATTTGAATTATGCTCTAATGGTTGATGACTTGAAAATTATACTGACTGTCATTTGCATCAACTATTTAGGAAAATCAGAGACAAATATCATATGCATAATAAGCTGGAACGTGGTGTAATTTAAACCAAAGAAACAATGGTCTGATGCACTTTAATGTTTCCAGTTAGTATAACTTGGCATCATTTGGTATTTGCCGTTTTATAATTAGACATGGTGTTGACATTACTTACCTCCTATTAAAATGAGGTTAATGGACTATCCTCTCTGAGCACGATGGAAAACAGTCCCACATCTCTGGCAAACAAGAGTAGCAGCTATTTGACCAAACCAGTAGTTTGGAGTTAGCAACCACTGGAGAGCTTAGCCACCCACCCCACACCTGTTCCGTTGCATGCACTGCGGGGGAGAGGCGGAGTGCTGACAAGTGGGTGAGGAGCTTTGCTCAAGAAATGGGAGTATGTGCATTTTAAATCCCGATATAAACGATAGAGTATTCAATAAAACGATAGACGTTTTTATATTGTCATCCGATATATATCATCATATCACACAGTCCTACTTGGTAACATCTTATCAGCAAGCCAGTTGTAGCATCATCAGCTGGTTTGGAATTAAAATTCATCCTTTTTCCCTGGAGAGGAAGTCTTAAAAACCCAGACCCTTGTCATAAAACCCCTTTTCCAAAACACACAGGAAGGCCACAGCTTTGAATCTTATGCCATCGGCCATAAAACCGGAACTGGTTTCAATCCCCTAACATCAATCTGACAAAAGAGATCCAAACCTGACACTTTTATGATTGGATACCTGCCTGAGATTCACCAGATGCTTACTCATCACTTTACTCATTCCTTTCTCTCAAAAGTGTGAAAGTCCAACAGTGCCCCCAAAGGGACAAGTGAAGTATTATGTCCATCCTCAAATTAATAAGGATCCCACAGGAAATTAATCTTTTCATCCTCAAGATTCTCACTTTCAGAAGATACTTCTCAGAACACACTGGAAGTTATGACTGGACTCTGATGGACAATTCTGGTTTGAAGTGTTTCAATAATCATTGATTTGAATACATTTTATGTTTGAAAAGTATGTCACAAGAAAATTATATTCACTGCATGCCACTATGAAACTGCATTTTATGAATATGCATGTTTATCGTAGTAATAATGAAAAATAGTCATGAATCACTTGTTTTAATTTTAGCTTACATAATGTGAATTCCAGTTTAACCATTCAACTCTTTGCAAATCGTAGGTCATATGACTTGAAACAGCCAATCACCAACTAGTCTTGTTCATGTTGACACCACTTTCATTCTATTGGCCAGTTTCAGACAAAGAAACCTTTCCTGATTAGACAGGAGGTTTGTGAAGTCCATCCCTGTCTCCAGTTCTCAAATGTAATTGGTCCTTTTTACTGCTAGTCAAGTTTTTTTTCTTTTGAAAAGCGCTGACTTTAAAAGTTGGAAAACTCCCAGTTTTTTTTTTTTTTTTTTTACTTAGTTAGTCCCCCCCCCCCCTTAAGTTCGAACCTCATATCTCTTGCCTGGAGTAAAACTCTTTTTCTCTTTTCCTATACATATTCTTCCCAAAAAGTTTTTAAGTTTTTCTTTGTTTCTTTTTCTTAAACCACTGTGCCAAGAGGACTGATTTTGATTTTTCTCACATTTAACTAAAATTTATTCTCACTCATTTCAGAGGAACAATGGGAATTGGCTTGTACAGAAGCTCAAACCAAATCAATAAATGCACGCCTTAAATTGATACATTTCAAATGGTTAATGCGGATGTATGTTACACCGGAGGAGTTAAATAGATATAACAAAAATATACCAGATACATGCACAAAATGCATGGAAAGTAAAGGAACCCTGTTTCATTGTTTATGGGAATGTAGATTAATAAGAATGTTTTGGGAAGAGGTGAGGGTAACAATTGAAAAAATAATCTCAAAACAAATCATATTGAATCCTAAACTGTTTTTGTTGGGTCTGTACCCAGAAAAGCATAATTTTAATAAAAGTGAAAGAACATTCATAGACCTCAGTTTGCTTAATGCCAAAAAATGTATTGCACTATTATGGAAAAAGACTCATAGACCAGATGTGACTCAGTGGTTAAGACAGATGTTAACAAACCTTCCATTAGAAAGAATAACATATATACTAAAATCAAAGGAAATTGTGTTTGAGAATATATGGAGACCTTTTATTGATTATGTAAAAAATTTAAACATAACTCTTGAAGAAGAAGGTGAATGATGTGTGTGGACCTTGTAAATTCCAAACTGGTGAACATAATATGTATACTTATGTATTGGATTGTCTAGACTAAACAGAGGAGCATTGTTGAAGACTTGATTTTGTTGGTGGTTGTTGGTGTTTTTAGTGCATTTTTTTTTTTTTTTGTAGTACTTTAGTGTTAGTGTTTGATTGTTTGTATCATGTTTGTTAAAAAAAAAAAAAGGTTCAATAAAGATATTGTGGAAAAAAAAAATTTATTCTCACTCCGTTACCATGATATCGGAAGAACTCAGATTTCGTGGCTTGAAATTTTCTACTTTTTCTTCAAGTTTTGTGACTCTGATCGGACCTTGGATGACCTAGGCACTACTGGGACTTGTTTGATCCTGCTGAAGTCAAGTTCTGGTTCATACTGACGAAGTTCAGCTCAAAGAAGCCAGCCACACTGTTTGTTCAGCTCCTGTTGGCTGCAGCTTCAAAGAGCAGCGTGGTTTTTGGAAGAAATTATCTGCAGGCAGATAATTTCCATCGTTCCACCTGACGGACTCATTTGGATCCATTTGATGTCCCGTTACCACCTCCTTCTACAAGAGTAAGCATGACCCATTTTCTCTCTGCTGAGATCAGTTCTGATGTCAGTCCAAATGGGATTATTCCAGATTTCTCCTGTTGAGATCTAGGTCCGATCACAAACTTCAACCAGAGTTATAAAAACTTTGGAAAAGTAATATTTATCTTTTCATTAATCTCTGTTCCTTTTTAGAGTAACACAAATTTTTCTTTTTATAAACCAACTTTTATCATTTTCTTCATAAAATTGCGCCCAATTCTCCTAACCATTCTGTTTCACAGCTATTTTATGGTTCTTTTTCATTTTCCATTACCGTGCCAATTTTAGATTTGTTTATCTTTGGTTCCACAAATGTTTGATAGTATACGTTATGCAGCAATCCAGTAATAGTTTAATGTGGTGTTTGATACTTGTTGATCATTTCACATTGCCTTAAAATCACTTGAATGTAATAACTTACCTAAACTGAGTTTTATAATTAAACTGTTAAAGGTGACGGACAGACGAAAACTCAAAATCGCTAAATCATATCTCAAATTGTTGTCTGAGACGAGCTAATTGGAACCCCACATGTTTTGGTGTCAACGTATGTCGCATAAGGTGACAATGCGCTCTTGAAGTACGCTGTTGTGGAGAGCTGTCTGACCCAGCCAAGATCAGCGTCTAAAATGGCCACTGACTGTGTGACGTCATTTCAGTGTGGCACACAGTCGGCAGACATTGCTTTTTTTTATTTGATGTTTACATTTTAAAATCGGCGATTACGGATATTTCTCGGAATACTTTTGGATTACAAATAGATTATTTATTAACATTAGGATTTCAGGAATCGAATTAATTATGGTTTGTCGTTGTGTCGTGTACGGGTGCGACGTTATACCAGAGGAGCATGCTGTGAGTGTTTTTGAATGTCCCGTCCCTGTGAAAATCAGAACGGCATGGGTGAAATTCATTCAGAAAACGCAAAAAAAAATGGACTTATGTCGGTAAAACACCAAAAATGTGCAGTAGACTTCCGGTTATGGCTGCCACGTAGGACGGACGTGTCTCGCTCTGCTCTGCTCCTGGAAAAAAAAAAATCGGCAAATAACTCTCTCATTTGGGACAGAACGTATCCCAGCATTTGGGCGAGGATATGTCGGCGAAGCCTAAGGCTGGAAAACCAGGAAAAGGAAAAAGCGAGCCGCCGAAACAGTCCAAATTAACGGACTTTCAGGTCTGTGACGCAGCAAACAAAACTCCATATATGGCGGAGGAGGCTGGCGGCGGTGCGATATTTGCGGGGAATGGCGCAGATGCGCTGATGGCTGCCATGAGTTCAATGAGAGCGGACTTTTCCTCTAGATTTGATGGGATTATGACAGCGTTGGAAGGAATAAGAAAGGAATTGGGTGACTGTGTAGAACGAACGGCGCAGATGGAGCTCCGTCTCGCTAGTGCTGAAGATGACGTCACCCGTCTTCAATTAAAGGTGCGCACTTTGGAAAAAAAAAATAAATCTCTGGAAGATAATATTTTGGATTTGGAATCTCGGTCGAGACAGAATAATTTGAGGCTGGTGGGTCTTCCAGAGGAATCAGAAGGTCGGGACGTATGTTCCTTTCTGGAAAAGTGGATTCCGGAGGTGCTGGGCAGCGAGGAGTTGCAATCAGCAGTGATTCTGGAAAAAGCACATCGTATTGGCCCACGGAGAGATAAGGGACCGCCGAGGACCTTAATTATGAAGTTTCTTAGCAACAGAGACAGGATGAAGATCTTCAACGCTGCACGAGCTAAAAAAGGAGAGATTAAACACCAGGACCAGCAGGTGCGGTTCTACCCAGATTTGGCCACAGGAATCCAGCAATTGAGGAAGCAGTTTGATCCCGTACGTAAGGAGCTGCGCAACCTTGGGATTCGTCATGGTGTAATCTATCCTGCGAGACTGCTGACCACGTATGAGGGCAGAACCCACATCTTCAAGACCCCAGAGGAGGCGCAGGAGTTCATCAAGAAGATCAAAGAAGAAGAAGAGACTGGTGGGAGCTAAGCATGAACAAAATATAAGGTAGAATAATTAAGCATTTGCACAGGCATCTGACTGACTTGAAGTAAATAGTAAGTTTACAAAATATAGATTGTATTATATATTAAAAAAACAAAACAAAAACAAAACAAACAAAAAAAAAAACTATGATGTACAAAGTTGTTAAAAATTTTGGAGTTAAGTTGGAAAACTACAGAGGAGAGTTAATGTTACGTCATTAAAAGCAGTAGAGTGATTGGGAGGATGAAGAAGGAGTGGCTTAGGCTGTTCCCCGTGGGTGTGGAACGGTCGATGGCTATATCGGGAGACAGAATTTTTCTTTTGATTTTGGGGGGTTTGCCACAAGTGTGGGAAGGGGAAATTTGTTTGTGTGTAGTTTGTAGGATGAATGTTCAACCACTCATGTTTTTGCTTCTCTGTATGAGCATGTTTACACTGCAAGGTAATCCCAAACTCTCTATTGATCATGGACCAAAGTGTTAATCTTAATTTAACTTCATGGAATTGCAGAGGTCTACAAAATTTAAAAAAACTTAAACAAGTTATGAATAAAATAAAGGACATGGGTTCAAGAATTGTGTTTTTACAAGAAACTCATCTGATAGAGGAGGATGTTAAAAGAATTAGGAGTAGATGGCAGGGAAGTGTATTCACCTCTTCATTTTCATCCCGAGCCAGAGGAGTTATGACTCTCATACATAAATCAGTTCCTTTTCAAGTGAAAAATGTAATTGGAGACAAATTTGGAAGATATGTAATCATTCAAGGTTCTTTGCTATTAGAAAATATAAATCTTGTGAACTTATATGGTCCCAATATAGATGATCAGAAGTTCTTTGCTAATTTATTTCTCATCTTATCATCACTTACAGGGCAACATATAATAGCAGGGGATTTTAATTGTACATTGAATCCAGGTGTGGATAGATCAACAGGACTGGATTGTACGCACATTGGATGTAGGATGACTATTAATCATTTTATGAAAGAATTGAGATTGTTAGATATATGGAGAGAAATGAAACCACAAGTTAAAGCCTATTCTTGTTATTCCAGTACCTACAAGACATTCTCACGTATTGATTATTTTTTGATTTCCACAGAATTAAGGTCCAAGATTCAAAACTGCTTTTATGATAACATCGTGATCTCTGATCATGCACCCTGTTGTCTAATATATGTAGATAAAAAATTGACAAAGGAATCAGGTAGATAGCAATTTCAGCATAAATGGCTTCAGGATGAGGAATTTGTCAAGTATATAGAAAAACAGATAGACGAGTTCTTTGACATCAATACTACACAAACATCAGCATGTGTAAAGTGGGAGGCTTTCAAAGCTTTTATTAGGGGACATATTATTAGTTATACAGGATCGAAATCTAAGAAGACTCGAGAGGAGAGAGCTAAATTGGAACATAAAATAAAAAGTCTTCAGGAAAAAGTGTATGCAGGAAGTGACCCAAGGTTGGAGAATGAATTACTGATTTTGAGAGCTGAATACGACAAAAAATCAGCGAATAGAGCTGCCTCGAGTCTTCTAAGATTGAAACAATCTTTTTATGAACAAGGTGAAAAATCAGGAAAATTATTAGCATGGCAGATTAAACAATTGGAAATTAAAACACCAATTACCAGTATTATAAGTAACGGACAGGTAGTTATAGATCCTTTAGAAATTAATAGAGCCTTTAGAGATTACTATGAAAAATTATATGATACCAAAAATGAACCTGATTTAACAAAACTAAATGGGTTTTTGAACGAACTATCTATACCGTGTATTCCAAATGAAAACAGGGAGATATTGGAGTCTAAAATTAGTCAAGAAGAAGTTGGGCTAGCCATTGACAATATGAAATCAGGAAAAAGTGCAGGACCAGATGGTCTTCCAGTTGACCTTTATAAAAAATTTAAGAATAAATTAATAAAACCTTTTTTGGAAATGGTTTTAGAAGCATTTCAAAATAATAATTTACCATCATACATAAATAATGCCTTAATTATACTGCTGCCAAAACCAGGTAAGCCCTCTAATAAATGTGAAAATATGAGACCAATAAGCCTATTAAACGCCGACCTTAAGATAATCTGTAAAATTTTAGCAAGACGAATACAAGAAATTTTACCAAATATTATTAATCGAGATCAGAATGGCTTTATAAAGGGTAGACAAGGCTTCCATAATGTAAGAAGACTATTTAATATTATTTATTTTAATAAAGAAGCGCCGGATACAGCTCTCCTATCATTGGACGCCGAAAAGGCCTTTGATAGAGTTGAATGGCCCTTTCTTTTTGAAGTCCTACAAAGGTTTGGACTTGGAAATAATTTCATAAAATGGGTTCAAATAATATACAATAATGCTACAGCAGAAATCCTAACAAATAACAATATTTCAAAACCAATAAAAATCAATAGAGGATGTCGACAAGGCTGTCCACTTTCACCTTTACTGTTTACTATGGCAATTGAACCTTTAGCGATAGCGATACGTTTACATTCACAAATATATGGAATTAAAGTTGGACCAACAGAACATAAAATCTCCCTGTACGCCGATGATATAATTTTGTTTATGTCGAATCTAAAAAAATCAATTCCAACCTTGTTGAATTTAATAAAGAATTTTGGGGAAATATCAGGATATAAAATAAATAAAACTAAATCTTCAATATTAATGCTAAATGAGACCCAGAGAAATTACCCAGCCCCTGAGGTAAATCAATTCAATGTTGTAAATCAGTTTAAATATTTAGGAATCCAAATTATGCCTAAGCTAGAATCAGTCGCCAGCGTCAACTATGAAGCCTTAATGTCAGATATCAATGAGTTAACTCAGAGATGGATGTCACTACCAATGTCGATGATCGGGAGAATCAATATACTTAAAGTAATATTTTACCTAAAATACTTTATTTATTTCAATACATTCCCTTATCACCACTTTTAGATCTATTCTCAAGAATAAAAAAAAAGTTAGTGGAATTTATATGGAACAACAGGAGGGCTAGATTACGTTTGTCTTTATTATATTTACCATTTGATCGTGGAGGTCTGAAATGTCCAGATTTTATGTTGTATTATTGGTCGGCACAACTGAGGTCTATGACATATTATTTTTCATCAAATGATCTCCCTCACTGGACTGAAATGGAATCATACAATTTACCTTTACCTCTTCCCATATTCATATACTCAGATTCGGCAAAAAATTACAAAAACAAGTTAAAAATCCATTTGTAAAGCATATGATCAAAATATGGTGTGAAGCTAAAAACTATTTAAAAGAACCACAGTTATTGTCACAATTTAGTCCAATATGGGGTAATCAATATTTTAAACCAGGGAGAGCGGACGCTGTATTTAAAGTATGGAATTTAAAAGGGATACAAAAGATTCAGGATTTATATTTGCCATGTGCAGACAACATAATGTCTTTTGAAGAGCTGAGGATCAAATTTAATCTCAATAGAACACATTTTTTTAAATATCTTCAACTTAGAAACTTTATTCGATCAAATCAAAATAAAGCTCTCACTCGACCTATTTATTCATCCTTGGAAAAAATGATGATGAAAGATAGTAAAAGAAAGGGTATTATTTCAGAGTTTTATAACTCATTGACACTATCTTCAAGTGAAAATTCACTGAAAAGATTAACTACTGGAAAGAAGATCTGCAAATTGAAATTTCAGAGGAACAATGGAATTGGCTTGTACAGAAGCTCAAACCAAATCAATAAATGCACGCCTTAAATTGATACATTTCAAATGGTTAATGCGGATGTATGTTACACCGGAGGAGTTAAATAGATATAACAAAAATATACCAGATACATGCACAAAATGCATGGAAAGTAAAGGAACCCTATTTCATTGTTTATGGGAATGTAGATTAATAAGAATGTTTTGGGAAGAGGTGAGGGTAACAATTGAAAAAATAATCTCAAAACAAATCATACTGAATCCTAAACTGTTTTTGTTGGGTCTGTACCCAGAAAAGCATAATTTTAATAAAAATGAAAGAACATTCATAGACCTCAGTTTGCTTAATGCCAAAAAATGTATTGCACTATTATGGAAAAAGACTCCTAGACCAGATGTGACTCAGTGGTTAAGACAGATGTTAACAAACCTTCCATTAGAAAGAATAACATATATACTGAAATCAAAGGAAATTGTGTTTGAGAATATATGGAGACCTTTTATTGATTATGTAAAAAATTTAAACATAACACTTGAAGAAGAAGGTGAATGATGTGTGTGGACCTTGTAAATTCCAAACTGGTGAACATAATATGTATACTTATGTATTGGATTGTCTAGACTAAACAGAGGAGCATTGTTGAAGACTTGATTTTGTTGGTGGTTGTTGGTGTTTTTAGTGCATTTTTTTTTTTTGTAGTACTTTAGTGTTAGTGTTTGATTGCTTGTATCATGTTTGTTAAAAAAAAAAAAAAAAGGTTCAATAAAGATATTGTGGAAAAAAAAAAAAAGTGCAGTAGAGATTTCGTTGACAGCGATTTCGAGAATAAGATGCAATTTGTGTCACGACTCGCCACTCCTCAGCGGCTTCAGCTGCACGCACACCTGCCCCTCGTCAGCACATCCCCATACATCCATTCACACACACCTGCTTGTTGAAAAAAGCTGTTAAATCTATCCTGAGCCTGCGTGCGTGTTTCCTAGGCCAGACATTATGTCAATTTGAAATGAAATTTGCCAAAAGATTTCTGATAAAGAAAACGGCTATTCCAACTATATATGCCTCGATTTCCAAGTGTGACTCTGAGAACGGGGTCAGTGCTAGTGGCGATCAACTGTCAGAACACGAGAAGGAAACAGGGTAAGTTTTTTATTTTTAATAATCACTGCAAATGTTTACTAAACATCTTAAATGAATTCCAAGCCATAGTTTGCATTGCCTTACCAACTTATCAAATATTAGCATATTAGGGTGTTCATACTCATCAAATATGAAATATTCAGTGCTGTATAGGGAGGTGGTTGTGCCTGTTTGATCAATTTATATTTCATAAACTCAATATACTAATAATAACTCAATATATGATTTTACAAAACTTTATTTAAATAACATTGTTCACAAATCTAATCTTGGTAGGCAAAATCCCTTGTAGTGATGAGATGGGAATGTTTCTCTGATGAGGCTCACCGCACAGGCAGGCAACATAACCATCACTTCTTCTCCAAAAAAATCCCCAACACTATGAATCTGTATCGCCTGAAAAATATGGGGTTGGCATTGATTATTCCGTTTGCATTGATTATTGAATGTATTGAATGGTTTCTTCATAATTCATCTGGGAAATTAAATCAAATGAATAAATATTGTTTATAAACTCACTCGTGTGGACGATGACGGCCGCTTCATCTGTCTCATCAGCTCCAGCTGCGCACAGACCAGCAGGTGCTAATCAGCGGCTGAGAAGATGCAGCGAGTGACCAATGGGTAGTTTTATTTTTAAAATTAAGTGTGTGACCATGCATGTCGCCAAAGAAAAATATTTGTAAGCATCTTTTACCTAGAAATATCTTACAGCCGATCGTAAACGTGTTCTTTTCCCGTCCGTGTTGCGTCTTCCTCCTCTCCCTCGAACAAATAAGGCTGACAGCCCACACACCACCCAAAACGTTTTCATTGTCAATGTAATCATTTGTAATCATTTATATTGAGGTCGTCAAACTCTAGAAAATAATCGCTGTCCGAATCACTTTGCTCTCGTTCTGCAATTTTTTTTCATACCGAATTGACGTGAAGGCTGCACGCACCTATCGGCAGATGGCGGTACTGCAGCATCACTGAGTGAAAGATGGACTATGACTAAATAATTTCATTTATGTAGGATGGTGACACATATTAAATCAGGGGAATGGGAAGAATGGAATATTTTCATACAATCAGTTGATTGGTTCAATAAAAAAATGTCAATGTCCGTCACCTTTAAAGGTACATTGAAGTTTCTGCTTGATTTTTTTTGTGTCCGTTCTCTCGATTAACACGGAGAATTCACAGATGTTTGAGACTGATTCATTGCTGTTACAAATATTGAATTATTAATAAAACTGTCCTTTCTTTCTGGACTGGTGCCTCAACGAGCTTATGTGTGCTAGTAATGAAGAGAAATCTTCATTCCTACCCACATATATAATCAGTAATATTTGTACCCGCCTAACCACTACACAGTTTTCTAGATAAGTGCAGATCTTTACAAGGTCAACGTTCTTTTAAAGTCAAATAAGAATAAAATGACTACATGGAATGACGACAAAAAATGATAAATGTCTAATAAACATACCCCAAGGTCTTTCTCTTTCATAATATAAACTATATGGTATTCAGGTGAGAATATTCCAGAGACTGCTGATCTTCTAGGATTTTTACACACAGCCATCTCTAGGGTTTACTGAGAATGGTCTGAAAAAGAGAAGATATCCAGAGAGCAGCAGTTCTTTAGACCTTGTTGATACCAGAAGTCAGAGGAGAATGACCACACTGCCTCGAGCTGACAGAAAGGCAATAGTACCATTCATTACAAACGAAGTATAAAGAAGAGCATCTCTGAAGGCACAATATATGGACCCTTAAAGCAGATGAGCTACAGTAGCAGAAGATCTCAATTACTGCACCTCCTGTCAGCAGGAAACTGAGGCTACAATTCACATAAACTTACCAAAATTCGAAAGTAGAAGGTTAGAAAAACCATGCCGGTCTGAATGCTATGAGCAGAATTTGGTCTAAACAATGTGGCAAAAATGGATGTGCAGCCAAATAAATGAGGCTGGATTTTGCTACCTTTTGGAGACATATCTAGTAGTGCTATAATAGGTTTAACCAAAATAAAACCGAAACAGACATTCGGATAATAGAAACGACACAATCGTTGTCATGTCCTTTTTTTCAGATTTTCCCCTCTCCCTGTTGTGTGCATGTGTATAGTAGCTTTCATATACTGCCCCTTTAAAACATGTCTTGCGTGAGCGGTAGGGATGGGACTCACGAGGGCCCTCACAATAAGGTTCAGGTTCAGGTTACTTTATTTGTACCCGTAGGTAGATTTGTTTTGCAGTCTGGTGACATCCATATTTACAAGCCACAATTACATTCAACATAAGCACAAACACAGGCACACATGAAGCTGACTATAAACATGATAAAAATACTCAAGGCTCCATCAATCAGGATATAAAGACAAAGAGATGAGAGAAAAACCAGAGATAAGAGAGAAGGGTCATATTAAACAGTTAAAGACTAGTCAAAGAGGTTAAAAACTCAAAGGTCTAAAACCCAATAAAAGATTTAGAACCCAAATAAAATCCTACAAAAATAAGTAAATATAAAATGGAGTTAATAAATAGGTACCTAAATTATGTGCAATATATTGTTACAACTTGTTCAACTCTTTGACAGCAGCAGGAACAAAGCTGTTTTTGTAGCGCTGGGTTTTACTTTTTGGGACAGCAAACCTCCGTCTTGAGGGAAGAAGCTGAAAGTTGTGGTGCAAAGGGTGGGAGTCATCATTTAAAATGGAGGTAGCAATCCTCTGTACCCGTCTGGTGTACAAGGATGTCAGGCTCAGCTGTGACTCACCAAGCAAACAACTGGACCATCTAACTACCTGATCCAAGGATTTCCTCTGTTTCAGTTTTATCTGACCAAACCATGGCACTAAAGAAAAGGATAAAACAGATTCAATAAAAGCCCGATAAAACATTGTCATTATGGTTAGGGCAATTTGGAAGCGTGCAAGTTTCCTCAAACAATGCAAATGTTGCTGACCCTTTTTGCACACCCTTTCACAGTTCTCTTCAAAGTTTAAATTACCATCAATAATTGTCCCAAGATATTTGTAGGATTGTACACATTCAGTGGTCTGACCTTTTAGTACCGTGACTTTATGCCTGGGAATTTTCCTCCTAAAGTCAATAATCATATCTTTAGTTTTTGTCGTATTCAGCTGCAGGTAGGAATCCTCACACCAGTGAACAAAATCATCAACTACTGGGCCGTGGCCACTCTCACCATCCTGGAGGAGACTGACAATAACTGAATCATCAGCATACTTTATAATGTGTCTGTTGTCATGTCTGCTCCGACACATGTTTGTGTACAGGATGAAGAGTAGTGGTGACAACACACGCCCCTGAGGAGAGCCAGTAGAAGAGCACTTTAGGTCAGACAATGTACCATTGACCCTTACTCTCTGCGTCCTGTTGGTTAAGAAATCCAGAATCCAACCCACCAGATTATTGCTCAAATCAAATTGTTGCAGGAGGCTTTCAACTAAAATATGAGGTTGGATTGTATTAAAGGCAGAGGAAAAATCCACAAATAAAAGCCTGGCATGTGTCCCATTAAAATCCAGATGTTTAAAAAGCATGTTAAACAGAGTGACAGTGGCGTCCTCCACTCCTTTGTGAGGCCTATATGCAAACTGCAAAGGATCCAATGCATGTTCAGTCTGCTTTAGGACCTCACATCTGACCAGTTTTTCAAAAATTTTCATTAAAACTGAAGTCAAAGCAACTGGTCTAAAGTCATTTACCGTTTTAGGACAGCTGGATTTTGGAACGGGAACAACCACGGCTTCTTTCCAGATCTTAGGCACATGTTGTGTCTGTAAGGACTTATTGAAAATGTAATGAAATATAGGACTCGGTTCATGTGCACAGGACTTTACCAATCACCCACATATATTATCAGGGCCCTGACTTTTGTTCACTTTTACAGCGCAGAACTCCCTTTTAATATCCTGCACCTCAATATTAAAGTGCTGATTGTCTTTGAGTTTCTGTTTCAAATCTTGGGTTTCTGTGCTAAAATCAAAGGAGTCAAAACGACCATAAAAACAATTAAGAGCATTAGCCAGCTCTGTGTCTGAATTAAAACCAACTAAAAACACACGATTACTGCGCTCTGTGCTCTGAAGGCCTGCAATAGTTTTCATACTGGCCCAGGCTGAACCAAGTTTCTTTGTTGCCATCTTACTTTCCAATTCTGATTTATAATTCTGTTTTGCTCTTAAAATTTTGGACTTCAGCTCTTTTGTGGCAACTTGTAGCTCAGAAACAGACCCCTGTTTAAAGGCAAGTGCTTTCCTCTGTAAGCAGGATTTAACTGATTTTGTAACCCATGGCTTGTTGTTGGGATATATTTTGACACGTTTACGTGGAACGATCATATTTTTACAGAAAGCCATGTATGAGCATGTGACGTCCACCAAAGAGTCCAAATCATCCCTGCAGGACAGTGTGAAAACCTCCCAGTCCGTACAGTTAAAGCATTCCCGGAGGCAGTGCACTGAATCCTCTGTCCACACCTCTATGTCTCTGGTCTCCACCTTGCCTCTTCTGAGAGCAGTTTTATATGTGGGCAGCAAATGTACACAGTTGTGATCTGAGGATCCTAAAGGAGGAAGGGGAAGTGATTTATAGGCCCTCTCAATGGATCCATAGCACAGGTCCAATGTCTTTTTTTCACCTGGTTGGGCAGGAGACATACTGATAAAAGTTTTTAAGTGTCTTCTTTAAAGAAACATGGTTAAAATCCCCAAGAATAAAGTTTGGCGCCTCTGGGGATATTGACTGCAGCTGCTGGACCACATCAAAGACGGTGCTGGAGGCGGAGTCAGCGTCTGCCCTCGGGTGAATGTACACAGTCGTTATGAAAAGTTAGGGGAACTCGCGAGGCAGATAAAAGGGGCGTAGCAATATGGATAGCAGCTCCACATCGGGTGTACAGATGCGCTCTCTGACCGTGACAGATGTGCAGTACTGTTTATTAATATATAAGCATACACCGCCCCCCTGACGTTTCCCCGTTACCTCTTCCTGCCGATCCGAGCGAAGTGGGGCTCCAAAGCCATCAATCCACAGGTCCGCGTCCCGGTCATGCACAGTAAGCCATGTCTCCGTGTAAGCCATGACACAGCAGTTCTTGAAGTCCTTCTGGTAGCGTACATTCCCTTGAATTTCATCTACTTTGTTCCTCAGAGATTGTACGTTACCCAAAATCATGGAAGGAAGAGGGATGTTATTAAACTGACGCCTCCTCAGGCGTAATTTCACGCCTCCACGCTTTTTGTGTTTCCTGCTCTTGTCTCTCTTTTCATCGCTGTGTCCATGAACGCCTCTTAAAATAAAGTCCGGCAGTTGCGCCATAGACTCAAACACAGACGCTACATTATCCGTGTTTAAATGCAGTAACATGTCCCTGGAATATTGTATTCTCCCCAGCATGATCACGATCGCGCTTACCTCAGAGACACAGAGCCGATGGGAAAGAAGCAGCAGTGCAAAAATGGGGAGGAAATCCATATTGATGGAACCAGGGAGCTCTTCGTTATACAGTCCACAAACATTCCAGGACAAAAACGACAGAGAATTTCGTTAAAACACATTAAAGTGCGTAAAAACAGACACACAGACGATGGACTTTTTTCACCAGCTGCCGGTCGCTGCGTGCGCATGCGCCCAACCAACCCAACCCAATAAGATACGTATTGCAATACTTGGTTCACGATACAATACTATATCAATATAATGATTCCTCAAGTAGGGTTGAAACGATAAGTCGACATCGATAACGTTGATCATAAAAATTTGTCAATGCAGATTTTTATTGTTGACAAATCGTTTAATTTTAAAGTTTATATGCATGCTGCGGGAATGTTGAGTTTAACTGTTCCAGTGAAGAAGAAGAACACATCATGGCGACACGGACAGAAAATCACGGAGAAGGCCAAAAGTTTCCAAAGTATGGGGGGATTTTACCAAAAATTAATAAATGAAACAAGTTAAATGTAAACTGTAAAGCAGTGTTGACATCACAGTTGCACTACAGTGATGCATCCATTCCCTCTTCCTCTCCGTTCCGCCGTCTCTGGCCACCCGTCAGTGGACTGCACCGGTAAGGTTAGCAAGTAACATTAGCGCTTCTTATTTTCAATGAGCGACTCTCTCAGCTTTAGAAAACTGACCACACTATTAGTGTGTGCCGTTTAAATAGTTTACCTGCTGTTGGACAATAATCTCTCTTACGATGGTTGCCGACAGCTGAGCTGCTTCTGTTCTTCTTTCGGCTGCTCCCTTTAGGGGTTGCCGCAGCGGATCATCTGCCTCTATCTCACCCTATCCCTTGCATCATCCTTTGTAACACCAACCCTGTCCATGTCCACCTTCACTACATCCACGAATCTTCTCTGTGATCTTCCTCTTTTCCTCCTGCCTGGCAGCTCCATCTTCAACATACTTTGTCCAATATATCCACTATGCCTCCTCTGCACATGTCCAAACCATGTCAGCCTTGCCTCTCTTACTTTGTCTCCAAGCCACTCAACCTGAGCTGTCCCTCTGACGTACTCATTTCTAGGGCTGGGAATCATCACTAATTTCCAGAATCAATTAGATTCCGATTCTTGAGGTTCTGAATTGATTCAATTCATTCTATTCAATCCCGATTCAATCAGGAAAATTGCCATTTTAGCAGCTATTTCACTTGCCAGGAAAAAAATCTCAGAGACCTAATGCTGCAAATTGTACCAGAAATACTCTAATTCTGGTAATACATAAATTATCACGTAAAGAACTGACCCAAATCAGTTACAATAATGCACTTTTTATTATTTAACTTATGATTTCACTAAGTGCTAACAAGTGCTTTCTTTAGTGCAAAGGGTGTGTAATGTCAAGTTAACAACCCAGAGTAAGTAAACAAATTCAATGCATGAAGCATGTATACATAATCTCACTGTATTTCAGTCCCTCCAGGATTTTGTCGGCTGTTTTTGTGATTGTTGCGGCCCAAAACGCCTGAATTTATGGGAGCTTTTCTAAAAAATTGTGACATTTTTAGAGGTGTTTTTGCACTGAAAGTTGTGTGAGGAAGAACAGATTTTAAAGCTGCTAATTTTTCCATCGTTTACACTTAATGATGCTATTCTATGTAACACCACAAGAAAAGCACAGGATTGCCAAAAATGTCCTGTTAAACAGTGATTTATTTAGAATTAAATGCCCAGTAAAGTTCTTAAAAAATGACCAACATTGTATTCTTGCTGAGAACTTAAAAAAAGAAAAGAATTAGCCATTACAGCCATCATAAAATGCATTGAATGCATGTTAGAGTATGGAGAAAATTATGGCAGCACCTTTTTCAATCTTGAATTTGAAAACTACGATCCCTGAAAAATTTGAGGTCTTCTTCTGTGCTGAAATCCACAACGAAGCAGGGATGGCTCCTCCACTGACAACCTCTTCCCTTCAGAACATCTCAGTGCAGGATGGATCTTGGAGTGGAAACACAGTCTTCATAGATCTTAAGGGGATATATTTCAAAGTAAAATTAATCATATTTTTAAATTGCCACACTACAGCAGTGTTTAATAATCTAGTTTATTTTTTGTTGTTTATATTTTAACTACAAATTAACTTTCAATTATTGAAAAGGGTTTCATTTCCTTGGAAGATTTGTTCATTTCAGTTTAGTTCTATTGAGTAAAAATGGCTTGTTGTACTGCAGCTTTTATTAATTCTGACATTTTCATTTAATAGTGATTATTATTATCTTCAGATCTCTCACTTAAGTGCAAGAAGTCCATAATCTCATAAAATATACCTTTATTCCCCATTTATTCACAATGCTTAACCAACAGTTAACTACTGTATCCATAGTTTGTAAAAGAAAACACCATCATGCTGCATGAATTATTAATTTACGACACAAATGTTAAATGACATTTTACTTACAATCTCAGCAGCTCCAAGTCTTCCTCTCTGTTCACGAGTTTCAGCCATTCTCCGTGCGTTTTCCATTTGAAGTGTTTATCAATCATCGACTTTATGTTCCAACACAGCGCTGCACGTAGTACAAAACCGTTTATCCCTGCTTTATGAAAAATATTCAAAAACTGTTGAGGACAGTCTTTATGGTGACTTTTGTGGATAAATTAAGAGACACGCATGTCAACAACTCCGCTTATGTAAAGACGTGCGCATGCGCCACAGGGAACTCTTGCCGGATGAGAACCGTTTTAACACCACAGAAGAAGAACCAGCATATCCGTTAGCTTGTTAGCTGCCTTAGCGCGCTGGGTGTTTCTGGTTCTTTGCCGCTGTTCCTGGCTCACTGACCCGGTTTTGACGTGATCAGACTCAGCAGACGTTCACAGATGTAAAAGAATTATATTACAAGATCAATCAGCGGATTTTGTGGATCGATATTGGCTCAGTCTAACATGGATCGATCCAGATCACTGAATCGATCTTTTGAACCCCCCCACTCATTTCTAATCCTGTCCCTCCTAGTCACTCAATGAAAATCTTAGCATCCTCAACTCTGCCACCTCCAGCTCCACCTCCTGTCTTTTTGTCAGTACCGCAGTCTCCAAACCATACATCATAGCAGGCCTCACTACCGTCTTGCAAATCTTCCCTTTCACTCTAGCTGCTATCCTGTCACAAATCACCCCGACACTCGTCTCCACACACTCCACCCTGCCTCCGCTCTCTTCTTCACCTCTCTTGTGCATTTTCCATTGCTTTGGTTGGTTGACCCCAGGTATTTAAACTCATCTACTTTCACTACCTCTACTCCTTCCATCTTCACTGTTACACCTGCCTCCCTCTCATTCACACTGTGTGTTCTGTCTTGCTTCTACTGACTTTCATTCCTCTTATCTCCAGAGCATACCTCCACCTCTCCAGGGTCTCTTCCACCTGCTCCCTATTCTCACAACAGATCACAGTGTCATCTGCAAACATCATGGTCCATGGGGACTCCTGCCTGACCTCATCTGTCAGCATGTCCATCATCATGGCAAACAAGAAGGGGCTCAGAGCCGATCCCTGATGTAATCCCACCCCCACCTTGAATCCATCCGTCACTCCTACAGTACACCTCACCACCATCTCGCTGTCCTCATACATGTCCTACACCACCCTCACATACTTCTGTGCCACCCCTGATTTCCTCATACAGTACCACACTTCCTCTCTTGGCACCGTATCATATGCTTTCTCTAGATCCACAAAGACACAGTGCAGCTCTTTCTGAACTTCTCTATACTTCTCCATCAACAGTCTTAAAGCAAACATTGCATCTGTAGTACTCTTTCTTGGCATGAAACCATACTGCTGCTCACTGACTGTCACCTTTCCTCTTAACCTGGCTTCAACACACTCTTTCCAATCTCATAGTGTGGCTGATCAACTTTATGCCTCTGTAGTTACTACAACTCTGAGCATCACCTTTGTTCTTGAAAATTGGTACCAAAACACTTCTTCTCCACTCAGGCATCCTCTCACTCTCCAAGACTGTGTTAAACAATCTGGTTAAAAAGTCTGCTGCCATCTCTCCTAAACATCTCCATACCTCCACAGGTACAGTATTCCATCTGGACCAACTGCCTTTCCATTCTTCATCCTCTTCAAAGGTGCCCTCACTTCTGCCTTGCTAATCCTCGGGACTTCCTTGTTCACTATCTTTCCTTCATCCATCCTCCTCTCATTTTCTTTATTCATCAGCTCTTCAGAGTACTCCTTCCACCTTCTCAACACACTCTCATCACTCGTTAGTACATTACCATTTCTGTCCTTAATCAACCTAACTGGCTGCACATCCTTTCCAGCTCTATCTCTCCGTCTAGAAAATCGATACAAGTCCTTTTCTCCTTCCTTAGTGTCCACACTCTCATACAACTCACTATATGCCTTTTCCTTTGCCACCTCTCTCTTTGCCATGCGTCTAGATTCCAAATACTCCTGTCTACTTTCTTCAGGTCCCTGACTATCCCACTTTTTCTTTGCTAACCTCTTCCTTTGAATACTTTCATGTACCTCTTCATTCCACCACCAAGTCTCCTCATCTTCCTTCTTCTGTCCACTGGATACACCATACCTGTTTCCCTCAAAACTTTTGCTGTATTTTCCCAGTCATCTGGTAATTCTTCCCTACCACTCAGAGTGTGTATCAACTCCTTCCTGAACTCTCTGCGACCTTCTTCCTTCTCTAACTTACCCCACTTAATCTTTGGCTTTGCCTTCACTGTTTTCTTCTTCTTGCTTTGCAAAGTCATCCTACAGACTACCATCTGATGCTGTCTAGCTACATTCTCTCCTGCCACCACCTTGCAGTCTCCTATCTCTTTCAGATTTCTCCTTCTGCATAAGATGTAGTCCACCTGTGTGCACCTTCCTCCGCTCTTGTAAGTCACCCTATGTTCCTCTCTCTTCTTGAAGTATGTGTTCACCACAGCTATTTCCATCCTTTTATCAAAATCCGCAACCATCTGTCCTTCCACATTTCTCTCCTTAAGACCATACCTACCCAGGACCTCCTCATCACCTCCGTTCCCTTCACCTACATGTCCATTAAAGTCCGCTCCAATCACCACTCTCTCCCCCCTGGGAACACTACCACTTCATCCAACTTACTCCAGAATTCCTCTCTCTCTTCTACCTGGCATCCAACTTGTGGGGCATATACACTGACAACATTCAACATTACACCTTTGACTTTGAGCTTCAAACTCATGATTCTGTCCGACTCCCTCTTTACCTCCTGAACACTCTTCACATACTCGTCATTCAAGATTACTCCTATTCCATTTATCTTCCTATCTACACCACAGTAGAACAGTTTAAATACACTTCCAATGCTCCTAGGCTTGCTTCCCTTCCATCTGGTTTCTTGAACAAACAGTATATCTACCTTTCTTCTCTCCATCATATCAGCCAACTCTCTGCCTTTACCAGTCATGGTCCCTACATTTAGCGTCCCTACTCTCACCTCCACACTTCTATTGTTCCTTTTCTCTCTCTCCCTCCTAACACGCCTTCCCCCTCTCCTCCTCTTCGATCTTCGACCAACAGTAGCCCAATTTCCACTGGCACCCTGTCGGTTAACAGCAACTGTGGCGGTTGTTGTTAACCAGGGCCTCGACCAATCCAGTATGAAAGTCTCATTCGGCATGATCCGCATGTTTGATATGGCAAAGGTTTTATGTCAGATGCCCTTCCTGACACAACCCTCCCCATTTATCCGGGCTTGGGACCAGCACTAGGAGTACACTGGCTTGTGCACCCCCTGTGGCTGGGTTCGCTGAGCTACTTCCGTTATGCTAGCTATATGTTAACTGCAGTAAATAAGTGAATTGCATGAACAACTTACTCTTTTTCGTATTCTCTATTATTGTCACCATAATATCAGCCTTCATTCTAAATATTAGTGCATCTCAGTAAATTAGAATACCATGATTTGTAATTTAATTAAAAAAGAAAACCATAATCATCACAAATAAATTTTAAACAGCTTAAATATTTCACTGTATGTGTAGTGAAGGCTCACATTCCTGCACTGATAATTAAAGTGTTGTTTGTTTGTTTTTTTAATTTTGGACTGGAAGAAGTTCTTTTTATTTTCATCTGAAGCCTAATTAAACTTTTAAACTTCTACACCCAGCAACATTTCAAACAGGATGGATTAGCTTGTTATTTTCTTTTTTTCCTTTAATGGAGTCAAATATTACTCTCATTTGTTTTTAACTTGCAGAGTTACAACAGCCCTTTATGGAGCAGCAGAGCTGCTATTTGAGTTTTTACACTTTAACATCTATTATTTAATTGTGTTGCTATAAACACTTCTGATTAAACTATCAAGTTCAAGTTTCCAACTCATGTTTGATGGGTCATTATTTTATTTATTTTATTATTTTCATTATTATGGGAACTTTTTATAATAGGCTATATTATATTAAAGCAGAGACTGACAACAAAGTGATTTTCACAGGTGTGCAGGCTTAAACAGGTGAGGTAAAACATGACCTAGAGCCCCAAACAGGAGCTGTGCCAGCAGGAAGCTGAGCTGGCCGACATGACAGAAATAATAGTGATTAGTCGACTAACAAACTGCAATCCATCGTGGACAATCCTGATAACCCCCACCACCACATATTGGACAGACAGCGGAGCACTTTCTCCAGCAGACTGCTACAGCTTCCCTGTCAAACAGGCAGGTACAGGAAATTTTTCCTGCCACATGCCATTTCACTGTACAATAATTCTGGTCATAACTGTGCTGCTATACTGCACCTTGCAGTCAATTTGATACCTCACATTGCACCCTGCGCCTGATAGTCCTGTATTGTACAGCAAGTACGATTCATGTATCTATACGGATCACTATCTATTCATCTATGATGTATACAAGTTATTTAGGCAGTTTTACTTTCCATGGGTAATCCCTTTTTCTTTTATGCTGTGTGTGTTTCTGTTGTTTTAGTTGTCTACTGTCATTTCCCAGTTTGGGATCAATAAAGTACATTAGTCGACTACCAAAATAATTGTTAGTTGCAGCCCTATCCTTCAGTACTGCAATACAGCAAAAAAAAAAAAAAAAGTTTCTTTTTGTTTGTTTTTTAAATCTTATTTTGTATAATTTTTTGACATGTTCTAAATCTCAAATCAAATCAATACCATATATTACATATACAGCTATGGAGAAACTTAAGCAACCAAAAAGACCACTGCAAAATTATCACTTTATCTGGTTTTACTATTTATAGATATGTTTTTGAGTAAAATGAACAACTGTTTTATTCTCCAACCTAATGAAAACAACTCACCCAAATTCCAAGCAAAAATATCATCATTCAGAGCATTTATTTACAGAAAATGACAAGTGGCCTCAACAGCAACAAAAAAGATATTGCTTTTAAATGTGCTTTTAGATCAAAATGCAAGAAAACAAGTTCATCTTCATTCTTAAACACTGCAATATTTAAGTTCTAACTTGGGAAAAACTCATAAATCTGTATTTGTGGAATAACTTGTTTGTTTTTTATTCACAACTTTCAAGCATCTTACCATTCTTAGATGATCACCTAATCAGTCCCCCTCCTTAAGTAGAATGAGGTGTCCTTGTGTTGAAATTCAACATTAACACTATTTCAAAGGATCAAATATCATACTAGTGGTTCTGTCCGGTAATTTTGGTCACGATTCCTTCTCAAATACGCGCAGCTTTCAAGTCATTGCTCTGTCAGTCAGTCATGGTCAGGGACATCTTGTCTCCTCCATGGGCTGTTTCAGCACCGGTAGTGACGCACAGTCGTTTTGTGTGATTGACTGGGCTGCAGTATAGCAGTCAACAACGTTTTAACATCAGAATTTTATGTAATTTTTTTACAACCATGTACAAGCAAATCTACTCACATATAATGTCAAGATTTATTCAATGTGTTCTGAAGTTACTTGACTGGGAACTCGCCTGTTCATCAGGTCCCCTTCAGCTGCTGGTCTCTGGAGGTTAACTGCAGATCATGCCACCAATGAAGGCCATCTCCAAGGACAGTTTGTGCAGTATACAGTGGTGTGAAAAAGTGTTTGCCTCCTTCTTGATTTCTCATTTTTTTATATGTTTGTCACACTTAAATGTTTCAGATCATCAAACAAATTTAAATATTAGAAAAAGATAACACAAGTAAACACAAAATGCAATTTTTTAAATGAAGGTATTTATTATTAAGGGAAAAAAAATCCAAACCTACATGGTCCTGTGTGAAAAAGTGATTGCCCCCTAAAACTAATAACTGGTTGGGCCACCCTTGGCAGCAACAACTGCAATCAAGCATTTGCGATAACTGGCGATGAGTCTTTTACAGCGCTGTGGAGGAATTTTGGCCCACTCATCTTTGCAGAATTGTTGAAATTCAGCCACAATGGAGGGTTTTTGAGCATGAACTGCCTTTTAAAGGTCATGCCACAGCATTTCAATCAGATTCAGGTCAGGACTTTGACTAGGCCACTCCAAAGTCTTCATTTTGTTTTTCTTAAGCCATTCAGAGGTGGACTTGCTGGTGTATTTTGGATCATTGTCCTGCTGCAGAACCCAAGCACGCTTCAGCTTGAGGTCATGAACAAATGGCCGGACATTCTCTTCAGGATTTTTTGGTAGACAGCAGAATTCATGCTTCCATTTACCACAGAAAGTCTTCCAGCTCCTGAAGCAGCAAAACAGCCCCAGACCATCACACTACCACCACCACATTTTACTCTTGGTATGATGTTCCTTTTCTGAAATGCTGTGTTACTTTTACGCCAGATGTAATGGGACACACACTTTCCAAAAAGTTCAACTTTTGTCTCGTCAGTCCACAGAGTATTTTCCCAAAAGTCTTTGGGATCATCAAAATGTTTTCTGGAAAAACTGCGATGAGCCTTTACGTTCTTTTTGCTCAGCAGTGGTTTTCATCTTGGAACTCTTCCATGCAGGCCATTTTTGCCCAGTCTCTTTCTTATGGTGGAGTCATGAACACTGACCTTAACTGAGGCAAGTGAGGCCTGCAGTTCTTTGGATGTTGTTGTGGGGTCTTTTGTGACCTCTTGGATGAGTCGTCGCTGCGCTCTTGGGGTAATTTTGGTCAGTCGGCCACTCCTGGGAAGGTTCAACACTGTTCCATGTTTTTGTCATTTGTGTATAATGGCTCTCACTGTGGTTCACTGGAGTCCCAAAGCTTTAGAAATGGCTAGAAAACTGAACTCAGCTTTCAAAGATGTGATAAACCACAGCTGATTTATGTTTTAACAGGGGGGTAATCACTTTTTCACACAGGGCCATATAGGTTTGGATTTTTTTTTACACTTAATAATAAACACTTACAATTAAAAACTGAATTTTGTGTTTACTTGTGTTCTCTTTGTCTAATATTTAAATTTGTTTGATGATCTGAAACATTTTAAGTGTGACAAACATACAAAAAAATGAGAAATCAGGAAGGGGGCAAACACTTTTTCACACCACTGTATATTCGTGCAGATTTTGCGCTGTTTTCAACTCGGATCTCGATCCACTGAGCATCTGTTGAACACATTTACTCATCTGCGGTAAACACATTTACTCGTCCGTGGTAAAGCCGGAATCAACAAATGTATGTCACTTCCAGCCAGCAATGGCTGCTGCCCATTGGTTTTGACCGAGCGGTTTTCGTGGGATAAAATTATACAGTATACTGACTATATAAAAATGTTGATAGTTTTATATGAAACAATTTATATTGGGATTTTTTGCAAAAATAATTCTTCAGCAAAACTCCTCACACACAACTTGTCAACGCACTGCCTCTCCCCCACAGGTGTTGGCTCCTCGGCTTCACGCTGGCGGTTAGTACAGTAGCTAACTACAAACCAAACTCATGGTTTGGTCAAACAGCCACTACTTCTGTTTGCCAGGAATGTGTGACTGTTCTCCGCCATGCTGTATCAGAGAGGATAGTCCGCTAACCCTGTTTCAATTGGAGGTAAGTAGCATTAACACCATCTCATTCTTATCACTGTAAAACAGCAAATGCTAAATGGCGATGCTAAGTTGTCACTAATAGAAAACATAAAGGGCCTTTTCCACTAGCACGCTTTAGCGTGACACGGGACGGCTCAGCACGCTTTGTACGCTTTTCCACAAGCCCTAACACGGTTTAACAGCCGCGATTCTCAGCCCCGCTCCAGGGCAGGGTACAGAAGTGCTGAGCTGTGCCGTGTTGTGACGTTAACAGACTGGTCGCCGCTGATTGGTCAGGTCGTAACCGGCGCTGATTGGTCAGGTTGTAACCGCCCCTCTCCTCCTCCTCATCTACCAAATCTTCACGACCTTCTCAATAAAGTTTTTGAAAAAAAAAAAAAAAAAAAGAGTCTTCACGACCGCCTTTACTCAGCACGCAACCACTGTTGGCGGTTTCTTTTCAGTGTATTGCTGTGCTATTTATCATTTATTCTCTATCAAAAATGGCTTCGCGTAATAAGGGTGTTCCATGGACCAATAAGGAGGTGCAGTGTCTGCTCACTGCATTGTCAGACAAACGTATTCAGCGCGAGTTAGACGGAGCCGCCCGGAATGAAAAAATATACCGGGAGATCTCGACATCGGAGTCCTTTAACGGTGAGTTTTAATTTTTTTTTATTGTGCGTTTTTTCGCAAATATATTCGGTAAGACGCTCAGTTTATTTATGCAATAAAAAAGCTGTTCATTTGTGGATGGATCGCTGCTTTATTGCAGTACACTGCGGACTAAAGCTTTTATTTTAATTATTCATGTGAACAATACGCTGAAATAAGCTTATGTATTCTTGTTAAAAACTATTGTCTTTTCTGTATATATTGCACTTTCGTGCTGTATTTTATTGTGTGCATTTTCCTTGTAGAATCATCCCACGCGTCCGCTGCGATAGCCCGCACGGATTATTCAACCGAGCCATCCTGACCCACAGCTGTCAGAGACGCCTTCATTCATCCGAGTCGTGACCCAGTTTGGGAAGCTGGTGTAGACACTCAGTGGTCGGCGTGTATAAAATGTCGATTAACCTTCATGTTGTGTTGCAAAGTTTTTTTTTTCTTTTAATATTTTGTATATAATAAAATGGAATTGTTTTGGAAAGTGTGGTTTGTCTGTTATAACACTGAATTATAAAACAGTATAATTACATAGAAATTCCATTGCCTAATCTGATCAAAATGATGCTGATCTTCCTGTCAGGGGTCAACCATTGTAAAGGTAATGTAATTTTTAAC
Source organism: Pholidichthys leucotaenia (assembly GCA_020510985.1). NCBI lineage: Eukaryota > Metazoa > Chordata > Actinopteri > Cichliformes > Pholidichthyidae > Pholidichthys > Pholidichthys leucotaenia. The sequence goes on along the minus strand of CM035840.1, from coordinate 53,156,368 downwards.
TAGACCAAAAAAGAAATCTTTTTGTAAGCTTTCTGTTCTTTTTATTGAAATATCATAAAAAATTAGCACCAAGTCAAAGTAGGTACAAGTATATGTAAATTGAATGTTCTATCGGCATTCCAAATTCAGAGATTTACAATACTTTAGAAGGAGTGTAGCATCATCTAAACGGAAAATAATAATACTGTTGTTCCAAACGTTGACCTGAAGGTGAAAAACATGATTTTTTTTTTAATTCAGTACATCCAAAATGCCCTAGGATGTAAAAAATAATAATTTGGTTTTGGGCAGTGTGCCACCATCTCATTATTTAATACGAATAAAAACAAGTTTCAGCTCATTATTTCTAGGTCATTTGGCAGTTAATTCAAAACAAAAGTGACTTGTGTTGTTGCAGCTTAATTATGAGATAAAATTAATTGTGAGATAAAACCACAGAGCGAGCAAGGCAATAATCCTTGGATCCTTTTTTGTCTCGTGTAAATAAGGACTCAGTCGGGTGCGTAACGTCACGGGAGTGTGGCCCCGCCTCGCTGAGAATCTGCCGCTGCCCCGCTTCTAAAACCTCCTAACACAAACCATCACAGCACAAGCACAACACCGTGCTAATGGAGACAGAAGCATTCCGAACCGTACTGAAGTGAATCGAGCCGTACCGAGGTGTGCTGGGCTAGTGGAAAACAGGCTTTAGTGTATCAGACCCTCGTTTTTGTTTTGTTTTTTTGCTTTAAATTATTGCTGAGTTTAGTAGTTTTGTCTGAAAAAATATATTACAGCTCCAAAAGTGCATGATAGTGGCATATACTGTACACAGTAAATAGATAATCCATAAATTAAAACGTGTTGGCGAAGCAAATTGGCTCCTAATGTAATTTACTTGATTTCAAATTATTTTGATTAGTCAAACAGTGACAATGAATAAAGTTGAAGTCATCACTTGTATTTTTTTACATTAACTTTTGCGACTTTGATTTTCAGAGATGACCAATCTGAAATATTTTTACAAAGCAGCAAACTCCACAGGTTAAATCCGGTCAGAATGGTAGTCTTCAGACTGTGGATCTACACTTCAATTTTTATTGACTTATTTGTTTCAATTACTTTTTTATTGATGGATATTTTTTGCGGGCATGATGCTAATGGAGATAATTACACCAAAGTAAACTAACAGCTAATTTATATCTGTAGAAGGCAGTGATGAGTAAATTTCTCATTTTCAGACTGACTTTTTTTTCCAAGTCACTGCTATTCTCCTCTGGCTCAGGAAATATTTAACTTATTAATGTTTACTTTTTATATTCCTATGATATGATTCAGAATAAGTAACTCAAATGTATGAGAATCAAATCTCAAAATCAGATTAAAAATATAATTTTACAAAAAAAAAACTGCAAAATTATGAGGGGAAAAAGTTGCATAAAATTAATGAGATGAATTTGTACAATTGATTTTTTTCAGTATGTAATATCAAATGTTAAAAAAGAGATGGTCTTTTTTATGTTGTTATAATATCCAACTGTAGAATTTACAGAAAATCTATATCGGTATAGTACATAGTTATTGGGATCTAAGATTACTTATATTGGGATATGAACTTCTGGTCATATCGCACAACTCTACTTTGGACAATATTAATTTGGTTACATGTGTAAAAACATATTATGCTCATTTTCTACCAAATCACTACAGTGATATATTCATATCACACTCTTGTGTAATACTGCTTAATTACAAGCCTTGTCAGTGAACTATAAAGGAGAAGAAAGGAGGGAAAAAAACAACAAAAAACCATAACCGACGTGAAATTTTAAAATAATGATGCTGATTTAAGGTCAAATTGCCCAGTGATAGGCTGTAGGCAATTTGATCACCCTGACAATACTTCATTATGTTGGTATTCAGTTTTAGTATCCAAATTAGAGATGCTAATGATTAATTGACTTTTGATTAATTGTCAATAAAAATTTAGTCGACACAAATTAAATTAGTTGTCAATTAATTGATAACTCAGCAGTCCTTTTCAATGGGAGCTTATTCTATGAAATGCAATGGCTTCGCCGTCCAGGCAGGGGCGCATACAGTGACCCACTGCCATATTTTGACCGAAAAAGCAGAAGAAGACACTAAGCCCCCAGAGCGCATGAGCTGTTAGCTAATCCACCCCCCCCCCCCCCCGCTTCCACAGCACGTGGGACACCATGTGGTGTATAGGGGCGGCACCACATAGCTACTGCAAGTAGGGAAAGATACAGCGGGGGGAGGAAGGGTCAGTCGTCTGGTAGCTCTGTGCATTAAAGGTCTGATGACATGTTTTTGACTTCATCTAATTTTTCAACACATAATTCAATATGACGAAATAGGTTGGTCTGTGCAGTTCTAAGTCAAACAGACTTTTTTTCACCCGAATATCCGACGTTTTCATGAGTGCCACATCACCAATTGTGTCAGTGGCTGGAAAAACCCCTGGCCATGTTGTAACGTTAGCGACAGAACACAGCGCTTGGCTGCCCATTGTACACACAGGATGAAAGCGGTAGAAAACATCGACAATGGTTCCAGCACATGTAGTCTGGAATTGGTTTGTGTTGCCCAATCTTCAGACGATTATCGTTCCGAAGAATGGGATGACAAATTAGAATCTGGGGGCATCAGAACGTATAGGTTGGAGCCATGCCAAGCAGGCATCGTGCCTAGCGAGTCAGACTCAGAGAGTGACAGTGGAGAGGCACACATGGCCGGCGCAGCAGCAGCAACAAACACACGGCAGGGGAACACTGAGTGTTATGCTTTTGTTATAGGTATTGCAACAAATTATTTGTTCATAAATTTCTGTTCTGACCCACTTTCAGGTGGGCACTGTCCAAGATTCGCCAGTCTGACCACGTCCCCTCTCTCTTTGACAGTCAGGTGTTCATGTTTTGTGTGCATCATCTGCCGTGTTGTCAGCCAGTCAATATTGCCAACACTATCACGACTGTTAGCCACTCCACACAGCCGTGGTTCTGTTGTGCCCTTGTAGCGATGTTGGCTCTGGGGCGCAACCGTGGTTAACGCCTTTCCTCTCCATATGTTCGCTGGGCGATGTTAGCCCCGAACGCCTACTGTTTGTGTTTTTGTGTATTTTTGTAAGTCTTCACCTTTTGGGATCAGTCTTTATGTTCAACCTCTAAACACATTCAAGGTGAACTCCAAGGTCAAGGTACATCAGTGTCAGATTGCACCATCCGTCGTTATTTGAACTAAAGTGGACTTCATGAGAGACGACCAAGGAGGACACCGCTGTTGAAAACAAATAAAAAAGCCAGACTGGAATTTGCCAAACTGCATGCTGACAAGCCATAAAGCTTCTGGGAGAATGTCCTATGGACAGACGAGACAAAACTGGAACTTTTTGACAAGGCACATCAGCTCTATGTTCACAGACGCAAAAATGAAGCATACCAAGAAAAGAACACTGTCTCTACTGTGAAACATGGAGGAGGTTCTGTTATGTTCTGGGGATGCTTTGCTGCGTCTGGCAGAGGGTGTCTTGAATCTGTGCAGGGTACAATGAAATCTCAAGACTATCAAGGTATTCTAGAGAGAAATGTGCTGCCCAGTGTCAGACAGCTTGGTCTCAGTCGCAGGTCATGGGTCTTGCAACAGGATAATGACCCAAAACACACAGCTAAAAACACCCAAGAATGGCTAAGAGTGAAACACTGGACAATTCTAAAGTGGCCTTCTATGAGCCTTGATCTAAATCCTATTGAACATCTGTGGAAGGAGCTGAAACATGCCGTCTGGAGAAGGCACCCTTCAAACCTGAGACAACTGGAGCAGTTTTCTCATGAGGAGTGGGCCAAAATACCTGCTGAGAGGTGCAGAAGTCTCATTGACAGTTACAGAAATCGTTTGATTGCAGTGATTGCCTCAAAAGGTTGTGCAACAAAATATTAAGGGTACCATCATTTTTGTCCAGTCCTGTTTCATGAGTTTGTTTTTTGTTTTTTTTCCAAATAATTCTGCTGAACCACAATTCAAAAGCATTGTCTGATTTTCTTTGATTAATTTTCATAGAATTTTTATTTATTACCACTTTTGTCAGATTCAAGTTATTTCTGGGACCATTGTGGGTTTTTCTTTCATTAACAGAGGGGTACCAACAATTTTGTCCACAGCTGTGTGTGTGTGTGTGTGTGTGTGTGTGTGTGTGTGTGTGTGTGTGTGTGTGTGTGTGTGTGTGGGCTGTGCAACATGACAATATATATTGGTGATGCAATAAAAAACATCTACCGTTTTATATAAAACTGTATCGTTTATATCAGGATTTAAAAGACATACAAAATATACTGTCTGGGTACATATTCATATTCTGCAGAGTAACTTAAACCGTAATGCTGTTTATACCATCTAGCTGCAAAGCTCCTGCACTGTGTATATACAGTGGGGAAAAAAAGTATTTAGTCAGCCACCAATTGTGCAAGTTCTCCCACTTAAAAGATGAGAGAGATCTCCAATTTTCATCATAGGTATACCTCAACTATGAGAGACAAAATGAGAAAAAAAAATCCAGAAAATCACACTGAATAATTTTTAATGAATTAATTGGTAAATTCCTTGGTAAAATAAGTATTTGGTCAATAACAAAAGTTCATCTCAATACTTTGTTATATACCCTTTGTTGGCAATGACAGAAGTCAAACGTTTTCTGTAAGTCTTCACAAGGTTTTCACACACTGTTGCTGGCATTTTGGCCCATTCCTCCATGCAGATCTCCTCTAGAGCAGTGATGTTTTGGGGCTGTCGCTGGGCAACACAGACTTTCAAATCCCTCCAAAGATTTTCTATGGGGTTGAGATCTGGAGACTGGCTAGGCCACTCCAGGACCTTGAAATGCTTCTTACGAAGCCACTCCTTCGTTGCCCGGGCAGTGTGTTTGGGATCATTGTCATGCTGAAAGACCCAGCCACGTTTCATCTTCAATGCCCTTGCTGATGGAAGGAGGTTTTCACTCAAAATCTCACGATACATGGCCCCATTCATTCTTTCCTTTAAATGGATCAGTCGTCCTGGTCCCTTTGCAGAAAAACAGCCCCAAAGTATAATGTTTTCACCCCCATGCTTCACAGTAGGTATGGTGTTCTTTCTCCTCCAAACACGACAAGTTGAGTTTTTACCAAAAAGTTCTATTTTGGTTTCATCTGACCATATGACATTCTCCCAATCCTCTTCTGGATCATCCAAATGCTCTCTAGCAAACTTCAGACGGGCCTGGACATGTACTGGCTTAAGCAGGGGGACACGTCTGGCACTGCAGGATTTGAGTCCCTGGCGGCGTAGTGTGTTACTGATGTAGCCTTTGTTACTTTGGTCCCAGCTCTCTTCAGGTCATTCACTAGGTCCCCCCGTGTGGTTCTGGGATTTTTGCTCACCGTTCTCGTGATCATTTTGACCTCACGGGGTGAGATCTTGCGTGGAGCGCCAGATCGAGGGAGATTATCAGTGGTCTTGTATGTCTTCCATTTTCTAATAATTGCTCATACAGTTGATTTCTTCACACCAAGCTGCTTACATATTGTAGATTCAGTCTTCCCAGGCTGGTGCAAGTCTACAACTTTGTTTCTGGTGTCCTTTGACAGCTCTTTGGTCTTGGCCATAGTGGAGTTTGGAGTCTGACTGTTTGAGGTTGTGGACAGGTGTCTTTTATACTGATAATGAGTTCAAGCAGGTGCCATTAATACAGGTAACAAGTGGAGGACAGAGGAGCCTCTTAAAGAAGAAGTTACAGGTCTGTGAGAGCCAGAAATCTTGCTTGTTTGTAGGTGACCAAATACTTATTTTACCAAGGAATTTACCAATTAATTCATTAAAAATCCTTCAATGTGATTTTCTGGATTTTTTTTTTTTCTCATTTTGTCTCTCATAGTTGAGGTATACCTATGATGAAAATTGGAGACCTCTCTCATCTTTAAGTGGGAGAACTTGCACAACTGGTGGCTGACTAAATACTTTTTTGCCCCACTGTATCTGTGTATATATGTATATTCATTTACTGCTTTTGGCTAACCAGTTCTTATCATCTTATTAACTATTGCTCTGAGTGCTGCTGTAATCCTGGAATTTCCCCATTGTGGAACTAATAAAGGCTTATCCTATCCTATCCTACACCCGTTTCTACTTGTCACCGCCCTGCCTCTCCCCCACAGTGCGCCAGGTGCACCACAGCAGATAACTGCAAGCTAATGTTTTGCCGCTACTTCTGTGGTGCCACGACTTCTGTGTCAGCCAGGGATGTTGGACTTTTTCCCACCATGCTGTGTCAGAGAGGATAGTCCTCTAACCTCGTTTTAATTGGAGGTAAGTCACGTTAACATCATCTCTCTCCAATTATAAGACGGCAAATGCTAAATGACGATGCTAACTCGTTGCTAATAGGAAATAGTGTAGCGTATCAGACCATCGTTCTGGTTTAAATCACAGCCGAGTTTCTTAATTTTGTCTGAAAAAACATTGCTAAAGCTACAAAAGTGCATGACAGCAGCCGCATACACACTAAATAAATAATAAACTAATTCAAACATGTCGGAGGAACAAACTGGCTCTTAATGTAACTTGATTTCTAATACTTTTTCATTAGTCCAGTAGCGATAAAGAACAAAGTTGAAGTCATCTCAAATGCACATTAAAAACAATTTTATAACACTGCAAAATTAGGAGGGGAAAAAAATGCATAAAATTAATGACAGATGAATTTGTACAATTGATTTTTTTCAGTATATAATTTAAAATGTAAAAAAAGAGATGGTCCTTTTTATTGGTTATGATATATAAACTATAGAATTTACAGAAATGTATATTGTGATATATACCGTTATCGTCAAATAAGATTACTTATATCGTGATATGAAATTTTGGTCATATCGCACAGCCCTACCTGGTCATGTCCAGTTTATGGTAAAATGATGTTCTTTCCACTTCCGAATTATGGCTCCAACAGTGCTCACTGGAACATTCAGCAGTTTAGAAATGTGCCTGTAACCAATGCCATCATTATGTTTTGTAACAATAAGGTTGTGAAGGTCTAAAGAGAACTCTTTGTGGTGTGACAATCTGATATTCACACACCTTTTAGAAGGCTATCAGGACTTAACTAGCTGAAATTAATTTGCACTTATGGGGGATGGGATGGCTTCCTAAATTCTGAAGGATTTTAGCTGGTTTCTTGGCTTTCTATACCTTTTTGCACCTCTTTTTCTTCCTGTGTTCAATACTTATTCTCTGTGTCATTTCACTTTATTAAATATAACTTGTTTTGTGAACACAGTTGCCTTGATTTATTTGTATGTATGGATTACTTGGGTTGTTACTGATGTCTGGTGAAACTCTCAGGTCAATGGCTCCATCAGAAATATGTTTAATGAGAAAAATGTTGACGTGTTCAATACTTATTTTCCCCGCTGTATATATAGTTCAATGGTTGCTGCTCTTTGTCCTCCGTTACAGTAGACAGAACTGCAAAACGCATTCAACATTCTTTTCATATAGGTGCTGAACAGCTCTCATATTTACAAGAACAGACACCATGTGTTTGTGTGTGCAGGCTGCATTTTTTGAGTGTTATATTTAGCGTCACACAAAGCAGGATATATTTTATTTGGGAGGGGACTATCACGGAAAACAAAGAGCAGATGCAAGGTGAACCGGGATGCATATTGCTCCTCGCCGACAGGCTTCAGGAACGACTGAAAAAAAATGCTCTTATAAAAGAAACATTTTTTCGGTTTCTTTTGGCTTCTCCTGGGCCCACAGACGGTTCATTTCGCGTGGGTCTCTGGAGGAGGAGTGCGACGGAGAAAGAGGAAGCTCCATGGGGTGATGGAGGCTGTTTTTTACGGTCCAGTCTAGGGGTGCCAAACATACAACACGTGGGCCAAAACTGGACCATTAGTTTGTACGGTGTGTTGAGCCTGTTTAGGTGGTTAGGACTAATGACTGATGTGAAAATGTACGTAAATTTAAATAATTTCTAGATCTTGATAAGTTGTTTTTAATCATAAAGTGAAACCCTATATTTTAAATGATTAAAATGCACTACTTGCACAGTGGTACAGGGGTTAGCACTGTTTCCTAACAGGTAGAAGTTTCCAGGTTTGAATCCCTAGGCTGGCAGGGGTAGGGACCTTTCTGTGTGGAGTTTGCATGTTCTCCCTGTGCTGTGTGGGTTTACTCCAGATGTTCTGGTTTCCTCCCACAATCCAAAGACATGCAGGTTAGGTTAACTGGTGATTCTAAATGGTCCCTAGGTATCCGTCTCCGATAGAATAGAGGATTAGTGCTAGTGAAGCTCTTTGAGTGGTCTTTGAGACTAGAAAAGTGCTGTATAAGTACAGGCCCTTATCCTTGTAGTCAGTTTTAGAGAAATAAAAGATATTTTTATTGTGCTACAAGTTTTTTTCTTCTGCTACATGACTATGAACCTCTGTAGCACCAGTGCTATAAGCAAACAAAGTTAACGTACAGCCCTGCCATGTGAATAAATTTTGTCTCACACGTGCACGCACACACACACACACACACACACACACACACACACACACACACACACACACACACACACACCTTAGCTGCTTGTGTAACACGAATGTCCAGTCTCTAAGAGATCAAATACCCATACAAGAGTAGATGTCTTCTGGCTCGATATAAGATCATCCACCATCTACCAGCCAATGACTCACTGCACTACATCACGTTACATGCAATAAGTGGAAGATGAATGAAATAACAAGTGAGTCTTTAACTATTAAAAAATGCATTTATCATAACAAAATCAATATTTTTTTATGAAGGAATATACAGTCAATATGTACTGTATAGCTACTCTGTGGATAACCTTAATTTGCTCTGGCATATTCCCACGTGAATGACTCAGCTGACATTACACTGACATTTTTAGGTGCAGTGTTACTGCCTGATAACTGCAAATGCAGTCAGTAAAAGCCACGACCCAAATTTGCTGTCACAAATCATATTAAGAACAGAGTTCTGAAACAAAACTGGTCTCCGTCACTGAATAGATGGGAGACAGAGCTGAAGTTTTTAAGAGATGGCTTCCAGCCCAAACTGCAATTTATCAGACTCCAGTGACCTTCAAAAACCTCAAGTGTTTGTTTAAGGTGTAACAACACAACCAATTGAGTGGTGACATACAAGGTGAAAAATGTTTGCCACGACAGTGTGACATTTGGGAAAAAAAGGTCAGAGGACGGAACACGGAAAAGCTGAAGTGGACAAATTGGAGATTTTAAGTTTTGCAAAGATGCTATACTCAAGTTTTGTGCACCAAAACTATTTCTCACATCTATCATTCAAAATGTGCATAGTTTTCAATAAACTACCAAGCATGAACATTTTTAAATTCATGCAGTTTATCTTCTAGTTAATCATATCCACAATTTGTTCAAAAAAATCTGTTTTCTCACTGGATATTATCATTCACAGATCCCATGAACCTGCTTCATAGTGTGTTTTTGTTTTGTTTTTTCCTTCAAATTACAAATAAGACTTCACTGGTGCCATTGGTACTTTTTATAAACTTTAATGTTAGAATAATGAGGTGTGAATTAAGTTTCATCAAGGACAGAACACCCACAATATTCAGAAATTAATTTATTACTAGCCAAGAGTTCATCAATGCTAGTATGATCATGGTAAAGTGTGGGCTGATGTATTTTCATTATCTTTTTATAATTAATGTGTTTTATATCTGGTCATGCTATTTGGATACCAGTTATATATAGTACATGCTCCTTTTCCATTTAAAACAGGGACACCGCCATCAGTGTGTGAATGGGTGGATAGCAGGATCTGTAAAATGCTTTGGTCATCCTGAGATGAATTTAAAAAAAGCGCTATATAAGTGAACGCCTTTTACCATTTACCTATGAGTGAGGATTTTTTTTCTCCCCCTTTCTTTTTTGTAGTTGGCTGAAATGAATGTTTCTTTAAAAGTTGAAAACTGTATCTCTGTCATGACCTCATGCAGAGATTGCTCAGTCTGAAGACCAAAAGCATACATCTCCGTATAAAAGCTGCTTTTTTATTTTATTTTTTTTGTTTTTGCTGCTTACGACTGCCTTACGAGTCATTCTTTAAAAGTGTGTGCATGGGTGCGTGCGTGAGTCTTAACCTCTTGGGCACACCTGTTAGCCAGCTCAAGCTCTGACTCAGGACAAGGGAGCGAAGTCAGGGTTCATGGTGTCACATGACACTCCCTTCACAGATCTGTTTCAGAACGCAAATGTGTGCACGCTTCCTGTTATCTGAGAGATCACCTATTATTTGTGCCCCAGAAATCTCTACAATGAGTTTTTCGAGAGGAAGTTCCGATTACAGGTGTCATTTCTGATAAACACACACTGCTACCGATATCAGATCGCATAATCTGTTAAGACAGGAGTTGGTCCAACTGACTAAACTATAAACTCAATCATTTAAGGTGTGGTGAAATAACAGACTCTGAAGCCTAGAGAAGTTAGCTTGAGAGTGATGAAAGTTAAAATCACCTTGAATTCATGAGTAGTTCTATTTAATTTGTCTATTTTTGACCTAACAGATTTTGTGCAGAACAGCATTCACGTGTTAACTAAAAACGTGTAAAGACAAATCTACCCACCCAAAAACAGGGAAAGTTATGCATTGTTTTACTGTTGTAACTCTGATGTTTGCAGGCTCTTTGACATCTCTATAGCATTTACAAAGAAGCTGTAGTTGTAACTTTGGTCAGTTGTTGACAGAAAAATTCTATGTTATATGGTAGGATACATGTCTTATACCAACTCAAAAAGCTGTATCAGGTATTGATAATCCAGTATTTTGATCTTAATTCAATTCCGTGTGTTTTAAGTCTTATGCTGGACGACAGGTTAAGAGTTAACAGAGCAGAGAGGAATTCAGCTTTTTGGAAAACTTTAACAATAACATAACAATATTATCATACATTCATCAAACTCATAAAGGCTGTAATAACTTCACCTGCCTTATCAGTAGTAAAACACAGACATAGTGCTTTGTGTGCCTGATTTACTGATTTCTGTCAGTGCAAAAATTTATTTTATTATCAACACTGGAGCCAATATCCAATAAAAACATGTTTAATGAGCAAATATAATCCCCAGTTCAACAACCTTCAACAAGAGATCTGGGTCTATGACCTTGCTAGCAGACAAACACCTTTTCTCCCATTAGACAAAATAGAGGGACAGACACTGAATGCCTTATTGCACTGTTGACCCTTGATATGGACTCAGCCTTTAATGATCCATTGATCTATTCATGGCATTAATTAAAAGAGTTCATTATACTGGAAAAGGTCATTTATGGCACATTGTCAATTCTAACTTATTGCTGTGAAATGGATCAATACCACAACAGATCATCTGGAACTGGCTAACAAAAAGATCAAAAGCAAACAAAATGTTGTGAATAAAGGACATGTAATCAAAGTTCTCATTATTTCAGACTGCTGCCATCTTGGAAAAAAAAACTGGTACAGCACTGCACATAATCTACCCATGAATTTCTCTGCATGTCAACAACACCGCTCCGGTGCCAAGTTGTGGGTGTACGGACTATTTTTGCTGCATTTTGGCCACTTCAGGTTGAATTCATTCAACCACCCAAAGGAAAAAAAAAAAAAAAAAAAACATTTCAATGTGATAAGAGCCAAAAGCCCAAGGAGAAGTCCCTCAACTGTGACTTTTAATGCAGGTAAATTGATTCAGCATATATACATCCATGTGCACTTAAGATGTAGCAGTTTCTTTTTTTCTTGTAATATTTGATTTCAGAATTAAATAACATTTTAACTCAATCCAAGCTACTGTTTATAAACAGGAGAAATATTTTATTTTGCTTGTTTTTACTGAATATGTTCAAGTCAAAGGATGGCCTGTGAAACTGTCATTTATAAATTAAAAAGAAAAAATATTTAGTGATATTGGCAAGAATATTGTTATCTTGAAAATTCACAGAAATGTTGTGATATAATTATTTGGCCCACCCCTACCATTAAGATATATTTAGAACCAATAAAATAATTTGTGATTTATCATGAGGTAAATACGGAGAATATGTGATTATTAATGACTACATTTTTTTTATCCTTTGAAAGCACCATTATTACATTATAAACTAGAAAAGCACTCGGAGAGCGCAGACCTCCACCAAGCGCCACAGATCCCCCCCATACAGTGTTTGTGTGTACGTTTTCAGATTCCTTGACCATGAAAACATATGACTAGCAATTAGATTCACAATGATAGGATTAGTGGTTCAGTAGTAAAAGCATTACCTCCTTGGCGGAGGTAATAAACTGAAGTGTTGGTGTTGTGTCCATCTCCTCCATCTGCAAACTCCCAGGCTGCGGGTGTTGCAATTCATCGCACAACCGCGTGCAACCCACAGGCCAATGGGTTATGCGAGCGTTTTCATAGATCACTGAAAGCAGCACTCAGGGCTTCACTGACGGATGCAAATTGGGTAGACAGGTCGCCGTGGGTTTTATATTGGGGTTGCACTCCGCAGCAAAAGAGGATTTGGAAGCTTCCCCGGCAGACAGCTTGTTTTTGCGCAGCCACTATGGCTGCTCGGGGAATTTCTGCCAAATAATCCAGCGCCGGACAGCTGCCCGTCTCAGCTTTTGCAGCGTAGCGCAAACACAGGCACGCTGCCGGGCCCTGCCCACCACTGTTTTCCGCATGCTTTTGTGCCTAAAACTTTGAAGAACGCGGAGTTTGTGTTCGTCAGACACGACGACCAGCGCCCTCCTTTGCGCCTGCACACATGTTGAAAATGGTCGTATCTCACAATGTTAAAGAATCCTTTAAAAAATTCCTGTATCCAGACGGTGATCCAGATCATCCCCAAAATTTAATCAGTTCTTCCTTGTACCATTTCCAACAACGCCTGAAAGTTTCATCGAAATCCGTCCAAAATTTTTTGAGTTATCTTGCTAACCAACAGACAGACAAACAGACAAACGCTGGCAAAAACATAACCTCCTGCGGCCTGGCGGAGGTAACAATATGCGCCATTTTATGTACACAACAATTACAATATGTAATTATTAGGGGTGGGAATCGTGAGAGAACTCACGATTCGATTTGGATCGCGATATTTGGGTCACAATTGGATCCCATCACGATTCAACGATAATCCCAATATCACAGTAATCGAGTATCACAATCCCATATATGTCAAATTTTTTCACCTTATTCAACCTCAAATCATGTCTTAACCTCTTGCGCTCTGTTGTACCGCGGACGGGTGAGTCTCTGCGTCCTAGAGCGCACAAGAGCGCACGAGGGCGCTCTCGTGTACTCTAGGACGCATGGTGTAGATGGTGATGTAGGTGGTGATGGTGATGTAGTGGCGTCCAAGCGCGCACTGAAAATAAAAGCTGCAGACACAGCCATGAACAGATTAGTTCATCTGATTGACCTCTCATTCGACTAATAAGAGCCTTGAATTGGGTTTCTGAAACCTTGAAGAACCAATGACTGAAAACCTAGTCAGAAGGACCCGCCTGCTGTGAATGCAGTGAGCCAATTGAAGCAGAGAAGTTCGCGAGCTGTTTTTTTTTTTAAGGCTGGGTGAAGACTGACTGCTGGAGCGGATCAAAAAAGGATTAGACGTTATGAGACGTTTTGATTTCTTCCATGGTCATAGACCGACGGAGGCTGACGACGAAGGCTGAGTGACACACACGCCTTCACCAGTCTTTTTTTAATTACTACTGTTATTTGTTTTGAAAAATCGCTCAAAAAAAAACGCAATCATGGAAGCACAAAACCGCAATAATGGAATTATGTTTTGACCGGGTCGCGAGACCAGAACCACGAGCGGACCAGCATCGCGTTTGTCTGACAATGAGGAAGAGACGTTGGCCAGGACAATGTGGCTGTGAAGAGGTAAGGTGTTATAAGCCAAATTATTTTTTATCCCTGAAAATTGTAATCAAAAATGACTTTTGACCGATCGGTAAATTACAACTGTGCGGCGCACGATGTCCGAAGTGCGTGCGCCGCGTTACACGGTTCTTCGCCGCCTCCGGACCGTGAACGCCCCCCCCGCCGCTACGATTCTGTAGCGGCGGGGGGGGGGGGGGGGCGCGGTGACAGCGTTGCTGTGGAAACATCGCCACATCCGAGTGTAATCCGTCATGTAGCGATGGCCGATCTCCGTCCGCTGTAGTGAGGGAAGGGGGGGGACCACCCCCCCCCCCCACACACACACACACACACAGTAGCGGGGGGGGGGGGGGGCCGCGGTGACAGCGCTGCTGTGGAAACATGCCACATCCGAGTGTAATCCGTCATGTAGCGAGGGTGGATGTCTGTCCTCTGTAGCGGGGGGTGGTGGTGGACAACCCCCCCCCCCCCCCCCCACACACACACACACACACACACACACAGCCCTGAATGTGACCTTTCATTAGAGCCCAAAATGAAGCTTCTACATTGAATCATTCAAAAGTTACAGACGTTTTTCCAAACTGTGCCATTTGGCACAATTTGGCACAGTTCCAAAACGCCTGGGAACAGCCTGAGAACAAAGCTGTGTAAAATATTCTTTTTTTTGTGGTATTGTTACAAAATTTGGACCTCAGCTGGATAACACTTGGTTCTACATTTCTGTTGCATTTTCCAGCCTGGATCTGAAGCTGTGTGTTATTTGCAAGCATTTGTATCCAAAAAAACACCCAGGCCAAATTTATTTTCTTCAAGTTCACTATGTTTAGATGACTGTAACTCAGTGACCGGAGCACTTAGAGAGATCATGTTTTTTTTGCCAAAAAATTCAAAGTGTTTTCTTTTAAATGAGACCAATCCCATGAAGATGCTGCAAAGGGTTGAAGAACAGCTTTCGATTTACTTTGGACACATTATTTTTTGGCGTTTTTAGGAAAATTGACCGGAGTGCAAGGGGTTAAAGTAAAACTGGTGCCAGTGTCTCTTTATCTTAGCCACTGCTAATGCCGCTCCGAGACATGTGCTGGCCACCGTATTCTGAGTGTTACTTCTTTTTTTCGTGCAGCGCTTCTTGCAGGTTGTGTGTCATGTCAAGGACTTTCCTTCCATCTTTGTTATAAAATCCAAAAAAGGCCCGACATTTGAGCTAACTGCTTCCTAAGTTTCAAAGCTGGCTCCAAGTCTCTGAGACAAGCTATGACTTCACTTGACTGGGTGCTTACTTTGCACTGTCTAGTGGACTGAAAACACCGCTGATTAACTGATAACCCAAAAGTATATGTGTGTGCATTTTTTTTTAAATAAAAGCTTGATCTGTGCGTTTATGGATTGATGCATTGTCGCCAGTGCCAAGTATCATGATCCATCACTGAATCGATCTTTTTTTCCCCACCCCTAGTAATTGTACATGAATATGAATATTAGTTACACCAGGGTTTCCTCTGGAAACATTTCCCGGTGGCGGCCCGCCACGCCAGAAAAATTTCCGCCACTCTATCAGGACATATAAATTTAAGAAAAATTTATGAAGGAATGACAATCCGCAAGTGCGCACACAAACAACATGCGTGACCTTCATCCACGCGGAAAGAAGTGCCCCGCTCGCGTGTTCTAGTCACCAGTCAGGCAGAGTGTCTCGCTACTAGCATGACTGTCTGAGAGAAACACGAGCTTATTAAAGTACTTTAAATGCGGAAAAAAAATTCAGAAGAGCTATGTAAGCACTGGAGGCATTTATCCTGGTTTTAACCCGCTGGTAACGGGAGCAATAATGGAAGAGTCGCTTAGCTAACAGGTATGGTTAAGAGCTCGAATTGGTTGATTTTGTTCAATTATTGGTTGTTTTTTTTTTGTTTTTCTTATTTCAGTCAGAAATGAAAAAGGAGCTGTTTTTAACTTTTACGTTAGTTAATATTAACTAATTTATATTCATTATTATGCACCTGGCAAGTTAAGATGACCGAAATTCACAAAGTCAATGACTTTAATCTGTCAGCAGCCTTCAGACAAACTAAACGTGCCAACATTTGGATTTCAAAATAAGGGAGGTTTTTCCTGCTGTCTGGGTGGTGAGTTAAAAAGTTAAATTGTTATAAGGAAAAAGTAAAAAAAAAATAAAATACCACAGTCTGTCTCAAATCCATTTAAAAAAATAATTTTATTTTTAAAAAACAGACAAAAAATAGCCATAAAATAATCCACAAATTTATAATAAAGTCTCAAATGTACAAGAAAAGTCAATTTTACAAGAGGAAATTACAAATTTAAAGACAATAGTTTCAAAATTAGATAAATTTACAGAGAAGAGTAGAAAACTATAAGAAAATTGTTATAAATTTTTGAGAAAAACCTCAAACCTTCAAGACTGAAGTCATTACTCAAGTTTTTAAGTGGGTGCTCTTTGTACCCTTAACTCAACTAGAAATTTTTGGTTGTCTACTTTTATTAATTTCAAAGCACTGCTTTTACATGAGTAGAATTTCTGGTTACTATACTCACCTGATTATATAATTTAAGTATACACGAGTAACTTACTATTATCAATGTTTTTTCCCTTCCCTACTCTCTCAATGGAAAAAAAAAAGAAACACTAGAATAAAAATACAAAAAAAATACATATTTTTGTCATTTATGTAAACCATGACAAAAAAAAAAAAAATCCTGCAGGACAAAACAAGACACTTGATATTTTCTAACCTGTTTGTATACCACCATACACAGAGAGAGAACCTGAATTAGACAGGACTCAGAGAGGGCAAGATGAGACAGAAGAGAGGAGCCAAGGAGAGGAAAGTGTTCAGGCGGAGGAACGAGAGAAGGATAACACCACTAAAAAGTCTAAACACAGGACGTCTGGGTGGGACCCCAACTGGCCCAATATTCTAATATTCAAGCCTCGGTTGTACAATACTTCATATGGTAAGTTCCATGTGCAAAGTTACTGTGCAAAATTTAAAAAAAAAAAAAAGAAAAGAAATAAAGAGTATAAAATTAGCATATTCCAGTAACAATAGTGTCACGTGTTTACTGCCCCCCTCCCAGAAAAATATGTTACCATCACACCACGGTCTTTAAGCCAGAGGAAACACTGTACACTGTTATAACATTAATACGTACCTATATGCATACAATATATACATGGGATTCAACTGATAATGGATTTGAAAATGTAATCATTTTCAGTATTGTACTGAATTTGGATCAAACAGTTTTGCAGTGGAATTTTTAGCGGTAAATAACAAATTGAATCAAATGGTGACAGCACTGAAGACTCAGGCCTCTAACAACTATGTCGTTTAACCTCACTCAAGGACAGCCTCAGTCAGCAGTACAGTAACAGACAAAGCTCAAGATTACCCCAAAACACTATCTTCCTGTTACTCACCGCAAGGAATGTCAGGTATGAACACAAATCAGAAATGCAGGAAGCAATCTGACAAATATTTTTCGCACACAATTTAAGAGGCATACATCCGCAGGGCCTTTATCGGAAGACATCTGAAATCTCTGAAAATCCACTTTCCCTGCTCTACTTTAAACATGTGAAGTAACAATGTCAAAGCCCCACCTTTGCTGACACTGACAACTTATGGATAGAAATCAAAACAAGAGCTAGGAGCAAGTAAAAACAAGGACTGACAACTGCAGTCCCACATGAACCCACAAATCACGGCTCATTTACCAGGATCTCTGTGTCTGTTTTGAATGGGCCAAGTTTTAAAGCAGTGCTTAAACGTTTACAGGGATATTCTTGTCATATTAAACCAGATGAATGTTTGACTGGCTTTCATTCCATCCATTTCTAAACTGTGTATCCAACACATTATAGAAAGGACAGAAAACAATCTCAGTACTTAGAATTGCAGAAAAGTTAACGCATTTCTGCTGACATGTTCAAGGTTTATTTTGTGATATGGTTAACCAATCCTTCAAATCTGATTCATGTAAAATACTGTATGACTATGTAACAATCACATCAGAGACTACATTCCATTAACAGAAAAAATATATTTAAAAAAGGTCGTGATTCCTCGGAAACTTAAAATCACCTTAATACATGTATTATACATACATTAACATTTCATTTCTGCATACTGAAACTGTGTTTTTAGGTGGAACCAACAGCAATTAACTTAAAACACTATTCTGGCACATCCTGTGTGATAGTCACTGCTGCAGGCTAAAATCTCAATCCTTTGATATAAAAAAAAGAAATGGAGAGGCCATATTCCCAAAACCCTGCTGAAATCAGTGCAAAATTAGTCACAGCACAATAGAGAACAACAGGAACTAATTAATGTAATGCACTTGTTAAAGCATGTCCCACATTAGTTTTGTGTAAATGGCTCCTCATGGAGATAATACAGGTGATCTGTCTCTTGTAAAGTTAGCTTGATGGTGATGGAAAAGGAGAACTGAAGGGATGATCATCTACACACATTTCTGACAGGCTGAGGGTGGAGGTTTTATAGGTGATTACACCTAATGTCAAATGAACTCAAACGGTAACTTGTTTAATCTTTTTCTTACTTTTATGTGTGTAAGTGGGAAAAAAAAGTTAAGCAATTTTGTTACATTATATAGCGTTTATTTAACAAAAAATATAAATGCAACACCAGTTTTCACTCACATTTTTACGAACCTAAGTAAAATACTTCAGGCATTTTTCAGCTCACAGAAAATCATTTTTATTAATTGACTTTTTTTTTTTTTTTTTTTTAACAATCTGCAAGTGAGCACTTCAGTTTTGCCAATTTAATCTACCCGACAGGTGTAGTATACCAGTATGATGACTAAACACTAGGGTGGGGGAAGTAACTGCTTTTCTGATAGCTCGGGATGCAGACACGAACGATTCTGAATCGATGCACAAATGTCAAGATTCCGGTTCTTAAATATTAATAAATAATGCAATGAATTTTGACCCAATGAAAAAAAGCGTAACTCTACTGGCTGAACAATTTATGGGGATACACAAAATAGAGTAGCACGGAGCAGCGCCCAATTCACAAATTCCTCATTTTATTTAAAGCTATGTTCGATCCACAGTGTACTTCAACTGTATTCCCTACTCCGTTCTCAGGGAATATCTGGTGGAACACTCTGTACAGCCCACTTCGGAGTACACTACTGAGCGATCGGAACGCACCATCAGTCTGGGTGTTCAAATCAGTTTGCTGGAGTACCGTTGTCATACTGTGTGGCTGTATGGACCGTATCAATTATGGGCTGGTTCAAAATATCAAATTGATTTTATGCGTCTGATCTGATATCGAGTGACAAAATCCTGACATTGATCCATTTAATATAATGCCTTTCCCTGTGTGAATCATATAAGAGTTTTACAGGAGGTGTCGCGTGTGGCTTAACTTGTGTTCATACAATTATTTCACAAGTTAAAGTGTTCCTGGTACAATTTACAGCAATGGCTTTTATGTCCTGATTGGTGGAGCCTTGAGTACTTTTATCATGTCTATAATCAGCTTCATGTGTGCTTGTGTTGTGTTCATGCTGCATGTAATTGTGTTTTGTAAATATGTGTTTACAAGGATGTCACCCGACTGCAAAACAAATCTACCTACGAGTATAAATAAAGTAACCTGAACGGCTCTCTTTAGTGCAAGGAACACAGTCAGAACAGCAAAATTCCTTCTGAATTGGCAATGAATTGATTCTGGAAAGCACTGATGATTAGCAGCCTTAGTGTCAATGCACAATCCCGGCCTTTAACACTGGAGTGGAGAGGAGAGGAGAGGAAAGGAAAGGAGAACTAACTAACTAACTAACCTGCACTTATATAGCGCTTTTCTAGTCACAAAGACCACTCAAAGCGCTTTCATTAATACTAACCCTCTATTCTAAGGGCCTATAGGAAACAGATATCTAGGGAACATGCATGTTTTTGGCATGTGGGAGGAAACCAGAGAGGAGGGGTAACGGCTAAGCTGATCGCCAGGCTTTACTGGATTTATACTCCTTTGGTAATATGGGCGCTGTAGACATGACTACATTGGTAAGTCTACAAAGCATGGGACGCCTACACCAGCAACACCCAGCAGACTGTAGATCATAGATGAAATTCAATGGAAGTGCGTGAAACTGTACAGCCGCAGCTAGACCAAAACATGGAACAACTGGAGGGTGGGGGGGGTAGAAATGCTTCTATTTTTCATAAAAAGTCTAATATTCATATGTTCGAAATTCTGCATATTTTTGACTGAAGGACTATTGTGACAGAGATCATCCTGCGCAGTTCGCCCCACACGGGACACGAACCCGCGACCTCTCAGTCAACTACACAGTTCGAGCATGGGAGACACAGCACGATCGCGCTGAGCTAAAGGTCCGACCGGTAGCTCAGCGCTACCGATACTGTATGAGGCTTTGGGAGGGAGGTTTTACTAACGTTCTACGCCGAACAGCACTAGTTGGCATCCGTTACACTCTCCCCCTTAAACCTCACTCCCATGCCGGGTTCACGGCACCAGTGTGACAGAGATCATCCTGCGCAGTTCGCCCCACACGGGACACGAACCCGCGACCTCTCAGTCAACTACACAGTTCGAGCATGGGAGACACAGCACGATCGCGCTGAGCTAAAGGTCCGACCGGTAGCTCAGCGCTACCGATACTGTATGAGGCTTTGGGAGGGAGGTTTTACTAACGTTCTACGCCGAACAGCACTAGTTGGCATCCGTTACACTATGTTACTTATGGAACAGGGGAAAAAAAAGAAAGATGTATCAAGATGCATCGACAATCGATTCAGACTCAAATCGGAGCCCCTTTGAATCGAATCGTGAGGTGCCTAAAGATTCCCACGTGTATTAAACACCAAGGTTGGTGAACAGGTACAGTCTTGGGCGAATGTGTAATTAAAAAAAAAAAAAAAAAAATCACACAACACCATGCTACAGATCTTTAAAAGTTTGGGACAGTGCTGTAAGAATGTCCACCAACTCGGCTAGTACTGCTTAATGAATGCCCTTTATCAAGATAATCGTACATTTCAAAGTGTCCAAAGCGCAAGAGTGCAACAGCTATGCCGTTTAATCAGCATCTTGTGTCTGTGTGTGTGTGTATATATATATATTTTATAGTAATACGTACATATGTTTATTAGCTGCTCTTGCTTGCTTTTTTTTTTTTTTTTTTTTTTTCTTGCCTTCTGATTGTTGCTCTGAGTGTTGCTATCCCTGTGCTGTTGCAATCCTGGAATTTCCCCGTTGTGGGACTAATAAAGGCTTATCTTATCTTATCTTATCTTATCTTACCTGTTAGCTGGATAGGTTATCTTAGCAAACAAATGCTGATTAATAGATTTTTTTTGCCTTGTGCGTGCACTGCAAGGGCCTTGGAAAAATGCGAACGGAAACGACTGCTGCATTTATATGTTTAATTATGATAAGTAAGACAAAAATATGTAAAATATCAGCGGGGGGGGGCAACAAAACTGGGAATAGTGACACATCTTCTTTGCACTCTTCCTGGATCGCCACATTTCATCAGCGGTTCGGGTGGTGACACATACCTCCCATCCATCCCATCACTGCCTGCAACAGACCCCGGGGGGGGGGCTCCTGGACCCCCCGTTTGGACGGCGGTGAGACTGCCCATCCCATTTTGTAAACGCAGACAAGTTATGTTTCGGGAACGGGCTTGTTTTTCCGCAAAAACCAGGTGTACGCTAAACCCAACGCGCAAGCAAAGCCACAAACGAGCTGGGAGAATAAGTGAGCTAGTTTAGCTCCAGTTCACCACAGCACGGGCAGCCTGGCGCGGCGCCGGGCTAGCCTGAAGTTCCCGACAGCGGGCAAACTTCTCCGCCGCGTTTGCCTTCACATCCCCGAGCTGCGCAAAGCGGACATTTGACGCTACCGTTACAACAGTGCCGCTATCTCTTTCTCCAACCCCCTCCCAGCAAAGGCGCGTACGGGTATACCTCCCTGTTGTGTGACACCCTGCCCGGGACATGGCAACCGAAGGAAAACTGACGAGACTTGCGGCTGAGGACTTTCAGTTTGGGAAAAGGGAACCCTGAGCGAACTTTTTCCGTACCTTCCAGACGCCGAAGAGCTCCCCGTCAATGCTTCCACGTATTTCCAGCCATAGTTCCCGGTTTGGACAACGCCATCCTCAGCCGTGGAGAGCGAAAATCCGACTGAGAGTGTGGGTATAGCGTGATTTTTCCTCAGCGCTCTTCTGAATCTGCGTGGCTCCTCCAACAGCGGCTTCTGTTTTTTTTTTTTTTGTTTTTTTTTTTTCCCCTGCCGCGGGAGCGAGCGCACAGGGATACTGGGTTCGCCACGTGAACGCGCAACTCTGGAGATTCCAAAAAGCACCCAGAAGAGGCACCACACCAGAATATCAAAATTTACGGTGATGCATTCTCCCAAGCTATAAACCAGTTCAAGAAATTTAGCACATTGACATTCCTAGCCACTATTAGTAAACTGTTTATTTATTTATTTAACCCATGATGCAGGAGTGTAGTAGCTACCCAGTAGGTGATTTGAAGGGGGGATGCCATCCCCTTTGTGAGCAAAATGACCCAAAAGCATCACGTCGTTAAACTGTCACCCCGCCCCAATCCCCATGATTCACAAGTGTAAAGGGGGGTGGGGTACATCGCTAACCTCGAAAAAAGAAAGAATCCCCCCCCCATGTCATAAACTTTTCTATATTCTATAACGTAACTGAATAACATTAATTTAAGCCACCAATTCTAAGCAGAAATGCCAAAAAAAAAAGTATACATTTTCAACTTCTTAAGCCATTCAGAGGTGGACTTGCTGGTGTGTTTGGGATCATTGTCCTGCTGCAGAACCCAAGTGCACTTCAGCTTGAGGTCAGGAACAGATGGCTGGACATTCTCCTTCAGGATTTTTTGCTAGATGGCAGAATTCATGGTTCCATTTACCAGAGCAAGTCTTCCAGGTCCTGAAGCAGCAAAACAGCCCCAGACCGTCACACTACCACCACCATATTTTACTGGTGGTGTGATGCTAAGCTCTAAGGCAAAGCTGTCGATTTACCAGTCAGTCTACGTTCCTACCCTCACCTATGGTCATGAGCTTTGGGTAATGACCGAAAGAATGAGATCGCGGATACAAGCAGCTGAAATGAGCTTCCTTCGTAGGATTGCTGGACTCACCCTTCGAGATGGGTGAGGAGCTCAGTCATCCGGGAGAGGCTCAGAGTAGAACCGCTGCTCCTCCACATTGAAAGGAGCCAGTGGAGGTGGTATGGGCATCTGATCAGGATGCCTCCTGGACGCCTCCCACTTGAGGTGTTTTGGGCACATCCCTCTGGGAGGAGACCCCGGGGTAGACCCAAGACTCGCTGGACAGACTATGTCTCCCAGCTGGTCTGGGAGCGTCTTGGTATCCTCTCTGAAGAGCTGGAGCAGGTGGCTGGGGAGAGGGAAGTCTGGACTTCTCTGCTTGGACTGCTGCCTCCGCGACCCAGACCTCTGGAAAGATGGTAGAAGATGGATGGATGGATGGATTTTCAACTTCAGCATGGTGGCCTAGTTGGTAAAGCATCCTGGCCTGGTCATACCAAAGACCATATAAAAATGGCACTTCCCACCTTCTAGCTTGGTGCTCACCATAATAGAATGGGGGAAGGAGAAGTTGTTTGTGGCAGCAACCCCTCTGATTCTACATGTGATTAACATTGAATGAATGAATGAATGA
This sequence comes from Pholidichthys leucotaenia, assembly GCA_020510985.1. Lineage (NCBI taxonomy): Eukaryota > Metazoa > Chordata > Actinopteri > Cichliformes > Pholidichthyidae > Pholidichthys > Pholidichthys leucotaenia. The sequence continues at coordinate 53,132,661 of CM035840.1, read as the reverse complement.
ATCTTTATTTCAGATAGATTAAAAGTAACTACAAAAGCACTCGGAGAGCACAGACCTCCGCCAAGCACCACAGTTCCCCCCATACAGTGTTTGTGTGTACGTTTTCAGATTCCTTGACCATGAAAACATATGACTAGCAATTGGATTCACAATGATAGGATTAGTGGTTCAGTAGTTATTCACGAAAATCGCATTTTCTGTAAAGGCGGTTTTCTTCTGGACGGTGATCAGGATCACCACCAAAATCTAATCATCTGTAGGATACCCCATTTCTGACAATCTCTGAAAATTTCATGAAAATCCGTCCATAACTTTTTGAGTTATCTTGCTAACAAACAAACAGACAGACAGACAAACCAATGCAGATGAAAACATAACCTCCTTGCAGGAGGTAAAGATTAAAAGAAAGGAACAGAATAATATAACAAAGGGGAAAAACAAACAAAAAAAAACATCTTACAAGGTCAAATTAAACAATAACTCCTCTGATTATACAGTTCAACATAAGTTATACGAAATGGGTGATGGCTGAAGCCGCAGCTTATATTGCCCACCCATATTGCATCCAAGAATTCGAAAGAAAAACAAAACAAGAGCGATTACAATTCAGAACAAAGCTAAGACAAAATGTGACAAAAAACTAAGCAACAACACAGACTGGATATGACAATCCTTATGTGATTTTACATGTCATCTTGTATATATGTTTGGAGTATTTCTTCCTTTAGTTTTTGTTTAAATTGTCCAAGTGTTGTACATGATTCTAATTCAGGTCCAAAATCGTTCCATAATCTGACTCCTTGCACTGAGACACAGTGTTGCTCGGTGGTAGTTCTCACTGAAGGTTTTTGAAATATACATGTTCCTCTGAAATGATATTGTTTCTCCCTTATTTGGAACAACTTTTGGATATTTGCGGGCAGTGATAGATTCTTCACTTTAAACATTATTACTGCAGTTTTAAAGTCAACCAGATCTTTCAACTTGAGAGCTTTTAATTAAGAAAAAGTGGGTTTGTTGGTTCTCTGTAAGCAGCTTTGTTTATTATTCTAATAGCTCTCTTCTGGAGCATAAAGACTGGATATATGTTTGTTATATATGTATTTCCCCATACTTCAGTACAATATGTCATGTATGGGAGTATTAATGAATGATACAAAGTAGGTTGGTGTGGGTTGATTCAGCAAATATTTCACTCTGTGTAGTATTGAAATTGATTTAGATATTTTACCTTTGATATAATTAATATGTGACTTCCAACACAGTTTATTATCAATTATTACTCCAAGAAATTTAGTTTCGGATACCCTTTCAATCTCTACACCATTTACACTGAGTTTAGATACTAAGTTGTTGTGATGGTTGTTAAAAACTATAAATTTTGTCTTACTTAACTTGAGCGTTAATTTGTTTGAATCAAACCACAGTTTAAGCTTTCCAGATTCCTTTCCGAGTGTATCCAAAAGTTGTTCCAAATTGCTTCCACTGCATAATAAATTAGTGTCATCGGCAAACAATATTAAATCCATTTTTTTTGAAACTTTACATATATCATTTATATACATATTGAATAACAGTGGTCCCAAAACTGAACCCTGTGGGACTCCACAAGTAACCTTCAGTAACTCTGAGTTTTTCTTACCAACACATACAGTACATACTGATATCTATTCTTTAAGTAACTACATAACCAGGACAGTGCTACCCCCCAATACCACAATTTTGTAGTTTCTTTAATAATAAATTATGATCCACTGCATCAAATGCTTTTTTTAAGATCCAGGAATACCCCAACTGAATACTCTTTATTTTCAACGGCAGTTGATATTTTTTCTGTAAATTCCATTAGAGCAAATGCAGTTGTCCTCTTGTGTCTGAACCCATATTGCTGCTCACACAATAAATTATTCTTCATTATGAAGTTGTCAATTCTCTCTCAGAATATTTTTTCAAGTATCTTGGAAAATTGCGGCAATAGTGAAATTGGTCTGTAGTTTGAAAATTCCCCTTTGTCACCCATCTTGTATATCGGAATTACTTTAGCTATTCTCATTGCATTGGGAACTATACCTGTTTGGAGATACAGGTTACAGATACAGTGGGGCAAAAAAGTATTTAGTCAGCCACCAATTGTGCAAGTTCTCCCACTTAAAAGATGAGAGAGGTCTCCAATTTCCATCATAGGTATACCTCAACTATGAGAGACAAAATGAGAAAAAAAAAATCCAGAAAATCACATTGAAGGATTTTTTATGAATTAATTGGTAAATTCCTCAGTAAAATAAGTATTTGGTCACCTACAAACAAGCAAGATTTCTGGCTATCACAGACCTGTAACTTCTTCTTTAAGAGGCTCCTCTGTCCTCCACTCATTACCTGTATTAATGGCGCCTGTTTGAACTCGTTATCAGTATAAAAGACACCTGTCCACAACCTCAAACAGTCAGACTCCAAACTCCACTATGGCCAAGACCAAAGAGCTGTCAAAGGACACCAGAAACAAAATTGTAGACCTGCACCAGGCTGGGAAGACTGAATCTGCAATAGGTAAGCAGCTTGGTGTGAAGAAATCAACTGTGGGAGCAATTATTAGAAAATGGAAGACATACAAGACCACTGATAATCTCCCTCCATCTGGGGCTCCACTCAAGATCTCACCCCATGGGGTCAAAATTATCACGAGAACGGTGAGCAAAAATCCCAGAACCACATGGGGGGACCTAGTGAATGACCTGCAGAGAGCTGGGACCAAAGTAACAAAGGCTACATCAGAAACACACTACGCCGCCAGGGACTCAAATCCTGCAGTGCCAGACGTGTCCCCCTGCTTAAGCTAGTACATGTCCAGGCCCGTCTGAAGTTTGCTAGAGAGCATTTGGATGATCTAGAAGAGGATTGGGAAAATGTCATATGGTCAGATGAAACCAAAATAGAACTTTTTGGTAAAAACTCAACTTGTCGTGTTTGGAGGAGAAAGAACACCATACCTACTGTGAAGCATGGGAGTGGAAACATCATACTTTGGGGCTGTTTTTCTGCAAAGGGACCAGGACGACTGATCCGTGTAAAGGAAAGAATGAATGGGGCCACGTATCATGAGATTTTGAGTGAAAACCTCCTTCCACCAGCAAGGGCATTGAAGATGAAACGTGGCTGGGTCTTTCAGCATGACAATGATCCCAAACACACTGCCCAGGCAACGAAGGAGTGGCTTCATAAGAAGCATTTCAAGGTCCTGGAGTGGCCTAGCCAGTCTCCAGATCTCAACCCCATAGAAAATCTTTGGAGGGAGTTGAAAGTCTGTGTTGCCCAGCGACAGCCCCAAAACATCACTGCTCTAGAGGAGATCTGCATGGAGGAATGGGCCAAAATACCAGCAACAGTGTGTGAAAACCTTGTGAAAACTTACAGAAAACGTTTGACCTCTGTCACTGCCAACAAAGGGTATATAACAAAGTATTGAGATGAACTTTTGTTATTGACCAAATACTTATTTTACCGAGGAATTTACCAATTAATTCATTAAAAATCCTTCAATGTGATTTTCTGGCTTTTTTTTTTTCTTATTTTGTCTCTCATAGTTGAGGTATACCTATGATGAAAATTGGAGACCTCTCATCTTTTAAGTGGGAGAACTTGCACAATTGGTGGCTGACTAAATACTTTTTTACCCCACTGTATATGTCAGTGGCTTCACTTAGCATTCAATGATAGTTTTGACTAAGAGCATGTCAATACCTTCACAATCCATAGATGTTTTACTTTGTAGATAGGAAAAACGCATTTTCGTTCTACTGTACATGATTGACTGAATGACAACAGAGATGGCTTCTTCTTTCTCATAAATTTGCAATTTAAAAAAAAAAAAGTGACTTTTTTCCCTCATAAATTTGTAGCTTTTTCTTCATAAATTTGTCATTTTTTCTTAAAAAATTGTGACTTTTTTTCTCATAAATTTGTCTTTTTCTTCTTGTAAATGTGTAAGTTTTTTCCTGAAAATGCTATGCTTTTTTTCATAAATGTGACTTTTTTCTCAAAATTTTGCAGCTTTTTTATCGTAAATTAGATTTTTTTTCTCTTGTAAATCTACAAGTTTTTTTTCCCTGAAAACGTCAACTTTTTTCTTAAAAATTTGATTTTTTTTCCTCATAAATCTGCATTTTTTTTTCTTGTATACTTGCAGCTTTTTTTTTCTCACAAATTTGCCTTTTCTTCCCCTGTAAGTTTTCAACTTTTTTTCCTTGTAAATTTGCAGTGCTCATCTGGGTTTTTTATTTTTTAAATGTTCCAGGTTGGGGGTAGGGGGTGCAGGTTAACAAGAGGGATGCTTCTGGGTCATTTTGCTTACAAGGGGAATAGCATCCCCCTTCATCCCCCTCAGATCACCTACTGAGTATAGGTATTTTACATCCAAAAATTAAAATCTGTTGACATTTATCCATAAGCGAGAGTGTGGAATACAGTATTGGAATCACATTCTGTGTCCTCCACATCAAAATTATCTTTCATTTTGTGGCTGTAAACTCACAGACAGAAAATTAGGAGACCACACTTCAAAGCACAAATTCATTTCGAGTGCATGCAATTATTCAAACCCAGTTCGTCTGGGGAAGACAACTCATCAGGAGGAAGGGCACAGATGCTCAGTACAAAGCTACAGTCAGCGTGCATCTGCAGTGGTTATTGAAAAGTGTTGAGAGCAGTTATTGAGCCTTTAATGACATAATGCTTGTCATCAGGGATAATGATAGCTGGAAAAAATCCCATTCTGCTGCTGCAGTCATGTCAAATGGCATGGTGGGAGGATGAAATTCCTTTAAATTTGTCACTATTTTAAAACAGAGTAAAAAAAAAATGCAGCCTAACTTAAAACTTATATGTCTCAGATGACAGCTACTGTCTCAAGAAAAACCTGGACATATGTGGAGAACCTGAAGGCCACATGCTTTGGCAACAGGAGGAGCCGAACCGGAGGTTGACATGTGGGAATGACTCAAGTTTTTTTGCACATTCCAGGCATCGTTTCCTCCTCACTGCCCAGGTCCTGGGCACTGAGGTCAAGGATTTTCCAGGGGCTGATGGGGTGGAGTGGGTGGGAGGACGGAGTGGCCGTTGCATGAAAGAAAAGGAAGCATGACTCTGATTTTCCTGTTTTGTCACGTCTAGAGTAACTCTCTCATTCAGCTTAAACAAGACAGGTAATGGTAGGACTTCGCGGTGTATGGGCCGCTGAAATGTGAGTCTGTAAAATAACTAAAAAGAACACAAGTGAGTTTTCCAAAAAATGAGAGAAAATGAAGGACTCACGTTATCAACAGACTTAAATATACGAGTATTGTTTGTAATGTTGAACTAGAGAAAAAAGAGCCCCAAACGTCATTTATCTTGCCACATTTCAGTCTGTTCTGGGTGGGGGGGGGGGGGGGGTTGTATTACAGTTCCATCATGTGATGTTCTCATTCAATTTCAAGTAAACTCAGAAACATTTCCCCCAGAATTGGATGTGCCATCCATCCCGCATTAAATCCCTCCACTTTCATAAGAACCAATTTCCTCCAGACACAGTAACAATCTGCTGTTGGAGCAGCACTTGAGAAACAGGCCGTGCAGAAGTTTTGGGTTTGCAGCCAACAGATGTCTAAGAGCCCAGCTGCAGCGGCCTCAATGTCTAAATTGGGAAATCAGCAGACAGGAATGATGCCCCTTTACAGAACCAGTCTCAGTTTTGATAATAAAAATTTAAAATGTTAAATCACGCACTTGATTGAACTCAACCCAACTTGGGTGAAGCCTGACTGACTAAATGTAGCTCTCTTTGACCATAATAGTGCATGTTATTGTGGGGACAGGAACCATCCAGGGCACCGGGACCACTGAGTGCCAATTCAGCACATGACGCCTGACTCATCCTCTCTCCTCTGAGTCACTCCGTCCCGCTTCTGGTCCAGGATCTGTGGCTCTCTGCTGGATCTGGCTCCTACTCTCCTCCCCCCGATTTCAACCCGCCACTCCGCAGGCAGGAAGCAGGCCAACGATGCAGACATGACCCCACTGTGGAGGAAGAGAATGCGTCTGTATTCCACTGGGTGTTTCTTTGTTAGGACGAAAGGCGTGCGGTGATGATGGCGTGGAAAGAGAAGGGCAAGAGGAGAGACGTCAGGAGGGAGTGAGGCGTCACCGTGCTGGAGTGCTCGACAGATGAGATTAATTAAACTGAAGGGAAATCTGACCCACTCCCATAGGTGTAAATCGGGGGAAAACCTGGAAAAAAAAAAACCTGGAAAAAAAACCAGAGAATTGTCTCCCCCTCTCAATATCATCATAAACCTTTAGTATCGTGTTACATAACTGAATAACGTGTTTCAATGACCAATTCTAAGCAGAAATGCAAAAAAGTAAAACAACTTTTCAATTTTCAGCCTTCTTACAGATTTGCAACTTTTTCTCAAAATATGACTTTTTTCCTCAAAAATCTGCAACTTTTTTTATTGTAGATTTGCATCTTTTTTCCTCATAAATATGCAACTTTTTCATAAATATACAACTTTTTTCATAAATTTGCAACTTTTTTCTTTTAAATTTTCAACTTTTTCCCCCCAAAATTTGTACCTTTTTTCTCATAAATCTGCAGCTTTTTCCTCATAAATTTGCAGCTTTTTTTTCCTCGAAAATCTTCAGCTTTTTTGCCTCATAAATTTGCAGCTTTTCAACTTTGACTTAAAATTTTCATTCTGGTGCTGTCATTGCTGGTTAAGTTTTTATTCTATGTAATGCCTTAAATTTTTTCTCTTCATCTAGACAATGACTCAAGTTTGTTTTCATAAAGTTTTTGTTTTAAAGGGTTTGAACTCTCTTATTACAAAAATAAAGGCCCCTAAACACAATCTTGCATCTACCAACATGTGCATTTCAATAAATTAGAATGTCATTGAAAAGTTGATTTATTTCAGTAATTGAACTTAAAAAATTAAAGTCATATATTATAGATTGATTACACACAGAGTGATACATTTCAAGTATTTATTTCTTTTAATTTTGATGGTTATGGCTTATAATTTATGAAAACCACAAATTCAATTTCTCAAAAAGAAAAATGGAATATTACATAAAATGAATTTTTAAAAGGGGAGTAAAAGCATGAAGTGCTCTGAAATTTCTGGTAGATGACTGCTGACTTTGAACTTGATAAAAGTTAAACTTTGATTCTGTGCCTCTTCACTCTTCCTCCAGACTATGGGACACTGATTTCCAAATTAAATGCAAAATTTACTTTCATCTGAACAGAGGTCATCTGCTGGTGTTAGTCCACTGTGTTTATCAAGTCCAAAGTCAGCGCAGTCGTCTACCAGCAAATTTTAGAGCACTTCGTGCTTCCCTCTGCTGACAAACTTTAAGGAGATGCTGATTTCATTTTCCAGCAGGACTTGGCACCTGCCCACACTGCCAAAAATACCAATACCTGGTTTAATGACGATGGCATCACTGTGCTTGATTTGCCAGCAAACTCTCTTGACCTAAACCCCATAGAGAATCTATGGAGTATTGTCAAGAGGAAGATGAGAGACACCAGACCCAACAATGAAGACGAGCTGAAGGTCACTATCAAAGCAACCTGGGTTTCCATAACACCTCAGCAGTACCACAGGCTGATCGCCTCCACACTATGCCACCTTGATGCAGTAATTCATGCAAAAGGAGCCCTGACCAAGTATTGCGTGTATACATGGACATATTTTTCAATCGGCCACCATTCTATTAAAGTCCATTTTTTCGAATTGATCTTATGAAATATTCTAATTTTCTGAGAAGCTGATTTTGGGATTTTCATTAGATGTAAGCCATAACCATCAAAATAAAAAGAAATAAACACTTGAAATATATCACTGTGTGTAATGAATCTATATACAAGTTTCACTTTTTGAATTGAATTACTAAACTAAATCAACTTTTGGATGAAATTCTAATTTATTGAGATGTACTTGTATAGTGTCCCCCTCAATCTTTACTCTGAAGAAAATGTTTTGTTTATTGCCCCCCCCAACAGTGACATGAAATATCTGCCCATGCCCACTCCTAACCATTAACCCAAGCAAGGCAAATGCAATGACAAAATATGGGGCAGTATCGTTGAACATTTAGCACCCTCTTCTCCCTTCCCCAAGTTATTTTTAGACCTCTGGGCCAATATCAAAGCAAAACAGGGCTACCGTTAAGCTCATTACACAAATGAGCTCTGTGACCTGCTGCCAGAACGAGTAGTACACATGTGAAAGGTGATGCCCGAAGTTGAAAGGCAAACAGCTCTAATAAGGTAGGACGTAGAATTCTAAATTAGAACTGCTTTATTAAATGTAATATCCCTTATGTCCATAAAAGGGAGATTATTTGTATTTTGCAGCCTTGCAATGAGCAAAAAGAAATCCTGATGCAACCCACCAGCTCACCTTTTGTTTAAACAAGGTGATTCAGCTCCTCTCCCTTTAAGTCAATTTTCTTTTGATTAACTGTGTCTTGCAAAAAGTTTGAACAGAAAGTGGGTGGAAGTTCTGTGCTTGCGGCGAGAGTTATGGGCTCCATATAATATTATAGGAATACCCACTCTCACTGATGTCATACAGAAACAAGATTGGAAAAACTTTCGAAAAAAATATTTTTAGGATTTTGTGCATGCACCGACCTCATTATTTTAAAACACTTAATATCAGTGCCAGCCATAGCATGTTTCTTCTTGGCTGCTCCCTTTAGGGGTCTCTGCCTCCATCTCACCCTATCCCTTGCATCTTGCTGTGTAACGCCAACCCTCTCCATGTCCTCTTTCATGACGTCCATGAATCTTCTGTGGTCTTCCACTTGTGCTCCTGCCTGGCAGCTCCATCTTCAACATCCTTTGTCCACTATATCCACAATCCCTCCTCTGCACATGTCCAAACCATCTCACCCTTGCCTCTCTTACTTTGTCTCCAAACTGCTCAACCTGAGCTGTATACTTATTTCTAATCCTGTCCCTCCCGATAAGAATCTTAACATCTTCAACTCTGCCACCTCCAGCTCCACCTCCTGTCTTTTTGTCACTGCCACTGTCTCCAGACCATACATCATAACAGGTCTCACTACCATCTTGTAAATCTTCCGTTTCACTCTAGCTGCTATCCTTGTGTCACAAATCATCCCTGACACTCGTCTCCACCCACTCCACCCTGCTTACTTTGGATGGTTGACCCCAGGTATTTAAACCCACCTTCATTAACTCTACTCCTTGCATCTTCAAAGATTCAAAGATTTTTATTTGTCATTACTTATATACTTACGTACAGGACATACAGGAGAACTGAAATGCCGTTTCTCTCTCTATTAGTGGTGTGTGCAATATATAAGAAAAGGAAGGAATAAGGATGAAAAACAACAACAGCAGTCTATGTACAGTAATGCTACCCATAGTGCAAATAAAGATAAAAGATAAAACCCAGCAATCCTATCCATCTTATTCCTGGGGGTGCCGCTGTAGGAACGATTATGGGCAGAGCTTCCGGTTTTGGCTGACCTAGTGTTAAATCAGTCAGTAACAGTGGAGTAGCAGGGGCATTTAAAATAGCATTTTTAAAAGTTTTTCAAATTCATTTTAATGTATAGTCCACATACGTGCTTTGCACTCCCGTGGCAGCTAATTTCAGCACTTGTAGTTTTTGTATTTTTGAATGTTTTTGCGTAGTTCTGGTACTTCCTGCTGTTTGTGGTGTGAGGCTCCTCACAGATAAGCACAGCTAAATCTGTGGCTTCAACAGCAATGAGTAGATCATGCACTGAAAAGTAAAGGATTGTTCATGTGATCGATGGTACAGCCACAGCAGCACCAAGTATGTTTTCACTTGTATGAATGTCACAGACCTGACGTTTTACCCCAAATTTAAAACGCCCAAGCACAGTGTTGTGGTTCTTTGTGGCTCTGACTAGACTCTACGTCTGCTCTGAGGTGAATTTGATTATGTGCAACATCTTTTAACAAAATGCATCCAACTTTATTGCGGTGGAAACATTGATATATCTCAGAGCTTTTATTTGTTTACAGCATTAGCATGTTAGCAGCGGAGCTAACTAACGGAGCTACTGTCCACAGAGCTGCTGGCCACTTTTTAAGGTCATATTCTCATCCCTCCATAGTCGTGGAATGTGGTATGATTATATTACTGTTTTTGATGTGCAAAAGGCTGTGTTCTCACATTTTTGATGCTGAAGTTATTGTTTTTTAACAAGGAAAAGTGTCCTGTTTCAGTGACAACACGTTGTAAACTACTACCGGAAGTTGCTACCATAATTCATGCAAGGCCTCATGGGGCCTAGGAATAAGGTGGATATACAGAAAAAGTGAAGCCGTAATACCTGTAATTGCAAGTTCAGTGCAGTAGTGTAAGTGCAGACAGTGACAGATTAGACTGCACATGATCAATATTGCAATAACAGACAGCAGGAGGTATGGCATTTGTGCAAATGGTTGCAGTAAGGTGCAGAGACATACAGCAGCAGATGTATTCCTGTTGGTGTGCCAAGTCTTGCTGTGCAAACAGCTGAGGTAGTTATTGTGTGGGTGAGTATGTTACGGTCCGGGGGGCCAGAGTTCAGAGTCCTGATGGCCTGGTGAACAAAGCCATTAAGCAGTCTTGTGGAACGGGCCCGGAGGCTCCAGTACCTTTTCCCCAAGGGCAGAAGGCTAAAGAGGGAGTGTGAGGGGTGGGAGGTGTCACCTGAAATGTTGATGGTTGTGCGGGTGTGGTAGATGTCTGAAAGGGGAGGTACAGGGGCACCGATGATCTTGTTGGCTGCTTTCACTTCACTATTACACCTGCCTCTCTCTTAGTCACACACATTTGTTCTGTTTTGCTTCTGCTAACTTTCATTCCTCTTCTCTCAAGTGCATACCTCCACCTCTCCAGGTTCTCTTCCACCTGCTCACTACTGTCACTACAGATCACAATTTCATTTGTACACATTATGGTCCACGGAGAATCCTGCCTGACCTCGTCTGTCGGCCTGTCCATCACCATGGCAAACAAGAAGGGGCTCAGAGCCGATCCCTGATGTAACTCCACCCCCACATTGAATCCCTCTGTCACTCCTACAGGGCACCTCAACACCATCTCACTGTGCCCATACATGTCCTTTCCCACCCTCACATACTTCTCTGCCACTTCTGATTTCCTCATACTGTACCACACTTGTTGGCACCCTCTCATATGCTTCCTCTAGATCCACAGACACAGTGCAACTTCGTCTGACCTTCTCCATACTTCTCCATTAACAAGCTTAAAGCAAACATTGCATCTGTAGTACTCCTTGGCATGAAACCATACAGTTGCTCACTGACTGTCACCTCTCTTCTTAACCTGGCTTCAACAATTCTTTTCCATATCTTCATAGTGTGACTGATCAACTTTGTGCCTCTGTAGTTATTACAGGTTTGAGGGTCACCCTTCTTTTATATAATTGGGACTACTACATTTCTTCTCCATTCCTCAGGCATCCTCTCACTCTTCAAGATTGTGCTAAACAATCTTGATGAAAAGCCCACTACCGTCTCCCCTATACATATTCATACATCCACAGGTATGTCATCTGGACCAACTGCCTTTCTACTCTTCATCCTCTTCATAGTTTCCCTCACTTCCACCTTGCTAATCCTCTGAACTTCCTTGTTCACCATCTTTCTTTCATCCATCCTCCGCTTACTCATTTTCTTAATTTATCAGCTCCTCAAAGTAATAATAATAATAACTCAAATTTATATAGCGCTTTTCTGGGAACTCAAAGTCACTTTACAAGAAGAAGAAAAAAAAAACTGTTATGGCCCGTTAACAGCTGAAAGCTTTTTTGAAAAGCTGTTTAAGTTTATTCTTAAAGAAGGGGAGTGAGTCCGTATTGCGGATATCTGAGGGCAGGGAATTCCAGAGGGTTGGGGCAGCAATGGCAAAAGCTTGGTCCCCCACTATACGTTGTTTAGTCCTGGTGATAGGGGTCAGGAGGTTTGAATCAGATGATCTGAGTTGGCAAGTGGGGGCGTGACGGAGGAGGACGTCTGTCAAGTATGGAGGAGCTAGGTTATCTAGGTTATTGAGGGCTTTGTAGGTGATGAACAGGATCTTGAAGTGAATGCGTTGTTGTACCGGTAACCATTGTAGGTTTTTCAAAATGGGTGTAATGTGGTCTCTGGAATGAAACTGGGTGAGCAGTCGAACAGCAGAGTTCTGTACATCCTTCCATCTTCTCAACACACTCTCCTCACTTATTAGTACATTACCATCTCTGTCCTTCATCAACCTAACCTGCTACACATCCTTTCCAGCTCGATCTCTCTGTCTGGCCAATCAATACAATCCAACCACAGCATATTTATAATTTAAAAATGGGGAGGCATCTGAATAGTCTACTTATCGTGTAACATTTGGTGTACAACCTATAGTTATCAGCAAGAGAATCAAAGTTAGGTGATTCTATTGAGAATTTTCCTCAAACTTGTGATGGTGACATAATTTTAAATCATACTAAGTTAGTTCATGAAATGACATTCATAGTTCCAGGCACATCTGCATATACAACCTAGTCTTCTTCAACCACCACAATGAGGATGAACATGTCTACATCTACAGTACTGGCTACATTTGGTAGACACATCCTGTCTCCCTGAGGAGAAACTAATACCTTATTATCAGCTTATATTGAAATTTTATCCAATACTTCGGTCTATGTCCGCAAGCTTCTAAATGCATTTAATGATTTTCAAGCTTCCACTGTCCTAAATTGCATGTAAACACGACAGCCTAAAAAAAGTCACATAAAATCAATAATGGCTGGAGACACCACTTACTGTTGCCAACTTGCATAGTGAACATACTGACAATATATTAACTGACAAAAGTGCCATATTTCCCCCCTTTAAACTGATTTATGATGCACAGAGAAGACTGCATTGCATAGGAAATCATATCACATTGCCAATATCCTCAATGACAATCAGTACAACAGCAGTCACAAGTTCTGCCTAGCCCATCAGTGTATAAACTGGCATATCTTCTCTGGAAACAAAACATGTTGTTGGGGACAATGTTGGATATATTGCTGGCACAAATACTGCCTGTGTGCAGAGGAAGTCTCACTTGGCATTAAGGAAATGGGCATCAGTGAATGGAAACAGGAAGGGCTCCAAAAACCAGTGCATTATAATCTCAGCAACACTTTTTTTTAAATGTCAACTGGCAGCTCTAAAAATAGGAACATTCAATTCAAATTTCTAATGGGAACATCGTTTTCCTTTGGTTAAATATGGATATGATTGGAAAATTTCCCTAACACACTTAGATGTGAGCAGTCTGATGCCTGCTTAATCCAAATCTTTTTGACTCCACACACCAACTTCGAGTAAATAAGCTTAGGCGTCAACCAAGCACAGTTAAAGTGACTTATTTCAGCAGATTAGCTACTTAACTTCCATGGATATGTACTGATTTAAAAACTAGGAGTTTTCTCCCCTGTGCTGACTCATGAGGTAGAAATGCAGCATTCAGTCTGGGAAAACTTTAATACTTACATAGCACATTCTGGCTCTAATAATAAAGATAGACTGCTGATGAATTGTAATTAACCCATCAAGCCACCCTTAACCAGCAGTGAGTAGGAGAAGGTAATGTTTTCGCCGGCATTGGTTGGTTTGTCTGTCTTTTAGCAACATAACTCAGAAAAGTTAGGAATGGAGTTTGATGAAATTTTCAGGAAAGGTGTATAATGGCACAGGGAACAGGTGATTATAGATTTTGGTGATGATCTGAGAGTGCATATCTCCACCAAGGGCTTTGCTTGTATTCGTGCAGCAGGATTACACAAAAACTACTGGATGGATTTGGATGAAATTTTCACCAGAGGTGGTTCTTGGGCTACAGAGGAACCCATTACATTTTGGTCATGATCTGAGAATGCATACCTCAGCCAAGGCTCTTATTTTCTCACAGTGTGTTAGCAACAATACTCCAAAACTAACGGGCAGACTTTGATGCAATTTTCACCAGAAGTGGCTCGTGACCCTCACATAAACCCATTACATTTTGGAGGTGATCCATGAGGGACGGAAGGAGCCTTGGCGGAGGTATGTGCTCTCTGAGTGCTTTTCTAATTACAAAAAGTGACAAATTCCTCAAACAAGTGAATTTATGAAAAAAATTAAAAATATCCCAAGGGACTTTTTAGTAGATACCTTCTTACTCTTCCTGAAGTATTTTTTTTTAAAGATTACTCATGCTTATAATTAATCATAATACATTTATTTTAGCATTTTTTCTGGCTATTCTGCTCAACTCTGCATTTACTAAATTAGGAAATAGAATTTTTTTTAATTGTGTAAATCTTCTAGTCTTTATTACCTCCACCAGGGAGGTAATATAATCAGGGCGGATTGTTTGGTAGCAGACTTATACAAAAACTACTCCACGAATTTTGATGAAATTTTCACCAGAGGTGGCCCTTGGCCTAAGAATGTAATTTTGGATGTGATCCATGAGTGCATACATCCACAAAGGCCCAATCTCACAATGTATGCCTGCACAGATGGTATAGCCGGGAGGACGGACAGAGGGATGGATGAAGAGAAATGGAGCCTTGGCAGAGGTATGCGTTCTCTTTGTGCCCTCTAGTTTAATTATTCACTTTAGTGGTAGAATCTAATATGTTTCTCACCCACTTGGTTTCCTGTAGTGAAGCACGGTGGTGGCAGCATAATGCTGTGGGAGTGGTTTACTGCACAAGAGGATGGAGTCCTGAGGAAAGGATGAATGTACCCAAAAAGAAGAATCTCTGGGCTAAAAACCATACAGACACTAAAATCTACAAGGGAAGACTTGGTGATTGAGCTATATCACAGTTTGTTTAGGGTACACAGGGGTGGTGGAGAAGTTCAGTTTTGTTGGGCTCCTGCACATGAAGGGTTGAAAGGGAATGACTGTGCAGACAAATCGGCAAAAAGTGCTCTTGGAAAAGAGATAACTATACCATTGTCTCTTGGAAAAGGTGAAGGGAAAGCAGTAATCAAGAAAAAAGGAACTGAGCTATGGCAAAAAAGATGGGATGAAGATCATAAAGGTAGATCGTATTACAAAATACAAAAATCTGTTGCAATAAAGAATTTCATAACAACCAAAAGGAGGGAAGACATCATTATGGCAAGACTCAAGACTGGATCACACAGGTTTAAACGGCACTTTATTCACCATGGGGAAAAGCGAAAGTGACAAATGTAGAGAATGTGGAGTAAAAGAAAATGTTGAGCACATCTTGTTACACTGTCACAAATAAGGAAATGAAAGACAGATAATGGAAAATGAAGTTAGAGAGGCCGGTAGGGAATGGGATTTAACTGGGATTCTGGGAACAGATGGAGATGGAGAGGCACTAAGAATCACGAGGAGGGCTCTTTTCTCTTTTTTAAAAAACCCAGGATTAAGTCATAGAATTTAGGGGTCGGGCTCAGATGACGTAATGTTACACACTCTTGTACAGTAGGTGGTGGTATGCACCTTTCAGCTGTTTGCTATCCGCCAGTAACCGAGAGAAAAAGAAGAACACCTTTCATGAAACATCAGACTAGCAGCATGTTCCAGGACTTGTCCTAGATTGGAGTTTGGACTATAAATGTATTTCAGCGCATTTTCAGTCAGAAAACCAAGATGGATGCCTCCACAAAAGCCACTATTGTGCTCTGTCAGAAGTGCTAATAAATAGTACATTTTATTTGAGCTTCTACATACTATATGATGTCATTTTGTATTCTTAATTCCTCCTTGACCTGGGTATGGTGCTGCCCACTCAACTTTTATAATCAGAAATCCAACTTTCGATGACTGGCAGTTGAAAACACTACCTAGGACAACTCTTGGAATGTGCTATAACACAAATAATACAGTGGCTTCTTTCCAACAAGGTTACGGTATGATTGTCCCCAAAGTCTAGGTTTTAACTAGATAGAACCTGAAGAGGGAAATTCAGCTCACAGGTACCACTCTGATTTGAAGGACAATTTATGATGAAGACTAGGAACTGCTCAGTCCTGTGGGTATACGCTTTTGGACATTTAAAGCTGCAACCTGCACTCCCTGCAGTCTCAAATTACAGCATAAAGTGTCTGGAAAAGCAATATTTTTAATTAACTCAAAGAAAAAAAAATGTAAATGTTAGGTCATTTTATTGATCAAAAATCTGCAATGGCATAAAATATGAAAACCAACCTAAAGAGTAAATAATTGTGGAACCTGGTGGATAATCTAAACCAACCTTGGAGAATTTTTAAAAAGTGGATGTAAGAAGTGTAGCATGCGGCGAACCAACCTTGATTTCTTACTTCAGTAAACAAGTAGTACTCCCCAGAAACTCATCTGAACAAACTTTAAGGCTGACATAATGTAAACACTTTTATTGAAAACACAAACACATTTTCACACAGTTAAAAAAAAAAAAACCCAAATGTATGAAAATTTCTTTAACAGAGCATTAAAAAAGACATTTGCTGAATATGGTAAATACATATTCACCGACAGCATGTTTGATAATGGCTTACATATTGTGGAAGCATTTGCAGACCTTAATGTCAATGAGTTAAATTGTGAACAGTTTTTTTAAAAGTGTCACAACAATAAATAAATATGAGACGCTACATTTGCGCCACCAAAATCACATTTTAGTAAAAACAAGATTTAATAATTAAAATCAAATAAGATGACAGACTGGCAAGAGGACTCAACACCAAGGAGCGAAACATGAGCTTCCAACGAGCGTCCACTCATCGGTGTGAAATGTGTTCCATCGCAAGTTGATCTTGAGCCAATTATCTAGCCAGGAAAGAAAAACACTCAAATGCACACAAACCATACACAACTGAAGCAAGACAAAATTTTAAATACTGTTCATACAATTAAAGTCAATTGGCAAGCCATCAAATTCTTTCCCTTCTAATGACAGCATTTACCTGTCCAAACGGTTGACCACTTCTCTTACAGTGCTGATGAGACTCTCGTGTTCCTGGGGGTTACCGACGATGATGTTGTGGAGCTTCTTCATGTAGGCGTCAATGGTTTCAAGAGTGGGTGTCTCTCCAGTGCCTGTAAAATAACAATAAGTTAAAATATGTTTGCACAAAATTTCTCATTTTGGTCCCTTTAAAGCAAAACTTAAGGCTTTTGTCTGAAACCAAGGCAAACCCTAAAAGTGACATGGTTGTGTTTTTTTCCCTTCAGTTTTTCCATTGGTTGCAACTCTCAATACATAAATAAATGCAAAAGCACTGAAACTGAAGTTTTCATCATATGTCCCCTTGAACTTTTGTGCTCATCAGTCACTGTTTGCTCTCTACATGTCTGTTCTTTTCATCTTCTCTATCCCCTCACCCCCCAACCAGTGGCAGCAGATGACTGCCCCTCCCTGAGCCTGGTTCTGCTAGAGGTTTCTTTCTCATAAAAGGGAGTTTTTCCTTTCCGCCGTCACCAAGCGCTTGCTCACAGGGGACCGCCTGATTGCTGGGGTCTTTCTGCAACTGTGGGGGTTTCCCCTACATTTGAAAGTGCTATGAGATGACGGTTGTTGTGAAATAGCGCTATATAAATAAAGTTGAATTGGATTGAACTAGAAGTGCTAGTTTTGTAGAGATAGTCAATGGATCAGCAACCTCGCTATGGAAAGAGCCACTTTTGTCAGAAAAAAATCTGCATGGAGCCACATAAATATGATACACATAAAGGTAAATTTTGGTCTGCTTATAAAGGCAAGAAACATTTTTATTATAACAACAAATTACCCTGTGAGCTGCTTATTACTGATGAGTTTCCTCTTCTTAATATTACCTTTTTTCATATTTTTACCTTTTTTCTTGCAATTCTGCAAACATTTTCCAATTTTTCCCCCCACTTTTTGCAAGTTTGCTTTTTCTTATAAATCTGCAAATTTTATGAATCATAAATTTACTACACTTCTCATAAATAAATTCTTTCTCACATACTGACATCTTATTTTGTAAATGTGTGCCTTGTTTATGGTCAATTTATCTTATATTTGCAGCTTATTTTTGATCATAAATCTGCTTTAGTTTGTTTTTTCCCCCCTCTTAACTTTTCATCTCGTTTAAGGTATATTTTGGAGATTTTCCAATAAACCCATGATTTTACTATAAATTTATAGCTTTTTAAATATCATTACAATGGGTTCTTTAATTCATATGACTTTTGCAGAGACGATAAAACAGAATCTGCCACCTGCTAAATGGCTAGTAATGCTGCCCGATCTACAGGCCAAACAGAATTCCAATGTTAATGTCAAAACTCGTTTATTTACGTCTGCATAAAACAGAAGTGTTTCTAAATTGTGGAACAGTTAGTGTTTTTTTTTTTTTTTTTCCACCCAGCTTTGTGTTCAGATTTTTGGGTGGTGGGATCTTCAGACAAGCCTCACCGTTAAAACTACAACAGTATGTGAACCTGCTTTAGCAAAACTGGTTCTCCTCCTGGATCCCGAATTACTACATGAATCATTTTTACAGCTTGCAATTAGCCGGCAAATTCTGCAGAATAGCTTCATGTATTCATCTAAATTCTGAGAATTACAAGTCAAGGATGAGGAGGAAGTGATTTTGTGAAGAGACGCTGTATACTGGTGAAAACCTTTAAGCAACACAGACATACAGTGCTGTGAAAAAGTATTTCCCCCCCTTCCTGATTTCTTATATTTTTGCATATTTGTCACACTTCAATGTTTCAGATCAAACAAATTTTAATATCAGACAAAGACAACCTGAATAAATACAAAATGCAGTTTTCAAATGATGATTTCATTTATTAAAGGAAAAAACTATCCAAACCTACCTGGCCCTATGTGAAAAAGTAACTGCCTCCTGTGTTACAGCATGAATTAACTGTGATTAACCACATTTTTTGGAAAGCTGTGTTCAATTTCAGTAGCAACACCCAAGCCTGATTACTGCCAGACTTGTTGAATCAAGAAATCACTTAAACAGAACTTGTCTGACAACCTGAAGTAGGCTAAAAGAGCCCACTTTCAAGCAGCACATCCCACTATGATCTAAAGAAATTCAAGATCAGTTGAGAAACAAAAACCCAGAACAACGTCTAAAGAACTGCAGGCCTCACTTGCCTCAGTTTGGACACTGGTCCATGATGGCACAATAAGAAAGAGACTGGGCAAAAATGGCATCCATGGGAGAGTTCCAAGACAAAAACCACTGCTGAACAAAAAGAATACAAAGACTCATCTCACATTTGCAAGAAAACACCTAGATGATCCTCAAGACTTTTGGGAAAATATTCTGGGGACTGATGAGACAAAAGCTGAACTTTCTGGAAGACGTGTCCTGTTTTATCTGGCATAAAACTAACACAGAATTTCATAAAAAGAACACTGTATCAACAGTCAAACATGGTGGTGGTAGTGTCATGGTCTGGTGCTGCTTTGCTGCTTCAGGACCTGGACAACTTGTCCTAATTGACAGAACCATGAATTCTGTTCTCTACCAAAAATCCTGAAGGAGAATGTCCGGCCATCAGTTCATGAAGCCCTCCAATGTGACTGAATTTAAACAATTCTGCACAGAAGAGTGAGTCAAAATCCCTCAACAGTGATGTAAAAGACTCACTGCCAGTTGTCGGCACCAATGGTGGCACAACCAGTCATTAAGTTTAGGGGGCAGTTAGGGGGCAATTAGTTTTTCACATAGGGTCAGGTAGGTTTGGATAGCTTTTTCCCCTTAATAAATTAAATCATCATCTAAAAACTGCATTTTGTATTTACTCAGGTTATCTTTGTCTAATATTAAAATTTGTTTGACGATCTGAAACATTTAGGTTTAACAAATATGCAAAGATATAAGAAATCAGGAAGGGGGCAAATACTTTTTCACATCACTGTATTTTACACCACCAAGTTTAAGCCGTTTTTAAATGGGGTAAGTAAAGACTCTTGAATAAAGGTAAACCTGTTTTTTCTGAACTATTAGGCTTCAATGAGCAGTGAACCTTATGAATTTGTGTACAGTAAATGATTCTTATGTACACCAATGCAGCAAAGAGGAAATACTATGTGTGGGTAAGATTTTATATTAACAATAGTTGATGTGATCCTCTATATGGGGCAAAAGGGTTGTTTACCTTTTTGCTTTGATATGTAATATTTCCTTGAGTATCCATCCATATTTAGATATTTTAGTTCAAGTTTGAACACAGCTTCACCATAATTCATCATTGGACAGTTTGGTGTGTTAACTTAAAAACAGTGTGGTTCATTTGAGCTGATGTGAGAACTGTCCATCACTGTCACTCCACCCCAAGCTGCTATTTTATTTTTCTAAAAAAAAGTTTTATTTTGGCTGTGTGGTTTATAATGCATTTTTAATCAGTCTGACAAACTGATCATCTGTGACTTTCTCTTGCACAGTGACTTCAGCAAATGATTTTCAACTGCCGTCGTATATAAATATATACATTAACCTTTATGCTTTCACTGTAACAAATGAAAATCAAGGGCACAGCCCATAAATTGATCAGTCGGACCATGAATCATCCAAACATGACAACGTCAGCAAGTCATCAGTACTAATGCTACAGCAGCAGCTACATCAAAGCACATCCCAGACTGGAATGATCAAAGAGTCGCTGGGCAGCAGAAGGATATTTCTGCCTTTTAATCCCAATGCTTGTCATGGTTAAAATGTTCATCAAAACAAAAGGCCCTGCACATGCACAGAGGATGTGCATGTTTGCCCCAGTATTGTTTTGCAGAAAGTTTTGTTTCACTACACCAGATGATTCAATTGCCATCACAAGCCTAATTAGAGGGCATTCAGAAAGCGCCTACCTCCACCAAGGCCCAATCTCTCAGGACGTCCGTCTTTTAGCAGGATTACGCAAAAAGTACTGGATGGATTTTGATGAAATTTCCACCTGAGGTGGCCTTTGGACTACAGATGAACCTTTCAGAATTTGGAGGTGATCCTGGTCAGGATGCGGCTCCTGGACCACGTTTTCATTATGAGACAGGGCCTCGATGGAAGTATGCACTCTCTGAGTGCCCTCTATATTTTTACATGCTATGAGCACATTAAGTGTAAAGGCTGTTACAGTATTACATTATCAAACATGACAGTTAAATGTTTACATTTTTTAAAAAAAATACATGAAGCATTTATACTAAACTGTGATCCCAAATGTAACAAACCAAATCGCATGCCACCCAGTCAAAACTATGACTGCAGAAAGAGGAAAAATGAGCATGCTCCAACTCAGAAGAAGCTGAACTATTGTCACTGCTCATTACTCATTTGTTGACACTCTCTCCTAAAAAGGAACAGAAATAGAGAGCTTCTCCGAGGCCAGACCGCCAAACACTGTGCAATCATCTTTTATTGTGAAACTCTTAGGAAAGAATGAGGAGTTGGCATGTTTATTTTTGCTGTTTGCAGATTCTATTTATCTGATATGGGGGGGAGGTAGTGGTGGATAGCGCAGGTTTTATATGTGGATAGAACATAAGAAAATGAGGACACAAGGAGTAGGTTAAAAGTAAAAGATTAAAGCAGCACTGTGTGACTTTGTTCTAGGTATGAACACTGAAAAGACTACAACTATGACTTCAGTATCAACAGCCAATCTCAAGGCAAAACTGTAGCCACCAACAACTTAGCATCCTGTAATTTAGCCATTGGAACTGAAGTCATAGCAACCATAGTTGTAGTCTTTTCAGTGTTCCTACCAAAAACAGAGCTGTTGCAGACCCAGTCAGGCTATGAGGGAAGTGACCCTCACCTGGTCCAAGGGTGATGCACCATCAAGATAATTATGGAAACATTATTTTAACTTACAAACGTAGCGTTGCTTTAACCTTCCCAGAATAGTAAATCATCTCAGTTTAAACATGAAGACATACAGTAGAGCCCAAAGGTCAGTATATGCACTGGATTAAACCACTGCTTGTGTGTCAGCACCTGAAACTGTGACTCTGGGAATATTACCATATTTTTGCCAATTTCTAATGTGGATTTACCAGTAGATTTTTTTTTCAAAAAAGCAATTAATAGGGCTGTCTTGAAAACCCATTTTAGGGAACTGAATATTCAGGAGCAATCCAAGGAAATAGCCAAATATTTTCCACAATCGGTTTTCTCCCTCAGTAAACTGCTTCTGTATCAGAAATAGGAATTTCATTATAAAATTGTAACTTTTCCTGGATTTCCTGGAAATCCAGATGTCAAGATGGCGGCGTGTTCACACGCAGCGACGAGATGCTCTAGACTACTGCGATCGTTTTTGTGTTTTTTTCTGCCTTTTTCTGTGCTCCTTCTGTGATGAACTAATTACCTACAGTTGCCAGGAACTTATAGGCATTGGTCGCCAACTTACCTTTGACATCTCCACTGCTCATTCCAGTAATCACCACCACATCCCTGAGGAGACTGCCAGACCCCTGGGCACCCCGTGGTTCGCTATGCCCCACAAATGGCGTAAATGAAGGGAGACAAAGCAGAAATGAGGCTGCAGAGCTGGCCTCCGTGCCCAGCTGTGCAAACTACGCACCAAACCACCATTACTTTCAATTTTTCCTCATCAACGCCAGATCCCTTGACAACAAAATGGATGAGCTGCAATCAGAGATCACCTACAATCGCTACTTCCGGGACTGTTGTATTCTGATTGTGACCGAGTCATGGCTGCATCTACGTATTCCTGATGTCGCTGTAGAATTACCTGACCGAACTACACACCGTTTCGACTGCAACACTGATTCTGGTAAGGGAAGGGGTGGAGGGCTCTGTGTTTATGTGCTTCAGACTTGGTGTAATAAGGCAAAATAATTCAAACCCACTGTTCACCGGACTTAGAGGCCATGTCCTTCCTGTGTAAGCCTTTTTACCTTCCCCATGAGCTAAATGCAGTAACTATAACAGCCGTTTACGCTCTTCCAGATGCTAACGTTAGCTTAGTACTCAATCACCTCCAGCACACTGCCAGCAGGCAGCAAAGATATCACCTTCACAGTCCACATTATTGCACGGGATTTTAACAAAGCATGCTTAAAGACAAAGACTGTACTCCCCAAATTCCACCAACATGTTAAGTGTCCCACAAGAGGGGAAAGAACACTGGATCATGTTTACAGCAACATTAAGCATGCCTACAGAGCCACCCCTCTCCCCCACCTTGGACAATCAGACCATCTCTCTCTGCTTCTAATACCTGCCTACACCCCTCTCAGAAAGAGTTACCCCCCAACCAAACAAACAATTAAAACCTGGCCCGAAAATGCTCTCCTCCAGCTACAAGACTGCTTTGCTTGCACTGATTGGAGCATCTTTAAACAGCAGGACCTGGATTCCTATACCGAGTCTGTCCTTGTCTACATCAAATGCTGTGTGGAAAATGTGACAGTCACCAAACACATCTGGGTCTTTCCAAATCGCAAACCCTGGATGACCAGTGTCCAGGCTCTGATCAGAGCCTGCAACTCAGCCTTCAGACAGAGGGACAGCTCTGTACAGCACTGCCAGAGCTAACCTGAGGAGAGGCATAAAACTCACTAACATTGCCTATAGGAGGAAAGCGGAGGGCTTCCTTACAGACAACAACTCCTGACCGATGTGGAGAGGTATCCAGGCCCTCACCACCTGCAGGGGCCAGGGCCGCCCAACATCAGAGAGCAGCCTCACTCTAGCAGAGGAGCTTAACAGCTTCTTTGCCCGGTTCGAGCACACCTCCCCCCAAACTCCCCCCTCCTCTCTACAGGTGCACGAGGAAAGGAGGCATCTGAGAGCAGTGAACCCCCGCAGAGCTACTGGTCCAGATGGCATCCCAGGAGTGGTGGTCAAAGCATCTGCAGATCAGCTGGCAGGGATCCTCACCAAGCTGTTCAACCTCTCCCTGACGCACGCCACCGTCCCATCCTGCCTCAAGGCCTCCACCATCATCCCCATCCCCAAAAAGTCCGCAATTGACAGCCTGAACGACTACAGACCCATAACACTCAAGTCTGTAGTCATGAAGTGTTTTGAGCAACTGGTGTCCCAGCACATGAGGGACTGTCTTCCCCCTTCCTTCGACCCCCACCAGTTCGCCTACAGGGAGAACCGGTCTACAGAAGACGCCACTGCCACCACTCTCCACAGAGCATTGAGCCACCTGGAGAACCCAAGGAGCTACGTGGGGATGCTCTCTGTGGACTACAGCTCAGCTTTCAACACCATTATCCCGGACATCCTGATCAACAAACTGCATCTCCTCCAGATCCCCCCCCACCACCTGCTCCTGGATAAAAAAAAACAAAAAACTTTCTCACCAACCGCCCACTAACAGTCAGACTTGGCCCCCACCACTCCTCCACACTGTCTCTTAGCACTGGCTCCCCCCAGGGCTGCGTGCTAAGCCCTCTGCTGTACTCCCTGTACACCTTTGACTGTATTCCAATCCACCCAACCACCGTCACCGTGAAATACACGGACGACATCACTTTGGTTGGGCTCATCACTAATGACGATGAGAAGGCATACAGGGCGGAGGTAGAGAATCTGCTGCTGTGGTATTAAGTAAACAACCTGAAATTGAATGTCCAAAAAAACAAAGAACTCACACTGGACTTCAGGAAGAACAGACAGGACCACCACCACCCTCCTCATGAATGGCGACCACATGGAAAATGTCCCCACCTTCAGGTTCCTGGGCACCCACATCTCCTCTGACCTCTTCTGGACCATCAACACCAAGGTCCTGGTGAAGAACGCCCAGCAGTGGCTGCACTTCCTCCATGTCCTGAGGAAGACCAACCTGGACTAGAAGCTGCTACTGGCCTTCTATTGCTGCTCAGTGGAGTGCGTGCTCACCTACTGTCCGGGTGTGTGGTACGCTGGCTCCACGGCTGAGAACAGGAAGGCTGTGCAGAGGGTCATCAACACCGCCCAAAAAATTATTGGCGGCCCTCTGGCCTCCCTGGAAGACATCTCAAGATCCTCCCGTCTCAGAGGGATGAAGACCATCACAGGAGACTCCTCACATCCCACCCACCACTGACTTGCTTTCCCCTGGACGACAGATCAGACCGATCACGTCCCACACCTCCAGACTGACGAACAGTTTCCCTGGGCCATCTGAACTGCAAACAGTCACAGGCCCCACCCCCTCCCTCCGAACGCTCACATGCTCAGAACTGAGGACCTTTTAATTATCACAGTAACTCACCTGCCTTTGCACTCCTTACTTTCATGTATATTGACCCATCCATGAAACCACCACAGTGTATATTTTCCAGAATCCTTGGGCCATTTTACTCAATTGTGTAAGGGGAAAGGGGGTGGGGTGTTAGCAAATATCTAAATACAAAATTTGAAAACAGAGAACCATAACTGAATATTTGGTTACAGCTCTGGCAAATAACAGGAAACAGCAGGTCAACACATTCATCCATCTTCCACTGCTCATCTGGGGGTCTGGGTCCAAGCATCTGGGGGCAGCAGTCCAAGCAGAACAGCTCAGACTACCGACTGGTCCACATAGCACCATAATCCCTCCTGCAAGCAGTGAGCCCACTGGAGGGTGGACCCATGCAGCTCCTTTGGATACACTGGGTCTTGATGTTACCTTCTTCACGGGGTTCTACTAGACCACTCTTAGTCTGGCCCTTCATCCAGGACCAGTTTATCTTGGGAGACCCTATCAGGGGCAAGTTGTCCCTCGACAACATAGCTTGTGGGATCATAACAGCACACAGACCCCTCCACCATGATAAGATGCAAGCCATGGAGGGGTAAACACAAACACTTAGCACAATATTAAGAGTCAGCAAGTAAAATAATTTTTGGGTTATTAAAAAGACTTACAGAAACACACTTCAATCCTAAAAACATCTTACGATATACTTTATTTTACAAAGATTTTATTAAATTGGGAAATTCCTTTGTAATGGCCAACATATGATGTAATGCAGTACATAGTTGAGCCTTTTATTTTATTTTTACCAAAGGAAAACCTCATATCACCATATACTGTATGCAACATCACAGAGGACAACAACATTTTACAAACTGGCTTTCTTTTTTAACAACTTCTGTAACAGCGAAAGTTGTTTGTTCTAACCTGGCAGAGGCACAGAGGAGAAACTGGAGGCGAGCGTCTGCCGCAGGGTCTCCAGGTGCTGGTGAAGGAGCCCATTGCGTCCCCGCTCTTGCATCACGTCGCCTTCCAGCCTTTCCACAGCCCCGCGCATACTCTCTACATGCTTCTGCAGAGCGGCGTTGCGCTCCTCGTACTCCATGTTGGTCTTGCGCAGCTGCCGCATCTCGGCTTCGCGTGCTGTTGGGGAAGGCGCGCACAGAAACAAGACGACGGCAGATCAGAGGGCAGCTTTACAGGGTGAAGACACAGCGAGAAGCACAAGTTGGTGTCTTGATTAATTTTTAATTTGCTCTGAGAGTTTAGGACCTCAGCGAGTTCACTGGACACGAGACTCTATTCTAGGAAGGAGTGGTATAAGGAAAAAAAAAAGTTTCCTTGAGGCAGCAGATGGTTTAGGAACACTGACAAATAGAGATTTATACTGCCACAGCATCCACATATACTTTCAACAGAACTAGCTTACTGTGTTTAAGCCATTTACCTTTACTGTGGTTGAGAAACTCCTCTGTGAAGATGGGGATATCAAACACCGTTCTGTCCTTTCCCTCGGCATCCTTCTGTTGAAAGCCAGAGACGGCAACAGGAAAGGAGATAAGCTGAATGGTGAACACATTTGGCCACACAGACTGACAGCCAGAAGTGGTCATTTATCTAGTCGGGCTGTGAGTGGGTGGGTAATTGATTTCATACCTGGCCACGGGGGAAATACAGTGATACAGTATAAGATGGAGGTGGATGTAATTTCATCAGCAGTGCTTCTATGATATCAAGGTTTCAGAATGGTTTGCAATAAATTTGCAATAAAAACAGAAACATGAGATGCAGCCCAGGTATCGTTCCCTCTCTGAAAGAATGCATCAGCATTCCTCATATCTCAGTGTAATGGCACAGAAAGCTGAATTCATTTCCCACTGTAAACCATGGGAGAATCACTGGTATTCCCGTAGGAATGCTAATTCCACTCACTGTGATTATAACCTTTCAGAGTACAAAACAAACCTCCTAATCATATGCAGAACTTAAAAAAATTGAATTACACACTCAGTACAAGCCAGTACAAACTCGGTGGCGCAGTGGTTAGCACTGTGGCAGCACAGTAAGAAGGTCACGGGATTGATTCCATCCCCTGACCATCAGTGACCCTTCTGTGTGGAGTTTGCATGTTCGTCCTGTGTTTGTGTGGGTTTACCCAGGGTACTCTGGTTTCCTCCCACAGGCCAAAAACATGCATGTTAGGTTAATTGGAGACTCTAAAGTGGCCCTAGGTGTGAATGGTGAAAAGATTGGCACCATACCATGGCTGCCTCATCCATCCAGGTGGATGCCCTGAATTTCCCTCTGAGGATTAATAAAGTATACAATTTTTTTATATATACATGTGTGGTCTTGGTGTTACTGCGTTAATTGCCCGTTAACGCTTCGCCCCCGTTAACGGCAACAAATTTTGTGAATGCGGTTATTTTTTTGGCCTGAACTGCACTATGTACGGAACTACAGAAGCTGCTCTGGGTAGTGACAGACACTGTGCGCGTCATGCAGAAATGGCAAAGTCAAACAAGCTGGATCAGTGCCATGGAAATCCCCAAAACGCTGTCATGTTTTAAGTTTACAAGGTTATCTGTCGGCGCTCTCACCTGGACAACTGTCACATCCTCCTCCAAAACTTTGCCTGGATGTCAGGTGTTGGGCTGCGTGTCCACCAAACGTGTTTTTTCTGCTCTGGGCGACTATTTTCCATTCATTCTGTATGTAGTCCAGCGTTTACAGTGCTCAGCGCCCTTGGCACTGATACGCTTTCCGCGGTGGCCGTTTTTTTGTCGTGGCGTTCAGGGCGCTCAGAGTTGAAAAAAGTTCAACTTTTCAGAGACTGCAGCTGAGCTCGTTAATGTCAGACCTTAAGCAGCCAATCAGAACTGCTACGTGGGCGGGACATAGGACGCCGGTACTAGTCTGTACTCAGACTCTCGCCTTCCGCGTCATCATATTTCACCTCCAGAGCTGCTAAAACACGTTTCCTGTCCATTGTTATTTAGAGACAGCTATTAAAAAAAAATCAGTATAAAGTCTGACAATAGGAAAAGCGGAAGTGCTGAGCTGACAGTGACAAGCTGTTGCTGGGATACAGGGCACAGACTTTTTTTTTTCCCAGAGCACCACGCACAAACGCTGAAAAAAAAAATGTTCAGAGCGGTCGGGTGACAAAAAAAACGCGTTTGATGGACACGCAGCCTTATTCTTTGGAAGCTGGCTAGCAGTAAACAGCTACGTGCTATGGCTGTAGCGGCTGCCAGCAGCTGAGGACAGACACTTGCCTGTTTCATCTTCATAGCTTTGGGTCCAACTGTCGGTAGGCGAGTAGCAGTCTAAAATTCTCAAACTGTGTTTGTAATGTCCACTCACTCCCACGCCCTGTTTTTGCTGTGTGGTTGGTAATGTCATGGGCAAGATAGTTGTTTATGTTTACAATTTTTCTATTAAAAGGGATATTGTGTCTGTTGTGACCCACAAGGTCCACTGATTTGTGTTCAGCTGGTGGATGTTTACTATGGGAGTGTAGTTGTGTTGCAGTGGCGTTACTGAGTCCTGGCATTCTGCTGTTTTTTTGCACATGTGGTAGTATTTTTTGAGGATTTTGTGGAGAATATTGTGGATAGTTTTATCATTTTGGATATGTTGAGAGCTATAATAAACCTGCAGGTGAAGAAACCAAGCATATTTGTCCCATGTTTACAACAGTATGAGAAACTTGAAAAATTACCAACTTAAGGTACACTGTATCTGAATGGAAGAACCCGCAACGAACGCATTATTAATCGCAATTAACTCAACGTTCCAAAAGATTAATCATGATTAGAACTTTTAATCATACAACACCATTTATATATAAAATTAACCATGTTAGTAGCTTTTTTTAACTTCCTATCAAGGCATCATAATAATGAGTGTTAAAAGGCAGGAAAGAGCTACTGACCTCATGAAGTGCCTCACTGGCTGCCTGGTGCCCAACATCTGAGAGAGAGAGAAAAAAAAAAGAATCAATTCATATGATTCAGAATTTAACTGCTGTGGCACGTCTTTAACACATGATGCATACAATGAGCCAAAATATCTCCAAACTGCTGACCTGTTAGTGTCATCTGAATTTCTGAGGTTTAAACAGAAAGAGTGACAGGATCAGTTCATATTGCTGACATTAGTTGTTTAATTGATACTCACACTTATTCAAATTTCTTTTGTAATCCAGAAGACAGACTTCACACTTAGCATTTTCTTTTCTTTTTTAAGGGTCACTAGAGGAGCAGTACCTTTCTGGTCGGCCAACAACAAACTGGTGTCCCAGACTGGTCTCCCTATACCCAGCACCATGCAAAGCGCAATACAGGGCCAATTCATCATCAACAAGTGTCCATTACATCTGGCCTCTCACATGGTGAAGACCGTCCGCAGTGGCTCTCAGCGCCGCCCCTAGTATTGCAGAACGCGGTGGATCTAGGGGAGCAAACCCCTAGATCCAAGGCACTTTTACGTTGTAGAAGACCCTTCGTGATAGCTACCTTCAACGCTTGTACCATCAAGGCTGACCATAGAGCAAAGGAACTGGCCTTCTGCACTGGTTCCTGCAACATCAGAATTTTACGAGTTCAGGAACAAAGATGATAATCCTCAACTTTGTGAAACTCAATAGGTGCTTGATGAATTATACTGATATCCTCATCTGCCTGAAGAAATTAGGCGCAAGCCTCAGTCGGTGGAGTTGGACTTCTTTTGTGCAACTTTGCCAAGGACGCCCTCTGTGATGGACCCTCTTACTCCTGCCGAGTCCTGACTGCAGTATTCTTTGGTAATCCAGCAACAACTGTTATAGTGACCTATTCTGCCACAAATGTAGCGGATGAAAGCGAAGTCAAGGAGTTCTGACACTCGCTCAGCAGCAATCCGTGCTACCCCAGCCCACAATTTCTTAGCTATACTGGGGATTTTAATACAAGGCTAGGAAAAAAAGACACACATTTCCCCTTCCATGAGTCAACTAATAGAAACGGCCAATATCTTGCCAACTTGCCAGTAGAAAACAACTTGCTGGCAGCCAACACCTGCTTCCAGAAGAGACCTTGGAAAAGGTGGACCTTTGAGAACCGTGCAACCATGGCAAAACGTCAACTAGATTACATACTAGTACATAAGAAGTGGTGCAACAGTGTCATGAACGCTGAAGCGTAAAACTCTTTCAAGTCTTGGCTCAGACCATCGCGTCATAAGTACGAAAGTCCGCCTTAGTCTGCGTGTCCCAAAGAAGTGTTCAAAACATCCTTGTTATGACTGGAAAATGTTTGCATCAAGTCCTAACTTGCATCTATGATATAATATTGAGGTCTGAAACCGCATCCACCTCTTAGAAGAAGAGGAAAGCAGAGACCCTACTGAGAGATACCAACATTTTATCGATGCCAATGAAATGGCTTCAGAAATTTGTGTTCTGAGGAGAGTGGAATTGCGGAAGCCACTAAGATCGAGGCATCCTGACATAGTGAGGGCAAGAGAGAAGCTGGAGACAACGACACATGCATTGGCAGCTGACGCAAGTCAAGGCACGTGGGCAGTCATAACCAAGGCTAGGATCTCACTGTATGGCACCTATGAACGCCTAATGGTGGAAGATCTAGAGGGAAAAAGTCCCAAGAGTGGAACAAGCTCACTTACGTGGACAGTACAGTGGGGCCTGGAAGGTTGTTAACAAGATCAGCCGTCGTAAAAAGTCAACAAGAGGCCAGATCACAGGGGCAAGCCCAAAAGAACGAGTTACCAACCGTTTAATCACTTTAAGAAGTTGCTTGGCAGCTCTTCTGACAGCCTGAACACCGAGGAGGGCGATATCCCAGATATTTTAAACAACCTGGATATCAATGATGGTCCTTTCACTGTGGACGAGTATGAAGAGGTGAAGAAAACACTCTCTCTCTGAAAGAGCGCAGGTCCGGATAACATTCCCACAGAGGTCTTTAAAACTTGTGACCTAGATGACGGCAAACCAAACCAGTGGTCGCTTTCTAATATCATTCTACTACTTAAGTCAGGCAATCGCTCATGCACTGATAACTACAGGGGAATAAGCCTCACATGTGTCATAGCTAAGATGTATAACTGGATGATAATGAACCGGATCCGAGGACCTCTAGACTCTCACCTCCGATTCAATCAAAATGGGTTCTGCCAAAATAGATCCACCACTAGTCACATTCTTGCCCTGTGCTGAATTCTAGAGGAGGTACAGAAAAACAACCTCCCTGCAGCTCTGATATTCCTTGACTTTAGGAAAGCCTTCGATTCAATTAACTGTGAAATTATGCCCAAGATACTGAAGGCTTACAGTATTCCATCAAGGCTGTGTAATGCTATTTGGGCGATATATATCAACACACGCGCCAAGGTTGTCACCGCAGATGGCGAGTCGGATGAGTTTGAGATCACTTCTGGAGTACTCCAGGTTGATACTTTGGCCCCCTTCCTGTTTGTTATCGTCCTAGACTCTGCCCTGCGGAAAGCCACTGATAGGAGAGAAGCAGAACTGGGTCTAATGTTAACACCTCGTAGATCCCGAAGAACACCGGTGAAAGCAATAGCAGGTCTGGATTATGCAGATGACATTGTTTTGCTGTCAAACCATCTCACAGGCACAAAGAATGTTGTCGCTTGTGGAGTTGGAATGCTCTCGTATGGTCTCACCATTAATGACCAGAAGACCAAAGTGATGATGCTCGGGGATGCTTCTAACTCTATATCTCCACTGTTGATGAGCACTGGCAACCCTCTGGAAGTAGTAAACAGCTACCTTGGCTCCTGGATAGGATCGACTAGTCATGATATGAAGGTACGCAAGGCACTTGCGTGGGGTGCTCTCAATGACATGTGAGCTATATGGTGCTCAAACATGTCAAGAGAGCTAAAAGTTAAATTCTTCTGTGCAACAGTAGAATTCATACTGCTATACGGAAGCAAGTGCTAGTCATTAAACGTCTCCCTTCAGAGGTCATTGGATGGCTCCGACACCCAGATGCTGCGCACCTCCTCAATGTAAACTGACAAGACCACGTCTCCAATGAAGATCTCTATGGGCACCTTCCCAGAATATCAGACAATGTGGCTTGGCGAAGACTTACTCTGGGAACCGACACATGGCTTTCGCCACCCAGGACGGCCATTAACATCATTTGTGGGCACTCTGAAAGGAGACACTGGGGCAGCTAACACTGGCGAGCTTGCCGCCTGTATGCTAGACCGTGAAGACTGGACCGCTAGGCGTGCAGCTCAGCTGAGGCTGCTCTGACTTGACTTTTTATCAGTATAAAGGTGATTTTAAAGGATCACAGCCACAAAGCACTGGCTGGTTTAATAAAACAGACTAACATATAACAACCCCCTTATTTAAGAGAAAAGCCAACACTGACCCTGGTTACATGGTCACAATAAACAGATTACTGGGAATAAACTGATAATGGCAATAATCAATTTCCTCACATTTACATACGCTGAATGTATTATTAGAGGGTAAACCACTTGAGTTAATGACCCCAGTTACATGGCCATTATCAGATTACTCTGTTTACATGGCCACTTAATCAGATAATGCCAGAAATCCAGTCACAACCAGTTTATTCGTGCACATGTAAACATGGTCATTGGCAAGCCAAATTAGCCATCTTCAGTGCTTGGTGCAAACTTACTGCTTTTATAACCCAACCTCACCTCCCCTGTGCCTCTTTCCTTTCTGCTTCTCCTGGACCTTTCTGGTAAAATGCTTGTAGGCCTCCGTCTTCTGGTACTTCTCCAGCTCCCGCATATATCGCTCCTTATCTCGCTCTGCCTCATCCAAGTATCGCTGCACAGACAAGAAAGAAAAGGTGAGGAGAGCTGCTCAGAATCAGACACAAATAAGGAACATTAAGATTTGGCGGAAAGGATTAAAAGTGGAATGTGGCCAAGATGAGCGGAACTAATTATCCCTAATTGGGATTTGTTCCTCTCAATAGACAAAAATCAGCAATTTTCAATATTAATAACCAACATTTACAAGATTTCAGCAAAAAAGTACATTGTAATAATACCAGTGGAAGACATAGCAACCCATCTTTCAAAGACCTTTTCCCAGCATGGGGAAAAACACTCAATCAGGCTGAGCTTTAGACTCTTATGTGAAACAACAATGTGGAACAAATCTGCGTAACAGCTATCCGGGCTCCATCTCACCACTGGGCACAGAAACGTAACATGTTCAGGCATTTCAAATTCTCTCTGAAAGATTGGGAGGAACAACTCCCACTTAGTACTCCAACTACCTTGGCGAGTATGAGGGGAGATATGAAACTATCTCGCACTGCTGAGGAATTTTGATGAAGGAGTATGAAGCATCAAAGCTGGTAACAGGCTAAAAGCACAGCAAGACAAAAGACTGATGTCCTAACATGAACTATAAACATACCTACTTAGTTTTCAAGTAAGTTAAAAGCCCTCTTGAAGAATTATGACTCTTCAGTATTATTTCAATTAAGGGCTCTTCTGAATGGCCGTTTTAGGGCTTTGAATATTTGGGAGCAACCCAGTGTGAATATCTGAATATTCTGTGCAGTCCTTTCCTCCCTCATTAAACTGCATCAGTTTCTTCCTGAAACATGATTTTTCTTATAAATGGGGAACTTTGTGTAAACTTGCAGCTTTTCTTGTAAATTTGGGACCTTTTTTTTCCTTAGTAAAATCTACATTTTTTAATCTTTCCATTAAAGGCAAAAGTGCTTCAAAGTAAAATTTGAAAACTTTTGCATTTGTGCCTTCATTTATTTTTCATGGCTGACAGATTTAGTCTCTAAGAGGGACAAATTTAACCACATCTGGTATACAGAAACACACAGGGTGATCCAGACAGGGGTAGCAGGAAAAAAAAAAAAAGAATCACTACACAGGTTGCATTAACTGAAAAGTGACAGAAAAAAAAAATTTGAAAGCAGTCTGTCATTTTAACAGATTTCACTGAGGGTGATCTAACTAAAATCAGTTAAAATGACGGGTAATAATAGATGATGACAGAATTTTTACAACCCTGTATGTCAAAATTTCAAGAAGGCGTTTGATCGAGTGTGGCATGACAGGCTGTGGCCAGGGCTGGCAAGAGTGTGGAAAACCAACATCAGCTTCCGGACCGAGAACAAGCTGTACAAATAAACTGGTCGTCTCCATCCTCCTCTATGGGTGCAAAACCTGGATCCTCCTGGCTGAGTCAGGAAAAAAAAAAGGATCCAGGCATTTGAGAGAAGGTGCCTGAGAAAACTCCTCCAGATGCACTAAGAGCACAAAACAAATGTTCATGTGTAGAGTGAGGTCAGAAGTCTTGTGGGCCCACAGGGACTTCTCCTCAACACTGTCAAACAACGCAAAGTGGCAACGTTTGGTCATTCCACTCAGCATGACAGACTTTGCAAGACCATTACGCAAGGCACGGCGGAGGGCGGACGCTGGCGAGGATGTCAGCGAAAGAGTTGGTCAGACAACATCAAAACATGGATGGATATGATGACGCTGGAGCTCCTGACAGCCGCAGCCAACAGACCAGCCTTAGTGAGGACATCTGCTTCTTCTGCCCTTAGGTCCCTCTGAGGACTGTTGAGTCGAGGGACGGACTGACTGACCAATGTCAAAATGATAGGTAACCAAAAAAAAAAAAAAAAAAAGTTTAATGCAACCGCTGACACTACACAAAAATAACGTTACGCTTTGAATCTACAGGTTAAGACTTTAGAGTTCTGTCCACCAAGCTGCAAATTTTCAGGTACTGATGATTTGCAATTTTTTAACCTCATAAATCTGATTCTTTTTTTCTTATATATTTGCAAATTTATTTGTGTAGATTTCTCAGTTTATCATAAAGTTGCTACTTTTTCCTTGTGAAATCTGCAATTATTTAAATACAGAATTTCAAAACTAAAGGCCAGTGTAAGAAACGAATATCCAGGTAATGGAATATTTGGGTAGAACCCATCTAAATTATTTAAAGAACGTGTCTATGTGCGTTCTTGTTCACACCGTACTTCAAGAAATGTCATTTTTTTAATGTACCGCTATCATAGTTCAGCTACAAGTTGCTTACACTACTACTGACAGCCAGCATGTGAAATATTTTATGAGCATCTATAAATCATACCTAGACAGAAATAAAGTTCCAGGTAAGACACTTCTAGTCTTGTAAATGACCTTTTCAGTAGTAAAAGCACAGTGATGCTTTTGAAGTGAAGTCTACGCCTCCTCTCTGCCACACCTGTCCCAATCCATGGCTACTGCCAGGATACAACTAGAGCAAAAAAGACTGAACGGATGTCTAACAGCTACCAAAAATATTGACGTGTAGCAAGCATTGTGTCACTTTAAAAATATGGGGTTCTTCCTACGCTGCTTTTGTGCATCACTATAAATTAGATGACAGCATCTTCTGGTTTTAAAACTTGCTGGGGATAATTTTGGCATTCTGCTGTTAAATATTTCTGTCTACTCATTCCGTACACAAACTGCTGCATGGGGGAAAAGGAAAAAAAAAAAAGCTTTATTAATATTCTTTCCACAGCTGCATGCTCAGTGCGTAATCCTGTGGCGGAACGTCTTCACTGACCTGCTTCTCCTCGGGGGGCAGCTTGCTCCACTCGTTGCCCAGCATCCTTGTAATCTCTGGAAAGGGCACGTCCGGACGCTCTGCCCGTAGCTGCTCCCGCCTGTCATTCATGAAGCGAACGTAGCCCGTCAGGGGAGCCTTGGGTGCGTTGCTGTCCTTCATCGGCTTCTTCCTCTTCCTCCCTTTGGTCCAGCTGCCACGTCGGGGTTTCTGAAAACAGTTTCATGACGTGTTCAAACTCAGGGCAGTGCAAACTCGATGTGTGTGTGGGAAGAAAGAAAAATATGTTATTAGCCGTTTGTCTGTTG
This sequence comes from Pholidichthys leucotaenia, assembly GCA_020510985.1. Classification (NCBI taxonomy): domain Eukaryota; kingdom Metazoa; phylum Chordata; class Actinopteri; order Cichliformes; family Pholidichthyidae; genus Pholidichthys; species Pholidichthys leucotaenia. Next base: position 53,096,515 of record CM035840.1, on the reverse strand, counting down.
ACTCCTTACTTCATCGCCATTCCTCTGGCTGCTGTTATCCGTATTGGGTCCAGGAGAGCCCGTCTGCTCATCCATCACTTCTACAAGTGTAGAAAAGATGTGGAGAAGGAGATTAGAAGAGAAAACATGATGTGAGAGTATGATAACAGCTAGACACCTAGTTGGAATTTAAATATCATAAAAATGGGAACACACACTGATGCTGTTCGGGCTGGTCTGAGGCAGAGAAGCATCAGGACCAGGACAGCTGCCCAGTCAGGAAACGGACAGACAGATCTGCAGCTGTAATGCCTTTTCTACCTTTTTTTTTTTTTTAACCCAAACTCCTCCTAGTCGCAGCTCAAATCCTCCGTCCACGGAGCTCCCACTTCCTCTAATAGAAATGTCTTGCAGCTATCAATCATGAATGCACGCCTCACCTTTACTCCTAAAATGTGGGCCAGTTTTCAAGAGAGCATCGTGGCGCGGCCGTAAACTTTACCAACACACATTCCCTAACTTCATTTTCAATTTCACTCAGTTTACACACATTTATGGCCACACATTCTGCTGACTTAGGGAAACAACACGGTTGACTTTCAGAGTCACTTAAAATCCATTAGTCTATGCATGTACATAAAAGAAACCACTCACTTCAAATGTATGTCGACTCTGAGTACCTGCTGCCCATGTGCAGCTCTAAAATTACAACGGCACTGTATGTTTTAACTTTTGACCTCTGGGAAGAGTGGGAAGTGAGACTGTCTGTATCCTGTATGCGGTTTCTGCCCCCCGCCACTAAACGCTATTGGGAAAGTCATACAGGAATTAGCAAGTCTACCACAAAAAGCTCTTTTGGGAGGATGACATATTGAGGGTTTTTTTTTTTCCCCCTACATGATTATTTCCTTTTTCCTGTAACAAACAGATGGGTGAGTTTCCCTAAAATCTTTTCTGGGAACTTCTGTGCCACTTAAACGACCACTTATAACACCAGTGACTGACTTCATGGCCAATTAGAAGTCACTTTATATAATTCTACAGTGCTCATTTGATTGTACTTTATAACTTGTGGCTGTATCTGCAGGATGCTGAGGCTTGGCACAAATATTGACAATCTGCAAGAACACACGCAAAACCATATGAATAGCCCCAGTGGCATAAAAAGGCGATGCTACAGTGCCCTCTGCTGGATTACATTACAAAATACACGATTTAATTAAAAGATTTTATGCTGTTTCTTTTGGACAAAAAATGATAACTGTTAGCCACTGAGGGACATGACATAAGACTAATTATTTCTGTGTTTTACACATTATAACTGCCATTATGTTTATTAGTTGCCTATTTGCACCGTCCCATCTACAGCAGTTAACCATTACTGCGAATTTTACACTGTAGACCCACCATACAGCATCTTCACGGCACCGTATATAAGCAGAGGTGGTTTGTAACCAGTTACTGAAGGATATACACTCAAGTAACTTTTTCACAAAAATGTGCTTATGTGAGTATTTATATTTCAGGATACTTTATACTTTTATTTGAGTGCATTTTTAGAAGGGAAAAAAATTACACTCAAGTATATTTGGTAATTCTTTGGGTTACTCTCGACTTGACTGACTTGAAAACACTGTAAGCTTGCTTATAATGTATTAACTTATTTCCACCAGGGATGACTGTACAGGAATGCCCATTTTAGTATATTCATAATCTCATTTCACTGAGATCGGTGTTGAAATCACCGCACTTCTATTCAGGCTCAGTGTAAAAGGAATGAGGGGGGAAAAAAATCTAATTTATTAGGGAAAAAACATTTTACATTTACTTAAAAGTTGGAGATTCATGTGAAAAAGTGTCACTGTTACCGAAAGAGTCACAAATTTGTATAAATACTAAAAAATTTAATGTATGAGGAAAACCTCACAAATGAATAAGAATAAAGTCTCCAAAGACTCCGATGCATAAGAAAATCCACAAATTTATGTGGCAAAAAAGTTGCAAATTCATGTTGTAAAAATCACAGATTTATGAGGGAAAAACTTCACATTTATGAGGAACAGGCTCATTGCTCACTACATTTTTTGGAGGCTAGAAGAAGCCAGAAGGAGCCCTCTCTGTTGTCATTCAGTCCATACGGCCAACCATATACAGCAGAACGAAATTACCTTTCTCCTATCTACAATTTTAATCACATGAAGAATCAGAGGGGTCGCTGCCATGCAAGGCGCCGCCACAAACAACTTCTCCGTCCCCCATTCTATTACGCTGAGCACCAAGCTAGAAGGCGGGAAGTACCATTTTTATATGGTCTTTGGTATGACCCGGCCGGCACTTGAACTCCCAACCTCCCGGTTGTGGAGCAGATGCTCAACATCAATGTGGCCTGCTCTTATTTTAGTATGTTATAGTACTCTTATTATTTATAATAATTACTATTACTATAGTTATTATTACTATACTACTTATTATTAGTGTTATTACTATATATTATTATAGTAATTAACTAGTAATTAATATAATAAGGTCATGCTACTTTTAATCAAGTACAATTTATGACTAGTCTACCCACCTTTGTATGTGATGTATCCTGTTTCTTTAGCATTCTCTTTATTACGATTTTCTTTTTCTGTGCACCCTGAGGGTCAGAAAGATTTTTCTCTGTTCCGTTTATAGTCCTGAGAAAAGTTTTAGGTCCCTTCACCTTTCTTTATGTTTTCTAGGAAATGGGAAGTAGGCTTAATGACTTGCTGAGATGTGCAAACAAATGAAAATACAGTGTCAAGGCAAACACAGAGAGTCTGTAAAATTCTAACAAGCTTGAGAGTTAATATTTGATCTCGCCATCTTACTGCTCAGCAGTGTCTGAACCCTCATGGTTTCCTGTAGCTTCCTTAACTCATCCTCGGGAACAGTTCTCCAGACGTCTTTAAGCGTTTCTGCCGACGTCGGCCAACTTTTGTTCCATTCCCAGACAAGATCAGCCCACGTCTCAAAGTTTGGTTTCATCACTCCAAAACAGCTGTTTTCATTTCTGATTGTCAGACCAGTTCCTGCGTACTCTGCCCCCCCCCCCCCCCCCCCCCCCCGCTCTGCTTCCTGGAGAAGGGCTCCATCGGTGGCAGATGGATCCACTGTTCATCTGCTGGAGACGGTTTTCCTTTGCCCGACAGTCTCTTCTGTCCCCTATTTATCCCGTTTCGTAAAACACGAGCAAAATTAACAAGGACAACACTTTTGAAAGCCCCCCAGAAGCCTAAAGAACTATTGCTCAAGACTAAAAAAAAAAAGGCCTGGCTCAGTGGAAGTAAATCCAGAAAAAAGTAGCTTACAGTGCTGTAGCTCTAGCACATATGGTGACACTGACAGTACATCAACTTTGAACTTAGAGCAGACATCAGGGTGCGCGGAAATAACACGGATCGTGCCTTACGGCGCCCAAGACCTACACAAAACTAATTATTACTTAGTTTAGATATGCAACGAATCAAATACGAGCCAAAGCTGTTACAGTAGCCTTCTGACAATTTCTCTAACGTTACTACATAGTAGACGGGGCCTGTAGATTAAAATAAAACTCGTCAGTGAAGGCGCTGGTTACTGTTAAACTGCCAATGATATAATAACAGAAGCAACGACCATACAGCCCAAAGCCAGACGTGATTAGCTGTCATGTACGCTAACACCCGGCTAGCTCAAGCTAACGTGAACACCTCGGGCGAAAAGGTGCTCCACGGCTGACGGGTCGCTGAATATAAACCGCAGATCGCATACATTAAAGGGCACACAATTACGACAATTTAACAGAAGCGAACAGGCTCGGCACAGATGCGTAACAGCGCTGAGCTAACTGGTAGTTATGGCGCTAGCATGCGCTAGCACAGCAAAGAACTCACACACTTCCGCCTGATTTCGCTTGAGAATGAGACGCAGTGTGAAACGTCAGTAAGTGAAATAAATATGATTTGTTTAGGTTAAAAACACACGAATGGTGACTGACCTCGGATAGTATTTCGTAGCTGTCCAAATGAGGAGCCGAATCAAAACAATACAGGAGTCAGCCACTAGAATTGTACCACATAGAATGGAAGCTGACGTTCACTGCCCGTCCTTTAGCGTCAATTTGCCTGATGGATTTCAGTTTGCTCTTATGACTAATATCACAGCTATTATGCTTTATTTAATACGACAAAAACACACTATTATGCAGCATTACAAGACTGCTGACAGTGTATATATTATGCAAGACATTTAAGATTTTTTGTATTCTGGATTAATTTCGGATTAAATCCACGTGATATACACACATAAACCTCACTAGAGTGACTCTTCTGTGGTGCCACTGACAAATAAAATCAATTTAGTTTTCAAAGACTGCATATGCATCATATGCATACAGCAAACTGATCTACAACGTGTGATTCTTTGTCTTTATTTTCTTCGTGTGCGTGCGTGTCAGGAAAAAGGAAATCATCATTAGGATTCTGCTGCCCTCTACTGTTCATGCTCTGAGTTGCACTTAAAGGGGGCGAATGATGCACCTTTTCCACATGTTGGTCCATTCATCACACAGGTCTTCATGAAACGCCAGCGGCATGCTTTGGCCAAAATGCCTCAGGGTTTAATAATTGCAGCACCATTTTAACACGTATTTTGCAGCCTTCCTCAGAATGGCTTATTTCAGTAGATGCCTCTTTAAATGGTGATGAGGCCCAGTTCACCCAGCGCACCCTCTACCATCACTGCTCATGGGTTTTGACATTGACACCATATTGCTAATGTTAGTTGGTTTGTTCCTAGTTTCGGCAGCAAACTCACCAAGCTCACTAATGTAAAACTGGCTAAAATAATCAATGAAATCGAGAAAAAAATAACAGTCCAGTAAAGAAAAAAAAAATCTACTGCCGTGTCTCTAAATTAAAATACCACCCATCCATCCATCCATCTTCTACCGCTTTTCCGGAGGTCCGAGTCGCGGAGGCAGCAGTTCAAGCAGAGAAGCCCAGACTTCCCTCCCCCCAGCCACCTGCTCCAGCTCTTCAGAGGGGATACCAAGGCGTTCCCAGACCAGCTGGGAGACATAGTCTCTCCACCGAGTCCTGGGTCTGCCCCGGGGTCTCCTCCCAGTGGGACGTGCCTGAAACACCTCAAGTGGGAGGCGTCCAGAAGGCATCCTAATCAGATGCCCATACCACCTCAACTGACTCCTTTCAATGTGGAGGAGCAGCGGTTCTACTCTGAGCCTCTCCCAGATGACTGAGCTCCTCACCCTATCTCTGAGGGTGAGTCCAGCAATCCTACGGAGAAAGCTCATTTCAGCCGCTTGTATCTGCGATCTCGTTCTTTCGGTCATTACCCAAAGCTCGTGACCATAGGTGAGAGTAGGAACGTAGATTGACTAGTAAATCGACAGCTTTGCCCTAGAACTAAGCTCCCTCTTCACCACAACAGACCGGTACAACGTCCGCATCACTGCAGATGCTGCTCCAATCCGTCTGTCGATCTCTCGCTCCATTTTCCCCTCACTCGTGAACAAGACCCCAAGATACTTAAACTCCTCCACTTGGGGCAGGAGCCTGTCCCCAACCCGGAGAGGACAATCCACCTTTTTCCGGCTGAGGACCATGGACTCAGACTTGGAGGTGCTGATTCTCATCCCAGCCGCTTCACACTCAGCGGCAAACCGTCCCAGCAAGAGCTGTAGGTCATTGCTGGATGAAGCCAACAGGACAACATCATCTGCAAACAACAGAGATGAGATCCTGTGGTCACCAAGCATGGCACCCTCCATTCCCTGGCTGCACCTAGAAATCCTGTCCATAAAAATTATGAACAGGATCGGTGACAAAGGGCAGCCCTGGCGGAGTCCAACTCTCACTGGGAATGACTCCGACCGAGTGTTGGCAATACGAACTAAACTCTCACAACGGTCGTACAGAGACCGAATAGCTCGTAACAACAAGCCCGATACCCCATACTCCCGAAGCACCCCCCACAAAAATCCACGAGGGACGCGGTCAAATGCCTTCTCCAAGTCCACAAAACACATGTAAACTGGTTGGGCAAACTCCCACAAACCCTCAAGAATTCTCGAGAGGGTAAAGAGCTGGTCCGATGTGCCACGGCCAGGACGAAAACCACATTGCTCCTCCTGAATCCGAGGTTCGACCAACGGCTGGACTCTCCTCTCCAGTACCTTGGCATAGACCTTCCCAGGGAGGCTGAGGAGTGTGATCCCTCTAAAGTTGGAGCACACCCTCCGGTCCCCTTTTTTGAAGAGAGGAACCACCACCCCAGTTTGCCATGCCAAAGGCACTGCCCCCGACCTCCACACAATGTTGCAGAGGCGTGTCAACCATGACAACCCAACAACATCCAGGGCCTTGAGGTACTCAGGGCGAATCTCGTCCATCCCCGGGGCCCGGCCACCAAGGAGATTTTTAACCACCTTGGCGACCTCAGCCCCTGTGATAGGCGAGTCATCCCCCTCGTCTCCAAACCCTGCTTCCTCTGTGGAAGGCGTATCAGTGGGATTGAGGAGATCCTCGAAGTATTCCTTCCACCGCCCGACGATATCCCCAGTTGAAGTCAACAGTGTCCCATCCGCACCATACACAGTGTGGACGGGGAGCTGCTTTCCCCTCCTGAGCCGCCGAACAGTTTGCCAGAATCTCTTTGAAGCCGAACGAAAGTCTTGTTCCATGGCCTCACCGAACTCCTCCCATACCCGGGTTTTTGCTTCAGCAACCACCCGAGCTGCACTCCGCTTGGCCTGCCGGTACACCTCAGTTGCTTCGGGAGTCCCACAAGCCAACCAAGCTTGATAGGACTCCTTCTTCAGCTTAATGGCCCCCCTCACCACTGGTGTCCACCACTTGGTTCGGGGGTTGCCACCACAAGATGCACTGACCACCTTGCGGCCGCAGATCTGGGCCGCCGCTTCAACAACAGAGGTGGAGAACATAGCCCATTCAGACTCCATGTCTCCAGACTCCCTCGGAATGTGGTTGAAGTTCTTCCGGAGGTGGGAGTTGAAGACCTCCCGGACAGGGGCCTCAGCCAGACACTCCCAGCACACCCTCACTATACGTTTGGGTCTACCAGGTCTGAATGGCTTCCTCCCCTGCCATCGGATCCAACTCACCACCAGGTGGTGATCAGTTGACAGCTCTGCACCTCTCTTTACTCGGGTGTCCAAGACATATGGTCGCAGGTCTGATGATACGATAACAAAATCGATCATCGACCTGCGACCTAGGGTGTCCTGGTGCCAGGTGCACATATGGACACCCTTATGCTTGAACATGGTGTTCGTTATGGACAGACTGTGGTTAGCACAGAAGTCCAATAACTGAACACCACTCGGGTTCAGATCGGGCAGGCCGTTCCTCCCAATCACCCCCCTCCAGGTTTCACTGTCGTTGCCCACGTGCGCATTGAAGTCCCCCAGTAGGACAATGGAGTCTCCAGGAGGAGCACCCTCCAGCACCCCAGTCACAGACTCCAAAAAGGGTGGGTACTCACACAAATGATGGTCAGGACCCGTTTCCCAACCCGAAGGCGCAGGGAAGCAACCCTTTCGTCCACTGGGGAAAACTCCAATATAGAGGCAGCAAGGTGGGGCGATACAAGAATACCCACCCCTGCTCGTCGCCTCTCGCCCGGGGCAACTCCAGAAAAGGCCAAGTTCCAGCCCCTCTCCAAGAGACTGGTTCCGGAACTGGAGCTGTGTGTTGAGGTGAGGCCGACTATATCTAGCCAGTATCGCTCAACCTCGTACACCAGCTCAGGCTCCTTCCCCACCAGAGAGGTGACATTCCACGTACCAAAAGCCAGTTTAGAAAGCTTGGGATCAGTCCGCCAAGGTCTCCGTCTTTGACCGCCACCTAATCCACATAGCACCGGACCCCCATGATCCCTCCTGCAGGTGGTGAACCCACTGGAGGGCGGACCCATGTAACTCCTTCGGGCTGAGCCCGGCCGGGTCCCATGGGTGGAAACCCGGCCACCAGACGCTAGCCTTCGAGCCCCTCCCCCAGGCCTGGCTCCAGGGTGGGGCCCCGGTAACCCCATACCGGGCGGGGTACACTGAATCCTTGATATACAATTTATCATGAGAGTCTGTTGGATCGTTCTTAGTCTTGCCCTTCACCCAGGACCAGTTTGTCTTGGGAGACCCTATCAGAGGCAAATTGCCCCGGACAACATAGCTCCTGGGATCACTGGGGCACGCACCCCCCCCCCCCCCCCTCACCACGATAAGGTGACGATCCATGAGGGGGAAATACCCAGAAATACAATAACAAAATAATCTCCAAACTATTAACACAGAACAACTGAACAATTATAGCACACCCATGACTCCGTGAGGATGACCCGTGGCCCCTCCCCCAGACCTTCACCATCAGTCCACCCTTGGTGGCGGTCCGCTTCCCGGATCACTGCTGATTGCTTCCTCCTCGGAGCATCTTCTCCTCCATACCTCCGAGCGCTCCAACCATCTGGAGTCGTGCCCACTCGTCTTCTCCAGAGCACGCTGTAACTCATTGGGATGGCGCCACAAGCCATCTGACAGCAGCAGGTATCGATCGTGCTGCTCACCCATCACCCGCAGCCGACCCTGGTACCGCTCCATGTTCCGCTTTTGTCTCATCTGCCTGGACCTTGCCTCCGCCCGAGACCGAACCCAGTCTGCGACTCCAAGTGGGGCCTTGCACAGCCTGTGGTGTCTCCGCCTGGCACTCATTCTTCCAGTGCCACTTGGTCCTGCCCCGACATCTTGTAGATCCGGTGTTGACCCTGCCCCTGTGGTCCCGTGTTCACCAGTCCTCCACGGGCCGTGCTCCTGGCACATCTGAGACCACCGTTTGGGCTCTGCTCGATGCCATAGGTCCTCCCCCACGTCGCCTGGCGCCCACATCCAGGGCAGCTTGGACACTGGCACCGGGGTCCTCTCGCAGCAACCCTGAGTGTGATGCAGCCTGTCCACTCTCCGGAGTGCCCAGCAATGGTTCATCCCACACCGCATCGTCCCGGACCCTTGAAAACGGTCGGTCCCATAGTCCGCCACCTGACCACTCCTCCCCAGCGCTGCTCCTGATGGAGAATCCAAGGCCATAAAACAGGTTGCAGCCCATGACATTAGAGCCATAGGCTGTCACGATGAACTCCGAGCCGTCAACGTGATAGTACCCACCATGGTCAACCGTTCTCCTCCATAGCCACAAAGTGGCGCTGAGAAACTTCCAATCCTGTAGTGGGGAAAACACTGTCTGACTGTAGCCCAATTCAGCACAGAACTCTCCGCTCCCGTGTCGACCAACATCGGTACGGGAACTCCATCCAGAATTACCGTGCAGCATGTGCGCCCATTGGCACTCGGAGACACCGTGTATACCACCGTTAGAGCGGGAGAAGTTGAAGTCTTGCGCAGACTCTCTTGTCCAGCTGACTGGCACATCCTCGCAAAATGGTGGAGACGGCCACCATTTCCACAGTGCTTCCCTCTTGCTGCACACTCTCTGGCTTTGTGGCGGTGCTTCGTGGACCCACAACCCATACACCTGGGCTTGTCTGGGGCAGACCTCATCCGTACAGCATTGGCACTCTCGGCGTCATCTTCGACACTCCCATCGCTGTCCGAGTCCACTACCTGTGTGGCCATGGGGAATCTTGAACCTCCCGGCAAAAGGTGCTCGTTTAGCTCCCGAGTTAGCTTATCTGCTGCTTCTAGCTGTAGCCCTAACTCAACAGCCCTCGTCAGCGTCAAGCCCCCCCAGGAATGTGAGCAGCTTGGAACGAACTGTGGCACAGTTGGTGTGTTCCACCAACTGGTCGCACACCATTTCTTCTTCTAACGGACCAAACCGGCACCCAACGGCCAACTGCCTTAAGTCCGACATGAGCTGCTGGATCGGTTCGCCTACCTGTTGGCAATGCTGTCTGAACTTAATCCGCACAACGATGACGTTGTTTGGTGCTCTGAAATGGCTGGCCATTAACTCAAGTACTTCTTTAGATGTGTCCGCATCTCCAAGCGTGCCCAAAATTCTTTGTCCCTCCATTTCCAGGTTATGTACTAATAATGCGCGAGCTTGCAGTTTCTCCATTCTTCCCAGGTCCAGCGCTACCATGTACGTCTGGAAAGCCTCATATCAACGAGGCCACGGCACAGGCGGCTCCCCCGGGAGCTCCAGGAATGGACAAATTGGTGTTCCACACGCCTCCATGAGTTTACCTCTCGTCACCAAATGTTATGTCATAGCTCATAGACAATGGCGAAGCCAGGAGTGGAGCTGAACACTTGTTTATTAATTAAACAGGGCTCAGTTCACCCAACCATACATGCAGCCGCTTGGCAGAGAAAAGGCGGAAGAGAGACCGCCCCTCTAGCAGCAGCCCCTCTTATACCACCGGAGATGGCGGAACTGGAAATCGGGGCCACCATCCTGTACCACACAAATAAGAGCTCCAATAATAACAGTATATGAACACGGAACAAATACATAATAGACACCACACCAGACAGACATTGAACACACACATATACTGGGACAGATAATCACGAAAGAGAGACAGCTGAGGAAACAATCAGGGAACACAGGGAAGTGGCTGCAGGTGAGGAGGACAGGATGGGCGGGGCTGTGCAGACAAATAGACAGGGGATGCGCATGAAACAGGACAACAATACCGGAGTAATACAAAGAGGGCAGTGGCTATGGGTATGGAAAACATGAGGAGCAGGAACAACAGGTGAACAGGTACACACAACGCCTCAGGACCAGACAGGGGATGACACAGAAGACAATGACAGAGGATCCAGGGGAACACAGAGGGCAATAAATGCAAATGATAATCATACATAAACACAGAAAAACAATAAATGGACATAAAGTGTGGGCTTGATCCTATGATCAATCAGAATCAGAATCAGAATCAGCTTTATTGGCCAAGTATGCACAACACATACAAGGAATTTGACTTTGGCTAAAAACTTGCTCTTGTTGTTCAGGTGGAGGATTTAAATAAGGATTCAATGACAACAGAGTATGTACAGTAAATTACAGTCTGTCCACGTTTCTATAAAAGGATGCAAATATATACAGGAATATATGCAGTTATTTACTCAGACTAACCACACTTTGCAGAAATATATGAAAAATATACAGTCACACAGTATTTCAATGTGAACTCAGATTCAGTGATATAATGTGAATGAAGTAAAAAGCAGTGTGAGAGTTATGTGCAATGTAATAATGGATGAAAAGTCATGAGTACAGCAACAGGTAGGACTAGGTGAATGTTAGGAGTTCATCAGAGTGATGGCTTGAGGAAAGAAACTGTTCCTGTGACGGGTGGTTTTGGCCTTCAGTGATCTGTAACGACGACCAGAAGATAGAAGTTCAGACAGTTTGTGGCCGGGGTGTGATGGGTGAGCACAGCTGTTTCCCGCCCGTTTCCTGGTTATGGACCGATATAAGTTCTCAATGGAGGGTAGGTCGGTACCAATGATCCTCTCCGCAGACTTAACGATCCGCTGCAGTCTGGTCTTGTCCTGTTTAGTGGCAGATCCAAACCAGACAGTGATGGAAAAGCAGAGGACAGATTGGATGATGGCGGTGTAGAAGACAACCAGCAGCTCCTGAGGCAAATCAAACTTCTTGAGCTGACGCAGAAAAAACAACCTCTGCTGGGCCTTTTTCCGAACAGTGTCTATATGGGAGGACCACTTCAGGTTCCGGGAGATTGTGGTACCCAGAAACTTGAAGGAGTCCACAGTGGACACTGTGCTGTTGAGGATGGTGAGTGGGGGGAATGAAGGGGGGTGTCGCCTGAAATCCACAGTCATCTCCACTGTTTTGGCTGGGTTAAGTTCAAGATGGTTCTGGCTGCACCAGAGGATCAGCTGCTCCACCTCCCACCTGTATGCAGACTCATCATCATCCCGGATCAAACCGATGACTGTGGTGTCGTCCGCAAACTTCAGGAGCTTCACCGAAGGGTCCTCTGAGGTGCAGTCATTGGAGTAGAGGGAGAAGAGCAGTGGGGAAAGGACACATCCTTGAGGGGTGCCAGTACTAATTTTTCGGGAGCTGGATGTAAATCTCCCTAGCTTCACCTGTTGCCACCTGTCAGTCAGAAAGCTGGAGATCCACTGGCAGGTGGAGGGGGGCACCTTGAGCTGGAGGAGTTTCTGATGAAGAATGCCTGGGATGATGGTGTTGAACGCTGAGCTGAAGTCGACAAACAGGATCCTGGCATACGTCCCTGGGGAGTCGAGGTGTTGCAGGATGTAGTGTAGTCCCATATTCACTGCATCATCCACTGACCTGTTTGACCGGTAGGCAAACTGCAGTGGGTCTATCAGGGGGCCTGTGATGACCTTCAGGTGGTTCAGCACCAATCTCTCCAAGGATTTCATGACCACAGAGGTCAGGGCAACAGGTCTGTAGTCGTTTAATCCTGTAACAGAGGGTTTCTTGGGAACTGGAATGATGATGGAGCGTTTGAAGCAGGAAGGCACTTCACGCAGCTCCAGTGATCTGTTAAAGATCCGGGTGAAGATGGGGGCCAACTCGTTGGAGCAGACTCTCAGGCAGGACGGAGACACACCATCAGGTCCTGCAGCTTTCTTGATCTTTTGTCTCTGAAAGACCCGGCGCACCTCCTCTTCACAGATCGTTAGTGCTGGTGGGAGGTCAGAGTGGAGGAGGGATGGAGTTCCTGGGGCTGCAGATAATCCTTTTGTGTGGGTGGGAGGTGAGAACTGTAGGTTCTTTTCAAACCTGCAGTAAAAGCTGTTTAGGTCGTTAGCCAGCTGGAGGTTTTCCACAGGGTGGGGGGATGGTCTCCTGTAGTTGGTGATATTCCGTAGGCCTCTCCAGACAGAAGCAGAGTTGTTGGCTGAGAAGTTTTTTTGTAACTTCACACTGTAGCTCCTCTTAGCAAGCCTGATCTCCTTCGTCAGCATGTTTCTGGCCCGCTTGTACAGAGTCCAGTCACCAGTCCTGTAGGCCTCCTCCTTGGTCTGACGTAGCTGCTTCAGTTTAGGAATGAACCAGGGTTTATTGTTGTTGTATGTGTAGAAGGTCTTGGTCTGCACACACATGTCCTCGCAGAAACAGATGTATGACGTCACAGTGTCAGTGAGTGTCAATCAAGTGAGTGTCAATCAAGCCCAGACTATGACAAGTGAGGGTACATAGAATATCGAAAATATGGGTAAGACCCAACTGCAATCTACACTAGCACTAGGCACCCTGGCCCATCTGTGTCTAGCGCCAAGGTGAGTTCTAATGCGCTAGATGGACTGACTGTGACTTTCCAGTCAAATGTCTACCAGCTATGGACTAGTTACACTGTGTGGCATGATGTATATCCGGTTATAAATGATCTGCCTTTTCAGCATCCGTTTTGTATTTACAATATATGATTGCATTAGATTGAGGAAGATTTATCACAAGTGTAGGCTAAATTAAAAAAAAATAATAATAATTTGGAGCTTTTCCAAGGACAGGTGAAAAAAAAAATGCTCCAAAAATGGCTGTGCCCTGCCTTGCTCAGCATCAGTTTTATGACAGAAATGTACATTTTCATAGTTTTACAATGATTTGGATCAAGCTGTTACCTCCACCAAGGAGGTTATGTTTCCAGGGTGGTTTATCTGTTTGTTTGTTTGTTAGCAGGATTCCACAAAAACTACTGGATGGATTTTGGTGAAACTTTCACCACAGGCAGCCCTCAGGCCAAGGATGAACCCCTTAAATTTTGGTGATGATCTGAGAGTGCATACCTCCACCAAGGACTTTGTTTGTGTTTGTGCAGCAGGATTACACAAAAACTACTGGGTGGATTTGGATGAACTTTTTACCAAAGGTGGTCCTTGGGCTAGAGAGGAACCCATTATATTTTGATGATGATCCGAGAACACATACCTCCACCCAGGCACTTATCTTCTTACAGTGTGTTAGCAAGGATCCTCCAAAACAATACTTGATGTGGGGAGACTTGAATAACGAAACCGAATGGTCTTTCATTCCAGTTTATTCAAGAAATCATTCCACCATCTGCTCTCATTCTTGAGCAGCGAACAAAGAGAGTGAACACACCAAAGTTCTCTCATTTAAACATTCTGACATCAAACCATTTCCCTCGCGGGGGAAATCACACATCTCTCTCAAAATCTCTTTATTCACATTCATTAGCCTTTTATTTACATAACTCCCCCTTCTCTCTTCTCGAGCCTCAGTGGTCAGGAAGTCTTCTGTCCCCTGTCCTCCGCAGGGGGTCCAGGCTTTGTGGCTCCGCACCGCAGGGGGCTGGCTCTCCTTCATCGTGGTTAAATCACATATGCAGTGTCCAACATATACATGTCTCACAACACAGCCATATAACCCCCCCCAAACGATGAAGAACAGACTAATTCCTAAAATTAAATAGCACTTTACTCACTACTGAATAATCAACACCAACATTCAGTCTGTGCGCCGCTTGGGCTTCAGTCGTCTGCCGAATCTGCTGTGCGTTGGCCCCGCCTTGCCTGCGGTGCGATTCTGCTTCGGGTCTGTTGACTGAGGGAGAGAGTGATTAATTGCCCTCTGCGGGGGCCTGCCTCGTCGAGGCGCCACTGCGACCGGTACAGACACGTCCTTCATGACAAAAGCAGGTTTTAGTCTGTCAATACTGACTGTCTCTTTTCTGTCTCCAAAATCTAGCACAAATTGCTTATCACCTGCCTCCAGCACTCGAAATGGCCCTTCGTAAGGTGGTTTGAGCGTTGCTTTTAGGGCTTCGCGCCTGACAAAAACGAAATCGGCATTTTTCAAAGCCTTGGGGACGAAAACTCGTGGAAAAGCGTGATGAACCGGACCCGGGAGCGTGTCTGCCCCCGTGCCGACTAACGGTCCCAGAGCCGAGAAAGGTGGGGGCTCTGGGTGCTCTGGTAAAAACTCGCCCGGCAGCCTCAGAGTTTGTGCGAATACCAGCTCCGCTGGGGAGGCGTCTAAGTCCTCTTTAGGCGCAGAACGCAACCCTAATAAAACCCATGGAAGTTTATTCACCCAATCTGCATCCGTGAGCGACGCTCTGAGTGCTGCCTTCAAAGACCTATGAAAACGCTCGCATAAACCATTGGCCTGAGGGTGGTAAGCCGTAGTGCGGTGAATTTTGGCTCCCAAGCCGTTGGCCATCGCTGACCACAGCTCAGAGATGAATTGCGGTCCTCTATCGGACGTAATGTCCGACGGAACCCCGAAGCGCGCCACCCAAGCCGTTAAAAAAACGCGAGCCACCTCCGCGGCCGTGGTCGTCGCAAGTGGGACTACTTCCGGCCAACGTGTGGTGCGGTCCACCATTGTCAAAAGATACGTGAACCCCTGTGATGCCGGTAGGGGGCCCACAAGGTCGACGTGCACATGGTCGAACCTTCTGGCCGGAATGCGGAACGGTTCTAATGGGGCTCTTGTGTGCCTGTGAATTTTGGCCCGTTGACAGGAAATGCAGGTTTTTGCCCATTCCTTCACGTGCTTGCGCAGGCACGGCCAAACAAACTTTTCCGCCACTAGTTTCACCGACGCGCGCACCCCCGGGTGCGCCAGTGAGTGGACCGAGTCAAAAACACGGCGGCGCCACGTGGCCGGAACCACCGGATGCGGGCGCCCCGTCGACATGTCGCAGATCAGGGGGGGCATACCGGTTTGTAAACATTTGCTCTCCAGCCTCAACCCTGTTGGTCCAGACTGGAGCACGCGCACGTCTGCGTCCGCCCCCTGGTCCGCTGCCATGGCTGCGTAATCTATACCCACGTGCACCGGGGCTGCGCGCGCCACCGTGCCGCTCTCCTGCGGCGCGGTCACGGTGGCCCGTTCTGCCTCTGCGCGTGTTGGGGTCGTGAACGCGCGTGAGAGACAATCCGCTACTACATTGAATTTGCCCGCGACGTGCCTAATGTCAGTGGTAAATTCCGAGATTGCGGCCAGCTGCCTCTGCTGCCTGCCGGACCACGGGTCTGAAATTTTGGCCATGGCGTATGTGAGCGGCTTGTGGTCCACATAAGCGGTGAAGCACCGTCCTTCCAGCCAGAACTGGAAATGACGAATAGCCAAATGCAGCGCCAACAGTTCTCTGTCAAACGCGCTGTATTTTCGTTCAGCCGCGCTTAAAGATTTGCTAAAGAAAGCCAAAGGCTGCCAAACTCCGGCTACCTGTTGCTCAATAACGGCCCCTATGGCTAAATCTGAAGCGTCTGTCGTCAGCGCGATACGTGCTGCAGGGTCTGGGTGGGCCAGGAGCGCAGCGTCAGCCAAGGCTTTTTTAACCTCTGTGAACGCGCGCTCCCGCTCCGGGGACCATTCGACCGCCTGGGTCGGTTTTTGTTTTTTGAGCGCGGCATATAACGGTTGCATGATTTGAGCTGCGTGGGGCAGGAATCGGTTATAAAAATTCACCATCCCCAAGAATTTCTGTAGTGATTTGACCGTTTGTGGACGGGGAAAATCCGCTACCGCGCGTACTTTCTCTGGTAACGGAACCGCTCCCTCCGGGGAGACGCGGTGACCCAAAAAATCGATCCGCTCGACGCCGAACTGGCACTTGGCTGGGTTAACTATTAAGCCGTGCTCTCCCAGCCTCCTAAAAACTGCTGTGAGGTGCGTTTCGTGTTCGTCCTCTGAAGTACTCGCGACCAAAATGTCGTCGAGGTACACAAACACGAAAGGGAGATCGCGTAACACGGCATCCATCATCCGCTGAAATGTTTGCGCCGCCCCTTTGAGACCAAACGGCATGCGTAAAAATTTGAAAAGTCCGAACGGGGTTATTACCGCTGTTTTAGGAATGTCCTCCGGTTGGACCGGGACTTGGTGATAGCCGCGAACTAGATCAATCTTTGAAAAAATGCGCGCCCCCGCCAGGTGCACCGAAAAATCCTGAATGTGCGGGATGGGATAACGATCGTGCGCCGTAGCGTTGTTTAGCCTGCGGTAATCCCCGCACGGTCTCCAGGAGCCATCAGCTTTCGGTACCATGTGCAGCGGCGAAGCCCACGGGCTCTTCGACCTACGAACGATGCCCAGCCTCTCCAGGCTGGCGAACTCCTCGCGCGCAATGGCGAGCTTAACTGCATCCAAGCGCCGAGCTTTTGCAAACACGGGAGGACCAGAAGTGGGGATAAAGTGTTTCACCCCGTGCTTCGCGACCGTCGCTGAAAAAGTGGGCACAGTGAGCGCTGGAAATTGGGTGAGGAGTGTGTGAAACTTACCACCTGCTGTAGCGACGTGGGTCTGTACTGGTGGCGGGGACACTCGAGCTGAACAGGGAAGAGAGTAAAAAGAGAGTGCATTTACCAGCCGTCTATTAGCAAGATCAACTAACAGATTGTGTGAACACAAAAAATCCGCGCCCAACATGTTGAAACTCACCGCCGCTATCACAAAAGTCCATTCATATGTGCGGCCATGTAAGCATAAAGGCAAGGTCCTTCTCCCGTAGGTGTTGATGTTCGAGCCATTTGCCGCTGTAGCTCCGCTACCGTGGGGTCCAGCCACCCGGTCCGCGTATGTTGGGGTGATGAAGCTCACTTGTGCTCCGGTGTCGATTAGGAACTCTCGTCCGGAGCACGCATCCGTGATGTAGAGCAGCTTGTTGCGTTCTCCGAGGGTCGAAGCTGCTAGCGACCCCCGGTCTTGCCGTTTCCCGAACTCCTGAAGATGCAGGGCGGCACACACCTGCGTGCCTTCTCTGCGAACCTCCGATGGTAAAAGCAGAGATCTTCTCCTCCGCTGTGTCGTGCCCGCGCCTCTGCCGCCGGGCTATTGGCTCCCCCTCGTCGCGGCCGTGTTGCCGCCGTCGTCGGCCAGTCTGGTTCTGCCGCCTCTGGCTCCCCGCTGTCTCGGGTCGCTGCTGTGGTTGCTTGCCCGCCGCAGGCGTCCAGGATCCCATCTGCCTCCTGGGCCAGCTCCCGGAACTCCTCCAGGGTGTGACACTTTTTGCCGGCCAGCGTGCTTCTCGCATGCGCCGGGAGGTTGGAGAGGAAGATGAACTGAAAAATGAAATCATCGTTGTCCAACCCTCTCAGCTGTATCATCTCCTCCATCAGGGTGCTCGGCCTGTGTCCACCTTGGTCTAGCAACGACAGGATCCTCCTCGCCCTCACTTCAGCCGAGGGGGTGAAAAACTTGATGAGGGTGGATTTCAGCTTGCCGTACCTGTCGGTCGCGGGTGGCTGCTCCACCAAGCTTTGCACGCACCGAGCTGTGCTGTTGTCCAGTTTAGCGATGACATGGTGGAACTTAGTGTCATCCACCGTTACTCCTGCGAGCGCGAACTGCGACTCTGCTTGCAGAAACCACGACCGTGGGTTATCCTGCCAGAAATCAGGCAGCTTAACGGCCACTGCGCTCGCCAGCTCTGAGCGCTGTGAGTCCGGGACCCTGAGAATTTCTTCGTTCATTCTCAACGTCGTCAGTCACCAATGTGGGGAGACTTGAATAACGAAACCGAATGGTCTTTCATTCCAGTTTATTCAAGAAATCATTCCACCATCTGCTCTCATTCTTGAGCAGCGAACAAAGAGAGTGAACACACCAAAGTTCTCTCATTTAAACATTCTGACATCAAACCATTTCCCTCGCGGGGGAAATCACACATCTCTCTCAAAATCTCTTTATTCACATTCATTAGCCTTTTATTTACATAACTCCCCCTTCTCTCTTCTCGAGCCTCAGTGGTCAGGAAGTCTTCTGTCCCCTGTCCTCCGCAGGGGGTCCAGGCTTTGTGGCTCCGCACCGCAGGGGGCTGGCTCTCCTTCATCGTGGTTAAATCACATATGCAGTGTCCAACATATACATGTCTCACAACACAGCCATACTTGATGCAATTTTCATGAGAACTGGCTCGTGGCATACACACAAACCCATTACATTTTAGAGGTGATCCATGAGGAATGGAGGGAACCTTGGCGGAGGTATGCGCTCTCTGAGTGCTTTGCCAGTTTTTTTAAACCGTTACTATTATCATACAGGGCTTCCATGGAGAAAACTTGTAATTTTGTTTTAAACTGTAGTGACTGTGATCAACCTTAACAAGGAAGCTAATAATGTAAAGATACATCTTGTTCTCAGGATCACACTTTAATTATATTATTTTGACTACCCTGATGCTAAGAGGATGCTGTATGTCGGAGTGTCTCAGTTCATGATAAGATTTATTTTTCTGTGCTCATCAGTCCTATTTTCATTGAATATTAGACCTAGTTAATCTCACTATCAGTTTGTGGACTGTTTACATATGGCTGCGTATCTGTGTGGATTCACCTTCCTCATTGGTCAGCTGTTATTACTAGTGATTTTTTTTTTTGCTCTTTTCATGGTTACTTGGTCACTCCTGGACACTCCACCAAAAATCAAGTTTGTTTCTTGTTAACATGTCTGTAACATGTTTTTTTATGACTTAAGACATATTGAGCGTGAAATCGCTCAAATGTCTCATGTGCCTGTTTTTTTGCTTTGAAGTTTCACTTAAGCCCTGCCCCCTGAAAAAAGGCAAGTTTAGCTGGAGTGTTTCTGGTGATGTAGCTACGCTGGCGCCTGTGGTATTGAGCCAGTCAGGACTCTCAGGCCTAACTGAAGTTAGCCTCTGGCCAGTTAACATTTTTGGGCTTGCTGCTTTGAAAACCTGACCCAAATTAAGATTTTTTTTTTAAATTTTATTTTAGTTTATTACCATTAAACCATTTTTAAGGACTGATGCAGTTTCAGTCATTATCCTGGGCCACCGTGTACACAACTGGGCATGCCCTTCAACTGGTAAGTCTTTTTATCACAGGATTTATGCTGTTTAATGTAGAGCTAGCCACTATTAGCCTTGTGGTATGTGGGTTGGGCCTACTCACCAATTCTCGCATTAGGGTGTGGGGGGAGAAGAGTGATTTTAACACAAAACTGTAAGACAATGAAAGATTTTGCTTGTAGAAAAAAGGGCATAAGATATCTTCTTCTTCTTCTTTTAGATTTGATTGGTGGTTGGCAACCAGCTTACAGGTGCATTACCGCCACGTACTTCACTATATCATCACTCTATATCGGCATAAGAAATCATTTTAGACAATGTAGATTTGTTTTTATGAGGGATTTATAACCACTGGAATGCATCTTTAAATTCCTATCAGCCAGCAAAGAGCGCCAAAGGAGATTGTTGTCAGCTAATCCTGCTGAAGCAGAATGTGTTTTAGCAATGAGATTTGGAGATGGAGGGATGTAATACACATCTCTGTCTGTTCTGACCACTTTGTAACGGGTATATCTACTTACCAAAACTACAGACTCTTATTTAGGATTAAATGTTGTTTGCCTAAATCTATCTATAAATGCAAGGAATCTCTGTGTGGGTGTGTGTATGTGTGTGTGTGTGTGTGTGTGTGTGTGTGTGTGTGTGTGTGTTCCTCACATATCTCTCATACTGTTTGTCAGACTGGCCTCAGATTTTATAGGTGCTTTGCTGAGGTTATGAAGGTGTGCATCACCGGATGTAATGTAATGTAATGTACTTTATTTATATAGCCCTTTAAAACAACCCGTAGGTGACCAAAGTGCTTTACAAAAAATAAACAGCATTAAAAACACACAGAGCATTAAAAACAAATAACATAAACAAAAACAACCTAAAAATAAAATAAAAACAAATGCCAAGACAAATATCACCACTACTGGGTATTAAAAGCCATCCTAAACAAATATGTCTTAAGTTCAGATTTAAAAAGGGTCAGGTCAGAGATAGCACGTAGGTCAGGGGGGACATTATTCCAGAGCCTGGGGGCAGCAACAGAAAAGGCTCGGTCACCCCAATGTTTATACCTTGACCTAGGCACATCCAGCAAAAGCTGATTGGATGACCTCAAAGCTCTGCCTTGGTCACGGACAGTCAAAACCTCAGACATATAAACCGGAGCAAGGCCATTAAGAGCTTTAAAAACAAAAAGCAAAAGTTTAAAATTAATTCTAAAATGGACTGGAAGCCAATGAAGTGAAAAAAGGATCGGAGTAATGTGCTCTCGCCTAGGTGTGTTGGTCAAAAGACGGGCCGCTGCATTTTGCACAAGTTGAAGGCGGCCAAGAGAAGACTGAGAGATGCCAACATAAAGTGCATTGCAGTAATCAAGTCGAGACGTGACTAAAGCATGGATGGCTATCTCAAGATCATGACGGCTCAGGAAAGGTTTGGCTTTGGATAACAAACGTAACTGATAAAAGCTCATTTTGACTACATTGTCAATCTGTTTATCAAATTTTAAATGGCTGTCAAAAATCACCCCCAAATTTCTGACAGCTGAACTGAGCCTTAAAGAGAGGGTACCAAAGCCAGCCGTTACAGTATCCCCAAACACAATACATTCTGTTTTTTCTTCATTTAAGTGGAGAAAATTTTGGCTTAACCACAACTTAATATCAATGATGCAATCCAATAGAACACTTTGTGAGTTTGAGCGGATATGGAGCTGTTCAGTCAAAATATGTAATTTTTATCAATTAAAGTTTAGTTATTGCTCTCTCCTCATGCTCTGGCTTCTGGAGGTGTGGATGGGGTTTCGGATTGACTCTGTACTGATTGGATTATATTTAGTATCACAACATCAGTAACTACACCGCTCCATAAGCAAAACAAGGAAGCAAAAAGTGACAAATTTGACTAGAAAAAGATAATACTGAAGATTTAATGCTTAAAAAATTACACCATAAAGTTGTCATGATTGCATAGGTCTAAAGGATAATTCGGCATATGTGGAGGACATGAGGCGCGTGAGCAGACTGGGCGGCGCATCAGTGGGGACTTGGGTTTGACAAACAACACCAGTGTATCCAACAGAGGACATGCGGGGAGAAGCAGCGGCCCAAACGGGTGGACCACGGTCCTTTGCGGGGAGGCAAGCCCAGCCTACCCGGTCAGCGGCAGAAGGGAGTCCCGACTGCTGCTTCACCCTTGTAGTAGCACTGTCCCTTGCAGAACTTCGAATCCCCCCTTCCATGGAAGTATCTAAAAATTAAAAAATTAAAAACTTAATAATAATACCACCATGATTGTGGAGCGGAATGGCCGGAATGACTTAATCACCAACGGGGACACAAAAACACCCAGATAACGATATAAATTGTTTTTAGTTAAATATTTACTGATAAATGGGCAGCACTGATGCAGTGGTTGCAGTCAAACAGGTCCTTCTTCTGTGTATAATAATGTTGGGTGTTTTATAGTTAATTCAATTGATTTTGGTTTTAAAAACCTTTTTTTAAAAAAACCTTTTAATAACAAAATATTGGTATAATATAAAATGATGCACGACAATGGATCTCAAATATCTGTAAATGTGTCCTGCTATAGCACTGCATGAGTTTTTTGACAATGCACTATAAACTACACACATAAACTAAAACATTTTTAATGGTGACCAAACAACTCCCATTCCCCAAACTACAAGATACAACACTTATGAATATAAGTCATAAAAGATCACACAAATAAGTCTGACAAACAAATAAACAGGGGTTTTTAAACAGTAAATAATATTGCATGTCCCATTCATTTTCAAGAATTCTGTAACTAATGTTCACACAATCAAATACACTTTAGTGTTCAGTCCCTTTTATATTTGTCAAAGTCTAACCTGTGATTGCCGACATATAGGCTACACCTCTTTGTATTCCACTTTCAAACACAGCCTACATTTGGGCCTGTAAAGCTTAACTGGCCTGCCTGTTTTCAGACAAGAATACTTGCTTTCTATGGACATGCACTAGTGTAAAGTTAACGCAAGCATGCGGAAAACACAAATTTGCATCTGAGGGAGTTGGTAGAAATACCTAATCAGCCTCAGAGTAAAAGTATCAACACTGGAATTAAACAAGTATAAAAATGAGACTGCCTCTCTGAGGCGAGTGCAATGCCCCCAGCCCCCGCCTGTGTTTTCTTTGGAGGTCCCAATACAGACGTGGACAAAATTGTTGGTACCCCTCTGTTAATGAAAGAAAAACCCACAGTGGTCACAGAAATAACTTGCATCTGACAAAAGTGGTAATAAATAAAAATTCTATGAAAATTAACCAATGAAAATCAGACAATGCTTTTGAATTGTGGTTCAACAGAATTATTTTAAAAAACAATCTCATGAAACAGGCCTGGACAAAAATCAAATCAAATCAAATCAACCTTTACTGTCATATTGCTGTACATACAACTGTAGTGCAGGCAAGATGAAATTGCGTTTCTCTCGGCATCCATATAAGTAGAAGAAAATGATTTAAGACACACTCACACATATCTTCACCCCCCCACCCCACCCCATCCATTCACACATCCCTGAGACATACTTGAAAAAAACTAACTATAGTATACAAATAATGCACATAATGTCCGTAGGTGCAGTAGTGAATATGAGAGATTCCGGGTCAACTGTTCAGCATCCTAACAGCTTGTGGAAGGAAGCTGTTGTTCAGTCTGGTGGTTCTGTCTCTGATGCTCCGGAATCGTTTGCCAGATGGCAGAAGTTCAAAGTGTTTATGCAGAGGGTGAGAACGGTCCTTGAATGAAAAATGATGGTACCCCTAGAAAAGATTGAAAATAATGTGACCATAGGGACATGTTCAACCAAGATGTGTCCTCTAATTAACATCACAGGTGTCTACAAACTTGTAATCAGTCAGTCGGCCTATTTAAAGAGTGACAAGTAGTCACTGTGCTGTTTGGTGACATGGTGTGTACCACACTAAACATGGACCAGAGGAAGCAAAGGAGAGAGTTGTCTCAAGAGATTAGAAAGAAAATTATAGACAAGCATGTTAAAGGTAAAGGCTATAAGACCATCTCCAAGCAGCTTGATGTTTCTGTGACTACAGTTGCACATATTATTCAGAAATTTAAGATCCACGGGACTGTAGCCAACCTCCCTGGACGTGGCCGCAGGAGGAAACTTGATGAAAAATGGAGGAGACGGATAATACGAATGGTAACAAAAGAGCCCAGAACAACCTCTAAACACATTCATGGTGAACTCCAAGGTCAAGGTACATCAGTGTCAGATCGCACCATCTGTCGTTGTTTGAGCCAAAGTGGACTTCATGGGAGGCAACCAAGGAGGACACCACTGTTGAAAACAAATCATAAAAAAGCCAGAGTGGAATTTGCTAAACTGCATGTTGACAAGCCACAAAGCTTCTGGGAGAATGTCCTATGGACAGACGAGACAAAACTGGAACTTTTTGGCAAGGCACATCAGCTCTATGTTCACAGATGCAAAAATGAAGCATACCAAGAAAAGAACACTGTCCCTACTGTGAAACATGGAGGAGGTTCTGTTATGTTGTGGGGCTGCTTTGCTGCATCTGGCACAGGGTGTCTTGAATCTGTGCAGGGTACAATGAAATCTCAAGACTATCAAGGTATTCTAGAGAAAAATGTGCTGCCCAGTGTCAGACAGCTTGGTCTCAGTCGCAGGTCATGGGTCTTACAACAGGATAATGACCGAAAACACACAGCTAAAAACACCCAAGAATGGCTAAGAGCGAAACATTGGACTATTCTAAAGAGGCCTTCTATGAGCCCTGACCTAAATCCTAGTGAACATCTGTGGAAGGAGCTGAAACATGCCGTCTGGAGAAGGCACCCTTCAAACCTGAGACAAGTGGAGCAGGTTGCTCATGAGGAGTGGGCCAAAATATCTGCTGAGAGGTGCAGAAGTCTCATTGACAGTTACAGAAATCGTTTGATTGCAGTGATTGCCTCAAAAGGTTGTGCAACAAAATATTAAGTTAAGGGTACCATCATTTTTGTCCAGGCCTGTTTCATGAGTTTGTTTTTTAAAATAATTCTGTTGAACCACAATTCAAAAGCATTGTCTGATTTTCAATGGTTAATTTTCATAGACTTTTTATTTATTACCACTTTTGTCAGATTCAAGTTATTTCTGTGACCATTGTGGGTTTTTCTTTCATTAACAGAGGGATACCAATAATTTTGTCCACGTCTGTATCTTACTGAAGGAGAGCAGTTCCCATCTTTTCCATATACTGCAATTATTTGGGAATGATCAAATTATGATAAGCCTATCATCCAAGAATATGCAACAAAAATGGTTTTACAACATCTGGAATTCAACAGGAGACTTTCATTAGGCGATACAAGTAGTTTCTGCCAAACAAAGTGAAGTAAGCATATTAAGTTATGGGGCAAAATTATTAAATGAGGTAAAACTATAACACCGTAAGTCATGGGCTATAACTCCTGCAAAAAAACATCCAGTCGTAGCCAAATTGCAATATGTGCATCATCAGTGTATCTCAAACCCCTGTGTCAAATTTCAAAAACTCTCGAACAACACTGTTGCCTAATTTGATATTACAAAACAGGCACCTTTTGTAGGACAGACGGATGGATGGACAGATTGACAGACATCCCTTTTGGGTTTTGACTGGCGGGGATAAAAGCTGAAAATCTGTAAGTTTTGGAAATGAACACAATTTTTTAGTCTAAGTGTAAACTGACTTACTTTATGCTACTTTAACACACATTGAATTTGAATTACAGATTTATTATTTTCTTGCCTTTTGTACGATAAATTTGGTTTTATTCCTGGAATTACTCTGCACATATACAGACCAAAATAATAGCTTGTAATTGCAAATGGTATGATAGGCATTGCACATGGTTCAGTTTTGTACTTTTCTTATGTTTCTCATATTTTATTGCATTTTTGTTCTGCTCTCAAAGTTAGCTTACGCACTGTTTATTTTTAAGCACCAAAACTAGCAAAGCAAATTCCCTGTATGTGAAAACCAACAATAAACCTGGCTTTGAAGCACTGTTTGAAATGTTATTGCCATCAAGTCTGTTCCATCCTGAAAAGCAATTTTGAAGATGACTTTGATGAGGTGAATATGTTTTTTTTAAAGGCACCTCAAAGCCTTAGTCAACAAAAAGCCTGCACAAAGAGGCACCTTGTGTGTTTGATACTGTTTGTGGAAGTGTTAAAAATGAATAGAAAAAGTTATAATTTTTTTAAATCTGCACTTTAGCAAGGTTTTCATGTCTTTCAGTGCTTTGTAATTTTGTGGGAAATATGAATGATGTCCATAATTAATTTAATTTATATGTCCTTACTTTGTGATTGTTAGGTAGTGAAAAGCAAATTTTCTGAACTGTCATACAAAAAAAGCAAAATCTAATGCCAATATTTATTTCAGTCAACACAATGTTCATGGAAAACTGACTGAACAACATGGTGACATTTCATCAAAAACACATCACTGTGTTGAAATCAGCCTTTTCAACACTGTCCAGTCTCTGTGGGTTAAAATAGGCAAAACAGGAATATTCAGTAAACCATCACTGCCGCTGGTGGAAGAATACCCTGAATTAACCTACCCATTAAATGTGAGATGGAATCTAAGAGGGAAGACTAATACTGTAATTCCAAATTAGTAGACATAATAAACATCGAGGCAGGAGGAACCCAGCTGTAGATGCAGTTTAATTGAAACTTTGATTCTAATCTCTTTCCAATTATCCAGAGGTAATCCAACCCAGTTCTCAGGCTTAGGCTTGGTACATCAAACTGCCTCTGAGAGATTAAGTCATAAATAAAATCAAGACATCTGGCTTTAAATGGGTTCATTTTTTTCCATTATCACACAAATAAGCTCATCAATTCCAGAGTGTGAGATATTTATCTACACGTCATTATTCTGTGGCATTTAACTATTGTAGAAATACATTTAGCCTATTTCTTCTTCAGGTCCCAATATTAATTACCCACGCTGACAAAGTGAAGGTGCGGGTAGGGCAGTCACCTCTGCCTGACCGTTTTTCTGTCTGGACTGTAACTTGAGAAAGAATGAAGCTAGGGTCACCAAACTTGGAATGAGGGTGAACCTCAGGCTTGACATGTGTTGCTATGTTTTTGGGGTAACAAAGTCACAGCTCATGGTCACAGGGTCACAAAAGGTCAAAATTGATTTTGGACAATAAGGACTTTATTATTAGAGCTAATGGCAAGAAATTTGTGAACAGTGTCTTGAGCACATGAGAAATGTCAAATGAGCTTGACCTTGGTATTGTAACAAATAGTGTCTGAAGTTAGGTCACCAAGTTTCAAATTTACATTTTGTCTTATAACCTTTAAACTTGCTTTATGGTGCCTTTATTATCAGGTGTAATGATAGCAGGATTTGAATACAAGTTATAATTGTAGTATTCCAGGTTTATGCACTTCCTCTCTTCTGCTGACACTGCTGATTGCATAATCAGTCCCAGCTGCATTAATTAACCACCTGTCTCTCATCAGCAGCACACTATATAAGCAAACAGTTCCTCTCCCTCTGCACGGGAATTTTTGACTCTACTTGCCAGCAGTGGCAACTTTATTCCTCCTGTCCTTGTGTGCCAACCTCCAATGCTCTCATGCTAACCTCCTCCACGGCTGGAAATCGCAAGCCTAAAAACATTAATATTCTCTTCTGCATCCTACCTTTCTGTAGGATATCCATATTCACTTTGTCTTAGTGATGGTGAAACTGAGGCCTTATGAAACAATGAACAACTTTGAAACAATTGCTTCATGATGGGCACAGTGTTATGAAACATTTAATAAAGAGTGCCATCTGCTGACTGAGTGTCAGAACTGTATCTGAGTGGAAGACCTGAAAAAGTCTCAATACATAGAGTACTGAGACTTTCAGAGGTTGCACTAGACTTTTTTGTTATCTCTCATTTTCTCAGACAGGCTTGTAAAAATTCTGTCAGTCTGTTATCTATCATTTTAATTGACTTTAATTACATCACCCTCCATGTAGTCTGTCAAATGATAGACAGCTTGCAGAATTTTTAGTCATTGCTGGAAAAATTTTGTCGAAGGACAATTTTTATTGAACGAAACCACAGAGATATATGCATATCTATCTATCTATCTATCTATCTATCTATCTATCTATCTATCTATCTATCTATCTATCTATAGGGAGATGTGGAACATGAGGGAACTTGCTGGTGCTTCTGCAACTGGGGAGTGTTATTAAATGGGGAGTGTTTAAAGATTTTTATTGAAAAAAGAAGCATTTCAGCAGTGTGTGGTTTCAGTCTGTGCCTCTTCACTCACTCACTCACTCACTCACTCACTCACTCACTCACTCACTCACTCACACTCTCAAAAAATGACACTCAACCACACAAACAACTCTCCTATCTATCTATCTATCTATCTATCTATCTATCTATCTATCTATCTATCTATCTATGTATGGGAGAATATATATGGGAGAATATGGGAGAATGTATATCTATGAGAATATGTATGGGCACATAATCATACCATGTAGGATAACTAAGTAGTCGGTTATGCTGTTTCATCCCATCTAGCAACAATGCTCTGCACTGTGTGTGTTTATATATTTACATATTTATTCCATCTAGCTACAATGCTCCGCACTGTGTTTTTATATATCTACATATTATTCCATCTAGCTACATTGCTCCGCACTGTGTGTGTTTATATACTTGCATATTTATTCCACCTAGCTGCAATGCTCCGTACTGTGGGTGTTTATATATTTACATATTTATTCCATCTAGCTACAATGCTCTGCACTGTGTGTTCATATATTCATATATTTATTCCATCCAGCTACAATGCTCTGCACTGTCTGTCTGTGTGTGTGTATATATATATCTTATAGTAATATGTACATATGTATATTAGCTGCTCTTGCTTGCTTGTTTTTTTTCTTGCCTTCTGATTGTTGCTCTGAGTGTTGCTATCCCTGTGCTGTTGCAATCCTGGAATTTCCCCGTTGTGGGACTAATAAAGGCTTATCTTATCTTATCTTATCTTATCTTATCTATCTATCTATCTATCTTCTAGTGTGCTTGTGTGAATGAGTGCATATGCAAGTATCTCTCTGTAATATTTAGTGTAATATTTAGACAAACGTGTTTTTGTTTAATGTTACTGAACCTAAACCTAATTCTACCTTGTGTAATACTCTCCCTGACTTATATTCAGATGCCCAACCCTCTCAAACTTTCCGCAAGCCCTCAAGTCAAGTGATGTGACCGACATAAAGAGGCCTCGCTTGCTACTGTCACGTGAATGTGGGCGTGCTGAAACAGTGCTCGATGCACAGCTCATGACACTTCCGCTTTAAATATTGCTCCAATCAGTGTCGAGCTGGCGGTGTCGAGCGTAACATCACTACTCTGTCTTTGGTGGACGTGGACTCAAACCCTGAAAAGGAACCGTTAAATCCAGAAACAACCTTCCGTCTCAAGTAAGTCTTGAGCAACATTAATATCCTAATCCTCTTGTGATTATTGTAGATGATTGTAGACTTCAGGAAAGTCACTACTCCTCTGCCCCCCCTCACCCTCTCAGGCTCTCCCATCACCACTGCTGATTCCTTCCGCTTCCTAGGCACTACCATCACCAGGGACCTCAAATGGGAGCTGACCATCAGCTCACTCATCAAAAAAGCCCAGCAGAGGATGTTCTTCCTGCGGCAGCTGAGGAAGCTCAAGCTACCCACCAAGATGTTAGTGCAGTTCTACACAGCCATCATCGAGTCCATCCTCACCACCTCCATAACCGTGTGGTACGCAGGAGCCACTGCCAGGGACAGACTAAGGCTGCAGCGCGTCGTGCGCACTGCTGAGAAGGTGATCGGCTGCAAGCTCCCATCTCTCCAGGATCTGTACATCTCCAGGACCCGGAGGCGTGCTGGCCGGATCATAGCCGATCCCTCACACCCTGGTCACGTACTGTTTGCCCCCCTCCCCTCTGGTAGAAGACTTCGGTCCATCCAGACTAAAACCTCCCGTCACATGAACAGCTTCTTCCCCTCTGCCATTAGACTGCTGAACACTAAGTGACTTATTGACTCTCGTGCACCATGTACAGCAGCTCAACCAGACTCATGTCAATCATCACTGTTTTCTTCCTGCATTACCGACTGCACTATATAGTTCTCCACAGTATCTGCTGCTGGCTAATATATATTTTAACTGTTGACCAGTATCACTTAATCTTATCCTACACTTTATTACATGTATAGTTTATTTCTCTTATCTTATCATGTTTAATGTTGCAGCATTGTACCGAGACAAATTCCTAGTTTGTGTACTACATGAACAATGGCAATAAACCTGATTCTGATTCTGATTCTGATTCTCTTAAGTGCTCAAACCCGGGGTACCTCTCCTACCTTCTCCAGACTCCACACCTACCGAAGTCATAACCGGATCAGCCCACTCAAATTGGAAAGAACGGCAGCCACTCTGTGGAATACTCACCTTCCTATCTACAGCTGTACCTGTAAGACAGACAAACATAAACACATTATACTCACAATAGTCATTCATTAAGGCCTTTACATACTCTGCAAGAACAGAGAAATTTGTTCTCCCAAACCAGGGCTGCAAAAACAAAATGACATCATTTTGTTCTTGCAGCCCTGGTTTGGGAGTTCATACAGCTTCTTCTTGACACATCATCGTGGCAGGAGTTTTTTCTTGCATGGCGTCCAAGAACTATTGTGTGACTAGTCAGAAATTTGAATTTCCCAGGAGTTCTGCACTTGAGTTTCTTGTGAAGTATGAAATGTCCTGGCCAAAAAGAACTTTGTTCTTCTTCTTGCCACCTTAAGAAAAAAAAAAACAAAAAACAAAAAAACTGTTCTTGCAGAGTATGTAAAGGCCTTTATAATTACTGTATTTTCTCTTTCCTTCTCTGCAGGATTGCCAGTTCCTCACAATCACTCAATTCACACTCAGAATCAACAATTCATTGTTCAATAAATACTTATTCTTTAAACTCATTCTCTGCCTCCTGCCAGTGTTTGCATATGGGTCCATTATTGTAAATATCTCAGTGTCATACAAAATCCAAATATGAAATGATCCTGATCCTGCCTTTGAGCCTTAAGATTGGTAGGATCTGATTTGAGTTAATCTGAACATTCCTATTACAGTAGGGAGTGAGATACTTTGAATTTACCATCAATTTCAACCCCCAATCTGGCTAGGGATCCAGAGTGTGGGTCTGGATCTCTACTAAGTGCAATTCTAGTTTTCAGCTGAATTGAGCAGCTAAAAAAAAATAACTGTTACAAATAAAAAGAGCTTTCCCCACGCCACACGCAAAGCAGCAGCAGCCAAATGTGTTGTGCCTTGTGTTGCATTCAGAGACAGCAGTCAGTGGAAAAACTGACATCCCCTGGCTTTTCTGCCCTGGAATTTTCCATGTTAAACTGTTGAATATCAATACAAAACCACAGAGCCCACACCAAAACATCTTGCATTTTCTTCACAACTGAAGCTGCAGCTATGACCCGACCAGGAAAGTTGAATGCTGCATAGGGCTGTGTAATTATTACAACAGGAAAAACAGAGATTACACAGATAAGATACAACAAAGCATCTGCCAATAATATAGAAATCCCTTCCAGCAGACATTTCACACTCTAGCTTTCCACCAGTCATGAATTAATAAGAGGTATCACAGATGTGTGGAGCATGTGTGCCACTAATTGGCTAACTTGGAACAAAGAAGTGTTGACTTTTCGACTCCAAGCAGCAGCAGTATTGCTTTTTATAATTTCTTCCTGGTCTTTCTTTCCTTTTCTTTTCGTAATTAAACAACTGTGGTCACTGCATCTTGGGCGGCAGCACAGCAGACAATGCTCAGGAAATGGCAAGCTGGGTTCAATCAGCTCTAAACTGGAGGCCCTTCAGATCCCAGCAGGCCCACGGGGCACAGCATCACAGCTGTCGCCCTGCATGCTTACTCAGTTGTCGTGCCACGCTCAATCGTCTGGTCCCAGCCTGAGAAGTTTCGTGCGGAGGAAAGGTTTCCAGCAGCCACTGGGCCATCTGTGGGGCTGCTAGCATATTCTCGCCAGTTCACCCTGGAAAGTGACATCACCGCGACACCCGCATCGCATGCATTAGGCGCTCCATACCCCTCAGGATGTCAAGCGCTATGGTGACACATGTTTTGCCAGGAGTGTACAAGTGTGCATTAGATTTCTAAAAACAGTTACAGAATAAATAAACAAGATTTACACAATGTACCCTATATCCTCCTCCTTATGTTTACTGCCCTTGTATATAAAAGTTGACTTAACACTGGACATGTCTTTGTCAGTGGCATATGCTTCAGTGATAGATAGATAGATAGATAGATGTACTTTATTGATCCCAACCTGGGAAATTAGAGTGTAACAGCAGCATGACAGACAACCCAACCAGCAGAAAAAATACAGCATAACAGAAAATGAGTTGCCCAGGGAAGAAAAAAGCTTAGATAACGTTATATGCAACATAGGCTACTACTAGGTTAAAAAGATGATCCTTATGAGTCAATGGATAGTACTGACTGTACAGAGAAGGATTATAAGGCACAGGGTGAAATACGAGATACCAATTATACTGTAAGGTGCAATTTGGCGGCATTGTTATGACCAATGCGTAATTGTTTATCATCTTTTTCAGCATTTCTGAAAACGGCTGGTCTCAGTGCATGTCTCTTTATTTCTTTGGCACCACATTTAAGTCTGCCCTCCCTCTTATGTCTCTATTGCTGATTTTAGCTGATGAGATCCTAGCTCCTAGCTTGGAGCCAACTGACATAGTTTTTCTTAAATAATGAATGAAATAATGCATCACTGGTGGACAGGTGTGTGTGGTTTCAGTGGTTGATGGGAGATCACCGGTCCCTCGGGACCTTAAATTGGAAAAAATCTCCATTGAAATGAATGGCAAGAGTGAAATTATCTTTTGATCCCGATGAAATTTTGCAACAAGTTACATATATGATGTTTGTCAATTTAAAAGATAATCTTCCACATAACAGTGTAGGTTGTCTAACTGTTAAGGTAAAAGGTTGTGAAAATATGTAAATTAAAAAAACTACAAACACAGACTCATGCAAGCTACGTCATGTTTTCAAACAGCGCCCAGGGGGAAGTAACTAATTTCTGGATCAGCCCTAGCTCTCAAAGTACAAAACAATACATTAGTGTTGTTTTTCTCCTCTTTGGATCCTTCTTTCATCGGTCAGGAAACAGGAGGTGAGGTTTGAAAGAGGAACTGCCATGCTCGTGTTTAGTGACGTGGGATGATGGGAGATGTAGTCCAGAATCAGAATCAGAATCAGAATCAGATTTATTGCCATTGTTCATGTAGTACACAAACTAGGAATTTGTCTCGGTGCCATGCTGCAACATTAAAAACATGATGAGATAAAGAGATAAACTAAAAAACTAAAGGACTAAAAACGTGCAATAAGTGTAGAAAAATAAGTAATAATAATAATAGTAATAATGAGTAGTACTAGTCAAGGCAGTTTTAAAAAAATTAGCAAGTAGCAGATAATATGGGGTACCACAGTGCAGTTGATAATGCAACAGAAAAAACAGTGATGAATGACCACTAAGCATTTTCACAAAAACTAAATATTATTCTGTTATATACGATAGTCAACAACTTTATTTAAATGAAAAATTATCTTTTAAATTGACAAACATTACATGTGTAACTTGTGGCAAAATTCAATCAGATCAAAAGATAATTTTGCTCTTGCCATTCATTTAAATGGAGATTTTTTTTTCAGATTTAAGGTCCCATATGGGGAAGTAGAGGGGGTGTGACTTAGGCTCTATAAAATACAGACATTTGTAAATGAGCCAAGACTAGTGGCTAAATTGGTAACTTCAACTGAAAGTACCTGGATGGCACTAACAGGTTAGTGTAGCATCACAGCAAAAATATAACAGAATAAACCAGAATGATGTGGATGTATTATCAACTGTGGATTTGTGAAGCAGGTGGAAACAGAAAATAAAGAAAATAACAATATAAACACGAGCTTTGTAGTACTATTGTTAGCTCCTAAGCTAACGCTTTTGGCTCCCCGCCCGTCTTCATGATAGACTAGGCTGACCAGTAATGCAGCAGCAGACAGGTATCATGGATAGAGATGCTTACCTTTTAGTGACGTGGTTAGTCTCTCTACTTGCAGGATTGGGTGGAGAAAAACATTTGGTCTGTAACTCATCTTGTGAATGACCAGGGACACTTCTTATCATATGAAACCCTCTGCTGAAAGTACAGCATAACTTGTTCATGTACCCAATTTAAAAAAAGTCATCAAAGCTATTTCCAGTTCATTTAAAATGTTAGTTCAAAATATGTGTTATGATCTGGCCCATGCTTTCTGTTCATTGTGGTTTCTTTGTGTTTCCATTGATATTATTTTTATCATTATTGCCTTTTGAGATTATCCTTTGTTTATTTTCATTATTAGCCTCATTGTCCTTTGTTCCCCAATCTCTAGACATGCCATCCCCTGTTGTTATTTTGTGGTCATCTTTTGTAAGATGATTATTACTATCTGCATTATGCATCTTCAGTGCTTCCCCTGGTCCACTGTGCTCATTCCCTGCTTGTCTTTATTATCATTTATGTGGTCTTGGGTGTATATTCGTCTCCATGTTGTCCCCAGCTCCTCATGTTTCCATACCTGTGGACACCTTCCCTCATGTGTGCTCCTGTTTAGCCTCTGATTGTCATCCCAGCCATTCCGTGTTCCCCAAATTATTAGTATTTATGTGAGTCTGTGATTGTGCTCTGTGTTGGTCAGTTTAGTTTCCTTTTCAGCCCCTGTGCTGCTGTTTGGTTGTTCTTTTTGTGTTTTGTTAATAAACTATTACTGCATGGAAGTCCTGCCTGCTACCTTGGGTCCTACTAAAAACTTACATCTGCCTTCCAAAGCAGATATTCATAACAATATATGCTACCATATCCCTATAAATTTACCTGCCCTTCAGATTGATGGACATTTTGTAAAAGATAAATTTTCAAATAAATCATGGTGTAAATACTTGAACAACTTATTGTACCCTATCCAATCAAATAGAAATTCCATAATGCAGCTATTCCCACAATCAGACATTAAAAAGTGGATAACTAAATACATCAGTTATCCATTAACCCTAAAACAAAAGAAATCCATTTCAAAATTCTAAACATTTATCCATCCAATGAACTGCTAAGAGAGAGGTTTAACATAGACCACAATAACTGTACCTTTTGTGATTGTGAAATTGAAATTATTGATGATCTTTTTTTTCTTCTGTGCCTACTCCATGACATTTTGGGAGGATTTACAGGACTGGTTATTGACAAAAATCCCTCTACAAGCTCCCCTCACAAGGAACAATATTGTATTTGATATCACCATGATGAACAAGAAAACAGACTTAATAGTAAATAACTTCCTGGCCAAATATTTCATCCATGTGGCTGAATATTGAAAAATTAACCAATTTTTTTCAGTATTTAAAAGGGATCTTGTCATAAACCATGTCAGCTCTTTGAACCTAGTAAGGGCAAAACATGCCGTTGCTCTCCTTGAAGCTTATGAAGATCTAAAAATATTCGAAGACCTCTGTTACACTAAATGGGGTCTCATCCTTTGCTTTAAAAAAATTAATTTTAGTTCCAATGTGTTTATTATTTTATGAATATACACTATGATTCCAAAGTGCCTTGCTGACTGTTGTCAGCTCAGTGTGTTGTTGATGCCTTTAATAGGAATCTGATCAGACCTAAATGAAACAGTCATTGTCGCCCCTGACAGACTGCTATGATGATGATGATGATGATGATTGTTAGTACAATTCAATTAAAAAAAAAAAAACTTTTTAGTGATGTGCCCTTTTCTTGGCATACAGGAAAATACCTGGAAAAGTTGAAACAGCTTCTTGGAGAGAAAAACGACATAAAGGCTGTGTTTTTTTTAAGATGAGTCTTTTGGTATTTTTTTGATAATTATGCAACAGATAGATGCCTGTCACAAGGTTATATGCTATAAAAGTATGAATTTTTCAGTCAATGACCCCTTTAATTGAAATCAAACAACATTTAAACAGAAAAAATAGTTAATGTTTGATGATGCTAAATATAAATTCAAGAGCCACATTGCGTTATTCAGAATTTTAAGCAATTTGAATCATGCCACAACAAACTGCACATTAATATGAAAATGAATACAAACGACACATGAAATTACAGTGATTGTTGCACTATGGCTACCTACATCAGTCAAACAACTGACTTTACTTTTTTTCCAATTTGGAGCAACATTTGCACATTACAAGAGCTTGTGCTAAGATGTGCAGTTAACAGCTGATGCCAGGGTGTTGTTTGAAAACAACTGTGCCAACATATGGCAAGTAATGCATTCATTAGTTCAGTTAATGACCTCGTTAGCATAGCTTTTTTTTTAATGTTTCTGTGCACTCTGGTGAATGTGGCAAGGAGTGGACAGTTCAGACGTGGACACCGAGTGGCCAAACAACACAAAGACTGTTACATCATCCCGTCGATATGCGGCTGTCTATTCTTCGGTGGCTGTCCTGAAGAATCTAAGGGATATGACTCAGAAAAACACAATGGCTAGGGTACTGACACATGCTGTTGTCACTGAAGGAATAGAGAGTGTGGAGTTTTTCTTTTTTCCAGTGGATGGGAAGGCATGATTTAACACCACATTGTATGGCAAGAGACGTCAGTGATTAGTACCTCCTCTCTCCCTGTTGATGCTAATCAGTGCAGCTACCAGTAGAAAGGTCCACATTTTTAAGCACTGAATTATATGCAATCACGAGAACAAAAATACCCAACAACTGTAATTATCATCATCCACTGATCTCCTTTCACCAGACCAGTTTTGTTCTTTTTTCTTAAAAAAAAAAAAAAGGCAAAAAAAGTTTACTTTCTCCCTGTGGAACTAATTTTTGTTTCCTACTGTGATTTAAAGGACGCATAATACAAATCTGTGCTAAGCCCTATTCTTTTTAGTTTATATATGCTTCCGCTAGGCAACATTATTAGAAAGCACTGTATACATTTTCATTGTTATGCAGATGACACACAATTATACCTGTCAATGAACAGATGATAGTAATTAGCCAAGTTAGAGGCCTGTCTTAAGGAAATCAAAGCTTGGATGACTTGTAATTTCCTGCTATTAAATTCAGATAAGACTGAAGTCATTCTAGTTGGTCCAAAAAACCTTAGAAATTCCTTTCCAAATCAAACTCTTAAATTGGATGTGGTTACTCTTTCTCTTAATAGTTCTGTGAAGAACCATGGAGTTATTTTTGATCAAGATCTCTTTTTTAATTCACATATTAAACTTGTTTCTAAGACTGCCTTCTATCATTTGCGCAATATTGCCAAGATTAGGAGCATCTTGTCTCAGAGTGATACTGAGAAACTGATCCTCGCTTTTGTTTGCGCTAGATTAGATTATTGTAACTCTTTATTATCAGGTTGTCCTAAAACATCTTTAAAAAGTCTTCAGTTGATCCAAAATGCTGCAGCAAGAGTTTTAACAGGTACTAGAAAGAGAGATCATATCTCTCCGGTTCTGGCCTCCTGTCACTAGCTTCCCATAGAGTTTAGAATTAAGTTTAAAATCCTTCTTCTCACTTACAAAGCTCTAAATAATCAGGCTCCTTTTTTATTTAAAAGATCTGATACTACCCTATCATCCTAACAAAGCACTACGCTCCCAAAATGCACGATTACTTGTAATACCAAGAATCTCCAAAAGTACAATGGGAGGCAGAGCCTTCAGTTATCAAGCTCCTCTCCTGTGGAACCAGCTGTCAATCTGGATTCGGGAGTCAGACTCTATCTCTGTTTTTAAGAATAGGGTTAAAACCTTCCTTTTTGATATAGCCTATAATTAGGGAGAGATCATGTGCCCCGAACCCTCCCTTAGTTATGCTGCTAACAGGTTTAGACAGCCGGGGGACCTCCAACAATGCACTGGGCTTCACTCCTTTCCTCACTCTCAATGAAATATTTTTGCTGGTCATTAATACCTGTTTGTTCTCTCCCATAGATTGAGTCCCCATCGTGCTGTTTGCTCTCTACATGTCTGTTCTTTTTTTCTTCTTCTCTATCCCCTCACCCCCCAGCCAGTCGCAGCAGATGACTGCCCCTTCCTGAGCCTGGCTCTGCTGGAGGTTTCTTCCTGTTAAAAGGGAGTTTTTCCTCTCCACCGTCGCCAAGTGCTTGCTCACAGGGGATTGCCTGATTGCTGGGGTCTTTCTGTAATTGTGGGGGTTTCCCCTACAGTTGAAAGTGCTATGAGATGACTGTTGTTGTGAAATGGCACTATATAAATAAAGTTGAATTGAACTGAATTGAACTGAAATATCAGTAGGAGGAGTGACTGTGTAGAAGACAAAAAAAGATAAAATATGTCTGAATAATATCAAAGACCTATTCTGTGACTCATAATACATTTATAGATACAGTATATAGCAATTTTTATTCTGTATTTATTTTGCATCAGATCATACTTCCTAGAAAGTAGCTGACTCAGGAAGGAACTTAGCTCCAAACTGGCAGATTTGTCTTGCAGTTACATCTGTTTTACTGCTGTAGCAGGAACTCAACCAAGGCATGAGTTCTGAATATTGGGCTTAATACAACACAGATATGGGTTGGATCATCACAAAGGGCTACTAATTTGGTCCAAAACTGGCCGACATTTTTACAACAGATTGTGCCAGTATTGCCCCATTTTGTCAAAAGGCACCAGTCCAAATCCATTTCCGAGCCTCTGAAGGTTCTGGGCCAGATTTTTGCCAAATGATTTTACCTATCAGGGTTACTTTCCCATGATTACAGTATTCACTATCTCCCAAAATATATGTACGTATGTACCGTTTCCTTCTGTATTTTCTTATTTCTCATTTTCCAACTTATTTCTAAACTTACAGAATTTAATTGTGAAACAAGTCATATTTTGGTTGGATAGCTGCTGTGTTATGTAAATGTGTCAATTTTATTTATAGTGCACCAGCTTAGATGGCTTATTAGAGCGTATTGTGGGACGTACTTTAGATTTACTGGGTCATTGTGGTCAGACTCACAACAGAAATCCATTCAGCAGTTTGTCCTGAGAACCAAACTAAAAAATTCATTAAAAAGACACGTATTGCCCCTTTCTTGCCCTGTGATATCATTTAAGAAAATATGCTCATTAACTTGTCATTGTTTGTGCCCCGGCGGGGCAGAGAGTTGGACTCAGATGCGTAGTGAGCGTGAAGCATAATTTATTCACATAAACTGCTTGGAAGCTGAACACAAAAACCAAACTCAGCCTTAACAGGGAACTCACAGGCTAGACAGGCAAGGCAGAACTGAAGCATGTGTGAGACGCCAATAGAACATAGGGAATGACGCAGCGCCCAACTGAGGGGCTGCGTCATTTAAATAACAGGTGAAGTGATTAACAGAAATACAAAACAGCTGTGGATAATCAAGAGCACACATAAGGCGAGACTTTAGCGAGTAATACACACATTAAATACAACATGATAGGAAATGAATACAAGAACCAAAATGACAACCAGGACCAAAATAATAAACAATAATAAATACAGAAAGCCCCCCAAGATGTACTTAAAGTGAGGATGTGGGTTGGAGACCTTGATCTGGTGACAAGAAACATAAACGCAAACACAAGGAGAAAACAAGACTCCAACCCACATCCTGACATTACTCCCCTCTTAAGGGGTGGCTTCCAGATGACCCAAGGCAACATCAACACAAAAAAACAGGAAAACACCCTCCCAGGGTGGGTGGCGGGAGTTCAAGGCCAGGTGAGCATAAACAACCCCCCATCCCCCCCACAGAGCCAAAACATGAAATACAGATTATGGGGCATAACTAACGTCCACAGCCCCAAACCAAAAACAAAAACGGGTCAGGTGGCCTGCCAAAATCCCAGGGCCACTGGACCAAAAAACAAGGCAGGTCGGGTGGTCTGCCAGAGTCCCGGGGCCACCAGAGCGGAGAACATGACTGGTTAGGGGGCCTACCCGAATCCATAAGCCACCTGAGGGGTGAACATGATGTGTTGGGTGGCCTACCAAAGTCCCTGGGCCACCAAATGGGAGAAAACACATGAGCCTCTAGCTCTGGCGGGTCAGGGGGCCTACCTGAATCCACAAGCCACCTGAGAGGTGAACATGATGCATCAGGTGGCCCAGCAAAGCCCCTGGGCCACCAAACGGGAGACAACCCATGAGTCCTTAGTTCTGAAAACAACACAAGCTCTTCTCGTACCGAGGAAAACAAAGATTTCAAAACAGGATTTTCTTGTTCAAAAGATAACACAGGACTTTCTAGATCACGAGATGACATAGAAACCTTAACCTCAAGAGATGACAACAAGGAACTCAAAATGTCAAGGGATGACAACAAGGAACTCAAAAACTCACGCGATAGCAGGATGGACACATCAACCTTTGCAGGTGATAACACGGACATATCCCCCTCTGGAGGTGATATCATGGGCATTTTACCTTCTGGGGGTGAAAATATGGCTACTTCAATGAGGTGCCAACATAGCTACTTCGACCTCTGGAGGTGCCAACATAGCTACTTAACCTTGGGGGGTGACAACATAGACATTTCAACCTTGGGGGGTGACAACATGGAAACCTTAACCTCGGGGAAAGACAATATGGAAACCTCAAACTCGAGGGGAGATAACATGGAAACCTCAACCTCAGGGGAAGATAACATGGAAACCTCGAGGGAAGATAACATGGAAACCTCGGGAGGTGGTAACGCAGAAACCTATAAGTCAGGAGACATCATTGATGCCCTAATCTCAGAAGGAAACACAGGAGCTCTAAGATTAGAAAACAAAACAGGATCTCCCTGCTCTAAAGCCAACACAGAAGCTCTCAACCAGAAAGCTATCCCAGGGGCTCTCTGTTCTGAAGCTAACCAAGGAGCTCTCTGCTCAGAAGCTAACACAGGAGCTCTCTGCTCAGAAGCTAACTCAGAAGCCCTTTGCTCAGAAGCTAACACTGGAGCACTGTGCTCTGAAGCTAACAATGGAGCACTGTGCTCTGAAGCTAACACAGGGGCACTGTGCTCTGAAGCCAACACAGGGGCACTATGTTCTGAAGCTAACACAGGAACATCAAACCCAAGGGATAATTCAGGAATTTTAACCACAGGAGATAACATTAATGACATGATTTAGTGATAGACCCAGAAGCAGACCTCAGACTCGGTTTATAGTTGCAATGATTTTATTGAGTGCAGGTGAGTGTGTGTAGGTGCAGAGCGGGAGAGTCTGGCAACTCTGCAAGGGAGAGAGAGAGAGAGAGACCTTTGACCTTTTAAAATAAGCCTTTATTGCACACTTCAAAAAAAATGTGAGCACACCAACATCATTCCACCAAGTGTGTCACATTGGAAAAAGTGCAAACTGAAATGTTCCCCCCCCACACCACACAGAACATTCCTTGCAGCCCACCTAGTCAAAGATGCAGTCCTGTGACAGTCAATTACAGTCAATTAAATGTCATATGCAAGTCTGTTCAAACAATATCCCAAAAATGCGTGAAACAGGCAGAGGAACGACCGCCATTCATTCCTCCTGTCGGGCGCGCTTGACCGGCGTTCCCCCTGCTGCCTTACGCAGGGCTGTCAGGTGTTTCTTGAGGTGATAACGTTTCCTTTCATCCAGGAGGTCCAGACCAACCTGCCTTCTTAGCACATCCACAGACTTAATGAACTTATCAGTGTCACTGAAATAAACGGCAACCCTAATGGCCTTGTTATAGGTTTCATCCAGAAAAGCATTGATTTCGTCCAGTGAGTACAAACTCGTGTTTGTACTGCATTTTGCCTCAATAGACCCAGTATTAGACACAGCGTCGTTTTCAGATTCCATTTCCTCGGCAGCACAACTCAGCTGACCGCTTGGTTCTCCCGAGCCAGTGGATCCATCATGGGCCACATTTTCCTGGACGCCACCCTCAGCAGCTGACTGTCGCTGTTCCATCCCCCGCTGTGTAACGGTAGCAGCCTCCGGAAGCACAGCCGCTGATGTCACACAGCGAGATTCTGATGCACCATCAGGTCGGTGCTCCGTCTCCTCCTCCGAAGCGGCAGCAGCTGGCGGAGGCACAGCCGCTGACGTCACACAGCAAGATGTTTGTGACGCACCATCAGGTCGGTGCTCCGTCCCCTCCTCCGAAGCGGGAGCAGCTGCCGGTGGCCCAGCTGTTGACGTCACACAGCGAGATGATTGTGACTCACCATCAGTGACCCTTGTGGCGCCATCGCCATCAATGCTCCCGGCCGCAAGCTGGGCCGTGGGCGGCACAGCCGGGCCGTCCACAGACACAGCGGCAGGCTCCGGAGCAGGGGTAGCGGGAGCGGAGGCTGCGCCGCCGTCCGCAGCTGCGGCGTGAGCGGAGGGCTCGGCGCCGGCACCATCCGCAGCCCCATCACGGCCCTCCGCCCGCTGCCTGTGCGGACAAGCGAACCGTTTATGGCCCACGTCTCCACATTCAAAACATATATAAGATATATATATATATATAAGATATATACTGTATATATATATATATATATAGAGAGAGAGAGAGAGACAGAGAGACAGAGAGAGAGAGAGGGGGGGAGGGGGAGGGAGGGAGAGAGAGAGAGGGAGAGAGTGTTTTGAGTTTTAAAAAATGCCTTTATTGCACAATTCAAGAAAACATAAGAGCACCAATATCATTCCACCAAGTGTCTCACATTGGAAAAGTGCAAACATAAGTCATCCCCCTCCCCCACACAACATAAAGTATC
The DNA here is from genome assembly GCA_020510985.1 of Pholidichthys leucotaenia. Classification (NCBI taxonomy): domain Eukaryota; kingdom Metazoa; phylum Chordata; class Actinopteri; order Cichliformes; family Pholidichthyidae; genus Pholidichthys; species Pholidichthys leucotaenia. The sequence continues at coordinate 53,053,828 of CM035840.1, read as the reverse complement.
CCTTGCAGTCCACCCAGTCCACATTGCCAGTGGCAGTAGTCCGAGTCTTCCTTGTAGTCCGTGCAAAGACGAGCCACAGGCCTCCAGTTGTTAAGCAAGGCCAAGTCCCCTTCCTCTGGCAGCAGAGATAGCGCTGTGCGCCCGCAGCCAGTTCCGTTGTACGTCCCAGAGACATTTTCCTCATCTCAGATGGATTGTAGTCCTTAGACCATGCGGGATTTTCAAGCAAGTCATCTTTGCAGCAGGCTCGTCCAGATTGTAGAAAGAAAACGTTGGGGCATCCATGCCCTGCAGGCGAGTAAACCGTGTCCTTGTAGTCGGGGCAAAGAAGAGCCACAGGCCTCCCATTTTCAAGCCAGGCCAAGTCCTTGCTGCGCGCCGGCAGGAGACAGGTAAAGATCCAGTTCCGTGACAGTCAATTACAGTCAATTAGAAACGTCATATAAAAGTCTGATCGAACAATATCCCAAAAATGTGTAAAACAGGCAGAGGAACGACCGCCATTTATTCCTCCTGTCGGGGGCGCTTGGCCCCTGTTCCCCCTGCTGCTTTACGCAGGGCTGTGAGGTGTTTCTTGAGGCAAAAACGTTTCCTTTCATCCAGGAGGTAAAGACCAACCTGCCCTCTTAGCACATTAACAGACTTAATGAATTTATCAGTGTCACTGAAGTAGTCAGTGACTTTAATGGCCTTGTTATAGGTTTCATCCAGAAAAGCATTTATTTCTTCCAGTGAATACAAACTCGTGTTTGTACTGCATTTTGCCTCAATAGACTCAGTATTAGACACAGTGTCGGGATCAGATTCCATTTCCTCGTCAGCACAACTCAGCTGACTGTTTGGTTCTCCTGGGCCAGTGGATTCATCATGGGCCACATTTTCCTGGACGCCACCCACAGCAGCTGACTATCGCTGCTCCGTCTCCTGCTCTGAAACGGTAGCAGCCTCCGGAAGCACAGCCACTGATGTCACACAGCGAGATTCTGACGCACCATCAGTGACAGTTTGGGCGCCATCAGCAGCGACGCTCCCGGCCGTAAGCTGGGCTGCGGGTGCCACAGCTGGGCTGTCCACAGACACAGCGGCAGGCTCCGGAGCAGGACCGGCGGAAGGCCCCGCAACGTCATCCGTAGTAGCGGCGGGAGCGAAGGCCGCGCCGGCAGCCTCAGCTGCGGCGGAAGTCCCCGCCACGCCGTCCGCAGCAGCAGCGTGAGCGGAGGGCGCACCGCCGGCACCAGCCGCGGCCCCATCAGAGCTCCCCGCCCGCTGCCTGTGCAGACAAGCGAACCGTTTATGGCCCACGTCTCCACATTCAAAACACTTCATCTGTCCTGAGCTCGCATACACCATATAGGAGCCGTCCCCGTGTTTGACCCGGAAGGATACTTCCAGAGTCGCAGTTGGCGAGTCCAAAAACATGAACACCTGTCGCCTGAGTGATTTCACATGGTTTAACTTGGTCTCCTTGCATCCCAAAGTCAGAGTTCTAAATGGGCCTGCAAACTTCCCAAATCTGCGGAGCTCCGTCGCCAACTGCTCGTCAGTGATGAAAGGCGGAACACCTGAGACAGTGATACGTGCTGATGGGACAGATAAGGGGGACACCTGTACATACGTTTCCCCGATAACAACACCGCTTGCAACCAGTGTGTGGACATCCTCTTCAGCAGCCAGAAAGGCAACTACAGCTCTATTCATTAGGGACGCAAAGCAGATCGCATCATGGCCCACCTGCTCGGCCACAGCCAGAAGCACCTTCTCCACAGTAACAGTGCTGTCCGGGGGAACGATCCTCACCCCCTGGTGGATAGATGGAGGTGGCTTTTCCAAGGTCGCCATCCTAGAGAGAGAGAGAGAGAGAGAGAGAGAGAGAGAGAGAGAGAGAGAGAGAGAGAGAGAGAGAGAGAGAGAGAGAGAGAGAGAGAGAGAGATGAGTGATTTGCAGCTTATAGCAGAAAAATGAGGAATTAATAATCTTAAGTAGCGTCAAACGGCTGGGATGAAACTAACAGTGGCCCACGTCTTCTCCAGGTTTCCATGGTTCCACGACGGTGAAGAGAGTGTTGGTTCAGGTATATACAGTGCTCCGTGCAGGGGGGATTCCCTCGGCCAAGGGGAGAAGGGAAAAAGTTCAGTCTGATGATTATGTGCACTTACAGGATGACGGTGAGAGTGAGGAACTCCAGCTCTGAGGAAGGGGTCCAGGACGCCGCGAGGAAGGATGCTGGTCCGCCAGGAAGAAGGTCCACCTGTGCACAGGTTAGTCTGAGAAAACAGAGATGAATGCAGAGGTGAGGTTCAAACAGAGAAGTTGCTTACTGAATGTCGAGTCTAAGATAGGGGTCGTGGCTGGAGATGGGAGAGGCAGCATACAATGAAAAGGAGCTCTCAGAACTGCATGCATGCGTAGACGTCTCCGTGCAGGAGTGGAGACCCCCACTCCATTTATAGGTAATAAGCAATGAGAGGAGAGAGAAAAAAACAGCACACAGCTTGGATCATCACAGTGCCCCCCCCCCCCCCTTAAGGGATGCCTCCCGGCGGCCGACTCAACCTTCCCGGGTGGGACTGATGGAACACCCTGATCATCTCTCGATCTGTGATGAAGGATCCCCGGACCCGTGATCTCTCCTCCGGTCCATACCCAGCACAGATGCGGAGAGCACGGGAAGAGACAAGTGAACAGCAGCTGGATTGATGATCTGGGAGATGGGATAAGGACCAATAAAGTAGGGAGAGAGCTTTCTGGAATCAATCTTGAGGTTAATGTGTTTTGTGGACAACCATACCTTCTGCCCAAGCCTGTAAGAAGGGGGGGGGGGTTCCTCTGATGGTTGGCGATCTCGGAGTTGCGGTCTGCGGTGTGGCGGAGAGCAGCCCTGGTGGTCCTCCAGAGCTGGTGATAACACCTGATGTGGGACTGCACAGATGGTACAGCAATCTTCACCTCCTCATCAGGGAACAGGGCGGAGTTGTACTCCAAGGACGCCTCTAAGGGGGAGAGACCCGTATCCACAGAGATGGCAAAGTTGTGAGCATACTCAATCCATGGTAGGTAAGTACTCTAAGACTCAGGATTAGTAGCTGTGATGCACCTCAGGGCTGCCTCCAGTTCCTGGTTGGCTTGCTTGCACTGGCCATTACTCTGGGGGTGATACCCCGAGAACAAGCTGACAGTCACCCTGATGGCCTTACAAAAGGATCGCCAAACCTGGGAGATGAACTGGGGACCCCAGTCCGAGACCACGTCCACCAGAATACCATGGAGGTGGACCACATGTAGAACAAAAAGGTCAGCCGTCTACTTGGCAGACGAGAGCTTACTCAGGGGAATAAAGTGAGCTGCCTTCGAGAGCCTGTCCACAATGATGAGAATGACCGTATGTCCAACAGAGGGGGGAGCCTAGGAACAAAGTCCAGTGCCACATGTGACTACGGCCTGCTGGGGATGGGTAGGGGATGCAACAACCCAGAAGGTTGGGAAGAGGATGACTTACTGGGGGCAAGCCTTGATGAACTCATTTACGTCCCTCCTCATAGTCGGCCACCAGAAGGTCCTCTGCAACTGAGACATAGTGAGTGAGACGCCGGGGTGGCACATAACCCTGGAAGAGTGCAGCCAATCGATAACCTCGCCATGAACCAAGGAAGGAACGTAGATCCATCCCACAGGGCCCCCACCTGGATCAGGATCAGCGCCCTGCGCCATCTTGACCCTCTCCTTGATCTCCCAAGACAGCATGCCTACCACACACGAGGGGGAAACAATGGGATGCAGCTCAGGCGATGCCATGTCAGCGGAGAATTTGTCTCAAGAGAGCATCAGGCTTGATGTTCTTGGAACCCGGGCGGTAGGTGATGGTGAAATTAAACCTGCCAAAGAACAGGGACCAGTGAGCTTGTCTGGAGTTTATCCGTTTAACAGTCCTGAGATACTCCAGGTTCTTATGGTGGGTCCAGACCACAAACAGCTGTGAAGCTCCCTCCAGCCAGTGGCACCATTCCTCCAAGGCCAGTTTGACTGCCAGCAACTCTCGGTCACCCACATCATAGTTTTCTCAGCTGGGGACAGGCATCGAGAGAAGTAAGCACAGGGGTGGACCTTACTATTGGTGGTCAAGCACTGACAAAGAACCGCCCCCACCCCAGAGTCCGATGCAGCCACCTCCACCAGGAACTGCAGCCGTGGATCCACCTGAGCGAGGATAGGGGAAAAAGAGAAGCAAGACTTCAGCTCCGAAAATGCCACGTCAGCCTCCTCTGACCACCGAAAAGGGACCTTGGTGGAAGTGAGGCAGGTGAGGGGCAGGGCAACCACACTGTAATCGCAGATGAAGCGTTGATAAAAATTGGCAAATCCCAAGAACTGCTGTAATTGTTTGCAGGAGGAGGGAACAGGTCACTCCAAGACCGCCTTCACCTTACCTGGGTCAGCCCGGATCTCCTTATGGGCGATTACATACCCCAGGAAGGTGGTTGAGGGTGTATGGAACTCACACTTCTCCGCTTTGATGTAAAGTTGGTTCTCCAACAGCCGCTGAAGGACCATCCTCACATGTACCCGATGCTCATCTAAGAATGAGAGAAAATCAATATATCATCCAGGTACACAAACACAAAGGAATTCAGGAAGTCCCTCAGATTGTCACTGATGAGCCATTGGAAAACAGCTGGCGCGTTTGTCAATCCAAAAGGCATCACCAAGTACTCGAAGTGACCACTAGGTGTACGGAACCCCGTCTTCCACTCATCACCCTCCTTGATCCGGATTAGATGGTAGGCATTGCTCAGGTCCAACTTGATGAAGACAGTGGCACCTTGAAGCGAGTCGAAGGCGGAGTTGAGGAGCTGCAAGGTGTACTTGTCCTTCACTGTAATGTTATTCAATTCCCTAAAGTCAATGCAGGGTTGGAGAGAACCGTCCTTCTTGCCCACAAAAAACCCTCCCGCCCCCACCGCAGATGATGAAGGCCTGATGATGCCTGAACTTAACGACTCCTTGAGGTATTTATCTGTCGCCTCTGGTTCTGGGGCAGACAGACTATACAGTCTACTGGATGGCAATGTCGCTCCTGGAAGGAAGTTAATGGCACAGTCGTAAGGGCGGTGGGGCAGGAGGGTAGAGAAAGCGCCTTCGACTTGCTGAAGACTGGGGCAAGGTTGTAATATTCAGGGGGAACCAAGGTGAGATTGGGCACATGGGTGGGTGAGGAACTGAAAGTGACAGAGGAAGAACAGGCTGCAGACTGTAAACAGGTGGCTAAGCAGAAGGTGCTCCAACAAATAACCCTCCCTGCCTGCCAGTCAATAACTGGGTTGTGGAGTCTTAACCAGGGATACCCTAAAATGACAGGGGAGGCAGAGATGGGCAAAATAAAAAAAACTCAAGTGTTCTCAATGATCGCCTGAAACCAATATGGAAATGGGAGCAGTTTAGTGACCCTGGTGAGTGGCTCCCTGGAAATGGCTACCAAAATTAATGGAATTTCCAGGTCCTGACCCGGGAGCTTCGGCCGGGTTGCCACTCTCCAAAATGAAGCTTTGTTCAGCCCCTCAGTCAATGAGAGCAGTGGTGCAGAAATCAGTGTGAAAGTGATCAAATCAAATGGGCAACACAAGGCATGTAAGGGATTTAGACCTGCCCAAGTCCATTAGCCCCCCTACTGTGACGAACGGACCCCTCCCCTTTTGGCTGACTGGGGCAGTGAGCAACCTCGTGTTCAGAACTAGCACAATACATGCACAATCCCAGATCACGGTGGTGCCGTCGTTCAGCAGGGGGCAACCTGGACCGATCCAACAGCATAGGTTCCCTGGTGTCAGAGGGTTCGGAACGGGGGAGGGCTGGAAGAGGGGGCTAAGTGAGAAGGTGCAGCTGAGAGCCTGAGCGATTGACAAAGCGGTGCTCTTTGGACTGTTCCCTTAGGCGATTATCAAGGTTGATGGCCAGGGAGATTAGCTCGTGTAACAAGGAGGGTTTATCTAACCACGTCAACTCATCACGAAGGCTAGGGCTGAGACTGCGTGTGAAAATGCTACAAAGAGATGCATCCTCCCATTCCACCTCCACCACAACAACCCGGAAATCCACCGAGTAGTCGGCCACGGACCTGGTCTGCTGCTGGAGATTGAGTAGGTGGGTGGTGAGAATGTTATCCCTGTCAGAGTGGTCAAACACCTCTGTGAACTCAGACACAAATTGGTCAAAAGTGTAGTTTTGGTAATCGGGGTGATCCATAATAGCATAAGCCCAAGCTAAGGCCCACCCCTCCAGCAGGTTCACCAGATAGCTGATCTGGCCTCTTCACTTCCGCCCTCCCAAGAGAGTAGACGCTTTTTTCTTCTCTCCTGCTCTGACCTTTTCCTCCCCTCCTAACTACTGGATCCCAGCTTGCTGTTGTCTGTCTGCGTCTAACTGCGACCGCCGAAAAGAAATTATGGAGTTAATAAGCTGGGCTTTGAACACAATTGACACTATTTTTTCAACAAGGAAAAGTGCTCCGGGGGAAGCTGTCTGCCCCGCTGGAACGGCTCCAGCGGGCTATTTACGTGACACAGGTAATTGGAAAATGCTGTGTCTCACTAATCTCTCTATCGAAGATATTGAAGATTTGTTTATCTTCGTAATATTGGTGATCGGGATTTTTCTGATTGGGACTGGAATTGTCCTGGTTTACTGCAAATTGCTGAAGATGGATTCAACCTATCAAAATGCTGACCAGGCGAGGTGCATCCATCAAATTGAAAAACTGGAGAAGACCCTGATAGCGACTACTGGAGAACTGTCTCGTAAGGTGGATTACATCATGATTTCACTTAGGTCTTTCCACGACGGATTTAAAGCCCCGCAATGAAGGACTAGTACTGAATCTACAGAAGAAATATAAGCCTTCTCTGTGATCAGTCCTATTTGGCCATTCCCCATGAAAATTCCTCCTGGCTGTCTGCAAACTGTGTTTTCAAAATCATCGAGCACAAGGCCTTGGACAGTCAGCTGCACTGCGCCAGATAAGGACTGGGCGCCAGCCAGACAAAACATCTTCTGTGTCCTTGGGTCTCTCTTATTATCATTAACACTGCTCAACACCGCACACACACTGATCCAAGAACTGAATAAAGATACACTGCTCTCTTGTGTCTCGTGAATCCTGTGTAGCGAATGTATGTGCAATGAGAGCTTTTTTTTTCCCTTGAACTCTTAATATTGATTAATTATGTAACCAGTATTTTGAATCAATGATTTTTTTGCTCCTTCCTATCGTATTATCCTTATGCTACCTGTACCCTCCTGCTGATAGGCGCGTTTCAGATGCGCCGCGGCACGGAAATGCAGGTTCATTACTGTGTCAAGTCAAATTCTCTCGTATGTTATCAGTGATCTGTTAATGTACTTGGCAATAAATCTTTTTCTGATTCTGATTCTGATTCTGATTCTGGCTGTGATTAGTGGGAAATTCCTCCGGCACTCGCTGGAAAACTGAAGGAAGAACCCCCGAGCCTCGGCCAGTCTACTGCTGATGTGGGTCGGTGTGGGAACTGGCATTAAGTGAGGAGGACGCGCCGATGGGGAAGAAGGACGGAGTAGGGCAGCTGATGCCCTGGAACTGGCCTGGGGGGGCAGAGCAGCGGTAAGCTAGTCGAGCCGTGAATTTATTTGAGTTAGTTGATTCAAAATGACCTGTTGCTGATATGTAAGCTGGTCTAACTGAGCCTTCATGATGTTTAATCTGCATGCGGTAGCACCGCCTGCTGGGTCTGACTGACGGAGAGTACTGGCATGATTTAGTGATAGACCCAGAAGCAGACCACAGACTCGGTTGTAATTGCAATGATTTTATTGAGTGCAGGTGTGTGTGTGTAGGTGCAGAGCGGGAGAGTCTGGCAACCCTTCATGGGAGAGAGAGAGAGAGAGAGAGAGAGAGAGAGAGATTTTTTTTTTTTGATTTTTCAACACACCTTTATTGTCACAAATTCAACAGAAAAACACAACAACTAAAACAACTAAAAGAAGCAATGGAAAAGAAAAATGTCTCACTGACAAGAAATCAAAGACACAAGTAACCAAACAAGGAAAACTAAAACAAAAAACTTGCTTCTTACATCAGGATTATACCATAGATAATTTTCCCCTCCTTAACACAACACAGGATGTGCTTAAAGCACCACATAGCCTCAAAGGTTTCAACATTCTGCATCAGATGATAGTAATTGTAATCAATCACTATTCGAGCCTTAATCATGCCAACCAGCATGTCTTTTACATTACAATCCAGCAATTGTTCAATTTTTCTTTTCCTACTAACATAAATAGCCATTTTAGCCTGACCCAGGATGAAATTTAAGAGTTCACTCTTTTTCTTAGTCCTCTGTCTATATGGAAAGCCCAAGATAAAAATCTGCTGGGAAAAGACTTCTCCAAACAGATAAAACAGCTTCCCCAAAAAAACAAACAACAATTGCAGTCTGTTACAGTCCAGAAAACAATGGAACACAGTTTCTTTCTGAGGACAAAATGGACAAACCTCAACAACATTTGGGTTTAAAAGAGAGATAAAAGCATTTACAGCCACAGCACCATGTAAAACTCGCCATTGTAGGTCTCCAACCTTCTTAGTTAATGGTGGTTTATAGAGTGCTCTCCAGGCAGGCCTCACCTCAGGACCCAGACCCAAGTGTTTCCTCCATGGTGTATCAGCTCGACCTTTTAACTTATTCACATTTAGAATTTTCACCAAAAGTCCATACATTTTTTTACCAGGAGAGTCACAAATGTTAATGTGCTCAGAGTTTAAAAACACACCAGTGCCATCTTTAAAATCAGGAGATAAAATACTAAAAGGAAAAGGTTCATCAGCAGTTTGTACAGAGTTTTCGCAGTGTAAAACAATAGCGGAGTGTTCTTCTGCAGACAGGCAGTCTCTCCAATCTTTCAACAAGTTCATTATAACTCTGACTGAAGAGACACCAAGAGCCGAGCACAGGGCAACAGCATTGTCCAAGTTAGGACCACATAAATTCACCAAATGTCCCAGCGTTGTAACCTTTGCAAAAATAAACTTTTTTAAAACAGAAGGTCCTAAAACATTGCCCACATCAAAACGGGTCCCGAACACAAGTGGTTCCTTTAAAAGCCAGAAAGGCGACAAGGAAGCCTGGGGAGAGTTCTTTTTAAAAAGTCCCCAGATTTTAAAAGCACTTTGGTAAAACTGGGGAAGTTCTGGGAGTTTTTGGCCCCTTAAATCCATTAAAAGCAGCGACTCCTCTAGTCCAAGCCCTCCACAGCGAGCCAGGACAGCCCTGGCAATAGGTCTCCACACAAGGTCAAGGGGGCCACTCAGCAGTCGCTGAATGAACTGCAGGCGAAAGACAGCCCCCCTGCTGGCCAGATGGATGAGCCCTTGACCACCTTCTTCCCTCGGTAAAAACAGGATACTCTGTGGAACCCAGTGAAGACGGTCCCAGAAAAAGTCCACGACTATAGATTGCACTCTGGCCAGCAAATTGGGTGGAGGGTCCAGACAAGACAGTCGATGCCACAGCATTGAAGCAATCAAGTTGTTGATAATTAAAACACGACCTCTGAAGGACAAGTTTGGCAGAATCCATTTCCATTTTTTTAGTCTTCCTTCAGTTTTTTCTAAAAAACACTCCCAATTTTTCTCAGTAAAAGTCTGATTCCCTAAGAACACACCAAGATATTTAAAACCACCTTGTGTCCACGAGAGGCCACCAGGTAGGGCAATTTTTTGTGGTCTCCCCCCCACCACAACAGCTTCACTCTTACCCCAATTCACTCTCGCTGAGGAGCACTCACCAAAAAGATTAACAGTTCTTAAAAGGTAGTCTACATCGTTTTGATTTCTTGTAAAAACAACAACGTCATCAGCATAGGCAGACACTTTAAAAACAGAGTCAGAGTTGGGGACTTTAAAACCAGTGAGGCCTTGCCTTAGTTTACAAAGGAGGGGCTCAATGGCAAGAGAGTACAGCATACCTGAGAGGGGGCAGCCCTGTCGGACACCCCTCTCAACTTTGAAAGGAGCACTCAAACCACCATTAATCTTAAGAATACTCTCAATGTCTCTATACAAAGCCTGGATCATGGCGATGAACCCTGAGCTGAAACCAAAGGCCTCTAATGTCTGCCAAAGGTATGGATGTTCAACTCGGTCAAACGCCTTTTCTTGGTCTATTGAAATAAGACCAAGTTCTTTGACCAATGAGCTGGAGAGGTCCAAAACATCACGAATTAAAAAAATGTTGTCTGTAACCAACCTACCAGGTACACAGTAGGTCTGGTCTACATGGATGACCTGCTCCATCGCCTTCCTCAGTCTGGTAGCCAACACTTTGGAGAGAATTTTGTAGTCAGTACAGAGGAGGGCCACCGGACGCCAGTTCTTAATGTCTTTCAAGTCGCCTTTTTTTGGAAGGAGGGTGAGGACTGCTCTCCTACAACTTAGGGGCAGGTGACCCTTCCGCAGACTGTCAGACAGTACTTCCAGCAAGTCCTCACAGATCTCAGACCAGAACGCCTTGTAGAACTCCGCTGGTAGGCCATCTATCCCTGGGGCTTTTCCACACTGAAGAGACTGGACAGCCACTGCCAGTTCTTGCAGAGTGATCCCGCTCTCCAGCTCCGCATTCACGCCAGCCATCACTTTTGGCAAGTCCGTCAAAAAATGACTCAGTGCATGTGGATTCTCAACAAATTCTTTCTTAAAGAGATCCTTGTAGAAAGCAACTGCAAAGCGACGGATCTCCGCAGACTCATGGATCGGCCGCCCGTCCTCGGAGCTAAGAGAGTGGATCATCCTCCTCTGACCATTCTTCCTCTCCAGACCAAAGAAAAAATGAGATGGAGCGTCCATTAGTGCGATGTTCTGGAACCTACTGCGTACCACAGCGCCCCTGGCAGCCACACCCAGTAGGTCAGTTAGAACAGACTTTTTGCCATTGAGGGCCTCAAAATGTCCTCTTTCTCCTGTGGAGCCTGCCAAAGACTGCAGCTCCACTACTTCTCTCTCCAGGTCCCTGACAGACCTGGCCAAGTCTCCAGAGACATTGCGAGTATACTGTAGGCACAGATTCTTTATTTGGCTCTTCCCTACATCCCACCACTGCTGCAAAGAACTAAAATTTGATTTTGTCAATTTAAAATTACTCCAAAAAAACATAAAAGCAGTTTTAAAACTGTTATCCGATAAAAGTGACGTGTTAAAATGCCAGTATGCACTACTGCACTTTATATTCTTGATAAAAACACAACACTGAACCAGTGAATGATCTGTGAAGCCAACAGGGACTATAAAAGCACTTTTAAAAATGCTAAAATGGTGCTTAAAACTGTAAACCCTATCCAGTCTAGCTAAGGACAAAATATTGTCCTTTCTATGGCTCCACGTGTACTGTCTAGCCTTGCCATGAAAATTTCTCCACACATCACACAGATCATGAGCTTCTATGAAACCTTTTAAAACTCTTTGGGATGCAGCATGTGGCTCTGGGTGATTCCTATCCATAAGAGGATTTTCTGTACAATTAAAATCACCTCCCACAAATAAAAAGTCATCATTACTGCAATTTTTGATCGTATCATCTAAAATATTAAACAAGGCCAATCTTTCTGTGCCTACGGTTGGAGCATACACATTTATAAAAACAACTTTCACATTCTCAAAAATAGCTCGAACTTTTAAAATGTGGCCTGCAATTATCTCATCAATGTCATAAGAAAGTGGAATAAAATCTCGAGAAAATAAAATACCCACCCCACCACATTTGCTGCTTCTATGACTAAAAATAATTTCACCCTGAAATTCCCTCCTCCAGTCAGCAGCATTGTCCTCAGAACTATGAGTCTCCTGAACAAACAGAACATTAATTTTCTTGCATTCTGCAAGAGTAAAAACACTCGCTCGCTTGGACATTTCTCTTGCCCCATTGATGTTGAGTGTGCCAAAATTAAAACTACACATGTGTATAAGAGGGCAAAGCCAATACAAAAACAGAAAAGAAAGAATGAGCGATAAAAGACTAATCATCCTGGGCAATTTGGTTCTTAACTTTTAGTACAAGCTTTTTTAGTCTGTAGATCTCCTGATCAGTAAAACTTTCCTGCTCAAGCTCTCCCCTATTTTTCATGTAGACCCGAGCAGAGTCAACAAAACGTTTTAGATCAGGGAAGAAGCTTTCAACTTTAACCATTCTGACCCCCTTAGTGTCCTGCAAAAACTTCTGTATTTTTGTGAAGGGGTAACCGCCTCCACTGGCCACATCATCACTGCTTTCACCATCACTCTCTATCTCAGACCCAGCATAAGAATCTGGCTGAGATAGAGAAACCTCAGAACTGTCTTTGACAACCCTTTTTACTTTGACCCTCTGCTGTTTGGTTTCCAAATTCTTCCGCTTGATGGGGATTTTACATAACTCTTCATCTATTTCGATGTCATCCTCATCCTCCAACACTGACTCAGCCACCCTGGTAGCTGTCTCTTCCTGTCTTTCGCTCACCCTGTGCTGTGCTTTTATATTTATCTTTCTGGTCCCACCATCTACCTGGGCCTCATTTGGCTCCTCTGTCTGACCCTCAGCGCGATCCCTCTCGGTAATCTCACCCTTGTCTGCAATGTTGGTCTGTGCAGCAGCCCCGCGATGTGCTTTAACTGTTGTTGCTGTTTCAGTTATGATCGACAGGCCGGCTGTGGAGGGCGGCAAAGCCGCCCCGCCGCCAGACAGCCTCGCGGCCTCGGCCGAAGCGCCGCCGCCAGACGGCCCCGCGGCTTCGGCTGAAACGCCCGACGGCGCGGTAGCGCCGTCAGCCTCGGAGGGCGGCCAAGCCGCTCCGTCACCAGACGGCCCCGAGGCCGCACTAGCGGCCTCCCCCGAGTGATCACCCCCCACTCCCTGAGGGCATGATCGAATCAAATGTCCCTCCATTCCGCAGCCGAAACACTTCATATTATCGGAGGTGACGTGGATGGTATAATCAAAGCCGTCAATCCGGTATTTAAACACGAGGTTGAGGCTTTCCTCGCTATTCTTTAAAATCATGAGCACCTGTCGCCTAAAAGACATGACATGCTTTAAACGCGGGGACTTACAACCGAGAGGGATGTGCTTAATCGGGGACAAAAGCTGCCCGTGTCTCGACAGCTCCTTCTCCAACAGCTCATTCTTTAAAAATGGTGGGACATTTGAGATGGTAATTCTCTTCGCGGGATTCACCAGAGACAGAACAGGAACCAGTGTGTCTTTAATCACAACCCCGCTCTCCACTACCCGGTTAACTTTTTCAATACTATCCAGGAAAATCACCACGGCACTATTCATTCTAGAAGCTGATCTAATGCTTTCATAACCGACCAGCTCCCCCACAGCCAGACTACATTCCTCCACCGAGCAGCTGACAGCCGGTGTCAGTTTGACAGCATGGCGGCGTGTCAGCTGCTCAAAACCGGAGCCTCGCTCCAAAACCATGCTGACCAGCAGAGCTGGCAGCAGAAACCCCCCTCCCAAAACGCCTACCCCACCCCAGCTACAGAAGACAACAAAAATTAAGATTATTTAACAAAAAAACACCTTAAACACCAAAAGATAGAGAAAAGTTTGAAATAATTCACTCACGCTGTCACACGCTCTCAGCTCGCACTCACGACCACACCCACTCAGAGAGAGAGAGAGAGAGAGAGAGAGAGAGAGAGAGAGAGAGAGAGAGAGAGAGAAATAGAGACTTTTGACTTTTAAAATAAGCCTTTATTGCACACTTCAAAAAAAAGTAAGCACACCAACATCATTCTACCAAGTGTGTCACATTGGAAAAAGTGCAAACTGAAGTGTTCCCCCCCCACACAACACAGAGCATCAGTTTCCCCATCTCAGATGGATTGGAGTCCTTAGACCATGTGGGTTTTTCAAGCAAGTCAACTGTGCAGCAGGCTCGTCCAGAGTGTAGAAAGAAAACGGTGGGGCGTCCATGCCCTGCAGGCAAAGATCCAGTTCCGTGACAGTCAATTACAGTCAATTAGAAACGTCATATACAAGTCTGATCAAACAATATCCCAAAAATGTGTAAAACAGGGAGAGGAACGACCGCCATTTATTCCTCCTGTCGGGCGCGCTTGACCCCCGCTCTCCCTGCTGCTTTACGCAGGGCTGTCAGGTGTTTCTTGAGGCGAAAACATTTCCTTTCATCCAGGAGGTCAAGACCAACCTGCCTTCTTAGCACATCAACAGACTTGATGAATTTATCAGTGTCACTGAAGTAGTCGGTGACCTTAATGGCTTTGTTATAGGTTTCATCCAGAAAAGCATTTGTTTCTTCCAGTGAATACAAACTTGTGTTTGTACTGCATTTTGCCTCAATAGACTCAGTATTAGACACAGTGTCGTTGTCAGATTCCATTTCCTCGTCAGCACGACTCAGCTGACTGTTTGGTTCTCCTGGGCCAGGGGATTCATCATGGGCCACATTTTCCTGGACGCCACCCACAGCAGCTGACTGTCGCTGGTCCATCCCCTGCTGTGTAACGGTAGCAGCCTCCGGAAGCACAGCCACTGATGTCACACAGCAAGATTCTGACGCACCATCAGGTTGGTGCTCCGTCTCCTCCTCTGAAACGGCAGCAGCTGGCGGAGGCACAGCTGCTGACGTCACACAGCGAGATGATTGTGACGCACCATCAGTGACCTTTTTGGCGCCATCGCCATCAACGCTCCCGGCCATAAGCTGGGCCACGGGCGCCACAGCCGGGCCATCCACAGACACAGTGGCAGGCTCCGGAGCAGGGGCGGCAGAAGGCCCTGCAACATCGCCCGCAGTAACGGCGGGAGCGGAGGCCGCGCCGCCGTCCGCAGCTGCGGCATGAGCGGAGGGCTCGCCGCCGGCACCATCCGCGGCTCCATCAGGGCCCTCCGCCCGCTGCCTGTGCGGACAAGCGAACTGTTTGTGGCCCACGTCTCCACATTCAAAACACTTCATCTGTCCTGAGCTCGCATACACCATATAGGATCCGTCCCCGTGTTTGACCCTGAAGGACACTTCCAGAGTTTGAGTGGGCGAGTCGAGAAACATGAACACCTGTCGCCTGAGTGATTTCACATGTTTTAACTTGGTGGCCTTGCATCCCAAAGTCAGAGTTGTAAACGGGCCCGCAAACTTCCCAAATCTGCGGAGCTCTGTCGCCAACTGCTCGTCAGTGATGAAAGGTGGAACACCTGAGACGGTGATTCTCCTTGATGGGACAGGTAAGGGGGACACCTGTACATACGTTTCCCCGATAACAACACCGCTTACAATCAGGGTGTGGACGTTGTCTTCAGCTGTCAGAAACACAACTACAGCTCTATTCATTCGGGACGCAAAGCAGATTGCGTCATGGCCCACCTGCTCGGCCACAGCCTCAAGGACCTCCTCCACAGTAACAGTGCTGTCCGGGGGAACGATCCTCACCCCCTGGTGGATAGATGGAGGTGGCTTTTCCAAGGTCGCCATCCTCCACACCAAAAATCAAAAACTGGAAAAGCGGCCAGTAGTAGAAAACCGAAAAAAAGTCCAAACAAACCACGGAGTTCCCTATTTCTGCCCTCCTCCTTCGGCCGCCAGAAACAGAGAGAGAGAGAGAGAGAGAGAGAGTTTGAGTTTTAAAAAAATCCCTTTATTGTACAATTCAAAAATGTAAGATTACCAATACCATCATCCCACCAAGTGTCTCACATTTCAAAAGTGCAAACATAACTCATCTCCCTCTCCCACAGAACACAAAATATTCCCTACAGTCCATCTATTGGTGAATACCTCCAAATTGTCCACCATTTTATAGTAAGAGTACTCCACCAGTGACTTTTAACAAGGCCTTGAAAACAAACACAGGATCCACATTGCCAGTGTTAGTAGTCCGATTTTTTCTTGGCAGCCAGATGGCAAGTTTAGCAGTACCAGACAGGAACTTCATCAAAGTGTGCACAGACTTCTTTGCCACTTTATACCTTGGACCGTAAATAAACAAACCAAAAGAGAAACATTCACCCAAATTATGAAACCACACTTTCAGAAGATCAAAAAGGCCAGATAAATGAAAACACTGAACAAACAAATGCTCCAGGGTCTCAACTTGGGAACAAAACAAACATTCCTCCCCCACATTAGGATCCAGGTGTGCTCTGTATTTATTCGTAGCTATTGCCCCATGTACAATCCTCCATTGGAGATCTGCTGTCCGTTTCTTAATAGGGAGCTTGTACATGGACCACCAGCTGCCTTTCGGGGAGAATACCGGCCCCAAAAACCCCGCCCACTTCGACTCTTTCACCTCCATCAGAGAGCGCAGATTCAGAACTTTCACACAGATGTGATACACCGTCTTCTTCCCTACAAACTGGAACTTGCCCAGACGAGGATTTCTGAAGGACAGCAGGTGATCCTCTCCCTCCTGCCACTCTCCCACAGCTGGACTTATGGAAAGGGCAGGAAAGTTGGACACAGTGTCCTCATCCCATTGAGTGGAAAGAGTATGGTTTTCCGCAAATGCTCTAAGCGGTCGTGGCAGGGCAGCACACACTTCCTTCACCAACCTATGCACCAGTCTGACAGATGTAATGTTGGCACTCTGCCCCAGCGTTTCTATCGACGTGGTTGACATCTTCATAAGATGACCAAGCTTGGTACAGCCTGCCTCTCTTAAACAAGTTCACAGACTAACAGATTGCAGCACTTGAGTGTCCATGAATTGATTGAAAAACAGTGGTTCCTCGAACAGCCACATGCCTGGTGTCTCCTCAGGAATGCGGGTCATGGTGAAGACTTGCCATGCATGCAAGACAGATGTATAAAAAGCAGAAAGTCCAGTAAGGTCCACCTCCCCGGACTTCACGAGGAAAAGCTGCTTATCATAGCCCAAGTGGCCAACTCTCCTCAGGAGCAGTTTAGCAGTGTCCATCCAGCAGGGGCCACATCCATAAAGGAGCCGTTGCGCAGTCTGAAGCCTAAAACAGGCGATCTTGGACTGTATGTCCACCAGGCCCTGTCCTCCCTCGGCAACAGGCAGGTAGAGAACAGCCGCACAAACCCAATGTCAACCAGACCAGAAGAAATCCATGATGATTTTCTGAACCTCCTCAACCAGGCTCCTGGGCGGTGTCAAAGCAATAAGCCTATGCCAAAGAGCCGAAGTGACCAGATTATTGGCGACCAGAACCCTTCCCCTATATGACAGCTGTGGTAGCAACCATTTCCATTTAGAAAAGTGAGCACACACCTTCTCCTTAATTCCCTCCCAGTTCTTGCGTTCAAAGTCCTCAGAACCCAAAAATAACCCCAACACTTTGAGACCGGCTTTCCCCCACAGAAGACCTCCAGGTAGCTGAGGAATGTCCTGATGTGACCACTGCCCCACCAATAAACCCTCACTCTTGGCCCAGTTTACCCGTGCAGAAGATGCTTTTTCATAAATAGATTAAGTGTCCACCAGACGCTGTACATCCCTGTGGGATGTGATGAAAATGTTGACGTCATCCGCATAAGCAGACAAGACGATTGGACGACAACTACTGGAGGGCCCCGGCAGAATCAAACCACCCAGCTGAGTGCGCAACCTGCACAGCAAAAGCTCAATAGCCAAGCTATACAGTTGACCTGAGATTGGACAACCCTGCCTTATTCCCCGACGTACAGGGATTGGCCGACTCAGCCCTGCCCCCATCTTTACCAAACACTCAGCTCCAGTATATAACAGATTGACCCACCTCAAAAACATATTGCCAAAACCAAACCCCTTCAGTGTGGAAAACAAATAAGAATGGTCAACCCTATCAAAAGCCTTTTCTTGGTCCAAAGACATAATACCAAACTCTAAATCATAACATTTACTGAGATGAAGAACGTCACGTACGAGAAAAATATTGTCCATAATGGTTCGGTCAGGAATACAATATGTTTGATCTCTATCTATGATTAAATCCAATACATTTTTCAGTCTATTTGACAGGGCTTTAGAAAGCACCTTGTAGTCCGTGCAAAGAAGAGCCACAGGCCTCCAGGCCAAGTCCCCTTCCTTAGGCAGCAGAGATAGTACTGCACACCGGCAGGAGACAGGTAAAGTTCCAGTTCTGTAACAGGCAATTAGAACATCATAAAAGTCTGATCCAACAATATCCCAAAAATGCTTAAAAAAGTCAGAAGAAAGACTGTCAAGTCCAGGTGCACGTCCTAGAGCCATTTGATTAACTGCTACAGTTAACTCATCCAAAGTCAGTTCACAGTCCAGAGCAGCTCTGTCCTCTGGGCTGAGCTTGGGAAGACCTTCAAAGAGTTGGTTTTGAGATTCTATGCAACATGGTTCTGCACCAAACAGGGCCCCGTAAAAATCCACTGCATGGCACCTCATCTCCGATGGATTTGTCGTCATTTGACCATGTGGGAGTTTTAAGCAAGTCATCAACTTCTTTTTTGCAGCAGACTTCTCCAGATTGAAGAAAAAAGATGTTGGGGCATCCATGTCCTGCAGGCGAGTAAACCGTGACCTAACAAGTGCCCCCTTCACTCTTTCCTGCAGGAAAGAGCTCAGGGCTGATCTCTTCTCCTGCAACGAAGGACCTGCGGTAGAATCCTGATCCCTAACCAAACTCTCCTCCAGCCTCTTGACAGTGTCCTCAAGTTCACCGACTTTGGTTTTGATGATGGCAGTCGAGTTTGCAGTATACTGTTGACAAAAAATGCGAATTTGCACCTTGCCAACCTCCCACCACTGTTCCAGGGAACTAAAACAAGGCTTTGTAGTCCTCCAGTGTTCCCAGAAGCACACAAAATATTGACAAAAAGTGGTGTCCTGAAGGAGCTTGTTATTGAAGTGCCAATAAGATTTAGTTCTTTCCCCTGGTGAGCTAATTAACACCACAGAGGCCAGATAATGATCTGTAAAACCGACGGGACTTATGTTACTGTGGAGGATTCCCGGGGCAAAAGTTTGAGAAACATATATTCTGTCTAATCTAGCAGCACTGACCATATCATCTGTGACTCTGACCCAGGTATACTGTCTAGTGTTTGCATGTTTAACTCTCCATGTATCCAAGAGGTCGAACTGTACAGTGATATTTTTTAAAACTTGAGAAGACTGCAGATGAGGTTCTGCATTAGTGCGATGCAGATTGAAATCCAAGGTACAGTGGTACCTCTACTTACGAAATTAATTCGTTCTGGAAGTATTTTCGTAACGTGAAAATTCCGTAAGTAGAGACGCGTTTTACATGTAAATGCCCTAATCCTTTCCAAGCCCCCCAAAATTCGGACATAATTTTTTTATAAATCATAAAAATGCATCAAAACATGTAACAAATACATGTTACAATTAGATTACTGCACAATAAACATAAAATGAGAGTTGTACATAATTTAAAAAAACAAAGAATAAAGTAAAGAATAATAAAAATTATGTTCATTTACCTTTTAACTGCTATCGTCGTCGTCGTCACCTTTTGCCTTCTTTGGTTCATGTTCTCTCTCATCAGTGGTTTTTGCCTGACGTTTTGTGAAGAACCGATCCAAGGACGTTTGCTTTTGTTGGCTTTTAACAGTCCTTCGGCTTCCTTTTGTTTTAATACCGTGCCGATCGTAGATGTATTACGGCCATATTCTTTGGCGAGATCAACCAAACGCATCCCTTTTTCATCCCTTTCTATTATCTCTTGCTTTGTTTGTATGGACAAAAAAACTCTCTTCTTCTTCTTTTCTCCTTTTCCACTTATCTCCATCACTTTCTTGGGGCCCATAGTGAATAAAAGTTAATACTGTACTGTACACACACGTAAAACCACCCGAACTGCCCGAACACTTCGTGGCCAATGGGATACCAGGAAGATGCTAGGCGATAGCCATTGGCAGAGCAGCTACAAGTATGTTTACGTTCGGTAAACTACGGGAGCTGCGAGGAGCGCGTACTTTTTTGCCTTTCGTATCCTGAAATTTCTTTCGTAACAAGAGGCAATATTTTCCCGTTGAGGCGTGTCGTAACCTGAAAATTCTGTATGTAGAGACGTTCGTAAGTAGAGGTACCACTGTACAGTTGAAATCACTAGCAACAATAAGTTGGTCTTGGTGATAGCTCTGCAATGCTTTTGTCAGTGTATTGAAAAAGGCAACTCTTTCAGAACTGTGATTTGGAGCATAAACGTTGATCAAACAAAACACGGAATTCCCTATTTCGGCCCTAACAAGGAGCAGCCTGCCCTGCACTACCTCCACCACAGATAAAACTGTTGCATTTGCAGATTCCCCAAACAAAATGGCTACTCCTGCACTGAAATTTGTACCATGACTGAGTGAAAAAGGACCCTCCCACCACAAGCCCCAGTCCACTTCATCTGCTGAAGTGGTATGAGTTTCTTGCAAAAACAAAATGTTAAAATTTTTTTGTCTGAACAGGTCACCAATTAATCCCCTCTTATGATTGGCCCTCTCACCATTGATGGTTAGGGATCCTAATTTTATGTTTTGCATAGAGAGATAGATCTAAGGAACACCGTGCTGTGCCCATGTAAGTTATTTCATCTGTCGGCTGCGCTTGACCTTTTGTCCTCCAGCTGATTTATGCAGGGCTGTTAGGCGCTTTTTAAGGCGAAAATGTTTTCTTTCATCCAGGAGGTCAAGACCAACCTGCCTTTTTAGCACATTAACAGACCTAATAAATTTATCAGCGTCACTGAAATAATCAGTGACTTTAACGGCTCTGTTATAGGTTTCATCCAGAAAAACATTTATTTCTTCCAGTGAATACAAACTCGCATTCCTACTGCAAGTTGCTCCAATAGACACAGTGTCAGAATCAGAATCCATCCCCCCGTCAGCACAACTTAGCTGACTGTTTGATACAGCTGGCCCAGCTGATTCATCATGAGCTACATTTTCCTGAACGCCACCTACAACAGCTGACTGGTGTTGTTCTGTTGGCTGCTCTGAAACGGTAGCAGCCACCGGAAACACAGCCACTGATGTCACAAGGTCTTTCTCACAGCTAGATTCTGACGCACCATCAGTGACTGTTTGTGCGTCATCACCAGCCACGGTCGCAACCGTAAGCTGGGCTGCGGGCGCCACAGCTGGGCTGTCCACAGACACAGCAGCAGGCTCCGGAGCAGGACCGGCGGAAGGCCCCGCAACATCGTCTGTAGTAGTGGCGTGAGCAGAGGCCGCACCGCCGGCTTCAGCTGCGGCTTCATCAGAGCCTCCCGCTGGCTGCTTATGCGGACAAGCGAACCGTTTATGGCCCAAATCTCCACATTCAAAACACTTCATCTGTCCTGAGCTCGCATGCACCATGTAGGAGCCGTCCCCATGTTTGACCCGGAAGGACACTTCTAGTGTTTGAGTGGGCGAGTCCAAAAACATGAACACCTGTCGCCTGAGTGATTTTACATGTTTTAATTTGGTATCCTTGCATCCCAAACTCACAGTTCTAAACGGGCCCGCAAACTTCCCAAATCTGCAGAGCTCCGTCTCCAACTGCTCGTCAGTGATGAAAGGAGGAACACCTGAGACGGTGATATGCGTTGATGGGACAGATAAGGGGGACACCTGTACATACGTGTCTCCGATAACAACACCACTTCCAATCAGACTGTGGACACACTCCTCCCCAGCCAGAAACACAACTACAGCTTTATTCATTCGGGACGCAAAGCAGATCGTATCATGTCCCACCTTCTCACCCACAGCAAGAAGGACCTCCTCCACAGTAACGCTGCTATCCGGAGGAACGATCCTCACCCCCTGGCGGATAGATGGAGATGGCGTCTCAAAGGTTGCCATCCTCCAGGCAAAAAACCCAAAAACTGAATATGCAGCCAATAATAAAAGATAGAAAAAGAGTCCAAACAAAACACGGAGTTCCCTATTTCGGCCCTCCTCCCTCGGCAACTGGAGAGAGAGAGAGAGAGAGAGAGAAAGAGAGAGAGAGAGAGAGAGAGAGAGAGAGAGAGAGAGAGAGAGAGAGAGAGAGAGAGAGAGAGAGATTTTTTTTTTTGATTTTTAAAAGATCTTTAATAAACACACTTGTCCATCAGTCAATACAATTTCTATATCATGCTATGTTACACAGAAAATTAATCCCCCAAAAAACGCCCCAAAAAAAGCTGTCCATCATGAACTGAACAGAGGACATTCTCCAGGGACCAGAGGGTCCTGAAACCTTCCACATCCCCATTCCCCATAAAAAACTGAAAGTCCAGCCTGATTCTGGCTTTAAGTAGCCTCACAAATAAAATTTTGACATCAACATCACTCTCAACATTCTCAAGTTTTCTTCTCCGGCTTACATAGATAGCCAACTTTGCCTGCCCTAAAACAAAGTTCAGTAGTTGACACTTCTGCTTAAAACGACGATTGTACATAAAACCACAAATGAAAACCTGCTTAGAGAAAACTTCCTTAAAAATATGAAAAAGTTCTGTGAGAAGTTCAAAGAGGCCACTCAGGCGCTGACATTCAATAAAACAATGAAAAACAGTCTCCCTAGAGGAACAAAAAACACACTGATCACTGACACTGCTGTTAATCACAGAAACAAAAGCATTGACTGCTATAATACCATGCAAGACCCTCCACTGTAAGTCTCCATGCCTCTTAGGGAGAGGGGCTTTATAAAGAGCCCTCCAGGCAGGCCGATGCCCTTTTCCTAGTTTAAAATAGGCTCTCCAAGGAGTGTCCACACAGGTGTTCAATCTGTCCTTGTTGAGTGCCATCACCACCAGTCTGTAGAGAGCCTTACCACTGGCTCCTCCAAAGTCCACACCAGTGGGAGCACAGAATGCCAGTAAGGAGCAAGGAGCGACGTCAAAGTCCATATAGAGCGTGAGAGAGGGAAAGGGGTCAGTGCTTTCCGGCTGCAGCGTGCCATTGCTAAAGTCCAAGAGTAGGGAGTGCTCAAGTCCATGAAGCTCCTGTTTCCAGTGTGCAAGAAGACCATCGATGAAACGATTCGACCTGACACCAAGATGAGCTGCTAAAGCTGAGGCGTTGTTGAGGCCAGGACCAGCCAGTTCCACCACTTGCTTCAGAGTGAGAACGTTCCTGGAACACAGCCTATCAAGGAAGGTCCTTCCAACTCCCGGCAGGACACCAAGGCGACCACCAAAAACCAGCGGCTCCCTCAACAACCAGTAGAGGGAATCGCATGGCCCTCTTTGTTTTTTAAAAAGAGTCCACACTGAAAAGAGACTGCGGTAAAAACTGGGTAAAGACAGTGCATTAGAGTTCTTAAAATCCATTAAAAACACAGGGAGGTCTAGCCCAAGCCCAAGGACTCTCTGTAAAATAACACAGGCCAAAGGCCTCCATACCAGGTCCTGGGGGCCCGTCAGCAGTCTCTGTATGAAAGTCAGTCTAAAAGCAGCACCTCTACTAGCTAAATGAATCACTCCTTGCCCCCCCTCCTCTTTGGGAAGAAATAACAGGGCTTGAGGGACCCAGTGGAGTCCACCCCCCCAAAAAAAGTCCACCAAAACAGACTGAATTTTGGACAACAAACCAGCAGGGGGGTCCATGCACATGAGGCGGTGCCACAGGGATGAGGAAACAAGATTATTTAAAATGAGCACTCTTCCTCTAAAAGATATTCTTGGCATTAGCCACTTCCATTTGTTTAGTCTCCCGTTAATTTTCTCTATGACCCCATCCCAATTTTTTTGCTCAAACTGCTGATTTCCAATAAAGACACCAAGATACTTAAAACCTCCTTTTTTCCAAATCAACCCACCAGGCAGCGTAAGCTGATTTTCTAGTTTCTCCCCCACCATCAGAGCCTCGCTTTTTCCCCAGTTTATTTTTGCAGAGGAAAGTTGGCCAAAAAGATTGACACTCCTAACCAGAACGTCAATGTCACTCTGCTTATTTAGCAGAATGACTACATCATCTGCATAGGCCGACAGCTTGAACGTGGTGTCACAGCCAGGAAAAGTGACTCCTGATAGGTCCCTTCTCAGGCAGTGAAGCAAAGGCTCTATGGCGAGGGAGTACAGCATCCCTGAGAGAGGGCAGCCCTGCCGAACCCCCCTCTGGACTTTTAAAGGGGCAGACAGGCCCCCATTTATCTTCAGTACACTCTCAATGTCACTGTACAAGACCCGTATCCTGGCTATGAAGCCTGGGCTGAACCCAAAAGCTGTTAAAACTGTCCATAAATATTGGTGTTCAACCCGATCAAACGCCTTTTCCTGGTCAATTGAAATCAAACCAGTTTCTACCGCCAATGAACCAGAGACCTCCAAAATATCCCGAATTAAAGTGACGTTGTCACTAATCAGCCTGCCAGGCACACAGTAAGTCTGGTCTACATGAATGAGCTCGCTCATCACCTTTCTCAGTCTTCGGGCCAGAGCTTTTGAGAGAATCTTATAGTCTGTGCAGAGCAGAGAGACTGGCCTCCAGTTCTTTAGGCTCTGGAGGTCCCCCTTTTTCGGCAACAGTGTGATGATGGCCCTCCTGCAGGTCGTGGGTAGGGTCCCCCTTTCCAAGCTATCTTGGAGAACCTCCAGCAGGTCTGGACCAAGCAGGGGCCAGAATTCCTTAAAAAAGTCCACAGAGAGACCATCTATGCCTGGTGATTTTCCATTCTGGAGGCTCATTAGCGCCGTATGCAGCTCAGACAGAGACAGTGGAGCATCCAAGCCGGCAACAAGGTCCTCTGAGAGCACTGGAAGACCATCAAGGAAAACCTGGCCCAGTGACGTGTCCTCCCTCCACTCTGCTCTAAACAATTCACTGTAAAAGCTAGCAGCTTGTTTCCTGATCTCTGCTGCTGTGGAGATTGTTCTCCCGTCATCGCCCAACAAGGAGTGAATGAGCTTTCTCTGTCCATTTTTCCCCTCCAGTCCAAAAAAGTACTGGGAGGGCGAGTCCATCAGAGCTACATCCATGTAGCGCGAGCGGACCAGAGCACCCTGTGCGGTGACCCCTAGCAAGCTAGCCAAGGCTGACCTTTTTGACTTAAGAGCCTCTAAGTGCTCCTGTTTTCCGGTAGAACTGAGTAACTCCTCTAGCTCTACCACCTCAGTCTCCAGAACTTTCAAGGATTGGGTCAAGCTACGAGTGACATTTTGAGTGTACTGTTGGCAGAATTGTTTTATCTGTGCCTTCCCAAAATCCCACCACATTTGGAGAGAACTAAAAGAAGATTTTTGTTCCCTGTGTGACTTCCATACATCATGAAAAACTCCCTTAAAAAACACATCATTTAAAAGTGTATTATTAAAATGCCAAAAAGCACTCTTACACTTTACATTTTCAATGAAAACAGAACAAATCAGCAGGCAGTGATCAGTGAAACCAACAGGACAGATACAACTATTTTTAAAAACACTCATTTGGTGTTTAAAACCATAGAAACGGTCTAACCTGGCCATAGATAAGAGGTTATCTTTAGCATGGCTCCAGGTGTACTGCCTCTGGTCCCCATGATGTGATCTCCACACATCGGCCATTTCATGTGCCTTCACTAGTTCCCTCAGCCTATTGGCAGAAGCAGGGTGAGGTTCCTGATGGTTCCTGTCCAGTCTGTGGTTTAATGTACAGTTAAAATCACCCCCCAGAAATAAAAAACTATTTGGATTACAGGATCTAACCGTATCTGATAGCATATTAAAGACCCTGATCCTTTCTGCTCTCTGGGTTGGCACATACACGTTTATAAGAACCAAGTTTACGTTTTCAAGCTGTACCTTTAGCAAGAGTACATGTCCTTTCACCACCTCTTCTACCTCATAAGAGACAGGCACACAACCCCGAGAGAAAAGTACAGCCACCCCTCCACTATTATTGGATTTGTGGCTAAAAAAAATGCAGCCATCCCACTCTTTTCTCCACTGGCACTCAATGTCTACAGTGCTGTGAGTCTCCTGGACCATCAGCACGTCAAGTGCCTTTAAATTAAAAAGCTTGTATAAAGAGGCCCTTTTTACATCATCCCTGGCCCCGTTTATATTAAGAGTGCCAATTCTAAGGTGGGGCATTAAAAAGGATAAAAATAAGGTACAGTAAAAAAACACACACATAGCATAAAAGGGAAGAAACAAACTAAGAGTCAACATGACTGTTAGAAATTTGTGATTTCAGTTTGACAACCAGTTTCTTTAAACGAAAAATTTCCTGATCAGTAAAAGTCTCATTCCCATCATTCGGTTTCATCAGCTTGCGAGCTGATGCCACAAATAACTCCAGATCTGGAAAGTAATTTTCCACTTTCACAGCTCTGCTCCCCTTAGTCACCTGGAGAAATTGTCTAATTTTAGTAAAACAATAGGAGCTTTGCTCCTCCTGCGTCTGCGTCTGCATCAGTTCAGACTCATCTCCACTTTCGTCAGAAGCGCTCTCATTCACTAAATCTAAATTCCCAACCCTACTAGATTTAGCAGAGCTCTGCAAGTTTTCCGCACTTTTCCTTTTTTGTGCAGCTTTAAAAGGATCCTCTTCAACAAAACTACATTCCTGCATTTCTTCATGAAACGCAACGTTTGTCATGCAGTGTTTGCTCTGTGTGTCCGCTACAGCCTCAAACCGCTCCTCCCCCGCCTGCAAAGTCTGTTCATTCACGTTCCTTTGTTTAACTGCACTTTTACTTACACCCTCCACCTGTTTACCCCGGGCGACAGGCTCGTCACAATGATCAGAGCTGCCGCCAGATAGAAATTCCCCACCATCACTGTTTGGGGGGACAACTACTGCGCCCGCCGCGGCCACCCCAGCAGAGGCGGCCGCGGCCGCCCCAGCACAAGCGGACGCGGACGCGGACGCGGACGCGGACGCGGACGCGGACGCGGACGCCCCCGCAGAAGTAGAAGCGGCCGCGGCCGCGGACGCGGATGCGGCCGCAGTCGCGGCCACGACCGCCCCAGCAGAAGCGGGCGCCGCAGCGGCATCCGCCGCACCACATGTAGCGCTACCCTCCGGACCACCAGAAACAGCGGCGTCACCTTTCTTACCGCCAGTGCTCTTTGTGTTCGCCTTTTCAGGACATGACCTAATAAGATGGCCTTCTGCGCCACACGCAAAACACTTCATGGTTTCAGATGTTGCAAACACCAAGTAGCTAAAGCCATCAATCCTGAAATTAAAAGACGCGTTCAGTTCAGCAGAGCTGTCTTTCAACACCATGAAACACTGCCTCCTATGACATACAACATGCTTCAGCAGGGGTGATTTACTACCCAGAGAGACCATTCTGATAGGGGACACAACCTGGCCAAAACGGGACAACTCTCTAATCAGCTGATCATTTTTAACGAAAGGAGGAGCGTTTGAGATGGTGATCCTCCTAGACGGATTCGCCAGCGGTAAAACGGGAGTAAAAGTGTCACCTATGACCACTCCCTGTGCCACCACCTGATCAGCTTTCTCAGTCGAATCCAGAAAGATCACAATTGCGCTGTTCATCCTCGATGCTGATTTTATGCTGCCATGCCCAACCACCTGTCCTACAGCGAGGCTGGCCTCCTCCACAGAACAGGGAACTGTCGGGAGGATTCTCACACCATGACGCCGGGTTAAGCGCTCAAACTCCACACCACCATCAATCACCGGCATGATGCCGGCTGGGAAAAACCGGCAGCAGAAGCTACCGTTCCCCAACACACTCACTCCAACACTCACACCCCAGCACACACACACTCAACCCACTATATTAAACACACACACCTCAAACACACAAGATAGAGAAAAAGTTAGAAAATACAAAGTTTAAAGTACTCACTCGACACCACTCCACACCCCTGCTCCGAGAGAGAGAGAGAGAGAGAGAGAGAGATGAGTGATTTGCAGCTTATAGTAGAACAATGAGGAATTGATAATAATCTTACGGAGCGTCAAGCAGCTGGGATGAAACTAACAGTGGCCCATGCTTTCTCCAGGTTGCCATGGTTCCGCGAGGGTGAAGAGAGTGCTGGTGCAGGTATATACAGTGCTCCATGCAGGGGGGATTCCCTCGGCCAAGGGGAGAAGGAAAAAAGTTCAATCTGATCATTATGTGCACTTACAGGATGACAGTGAGGATAAGAATGAGGAACTCCGGCTCCGAGGAAGGGGTCCAGGTCCGCCACGAGGAAGGGTGCCGGTCCTCCAGGAAGACAGTGCAGCTGTGCACAGGTTTGTTCGAGAAAACAGAGATGAATGCAGAGGTGAATTTCAAACAGAGAAGTTGCTTACTGAATGCCAAGTCTGAGACAGGGGTCATGGCTGGAGATGGGAGAGGCAGTATACAATGAAGATGAGCTCTCAGAACTGCATGCATGCGTAGACATCTCCGTGCAGGAGTGGAGAACCCCACTCCATTTAAAGGCTGCTGATTAGGGAGCACAGGTGTAGGTGAAACCGCAGCTGTGGAAAATAAGCAATGAGAGGAGAGAAAAAAAACAGCACACAGCTCGGTTCACCACAATTAGAGCCCTTTACCTAAAAGAAAACAATGTGAGGGTTTCAAACTTAGAAGAAAACCTTGGGGCCCTTTGCTTAGGAGACCACAAAGGAGCCCTTTGTGCCACTTTCGGGCACCAGAAGGTCCTCTGCAACTGAGACATAGTGAGTGACACGCCGGGGTGGCACATAACCCTGGCCCTTTCGGGGCCAGTCACATGGGAATTTTAAGCTGCACAAGAGCTTCTGACTCAGGCATCAACATAGAAACCACATGCACTGGAAATGGTACAGAAACTCTAAGCTTAGGGGCTAACACAGGATACCTTAATGCTGACACAGAAAACAAAGACATTTCCGGCTCAGAGGAAACACTAGCAGAAATCTCCGGCTCAGGAGAAATAGATACAGAAATTTCCGGCACAGGGGACTTAGGTGTAGAAATTTTTGGCACAGGAGACACAAATGCAGAAATGTCTAGTTTTGGAGACATCGATGCTGGGGTCTTAGACTCGGGGGACCCTGATACAGAATCTTCTAACTCAGGGGCCATAGGTACAGAAACTTCTGGCTCAGGACACAAAAATGCTGAATTTTCTGGTGCTGGATACCCAGCTGCAGAAATCTCTAGTTCAGGGGACGATAATACAGAAGTTTTCAATTCACAGACCAATGACAGGAGTTCGACAGCCTCAGGAACCAACGATGGAGGCACACCAGCCTCGCCCTCTTGAACTGTGGTGGGTGGAGCCGACTGCTTGCCTTCTGGACCTATGATGGGTGGAGGTCTCCTGACCTCCAGAATGACAGATGGAGGTCTCCTGACCTCCGGAACATTGGTTAGAGATCTCCTGACCTCCGGAACATTGGCTAGAGGTCTCCTAACCTCTGGAACATCAGCTAGAGGTCTCCTGACCTCCGGAACATTGGCTAGAGGTTTTCTAACCTCTGGCTAGAGGTCTCTTGACCTTCAGAACATTGGCTAGAGGTCTCCTGATCTCAGGAACATCGGCTAGAGGTCTCCTAACCTCAGGAGCATGGTCCTCCTGCGACCCCATCCTCGGCACGGCCATCTTGGATGATGGAGGGAAACAGGTGGTCAGCGAGGTGACACCACAGTCATTAACAGCAGAGACTGGTGGGGAGGACTCAGCAGCTGGTGGAATGTGCACTTGGAGCAAGGCAAGACTTTTCAGAATTGGTGCTTGAATATAATTGAAAGGGTACTTGCCTTAACTCCTGGTCACCTGTTGCCAGGGTGACCACCTCAAGATCAGAAGCAGGAACACTGACAGGCAGCGCAGGACCAGGAACTGGTGGTGGTTCTGGGAAATGGCATGGAACTGGTACAGGAACTAGGGAACAATGTGGAGCAGGTTCTGGAGCTGGGTGGTGCTGTAGAGCAGGTTCTGAAGCTGGAACGTCCATAGCCCGCTGGATCTGACCTAGCTGGGACACATGCTCTGGAAGAAGCCACGGCTTGTAGTCCAGCATTAACTCCTCCTTGATTAGCACTGCCTGCTCCTCCTGTTGCTCCTTGTCACCCTCATACAGGGGTTCCAAAGCTGTGGCCCCAATTCAGCAAACCTCGGCATCCAGCGGTGTCATTGTGGAGGCAGCTGCTGCTTGTAGGCCCTCTGAAGCAGCGCACTCTTCCCAGACAATCCAGTTTCCACCCAGAACTGGCAGACACTCAGAAAAAACACAAACAGATACAGGGGATGCAGGTGAGGAAGGAGGGATGGAGGCGGCATCAGGAAAAATGGCAGAGGTGGGCGGTGAGAGCTCAGCAACAGAAGACGGCTGCCGCCAGCCCCTCCCACTGGGAACCCAGCAAGAATTATTTATAGATGTTACAAAATGAACGGGTACTTGCCTGAGTTCCTGCTCTGCTACCACTAATAGTCCAGACATTTCCCTCTGGGTGGCTCTGGAGATCGTCTGGTTGGGAGCTGAAGGCAAAGAGGTGGAGCGATAAGAGCAGCGACATCTCCTCGATTCTTCTTTCCACCCGGGGCCCCTGAACACAAACTTGCAGCCGAGAAGCTCTCTCCGTTCCACTGGAGAGAGGACAGGCAACCAGACAGCTGGCTCCGGCGGGGAGGAGACAGCTGGTAATGGAGGTAGTGGAGGAAGTGTTAATCTCTGAATCTGGGGATGAGAGTGCAAACTCTGTCTAACTGCCATCACGTTCGCCACTGCCCCCCAGCACTTCCAAGCGTCCTCCGGGGAAGCGCTGCTTCGAGTGGCGGCTGCCAGATACTCCACAGCGGCCACCGGCTCTCACTCGTCGCGGCTCCACCTCCTCCTCCTTCCGGGCTCGCTCGCTGAATCCATGACTGGCTGCGTCATTCTGTCATGCTGGACTCAGATGCGTAGCGAATGTGAAACAGAATTTATTAACATAAACTGCTCGGAAGCTGAACACAAAAACCAAACTCAGGCTTGACAGGGAACTCACGGGCTAGACAGGCAAGGCAGAACTGAAGCGTGTGTGAGACGCCAATAGAACATTGAGAATGACGCAGTGCCAACTGAGGGGCTGTGTCCTTTAAGTAACAGGTGAAGTGATTAATAGAAATTCAAAACAGCTGTGGATAATCAAGAACACAAATCAGGCAAGACTACAGCCAGAAATGCACACATTAAATACAACATGATAGGAAATGAATACAAGAACCAAAATGACAACCAGGACCAAAATCATAAATAATAATAAATACAAAAAAAACCCCGAGATGAACTTAGAGTGAGGATGTGGGTTGGAGATCTTGATCTGGTGACAAGAAACATAAATGCAAACACAAGGAGAAAACAAGGCTCCAGTCCACGTCCTGACATAGCTTTGCCAATTGTGAAATGGATATCTTTTTTGTAATGTGTTGTAGACCTGTGGTAATTACAGTGCTGTAAAAATGTGGTTGATGCATGAAAAACATTCAGTATACATGTTTATACAACAGCTAGTTCTGACTGAGCAATCTGGTTGGACAACAGGGGTTCCATACCATATTCCCCAACAATCACACTCAGATGTTTCACCATATACTGTATGTATCACTCCACTTCAGTTGTGTTGTAATAATCTTTAAATTACAGTTAATATCAGTGGCTTCGTTCATATGTGAAAATTGTAATACTGTGTTGGATACCTTAATTTTCACAAGGGAGTGCTGTTTGAAAAGAGATGGTCCTAAAAATCCAGACCTCAGTGACCCATGGTGATAGACTCTTTATTTCAAATGAATGCCAAGAAAAGGGAGCAAAGTGTGTCAAAGCTAAATCGCAACAAGCTCACCAACCACAGGCATGACTCGCAGTTACCCATAAACCCTACTTAACAGGTGGACCAGCATTACCACTGACATGCACTGAACAATAGGCCTATTACTTTATATATTATGCTCATTGAGGTGCTTAGAAACAGTTAACTGGGTAGATTTATGAGGGACTATTTTTCACAGTGCAGAAAAATAACTGGATAAACAAACAAAAATCGTAATATTTTGTCCTGTATTGGTGTCATTTAATAAGCTGCTTGTGGAACTGTTGTATAAAAGCAATATTACACTCGAGGTCTTATGGTATCATGAATATATGAATGTTTTGATGTCTTTGCCCCTATGACTGAATCACCACAGTTATTATGTTCTTTGATACTGCACTTCCTCTCTTGTAGTATTTCTAAATTATATTGTGTATTTGGTATATGAATTAAAACACGCTTTACATTGAAAGATTATGTAACTCTAGGCAATGCCCCCTTCTGTTTCTTCTTAATTCCAGTATACTGTATATGATACACAAGATATACATGACTGCTGAGAAGCTTTAACTCACTCTTTTCATATTAAGGCCTTTAATGTAGCTCTTTAAGGACCTTGAATAAAACAAATAAAAATCCTACATCTTCCATATTCATCGTCTCATATAAATTCTTGAACTCTCAGTCTACATACCTGCTGTTATTTGACCTTTATTGATGATGTTACTGATTGAAATATAAATTTGAGTATGGTTCTGGGCCCTGCTCTGAATGACACATCATATTATTACGTTTTATTTCCCACTCCCCGGTCCTTGCTTTGTGTGTTTTTGTTGGCGATGAATGATACTTCATAAAATTTAAATCTTGATCTGACAGAGTGCAAATCACCACTGGAATAAAATTAGCATTTCAAACAGGTGCACAAGTTCAGCAGAGAGGCTATATAAGAAGCTCGACAGTAATGGCACTAATGCAGCAGTTCTGAAATACAATAAAGGAAGCTTCTTGGAAATCATAGGCAGTGGCAAGACAATTTAATTGGCATTTTGTCAAAATAAACGGGATATAAACAGAAGATGTCTGATATATGTAAATTCGAAACGGACATAAACCCCAGTGATTAATGCAGGCATGATCTCTGCAATTTACATATATGCTCGTTCTAAAAAGGCACATGTTTTACAGAGATAAATGATAAAGAATAAAATAAACCACACAAGACCTTTTCTGTGAAGCAACCCAGAATTCAAATGATGGCTTCAAAGCATCTGGAGTGCCCTTTGTAAAGAGCTAAAGAGGCAAAAGGAGGTGACAGTGGATAATAACTTGATGTATGATGCTTCTGCTGTGAGCTTTAAATGTCTTATCTATATTCATACACAACGCCTCTCCCCAGCCATGTCACGTTTATCATTTTCGTTGTGCCGCCTGGCAGATAATGGACAAAAGAAAATCAATAAGTAAGAAAATCTTACTGAATGAACAGCGAGGCAATAGCAATGAGCACTGATGAATGCATTCTATTCTCACTCATACATTGTAGACCCTGTGGAGGATGGTCATGAGCTCTATTCACGGGGCATATTTAATTTAATTCTGTGCCCTGAAAAAAGCACAAAAGAACCCAATATTTACACCTATGCACATATTGTACTGAGATGCAAAATGCTGAAGAAAGAATGGATTAAATGTAAATTCCCCATTTAAACACATTGTTCGTTTGCATAAAAGAAGCCAGCTATGAGAGGTGCTGCAGCAAAGTCATGTAGATGCTAAAAAGTAAAAGTTTTTTTCAGAGAATTTTTTTAAAATCAAAAACATTAAATTTCATTTAATTAAAAAGTTAGTTTATTACTATGATAAGCATGACGTTGACTGCTCCATGAATGCTGCAGGAGTAACAGATGGATTCAAGGTTGGGGCGGGATTACATCAGGGATCAGCTCTGAGCCCCTTGTTTGCAATGATGATGAGTAGACTGACAGATGAGGTCAGGCAGGAGTCTCTGTGGACTACGACATTTACAGATGACATTATGATCTATAGTGAGAGTAGGGAGCAAGTGGAAGAGAACCTGGAGACATGGTGGTATCGTGTCATGAACCGAGCCGGTGTTACTGTAGGCTCGGTTCTGGCCATTCTCTGTGGCTTGGGTGTCGGGTGATTTATGTATTGTTATCTTTTGAGTTTTTGTGGTGTTTATGTCTTTGTTCTTTTTCTTTTCTGTGCCCGAAGCCACCGCTCTGGCTGGCAGCTGTTAGGCAGCCTCTTTGACCCACATTCTGTTATGACCCCTTGTACGCCATTACGCAGCACACAGAGGGAGGAATGAAAACCCACAAGCAGGAGTAGATTTGTGCACTTTATTCAACAAAACCCCAAACTTTGTCCAGCAAAACAGTCATGTAATAAACATCCATCCATCCATCCATCTTCTTCTGCTTAATCCTTTTCGGGTCGCGGGGGGGCTGGAGCCTATCCCAGCATCTTTGGGCGAGAGGCAGGGTACACCCTGGACAGATTGCCAGTCCATCGCAGTGTAAACAGAAGGTTGATATAGTAGCAATGGAGGCCACCAGAGAAACAGGGACGCCACCCAGACGCTCAGCAGCCCAAGGGAGGGGAATGCCTAGTGCCACTGAACAACTGTTGGCACAAAGAGAAAGGCAAACATGGGCTTTACGTGCTGGAGCGATCCTGGGTGGTCCGTGCTGTCTGGTGGATGAGGGCGAAGCAGAAACAGCCGCTAACACCAAATAACCAGCAACAGTTTGGTAGCGTTAGAGAAGACTAAAAGTCAGGCTGAAAGTAAGTGTAAGGGGTGAAGGCTAACATACACAGAGGAACACGCTGGTGTGAATGAAGCACAATGCTCCGGCGATCTCTTCCTACTCTAATACAGCTTAAGTAATAATCATACTAATGAGGGAAGAGACCACCGGTGTGGAATAGCGTGAGCTGGATCAATTGAAACCAGGTGTGCATGAGTGAGTGTCAGAGCATGTGAATGGAAGTGAATGAGGCATATGTGTATGTGTGTGAGACACCGACAATGAAAAACAGCTGATGACACTGACAGGAGGAGGGGGCGAGGCCGAGCTGTCAGGGAGCGGAGAACCCAAAGAGCCACCTAACCCAGGGTCATGACAGAGCCCCCCCCCCAAGGGGTGGAAACTAGACACCCAAGTGCCATCAGCAAAAAACACAATAAAGGACCCCCCCCCCCGAGGAAAACGACCACCCGGGGTGGGAGGTGGGGGAAACACGGTTAGGAGGGAAGCAACAAGTGAATAATACAAAATAATATTCAAATATAATAAGGTAAACCTCCTAACAGCCCCGAATCTAGGACACTAACCTCCCTCCCCAAGAGTCCAAAGTTCAGGGGGCCCACCAGAGTCCCAGGCCTCAGACATGGCGAGGGGTGACTGACCAGGTGGCCTGTCCGAGTCCCAAGCCCAGCAGGCGGCCTGCTGAACAGCGTCAGGCGGCCTGCCAGGACCGATGGACCACCCGACCCGAAGGCCAGGTCTTTCGGGTGGCCGACCGGCATGGTTAAGCCACCAGGACCGGAGGGGAAGGCGAAGAGGTAGCCTACCCACCAGGGAACTTGGAAGTAGGTGGCCAGGCCAAGTGATAGGAGCCCCACCCCACCCTCTAAGGCTTGGAGCAGGGGGACCGTAGCACCTGCGATGGTCCCGGTCTGGGACATAGCTGCACCCTTGATGGTCCTGGTCTGGGACATAGCTGTACCCGTGATGGTTCCAGTCTGGGACAGCGTTGCCCCGGTGGTGGACTCTGGCTGAACTCTGCTGCACCGGCGGTGGACTCTGACTGGAGCTCTGCTGCACTGGTGGAGGACTCCGGTTGGAGCTCTGCTGCACCCGTGGTGGACTCCAGCTGGAGCTCTGTTGCACCCACGGTGGACTCCGGCTGGAGCGCCGTTGCACTTGCTGTGGCCCCCATTGGGGACCTCATTGCTCCCGCGGTGGCCTCCCCAGCAAGGGAGGTAGGGTTGTTCATGAACCCCGGCACTGAACCCAGATCCTCGGCAGCCTCTGGAAGGATTGGCTGCTCTCCGGCAATCTAGGGTGCGCGGATTCATCAGTCCGTTAGGTGCTGTACCCACGTCGACCTCTCCTGAGGCGGCTGGGCTCACGTCGCCGTCATCTGTGGGCACCCCAGTTTACAGCGGCTCCTCTTTGGTGACCCTAGGAAGGAGCTTGGAGAAGACAGGAGAGGAAAGATGGTTTGGGTCGCCGGCAGCAGCGGAGCCCGGCAAGGGGAGTTTGGATGCAGCTGAGGGCTGCACCCAACTATCCTCCCCAAGAGCCAGGCAAGATCTCTCCACAGCTGACAAGAGAATTACAGGAGAGGTTACTTGCCTGTACTTGAGCTCCACCGCCATCCAGGACTCCGATGATGCTGATGATGAGTCGGCTGGAGGTCTGGTCCAGAGGGTGACTCTGCTGCCGTGGCCCTAGCAGCAGGTGTGAAGGTGGTTGCCATATCAGTGCCCCGTGCGCTGTCTTCCACGCCACCGGCTCATCTGGCATAGCGGCCGGGGATTGCCTCGCCGCTGGCCCTGGAACTGGGCTCTCCAGGACCTCAGGTTTCTCTCCCCTCGGGCGGCCTGGTTCTGGAGCTGGTGAACTCGTAGGGGCACACAAAAAGTGTTGGGAGAGGTCAGGTGAAGAGCTACTATATTCCACTGGAACGGAGCACTCAGGGGACTGCATACCCTGAGACTCCTGACCAGGGGACAAGCAAAATTGTTCATCAAAAGTGAAAGTTAGATGAGAAAAAACTTGCCTGTCCTCCTGGCTCTGGATATCCCCAACGGCATCCGAGGTGTCTCCTCTCCACTCCGAGCATTCCTCCTGTATCCGATGGTTGATGAGGGCGAGCAAAGCCAGTCTCTCTTCCTCCGTCATCATACTCGTGGATTGGGCAGCCCCCGGCCTGAAGGATAAAGCAGTTACAACCAGCGAAGTGCGTTCCCATTCCTCCCTCTCACAGCGCTCCTCCTCGATCCGGCGGTCTAATTGGGCGAGCAAGGCCAATCTCTCCTCCTCCATCTCATGGCGCTCCTCCTCAATCCAGCAGTCTATCTGGGCTAGCAGGGACCGTCTCTCCTCCTCCATCATTATATCCAGGGGCAGAGCGTGCCCAGGCTCGAGGGGTGGCGCACAAGTGGGAGAACTGCGGGAGGAGGGTGTCTTCCTCCGCCGCGAGCACTTCTTTCAGCGGGAGGATGGCTCTGACATCGGGGAGGCCCACTCCTACTCCACGTCTGGTGGGGGAAAGAGGAAGGAGAGGATGTCGTCCACCCTGGGAACTACCCAGAGGTCGGGATGACACTGCATGATGTCTTCAGTGGTGAGCCGTGCCAGCTGAATATCTTCAGGAGACTGGGGCCACTAAGTGGAGAAGAGCACCTGCTCCAGCAGGTCCTGCGCTCTCAGCTCCTTGTCCGTCCAGATCACCATGGTGTAGCTCGGGGAAAAGAAAAAATGGTGAAAAGGAAAAGAAAAAACACATGACTACTCCGCTGGGTTTTCTTTTGCGGGCCGGAGCATTCTGTTATGACCCCTTGTGTGCCATTATGCAGCGCACAGAGGGAGGAATGAAAACCCATGAAAAGGAGTAGATTTGTGCACTTTGTTCAACAAAACCCCAAACTTTGTCCAGCAAAACAGTCATGTAATAAACAGAAGGATGATATAATAGCAATGGAGGCCACTAGAGAAACAGGGACGCCACCCAGATGCTCAGCAGCCCAAGGGAGAGGAATGCCTAGTGCCACTGAACAACCGTTGGCACAAAGAGAAAGGCAAACATGGACTTGCGGGCTGGAGCGATTCTGGGTGGTCCGTGCTGTCCGGTGGATGAGGGCGAAGCAGAAACAGCCGCTAACACCAAATAACCAGCAACAGTTTGGTAGCGTTAGAGAAGACTAAAAGTCAGGCTGAAAGTAAACGTAGGGGGTGAAGACTAGCACACACAGAGGAACACGCTGCTGTGAATGAAGCACAATGTTCCAGCGATCTCTTTCTACTCTAACAGAGCTTAAGAAATAATCATACTAATGAGGGAAGAGACCACCGGTGTGGAAGAGCGTGAGCTGGATCAATTGAAACCAGATGTGCATGAATGAGTGTCAGAGCATGTGAATGGAAGTGAAGGAGGAGGGGGCATGGCCGAGCTGTAAGGGAGTGGAGGACCCAAAGAGCTCCCTGATGCGCCTGATGGAAAATAGCCAGTAAGAAGAAACAAAATAGCCACAGTGTCAGAACTGGGTTTGGAACCACCAAACCCAGGTTCATGACACATTCGTGTGGGTGTTGTCTAACATTCGCCGGTCCAACCATGCCCCCTGTCTCTTGACAGCCAGCTGATTCCTCCCCGGTGATTGTCTTTCCTGCGCCTCGCCCAGGTGTGCCCAATTTGTGGTGCCAGCAGTGTTTGTACTTAGGCGGTCAGTCAAACACTGCTGGACCATTGTGCTTAATCATATGGTTGTTCCTCGTCATATGAGCGCACTGTCTTACGAGGGAGTCGGAAGCCGCGCTGTCGCTGTTCCCCTCAGTGCAGTTTCTAGTTGTGTATGCTTGCGGAATATACTTGGATTTTTTTTTTTTTACTTGGATTTGTTTTCTGCTCCTGTGCTGTGAGTATGAACTGTTTAGTGTTTCCCCTTGCAGCGGTGCTGCTACGCTTAGGTCCTAGAGCGTAGTAGAGCGTCCTGGAGTACTGTTACTGTGTTAACCCCGAGGTATTTATGTTATTTTGTACTGTCTGGTTTTTGTGGCCACGGTACACTGTGTGTGTGTACACTGTTGCCTTTTTGTAAGTCTTTATTACCTCCGCCAAGGAGGTAATGTTTTTACCGGGGTTTGTCTGTCTGTCTGTCTGTCTGCCTGTTTGTCTGTTACCAACATAACTCAAAAAGTTATGAACGGATTTTGACGAAATTTTCAGGAAAGGTGTGTAATGGCACGGGGAACAGATGATTAGATTTTGGTGATGATCTGAGAATACATACCTCCACCAAGGGCTTTGTTTGTATTTGTGCAGCAGGATTACACAAAAACTACTGGATGAATTTGGATGAAATTTCCCCCAGAGGTGGTTCTTGGGCTAAAGAGGAACTCATTATATTTTGGTGATGATCTGAGAATGCATACCTCAGCCAAGGCTCTTATCTTCTCACAGTGTGTTAGCAACAATACTCCAAAACTGATGGACAGACTTTGATGCAATTTTCACCACAAGTGGCTATAGGCCTACACACAAACCCTTTACATTTTGGAGGTGATCCATGAGAAACGGAAGGAGCCTTGGCGGAGGTATGCACTCTATGAGTGCTTTTCTAGTTTTTGAACTGTTTACTTTTTGTGTTAATAAATGTGTGTGTGGTGCAACCAGCAAGTAAATCCATTCATCCTTCCCCTCCTCCGTGCACTGCGTAAAAGCGCACAGGGAGGCTTGTGACAGAATGGTCCAGCCAGCTAGGATTTAGTGGTTACACCCACACATTACCTTTTCTTTTTGAACATTTTCCTCTCCCACCTGTGTTGCCCATGATGCCTTCGACGCGCCGCTCCCATACCGGCCGAGGCAGAGGATCGGCGGGGAGTCCCATGGTGGAGGAGGAATGGGCGGCGCTCTTCATTCGGGACTTCATGGAGGAGGCCCACAAAGCCCGCGGACCAAAGGCGAAGTGGAGCAGTCTGGATGCAGCGGAGGGTATTCTGGAGGCGCATCCGGGACTCTGGAATTACCCTCAGTATGCAGACTTGATCGCCTCAGTCTATGCGCTCCAGCGGGAGTTCCCTGGTGTAGGGAGAGCGGCGTTCCTCGCAGAGCCTAAGCGAGAACGCGCTCCTCAGCCTGCAGCCGTTCCCTCTCCCACCTTGCCAGCATTGGGCCGTGCCTCTCTAGCATCCCAAAAATGGCATCATCCTGCTAGGAGACACTGGGAGAGTCCCCCATCGTCTCCGGCAGCCATCTTCCCTCCAGCTGAGGTCACCCCGGGGAACGCCCACCTCCGTCGTCGTGGAGACGGCTCCTCCACAAGCCTTCGAAGGGGCCAACATCACCGCTGACACAGAGAGGGATGATTGTCTGCTGCCTGCAGCTGGGAACATCAGAGACCGGGATTACAGGCAAGTATTTTTTCATTGTATACCATCTAATAAAACTGAATCTTGCCTGTCTCCCAAGGGAGAGGTCCAGTTTCAGCAGTCTGCTAGGTCCTCTCCTCCAGCTGCAAATATTAATTCTTTTCTTCCCCTCTCCGTGTCTCCTCCAATTTTTCCCGAGTGTCCTCCAGCCTTGGAACCTAGCCGCCGGACGATGGAGGAGCCTGAGGCCCTGGAGGATCCTGTTCCAGAGCCTGCATGGAGCCAGCCCTCAGCCTCCTCGCTGGATTTATCTCGGGGGTGGGGGTTGGGTATTTCATCTGAGGACTGTAGGACTGCCACTACCATCTTGTCAGCTGTGGAGGCAACTGCAGCGGATTGGGAGCCTGAGCTGGACCTCCTGGAGGCCGGGCCTGAGTCTTCATCATTGGGATTGACAGAGTCCTGGACGGCAGTGGAGCTCGAGCTCAGGCAAGTCCTCTCTCTTGTTTTTCTATTATCAGTATTAGAGAGATCTGGTCTGGCTCTAGGTGAGGAGGGTCAGGTGCTGCACGCAGCTGCATCTGAACCTCCTTCGCCGGGCTCTGCCACTGCCGGTGACCCTAATAACCTGGTTTCTTCTCCCTCTCCTGAGTTTTCTGCTAGGATCACCGGAGAGGAGCCATCGTCACCAGGGGTCGCCTTGGAACTGGGCTCGCTGCCTGACGATGTTGTGGGTCCAGCTTCCCTGCTGCCTGAGGCCGTCATGTGGGTTCCTCCGCAGGCTGTATCTCCATGGGTACGGCACGCTAGCTTTGGACCCTCGTGGGGGCTGTGCCCCAGGATCAGCCTGACGTGGGTGCTGCGCTCCTGCTCGGATCCGTCATGGACGCCACGTTCTGGCGTGGGGTCCACCGAGGGTGCAGCATTGGCCCGGTCGGGGTCCACTGAGGGTGTAGTGTTGGTCCAGTCGGGGCCCACCACGAGTGCTGCTGACCGCCAGCTGGAGTCCACTGCGGGCGCTGCAGAGCTCCAATCGGGAGCCACCGCGGGTGCTGCAGAGCTCCAGCTGGGAGCCACCGTGGGTGCTGCAGGGCTCCAGCCAGGAGTCACAGCGGGTGCTGCAGAGCTCCAGCTGGGAGCCACCGCGGGTGCAGTGTTGACCCGGTCAGGGCCCACCGAGGGTGTGGTGTTGGCCCGGTCGGGGTCCACCATGGATGCAGCATTGGCCCGGTCGGGGTCCGGCAAGGGTGCAGCTGTGTCCCAAGTCGGGACCACCGAGGACACTGTGGATCAGCCTGAGGACGCCATAGCCTTCTTCTCCTCCCTGTCCTATGCCGTGGGGGTTTCCTTCCTATGGTCCGGTCACCCACCAGTGAGCCTCCTGGTGGGCAGGCTGCCTCCTGCTTCATCCCGCTGGCCCTGGTGACTTTACAGCGTGGGCCGACCAGCGGAGGGACTGAGTCTCTGGGCCAGATGGCCCGTGTTTTCCGGCAGGCCACCGGACTCTGTTCATCGGACTGCCTGCTGGGCCTGGGACTCTGGGCGGCCTCCCGAGCCTCCATGCCTTTGGACTTGGGGGGGGGGGGTTATTGTGGGCCCTGGGCGGGGTATTGTGTTCTCTCCTTTCCTGTTCCCCCTACCTCCCACTCGGGTTTGTGTTGTTGTTCCTGTTGGGGATAGTGGGGGGGGGGTTCCTTTCCTTATGATGTTACTGTGGGTGTCTGGAATCCACCCCTAGAAGGGGGGGGGGCTCTGTCATGAACCAAGCCGTTGTTTCTGTAGGCTCGGTTCTGGCCGTTCTCTTTGGCTCAGGTGTCGGGTGATTTATGTATTGTTATCTTTTGAGTTTTTGTGGTGTTTAAGTCTTTGTTCTTTTTTTTTTTTTCCATGCCCATAGCCACCGCTCTGGCTGGCGGCTGTTAGGCAGCCTGTTTGACCCACATTCATGGGGGCGTTGTCTAACATTCGCCGATCTGACCACACCCCCTCTCTCTTGACAGCCAGCTGATTCCTCCCCGGTGATTGTCTTTCCTGCGCCTCGCCCAGGTGTGCCCAATTTGTGGTGCCAGCAGTGTTTGTACTTAGGCGACCTTTGCCAGTCAAACACTGCTGGACCATTGTGTTTAATCATATGGGTGTTCCTTGTCATATGAGTGTCTTATGAGGGAGTCAGAAGCCACGCTGTTGCTGTTCCCCTCAGTGTGGTTTCTGGTTGTGTATGCTCGCGGAATATACTTGGACTTTTCATACTGCTCCTTTGCTGAGAGTACGAACTGTTTAGTGTTTCCCCTTGCAACAGTGCTGCTACGCTTAGGCCCTAGACCAGTTTCCTTCTCCCGTTACAGTAGAGTGTCCTGGAGTACTCTAAGTTAACCCCGAGGTATTTATGTTATTTTGTACTGTCTTTTTTTTGTGGCCACGGTACACTGTGGCCAGCCCGCTGCACGGTTATTGTGTGAGTCCCTTTTGTGTACACTGTTGCCTTTTTGTCAGTCTTTATTTTTGAAATGTTTACCTTTTGAGTTAATAAATGTGTGTATGGTGCAACCAGCGCATGGGGAGGCTTGTGACAGTATTGACTGGAGAAAAGAGGAATGAAAGTCAGTAAAAGCAAGACAGAATACAGTATATGTGTGTAAATGAAAAATAGGCAGGTGTAACAGTGAAGAACGGTGAAGGTAGAGGAGTTTAAATACCTGGGGTCAACCATCCAAAACAATGAATAGTGCACAAGAGAGATGAAGAAGAGCATGCAGGCAGGGTGAAGTGAGGGGAGACGAGTATCAGCGGTGATTTGTGACAGAAAGATAGTAGCAAGTGTGAAAGGAACATCTACAAGATGGTAGTGAGACCTGCTATGATGTGTGGTTTGGAGACGGTGGTGTGGTGACCCAGCACACGGCGGATGGACATTATCTCACACCCATCAGGGCATCAGGGCAGGAGGAAGGGCAGGACAGTAGATACACAGACAAAGAGCCCCGGGGGGCGGGCAATCAGACTGGACTATTAAAGTATGCGCCCCCGAGGACGAAAAGGACAACCAGGCGCCAGCTGATGTCATGCTAATGATGTGTATTGGCTGACAATCACTATGCTAATGTGCCATGCATTCTCTCTGTCTGCATAACATGTATAAAAGAGCTTGTGACAGATACCTCACCAGTGCAGTAGTTCACACGAGCTACGAAGTGTGTTTCAGTATGTTGGAGGAATAAAACCTTGTATCCTTCCAGCTCGTTGCCTTTTGCCTGTTCTATTCCCTCCACATTGGTGACCCTGGACGTGCAGGGAGCGTCTCTCCATTTCACCACGCTGGGGAACCAAGATCGCCAAGCTTCACTGGCAATCCTTTTTCTCCACATTGATGACCTGACGGGAAATGGACTACCCCTCCCTTTCGCTGTGCTGTGGACTCCCTGTTCATCCACACTGGAATGCACTCGCCTGTTCCTCTCACCACACTGGCTACCTAGGGCCCAAGGGAGTGGCCAGTGCCGGGACTGAGACACACCGTGATCGGCGAAACGAGCAAACCGAAGGAAACAGCCTAAATGGGGAAAAGCGGTGCTGTCTGCATGGATTTCCATCAAGCTCCCTGACCCTGACTCTCCTCTGACAGCAGAGTTCAGCGCACAGAGGCCCCTTGCGCACACCGCAGGATTATGAGGACAGCACAACTGAAAGCTATGTGGCCACAGCGCACGCCACGCACCAGGGACAAACCGGCTCCATAGACTTATACATCGTCCTCCGC
Source organism: Pholidichthys leucotaenia (assembly GCA_020510985.1). Taxonomy (NCBI): domain Eukaryota; kingdom Metazoa; phylum Chordata; class Actinopteri; order Cichliformes; family Pholidichthyidae; genus Pholidichthys; species Pholidichthys leucotaenia. Next base: position 53,010,281 of record CM035840.1, on the reverse strand, counting down.
TGCTGCACATCCCGGGGTCCACAGTTGATAGCTATCCTCAGAACCTTTAGGGCCACCCTTGCACCTAAAGCAGCTGTGCAGCCCGCACACAGGACAGGTATTCGTTTCTCAGCCGCTGCGCACCAACGGGGATGGAACCGATTACTTTCCCCGATGCCTTTAAGGCTGCTCCCGCACCTAAAGCAAAACTGCCAAGTTCCCTGACACAGCTTCAGGTTTTTTTTCACAGCCACTACGCATCCTCGGGGAATTTGGCCATTCACCTTCCCCACATTATGACTGAGCCTGCACCAGGAGTTAGACACTTAATTTTTTCACAGCTGCTGCAGATCACTGTAAGGTTTACCGGGAAAGTCCCTCACCCATGTCTAATCCGCACGGAATTTTTGAGCGGCCCAGACACTTTTGATGTCCCGGGCCGGCACTCCATGGTTTCCCACCCACCTCCCCCTCGTCCTCCACATCACTACACCCGCACCTCTGTCCCAGCGACCTGCCATTTCCAGCTTTGTTTCATAACGCACGATGCTCACTGGCCCCGTGTGCCCATGATCCATGGCCATTCAATGTGTTGCAACTCGGAGCAGAGCAGACTGTGTTTTTCACCCCTCCCCCGTTCCCCCCACAGACTGACATGCCCTCTGACACATCCTCTACAGCAGGACAGTTCAACCGGAGCGGCACACCCCGCTGCAGCCGCCAGGGCACCGACTTGTGCCCAAAGGACCAAGGGGTCACAGCTCCTTCTGGGTGTTCGGGGGGGGGGGCTGTGTGGTGACCCAGCAGACGGCAAATGGACATTATCTCACACTCATCAGGGCATCAGGGTAGGAGGAAGGGCAGGACGATAGACACACGGACAAAGAACCCCGGGGGGCAATCAGACTGGACTATTAAAGAATGCGCCCCCCGATGACGGAAAGGACAACCAGGCACCAGCTGATGTCATGCTAATGATGTGTATTGACTGATGTTGTATTGGCTGACAATCACTATGCCAATGTGCAATACATTTTCTCTGTCTGCATAACATGTATAAAAGAGCTTGCGACAGATGCCTCAGCAGCGCAGTAGTTCACACGAGCTACGAAGCGTGTTTCAGTATGTTGGAGGAATAAAACCTTGTGTCCTTCCAGCTCATTGCCTCTTACCTGTTCTATTCCCTCCACAGTGGCACTGATAAAATGTTTTTGCTATTTCATTCCCCCATTTTAGTTATTTCATTTCACATTTTAACAATCTTGAAAAGGATAAGTTTAGAAAGAAAATGTATGCAATATCTACCAGTTTATTCAGCATTACTTACTGTTATAAGTCTTTATTATTTCCACCAAGAGAAGGAGGTAATGTTTGTGCTGGTGTTTGTTTGTCTGTCTGTTAGAAACATTTCTCCAAAAGTTATGAACATATTTTGATAAAATTTTCAAGAAAGGTGTGTAATGGCACAGGGAACAGATGATTAGATTTTGGTGGTGATCTGGATCCAGGAATTTTTTGAAAGTTATTTTATATATTAATATTGAGCTTTTCATATACTTCCCCTTTAAGACGTGTCCGCTGAGTTACCACCAACCACTGCAGAAAAAATAAAACAGCTTGGAACAAAAAGGAATGTGGTCTCCATAAACATCAGATGTGATGTGATGGGCTGCATGGTGGCGCAGTGGTTAGCACTGTGGCAGCACAGTTTTACCCTCGGCCGGGGGATCGCGGGGACCGTGAGATCGTGGGTTCGATCCCTGCCGCCGGCCAACAGTGATCTGTGTGGAGTTTGCATGTTCTCCCCGTGTTTGCGTGGGTTTACTCCGGGATTTCTCCGGTTTCCTCCCACATGCCAAAAACATGCAGGTTAGGGAGTTAAGGGGCGCTTGCGCACGCAGCGACCGGCAGCTGGTGGCTTGTCACCAGACTGCAAAACAAATCTACCTACGGGTACAAAATAAGTAATAATAAAAAAAAAAAAAGATAAAAATGGACATTATCACAGTGTGATAATGTGATCGACATTATTTCATCTGAAGATGCCAAGAAAAAGCAAGCAAAATTTGTGGTTTAAGAAGGGGAATGGACTGCATGAGGACGTAACTCCGGTGGCATGTACCGGCAGACAAGCTAAGGATGTTGTTGTGAGCCATGTGACCCACACAGTATGTAAACACACTAACTTTATCACTGGACAATGTTTAATCAACTCCGCCAAGAGGAGGAAGTAATGTTTTTGCTGATGTTGGTTTGTTGGTTTGCTGTTAGCAACATTACTCCAAAAATTATGAACGGATTTTGATGAAATTTTCAGGAAAGGTGTGTAATGACATGGGGAACAGATGATTAGACTTTGGTGATGATCTAAGAGTGCATACCTCCACCAAGGGCTTTGTTTGTATTTGTGCAGCAGGATTACACAAAAACTACTCGATGGATTTGGATGAAATTTTCACCAGAGGTGGTTCTTGAACAACAGAGGAAGCTATTTTGGTGATGATCTGAGAATGCATACCTCAACCAAGGCTCTTATCTTCTCACAGTGTGCTAGCAACAATATTCCAAAACTACTTGATGGATTTGGATGAAATTTTCACCAGAGGTGGTTCTTGGGCTAGAGACGAACCCATTACATTTTGGTAATGATCTGAGAATGCATACCTCTGCCACGGCTCTTCTCACAGTGTATTAGCAACAATACTCCAAAATTAATGGACAGACTTTGATGCAATTTTCGCCAGAAGTGGCTCTAGGCCATCCCACAAACCCATTACATTTTGGAGGTGATCCATGAGGGACGGAAAGAGCCTTGGCGGAGGTCTGTGCTCTCTGAGTGCTGCTTCAACAGGTGGGTGCAGTACACAGCAGATACAATTGTGCTCATAAGTTTACGTTCCTCCACGATATGTAAACTTATGAGCAAAGCTGTATATGTTTTTTGTATTGGGTGAAATCAATGAGTTGGTGGTTGTGACAGCTGATTCATTCTTACACATAAGTAATTTAATTAAAATGTGAGAGTTAAATAGGTGAAATGTGGGAATCAAATAATTAAAATGTGGTAAGTAAAATGTGGGAATTTAAAAAACACATGGTCTTAAAATATAAGTTTTCCTCTCTGCAATTTCCCTTAAAGGACTTAGTGTCATGAAATGCCCCTCAGGGCAAAGAGGAGAGAGACCCAGACGCTGAACTGCTAGTGGTGAAATTTATTAACGAACACTAAGTCTAAACTGTGCACAAACACAAAAATTCAAACAGTGCATAAAGTAAAAACTTACAAACAAAGATGACCACAGAGAAGACAGGATTCACACGGTAAACAGAGCACCCACGAAGACCTCATCCAGAGGGGAAGCAGCACCCACGGAGGTCCCGGGCTGGGACGGAGCACCCGTGATGACCTCAGCTGGAGGTGGAACAGCACTCACGGAGGTACCGGGCTGGGATGGAGCACCCGTGAAGACATTGGCCAATGGGGAAGCTGCACCCACAGGGGCCCCGGGCTGGAATGGAACACCCGTGACGACCTCAGCAGGAGGAGATGGACCCACGAAGATCTCAGGTGGCAAGGCTGGACTCACAGAAATCTCTGACGCAGCTTCACAAACCTCGGTGACCCTGGGGAAAGGCTCGGACAGGAGTAGAGAGATAGGGTCATGGTCACCGGCGGCAGTGGAGCTCGGCGAGTTGAGCTCAAGTGCAGCCGACCACTGCACGTGGCTCTCCCCACCAAGAGCCAGACAAGTTATCTCCAACATAGAAACAACAAAAACTAAGGAGAGCACTTGCCTGAGCTCAAGCTCCATCGCCATCCAGGACTTTGTCGATCCAAGCGGCGATTTCTCGGGCCTGGCCCTCTGGAGGTCCAGCTCTGACTCTGCTGTGGCAGCCCCAGCAGCAGGCATGGTGGCCAATGCAGTCTCGGGACCCCCCAGAGAAGTGACTCACGCAAGTGGCTCACCCGCCATGGCAACAGGAGGTCTGTTCCCTGTTGGTGCTGGATTATGCACAGCTGGAGCCTGGGGACACCCAATTGTCAGCGTGGGCTCCAGCTCGCTGGCAGTGCCCTCCCTTCGTCTGGACCATGTCTGCGGTGCTGGAATCAGGTCCTCCAAAGCCACAGGCTCCTCCTCCATCTGGTGGCTCCATCCTGGAGCTGACAGACACTCAGGGGGCATAGGAGGAGACATGGAGAGAGCAGGTGAGGAATTTATGGCTGCAGCGGGAGGTGAGGACTCAGAGGACTGCAATGACTGAGCCTCACCCCTGGGAATCAGACAAGGTAGTTCATGTGTAAATGATGGAAAATGAAAAAGCACTTGCCTGTGTTCCCAGGGCACGTTGGTAACTGCTGCAGCTGATCTTGGATCAGTCCCCTTCGTGGCTACAGTGATTGTGGGCCCCTCAGAGGATGGTGGAGGAGCCGCCTCAGCAAACACGGTGGCGGGTGGAGCCAAAGAAGAAACGACCAGGCTCTCTGCAGCGGGAGGAGAAGTAGAGGAGACGTGGGTCGCAGCAGCCATGGAGGAGCAGGAGGTTGACGGGACAGCCAGTGAAGATGAACCAGAAAGGGAAGCTGCTGTGGAAGTCGACTGACTCGGTGTCGGAAAAAATGCTGCCTGAGAGGCGGGGGTTTTCCTCCAGTGGTCCGGAGCTGGGTGGTGGCGTCTAGTAGCCGGCGGAGTGGAAGCAGGAATGGGTGGACTGGAGATGAAGCAGGGCGACTTCAGGGGAGTGCGCTTCCATGTTGGCTTCGGGCTCACTGGATGCGGGCCTCACATCGGCCCGGGGAAAGATTGTTGCAGGATGGAGAGCATGGCCAACACTCTCCGCGAACTGGGAATACCTTCACAACCCAGGGTGCGCCTCGACAATAACAGTCACCAAATTCACGCTCTCCCAGATCTTCTTAGGGCTGCGGAAGGTGAGAGCTTCATCCACGAAGCTCTGGACGAATTTGGCGGCCCACTGCTCCTCTGTGCTCGTAGATCCCGCTGCCAATCTCCCTTTGCTTGCTGGAGGTCGGCGTGCAGGGGACATGATCAATGCTCCAGACAAAACAGGTGAGTGAAAAACAAAAATGCACAAACTAGCAGCAGCTGGGTCTCTAACTGGCTGGAGTCTTCTGTCATGAAATGACCCTCGGGGCAAAGAGGAGAGAGACCCAGACACTGAACTGCTAGCTGTGAAATTTATTAAAGAACACTAAGTTCAAACTGTGCACAAACACAAAAATTCAAACAGTGCACAAGTAAAAACTTACAAAGACAACCACGGAGAAGACAGGATTCGCACGGTTGATAACGTCAGAACGGGGACAGGGTTCAGACACAGACACGACGTAAGGCTCCAGCAACCAAGGAGAGAAATCACAGTCCTTAAATAGGGCAAGAAACAAATAAACACAAATGATGGCAGGTGTAGATACCATGAGCGAGCAGGGGGAAACAATGATTACAGACTCGGGTCAGCTGGGAGCAATAAGAGGGGAGATGACGGGGCTGACAGCTGACAGGAGCACCGACTAACAACGGAGCAAAAAACCCGAAAGTGCCACTGACAGCTGCAGCCCGGGAGAAGGAGATAGAGAGAGAAAAAACACAAGATACGAATATAATATGATGGCAAATAAAGACAAGTAAATCCAAATATGTAAATAACAAAACTATAATGAACGTAAACAGGAAAATAAATCATACTAAGAAACAATACAGTATATGTGAAAATCAACCAAAGATAAAATAACAGGAATAAGGACTCAAAAATACAACACCATACAAATACAGAAAAAAGGCAAAGAGAAAGAGCACGGCGGAATCCCCCCATGCTCAGATTGTGACACTTAGTAAGAATTACACCACTAATAGCTAGTTTTCCATTTTTGCAGCTATTTTTCCATGCAATGCCCAGTTAGTCAACCAGGCAGAAGACTTTACATGACAGAACAACAATAAAGCACAGATTAGGTTAACAGTGTACAGTACTCGGAAGCTGTGCAGTGATTATAATTAATTACAGCAAAGACTATTGTTGCTGCTCAGATAACTGTAACTCTGCATGTATTTATATTTGCCAAGAGAGGAAAAAAATTATTGATGACTTCTCATTAGCTGGAACAAACTGTACCTTAAATCAATACTGTCACAATGGTTTGTTTCAATGATTTCATAAAACTACAGGCTTTATAAAAGTAAGCAATGATGCCAGTGTGTTACCTCTGGTTATTGCAATTCAGCCTAATTATACAAGCAGAATGTTTTGGAAATGGACTAGCGTGAAACAGTTTTAGTTAAATAAATGCATAACGTTTTTTTTTTTTCTTGTATTCAGCAACAGGCTGCTTATTGTGAGTGTGACATTTTCCAGTCATGGGTGTCAGGTTGGATCAAAAACATGATTACATTAAAAATGCAGTATGTATAACATTGTGCATTCATTACATAGTATCATACCAATATTGCTTTGCATTAAGGCATGCAATCAGATCAGGGGAGGTGTCAGAGCAGCTAGCTGCACCTTTCTTAAAAAAGAAAAAGAAAAGAAAAAAGTGCTTTAACCTGTGGATGCCCTCTCCCACTCCTCTCCCTTGTGCTCCACTGATGGACAGATTTTGATAAGCAAGGTCAGCAGCTGTGTACTTTTGTCATACATGTATCTGCACTTTGTAGCATTACAGGCATTTGTACTCTACCAGCAAAAGCAAACATACTGAGAAGCCTCGGGGAATATGTTCATGTCCATCATGTCCTTTCATGTGCATGATGGACACGGAACAGAAAAACACGTCTTTAGCAGCCGACCGAGTCCTACAACAAAAGCCTGTCAAGATGCTGTTTGATGTAGACCAAATTTATAGATATGGACTGGACTGCACACACGTGAGCAGTGCATGCATTTGAAATTTATAAGGTACAACATCAGGGTATATCTCACACATTACATGGCTTTTAAACCCTGGATAGAGTTCACACTATATGCTTTATAGCTGCAGCTGGTTGATGAATCTTAAGGTTTTGTTTTAACCATCAAAAGTACTGAACATTTTTTAAAATATATTATGAGGACATTTTTTTTGAAAGCAACAGTGAAGAGCAGTGTTGGGCATGTTACTAAAAAATAGTAACTAGTTACTAGTTACGTACTTCTTTTCAAAAGTAACTGAGTTACTGCATGATTAAAGTAACTAGTTGCTTGGAAAAGTAACTTTCACGTTGCTTTTAAATGCATACTTAAATCATCTTGCACACACAGCAAGATCAAGGCCCACTGGAGTGGTGGCCTAGTTGGTAGAGCATCCTCCCCACAACCAAGAGGTTGTGGGTTCAAATCCCAGCCGGGTCATACCAAAGACCATATAAAAATGGTAATACCCTGCCTTCTAGCTTGGTGCTCAGCGTAATAGAATGGGGGAAGAAGAAGTTGTTTGGGGCGGCGCCTTGTATGGCAGCGACCCCTCTGAGTCTACATGTAATTAATATCGTAAATCGGAGAAACATAATTTTGTTCTACTGTACAGGATGGACTGAATGACAACAGAAAAAAGAAAACTGATGAGAAAAAATGTCTCAGATTTACACAAACTATTGTAATCAATAGAAAGTCAGAAATGTACTAGAAATAAAGCTGTGAATTCACTGAGAAAATTTTGGACCCCCTGGTGGACCGTTTTTGGCCCACGAGCCATATGTTTGACACCCCTGGACCAACCCATTAAAAATGTGTATTTAGAGGATTTACTTCCATGAAATAGTTGCATATCCCATATAGTGGATTTATGGGTTTTATAGGTATTTTATTGTTGGTACAAGTAATAATGTAAATATGAATGTGAGTACGAATGAAGATTTCCTTTCATTACTCAAATCCTCGTAGGGCACCAGTCCAGATAATGGACAATTTTATTAACAGTTCTTTATTTGAACCAATTATGAATGAGTCTCAAAAAAAAAAAAAACAATTTGTGAGTTCTTGTCTGCTGATAATCAAGAGGATGGACATGAAATCAAACAATAACTCCCATATGTATTTCAATAGTTTAATAAGAAATGTCAGAATAGGTTAACACATTTGGATAACTTTAAAACAGAGAATTCAACATGTATCATGGGCACCATAGACTATTACTGAATTACTTGTGAATGAAGCATTTGTGGAACCGAATAAACCGTAGTTTAACTTGGCGATATACTGGAAATTGGAAAACCATAAAATAGCATTGGTCAAGAAAAGTGGATGCAATTTTATGAAGAAAATGATGATTAAACTATTTATAAAAATGCAAATTTGGTGTTATTCTGAAAAGAATGTAAATTAATGAAAGGACAAAATGCATTTTGAAATACTGATGGGAGTTTGCATGAAATTAAGTTTAAAGAACTTACACCAGGAATATTCTAAAGAATTAAGTTTAAATTGAACAACAGACAATCAGCCATAGAGTCAGATCACATCCCTGGTGGCAGCAGGGCCTCCACGTGCCAACCTTAATTTAGCTGGAGGTCCATGGATTCTGTTGCTGGAGAGGCTGATAGACAGATTCTCCCACAAGGCCGTGCTCCTGAGATCGCAATCAGGCTGTTCTTCAGCAAGCTGGGCGAGGTGTCCTGTTATGTGATTGTGGCTGGAATGAGTTGGTTTAAGCTTAAAAAAAAATCAAACAAAATCTTACATGGTAATTTAAAGAAAAGGATTAAAATAAGGGAAAGTGAATTTTAAAGAAAGAAACATGATTTTCACAGAGCCTGGAAGACTCTGGGCCTACTTAAAAGATAGAAAAAAATGGAAGAGCAGAAAAGGCTCCTTTCAGCTTGACCACTGCCCCAAAAACTGAAACAAAGGAAAGTTTTTTTCAGATGTGGCAGAATCTCACTGAATTTCATGGAACTGAGCTGAACCAATTACATTTAAGCTTCTTTGTTTAGCAGAAGTCATAAACTGACTAAAAGGCAATGAAGATAGAAGCAGCATGATTTAAGACACACTCCCACATAGCTTCACCCCCCACCCCCACCCCCCCATCCATTCACACATCCCTGAGACATACACTACTGTTCAAAAGTTTGGGGTCACTTAGAAATTTCCTTATTTTTGAAAGAAAAGCACTTTTTTCAATGAAGATAACTTTAAACTAATCAGAAATATACTCTATACATTGCTAATGTGGTAAATGACTATTCTAGCTGCAAATGTCTGGTTTTTAGTGCAGTATCTAGATAGGTGTATAGAGGCCCATTTCCAGCAACTATCACTCCAGTGTTCTAATGGTACAATGTGTTTGCTCATTGCATCAGAAGGCTAATGGATGATTAGAAAACCCTTGTGCAATCATGTTAGGTCTGCAATGCTGTAATTGCTGCAAATGGAGGATTCTTTGACAAAAGCAAAGTTTGAAGGAAAAAATTATTATTTCAAATACAAATCATTATTTCTAACCTTGTCAATGTCTTGACTATATTTTCTATTCATTTTACAACTCATGGTGGTAAATAAGTGTGACTTTTCATGGAAAACACAAAATAATTGTCTGGGTGACCCCAAACTTTTGAACGGTAGTGTACTTGGGAAAAAAAACTAACTAACTATAATATACAAATAATATACAAAATGTCTGTAGGTGCAGTAGTGTGTATGAGAGATTCCGGGTCAACTGTTCAGCATCCTGACAGCTTGTGGAAGGAAGCTGTTGATCAGTCTGGTGGTTCTGCCTCTGATGCTCCAGAATCGTTTACCAGATGGAAGAAGTTCAAAGTGTTTATGCAGAGGGTGAGAACGGTCCTTGACAATGTTCAGTGCCCTGCTCCTACAACGGTTCTGAAAAAGTTCTTGGACAGAGGGGAGGGAGACTCCAATTACCCTCTCAGCCCCCTTGACTATCCTCTGCAGGGCTTTTTTGTCTGACATACTGCAGCTGGAGTACCATGTAGCAATGCAGTACGTCAGAACACTCTCCACCACACCTCTGTAGAAGGTCCTGAGGATGCAGATGGGGAGAGAGGCCTGTTTGAGTTTCCTCAAGAAGTGCAGTCTCTGCTGAGCCCACTTCCTGATCCCCAAGGAATTCTTGCTCCAGGTCAGGTCCTGCGAGATCTGCACTCCGAGGAACTTGATGTTCTCCACTCTCTCCACTAAACGGCCGCCGATGCTGAGGGGGACGTGCTCAGGCTGTGACCGCTGGAAGTCGATAATCATCTCCTTCGTTTTGTCCACGTTGAGCACCAGATTGATCTCCCTGAACCAGCCCTCCAGGTCTCTCACTTCTTCCCTGTACATTGATTCCTCATCCCTCTGAATAAGTCCCACCACCGTGGTGTCGTCTGCAAACTTAATAATCTGGTTCCCCTCATGTCTGGATACACAGTCATGTGTTAGAAGTGTAAACAACAGTGGACTGAGTACACAGCCTTGAGGGGATCCGGTGCTCAGCGTGACAGAGTTGGAGATGTTGTTTCCAACCCGGACAGACTGAGGTCTCTCAGTCAGGAAATCCAGGATCCAGAGACATGTGGTGGTGTTCAGACCGAGAAGGAGTAATTTCTCCATCAGTCTCTGGGGAATAATGGTGTTGAATGCTGAACTGAAATCAATGTACATGAGTCTGGCGTAGGTGTCTTTCTGGTCCAGGTGGGTGATGACAGAGTGTAGGGTGGTGACTATAGCATCCTCCATGGAGCAGTTTGAACGATATGCAAACTGGAGCGGGTCGTGTGATGCAGGGAGGCAGGCTGTAATGTGTGGTTTGACAAGCCGTTCAAAACACTTCATCACAATTGGTGTCAGTGCAACAGGACGATAGTCATTCGAACAGGACACAACTGGTTTCTTTGCCACCGGTACAATGATAGAGGTCTTGAAGCATCTGGGAACGATGGCCTGACTCAGGGAGATGTTATAAATGTCAGTCAGGACATCCGCCAACTCGCTCGCGCAGTCTCGGAGCACACGTCCCGGGATGTTGTCCGGACCTGCAGCTTTGCGTGGGTTGACTCTGGTTAGGGTCCTCTGTGTGTCCGCTGTGTTGATGGTAAAAGCTGGTCCGACTGATGGTGGGGGTGGGCCAGTCCTCCCTCTGATTGTCGAGTTTGATGCTTCAAAACGTGCAAAGAAGTCGTTAAGCCTTTCTGGAAGCGAAGCGTCGTTATCATCGACCCCCTGCCTAGACTTATAGCCCGTCAGTGTCCGAACTCCCTGCCACATCTGCTTGGTGTTCCTAGTGTCACAGAGGTGTCCCTGGATTTTCTCCGCATAGGCGCGCTTTGCCGCCTTAATTCCCTTTGAGAGCGCAGACCTGGCTGAGCGGAGGGCGATCCTGTCCTTCGCTCTGAAGGCTGCATCTCTGGCTGTAAGCAGCGAGCGCACCTCTGCAGTCATCCAGGGCTTATGGTTACCCCGCATAGTGATGGTCTTCACTGTAGTGACATCCTCTGTGCACTTCGCGATGTAGCTGGTGACTGTATCAGCATACTCCTCCACATCTGTCTTGTCTTCCTGGGAGGCTGCTATTTTGAAGACCTCCCAGTCTGTGTGCAGAAAACAGTCTTTCAGTGCAGAGGTTGCACTCTCTGGCCAAATTCTAATTTGTTTCACTGCTGGCCTGCTGCGCTTCAATAAAGGTTTGTAGGCAGGCAGCAGCATCACGGACATGTGATCAGAAAGGCCGAGATGGGGGCGGGGTATCGCCTTATATGCATCTGTGTTTGTGTACACTAAGTCCAACATATTCTCTCCTCTGGTCTTAAAGTCTACACATTGTTTAAACTTGGGGAGCACAGTCTTTAAGCTGGTGTGGTTAAAATCCCCTGCAACCACCACAAAACTGTCCGGGTGTGAAGTTTGGATTTCACTAATCACATTGTGCAGTACCCCGAGTGCCTTCTTAGCATTAGCTTTAGCATTAGGGCTCGGCACTATGTAAACTCCAGCTACAAGCACGTTGCTGAATTCCCTCGGCAAATAATGTGGCCGACAATTTAAAATAAGGAACTCCGCCAACGGAGAGCAGTGTTTAGACACTAACGTGGCATTGACGCACCAGTTGTTGTTAACATAGATGCATAGCCCACCCCCCCAGCTCTTACCAGAGCTTGCCGTTTCCCTGTCGGCACGGAACATCGCCATATCTTCCAGTTAAATGGCCTCATCAGGAATGTTGCCGTGGAGCCATGTCTCAGTGAAAACAAACACACAGCAGTCCCTCCACTCTTTCTGGGTTTCTCTCAGCAGACGCAGCTCGTCCAGCTTGTTTTCGAGGGAGCGGACGTTAGAGAGAATGAGCGACGGTACCGCTGGTCTGGAGGGGTTAGCCTTTAGCCTAGCATGGATCCCGGCCCTTTTTCCACGCTTTTGCTTGCGTTCGCTCCGCTTACGCCACCTCCTCTCTCGGGTGGCTTCCAGCGGGGACTCCGCCAGAATTCCATTCTGGCGTAGAATGTCCAAATCACAACCAATCGCCGCGATTCTTGCAGCGTGCAGTACCTTGATGTTTAATAAGGTCTCACGGTTGTAAGTTTTACAGAATGTACGTCTGGGAAGATCAAAACACTCAAAACTCTCACACTCGCTGATGCCAAGAGGGGCCGCTGCGTCCGTGCGCGCTGCCGCCATCTATTTACTGCGCTGAATCCATCATAGTACTGAAACAGCCTTAGAGAAGGAGGGATATACTTTTATTCATCCTATTGTCTTTGCTAATTAGTTCTGACAGGTGCAGTGACCAGTGATGACCCCTGACCCCCCCCCCCCCGTGACCTAATTAAAAGTGTCTGGACTTCTCATCAAATTAAGTGAACTTGACAGCTCTATTGTTTCTCCAGACATTACCCCCCCGCCCCCCCACCGTGACCTAATTAAAAGTGTCTGGACTTCTCATCAAATTGAGTGGAATTGACAGCTCTGTTGCTTGTATAGGGTTAAGGTCATAACGGCCTGATGCATAATTAGTTTTTTAATGAAGACAAGACGTTTTGACAGCTCTATTGTTCGTATAGGGTTAGAGTCATTACGGGGTTATGCGTAATTAGGTTTTAACCTGCTGAACTCCGGGATTCCGCGGGCGGTCACGTCTCTGCGTCATAGTGCGTCTCAGTGCACACTGAAAAAAAAAAGCTGCATTTCCGTTCTTCCAGTACAGACACAGCCGTGAACAGAAAGCCAAAGGAGTGTTTGATTGGTTTATATTTGATTGACCTCTCATTCGACTAATAAGAGCCTTGAATTGGGTTTCTGAAACCCTGAAGAACCAATAACTGAAAACCTAGCAAGAAGGACCTGCCTACCAACGACCGCAAATACAACGAGCCAATTGAAGCAGAGAAGTTCGACGATTGAAACGCGTGCATCCCCGTGCGTAAAATCTTTTTTGCCTAAGCCGCTGGGTGACTCACATTGAGACCTGTGTGTAATGGTAGCGTTAGCCACTCTCAGCCAGTAGCCAGTCTTTTTTATTACTACTGTTCTTATTTGTTTTGAAAAATGGTATGCAAAAACCGCAATCATGGAAGCGGAGATGGTTTGACCAGGTCAGGTGACCAGAACCACGAGTCCGTAACAACCAGACCAGCTTCATGTTCGTCTGACAATGAGGAACAGCTGTTCGCCAACAACACTGCTGTTGTGGACAGGTAAATGTTATAAGCTAAATTATTCTTTATCAATGAAAATAGTAATAAAAATGACTTCTGACCGATCGGTAATTACAACGGTCCGTCATGGCCACAAGTTTTTTTTGTGCTCCGAGCTCCTCTGTAGTGGAGGGGGGGGAGTTGTTATCTTTTTGTCAACGTTAAAAAACTTCATTACGCATAACCCTGGGCTGCACGGTGGCGCAGTGGTTTAGCACTGTGGCAGCACAGTTTTACCCTCGGCCGGGGGACCGCGGGGATCATGAGATCGTGGGTTCGATCCCAGCCCCCGACCAACAGTGAGCTGTGTGGAGTTTGCATGTTCTCCCCGTGTTGCGCGGGTTTACTCCGGGATTTCTCCGGTTTCCTCCCGCACACCAAAAAAAACCAAAACATGTAGGTTTAGGGCGCTCGCGCACGCAGCGACCAGCAGCCGGTGGCTTGTCACCAGACTGCACACCAAGTCTACCTACGGGTACAAATAAGTAACAAAAAAAAAAAAACAAAAAACATTATGACCTTAAAACATATACAAACAATAGAATAATATCACATTGGGTCCCAGGGTCTCTATGGTCGGGTGGGGACTGCTGAGATTCCGGGGGGTCAGAGCGAGCAGTTTCCCCCGCCATATACTGTGTGTTAAAAGTCCCACACTTTGTAAAATTATCCACTTGTGTCATTTCGTTACAAGAAAATCTCTGGGATAGCCATCAAAACTATATTTAATGATTCAAAAGCTTATTTTTTCCTCTCATGATTTAGCCTATGTTTCTCTTTAAGCTCAATACATTTCATCCCAGTGATATGTCACCATAGAGGGTGCAGCAAAGTAAAATAGATTTCTACTTCTTGCTTACATTATCAAACACATTTTCAACTCTTAAGCGATGGACTTGACTCAGTAAACAAAACTGTCACACATAATTTCTATAATACTTAAAAATACTGTTGCATCATACTCACATAGGGTATCCAGTCATCCCTGAAAAGTGTAACTCAAACATGATTTGGATTTGTTTTAGCACGTGACTGCAAAGATTTCCATTTTTTTACCCAACCACATAACTGTGCTTTATAGTTAAAAGTTTTAACAGTAGTGCTATGTGATACATTACTTATGTAACAATTAGCAGCTTTAGCCCAAATAGTAAGCTAAGTATTTTTTTATATAAAAAACGGACAGTCTGTCAAAACTTCTTGTCAACATTAAAACCTAATTATGCATAACCCCGTAATGACCCTAACCCTATACGAACAATAGAGCTGTTAAAACGTCTTGTCTCCATTAAAAAACTAATCTAATCTTTCATCCCAGTGATATGTCACCATAGAGGGTGCAGCAAAGTAAAATAGATTTCTATTTCTTGCTTTTAATTAGGTCATGGGGGGGTCATGTCTGGGGGTGGGGGGTCAGGGGTCATCATGGGTCACTGCACCTGTCAGATCTAATTAGCAAAGACAATAGGATGAATAGCCTTAGTGAAGGTCACTAATGACCTCCTTATCTGATAATGGACTTGTTTCTGTACTTAGTGGAGCTTTTGATCCAATCAATCATAATGTTCTACTTGATAGATTAGAACACTATGTTGGACTTAATGGAACTTGCAGTGGTTTAGATCTTATTTATCTGATAGGTTCCACTTTGTTCATGTCAGTAATGAGTTTTCTTTCAACTCAAAGCTCAGTCATGGAGTTCCACAGGGATCTGTGCTAGGTCTTACTCTTTTTAGTTTATATATGCTTCCGTTAGGCAACATTATTAGAAAGCACTGTATACATTTTCACTGTTATGCAGATGACACACAATTATACCTGTCAATGAAGCCAGATGATAGTAATTAATTAGCCAAGTTAAAAGCCTGTCTTAACCCCTTGCACTCCGGTCAATTTCCCCAAAAACGCCAAAAATTAACGTGCCCAAATTAAATCAAAAGCTGTTCTTCAACCCTTTGCAGCATCTTCATGGGGTTGATCTCATTTAAAAGAAAACACTTTGAATTTTTTGGCAAAACAGTCATAATCTCTCTAAGTGCTCCGGCCACTGAGTTACAGTCATCTAAACATAGTGAACTTGAAGAAAATAAATTTGGCCTGTGTGTTTTTTTTGGATACAAATGCTTGCAAATAACACACAGCTTCAGATCCGGGCTAGAAAATGCAACAGAAATGTAGAACCAAGTGTTATCCAGCTGAGGTCCAAATTTTGTAACAATACCACAAAAAATGAATATATTACACAGCTTTGTTCTCAGGTAGTTCCCAGGCGTTTTGGAACTATGCCAAATTGTGCCAAATGGCACAGTTTGGAAAAACGTCTGTAACTTTTGAATGATTCAATGTAGAAGCTTCATTTTGGGCTCTAATGAAAGGTGACACTCAGGGCTGTGTCTGTGTGCATGTGTGTGTGTGGGGGGGTTGTCCCCCCCCCTCGCTACAGAGGACGGAGATCGGCCATCGCTACATGATGGATTACACTCGGATGTGGCGATGTTTCCACAGCAGTGCTGTCACCGCGGCTCCCCCCCCCTCGCTACAGAATAGTAGCGGCGGGGGGGGGGGCATTCACGCTCCGGAGGCGGCGAACGAACCATGTACCACGGCCCACGCACTTCGGAAATCATGCGCCGCACAGTTGTAATTTACCGATCGGTCAAAAGTCATTTTGGATTACAATTTTCAGGGATAAATAATAATTTAGCTTATAACACCTTACCTCTTCACAGCAGCAGAGTCCTGGCGAACTTCTCTTCCTCACTGTCAGACGAACGCGACGCTGGTCCGCTCGTGGTTCTGGTCTCACGACCCGATCAAAACATAATTCCATTATTGTGGTTTTGTGCTTCCATAATTGCGGTTTTTGGCGAACAATTTTTCAAAACAAATAACAGTAGTAATTAAAAAAAGACTGGCGAAGGCGTGTGTGTCACTCAGCCTTCGTCGTCAGCCTCCGTCAGTCTATGACCATGGAAGAAATCATAACGTCTACTCTGCTGGAATCAAAACAAAATAAGCACCGCCTGTGGCCGAACATGCCGGTGCGCGAATGGCACTCCCTGTCACACAGGTTGCATTTGTGGATGGTCTCCGTGCTGCTGGGTCTGTGGGGTTCTTCCTGCGAGTCCTTTTTTGATCCGCTGCAGCAGCCAGTCTTCACCCAGCCTTAAAAAAAACAGCTCGCGAACTTCTCTGCTTCAACTGGCTCACTGCATTCACAGCGTTGGGAGGGGGGTCCTTCTGGCTAGGTTTTCAGTCATTGGTTCTTCAAGGTTTCAGAAACCCAATTCAAGGCTCTTATTAGTCGAATGAGAGGTCAATCAGATGAACTAATCTGTTCGCGGCTGTGTCTGCAGCTTTTATTTTCAGTGCACGCTTGGACGCCATCACCACCTACATCACCACCATCAGGATCTCCATCATGCGTCCGAGAGCGCACGAGGGCGCTCTCGTGTGCCCTCGTGCGCTCTAGGACGCAGAGACTTGCCCGTCCGCGGTACAACGGAGCACAAGAGGTTAAGGAAATAAAACTTGGATGACTTGTTATTTCCTGCTATTAAATTCAGATAAGACTGAAGTCATTCTAGTTGGTCCAAAAAACCTTAGAAATACCTTTCCAAATCAAACTTTTAGTTTGGATGCAGTTACTCTTCCTCTTAATAGCTCTGTGAGGAACTTTGGAGTTCTTTTTGATCAAGATCTGTTTTTCAATTCACATATTAAATTTGTTTCTAAGACTGCCTTCTATCATTTGTGCAATATTGCCAAGATTAGGAGCATCTTGTCTCAGAGTGATGCTGAGAAACTGATCCACGCTTTTGTTAGCTCTAGATTAGATTATTGTAACTCTATTATCAGGTTGTCCTAAAACATCTTTAAAAAGTCTTCAGTTGATCCAAAATGCTGCTGCAAGAGTTTTAACAGGTACTAGAAAGAGAGATCATATCTCTCCGGTTCTGGCCTCCCTTCATTGGCTTCCCATAGAGTTTAGAATTAAGTTTAAAATCCTTCTTCTCACTTTCAAAGCTCTAAACAATCAGGCCCCTTTTTGTTTAAAAGATCTGATACTACCTATCCTAACAGAGCACTACACTCCCAAAATGCTGGATTACTTGTAATACCTAGAATCTCCAAAAATACAATGGTGTTATGGATGGCTCTCATGAGCCATCAATGAGATGCTGCAGGCAGCCGTTGAGTTTGTACGTTTATTAAGTGAAGACAGAATGACAAAATAATGAGCCTCGTAGGGCAAAACACAAATAAAGACAAGACACTTATATATAGTCAGCGAGGACGGAACCTGAATGCTGGGAAGAACTGGCTTCGGGGTTAGGGAAGCCAGACTGGAAGGCAGACGAGGTCGCAGCCCCGAGCAAACAGAGCTGCCCCCTTAAATAGTGCTTAACTGATTAATCAGCTGATGAAGGATCAGCAGCTGATTGGAATCAGGCCATCCAGCGGGGCTCCACTGACAGCCAGAAGCCCCGCCGAGACGCTGTCACAATAAACGTCTAGAGGTGCGCCAGCGGGGAGAACGGAGAACTACCGCACAGCCCAAGTACAGACAGAGTCAGCAGACGGACCATAACAGTTGCCCCCATTCACGACGCAGATTCTAGACGCGGTGTAACATCGGGCTCCCCCCAACTGGGAGGCCAACAAGACCACCCCAGGGAGGGAGGAGGGGGAAAAAGGCCGAGGAGGGTTTGACCCTGGCGACAAGGGTGACGACAGAAAATACCACAAGGAGCAACTACAGAGCATGGGAAAACACAAAAAATACTCCATACTGCACATGTGGATAACAGACAGAATAATAAATGCAAAGAAGGGAAAACTAAGCCTACAGGCCACAAACAGAAAACCTGGGTCTATAGACCAAGATGCACAATTCCAGAAAAAAACACATATCATCCTCCAACAGAGGAAGGGAGGGAGAGAAAAAACCCCCCACACTAAATAGAGTTGAAACCCTATAGTTTAAATCCATTCAAATAAACTGTTACAGGCCACAAAAGGACATCTCCCAGCCTACGGAAAGAACAATCACAACAGAGGGGGAGAAAAAAAAAACACACGCTAGGGAGCAGTGAAATACACAGTTCATTAACAAAAACATCAGCACATCCCAAAAGGTTACAGCAGAGCAAAGACAAAAAACCAGGGATGACGGCAGGCTGAGTACAACGGCATGAAAGCCAGTAGTTCGGGGGGCCGCCCTGCATCTAGCGTCCAAATCGCTGGCAGGGGGAAAAGGAACAGTTCGGGCGGCCTACCCCAGTCCCAAGCCAGGAAACACAGTGCTTCTGGCGGCCGGGCCAGATCGCCGAACGGAAGGGGAAGTTTGTCGGGTGGCCGACCTAGAACGCCAAACGGGCGAGGCAGCCATTCAGGTGGCCTGCCCGTATCACTCAGCCACCAGGATCGCAGGGGAGAAAACGAAGACGGCCTCCCTGGAGAGGGGGGAAACGAGGGACAGCCGAGCCGAATATGGAGAACCCCAACGGCACCCGGTGGAGATGAATTGGGGGAAGGATGATGGGCCAGTCCAGCGTCAGGTGGCAGGGGATCTGCAGCTCCCTCACGACCTTGAACCGAACCGGCGCTGCGCCCCTGCTGGACCCCGATTGGGCTGGAGCAGCACCCACGATGGACCCCGATTGGGTCGCGGCTGCACCCACGTCGGACCCCGATTGGTTCAATGCCACACCCGCGATGGACCCCGACTGGGTCAGTGCAGCACCAGGGACGACCTCCAAACCCGAACCCGGAACCTCCAGCACAGCGACCAGGATTGACTCTGCACCGGTGACCCTGGGAGAAGGCTCAGGAGAAGAAGAAGAACTGGGATCAGGATCACCGGTAGCGACAGAGCCCAGTGAGACGAGCTCGGATGCAGCGGACAGCTGCACCTGGCTTGTCTCCCTGAGGGACAGGCAAAAATGGTCTAGAACAGATAGAAGGAAGACAAAATAGAGCACTTGCCTGCACTCAAGTTCTGTCGCCGTCCAGGACTTCGACGATCCGGGTTCTGAAGGCAGAAGGACGTCCTCTGGCTCCCACTAAGCTACAGCGGGCACCGCAGCTGGCATGATGGTTTCCACAGCCTGAGGACCCTCCAACACTGATGACCACGCCAACGACCCGCAAGGCGTGGCGGCAGGAGATCCTCGACCTGCTGAGTCGGACCGCTCTTCTGTGGAGACCCGGGGACGCTTCATCATCGGCGCAGGCTCCAAACTGCAATCCGCTCTCCTCCTCTGCTCATGACGTGGCTGCGGGGCTGGAACCAGGCTCTCCAGGGCCACAGGCTCCCTCCTCATCCAGCGGCGTAGGCCTGGTGCCGCGCAACACTCAGGGGAAGGAGACACAAAGGTAGCAGGTCCATTACTAATTACTGCAAGAGGTGGAGGGAGTTCAGGGGACTGTTAACCCCGAACTCCGCCCCCAGGAATCAGGCAAGACAATTCATCCAATGTGGGAACAGAATGAAAAGTTACTTGCCTGATCCGTAGAGGCCCGATAGAACCCGCTGCAGTGGACTTCGTTCCTCCCTTTCCCCACTGGATGGTGACGGAGGGCCGCCTGGAAGGACGAGGAGGAGCCGCTTGCGATGGACCGATGACGGGCTTCGCCGAAGTAGGACTCATGGCACTCACAGCAGCCAGGGAAGACGTCGAGGAGGAGGGGATGACAGCTGAGGCGATCCGGGCACGAGGAGCTGACGGAACAGCAGGGAAAGATGACCCGGGGGGAGAGGCTGCAGGAATTCCCTCCTGACGAGATGCCAAAGAGGCAGCTGACTGGGAGGTAGAGTTCTTTCGACGACCCGGAACAGGATCCGGACGGGGTTCTCGCTGAGTCTTACTGTTAGCAGTGTGACGACAGTTACCGGCAGAGGGCGAGGTGAAGGAGAGGTTCGGGAAACGCTGCTCCTGCATAGAAACAGAGGCGAGCAGGTCGGTGTACTCTGGATAATCACCTAGCTCCGGATTCCTCTCCACCAGCGTGACTGCTGCCGTCACATGCATGATGATCTGCGTGGGGTGAACGGCGGAGCGAGCTGCAGCCACTCGGTCCCGGATGGAAACAGCTGTCAGTTGTAACTTCTACGGGGGAATCCCGACTGACGTCTCACTCCTTAGGGGATCACCCCTGGGTGGTGTGAACTCCTGGCCTGGAACGGGGACAGGAATGGAATCCCAAAGCGAGGAGCGAGGAGGCGTCCCCTTCGGCTTCCTGCCGGAGTTTCCCTCCAGCCCACGGAGTCTCTCCCGTTGAGCAGCAATGTCCGCCCTCCTCGCTGTGATGTCAGGATGGTCAGCGTAGCGAGGATTGCGGTTGATGGTTGCCTCAGCGAGGTCCAGGTACCAGCGCAAGCCACTGGGGAAGCGATGGCTACAAGTGTTGGAAAGGATTCCGCCGATCTCTATGACAGCCATGATTAGCTCGTAGCCCAGGCTCGTAGCATAGCCCTTGAGCAGCGACGCCATCTTCCAGCATGCTGGTACGCTGAACAGGGGAACTTCAAGTCCAATTAAACAAACTCATGGTCACCGGTGTCAATTTTGGGCTGCGACCTACTGTTATGGATGGCTCTCACGAGCCATCAATGAGACGCTGCAGGCAGCCGTTGAGTTCGTATGTTTATTAAATGAAGACAGAATGACAAAATAATGAGCCTCGCAGGGCAAAACACAAATAAAGACAAGACACTTACATATAGTCAGCGAGGACGGAACTTGAACGCTGGGAAGAACTGGCTTCGGGGTTAGGGAAGCCAGACTGGAAGGCAGACGAGGTCGCAGCCCCGAGCAAACAGAGCTGCCCCCTTAAATAGTGCTTAACTGATTAATCAGCTGATGAAGGATCATCAGCTGATTGGAATCAGGCCATCCAGCGGGGCTCCACTGACAGCCGGAAGCCCCGCCGAGACGCTGTCGCAATAAACATCTAGAGGTGCGCCAGCGGGGAGAACGGAGAACTACCGCACAGCCCAAGTGCAGACAGAGTCAGCACATGGACCATGACAAATGGGAAGCAGAGCCTTCAGTTATCAAGCTCTTCTCCTGTGGAACCAGCTGCCAATCTGGACTCGGGAGTCAGACTGAATCTCTGTTTTTAAGAATAGGGTTAAAATCTTCCTTTTTGATATACCCTACAATTAGGGAGGGATCATGTGTCTCTGAACCCTCCCTTAGTTATGCTGCTAATAGGTTTAGACAGCCGGGGGACCTCCAATAATGCACTGGGCTTCACTCCTTTCTTCACTCTCAATGATATATACTGTATTTTTTTTTTTTTTGCTGGTCATTAACATTTGTTTGTTCTCTCCCATAGATTGAGTCCCCATCGTGCTGTTTGCTCTCTAGATGTCAGTTCTTTTTTCTTCTCTGTCCCCTCACTCCCCAGCCAGTCGCAGTAGATGACTGCCCCTCCCTGAGCCTGGCTCTGCTGGAGGTTTCTTCCTGTTAAAAGGGAGTTTTTCCTCTCCACTGTCACCAAGCACTTGCTCACAGGCGATTGCCTGATTGCTGGGGACTTTCTGCAATTGTGGGGGTTTCCCCTACAGTTGAAAGTGCTATGAGATGACTGTTGTTGTGAAATGGCGCTATATACTCTAAATAAAGTTGAATTGAACTGAAATTGAATTGAATTGAATTGAATACTGTATGTTGCTGAATAAAGCATAAATTCTTAACTTTAGTGACTAAGATATTCTACTCAATAATAAGGAACACACAATGTCTACATTGTACATGTGACTAACTTCTTGTAGGCATGCAAAAGCTAATTTCTTCCTGAAAATAAAGCAACACACATCAAATCATATCAATAAAAGCATTTGAAACCACATTGTCCATCCCAAGAGTTTAACCATGTCTTCAGCAGCGGATACTGTCTTGAGAGAAAGAATATGAATTAATTTATTTGTCCATAATGCATAAATTCCACTGCAAAGAGAAAAAAAACTTCCTGATTTGTCCACCAGATGGCATTGTGAAACTGCCTGGTTGTTTACTGGAGAATCTTGACTCCCAAGTCTGGATTATATCAACCATAAACCTGTCAATTGAAACATTCCTTTGTCAAAGAGCAGAAAAGGGAGAATGACTAAGTCCTGGAGAAGGGATTAACTTCCACTTTATGGCCAATGGGTAGTGTTACAGCTCTGGTCCTTCGTTGAGAGAAGCAGTTCATGACCAGACTTCTGAGTTGAAACAATTTTTCTTCAGCAAAGAATGATTTTATAGATTGGAACCAAAAAAGATTCTTGGGAAAAAAGGTTTCTGGGAATGGTGAATTTTTATAACCGTTTTCTCCCCCGCGCGGCGCAGCTCATGCAGCCGCTGTATGCCGTGCTCAAAAAAAAGAAACCCGCGGATAAGATCGAGTGGTCCCCGGAGCGGGACCAAGCGTTCTCGGAGGTGAAAGCAGCCTTGGCAAAGGCTGCGTTGTTGGCACACCCAGACCCAACGGCCCGCATAGCGCTCACCACTGACGCGTCAGATGTGGCCATAGGGGTGGTTGTGGAGCAACACGTAGCCGGGGTTTGGCAGCCTCTCGCCTTTTTCAGCAGGACCTTGCGCGATAGCGAACGTAAATACAGCACGTTCGACAGGGAGCTGCTCGCTCTCCATTTGGCCATCCGCCACTTTCAGTTCTGGCTGGAAGGATGCGCTTTCACCGCGTTCGTTGATCACAAACCGCTAACATTCGCGATGGCCAAGGTCTCGGAACCGTTGTCAGGCCGGCAGCAGAGACAGCTGGCCGCGATATCAGAGTTTACCACTGATATTCAGCATGTGGCGGGCAAACTCAATGTAGTGGCAGATTGCCTCTCGCGTGCTGTGGCGGCCCCAGTCAGCGTAGGGTTAGATTATGCAGCCATGGCCGCAGAGCAGGTTAATGACGCGGACGTGCACGTGCTCCAGTCTGGACCAACAGGATTAAGGCTGGAGAGCAGGGTGCTGCAAGACGGTATGCACCCCCAATCTGCGATGTCTCCACTGGACGGCCGCATCCAGTAGTACCGGCCGCGTGGCGCCGCCGCGTTTTTGACTCGGTTCATTCTTTGGCACACCCTGGAGTGCGCGCATCGGTCAAAATGGTGGGAGAGAAATTTGTTTGGCCGAGCCTCCGCAAACAGGTCAAAGAGTGGGCAGCAGCCTGCACGGCGTGTCAACGAGCTGAAGTACACAGGCACACAAGAGTTCCTTTGGAACCGTTTCACATTCTGGCCAAGAGGTTTGATCACGTTCATGTGGACCTCGTTGGACCCCTCCCGCTGTCACAGGGGTGCACACATCTTCTGACAATGGTGGACCGCACCACGCGCTGGCCTGAAGTGGTCCCGCTGGCATCAACCACAGCCGAGGAGGTGGCGCGCGCGTTTTTAACAGCTTGGGTGGCGCGCTTCGGTGTTCCATCGGACATTACGTCCGACAGAGGCCCTCAATTTGTTTCCGAGCTTTGGTCGACAATGGCCCGCAGCCTGGGTGTCACAATTCACCGCACAACCACGTACAATCTGCAGGCTAACGGGTTATGCGAACATTTTCATAGGTCATTGAAAGCGGCTCTCAGAACGTCACTGACGGATACAAATTGGGTTGAGTTACCATGGGTGTTATTGGGGTTGCGTTCTGCACCTAAAGAGGATCTAGAAGCCTCCCCAGCGGAGCTCGTGTTTGCGCAGCCACTCCGGCTGCCTGGTGAGTTTCTCCCAGATAACCCTGCGCCAAACGCCTCCCCGTCTCAGCTGTTGCGGAGTAACATAGAATCAAGCACGCTGCCCGGCCCCGCGCACCACAGTTTTCCGCGCGTTTTTGTGCCTAAAACTTTGAAGAACGCAGAGTTTGTTTTTGTTAGACATGATGCGCATCGAACCCCGCTGTGACCGCCTTATGACGGACCATTCAGAGTGCTAGAAACAGGGGACAAGCAGTTTTTTGCTAGATTTGGGGGGTAGGAAAGAGAAAATTGGCATAGACAGACTTAAACCCGCTTTTGTGGTGGCAGAGGAGGAAGTGCTGTTGGCAAAGGCCCCGCGGCGAGGTAGACCACCACGGAGGGTTTCACACAGTAATGTTTCCCAAAGTAATGTTTCCCCAGAACACCCGCAGAGACTGACAAAGGGTTTCCGCCCCCAGACGGCAAATCCCCAGCAGGACAGCGCTGCAGAGACGGTGAACCCCAGCTACAGCAGATTCGGCAGGAGGCTGAAGCCTATCCAGCATGTGGACTGATGTATATTGATGCTATCACGGCATGCATGTGGTTATTTTCTTGTTGTTCTGTTTTTCTAAAATGCTGGGGGGGCTTGTGTGGTGAACACTCAACACTCAACACACTGTGGAGATGATTGTAGACTTCAGGAAAGTCACTACTCCTCTGCCCCCCCTCACCCTCTCAGGCTCTCCCATCACCACTGCTGATTCCTTCCGCTTCCTAGGCACTACCATCACCAGGGACCTCAAATGGGAGCCGACCATCAGCTCACTCATCAAAAAAGCCCAGCAGAGGATGTTCTTCCTGCGGCAGCTGAGGAAGCTCAAGCTACCCACCAAGATGTTAGTGCAGTTCTACACAGCCATCATCGAGTCCATCCTCACCACCTCCATAACCGTGTGGTACGCAGGAGCCACTGCCAGGGACAGACTAAGGCTGCAGCGCGTCGTGCGCACTGCTGAGAAGGTGATCGGCTGCAAGCTCCCATCTCTCCAGGATCTGTACATCTCCAGGACCCGGAGGCGTGCTGGCCGGATCATAGCCGATCCCTCACACCCTGGTCACGTACTGTTTGCCCCCCTCCCCTCTGGTAGAAGACTTCGGTCCATCCAGACTAAAACCTCCCGTCACATGAACAGCTTCTTCCCCTCTGCCATCAGACTGCTGAACACTAAGTGACTTATTGACTCTCGTGCACTATGTACAGCAGCTCAACCAGACTCATGTCAATCATCACTGTTTTCTTCCTGCATTACCGACTGCACTATATAGTTCTCCACAGTATCTGCTGCTGGCTAATATATTTTAACTGTTGACCAGTATCACTTAATCTTATCCTACACTTTATTACATGTATAGTTTATTTCTTTTATCTTATCATGTTTAATGTTGCAGCATTGTACCGAGACAAATTCCTAGTTTGTGTACTACATGAACAATGGCAATAAACCTGATTCTGATTCTGATTCTGATTCTGAACACTCAATGGACCTGTTGGACCGGTTCTGTGACTCGCATTTTAGGTCAGAACAAAGGCTGGAAGCTTAGCCTTGTTATGCAAGGCTGGAGACTGTGGGGGGTCGATTAAAGGATGCGTGGGAGACAGTGGAAGTGATATCATGGAGGGAAATGCATTGTGACTGTCTTTATTATGCCAGGTGGTGAAATGCATTGTGACTGTCTTTATTATGCAAGGTGGTCTGTGGGACATGTGATCTATGAGGTGTGAAGTCCCTGATATTTAAGGACGAGAATTACTGTTTCATTATCTCTTTTTCTGCTTTGAAATGATGGAGATGTGAATAAAGCTGACTCTGAGAAAGAACGCTGCCTCGTCATTTTCACATCTTCCACAAAACAATAATTTTGTTACACAGCACGTTACTGCAAAAGTAGTGGCGTTACAGTAACTCCCAACACTGGTGAAGAGTGACTGGTCAAGAGTGACAGAAAAGGTGAGGAGAGAAATACATAGTAGGGTTGGTTATATCGATCAAACTATTCAAAGTATTGATACCAATGTTGATATTGGTCAGATCGAACTAGCATGATGTTACTGAGGATTTGCAGCAACGTCACAAAATCATGTGACATTCTGTCTACACTCCTTGATGGTAGGCAAGCAACGCATTGCTGTAAATTTATTCCTGCTAAATTAGATAGAGCACTTTTTTCATACTTTTACCAACTTTTTTATACAGTCTATGGATTAGAGTGACATAAATTTCAACTCTGACCATGCTCACTGCATGTATGATGGAAGTTTGCCATAATAGGCAAGATAAAATCACAGGAAAATCTTTTTTATGGCTTTCCATTGGATCTACTGTAGTTCAGAGAACAAAGTGTGCAGGGCAGGCAGTGGGAGGGCTGTCAGACTTTCACCACCACTAGAGTAATCATTTAATCAAAGTAAAGTACATGCACAAATGATTACAAAGGACAGGATGGTGGGGCTTACATTTATATTTGGTGTTTTATTGTGTTCCCTCGTTGTTTAAACAGATTCTCCTCAAAAAGAGAAAAGCTGTGGATATTTTTCATATTGGCACACCAGCAAATGGAGGAGATTAGGCAGGTAATTTTATTGTTTTGGAACTGTGGTGGGGCTAACTGTTTAGGTCAAAGGGGAGAAATGTTTTCCACCTCAAGACGAGTTAAGTTTATATTTATGTGCCTATATTTTAAATAAATTATCAACTAAAAAGGTTGGCAGGATTTTTTTCAACTGCCCTCCACCTCCGGCTGGCTGAAGCTTCTTGTGTCTGTTCATTAAATTTAGGATATTTCCCGATTGAATAACTGAAACAACGGGGCTCCATTGCCAGGAAATGGGGTAGACAAGCTGTTTGTTACGGACCGGTAAGCTCAGTGGAGCACTTTGAGAGCTCGGTCTCATCACTGCTGGCTGGGTCAGAGAAAGTCGGTGTTGTACTTGGTGGCACCCTCCGTTGCCTTCTTCAGGCCCAGCGTTTGGCCATTTTGTGATCGTCTGTGATGAAGAAGTTGCCGAATAAGACATCGGCGGTCATGGACTAGAGCTACAGCCCCATGGTACTGAATGCTGTCATCTTAAATGGCTCCAGGTCCTTGAAGTACATTGGGTCAGGGACTCAGGGAGCTTCCTCAGATTCATTGATGTCGTGAAGGAGGACATGGAGAGGGTTGATGTTATGGTAAATGGCGTTCACTTATCAATCAAAGTCAAAATCAAATCAACCTTTATTGTCATGTTGCTGTATATATAACTGTAGTGCAGGCAAGATGAAACTGCGTTTCTCTCGGCATCCATATAAGTAAGAACATAATTTAAGACACACTCACACACACCCTCACCCCCCACCCCAATACAGTCATTCACCCATCCCTGAGACATACTTGAAAACTAACTAGAACTATAATATACAAATAATATACATAATGTCCATAAGGTGCAGTAGTGTGTATGAAAGATTCCGGATCAACTGTTCAGCATCCTAACAGCTTGTGGAAGGAAGCTGTTAATCAGTCTGGTGGTTCTGCCTCTGATGCTCCGGAACTGTTTGCCAGATGGCAGCAGTTCAAAGTGTTTATGCAGAGGATGAGAGTGGTCCTTGACAATGTTCAGTGCCCTGCTCCTACAACGGCTCTGAAAAAGTTCTTGGACAGAGGGGAGGGAGACTCCAATTACCCTCTCAGCTCCCTTAACTATCCTCTGCAGGGCTTTTTTGTCTGACATACTGCAGCTGGAGTACCATGTTGCAATGCAGTACATCAGAACACTCTCCACCACACCTCTGTAGAAGGTCCTGAGGATGCAGATGGGGAGAGAGGCCTGTTTGAGTTTCCTCAAGAAGTGCAGTCTCTGCTGGGCCCGCTTCCTGATCCCCAAGGAATTCTTGCTCCAGGTCAGGTCCTGCGAGATCTTCACTCCGAGGAACTTGATGTTCTCCACTCTCTCCACCAAACGGCCGCCGATGCTGAGAGGGACGTGTTCAGGCTGTGACCGCCGGAAGTCGATAATCATCTCCTTCGTTTTGTCCACGTTAAGCACCAGATTGTTCTCCCTGCACCAGCCCTCCAGGTCTCTCACTTCTTCCCTGTACATTGATTCCTCATCCCTCTGAATAAGTCCCACCACTGTGGTGTCGTCTGCAAACTTAATAATCTGGTTCCACTCGTGTCTGGATACACAGTCATGTGCTAGAAGTGTAAACAACAGTGGACTGAGTACGCAGCCTTGAAGGGATCCGGTGCTCAGCGTGATAGAGTTGGAGATGTTGTTTCCAACATGGACAGACTGAGGTCTATTGGTCAGGAAGTCCAGGATCCAGAGACATGTGGCGGTGTTCAGACCGAGAAGGAGTAATTTCTCCATCAGTCTCTGGGGAATAATGGTGTTGAATGCTGAACTGAAATCAATGTACAGGAGTCTGGCGTAGGTGTCTTTCTGATCCAGGTGGGTGATGACAGAGTGCAGGGTGGTGACTATAGCATCCTCCATGGAGTGGTTTGAACGATATGCAAACTGGAGCGGGTCATGTGATGCAGGGAGGCAGGCTGTGATGTGTGGTTTAACAAGCTATTCAAAACACTTCATCACAATTGGTGTCAGTGCAACAGGACGATAGTTATTCAGACAGGACACAACTGGTTTCTTTGCCACCGGTACTATGGTAGAGGTCTTAAAGCATCTGGGAATGATGGCCTGACTTAGGGAGATGTTATAAATGTCAGTCAGGACATCCGCCAACTCGCTCGCGCAGACTCGGAGCACACATCCCGGGATGTTGTCTGGACCTGCAGCTTTACGTGGGTTGACCCTGATTAGGGTCCTCCGTGTGTCCGCTGCGTTGATGATGATAGCTTGCCCAACAGATGGTGGAGATGGGCCAGCCCTCCCTCTGATTGTCGGGTTTGATGCTTCAAAACGTGCAAAGAAGTTGTTGAGCCTGTCTGGAAGCGAAACGTCATCATCATCGACCCCCTGCCTAGACTTACAGTATAATCCGTCAGCGCCCGAACTCCCTGCCACATCCGTTTGGTGTTCCTTGTGTCACAGAGGTGTCCCTGGATTTTCTCCGCATAGGCGCGCTTCGCCGTCTTAATTCCCTTTGGGAGCGCAGACCTGGCTGAGCGGAGGGCAATCCTGTCCTTTGCTCTGAAGGCTGCATCTCTGGCTGTGAGCAGCAAGTGCACCTCTGCCGTCATCCGGGGTTTATAGTTGCCCCGTACAGTGATAGTCTTCACTATAGTGACATCCTCTGTGCACTTCGCGATGTAGCTGGTGACCATTTCAACATACTCCTCCACATCTGTCCTGTCTCCCTGGGAGGCTGCTATTTTGAAGACCTCCCAGTCTGTGTGCAGAAAACAGTCCTGAAGTGCCAAGGCTGCACCCTCTGGCCAAATCCTGATTTGTTTCTCTACTGGCCTGCTGCGCTTCAGTAAAGGTTTGTAGGCAGGCACCAGCATGCCAGCATATATAATGCTTTTTATGATCCCTGGATGACCAAAGCGCTTTACAGATCCTGCTATCCACCCATTCATGCACAGATGGCAGTGGACTACCATGCACAGGCGCTGGCCTGACCCATCAGGAGCAAGTGGGGGTTCAGTGTCTTGCTCAAGGACACCTCAACATGCAGACTGCAGACAGAGCGGGAATCGGAACCCCTGACCCTCCGATCAGTAGTCGGCCACACTACACCTGCACTACAGCCGCTGTTACAGAGGAAGATGCAAGGGACAGGGTGAGATGGAGGCAGTTGATCCACTGTGGTGACCCCTAAAGGGAGCACCCGAAAGAAGAAGTCCAAAGGTTTAAAGGGACATATGTTAAGCAAATCTACAAACTTTAAAATAAAAAAGTATTTCCAGTGCTTTAACTTAAAGTGTTTGTTTGGTGTCTGACCAGCAAGTGAAAGTCAAAACAAAATCCTCAATTAAAAAAAAAAAAAAAAACACCAGAAAAAGTAAAGAACAACACAGGGTTACAATTTAGTTTCCAAAATCCTTATGAGGACTTTATGGCTTTTTTGGTAGCTGTTTCTCTGCAGGTTATTTCTCCATGATAATCAGCACTCTTAACTTCAAATATTAATGTTTTGGCCTTGCACTGGAGCGTATTACAGACCTCAAGTGTCACCAAATGTCAGCCTATTACATAATGAGAATAGGCTGGTGTGCTGCAGAGTTCTTGATATGTAATTAGAAAAAGAGCCAGCAGTTAGTACTTAAAAGATTAATATGGTGACAGTGCACTTTTTGTGTTTTGATTACTGTGAATGATCTCTATACTGTCATGATTTGTCCCTCAGGGCAGAGAGAGACAGACCCATATGCTGACTGCAGTTTGTGGCATTTAATAACAAAACACAACGTTTCAAATGTGCATCAACGCAAAATTCCAAACAGATAACCAGATAAACTTACAGATCAAGTAGCAGACAAACATGCCAGAAGGGGGATGGGGTTCTGGTGGTGATGAGATAGTATCATTAAGACTGCGGCAAAAATGAAATGAAAATGCAGTCCTTAAATAGGGTCAGAACAAATAACACAAGTAATGACAGATGTGGGATCACATGAGCGGGCATAAAGGTAACAATGATTAATGATTAGGATCAGTTGTGAAGTAATGAGAGGAGAGCGCCCGGCTGACAGCTGACAGGGCTACGCCCACACGGAGCTCCAACCATGAAAGCCCTGACAGCTGTCAACCGCAATAATAAGGAATGGAAGAATAAAATATAAACATGTACAAACTGAGAAATAGATACCAATTGATGCATAGTCACAGTAAAACTAAGACATAAACAGGAAAATAAAAAACATTGCAGGGATAACAAAAACCAAAAGGCACAAAAATACAACAAATATATAAACACAGAGAAAAAGCCACGAGACTGAGCATGGTGGAACCTCCAGTGCTCAGCTCGTGACATATACTTATTTCATCCACTTCTTCTAGGATCATAGTAGCTTTTAGCAATCATATAGGAAACCCAGAATAAATGCAATTAGGTAGAAAAAGCTTGAGCAATCACCTGCCACAGATTTCTTCACCGCAGCCATTTTGACACAAATAATAAGGCAATGCAGGTGTCGCTATGCTCATGAAATTAACAAGATTTCCAGTTTAATTTAGACCCAAAAGCTTATTGAATGTGATTAGTAACACCTGTATTTACCCACTGTTTTATATCACAATAATGGCAGTGGAATAGGCCTATTAAAAGACGCACATGCTAATCAAGACACACTTGCGTCGAAATGCATGACCTTGAAAGTGAGCTTCAGTGGGCTGATGCTCCGTTTCAAAGAACACGGCGTCAGACTTGTCCCGGTGTTGTGGCTCTTTTTCAGCCTTGCTAAACTAATTGGATGCTATGTGTGCATAAGAACACTCAACTTCTGTAATTTGTGGCATTACAGCACGAGGAGGGGGGTCAGTGACATTGTGTGGCATGGCATGTGTTTCTCCCTTTTTTCTTTTTCCTTTTCATTGCTTTGACCTCACTGTGCTTTTGTCCCTTTCCTCAACCCTCCTTCCCTTCAACCCATCTTCCTTCTTTACCCCCTCCTGTCTCCTATTGCCTGCAGCAAAGTATTTTACTCTGCGCCTTGCTGGTGGCTTTGTACCATTATGCTGCTAGGCTGGCTGGTTGAAGATGCAATTTAATTAGCAAGTCAGCCGATAAATTACCCCCACAATTAAAAGGCAGACCCTCTCTCTCTCTGTATCTTTTTTGTTTATGCCTTTGGGGCGAGCTCTCTAAACAAACCACGGCTCTCTCTGAGCAGACAACACTTTGCTGATGAGCACACATGAGTTTGGGGAGGCAGAACCATCCTCCAAAAAGATGTAAATACAGTGGTGAGTGGCCTTCTCCGAAGACCCAAGCTCCATTTCCTTCTGTCTTGGTAACAGATGAGCTTTATCTCCTGTTACAGAGCTCTGGCTTTGGCTGGAGCCCAGGCAGCACCGGGAAGAGAACACAGAGCTGACTTCAATAGCAGTTACGCACAAATGGAAGAAAGAGAAAGAAAAAAGGGAAATGTTCATGTACAAAGACACAGCGTGTACATAGATGCAAAGCAGTCCAAAGTCCTAGCTGGTCTGTCCTTGGTGTTTTTACAGTACTTCCAGTTGATCAGAGGAGACTTTCAGAGGTCAACAGTTCCTCACAGGCTTTTCTTCTATCAAGTAGGCACTTTGAGGGCACAGCCGAGTGGATCTCAAATGATTGTTTCTTTTGGAATGCCTCTTGTGAATTAGTAATGATGATGATTCATGCTGCGAACACTCTTTTAGGCGACTGCAAATCATGGAATTATTTCCTCATGTAAAAGAAAGTACTGTTGTTAAAATGAGACTGAAATATCTTCGCTTTGTTAGTTTGTCTGGTTAGAGGTGTCCAGCACTTTGAGGTCTTTCAAGCTCAAATTCCTAAAATTCCTTAAAAGAAGGCTAAAATTCCTAGCTAAGGGTGCTTTCACACCTAACCTGTTTGGTCCACACTTTCTTACTTTTTAGTTTGATCTGTACCAACACTTTAGATCGAACCATGGTCTGGACCAAAGAACTGAAATTTGGTTTGTCAAAAAGAGATGGCAATGGTTTGGATTTAACTGAACCTGGGTCCAGTTCATTTAGAGTGTGAAAGGAATTTTTAGAAAGGTTTGGGCTTTTGGACAAAAAAATAGGAAGCTATGGCAGCTGAAAAGCGGCAAAACTTGAGGGCACTCAATAGAGATCCAGACCCATGCCCTGAATGCCCAATCACTTTTTGAGAAACAAATTAGCAGTGTGACAATTTTTTTTTACCTTGTGACCATGGCCTTTGACCTTTTGACCTCAAAAACAATGGGTTTTCAGAGTGTGTCTGCATCTACCCTTGTACCAAGTTTGGTGCAGTTTTACTGCATAGACAAACATACAGACAGACATGCATAAACGCCCTACCCACGCACCAGCTATTGTTGTCATGGGTAATGAATGGCAATAGCCCTCTGTGAGAGGAAATCAATCAGTTTTTAATTGAAATATAGCCTATACGGTATAAATAGTCAATTAAAAAAATACAGAAACTTACCAGAGATTATAAGATTGGGAGAGCAATGCCACCAGAAGATCATCATGGCCGACAGGAAGGAAAAACGCCCTTTTTAGTGAAGACTTCCTAATATGATGGATTCTTCCCTAGTTTCAGCTTAAAGTACAGTTACTGATGTGACCAGAGCTGCGGAAAACTCCTCAGAGGGTGAGTTGCATGTTTGCTACCTACTGCAGCCTCTGCTAACTCCGCAAATGTTGTCATGACAACAACATGTTGGTGCGTTATATAAAGTTGTTTGATTCACCTGGATAAGGAGTGGTGTGAAACCAAACCTAACTGGACAAAATGTATACAATGTAACAAAAACATGAACCTTGGTCCTGACATTCAGGTGTGAAATTGCTGTTAATTAGCATACCTAGTAAAGAAGCTCTAACGAGAATATTAATTATAGTGATGTTTGAAGCACCAAAGCAAAAACAGTATGTTAGATGTGATGAACCTGGATAGTTATGACACAAATCTGCATCACACCTATGTAACAACTCTCAGCTCATTGTTCTGCTGTCCAGGCTAAGCATGCACTGTTTTGTTTGATTTGCACTTCCCTCATAGCATCATTTGCAGTAACAGCAGGCAGTTGTTGTCAAGGCAAAAAAGAGAAAGAAACAAAAACACAGTGTACACTATCGGCTCAGTGCTAAATGGGAGAGAAACACGGACAGCAACAATGTGGTGAACACAGTGTAGCATTTAGAAACTAAAGAGCTTGATATTTCCCACAGGAGTTTACAAGGACCACAAAAGAGCGCTTGGAGAAAAAGGAAAATTGGACTTGGATTTGATTTGCCAGGTGGCATGTAACATGAATCCACGTGCAATATTGGTAAATGTTAAAATATGTAACTAAGTGAATCTGCATCTATGGGGGGGGGGGGGGCTGAAAAGTTCATAGGCTGACCATGATGCAGCAGTCAAATCTGACCAAATGTGGTTTATTTTTCAATATTTCAACATCGGTGCTGCAGCGCTTGGATCCCTGCGGTATAGAAGATCTCTTCTTGATCCTCAAACACATAACTTCTTCTTAGTCCGCCTATGAACTTTTCAGCCCTCCCGTATGCACCATTCAGCTGATTGTGGAATGTATTTACAGTGCATCCGGAAAGTATTCACAGCACTTCACTTTTTCCAAATTTTGTTATGTAACAGCCTTATTCCAAAATTAATTAAATTAATTTTTTCATTAAAATTCTACACATAATACCACATAATGACAATGTGAATTTTTTTTTTTTTGAGATTTTTACAAATTTATTAAAAATAAAAAACTAAGAAATCTACATGTACATAAGTATTCACAGCCTTTGCTCAATACGTTGTTAATGTACCTTTGGCAGCAATTACAGCCTCAAGCTTTTTTGAATATGATTCCACAAGTTTGGCACACCTATCTTTGGGCAGTTTTGCCCATTCCTCTTTGCAGCACCTCTCAAGCTCCATCAGGTTGGATGGGAAGCGTCAGTGCACAGCCATTTTCAGATTTCTACAGAGATTTTCAATTGGATAAAAGTCTGGACTCTGGCTGGGCCACTCAAGGACATTCACAGAGTTGTCCTGAAGCCACTGCTTTGATATCTTGGCTGTGTGCTTCGGGTCATTGCCCTGCTGAAAGATGAACCATTGCCCCAGTCTGAGGTCAAGAATGCTCTGGAGCAGGTTTTCATCCAGGATGTCTCTGTACATTGCTGCACTCTTCTTTCCCTCTATCCTGATTAGTCTCCCAGTTCCTGCTGCTGAAAAACATCCCCACAGCATGATGCTGCCACCACCATTGGCATGGTTATGAGCGGTGCCTGGTTTCCTCCAAACATGATGCCTGGCATTCATGCCAAAGAGTTCAATCTTTGTTTCATCAGACCAAAGAATTTTGTTTCTCATGGTCTGAGAGTCCTTCAGGTGCCTTTTGACAAACTCCAGGGGGGCTGCCGTGCTGCTTTTACTAAGGAGGGGCTTCCGTCTGGCCACTCTACCATAGAGACCTGATTGGTACATTAATAAACAGTACTGCACATCTGTCACGGTCAGAGAGCGCATCTGTACACCCAATGTTGAGCTTCTGTCCGTATCGCTACGCCCCTTTTATCTGTCCCGCGAGTTCCCCCAACTTTTCATCACGACTGTGTACATTCACCCGAGGGCGGACGCTGACTCCGCCTCCAGCACCGTCTTTGATGTGGTACAGCGGCTGCAGTCAATTTCACCAGAGGCTCCAAACTTTATTCTTGGGGATTTTAACCATGTTTCTTAAAAGAAGACACTTAAAAACTTTTATCAGTATGTCTCCTGCCCAACCAGGCGAAAAAAGACATTGGACCTGTGCTATGGATCCATTGAGAGGGCCTATAAATCACTTCCCCTTCCTCCTTTAGGATCCTCAGATCACAACTGTGTACATTTGCTGCCCACATATAAAACTGCTCTCAGAAGAGGCAAGGTGAAGACCAGAGACATAGATGTGTGGACAGAGGATTCAGTGCACTGCCTCCAGGAATGCTTTAGCTGTACAGACTGGGAGGTGTTCACACTGTCCTGCAGGGATGATCTGGACTCTTTGGTAGACGTCACATGCTCATACATGGCTTTCTGTAAAAATATGATCGTTCCACGTAAACGTATCAAAATATATCCCAACAAGCTATGGGTTACAAAATCAGTTAAATCCTGCTTACAGAGGAAAGCACTTGCCTTTAAACATGGGTCTGTTTCTGAGCCACAGGTTGCCACAAAAGAGCTGAAGTCCGAAGTTTTAAGAGTAAAACAGAATTATAAATCAGTAATGGAAAGCAAGATGGCAACAAAGAAACTTGGTTCAGCCTGGGCCAGTATGAAAACTATTGCAGGCCTTCAGAGCACAGAGCGCAGTAATCATGTATTTTTAGATGGTTTTAATTCAGACACAGAGCTGGCTAATGCTCTTAATTGTTTTTATGGTCGTTTTGACTCCTTTGATTTTAGCACAGAAACTCAAAGACAATCGGCACTTTAATATTGAGGTGCAGGATATTAAAAGGGAGTTCTGTGCTGTAAAAGTGAACAAAAGTCAGGGCCCTGATAATATATGTGGGCGATTGGTAAAGTCCTGTGCACATGAACTGAGTCCTGTATTTCATTACATTTTCAATAAGTCCTTACAGACACAACATGTGCCTAAGATCTGGAAAGATGCCGTGGTTGTTCCCGTTCCAAAATCCATCTGTCCTAAAATGGTAAACGACTTTAGACCAGTTGCTTTGACTTCAATTTTAATGAAAATTTTTGAAAACCTGGTCAGATTTGAGGTCCTAAAGCAGACTGAACATGCATTGGATCCTTTGCAGTTTGCATATAGGCCTCACAAAGGAGTGGAGGACACCACTGTCACTCTGTTTAACATGCTTTTTAACATCTGGATTTTAATGGGACACACGCCAGGCTTTTATTTGTGGACTTTTCCTCCGCCTTTAATACAATCCAACCTCATATTTTAGTTGAAAGGCTCCTGCAACAATTTGATTTGAGCAATAATCTGGTGGGTTGGAATCTGGATTTCTTAACCAACAGGACACAGAGAGTAAGGGTCAATGGTACATTGTCTGACCTAAAGTGCTCTTCTACTGGCTCTCCTCAGGGGGGGGTGTTGTCACCACTACTCTTCATCCTGTACACAAACATGTGTCGGAGCAGACATGACAACAGACACATTATAAAGTATGCTGATGATTCAGTTATTGTCAGTCTCCTCCAGGGTGGTGAGAGTGGCCACGGCCCAGTAGTTGATGATTTTGTTCACTGGTGTGAGGATTCCTACCTGCAGCTGAATACGACAAAAACTAAAAAGATATGATTATTGACTTTAGGAGGAAAACTCCCAGGCACAAAGTCACCGTACTAAAAGGCCAGACCACTGAATGTGTACAATCCTACAAATATCTTGGGACGATTATTGATAGTAATTTAAACTTTGAAGAGAACTGTGAAAGGGTGTGCAAAAAGGGTCAGCAACATTTGCATTGTTTAAGGAAACTTGCACGCTTCCAAACTGACCAAACTATAATGACAATGTTTTATCGGGCTTTTATTGAATCTGTTTTATCCTTTTCTTTAGTGTCATGGTTTGGTCAGATAAAACTGAAACAGAGGAAATCCTTGGATCAGGTAGTTAGATGGTCCAGTCGTTTGCTTGGTGAGTCACAGCTGAGCCTGACATCCTTGTACACCAGACAGGTACAGAGGATGGCTGCCTCCATTTTAAATGATGACTTCCACCCTTTGCACTGCCACTTTCAGCTTCTTCCCTCAAGACGGAGGTTTGCTGTACCAAAAAGTAAAGCCCAGCGCTACAAAAACAGCTTTGTTCCTGCTGCT
Organism: Pholidichthys leucotaenia; assembly: GCA_020510985.1. Taxonomy (NCBI): domain Eukaryota; kingdom Metazoa; phylum Chordata; class Actinopteri; order Cichliformes; family Pholidichthyidae; genus Pholidichthys; species Pholidichthys leucotaenia. The sequence goes on along the minus strand of CM035840.1, from coordinate 52,972,498 downwards.
GTCAGAGAGTTGAACAAGTTGTAACAATATATTGCACATAATTTAGTTACCTATTTATTAACTCCATTTTATATTTACTTATTTTTGTAGGATTTTTATTTGGGTTCTAAATCTTTTATTGGGTTCTAGACCTTTGAGTTTTTAACCTCTTTGACTAGTCTTTAACTTTTTAATATGACCCTTCTCTCTTATCTCTGGTTTTTCTCTCATCTCTTTGTCTTTATATCCTGATTGATGGAGCCTTGAGTATTTTTTGTCATGTTTATAGTCAGCTTCATGTGTGCCTGTGTTTGTGTTTATGTTGAATGTAATTGTGGTTTGTAAACATGGATGTCACCAGACTGCAAAACAAATCTACCTACGGGTACAAATAAAGTAACCTGAACCTGAACCTGAACCTGGTGGATTGCTGCAGAGATGGTTGTCCTTTTGGAAGCTTCTCCTCACTCCACAGAGGAATGCTGGAGCTCTGTCAGAGTGACTATCAGGTTCTTGGTCACCTCCCTGACTGAGGCCCTTCTCCCCCGATCACTCAGTTTAGACCGCCGGCCAGTTCAAGGAAGAGTCCTGGTGGCTCCGAACTTCTTCCTTTTATGGATGATGGAGGCCACTGTGCTTATTGGGACCTTCAAAGCAGCAAAAAATTTTTTTGTACCATTCCCCAGATTTGTGCCTCAAGACAATCCTGTCTCGGAGGTCTGCAGACAATTCCTTTGACTTCATGCTTGGTTTGTGCTCTGACATGCACTGTCAACTGTGGGACCTTATATAGACAGGTGTGTGCCTTTCCAAATCATGTCCAATCAACTGAATTTACCACAGGTGGACTCCAATTAACCTGTAGAAACATCTCAAGGATGATCAGTGGAAACAGAAGGCACCTGAGCTCAATTTTGAGCTTCATGCCAAACGCTGTGAATACGTACTGTATGTACATGTGATTTCTTAGTTTTTAATTTTTAATAAATTTGCAAAAATTTCAAAAAATTTTTTTTTCTAATTGTCATTATGAGGTATTGTGTGTAGAACTTTGAGGGGAAAATAAATTTAATCCCTTTTGGAATAAGGCTGTAACATAACAAAATATGAAAAAAGTGAAATTCTGTGAATACTTTCCGGATGCACTGTATAAGATGTACATGGTAAGGTTTGAGGCGACTAACATGTTTTTTGGGGGTAAGTATTGAGTGCTAAGCTATCATTTAAAGCAGTCGTCTCCAGTGTTTTTTGACTCACGGACCAGTAACATGCAATTTTTTCTTTTTTTTTTTTTTTGAGGCACAGAGGTTGCGGTTGGGTGGGGTGGAGGGGTGGGGTAAAAGGAACAGAATACATCAGTATATAAACAAGTGTGTGATTAAAAAAACTCGCCTCAGGTTGTTTCTCTGCAAGGAGGTGGTTACATTCAGTCCAACTTTATTTATATAGCACATATTCATAACAACAGTTGTCTCATAGTACTTCAGACCCCACAATTGCAGAAAAGACTCCAACAATCAGGTGATCGTGAGCAAGAACTTGGCGACGGTAGAGAGGAAAATCTCCCTTTTAGCAGGAAGAAAGCTGCATCAAATCGAGGCGCAGGGAAGAGGAGTCATTTGCGGCGACTGGCTGGGGGGATGTGAGGGGATAGTGTGACATCTAGCGAAGTTTGCATGGGCAGAGCTGACTCACGTGGCATGCTCATAAAAAGGTCACAGATCAATCATTTTTGTGGTCAGAAAGTAACTCTCAAACTGTTTGACGATGATTGTTTTTTAATTCATTTCTGCTTACTAGCTTACTGATTGAATTTCTGAGTATCAGTGGTAACTACTGAGATAGTAATGTGTCAAGATCACGCAGACACTAGATTATCTCTTAAATTTTTGACTCCCCCCCCAAAAAACAAACAAACAACAAAAACAAAACAAAACAAAGAACACAAAGACTTTGATAGTCAATGCAGAGGAACAGAATAAATTATTTTTTTCTATGTCCAATTCAGTACCAAATAGTCCTCAACCTGGTACCGGTCCACGACCTGTGGTAGGAGACCACCCAGGCTGGCTATTCAGCTGCATACTAAAACTGTAGAAATGCAGCACTAAGTTGTAGTGTTGCATTTTTGCACAGAAATCTGTGGAAATGGACTTTGGAGAATTAAGTGGCTGTTAGAGAAAACACATTGATTTTCCCTAAGTCTCTTTTTATGATTCTCATCAAAACTTGATGAGACTTGAAACTTGTGCTATGTAAATACTTATTTATTCATCAGAATAACAGTAGGCTGTGTTGGATTTAAATATCATGAATTCACTTAATATTCCCAAGAAGCAGAAGCATCACTTTGTCAAAGACATCAATACAACCTTGGAGCTAGAAAAGTTTCCCCTTGCTGGCTATAAAAAGGTTTAAGGTATTTTCACTTTACTTTTTAAAAAAATCCCACCAATTCTCACTCTGGGCACCTAATATATTCCTACTTGGCGATAGCTGTCAGAGTCACAGAAATACACAGAGTTTGGCGGGGGTGCTTTGGGTTTTTAATAGGCTTCAAAGCAAGCCCACTATATCAAACGTGAAGGGGAGGAATAATAACTATTTTAAAAAGTCACAACATCCAAATGAGGAAGTTGGAGTGGGATGGTGGAGTAAATCAGAAGCACATCACAAGCCTGGTTTTCACCAAAGGAACTTGGACCCAGTTTCACAGAAACTCGACCTGTAGTGTGCATCTCCACCAAAGAAACTGCCTATCAAGACGTGGGCTGTGCCCATGTCTTCACCTTAGTTTATAGTTGGTATATTCTGTTTTAATTAGGTCATGGGCTGAGCACATGTCCTCCCCTTGAGTTTTGTATTTTGAAAATTTGTTTTATTTTCATTGGTATCATGGGTCCTCTATTCTGTTATTATCCTTGCCTTTGTTCTTCGTTGTCAGCATTAATTCTATTATTATCTTGGTTCTGCTCTTGTGTGTTGTTTCTCCCTGCCTTAGTCTTAGTTTAGGTTATTAGTATTATTATTATTATGTTCTTGTTTTATAGTTATCCTTGCTTTATTCTTTGTTTTTGGTATTATTATTATTATTATGGTTATTATTAATTTGATTCCTGGCATTATCCTCAGTTCTTGATTGTTATTACTGTTGTTATCATGGTCTTTTGTTGTGTTGCTAACACTGCATCAGTCGTAGTCCTTGTCATCTGTATTCTTGTCATGGTCACGTCCTCTCTGGTCCTGTGTTTATGTCTTGTTTATGTCTCATGTGTATCCCCTGTCCTTGTTTATCTGTACTTCCCAGTCTGTCCTGTTTTCCGTACCCTTTGACTCTGTTTCCCCCGTGTATAATCTGTTAGTCTTGATTAGTTTCTCCAGCTGTTCTGTGTTTAATTAACCATTGTGCTATTTAAGATAAGATAAGATAAGATAAGCCTTTATTAGCCCCACAATAGGGAAATTCCAGGACTGCAACAGCACAGGGATAGCAACACTCAGAGCAATAATTTAGAAGATAAGAAAATAAAATAAGAGCAGTGAATATACATATGTACACATAAATATATAAATATATATACACAGTGCGGAGCATTGTAGCTAGATGGAATAAACAGCATAACCGTCTATTTAGTTACCCTACATAGTATGAATATGTACCCATACATATTGTCACCCTCCATAGCGACTTTCTGCTGCACATCCACCAACCACAATGCTCCGCACTGTGTGTCTATATATATATATATATATATATATATATATATATATATTAATATGTACATATGTATACTAGCTGCTCTTGTTTTTTCTTGCCTTCTGATTGTTGCTCTGAGTGTTGCTATCCCTGTGCTGTTGCAATCCTGGAATTTCCCCACTGTGGGACTAATAAAGGCTTATCTTATCTTATCTTATATTGTCCTAGTTGTATACTGGAGGGGACCATTTATGTCTGTGTCAGTCTCTGTCTTGTAAGGTGTCCTCTAGTCATTTTGGCGTGAACCCACATGCTTCTGCCTTGTCCTGCCAGTTATTCTAGCCTTGAGTTTTTGCCTTGCCTTGTTTTTGTTTTCAGCCCTTGAGCTGGTTTTTGTTCAACTCAATTAAACCTTTAAAACTTGAGTCACAGCATTTGGGTCCTATTACATGCCCTGGAGGGGCTCCCTTACGACACCGCCCTCGGTAGTAATATCTTTGCGTACTCATATGGGCAGAAGGACGTCCCTGTCTTAGTGTTGGTACTTCATATGGCCCTGAAAGACTCCTGGATGGAGGTTAAGATTGATTTGGTGATGATTAGATATTCTCAGCCGTGGCGTGAAGTCACACACACACACACAGACAGACACAGACAGACACAGACACACAGACACAGACAGACAGACAGACAGACAGACAGACAGACAGACAGACAGACACACACACACACACACACACACACACACACACACACACACACACAGAGAGGAGAATGAGCCTTTTGGCTGCAACTTTTGCACCAGTGTTGGCCATTTGTCTGTAAATATTTAAATAACATTGATTTATTTCGTTATTTGGAAATTTTTGCGTCTTGTTGTCGTTTAGTCAAAGTTTAGTCAAAGTCCACATGTAATATGCAGTTGATCTGGCCATTCTGCTCCACAATAAAGCAGCAGTTGGGACTGTTGTCTACCACTGACCGGGCAGGCTGAGCGTGCCTCCCTGAGAACGATCGTGGAGCGCCTGGTCGGACCCCAGTGTTGCCCAGTTAACGGGAGTCTCGGTTGCTGCTTTACCTGTGTGCCAGTGATGTCCTTTGCGGCACCACGGGTCCCCCCCCCCCCCACCTTGTGTTGTCCATGGCAAATTATCCATTAGACCTACACAATCACAGCAACTTTATGGTATATATTTTGACTGAGTGACTCCATACTCAAGGATAGCACTTAAAAAATCTTTGTTTGCAAAGCGCTGTGGTGACTGACAGGTTGTGATACTGTGTGTTATCCAATCAGCATGGTCGTGATGCCGTATATTGTCCAGTCAGCATGGCTGTGATGCAACGTATTATCCAATGAGCACGGAGTCAATCTGAAACCCCGGCCACACTTCTTGAAGCCAGGACATGAAGACACGGAGCGGTCACAGAGTGGTGGCTAAAGTTTTATTGATAAAAATTACATATTTTGACTGAGTGACTCCATATTCGGGGATGCACACCCTCGTAACCTCAGTAAAGCATGTTTAAAATCTTAGGCCAGTCTGACAAACGGACACACACACACAAAGAATGAGCCCTTTGGCGTTATTTGGTTATTTGGGCATTTTTACGTCTTGTTGTTGTTTTGTCAAAACATGCATATGTGTCCGCATGTATTATGCAGTTGATCTGGCCATTCTGCTCCACAATGAAGCAGCAGTCGGGACTGTTGTCTACCACTGACTGGGCAGGCTGAGCGTGCCTCCCTGCGAACGATCGAGCGCGCCCGGTTGGACACCGGTGTTGGAGAAGCAGCAGCTGAATCGGCGGTTCACAGTCCTTCGCAGGGAGCCAAGCCCAGCCTGCCTGGTTAACGTGAGTCTCGGCTGCTGCTTTACCTGTATGCCAGTGATGTCCTTTGCGGCACCACGGGTCCCCGCCAGCACCCCGCACCCGTACCTCGTGTTCTCCATGCCGAATTATCCATTAGTCCTACACCATCACAGCAACTTTATGGTATATGTATTTTGACTGAGCGACTCCATACTCGGGGATAGCACTTATAAAATCTTTGTTTGTGAAGTGCTGTGGTGACTGACCGGTCATGATGCTGTGTGTTATCCAATCAGCATGGTCGTGATACCGCGTATTGTCCAATCAGCATGGCCGTGACGCGGCCTACTATCCAATGAGCACGGAGTCAATCCGAAATGCTGCCCCCACTTCTTGAAGACAGGACATGAAGACAGAGCGGCTACAGAACAGTGGCTAAACTTTTATTGATAAAAATTACATATTTTGACTGAGCAACTCCATATTCGGGGATGCACACCCTTGTAACCTCAGGAAAGCACGTTTAAAATCTTAGGCCAGTCTGATGAACGGTTTGAGAGATATGTGAGGAACACACACAAAGACACACACACATACATATACACACACAGACAGAAATTTGTTGCATTTATAGATAGATGCAAGCGATTCATGGGAAGAAGAAATATCTTGCCACAAAAAACAACCATCTGCAGCTTTGATTGAAGGCATTTCATCTTGCTTAGATTTCACTTTTTGCAGTGTTCAGCCTGTGGAAAAGGACACTGTCAGCTTTGAGTCTGCAATTACCATTTTAAAAGAGAGGTTTCATAAGAAATGAGTTCCAGAAGATCAAACACTTGAAAAAACCCTACTCAAAATAACAACAAACAGAGCTTTTTTTCCTCAAATTAGTTTTTTTGTTTAAATAAAATATGATGGATTTAATTTCAAGTTCTAATTAAGTACAATAGTAGGCACACATTTTCAAACATAGAAACTAAACTGCTTGAAATGTTCTCAAAAGAAAGACCACAGCAAGTGTGGAGTGAGAGATTGCACGGAATGACAGAAGCTAGAGGGGTTGCTAACATGGAGGTAGGAATATGACTTTAGACCTCTGCAGTGGTTGGCAATAATATGCTGAATTAGGACCTCGAGACTTGAGATCTGTCATTTCACCCACAGCCAATAGCTATTTTAAACATCCCCCAATTGCGAGCATTTGCTTTAGATGCCATTTGCTGAAAATATAGCTGGCCATAATCATTTTGACGAAAGGGCACCATTACGTCCAGTGTCATCACCGGGGCACTCATGGTTCCTCTGGTAGCTCCGAGGAAATCGTGTCGGACTCATTGCCGAACGATTAATGAGTGGGGGGATACAAAGTCCAGACACACATGATGGCTGTACGATGAAAGCAATAAGGCACTAAAAAGACTGGCCTTTGTTCAACAGACTGGGAGAGCTGAGGGTAGCGGAGGGCGACTGGAAAAATGAGGCAGCCTTTACGAAATAAGTCTGGGTAATCCATCAGATGCCAGGCCTCATTATGGCTGTGGGTACAGCATGAAAGAGAGCCCTTTATCTGGGCTTCCTGTACTTATTAGTAGCACTCCAGCACAGGATAGCAGCAGTCCCGCCTTCACCCCCCCCACCACCACCACCTCTGTGCTGGGGGGTGCACTGCTGACTGAGAAGCAAAGTCATTCTCTGGCCTGCGATCCCCGGCCAGCTCTGTGGGCAGGCCTGCCAAGTTCTAAGGATGAGTGTGTCTGTGTGTCTCCTGCGTGTACTTGTATGTGTCCGTGTGTGTGTGCAAACATATCCGGGGAGGCTCAATAGTCACTGTCGGAAACCTTTTTGCCAGCTGCAACACATCCTCCCTTTCACTGATGGTTGCCAAATACAAAACACAGCTTATTTTAAGCCAAAAATTATCGCAGGCGTCTCAGAATCTGAAAACACAGGGTGTGCCTTTGCAGATTATAATATTAAGAATCTGTTATTTTTTAAGTGTATGGTAGTCTGTTAGAAGAAATGACAAAGAATTCTATCTACCGCATATTTTTTTTAAAAAGAAATTGCACAAAGACATTGTGGCTTCTTATTCTCAACAACTCTCAAAACTGTGAAAGCATATAATTAGCAATGTGCAAATCAAAGATGATAAGCCATTCTGCAGTGTGTGAGAATGAATTGCACATGTTGAGGATATTGGCCCCTGTGAGAAACCATATCACTCCGTTTTTTCTTTGTTCATAGGGTAGTCATTTGGGAAGCACACTGACAAACCTCGGAGATTGCTGCGTTAAAGATTACAACTAAGACAAAATCAAGCCACTGCTGCTAAATCAACCATTGCTTTTAATCTCCCCTTTATTGCAAGACCCTGCATGGTGGAGGCGAGCAAACGCAGTGCCTGCTAGGACCAGCTGGGGGCAGTAGGTGACAGTAATGCAGGGAGATCTGTCAGTCCTGTCCAGCTGAAGGGCAGTGAGGACTGTGGAAAATCAAGGAATCCTGAAGCATGGCAGGTGGAGCGAGTAATGCAATGAAAAGGGAGAGAACAAAAAGCTACAAAGACAGCAAATTAGCCCATCTCCAAAGATGAGGGGCTTCAATTATCACAGTCAGACTAGCAGCTGACAGCGTTATGAGGGGAGCCGGACTGAACTTTTCAAAGAAGCAGAGGCGCAGTGCGAGGGTCGTTAAAGAGAGGGGGCTGCTACTTGACAGAATGAAAGGTGGCAAATGGGGTTGGACTGGTGCGCACTGGACACTGAGGGGCTCTTTATAGGGCCACGCGGGGAGAGACAGACACCTCAGTATGCAAGCGAAGCAGTCAGGCTTTCCACATCCCTCTGCTTGCCTCATGCCCTACCTCCCCCCCCCCCCCCCGCTTCTAGGCCGGGCTCTTGGCTTGTGCTTTAATCAAGGTGGCAGCCTGGAGAGAGATATTTGGATGATTTGGACACTGTAATCACCTCTCTACGAAAGCAGAAACAGCCTTGGCTTTTCACCGTTAACAAGGAAAAAAAAAAAAATAATAATAATAGACAAATGAGCGCTGCAAGCTTTCGGTATATAATTATATGGTTATAAATTAGTTCTTTTAGCGAGCGAGTGCGTGCGTGGGCGTTGTGTTTACATCCAAACTTGGCAACCACCTGCCACGCGGTGTGCCCTCATCAATATGGCGCTATCATCTGCATGTCAAAGGTTACCAAACAAGCTCACGGCTGAGCAAGCACCGGGATCAAACAGAGGAGGGCAGGAAGCAAATCAGTTGACCCCCCCCCCCACCCCCATCCCAGACGGGATGACTACTGACAGCAGCTCGCAGCCTCAATACAAACACTCACGGCACAAGCACACAGCCAAACACATACTGACACACACAGACACACACCCACACACAGATTCCCGACTATCTATCCCTTCACCATGCATTCGTTTAATAGGGGCCTGATGAGGAAGTCCTCTTCATCCAAGGAAACAATGAAGCGTGCAGCCGAAGATATCGCCAGCCGTCACAAATGGAACCAACAGAATAGCTCAGCAGATAGAATCTCTGTGCCAGAGCCTCCGAAACCCCACAGGAGCCTTTTCTTCAGGTGCTGGCACAGATGAACATGAAGGGGCCTAATTAAGGGGCATTTCTCATGGGGCTTGCAGACGAGGGGGGGGGGAGTCAGTTAGAGCATCTGTATTATTTGCCCAGTCCGACATGCAGCCAAGGCTTCTCCTTTCCATTTCTTCCTGTGCCCCAGGCCTACATGGTTGCCCTACTTCAGTTCACAAGGTGTTCTGAGTCTGGTGAGAGTGGACGTGCAAGCCTGAAGGAGAAGCTGTTGCTGCACATGACTTTGGAAGCATGTTTGAATTTCACACTTTAGACCAGTAGATTTTTTTTAAACCTTTTTTGAGCCATGGCACCTTTTCTACACTGAAAAAAATCTTCACCTTCACCTCACCAATAAAAAATGTTACAGAATGACAACTTGTAGCCTACAGCGTATGTAATGACAATTTGGTCTTAATTATTTTATACTCAGTGTGAAACTTGGGCCTGTTCAGTTGAAGACAAAGCTGATATCCTGGCAGGAACTGAAGAAAGACAGACACTGTTTGTTCATGTCCTCACAGAGATGAACAAAATAGACCCCGTTCTTATTCTTGTCCACATCTCAGCTTCTGGTTTGAGAGGACACTGGCAAGTGTTTCACCATTTCTCATTTCAAGCCAAAATCTGTGTTTTCAATGTTTCTGTGTTTTCCTCTATATTTGCCATACTACAACTGAATCATCACTGGATGGTACTACCAGACAACGTTTGTATACTTTCTGTGCCCACCGACTCTGCTGATCTGATGCTGCTGTCACCATCCAATGTTCAGCTGGGCCGTTGGTGGGATGGCAAGCAATTCACGGCGGTAGTGCTGTTCTCTGGTTCACTGGCTGTGATGTGCTCCTCTGTGCCTGTTCTCTGCGACTCTTGAGAAGTCTGGACTGCGGTGGTGTCTTTCACTTAGCTGTGGTAATGGCCACTGGCTGCGGCAGGTTGCTGTTATTCCATCCAGCAGTGGCATTAGCCGCTAACTGGTATGACTGTGGAGATGTTAAAATAGTCCTCTGGAGCTGCTGAATCTCTTCAGTTTCTCCAGCTGAAACTGGACTCTTGCGTTGCCCAAATACATTCATAGGGGCCCTCGACACAGTTTTATTTACTCCAGTGCACCCATTCCCTCCATACTCTATCAGTTTCTCCAGAGCGTTGCAGCATTGTTGTCAAAACAAACCCCACATGCGCACTCTGCAACCATTCTTGCTGCTGCCCACTGACATGGAAGAGTCACTACAGGTACTGACACATATTAACGGCAAATTATTTGCAGTTTTTACAACCAATTAAGTGAAATTAGGCAACTTCTCAAGGCACCATGGTAGCCAACGGAATCGGGCTGATTCTGCTTGAGTTCTGGGAAATCCGGCACCTTCAGCTGTGCTCTGGCAATGGCTCACCAAAACCCAGCCAGATCTGGGCCATTAACGGTTGTCGGACATATTCTGCTGCGTCATTCACTCCCGCATCTGGCATGACTCCAGCAGCTGGACTCAGGCCGAGTCATTTCTTCTGGACTGCTGGATTCGGGCCAAAATATTTTGGCTACCTGGGTGATTTCTCACTATGGGTATTGCACCCCTGGGGAATGTGGGCATTTTAACACCCACACTTTTCCCCGAGACTGAATTGAACACCCACAGTTTTTCCCATGGACCACGGAGCTGGTAACCCAACCTACTTTTCAGCAATATATATATATATAGAGAGAAAGAGTCAGCTATTAATTGTGCATCCTGACGCCCATTTAGTTAATTTAGAGCAGGGGTGTCAAACTCATTCCATGGAGGGCCAAGACTCTGCAGGTTTTACTTCCACCCAGTCTCTTCAGCAGGTGTTTTCACTGATCAGCAATCAGTAGGAAGAAATTCAGAGAAATCACCTGTTGAAGACACTAGGTGGAGGTAAAACCTGCAGGGTCTTGGCCCTCCATGGAATGAGTTTGACACCTGTGATTTAGAGAATTGGATTTTCACATAGGCTGCCGCTGCTCCTTTATCCCTTGGCTATGAAATCTGGTTACAAGAAGGAGTGGTTGAAAACTAGAAGACATACCCCTTCAGGGCTGCGTTACATCATGCTGATGGCCTTAAAGGGGCCATTGACTGAAAAATGGTGTGTTTATAGGTTTTAACTGTCTCAGATGTGTTAACTGGTCAGTACACTGCCTTTATCTTGTTTTTCTGTCAGAGAAACTCCCAAAAACAATTTTTTTGACTCTTCCTGGTAAGTTTCCTACATCAAGTCTTGAAAAAGCCCACCCACTGCCGTCCGAAAGACCCACCCACTGCTCTATTATTGGCCCGCCTAGCTGTCTGTCATGTAGATCGAAGTGGTGGCTAAAGGTAGTCTATTAGCCCCTGAGCTATTAGCCCACGAGCTAACACTGGTACCAAAATGCTGACTGTAATTGTGGCTTATATTGTTATTTTCTTTAGAGCTTAGTCACCATAATAACCATCCCTGTTAACACCCAGTTCTCTCCAGCCCACCTCTTGAGTGGTTTCATCGTGATTTCGTGGCAGATTGCCCGCCCCGGCACACCGGTTGCTTTTATGGCCTGAGACCAGGGCTACTGGCTGGTGTTATGCCGAGAACTCCCCCGGATTGGCGGGGGAGTTCTTGGCATAACACTGGTATGTGCAATCCGCTCTGGAATTACAATGAAACCACAGAGATGGGTTGTAGTGACGCGAGGCACACTGCTGAACCAGGTGATAACAGGGATAGGGTGACTATTAGGGTGGCTAAGATCTGAAGAAAATAACAATATAAGCCACACTCACAGACAGCGTCCTGGTACCAATGTTAGCTCGTGGGCTAATAGCTCATGAGCTAATAGGCTACCATTAGCCTTTAGCTAGCTGTGCGAGCCACAAGCCCAAGATACAAGCAATTGGCTGCAGAATCACGACGAAGCCTCCGGCTCCCTACGATCAAAATGCCCCAGGCCAGATGCTGTTGGGTCTCATGCCCAGCAACCCCACCATCCCCAGTGGATCCACTCTGCTCTCACGGGCAGTGAAGCTGGCTGTGAGAGCAAAGTGGAGTCCCACAGAGCCACACTGCCCTTTGAGATCCCTTGGCTCAGTAGCTCGCCTCGGGTTGCGGCGATCGTCCAACGCGCGGTGCTATTGATTTGTTGTGGAATCACAGCAAAATTTATTGGGAGATAGACCAGACTGATGTGAGATACACCATCGACTGTTGATCAGTAAACCAGAGAGCTGCTCAACCGAGCTGGGAGGCTAGAAGCTAATGGCTAACTGAGGTAAGAGGGAGTGCGGAGTTGAAATGGTGAAGGATGGTTCTTGAAGTGACAAGCCTTAAATCAGAGCATTTAAAGAAAGCCAAGAAAAATAAAAAACAAATTTGCTTCAGTAATTAAAAATATCACAGAAAATGTGAACAAAATGTCACCAAACATTTCATTAAGACATGTGTGAGCTATTAAAATGTGGAAAAAGTGCAGTCAATGATCCCTTTAAGGTAGACAACATTCCACAAGAAAAAAGAAGAGCAAGAAAAAGAAAATTGATGAGAAAAAAGTCTCAAATTTATGAGAAAAAAGTCTCAAATTTACATGAAAAAAGTCTAATATTATGAGTCTGAAATGCACTAAAAATAGCTGTAAATTTGCAGAAAAAACATTAAAAATACATAGAAAAATGTATACATTCACTTTTTTTTCTCTGTCCTATCAAAACTCATATTTGTACAGCTGGCTCTAAAAAATAATCACGTTTAACTCGGACTGCCCCTTTGCCCCCCCCGGAGAGTTTTCACATGCAATCGGTGATATATTTTTAACAAGGTTCATAAATTTAGCGGTTTAAATGTAATTTCAGTACAAATTTGCAAGAATAGACGTGCAAAAATATGATAAAAAAATGCTAATTTACAATTTAAAAAGCCCCAAATTTACTATAAACAAATCTCAAATTTACTAGAAAAGTTACATTTTCATGAGAAAATAAGCAACTTCCAAATACCCCGTCCCCCATACTTCCAAGAAAAAAAGTCATACATTTACAACAATAAAGTCACACATATACAAGAAAAAAAAGCCAATTTTCTAGAACATTTTTAGTTTTTCTCATCATTTTTTCTCTCATAAATGACCAATTTTCTCACCCGTTAGTGAGGTTTTTCTTGTAAACTTGAAAATTTTTCTTGGAAAGTTATAACTTTTTTTGATAAATGTATGTCTTTTTCCTGGCACTTTTTCCTCGTACTTTCTTCCATAAATTTGCCATGTTTTGTGATAAAACTGTTACCTTTCCTCCACACAAATTTACAACAATATACTCATAAATTTGCAACGTTTTTCGATAAAATTTGCAACTTTTTTCTATAGAATGTGCAATTTTCCCCTGTATTTTCATGATTTTTCTTGTACATTTGCATCTATCCTCTCATTGAAAAGCTGTCCTGTATAAACTATCCTTACAGTCGTTATGGGGCTAGAGGGTGGCAGGTTAACAGAGAGGATGATTTTGGATCATTTTACTGACAAAAGTAAAGGCCTTTTAATTTTTTTCCAAGATTTAGTTATATAAATGGAGGTTTAATATTTTATTTATTGAAAGTAAAGCCTTTTTTCAGATTTTTGGAAAGATGTATTTATTTTGAACAGATATTTATTTTTCCAATGAAAGCTGTCTATTTTTTTGTCGTTGGCCTTTTGTTCTGTAAATACATAATTAATGATGAAGACCATGGTCTCTGTGTAAGGTGATAATTTTGCAAAAATCTATGGGGCATTAAATATCTCCATGAGTGTATAGTATTAAAATAAATATACCACGTAAGTACACAGACGTCTGCACTACTGTGTGTAACTTTCCATTTTTCAGTACTTAGGAGTGTTCCCACCCCTGGCTGGCCAGTCGAACCACATCGCCCACACTTTTGAAAAGCTTGCTACGCCCCTGTTTCTCACGGTACCCTGGTTGTAAAACGTTGCTGCAGACTATAGAAACTGATGTTATTAAGGTAGAATCCAATGCACTGGATGCACCTAGTCTGTGTGTCTCTAACAGTAACATTCACATGCCCTAGCTGACTTCCCTTGAAGATATGATGGCTTTTGCACCCAAACACTGCTTCATTAATCAGTCCAGATGACCTAATTAAATGTTATTAGACACCAGTGGAAAAAAAAAGTCCTTTGCTATTATCTTGGTGTCGTAGCCTTTTTACAGCTCAGGCTGCAGCATGCATGTGACCCTGAATTTATCCCTCCAATTTTCTCCATGCTCACAATTCTTCACCAACACAAAGCTAATATGCGGCGGGCCTGACAGTGACTACAGCGTGAGGAGGCATTTACATAAGCTTGTGTATATGGCCATTGTGATGATAATAAGCGTGTGATCTCCTGTGTCAGCGAATGAGAAAAAACATCTCATCCATTCAAATAGATATGTCAGGCAAAGCATTAGCCTCCCCTATAATTGGCCACAGAGGTCATCCTGGCAAAGCCGAGAGGCGACGTTTAGTGTGGCACAAGAATTTGTTGTGCTTGGTCTTGCCCGGCTGCCTCCTCAACCCCACCCACCCACTCCGACAGAAGAAAACTGCTTGTGCCCGGCTGAAATGTGACACCCCGGGCCGATCAGTGCCAGTTTCAGCCTCCCATCCGAGGGTCGTGTTTCAATGTAAGGTTTCTTTAATGGTTTCCATTAATATCACTCATGCCTGGCCGTCTCTGTAGAGACGCGCGGACCGTCTCGTTCTCTTAATGCTTTATTTGTGCACTCTGTGGCAAAGGGGTGTGACAGTTGGTTCAGAGGATTACAAACTAACATTGAAACCTGACCTTGCAGGGATGACACAGCCGTTTATCTAGGTATTCTAGCTTTTTTTTTTATTTATTTGTTTTCAGGAAACCATGTGGCTTATCTTCCTGGCACATTTGTTTGGCGGTGTACAGACAAAGAGCTGAAACGGGCAGAATGATTCCAGACTTAAACCAACAGTGGGGACAAAACAAACCAGAAACATCAGCAATATACAATGTACGCTGATGCACAAGCTTATGAACACTCCCTCAATTTTTCTATTAATTGATCAGCAGTTTATTTGGGGTGGACTTTTGTGAAAGGCAAACTTTTACATCAAATAACTTTTCAGGGTAATCAGTGCTTGAAGAACTTTTTTCAAATTCACTATTCCTGGATTCTGTTTTCTCCGAACATTTCACAGTACTGATGTTCCTTTTATTTTAGCTAGCTGCCATTCCCATGTAGTCGCATACTGAAGTTTGAGTGGTTTAGCCTTTTTTCACATGACTAGTCGATAAAGTTCAACAGGAGTCCACCAACTTCAGAGATAACTGCTTGTTTCAGATGGGAGACTTTTACTGAATTTTTAATATTATGAATGGGTG
The DNA here is from genome assembly GCA_020510985.1 of Pholidichthys leucotaenia. Taxonomy (NCBI): domain Eukaryota; kingdom Metazoa; phylum Chordata; class Actinopteri; order Cichliformes; family Pholidichthyidae; genus Pholidichthys; species Pholidichthys leucotaenia. The sequence goes on along the minus strand of CM035840.1, from coordinate 52,957,009 downwards.
TATTTTAACCCAATCATCATTTTTTCATGCCTCTTTTTTATGTATTCATATTTTATGTCTTCTCTTGTATTTAGGGAGTGTGGGACTGTGCCATCCCCCTATTCCACCTGTTTCCTGACAAAGACTTTGAAGAGTTTTCCCCTCTAACCCCAGAATTCAACATTTAATGGGTATCTCTGAACTTTGGAAATTGAAGCTGGGGGGCTTGCAAAATTTAAATATTTAAGAGTGGATTTCTGACCAAGCAAAAGCGTAAGTTAAGTGTCATTATTCAAACAAGCGAGGACCCAGATGCAGGACACAACACACAGGGGCGAGATTGAGGGCAAACAAAGGTTTCTTTATTAAACTGATAACCCACACCACTGGGTTTTTAATCCTGTATAGGGGGGTGGTAGAGAGGATACGTGATGAGATCCACTGGGAGGTCAGTAATAATTGAGAGCTGAGAGGAAAGTGTCCTTACCTTAAGTCTTAAAGAGTGGCAGGTGATGGCAGGGCTGTTTCCTGGTTTTGGCGGACCCTATGCAAGTTTGCATTTTGGGGCCCCCTAGTGCATCAGTTTGGTACACAAACAGAAAACAGGCTTCCCACTTCCTAGCAGCTCTTGCGGGTGATGGGACATGATGGGATGTTAAATGTTGGAAAATAAGCACCATCTCCTTTGTTAGACTGTAAGTGTACTCTGTATTAATGTTGTACATGTGTGCAAGATTTGCATGCTGTGATATTTGAGTTTGAAATAATTTTTCTGCACCATTTTATGCACTATGAGCATAAGTGCTATGGCAGTGATAGCATTGGTAACACTGAGGTTAGATACATTTGGTTGCGGGGCCCTGGTCACTCAGGGCCCATAGCATTTGCTTACACTACTCTATGGAGGAAATGGCTATGGGTGAGGGTTGCCAACACTTGGGTCATTGGCCAGAGTGGTACAGAGGCAGCGATTCATGGTGGAGTGTTTAAGTAGGCAGAGTTTCTTACTTGTTTTTTTTTAGCAAGTCCAGATCCAGATAATGGTTTCCATATTGAGGGAGCGTCATGAATTGCCCCTATGGGGCAGAAAGGAACACCAAGGCGCTGGACTGCAGTTTGCGGCATTTAATAAAGAAACACAAAGTTCACACAGTGCACAAAAACTTACTGATGATGGTGAGCGAGTGGAAGGTCATTAGAATGGGGTATGGGTTCTAATGGAGAAGGAATCAATGATGAGGCTCCAACAAGGAGTGGATAGACAGACAGGCTATAAATAGGGCAAGCAATCAATCATTACAAATGACATCAGGTGTGGATCATGTGAGCTGGCAGGCTGACCTAATTACTAGGCATGAAGCACTGAGCAAGACATACAAGATGATAACAAGGTGGGAGTGTCTGGAAGAAGAGGTATAAACACTAAGAACTAAATGCCATAATAATAATAATAATAATAATAATAATAATAACTAGAAAAGCACTCGGACAGCGCAGACCTCCGCCAAGCGCCACAGTTCCCCCCATACAGTGTTTGTGTGTACGTTTTCAGATTCCTTGACCACGAAAACATATGACTAGCAATTGGAGTAACAATGATAGGATTAGTGGTTCAGTAGTTATTCACGAAAACGGCATTTTCCGTAATGGCGGCCACAGTTCCCCCCATACAGTGTTTGTGTGTATGTTTTCAGATTCCTTGACCACGAAAACATATGACTAGCAATTGGATTGACAATGATAGGATTAGTGGTTCAGTGGTTATTCACGAAAATGGCATTTTCTGTAATGGCGGCCACAGTTCCCCCCATACAGTGTTTGTGTGTACGTTTTCAGATTCCTTGGCCATGAAAACATATGACTAGCAATTGGATTGACAATGATAGGATTAGTGGTTCAGTAGTTATTCACGAAAATGGCATTTTCCGTAATGGCGGTTTTCTTCTGGATGGTGATCCGGATCACCCCCAAAATGTAATCATCTGTAGGATACCCCATTTCTGACAATCTGTGAAAATTTCATGAAAATCCGTCCATAAGTTTTTGAGTTATCTTGCTAACAAACAAACAAACAGACAAACAGATAGACAGACAAACCAATGCCGATGATCACATAACCTCCTTGGCGGAGGTAGTGGAGGTAATAACCTTGGCGGAGGTAGCGGCGGTAATAATAATAATAATAATAACAATAAGGACATGAATGTATAACAGAACAACTGACAACTAAGAACACATCTTAAACCAACACAAAGGAAGATAAACACACAACACTGGAAAAATGCAGGAAATACTCAGAAGTAAATTAAGAGCATGAGCACGGTGAAACACCGCGCTCAGCCTTGTGACAGGGAGCATGGAGAGGAACTGATCCTGGGGTGAGGAGGTGGTTTGGGATTTATCAATGATTATTTCGAGTCTTACTTTAGCTACGGAGCAGAGCAAAAGGTGAGTAGGAGTCATATAAGTATACCTGGGTGTTCACCTGAACAATACACTGGACTGGTCACACAAAACCAATGCGTCCTACAGGAAGGAGCAGCGTAGGCTTTTCCTTCTGAGGAGACTCAGATCTTTTGGAATGCAGGGGGCACTCCTGAAGATCTTCTACGACTATGTGGTGGCATCAGTTATCATGTATGGAGTGGTCTGTTGGGGCAGCAGTATCACAGCAGCCAACAGGAAGAGACTAAACAGGCTGATCAAGAAGCCCAGCTCTGTTCTGGGGTGCCACCTTGACCTAATGGAGGAGATAGGAGAGAGAAGCATGGTGGCTGAGCTGTCATCTTTGCTAGAGTCAGAGTCCCTCCCCATGCAGGACACGCTGAATGCACTGAGGAGCTCATTTAGTGGCAGGCTGTGCCATCCTAAGTGTTCAAGGGAGAGGTTCCGCAGGTTCCTTCCTACCTGCTGCTGTCAGACTTTATAATCAGCGCTACTCATAGAGACCGTACATTACACTGCTGCTTTCATAATAGGGATCATTCCCTCCAATACACTACTAATATAATTACAATTATTATTGAAGGTGGAAATAACACTGTTCATTCATTTATTTATTCATTCATTCATTCATTCATTCATTCATTCCTTTAACTGCGAAAGAGCTCTGTCTGTTCACACACACACACACACACACACACACATACACACACACACACACACACACACACACACACACACACACATATAAAAAGTCTACACACCCCTATTCAAATGCCAGGGTTTTGTGATGTAAAAAATGAGACCAAGATAAATCATTTCAAAACTTTTTTCACCATTACTGTGACCTATAACCTGTACAACCCAATTGAAAAACAAACTGAAATCTTTCAAGGGGAAAAATAAAAAATTAAAAACTTACAATAACCTGGCTGCATAAATATGCACACCCTCATAACTGGGGATGTGGCTGTGTTCAGAACTGACCAATTGCATTCAAACTCATGTTAAATGGGAGTCAGTGCACACCTGCCACCATTTAAAGTGTGTCAGATTAACCCCAAATAAAGTTCAGCTGTTCTAGTAGGTTTTTCCTGACATTTTTGTAATCACATCTTACAGCACAAGCTATAGTTCACAGAGAGTTTTCAAAGCATCAGAGAGACCTCATTGTTGAAAGGTATCAGTCAGGAGAAGGTTACAAAAAAATTTCCAAGGCATTAAATATACCATGGAACACAGGGAAGACAGTCATCATCAAGTGGAGAAAATATGGCACAACAGTGACATTACCAAGAACTGGACGTCCCTCCAAAATTGATGAAAAGATGAGAAGAAAACTGGTCAGGAAGACTGTCAAGAGGCTGACAGCAACATTGAAGGAGATGCAGGAATTTCTGGCAAGTACTGGCTGTTTAGTACATGTGACAACAATCTCCCATCTAGGGTGGCAAAATGGAAGCCTTATCTTACGAAGAAAAACATCCAAGCCCGGCTACATTTTGCAAAAACACGTTTGAAATCTCCCAAACGCATGTGGGAAAATGTGTGGGAAAACTTTTTGGACATAATTCCAAAAGGTATATTTGGCACAAACACAACACTGCTCATCACCAAAAGAACACTATACCTACAGTGAAGAATGGTGATGGCAGCATCATGCTTTGGGGTTGTTTTTCTTCAGCTAGAACTGGGGCCTTAGTCAAGGTGGAGGGAATTATGAACAGTTCCAAAAACCAGTCAGTGTTGGCACAAACCCTTCAGGCTTCTGCTAGAAAGCTGAAGATGAAGATGAATATCATCTTTCAGCATGACAATGACCCAAAGCACACATCCAAATCAACAAAAGAATGGCTTCACCAGAAGAAGATTAAGGTTTTGGAATGGCCCAGCCAGAGTCTAGACCTGAATCTGTGGGGTAATCTGAAGATGGCTGTGCGCAGGAGATGCCCTTGCAATCTGACCGATTTGGAGAGTTTTTGCAAAGAAGAGCGGGCAAATATTGCCACATCAAAATGTGCCACGCTGATTGACTGTTACCCCAAAAGACTGAAAGCTGTAATAAAAGCCAAAGCTGCCGCAAGAAAGTATTAGTTTAAGGGTGTGCATATTTATGCAAACAGGTTATTGTAAGTTTTTTATGTTTTATTTTTCTCCTTCCCCTTTATGTATATATATATATATATACAGTATATATATATATATATATATATACTGTTTTCTACCCATTTTTTTACAAATCTTGCAGTATTTATTATTGCTCTAAGTGCTGCTATCCCTTTGCTGCTGTAGTATTGTGGGACTAATAAAGGATTATTTTATTTTATAACTTAGACAAAGGTTCTCAGTTCTGAAAGCAGGTACGAGAACCGGGTTTACCACGTGAAGATCCCACGTGGAGCAGCTCCAGACTGGAGCTTACGCAACCCAGGATCAGTGATTAACCACAGGAGTGGGTAATCAGCCAAATGCAACCCCACAGCCTCCTTAGCTTGTGATGAGAGAGATTATGCAAGATCAAAGGGCAAAACAGGCCAAGATTCTGCATGCTCACCTGAAACCACTACATTAAGAGAGACAGCCTCACCAATCACGTACCTTATCTCCAAACATCCTCTGCATTATCATCTGCATTATCAAAAAGGAATACTGTGACTATAAAATAATGTTTGTCCTCCAGCAGGGATTTGTCAAGATTACAACAAGAACATCCCTTTGGTGTGAACATACACTACAGCTCGTCAGTAACACTTCTCAGCCACTATAGAGGGGTTGCACATGATGTCAGTGGTCACATGCCACATTGTTTTTCTGCCATTTTGGACAGCAAATAGCGTGCGCCCTGTGTTGAGAACAATAATAATTCTACTAGCATGTACTCAGTCTGACTCGCCACGGTGTTCGTTTTCCATTACGATTGAATACCACCTTAAGTGAGTGAGATCTTTACAGCAAGGCGGCTCCCATGACATTGTTTGTATGTGACAAGAAAAACACAAGATGGATATGGAGGCAAGCCTGCTGCTTGCTGGTTTTTTGTCAGAGTAAAAGCAAAAAAGGAGAGCCAGATGTCATGAGGTTGAGCGTAATGCGTCACCGGGCTCAGGCTCTTAATTTACATCTAAGTATTTTCTGTATTTTTCCAGCGTTGTATTTTTTTCCTGTGTATTGATTCTAGATGTGTTCCTTGCTGTCAGTTGCTTTATGATGTCTTCTTGCCCTTATTATTATGAATATGATTCTGTCAGTATTTTTAGATTCCTGTTTTATTTTGGCTCTCAGTGTTTATATTTTGTTTCCTCGTGGCATGAGCTTCACACCTGTTCCAGGCACTCCCACTTTGTCATTATCTCGTCAGTGTGCTTTGTGTTAGTAATTAGATCACCTGCCCACTCATGTGAATCCGCACCTGCCATCAATTATGTCCTCAGTATTTATAGACTGTTGTTTTTTCTGTTCACTGCTGCTGCAGTCTTAGTTTAACTTTCTCCTTGCCACCAGAGCCCCTTCCTTGTTCTGGTGAGTTTGTGCTCTTCCAATATTTGTAAGTTCACCTTGTCTCCTGTTTGGATTTTTGCCTTATGCACTTTGGAACTTTTGTATTTTGTTATTAAACGCCACAAACTGCAGTTGGTGCGTGGGTCTGTCTTTCTCTGCCCTGAGAGGCAAATCATGACAGAAGACTGCAGCTAGTAAAAACACCCAGCTGCTGCAGTTTGTGGATTTTTGCCTTTTTCTGTTTTCACTCACCTGTTTCTCTGGAACAATCACCATGTCCCCAGCACGCTGACCTCCGCCAATCAAAGAGAGATTGACAGCGGGATCCCGAATGTGGAGGAGGAATGGGCTGCTGAATTCGTCCAGAGCTTTGTGGATGAAGCCTTCGCCTCCAGCAGCCCAAAGAAGATCTGGGAGAAAGTGGATTCAGCGACCGCGATAGTCGAGGCTCACCATGGGCTGTGGAGGTTTCCTCAGTTTGCGGAGCTGCTGACTCCACTCTCCGTCCTGCAGCAGTCTTTCCCCAGGCTGACGTGGGGGCCGTCTCCATCGAGCCTGAAGCCAACGGAGAAGTGCGCTCCACGGCAGACGCCCTGCTCAACCTCCACTCCTCGACGCTGTCATCCAGCTCTGGACCGCTGGAGGAATACTCCCGCCTCTCAGACAACAACTTTCCCTTCACCGAGGCAGAAGACTCCCGCAGCTTTGGGCCCTCAGCATTTTTCCTCTCCAGCTGTTTCGCCAGCTTCTTCTTTCTCTGCAGCTGCTGTTCCTTGCTTCTCCTCACCATTTTCTCCCGCTGCTGAGAGGTCGGCTGTTTTCTCACTGGCCCCGCCCATCGCTGGAGCCGCAGGGACGGCTCTTCAAGGTTCTCCTGGGGGGCCTTCTTCAATGGAAATCACGGAGAGGGTCAAACCTACACCTGCTGCAGCAGGAAAGACTGTGTGTCGGGAACACAGGCAAGTGTCTTTTCATTCACCCACATTTTATGATAATACGTCTTGCCTGATTCCCGGTGGTGAGGCTCAGTGTTTGCAGTCCCAAGATCACTCACCGCCTGCTGCAGCCATCAATTTCTCGCCTACCCACTCTGAGTCTCCTCCAATTATCCCTGAGCATCCGCCGGCCCCAGAACTGAGCCGCCGGACGATGGAGGAGCCTGCAGCTCTGGAGGACCTGGTTCCAGCCCCACAGCCACACTCTGGATGGAGGGAAAGCGCTGAGACTAAGCTGACGCCTGCAGCGACAAAGAAGCGTCCCTGGGCCTCAGCTGAGTAGGATCCTGCACTAGCAGGTAGTCGACCTGAATCCATGCCGGGTGAGCCACCTGTATGGGTCACATTGCTGGGGGGTCACGGGACTGCACCAACCACCATGCCTGCTGCAGGGGCCGCTGCAGCAGAGTTGGAGATGGATCAACAGAGGGCCAGGTCCGAGGAACAATCACTTGGATCGACGGAGTCCTGGACGTCAGGCAAGTGCTTTCTTTTGTTTTTCTTGTGTCTATTTTGGAGAGATCTTGTCTGGCTTTTGGTGGGGAGAGCTGGGTGCAGCTGTGAGCTGCACCTGAGTTCACCTCACCGGACTCCACTGCTGCCAGTGACCCTGACCCTGTTTCTGTGCCTGTCTTGTCTGAGCTCTCTCCCAGGGTTACCAAGGATGTACCAGCTTTGCCAGACGTCTCTGTCGGTCCAGGCTTGCTGCCTGAGATTGCTGTGAGTCCAGCTCCCCCTGCTGAGGTCGTTGCGGGTGCGCCGTCCCAGCCTGGGACCTCCATGGGTGCTGCTCCCCCTCCTGCTGAGGTCATCATGGGTGCTCCGCCCCAGCCCGGGACTGCCGTTGGTGCAGCTCCTCCTCAGTCCGGGTCTCCGTGGGTGCTGTTTCCCAGTTGGGGACCGTCGTGGGTACTGCACCTCAGCTTAAAACCAACTTGGGTGCTGTGCTCCAGTGTGGGCCCACTATGGGCATTACACTCCAACCCAGGGGCCACCGTGGGTGCAGCTTTGGCCCAGTCCTTGTCCACATTGGGTGCTGCTGTGCTTCAGCCCGGAGCCACCGCGGGTGCTGCTTTGCTCCAGTCCGGAGCCTCCACGGGTGCAACTATGTCCCAGTCCAGGACCACCGCGGGGGCAACCTCGCTCCAGTCCGGAGCCACCGCGGGTGCTACTATGTCCTAGTCCAGGACCACCGAGGGTGCTGCTGGCCAGTCCGAGAGCGTTGTGGTTCCCTCTCCTTCACCAGACACTATCGTGCCCCCCCCTCCTCTGCTAGACGCCATCATGGTCCCCTCTCTTTTGCCAGATGCTGTCGTGGTTCCCCCTCCCGTGCCAGACGCCTTTGTGGTTCCCCCTCCTCTCTTGTCCTTCCCTCCATTGGACCTCCCCATGGGGGAGCTGCCTCCTGGGCTACCCCTTTCAGTTTAGGTGGCTAAAAAACTCTGTTAACTGCCTGATGGACTGAGCCATTGGGTTGGGTGGCCCACATTCTCCGTCAGGCCACCTGACTCGTACTACCTCATCGTCTGTCAGGCCAGGACTTTGGCCAGCCACCTGAACTGTTTAGTTCTTTGGCCTGGGGGCCTAGGCACCTGGTTTTGCGTGGGTGCAGATCCTGAGTGGGGTTTGTGTTTTTGTTCCCCCCACCTCGCACACGGGGTGGTTTATTGTTATACCTTTTTTTTGGGAGGGGGGGGACTTTTCTTTTTTGGTGTTATCTTGCGGTGTCTGGAATCCACCCCTTAAGGGGAGGGCTCTTTCACAAGGCTGAGCATGGTGACGCACCGCACTCAGGGTCTTAATTTACATCTAAGTATTTTCTGTATTTTTCCAGCGTTGTATTATTTTCCTGTTTATTGATTCTACATGTGTTCTTTGCTGTCAGTTGCTTTATGATGTCTTCTTGCCCTTATTATTATGAATATGATTCTGTTAGTATTTTTAGATTCCTGTTTTATTTTGGTTCTCAGTGTTTATATTTTGTTTCCTCGTGGCATGAGCTTCGCACCTGTTCCAGGCACTCCCACTTTGTCATTATCTCGTCTGTGTGCTTTGTGTTAGTAAGTAGATCACCTGCTCGCTCATGTCAATCCGCACCTGCCATCAATTATGTCCTCAGTATTTATAGACTGTTGTTTTTTCTGTTCACTGCTGCAGTCTTAGTTTAACTTTCTCCTCACTACCAGAGCCCCTTCCTCATTCTGGTGAGTTTGTGCTCTTCCAATATCTGTAAGTTCACCTTGTCTCCTGTTTGGATTTTTGCCTTATGCACTTTGGAACTTTTGTATTTTGTTATTAAATGCTACAAACTGCAGTTGGTGCGTGGGTCTGTCTTTCTCTGCCTTGAGTGTCATGGTCTGAGCTCTGATTCTGTCCGTGCTTGGGCTGTCTGGTATTTTCCCCATTCTGTGTTGTCATATGGCCTTCCAGGGCTTTTATTGTGACAGCGTCATGGCAGGACTTCCGGCTGTCAGAGCCGAGCTGCGCCGTGACAGCTGAATCACACTCCATTGATTACATTCTCATTTCCTGATTCATCTAAGTGCCTTATTTAAGGGAGCAGCTGAGGTTACTCCGGGCTGCGACCTCGCATAACATGTGTTTCATACAAAGTTCGGCTAGAGTCCCTAACCCTGGCTCCAATCACCCCTTTGATTCTTCGTGCCTCAGTAAGTGTATTTCCTCAGAGTCCGTTTTCCAGTGTCTAGTGTTTATTCGTGTTTTTGCCCCACGTGGCTGTTCTTTTGTCATTTTGTATCCTTTGTTAATAAATATGCAAACTCATCGGCTGGCCTATAGTGTCTCATTAATGGCCCGCGAGGGCCATCCATGATGGTAGGTCGCAACCAAAACGAGACGCCGGTCACCGTGAGTTTGTGTTGGGCTTGTCGTTTTCCTTTTTTCCGTGTACCAGCTTGTTAGGAGATGGTGTTGCCAGGAAAGGGCTATTCTGGGAGCTTGGGCTACGAGCTGATCGTGTTCCTAATTGAGCTAGATGGCCTACTCTCCAACGCTCGTTGCGGCGTCACTCCCGACGCCTCACCCTGGTACTTGGACCTTGCAGAGCTGGTAATTAACAGCAATCTTCGCCATGCCGACCACGCCGAGGTCAGGATGAGGATGGCGGAAATCACGGCACTCTGGGAGAAGAACCGTGGAATGGAGGGGAATTCGGGCAGGAAACTGAGGGTGAGGCATCCCCGTTCCTTGCCTCGGGATTCAGTTCCTGTCACCCAACCAGCCCAGGAGTCCACGTCACGCAGGTGCCGTTCCTGTCCATAGTGGAGGAGGAGATCAGCCAGGATTCCCCCAGAAGAGATGTAGTGGACAGCTGAGCTCATCCGGGGCCGTGTGGCTGAGACTCGCTCTGCTGTCCATCCTACTCAGATTATGAAGCATGTGGTGGCGGCAGTCAGACTGGTGGAGGTCAGTCCCCAACTCCATGATTACCCCGAGTACACTGATCTGCTAGCCTCTGTCTCTGTGCAGGAGCAGCGTTTCCCAGACCTAACCTTTGCCTCGCCCTCTGCTGGTAAACGTCGTCACCCTGCTCATAATGAGCCTCAGCGAGATCCCCGTCCGGATCCAGTTCCAGGTAGCCGTAAGAACTCTGCCTCCCAGCCAGCTGTTGCCCCTGCATCACGACGAAAGGGAAAGACAGCAGCCTCCGCCTCCGGGTCTTCTGTTTCCGCTGTTCTGTCAGCTCCTCGTCCCCGGACTGCCTCGGCTGCTCCTCACTCCTTCTCGACGCTCTCCCCAGCTGCTGTGAGCTCCATGAGTCCGACTCCGGCTGTTCCCGTTCTTGATCCTGTGCGAGCGGCTCCTCTTCGTCTTCCTGGGGTTCCCTCCGTCACCATCCAAAGGGGAAAGAAAAGAACCAAGCCTGCTGCAGCAGTTTCCATCGGCCCTCAGCTGTGCAGGCAAGTGCTATTTCATTCTCTTCCTTCATATTGTGGATTGCCTTGTCTGACTCCTGGGGGTGGAGTTTGGGGCCCACAGTCCCCCGAGCTTCCTCCACCTGCTGCAGTCATTAATTGTGAACCTGCTTCCCCTGAGCGTTCCCCGGTGCCAGGAATACACCGCTGGACGAAGAAGGAGCCTGCGGCCCTGGAGAGTCTGGTACCAGCCCCGCAGCCACGTCACGGGCAGAGGAGGAGGGCGGACTGCCGATTGGAGCCTGCACCGATGATTAAGCGTCCCCGGGTCTTCGTGGAGGAGCGGTTAGACCCAGCAGGCCACGGATCCCCTGCCACTGTGCCGTGCGGGCCTTCGGCGTGGACGTCAGCACCAGGGAGTCCCCAGACTGTGAGGAGCATCATGCCGGCTGCGGAGCCCGCTGCAGTCGAGTGGGAACCAGGAATGGACCTCCAGCTAATTGAGCCTGGATCATCGGAGTACTGGACAGCGGTGGAGCCTGTGATCAGGCAAGTGTTCTATTTTGTCTTTCTCTTCTCTATTCTGGAGCATTATTGCCTGTCTCTTGGGGAACTGAGCCGGGTGCAGCCGATCGCTGCATCCGAGCTTGTCTCGCCGGGCTCTGCTGCTGCCGGTGATCCTGATCCCGGTTCTTTCTCTTCCTCTGAGCCTTCTCCCAGGGTCACCGGTGACGAACCTGTTCCGGTCATCATCTTGGAGGTCCCAGGTTCGTGCTCGGAGGTCATCCCTGGTGCTGCGCCGGCCCAGTTGGGGCCCGTCGTGGGTGCTGTTCCGACCCAGTCGGGGTCCGTCGTGGGTGCAGCTGTGATCCAGTTAGGGTCCATCGTGGGTGCAGTGCTGGCCCGGTCGGGGTCCAGCAAGGGCACAGCACTGGTTCGGTTCAAGTTCGTAGAAGGAGCTGCAGATCCTCCGCTGTCTGACGTTTGACTGGCCCCTCATCTCTCCCACTTTCTTCCTCCACCGGGTACTGCTGGGGTTCCCCAGATTCAACTCGGCTTTCCCTCACTATCCTGCTTGGTAGGGAGGCCGCCACCGAGTTCTCCCCTCCGGTCCCGGTGGCCTAAGGATGCGGGTCAGCCGCCTGGGAGACTGCTTCGCCAGTTCGGCGTTCTGGGTAGGCCACCCGACGGACTGCCTTGTTTGTTTGGCGACCTGGTCCGGCCACCTGAGGTACTGTTTCTCCGGGCCTGGGACTGGGGTAGACCGCCCAAACTGTTTCTTTTTCCCCTGCCAGCGATCTGGACTCTGGATGCGGGTAGATCACCCGAACTGTTTTTTTTTTTTTGTGTGTGTGTCTCTTTGTGCTCTACTTGCCGGCATCCCTGTAAGGTTTTTTTTCCCCCCTCTTCTCTGTAGTTTGAGAGATGCCCTTTTATTTTTTTTCCTTTGCTTGTTTATATTATTGAACTGTATTTGTGGTGTTGCTGCTCGACTGTGTAGCTTTTGAGTTTTTTTCCCCCTGGTGTTAGGGTACTAGGTATTTTTTGTTTGGTACCTGTATTTTAGTTTCCTTGTTGCCTTGTTCCTTTTGTATTTCATCTGTGCTCTAGGGTTATTTGTAGCATGTTCTGCCTTGTTTTTTTCTGTATTTTAGCCTCATCATTTTGGTTATCGTGGTTGTCCTAACTAACTAACTAACTAACCTGCACTTATATAGCGCTTTTCTAGTCACAAAGACCACTCAAAGCGCTTTCATTAATACTAACCCTCTATTCTAAGGGCCTATAGGAAACAAATATCTAGGGACAATTTAGAACAGCCAATTAACCTAACATGCATGTTTTTGGCATGTGGGAGGAAACCGGAGAAATCCCGGAGTAAACCCACGCAACACGGGGAGAACATGCAAACTCCACACAGATCACTGTTGGTCGGGGGCTGGGATCGAACCCACGATCCCACGATCCCCACAATCCCCCGGCCAAGGGTAAACTGTGCTGCCGCAGTGCTAACCACTGCGCCACCGTGCAGTCCTCTATTGTGTGTGGTTTTGTTTTTTTTCCTGATTCTCTCCCTCCTGGCCTGTTTCCCCCTTCCGCCTTCTCTGGGTCGGCTCTGGTTGCCTTAGGGTTGGGGGGGGGGGGCTTGGATGTTATGTTTGCACCTGGAATGCGCCTTTTGAGCGAGGAGTACTGTCATGGTCTGAGCACTGATTCTGTCTGTGCTCGGGCTGTCTGGTGGTTTCCCCGTTCTGTGTTGTCATATGGCCTTCCAGGGCTTTTACTGTGACAGTGTCACGGCAGGACTTCCGGCTGTCAGAGCCGAGCTGCGCCGTGACAGCTGAATCACATTCCATTGATTACATTCTCATTTCCTGATTCATCTAAGTGCCTTATTTAAGGGAGCAGCTGAGGTTACTCCAAGCTGCGACCTCACATAACGTGTGTTCCATACAACATTCAGCTGGAGTCCCTAACCCCGGCTCCAGTCACCCCTTTGATTCTTCGTGCCTCAGTAAGTGTATTTCCTCAGAGTCCGTTTTCCAGTGTCTAGTGTTTATTCATGTTTTTGCCCCACATGGCTGTTCTTTTGTCATTTTGTATCCTTTGTTAATAAACATGTAAACTCATCAGCTGGCCTATAGCGTCTCATTAATGGCCCATGAGGGCCATCCATGACACTGAGAGGCAAATCATGATACCAGAAAAGGCTACAGGTGGCAAGACGAAACACTGGAAAAGTATTGGAGAGTTCTGGAAGCCATGGAGCAGCGGAAGACATGAGGATACGAACTAGATCACATATGAAGGTAAGCTAATGATTGCTAATACTAGTTAGCACTAGTAAGTCCCCCGTACTACATTGTAATCACAGCAAGTTATCGCTATTAGGTACTGAAATATGTATGCTGTGTGTGTTAGTTAGCTCACTGTCTGCATATAGGAGACAATGGTGTTTTTTGTTCAAAATGAGCAAAGATGCATAATATCACATCACTCACCATCCTCAATCACTGTTTTCAATAATGATGATGCCGTGGTCGGGTCTATGCCAATCTGCCTCCCATCTGCCTCTGCTGTGGCTGTGAATTTGTTTCAGGTCTCGCCGTCCAGCTCCCTCTGGATTTCTTTAATCGGCTACCAAGGACAGAAAAGTCTGCACCTCGTTGGTGGACCACAGTGTTGATTTGTGTGTAGCCATTTATCTTGTTGATTACACTCACTCACGCTTGCTGTTGGTGATTTGACTGTTCGTTGCCGTCCAAAATGGCGCAGTAAACAAAAGACACGTGACTCATGTGACGTCGGTGCAACCCCTCTATTGTCCTAATTCTGTCTGTTTAAAATTAGCATTCCTTATCTCTAACATCTTTGGGGCATCACTGATCACAGACAACATTACAACAAAGGGAGATTTTGATGATAATTATCAGAGGTGGCAGGCTTTGAATGAGGGTAGTCTTTTTCTCTCTCTTTTAACTCCAAAATCAAATAAAGTACTTCAAACTCCATGCTATATCTGCATTCTATGAAGTGCACTGGATAAATGAATATGGACATACTGAGAGTCCACAAATTATTAGCTGAATGAAAGAGGACACAAACTACTCTGTGGAGAACGATGCAATCCTATAAACTTGCAGTCCTGTTTGCAGCCAGTGTTCTTTCACACTCGAACAGATGCTCAGCATTTTTGTCAGAGATACAAAAAAACGGATGTATCTGTTTACAATGCAACAAAATAAACTCCCATTGTTTTAACAAAGAACTCAGTCAGTGTAATTGCATGACTAGATCTCATGCTGTGCACAGCACAAATAGTTTTATGCACAAAGCAGAGCTCTGTGCTGCTAACAGAAATTGGTTACCTTGCTGAAAAGTTGGAGTTCACTCACAATAACTCACTATGGCTGCTGCTTCATGCTGCATTAGTCCCCCACCCTTCAAAAAAAACAAAAACAAAAACAAAAGCTCAGTTCATGAGAAATGTAGAATATGAATGTTGCCAAATGCATTCTTTATAAACTATCATGATCACAGTTAACCTCCTCCTTTTGCAAAATAACCCCCCTCGCCATCTGAATGTAATTACTCCAAAGCAGCAGCAGCAGGAAACGATTGTTTTGCATTAGCACTAACTTAATTTAGTTCTCAAATGAGTGCATGAGAGTGAACAGTGAAGCTGATATCAGCCTGCTGCATTGTTTCATGTAAATCCCTCATGCATTGGCAGGCATGTTCATTTCAGTGCCATAAAAGAGGCCTTGTATTTGAACGCAAACTCTGGAAATATGGACAAGATAACTGGAATCAGAATGAGGCTGGCAGAAAACTATTAAGAATTTCTAAAACTTTAAATGATTTTTAATGAAATCATGCCCTGGCAATTCTCGAGACCTTTGCTCTTGCTATCTTAATCCTCTATGAGCATTTGGCATTCATTCTAGTTGATCTCCTTTATTAAAATGGGGCTCTTGGATCCCATCCAGCCTTTGTTGTTGTGGTCTGGGCTATGTCAGAGATAATTCTTTTCAATTTCCTTCCTCTCTTTGTTTATCAGATGCCATCTCCTCAGGTCTCAGTGACTGCCATTTGGTTAAACTTTGTTAACTTTCTATCATTTTTAGAAATGACACTTCCTGACCAACAACCAATGCTGCAATTACGGGTCAAAGACAACGTGACTTACTCTGTGCTGTTTTTTTCTTCTTCAGAGGGGGAAGTGTGTAACATTTGCAGAGGACAAATGTTACTGCCTGCTGTTGTCTTGTCACTTTTTGTCATTCTTGGTTTTTTTGCAAAGTCATCCCACGGTGAAATGCACCCAACTGTCATCATCTGCTCTCACGACTTTAAACCAAGCAGCAAACTGAGACACTGTGTGTGGACTGCACGGACACCGGTAAAACCCAGACAAGAAGCAAAACTTGTATATTGACAAAAATGACCTTTAAATGAGTGCTATTCATCAATGGTGATAAACATTCATGAAACTTTAAAACCTGAGGGGTGGCCCAGTGATAAAGCATCCGCCACATAGCTGGGAGGTTGTGGGTTCACACCCCGACTGGGTCATACCAAAGACCATATAAAAAAAGGTACTTTCCACCTTCTAGCTTGGTGCTCAGCATTATAGAATAATTGTTTGTTACTCAACCATGGGGAGGGGCACAAGGCAGTGTACCCCTAGTGCTGATTCCAAGCCTGTGTAAATGGGGAGGTTTGTGTCAAGAAGGGCATCCATCGTAAAATCTCTGCCAAATCGAGTAATAACATGCAGACCCTGTGACTATGTGGGACTAATGTGAGGACAAGAAGATCTATGAAACGGTGAAGAAGATACAGGTAAGAGAGTGAAGGTAAATTTAATCACATCAAATCATTATAAAATCGGTAAAATGAAAAAAACAATGATAAGACTTTACAACACAATATGTGAAGTACTTTGAAATTATTGTGGACTTTTAGCGTAAGTACTAATGTAAAGCAGAAGAAGAAAGAGGAAGAAGAAGAAGAGTTTTGGATATAACCTCTGTTGTTACCATAAAAAGTGCCTTGTTGTTATTTGAGTCCCATACATTTGTCATATATTAGCCATCAAGGTAGACTGTAGTTACTATACAAGAACTCTGTAGTTTCCATGCTTCAGACAAGCTAAATATTTCCACTAATCTTATCTGCAAGTATACCAGAATTACCTGGTATTTACTGAGTTCTAATTTTGTAATAACCCCCAAATTACCAGGTACTTAATGTGCTCTGAGCTGTGTTCTTAAGTTACACTGATTAGTAATAATTATTCCACATTAAACCAGTACCCATCCATCCATCCATCCATCCATCCATCCATCCATCCATCCATCCATCCATCCACCTTCTACTACTTATCTGGGGGTCTGGGCCACGGGGGAAGTGGTTCAAGCAGAGCAGCCCAGACTGCCCCTTGGTTCACATAGAACCATGATCCCTATGATCTCTTATGAAGGTGGTGAGCCCACTGGAGGGCGGACCCATGTGGCTCCTTTGGATACACTGGGCTCTTGATGTAACTCTTTTCATGGGGATCCACTGGACCGCTTTTGGTCTTGGACCAGTTTGTCTTAGCCCTACCAGGGCCAGTTTTGCCTCCGACAATAAAGCTCCTGGGATCATTAGGACACACAAGAAAAAAACAATACTCCTCCTAGTTAGTTAGGCAATTGCCCTAATTCTCATCACTCACACACAACCATCCTCAAGTTTATCTGCATCCAGGTAGAGGTCATGGTCAAAGTCAGGAGATCTGGGCATTTATGATTTCACAAAAATCATTAATCCTCCTAGAAAATTGCCCCAATGTTTGATAAACTCAAGCACAATGATCCTCAAGTGGGTCTGCATCTAGGCTGTGCTCATGGCCAAGGTCAAAGTCAACCATCAGGAGATCTGAGCACTCTCGGGGTGATTTCATCAGGTTGGAATGAGCTGCTCTGTTATTGGCGGTTTGATTTCCTCAAACTAACAATGAATGCAGGCATTATGTAACCCAGTAAGTCCTAGGTCATTTTGGAGTACTTACCCATAAGAATATTGGAAGTATTAAACTTGTCTAAAGCATGAAAACTCCAAGGTTCTTATATGGTAACTACAAACTACAGAGATGGTAGACACTTATGATAAGTATTTGGTAGTTAAATAATGAAGTGATTTTATTGTAAAAAAAAAAAAAAAAAAAAAAGGGAAAAAAAACAAAAATGGGGTTATATTTTTAACTTCACAATGTACATACACTGTTTTTACACCAGCACTTGTAGTAAAAAGTACATGGTAATTTCATAGTACCTCACGGACTGTGTTATAAGATAAGATAAGATAAGATAAGATAAGATAAGATAAGCCTTTATTAGTCCCACAATGGGAAATTCCAGGATTGCAACAGCACAGGGATAGCAACACTCAGAGCAACAATCAAGAAGACAAGAAAAACAAGAGCAGCGAATATACAGTACATATGTACATATAAATATATAAATATACGTATATACACACAGTGCAGAGCATTGTAGCTAGATGGAATAAATATATAAATACAGTGGGGCAAAAAAGTATTTAGTCAGCCACCAATTGTGCAAGTTCTCCCACTTAAAAGATGAGAGAGGTCTCCAATTTTCATCATAGGTATACCTCAACTATGAGAGACAAAATGAGAAAAAAAAAATCCAGAAAATCACATTGAATGATTTTTAATGAATTAATTGGTAAATTCCTCGGTAAAGTAAGTATTTGGTCAAGAACAAAAGTTCATCTCAATACTTTGTTATATACCCTTCGCTGGCAATGACAGAGGTCAAACGTTTTCTGTAAGTCTTCACAAGGTTTTCACATACTGTTGCTGGTATCTTCGCCCATTCCTCCATGCAGATCTCCTCTAGAGCAGTGATGTTTTGAGGCTGTCGCTGGGCAACATGGACTTTCAACTCCCTCCAAAGATTTTCTATGGGGTTGAGATCTGGAGACTGGCTAGGCCACTCCAGGACCTTGAAATGCTTCTTACGAAGCCACTCCTTTGTTGCCCGGGTGGTGTGTTTGGGATCGTTGTCATGCTGAAAGATCCAGCCACGTTTCATCTTCAATGCCCTTGCTCATGGAAGGAGGTTTTCACTCAAAATCTCACGATACATGGCCCCATTCATTCTTTCCTTTACATGGATCAGTCGTCCTGGTTCCTTTGCAGAAAAACAGCCCCAAAGCATGATGTTTCCAACCCCATGCTTCACAGTAGGTATGGTGTTCTTTCTCCTCCAAACACGACAAGCTGAGTTTTTATCAAAAAGTTCTATTTTGGTTTCATCTGACCATATGACATTCTCCCAATCCTCTTCTGGATCATCCAAATGCTCTCTAGCAAACTTCAGACAGGCCTGGACATGTACTGGCTTAAGCAGGGGGACACATCTGGCACTGCAGGATTTGAGTCCCTGGCGGCGTAGTGTGTTTCAATTCAATTCAATTCAACTTTATTTATATAGCGCCATTTCACAACAACAGTCATCTCATAGCACTATTAACTGTAGGGGGAACCCCCACAGTTGCAGAAAGACCCCAGCAATCAGGCGATCCCCTGTGAGCAAGCACTTGGCGACGGTGGAGAGGAAAAATTCCCTTTTAACAGGAAGAAACCTCCAGCAGAACCAGGCTCAGGGAAGGGCAGTCATCTGCTGCGACTGGCTGGGGGGTGAGGGGATAGAGAAGAAGAAAAGAACAGACATGTAGAGAGCAAACAGCATGATGGGGACTCAATCTATGGGAGAGAACACCCAAATGTTAATGACCAGCAAAAAAAAATATTTCATTGAGAGTGAGGAAAGGAGTGAGGCCCAGTGCATTACTGGAGGTCCCCCGGCTGACTAAACCTATTAGCAGCATAACTAAGGGAGGGTTCAGAAACACATGATCCCTCCCTAATTGTAGGCTATATCATAAAGGTAGGTTTTAGCCCTATTCTTAAAAACAGAGATCGAGTCTGACTCCCGAATCCAGATTGGCAGCTGGTTCCACAGGAGAGGAGCTTGATAACTGAAGGCTCTGCCTCCCATTGTACTTTTGGAGATTCTAGGTATTACAAGTAATCCTGCATTTTGGGAGCATAGTGCTCTGTTAGGATAATACGGTAGTATCAGATCTTTTAAATAAAAAGGAGCCTGATTGTTTAGAGCTTTGTAAGTAGAAGGATTTTAAACTTAATTCTAAACTAATGAAACTAAATGATAGAAGGCAGTCTTAGAAACAAATTTAATATGTGAATTGAAGGACAGATCTTGATCAAAAATAATTCCAAGGTTCCTCACAGAGCTATTAAGAGAAAGAGTAACCGCATCCAAACTGAAAGTTTGATTTGGAAAGGAATTTCTAAGGTTTTTTGGACCAACAAGAATAACTTCAGTCTTATCTGAATTTAATAGCAGGAAATTACAAGTCATCCAAGCTTTGATTTCCTTAAGGCAGGCTTCTAACTTGGCTAATTGATTACTATCATCTGGCTTCATTGACAGGTATAATTGTGTGTCATCTGCATAACAATGAAAATGTATACAGTGCTTTCTAATAATGTTGCCTAACGGAAGCATATATAAACTAAAAAGAGTAGGGCCTAGCACAGATCCCTGTGGAACTCCATGACTAAGGTTTGAGTTGAAAGAAAACTCATTATTTACATGAACAAACTGGAACCTATCAGATAAATAAGATCTAAACCACTGCAACGAAGTTCCATTAAGTCCAACATAGTGTTCTAATCTATCAAGTAGAATATTTTGATCGATAGTATCAAAAGCTGCACTAAGGTCTAAAAGGACAAGTACAGAAACCAGTCCATTATCAGATGCGATGAGGAGGTTGTTAGTGACCTTCGCTAAGGCTGTTTCAGTACTATGATGGATTCTAAACCCAGATTGAAACTCTTCAAGTAAACCATTTCCCTGCAGGTGGTCAAATAATTGCGTAGCAACAACTCTTTCTAAGATTTTTGAAATGAAAGGGAGATTAGAGATTGGTCTATAGTTAGGTAAAGCTCCTGGATCTAGCGTTGGCTTTTTGAGTAAGGGTTTAATTACAGCCGTTTTAAAAGCCTGCGGTACATGGCCTAAAGTTAATGAAGAATTGATTATATGAAGAATAAAGCTACCAATAAGTGGGAAGACTTCTTTAAATAACCTGGTAGGAATAGGGTCTAAAAGACAAGTTGAAGGTTTGGATGAGGAAACTATTTTGTCTAACTCACAAAGGTCGATTGGAGTAAACTCATCAAGACAGACATCAATAGAAGGAGTTGTAGTAGTTACAGTATTTAAGTTAACTGTGGGAAGAATCTGATTGATTTTATCTCTGATGGATGAAATTTTATTATTGAAAAAGTTCATAAAGTCCTGACTAGTAAGCTCTAAGGGAATGCTAGGATTGACAGAGTCCTGACTCTTTGTCAACCTGGCTACAGTGCTGAAAAGAAACCTGGGATTATTCTTGTTCTCTTCTATTAATGCAGAGTAATAACTCGTTCTAGCTTTTCTAAGAGATTTTTTATAAATTAAAAGATGATTTCTCCAAGCTAAATAGATTTCATCTAAATTAGTGGAGCGCCATTTTCTTTCTAATTGACAAGTCTTCTGTTTTAAGCTACGAGTTTCTGTGTTGAACCAAGGAGTTAGAAATCTCTGATTAGACTTTTTCTTTTTTAAGGGGGCCACCAAGTCTAGAGTCTAATGCAGAGAAGCTGTAACACTATCCACCATGTTATCAATTACAGAAGGAGCAAGCTGTCTATAGCTTATTTCTGTTGTGTTGACACATGGCAAAGAGTAAACAATCTGCATAAATTTGGTAACAGCATCATCTGAGAGGCATCTACTGTAATAATATTTTTCTTTAGGAGCCAAATAGTCAGAAATAGTAAAATCAAAGGTTAACAGACAATGGTCTGACAGTACAGGGTTATGAGGAGACACTACAAGATTTTCTATTTCTATGCCATATGACTGTATGTATGGTGGAGGTAATGAGTAGAATTTCCTACTTTCTGAGAAAACCCAATTGAGTCTAATATTGAATTAAATGCCACATTAAGGCAGTCACTATCTACATCCACATGTATATTAAAGTCCCCTACTGTAATTATTCTATCAGATTTCAGCACTAAATCGGCTAAGAAATCAGCAAATTCGGATAAAAATTCTAAGTAGGTTGATGGGGGACGATAAACTATGGCAAATAAAATTGGGTTTAACCTAAAATTGCTAAAGTGCCCAATACTGAGGACCAGGCCCTCAAAGGAATTATAACATGTTTTTTGCTTTACATTAACTAGTAATTTGGAATGGTAAATTGTTGCTACTCCTCCTCCACGACCAGAACTTCTGGGATTTTGACAGTTTAAATAACCAGAGGGAGTTGATTCATTTAAACCAACATAACCCTCTTGCCCTAACCAAGTCTCTGTAAGGGAAATTAAATCAATCTGATGATCAATTAACAGATCATGGACTAACAGAGACTTGTGAGTTAGAGACCTAATATTTAATAAACCACATTTAATTTTTAAATTATGAGGAGGAACAGAGGCCAAATCATTCAATTTAGAGGCTTTAAGTTTAATTTGAGTTTTACCAATATTTTGCTTAATCACTTTGGGATGCTTATATATTATATTTTTATTTACTTTGGAGGGAGCAGACAATGATTCTCTGATGGGGAAGACAGGGGCTAAGCTGAGGGGTGGCGGATGAAGAGGAGCTGCAGAGAGGCGTGTAAGATTGCGACTCTGCCTCCTGGTCCCAACTCTGAGTAGTCAATGTTTTGGAAATTTGGATAAAAAAGATGCCAGATTGTTAGATAAATGAGAAGCACCATCCAAAGTGGGATGAATGCTGTCTCGTCTCATAAGACCAGGTTTTCCCCAAAAAGAGCTCCAATTGTTAATGTAGCCCATGTCATTTGCAGGACACCACACAGACAGCCAGCGGTTCAAGGATGACGAGCGGCTAAACATGTTATCACTGGTCAGATTGGGGAGGGGCCCAGAGAATACTACAGTGGCAGACATCGTTTTTGCAAAGTCACACACCAATTCTACATTAAGTTTCGTGACTTCCGACTGCCGGAGACGGATGTCATTAATGCCAGCGTGAATAACAATTGTGGAGTATTTACAGTTACTTATAGCCAGCATTTTCAAATTTGACTCGATGTCGCCTGCTCTGGCCCCAGGAATGCATTTGACTATGGCCGCTGGAGTCTCTAGGTTCACGTTTCTGACTACAGAGTCGCCAATGATCAGAGTTTTTTCCTCAGCGGGTGTGTCGCTGCGCGGGGAAAAACGATTAGAAACGTGAACAGGTTGGTGGTGTACCGGGGCTTTGCGACTAGGCTTCCTTCTCACCATCACCCACCCAGTCTCCTTGCTGCTGAGGAGAGCCGGAGGACCGCTAACAGGGGGGCCTAAGCTAGCTAGCTCCGCTGCAGCTAAGGGGCGTCCGTCAAGATTAACTGGCGCAGACGGTGTTTCAATGCAGCGGAGCCGGGATTCCAAATCAGACAACCTCGCCTCGAGCGCCTCAAAAAGACAACATTTATTACATTACATTTACTGTTATCACTAAAAGAGGCAGAGGTGTAGCTAAACATCTGACAGAGAGAGCACACCAGAGGAGGAGAGGAAGGAGAGCTAGTAGCCATCGCTAGTGGCTAACCCAAAGCTCAGGAGAGTGAGGAGAGCAAACCACACAGACAGACAGGAAAACAGGAAGTGACGATACGTTACCACAAGAAAGTGATGATGTTTCTGATGTAGCCTTTGTTACTTTGGTCCCAGTTCTCTGCAGGTCATTCACTAGGTCCCCCCATGTGGTTGTGGGATTTTTGCTCACCGTTCTCATAATAATTTTGACCCCACGGGGTGAGATCTTGCGTGGAGCCCCAGATCGAGGGAGATTATCAGTGGTCTTGTATGTCTTCCATTTTCTAATAATTGCTCCCACAGTTGATTTCTTCACACCAAGCTGCTTACCTATTGCAGATTCAGTCTTCCCAGCCTGGGTCTACAATTTTGTTTCTGGTGTCCTTTGACAGCTCTTTGGTCTTGGCCATAGTGGAGTTTGACTGTTTGAGGTTGTGGACAGGTGTCTTTTATACTGATAACGAGTTCAAACAGGTGCCATTAATACAGGTAAGGAGTGGAGGACAGAGGAGCCTCTTAAAGAAGAAGTTACAGGTCTGTGAGAGCCAGAAATCTTGCTTGTTTGTAGGTGACCAAATACTTATTTTACCGAGGAATTTACCAATTAATTCATTAAAAATCCTTCAATGTGATTTTCTGGATTTTTTTTTCTCATTTTGTCTCTCATAGTTGAGGTATACCTATGATGAAAATTGGAGACCTCTCTCATCTTTTAAGTGGGAGAACATGCACAATTGGTGGCTGACTAAATATTTTTTGCCCCACTGTACATATACACACAGTGCGGAGCATTGTAGCTAGATGGAATAAACAGCATAACCGCCTACTTAGTTATCCTACATAGTATGAATATTCAATTCAATTCAATTCAATTCAATTCAATTCAACTTTATTTATATAGCGCCATTTCACAACAACAGTCATCTCATAGCACTATCAACTGAAGGGGGGACCCCCACAGTTGCAGAAAGACCCCAGCAATCAGGCGATCCCCTGTGAGCAAGCACTTGGCGACGGTGGAGAGGAAAAACTCCCCTTTAACAGGAAGAAACCTCCAGCAGAACCAGGCTCAGGGAGGGGCAGTCATCTGCTGCGACTGGCTGGGGGGTGAGGGGATAGAGAAGAAGAAAAGAACAGACATGTAGAGAGCAAACAGCACGATGGGGACTCAGTCTATGGGAGAGAACAAACAAATGTTAATGACCAGCAAAAAAAAAAAATATTTCATAGAGAGTGAGGAAAGGAGTGAGGCCCAGTGCATTACTGGAGGTCCCCCGGCTGACTAAACCTATTAGCAGCATAACTAAGGGAGGGTTCAGAAACACATGATCCCTCCCTAATTGTAGGCTATATCAAAAAGGTAGGTTTTAGCCCTATTCTTAAAAACAGAGATCGAGTCTGACTCCCGAATCCAGATTGGCAGCTGATTCCACAGGAGAGGAGCTTGATAACTGAAGGCTCTGCCTCCCATTGTACTTTTGGAGATTCTAGGTATTACAAGTAATCCTGCATTTTGGGAGCGTAGTGCTCTGTTAGGATGATACGGTAGTATCAGATCTTTTAAATAAAAAGGAGCCTGATTGTTTAAAGCTTTGTAAGTAAGAAGAAAGATTTTAAACTTAATTCTAAACTCTATGGGAAGCCAATGAAGGGAGGCCAGAACCGGAGAGATATGATCTCTCTTTCTAGTACCTGTTAAAACTCTTGCTGCAGCATTTTGGATCAGCTGAAGACTTTTTAAAGATGTTTTAGGACAGCCTGATAATAAAGAATTACAATAATCTAATCTCGAGCTAACAAAAGCGTGGATCAGCTTCTCAGCATCACTCTGAGACAAGATGCTCCTAATCTTGGCAATATTACGCAAATGATAGAAGGCAGTCTTAGAAACAAATTTAATATGTGAATTGAAGGACAAATCCTGATCAAAAATAACTCCAAGGTTCCTCACAGAGCTATTAAGAGAAAGAGTAACTGCATCCAAACTGAAAGTTTGATTTGGAAAGGAATTTCTAAGGTTTTTTGGACCAACAAGAATGACTTCAGTCTTATCTGAATTTAATAGCAGGAAATTACAAGTCATCCAAGCTTTGATTTCCTTAAGACAGGCTTCTAACTTGGCTAATTGATTACTATCATCTGGCTTCATTGACAGGTATAATTGTGTGTCATCTGCATAACAATGAAAATGTATACAGTGCTTTCTAATAATGTTGCCTAACGGAAGCATATATAAACTAAAAAGAGTAGGGCCTAGCACAGATCCCTGTGGAACTCCATGACTAAGCTTTGAGCTGAAAGAAAACTCATCATTTACATGAACAAACTGGAACCTATCAGATAAATAAGATCTAAACCACTGCAACGAAGTTCCATTAAGTCCAACATAGTGTTCTAATCTATCAAGTAGAATATTATGATCAATAGTATCAAAAGCTGCACTAAGATCTAAAAGGACAAGTACAGAAACTAGTCCATTATCAGATGCAATGAGGAGGTCGTTAGTGACCTTCGCTAAGGCTGTTTCAGTACTATGATGGATTCTAAACCCAGATTGAACCTCTTCAAGTAAACCATTTCCCTGCAGGTGGTCAAATAATTGCGTAGCAACAACTCTTTCTAAGATTTTTGAAATGAAAGGGAGATTAGAGATTGGTCTATAGTTAGCTAAAGCTCCTGGATCTAGCGTTGGCTTTTTGAGTAAGGGTTTAATTACAGCCGTTTTAAAAGCCTGCGGTACATGGCCTAAAGTTAATGAAGAATTGATTATATGAAGAATAAAGCTACCAATAAGTGGGAAGACTTCTTTAAATAACCTGGTAGGAATAGGGTCTAAAAGACAAGTTGAAGGTTTGGATGAGGAAACTATTTTGTCTAACTCACAAAGGTCGATTGGAGTAAACTCATCAAGACAGACATCAGTAGAAGGAATTGTAGTAGTTACAGTATTTAAGTTAACTGTGGGAAGAATCTGATTGATTTTATCTCTGATGGATGAAATTTTATTATTGAAAAAGTTCATAAAGTCCTGACTAGTAAGCTCTAAGGGGATGCTAGGATTGACAGAGTCCTGACTCTTTGTCAACCTGGCTACAGTACTGAAAAGAAACCTGGGATTATTCTTGTGCCCATACATATTGTCACACTCCGCAGTGACCGATATTGTCCTAGTTGTATACTGGAGGGGACCAATGTGTAAGTCTATTGCATCTTTTGCATTCAATACTATTAGGTTGTCACGTTTTTTTGCTATCTCTGCTAGCAGCCCTGCTTGGGTCATACAGTCTGACAGCCATAGGGAGGAAGGACCTGCGAAACCTCTCGGTTGCGCACCTAGGATGATGTAGTCTGCTGCTAAATGAGCTCCTCAGTGCATTCAGTATGTCCTGCATAGGGTGGGACTCGGACTCCAGTAGAGATGACAGTTTAGCCACCATCCTTCTCTCTCCTATCTCCTCCACTGGGTCAAGGCGTTGTCCCAGGACAGCGCTAGCTTTCTTGATCAGTTTGTTCAGTCTCTTCCTATCGGCTGCTGTAATGCCACTGCCCCAGCAGACCACTCCAAAAGTGATGGCTGATGCCACCACCATGTCGTAGAACGTCTTCAGCAGCACCCCTTGTACACCAAAAGACCTGAGTCTCCTCAGTAGGAACAGCCTGCGCTGTCCCTTCTTGTAGAGTTCATTGGTATTGTGTGACCAGTCTAATTTATTGTTCAAATGAACACCCAGGTACTTGTAGGATGTCACCATCTCAATGTCTGTTCCCTGTATGTTTACTGGTGCTGTGAGGGGTTGTCCTTGCCTGCGGCAGTCCACCACTAGCTCCTTAGTTTTCCTCGCGTTGATCTGGAGGCAGTTCCGATGGCACCAGTCCACGAAGTCCTGGATAAGTCCTCTGTACTCAGCTTCATCTCTGTTGGAGATGAGGCCGACGATTGCAGAGTTGTCAGAGAACTTCTGTAGATGGCAGTGTGTTGTGTTGTGTGAGAAGTCCTCAGTATAAAGGGTGAACAGGAAGGGAGCCAAAACCGTTCCCTGGGGGGCCCCCGTGCTACCAATGATCGTGTCGGACACACAGTCCCGGGTTCTCACAAACTGTGGCTGGTTAGTGAGGTAGTCCAGGATCCATGATGACAGGTGCTGGTCCACCCCTGCGCACAGCAGCTTGTCCTTCAGGATCATCGGTTGGATGGTGTTGAAAGCACTGGAGAAGTCAAAGAACATGATCCTCACCGCATTCCCGGGCTTTTCCAGGTGGGACAGGGAATGGTGAAGGAGGAAGATCACTGCATCCTCCACCCCAATGCCATGCAGGTAGGCGAACTGGAGTGGATCCATCGCTGGTCCCACCAGGGGGCGGAGGTGAGCAAGGAGCAGTCTCTCCAGGGTCTTCATCATGTGAGACGTCAGGGCCACTGGTCTGTAGCTGTTCAGGTCTTTGGGGTGGGATGTCTTTGGTACAGGTACCATACAAGATGTTTTCCACAACTGTGGTGCCCTCCCCAGCTTCAGGCTCAGGTATAAAGGGTTAATGGCAGAAAAACATCACATTTTCCAAAATTGGACTCTTAGTGAAACCAGTGACTATCTTGTCTGATTGGAAATAGGTTCCTGCTGTATGTCTCTGCACTTTACTGCAACCATTTGCACAAATGCCATATCTGCTGCTGTCTGTCATTGCAATACTGATCATGTGCAGTCCTATCTATCACTGTCTGTACCTACACTACTGCATTGAACTTGCAACTGCCAGTATTACTGCTCTACTTTTTACCTTTAAACATACTCCCTGCTTGTTTCAGGGTCAACAGTTTCTGAAACCCGATGTAAATTGTTTTCTACTGTATATGTGCTGTTTTTCTTTTAATATCTTCCTGCCTGCCCCAGGGACTACATATGGAAATTAGTGAGAACGCTATAATCTGGTACAGAGCATTTTTACCGTGTGTTTAATGGTTTTTCTCTACATGGTCCCTGACAAATAAACCAACAAACTAAACTAAAACTTTTTTGTATATAGGATTGCTGGGTTTCATCGTTTATCATTTATCTTTATTTGCACTGCGGGAGATCTGAGTCTATCTTTTGTCGCTATTTGCACTACGGGTAGCATTACTGTACATAGACTGCTGTTGTTGTTTTTCCAGCCTTATTCCCTTTTCTTTTTTTATATTGTGCACACCACTGAAGAGAGAGAGAAACACCATTTCAATTCTCCTGTATGTCCTGTACGTATAGTATTTGAATCTTGATGCATTGTTGCCATTCAATTTAATTTACTCAGTGGGAGCTGTATTCATCCACTGGAAACTATGAGGAACAAAAGAAAGTGGAAAAATTGCTACATGTGGTGCAAAAATACATGAGGCACACATAGATGCTATACAGTTGATGTGAAGTAACTATATTTCAGTCGGCCCCAAAACAAGTTGATATGCATTGATAAAACCTGGCTCTGAGCCTTTGTGCCACTTCCTGTAGCAATCAAATCACCTCTGAGCCTTCCCTCCCAGTGTGAGTGAGAGAGAACATGGAACTGAAATTGGCCTCCTCGGGTGTTAATGTTGCACCTCATCTATGAGCATGGTTGGAGGCATGTTTTCTACACATCATGATGAGGAGGGAATACTGATTCTCATGCAGATGAGGAGACCAGAGCACACAGACCCTTCTGTTACATATGAAAATAGTTAGTATTAGTAAGATGGCGGCCGGGTTGGCCGAGAAATGGTCTGGGGTGGCAAACTGCCGTTTCCGGTAGTGACGCCACCCAGGGTATACCCAGGGTATAAAAGGGTCCTGGCAGAAGAGGCTTGCATCTTCTTTGACACCCTGGCCTGCTGGAGAGCGCCGAAAGTCCACACGGTCTTGTACATAGTTCTATTAATAAAGCTCCGTTAGTAGAACTCTTGCTCTGATGTTACTGCCTTAATTATGGACACAACATTTGGCGACGAGGTAAAAGCAGTTATGGAGAGGTTAGTCGCCAATTTTCGGCCGTTTCTGGAAGCACCAGGTGAGCCACCTGTGCCCTGGCCCAGGTGGTTCGCCACATTTACCAACTATCTGGTGGCCCTGAACCTCGGCAAATTTGAGAAGCTTTGTGTGAGAGCAGTCTTGGTACATAATTTAGGCATGGAGGGACGGAGGATCCTGGAGAACCTAGGAGGAGCCAATAGTTTTGATGAGGTTGTGGAGCTAGTGGCGCATTATTTTTGTGCGCCTGAGAATGTTATAGTCCGGCGCATTTTGTTTCGACATAGCTGCCAGCGGACAGGAGAGTCAGTAAGAAGATTTATTGCAGACCTCATACCTGCCAACTTTTCAAACCTGAAAAGCCTAGTAGCTAGCCGGGGTTCAGGGGCCGATGCTAATGCTAATAATGCTAATGCTAATAATGCTAATATTTGCCAAACAAATATTAGCATTAAATCTAGTTAAATGTAGCTAACAACCTCATATTTCTTCAACTTTCAAACCTGAAAAGCCTAGTAGCTAGCCGTGGTCCAGGGGCCGCAGGCCCCGGTAGGTCCAGGACAAAGTCCTGGTAGGGGGTTCAGGGGGGCGAAGCCCCCCGACGCCAAACAAATATTAGCATTAAATCAAGTTAGAATGTAGCTAACAACCTCATATTTCTTCAACTTTCAAACCTGAAAAGCCTAGTAGCTAGCCGGGGTCCAGGGGGCCGCAGTGTCACACAAATATTAGCATTTGACATAGAAGTCACATATTAATTATATTAAAGGTAAAATATCTAAATCAATTGCAATACTACACAGAGCGAAATATTTGCTGAATCAACCCACATTATATACTTTGTATCATTCATTAATACTCCCATACATGACATATTGTACTTAAGTATGGGGAAACACATATAAAACAAACATATATCCAGTCTTTATGTTTCAGAAGAGAGCTATTAGAATAATAAACAAAGCTGCTTACAGGGAACCAACAAACCCACTTTTTCTTAAATTAAAAGCTCTCAAGTTGAAAGATCTGGTTGACTTTAAAACTGCAGTAACAATGTTTAAAGCTAAGAATCTATCACTGCCCGCAAATATCCAAAAGTTGTTCCAAATAAGGGAGAAACAATATCATTTCAGAGGAACATGTATATTTCAAAAACCTTCAGTGAGAACTACCACCAAGCAACACTGTGTTTCAGTGCAAGGAGTCAGATTATGGAACGATTTTGGACCTGAATTAAAATCATGTACAACGCTTGGACAATTTAACCAAAAACTAAAGGAAGAAATACTCCAAATATATATACAAGATGACATATAAAATCATATCAGGATTGTCATATCCAGTCTGTGTTGTGTTGTAGCTTAGTTTTTTGTCACATTTTGTCTTTGCTTTGTTCTGAATTGTAATCGCTCTTGTTTTGTTTTTCTTTTGAATTCTTGGATGGAATATGGGTGGGCAATATAAGCTGCAGCTTCAGCCATCATCCATTTCAGATAACTTATGTTGAACTGTATAATCAGAGGAGTTATTATCTAATTTGACCTTGTTGCATTTTCTTTCCCCCTTTGTTATATTATTCTGTTTCTTTTTAATCTTTACTTTTAATCTATCCGAAATAAAGATTCATTCATTCATTAAATTTGCATTCAAAAGACTATCTTAACACTGCATAGAACTTCGAATAGGCCAGATGTGATGTATTATGAATACTAGAAAAGCACTCGGAGAGCGCAGACCTCCGCCAAGCGCCACAGTTCCCCCATACAGTGTTTAACATCATAAATAAAATACTGAAAATGGCCCTATCTCGCAATGTTAAATAAAAAAAAAAGAAAAAAGAATCCTTTAAAAAATTCCTGGATCCAGACGGTGATCTGGATCACCACCAAAATCTAATCATCTGTAGGATATCCCATTTCTGACAATCTGTGAAAACTTCATGAAAATCCGTCCATAACTTTTTGAGTTATCTTGCTAACAAAGAAACAGACAAACCAACGCTGATGATCACATAACCTCCTTGGCGGAGGTAACTAGAAGACTAGAAATATCAGCAGGGTATACTAGCACTGTTTGACAGACACGTGCGTAAATGACGGCAAAATCGCTCTGATATTTTATGTATTTACATGATACACCAAGCATGACAAGGCTTGCAATTACACAGCACATGTTCTTCAAGTTTGCCGCTAGCGTCACTGGCACTGGCCTTGTGTTTTTTCGTTCTTACGTGGTCTTTCACATCGCTGATTCCGCCATGTCCAATCAAAAAGTCTTGTCTACACAAAGTGCAATTTGCGTAATTTTCATCCCTTCTTGAGCGAATAATAACTCCCGGAAATGCTTTGCTGTATTCCTCACGAAAAGACCGTAATTTTCGTTTGTGTTTCACGCTCGTTAGTGATTTTTCTCCGGCAGACTCCATGATGAAGACGTATAATTCTTACCTGATTGCCTCGCGACTGCACATGGAAGACTCGCACATGCGCAATACACCTACATGAAGCAGTGCCGATTGCCTTTGTTCTAAATTTAGATACGATTCCAAGCGACAGCGTGTTTGGAATTGCTTTCGTGTTTTCCGTGTTTTTTTTAACGATTTAAAATTTTTAACTGAATTTTTTAGTGAAAAACCGTAATTTTGAATAATAAAACCGGAACCCGGAACGGGGTCTTGAAAACCGGAACCATTACGGCAAAACCGGAGTAGTTGGCAGGTATGAGACCTCTGTGAGCTGGCGAGAGAATGCAAGTTTGGACACCTGGAGGAAGAAATGATACGGGACCAGCTGGCGGAACATGTTCGCTGTCCCGCGGCTCGGTCGAGACTTTTGACCTACCCAGGTGAGCTGACGTTGGCCTCTGCTATCAAGCTAGCTCAGCAATTTGAGGCAGCTGAGGCAATAGTGAGGGGCCTCAGTGAGAGAGCCTCTCCGACACAGGACGAGCCTTGTTTAAAGGCGCTGATGTTGGACCCTGAAGACGAGACCAGTGGAGATGACGAATACGCCTCCGTGGTGAAGATTAGGTCCTCCCCAGGAACACCAAGATGTTATGGCTGAGGGGCCCCAAAACACCGCTATAAGTCCAGAGAATGTCTGACGAAAGGCAAGCATTGTGGGAGGTGTGGCTTACTGAACCACTTTGCCAGGGCCTGTAAGAATTTTGAGCGGAGGGATCGACAGCGTGAGGTGCATTCCCCGCAGAAGACTCCGACGATAGTCCGTACTGTTTCCCCGGAGACAAGTGGGCATATTAGTTGTGTTGTTTCACTGAATGGCATTGAAGTCCCGCTCTTGGTGGACAATGGAGCGGTGATTTCCGTTTTGAACCTAGCAACTGTAAGGAGTCTGTTTCCCTGCCACCGCATCATTAAACGGACTGCACCCTATTATGGCTACGGCATGAACAGACTGGCCATTTTGGGATTTTTGGAGATGGAGGCAAGGTACAGATCCGTGACAATGCTGAACGTTCATGTACAGTGGGGTAAAAAAGTATTTAGTCAGCCACCAATTGTGCAAGTTCTCCCACTTAAAAGATGAGAGAGGTCTCCAATTTTCATCATAGGTATACCTCAACTATAAGAGACA
Source organism: Pholidichthys leucotaenia (assembly GCA_020510985.1). Classification (NCBI taxonomy): domain Eukaryota; kingdom Metazoa; phylum Chordata; class Actinopteri; order Cichliformes; family Pholidichthyidae; genus Pholidichthys; species Pholidichthys leucotaenia. Next base: position 52,924,441 of record CM035840.1, on the reverse strand, counting down.
AAATAAGAAAAAAAAATCCAGAAAATCACATTGAAGGATTTTTAATGAATTAATTGGTAAATTCCTCGGTAAAATAAGTATTTGGTCAATAACAAAAATTCATCTCAATACTTTGTTATATACCCTTTGTTGGCAACGACAGAGGTCAAACGTTTTCTGTAAGTTTTCACAAGGTTTTCACACACTGTTGCTGGTATTTTGGCCCATTCCTCCATGCAGATCTCCTCTAGAGCAGTGATGTTTTGGGGCTGTCGCTGGGCAACACAGACTTTCAACTCCCTCCAAAGATTTTCTATGGGGTTGAGATCTGGAGACTGGCTAGGCCACTCCAGGACCTTGAAATGCTTCTTACGAAGCCACTCCTTCCTTGCCCGGGCGGTGTGTTTGGGATCATTGTCATGCTGAAAGACCCAGCCACGTTTCATCTTCAATGCCCTTGCTGGTGGAAGGAGGTTTTCACTCAAAATCTCACGATACATGGCCCCATTCATTCTTTCCTTTACACGGATCAGTCGTCCTGGTCCCTTTGCAAAAAAACTGCCCCAAAGTATGATGTTTCCACCCCCATGCTTCACAGTAGGTATGGTGTTCTTTCTCCTCCAAACACGACAAGTTGAGTTTTTACCAAAAAGTTCTATTTTGGTTTCATCTGACCATATGACATTCTCCCAATCCTCTTCTGGATCATCCAAATGCTCTCTAGCAAACTTCAGATGGGCCTGGACATGTACTGGCTTAAGCAGGGGGACACGTCTGGCACTGCAGGATTTGAGTCCCTGGCGGCGTAGTGTGTTTCTGATGTAGCCTTTGTTACTTTGGTCCCAGCTCTCTGCAGGTCATTCACTAGGTCCCCCCCCATGTGGTTCTGGGATTTTTGCTCATCGTTCTCGTGATAATTTTGACCCCACGGGGTGAGATCTTGCGTGGAGCCCCAGACTGAGGGAGATTATCAGTGGTCTTGTATGTCTTCCATTTTCTAATAATTGCTCCCACAGTTGATTTCTTCACACCAAGCTGCTTACCTATTGCAGATTCAGTCTTCCCAGCCTGGTGCAGGTCTACAATTTTGTTTCTGGTGTCCTTTGACAGCTCTTTGGTCTTGGCCATAGTGGAGTTTGGAGTATGACTGTTTGAGGTTGTGGACAGGTGTCTTTTATATTGATGTAAGAGTTCAAACAGGTGCCATTAATACAGGTAACGAGTGGAGGACAGAGGAGCCTCTTAAAGAAGAAGTTACAGGTCTGTGAGAGCCAGAAATCTTGCTTGTTTGTAGGTGACCAAATACTTATTTTACCGAGGAATTTACCAATTAATTAATTAAAAATCCTTCAATGTGATTTTCTGGATTTTTTTTTCTCATTTTGTCTCTCATAGTTGAGGTATACCTATGATGAAAACTGGAGACCTCTCTCATCTTTTAAGTGGGAGAAGTTGCACAATTGGTGGCTGACTAAATACTTTTTTGCCCCACTGTAATTATCACCACCGTGGGAGCCAATATTATGGGATGCAATATGTTTTATGGTCTAGGCTTTTCTATTGCCAACAACACTGGAGAGGAGTGGTCTGGCTGCGGGTTGTGGAACCGACCTGCTCCGGGTGTGGAAGATGAGGAGGTGTGGGATCCTGATTGGTTCGGCGTCTGTGGAGGAGAGCACACCCGTTGCCATGCGATGCCGCCCCGGGACGGACCCGATGCCAGAGTCCACGGTACCCTTGGTGTGGGTGCCGGACAGCACGACGGGACCCCCGGGGTGGCCCATAAGCTCGAGCCGCCCATGCTGGAGAAGAATGGGGCGAGACCACAGAGAGCAGTGTTAAAGCACTCCAAGCGATGGCCTTCCAAGAGGACTTCGAACCGGACCCGCTGGATGACCAGTTCCGAGGAGGAGGCTTGCTTATGCCATGGTGACCCGAGGAAGCACGACAGAGCTCCCATGCTGATTGGTGATAGAGTCCGCCCGAGGGTTGAAGCTCGTCTGAGAGGGGCACATGGAACCCGTGAACGACGTGAGGACTAGGGGCTGCTTCAGGTGGTGGCTGCCCAGGCTGACGGGCATTTGGGCCTGTCGGACAAGACGTGGAGCCACCCCAACGAACTGCTTCACATAGTGGTGAAGAGGAGGCATCGCAGTTCAACCCCAGAGGCCAGGAAGAGAAGGTGCTCTGGATGGGAACCACGAGATGGCAATCCAGGGGGAGGGCTCTCCACGTTATGAGTAAAATGACTTGGAGGGAGTGTTTGTTAGTATGTTCTGTGTTTAATGCCCCATATCATGGTGTAAATAGTTTTATAACCTATTGGTGTGTGCTCTGAGGAGATTTTGTGAAAACTGAAAGGAACATATTAATAATTGAATGTTATAGATTTGGGAATTTTAAAGAGAAATTGTAAAGGAATATAAGTTTCCATTTGTGTGTGTTAGGCTGATATATTTTAAGTGGGAATTTTGGGTAAATTGGGTGATTTGAATATGTTGATTGAATTGTGTATTTGGTTTACACACACACACACACACACACACACACACACACACACACACACATATACGTATATATATATATATATACAGTATATATACTGTATATAGTATATACTATATATATTGTGGAGAGCGTGAAAAGATGAGGCTGAGTTTATTTCTCAAATCAGGTTTATTCACTTGTCCTCCAAACAGAAAAAGAGACACATCCTCCCACATCTGTCCTTTTTATACCCAGGACATCAATGTACAGAGTCACATTGTCTTTAAATCCCAAGACACAATACATCATCCCCCAGGTCTTCTCCCCTCCACCTAAAACCACTGGTGGTCAGGAAATCCCTCAAGGCCATCTCTAAAGATCACATTTCGCATGCTCCTGTTATCCCCAGGAGACCCAGACCTATTGTTCATTCTGAGACGTGAAGCAAGAGTAATATACATATGCAGCCTATGCAACTCACATATGTGTCCCACAATATATATATATATATATATATATATATATATATATATATATATATATATATATAAAGGAAAATAGAAGAGGTAAATTTAAAGTAGAACACTGAGTTGTTTGTTTATATGAAGAATAATACAGTATCTTGGTATTTGTTGTATTATTAGTAGGTGTTTTGAGGCTTGAGCTGTAAATTAATGTTAATAAGGGTTTGCTGAAAATTTAATAATATGCCCAACACAGTGATTTATGTGATGTGCCCAAATGTGGGGTGGGGGCTGCCAATAGGGGGTTAGATAGGTTTCATGTTTACATTGTTTACTGTTCATTATTTGTTATGTGTGTTCTGGGATTAATTTTCATTAGAAATACAGCGTATTTTATTTTTGGACTGTTAGGGACAAGGCGACAGAATAATCAACCTTGCCGTGTAGGGGCGCTGGTAGTCTACCCAGCTTCCCCAGCCTTAGTTGTGTGCATGGATAGGTTGTTTATTTATTTGTGCACATATGTTTTCTGATTAGAGTGTGAGTCAGGTGATAAATTGGTGTGGGCCAACCGGTGTGCTTGCAGTTTTTTTGGGGTGGGGGGGGTGGGGGGGGGTGGGTGTTACATATGAAAATAGTTAGTATTAGTAAGATGGCGGCCAGTTTGGCTGGGGAATGGTCTGGGGTGGCGAATTGCCATTTCCGGTAGTGACGCCACCCAGGGTTTAAAGAGTCCGGCCGGAAGAGGCTTGTTCTCTTTCACCATTGACGTCCTGGCCTGCTGGAGAGCGCCGAAAGTCTGCACGGTCTTGTACATAGTTCTATTAATAAAGCTCCGTTAGTAGAACTCTCGCTCTGTCATTACTGCCTTAATTATGGACACAACACCTTCCCCAACCTGCCTTCCAGCATTGTAAGCATATCTGCCCAAAGCTGTTTTATTTAGCTTAAGGCTGTGTGTCCACCAAACGCGGTTTTTGTCACCCGACCGCCCTGAACCTCTTTTTTACAGTGCTTGTGCGCTGAGCTCTGGAAAAAAAAAGTCTTTGCCCTCTATTCTAGCTACAGCTTGTCACTCACAGCTCAGCACTTCCGCTTTTCCCATGGTCAGTGTAATGGTCTGCTTCAGTGCTCATTCCCTTCAGTTGCGCGCACTCCTGTTCCTCATCACGACCTGGGCTATATAAACCACACTGCCCTGGGTTCTGTGCGGAGTCGTCTGTTTTTTGACTTCCGGGTGGTGGCCACAGAGGTGGGGTGGAAGGACGCTTCGCTGTGTAGCATCTTCATCAGAAGTCTTAGCCCTAGCCTGCAGGACGAGCTAGCCTCCTTAGAAAAACCGAGTAGGCTGACTGAGTTAATTTCCCTGGCCATATGCCTTGACAACAGACTAAGGGAACAGGCAGTGGAACGCAGGACTTTCGGTCGCTCGGATGCCCAGTAACGCCACGCCCCTCAGCCTTCCCTGTAGGCTCTACCTCACGCTGACCCCCCCCCCCCCCCAAGGCCCCGGAACCTATGATAGTGGGATCATCTAGGCTATCTCTCGAGGAAAAACAGCACCGCCATGAGTTGGGGCTGTGCCTTTACTGTGGGAGCAAGGAGCACGAGGTAGTGTCATGCCCTCTACGGCCAAAAGGGGGAGTCTGTACATCGCAGTAGGGGGACTCACGGACTCACCTCAACTTAATCCCCTCTCCAGATTTCTTCTCCCTATTCATTTCATTCATAATCATGAGGAATTGGTTACACACGCATTAACTGACTCGGGGGTGGAGCAACCCAGTTGGCCCTTCCTTGTCAATCACTCAGAACCCCACTTAGACTCATCGCTTTATCCAAAGCCCCTCTGGCCACAGTATCTCAGCAGACCGCCCCAGTGTCTGTCATTATCTCTGGGAATCATCAGGGGGAGTTGAGGTTTTTTGTGTTGCCGGTCTCCTCTTCTCCTATGATTCTCGGCTACCCCTGGCTACGCCTCCATAATCCCTCCATTGACTGGCGCTCTGGGAACGTGATGTCTTGAAGCTCGTTCTGTCTCGGCGCCTCTCTGCAATCAGCCGCTTGCTCACCATCCATGCTCCTGGGTGATCCCATCATCCCCCCCCCGATCTGTCCAAAGTTCCTCCAGAGTACCATGGCTTTGGGGCTGCCTTCAGTAAGACCCAGGCCCTTTCCCTCCCCCCTCACCGCCCTTATGACTACGCCATCAACCTCCATGCCGGAGCCCCACTGCCGTCGAGTCGTCTGTACAGCCTGTCACCTCCGGAGCGGGAAGCCATGGAGGCTTATATTAAAGAATCTTTAGACTCTGGCATAATTCGGCCATCATCCTCAGCGGTGGGGTGGGTTTTTTCTTTGTTGGCAAGAAGGACGGTTCACTGAGGCCATGCATTGACTTTAGGAAATTAAACAACATCACCGTAAAGGACAAATACACCCTTCCTCTGATTAACACAGCTTTCAATTCTCTCCAGGGGGCCTCCTGGTTCACCAAGCTGGATCTCCGTAATGCCTACCATCTGGTGCGGATCCGGGAGGGCGATGAGTGGAAGATGGGGTTTCAGACCCCCAGCGGACACTTTGAGTACCTAGTTATGCCGTTTGGTCTGACCAATGCCCCCACTGTGCCCCCAGCACCTAATCAACGACGTGCTGAGGGATTTCTTGGATGTTTTTGTGTTCATCTATCTTGACGATATCTTAATTTTTTCACAGTCTTTGGACGAGCATCGGGTGCATGTGAGGCGGGTTTTGCAGCGGCTCCTGGAAAATAAGCTATTCGTCAAGGCCGAGAAGTGCGAGTTCCATCCCTCCAAGACATCCTTCCTGGGCTTCATAATCTCCCATAATGAGATCCTCCCAGACCCCAGTAAGATAAAGGCAGTGGTAGAATGGCCCACTCCCTCTTCCAGGAAGCAGCTCCAGCAGTTTTTGGGGTTGGCCAATTTTTACCGCCGCTTTGTGCAGAATTACAGCAGTATTGCTTTCCCCCGACACGTCTCACTTCTCCCAAGGTCCCTTTCCGGTGGACGGAGGAGGCGGCTACGGCCTTTGCGGCCCTCAAGAAGATGATCTCTGACTCCGCCATCCTGGCCCGGGTGGACCCTGCACTCCAGTTCCTGGTGGAGGTGGACGCCTCGGACTCGGGGGTGGGAGCCGTTCTTTCCCAGCGGTCTCTGACAGATGGCAGGATCCGACCGTGTGCCTTCTCTCGTTGGCTGTCCCCGGTGGAGTGGAATTATGACATTGGCGACAGAGAGCTTCTGGCTGTCAAGCTCGCGCTGGAGGAGTGGTGCCATTGGTTGGAGGGGGCCTCTCAGCCGTTCATGGTTTGGACGGACCACAAGAACCTGGAGTACCTCAGGACGGCCAAGCGCCTGAATGCTGGCCAGGCCCGTTGGTCCCTGTTTTTTGGATGCTTTGACTTTACCATCAAGTACCGCCCCGGGTCCAAAAACACCAAACCGGACGCTCTCTCTAGGCAGTTCGCCTTGGATGCTATGGAAGTAACTGATCATCCTACCTATTCTCTCTCCTTCGTGTGTCATGGGCGCTCTGTCGTTGGGCATCAGAGAGAAGGTCCTGAAGGCGCAGGACGCCGAAGCAGACCCAGGCGGGGGACCAGTGGGGAGGTTGTTCATCCCATTGGCCGTTCGGGGCGAGGTCATCCATTGGGCCCACGCGTCCAGGTTCTTGTGCCATCTTGGGAATGTCCGCACAGTGGCGCTTCTCCAGAGGATGTTTTGGTGGCCCTCCCTTCAGAAGGACATTGGGGATTACATCCGCGCCTGCCCCCAGTGTGCCGCCGGCAAGACGTCGTCTTCTCCTCCAGCTGGGCTGCTCCACCCTCTTCCTACTCCCGGCAGGCCCTGGTGCCATGTGGCGTTGGACTTTGTCACCGGCCTCCCGCCTTCTAATAACCATACTGTTGTTCTTACCATTGTCGACAGGTTTTCCAAGGCCGCTCACTTCATTCCCCTGCAGGGGCTACCTACGGCAAAGGAGACGGCGGACCTGCTTGTCCAGCATGTGGTGAGACTGCACGGGATCCCCCTGGACATCGTCTCCGACAGGGGTCTCCAGTTCATCTCCCAGGTATGGAGGTCGTTCTGCAATGCCCTTGGGGCTATGGTGAGCCTGTCGTCCGGATACCACCCTCAGACCAACAGGCAATGCGAACGGGCTAACCAGGAGCTGGAGGCTGCACTGCGGTGTGTGGCCACCGCCAACCCGGCATCATGGAGCACGCATCTACCGTGGATTGAATACACCCACAACACGAAGGTCTCCTTGGCTATCGACATGTCCCCATTTGAGGCTTCGTTGGGGTACAACCCCCCGTTGTTTTCGGAAGAGGAGGGAGACATCGCTGTCCCGTCCGTCCGGGCACACTTGAGACGCTGCCGCCGGTTGTGGAGAGTGACCCGGACCACGCTACGGCGCACAGCGGAGCGCAATTCCACGGTTGCCAACTGCTGCACGACACCAGCCCCTTCCTACCAGGTGGGTCAGCAGGTATGGCTATCCACCAGGCATATTAACCTGAAGGCAGAATCTAAGAAAATGTCCCATTGGTTCATTGGGCCTTTTGCCATCTCTCGCATCATCAACCCTGTCTCTGTGCGCTTAGCTCTCCCCCCCCTCCTCATCTGTCCTACATTCCACGTTTCTCAGCTCAAACCCTTCTGTTCAAGCCCTCTGTGCCCCCCTCCCAGGTCTCCACCTCCGCCGATGTTGATCGATGGCGACCCGGCATGGAAGGTCAATGCCATCCTGGACGTCCGTCGCCGGGGTTGTAGCCTACAATACCTGGTGGACTGGGAGGGCTACGAGCCAGAATGGAGGTCCTCGGTGGATCCCTCCTTCATCTTGGAAAAGGACTTCATCAGGGACTTCCATCGGGCGCACCCAGGTAGGTTGGATCAACCACTGAGAGGTGTCTTGTGTGTGTGTGTGTGTGGGGTACTGTAATAGTCTGCTTCAGTTCTCATTCCCTTTAGCTGTGCGCACACCTGTTCCTCATCACAACCTGGGCTATATAAACCACGCTGCCCTGGGTTCTGTGCGGAGTCGTCTGTCTATACTCCTTAAGACATGCTCCTGCCTTCGTCTTTGTTCCTGAGTTCCAGCCATAGTCTACCTTAGTCCTCGCTCCAAGCCTCCGGCCCTCCTGCTTCAGGAAGAATCCTTCTCAGTCCAAGTAAGCCCCGTTCATTCCTCTAACCCTTCTATCAGTCCCCTGTGCACAGGCGGAGCTCTGTGGCGGTGGTCCTCTCCCTCTCTGTGGCAGCGGACCACCTTCCTTCCTTCCTGGCGGTGGACTACGCCGCCCCTCTCATCCTGCACGCCTTCACCTCCAGCTGCTGTGACGAGGACGGAGAACACTGTCTTCCTGGCCGTAGCCGCAGAGCTGAACCTGAGCAGCACAACATCTCTGCAAACAGTAAACCTTGAACTTAACTGCTCATTTCCATCGGTGATAACCCCTAACTGTCCCTGCTTCTGTGTGTTCCCAGGGTTGCCAGGTTGTACGATGTTCTGCTCTCCCCCAGCGGCATCTGACTACACATTCACACACACATACACACTCACATTACTGTTGATAAACTTAATTGTATCTATACCTGAGTCTGTGTCTGGTCAGTGGGTCAATACACCATGTCAGTAAGACCTTCTACTTATTTTTTAATAGCAGTATCTAAATAACAATGTACAGGAAACATATTCTGGCATTGGCAGCAGCTCTGGATGCAAAATATGATGACACAGAAAAGAAAGCAGGAGTCTGGGTACAGACATCAACCATTTTTGTACAGGAGAACCGGACACTGAATTTATACAGGAGTTATGCCTGTTTCAAGGAGTATTTTAGATTGACTAGGAGTCAGTTTGAGCTGGTTTTGGACAAGATTGACCTGTCAGTTTCTTGGATGCAGACTAATTACAGAGAGCCCTTCCGAGGTGAGTAGTCTGTGGTCAAAATTTAATTTATTTTTACATCTATTTTTGTAAAACTCACGCTGAGATATGCTCAACACACGGTTTCCTAAACTCATAAATGACTGTCGGTAAATGATCACATTTTACATTGGAGGCATTTCCATTTTTTTGCAGTTATCAACTACAAATTCACACTGTATCCATATCATCTACCGCAAAAAACTTGTAGGAAATATGACCATGACAAAGGCACAAATGCTCACCTGGCATGCCAGCAGATGCGAACTTGTTCCTCCAAGTGTTTGCTCTCAAATTTTGATCATGATATCTTTTTAGTGTCAGATCAAAGAGTACCGGGTTGTTTGATACAGCAAAGTTCAGCCTCTCCCCCATCATCCTACTGTTCTCGTCTTCCTGTACCGGCATCCTATGTCCCACCCTTCCTTAACCCTGATTGTCTGCTTAGAATGGTCTGACATTGACAAGCACAGCTGTAGTCTTAAAGCTGAACTTTTTTCAGCCCTGAGCGCTGTGACAAAAAGCGGCCACCGCCCAGAGCATTTCAGTGCCAAAGGCGCTCAGCGCTGTAAACGGTGGACTACATAGAAAATGATTAGAAAATAGTCACCCACAGCAGAAAAAATGCTTTTGGTGGACACGCTCCCTTAATCGAGAGTATCAACTTCTCCCTCAAACCCAACATTAAATACATGCCACTCTCCTGTGAGTGTATTAGTAATTGGGTGTCCCCTGTATTGCTCAGTATCATAGTGTAGTTTCTGAGCTTTAGCTGATTGTCACATTTCTCTTCCACACTTACAATAACCATCTTAAGTGGAGATGGCTATTCTGCATAAAAAGCAAAACCCTATATTGAATAACACTACTGTTCATTATATCTAGCAAGACACACTTTAATGGTCAACTAATGGTCAACGAAATACTAAAGTTTAATAAGCAGTGAACCAAAGTGATTAAAAATGAACATACTCAGAAACAGTATGTAATAAAAGTTTCCTGGCGTTTCATCATCAGGAATGTCTTCAGTATGGCTTATAATTAGGATTTTGCAACATTAACTTCTCACTCATACTCAAGTCATGTTTTAAAAAGTCTCCCAAATTAATCACATTTTCTCTGTGATAGCAGTAGCCACTCAGTTGAAAAAAAAACAAACAAAACAACTCTGTTCATTCAGTGTTGCAAAGAGCAGTAAAGCTTGATTTATACTTTTGCTTTAACACTATGTGGAGTCTACGGTACACATACCCTGCGATAGGGTTGTCCAACCTTTTTAATACTTAAGATCTACTTTTAGATTTTTCAACACCACAAGATCTAGTGGTCAAAAAGTGAAAAATTTTCAAGAAAAAGTTTCAAATTTAAGATCCAAAAAGCAGTTAATTTACAAGAACAAAGTCATACATTTACAAATAAATGTAGCAAATTAATGAGAAAAGTTACAAATTTATGTGAAATGCTGCAAAATTTAAAAAAAATTGCATTTATTCTTCAAATGCATTTTGTTCAGTTTTGTAGAGTGATATGGAGGGGATTGTGATAATTTTGGGGGGACAGTTCTCTCTTTTTTCAAGGTGTGGGGACATGTCCCCCCCTGCCCCCCCTTTATTTGTGCATATGGAATGCTGAAATGAGAAATATGAGTATAAGAAAATACGTACAGTGGTGTGAAAAAGTGTTTGCCCCCTTCCTGATTTCTCATTTTTTTGTTTGTTTGCACAGTTAAATGTTTCAGCTCATCAAACAAATTTAAATATTAGACTTTAAGATAACACAAGTAAACACAAAATGCAGTTTTTAAATGAAGGTGTTTATTATTAAGGGGGAAAAAAAATCCAAACCTACATGGCCCTGTGTGAAAAAGTGATTGCCCCCTAAACCTAATAACTGGTTGGGCCACCCTTAGCAGCAACAACTGCAATCAAGCATTTGTGATAACTGGCAATGAGTCTTTTACAGCACTGTGGAGGAATTTTGGCCCACTCATCTTTGCAGAATTGTTGTAATTCAGCCACATTGGAGGGTTTTCGAGTATGAACCGCCTTTTAAAGGTCACGCCACAGTATCTCAATCGGATCCAGGTCAGGACTTTGACTAGGCCACTCCAAAGTCTTCATTTTGTTTTTTTTAAGCCATTCAGAGGTGGACTTGCTGGTGTGTTTTGGATCATTGTCCTGCTGCAGAACCCAAGTGTGCTTCAGCTTGAGGTCACGAACAGATGGCTGGAAATTCTCCTTCAGGATTTTTTGGTAGACAGCAGAATTCATGTTTCCATTTACCACTGCAAGTCTTCCAGGTCCTGAAGCAGCAAAACGGCCCCAGACCATCACACTACCACCACCATATTTTACTGTTGGTATGATGTTCCGGTTCCGCCGGACCGGTGGCGCCACACGAGTAGGCTGCCCGTTGCAACAGCGTTTTTTTTTAAATCTTCCTTCTTCTTTCTACACCTTTCACTTTGTATATATATCACAGACGCATGGATCGCCCCGGGGGTCTCCCGGGTCGGCGGACGGAGCCACGGTTTGCAGCGGGAGATGCTACAGCGGGGAGGAGCTAGTGCTAGCTAGCACTTGGCCGCTGCCCGGTGCTAATGGGAAACTCGACATACCGGGAGCTGTAGCGAAAACGACGCGGGTGCCGGGCTGGAGTTTAGGCGGCGTGCAAGAAATATAAGACAGAATAATAAAGAGCGATGGCAAGAACCAAGCAGACCGCCCGTAAAATCTACTGGAGGAAGAAGCCCCCCAGGAGACAGCTAGCCACCAGGGCTGCTCGGAGAGGCGCTCCGGCCACCGGCAGAGTGAAGAGGCCTCACCGTTACAGGCCCGTGGCTCTGAGAGAGATCCGTCGCTGCCAGAAATCCACGGAGCTGCTCATCCGTAAGCTGCCCGTCCAGCGCCTGGTGAGGGAGATCGCTCAGGACTTCAAGACCGTCCTGCGCTTCCTGAGCTTCGCCGTCATGGCTCTGCAGGAGACCAGCGAGGCCCACCTGGTGGTCTCTTCTTTGCTAAGGGGGTCACCATCATGCCCAAAGACTTCCAGCTGGCCCGCCGCATCCGCGGAGAGAGAGCTTAGACTTTCTGCTGCACATTCACCAACCAACCATAATGCTCCGCACTGTGTGTCTATATATATATATATATATATATATATATATATATATATATACATTTATAGTAATGTGAACATATGTTTACTAGATGTTGTTTTTTCTTGCCTTCTGATTGTTGCTCTGAGTGTTGCTATCCCTGTGCTGTTGCAATCCTGGAATTTCCCCATTGTGGGACTAATAAAGGCTTATCTTATCTTATCTATCTTATGTTCCTTTTCTGAAATGCTGTGCTACTTTTACACAAGATGTAATGGGACACACACCTTCCAAAAAGTTCAATTTTTTTTTCTCATCAGTCCACAGAGTATTTTCCCAAAGGTCTTGGGGATCATCAAGATGTTTTCCGGCAAAACTGATAGGAGCCTTTTTGTTCTTTTTGCTCAGCAGTGGTTTTCGTCTTGGAACTCTGCCATGCAGGCCATTTTTGCCCAGTGTCTTTCTTATGGTGGAGTCATGAACACTGACCTTAACTGAGGCAAGTGAGACCTGCAGTTCTTTGGATGTTGTTGTGGGGTCTTTTGTGACCTCTTGGATGAGTCGTCACTGTGCTCTTGGGGTAATTTTTGTCAGCCAAATATGTAATAAACCACAGTTAATGTATGTTTTAATGGTGGGGCAAACACTTTTTCACACAGGGCCATGTAGTTTTTTTTTTACCCTTAATAAACACCTTGATTTAAAAACTGCATTTTGTGTTTACTTGTGTTATCTTTGTCCAATATTTAAATTTGTTTGATGATCTCAAACATTTAAGTGTGACAAACATACAAAAAAATGAGAAATGAGGAAGGGGGCAAACACTTTTTCACACCACTGTAAGTTCCAGTTAGTAGTTAGTTAATTCCCTTCACACCATGATGATGCATGGGGTGGCGCCTATCTCCGTTTCTCTGACCCTAGGCCACACAGCTACTGTAAGTAGTGAAAGCTACAGTGGGGGGTCAGTCCTCTGGTAGCTCTGTGTGTAACTTTACTTTCCCCGTTCCATTATGCGGAGCACCACGCTAGAAGGCAGAAAGCACCATTTTTATATGGTCTTTGGTATGACCCGGCCGGGATTTGAACTAGGGATGGGCATTTGGTGAAATTTTCTTCACCGATCGTCGGGAGAATTAATGATTAATAATCGGTTAATCATTAACATTTTTAGGTAGGTAACAAGGCAGGTAGACTACATTAGAACATCAGGTATCAACACGGAGAGCCGCACAACTCAAATCCACCTCTCTCTCTCAAATCCCTCTCTCTCTGTTCGCTGTTCTCGTGTTGGCTCGGCTCGGGAATCTCGCAAGCTGATTGGCCGAGACGTTTCACCCCGCAAGCTGATTGGCCGAGACGTTTTACCCAGCTTCTCTCCCTGCTGAGCGGCCACCCAACAAACGAAGACCGCATTCATTGCTCTATCGCTCGTGTTGCTTAGTCTAGCCGCGTGGAACTTTTTGTTGTTCTCTTGTGCCATTTTGTGCGAAATAGTCTTCCCGTCGAGCCACTACGCCGCCTCCTGCAGCTTCCCTCGACGATCCTGCGCCTCTAGCACCTGAGGAGCAGTAAAGCTCTCATTAACCTGTGCAGTAAATCATCTTTATCTTGAGTTACGTATCTTGTTATAAGAATAAAAGAGTTCTAAAAACATATTTATGTACACTTTATTTACATCTACGTATGTATGTACACTTACACACACACACACGTATCATATGAGAGAGAGCGTGAGAGAATGAACGTACGTATTATTTATGGGTGACGCGATAAGTGAGGGATCACTGTACTCTTATGTATTGAGAATAATAATAAAAAAAATACAGAGTGTTTTTCTTCGAGGATGAATTTATTAACAAGACAAGTTTGCAGTAAAACGTGAACACGTGCATTGCGCAAATGAGGGAGGCTTCAAGTTGCGAGCTAGACAATAACGGGAGACACATACAGGACACATAACGGAACATATATTTCTTTCTTTTACTTTTTTCTTTTGTATGCTGCATTGCAGTGATTGCAGTACACCTGGTCATTTTTTAAATTAAAATGGTCCCACGCAACATTTCGCCGCAACCTCTTCATGATTTGGCGATTGCCCTACGGAAGCTCGCATGTATCAACTGAGGCACGCCAGGGTACGGCGATGGTGTAATGTTGCCCCCTGGTGCCCAAATTTTTGCCAGTGGGCACAGTTAAATGCATTGCATTGTTTGAGGACGGCCGTGCACTAGGCCTAATAACCTACATTCGGATTGTTTAAAAAAAAAAAACGGTTTGTCGACGAAAATGAACTTCCTCGGTGAAATTCTTAATGATCAATTATCGGTTAATCGGTTAATTATGCCCATCCCTAATTTGAACCCCTGCCTCCCGGGTGTGGGGCGGATGCTCTACCAATTGAGCCACCACTCCGGTACTGTAAGTTCCAAACAATGATTTTATTCAGCGCTGCCCACACTGGCACAACATGAGGGCTTTCAACAGAAAATAATGAAGCTGCTCGGAAGCGCAACTAAAGAGCATAAACTAAAACAGGACTGAACACGACAGGATGCTTGACTTGGCTGAACATGACAGGAAACAAGACTAGAAATGTGTAATCACACCGAAATGACAAAAGAACCTGACCCGAACAGAAGCAAACCCAGACCTTAAATACATAAAACACAATCAGGAAAACACGAGACAGGTGGAGACACTAATCATTGACAGATGAGGCAGCTGATCGTGACAGGGGGGCGGGTGCACACACACACACACACACACACACACACACACACACACACACACACACACACACACACACACACACAGAGGGAGACACAGACACAAGCAGGGAGTCAGGGGAGACATGACTATAATAAAGACAGAACTAAACTATCGTCGTCGGCCTCCGTCGGTCTATGATGACCATGGAAGAGAATCCTAAACGTCTACTCTGCTGGAACAGCACCGCCTGTGGCTGAACAGGCCGATGCGCACCGGTGTTCTACCTTCCAGCGTTGGGCGTTGGTAGGATTCAAGCCTGGGCCGGAAGATATGAAGGACAAGATGTTACCCACGCAGCATGTCCCCCCTCTCCACGTCACTGATGAATCCAAAGGAACAGCAAGGCTGCTATAGTTTGGCACCAGCGCCGTCGCAGGAGCTGCCAGAACGATGTTGAGCACAACAGAGAACTGCCTTAGGGGCTCCGACTCCGGATTTTCCTCAGGGTTGACTCCCGAAGCCTTTCCCCGGGACCGGGTGTGCCGCAAGGCAGCGGAGGTTTGAAATCAGGGTTTACCTTCCCCTAGATGGGCTACCTTCCCAGGTTGACGAGCCACCATCTACCCCGAAGCATCTGGTTTTAAGGCACCAGAGATCGCCCTCGCCCCTTCTCCTATTAGTAAAAGCAGTTCCACGGGCCTTAGAGACTAAACCACACGGCAGGCTAGGAGTTGGACTTGGTTGTCAGAGCTTTTCGAGACGCACGCCGTAAGGAGCATTTTATGAGCAACTGGGAGCTTAACCCCAGTACCGCTTCTGGCTATGACAACCTTGGAAACTAAACTATAATCATAATACTAAGCTGAACTGAAAACAGAATCATGAATCCAACAAATAACAAATACAGAAAGCCTTGAACTTTCAGGATCATTTTCTTTTATCCTTTGTCAATAAACGCCTGTTTGTTTCTAATTTTAGTTTTGCCTGGAATCTGTTTTTATTCTGTCCTGTGATTTCATTTTGTGATCTTATACACACTATTTTTGTTTCCTAATCCTTTTAATAAAACCGGAGTGGTGGCTCAGTTGGTAGAGCATCCACCCCACACCCGGGAGGCAGGGGTTCAAATCCCGGCCGGGTCATGCCGAAGACCATATAAAAGTGGAACTTCCTGCTGTCCAGCTTGGTGCTCAGCAATAATGGAATGGAGGAGGGAAATTTGTGGCGGCGCCTTACATGGCAGCGGCCCTCTGATTCTGCACTGGGGTGTGTGTGATTAACACAGTAGATAGGTAAAACACAATCTCATTCTACTGTACATGATTGGTTGTACGGTTGAATGACAGTAAGGGTGATTTAATTAATTTTTAATTAAAGTAAATTAAAAAAAAAAAACTTTTAGTATTGCCAACCAGTGGTGACTTAGATGTAGAGCATCCGCCCCACAGCTGGGAGGTTGGAGTTCAAGTCCTGGCCAGGTCATGCCAAAGAGCATATAAAAATGTAACTTTCTGCCATCCAGCTTGGTGCTCAGCAAAAATGGAACGGAGGAGGGAAATGTGGGCGGCAGTGGCTCAGGAGGTAGAGCGGGTGACCCAATAACCAGAGGGTTGGTGGCTCGAATCCCACTCTCCCCAGCCATCCTGCCATTTTGTCCCTGGGCAAGACACTTTACCCATTTTGCCTCCAGTGTACATGAATAAATGTATGGGTATAAATGTTCGGTAGTGGCTGGAGAGGCCGTTGGCACAGATTGGCAGCTACATTTTTGTCAGTCTGCCCCAGGGCAGCTGTGGCTACAGTAGTAGCTTACCGCTATCAATGTCTGTCTGGAGTGAATGAGTAATGTAAGCACTTTGAGATGTCACTTGACATGGAAAGTGCCATATAAATCTAATCCATTATTAATATTATTATTAAGGTAACAAAGCGTGCCCCATTTATACCATTTTGAGCCACTTCATGTTCTCACAGACTCGAGCACTACTGATGGCAGCAGCCTAAGCCTACAAGGGCTCAGGGCTTGAGGGTTTAGGGAGGAGACTGAGATTCGGCCCAAATCTTCGGTAGCGAATGTTACCGGGGGGAGTACATTGTCAGATTATGAAAAATGTTACATTTCTCGAAATTATGAGGTAGATTTTGATTTATATTCATCAAAAAGTAATATCTGAAAGTCATCATTTAAAGAGAACTGAATCTAGAAAAATAAAAAAATAATGTTGAAACTGCATGGCCTTGAGCCGGCCTCGGCTGAGTTACCAAGGCCACAGGTCTTGAAGCTGAGGATGAGACTTGAGTCAAAGAGTCATTACCTTCCCGAGACGAGGCCAAGGCCGGGAAAAACAGGCCGGACTTGAGTCCGCCAACACTGGAGGTTTGTACAGATCACAACCCTCTGGTATTCTTTGCACATATGTACAATGTGCAACCAACTGGGTTGGCTTTAATTTGTCAAAAATACATCATAAAAAATGATAATGTGGTGGCTGATACCCTCTCCAAGTACAACAGTTTTAGTAAGTTTTACAATTGCCAATGCTAAAGCTAAACCCATGGTTTTTGTTCTTGTGAGTGGGTGAATGTTACAACTTCTGTGGTGATGTAAGGGTTAACTTGTGCTTGTTCTCAGGTCTTGTTCCCCCTTTCCTCATTGGTTTTCCAAAAGCCATACATGCACCCTATTGGCCAAGAGTGGAAGAATAATAGTCAATCAATATTCCCCTGTTGACTATAAAGCCAGAGAAGCCTTCCACCATCCTAGGTTGCCACCATACCATCAACTTATTTTGCGACTGCCATTTTCCTCTAATTGGTAGGCGT
Source organism: Pholidichthys leucotaenia (assembly GCA_020510985.1). Lineage (NCBI taxonomy): Eukaryota > Metazoa > Chordata > Actinopteri > Cichliformes > Pholidichthyidae > Pholidichthys > Pholidichthys leucotaenia. The sequence goes on along the minus strand of CM035840.1, from coordinate 52,906,918 downwards.
AGTCTTTTATATGCTTGTTTGTGTTTGAAAGCTAGTGTTTTTTGCCTTGCCTTAGCAGGGTACTTAACTCACCTTTACCTTTGAAGCTTGCTTTTTTATGGCGTTTGCATGCATTATCTCATTTACCAGTGAAAGCTGTAAGGGACCGCTGACATTTTTGTTTAAGCCTTTTTCTTCAGTTTTTCTTGCTGGCCAGGGAGTCACTTGCTAGGGTTTGCATACACTTTTCTTTCAACTTAGTTTAGGTTAAGACTCTTGGTTCCATTTCAGAGCTGTTTTGTTTTTTGTTTTGGTCTGGGCTTTCCCTGAAGTCAGTTGTACTTTCTGGAAATTCTGGCAGCAGTATCAACTCTCTCCTCATCTTATCTGGTGTTACTCCCTTTTACCCCTTAACAGCCATGGGCGTTGTAACAAAAGTTTTTTGGGGTTAGGTACCAAATCTACGTGGTTAAAGTTAGGAAAAGGTGAATATTGTGGAAGATGAAAGCAGACGAGGCAGCGAGCTGAACGACACACAAACTTTATTCCTCTTCCAACATAAAACACAGAAACTCTCTCCCCGAGTGCCTGAGCGAACTCTTTTATACACTTCTATTCCCGACTCCGGCACACAGGGTAAACACATTAGCATTCAGACATGAAAGACATGTACACACATTAACATGATATCGACCCACACGTCACAGAGCAGGTCTTGCTACCATACATTCGCACCCCTGCATTCTCAGGTGTGAACCTGGCGTGGTGGGGGGCAAAAGGCACATCTTTGTTTGTTTAGCTTCTCTCATCTTTCTCCATTAGCATCCCTAACTATCTTCTCCCCCACCAACCCCGTTGTCCTGGGTGGAGTGCCATGTGTATTGTGTCCACCATACAGCTGCCCCCCCCCCCCCGAACACCCAGAAGGGGCTCTAACCCTCCGGCGCCTTGGGCTTGAGCCGCACCCGTAACATCTGTAATGTGGAGTCGCCGGACTGGCCAAAGCATCTTGCTGTTGAGGTGGGCAGGAGACAAACTCGGCCTCCGGCGCGCAGTCCTGAGGAGGGGGAAAGGGTGGGGAGGGGAAAGACCTAGTGTGCTGCCAACAGTTCTCTGCAGGGGGAACACCAACTTGAGGAGCCACTGTAGGTGGGTGTCCGCGCCAGGGATGTTGAACGAACACCACCTGTTCGTCTGCCAACACATAAGCGGGCTTAAGCCTGTCAATGCAGACAATTTCCTTATGCCCCCCCAAAGCCTAACACAAAATGCTTTTCTCCGGTTTCCAGCACTCTGAACGGTCCATCATATGGTGGGCGCAGTGGGGTTCTGTGTCACCGTGCCTAACAAAAACAAACTTGGTGCTCTGTAAGCTCTTTGGGACAAAGGTGTAGGGAAAACAATGGTGCGCCAGCCCGGCACATTGGCCGGCCCTGTAATGTGAAAAAATTGCGCGGGCAGGTCAGTCCCGGGTGCGGGGTTTTCCGGTAAAAATTCCCTGGGGATCCACAGCGGCTGAGAAAAAACGAGTTCTGCTGGGGAGCCTGGTAGATCATCCTTAGGTGCGGAGCGCAACCCTATCACAGGGATGGCAATTTTCCACTGATCTGCGGATTTCCGCCGATTTATTTTCAAATTGATCATTTCTGTGAATCGTCTAAATCCGTTGAGAAAATTTTAGGGGGGGTAAGGTACCTTATTGTTACCGATTTTAGTGAAAATCAACACGATTACATAAGCGCTTGGCGCATCCCCAGGTCAAGTCTCCCGCGATAACTCGGATGTACTCAAGCTACTGCTGTATTGTAAACAGCCCTGCGATTGGATAGTTGCAAACGATTGGACCAATCAAATGGCTCGTTGTATGCTTTGTCAAAAAATTCATGGCGGCTTGTTTTCAGGGATGTAATTTTTCCGATAATTCGCCGAATTCCGCTTTATTTTATCTTCAAGGAAGATAAAGTACGTTAAGTACGTTAGCGGCTTGTGGTCCACGAACGCAGTGAAGGTGCGCCCTTTCAGGCAGAACTGGAAGTGGCGTATGGCCAGGTGGAGAGCCATTAACTCTCTGTCGAACACGCTGTATTTACGCTCACTGTCGTGCAAAGACCTGCTAAAAAAAAGGTGAGCGGCTGCCAAGAACCGGCAACGCATTGCTCCACGACGGCCGCTATGCCCATGTCCGAGGCGTCGGTAGTGAGCACTGTTTTAACCTCAGAACGCCTGCTCCCGTTCAGGAGTCCAGTCGACTCTGTCCGCCGGTTTCCGTTTCTTGAGTGCAGCGTACAACGGCTGTATGAGCTGGGCTGCGCGGGGGAGGAAATGGTTATAAAAGTTAACCATCCCCCAAAACTCCCGCAGCGCCCTGACATTGATGTTGAGGAGAAAAAAATAGCAGAACAATTTAGTTACATTACTTTTATGATTCTGCGTCCCCCAGACCGCCTGCTAAATTTTCAGATAATTTCCCCAACCCCAGTTCACATCCATGATTCATGTTGGAATTCTGAGCTTTCGGTATTGTTTTCAGCGGAATTAAGATAAGATAAGATAAGATAAGCCTTTATTAGTCCCACAACGGGGAAATTCCAGGATTGCAACAGCACAGGGATAGCAACACTCAGAGCAACAATCAGAAGGCAAGAAAAAAAAGCAAGAGCAGCTAATATACATATGTACATATTACTATAAATATATATATACACACAGACACACAGTGCAGAGCATTGTAGCTGGATGGAATAAATATATGAGTATATAAACACACAGTGCGGAGCATTGTAGCTAGATGGAATAAATATGTAGATATATAAACACCCACAGTACGGAGCATTGCAGCTAGGTGGAATAAATATGCAAATATATAACACACACAGTGCGGAGCAATGTAGCTAGATGGAATAAATATGTAAATATATAAACACACACAGTGCAGAGCATTGTTGCTAGATGGGATGAAACAGCACAACCGTCTACTTAGTTATCCTACATGGTATGATTATGTGCCCATACATATTCTCACCCTCCTTAGCGACCGGTATTTTCCTAGTTGTATGCCGGAGGGGACCATTGTGTAAGTCTATTGCATCTTTTGCATTGAAAAACTATTAGGTTGTTACGTCTTTTTTGCTATCTCTGCGAGCAGCCCTGCTTAGGTTGTACAGTCTGACAGCCGTTGGTAGGAAGGACCTGCGAAACCTCTCGGTTGTGCACCTGGGATGATGTAGTCTGCTGCTAAATGAGCTCCTCAATGCATTCAGTATGTCCTGCATAGGGTGGAACTCGGACTCCAGCAGAGATGACAGTTTAGCCACCGTCCTTCTCTCTCCTATCTCCTCCACCGGGTCAAGGCGCTGCCCCAGGACACAGCTAGCTTTCTTGATCAGTTTGTTCAGTCTCTTCCTATCGGCTATTATGAGATTTTTATCGAAGGATCAGGAGTCATCAGTGCTAGAAATAGACAAAAGTGTCAAAAATAAGTTCCGATGGAATTGGCTTGAGAGAAAAGTGACAGTAAAGGTGAAAATTGGCTCAAAGTTCGATGAGGTAACAGAAACACTCGGACAGTTTCTGAAGAAACCAGAAAAGGAGATGAAGTTCAAAGTTCAGAGACTGACACAGCTTGCTGCCAAAAGGAAGAAAGTTTCACATTAGAAGTGACTTGGTGACCAGTGTAAATAGTGTAATAAACTTATAGAACTGTTAAATATGTTGGACTAAAGACAGTGAGACAACACTGAAGAAAAAGTAAGTTAACTTTTCATTAAATTTAATGATTTATCTAAGTCTAGTATTTCATTTTTTTAATCATTTTTTTCAGTCTAAATTACTTCTGTTTTACTGAAAACCTCCCAGCTTCAGGGGGGCTGCGCCCCCCCGGCCCCCCATAAGTCAATCGACCAAATTAGATTTCAGCTGAAATCAGAATTTCCTGTTGCCATCCCTGCTATCAGAACCCAGGGCAGGTGGTCGACCCAATTTGCCTCCGTGAGTGAAGCTCTGAGCGTTGCTTTAAGTGACCTATGAAAACGTTCACATAACCCATTAGCCTGGGGGTTGTATGCGGTGGTGTGGTGGATTTTGATCCCCAGGCTCTGGGCCATTGTGGACCAGAGTTCTGAAACGAATTGCGCAGCCCTGTCGGAAGTGGTGTCCAACAGGGATCCGAACCGTGCAACCCAAGCCGACAAAAAAGCGCAAGCCACTTCCGTGGATGTGGTGGAAGCCAGCGGGACCACTTCAGGCCAACGCGTGGTGCGGTCCATGATCATCAAAAGGTGTGTGAAACCTTGTGATGGTGGGAGGGGTCCCACCAAATCCACGTGGACGTGGTCGAATTTCCTGGCCGGAATTTGGAGCAGCTTGAGGGGGCTTTGGCATGCTTGTGCAGTTTGGCCCACTGGCACGCGATGCACGCTGCATCCCACTCTTTCACGTCCCTGCGTAAGTGCGGCCAGACAAATTTTGCCCCCACCAATTTCACCGAAGCACGCACACTGGGGTGTGAAAGGGAGTGGACTGACTCAAAAATGCGGCGGCGCCAAGAGCTTGGAACCACCAGGCGTGGGTGACTGGTGGAGACATCACAGAGCGGGGTGGGTGGGGCACCCTTCTTGCACCACCTTGCTCTCCAGTTTTAACCCAGTAGGCACGGACTGGAGTGCGTAAATGTCTGTGTCCCCCGTTTGCTCCGCGGCCATGGTGGGGAAATCTATTCCCATGTAGACAGGGGAGACTAATGCGCGTGACAGGCAGTCGGCCACAACATTAAGCTTACCGGCTACATGCTGGATGTCGGTTGTAAATTCCAAGATCGCGGCCAAATGTCGTTGCTGCCGGATCGACCACGGTTCCGAGACTTTGGACACTGCATACGTTAGCGGCTTACGATCAACAAACATGTTGAACTCGCGCCCTTTCAGCCAAAACTGGAAGCGGTGCATCGTCAGGTGGAGGGCCAACAACTCTCTGTCAAACATACTGTATTTGCGTTCAATGTTGCACAAACTACAGCTGAAAAATGCGAGCAGCTGCAACGCACCGGAAACGTACTGGTCCACCACTGCCCCTATGGCAACGTCAGATGCATCAGTGGTGAGTGCTATCTGTGCTGACGGGGCAGGGTTGGCTAGCAAAGCAGCGTTAGCGAGTGCTGTTTTAGCATTTGCGAAAGCCTGGACTCGCTTGGGGGTCCAGTCAATGTTTTCCACGAGCTTCTTTTTTTTGAGCGTGGCGAACAACGGCTGCTCGGGGGAGGAAACGGTTGTAAAAGTTGACCATACCCAAAAATTCCTGCAGGGCCTTCATGGTCTGCGGATGCGGAAAATCCGACATGGCACGCACCTTTTCAGGTAGCGGAATCGCACCCTCTGGCAAAATGCGGTAACCCAAAAAAATCAATCACTGGCACACCGAACTGGCAGTTTGCTGGGTTAACAATAAGCCTGTGTGCTTCCAACCTCTGGAAAACTAGTTTGAGATAGGTGAGGTGCTCCTCCTCGGGTGTGCTAGCCTCCAGAATGTTGTCTAAGTAGACAAAAATGAAAGACAGGTTATGGAGCACTGCGTCCATCATTCTTTGGAAGGTTTGGGTAACGCCCTTTAACCCGAACGACATGTGTACAAACTCGAAAAGGCCAAAAGGAGTTATTACCGCTGTTTTGGGAACGTCCTCTGCATGTATCGGGACCTGGTGGTAACTGTGGACTAGATCCACTTTCGAAAAAACACTTGTCCCAACCAGGTGCATGGAAAAATCCTGGATGTGTGGAATGGGATACCGATCGTGTTCCGTAGCGTTGTTCAAGTGCCGGAAATTGCCGCACGGTCGCCACAACCCATCGGCTGGAGCGCCTAATGATGCCCAGCTGCTCTAAGTTGGTAAACGCCTCGCGTGCGATGGCTAGTTTAACCGCATCCAGGTGCTGAGGTCGCACGAACACCGGTGGGCCTTTTGTGGTTATGAAATGTTCAACCCTGTATTTGTTAAACCCTGTATTTGGTTACTGTAGCAGAAAACGTCGGAACCGTGAGTGCTGGGAACTGTGAAAGTAAATGCTGGTACTTACCCCCTGGAGCTATAACGTTAGCCTGTGTTGTTGGCACAACTCCCCAAGCTGTGCAGGGCAAGGAGGAAAAAGAGACAGCATCCACCAAACATCTGTTGGCAACATTGACTTACAACCCATAAGCACATAAAAATCTGCGCCTAAAATGGGGACAGAACATGCCGCCACCACAAAGTCCCATTGGTAATTGCGTCCATATAAGGACACTGTCAACGTCCGTTCACCAAACGTCCTGATGTTGGATCCGTTGGCAGCTGTGAGCTCGGGACTGCTGCCTCCTGCCAATCTGTCTGCGCTAACCATCAGAATGAGGCTCTTCTGGGAGCTGGAGTCCACTAACAAACATCTCCCCAAATGTGTGTCTGGGATGAAAAGCAGCTTGTTCCTGTCGCCAGCTGTCGCAGCTGCTACTGACTGCTGGCCATGCCGTTTCCCCGGCTTCTTGAATTGGCATGGTGGCAGACATTGTTGGGCATTCAAGCCGAAGTGGCGGTGATAGAAACAGAGCGTCCCGTTCCTGCATCTCTTGGCGTCCGTCCCAGCCACCACCAACGGCTCCTCGACCTCGCTGGAGTCCTTCCCGGATGACGGTGCTATTGTGTGCATGCTGACAGTTCTGGTCGCTAGGATGATGTAGTCCACTTCCTGCGCCAGAGTGTGGTAGTTCTTGGTTACCAGCAGTGGCGAGTTGGCCAGGATTGCCCTCGCTGTAGCAAGTAGGTTCCTGAGGAAGAGGTGGGTGAGCAAGAAGGATTTATCGTTCTTCCCCATTAATGCTAACATGCTGTCCATCAGCTCCACAGCTGATCTGTCACCTAACTCTGAACACATTAGGAGTCTTCCTACTCTCTCACTGTCCGACAGGGTATACCACTGAATTAGCATCGGCTTGAGCGCGTCATATATTTTTGCTGGGCCGACGGGAACTGGAGCAGGCTGGTCACTTGCTGCGTGGCGTGCACATCCAGCGCACCGACCACATGATACTATTTGGTGCTGTCCGTTGTGATCCTGCAGAGTGCGATTTGGGCTTACACATGTGGAAACCAAGCGGTCGGACTGTGAAGCCAGAAGTCTGGGAGCTTGACTGTGACAGCGCATGTCATGCTGCTGTTCTCCCTCTAGGTTGTCTCCAGAGTGGTGCTCGGCTTGTTTTCCATTGCACGTCTTAAGGTCACCAATGTGGAAGATGAAAGCAGACTAGGCAGCAAGCTAGACGACACACGAACCTTATTCCTCTTCCAACATAAAACACAGAAACTCTTTCCCTGAGTGCCTGAGTGAACTCTTTTATGCCCTTCTATTCCTACCTCCGGCACACAGGGTAAACACATTAGCATTCAGACATGAAAGACATGTACACACATAAACTTGACATTGACCCACACGTCACAGAGCAGGTCTTGCTACCATACATTCGCACCCCTGCATCCTCAGGTGTGAACCTGGCGCGGCGGGGGGTGAAAGGCACAGCTTTGTTTGTTTAGCTCCTCTCACCTTTCTCTGTTAGCATCCCTAACTATCTTCCCCCCCACCAACCCCGTTTTCCTGGGTGGAGTGCCATGTGTATTGTGCTCACCACAATATACATTATAGATACAATGCACAGGAAAACCTCTGTCTTGTGAGATGACACCTCTCTATCCTTATTACACCTTTGGATTGAGAATGGGCTGGGAGCACAGCATCAGCCAGAAGTTTTCTCTCTGTTATAGATTAATGGATGCTATTGTGGAGAAAGGAGGCAGGCGAGACAAACGAGCAGGAAGACACAGTTACTTTATTCTTCCTCCAACATATTTTACAGCCAAAGAATCTCTCGGGTCTTTGTGCATCCCTCTTTTATACCTTTATTCCCATGCATCAAGACCCATACTTCCGACCATAACCATTGTTGTCTGAGCAAACAATTGTGTGGCACATTATCATAACATAACACTGGCTCTGCTCCAACACCCTTCTTCTCTTCAGCATTTACTCCTCTCCCCGGGGGGTGCATAGTCCTTACTGTCCCCACTGATACCCCACGGTGACACCTTCTCCTTTGGCCCATTGTCCCCTGGGTGGAGAAGTCCAACACCATGCCCCCACACAGCCCTCCCATAGCGGCTGTAGTGGGGGGTCGCCGATCCAATCAAACTGCCCTGCTGGTTGGGTGCACAGGATGGCACATCAGTCTGTGGAGGGAAAAAAGGGAGGGGGAGAAAAGGCATCAGCTTCGCGAGTGCTGGTCCCTGCTGAGGAATCAACAACCCGTGGAACCACCAACGGTGGACGTCTGTGCCAGGGAGCTTGGGCCAACACCACCTGCTCATCTGCCAACACAAAAGCGGGCTTCAGCCTGTCGATGCAGACGGTCTCCCTATGTCTCCCCAAGTCTAACACAAAATGTTTCACCCCAGGTTCCAACACCCTGAACGGTCTGTCGTATGGTGGGCACAGCGGGGTCCAGTGCACATCTTGCCTGACAAAAACAAAACTGGCATTCTGCAAGCTCCGTGGGATGAATGTGCAGGGAAAATAATGGTGGGCCCGATACGCTCACAGCCTCCGTACTGTGTAAAAATTGCGTGGGCGGATTGGCCTTGGGCACGGGGTTTTCTGGTAAAAACTCTCCGGGGATCCGCAGCAATTGCGAAAAAACAAGCTCTGCCAGGGAGGCTGCCAAATCCTCCTTAGGTGCGGAACACAACCTTAAAAGAACCCAAGGCAGGTGGTCGACCCAATTTGTGTCTGTGAACAAAGCTCTGAGCGCTGCTTTAAGCGACCTATGGAAATGCTCAAATGACTCATTAGCCTGGGGGTTGTACGCGGTAGTGCGGTGAATCTTGACCCCCAGGCTCTGAGCCATCGCGGACCAGAGTTCTGTAATGAACTGTGGACCTCTGTCGGACATGATGTCCGATGGAGATCCGAAACATGCAACCAAGCCGACAAAAAAGCGCGTGCCACTTCCACGGATGTGGTAGAAGCCAGCTGGACTACTTCAGGCCAGCGCGTGGTGCGGTCCATGACTGTCAAAAGGTGCGTGAAACCTTGCAATGGTGGGAGGGGTCCCACCAAATCCACGTGGACATGGTTGAACCTCTTAGCTGGGATTTGGAATGGCTCGAGGGGGGCTCTGGTGTACTTGTGCAATTTGGCCCACTGGCACGTGACGCAAGCTGCAGCCCACTCTTTCATGTCTTTGCGCAAGCGTGGCCAGACAAATTTCGCCTCCACTAGTTTTACTGAAGCGCACACTCCCAGATGCGAAAGGGAGTTGACGGACTCAAAAACGCGACGGTGCCAAGAGCTCGGAACCACCGGGCGCGGGCGGCCGGTGGAGATGTCGCAGAGCAAAGGAGGGCACCCTTCATGCACCACCCTGTTCTCCAGCCTTAACCCAGTTGGCGCAGACTGGAGCGCACAAATGTCCACGTCCCCGGCTTGTTCCGCGGCCATGGCGGGGAAATCAATTCTCATGTAGACTGGGGCGATAAATGCAAGTGACAGGCAATCAGCCATGATGTTGAGTTTACCGGCAACGTGTTGAATGTCGGTAGTAAACTCTGAAATTGCAGCCAAATGCCGTTGCTGCCGAGCCGACCATGGTTCCGAGACCTTGGCTATTGCGTACGTCAGTGGCTTATGGAAAATGAATGCGGAGAACTCGCGTCCCTCCAGCCAGAACTGGAAATGGTGCATCGCCAGGTGGAGAGTCAGCAATTCTCTATCGAATGTGCTGTATTTGCGTTTGCTGCCGCGCAAAGTGTGGCTGAAAATTGCGAGCGGCTTCCACAAACCTGAGATGCACTGCTTCACTACTGCCCCTATGGCAACATCAGATGCATCTGTAGTGAGCACTATCCATGCAGATGGGTCCGGGTGGGCTAACAACGCGGCATCCACAAATGCTATTTTGGCATTAGTAAAAGCCTGGACTTGTTCGGGAGTCCAGTCGATGGCTTCCGCGAGTTTCTTTTTTTTAAGCGCAGCATACAATGGCTGCATCAGCTGGGCTGCCTGGGGAAGGAAGCGGTCATAAAAATTAGCCATTCCCAAAAACTCCTGTAGTGCCCTCACGGTCTGCAAATGCAGAAAGTCTGACACAGCACGCACTTTGTCCGGTAACGGGATCGTGCCCTCCAGCGAAATGCGGTAGCCTTAAAAGTCAATCACTGGTACACTGAACCGGTACTTGGCTGGGTTAACTATCAACCTGTGTGCTTCCAATCTCTGGAAGACTGTCCTGAGATGGATGATGTGCGCCTTCTCGGACGCGCTGGCTACCAGAATGTCGTCTAAGTAGACAAAAACAAAGGACAAGTCGCGAAGCACTGCGTCCATCATCCTCTGGAAAATCTGCATCGCGCCTTTTAATCTGAATGGCATGTGTAAAAACTCGAAAAGGCCAAAAAGGGTTATTACTGCTTATTTTGGATCATCTTCTGCATGCACTGGGACCTGGAGGTAACCGTGGACCAGATCCACTTTGGAAAAAACATGCCCCTCAACCAGGTGCACGGAAAAATCCTGGATGTGTGGAATAGGATAGCGATCATGTTCCGTAGCGTTGTTCAAGCACCGGAAATCGCCGCATGGTCGCCACGACCCGTCAGCTTTAGGCACCACGTGCAGCAGTGATGCCCACGGGCTGTTGCCGATGCCCAACTGCTCTAAGTTGGCAAACTCCTCTCGTGCACTGGCCAGTTTAGCTGTGTCCAAACGCCGAGGACACACAAACACTGGCGGGCCTTTTGTCGTTAAAAAGTGCTCAACCCCGTGTTTCGTTACTGTAGCTGAAAAAGTTGGGACCGTGAGTGCTGGGAACTGTGTGAGAAAATGTTGGTACTTACCCCCTGGAGCTCTAACGTTAGCCAGTGTTGTCAACCCAGCTACCCGAGCTGTGCAGGGCAGTGAGATGAAAGAGACAGCGTCCACTAATCTCCTATTAGCAACATCGACTAACAATCCATAAGCGCATAGAAAATCTGCTCCCAAAATGGGGCCGGAACATGCAACTATTATAAAGTCCCATTGAAAGTGTAAGCATATCATCAGTGTCCTCTTGCCAAATGTCCTGATGGTGGATCTGTTGGTGGCTGTGAGCTTGGGACCGCTGCGTCCTGCCACCCTGTCTGTGTTGACTGGCAGGATGAGGCTCTTCTGGGAGCCAGAGTCCACCAAAAACAGTCTCCCCAAACGTGTGCCTGTGACATAAAGCAGTCTGTTCCTGTCGCCATCGGTTGCAGCTGACACTGAATTCCGAGAGTGCCGTCTTCCTGGCTTCTTGAATTGGCATGGCACCAGGTGGCGTTGGGCTTTCGAGCCGAAACGGCGATGATAAAAACAGATCGCCTCGTTCCTGTGTCTCCTGGTGTCCGTCGCGGCTACCACAAATGGCTCCTTGACCTCGCTGGAGTCCCCCATGGATGCCGGTGCCACTGTCTGCACGCTGGGAACTCTGGTCGCCAAGATGATGTGGTCTACTTCCTGCACCAGGGCGCGGTAGTCCTTAGCAACCAGCTGCGGCGAGTTGGCCAGGATCGCCCTCGCTGTAGCTGGTAGGTTCCTGAGGAAGAAGTGGAACAGGAAAGATTCATCGTCCTTCCCCCTCAGCGCCAACATACTCTCCATCAGCTCCACTGCTGATTTGTCCCCTAACTCCAAACTCGTTAGGAGCCTCTCTGCCCTGTCACTGTCAGAAAGGGTATAGCACCGGAGAAGCATTCTCCTGAGTGCTTCATATATTGCTTGGGCTGGCGGCTCCTGGAGCAGACTCGTCACTTGTTGCGTGGCGTGCGCATCCAGCACAGTGACCATGTAGTAATACCTGGTATCGTCCGTTGTTATCCTGCGGAGTGCGAACTGGGCTTCTATGTGCAAAAACCATGCGGTCAGGATGTGAAGCCAGAAACCTGGGAGCTCCATTGGAGCCACACATGCGACGCTGGTGATCTCCCTCCAGGCAGTCTCCGGGGCGGTGCTCGGCTCACTTTCCATGGCACGTCTTGGGGTCACCAGTGTGGAGAAAGCAGGCAGGCTAGACAAACGAGCTGGATGACACAGTTACTTTATTCTTCCTCCAACATATTTTACAGCCAAAGAATCTCTCGGGTCTCTGTGCATCCCTCTTTTATTCCTTTATTCTCATGCATCGAGACCCGCACTTCCGACCATAACCATTGTTGTCTGAACAAAGAATTGTGTGGCACATTATCATAACATAACGCCGGCTCTGCTCCAACACCCTTCTTCTCTCCGGCATTTACTCCTCTCCATGGGGGGGGGGGGGGGCGCATAGTCCTTGCTGTCCCCTCTGATACCCCCTGGTGACACCTCCTCCTTCGGTCCATTGTCCCCTGGGTGGAGAAGTCCAACACCATGCCAACACAATTATATTTTTTTAAAGACATCTGATATTTTTCACACTTTTGATAAACACTGACAACAATTTGCCTTTGTGAACAGTGGGGTCAAACCATAAAAATCCTAGTGTGAGAAATCTATGTCAGTGAGGTTTAAATCTGATGTTAGACTACAAATACAGCCCCACAATGTTATGTGTGGCTGGAGAGAGGATGATGATGGACCCAATAGTGCATATTGAAGGGTGAACTAGTTCATTTATTTCACAAAAAAAGGTAAAAGATAAAGGAACAAAAATATTTGGACTAATGACGAACATGGACTTGGACGTGGCTTGGAATAGACATGGACACAGACAGAGACAACATTCATAGGTGTAAATTGGGGGAAGGGGGTGCGACGGGGGGGGATATGTCCCCCCCAACCTGAAAAAAAATAGAGAATTGTCCCCCCAATATCATCATAAACCTTTCTAGATCATGTTACATATCTGAATAAATTGCATTTTAAGCACCAGTGGTAAGGATTACGGGTGTTGGAAAAAATTGACTCATAAGAATCGAGATTCTCATTTCACAAGATCCAGAATCGATTCACAAAAATTAAGAATTGGTAATTATTATTATAATATTTTTTTGCAGTGGTGCCGGAGTGTCGTCACGTGACTTGTTTTGCCGCTTCATGATACGCAAACATTGACGCTGCAGATGCAGGAGAGCCATGCAGAGTAGCTTACTAGCTAGCAGCCAGATGAAACACTCAGAATAAAGAAAAAATGGAGCAGCAAGAAGTTCAGCCAGTCCCATCTTCAATGAAGGCAAGTGTATGGGTGCATTTTTGTTTCTACAACATTCCGGGAAGGAAATCGCTAGACATGACATATGTAATAGTTTTAGTTTATTAGTTTATTTGTCAGGGACCATGTACAGATGCCCCCCCTCCAAAAAACCCAAAATATTAAACAATTAAACACAGGGTAAAGATGCTCTGTACCACATAATAGCTATTTTCCATCTGTAGTTCCTGAGGCAGGCAGGAAGATATTAAAAAGAAAAGGCACATTATACAGTGGTGTGATAAAAGTGTTTGCCCCTTCCATGATTTCTCATTTTTTTGTGTGTTTGTCACCACTTAATTGTTCAGATCAAACAAATTTAAATATTAGTCAGAGATAACACAATGTAAACACAAAATGCAGTTTTTTAATGAAGGTGTTTATTATTAAGGGAGAAAAAAAATCCAAACCTACATGGCCCTATGTGAAAAGCTGTTGCCCCCTAAAACGTAATAACTGGTTGGGCCACCCTTAGCAGCAACAACTGCAATCAAGCATTGCGATATAACTTGCAATGAGTCTTTACATAGCTGTGGAGGAATTTTGGGCCCACTTCATCTTTGCAGAATTGAAATTCAGCCACATTGGGCGGGTTTTCTGAGCATGAACCGCCTTTTTAGGTCTTGCCACAGCATCTTCAGTTGGATTCACTCAGGACTTTGACTAGGCCAATTCCAAGTCATTCATTTTGTTTTTCTTAAGCCATTCAGACGTGGGACTTGCTGGTGTGTTTTGGATCATTGTCCCTGCTGCAGAACCCAAGCTGCTTTCAGCTTGTGACGAACAGATTAGCTGGAATTCTCCTTCAGGATTTTTTGGTAGGGACAGCAGATTCATGTTTCCATTACCCACAGCAAGTCTTCCCGGTCCCGGATGCAGCAAAACAACCCCAGACCATCACACTACCACCACCCATATTTTACCGTTGGTATGATGTTCCTTTTCTGAATTGCATGTGTTACTTTTATGCCAGATGTAATGGAACACACACCTTCCAAAAAGTTTAACTTTTGTCTAGTCAGTCCACAGAGTATTTTCCCAAAGGTCTTGGGGATCATCAAGATTTTTTCTGGCATAACTGAGATGAGTCTTTATGTTCTTTTTGCTCAGCAGTGGTTTTTGTCTTGGAACGCTGCCATGCAGGCCATTTTTGCTCAGTCGCTTTCTTATAGTGGAGTCATGAACACTGACCTTAACTGAGGGAAGTGAGACCTGCAGTTCTTTGGATGTTGTTGTGGCGTCTTTTGTGACCTCTTGGATAAGTCGCTGCGCTCTTGGAGTAATTTTGGTTGGCCGGCCACTCCTGGGAAGGTTCACCACTAGGGATGGGCATTCGGTGAAATTTTCTTCACCGATCGTCGGGAGAATTAATGATTAATAATCGGTTAATCATCAACATTTTTAAGTACGTAACAAGGCAGGTAGACTACATTATAACATCAGGTGCACGGAGAGCCCTCTCTCTGTTCTCGTGTTGGCTCGGCTCGGGAATCTCGCAAGCTGATTGGCCGAGACGTTTCACCCCGCAAGCTGATTGGCCGAGACGTTTTACCCACCTTGTCTCCCTGCCGAGCGGCCACCCAACAAACGAAGACCGCATTCATTGCTCTATCGCTCGTGTTACTTAGTCTAGCCGCGCAGAACTTTTTGCTGTTCTCTTGTGCCATTTTGTGCGAAATAGTCTTCCCGTCGAGCTACTACGCCGCCTCCTGCAGCTTCCCTCGACGTGTGTACACTGAATCTTCATGACCTTCTCAATAAAGTTTCTGAAAAAAAAAAGAATCTTCACGACCGCCATTACTCAGCGCGCAACCACTGTTGGCGGTTTCTTTGCGTAATAAGGGTGTTCCATGGACCCTGTCGATGAGGTATATTTGTATGCTGCATTGCAGTGATTGCAGTACACCTGGTCATTTTTTAAATTGAAATGGTCCCACGCAACACTTCGCCGTAACCGCTTAATGATTTGGCGATTGCCCTACGGAAGCCCGCGTGTATCAACTGAGGCACGCCAGGGTACGGCGATGGTGTAATGTTGCCCCCTGGTGGCCAAATTTTGCCATTGCATTGTTTGAGGACGGCCGTACACTAGGCCTCGGATTGTTTAAAAAAAAAAAAACGGTTTGTCGACGAAAATGAACTTCCTCGGTGAAATTCTTAATGATCAATTATCGGTTAATCGGTAAATTATGCCCATCCCTATTCACCACTGTTCGATGTTTTCACCATTTGTGGATAATGGATTTCACTGTGGTTCACTGGAGTCCCAAAGCTTTAGAAATGGCATTATAACCTTTTCCAGATTGATAGATCTCGATTACTTTGTTTCTCATTTGCTCCTGAATTTCTTTGGATCGCAGCATGATGTCTAGCTTTTGAGGATCTTTTGATCTACTTCACTTTGTCAGGCAGGTCCTATTTAAGTGATTTCTTGATTGAGAACAGGTGGGTCAGTAATCAGGCCTGGGTGTGGCTAGAGAAACTGAACTCAGCTTTCAGAGCTCACTCAGATGTGATAAACCACGGTTAATGTGTGTTTCAATAGGGGGCAATCACTTTTTCACACAGGGCCATGTAGGTTTGGATTTTTTTTTACCCTTAATAATAAACACCTTCATTTAAAAACTGCATTTTGTGTTTACCTGTGCTATCTTTGTCTAATATTTAAATTTGTTTGATGATCTAAAACATTTAAGTGTGACAAATATACAAAAAAAAACCCCAAAAAAAACCAAAACCGAGAAATCAGGAAGGGGGCAAACACTTTTTCACACCACTGTAGAAAGCAATTCAGGACAGGTTTCAGAAACTGTTGACCTTGAAACAAGCAAGGAGTAAGTTTAAAAGGTAAAAAAGATAAGCGGAACGGCACACATAACAATTTAAGAGTGCAATTTCAAATCCCATTTAAGGGAGAGAGTCAATGCTGGCAGGCTTGATTACTTAAGATCCATTTTTTAGTCTCTGTGGAAAAGTCTCTGTAATTTGTTCTGGTCTTCAAAGTGGTGGGGAGCTTGTTCCATTCTGTTATAACTTTGTATGAGAAAGCTGATTGTCCAAAAGCAGTTTTACGTAGGGGGATGCAACAATGCCATCTAGAGGAAGTCCTTGTTATTCTGGCATTTTGTTCAGAAGTTAGGTACACAATTGTCTTAAGAGGTGGGGGTGTAGAACCATAGATAATTTTAAAGACCAACCGCATATTGGCATGCATGATCATATTTTCAAAGCTTAACATCTTGTGCTTGGCAAGTATACCACAATGGTGACACTGTCGTGTTGTGGAAGATGTGAAAATGATGAGGCAGCTTTCTTTCTCAGAGTCAGCTTTATTCACATCTCCATTATTTCAACAGCAGAAAAAAGAGAGAGAATGAAACAGTAACTCTCGTCCTTAAATATCAGGGACTTCACACCTCATAGATCACATGTCCCACAGACCACCTTGCATAATAAAGACAGTCACAATGCACTTCACCACCTGGCATAATAAAGACAGTCACAATGCATTTCCCTCCATGATATCACTTCCACTGTCTCCCACGCATCCTTTAATCGACCCCCCACAGTCTCCAGCCTTGCATAACAAGGCTAAGCTTCCTGCCTTTGTTCTGACCTGAAATGCGAGTCACAGAACCGGTCCAACAGGTCCATTGAGTGTTCACCACACAAGCCCCCCCAGCATTTTAGAAAAACAGAACAACAAGAAAATAACCACATGCATGCCGTGATAGCATCAATACACATCAGTCCACATGCTGGATAGGTTTCAGCCTCCTGCCGAATCTGCTGTAGCTGGGGTTCACCATCTCTGCAGCACTGTCCTGCTGGGGATTTGCTGTCTGGGGGCGGAAACCCTTCGTCAGTCTCTGCGGGTGTTCTGGGGAAACATTACTTTGGGAAACATTACTGTGTGAAACCCTCCGTGGTGGTCTACCTCGCCGCGGGGCCTTTTTTTGAGCGCGGCATACAGTGGCTGCATGAGCTGCGCCGCGCGGGGGAGAAAACGGTTATAAAAATTCATGAACACTCAATGGACCTGTTGGACCGGTTCTGTGACTCGCATTTCAGGTCAGAACAAAGGCAGGAAGCTTAGCCTTGTTATGCAAGGCTGGAGACTGTGGGGGGTCGATTAAAGGATGCGTGGGAGACAGTGGAAGTGATATCATGGAGGGAAAAGCATTGTGACTGTCTTTATTATGCCAGGTGGTGAAATGCATTGTGACTGTCTTTATTATGCAAGGTGGTCTGTGGGACATGTGATCTATGAGGTGTGAAGTCCCTGATATTTAAGGACGAGAGTTATTGTTTCATTCTCTCTCTTTTTTCTGCTGTTGAAATGATGGAGATGTGAATAAAGCTGACTCTGAGAAAGAAAGCTGCCTCGTCATTTTCACATCTTCCACACTGGTGACCCCGACGTGATATCACTTCCACTGTCTCCCACGCATCCTTTAATCGACCCCCCACAGTCTCCAGCCTTGCATAATAAGGCTAAGCTTCCTGCCTTTGTTCTGACCTGAAATGCGAGTCACAGAACCGGTCCAACAGGTCCATTGAGTGTTCACCACATTGTCTTTTTATCCAGAATTTTGATGGATTGTTTATACAGGGGGCAGCGCGGTGGCGGAGGGGTTAGCACTGCAGCAGCACAGCAACTCACCCTTGGCCGGGGGATCCTGGGTTTGATCCCAGCCCCCGACCAACAGTGATCTGTGTGGAGTTTGCATGTTCTTCCCGTGTCTGCGTGGGTTTACGCGTTTATTTCTCCGGTTTCCTCCCACATGCCAAAAATATGCAAGTTAGGTTAACTGGCATCAAAATGGGGATTCTAAGTTGTCCTTAGGTGCGACTGTGAGAGTGAATGGTTGTCTGTCTCTCTGTGTTGGCCCTGCGATGGACTGGTGATCTGTCCAGGGTGTACCCTGCCTCTCGCCCAAAGATGTTGGGATAGGCTCCAGCCCCCCGTGACCTGAAAAGGATTAAGCGGAAGAAGATGGACGTTTATACAGGGATTCCAAAGGTTTCAGAGTCATACTGTTAGCTTGTGACCAGCATGAGATGCTATAGGAGAAATGTGTCAAAATCATGACATTCAAAAAGGTCTTTGATCTTTTAGAGTAAGTGAGTTTCTGATGCAACGAAAGTTTACAAGGTTATATTTCAGAGTGCAGCTCATCCGTTTTATGTGCTTTTTAAAGCTGAGTGTGGGATCTTATGTGACACCCAAATACTTAAACATTTTTCAATGTTACATTTTCTATATTTTCCTCCATTTCTATATTTCCTCCATTTCCTCCATTTCTATATTTCCTCCATTTACAGTTATTGTCACAATGCCTAGTGCGGGTCAGTGCCGTGCTTGGGTCTCTTGGTTGCTGCTCTTTTTCTGTATATGTATTTGTTCTTGATTTTCATCTATTATGGTTTGTGCTTTTATTTTGACAGCTCTGTTTGTCACTTCGTCCTGTCAAATCTTTTTGCGGGTTGTCACAGCCTTTTAGTTGTCTTTAATTACTTTCTCACTCATGCATCCACACCTGATTTACATTTTGGTTTTTCCCCGTTATTATTTAAGCTCACTTGCGGGGTTCATTCCTTGCTGTGACCTCACCTTGTGCAGACAGGAATCCCCCCCATCTGATTCCCGTTTTATTTCTGCTCAGTACTCAGCCTCGCCTGAATCATTGTAAGTTACCCTTCGTGGTTTTCATTGATGGAATTTTTCTGTAAGTTTCCCTTCGTGGTTTTTCCGTTGTGTCTGTAGATCTGTAAGTCACCTTTTGTGTTTCTCTTTGATTGTCTTTTTGTAAGTTGCCCTTTGTGGCTATTATTTGTGTTCTTTGTTATTAAATATGCAAACTCACAGCAGGCGAGTGGTGCCTTATTTCTGCCCTGAAAGGGCTGATTATGACAGTAGATTGCAGTCAGTAGCCGCCAGTGGCTGTGGGTTTGCTTTTTCCTTTCTTTTTTTCCACTCACCTTTATCGTTGCTGGAGGGAGAGCTGACAGTATGTCAGTATGTCCGGGACTCAGCTTCCAGAAGGAGGTTGGCAGCCGGGGGCCCTAGCGTGGATGCTATGCTGCTGAAGCCCTCGCCTCCCGCGGCCCGAAGAAGCTCCTGGAGAATGTGGTGGCAGTGGTCGGGATTGTGGAGGCGTATCCCGATTTAGGGAAATATCCTGAGTTCGCGGAACTATTGTCAACCGACACCACTCCCCAGCTGTCATTCCATGGGTTGGCGATAGGCTCGTCGCCAGCCCGTAGACGCTGCCTCCCGGCGCAGACCTCCACTTCTCCCCGAGACATGGCCGTACCGAATCGGATGGAGGACAGTCACCAGGTCCAGACGCTGCAAATCTCCCGCCATTACCCAGCCACAGGCCACTGGAGGAACTTCTTCATCTCTCAGTCCGCAGCTTCTTTTTCGCCATGTCAAATGGGTACCACTGCAGCTTCCGCCTCTAGGTTTTCCTCGCTGGCTGTCTTATCAGCCTTCTTTTCCTGGGCTGTTGCTGTTCTCGTCTCCACCACGGCATCTCCTCCTACTGCTGAGATTCTGGTGGTCTCCTCCCTGGCTCCGCCTGCCACCGTGTCTGCAGGGGTGGCTCCTCAACGTTTCTCTGAGGGGCCCACAACAACTGTAGTCATGGAGAGGGCTGATTCCAGACCGGCTGCAGCAGAAGACATCAGGCCCCGGGAACACAAGCAAGTGTTTTTCCTTCTCCATCTTTACCACATGAATTATCTTGCCTGATTCCCCGGGGGTGAGGCTCAGTCATTGCAGTCCACTGAGTCCTCACCGCCTGCTGCAGTCATAAAGACTTCACCTGCTGTCTCCGTGTCTCCTCCTGTGCCCCCTGAGTGTCCGCCGGTTTCAGGATTAAGCTGCCAGACGGAGGAGGAGCCTGCGGCCCTGGAGAACCTGGTTCCAACCCCGCAGCCATGGTCTGGATGGAGGGAGAGCGCTGCCTGCAATCCGGAGCCTATGCCGATGGTTGAGCATCCCTGGGCTTCAGCTGTGCAGGCTTCAGCACCAAAAGGGAGCAGACCTCCTGTCGCCACGGCGGGTGAGCCACCTGCATAGGTCATATCGCTGGGGGTCCCGGGACTGCATTGACCATCATGTCTGCTGCTGGGGCCACCACAGCAGAGTCTGAGCTGGACCTCCAGAGGGCCAGACTTGAGACATCGTCGTCTGGATCAACGGTGTCCTGGACAGCGGTGGAGCTTGAGCTCAGGCAAGTGTTCTCCTTTGTTTTCATTGTTTCAGTGTTGGAGAGATCTTGTCTGGCTCTTGGTGGGGACAGCCAGGTGCAGCCGTCAGCTGCGCCTGAGCTCACCTCTGTGAGCTCCACTGCTGTCGGTGACCCTGACGCTGTTCCTCCTCATCTTCTGTCTGAGCCTTTCCCCAGGTCCCCGAGGATCATCCAGCAATGCCAGAGGTCTCTGTGGGTTCGACCTCGCCGCCTGAGGTCTTCATGGATACAGCTCCTCCCACTGAGGTCGTTGCGGGTGCTCCTTCCCAGCCTGGGACCTCCGTGGGTGCTGCTCCCCCTCCGGACGAGATCTTCGCAGGTGCACCGTTCCAGCCTGGGGCCACCGAAGGTGCTGCTTCCCAGTTATTTGAGGTCATCACGGGTGCTCTGTCCCAGTGCGGGTCCACCGAGGGTGCAGCTCTGTCCCAGTGCGGGTCCACCGAGGGTGCTGCTCTGTCCCAGTCCAGGTCCACTGAGGGTGCTGCTACGCCTCAGACCGGGGCCACCGAGGGTGCTGCTATGCCTCAGTCTGGGGCCACCGGGGGTGCTGCTACCCCTCAGTCCGGGGCCACCAAGGGTGCTGCTACTCCCTAGTCCAGGGCCAACGAGGGTGCCGCTACTCCCCAGTCCAAGGCCACTGAGGGTGCTGCGCCTATGCCCAAGGTTGTTGTGGGCCCCAACTCTACATCTGGTTCCATCGTGGTTCCTTCTCTGCCATCCTCTTCGTCGGGTGCCCATTTCCTGGCTTCAGGGGTCCGTGGTAAGCACAGATTCCAACTGCCGCCTCCGGGGGGGAGGTGTGTGGTGCTCCACGACCCATTGGCCCAGAGATGTTGGGAGACCGCCCAACAAACTCTCTGGGTTGCTAGGGTGGCTTCTGAATTCTGGAAGACCACCCGATAAACTCTCTCCTCCATTTTGGTGGCTGGGGAGACCTGGTAGGCAGCCCAACCTTTTCCACCTGATGGTTGGGTGGAGCTGGGACTCTGGAAGGCCACCAGAACTGCTCACTTGTTTACCCAGTATTACTTGGTCTTCTTAGCACCTTATTTTGTCAGTGTTGTGGGTCATGTGTGTTTTGGTTTGTTTTGTTTTTGTTTGTGTCTCTCCCTCCAGGCCTGGATCCCCACCCCACCCTCCCAGGGTCAGTTTTTGAGGTTATTCCTATTGGCAGGTGGGGTGGGTGTACTTTCATCCCTTTTGATGTTACGGTGGGGTGTCTTGGATCCACCTCTTAAGGGAGGGACACTGTCATGATGCGGAGCGTGGGTCAGTGACGTGCTCGGGTCTCTTGGTTGCTGCTCTTTTTCTGTATATGTATTTGTTCTTGATTTTCATCTATTATGGTTTGTGCTTTTATTTTGACAGCTCCGTTTATCACTTCCTCCTGTCAAATCTTTTCGCGGGTTGTCACAGCTGTTTAGTTGTCTTTAATTACTTTCTCACTCATGCATCCACACCTGATTTACTTTTTGGTTTTCACCCCTATTATTATTTAAGCTCACTTGCTGAGTTCATTCCTCGCTGCTACCTCACCTTGTGCAGACAGGAATCCCCCATCTGATTCCTGTTTTATTTCTGCTCAGTACTCAGCCTCGCCTGAATCATTGTAAGTTACCCTTCGTGGTTTTCATTGATGGCATTTTTCTGTAAATTTTCCTTCATGGTTTTTCCGTTGTGTCTGTTGATCTGTAAGTCACCTTTTGTGTTTCTCTTTGATTGCCTTTTTTTTTAAGTTGCCCTTTGTGGCTATAATTTGTGTTCTTTGTTATTAAATGTGCAAACTCACAGATTTTCTGTAATCGTTTCAATGAAGTAACAGCATGCAGTCTCCGCTGAGTGGTTCGGCCTGCCTGAAACCAAACTACATGGGATGCAGCAGCTGGGCAGATTTGAGTTGTTCTACCAGTTGGTCTACTACCATCTTTTCAATGGCTTTTGACAAAACAGGAAGTATATTTATCAGCCTATAATTACTAATTTTCTGTTTGTCTCCGGCTTTGTGTATGGGGGTTACAATGGCTGGTTTCAAAGCATCAGGAAAGATATTTTCATGTATTGATTGATTTATTAGTTCTGGAATTGGAATTATTAAAGTATCTATGTTTTTTCAAGAATACAATGTCTAGTCCATGAATACCCTTAGTTCTGGAACTTGATAGAGATGGTAGAATTTTGTTAAGCTTTACCTCATTTGTGGGTTTAAGGTTTAGATCAGTTTCATGATTTATTTTAATTTGGTGCAGGTATGTTTGGATAAAATTCAGACCCAGTTCTTGGAACGATTTGATAAAATTCTCATTAAAATTGCTGGCTATAACTAAGCTATCGGAGTGAAGTTGTCCATTCAAATTGAGTTGTATGACTTCACTTTTTTGCATTTTTTCCTGTGAGTTTATCAATACATTTCCAGAGTTTTTTTGTTGTTCCCTTTTGCATTTTGGATTATGTCTGAGAAGAAATTTGCTTTTGCTTTATGGTGCTGCATGGTGACTTCATTTCTGAGGCTTTTAAAAATGAGTCTATTTGTACTTAAATCAGTTTTTAGCCATTTTTGGCCATTTTTAAGAGCTAAATCCCTTTTTTTTCATGAGATTCCATAATTTTTCATTTAGCCAAGGTAGATCCTGCTTTCTCTTGTGCTTATACAGGTGCATCTCAATAAATTAGAATGTTGTCAAGTTAATTAAATTCAGTAATTCAATTCAGAAAATGAAACTCCTATATTATGTAGATTCATTACACACAGAGTGCCAGGGACCATCACCAGCAGATAACATGGCTCCTCAAATCATCACTGACTGTAGAAACTTCACACTGGACCTCAAGTAACTTAGATTCTGTACCTCTCCACTCTTCCTCCAGACTCTGGGACCTTGATTTCCAAATGAAATGCAAAATTTACTTTCATCTGAAAAGAGGTCATCTGCTGGTGTTGGTCCACTGTGTTTTATCAAGTCCAAAGTCAGCGCAGCCGTCTACCAACAAATTTTAGAGCACTTCATGCTTCCCTCTGCTGACAAGCTTTATGGAGATGCTGATTCCATTTTCCAGCCGGACTTGGCACCTGCCCACACTGCCAAAAGTGCCAAAACCTGGTTTAATGACCATGGTATCACTGTACTTTATTGGCCATAAAACTAGCCTGACTTCAACTATATAGAGAATCTATGGAGTATTGTCAAGAGGAAGATGAGAGACACCAGACCCAACAATGAAGATGAGCTGAAGGCCGCTATCAAAGCAACGTGGGCCTTTTTAACACCTCAGCAGTACCACAGGCTGATCACCTCCATGCCACGCCACACTGATGCAGTAATTCATGCAGAAGGAGCCCCGACCAAGTATTGAGTGTGTACATGGACACACTTTTCAGTAGGCCAACATTTCTATTAAAAATCCATTTTTTAAAATTAATTTTATGTAATATTCTAATTTTTTGAGAAACTGAATTTGGGTTTTCTTGAGCTGTAAGCCATAACCATCAACATTAAAAGAAATAAACACTTGAAATATATCACTCTCTGTGTAATGAATCTACAGTATATAATATAGGAGTTTCATTTTCTGAACTGAATTACTGAATTTAATTAACTTTTCGATGACATTCTAATTTACTGAGATGCACCTGTATGGTGTTATTTTATATTTTGAGATAATTTCTTTGATTGTTGATATCATATTTTCGTATGTCTGTTCACAGTTTGTATCACAATTTATTTCATTCCACTTTACATGCTGTAACTCATTTTCAAATAATTCTGTTTTTCTTTGGTATGTATGAGATATATTTTCCATCATCAGTAGGCTTTTTGTATTGTGATTTTGACAATTTGCGTACTACTAAAGTGAGATTATGGTCAGACACACCAGCAATTAGATTGTATTTTTTTGTTATGTGGTCAGGTTTGTTTGTAAAGATCAAATCGAAGAGAGTTTGAGATGAACAGGCTATTTTAGTTGGGTTTCTGATCATCTGATCCATATGAAATTTATTGGTGATGTCCTTTAATTTCTGTCTGCATGTTTTACAAAGCCAATTTAAGTTGAAGTCACCCATGAGGATTAGCTCCTTGTTGCCAAACTTTTTCAGTACATTTGATAGACAATTAAAGAATGTATCCTTAGAGGATGGAGGTCGATAGATCACAATCAAAGCAAAAGGCATTTCAGGCAATAGTACAACTTTAACTTCAACACATTCCAGCATATTTTCAGCAATGTCAAGTTGTATGCATTGATAACTATCCTTTACATAAATCATGACTCCTCCTCCCTTGCCATCTTTTCTGTCTTGTCAATAAGTATTGTACCCTGGTACACTGAAAACAGCTGGAGGTGTTGTTGGGGTTCACTAGGTTTCTAAGAGGCATAGGTAGTCGAGATTTGAATTTGTCAATAGTTATTGTATTTGTTCTGTTTTAGAGACAATACTCCTAATATTGAGATGACCTCCAAAAAAGCCTGGAGGTTTTATAGTTGGATCCCACAATACCTTGGCATGATTTACAGTTTGAAACATTTTAGTAGCTTTGTTGTTTTTCAGTCACAGTTTTTTTTTTATCCCATTCCCACCCTGCTTTGTAACAGTCTTACTAGGCTTATGCAGTTTGAGTCTTGTTGCAATAATTTTTCCTGCATCGATGTCACATACAACCCATGAGGATTAGCTCTTTGCTGCCAAACTGTTTCAGTACATTTGATAGACAATTAAAGAATGTATCCTTAGAGGATGGAGGTCGATAGATCACAATCAAAGAAAAAGACATTTCAGGCAATAGTACAACTTTAACTCCAACACATTCCAGCATATTTTCAGTAATGTCAAGTTGTGTACACTGATAACTATCCTTTACATAAATCATGACCCCTCCTCCCCTGCCATCTTTTCTGTCTTGTCTACAGGTATTGTACCCTGTGAAATGAAAGGGTGAAGGGGCACAGGCGTGATGACGCAGGCCGTATGGGGACGTCATCACGCTGGACTGTTATTAGGGGAGAGTTGGTCATCTTATGGTCTCTTTCCCGGCTGGCTCAACATTAGAAAACAGGCCTGTATTGTATATTATTTAGTGTTGTCACCGGCATCCCGGGCAACTCCACTGATGTCATTCCCCTTTGTTTGGGCAGCTGCACCGGTATCTGGGGAAACCTTTCCTGCGTAAAGTTTACAAAACAAAAGTTAAGTGCTTTGGTAGCACCACAAACGCCGGGGCTCACATTAAACACTATCACCCAGAGTTGAAAGAAGTAAGTAAGTCCTTCTGCTGAACAACACACACGGCACCACTTAAGGAAACTCCAATCAAATTCTGAACGGGCAAAAAAAAAATCATGAAATCTTGTAACAGCACTTTATTTTGTTTTATAACTTTAATTTGTTTTTTAAGTCTCCAAAGAATTTAGATACTGAAGTTTATATTTGTGCAGGATTAATATTAATGTTACTTATCTATGCATCAATTGCATTCAGTTCTTAATGAATTTGTTCATTGCATTAAGTTACTGTATAGGTAACTGTACATTGACTGCATACAGTCAGGTAGAACTACTATTTAAATGGATGTTCAAAGTATTTGTGGTAGAATTTACTTTTGTTTTTTAATGAATAGCCTATATTACTAGAATGGTGGAGGGCGACCAAACCTACACACTGTGTAAAAGCTGTTAAGAATTGTGATATGCTGAAAAGGAAAACTTTCAAAATTTATTTCACCTGTGTACAATTTCATTTTTGAAACTCACAAGTTTTCAATAAATAGAAAAGCAGCGTGGTGGCGGAGTGGTTAGCACTGCGGCAGCACAGCAACTCTCCCTTGGTCGGGGGATCCTGGGTTCGATCCCAGTCCCTGACCAACAGTGATCTGTGTGGAGTTTGCATGTTCTCCCCGTGTCTGCGTGGGTTTACTCCGGGATTTCTCCGGTTTCCTCCCACATGCCAAAAACATGCAAGCTAGGTTAACTGGCATCAAAACAGGGGATTCTAAATTGTCCTTAGGTATGACTGTGTGAGTGAATGGTTGTCTGTGTCTCTGGCCCTGCGATGGCCCTGTGATGGACTGGCGATCTGTCCAGGTTGTACCCTGCCTCTCTTGCTGGGATAGGCTCCAGCCCCCCCGCGACCCGAAAAGGATTAAGTGGAAGAAGATGAATGAATGAGAAAAGCAGTTGCTAACCAAAGCCTACTTTTTTCATTTAACAGTGTTTTATTGCAAATCACTTGATGGAATTTTTTAAAAATAGAACCCCCCAAAATGTCAACACACTGTATTCTGCTTTCAAGCTTACCTCAGCATTTTTTGCAGTGCAGTAGACTTTTTTTCTGAGATTAGTGGGTTTTTGTACTGAACTGAGAGCCAAATGTGAAGGGAAAATCTATTAGAATTGAAAATCAATTTTGGATTGAATCGTGACCCCAAAAATTGGAATCTAATTGAATCGTGTGACTTCTAAAGATTCACAGCCCTACTAAGGATACATGCAAAACAAATATTTTTTGGGGAAATTTGCAACTTTTCTTGTACAGTATCTCACAAAAGTGAGTACACCCCTCACATTTTTTAAAAATATTTTATTACATCTTTTCATGGGACAACACTGAAGATATGACACTTTGCAGTGTACAGCTTGTATAACAGTGTAAATTTGCTGTCCCCTCAAAATAACAACACATAGCCATTAATGTCTAAACTGCTGGCAACAAAAGTGAGTACACCCCTAGTGAAAATGTCCAAATTGTGCCTAATTAGCCATTTTCCCTCCCCGGTCTCATGTTACAAGGTTTCAGGTGTGAATGGGAAGCAGGTGTGTTAAATTTGGTGTTATCGCTCTCACACTCTCTCATACTGGTCACTGGAAGTTCAATATGGCACCTCATGGCAAAGAACTCTGTGAAGATGTGAAAAAAAGAATTGCTGCTCTACATAAAGATGGCCTAGGCAATAAGAAGATTGCTAACACTGAAATCAAGCTGCAGCACAGTGGCCAAGACCATGCAGTGGTTTAACAGGACAGGTTCCACTCAGAACAGGTCTCGCCATGGTGGACCAAAGAAGTTGAGTGCTCAGCGTCATATCCAGAGGTTGTCTTTTAAAAATAGACGTATGAGTGCTGCCAGCATTGCTGCAGAGGTTGAAGGGGTGGTGGGGGGAGGGTCAGCCTGTCAGTGCTCAGACCATACGCCGCACACTGCATCAAATTGGTCTGCATGGCTGTTGTCCCAGAAGGAAGCCCCTTTTAAAGATGATGCACAAGAAAGCCTGCAAACAGTTTACTGAAGACAAGCAGACTAAGGACATGGATTACTGGAACCATGTTCTGTGGTCTGACGAGACCAAGATAAACTTATTTGGTTTGGATGGTGTCAAGCGTGTGTGGCGGCAACCAGGTGAGGAGTACAAAGACAAGTGTGTCTTGCCTACAGTCAAGCATGGTGGTGGGAATGTCATGGTTGGGAGCTGCATGAGTGCTGCTGGCACTGGGGAGCTACAGTTCATTGATAGAACCATGAATGCCAACATGTGCTGTGACATACTGAAGCAGAGCATGATCCCCTTCCTTCCAAAACTGGGCCGCAGGGCAGTATTCCAACATGATAACAATCTCAAACACACCTCCAAGATGACCACTGCCTTGCTAAAGAAACTGAGGGTAAAGGTGATGGACTGGCCAAGCACGTCTCCAGACCTAAAGCCTATTGAGCATCTGTTGGGCATCCTCAAACGGAAGGTGGAGGAGTGCAAGATCTCTAACATCCACCAGCTCCGTGATGTTGTCATGGAGGAGTGGAAGAGGATTCCAGTGGCAACCTGTGAAGCTCTAGTGAACTCCATGCCCAAGAGAGTTAAGGCAGTGCTGGAAAATAATGGTGGTCACACAAAATATTGAGAGTTTGAGCACAATTTGGACATTTTCACTTAGGGGTGTACTCACTTTTGTTGCCAGCAGTTTAGACATTAATGGCTTTGGTGTTGAGTTATTTTGAGGGGACAGCAAATTTACACTGTTATACAAGCTGTACACTGACTACTTTACACTGTGTCAAAGTGTCATAGCTTCAGTGTTGTCCCATGAAAATATATAAAAAAATATTTACAAAAATGTGAGGGGTGTACTAACTTTTGTGAGATACTGTAGCTTGGGATGGTTTCTCATAAATTTGCAACTTTTTTCTCTTTAATTTGCAACTCATTTCTTGTTAATTCACAACTTTTTCATGTAAATTTGCAACGTTTTCCTCATTAATTTAGAACTTTTTCTCATTAATTTGCAACTTTTTTATGTTAATTTGGATTTTTTCATGTAAATTTGTAACTTTCTTCTTGTTTATTTGCAGGTGTTTTCATGTTAATTTGGAACTTTTTTCATGTTCATTTTGCAACTTTTTTCATGTAAATTTGCAACTTTTTTCTTTTTAATTTGAAACTTTTTCTCATTAATTTGCAGTTGTTTTGTTAATTTGTTACTTTTTTCATGTAAGTTTGCAACTTTTTTCAAGTAAATTTGCATTTTCCCTCATTAATCTGCAACTGCTTTCATGTAAATTTGCACCTTTTTTCTCATTGCAGTTTCTTTCTTATTAATTTGCAGCTTTTTCAAGTAAATTTTCAACTTTTTTCTCATTAATTTGCAACAATTTTGGATATTTTTTGCAACCTTTTCCCCTACCTTTTTCATGTAAATCTGCAACTAAAATTCAGAATGGATGCAGGTTAAATTTTTATTCAAGGTAATAGTTAATTTTTTTTTTGTTTTTTTTTTCTGCATTTTATAGGGTTTGAATTCTTCCCTATTACAAAATCGTGCTTATTGCCCCCCGGATCCTAGGAATGGCCCTGACTATAATGATACATATAGTGAACCCCTGTGTATCATGTCCCCCCCCCCCACACACACACATAACAACAGTGAAATGAAATATCCACCCATGACTATATTTGGATATTTCATATTATACTTCTTCTTTCGGCTGCTCCCTTTAGGGGTCGCCACTGCGGATCATCTGCCTCCATCTCACCCTATCCCTTGCATCTTCCTCTGGAACACCAGCCCTTTCCATGTCCTCCTTCACTACATCCAGGAATCTTCTCTGTGGTCTTCCTCTTTTCCTCCTGCCTGGCAGATCCATCTTCAACATCCTTTGTCCAGTATATCCACTGTCCCTCCTCTGCATATGTCCAAACCATCTCAGCCTTGCCTTTCTTACTTTGTCTCCAAACCACCCAACCTGAGCCGTCCCTCTGATGTACTCATTTCTAATCCTGTCACTCCTAGTCTCTCCCAGTGAAAATCTTAGCATCTTCAACTCTTCCACCTCCATCTCCACTTTCTGTCTTTTTGTCAGCGCCACCGTCTCCAAACCATACATCATAGCAGGTCTCATTACCATCTTGTAAATCTTCCCTTTCACTCTTGCTGCTACCTTTCTGTCACAAATCACCCCTGACACTCATCTCCACCCACTCCACCCTGCCTGCACTCTCTTCTTCACCTCTCTTGTGCATTTTCCATTGCTTTGGATGGTTGACCCCAGGTATTTAAACTCATCTACTTTCACTACCGCTACTCCTTCCATCTTCACTGTTACACCTGCCTCCCTCTCATTCACACTCATGTATTCTGTCTTGCTTTTACTGACTTTCATTCCTCTTCTCTCCAGAGCATACATCCACCTCTCCAGAGTCTCTTCCACCTGCTCCCTATTCTCACTAGACATCACAATGTCATCTGCAAACATCATGGTCCATGGAGACTCCTGCCCGACCTTGTCTGTCAGCCTGTCCATCATCATGTCAAACAAGAATGGGCTCAGAGCTGATCCCTGATGTAATCCCATCCCCACCTTGAATCCATCCATCACTCCTACAGTGCACTTCACCACCATCTTGCTGTCCTCATACATGTCCTGCACCACCCTCGCATACTTCTCTGCCACTCCTGACTTTCTCATACAGTACCACACTTCCTCTCTTGGCACCCTATCATATGCTTTCTCTAGAGCCACAAAGACAGAGTGCAACTCCTTCTGACCTTCTCTATACTTCTCCATCAGCACTCTTAAAACAAACATTACATCTGTAGCACTCTTTCTTGGCATGAAACCATACTACTGCTCACTGATTGTCACCGCTCCTCTTATCCTGGCTTCAACAAATCTTTCCCATATCCTCATAGTGTGGCTGGTCAACTTTGTGCTTCTGTAGTTACTACAGCTCTGAGCATCACCTTTGTTCTTGAACACTGGTACCAAAACACTTCTCCCCCACTCCTCAGGCATCCTCTCACTCTCCAAGATTGTGTTAAACAATCTGGTTAAAAGACCACTGCCATCTCTCCTAAACACCTCCATACCTCCACAGGTATGTCGTCCGGACCAACCGCCTTTCCATTCTTCATCCTCTTCAAAGCTGCCCTCACTTCTGCCTTGCTAATCCTTGGGCTTCCTTGTTCACTAGCTTTCCTTCATCCATCCTCCTCTTTCACTCATTTTCTTAATTCATCAGCTCTTCAAAGTACTCCTTCCACCTTCTCAACACACTCTCATTACTCCTTAGTACATTACCATTTCTGTCCTTATCCAACCTAACCTGCTATACATCCTTGCCAGGACGGGCTCTCTGTCTAGCCAGTCAATACAAGTCCTTTTCTCCTTCCTTAGTGTCCAGCCCGTCATACAACTCACTATATGCCTTTTCCTTTGCCTTAATTTCTTACTATACTGATGGAATTATTTTGTTTTTCACATACAGCACAGTATTATGTTGCTGCCACAGAATCTTTACTTTTGCCATCTCTATTTTCTGGATACATGAACTGACCATATGGACATATAAATAATTAAGTTACATTGGTCAGTTTTTGGTGTACAGCATGGACAGATAACTGTTACACAGTACATTACAAATGAAATAGATAAGATAAGATAAGATAAGAAAAGACAAAATAAGATAAGATAAGATAAGCCTTTATTAGTCCCACAATGGGGAAATTCCAGGATTGCAACAGCACAGGGATAGCAACACTCAGAGCAATGATTTAGAAGATAAGAAAATAAGAGCAGTGAATATACATACTGTATGTACACATAAATATATAAATATATATACACAGTGCGGAGCATTGTAGCTAGATGGAATAAACAGCATAACCGTCTATTTAGTTACCCCACATATTATGAATATGTACCCATACATATTGTCACCCTCCGTAGCGATTGATATTGTCCTAGTTGTATACTGGAGGGGACCATTTTGCATAAGTCTGTTGCGTCTTTTGCATTCAATACTATTAGGTCGTCACGTTTTTTTTGCTATCTCTGCGAGCAGCCCTGCTTAGGTTATAAAATCTGACAGCCGTAGGTAGGAAGGACCTGTGAAACCTCTCGGTCGCGCACCTAGGATGATGTAGCCTACTGCTAAATGAGCTCCTCAGTGTGTTCAGTATGTCCTGCATAGGGTGGGACTCGGACTCCAGCAGAGATGACAGCTTAGACACCATCCTCCTCTCTCCTATCTCCTCCACTGGGTCCAGGCGCTGCCCCAGAACAGAGCTAGCTTTCTTGATGGGTTTGTTCAGTCTCTTCCTATTGGCTGCTGTGATGCCACTGCCCCAGCAGACCACTCCAAAAGTGATGGCTGATGCCACCACTGAAGCGTAGAAGGTCTTCAGGAGCATCCCTTGTACACCAAAACACCTGAGCCTCCTCAGTAGGAACAGTCTGCGCTGTCCCTTCTTGTAGAGTGCGTCGGTATTGTGTGACCAGTCTAGTTTATTGTTCAAATGAACACCCAGGTACTTGTGGGATGCCACCATCTCAATGTCTGTTCCCTGGATGTTTACTGGTGCTGTTGAGGGGTTGTCTCACATTGATCTGGAGGCAGTTCCGATGGCACCAGTCCACAAAGTCCTGGATAAGTCCTCTGTACTCAGCTTCATCTCCGTTGGAGATGAGGCCGACGATCGCAGAGTCGTCAGAGAACTTCTGTAGATGGCAGTGTGTTGTGTTGTGTGAGAAGTCCGCAGTATAAAGGATGAACAGGAAGGGAGCCAAAGCCATTCTCTGGGGGGCCCCGTGCTGCTGATGATCATGTCGGACACACAATCCCGGGTTCTCACAAACTGTGGCCGGTTTGTGAGGTAGTCCAGCATCCATGATGACAGGTGCTGGTCCACCCCTGCGCACAGCAGCTTGTCCCTCAGGATCATCAGTTGGATGGTGTTGAAAGCACTGGAGAAGTCAAAGAACATGATCCTCTCCCAGGATTCTCCAGGTGGAACAGGGAACGGTGAAGGAGGAAGATCACTGCATCCTCCACCCCGATGCCATGCTGGTAGGTGAACTGGAGTGGGTCCATCGCTGGTCCCACCAGGGGGTGGAGGTGAGCAAGGAACAGTCTCTCCAGGGTGTTCATCAGTTGAGACATCAGGGCCACTGGTCTGTAGCTGTTCAGGTCTCTGGGGTGGGAAGTCTTTGGTACGGGTACCACACAAGGTGTTTTCCACAACTGTGGTACCCTCCCCAGCTTCAGGCTCAGGTTGAAGATATGCTCCACAATCCCACACAGCTGGTCTGTGCAGGACTTGAGGAGCTTCGTGCTGATGCAGTCCGGACCCAAGGCCTTCCTCGCCTTGATCTTCCTCAGCTCCTTCCTCACCTGGGTCTTAGTGAGGGTCAGGTTGGGGGGGCTGTGTGCTGGGAGTGGGGGGGTGATGGTGGGGGGTGGGGGTGGACAGCAGGTCTCGATGATGGTAGAGGCAGCAGTGGTTGTTGTGCAGGCGGCACAACAAACACTGTTGGTCAAACCTACCAACAACAAGGGCAGTTGGTCAAACCTATTAAAAAACAGGTTCAGATTGTTCACCCACTCCCTGTCCACCGTAGCCTGGGAGGAGGTATTCTGGAGCCCAGAGATGGTTTTGAGGTTTCTCCAGACCCCACCAATGTCGCTCTGTTGCAGCTTATCCTCTATCTTCTTCCTGAAGCTGTCCTTGCCTTCTCTGATCTTCCTCCTTAGCTCCCTCTGTACGGACTTCAGCACCTCCCTGTTCCCCGACCTGAAGATCCTCTTCTTCTCTCTCAGTAGTGATTTTATCTCAGGGTTGATCCAGGGTTTGTTGTTCAAGCAACACTGTATGATCTTGGGGGGTACGGTGTTGTCCACACAGAAGTTGATGTAGTTTGTGATGGTGTGAGTGAGGCTGTCGATGTCCTCACCATGTGGATCGCAAAGCTGCTCCCAGGCAGTGATTTCAAAACAGTCCTTTAGAGCGTCCATTGCCTCCTCAGACCAGATCTTCACCGTGCACATAACTGGAGGTTGTCTGTGTACTAGGGGTTTGTACACCGGCAGGAGATGAACCAAGTTGTGATCCAATCTCCCGAGTGGGGGGAGTGGTGATGAGGTGTATGCCTCCTTAATGTTTGCATAGAATAAGTCCAATGTTTTATTGTCTCTAGTGTGACATGTGACATACTGGATGAACGTGGGCAGAATGGGGGACAGTGAGATATTGTTAAAATCACCGGAGATGAGGAGGAGAGCATCTGGGCGTTGTGTCAGCAGCCTGCCAGTGACTGAGTGGATGGCGTCACGCGCTGTCCCAGCGTTCGCCATTGGATTTGCATAAATAACAATGCAGACCACATGTGAGTATTCCCTCGGGAGACAAACAGGCTGCGTGCTAACAGCTAGCAACTCAATGTCTTTCCTGCATTGTTGCTCTTTAACTGTGATATGTCCCGGTTTACACCAGCTGTTATTGACATTCATTATCACTCCTCCACCCCTTGCCTTCCCATTGTCTGATGTCCGGTCTGCCCGTATTGCATGGAAACCCTCCAGTTTGATGTTAGCATCTGTTGCTAGTTCTGTTAGCCACGTCTCAGTAAACAACATCATGCTAATCTCTCTGAAGACGCTCTCGTAGCGGGACATAGCTGCTAGCTCGTCTGTCTTATTGAGTAGCGATCGAACGTTCCCCATAATAACGGATGGGAGGACGGGTCTGTACCTTATATTCCTCCCCCGCCATCTTACTCCAGCTCGACATCCACGCCGTTTCCATCTTATTTCTCCCAGTATGTCGAGTTTTTACATTAGCACCGTGGGCCGGTTAAGTGCTAACAGCTGGTCCCTGTTGTACTGTCTCCAGCTATAAACAGTGGCTCCGTCCGCCGACTCAGGAGACATTTGGGGCAATCTGTGTGTCTGTGATGGATAAGGTGTCGCCGGATCAGAAAATTTAGCGAGAGAAGCCAGATAGTAAATAAGAAATAGGAAGAAAAACTCAGAATTGAGCCGCTGTTGCAAAAAGGCAGCCGACTCGTGTGGTGCCAGAAGTTTAAATAAATATAAATAGTTGAGTTGAGAAATAGTTGAGTTTCCTTGACGAAATTGAGTCATGCTCTTCATGGATGGTGTCATGAGCAGTGGGAGCACGCCCCTCCCCTCCGGTCTCACCTTCACCAACTCATCACTGCACCTGAGGAAGAAGACGCACCTGTGTCCTCTCATCAGCCAGCGTACTTGAGGTTTCCTCCGCGCAGTCTACGCTGGCTCGTCTGTGTATACTGCCTGTGTTCGGACTTGCTATACATCATTGTGATCGTTAACTCGTCGTTAACCATCTCTCTTTCCTCCTTTTTCTCAGGTTGCTGCCACCGTGTAGGTGTGTCACCGGGACTGCGCGCGCTCTCCTGCGCCACCTCACTGCCATTCAGCACCTTCACCTCCCCGGTCAGGCACCATCAGCTCCTTTCCCCCTCTTACCCTACTGGTTCGTCTATTCCCCACTGCGTCCTGCCGGTCGTCCCTGGATTTCCCAAGTAAGTGACAATTTGGCTCGCTCATTTTCCCCTTACTCTACTCCTCAGCTCACGGCTCTCATCTTCTCTCCACAGGTCCTTTCCTCTGGCAAGTGGCTGTTTCTGTAGCTGTGCGTTGTGATATTTGCTATTAATAAACCTGTCAAATGTGCCCCTCAGTGTAGTTCCATCCTGTGTTTGGTATTGTGCGTGTGAGCTGTCAAGAATTTAACACACCATGACAGAACGAGCCAGCCAGGAAGGTAGCTCAGCCGGTGCCTCACCGCAGGAGCAATCCGCTATGGACCGCCTAGCGGCGACTGAGCAACAGCTCACTGCGCTGACGCAACAGGTTTCTACTATGATGACGTTATGGTCCGCGGCGCATCCCACAGCTGTGCCCCCCCCAGCCTGCTCCGCACACTACTTTGCGCCGTACTTTTTCCATTCCCACACCTTCCCCATACGCGGGGGAGGTGGGGAAATGCAAACCATTTCTTCTTCAATTACAAATGTACTTGGAGCAGGTTGGGGAGGAGTATCCGGGGGATGTAGCCAAAATACAGCTTTTTGTCCTGTTGCTCAGGGATCGAGCCCTGGAGTGGGCCAAGGCCACTCTAGACAACCCTGAGGGGCGCCGATATTCGTTTGACCAATTGGTGGCCGCATTTTGTAGCGTGTTTGGTCGGACCGAGCATCAGGGCAATGTTATGAGCCGCATAATGACTCTCCGCCAGGGCACCCAGTCGGTGGCCGAGTACTCGGTGGAGTTCCGGGTTGTGGCGTCCAAGTCGGGGTGGAATGAGACTGCGCTACGCAGTGCGTTCCTCCACGGCTTGAGCGACCAACAACGTGACGAACTGGCGGTTCATCCTGTCCTGGAGACGCTTGACGACCTTATAGATCAGTCTGTAGGGCTGGACAGTCGACACCATGAGCGTGTGTGGGAGCACGGCCCCATCCCTCATCCGCACGCCGAGCGCGTGCCCACTGCGGTTGCTGAGACCGGAGGCGCCAGGTCTTCGCCTGAACCGATGGAGCTCTCTTGAAATATCAGCAACGAGGATCATCGGCGAAGGCGAAGTGCTGGTGCGTGCATGTACTGTGGTTCATCCAACCACAGCCTGGACGAATGCCGCCGGCGGCCAAAATATACGGCCCGTCAGTAACCGTGGGGGTCCTGCGGGTGGGACTTATTCTTCTCCCCCCGGTAAATTGTGTATTTCGGCCCTCGTTCAGTTGCCGGGGGTCGAGAGGAGGGTTGAGGTGCTGGTTGACTCAGGGACAGAGGGGAATTTTGTTTCCGCTGCTCTCGTAGAGCAGGTGGGCATTCCCACACGTAAATTGCCCCATAGACAGAGAATCACTGCCATGTCCGGCAGCGAGCTTGCTGTAGTTACTCTAACCACAGTGCCTATCTTCATCCTTCTTTCTGGGAACCACCGGGAGGAACTTGCGTTCCTGGTTCTCCCTGTATCATCTTCCCCGGTGGTTCTAGGTTTCCTGTGGCTCCAGAAGCATAGCCCACTGATTAATTGGGCTCAGAATACCATCTCTGTCTGGAGCCCTTTCTGTATGGCCAATTGTATGCGTTCAGCTGATTGCTCCCCATCGCTCTCCATTTCCCCCTCCCGGGGTGAGCTGCCGGACCTCAGCCTCGTCCCTCGGGCTTATCACGATTTGGGCGAGATCTTTAGCAAGTCAAGAGCATTGTCGCTGCCGCCTCACCACTCTTACGACTGTGCTATAAGATAAGATAAGATAAGATAAGATAAGATAAGATAAGATAAGCCTTTATTAGTCCCACAATGGGGAAATTCCAGGATTGCAACAGCATAGGGATAGCAACACTCAGAGCAATAATTTAGAAGATAAGAAAATAATAAGAGCAGTGAATATACATATGTACACATAAATATATAAATATATATACACACAGTGCGGAGCATTGTAGCTAGATGGAATAAACAGCATAACCGTCTATTTAGTTACCCTACATGGTATGAATATGTACCCATACATATTGTCACCCTCCATAGCGACTGATATTGTCCTAGTTGTATACTGGAGGGGACCATTTGTGTAAGTCTGTTGCATCTTTTGCATTCAATACTATTAGGTCGTCACGTTTTTTTGCTATCTCTGCGAGCAGCCCGCTTAGGTTATACAGTCTGACAGCTGTAGGTAGGAAGGACCTGCGAAACCTCTCGGCCGCGCACCTAGGATGATGTAGTCTACTGCTAAATGAGCTCCTCAGTGCGTTCAGTATGTCCTGCATAGGGTGGGACTCAGACTCCAGCAGAGATGACAGTTTAGCCACCATCCTTCTCTCCCCTATCTCCTCCACTGGGTCAAGGCGTTGCCCCAGGACAGAGCTAGCTTTCGTGATTAGTTTGTTCAGTCTCTTCCTATCGGCTGCTGTTATGCCGTTGCCCCAGCAGACCACTCCAAAAGTGATGGCTGATGCCACCACCGTGTCGTAGAATGTCTTCAAGAGCACCCCTTGTACACCAAAAGACCTGAGCCTCCTCAGTAGGAACAGCCTGCGCTGTCCCTTCTTGTAGAGTGCGTCGGTATTGTGTGACCAGTCTAGTTTATTGTTCAGATGAACACCCAGGTACTTGTAGGATGTCACCATCTCAATGTCTGTTTCCTGTATGTTTACTGGTGCTGTGAGGGGTTGTCCTTGCCTGCGGCAATCCACCACCAGCTCCTTAGTTTTTCTCACGTTGATCTGGAGGCAGTTCTGATGCACCAGTCCACAAAGTCCTGGATAAGTCCTCCGTACTCAGCTTCATCTCCGTTGGCGATGAGGCCGATGATCGCAGAGTCGTCAGAGAACTTCTGTAGATGGCAGTGTGTTGTGTTGTGTGAGAAGTCCGCAGTATAAAGGGTGAACAGGAAGGGAGCCAAAACAGTTCCCTGGTGGCCCCCGTGCTACTGATGATCGTGTCGGACACACAATCCCGGATTCTCACAAACTGTGGCCGGTTAGTGAGGTATAGACCTCATCCCAGGGGCGATGCTAGCGTTCAGCTGGCTGTATAGCATTTCGGGCCCGGAGAGGGAGGCGATGGAGCGGTACATCAAGGAATCGCTGAATGCCAGCCTCATTCAGCCTTCTTCCGCTCCACTTGGGGCCGGGCTATTCTTCGTCGGGAAGAAGGACGGCTCGCTGCGCCCGTGCATTGACTTCCGGGAGCTCAACGCCATCACAATCAAAGACAAATACCCTCTGCCTTTGATCAATTCAGCGTTCGAGCTCCTTCAGCGCTCACGGGTGTTCACCAAGTTAGACCTTAGAAACGCATATCATTTGATTCACATTCGGGAGGGCGACAAATGGAAGACGACCTTTAAAACTCATCAGGGTCAGTTCGAGT
The DNA here is from genome assembly GCA_020510985.1 of Pholidichthys leucotaenia. Taxonomy (NCBI): domain Eukaryota; kingdom Metazoa; phylum Chordata; class Actinopteri; order Cichliformes; family Pholidichthyidae; genus Pholidichthys; species Pholidichthys leucotaenia. Next base: position 52,868,240 of record CM035840.1, on the reverse strand, counting down.
ACCTAGTGATGCCATTCGGGCTCACTAACGCCCCTGTTGTCTTCCAACGGTTAATTAATGATGTCCTCCGCGATATGCTTTATCAATTCGTTTTTTCTACCTTGATGATATTTTTATTTTCTCCCGCTCACCAGAGGAACATGAGATCCAAGTTAGGGCTGTTTTACAACGGCTCTTGGAGAACCAGCTGTTCGTGAAGGCTGAGAAGTGTGAGTTTTCCAAACCATCTACCACCTTCTTGGGCTTCATCATGGCTGATGGGGAGCTGATTGATGACCTGGCCAAGGTAAAGGCAGTGTTGGATTGGCCAACACCCCACTCCCGTAGGGAGCTCCAACGCTTCCTTGGGGTCGCAAATTTCTATCGCAGGTTCATCCGGAACTATAGTGGGATTGCACTGCCTTTAACGCAGCTGACCTCTGTTAAAGTCCCCTTTCGGTGGACTGAGGCAGCTGAACTAGTGTTTAATAAATTAAAACACGAGTTCACTAACAAACCTATCTTGGCCCAGGTCGACACGCAGCTCCCATTCGTCCTCGAGGTGGATACATCTGATTTGGGGGTTGGCACTGTACTGTCGCAGCACACGCACCCCCTGATCAGAAGCTCCACCCGTGCGCATATTTCTCCCGGCGGCTCATGCCAGCCGAGAGGAATTATGACGTAGGGGACAGAGAGCTGCTGGCCATTAAGTTGGCACTTGAGGAGTGGAGACACTGGCTAGAGGGTGCTGTTCACCCCATCGTCGTGTGGACCGACCACAAGAACCTCGAGTACTTGTGGTCGGCCCGCCGACTGAATGCCAGGCAGGCTCGCTGGTCGTTATTCTTCCAGCGATTTGACTTTACCATCACTTACTGGCCTGGCACCCGGAATACCAGACTGGATGCGCTCTCACGTCAGTTTGACTCCGGGGACATAGCCCCCCCGCCCCCCCCCCGAAAAAAACCATCATGCCACCTGCACGCGTTATTGGAGCCCTTACTTGGGATATCGAGCGGAGGGTCCGCCAGGCCCAGTCCCAGTCCCAGGAGCCTGTGCCAGTAGGGTGCCCCCGGAACTGTCTGTATGTCCCGGCCACCCTCCGCAGTGACGCCATCCAGTGCGGCCACACCAGCCACTTTGCCTGCCATCCTGGCATCGCCCGGACAGTGGATTTTGTCAAGCGGGCGTTCTAGTGGCCAGCGCTGCGGCAGGACGTTCAGGAGTAGGTCAGAGCCTGTCAGACGTGTGTCCGGGGGAAGACTGACTCCTCCCCCCCACTGGGACTCATCCATCCCCTCCCCATCCCTGGCCGGCTGTGGTCCCTCATCGCCGTGGATTTTGTGACCGGGTTGCCCTCCTTCCACAGCAAGACGGTCATTTTGACTACTGTGGATCGGTTCTCCAAGGCGGTCCATCTGGTGACCCTCCCCAAGCTCCCATGGGGCCCACAATTCACGCCTCAGGTCTGGAGGGCCTTTTGCCAGACGTTAGGTACGACGGTGAGCCTCTCATCCGGTAACCAGACCACAAAGTAATGAGCAGGCGAAGCGCGCCAACCAGTCGATAGAGGTCCCTAGATAGAGGTCCCTAGAGGCTGCCTTGCAATGGGTCGCAGCCGATAACCCCTCTTCCTGGAGTGCACACCTGACCTGGGTCGAATACTCAATGAACTCTGTGGTATCCTCCGCCACCGGGCTGACCCCCTTCGAGGCATCATTGGGGTACATGCCTCCTCTCCTCCCCTTGGCCGAGGGGGAGGTTTCGGTGCCATCCGTAGGGGCCCACGCTCAGCGCTGCTGACGTGTCTGGAGAGCTACTCGGGCCGCCCTGGCCCACACCACAGAATGTACCCGGGCCGCCACCGATCGGAGGTGGGTTCCAGCCCCCAAGTACGTTGTGGGACAGCAAGTCTGGCTGGCAGCTAGCCAGATTCCTCTGAAGAGCAACTCCAAGAAGCTGTCCCCCCGTTTCCTTGGGCTGTTCCCCATCTCCCGGGTGGTCAACGATGCGTCAGTCTGGCTCAAGCTGCCCGCGGCCCTGCGGGTGAACCCCACCTTCCACGTCAGCTATATCAAATCCCTCTCGACCAGTCCTCTTTGCCCCCCCTCCAAGCCTCCCCCCTCCCCGCATCATCGATGGCCACCTTGCCCACACGGTTCGGTGAATCCTGGATGTCCGCTGCAGGGGTTGGGGCCTGCAGTACCTCATTGATTGGGAGGGTTACGTGCCGGAGGAACAATCCTGGACTCCCTCGTCACAGGTACTCGACAAGGAGATGCTCCGGGCTTATCCCCGTGCCCACCTAGACAAGCCCTCCGGTCCACCAGGAGGCGTCCCTAGAAGGGGGGGGCCCTGTTATGAGCAGCGGGAGCGCGCCCCTCCCCTCTGGTCTCACCTTCACCAACTCATCACTGCACCTGAGGAAGAAGACGCACCTGCGTCCGCTCATCAGCCAGCGTACTTAAGGAGGTTTCCTCCGCGCAGTCTACGCTGGCTCGTCTGGGTATACTGCCCGTGTTCGGACTTGCTATACATCGTTGTGATTGTTAACTCATCGTTAACCATCTCTCTTTCCTCCTTTTTCTCAGGTTGCTGCCACCGTGTAGGTGTGTCACCGGGACTGTGCGCGCTCTCCTGCTCCACCTCACTGCCCTTCAGCACCTTCATCTCCCCGGTCAGGCACCATCAGCTCCTTTTCCCCTCTTACCCTACTGGTTTGTCTACTCCCCACTGTGTCCTGCCGGTCGTCCATGGATTTCCCAAGTAAGTGGCAATTTGGCTCGCCCATTTTCCCCTTACTCTACTCGTCAGCTCACGGCTCTTGTCTTCTCTCCACAGGTCCTTTCCTCTGGCGAGTGGCTGTTTTGGAAGCTGTGCGCTGTGATATTTGCTATTAATAAAACTGTCAAACGTGCCCCACAGTGTGGTTCCATCCTGTGTTTGGTATCGTGCGTGTGAGCTGTCAAGAATTTAACACGACATGACAGATGGGCTGTGCCTCACATCAGTTGGTATTTATCAGGTGGTTGTGACTCATTTTAGCAGAGAGCCACTCCTCAAACAATAACCATCTGAGTAGTGGCCTCAAATAGTTATTTGAGGAAATGCATTTTTTTTACACTTTCTGTTGGATTCATTGTCATCAGTAGCCTATCTTTTGTCCTATTTAATTCATTGGATTATATTTCATTTTTAAAAAAAGCCATCTTGAACAATAAAAGACACCCAAGGCTACATAACTCGGAGTTCTGTGAATGTCACAGGATGTTTGGCTCCTTCTCTGTAGAAATACTATATAAAGTGCTCACATTTTTCTCTTTTTCATTGACAGGGAACTATTTCAGGTGGTTTGGGCAAGTGAAAAATCGTCCCTCCATCTTCATCTGCACAAAGAACATTCCTCATAGCCACCCTAGTTCAGGAGATGAATATAGAGTGTGTACAGTATCTAAGAAAAAAACCCCCATTCACTACCCAGGGATTGGACTGATTAACTAAATTTTTAATTAAGCTAGGCGTATATTCTCTAAATAGCAGTTGTAACTTCCAGATTTGGAATACGGGATTCTCGTGTTTAGCTACATGATTCAATATGGGAAAACACTGCACTCTCACATCCAATAATAATGTCGAAAGCAACATAATCCAACTGTGGTAATGAGATCCTTGCAGCAACAGGGTGCATCTGAATGTCAGCTTGGCATATTAGTGAATGGCGGTGATATCCACTGAAGGTTACTGAATGCTACACAAAATTTCCAGCGCTCAGCATGGCTTACTCATCAGGCCGTTACAGTTGTTCAGCTATTCACACGGTTGATCCCAACGCACCATCCGGCACTGTTGTCAGGGAGACCAGCGCGTCTCCCCGTATACCTGACATTAACATGCATCTCTTATCTGGATGGTGTCTGAATGTGATTTATTCAGATTACCTTTGGACATGGCATTAATTCCCGACTCCAGAATTTCAATAAATGTCTGATTGCTCTTTTTCTTAAAAACTAATTTGTTTCTTTGATTCATCTCCTTCCTCTCTTAACATTTGAATCTTTTACAAAGCTGGCAGTTACATGCCCTCTCCTTTTCTTTTCACTAAAGTTTCAGCCTAAGTGGTGTGCACATCTGCACACAAGCCATATTATTCTGAGATGAAATTGGCTCAACATGACACTTTAACATGAAATCTTTCTGAAAACAACATTAACACTTAACCCATATGATATAAATCACAACAAAAGAGAAACCTATTCCACTAGTTTTTATTGAAGGTCGAAGGGTTGAAAACCAAAGGGGGATTATGTTATGGCGATGCCCATCTGTCTCTGTCCATCCATCCATCTGTCCGTCTGTTCTACATGTTTTGTGAAACTCCTCCTACAGTTTTGTTCAAAATGTTTTAAAACTTGGTACCAGGATTTGATATAAACTGATGATGGGCATATTCCAGGTGGGTCTGCATCCAAGTTGTGCTTAAGGTCAAGGTCAAAGGAGATCTGGGCACTTATGTGATTTAATGGAAACTGCTACTCCTCCTAGGCAATTGCCCCAATGGTTACCAAACTCACTCACAAGGATCCTCAGGTGGGTCTCAAGGTCTCAGGTTGTGCTCAAGGTCAAAGGTCAAGAGAACTGGGCAGGTTTATGATTTTAGAAAAATCTCTCATCCTCTTAGGAAGTTACCTCAATTCTGACCAAACTCACTAACAATGACCCATGGGTAGGTCTGCATCCAGGCTGAGGTAAAGGTCAAGGTCATTGTCAGAAATCAGGAGATTTGGGCATTTATGATTTCACAAAAACATTACTCCTCCTAAGCCACTGACCTTGACCTGTCAGGAGATATCAGGGTGATTTCCTCAGGCCAGACTGCGCTACTCTGTCATTAGCCACGGCTACATGTGCAAAATTTCTTCAATCTGATTACAATTCAGATCAGAACTTTACTGTTTACATGGATCCTGAAAAAGTTGATCCAATTAAGATGTGTGTTTTCATGTGTCACACGTTTAAACGGATTAAATCATTTTGACATGCGCATTATTATCTGACATTCTGGAAATAGTAGAAGAAGAAGCAACTTCCGACGTAAACAAACCCCGCTTCGTGTCTTTCTCTTTTTGAAACGGACCTGTATTGTGTTATTCAGACTGTACTTTTGCTTCTGCTGGTCTCCGTAATGAAGCTACAGGTTCAGCAGTACATACTTCTGCATATGACGAACAGAGGGAGACAGCAGGACGATACAGACCAGTTTTGTTTTACTCCCGCTGTGTCTTCTGCTAGCTGCTGTAAAGGCGGAAATACGTCACGTCGACGTGTAGCTGACGTACAGAGATGCGCAGTAAACATTTTCTAAACATATTTTTTACCCAAATTTTGGAATAAGTGTTTATATGCAGACCAATTGGATTAACAATCGGCATAATCCACCTGTTTCAATCAGAAGGAAATTTTTATCCGAATGAGTGTGATCAGGTCAGAATATTCAGATTGGCGTGTTTACGTGAAGCATTTTTATTCCGATCAGGCTTTTAATCCGGTTACTTGTGTCCATGTAAACATGGCTGTTGACAGTGTGGTTTTAAATGTTTTGATATTTGGTATCGGGGTTTGATATATGCTGATGATGTGCATGAAAAAGTTGAAAACTGCTCTCTTTCAATAACATGTTGGGATCTTCAAAGAAAACAGAGGCGGAGGATATTGCACTTGCCTCAGTGTGCTCTTGTATTATAATACAGATAGTCCACTACCTGCTGCTGTGTTAAAATATATGCATTTTCATAGAAAATACAACATTTAAACAAATAAACCAATGGTTGTTTTTTTCAACTGCAATACAGATGTTTTTTTTTAGCTTCAGTAAATCAGAACAAGGGAAGGGAGAAGTCTTTCTTCATTGTCCAAGGAAAGAGCAATTTTTGTTTTCTATTTGGTGTGACACAAGCCACTGTGTCATCAAAGAATGAAGTTAATTATTCCCCTGATAATGAGAGGTGGTACAAAACATGCACTTCGGAAATATTCTGTTAAATGTCTTTTTTCTCATGTCCATTTTTTTGTGGTTTTGGTCAACTACCAATGTCACGAAGCATACTGCATATTTTACTTATTTTGTGACTTATATACAGTGGTGTGAAAAAGTGTTTGCCTCCTTCCTGATTTCTCATTTTTTTAATGTTTGTCACACTTGAATTTTTCAGATCATCAAACAAATTTAAATATTAGACAAAGATAACACAAGTAAAAACAAAATGCAGTTTTTAAATGAAGGTATTTATTATTAAGGGGAAAAAATCCAAACCTACATGGCCCTGTGTGAAAACGTGATTGCCACCCTGTTAAAACATAAATTAACTGTGGTTTATCACATCTTTGGAAAGCTGAGTTCAATTTCTCTAGGTACACCCAGGCCTGATTACTGCCACACCTGTTCTCAATCAAGAAATCACTTAAATAGGACCTGCCTGACAAAGTGAAGTAGAGCAAAAGATCCTCAAAAGCAAGACATCATGCTACGATCCAAAGAAATTCAGGAACAAATGAGAAACAATGTAATTGAGATCTATCAGTCTGTTAAAGGTTATAAAGCCATTTCTAAAGCTTTGGGACTCCAGCGAACCACATTGAGAGCCATTATCCACAAATGGTGAAAACATGGAAAAGTGGCGAACCTTCCCAGGAGTGGCTGGCTGACCAAAATTACCCCAAGAGCACAGTGACGACTCATCCAAGAGGTCACAAAAGACCCCACAACAACATCCAAAGAACTGCAGGTCTCACTTGCCTCAGTTAAAGTCAGTGTTCATGACTCCACCATAAGAAAGAGACTGGGCAAAAATGGCCTGCATGGCAGAGTTCCGAGATAAAAACCACTTCTGAGCAAAAAGAACATAAAGGCTCATCTCAGTTTTGCCAGAAAACATCTTAATGATCCCCAAGACTTTTGGGAAAATATTCTGTGGACTGACTAGACAAAAGTTGAACTTTTTGGAAGGTGTGTGTCCCATTACATCCGGCGTAAAAGTAACACAGCATTTCAGAAAAGGAACATCATACCAACAGTAAAATATGGTGGTGGTAGTGTGATGGTCTGGGGCTGTTTTGCTGCTTCAAGACCTGAAGACTTGCTGTGGTAAATGGAACCATGAATTCTGCCGTCTACCAAAACATCCTGAAGTAGAATGTCCGGCCATCTGTTCATGGCCTCAAGCTGAAGCGCACTTGGGTTCTGCAGCAGGACAATGATCCAAAACACACCAGCAAGTCCACCTCTGAATGGCTTAAGAAAAACAAAATGAAGACTTTGGAGTGGCCTAGTCAAAGTCCTGACCTGAATCGGAGTGAGATGCTGTGGCATGACCTTAAAAAGGCGGTTCATGCTTGAAAACCCTCCACTGTGGCTGAATTACAACAATTCTGCAAAGATGAGTGGGCCAAAATTCCTCCACAGCACTGTAAAAGACTCATTACCAGTTATCGCAAATGCTTGATTGCAGTTGTTGCTGCTAAGGGTGGCCCAACCAGTTATTAGGTTTAGGGGGCAATCACTTTTTCACATAGGGCCATGTAGGTTTGGACTTTTTTTCCCCTTAATAATAAAAACCTTCATTTAAAAACTGCATTTTATGTTTACTTGTGTTATCTTTGTCTAATATTTAAATTTATTTGATGATCTGAAACATTTAAGTGTGACAAACGTACAAAAAAATGAGAAGTCAAGAAGGGAGCAAACACTTTTTCACACCACTGTATATTGTTGCAGCACACGGGATTGTTATCTGAAATATGAATGGTCACCACTGGTGAAAATTTCAGCAAAATCCACCCAGTAGATTTTGTGTAATCCTTCTGCACACCAGCAAATAAGGGCCTTGGCAGAGGTATGCCCTCTTGGATCACTACCAAGAAAATTCCATCAAAATATGTTGAATAGTTTTTGAGTAATCCTGCTAGCAGTCAGACAATCAGACTGCCCTGATTACATTACCTCTAAGGCAGAATTGATCTCTATAAGGATCCTAAGGTTTCAAACTTCTATAATGATTACTGTAAGAAAAAAAAAATTAAAATCTGTCTTTACACAGAAATATTTATAATTATACACACTGGCAGAAGTTGGTATAGCTCCAGTTATTTTGTCACTAAAAGAAAATCTTCCCTTCAGTTACCCCCGTGGCTGTGATACCACTCTCATTGTCCACAATCCTGCATGAGGCAGGGATCCATTAGCATCAGAGCTAACATCACCAACTGGATCATACCCCGTACCCCCCCCCCCCCCCCACACACACACAAAAACAAACAAACAAACTCTACTGGGGAGAGAGTGGTTAGTTATTTGCCTCTGTGGGGCTATTTATTGGCATAAACAGTTGTTTGGGGGGGGGGGGTGACAGGTTACTAGTTACTGGTAGATAAACACCAAAGAGGCTCCTGTTCCTGCTGATTGATTCCATCCCCGTGACCTGCACATCATCACCTCTCCCCTGTGGAGAATGAGCCGTATCAGGCTGGTGAACATCTACTCAGAGCCGGGGGTCCAAGTGCAGCCTGTTACCATCAGAATGAGCACCAGGGCAAATTGCTTGACTGACACAAAGTTCAGGTTTTGCCGTGAAGTTGTTATACTTAAGGATGCTGCTGTCTCCATGTTGTAGCCATGCCTCAGAACCACAGCTTGTAAGGAAATTATTTAAATATTTTATTAGCAAGGATGAACAAAGGGAGATTACTGCTGCTGCTGTTAGCTGAGCATTTATTTGTATATATTTATAGTTTGCTATTTATGATTATTTTGGTGGCGCTTTTATTTTTCATTGTTGGAATTGCTGCTGTTTGTACAAATGCCAACTGTAGTGAGATGAGTCATTAACGTATAACTTAGTGATTGGTGGTAGAAGTTAGTGTGAGCAGTTAGGAGTTGGTCGATATGCAAATTTGTCTAACTGTGCTTTACCTGGAAAAATATTTGCACAAGCAGGTAAGGACCACATGCATATTAATGAAGAGAAAAAACAAGCTTTAAAACAACATAGAAAATGTTTTTTTTTTGCCTTTTTAACTACATACTGTATATGTCACTGAGGATGTCAAAACTTTATTTTAATCCCTGGGAAATTGCTTAAAATCGGGCCCTCAATGTAAATCTGACTAAAGACCCGTATGACTTGGCAGCAAATCAAGATAGAAATGCATCCTGATTATTTAATTAGTTTCTTTTCAAGAATCACAACAATTGATGGAATGGCTTGCAAGCCTGATAAAGAAAACCCATTTATGGGTTAATGAGAAGAGCTGAGTTAATGGAACTCTTTAGAGTGCATTGCTCACACAGCCTAGAAGTGCACACACAGACAACACATTTTGTTTTTCTATGCCATTTTGATGTGTTGATATTTATTTAGCCACATCATGCTGGGATTTCCTGAGGGCCAGCCCACTCTCAGTAAAATATGGGAATCCTGTTGCTTGTGAGGAAAAGAGCTTCTATTGACACTTTAGATGTACATAAATAAAGAGAAATGCATGCAGAGAGGAAGATGAAAAGAGGCATAGCAGTAATTTGACATTCAGATAAAAACATTTTGAGCTCTGTGGGACTTCTCAGGCAGCTTTTTGCCTACCTAACACATTGTGTTATTCTCAGAAATGGGTGAAATATTTGTACAAATATATAGGCTTTTAGAAATTTGATTCAAACAAGCTTTTAACAGGCTTCGTGGTTTTCTTTTTAAATGAACATGCAAAACACACTGTGCTTATTGATCTCCCACTGGAAATACATGACTACTTTTCTTTCTCAGCATTAGAAGCTAGAAGTACTTGGTGAGCACCCACCACACCAAGACAGCTCATTTTCTCCCTGATATTTTAATTTCACCGAAAAGCTGTCAGCAGACACACCCACCCCTCAAAAACAGTCAATTTGGTAGTTTATAGGTAATCTAGTCAAAAAGACTAACAGAGGCAATCACGTAACTGCCTTCATGGAGATAACCATAGCTATCAAACTGGACTAAAACATGTTTCAGAATGTAATATACCGTATAAGTCTTCTGTATATTGAAGGCACTCAGGGGAAGATTTATTAATGTAGTACCCTCACTGTTTTAGGAGATACTGAAGTACACACATTTGTTTTCCTGGCTGACAAGCAACTATGTTTAACAGGGATGAAATACTTTCCTTTGAGGACTGGAGCATCAACATTAAGCCGTGGGTAGTATTTTATTGGCTTTGATGTCTTCAGACCAAATGCATTTTTTATTGAGTGGTCTGATTACATATATAGAAAGTCAATGGAAAGATGCGAATACACTCAAAGTTGCTCCAGGCAATGTGAATACACACAAATCTGCATCAGTATGAGCTGAATCTTGTTTAGATTAAAATTCACTTGATACTTGGTCACTATTGTCAATCAATTCAATTTTCAATTCAATTCAATTCAATTCAGCTTTATTTATATAGCACCATATCACAACAAAAGTCATCTTATAGCACTACCAAATGCAGGGAAAACCCCACAATTGCAGAAAGACCCAGCAATCAGACGATCCCCTGTGAGCAAGCACATAGCGACGGTGGAGAGGAAAAACTCCCATTTAACAGGAAGAAACCTCTAGCAGAACCAGGCTCAGGGAGGGGCAGTCATCTGCTGCGACTGGCTGGGGTGAGGGGATGGAGAGGATGAAGAGAACAGACATAAAGAACATGAACGGTGAGAAGCCAAGTACATTATTGGAGGTCACCCGGCAGTCTGAATCTATTAACAGCAAAACAAAAGGGGGGTTAAGAGACACAAGATCCCTCCCTAATCATAGGCTGTATTGAAAAGGAAGGATTTTAGTGATCCTAATCAGTGCTCAGATGGAGTGTCTGTATTTTGTGTCCATCCTTGAAGTGCTCCCACATATTTGCTAATGAGGGCTAGCAGCTCATCAAACTGGACACGGGTCAGCTTCTGTCAGCACTGAAAACAGCAACCATCAAGATGCAGTTTTGGAAGGGGGAATGAAATTCTTCCCACTATTTGTCCTGCAGGATAATGTTGTAAACTGGAACATGATGGTGGTTTGGGGATTTCTATAGCAGGTACAAGGCAGTAACAAAGCAGCAACAACCGGAGTGGTGGTCTAGTGGTAGAGCATCCGCCCCACCGCCAGGAGGAAATGGGTTCACGCCCCAGCCGGGTCATGCCAAAGACCATATTAAAAAAAAAAATTGTACTTTCCGCCTTCTAGCTTAGTGCTCAAATTAATAGAATGGGGAAAGGAAAGTAGGTTATCCAGCCACAGGCGGAGCACAAGCCAGTGTATTCTTAGTGCTGGTCCCAGGCCTGCGTAACTGGGGAGGGTTGCCTTAAGAAGGGCATTAACTGTAAAAAAAAATCTCTGCCGAATACAATAATAAAAACACAGATCCAGAGGCTATGCAGGACTGACAAGAGTACAAGGGAGGAACAGAAGTTTTGAAGGCAACCCCACCCCTCCACAGGGCAAAGTTTTGCTTGTTGCTCTCAACTCATGGTTGTATTAATAGGGCGATGTGAATTTTGTCTTTGTTTTTGCTCTGAATACACCTTTAACTTAAACAACAGAGCAGCTCCTGCTTCCTTCATTTTAGAGAATAACTCATTACAGGCATCTGCTTCTTGTTTTGGCTTCGTATAGTCAAAGATTCAAAGATTTCTATTTGTCAATACTTGTGTACGTGCAGGACATGCAGGAGAACAGAAATGCTGTTTCTCTCTCTTAGTGGTGTGCGCAATATATAAGAAAAGAAGGAATAAGGATGAAAAACAACAACAGCAGTCTATGTACAGTAATGCTACCTGTAGTGCAAATAAAGTTAAACAATAAAACCCACCAATCCTATATACAAAAAAGTGGAGCCGTAATACCTGTAATTGCAAGCTCAGTGTGGTAGTGTAGGTGCAGACAGTGAAAGATTGGACTGCACATGATCAATATTTCAATAACTGACATATTATTCGGCCCAGGAAACACGCACGCAGGCTCAGGCAGATTTGAAAGCTTTATTGTTAACCAATGTGATGTGTATGGATGCATGTGTGAGAGATGAGGATGTATTGTGGGTGGAGGATGCAGGTCAGGACAGAGCAGCACGCCGTGCAGCCAGACAACCCTATGGGCGAGAGGAGAACAGGGGTTAGCTGGGCAAACCACACAGGAGAGTGACAAGGTTGTGTGCTTACTTGTAGTAATTGTGGTGGCTGGCGTTGGCAAGGTCCCGAGCCTGGGAGACAGCGTCCTGCTGTGCATCCGAGTAGAAGCGGCGAGGCAGAGGAGCGGCGAGGTGAGGGAGAGAGTGTCCGCCGCCGGGAAATCCACCTGTGCACAGGGGAAGGCTGACAGGAAAACAGGTGAGACAATAACTGACAGCTTACTTGTCGTGAAGAGGAATCAGCAGGCCTGGAGGGAAGGAAACTGCTGAAGGTTCCAGTACGCAGGGAGACAGACGGCTCCAGGCTGCAGCTCAGGGCGAGGTGGAATAAGTAGCTGCGCACTAACGAGATGCAGGTGTGCACGCAGCTGAGGTGGATGCCCGTGAGCGGCGAGTGATGACAGTATTCCCCCCCCCTACCAGTGCCTCCTGGCGCTGGCTTACCTGGGTGCGTCCGATGAAACTCCGCGATGAGGTCCTGATCCAACACCCACGAAGAGCACACCCAGGATCTCCACTCTGGACCATAACCTTCCCAATCCACCAGATATTGCAGCCCACGACCTCGGCGCCAGGAGTCCAAGATGGCAGTAACACCCCACGCCGGGTCACCGTCGATCATCCTAGGCACAGGAGGAGACCTAGGAGGGGGGCAGAGTGGATTGGAAAGGACAGGTTTGATCTTAGATACGTGGAAGGTGGGACACACACGTAGGGAGGGGGGGAGGGCCAAACGCACAGCCACCGGGTTGATAATTTTTGAAATCACGAAGGGGCTGAGGAATCACGGCACCAGCTTCCTCTTCTCAGCCTTAAGGTTAATATCCTGGGAAGAAAGCCAAACCCGCTGACCCACCTGGTAGACAGGAGCCGGTCTTCTGTGGCGATTGGCGGTGGAACTGTTGCGCACCGCTGTGCATAAAGGCGCGTTCCTTGTCTTGGTCCACACACTCCGGCAGCGCCTCATGTGCGCCTGGACCGATGGGACAGCTAACTCACCCTCCTGCTCGGGAAACACAGGGGGATCGTACCCCAAGGACGCTTCGAAGGGCGACACACCAGTAGCAGAGGATTGGGCCGAGTTATGGGCGTATTCCACCCAGGTCAGGTAGGAGCTCCAGGATGATGGATTCGAGGATGTCAGGCAGTGCAGGGCGGCCTCCAACTCCTGGTTAGTGCGCTCGCATTGCCCGTTAGACTGGGGGTGGTGACCAGAGGAGAGACTAACCGTGGCCCCCAAAGCGTTGCAAAAGCACCTCCAAACCTGGGAGACAAACTGCGGACCCCGGTCCGAGACCACGTCCAGCGGGATCCCATGCAGCCTGACGACATGTTGGACCAGGAGGTCGGCCGTCTCACGTGCCGAAGGGAGACCCTGAAGAGGCACAAAATGGGCGGCCTTGGAAAATCTGTCCACAATTGTCAGAACCGTGTCAAAGGTGTTAGAGACAGGGAGACCGGTGACGAAGTCTAGGGCGATGTGTGACCAGGGCCTGCCCGGGACCGGCAGGGGCTGGAGTAGACCCGCAGGTGGAGAGTTTTGGGATTTGCCAGTAGCGCACTGGGGACAGGCCCGGACATAATTGGTGACGTCCTTTTGGAGACCCGGCCACCAAAACGAGCGTTGCAGCAAACTCACCAGGCGGGTGATGCCAGGGTGGCAGGCGAGCTTGGAGGTATGGGCCCAGTGGATCACTTCTCCTCGAACTGCCGAAGGAACGAAAAGCCTCCCCTCTGGCCCCCCGCCAGGATCCGTCTCCGTCTCCTGAGCCCTAAGAATCTTGTCCTTGATGGCCCAGGAAATCACCCCTACGATGCACGAGCTGGGCAGGATGGTGTGTTCAGACTCCTCCGGGTCCTCAGGGGCGAACTGTCTGGATAGGGCGTCAGGCAACCCATTCTTCGAGCCTGGACGGTAGGTGATGGTGAAATGAAAGCGAGCAAAAAATAGAGAGCAGCGCGCCTGGCGGGCATTCAGGCGCCTCGCTGACCTCAAGTACTCGAGGTTCTTATGGTCTGTCCAGACCACAAAAGGCTGGGCTGCCCCCTCTAACCAGTAGCGCCACTCCTGCAGCGCGAGCTTGACAGCGAGGAGCTCCCTGTTGCCGACGTCATAATTGCGCTCCGCCACTGATAACCGCCGGGAGAAGAAGGCGCAGGGCCGCTTGACACCATCCACCGGCGAGCACTGGGAAAGCACCGCCCCCACCCCTGTGTCAGACGCGCCGACCTCCACCAGACACTGCAGCGCAGGATCGACCTGGGTCAGGACCCGGGAGGACGAGAACTCCGCCTGGAGAGTCTTGAAGGCAGTGGCCGCTTCCTCTGACCACTGGAAGGGCACCTTTGATGACATGAGGTGGGTCAGGGGGGTGACAATGGCGCCGAAGTTTGGGATGAAGCGCCGGTAGAAGTTAGCGAACCCAATAAACTGCTGCACCTGCTTCCTGGAGGTAGGCGTGGGCCACTCGACCACCGCTTTAACCTTAGCGCGGTCGGGGAGGATCTGGTTGTGTGAGATAATGAACCCCAGGAAGGAGGTGGTCCGGGCGTAGAACTCGCACTTCTCTGCTTTGATGTACAGGCGATTCTCCAGCAGCCGTTGCAGAACCCGCCTCACATGGGCCTGGTGCTCCTCCCGTGATTTAGAGAAGATGAGTATGTCATCTAGATATACAAAGACAAATACTCCCAGGATGTCCCGAAGAACATCGTTTATGAGACGCTGGAAAATGGCAGGTGCGTTGGTGAGCCCGAACGGCATCACAAGATATTTGAAGTGGCCGCTGGGCGTCCTAAAGGCCGTCTTCCATTCGTCTCCCTCCCGGATCCTAACGAGATGGTAAGCGCTGCGGAGGTCAAGCTTGGTGAACCAGGTCGCCCCCTGGAGAGAATGGAAGGCGGTGTCCATAAGCGGTAATGTGTAGCGGTCCTTGATGGTGATGTCGTTCAGCGCTCTGAAGTCGATACAGGGGCGTAGGGACCCATCCTTCTTTGCCACGAGGAAGAAACCCGCGCCAAGTGGGGACGAGGAGGGGCGGATGATCCCAGCGCTGAGCGACTCCTTGATATAGGTGTCCATCGCCTCGCGTTCTGGCGCGGAGAGACTGTACAGGCGGCCAGATGGCAGAGGGGCCCCTGGGCGGAGGTTAATCGCACAGTCATATGGCCGGTGAGGGGGAAGGGACAAGGCTCTGGAGTTGCTGAATGCTACCCCCAAGTCGTGGAACTCCTGCGGCACTAGAGTTAAGTCCGGGGGCTCGGAGACCGGCGCCAGCGGAGGGGAGGACGGAGCACAAGCCGCCAACTGGAGGCAGGTGCCCAGACAGAAGGTGCTCCAGGACAGGACACTGCCGGTTCTCCAATCCAGGACAGGGTTATGCAGCCGCAGCCAGGGGTAACCCAGAATGACACGGTCCGACGAGGAGGGCAAGACATAAAGGGACAGATCCTCACGGTGGTTGCCGGAGATGATGATGGGGACTGGCTTAGTGCGATGCGTCACTGTTCCCAGGGGAGAGCGAGAGAGAGTGACCAAGTTAGTGGGGTAGACAGCGGTTGGCAGGGTATGCCCAAACGGGTTGCCAGGCTTCTAGAGATGAAACTCTGCTCTGCCCCAGAATCCACCAGTGCGTGTGTGAAATGCCCGGTGAAGTTGTGGCAGAAACGTATAGGCAATGTGCATGATGATGGGGAATTTGGCCGGTTAGAGTCCGCGAGGCCCCCTACAGTGACTTGCGGACCTCCCCATTTGGCTTAACCGGGCACAGCTCCACGGGATGCTGGTCATCTCCGCAATACATGCAGAGACCCTGTTCCCGCCGGCGTTGTCTCTCCGCAAGAGGTAGCCTAGTGCGCCCGATCGCCATGGCCTCTGGTTCATTGGCGGACTCTGGAGCCGGTAACGCCAGGGGGCGAGACTGAGCTGGGCGAGTGGAAGCTCCGCGCGAGCGGCTGACAGACTTCCGCTCGGCGGCTCGCTCACGTAGCCTGTTGTCCAGGCTAATGGTGAGCGAGATCAGCTCGGAGAGCCGCCCTGGGAGATCCCGACTGGCTAGCTCATCCCTAAGACCGGAACTGAGGCTACGGAGGAAGATACTGCAGAGAGAAGCCTCTCCCCAGCCCACCTCCTCTGCTGCCACCCGGAAGTCGACAGCGTATTCTGCCGCTGACCGGCTTCCCTGTTGGAGACTAAGAAGCCGATCAGCGAGGACGCTGTCATGACGTGAGTGGTCAAAGACCTCTAAAAAGTCCCGCACGAACCGGTCATAAGAGAGGTTTGCGTAGCTGGACTTCGTCATTACGGTGTAAGCCCAAGCTAACGCTCGCCCCTCCAGGAGATTAGCCATGTACCCGATTCGGCTATGGTCTGAGGGAAAATCCCCGGGAACGCGCAGAAACACCGACTCACAATGCAGGATAAACCCCCTCGCTCCACCAAGTTTCCCGTTGAAGCGAGCGGGGGTTGGAATGGGTGTGAGATGGGTTGGCGTTCCCGAGCTAGGCTGGCCAGCCGGGGAGGCGACCGGAGCCGAAGCACCGAGAGGACCCGGAGGGAAGGCCCGCGGAGGATCCAGACGGTCTAACCGGTTAGTAATTGTGGTTAACTGGTTGAGAATAACCTGTTGTTGGTGTGCTAACATATCCACCCGAGCCTCAAGGGTGGAAAAGCGGCGTGCGAGCCCGTTGTCCGCAGGGCCGCTTTGCTGGAGCTGTACTGACATATTATTCGGCCCAGGAAACACGCACGCAGGCTCAGGCAGATTTGAAAGCTTTATTGTTAACCAATGTGATGTGTATGGATGCGTGTGTGAGAGATGAGGATGTATTGTGGGTGGAGGATGCAGGTCAGGACAGAGCAGCACGCCGTGCAGCCAGACAACCCTATGGGCGAGAGGAGAACAGGGGTTAGCTGGGCAAACCACACAGGAGAGTGACAAGGTTGTGTGCTTACTTGTAGTAATTGTGGTGGCTGGCGTTGGCAAGGTCCCGAGCCTGGGGGACAGCGTCCTGCTGTGCATCCGAGGAGAAGCGGCGAGGCAGAGGAGCGGCGAGGCGAGGGAGAGAGTGTCCGCCGCCGGGAAATCCACCTGTGCACAGGGGAAGGCTGACAGGAAAACAGGTGAGACAATAACTGACAGCTTACTTGTCGCGAAGAGGAATCAGCAGGCCTGGAGGGAAGGAAACTGCTGAAGGTTCCAGTACGCAGGGAGACAGACGGCTCCAGGCTGCAGCTCAGGGCGAGGTGGAATAAGTAGCTGCACACTAACGAGATGCAGGTGTGCGCGCAGCTGAGGTGGATGCCCGTGAGCGGCGAGTGATGACACAGACAGACAGCAGCAGGTGTGGCATTTGTGCAAATGGTTGCAGTAAGGTGCAGAGACATACAGCAGCAAATGTATTACTGTTGGTGTGCCAAGTCTTTCTGTGCAAACAGCTGAGGTAGTTCTTGTGTGGGTAAGTGTGCTATGACCCAAGGGTGGTGGTGGTGGTGGTGGGGGCAGAGTTCAGGGTCCTGATGGCCTGGTGAACAAAGCTGTTTAGCAGTCTTGTGGAGTGGGCTCAGAAGCTCCAGTACTTTTTCCCCAAGGGCAGAGGGCTGAAGAGGGAGTGTGAGAGGTGGGAGGTGTCACCTGCAATGTTGATGGCTCTGCGGGGGAGCCGGGTGTGGTAGATGTCCGAGAGAGGAAGCAGAGGGGCACCGATGATTTTGCTGGCTGCTTTCATTGTGTGTTGTAGTGTCTTCCGGCAGGAGGCGGTGCAGTTTCCATACCACACCGTGATGCAGCTGGTGAGGATGCTCTCAACGGTACCCCGGTTGGATGGGGGGTGGGACTCTCCTCAGTTTGCGGAGGAAATAGAGAGGACTTTGAGCCTTCTTGGCCAGTGATGTGGTGTTGTTGGACCAGGAGAGGTCCTTAGAGATGTGCACCCCCAGGAACTTGGTGCTGTTCAACCTCTCCACAGCTGCTCCATTGATGACAGAAGGGGATGTTGTGTGTGTCCCCTCCTGAAGTCGACCACAATCTCCTTGGTTTTTCCCATGTTCAGGAAGTGATTATTGTCTTTACACCACTGGACCAGTTGGCTCACCTCATTTCTGTAGTTGACCTCATCATTGTTTGTGATGAGGCCCACCAATGTTGTGTCGTCTGCAAACTTGATGATGTGGTGGGTGCTGTAGGCTGGTACGCAGTCATGGGTCAGCAGGGTGAAGAGCAGCAGGCTGAACACGCACCCTTGTTGGGCCCCTGTGCTCAGTGTGATGGTCTTGGCGATGTTGCTGCTGACCCACACGTTCTGTGGCCTCCCTGTGAGAAAGTCTAACACCCAGTTACAGAGAGAGGTTTTGAGTCCCAAGTGTCTGAGTTTTTGTATCAGGTGCTGAGGGATGATTGTATTGAATGCTGAACTGAAATCCAAGAATAGCATTCACACGTAGGAGCTCTTTGAGTCCAGGTGGGTGAGGGCTGGATGGAGAGCAACAGCAATGGTGTCTTCTGTGGATCTGTTTGACCTGTATGCAAACTGAGATGGGAGGGAGGGAGGATGGACTTGATGTTCTGCATGACCAGCCACTCGAAGCACTTCATTATGATGGAGGTCAGTGCTACGGGCCCGTAATCGTTGTAGCTGGATGGGACGGGTCTCTTTGAGACTGGTATTATGGCAGCAGTTTTGCAACATGTGGGGACAACAGCTTGACTCAGGGAGATGTTGAAGATGTTGGCCAGGACATTCTTGAGCTCCTCTGCACAGTCCTTCAGAATGCAACCTGGTATGTTGTCTGGTCTGGCTGCCTTGCGTGGGCTGATCTTGGAGAGGGTCCTCTTCATGCTAGCCGGATCCAGATTTACAGCCTGCCCATCTGGGGGAGTGGTCTTCTGTGTTGATGTGCTGTTTTGTGCTTCAAAGGGGCCAACAAAGTCATTTAAGTTGGTAAGCAGTGTGATGTCCCAGGCAGTGGATTGATCGGCACTTCCTTGTGGTAACGTATCGTCACTTCCTGTTTTGCTGTCTGTCTGTGTGGTTTGCTCTCCTCACTCTCCTGAGCTTTTGGCTTAGCCACTAGTGATGGCTATTAGCTCTCCTTCCTCTCCTCCTCTGGTGTGCTCTCTCTGTCAGATGTTTAGCTACACCTCTGCCTCTTTTAGTGATAACGGTAAATGTAATAAATGTTGTCTTTTTGAGGCGCTCGAGGCGAGGTTGTCTGATTTGGAATCCCGGCTCCGCTGCATTGAAACACGATCTGCGCCAGTTACTCTTGACGGACGCCCCTTAGCTGCAGCAGAGCTAGCTAGCATAGCTAACCCCGTTAGCGGTCCTCTGGCTCTCCTCAGCAGCGAGGAGACTGGGTGGGTGACGGTGAGAAGGAAGCCTAGTCGCAAAGCCCCGGTACACCTCCAACCTGTTCACGTTTCTAATCGTTTTTCCCCGCTCAGCGACACACCCGCTGAGGAAAAAACTCTGATCATTGGCGACTCTGTAGTCAGAAACGTGAACTTAGAGACTCCAGCGGCCATAGTCACATGCATTCCTGGGGCCAGAGCAGGCGACATCGAGTCAAATTTGAAAATGCTGGCTAAAAGTAACTGTAAATACTCCACAGTTGTTATTCACGCTGGCATTAATGACATCCATCTCCGGCAGTCGGAAGTCACGAAACTTAATGTAGAATCGGTGTGTGACTTTGCAAAAACAATGTCTGCTACTGTAGTATTCTCTGGGCCCCTCCCCAATCTGACCAGTGATGACATGTTTAGCCGCTCATTATCCTTGAACAGCTGGCTGTCTGTGTGGTGTCCTGCAAATGACGTGGGCTACATTGACAATTGGAGCTCTTTTTGGGGAAAACCTGGTCTTATGAGACGAGACAGCATTCATCCCACTTTGGATGGTGCTTCTCACTTATCTAACAATCTGGCATCTTTTTTATCCAAATTTCCAAAACCTTGACTACTCAGAGTTGGGACCAGGAAGCAGAGTCGCAGTCTTACACGCCTCTCTGCAGTTCCTCTTCATCCGCCACCCTTCAACTTAGCCCCTGTCTTCCCTATCAGAGAATCGTTGTCTGCTCCCTCCAAAGTAAATAAAAATATAATATATAAGCATCCCAAAGTGATTAAGCAAAATATTGGTAAAACTCAAATTAAACAAAAAGCCTCTAAATGATTTGGCCTCTGTTCCTCCTCATAATTTAAAAATTAAATGTGGTTTATTAAATATTAGGTCTCTAACTCCCAAGTCTCTGTTAGTCCATGATCTGTTAATTGATCATCAGATTGATTTAATATCCCTTACAGAGACTTAGTTAGGGCAAGAGGATTATGTTGGTTTAAATGAATCAACTCCCTCTGGTTATTTAAACTGTCAAAATCCCAGAAGTTCTGGTCGTAGAGGAGGAGTAGCAACAATTTACCATTCCATATTACTAGTTAATGTAAAGCAAAAAACATGTTATAATTCCTTTGAGGGTCTGGTCCTCAGTATTGGGCACTTTAGCAATTTTAGGTTAAACCCAATTTTATTTGCCATAGTTCATCGTCCCCCATCAACCTACTTAGAATTTTTATCAGAATTTGCTGATTTCTTAGCTGATTTAGTGCTGAAATCTGATAGAATAATTATAGTTGGGGACTTTAATATACATGTGGATGTAGATAGTGACTGCCTTAATGTGGCATTTAATTCAATATTAGACTCGACTGGGTTTTCTCAGAAAGTAGGAAATTCTACCCATTACCTCCACCATACATTGGACCTTGTTCTGACATATGGCATAGAAATAGAAAATCTTGTAGTGTCTCCTCATAACCCTGTACTGTCAGACCATTGTCTGTTAACCTTTGATTTTACTATTTCTGACTATTTGGCTCCTAAAGAAAAATATTATTACAGTAGATGCCTCTCAGATGATGCTGTTACCAAATTTATGCAGATTGTTTCCTCTATGCCATGTGTCAACACAACGGAAATAAGCTATAGACAGCTTGCTCCTTCTGTAATTGATAACATGGTGGATAGTGTTACAGCTTCTCTGCATCAGACTCTAGACTTGGTGACCCCCTTAAAAAAGAAAAAGTCTAATCAGAGATTTCTAACTCCTTGGTTCAACACAGAAACTCGTAGCTTAAAACAGAAGACTCGTCAATTAGAAAGAAAATGGCGCTCCACTAATTTAGATGAAATCTATTTAGCTTGGAGAAATCATCTTTTAATTTATAAAAAATCTCTTAGAAAAGCTAGAACGAGTTATTATTCTGCATTAATAGAAGAGAACAAGAATAATCCCAGGTTTCTTTTCAGCACTGTAGCCAGGTTGACAAAGAGTCAGGACTCTATCAATCCTAGCATTCCCTTAGAGCTTACTAGTCAGGACTTTATGAACTTTTTCAATAATAAAATTTCATCCGTCAGAGATAAAATCAATCAGATTCTTCCCACAGTTAACTTAAATACTGTAACTACTACAACTCCTTCAATTGAACTCTCAAACTATAGACCAATTTCACTATTACCGCAATTTTCCAAGATACTTGAAAAAATATTCTATGAGAGAATTGACAACTTCATACTGAAGAATGATTTATTATGTGAGCAGCAATATGGGTTCAGACACAAGAGGACAACTGCATATGCCCTAATGGAATTTACAGAAAAAATATCAACAGCCATTGAAAATAAAGAGTATTCAGTTGGAGTATTCCTAGATCTTAAAAAAGCATTTGATACAGTAGATCATAATTTATTACTAAAGAAACTACAAAATTCTGGTATTAGAGGGGTAGCACTGTCCTGGTTAAGTAGTTACTTAAAGAATAGATATCAGTATGTATGTGTTAGCAACAAAAACTCAGAGTTGCTGAAGGTCACCTGTGGAGTCCCACAGGGTTCAGTTTTGGGACCATTATTATTCAATATGTATATAAACGATATATGTAAAGTCTCAGAAAAAATGGACTTAATATTGTTTGCCGATGACACTAATCTGCTATGCAGTGGAAACAATTTGGAACAACTTCTGGATACACTCGGGAAGGAATTAGGAAAGCTTAAACTGTGGTTTGATTCAAACAAATTAACGCTCAATTTAAGTAAGACAAAATTTATAGTCTTTAACAACCATCACAACAATCCAGTACCCAAACTCAGTGTAAATGGTGTAGAGATTGAAAGGGTATCTGAAACTAAATTCCTTGGAGTAATAATTGATAACAAACTGTGTTGGAAGTCACATATTAATTATATTAAAGGTAAAGTTTCCAAATCAATTGCAATATTACACAGAGTGAAATATTTGCTGAATCAACCCCACACTATACACCTTGTATCATTCATTAATACTCCCATACATGACATATTGTAATGAAGTATGGGGAAATACATATAAAACAAACATATATCCACTCTTTATGCTTCAAAAGAAAGCTATTAGAATAATAAACAAAGCAGCTTACAGGGAACCAACAAACCCACTTTTTCTTAAACAAAAAACTCTCAAGTTGAAAGATCTGGTTGACTTTAAAACCGCAATAATAATGTTCAAAGTGAAGAATTTATCACTGCCCGCAAATATCCAAAAGTTGTTCCAAACAAGGGAGAAACGATATCACTTCAGAGGAACATGTATATTTCAAAAGCCTACAGTGAGAACAACCACCAAGCAACACTGTATTTCAGTGCAAGGAGTCAGATTATGGAACGATTATGGACCTGAATTAAAATCATGTACAACGCTTGGACAATTTAAACAAAAACTAAAGGAAGAAATACTCCAAACATATTTACAAGACGACATGTAAACTCACATAAGGATTGACATATCCAGCCTGTGTTGTGTTGTAGCTTAGTTTTTTTTTTTTTTTTTCTCTCTCTGTGACATTCTGTCTTAGATTTGTCTTGAATAGTAACCGCTTAACTTAGCTTAGCTTAGTTTTCTTTTTTTTTTTTTCTCTCAGTCACACTTTGTCTTAGCTTTGTTCTAAATTGTAATCACTCTTGTCTTGTTTACTATTTTTTCTTTGAATTCTTGGATGGAATATGGGTGGGCAATATAAGCTGCGGCTTCAACCACCACCCATTTCGGATAACTCACGTGGAATTGTTTAGTAGAAGGAGTCTTTGTCTAATTTGACCTTGTTGTTATATTATACAGTTTCTTTTAACTTGTACTGTATTATCCGAAATAAATTCATTTATTCATTCATTCATTCATTCATTCATTCATTCATTGATGTCTGTCTTGATGAGTTTACTCCAATCGACCTTTGTGAGTTAGACAAAATAGTTTCCTCATCCAAACCTTCAACTTGTCTTTTAGACCCTATTCCTACCAGGTTATTTAAAGAAGTCTTCCCACTTACTGGTAGCTTTATTCTTCATATAATCAATTCTTCATTAACTTTAGGCCATGTACCGCAGGCTTTTAAAACGGCTGTAATTAAACCCTTACTCAAAAAGCCAACGCTAGATCCAGGAGTTTTAGCTAACTATAGACCAATCTCTAATCTCCATTTCATTTCAAAAATCTTAGAAAGAGTTGTTGCTACGCAATTATTTGACCACCTGCAGGGAAATGGTTTACTTGAAGAGTTTCAATCTGGGTTTAGAATCCATCATAGTACTGAAACAGCCTTAGCGAAGGTCACTAACGACCTCCTCATCGCATCTGATAATGGACTGGTTTCTGTACTTGTCCTTTTAGACCTTAGTGCAGCTCTTGATACTATCGATCATAATATTCTACTTGATAGATTAGAACACTATGTTGGACTTAATGGAACTTCGTTGCAGTGGTTTAGATCTTATTTATCTGATAGGTTCCAGTTTGTTCATGTAAATAATGAGTTTTCTTTCAACTCAAAGCTTAGTCATGGAGTTCCACAGGGATCTGTGCTAGGCCCTACTCTTTTTAGTTTATATATGCTTCCGTTAGGCAACATTATTAGAAAGCGCTGTATACATTTTCATTGTTATGCAGATGACACACAATTATACCTGTCAGTGAAGCCAGATGATAGTAATCAATTAGCCAAGTTAGAAGCCTGTCTTAAGGAAATCAAAGCTTGGATGACTTGTAATTTCCTGTTATTAAATTCAGATAAGACTGAAGTCATTCTTGTTGGTCCAAAAAACCTTAGAAATACCTTTCCAAATCAAACTTTCAGTTTGGATGCGGTTACTCTTTCTCTTAATAGCTCTGTGAGGAACCTTGGAATTATTTTTGATCAAGATCTGTCCTTCAATTCACATATTAAATTTGTTTCTAAGATTGCCTTCTATCATTTGCGTAATATTGCCAAGATTAGGAGCATCTTGTCTCAGACTGATGCTGAGAAACTGATCCACGCTTTTGTTAGCTCGAGATTAGATTACTGTAATTCTTTATTATCAGGCTGTTCTAAAACATCTTTAAAAAGTCTTCAGCTGATCCAAAATGCTGCAGCAAGAGTTTTAACAGGTACTAGAAAGAGAGATCATATCTCTCCGGTTCTGGCCTCTCTTTATTGGCTTCCCATAGAGTTTAGAATTAAGTTTAAAATCCTTCTTCTTACTTACAAAGCTCTAAACAATCAGGCTCCTTTTTATTTAAAAGATCTGATACTACCATATTATCCTAACAGAGCACTACGCTCCCAAAATGCAGGATTACTTGTAATACCTAGAATCTCCAAAAGTACAATGGGAGGCAGAGCCTTCAGTTATCAAGCTCCTCTCCTGTGGAACCAGCTGCCAATCTGGATTCGGGAGTCAGACTCGATCTCTGTTTTTAAGAATAGAGCTAAAACCTACCTTTATGATATAGCCTACAATTAGGGAGGGATCATGTGTTTCTGAACCCTCCCTTAGTTATGCTGCTAATAGGTTTAGTCAGCCGGGGGACCTCCAGTAATGCACTGGGCCTCACTCCTTTCTTCACTCTCAATTAAATATTTTTTTTTTTTGCTGGTCATTAACATTCCCTGGCTGCGCCTAGAAATCTTTTTAGGATTAAAATAATTTTTAAATTCATAAAAATGAAATTTATTCATAAAATAATTTTTATGGACAGGATTTCTAGGCGCAGCCAGGGAATGGAGGGTGTCATACTTGGTGACCACAGGATCTCATCTCTGTTGTTTGCAGATGATGTTGTCCTGTTGGCTTCATCCAGCAATGACCTACAGCTCTTGCTGGGACGGTTTGCCGCTGAGTGTGAAGCGGCTGGGATGAGAATCAGCACCTCCAAGTCCGAGTCCATGGTCCTCAGCCGGAAAAAGGTGGATTGTCCTCTCCGGGTTGGGGACAGGCTCCTGCCCCAAGTGGAGGAGTTTAAGTATCTTGGGGTCTTGTTCACGAGTGAGGGGAAAATGGAGCGAGAGATCGACAGACGGATTGGAGCAGCATCTGCAGTGATGCGGACGTTGTACCGGTCTGTTGTGGTGAAGAGGGAGCTTAGTTCTAAGGCAAAGCTGTCGATTTACCAGTCAATCTACGTTCCTACTCTCACCTATGGTCACGAGCTTTGGGTAATGACCGAAAGAACGAGATCGCGGATACAAGCGGCTGAAATGAGCTTTCTCCGTAGGATTGCTGGACTCACCCTCAGAGATAGGGTGAGGAGCTCAGTCATCCGGGAGAGGCTCAGAGTAGAACCGCTGCTCCTCCACATTGAAAGGAGTCAGTTGAGGTGGTATGGGCATCTGATTAGGATGCCTCCTGGACGTCTCCCACTTGAGGTGTTTCAGGCACGTCCCACTGGGAGGAGACCCCGGGGCAGACCCAGGACTCGGTGGAGAGACTATGTCTCCCAGCTAGTCTGGGAACGCCTTGGTATCCCCTCTGAAGAGCTGGAGCAGGTGGCTGGGGAGAGGGAAGTCTGGGCTTCTCTGCTTGAACTGCTGCCTCCGCGACCCGGACCTCCGGAAAAGCGGTAGAAGATGGATGGATGGATGGATGGATGGTCATTAACATCTGTTTGTTCTCTCCCATAGATTGAGTCCCCATTGTGCTGTTTGCTCTCTACATGTCTGTTCTTTTCATCTTCTCTGTCCCCTCACCCCCCAGCCAGTTGCAGCAGATGACTGCCCCTCCCTGAGCCTGGTTCTGCTGGAGGTTTCTTCCTGTTAAAAGGGAGTTTTTCCTCTCCACCGTCGCCAAGTGCTTGCTCACAGGGGATCGCCTGATTGCTGGGGTCTTTCTGCAACTGTGGGGGTTCCCCCTACAGTTGATAGTGCTATGAGATGACTGTTGTTGTGAAATGGCGCTATATAAATAAAGTTGAATTGAATTGAATTGAATGTCACTCGCATGTGTCTGAGGTGAAAGTTTAGAGTTGGCGAAGGTCTGTATGCCACACCAGACAGAACGTGCATCTCTGGTGTTGCTGAAGTGGCTGAATATTATCTTGCTGTACTGTCGTTTTGCATCCTTGATACCACAGGACAGGTTGGCCCTAGCTGTTGTTAATTCTGCAGTGTCGCTGACCCTGATGGCTGCGTCCCAAGCCCTTAGGGGCCTGTGGACCTCTGCTGTCATCCATGGCTTCTGGTTAGCATGGACAGTGACGGTTTTGCAGTGAGTGACATCATCAATGCATTTAGCTACAGACATGGACAAAATTGTTGGTACCCCTCTGTTCATGAAAGAAAAACCCACAATGGTCACAGAAATAACTTGAATCTGACAAAAGTGGTAATAAATAAAAATTATATGAAAATTAACCAATGAAAATCAGACAATGCTTTTGAATTGTGGTTCAACAGAATTATTTTAAAAAACAAACTCATGAAACAGGCCTGGACAAAAATGATGGTACCCCTAGAAAAGATTGAAAATAATGTGACCATAGGGACATGTTCAACCAAGATGTGTCCTCTAATTAACATCACAGGTGTCTACAAACTTGTAATCAGTCAGTTGGCCTATTTAAAGGGTGACAAGTAGTCACTGTGCTGTTTGTTGACATGGTGTGTACCACACTAAACATGGACCAGAGGAAGCAAAGGAGAGAGTTGTCTCAGGAGATAAGAAAGAAAATTATAGACAAGCATGTTAAAGGTAAAGGCTTTAAGACCATCTCCAAGCAGCTTGATGTTCCTGTGACTACAGTTGCACATATTATTCAGAAATTTAAGATCCACAGGACTGTAGCCAACCTCCCTGGACGTGGCCGCAGGAGGAGACGTATAATACGAATGGTAACAAAAGAGCCCAGAACAACCTCTAAACACATTCAAGGTGAACTCCAAGGTCAAGGTACATCAGTGTCAGATCGCACCATCCGTCGTTGTTTGAGCCAAAGTGAACTTCATGGGAGACGACCAAGGAGGACACCGCTGTTGAAATAAATCATAAAAAAGCTGGACTGGAATTTGCCAAACTGCATGTTGACAAGCCACAAAGCTTCTGGGAGAATGTCCTATGGACAGACGAGACAAAACTGGAACTTTTTGGCAAGGCACATCAGCTCTATGTTCACAGACGCAAAAATGAAGCATACCAAGAAAAGAACACTGTCCCTACTGTGAAACATGGAGGAGGTTCTGTTATGTTGTGGGGCTGCTTTGCTGCATCTGGCACAGGGTGTCTTGAATCTGTGCAGGGTACAATGAAATCTCAAGACTATCAAGGTATTCTAGAGAGAAATCTGCTGCCCAGTGTCAGACAGCTTGGTCTCAGTTGCAGGTCATGGGTCTTGCAACAGGATAATGACCCAAAACACACAGCTAAAAACACCCAAGAATGGCTAAGAGCGAAACATTGGACTATTCTAAAGTGGCCTTCTATGAGCCCTGATCTAAATCCTATTGAACATCTGTGGAAGGAGCTGAAACATGCCGTCTGGAGAAGGCACCCTTCAAACCTGAGACAACTGGAGCAGTTTGCTCATGAGGAGTGGGCCAAAATACCTGCTGAGAGGTGCAGAAGTCTCATTGACAGTTACAGAAATCGTTTGATTGCAGTGATTGCCTTAAAAGGTTGTGTAACAAAATATTAAGTTAAGGGTACCATCATTTTTGTCCAGGCCTGTTTCATGAGTTTGTTTTTTTAAAAATAATTCTGTTGAACCACAATTCAAAAGCATTGTCTGATTTTCATTGATTAATTTTCATAGAATTTTTATTTATTACCACTTTTGTCAGATTCAAGTTATTTCTGTGACCATTGTGGGTTTTTCTTTCATTAACAGAGGGGTACCAACAATTCTGTCCATGTCTGTATGTATACTACAACAACCTCAGTGTACTCCTTTATGTTTGTGTTTCCACTGTGAGTGGCTCCATGCTTGAAAGTGTCCCAGTCTGTCGTGCTAAAGCAGTCTTTCAGAGCATCCCTGTCATTCAAAGCCTTGTCCCCCTCCCCTACATTCATGAAATCACTCCAAATGCTACCCAAATCTGTCTAGAAGTCTGGGCAATGAGAAAATATAAAGTTTTTTGGATTTGGTCCTGTATTGTCCATGATTATAAATTTCAAAGAAGGAAGGGTCGAAATTTCATGATTTTTCATGGTCACGTGACCTTTTGACCGCTGGTGAGGTGAAAAAGGGTTAAAATTGCAAAGTTGATATATCATGTGAAAGAGCATTCCCTGGTGAATATTTTGAGGTACAGAACAGCATCATAGCCGGATGGGGTGCCCGAGTTATTCTATTTTAAAGTATCCCTACCCCACAAAAGTGCAGAAATTGTGACGCGGCCCAAAAAGTGGAAAAGGGTTAATATCTCCTAGATGCCCCGGCTGTGACTCATCAGCACCTCAGTTTTGGATGTCCCATGGGATACCCTTTTCAGAAATACCCATGAGACAGCCTCTCATTCTTTGCAAATAAACACCCCCTAGCTCTTGATCTATAAATGTCGAATGTGCACATGTAAAACATGATGAAAAAAGTTAGCTTCAGTATGACGTTAAATACATAACACTCCCTTGAGGGGATTTAATTAATTTACAACGTGAATAATTAGAAGTCACCTAAATGTTTCCAAATCATACAACACACTTACAGTATATTTCCTTGGAGCCATGTAACCATCATGGCCGCTGTCCAGGGTGCTGATACTGGAACTTCAGCTGTGATGGAAAATCTGTTACAGAATAAGTAGTTGTGGCTTTGTTATTAACATGTTTTATTCTGTTAGTATATAGTTGATCCCCCCCCCCCCCACTAGTGGTAAGGTCTTTAAAAAAAATAAAGGTATCTGGTTCTTAGCAATAATTTTTTCTGTCTGTCAGTCTGGAACATCAGTTGAAAGCTATTGTATTAAGCACTATTAGGGTTGGCATGCTGATAGAGCTTCAAATGCCAGTGTCAATCTTGAAAGTGCGGAATCTATCCTCATAACATGCTTTCTGCATTTTGTAGAACTACCTGTATCCACCTTACTCCTAGCCCCCATGATGCCTTGTGTGAATTATGTGCGCAACGTCCGGTACTAGTTTAGAACGTGGAGTTGTCACTGAAACAGGACACTTTTCCTTGTTAAAAAACAATGACTTTGGCATCAAAAATGCAAGAACATGGCCTTTTGCACCTCAAAAAGAGGAATATAATCATACCCCTTCTCACGACTATTGAGGGATGGTAAGATGACCTTAAAAAGTGGCCTCACAGACAGTAGATAGATAGATTAGTTTATTTGACAGGGACAGTGCAATAAACATAGACAATTAATCAATGACAATCAATCTGATGTGTTGCACATAGATTGTATAGCTATTAGCTAATTTGCAACTCTTGTCCCTGGATGGGCTTTAGAAAAGAGAATCAAGTAAAGAAAAAAAAAATACACACAAAAAAAAAATACACAATAACCACATACATCAATGCAAAAAAGATTATAAATACACAATTATAAATATTATAAATATTATAAATACACAAATATAACAACCTGACTCACATTTGCCTATTTCAGGCCTCCCTCCCTTCGTCACTCACTATAAACAAACACATTCATTCCTTCCCTTCATTCACTCTCACCTTGCAGACAATCAATTCATACATGAGTACATTCTTGTTTATTTTTCAGCCAGTTTTTAACCTTTTTAGTGAATGTTTTAAAGTCCATTATTATTTTAATTACATTTGGCATTGTGTTCCAGATGTGACTGCCCTTTATAGAGAAAGCTGTTTGTCCAAATGTGGTTCTGCGGTGGAATATTTTACAGTTATTGTTAACAGAACTCCTGGTGGCTCTGCTGCTGTCCTGTCTTTGGACGAAACCAGCAAGTGGCTCAGGTGCTGATTTATGGAAACATTTGAACGTTAATTTCAGAAAACAGAGGTCAATGAAACTCTCAAAACTCAATAGGTTGTATTTTTTTAAAACATTACAGTGATGCCACCTAATGGGCTTTTTGTCCAAGATTTTTAGGGTTTGATTATATAATGAACCTATATGTCTTATTGTGGAAGGGGCTGCTTGAGCCCAGACTGTCAAACAGTATGATATATGAGAAAAAACCATAGAATGCATATACAGTACAGCTGCTTCGTAAGGTATGTAATATCTAATTAATTTAAAGCAGTTCAGATTTTTTTTTACTGTTTTTGAAATTTTCTTTATATGAAGATTAAATTTGAGTTGAGGATCTAGTACAATGCCAAGGTATTTGAATTCTGTAGCTAAACTGATGTCATGATCATGTATATTAACTTTAAAACGTTACAGGTTACATTTTTTGATTGAAAAGCACATTGAGACTGTTTTCTGAAGGTTCAGCAATAGATGGTTCTGGAGGAGCCACTCTTGGACATCAACCATACTTGTAGACAGTACATCTGCAGCCTGTGCTGGAGTCTTGGCAGCTGTGTAAATAACTGCATCATCTGCATAAAGTTGGCATGTTGCAGCTGAGCAGTGTAACGGCAAGTCATTAATAAATATGCTGAAAAGTAAAGGACCAAGAATGGACCCTTGTGGGATACCCATGCGGTTGTTTAAAAATGAGGATTTATCCTGGTGAACTTTTACACACTGTTCTCTATTCTGGAGATAAGATGCAAACCATTCTAATGTATCTGGGGAGAAGTTAAAAGATACCATTTTGGATAAAAGCAAACTGTGGTTTACAGTATCGAAAGCCTTTTTGAGATCTAGAAAAACAGCTCCTACCACATTACCCCTGTCCAAGGACTGTTTGACGTTATCAATAAGGCAACAATTTGCTGTTTCTGTTGAGTATCCTGGTCTAAAACCAAATTGATGTGGATGAAGAAGTTGACTGTCTTGTAAATATTCAATCAGCTGTGTAGCTGATCCTGACTGTAGATCCGTTAGTTAGCTCATCTGCTAAGATGCTAATGCTGTAAACAAATAAATGCTCCGAGATATATCAATGTCTCCACCGCAATAAAGTCGGTTGCATTTTGTTAGAATATGTTGGACATAATCAAATTTAGCTTAGAGCAGATGTAGAATCTAGTCAGAGCCACGAAGAACCACAACACCGTGCTTGGTTGTTTTAATGACGGGGTTAAACAGACAGCCGTACCGGCTTGTTTTACCTCGAAATTAAAATGCTCATGCTGCTGTCATGCAATGAACGCTTGATATTTAACTTAACACGTACAGACCTTTTCTGACAATTGTTCAAAATTTTATTGGTCTATATTTTGTGATAATTTAAAAATTAATGCATGCTAAAGTTGCTCGTATCAAGTCCATATCGTTCCAAGGCAGTGCAATGAATGCAAAAAAAAACAAACCCAAAACTATTTGATATCTTTCTTAAATCGTTAAGCCTTATGAAGCAAACTGTTACTGTTTTTTTATTTATTATTTTACTTCATGCAGCCTTGCATTTGATGACATATATGATGCATAAATGTCAGATCTGTGACATTCATACAAGTGAAAATATACTTGGTGCTCTGGTGTCTGCCCTGTGTCTGTTCCCCCGAGCACACAAACAGTCCTTTTTAGTTTTCAGTGCATGATCTATGCATTGCTGTTGATGTCACAGATTTAGCTGCACTTATTTGTGAGAAGCCTCCATTTATACAGTCTATGGCACAACCACAAACACCGACAACAAATACCAGAACTATGCCAAAACATTCAGAAAATACAAAAACCACAAGTGCTGAAATTAGCTGCCACTTGACTGCAAAACACGTATGTGGACTATACATTAAAACAAGTTTGAAAAACTTTTAAAAATGCTATTTTAAGTGCACCACTACTCCACTCTTGCTGACTGGTTTAACACTACTTCTGCCCGAAACAGGAAGTTGTCCCATAATTCTTTCTACAGCAGCGCCCTCAGGAATAAGGTGGATAATCACATTCCTATTTTTTAGCTCAGGAAATTTAGTGACACCTTGTGGTCAGACAGAGAAGTGCAGCCATTTGGTCCTTAAGACTATTAAACTTAAACTAGAATATTTTACATCTTGAAAATGCTATTTTTCATTTCAAAACCTATTACGCCCACATAAGGATGGCACTAACACATGCACTCCCAACTTGGGGGTCTTTCACTTTCTTGATTGGGACTCACTTCTGGCTTTACGGTTTTATTACTTTAAACAACAACAACAACAAAAATCATATTTTTACATAGTAAGGTTAAGGTAATGGGTACAATTGATGACACTTTATGTGAGTTTTAGGAAAATCTGAGGGACTACTTAGACTGATCTCAGCAGTGACCCTCTGCCATGTTACTCCATGTCATTAATTCTGCAACCACTAGAGGTCGCTTAATATACAAAATATACATATAGAGCATTTCACTTGCAGATTAAAAAAACATACATACATACAGTATAAAGTGTATTTTGCTGGAGGACCGGCTCTGATGATGCCTTCATATTCATACAGGCTTCTCAGGTGCACACTATTCTGACTGTAAGCATGCAAAAATGCCCTCTGAATTTGAAAGCATCTCTTTATGAGGGGCAACAAAATGTTAAAAAGAAGCTTGGTTTAAACATAGGTAGCCTTAAAGAACTAAAACAGCTTGTTTGAAAGCGTATACAAATTAAAGAACTGCAACAGTGCCAGCTGTAACATAAATATGCATTATTTGAAGAATAGAGGGCTGGAATGAGTATAAATGTTCCTCTACAAACCTCAAAGCTTTTCATTATTGCAGTAAATTAAACCACATACAAGGCAAATGGTAATAAGGCTGTAATGATGCCCAGTAAGTACTGCCAATCTGCAACAACAGAGTTAAATTTCTAACAATTTAGCACACCAGCTTTAAGCAGGAGTAAACACAAGAACTTTAAAAAAAAGGAAAGGAAAAACTAAAACTTTGTGTTTACAGCAGAGTTGGCTGCTGCTGTTCTCTACCCCCTGATGTTTTCCATCACAGGTGCATTGTTGCCTTCAAACACGAGCCGCTCTCAAAAGGTTGCATTTGGAACTGTATAGCCAAGGTTGTATGGTCAGTAACCTCATGATAAGCTCAATTTTTTCTTTCTTCCGCCATTTTGTTCAGCCATTCATTCATGCTTGCACCTGCTGAGAGCTGCTAGGACTGACGTGTTGACTCAACTCAAAGCCAGTGCAGTTACAAAAATGTTGAACGCCCCACTCACCTATGCCTGTTGAAAGGTTCTTCAAAACAGAGTGCTTTGTTGCAAAACACTACCACCAATTCCCCCTAAAACATCATTTCAACCCTGCCTAGACTTATGTGAAGTATTGGGAGTCGTAAGAGATATCTGACAGTGATTTTCTGTGATAAGAGTCCACACTGCAAGTGTTTGCAAGCACAAGCCCACCCACTTGTCAAACAGAAATTACAGCTGGATGTGTGAAATCACTGCAGCATGAAAACATTATGATTAGACAAACTGAACACTATGGCCAGTTAAAGTTTCTTGGGATTCCTGACATAGTAGCACAGTGGCAGTGATTAATGGCCTAATGATAATTTGCAGTTTGAGTATCACAGACTATGGACCAACTAATATCCAGAAAGACATCCACAAGAGGCCTCTAGTAATAAAATTATATAAAGGTTTAAGGACAGATTTGCATGCAACCTTTTGGGCCAATGATACCCAGTGAGTCTCGGCTGGGAACGCTGTCGGGCTCTTATCGACATTGACGGCCTGTTATCCATGGTGAACGGATATTCCACTCCAGCGGACGTCATGTGGTATGTCAAACTGGCGGAGGCAGAGGTTCAGCGATGCCCTCAGCTCTCCTAGCATCCCAAGGGAGTTGAGCGGATATCCCAGCTGGCAGCGCTCCGATGTGAGCACAGTGAGAGGGGGAGGAAATCGAGGAGGGTCGAGAAGGAGCGCTGTGTGAAGGAGGTCCGAGGACGCACTTTCCCGGCTGTGAGGGTCCCACCTCCTACGCCTGCTCAGCTCACGGAGTCACCATCCGACGAGGAGTGGGTGAGCCTGCTCGCCTTTGTCAACCGCCGGGTGGAGAAGGAGCATCAAAGGACCAGGACAATCAACACCATCCCGCCAGCTAGGAGACACCGGGA
This sequence comes from Pholidichthys leucotaenia, assembly GCA_020510985.1. NCBI lineage: Eukaryota > Metazoa > Chordata > Actinopteri > Cichliformes > Pholidichthyidae > Pholidichthys > Pholidichthys leucotaenia. The sequence continues at coordinate 52,833,623 of CM035840.1, read as the reverse complement.
GAACTCCTCAACGTCTTTGGCAGCCCTCTGCTGTCCAGCTGCTGTGAGGCCCGCTGAGCTCACCCTGGTAACATCCTCCTCCGTCATCATGAAGACGGCTCCTCCACAAGCTTTCGAAGGGACCCACGTCACCACTGACACAGACAGGGAGGACTGTCTCCTGCTTGCAGCTGGGAACGATAAGGACCGGGATGACAGGCAAGTATTTCTTCATTATACACCATCTAATGACACTGAATCTTGCCTGTCTCCCTAGGGAGGGGCCCAACATAAGCAGTCTGCTGGGTCCTCTCCTCCAGCTGCCCTAATTACAGTGGGGCAAAAAAGTATTTAGTCAGCCACCAATTGTGCAAGTTCTCCCACTTAAAAGATAAGAGAGGTCTCCAATTTTCATCATAGATATACTTCAACTATGAGAGACAAAATGAGAAAGAAAAAATCCAGAAAATCACATTGAAGGATTTTTAATGAATTAATTGGTAAATTCCTCGGTAAAATAAGTATTTGGTCACCTACAAACAAGCAAGATTTCTGGCTCTCACAGACCTGTAACTTCTTCTTTAAGAGGCTCCTCTGTCCTCCACTTGTTACCTGTATTAATGGCACCTGTTTGAACTCATTATCAGTATAAAAGACACCTGTCCACAACCTCAAACAGTCAGACTCCAAACTCCACTATGGCCAAGACCAAAGAGCTGTCAAAGGACACCAGAAACAAAACTGTAGACCTGCACCAGGCTGGGAAGACTGAATCTGCAATAGGTAAGCAGCTTGGTGTGAAGAAATCAACTGTGGGAGCAATTATTAGAAAATGGAAGACTTACAAGACCACTGATAATCTCCCTTGATCTGGGGCTCCACGCAAGTTCTCACCCCGTGAGGTCAAAATGATCACAAGAACGGTGAGCAAAAATCCCAGAACCACACGGGGGGACCTAGTGAATGACCTGCAGAGAGCTGGGACCAAAGTAACAAAGGCTACATCAGAAACACACTACGCCGCCAGGGACTCAAATCCTGCAGTGCCAGACATGTCCCCCTGCTTAAGCCAGTACATGTCCAGGCCCGTCTGAAGTTTGCTAGAGAGCATTTGGATGATCCAGAAGAGGACTGGGAGAATGTCATATGGTCAGATGAAACCAAAATAGAACTTTTTGGTAAAAACTCAACTTGTCGTGTTTGGAGGAGAAAGAACACCATACCTACTGTGATGCATGGGGGTGAAACCATCATACTTTGGGGCTGTTTTTCTGCAAAGGGACCAGGACGACTGATCCGTGTAAAGGAAAGAATGAATGGGGCCATGTATCGTGAGATTTTGAGTGAAAACCTCCTTCCATCAACAAGGGCATTGAAGATGAAACGTGGCTGGGTCTTTCAGCATGACAATGATCCCAAACACACTGCCCGGGCAACGAAGGAGTGGCTTCGTAAGAAGCATTTCAAGGTCCTGGAGTGGCCTAGCCCGTCTCCAGATCTCAACCCCATAGAAAATCTTTGGAGGGAGTTGAAAGTCCGTGTTGCCCAGCGACAGCCCCAAAACATCACTGCTCTAGTGGAGATCTGCATGGAGGAATGGGCCAAAATACCAGCAACAGTGTGTGAAAACCTTGTGAAGACTTACAGAAAATGTTTGACCTCTGTCATTGCCAAAAAAGGGTATATAACAAAGTATTGAGATGAACTTTTGTTATTGACCATATACTTATTTTACCAAGGAATTTACCAATTAATTCATTAAAAATCCTTCAATGTGATTTTCTGAATTTTTTTTTCTCATTTTGTCTCTCATAGTTGAGGTACACCTATGATGAAAATTGGAGACCTCGCTCATCTTTTAAGTGGGAGAAATTGCACAATTGGTGGCTGACTAAATACTTTTTTTTCCCCACTGTAACTCATTTTTCCCCCTCTCCACATCTCCTTCAATTCTCACTGAGGAACTGTCGGCGCATGGTCAGGGCCATCCGATGGTGGAGGAGCTAGTGGCTTCGGAGGAGTCCTTACTGGAGCCAGCATGGAGAGGTTCCCCTGCAGCCACGCCGGAGGAATCCCCAGCATTGGAGCCGCTGCAGGAGGACACTAGGACTGCAATAACCACCTCGCCCGCTGTGGAGGCTTCTGCGGTGGATTGGGAGCCAGAGCTGGACCTCTTGGAGGCTGGGTCCGGGTGTTCATTGCCAGGATCGACAGAGTCCTGGACAGCGGTGGAGCTCGAGCTCAGGCAAGTTTTCTCTCTTGTTTTTCTCATGTCACTTTTAGAGAGATCTTGTCTGGCTCTTGGGGGGGGAGAGTCAGGTGCTGCCATCAGCTGCATCTGAACTCACCTCACGGGCTCCGCCGGCGGCGGCGACCCTAACCATCTTTTTCCTCCTGCTTCCTCTAAGCCTTCATCTAGGGTCGCTGGAGAGGGTGTGCCTTTGCCGGAGGTCGTCGTGGGTCTAGTCCGTCCAGTGGAGGAGGCCATTGCTTCTGCTCCTCCTGCAGAGGTCGCCTTGGAACTGGGTCCACCACTCAGCAACCCCGGGGGTCCAGCATCCCCGCTGCCCGGGGCCGTCGTGTGGGTTCCTCCGCAGACCGCATGTCCATGGGCGCGGCAGGCTGGCCTCGGACCATCGTGGGGGCTGCGCTCCAGGATCAGCCTGACGTGGGTGCTGTGCTCCTGTTCGGACCCGTCCTGGAGGCCACACTCCAGCACGGGTTCCACTGAGGGTGCAGCCTTGGCCCAGTCGGGGTCCACTGCGGGTGCTGCAGCGCCTCAGCCAGAGGTCACCGTGGGCGCAGCAGAGCCTCGGCCGGAGGTCACCATGGGCGCAGCTGAGCCTCAGCCGGAGTCCACTGTGGGTGCAATGGAGCCGGCCCGGTTGGGGGCCATCGTGGGTGCACTTAGGCTCCCGCTGGAGTCCATCATGGCTGCAGCCGAGCCGGCCCGTTCGGGGGCCACCTAAGGCGCTGCGGATCACCATGAGGATGCCATGGTCCCCTTCTCCCCCCAGTCCTATGCCATGGGGGTCCCCTCCCTTTGGTCCAGTCACCCACCAGCGAACTTCTCGGTAGGCAGACCGACTCCTGCCTCACCCCGTCGGCCTTGGTGGATCAACAACGCTGGCCGACCGCCTGAGGGACTGAGTTTCTGGGCCAGATGGCCCATGTTCTCCCGCAGGCCACCTGACTGGGTTCGTCGAACTGCCTGCTGGGCCTGGGACTCAGGGCGGCCCCCCCGAGCCGCTATGGCTTTGGACTTGGGGGGGTTAATTGTGGACCCTGGGTGGGGTATTGTATTCCCTCCTTCTGTTCCCTCTACCTCCAACCCGAGTTCGTGTTGTTTGTTATTGTTGCTCCTGTTGGTCTTGTTGTTATGTGCATTTTGGTGTATTATTGTACTAACTTCCATATCCTTTGCCACTGCCTGACCGGCAGCTGTTAATCTGCGTCTGTGACCTACTTTCTCTCACGCTGCTGACAGTCTATCGGTCCAGCCATGCCCCCTCACTCTCCCTCTGACTCCATCAGCTGTTTCCAGTCCCGTTAATAATCCCTTCCGCGCCTCGCCCAGGTGTTCCCTATTTGCCACATCAGTGGCATTTGTTCATAAGCAGCCCTTTGCTGGACAAACGTCGCTGGATTATTGTATGCATTAGAAGGCTGTGCTTCGCTGTCTAACCGTCATGTCACTGAAGGGTTTTGCTCGCCGATCTACTGGAAGACCCGGACCACTTAGGCCGTGAGTAATTCTAGCGTTTCTCTGTTTAGTTGTGCTGCCACGTTGGTAGCATTTCCGTGTGCGGCACAACTGCTACGCTTTCCCCTGTACAGCCTAGCTTCTCAAGTGGACTCTTTGTTAGCCCGAGCAGCCTAGCCATTTGTATGGTTTGCCCTGAACTGTGTTCAATAAATGTGTGTGTGGTAACCCCTGCACGTAAATCCTCGTTTCTCCTTGGTTTATGACAAGAGGTGGGGCTTGCCCAAAAGTAGAAGTCAATTGAGAACAGATCTTGAGCAAGGAGTTTTATTTAAGGATTGTGGTGACTCCAAAATACATGTAAGCACACATCATTATCAACAACAAAAGGTGTCATGTTTATGCCACCATTCATCCTCTTTAAACAGAAAAAACATTAACTTTTAGTAAAGGTACGCTTGAGGTTTGCCTCTGGAAGACTGCCAGCAGTTGCCTCTGGATGCTTTCACACCTAATCTGTTTGGTTTGGACTTTTCACTTTGATTCTGAACAAATTTTAGGTGTGAAACCTCCTCCGAACCATGGTCCACACCAAAGAACTGAAATTTGGTCCAGCAAAAAGAGGTGGTCTCAATCTGGATCAAACTGAACCTTGGCCCGGTTTGTTTAGAGCACAGTTTTTCAATCTTTTTTAGAACAACGGCACCCTTTTTACATTGAAAACCCCCCATGGTACCCCATCAGCCACCAACTAAAAATGTTATAAAATGACACATTGTAGCTATTAAGGCAAATGTAATGACACACTAGTCTAGTAATTTGTTTATATTCAGTGTGAAACGTGGCATGATCGCATACAAAGTCAATGGAAAGATGCAAACACATGCATTTGCTCCAGGCAAGGCAAAACTGTACACGTGAATTTGTGTCTGTGCGAGTTGCATTTTGTTCAACTAAGACCAAAAATTTGCAATGGCCAATCAGCGTTGAGAATAAATTAGTTTAAAAATGAGACCGGCACTTACCGGAGACAGACGTGCTCCCATGAAGGTGGGTGCTTTTCATGGCAGACGTGCTTTTCTCGACACAACACTGGCAGAACTCTGTGGAATTTTGTGTTCACCATTTGCTTGGCGCTGGGTGCAGCTGACATCTGGATGCTTTTTCTGGAGGGCGTGGTGGTATTTTTACCGGTTGGTGTGTGTGCCCCTTTGGATTTGGATTGTTGTGGGCTTGCAGAGGAAGAATAATAATAATAAGAAAGATTGCATTCATACTGCCACCTACTGACATTGGAGAAGCATCACAGGCACCATTGCACAACAATGGCAAATTATTTGCAATTTTTTTGATAAATTAAGTGAAATTATGCAATTTCCTGCTGCACACCAAACAATCGGTCACTGCACCCTAGAGTCGTGCTGCTCCCCAGTTAAAAATTGTTGGTTTAGATTGTGAAAACAATTTTCAGAAAGGTTCTTACTTTCAAACCAAATGCAGGAAGTTAGGGCAGCTGATAAGAGAGAAAATAAGCCATGGTAGCACACAGAAATATGGTTGTTAGTAACTTGAAAAATATCACAAAAATACAGAAACTTAGGGGCAGATTTACTAACGTGCTGCGCCATCGCAAAACCTTGTTTTAGCGTTAAAAAACTACTGTTTTTAACGAGCTTTACTAAAAGGTGCAGGGCAGAATTTGTGGTGGAAAGGCATGGACTATGTTAATTTTGTACCTGGCCTCATTGCATATGTATTTGTGGGAGATGTCATGTCAACACGCAAATTTGAGGGAGGGGAGTATTTAAATGACTGGCGCAAGGTGATTTATTAAGGTTTGCGGTTGTCAGTCTCCTGCTAAATGCACCAGAATTTAATGCCAAAAAAAGCTTGTCTTAATTCATCTGCATCTGACATGATAGCGATCGCTGGTGCCAGGAGGCAACACTGGCGAGAACCGAGGGCGCATGACAGAAGCGTCTCTCTGCCCGTGACTTTATTTGGCATGACAGAAGAACAGATTATATGAATATCAACGGTCTCACAGAGATTGGTGTTGTGCTGAACTGGATATTAGCCGGCAGTTTTTTTTTTTTAAATTTCATTTGTTTAGACTCTATATAACCTACTACATGAATCTGTATCCGTAAAATCAGATACAATAGGATCCCTTATACCTGCAGTGGACATACAGATGGTGTCAGTCAATAATGACTCTTTTTTTCTTTTCTGCGGAGGTTAGACTGGGATCTGGAGTTTCCCTATCAGGCCCCCCTTGCTCTTGAAGCAAAATCTTCCACACTGCCAATTTTCTTCGTTTTTTTCTCTATCCACGTTTCTGTATTTACAGTATATCTTTTTGCTGTGCATAAAACGGTAATTCAGTTCCCTCTTCTCTCTCCCAGTTTAGGCTACACAATATAGAAGGAAAACAACAATGAGATTATTAACAAAAAGAGCACACAGATCCATAGCAACGTCCCCCAAAATTGCAACACCGTAACTCAATGGCATTTATAAAAAGTTGTAAACTGGGAGACCTGTAGATTTTGTTAAAACAAAGTTAATCATATAATAAAACCCCAGAGTCTCCATCAGACCATCTTGATGGTTCTAGTGTTAATAAAATAAACACGCTGGTCAAATAATCAATTTATCCATGAGTAGTCCTTAATTAATTTAGATACAAATGCTTCATTTATACATATTAAACAAAAAAGTCTGCCATGTTAAATGAAAATCTAAATTTTGAAATATAATGAACAAAAATAAACTATTTTAGTGGGGTTTGTGCTTCAACAAAAACTTAAAAAAAAGCTTTATATATTATGATCCTTCGAACTGGCTGTGTCTGTGTTGATAACCCGCTTAATCATCAGCTGTGCCTGTGCGCAATTTTGTAGTGCTCTTGGTGGATAAGTGGGCATTATTGAAATGAAGTGACTGCATCTGTGTTCATAATTTTGCCAGTTGTTAGTAGATCACTGGCAAAAATTAGCCACTCTCTGAGGAGCTCTGTCTAATTTGTGCACTCACTAATTTGCACTCCTTAGTAAATCTGCCCCTTAGAGTGTTTTTGTTGTTTTTTTTAGATGGACAAGCAATGGCACCTGAAAATCATCATGGCCGATGAGAATGCCCAAACATCCTTTTTACTGAAGACCTGGATAATACTCTAGCCTTATAAAACTAGCTCACAACTAACATGATGGAGTCTTCTCCAGTTCCGATGGAGAAGTGTGATTACAAGTGTGTGTATAGCTGCAGAAAACACCTTGGAGGGTGAGTAGCATGCTTGCTAACTACCAGTCTGTGCTGACAAATGTCTTCATGACAAGACGTAGATACATCACGTTAAGTTGTTTAGTTCGCTAAGAAAGGGAGTGGTGTGAAATCAAACCTAACCAAACCAAATGTGACAGCATAACAAAAATATGAACCTCGGTGTGGACTTTCAGGTGTGGAAATGCCCCATGTGCGATGAGGTCCTGAAGAAGCAAAGAACTCAGATGGCAGTACGGATGGCGGAATGCTAACAACAGAGCTAAATGATGACATCTTCGCCCCACATGCACAGAGGTATAAAGTCACATGAATTCCACTCTCTTTTCTCAATCAAGTTACACAACTTGGTATTAGGTATACATCCAATCTAGTAATGAAAGATCAGTTTTTGATCACATTTGTCCAGTCAGAAAGTCCTAAAGAAATCAGATCTGTGTCACATTAGAGTAAAAAAAAATCAGATTTGAGCCACTTCAGCAAGGTAATGTGAACCCAGCCTTAGTCTGTCTTTTTTAAATGTGTCTGCCATTACAATTGATACTCTGCTCACCCCTCTGGTTGCATTTATCTACATGCAGGATTTGAAGTGTGAATGATGCAAGTCTGATTGAAAACACTAAAGTGGGGAAGGAAATAGTGAAGAGAAAAGGCGACTACAGGAGTAAAAGCAAAACTCTGACACATGGACTGCAGTCATCCTCTAATATCTCCTGTGGACATTGTGCCTCATTTAAACAGCAGTGCCTGATGTCCTGTGAGGACAAACATACTCCCTGTATCAAGGCTGGATGACTCCAAACACCTCTTAATGTGTATTCCAACATCTTTGACAAAACAGCCCTGCAAAGACAATATGTTGGCCCCAATTATCACTGACAGTATTCAAACCACTGCTCAGCATTTTCTCTGCACTAACTCTCCAGAGTTTCATGGCCTTTCCTTTATTGCCTTCCTGTTTTTGACCTTACTTGAGTCCTGGAGACCTGGCCTCTGGCATGCCTGTACCAATTGCTTTGTCACTCTGTCTTCCTTGGAGCCTTCTGAGAAAACCTTTAATTGTGTAAAGTTCATCTCTACTTTATCCTGCCTTGTTTTGAGTCCTGGTTGAGGATGTGCACAGGTTTGGGCTATTGTTGCTCAGGCAACAGCCCATTTGTTGTCTATGCCTGAGCTGCCCCTCCAGAGGGGGGAAACAAAGGAAAAAATCTGACCTGTCAACATTAGTTGTAGATATGCAAATTTTCTCTAATTAATTTGTTTGGTTGCAACTGTTCCTTGTAAAATTTGACTTTTTTCCCCCCTGTAAATGTGTCACTTTATGCTAGTTAATTTGCTGTTTTTTTCTTGCTTCTCATAATTTTTTCATGTAGTTTTAATACGTTATTCTTAACTTTTTAATCATAAACTTATGACTTTTTTCTTAGAAATGTACATGTTTTTGTAAAAGAGAGTTTTTGTTCTTGTAAATTTTAAATTTTTATATGTCTGGCGCATTCTCATAAATTGGCCACTTTTTTATTGTCATTACCTCCACCAAGGGAGGAGGTAATGTTTTTAGTGGCGTTGGTTTGTCTGTTAGCAACATAACTCAAAAAGTTATCAACGGATTTTGATGAAATTTTCAGGAAAGGTGTGTAATGGCACTGGGAACAGATGATTAGGTTCTGGTGATGATTGGAGCATGCATACCTCCACCAAAGGCTTTGTTTGTATTTGTGCAGCAGGATTACACAAAAACCACTGGATGGATTTGGATGAAATTTTCACCAGAGGTGAACTTGGGCTACAGAGGAATCCATTACATTTTGATTATGATCTGAGAATGCATACCTCAGCCAAAGCTTTTATCTTCTCAGTGCGTTAGCAACAATACTCCTAAGCTAATGGACATACTTTGATGCAATTTTCACCAGAAGTGGCTGTAGGCCTGCACACAAACCCATTACATTTTGGAGGTGATCCATGAGGGATGGAATGAGCCTTGGTGGAGGTTCGTGCTCTCTGAGTGCTTTTCTAGTTTTAAGATTGTTTTTTCTCTTGCATTTAGAAATGTTTTTCTACAATATTTTTAAACTTTGTGAAAATTTCAAGATTTTTTGTTCATAAATTTTCTATTTTTCTCGATTTTGTAACTTTGGCATCATAAATTCACATATTTTTTCTTCCAACTTTACATCCCTTTGTCAATATTTTTTCCCTGATTTTTTTCCATTTTTTTTCTTATAAAAGAGACTTGTCCTTGCGAGTATGCTGTTGTTTTCTCTTGTAATTTTGTGATCTTTTCTCTAAAATATAGAACTTTCTTTCTCACAAAATTAGTGCATCTTTTTAATACATTTTAAAGGTGTATACTGATCTTTTAATGGAATCTGATCGTGGGGATTGTTCTGTTCTTATATTGCTTGATCTTAGTGCAACATTTGATACTGTTGATTACAACATTTTAATTAATAGGCTAAAGCTTCTGGCAAGTATATCTGGTTCTGCATTAAATTGGTTTTATTCATATCTTTCTGAGACGACTTTTTCCTGTAAGGGTGGGTGAGTTCTATTCTTCCACAGCCTCTCTGACATGTGGGATTCCACAAGGTTCAATCCTGGGTCCATTATTATTTTCCTCTAATGTAATTCCTTATTCATATTCATTCATTATTCAATCTTTTAGTGACATTTCTTATCATTTTTATGCAGATGACCTGCAGTTATACATGTCTTTTAAACCTCACCAGCTTGACAGGCTCTCCACCCTGGTTAACTGTCTGTCATAAACTCCCTGTGCGCTTTTCCACAGCGCACAGAGGAAGAGCAGGATGGATGGATTTAAATGCAGGTTAATCACCAAACACACATTTATTGACAAGACAGTTAAAAAATAAAGACTTACAGGTAAGGACAGATGTACACAACAGGCTGACACAGGAGCGTACAGTGGGCAGACCACTGAGTACCGTGGCCACAGGAAAATAATAAAAAATAGCACACATGCGCTCGGGAGAGCGAGGAAGACTTAAGGAAGCTCAACTGACTCAGGGAAGCAAACTGGGCAACAGCCTAGGCGTAGCAGTTAAGCTGCAGGGAGAAACGCTATCAGATAAGCATAGCAGCTATCTGCACAGAGAAACGCTAAACAGTTTACTCATGGGCAGGAGCAGTCCAAAAAATCCAATTCTCCCATGGAGCACGAATAACCAATCCTTCGGGACATGACGATCACACGACGGGAAATGACCGTGTGACTCGTATAATGGTCCAGCGGTGTTTGACTAGCAAAGGCCTGCTTAAGTACAAACACCACTGGCCTAACAAATTGGGAACACCTGGGCAAGGCGTGAGAAAGATAATTACCAGGGCAAACAGCTGACTGTCAGAGAGAGGAGGGCGTGGTCGGACCGGCGAATGCTAGGCAGCGCCCGCCCGAAAGTGGGTCAAACAGCTGCCTAACGATCGCCGGCAAGAGCAGCGGCCAAGCACAGAAATAAACACACAGGTGAGGAAACAGAACACAACGGTCAGAACCGAGCCCGCAGGAGAACACAGGCTTGGTTCATGACACTGTCTCACAGTTATTATACACTACAGTGGCTACCAGTGAAGTTAAGAATTCGTTTTAAAGTTCTTATACTTACATATAGAGCACTACATGGACAAGCCCCATCTTATTTATCTGTTCTCCTTCTCAAACATTCTCCTGCTCGCACTCTTCGATCTGAAGCCCAGGACTTGTTGTTCCTTATATGAGGCTCAAGACCAGGGGGGACAGAGCCTTCCAATCTGTAGCTCCGAGGCTTTGGAACAATCTCCCACTCCAGCTATGTTTAGCTGACTCTGTGGACTCGTTTAAAAAGCAGCTGAAAACTTTTTTGTTTGACAAGGCTTTCTGTTGAATTTGAATTCAACTACTTTATAATTTTATGTCTGATATTTTTTTAAATCTTTTAATCTTGTGTTTTAATTTGTTCTCTTTAATTTTTCTTTTCTTTTTTAACAGTGTCCCTATCAAGTTGTTTTTTTATTCTATTTTATTGCACAGAGCTTTGTGACTATGTCTGTGAAATGCGCTTTATAAATAAACTTTACTTACTTACGTATCCTGTTTTTATACATTCTCAATGATAATTGTGCATATGCGACTTTTTTCCTCATAAATTTGCAACTTTTCTCACAAATTTATGACTTTCTTGACATGTTTCAGGACCCAGGAGACAGACACTGACACGAGCAGATAGTGACAATAATCTTTATTTAATTGTGAGTGAGTGTAATGCGAGTGTGAGTGCGAGGATATCGTTCTGGTCACTGGAGCTGAACGACCTGGACGGAGACCCGGCAACCCTGGAACAGATAAGCAGAGACAAATTACTAATGCTCCACACTAGCAAAGAGCTGCAGATAACAAGGCTTACTTGAGAGCAGCACTGGCTTCGCTCTGCTGAGTTCCAGCGGCCGGGCAGCGTGGAGGTGAAGGCGTCCGTGACCGTGCTGGGGTTACCACCCGTGGCTGTGACAATGACAGTCCTGACGATGACACCGGCTGTGACAATGACAGCCCTGACGATGACACCGGCTGTGACTCCACAGACCGGGATGACGATGATACAGATGATGATGCAGACAAAGACGAGGTTAGTGACTCCACACACAGTGGCAATGACGACACAGCTGATGCTGATGACAGTGATTCCACCGATAACGTTGGCCAATACTCCTGTAATTGATACAATAATAGTTCTGGCAATTGAGGAGCAAGACGTACCGGTAGGCGTGGTGGTAGCGAGCCGCTACGAAGACGTGATGGCGTTACCCCGTCAGCTGGGGACGCAGGTCCGCCGCCAAGGTGGTCCACCTGTGCACAGGGGTAAAGGTTTGGCGTAGAGTAGCAAATGGTGCGCTTACTTGCTTGACGCTGGGAAGAGTTCCTGGATGCAGCAAGTGAAGCTCTTGACGAGACAAACGAGGTTCCAGACGAGACAGCCAAAGTTCCTGACGAGACAGACAAAGTTCTTGACGAGACAGACAAAGTTCCAGACGAGACAAGAGATATTCTTGATGAGACCAGAGAGCGGAGTGCAGGTTCATTCTCCATTGAGGAAGACAGACGACTCCGTCCCGGGCTGTCAGCGACACTGGCTTTTAACAGCCGTTGATTCACACCTGTTGGTCTGTGCGCAGCTGGGGCTAATGACACTAATGACGGCCCAGAGGCCGCCATGACAGTACTCCCCCCTCTAGCAGTGCCTCCAGGCATCTGCCCAATCCTACCTGGATTCGCCCGATGAAAATCGCGAATCAGCTGTTTATCCAAGATCAACGCTGGGCGAATCCAAGAGCGATCCTCCGGTCCAAAGCCCTCCCAGTCCACCAAATACTGAAGACCATGACCCCGCCTGCGGACATCAAGGACAGCAGTCACCCCCCAGGCCGGATGGCCATCGATCATCCTCGGGGGCGCGGGAACCGCTGGAACAGGACACAGGGGGTCCAAGACGTATGGTTTGACCTGGGAGACATGAAAAACGGGGCAGATACGCATCGAAGAGGGGAGAGACAAGTGCACAGACACAGGGTTAATAATACGATTAATAGTGTAAGGGCCAATGAAGCGCTTCGTGAGCTTCCGTTCCTCGGCCGGTACACAAATATTCCGGGTTGACAACCAGACCTTCTGACCCACCTTAAAGTCCGGGGCGGGTCTCCTATGCCGGTTGGCCACCTGGATATTACATTGGGTAGTCCTCCTGGTGGCGCACTGAGCGCAGGCCGGGATGTGATTAACAACGTCCTTCCGTAACCCTGGCCACCAGAAGGTCCTTTGAAGGAGATCCACGGTCCGACCCACTCCAGGATGATAGGCCCACTTGGAAGCGTGACCCCACTCAATCACCTTGCCCCGGATAGCGCGTGAAACAAACAAGTGGCCAGGGCCCCCCCCCCCCCCCCCCCCGGGGTCCAGCTCTGTCTTCTGAGCCTGGCGAACCGTCTTGCAGATTCCCCAGGACAGGGCGCCCACGACGCAGGAAGGCGGCAGGATAGGGGTCTCCTGGTCCTCAGAGGATGGAGTGTCAAACTGCCGAGAGAGAGCATCCGGCTTACCGTTCTTACTTCCCGGCCGATACATGATGGAGAAGTTAAAACGGCCGAAGAAGAGGGACCAGCGAGCCTGGCGTGCATTCAGGCGCTTCGCCGTCCTGAGGTACTCCAGGTTACGATGATCCGTCCAAACCACGAACGGCTGAGCAGCCCCCTCCAGCCAATGTCTCCATTCCTCCAAGGCGAGTTTTACTGCCAGTAACTCCCTGTCTCCGATGCAGTAATTCCTCTCTGCAGAAGTGAGACGGTGAGAGAAATAAGCACAAGGGCGAATCTTACCGTCCTCGGGAGACCGTTGGGAGAGTACCGCTCCAACTCCTGAATCAGAAGCGTCCACCTCCACCAAGCACTGCAGCTTCGGATCCACCTGAGTAAGGACTCGGGCCGAGGCGAACTCCCTCTTAAGTCTTTCGAATGCTTCAGCTGCCTCCTTACTCCAACAAAACGGGATCTTAGGGGAAGTAAGAGCAGACAGGGGACGGGCAATATTGCCAAAATTAGGCACGAACCTCCTATAAAAATTAGCAAACCCCAGGAACCCCTGAAGCTGCTTTCTGGAGGTCGGTGCAGGCCAATCCACAACTGCCTTGACCTTGGCCGGGTCAGGGATCACCTGGTTCCGAGCTATAACAAACCCAAGGAAGGAGGTTTGGTCAGTGTGGAACTCACATCTTTCAGCCTTCACGAACAGTTGATTCTCCAGGAGGCGCTGCAGTACCCTGCGCACATGCACTCGATGCTCCTCTAGTGTGCGGGAGAAAATGAGAATATCGTCGAGAAAAACAACAACAAACGAGTTCAGGAAATCCCGTAGTACATCATTTATCAGACGTTGGAACATGGCTGGAGCATTAGTTACCCCAAACGGCATTACCAGGTACTCAACATGTCCGCTGGGGGTCCGAAAAGCCGTCTTCCACTCATCTCCTTCCCTTATGCGCACTAGATGGTAGGCATTCCTAAGGTCCAATTTAGTAAACCAGGACGCCCCCTGGAGGGAGTCAAAAGCAGTGTTCATCAAAGGCAGGGTATAGTTGTCTTTCACAGTTATTTCATTCAATCCCCGGAAATCAATACAGGGGCGTAGAGAACCGTCTTTCCTTTCAACAAAAAAAAATCCAGCACCTACTGCCGAAGACGACGGGCGGATGATACCAGAAGCCAAGGACTCCTTAATATATGTGTCTATAGCCTCGCGCTCCGGGACTGACAGGCTGTACAGGCGGCTAGCAGGTAGAGGGGCCCCAGCCTTCAGGTTGATCGCGCAGTCATAAGGGCGATGAGGGAGTAAGGACAATGCCCGAGACTTGCTAAATACTAGCCCCAAATCGTGATAGACCTCTGGCACCTTGGACAAGTCCGGTGGCGATGAATCAGGCAGAGGCACCTTGACGGATGGGGCGCATGCCGCCGATTGAAGGCAGGCACTGAGGCAGAACGTACTCCATGCCGTTATTCTCCCAGCTTGCCAATCAATAGTGGGGTTATGTAGGCGCAGCCAGAGGTACCCCAGAATAACGGGCGAAGAAGAAACAGGCAGAACAAAAAACTGAATTTCCTCCCTGTGATTTCCTGATACAATAACTGACACAGGAACCGTCTGATGAGCAATAGTAGTCAACGACACTTTAGACAAGGTGATCAGTTTGACAGGGGGATCTAGAGTCTGACAGCTAAGACCCATCCGGGTTGCCAGGTCTCTAGAAATAAAATTTTGCTCAGCTCCAGAATCTACTAACGCCAATGTGGAGTGTTCTGTATGTAAATGGATGAGCCTAAGAGGTAATCGACAACAAGTAAGGGGCTCTTTAGAGTTATTGCCCATGAATCCCCCTACTCTGATCCACGGGCCCTCCCTTTTTAACTTATTGGGACATTCAAAAACCCCATGTGACTCTTTCCCACAGTAGAAACAAAGGCCCTGATCCCTGCAGCGTTGTTTCTCTGCTGCTGACACTTTAGACCGGCCACTGATTATAGCTTGCTGAACCGGAAGTTCCTCTGACGCAGATAGAGCGAGAGGAGGAGAGTTGGGGAGGCGAGGGTGGGGTTTAACCGAACGGGAAGTAGAACGCCGTTCAGCCGCCCGCTCCCTTAATCTGCTATCAAGACTAACCGCTAGGGCAATCAAATCCCGTAAATTATCCGGTTTGTCCCGTGTCGCTAACTCATCCTTCAACTCATCATTAAGACTACGTAGAAAGATACCACATAATGATGGCTCCCCCCACCCAATCTCTGCAGCCAGGACCCGGAAGTCAATGGCGTAATCAGCAGCTGATCTCTTTCCCTGTTGTAAGCTCAGCAATCGTTCTGTCAACACCTCACCTCTATCCGTATGATCAAAAACAGACAAAAATTCATTCACAAACTCCTGGTAAGTGAGCAGGGAATAGCTTGGTTTCGCCCTAATGGAATACGCCCAGTCCAAAGCTCTTCCTGCTAACAAATTTATAATGTAGCCAATCCGGCTTGAATCAAGAGTAAAGTCCCCCGGAACACGAAGAAAAACTGACTCACACTGTAATATGAATCCACGAGCTTCCCCGAGTTTTCCGCTGAACCGGGCAGGGGTGGGAATAGGGGTGAGGCGAGAAGACGAGGAGATGTTAGTTTGTCCAGATGCTAAGCCCACAGGGGCAGAACTGTCTGCGGTGGGGGTAAACGTCTGGTGTCCCTCCAGACGATCCAGCCGACCAATTATTACAGATAGCTGATTAAAGATTACTGTCTGTTGGTGTGCAAATAAATCTACCCGGGCGCTAAGAGTGTTGATTTGGCACGACAGTGAACTGTCCGCTGGGTCTTCGTGACGGAGTCATACTGACATGTTTCAGGACCCAGGAGACAGACGCTGACACGAGCAGATAGTGACAATAATCTTTATTTAATTGTGAGCGAGTGTAATGCGAGTGTGAGTGCGAGGATATCGTTCTGGTCACTGGAGCTGAGCGACCTGGACGGAGACCCGGCAACCCTGGAACAGATAAGCAGAGCCAAATTACTAATGCTCCACACTAGCAAAGAGCTGCAGATAACAAGGCTTACTTGAGAGCAGCACTGGCTTCGCTCTGCTGAGTTCCAGCGGCCGGGCAGCGTGGAGGTGAAGGCGTCCGTGACCGTGCTGGGGTTACCACCCGTGGCTGTGACAATGACAGTCCTGACGATGACACCGGCTGTGACAATGACAGCCCTGACGATGACACCGGCTGTGACTCCACAGACCGGGATGACGATGATACAGATGATGATGCAGACAAAGACGAGGTTAGTGACTCCACACACAGTGGCAATGACGACACAGCTGATGCTGATGACAGTGATTCCACCGATAACGTTGGCCAATACTCCTGTAATTGATACAATAATAGTTCTGGCAATTGAGGAGCAAGACGTACCGGTAGGCGTGGTGGTAGCGAGCCGCTACGAAGACGTGATGGCGTTACCCCGTCAGCTGGGGACGCAGGTCCGCCGCCAAGGTGGTCCACCTGTGCACAGGGGTAAAGGTTTGGCGTAGAGTAGCAAATGGTGCGCTTACTTGCTTGACGCTGGGAAGAGTTCCTGGATGCAGCAAGTGAAGCTCTTGACGAGACAAACAAGGTTCCAGACGAGACAAACGAGGTTCCAGACGAGACAGCCAAAGTTCCTGACGAGACAGACAAAGTTCTTGACGAGACAGACAAAGTTCCAGACGAGACAAGAGATATTCTTGACGAGACCAGAGTGCAGGTTCATTCTCCGTTGAGGAAGACAGACGACTCCGTCCCGGGCTGTCAGCGACACTGGCTTTTAACAGCCGTTGATTCACACCTGTTGGTCTGTGCGCAGCTGGGGCTAATGACACTAATGACGACCCAGAGGCCGCCATGACATTTCTGTCTTATAAATTCACATTTTTCTTTTGTAATGCTGCCCTTGTTTTAGGTTAGACTTAGAGCAACAGCAGCTTAAAAAGTCACTGCATGTCCGTGTTCCTGGTTTTGGGGGCTATGGACCTCTTAAAGTAGGGGCCACATTTACCTAAAACAGAAAAGAATTTAAAAAGCTTGTGTGTGCATAAATTTCTTTATTTATATGGACTAAAATCAACAAATATGCAGTAAAATGTTAAGAAAAGCAACCATGCTCGATGTCCAATACATATACAGTGCTTGGTTTGTATTATTTATGTATTTACTTATATACGTATATATATATATATATATACAGTATATACTGTATATATACTGTATATTAGACAGAGAGCGAGAGAGAGAGAGAGAGAGAGAGAGAGAGAGAGAGAGAGAGAGAGAGAGAGATGTAGCAGTTTTCCTTTTTAATATTGCAGAAATATTGAAGGATAATTTCTTTACCATCACTCATAACTAATTCAATTTTTAATTAAGACCTGAGGGAGATTCATTCTTTCCATACTCTTGTCTCAAGAGATTTTCAGTGTCTGAGTACCTTGGAGTGCATTATTTAACTGTGTGGTATGTTGAGGTCAAAGTAGCTCACTCTTTGAGAGTCTCAAAATTAAAAATGCATCACAAGTGAAACCAGACGAATATGTTTACCCCGAAAGGAAAAAATCTACCAGTTTGCCAAACATCATCAGCCTTGAGTTAGAATCACTACATTTCAAGGTCTGTTTTACCATTTCAATGATTTTCATGATTTCAGCTCGATCCCACAGTGAAAGCTGTCATTTCAGTTGGCACATTTCCATAATTATTTGTTTCAAACATTAATTAAAATGGGAAATGACTGACTGATCATTTTGTTTTTATCCTAATGTCATTTTGAGTGCTAAGTCTTGCAGCCCCTAGAAAGCAGGATTTTATCATAAAAAAACAAATGTTTTAGCCTTCAGTAAGCAGTTCATCACTTCCTCCAGTATGGTAAAGACTGGACTATATTAGTTAATTCTATTTTTAAAAATCTGGCAGACTTAAAGGGAGTCTGTTCTGATGGTTATAATATATACAGGTGTTAGGCCCCTTCACCCCCGGTCTGTTCCCCCCAGGCTATTCCCTGGTGTAGTGTGTATCTGAACAGATCGAGGTGAAAAGAGTCTAGAATCACACAGTGCCGTGAAAACGTTTTTTGCTCCTTCCTAATTTCCTATATGTTTGCACATTTGTCACACTTAAATGTTTCAGATCACCAAACACATTTTAATATTAGACAAAGATAATCCAAATAAATACAAAATGCAGTTTTTAAATGATGATTTCATTTATTAATGGAAAAAGCTATCCAAACCTACCTGTCCCTATGTGAAAAAGTAATTGCTCCCTAAACCTAATAACTGGTTTTGCCACCCTTGGCGGCAACAACTGCAATCAAGCATTTCTGATAACTGGCAATGAGTCTTTTACATCACTGTTGAGGGATTTTGTCCCATTCTTCTTTGCAGATTTAATTCAGCCACACTGAAGGGCTTGACTTGAGGTCGTGAACTGATGGCTGGACATTCTCCTTCAGGATTTTCTGGTAAAGGGCAGACTTCATGGTTTCATCAATTATGACAAGTTGTCGTGGTCCTGAAGCAGCAAAGCAGCCCCAGACCATCACACTACCACCACCATGTTTGACTGTTGCTATAATGTTCTTTTAATGAAATGCTGTGTTAGTTTTACACCAGATGTAATGGGACATTTTCCCAAAAAGTTCAACTTTTTTCTCATCTGTCCACAGAATATTTTTCCAAAAGTCTTGGATGTTTTTTTTTTTTTCCAAATGAAAGATGGATGAGCCTTTATGATTTTTTTTTTTTTTTTTTTTTGGGTGAGCAGTGGTTTCAGCCTTGGAACTTTCCCATGGATGCTGTTTTTGCCCTGTCACTTTCTTATTGTTGAATCATGGACCAGTATCCAAACTGAGGCAAGTGAGGCCTGCAGTTCTTTAGATGCTATTCTGGGTTTTTATTTCTCATCTGTTCTTGAATTTCTTGAGATTTCAGCATGATGTGTTGCTTTTTGAGGTCTTTTAGCCTATTCCACTTTGTCAGACAAGTTCTATTTAAGTGATTTCTTTATTCAGCAGGTATTACAGTAATCAGGCCTGGCTAGTGAAATTGAACTCAGCTTTCCAAAAAATATAGCTTATCACAGTTAATTCATTATGTAACAAAGGGGGCAATTACTTTTTCACATCGGGACAGGTAGGATTGGATAGCTTTTTCCCCTTAATAAATGAAATCATCATTTAAAAACTGCATTTTGTATTTACTTATTTTATCTTTGTATAATACTAAAATTGGTTTGATCTGAAACATGTAAATGTGATAAATACACTGAAAAAAAGGTTCTTTGAATTTATTTGATTTTAATGTGTACATCGGTCCCACATGATCCAAATGTGTCCAACCGACATACTTTTCCTCTTCCTGTCAGTTAATTATTGCTTGTTAAACCAAAGTATCTCTTTCACATCACGCTGTTCGAAATAATCATGTTGTCTGAACATATTTTCCAGTTACCGCAATACTAATTGAGTGTGCAAAACCATTACTCCCCCTTTCCACAGGCTGTGGGACACCCATCTCCATTTCACTGACTGCCACACTGCTACTGTGAGTAGCAGAAGGCTACCGGGGTGGGGTGGGGGGATGTCTGTCAGTCCTCTGGTAGCTCTCTGCATTAACTTTCCTTTTCTACTCTGGGATTTCAGCCCACAACCGGGAGCTGGCAGGTTTTCTCTTCTACGCAGTCCCTTCAGCAGGTGTTTTCACTTATCAGCAATCAGTAGGAAGAAATTCAATTAAATCAGCTGTTGAAGACACTGGTTGGAGGTAAAGCCTGCAAGATCATGGCCCTCCATGGCACATGATTGGACACCCCTGATTTAAGCAGGCTATACAATACATTTTTGTTATGGTAATGTAAAAATACCAGAGTGATGGCCTAGTTGATAGAGCATCTGCCCCACAACTGAAGGTTCTAGATTCAAATCCCAGAGCAGGGGAAGGAAAGTTAATGCACAAAGCTGCTACAGGACTGCCCCCCCCCCAACACACTCTGTAGCTTTCAGAACTCACAGTAGCTGTGTGACCTAGGGTCAGTGAAACGGAGATAGGTGCTGTCCCACATGCTGTGAAAGGGAAATTAATGGTTTTACACAATCAATAGTATTACGGTAACTGGAAATACTCTGTTCAGACAACATGATTATTTCAGAGTGACGTGAATGAGATACTTTGGTTTAACAAGCAATAATTAACTGAGAGGAAGAGGAAATTTATGTTGGTTGGACACATTTGGATTATGTGGGACTGATGGACACATTAAAATCAAGTAAATTAAAATAACTTTTTTTTTTTTTCAGTGTATGCAAAAATATGTGAATCAGGAAGGGGGCAAATATTTTTTCACAGCACCGTACACCAGTTCCTTGTCTTATATTCATCAAAAAAATCTCTTACGTAGCCACTGTTACATGGGCAAACTTTCTTCAATCTGATTACAATTCAGATCAGAACTTTACTGTTTACATGGATCCGGAAAAAGGTGATCCGATTAGAACGTGCGTTTCCATGTGTCACACGTTTGAATGGACTAAACCATTTTGACATGCACACGTGGACATTTCGACATTCCGAAAATAGTAGAAGAAGAAGCAACTTCCTGTGTAAACAAACCCCGCTTCGTGTCTTTCTCTTTTTGAAATGGACCTGTATTGTGTTATTCAGACTGTACTTTTGCTTCTGCTGGTCTCCGTAATGAAGCTACAAGTCCAGCAGTACATACTTCTGCATATGACGAACAGAGGGAGACAGCAGGACGATACAGACCAGTTCTGTTTTACTCCCGCTATGTCTTCCGCTAGCTGTTGTAAAGGCGGAAATACATCACGTTGACATGTGGCTGATGTACAGACATGCGCAGTAAACATATTTTCTGCCCAACCTTCGGAATAAGTGTTAATATGAGCACCATTCGGATTAACAATCGGCATAACACACCCGTCTCGATGACCATGTTTACATGGACACAAGTAACCGGATTAAAAGCCTGATCGGAATAAAAATGCTTCATGTAAACACGCCAATCTGAATATTCTGACCCGATCACGCTCATTCGGATCAAAATTTCATTCCAGTTGAGACAGGTGGGTTATACCGATTGTTAATCCGAATGGTGCGCATATAAACACTTATTCCAAAAGTTGGGCAGAAAATATGTTTACTGTGCATGTCTCTATGTCAGCCACATGTCGACATGACGTATTTCCGCCTTTACAACAGCTAGCGGAAGACATAGCAGGAGTAAAACAAAACTGGTCTGTATCGTCCTGCTGTCTCCCTCTGTTCGTCTTATGCAGAAGTATGTACTGCTGGACTTGTTGCTTCATTACGGAGACCAGCAGAAGCAAAAGTACAGTCTGAATAACACAATACAGGTCCATTTCAAAAAGAGAAAGACATGAAGTGGGGATTGTTTACACAGGAAGCTGCTTCTTCCTCTACTATTTTCGGAATGTCGAAATGTCGACGTGCGCATGCCAAAATGATTTAGTCCGTTCAAATGTGTGACACATGGAAACGCACATCTTAATTGGATCAGCTTTTTTCCGGATCCATGTAAACAGTAAAGTTCTGATCTGAATTGTAATCAGATTGAAGAAATTTTGCCCATGTAACCGTGGCTATGTGGAATGAAATTTTGATCCGAATGAGTGTGATCGGGTCAGAATATTCAGATTAGTGTGTTAACATGAAGCATTTTTAAGATCAATTTTCCTCTTCAAAACATACATTAAAAAAATGAACAGCCTGTAATTTAAAATCAGCTAAATCAGTGCACCATTTTGTTTGCATTTATTAAGGATTGTATGGCTTCATTTCTGCTGCAAGACTTGGAAATTTAGAAAAGAAACTCTTCCTTGAAAAGTCCCTTGCTTCTTACACCCCACAGCCAGCCAATGTTGACTCTGTGGGATTGAGTTGGCGCTCCATATCTGCACGTATCGACCTCCCCAGGAGTACTGCAGCGATCACCTCAGCAACATGGTGCTCTGAGTCAATTAAAACTGGACTGGAAAGCTGGTCCAAAGGAAGAAGGGACAGGACTGACAGCTGGAGTGAAAGACGGAGTGAGGAGAGTTGGGTGAAGTGTCGGATGAGTAAATAATCTGGGAAAAAGATAAGAAAGAAATCAGCCAAGATAGGAGGACAGGAGAAAAAGGACATCATGGTAGGAGGAGGAAAAGAACCTGAGGGCTGGACAGAGATAACGTTGTCATAGAAGGAAGGAGAAGACAGAGGGTGTGAATTCAGAGTTTACAGGGAGGCTTTAGTGTGCGTTCTCAGTTTGAACACACACTGAACTCTCAGTCTGTGCTGTCAGAGAGACCCTTTCTCTGCAGTGGTGGAAAAAAAAAAACTGGCCAGCTTCTGGGAATGAGGAGGAGGGACAGGACGGAGGGAGAGGATGAAGGGAAGAATGGAGGGCTCTGAGATAGACATTGGAGGCAGAGTTGGCACCCGTTCTTTCCTGGCCTTCTCTCTGCCCCCAGTCTCTGCCTTCTCTCCTTTTAAGCCTCTTCTCTCTCCATCTCTGTGCTTCGGTAATAAGCGGCACCCTGATCCAACACACAGCCCTTTTTGTTTGTGGGACTCAGCTGGACTGATTGCAGTAGGAAGGAGGAAGAGGCACTCCGGAGTGGCCAAGTGACTGCTGAGTGGTCTCACCAGCTGTCATTTTCTCTCCCTCATCACGTATATAACTCAGAACGTGATAGTTAATGATTGAATATTTTGGCATTAATTAGCACTTAATGGAAACCTATCACTTTCAGTACATTGAAATTTAGCTTGGAGCGCTTCATACTTGTCATACACTTTTGTGTAGGTGTCAAGAGATCTTTACCATATTGGGGTACAAATTATTTGATAACATTTTTTCCTATAGCCTCATTTTTGAAGCCATTGATATTTAATGTGAGCTACAGAACATTTTTCTCCTCTCATTTTGACATGTTTCTTCTATCTGGCCAAGAGCTGCCTACCTGACCTCTCCCTTCTATGGCAATGACACTCTCTGAAGGCAGCAGCATCTCCATCAGGACAATTTTTAGATTGCATAAACTGCTCAGGAACGTCTCAAGGAACATGCCAGAGAGCCACAGGCATTGACCCTGTCTCCAAACTCCCCAGGTCCCAATCCAATCTAGTATCCGTTGAATGCACTGGAACAGGCCCAATCCCGCTGCCGGCTTACTGGTGCCAGACATTGCGGGGCACTTCCAGAGGTCCCGCGTCCATGCCCTGAAGGGTCAGGGCTGTTTTAGTGACACAGGGGGGTTTGAAGACGTTATTAGGCCGGATGTTGAAATGTTGTGGGCTGAGTGGCATGAATTAGAGACCACTGCTTGACTCTCAAGCCCTCTATAAAGGTCTTGCATAAATTTACATTTTTCACAATAAACTTGATTCTATTTTGGATATAAACCTTTTATGTCCTGTCTGCATTCAACTAATCCACATTATTTTAAATAGTCTATTTGTAGAGCATCTTTCAGGTCTATAGCTGAGTTTCTTTCTA
Source organism: Pholidichthys leucotaenia (assembly GCA_020510985.1). Classification (NCBI taxonomy): domain Eukaryota; kingdom Metazoa; phylum Chordata; class Actinopteri; order Cichliformes; family Pholidichthyidae; genus Pholidichthys; species Pholidichthys leucotaenia. The sequence goes on along the minus strand of CM035840.1, from coordinate 52,810,043 downwards.
TAGTATGTCTCTCACATCCCATTTTATTCATATTGTGCTTCTTGTTCATGCAAATCTTTCTCTGGTCACAGAATTGATGTGAGAGATGACTGCCCTCCTGCATTCTCAAAGGACATGACTGTTACAGTTTTATTTACATTTTATTATAGTTGGTCAGTGGTATTTATTTTTGCTAAGAGGAGGGCAATTTCCTGGTTTTGGGGGGCCCCATGCAATATTGTATATAAAAATCATCTCCTTAGTTAGCCTGTAAGTGTACTCTGTGTTGCTGTTGTACATATACCCAAGGTTTGGATGCTATGATATTTGAGTTTTAGATAAAATTTTATGCACCATTATAGCTTTTATGCACCATGAGTATAAATACTATGACAAGGACAGAAGCTTCCCCTATCCTGTTCAGATATTTTGTTTTCATCAATCTTCTATGATCAGTAATTGACCAGTATTGTTGTTCCTTAAAAAACATCCTTAAATCATACTCCTGCTACTATAAGAACTACTGCTAGCAGAAATAAGCCACAGAAGATGCCATCACTGCTGCGCTCCCTCCAGCCCTCACCCACCTGGACTCAAAGAACTCCTACGTGCGAATGCTGTTCTTGGACTTCAGTTCAGCATTCAGCACAATCATCCCCCAGCACCTGATACAAAAACTCAGACACTTGGGACTCAAAACCTCTCTCTGTAACTGGGTGCTGGACTTTCTCACAGGGAGGCCACAGAATGTGCGGGTTGGCAGCAACACCTCCCAGACCATCACACTGAGCACAGGGGCCCCACAAGGGTGCATGTTCAGCCCGCTGCTCTTCACCCATGCTGACCCATGACTGTGTACCAGCCTACAACACCAACCACATCATCAAGTCTACGGATGACATGATGGTGGTGAGCTCTTCACCAACAATGAGGAGGCCAACTACAGAAATGAGGTGAGCCAACTGGGCCAGTGGTGTAAAGACAATAACTTCTTGGTGTGGGAAACACCAAGGAGATTGTGGTCGACTTCAGGTGGGGACGCACACAGCACTTCCCTCTGATCATTGATGGTGCAGCTGTGGAGAGGGTGAGCAGCACCAAGTTCCTGGGGATGCACATCTCTGAGGACCTCTCTTGGTCCAACAACACCACATCACTGGCCAAGAAGGCTCAAACTCGCCGCCATTTCCTCCGCAAACTGAGGAGAGCATGGGTCCCACCCCCCATCATGTGCTCATTCTACTGGGGCACCATTGAGAGCATCCTCACCAGCTGCACCATGGTTTGGTATGGAAACTTCACCGCCTCCTGCCGGAAGACACTACAACGCACAGTGAAAGCAGCCACCAAGATCATTGGTGCCCCTCTGCCCCCCTCTCAGACAGCTACCTCACCCACAGAGCCATCAACATAGTAGGCGACACCTCCCACCCCTCACACTCCCTCTTCATCTCCCTGCCCTCAGGAAAAAGGTACCGGAGCCTATGGGCCTACTCCACAAGACTGCCAAACAGCATTGTTCATCAGGCCATTAGGACCCTGCATTCTGTCCAATTCCCCCCCTCCCCCTTCCTGGACCGTAATGCACTCGCCTGCACAATAACCACCTCAACTGTTGGCACAGAAAGACTGTCACACTAACAGTAATAAATTTGCTGCTGTATGCCTCTGCACTTTTCTGCAACCATTTGCACAAATGCCATATCTGCTGCTGTCTCTGTTATTGCAATACTGATCATGTGCAGTCCAATCTGTCACTGTCTGCACCTACACTACCGCATTGAACTTGCAACTACGGGTATTACATCTCTACTTTTCTGTATATAGGATCGCTAGATTTCATCATTGTTAATCGTTTATCTTTATTTGCACTATGGGAGGTCTGGGTCTATCTTTTGCTGCCATTTGCACTACGTGTTGCATTAATGTACATTGACTGCTGTTGTTGTTTTTGTTTTTCCAGCCTTATTCCTTTTTCTTTTTTTATATATTGTGCACACCACTGAAGAGAGAGAGAAACGCCATTTCAATTCTCCTGTATATCCTGTATGTATAGTAGTTTTGACAAATAAAATCTTTGAATCTTTGAAAATCTTTGAAATAGTAATGTAGTAGTGTCTCAGGTTTGTGCACACCTTTTTCCTCTGCTGATTACATGATGTTGTCCATCTGCCCTAATTAACCACCTGTGTCTCATCAGCTGCAGCCTTTTTAAGGGGGTGTCTCCCTTGCTTTGCTACGGGAATGTTAGACTGACTTGCCAGCAGCTCGGTATGCTCTTTTTATCCTGTGTCCCGACTGCTCTCGTGCCAAGTGATGGTGTGATGAAGCCCCGTGAATGTGTCAAATCTTTTTGATCAATTGCTTCACGAAAAGGCTGATTAAATGACGCCCCTTTTCACAGCTCATTTGGGAGGACTGACATCTGCTGGTTATTTGATGTACAGCAGTCCTACTGTGATATTACATGTGGGCCACATACCAGTTGTCATGTTTTCCCCCCTGGGGCAAAGAATTGGACCCATGTGCAGGCTTTCTCCTCCTCAGCATGATTTATTAAACAAAAACTAAATTCCAGACAACAGCAAAAACTTGAAACAAGACATGACCAAAAATGTGACATAACTTACTTGACTAGACTTGACATGACATGGCGTGACATCCCAGTAGATAGCTGCACTGACGGCAGTGTGCAGCGTGTCTATATAGTGCAGTAAATTAACAACACCTGTCAACAATCAGTAATCAAAAAACTCATCGCTTCTGTGCACACTGAAGAACAGAACAGAAGGCATTCAACATAAAAACCCAGCCGAAAATCAAGACAGAAGTAAACATAACCATGAGAATCCAAATCAAGCACAACTGTGATCATGAAAAATAAAACTCAAACCAAAAACATGATAACATTAATAAAGCATAAGCATAAACGTAAAGCGAGGCATGGCCTGATTCAATTCCTGATAAAAGGCAGACATAGATAAACCAAACATAACCAAACTAAGCTGAGGAGAGGAGAATACAGAAAAAACAGAAAAGATCTTAAGATGTGAGCATGGTTCTCTGACTCTGCTCAGAACCCTGACACCAGTGACCCTGTAAACATAATGATGCAATTGCATCATTATCTAATAATAACAATAACAATACTTAAGTATTATGTCCGATTCCCCATATGAGGTATTGCATGCCAGATGAAATGAATTTATCTTGAACATGGGATATCAATGAAGTAGTAATACATCACAACATATCAGTCATGGTATATTAATAAAGTATATCACAGTGTTTGTGTTATAAGACATAACTGAAACTGACACAACAAGAATTCACGTCTTATGAACACACACACTATATACAGTGGGGAAAATAAGTATTGAACGTAATGAACACATCAACATTTTTCTCATTAAACATATTTCTGATGGAGCCATTGACCTGAGATTTTAACCAAATACCAATAACAACCCAAGTAATCCATGCACATAAAGAAATCAAGGCAACTGTGTCCACAAAACAAGTTATATTTAATAAAGTGGAATGACACAGGGAATAAGTATTGAACACATGAAGAAAAAGGGGAGCAAAAAGGCACAGAAAGCCAAGAAACCATCTGAAATCCATTAGAATTTAGGAAGCCATCCCATCCCCCTATCAGTGCAAATTTATTTAAGCGGAAGAAGATGGATGGATGGATGGATGGATGGATGGATGGATGGATAGTTAAGTCCTGACTGATAGCCTTTAAAATGGTCTGTGAATATCAGATTGTCACACTACAAAGAACTCATGATGGCTAGAAACAAAGAGTTCTCTTTAAACCTTCACAACCTTACTTTTGCAAAACATAATGATGGCATTGTTTACAGGCATGTTTGTAAACTGCTGAATGGTCCAGTGAGCACTGTTGGAGCCATCATTGGGAAGTGGAAAGAACATCATTTTACCATAAACCGGCCACGGCCAGGAGCTCCTCGCAAGATTTCTGACAGAGGAGTCAAAAGAATTATCATAAGAGTTATCCAAAAGCCAAAGACCACTTGTGAAGAGCTCCAGAAAGACCTGTAGTTAGCAGGTACTGCTGTTTCAAAGAAAACAATAAGTAATGCATTCAACTAACATGGGCTCTATGCCCACTCACCATGTAACCGTCAGGATCTGTGCATGGGGGGATTTCACTGTGCTCTGTTTCTTTGCTTTTTGGTTTTTCCTTATTGGTATAATTTTGCATTTTGGCATTATATGCCTGTTATGTTTTTTAGTTTGTTGCTTCTTTGTTTGATTTATTTTCCTGTTTATGTTCATTGTCTTTTCTTTCTCCCTTAAGAGTTGCAGTTGTCAGGAGCACTTCCGGGTTTTTCCCTGGTGGTGGGCGGTGCTCCTGTCAAACTGTCAGCTCCATCTCTTCATGACTCACAGCTGATTGTCATTTTCTCCCCAGCCAACTCATGTGATTTGCACGTGTCATCATTTGTTTCATTTATGTTTCACTGTATTTAAGGGCTGTTATGTTCATTCCTCCTTGCTGGAATCTTAAGTTCTCAGCCCTCATCTCTACCAGAACCCAGAAGAAGGGCTGGGCTGGGCTGCTGGGCTGCTGGGCAGCAGCGAAGGCTCATAGGTTTTCCCTATTTTTCCCCAGTTTTGTTTTTTCACTGGGGGTTTACCATGTCAGTCCCCCCGGATTTTTCAATCCTGGGTCTGAGCGAAGTGCAGCGGTGGTGTATGTGCGTTCTGAAGGACATTCTTTCACAGGCTCGTGCCTCCCATACTCCCGAGGCAGCCTGAGAGTGTCTAGAGGGCGCGGTGCAGGTAGTCGAGGCATGCCCCAGCCTATGGGATCACCCAGAGCTTGTAGACCTACTCATCCCCATTTTCACTCTACAACCTACGAGTCACAGGCTGGGGGAATCCACTCAGATGTCAGTGCCTGCACCGACAAAGAGCAAGTGCCCGCGCACACAGAAGTCTCCAGCCTCTCGCCGCTCTCCGGCGGCAGCTCCACCTCCTCCTCCCAATCACTGGCCCGCTCAATCGGCCGAGGAGCAGGAGGAGCGCAGGCAGGTCCAATTAGCAGAGACAGAGCTCCTACTTGAATATAAGCTATGGCTCCTCTCGGATCTCATCCAGGAGCTGAAGAAGGTCTCTCCGGGTCCTCTCCCACCTCTCCACGAGCCGACGTCTCCGCCTCCCGCTCCCCGCCATCGCTCAAAGAAATCCCACTGGAGGAAAGCCTCCACCTCTCAGGCAGCAGTTTTTCCTTCACCAAGGCAGAAGACTTCTGCAGCAGTGCCCCCTTTGTGTTTCTCCTCTCTGGCTGTTCTGCCAGCTTCCTCTCTTTCTGCAGCTGCTGTTTCCTGCTTGTCCTTGGCGATTCCTCCCCCTGCTGAGAGGTCAGCCATTTCCTTCCCAGCTCCGCCCGTCACCGTGTCTACAGGGGCGGCTCCTCCACATTCCACTGAGGGGCCCACAACTGCTGAAGCAACGGAGAGGGTGGATTTTACACCTGCTTCAACAGAAAACATCATGCTCTGGGAACACAGGCAAGTGTCTTTTCACTCTCTATTTCCAACATATAAATTATCTTGCCTGATTCCCGGTGGTGAGGCTCAGCCCCCACAGTCCTGTGAGCTCTCACCACCTCTTACAGCTAAAGACTTTTCCCCTGCTCTCTCCGTGTCTCCTCCTCTGCCCCCTGAGTGTCCGCCAGCCCCAGGATTGAGCCGCCAGATGTTGGAGGAGCCTGAGGTCCTGGAGGACCTGGTTCCAGCTCCACAGTCACATTATGGATGGAAGGAGAGCGCTGAGACTGAGCTGACGCCTGCGCCAATGGAGGAGCATCCCCGGGCCTCAGCTGAGCAGAATCCAGCACCAGCAGGAAATTGACCTCCTGAATCCACGCCGGATGAGCCACTGGCGGGGGTCACTTCACTGGGGGGTCCCAGAGCTGTATTGACCACTATGCCTGCTGCAGGGACTGCTGCAGCAGAGCCGGAGTTGTACATCCAGAGGGCCGGGCCCGAGGAACCATCGCCTGGATTGACAGAGTCCTGGACAGTGGTGGAGCTCGAGCTCAGGCAAGTGCGCCCTTCTGTTTCTGTTGTTTCTATATCAGAGAGACCTTATCTGGCTCTTGGTGGGGAGAACTGGGTGCAGTCATCAGCTGCACCTGAGCTCACCTCGCCGGGCTCCACTACTGCCGGTGACCCTGATCCTGTTTCTCTGCCTCTCCCGTCTGAGTTTTTCCCCAGGGCCACGAGAATCGTCCAGCTTCGCCAAGAGTCTTCGTGGGTCCAGCCTCGCTGCTCAAGATCACCATGGGTCCAGCTCCTCCTGCTGAGGTCATCAGGGGTGCTCCGTCCCAGCCCGGGACCTCCGTGGGTGCTGCTTCCCCATCAATTGAGGTCATCGCAGGTGCTCCATCCCAGCCCAGGACCTCCGTAGGTGCTGCTCCCCCTCTGGCTGAGGTTTTGAGGGTGCTCTGCCCCAGCCCGGGGCCTCCGAGGGTGCTGCTTCCCCATCAATTGAGGTCATTGTGGGTGCTCCGTCCCAGCCCGGGGCCACCGAGGGTGCAGCTCCATCCTAGCCCAGGGCCACTTCGGGTGCCACTCTGTCCCAGTCCAGAGCCACTTCGGGTGCAACTCTGCTCCAGCCCGGAGCCACCACGGGTGCAACTCTGCTCCAGCCAGGAGCCACCGTGGGTGCAACTCTGCTCCAGCCCGGAGCCACTGCGGGTGCTACTATGTCCCAGCCCGGACCACCGAGGGTGCTGCAGAGCAGTCAGATGCCGTTGTGGTTCCCCCTTCTCTGCCAGATGCCGTTGTGGTTTCCCCCTCCTCTGCCCGACGACGTCGTGGTTCCCCCCTCCTCTGCCGGACGTCGTTGTAGTTCCCCCCCTCCTCTGCCCAACGGCGTCATGGTCCCCCCTCCTCTGCTCGACGTTGTCGTGCTCCCCTCTCCTCTGCCCGACGTCGTCATGGCTCCCCCTCTCCTCCGCTTGACGTTGTCGAGGTTCCCCCATTCCTCCATCCTCCTCATCACTGGTCATCCCGGTTGGGCGGCAGCCTCCTTGACCACCTTTTTTGTGCTGGTGGTTAAAGAACTCTGGCCGACTGCCTGACAGACTGTGCCGTTGGGTTGGGTGGCCCATATTCTCCGGCAGGCCACCCGACTCTTATCACCTCACCATCTGCCAGGCCTGGGACTTTGGCCGGCCACCGGAACTGCCTAGCTCCTTGGGCTTAGGGGCCTAGGTCCATGATTTTTGTCTGGTGGGGATCCTGAGCGGGTTTTATTTTTTTTCTCCTAGCTTGGGTTTTGCGGAGGTGTGAGTGATGGGAGTATTATTTTCTCTGGATTGTTTCAGTCCCTCTGTGCCTGGGTCCCCCTTCTCCCACCTGTATTTCTTGTATTTTGATGGGGTGGGTTCTTAGTTAGGGTGGGCCTTTGTTTTTCTGTTGATGTTGCCTGGGGTGTCTGGTTTCCACCCCTTGAAGGGGGGCTCTGTCAGGATCTGTGCATGGGGGGTGGGGGGATTTCACTGTGCTCTATTTCTTTGCTTTTTGGTTTTTCCTTATTTGTATAATGCATTCTGAGTTCTTTGCCTTTTGGTTTTTCCTTATTGGTATAATTTTGCATTTTGGAATTCTATGCCTGTTATGTTTTTTTTAGTTTGTTGTTTCTTTGTATGATTTATTTTCCTGTTTACGTTCAGTGTCTTCTCTTTTTCCCTTAGGAGTTGCAGTTGTCAGGAGCACTTCCGGGTTTTTCCCTGGTGGTGGGCGGTGCTCCTGTCAAACTGTCAGCTCTATCTCCTCATGACTCACAGCTGATTGTCATTTTCTCCCCAGCCAACTCATGTGATTCGCACTTGTCATCATTTGCTTCATTTGTGTCTCGCTGTATTTAAGGGCTGTTATGTTCATTCCTCCTTGCTGGAGTCTTAAGTTCTCAACCCTCATCTCCACCAGAACCCAGCCCTTCTTCTGGTGTGATAAAATTGTAAGTTCTTTTTGCTTGTCTTTTTGATTTAGTATTGAGCACGGTTTTGGATTTTGCTTTTTGTTTTTCTTAATAAATTCACAAACTGCAGTCCCGCTTGTGGGTCTCTTCTCTTTGTCTCGATGGCTGCGGGGCTGGAACCAGGTTCTCCAGGGCCGCAGGCTCCTCCATCATCTGGTGGCTCAACCCAATAGTCGGCAGACATTCGGGGAAAATAGGAGTGGACACAGAGAGGGCAGGTGAAAAATGAATGGCTGCAGCAGGCGGTGAGGACTCAGTGGACTGCAAAGGCTGAGCCTCACCACCAGGAATCAGACAAGATAGTTCATCTGTTAGAGAATGAAAAACCACTTGCCTGTGTTCCCGGGGCATGATTTTTCCTGTTGCAACTGGTCTAGAGTCACCCCTCTCCATGGCTACGGTAGTCATGGGCCCCTCAGTAGATCATGGAGGAGCTGCCCCTGCAGACATGGAGACGAGCGGAGCCGGGGAGGAGGCGACCGGTCCCTCAGCAGCGGGAGGAATTGCCGAGGAGGAGGAGGGAGAGGCAGCAGCAGCAGCAGCGGAGGAGGAGGCTGACGAGACAGCCGAAGAAAAGCCAAGTAAAGGGACTGCTGTGGGAGTCTTTGGCCTCGGAAAGGAGGGACTGCTGACGAGGAGGTGGAGGCATTCCTCCATCAAGCTATCTCTGGACAGCGGCAGCCTGGAGTAGATGGAGCGAGAGCAGAAACGGGTGCCACAGACTGGTGAGAAGCAGATAATGCAGAGGGTCAGGAACACCTCCCCTTCGGCGCAGGCCTCGGCCTTTTTAGGGAATTCCTCACCATCTCTCCGTTCTTGTGTTGCACAGCCGCCACCAGAGAAATCCTCTCCACCTCCTCAGCATGCTCCTTAAGCTGAGGGCATCGGCGAGCAGCTGCCTCCGCGAGACCCAGGTACCACAGCGCATCGTTAGGGGTAGGACCAATGCGAGCAGTGGAGATTAACTCATCCATCTCCATAAGGGTTTTGCAGCACTCCCACCCCAGGCTCAATGGGTACCAGTGCCCACCTGCAGAGTCCATGGAAGCTGGCGACATGTTGACCGCTCCAGAAAAACAGGTGGGTGAAACAAAAAAACCCGCAAACTACAGCAGCTGGGTCTCCTACTGGCCAGGGTCTTCTGTCATGACTTGCCCCTTGAGGCAGGAATGGAGACCCATGCGCTGAACTGTAGTTTGTGGTATTTATTAACAAAAAGCACAAAGTCCCAAACAGTGCACCAACACAAAAATCCAAACAGATAATAAAGCAAACTTATGCACGGATGAATGGGAACAAAACTCATTAGAACAGGGAAAGTGTTCTGGTGGAGATGGGAATGTGTAAGACTCCAGCAAAGAGGAACGAAAATAACAGCCCTTAAATATGGCCAGAAACAAATGATATAAGTGATAACAGGTGTGGGTCACATGAGCGGGTGGGAGGTAACAATGATTACAACTAGGATCAGCTGGGAGCAATGAGAGGGAGAAGACGGGACTGACAGCTGACAGGAGCACCGCCCACAACAGAGCAAAAAACCCTGAAGTGCCACTGACAGCTGCAGCCCCAGGAGGAGAGAAAACACAACAGAATATGAATATAATGAGATGACAAATAAAGATCAGTAAACCCAAATATGTAGATACAAAAACTACAATGAATGTAAACGGGAAAATAAATCATACTAAGAAACAATACAGAATATGCAAAAACCAACCAAAGATAAAATAACAGGAATTACAACTCAAAACTACAACACTATACAAATATGAAAAAAGGCAGAAACCGAGCCCGGCGGAATCCCTCCGTGCTCAGATAGTGATACTTTCTCCTGGCTGTGACCAAAACAATAAAACGATAACACCAACTAACAAAATCAGATCCATTATCCTGTTTTTGCTCAATTTTGATTTTACTTTGACAAGGACTATTTCAGGTTATTCTGTTTTTGTTTCAGAAATGAAATATTGAAAAAACGAAGAATACATAGATTAACAGTGTGTGCAACATTACAAAACATCTTAGTTTTTTATAAGCAATACAAATTTTTTGATATAGTTGTCCTGCTAGAACCGCATTTCTTCATAATGAAAAAGTTCTTTATATATGCCTGCTGTTTTGTCATAGACCTTTCTATATGAAGCTGGTATACTGATCCAGCTTCTAAACCTGCTATACATAGATGTGTTAATTGTGTTGCTGAAGCCATGTTATGGCCTGGTAACTCTTTAGGGCTGTCCCCCTTTTTTTTTGTAATGTAAATTTCAGTAGGCCTCACTGTGACCATGCTACACTGCAAAGCTGAAATGCAGTAATTTTAGATTTGATCAAAAATGAGTTGGAAAAAAATTTAACTTTGTGAGATCAGTTTTATCATCTGACAAAGAGCCTCGAGGCAATTTTGTTCAGTTTGATAGAAAACATGGTGTGAAATTTAGAGTAACTTCAAAGACCAGGTAAAGATAAAAATTGATAGATGTAGGGATAATAGAAATTTTAAGCCATTCACTGACGTGCTTTCTCCTAAAGCAGTGTTATTCAACCTTTTTTGAGCCAAGGAACACTTTTTACATTTACATTGAAAAAAAATCTTGTGGCACCCCACCAACCAAAAAAATGTTACAAAATCACTAGTGGTGTTGGATGAATAAAAATTTTAATCCTGATTAATCTTTTGGAATGTTGAGTTAATCGCGATTAATAACATATTAATTGTGTGTTTTTCCATACAGATACAGTGTATCTTACATCGGTAATTATTCAAGTTTGTCATACTGTTATGAACATGGGAGTAGACAAATATGCTTGCTGTCTTCACCTGCAGGTTTATTAAAACTCTCAACATATCCAAAATGACAAAAACTATCCAGAATATTCTCTAGAAAATTCTCAAAAGTAGACCACATGTGCAAACAACAGATTGTCAGGGCTCATTATTGGCAATGCAACACAATTCAGTATCCAACCAGCCAACAGCCACAAATGGAGCTTGCTCTTTCTTCCAGTGCAAACATCTACTACTTTTAAGCAGATCAGCACAAAACCATGGACCTCGTGTGTCACAACAAACACAATTTCCCTTTTAGCAGAAAAACTGTAAACATAAACTAGAAAAGCACTCGGAGAGCGCAGACCTCCGCCAAGCGCCACAGTTTCCCCCATACAGTCTTCAGATTCCTTGACCATGAAAACATATGACAAGCAGTGGTTCAGTAGTTATTTACGAAAATGGCATTTTCCATAATGGCGGCCACAGTTCCCCCCATACAGTGTTTGTGTGTATGTTTTCAGATTCCTTGACCATGAAAACATATGACAAGCAATTGGATTCACAATGATAGGATTAGTGGTTCAGTAGTTATTCACGAAAATGGGATTTTCCGTAATGGCGGTTTAGTGCCACAGTTCCCCCCATACAGTGTTTGTGTGTACGTTTTCAGATTCCTTGACCATGAAAACATATGGCTAGCAATTGGATTGACAATGATAGGATTAGTGGTTCAGTAGTTATTCACGAAAATGGCATTTTCCGTAATGGTGGCCACAGTTCCCCCATACAGTGTTTGTGTGTATGTTTTCAGATTCCTTGACCATGAAAACATATGACTAGCAATTGGATTGACAATGATAGGATTAGTGGTTCAGTAGTTATTCACGAAAATGGCATTTTGCATAATGGCGGTTTTCTTGTGGACAGTGATCCGGATCACCCCCAAAATGTAATCATCTGTAGGATACCCCATTTCTGACAATTTGTGAAAATTTCATGAAAATCCGTCCATAACTTTTTGAGTTATCTTGCTAACAAACAGACAAACAAACAGACAAACCAACGCTGATGATCACATAACCTCCCCCTTTGGCGGAGGTAACACACAACTATCTCACCAGTGATGACACACCACTGTGCTGCAAAAACCGCGGGCGAGTGAATGGACATTATGAACACAGCTTGAGAATTTTTTTAGACTGGTACTCACCAACAGTTGGACCCAAAGCTATGAGGATGAAAACAGGCAAATTTCTGTCCGTGTCAGCTGCTGAAGGTCACCTACAACCTAGCATGTAGCTGCTAGCCAGCTAGCCAGCTTCCACAGAAGAAGAACCCAACATCCAGGTGAAGTTTTGGAGGAGGCCATAACAATTATCCAGGTGAGAGCTCCGACAGATAACGTTGTAAACTTAAACATGACAGCATTTCGGGGATTTCCATGGCTGTAATCCAGCTTGTTTGACTTTGCAATGTCTGCATGGTGCGCACAGTATCTGTAGCCAGAGCGGCTTTGGTACGGAGAGGCGCTAGGCCAAAAAGCACTGTATGCACTTTCTGCCGTTAACTACTGTTAACAGCAATCACAAAATTTGTTGCCATTGAAGGGGGCAAAGCGTTAATGGGCAATTAAAACAATAACACCAATACCACTAAAAAATACACATTTTAGCCCATTACACCATTGTAGCCCATTACAGCATATGTAATCAAACACAAAGCTGATATCCTGGCAGGAACTGCAGGGATAAATGAAGGCTTTCCTCCACAGCTCTCAATCTTTCTTTGCTTTTAATTTTTATAGGAATCAGGCTTCAAAAGCACAGGTTTTTCCTCATTAAAGTTACCTGTTTCTCCTTGTGGTCATCTTGAAGTGATGGGTTTGCAAGTGGTCGTGGCACTATTGGATAACCTTTCCCCGCACACCAAGCATAACGGCTCAGTGCAGTGGGATCCCCAGCGGAAGTAAATCCAAAGGATAGGTAACTTCTGCTGTGCTGCCATGTCTTGACTGTCTTAGCTTTCTTTTGACAGTTGCTTGGCTTTTCACCTGGGTTAGAGTTTTGTCCAGGGCCCAGTTCAGAGTCTGAATCTTTCCTCTTCAAATATTTATCCTTTGCTGTTTTTCATCTAGTCATCATGACCTAGCATGTCTTAATAAGGTCACTAACCTCCATAAAACACATGAAGAAGAAGAAGAAGAAGAAGATGGTAACCATACTGTGTTCATACTGCTACCTACTGACATGGAAGAGCCACTACAGAACTCATGCACAACAACTGCAGATTACTTGCAATTGTTTGGACCAATTAAGAAGTGAAATTAGACAATTTCCAGAGGAACCCTGAACGTTCTCTTATGGAACCCCCTGGTTCCCAAGAAAAACAGTCTTAAAGGAACTAAGTAATATTTACTGGTGTGACCACTTAACACCCTCTTATCCCAATAGTCATGTCTGTGCAGACACATTAACTGCTGCAAATCAAATCGATTTTTAGCTAGTTATTTTGTTATTAGATTCTGCTGTGCCTGCCATTTAGCAAGGTTAAGAGTCAGTGGCACAAAACTCTTTTCTAAGTGCATTGTATCCCCGTAAATGGCTCACAATATGAAAAGCATCGGGGCTTCAGATGTGTAGCACCCATTCTTTCTCCATCTGTAGGAAACCAACACACGGGAACGTGTGGAAAACATGAATTGATTTCCTGCTTTCAAAACAACACTGTTTTGCTGAAAAGATTTCCAGCCACCTACTGAGCTGAAAATGTCAAGAATGAACAACCGGAAAGTGATGCATAAATCCCAGGCAGCGGCGGTTGTGGCAGCAATGCGGTGTCACTTTTGACAAAATGCAGATCTCCTCGAGGCATGACCTTGCTGTCATTGTGCCGGGCAATAATGGATGCCACCGTGTAGCATTCATCATTGTATCTGTGGTGTGTTCATGCTTCACAAAAACAAATTTGTAGATACAGAAGCACATCTGCAGCTGTGAATGATTGCGTTTGTGTGTATGTCACCCGAAAACAGACTAATACCTCAGAGGCGGGATGCTCTGTCTGTGAATTCAGTGTGTGCTCATGTGTGGGTTTCTCATTGTGAATATGTGCTCAAGATGACAGACCGGTGGTTCCCAGGGGAATAAAAGACACCAATAGCCCCATCACAGCAGAGGAATCCTCAGAGACAGCGGGCTTTCTCTGGCTCTGGCCGTTCCGGCTACCCTCTAGCCAGTGTAGTGGCTGGAGACGTGCAAACACAAGACATAAATCTGTCTCACCCCTCTTCCACCTTCTCCCCTGTCTCTCTCGACCATGCAAAATCTTGCTACAGTCTTTCCGCATCACACTCACTCATTTCCAATTACCAGGCAGGTATAGCTGCCGTTCCAAGACAATAGCTCACCAAACTCAATTACCTGTTCCCATGGAGCCAGTGGGACAACAGATGAAGTCTGAGGTTTAGAACATAGTGAGAGCATTGGATCATGTTGCCTCAAGTCTATCTTGTTAATTAAGATGTTCACACACGACTGTGTGGAGAAAATTTTTTAATAACATGCACTTTGAGTTTTTTTTCTCTTTTTAAAGTTGCACTGAGTGAATTTCTGGGATATTATACACTGTGAGAGAGAGACAACAAAACAGATTAAAAGATAAACTGGATTCAGAACCATCAAAATGCATGTGAACGTGCTGCTGAAACAATTTTTCAATCTCTTTTTAAATAAAGAAGACACTGCCTTCCAACAGAAAAAAAATGACAATATGAGAGTTTTTACCAGCAGGTTTTTACAACCTATATCACTTTGATATTAGTGCATCTGGAAAGTATTCACAGCGCTTCACTTTTTCCACATTTTATGTTACAGCCTTATTCCAAAATGGAAAAAAAAATCATTTTTCCCCCTCAAAATTCTACACGCAACACCCCATAATGACAACATGATTTTTTTTTTTTTTTTTAGATTTTTGCAAATTTATTAAAAATAAAAAAACTGAGAAATCACACGCAAGTATTCACAGCCTTTGATCAATACTTTGTTGATGCAGCTTTAGCAGCAATTACAGCCTAAAGTCTTTTTGAACATGACGCCACAAGCTTGGCACACCTATCTTTGGGCAGTTTTGCCCATTCTTCTTTGCCACACCTCTCAAGCTCCATCAGATTGGATGGGAAGTGTCAGTGCACAGCCATTTTCAGATCTCTCCAGAGATATTCAATTGGAATCAAGTCTGGGCTCCGGCTGGACCATTCAAGGACATTGACAGAGTTGTCAATGAAAGATGAACCGTTGCCCCAGTCTGAGATCAAGAGTGCTCTGGAGCAGGTTTTTGTCCAGAATGTCTCTGTACATTACTGCATTCATCTTTCTGTTTATCCTGAGTAGTCTCCCAGTTCCTGTCACTGAAAAACATTCCCACAGCATGATGCTACCACCACCATGCTTCACGGTAGGGATGGTATTGGCGTGGTGATGAGTGGTGCCTGGTTACCTCCAAACATGACACCTGGCATTCACACCAAACAGTTCAATCTTTGTCTCATCAGACCAGAGAATTTTGTTTCTCATGGTCTGAGAGTCCTTCAGGTGCCTTCTGGCAAACTCCAGGTGGGCTGCCATGTGCCTTTTACTAAGGAGTGGCTTCCATCTGGCCACTCTACCATACAGGCCTGATTGGTGGATTGCTGCAGAGATGGTTGTCCTTCTGGAAGGTTCTCCTCTCTCCACAGAGGAACGCTGGAGCTCTGACAGAGTGACCATCGGGTTCTTGGTCACCTTCCAGACTAAGGCCCTTGTCCCCCGATCGCTCAGTTTAGACGGCTGGCCAGCTCTGGGAAGAGTCCTGGTGGTTCTGAACTTCTTCCATTTATGGATGATGGAGGCCACTGTGCTCATTGGGACCTTCAAAGCAGCAGAAATTATTCTGTACCCTTCCCCAGATTTGTGCCTCAAGACAATCCTGTCTCAGAGGTCTACGGACAATTCGTTGGACTTCATGCTTGGTTTGTCCTCTGGCATGCACTGTCAGCTGTGGGACCTTGTATAGACAGGTGTGTGCCTTTTCAAATTAT
Organism: Pholidichthys leucotaenia; assembly: GCA_020510985.1. Taxonomy (NCBI): domain Eukaryota; kingdom Metazoa; phylum Chordata; class Actinopteri; order Cichliformes; family Pholidichthyidae; genus Pholidichthys; species Pholidichthys leucotaenia. Next base: position 52,794,192 of record CM035840.1, on the reverse strand, counting down.
GTCCAGTCAACTAAATTTATCACAAGTGGAGTCCAATTAAGCAGTAGAAACATCTCAAGGATGATCAGTGGAAACAGAATGCACCTGAGCTCAATTTTGAGTTTCATGGCAAAGGCTGTGAATACTTTTGTTTTTTAGATTTTTGCAAATTTATTAAAAATAAAAACAAAGAAATCACATGTACAAAACAAAAACAAAAACCTTTTTCCCATTGCCATTTTGGGGTATTGTGTGGAGAATTTTGAGAAAAACAAATGAATTTAACCCATTTTGGAATAAGGTTGTAACATAACAAAATGTGGAAAAAGTGAAGCACTGTGTGTCAAGCGGTGACCCTCGCGGGCCACCATAAGTCGGTAAAAGTCTCCAGTGAGTTTTGCAAAGGTGTTTTAATTAACAAGACACAAGACACAAATACAAGACTATGAGATACTGTGGCAAAGATACACTAAACATAGAGCATGGGATCGTAAGGCTAACCCCAGCCACTTACGATCTAAAACATGAACAAAGACGAGAATACAAACACGAACCTGACATGAACGAGAACCAGGAAAGTTAGACGATACTCCAGCAATCAACTGCTGCCAGCGCCTGCTAATAAAGCCGGTCGCTAACGAGCAGTGATGCCGAACAGCTGATCGACCTTGACAGCCGGAAACCCCACCGAGCGCTGTCACAATAAGAGCCCGGTGGAGCCAGAATGTAATCCACAGCTGTCAAGGCCGACAGAGATGATATATGGCCCGAGCACGAACAAGATCGACGCTCGGGTCGTAACAGTACCCTCCCTCTGAGGGCGGGCTCCAGAACGCCCATAGTCATCCATGCCACCCCCCCCACCCCCTCCAGGGTGGGCGGATGGGGCAGGCCCGGCAGAAGAGAGACACAAGCCGAGGCTCAGCACAGACCAAAGAGAGAGAGAAAAGAAAAACACTCAAAAAAAAACACATGAAACCGCAGCACAGACAGGACAACAGAAGATACACTCACTAGGGCATAAAACAAGAAAAAACAACTATACAAAGCACGATGATAAGAAATACCGTATACCCAAATCAAATACACACAGGACACGTGAGACAACTGCAGAACATAAATCACAAATTCCCAAAATAGACAAATAACAATTACAAGAAACAAAACACAGGACAGCAAAAGAACAGAACAATTACAGGACCAGACTACCACTCCAAAATACATGGAACACAATTACACAGGCGCGATAACAGAAAAATACAACCTTCCTTAAAGAACAAATCAAAATCAAGACAAGAAAAAAAAAACAATACAAAGCACGATGACAAGAATACCACTCCCAAATGCACAAATCAATTACACACAGGACAGCAAAAAAACAGAACAATTACAGGGCTAGACTACCACCAAGAATGACCTCTACCCCCGACAGTTCATGCCGACTGGCGGAGACCAAACACCACGGGAACAGTTCAGGCGGTCTCCCCGCGTCCAACGGCCGACGGGTGGTCATGGGGGGCGGAACATGACCGGGCGGCTTACCACAGTCCCAGGCCCGGAAAGTCCACTCCTCCGGTGGCCGAACCAGGTCGCCCAGAAAAACACACAACATGTCGGGTGGCCGACCCGAGGTGCCAAACTGGCGAAACAGTTCCTCAAGTGGCCGACCTGCGTCCCTCAGCCACCAGTACCGGGGGAAAACGACCCGCGGGGGCTTCCCTGGCGAGGACAAAACTTGGGAGAGCCGGAGCGAGCGTAGCAGGACCCCCACGGCCCCTGGCAAAGATGCGCAGGGGCGATGACTCTGTAGAGGGGACAGAAGACCAAAATGAGCCCCTACTGAGCCAGGCAGCGAAAGGACTGCCGCTCTTCCACCGTCCTCGGACCACACCGGCGCTGCACCTCCGCTGGACCCCGATTGGGTCCCAGCTGCACCCACGTCAGACCCCGATTGGGCAAGAACAGCACCTGCGGTGGACCCCGATTGGATCTTGGGCGCACCCACGTCGGACCCTGATTGGGCCAAAGCAGCCTCCACAAAGGACCTCGACTGGGTCGGTGCAGCTCCACTGACGACCTCCACCCCCGAACCCGGAACCTCCAACTCAGCGACCCCGACTGGCTCCACGCCGCTGACAAAGCAAGGAAGCTCAGAACACACAGAAGAACCGGAATCAGTATCACCAGCAGCAACAGAACCCAGCGAGACGAGCTCGGGCGCAGCAGGCGGCTGCCCCTCACTCACCTGCCCGAGAGGCAGGTAAAAATGCTCCAAAACAAGGGACAGAGACACAAGAGGGCGCACTTGCCTGCACTTGGGTTCTGTTGCCGTCCAGGACTCCGTTGATCCAGGCTCAGGACGAAGAAGTCCGTGCGCAGGCTCCAACTCAGCTGCGTCGGGCTCCGCAGCTGGCAAGATGGTTTCTGCAGCCCGAGGCTCCTCTCGCACTGATGTCCACGCCGATGACCTGTATGGCGTGGAGGCAGGGGACCCTCGACCCACTGGTTCGGACCGCTCCGGCGAGGAGACCCGGGGATGCTTCATCGTGGGCACAGGTTCTGGGCCACAGTCCGCTCTTCTCCTCTTTCCACGACGTGGCTGCAGGGCCGGATCCAGGCTTTCCAGCACCGCAGGCCCCCTCCTCACCCCGCGACGTAGACTTGGCATCGCGGACCACTCAGCAGAGGGAGACACAGAGGCAGCAGGTTTGGTTATTATAACTACAGCAGGTGGCGGGAGCTTGGGGGGGCTGCGAACCCCGAACTCCGCCCCCAGGAGTCAGACAAGGCAGGTTACAATTATGGTGTAAAGAATGAACTTGCACTTGCCTTTCTCCCGGAGGAAGGATGGTGCCTGCTGTAGGGGATGTAGTTCCTCCTTCTCCCCGCTGGATGGCGACAGAGGGCCCCCTGGAAGGACGAGGAGGGGCCGCTTTCAGAGGTCTGCTGAAGGGCTTTGCCGGCAGCAGGTCCAGCCGGGGATTCTGCTGAGGTTTACCTTGGCCGTGGCGCCGACGTCTTTGACGGCCCCCAGATGGCGCGAACTCCTGGACTAGATCGAAGACAGGAACGGGATCCCAAAACGGGGAGCGAGGATGCCTTCTCCTCTGCTTCTGGCTGTAGTCCCCCTCCACCATACGGAGTATTTCGCGCTGTGCGGCGATGTCATCCCTCCTCGTGCCGACTTCAGGGTGGTCGGCGTAGGGGGGGAGATGATTAAGGACATCCTCAGCGCAGTCCAGGTACCAGCGTACGTCGCTGTGGTAGTCGAGGAGGTAGGCAGCGATAAGCATTTCGTCCACGTATTCCAAAGCCTCCACCAGCTCGTAGTCCCGACTCTGAGCGTGGCCCCTCCGCGACGGCACTCTCCCAGCACGCAGTTACCCAGACAGGGAAGAACAAACATCCAATTAAGCCAAAACTCACCGGGGCAGCGTCTCCGTTTAGACGTCTTGGCTGGAGTATACTGTCAAGCAGTGACCCTCGCGGGCCACCATAAGACGCCAAGTCTCCAGTGAGTTTTGCAAAGGTGTTTTAATTAACAAGACACAAGACACAAATACAAGACTATGAGATACTGTGGCAAAGATACACTAAACATAGAGCATGGGATCGTAAGGCTAACCCCAGCCACTTACGATCTAAAACATGAACAAAGACGAGAATACAAACACAAACCTGACATGAACGAGAACCAGGAAAGTTAGACGATACTCCAGCGATCAACTGCTGCCAGCGCCTGCTAATAAAGCCGGTCGCTAACGAGCAGTGATGCCGAACAGCTGATCGACCTTGACAGCCGGAAACCCCACCGAGCGCTGTCACAATAAGAGCCCGGTGGAGCCAGAATGTAATCCACAGCTGTCAAGGCCGACAGAGATGATATATGGCCCGAGCGCGGACAAGATTGATGCTCGGGTCGTAACACTGTGAATACTTTCCAGATGCACTGTAAGTGGACATAACACAGGAATATGCTTTAAAACAATCTGTAGTGGTTGTGAAAATAATGAAAAAAAAAACAAAAAAAAAACTGGCAAACAGTTACAGAGCAATGTGTGCAAACCAGTCCTTCACCTTTTTCTCACCATTTCCTTAAACTTAACCCAAGTATTTTTAGTGCCCCAAGACAGAGAGTGCCTCAAAGTGAGATACTAGGACCCGATTTTCCAAGGTAGATACCACCAGTTGCCACTCTTGGTCACAATTGCCGTTGTTGGTAGGATTCGCTGGTGGTGTGTCAGTCCCATCCCCACATTCCACCAGTTTGTTGTCCCATCCACAGCAGATCAGAACATTGAAATCCTTAATGCATTAAAGGCACCTCTGATGCTGCTGCAATGTCAAAATCTGGATCGAATATAAAAAGCTTTCAGAGGTCATGAAACCCAGCTGGTGGCACCTAACACAAATTCAACTCATAAAATCTAGTCTAGTATACCTCTGGGGCCAAGAGGGTCAACCCATTTCACAAGCCAAGTCAAAACACTTACATTGACACTGTCACAGAAGGTTATCTTTTGAAATGAGGTGACACGGTGAAGCTGGCACATATGAGTGCAATGATAGGTGACAAATTTATGTTTATCTTTTATATATTAGTTGGAGGACAAACATTTTCCATGTGTTTCCTCATTGAAACATTTTTTCCTTACCCACTGCTTCTGCATACACCTTTCTGAATAGACAAACATGTAAATCTACAGCTTCATTTCATGTTAGTTTACTTTTTCCACAGTAATTAGCACAACTGGAAAAGCACCAGCATGAGCAAAATGGGTCATTTTCGACTGTTTGTGCCAGATGTTTAATTAGCCATCACAAATAAACAATAAAACATACACGAACCAAATTAAAAGCTATTACAGATGAAAATCAAGCAAAAACAAGATAGGAACCTGAAAGTGAGCTTGTTGTTTTTCTTAATTTGAACCCCACACTGGCACAAAGGAATGAATTAAGCAGAAATTGCTCAGGATTTAGACTGCTCTAAACCTCTGATTTTAGACATCCCAGATTGCAGCCACAGCAGCTCCACCCAACGCAGCTGAACCTTATTTGTGAAGGGTAATCAATCATGAGAAGGTTGGCCTAAAGGCCTAAATGACACCAAAGCTCGGCATACTATAAATACACATTTTTGGAATTTGTGACTTTCCCACAAATACAAACACTGAGCTGAACTTTAAGGTTGGAAGTGGTAGAATGCTGAGTAAAGCGTACGAGGGTGCCTCATTAAAGATTTCCCCCAGCTCACTTCCAGTTAGTTTCAAGATTCAATACTACTATATGTACAGGACATACAGGAGAATTGAAATGCTGTTTCTCTATCTTCAGTGGTGTGTGCAATATATATATATATATGAATAAGGCTAGAAAAACAGCATCAGCAGTCTATGTACAGTAATGCTACCCATAGTGCAAATAATGGTAAAAGATAAAACCCAGACACCCCATAGCGCAAATAAAGGTAAACAATAAAACCCAGCAATCCTATATACAGAAAAGGATAAGATAAGATAAGATAAGATAAGATAAGATAAAATAAGCTTTTATTAGTCCCACAACGGGGAAATTCCAGGATTGCAACAGCACAGGGATAGCAACACTCAGAGCAACAATCAGAAGGCAAGAAAAAAACAAGCAAGCAAGAGCGGCTAATATACATATGTACATATTACTATAAAATAAATATATACACACACACACACAGACACACAGTGCAGAGCATTGTAGCTGGATGGAATAAATATATGAGTATATGAACACACAGTGCAGGGAAAAGCCAGTGTGAACACACAATGCAGAGCATTGTAGCTAGATGGAATAAATATGTAAATATATAAACACCCACAGTACGGAGCATTGCAGCTAGGTGGAATAAATATGCAAGTATATAAACACACACAGTGCGGAGCAATGTAGCTAGATGGAATAATATGTAGATATATAAAAACACAGTGCAGAGCATTGTAGCTAGATGGAATAAATATGTAAATATATAAACACACAGTGCAGAGCATTGTTGCTAGATGGGATGAAACAGCATAACCGTCTACTTAGTTATCCTACATGGTATGATTATGTGCCCATACATATTCTCACCCTCCATAGCGACCGGTATGTTCCTAGTTGTATGCCGGAGGGGACCATTGTGTAAGTCTATTGCATCTTTTGCATTCAAAAAACTATTAGTTTGTTACGTCTTTTTGCTATCTCTGCGAGCAGCCCTGCTTAGGTTGTACAGTCTGACAGCCGTTGGTAGGAAGGACCTACGAAACCTCTCGGTTGTGCACCTGGGATGATGTAGTCTGCTGCTAAATGAGCTCCTCAGTGCATCCAGTATGTCCTGCATAGGGTGAAACTCGGACTCCAGCAGAGATGACAGTTTAGCCACCGTCCTTCTCTCTCCTATCTCCTCCATCGGATCAAGGCGCTGCCCCAGGACAGAGCTAGCTTTCTTAATCAGTTTGTTCAGTCTCTTCCTATCGGCTGCAGTAATGCCACTGCCCCAGCAGACCACTCCAAAAGTGATGGCTGATGCCACCACCGTGTCATAGAATGACTTCAGCAGCGCCCCTTGCACACCAAAAGACCTGAGTCTCCTCAGCAGGAACAGCCTGCGCTGTCCCTTCTTGTAGAGTGCGTCAGTATTGTGTGACCAGTCTAGTTTATTGTTCAGATGAACACCCAGGTACTTATAGGATGTCACCATCTCGATGTCTGTTCCCTGTATATTTACTGGTGCTGTGAGGGGCTGCCCATGCCTGCGGCAGTCCACCACCAGCTCCTTAGTTTTCCTCGCGTTGATCTGGAGGCAGTTCCGATGGCACCAGTCCACGAAGTCCTGGATAAGCCCTCTGTACTCAGCTTTATCTCCATTGGAGATGAGGCCAACGATCGCAGAGTCATCAGAGAACTTCTGTAGATGGCAGTGTGTTGTGTTGTGTGAGAAGTCTGCAGTATAAAGAGTGAACAGGAAGGGAGCCAGCACCGTTCCCTGGGGGGCCCCCGTGCTACTGATGATCGTGTCGGACACACAGTCCCGGGTTCTTACAAACTGAGGCCGGTTCGTGAGGTAGTCCAGGATCCATGATGACAGGTGCTGGTCCACCCCTGCTCGCAGCAGCTTGTCCTTCAGGATCATCGGTTGGATGGTGTTGAAAGCACTGGAGAAGTCAAAGAACATGATCCTCACCATATTCCCGGGCTTCTCCAGGTGGGACAGAGAACGGTGAAGGAGGAAGATCACCGCATCCTCCACCCCAATGCCATGCTGGTAGGCGAACTGGAGTGGATCCATCGCTGGTTCCACCAGGGGGCGGAGGTGAGCAAGGAGCAGTCTCTCCAGGGTCTTCATCAAGTGGGACGTCAAGGCCACCGGTCTGTAGCTGTTCAGGTCTTTGGGGTGGGAAGTTTTTGGTACAGGTACCACACAAGATGTTTTCCACAGCTGTGGTACCCTCCCCAGTTTCAGGCTCATGTTGAAGATATACGTCACAATCCCACACAGCTGGTCTGCACAGGACTTGAGGAGCTTTGCGCTGATGCCGTCCGGTCCCGGCGCCTTCCTCGCTTTGATCTTCCTCAGCTCCGTCCTCACCTGGGTCTCGGTCAGGGTCAGGATGGGGGGCTGTGTGTTGGGAGTGGGGGGGTGTTGGTGGAGTGGGGAGTGGGCAGCAGGACTTGATTTCTTTAGAGGCAGCAGTGGTTGTTGTGCAGACAGTGGGGAGGGCGGTTGGTCAAATCTATTGAAAAACAGATTCAGGTTGTTCGCCCACTCCCTGCCCCCCGTGGCCTGGGGGGAGGTATTCTGGAGCCCCGAGATGGTTTTGAGGTTTCTCCAGACCCCGCTGATGTCGCTCTGTTGCAGCTTGTCCTCCATCTTCTTCCTGAAGCTGTCCTTGCCTTCTCTGATCTTTCTCCTCAGCTCCCTCTGTACGGACTTCAGCATCTCCCTGTTCCCCGACCTGAAGATCCTCTTCTTCTCTCTCAGAAGTGTTTTTATCTCAGGGTTGATCCAGGGTTTGTTGTTTGAGTGACGCCGTATGGTCTTGGTGGGAATACAGAAATAGGATACAGGATACAGAAATAATACTCGTAGTTGCAAGTTTGATGCAGTAGTGTAGGTACAGACAGTGACAGATTGGACTGCACATGATCAGTATTGCAATAACAGCAGCAGATATGGCATTTGTGCAAATGATTGCAGTAAGGTGCAGAGACATACAGCAGCAGATGTATTACTGTTGGTGTGCCAGTCTTTCTGTGCTAACAGCTGAGGTAGTTATTGTGCGGGTGAGTGTGCTACGGTCGGAGAGGGGGAGGGGGGAGTAAACAGAGTTCAGAGTCCTGATGGCCTGGTGAACAAAGCTGTTTAGCAGTCTTTTGGAGTGGGCCCGGAGGCTCCAGTACCTTTTCCCCGAGGGCAGGGATGAAGAGGGAGTGTGAGGGGTCGGAGGTGTCGCCTGCAATGTTGATGGCTCTGCGGGTGAGGTAGATATCTGGGTGGGGGGGCAGAGGGACACCGATGTTCTTGCTGGCAGCTTTCACTGTGCGCTATAGTGTCTTCCGGCAGGAGGTGGTGCAGCTTCCATACCATACTGTGATGCAGCTGGTGAGGATGCTCTCAATGGTGCCCCGGTAGAATAAGCACATGATGGGGTGTGGGACTCATGCTCTCCTCAGTTTGCGGAGGAAACAGAGGCAAGTTTGAGCCTTGTTGGCCAGTGATGTGGTGTTGTTGGACCAGGAGAGGTCCTCAGAGATGTGCACCCTCAGGAACTTGGTGCTGCTCACCCTTTCCACAGCTGCTCCATTGATGATCAGAGGGGGGTGCCCTGTGTGTCCCCTCCTGAAGTTGACCACAATCTCCTTGGTTTTTCCCACTTTCAGGAAGAAATTATTGTCTTTTCACCACTGGACCAGTTGGCTCACTCCTTTTCTGTAGTTGGTCTCTTCATTGTTGGTGATGAGGCCCACTACTGTTGTGTCGTCTGCAAACTTGATGATGTGGTTGGTGTTGTAGGCTGGTATACAGTCATGGGTTAGCAGGGTGAAGGGCAGCGGGCTGAGCACGCATCCTTGTGGGGTCCCTGTGCTCAGTGTGATGGTCTGGGAGGTATTGCTGCCAACCTGCACGTTCTGTGGCCTCTCTGTGAGAAAGTCCAGCACCCAGTTACAGAGAGAGGTTTTGAGTCCCAAGTGTCTGAGTTTTTGTATGAGGTGCTGGGGGATTGATTGTGTTGAATGCTGAACCGAAGTCCAAGAACAAAGACAAAGTCAAAGTCAAAGTGCCTTTATTGTCATTCTATTGCTAAAAAAACAATGCAATGAAATTGAGATACTGCTCCCTAAAACAAACTATCACTCTCACAGTTCACTCATGCATTTAACATTCTCATAATTAGAACAATAAATAATGCTTAAAACAATAATACCTAAAAAGCTGAATACAGTATGTACATAGCAATAATAAAAACATACTGAGCGATAAATATGACCAGCTTATACACACAAGGTTATTGCCACAAAAATAACCTAAAATAACCTAAAATAACATCAGCAGTCTGTACGTGTTACATAAATCCGTTCAAAATACGTACTGCTGCTGGGAAAAAACTATGATTAAACCTGGTAGTCCGGGCTTTATGGGATCTGTACCGCTTTCCTGAGGGGAGCAAGTAAAAGAAATCATGGCCTGGATGAGTGCAGTCTTTAATAATGGCAGTAGCTCTGTTGAGGTACCGAGACCTGGAAATCTCTTCCAGAGAAGGGAAAGAACAGCTAGTGATTTTTTGCGCAGTCTCGATCACTCTCTGGAAGGCTTTGCGGTCTGTGGCTGAACAGCCCTCATACCAAACCGTGATGCCATATGACAAAATGCTCTCAATAGCAGAGCGATAAAATAAAACCAGCAATTGTGCATTCAGGCCATTCCTCTTGAGGAGCCTCAAAAAGTGTAGATGTTGTTGAGCCTTTTTTTATCGTAGCTATGGTGTTAACTGCTCAGGTAAGGTTGTGAAAAATATGAACACCCAGAAACTTAAAAGCCTCTACCCTCTCCACACACTTCTTGCCTATATATAGAGGAGGCGGCTCACTGCTATGCTTCCTAAAATCAATAATGAGTTCTTTTGTTTGTTTTTTTTGTATTCAATAGCAGATTATTATCTGAGCACCATCTCACCAGTTTCTGGACCTCATCTCTGTATGCAGACTCATCTCCTGATATGAGCCCCACTACTGTTGTATCATCTGCAAACTTCACTATAATGTTTGTGGGATGACCAGGTATGCAGTCATATGTGTACAATGAATGACATGTACAATGAATGAACAGCATTTGCACGTAGGAGTTCTTTGAGTCTAGGTGGGTGAGGGCTGGATGGAGAGCAGCAGAGATGTGTCTTCTGTGGATCTGTTTGACCTGTATGCAAACTGAGATTGGTCATGGGATGGAGGGAGGATGAACTTGATGTTCTGTATGACCAGCCGCTCAAAGCGCTTCATTATGAGTCAGTGCTATGGGCCGGTAATCATTGTAGCTAGATGGGATGGGCTTTTTTGGGACTGGTATTATGGTAGCAGTTTTGAAACATGTGGGGACAACAGCTTGACTCAGGGAGATGTTGAAGATGTCAGCCAGGATATTTTTGAGCTCCTCCACACAGTCCTTCAGAATGCGACCTGGTATGTTGTCTGGTCCAGCTTTCTTGCGTGGGTTGATCCTAGAGAAGGTCCTCTTCATACTAGCCTGATCCAGACTTATAGCCTGCTCATCTGGGGGAGGAGTGATCTTCTGTGCTGGTGTGCTGTTTTGTGTTTCAAAGCTACCAAAGAAGACATTTAAGTTTTAAGCAGTGTGATGTCACTCACACAGGTCTGAGGTGGAGGCTTGTAGTTGGTGAGGGTCTGTATGCCAGGCCAGAGAGAATGTACATCTTTGGTGTTGCTGAGGTGGTCGGATATTGTAGAAGGCTCAAATTGCACATGTATAATAATACATGTCTCTATTGGTCATGTGATAATTTGCAGTTCTGAAGTCCTAAGAGCTTCTCTTTTACAGATACTATGGTTGAGTTGAATGCAGAAAGGTCATCAGGTTCCCGTACTCAAGAGGCTGTACGCCACAGGAGATGTTAGATGAGATGAAAGACACTTATGGGAAGGATGCCCCATCATATGACATAGTCAAGCACTGGCATCGACAGTTCAAGTGCGGTCAGACATTGGTGGAAATGGTACCCATTCCGGGGTGCCATTTGGCAAGTGGAGGTCACCATTTTGGAGGATTGACATATAACTGCTCACCAACTAGCCCAAGATGTCATGATCAGTGTGGGGTCTGTGGAGAGAAAAAGCATCACCATTTGCACATGCAAAAGTTGTCTGCAAGTTGTATTCCCATCTTACTCACACCTTTCCAGAAGCAAACACAAGTCACATGTGCCCAGGCACTTTTGGCCATGTGCCAAGAAAATCAGGTAGATTTCTTCAACAGACTAATCATGCAGAACGAAACATGGGTCCATCGCTATGATCCAGGTGAAGCAATGGAAGCATTATGACTCATCACCTCCGAAGAAGGTATGTGTTCTACCTTCAGCAGACAAGGTCACGCTCATGGTCTTTTGGTACCAGCATGGAGTATTGATAATGGATTTCCTGGCAAAGCGTGCCACTATTATTGGGACTTACTACACTTCACTGCTGCAGAAACTGTAGAAGGCCTTCAAAACTAAGAGGTGCTGCATGCTGACCAAAGATATCTAGCTCCTGGAAGACAACACCCCAGTTCACAACTAGGATGTTGCCCAGATGGAAACATAGTCCTGCAGCTATGAAATCCTTCCTCACCTCCCCTTACTCTACCAACGTGTCACGATTTGGCTACTACCTGTTTCCAACCATAAGGTCGTTTTTGAAGGGCAAGTACTTCCAAGATGATGAAAGACTGATTTACGAGATCAAGCCGTGGCTTCTGATGCAACCTGCAGACTTCTACAGGTGAGGTCTCCTCAGCTGCATAAAGCCATGGGAGAAGTGTGTGACCCTTGCTGTTTCCTATATAGAGAAAGACTAGTAACTGTGCCAAGTTTGGTTCCTCTCAGTTCATGAGAAATGAGTCAAGGAAAATCTTTAATGAGTAGCCCTTGTAGACAGTAGTGCAAAGTGCCGGATTCCATAAAAAATAGCAATTCTATTATGTTAATTCTGTACCACTCATAAGAAACAGAAAGCCCAAGGGACACAATGAGAAGAATGATAGTCAGGCTTGTTTCGTTTTAAACAAAATTTGAAGATTTTATGCAAAATACTGATTTGATTTTTCAACTGAAACAATCTCAACATGTCCTTCAGTTGCCCACTCGATGCAGATGCCCTCTCTTGCTGTGGTTTCTGTCGACTGCGAAATCCTGGTAACTTTGTTGTGGTGCCACCAGAAAATCACAACAGCATCTCAGTGACACATTTGACAGCCTCAGAAAGGGACTCTTCAAAAAGTTTTGTGCCCTTTCAAAGTTGAAAAATATATTATGTATAGATTAAATGTAACCCGGTGTCAGTCGCTGTGTGGCTGAGGGAAAGTGTTTCTATAGCAACCTTTAGTGCCGTGATGGATTGTGAAACCCTCATGTGCCAACTCACACAGGCACACTCACACTTACATCCGCACACCTTCTTTATTTGTCCACACCGTCCACACACACACACACACACACACACACACACACACACACACACACACACACACACACACACACACACACACACACACACACACACACACACTTCAGGCTCAACAGGAAGACCAGAATGCATTTGATGACCTGAAGCACTCGTGTTCATTTATCTATGAAGCAAAGAAACGGCCCGGGGTCGAGTCAAAAACAAAAACTCAACAACTAGCAGACAACCTGTGGGTATGGGAGATGCAGGAAACAGATAGTTTGTAGCTAGAGATAGAGAGATAGAGAGATAGACAAAAGGCGTGTCCTCCTTCCTCCTTATTTAAAAACATGAGCCAACAGCTGAGATGTGGACAGAAGCAAACACCATCTGCATCTGAGAAACACGTGTTTTACCCTTCCACTCGCAGATATTAATCCTCTCACTGATAAGATAAGATAAGATAAGATAAGATAAGATAAGATAAGCCTTTATTAGTCCCACAACGGGGAAATTCCAGGATTGCAACAGCACAGGGATAGCAACACTCAGAGCAACAATCAGAAGGCAAGAAAAAAAACAAGCAAGCAAGAGCAGCTAATATACATATGTACATATTACTATAAAATATATATATAAGATAAGATAAGATAAGATAAGCCTTTATTAGTCCCACAATGGGGAAATTCCAGGATTGCAACAGCACAGGGATAGCAACACTCAGAGCAACAATCAGAAGGCAAGAAAAAAAACAAGCAAGCAAGAGCAGCTAATATACATATGTACATATTACTATAAAATATATATATACACACACACACACACAGACACACAGTGCAGAGCATTGTAGCTGGATGGAATAAATAAGGACACCAAAGCACTCTTAGTTGTGACCACTGAGCATGGGGTGTAGATTATTATTATGATAAAAAAAATCTGCCTTTTTGTGGTCAGATGGCAGACCTGCACTCATTGGCTTCATAAATATTGATGCCAGCAATTCCACAGTTTCTCTGGGAGCAAGAACTCAAGGATATTCTGCATTTACCCATTTCTATCAAGCCAACTGCACTTTGCCTACCTGTCAAAGCACACGCGCACGCAGACGTACTGGCACAAGGGGGGGGGGGGGGTCTAGAAAGATGAGAAAAAAAACCAAACACCTTTATCTCTCAAATATTGCTCAAATCCCATAATTACAATGCTCATCACAGCGTCTCTGTGTTTCTGCTTGTTAATCGTATGAATTATAATTGCTTCATGAATATTTTGAAAGGGAAAGGAGCCTATTTTAACCTCTGCCGCTATTTCAAGGCCAATTGACCTGAACAATCTTCCCAAACCCCCCTTGTTCCCTCTTCTCTCTCATCCCACCCGCAGCTTGAGCTGAAAGTGAAAACCTTTAGCCATGAGAGCGGTATACTCAATACCAGCAACTTTATCTTGTGGAGGGTGAAACAATGATACATGATGGAAGATGCTTTATGTTAATGTGTGAATTTTTGCCCCTAATGATAGTGGGTGATATATATATAATTACTGAATGAGTGGAATTATAAATAAGTCATGTCCAGTCATAAGAAAAAACATGTACTTTACATGTAAACTGTGAAGGAGATAGTAGATGTACAGACTGAAAAGTTATAAGAAATGTACAAATCTCTAAAAAAAAACTAACTTTTGATCCATACATTCACACTTCAGAACAGCTTCAAAGTCAAACCTGAAGTCAACAGTATAAGACTGAATCTGAACTTCTGTTAACGAAAAAGCCTTTAAAGAAAATTTATGACATATATAGTATTCATCAAAGTTCTTCGAGGTCGGCTGTCACCTTGTTCCAGTACGCTTCCTTTTCTGCTTTCATCTTTTGACGGACTTCTTGGTTCAGCTGCAGATATCGGTCAAAGTTGACCAGCTTCGAACAACTTGTGTTCGTTCACCAAGTCAAGGCACTTGTCCAAGACCAGTCGAGCAGTCAGACACAGGGACTTGGTGCATGTGAGGATGGCTTCCGAGATCTTCAGTTCTTTGTCATCTCCATTGCTGGACACAGCCAGAGAGGCAAAACAGTTGCAATCTGGAAATCTTTCTGACGGGTGGTGTTATTCAGCTGCCTTTGGTCCAATCTAGCTGCTTTCGGCATCATCTGTTTCATATGCATGGTGCCATGAGAGGCCACAATCGGGGCCTCTCATGGCATGGACATCTTGGAACAATGATCAGAACTGGGTGTTGATGACCACCGTTGCTGACTGATTACCACACCAACTCCTGTAGTGTTAATGACCCACGCTCTAGAGAATCCAATGTGACACACCAAAACAAACAAACAAACAAACAAATAAAAAAATAAATAAAACACTGAGGAGAATATAAAATCTCAGCACCTCAACCTCAGTCAGCACCATGAACTGTAAAGCATGGGAGAGCATTGACAACGGCATTGTCATCAAAGTTTCCCAAGTAACAGCTTTGTACAATAAAGGTAACATTCAGTTTCATAAGGTTTTTAGTGAGCTTGTCTTACCAAAATTAAATAAAGTGAGATCACCAGTGATGGTGTAGCTCAGTTTAGCCTGATGAAATCACAATGTGCTATAATCTCCCAACCTTTGATATTGAACTTGAGCATAACTTGAATGCAGACCACCTGAGTATCATTGTGTATGAGTTTTGTAAACAATGGGCCAATTGCCCAGGAGAAGTCACAATTTTTTCATGAAATCATAAACGCCCAGATGTCCTGACTTTTGACAATGACCTTGACATTGAGCACAACCTGAATGCAGACCCATCTGAAGACCATTATGCGTGAATTTCTTGAGAATCAGGGCAATTGCCTAGGAGTAGCAATTTTTGTAAAATCTCATGAGTGCCTACATCTTCTGACCATTAACTTTGGCCTTGAGCACAACCTGGATGCAGACCCACCTGAGGATCAGTATGAGTGAGTTTAGTGATGACTGGGGAAATTGCCAAGGAGGACTACCAATTCCGTAAAATGTGGATGGATATTCACACCCTGATGGCGGCGGAGCTGCCATGCACAGGTGCCTCTCAATAAATTAGAATGTCATCAAAAAGTTGATTTATTTCAGCAGTTCAATTCAAAAAGTGAAATTATGAAATTATATAGATTCATTACAAACAGTGATATATTTCATGTGTTTATTCCTTTTAATTTTGATGATTATGGCTTACAGTTATTGAAAACTCCCAAATTCAGTTTAAAAAACCAAACAAACAACAAAACAACAAAACAAAACAAAACAAAACAAAAAACAGCCATGTCATCTGTTGGTGGTGGTCCACTGTCTTTAGTCAAGTCCAAAGTCAGTGCAGCTATCTACCAGGAAATTTTGGAGCACTTCATGCTTCCCTCTGATGACAAACTTTATGGAAATGTCACAGCTCACTCTCGCCCATCTCCAGCTCCAGATGTGAACACACCTGCGCCTCATCAAGCCCGGGCTATTTAGCCCGCTCTTCCCTGCGCTTCAGCCTGGAGTCGTCTGCTCATCTGAGATTGTGCTACCCACACTTGTCTTCTCCTCGACGCTCCTAACGACCTTCAACCATCGCTTCCCACGTAAGCCATTATCCTATCACTCACCTTTTCTCCAGTCCTTCTCCCCTGTGCACAGGTGGACTCCTTGGCGGTGGAACCTCTCCTCGTCAGCTTCTCTCTCTCACCCGCTGCGCCGAGCGCGCATTGGAGCACTGTCCTCCAGGCAGGAGACCTGCGGTTCGCCACCAGAAACATCTGCAAGTAAGCCACAGTCCGAGTATTAATTCACCGGGCTTGGCTCGGCGACTAATCTCTCCTCTGCTCTGCCCTAGGGTTGTCTGGCCATACGACACGCTGCTCTGCCCTCGGTGCATCCTGTCCTCCAGCAGCACATTTACTCCCGCACTCACACATCCACACACACTCACTATTTAATAAACCTTTGTTGCAATTGACTCGAGCCTGTGTGCGTGTTCCCTGGGTCTGAACTCACGTCAGTATGACTCCAGCAGCGCGACCCAGCGGACAGCGGGCTCGCACACCGGCTAACCAACTTAGAGGCTTGAGTTGATCAGATAATACATCAGCAACAGGTGATATTGAATCAGCTCACCGTTCTCACCCGCCGGATGGATCGTCTGGATCCCCCGCATGCATTCCCTCCGGGTCCTCAGGGCGGCCTACCTCCCGCCGCTCCTCCGGCTGGCCAGGCTAACCCGGGGGCACCAGCCCGGCTCACTCCAATCCCCACGCCCACGCGCTTCGGCGGCAAGCTCGGTGAGGCGCGTGGGTTCCTTCTCCAATGTAAGTTGGTGTTCCAACGTGTCCCCGGGGACTTCCCGACGGATCACAGCCGAATTGGTTACATCGCCAACCTCCTAGAAGAGCGAGCGTTAGCTTGGGCCTACGCCGTCATGGCACGACCCAGCTACGCTAATCTAACTTATGCCCAGTTCGTCCGAGACTTTAACGAGGTGTTTGACCATTCGGACCGTGATAACATGCTAACAACCCAGTTGCTAAACCTTCGCCAGGGTAGGCGGTCAGCCGCCGACTATGCTGTCGACTTCTGGGTTGTGGCAGCGGAAGTTGGATGGGGAAATGCTGCCCTCTGCAGCATTTTCGTCCGTAGCCTGAATGCCAGCCTTCGGGACGAATTGGCCTGCAAGGATCTGCCGGAGCGGCTCTCCGAGCTGATCTCCCTCACCATCAGCCTGGACAACAGGTTGAGAGAACGGGCCGCCGAGCGGAAGTCCTCCAGCCACTCGAGCGGTACTCCTCCCGCTCCTCTCAATCTTGCCCCCTGGCGTTGCCCGTGCCTGAGTCCGCCGACGACCCGGAGGCGATGCTGATTGGCCGGGCGAAGCTCTCACAAGCAAAGAAACAGTGCCGGAGGGAGCTGGGGCTCTGCGTGTATTGCGGAGACGACCAGCACGCCTTGGAATCTTGCCCAGTTCGGCCAAAAGGGGGAGTCCGTGAGTCACCATAGGGGGCCTCGCGGACGCATCCCAGCCTAACCCCCTATCCAAGTGCATGCTGCCAATTCGATTCTGTCACAACCACACTGAACATCTCACTCATGCACTGGTGGACTCGGGGGCGGAGCAGAGTTTCATCTCCAAGGGCCTGGCAACCCATTTGGGCATCCCCTGCCTTCCTCTGCAGGCCCCCTTGAATCTGGTCTTTCTCGCTGCCACCCCCCTGGAGCGGGTTACTCACTGGACAGCCCCAGTCCCAGTCATTATTTCCGGAAATCATTGAGAGGACCTGAGCTTCTATGTGCTGCCCATCTCGGCCGCCTCTGTCATTCTGGGCTACCCCTGGCTGCGCCTGCACGGTCCTACCTTTGATTGGCAGTCGGGAAGCGTCCTCTCTTGGAACACCTTCTGTCTGGGCACCTGCCTCCAGTCCGCCGCTTGTGCCCCGTCACTCCCTCCTCCTTCCTCCACTGTGCCTCCTCTGGACCTCTCCTTAGTCCCTCCGGAGTTTCATGACCTTGGCATAGTTTTCAGCAAGTCTAAAGCGCTGTCTCTTCCCCCCCACCGCCCCTACGACTGTGCCATCTACCTCCGCCGGGGGCGCCCTTGCCTTCCAGTCTCTTGTACAACCTGTCAGCGCCTGAGCGCGAAGCCATGGACTCCTATATCAAGGAATCGCTGAACTCCGGCATCATTCGGCCTTCTTCATCTCCTGTCGGTGCTGGCTTCTTCTTCGTGGCCAAGAAGGATGGGTCGCTTCGGCCATGCATCGACTACCGGGCGTTGAACGACAATACAGTTAAGGACAGGTATACGTTGCCGCTGATGGATTCAGCTTTCGATTCTCTGCAGGGGGCCACCTGGTTTTTGAATCTGGATCTCCGCAGCGCCTATCATCTCGTCCGGATCCGGGAGGGTGACGAATGGAAGACGGGGTTCCGCACGCCCAGTGGACATTTCGAGTATCTTGTAATGCCGTTTGGGCTCACGAACGCACCAGCCATCTTCCAGCGCCTAATAAATGATGTTCTCTGTGATTTCCTGGGGGTGTTCGTCTTTGTTTACCTAGACGATATCTTAGATAGATAGATAGATTAGTTTATTTGACAGGGACAGTGCAATAAACATAGACAATTAATCAATGACAATCAATCTGATGTGTTGCACATAGAGTGTATAGCTATTAGCTAATTTGCAACTCTTGTCCCTGGATGGGCTTTAGAAAAGAGAATCAAGTAAAAAAAAGAAAAAGAAAATACACAATAACCACAATTCTTCTCCTGGTCGCGGGAGGAGCACCAGGTTCACGTGAGGCGGGTCCTCCAGCGCCTTTTGGAGAACAGACTTTATGTTAAAGCGGAGAAGTGTGAATTCTATGCTGACAAGACCTCCTTCCTGGGGTTTATCATCTCCCATAATCAGATCATCCCCGACCCTGCTAAGGTCAAGGCGGTTGTCGAGTGGCCCACCCCCTCATCCAGGAAGCAGGTCCAGCAGTTCCTCGGCTTTGCCAATTTTTACCGGCGCTTCGTCCCGAACTTCGGCGCCATTGCTTCTCCCCTGACCCGCCTCACCTCCCCAAGGTGCCTTTTCTGTGGACTGAAGATGCCGAGGCCGCTTTCGCGGCACTGAAGACAGAGTTCTCCTCCTCCCTGGTCCTGGCCCAGGTGGACCCTGCCCTGCAGTGCCTTGTGGAAGTGGACGCCTCTGATACGGGGGTGGGGGCAGTGTTATCTCAGCGCTCACCGGTGGACGGGGCGATCCGCCCCTGCGCCTTCTTCTCCCGGCGCCTATCGGCTGCGGAGAGGAACTACGATGTGGGCGACAGAGAGCTCCTGGCGGTCAAGCTCGCTCTCCAGGAGTGGTGTCACTGGCTCATGGGGGCGGCTCAGCCCTTCGTGGTCTGGACCGACCACAAGAACCTGGAGTATCTGAGAGCGGCCAAGCGTCTGAACGCCCGCCAGGTGCGCTGGTCTCTGTTCTTTGGTCGCTTCAGGTTCACAATCACCTACCGCCCGGGCTCGAAGAACGATAAGGTGGATGCTCTGTCCAGGCAATTTGCCCCTGAAGCCCCCGAGGACCGGGGCCATACCATCCTTCCAGCCTTGTGTGTCGTGGGCGCCGTCTCCTGGTCCATCAGGGACAAGGTCCGGAGGGCACAGGCAACTGAACCCGACCCGAGTGGCGGACCAGCGGGTAAGCTGTTCGTTCCTTCCTCGGTTCGGAGTGACGTCATCCACTGGGCTCACACCACCAAGCTCGCCTGTCACCCTGGGATCTCCCGCCTGATTGAGCTTCTTCAGAGGTCCTTTTGGTGGCCGGGCCTCCGGGGCGACGTCGCCAATTATGTCCACGCTTGCCCCCAGTGCGCGACTGGGAAGACGTCTTCCTTCCCCCCAGCTGGCCTTCTCCACCCTCTGCCGACCCTCAGCAGACCCTGGTCCCATGTGGCCTTGGACTTCGTTACCGGTCTCCCGTCTTCCAACTCCATCACCACCATCCTGACGATCGTGGACAGATTTTCCAAGACCGCCCACTTTGTGCCGCTCCATGGTCTTCCTACTGCTCGGGAGACGGCAGACCTATTGGTCCAACACGTCGTGAGGCCGCATGGGATCCCAGTGGACATCGTCTCTGACCGGGGTCCCCAGTTTGTGTCTAGAGTCTGGTCGTGTTTCTGCAAAGCCCTGGGAGCCACGGTGAGTTTGTCCTCCGGCCACCACCTCCAGTCCAACGGGCAGTGCGAGCGGACGAACCAGGAATTTGGAGGCCGCTCTGCGCTGCGTCACCTCCTCCAATCCTTCCTCCTGGAGCGCCCATCTGCCCTGGGTTGAATATGCGCACAACGTCACTTTGTCGTCGGCAATCGGGATGTCCCCCTTCCGAGCATCACTTGGGTATGACCCCCGTTGATCCCTGAAGAGGAGGGGGAGGTGGCGGTGCCTTCCATCCAGGCCCATCTCAGGCGTTGTCGGTGCATATGGACAACGGTGCGCCGTGCGCTTTTACGCACGGCTGAGCGCAACATCAAGGCGGCTAATCGCCACAGGAGGGCCGCTCCGCACTATCAGGTGGGTCAGCAAGTCTGGCTGTCTACGCGGGATATCAACCTGAAGGCCGAGAGGAAGAAGCTGGCTCGACGCTTCATTGGCCCCTTCCCCATCACAAGAATCATCAACCCGGTGGCTGTGCGTTTGGCTCTCCCCCCCTCCCTCCGCGTCTGCCCGACGTTCCATGTTTCCCGTGTTAAGCCTGTGGTGTCTCACCCTCTCTGTCCTCCCCCCCAGGGTGCCACCCCCTCCTGTGATCATAGATGGCGACCCGGCGTGGAGGGTCTCTTCCATCTTGGACTCCCGCCGCCGAGGTCGCGGGCTGCAATACCTGGTGGATTGGGAGGGGTATGGCCCCGAATGGAGGTCCTGGGTGCGCCCATCGTTCGTTCTGGACAAACGCCTCATCTCGGAGTTCCATCTGGCACACCCAGGTAAGCCAGCGCCGGGAGGCGCTTCTCGGGGGGGGGGGGAGTACTGTCACAGCTCACTCTCGCCCATCTCCAGCTCCAGCTGTGAACACACCTGCGCCTCATCAAGCCCGGGCTATTTAGCCCGCTCTGCCCTGCGCTTCAGCCTGGAGTCGTCTGCTCATCTGAGATTGTGCTACCCACACTCGCCTTCTCCTCGACGCTCCTAACGACCTTCAACCATCGCTTCCCACGTAAGCCATTATCCTATCACTCACCTTTTCTCCAGTCCTTCTTCCCTGTGCGCAGGTGGACTCCTTGCCGGCGGAACCTCTCCTCGTCAGCTTCTCTCTATCACCCGCTGCGCCGAGCGTGCATTGGAGCGCTGTCCTCCAGGCAGGAGACCTGCGGCTCGCCACCAGAAACATCTGCAAGTAAGCCACAGTCCGAGTATTAATTCACCGGGCTTGGCTCGGCGACTAATCTCTCCTCTGCTCTGCCCTAGGGTTGTCTGGCCGTACGACGCGCTGCTCTGCCCTCGGTGCATCCTGTCCTCCAGCAGCACATTTACTCCCGCACTCACACATCCACACACACTCACTATTTAATAAACCTTTGTTGCAATTGACTCGAGCCTGTGTGCGTGTTCCCTGGGTCTGAACTCATGTCAGGAAATACTGGTTTCATTTTCCAGCAGGATTTGGCACCTGCCCACACTGCGAAAAGTACCAAAACCTGGTTCAGTGACGATAGTGTCACTATGTTTGACTGGCCAGCAAACTCTCCTGATCTAAACCCCATACAGAATCTTTTTTTCTTTTCTTTTTTTCACCTTTATTTAACCAGGTAATATCCCACTGAGATTAAAAACCTCTTTTCCAAGGGAGACCTGGGCAAGAATAGCAGCATCACATAAAAACACTATCGTGAATCGCCCTTCAGGGCACAGAGGAGAGATCCACACGCTGGACTACAGTTTGTGATATTTATTAACCAGAACACAAATCCCAAACAGTGCAAAACAGAAAATCCAAACAGAAATACAAAGCAGACTTACAGTGCACCAGAATAGGGCCAGGATTCTGGTGGAGATGAAAACTGAGACTCTAGCAATGAGAAATGAATATAACAGCCCTTAAATAAGACTAGAAACAATCAAACGCAAATAGTACCCGGTGTGAATAACATGAGTGGGCTGAGGAGAAAATGACAATCAGCTGTGAGTCATGAGGAGAGGAAGCAGAGCTGACAGTTTGACAGGAGCACCGTCCACAACCAGGGAGTGCCCCTGACAACTGTAGCTCCTGAGAGAGAAAGAAAAAGAAGACACTAGCAAAATTAAAGTGGAAACAAAAAAGACAGCTAACCCCAAATATGTAAACAAAACTACACTAAACGTAAACAGGAAAATAAATCATAAAAAGACACAATTGTGAAAACAAACTAGAAATAACATCACAGACAAATAACTCCAAAATACATTATTATACAAAAAAGAGACAAAGCACGGTGGAATCCCCCCCCCCCCCGCTCAGATCATGACAAACACAAGGTTGCACAGTTAAAACAACAAACAAAATAATAAAAACCTTGACAAGGTATAATAATTACAAAGTGCAATTTGATTACTAAAAACAAGTACAAATAATGGAATCAACCTCAAATACTTTCAAATTGAATTTAAAGGCACTCAGTGAAATCAACTCAGTCATTTTCCAGTTATTCTGCTGCATGTTCCATGTAATTGGTGCAGAACAGACAAAAGCCCTTTAAACTATTTCTGTGTGGGCATACGGAACAGAAGGCAACAGATAATTCTGTGATCGAAAAGCATAACAACCAATACTTTGCAATGCAATCAGATCACAAATGTAAGATGGCAGTAGACCAAGAATTGCCTTGTAGATAAAAACGTACCAGTGGTCAAAGAAGTACATCCTACCCTTTGGTATAATTCACAAAGATGTGTCAAAGGCTTACAGTTTGTACTAAACCTCTATGAAGCATGATAAACAGAGTCCACCATACTAAGACATCCAAGCAGGGGCATTCTTATACAAAAGATCACCATAGTCCAGCACAGATAAATTGGTGGAAGCAACAAGTCGCTTTTTTACATTATAAGAAAAACAGAATTTATTTCTAAAATAAAAACTCAATTTCAATCTCAGCTTTTTTACAAAACTCTCAACATGTGGTTTAAAAGTGAGGGAATCATCAGTTAAGATAACCAGATATTTAGGTTCAGGTTCAGGTTACTTTGTTTGTACCCATAGGTGGATTTGTTTTGCAGTCAGGTGACATCCTTTTAGACACATATTTACAAACCACAATTACATTCAACATGAACACAAACACAGGCACACATGAAGCTGACTCTAAACATGATAAAAGTACTCAAGACTCCACCAATCAGGACATAAGACAAAGAGATAAGAGAAAAAACAAAGAGATAAGAGAGAAGGGTCATATTAAAAAAGTTAAAAACTAAGTCAAAGAGATTAAAAACTCAATAAAAGTCTAAAACCCAATAAAAGATTTAAAACCCAAATAAAAAACCTACAAAAATAAATAAATATTAAATAAAATTCATAAATAGATAACTAAATTATGTGCAATATACTCCTACATCTTGTTCAACTCTTTGACAGCAGCAGGAACAAAGCTGTTTTTGTAGTGCTGGGTTTTACATTTTGGGACAACCAACTTCCGTCTGGAGGGAAGAAGCTGAAAGTAGCAGTGCAAAGGGTGGGAGTCATCATTTAAAATGGAGGTAGCAATCCTCTGTACCTGTCTGGTGTACAGGGATGTACAGGGATGACAGGCTCAGCTGTGACTCACCAAGCAAAGGACTGGATACTGGTTATACACATTAACCACTTATATCTCATTACTCTCTAAAGTGGTCACTGAAGGGATCATTTGTGGCCTCTTAGAGTTGGTAAAGAGCATGTTTAGTCTTGTCTTTATTGAGATCAAGCTTCAACTGAACTAATGAATGCTGGACTGCTACAAAGGCTTTCTGCAGTGATTCAATGGCATGAACAAGCATTGATGCACAGCTGTAAATAACTGTGTCATCAGCATAAAAGTGCAAATTAGCACATGAAACATTCAGACCAAGATCATTGTGTAGCATCATCGTCCTCCTCAAAACCAAGACAAGATCACTTCTCTCCAGTTTACAGGAATTTCAATTTATTCATTACACAGGAATATCACCTTTCTGCCTTCTCAGGAATATCACTGGCTTTTTGCTGACTCATGCAGGCTTCTTCCAGACCTGACCAAAGATGCTTGCTTTCCCAGGACCCCAATGTAAACAATTGCTGCTTGCAGAGATTGTAAGGATCAGAGTTTGCTTTTAAAGGCTCAAAGGAACATAAAACTCAGGAGACCAGACCTCTCAACATGAACACTGCATTTGATAACGTACCTTTTCACAGGAAACCAATGTTTTTAAAAGAGTCATAAACCACTTAATCTGACGGTTTTATAGCCTATGCTGTCCAGGCCTTCAGGATGTCCAGGATGTCCAGGATGATTTTCAGAATGACACTGAAAATCATCCCCCTTATCACCAACCATGGTTTGCTGCATGTTCTGCTGTTCTAATCTTGATCTAAATGTGAATGCATGTATTATAATTATGTATAAGAAATGTTATATTCATGAGTGTTATTGGAGTAATGGTATAAATGCATGATCACCATATATTAGCCAAGTCATTTAATTTAGTTAGATTTTATATTGAGCATTTATCTTATAAGAACTGACTGTTGATTTTTCCCTCTGAAAATTCATGGGATGGTGTCTCCATTTGGTTGGCTGCTCTCAAACAAAGAAATGTTTTCACATTGGATAACAGCCATTTCAAACTGATTCTGAAAGAGTAGATTGGTCGTTTGACGACTGACCTCATCAGTTTTACGACCCGGCGAGGTAACTTTAAAAGACAGAAGTTAGATTTGAGTACACTTGAAAAAAAGACAGAAAAAACAGGGTTAACAGTTGAGTCACAGCACAGTTAAGAGTTTTTGAAAAAGTCAGAGATCAGACAACAAGCAGGAAGATTAGCTAGAAATAGAATTAAGAATTAGAAACACAGAAAGAAGAAAGAGATTTTGAGAAAGATTAGGAACTAAATTCAGATTAAAGAAGCAGAATAGTAATCTAGATCTCAGAAGAAGATTTTATTCCACCGTTTCAAGGCCCTGTGAAGTTTTATTTTATTCTGTGTGTTTGTCAAATCTTTTCTTATATTCTGGAAACTGAGGAGAAACCATTTTTCTTTAGAGCTCGTCCCTTTTTAGAGAATCAAATTCTCAAACTTTTTCCTTCACCTCAGAAGCCATTCTTATCCTAGTAAATGTTTTTCTAACACTTTTTTTTAATGACTTTTCACGCCATTAAAGTGGACCTTTAATTTGCCTAGTTTAAAGTGAAGAGACTGAGAAGATTTTCCTTCAGTTTTTTTGGTCTATCCCGCTACAAGAGACCCCAAATTTGGATTCTTTTCCCAAGGACTTTTCACGCCGCCCTGAGACAAAACCACCCACGGCTGCAAATGTCTCTTTGAAGGGCCCCCAGCTGAGTTATCGCTTCCACGGCTGTGAGTGAGGAAAGCAGCCGCTTCCTCCCGACGTCCGAGCTTCAAAAAAACCCAGCGGTACCGACCAGCGGGATTTGGACCTACGGCCGTGTGTGAGTGAGACTTATTTCTCCTATTTCTGGGTTAAAACGTGATGTCCTAACAATTAAATTACAATTGAATATTGCCCGTATTTCAGGGCTCAATTAGTCTCAGCCACAGGATAGAACTGTAAACTGAATGAAAACTTTCAGTCATTTTTAAGTAACTGCCCTTAAATTTTGTAGATTAATTCAGGAGTCATTTTTAGATAATTAGCTTATGAATTTTCCTCATAAAATTGCAATGTTTTGTTAAAACATTCCAGTCTCACCGTTGAAACATAAGTCTAGTACTCCTTGGTTCTGCAGAGGTGTAACGCTGGATTTTATGTTCAGGAACTCAATATCAGTTGATGTGATATTTTACGCTGTCATCATCTGAATCTGTTTATTCATCATTTGAACGCCATGTCGTGTAACCTGAATGATTTTAATAAACGAGTGAATGAGAGCAGTTGAAGCGTTTTTCTTTCGCATATACAGGTTTCCTAATCACGGCAGGACAAAAACTCACTGAAACTTTGAGACTGATTCATTAAGCAATTTAAGGTACAAAATTAATTAAAACTAAAGTTAATTTTATTGTCCGTTAGGACTGGTGCCCCTTTTACGAGTGCTTTTATTTAATTTAGCTGGTGTAGAAGTGATGGTTCAACTCCGCCCCCCTTTCACACCCACTATTAAATAAAATAAATAATTCCTGTACCTTATGACAAATAATTTTATAGGCTCTTCATCCTACAATTGATATAAAATAAATAAAAGATGACCTAATACAGAGCCTTGTGGCACTCCCTTATGGATAGTAAGAAAATCAGAACAGAAACAATCATGTTTAATACAGAGTCCTATCACTTTAATAGAGTCCTATCACTGAGGTAATTTGTAAACCAACCCACTGCTTGTTCAGACAATGCCATTTGAAGGAGCCTAATCCTTAAAAGATGATGGTCAACAGTATCAAACGCTTTTGACAAATCAATAAAAAGTGATGCACAATGTTGTTTTTTATCAAGAGCAGCTGAGATATCATTTGTCAGCTTCATTGCCGCTGTAATGGTACTATGATTTTTTCTAAAGCCTGATTAATATTTTGACAAGAGATTGTTGGAGTATAAAAACTCCTTAACTTGATCCCCCTCGAGAGCTTTAAGAATTTTGGCCAGCACAGAAAGATTAGATATTGGCCTATAATTTGTCAACATGGCTGGGTCACCTCCTTTTAGCAGAGGGAGGACAAAAGCTGATTTCCACACAGAAGGTATTTCATTTTTTTTCGACTGTAAGGTTAAAGAGGTAAGTGAGAGGCTTAGCTACAAAATCAGCTTCCATTTTCAAAGAATAATGCTCAATATGATCAGGCCCAAAAGATTTTCTTGTGTCTATAGCTTTGAGTGCCATATGCACTTCCTGAACACTGAAAGGTTCAAAATTAAAAGGCTGTCCCTGTCATGAGGCCGAGTGCGGGTCTGTACCGTACTCGGGTCTTATGGTTATTATCCTTGTTCTGTTTATGTATTTGGTCCTGATTTTCGGTCATCATTGTTTGTGCTTTTATTTTAAGTTTTTTCATCATCTGTTTTATGTAAGTTACCTTTCATGGTTTTTCTCAGTATTTGTATTTTTCTATTATCACCCCTCGTGGTCTCGTATTTAGCTTTTTGTTATCCACCCCTCATGGCAAGATTTTGTGTTCCTTATTATTTAATAAATGAGCAAACTCACTGCAGGCGAGTGGTGCCTTATTTCTGCCTGAAAAGGGCCAATTATGACAGTAGGTCACAGCCCGTAGGTGCCAGTGGCAGTGAGTTTGCTTTTTTTTTTCTTCTTTTTGCTTTTCCCTTTTTTTCACTCACCTTTTCATGGCTGGAGTGAGTGGCCGTCAGCATGTTCCCAGCACACCAAAGGAGGAAGGCAGCCGGGGTTCCCAGGATGGATGAGCAGTGAGCAGCTGAATTTATCTGGGGCCATGTTGCTGATGCTCTCACCTCCCGCGGCCCGAAGAAGGTTCTGGAGAGTGTGGTAGCAGCAGTCGGGATTGTGGAGGTGCATCCCGGTTTAGGAAATTATCCCGAGTTCGCTGAACTGCTGGCCACTGTCTCTGCTCTACAACAGCGATTTCCGGGGTTGGCAATTGGATCGTCACCGGCCCGAAGACGCCGACTCCCAGCGCACAACTCAACTTCTCCCCGTGACTCGGCTGTACTGAAGCTGATGGAGGAGAGTAGCCGGGTCCAGTCGCCACCACTTCCCCACCATTACCCAGCCATGGGCTGCAGGAGGAACTCCTCCGTCTCTCAGCCAGCAGAGCTATCTTCGCCACGTCAGAGAGGAACTTCAGCAGCTTCAGCCTTTTGGGTCTCCTCATGGGCTGTTTCGTCAGCTCCCAATCCTGGGGTTGTCACAGCTGTTTCCCCCTCCTCCACCACGCTTTGTCCAAGTGCTCAGAGCTCAGCTGGTTCTCCCTCGGCTCCGCCTGTCACCGTGTCTGCAGGGGCGGCTCCTCCATTTTTTCCAGAGGGGCCCATAATCACTACAGCCACGAGGAGGAGAGAGACTGGGCTTGCTGCAGCAGGCACCACCAAACCCCAGGAAGACAGGCAAGTGTTTTTTTCACTCTATATCACATTCATTCATCATTCATTCATTCATTCATCTTCTTCTGCTTAATCCTTTTCGGGTCGTGGGAGGGGGGTGGAGCCTATCCCAGCATCTGTGGGCGAGAGGCAGGGTACACCCTGGACAGATCACCAGTCCATCGCAGGGCCAACACAGAGAGACAGACAACCATTCACTCTCACAGTCATACCTAAGGACAATTTAGAATCCCCAGTTTGATGCCAATTAACCTAACTTGCATGTTTTTGGCATGTGGGAGGAAACCGGAGAAATCCCGGAGTAAACCCACGCAGACACGGGGTGAACATGCAAATTCCACACAGATCACTGTTGGTCGGGGGCTGGGATCAAACCCAGGATCCCCCGGCCAAGGGTGAGTTGCTGTACTACCGCAGTTCTAACCACTCCGCCACCGCTGATGAATTACCTTGTCTGATTCCCCGGGGTGAGGCTCAGTTTATGCAGTCCACTGGGCCCTCACCACCTGCTGCAGCCACAAAAATGTTACCTGCTCTTTCTGTGTCTCCTCCAATAATCCCGAGCATCGGCTGGTTCCAGGATCAAGCCGCCAGAAGGAGGAGGAGCCTGAGGTGCTGGAGAACCTGGTTCCAGCCCCACAGCCGCGGTACGGACAGAGGAGAAGGGCTGTCTGCAGTCTGGAGCCTGAGCCGACAAAGAAGCATCCCCGGGCTTCATCCATGCAGAATTCAGCTCCAGCAGGAAGCGGATCTCCTATTGCCACACCAGGTGAACCACCTGCATGGGTTACATTGCCAGGGGGTTCTGGGAGTGCAGAAACCATCATGGGCTGCACGGTAGCGCAGTGGTTAGCACCGCGGCAGCACAGTTTTTACCCTCGGCCGGGGGATCACAGGGATCATGAGATCGTGGGTTCGATCCCTGACCCCGGCCAACAGTGATCTGTGTGGAGTTTGCATGTTCTCCCCGTGTTTGCGTGGGTTTACTCCGGGATTTCTCCGGTTTCCTCCCACATGCCAAAAACATGCAGGTTAGGGAGTTAAGGAGCGCTTGCGCACGCAGCGACCGGCAGCTGGTGGCTTGTCACCGGACTGCAGAACAAATCTACCTACGGGTACAAAATAAGTCCAAAAAAAAAAAATGCCTGCTGTTGGGGCCACACAACAGAGTTCGAGTTGGACCTCCAGGGGGCCAGGCCTGAGATATCGCCATCCAGATCGACGGAGTCCTGGATGGCGGTGGAACTTGAACTCAGGCAAGTACTCTCCTTTGTTTTCATTGTTTCAGTATTAGAGAGAGCTTGTCTGGCTCTTGGTGGGAAGAGCCGGATGCTGCTGTCAGCAGCATCTGAGCTTGCCTCACCGGGTTCCACTGCTGCCGGTGACCCTGACCCTGTTTCTCTCCCTCTTTCATTCAAGTCTTCTCTCAGGGTCACCGAGAATCATCCAGCTACACCAGAGGTTTCCATGGGTTTCGGTCCGCTGCCTGAGGTTTTCATGGATCCAGCTGCTCCGGCTGAGGTTGTTGTGGAGGCACTGTCCTAGCCTGGGATCTCCAAGAGTACAGTTCCTTCTCAGTCTGGGACTCCATGGGTGCTGCGCTCCAGTTTGAATCCCACCTGGGTGCGACGCTACAGTGTGTGCCCACTGTGGGTGCTACAGGGGCCATCGTGAGTGCAGTTTCGCCTCAGTCCGGGGCCACAAAGGGTGCAGCTACGCCTCAGTCTAAGGCGACCGAGGGTGCAGCTACACCTCAGTCCAGGGCCACCGAGGGTGCAGCTGCACCTCAGTTCGGGGCCACCAAGGGTGCAGCTACGCCTCAGTCTAAGGCCACGAGGGTGCAGCTAGGCCTCAGTCCGGGGCCACTAAGGGTGTAGCTATGCCTCAGTTTGGGGCCACCGAGGGTGCCGCTACGCCTCAGTCCGGGGCCACCAAGGGTGGAGCTACACCTCAGTCCAGGGCCACCAAGAGTGCTGCTACACCTCAGTCCGGGTCCACCAAGAGTGCTGCTACATCTCAGTCCGGGTCCACCGAGGGTGCCGCTACGCCTCAGTCCGGGGCCACTGAGTGTGCTACGCGAATGCCCAAGGCTGCTGTGGGTCCTTTGTTTTCATCCGGTTCCATCGGGGTTCCTCTTCCACCATCTTCCTCTTCGGGCGCACATCGTCTGGGCCCGTGGTTTGGTGGTGAGCATGGGTTCCGGCTGTCATCCCTAGGAAGAGGTGTGTGGTGTTCTGCAACCCGCTGGCCTAGAGATGTGGGGAGACTGCCTGAGCCTTCTCAGCTGCTTGGGTGGCTTCGGTACCCAGGAAGACCACCTGATGGACTTTGTCTACCTGGTTGGGGGCCTCTGGAGACCTGTTAGGCTGCCCGACCTTTTCCACCTGATGGTCGGGTGGAGCCAGGACTCTGGAAGGCCACCAGAACAGTTTCTTTGCTATTGTGTATTATCTAGTTTTCTTGGTATTTTGTTTTGTTAGTGTTTGGATCATGTGTTTTCGGATTGTCTTTGTTTTTGTATCTCTCCCTCCAGGCCTGGATCCCCCCACCACCCTCCCGGGGTTGGTTTTTGAAGTACTTCTGTTTGGGGGGGAGTTCTCCCTTTTCTTTGATGTTACTGCGGGGTGTCTGGATTACACCCCTTAAGAGGGGCACTGTCATGAGGCCGAGCACGGGTCTGTACCATGCTCGGGTCTTATGGTTACTATCCTTTTTCTGTTTATGTATTTAGTCCTGATTTTCTGTCATCATTGTTTGTTTGTTTGTGCTTTGATTTTGACAGCGCAGTGACAGGACTTCTGCCTGTCAAGTTTGTTCACGGCCTGTCATAGCTGTTTTATGTTCCTGATTACGTTTTCACTTGTGCTTCCGCACCTGTTTGTCATTTTTTTGTTTCTGCTCTAGTATTATTTAAGTTCGCTGACGAGGGTTATTCCTCGCTGTGACCTAGTCATGTGCTGACTGAGATCCCATCCTTGATCTCAGTCTTTCCTCTGCTTAAGGTTTTTCATCGTCTGTTTCATGTAAGTTACCTTTCATGGTTTTTCTCAGTATTTGTATTTTTCTGTTATCACCCCTCGTGGTTTCATGTTTAGCTTTTTGTTAGCCGTCCCTTGTGGCAAGGTTTTGTGTTCCTTATTATTTAATAAATGAGCAAACTCACTGTAGGCGAGTGGTGCCTTATTTCTTTCTGAAAAGGGCCAATTATGACAGTCCTGAGTACCTTAGCATACTATGTTGGACTTAATGGAACTTCGTTGCAGTGGTTTAGATCTTATTTATCTGATAGGTTCCAGTTTGTTCATGTAAATGATGAGTTTTCTTTCAGCTCAAAGCTTAGTCATGGAGTTCCACAGGGATCTGTGCTAGGCCCTACTCTTTTTAGTTTATATATGCTTCCGTTAGGCAACATTATTAGAAAGCACTGTATACATTTTCATTGTTATGCAGATGACACACAATTATACCTGTCAATGAAGCCAGATGATACTAATCAATTAGCCAAGTTAGAAGCCTGTCTTAAGGAAATTAAAGCTTGGATGACTTGTAATTTCCTGCTATTAAATTCAGATAAGACTGAAGTCATTCTTGTTGGTCCAAAAAACCTTAGAAATTCCTTTCCAAATCAAACTTTCAGTTTGGATGCGGTTACTCTTTCTCTTAATAGCTCTGTGAGGAACCTTGGAGTTATTTTTGATCAGGATTTGTCCTTCAATTCACATATTAAATTTGTTTCTAAGACTGCCTTCTATCATTTGCGTAATATTGCCAAGATTAGGAGCATCTTGTCTCAGAGTGATGCTGAGAAGCTGATCCACGCTTTTGTTAGCTCGAGATTAGATTATTGTAATTCTTTATTATCAGGCTGTCCTAAAACATCTTTAAAAAGTCTTCAGCTGATCCAAAATGCTGCAGCAAGAGTTTTAACAGGTACTAGAAAGAGAGATCATATCTCTCCGGTTCTGGCCTCCCTTCATTGGCTTCCCATAGAGTTTAGAATTAAGTTTAAAATCCTTCTTCTTACTTACAAAGCTCTAAACAATCAGGCTCCTTTTTATTTAAAAGATCTGATACTACCGTATCATCCTAACAGAGCACTACGCTTCCAAAATGCAGGATTACTTGTAATACCTAGAATCTCCAAAAGTACAATGGGAGGCAGAGCCTTCAGTTATCAAGCTCCTCTCCTGTGGAATCAGCTGCCAATCTGGATTCGGGAGTCAGACTCGATCTCTGTTTTTAAGAATAGGGCTAAAACCTACCTTTTTGATATAGCCTACAATTAGGGAGGGATCATGTGTTTCTGAACCCTCCCTTAGTTATGCTGCTAATAGGTTTAGTCAGCCGGGGGACCTCCAGTAATGCACTGGGCCTCACTCCTTTCCTCACTCTCTATGAAATATTTTTTTTTGCTGGTCATTAACATTTGTTTGTTCTCTCCCATAGATTGAGTCCCCATCGTGCTGTTTGCTCGTGCTGTTTGCTCTCTACATGTCTGTTCTTTTCTTCTTCTCTATCCCCTCACCCCCCAGCCAGTCGCAGCAGATGACTGTCCCTCCCTGAGCCTGGTTCTGCTGGAGGTTTCTTCCTGTTAAAAGGGAGTTTTTCCTCTCCACCGTCGCCAAGTGCTTGCTCACAGGGGATCGCCTGATTGCTGGGGTCTTTCTGCAACTGTGGGGGTCCCCCCTTCAGTTGATAGTGCTATGAGATGACTGTTGTTGTGAAATGGCGCTATATAAATAAATAAAATAAAGTTGAACCTTGGGAAGTCTATACAAGGTTTCTCAGAAACAGATACAAGAGAATCAAATAAGGAACCAGGAGATAAAAAATGCCTGTTGAAACAATTCAGTATTTCCATTTTGTCATAGACAGGATAACAATTCTTTAATATATAGGCAGGTAAAGAGCATAACGATTGACTTACAGATACTGACTTAACAACTTTCCAGAATTTGCAAGGATTATTTAGGTTCTCAGTGGTGACGGACAAATAATATTCTGATTTGGCTTTTTTGATCAAAAAAGAATACTTTGTTTCTTAACTGTCTGAAAATAAGCCAGTCAGCAGAAGAACCTGTTTTCCTTGCCTTAGCCCATGCCAAATTCATCATCATAGCAGTCTGTCGTGGGTGACAATGACTGTTTCAATTAGGTCTGATCAGATTCCTCCACACAGCTCTGTCCTTAGCCTTCCACTGCCAGGAACTCCTGTCTATGTCCAACTTCTTCAAGTTTCTTTTTACAGTGTCTTTAAATCTGAGCCTTGGTAACCCTGATTGCGTTTGCCCTCACATAACTGTGAGTAGAGTAACTGCCGAGGGAGACGTTGGTGGTCCATCCTGTCAACATGTCCGAGCTATCTCAGGTTCATCTGTTTTAGCATGTCCTCCATTGATGGTAGACCAGCTCGTTTCAACACTTCTATGTTGGTTATCTTGTCTTTCCATGAGATGTTCATTATGGCTCAAAGGTGTCTCATCACGTACGCGTGGAGTTTCTTCACCTGCACTCTGTAGACAGTCCAAGTTTCAGCACCGTACAATAGAATAGCCAGCACTGTCGCTCTGTACACTTTGCATTTCACACGGATAGACACATGTCGATTGTTCCACAGTCTCTCCCTCAAGTTTCCAAACACAGCGCTCGCTCTTCCCATTCTGAGAGATAGTTCATCCTCCAGCCTAGCATTCTCTGAAACAGTACTCCCTAGGTACTTGAAAGTCTTGCACTTGACTAGTGGTTCTGTACCAATGCTGATCTCTTCTGGTAGTGATGTTGATAATTGGAACTTTGGTGGTTGATAAAGGCACTCTGTCTTCTTGATGTTGATTTGGAGGCTGAATTGGCTAGCTGCTCTTGCAAATTTCTCCACTAAAGATTGCATATCTTCCTCACTGTGTGCAACTAGAGCACTGTCGTCGGCAAAGAGCATTTCTCTTACTACCTTTATCGATGTCTTACTCTTGGCTTTAAACTGTGCCACATTGAACAAGTCTGCTTCTTTCCTTGTTTGAATGTATACTCCTTCTGAAGTGTCTTTGAAGGCCACCTCAAGCATGGCTGCCAGATATAGCGAGAAGAGTGTAGGTGCCAGCACACACCCTTGTTTCACCCCGTTGCTTACTGAAAAGTTTTTAGATACTGAACCACTCATTGCCACGTTTGCTTGCATACCTGTAAGGAGTGCCTCGATCAGGCTGACAAACTTCTCTGTAAACCATATTTCTTGAGTACCTGCCAAAGTCCTTGTCGCGAAACAGTATCGAAGGCTTTACTGAAGTCTATGAAGACTACAAAAAGCGGCATGTTCTGTTCAGTACACTTTTCTTGAACCTGTTTCAAGCAGAAAATCATGTCCATTGTGCTTCTTCCACTTCTAAAGCTGCACTGGGTTTCCGGTAGTACATTCTGCGAGATGTGTTCACTGAGTCTGTTAAGTAGTACACATGAGAGAATCTTACCAACAGTGGCTAGCAGTGATATACCTCAGTAATTTCCACAGTCCTTCCTGTCACCTTTCTTGAACAAAAGCACAATACTTGGATCCTTCCAGTCTTGAGGTACTTTCTGGGCATCCCATATCTCTTGGATGAGCTTGTGCAGGCAGTTGGTCAGCTGAACACCACCAAATTTCCACACTTCTGCTGGAATTCCATCCCTTCCTGGAGCTTTACCATCCTGTGTTGTCCTGATAGCTGCCATTAGTTCATCAAAATTTAATGGTTCATCCAGACTTGATACAGCTGGTCGCTGCACTAGAGCTTCTTCCGTCTCTTCAGTGAGATTTCCAGGGTTGTTTAGTAGTTGATCAAAGTGGTCTGCAAATCTGTCCAGGATCTTGTCTTTCTCTTGCAAAACCGTTTCACCATCCATAGCCTTTAGTTGGATCAGTCCTCTTGGTTTAGGGCCGTAGATTTCTCTCAAACCTGTGAAGAATGTTTTCATGTCCTTCCTGTCTGCTGCAGTTTGAAGTTTCTCCACTTTTTCATCCCACCAGTTGGACTTTGTCTTTCTGGTGTACTTCTGTAGCTCACTCTGAGCCTTTGAGTATTTCTTCTTCTTCGACCTTGTGTTACACTGTAGGTTTTCCTGCCTAGCTGTATTCCTCGCTTCTAGTAGTTTCTTCAGGTGTTCATCATGCTCATCAAACCAATCTTGATGTTTCCTCTCAGGATAGCCTAATACATCACTCGCAGTCTGATACACCGTATCCTTCAGTGTTGCCCATTTCTCTTCTATGTTTTTCTCCGAGGTGTTGCTGTCCCAGTCTTTCAAGTTTTCATCCATTTCCTGTACAAGTTTTTCCTGCTTCTTTTGGCCTTTTAGTGCACTAGTGTTTAGCTTCCATGGTGGCTTCGCACCCGTCCTGCAGTGCTGTTTTCGTCTCCAAATCCTTAATCTAGATCTCAGCATAACATGATCAGTGCCACAGTACGCGCCTCTCATTGCTCTGGTGTCCAATACATCCCTTATGTTTCTCTGCCTGACTATGATGTAGTCTAATAAGTGCCAGTGCTTGGATCTTGGGTGCATCCATGTCTTCTTGTGTGTGTCCTTGTGCTTAAATAGAGTGTTGGTTATCACAAGGTTGTACTCTGAACATAGTGCAAGTAGAAGTTCTCCATTAGCATTGCACTTGCCTTCTCCATAACTGCCTAGCACTCCTTTCCATTTCTTGGTGTCCGAACCAACTCTGGCATTAAAATCTCCAACGAGTATCAGCCTGTCATCAGTTGGTACATGCCTGATAGTCTCATGTAAATCATTGTAGAACTCTCCCTTCACCTCCTCTGTGGTGGTCATTGTTGGGGCATATACACTGATGAGTGTGGCATACATCTTCCGCTGTAGTGGGAGTCTCATAGTCATTATCCTGTCATTGATTAGCACCGGTTCCTCATCAAGCATTGCTGCTATCTCCTTTCTAACTGCAAAGCCCACTCCTGCTTCTCTCCTTTCTTGAGTTGATCTCCCACTCCAAAAGAAAATGTACCCATGGTCTTCCAAGCTGTCATATCCAGGCAATCTTGTTTCACTAAGTGCAGCTATGTCTACATTGTACCTGTTCATTTTCAGGGCCACAAGCGCGGTCTGTCTTTCTGGGCGCTGTGATGTTGTTCTGTCCAACAGAGTGCATACATTCCATTCTGCTACACACAAGGTTGCTGTTTTCCTCTTCTTTTGTCTTCCTGCTCCTAGCTTACTTTTCGCTGCCTGTTGGAGTGTGAACAGATCAGCGCGGACCTTGTAAGCCCGGGCGACGTCCGAGCCAGTATGAGTTGCTTTCTGATTGACCATTTCATAAAACTGCTTGCAAAGTATTTGAGTGCTGCTAGCTTTTGCTGGACTAGCAGCACATTCTTGGCAGATAAAGGTATTATCAGTGGCAAGGACAAGCCAAGACAAACTGACTCCAGTATCTGTTGCAGTGACTGACCAGATGATAGGTTTGTTTATCTCTGCTCTTTGTGTAGTGCATGTCACAATGCACTGACTGGCACAGTCCGCCACAGACCTTGCGACAGATGTGCTTATCTGCCAGGATATCCAGTCTCACCCTGTGTAACTGGGAGTGGTCCACCACAGACCTGTGGCAGATATTGTTTTTAGTTCTTCCAGGATGCCCTGTTTCACCCTCCATGCCCTCGGAAGGGTGGGGATGCCGGTTGAGTTGCCGACGGCCTGACCCATGAGACAGGTAGTACCGGTTTTCATGGTTATCCGGTAGCAAGCAAGCCAATGCCTGACCTGACACAAAAAAGGGGATGCAAGTCTCAGTTAAAAGCTGCCAATTTCTGACCAAAAAAAAGTGGAATTTTATGGGTAAAAAGCTGCAACTTTAGCGAAAAGACAAAAAAAGGTGTAAATTTCCAACTGTTTACAACCTTAAAATGCTGCAGATATAAGATTTGAGTAAAATGCTGCAAGTTTAAGCTTTTTCTTTTAAACTGCAAATTCAAGAGTAAGAAAAGTTCTAAATTCATGAGGAAAAAGCTGCAAAATTATGAATAATAAACAGCTGTAAATTTTCAAGTAAGAAGCTACACATTTCTGAGTAAAATGGCTCTAACTCAGCAGGAAAATCCTGCAAATTTATGAGAAAAATCCTCACATTTACAAAAGAATATTTCTAATTTACATGGAAAAAGGATGTGATAAATTGGTGTGTGTTGGCCAATTTTTTAAAAGACAGCCGTGAGGAGGAACTAAAGGAGGTGTAAGGAGGTGTTAAATTCTGCAGATCTGCATTAATCAGCAGGGAAAAGGAGAAGAAGAGGAACAGGTGATCCACAGTAGCAGACATAATCCAGTTAACCCAGGAAGAGTAAACACATGACACCCCATGGCACCCAACAGATCACCCCCCCCATGACATAAGTGGGAACAGCTGGGCCAAACTTCACACCTCTGTCCATTTACATTTTCCCATCCATCCATCCATCCATCCATCCATCTTCTACCACTTAATCCTTTTCGGGTCGCGGGGGGGCTGGAGCCTATCCCAGCATCTTTGGGCGAGAGGCAGGGTACACCCTGGACAGATTGCCAGTCCATCACAGGGCCAACACAGAGAGACAGACAACCATTCACTCTCACATCCATACCTAAAGACAATTTAGAATCCCCAGTTTATGCCAATTAACCTCACCTGCATGTCTTTGGCATGTGGGAGGAAACCGGAGTACCCGGAGTAAACCCACACAGACACGGGGAGAACATGCAAACTCCACACAGAAGGGTCACTTATGGTCTGGGGGTGGGATCGAACCCACGATGGTCAAGGATGGAATCGATCCCATGACCTTCTTACTGTGCTGCCACTGTACTAACCACTTCGCCACCGTGCTGCCACTTACACGTTCCCTTCTGAGGAAAATTCAAGCAGAGCTGCTGCTGAGATGGAAATCAAAGTGTTAAAGTATGACATGGCTTTATCAGCAGCACTGATCTCCCCCCCCCCCCCTTCCCAACTGACCTGCTGGCCAGGAACTAACAACTCCTCAGACCTGTTAACACAATTTTAACAACAAAAGAACATGCAAAAGAATGAAGACTCCCTTTGATTTAACAGGATAGCAGCGTGAATTTTCTGGTCTGTGAATGAACAGAGCAGCCATGAGTGTTTCATGGAGTCACTTATTGAATTATAATGGTTAATCTAAGTCACAATATAATCTAAGTGACAATTTCAGGAAACATAAACTTCAGGGGAAACTTAAACCCTTGACACATCGTTTTAAATTTTGCTTGTTTTTCTTTTCTTTTTTTCCCCTGCTTCTCTTCAGTCCTTATGGCCACTTTCTGATTGCTTTGAGTTTTTAAAACATCATTTTAAGAATAATGTTAACTGACTTAGGTTCAGGTTACTTTATTTGTACCCGTAGGTAGATTTGTTTTGCAGTCAGGAGACATCCATATTTATAAACCACAATTACATTCAACATGAACACAAACACAGGCAAACATGAAGCTGACTATAAACATGATAAAAAGTACTCAAGGCTCCACCAATCAGGACATAGGACAAAGAGATAAGAGAAAAAACAAGGAGATAAGAGAGAAGGGTCATATTAAAAAGTTAAAGACTAGTCAAAGAGGTTAAAAACTCAAAAGTCTAAAACCCAATTAAAGATTTAGAACCCAAATAAAAAAAACTACAAAAATAAGTAAATATAAAATAAAGTTAATAAATAGGTAACTAAATTATGTGCAATATATTGTTACATCTTGTTCAACTCTTTAACAGCAGCAGGAACAAAGCTGTTTTTGTAGCGCTGGGTTTTACTTTTTGGGACAGCAAACCTCCGTCTGGAGGGAAGAAGCTGAATGTGGCAGTGCAAAGGGTGGGAGTCATCATTTAAAATGGAGGTAGCAATCCTCTGTACCTGTCTGGTGTACAGGGATGTCAGGCTCAGCTGTGACTCACCAAGCAAACAACTGGACCATCTAACTATCTGATCCAAGGATTTCCTCTGTTTCAGTTTTATCTGACCAAACCATGACACTAAAGAAAAGGGTTATTACCCTCATGTATAATATCTGCCAACATAGGGGAGAACCAAGGGTTATCTCTACCCTTCATTCTGTACCTCTTTAAGGGAGCATGTTTATTTACAATTTGCATAAAACTATCCCTAAGGAATTTCCAAGCCATCAAAACATTAGAGATCAAGCCAATTTTTTTCCCAATCAAACTTTTTCAAATTGTGATGAAAGGCTTGATCATTGAAGTGTTTTAGATTCCTCTTATAAATAATCTGAGGCTTTAGTTTAGGCATCTTAGTGTTTCTAATTGCAGCAGCAACACAGTGATCACTCAAGTCATTGCAGAAAACACCCACAGAGGTGAATTTATGAGGAACGTTCATCATAATCAGATCAATCAAGGTGGACTTCTCAGGGCTCTTAAGATTGGGTTGAGTAGGGAAGTTGACTAACTGGGTAAGGCTAATAGAATCACAGAAGGACTTAAAGATCATCAGACACCATTTTTTGCCAATCCCAATTTAAATCACCAGCTAAAACTAGTTCACCATAGTTCAGTCTGAATAAAAGATTTTTCAGAGATTGTAAAGCTTCCCTGGAGGCAGATGGAGGCCTACAGCAACCAACAGCAGTTAAACAAAAGCCCTTTACAGCTGTCACATTTAGTGCCAAAAAGTCAGATTGTTTGTTAATGGATTCAGAAAGGACTGTCATAGCTTCAAGTTTTGATTTGACATAAATGGCATCACCACCACTTTTCTTTAGCCTATCAGTACAATGAACTTTGTATCCTACCATATTAATATTTTCATCAGCAATGGATTTGGTCAACCAAGTTTCAGAAATTACAAAAAATATCTGCATCTGTTGATTTAGCCCAGATCCTTACCAAGTCCATCTTAGAAAACAAACATTAAGATGGACAATTTTAAGACCAGTCAAGGTAATTAAATTCAGATGGTGTTTGTATAATTTGCAGCTCAGGACAAGGATTAGGTTGTGCATTTCCAGAAGACAGTAATAGTAAAATAATCAACAATCTTTGCTTAGCCACAATGCTAGTGGAAACTGGCTCTTGTTTTGATCAAATCAAATCAACCTTTATTGTCATGTTGCTGTACATACAACTGTAGTGCTGGCAAGATGAAATTTACGTTTCTCTAGGCATCCATATAAGTAAAAAGAACATAATTTAAGACACCCTCACCCCCCACCTCCCACCCCAACACAGCCATTCACACATCCCTGAGACACACTTGAAACTTACTAGAACTATATACATATAATATACATAATGTCCATAAGGTGCAGTAGTATGTTTGAAAGATTCCGGATCAACTGTTCAGCATCCTAACAGCTTGTGGAAGGAAGCTGTTAATCAGTCTGGTGGTTCTGCCTTTGATGCTCTGAAATCATTTGCCAGATGGTAGCAGTTCAGAGTGTTTATACAGAGGGTGAGAGTGATCCTTAACAATGTTCAGTGCCCTGCTCCTACAACGGCTCTGGAAAAGTTCTTGGACAGAGGGGAGGGAAACTCCAATTACCCTCCCTGCTCCTGTAACTATCCTCTGCAGGGCTTTTTTGTCTGACATACTGTAGCTGGAGTACCATGTTGCAGTGCAGTACGTCAGAACACTCTCCACCACACCTCTGTAGAAGGTCCTGAGGATGCAGATGGGGAGAGAGGCCTGTTTGAGTTTCCTCAAGAAGTGCAGTGAGAAGAAGTGATGAGAAGAAGAAAGATCTTTCAGGGTCAACAGGTAATTATGGAAAACTAAAAGGCTTTGAAGATGGGGCAAGCCTCCTAGCAGGTTGAAAGAAAAGCTTTTGTCCTCTGTCAAGTAAACTGGTGGTTGCACAGATTGAACAGTAGCCAAAGAGCAGGTGCATGTGCAGGTGCAATGTCCTGAAGGATAAATACATTGTTAGATGTGCTCACCCAGAAATGCTTGTTTGTCCTTAGGTCCCATTGTCAAGAGTACTCAGCACTATTCAGGCAATCAATGATGGTAAAATTTCAGCACACAACACAGGCCTTAGTGTGGTGATGAAAGCTCCAGCAGCCAAGACAAGCCTCAGTATGATGCTAAGGCTTCGGCGAGCTAAGCAGGCATCCAAATTTTAGCACAGAGTACAGGCCTTAGTGCGGTGATAAAGACTCCAGCAGCCAAGACAAGCCTCAGTATGATGCTAAGGCTTCAGCGAGCTAAGCAGGCAACCAAATTTCAGCACACAGCACAGGCCTTAGTGTGGTGATAAAGGCTCCAGCAGCCAGGACAGGCCTCAGCGAGTTAAGCAGGCATCCAAACAATTGAGTAGCAACAACATGTTCAACCTCACCACCGCGAGACAGCTCATGGTGGTGATTTTTGGCCTGGTGGTGGTCACTGCCATTGAAGTCTGGTGGTGGTGGCTGCCTGTGGAGCCTGCTGATGGTGGCTGCTTGTGAGGCCTTGTGGTAATGGCTGCCAATCTACTTCTAAGGTAGAAAGGCCAACTCCAAACCCACCAGAATCCCCTCCAAGCCACCAATCCACCGCCAAGTATCAGCCAAATCATCTCCAAAGGTCCAGAACCAGCCACAGGTAAATAATTGAAGTCCTTTTACCTCTTGAATATGTAGTATTTCAATCCTGCTGCTCAGTGCTGCTGCTCAGTACTCAGTGAGATCGCTGAGATTTTTTCTTCCTGGTCAGTGGTGGTTTCCCAACCTACTCGATCTTTGAGTGCTCTGGCCTCCAGGGCCACAGTCTATGAGGCTGCAACACCTGAACTGAGACACAGCCTCTGTGTTTTGGCTGTCTTCTGCCTCATCCAGCCCCTGACTGAATTGATGGTGTATTGTCATAGGGAAGATGAGAGACACCCGACTCAACAATGCAGATGAGCTGAAGGCCACTATCAAAGCAACCTGGGACCTTCATAACACCTCAGCAGTGCCACAGGCTGATTGCCTTCATGCCACCCCTCATTGATGCAGTAATTCATGCAAAAGGAGCCCTGACAAAGTATTGAGTGTGTATATGGGCAAGCTTTTCAGTCGTCCAACATTTCTATTAAAAATCAATTTTTAAAATTAATTTTATGTGATATTCTAATTTTTTCAAGAAACTGAATTTGGAGTTTTCATGAGCTGTAAGCTATAATCATCAAAATTAAAAGAAATTCTTCTTCTTCTTCTTCTTCTTCTTCTTCTTTCGGCTACTCCCTTTAGGGGTCGCCACAGTGGATCTCCATCTGTCTCCATCTCACCCTATCCCTTGCATCTTCCTCTTTTTTTTTTTTTTTTTTGTTACTTATTTGTACCTGTAGGTAGATTTGTTTCGCAGTCTGGTGACAAGCCACCAGCTGCCGGTCGCTGCGTGCGCGAGCGCCCCGTATCTCTAACCTGCATGTTTTTGGCATGTGGGAGGAAACCGGAGAAATCCCGGAGTAAACCCACGCAACACGGGGAGAACATGCAAACTCCACACAGATCACTGTTGGTCGGGGGCTGGGATCGAACCCACGATCTGTAACACCAACCCTCTCCATGTCCTCTTTCACTACATCCATGAATCTTCTCTGTGGTTTTCCTCTTTTCCTCCTGCCTGGCAGCTCCATCTTCAACATCCTTTGTCCAGTATATCCACTCATCATCAGTGTGTGTATTTAGTCAGCTCATTCTGTGTTTCTTATTGCTGGTTTATTGTGTTGTCTCTGACACGTTACGCCATGTCCATCTATGTGTTTGTCACCACCACATTATGCTGTGGTTTCGGTTTTGGTGACTGTC
Organism: Pholidichthys leucotaenia; assembly: GCA_020510985.1. Taxonomy (NCBI): domain Eukaryota; kingdom Metazoa; phylum Chordata; class Actinopteri; order Cichliformes; family Pholidichthyidae; genus Pholidichthys; species Pholidichthys leucotaenia. The sequence goes on along the minus strand of CM035840.1, from coordinate 52,751,039 downwards.
TGCCGCGTTACGTCGTGGCCTCTCCTCAACGCGTTACGTCGTGTGAAGCTGTAAGTTTTCCTCTCTTTTCGTTTTTGTATGTCTACACTATTTTTGGGACTTTGCTTTATTAAATCTGTCTGTGGCATAACTGCGCGTGAATCTGTCTCCTCTCTGCGCCTCGCTAGAGGCATGTCATGACAAATATTGCATCTATAGTACTCTTTCTTGGCATGAAACCGTACTGCTGCTCTTGGCTTAACAACTCTTTCCCATATCTTTGTAGTGTGGCTGATCAACTTTATGCCTAAGTAGTTACTACAACTCTGAGCATCACCTTTGTTCTTGAAAATTGGTACCAAAACACTTCTTCTCCACTCATCAGGCATCCTCTCACTTTCCAAGACTGTGTTAAACAATCTGTTTAAAAACTCCACTGCCATCTCTCTTAAACATCTCCATACCTCCACAGGTATGTCATCTTGACCAACCGCCTTTCCATTCTTCATAATAATAATGGGTTAGATTTATATGGCGCTTTACATGTCAAGTGACATCTCAAAGTGCTTCCAGTTTGTCCATTATACATTCACTCCAGACAGAGAATGTGGTAAGCTACTACTGTAGCCACAGCTGCCCTGGAGCAGACTGACAACAACGTGGCTGCCAATAACCTCTTCGACCACTACCGAACATTTATACATATTCATGCCCAGTGTCATGGAGACTGGAGGCAAGGTGGGTAAAGTGTCTTGCCCTGGGACACAATGGCAGGATGTTGGGGAGAGCGGGATTTGAACCATCAACCATCTGGTTACTGGATGACTTGCTATACCTCCAGAGCCACTGCCGCCCATGTTTCCCCTGAGCACCAAGCTGGATGGCAGGAAGCTCAATAAAGGTTAAATAAAGAATAAATTAAATAAAGTGTCCATTTTTATGGTATGGTCTTTGGCATGACCCAGACAGGACTTGAACCCCGACCTCCCGGTTGTGGGGCAGATGCTCTACCTCTAGGCCACCACTCCTCTTCAAACCTGCTCTCACAGCTGCCTTGCTAATCCTTGGGACTTCCTTGTTCATTATCTTTCCTTCATCCATCCTCCTCTCGCTCTCATTTTCTTGATCCATCAGCTCTTCAAAGTACTCCTTCCACCTTCTCAACACACTCTCATCATTTGTTAGTAGATTAGCATTTCTGCCCTTAATCAACCTAACCTGCTGTACATCCTGTCCAGCTCAGTCTCTCTTTCTAGCCAGTCGATACAAGTCCTTTTCTCCTTTCTTAGTGTCCAGCCTCTCATACAACTCACTATATGCCTTTTCCACCTCTCTCTTTGCCATGTGCCTAGATTCCAAATACTCCTGTCTACTTTCTTCATCTCCCTGACTATCCCACCTTTTCTTTGCTAGCCTCTTCCTTTGGATACTTTCCTGTACCTCCTCATTCCACCACCAAGTCTCCTTGTCTTCCTACATCTGTCCACTTGATACACCACATACCTTTCTACCTGTTTCCTTCAATACTTTTGCTGTACTTTCCCAGTCATCTGGTAATTCTTCCCTACCCCCCAGAACCTGTATTAACTCCTTCCTGAACTATGTGCCACCCTCTTCCTTCTCTAACTTCACCCACTTAATCTTTGGCTCTGCCTTCACTGTTTTCCTGTTCTTGCTTTGCAAAGTCATCTGCAGACTACCATCCAATGCTGTCTAGCTACATTCTCCCGTTCCACCACCTTGCAGTCTCCTATCTCAGATTTTTCCTTCTGCATAAGATGTAGTCCACCTGTGTGCACCTTCCTCCTCTCTTGTAAGTCACCTTGTGTTCCTCTAGCTTCTTGAAGTATGTTCACCACAGCCATTTCCATCCTTTTAGCAAAATCCACAATCATCTGTCCTTCCCCATTTCTTTCCTTAAGACCATACCTACCCAGGACCTCCTCATCACCTCTGTTCCCTTCACCTACATGTCCATTAAAGTCCGCTCCAGTCACCATTCTCTCCCCCCTGGGAACACTCTCTACCACTTCATCCAACTTACTCCAGAATTTCTCTCTCTTCTACCTGACATCCAACTTGTGGGGCATATACACTGACAACATTCAACATTACACCTTTGACTTCACTAAAAAGGTTAAAAACTGGCTGAAAAATAAACAAGAATGTACTCATGTATGAATTGATTGTCTGCAAAGTGAGAGTGAATGAAGGGAAGGAATGAATGTGTTTGTTTATAATGAGTGACGAAGGGAGGGAGGCCTGAAATAGGCAAATGTGAATCAGGTTGTTATATTTGTGTATTTATAATATTTATAATATTTATAATTGTGTATTTATAATCTTTTTGCATTGATGTATGTGGTTATTGTGTATTTTCTTTTTCTTTTTTTTACTTGATTCTCTTTTCTAAAGCCCATCCAGGGACAAGAGTTGCAAATTAGCTAATAGCTATACACTCTATGTGCAACACATCAGATTGATTGTCATTGATTGTCTATGTTTATTGCACTGTCCCTGTCAAATAAACTAATCTATCTATCTATCTATCTAGCTTCAAACTCATGATTCTGTCTAACTCCCTCTTTACCTCCTGAACACTCTTCACATACTCTTCCTTCAAGATTACTCCTCCATTTCTCTTCCTATCTACACCATGGTAGAACAGTTTAAACCCCCCTCCAATGCTCTTAGCCTTGCTTCCCTTTCATCTGGTTTCTTGAACAAACAGTATATCTACCTTTCTTCTCTCCATCCTATCAGCCAACTCTCTGCCTTTACCAGTCATAGTCCCTACATTTAACGTTCCTACTCTTACCTCAATACTTATACCTTTCCTTTTCTCTCTCTCCCCCTCCTAACATGCTTTCCCTGTTTCCTTCTCCTCAGTCTTCGACCAGCATTAGCCCAATTTCCACCGGCACACTGTCGCTTAACAGCACCGGTGGCAGCTGTTGTTAACCCGGGCCTCGACTGATCCGGTATCAAAGTCTCATTCATCATGATCCACATGTTTGATTTGGCAAAGGTTTTACGTCAGATGCCCTTCCTGACACAACCCTCCCCATTTACCCGGGCGTGGGACTGGCACTAGAAGTACAGTGGGTTCTGCACCCCCCTGCGGCTGGGTTATCAAAATGAAAAGAAATAAACACTTGAAATATATCACTCTGTTTGTAATGAATCTATATAATATTGGAGTTTCACTTTTGGAATTGAATTATTGAAATAAATCAACTTTTCAATGACATTCTAATTTACTGAGATGCACGTGTAGGTATCGTTGAATCCTTGCTATCACACTGCACAGCAATCTGCAGTAACACCCCAGCCAACAGTTTTAAAACTGAACAATGTGCAATCAGTCAGTTAATCAATCAAATACCTCCAGACTCATTGAGAGCAATCTAAGCAAGAGTTAGTGTGATGGACTAGTGCACATTGATTTTATAATAGCTGCAATATCACCCACTGGTGTAGACTGGAACATTTCTGCTTTCATCATCTTGAAATCCAAAGGGACAAGTTAGTGATGTATCACACAGAAAAAGAAAAGAATTCAGCATTCTTATAAAGTGTGGAAGTGATGCTGATAATTCCTGATACTAATGCAGATTGTAACCAAACTTCCATTAACTTCCTTGCACATACAATCTGAAATGAGTTAATTACACAGCAAACTGACACAAGAGCTGGGTTGAGTGGGATGAGAGTGAGTTTCATCTTTTTTTAACAGATTTTTAATTGATTAATTGATTATTTTGATCTGATTATACCGGTCTTCAAAACAGGCAACCATTAAATGAAAGATGGATGATATGAGGGGGGGCTGAAAAGTTCATTGTGTGATGATCAGATGAGTGTGCTCCCCCTCTCCTCGAGTGTTTTTTCCTCTGCCTGTTTCCTGGCTCCAGAGTTGATTATGCTCACCTGCGTGATTGTGCACACCTGATGTTTCCTCATCTGCCAGCTTTAAAGGAGCCAGTCTGCGAGTGCTTCTTCACTGGACTGTTGGGTATTGCTGCCTTCGATCAAGTTAAGTTGAATGGTATTTTCTCTTTCTAGTTGTTTGACCTTCTCCTCTTTTCCTCTCCAGGTTGCTGCCATCTCAGCAGTGTGTTATTCTGGGGCTGCGCAGGCTCACCTGAACTTTCATCTCTTCAAGACTACTTCTACTCCACCCAGGTCACCCAACTACCCCCACTCAATCCTGCCAACCTTCCCTTCATCCTTCCATCCCGCTGGTGTTTCCCCCACCAGCTCCTTTATCATTGCATGCTGGGTTCCACAGCCGGGCCCTCTGCTTTGATAGTAAGTCTCTCCTCCTTTCCGCTTCTTCTCCCTTCTCCATTTAATTCATTATTAATCATTTTTCCTGTCTCTCTCTCTTACAATTACAGGCTGTGTGCTCATCCAGCTTGCTTATTTGTGTTTTTGTTGTTGTTTGTTAATTTTAGTTGTAAAATAAATTGTTAGTTTCACCTGAGTGTCTGTTCTTCCGGTGCTGTTTGCTCTGCATTTGAGTCTCTGGCTTACAAATCATGCCACATAGTAGTCAAATTTGACCAAATGTGGTTTATTTTCCAGCTGCAGGGATCCAAGTACTACAACACCAGCGGAAGAAATGTGTGGACCGAAGGGGAAACTGTCGAAAAATAAACCATACTTGGTCAAACTTGACTGTTATGAACTTTTATATATCCTCTGTGATTCTTGACTAATGGTAGCCTAGTTTCCTCCAGTACCCTGTCAGTTCACAGCACTTATGGTCGTTGTTAACCTCAAGCATACCTGCTAACTACTCCGGTTTTGCCGTAATGGTTCCGGTTTTCAAGACCCCATTCCGGGTTACGGTTTTATTAATCAAAATTACGGTTTTTCACTAAAAATTCAGTCAAAAATTTTAAATCGTAAAAAAAACACGAAAGCAATTCCAAACACGAGATCGTTAGGAATCGTATCTAAATTTAGAACAGAGCAACACGTGATGGCGGCCGGGATAGTCACACTTTTTCAGTGCTGAGACAAAGTTGCTGATTTTGCCACTAAAATAACCAACAGCGAATATCGGATCAACATTTGTGACGCACAGGCTGAATTTCCACCTTGGTTAAACCAGCTTTTGAAGTAGAAATACCCCTTTATTCGCCTTTCACCGGACTCTGAGTAAACTGAGTAGCGTTTCTTTTCGTGCTTCGCTGCTACGCTTTACCTGAAGCATTTGCTAAGCTAACGCTATCGCTATTGAGGGTATTGAGGTTTCTATTCTCGCGCGAAATCCCGGAGAGGCGTGCGTACATGGCGAGATGTAAACACGACGTAAACTGCTGCAGACGTTCACGACTGCACTTCAATCCTGGCAAATGGACCATGGATTCGAAATCTAAAGGGAGAATACATTTTATATAATGCCTAAGATTCTGAAGAACATGTGCTGTGTAATTGCAAGCCTTGTCATGCTTGGTGTATCATGTAAACACAAAATATCAGAGCGATTTTGCCGTCATTTACACACGTGTGTCATACAGTGCTTGTATACCCTGCTGATATTTCTAGTCTTCTAGTTACCTCCGCCAAGGAGGTTATGTGATCATCAGCGTTGGTTTGTCTGTTTCTTTGTTAGCAAGACAATTCAAAAAGTTATGGATGGATTTTCATGAAATTTTCTCAGATTGTCAGAAATGGGGTATCCTACAGATGATTAGATTTTGGTGGTGATCCGGATCACCGTCTGGATCCAGGAATTTTTTAAAGGATTTTTTTTTTTTTAATTTAACATTGCGAGATAGGGCCATTTTCAGTATTTTATTTATGATGTTAAACACTGTATGGGGGGAACTGTGGCGCTTGGTGGAGGTCTGCACTGTCCGAGTGCTTTTCTAGTATTCATAATACATCACATCTGGCCTATTCGAAGTTCTATGCAGTGTTAAAGTAGAACTGAACTCACCTTTTTGCCAAAAAAGTAGAATAGCAGATTAATTCCTTATTACCTATTGTATTTTTCAACACAAAAGAAATTTTTAGGCCGTGCAATGGCCAAGCTATAAGCCGATAAACTTTTGCATCTGGCTGGCAGTGCCAAACAAACCGGAAGTAGTGCAGACGACGCTGCGTGACGTCACGAGTGTGACCCTTATCAAAACAACAATGGCAGATGATAGCAGTTCCAGCAGTCAAGAACACCAGAGTTTTCAGAGTGAAGAGGCATTCAGAATCGGTGACGAGACAGAGGAGGATGCAGGAGTGTCAAGTGAACAGGAAGAGAGCGAGGGAGGCATCGAACCGTACAGATTAGAGCCAGAATTTTCGGGGGATTCCAGCACCGACTCAGACCGCAGCAGTGATGGGGAGGAGAGTCGCTTATTGAATACAGAATGGTGAGTCTTTACTTTGGCATGTTTGGGGTGTCAGGATAAGGAAAATTAACAATAAAAAAGAAAGGGGGGGAAAAAAAAAAACATCAGCATTTTTCCAACTTATAGTAGTCATTTTTTGGGGTTTCGTGACCAACCTCCCAGGACCTTTTTTTCTCACTGGATTTAGCATTCTAGACCCATTTTAATGAAAATAAGCTCCCATGTACCTCCCAAAAATTACGGGAAACCTTTTTTTTGCCCAAAATGGCCACCAAAATGCATACCACCACCTATATCTCAGTAACTAATTCAGCTAGGAGGTTGATTTTGGTGTCTAGACATAGGTTTTTGGGGTCAAGCATTCCATTAATGCTATTAGTTTACTTGTGAAACAAACCCATCACGATGAAATCCAATATGGCCGCCAATATGGCCACCGATTAACATTTTTTTTGTTTCTTGACTACTAAGGCACCTAGAAAGCTGATGTTGGTGTCAAAACAGAGGTTTAAGGGGTCATACTATCTGTTTATTCCAATAAAAGTGTGTTTAAATGATTACATAATCGAGAAATCCAAGATGGCGGCCGGCTGTCATTTTCACATGCAATGGACTTTTTCATATCCGTCGCCAAATGAGCTAAAAATGTCAAATGAGGTATCCTTACATTCATTTTTAATAATTATTAGAAAGCTCCTGCATTATTTCACTGACGAACACTTGGGTAATCCCCTTAGGATTCCCGGAATCCTATGCTTGATTCATTGATTCCTTTTTGCATAGCAAGAGAGAGGATGCAGTGATTTTGTAACGTCTGTGCTGCCATAATATGTAGTCCTAATCTTTCCAATTTAACCAAGGTTGCCGGGTATGTATAAATTTAGCTTTAAACTTATCTGGAGAGGTTAGAATTCTGGATCTTGTTCCATACTGTATAGTCAGGTAATGTTAGCATATTGACCATGCTGCTTGCTTAATGCTACCATAATGACAGTAGACAGTACAAGGGCCTTTGACTCTAGGTCTTGTCATCCCTCCTTTTTCTCTCCTCTGTTCTGATAATGACAAATTTGTTTTTGTTTTCAGACACTTATTCATATAAAGTGAGGGATAAAATGGATACTGCAAGTGACAACGATGAATTACCATCAACGTCTTCCGGTGAATACGAATGCATTCTACGTTGTGGTCAACCATGTACCAAAAGTGACTCTTTGGATAATACCAAGGACCAAAAATGGAATTCAATTCGTGAAAAAACTCTACGATGGAAAGGACTTGATCGGTTTCAATGTGGGAATATTGATTGGGCCAAAGGGCCAAAAGGGCATTATATGCACCAGACATGTTACACCACGTTATCTAACAAGCGTTGTCTATCTCAAGCCGAGAAACGTAAGCATAAATTAGAGGTAGATCTTGAAAGAGACAATCAATCAGTTCAGGGGGATCCATCTCCATCTGCTTCTCTCTTTTCACCGAAGAGGCTCCGGTCCAGCATTGGTATTGTGGTATATACCAGACGCAGACAGTCTGCATCATCACCTCCTCAGGACAAACTACCTTGCGTACTTGCTGACGAACTTCCACCTTCAAAGTCACCCATCACCAATCGGTCATGGGTGGCATTTGGTGAATGGTCTATGTCTACCTGTACGATCGACTCAACCGCCACTTCCCCTGTCAATGCCGAAACCGAAGACAGAAGTCAACAGTGAGGAGAGCAGCAGTGGTGAAGACAGTGCTTCAGATAGCGCAAGTTCATACAGTGACTCATTCATTGATAGTGAATCAAGTAGTGATAGTGATGTGTAGTTGGACATCTTAGTATGATGTGATGTGGTGATTGATAGTGGACTACATGTAATTGAGTTGGACGTTTGCGTGGCATTAACATAAGGTCTAGAGAAAATGTGCCTGCGTAAAGTGTATTCCAAGATGGCGGCTGGGGGCCATTTTGAGCTTGATAGACAATGAGGGCACTAATGAACACAATGGATGGTTCACAGGAGCCTCACTTGACTTTTTTTTAGCTCATTTGGTGACAGATATGAAAAAGTCCATTGCATGTGAAAATGACAGCCGGCCGCCATCTTGGATTTCTCGATTATGTAATCATTTAAACACACTTTTATTGGAATAAACAGATAGTATGACCCCTTAAACC